>CM057053.1:51742453-56742453 GCA_029948455.1 Solanum rostratum
ATATAAGAGTAGTATAACAATATGCCATGAAATTCATGATGCATGAAATGCACAAATGCTTATATAAGAGGGAATGAGACCTCAACCAACATATAAGACCAAGCGAGCTATTACCCAGAATCTCGATGTCATCCCTACATAAGAAAGAGGTGGTCTACTTGTGAATGCTAATTCATCATCCCATAAGAATACATATATGTATACATGATTTCAAAAGAGATGCAAGTCATTTCAAATCCTTCAATGCATAATTGGGATTAAAAGCTAAACAAAATTCATAATAGTTCATACTTGGGCTCAAATGCCAAATCATGATTCATCACATACTTCTCATGCATAGGAATAGCTCATTTATATATATAAGATACATGATTTCAAAAAAGATGCAAGTCATTTCAAATCCTTCAATGCATAATTGGGATTGAAAGCTAAACAAAATTCATAATAGTTCATACTTGGGCTCGAATGCCAAATCCTGATTCATCACATACTTCTCATGCATAGGAATAGCTCATTTATATATATCAGAATAGTACAAGCACCCAAAATGCTCAAAGAGCCATATCATAGACATTTATGTGAACGCATTCTTATCATAACCAATATCTTATCGAAATCATATACATAAACATAATTGGGCTTAACCCACTTCATAATTTTCATAAACCCAATGCTCATGAATGCATATGCTATGAATGAGATGAGAAAAATATGGATAATAGAGATTCAAACTTAAATCAACAATACATTGTAAAATTCAAGTAAAGACATAAGTAAAATTCACAATAAAATCATAATATAGATTACCAATGCACAAATCAAGTTTTAAAAGGGACATGCATATTTATAACTTCATAACTATAATGCAATTCTTCATATTAAGGCTTAAATTAATTAAAAAAAATAAACCATAAGGCATAGCCCATACTTCGATTGAATTTAATAAGCAAAAATATTAAAAACTCAAATTTAAAGTTGCTAAAATTCCATGAAATTAAATGTAAAAGAGTTTGGGTCTTCTTGGTTGAAAGGGAGCAAGAATCAATCTCATATACCTTAGCTAATGAAGGAGATTCAAAAAGTAATTTGAAGAAGAATGAGTCTTTTCTTGATTCTGAAGCTTAGATTCACAAGAGTCCTTTGAGAGAGTGTTCTTAAGAGTGACCTGAGAGAATTCTAAGTGTGAGGAATGAATTTGAATGAGAGAAAAGTATAGGTCATTTCAATGTCTTTAGGTAGCATAGAAGGTCACAAAAGACTCTTAGGATAAACCATAATTAAGAAAATACCATTAATGAAACGAGTTAAAAAAAATTGGAATTTACATCTCATGGAGGACCATAGCATCTATGATAGGTCATATGGACCGTATAAATGTCCATGATACGACACATAGAAAAGTTTCACTTAACTGAGGTCCAAAACGGTAATCCCATACTTAGAATATTTTTATACAAGGGCATCCATACGGAGGTTGGTATGAACCGTACCAAGCCACACAGTCTGTGAGCCTCCTCCATCCCACATCACTTAGAAAAATTTTCACGACGAAGTTCTAAGACAGTGATCCAATACTTAGAATAAATTTCACTCTGGAGCCCATACTGGGAGGTATATGGGCCGTACTACCCCATACGGACTGTATACTTGGTCGTTCCACTTTACTTGGTTCAAAAACTGTGGAATTTCAAGGCTAAGGCCACCACATGGTCCATAAAGCCTCACACGGCCCGTGTGGGGTCCATGTGTTGCATGCCTTAGTCCTAAACTCCATCTTAAGGCTCCTACACCCCACACAAGGCCATGGTCCACTCCAAGGAATCTCAACTAGGTCCGCATAGCCTCACACGGACTGTGAATGCTTCTATGTAGTGTCACCTTGGTCCAAAACCATTCGGAACCAAATTTCCAAGCTCCAATGAGGTTGTACAAAGTCCGGGTCCTTACATCATCTCCCCCTTGGGAACATTAATCCTCGAATGTGCTAGAGCAGGGCTTGAAAGGCTTGAATTAAAACATGAAACATTGAAACACAAGATATAATGCATATTTCACCACTTGAAAATCATAAAAGTCACTAAAACGCATGTCAAAACTTACTCCAATCATTCAAAACATCATAAAATCATTTTGGTGCACATGTATGTATGTCATGTCATGAAACTCAAGAGTGAAAGAATTAGGACCACTTGGAAATGGAAGAACCTAATACCTTAGGCTTGAGTAGATTGGAAAAGATGTGGGTATCGTTGCATCATATCCAACTCCACCTCCCATGTAGCACTTTTCACATGTTGACTTCCCCAAAGTGCCTTAACCAAAACCACATCCTTGTTACGATGTAATTTCACTTGCCTATCAAAAATCTCAACCGGGACTTCCTCATAAGACAAGTTCTCCTCAACCTCTACACCTTCCAAAGGCACAATAATACTAGGATCACCAACCAACTTCTTCAACATATACACAAGGAAAACTGGGTGAATAGAAATCAAATCTGGAAGCAAATCCAACCTATAAGCGACATTTCCAATTCGTTCAACAATTTCATAAGGTCCTACATACGAAGGACTTAGCTTTCCCTTCTTCACAAAGCGCATTACACCCTTTATAGGTGAGACCTTTACATACACCCAATCACTAACATGAAACTCAAGATCCTTCTTTCTAATATCTAAGTAGGACTTTTGGCGACTTTGGGCCATCTTCAACCTCTCCTTAATCAACCTCACCTTGTCCATAGCCTCCAACACAAAATCTGGACCAATCAAAGCTATCTCTTCTAACTCGAACCACCCCATTGGAGATCTACTTGTCCTACCCTACAAAGCCTCAAATGATGCCATACCAATGCTAGCATGAAAGTTATTATCATAACCAAACTCAATTAGTGGAAGATGGTCATCCGAATTACCCTTGAATTCCAACACACAAACCCTCAACATGTCCTCGAAAGTTTGGATTGTCCTCTCGGCTTGTCCATCAATTTGAGATTGAAAGACGGTACTCAACTTTACCTTAGTACCAAACCCTCTTTGAAATGACCTCCAAAAGTTAGAAGTAAATTGTGTACCACAATTTGATATGATAGACTTAGGAACACCATGCAACATCACCAACTCTTGGATGTACAACCTTGCATAGTCTTCGACACTATAGGTAGTCTTGGCCGGTAGGAAATGAGCCGACTTAGTCATCCAGTCAACAATAAGCCAAACTGAGTCAAATTACCTTCAGGTCCGAGGTAAACCAACTACGAAATCCATGTTCACATCTTCCCACTTCAAAGTAGGAATTTCAATATCTTGAGTCAACCCGCCGGGCCTTTGGTGCTCTACCTTCACCTGTTGACAATTAGGACATTTGGATACAATCTTGGATATATCCTTCTTCATACCATGCCACCAATACACTTCCTTCAAATCTTGATACATCTTAGTAGATCCCGGATGAATAGAATAGTGAGAATTATAGGCTTCACTCATGATCACCCTCCTAAGATCACCCACATCCGAAACACATAATTGATCTTGGTACCTAAGCACACCATCTCCCCCTTGGGAGAAAACCTCTATATTCTTTTCGGCAACCAATATCTTTAACTCAACCAATGATGGATCTAGCTCTTGCTTAGCCTTAACATTAACTACCACAGAAAATTCGACCCCATTCTAAACATAAATACCACCATCATTAGAGTCGGGCAACCTAACACAAAACCTAGGCAAATGGTGAACATCCCTAGCCAACTCCTTCTTGTCCTCATCAAAATGAGCCACACTTCCCATAGATAGCCTACTAAGAGCATCGGCTACAACATTTTCCTTGCCAGGGTGATATTGTACGCTTATTTCATAGTCCTTAAGGAGTTCCAACCACCTGTGTTGTCTAAAGTTAAGATCCCTTTGAGTGAACGCATATTGCAAACTCTTGTGACCGGTGAAAACATCAACATGCACCCCATAAAAATATTGTCTCCCAATCTTCAAAGCAAACACCACTGTTGCTAACTCAAGATCATAAGTCGGGTAATTATGCTCATGCATTTTCAATTGCCTTGAGGCATAAACTATCACCTTGCCATGTTGCATAAGTACACAACCAAACCCAAACCGAGAAGTATCACAATATACCACAAATCCACCTAAGCCATTCAGTAAAGTTAAAATATGAGCCTATGTAAGCCGGTCCTTCAATGTCTAAAACCTCTTCTAACATGCATCCGGCTATACAAACTTGGCCTTGTTTTTAGTCAACTTGGTCAGTGGAGATGCAATACATGAGAAACCCTTACCTTCTATAATAACTTTCCAACCCAAGAAAACTTTAAATATTTGATGGAGTCAATGATCTAGGCCAATTCTTTATGGCCTCAGTCTTCTTCTGGCCAACCTTAATAACCTCATCGGACACCACATGACCAAGATATTCTACCTCACCCAACAAAAACACTCCTTCGCTAAACTTAGCATACAACTTCTTCTCTATCAAATTCTGAAGAACCAACCTCAAATGATCCATATGTTCCCGCTCAATTCGGGAATAGATAAGGATATCATCAATGGAGTAAACTACAAAACTATCAAGGATTGGCTTGAACACCTAATTCATAAGATCCATAAATGAGACTAGAGCATTGGTCAACCAAAAGTCATCACTACAAATTCAAAATGCCTATACCTAGTCCGAAAAGCCATCTTGGGAATGTCACACTCCCTAACCTTCAATTGATGATAACCAAAATGGAGGCCAATCTTTGAGAAATGGGTTTCCCTTGAAATTGATCAAACAAGTCGTCTATTCCTCACAGCGGATACTTATTCTTGATTGTTACCTTATTCAACTGCCTATATTCAATATAGATCCGAAGAGATATCTTTCTTTCTTACAAATAACATTATAGCACCCCATGGAAATATACTTGTCCTAATGAAGCTTTTCTCTAACAAATCCTTCAACTGATCTTTCAACTCCTTCGGTGCCATAAGATAAGGAGGAATAGAGATAGGTTGAGTATCCGGGAGAAGATCTATGCCAAAGTCTGCTTCACTTTCAGGAGGAATACTAGGCAAGTTTTCGGGGAACACATCCGAAAATGTATTTACCACCAGAATCGATTCAAGACTAGGTGACTCTGACTCCACATCCTTGAACCCTCACAGTATGATAGATCCACCCCTTCGAGATCATCTTTCGGGCCTTAAGGTACGAAATAAATCGCCCTTTAATAGCGGAGTCACTACCCTTCCATTCAAGAACTGGCTCATCCAGAAAGTGGAACTTGACTTTTCGGGTTCTACAATCTATAAAGGCATATGATGCGTACTACCAATCCATCCGAAGAATAATATCAAAATCAAACATCTCAAGTTCAACAAGATCACATGAGAAGACTTTATGCAAAATAAAAACAAGACAACCCCGATAAACTCTATGAGAAACAATAGATTCACCAAAGGGAGTATAAACAGAAAAGAGTTCTCTCAAAATTTCGAGACTCAAACCAAACTTAACAAACAAATAGAGGAGTCACAAAAGACAAATTTGCACCCGGATCAAGCAAAGCATGAGCATCAAAATCAAAGACTTTTAACATGCTAGTCACAACATCTGGATGTCCTCAACTTCTTGAAAAGCATGGAAAGCATATAACCTATTATTCCTTGGGGCATCACGTTGAGGAGCTCTTGGTTGGCCTTGAGAACCTTGAACCACTTGATCTTGACCCTTTTGAGACACCTTAGGACATTAAGAATTCTTGTGGTTCTTATCACCACACCTGTAGCATGCGCCCAAGTTCCTCCAACAAGTACCTGAATGATTCTTCCCACAAGTAGCACACGGGGGAGGCATTGGCCCACCTCCAACTTGTGCCCTAAGAGGAGGAACTCTAGCATTAGGAACCTTAGCATTAGATACTTGGACCTATTATAAGTGACCATAACCACCACCCTTGGAGTTAGAGAACCTACCATCATAACGGGCTCTCTTAGAATCATGCACCCTCTTCTCTTTGAGCTTCCTCCCTCAATCTGTTCAGAATATTTTATGATCCTAGAGATGTACATGTCCTGAATAAGCATATCCATATGACATTCCTTCACAACCAAGTCAGAGATCCCAGAAATGAACTTGTGCATTCTTGCATGGGGGCCATCCACAAGCACAGGAGCATACTTGGAGAGCTTGGTGAACTTAAGGGCATAGTCCTTCACACTCATAACACCCTGTTTAAGGTTGAAAAACTCAGTCATCTTGGATTTCCCAAGTTCAAGAGGGAAGAAACAATCCAGAATAACAAACATGAACTCTTCCTAATTAAATGCATCATCACAAACTCTCTCCATTAACCATTGAGTGTAGCGAATTTGAGCCACATCTTTCAACTGATAAGCAACAAACTCGGCCCTCTCTTCAGAAGTTACTCCCATAATAGTCAACACCATAGTGAGATCATCAATGAACTCTTGAGCATCCTCATTAGCCTTTGACCCATAAATCTCTAGAGGATTCATCAGGGTGAAATATCTCACCCTAGAGGCTGGAGTAGGATCCCAAGGAAGATTAGCCTGCCTAGTCTAAGTAGTCACCACTTGGGCAAGCATAGCAAAGGTCGTACAAAATTCGCCATTAATGATAAACTCTTCCATAGCCCTTTGGGGAACTTAGTCCTCACCAGTCAGGGCCGATCTTTGTAGGGGAGCTTTTCGTGGAGGCATTTTTTGTATTGCAAAAAGGACATCATCAGGATAAGGAAGCCACAACATACGGTCTTAAGAATGACATAAGATATGAAAAAGTGAGACAATTCCTAAAATGTCATAATACCCTCCCATGCAAAGGCATGGTGCACTTCACACCCATGAATAAGACTCTACTCGACGCGGTATATTAGACTCCGAAGACTATTTACAAACCCGGTGCTATGATACCAAGCTTGTCATGACCCAGACCTAGGGTCTAGGAGTGACATGGCGAATGGGAACCCGAGAGTCCCCAAACAAGCTTCAAAGTATCCAAATTAACATCATCAGTTTGGAAGCATATTCGAATAGTAAACACATAGATCTAAAGAACGGGTAAGTAGGGCTCACGCTATGGGGATGCCATAGGGAAAAGTAGTAACGTGGATCCACATAGCACATAAATACTAAGTGGCGGGTAAGTATGACTCACTCCATGGGAAAATTCGGGACTTAGGATCTTTCACATACATAACATATAAACATGTCATAATACCTATTGCCAATCCTCATAATAATCATCAATAGTTAGCCCAATCCATAAGCATATTCTCAAAATAAAACACTTAACATATCAACGTATAAAGGAGTTTACAAGATGTCCAACAATGTCTCTAGTCATAAGATAGGACGGGGGCCAAGACATACCCCGAGCTCACCCTCAAATGTAAGTAACATAAACAAAAGCTCCAAATATAGAGGAATAGTGGTTTTTCCTTGGAAGATGGGACTCACCACAACAAGAAAATCTCAAGATCCAAGCTAACTGTCGTACAGTGGATGCAAGTAGTCTTTGGTCCCAACATGGTTAGATCATATAGGCAAAAGTATGCACTAGTACCTTTGAATGTACTAAGTATGCGAACATGCAATGCATATGACTTACCAAACCTACATTAGATGTTAGATAGAAAAAGCACATAATATAGAAAGATATATTTATCCAAAGAAGAGTAGTATAACAAAATGCCATGAACTCCATGATGCATGAAATGCACAAATGCTTATATAAGCGGGGATGAGACCTGAATCGACATATAAGACCAAGAGAGTTATTACTTGGAATTCCGATGTTATCCCCACACCGGAAAACAGGTAATCCACTAAAAAAAAATAAAGCACACTTCTCCTTATGGTCCTCCCATTTTGGAGAAGTGACCTTCCTTACGGGCCTCCCATTTTGAATAGGATTTCCACAATTTTATCACATTATATCAATGTTATAACCGCACCTTACGAGCCTCCCATTTTGGTGAGGCTTACCGTATATATATACCTAATGCTGGCACATAGTTCAAGAAAAGGGAAAGGACCCTTGGGGATAGCCCTGATGCCCCCAATCCATCAGTGCTAATTCATCATCCCACGAGAATACACATACATATAATGATTTCAAAAGAGATGCAAGTCATTTCTAATCCTTAAATGCATAATTAGGCTTAAAAGCCAATAAATATTCATAATAATTCATACTTGGGCTCAAATTTCAAATCATGATTCATATCATACTTTTCACGCATAGGAATAGCTCATTAACATATATCGGAATGGTGCAAGCACCCAAAATACTCAAAGAGCCATATCATAGACATTTATGTGATCACATTCTTGTCATAACCAATATCTTATCAAAATCATATACAGAAACATAATTGGGCTTAACCCACTTCATCATTATCATAAAACCCAATGCTCATGAATGTATATGTTATGAATGAGATGAGAAAAGCCTGGGTAATAAAGATTCAAAGTTAAATATGCAATACATTGTGAAATTCAGGTAAATCACAATCAAGATTTAAAGGGTAATAGAGATTCAAAGTTAAATACGTAATACATTGTGGAAAATTCACATTTAAATCATCATATAAATTACCCATGCGCAAATCAAGCTTTAAAGGGGACATGTGCACATTTGTCACTTCATAACTTTAATATTATTCTTCATATTAGGGCTTAAATCAATGTAAAATCAACTAAAAAGCATAGCCCATATTTTAATTAAAACAAATAAAATTAATATTAAAAACCGAAATTTAAAGTAGCTAAAATTTTATGAAATTGAGTGTAAAGTGTTTGGGTCTTCTTGGTTGAAAGGGACAATGAATCAATCCCACATACCTTAGCTAATGAAGGAGATTCAAGAAAAATTGAAGAAGAATGAGCCTTTCCTTGAATCCCAAGCTTAGATTCACAAGATTCTTTTACGAGAGTGTTCTTAAGAGTGACTTGAGAGAATTCTAAGTGCGAGGAATAATTTGAATGAGAGAAATAAAGTATAGCCATTAGAATGTCTTTAGGTAGCATAAAAGGTCACAAAAGACCCTTAGGATAAGCCATAATTATAAAAATGCCATTAATGGAATGAGTTGAAAAACTAGAATTTTCGTCTCATAGAGGACCATACAGTCCGTGATAGGTCAAACGGATCGTATAAATACCCGTGATCCGATACTTAGAAAAATTTCACTTCACAAAGGTCTGAAATGGTAATTTCATACTTGGAATTTTTTTCGACGAGGACATCCATACGGAGGGTGGTACGGACCATACCAAGCCCACGGTCTGTGAGCCTCCTCCATCCCACATCACTTAGAAAACTTTTCCACGAGAAGTTCTGTGACATTTATCCATTACTTAGAA
Organism: Solanum rostratum; assembly: GCA_029948455.1. Lineage (NCBI taxonomy): Eukaryota > Viridiplantae > Streptophyta > Magnoliopsida > Solanales > Solanaceae > Solanum > Solanum rostratum. The sequence goes on from CM057053.1 coordinate 51,751,840, forward strand.
CAACTTTCACTCAGGATCCCATACGGGGAGGTTTACGGGCCGTAGCACTCCATATGAACCGTATACTTGGCCATCCAACTTTACTTGGTTCCAAAACTATGAAATTTCAAGGCTAAGGCCACCACATGGTTCGTGAAGCCTCACACGGCCTTTGTGGGCTCCATGTGTTGCATGCCTTAGTCCAAAACGCCACGTTAAGGCTCCTACACCCCACACATGGATAAGGGCCACTCCAAGGAAGCTCCACATGGTCCATATAGCCTCACACATACCGTAAAGGCTTCCATGGAGTGTCACCTTGGTCCAAAACCTTTTGGAACAAAATTTTCAAGCTCCAATGAGGTCCTACAAATTCTGGGTCCTTAATGATAGCCTCAAAATTAAATTTTGATAGTTCCATCAGCTCCATAATGGTCAAATTAGGCTAGAACCATTGTCGGCTCGAGCACCAAGGCTTTTGGTGCGAGTTTAGATCATTTAGTATTTTGGCTATTAAAATTTTGCCCAAAGTTGACTTTGGTTAACATTCTTTGAAAATCCACTCAAATGGAAAATTTGACAATAAGATTAGCTCTAAAATGTCAAGATTGATCTAGAATGACCTTTCATTTTCCTCCCAAGTCTTCTAAATTCATTCTAAGTCTCTTGGTGGAGTTTGGTTAAAAAATACCCTTAGGAGTGGGTCCACTTGAAGTCGTAGCAACCTCATTGGGTAATTTTGACTATGACATTGAGTCTGGATCATCAAATTTTGTGGGTAGCATAGTCTATTTGCATGCACGAGGATCTAAAAAAATATTTAGCACCTAATAAAATATCTTAAACTTGGTAAAAATCAACTTTCTAGTTGATATTTGGGGCAGGGTGATTTGTTCTACGGGATCGCGGGCCACTGGCCATATTCATGGAGTTTCTGGACTTCGCCATTGCGGGTGCCTAGCCATGTTCACGAAGGTGAGAAATGCCTGCACTTCGTGTTCATGGAGAAACTTTTGTATTCGTGGAGGTTTTGGTGCTTGTACTCTGCGATCATGGGGTAATGCTCACCGCAGTTACGGAGGTCTTTTGGATGGCCTCTATATATTTCATGCAAGACGCGATCAACTCATTTTTGGGCATCTTTAAGATGTGATTTCTACCCCCATTTCAAGGACAAAATTGATTATTCAAAGCTCAATTTTGAAGGGTTTTTCACAAGGAATGCATTAGTGAGCTCAGAACAAGATTTAGAATTTTCATTTGAGGTAAATTTATGAAGTTAGCTTCTGTCGTATACCAGTTTGGACACATTTTTAGGGAACCTTGGGGAGTGATTTCCTGAGAAATTCAAGTTTTTTTTTCGAGATTTTGTAGGCTATCTTACATGAATTATCGAGGTGAACTTCATGGCATGATTGGAAAGTCCATTGGAGGCTTCATTGGAGGTAACTTTGCTCTCAAAGCTATTTTCGCTTTTTTGAATTTTCCCTTTAATTAATTTTTATCACATGGCTTGAATTTTTCCATTTTAAGCCTTCATTGCGCCTTCATTTTGCGGTATAAGTTTCTAGTTAGGTTGTACCCTTTTTATAGAGTAGATTTTGGGATACCTATTGTCAGTCCCATAATCCTATTTTTGACCCAATTTTGGGTTCAACTCTAAAATTATATTCTTGACATTGAACCACTTGTTTTTAATGTAGATCAATAATTTGATAACATGGTAGAAATTGGAGGTGATTCGGGGGCGGATAACTATCATGGAGTGGATTTGGAGCACTCGTGGTTGGCTTCTATGTAAACAGAGGTCTCCATTTTGACTAAGTTGTTTTGGATGATGTTTATTATATTGTTCATGACAGTTGGGATTGTGTTTACCTAGTATCCCTTTCAGTTTCGTTCTTTCTTATTTCCTGTGATCGTCGCCGAGCCTTAGCCAAGGATGGGCTTTTGGAGACCTTAGATTGAGCTTGTGGTTGTGTTATATATTAATGTGGGGCAATTAGTTCTATTTAGGAACTATATGGGCAACCTTAGAACAAGTTAAGCCTTAGTTTCTAGATGTATAGCTCAAGTTCCTTTTATACTTAGTTATGGGTCCCAGTAGAACTTGTAGGTTGTAGTGTACCTTGAACTGGGGAAGGAGACCTTAGAGCCTATCGTGGTCATAGAATTGACTTGTGTACTATTTTTATGGTTGGAGAATATGGTAAGGCTCACTGTGGAATAATGTACCTTGTGTAAATTATAAGATTCGAGAGGATTATTGTGGCTACATTTTCGGTCAGTTGGCTAAGCTAGGGACTTGGTGTAGGTATTGATTATTGAAATAGATTCCGCTTTCGTGCTTTCTTTTAGTTACATGTGACTCTTTTAGTTGTACCTATAGTTGATGGCTTATGATATTTTCATTGTGTGTGTGTGTGTATATATATATATATATATATATATTCTTATCTGTTGTTGGGTTCGAGGCCTTGATTTTGTAGTAGCTAGACCCCAAGTTAGTGTTCTTAGCCTTCACTACTTTAGTGGTATAAGTTTGATTCCTTAGTATCTATGTGACATGTTTAGATACTAGGATAACATGCATTGCATTGGTTGTTCATTCATATAGTTATTTTTTTGCTACGATCTGGGTCATGCATTGACTTATACACAGGGAGAGAGAGAGTGGAGGAATGGTATTCTACACTACAGATCGACATTGTTCATAAGAGGGTAACATATTTGCATGTTATAAGGTTCGGGTTTTGTACTCTCCTCACATTGTAGATACTTACTTGATTTCTAACTGGCTTTATTGGGATTTATACCACTTCGATCATAAGTTTTCCAAATTTTGATACTTCAAGACATGAGGACGTACTACTTTCTACTTCAGACTATTAGAGGAATCCGATATGATATCAATTTTTATGTTTTGACTAGCCAATGTGTTTACACCATTTTATATTATGGGTACAATTCTTCCTCCAGTATCACAGACAAAGATGATTATTATGATAAGAGGGTGCGGTCCTAGGCAGCTTGTACGGGTGTCCCAAGCTCCTGTGGGACATCACGTCAAGGAGATATTATACCAGGTGAAGAGCACTATGGGTCCTACCTTTCCAGCTAGGCTAGGATAGGTTGTAGGTCGCTTATGATAACGCAAAAGATAGAGAGATCACGCATAACCATCCCTAGTATATTGCTTGCTGCTTCGTCCCCTAGTAGTATGGGATGTCGGTTAGGATTTTATTTGCTGTTAGTACCACTAGTGGTATGGGATGCTGGTTATTTTGTTTGCTTATACATGTTTTACTTCTGTTATTCAGTTTTAGTAATTTTATAGTCATGGTAGTCATGATCTGTTCTTTTTGGGTTAAGCATATACCTATCTTGGTTGATTCAGACTAATTCCTAGGTTGATGGATAAGCCCAGGCTCTTTGTGTTTCTTTCTTTGTTATTATTCACTTGACTTCGTAGAGTGTCTTTCATGCTAGCAGATAGTAGGCCTAATTCTCCCAAGTACGTTTCCCCTTCTCTTCTTATAACTTGGTTTACCTAATTTAGTGGTATCTTGGGCATATTTCATACTTGTGCTATAAACTTTCCCTACTTCATGTTGTTTATACTTGCTTTATCTGTAGAGCTCAATCGGCTCATTCCTACTGAGTACTATTTGTTTAATACTCATGGTAAACTTTTCCACCTTGTAGATCATAGTACCAGGCTCCATTGTTAAGTTCCTTTGATGTAGATCAGGCTGAGGATTCCTATCACCCGTGGTGAACTTGACGGATCATGAACATGGTCATCCAGGTGAATGCATCAAGAAACGTCGTCAAAGTCCTTACCACGAGCACTTGCACAACTCGTGGTGCACTCTACGAGCCATGAAGGTTTTCATTAAAGGCACCAATACAGTGGTAAATCCCAAGACAGCAGGGAGCAAGCCCGCCTTTCACGACTTGTGTACACCTTCACGAGTTGTGAAAGTGCTCGTGAAGAGGAACCTGAGTTGGACAGTCACGAGACTAAGTGAAGAACCATGGAGGCCCATTCTTGGCCTTGAAAAGGACCAAGAGTCGTGGTCCTGTTCATAAAAAACCCATGGAACACTAGATAGTGTTGCGAGCAAAGGCAAGGTCCATGATGCCTTACATGACTCGTGGACACTTTCACGAGTCGTGAAGGTGTTCGCGAAGGACAAGGTTTCCTGGATTCTTTTCATTCCAAGGAAGACATCAAGGAGAGATGAAGGCTCGTAAAACTGACCACGATCCATGGTCAGTCCCACGAAGGAGAATTTCGTCCATATTTGCAAGTTTCCTAGTTTGATCATGGTAGTTTTTCCTATATTATTTAGGATTAGGTTTTAGTCACTATATAAGCTTGTTTTATTTTTCTCAAAGGATACATTAATCCCCACATTTTGGGGCAGCAAAAAAAATCAAAACACCTTAATTTTCGAATAACTTTACATTCATAACAATGCCTGGACAGTAGCGAGTTAGCACAACTTTTGGTTGTGTATTTTCTTTATCATTTGAAGATGGAATCTAGTTTTTGGCTCTCAATTATCCGTGTGATTAAAGACTTGGATCGTTTCTTTCTTCTTAATAGTTTAAACATGAACTACACTATAATTTATGTTTTAATTCTTGCAAGTTCAATAATATAAACCCACAACAAGGGTTGTGGGAACCATGATGTTTTGACAAAGTAGGCAAGACATAGGACTTTATTGGGATTTTTGTTGCATGTCTTATGATGTTCTTCATCTAGAAGTCTTTCATGAAAACTGCACACATTAAGAACCTGCCCATATTCATTGCTTGCCCGGAAAGGAAGTAGTGATTAGGAAAAAGATATCACAATAGAAATTCGAAGGTGACAGCTTCATCTAAGCACTTGAAAACTGGAGGCCATAGTTCTCTGAGATCCAGAGCGAGGGTTAGTAATGCCCATGTCGCACCACGGGAGGATAGCCTTGGCACGACGGTACTTGAAGAACTATTGTTGGTTCCTCAAAAGAACCACCTAGCCTCATTGTCACATCTTACTCGACAGTGGAAGAAGTGCTCAAATAAAAGACATTGATGAAGTAAAAAATCTCTTATTAAATAATCTCAAATGACCAAGTTTAGACAATGAATAAAAATGTAATACTCAACAGTCCTCTACTCATAGTCTATGAAGCCTCTGCCTCTAAACATCTAGATGGTATCATGACAAGCCATGGCTACTCAACTTAAAGAAAATAGTAATAACAAATAAAAGCTAGAAAGAAAGGATCCTCCAAGTAGCAATAAAGGCTCACCAACGCTAGATGCAAGGGAACTGAACCTCAACGGTGTACCTGCTAAAGTCCTTTATCACCTGTATCTGCATTGTTAATGATGCAGGCCCAAATGGGCGTCAGTACATTGAATATACCGACATGTAAAATGGCTCAAAGAAACAGATGAGGCTCAAACTCAAAATAATCAACTAGACTTAGGACTCAACTCATCGACTTATAATACAACTCAATAAAAAATGCAAGTTTAAAGATTAAGACCATTCTTTGAAAAGAGATTTTGTTTGCATGCAGCTCAGTTTAAAATATAATATGCTCAGTCAAGGGTCTCTATTTTGCATTTGTACACTGAGTGTGAGACTTCATTGCAGTGAGGGCACTATCCTTGCACTATTTGGTTACTAATCTAACTGAGTTATCTTTGTTTTGGTTTACTTGGTTAACTGTGTATGGTATAATGCCTAACTTGATCTATGTGTGTCAGTTTGGATATGAGTACATTGTAAGCTTATTTTTTGGGCATGTGTGATGATTGAGAGGTTACTACATGATTCCTGATGGATACTTGTATTTGTGCATCATTATGTGTTGTTTTTGGTCATTGCATGAGCACAAGTAATGATTCTAAGTTTAGGGTTTTGATGAGTTGTGAAGATACGACCTTTACAACATTTAAAAAATAGGATTATTGTGAGTTCTTAAGAGTTTGTTAGTTTAATATGCGTTTTTTTTATGTTGATTTTATAGGGAAACGAAGATTTCATTATGTTTATGGACATTGGGATAATTTAAAATGAAAATGGACTTGTACTTGTGAAGAATAGTCTGTGAGCACACTTGGACAGGCATGAGGATCATGTGGCACAGTTATGAGAATGAAAAACAGTGACTAGGACAAAGCAATGATAAAGGTCGCAAGTGTGAGGCTATCTCGAAAAACAATCAAGACACTTTGTTGATGTTGTGCGGGGAAGTGTCTACTGCCCATGCCCAGTTAAGTAGCTCATGATATGGTGGTGTAAAGATGAGGAGAAGTAGTGACTAAGCGATCTAGGTGTATATGAGATAATGTGGTGAACAAAGGAAAAAGCAAGAACACCACTGAGCCATTCACGACCCGTAGTGAACTTGACGGATCGTGAACATGGTCGTCTAGGTGAATGAGTCCAGAAGCATCATCGAAGGCCTTACCACGAGCCCTTGCACGACTTGTGGTGCGGTCCACAAGCCGTGAAGGTGCACGTAAAGGCACCAAGGCAGTGGTAAATCCCAAGTTGCAAAGGCAAAGAGCAAGGCAGCCTTTCAAGACTCGTGTACACATTCATTAGTCGTGAAGGTGCTCATGAAGTGGAACCTGCATTGGACAGTTGCAAGATCAAGTGAAGAACCACAGAGGGCCATTCTTGGTCTTAAAAAGGACCAAGAGTCGTGCTCATGTACATGAAAAGCACCATGGAACACTGGACATTGTTGCGCGCAAAGGCAAGGTACATGATGCCTTTCACGACTCGTGGACACTTTCATGAGTCATTAAGGTGTTCGTGAAGGCCAAGGTTTCTTGGATCCTTTTCATGCCAAGGAAGACATCAAGTAGAGGTTGAAGGCTCGTAATACTGACCACGATCTGTGGTCAGTTCCTCGAAGTAGAATTTCTTCCAGATTTGCACGTTTCCTAGTTTGATTAGGATAGTTTGTCCTACATTATTTAGGTTTAGGTTTTAGTTACTATATAAGCTTGTTTGTTTTCATCAAAGGACACATTAATACCACGTTTTGGGGCTACCAAGAAATGCAAAACACCTTAATTTTCCAGTAACTTTACATTCAAAACCACGCCTGGACAGTAACAAATTAGCTTAACTTTTGGTTGTGTGTTTTCTTTATCATTTGATGTTGGAATCTGGATTTTGGCTCTCGATTATCCGTGTGATTCAAGACTTGGATTGCTTCTTCCTTCTAAATAGTTTAAACGGGAATTATACTGTAATTTATGTTTTGATTCTTGCAAGTTCGATAATTGAACCCACATAGTTGTGGGAACCATGACGTTTTCACAAAGTAGGCAAAACTTAGGGATTTATTGGGATTTGTGTTGCACGTCTTGTAATGTTCTTCATCTAAAAGTCTTTCTTGATGAGTGCACGCATTAAGAAGCTATCTGTATTCATTGCTTGCCCCGGAGGTAGGTAGTGATTAGGAAAACAATATCACAAGAGAAATTTGACAGTGAAAGCTTCGTCTAAGAACTTTAGACCGGGAGGTATTAGTTCTCTGAGATCCAGAGCAAGGGTTAGTAATGCACACATTTTGAGACCGGGAGGGGATTAATGAAATACTCTAGGAAGGAACGGGAAGTGATTTAGATGCTACCTTACTCGCTAGATTTTGCATGCAATGGAATGAACAATATAATCAATGTTAATTGTTTACTGGTTATATGTTATTGGAACCGCAACCCTAGTCTCTTTTCATATTGTCTAAGCCAAAGTTTGCATTCGCATTCACAATCATAGTTAGTAATCATCCTTAGTTTAAAACCCTCATTTTTACTTTTTTGCATTGTCTGCTTTCTGGAAATAGAACCTACAATTGAGATAGGATAACTAGTAGAATTGTTTCAACCTATTCCCTGTGGGATCAACACCGACTCTTAGTTAGGTAAATAAACTGCTAACGATCGTCTACATTTCTTTATAAAAGTATATTTGAACATTATCAACATCTCAAAAACATTTATAACAATCTTATTTGCAAACATTTAAGTATAGAAAAGAATTGTAATAAAGATTTGTCATTCTCAATTTTAAACTCAATGAACCTTGTAATGTCATCTTCAATTTGAATTTTGATATTTTCTAGAGATATTCATTTGAATATTTTCACTTTTTTATTCTCATTTTCTCAAGCAACAATTCAATCAATTCAGTATAGTTAGTTGAAATAGACATGCTAATAATTATTCTAGCACACTCAATATACCTAAATCCATTCATTCACTACAAAAAACCTCTGAATTGCCAACAAAATTTTCTGTTGGTAAATTGATTAAATTGGTTAGCAAATGATTTTGCCAACCGAACACAAACTAATATTAATCCGTTGCTAAAAAGCTTGTCGGTAAATTTTACCAACCTATATTAGTTTGTTGGTAAAATTGCTAACTAAAGATCAGTTGGTAAACACATAAAAAAATTGTTGGTAATTGTTGTAACATAGCATCAAAATTTTCGTTGGTAAATTCGCTAACCAATTTTCAGTAGGCATATTGTTGGTAAGTTTACTAACAAACAGAAAAAGAGTTAGTGGATTTGGTTCTTCATTATTTAATTCTGTTAGTGATATGTTGGGAATATAGTAACAAAAATAAAATATTGTTAGTATTCCGTTAGTAATTATCTAACAGATAACAACTTAGTTGGTAAGTTAGATAGTAAATTTAACATAATACATTAGTAATTGGTTAGGAATTTTAGTAAAAAAAAAAATGTTGGTATTTCATTGGTAAATTGCCAACAGATTTTAAATCTGTTAGTAAGTATGACTACATACTTTTGTAACTTACATTACTAATTGGTTAGTAATTTTGGAAACAAAAAGTTCATTAGTAATTCGTTAGGAAGCTTACTAACTGATTGTTATTTTGTTGGTAATATATATCATTTATGTTTAATATTCGGTTAGTGATTGATTGGTAATGTATATTGTCACATTTCTGACCAAATGGTAATTCGATAATAAAGTTTCACGTTATATATTTATACTAATCAATAGTTTTTATGAATTTTGAAGAGCCCTTGAACAGAAAATATAACTTAATTAAACAATGCAAATCATAATATAAAGAGTTCAAAATAAATTCAAATACGAAAACAAACAATGCAAATTCCACCTAAGATAGTTTGGAAATTTTAGTGGCTCATATCGTCATTTGATAATGAGACATGTCTAAGCTAATGTGGTGTTTCACTGGGAGATGTACCAGGGGGTGGTTTAGGTAGGCCAGCTATGAGGATGGACAAACGTTCTTGGAGAATCTTATCAACTTGCTCTTTCATTTCTAGCTGCATTTCGTTTTTCATTTCTTCACGTAATTCATGTCTTATCTCTTCTCTCATCCCTTCTCTCATCTCATGCTTCATCTCCTCCTTCATTTCTTGAACATATGCCTTCACGCGGGCATCAAAATCACAATCTTGAGGTTGAGCAGTTGAAAAAGATGATGAAGCACTGTTCCCATAGAAAACTGCTTGAGAACCAAGACCATATATGCATGCCTTCTTAATTCCACTCACTTCATCCATGTAAATTTTTGAGAAGTCAACTGTTGGAGACTCACCAGATTCATCTTCAAGTTGAGATGCAGATGCAATCTTACATATTACAGCATCCTGAAAAAATAAAATATATGGTATTATTCTAAGAAAAAACATCCAACAATTATAAAGAGACAACACAATCGATATCAACCAACTATTTCATTGGTATTAACCATTTTAAACAAACTTTGATGAGTCAAGACAGCAGCCAAACAAGACAATTATATTAGTATTAAATTTATATCACAGGGCTGAAATGATATAGAAATGTCAAAAGATGCAAATTCATGATTTAGAATCCTTACAATAATGTTATAGCACTAAATATCCATATGGACTCAGTTGAATGTCGTTGCCTATGTCATAGGAAAAGCATACAAAATTCCCTTCATGTGTTCTTTGACTGCACATGGACCACAAAGCTTAAAAATGCCTCATAGATTGGCTAAAAATGTAGCTACAAGCTGGAGGCATTCTTTTTTAAAGTGTATTTTATTTATCTTTTGAAAAAATATGAATACATTTTCTGTGAGATCCTTACAATCAATGATATTCTTAGTCAGAATTGAAGATAATAAAACTATTTAGTTACAAGGAGAGATGAGATAAAAATCTTTTGTAAGGGGCTAGAGAGTCCCGCTAATGAAGCACAAATACTTAAATGTTTCTTAAATATTGAGATTTTATTAGTAATAATTTTTCACTTCCAAGAAACAGTAAGCACATCATAATGAGTAATAAAGAAATTAATAGCAAGTTCTAACAAGCTACAGTAGTTATGCTAATGCCTATGAATCTTATCAATACTGCCTCTATTATTTTCTAGCAACATATCATAAGAAAAAAATAATGTTTATTACACTTGACTTTGTTAAAGAGACATGTTTAATTGTTGTTTATCATGTTAACAGTACCTAATCTTATCATACACTAAGAAACTCAACAAAACTAAACGACCCCTAGTGTTTTGGTTCAATGTCCAAGGAAGTACAGTACATGATCTGTGATAAGACTTGCTTTTGTAGCTCAAACTCTTCAAAATATTGATGATTGTGGAGTTGATCCTCCAAAAGTAGTATATTTTTAGGATTTAGTACAACTATGACAATATTCTTGAAGTCTGAGAAACACAGAGAGCAGCACATTAGGGGCTCGAATCTTGCTGAAAAACTAGGTCTTAAATGGAAAGTCCAAAGGAGTGGATGTGATATCCACCTAATTTTTAAGTTGTAATCGACGACTTTTCAGTTATCAAGAACAATGCAAATTAAATATAGAACAAGGGCATTTTGGTGAACAAGAGACTCTTCAGAACAAACTTTTCTTTCACTCAAACTTTTATGGTCTCCAAAGGCTCAATTCAGAGTGAGATAACACCTAAAGTGCTGAACTCAGACTTTAACTTGTTTCAATTTACTCATGGCTGAGTATTTACCATGTGTTCAAAGGACTTACTCGAACTCTTCAAAAGTACAACTAAGTTTGTGTTATATCCTCCAAAAATCTACATAAATAGTGCGTTTTTTAAGGATCCAACACCTGTGTGGCATCATTTTTAAAGAGGTCGAACAACACAAGTAGAAGCTTAGCCCTTTGTTTGTTTTCTTTTATCATCACTACCAGAGTACTCCCACAAATCAGCTTCTCGTATAAAAAAAATTGAGCTAAGAATACCAGATAAAGAATTAATGAGTTCCTTTCTTTTTTCTGTTTCTCATTTCTTTCTTTCCAGTTACAAATAGGTATTGAAACTCAAAACTTTACAACCTGCAAATTGGAATCTACCAGTAGGATGAACAAAACTTGTGTACAGTTGCATAGTAAAAAAAACTTATGGAAGGATTCTTGTCAAAAGAATAAAGGAAAGAGTCCTTGTGTCATTTCATCTATTCGCAGTGAAAGAACGGACTAATGGAAAAAAAAAACTAATGGTAGTTTAAATGAATTATTGAAGTTAGGGTAATTTATACTAGCAAACTAAAAAATTTAATGTGGGTCAAAGGTTGATATCTGCACATCTTTATATACGAGTGGGATGTACGTTTCATCTATCCATGTTCATGTAGCCCTTCACTTGGATAGGAAGCTCATACAAGGTATAATACAAATTAGTAATTTGGAGGTCATCACTTAAAGAAGCAAGCATTTCGGCAACTTGATTGTCCCCTCTCTGAACATATAGAATATTAAAACCATTCGCACCTTTGAACTTCTTAATATCATTAATAATTTTCATAATACTCTAGGAGCCTGCTTTTACCCTTGAATTGTCTCAACTAAAAACTTAGAATCACTTTCAGCTACTACGAATTAAAATCCATTCTATAAACACCAATTGATATCTAGGAGAGAGTTGAGGCCTCAGTGCACTTGTTACAGTACTTCCTCCACCACAATTATCATTTCTACAACTTACATTAACATATATTTTGATACATGAACCTATAGGTCGGATTTAGTGGACAAAAGCAGTCTTCTTAGCCATAATGTTTCTGTCCAGGTTACAAGTTTTATCCTCCCAATTATATCCCAAGTTAGTCTTTTAGAACTTGCATCTTTCTATAATAACAAAGATCCTCTCTGTTACTTGTAGAAATGCACAGATCTTAGTTCCTATTTAATATAATCACGACAATAATGTCTCTTTCTGTTAACCTCCAATATTCTAACCATGTGATTAATGTTTGGGATAAACATGATGAACGATTAAGCAGCTTCTCAACAAAAATTTAGAAAGATAATCGAGAATGTTTGACGTTACTTACATATGTGCGCTTAGACTTCAGATCCACAAACTCATCATTTGCTTTGGTATGTGTCTTCTTCAAAAGTTCATGCGGATGAGGTGGTCGTCCAAGTACGTTTGCCTAAAATTGAAATTACATATATAAAAGTTATTACATAAGGAATAAAGTCTAAGAAATCGTAACTTGAAAAAACAAAAATGATTGTACCAGTTGTCTTGCATGCTCTCGGTGAGTGCGGGAACCTCCTGTATGGCGTGATGGACCAGATCCTTCACCACATTTCTCACTTAGTCGATTTTTAGAACATTGTGCAGATTTAGCTTTAAAAGCCTCAGTTTCATAGTGAGGCTTCCAGCTCTCCCAAATAGATTTTGGGATATTTTTTCGTTTCCCCTCAGAGGATCTTGCTTTAGATAACATACCCTTGTATTGTATTGAACATTTTTTCATAAAATGATCCTTTATGGAACCTTCAATTACAGTATCCCAATAAAATCGCTTCTGTTTAAATAGACAAAAGAAAAATTATCACATGAATTCGTATAATAGAAATTCTAGATCCATTAATAAAATGGTAGTGATATAGAATTTATGGCAAAATAGGCAAATAAGTATTATAGTAGAAGTAAGCACAATCAGCTATGGGAAGATGAACCAAAATAAGCATCACGAGTGTTGAAAAAGTATGGAAAGGGAAAAAGTATATTGAAGAAGTTGGGATTAATATGGTTGATCTGGCAAGTATGGCAAGAAGAATTATAATTTTTTTTAAAAAAATTAGGCACAAACTCACTGCCAAGTGAAGCAGTGAACTGAATCTGTTTCTATCTTTGTCTCTTAAAGACTGAAACAGAGTTGCCAACAAAAACATGTAGAAAAACAGAGCAGCTCCTAGAGAAGAACAGAAGAAGGAAGGAAAAAAAAAGAAACTGCAGTCTCGTGCAAGACTAGAGAAGAAGAAGTGAAGAAGAAGAAGAAGAAGAAAAAGAAGCAAGAAGAAAGAAGAAAGAAGAAAGAAGAAAAGAAGAAACTCAGAAAGAAACATTACCTGGAGTCCTGTAGAAGAGGACTGGAACTGGAAGTCGCGCAAGTGGAAGACGTCTGAAGAAGAAAAATAGTTCGCACACAAGTATTTTTCCCAAATAAACCCTAGATAGACGTTCATGATAGTTCCAAAAGTTTCATCGTTTCAGCTATGTTTCTCTTTTGTCCTTGTTTAAGCTGTACGATTTTACTTCGGTAAATCAACAGTTACAAAAAAGATAGTGTGATTTTACCTTAAACTCCTCCCAGTAGAAGTCCTTAATCTCTGGTGTAACAGACTTCCAATCATGTCCTTCAGGATCCAATTTTTCCTTAAAGATTTTTGTGATCGCCCGGGATACATTGTTACTTGGCTCCAGACTTGTATAAATAGAACAAGTAATTATTTCAATATTAAATTTCATTTATGTACATCAAGCAGTGGTAGTGTACTACCAACGTCATTATTGGCAATATAAAGGCATATGAAAGTATTATCAAATAGACAAGGATTAGATATAAATTATGGATCCTGCCATTAGCATATCTTGAAGTATCTCATTTTCAATATATAGATGACACACCTTGCGCACTAATATCAAATGATTTTCCAAATAAGGCACCATGTAGTTGTTGTATACCATGAAATCAGTTGAAGGGTTGGAAAAAACTAGAAAAAAGTTATCGACAAGAAAAACAAGGTCAAGTATGTCATTTCCGAACATAGAATTATTATTCCATCATACAAGAAGTATCTACAACTAATATAAGAAAACATCTAAAAATGTCACTCTAGAAAATCAACATGTGATCTGTTGTTCATTTTCTCACTTATGAAACAAACGTTTTCCGCAACTAAAAGTAAACAACTTCAGGAATCCATCAGTACCTCAAATGCACATAAAATTCAGTGAGTAAAGTAAATTATAGAGAATTTCACATATTCCTATCAATTCCTAACTCAAGCCAAGAGCTTAAAAGATGATCACCAAGAAAAACAAAGTAAATTACAATTTTACAACACAATCTGAACATATAGTGCAAGAGCAAAAGTTTTGGGGACCTGCACATGGGGCATTCTGTTTTCACATTCTATTAATCTGATTCTTCACCATATTATGTTGCCACATTCAACTATGGATTCTTATATCACAGAATTGCAGGCATCAATGAACAAATTACTTTCTTCAAGAATGAAATTTTTTATTTTCTGAAGCAAAATAATGTAGATTAAATGATGTTGTACACTTACCATCCCAGAACGATTTCAATTCTAATGCGGGCACCATCAGTTGTATTTAACGAAGTTGTTGATACAGTGTCATTTCTAGGTGTTTCAATCACCACAGATGAAGATGGTACCGATATGTTGGTTGCGACTGAACCTGGTGTTACTGGTATCGGCAGTTCAGACGGTGATGGTACTTGATCAGGTGCTAAACTTGATGTTGGAGGAGATGTCATTGGATCTGCTATTTTTTTTCCAGAATATCTTCCTGTTCTCCCACCTCTAGGTGCCATATCTGCAAGTTCGAGGTTATATGTGGAATAAAATAATAACATAATTCTTCAATCATGATTTCATCTAATTTTAACAAGAATAGGTAATTAGTTGATATATCACTTCAAAAACAAGATTCCTTTGAAAAGGTTAAAGAACAAGTGTTAATCTAGACAACAGATAGATTATAAACACTTCAAAGAATAAAATTATCCCTCACTATTCAGAACATAGATCCAGATGTCTACTTTGTATCACAAAATGAGACTGCGGGATAGTTGTTCAAACAAAATAACCCAGAAAACTAATAAAACCAAATAAGTATATTGGTAAAAGAGATATATAAAATCATTGAGATCTCAAATTCAGAACTTTATCAGCAAGAAATATGAAATTCGATTGCTCTTATATTTGAACAGATTGAGTTACTTGGACTATTCACTGCCACTTTCATAGAATGCCGCTTCATCCTTATTTTCATCATCTGAATCTGATTCTGATTCATCTTGAAATTCTGTCTCATCATCTAAATCAGAATCCTCGTCTCTCAAGTTTATGAATTCACCAGTTGGATCATTTCTGACAACAGTTTCATTGTCAGACACTACACCAAATCGTACACCATATTCGTCACATTGGAATGGCTCTAGAACATCTGCTAAAGGCGACAATAAAGATGACACAGGGCTATCCATAATACCCCGAGCCTTTATTTTGCACACTGCCCACCAATCACTCTTATCACGTCGTAAGCTAGGATAAGTAGCATAATACACTTGAGCCGTTTGCGCCGCCAAAACAAATGGTTCATACTTCTTCAATTTCCTTTTGTGGTTGATATCCACAAGTTTATATTGTGGGTGAACCTTCAATCCTACATTTGGTGTGGGGTCAAACCATTCACATTTAAACAAAACAGTTCTTTTGATTGGTGTACTTCCCTTGTACTCCAATTCAATAATTTCAGTAAGCACTCCATAATAGTCATTGTCATCAGCACTATAATTGGTTCCTTTTATGCAAACGCCACTGTTATTAGATGCTCTAGAAAAACTGCGACCTTTTGTGTGAAATTTAAAGCCATTGATATTATAACCCGTGTATGGCTTCACTGATCGACATGGACCTTCTGCAAGCGCCTTGATGAACTGATTATCTATGTGGACTCGGGCCTATTAAAATTTTTTTAAGAGAATTAGAATTTCTTATAAGTGAAGTAAGTAATGATAAAAAGATACTGTACAAGTTCTCACATATCTTGTGAACCATGCTGCAAAATCTTCATCAAGTTTTCTGTCCACTTCCTGGTCTGTGATTCGTGGAAAATTTTGATGAAGGGAATCAATAAAATTCCTTTATATCACATATAAGAAAAAGAATATATAAGTTTTCAGATTATTTTAATATATAAATGAAGATAAAAGCATAAAGTCTTACTCCACATATGGTTGCACTTCTTTGCAATTTAGTAAAACATAAATATGAGCTGCACTAAGTTCTTCTTCAGTTAGATATCTCCGATTTAGTTCCCCAAATCCTCGACCTGGATAGGTGAATATAGAAAGATTACTATCATATCCATCTTGTTCACCCATACCACCATCGTCATTCCGTGGCACTTTCCTATGCCTTGTGTAAACATGAGGCTCAAAGTAGTGTGAACAAAATGATGAAGCTTCCTCAACTATATGCGCATTGCATATGGATCCTTCAACGTGTGCCTTATTTCGCACATTAAGTTTATATTTTCGGAGAATTCTGAAAATAACACAAAAACTCAAGGCGTTAGTCACTCATAATGATGAAAATGAAGTACTTAAACAGCCAGTACTATTTTTGGTGGTTAGAAACAGATAAAAGGAATGACATATTGAGTCTATTGTTCAATGAAATAGGTGACTTGACATTTAAGTACTTAGGAGTTTCTTTGCTACCCCAAGGATGATAGTATTGCAATGCAAATCTTTATAGATAAAACTACAACAAAGATCACTAACTGAATGGCAAGAGAATTAGCATATGTCAGTAGGCTTCTACTAATTAGAGCAGTACTATTTGGTGTGCAAGTAGATAGGCCACAATTGTTTTTACTAGCACAAGAGATCATTAAACTTATCGAAGCTGCTCTTAGGAACTATCTTAGACCAACATTACTAAAAGCACACTTGTAGCCTGGGACAAGGTGACTCTGTCTTGAGGTGCAGGAGGTTTGAATATTAACTTGAAGGCCTGGAATCTAGTTGCAATCTGCAAATGATTGTGGTTATCGAGTCAAAACAAGAAAAAAAACTACGGATCAATTAGCATCAAAGACTAGCTGACATGAAGGTGCCTAATATGCTTCTTGGATGATAAGAAAGATGTTTCATATCTGTAAGTTTTGACAGGCTATCATTTACAATACACAAGCAGATCATGTTGTAAAGTCTAACCTATGCATCTATTGAAGAAGTAACAGGAGGTTGTTTGAGTTTTTCAGTTCTCTTTAATTAGAGTTATTACTTTTCTATTAGAGATAATGATTAGGATTGGCACAAGGATTGTAAGATTGTTTAGGCATTGTCTGAGAAGGAAAGATTGTTGGTTGGTTCTTGTCTAAACTTTGTATTGTCGTTTGGTGATTAATAAAATAAGTTTGATTGCTAAAAGATAAAGTACTTAAATATATAGTAGAGATCTTACCTCTCAAATGGATACATCCACCGATATTGTACCGGACCAGCTACCATTGCTTCGTAAGCAAGATGCACAGGGAGATGCTCCATTGAATCAAAGAAGCTAGGGGGGAATACACGCTCTAACTTACAAAGTATTTCAGGTATTTCTTGCTGAAGTCTTATCATATCCTCTTCACGAATTACTGTAGAAGTGATATCCCTAAAAAAAAGGCTCATCTCAGTAAGTGCTTCCCATACTTTTTTTGGTAACAGCTCACGGAATGCTATAGGTATCAATCTTTGCATGAATACGTGACAATCGTGGCTTTTCATACCAAATAATTTGTGTTTTTTCATGTCCACACACCTTCCCATATTTGAGACATATCCATCAGGAAATTTCAGATTTTTCACCCATTCACACAATACTTTTTTCGACTCCTCTTTTAATGTGTAAATAGCTTTTGGGTATTTGCCATCTACAACATGTAACTCAGGGCGTCGACAAAATTCCTTCAAGTCTTCTCTAGATTTGGGGTTATCTTTTGTTTTACCATCGACATCCAACACTGTGTTGAACACATTCTCAAAGAAGTTCTTCTCAATGTGCATTACATCTAGATTATGTCGAATGAGATTGGTACTCCAGTATGACAAATCCCAAAATATGCTTCTCTTTTTCCAACCAGAAAACTTACTAACTCGACAATTAATAATATCAGCCCCAAGTTCTGTTACCTTTTTAAGTCCTAATTTTTCTATCTCCTTTAAAACATCTTCACCTGACCGTAATGGAGGAGGCTGTGTAGTTACTACTCTGTTCTTTCTAAATGAGCTCTTATCTTTTCTGTATGGATGATTGAGTGGCAGGAACTTACGGTGATTGTCAAACCAAGACTGCTTACCACCTTTTGTCAAAGTAAAAGCATCAGAATTCTCCATACAATATGGACATGCTAACCTGCCTGCAGTACTCCATCCAGACAACATCGAATATGCAGGGAAGTCACTAATAGTCCACATCAAAGCAGCTCGCATTCTAAAATTTTGCTTCTTAGAGACATCATATGTGTCAACACCTATATTCCACAGATTCTTCAATTCGGCGATCAAAGGCTGCAAGAAAACATCTATCTGCTGCTTAGGATTCTTTGGCCCAGGAACTATAACTGACAAAAATAAATAGAGGTCTTTCATGCACATCCAAGGAGGCAAGTTGTATGGTGTCAGAATAATTGGCCAAGATGAATATTGTTTTCCTGTTTGTCCAAATGGTTGAAATCCATCTGTGCATAGGCCCAATCTAACATTACGACTTTCCTCTGAAAAAGATGGATGCATTTTATCAAAGTGCTTCCAGGCAGGTGCATCTGAACAATGACGCATCACACCTTCCTCAACTTCATGCTCAGTGTGCCATCGCATGTGAGAAGCAGTTGCTTTGGAAGCATACAATCGTTGCAGTCGTGGAGTAATAGGAAAGTAATACATCTGTTTGAATGGTACAAACTTTTTTTTTGAAACAGATCTTTGACCAGTAGACTTGTATCTGGGATGACTACAAAACTTGCAATTTACAAGTTCACTATCCTCGCCCCAGTAAATCATGCAGGCATTGACACAAGTATGAATTTTTTCAACTGGCATATTCATTCCCCTCATTAACCTTTTAGTTTCATAGAAATTCTTTGGCATTACATTACCAGGTGGAGTCATCTCATTCACATATTGGCAAATGTCATCAAAACATCTTTCAGAGAGATGGTGGTCAGCCTTGATGTGTAACAGGCGCGCAGTAGCTGATAATTTTGAGTGTGTTTCACAACCTGGCCATACTTCTTGATTTGCTGAATCAATCATCTCATAAAACTTCTGTGCATCAGGATTAGGTGATTCTTCCATATCACTTGAAACAAATGCAGGACCAGCAACATCATGAACCATTCTATGATATGATGTAGTTGGTCCAGGATCATCAAATGCACTAACATTCACTGGTAGGTTATTCATAGGATGATCCCAGTTGTGTATCCTTTCATCTTGATCCATATTTCTCGCAACATCATTTTCTCCATGCAAGTACCATACATGATATCCCGGTACAAAACCGTTGCTTAATAAATGCCCATGGACAGTATGAACATTTTCAAAGCTTCTATTCTGACATTTCTTTCGATTACATGGGCACCTTAGTTTCTCGCCATCCCTCCCTTCAGGATGACTCATAGCAAACTCAATAAACTGTTGTACACCCTTTACAAATTTAGGATCATACAACCCTTTGGTTAATCTTTTATACATCCATTGACGACTTGAACTCATTTTATATATAAGCCTTCTTTTCTGATAATGTGAGAAAGATAAGTGAAATAAAAGAACACAGAGAATTAAAAAAAAAAACAGAGATTTACAATACAACAGAAAATGGAACAGAGATGAATGTTACCTTTTGAGCTTTGAACTAAAACTCTCTATATTTTACAGCAGGTATGCGAGATGTATGTATAAACAACATCTTTTGTAATTTTAAATTTCTTCACTAGCAATAATTGAGACAAAAGAAATGCAGGAAAGGGTCTGATCTTCTTCTACTAAAAGAGTTTAATTTTGAAAACAAGCAACTGAAAAGAAAATACAGTCACAAAAAAAATTACACAACAGGAAGCTAAAATAGACCTAAGAGAACTCTTCAACCAATCTCAAAGCTATCTTAGGGAAATTCACCTTATATCAAGGGGATTCACAAACAAAAGTGCATATTCGATCTTATTTAAACTATAAGCCTTCAAGCACACTGTATAAATACTATATACTACTCAAGCAAATAAAGCATATCAAAAGATTACCAATTTATCAAATCAAACAAACAGAGAAAAAAAAACTTGATAAAGAATACATACTGTTTAGCCAAAAGGATTGTGGAACTGGGAACCTGTTAGATGAATTGCAGGTAATAGTATTTGGGATTTTTTTTTAACGTGAAGTGTGAACGTGGACAAGAAAAAAAACTGAATAATGGCGCTATATATTTTAGGGAGGTGGAGATTTTAGCGGCAAAAAAGTTTTACTTTTTTCTGTGAATATTTTTTTATATACAAATTTGTATTTTCTTGCACTATAAAATACAAATCGAGTCCTAAAAGAATTAAAACAAATATTTTTACAAATTAGATATGTCATAAAATCATTACAAATTAAAATTATAAAAATATATAAGAATTTGAACAAAAACAGTGTCTACTTCACCAGCACAAATCAAGCAACACATGCAATGATTTGAAGAAAAAGAGGATGAAAGGTAACAAGACATACACTGAAACACCAATATATGGGTCATTTTAAACCGAAATTGATGCATCTGATAGAATTTGAGTTGCAAATTTAGGGGATGAATTTGTCCTTCATCTGCAGCTCTCCGATCTAGGCGATTTCTAGCTCTCATCACATGCAGTGTTCGTAGCTCTAAGATCTAGACGATTTGTAGCTCCAATGTGATGAACTAAGAACATGCAACTCTAGATGGATGGTGATTTGCGATTTGTAATTCATCGGCTCTCCAAATTTGGTGTGGATATGGAGCTTTAGAAGGATATTCAAGAAAGAGAAATCCATTAACTTCCAAATGATAGAGATTTTGCAACTAAAAAGGTCGATTTGAAGCCATGGATGACAAATTGTTTTCTCTGAAGTTGAGCTGGAAAATATGAAAATGGCTGATGAAGATGAGGAAAAGGGGGTGGACGACCTTTTCTATCATTTTAATAATATTTGATTTATCTGAAAAGTGAAAAAGTAGTATTAAAGAAATATCAAAGTTGTACTATTAATTTAAAGTTGTACTTGCCTCAAATGGACATAATAAAATAAAATAAGATACAAATATTAAAGTTATTGGTAATTAATTATAATTTAATCAAATAGTAGTACTATTAATAAGATGTCATCAATTAAGTTGTGATTCATGGATTTTTGTTTATTTTTTTTAATTATATATACATGAAAATTTAATTAAATATTTTAATGTGAAAATATTATTTTTTAATATTATACAAATGAACTATTATAATTTATAAAAGATCTTATTACCTTAATAAAATAAAATAAGATACAAATATTAAAGTTATTGGTAATTAATTATAATTTAATCAAATAGTAGTACTATTAATAAGATGTCATCAATTAAGTTGTGATTCATGGATTTTTGTTTTTTTTTTTTAATTATATATACATGAAAATTTAATTAAATATTTTAATGTGAAAATATTATTTTTTTAATATTATACAAATGAACTATTATAATTTATAAAAGATCTTATTACCTTATTAGTTGATTGACTATTTTAATTTTTAGGAAAATGGCCTAAAATATTCCGTAAGTATTTGAATTAGTACAAAACTACACTTCATCCCCTTTTGACGCCCAAATACCCCCAACATCAATATTTTGGGTCAAATTCAGTTTTGCAAGTTCTCCTAGCCTAGATTCAGCATTTCAGAGCTGATGGATTCGATGGAATCGAATTCCGACGCTCAGAACTCAAAACGACTAGAAAACTCAAAATTTTCAACTTTAAAGACTAAAAATGAACTTATGGACCTAAACTCTCCAATTTAATGCCAAATTCAGTTCTGCAAGTTCTCCTAGCCTAGATTCAGCATTTCGGAGCTGATGATTCGACGGAATCGAATTCCGACGCTCAGAACTCAAAACGACTAGAAAACTCAAAATTTTCAACTTTAAAGACTAAAAATGAACTTATGGACCTAACTTTCCAATTTAATGCCAAATTCAGTACTGCAAGTTCTCCTAGCCTAGATTCAGCATTTTGGAGCTGATGGATTCGACGGAATCGAATTCCGACGCTCAGAACTAGAAACGACTAGAAAACTCAAAATTTGAACCTTTAAAGAACTAAAAATGAACTTATGGACCTAAAGGCTCCAATTTAATGCCAAATTCAGTTCTGCAAGTTCTCCTAGCCTAGATTCAGCATTTCGAAGCTGATGGATTCGACGGAATCGAATTCCGATACTCAGAACTCAAAACGACTAGAAAACTCAAAATTTTCAACTTTAAAGACTAAAAATGAACTTATGGACCTAAACTCTCCAATTTAATGCCAAATTCAGTTCTGCAAGTTCTCCTAGCCTAGATTCAGCATTTCGGAGCTGATGGATTCGACGGAATCAAATTCCGACGCTCAGAACTCAAAACGAGTAGAAAATTCAAAATTTTAAACTTTAAAGACTAAAAATGAACTTATGGACCTAAACTCTCCAATTTAATGCCAAATTCAGTTTCGCAAGTTCTCCTAACCTAGATTCAGCATTTCGGAGCTGATGGATTCGACGGAATCGAATTCCGACACTCAGAACTCAAAACGACTAGAAAACTAAAAATTTCCAACTTGAAAGAACTAAAAATGAACTTATGGACCTAAAGTCTCCAATTTAATGCCAAATTCAGTTCTGCAAGTTCTCCTAGCCTAGATTCAGCATTTCGAAGCTGATGGATTCGACGGAATCGAATTCCGACGCTCAGAACTCAAAACGACTAGAAAATCCAAAATTTGAACCTGATAAGAACTAAAAATGAACTTATGGACCTAAAATCTCCAATTTAATGCCAAATTCAGTTCTGCAAGTTCTCCTAGCCTAGATTCAGCATTTCGGAGCTGAGGGATTCGACAGAATCGAATTCCGACACTCAGAACTCAAAACGACTAGAAAATTCAAAATTTTCAACTTTAAAGACTAAAAATGAACTTATGGACCTAAACTTTCCAATTTAATGCCAAATTCAGTTCTGCAAGTTCTCCTAGCCTAGATTCAGGATTTTGGAGCTGATGGATTCGACGGAATTGAATTCCGATACTCAGAACTCAAAACGACTAGAAAACTCAAAATTTTCAACTTTAAAGACTAAAAATGAACTTATGGACCTAAACTCCCCAATTTAATGCCAAATTCAGTTCTGCAAGTTCTCCTAGCCTAGATTCAGAATTTCGGAGCTGATGGATTCGACGGAATCGAATTCCGACGCTCAGAACTCAAACCGACTAGAAAACTCAAAATTTTAAACTTTAAAGACTAAAAATGAACTTATGGACCTAAACTCTCCAATTTAATGCCAAATTCAGTTCTGAGAGTTCTCCTAGCCTAGATTAAGCATTTCGGAGCTGATGGATTCGACGGAATCGAATTCCGACGCTCACAAACCGATTAGAAAACTCAAAATTTTAAACTTTAAAGACTAAAAATGAACTTATGGACCTAAACTCTCCAATTTAATGCCAAATTCAGTTCTGCAAGTTCTCCTAGCCTAGGTTCAGCATTTTGGAGCTGATGGATTCGACGGAATCGAATTCCGACGCTCAGAACTCAAAACGACTAAAAAACTCAAAATTTTAAACTTTAAAAACTAAAAATGAACTTATGGACCTAAACTCTCCAATTTAATGCCAAATTCAATTCTGCAAGTTATCCTAGCCTAGATTCAGCATTTCGGAGCTGATGGATTCGACGGAATCGAATTCCGACACTCAGAACTCAAAACGACTAAAAAACTCAAAATTTCCAACTTTAAAGAACTAAAAATGAACTTATGGACCTAAACTCTCCAATTTAATGCCAAATTCAATTCTGCAAGTTCTCCTAGCCTAGATTCAGCATTTCAGAGCTGATGGATTCGACGGAATCGAATTCTGACACTCAGAACTCAAAACGACTAGAAAACTCAAAATTTTCAACTTTAAAGACTTAAAATGAACTTATGGACCTAAACTCTCCAATTTAATGACAAATTCAGTTCTGCAAGTTCTCCTAGCCTATATTCAGCATTTCAGAGCTGATGGATTCGACGGAATCGAATTCCGACACTCAGAACTCAAAACGACTAGAAAACTCAAAATTTCCAACTTTAAAGAACTAAAAATGAACTTATGGACCTAAAGTCTCCAATTTAATGCCAAATTCAGTTCTGCAAGTTCTCCTAGCCTAGATTCAGCATTTCGAAGCTGATGGATTCGACGGAATCGAATTCCGACGCTCAGAACTCAAAACGACTAGAAAATCCAAAATTTGAACCTGATAAGAACTAAAAATGAACTTATGGACCTAAAGTCTCCAATTTAATGCCAAATTCAGTTCTGCAAGTTCTCCTAGCCTAGATTCAGCATTTCGGAGCTGAGGGATTCGACAGAATCGAATTCCGACACTCAGAACTCAAAACGACTGAAAAACTCAAAATTTCCAACTTTAAAGAACTAAAAATGAACTTATGGACCTAAACTCTCCAATTTAATGCCAAATTCAGTTCTGCAAGTTCTCCTAGCCTAGATTCAGCATTTCAGAGCTGATGGATTCGACGGAATCGAATTCCGACACTCAGAACTCAAAACGACTGGAAAACTCAAAATTTCCAACTTTAAAGAACTAAAAATGAACTTAAGGACCTAAACTCTCCAATTTAATGCCAAATTCAGTTCTGCAAGTTCTCCTAGCCTAGATTCAGCATTTCGGAGCTGATGGATTCGACAGAATCGAATTCCGACACTCAGAACTCAAAACGACTAGAAAATTCAAAATTTTCAACTTTAAAGACTAAAAATGAACTTATGGACCTAAACTTTCCAATTTAATGCCAAATTCAGTTCTGCAAGTTCTCCTAGCCTAGATTCAGGATTTTGGAGCTGATGGATTCGACGGAATCGAATTCCGATACTCAGAACTCAAAACGACTAGAAAACTCAAAATTTTCAACTTTAAAGACTAAAAATGAACTTATGGACCTAAACTCCCCAATTTAATGCCAAATTCAGTTCTGCAAGTTCTCCTAGCCTAGATTCAGAATTTCGGAGCTGATGGATTCGACGGAATCGAATTCCGACGCTCAGAACTCAAACCGACTAGAAAACTCAAAATTTTAAACTTTAAAGACTAAAAATGAACTTATGGACCTAAACTCTCCAATTTAATGCCAAATTCAATTCTGCAAGTTATCCTAGCCTAGATTCAGCATTTCGGAGCTGATGGATTCGACGGAATCGAATTCCGACGCTCAGAAACCGATTAGAAAACTCAAAATTTTAAACTTTAAAGACTAAAAATGAACTTATGGACCTAAACTCTCCAATTTAATGCCAAATTCAGTTCTGCAAGTTCTCCTAGCCTAGGTTCAGCATTTTGGAGCTGATGGATTCGACGGAATCGAATTCCGACGCTCAGAACTCAAAACGACTAGAAAACTCAAAATTTTAAACTTTAAAAACTAAAAATGAACTTATGGACCTAAACTCTCCAATTTAATGCCAAATTCAATTCTGCAAGTTATCCTAGCCTAGATTCAGCATTTCGGAGCTGATGGATTCGACGGAATCGAATTCCGACACTCAGAACTCAAAACGACTAAAAAACTCAAAATTTCCAACTTTAAAGAACTAAAAATGAACTTATGGACCTAAACTCTCCAATTTAATGCCAAATTCAATTCTGCAAGTTCTCCTAGCCTAGATTCAGCATTTCAGAGCTGATGGATTCGACGGAATCGAATTCTGACACTCAGAACTCAAAACGACTAGAAAACTCAAAATTTTCAACTTTAAAGACTTAAAATGAACTTATGGACCTAAACTCTCCAATTTAATGCCAAATTCAGTTCTGCAAGTTCTCCTAGCCTATATTCAGCATTTCAGAGCTGATGGATTCGACGGAATCGAATTCTGACACTCAGAACTCAAAACGACTGAAAAACTCAAAATTTCCAACTTTAAAGAACTAAAAATGAACTTATGGACCTAAACTCTCCAATTTAATGCCAAATACAGTTCTGCAAGTTCTCCTAGCCTAGATTCAGCATTTCAGAGCTGATGGATTCGACGGAATCGAATTCCGACACTCAGAACTCAAAACGACTGGAAAACTCAAAATTTCCAACTTTAAAGAACTAAAAATGAACTTAAGGACCTAAACTCTCCAATTTAATGCCAAATTCAGTTCTGCAAGTTCTCCTAGCCTAGATTCAGCATTTCGGAGCTGATGGATTCGACAGAATCGAATTCCGACACTCAGAACTCAAAACGACTAGAAAATTCAAAATTTTCAACTTTAAAGACTAAAAATGAACTTATGGACCTAAACTTTCCAATTTAATGCCAAATTCAGTTCTGCAAGTTCTCCTAGCCTAGATTCAGGATTTTGGAGCTGATGGATTCGACGGAATCGAATTCCGATACTCAGAACTCAAAACGACTAGAAAACTCAAAATTTTCAACTTTAAAGACTAAAAATGAACTTATGGACCTAAACTCCCCAATTTAATGCCAAATTCAGTTCTGCAAGTTCTCCTAGCCTAGATTCAGAATTTCGGAGCTGATGGATTCGACGGAATCGAATTCCGACGCTCAGAACTCAAACCGACTAGAAAACTCAAAATTTTAAACTTTAAAGACTAAAAATGAACTTATGGACCTAAACTCTCCAATTTAATGCCAAATTCAATTCTGCAAGTTATCCTAGCCTAGATTCAGCATTTCGGAGCTGATGGATTCGACGGAATCGAATTCCGACACTCAGAACTCAAAACGACTAAAAAACTCAAAATTTCCAACTTTAAAGAACTAAAAATGAACTTATGGACCTAAACTCTCCAATTTAATGCCAAATTCAATTCTGCAAGTTTTCCTAGCCTAGATTCAGCATTTCAGAGCTGATGGATTCGACGGAATCGAATTCTGACACTCAGAACTCAAAACGACTAGAAAACTCAAAATTTTCAACTTTAAAGACTTAAAATGAACTTATGGACCTAAACTCTCCAATTTAATGCCAAATTCAGTTCTGCAAGTTCTCCTAGCCTAGATTCAGCATTTCAGAGCTGATGGATTCGACGGAATCGAATTCCGACACTCAGAACTCAAAACGACTGGAAAACTCAAAATTTCCAACTTTAAAGAACTAAAAATGAACTTAAGGACCTAAACTCTCCAATTTAATGCCAAATTCAGTTCTGCAAGTTCTCCTAGCCTAGATTCAGCATTTCGGAGCTGATGGATTCGACGGAATCGAATTCCAACGCTCAGAACTCAAAATGACTAGAAAACTCAAAATTTGAACCTTTAAAGAACTAAAAATGAACTTATGGACCTAAACTCTCCAATTTAATGCCAAATTCAGTTCTGCAAGTTCTCCTAGCCTAGATTCAGCATTTTGGAGCTGATGGATTTGACGGAATCGAATTCCGACACTCAGAACTCAAAACGACTAGAAAACTCAAAATTTGAACCTTTAAAGAACTAAAAATGAACTTATGGACCTAAACTCTCCAATTTAATGCCAAATTAAGTTCTGCAAGTTCTCCTAGCCTAGATTCAGCATTTCGGAGCTGATGGATTTGACGGAATCAAATTCTGACACTCAGAACTCAAAATGACTAGAAAACTCAAACAATGGGCAAGAACAAGCTTACGACAATCATCAAGGATGCCTAGTAGTGCTGAAATTGCTCCAACTCACGGTACTACTCATCTTTATCCTTTGCTACCGTTTGAGTTTTCCTACTTTGTAAAGTTTTGTGGGTTGATGAATCAAATTTCTTATGTAGTACTTCTTACTTTCTTGATTAAGTGATTGTTGTATGTCAATGACTGAAACTGAATGATGAGGCTGTGAATTTCATCCATGATCCGATCATAGTTCCAAGATTTAGTCTGAAATGCATCTATAAATGCTCAAAGTGTGTTTTATTTTGTCATCTGGGGCTTTTATGCTTTCTTTGATGTTTTATGCATCCAGGTCTTGCATAACTCATGTTTAAAAGGGAAAGAAATTGTAATGCCGGGCAAGGGTGTTTCTCTTTGTTATTTCTCGCTTGGTCCCACCCCTCCTCCATTAAAATTTTCTAAAGCAAAGAGACAAGTGGTAACCATATTTGGAATATTAAAAAAATTGATGTTTTCAAAAGGCATGAAGCAACAACAGTCATTAGTTTCACGACCAATCACTTTTGTGAGAGTGATGAACAACTTGATGATAGTCCTTGATTGATTCGAGCTCGTGTTTTAGGCTTTGATTGTTTGAAAGCTTGGTTCGAGTGCGGTTTCGCCATCGAGGTAGGTTCGAATAACCTTTTGGGACTGGATTTGAGTTATTGAATATAATTATGTGATACTCAAATTGTTTTATTTTAAAGTTCTCAAAAAAATTATATTATACTTACCTAGAAAATCCACTTTGGTAAGCTAATAGAGAAGTTGCCCTTTTTAGCCATAGCTAGGTTATAAAAAATAAATGTTTTTTACTTTAAAAAAGTACACATATATTTAAGAAAAAGCAATTCCTAATTTCCACACTGATATACTTATTTATTTTTTATATCATATTATACACAGTATGTATAAAATTGGTATATAATGTGATATACAAACTATTTTGCTTAATACTTTTTATTCCGGGTTTTATATATGTATGTTTTGTATTCGATATATAATATGATATACAAAGTGATTTGTGTAATTTTTTTATACCACGTTATACACAAAATCATATTCCTAGGAAACAGCCTCTCTACCTATAGGTGGTAGTGGTAAGGTCTGCGTACATCTTACCCTCCCCAGACCCCACTTGTGGGATTTCACTGGGTATGTTGTTGTTGTTGTTGTTGTTGTTATACACAAAATTATACTAGTATATGAATTGTGTATAAAATACAATTTTTGTACGTGTATTGTCATGCGTCGCACGTGCATGCGTGTGTGCGCGCGAGAGAGAGAGACATTTGTATGAATTGAATATATCATATGGTATATAAATCAATTTACATATTAATAAAGTGAACTCGATTAAGTAATGAAATTTTGAAAAATGAGCTAGCTAGAGAATGAGAATATGTATAATACTCCTAGAATTTATGAATTTTCAAAGAAGATATTATGAGAAGACATAAATGTAAGAGAATGTATGGAACGATACCAACTAATTATGAGAAGATTAAGAGATTGATATCCTGTCAGTTTCAAAACTTTTTATATATGAAAAATAGAATTGATTAATTAATGAGATGAAAATTTTATTATTTATGTTTTTGCTTTTTTCTAGTTAATTTATTATTTTGTTAAATTTTAATAAAAATCTATCTGTATATATGAAATTAAATAATAACAAATCTTAAGTGCGTTATTTATTAAATTTTCTATATTATAACTAATAAAGATGTATCAATTGCTATATTACCAACTGATTCTAATATGTTAGTAATTTAAAAAATTAATCAATTGGTAAAAAAATCCTGACTGATTGAGTATTTGTTGGCAAGTTACTAACAAATAACAACCAGTTGGTAATTTACCAACGTATATCTAATTAGTTAGTAAAATTAGCTACAAAAATCTTTTGTTGGCAAATACTTAGTTAGTAATTTGTTGGTAATCCATTAATAAACTATGATCTAATTTTTTCCTTCATATTTACCAACCAATATATAATCTGTTAGTAATATTACCAACGAAATGTATTTGTTAGTAATATTTTCGTTGGTAATCCGTTAGTAGAAAGTTGTTGAATTAGGCGCCATTTTTTCCCTCCATATTTACCAACTAAATAATTTAGTTAGTAAAAATTTGGTTGGTATTTCGTTAGGAATTTGTTGCTAAATTTTGAATAACAAATTAGTTACCAATTTGTTAGTAATTTGTTACTAATATACTAACGTATTTAGGTTGTTGGTAAAGTCCGTTGGCAATTCAGAGATTTTTTGTAGTGATTTCTGTAATTATTTCGCTATCACAATATAAAGCAACCATCACATTATGTTTAAAGTTTGTCATCTTTGTCCTACTTATAAAATAAGATATGTTTTTACAATTAATATATCAAAAAAATAATGGTAGAGCTATAGTAAAACCTTAACATAATAGGATATATTAACTCGATTTATTTAATTCATACCTAATGAAGTTTCTAGAATATTTTTCCAACAATTGGCCAACACAAGTAAAATTTTGCTGAATATTGTAGCAATATGCAAAACATTTCTTCCAACAAAATTTACTTTATAATCATACCTGGTCGATTTGAAAAGTAGAAGAACATGACTTTAATCGAGTGCCGTTACTAATAGTCACATTTTTAAGTTAAAATATTACTGTCAATAACCTTTCATAATTGAATTTATAGTATTGGATTCTAAATTTATAGAATTCGATTCTATATTTGTAGGATCTGATGGCTCATAATTGGATTCTTAAAAATCGTTACTGACAATAACATATTATGCTACTGTCTAGTAATCTACTAACCTTAAAACATTACTCCCAATAATAGTTATTGACTATGCCTATCAGCACATCACTGAATTTTTTTAACCAAAAAATGGCATCATTTATTACAAATAATAGTTGCCTTAGATTATTGCTACCAGTAACATTTATACATTTTACACTGTTATCTTCGTCAGTTATTGTCCGTTTTACTTTTTAAATAAAATATAGCCTAAAACGTTAATGAGAAATATATTTATAATAATTTCATAAACTAGCAAAAAAATATATTATTTGAATAAATTAATTTAAATAATGACTTACTTTGGTCAAAAGTTAGCATTTGTTTGGAGTGAGAGAGGTCACAGAATGGGGGAATTTACTACTCTTTCTGTTTGATACTGAGATGTTAACGATGGAAGATGTGTTCTTAATGTATATGATTTGTTGGGAGGCTTATGACTCATGATGATATGATATTAAGAAAATAGACCATAGGATTTTAATTCAATTAAGACATATTATCATCTCCTGACGTGAGAATTGATCAATAATCATATAAATAGGCAATACCCTTATATGCATACCCATTTATATTAGGTGTTACTTTTATGTTGTAAGGGTTTGATAGCTGCGTAGAGTTACTGATGAAAAAGACTACAATCACAACGTATTGTAGAACGAAAAGAAAAAAAAATGATATATTGAAATTGGTAGGTCGCAAACTGAAATTGTGGAATTTAAGTTTAGTGGTAATTTGAGAGAGATCGTTTTTTACTCCTACGAAAGGACTTCTCTCTCTCTTTTTTTTTTAATGCAAAATCTTTTTGATAATTGCTTTAAAAATTCATATTTACTTCTTGCTAAGTTGCTGAGGAACCTAATTCTTTAGTACACGTATGGACAACATAAAATAACAAGCCTATTTTATCAAGTAATATGGTACATTTCAACCAAAAAAGAAAAAAAAAACTATTTCCTGTTTCTTTTTTCATTTATTTGTACTGCTTTTCTTTTTAGCCAATTTAAAAATAATGTCCCTTTTCTTTGCGGTTACTCTTTAATTCCAACTTTGTACGTGACATGTTTAGGAGGGCAATATTAAAGAACATTTTGATATATTTAACATATCTTTAATTTAAAACCGCAATGTTTAAAAGTTTTTTATACTTTCTTAAACTACATGTCAATTCAAAACAAGATAAACAAATTGAAACATAGGGAGTAGTAAATTCTTCTCTCATAATTTCTTCATGTTTACAGAGTACGTAAAAATCTGATGAAAAGCTTGAAAATTGGTGAATCATGAGACTCTATACTACAATAAGAAACTGTTCTACCTTTGTGTTAATTAATGCAAGGCCAATCCCAACTGAAGATCTAACGGTTTACAGCTTTGTTTAGAAGCTGAAGTTGGAATACTTGATGGCTTCAATACTGCTGCCTTGCTATTCCCTCTAGATCTCTTTCCATGTGTAAGAGTAAACGTACATGAATCTTGATTATAAGAGCTGAAGCTAATTTGGGGTTCTTCATCCATTGTAAACTGATAAGAATAATCATAGCAATAATTAGTAATATGGTTGTTATTAGTTTGAAAAGCTTGAAGATAATAGAAGAGGTTGGCCTTTCTTTCTTGAATTTGAAGTCTTTTCTTTCTCAACCTTTCTTTCTTGTGTGCATTTTGATGGCCTCCCAACGCTTGCGAATTCGCAAACTCCTTTACACAATAATTGCACTCAAATTTCTTCTCTTTTTCATTAATGTTTGAAGTTGTTGAACATGATGAATTTACACTCTCATGTTCTTCTCTTAATTCCTTTTGTCTACAAGGGCCAATTAGTTCAAAACCAAATAGTTTAAGTTTCTTATGCTCCATGCAGGAATCAGAAAAGAATTCATTTCCTCCAATATTGCATGATGGAAGAAGAGAAGTAGAGGCAATATCTTTTCCCATATTCTTGATGATGAATGAATTAAGAGAGGATGAAAAGAAAGAAAAGCACAATGTTTAAGGAGTATATTTTGTTCTGCCTCTCTTCCTTATATATAGAGATGTAAAGTACTTTAAAAAGGACATAAACGTACCGTAGTCAATATATTTATGAAAATAAAATGAGGGGAACGAATATGGTCAGATTAGTGAAGCTATAATTCTCATGCAATATAAATAAAACTTATTCATATTTATTGATGTGGGGTGGATATATATACTTCCAAACTTTTCCTGCAAAAGAGGATTATTAGTCTGTATGATTAGAACAAGTACCACTCGCTCCATTCTAATTTATGCCTGCCTCAGTTATGTATGGAATGAATTGTTTTAATTAAATGTGTTAGATATTTTTGAGCATGATCAAAATGAGAGAAATTAAATTTAATTATGAATTCATAAAAAGATAAAAAATTCAGTATAAAAATAATTATGATAAATTATTTATTTTTATAGGTTCTATATATAGATATTCAATCATTAATCAGAATCCATGGTAAATTAGAATTTTACTTAGCGACTTCAAGGTATTTTTTTTATTCAAATAAGGAACAAGCAGAAGACTATCAAATAAAGAAGATTTAGAAGTTTTTCTATCGCTAGAATTCCTTATTTTAACACTTTTCCATATATTTTAAAAGTTAATATTATATAGATATAAATTAAATAATAATGTAAAGACGATTTTATCTAAAACATAGTTTTCTAATAAAGGGCAAAAAATTCAAATAACATTTCTAAGTGTCTTCACACTTTTAATAAAAAAAGTCCAAACAACATTTCGAACGGTCTTCGCACTTTTAATATAGTATAAATAAATCATCTCATTAAAATAAGATATTTAATGTTAAATTGTTACTCCCTCCATCTCATTTAATTTGGCCTCATAGTAAAAGTAGATTCTTTTCTTGTTAATTTTAGCAAATGAATAAAGTATTATTCTCTTTAGTTCATATTAACTGAATTGTTGAGACTTTTTTCATAATTCAAAATAAGTGAATTTTTTAAAATACAAAGAGAGTTTTTAAGACTTTTTTTTTCTATATTCACCTTTCAATTAATTAGGTTCTTAACTAGTTTATTTTGTGGAAGAATAGTTTGGAAATAATAAAAAAGGTAATAGTGGAAAGTTCCATTTGATTATATCTTTATATTTTTTCCTTAAGGAGAGTGTCATATTTCAACAACTCATTTAATGTGAATTAGGGAAAGTGCTATTATTTTTCCATATTACATAACTACATAAATAGTCAAATTGAGAGTTCTAAAACATCATTAATAAGGTTCGAATAGCTAATAATATACACCCTTAATAAAAGTCTCTCAAGAATTGTATGTGAAGTTAATATATATGGATTAAGTAAAATAAAATTAAAAATGTTAAATATAAAAATTATTATTTTTAGAAACAACTAAAATTGAGAAGAAGATTATATAAATTAGAATGGAGGAAATATTGATTTTCTCAACTTACAATTAAAATTATATAGAAAAACACGGAATATATGGTAGCTCTTGATCAATTAAAAAACATATATTCCATGCTTGAGGAAAGGAGAATGTTTTAATATAAAAATGGAAACAACAGAAGTCAAAGAAAGATAAGAGGATGTAATCACCTGGAAGGACTCCTTCATAACCTCTTCTACAAATTAAATCTATCTATCTTTTGAAAATATTATTTTAATCAACTTTTATTGACCAATTCAATAGTGGATTCATGTATCATTACTGAAACGAAGCATATAAAAGGCAACATTGTAACTGAATCCATTATAATAAAGTGTGTTCATACACTGGTCACTTAATGAAGGTTCTTTGCAACTATACACTATCCATGTTTTAAATTTTTGAATTAAAAAGAAAGAGAGGAAAGGATAAGTTTATATTGACCATACTAGGGGAATGCAATTAAAAGATTATTGTAAATTAAAGTGTGCACTTGCTTAAAAAAATAGGAATATTTACAAGTTGTGGATGAGGTAAGCATATATAAATATACATGTTCATATATGTAGGGTCTACTATGAGATCTTAGCATATCTTCCTGAGGGAAAAAAAGTCATTCAGTTTAATGCCTAAAAGAAATTGATTATTGTTTACTCATTATAAAGAAAAATTCAAATCAATTCAGTAAATTTAATCTATTTATGTAGGACACTTGTTCTCTTTGTAGCTCATGGACATGTTAG
Source organism: Solanum rostratum (assembly GCA_029948455.1). Lineage (NCBI taxonomy): Eukaryota > Viridiplantae > Streptophyta > Magnoliopsida > Solanales > Solanaceae > Solanum > Solanum rostratum. The sequence continues at coordinate 51,786,789 of CM057053.1, forward strand.
TCAGTATGTTTTTGTTCTCTCATTATATTTTCCTTTATTGGGGAAAATCCAACAATAAAGTTTTCATTCTCATCAATCTAGCACCGCTATCTTACAACAAATAAATTAGGGGTAACAATATACTTGTTCTTATATTTATATTTATGATAATAACAAATATAAGTATTGATAATTAGCATTCTATATAAATATCACTAAATGCTTTAATAACTTTAAATATAATGATATTAACTATATTGTTGCTAACTATACTTACAGCAATAAATATTATCGCAAAAATAAATGTATTTATTAATAAATATCTCTTTTATCAGAGTGACTTCTTTAATTTCATTTTTCCCTTTATTGCAATTGCTTTTTTGCTTTAGGAGAAGAAACAATATACATTTTTGGAGAAGATTTCAACTTTGGCATGCTATTAGCAAACTAATTTTCTATATGCATCTTGAAACAGTTATTGGCTTTTTTTCCTGGGGAGGGTAGGTGAGTGGTTAGTTGTTAGTTTCATTGATCATGTCTTCTCATTTCAGTAAATTCATCTATTCTATTATTTTTTACAAAACTAGTTCATCATCTTCTGGTTATCAATGAATAAAGCATTATTTATATTCCTTGACCTATACACGGATTTATAGGTTTCTAAATTTCTATCTATTGCTAACGAACCAAATAGGCGTTGAGCATACAGACTGTATATTCAAAGTTGGACCATGACCAAAACACAAAGAGGGATAGTTACATGAAAAAAATAATTCATGTGTTCAGTTTTACTAGTCATATTTGGATTTGATATATCCATTAAAAAAATAATTGACAAGACTATCTTATTACGTTGCCCCTAATAATTGATGTTTAATATTAGATTTTTGAAAATGATTTAGAGAATAAGTGATTAATGTTGAGAATAAAATATAGAGATATAATTAACTCTGATGGTCTTTACCCCACTTGTGGGATTCCACTTTGTTGTTATTATTGTTGTTATATACTCTAATAGTCTTTCTTGATATATTAAAAATGACACGTGAAAGTAAAATTTATATTTGAAATATTGAATAAGTAAAAGTAAATAGAAGAAGTAGACCTCTTGACCGGTAAAGCACTATTCTGGCATCATATTCTGCCCCATTTTTTCTGATGGTTTTTAACTACAAATTTATACATATAATCTACAATAAGACATATATATTTATCCGGCTATAATTTGTCTCACTAAGAATAAAATTGTTGGTGCCTCACTGTTTTTGACTGACAAAAAAAAAACTACAAAATTTGTTAAGTGATGGATTATTACTTTATTAATGAGAGAAAATTAATAAAGTAGCTGTGAATGAGATCATAAGAATCCATGAAGGTGCAATAATCAATTCCGTAGGGACATTATTAATTAGTTTAGAAACTCCACTTATTTTCATAAAGCTAGGATGCTTTTATTTTTCTCGTTTAAGTAGACAGATTCGAAATTGTATAAAATTTCCAAGAACCAACTTGTAGTACCAAATCTTTTTTGGGAACTGAAAATGTTCCTCCTTTTTTAGACGGAATGACTGTTTTTTCTTGGAAAATCTCAAAGTTTGCGGCTAACAGATTGTGAACAATAATCACACAAGATTTGCGGCATTTGCTGATGCATTAAGGAATCAATTGGTACTTATTAAGTGTACCCCTGTATGGTATGGCTAATGATCCAACTCTTTCACCGATTATCTGAATTGGCAATTCAAAAATTAGGGGCGGGCAAAATTAAATCCAGCCCGCTCATTGAAGATTAACCCACTTATTTATTAGCTTAATCTATCTCAACTCAACTCATTTCAACCCATTTAAAATTAGATTGATATACAACCAAATTGACTAGAGAGATATCTTGTCAAAATATTTTTAAATTTGACATGTTTTATATTGCAAAAATAAAAAAAAATATAATTTAATTAAGTACTAAGATATTGAAAAAGAACAAATAAAATAGGTAAAATTTAGTAAAAGTTAGGTTGGGTTGGATCTTGACCCGCTCTATAACCCATTATTCAACCCGTTTTGACCCAACCCATTTTGACCTAAGGAAATTTGGGTTGGGTTGGGTTGGTTGGGTCTTCACCCATTTGTTGTCTTGACCCATTATAATCCGCTTAAATTTGACCCAACCCGCTCAATCGTCACCCGTACCAAAAATCATAAAGTGATGACACCTATATATTTCAATTCCTGCACATATGTAAGTCTATCCAATCATAATCACAAAACAAAAATCAAAGACATGGAAGTAATATTTAAAATAAGAATATGTTTGAAAAATAACAAAACAAGAACAATGGGTTGTGTTCCTTTTCGGCTCTGTTGTTGCCACCAAGTGAACTTTCCCCCAGATCTTCTGTTTTCACTAGAAAATTCAGATTGATGTCCACAAACTAAGTACCTCTGGTTAGTTTGATGAAACTAGAATGAAAATCCTTTTCTGGTTTTTTAATTTTCTTTACTTACTGTTACATACTTTACCTTTTTGTTTTTTACATAACCTTTCAAAAGAAGCCTCTCACTCCCACTACCTCTAGGAGACCACATCTCCCCCTTCAAATAGGAGAATGGAACCGCTCCCTCTCTCAATTTCAAAATGGGAGTTTAACAACAACCAAAGGATAAGATTGGATAGTTATAGTTTTAACTATCTTAATTTTTAATTTTAAAATCAGATTTATTCATAAGATACATGTTAGGTAAGATTGGATAGAGTCGGTTTATATAGGCGACCCATGATCCCCAAAAAACTAAATCTCCCACTTCACACATGGTGGACGAAACCCTACACTACTAAAAATTGGGGAAAAAGCGATGGACTGCGTCGCTATTGAAATCGATGGACTAAGGGACGCTGCCTGTCGCTTTCTTTATAATTTTTTTTAAAAAAATTTAATTACTTAAAGCGATGGACAACAACTATATGTCCGTTGCTTTTTTCGAGGAATTTTTTGGCAAACTTAATTTTTTATATTTTATTTTATAAATTGCGACAGACACAGTGGCAAAGTCCGTCTCTTATATAATTTTTTTAATAATTTAAAATTGACGAATTTATAATTTATAAAAATATTTTTTAATTGTTGCGACGGACAACATGGCAATGTCTGTTGCTTTTGTTCTTTTTTTTTTTAATTCAATTTTTACTTTAAAAAGAATAATTTTTCAAAAGGGGCGATAGACTCAGGGACGATATCCGTCGCCCCCATTTTAATAAATCCCTCCCAGCACCCACATTTTTTCAGTCGATATTTAACCCTAAAAACAAAAAACCTCTCCCGCGTCTCTAGCTTCCTCCACTTTGACCTTGTTTTCTTGTCTCCACCGGCCACCACCGTTGCCTCTATTTCGCCGGCGACAACCCCGAGGTATGGCCGACCTTACCAAGTACGGCCGCCACTCTCTCTCTTCTCTTTTTCTCTCTTTTTTATAATTTGTTAGCCAATATTTAGGATTTTTTATTTTTTAAAATTATAAAATCTTGAATTGTTTGTTATTTACATATGTTGTTGTCATAGTTAAATTGTAATATTGATTGTGAATTTGTGAAGAAAGTTTATATTTTGATTTTAGGGTTTAGTTTAAATTTGGTATTTTGAATTATTTTGTGATTTGGGGGTTTTGTTTGTGTGAGTTAATTTGTGTATTTGAAGTGATTAACATTGTTGGAAAGTACATTGAAGTGTGAATTTGTGAATGAGTATTTTTGAATTTTAGTTTGAAATGAGTTTTGAATTAGTTTGTGATTTCATTTTTGTTAGTTGGAATTAAAGTGTATTTGAAGTTATTGACATTGTTGGTTTGAATATTTAAGTGTGGATTTATGAATGCAGATTTTTGGATTGTAGTTTCAATTGGGTTTTTTGAATTAGACTATGAATTTGAGTGTTTGTTAGTTTTAATTAATTTGTTGTTGAAGTTAAAAGTTAGTTTTAGAAGTAAAGAAGGTAGAAGTTAGACTTATTGACATTCAACCTTCACCACTTGTGGAATTCCACTGGGTATGTTGTTGTTGTTGTTTACTGAAATTCCAATTAAGTTTGGATTCTAGTTCTGAATTGGATGTATTGAACTTTAATTTAGAATTTCATTTAGTGTGTATACATAGAGTTTGTACTTTAACATAGAAAGTTTAAATAGTTGATCTTTAATTTACAAATTTTGGTTAAATATATGTTAAGTTGTGCACTTTGAGTTAGGAAAATGTAGGTTTTTAATGAAATAGAACTTTAAAAGGTGAACTTTAAGTTAAGAAATTTGAATTCTCTATTTTAGATGTTTGTATATTAATTGTACTTTAAATTTAAAAGTTTGTAGTTGAACTTAGAAAAATTAAACTTGCATGTATAAATTTTGAACTTTAGAATTTTTGCATCATTGTAGAATATCTTGACATCCAATTTTTACCCTCAACAGTATAAATTAGTCATCGAGCTTTAATTTTAACAATTTGAAATAATTGGCTTTTGAAAATGTAAAAAAAAAATCCAAAGAAATTGTACTTTTATTTTAAAGAGATATTATTTTGCAAACTAATTCATTTATTTCAGGTCGTTAATTTTTGAAAGCTCTTCAATTAATTTGTATTGATTAGTCTTGTAATCAAATTAGTCAATTGAATTCGATTTGATTATATTTAATTGGTCACATTGCAATTGAAGTGGTTAATTTTTAAATTATTTTTCCCTTAACCCATTCTTTCAATTTTAATAGTATAAATTTGACAAATACCAAACTTATTGAATGAAATTCCCAAAAATGCCGACTCTTAGTGAAATTACAAAAAATACCGTTTTTTTAGTGGATTTTGATACACAAGTATAGAAGGCCGATACCTAATATATTCCGCATGATACCTGTAAATTAGTTTCAATTATGGAAACAGTTACGTTTTTTATGGAATTGTAACATTCATTGTGATCCGGTTCCTTAATTAACGGAGTATTGAATATTTGAGTAATATCAAATCCCTGAAAACACTCAAACGAATTCGCAATGATTTAATAAGTTTTTTTTTTAGAAAAGAAAGAAATTAAAACGTACAGAAAGTAAGAGCTGCCATTGTTGAGGAGCTTTGCAACAAAAATGAATATTTCGATTTTGATTCGTCATTCAGGAATATGGGAATCTGATGTGATATACACTGGATACAAAAGCGATGGCATCGTAGTAGGCGATAATATTTCTTATATTAACTTGCGTTCGGCCATCGTTACAGAGTTGGGTATTGATGAGAAGAGAAAGGAAATAGTGATTCAATATGTTGTTGATGGCAATTCATCGCCAATAATGATTCGCAATGACATGGGTGTGAAGCTTTATGTCGAAATCAAGAAAAAAGAACCTCGGTTTGAGATGTATCCATTATGCGTGGATACAAGCGATGTTGAACAGCCACTCGAAGATGTGTTCGATGCGTCGACTGGAAGAATTGATCATGACTGGATTGATTCGGAAAGTGTGACTGATATTGATGTGTCGAAGGTAATAACGGATGTCTCGATTGTCGATGTGAAAGCCAAACAAATCTACAAAGACAAAGCTACGTTGGTTGCAGTGATGAACAAATACAAGATTGAGAAAGGATTTAATTATCGCGTGAAAAGGTCGGATAACAAAAGGTAATTTAATTGTAGCCGCGTTCTTTACTGTTTTAGATAGATTTAAAGATGTTTTGCTCTCTGAAAAGAGAAACTTTGGAGTACAGCAAAAATAAAAAATAGCAGGTATCAATCTTATGTTGATAGTGTGATGATACTTGCAAACGGTGATATATGTAGGATAATAACACATAGACATGGCAATATTTCTATACCTGTTGACGATACCTCTTTTTAGATAAAATATAAATGCGTTCTTTACTGTTTTAGATAGATTTAAATATGTTTTGCTGACTGAAGAGATAAACTTTGGAATACAGAAAAAATAAAAAATAGCAGGTATCAATCTTATGTTGATAATGTGATGATACCTGCAAACGGTGATATATGTAGGATAATAACACATAGACATGGCACTATTTCTATACCTGTTGATGATACCTCGTTTTTAGATAAAATATGAAGTATCGAAATCTTAAAGAAATATAACCTTTAATCCATATGAAGCTGTAAGTATCAATTACAGGTATCAGTTACCAATGATCTAACACTGGTCTGATTGTGATTGGTATTTTGTTTGATGTTTTTTGTTTGTAATTTATAATGTTATTGTAATTGATAACATTTTTTTTTTGTAAATTCAGTTACGTGTTGCGATGTTTTTCTGATGATTGTGCATGGAGTATGAGATCATCAGCTCCCAAAAATAATGAATTCTTCAAAATTAGGTACTTTAACGATTCTCATACTTGTATGATGAGGGATAGAATTTTGAGCAAAGTGGAGGCAACACTCTCATTTGTAAGTGGAGTGACTGCCCCAAAGTTGTTGAATCACAAAAGAAAACACTCTCCAAATGACATAAAGGATGATGTTAAATCTGCATACGGTGTTGACATTACGTATCAAAAAGCATGGCGAGCAAAAGAACGTGCCTTGGAAATTGTACGGGGTAAGCCAGCTGATGGCTATAAACAGTTACCCATGTACATACACATGTTAAACACAGTGTATCCAAATTCGTATATTAGAATGCACAAGTCAAATGATAATGAGTTCATGTATTTGTTTATTGCCTTAAGACCTCTCATAAGAGGATTTCAATTCTGCCGGCCTGTGGTTGTTGTTGATGGAGCCCATTTAGGAGGAGCTTACAAAGGAACGTTCGTATCAGCTAGTACAATGGATGGTGCAGGTACATATAAAATAGTTATGATTATCTTATTATGTGATATTTTACATGGGTATAAAATATAGACACTATTTTATCATTATGATTGGATATTATAATTTTGTGTACCCATAGGTTGCATATTGCCGTTGGCTTATGGTGTTGTTGATACTGAAAATGATTCCTCGTGGACTTGGTTCTTTCAAAACTTCAAGAATGCTTTTGGAGAGAGGGATGATATGTGTTTTGTATCGGATCGTAATGAAAGCATAATCAAGAGTGTTTGCCATGTCTTCCCAAATGTACCTCATTACGCTTGCATTTGGCATCTTTGGAAAAATGTTTGCACAAATTTCAAGAAAAGCAAAAATATGATCAGTGAAAAGTTTTATGCTATGGCAAAAAGCTACCGGATTGAGGATTTTAACAATATAATGGCAAAGGTTGTTGCAATTGATCACAGAGTAAAGGATTACCTTGACGATGTTGGGTATGAGAAGTGGTCCAGAGTGCATGCACCAGTAAAAAGAGGGCAGATTATGACGTCTAACATTGCAGAATGTATCAATGGATGTCTTGTCGATGCAAGGGATCTACCAATTATTGACTTCCTTGAAGAAGCAAGAATCTTGTTTGGTACATGGAACTGCAAAAATAATGAGAAAGCATCATATACAAAGGAAACTTTGGGTAGAAAATTTGAACAAATGTTAATTGATAATACTGTGAAGTCGTCCATGATGAAGGTACGTGACATGCATATTGTTAATAAAATTTAAATTATTTAATTTTTATGTTGTGGCTCATAAAGTGATATAGAATTTTTTATTACGTAATATTGTGGATGCAATTGATGAATGTTTCTGTAATTTAAGTAATTATAATTAACAACCTGCTGTGTTTCTTTTCGACCACAGGTTGTTCCTGCATCTGAATTCATTTTTTCTGTGTATGATACATCGCGGAGATACATAGTTTGTCTGGAAAGAAAGACTTGTAGTTGCGGCAAATTTCAAATTGATGAATTACCTTGCGCACATGCAGTTGCAGCACTGAAGAGTAAGAATGTAGTTGATATGCACCCATATTGTTCTGATTATTATAAGCCAAAAGCATTAGCAAACACGTATGCAGTCCCAATGGTTCCTATGCCTGATCGAGCTGATTGGGATGCCCCGCCCAAAGTTCTTAAAGAAGTTGTTTTGCCACCCAAGTACAAAAGGATGCCAGGAAGGCCTAAGAAGGGTAGAAAGAAAAGCGCAGGAGAAAATTTTAGCACGAGCACAAATTGTTGTACTCGTTGCGGACATGAAGGGCACAATAGACGAACGTGTAGTTTCTTTCCCCAAAAAAAAGTGAAATGAACACTTATTGTGTTGTTGAAATAACTAATAAATAAATTCATTTTAATGTTTTTGGATAAATTTGTTATGCTGTAATTAATATTCAATTACTTGCATAGTTTAAAATATTTAATGCTTAGTAGGTACCGACATCATTATGTGTCTGATACCAAACTTTAGTTAATAAGTAAATTTTATTTTATTTTTTTGTTATGTGTGTGTGGTAAAATGGCAAGTACAAAAATGTGCAGAAACAAAAAATGGTATGAATATACTATTAACAGATACTTATATGGTCATAAATGAACAATTGTTGTGTTGTTGATATAACTAATAAATAAATTCATTTTAATGTTTTTGGATAAATTTGTTATGCTGTAATTAATATTCAATTACTTGCATAGTTTAAAATATTTAATGCTTTGTAGGTACAGACCTCATTATGTGACTGATACCAAATTTTAGGTCAAAACTCTGTGTAATATGCATATACTATTAACGGATACTTATATTGGTGATACACTGGTATGATACAATGTATGATACCCATAAGTGATACTTTGTCTGATACCTGCCCATATGTGATTTTTTTGTCTGAAACACTGATATGATACAAATTATGATACCCATATGTGATACTTTGTCTGATACACTGGTATGATACAATGTATGATACCCATATGATTTGACTGCTGTGCTATACAAAAAACTGATACACATTTTTGATACATTATCATTAATATGGTACTCCTGTCTGACACTTATATAGTGAAAAAACTTTGACTGAAACATACTTGAATAGTATACATCTGTGTAATTATATACTAACAATCACCAAATTATAATGTAAATATATTTAACTTGAACAACCATAAAATATGTATCTAGAAAAATAGAGCAACATAAATTTTACCTAAATAAATGAAAAGTGCTGATAATCTGTCCAAAACATATTATAAAAAAGTATTTATATTAAAAGTTAAACTAATCAAACGCAGCTACGAGAGAATCACAACGTTGTCGGTATCTGCTGGACCAGATGAATCTCTCGGCCTCGGAGGATCGTCATTTTCACTTTCAAACCCTTCATTTGCTTTGTATATGCCGTATTTCCATAGAATTGCTGCGTATCTTCTCCGGAGATAAACAGGGTCGGGGGATTGGGATGGAACATGAATCCCATCGCTTAAATACTCAGCAAATGCAGCGACAAATACACCGCAGTCGCTGTGAGATAATGAAAAGAAATATTTACAAAGAGAAATATATAAAATAAAAAGAAAAGTTAATATTAATAAACAGAGAACTTACACACTATCACTTCGTTGCTGTGCTACTCCTTCAACAAACTCAACTCTAAAAGGTACTTCTTGACCAACAAGTTGACCAGCCGAAACATCTTTATAGGCATCAAGGTTTGACCAATCTGTTCGAGAATTTTTTTCAAAAAATCCGCTGTCCAGCAGATATGTAGGCAGCATCACAGCCATTTTCTGAACTTCGACAGAAGGTTTAGCACGCCGTGATCCAACAGATGAGTCATAGACACGTATCACCCTTTCTTTCAACGCAATGACAGCAAGTACCCAATGAAATTCTTCATTGCAATTAACTGGAACATATACCTCATCTACTAAGTCCCATGGATATCCAGCAGGGATAGAGAATCCCTTTATCATATTCATTATAGATCTTTCATGGGCAGAAACAACAAGACCACGTTGATAGTGTTCTTGAGTACTAATAGCGTCATCATCCTTCGTATCGTAGTATCTTGAATGTGTGGCCCTTATGAAGGTATTAAACAAACAGTTTGTGGTGGTGTATTTGTAACTATCACCAAATGCGCTCTTAGATTTCTTGCGGAGGTAGTAGAAAATGACATCTAAATGCTGCGTATAGGCAAAAAAATTAAAGATCAACATAACGAAAAAACAAGATTGGTATGAAAAAAATAGAAACTGAAAATTAATGGATAGTTGCAAATTATCAACAGTTACCTCATCCGTCCAGCACGTGTGTTCCTGTGACATGAGGTAGAACCAGTCTTTGTCGATAGGAGATGCAACCACAAACTCAAAACGTGGAACACTCAGTGATGTAAACCCTTTCCGGTAGTGAGTATCCACTGCTTTCCTGGTTACAGATAGCAAGAAATGATTACGTATCTAACAACACAATCTTGTTGAAAAGTATATTCAAGCTACAGGTATCAATAGAAAGATACTTGATAATTCATATAAACATGTGAGAATCACTTGCAGGTATCTAATACTTGTAAGATTTTTGTAAATAAACAGTAACATTAAACAAACAGTAGAAAAAAAATGACAAAATACACAACAATATAAATTTAAAATAGGAAAAAAAAGGAATTTTGTGACTTACTTTCTTTTATGGTTCTTTAAAAGACCTTTCTCAATCCATTCATCAAATTCATGTAGAAGATCCAACGGTTGTTCGTAGCATATACCATAACCATCGAAAGGCATTTTTGGGCGAAGCGTATAATTCACTTTCTCTTTGCCTTTTGAGCTCGAACCGAAATCTGCCAAGAAAGGTGACTGACAGAATTTCGAAGGGTTCCTGCTGCGATGTAATGGCGTAATCGACGATGGATGCAAGACAATATCTTTGCATTGGAGTGTCGTTGGAAGTTGACTGTCGGGTATAAGGAAATCATCTTCTTCCTGAGTTGCTGACTTCACTGGTGTATCTGTTACTGGTGCTTGAAGCTGTGCCAAAATTGTCTCTATGGCTTGGTTTGTGCCTTCCGAAAAAGGAGTGAATCCCGATGAATCCTGAAATTATAAATTAATTAAAAGCTTCTTTACATTGGGTTATTGGGGACAAAAAAATACAAATGCATATTACCATTGGATCATCAATCTTTGGATCAGCTTCAATGTTAGACTTGGAGCTTTGTGGTGCATCGTTAACACTTGATCGTGCAGCGTCTCCCTTTTAGATAAAAATTGTGATAAATGTCATCAACACAAAAAAATGTAAAATGTGATAACTGTAATCAGGATTGGAAACATGAACATTGCAAGGAATTTTTTTTTTTTTAAAAAAACAGACTCATATCATGAAAAAAAGTTAAAAAGAAATATGTATTAACTTATGTTGTGTAATTCGTAATGTGCGTATCAAGAACCAACCTGCTTAGTTCTTGTTTCAACCTCACTTGACACATTCAATGGTGCGTCGTGAACTCTTGATTCATCGACTTCAGACGGAACTCGAGGAAGACTTGATGCACCAATGCCCTACGTTAAACAGTGACATACAAATTAAATTTGATTTTGAGGAAAAAATTTAACAGCTCATTTAATACCTCGTTAATTGGTTCATTTGTTGAACTGGAAGGGATTGTTTTATCCTTAGCGACATTCACATCAACTGAAACATTTTGAGGCAATTCCTCGGGAGTCGAAGAAACATGAGAAGCCTGCTATAATTAAATGCAAAAAAAAATTTAAATAGTTAAAACAAAGTGTTAAAAAATTAAAAAAGAAATGGCCATAATTGTGATATTTTTATTAATTAAAACAGACCTTGTCGACTCGTTGAACAATGTTTTCCTCTGGCAAATCAACAATATGAATAGAAGGTGACTCCTTTCTTACAGAATTGACCTCGTCCTTTATAGCTTTCAATGTGTCGTTGTGATGTTTAAGCATCAACTGCTCAAGGGCATCAAATCTCCGGTCAACCTAAAATTACATATAACGTTGATTTAAATTTTCAAGTATAACCAAACAGTGTGCATGTATAACCAAACAGTGTGCAGGTAAGTATCAACATCATTTAGGTATCAAAAATAATAACAGAATTTTCAAGTATCACAAGCTTTTGACTCTACAGGTATCACAAAGCATTCTATACTTCAGGTATCACAGTATCCATCATGTATCCCAGTATGTTTCATGTAACACAAGTAATAAAAAAATTACGTATCCTAATTATTTGTGTGCTTCATGAATGCAGGTATCAAAAAGGACACATGGGGGCTACATAAATCCAGGTATCGCAAAAACATTTGTGTAACACAAAAATTACAAGCACTAAAACAAATGGGTGACTTCAGAATGAATATATAACCAAAAATTTCTGACTAAAAAAATACAAGTATTAAAAAGAAAACAAAACTTCAGAATATCAAGTAACAATGAAGCATAAATTTAGTTAAAATGAGCAAATGTAAACTGGAACTTACATAATCCATTAAAGATTTCTTGACTTCTTCAACCTCTTCACTCGTCATGTGCTTCCCACCAACTGAAACATGGGGGGGGTGGGGGTGGGGGAGAGAAGAGCTGGACCGTGTCTTTATTTTCTTGGGTTCTTCAGAAAACTTAACTGATTTCTTCACCGTGTCTGCTCCAGTTGGCCTGGGTTTGGTTGGACTGACCATCCTTCTTTTATTAGATGTAGACGGGGATGATATCACACATGAACGCTTTGACTTTCTGAGTAAATGTTCCGGTGGTTCAGTTGTGAAATCATCATAGCTGGATTGTTCGCGACTACGGACTTTACTCGGCCTACCAGAAGATGAAGATGGGACGTCTGGTAAATCTAAAGTAGCAATTTCTTCAACTGTTGGAACAATGTTGGAGCAATCAATCTACAAAAAAAATATATATAAAAATCAAATAGTAGACCATAATCAGCAAAAAAACATAAAAACAATAATTTGTAAATCAATATAAATGTAATGCATACCTCGCCGAAAATGGATGACATGAAATACTCATATTTTGGCCTAAGACCAACTACTTCCCAATTCAAAATCCGAGGAATGTTATTCCCCACTCTAACAGCAACATCGTCAGGAACCTTGGATGCACACTCGTAAATCCATACATTTAAAATGTATGGCATTCCCGATAGACGATAAAGCTGTTTAGCCTCCTTCGAATGTTGTCTAAAGCTTTGTATCATTTTAGCAAATGATACTTTTCCCCATGGATATTGTGCATATCTCCCGTCTTCAACCATGCGAAAATGATCAGCGGGAATAATAGACTCGGATGTCTGGGAAAACACAAATGTGTGGATGAGAAATAAAATAGCCAACTGGACAGCATCTTGAATTGTGTCCCAATTGCCAAGCAAGAAACGCTGCACCAGCCGAGCTTTGCTTACTCCATGAAACGCACCCGGAAAATAAGTTTCAATGAGTCTACTAGGTGTGGAATCTGAATACGTAAAATCATCCACCTTTCCAGTGCATTTAAGTCCACTGATTATAGCAAAGTCTGTAACAGAAAACTTGAGAACCTTCCCCTTGGTGTGCCAAATGTGCAACTCCTCCGTATTTTGTTGCTTAATCTCAAGCAACATGATACACTTGATACTTTGGCCTTGGAAATTGCACTTTGGAGTATTCAAGTAATTTCCAAAGATTGTTTCCTTAAAGGCTGCAACACCGTCATCCCCAATGGAGGATTTTATATCCGCCACAAAGTTTGAGTTGTATGAGGCACCAAATCTCACAGTGCCTCTAGGAATATCTTTTATAACATAATTAATCCCCTGATGAAAACAATACAGAAATAAAGATTTATCAAAAGAGTCCAAGTATTAGAATGCAACTGTAAATGCAGTTTATGATACCTCCTGCTGATATTCAACTTAACATGTAGATACTAGCAACATGATAATGATACTTTACATTTCATCTAAAAACAGAGGTATCATCTGCAGGTATGTAATTATAGTCATGTCTCTGTAGCAACAACATAATGATACTTTATATTTCATCTAAAACAGAGGTATCATCAGCAGGTATGTAAGTATATTGAAGATACTAGCAACATGATAATGATACTTTATATTTCATCTAAAAACAGAGGTATCATCTGCAGGTATGTAAGTATATTCAAGATACTAGCAACAACATAATGATACTTTATATTTCATCTAAAAACAGAGGTATCATCTGCAGGTATGTAAGTATATTCAAGATACTAGCAACATGATAATGATACTTTATATTTCATCTAAAAACAGAGGTATCATCAGCATGTATGTAAGTATATTCAAGATACTAACAACAACATAATGATACTTTATATTTCATCTAAAAACATAGGTATCATCAGCAGGTATGTAAGTATATTCAAGATACTAACAACAACATAATGATACTTTATATTTCATCTAAAAACAGAGGTATCATCAGCAGGTATGTAAGTATATTCAAGATACTAAGAACAACATAATGATACTTTATATTTCATCTAAAAACAGAGGTATCATCAGCAGGTATGTAAGTATATTCAAGATACTAACAACAACATTGATACTTGATATTTCAGCTCAGAATAGTGGTATCACAGACATGTATCCATACTTTACCTGATACTAATTACAGGTATCATCATATCTGATACTTAGTCTAAATTTACAGGTATCATTGCATGTATCATCACATTAGCAACATAAAATTGCAGAAAAATACATGTATCACTTGCAGGTATCATTCATTGTCTGATACTATCTGCAGGTACCATCACACAGCATTACTTAAAAAAAATTGTAAATTCTTGGGAAATAAACAAAAACAATGAACACACATTTGAAAAAATTGGGGAAATGCACAACAAAAAAACTTTAAACAAAAACAAACATGGGTCAGATTTGTGTGGGACCGATAGACCAAAGTCAAATGCAAATACAACAAACTAAAGAATGTAAATATTCCCAAAAATCACAAAATCATGTTCAAACAAGACCCCATTGTGAAATTTTTAGGGTAAGTGCACAAATCGACACTTAAGATTTCGCTTACATAACGAAATGCATGATATCATCAACAATTTAAAATATTATTACATTGAATAAAAAACCCAAAATAATGAAAAAAAAACAAACCTTTTTTGTAGACGGACGAACAACAACTTGTTCAACTTTTTTCTTTTTTTTTTCATCCGATTTTTTTATGGAAGGCTTTGATGATGAACCCGTGTCCTTCGGAACACTTGTATCTCTTTCAATTTCTCCATCTATTGCATCAACTTGTTCCGTTGGAGAATGAGAACTCGACGGCATTGAAGACGTAGACGTCGCCGGAAGTTCTTTACTATCCGGAGTATTTTGGGTTAACCCTATACTAAAGGAAGGAGCATCCATTAGACAAACAATGGGAAAGATCGACGGAGAAGAAGACTGAAAGTGAAAGAAGAAAGTGAACGAAAAAAATGGAGAGAAATTCTGACAGCGTATAAGAAAGAGAACCGAAAAATAGAGAGAGAGAAAAATGTAGAAAGTAAAGGAAGTTGCAAAAAATAGGGAACCGTTTTCTGCATGTTCCCAATAAAAAGTAAAAATTTAAAAGGTAACTTTGTTAATTTAAAATTTAAATTTTAAAAGATAACTTTATTATTTAACTGATAATTATGTGGGTTCCCAATTTAAAAAGGTAACTGTTAATGTAACCGGAAAAAGGAAAAAAATTAATTAACTGAATTATTAATTTATTTTAATATGACTGTTACCAAAAAAAAGTGCATAGAAAAAGGAAATATAATTCTTATGAAATAAGGTATCAAGAGAAGATGGAAAATTTTAAAAAAAAGGGAATTTTAGTAATTAAATAAAACAGTTGGTAAATTTAGAGATTATGGTAAAATTAGACGTGTATTTCTGTAAATTATAGATTTTAATATCAGACTAAAATACCCAACCAACCTAATCCTAACCCAACCCAACCCAACTTTCCCTCGACTCGGCCCAACCTCCTATTTAACAATTATACATTACAACATACATATACATTAATGTACACGCCTCTTTTATTTTTATTTTTCTCCTCTTCCCTCTCACTCAAGTTCACACACACTCTCCCTTTTCCTTCTTCTTCTTCTTCACGAAGAACGCCCAACAACCAGAAACGAATCCACCAACAACCCCCACGTCCCTCGACAACCATAACAAATTCGTACATACATATCCCCTCTCTCCTTCTCCCTTATCCTCTCGTACCAGAGGCCGTTTGAGGAATTCTCGACGTGTCTCATATCTAAGCCATCGATTCAAATGGATGGTGTCACTACCCGGGGCTAGGGCCTAGAAGTGACACAGTGAATGGGAACCCGAGGGTCCCCAAACAAGCCTCAAGTATCTAAATCTATATTATCGGTTCAAGAGTAGCATGCATTTAATAACACATAGTTCTAAGGAACGAAGAATTACGACTCACGCTATGGGGGCAATACGGGGCTAGGGACTTTTTGCATTTCCATAATAAACACACACATAGCTAAATAGGAATCTCTCATAAATCATTCCAACAATACACAAGCAAGGTACTAGATATGACAAACTGATTTCAGAAGAGTTTGCATAAGGTCCAACAAATGCCTCTAGTCAAAAGGGGACAAGTTCCAGGCTCACCCTCAATAAGAAAGAACGTTTTGGAAATAGCATAAAAACAAAGGTAGTTAACTCGTCCTTGGAAGACGAGACTCACCACGGTATTCTAGGAATGGACTATTTGTCAACTTGTTGATAATCATAGTCCTCGGCCCCTACATGGTTAAATCATGTAGGCATAGAGTATGCGTTAGTGCATTTGAATGTACTAAGTATTCATGCAATGCATATGACTTACCAAACCTGCATTTTAATGTTAGATGACAAAGGCACATAATATAGAAGAATTGTATATTCAATGGAAACATATACAAGATGTTATGAAATTTATGATGCATGAAATGCAATAATGTTCATATATATGGTGGGGATGGACTATAACTGACAAATCAAACTCATGCGAGCTATTACATGAATTACACTGATTGGAACCTCCCACCGGTAGGGAGATGATTACTTGCCAAAGGTAATCTACATCACACCTTACGACCACGCTTTTAAGTGGATGGTTACCTTCCTTATGACCCGCTTTTCAGAAAGATTTTTTATGATCATATCATATCATAAACATAATAAGCGAATAATTGTTCCTTACAACCCGGTCGTTTCGGTAATGGCAAACGTTCATATGTTTGCACATAGTTTAAGGAAAAGGAGAGGGCCCTTGGAGATAGCCTTGACACCTACAATCCATCGGTGCTAAGTCAACAACATCCCACTTAAATACTTTTACATATACGTACTTTCAAAAGATACCATATTTATTGCAAAACCATTCAATACATACATAGGCTCAAATGCCAAATCATAAATCATAATTGTAATTCTCATGCGAGGAATAACCCATCTATATATACGAAATGGTGCAAGCATCCATAATGCTCAAAGATCCATAATCATAGACATATGTATGATCACATTCTTGTCATAACCAATGCCTTACCAAAATCATATCATAATAGTTTCATAAAACATAATTGAGCTTAACCCACTTCATAATTTTCATATAAACCAATACTCATGAATGCAATGCAATGCGTGAAGTGAGGATAACATGGGTAACATAGATTCAAGTTAAAATCAACATCATAATATGAAAATTGATAAATCCATAATTAAATCAACATCTAAATCATAACATAAGTCACCCATGCATAAATTAATATTAAAGGGGACATGCATGTTCATAACTTCATAATTCCAATGTAAATCATCATAATAGTGATCAAAGTGATTTGAAATCATAGTTAGAATACATCCCATATATCAATTGGATTTAAGTAAATCAAGTAATAAAAATTCATATTTAAGTAGACTAAATTCATGAAATCAATTGAAATATTTTTGGGTCTCCTTGGTTGAAAGAGACCAAGGATCAATCCCACATACCTTGATTGAGGAGCTGAATTCGAGGGATGAACTTAGCTTGAATTGAACTCTAATAGAACCCTAGCTTTGATCCTTAAGAGAGGAGTGTAGAGCGGAACATGGAGGTGATCTTTTGAGGGGTTGAAGGTTTTAGGAGAATGAATTAAGAGGGGAGGGGTTTCAGCTGAATCAAGGGTTTAGGATAGGTAAAAGTCATAATTCATGATTAAAATAAATAGAATTTACATAAACGCCATAAATGAAATGGAACAAAATTGGGACCGTTAGGTCCACACGGTCCGTGAAAGGTCACACAGACCGTAAACACGTGTCCCAACACTTAGAAACCTCGCATAGGAAATTCACACTGAGCTAAGGGTTTCCACACGGATGACTACACGGTCCGCGTGACTCCACACGGGCCGTGACACCGACCGTATCATGGTACTTCAAATAATTTTCGCACGACAAATTTAGAAGATGGTACTTCCATACTTAGAAAATATTTTACCCAGTGGGTCATATGGAGAGCCACACGGTTCGTAACGCATCACACAGACCGTGTGAGTGGCCGTGTGACCTCACTTGGTTGAAATTCCCTTCCGTCTCGAATCATCCCAACTATGAACTGGACTAAGTATCTCTTCACGGGAGGCCACACAGTTCGTGTGGCTTCACACGGCCTATGTAGACCCTCTGTAGAGCGATGCATAGTAGTTCACTTGGGACAATTCCATGAGATTTGGGAAACGCCACTCGAAAAATATTTGGGTCCTTACATCATCTCCCCCTTAGGAACATTGGTCCCCATGTGCAAGAATAAGGCTTGGAAGGCTTGAGTTAGAGCATGAAATACCCAACATAAGATACAATGCATAGTTCATTATTCAAAACCATCGTTCAAAACCTTTAAGCTCATATCAAAATCGATTTCAAGTCACTCAAAACATTATAAAAATCCTTTTTCGTGCACATGTATGCATGTCATGTCATAAGACTCAAGAGGGCAAAAATTGGCACCATTAGATAAGGAAGAATCCTAATACCTTAGGCTTGAGTAGATTGGAAAAGATGAGGGCATCGCTTCACCATGCCTAGCTCCGCCTCCGAAGTAACACTCTCCACCTATTGATTTCTCCAATCAGTGAAGCCACGTACTTGTTACGAAGCCGCTTTACTTGTCTATCCAAGATTTCCACCAGAATTTCCTCATAAGACAAGTTTTCTTCAACCTCAATTCCTTCCAAAGTCACAATGGTGCCAGGATCACTAACTAGATTCCTTAACATAGACACATGGAAAACCAGGTGAATGGAACTCAAATCCGGAGGCAACTCCAAATTATGAGCCATACCTCCAATTCGCTCAACAATCTCATAAGGGCTTAGCTTGCCCTTCTTACCAAATTGCATCACACCCTTCATAGACGAAACCTTCACATATACCCAATCACCGACAAGAAACTCAAGATCCCTCCTCCTAACATCCAAATAAGACTTTTGACGACTTTGTGTCATTTTCAACCTTTCCTTAATCACCTTCACCTTATCCATGGTCTTCATCACTAAATACGGACCAACTAATGCCATATCTTCCAACTCAAACCACCCCACCGGTGACCTACACCTTCTCCCATATAAAGCCTCAAATGGTGCCATACCAATGCTAGCATGGAAGCTATTATTATAAGCAAACTCAATGAGTGGGAGATGGTTATCCCAATTGCCTTTAAATTCCAATACACACGCCCTTAATATATCCTCCAAAGTTTGAATAGTTCTTTCCGCTTGGCCATCGGTTTGAGGATGAAAAGATATGCTCAACTTAATCTTAGTCCCGAGTCCCTTTTGAAAAGACCTCAAAAAGTGGGAAGTGAATTGGGTACCACAATCCAATATAATGGACCTAGGTACACCATGCAACCTTACCAACTCTTTGATATACAACCTTGCGTAATCCTTGGCCCTGAAAGTAGTCTTGACTGGTAGGAAGTGAGCCGATTTCATCATCCGATCCACGAAAACCCAAATGGAATCAAATTGCCTTTGGGTTCAAGGCAAACCAACCACAAAATCCATGTTCACATCTTCCCACTTCCATATGGGAATCTCAATGTCTTGGGCCAAGCCACCAGGACTTTGGTGCTCTACTTTCACTTGTTGATAACTCGGGCATTCAGATACGAACTTAGTGATGTCTTTCTTCATACCATGCCACCAATACACTTTCTTCAAATCCCGATACATTTTGATAGACCCTGGGTGAATAGAATAATAAGAGTTGTGAGCCTCGCTCATGATCAACTCTTCTAAGATCATCTACATCCAGAAGACAAAGCTGGTTTTGGTATTGGAGCACACCATCTTCCCCTCAGGAGAACACCTCGACATCCTTTTCATCAACTAACCTCTTCAATTCATGTAACGATGGGTCTAAATCTTGTTTAGCCTTTACATCACTTACCATAGAAGATTCTGCCCCGCTTTGAACACGAATACCATCATCGCTCGAATCAGCCAACCTGACGCGCAACCTAGCTAATCAGTGAACATCTCTAGCCAACTCCTTCCTTTCTTCCCCAACTTGCACCACACTCCCCATAGACAACCTACCGGGAGCATCAACTACAACATGTTTTGGCCTTGTGTGTCCATAACTCAAAATAGGTGACCTAACGGCCGCCGCCCGACTAAGACCTTGCCTGGATGATACTAAACACTCATGTCGTAGTCCTTTAGGAGCTCCAACTACCTCCTTTGCCTTAAATTGAGATCTCTCTGAGTGAATACATATTGCAAACTCTTACGATCGGTGAACACATCAACATGAATCCCATACAAGTAATGTCTCCAAATCTTTAAAGCAAACACTACCACCGCCAACTCAAGGTCATACATTGGGTAATTACGTTCATGCAACTTAAACTGCCTTGACGCATACGCTATTACCTTACCATGTTGCATAAGCACGCAACCCAATCCAATCCGCGAGGTATCACAATACACTATGAATCCTTCCAAACCATTTGGTAAAGTCAAGATGGGAGCCGATGTAAGCTGATCCTTTAAAGTCTGAAAGCTCCGCTTGCATTCGTCCGACCCCACAAATTTAGCCTTCTTCTGCGTCAACTTATTCAATGGAGATGCTATAGTCGAGAGCCCTTCAACAAACCTTATATAATACCCGGCCAACCAAAGAAAACTGCGAATATCTGAGGGAGTCAACGGTATGGGACAATTCTTTACAACCTCGATTTTCTTTGGATCCACCTTGATACCATCACCGGACACCACATGACTAAGGAAAGCCACTTCTCCCAACCAAAATTCACATTTGCTAAACTTGGCATAAAATTTCTTCTCCCTCAAATTTTGGAGAACATTCCTCAAGTGATCCCCGTGCTCCTGCTCACTTCGGGAGTTGATGAGAATGTTATCAATGAAGACCACCACAAAACTGTCAAGTAATGGCTTAAACACCTGGTTCATTAGATCCATAAACACGACTGAAGCATTGGTTCAGCCAAACGATATCACGACAAACTCAAAGTTCCCATACCTTATTTGAAAAGTTATTTTGGGAATGTCACACTCCCTAACCTTTAGCTGATGATACTCGGAACGAAGATCAATCTTTGAGAAATGAGTAGCCCCCTGAAGTTGGTCGAACAAGTCATCATTCCTGGGCTACGGGTGCTTATTCTTAACGGTCACCTTATTTTATTGTCTGTAATCAATACACATTCGAAGAGTTCCGTCCTTCTTTCTTACAAACAATATTGGAGCACCCCACAGCTATATACAAGACCGAATAAAACCTTCTCCAATAGGTCCTTTAACTGCTCCTTTAATTCCTTCAACTCAGCTAGGGCCATATGATAAGGAGAAATAGAGATAGGCAGAGTATCCAAAAAAAAATCTATGCTGAAGTCCATCTCTCTTTCAGGAGGGATGCCCGTTATGTCATTGGGGAGCACATTTGAAAACTCATTCACCACAGAGACCGACTAAAGAGTAGGCACTTAGGACTATATGTCCTTGACCCTCATAACATGATAAATGCATCCCTTAGAAATCATTCTCCTTTCCTTGAGGTAGGAAATAAATCGACCTTTAATAAATGAGTCAACATCCTTCCATTCAAGAATGGGTCCACCGGGAGGTTGGAACTTGACCTTCCAAGTTCTACAATATATTGAGGCATATGATGCATGCAACTAATCCATCCCAAGAATTACATCAAAATCGAACATCTCAAGTTCAACAAGATCACATGGAAAAATTTAGTGCAACACAGAAATAAGGCAACCATGATAGACTCTATGTGCAACAGCAGATTCATTCATGGGAGTATAAACTGAGAAAGGCCCCCTCAAAACTTTGGGACTCAAACCAAATGTAACAACTAACAGAGGAGTCAGAAAAGACAAATTTGCACCCGAATCAAGCAAAACATAAGCTTCAAAATCAAAGACTTTTAACATACCAATCACAACATCTGGAGCTTCCTCGATATCCTGACGGGCATGGAGCGTATAGAACTGATTGTTTTTTGGGGAAACACCTTGGGGAGCCCTTTGTTGACCTTTCCTACCTTGGGCCGCTTGACCTTGACCTCTACGAGCATTCCTAGGACAATCAGTAACCTTATGATTTTTATCACCACACCTATAGCAAAGACCCAACTCCCGCCAACACACCCTCAGGTGGGAGCCTCCTGCACTTGTCACGCACATGATACCCCTGACCGCCACCAACTGGTGTCCTGGAAGGAGGTACTCAATCATTAGAAACTCGAGTACCAGAACCTTGCCCTGTTGGAAGTGACCAAAACCACCACTTCGAGAACCAGAAAATCCACTATCAAAATGGGTCCTCTTGGAATCGTGAACCCTTCTCTCCTTGAGTTTCTCCCCTTCGATCTATTCAGCATACACCATGAGTCTGGCAATATCCATATCTCATATAAGCATAGTAGTACAACATTCCTTCACAAGTAAATCGGAGATACCCGAAACAAACTTGTGCATTCTTGCATGGGGGTCAGCCACCAGTGACAGAGCATACTTGGAAAGCTTCGTGAACTTAAGGGCGTAGTCCCTCACACTCATATTTCCTTGCTTGAGATTGATAAACTCAGTCATCCTGGCCTCTGTAAGCTCAAGTGGAAAGAAACGATCAAGGAAGGCAAATTTGAACTCCTCCCAATCAATATCACCACCAAAAACTCCCTCCAAGGACAATTGACTATACCACACTTGGGCCACATCTTTCAGTTGATAGGTAGCCAGTTCAGCCTTCTCCTCAAAAGTGACACCTATGATGTTCAGTTTTTTGATAAGCTCATCAATGAACTCTTGGGCATCCTCATTGGCCTTTGACCCATGAAACTCCAGAAGATTCATCCAGGTGAAATCCCTCACCCTAAAAGCAGGCGTAGGATCCAGTGGAAAGTTAGCGTGCACTGTTTGAGAAGTTAATACCTGAGCGAGCATGGTGAAGGTTGTGCGGAACTCACTGTTTGAGATGGGTTCCTCCATAGGCTCATGGCGAGTCTGATCCTCGTTATTCGGAGCCGGCCTTGGTAGAGGGGGTCTTCCTTGAGGCATTTTCTGAAATGGATCAACGACACCATCAAGATAAGAAAACTCTATACTAGTCATAGCATGACATAAGTCATGAAGAAGTGAGACAATTCCTAAGACGTCATCGTAGCCTCCCACCTATAGGTATGGTGCACTTCACACCCATAAATAAGACTCTACTCAATGCGGCATGTTGCATTTCAAGGATCATTTATAAACCTAGGACTCTGATACCATATTTTGTCACAACCCGAGGCTAGGGCCTAGAAGTAACACGGTGAATAGGAACTCGAGAGTCCCCAAACAAGCCTCAAGTATGTAAATCCACATTATTGGTTCAGGAATAACATGCATTTAAAAACACATAGTTCTAAGGAACGGGGAATTAGGCCTCACTCTATGGGGGCAATACGGGAATAGGTACTTTAAAAATTTCCACAATAAACAAACACATAGCCAAATAGGAGTCTCACATAAATTATCCTAACAATACATAAAAGATACTAGATATGACAAACTGATTTCAGAAGAGTTTGCATAAGGTCCAACAGATACCTCTAGTCAAAAGGAACGGGGGCTGAGACAAGTTCCGGGCTCACCCATAATAAGAAAGAACATTTTGAAATAGCATAAAAAACAAAGGTAATTGGCTCGTCTTTGGAAGACAGGACTCACCACAGTAATCCGAAAATGGACTATTCGTCAACTTGTTGATAATCAAAGTGCTTGGCCCATACATGGTAAAATCATGTAGGCATAGAGTTTGTGTTAGTATGTTTGAATGTACTAAGTATGCGGGCATGCAATGCATATGACTTACCGAACTTGCATTTTAACGTTAGATAACAAAGGCACATAATATCGAAGAATTGTATATTCAATGGAAACATATACAAAATGCTATGAAATTTATGATACATGAAATGCAATAATGCTTATATATGGGGTAGGGATGGACTATAACCGACAAATCAAACTCATGCAAGCTATGTCATAAATTAGACTGATTGGGACCTCCCACTAGCGGGGAGAAGATTACTTGCTAAAGGTAATCTACATCACACCTTACGACCACGTTACCTTCCTTACTACCCACTTTTTAGAAGGAGTTTTCATAATCATAACATATCATAAACATAATAAACGAATAACCATTCCTTATGACCCGGTCTTTTCGGTAATGGCAAACGTTTCTATGTTGGCACATAGTTCAAGGAAAGGGAGAGGGCCCTTGGGGATAGTACTGACGCCCCAATCCATCGGTGCTAAGTCAACAACATCCCACTTGAATACTTTTACATATATGTGCTTTCAAAAGATACCATATTCATTGCAAAACCATTCACGTAGGCTAAAATGCCAAATTATAAATCATAATCATAATGCTCATGCAAGGTATAGCTCCAAGGAATGGTGTAAGAACCCATAATACTCAAAGTACCATAATCATAGACATATATGTGATCACATTCTTGTCATAACCAATGCCTTACAAAAATCATATCATAATTGTTTTATAAAACATAATTGGGCTTAACCCACTTCATAATTTTCATATAAACCAATACTCATGGATGTAATGCAATGCATGATATGAGGATAGCGTAGGTAACACAGATTCAAGTTAAAATCAACATCATAATATGAAATTGGATAAATCCATAACTAATTCAACATCTAAATCATAACATAAGTCACCCATGCATAAATCAATTTTAAAGGGGACATGTATGTTCATAACTTCATAACTCCAATGTAAATCATCATAATAGTGATCAAACTGATTTGAAACCATAGGTAGAATACAACCCATACATAAATTGGATTTAAGTAAATCAAGTAATAAAAGCTCATATTTAAAGTAGACTAAATTCATGAAATCAATTGAAAGATTTTTGGGTCTCCTTGGTTGAAAGGGACCAAGGATCAATCCCACACACCTTGATTGAGGAGCTGAATTTGAGGGATGAACTTAGCTTGAATTGGGCTATAATAGAACCCTAGCTTTAATCCTTGAGAGAGGAGTGTAAAGAGGAATAGAGAGGTAATCTTGTGGGGGGTCGAAGGTTTTAAGAGAATGAATTAAGAGGGGAGGGTTTTCAGCTGAATTAGAGGCTTAGAATAGGTAAAAGGTCATAATTCATGATTAAAACAAACCAAATTTACATAAACGCCATAAATGAAAAGGACCAAAATTGGGACCGTCAGGTCCACACGATCTGTGAAAGGTTACACGAACCGTGAACAGTGGCTGTGTCCCAACACTTAGAAAGCTCATAGGGGAAATTCACACGGAGCTAAGGGTTTCCACACGGACGACTACACGGTCCATGTGACTCCACACTGGGCGTGTTGTCGACTGTATCGCGGTACTTCAAATAATTTTCGCACGACAAAGTTACTAGATGGTACTTCCATACTTAGAAAAACTTTTACGCAGTGAGTCATACGGATAGACACATAGTCCGTGACGCATCACACGGACCATGTGATTGGCTGTGTGGCCTCACTTGGCCAAAATTCCCTTCTGTCTCGAATCGTCCTAACTATGAACTTGACCAAGTGTCTCTTCACAGGAGGCCACATAATCCGTGTGGCTTTACATGACCCATGTAGGCCCTCCGTAGAGCGAAGTCTGCCAGTTCACTTGGGTCAATTCCAAGAGATTTAGGAAACGCCACTCGAAAAATATCTGAGTCCTTACAGATGGCTGAGATATGGGACTCATAGAGGGATTCCAATTATGTGGAATTCAAATCTTTGAATTTAAATTGAAAATCCCTGAAGAATCCGGCCTCAATTTCCCCAAATTTCCCATCATCCCCCCCCCCCATCTTACCCTAATCTGTCCCTAACGAATCCCTCATGCTCCTTACTGTTAGGGGGCATTCTTAATTCCCAAAAAATCATTAGAAGATATCCTTTTATAATTTTCAAGAGAGCAATAACCCACAAAACCTTCCATCAATTTTCAAAGGTTAGGTCGATACAAAGGTATTGACACTAGAAAGCCCAGACATCGGAGTCAAGGAATACACGAACAAGGTTCCTTTGTTGGTGAAAAGTTCTTTCCCAGCTTTTTGAGGTCTTGGTTTGCTGCTTCGATAGAGGTAATACTCTTGGTCTCGTTTGTTTTCTTTCTGTGTGAATATAGGTAAGTAGTCGCGTATGGAGTAATCTTGTTGCATTGATGTTTAGTTATATTCATTTTTGCCTGGATTTGTTGTGTTGAAAATGCTTAATATCATGTTTGTTGTTGTTAATCGACTTTCAGAGTGAACTTTGATTCAATGCTGGTTTCCCTAATTGTGTAAATCTTATGGTGTCTTCATTGGTTTCAATACTTCAAAATGGTGCACCTTTACTACCTTCGGTTATGAAAGCTAAATCTTTGACGCAAGTGTAAATTATGCTGAATATAGCTTTAAATTGTGAGCATTCACCATAAAGATTCATCTCCATTTTCCCTCAGTCGTAGCCTTTCTTTATTACTCTTGGTTACTTCCTCTTTGATTGAGATCTCATGATATGTGTCTAGTCTGTTTTCATGATTGTTAAATATAGCTATTTCAATATTTCTGGTCGGTTCTCCAGTCCCAGTTTCACTTCAGGCTAGTTTAGTGATATCCTGGTGAGTTTAGATCAAGAAACGTGCACGTACGTTACTGTATTTTCATTGAGGGTGGTATTGATGTCATTTTTATTTTTTCGTTGGACTTTTGAAGTGATATTCGAAGTCGTAAAGTCATGTTTAAGCTATAAAAGTCTCAATTGTTTTGTTTCGATTCAAGTTTAAAATCCCAAATGTGCTTGTTCCGAGCTTATGACTGTCAAATATGATTTCAATGTTCTTGTTATCTCCTCTTTGTCATTTTCACATATTAGTCCAGTTTTTTTGTTATCATACTGAGTTCTGGTGGCCTAGTTCCTCTTCATTTACTCCTGAGTTTTCTTATTATTTTTTAAATAGTTATGTAATACAATTAGAGGTTGTCAATCTCAAAGGAAACTTCCCTTGGGACACGAAAGTTGGTTTAGTTCGTTTGAGTATGATTTACGTTTGATTTTATCCTTTGTTATGTCGGTTAGTTTCCACATAAACAGAGCATTTTTCTATATTATATATAAGCTTATCATATCATACAATTCAATCGTGTTTGGAATATATGACAAATCCTCTTTTCTGTTTCTTTAGCTAATAGAATTCCCCAAATTTTGGGCCCTCTTCCCTATTTATTGTAGTTGAATATTCAATATATGAACATGATGTATCCTTTTGCTCGGTTAATGCTATTTAAATGGTATCTTGCCTTAAGAATGGAATTTGTTAACTAATTTAATTAGATTTACATAAAGTTTGTTGTAAGTTTTTTGGATTAAATTGTGCCCATGTGGAGGGAAGTTAGAATATTTGAAGGTTATACCAATGTTCCTATCATTACGTCCACTAAATAAAGTTGCCATGTCATTTTCTTTTAGGCATCACTATGTCATTATTAAGTATGAATGTTACTTTCTTTTGTTTTTGTGATAAATTGTAGTATACATGCCTCCATGATAATATATTTTTACATAAAGGCTTAGAATTATTATTTACGCAGTTTACTTGTTTTGTTGCAAGTGAATCTTTTTTTCGAGTCTGATGGACTCCCTTTTGTATTTCATGGGCCACTTAGGCCCAACTTCCTTTCTGAGTCGACTTTAGACCAGTTTTGAAGACATGAAGCAATTTTTAGGGCCTTGGAGTTGTTGTACAGGTTTCGGAAGCTGAAAATTGGTGTGTATACATTGGTATACATGATATATGCACTGGTATACAACCACTGCATACAACAGAAAACGACCAAAAGCCCGATTTCTTTGAACATTGCAGCAGCTAATTTTAATGGGCTAGCAGGCCCAATTCTTAGAAATTAGGACAAGTTGACAATTTAGGCCATCCAAGCCCAATACCTAATTTATTTATTTTGTTCTTTACTTTTTATTATATTGTGATGCTTGTGTTAACTCTAACTTTAATTTAGTGTTTGTTTGGGCTTTAAATTTAATTAAAATTCTCCAAAAGTCAATCCATTTATGTTATCTTTATTTAAATTTTATTTTGTGATTCCCAAATGTGAAAAATGCATTTTAGGTTTTCCAAATATTTTGAGAAAAAATATTTGTGAAGAATTCTTGGTTTATTCTAGTCATTTTTCAATGTCTTTCTTAGTCAAATTAGATAATGCGGCCATTTCGAGTGCGTAAAACCTTCTCGAAGTGAAAATCTGAACCCGGACCTTGTCTTTGGGTATTCTTTAAAAAATATTTTTCTGTTTAAATATTTTTAAAATATTTTAATGGTTTCATGATTTTCCCTTAAAAATCAAGTGGCGACTCTGTAATTCTGAAAATTTGGTTTTTACTTTAATCAATTAACTAATAAATCAAATTTTCGAAATCCAAGTCATTTTTTTTCCAAATAATAGAAATGGTGACTCCGCTAGGGAATTTCAATTAGATTCTAACCATTAGATTAGGTTTTTTAACTAACCAATCGGTTTATAATAGTTAGTAATTTTAATTACCTTATTTGCTTTTTTGTTTAATTTTGATATTAAACTGTCATATCATAGCATCTTTTGCCACTTGGCATTTTTTATCATCCACTAAATGACGTTTATGCGGGTCGCAACCGTTAAATCTTAATTTTTCATCAGGGGACTTTGACGAAATGAGTTGATCTTGGGGGGTCAACGATCTTTAACTTCCTCAGCCCAGGTTGTCCGCCTGGGTCACCTTTTCACAGTCAAAATAAATCTACTCTTAGACACTTGAGATAGAGCGAAACCAAATCCTATAAGTGTATTGGCCTAGGTTGATCCAATACCCAAGAGGTAATTGGGCCCATTAGTAGTGCACCTTGAGTCCAAAGTGACCTGCGTCCCAATTAGACGATCACGTTGCTTGATCAATTTGAAGAATGTATAAGTCATTTAAATAAATCTTTGTTCACGAATTTGGGGGGTTTTATAATACGTTTTGTTTCCTATAGACGGATAATCAATTTCCAGAGTTCGATGTGGTTACCAAGACTATGAATCTTCTCCGCGTCTGGTGTAACAATCTTAGTAAATATGCACAAAGTCAAGTCACCACACATCTATAACATCTAGCCTCATTAATGGGCCTTCAGGCACACCCCGCGTTCATCAAAGGCATTACCCGATTTTGGGACGATGAGAGAATGGTGTTCCGATTCGGGGATGTTGAATTAATACCTACAATCGTAGAAATTCGAGATTATCTAGAGTCTAAGGGGCTATATAGAAAAAGGAAGAAATGCGTTGACCATAATATTCTGATACCGAGTAGACTAACCAGAAAGAAAATGAAAGACATGATCTTCCTTGTATAGGCCGATTGGTTAGATGCTCAGAAAATCCCTTTCTTGAAGTTCTTTGAACGTTAGGGGCACAGGAGCTACTTCGGGAATTTTCCCAATGAATTTCATGATTCTGGTACTTGGATCAATACTCAAGCCTTAGCTTTTTCCATATGCCTCTTAGAACCATGATATTCCCTCAGGATTAGATGAATGTAATAGATTACAGAATCGTCATGGTCTCACACTCCATCTTCCATGACTTTGGTAAGAATAGACAAAAGAAGTATTGTGATTTGGCGCTAGTCATTGTGGATGACATCTACCAATCTCTTGGGTTATGTAAGAAGGGGGTACGAATTCTTTCAAGGGCGCAACCTCCTACTTCAATGGTAGATGTCTTTGCATTTGGCCACAAAGGTTGAAAAGTGGAAACAAAACTTGAGACAACGAGACGAGAGAAATGCTTAGGCTCACCATGAACTTTTGTTGACTATCTGACATTTTAAAATGAGGAGGTTGAAAGAAGGATGGGCATAAGCTCTTTGGGACTTGAAAAAGGATAATGTCTCTTGGATGTTCGATAACTTCATGCCTGAAAAGGTGATGATGCAAGGGAAATGGTTTCCTTGCTTGGTCTTTATGGGTATCCGAGGCATGAGGCCCTACTCTCCGAACCGAGTGATGAGGTAGTTTGGGAGAAAGCAAATCAAACCTAAGACAAGGAAAATCAACCAATATGTTATCGACTACGAGGATCATGAAAAGGTTCCCTATGCAGACCATATTCTTAAAGAATGGTCCGCGTGTGTCTTCTAAAAAAAAAAGAGTATTGCCAAGGACAGGTATGATGTGGGCTGTGAGGAATGGTACAAAGAGTGGTTAAGGAAAAATTTTAGCAATGAACTCATCCTAGGGCCCCACCTTAATAGCCGACTAGAAGGCATAGAAGCAAAAATCCAAGTCTAAAGACGAATTTTTCAACAGCAATGGAATGACAGGGAACGAGAAATCCTGCAAAGGAACGAGAATATCAAAGAAGAGACCAGGACTACTTGCGAAGGAAGCAAGAGCTTTAGCAAAGAGAGTATGATATTTACAGAGATTTAGCCTCCCGGACACAAGAGTTAGCTGACATAAGAACGTGCCTAGCTCAATTAGATCAGAATTTAGAAAGACAAATCACCACTTTTCAGCAAACTCCAGTACCTGGTCGAGCCTTACTAGTTGAAACTTTCTTGATGCTGCATCGACACCACATCCAAGGAAAGGTAGAGAAAGCTAGAGATAAAGCAGGATCTTCTTCTAGTTAGTTTATCCCCTACGTGGGAATGTTTTTCTATGTATTTGCGTTTTTCCCTTTTCCTAAAAATGTATCCCCTATTATTGAAGTTTTGTAATGTCTTTTATCTATTTATAGAATTTGCTTTTGAGGAATAATGAAATATTTAAAAAAACATGATACATCCTTCAAATCGATAGGCCAACCCTTGGCACAAAAGGGTCACATATTCTCTAGGATACAGAATAATTGTTTTTGTGTTATCTGTTATGACTGTTTATGTGATTATGTTGATTTATTCGGAGAAATTCTAGACCACTCCTTTTAAAAAAAACAAAAAAAATCCTTTAGAGCCTCCTAAATATAAATCCCAGTTACTATCAGAAGTATGACAAAAATTTCATCGAGTCTCAAGTTTCTCAACAAAATTCAGATCCCTTAATCCACCTCTACACTCCTACTCTTCCATCTCAAGGAAGGTTGCACTTGCAGTAAGGATGGAGAAAAATCAAAATATTGTGACACTCCATTTCCAAAATCATATAGGCAAAGTCCTGCCTATTTACCATATCTCTTGCACCTGTGGGCTAGTTTACCTCCGAATGAAATAATAATTGTGTGTTTATTGATTTAGGTATGCTATTTTATGTTACTATTAATCCTAGGAAACTAACATACTTGCCTTTGAGTAATTCTTCTTACAGGTGATCAGAATTGATCTGTATTGATAGAGCTGGCCGACCATCCCTACTTTACAAACCTAAGCCAGTTGAACGAAAAAGAAGTAATGGCAGAGAACAATGATGATATGGGCCTAACTGAGATCTCTGTGACAGAACCTGTCACTGCGAAGAAAAACAAAGCAGATTATTGAAATGAAGGCTGAGATAAAGTAAACTCAAGAATTAGCAAATTTGGCTATTACTGCTAATCTTCACGGTCCAGACGATGGGAGACCTCCATTCCATTTTCCTCCTCCTAATCCAACACATTTACCTATCCCTATATTAACTAATCCGCCAATTACCCTATCCTAAACACTCCTGTCATTGATTTAACTACCTCCAATATATGTCATCCCAATCCTTTAAACCAAGCACCACCTCCTCTCCAAAACAAAAATATTAATAGCGCTCAAGACTTTAGTTCCTCCCGAATTCCCAACAATACTTACCTCCAGATAATCCAATCTGAAAACCAAACCCCTGACCAAGACAACCCACCTGTCGCTCAAAACTTTCTTTCTAAAGTCCCCTTTCATATCCCGGTCCTAACTAAACCACACATTCCTCATGCCACTTACTTCAAGATTGACCATTATAAGGAGAAGGAGAAGGAATGGAAAGCCAGGGAGGAGATGACCAAGTTGGGAATAAACGAAGAGATATCAAAGGCCATGAGACAATATCACTATGCGCCAGATATCGTAGGCTTGAATTATGAAGATCGGTGCATTCATCCTGATTTAGACCTTCCAGAATGGTTCAAGATCCCAAAATTTGATACTTTCGAAGGAACCAAAAATCGTTTGGATCATTTGAGAGCTTACTGTGATCAACTTGTGGGTGTTGGACAAAGCGAGGCATTGTTGATGAGACTATTTAGTCGAAGCTTAAGCGGAGAGGCTCTGATTTGGTTTATGTCCCTAGAAGTGAACCAATGGGTAGGATGGAATGCCATGGCCAAAACGTTCATAGAAAGGTTCACCTAAAATGTTGAAGTTGTTCCAGACCATTATTCTTTGGAAAGGATAAGGCAGAAGGCCACAGAGAGTTATCGTGAGTACGCCTACTGGTGGAGGAAAGAGTCCGCCAGAGTTCAGCCTCCTACGTTA
Source organism: Solanum rostratum (assembly GCA_029948455.1). Lineage (NCBI taxonomy): Eukaryota > Viridiplantae > Streptophyta > Magnoliopsida > Solanales > Solanaceae > Solanum > Solanum rostratum. The sequence goes on from CM057053.1 coordinate 51,819,732, forward strand.
GAAAAAAAGGTTGTTGAAGTGTTTGTGTGCTCCCAAGAGGTGGAGTTTTACGAGAGGAAGATGTTGCTCGTTAGGGAAAAATTCATGGACATAGTCAAAATTGGTGAAACCATCGAAGACGGACTTAAGATGGGAAATATTACCCATATGTCAAATTTAGTCAAATCTTCAGGACTATTGAAGAAAAGAAAGGAAGATGTGTCCGCGGTCTCTAGTATGCAAGACAAGAGGAGAACCCCTTACAGTAACCCCAGAAAGTCCACACGTCCTCAAAACCTTTTTCAACCTACCTGAAGTTTATTCCAAGTTTACTATACCCAACAGGGGTATCAAATTTCACCCCAAAATTACTAAACCCCTTCTCCTCAATACCATGCCCCATAATACCCAAATATCCACCCAAACTACCAACCTCAATTCCCAAATTTCTCCAATATCCAACCGATTTATCAGACTTCCCCTACCAGTCACCCAATTCCAAATCACCAAACCCCACCACCAAATTATCATGCCCCATCATACCCAAGACCCCAGACTCCTACACCTCCTTGCTGAAACCCTCCAAATTACCATCGAGTATCCCCACCTCCACAAAACAACTACAACCCTCCTCATTCGAACTCGGATAAGAAACCCCCTAGGGTGTTCACTCCACACGCCGAAAGCCAGATGAAATTATTTGAAAGATTGTCGGCTACAGGATTGATCCATCCTGCCCCTTCAAGAGCAATGGATACGAGTTCTCATTTCTTCAGGAGCGATCAGACTTGTGCTTACCATTCTAACACTATTGGACACGATATTGAAGATTGTATAAATCTGAAGCACACGATTCAGGATTTAATTGACCACGACATGGTGGTTCTTCAGACCATCGCTCCTAATGTCAATAGTAATCCATTGCCTAACCATGGAGAGGGAACTATCAGCATGATTGAAAGAGAAGAGAATTGATGTGCAGCCAAAACGATAGTTCCAAATAACGATGTCAGTTTGGAAAAAAGTGTAGTAGCTTTGAGTATCACTGAGAAGCCAAAGGTTGTGATTTGACACCTCTTAAGGTGGTTGCTACAACATCGAAAGGAGTCTCTACTAAGAAGGTCATGATTGAAACTGTTAATATATAGAGGTAAAATCAGGGAGAGAGTTCAAGATAAAAGGTTAATAAGTGAAGTCGAAGCAGAAGAATTTTGGAGAAGAATGCGGTCTGAAGAATACTCTATGGTGAAGAATTTGGAAAAGATGCCTGCCTAAATTTCTGTATGGGCATTACTAATGAGTTCACAGCGTCATAGACAGGCATTGATGAGAGTGTAAGAGGACACTTATGTGCCTGTAGGAACCGATGGTGATAACTTTGCAGCTATGATAAGTTGGGATACCCAAGGACATCACATCAATTTTGGTGATGAATAGTTGTCGTTCGAGGGATTGATGCACAACAAGGCACTTCATGTTATAATTAAGTGTCGAGATATGATCTTAAACCATGTTTTAATCGATTATGGATCTGGTTTGAACATATGCCCTTTGTATATTCTCAAACAATTGAATTTTGATGTTGGAAAAATCCATCAGAGCCAAGTCAATGTAAGAGCATTTGATGGTGGTTGGAGAGATACATCGGGAGCCATGAACCTAGGAATTCAAGTGGGGCCTGTTGAGTTCATGGTTGAATTTCAGGTGATGGATATCGCTACTAGCTACAACATGTTGTTGCAGAGACCTTGGATCCATATGGCTAGAGCTGTGCCTTCTACCCTCCACCAAATGATGAAGTTTGTTTGGAATGGAAGTGGTTATCTATGGTGATGGAAGCCATTCGAACGTGTATGCACCCATTGTTGATAATGTCACTAGAGGGTCTAATTTCTACACGGTTGAGATAGTGAATGCTACTGAGGATGCTTGGACGCCCAAACTTCCTATGCCAGATGTTTACAAGATGATAGCTATGGTTATGCTAAGAAATGGGTTTAAGTCCGTCTTTGGACTAGGGAAGCGCCTTCAGGATATTACTAAGCCCATCTCGTTGCCAATGAAGCAGTTAAAATTTGGCTTGGGATATGTCATCTTAGAAGAAGACGAGTGGGAGACGCAGATTTAGAAAGATGATCGAGCATTAGCTCGGCCAATACTGCACATGTATCAGTCGTTTCATGTATGAGAATATGTCAGTGGCGATTGTCCTGGGGAAGGGATCTAGGATCTATTCGAGGAGGTTGATATGGTTGATGATGATAATGCAGCTGGGATGTCAGGCTCTCGAAATGCAAATTTAGATGAACAAGTATTGGAAGAGACATCTACCCTGCTACTTATCTCCCACTCATCTTGTATAAATAATTTTAAACCTACCAATGTCATGTTATGTCAAAAGCTGAATGAACAGAATGAAGTAGATGATGATGAGATTGAGGACTGTGAGGAAAGAACCATGGTACCCAAACATCTTACCGAGGAATTGAGACAATTTGAGGATCAAGATAAGCCTAATTTGGATGAGACTGAAACAATAAATCTGGGAGATGAAGAATGTGTCAAGGAAGCTATAATTAGTGTTCATTTGGCAGATACTCTGAAGGGGGAACTCACCGGCTTGCACAAAGAATATATGGATGTATTTGCTTAATCCTATGAAGATATGCTAGGTTTGAGAACATATATTATCTCTCACAAATTGCCAATCAACCCAGAATTCAGTCCGGTGAAGTAGAAGACTCGAAATTCAAACCAGATCTGAGTATGAAAATCAAGGAGGAAGTTACTAAGCAGATACAACCCAAGGTGGTGGAAGTAACGCAGTATCCCACTTGGTTAGCCAATTTTGTTCCAATACCCAAGAAGGATGGAAAGATTAGAATCTGTGTTGATTACAAAGATCTCAACAAAGCCAGCCCTAAGAATGATTTTCCATTGCCGAACATCCACATTCTCATTGAGAATTATTCCAAGAATGAGATGCAGCCAATCGTGCATTGCTTTGCGGGATCTATTCAGATTTTAGTGGATGAAGAAGATGTAGAAACGACGACATTTATCACACCCTGGGGTGTGTACCATTATCGAGTGATGCCATTTGGTCTAGAAAATGTTGAAGCTACTTATATGAGGGCTATGACAACTCTTTTTCATGACATGATTCACAAAGAGGTTGAGGTGTATGTAGATAATGTTATCATCAAGTCCCGCGGGAGTTTAGATCATCTAACTCATTTGCAGAAGTTCTTTGACCGTCTATGTCGATACAACTTGAAACTGAATCCAGTCAAATGTGCTTTCGGAGTGCCTGTCAGTAAATTACTGGGATTCATAGTTAGTAGAATAGGTATCGAGCTCGACCCTTCTAAGATCCAAGAAATTCAGGAATTGCCTCCTCCGAAGATGAGGAAAGAGGTCATGAGTTTCTTGGGAAGGTTGAATTACATCAGTCAATTCATAGCCCAATCCACGTTGATTATATGAGCCTATTTTTAAGTTGTCAAAAAAGGATGCATTGAAAAAATGGACTGAAGAATGTCAAACCGCTTTTGACACCATCAAAAGTTATTTATCTAATCCACTGGTACTAGTCCCTTCACGAGAAGGAAGTCTGTTGTTGTTATACTTGTCTGTCTCTGATAATGCATTCAGATGTGTGCTAGTCCAACATGATGAAACTGGGAAGAAAGAGCGAGTAATCTACTATCTGAGTAAGAAGTTCACTCCATATGAGGCTCGATATACTTATTTGGAGAAGAGTTGTTGTGCTTTGACTTGGGTTGCTAAAAAATTGATACACTATTTGTCTTCGTACACTACTTACCTCATTTCAAAGATGGATCCATTGAGATATATCTTTCGAAAATCAATCCAACAAGAAGGTTAGCCAAGTGGCAAATGCTGTTAAGCAAGTACGACATCATGTATGTGACCCAGAAAGCGATCAAAGGACAGGCTTTAGCCGATCATCTTGCAGAAAATACGGTTGATGATGATTATCAACCACTTAAAACCTACTTTCCAGATGAAGAGATATCGTTTGTGGGAGAGACATCTCCGAAGCATACCCTGGTTAGAAAATGTTCTTTGACGGAGCTGTGAATTGCCAAAGTAACGATATTGGAGTAGTTTTGGTATCAGAATTTGGTCAACACTATTCGATGGCTGCAAAACTACAATTTCATTGTACTAACAACATGGCTAAGTATGAAGCCTACATTTTAGGTCTAAGAATGGCTATAGACTTGAATGTTCAAGAGTTGTTGGTAATTAGGGATTCGAATCTACTAATTCATCAGGCTCAAGGAAAATGGGCTGTAAAAAATCCAAAGATCGTGTCGTATGTGCAACTAGTACAGAGGTTGTGTAGAAGATTTTGGAAGATCGAGTTCAAGCACATGCCAAGGGTGCAGAATGAGTTCGCTGATGCCCTTGCCACCATTTCCGCGATAATCCAACATCCAAACATGGTGCATATTAATCCCTTGGAGATAGAGTTGAAGGAGCAACCTGCCCATTGTTTGGATGTCGAAGCGGAACCAGAAGGAAAGCTGTGGTATTTTGATAGAAAGGAAAATTTGGAGACCGGAACTTATCCTGAAAATGCTACTTTTAATCAGAAGAAGGCTATACGCCGAAAGGCTAACAACTTCTTTCCAAGTGGGAAAAGTCTTTATTGAAGGACTCCAAATCTAGGTCTCCTTAGATGTGTTGATACCGCAAAAGTTATGAAACTTCTTGAATAGGTATATGTTGGAGTCTGCAGTACTTATATGAATGGACTCACCTTGGCGAGAAAAATACTCTGACCCGATTATTTCTAGATGACTATGGAACATGACGGTTGCAAATTTTTGCAAAAATGCCATCAATGTTAGACATATGGTGATTTGATTCGTGTCCCTCATCACGAACTCATGGATATGTTTGTAGCTTGGGGTATGGATGTTATTGGTCCAATAGAGTCGACTACCTCTAATGGTCATAGATTTATTTTGGTTGCCATTGATTACTTTACCAAGTGGGTAGAGGCAGTCTCCTACAAGTCTGTAACAAAGAATATGGTAGCTGATTTTGTGCACAATAACATGATATGCCGATTTGGGGTACCAGATTCTATCATCATCGATAATCGGGCGAATTTCAACAGTAATTTGATGAAGGAGATATGTGAGTAATTCAAGATTATCCATCGAAACTCAACAACATATCATCCTTAGATGAATGGAGCCCTAGAAGTTGCCAACAAGAATATCAAGAAGATCTCAAGAAAAATGATTGACAGGCATCGGGGATGGCATGAAGTGCTACCCTATTCTCTATTGGGTTATCGTACGACCGTCAGAACATCAATTAACAAACTCCGTATCTGTTGGTGTATGGAACAGAAGCAGTTATATTGACTAAAGATTACATACCATCATTATGAGTTATTCAAGAAGCTGAATTAAGTGATGCAGACTGGGTTCATAATTGAATTGAACACTTGGCCTTAATCGATGAAAAGAGGATGACAGTCGTTTGTCATGGTTAGTTATATCAACAAAGGATGATTCGCACTTTCAAAAAAAGAGTAAGACTGTGAATGTTCAAGGTTGGGCAAATGGTTCTCAAACATATCTTTCCCCACCAACATAAATACAAAGGAAAGTTTGTGCCAAACTAGCAAAGGCCATACATGGTTCGCAAAGTTCTGCTAGGAGTAACATTAATTTTGTCAGAGATGGATGATCAAGAGTGGCCTAAACCAATCAATTCAGATGTTGTCAAGAGATATTATGTTTAAAGATTTAGAATTTTTTTATTTCTTTCCTGTAATTGCATTATTTTACTTGTATTTGTTCCTATATTTAGTATGAAGTTATTTCCTCTTTGTTATGAATTACGTTTGGCATGAATTCTCAAGAATGAGATACGTAGGTGGCCTATGTTGGCCTCGGTTATTTTCTTATTTAAATTTATATTTTTTCTCTACCGCCCTAGAGGGGAACTACTTTTGACCTGATTCCTACCTCAACGGGATACATAGGTGCCACAACAACTCAGTCATATTCCCATAAAGGAAACTGGGAAAGAATTTTTTAGAGGAACTCAAAAATTCTGAACAAGAAGACCCATTTCCGATAAGTCAGAATTTAGGGCATGTCAAGCATTTCAACTAGAACAGAAATTTTGAGAAGATCTAAAAAATTCTCAGGGTTTTATTAAGCTATTGATTCATTATGACATTTAACTAAGACAAAATTTTGAGATCTTCCTAAAAAATTTCATCAAGTGTCGATTAGAAGTTTGAAAGCAACCTTGAAGATCCTCAGCCTGATAAGAAATTCAAAGACAATTGTGATGCATCAAGGAAGCCATGTTAGAAACTGAGTGTGTTCATCTAAACTTTTACTCAACATGACAGTTGGCAGTGACCTTTTTTCAAAAATTCTTTTCTAAATTTACCACTTTCTAAAATTTAAGTGTGTCAAATATCTTGTCAAACTATATATTTTATCTTCTATCTACTAAGAGCTGGGAGATCAAAGCGGTCCACAAAAAGACGAGACAGGGAGCAGAAAATCGAAGAATCAACACAAATCAATTCGCTTTGGAAACTAAGAAATTTTCTGTGGTTGTAGGGAAACTATTTGCAGGTCTTATTCACGGGAGAACTACCGAGACATAAACAGTTTTGTCTCACTTCATCTCCACAAAAACTCATCACATTTATTTTTCAAGTCGCCAAGAGGGCCATTGCATATTCAACATAAAAAGGGCCATTTTATTTTTTAAATTGCCAAGAGAGCCATTTTATTTTGTAAGTTGCTTAGAGGGTCATTGCATTATTCATCACCAAAAAGGCCATTTTATTTTTCAAGTTATTGGGAGGGCCATTGTATATTTATTGCCAAGAGGGACATTTCATTTTTCAAGTTGTTAAGAGGGCCATTGCATATTCATCGCCAAGAGGGACATTTTTCAAGTTGGCGAGAGAGCTATTGCATATTCATCGTCCATAGGGCCATTTTATTTTTCAAGTTGCCGAGAGGAGGGCCGTTGCATATTCATCACCAAGAGGGCCATTTTATTTTTCAAGTTGCCTAGAGGGCCATTGAATATTCATCTTCAAGAAGGCCATTTTATTTTCAAGGTGCCGATAAGGCCACATTAATTATTCATTGCCAAGAGGGCTATTTTATTTTAAAGTTTTTGAAAGGGCCATTGCATTATTTGTTGCCGAAAGGGCCATCACATTATTCATTGCCAACAGGACCATTATCATGTCACACCACATCAATTCATTATCTATCACGTTGAAAAGAAGAATATGTCGAAGGGGTAAATGATATCATCCCTGTATTTAGATTATGGTTTTTTTTACTAACAATTTTTGTCTTAGTTTTCTCAAGAGTATCCGAAAGGATGAATTCTCAAAACAAACTACAGGTGTGGACGTCATCAAATAGGATGCAGCACAATGTGGAACTTTTTCTTAGCAGCAAACTAGGACATGGTCTGAAGAGGGGCGTCAAACTCTCCGGACGCAAGCTGAGAAGCGACTCTCACAACAATTCAACCACACCCCTATCTGAAGGCATGTGGGTATTTTCTTTGAGTTCGTTAGTTTTCAAGTTTTGCATCCAAGTGATCTCAACTCTCACTCCTACCAGGTTGACAACATACCAGGATTTTTTGAAAATTATATCTATGTACGTTCTTGATTATGGGGGTAAAGCATGCCACATTTATAGTTAAGAGGTTGGAAGCCACTTTTTCATAATTTGATTTGTTTGTCACTCCTCATGAACCAGAGGTTATCTCAGAACAAGAGATTTTCTTTTCAACCGATAGAGTCGAACTACAAGCAGCCTTATTCCTAAGTCCAAAGATATATAGGCGGGCTCAATCTTGAAAACTCGGCTGCATTCTAACATTTGCTCTTAAAGTTTCATTCCCAGGAAATCCAATTTTCCATAATTCGATATTGGGATAGCTTTTAATTTTTTTCGAAATCGAGCATAAAAATCAAGCATTTTGAACTACAAGTGGCCCGAATTCTCATGTAACCATGTATATATAGGAAACCCAAAACCAAGGTTTGATCACAATTTCCTAGTGTCCTTACCAAGAACCTTTTAAAAGATGAAGATGTTGTCGGCTTAAAATTGAATTAGTCAAGCTTTTTTGTCCACAATCTCTTTCATCGATCATGCGCAAAGAAAGGGATAGCTGTTGACATTCAATTTTTACCCTCAACAGTATAAATTAATCATCGAGCTTTTAATTTTAACAAGTTGAAATAATTTGCTATTGAAAATGCAAAATAATTATAATATTTTTCCAAATAAAATTTTACTTTTATTTTCAAGAGTTATTATTTTGCATATTAATTCAATTATTTCAGGTCGTTAATTTTTGAAGGCTCTACAATTAATTTGTGTTGATTCATCTTGTAATCAAATTAGTCAATTGAATTCGATTTGATTACATTTAATTGGTCACAATTGCAATTGAAGTGGTTAATTTTAAATCATTTTCCCCTTAACCCATATTTTCAATTTTAATTTCAGACAAAAATATCCAGCCCAACTAATCCTAACCCAGCCTAACTTTCCCCCGACCCGACCCGGCCCAACCTCCTATTTTAACAATTATACATTACAACATACATATACATTAATATACACGCGCCCCTTTTATTTTACTTTTTCTCCTCTCTCCTCTTACTCACGCGCACACGCACTCTCCCCTTTTTCTTCTTCTTCTTCTTCTTTTTCTTCTTCATGAAGAACACCCATCAAACAAAAATGAATCCACCAATAGCTCCAACATCCCTCGACAACCATAACAAATTCATACATATGTGTCCCCTCTCCCCTTCCCCTTTATCCTCTCGTGCGAGAGGTCGTTTGAGGAATTTTTGATGTGTCTCATATCTATGACATTAATTCAAATCGATGGCTGAGATATGAGACTCATAGAGGGATTCCAGCTGTGTAGAATTTAAATCCTTGAATTTGAATTGAAAATCCATGAAAAATCTGGCCCAAATTTCCTCAAATTGCCCATCATTTCCCCCCAAATCTTACCCTAATCTGTTCCTATAAAATCCCTCATTCTCCTCACTATTAGGGCCTTAGGGGGTCCGTTCTTAATTCCTAGAAACCCTAAGAAGATATTTAGTTATAATTTTCAAGAGAGCTGTCCTGAATCTGAATAACCCATGAAACCTTCTGTCACTTTTCAAAAGCTAGGTCGATACAAAGGTATAGACAACGGAAGGCCCAGACTTTGGAGTCAAGGAATACACAAACAAGGTTCCTTTGGTGGTGAAAAGTTCTCTCCCAGCTCATTGAGGTCTCAGTTTTGCTGCTTTGATAGAGGTAATAATCTTAGTCTCGTCCGTTTTCTTTCTGTGTGAATGGTATGTAGCCGCGAATGGAGTTATCTTGTTGCATTGATGTTTAGTTATATTCATTTTTGCTTAGATTTGTTGTGTTGAAAACGCTTAATATCATATTTGTTGTAGTTAATCGACTTGTGGAGTGAACTTTAATTCAAGGCTGGTTTCCCTTACTATGTAAATCTTATGGTATCTTAATTGGTTTCAAGACTTATAAAATGGTGCATCTTTACTACTTCTGGTTCTGAACACTAAACCTTTGACGCAAGTTTAAATTTTGCTGAAAATAGCATTATGAGCATTCACAGTAAAGATTTGTCTCCATTTTGCCTCTGTCTTAGCCTTTCTTTGGTATTCTTGGTTAATTCCTCTTTGATTTAGATCTCACAATACATGTCTATTCTGACCTCATGATTGTTAAATTTAGCTATTTGAATATTTCTGGTCGGTTCTCTAGTCCCAACTTCACTTTTGGCTACTTTAGTGATATCCCGGTGAGTTTATTTCAAGAAACGTGCACATACGTTACTGTATTTTTGTTGAGGGTGGTGTTGCTGTCGTTTCTATTTGTTGTTGGACTATTGAAGTGATCTTCGAAATTGTAGAGTCATGTTTAAGCTATAAAAGTCTCGATTCTTTGCTTCGATTCAAGTTTAAAATCCCAAATGTTCTTGTTCCGAGCTTATGACTGACAAATGTGATTTCAATGTTATTGTCATCTCCTCTCCCTCATTTTCACTTATTAGTTCAGTTTTGTTGTTATCTTATTGAGTTCTGGTGGCGTAGTTCCTCTTCATTTACTCCTAAGTTTTTTTAATGTTTTTTAATAGTTATGTAATACGATTAGAGTTTGTTAATCTCAAAGGAAACTCCCCTTCAGACATAAAAGTTGGTTTATTTCATTTGAGTATGAATTGCGTTTGATTTTATCCTTTGTTATGTCGGTTAGTTGCCACATAAACATTGCATTTTTCTATATTTTGTTTAAACTTATAATATCATACAATTCAGTCATGTTTGGATTATAAGACAAATCCTTTTTTCTGTTTCTTTAGCTAATAGAATTCCCCAAATTTGGTCCCTCTTCCCTGTTTAGTATAGTTGATTATTCAATATATGAACATGATGTATTCTTTCTCGATTAATGCTATGAAAAATGGTATCTTGCCTTAAGAATAGAATTTGTTAACTAATTTAATCAAATTAACAAAAATTTTGTTCTAAGTTGTTTGGATGTAAATTGTGCCCATGTGGAAGGAAGTTAGAATATTTGAAGGTTATATCAATGTTCCTATCATTAGGTCCACTAAATAAAGTTGCCATGTCATTTTCTTTTAGGCATCACTATGTCATTACTAAGTATGAATGTTACTTTCTTTTGTTTTTTTGATAAATTGTAGTATACATGCCTCCATGATAATATATTTTTACATTGAAGGCTTAGAATTATTATTTACGCAGTTTGCTTGTTGTTTTGCATATGAATCTCTTTTTCGAGTCTGATGGACTCCCTTTTGTATTTCATGGGCCACTTAGGCCCAACTTCCTTTCCGAGTCGACTTCAGATCAGTTTTGAAGACATGAAGCAATTTTTAGGGGTTTGGAGTTGTTGTACAGGTTTCGAAAGCTGAAAATTGGTGTGTATATATCGGTATACATGATATATGTGCTGGTATACAACCAGTGCATACAACAAAAAACGACCAAAAGCCCGATTTCTTTGAGCATTGTAGCAGCCTGATTTTAATGGGCTAGCAGGCTCATTTCTTAGAAATTAGGACAGGTTGACCGTTTGGGCCTTCTAAGCCCAATACTTAATTTATTTATTTTGTTCTTTGATTTTTGTTATGTTGTGATGCTTGTATTAACTCTAACTTTAATTTGGTCTTTGTTTTGGTTTTTATTTAATTAAAATTCCCCAAAAGTCAAACCATTGCGTTATTTTTATTTAAATTTTATTTTGTGATTCCCCAATGTAAAAAATGCATTTTAGGTTTTCCAAATATTTTGAAAAAAAATATTTGTGAAGAATTCTTGGTTTATTCAAGTCATTTTCAAATTTCTTTCTTAGTCATGTTAGACAATGTGGTAATTTAAGCTTCCTAATTTGGACTTTTTTAATTCCATGTCTAAAATTGATTTTTATTTTTTCAAAGTTAGTCAAAATTTTCTAATCGTCGTATAACCGTGTGTTAGGGGCCATTTCGAGGGCGTAAAACCTTCTCGAAGTGGAAATGTGAACCCGAACCTTGTCTTTGGACTTTTTCTAAAAAAGATTTTTTTTGTTTAAATCTTTATAAAATATTTTAATGGTTTCTTAATTTTCCCTTAAAAATCAAGTGGCGAATCTGCAATTCTGAAAATTTGGCTTACTTAAATCAATTAAGTAATAAATTGAATTTTGGAAATCCAAGTCATTTTTTCAAATAACAGGATATATTCGACCCGTCATACTAAGCCCATCGACCCGTCAAGCTAATCAGAAAAGGTGAAAGTATTTTTTCTTTCAAAATTTCAATTGTTGTCTATATTAATTTTTCAAAATTTATTCAATGTAAAGTACTTGCATCTTGCTTAGAGTTCCCGTTTTGAGTATTTAGCAATGTATAATTATATTTGAAATTTGAAGTAAACTTTAAGTAGTTGTGAACTTTAAGTTATATATAGTTAGAACTTCAAGTTTATATACTTGTTAAATTGAAGGTTATGACTTTATATACTTAGAAAAATTATACTTATGCACTTTTGAAATTTGAATTATTATATTTTAGGATATAAATTAAATTTTAAATAGTTGTGAACTTCAAGTTGAATATAATTTAGAACTTGGAGTTTATATACTTGTTAATTTGAAGTTTAGTACTTTATATACTTAGAAAAATTTAACTTATGCACTTTTGAAACATGAATTATTATATTTTAGGATATAAATTAAATTTCAACTAGTTGTGAACTTTAAGTTGAATATAATTTAGAACTTGAAGTTCATATACTTGTTAAATTGAAGTTTAGGACTTTATTTATTTAGAAAAATTCAACTTATGTACTTTTGAACTTGAGTTATCATATTTTAGGATATAAATTAAATTTTAAGTAGCTGTGAACTTTAAGTTGGATATAATTTAGAACTTGAAGCTTATATACTTGTTAAATTGAAGTTTAGGGCTTTATACACTTAGAAAAATTCTACTTGTGCACTTTTGAAACTTGTATTATTATATTTTAGGAAAAAAATTAATTTTTAAGTAGTTGTGAACTTTAAGTTGAATATAATCTTGAAGTTTATATAGTTGTTAAATTGAAGTTTAGGGCTTGATATACTTAGAAAAATTCAACTTATGCACTTTTGAAACTTGAATTATTATACTTTAGGATACAACTAAATTTTAAGTAGTTGTGAACTTTAAGTTGAATGTAATGCAGAACTTGAAGTTTATATACTTGTTAAATTGAAGTTAAGGCTTGATATACTTAGAAAAAATCAACTTATGCACTTTTGAAACTTGAATTATTATATGTTAGCATAAAAATTAAATTTAAGTAGTTGTGAACTTTAAGTTGAATATAATATAGAACTTGGAGTTTATATACTTGTTAAATTAAAGTTTAGGACTTTATATACTTAGAAAAATTCAACTTATGCTCTTTTGAAACTTTAATTATTAAATTTTAGTATATAAATTAAATTTTAAGTAGTTGTGAACTTTAAGTTGAATATAATTTAGAACTTAAAGTTTAGATACTTGTTAAATTGAAGTTTAGGACTTTATATACTTTGAAATTATCAGCATCAAACTGTTGAAACTTAATTGTACTTGAATTTGTTTTGTAGATGGATAATCATTTTGGATGTATGACATGTATTATGAAAATGATGGTAGGCTGAAATCTTCATTTATTGGCAATGTTAGAAGTTTCATCGATCATGCAATGACACTTGATAGTTTTAAGAGAAATCAATTGGTTAGGTATCCTTGCAGAACATGTAGGTGCCTAAATATTGTTAGCCCAGATGAAGTTATTATGCATTGGTACCATAAGGGATTTAAGCCCAGATATTTCGTGTGAGTAGATCATGCAGAAATAGATGGATAGAATGGTGTATTTAATAATTCGATGTCAGTGGGTGAATATAATATGCTTGTACCACATGGCCAAATTAGATTTGAACATGATAGGAATCAATATGACACTTTTCAACATGATAGAGTTCATGAAATGATCAATGATGCTTTCGGAGTTCAAAGGGGGATGGAACCTAACCAATTCTTTAGTGAAGCTCCTAATGAAAAAGCTAGACACTTCTATGAAGAATTAGAAAGGGCTAGTCGTCCATTATGTGAGGGGAGTCTGCATTCTACTTTGTCTGTAGCTGTTAAATTAATGAATATTAAATCAAATTGGAATGTTTCTAATGCGGCTATGGACTCAATGGTTGATCTCTTGGGTGAGTTGGTTAATCTTGAGTTTAACATACCCAAGAACTTCTATCATGCAAAGAAACTAGTTTCCAAATTAGGATTGTAACATCATAGAATTGATTGTTATGTTAATAGTTGCATGTTATACTACAAGAATGGTAGTGAATTGAAAATTGTACGTTTTGCGTTCATGCTTGTTATAAGAGAAGACCAGCTGGAAAGATGGTTCTAATTAAGGCGATGCATTATTTACATCTTATTGCTAGACTGAAGAGGTTGTATGCATCGATGAGGTCTACCCCACATATGAGATGACATCGTGAATATAGAAGGCTGCCGGGTGTCTTGTATCATCCATCTGATGGGAAGCATGGAAGCATTTAGATAATGTATATCCCCACTTTATTAAAGAGCCCAAAAATGTTATACTAGGGCTGTTGTAGATGGTTTCATACCATTCTCTAATTATGCAACGCCTTATTCTTGCTGGCCGGTGTTTCTTACTGCATATAATCTTCCTCCTTAAATGTGCATGACAAACCATTCATATTTTTTAAGCTGTGTTATCCTGGGTCCCTGAAATCTAAAAAATTTAATTGATATCTATCTATAACCATTGATAGATGAGCTTAAACAACTATGGTTTGAAGGTATAGTGACGTATGACATATCAACTAAGCAAAATTTTGTTATGCGTACTTGTTTAATGTGGACTGTTAATGATTTTTCTGCATATGGTATGTTGTCTAGTTAGATGGCTGCTGGAAAGCTTGCTTGTCCTCATTGCTTGGAGCATACTAAGGCTTTTACCCTAAATCATGGCAGGAAAAAATCATGGTTTGATTATCATCGTCAATTCTTTCCAATGGATCATGAGTTTAGAAATATGAAACTTGTGTTAAGAAAAAAAAACAGGATTGAGAATGACCCCCCCCCCCCCCTACCTCCATCATTGATGGTCCATCAAATTTCGGAGAGAGTTTCTCCTCTGCCTAAAGTTACAGATTGTCCCACACATTCTAGACTTCCTGGATATGGCGTTGAACATAACTGGACCAAATAAAGCATATTTTGGGAGTTGCCGTATTGGAAAGATAATCTTTTGCGGCACAATCTTGATGTGATGCATATTGATAAAAAATATTTTGATAATTTCTTCAACACAATGATGGATGTCAAGGAGAAGACAAAAGACAAGCCAAGAGCTAGATTGGATTTAAAGGAATATTGTAGGAGGAGAGAATTGTGATTGTAGGAGGAGGGAATTGTGATTGCAGGAACTTTCAAATGGGAAAATTGTGAAGCCCAAAGCTAGTTTTTCATTCACAATGGATGAGAAACGTTAAATATATATGCGGCTGAACATTTTGAGGATCGTAGAAGGATATGCTTCAAATTTAGGCAAGTGGGTAGATCTAAATGAAGGGAATTTGATAGGTATGAAAAGTCGTGACTGACATGTATTCATTGAAACTTTGATTCCTATCACTTTTCGCATTTTACCTGAAAGGATATGGAAGCCCATTACAGAGATAAGTCTTTGTTTTCAAGATTTATGTTCTAGTCAGTTATTGAAAAGTAGTTTAGATAGGATGGAGGAAAATATTCCTGTTATTATTACAAAGCTGGATAAAGTCATTCCACGTGGCTTTTTTGATGTCATGGAGCATCTTCCGATCCATCTTATGAAAGAAGCTCGTCTTAGTGGTCCTATTCATACACGGTGGATGTATCTATTTGAAAGGTAATGATTATTCTTATATAAGTAATTAAATCTGTGTATAATCTAATCATTCATTAACATATTTGCATGCTTCCATACATACAAAAAAATTAGAGGCTGCAAACGATCAATTAAGCAGAGGGGACAGGCTGAAGGGTCAATTGTTCAAGCTCATATTGCAAGAGAAACTGGTGATTTTTACTCCTTTTACTTTGGGGATAAAGTCCCATGTAGGAGTAATAGGCCAAGTTGTAATGATGAAGGGAATAGTGATCCTATGTTTCCACCTATTTCGATTTTTAATCAAAGTGGACAAGGATCTAAAAGGCATGGAAGACGAAGCCTCTCTAGTATGGAATATCAATCAGCTACAACCTATATTTTGCTTCTTTGTCCTGAAATTCAACCATATCTTGAGTAAACGTTAAATTATGTTATCAAATTATAAAGTTAAAATTGAGAACTAACTCACATAAATGTATTTGTCAATAACAACTTGTTTGTAAACATATTACATGGGGTAGTGAAGCTACTATATATACAATATTTTCAACATGGTTAAAGAGTTATGTAAGTGTGAAAGTTATTGAATCGATAAGCATAACGTATTCATTTTATACCTAATTGTATTATCTTGAATACAATTTGTAGTTTTATGATAAATACTCAAACGTCGAACATTCACCATTTGTGAGAGAGATCACACTCGGGCATGATCCTCAAGTTAAAACACTCCATAAGTACTGTGTGAATGGTTTTAAGTTTCGAATTGAGGAAGTTTCTATGTACAAGAAAACCAAGAACAGTGGTGTGTATGTTCAAGGTGATGTCGACGGTAATAGCCATACTGTTGAATATTTTGGTGTCATTCAAGAGATTGTTGAACTAAGATATTCAGGCTGGCCTAAGAAAAAGATCATATTGTTTCAGTGTAAGTGTTTTGATCCATCAAAAAGAGGAACAAGGGTGGACCAACAACATAACATTATTGAAGTTAAACACCAGACTAAACACGAGTTATGACCCTTTTATCATTGCCCAAAATGCTAAGCAAGTTTATTATACTCCATATCCATTGCATAGAGATAAGACTGATTGATGAGTTGTTATTAAGACAAAGCCCGTGAGAAGAATAGAAATTGAGAATCTCGTCACACTCCAGAAGGGTACCCGAGATATGCCCCAACACCTAGAGACTATTACTAGTCTTCAAGCGAACCACTTGGCCTCATCACATCCATTCAATCAGAGAACTCTACAAATCAACGGAAGTAAAAGCAAGTAAATGGGCTCATATCATCTAATGCCTCAAATAATATATATAATAATAGAATGCTAGTAGAAAGAAATAGCTCACAATCTCAACATCAACGTTCGACTATCATTTATGAAGCCTCTATCACTAATAAAGTGGTGCCGATGACAGACCCATAGCTACCGAAATCAAAATATAAGACTAGTCTAGCCTAACTCAAAATTATGATGAAATAAATAATAGTGGATCCTCCGGAGCAGGGGAGGCTCACCAATAAGCTGAATGTCTTGGATATTCAATGATGCACTAAGTTTACAATCTCAATCCAGAAATAAAAACATGGCAAAATAACAAAACCCATAAAATTCATCAATAACTCAAGTAAAATCAAATATCCAATAGCCAATTATTGCATAATAGTCTACATTATCCCCCCTAAAAGTATTGAGACTTTAGCTAATCATCAAATAGAAGATACGTAATTTACTAAATAGATTTCCTTCCATTGAGATCATCTTTAGGCTCAAGAAATTAGAAGAAATCAATACAAGTTCTTTGCAAAACTCCTACTCTCTCTCTCTAAGAAAAGGAGAGTTTCTCTCATCAAGTAAAAATTGTACTCCTCCATTCTAGAATAATTTACTATTCCCCACACTAAATATGAAACATCTGGAACTCTCTCTCTTCTTTTGCCAGTCACTTAGCCTTTTATACTCTTTACATAGAGCACTACTAGAAATATAGTCTATGACAACACTGAGTATGCAACGGTTCTATAAACGTTGCCATATATAATATAAAGCAACAATTTTAACTGTTGCCATATATCTTTAGACTTAATACATACTTACTAAAGTAAACTGTTGCATCGACCCCATAACCGTTGCCACAGAGGTACTTTTTGCAACAAATCATTTATCTATTACAAAAGTTAACACTATAGGGACTGTTTTTGTTAGAAAAAATATAATTGATAAAATTTTGTAAACCGGCGATAAAAAATATAAGCAAATATAAGTTTTCCCTCCGAAAATCATCTCCGACCAAAGCTCATCTATCTGCAACAAAAGATTATCTGCAGCATCTTCAGCAAGCGACAAATTTCTCTGAGATTTTTTCTTCACCAGAAGGTGTGATATTCTATGTAGTTCATTCTTTTTTAGTTTCCTTCATCTCTGATTTTCATAAATTTATGTGAAGGGTTGTCAAAAGAGTTTTTTGACTTAAATTTTTTGAACTCCATTGAAGTACTTTTGGAATGCCCAAGTGGGTTTCTATGAAATTGATATTTTTTATTCATTTTACGTCTTTGGTTTAATGTCTTGTGTTTGATGTTTGTAACTCAAATTTTGCTGGTGCTACAACTACGGTGTGTTAAAGTGGTGCAGAAAAGAGGGATATCTACAACTATGGTGTGTTTAGATGAATTCTTAGTAGTATTTAGTTGATTATTGTTGTTGCTATCGTCGTCGTCTTCTTAATAGAATATTAGCATTTTTCTTTCTTTTTTTGTGTGACTATTTAGCCAAACAAAATAGTAGTTAGTTGATTATTGTTGAGGTTGGGTTCTTCGGGCCGAGCAGTATTTCACCTGCCTGGGCTTCTCCCAGAAGGATTGGCTACCCATTCCTTACTTCTACCTTTCTAGTGAAGCTCTTACTTGGTTTACTTAGTTGCATCGTAACAAGCAATGCTTTGATTGGAAGCATGTTATGGAGAAATTGCTTATGCGATTTCCACAACGCACCTTCACATCTTCAGTGAGTATGGAAGATACTTCAGGAGCCTATGTTGACTATATGTGCTATGCTACATTTGTTCCTCTAGCAACCTTTGCCGCTGCAGTTGTAGCTCTCAGCCATGTCACAAACTCATCTGATTTGGACGATGTCTTCACAAATGGAAAATGGAGGCAGATCATATGCTCGAGAAATTGATAATGAAGTATACCACTGTGGATTCCTTGGGTTTGCTTAATAGAAGTAACACTGAGATTGCAACTCTGGAAGGCCTTGAAACTCCTCAAATTGGGAATGCAAAATAAGTAGAAGCATGTTTGGTACAGAAACCTTCTTCCATTACCGAAGATCAGGTGTTTGATGAAATTGCACACTGGACTATGAGCTCTGGTATTCCTTAACTTACCTATTGCTCTAGATGTTAGTATGCAAACCAACGTCCTTACTTCAGTGCTAAATGATTCAGAAGGATCTAATAGTGAAGAGGCGGAAAATTCACTTGATACTGTAACTTTGTTTGACAAATCTCATAAAAGGGATACATCTGTTCATCTGGCACCTTTCGCTAAGCAACCTGTGATGTTGAATACGCGTTGGAAAATTACTGGAATAGTATATCCAGTTGAAACTCGGGTATCACTCTTAGTTCCTCTTGTTGGTTGAGAAGCTACGATGTCAGATGAATATCTTGAACTAGATATGCTAACGAGTTATGTTGTTACTAACTCTCTTGGTAGTGGCTCTCCTACATAGAAACCTCATTCAGAGGCCTTTACCGTGGGTATGGAAGATTTATTTGTTGAAATTGATGAATGGCAGTGTCATATCGACAAGTGTGATGCATACTGTTGGATTGCTTCTTGGTGCTAAAAATAGAAAATCTATTGGGGAATTCAATGGTCACCATATTTTAATTCAATTTCCATTTGTTCCTGCTGCTACTTTCCCGATGCTTATTAAATGTCCCCGAAACTGCAGTTGATCTCTGTGTATGTGATCAAGGAATAGGTTTCTGGTTCATGGCTCTAACAGGGTATATAGAGAACGTGGAGGAACGATTATTTTTTGGATGTATTGACATGTTTTTCTTAATTGCGTATTTAAATCCTTTGAGGGGAGTGTGGGATCTTGGACAACCAAGGTCTATGAATTCGTACTAGTCCAACTCTCTCGTTATTGATAACTGCAGTGCATTAACAAGTCCCTTAGCATATTCACTAGTCTTCGATGCATATTATGTGGTAACATATGACGTTTTGGTGGCCAACTTTCAACAAACATCAGTGTTGCATCTTCGCTATATCACTGTTCTTGTTGGCATGGTACAGGTGTGGGAAGTAAAAGGATTAAGGAGTGTCTATAAGGTGAAGGTTGTGCACTCTGCTTGTTACACACTTTATGGGGTCATAGAGATAATAAAGTCGTCTGCATGCTATAGAATCCATCATGGCTTAGATAATGCATTAATTTTTGTGATCTTCTTGAACAAATGTGTGGTAGCAAGACAAGTTATAATTGAACTCAATTTGATAATGTGGAAGAGTTTTACAGTAAATCAGAAAGAATCTAGCCCTCGTGATTGCATTCCTGCTTCTCTTCGCCCATTCATACCAAATGGCAGAAGTACCAGAGATTTTTTTCTATTTTAAAAGACTTGAAACCAGCCACAAAATAAATGATATTGTCTATTTGTGGTGTGGAGTAAGGGAAAAGAAAGAAAGCTACCTTGTAAGGAGCTAGCTAATTTATGTAATGAGAATGGTGGGAATGGGATTAGATTTCTCGGCAACCCACCGGAAAGACGGGTCTCTCTCTTAGTAAGTAGGAGAGAGATTGTTATTGGGAACTATGTCTGACAACATTTTAAAAATTGTGATGATAATGTGTATGATGCATGTTCTCTGCTTGCTATTTATTTACGATACAAATATTTATAGCTTTATTTTTAAGTGTGCTTTGGTTTTATCCCATGATTGACTTATTGATATATGTTAATGTTTGTTACTACAGCAGGTTCGGTTCAGTCAACTATTTTAAAAGTTGTTGATACAAGTAAATTGCACATTTCCGGGAAAAAATGGAGGAACAAAGGAGTACTATTCAGCAAGATGTTACTGCAAATATAATTGCACAACTTCAATATGTAGGATTAATTAGTGCAGACATACTAAAAATATTGTGTGTTACTTCAATTAGAGAAGCTACTTCTGCACCACAAACTAATCAACAAATCTGCCGGCTACCTACAAGTTGCAGTAATCAAAGACTCGTGTTTTGAGTTTAAGTTGAAACCTACTGCCCCCATACATCCATTATGTTTGTATGGATCATTCTTGTGCATGGGTTGGTGCTTGTCAGATTGAGGCATCTCTGGTGAAAGGGTTATTTTTTGTGCTGAATATTCTGGTTTGTATTTGTTTTTATTAGACTTTGAAGTATGAAAACTTGTTTGTGAGAGAAATGTGTTTTATTGATTGATACAGCTAGGTATTTGTTGATGAATACAGTGATAGTCTGTCTTCTATTTGAGTTATTTTTCTGATCATCTAGTATACAACCAGCTACCTGTTATTTGTCACTATCATCATGAACTCTTCCTGATCAGCTAGTATATTTAGGAATCGAAATGGCCTTTTTGTATTGGAGAAGAAACTGATGGAAAAGGAAAGGGTTATTTCTGAAAGATTTGTTGCTAGCTATATTAATGACGTTCCTGTTGGTGATGATAAAGTTGGGGGTTTTGGGTGGTGAAGTAAATTTTTCATTGGTTGCTGCATCATCAGTTGTTGCGGTTTCAGTGGTTGGCGTTATTTGCTATCTTCGATACAGACGAAAAGCGTAAACCCTTCGCTTGATCTTCAATAAGTTTTAGCCTTTTTGGTTTTATGTTGATCAAGCTATGGAATTTAAAGTTTTGATAGTTCTTTGGTTATGATGGATTATTAGTTACCTTTTTTTTTTTAATCTTAATCAGATTCTACATTACACTATTATGGTGCTGAAATATGTTTGTTTGCTAAGCTTCAGATAGTTGACACACTTGTAGTTTTACTGTTGTGACGTAATTGCTTAAAAAGTTACTCAATCAGTATGTATTTCGTCGAATGAGTGAATTTTTTAAAAACTGTATTGATTGTTTTCTTTATAAAGTGTTGGATCCATATCACTTTGAATCAGGGTTGTTGCTATTGCAGTCACTTGACAACATTTTCGTAGTTTTCTTTCTGGTCTGATATATAACTGATGCTCCTTCTAACAATTAGTGTGTTGCGGTGGAAATAACTAGAAAGATGATCCCTATTTGAAATTATCTTATGTAGCATTAATGGTATTATCTCTGGGTGGCACGTCCTCAGTTGCCGTGAATTTGCTGAGTTCTAGTGTCTTTAGTTGATGATGTTCTTTTGTGAAATGCAAAATTCGTATTTATAGGTAACACTGAGAATGTGCTGGAACTATGTACGTTGTGCCGAAAATGAGCCAGAACTATGTACATTGTTCCTCTGGATGTGATTGTTATTTTCTCCAAAGCATCTCAAGTTCCTATCTTTCCAAACCGTTCACCAGATACAACCCTGTATACCATTCCACCATGTTATCTTTATTCTATTTGACATGGGCCATTTTACTTCCATGAAGTCTCAAAATAATTGCCAAATCTGATCTATAATTGGACAGTAAAGATAAAGATTCTTCTTGCTTTTTTGCGTCTCTTCCATATAAGTAGCACCTACTTCGGAGCAAAATACCTCTTTTCTAAACTGTATACTATTTCGAAAAGTGAACTGTATACTAGTCCAAAATGCCATCTGCAGTTCTCTGTTTTGGTCCTTTTTTACATTCTCTTTTCACTGTGGATTAGGGCTGGCTGTTTTATTGATTCATGGCTTAGTATCTGAACTGTTTACTAGTCCAAAAAGTACTAACTCTGACTTTGTATGAGTATGGGTCATGAGAAATGATGGTTCTCAATTCACTTGATAATGTAGCTTGAAAATTCATTATATACCTTGTTTATGCAAGTTTATCCATCATATCTCATTGTTAATTGTTGAGACTAGCCATTTTTTCTTATTTTCTTACATACTGCATCACTTTTCGCACTTGGATGTGTGGCCTCACATTTTTAAAGCTTACCAGTTAACTTTGTTGCCTTTGAAATGCAAGCTTAGGCCTCTGTGGCTCTATTGGGAAGGTTATCTTATCCATTCTTGTGGTGATACTATAACCTCCTTAGCTATGAAGGATGTAGTCTAGTGATCACTCCGCATGAAAAATACACAGAGACGAGGGTTCAAATCTCACGAGAGACAGAAGAACGTTGGATGATATCTTGTCATTTATCCAAGTTTTGGCGGGCAATGTTAACTCGTGTCATATTGAAAATGTTTATTTGCTTATACTATCCCTTATACAGTGGGATGATGGAACTAAGCCTTTTTATTTTAGTACTGATCAATTCATTGAAATCTTGGAAGTGGCTCTTACTAATCCTCATAGCAGGTCTAGTGTTTAACTGAAAACTAGAGTGCTCTGCTAAAATGAAGTGTTGGTATGACGTAATGACATTTTAAATGGAACTTCCCTTCCCTTCTCTGTTTCATATATTAGAGGAATTTTTTCCTTCTTTTTTATAAGTTAATGCAATTTTTGAGCTTTTTTCGTTTATGTTAAGTTCTTTTTGAAATCTGCTAATTTATTTTTACTATCATTTGCAGGTAGGAAAGGTGAACAAAGAAATGAAACCAACGAAGGAGTCAATCCTTAGGGGGATTGGGTTGATAGCTTTGAAACTTAACAAGTGTTTAAGAAGTCTTATGTTATTTTTGAAATGTACTGTTCTAAAAGTCTTTTGTTATTTTTGGACTTTGAAAACTTGTGTTTAACCTCTTAAATGGTAAAAATTATTATGTATTTTGCTTTAATGGATGTTACTTGACCTTGAATATTATAATGTATTTAATGAAAATAGTTTCTTCTAGTGATTGAAATATGTATGTACATCTAATGTATGTTATATTTATGCAATATTGTTGCCTAAAACTAAGCCAATATAGTGAAGAAAACCATCCCAATAGTTAATGAAAATTATTGCAATAGACAAGAGAAAATTGTTGCAATTAATATATAAAATAAGCATTGCATAAGACATTATAGGTACGGTTTACAAAACGTCCCAATAGGTATGAGAACCTTTGCAGTACCTGAACATAAGAACCGGTGCAATGATAAAATAATTGTTGCAAGAAATTTATAGAAACGGTTTGAATATTGTCCCTATAGGAGATAAGAACTGTTGCCATATGTCAAAAGTGCAAACCATTGCAATACGAGATTCTGTCGCGATGGTTTTGCAACTGTTGCAATTGTCCATTGCTATGGAACTATGGCTATGCGATATGGTGAGAGGGTTGGGAAAACCGTTGCAATAGGTGTATGGCAACAAAATTTCTATCTACAGCAACAAAAGTAGAACTGTTGTCGTAGGTCATATTTCTGGTAGTAGAAAGTATAGAGTATATTTCTGTTGTCGTAGGTCATATTTCTGGTAGTAGAAAGTATAGAGTATCTTTTCGAAATACCAATCTGCAACTTTAGTCGACCTTGCGAATCAAGTCGACAACTAGCATAGTATGCCTTCATCTAGCAGACTGCTTCTTTTGACTTGACTTGAAGTGAACTTTGCCGAGCTCAGTCAAGCTCACCAACCTGGTTGGGGACCTGCCATATGGAGCTTGAGTTCTTCCTTTAACTAGTGACCCCATCCCAAATTAATGACCTATTATGTGAGCTAAATCGATGTCACCAACAAAGTTGGCAACTTGCCAAGTCACTTCTATAGCTTGCCCTTTTTCTAGTTGGCTTGCTTCTTCCTAGGTGATTATTTGACAAGGTCTGTGATACTTTGGCGACTTGCCAAGTACCCATTTATGATGCTCAGTGTCTAATACTTCCTTGTAAGCTCATTTTTTTTAACCTCTTTTGCATGTTTTTATTCCAAGTTCTCCTCAATCTTCACCTTGCTGTGAAAACAAAAATTCTTGTTAGTTTCTAGCACAAAATAGGGTATCAAGGACACTTCTTATGCACAATTCAAGCCCTGGATGAGTACAAATTCACCACTCATAGGCTTGGGCTAATGCAAAATATTTGTTGGGACTCAAACCCAACATTTTCTGTTCCATTGGGACTAATACCAAGCACTGTATACACTCAAACTATGCCCTTTGACTATGGTATATAGAAAAGAACACATCCTTATCTACACACGGCCCGATTGAACGAACATGCAATCGTATAAGAGAAAAACCCTGGACTGACCATAGGTAGTACCCTAGACTGGACATTAGAGCGTGGTGAACTCAAGAAATCCCCTCGATATGACATTAGGGCGTGGTCTAGACTGCAGGCATCAAGCTTATGTCCTAGATTCCAATACAGACTAGGGACTTGAAGTGAGCTTGCACCGATGGTACATAGAATGTCACCGAGATTGTACTCTACCCGACCCAAGTCTACTAATCTAATCTAAAAGGATCTACGCCTTCAAGACATGCCAAACATCAATATAGCTATCTACCAATCTTGACCAGCATGGGTCTAGGGCATCACTAGCCTAGACCCAGACTAAGGCCCAATAATAAGAACAAGCAGCAAAAATACAACATATAGTATCTATAGCTGTCATAGGCATTCTCAACATGTCCAACAATAGCTTTGTCAATTCCCAGTAATAATAAGTACAACAAATAGTCAATATATGAGAGTTATCACATATTTGTTCCCCAAGGGATCTCCTCCATAGATCAGGTTATTACTCTATTAGCCCAAATAACCAACAATAAAATAGGAATTCGACAATTATCTGTAGGTGGCCTCACACGCTAACAGATGCTAATGTAATCATATTCAACATGTAGGGATCATGACCTCTTTTCCCTACATTCTGGTCAGTCAATTCCAACAAAATTCACATATTCTACTCATTCTAAGAGATGGAAGACCGTAGGCTACCTATATGCCACTCACGTGCGCCTTTGGTCACTCTAATGGTGCTTTTCCCCTCGGGGTGATCTCAGAATGTTTTCTAACTGTCAAAAATAAAGTGACAATGTAAATATGGTCATTCCAACATTCAAATTATAGAAAACGGGATTAACTCAAATATCGAGGAAAAAAGTAGGAATGCAGGGCCTGCCCCATAATAACAAAATCAACACTGTATAATGATCCTTACAGCTAGCTGAGCCCGTACCCCAAATTCGGGCTCAATCTAATACTCGCAACAATATAAAATAACCCAACAAGTAATAACATTTCCTTTTAGAAAAATGGAAAAAAGCAGCAGCTATTCTATAAAAATAATCCCAGCAACTCCATTGTCTCCCACACCTAAACATCATGATAAATAACAACAATAGCCAAAACTAACCAAGAAAAAGGGGCTTCCTTTAGCCACCATATCGAATATGCCACAATATGGCTCGAAAATCCATAAAAATGACACTAGGACGTAGAAATAAAAAGGAGGGTTGTAAAAAGGATGTTATCTCCCAAAATATTTTGAAAAAGAAGGCTTAAAAATCTGCATCCTTACGGTAAAAATAAATGGATGTAACTCAACAAGAAATTTATACCACGATAATGAGCTCGCGACGTAGAGTAATGTTTGTTAAACTTCCAGGTTGAGAATCTAAGTGAATGGGTAGTATTTGGAAGGTGGGTTGATACTTTTTTGGTCTTCTTTTCTGATCTAAATGAGTAAAAATAAAGGGAATTGTGTTTTTATACGCCAAACCGACTTAAAGCGAAGAGGGACCCACGTCGTGGTGCTTGGTTGTGCAGTCTCACGAAAATGCACATATCTCTCTATTCTAAGGTCGTATGACCAAACCATTTAGTGAATAATAAAGTAGACTCGCAGAGCTTCTATTTTGTAGGCTATGATGGGTCTTCTAACCTTTTAAAATTTAGGAGAAAAGCACTGAGACATTTAATGCAGAGTTCAGAAAATTCCTTAACAACATCCATAATAACTTTCATTGACTTTTATAGTGAAACTTCCTTGACTACCACCCTTAATATTAAACTATGGTGAACTTAAAATACTTCATAAAACATTCTTCCTAAAGTGTTGAGAAGTCTTTGTCATATTCAAAAAGTCTAAGTTAATTCCAATGTCCAAATAGGCAGAACTCCACATCCTCCAAACGAATGACTAGGCGACCAAACTATCAGCACCAACAAGTCACAAATGACTTGGGGTCACTATTTATAAGATATAATCGATGCAAAAACCTCAGAAAAAGAAGAAATGAGCTGGAGGGTCATTACAACATCCACTACTACAAAAACGTTCATCTGCAAAAGTAAGGATTTCGGCACACCGGAGGACTCAAATAAGCCGAGGTACTGCTCTCGTATACCCTGCTCTATCTCCTAGAGGGCCTTAAATTGGATGATGCCCTTATTGGACTTGAACCGTGGGTATTGCATTGGAGCATAACTGGCTGAAATCTTTGGCCAATATGGCCACCGATCCCTTTAACAAATGCTAACCGATCATCTAGCTCAACTGCATCATACCACAATATAGGTGATTCATTTAGCACATACTGGTATATGGAAGCCTTGATATATGGTTGAGTACACTGGAGGAAATTTTAGCTCATAAGCAACTACACCTACTCTCTGTAGGATCTTAAATGGCCCGATATATTACGGACTAAGCTTACCCCGCTGCCAAATCTCATAACTCCCTAAACGGGTGATACCCGTAGGAATACTGGGTCACCAATGTGGAAGCATAAAGAATGGCGTCTGTGGTCAGCGTAGCTACGATGTTGACTCTGAGCTATCCTCAGTTGATTCTAGATGACATGAACCTTAGATAAAGTCTCTTCGAGCAAATCTTTTCCATATGGCCTAGGCTCGTGGACTTTAACTACTCAACAATAATACAACAATGCCTAGCATATTGGTCTTTGGAAGCTACCATCTGGATACTAGAGTGATAACTATTATTATAGGAAAACTCAGTTAAAGGTAAGAAATAGTCCCACTGATTGCCAAACTGTAATACATAGGCCCACAACATGTCCTCAACGACCTAGATAGTGCACTCTGACTGGCCATCTATTTGTGGGCGGAAGGTTGTGCTCAAATAAACTCCAGTGCCCAACTCTCTCATGATAGCTCTACAGAAGCTGGAGGAACTATGACCCACTATAAGATATAATGTACATCAGTACTCTATGAATATGTACTATCTCCTACATGTATAACCTGGCTAACTACTCAACACTATAAGAAGATCAAACTACGATAAAATGAGCTCACTTAGTCAGCCAAACGACAATAACCCAAATGTTGTTAATACCCCTAGAAGTTCGAGGCATTCCCATCTCAAAATCCATGGTAATCTGCTCTCACTTCTACTCTAGGATAGGTAGTCTTGAATTCTCTTCCGTAGGCCACCAAACTCAAAGCCTGCTAACAGCTAAGACAATGGGACACATAATAGGCTATATATCTGTGCATCCCATCCCATCAGTAATGCTACAGCAAATGTTGATCATCTTCACTGTGTCAAGGTGAATAGAGAACTTGGAATCATGGGCCTCATGTAGAATCAACTAAATCAACTCCTCTACTTTGGGAACACACAACCAATCATCAAATCCAATGGTACTATTTGAGTCAACCATGGCCTATCTACTGCCAAGCTGTAATACTCGATCTTGAGGTGTCACAAAGTTCCATTAAGGCGGATTGGCACCCATTGCCGACAAGGCTCGGGAGAACCAACATATAACTATGTACCTGCTATGAACATTTAAGAGGTTTCCATATTAAACATGCTGTCAAAAGAAAGTAAACTGTGTTAACAAGCCAAAAGTAAATATATAAGACTAGGCCGTTGGAGTCACGATGTCTATAGTACACTACCTGACCACACTTTAATTTACATAGTCTACAAAGCCTCTAGGTAAGGAACAATATCCATATGGGTTGGGACAGGCCCCACCTCATGACCAACTACACGATACAAAATACAAGCTCTAGACACACAAGCCCTGAAGCAACCTGGAGCTTAGTAATAGCAGCTGGAAATCTTGTCTTTTACTGGGGAGATCTAGTAGCTCTTGTACCTGCATCATGAAATGCAGGTCCCCTGTAAAGGAAGTCAGTACGAGATAATGTATCGAATATGTAAGGCAGGAAATACTGTATATGAAATAAGAACTCAACACTGGTGTGTAAGGATAAAAGACCACCTTTAGTCATACTGTGGAATCATGTACTTTATGTCTTTTTATTACTTTACCTTTCTTTACTGTATAATCTATGCACAATATATCATGTAAATGATCAGCTGATCAGTGGTAAATTAATATCGGGATCGACCCATGCTAGGCTTTCCTTTCACCCCTGGGATAGCCTCCGTAATATAGGATCGACCCATGCTAGGTGATTCTTCCACCCCTGGGATACCACCCATCAATAAGTAACTTTGAGTTATCTTTTATTTACTTTCCAGATGATTCTTTTGGTGGTCATAACATTTAGAACTGTAGGAATATAGACATGACATGTGACATATAAACAACCATACAAGATGATATCACAATGAAAAGAGAGTTACACAACTAATGAAATGTGTAAGAGATAAAACAACACATGGACTTTATTGGTAAAAAGGGACTCATATATCCTTGGTATCCAAGTACATATGCAGGTTTGACAGTGGCTATGTATGGGAACATATGAACATAGTATAGAGTAGCGACACAGTTAGTAGCCATGTTGGAGTTTGTATGTGCCTTTATGTGCCAAGGAAGAACCTAGATATTATGCCAAGTAATAGGAAATCAAGTAGCCTTACATACCTCATTGTACTACGTCGTTATTACCTCAGAGTAGTATCTTCATCCTCCAAATACTTATATACAACATAGTAGGTGATAAAACTAGTGTTAGCAGCTAATAGACACATCTTGGTAGTCCAATTTCATCCAAAAAATAATATCCGGGCTGCAAGCTCGGAATTAGCAACCAAAGAGTATTCTTTCATCATTTTCACTCCTAATAGTATTTTCTAATACATATTCTCATATACATATCATATCCAACTTGCTTTAGTTCCATAACAGTGTTACAACATCTCCAAAAGTACAACATACAACAATTCTACACAACAAGCAAATAGGCAACGTAACATTACGTCCTTTCGTTACATTTCGGCGTCAACCATTCCCAATCTGTTTCAATCCTCAACCAAACTATCCTCAACATGTTTACACACACAAACAGTCCTAAAACAGTCTTAAAACAATCTCGAAGTAGATGGAAAACATGAGGCAACAATTTCCAATATTCAGTCCACAAATTCTTACTAAGAGTGCAATTAAGATATCATATAAGAACTCATTTTTGCAAAAGATAAAAATGGTGCAGCAACCTTATTACATCAATAAGAATCCAAACCCTATTAAAAACATAAATATTACTTCATAATCTAGCCAACCAACAAGAGAAAAACCTCTCAATTAACAAGAAAAGTGGACAACAATCTTTGGAACACATGCTGTCCCAAATTCCTGCACAAGTACAACCAGCATACTCTTCGTGTTTTTCATGGAAACATTACACCAAACCATAGGTATTTTTACTTACCTTAGACCTGAAAGATTAGGTGCTCTTCAAGAGCCCTAAAGGTGAGCCTTGGCTTCTCTATAAAATGAAGAGAGAGTAAGGAGAAACTTGGAAAGAAATCTGATTTTTGGCTTTGAGAAAATGACTAAAATTGCTGGCTGTTAGTCCCTTTTATAGGGCCACTTTTGGCCGACTTTCTTTTGTATTTCAAGCCTTATTTTATTAGGGTGATGATGCAGCAACTTGGCCTTTTCACTTGGGCCTTATTGGGCTTCAATTGGATGGGATTTCCTGCAAATATTTCTCTTTTACACCCACTTAGTTTGGGCCTTATTTGTGAATTGGGTTGGGAATGTAATTTGGCCCTTTTCCTATTCATCTTGGGCTGAAAATGTTGTCCTTTTATGATGCTAAACCATGGGCCCAAATGACATACATCCTTAACTCGGGGTTTATTCTTTATCAGACTTGAACAAATTTGGTGTTGAGCCTCGTCTCCGTCTACCCAACCTATTTAAGTTAAGCACGTAGGTGACTCAACTGTTAGCTTCCTAAGTCTCACAAGCACCTCACTTCTTTCACTTCATTTCAGGTCACGATCTCCTTAACTTGACTTAAAACTTATATACACTCGGTTATTTTGAGCTTAGACGTACATATAGTCCTCTAATCTGAAATTCAAGCACTTTTAAAAATGTGCGCTGCTTTGGCCCCGCTATATCATGTTTCACATGCGTTGGACTAGTACATGTAAGATGTGGAGTGTTACATCCTCCCCCCCGGAACATTCATCCTCGAATGTTAGCATAAATGGGATAGGTCATACAAGTTTAAACTTTCATGTAAACAAACTTTTGACAATATAATAAGAATTCAAATTCACGCACCTACTAATCCCTCAACTCTGCATCTTAGACTTCCTCTTTAGCTTCAAATAAATAAGGGTATTTAGACCTCATTGCTTCCTCAGCCTCCCACATTATCTCTTCTACCTGCTGGTTCCTCCAATGTACCTTTACTGAAGGTATTTCATTATTCCTTAGCTTTCTAACTTGACGATCTAGGATAGCAATAGGTACCTCTTCATAGGTGAGATCTTCCATAACCTGCATATCTTCAATAGGAGTGATACGAGATGGGTCACCTATGCATTTTCGAAGCATTGAGACATGAAAAACTGGATGAACCATTGAAAGCTCCTAGGATAGCTCTAATTCATATGCAATCTGTCCAAACCTTTTAATAATCTTATATAGCCCTATGTAACGTGGGATTAGTTTCCCCTTCTTACCGAATCTCATAACACCTTTCATTGGGGACACCTTTAAGAATACCCAATCTCCTACTGAGAATTCCAGTCCTCTTCTTCTAGCATCCGCATATGATTTGTGACGATTTTGGGCTATTTCTAGCCGTTGCCGTATTACCTTGACTTTTTCCATGGCTTGTTGGACTAGATCTAGACCAAGCAAGGTGGTTTCACCCATTTCAAATCATCCTATAGGTGATCTACATTTCCTTCCATATAAAGCTTCATACTGTGCCATCTTGATGCTTGAATTGTAGCTATTATTATAGTCAAATTCAATAAGTAACAAATGGTCCAACCAACTACCTTCGAAGTCCAATGCACATGCCCGCAACATATCTTCAAGTGTTTGAATGGTGTGTTCTGCTTGACCATCTGTCTACGGGTGGAAAGATGTACTTAAATTCACTTGTATCCCTAAGCTCCTTTGGAAGGATTTCCAAAACTTTTCAGTGAATTGAGCTCCCCGATCAGATATAATGGAGATTGGGACTCCATGTAGCCTAACTATGTCTTTGAGGTATAGCTTTGTATACTTTTCAGTTGTATAATCACTCTTAAGTGGCAAGAAGTATGCTGACTTTGAGTCTATCAACTATCACCCATATGGAGTCAAACTTCTTAAATGAGCGAGGCAACCCAATAACAAAATCCATATAATCATATCCCACTTCCACGTTGGAAGCTCTATACATTGCATATAACCTCCCGGCTTTTGGTGCTCTACTTTAACTTGTTGGCGATTCGGACATTGAGCAAAATATTCTGCAAGGTCCTTTTTCATGCCTTCCCACCAGAATATTCCCTTCAGGTCATGATACATCTTAGTTGATCCTGGATGGATCAAATATCTTGAATGATGGGCTTCTTCCATTATCCTCCTTCTTAGTCCATTTATATTAAGAATGCATAATCCATTTTGGCAATAAAGTACTCCATTTTGTGCAAGTTCAAAGCCCTTCATCGTGCCTTGACTCACCTTCTCCTTATGTCGTCGTTGAACAGGATCCTTAAACTGCTTTTCTCTTACCTCCATTATAATGAAGACTCTGCAACATTATGCACAACAACCCCTTCCTTTGGAGTTTCAAGGAGGCGAACCCCCAGATTGGATAGTTGACATAGATCCTTAGCCACTCCTTGATGTACCATGGGCTGCTCACTAATATTCATAATTTTCTTACAACTCAGAGCATCGGCTACCACATTTGCTTTCCCTGGATGGTATAGTATATCAACATCGTAATCCTTTATTAGCTCCGTCCACCTCCGCTGCCTTAAATTTAGGTCTTTCTGTTTAAAGACGTATTGTAGGATCTTATGATCAATATATATGTCAACATGAACTCCATACAAATAGTGGCGTCATATTTTCAAGGCAAATACAATAGCTGCTAGCTCAAGGTCATTTGTTGGGTAGTTTCTCTCATGTGGCCGCAGTTGTCTCGAGGCATAAGCAATTACCCTACCATATTGTGTTAGTACGCACCCTAAGAAAACCCCTGAAGCATCACAATACACCGCATGCCCCTCTGTGCCTTCTGGAAGCACTAGTACATGTGCAGAAGTTAGCCTGCTTTTCAACTCTTGAAAGCTTCTTTCACATGCATCATTCCATTGAAATTCGGTCGCCTTATGTGTCAACTTTGTTAGAGGTGCAGAAATAGAAGAAAACCTTTAACAAATCTTCTGTAATAACCTGCCAACCCTAGGAAGCTTCAAACTTCTGTGGGTATTGTTGGCCTTGGCCAATCTTTCACCGCCTCTATCTTTTGTGAATCAACCCTTATTCCTTCATTAGATACAATATAACCTAAGAATGCCACTGATTTCAACAAACTTCACATTTGGAAAACTTGGCATACAATTGTCGATCACGAAGAACTTGTAATACCTGCCGTAAGTGATTTGCATGGTCCTCTTCTGATCTTGAATACACCAAAATGTCATCTATAAATACTGTCACAAATACATCTAAGAATGGCTTGAATACCTAGTTCGTTAAGTCCATAAAAACTACTGGTGCATTTGTCAGCCCAAATGACATAATCAGAAATTCAAAGTGACCATAGCATGTCCTAAAGGCTGTCTTGGGTATATCTTTCTCCTTCACTCTTACTTGGTGATAACCTGACCTCAAATCAATTTTAGAAAAGCATTTGGCACCCTGTAACTGATCAAGTAAATCATCAATCCTGGGGAGGGGGTATTTGTTTTTAATTGTCATCCTATTCAATTGTGGGTAGTCAATACACATCCTCAAGGTGCCATATTTTTTACGTACAAATAACACTGGTGCACCCCAAGGGGACACAGGGCCATTCTGTACGGGGGGGATAGAAATAGGTTGAGTGCCTCAAAGTAAGTCAATGCCAAAATCTATTTTTCGTTCTGGAGGTAAACCTGGAAGCTCTTTGGGAAACACATCAACAAATTCATTCATTACAAGAACAGATTGAAGAGTTGGTGATTCTGCCTCCATATCCCTTACTCTAACTAGATGACATATATATCCCTTTGACATTATTTTCCTCACCTTAAAATAGGAAACAAACTTACCCTTTGGTTCCCCAACATTATCTTCCCATTCAAGGACCGCCTCATTTGGAAAGTGGAAATACACTCTCTGAATTCGGCAATCCATAGTAGCATAACAAGAAGCTAACTAATCCATACCCATTATAACATCAAATTCCACCATATCTAACTCAACAAGGTCAGCCAATGTGTCACGGTCGCAACCAGTTACTACACATTTATAATAGACCCTTCTAGCTATAATAGATTCACCGGTTGGTGTAGACACTTCAAATGGCTTGTTCAATAACTTAGGTATTCTTTTAAGCTTCCCGGCCACTAATAGAGTGATATATGATAATGTAGAACCAAGGTCAATTAATGCATACACATTATGTGAAAAGATGGATAATGTACCTGTGACCACATTGGGTGAAGCTTTCAAATTTTGCCAACTCCCTAGAGCATAAGTGCTATTCTGGGCTCCGCTGGAGCTAGCAGCCCCTCTACCACCTCTACCACGGCCTGTAGGTGGTTGTTGACCCCTACCTAATGGAGGAACAAATGATGATGACGCAACAAATGACCCCGTAGGTTGTGCTATATCACCCATACATCTTCTTGGGCAATCTCTCATCATATGCCCTGGTATGCCACACCAATAACAAGAATCTGTCCCAACACGACATGTACCTAAATGACTCCTCCCACATTATTTTTAAGGCTGCTTAGGAGGAATTTGTTGGCTTGCCGAATATCCTGTTGTCCGTGCACCTTGTCCCTCACTTCTTTGACTAAATTGATTACCTTTAGGCCTTTGAAGTTGCGGTGGAGCACTAACTGCAGAATAGAAGGATGATGGCCTAGGTGGTTTATTAGGAACTCGAGGCCTAAACTCACCTTGGGATGGTACAAACTGCCTTGTAGCTCTGGCCCTCTTGGACTGGCCCCTTTCTAACTCTTGTGTCCTTCTCCTTTGCCTCTGATCCTCCAGTTTTTGTGCAAATGCTTGCATCCTCACTATATCCATGTTTTTATTTAGAGAAGAAATGGTACAGTCTCTAACCAGATACGAATCCAACCTATCCACATACCGATGAACTCTATCTGCCATAGTAGCAACTACATTAGGAGCATACCTGGCCAGGAAATTAAATTGAAGGCTATACTCCCTCACGCTCATATTCCCTTGGTGAAGATTACGAAACTGATCTGCCCGGGCCTCTCAGATCTCCAATGACAAGTAATGGTCAAGAAATGCCTCTTTGAACTCCTTCGAGGTAGTTGGAGGTGCATCGTTACCCTTAGATTGCTTCCAAGCTTCATACCACAATATAGCCACACCCTTCAATCTATATTTTGCCAGCTCCACAGCTTCTGTACCGCTTACATGTATAACATCCAAAGTGCGTTGGATCTGGTCGATGAAGTCTTGTAGATCTTCATTAGGATCTAACCCGATAAAAGATGGAGGGTCCAAATTAAGAAAGTCACGTATCCTCGTGCTAGCTGTCCTATTCATACCACCTGCACCTATAACTAGGCCTTCTTATCTTTGGCTTTGGTTAGAAACTATGCGAGTCAATAATTGGACCGCGTTTCTCAGACCCTACATGGTAGAATTGGTAGGTGGTTTTGGGGGAGTTTCACTACTTCCTAGTTCATCAGGAGCTGGAGGAGTTGGAGATGTTTGTGACAGAGACTCATCTTGGTTCTCGTTTCGTCGTCTCATCCCACTGGGTGCACCAACTACCACTTCCACTTCCTTCCTTTTGCCTTTATTTTTCCTTGTTTCAGGAACACTTGCTGTACAAAACAATTCAGAGGTTAGAAACAATCATCCTACACCACTTGGCTCTATGGCACGATCTAAAGAATGAAAAGAAAGTGACAACTCTAAAGTGCCATGTAGGCTCCTGCTTATAAATGTGGTGCACAACACATCCATAAACAAGACTCTATATAGACACGACTTTGTAGACTCCCTAGGACGACCCGCTCTAATACCACTTCTGTCACGCCCTAAGTTCAATTAAGGTGGACTGGCACCCGTCGCCGACAAGGCTCGGGAGAACCAACATATAACTATGCACTTGCTATGAACATTTAAGAGGTTTCCATATTCAATATGCTGTCAAAAGAAAGTAAATTGTGTTAACAAGCCAAAAGTAAATGTATAAGACTAGGCCGTTGGAGCCACGATGTCTACAGTACGCTACTTGACCACACTTTAATTTACATAGTCTATAAAGCCTCTAGGTAAGAAAAAATATCCATATGGGTCGGGACAGGCCCCGCCTCATGACCAACTATACAATATAAAATACAAGCTCTAGACACACAAGCCCCGAAGCAACCTGAAGCTTAGTATAATAGCAGCTGGAAATCCTGTACTCTTACTGGGGAGATCTAGTAGCTCGTACCTGCAGCATGAAATGCAGGTCCCCCATAAGGGACATTAGTACGAGGTAATGTACTGAATATGTAAGGAAGGAAATACTGTGTATGAAATAAGAACTCAAATGAAATAACACACTGGTGTGTAAGGATAAAAGACCACATTTAGTCATACTGTGGATTCATGTACTTTATGTCTTTTTATTACTTTACCTTTCTTTACTGTATAATCTGTGCACAATATATCATGTAAATGACTAGCTGATCAGTGGTAAATCAATATCAAGATCGACCCATGCTAGGATTTCCTTTCACCCTTGGGATACCCCCCGTAATATGGGATCGACCCATGGTAAGTGATTCTTCCACCCCTAGGATACCACCCATCAATAAGTAACTTTGAGTTATCTTTTATTTACTTTCCAGATGATTCTTTTGGTGGTCATAACATTTAGAACTGTAGGAATATAGACATGACATGTGACATATAAACAACCATACAAGATAATATCACAATGAAAAGAGAGTTACACAACTAATGAAATGTGTAGGAGATCAAATAACACATGGACTTTATTGGTAAAAAGAGACTCATATATCCTTGGTATCCAAGTAGATATGTAGGTTTGACAGTGGCTATGTCTGGGAACATATGAACATAGTGTAGAGTGGAGACACGGTTAGTAGCCATGCCGGAGTTTATATGTGCCTTTATGTGCCAAGGAAGAACCTAGATATCATACCAAGTTATAGGAAATCAAGTAGCCTTACATACCTTGTTGTACTATGTCGTTATTACCTTGGAGTAGTATCCTCTTCCTCCAAATACTTATCTACAAATTAGTAGGTGATAAAACTAGTGTTAGCAGCTAATAGACACATCTTGGTAGTCCAATTTCACCTAAAAATAATATCCCGGCAGCAAGCAAGGAATTAGCAACCAAAGAGTATTCTTTCAACATTTCCACTCCTAATCAAATTTTCTAATGCATATTCTCATATACATATCATATCCAGCTTGTTTTAGTTCCATAACAGTGTTACAACAGCTCAAAAAGTACAACATATAACAATTCTACACAACACGCAAGTAGGCAATGTAACATTACGTTCTTTCGTTACATTTCGGCGTCAACCATTCCCAATCTGTTTCAATCCTCAATCAAACTTTCCTCAACATGTTTACACACAAAAACAGTACTAAAACAGTCTTAAAACAGTCCCCAAGTAGATGGAAAACATGAGGCAACAATTTCCAATATTCAGTCCACAAATTCTTACTAAGAGTGCAATTAAGATATCATATAAGAACTCATTTTTGTGGAAGATAAAAATGGTGCAGCAGCCTTATTACATCACTAAAGAACCAAAACTTGTTAAAAACATAAATATTACTTCATTATCCAGCCAACCAACAAGAGAAAAACCTCAACAATCTTTGGAACACATGATGTCCCAAATTTCTTCACAAGTACAACCAACATACTCTTCATGTTTTTCATGGAATAATAACACCAAACCATAGGTATATTTACATACCTTAGTCCTCAAGTATTAGGTGCTCTTCAAGAACCCTAGAGGTGAGCCTTGGCCGCTCTACAAAATGAAGAGAGAGCAAGGAGAAACTTGGAAAGAAATCTGATTTTTGGCTTTGAGAAAATGGCTAAAATTGCTGGCTGTTAGTCCCTTTTATAGGGCCACTTTTGGCCGACTTTCTTTTGTATTTCAAGCTTTAATTTATTAAGGTGATGATGCAGCAACTTGGCCTTTTCACTTGGGCCTTATTGGGCTTCAATTGGATGGGCTTTACTGCAAATATTTCTCTTTTACACCCACTTAGTTTGGGCCCTATTTGTGAATTGGGTTGTGAATGTAATTTTCCCCTTTTCCTATTCATCTTGGACTGAAAATGTTGTCCTTTTATGATGCTAAACCATGGGCCCATATGACATCCTTAACTCGGGGTTTATTCTTTGTCAGACTTGAACAAATTTGGTGTTGGGCCTCGTCTTCGTCTACCTAGCCTATTTAAGTTAAGCACGTAGGTGACTCACCTGTTAGCTTCCTAAGTCTCACAAGCACCTCACTTCTTTCACTTTATTTAAGGTCACGATTTCCTTAACTTGACTTAAACTCATATACACTCGGTCATCTTTAGCATTAGACATACATATAGTCCTCTAATTTGAAATTCAAGCACTTTTGAAAAATGTGCGCTGCTTTGACCCTGCCATATCATATTTCACATGCGTTGGACTAGTACATATAAGATGTGGGGTGTTACATGAGGATCGAGGGCCATGAGTGCTTTATCCTAATATTATCTGGTGCAAATATAATCAAACATGGAGGACTGAGCTCCAATGTAAGCCAATACATATCTAGAGCCTGAAATATCCAATCTTACCATCCTATTAGCTAAGGATTGGTTCTCAAAGGATAGAGGTCATTCCACAGTAGATAAATTAGGTAGGCTGGTCATGCTGATCGTCTTCCAGCTCAAGGCATCTGCCACTAGGTTTTCCTTGCCCAAATTATATAGAATAGAGAGCTCATAATTAGCTAACAACTCAATCCACCGCCTCTACCGAGAATTCAAGTCATGTTGTGTCATAATATATTGTAGGCTGCGATGATCTATAGATCTCACAGTGGACCCCATATAAATAATGTCGTCATATCTTGACCACAAACACTAAAGCTGCCAACTCTAAATCATAATTGGGTAATTCTGCTTGTGGGGGTGTAGCTCTCTGGAAGAATAGGCTATAACTCAGCCCTGTTGCATTAATACATAACCCAAACCAGTCCTAGAAGCATCACAATACATTGTAAAACCCTCTCCCTCAACCGGAAGTGTCAAAATATGAGCTGTAGTCAGTAACTCTGCTAAGACATTAAAAGGTAGAATCACATTCCTTAGACCACCTAAATAGAACACGTTGGTAAGTCAATCGGGTTAATGGTGCAATAATAGTGTAGAAGCCCTAGACGAAGCATGTGTAATACTTGGCTAAGGCAACGAAACTCTGAATCTCAATCATAGAAGTGGGCCTAGCCCAACCACAAATAGTCTCAATATTTATTGGATCCACCATACCACCATCGTTGCACACTACGTGACGCAAAAATGCAATAGACTCGAACAAAAATTCACATTTACAGATTTTTGGCATACAAGTGGTAATCTCTCAATGTCAAGAGTACAACCTTCAAGTGCTAGGCATGCTATTCATGACTTCGAGAATATATCAAAAAATCATCAATAAATAATATCACAAAAGAGTCTAGGTATGGTCTAAATACCCATGTTATCGGGTCCATGAAGGTTGTAGGAGCATTAGTAACCCAAAAGATATAACTCGAAACTCGTAATGCCCAAAAGGCATCCTGAAGGCAGTCTTAGGAATATCTTCCACCTTGATTCTCAGCTAATTATAGCCTGACCTCTAATCATTCTTAGAAAATAGTGTAGCTCTCTGCAAATACAACAAATGCATAAATAGATCATCAATGCATGGCAAGGGTTAACAGTTCTTTACCATCACCTTATTCAGCTGTTAGTCGATGCATATATGTAGGGCCCCATCCTTCTTTTTAACAAATAGAAAAAGAGCACCCCATTAAGAGACAGTCGATTGAATAAATCCTAGGTGAAAAAAACTTTGTAGTTCAATGTTAAGCCCTTTAAGCTCAACATGAGCTATTTGGTATGGAAGAATAGAGATAGGATTATTACCCGACTCTAAAACAATAGCAAAATCAACATTACGTTTAGGTGGAAAACCTAGTAAATCAGTAGGGAACACATCTGGAAACTCCCTAGCCACTAGAATCGAATCAAGGTTGACCCAATCGATCGAATGCTTAGATTAGAATTTTGACAGTTTTAGTAGTTCCGAATGATAAAACTAACACTAGAAAGGGTCTCATCATTATCTTGGGAGTTACCGAGAGTAGTTTTGGTATTTTGAGTTTTAAACTAGTTTACACGAGTTTCATTGGTAAATATGGTGAGAATGACTTGAAATCAATTTTTGATGATTTCGTTGAGTTTGGATGGTTGTTTCTTGTATGGATACATATCAAGTTGGTGTAATTATGATTCATAATGAGTGTTGAGGGTCCATTCTGAGTACGAAGTTGGACTTATGTATTGTTGGTGGTGCGTTTCTTGTGTAGGTACCTTTTACACTCTGCGTTTGTGCCTTGTTTCATGCATTCATGGACGTTAACCATTTTTTACTTCTTCTTTCATGGAGGCCTTGACCCAGTTCGCGGAGGGTCCTGACTTATAGCCCTACATTCGCAAATGTGGGCCCATGTTTGCAAAGGGTTAAGTGCCTTTGACCTCCGCGTTCACGGAGGCATGAATGCATTTGCAGAAAAGGACTTTGAACTAAATAGTATTAAACTCGAATATCACCATTTTCACTCAATTTTTGAACTTGCAAAGCTTGTGGGGAGATTTTGAAAGAGGAATTTTTGAGGATTTTGTTGGGTAAGTGTTTCTAACACCACTTTAATTATATTCCATAAGTTTTATCAGATTTTTGTATTAAAGTTCATGATTTTGAATGATTAAAATTGGAGATTTTTTATCTATGATATCAAAACTTTATGTGATGATTTCTCCTTGGATTTGAACTCAATTTTAGTTGATGTTCACCCACATACTCCATTTTTCGTGTAGAACCTCAGTTTAAAGTCAATTTCTAGACTCAGGAACTTCAAATTTTAGCCCTAAAATTGATCATTTTGCCCCTAAGCCTAATTCATGCAAATATTGGTATCAAAATTCATCTATTCACATGTATTATAGATTTTTGATAGCGATTGAATAAGTTGGGGATTGTTTTGAGTATTGAGTTGACTGAAAGATTGTATGGTTGTAGTTTCAACATCAAGGTGATTCGGCTAAGCTTTTTCTAACTAGATTTGAGTTCTGGATCATTTATGTGGTAATTGTGAAACCTAGATTGATTCATAAGTAGTTGTGTTGACATGTTGGAATATTGATGGAAATGTGATCCCGATTGAGCCGAATTATGTGTAAATTGTGACCGTATTGATTAATTGAGATGAAATCTTATTAATTGAGGTAATTTGCAAGAAATATTTGATAATATGAGACTTGTGATACCATCTAGGTAATTATGTGGTAATTGAGGACTGTTGAGATACCTTCGAGGTTTATATGTATAGTTTGGGATGAATGAGGTCTAGTGTAGAATTATGCTTGTATATCTGGGATGAATGAAGTGTTTTATTATTGATACATTTGGCTATAGGTATAAACATGATGATCTGAGACATGTTGGTAGTTTAGGCACTAGTTGTGACACTTAATATTATTCTCTATGATCATATGACTATATGAAATTCATATATTGGTATTCTTGTTATGATGCCATGCTATATTTTAATATGCATATCCGGGTTGTATTATAGATTTGCAACTATTCCATGTTGCATTGTGCTATCGCTTGACCCAGGTAGGAGGCAACAGTAATATGCTCGACATTTGTAATATTCCTTGTCCTGAGCAGGAGGCAAGGGTGAGGTTTATCTAATTCATTAATCCCTTGACCAGAGGCAGGTGGCAAGGATAACCCCTTATGATACTCCTAGACCACAAGTAGGTGGCAAGGTTGTGAAATACTTGGTATAAGGTTCATTGAGTTAATGCACCGTATTCACATATCTCATTATGGTTGCATGTGGTATTATGGATACTTCCTTTTACCATTATGTATATTATTTTGTGTACTAAATGTTTTGGATGCTGGTGATAGGCAACTGAACAAGGTCACGATAAAGAACAATTATCCTCTCCCAAGAATAGATGATTTATTTGGCCAGCTTTAGGGTGCCTCTTGTTTCTCCAAGATAGACCTTAGATCTGGCTACCACCAGTTGAAGGTGAGGGAATGTGAAATTCCTAAAATAGCCTTTAGGACTAGATATGGTCATTTTGAGTTCTTGGTCATGTCCTTTGGGTTGACGAATGCACCTGCCGCCTTAATAGACTTAATGAATAGAGTATTCAAATTATACCTTGATATGTTTGTGATTGTTTTCATCGATGACATTTTGGTGTATTCGAGAAGTGAGGAGGAGCATGCTAACCACCTCAGAGTCTTCCTCCAAACTCTTAAGGATCATGAGTTGTATGCGAAATTCTCAAAGTGTGAGTTATGGCTTAAGTCAGCGGCCTTCCTAGGCCATATTATTTCCGGTGATGGTATTCTAGCGGATGCCAAAAAGATTGAAGCGGTTAAGAACTAGCCTAGGCCAGCAACTCCAACTGACATAAGAAGTTTCTTGGGGTTAGCTGGCTACTACTGCAGATTTGTTGAGGTATTTTTTTCCTTATCCATACCACTGACTAAATTGACTTAGAAAAAGGTCAAGTTTTACGGTCCGATGAATGTGAAAGGAGCTCTCAAGAATTGAAAACGAGGTTGACGACTGCACTAGTCCGTACCTTGCCTGAAAGGACAGAGAACTTTGTGATTTACTGTGATGTTTCTAGGGTTGGATTAGGATGCGTGCTAATCTAGAGAGAGAAGGTGATAGCCCATGCTTCCAGGCAACTAAAGGTTCATGAGAGGAACTATCTAACTCATGATCTCGAGTTGGTAGCAGTGGTGTTTGCACTTAAAATCTGGCGCCACTACTTGTATGAAGTGCATGTGGATGTGTTCACTAACCACAAGAATTTGCAGTATGTTTTAAGTCAGAAAGAGCTCAACCTGCGACAGAGGAGATTGTTGGAATTGCTCAAAGATTATGACATGAGAATTCACTACCACCCAGGTAAAACTAACATTGTTGCTGACGCTCTTGGCAGGTTATCAATGGGTAGCACAACCCATGTAGAGGAAGGAAAGAAGGAGGTAAAACTAATTCGACTCATTTCTTGGCAGTTAAGACAACAAACACTACGGAGGAGTACGCCAAGTTGTACATCCAGGAAATTGTGAGGTTGCTTGGGGTTCCCTTGTCCATCATCTCAGACAGAGGAGCTCAATTTACCTTCCAGTTTTGGAGATCATTCTAGAAAGGATTAGGTACTAAGGTGAACCTGAGTACAACCTTTCATCCACAGATAGATGGTCAGGCAGAGCGTACAATTCAAACACTTGAGGAAATATTGAGAGCTTGTGTTTTTGACTTCAAGGGAAATTGGGATGATCACCTACCATTGATTAAATTTGCATACAACAATAGTTATTATGCAAGCATTCAAATGGCTCCTTACGAAGCCTTGTATGGGAGGAGATGCAGATCACCAATTGGGTGGTTTGAGGTTGTAGAAGCGTGGTTGATTAGGCCTGATCTTCTTTACCAATCGATAAAGAAGGTCAAGGTCATTAGAGAGAGGTTAAAGACTACACAGAGTCACCAAAAATCTTATACCGACACGAGGAGAAGAGACCTAGAGTTCGAGGTAGATGATTGGGTGTATTGAAAGTGTCACCTATGAAGGGCGTTCTAAGGTTTGGAAAGAAAGAAAAGTTGATTCCACATTTTGTTGGACTGTATCAGATTATAAAGAGGATGGGAAGGTTTCCTATTAGTTAGAGTTGCCTTCCGAGTTAGATGGAGTCCACTCGATATTCCATGTGTTGATGCTGAAGAAATGCTTGGGAGATCCTGCTTTGGTGATCCCTGTCGACAGTATTAGAGTGAAAGATGGCCTATCTTACAAAGAGGTTCTGGTTCAGATCCTTGACCGTCATATTCGTAAGCTGAGGAACAAAGAGATAACCTCAGTTAAAGTCTTGTGGAAGGGCCAATTCGTTGAGGAAGCCACATGGGAAACTGAGGAAGATATGAAAGCTAAATATCCGCACCTATTCTTGCTAAATGATGAGAGTTTTGAAGGTAAATTCCTTACCCTTCATTAAATCAGTATATCTATTCTCGATGTGACTTTCTATTCGTAAATCTGAGTGGTATTGATTAAGGTCGAGAAAGAGTCGAGAGTTTGATTGATTGAGTTGAGTGTTGAGATGCGTTTTGAGTCTATTCGTGCCATGATATCCACCTTTACTTGTCATTTGAGGACGAATGATCCAAGGGGGAGATGATGTAACGCCTAGTAAAAAAACCAAAATACCCCTAAAGAGAGAGAGTATGTGTGTAATGCATCTTTTGATGCTTGTATGGAAAATCTGAGGTCATTCTTGTGATCAACATGTAAAATTTAGTGAAAAAATGGTCTCGGTTGATTTCTAGAGCGACCCGATCAAAAGATAATTTTTTGATCCGAAGCGCAAAACAATGTTAGCACGCGACAGGGGCGCGTCGCACACCCATCGCGGACCAGCACTTATATTCTTTTTGAAATTTTTGACAGGATTGAGAAAACTCGTTCAAATATTTTTTTCTGAAAATACATTGTGCGCGACCAGTCCGCGTCGCGGACCGTGTCTTTTCCGGGTTAAGAATTTCTAAGTTATTACGAGGGGCATTCTAGTCAATTCCCCACCCCTCCTAAACTCTTTATACTATCTAATAAGGTCATTTTGATGTAAAGAGGGTCTAAAACCCCCATTCTATGTCCTATCCC
Organism: Solanum rostratum; assembly: GCA_029948455.1. Taxonomy (NCBI): domain Eukaryota; kingdom Viridiplantae; phylum Streptophyta; class Magnoliopsida; order Solanales; family Solanaceae; genus Solanum; species Solanum rostratum. Next base: position 51,864,696 of record CM057053.1, read on the forward strand.
AATACTTTACCAAGGCCAGGGCTTGAGGAGAGAAGAGAAGAGCTTGAGCTGAGAGATTCGTGAAGAGATCCCTGACGTGCTTGGTTGATAGCTGCATCCCAGGTATGTAAGGCTAAACCAAAAGAATGAGATAGTTCTTCCATGTGCCCCATAGAGGTCATAGATGAGTTGATGATGTGGAGAGTTTACATGGATGGTCTTTTATGGTTTTCTTAAACATATATTTGAAATCACATGTCTTCTATGTTGATGATCATCATACTATTTGTTTTCTTAAATTGAATATTTTCATGAGAATTTGCATAACCCTACATGACTAATTTGAAAAGTGTGCATAATGAACTTGAGGATTGAGTCTATAGCCTTGAGTTGAGATTGTTGAGCATGATGTGAGAATGATGATGAGTTGATAGCATTTGATTGTTGTATGAGTCCCTGTAAATGAACTTTACCGATGTGTCTATTCAATTGCTTCCTAATAATTGTTATAAATCTTGAGTCACTGATGAGAAGATTTATGAGAGGGTCAAGGAACCTATGAGATAATTTATGAAAGGGCTAAAGTCCTTATGAGATACCGGTCGTTGACGGGGTGTGAGTCCCTATGAGATTGGTTGAGAATTGAAATAGAGATTTTATGAGCATTGAGTCATAGGAGGAGCATCGAGTATCAAAAGAAGGAGAGTTAGTCAGACTCAAACCATCACATATATTATGGTTACCTCGAGAGTAACACTCCCTGAAAGCAATAGCGGACTTATTGAGTTTGACTCCATATTGGGTAAGCTGATATGGTTTTTGAGCATTCCCTACTTGGCAAGTTTGGAACGACTGTGGCAACATCAGCGTGATAGTTGTACATTCATTGGCTCATAAGTGATTGTTGTCGGATAAGAAAAACTCCCATAGATTTCCTACCTTGTGTACTCCGAGTCTGAGAAGAGTTTTGAGATGAGATAAGAGGAGGTAAGCTCCTATGAGATGAGATGAGTTGAGATAAGATAAGAGGAGGTGAGCTCCTTTGAGATGAGCTTGAGATTATTGATGAGTCTGAGTTATTGATATGTCACTTGTCTACTCTTTATTCTTGCATCGATAGACACTTGACGATTTGATGTTATCTTGATGTTGTTTCCATATTATCCTACCTACTTCTGTTTCACTCAACTATTTTACATACCAGTTCATTCCAAGTACTGATGTCCTCTTTGGACTCCATCATTTTATGATGCAGAGGTAGGTACTAAAGATCGTCAACAGGTGCTCTGTTGAAGATCTGAAGTTGCAGCTGATTTGGTTAGCCTCCCATACTTCGGAGTATCCACCATGATTTATTTATCTTGCTTTACAGCTTGTTTGGATGGTGGTTTGCCATGGTTTCATAATGTATGGTACTGTATGGTATGGTATGGTATCTTACAGTACCGTACCATACAATGTTTTGATAGACTGTACAGGTTGCTATTGTTTAATAATAGTTTGTTGTTTGATTTGACTGTATGGTACTGGATCGTAACTTATAAATTTACAAAAATATCCTTAATTATTATAAATATTAAATTTATCAATAGTTTTTAATAAATTTTAAAAAAATAAATGCATAGAATCGAGTAGGGTAAACATACAAGCTAATATGTCTTCATTCTATACAAACAACACAAGAAAATAAAAAAAGTAAGAACTTTTGAACAAACGAACCTCAAAAAAATACACTAAAATGTGAAAGAAAAGACGGAAGGTGGAAAATAAGTGTCAAAAGTTGATGCGGCGGGAAATAAGTAATAAAAAAATAACATATGTTAGGGTAAAGTTTAATAAAAAATAAAAGATAAATTAGAATTATTTAAATTTAAATAAGGGTATAATTGGAAAAAAAATAAGAGAACCACGGGATACCACCAAATTGGTGGTTTCAAAAAGTGGGGGTTTTCATGGTTACAGAACCATGAAACAGAACCATACCATACCATATAATTAATGAAACAATCAAAACAAACGCCATTCTCTTAATAACCATACCATACCATACTACAGAAAACCACCATCCAAACAAGCTGTTAGAGTTAGAGATTGGACTATTTCTTTATTTTGATTTTTGGGTAGCCATGGGTGTGTCATTGGCACCACATGATTAGTAACAGAGGCTTCATAGACGATGGTCAAGCGTTGATGTTGAAACTTGTGAGCTAGTTCTTTCTACTAGTCTCCAGTATATTTATTTAATATGAAACTTTAGACGAGATGTGCCATTTACTTACTTATACTTTCCGCTGTTCATTAGAGTTTAGTGATTGAATGATGTGATGAGGCTAAGTGGTTTGCTCGGGGACTAGCGATAGTCTCTGAGTGTCGGCCACGCCAAGGGTACCCTCCCGGGGCGTGACAGTATCAGAGCCTTAGGTTCGTTGGGAACATTAGTCAACAACAGGGTGTCTAGTAGAGTCTCACGAATTGGTGTTTAGACATCCACACCCATCTTCGGGAGTCTACATGGCACTTGATAAGAAAAGCTTTCATACCTTGCTTCTATTTGTGCGTTTCTTTGCATTAAATGTTAGAAAGTATCTAATCTACTCCTTCTGTGCAGATGCAAGTTACTAGATCCTATCGATCAGTAGGATAGCTGAGTCAGCTGATGCGATCCCACTCGAGGTCGAGGCAGGGTTCGTGATTGAGCCAGGGGCTAAGAACTTACTATAGTAGTAGCTCTGCCAATAGGACAAACTAGATGGGCTTCTCTTGAGCCTGCAGTTGAGCCAGAGGGGCCTACAAATCCTAATCTACAACCCTCAGCTCTAGATGTTACACCCTGTGTTCAGGATTTACTTTTGAGGGTACTGGCTAGATTAGAGGGAGCACTTCTCGCCCTAGCTGTTATTGATACACCATTTTCTATAGCATCAGCTGGTCCTTCTATAGCTTCATCGGAGCCTGCTATGATTCATATGGGTCCTTCTTCACCTCCAGCAGATCCATCTATGACTACTATTATTTCGCGTGAGATATCACGGTCGAGTTTGGGTTCTCAACTTTGGAGTTTGGCCATTGCTCTATCTATTGCACCACCCTTATATAGTGCAAGCTTCTTCTTCCAGTATATCCATGTCAATAGCTGAGCAGAAGAGCTTTGAGAGGTTTGCACAGCTAACTCCTCCACGATTCGATGGCACTCCTGGTGATAAAGCTTATAATTTCATATTGGAGTGGGAGCATTGGTTATGTACCTAGTTATTGCTGTCGCCTACGCTATACCTCCTTTTTGAAGGTTAAAGTGATTATTGTGAAGTTTTATAACCTAATTGAGGTTAGGGTCGATCCCACAAGGAATATGGCAGACTTAGAGTAATTTCACGAAATTTGAGTTAATTAACCTACTTATCTCTCGAAGGGGGGGGGGGGGTCGTAATTTGCAGAAAGAAATCCTAAACTAAAACAAGTATGTGAAAGTAGTAAAAAGAGTAACTTGGGTATAGTGTTCCTCATGATGCCCTAATCTGGTATTACCAGATAATCGCTTTCTTTTCCAGTATGTTGCATGTAGGATAGTAAGTTAAGTTTACCAAACCCTTTGATCCATGTGAGAGGTAGATTTCACTACGTGATTTGATCAATCCCCGCAGTGTGACATTACTAACGTTTACCTATTCTTCCAGTACAACCTCCTCTTTTTGATCCAGTATGATTGATAAGACGAGAAAACATCAATCGAATCTTGTTTATTAATCTCTTTTCCTATTTATTACTACCTTGATCTAGTCTGTAACACTAGGTGAGTTCTAATGTTAGCCACCGCTAAAAAGCAATAAAAAAGAATTAATTAATACATGCATGCACACCTTTCAAGAATTATGAATTATCTGGTTTTACCTTGTTAGTTCTTCATGGTTCCCACAACCCTAGTTGTGGATTTAACTACTCATTTTCATTGTAGATGGAAGAGTCATGATATAAAATAATGTAATTGAGAACTTACAAGGATAAAATTAATTATAAGAAATCAAAGATCTTCATTGGGAATCACAAAGTATGAATGAAAATCACAAAATAATGTTTCAAGTGTTTCTGTCAATGTTCCTCACTTCTTTCATACGTTCCTTACTTATTATCTACTAAAAATAAGGTAAAAACCTATTTATAGTGTTTAAAATACAAATCCGAAAAAAGAAGAATTGGATTCGGCTGATAGTACAAATCTATGGGTCGTATTAAGTTCTACAGCCCGTACCGGGATCTCGTGGACTTTGTTCGTCAATTCTGGGTCAGCTTCTACTAAACCTTTCTATGGGTCATATTCAGACTTTCGGCCCGTATAGGGTTTCTTCTAATCACTTTTCAGAAACTCACCATCTTATTATCCTAAGGGTACAAAACCTCATTTACGACTCATACTTCATTCTATGACTCGTCTGATAGTTCATAGATTCAACTTAAGAAAATCACCCCTTCACTGAATTTTATCATGGACACAACTATACAAGTCGTGGAAACTTCCACGAGGTGTAAAGAGTGTCGTAGAACAACAAAAACTTCAGCAACTGCACACTTAGCCCAAAATCATGCCAAGTCTGGTAATCCTGAAAAACAAACATAAAAACATATCAAATCCACTAACATTGCTTTGAGAACACACAAAATTCAAAGTATTAAGCATCAAAGTAATGTATTTTGACAACATATTAACACCCTCAATTTAAAATTATTGCTTGTTCTCAAGAGATGGACTCAATCTACATAAGCAGTACATCAACACACATACCTCAATGGAATGGCACACATCATTCCAAAATAAAGAACACATACCCACACCAATCATAAATGCATATCAGAAAACTATCAGGCAAACCAATGCAGGTCAATACATGTGATAGTGAACATCTGAAAAGCAAGGTAACCGCAGGAATTAGTCTAGAGTTCAACAGTTCAATACAAGTGCCCTCCCACGAAAAAGTCCCATATCCCACTCATGATAATATTTTTAGGTTCAATGTTTGGTGCTCAACAAAATCGCTCACTCTTACAAAAGATATTCAAATACCCTGCTCAATATCATATGCTTACCCTTATACTCACAACTATGACCTTCAACTACTTAGACTAGGATAACTATAGAATTTTCTTTGCTTGTAACATAGGCTCAAGGGGCTTTTGTGTGATATTTTGGGAACATAGTGACTAAAAGGCCTTCCACGACACTGTGTTATTATACACTTTTGCTCTAACAACACTCTCATTTTCAATTCATTGTCCCTTTCTCAAATTTCAAGCTTTTCTGGGTGCCTTACTCTCATTTTTAGCTCATTGCCTTTTGTTCTCACATAATTTTTCTTTTTACCTCATTATTTAGGAATCAATTCATTTTTCTTGCACCCAGAGCACATTTATTGTCCCTTTTTCCATGTATCACTAGCTTCCACCCCATTTCATATGATTACCCTTACACATCCACCCTCAACTTAGACTTTTGACCTGAGTTGAGGTGCACAATATCAAACCTACGAACTAGGGCTACTTTTGGCAGCCACCCTCAACTTAAACGTTTTACCTCAGCCAAGGTGCATAATGTTCATGGAAGGACCAGGGCCAATTTTAGGATTTTGCATTCAATAAGGCTAGGTAACTTAGGTTTCTATAAATAAAGTGTACATGCAAAGCTCAAACATTAGGGTTAAGGGATATTTTACATATTTGGTTTGTTATTTAGGCTATGTACTATTATAAACAATGACCTAAGATCCTTTTCTGACCAATAAACCAATGGTCTAAGTCAAACTTATAGGGCAAGTTCTGAACCAAAGCACAATATGAGAATTTTAGCAAAGAAAGCTCACACACACATGGCACTGATTACACTATTAAAGAAAACTTTCATATCATGCTTTTTATAAAAAATAGACCTCACTTATCGGAACAAGCACTGTCAAACAATTAAATATGCATGGTTGCTATCAAGACTAACTAACAAATTTTTCTGGATGGTACCATTTTTCAAACAAAACTAATATATGCCATAGACTTCAGCACTAACTACTACTAATACTACCTATACATCCTAAACATGCCAGTTTAACAAAATATAAATATCCTTATGGGAAAAAGAACGCCGGTAAGAAAACCTCTCAGATTCAAAATTTGGGATAGTTATAGCCCAAGGTTACTTAGGCTTCATTGAGTCTTATAACTAACCAGACCCCATCAAAACAACTTTGCGTTGTCCTCGATGAATGATATATAATTAAAAAGCACAGGGGTTAAAAAACATACCTAGGTAACTAAGCGTTGGTCTTTGCCTGAGTTTGACCACCCTCAACTTGCCTGGTGGTCTCCTCAATAGTAGGAACGTGTCAAGAGGGTCCCGCACCCCTCACTATCTCTCTCTCACGTACTTGCCATTCCTGCTTATCTAGTATTGAGCATAGCCCTGGTAGCTCAAAGTGCTGCTCCTTTGCCATCCCCGCCTCTAGTCTCGCTGCTTCTGGATTATCTATCTAGGGCCTTTTCTTGAGGGACTAGAGTGGTGAATCATCAGGAGCAAACAAATCTACCACCACCTCAGTAGCATCGACCTGTGGGAGCATAATTAGTGCAGCTAATGCTACTCTCATCTCATATCAAAGCTCTTGGGTCTCCGTCCGTATGGCATCAAGTCTGTATGTTGTGCTAAACTGAGGCTCTGCTTTACTCGCCTCTCAAAAGCATCAACGCCAAAGGGTATGTCTACATTTGACCCTCAGGCTCTGAGATGGCCTGGTGACCCTAAGGCAAAATCTGCTGCAATAACTTAGCCAGTAGTTGACACCTATATCATGCCAGCAGGTGTTGCAGGTGAGGGCGCGGCCTTTAGTGGAGCAATAGTAGTAGTGGGCCCTCTCTCCACATCAGTCTCTTTCTGCGGGGCCCTCTCAGCAGCGGGAGCAATGGTGGTGGTGGAAGATGGATGCTCAGGCGGTGGCACCGCGATGAACATCTTGGGCATTTGCACAAGAGGGCATGGTGCTTGTAGTAGGGCCACCAAATTCTCATCAGCCTTTATTATGCTGGCATCTAGAGTCCAAATGATAAAGGATCTACACCCCTGACTCTCTACAGAGTCTATAGACCAGCACGGGAAGGGGATAAATGTGGACCACTTAAGGGTTGCCTTGTGAATCTGCTCAGCAATCAAGGGGGCCCAATGTATCTCATAACTAACCAAGATACTGGAAACTAGTATTGCATGGTCTGACATAAATGTATTATCTGCAAGTGTGGGCTGGATCTGTGATCTTACGACAACCCACAAAAATTTACCGGTGAATATAAGGGATGCGTTAATGATCCAATGAAAATGTGATCAATAGCCTATCTCATCAAACTAACCCTACGAGCCTAGTCTTTGATCAATGCCTTACCCCGTGTCTGGCCCAATATCCTATCGAACGCTGTTGTAGACCTGGGGGTTGGGAACTCTAGGCCAAATAGTAGTTGATGGTGGTCTCTAATATATCTACCTTTACACCCTCTACCTTCATAAGTGTCAACCGAGACTGAATGAGGGATTTCTTCCTCTTGGGAAGAGAGTCAAGGACTGTGGCTACATAAGATGAAAAGTACTCATGAACCCTAGATAGGGAGTACTTCCCCGAGGGTGCTGCCAGCTATTGGATCCTGTATCTGTGATGGTTTCCTGGAGGCGTGGGACACTATCCATCTCTAAAGTGTTGATGCAGGGATCCTCAAATATAGAATGGGCTAGTTGACCTTGCTCATCCTTCCGTACGTCCTCTGCATAGATCCACTGCATGTCCTATATGCACCACCGGCTTGATAGAGCATCCGGAGGTGAGGATGGCGCTCAGGTTGCTTCTGAAGACTCAAGCTCGAACTTCTCTTTGGATCCAGACTCGAATCCCTCTCTGGAGGAAGTCATCTGTATTGAATTGTTGTCTCTCTTACCTCTTTTATCAGACTTGGTATGGTGGAAGAGGATGGCCTGAGTTAGTGGTTGCCTTACCTATCAAGTAGCAACCCATGTTTGTGGTCACTTGATATCTGCATCAGGATAAGCACCAAGCTCCCCTAAATATTTACTGGCCTCGGATGTGCCTTGATCCTCCAAGGGCTCATCTCGTAACGGTCGGTGTAAGGTCCATCTCTCTTGCTTTTTTGCCTTTGGGGCCATGGTACTTGAAATGTACACAACTCGTAAACATGATTAGCCCTAAGCATAGAGGAATAAAAAATAAGAACATATTAGAACTGACGACAGAAGAGTCTACAAAGGCTTATTTTCGGGACGTAGTGAAAATAATGAGTCATATAAAGCCCTCATAGATGGAAGAGTGCAGTTAACTTAGCCACTGGAATTGTATCTACGAGACCAGACACAACTTGTATAACATTCTACAGGTCATAGACTGAGTTGTAGATGTAATACCAAACATGATATTATGCATGCAAGGCCCTATGATACCTATTTATGTCGTATTTTAATCTATGACTTACAGAAGGTGTTGTTTGATAGAATTCAAGAAATCCCAAGTCACTAGATTTTCATACGAGGGGAAACTATGGCTTGTGGAATGTTACAAGGGCCATAGAAGAACCTCATGATGCAAAATTTCCGGTAATCATGGATTTCTAAGCCTATTAGATAGGTCCCAAAATTACACGTTCAGACCATGATTAATTAAATCAGCACTGAAGCAAGAACATTATGCACCCATATGATCGCAACTGAAAGGCCCCGGATCATTGACGTCACTTTGAGGTCCACTAAACTTGCGTAGAAATTGGCAGGCATCACCTCACGGAAGGGCCAAAACCAACCGTGTGGAGTCACATGGACTGTGTAGCCTTCCGTGGAGTGACAACTAGGGGAAAAGTGGAGGGAAAATTTACCAAATCATGGTCTGTGTGACTTGGGATGGTTCATGTGGCCTTCCGTCAAATTATTGTGTGAAGGGTCACTAGCACACGGATAGGGTCATGGTCCGTGTGACCAAGTAAACGGTCTGTGTGACCCTACACGGACCGTGTACCCTACCGTATGCCCCAGACAGACCAATTTCAGGTTGGTTTCATTAATTGCATTTTTGAAATATTGGTTGTTCCAAATGTGAATTTTTGTCATTTTCCACCCTTCCTAAGCTCTCTATATAAGCTGACCACCCTCATTTTCAGCTATTCTCTCATTTTACTCCTCTCTCTTAATACTCTTATAAGAACTTCCTCCCACTTCTCACTAGGATCATTCAAGCCAAGACTCTCAATTTGAAGTCCATTTCTCCTTAGTTTGTCTCCAAATCAGGTATATGGGTTTTGATTCTTGGTCCCTTTCAACCAAGAAGACCCAAAGTTCTTTCCAAACCATTTTATGAAGTTGTTTACTTAAGATGTGAATTTTGGCCACTTGTTCTTGGTAACTTTGAACCATGCATGTGCTATATAATATTTCGAATTTTGAGTTATGTTAAGTTTTACTATGATGAACTACTTGGATTATGGAACTATGAGCATGCATGTTCCTTTAAAGATATTGTTATGCATGGGTGATATCTACTAAAATTTTCATGTTAACTTTATTATGGATTTCCTAGTTTCTATATTATAATGCAAATTTTAGATATACTCTACATTACCTATGCCATCTCTATATCATGCTTTGCATCACATTCATGACATTGGTACATGAAAATTTTGAAATGTGGGAATAAGCCTAATTTCATTTTAAAAAAGGAGATTTTGATATGATTTTGGTAAGACATGGTATATGATAAGAAGGTGATCATCGATATGCCTATGATTATAGCTCTTGGAGCATTTTGGGTGCTTGCACCATCTTGTATATGTAGATGAGCTACTTCTTGGATGAACCATGTGACTTTGATCTTGTAATTTGGCATTTGAGCCTACTTGTGCAATTAACGTTTTGAAATGGATATTTGACCCTCTTGAAAGCATATGTATATATATATATAAAGTATTCTTGTGGGATGTGTTTGACTTAGCACCGATGGATTGAGGGCATTGGGGATATCCCCAAGGTCCCTCTCTCTTTTCTCGAACTATGTGCCAACATAGGAACGTTGACATTTTCGAAATGACCGGGTTGTTAGGAATGGCTATTCGTTTATTATGTTATGATATGATTATGAAAAACCCTTTCGAAATGGGGTTTCCCGTAAGCAAAGTGGCCATCCACCGAAATGGGGTTGCCCGTAAGATGTGATGTAGATTACCTCTGGCAAGTAATCTTCTCCTTATCGGTGGGAGGTCCCAATCGGTCTAATTCATGTAATATCTCGCATGAGTTGGATATGTCAGTTATAGTCCATCCTTGTTATATAAGAGCATTATCGCATTGCACACATCACAAAGTTTATGGCATCTTGTATATTAAATTCTATTGATTATATGATCTTTGTATATTATGTGCCCTTGTCATCTAACATCGATATGCAGGTTCTATAAATCATGTGCATTGCATACCTGCATACTTAGTACATTCAAACGTACTAATGCATACTCTATGCCTACATGATTTTTACCATGTAGGGACAGAGCAGTTCGAGTACCAGCCGCAGGATGAATAGTCCTTCCTTGAAGATAGTTTTTTTTCTGCGGTGTGCCCCATCTCCCGAGGGCGAGCTTTTGTTTCTTGTGTCCATTATGTATATTATTTTGTTGAGGGTGAGCCTGGAACTTTTCCTGGCCCCTGTTCCTTAAGTAGAGGCATATGTTGGGTGTTTTGTAAAAACCTTGTCATTTTTTTTATAAGAATTGCTCTTGGGTTTAAATTTCTGTTATTTAATTACTTGTCTTTAAAAGCTCTGGGACCAAGCTTTGTAGATTCTGAAATTTTGAGGCTTGTCTGGGGACTCTCAGGCCCCCATTCGTCGTGTCACATCTAGGCTCGCCCCCGGGTCGTGACAAAAGGTGGTATTAGAACCCTAGGTTTATAACGGTCCTTGGAGCCCAATATGCCGCATTGAGTAGAGTCCTATTCATGGGTGTAAAGTGCACCATACCTATTAGTGGGAGGCCACGAAGACGTATTAGGAAATTCCTCCCTTCTTCATGTCTTGTATCGTGCTGTGACTGGTTTATGAAATTTCCTTACTTACTGGTGTCGTTAATTCATTTCAGTAAATGCTTCGAGGACGACCTCCACTACCTAGGCCGGCTACGGCTGCTGAAGATCAGGCCCCTCGCGAGCCTATGGAGGAGCCTATCTCTAACGGTGAATTTCGTACCGCTTTCGCCATGCTTGCACAGGTGGTGACTACTTAGGCAAGGCATGTTAATTTGCCATGGGACCCTACACCCGCATCTATCTTGAGGGATTTCACCCAGATGGATCCTCCGGAGTTCTATGGGTCAAGGGCTGATGAGGATGCTCAAGAATTCATTGATGAGCTCTCAAAATTACTGAACATTATGGGCGTCTCTTTTGAGGAAAAAACTAGATTGGCTGCTTACCAGCTGAAGGATGTAGCTCAGGTGTGGTATTCACAGTGGGCCATGGAGAGGGACTGTAATGGTGATGTTAAATGGGGAGAGTTCAAATCTGCCTTCCTCGATCGCTTCTTTCCACTTGAGCTGAGCGAGACCAAAATGACCGAGTTTGTTAACCTTAAGCAGGGGAGTATGTGTATGAGGGACTATGCCCTCAAGTTTACCAAGCTTTCCAAATATGCTCCATCCCTGGTGGCCGATCCCCATGTAAGGATGCACAAATTTGTTTCGGGTATTTCTGACTTGTTGGTGAAAGAATGTCGGACTGCTATGTTGAATGGGGACATGGATATTACTAGACTCGTGGTGTATGCTGAGTAGATTGAAGGGGAGAAAATGAAAGAGAAAAGGGCACATGATCCCAAGAGAGCCCGCTTTGATGGTAGATTCTCCGGTGCTAGGAATGTTTGTGTTAGTTGCTTCCAGCAGGGCCAAGGTTCGGGGGTTCAGGGGGCTAATGTTCTGGCACCCCCTTCGGGGTACCAATGGGTGGCGGACAAGGACATTCCATTTGTGACAAGTGTGGGAAGTGCCACACAGGTGCCTGTTGGAGGCGTTTAGGGCTTTGCTTCAGATGCAGAAGTAAGGATCATAAAGTTGTTGATTGCCCTAGGAATGCGCACAGAGGCCGAGGCCTAGTAGCCCAAGGTGGGCAGGGTCAACAAAGGGGTCCTCAAGGTGTTGCCCAAAGAAACAACAGGTTCTATACACTCCATGCTCGCCAGGATGTCGAGAAAGCTCCAGATGTCGTGACTGGTACGTTAAAAGTCTTTGATTTTTATGCTTATGTTTTGCTTGTCCCATGTGCAAACTTGTCTTTTGTGACTCCACTGTTGGCTGTCAAGTTTGATTTGAAACCCCAAATTTTAAGGGAGCCTTTCTCGGTCTACACCCCCGTGGCTGAATCTACTGTTGCTCATAGAGTCTAAGACGGGTGCACTGTTGTTGTGTTGCATAAGATATTTCCATGTGATCTTGTAGAACTTGAGATGTTGATTTTGACGTGATCCTTGGAATGGATTGGCTGCATGCATCTTATGCTTCCATAGATTGTAGAACCCGGAAAGTCCAGTTCCAACCTCCCGGTGAGCTAGCTCTTGAATGGAAGGATGGCGATTCCTCTATAAAAGGTAGGTTTATTTCCTACCTCAAGGCGCGGAAAATGATTGCTAAGAGGTGCATCTACCATATGGTGAGGTTCAGGGATACGAATTCTGAGGTGCCTACTCTCGAGTCGGTCCCTGTGGTGAATGAATATTCGGATGTGTTTCCCGAAGACTTACCGGGCATTCTTCCGGATAGAGAGATAGACTTTGGCATCTTCTTCCAGATACTTAGCCTATTTCTATCCCACCATACCAGATAGCCCCGGCTGAATTGAAAGAGCTAAAAGAGCAGTTAAAGGACCTTTTAGAGAAGGGCTTTATTCGGCCTAGTACATCACTGTGGGGTGCTCTCGTGTTGTTTGTAAGAAAGAAGGACGGGTCTCTCCGTATGTGTATTGATTACAGACAGCTGAATAAGGCGACCGTCAAGAACAAGTACCCGTTGCAAATGATTGATGATTTGTTTGATCAGCGTCAAGGTCCCACTCACTTCTCAAAAATTGATCTCCATTCCAGGTACCATCAGTTGAAGGTGAGGGAATGTGATATCCCCAAAACAGCTTTTTGAACGAGGTATGGGCATTTTGAAGTTGTGGTGATGTCGTTTGGCCTAACTAATGCTCCGACTGTATTTATGGACTTGATGAACAAAGTGTTTAAACCATTCCTGGACAATTTCGTGGTGGTCTTTATTGACGTTATTCTCATTTACTCCCAAAGTGATCAGGAGCACAGGAATCATTTGAGGATGGCCCTCTAAACTCTAAAGGAAAAGAAATTGTATGCCAATTTAGCAAGTGCGAATTCTGGTTGGGCGAAGTGGCTTTCCTCGGTCATGTAGTGTCCGGAGATGGTATCAAGGTGGATCCAAGGAAAACAGAGGCAGTGAAGAATTGGCCTAGACCGTTAACTCCTTCGGTTATCCGTAGTTTTCTCGGTTTGGCAGGGTACTACAGAAGGTTCGTGGAAGGTTTATTAACTATTGCATCTCCATTGACTAAGTTGACTTGGAAGCAGGTTACGTTCACATGGTCAGATGAATGCGAGAGAAGTTTCCAAACATTGAAAGATCAGCTTACGTCGGGTCCTGTTTTGACCTTGCCAAATGGTTTAGAAGGGTTCGTAGTGTATTGTAATGCCTCGCGGATCGGATTGGGTTGTGTGGTTATGCAGAATGGTAAGGTGATAGCTTATGCATCAAGACAGCTGAAGGTGCAAGAATGGAACTGCCCCATATGATCTTGGACTGGCGGGGGTGGTTTTTGCTCTGAAAATTTAGAGACAATATTTGTACAGGTCCATATTGATGTATTAACCGATCACAAGAGTTTGCAGTATGTTTTCACCCAGAGGGATCTTAACCTCAAGCAAAGGAGGTGGTTGGAGTTTCTGAAAGATTACGACATGAGTGTGCTGTATCATCCGGGCAAGGCCAATTTTGTAGCAGACGCTCTGAGCAGGTTGTCTATGGGAAGTTGTGCATGTTGAGAATGGGAAGAGGGAATTGGCAAGGGATGTTCACCAGTTGGCTAGGTTGGGTGTCAGGTTGATTGATTCCAACGAGGGTGGCATTCGGGTTCAAAATGGGGCTAAATCTTCTACGGTGAATAAGGTGAAAACTAAGAAAGATCTAGACCCATCTTTAATCTAGTTAAGGAAGTTGGTCGCTGCAAAGGAGATCGAGGTATTCTCCCAAGGGGGAGATGGTGTACTCCGGTACCGAGACCTGCTTTGTATTCCTGATGTGGATGACCTTAGAAAGGTGATTATGAGTGAGGCTCATAACTCTCGTTACTCTATTCACCCTGGGTCTACCAAGATGTATCGGGATTTGAGAGAGGTGTATTGGTGGCATGGTATAAAGAAGGATATTTTCAAGTTCGTGTTTGAATGCCCAAATTGTTAGCAGGTGAAGGTTGAACACCAAAGTCCCGGTTGTTTGGCCCAAGACATTGAAATTCCCACATGGAAATGGGAGGAAGTAAATATGGACTTTATGGTTGGATTGTCTTGGACCCGAAGGCAATTCAACTCTATTTGAGTTATTGTGGATAGAATGACAAAATCGGCTCATTTTCTACTGATCAAGGCTACTTTGAGCGCTAAAGAATATGCGAGGTTGTATATCCAGGAGTTGGTGAGGCTGCAAGGGGTACCTAGATCCATCATATCAGATCGTGGTGCTCAATTCACTTCCCACTTTTGGAAGTCTTTTATGAAGGACCTTGGAACCAAGATTAAGTTGAGCTCCGCTTTTCACCCTCAAACCGATGACCAGGCGGAGAGGACTATTCAAACCTTGGAGGATATGTTGAGGGCATGTGTGTTGTTGTTTAAGGGGAACTGGGATGATCATCTTCCACTCATCGAGTTTTGCTTATAATAATAGCTTCCATGCTAGCATTGGTATGGCGCCGTTTGAAGCCTTGTATAGGAGGAGGTGTGGATCCCCAGTGGGGTGGTTTGCATTGGGTGAGATGGCCTTAGTGGGCCCGGATTTGGTGTTGGATGCTATGGAGAAGGTAAAAGTGATTAGGGAGAGATTGAAAGCGGCCCAAAGTCGTCAAAAGTCCTATTCGGATAGTAGGAGAAGGGACCTTGAATTTCAGGTAGGGGATTGGACGTATGTGAAAGTCTCTCCTATGAAGGGTGTGATGCATTTTGGCAAAAAGGTAAGCTAAGCCCCCGTTATGTTGGTCCTTACGAAATTATTGAGTGGATTGGAGGTGTAGCTTACAAATTGGAGTTACCTACGGATTTGGGTTCCATTCATCCGGTCTTCCATGTACTATGTTGAGAAAAGTAATTGGTGATCCTAGCACCATTGTGCCTCTGGAATGGATTGAGGTCGAGGAAAACTTGTCATATGAAGATGTGCTGGTAGTAATCTTGAATAGGCAAGTGAAGCGGCTTCGAAAAAAGGATATGGTGTTGGTGAAGGTACTTTGCAGAAATCAACAAGTGGAGAGTGCTACTTGGGAGGCGGAGCTGGACATGATGAAACGATACCCCCATCTTTTCCAATCTACTCAAGTCTAAGGTACCAGGAATCTTCCTTATCAGATTGTGTCATTTCTTGCCTTCTTGAGCCTCATGACATGACATGCATATGTGTGCACCAAAAGAGACTTTTTCCTTCTTTTATAAATGAGTTGGATGCAATCTTGACATGAACTTTGATCTTGAACTATAATTTGACTTGTGGCATAAAAAGCTTTTGTTATAAACCTTATATTTTGAGTTGAGTGGTGCATTGTCTCTTGTGTCGGATGTATCTTCTCTTAACTCTAACCTTTCAAGCTTTGTTCTTGCACATTCGGGGACGAATGTTCCCAAGGGGGAGATGATGAAAGGCCCTGGATCATTGACGTCACTTTGAGGTCCACTAAACTTGCACAGAAACTGCCAGGCATCACCTCACGGAACAAGCCTACACGAACTGTGTGGAGTCACACGGACCGTGTGGCCTTCCGTGGAGTGACACCTGGGGGAAAAGTTGAGGGTAAACGGACGAAGTTATGGTCCATGTGACTTGGGACAGTCTGTGTGGCCTTCCGTCAAATTGCTGTGTGAAGGGTCACCAGCACACGGACAGGGTCACGGTCCGTGTTATCGCAGATGGTTCGTGTACTTATCCCTGTGATGCTACTTAGTCCAAAAATTTTTGCCTCTAAGAATTTTAAGTCCAAGACCATGGCACAGTAAATGATTCGTGTGACCCTACAGGACCGTGTACCCTATCGTCTGCCCCAGATGGACCAATTTCAGGTCTGTTTCATTAATGACATTTTTGAAATATTGGTTGTCCCAAACGTGAATTTTTGTCATTTTCCACACCTCCTAAGCTCTCTATATAAGCTGAACACCCTCATTTTCAGCCGTTCTCTCATTTTACTCTTCTCTCTTAATACTCCTACAAGAACTTCCTCTCACTTCTCACTAGGATCATTCAAGCCAAGACTCTCAATTTGAAGTCCATTTCTCCTCAGTTTGTCTCCAAATCAGGTATGTGGGTATTGATTCTTGGTCCCTTTCAACCAAGAAGACCCAAAGTTCTTTCCAAGCTATTTTATGAAATTGTTTACTTAAGATGTGAATTTTTACCACTTGTTCATGATAAGTTTGAACCATGCATGTGCTATAAAATATTTGGAATTTTTAGTTATTTTAAATTTTATTATGATGAACTTCTTGGATTATGGAACTATGAGCATGCATGTTCCTTTAAAGATATTGTTATGCATGGGTGATATCTACTAAAATTTTCATGTTAATTTTATCATGGATTTCCTAGTTTCTACATTATAATGCAAATTTTAGATATACTCTACATTACTCATGCCATGCCTACATCATGCATTGCATCACATTCATGACATTGGTACATGAAAATTTTGGAATGTGGGATTAAGCCCAATTTCATTTTAAAAAAGGAGATTTTGATATGATTTTTGTAAGACATGGGATATGAGAAGAAGTTGATCACCGGTATGTCTATGATTATAGCTCTTGGAGCATTTTGGGTGCTTGCACCATCTTGTATATGTAGATGAGCTATTTCTTGCATGAACCATGTGATTTTGATCTTGTGATTTGGCATTTGAGCCTACTTGTGCAAGTAATGTTTTGAAATGGATATTTGACCCTCTTGAAAGCATATGTATGTATATATATATATATATAAAAGTATTCTTGTGCGATATGCTTGACTTAGAACCGATGGATAGGGGGCATTAGGGATATCTCCAAGGTCCCTCTCCCTTTTCTCGAACTATGTGCCAACATAGGAACGTTGACATTTTCGAAATGACTGGGTCGTAAGGAATGGCTATCCGTTTATTATGTTATCATATGATTATGAAAAACCCTTCTAAAATGGGGTTGCCCGTAAGGAAAGTGGTCATCCACCGAAATGGGGTTGCCCGTAAGGTGTGATGTAGATTACCTTTGGCAAGTAATCTTCTCCCTATCGGTGGGAGGTCCCAATCGGTCTAATTCATGTAATAGCTCGCATGAGTTGGATATGTCAGTTATAGTCCATCCCCATTATATAAGAGCATTATCGCATTGCACACATCACGAAGTTTATGGCATCTTTTATATTAAATTCCATTGATTATATGATCTTTATTTATTATGTGCCCTTGTAATCTAACATCTATATGTAGGTTCGGTAAATCATGTGCGTTGCATACCTGCATACTTGGTACATTCAAACGTACTAACGCATACTCTATGCCTACATGCTTTTTTCTATGTAGGGACGGAGCAGTTTGAGTACTAGCCGCAGGACGAATAGTCCTTCCTTGAAGATATATTTTTTTCCACGCTGAGCCCCATCTCCCGAGGGCGAGCTATTTTTTCTTGTGTCCATTATGTATATTATTTTGTTGAGGGTGAGCCCGAAACTTGTCCTGGACCCCGTTCCTTAACTAGAGGCATATGCTGGGTGTTTTGTAAAAACGTTGTTATTTTGCTTATTTTATAAGAATTGCTCTTGGGTTTAAATTTCCGTTATTTAATTACTTATCTTTAAAAGCTCTTGGACTAAGCTTTGTAGATTCCAAAATTTTGAGGCTTGTATGGGGACTCTCGGGGCCCCATTCGCCGTGTCACATCTAGGCCCCGCCCCTGGGTCATGACAGCAACAACATCCCAAACACCCCACATGTATTGGTTACACACTACCCCATTAAATTTCATTTTACATGTTCATATTGCAAACCGTCACCATTTGAAAGTTAAAATCTAAGGCACGCACATGCAATCACACATCATTTTTCATGCAATAATTTCCATCCAATTTGAATGACATGTAACGCATGGTTTTTTGCAATAACATTCAAACAAATATGGCCACATACACATTTTCAACATTAAACACTATTCAAAACAACAACCACAGTTCAATCATGATTAAATACAAAGCACATACCAAGGAAACCATAATTCGAACCCATAAAACTTCGGCTACCATACCTATCAATAATTTCAACGCAATGAAAAAAATTTTGGTATTTACAAGGGTTTTCAGGCTGAGAATGTACTGAAATTCGATCAAAAGGGTGGAAAATAGAAGGAGGAATCTGAATGGGGCAAAACCCTAGGTTGCCGGAGTGATGCTAGAATTCTTGCCGAAAAATATGGACAGTAGCCGGATGGTGGTCGGAATGCTAGGGTAGGAGATGGGGTCAGGTATTTTTGGGAATTTTGTGAAAGCGGGGGGACAAAATTACTTGACCCATCCTTTATACTTTGACCAGGTCAGTTTAAAATTTGGGCCCAAGCTTCTATGAAACCCTGATTACAGCCCGTAGATTTTCTACGATTCATAGATCCTAGTCTTGTAGACTTCCAAAAGCCCTAATTTGGGGATTTTGATTCATAGACCTTTCTACGAGATGTATAATAAAATATGACTTGTAGAGTAAGTCATAGAAGCCTCCAACACTTAATCAAAAGTAAAAAACTTAACTGGAGTTCATGAGCCCCATTCACGGCCGTAGTTCATCTACGGGCCATAAAGTTTGCTCGTGGACTAGAGTGCACATTATTTTGGTCACTAAAAGTGTTCAACAAGTCAGTGTATGGGTCATGGTTTTAGACACATCCTATAGAACTGGTCGTAAAAGCACTTCTTATTGCTTCTTTAGCTAAAGATATCTGACTTGGTCTTGCACCTACATAGTCTTCACAAAAAACATGGTTACCCTATATGCCACCAGAACAGAGTCCGAAAATTATAACAAAAATGTAGAAAATTAAACTACCTACAAGTCTAAAAGATAAAAAAAACAAAACAAAACTACCACTATTACATCAAATATCTTGGGTTGCCTCCTAAGTAGCGCCCAATTTATTGTCAAGGAATGACTTGGATGACTTGGTTACTTAGGCTTCACCAAGTTCCCAAACTTCCATCTTAAGGTCATATGGTCTCTTCATCAACTGACAGATGTTGAAGATGACATCTTCATTGTCAATCAAAATTTGAGTTGTCCATATTCCATATCTACTAGTGCTCATCCAATAGCTAGTAAGGGCTTTCCTAGGATGATTGGGACTTCAAAGACAACTTCACAATCTAGGATCACAATGTCTGTAGTAATATAGCTTTCTCTACTTTGAAAAGGATATCATATAGTATCCCCACAGACTTCTTCACCGTTTGGTCAACCATCAACAATCACATGCTCGTAGGAGTAGGAGGTCCAAGTCCTAGCTTCTTAAAGACCACAACGGGCATTAGAGTTATGTTGGGATCTTGATCACATAATTCCCTTGCAAACTCAACATCTCCGATGGTTCATGGTATGGTGAATGCTCCGAGAATTTCTTGTTTTTGCACTAAAGGCCTCGTAGCAATTGCACTGCAGTGTTGAAGCTCTTTGGAGATCTCCTGCCTGGCACTCCTCTTCTTCGTGACCAAGTCCTACATGAACTTTGTATACCCAGACATTTTCTCCAATTCCTTAATAAGAGTGATGTTGATGGAAAGATTTTTTAGCATGGAGAGGAAGTTCTTCAACTTACACCTTCCTCCTCCTTCTATGTGATTCTTTGACGGAAAGGGCGAGGAGGTATAGGAATGTGCTTCAACTTTTGTGGCATCTCTGTAGCATCACACACTCCATCCTTGGCATGAACATTTCCTATCTCTGCATATTTTCTCTTAACTATCTTCTCACGAATATCATCATCATCAACTGGCATCGAAGGGTAGATGGTCTGCTTGCCACCATGAGTAATCACTGCCATACACTGTCCTGCATTTTTTGGATTTTGAACTTTATTGCTGGGAAATGTACCTTTTTGGCGCAGGTTAAGTTTAGTTAACATTTGACCAAACTGTTGCTCCAGTTGCTTGATAGCCACAAAATGAGACTCAATTTTCTCATTAATCTTGGAGATGTCAGACTTCATCCCCTTCAACGTCTCATCTTGAGAGTCAACCTTCTTTAGCAAGTGATCGAACATATCCTCAACTCTAGAACTACCTGCACCAAAATCTCGCATTATGTGGTGGCACATATGGACCATTCTTACAACCTTCTCTGCATCCCCAATCAGTATTTCTGTCTGGCCCCTATTTTCATCATAGTAGCCTCCTTGATTGTTTTCTCTGAAGGCACCAACCCTGTTACAATTTCGACCTTGGTTTCCCTAACCTTGGCACCAATAGTATTGGACCTTTGGGCGTTGGTCTGAAAACTTGCCATCTGACCAGTGACGAAGCAAATGTCTTCCTCATAATAAAGCTCATTTTTAATGGGTGCTCATGAAGGCTGATGAAATATTGTATTCACGCATTCTTGGTTCTGCTTCATAAACAACTCCACATTGGTACTAATCTGAGCAAACTCTTGCATTATATCTTTATTTATTTTTGCTTGCGCTGAATTAGTACTGGCTATGAATGAGCTCTTTGTTATCGACTTATCTCTCGTTCCCCATGCATGGTTTATGTTAAGCACCTTTTCCAGCCTCTTAGCAATCATTGAAAATGGATTATCTGGAAACGAGCCTCCCATGATAGTGTTAGAAATAGCTTAGTTATTCTAGTATAGGGCTAGATAAAAGATCTCCACGAAGGTATCATCCACGATCTTGTGGTCAGGTGATGTGCTGCAATAAAACAAGATATTTAATGCTTAAAAGCATTGAATTTTATGTGTTCTCAAAGCAATGTTAGTAGATTTGATGTGTTCTTATGCTGTTTTGCAGGATTACAAGGTTGGCATAATTTTTTGGCCAAGTGTGCAGAATTTGCTAAACCAGAGGTTCAACGAGACACTTTTCGAGCCATAGAGAATTCTACAAGCTGTAAAGCTGGTTACATATAGAATTCCTCTGAAGGGTAATTTTCTGAAGTTAAGTCTATGAACATGCAGATAAGCCGTAGAGGATTTTACTAGACGTAAACTTGATGTCGTACATTGACTATAAAAAAGTGTGGAGTTGCTGAAACGTCATCAGGAGAAACCCCCTATGGGTCATAAAACATTATACGAGTCGTAGAAGGGTGTCGTAGAAGTTAGCCCCAGATTCAAAGAAGCAATCCATGAAAGCCCGACTACGGGCCGTAAAACATTATAAGGCCCGTAGGAGCTCCCGTAGAGTCTGCCGACCCAGTTCTCCTAATTTGTTTTGGTTTTGTATTTTAAAGACTATAAATAGAATTTTTAGGTTATCTTTCATAAGAAACACGATTAAATAGTAGAGAATAGTAGAGAGCTTCTGAGAAACACTTATAAAGCTTTAGTTTTTGCTTGCAATTCAATCTTGTGATTCTAGGGGAATAGTTTGAATTTCTTGTGCTTAATTCTCTCGTGTAAGTGTTCAATTATTTTATTGAAATTCATAGGTATTGCATCTACACTTATCAAAAGTATCTAAATCCACAATTAGGGTAGTGGGAACCACCGGTTAATTCATAATTCTTGAAAAGTGTGCATGCATGTATTAAATAATTCTCTTCGATTTGAATGCATTTTCATGGTGACTAACGTTAGAACTCGCCTAGTGTTATTGAATAAATTTAGGTAGTAATGAATAGGTAAAGAGATTAATTAACAGGATTTTATTGATGTTCTCGTCTAATCAATCGAACTGGGCCAAAGGGAGATTATACTGGAATAATAGGTAAGGGTTAGTAATGTCACAAAGCGAGGATAGACCAAATCATATAGTTAAATTCACCTCTCGCCTAGGCCAAAGGGGTTAGTGAACTTAACTTACCATTCTATATGCTACACATTCGAAAGAATTCGATTATCTTGTAATACTGAGTTAGGGAATCATAGGGACTACAATTCCCTAGTTACTCTTCATATTGCTTTAAAACGTGTCTTAGTTTAAGATTACTTTTAATAGTTGCTATAACCCCTTCCCCTTTTGGGGACATAAGTAGGTTAATCCATCCGAATTATCTTGAATTCTTCTAAGTCTACCATATTCCTTGTGGGATCGATCCTAACCTTGGTTGGGTTCTATATCTTAACATCACATTAGCCTAAAAAGGAGGTGTAGCTTGGGTGACAACAAATTTTTGCGTCGTTGCGAAGGAATACGGCTAGACTTGTTTAATCAAGTGGTTTGGGAATAATCCTTATTTCCCTCTTTTATGTTTTCTATTGTTTTTGTTCAATTTCAGGGTACAGGTGTAGTTTATTCCCAAGATGCGAATTGGAGGACTTCCCTTGACTCTATTTGATCCAGAGATCCACAGAAGACATAGATGGATGACCCAAGATAATGCAAACAACACAGCAAATGTAGCTCTTAACTGGAATGAGAACGAGAATAATAACAACCCACCTTCTCTTGATGACATTAGTCCACAACCATAGGACTTCATGCCGAAGCTTATCAGGGAATCAATATCGATTGCATCCTATGGCTATGGATGTGACTAGAGCCATTATGTTACCGCCACTACAGGATGACACAAAGTTGGTGGTTTCGAGTGGGTTGTTTCAGATGCTGCAGAATCCTGGGTTGTTCGCGAGTCTACCATTAAAGGATCCGCATAGTCATCTACTCAATGTTGTGTTTGTCTATAAGAGTGTAATCAGAACAAAGTATCTGTCCATAGATGTTGTGGGGCTTCACATCTTCCCATTATCACTGACAAACGATGTAGTCCTATGGCTATCTGAGCTCTCATAAAGTTCAATCACCAATTGGGCTAAGTTTCAAAAGGCCTTTTTGGAGAGGTTCTTCTAAAAATAAAAGAAACTCAAGTTGAAAGATCAAATCAACAAAGTTGAGCAAATTCTTTGTGACTCAACCAGTAATACATAGGAGTGGTTTTGCAAAGTGCTTGAGAAGTGTCACTGACCACAAAATCGTTGATGATGACTTTGTGGAGATCTTCTATCGTATTTTGGACGAGAAGAGCCAAGCATGTGCTGACACCATCATGGGGGACATGTTTTTAGATCAACTATTTGCAAGGGTTGCTAAGAAGCTAGAAAAGATGGTCAAGACTAATCTTGCATGGGGGCCTAAGGATAGATCAACTACAAAGAGCTCATATATTGTCAGTATTAACTCGGAGAAAGCTAAAACAAATGAGGAGATAATGCAAGAGCTTGCTCGTATTCATACCAGTATAAAGGTAATGATGAAGCAGAATCAAGAACGTGCTAATGCAGTTGTTTATAAGCCTCCGCGAGCACCCATGTACGAGGACCCCTACTATGAGGAAGACATTTGCTTTATTGCTGTTCAGATTGGGGGTTTCCAAACCAACGTCCAAGGGCCCAATCAGGACTATTGGCACATATGTCAAGGAAACCAAGGTTGGAACTGTTAATAAGAGGGTGCTTTCAGAGACAACTGTAGAGGTTACTGCGAAAGGAATAGAGGCCCAGATAGATATGAAAATTAGGGTCACAGAGATGGCCACATAAATGGTGCTTATATGCCACCACACAATCGCGATACAGCTGCTGGTAGTTCTAGATTTGTGGAGATGTTTGACAGTCTGTTAAAGAAGGCTGACACACAGGATGAGATCTTGAGGGGGATGAAATCTGGATATCCAATATTAATGAGAAAATCAAGTCACATTCTATAGCTATGAAACATATGGAGCAATAGTTTTGTCACGTGTCAACTCAACTCAACAAGTGTTAAAGAGGTAGACTGCCTAGCAAGATAGATCAGAACCCAAAAAATGAAAGGCAGTGCATAGCATTTACTACACGTGGTGGAAAAGTACCATTGATCCTCTCATGTCGGTATGATGATGATGTTCGAGAGGAGACACTTGATGTAAAGGATGCTAATACTAGGGATGATCGTGTCAAGGATGGTGTGAGGGATGTTATAGAGGTGCCACAGAAGCTGAAGCTATTTCTAGACCTCCTCTTCCTTCCCCTCAATAAATAAAAAAAAGAGGAGGAGGGAAAGTTCAAGCACTTTCTCTCTATGCTGAAATAACTCTTCATCAACATCCCTCTTATCGAGGCATTGCAGAAGATGTCAAGGTAAAGTTTATGAAGGACTTGGTTACAAAGAAGCGCACTGTGAGCCAAGAGCTCTCCCAAGGGCTTCCACATTGTGGTTCAATCGCCACAAGGTCATTAGTGTAAAAGCAAGAAGATCATGACGCTTTCACAATACCTTACACTATTGAAGATGTGGAATTCGCATGAGGATTGTATGATCTTAGTGCTAGCATAAATCTAATGCCCCTTATGGTCTTCAAGAAGCTAGGTTTGGGAGCCCTTACTCCGACGAGCATGAGGTTGTTGATGGTTGGCGCACGGTGAAGTAGCCTATGGGATTACTTAATGATGTACTTGTCAAAGTTGAGAAATGCATATTCCCTACAGACTTTGCGATCTTAGATTGCAAAGTCGACTTCTAAGTCCCTATCATCTTGGGAAGGCCCTTCTTAGCCACTGGTCGAGCACTAGTGGATACAGAAGCAAGATAACTCAGGTTTAGATTGAATAAAGAAGAAGTTGTCTTCAACATCTGTTAGCTAATAAAGAGGCTAGACGACATGAAGAAGCATGTTGTGTACTTGGTAAAGTATGAGTAACCAAGTTGTCCAAGTCGTGTCATGACAATAAATATGGCGATACTTGGGAGGCAACCCAATTTATTTGATGTAATAGTTGTAGTTGTGCTTTTTTCTTAGCTTTTGGACTTGTAGGTAGTTTAATTTTTCACATTTGGGATGTAATTTTGGACATTGGACTTGTGGCATATAGGGTAATAGAGTATTCTGTGAAGACTATGCTGGTACATGACTGAGTAAACCATTCTTGTCTGAAAAGGCATTAAGAAGTCCTTCTACGACTTGTTCTGCAAGTCGTGTGTAAATCTACAACCCGTACACTATCTCGTAGAACAGTTCCAATGAACAACAACTTGTGCACTCTGGTCCACGAGCCAACTTTATGACCCGTAGATAAAACTACGAGTCGTGAATAGGGCTCGTGGACCCCAGGTAAGTTTTCTAATTATTAACTAACTGTTGAGGTGTCTACGAATAACTCTACAAGTTGTATCCAACTCTACGACTCATGTACTGGTCCATGAAACCCAGTCCCCAAAACTAGGGTTTTGATATTCTACGAGACCATGATTTACTGGCTGTGAAATTCTCTACGACCCGTAATTCGGGTATCGTAGAGTTTGGGCCCACTAATCTTTGATCGACCCAGTCAACATATAAATAATGTCATCAAATTACTTTGACCTTATTCTTTCACAATAATACAAGTCAAACCCGGTAATCTCCACCCTTGTCCCTGCGATCACTGACGAGCAGATACTAACTTTTTTCCGGCGAACATTTCGACAACCCTATGATTCTACCTCTTCGATTCCTCCTTCAATTTCTACATCTTGGTCATTCAATTTTGTAATTTCTCAGACCTAAAATCCCTTTTAATTACAAAATATTGTGTGATTAGGTTGAAATTAATTGAGAGGTATTGTCATCCAATGAATGAACCCATGTATGTCATGCTCATGTTTAAAATTTAATCATGAAAAATAGATGTCAATATGTGAATATGTGAAAAGCCAAAAATTTGTGTGTTTGGCATTGTCTTTATGTTTGAATGATGTGTACTAAATCCATGTGGTCACATATCGTCCGAATTGAATTGACTATGTGCATGAAAATTTAGTGTAAGAGGACATTCATATGTAATTTGATGCTAAATCAGTCAAACAAGGTCGGATGGATTTTGAAAACATGTAAAATGTTATTTTATGGGGTGTTTGGAAAGAGTTTCCTATGAGGTGTTAGGTGTTTGATTAAAGTCATGTGAGGGTGTGTGTACTGCTTCAATGCTGAAATTGTGGTTAAAAATATCGTATAGGGTCTGTGTTAATGGGCTTTGAAACTCAAGTCACTAGGTTTCTCTATTTACAAGGGTCTTCTACGGCCCGCATAATCTTCCACGAGCTGTAGTTGCCCCTCGTATGAAAATCTAGAAACCGTAGTTTTTTTTTGAGAACCTATCACATGAGACCTTCTATAAGTCATAAAATATTCTACAACTCATAGACAAGTCTCATAGATCCTGCCCTGCATGTTTAAAAACTAGAACACATCTACGACATAGTGTATCACTTGTCGATTCTTCTGCAAGTCGTACCTAGTCTCATAGGTCTAATTCCAGTAAGTGAAAATTGTGGACACTGTTTCTACGAGGGCGTTCTATGGCTCATAGTTCTTGCTACATCCCATAAAGTGACTTCGTAGTTCCTTCTATGACAAAGTCTGATTTGAACTTGCTTTTTGTTTCTCGATTTGTGTGTCTAACATGTTTGTTAAATGTGTATGTTTCAAGTACTATGGCCCAAAAGAAAAGATGTGGTGAGATTCGAGCCACGTAGAGGAGGCTCAAGATGAGACCTCAGAGGATCAAGGCACCTCCTAGGATAGTGGTTCACTTAAGGAGTTAAATGTCAAGCCTGACCTGGATGCTGAGCGACCATAGACATGGGCTATTGCCATACTTGGGCAGGCCTAGACCCAGGCCATTGTTGTTCGCACTCCCTAGTCTGAAGACGGAGGAAACAACATTAGCATCTTTATTTAAATGACTCTGTCCTGAGAGAAGTCACAGTTAGAGTTACGATCTGCGATGAGTCAGAGATAGAGTCCTCTACCACACCACCTCATGGATCACCATCACCTCTAGATGCTCTCACTAGTTGGTGCTGTGTTGATGGAATATGGGATGTCTTCACAAAGAGAGTGTAGCGGAATGAGCGGGGCAAATCAGCTCACTCTATGTTTGTGGAGCCCCGGATCATCACCTCCAAATTAGACAGTGTCCCTAGCCTTGTGAACACTATCAGCATATATGGGCTCCAGTGGCTGGTCGGAGAATAAGGAAAGTACTTCTCGACCATGGTTCGAGAGTTCTTTGCTTCATGTGCTGCAACAGTACTTAACACTCTTCCCAAGGGGGAGAGACCCCTCAATTAGCCTAGTCTAACACACACTAGAATGAGGGACCGATAGGTTGATATTTCTTAGATGACCATCAACCTTATACTATTTGGGCCTCAGTTTCCAACCCCCAGATCCATAGAAAAGATGATAGCTGATTGGGGCAGACCAAGGACAAGGCCCTGATGAGAGACCAGACCTGCAGAGCCGGCTTGATGAGATGGGTGGCCATTTAGCAGAGTAGGGGTCAGACCCTATAATGGCTAGCCACTTCTTCTGAGCCCATTGTGAAGGCTTCCCTGAGTGTCCCTGCCAAATTTTGTTGGGCCGTCGTGAGGTCACAAATCTTGTTGATGCTTGTAGATAACACCTTTCTGCTAGACTGTGCTATTCTTGTCACCAGCATCTTGGTTGGCTATGAGATCAATTGGGCCAGCCTCATTGCAGACCAGATCCACAAGGTGGCCTTGAAGTGGTCTACCTCTAGCCCCTTTCCTTTCTTGATCGACAGACTTTATCCTCAGTCTGAGGTGAAGTGTCTACATTAGTTGGATTCCCTAATTGAGCTCCATCTTAGTTTGGATCTCATCCTAATCAAGGCTAAGGATAATCTAGTGGCACTACAACAAGCACCATGCAAATGAGCCTGGATGCCTAAGATGTTCATGCCAGAGCAACCTTCTAAGACTCCATCCACCACCATTGCTGCTGCTCTATCGAGGAGAGGCCTCCACATACTGAGACAGATACAAAGAGGGGGCCCACTACTACTACTTCTGCCCCCACAGGTCGCTCCTACACTGACAACACCTGCTGACATGGTCTATATGTTAGCACCATCTATTTAGGCCATGGTGCAGTTACATGCCTAGTCTGAGTACCAGTTGACTTGGTTACTTTAGCAGATTAGGCCCTAGGTCCGCCAGGCGATTATAAAGTCCGAGGGACGTATGCAGGCATTCATGATCAACACTATTCATGACCTACTTACAATCGTGGATGCCCACAATGATTTTTCTGACTTACGGGTCCAGCATAGCCTAAGCTTAACACAACCAGCTGATAGGACAACCCTACAGATAAAGATCTAGAAGCTTCGGGTTGATATGACAGCAACCTTGTTCCCACCGGTGGCATTCCCGTAGACTGTGTCCCCAATGCCGATGGTGGGCTTATTTTCTCCTAAGGAGCGTCACAACCTTCCCATGGGAAGAGGACTCATCCTAATAATAATCCAGATGACGTGAGGCTGCAGGCGGGGTTGAAAAAGGAGTAGGAGTTAGAGCTTGCCATAATGCGATCGACACAGGATGAGGAGATGAGGCAGGATCGAGAGCTTGAGAGAGTGATGGGTGATGGCCCCTCCAGACATGGTTCTTCTACCACTTAGGAGGCCATCACATAGGTTGAGGCCATGGTCAGACTCACCCAGACATTGACACTTAGGCGCTCGGTATGTTCTTTTTGACCATTATGCTTTATTTTTAATTTTTGGTGTGCATTGAGGAAAATGCACCTCTTTTTCAATGAGGTGTGGGTGGTTATAGACCTTAGTGATGTATGAGTATCCTTGGCCTATAACTATCCCAAATTTTGAATCCTAGGGGTTTTCTTGCCTATATTCTTTTCCACGTGGCCTATAACTATCAAAAATTATGAATCCTATGTGTTGTTGTGCTTTTTTGTGGGAATTATACCCACCAAAATTTTTAGTAGTTATTCTTGATAGCAACTATGCTTGTTTGATTGATGACAACGCTTGTTTTTATAAGTGAGTATAAAGTTATGATAAGAAAGCATGATTTGAGAGACTGTGTTAATAGTGTAATCGGTGCCATGTGAGTGTGAGCTTCTTTGCTAAATTCATATATTGTGTTATAATTCAGAACTTGCCTTGTTACTCTGACTTACATTGTAGGTTAGTTGGTTAGGAAAGGATCTAAGGCTGTTGTTCGTAAATGTCCGCTTAGCTAAAACGATGAACCTAATGTGCGAAATACCCCTTGATCCTAATGTTTGAGCCTTACATGCACCTTCTATTTGTAAAAAATTAAGTTATCTAGCTTTATGAGACATAAAATCCTGAAAATGGTCCTATTCCTCCCTTGATCATTGTGCACCTTGACTGAGGCAAAACGCCTAACTTGAGGTTGGCTAACAAAAGTGGCCCTGGTTCTTAGGTTGGATATAGTGCACCTCGACTCAGGCTAAAAGCCTAAGTTGATGATGGCTGGGGTAAGGGTAATTTTATGTCTTTTTATGTTTGTTTTGCAGAATTACTGGATTGGCACAATTTTTTGGCAAAATGTGTAGAATTTGCTGAAGTATAGGTTCCACGAGACCCTTTATGGGCCATGGTGAATTTTATGGGCCATAAAGCTAGTTTCGTGTACAATTCCCGTGAAGGGTGATTTTCTTAAGTTAAGTCTACGAACATGCAGATGAGCCGTAGAGGATTTTATGAATCGTAAACTGTGTCTTTTCTTGAGGATCAAAAAGTGGAGAGTTAATGAAACATCATCAAATGAAATCCCATATAGGCCTTAAAACTTTATACGGACCATAGAAGGTTGTCGTAGAAGTCAGCCCCAGATTTGAAGAAACAATCCACAAAAGTCGATTACGGGCCGTAAAACATTATATGGCCCATACAAGCTCTTGTAGAGTCTATCGACCCAATTCTCCTAATCCATTTTGGTTTTGTGTTTTAAAGACTATAAATAGGTTTTTAGGTTATTTTTCATAAGAAACATGACAGAAACAGTCGAGAATAGTAGAGAGCTTGTGAGAAACACTAGTAAGACTTTATTTTTTTCTTGCAATTCAATCTTGTGATTCTTCGAGAAGAGTTTGGTTTTCTTGTGCTTAATTCTCTTGTGTAAATGCTCAATTGTGTTATTCAAATTCATAAGTTTTGCTTCTACACTAATCATGAGTAGTTAAATCCACAACTAGGATTGTGGGAACCATGAAGAATTAACAAGGTAAAGCTGATTAATTCATAATTCTTAATTCTTGAAAAGTGTGCATGCATGTATTTATTAATTCTCTTTGGCTTGAATGCGTTTTAACAGGGGCCAAAGTTAGAACTCTCCTAGTGTTACTGACTGGATCAAGGTAGTAATAAATAGGAAAATAGATTAATTAACAGGATTTGATTGATATTTCTCTTCTAATCAACCGAACTAGCTCAAGGGGAGGTTGTACAGGAATAATAGGTAAGGGTTAGTAATGTCCCACTGCAGGGATGGACCAACTCACATAGTACCTCTCACCTAGGCCAAAGGGTTTGGTGAACTTAACTTACCATTCTGCATGCTTCATAATTGAAAAAAATTTGTTTATGTTGTAATACTAAGTTAGGGAATGATGGGGAACACAATACACAAGTTACTCTTCATACCGATTTAACACATGTCTTAGTTTAAGATTAGTTTTCATAGTTTCTATAAACCCTCCCCCCCCTTTTGGGGGGATAATTAGGTTAATCCACTCGAATTACCTTGAATTCTTCTAAGTCTACCATATTCCCTGTGGGATCGACTCTAACATTGGTTAGGTTTTGTATCTTGACAGTGACCACTTTAGCCTCAAGAAGGAGGTGTGTCTTGGGTGACATCATTAGGAACACTCCTCAGACACTTTGTGAACCTCTCCCACATGGTACTGATAAAATCACTAGAAAGTTTCTCAATGTTGTTGATTTGGTCTTTTAACTTCATCTTCTTCGATCTCGAGAAGAGGATATTCAAAATGGCCTTCTACAATTAAACCTAGTTGGTGATCGAACTCTATGGGAGCTCGAATAATAATAGTGTTGCATCACCTATTAGAGACAATGGGAAGACATAGAGACCAACAACATCTATAGACTTATTCTGGCTTCCCATTAAACTCTTACAAATGTAGTAAATGTTGTGTAGACGGTTATGCAGATCCTCTTCTTGTAGGTCCACGAACGACCTGCAATTCTGCAACATTTGGAGTAACCACTCGGAAAAATAAACTTCGTGTTATCAGGTAGTAGGCGATAACACAATAGCTCCAGCGATATCTATTGCCATAAGATCAAGCCGATATTGATTCCATGTATTAGATGCAACATTAAGATGAAGTGGTAGTGGGTCAATATCCTCAAGCAGAGGTGGTTACATTGTTGTCATTATGGTTCTGGTTCAATGTTGCATTCACTACATTATTTGCAGCATTAGTGATGTTGTCCTAGAAAATTCTTCTCAGCGTCGTTTGGATTTTAGGGTTGAACAGAGTCAAGAGAATGCCTCGACTTATAGTGTTGTGCATACACTACACCTGCTTGCTAAAATAAAACAAAAACAACAAAAAACATAAAATGATGGAAATAAGGATTGATTCTCGAATTACTCAAATTAAACAAGTCTAGCTGTATCCTCAGCAACGGCGCCAAAATCTTGATGTCGTCTAATCTACACATCCTTTTTGAAGGTTAAAGCGATCGTTGTCAAGTTATATAACTTAATCAAGGTTAGGGTCGATCCCACAAGGAATATTGAAGACTTAGTGTAATTTCAAGCAATTTAAGTTAATTAACCTACTTATCTCCCGAAAGGGGGGGGGGGTTTGTAATTTGCAGAAAGAAATCCTAAACTAAAACATTTGTGTGATACCAGTAAGAAGAGTAACTAGGGTATTGTGTTCCGCATGATTTTTAACTTGGTATTACCAGATAATCGCTTTCTTTTCTAGTGTGTTGCGTTCATAACGATAAGTTATGTTTACCAAACCCTTTGATCAAGGTGAGAGGTGAATTTCACAACATGATTTAATCCATCCCCATCGTACGACATTACTAAACCTTACCTATTGTTCATTACAACCTCCTCTTGATCCAGTTTTGCTGATTAGACGAGAAAACATCAATCGAATCCTATTAATTAATCTCTTTCCCTATTCATTACATCAATCGAATCCTATTAATTAATCTCTTTCCCTATTCATTACTACCTTGATCAAGTCAGTAATACTAGGTGGGTTCTAATGTTGGCC
Source organism: Solanum rostratum (assembly GCA_029948455.1). Taxonomy (NCBI): domain Eukaryota; kingdom Viridiplantae; phylum Streptophyta; class Magnoliopsida; order Solanales; family Solanaceae; genus Solanum; species Solanum rostratum. Next base: position 51,897,249 of record CM057053.1, read on the forward strand.
ACCATTTAAAAAAAAATCAAAATGAAGAAAATTAATTAATACATGCATGTACACCTTCCTAGAAGTGCGAATCATCCGATTTTACCTAGTTAGTTCTTTATGGTCCCCACAACCCTAGTTGTGGATTTAGCTAATCATATTCATTATTGATGCAAGAATCATGATATAGAATAACATAATAAGCACTTACAAGGATAAACGTATGAACAAGAAATCCAAGACCTTAAATGGGAATCACAAAGTATGAATTCAAATCACAAAATAATGTTTCAAGTGTTTCTCTTAATGTTCCTCACTTCTCTCGTATGTTCCTCACTTGTTGTCTAGTAAAAATAACCTAAAAAATCTATTTATAGTGTTTAAAATACAAATCCAAAATAAAATAGGAGAACCAAATTCGACAGACTGTACGAGCAAGTCTATGAGCCATATTATGTTCTACGCCCATATGGAGGCTTCGTGGACTTCATTTTTCAATTATGAGTTAGCTTCTGAGAGACCTTCTTACAAGCTATATTTAGAATTACAACCTGTATAGGGTTTTGTCTAATGACTTTCAGAAAATCCATATATTTTGATTCTTAGGGTATGGAACCTCCTATACCACTCGGACTATATTCTACGACTCGTTTGATAGTTCATAGTTCAACTTGAGAAAATCACCCGTTAACTGGATTTTATTATGGACACAACTCTACGGCTCATGGAAACTTCCACAACCCGTAAAGAGTGTCATAGAACTGCAAAAACCTCATCAACTGCACACTTAGCGCAAAATCATGCCAAATCCTGTAGACCTGAAATGTAAACATAAAAACACATCAAATCCACAAACATCACTTTTAGATCACATAATATTCTATGTTTTAACCATTAGAAGTGTTGTATTTGATAGCACATCAGCTGTTCTGGAATCGCATAGGACTACCTATACTTCTTACCAGTTCACCGACCTGGACAAAAGGTGGTGGAGGTCAGTTTTAGCTCATCGACCTGTTGGATCTCCAACTATGACATGGAAGTACTTTATAGGGGTATTTCTGGAGAGATTCGTACAATATAGCCTTTGGGATAGCCGTAGGGATGAGTTTGATATGCTTTAGTAGGGTTCTTTGTCTGTTTCGAACTACGAAGCTAGATTTTATACATTTTCTAAGTATGCCTTTTTCAGCATCCCTACCTAGATTAAGAGGATTTTGCACTTTACTAAGGGATAGGCAGGGTGTCTTCAAGAGGCTAAATCTTTCTTTGTTCTTGATGTAGGCATATTTTAGAGTATAGTGGATCATGCTCGTATGATAGAGCATATCAGGCATGATACACAAGGTGGCAGGAAGAGATTCTGTCAACACGATCAGTTTAGTGGACACCCGCCACATGATAGGGAGATTCAAAGTCACGGCCACTAGCGACGAGCAGTTCAGGCAATCCTTCAAGCATTTGATAGTGTTCACATGTCCATGCCTACTCAAACAGGCTCGTGATAGCTCTCTTAATTCATCAAAACATGGTAGTTCTTCATCACAATCATCTAAGGGGAGAGACCCCTAGGCTTTTACATTTGTGATGAGGTTGGGCACTTCGCCAACCATCGTCCACATCGTGCATTTCCCACCCAGACTTCAGGTTCTCAGCCAACTTATCCATCTCTAATCGACACCCAGGGATACACCCTAAGTGAGAGGGGTAGTGTCAGAGGAGTCGTGGTATAGGGAAAGGTTGCGCTCGTAGAGGCCCACAAGCTAGTGGTGGGCATAGCGTTTGTTGTGTTGTACCAGCTAAAGCCGAGGGAGAGGCCTCTGATACAGATATCACTAGTATGGCTCTCGTGTGCCACCATTTAGCTTCAGTTTTATTTGGTCCAGGCTCTACTTATTCCTATGCATCAGTCTACTTTGCTTTTGATATTGATATTATATGTGAGCCGCTTGCCGAGCCTATTTGTATTTTCACCCCGGTAGGTGAAATATTAGTGATGAATCAGGTGTATTGGGGTTATATTGTGACTTTTATGGGGAGAGATACTATTATTAACTTCATATTGTTAGATATGGTATACTTTGAACCGATCACTAGAGTTTGAATACATCTTTTGTCAGCCTAATATGAACATGAGACAGGGTAGGTTATTGGAGTTGCCTAAGAGCTATGATATCTAGATCATATGGGGAAAAGCAATGTGATGGCAGATGCTTTGAGCCAAAAGGTTACTAGTATGAAGAGTTTGGCATTTTTGAGGGCTGAGGAGTGGCCCTTATCATTAGATGTTCATTCGTTTTCAAGAGAGATAGTTTGGTTAAATATTTCTCCTTCTCAGAGTATATTGGCCTTTATTGAGGCTAGATCTTCCTTTCTTGATCAAATTTGTGCTCATCAATTTGAGGACCCCAAGTGATGCACGATTCATGAAAAAGTGAAGTCAAGGTGACTATTATTGATTCTGATGGTGTGTTGAGGATAAATGATAGAGTTTGTGTGCCTAAGGTTGTTATTGGGCAAGATTGATATTAGAGGAGGCTCATTGTGCTAAATATTCCATCCATCCAGGTGTGGCAAAGATGTATAATAATCTAAAACAACATTATTGATGGTTTGGCATGAGGAAAGACAAAGCTGAGTTCGTGGCGAAGTGTTTGAATTGTCAACCGTCAAGTATGAGCAACAAAGGCCCGGTGGATCAATGCAAAGGATGCCCATTCCTAAGTAGAAGTGGGAGAGAGTGACTATGGGTTTGTTACAAGTCTCCCCATGGCCTTGGGCAAGTTTGACTCCGTTTGGGTGGTTGTTGATCATTTGACCAAGTCAACACACCTTTACCGGGGAGGACTAGCTACAGTAGGAAGTAGTTTATTTGATTGTATAGCCGGGATATTGTCAGGTTCCATGGTGTCCCAGTGTTTATATTATTAAATAGAGGGCCTGTGTTCACCTCCCATTTTTGGCGCGCTCTGTAGAGTGGTTTGGTACTAAAGTGGATTTGCGCTTCTCGTTCCACCACTAGGAAGATGGACAATCCGAGTGCACCATTCAGGTATTTGAGGATATGCTTCGTGCTTGTGTGATTGATTTTATGCCTCGTTGGGACCAGCACGTACCATTGGCAGTATTTTCATATGACAATAGTTACCACTCTACCATTTAGATGGCACCGTTTGAGGCCTTGTATGGCCGGAGGTGTAGATCGCCCATTGGATGGTTTAGCTCACGGTCAGCAGATGTGTTGAGTGTAGATTTACTCAGAATGCAATGGATCCGGTTGGTTTGATTCAAGGTATACTATTAAAAACTCACAGTCACCAGTAAAGGTTTGCTGACCTAAGGGTTAGGCCTCTTAATTTCTCCGTTAGTGACAATGTTTGGCTGAAAGTTTCACCAATGAAGGGTGTGATGAGATTCGGAAGAGAGGCAAGCTTAGTCCAAGATTCATTAGCCCATTTGAGATCTTTAGAAGAGTTAGCCTATGAGTTGGCTTTACCACCAGGATTATCACTTGTGCATCCTATGTTTTATGTTTATATCATCACCAGTACATTCCAAATGAGTCCCATATAATTTCTTCTGATTCTATTGCATTGGGTTTAGACTTGTCCTTTAAGGTGGAGCCGATAGTTATATTTGACAGGTAGGTCCGGAGATTGAGATATAAAGATATAACTTCTTCGAAGGTTTATTGGAGACACCATTCTGTGGATGAGGCTACTTAGGAGTTGGAGTCTAGCTTCCAAGCTAGATATCCTCGCCCTTTTTAGGCTTTAGGTACCCCTCATTTCTTTATGTTTGAGCATGAACATTATTTTTAGTAGTGATTGATGTATTAACCTAGTTGTCATTTTCGGCTTCATCTATTAAAATTACTATTTTACCCTTTCCTAAGTTGCTTTGGGCCTATTTTGAACTATCCATACGGTTGAAATAGAAGCACTGTATTTTCAAAGTTGAAAATATGAGTTTTGGCATTTTTGGAAGCTTAAGTTGTTGAAAAAGTGAGATTTTGTGTGATTCTTAGTTTTGGGTGTTGGATCAAAGATCTGTTGATTTCATTAGCTCCAGAAGGCCAAAACTAGAGTATGAGAAGTTACAGAACAGAATTAAGAGTTAAAATGAGTCTTTTAGGCCCAAATTTATGATTTTAGTTATTTCAAAACCAAAGTATGACTTTGGTCAACAATTGGAGTTTGGAAACTCGGATCATAATTTCGACAGTTCCAGTAGCTCTAGATGTTTAACCTAATGCTACAAATTGTCTCGTGATAATCTTTTGAGTTGCCGAAGGCAGTTTTGGTATTTTAAGTCTTATACTATTTTATACGAGTTGCATTGTTAAATGTGGCAAGAAGGCCTTGACACCGATTTTTGATGATTTCGTTGAGTCCAGATTATTATTTATGGAATGGATACATAGAAATTTTGTGCAATTTTTATTCCGAATGAGTTTTGAAGGTCTATTCCGAGTAGGGAATTGGACTTGGGCATTACTGGTGCTGCATTTTTGGTGCAGCTACCCTTTACACTCTGCATCCACACCTCATTTCACGCATTCACGGAGGGTAACCCTTCTTGACCTCTGCGTTCGGGGAGGTTCCTAACATGAAGCTTCTTATTCGCGGAGGTCCGTGCTCGCGGAGCGTTAAATGGCTTTGACCTGTGCGTTCACGGAGGCATATTCGTGTTCACAAAAAAGGACTTTTAGCTGAAGAACATTAAGCTTGAGAATCACCCTTTTCACTCCATTTTTGAACTTCCAAAAATTTTGGGGCGATTTTGAAATAGAATTTTCAAAGGATTTTATTGGCTAAGTCTTTCTAATAGTATTCTAATTATTTTCATAAGTTTTATCATGATTTTGGCTTAAATTTCATGATATTGAGTGTCCGAAATAGGGTATTTTTATTCTACGATTTGAAAACTTTATGTGATGAATTCTCCTTTAATTTGAACTCAATTTTAGTGAAATTTTCACCCACGGACTCCATTTTTCATGTAGAACCTGATTTTAAAGTCAATTTCCAAATTCGGAAACTTTGAATTTTAGCCCTAAAATTAACCATTTTTTCCCTAAGCCTAATTTGTGTCTGTGGATATCAAAATTCATCTCTTGATGTGTAGTATCTATTTTTGATAGCGATTGATCGAGTAAGAGATTGTTTTCAGGATTGAGTTAATTGAAAGCTTATATGAGTGTGGTTTCGGCATCGACGTAGGTTCGACTATCATTTTTGGGAAGAGATTTGAGTTATTGATCATGTTTATATGGTAATTGTGAGATCTAGACTGACACATGAGTAAATTGTGTTGACATGATGGAGTATTGATGGAGATGTGATCCCAGTTAAGCCAAATTTTATGTAAATTGTGATCCTATTGATGAATTGAGATGAAATCTTACGAATTTAGATAATTTGGAATAAAATTGTGACAATATAGGACTTATGATACTATTTGGGTAAATATGTTGTAATATATGATTGTTGAGATACCTTCGAGGTTTATATGTATAATTTGGGAAGAGGGAGGTCTGGTATTGCGGATACACTTGGCTATGGGTATAATCTTGATGATTAGAGACACGTTGGTGGTTTGAGTAGTAGCTGTGATACTTGATATTATTCTTTATGATCATATGACTAACTATATGAGATTCAAGTATCGATATTCTTGTTACGATGCCATTCTATATTTTCATATACATATCTTGGATGTATCATTTATTTGCATCTATTCCATGTTGTATTGTGCTATCCCTTGACCCGAATTGGAGGCATGGGTAATATGTTCCACATTTATACAACCCCCTTGACCCGCGTAGGAGGCAAGGGTGAGTTTTATATACGTCATAAATCACTTGACCATGGGCAGGTGGCAAGTATAACCTTTTATGATACCCCTTATCCACGGGCAAGTAGCAAGGTTGAGATATTTTGACATTTGTTGACCACAAGCACGTGGCTAGGATGTGAATGTCACGCCCCGGGAGGATCCCGTTGGCGTGGCCGGCACTTGAAGAACCATTGCTAATTCCCTAAGAGAACCACCTGACCTCATCTTCACGTCATTCTCAATAGCGACAGAAAACTCAGAAAATCCATTAATTTAATTAAATAAGACATTGTTATAATTTCAATTTCCAATGATAAAGTTTGGAAAAACAATCGACAATCCTCTACTTGACCTATATGAAGCTTCTATACAACAATCCATAGGGTACCATGATAGTCCATGGCTTCCCGAATCGAAGAAATGAAAGTACTCATTGAGAACAAAAAGGACTCCTCCGAATAGCAAGGAAAGCTCACCAATTTGGGATCAAGTAGTTGGACCTCAATGATGCTCTGGCTGAAGTCTCTAATAAAAAAGGACTCCTCCTAATAGCAAGGAGGGCTCATTAATGATGCAGACCAAAATAGACATCAGTACATGGAATATACTGGCATGTAAAATGGCTAAAGAAAAAAAAAACTCGACTAAAATCAGCCAACTCGACTCAAAAATCAGCTCAAGAACTCATAATTCAACAAAATGAATATGTAAGTTCAAATTTTAGGATCATACTTTGAAAATGGACTCAGTTTTATGCAACTCAATTTAAAACAGTGTATGCTTAATCATGTGTTGCTTAGGAGTTTCTCTTAACTGAAATCCAACCCCACAACCTTTTTTGTGATGCATAACGAAGGAGACATCGTTGCCACGCTCGTCCTAAACATGCCGAGATAAAGGACAATCAAACTCTCTTGGATGCAAAATAAATCATCATAGTTTTGGGACATGAGTCGCCCAAATTAATGATGTAACTATCCTACAGCAGCAGCGTAGTTTATGGTTTAGAATAGTTACCTACTCACCCCCATATCGACATATAATATTCCTCCCAAGACTGAAACATGCTTATGCCTATCGACTCAAATCATGTCTTATTTGGATATTTTCACATCAACTCAACTTAATTACTCAATAGCTCAGGCAATCTAAATCATTAATCATACATTAACTCAAGAATCTAACTCTAAATCAATTGGTCATTTAGACTCCACTCAATCATGCCAATAATGTCATACAAGTAAGATGCTCATTAAATATGCACATATACAAATAATATGCTCCTCATGCTCAATCACACTCAATTTACTCAACTCAGACAATCACAGTCACGATCTCAATCTGATTAATGCAACAAAAGTCATATGGAATGATGCAATTCAAAGTTCATAGTACTGAATGCAAATTTATTACTCCAACTTCATATGAAGCAACATGTAACTCATTGACTCATTTATAAATATGCATAAAGACACAAAATAATATCAAGTAACTTGAAGACTAGGATCATGAGATTTTCAATACTCAATTATCATACATGAACTCAACTCAAGTAGATAAAAGGGCGTGTGATGGACCTAGTCCTATGCTTTAGGAAGCCTTACATACCTAGAATTATGTAAAATGATCAACTCTTTGACGATCCTCATGCGTGAACTCAAAACCCTCACATTTCTCCCTTTTTCAATGCTCTCAAGATTTCTAAGTGTATAATGAGGGATAATATACCTAGGGTATTGATAATGGACCTAAAACAAGTAGAAAATGTCAGAGGTTTTAATTGAATGGGGTAGGAAAAGACAAGAATACCCTTCTTTAAAATTATCAAAGGGAGCCATGTAAGTTGCCTCTCGTAGCTAACAGGGTCCAAAAAAATCTAGTTACTGAAAATTGGATCAGAGACATGAACCATTTTCAGTGAGTCGTAAGATCAACCACGAGCCATATAGTTACTCGTCGTTCAAGGTTTAGAAATTTTTTTCTCTTGAACTTTAATCTAGAATCTTGTTCCACGGTCCATGAACAAGATGACATGCCATCTGGTAACTCATCATTCAAATCCCTGAAAAAGTTGATTTTTGGATCATCAAGCCACGAAAATGGGTCGTAGAATTATGTATGGTCCATATAATTTCCCGTATTGGGGCCTCAAACTTAAAAAAATTCAGTAAGTCGCAAGGGTAGCTACAGGCCTCATCTACAATCTGTAGATCACTCTACGGACCATAGATGACCTTTCATGGTTTCTTTCAGTAGCTTTTCCGAGTCATTTTTCTCTAGGCGTCTATTAGACAGGGTTTGATCAATTAAGCGGTGTTACGTTATATCACTGTTGGGATCTTTCATCCTCGAATGAAGAGCAATCTAGAAGCCTTGTCAAGGCATGAATCATATGTAGGAATTTAACAATCAAATAAATCACAATCCACTCATGCAATCAAGCTAGTAAACAATCAACAAATCAAACCAATTATCTATAAGACTCTATAACTCTACAATCATAAAAACTGGGGATAGAAAGGAACTCAACGGATAGGAAATAATCATTACAATAAACAATCTCATCATCAACAGGCAGGAATAAATGAGGGTACTTGGCCTTCATATCCTCTTCAGCTTCTCAAATAGCTTCTTCTACAAACTGATTTCTCCACGACACCTTAATAGATATAATTTCTTTGGTTCTTAACTTTTGAACCTAACGATCCAGGATTTTGATGGGAGTCTCGTCATAGCTCAAGATATCCTTCACTCTAATACTGTCAACTGGAAAAACTAATTGTGGATCTCCCAAACACTTTTTAAGCATGGAAATATGGGAGACTGGATGGATGGACGCTAACTTTGATTGTAGCTCGAACTTATAAGCGACATTTCCTATCCTTTTTATAATCAAGTAAGGTCCAATGTACCTTGGACTCAACTTCTACTTATTCCTAAATCGCATCACACCCTTCATGGGTGACACATTAAAATACACCTAATCGTTAACTTCAAACTCTGCTCTTCTTCTAATACTGGTGTCAAATTCTTGTTAACTCTGTGTAGTCTTCAGTCTTTCTGGCATGATATTAACTTTCTACGTTGCTTGGTGAACAAAGTTTGTCCCAATCAATTCTGCTTCACCTACCTTGATCAATCCAATTAGTGATCTATATCTCCTCCCATAAAGTTCCCCATATGGGGCCATCTGAAAACTCATATGAAAATTATTATGATATGCAAACTCCATCAGAGGCAAATGTTCATCCCAATGAACTTTTAAATCAATGATGTAGGATCTCAACTTATCCTCCAAAGTTTGAATTGTGCGCTTTTCCTGTCCATCAGTCTGTGGGTGGAAAGCAGTGTTGAGATTCACCTTTGAACCCAAGCCTTTCTTGATGGATCTCCAATGTTACGCAGTGAATAGGACTCCTCCTCTACCATAAAAGATAGACAAAGGGACTCCCTCCAGTCTAATAATCTCTGTTATGTATAATCGGGCATAAAATTCTATGGTGTCATTCGTCTTTACTGCCAAGAAGTGCGCAGATTTTGTCATCCAATCAACCATGACCCATTGCCTGCAGGACCTCATAATCGTGTGACAAAGCCCATGTTAAACGGGATCTCATGATCCCGTGACGAAGCCTATGTTAAACATCTCCCATTTCCATTCAGGGATCCCAAAGTTTTAAGCTACTCCACAGGACTTCTGATGCTCAACCTTAACTTGTTGGTAATTCGGGTATTTAGAAACAAACTCGGCAATGTCTCTTTTTATTCCACTCCACCAGTAGACTTCTCTCAAGTCATGATACGTCTTAACTGAGCCTAGATGGATAGAATATATGGAATTATAGGCTTTTTCCATGATTTTTTATCAAATACAATCAACATCAGGAACACACAATCTGCCTTGATATCTGCATGCTCCATCTCCCCCTTTGATGAAAGCCATGACCTTCTGTTTGACGTCCATCTTAAGTTCATGTAACTGATTGTCAAGGTGTTTGGATGTTTCAAGTTATTTGAGATCTTATGTTCCATTCGTGCTTGATGGTAACAATGTCTAAGGTATAGAACAAAGATCTTACGAGGTATATTGTAGGAGTAGGATTAACTTATGGGTAGCACATGCTGACTTTGAGTTAAGCTTGATCATGGTAAGGGTATGCAACAAGACTTAGGCTTTGCTGAGAGTTATAGGTTTTAGATTATGATGTCCTCTAATGAGTTGAGTTTTTTATCCTTGAGTCAATGTTCACCCTTAAGTTAGAGAATTGGAGTAATTGAGCTCTTGATTGCATACATGCCTTGAGAAATCTCCTAGTGTACTCATCATTCGAGCACAAAAGATCCCAAGGGGATATAATGTAACACCCGGTAAAATTACCAAAATACTCCTATATAAGAGACATTTGCATAATGTGTCTTCCCAAACTCCATTGAAAAACCTAAAGCTGGAAATGCGATTAGCATGAAAAATTGTAGGGGAAAATAGTCTTGGATAATTTTTTGTAAAGACCCAAATTTTTTTTGCATCTTTATCGAACCTTGTAATGTCGCCCCATAGAATCTTTGACCAAGTGCCACCTCAAGGAAGGCCCACACAGTTCGTGTGAGGCCACACGGGCAAAGAGGGGATACTTGGCCTTATTTTTGAAATCAAGGACTTGATAGGGAATTTCGAGCTAAGGCACATCACACTGGGACCCCTGCGGACCGTGTGACACTTCACGAACCATGTGGAGTGCAGTGTGATGGACTTGAGTTTGAAAGGCCAACAATCGAGGCCAATTGAAATCACACGGCCAACTTCACAGGCCATGTGAAAGCTCACGAGCCGTGTGACTGCTGTGAGGCTTCCAGCGTGAATTTTCTTCTAAGTATGGAATCACCATCTCGTAACTTGTCATGGGAAAAATTTTCCAAGTCTAGTCATATGGGCACCTACACGACCCGTGTAGTTTCACATGGGCTGTGTGGCCCATCCGTGCACCTACCTTTGCTTCAAAATATTCTAAGTCTTGAATTTTTGTTCTTGATCTCCGTCAGGAAATATTTGGCTAAGTGCGGATTCACGGGCATTGTTCACGGCCACTGAAGTGCTTCACGAGCAATGTAACCTCCAATGAAGTGATGAAGGGCATTTTTTCTATGCGTTTCATTAATGGCATTTTTGTAAATTCAGTGTACCCTAATGGTCTTTTAGGACTTCCTATACTATCTAAAGAATCCCTAATGCCCTAAACCCTATTCATAATACTCGAAAATTCACTCCTCACATCTAACTCTCTCAAAATTCTCTCAAAGTTTTTCTTTTAAGATTCAAGCTAGGATTAAATTGGAGTTCAACTTTAACTCAAACTCCTCTTCTGAATAAAGGTATATGAGATTGATTCTCGGTTCCTTTCAACCAAGAAGACCCAAACTTTTTTCAATTGATTTTTATGGAATTTCGCTTACTTTAAATATGGGTTGAGGATTATTGGTTAATAAATTTACTTGATGTATGGGATGTACTTTATTTAAGATTTTTAGTAACTTTAATCCCTGTTATGATGATTACATTGAAGTTATAAAGTTATGAACATTCATGTCCCCTTTAAAGCTTAACTTATGCATGGGTGTTTTATATTGTGATTTAAATGTGGATTTAATCCTGGATTTACCCTAATTTCGTATTATATTATTAATTTTAGATTGAATCTCCATTACCCATGCTACTCCCACATTATTCATGACATATGCATTCATGAACATTGGAATTTATGGAAAGTATGAAGTGGATTAAGCCCAACTATGTTTTACAATATTATTTTGAAAAGATATTGGTTATGAATGTGATCACATACATGTCTTATGATTATGGCTCTTTGAGTATTTTTGGGTGCTTACAACATCCCCTATATGTAAATGAGCTATTTCGTGCATGAGTATTAGGGTTATGAATTAGGTTTCGGCTTTTGAGCCTAAATGTGTATTGAAAGAATTGGAAATGACTATCGTCTCTTTGAAAGCATGTATATATGTAGGTATATGTATTCTTGTGGGATAATGACTTAGCCCCGTTGAATTGAGGGATTCTTCTCTTTCCTTGACCTTTTTGTGCCTAACACAAGGTTATGAGAATTCTATCTGAAATGGGTGTAGTTCCTGTAAGGAAGGTTGCTTCATACGAAATGTGTGTTGTTCCCATAAGGTGAAGTATAAAGTGATATGATATATTAGGTTAAAATCCTATCTGAAATTGGTGTAGTTCCCGTAATGAGGGGTGCTTCATATGAAATGAGTATCGTTGTCGTAAGTTGAAGTATGATTTACCTTTGGCAAGTAGACCACCTCTTTACCGAATAGGGGTTTTCATAGGGATTCCAAGTAATATCTCGCTTCTTATTCATGTCGGTTGAGGTCACATTCCCACTATAAATGAGCATTATTGCATCTCATGCATCATAAATTTCATGGCATATCGTTATACTATTCTTCTTTTGATATATTCTTCTTCTATATTACGTGCCCTTGTCATCTAACACTGAAATGCAGCTTTGATAAGTCATATACATTGCATGTCCGAATACTTAGTACATTCAAATATACTAATGCATACTTTTGCCTACATGATCTCACCATGTAGGGAACGAGGAGTATATTAATCCATCTTACGACATTTAGCTCGGATCTCAAGTTTGGCTTGTTGTTGTGAATCCTATCTTCCAAGGACAAGCCACTTATCTTTTACCTATGAAGTTTTGTTTGTGTTATTTACTTTGAGGGTGAACCCAGGACATTTATTGGCCCGCGTCCTATCTTAGAACTAGAGGCATTGTTGGACATCTTGTAAACTCCATTACGTTTATGTGCTAAGTGCTATAAACAAAAATTATGCTTGGCTTGGTCCTTAGTAGATAGCTTTATGTGTTTTGTCTCTGAGACATACATCTTGACTCATGATATGATGTAAAAGATCCTATATCCCGAATCGCCCCCATAGAGTGAGTCCTAATTACCCACCCCTTAGTCTTTAAGTGCTATGTGTTATGTGAATTCTTGTTAATCCCTTTTCTTATGATATCACCATAGCGTTAGTCCTACTTTTCCATCCCTTAGGCCTATGTGTTTATCATTTGAATATGCTTCCGAACTGATAATATAGATTTCGATACTTTGAGGTTTCTTTGGGGACTCTCAAGTTCCCATTTCCCATGTCACTCCTACACCCTAGGTTTGGATCGTGATAGAAATGGTATCAAAGCACTAGGTTTGTAAATGATCCTCGGAGTTTAAAATGTTGCATCAAGTAGAATCATATTATGGGTGTGAAGTGCACCATTCCTATGAGTGGGAGGCTAAGCAGGCGTTTTAGGAATCGTCTCGCTTCTTCATGTCATATGTCTTGCTATAGTTTGTCTGATTGGATTTCCCTTATTGTGATGGCATCATTTCTCTATTTCAGAACATGCCTCAAGGAAGACCCCATCAACCAAGGCCATCTCTGACTAACAAGCACCAAGTACCTCAAAAGCCAATGGATGAACCAATCTCCAATGGTGAATTTCGTATGACCTTTACCATGTTGGCTCAAGTGCTGACATCTCAGGCTAGAAAGACTAACCTTCAACTGGATGCCACTCTAGCTTCTAGGGTGAAGGATTTCACATGGATGAATCCTTCGTTGTTTTATGGGTTAAAGGATAATTAGGATGATCAGGAGTTCGTTGATGAGCTCACCAAGGTGTTGAATGTTATGGGGTTCACTTCTAGGAGAAGGCTAAATTGGCTTACTACAAGCTGAAACATGTGGCTCAGGTGTGGCATACCCAATGGTCTATGGAGAGGCTTTGCGGTGATGTTGTCAATTGGGAGGAGTTCAAGCTTGTATTCCTCGATTATTTCATTCCACTTGAGCTTAGGGAGGCGAAGACGACAGAATTTATAGACCTGAAGCAAGGGGAAATGAGTGTGAGGGACTATGCCCTCAAGTTCTCTAAATTATCTAAGTATGCACCAACACTTTTGGCAGATCCTCGTGCACGAATGCACAAGTTCATTTCTGGCATCTCTGACTTGCTTGTGAAAGAATGTCGTACAACCATGCTCATAGAGATATGGATATCTCTAAACTCATTGTATATGCTAAGCAAATCGAAGGGGAGAAACTCAAGGAGAGGAGAGTACACGATCCTAATAGGTCATGTTTTGATGGGGGTTCTTTGGTTCTCGGGGTGGTGGTTTGGGTTGCTTCCAAGAGGGTCAAGGTTCTGGTGGTCGGGCCGCTAATGCTAAAGTGTCTCCTCCTAGAGCACCGCTTTGTTATGGACAGGGGTGTCCTCCGTGTGGCAGGTGGGGGAAGCCCCACACAGGTGCATGTTGGAGGGATTTGGGTGCTTGTTTTGGGTGCGGTGACAAGAACCACAAAATTGCCGATTGTCCTAAGAATGCTCGTAGAGGTCAAGGTTAGGTAGCTCAAGATGGTCAAGACAAGCAAGGAGCTCCCTAAGGTCTTTCACGAAGGAAAGACAGGTTCTATGCTCTTCAGGCACGTCAGGAAGTTGAGGAGGATCCGAATATTATGATTGGTATATTAAAAGTCTTTGATTTTGATGCTTATGTTTTTCTTAATGCGTGTGCAAATTTATCTTTTGTGACTCCTCTATTGGCTTTTAAGTTTTGTTTGAGTCCCAAAATTTTGAACGATCTTTTCTCAGCTTATACCCCCGTGGGTGAATCAGTTGTTGCACGTAGGGTCTATCGTGGTTGTCACGTTTCCATGTGGCATAATGTCTTCTCGAGTGATCTTGTGGAACTTGAGATTTTTAACTTTGATGTGATTTTTGGGATTAATTGGTTGCATGCATCATATGCCTCTATAGATTGTAGGACCCCTAAGGTTAACTTCCTAGCTTTCGGTGAGCCCATTCTTGAATTGAAGGGTAGAGACTCCTCTATTAAAGGTCGATTTACTTCCTACCTCAAGGCCCAGAAGATGATTTCCAAGGGATCATTTTTCATATTGTTAGGGCCAATGATATGGAGTTTGAGTCACCTACTCTTTGAGTCGGTTTCGGTGGTGAATGAGTTCTTGAATGTGTTCCCCGAAGACTTGCCCGGTATACCTCCAGAAAGAAAAGTAGACTTTAGCCTAGATCTTCTCCTAGATAATGAATGTATCTCCATTCCTCCTTATCGTATGGCACAGGCTGAATTGCAAGAGTTGGAAGGATAAGCTGAAAGACTTGTTGGAGAAGGGATTCATTAGGCCAAGTATATTTCCATAGAGTGCTCCAGTGTTATTTATAGGGAAGGAGGGATCTCTTCGAGTTTGTATCAATTAAATAAACTAAATAAGGTAACCTTTAAAAATAAGTATCCGTTGCCCAAGATCGATGACATGTTCAGCCAGCTTCAAGGGGCTACCCACTTCTCAAAGATTGACCTCTGTTCTGGTTGTCATCAGTTAAAGGTTAGAGTGTGATATTACCAAGAAGGATTTTCGAAAAAGGTGTGGGCACTTTGAGTTTATGGTGACGTCATTTGGCTTAATTAATATCTTCTGTGTTCATGGACCTTATGAATCGGGTGTTCAAACCATTACTTGAAAGCTTTGTGGTTGTCTTTATTTATGATAGTCTCATTTATTCCGGAAGTGAGAAGGAACATATGGATCATTTGAGGTTGGTTCGACAAACCATGAGGGAGAAGAAGTTATATGTGAAGTTTAGCAAATGTGAGATTTGGCTGGGTGAGGTAGCCTTTCTTTGTTATGTGGTGTAGGTGATGTTATTAAGGTTGATCTGAAGAAGATCGAGGCTGTGAAGAATTAGTGTAGACCGTTGACTCCTTCAGATATTCAAAGCATTCTGGGGTTAGTCGGCTATTATAGGCGATTTGTTGAAGGGTTCTCATCTATTGCATCTTCGATGACAATTGACCCAAAAGAAGGTTAAGTTTGTGTGGTCAGATGAATGTGAGAAGAGTTTTCAAACCTTAAAAGATTGCCTTACATCGGCTCCTATCTTGACTTTACCAAAAGGCTTGGAGGGCTTTATGGTGTACTGTGATGCCCCATTGATCTGTTTGGGTTGTGTACTTATGCAACATGGTAAGGTAATAGCATATGCGTCAAGGAAATTGAAGGTGCATGAACATAATTACCCAGCACATGACCTTTTGTTAGCGGCAATGGTTTTTGCCTTGAAGATTCATAGACACTACTTGTATGGGGTGTGTGTTGATGTTTTCACCAATCACAAGAGTTTGCAATATGTGTTCACTCAAGGGATCTCAACTTGAGGAAAAGAAGATGGTTCGCACTCCTAAAGAACTATGACATGAGTGTTTAATATCATTCGGCAAGGCCAATGTTTCAACCGATGCTCTTAGTAGTCTATCTATTGGGAGTGTGGCTCATGTTTGAGAGGAGAAGAGGGAGTTGGCAAAGGATATTCACCGGTTGGCTAGGTTGGATGTTAAGTTGGCTGACTCTATTGATGGTGGTATCCATGTTCAAAATGGGGTCGAACCTTTAGTGTTTGTTCATGTGAAAGCTAAGCAAGATTTAGACCCATCATTGGTTGAATTGAAGAAATTAGTTACTTAAAAGGAGATTGAGGTGTTATTCCAAAGGGGAGATGGTGTGCTTCGGTACTAAGATCTATTATGTGTTCTGCATGTGGATGGCCTTATAAAGGTGATCATGAGTGAAGCTCACAACTCTCATTACCCTATCCATCCGGGGTCTACTAATGTGTATCACGATTTGAAGGAGGTATATTTGTGGCATGGTATAAAGAAGTACATACCCAAGTACATATCTGAGTACCCAAGTTGTAAACAAGTGAAGGTACAACACCAAAGGCTTGGTGGTGTGGCTCAAGACATTGAGTTTCCCATTTGGAAGTGGGAAGACGTGAACATGGACTTCGTGGTTGGTTTGCATCGGACCCGAAGACAATTTGACTCCATTTGGCTTATCATTGATCGGATGACAAAGTCGGCTCACTTTCTACCAGTCAAGAATACTTTTGGTGTAGAAGATTATGAAAGGTTAAACATCCAAGAGTTGGTGAGGTTGCATGGTGAGCCTAGGTCCATCATATCGGATCGTGGCACCTAAGTCACTTCTAACTTTTGGAGGTCATTTCAAAAGGGACTTAGTACTAAGATTAAGTTGAACACAGCTTTTCATCCTCAAACCGATGGGCAAGCCGAGATCAAAATTAAAACCTTGGAGGATATGTTGAGGTCTTGTGTGTTGGAGTGTTGGAGTTCAAGGGTAATTGAGATGACCACCTTCCACTCATTGAGTTTGCTTATGATAATAGCTTCCATGCTAGCATTGGTATGACACCCTTTGAGGCCTTGTATGGAGGAGGTGTAGGTCAACAGTGGGGTGGTTTGTGTTAGGGGAAATGGCATTGATTGGCCCAAATTTAGTATTAGAGGCTATGAAGAAGGTGAAGTTGATTGGGGAGAGATTGAAGATGGCCCAAAATTGCCAAAAGTCCTATTCGGATGTTAGGAGGAGGGATCTTGAATTTCATGTAGGTGATTGGATGTATGTGAAGGTTTCACCTATGATGGGTGTGATGCGTTTTAGTAAGAAGGGCAAAATAAGTCCCTAGTATGTTGGACCTTATGAGATTGTTGAGTGGATTGGGGACATGGCTTACAGGTTGGAGTTGCCTCCGAATTTGAGTTCCATCCACCCGGTTTACCATGTGTCTATGTTGAGAAAGTTAATGAATTATCCTAGCACTATTGTGCCATTAGAAGTTGTTGAGGTTGGAGAGAACTTATATTATAAGGAAGTCCCGGTGGAGATTTTGGATAGACAAGTGAAGCGGCTTCGTAAGAAGGATGTAGTTTCGATGAAGGTACTTTGGAGAAATCAACACATGGAGAGTGATACATGGGAGACGGAGTTGGACATAATGAAGCAATATCCCCATCTTTTCCAATCTACTCAATCCTAAAGTATTAGGTTCTTCCTCTTCTAAAGTGATCCTAACTCTTTCATTCTTGAGTCTCATGGCATGACATGCATACATGTGCATTAAAAAGATTTTTTATGATGTTTTGAATGATTTTAATATGCTTCGTCATGAGTTTCAATGAATTTATGATTTTAAAGTTGTGAGTTATGTATCACATCTTATGTTTGAAGGTTTCATGATCTAAGTCAAGCCTTTCAAGCCTTGATCTTGCACATTTGGGGATGAATGTTCCCCAGGGAGAGATGATGTAAGGATCAAAAAAAAATTTACTGTCTTTATCGAACCTCATAATTTCGCCCCATGAGAAAGTTTGACCAAGTGTCACCTCAAGGGAGGCCCACACGGTTCGTGTTTGGTCACACAGCCTCTGTGGCCTCCAGTGAGGGGATACTTGGCCTTGTTTTTGAATATGGGGACTTGACAGGGAATTTCGAACTAAGGCACATCACACCGGGACTCCCATACGGACCGTGTGACACTTCACGGACCGTGTGACACTTCACGGACCATGTGGAGGGTCGTGTGATGGCCTTGAGCCTGAAAGGCCAACAATTGAAGCCAAGTAAAGTCGCACGACCACCTTCATGGGCCAGGTGAAGGCTCATGAGCCGTGTGGCTGGCCGTGAGCTTTCTAGCGTGAATTTTCTTCTAAGTATGGAATCACTGTCTCGTAACTTGTCGTGGCAAAAGTTTTACAATTCTAGGCATACTGGCACCTACACGACCCGTGTAGCATCACACCGGCTGTGTGTCCCATCCGTGCGGCTAACCTTGCTTCAAAATATTCTAAGTGTAGAATTTTGGTTCCGGACCTCCGTCTGCAAAAATTTGGCTAAGTGTTGGTTCACGAGCACTGTTCACGGCCAGTGAAGTACTGCATGGGCCGTGTAACCTCTACTGAAGTGATAACGGGACATTTTTCTATCCGTTTTATTAATGGCATTTTTGTAAATCCTGTTTACCCTAATGGTCTTTTAAGACTTCCTATACTATCTAAAGACTCCCTAATGCCCTAAACCCTATTCATAATACTCTAAATTCACTCCTCACATCTAACTCTCTTAAAATTCTCTCCAAGGTTTTCTTTCAAGACTCAAGCTTGGATTCAATTGGAGTTCAACTTTAAGCTCAGTTCTTCTCAAATTCCTCTTCCTAATCAAGATATGTGTGATTGATTCTTGGTTCCTTTCAACCAAGAAGACCCAAACTCTTTTCAATTGATTTTCACGGAATTGTACTTACTTAAAATATGGGTTTTGAGAATTGTTGTTAAACAAATTAACTTGATGTATGGGTTCTACTTTATTTATGATTTTTAGTTACTTTAAGCCCTATTATGATGATTACATTGATGTTATAAGTTATAAACATACATGTCCCCTTTAAAGCTAGACTTATGCATGGGTGATTTATATTATGATTTAAATGTAGACTTAATCATGGATTTACTTCAATTTCATATTATATTTTTAATTTTATATTGAATATCAATTACCCATTCTATTCCCACATTATTCATGACGTATGCGTCCATGGATATTGGAATTTATGGAAATTATGAAGTGGATTAAGCCCAATTATGTTTTACGATATGATTTTGATAAGATATTTGTTATGACAAGAATATGATCACATACATGCCTTATGATTATGGCTCTTTGAGCATTTTGGGTGCTTGCACCTTCCGCATATGTAAATGAGCTATTTTGCGCATATATGGTTATGAATTATGTTTTGTCTTTTGAGCCTACATGCACATTGAAAGAATTGGAAATGACTATCGCCTATTTGAAAGCATGTATATATGCATGTATATGTATTCTTGTGGGATTACGACTTAGCACCAATGGATTGGGGGATTCCTCTCTTTCCTTGAACTATGTGCCTAACATAGGCTATGAGAATCCTATCCGAAATAGGTATAATTCCCATAAGAAAGGTTGCTTCATATGAAATGGATGTTGTTCCCATAAAAGTAATATATAGAGTGATATGATATGTTATATGGATATCCTATTTGAAATGGATGTAGTTCCCATAAGAGAGTTACTTTCTATGAAATGAGTGTTGTTCCCGTAAGTTGAAGTATGGTTTACCTTTGGCAAGTAGACCACCTCTTTACCGATGAGGGGATTTCATTGGGATTCCAAGTAATAGCATGCTTGGTCTTACTCATGTCGGTTGAGGTCACATCCCCACTATATATGAGCATTATTGCATTTCATGCGCCATGAATTTCATGGCATATCATTATACTTTTCTTCTTTGGATATATGCTTCTTCTATATTATGTGCCCTTGTTATCTAACACTGAAATGCAGGTTTGATAAGTCATATGCATCAAATGCCCGCATACTTAGTACATTCTAATGTACTAACACATACTTTTTCCTACATGATCTCACCATGTAGGGACCGAGGAGTACATCTATCCATCGCACAACGTTTATCTTGGATCTCAAGTTTTGCTTGTTATGGTGAGTCCTATCATCCAAGGACAAGACACCTATCCTCTACCTATGAAGTCTTGTTTGTGTTATTTACTTTGTGGGTGAGACCGGGACTTATCTTGGCCCCCTTCCTATTTTATGACTAGAGGCATTATTGGAAATCTTTGACACTCCTTTACGTTCATATGCTAAGTGCTATGAACGAAGATTATGCTTGGTTTGGTACATAGTAGATATTGTTAAATGTTTTGTCTGTGAGACTTACATCTTGACTCATGATATGACGTGAAAGATCCTACGTCCCGAATTCCCCCCATAGAGTGAGTTCTACTTACTCACCCCTTAGTCTTTCTGTACTACGTATTATGTGAATTCATGTTAGTCCCTTTCCCTATGATATCCCCATAGCGTGAGTCCTACTTTCCCATCCATTAGGCCTACATGTTTATCATTTGAATGCTCTTTTGAACCGATGATGTGGACATGGATACTTTAAGACTTTTTGGGGACTCTCTGGTTCCCATTTTCCATGTCACTCAAAGACCCTATATCCAGGTCATGACATTTTTAGAGAAACTGAATCAAAAGATAATTTTTTAATGCAAATCGCATTCTAGTGAGAGTGCGTGACTGGTGTGCAATGCGGACCTGTTGCGAGTTACACTTAGACTTCGTCCTTATATTTTCTAAGGAATCAGAAAACTCAATGGGAGAATTTTTGACGAAACACCACTCAAAACTACTCAGTCTGTGTCGTAGACTAGGCTTCCTTAGGCAGAGTTTTTTTTCCAGTTTTGTGTGGGGCATTCCAGACTTCTCCCATCCCCTCCTGAACTCCAAACACGATCAATTTAGGTCGTTTTGAGCATAAAAAAGGTTCTAACACCCATTCTTAAAATTTTCTAAAACTTCTTACCAAAGCTAGGGCTAAGAGAGAAGAGGAAGAGCAAGGGTTTCAAGTTCAAATGCGAAGATTGATAGAGGATTGATTTTTCTGTCAAATTTCATCTATGTAAGGCTAGTCATAGTGTTGGACTAAGTTCCTCCACACACCCACATGTTAATTCTCCATTGTTATTTTTGAGTAATGTTTTACCCAACATCTTAAATTCTTAATGGGTAAATTTCCTCTTCTATTGTGTTAGAAATATTTATGAAATTGAGATTATTGTTATTTCTATTTATTATATTTTAGGAGTCGTCATTCGTGGATACTTTTCCATGAACCCTAATGAAATTGATGATCATGGATATTTTATACATTATTTGACTTTGAGATCGATGAGTTTTTTAGCCTTAAAGAAAAATATTGTTTTAAAAATCAAAGTTTTGCATACTGAGAATAAAGATGTCGACCTTTTTATGCATTGCTGAAAAAGTGTTTTGAACTAATATTATATATGTATTGTATTGAGTCCAAAGAGTTATATTTTAAGGAAAATAATTTTATGAGATAATGCGTGTTTTGATGAGCTTGAGTAAGTTGAGCATGTGGAGTACATGTTCTTGTATATGCATGAGATTAGCATTTACTATGTCATATGTGCTATGTGTGACTTCTATGTGATTTCTCTGACCGTACGAGTTAGAGTCTTGCGTGGAGTTAGCTAGAGTCTTAAGTTATATTGCTTGAATGATGGTCCTTAATTATTAGGTTGTTGAGTAATTAAGTTGAGCAATTGAGAACTGAGTTGACTTGATTGAGATGAGTTTGATTTAATTTTTATGAGAACATTTTAGTCTTGGAAGGAGTATTGAGCACCGAGTTGGGTAAGAGGAAACACCCCAGAACTAGTTGCTAGCATAGGATAGTCGTGTAGTTATCTCCGGCGGCTCATGTCCCACTAGATGGCCGTTCTCTTTTGATCCAAGAGAGGGGGAGAGGTTGACATCCTTTACCTTGGCAACATCTGGGCGGGCATGGCAACAACATTTGTTTCATTGTGCATCACCGAATTCATGGTGGTGGGAAGAGTTATATCGGTTAGAGAAACTTCAAAGAAACACTTGAATTGAGCATATCACGATTTTCGAACAGAGTTGCATTAAACATTGAGTCTTATATAGAGCACGATTTCAAACATTAAACTTGCATCATTTATCTGAGTTAAGTTATGTGATGAGGAGTTGAGTATTGAGTCGAGTTGGTTGATTTGAGTCTGAGCCTTATCTATTTTCTTGAGCTATTTTATATACCAGTATATTCCATGTACTAACGCCCATTTTGGCCTGCATCGTTTTATGATGCAGAGGTAGGTATTAGAGGAATTCAGCAGATGCACCGTTGAAGTTCAAATCCGTGCTTCCAGAGTTGGGGAGCCCTCCATGTTTGCCTTCGGAGGAGCCCTTTTATTTTCACTAAGTATTTTATTTTTCTTGAGTTGGGTAGCCATGTCTTGTCATGGTACAATCTAGCTGTTAGAGGTAGAATCTTCATAGACATTGAATAGAGGTTGATGACTGTCATTATCGTCCAAACTTTGTTCATTGGAAACATTCATCTAGGAGAGGATTTAGTCAATTGATCTGTTTCTTGACTTTTATTTGAGTATTGTTCCGCTATTGAGTATCATGTGATGATGAGGCCAGGTTGTTCTCTTCGGGAATTAGCAGTGGTTCTTCAAGTACCAGCCATGCCAAGGGTATCCTCCCGTGACGTGACATCTTAGCTAGCACTCATTCCGCTAAATGACTCATTTTAGAAAAAAGTGATAACTATACATCATTTCAAATGATTCATTTTAGGAAAATTAAGTTGTCGGAATAAGGTTTGGAGTTGTTATGAAAATTTTAGTTCCACAGTTGAAAATTGAGTTAAAAGTTTTACTTTGGTCTGCCTTTGGTCAACATTTTAAGTTTTGGTGCTCAGATTGAATTTTTAATAATTCCATTGGGTCTTGAACGTGTTTTACAATCAATATGCACTACTGGTTCATATTTATAGGGTTCTAAATAAGTGTCCAAGGTTAAAAACATGTTCAAAATGACATTTAATGCAAGTTGACTATGGTCAATCCAAGGTAAGGGTGGTCAATATTTGGTCAGCATTGCTTTTTTGGCTAAAAATTTCTATATTTTGGTTTCTTCCCACTCTTTCTCATTTCCACCATTATCACTCAATTGTCACTTAAGAGAGACAATTCCTGAAGCCATCTTTTGAAGAAATTCATTTGGGTAAGTTTCTCTATCATTTCTAAATCATTTTCTAACATTTTCATGTTCCAAAAACATTTCAAAAATAAGATTTTAAAGCGGGTTTTGGGGGGGAGGGGTGTTCCCCCAAAGTTCAAAAATAGTAATTTTATGATTTTGAGGCTGTTTCTTGCTCAATTTTAATGGGATCCTTGAAGTGTAGGTGTTGTTGGACTTCTTATGATGTGTTCTTTACATTCTTGATAGTGGTAAATAAAATTGGAGTTTTCAACTAATGAAATTATAGATTTTTCATGAACTTTGATTTTTTTTTTATAAATGGTGGTTATGAGCTCATTTTGGCTCCATTTTTGAGTTGGTTTTCACTAATAAGTTCTTGATTATGAGAGGAATATTTTCATCTAAAAATTTCAAATTTTTCCTCATCTTTCAATATTGAATTTTCTTGAGGATTTTGCCATTTTCCTTGAATTGTTTGACTTTTGTGTCATTAGCTTCTAATTGTGATTGTGAATTTATTTTTGAATAGATTACAGTGTGCTTTGAAATTAAGTCGAAATAGGAAGGAACTTTCAGTGGATTGATTGTTTGGCTATTTCATCGGAAGTAAATTCTACATCTGTTGACTTTAATTTAACTTGGTATCTTTCTTTCTTTTTTATTTTGGGAATTAGTGAAATGTTTTAGGTGCTATGATCAGGTAATGGAGAGTTTGATGTTTGAGTTTTCAATGTGGAGTAGGTTGATGTAAGCATTCTTCGCCATCCTTAGTAAATGAGTCGATTGGAGCTTATGAATATTGATGATGAGTTTTCCATGATAGTCTAAGTCTTATGCCAATGAATTTATGGGAGCACAAAAGTTGAGCATTAGCAGGCAAAGAAGAGGTTAGATTGTAAGAGTTGTGAAAAGTGGTTATGTACGTCAATAAGAAAAGCAAATATAGAAAGATTTGCATAGAGACAGGAAGAAGCTAAGAGTGGTATTCTCGAAGGGAATTTTAGCGAATATTTATATATATGCGACTATAGTATAACAGAAGAGTTTAAGATATTCTTGTGGATAATGATTCATTGGTCGTGTGGAGATATGTACCTATAACTTAGAAAGGTGAATTAATTAATAAACTTAGAGAGACGACCATTGAGCTAAGGGGGAGATGATGAGATGATAAAACATAGTAGATCTTGAGTTTTCGATAGAGATGGGATGATCAAGATGAGATATAAATTCTTTTCCATCTCATATTGTCCATATACTTTAGTTGAGGTAACATTCCATTCCCATCTGGTGTATGACTGCCATGCCTATGGCCTAGTCCTATGAACCACTTGTTGATTGTCATTCATGTTGAGTTGTGAGGATGAGAAGCAATGACTTCATTCAGCAATTTTTATCTTACGTCATGGATCTAAGAGTTTCCAGTCCTATGTTGAATGAGATATTACCTGAGTTTTACAGTATGTATAGTTCTGTGAACTAAGAATGAGTCTTGATAGACAAGAGAGATTGTACTTTATTATGAATGTCCTCAGATAAGATTTCTCGATTAAATCATGCTAATGATCTTCCATTCCCAGCCCTTTGAGTGATCCTGCTTTCTAGTCCTCATATACGTGTCGATGAATAGAGTATTCTGACAGTATGTTGATATGTTCGTGATTATGTTCATCGATGATATTCTTATATATTCCAGAGAATAGGAGGAACATGCCAATCACCTCAAAATCGCATTGCAAACGCTCAAAGACAATGAGTTATATGCAAAGCTTTCTAAGTGTGAGTTTTGTTTCAAATCAATGGATTTCTTGTGGCATATAATTTCAGGGGATGACATTCAAGTAGATACTCAAAAGATTGAGGTTGTCAAGAACTGCCCTAGACCAACCTCATCGATTGAGATAAGTAGTTTTCTGGGATTGGCTGGCTATTACCAGAGGTTTGTTGAAGGGTTTTCTTTCATATCCACACTGCTAACTAAATTAGCTCAGAAGAAGGCTAAGTTTCAATAGTATGACTCTGACGAGTGTGAGAAAAGCTTCTAAGAGCTAAAGATAAGGTTCACTACCACACCGGTGTTGACCTTTCCAAATGGGACAGATGGATTTGTCATCTACTGTGATTCTTCGAGAGTGGGATTAGGATGTGTGTCAATGCAGAGGGGGAAGGTTGTTGCTTACGATTCTGGAAAACCTAAGGTACATGAAAGAACTATCGCACTGATGATTTGGAGTTGGCAGTAGCCGTGTTTGCTCTCAAACTTTGACAACACCATTTATATAGAGCAAATATGTCTTCACCCAGAACGAGCTTAACTCGAGACAAAGGAGATGACTTGAGTTGCTCAAAGACATTGAGATGAGCATCCTCTATCACCCAGATAAAGATAATGTAGTTACTAATGCTCTTAGAAGGTTATCCATAGGAAGCACCGCCCATGTGGAAGAGGAGAAGAGAGAGTTATCCAAAAAAGTTCGTAAGCTTGCACGATTGGCAGTCTAATTGGATGAATCAGGCGAAGGAGAATTTCTTGTCCATAATGGGTCAGCATCATCACTAGTAGTGGAGGTGAAGGAGAAATAAGATTAAGATCCTATTATATTACAGTTGAAGGAGGATGTGCATAAGAAGAAGGTGATGGCTTTTGATAAAGGGGGAGATGGAATATTAAGGTATCGAAACAGATTGTGTGTTCTAGATGTTGATGGTATTAGAGAGAGAATCATGGTTGAAGCCCATAGTTCTAGATATTCCATCCATCTAGGTTCTACAAAGATGTACCATAACTTGAGGTAAGTCTACTGGTGGAGCGGAATGAAGAGAGACATTGTTGAGCTCGTTTCCAAAGGCCTGAATTGCCAACAAGCTAAAGTTGAGCACTAAAGGCCATGTGGAGTAGCTCAGAACTTTGAAATTCCAGAGAGGAAATGGTAGATGATTAACATGGAATTTGTCACAGGCTTACCGAGGTCCCGCAGGCGACATGATTCGATATGGGATATAGTTAATCGGATGACAAAATCTACACACTTCATGGTAGTCAAGATGACTGACACTGCGGAGGATTATGCTCGACTTTACATAAAGGAGTTTTTAGATTACATGGAGTCCCCTTGTCCATCACATAAGATAGAGGAGCTCAATTAACCACCCACTTTTGGAGATCTTTTTAGAAGAGTTTGGGTAGAAAGGTGCACCTTAGCACTGCCTTTAACCGCAGATAGATGGACAAATAGAACATACTATTCAGACGTTGGAGGATATGTTAGGAGCCTGTGCCATAAACTTTAAAGATAATTGGAATGACCACTTTGCTTTGATCGAGTTTTCTTACAATAATAGCTTCTATTTGAGCATTTAGATTGCCCCGTATGAGGCACTTTATGGGAGGAGATGTAGGTCGCTGATTGGATTGTTTGAGGTAGGTGAAGCAGAGTTGATTTGACCAGACATGGTTTACCAAGCTATGGGGAAGGTGAAGATCATTCGAGAATGGTTGAGGACTGCGCAGAGTCGACAGAAATCTTACACAGACGTTAGAAGAAGAGACTTAGAGTTTGAGGTCAATGATTTGGTGTATTTGAAAGTATCGCCCATGAAAGGACTGGAGAGGTTCAGAAAAAAAAGGAAAGCTAAGTTTGAGGGATATCGTCCCTTATCAGATCATAAAGAGAGTGGGCAATGTGGCATATAAGTAAGAGCTACCATAAGAGCTAGAGACCATCCATCCGATTTTCCACATTTCTATGCTTAAGAAGTGTTTGGGAGATCCACAGTTAGTTATACTTTTCAAGAGTATTGGAGTGAAAGGCAGCATGAGTTATGAGGAGATCCTAGTCTAAATCCTTGATCGTCAGGTTTGCAAGTTAAGAAACAAGGAGATTGTATCGGTCAAAGTATTGTGGAGGAACCAATTTGTAGAAGATGCTACTTGGGAGGTGGAAGAGGACATGAAGGGCAAATACCCTCATTTGTTCCTGACTGCTGATGATGAGAGAGTTGATGGTAATGAATTTCCTCTAAATTCTTTAATTTCCATTCCTTGAGTTCTCCTTTAATTTTGAATATGATAGAGTTCTTGAGTCCGAGTAAGGATTGATGTGATTTGATGGTTGTTTGACTGTCTTACTTGCTGATTATTTCTGATTTTTTTATGGCATAAGTGTGGTGAGAGCTGGTTGATTATTAAAGTTCAGCAGGTTAAGTAAGATCACCAAAGACTTGAGGTGCGTTTCAGAGGATGTCAATTCCTACATTGATATCAGAGTGGATTACTATGGACTTTTTAATGAGTTTACCTACTAATTTGGGTGGTTATGACTACATTTGATTGAATGTGGATCATTTCACTAAGTCACGCTCATTTCATTTTGATCAAGTTAAAGTACACGATAGAGGAGTTGGTTCATCTTTATATCAATCAGATTGTTATGATTATTAGATAACTCATTTCCATTGTGTCTAACAAGGGACTTTGTTTACATCTCCCTTTTGGAAGGCCCTACAACATGGGTTGGTCAATCGGTTAGATTTGCATACAACATTTAAACCTCAAACTCACATGCAGTCTAAATAGAGTATTTGAGTGGTAGAGGACATGCTCGGGCATATGTTGTTAAATTTCGTTTGCAGTTGGACAAGCATTTTCCATTGGAGGGGTTTGCTTATAAAAACTACAACTATCATTCCAGCATTTATATTGCTCCTTTTGAGGCCTTGTATGAATAGAAAAGTAGATCACCCATTGGTTAGTTTTATTCTATTGCAACAGATAACCTCGATACTGATGTTGTTAGGGATGCCAAGGAGCAGGTTTGTTTGGTTTAGAGTCAATTGTTGATAGGTTTAAGTCGTCAGAAGAATCATGCTGATAGATGTGTTTGATCCTTAGAGTTCATGAAGGATGACCAGGTATGGTTGAAGATTTCTCCTATGAAGGTGTCAGGAGGTTAAGAAAGTAGGGCAAGCTTAGCCCTAGGTATATTATCCCTTTTGAGATCCTAAAGCGAGTGGGAGAAGTGTTTTGTACACTTTCTTTTCCACTTTGTCCATTCTCTATTTAACTGGTGTTTCATATCTTGATGCTACATCATTACATCCCAGATGAGTCTCCTACACTTTCTCTTGATTTGATAGAGTTGGATCGAGAGTTAACTTATGAGAAGGAGTCGGTGGCCATTTTAGACAGTCAGGTCAGGAAGTTGAGGACCAAGGAGATAGCTTCAGTGAAGGATAATTGGTGACATCAGCTGATGGGAGTGCTTATTTGGGAGATCAAGTCTAATATGTAGATTCATTACCATCATCTCTTTGAGACTTTAGGTATGTCCCTTGCTTTATGTTTGGGAACGAACATATTTTATAGTAATAGATGATGTAATGACATTAACTATTTTTTTTTGTGTTGGTTGACTGATTTAAAATGTTGGTTTTTAAATATCTTGTAAAAGTTGATATTTTCGCTAAGGATTTGATTGTTTGAAGGTTTGAATCACCTAATTTTGAAATTTTGAGGCATCCGGATATTCGAGTCTCGAAATGGAATCTCATTGATTCCATTAGTTTTGAAATATGGGAATTGGAGTAAGGGAGTTAGGAAATCAGGTTTGGAGTTGTTTTATGGTTTTTTGGTCCGGAGTTTGAAATTGAGTTAAAATTTGTCTTTAGTTTGACTTTTGTCAATGTTTTGAGTTTCAATGCTCGGATTGGATTTTTTGCAATTCCATAGGTTATGAAACATGTTTTATAGTCAATTTTCACTGTTGATTTATATTTGTAGGGTTTCGGATGAGTGTTGAGGGTTGAAAACATGTTTAGAATTATATTGGTGCAAGTTGACAATGGTCAATAGTCTTTAATGGCTGAAAATACCCATATTTTGGGTTTCTTCCATCCTTTTCTTGTTTCCACCATTGCTACTCAACTGGAGCTTAAGAGAGACGGTCTTTAAAGCAATATTTTAATGAAAGTCATTGGGGCAAGTCTCTTTATAATTCCTAAATCATATTCTAACATTTTCATCTTCCATAAGCATTTCAAAATCAAGATTTCAAAGTGAATTTTGGGTTTTTCACCACAAATTTTAAAACTAGAGATTTTATGGGTTCGTTGGAATTTCTTGCTAAATTTTGATAGAGTTTTAATGTGGGACCCACTTTCAGAATTCAAAAATTGGCCCCGAAACTAATCTAATACAACATTTTCATCTCAATTAACAAGGCATCAACTTAATTTTGGTAGAACATCAACACAAAATGAGCATTCAACCAAAACCCAAAAACTAGCTAAAAAGATAAGAACTAACTGCAGCTACTGCGGGAAATTTACAACAAACAAAGGCTTGAAATCCGAAGCCAACCACCCCACGACGGTCCTTGCGAAATTCCACAAAAAATAGACATAAAAATTACTGGAATGAGATACTCATAACTCAAGATATCACCCTCCAAAATTTAACCCCAAATGCAATCCGAAATTCACCACACAACAGCTATAACACAATTTAATTGAAACAAAGCCTCAACTTTGATTTTGGACGTTGCTAATATGCTTCCCATGAATATTCTTTGAATTAAGGAATCACAAAATTTGAGCCTAAATGAGCTAGAAATCAATTGGAATTTGTTGCATGATGGCTTAAATGCAGGCAAAGACCATTATAAAAGGTCACCTATGGGCATCTCTATAAAGTCCCGGGTGGTCACTACAGCACCGTCTCCAAAAAGGGTAGACCTTGCTATAGTGATGTAACGATCCAGCTCGTTGGTTATATTGTTTGCTTTGGACCTAGGCCCACACGATTTTGAAATGTGTCACTGGTAGTTAAGGCATGTTTACTTATATACCTAACCTCTCTACTGTTGTTTTCTAATGTACGACTTCTCATTTCAAGATTGGTTGTTATATACACCACCTCTATGGACGTAGCATCCTCGCTGAGGTTTTCTCCATCGTGTGGGATTCACCTAGACTTAGCATTAAGGTTTACCCCACCTCACTGGAATTCACCTAAACTCCGTTGAACTCTAAGCCACATCAACGAGGCCGATACAAGAGTGGGTCAGATACCATTTGTAATGACTCGACCCGCTAGTGGTATTGTCTACTTTCTGCCTAGGCCGACACGACTTTATAATGCATCACTAGTAGGTAAGACATATTTACTTATATATACCCAACATCTCTCTTGTATTTTTTTCGATGTGGAACTTATCATATCAAGATGCGTTGTTACAAGTGAGCTCTTAGTCGCTATAGCGACATCACTACAGTGAGGCAAGTTGCTAAAGCAACACCATAACCCTAAGCAAGCCTTGCTATAGTGAGCCCCTGGTTGCTATAGTGTGGTCGCTATAGCATGCCAGGACCGCTGAAGCAATGGCACCTGTTGATTAGCTGAGTAATCTGATTTTCGAGATTCTAATTTCTAACAGGGTACTCGAACTTCATCCGGGACCCATAAACACAAATGAACCATTCTACCCCCCACAAAATTAAACATTATGGATTCAATAGCATAGTCAAAATTCTCGTATGAGATGGTTTCGACTTATTGTCGATCCCGCTACCACGATCAGTTTTTATCAATTTTCATCAAGGGGATCAGAATGAGCCTTGAAGCCTCGGGAACAAAATGAAGGGTCATCCTAGACCAAACACAACATCTCTGAAACCTATTACACTAATTGAATTTTTTTGGGGCACATTTTCCAATAATGTTGACTAAAGTCAGTCATTAGCTAATTTTAAAGGTTAAAATGTAAAAGTCGGTACGAACTCACACCAAAATTCTCGATTCTCAACCCGGCCATGATTCTAGCCTAATATTTTCAATCCAGAGCTAATGGAACTATTAGAATTATATTCCATGATTGTTTACTAACATCTTTCACTAAGATAAATTTTCAATGTATAACGTCTTTCAAAACACAAAAAATTGCGTAACTCCCAAACGAACGACTATGAAACCAAGCAACCAGTGCCTACATGTCATTACTGACCTGGAATTGCTATATGAACAATCTAAATGGTAAAAATTACATGGTTAAGGCAGAATGACCCAGAGGGTCATTGTACAAATCTACTGATAGACTGAGTATATCCGACATATGTTCACTACAAAATATTCAAAGGAAAACTCACTTATCTAGAAGCAATTAATTTGTTTGTAAGGTATATACTTGTCTGTTTCTTTTCCTTCGAGTCATTATCATTCTTTCGGGGGAATGTTAAATTTGAGGTGTGAATGAAAAAGGAAGAGTTGTTTCTTTCTGATAATTTGTGACCTCTTTGAAGAGTCACGATGTTTTTCAAAGGTTGTGACTTTTTCAGAGGATTGTAACCTTTCTGATAAGGCACAATAAGTACACGTTCACATTACCCTTTCGTGTCTATAAATCGAGGATTTTTATCTTATTTCAAACTATTTTTTCTTGAATTCTTTTTCTTTTGGACAAACAAATTCCAGCGTACTTTATTGCCTTTGAGTAGTTCGCTGCCACCTTGATTTTAGGCACAAATATATAGTAGAGTAAGATCATTCTATCATACAAGGATATATTCCATTAACCTCGGGTACTTGAAAAGAATAATTTCTTTAAGGAAATATTGTGCATTCTCAGGACTTGATTCTCTTCTAGTCAATTTTGTTTATGTTTTTTCTTATTGATTTATTTTCATTGCTAGTTTTAGTTATACTGAAAACATACTAGAAATGTTGTGTTTATTCTTTCTAGAAAGGCTTTCCTGTACAAAAATTTTTGTTTTATAATTTTTTTTATTAAAAAACTTTTGTTCTAAAGTTTTTTTTCAAAAGTTTTTTTCCGACTAAAATATTTGTTCCGAGGATGAACAATTGATGCATACATGGAAAAGGTACATATTCAAAATGAAACCATGTAAAAGACAGCACATAAATAAGGACAATTCCTTTATAGAAATAATGCATGTATTTTATTTTTTTCCTTTTTGTATTTAATTAGATCTTCGTTATATATTCCTAGCCGACGAGAAAATAGATAGATGTATAGTTGGGTTACAATTGAATTCCTTTTTAACTGTATTAATTCATGTGCGGATTACGGAGAAAATACAAAACAATATTTCATTTATTTCTTCTTATTCTCAACACTTTCTACTCATGTGTAAACTACATATTCAGTAAGAATGAAGCAGAGAAATATAAATTGGGAATCTTTTACCATATGTCTGGCATAACGTGTTACATTATCAATGTGTAGATCTTGAACTAACAGTGTCTGAAACTATATATGCCAACGGCAAGCATTCTAGAGAAAGCAAGAGATATACTCGAAATGAAAGTCTATGGTCAATTATCTATTTTATTAAAGTGAATCAATGACTCATAAAAAAGTCAAGAAGTAAATGGAGGAAGTAGTGATCAAACAAATGAAGAAGCTTATATTGAAGTCTCAATTTAAAATAAATAGATAAACAAAATGATTTTCGAAAGTACTGAAGCTCCAAAAATATTTAATAAGGAGCGAAAAAGAAAATATGGAAGTGGATCCTATGTTGGTTTCAAGACTTTATAGGAAGTTGATGGTGTTTGCTTGGATAAAAAAATTGTAGAGAAGTTATGAGAAAGAGGGAGCTCAAAAAATCAACCATATGAAACTGAACAAGGAGATTACTCATATGGCTCGAAAAGGCTACACAAAAATATCATCAAGCTAATATGCTACAGAGATGAAAATTTATCGATACGCATCATTTGTTTCTTAGCATGAGCAGTCGATTACCAAAAATGTTCATCACTAGAAGAACTAATAGGAATCCAAAGAAAACCGTTGAGATCTTCCACAAGGAATGTTTAAAAGCTTTGACTGAGTTCTTCCGAAACAAGCTTTAGGTAGTTCTAAAAAAATCACTTTAAGGGGAGCATGAAAAAAGTTAAATATGATTTTCTAGGTATGTCATAGATTAGTTTTTGGAATAATCTGGTATAGTATTTAGGATAGGTACCTCTGAGAAATATCTAGATATTTTAAAGTAAAAGACAAAGCTTCTAGAATTTTCTCAAAGCTATTTTATAGATGATATTTGTAGAAAACTTTAGAATAATCTGGATCATCTATTATCTAGAACCATCCATAGATAAGTATAAATAGAGGATGGTCCTACACATTTGTATCAACCAAATGAATTAAATATAATTCAAGTAAAATTCTTTCATAACTAAGTTTTCCTTTCCAAAATATATTTCTTTTTCCTTTCTAGCTTTTCCTTCTTTATTTGATTTTTCCGGCCTTAGTTATCAACCATAGGCTAGCAGAAGATCTTTTGATTACACTTTGCTTCAGTTATATTTCTTTATATGGGACTTCATAGAACGTCAAGAAAGACCACTATTGAGGTCCCATAAGACTTATCCCCTCTGAAGTTGCTTTTATCTGTGCAAAAAGCACATTTACGTCAATCTCATGGTCCTTGAGAGAATTAATTGATATCTGGCGCTACTTTACATCAACCTTTTCATCCATATAGTGAATCTGCCGGCCCAAAGTCCAGTCAAAAAATGTAAATAGTTTTCTCCTTCATCAAGTTTAGAGAATCAAGTAATTACTAAATATTATAACGCTCTTCTTTTACGCACCACAGAGTTTGATTAGTTTAATAACAAATTGTATTTTACTCCATTGTCAGTATCCAACCAATATCGTGTTTCTTTTAGTTTACTTTCTAACTCAGAGAACTCTTTCATTTTTTCCACTAATGAAGGATGAACAGAGATCAAAGACACCAAATTTCACCACTTGTCCATAATCTGGTGTCTCTGATCTCTATTCATCGTTCATTAGTGGCAAAAAGTGAAGGAGTTATCTGAGTTTTAAATTCTTCTAATGATAGAAGATGTCGATCAATCCTGATATTAGAGTGAAAATAAAATTTGTTGAAATTATCAAACCCTGTAATAGGTAGAAGGAGAGGGTCATAATATATAGTCACTTAGTTGATCCTCTAAACCTATTCACGAAGCAACTCATTTCTCCCTTTGGTCAGACTTTGGGCCAGCAGATTCTCTATATGGATTAAAAACAAGATGTAAAGCAGAGACAAATATCAATAAATTCTCACAATAACCATGAGAGATGTTCAAGTGCTTCTTGCATTGATAAAAGCCCACTCAAAAGGAATAAGTCTTATAAGGGCTTATGAGAAGATAGCATGATTGCAATAACATCATTTCCTTAGATGTTTAAGAGACCTGGAACTACTAATGTTGTTACATACTACACAAGTATAGTGCAATTTTTAAAATAATTAGCATCAAATGGCTACACATATAATTCTATCACTAAAAATTATATACAACAAATAACAAAAAAAGTCTTTTATCAAATGTGGTACCTTAGTCCTCAAAAGGTATGATAATCTTCAGAATACCAAACAAGGATCGAATATTCTATCACTAATCCACATACAACATTACTTTAAAATAAACAAGTTTACATAAGAAAGTTTTTGTTCAAAATTTAATATTGATAGAGATGGAATGGAAAAATAAAACATGTTGATTTTGATGGTACAAATCAATGAAGGTTTTCTAAAGGCAGGAAGTGTTTTGTCAATATTTAATGACAAGAAACAGTGAGTCTCAGTTAGCCTTCACTTCCCTAAATGACTCATTTTAGAAAAAAGTGATAAATATACAATAATTTGTCTTATAGTGATTCTAAAAGCTTTGTCTTATAGAATTTTCTCAATGATTTCAATTGGACCATTTTAAGAATGCATGTCCACTGTCCTAGTTTGTTCCTAAACTTTTAGAAAAAAGTGATAAATATACAATATTTTCTAAATAAAATATTGTCTCATAATATTTGGTACATAGTAAGAATGCATGTATTTTATTTTTTTCTTTTTGAATTTAATTAGATATTCCTAGCCAACAAGAAAATAGATAGATGTGTAGTTGGGTTACAATTGAATTCCTTTTTTACTGTATAAATTCATGTGCGGATTACAAAGAAAATACAACACATATTTCATTTATTTCTTCTTATTCTCAACACTTTCTGCTCATGTGTAAACTACATATTCAGTAAGAATGAAGCAGAGCAAGACATATGTATGTCGGAGAAATAGAAATTGGGAATGTTTTACCATATGTCAGGCATAACGTGTTACATAATCAATGTGTAGATCTTGAACTAACAGTGTCTGAAACTATATATGCCAACGGCAAGCATTCAGGAGAAAACAATGAGGGAGATATACTCGAAATGAAAGTCTATGGTCAATTATCTATTTTATTAAAGCGAATCAACGACTCATAATCGTGATTCTCATGCACAGGGATAGCTCATGCACATATACGAAATAATGTAAGCACCCAAAATGCTAAAAGAGTCATAACAATAGACATTTATGTGATCACATTATTGTCATAACCCATATCTTTTTCGAACTATATATATGAACATAATTGGGCTTATTCCATTTTGTAATTTTCATAAACCTCAATGCTCATGAGTGCATATGCTATGAATGAGATGAGAATAGCATGGGTAATTGAGATTCAAACTTAAATCAACAATACATTGTGAAATTCAAGTAAAGACATAAGTAATATTCATATTTAAATCATAAAATAGATTACCTATACACGAATCAAGCTTTAAAAGGGGACATGCACATTCATAACTTCATAACTTAAATGCAAATCTTCATGTTAGGGCTTCAATCACTTTAAAATCCATAAATAAATATAAATCATACATCAGTTGAATTTAATAAACAATAATATTGAAAAATCATATTTAAAGTAGCTAAAATTCCATGGAATTGAGTGTAAAAACGTTTGGGTCTTCTTGGCTGAAAGGGACCAAGAATTAATCTCACATACCTTAGCTAATAAAGAAGACTCAAGAAGGAATTAAAAGAAGAATAAGCCTTCCCTTGTTTCCCAAGCATAGATTCACATTAGTCCCTTGAGAGAGTGTTCTTAAGAGTGACTTGAGAGAATTCTGAGAATAACAATG
Organism: Solanum rostratum; assembly: GCA_029948455.1. Taxonomy (NCBI): domain Eukaryota; kingdom Viridiplantae; phylum Streptophyta; class Magnoliopsida; order Solanales; family Solanaceae; genus Solanum; species Solanum rostratum. Next base: position 51,933,654 of record CM057053.1, read on the forward strand.
AATTTGAATGAAAGTAATAAAGTGTAGGTCATATGAAAGTCTTTAGGTAGCATAGAAAGTTACAAAAGACCCTTAGGATAAACCATAATTATGAAAATACCATTAATGAAATGAGTAGAAAAGCGTTGAAGTCGAGCCTCAAGGATGGTGGTACAGTCCATGATATGCCATACACACTGTACACTTGCCCATGGTCTAGCGCTTAGGAAATTTTCAATTGATGGAGCTCAAAAATGGTAAACCCATACTTAGAAAAATTTCAATGTAGGCATCAATATGGAGGGCGGTACGGACCATACCAAACCACATGATCCATGAGCCTCCTCCATACCACTCCACTTTGAAAAATTTCTCCACGGCAAAGTTCTGAGACGGTGATCCAATACTTAGAAAAAATGTCACTTTGGAACCCTTAAGAAAGGACATACAAACCTTACCCGTCTATACGGGCTATATACTTATCCATACCACTTTATGTGGGCTCAAAACGTTGGAGTCTCAATCCATAGGCTACCATACTATCTACCACACGGTCCGTATAGTCTCACACGGTCCGTGCGGGGTCCAATTGTATACACCTTGGTCTCAAACTCCACACTAAGGCCCTCACACCCCACATAAGGCCAAAAGCCACTTCAAGGAGGCTCCACATGGTCCGTATAGCTGCACACAAATCATGAAGGCTTTCATAAAGAATCACCTTAGTCCAAAACATTATGGAACAAAATTCCTATGCTGCAGTGAGGTCGTACAAACTCAGGGTCCTTACTAGTGTGAATGCCGAGGATGTTGGTTCCGACATTTCCAAAGCTTTGAAATGGGAGATGATCCTGGGGTATTATCAGTTATTGGATAGCAGCAGTAAGTTGAGTGAAGAGGAACGACGTCATGCCACGACGTTAACTAAGGTGCTGCTTGGGAGGCAACCCAATGTGAGTATTTTACTGCTTTTTAGTTTGAATAATGGGTGATTAATTGTGCAGGGTTGAAAAGAAAAATTGGAGTGGAATGTTGACAAGGGCAACCAAGAGGGGCTACTCGGCATATAACTAAGACATATTGGCGATGATCAATTTGACCGCATTTCTGGTCGAGTGGTGACTCTGGAGGTGCTGTCAAATCTTGCAAACCAAAGGTCCAATCAGTGAATTGCCGAACATGCATGCTCATTGACCTACTTAAGACTTTTAAAATGGCTTGTCCCTTTCACTTTCCACCATCCCTTTTTTTCTCTTCCCTCGCATGCCAATACCTCTTTCCTTTGCTTTTCCATTGAAAATTTTCACCAAGGAGTTTGAAATAATCATCCAAGGGCATCACCAAAGGTTTCATTGTGTCTCATTGTTGAACATGTATGATTTTCACCATTGTTCGAGCTCTTGAAGAAGCAACTGTTTGTTAAGCTCATCGAGGTTTGTGATGTGAAAATGATGCCTTAACTTCGAAATTCTTCTTGAAAATTGAGTGGGTAAGACTTTAGAGTTGCTTTTGAACCCTTTGTTGCATGTATGTGTGATTTATTTCGAGTTTTGATATCTTTTTATGAATGTTGAATTAGGGGTGTGAATGAGCTGGGTTAATGTCATGAATCAAAGGTTTCTTTCTCATTGTTGAATGGGTTGTAGGTTTGGCCCCAAATCTTGTGCTTGATATGATGCTTGAATGTATTCAATCAGAACTAGACCATGATCATATGGATACATTTTTGACGTGTGCTTGCTTGTCGATTGATTGCTTATATGTGCTATGGGTGAAGTTTGAGTAACCCCTAATCTCTTTTAAGAGATTGAACTTGCCCTATGATAGATTGCGTTATGTCATTCTTAGGGGTAAGTCGTCGTTTGATCAAGTGTATAGTCACTGAAACCATATGATAGTGCTAGCTAGTAATTAAGCTTGTATAGATGTGTTGTGGTGGTGGAGGCCTTTTTCACCAGGAAAGGCCCAAAGCCAATCCCAGGGAACATGTATGTTCATTTTAAACATGTGATATATGAAAATTGTTGAATTTTTGGTAAGTGGATTAAGAGCCTTGCCAGTCAGAATAGGCGATGGTCATTTTGACAGCCTATGTGCACTCGATGATGTGCCCGACTGACACATACATCACCTTATTCGCCTGTTTTTCTCAAGGGACTGTTGTAACTTTCAGTGATGAACTTTCTTTATCATAGAATAAGATCATCGTATCGCAGATTGAGCATGATCATCGCTGAAAGTAGTAGTGGTCCTAAGCCTGCAATCTATGCAAAAATGTGATGGGTTGACCGCCATTTCATCTTGGCAACTCCCCGAGTATGATATGCAGTCTAATATCCTATTCTGAATATCTTTCATATGATAAAATATTATGCTTGGTTGTTTGTCAATGTTTCCCTTGAGAATGTAGAAGTGTGTTATACAAAATGACCAAGCGAAAGCATATCCTAGTAAAATCCACAAGGCCCTCACCCTTGCCAAGAGTGTCCAGCCCAAAGAGGCATAAAAGTGAGTCAAGAACTAAAGCCCTACATGATGCTATCTCACTATCCTCTCATAAAACTAAGGAAGCCACAACTCTAAAATTCTTAAATAGGTTTAGGGCTGAAGGACATAGGACAATCTTGGAGAAAAAGAAACTATCAACACAAGGGTTGATTGATCAGTACCCGGAGGTTTGGTAAGTACTTAAATTCCATAACTTCTAGAGCTTTACGAAACCTTGGGACCAATACGTGCCTAGCCCTGTGAATGAGCCTATGGCCAAGTTGTTCCAAAGAGCAGAAGCAGGGTACAAATTGTGTCAAAACCCCTGGATGTTTTAGAGGTTCGGGGTGTGCAAGTTCCATGTGGAGAGTCTGAAATTAATGATTCTTTAGGTTGCACATTCTGGAGTCGGAGCAACTTGAAATATTTATTAAAGCTCCAAACCTTTGAGGATATCAAAGCATGGTTAGCTCCATTGATTGGAATTCCAGCCCCCTCATGGTTGAAAGAGGGGGAAATCATTGATAAGAAGGAGCTAAATATACCTTCACGGTTTTTGTAAGGGTTAATTAGCAGTAATTTGATGCCTTCTCAGAATGATTCTATAATACATCATGCTAAATATGCGTTAGTGGGTTATGTCCTGGACAAAAAAGATCATTGCCTCAAAGATCTTTTCCAGAGGAAAACAAGAGAAAACTTCTTTGCCATTTCCAAGTCTTATTACAACTTCATGCTAGCATGCCAGAGTCCCAAAGAATAAAAAGATTGATACGAAGGTGACTCCATCGACAACCACTGATATTTGATAAATTGAGACTAAGTACCTGTGGGATGAGGTGGACATGAATAGGAAGAAGTTGGTTGACATAACGCTCGAGATTGATGTTGAGGCCCTTGACTCCAGAGCTACAGCTCAGCATTGCACTCACTAGGGCCATTATTTTCACGATTGGCCACATAGCCGAAGCCGCTGATCTTCGGGCTACAAAGGTTGAGTCATCTGTTCTCGAGATAGTTGAGGTAGCCATAGCCAAGGCTTTGAACCATATGTAGAGGCTGAGGCTAAACACAGTGAACTAATAGAGGCTCACAAATTGAGGATGGATAGGCTTGAGGCTACAATTGATGACGATGGAAAGGAGTTAGCGAGTTTGAAAAATTAAAATGGTGGTATTTGAGAAGATGGGTGGTGGTACAGACACATCATATTTGAAAGCTGATATTGATAAATTGAAGAAGGAGGTGACATCTCTCTGGTACATTGTCTTGAGCACATTTTTTTTTCGGCTGGAACATCCACCCCTCAAAGTGGATTTAGCTACGATAACAATTCAAGGGATGAATGTAGAGACTCAGGGTGATTGAAGTGGAGAATAATGAGGTGAGCCTGGAGACTAATTTGGAGTCATTGGGAGCAAAACGAAGAGAAGAGGACAAGGAAGAGCTAGATAGAGTTGAGAATGAGATGGTGGATGTAGAATTTGCAGGTTCTGTGCTGGACAAGTCTATGATTGGCATGTCAAGTGTGAGTGTGCCTAAGACTGCTAGGCTCCACATTGACCTTGAGAGTACACCGGTAAAAGAGGGCATTGATGCCCCCATGGCATCTTTTTCAGCTCCACCACCACCACCACCGCAGGATTGACTTGACAGGGGGATTCTCATACTCACTACAATCTCTTATGCTTACCCTTTGTTTTCCTTTGCATAGTGAGGGCAATGTTTATTTTTTTAGGAGGGGGTTTTTAGGAGGGGGTGAGCTTGAGGATTCCCTATCTTCAGGATATTTGTATTTTTGATGAGGCAATGATAGTATTTCATTTTGATAAATTGTGCTATTGATGAATATCTAAACAATTTCTTACTTTTTTGGTTGTATATAAATTTTAATTTGGGTTGTAATAGGGTAGTGATTATTTTTTATCATTTCTTTTGTTTTTCTTGATCAAATGAATGACTGCAAATTTTTGGCAAACCCCGTGCATAAAGGATAAGCGTGCGAATGTAATATCGTGTCGCTAGTCCTTAGCAATCCGAGCATTGATTATCTATATCTTTGATTCAGATAGTGCCATGGACGAGGAGCATGTACTCACTAATTAGTTTGTTCTTGATAAATTAATCCCCGAATAGATTTGAGGAATATTAAGTTAAGTATGTGAGCAATTGAGCTTGGATATGCAAAATTGCAAGTGTGTTTCCAGTCTTTTAATGCAAAGCCATTTTGCCAATGTGGGATTAGTTATCTTGTTGAAATGCTTCTATTGCATCATCTAGAACTTGCCCGGTTTGTCTTGAGAAGTGACTTGGTTAATTCTGGATTAGGATAGGACTTTAGGCCTTCTTTGGTTCCATTAATCCAATTTGACCATAGTGACATCCATTGTTAGTGAATTAAATCCTTAGTGAACCCCTTTTGAGCCTTAATCCCTTTTTTGGCAACCTTGTAACCTTGAATCAGGTTTGTAAAAGACAAGTCCTTTTTGTCCTTACCAATCCCTCCTTGAACTTGAAAGTAAAGCAGTGGCTAAAGGTTATGTTGGGGGTGGTTAGTAGGAAGGAGGAAGTGTCTCTCATGAAAGGTCAGAAAAAGAAGAGTAAAAACGAAAGAAAAACATCGAGGATTCCTAGAAGAAAAATGAAAAGAAAAGGTGAGAAACAAAAAGGTTTCAATATTGAGGACCCTCCCAAAAATTGAGAGAAAGAAAGTCTTGTTGTGAAAGAAAAGATAAAAGGGAGTAAACTAGGATGATGAATCAAAAGGAAAAGAGATACCAAGAATGGGATTAATGAAAAAGGAACCAAAGAAACCATTGTTCTTGACACGAATATGTACAGTTTATGGAGAGATGAACCACCATTGACCATTTTCTATCCTACCCAACCTTTACCCTACATTACAGTCATAACAAAGTCCACCTGGATCCTAATCTAGAAGAAAGTCAAGTGAACTCTAATTGAGAATAAGGGCAAGCCTACGGGTTGAAGCTTACATGTTATTTCGCATTTGGGAGGGTGAGAATTGAGGAGGTCCTCTATAAATAAATGGCATAACCTTGTGTTTTCAGGATATTCTTTGGTGTGAGGTAAGATGGTGATGTTTTTGGGCAGTAATTAGCAACTACATGAGTAGTTGTGAGCATAGCCATGTTTTGGTTACTCCTTAGTCATCTTTCAAGGCTTCAAGGTCACGTATGTGGTTTGTGGAAGTTCAAGAAAGGATGAAAAAACTAAAAATGCACGTGTTTCTCCCCATGGCCCTATTAGTAAGCTCTGACCTAGATAGATAGATTTTTTATTTTCTTGAGGGCAAGTTAAGGCTTAAGTTCAAGGTGTTGATCAGTCCGTATTTCAGAATCATTTTGTGGTTAAATTCAAACGAAACATTTCTCTCAGTGTGCTAATAATTCCAATTGCTAACAAATATGCATTTGTTATAATAGGAAATAGAGTTGAAAGTGCAAAAGGGAAAGACTTGGTAGAATCTTGCAAAGTTAGAAAAATTGCTGAAAGTCGATGAAATGTGTTGTTGTCGACATCCTAATTGATTCCCGAATGCTCACAGAGATTGCATGACTATACAACAACCAAGGTTCCTAGTCAAATCACAAGTACGTTCAGGATTGATTTCACAAAGCATATTCGGTGATACACTGAAGTGCACAAGTGATCGCCTAAAGATGCAGCACCCAAAGCGCCAAAACACTGACCGGAAGGCGATATAATGAATATTTCGATGCATTGTCGAATTGGACAGACAGAGCAAAGAGTCATCACCTAATTTTGTAGTGGAAGAAGACTCATAAGAATTTACAGGAAAGCAACAGTCAAGTGCATATTCGGCGCATAGCCGGAGTTCTCGGTGATGGTCAGCCTTGACCGTCCAATGACATTTTGCAGCATAAACTTTCATACATTTTCACAGAGTATATAAACTACCCTAGAAAGGGCATTGTACATCATCTGTTCACTCCATATTAGAACAATTACACAGTATAGTAGTACATAGAACTTTCTTCTTAGAGTACAATGGATGCTAGGGTTTCCAAGCTTTGGGCCATCATATTAGAGAAGATTAGCTAGTGATAATCAACTGATTTTCAATAAATCTTGTCACCAAGGATTTCTTCTTCTATGTATGGTATTGAATTTTTAATATCTCACATGTGTGGCTAAAACCCCCATGTTGGGGGTGTGCTTTTGATATGGGTCTTTAATTTATTTAATGGGTGTGATATCTCGACTTCTCTGTAGTTGATTTGGGTGAATTTATATTTGTTCCTAAGTTTAATGTATAAATTTCAATGTTGCAAACTTGTGATTTTGTTTTAGATCTCTCATTATTATCTTAGCTTGGACTATTAGAGTGTAGAATGGATATAATAGCCGGAAACCATATGGGGTTTCAGTTGATATCCATATTCATCTCTTCAATGGCCAAGGTAGTAGGTGTTTTGCTTGACTTCTTAGGCCAAGAGTGTCTTTGCATTCTGCGAGTGATATCTTAGTTGATTCGTACGAAACACCCATATATCGTAGGTAATTTTTGTTATAAGAAACCTAGCCTATTCACTCAACATTAACTCTTATAGTCAAGTATCTACACCCAATTTATATTTGCACATCTCCAACATCTTCTCTTTATAGCTGTTTAATTCGATAATTAGAACTTGTTAGCTGATTTCTCTTTGATTGTTGCAATCCCCGAATCCTACAATTACTTGGCCCAACGAGTCACTTCCGCCTTGATTAATGATTCCATATAGGATCGATCCTAACCTCTAAAGTTGGGTTACTATGTTGATGAAGACCACCCCTCCGCCTTTGAGTAGTCGGGTTGCGCGACATCTGATAGAACCTAAGGGAGCCGCAGGCCATGTACTCAAATATACAATAAGACGTCGCGGTCTATAATGAAAAGCATCTCAAGGCATCACCGTCCTCATAACAGGCAGTCTCAAGGTGTCACCGGCCATAGCCACTATCTCAGCATGGATCATAATATCCTAAATGATGCAAATGTAATGAGAAATGTGCAAAACAATGTGTCCAATCATGTATCAAGTGTATGCATACCAAGGCAATCAATCATATATAATGTGTGTGCATATCAATGCAACCCAATCAGAAATAAGATCTGAGCATACAAATGCACCCAGTCCAGTATAAGATATGTACATAACAATGCCACTAGTTAAATAAGACACGTGCAAACCAATGCAACATTAGAGTAAGAACTGTGTAGACCAATGCAACAAGCCAATATAAGGAATGCACATAAATTTGCAACAATGGAGAAAGATCATTGCAACTAGCCAATATAAGATATGTGCATTCCAATGCAATAATGGAGTATAATATTATGCAGCTATACCATGTATATCACTTATTACCACTAGGCCATGAACATCTCATATCATCACTATATCATCAATGGTCAAGATGTCTATGAATCAAACTCCACAAGAAAACCCAATTAGGCTCATAACCTTTATGTTCATCGGATTCATAATCAACTAGCTACAACACTATCCAGTAGTTATCTCATGTCTCATATTATCATAATGATATCCCAATTATCTCAAATCACATGATTTTATTTCAATTAATAAATAGGATCGCCATTTGCTCAATATTTGACATAACCAACATCATATTCCCATCAAATTGAATCATATCATGTTACTAGCTCATAATTCAATCTATATCTCACAATTATCACATAGCCATGATCAATAACTCAAATCTAGTCCCAAAAAGGTTAGTCGAACCTACCTCGATACCGAAACTTAATTCGGACAAGCTTTCAATCAACTCTAGCCTCCAAATGATCCACGCATCAATCAACCACTATCAAATATTGATACTACGTATCAAGAGGAGCATTTTGATACTCATATTGGCATAATTTAGGCATAGGCGCAAAATGGTCAAAATTAGGGTTAAAATTCAAAAGCTCCAAATCTGAAAATTAATTTTGAAATCAAGTTCTACACGTAAAATAGAGTTCATCGATAAGAATCCCATTAAAATCAAGCTTAACTTGAATGCAAAATTAGCATTTTAAAGTTTGAAAGCCATGGTAAAGAAATCCCCAATTCTTCACATCAAGATAAATCTTATGGAAAATACATAGAATAGTGTTAGAAATGCTTACCCAATGAAAATCATCAAAACCCTTCTTCAAAATCGCCTCAAAAAAGGTTGGAAGTTCGAAAATGGTTTAAAAATTGTGTTCTCGAATATTAAACTTTTTCAGTTAAAAATTGTTCTCCGCTAACACGGCTAGGAACCTGCAATCGCCCTGACAAAAGACCTCCGCGATAGCGGTGACCGACTTGTGAACGCAGAGAGTAAGAGCTAGGGGGTGTCACACATGTGTGTTGCATGAACACGGAGCCTATCCCGCAAATGCAGATTGTAGATCCCACAACACCACTGCGAATTTAGAGAAGTAAATACACCTGCACCAGAAACTATGCACCAACAATATCACAGATTTAACCAGACTCGAAATAGGCTCTCAGAACTCATCCAAAATTAGAATTTCACAAAATTTATTCGCACCCATATCAGAAATAGGGCTGTGGACTCAACGGAATCATCAGAAATCAGATTTAAGGGCTCCTCGCCGCATTTACTAATTCAAGTCAATAAAACTAGTTTAATGCATCAAAATACCAAATCTACCCTCGGCAATTCAAAAAATTATTTCGAGAACATTTCTAGGGTTAGTTTCACCATCTGAAACTATTGGAACTGTCAGAATACCGATCCGAGCATCCGAACACCGAATGTTGACTAAAGTTAAACTTTGGTCTCAAATAATACTGTAATGACCCGTTAGATTATTTTAAAAATTAGTCCTCTTGTTTTCTTAAAATATCCTGCCCGTAAATTTTAAGTGGGTATTTTGGATTATTTGACAAATTTTTAGCTACTAAATTCACAGGAGAAAATTAGACATTTAATTTAATTAATGGACTAAAGTGGCAACTTATCCCATAATACTTGTCTTATGATTATTAAAATAAATAGTAGAATTATCACTTTTAATACCTAATTAAAAGAAAATAAGAGAAGAGGAAAAAGGGTTTGAAAAGAAATAAAGAGAGGCGCTGCAGTGCAGTGGACAACAATTGCTCTAGGTAAGTTACGTTTCACTGCAATTTGCTAACTACTGAATTCATGTAGCAATATTGGAGCAATTTGAGAATATGCTAGCAATATAATATTGGGAAGTTTGCCAGCAAAAAGGGGCAGATTGAGGCGTTGCTTCGTGCAGCGTCCTCTTCGTCCCATTATAATATGTATTGTATAATTTTCTCTCATCTTTTGTCAATTAATAATAATAATAATAGGATATTAGGTATTAGATGTATCTTATTTTATAAATACCATAAGAATCATATTATTTGGAAAATTTAAGATTAAATTTTAAACTTGAAATTAGAATTATCGAATTAGATGAAATCATGAGGATTGGCTAGATATATAGTAATATGGTTGCCATCGAACTCCTTGTGACGTGTATGTTCCATTCTTGATAGAGAATTTTCATTGTGGGAGTTGAATTCAAGATTTGGTCCATTCGATAGAAGTGTTCGGGTGCGGTTTCGACATTGAGGTAGGTTTGGCTATCCTTCCTTGAGATTGGGATTGCATTATTGAATATCCTTATGTTGTAATCTATGCGATAAGATCATATCATATGTTTGGTTGATAATTATTATTGTGTTGCTTCGAGAGCATGTGAATCCTGAATTGAGAATAGTGCGAATATGACATGTTGAGAATGGGAAAATATTTTGATATATATATTGAGGATCATGGATTGTTTGAGAAAATAAAGTTATTAAGAAGAGGTGAGATATTTTTAAAAGAGTATTGTATCTAAATATGTATAAAAGAGGGTGAATAACTTAATTACTAAACCCGAGAATTTTAATACTTATTGTGCTTATTGAGAGGAATATTGTTTCCATAATTGTGTCTTGATTGCATGCATCTTCATACTACATGTCATAACATTTTGGGAAGTCTTGCATGGTGATTCATATCATGAGTCCTTGACCACGAGCACCTGGGTGGCAAGGTAGTTGATACATCGAGATTCTTATCATGAGTCCTTGACCACGAGCACTTGGGTGACAAGGTAGTTGATATATTGTGATTGAGGTATATGGCCTGCGAGGTCCCCATGGGTCCCATTAGTCTGGGAGCCTTAGCTCGACGGGGGTGTATACAACAGGCTATGTGACGGTCTTGATACCACCTTGCATTGCATTGCACTGCACGACATTGCATACCATTTTATTTCACTACTTGTGGTTGTTTTGGGTTGGCTTATGTGAGATTATATGTTACTTTTCTTGCGCGATCCTATATAAATTGGCAGCACCGATGCCGGACTGGTTTTCCTGTTGCAGGTGGAAGCGTTCCTAGATTATTTCATAGCTTATTCAATTTCAAATTCCCAGTCGGTTAAACCTACTGGGTTCATATTATGTGTACTCACCCCTACTCCTTTTTCCCCCGCAGATTCTCGTCAGGATTATCCACGTGGTAGTTGAATTGCTCGTGCACTTGGTTCATACCAGATCTAGTAGTGAGACTTAGGGCTTCGAGCTTCCATTGGATTCTATCTTAGTTGCTTAGTCTTTATTTATATTCGAAGACTGAAATGCATTTATTTCATTAGTTAGTTATTAGATGCTCTTTATACTCGTGACACCAGGTTTTGGGATATTGTTTTTATGTGGTGACTATTTGTTTATTAGATTTCTCTCCTTCTAGGGTACCTTTATTATTGGGATTGAAATTAAGTGGTCCTTTAGTCATGACCCCATTTTGGGTCGTGACAAGTTTGGTATCAGAGCTCTAAGTTCACCGGTCTCATAAGTTGAAGAGTAGGGTGTCTAGTAGAGTCTTGCGGATCGGTACGTAGACGTCCGTATCTATCTTCGAGAGATTACAGGATACTTATTAGGAGAAAATCCTCTTTCTATTGATTCATTTCGTGCGATTTGTTCATATTCACGTCTTGTATGCTTCTAATCTATTCTTCCTGCACAGATGGCAAGAACTAGAGCTATCCTCCTCGTCCCTTCGAATCACGACCTCTATCTGTTGGATATCTGTGGATGCTTTTGGAGTGACCTTTATATTAGTGTTTTTGTTGCTAGGAACTTTGGTTCAATTTCATAAAGTAGTGATGAGGTTGGGAAACGGTAATAAGGTTAGCACTTGCTGGCCATGGTGAGGATCTCAAGGGTGATGATTGCACCGAGGTTTAAAATTTTGTGGTGCATGATGCTTCCAACCAATGTTGCCTTGGATTGTCGATGATCATCTCATTATGTGAGGGCATTAGGTTTCTACTTATAAAATCAAACTAAAACCTTGCCAGTGTATTCATCTCCTTTTTTCAATGATTATTCCCTCCTCTAACCATCGGGGAGCAAAATTTCCGATCATAGGGGCCAACCATGCCTAAATATAATCAAATGTTTGGAACTTCATCATTTCATCCACGTCATTTATATGTGATCACCAAATACCATTGATCTCTATTTCACTATACGAGACTTGCTCACCTCTAACTTCCACTCCATCAAGAGGTTTGATCCCCACCTTCGCCCTTCTTTTACTTTTTGGAATGGCCTTGCCATAGACCTCATAGAATTCATGATCCATCTTGGTCTGTATGGGGCCCTAGGTTTGGTGAAAATCTAGAAATTATGAAATTTTATAGTATCCCAAACCACGAGATACCTATCAACCACTCCTTCAATAGACAACTGCTTCTCCTCTAGAATTATTCTTTGCCCCTCTTCTCTGCATTTGTATAAAATCCTCGAAGCTATTTTCCCCTGATTTCTTTGGGATGCTTCGGGGAAAGGGTCATGAGTATTTATGGTACTAGTCTCACATTGATGACCTTTGGGAATTGTATCTATAGGTAAAGGCATAGGTCTAGTGGACTTGCCCAATATATGCTTCCCTTTTGTCATCTGTACAAAACAAACTCAAAATTGTATATGAGCATCAATCATAAAAAAAATTAGGTTCAACATTATGTGCAAGAGAATCATATCTGGGTGAACAGGTCTATTTGACCGCCAAACATGATTAGCGATATGCCGAATTGATTCAGTAGTCAAATAGACCATCTCCTTTTGACATATTTTTCAAACTTTCAGTCATTGCTCTTTCAACCATGATGATGCAAGTTAGGTAATCAACCAAATTGAATAGGCGATGGAAAATACTACCACTAAATTTCCAAAACATAACTTGAAAATTTAGTCAAACAAAGCAGTGTGTGAGACACTTTGGTGTATCGCTGAGCCCACTACGGCGGTCAAGGTGACCATCGTTGAATTTGACTAGCATGTCCGAACCCCCTGTATTTAAAATTTTGATAAATTTATACAAGAACAATGGGAAAATCACACACTAACTTACTATTGTGGTCAATGCATGCTCATTTCTTGATTGCTACCTTCAGATGATCATTATGGCTATATCCTCAATCAATTGATGATTTACTCTTAAGAAAAATGTCACCCAATCTATCATAGGAAAAGTTCACTTTACTCAAAAGAGTTTGAGGGTTACTCAGAGTTTTACCTACCACCCAAAAGAACAAACAATACAACAAGCATGCATATTCATTAAAGGCATTATCACGATCTAGAAATTATCTTAACATAAGGCTATCCATCAAGAAATCAAGGTCAAGTATGAGAAAAAAAAACCAATTAATTCAACCTTTAGGCAACATATTTATCAAATATATCCCTAACTCATACCACATGTATAGTAAATTTCATGATTATCATGGAACCAAAAACCAAAACAAAGTAGGCACACATTAATCATAGGGTTCTAGAATCACAAAAACGCATCAACCATATAATTTTAACAAGATTTCAACCACAACTATGATTAAGAAGCTCACAAAAGCCTGATCAAGCCTTCATCATTTGAAGACCATTCTTCCAAAGAGACACTAAAGCAAATGATAAAAACATACCACTCAGATAATGCAATAACAATTAAAAATCTATAAGAGATTTATGTGACGAACTTCTTCACACCTAGAGAAAAATTACAAAGAAAAGACTAAGAGGAGTGTTGGCTTGTAAGGGAAGTAAAACGGAGGGAATATGAGAAGTGAAAAGCCCAAGGCACTAAAAGCCTTTAATAGATTGGTCAAGCGCAAGATATCAACTATTCCAATTTACACCGCCAAACACTTTTGACAGTCCGCAATTTATACTGGTGACCTCCATTTTAACATAAAGCAAGACTTCTAAAAAAGTTGGTGAAATTGTCCATCTCTTATGCACATCGGCATCCCGCTGAATTTCCTTACAGAACTCCTAATTTGACAACACCTCAAAAGTCTGCACACTTCTTAAAAGGTGGTCAAATCGGATGTTGTTTTCTCAACTCTGCAATCTATTGATCATACCCTTTGTATCACCCTTTCAGCATTTCACATCAATCTCTCCCTTGTCATGTACTTGCACAAAACAATACCCATTATTCAAAAGGAAAAGCTTACCTACTCACCTTGATTGCCTCCCAAGTAGTGTCGTAGTTAATATTGTGGCACGACATTGTTCCTCCTATCCTTAAGTCACCCATGAACTCTCTATCATAGACACCACTTGGAGATGTTTTCTGGCTTCAATGTTCCACAAATGTTGAACACAACCTCATTCTTATATACTCTAAAACTCAAGTCCGCTCTCTCAACATCTACCAAGGCCCTTCCGCTAACCAAAATGGCATTCCTAAGATGATGGGCACAACCATATCTATCTCAAAATCAAAGATCACAAAATTGGCTGGTAGTATGAACTTGTCTACCTTCACTAAAACCTCATGCAGAATTCCAACCAGTCTTTTGATTGACCTATCAGGCATAAGAAGCCACATCGTTATTGTCGAATGTTTATCTAACCCTAACTCCTCAAATATAGCTAAGGGCATGAGATTTATGCTCGTGCCTAAATCACATAGCACCTTGCTAAATTTGCAAGCTCCAACGGTGCAAGGAATTGTGAATACTCCAGGGTCCTCTTTCTTAGCAACCAGGTTCTTTGTAAAGGTAGCACTGCAATAATAAGACATCTCGATTGTCTCACACATTAATATCCTTTTCTTAGTTACCAACCTCTTCATGAATTTAGCGTACCCTGGAATTTGAATTACTTCCTCAATGAAAAAGACATTTATGGATAGAGAATTTAATATAGAAAGGAATTTTAAATTTGTATCTTCCTCTTTCTTCTTCAATCTTTTAGGGAATAGAGGATCAATCTTAACCTGAGGAGTTTTTAACTTCACAACTGAATGAGAATTCCTGAGGGATGCTCTTTTAGTATTGATAACATCACCTGAAACATTCTCTTTTTCACTACTCTTGGGATAGCCAAGAGTCTTATCACTTTCATGCACAACCAATTTATAATTATCATTAGCACTGATAGCGTCTTCTTCTTCTTCCAACGCTTACTCACCTTCTTTAACCACAGGTGTTGGATGAGCACTTTCAACACCTTTATCATTGCGTGTCATAATAACCAAACATTGCTGGTCCGCACTCTTTGGGTTAGTCATTGTGTCACTGGGCAGTACTCATTTTGGCCTTTGGTTGAGATAGGTTTTGATATTACCAAGTTGAGTCTCCAAATGCTTAATAGAAGCTAAATGTAAAGTCACAGTTTGACTCAACCGTGAAAAATTAGACTTCGTCTCCTTTATAACTTTGTCGGAGGCCTCAACCTTGTTCAAGATCCGGGCCAATATGTCGTCAGTCCGAAAGTTTTCTAGATTCACCACAAGGTCAACAACCTTTACCTTATCGTGGGGTGAAATATACATATCCCTTACTCCATCACATTCTCTTCAACCTCCAACTTGAGGTTTTTTAAGCCATGCTTTATCTCCCTATCAAGCACCATTATTCCAACCTTCATTCTTGAGTGTTCTTGGAATAGCTGGTCGAGAACCCATCACCATATTACCCATATAATAAAACTCTTCACTATATCCTCTTTCATATGGTATATTATCATACACAACATCTCCAATAGTAGCTACAACATTAACACCTTTTTTATTTCCTCCCATTACATGCTTAGTCAAGATATCCAGTTAAGTCATCATTTTGGCCATGTTTTCGTCTCTCTCTTGATCCATAGCAAGTTCCTACTTTGATGTATGCCTGTGCATAGAAGATACAAGGTCATCTATTGTATACCAAGCTCGATTAGTCTTGGTCGTGCTATCTAATAGCACACAAGCAACAACACAAGTTTGCTTCATAATTCCACCTTGTACCAACTGGTTAGTTAAACTTTTGTTGACTACACGAATACTTACATCAAAGTATTACAACAAAGATGGTCCGGGACACCATGGCTTGGGCATTGAAGCGAGAGTTCTCAGAATAGTAATCATATCAGAATAGTAATCATATCTCATGTAATGGCTCACCACTAATTCTTTTGAAATCCTCAACACCTCTTCTAAGCTTAACCATATTCGAGGGAGGGAAAAATCTTTGAAGGAAAGCATCTTATAGTTCCTCCCATGATGTGATTAAGTCTCGAGGAAGCTCAGATAGCCACCTCACATCCTTTCATGTAAAAGAGAATGGGAAGAGCCTCGGTCTGATGGCCTCTTGAGCGACTCCCAAGAAGTCTAAAGGTAAACACACATCGAAAAACTTCATAAGAACATCATGGGGATCCTTATGAGCGAGACCTCTGAACAACACTTTTAACTGAAATTGCTATAACATCTTACTAGTGACATGAATTGCAGCCTATCCAGTCAATGGGGGTAGTCAGATGGCTCTGGTACTTTTCCCTTTGTCCCGGTCAATATTTTCAAAATCATTCGCTTCTCTGACATTATTAGCATGGATGTTCCCATAGTCCTGCATCTTATAACCTATATGATCAACAAAAAAACAACAAAAAAGAAGGAAAACAAACCTAACTATATGAACTTAATTCAAGTAATACTTCAATCACAAACTAATGCCACTCCCATGCAACAACACCATTTTTGATGATCGCTCACTCTTACTACTCAAAGGAAGCAGGGATGATTGTTATTAGCATATTATCCAACAATAGAATTAGGGTCAAATCCTACAGTGAGTGGACGTTTAAGAGTTGAAGCATTTCACTAAATTAGGCAATTACAGGTTCGAATTAGGGTGGGGATTAAAGGTTGTGATTCAGCAAACTACATCTAAATCAGAAAATTAATCAACATATATAGAAAGGTGTTAGGGATGTGCAAGTATGGTATTAGATCTAATAAAAATGGTCTAAATATTTGACTAATTGAATTAAAGATGAGTAAATATGCTAGGATGCTGGTAAACCTCAGTTCAATTACGACACCAAGGTGTTTTTTACAATTCCACTATGATATTGTATGCAGATAGCAAACCACCGACTACCTTAGCCATTGAACCCATGGTTGTGACATTTAACTAGACCCTCAGAAGGTTTCCTGCTAATACATCCATTCCACAATCTAACTACTTGGATTAAAGTAATAATTAGAGATCTGAAGTAAACCCTAGGTTTGCAACCTTAGGATTATAGATGAAACTTAGAAATTGATATAAATTAACTTACATAAACAACCATATAGTAAAAATATCTAAGACCTAGCAGTAGAAATTGAAACCTCATACTGTTTACACACCCCCAAAATGGGAGGTTCTAGCCACTCATGCTTAAGAATACAAATTCATTACCAATTTCAACAATTGAGTACATGGGTATCAAAGATTAAAATAGAAAAGTGTATTTAAAGTAGCCAATCTCTCCAATTTGTGCCTCCTTAAGTTTGAAAACCCCTAACCCTTGAACTATTGAGAAAAATGTTCTAAGTACCCTTATCTCGCTCTCTCTCTATCTGTAAAACTTGAAGTGAATGATATGTACAACATCCTTTCAAAAATGCTTAAATAGACCATGAAAAATCATAAAAATTTATGCACCAATTCGTCACTCAGTGGTCAAGGCTGGCCATTACCGAGCACTTTGATGATACGTCGAATGTGCACTTGACCACTTTTCTCTGTGTCCCCTTGAGGGCTTGAGTCTTTGAAACATTAGGCAATAGTTTGCTACTCTGCAGATCATGTTAAGAAATAGGCCAAAGTTCCCTTTATGTCACACTTATGTCATGTGCTTAGGGTCTTGAATATTGCAAAATTAGGCGGTCTCTCCAGCCATTTAGAGTTACACCAAACATGTTTTGTGACTTCAATTCCGACCGCCTTTCCAACATGAGCGTGAGACTTGGTGGCTGAAATATTAGGTGATCTCATTGAGCATTTGGCGATATGCCAACTAGGTCGGCAATGCCACTTTATTCCGCCTTTCTCACACTTTTTCTTCTTTTCAAGTTTTTTTAGTGTTGTCCCCTTGTGCACTTTTAGCTCCATTACTGACATAATAGATGCATATTAGTTAGTATATAAAACCGTGGAAAATATTTCTTTACATTCTATGCTCAAAATGAGTCTGAGATATGGACTTATCATCAGGACATGTATGTTATGATGATTTATAGGCTTTTAAGTAAGTATCAAACTCATGAAATGTTCTATGATTGATAAGAAAGATTATGAGCCCTATTACGCTATGTTTTACCCTCAGGTGCAAGGCAAATTCTCACCTAAAAAGGTCAAGTACATGAGCTACTCTTACTATGTTGACATGCTTTTACAAGTTATACAAGTCATGATTACACTATTGCTTATGTTATCTATTTAGTGGGACTAGACAGTACTGAATGAGGCTTAAGGTGGGGCTTGACCCAAGGGTCTTTATATAATGTCTTAGTCTTGTAAATTTGTGCGACCATTGGTTTGTATTATTTCCCCAAATGGGCCTTTACTAGTTGATCCAACTAGGTCAATTTACCCACCAAGGTGGGGTATGGTTTACCTTGTCAAATAGACCTCTCCTTTTCCATTGTGCAGGCACCATCGAGATTCCATGTTGTGTTTTGCATTGTCTTATATGTCAGTTAAGGTCTCTTCCCATATATGTATGCTATGATATGAGTTTCACTTAATTTTCATGCATGTTTTTTACCAAGGCATTGATAATTCACATCATATTGAGCTTATATTCGTTGTGCATCATTATGCATTTTGTTTATTTATTGCTTATATTCACTTGTTGCATTATATCCCGCATACTTAGTTCATTTCAATTACTAAAGCATATGGTTTTCCTACATTATCAAACCATATAGGGATCAGAGCTCCTATTCACCCACCTACACGTTGCTAGTTGGTTTATTTGAAGGCTTGTTGTGGTGAGTCCTCCATTTTAGGGAAAACAACCATTTTCCAGCAGTCCACGGCTAGGCTATATAACTAGTAGGAGGTGTAAGCAAGTCCATGCGACTCCTGGATGGATAAATTACATAGTCGGTCCTGACACTTTGACAAGAAATAATAAGCGTTGTCGTTGAAGGTGTCATTAAATATCGAGGGACCAAGCGCACAAATCGCTCAAAACTCTTCTACTCAATTGTAGACAATGCTTGGCTGGAAGAAGATGGTGGAAGCATAAATAAGGATAAAGTAATAGCTAATCTCTGAAACGAGGAACCCGAAATCAGTTGAGATGTCTGAGGCAGAATCATAGCAGTCATAAAAGGATCCGTTAGTGCTGAAGAAGGACCCACATAAATCATGGCTGGCTTAGATGAAGTTATAGAAGGGACAACTGATGTTGTGGAAATCGGTACCTCATCAGTAGCGTTGGATGGGAGAGGATCCCTCAAATCTAGCCAATATCCTCAAGAGTTACTCCTAAACGAGGGTGTAGCATATGGGACTGAGGGCAGTGTATTAGGATCTGTAGGACCCATTTGCTCATAAATAGGCACTAGAGAAGTTGATCTAGTCTGTCCTCTGGACGGAGCTGCCTCTCTAGCATGTCCTTGGCCCCTGCCTCTATCACGAGCCCTACCTCAACCTCGAGTGGGAGTCACATCAGCTGAGTCAAGCTCTCCCATTGATCTTTGGGATCTTGTAGTTGACATCTGTGCAGAAGGACTAGAATGGATACTATAAAAATAGGTGACATGAAGAAATGCACGAATAGAAGCAAGACATGAAAGCTTTTTCTATCAAGTGCCTCGTAGCCTTCTGAAGATGGGTGTGGATGTCTACACACTAATCGGCGAGACTATACCACACACCCTACCCTTGACTCACAAGACTAATGAACCTAGAGCTCTAATATCAAACTTGTCATAACCCAAAATTGGATCACAACTAAAAAAAATAAAGCAAAACGAAAATAATCACAACATAATATATGAAATCCCAAAACCTCGGTTCATGAGTGTAGGAGCATCTAAAGTAGTATGATAGAGTAAATAGAACTATCTCAAATAAAATACAAAGTTGATACTATCTGATATAATGTTTGAATAGAAATAATAAAAGAAGTATCAAAGATCCAAGGTGACTCAAAGTTTGAGCCTCAGCGTTAAGATCTTGACAACTGGAGAAAACTCTGCTAGAGTAAATCAACTACCTTGTATGTATCCCTGTGCTCGATTTGCAGGGAGGAAACAACGTAGGAGTTAATACACCAAAATGTACCGAGTAGGTTTATGTTGAGATGTGGAGCCTGATTAATATGTAAATGTACTATTTATATAAATGTATTGTTTAATATGTAAATGTACTATTTATATAGTAACGATGTGGAGCCCGAATTTTAGGCTGTACTATTTTTTTTATTATTCTCCGTGTTTTCTGTAACAGTGTTATTTTATTAATATATAAATACTGCATCACCGTGGAGGTTACCCACATAAGGTGTTACCACGAAAATACTTTCTCTCTTTTAAGTTTACTAAAACTGCCTTGAATTGTTCTTTGAAATCTACAAGTGTTGTTGTAATCGATCATAACAACTGGTATCAGAGCACAGGCGATTCAACACGATCACTGAAGATGGATAGTTCGAAGATTGGAATCGAGAAGTTTGATGGATTTGATTTCAGTTTCTGGAAGATGCAGATCGATGATTATCTCTATCAGAAGGATCTTCACGTACCTTTGACAGGGGAGAAGCCTGAAGCCATGGCAGAGGACGTATGGAAACTCAAGGACCGCCAGGCGTTGGGGCTGATTCAGTTGACTTTGTCTAGGAACGTAGCTTTCAACATCGCAAAGGAGAAGACCACAGCAGATCTGTTGAAGGCGCTATCAAATATGTATGAAAACCATCGGCGATGAACAAGGTATATTTGATGCGTAGGTTATTCAATTTGCAGATGTCTGAGACTGGATCTGTAGCAGATCACATAAACGAGTTCAATATGATTGTGAGTCAATTGTGTTCTGTGGAGATTAACTTTGAGGATGAGATTAAGTCGTTGATTTTGATGTCATCTCTGTTCGAGTCTTGGGATACTGTTGTTGCTGCGATTAGCAGTTCCCATGGTTCTGAGAAACTGAAGTTTGATGAAATTCGTGATGTTGTTCCCAGCAAAAGTATTCGCAAACGAGAAGTGGGAGATTCATCGGGCAGTGCTCTCAGCGTTGATGGAAGGGGGAAAAATAAATCGAAAGGCCAACATTCACATGGCCGAACAAAATCAAAGAATCGTGGGAAGTCTCCGAACAGACCCAATGTGGTTTGTTGGAATTGTGGAGAGAAAGGGCACTACCGGTCAAGTTGCACGAAACCAAAGAAGAAGCAGAATAAGAAATCTGCAAATGATACTGATTGATGCTCTGATTCTGAGCGTGGACAACCAGGTTGAATCCTGGATTCTGGATTCTGGATTCTAGTGCATCTTTTCATTCTTGTCCGAGCAAGGAACTGTTCCAAAATTTCAAATCTGCATATTTTGGAAAAGTGTACCTTGCAGACAACAAGCCCTAAAAGGTTGAAGGAAAAGGGGATATTTGCATTAAGACTCCATCCGGAAACCAATGGACATTGGAAGATGTCAGATATGTTCACGAACTTAAGAAAAACTTACTCTCTATTGGTCAGTTGGATAGCACGGGCTACACAATACAGTTTGGGAATGGTTCATGGAAGATTATGAAGGGGGCTATGGTTGTTGCTCGTGGCACAAAAACTGGAACCTTGTACACCATTGCAGGGTGCATGAATATGGTCGTTGTTGCTGAGGGTTGTTCTGGTTCGTGATTGTGGCACAACAGACTTGGACACATGAGTGCTAAGAGAATGAAGATGCTGGTTGCAAAAGGAGCATTAGAAGGTCTAAAATCAGTTGATATGGGTCTTTGTGAGAGCTGTGTTATGGGCAAACAAACACGAGTTAGATTTACAAAGACTTCGAGACAACCAAAGAAGGTGCGGTTAGAGATGGTTCATACAGATGTTTGGGGGCCATCTCCAGTTTCATCGGTAGGAGGATCCAGATTCTATGTAACCTTCATTGATGACTTTATCAGAAAAGATTGGGTCTACTTCTTGAAGCATAAGTCAGATATGTTTGCGGCTTTCAAGAAGTGGAAGGCTGAAGTTGAGAATCAGACTGGTTTGAAGATCAAATGCCTGAGATCTGACAATGGTGGAGAGTACGACATGTTTGAGTTCAAAGCATTTTGTGGTGCTGAGAGTATCAGATTGATGAGGACAGTTCCGGGGAAGGCAAGACAAAATGGAGTTGCTGAAAGGATGAACAGAACATTGAACGAATGTGCAAGAAACATGAGGATACACTGTGGGCTACCTAAGATGTTTTAGGCAGATGCTGTCAACACAGCTGCTTACTTGATTAACAGGGGACCATTAAATCCCTTGGAGTTCAAGATTCCAGAGGAAGTGTGGACCGAGAAAGAAGTCAAGTACTCACACTTGAGAACCTTTGGCTGCACAGCTTATGTTCATGTTGATCCAGAGAAGAGGAACAAGCTTGATGCTAAGGCTGTGAAGTGTTACTTTATAGGATATGGTACTGACATGTTTCGCTACAGGTTTTGGGATGATGAAAATCAAAAAATCCTAAGACATTGTGATGTCATGTTTGATGAGTCTGTCCTATACAAACACAGAGAGTAGAAAGATTCAGAAACTACAAAGCGAGTGGGAGTTGACATTGAGTTACCCAAAGATGTTGCTGCAGAAACTCAACCAACTCCAGACACTATTGCTGAAGAGTCTGAGGGTGAGCAATTGACACCTGAGCAAGTGTTGAGGAGATCATCCAGAACAATCAGAGCACCTGACAGGTATTCACCTTCATTACATTATTTGTTGCTGACAGATGAAGGGGAACCTGAATCTTATGATGAGGTTGTACAAGTGGAGAATTTAACTAAGTGGGAGCAATCCATGGATGATGAGATGAGTTCGCTTGAGAAGAACAATACATGGGTACTGACAGAGTTACCTACGGGGAAGAAAGCTTTGTCAAACAGGTGGGTGTTCAGAATCAAGGTTGAACCAGATGGCAAAAGAAGATTCAAGGCGAGGTTAGTAGTTAAGGGATACTCACAAAGGAAAGGTATTGATTATGCTGAAATATTCTCTCCTGTTGTGAAGTTAACTATTATCCGGATTTTACTAAGTATTGTTGCATCTGAGAATTTGCATCTTGAGCAAATGGATGTAAAAACTGCTTTCTTACATGGAGATATAGACAAGGAGATCTATATGTAGCAGCCAAAAGGTTTTGTTGTTCCGGGAAAGGAACACATGGTATGCAAGCTCAACAGGAGCTTGTATGGACTGAAGCAAGCACCAAGATAGTGGTATGAAAATTTTGACTCCTTCATGATCAAGAGTGGATTTAGTAGGACTGAAACGGACCAGTGTTGTTATTTCAAGAAATACACTGAGTCCATTGTTTTCTTACTCTTGTATATGGATGATATCTTGATTGCAGGATCCAGAATGCAGGAAATAAACAGTCTGAAGGCAAGTCTATCTTCAGCCTTTCATATGTAGGATTTGGGTGCAGCGAAGCAGATTCTGGGGATGAAGATTTCTCGGGATAAATCTGCTGGCACTTTAAATCTATCCCAGGAGCAGTATATCGAGAAAGTGTTGGCCAGATTCAGGATGACTGATGCTAAGCCCAGAACTACTCCTTTGGAAAATCACAAAAGGTTGTCAAAGGAGCAGTCACCCAAGATAGCTGAGGAGCGAGAACAAATGGCACTTGTTCCATATGCTTCAGCAGTTGGGAGCTTGATGTATGCTATGGTATGCACCAGACTAGATATAGCACATGCAGTGGGAGTTGTTAGTAGGTATATGGCGAACCCAGGAAAAGAGCATTGGGAAGCTGTGAAATGGCTTCTAAGATATTTGAAAGGTACCTCAAATACTTCACTTTGTTTTGGCAAGAATAAAGTGGTTTTGAAGGGTTTTGTGGATGCTGATCTTGTTCGTGATGTGGACTCAAGCAAGAGCACATGTGGGTACATTTACACCATAGGTGGTATAGCTGTAAGTTCGATGTCTAGGCTTCAGAAGTGTGTTGCTCTTTCATCTACTAAGGCTGAGTATGTGGCAATGGCTGAAGCTGGGAAGGAGATGGTGTGGTTGGCTGATTATCTGGAAGAATTGGGCAAGAAGCAAAGCGAGAAGATTCTTTACTTAGTCAGTCAGAGCGCCTTACAGTTAGTGAAGAACCTAGTCTATCATTCGAAGACAAAGCACATCAGAAGTCGATACCATTTCACTTGTAGGGCAGTGGAGGATGGTGATATGTGTGTGGAGAAAATAGAAGGTGCAAAGAATCCTGCAGACATGTTGACCAAATGTGTTGATGTTAGGAAACTGGGGTTGTGCAAGACTTCAGTTGGACTTTTGTAGATGTGAGTTCTACAATGTTGTGATGTAGTAGGAAATATTGATGTTATGTTTACACTGTTTGAGAGAGTACTGTTTTGGTTACCTGATCAGTCTCCAAGTAGGAGAATTGTTGAGATGTGGAATATGTAAATGTGCTTTTTTTTTATTATTCTCCGTGTATTCTGTAACAATGTTATTTTATTAATATATAAATACTGCATCACCGTGGAGGTTACTCTCACAAGGTGTTACCACGAAAATACTTTCTCTATCTTAGGTTTACTCAAACTGTCTTGAATTGTTCTTCGAAATCTACAAGTGTTGTTGTAATCGATCCTAACAGTTCAATCCACTACGTAGGAGAAACCAAGAAAATATGTAATAACTAAGAGTCTCTACCACTTGCAACACATGGTTCGTACACAATATAAACATAACAAGGAGAAATCAAGAGTAGTAAATACAATCAATGATGTAATGAATATGAAATACATGAATGCATTGGCGTCGCAGGCCATGTATGAGGTGGAATCACGACCGTCGTAGGGAATTTGTACACATCTATTGAGCCAAAGGTACAAGATAGAACATGGGGCATCACAACCCATAAAAGGAAGTATTTCGATGCATAGTGTGCCCCATACTAAAGTGTCTCAATATATCATAATATCACAAACAGTGTAGATGCAATAAGATGTGTTCATACGAATGCAACAATCAAGTATAAAAAATATGCATACCAATACAACCAATCAAGTATAAGATATGTGCATACCAATGCAGCCTTTCAAGTATATAGGTAATAGTAGTATAAATGACAACTGATATATACAATAGTCATCACACCAAACGGGCTATACCATGTGTATCAACTAGTACCATAAAGCCATCATTATATATCATATCATCATTATCTCAGCAATAATCAAGATGTCAATGAAACAGGCCTCCATAAGTACCCACATGAGCTCATAAATCTCATGTTTATCATAATTATCCTCAAGTAATCACAACACCATCCAAAATATTTCACAAGTCCCATGCTATCAATATGATATAAAAAATTATCTCAATTCTCATGATTTCATCTCTTTTTAATAATAGGATCGTCATTTACTCAATTTTCAGCATAACGAAATCACATTACCATCACATTCTATCATATCATTTCATTAGCTCATGATTTAATCTAAATGTTACAATTATAACAATAACATGTCCAATAACTCAAATCTTATACCAAAAACATTAGCCAAACCTACCTCAATGTCGAAAGCGCACTCAAACAAGCTTTCAATCAACTCAAACCTCCAAATGATCCCAAAATCGATCAATCACTATCAAAATAGATAATATGTATTAAGAGGTGAATTTTGATATTCATATTGGCACAAATTAGTCTTAGGGGCAAAATGGTAAAAATTAGGGCTAAAATTCAAAGTTCTCGAATCTATAAATTAACTTTAAAATCATGTTCTACACAAAAATTGGAGTCCGTGGGTGAAACTTCTAATAAAATCAAGTTCAAATTGAAGAAGAAATCACCATTTAATGTTTCCAAATCATAGACCAAAAATCTCCAATTTTTAACGGTCCAAATCATGATTTTCAAGACAAAATCAATGTAAAATTCATTGAAAATAACTGGAAAGAAGTTAGAGACACTTACGCAAATGAAATCACTAAAAAGTCTCTCCAAAAATCACCCTTCAAAGCTTAAAATAAGTGAAAATGGTGGATTTGTGGATTAAAAACTGATCAAGTAATAAATGTACTCCGCGAACGCGAAGGAAGGTCCGCGAATGCAGAGCACTGGGACCAAGACTACCATGAGCATGGGACAGAGTTCCGAAAATGCACTGCATAAGGGAACAGAAATCTAAGAACACAGGACCCTGTCTGTAAACACAGAGCATAGTAGCTCAACACCTCTGCCAATAACAATACTCGATATGAACCTTCGAAATTCATCTAAACTTAGAATTTCACAAACAAAACATGTATCCATACAATAAATGATAATCCAAACTTAACAGAATAATTAGAATTTGATTCTGATATCTCCATGACACATTTACCAATGCAAGTCAACTAAACTAGTTTAGAACTCAAATACTAAAACTGCCCTTAGCAACTCCAAAAATTATGACGAGACCATTTAAAACATTACATTCACCAATCAAAAGTACTGGGACTGTCTAAATTTTGATCGAGCTTCCAACTCTTAATGTTGACCAAAGTCAAACTTTGGATCCGAAAATGACTAAAAATGCATCTTTGGGCCTAAAAACCTCATTTTAACTCTAAATTCCTTTTTATAACTTCTCCTAGACCGAAATTGATGTTTTGGAGCTAATAGAATCAACAAATTTTTTATCCGACACCAAAAACTCAAAATGGTACAAAAACTCACTTTTTCAATAATATAAGCTTCCAAAATTGCCAAAACTCATATTTTCAACTTTTAAAACTCATAATTTCAATTCAAACAATACTGATAGTTCAAAATAGGTCCAAAATAACTTACGAAAGAGAAAAATAGTATCTTTCACATTAGACTCCAAAATGACTAACCAGGTCATTACATGTTTTTAGTTCTTCCTTGATGAAGGTTTTTCGTAATTGATTACTCCTGCAAAGAAACAACAATACGTATTGATAAAATCTTTATTTTTGTCGCATGTTGGCTTGATCATCTTTTTGTGTAGCCTTTTCGAGCCATATAAATGATCTTTTTGTTGAGTTTCATGTTCTTGAGTTTTTGAAATCCCTCTTTCTCTTAACTTCGGGATAATTATATTATCCAAGGAAACACCATCAATTTCCTGTAAAATCTTGACACCAACATAGAATCCAATGCCTCATTCTCTTTTCAACTCCTTAATACATATTTTGGAAGCTTCAACGCTTTCGAAAATCATGTTGTTTATCTCTTCATTTGAAATTGAAACTTTAATATCAACTTCTTCATCCGTTTGACCTCTACTTTCTCCATCTACTTTTTGAATTTTCTCTAAGTCATTGATTGGCTTTTATATTGCAAATAATTGACCAGAGACTTTCATTTTGAATATATCTCCCTCATTGTTTTCTCAAGAATACTTTTCATTGGTATATATAGTTTCAAATGTTGATTGTTCATGATCAACTTTCTAATTTTTTTTATAACAACTACCATATCAATAGTATGAACATCTTCATAAGTTTCTTACTTTATTTTGTTGACATCAATGTCTTGCCTATTCACATGATCAATTACATTATATTCTTAATTGTTGATCCAAACTCTTATAAAGATGATTGAAGTCATGTCATTTATTACTTGAGTCTCAGCTACTAAGCATCTTCCCCGATCTTCTTCTTCTTCATTTAGTAGCTTTCTCAATTTGGGCCATACTGCTCCCTTGAGCTTGGCAATATCTTTTTATATGTCCTATTCTTTTCCACTGATAACATCTTAGAGTTTTTTTTTGTTATAATAGCTCGAAGGCTCTTCCGTCTTTCCAGCTGAACTTAAACAACCTATGATTTGATCATGCAGCGTAGCTCTTACTTTTTTGTTAAAGTTCCTCTGTTAGCTATAAGAGAATTTCCGAAGCTCTTCATTAACAAATACATTAGCCAAGCATTATGATATCTCCCTTCGATTTTTCCTCATCAATATAGCATCAAGAAATTAGTATCACCATGAAAAAATAATTCCTTCTACATGTATAAAAGAATAGGCAAGATGACCAGATTGCATCATTTATTCAAAAATCCTCAATCATTTTCATTATTCTTTAATCATTTGAGTCATCATAAACACGTTACATAATAATCACATCATAACATAGTTTAGTGTTTCAAAAACTCCTTTCCATCATCACTTAAGATAATTCATCATCTAAGCTCTCAATTCAAAAGCTTTTAGTTCCACAATTTTAACCATATCTCAACACAAAAATAAAAATTTAGCTCAACATTTTACACAAAGAAATTCAATAGATAAATCCATATAATGTAAATCAAAGTTCAACTGTTAAAACATCATGAACATGTTCACATTATTGACAATAGCATCACATAGCCATTTCACATTTTCAATTCACAAGATTAAACCAACAATAATAGTTATAAATTCATGAATTAAGTCATACATGTCATCATTTTCACCTTCTCATTACCCAAATCATATCCTCTGGAATAATTCATGAACTCCAAGCTTTACATTGAAAGAAAACTTTAAGTTCAATAAACTCAACAAGGGTTAGAGTTCAATTGCCTTAATTAATCCAATCAATCCCTCCAATGATAAAGCCCTTCCCTTCTGAATCAAATTTGAATCATCATATAATTACTTGGAAATGAATTCACGGTAACAATATGACACTAACAACACCAAAATCAAGCAATTTGAGAAAAAAAGAAAATCATTTAAAAATTCATTACTAGAAAATGAGTCAGAAATCTTGAAATTTTTAAATAAAATTGTCCTTGAGGGTTTTAGGAAATTAATAGCGAAAACCATTTGGAAAAAAGAGTTGAATTGAATCTACGATCACCATTTTAAATTTGAAAAAATAATTCATGAAATCCCCCAAATTTTTCCAATCAAAACCCTCAATTTGATGTTGAAATCATGAATTAATTAATTGATTCTCCACAAAAATCCATTAAAAAATCATCAAAAACTAAGCTCACGATGTTGAAAATTGAGGAATTTTGTAAAATCCATGGTTTAAATGAAAAGTCATTGTTCACTAACCAAATATACTCCACGAATGCGGCCATGGCCTCCATGAATGCGGAGAACAACTGGTCCACTCTCCGTCAATGTGGACATTAGCTTGACCTAATACTCCACGAAAGTGGAGCCTTCTTCTGAGAATATGGAGGCCAGCGCGGTCGATACTCTGCAAATGTGGACCCTGTTCTGCGATTACGGAGTTTAACGTACCTATACTCTGCGAACACAGATGGAGCGTCACAAAAACAAAGCAGTAGGACACAAACAACAGATATTAGCGAAATACACAACACAAAATTCTCGGATTAGACCCTCAAGATTCGTTTGGAATCAGATACACATAAAATAGAGATGCAACCATACCAAATTTTACTTTCTACACTTAATGGAATCATTAGAACTAAAATTAGTGGTCTCTTTGACCCATATTCCAATAAGATATCTAAACTAGTTTTAGCCACTTGAAAAGCTAAAATGCTATTGGAACACCTAAAAATTATGTCGGGGCTCAATCCAACACTAAAATTACCTCCCAAAACTACTGGAACCATCATAAGTCCAATCAGAGCATCAAAACTCAAAATGTTAGCCAATGTCAAACTTGAATCAAACATTAGCTACAATTTCAACTCCGACCCTTCAATCTACGTAACAACTCAAAATCTGATTCCGACAACTCTCCAGGACCGATTTTTGCGTTTTAAAATTGATGGAAATGGCAGAATTTCGTTCTGACACTCGAATCTTTGAATGATTAAAATTTTCAAAATTAGGCAACTTAAGCTTCCAAAACTTACTTCTTTAGCAAAACCTCAACTTCTTACAAGATTTTCAAAAATCAATTTTCAAAACCATTCAAATATGAATTAAGGCAGCTGTCGGAAGGGGTAAAATGGCAATTTTGCTGAAAAGGTAAAAAATGAACTTAAGGATCATTACATCATCCACAACTAAAAATCATATTTGTCCTCAAAAATAAAGTAAAGAACATACCAGAAGCCCAAAAAGGTGATTATAGCGAGTCCCATGTCAAACTCTATCTCCCATGTAGCCTCTCTATCGAGTCAGTGTCGCCACTGAACTTTTAAGTTGTAAACAACCCGACCTATGTGCCTAGTCATCAAACGACAAATGAGATATCTAAAGAAACCTCACCTAATCCATCTAAGCATCGCAAGCATTCATAGGTGTTAGATTGAAACTTATTGCGAAAAACAAGGGGAATGGACTATGGGCCATTTTATGCAATGAAGCAATGTTAATAAGCAGTAGAAATAGAAAATATTATTTTCGTCCATAAGCATACCACTTGTACATAATAAACGAAATTGTACAGTAAGTTTCCATCAAATAAAAAGAAAATCCATAATAAATAACATAGAAGGTAAAAGCCTCAGAAGAGATATAAATACATTGTCTAAAACAAGAGTATATAATGGAGTGCAAAACAAGTGGAATCCTAAACCAAGGGCTCACCACAGCAATATGCTAGCCTCAAATGCAAACTACTAGCCACGAGCTGGTGCAAGGGGGTACCTATCTTCTTGACATCGAATCATCTTGGACGTTTACTGATTCTATTCTTATATATGCGCTCTACGTTCATCAAGCTAGTACTCATAATTGTCTCCCAACATGGTTAAATCATGCAAGATAATATATATTAGTACGTTGGAATTACTAAGTATCGGAGATATAAAACACGAATGAAATTGTAATGCCATCATAATTAAACATAAAATATGAATATACACAAGGTAAAGAATCATGAGATAATCTTAATCACACACAAGGAATAAGGTTCCTGTCAGTATGAGACAACGTATAAGAAATCACATTAAGTGAGACATGGTATAAGATCATATAAACTTGTGGGATTGGACTATAACAGACAGTATGACCATGTGAGCTACCATATGGAATCTAATGAACTCCTTCCATTGGGAAAAGGACAATGCACTCCTTCCATTGGGGAAAGGAGAATCAACTTGCCAAGGTAGAATATCCAAAGCAAAGTAACTTTGCACATGCATCTTTCATAACTTTTGGGCCCACGTGGATCCACTGGCCTAGTCTATAAGGCACCTATGGTGGCACATAGTTAGGGAAATTAAGATTTAGCTTCAAGGAATCATGCCTCAACTAACGGAATGAGTCCCAATCTCTAGTCCTCTCGATGCTAGGTCATCCCATGGAAATATTTTAAGGCATACTCTTAGAATCATAAGTAGCAATCATAGGAGTAGCTTGAACTTAAGAATCTTTCATAAACTTCTTTTACAGCAATAATCTTCACACTTATATCTTTTGTAAACTTTAACTTTGAAGTTCTTCATAAATGCCCTAGTCATAGTCATACTTCATAGGAAACATTCATTGAAAGATAAGGTGGGCTTAATTGATGCATAGAACAATTATAAATTACATATGTCTTGAGAAATTTTGTTAAAAAGGAACATCAAAATCACCCAACCTTGATCATATCAAAACCCATCATGGAATCAATATCATACTTCAAATGTATATAATTACTTAGCAAAATAGTGATTGAACTTTATGAGTAACGTATAATAACATAAGGATCATGAAATCATCATAAACATGCACTTTAAATTAATTAACTTAAATAAAAGGTAAAATGCATAGTAGGGAACTCTATAATTTAAAGGATACCCATAAATCCAGTCACAGGCCTGGAGAACTAGAGAGAAACGGAATTGATGCCTTTGGGGAAGGAGCTTGGAAACCCTAGCCTTGTTCATGAGAGCACTTGCCTTAGTAATTTGAATTAAAGGGATGAGAGAATGAGGGCCCTTGCTAAATTGAAAACCGCGATAAACAATACAGGCCATGAAATTACTTATAGGCCGTTGTTGGACTCATAGAGTCCTTCCACACTTAGCCATGTTTTCTCCTCATTCTTGATCTCATTTCACGAGACCATACAGGATCATATCCTGGTCTATAGGCCATCTGATAACTCGTAAGTTACCTCCCTAAAAACTCCAAATTTCCTTCTTGTTAGAGGTCCCACTCAGGAACCCGTCTATAGGTCGTAACATATCCTACAGACTATAAAATGTTCTGTGGGTTACTCTACACTTGGAAAATTTTCACCTTCCTGAAGTTCTATGTTTAAGAATTAATCCTACGGGCCATATAAAAATTTATCAGCTGTAAGAGGTCCCGTACACCAGATTCCAAGTTATTTTTCAACCCAACTTTTCTGTACTCAAGGCTCCTAAACTAGGATTCGTTACATAAGCAATCTCTTTTGCCTCAAATTTAGGACCTATCTTTCTAGGATAGCCACTGAACCCTCCTCATAAGTCAAATCAGGATCCAACTCTATTGAATCAATAGATATCACATGAGACTCCTCGGTGATATATTGGCGTACCATAGAAAATAAAACACCAAATATACTAAAGAAAACTCATTGATAAGGAAAGTTTGTAGGCAACCTAACCCACTCTACCTCGAATCTCAAAAGGGACAATACACCTAAGGATGAGCTTTCCCTTCTTCTCAAACCTCATGACACCCTTTATAGGTGAGATCCTCAACAAAATCCAGCCACCCTCCATGAGCTCCAAGGGTCGAACATACGGATCGGCATAACCATTTTGGTAACTTTAGCCTATCAGTAACTAACTCTGAAATGACCAAACCTGCTCCACGAAATCTCTAAGAAAGTATATATCAAGGATATCCATTGCAATAATATAAAATAAACTTATGATGATCTACAACTCCAATCATAAAAAGACTTAGAAGGATCAATCTAGATGATGGAATAGTAATTGTTGTTGCAAGAAAACTCTACTAACATCACATTTTGATCCCATCAAGCACCAAAAGTCAATGACACATTCGTAAAGCATATCCTCTAGAACTTGAATAGTACTCTGAGAGTGCACATCTATCTGTGGATGAAACATTATACTCAAGTATAATTGGGTGCCCAAAAAATGTTGCATCGCTTTCTAGAAGTAGGAAGTGAATAAACAGCCTCGATAAGATACAATGGAAATGGGTAGACCATGGAGCTCACAATCTGGAGGATATATAATTGAGTCAAATTCCATTCTATGAACTCAACTTTGACCAAAATGAAATGCGCAGACTTGGTCAAGTAGTCCACAATAACCAAACAGAGTTAAACTTACACACTAGTGGGTAAACTAACTACAAAATCCATCGTGATCCGCTTCCATTTTTAAGTGGGAATGGGAAACCACTGGACCTCACCACCTAGACTCTAATGCTTACACTTAACTTGTTGGTTGGTCAAAAACTTGGACAAAAAACAGTTGTCTTTCATGCCACACCACCTGTACAGTTGGCTCAAATTATGGTACATTTACATTGCTTCGAGGTGAATGAAATATCATGCCCAATGAACCTCCTCAAGTATCAACTTGTTCATGTCACCCACTTAGGCACATAAATATGGCTCCCAATCCTCAAAACCCTGTCGATATCAAGAATGGCCTTCTTGGCCTCAGCTTGAGTCTCTTTGTCTCGAATGAGACACAACCTCTCATCCTCATATTTATGGTCACAGATTGAATCCATCAAACATTATCGGGCCTCTAAGAAAGCTATAAAACCACCCTTACCATAAAACCGAAGCCTTACTAACTTATTAACAAATATATGAATATCTCTAGTCAAAGGTCTTCCTATACCCGGATGGCTACAAGGCTGCCCATGTTGGATGTCTTCCTACTTAAGGTATCTGCCACTACATTGGCCATTTCTAAATTGTATAAAATGGTCATATCATAACCTTTAATAAGATCAATCTTTCTCTTTTGCCTCAGATTTACGTCCTTCTTGATGAACATATATTGTAGGTTATAGTAACTAGTAAAGATGAATCCTATATAGATAGTGTCTTTATAGCATCAAGACAAATACAACCTCCCCTACCTCAAAATCATGGGTATGATATTTCTTCACATGGTTCTTTAATAGCCTTGATGAGGTAGAGGCAATCAATATTCTCCTATACATCAACATGTCACGACCCAGACCTAGAGCCTAGTCCTGACAGGGCGAATGTGACAACCGAAGGCATCCCATCCAAGCCTCATGTTTATACCATAAGCATTCATAAGGTAAAATAAGAAATCATTAGATTTTAAGCAAGTGGAAGTACATAAAGTATAAGAGTGTCATAGCTCCCATGAGGAAATATACATCAATCCATAAAGTAAAAAATATGCATCTATGTCATAGATCTTGGCGGGGTCTAGCACATAGATCACTAGTTCACCTTCAAGATGTACATCAAAAGAAAGAAAATGCTAAAGTCTACACATAAAAAGAAAAGAATCATAAGGACTTGTTCCCGAATTGTGGGAACAAACACATAAGTCTTCAAACTTAGAATCCAAATGCTAGACACAAAATAGAATAGTCTTCTCCTCATCTGTGCCTATATGGTTAGGTCATGTAGGCAAAGAAGTATGCATTAGCACAAAGAATGTACTAAGTATGTAGGTATGCCATGAACCTAATGAAAATCACAATGATATTAATATGCATAATCATAATAAATATGATTAGGACATAATGCATATGATCATCAAAGTTTAAAATCATGAGAACAAGCATCATCAAATCCATTCTTAATCCTTAACATACATATGTGAAAATAAGACCATAACCGATATATAAGACCATGAGAACTATTACAAGGAATCATGATGTTCACTTTATATCAAGCTAAAAAGAGTCAACTTTGCTAAGATAGACTCGATCCTCACCCTATAGTTTGTATCCTAGCGTGGTGAGAACCATTATTTACCCCACTCGTTAGGGTCTACCCTAGCATGATGTGTTTCCATCATATAAGCTAATTGGATTCAATAGCATGCCTTCGAGGACTAAACATGAATATCATTCCTATGGTGACATATTGTTATGGGACTTGAGAATTTATACATGGACTCTTGGGGATAGTCCCCCTCACACAAGTCCACTCGGTGCTAAGTCATATCCAATGGAATACATAAATCATGCATATACACAGGTTTCAATATAGTTCATACTTCCTTAAATCATACTTTTGTAGCTTTCAAAATAACCATCATACTCTTTCATGAAACATCATGTTATAAGAATAGTCCATTTATTTTACATTCATCACAGTGTGGGTGGACATTCGCACTCTAACATCATCATAAACATTAGGGTTTTCATCACCCTCTTTATCATTGTATCATCATAGCTTTCATAACATCATCATCATTATAATGTCATCATTATAATCATCTAAAACATTCTTTTTATTCAAGAGATCACATCATTCATAGTTTTATCATAGGAGACTAGAGCTAAGGGTGGGATCATGGCCATTTGAGTCAAAATCATGCAATTGAATAGGTTTCATCGAGAAAACATGCAATTAAAATGAAATTAGCTCATTTATAAAGGAACCCACATCAAATCATTAAGCCCTAATCATGCACACTTTGAAATCTCCTACTTTTTCTTGAAAATCGTGTACATCAAAAAATTCATCATCATTCATGCATAATTAATCATAATCATCATGTAGGAATCATAATGCATGCATTAGAAATCATAGCATTAAAGACCATAACAATTCATCATGAACTTTGATTAAAAAATATTTTGGATTGGGCTTCATAGATGAAACTAATCCATGAAAGAACTCCTACATACCTCAACTAGATACCTTAGAATTTGAAGTAGAAAAACTGAAATTCCTTAATTTAACCTTCAAGATTTTGCTTCAATAGAACCCTTGACTTAGAGAGAGAAATATTGAGATCCTTGAGGGAAATTTAGGAATTAAAGCTTTGAGTGAATTAGGAATAGGACTTTATAGAGGTTAGGTCGATTAGGGTATTTAGGGTGGACAAGAAGATTTAATTTAGGACTTAAGATGGATTAGAAATGTCAAAAATAAAATTCACTAAAATCCGTGAGAGATGTCCACTATACCCATCCCATGGGTAGTGGATCTACCTACAGTCCATACATTGCCTCATGGATTAGATTGTTAGAAAAGTTGAGCTACTAGAATTGCAGCTCCTGAGTTACAAACATGCAGTATGACTGACACATCCACTTACTGGTCGTGAACACTCTCATAAAGTGATCCTAAACTTAGAAGAACTTTAGGTCCCTCAGGGCTTCTTCCTACGAGACCAACTTACGGGCCGTAAGAACATCTATGAATCATTTGGTATCACGTAAGTCAACATCAAGAAATTCTACAATTTTTTGTTTTTCCTAGGAACTTTCCACAAGACCATCTACGACCTGTGGTTCTTTTTATGGGCGATGATGTGGCTCGTAAAGTTAGACCATCAACAAACTTCCTATCTTTCTATTTTCTAGGCTCGAAAGCATGAGGAGTGTTACATTATCTCCCTCTTGGGATCATTCATCCTCGAATGAGACAGAATTATGCTTGAATATAGTAGAAACACAACCATTAGCATAGCATAAAAGCAAAAATGCAACTTAATCGTCATTTTCGTAAAATTCTCAAACTTGTGAATCAAATATAATTCAAAAATAGTTTTATGATCATGCATACTTGCAACTTAACAAGGGATATGTATTCATGAGAAATTTTGAAGAGACGGATCGTATTGAGTACCTTAGGCTTGAGTAGAAGAAAAGAGGTAAATGTGTCATTTCATCATGTCTGCTTCAACCTTCCAAGTAGCACTTTAAACTTTTTGCTTCCTCCATAATATTTGACAAATGTATCATCTTTATATCTTAACTTCTTCACTTGCTGGTGCAAAATCTCAACCGGTACTTCTTTTTAAGTCAGATCTTCCTCAATAGATACATTTTTCAATGGAACAATAGAATTAGGGTCACCCAAGAATTTTCTTACCGTGGAAACATGAAACATCAGATGAACATAGCTAATTTCATAGCAAAATCTAATTCATAGGCTGCCTTCCCAATTCTTTTTACTATCTCATAGGGGACAGTCCCACATATATAGGACTTAATATGGCTCTCACTACAAAATGCATCACTTTTTTCAATGGGGAAACTTTCAAATACACCCAATCAGTTTTATTAAACTCTAATTCTCTTTTCCTAACATCGGCATATGATTTTTGATGACTTTGGGTAGTCTTCAACCTTTTGTTATAAATTTCACCCTCTCCATAGAATCAAGTATCAAATCTGATCCAATTAATGACATTTCTCGAACTTTAAACCATCTCACTAGTGATCTACTCGCCTGCCATATAATGCATTAAACGGAGCCATACCAATACTTTAATATTATTATAAGAAAATTAAATAAGAGGTGAGTGATCATCATAACTTTCTTTTAAACCAGGCATACAAGCCCTCAACACATCCTCTAATGATTGTATTGTCCTTTTAGCTTGCCCATTAATTTGAGGATGAAATGTGATACATAACTACACCTTTGGGCAAAGGCCCTATTGGAATGACTTCCGAAAATGAGAAGCGAATCGAGCACCTCTATCCAGTATAATGGACAATGGTACCACATGCAACTTTATCAACTCTTGGATATAAAACATAACATAATCTTCAGCACCATAAGAAGTCTTTACAGGCAAAACGTGGGTTGTTTTCATCACTTTGTAAATGACAACTCATATTGAGTCAAATTGCCTTTTAGTCTTTGACAAACATGTGATGAAATCCATATCACTATTTCCCATTTCCAAGTTGATATTTCAATGTCTTGAGTCAAATCATCGGGTCTTTGATGTTCTGCCTTCACTTGTTGATAATATGGACATTGCATCACACACCTTGGATGTCTTTCTTCATGTCATTTAACCAATACACTTCTCTCAAATCCCTTGGTATGCACATTATGTACACACAATCGCCCTTGTTAACCAATACACCATCTCCCCCTTTTGAAAACACTTCTACCATCTTATCAACCACCAATTTCTTCAGTTCAACCAAGGTAGGATCCATGTCTTGTTTTTCTTTAACTTCTTCCAGAAAAGATAATTTTTCCCTAATAGGCACTAACACACAACCAACACTCAAGCCACTCAACCTTACACCCAAACAAGACAAACGGTGCAATTCTTTGACCAACTCTTTATTTTTATACTCAACATGTGCCATGCTGGCCATAGACACTCTATTCAATGCATCGACCACAACATCTTCCTTACCGGGTGGTAAATCACACTCATGTCATAATCCTTCAAAAGTTCCAACAATCATATTTGCATTAGATTCAAATCCCTTTGGATAAACACATGTTTCAAACTCTTATGGTTGGGGAATATGGTATCATACACCCCATAGTAGTAGTGTTATCACGTCTTTAGTGCTAATGCAACAACCAAAAACTAAAGATCATGTGTCGGATAGATCTTTTCACACACTTTAAATTGTTTTGAGGCATAACCAATTACCTTTTCATCTTGTATCAAGACACAACCCAAACCTATATGAGAGGAATCCGAATACACAACACCACTATCTGGATCATCCGATAATGCCAAAATAGGAGTTGAAGTAAGATGGTCCTTCATCAATTGAAAACCCTTCTCACATTTATCGGATCATTGACATTTCATCTACTTTTGGGTCAACTTTAAAGGAGAAGCAATAGAGGAAAATACCTCAACAGACCTTCTATGATTTTCGAGCAAATCCAAAAAGCTTCTAACATCATATGGAGACAATGGTCTAGGCCAATTTTTCACAGTCTTTGTTTTCTTTAGATCAACTCTAATACCATCACTCAAAATAATCTGACTATGAAAAGCCACCTAAACTCACAACAACAACAACATACCTAGTTGAATCCCACAAGTGGGGTCTAGGGAGGGTAGAAATGTACGCAGACCATCCCACTACCTCGTAAAAAGTAGAGAGGTTGTTTCTCGTGAACCCTCGACTCAACAACCCATAAGTAGAATAACTAGATATTGCAAAAGGAATAAAAGGGGAAATAAAACTAAAAAAATTGAAAAAAATGGAGCGACTATCTACGAAAAGCACATGTTAATATGTAAATACGATAAAATTAACACACATTCGATAAACATCAATCCCACCTACCTTTGCTACCTCACTAAACCTCTAATCACCCATCCACCTAACCCTACCACCCAATTAGCCTACTACTCTAATTCACGACCTCCACTCAATCTATCTAAGGTCATGTCCTAGGTTAGATCAAGATTCGCCATATCTTGTCTAATCACCTCCCCCCAATACTTCTTCAGTCTACCTCTACCTCTCTGTGTAGCTCCCAAAAC
This sequence comes from Solanum rostratum, assembly GCA_029948455.1. Taxonomy (NCBI): domain Eukaryota; kingdom Viridiplantae; phylum Streptophyta; class Magnoliopsida; order Solanales; family Solanaceae; genus Solanum; species Solanum rostratum. Next base: position 51,972,989 of record CM057053.1, read on the forward strand.
CAGCCTTTCGCACCTATTAATCAGCGTATCGGTACTTCATCTCTGCACGTTTCTAAACCATCGCAGTCTCGCTTCCCTCATCTTAGCAGCCACCGGTGCTACCTCCAGCTTCTCCCGAATGATCTCACTCTTAATCTTATCCCTCCTTGTGTGACCACACATCCATCTCAACATCCTCATCTCTGCGACATGCATCTTCTGAACATGTACATTCTTTAATGGCCAACACTCCACCCCATGCAAGAAAGATGGTCTAACCACCATTCTATAAAACTTACCTTTAAGTTTAAGTGGTATCTTTTTGTCACACAACACTCCCGAGGCAAGCCTCCATTTAGTCCAAGCTACCCCAATACGATGTGTGACATCATCTTCGATATCACCACTACTCTGGATAATAGACCACAGATAGTTAAAGTTTTCCCTCTTGGGGATAGGTTGAGTGGCAAGCTTCACATCAGTGTCTGTCTCCTCCCTCGCAACATTGAATTTGCACTCCATGTATTCTGTTTTGTTCCTGCTTAGTTTGAATCCTTTGGACTCCAATGTGTGTCTCCAAACCTCCAATCTATCATTAAATCTAGTCCGAATCTCATCAATCAGTACTATGTCATATGCAAATAGCATACACCATGGAACCTCCTCCTAGATAGATCGCGTTAGCTCATCCATCACTAGGGCAAATAGGAAAGGGCATAATACCAATCCTTGATAGAGTCCCATCTCAACAGGAAAATACTCTGAGTCTCCTCCCACCGTCCTTACCCAAGTCTTGCCTCCGTCGTACATATCCTTAATTAGCCTGATATATGCCATTGGGACACCTTTCACCTCTAGACACCTCCATAAGACATACCTTGGAACTTTTTCATAGGCCTTCTCAAGATCAATGAACACCATATGAAGGTCTTTTTTTCTTTCTCTATACTTTTCCACTAACCTCCGAACAAGATGGATCGCTTCAGTAGTCGACCCCCCTCCCTCGGTATGAATCCAAACTAATTTTCTGAAATAGACACTAGTCTTCTCATCCTCATCTCCACCACTCTCTCCCAAACCTTCATAGTGTGACTTAACAGCTTGATACCTTTGTAGTTGTTACAGTTTTAAATATCCCCTTTGTTCTTCTACAACGGCACCATCGTACTCCTCCTCTATTTATTAGGCATCTTGACAATCTTCATAATAACATTGAACAGTCTAGTCAACCTCTCTATGCCATCCTTGACCATGTTCTTCCAAAAATCTACCGATTTCTCATCTGGACCAATCACCCTCCCTTTCTTCATCCTACTAATAGCCCTTCTAACCTCCTCAACTCTAAACCGCCTACAATGACCCTAACTATCAGAGTGTGCCAACTCCCCCAATTCAATATTTCTATCTCCTTTCTCATTTAAGAGTTTATGAAAATAAGCTTGCCTCATTAATTTAATGGAAGTGTTATCCACTAACACCTCACCTCCCTCATCCTTGATGCACTTCACTTGGTCCAAGTCACGAGCTTTCTTTTCTCTCACTTTAGTGAGCCTATACAATCTCTTGTCCCCCCTCCTTTCTCACCTTAGCGAAAACTCACACTTCCTAAATTTTGCAAAACATTGTCTATTCCTTAACATTTGCAATGCAATCCTCAAACGATCTTCATGGTCCTTTACATCCCATGAGTACACCAATATATTATCTCTTAATACCACCAAAAACATGTCCAAGTATGGTCTGAAGATCCTGTTTATCAAGTCCATAAAAGCAGCAGGAGCATTTGTAAGTATAAATGACATTACAAAAAGTTTAACATGACCATACAGTGTTCTAAATGTAGTTTTTGGGATATCATCTTCCTCCACCCACAATTGGTGATATTCAGATTGGAGATCAATCTTAGAAACATAGCTTGCGCCTTGTAGTTGATCAAATAGGCCACCGATCTTTGGAAGTGAATACTTTTTTAATGGTTACTTTATTAAATTTCCCATAATCCATACACATCTGAAATGAAGCATCCTTCTTCCTTACAAATAATATGGGAGCACTACATTTGTCACGCCCCAAAGAGAGGGAAAGCGTGACTGGCAACTAATACCGTTATTAGCCGGGTAAGTCATTAAACATGCTAGTTAACTAAACTAGGGACCAGAAGAAAATCGGGCAGCATAATATTTAGAAAAACACTAAGCCAGGATTGTTTGAATCATGACTTAGTCAACATCAAATCACGTACATCAAGATAAGTAAACCAGAACGACAAAGTACTAGCTAGGCGACAAGGCTACCACCACAGAGGTACATGCACTCATTATATATACATGCTAATATGATGACTGGAGACTGAAAGGAACAAAAGAACCAAACTACAATACCATGTCCACAATAGCCTTTAAGAGAATAACTATCACTGCCAAGACAGGGCCCCGACTATACCCAACTATATAACAAAAAGTAAGCATCCTATGAAAGCACCAGAAAGAGGTGGAGCTTACCAACTCAAAGCTGAACAAGGCTCCTAGTGGAGGGGTAGGTGGAGCTTACCAACTCAAAGCTGAACAAGGCTCCTAGTGGAGGCGTAAACTAGAACCCCTACTTAACCAACATACACGAAATAAAATGCAGCGTCCCCAGGCAAAGGGACGTCAGTACGAATAAACATGTACTGGTATGTAATACAGGAAGTTAAATCATAGATAACCGTAGTAAAAAGATTAATAAAAATATCACTTGTAAAAAAAATCTAGTAGCCTTAATGGCCAATAAGCAATCTCCTAGTGATCAAATATGCATGGTATGCTTAAGTATCACATGTCATGAATACATATATATAGATGCAAATGCATGACATACCTAACCAAATGCTAGCACTAGTGGTCCTTTCTGGTAGCTAACCAGCATCATCTATTCCAACTTGTGGCCATCTGTACCATATACATACATATAATCATTTGGGCAAATAGGCCTCATACCTCCGATTATAGCTTGGAGTCCATGCATAACGTGCAATGTATGATAAGAATGTTAAATGCACATAGTAAGCCATAGCATAAATTTAGCCAATCTTGGCTCATTGGTACACTTATTATCAAAGCATCATAATCATTGTCATTTAGCCAATCTTGGTTTATCGGTACACTTATTCTCATAGCATCATAATCATTGTCATTTAGCCAATCTTAGCTTATTGGTACACTTATTCTCATAACATCATAATCGTTGTCATAGCATATACATATGACTCATGGGATCTAATGTCTTATTAACAAGTTTGGGAACTTAACCCAACATTTAAAGTGAAGCCTTAACTTTGAAAATGTTCATAAAGGTGCTATATATAACGCTTATACTTGGTCCCATGTCAATTAGTAAAATAAAGTATTTAAACAGGATCAAGTGCCTTAGTAGCTTAAATAGGAGCATTTCACTGGAAAACATTGGAAACCAAAACGTACTTGTTAAATGCTTCAATTACATTTTTGTACGGAAGAAGGAATAAACATGAATGCCGCATTCCCTTCACATTCTACATTTATTTTAATGGTACTCCACAAAGAAGAGAAACATCTTGAACATATGAATAGATAGCCGGAAAAATTGACTAAATGATATATAGATATTTAATGTCCAGTTTAAGTGAATGAACAGAATTTCAACCTAATACCATTATGAAAATAACTCAGCTGCAACCCGAGTGCCTTTCACAAATGGTCTTTCTAGCAAAAGAATAGTAAGATATCGAATTTCACGTTTTCAAAAACTTCCCGGATTTTGCGCTAAAAGGAGGGACGAAGTTTAGCCTTAACATACTTCTCCAACGAACGTCTAATTGCAAAAAGTTTCTTCACAAATGTTGTTCCTTACTTCTAAATTTCACAACGACTATATAAACGCAGCTTAAAGACACCTATAAACAGTTAAAATTTTAGCATTAATGACCAGATTCGGCAAGGAGCATTCACACGAGGAAATGTCTGTGAAAATGACCATAAAGGAGCCCCAAAATTATTATCTTAACATACTAGCTGCAAACTGACAATAACCAGCAAGAACACCATTTTTTAACACTTTAAAAACAGCCTCAAACTCAGCTAATAAGAGGGGAAAACAATTGCAAAGCGCAAGGCACACATTTCTTGGCACAGGGACGAATTTTAGCAGTAGAAACGCGAAACAACATACCTAAATCACTTAGAAAACTTTTGGGAGCTTTCTCTTCAGTTCCTCACTGCTTTGGGATGAAAATGGTTCATTTTTTCGCTTTAAAATGTCAAAATAGCCGAATTAAAGTTGGGCTTGACCCGACTCGGCCCATTACCCGGTTTCCTTCTCAGGCAGTCTCAGTAAAATTGTCATAACTTTTTATTTAGAGGTCGATTTGATGTGCGGTTTAGTGCTTTGCAAACTAAATTCATAGATCTTCAATTTGATATGTCATGGACCTTATAATTCCTTATATTTTAAGAGATATGGCCGTCTATATTTGACCCAAATTTAAGAAGGATTTCTTAAAGAAACTTATAGTAACCTTGGCCAACCTTTATCTTGCAACTTTTTTGATTCCAAAACTTAATGTATGACCTTTCTGCTATTAAAATAAATTTTAAAAATCTATTATTAGAAAATTATACACTTTTAGTCCATTTTGAAATATGAAACCTAATTTAAACCTTCCGAAAAGGGCAAGGTGCCACTTTGCTCATTTCTTTAACCCCGAATGTGTATTTTGGAGATTCCTTTGACTTGAAACATTACGTCCTTGATATTACCTCTTATTGCCAACCTTATCATTCCTAGGTGCTAGCAAAAATCACATGTGCCTTATATAATGCCACATTGTGTAAATAATGGAAGACGAGACACACAGGGTCTCACAGTGTGCCCCCTTAAGAACATTCGTCCGCGAATGTGTCAAGACACCCCCTTGATTGATTTACCATCTATAAAAATGGTATTTTTTTGGATATACGTATTGCCCTTGCAAACCATAAATAAACTTTCAAAAACTCCAATTACTAAGCTTTATATAGCTATCCCGCGACCAAATATACAAGTTACACCTCCAAATCCTTTAAAACTTAAGTTACTAAAAAAATGATAACTGCAAATTTTGGAACAAGACCCACCTTAAGTTATAAATAGCTGCGGGTGATTCCTCATCATTTCTTCTTTGGCTTCCGAAGTGTTTTCGTCAATATTTTTGTTCCGCCACAACACTTTCACAAAGGCCACTTTTCATTGGGAAGTTTTCTTATTGGTCAATCTAAAACAGCTATTGTACCTCATCATAAGTTAAGTCTTCAGCAATGGAGGTATCCTTGATGCTAGTAATACACAAAGGATCTCTAATGTACTTCCGCAATGTAGATACATGAGACACTGGATAGACTGCCCCCAATTCTGAAGGCAAATCAAGCTCGTATGCAACCTTCCCAATCTTTCGAATAATCTTATATGGTCCAACATATCTAGGACTAAGCTTTCTTGTCTTTCCAAACTACATGATTCCCTTCATAGGTGATACCTTCAAGAAGACCCAATCTTCTACATCAAACTCTAAGTCTCGTCATCGAACATCTGTATAAGACTTTTGCCGACTCTGGACTGTTTGCAATCGGTCTTTAATAAGTCTCACTTTGTATATTTCTTGTGGAACTATATTAGGGCCTTGCAATTTTGCCTCCCCAACCTCAAACCAACCGATCGACGACCTACTTCTTCGCCAGTATAGTGCTTCATAAGGCACCATTTGAATACTTGCTTGGAAGCTATTATTATAAGCAAACTTAATAAGAGGTAGGTGATCATCCCAGCTTCCTTCAAAGTCCAACGCACAGACACGTAACATATCCTTAACGGTTTGGATGGTACGCTCTGCTTGCCCATTAGTTTGTGCATGAAAAGCGGTGCTGCGATTCACTTGAGTGCCCAGACCCTTTTGAAAAGACTTCCAAAAATGTACGGTAAATTGAGCCCCTCGATCAGAGATAATAGATAATGGAACTCAATGAAGGCAAACAATATCTTGAATGTAAAGCTTAGCATAATCCTTCCGTGAATATGTCGTTCTTACTGGAAAGAAATGAGCAGATTTTGTCAACCTATCAATGGTTACCCAAATAGAATCATACCTGCATGGAGTATGAGGCAAACAAGTGATAAAGTCCATATTTATCATGTCCCATTTCCATAGCGGAAGCTCAATATTCTGAGCTAAGCCTCCAGGTCTCTGATGTTTTACTTTAACTTGCTAGAAATTGGGACATTGGGCCACCATCTCTACAATATGCTTTTTTATGCCATTCTACCAATAGATCTGTCATAGGTCTAAATACCCCTTATTTTGTTGCCCCAGGTTAAGCCGAATATCTAGGATAATGAGCCTCAAAACAAATCTTTGCACGGAGTCCTCCGACATCTGGCACATATAAGTGGCCTTGGTACCTAAGGACTCTATCTCCGGTTAGCTCGAACAGATGATGTTGCTATTGTGGAACACTTTCCCTCGATCACAAGCTTAGGATTCTCACGTTGTTTCTCTTTTAATATTTTGAACTATCACACCTCCATGTTTTGTATCTGCTAATTGTACCTGTAAACTAGTTAGCTAATGTAAATCTTTTGTCATTTCAATCCTATCAGCTTCAACATGACTTAGACTTCCCATGGCCTTTGGGCTAAGTGTATTAGCAATAACATTAGCTTTACCGGAAGGGTACAAAATGTCAAAATCATAATTGTTTTTCTAATTCTAGCCACCTCCTTTGTCATAAGTTCAACTCCTTCTGCTTGAATAAATATTGGAGGCTCTAGTAGTCGGTAAGAACATCTTTATGAACTCCGTATAGATAATGCCACCAAATCCTTTGGGCAAAAACCACTGTGGCAAACTCAGGATCATGGGTAAGATAGTTTTGTTCATTCTTTCGCAACTGTTTGGAAGCATATGCAATAACTCTACCATGCTGAATAAAAGCATAACCTAGGCTAATTCTCGAGGCATCACAATTTACAATGTAGCATTCGGTTCCATCCAGAAGAGCCAATATAGGTACGTTGGTAAGCCTTTTCTATAACTCTTGAAAACTTTGTGCCCATGCTTCAGTCCATTGAAACTTAGCTTCTTTATGTGTCAAATTCGTTTGTGGTGCAGAGATAGTGGAGAATCCCTCAACAAACCTCCTATAATATCCTGCCAAGCCCAAAAAGCTATGGACCTCAATCGGATTCAATGGTCTCATCCAGGCCATTACTGCTTCAATATTTATTCCATGGACCTTGATATTATTGCCAGTAATAACATGCCCACGAAAAGCTATAGAAGTTAACCAAAATTCACATTTGGAGAATTCCGCATATTACGTGTTGTCTTGGAGAGTCTGTAATATTACTTGCAAGTGGTCTGCATGCTCAGCTTCTGAATCATCCTAAATATTGCCTTTGGAATATCAACATCCCTGAATCGTAGCTTGTAGTACCTGGTTAACAAGTCAATCTTTGAAAAACTATCAATCCACATAAAAGGATACTTATTCTAGATAGTGACTTTATTTAGCTATCTGTAACTGATACACATCCGTAAGGAGCCATCTTTCTTTCAAGCAAAGAGCACTGGAGCACTCCATAAAGATGTCCTTGGCCTAATAAGATCATTATCAAGCAAGCCCTTCAGTTGTTCCTTCAATTCTCTTAGCTCTACAGGAGTCATTTCTTAGGGAGGAATGGACATAGACTGCATATCATGAAGAACATCTATAACAAAATTGAGATCCCTTCGGAGGATCCCTAGAACTTTACCGGGAAATATTATAATGAATGCATTCACATCAGCGACTGACTAAAGAGCCAGTTGCTAAAATAATATCATGTCTTCCCATAATGGTAACATCCACTTGAACCCTTTCTACACTGCCTAGTATGAAGCTTACCGCATTGTGTACATGGGGGAGTAGGTTGTCTCATTTGTGTAGAACGCTTCTATCAATGGCTATCAAGCTGGCCTAAACTCTGCCCTGGCCCTGTCTGAATATAATTATCAAATTATAGGCCCTGCATCATTGGTAGGAAACTACCTACTGACGGAGATGGATATTAGGGAAATAGGGGCCTAAAATCACCCTGTGGCTCCCTATAAGCCCTCATAGTACGAGACCTCTTATTTATATCCTAATCTTTACAGGTATCCTGAATCCAACGAGAAAAGTCCTCTTTAGTCTGAGCAACAACCTGAATACGAGAAATATCTACACCATCTTGTTAAGAGGCTAACCTGTAGTCTTTAATCAAATAATCCCCCAAACCATCCACATAACGATGAACTCTAATACGCATGGTACGCACAATATTTTGTGCATTACTAGCCAAAGAATCAACCTAAGGCTATACACCCTTACTCTCATATTCCCCTGCCTCAAACTGATAAAAGGGTCAAGATGAGCCTCCCGCACCTCCCGTGGTATGTAATGGGCTAGAAATGCCCCAGTGAAGTCCTCCCATTCTACTAGCGCAATAACATACCCTCTGGATCTCTCTAACACCTCGTACCATAAGATGGCGACATCACGTAGTCAAAAAGAAGCCAACTCCACTGCCTCAGTAACAGAGGCATGCATCACCTTCAATACTCTATACATATGATCTATAAAGTTCTATGGATTCTTAGTGGGATTAGACCCTATAAATACTAGAGGGGCTAAGTGAAGAAACACTCGTACCTTTGAGCTTTCTGTTTGACCCCTTTTAGTGTCTGCTCTCGCCTCAAGTTGTCTTTATAAATAGAAACCATCCTAATTAGTAGTTGAATAGCCTCCTTCATCCCCTGCTCCCCAGTCTCTAATGGGGCTTGGGGTACTAGATCTCCTTGTGCCCCAATAGGTGCTGGTGAATCTGGTACCGTAGGTATTGGAAACTCCCTAAGTGCCTTAATGGGGAATATATCTACCTCACCAGGCAAGACACGATTGGTACCTTCTCTTGAATCCATACTTATCTCATGTTGTGCCATCCCAGAAGCCTAGAAAACTCATTAAATAAGAAAAAATACCAAATGTTATAGATTTCAAATGTTCCTGTGGATTTGCTCTATAACTCGATCTATTAAGTGAAAGAAATGAAACCATCCCTAAATGCCTCATAGCGTCTTGATTATAAGTGTGGTGCACAACACACCCATAAGCAAGACTCTACTAGACACGGCATTACAGACTCCTTGGGACATGACCCGCTCAAGTAACATGTTTGTCACGCCCCAAAGAGAGGGGATGCGCGATTGGCACCCGATACTATTATTGGCCGGGTAAGCCACTAAACATGCTAGTTAACTAAACTAGGGACCAGAAGAAAATCGGGAAACATAATGTTTAGAAAAGAACTAAGTCGAGACCGTTTAGTTCATGACCTGGTCAATAGCAAATCATGTACATCAAGATAAGTAAACCAGAACGATAAAGTACTAGCTAGCCGACAAGGCTGCCACCACATAGGTACAAGCACTCACTATATATACATTCCAATCTGATGACTTGAGACTTACAAGAACAAAAGAACAAAACCACAATAACATGTCCACAATAGCCTCTAAGAAAATCACTAACACTGGCGGGACAGGGCCCCGACTATACCCAACTATACAACAATAAGTAAGCATCTTGTGAAAGCACCAGGAAGAGGTGGAGCTTACCAACTCATAGCTGAATAGGGCTACAAGTGGAGGGGTACATCAGAACACCTACTTAAACCTGCACGCATGAAATAAAATGCAGTATCCCCAGGCAAAGGGACATCAGTACGAATAAACATATATTAGTATGTAAGGCAGGAAGTAAAATCATAGATAACCGTAGTAAAAAGGTTAATAGAAATAACACCTATAACAAAAATGTAGTAGCCTTAATGGCAAATAAGCAACCTCCTAGTGATCAAATATGCATGGTATGCCCGAGTATCACATGTCGTGAATATATATATACACATGTGATACTCGGGCATACCATGCATATTTGATCACTAGGAGGTTGCTTATTTGCCATTAAGACTACTACATTTTTGTTATAGGTGGTATTTCTATTGACCTTTTTACTACGGTTATCTATGATTTTACTTCCTGCCTTACATACTAATATATATATACATATACATATATATATATATATATATATATATATATATGTATATATATATACATATACATATATATATATATATATGTATATGTATATATATATATATATATATATATATATATGTATATGTATATGTATATGTATATGTATATATATATATGTGTATAAATAAATAATCACTTGGGAAAACAGGCCCTATACCTCCAATTATAGCTCGGAGTCCATGCATAATGTGCAATGTAAGATGAATGTTAAATGCACATAGTAGGCCATAGCATAAATTAAGCCAATTTTGGCTCATCAGTACACTTTTTCGCATAGCATCATAATCATTTTCATTTAGCCAATCTTGGCTTATTTGTATACTTATTCTCATAACATCATAATCGTTGTTATAGCATATACATTTGACTCATGGGATCTTATATGTCTTATTAACATGTTTGGGAACTTAACCCAACATTTAGAGTGAAGTCTTAACTTTGAAAATTTTCATAAAGGTGCTATACATAACGCTTAAACTTGGTCCTATGTCAGTTAGTAAAAGAAAGTATTTAAACAAGATCAAGTGCCTTAGTAGCTTAAATAGGAGCATTTCACTGGAGAACATTGGAAACCAAAACGTTACTTGTTAAATGCTTCAATTATATTTTTGTATGGAAAAAGGACTAATTATGAATACCACATTCCCTTCTCATTCTACATTTATTTTAATGGCACTCCGCAAAGAAGTGAAACACCTCGAACAAATGAATAGGTAGCCGAGAAAACCGATAAAATGATATATAGATATTAAATGTCCAGTTTAAGTGAATGAATGGAATTTCAACCTAATACCATTATGAAAGTAACTCAGTTGCAATCCTAGTGCCTTTTATAGAAGGTCTTTCTAGCAACAGAATAGTAAGACATCGCATTTAACGTTTTGGAAAACTTCCCAGATTTCGTGCTAAAAGGAGAGACGAAGCTTAGCCTTAACATACTTCTCCAACAAACGTCAAATTGCGAAAAGTTTCTTCACGAAAGTTATTCTTTATATCCTAAGCTTCACAGCGACTATACAAATGAAGCTTAAAGACACCTATAAACAGTCAAATATTTAGCATTAATGACCAGATTCGGCAAGGAGCATTCACACGAGGAAATGTACGTAAAACTTTGTAAAAATGACCATAAAGGAGCCCCAAAATTATTACCTGAACACAACAATTGCAAACTGACTATAACCAACAAGAATACTATTTTTTTACACTCCAAAACAGCCCCAAACTCAGCTAATAAGAGGGTAAAACATTTGCAAAGCATAAGGCACACATTTCTAGGCACGAGGACAAATTTTAACAGTAAAAACATGAAAAAACTTACCTAAATCAGTTAGAGAACATTTGAGAGCTTTCTCTTTAGTTTCTTACTGCTTAGGGACAAAAATGGTTCAATTTAAGCTTTAAGATGTCAAAATAGCCGACTTAAAGTTGAGCTTGACCCGACCCGACCTATTACCCTGTTCCTTCTCGGGCAGTCCCAGTAAAACTATCATAACTTTTTATTCTGAGGTCGATTTGATGCGCGGTTTTGTGCTATGCAAACTAGGCTCATAGATCTTCAATTTGATAGGTCATAGACCTTCTAACTTATTATATTTTGGGAGATATGGCCTGTTACATTTGACCCGAATTTAAAAGGATTTCTTAAAGAAACTTACGATAACCTTGGCCACCTTTATCTTGCAACTTTTTTTATTCCAAAACTTAATGTATGATCTTTGTGCTATTCAAATAACTTTTAAAAATATATTATTAGCAAATTATACACTCTTAGTACCTTCTAAAATTTGAAAACTAATTAAAACCTTCCGAAAAGGGCAAGGTGTCACTCGGGTCATTTCTTTTACCCCGAATGTGTACTTTGGAGATTCCTTTGATTTGAAACATTACGTCCTTGATATTACTTCTTATTTTCAACCTTATTATTCCTAGGTGCTAGCAAAAATCACATGTGCCTTATATAACGTCACACTATTTAAATAATGGAAGACGAGAAACACGGGGTCTCACACCATGGTGACACACCAGGCCTTATGAACCCATTGTCAAGGATATCTTTCAATTGTTCCCTTAATTCTATCAACTCCACTGGGGCCATTGGATATATAGGTATAGAAATAGATTGCGTGTCAGGCAAGAGATAAAGACCAAAATCAATTTCCCTTACGGAAGGAATACTAGGTAGATCATTAGGGAAGACATCAGAGAACTCATTTATTATGGTGATTGAATCAAGAGCAGGGACATAAGACTCAACATCCATGACTCGGACAACATGATATAAACAACCTTTGGATACATTTTAACAACTTTTATGTAGGAGACAAACTTACCTTTGAACACAAAAGTCGTTTTATTCCATTCTAAGATGGGCTCATTAGAAACTTGGAATGTGACCTTACAGGTCCTACAATCAGTAGAAGCACAGGTTGCATGCAACAAATCCATACCAAGATAACATCGAAATACATCATATCAAGCTCAACTAGATCACATGGAAAGACTTTATGTAAGATAAATATTGGAAAATTTTGATAGACATTCTTGGATAGGATTGACTTACCAATAGGAGTATATACCAAATAAGGTTTTAACAAAACTTTTCGAGAAACATCTTTATGGCAACATAAGTAGTAACAAAAGACATGTTGGCACTGGGGTCAAGCAAAGCATATACATCATGGTCAAAGTGTAAGGACCCAGATGTTTTGAGTGGCGTTTCCCGATTCTCTTGGAATCACCCCAAGCGAAGTGTCAGGCATCGCTCCACGGAAGACCCACACAGGCCATATGAAGCCACACGAACTGTGTGGCCTCCCGTGAAGGGACCATGGTCCAGTTCACGGTAGGGGCAATTTTGAGATGGACGGAGGATTTTGACCAAGTGAGGGCATACAGCGACTCACACAGTCTGTGTGATGTGTCACGGATCGTGTAGCCCTCCGTATAATTCACTATGTAAAATTTTTCTAAGTACGGAAGTACCATCTCATAACCTTGTCATGTAGAAATGATTTAAAATTCCATCACATGGTTGATGTCACAGCCCGTGTAGGGTCACACTGTGAGACCCTGTGTTTCTCATCTTTTATTATAAATAGTTGGCGTTGTATAAGGCATATGTGATTTTTGCTGGCCTCTAAGGATAATAAGGCTCCCAATAAGTTGTAATATCAAGAAGCTAAAGTTTTATGCCGAAGGAATATCCTAAATACACATTCGGGATTAAAGAAATGATCTGAGTGGCACCTCACCTTTTTAGGAAGGTTTAAATTAGGTTTCACTTTTTGCATCGGACTAAAAGTTTATAATTTTCTAATAATAGATTTTTTAAAGTTATTTTAATAGAACAAATTTTATACATTAAGTTTTGGAATCAAGAAAGTTGCAAAATAAAGGTTGGTCAAAGCTACCGTAAGTTTCTTTAAGAAATCCTTCTTAAATTTGGGTCAAATGTAACATTCCATATCTCCCAAAATATAAGAATTTAGAAGCTCCATGAAATATAAAATTGCAGATCTATGAGTCTAGTTTGCAACACATCAAACCGCACATCAAACCGACTTCAGAATAAAAAGTTATTATAGTTTTACTGGGACTGCACGAGCATGAAACTGGGTCATGGGTCAGGCCGGGTCAAGCCCAACTATAAGTTGGCTATTTTGACATTTTAAATCTCAAAAATGAACCATTTTCGTCCCAAAACTGTAAAAAACTGAATAGAAAGCTCCCAAAAATTCTCTAAGTGATTTATGTAAGTTTTTTGCATTTTTACTGTTAAGATTCGTCCGCTTGCCTAGAAATGTGTGCCTTACGCTTTGCAATTGCTTTCCCCTCGTATTACTGTGTTTGAGGCTGCTTTTGAGCTGTAAAAAAGTGGTGTTCTTTCTAGTATTATTTCTTTGCAGATGTTGTGCTCAGGTAATAATTTTGGGGCTCTTTTACGGTCAAATTTAAGAAGTTTTACGGACATTTCCTCCCGTAAATGCTCTTTGCCGAATCTGGTCATCAATGCTAAATTTTTAACAATTTATAGGTGTCTTTAAGCTTCGTGTATATAGTCGTTGCGAAGCTTAGGAATAAGGAACAACTTTCGTGAAGAAACCTTTGGCAATTGAACGTACGTTGGAAAGTTATATTAAGGATAAGCTCCGTCCCTCCTTTTAGCACGAAATCTGGGAAGTTTACTAAAACATCAAATACGATATCTTACTATTCTGTTGCTAGAAAGACCTTCTGTGAAATGCACTGGGATTACAGTTGAGTTATTTTCATGATGTTATTAGGTTGAAATTCCATTTATTCGCCTAAACTAGACATTCAATATCTATAAGTCATTTTGTCGGTTTTCCCGGCAACCTATACACATGTTTGAGGTGTTTATCTTCTTGGTGTAGTGCCATTAAAATAAATGGAGAATGTGATAGGAATGTAGTATTCATAATCAGTCCTTCTTCCATAGAAAAATATAATTGAAGCATTTAACAAGTAACACGTTGTTTTTCAATATTCTCCAGTGTAATGCTCCTATTTAAATGGCTAAGGCACTTGATCCTATTTAAATACTTTCTTTTACCAATTGACATGGGACAAAGTATAAGCATTATGTAAAGCACCTTTATGAACATTCTCAAAGTTAAGGCTTCACTCTAAATGTTGGATTAAGTTTCCAAACTTGTTAAAAAGACATATAAGATCCGTCGAGTAATGTGTATATGCAATGACAACGATTATGATGTTATGAGAATAAGTGTACCAATGAGCCAAGATTGGGTAAATAACAACGATTATGATGTTATGAGAATAAATGTACCAATGAGCCAAAATTGACTATGTTCTTGTAATGGCTTACTATGTGCATTCAACATTCATATCATACATTGCACGTTATACATGGACTTCGAGATATAATCAAAGGTATGGGGCCTATTTGCCCAAATGATTATACATATATGTATATTGTACAAATGGCCACAGGTTGGAAGATATATTGTCGGTTAGCTACCAGAAAGGACCATTAATATTGCTAGCATTTGGTTGGGTATGTCATGCATTTGCATCTATATATATGTATTCGCGACATGCGATACTCAAGCGTACCATGCATATTTGACCACCAGGAGGTTGCTTATTTGCCGTTAAAGATACTTGAGTTTTTGTTACAGGTGGTATTTCTATAAACCTTTTTACTATGGTTATCTGTGATTTTACTTCCTGCCTTACATACCAGTACATGTTTATTTGTACTAACATCCTTTTTCCTGGGAATGCTACACTTTATTCTGTGCGTGCAGGTTCAGGTATGGGTTCTGATATACCCCTCCACTAGGAGCCCCATTTAGTTGTGCGTTGTTATGATCCACCTCTTCCTGGAGCTTAAACAGGATGCTTACTTTTTGTTGTACAGTTGGGTATAGTCGGGGCCCTATCCCGGCAGTGTTTATGATTCTCCTAGAGGCTATTGTGGACATGTTATTATGGGTTGGTACTTTTGTGCCTTTAAGTCTCAAGTCATCAGATTGGAATGTATATACTGTGTGTGCTTGTACCTCTATTATTGTAACCTTATCGGCTAACTAGTACTCTATCGTTCTTTCTTATCATGATCTAAAATGTCCAGGCTTAGTCTGTCAAACGTCATGATACCCAATTTTCTTTTGGTCCCTAGTATAGTTAACTAGTATGTTTAGTGGCTTACCTGGCCAATAACGGTATTGGGTGCCAGTCGCGCCTCCCCTCTCTTTGGGGCATGACAAATATGGTATCAGAGCAGTTCATGTCCCTAGGAGTTCACAATGCCATGTCTAGTAGAGTCTTTCTTATGGGTGTGTTGTGCACCACACTTATAATCAGGAGGCTACGAGGCATTTAGGGATGATTACATTTCTTTCACTTAATAGAGCAAAGCTATGGGAACATATGAAATCTATATCGTGTTATGTTTTTCTTATTTAATAGGCTTCCTACACTCCGAACATGGCACAACATGAGATATGTATAAATTCGAGAGAATGTACCTATCGTGAGGTGGATTTTCCCCATTAAGGCATATAAGGAGTCTCCAATGCCTATAGTACCATATTCACCAGCAACTGTTGGGGCCCAAGGAGATCTAGTACCCCCAAGCCCCATTAGATACTGTGGAGAAGGGGATGAAAAGAGGCTTTTAAGCTACTAACTAGGATGGTTTCTATTCATGAGAGACACCTAAAGGCAAGAGAAGACACTAGAAGGGATCAAATAGAAAGCTCAAAGGTACGAGAGTTTCTTCCCGTGGTCCCTCCAGTATTTACAAGATCCAATCCCACTGAGGATCCACAAGACTTTATAGACCATGTGTATAGAGTATTGAGGGTGATGTATGCCTCTATAACTGAGGCAGTGGAGTTAGCTTCTTTTTTACTACGTGATGTCTCCATGTTATGCTACGAGGCGTGGGAGAGATCCAGAGGGCATGATGCTCCGCCAATAGGGTGGGAAGACTTCTTTGAGGCATTTTTAGACCATTACTTACCATGGGAGGTCCATCTTGACCAGTTTATCAATTTGAGGTAGGGGGTTATGAGTGTAAGGGAGTATGTCCTTAGGTTTAATTCTTTGGCTAGGTATGCACCAAATATTGTGCATACCATGAGTACTAGAGTTCATTTTTATGTGGATGGATTGGGGGATTCCTTGACCGGAGATTGCAGGATAGCCTCTTTACAAGATGGTGCAGATATTTCTCAAATTTAAACTTTTTCTCAGACTACAGAGGTCCTTTCTTGTCAGATTCGGGATACCCGTAGCAATAGGGATGAGAATATGAGGGCTCATACTATGAGGTCTTATAGGGATCCGCATGGTTATTTTAGGCCCCCATTTAAATAATATCCACCTCAATTAGTAGTTAGTTTCCCACCACGGATGCAGGGCCAGCAATTTGATCGTTATATTCAGTCAGGGCTAAGGCTGAGTTTAGGCCAGCTTGATAGCCACCAATAGAAGCGTTTTGCACAAATGAGACAACCTACTACCCCATGTACAAAATTTAGTAAGCTTAATACTAGGTAGGGTAGAAAGGGTTCAAGGGCATGTTACCATTATAGGAAGAAAAGATATTTTATTAGCAACTAGCCCTTTAGCCAATCCTTATTGTGAATGAATTTGCAATAATATTTCCCGATAAGCTTCCAAAGATCGCCCGAAAAAGATCACAATTTTGTTAAAGATGTTCTTCGTGATACACAGTATATATCTATTCCTCCCTAAGGAATGGCTCCTGTAGAGATAAGAGACTTGAAGGAACAATTGAAGGGCTTTCTTGATAAGGACCTTATAAGGCCAAGCACATCTCCATGGGATGCTCCAGTGCTCTTTGCTTGAAAGAAAGATGGCTCCTTACGAATGTGTGTTAGTTACAGATAGCTAGATAAATTCACTATCAAGAATAAGTATCCTTTTATGTGGATTGATGGTTTATCAAGGATTGACTTGTGACCCAGGCACTACCAACTACAAGTCAAGGATGTTTATATTTCGAAGGCAATATTTGGGACGAGTTAGAAGCTGAGCATGCAGATCAATTATGAGTTATATTACAGACTCTCTAAGAGAACAAGTTATATGTTAAATTCTCCAAATTTGAGTTTTTGTTAACTTCTATAGCTTTTCGTGGCCATGTTATTAATTGCGATGGTATCAAGGTCGATGGCCAAAAAATTGAAGCAGTAATGGCCTGGCCGAGACCCTTAAATCCGACAGAGGTCCATAGTTTTTTGGGCTCTGCAGGATATTATAGGAGGTTTGTTGAGGGATTATCCACTACCTCTACACCACTAACGAGATTGACGCATAAAGCAACAAAGTTTCAGCAGACTGAATCATGTGAACAGAGTTTTCAAGAGCTAAAGAAAAGACTTACCACCGCACCTAGTCTGGCTCTTCCAGATGGAACCAAAGGCTACATTTATATTGTGATGCCTTGATAATTGGCCTATGTTGTGTTCCTATGCAACATGGTAGGGTTATTTCATGCTTCCTGAAAGTTACTAAAACAAGAATAGAACTATCCTACCCATGATCCTGAGTTTTGTACAGTATTGTTTGGCCTACAGATTTTGTGGCATTATCCTACGAATTTCATATCAATGTTTTTACCAATTACAAGAGCCTCCAATATTTATTCAAGCAGAAGAAGTTGAACTTACGACAAAGGAGGTGGTTAGAATTACAATAACATTATGATTTTGACATTTTCTATCATCCCGGTAAAGCTAATGTTGTTGCTGATGGACTTAGCCGAAAGTCCATGGAAAGTCTAAGTCATGTTGAAGTTGATATGAGTGAAATGACAAAAGATTTTTGTTAGTTAACTAGTTTGCAGGTGCGATTAGCAGATACGAAAGGTGGAGGTATGATTGCTCAAAATACAGCAAAATCATTCATTGTTACTGAAGTAAAAAAGCAACAACATGAGGATACTGAGCTTATAATATCGAGGGAAAGTGTTCCACAACAAAAACATCCTCTGTTTGAGCTAACTTGAGATAGAGTCTGTCATTACCGGGGCCTCTTATATGTGCCAAACATCAGAGGGCTCCATAACCAAATTCATTTTGAGGCTCACTATCCTAGATATTCGGCTCAACCTGGGGCAACAAAAAAAGGGGTATTGAGACCTACGACTGATCTATTGTGGAATGGCATGAAAACAATATTCCAAAGATGGTGACCAATGCCCCAACTACCAGCATGTTCAAATAGAACACGAGAGACCTGGAGGCCTAGATAAGTATACTGATGTTTCGTTCTGGAAATGGGACATGATAAATATGGGCTTCATCACTAGGTTGCTTCATACTCCACGCAGGATGACTCTATTTTGGTAATCATTGATAGGTTGATAAAATCTGCTCATTTCTTGTCAGTAAGAACGAATTATGCTAAACTTTATATTCAAGAGATTGTTTGCCTTCATGGAGTTCCATTATCTATTATCTGTGATCGAGGGGCTCAATTTACCATACATTTTTGGAAATCTTTTCAGAAGGGTATAGGTACTCAAGTGAATCTCATCACAACTTTTCATCCACAAACTGGAGGGTAGGTAGAGCGTACCGTATAGACCATTGAAGATATGTTACGTGTCTATATGTTGGACTTTAAAGGAAACTAGGATGATCATCTACCTTTTATTGAGTTTGCATATAATAATAGCTTCCATGACAGTATTCAAATGGATCCTTAGGGAGCACTATACAGGCGAAGATGTAGGTCACCGATTGATTAGTTTGTAGTTGGGGAGAAAAATATGCTAGACCCTAATCTAGGTCAACAAGTAACGAAAAAAAGAAACTTATTATAGACTTACCACAAATGGCCCAGAATCAGCAGAAGTCTTATGCAGATGTTCAACGATGAGACTTAGAGTTTGATGTTGAAGATTGGGTCTTCGTAAAGGTATCACTTATGAAGGGAATCATGCGGTTTGGAAAGACATGAAAGCTGAGTCATAGATATATTGAGTCATATAAGATTATTATAGAAATTAGCAAGGTAACATACGAGCTTAATTTTAAATTTGAAAGCGGTCCATCTAGTGTCTCATGTATCTATGTTGCGAAAGTACGTTAGAGATCCTTTGTGCATTACTCGCATTAAGGATACCCCCATTGCTGAAGACTTAACTTATGATGAGGTACCAGTGGCTGTTTTAGATCGATAAATAAGAAAGCTTCGAAATAAAAAATGGCCTTCATGAAAGTATTGTGGCAAAACAAAAAATATTGAGGAAATAACTTTGGAAGGCAAAAAAGAAATGATGAGGAATCACACCCAGCTATTTATAACTTAAGGTGGACCGCGTTCCGAAACTGGCAGTAATTGTTTTTTAGTAACGTAAGTTTTAAAGGATTTGGAGGTGTAACTTGTATGTTTTGTCGCGGGATAGCTATACAAAGCTTAGTAATTGGAGTCTTTGGAAGTTGATTTATGGTTTGCAGGGGTAATAGATGTATCCAAAAAAATAACATTTAGTATATGGTAATTCAACCAAGTTGACAAATTCGCAGACGAATGTTCTTAAGGGGGAGACTGTGACACCCCGTGTTTCTCGTCTTCCATTATATAAATAGTGTGGTGTTATATAAGTCATATGTGATTTTCGCTTGCTCCTAAGGTTAACAAGGCTTCAAATATGTGGTAATATTAAGAACCTAAAGTTTTAAGCCAAAGGAATACCCTAAATAAACGTTCGGGATTAAAGAACTGACTCGAGTGGCACTTCGCCCTTTTCGAAAGGTTTAAATTAGGTTTCACTTTTTGGATGGGACTAAAAGATTATAATTTGCTAATAATAGATCCTTTTTAAGTTATTTTAATAGAACAAATGTCATACATTATGTTTTGGAATCAAGAACGTATAAAGGTTGGTCAAAGTTACCGTAAGTTTCTTTAAGAATCCTTCTTAAATTTGGGTCAAATGTAACAATCCATATCTCCCAAGCTATAAATAGTTAGAAGGTCCATGACCTATAAAATTGAAGATCCATGAGTATAGTTTTCAACGGATCAAACTACACATAAAAAAAACCTCAGAATAAAACGTTATGACAATTTTACTAGGACTGCCCGAGCAGGAAGCGGGGTCATGGGCCGGGCTGGGTCAAGCCCAACTATAAGCTGGCTAATTTGACATTTTAAAGCTCAAAAATGAACTATTTTCGTCCCAAAACGGTAAGAAACTGAAGAGAAAACTCCCAAAAGTTCTCTAAGTGATTTAGGTAAATGTTTCGCGTTTTTACTATTAAAATTCGTCCCCATGCCTTACGCTTTGCAATTGTTTTCCCCTTGTATTAGCAGTGTTTGGGGCTATTAAAAAAGTGGTGTTCTTGCTGGTATTGTGTATTTGCAGATGGGGTGTCCAAGTAATAATTATGGGGCTCTTTTACGATCATTTTTAGGAAGTTGTACTGACATTTCCTTGCGTAAATGCTCTTTTCCGAATCTAATCATTATTGCTAAATTTTTGACTATTTATGGGTGTCGTTAAGCTGTGTATATATAGTCATTGCGAAGCTTAGGACGTAAGGAACAACTTTCTTGAAGAAACTTTTGGCAATTGAACGCTTGTTGCAGAGGTATCTTAAGGCTAAGCTTCGTCCCTCTTTTTAGCATGAATACGAGAAGTTTCCCAAAATGTCAAATGCGATATATTACTATTCTATTGCTAGAAAGACCTTCTGTGAACGGAACTGAGATTATAGTTGAGTTATTTTCATAATGGTATTAGGTTGAAATTCCATCTATACGCTTAAACTGAACATTCAATATCTATATGTCATATTGTCAGTTTTCCCGGCTACCTATTTATATGTTCGAGGTGTTTCTCTTCTTGGTGTAGTTCGATTAAAATAAATGTAGAATGCGAAGGGAATGTAGAATTCATAATCAGTCCTTCCATACATAAATATAATTGAAGCAATTAGCAAGTAACACGTTGGTTTCCAATATTCTCTGGTGAAATGCTCCTATTTAAATAGCTAGGCACTTGACCCTGTTTATATACTTTCTTTTAGCAGTTGACATGGGACCAAGTATAAGCATTATGTAAAGCACCTTTATGAACATTGTCAAAGTTAAGGCTTCACTCTAAATGTTGGATTAAACTCCCAAACTTGTTAGAAAGACATATAAGATCTCTTGAGTCATGTGTATATGCTATGGCAACGATTATGATGTTATGAGAATAAGTGTACCAATGAGCCAAGATTGGCTAAATGACAACGATTATGATGTTATGAGAATAAGTGTGCCAATGAGCCAAGATTGGCTAAGTTCTTGCTATGGCCTACTATATGCATTCTACATTTATATCATACATTGCATGTTATGCATATATATGTAATATATATATATATATATGTATATACATATGTGTGTGTATATATATACATACATACATACATGCATATATATATATGTGTGTGTATATATATGTATATATATATATGTGTATATATATATATAACCGGCACCCGATACCGTTATTGGCCGGGTAAGCCACTAAACATGCTAGTGAACTAACTAGGGACCAGAAGAAAATCAGGCAGCATAACATCTGAAAGACTAAGCCTGGACATTCTAGGTCATGAACTAATCAACAGTAAATCATGTACAAGATAGATAAACCAGAACAATAGGGTACTAGTTAGCCAACAAGGCTGCAACAATAGAGGTACAGGCACACACTATATATACATACCAATCTGATGACCGAAGACTGAAAGGCACAAAAGAACCAACTCACAATAACATGTCCACAATAGCCTCTATGAGAATCACTAACACTGTCGGGACAGGGCCCCGACATACCCAACTATTCAAAAAAAAGTAACATCCTGTGAAAACTCCAGGAAGAGGTGGAGCTTACCAACTGATAGCTGAATGGGGCTCCTAATGGAGGGGTAAATCAGAACCCCTACCTGAACCTGCACGCACGAAATAAAATGCAGCGTCCCCAGGCAAAGGAACGTCAGTACGAATAAACATGTACTGGTATGTAAGGCAGGGAGTAAAATCATAGATAACCATAGTAAAAAGGTGAATAGAAATATTACCTGTAACCAAAACTCAAGTAGCCTTAATGGCCAATAAGCCACCTCCTAGTGATAAAAAAAATGCACGGTATGCTCGAGTGTCGCATGTCGTGAATACATATATATAGATCCAAATGCATGACATACCCAACCAAATGCTAGCACTGGTGGTCCTTTCCGGTAGCTAACCAGCATCATATCTGCCAACCTGTGGCCATCTGTACCATATACATATATTTAGTTGGGAAAATAGGCCCCATACCTTCGATTATGGCTCGAAGTCCATGCATAACGTGCAATGTATGATATGAATGTTGAATGCACATAGTAAGCCATAACAAGAACTTAGCCAATCTTGGCTCATCGGTACACTTATTCTCATAGCATCATAATCATTGTCGTTCAGCCAATCTTGGCTCATAGGATCATATATGTCTTTTTAACAAGTTTGGGAATTTAACCCAACATTTAGAGTAAAGCCTTAACTTTTGAAAATGTTCATAAAGGTGCTTTACATAATGATTATATTTGGTCCTATGTCAATTAGTAAAAGAATGTATTTAATTAGGATCAAGTGCCTTAGTAGTTTAGACAGGAACATTTCACTTGAGAATATTGGAAACTAACGCATTACTTGTTAAATTCTTCAATTATATTTTTGTGTGGAAGAAGGACTGATTTTGAACACTACATTCCCTTTTGCATTCTACATTTATTTTAATGGCACTACACCAAGAAAAGAAACACCTTGGACATATGAATAGGTAGCCGGGAAACCGACAAAATGATATATAGAAATTGAATGTCCAGTTTAAGCGAATGAATGGAATTTCAACCTAATACCATCATGAATATAACTCAGCTGTAATCCCAATGCCTTTCACAGAAGGTCTTTCTAGCAACAGAATAGTAAGATATCGCATTTGACGTTTTGGGAAACTTCCCGCATTTCGTGCTAAAAGGAGAGACGAAGCTTAGCCTTAACATACCTCTCCAACGAACGTCCGATTGCCAAAAGTTCCTTCACAAAAGTTGTTCCATACGTCCTAAGCCTCGCAGCGACTATATATACGCAGCTTAAAGACACCTATAAACATTCAAAAATTCAGCATTAACGACGAGATTCGGCAAGGAGCATTTACGCGAGGAAATGTCCGTAAAACGTCATGAAAATGACCGTAAAAGAGCTCCAGAATTATTACCTAAATAAACCAGCTGCAAACCAACAATACCAGCAAGAACACCACTTTTTTTACAGCCCAAAAACAGCTCCAAACACATCTAATACGAGGGAAAAACAATTGCAAAGCGTAAGGCACACATTTCTAGGCACGGGAAAGAATTTTAACGGTAAAAATGCGAAAAACATACCTAAATCACTTAGAGAACCCTTTGGGAGCCTTCTCTTCAGTTCCACACCGGTTTGGGACGAAAATGGCTTAATTTTGAGCTTTAAAGTGTCAAAATAGCCGACATTAAGTTGGGTCAACCCGACCCATGACCCGGTTTACAGCTCGGGCAGTCTCGGTAAAACGGTCATAACTCTTTATTCTGAGGTCGGTTTGATGCGCGATTTTGTGCGTTGCAAACTAGACTCATAGATCTTCAATTTGATAGGTGATGGACTTTCTAATTTCTTATAGTTTGGGAGATAAGAGCTGATACATTATACCCAAATTTAAGAAGGATTTGATAAAGAAGCTTACGGTAATTTTGGCCAACCTTTATCATGCAACTTTCTTGATTCCAAAACTTAATGTATGACCTTTGTGCTATTAAAATAACTTAAAGAAATCCATTATCAGCAAATTATAAACTTTTAGTCCCATCCGAAAAGTAAAACTTAATTTAAACCTTCTGAAAGGGCGAGGTGCCACTCAGGTCATTTCTTTAATCCCGAATGTGCATTTAGGGTATTCCTTTGGCTTAAAACATTAAGTCTTTGATATTACCACTTATTTTCAGATTTATTACCCTTAGGTGCTAGCAAAAATAACATGTTCCTTATATAACGCCGCACTATTTAAATAATGGAAGATGAGAAACACGGGGTCTCACAGTCTCCCCCCCCCCATTAAGAACATTCGTCCACGAATGTGTCAAGACAGCCCTTTGGTTGCATTACCATCTACAAAAATATTTTTTTGATACATCTATTACCCTTTCAAACCATAAATCAACTTCCAAAAACTCCAACTACTAAGCTTTGTATAGCTATCCCGCGACAAAACATACAAGTTTCACCTTGAAATCTTTTAAACCTTAAGTTACAAAAAAAATGATAACTGCTAGTTTTGGAGCACGGCCTACCTTAAGTTATAAATAGCTGGGGGTGATTCCTTATCAATTTTTCTTTGGCTTCCCAAGTTATTTCCTCAATATTTTGGTTCTGCAACAACACTTTCACGAAGGCCACTATTCATTTCAAACCCTTCTCTTTTGTCGATCTAAAACAGCCACCTTTCTTTAAGTTCATGAATTCCATCACCTTAGATTCCCTTAGCTCAAGTGGGAAGAGAGGATTGAGGAAAGCGGTCTTAAGCATCTCCCACTCAATGGCACATTCATCAACCCTCTCGGACTTCCATTGAGTGAATAAAACTTGAGCTACTTACTTAAGTTGATAAGCTGCCAATTCGGCCTTTTCTTCGGAAGTTACCCCCATATCCTCCACCATTTTATACACCTCATCAATAAACTCTAGTGGATCCTCATCTACCTTCGAACCATGAAACTCCGAGTGATTCATTCTAGAAAAATCACTTATCCTTGAAGTCAGAGTAGGAGTTTTTATAGAAGCAACGGCTTGATCCAACATAGTGATTATGGCTCTAAACTCATCATTAGACACTTGGTCCGCTTGAGGGACTTGGGATGATTGAGGAGCCAGAGAAATTTGGTTCGCATTAGCATCATTTCCCGTTGTCAATGGAGCGTGTCATGGAGCCATTTCTGAAAACACCAAGGGACAAGATTTAGGATACCGAAAGTTTAAAGGCATGACATAGAATACAAAGAAGCAAAGATTTCCTAAAATGCCTCATATCCTCATATTAATGGATGTGGCGCAATTCATACTAGTGAATAGGAATCTACTCGACATAGCATGTTGGACTTCCTAGGATGCTTTCGAACCCTAGGCTCTGATACCATTTTTATCATGACCCACACCTAGGGCCTAGCCGTGACATGATGAATGTGACACCCAAAAGCATCCCATCCAAGCCTCGTGTTCATATCATAAGAATTTATTAGGTAAAATAAGCTTACATTAGAAAATTTTCAAGCGGAAGTACATAAAGTATGAGAGTGTCATAGTTCCCATAAGGAAATATACATCAATCCATTAAGTCCAAATCGTGTCTCTATGTCATAGATCTTGGCGCGGTCAAGCACTTTTCTCTCTAGCCTACCTTCAAGATATATATCAAAAGAAAGAAAATGCTAAAGTCACAATATAAAATCAAAGCATCATAGAGGCTTGTTCCTAAAGCATGGGAACTCACCAACAAGTCTTTAAACTCGAAATAAAAATGCTTGTTACAAAATAGAATAGCGTCCTCATCGTCCATCCCTACATGATTAGGTCATGTAGGCAAGGAAGTATGCGTTAACATATAAAATGTACTAAGTATGTACGCATTCCTTGAATCAACGAACATCACATTGATATCAATATACATAATCATAATCAATAGAATACAGACACAATATGTATAATCATGCAAGTTTAAAATCATAAGAAGAAGCATCATCAAATCTATTCTTAATTCTTAACATGTTGTAATAAGGACATAACCGAAATATAAGACCATGTGGACTATTACATGGAATCATGATGTTCACTCTACATCAAGCTAAGAGGAGTCTACTTATACAAGGTAGATTAAATCCTCACCCTATAGGCTCTATCCGAGCACAGTGAGAACATCATTTGACCCCACCCTTTAGGCTCTATCAGAACATGGTAAGTGTACACCATATAAGCTAATTGGATCCAATAGAATGCCTTCAAGGCATAAAATGAATATCATTCCTATGGTGAAACATAGTTATGGGACTTGACGATTTATATAAGTTCCCATGAAGATAGTCTTCATCACACAAGTCCACTTGGTGCTTAGTCATATCCTATGACATAAATAAAAATCATGTATATAGATAGCTTTCAATAAAGTTCATATTTCACTAAAATCATACTTTTGTAGCTTTGAAAATAATTATCATAGTCTTTCATGAAACATCATGTCATAAGAATAATCCATTTACTTTATTTGCATCATAGTGTGGGTAAATATTCCCACCTTAACATCATGAAAAACATTAGAATTTTTGTCACCCTCTTTATCATAGCATAATCATAGCTTTCATAACATCATCATTATCACAATATGATTATCATTTGAAACATGTTATTCATACTTGAGATCCTAGATATAGAAATTTATAGTTTTATCATAGGAGACTAGAGCTAAGTGTGGACTCATGGATATTTAAGTCCAAATCATGCAATTGAGTAGGATTCATAGAGAAAACATGCAATTGAAATCAAAGTAGATCATTCATAAAGAACCCACATCAAATCATTAAGCCCTAATCAGGTATACTTTGAAATCGCCTACTTTTTCTTGAAAATCATATACATCATGAAATTCATCATATTTATGCATAATTAGTCATAATAATCATATAGGAATTATAATTCATGTATTAGAAATCATATCTTAATGTGCATAAGAATTCATCACAATTTTTGATAAAAAAAGAAAGTTTTTAATTGGGCTTCATGGATGAAACTAATCTATGACTGAGGATCTACATATCTCAAGTAGAATCCTTAGAATTTGAAGAAGAAAATCAAGAAATACTTAATCAAACCTTCAAGCTTTTGCTTCAATAGAATCCTTGACTTAGAGAGAAATTTTGAGATCCTTGAGGGAAATTTGGGAATTAAAATCTTTAAGTGAATTAGGAATAGGACTTTATAGAGGTTAGGTATGTTAAGATAGTTAGAAAGCCAAAGAGATATAATTTAGGACTTAGATGGATAAGAAATGTAAAAAACACCCTTCATTAAAATGTGTCGGAGTCGTTCATAAAACCTATCCTATCAGTCAAAGATGCACCTATGGTCCATACCTTGCCTCGTCGATTAGGATGTCACAAAAGTTGAGCTACTTGAATTACAGTTTCTAAGCCACAAACATGTAGTACGACTCCTAAATCCACTAATGGATCATAAACCCTCTTGTAAAGTGATCCCAGACTTAGACAATTTTTAGGTCCCTCAGGGCTTCATCCTACGAGACTAACGTATGGGTCATGAGAAATTCTAGGGCTCATCTAATGTTACATAAGTAAACTTCTAGAAATCTTCCAATTTTCCATTTTCACTGGGCACTTTCCACGAGACCACCTACGACTCGTTGTTCCTTCTACGGAATGTGGTGTGGCTCGTAGAGTTAGTCCATAAGCAAATTTCCTATCTTTCTATTTTTCAAGCCTAAAAACATGAGGGGTGTTACACAACATGACTCTAAAACCAACACCCAATGTGTCATAATATACAATGAAGTCAACACCCTTCTCAAGCAAGGTTATGATCGGTACGGTAGTTAACAAGTGCTTGAGCTTTTGGAAGCTCTGCTCACACTCCTCCAACCAAACAAAGGCTATGTTATCCTTAATGTGTTCTTTTGCCTCATATACTAACCAAATTGTTTGTTTTCTGTGAGAAATGAGGAAGGAGATGCATGGAAGGAAAAATCTTAGCAACATAGGACAAAAGGTGAAAATTTGGCAAAAGGGTGGTGGAAAACGGTCGTCGCAAAACAATTAGGCGGTACACTGAATAATCACCTTGACCGCCCTTTATTGTAGTCTCTAACCCTACTAATAGATATAAAAGAATGATAGAAGTACAAATTTAGTGGATCATCGAATCATTTTGGCGACCAATAGTAACATTGCCTAACTTTACAAAACCTAGCAACGAATAGAGGAAATATTAAGGTCCAAAAAGTGAAAGAAGTTTGAATTTGATGGATCGCCAAATTAATTTAAAGATGCACAGTTTCATTTCCTAATATTACACATTCCAAGAGCTCGGGGAAGGATGAAAAAGGCAGTCAAAGCACACATTCAGTTAATCTCTGATTATGTTCGACAGCAGTTGACTTTTATTGCTGAATTGTGACGCGTGAAGAAAGAAAGGATATTTCTTTGTCTGAAGCATAATAGGGATGTTGAGGACTTTTTGAGTACACACGGAGATCCTAAGTACTGTTTCACATTTTGTAAAGAAGATGGTACATTCATCAGGGAAATCATTTTTGAAAGCTTAAAGAAGAGGGTTTTTTTTATCAAATCTCCTCTGAATTAAGAAATCCATTGTAATGGACAACCCTTTTGGTAACTTTATTTACATTTTGAACATGAGAGGCTAAAACTCGCATGTTGATAATGTGATTGATCGATTTAATGTTGATTGCTCATTATGAGTCATTGATTTAACTGAGTTTTATGTTCTAATTTGATGTGGGTGTCCATTTTCCTTCAACATTAATTATATATCTATGGTGAAAAACATAGATTCATATTTATATCGTTGAATATTGCATCAAAATGAGTATTCAAAGTGGAAGGATTGTGCAATAGTAATAGGTATAGTATTTTAGTATTGAATTTCGTAATAGGGTTCAAGCGACTATGGTATTATATCGCTTAGCTTTAAATTTTCTCAAGTTCCTTCGACTCTAGTGTTAATCGTGTATTAAGTCTTAATCAGTTCATATTAATATGCAATAGTTGACTTACCATAGTTATGGTTTGTAAGACCCCACCTGTGAGAGGTGTGAAAAATGCAAGAAAATAAGCTTTGAAAATTTTTGACATTCAGCTTCTACAAGGGGTCTTACAGGTCATAAGTTGTTATACGACACGTAAGTTAGTTCGTGGAACTAGGGGCAAACTTGGGAAATTTTATGATTATCAGAAACTCGACCTACGACTTATTAAATGGCCCGTAAAAAGACTTAGGAGCCGTAAATCATGTCATTGATTTGAGGATAAGAGAACAGTCTCTGAGGGGTCAAGGGAGTCATCTGATGAAACCTTTTCTATGGCCTGTAAATGGGACTATGGCCCATAAATGGGGTCTTGTGGTCACGTCTAACAAGATTTTAAAAGGGGTAGTTTCGACATTCCTCATTATGTATTGCCTAAACAACGTCATTTTATCCCTCAAAGGATCTCTTATCAGTATATACAACCCTAATAAACATTCTCCTCCATCATAAAATATTTCTAACTCTCAAGCTCTCTCAAGCTTTCTGCAAAAGCTCAAGTAAGAAGGCCAAACTAGGGTTTCGATTTCTTCATCACCAAACAAAATTTTTTTCTCCATTAAATCACTAAGGTATGTGGGTTTGGATTGTGGAGACCTTTCCTCCTCAAGCTCAAATACTCCTCCCCTCCTTTATAATTTCTCAAGTCATGATAATATATGGTGATTTTATGAACTTACTAATGTGATGATATTATGAAGTATTTTATGATGGTTTATCCTTTTACACTTTTATGTCATGCAACATCATATGAAATCTATGATCTTTACATAAGCGTTTGATGGTACCCCAATCAAGTTTTCTCATATGAAATTTATGATCTTTCATGTCATGCTCATAAGAATGATACTAATGATAAGAATTATGTAAAGCCTAACTTTGATGTTACAAGTTATGATTAACGAGTTACTCTAAGAATGATACTAAGATATTTTGAGACTATGCATGCCTTGACTATGACATGTTTCAAGTAATTCGTGGGACTATGTCCCAGAGGACCTTGGTAGTCTCCCATGGTCCCTGAATTATGTACCACAATAGGTTATGACATCAATGCCTCAAGTGGGTATGTATCTACCGAAAAGGCAATGCCGTAAGGTATGGATATTGGTTGAACCTACAAAAAAGGCTATGTAGTAAGGTGGTGGCACTTTCTAAAAAGGTATGTCGTAAGGATAGTATTTGGTCTACCTTAGCAAAGTAGAACGCTCCTTTTCTGATGTGGAGTGAACATCAGGATTTGAAGTAGTAGCTCGTTTGGTCTTATATGTCGGTTATAGTACCTTCCAACTATGTATATGATGTCATGTAATTTCATGATTCTTTATGCATGTGCCTCTAGGTTGTTGCCACTCATGACATATTGAGTCTATATCTATTGTTTATGATTATACATATTGATCATGTAGGACTTATGTTTCTTGATTCATTTGCAACCTACATACTTAGTATATTCTAAGTACAAACGCATACTTTTTGCCTACATGATCTCACCATGTAGGGATTGGAGCTTCTTGCCATCCTCCTCCCCCTCTCGGCTAGACATTCCGGTTGAAGATTGCTTTTTGAGTCCTCCACATTTGGGGACAAAATTTCACGTACATTCATGCCTTGTTTAGACTCATTTGTTTTTGGATACTATGTTTTAGGGTGAGCTCGGGAGATGTTTGGCCCCCGTTCTATTCATGATCAGAAGTGTTGTAGGATATGCTATGTCTATGTATGATTGTGTTCGACTCGCTATGCTATGTAGTTATTGGAGGTTCCCCTTAGTCCTCATCCCCTTATGTGCTTGTTTATGATAATGGTGATGAGATGAAAGTCCAAAGTCCCTAATTGCCCCTATAGCGTGAGTCATACTTAGATTTATTTTCTATGTGATCCATACTTATCCTTTTCCCCACGACATCCCCATAGAGTGAGTCCAAAGCCATAATTCACCCAAAAATTATGTGCTATGTGTTTGTTGTTCAATTTTGCTTCGGTGAAACCAAGGATGTGCTATGAATGCTTTGAGGTTTGTTTGGAGTTTCTTCGGCGTTCCCATTTGTTGTGTCATACCTAGGCCATGGTCCTTGGTCGTGAAATAGTTACAAGATTTCTACCCTACCCAAAAATAACTTACCTATAAGATTAAATATTAGTGACACACGTATTGGAATTACATTCAATTATGCGCATCCCTGACATGTTTTCATCTCTTGCTCTTAGTTCAATTGTGAAATTTCAAAATTAGTTACATTTTAATTATCATGATCAATTTTAAAATGACTACAATTAATTTGTTTGATTAATTACTTCAAAGTTAGAAATAAAAAACTCATAATCCTTGTGGGTTCGACCCCGACTCAAAGTTGGGTAAAAATATAGTTAACGATCGTCCATACTTATATAAGGAAGTGTGTTTGAATGCTATCAAAAATGGCACCGTTGCGGGGGATTGGCATTTGATGTTTTCATTCAAGTGTTAATTTGAACTTAATTTTAGTAGTGGTTCCTTTTAATTTTCTATTTGTGTTTTTGGTGATCTTTTTAGGCGAAAATGTGAGTGACCAAGGAGATATTGCAAGTGATGCTAGGATGGTGAAGGAGGGTTATCAAAACGGAGAGCTGCAAGCTTTGAATATGGGGAGGACTGGTGCAACCCGCTACCTCCATTGGGCGGTAATTCAAATTTCCATGTGATAAGCCTCATGCTTCAACTTCTACAAGGGTTTATTTTGATGGTTAGGTCGTGAAGAACCTCATGAGCATTTGCAAAACGTTGTAGATATGAGCTATTCACCTTTCTAGGAGACACACAAGAGGCTATAAGTCTACAACTTTTCCTTTTCCTATTATTGGTGAGATTTCTCTTGCTTGGTAGAATTACCCCATGACTTTATTACCTATTGGGATGAGTTGACTGATCCATTCCTTGAGATATTCTTTATAGCATCCAAATTTCTCCATGTTCTTGAAGACTTTATGAATTATAGAAGCTAGGATTATGAGCCCTTGCATGAGACTTGGCTCTGAATTCAAAAGACATTATTTCGGTGTCCGAAGCATGGCCTCTGGGACAAAGTGCTATTTCAAATTTTCTATCAAAGCCTTAATAAGGCAAACAAAGTGATAGTTGATCAACTAGTTGGTAGTGCTATTATGAGGCAACCATTTGTAGTGGCTTCGGCATTGTTAGATGAAATGGAAACGACCAATCTAGTATGGCATACTCAAAAAGATAAGGTCATCTCTGCTTCTTCAGTGGTTACCAAAGAAGTGATCCAAAAGGACCAAGAGCATGAAGACAATATGGCTAAAATGATGACATAGTTGGATCTTACTAGAAAGCATGTTACGGGGCCTCCTCCAACAGGTAACCATAAGAATGTCAATGTCATAGGTGTTGTAGTGAGTTGATTATGCAACTTTCAAAGCACTCTATAATAAAAAGTCTAATATACTGGCAACCGATTGGTGGGTATTCAACCTGCCTTGACAAGGCATGTCCAAAATGAATGATTGAGATAGTAATTGGAGGGATCAATATTGGAAGGTTAAAAATGGTAATTGGTGGGATCTTGTATTTGAGAGAGAGAAGTATATTGCACCTCATGATTGGGGCTCAGGCAAATGACCTAATTTCTCATTTGGAGAATTACCGGATGAAAGACATGCTTGCTAGGATACTAAAGAAAGTTGAAGTGATCGATAAAGCAATGAAAGAAATAAAGCCCAACTTCTTAGCCTTGAACCAAACTATTACTTCTCACTCAGCTTCTATAAAGAAATTAGAGACTCAATTAAGTAATATTTTCACCCACTTGAATCCTCGTCCTTAAGGGGGTTTGCCACCAACACAGTGATAAATTCTAAGAATGACACTACATAATGCACGGTTATTTCTACTAAGTGTGGTAAGTTGGTTAGGGGTATGCCCCTTATTGTTGATGTGGTTGCGGGTGGTAAGCCTAAGGCTCCGGTTGTTGATGATGTTGATTACGTTAATGATGTTGAAGAGGTGCAATAGAATGCTACTCCCACTCTTGGCAATCTCAGGAGTAATTGTACATCTAAAAAATGGGAGGGGTCCAAAAGTAATCCTCCCGATGCCCCAAAGTTGAAAGCTCCAAATGCGAATATAATGCTCCATTCAAGAAGGGTTGAAGAAGGTCAATAAGGATGCTACATGACATAAATTCTTATCAGTACTCAAGAATTTTGCTATAAATATTCCCTTGGTGAATGCATTGTTTGAGATATCGGGTTATGCAAAATTTATGAATGAACTAGTTACAAAAAAAGAGAATCCTCGAGTTTGAGACTACCGAAGTCTCCCATAATTGTAGTGTGATGATGAAAAGTAATATGGTAGCTAAAAAAATGACCCCAGAGCTTTCACAATTCCATGTACTATTGGTGTCTACCAATTTTATTGAGCATTGTGCAATCTTAGAGGCAGTATCAACTTGATGCCCGTTGCAATATTCAAGCAACTTGGTTTGGGAACGCCTTCTCGGATAAATATGGGGCTCTCAATGGCATATCAATCTATTAAAAAGACAGTAGCTATTTTGTATGATGCCCTTGTAAAAGTGGACAAATTTATTTTTCTAACTGACTTTATTATATTAAATTGTTTGCTTAATACTGAAATTCCAATTATTCTAAGAAGTCCATTTCTAGGCATCAGAAGATCACTAGTTAATGTTGAATATGGTGAGTTGATTTTCGAGTAAATGACGAAAAAGTTATATTTAATGTTTGTAAGTGCATGAAGAAACCAAAAAATGATAGGTTGTTTCTTATGTTGATGTGGTTGAGGATGCGGTCGATAATGTTGAGGAAGTGAAGAGCCTCGGTGAATATTCTGTTGTTGTGTTATTAAATTTTTAGAGAGATTTTATTGTTAATTATGATAAGGTGGTGCAAGCCCTTGTTGGGGATGGGGCAAGTTCTTATTCTAAAAATCTAAAGAAGCTTGATATTGATTTAAAGAATAGAGAAACACCACCAAAAAAGCTCTTTATTGAAGAGCCTTCAAAGCTTGAGCTTAACACACTTCCGTCTCATTTTAAATATGTGTTCCTTAGTAGTGATAAGATGTTACCAGTATCCAGCTGATTTATTGGACCATCAAGTGGTGGAACACGTAAGTATGTTGACAAAGGTCATCAATGCAATTGGGTGGACAATAGGGGATATTATTGGAATCCCTTGGTGATTTTCTCTCATAAAATTGATTTGGTCAATGATTGCAAGCCTAATATCGAGAATCAAAGACTGCTCAACCCTCCAAAGCAAGAGATAGTACAGAAAGAAATAATCAAGTGGTTGGATTTCGTTATTGATTATCCTATTTTAGATAGTAGGTGGGTGAGTCCAATGCAATATGTGCAAAAAAAGAGTGATTGTAGTGAAAAATTAAAAATAGTAACTTATTTTTACAAAACCGATGACGGGATGAAGAGTGTGTATGGATTATCAACGTTTGAATAAATGGACGGAGAAAGATCATTTTTCCATGCCATTCATGGATCAAATGTTGGATTGTCTAGATGGTAGTGGCTGGTACACCTTTTGAGATGGTTATTATGGTTACAACAAAATTTTCGCTGCTCCCAAATATCAAGTGAAAACAACTTTCACATGTCCCTATGG
Organism: Solanum rostratum; assembly: GCA_029948455.1. Lineage (NCBI taxonomy): Eukaryota > Viridiplantae > Streptophyta > Magnoliopsida > Solanales > Solanaceae > Solanum > Solanum rostratum. The sequence continues at coordinate 52,008,205 of CM057053.1, forward strand.
CATGTTTGATTTCAAGAGTATGTCTTTTGAGTTTATAGTATGCACCTGCTACTTTCCGAAGATGTATGCTCTCTATTTTTGCTAATATGGTGGAAGATTTAACAGAAGTGTTTATGGATGATATTTTGGTGGTCGATGATACTTTTGAAGGTTTCTCAACGCAATTGGAAAAGGTGATGTAGCGATGTGTGGAGACGAATTTGGTTTTGAATTGAAAAAAATATCATTTCATGGTGAAAGAAGGTAATGTCCTTGGACATAAGATTTCAAGGAATGGTTTGCAAGTGGACCAAGTAAAGGTTGACGTTATTGCCCAAATTTCTCCTCCCATTTTAGTCAAAGAGATGAGGTGTTTCCTTGGGCGTGTGAGTTTCAATAGAAGATTCATTAAAGATTTTGCGAATATTACTAATCTATTGTACAAGCTCCTTGAGAAGCATTGTCCATTTAATTTCAATGATGTATGTTTTAAAGACTTTAATGAATTTAAATAAAGGCTTGTAATAGCCCCAATTATAGTTACCCTGGATTAGAATCTCTCATTGAAGTCATGTGTGATGCTAGTGTGTATGTTTTGGGTGCGGTGCTTGATCAAAGGATAGATATATTGTTTCATCTAATTTTCTATGTATCCAAGATGTTGAATACGACTCAGATTAATTACACAGTAATAGAATAAGAACTTCTTGTGGTGGTTTATGTATTTTAAAAATGCTTTTGGCATATCTTCTTGAGCCGAAGGTTGTGGTTCATATCGCTCATGCTACGTTGTGATATTTGATGGCTAAGAAGGAAGTCAATCCATAGTTGATTCGATGGATTCTATTGCTTCAAAAAATTTGGCCTTCCAGGTGAAAGATCGAAAGAGGTATGAAAATCAAGTGGCTGACCATCTTTCTCATCTTGGGCCTAATGTAGTTAAGGGAGGGAGTATTGAAATCGATGATTCATTCCCAGATGAAACCATAATAGATGTTTTACAAAGTCAAGTGTCATGGTATTTCGATTATGCTAACTATCTTGTATATGGAATATTATCGGATTGTTTAAGCTACAATCAAACGAAGAAATTCTTGTTTGATGTTGAAAGATACTTTTGAGATGGACCATTTTTATTCAAAGAATGTGTGGACAACATGGTGAGGAGGTGCATTCCAGAGGTACCAATGAAGTGTATTCTTGATACATATCTCACCTTCCCATCCGGTGGCCATCATGATGGTGTTTAGATGGCGGCAAAAGTGTTGCAAAGTTGATATATTTTGCCAAGGTTATATTGTGATGCAAATACGTCTATCAAGGCGTGTCCACAATGCCAAATGTAAGGTTCTATTTCTTGTAAACATAAACTTCCTTAATCCCCTATCTTTGAGGTTGAATTGTTTGATGTATGGGGTTTGGACTTCATGGGTCCATTTGTGAGCTTATTTAAGAACCAATTTATTTTGGTTGTGGTTTATTGTGTATTGAAATAGGTTGAAGCAGTTGCACTACCTGTTAGTGATTGCAAGGGAGTCACTAACCTTTTGAAGAAAAATATTTTAACAAGGATTGGTAAATCAAGAGCAATTATTATTGACCGCGGGTCTCATATTTTTAACAAGGTGTTTGCATTGTTACTTAGAAAATATGAAATCAATCATAGGGTGGCAACACCATATTATCTCCAAATGAGTGGATAGGTGAAAGTACAAACCAAGAGATTAAGAATATTCTTGACAAAATAGTGAATGCCAATGAAACGGATTGGTTAAGAAAACTTGACGATACATTATAGGTCTATCCCACTACATTCAAAACTCCAAATAGTATGACAACATATAAGCTTTTATTTGGTAAGTCTTGTCATTTGCCCTTTGAACTAGAACACATGGAATTGTGGGCCTTGAAGAAATTGAATCTTGATTTTAATGATATGGCAAATGCTTGGTTATCTTAATTGCCCCAAATAAAGGAATTCAGGTTGGGTGTGTATGAAAATCCTTCAATTTACACAGAGAAAATGAAAAGATGGAACGATATGAAGATTTTCCAACGTCAATCCCAAGTGGGTGATTTGGTATTATTATATAACTCAAGATTACAATTGTTTCCCAACAAATTGAAGTATAGATGATCTAGTCTGTTTATAGCTTCAAAAGTTTGGTGTAATTCGACAAATGAAGGTGAGAATGAGAAGGGGGAGACCTTCAAGGTGAACAGGAAATGTTTGAGGAAATATTTTAGGGAACCGCCAGAAGAGAAGATGGTTGAAGAGGTGTACATAAAATGAGGCCTAAAAAATATGGAAAAATAGTGCGACAGCGTTATATAAGGCACTTCTTGGTGGGAAACCCAAGGTTTTAGTGTTTTTGAATAATTTGTGCTTTATGTGCAGGTGGACGAAGGTGAAAGTTTTGGAGTGGAAGCAAAAGGTGATGGTAGTTGAAATTCAGCAGATTATCGAGTTGAAATGGTGACCCAAAATTTCACCGCCTTTTGGGTCTGATGATGTTCCTTGAGTTTTATACGGAATTGACGATCGAAGTAATGATTTAGGAGATCCTTGAATTTATTCGACAATAAATGGTTTAACTGTCGTTCGGTGTATCAAGGAAATCCTAAGTTTCTAGAAGAAAAGGTGGTCAACGTACAAATTTGACGGACCGCTAAACGTGTCTGGCGGTGTAAGTTGGCGTCGTCGAATTACACCAATCTGACTGACATACCTTCATATAAAGTAATCCCTTTTTACTTTTCATCTTCCTCCCTCCTAAGTATACTCCACTCCATTAGCTTGCATTTTTAATCATTTTCATTGGAGATTGAGCTTCATTATCACCACTTGATCATCATCGTCATCGTCATTGTCTCTAAACCACCATTTCAGTATGTATGTAGTCTTTATTACTCACTTTTATAGAATTTTCAGACTCAAAATTGCTTGAGATGAGTTGTGGAACTATTTGGGTCATTATGTGATGTGAAAAATAAATGGAAATTGTAGTTTGTTGAGATTGTATTGATGTAAGGTACCCTTAAGCTCGATTAGGTACTCAAATGGATGGTTGTTGATTTCTTAGAGCTTTGAAGAAACTAATTGTGTGAATATGGTGGGTCATATATATATTTGATGTTCGTAGTTCTTAATTGTTGTCATAGTTCGCAAATGAAGCCCAATTTGGGGGAATCTTTCTTTTTTGGACATTTTGTTTGGATTTATGAACTTGATTGAATTGAATTTGATGTGATTGCATGGTTTATGGGCTTATTAAAATCATTCCATGTAAGTGATATCTGAGAAACCCAAGAAATCAATCACGCAACTTGAACTTGCCTAATAATGTAGTGGGTGACATCATTTTCAAGGGTAAAGTCGTCATTTCATTGAACTCGTGTTCATGTTGTGAATACTGGGAATTATGTTGCATGTTTTTGTGTTTTGACATATGTTGGTGAGGCAAGCATTGTGAAATGTCCCTCGTCTTGTTGATTATATGCTTGAATTTTAAGTTTTGGGGAAATTTGGATTGCCAATCAACTTCGACGATGGTCATTTTGACCGCCGAGTTGATTCAACAATCCACTAAAAGGTCACATACTTGCCCTTTATTAAAACTTTTGACCTTTTAGTTCTGTTAAATTCGACAATGGTCATTTTGACTGCTGAATCAATTTGGTGGATCACTGAATGCTAATAATCGTCGTTGAATTCGACAGACTTTTGAGATAGATTTAACAAAAGGCAACGGTCAATTTAACCATTGAATGAATAGGGAAACCTATTGAACATGTTCGATGGCAAATTAATCTCCTTTCTTACAAGTTTTACTAAGGATTCTTTTTTGGTTTCCCTTTCACATCATTGATTTTCACACACAAGTTTGCGTTAATTTGAAGCTACACCTCGACAAAAGCATCCTATTTCACATGGTGGATCTCATGTAGCCTGGGTAACCCTTATAGCTATTAGGAGTTAAGAACAAAGAGTGCAAAGGCCTCGTTCGAAAGGATGAGGCAAACGCAAGTGGAAAGTGATGGAACATAGAGACTATAGAAGCGATGAGGAGGGATTGATGCTGCCCAAGTTACACCTCCTTTTTAGATGATAAAGCAGTCACTGTCAAGAAATAGAACCTAACCCAGGTTAGGGTCGAACCCACGGGGAATACGTAGACTCAAGACCAATTCACTAACATGCAATGCAAGTGATTAATCAACTCAATTCCCCAAAGGGGGATTTTGCAAAAATCAATGAGAAAAATAAACAAACTATCACCAAAGAAAGATCAATAAAGGAGAGCAACTAGGGTATTGTATTTCCCATGATTTCCCAACTCAGTATCACTGAATAACCTATTTCTTGTTTAGTGTATAGTATGCAGGACGGTAATTTAAGTTCTCCAAGCCCTTTGGTCAAAGGTGAGAGGCAAATTTCACTATGCGACTTGGCTAATCTCCATAGTGTGAATTACTAACCATTACCATAAGTCCCAAGTATAACCTTTCCTTGGTCCAGTTTGGTTAATTAGACGAGAACATATCAATCGAATCCTATTAATTAATCTATTGTCCTATTCATTACTACCTTGGTCCAATCAGTAACACTAGGCGGGCTCTATTGTTGGCCACCATCAGAAAAAATGTGAAACGAAGAGAGTTAATTAATATATGTATATGCAATTTCCAAGAATCATGAATTATCCGATTTTACTTTGTTAGTTATTCGTGGTTCCCATAACCCTAGTTGTGGATTTAGCTACTCATGTTTTGTGTAGATGAAGAGATTATGAATTTAGAAAACATAATAAGACACTTATACAACTGAATTAAAAACAAGCAAATCCAATGTCAATGAAAATCACTAGCTTGAATATTGAATTAAACCACAAGTGTTTTCAAAGAAACTCACAATTTTCTCTCTAAGAATATTGAGTTCTCTAAGCACTAACCTAAAACTAAGCTAAACTTACATGAACTAGTGAGAACTTACGAAAAATAACCAAAAAGACCTATTTATAATAATTAAAATTCAAATTCTAAACAACTTAGGAGAACTGGTATGCACATTCTACAACAACACTTTACCTATCACAGCACTTTATGGCCCATATTAAGTTCACGGCCCGTAATCGGGGTCTCGCACATTGTTGCTCAAAAATTGGACTTCTCCCTTACGATACCCCCTTATGTCTCGTAAAATGATTTATGGCCCATTAAGAGGGTTTCATCTGATGAACTTCAGAAAGTCTTCATTCTTTGACCTTAAGGGCACGAAACCTCTTCTACGACTCGTACATTAATTTACGGCTCGTCTGCGTGTTTGTAAATGTAACTTCAGAAACTTGACCCCTCACTAGAATTCCTCATGAAACTACCTTACAGCCTGTAACGTGTCCCATATAACAATAAATCTACAACAACTTTGTAACTTTCCCCAAAATCATTGGCTAACCTGTAATCCTGCAAACATAGACATAAAAACACATAAAAACAACTAAAGTCAAATTGAGGACACATGAAATCCTAAGTTTTAATTATCAAGAGTGTTGTATTTTGGAAGCACATCAACACCCTTAACTTAAAATTATTGCTCGTCCTCAAGCGATCGACTTAATCTATATAGATAATACAGTGACACACAGACCTCAACTCAATGGCATACATCACATATATCTCTTACTCAGATACCCACACCAACTCTTCAAAATGGAATTAGATAGATATTTATCAAACCAATGCAAACTGGTGCATGTGACGACACAACTATGACAACCAAGGTATTATCAACAATCCACAATCACTGAACAAGTCTAATTCTAATAATGTAATGGAAGTGCCCTCACAGAAAGAAGTCCCATATCTGACACTCAAGGATATTTCCATGTTTTAGCATTAGGATTGTGCAAACTCACTCACTTTCACATTAGATGTTCATGCATAATGACGAATATCATAGGTTTGCCCCTATACTCATGACTCAGGCTTACAACTAATTGGAATAGGATCACTCTAGGACTTTCTAGGCTTGTAACATAGGCTCAGGGGGCTTTGGTATGATATTTGGGGAAAATAGTGATTAAAGGCCCTCCTTGAAACTTTTCTTTCCTACACTTTTGCCCTACCAACTCCGTTATTTTCACCTTATTCTCCTTTTTTCCTCTTTCAAGCTTTTCTGGGTGCTTTTTTCATTTTTTGGCTTTTTGCCTTGTTTTTACACTTCATTTTGCTTTTTAGATCTTAATTAAAGAATCTTTCATTTTTCCTTGCACCCAGTAGGTGATGTTTCTCCTTTTCTTTGTATTCCTCACTCACCTCCACTATTTTTGTGTTTTACCATTGCACTAGACACCCTCAACTTAGGCTTTTGGCATGTGTTGAGGTGCACACTACCCATCCTCTGAACTTGGGCCACTTTTGGTAGTCATCCTCAACTTAGGATTTTTGCCTCTGTCAAGGTACATAATGTTTAAGGAAGGACCAGGGCCAAATTAAGGAGTTTTCACTAGATAAGACTGGGTTAATCAGGAGTATTGGAAGAATAGGTACATGTTACGCTCCAACATTAAGAACAAGGGATATATCATCAATTTGGTTGGTTATTTTTAGGTTAAAGTGGGCTATTTAAGAACAATAACCTAAGATCCTTTCCTAATCCAACTAATCTACAATGTAGCTTAAAGTAACCGGGCAAGTTCTAAATTAGCACAAAACATATGAATTTAGTAAATAAAGCTCACACTCACATGACACTGCATACATTATTAGCGAAAGACTCTCAGATCATGCTATCTCAATTTACCCTTACTTATCAGAACGGATATTGTCAAACACCAAAACATGCATGGTTACTATCTAACTACTAATCAAAACTATTGGTAGGTACCATTTTTTCAAACAAAACACAATAACATATTATATGCCAGAAGTACTTGTACTTTATGTTACATATATTATCCACACATGCCGGTTCAACAGAAATTAAATATCCATAGGGAAAAAGAACTCTGGCTAGAAAACCCCGAGATAAAAAATTAGGGTAGTTATGGACCATAAGCTACTCAGACATCATCGAGGGCCCATAACTACCCACACCCCATCGAAAAAGATGTGCATTGTCTCCAATGTACAAAATTAAAATAAAATATAACATAAGGAGTCAAAAAAATACAGAGGCGCCTAAGCACCAGTATTGCTTAGGTTGCCTCCCAAGTTTCAAATTTGGGTGCTCAGACTTCCCCTAAATCTTCAAAAATAAAATTGACAAAAATCAAAAAACAAAAGGACTATAAAAAAAAAATAACAAGTTACACTACTAGGTGGAGACCTTCCACTTCTTCTTCCACCTTGACCTTATGAATTGTACCCCTAATTCCTTTTCCAATTGTCTATTATACTCAAAGGGTGGTGGTATAAAAATAAGGGAAGCAAACTATAAAAATCGCATATTGTTCTTCTTGGCCTTTAAATAAGGAATATAATTTTTTGATTTGTACCCAATAAATTCAAGAATATAACTAAATTTTCATCCTCCTAAAATTTGTCTATGTCATGACCTGGGGGTAGGGCTTAGATATGACACGGCAAATGGGAACCCGAGGGTCCCCAAACAAGCCTCAAGTATCTAAATCCACAACATCGGTTAAGGAATATCATTCAATTAATAATACATAATGCTAAGGAAAGGGGAAACATGACTCATGTTATGGGGGCAATACGGGGCTAGGGACTTCCCACATTTCCACACAAACATACGCATAGCGAGATAGGGTTTCTCATGAATAATTCCATCAATAAGTAAGAATTATACTAGTTACAACAAACGGATTTCATCAAAGTCTACATAAGGTCCAACAAATACCTCTAGTCAAGGAACGGGGGCAAGGACAAGTTTTGGGTGCACCCTCAATATGAAAGAGAGTCTTGTCATAGCATAAAAAAAGGTAGTTAGCTTGTCCTTAAAAGATGGGACTCACCACAGTATACTCCGAAATTGGACTATTTGTCAACCTGTTGATAATCAAAGTGCTCGGCCCGTACATGGTAAAATCATGTAGGCATAGAGTATGCGTTATTATGTTTAATTGTAATAAGTATGCGGGCATGCTATGCATATGACTTACCAAGCCTGCATTTCAATGTTAGATGACAAGGGCACATAATATAGAAAGAATCATAAATCCAATTGAAATGTATACAAGATGCTATGAAATTTATGATGCATGAAATGCAAGAATGCTCATATATAGTGGGGATGGACTATAACCGACAAATCAAACTCATGCGTGCTATTACTTGAATTACACCGATTGGGACCTCCCACCGGTAGGGAGAATATAACTTGCCAAAGGTAATCTACTTTAAACCTTACGACCACACTTTTCAGTGGATGGTCACCTTCCTTACAATCCGCTTTTCAGAAGGATTTTTTATAGTTATATCATATCATAAACATAATAAATAAATAACCATTCCTTACGACCCGATCGTTTCGATAATGGCAAAAGTTCTTATGTTGTCACATAGTTCAAGGAAAGGGAGAGGGCCCTTGGGGAGAGCCCTGACGCCCCCAATCCATCGATGCTAAGTCATCAACATCATGAATACTTATACATATACGTGCTTTCAAGAGATACCATATTTATTGCAAATCCGTTCAATGCACATTTAGGTTCAAATGTCAAATCATAAGTCATAGTCATAATGCTCATCAAGGAATAGCTCATCTACATATACGGAATGGTGAAGAATCCATAATGCTCAAAGAGCCATAATCATAAACATACATGTGATCATATTCTTTTCATAACCAATGCCTTGCCAAAATCATATCATAATAGTTTCATTAAACATAATTGGGCTTAACCCACTTCATAATTTCCATATATACCAATGTACATAAATGCAAATGCAATGCATGATGAGAGGTTGTCATGGGTAACATATATTCAAGTAAAAACCAATATCATAATGTTAAATTGAGCCAACCCATAATTAAATCAACATCTAAAACATAGTATAAATTACCCATGCATAAATCAACTTTAAAAGGGGACATGCATGTTCATAACTCCATAACTCATGTAAATCATCGTAATAGTGATCAAAGTTATTTGAAATCATAGGTAGAATATCGCTCATACTGCAATTGGATTAAGTAAATCCAGTAATGAAAACTCGTATTTAAAGTAGAGTAAATTCATGAAATTAATTGAAAGAATTTTTTTTGGGGTCTTCTTGGTTGAAAGGGGCCAAGAAACAATCCACATACCTTGATTGAGGAGCTGAATTTGACGGATAAACTTAGCTTGAATTGGACTCCAATATAACCCTAGCTTTGATCTTTGAGAGGGGAGGTGTAGAGAGGAATATCGAGGTGATCTTATGAGGGGTAGAAGATTTTAGGAGAATGAATTAAGAGGGGGGGGAGTGTCAGTTGAATTAGGGGTTTAGGATAGGTAAAAGGTCATAATTCATAATTAAAATAAATTGAAATTACATAAATATCATTAATGAAACAGACCAAAATTGGAATCATCAGGTCCACATGGTCCACTACAAGGTCCGTGAAACGTCGTACGGACCGGGAATAGTGGTTGTGACCTAACACTTAGAAACTTTGCAGGGGAAATTCACATGGAGCTAAGGGTTTCCATATGGACGGCTACACAGTCCGTGTGACTCCACACGAGTCATGACGCCGACGGTGTAGCAGTACTTCAAATAATTTTCGCACAATAAAGTTACGAGATGGTTATTCTATAATTAGAAAAACTTTTACGTAGTGAATCACAAAGAGAGCCACATGGCCTATGACACATCACACGGACTGTGTGAGTGGCTGTATGCCCTCACTTGGCTTAATTTCCTTCCATCTCTAAGTTGTCCCAACCGTGAATGGGACCAAGTGTCCCTTCAGAGAGGCCACACGGTCCGTGTGACTTCACACGGCCCGTGTGGGCAATCCATGAAGTGATGCCAAGCAGTTCACCTGGGATATTTCCAAGAGATTTGGGAAACACCACCCGAAAAATCCAAGTCCTTAAATCATCTCTCCCTTCTGAACATTCGTCCCCGAATGTGCAAGAACAAGGCTTGGAAGGCTCGACTTAGAGCATGAAACACCCAACATAAGATACAATGCATAGTTCATGATTCAAAATCATATCAAAAGCATTATTTAAAAATCATTATTCAAAGCCTTCAAACTTATATCAAAATCTTATTCAAGTCACTCCAATCATAATAAAAATCCTTTTTCGTGCACATGTATGCATGTCATGTCATGAGACTCATGAGGGAAAGAAATGGCACTAATAGATAAGGAAGAATCTAATTCCTTAGGGTTGAGTAGATTGGAAAAGATGAGGGTATCGCTTCACCATATCTAGCTCTGCCTCCCAAGTAGCACTCTCCACATGTTGATTTCTCCAATGTACATTCACCAAAGCCATGTCCTTGTTATGAAGCCTTTTAAATTGCCTATCTAAGATTTCCACCGGTACTTCCTCATAAGACAAATTTTCTCCAACCTCAATCCCTTCCAAGGGCGCAATGGTGCTAGGATCACCAACTAGCATCTTCAACATAGACACATAAAAGACCAGGTGAATGGAACTCAAATCCGAAGCCAACTCCAACTTATAAGCCACCCCTCCAATTCGCTCAATAATCTCATAAGGGCCAACATACTTGGAGGCTTAGCTTTCCCTGCTTACCAAAACACATCACACCCTTCATAGGTGAAACCTTCACATATACCCAATCACCGATGCGAAACTCAAGATCCGTTCTCCTAACATCTGAATATGACTTTTGACGACTTTGGGCCATTTTCAACCTTTCTGTAATCACCTTCACCTTATCCATGGCCTCAATAACCAAATCCGGACCATCTAGTGCCATCTCTCCCAACTCAAACCATCTCACCGGTGATCTATACTTTCTCCCATATAAAGCTTCAAATGGCACCATACCAATGCTAGCATGGAAGCTATTATTATAAGCAAACTTAATGAGTGGGAGATGGTCATCCAACTTTCCTTTAAACTCAAATACACAAGCCCTCAACATGTCCTCCAAGGATTGAATAGTCCTTTCCACTTGGCCATCGGTTTGCAGATGAAAAGCGGTGCTCAACTTCGTCTTACTTCCAAGTCCCTTCTAAAAAGATCTGTAAAAGTGGGAAGTGAATTGAGTACCACGATCCAACATAATGGACCTAGGAACACCATCCATCCTTGCCAACTCGTGGATATACAACCTTCCGTAGTCCTTGATGCTGAAGGTAGTCTTGACTGGTAAGAAATGAGCTGACTTCGCCAACCGATCTATGACAACCCAACTGGAATTAATTTGCCTTCGGGTTCGAGGTAACCCAACCACAAAATCCATGTCACATCTTCCTATTTCTATGTGGGAATCTCAATGTCTTGGGCAAAGCCACCAGGCCTTTGGTGCTTTACCTTCACCTGTTGACAACTCGGGCATTCAGATATGAACTTAGCGATGTCTTTCTTCATACTATGCCACCAATACACTTTTTTCAAATCTCGATACATTTTGGTAGACCCAGGTGAATAGAATAATGAGAGTTGTGAGCCACACTCATGATCACCCTCTTAAAATCTTCCACATCCAGAACACAAAGCGGTCTTAGTACCGGAGAACATCATATTCCCCTTAGGAGAACACCTCGATCTCTTTTCAGCAACCAACCCCTTTAATTCAAGTAACACTAGGTCTAAGTCTTGCTTAGCTTTTACATCACTTACCATGGAAGATTCTGCCCCACATTGAACACGAATACCACCATCGATTGAATCAGGACCTGACACCCAACCTAGCTAACCGGTGAACCTCTCTTGCCAACTCCTTCCTTTCTTCTCCAACATGCGCCACCCTTCCCATAGATAACCTACTGAGAGCATCGGCCGCAACATTAGCCTTGTCGGGATTATATAGAACACTCATGTTGTAATCTTTTAGGAGCTCTAACCACCTCCTTTGCCTTAAATTGAGATCTCTCTGAGTGAATAAATATTGAATACTCTTGTGATCAGTGAAAATATTAACATGAACCCCGTACAAGTAATGTCTCCAAATCTTTAAGGCAAAACCCACCGCTGCTAATTCAAGGTCGTGCATTGGGTAATTATATTTATGCACCTTCAACTGGCTTGATACATACGTTATTACCTTACCAAGTTGCATAAGCATGCAACCCAATCCAATCCGCGAGGCATTACAATACCCCACGAACCCCTCGAAACCATTTGGTAAAATCAAGATGAGCTGATGTAAGTCGATCCTTTAAAGTTTGAAAACTCCGCTCATATTTATCCGGCCACACGAACTTAGCCTTCTTCTGGGTCAACTTAGTCAATGGAGATGCTATAATCGAGAACCCTTCAATAAACCTTCTGTAATACATATCCAACCCAAGGAAACTGCGAATATCATACGGAGTCAACAGTCTGGGCCGATTCTTCACAGCCTCGGTCTTCTAGATACACCTTGATTCCATTGTTGGACATTACATGACCAAGGAAAGCCACTTTGCCCAACCAATAATCATATTTCCTAAAATTGGCATATAACTTCTTCTCCCTCAAAGTTTTTAGGACCATCCTCAAGTGATCCCAGTGCTCTTGCTCACTTCAGGAGTACATGAGAATACCGTCAATGAAGACCAGCACAAAGCTATCAAGGAATAGCTTAAATGCCTGGTTCATCAGATCCATAAACATGGCCGGAGCATTGGCGAAGTCAAATGAAATCACCACAAACTCAAAGCGCCCATACCTTGTTTGAAAAGTTGTTTTGGGAATATCACACTCCCTAACCTTCAACTGATGATACCCGGAATGAAGATCAATCTTTGAGAAATGAGTAGCCCCTTGAAGTTGGTCAAACAAGTCATCAATCCTGGGCAATGGGTACTTATTCTTAACGGTCAGCTTTTTCAGTTGCCTATAATCAATACACATCCAAAGAGTTATGTCCTTCTTCCTTACAAACAACACAAGAGCATCCCAGGCAATATACTAGGCCGAATAAAACCCTTCTCCAACAGATCTTTTAATTGCTCTTTTGATTCCTTCAACTTTACCGGTGCCATACGATAAGGAGGAATAGAGATAGGCTGAGTATCCAGAAGAAGGTCTATGTCGAAGTCCACATCTCTTTTAGGAGGAATGCCTAGTAAGTCTTCGAGGAACACATCCAAACACTCATTCACCACAAGGACCGACTCAAGAGTAGGGACTTCAGACTCCATATCCTTAACCCTCATAATATGATAAATGCACCCCTTAGAAATCAATCTCCATGCCTTGAGGTAGGAAATAAACCGACCTATAATAGAGGAGCCACAACCCTTCCATTTGAGAACAAACTCATTGGGAGGTTGGAACTTGACCTTCCGGGTCCTACAATCTATTGAGGCATATGATGCATGCAACCAATCCATCCCAAAAGTCACGTCAAAGTCGAACATCTCAAGTTCCGCAAGATCACATGGAAAATCTTTGTGCAACACAGAAACAAGGCAACCATGATAGACTCTTTGTGCAACAACAAATTCGCCCATCGGAGTATAAACTGAGAAAGGGTCCCTCAAAACCTTAGGGCTCAAACCAAATTTAACAGCCAACAGAGGAGTCACAAAAGACAAATTTGCACTCGGATCAAGCAAACCATAAGCATCAAAATCAAAGACTTTTAACATATCGGTAACAACATCCGTAGCTTCCTCGACATTTACCGGGCATAGAGCGCATAGAACCGATTACTCTTTGCAACAACACCTTGGGGAGCCCTTTGTTGACCTTACGCGCCTTGAGCCATTTGACCTTGTCCTTTACGGGCATTCCCAGGACAATCAGCAACCTTATGATTTGTATTACCACACCTGTAGCAAATACCCAACTCCTGCCAACACATACCCAGGTGGGGCCTCCCGCATTTGTCACACACAGGATACCCTGACCACCACCAACCGGTGCCCTAGGAAGAGGCACCCAATCATTAGCAACTCGAGTACGAAAACCTCGGCCCTATTGGAAGTGACCGAAACTAGCACTCCTAGATCCAGAGAATTCACCATCAAAACGGGTCCTCTTCGGATCGTGAACCCTTCTCTCCTTGAGTTTTTCCCCTTCAATCTGTTCTGCATACACCATGAGTCTAGCAATGACCATATCCTAAATAAGCATAGTAGTACGGCGTTCCTTCATGAATAAATCAAAGATACCCGAAATAAACTTGTGCATCCTTGCACGGGAGTCAGCCATTAGTGACGGAGCATACTTGGAAAGGTTCATAAACTTGATGGCATAGTCTCTCACACTCATACTTCATTGCTTGAGATTAATAAACTCAGTCATTATGGCCTCTCTAAGCTCAAGTGGAAAGAAACGAGCAAGGAATGCAAATCTGAACTCCTCCCAATTGACATCACCACTGCAAACTCTCTCCAACGACCATTAAGTATACCACACCTGGGCCACATCTTTAAATTGATAGGCAGCTCACTCAACCTTATCTTCAGAAGTGACACCCATGATGTTCAGTATTTTGGTAAGCTCATCGATGAACTCTTGGGCATCCTCATTGGCATTTGACCCATAGAACACCTAAGGATTCATCCGGGTGAAATCCCTCACCTTAGAAGCAGGCATAGGATCCTGTGGCAAGTTAGCCTACCTCATCTAAGAAGTTACCACCTGAGCGAGGATGGCGAAGGCTGTGCAAAACTCACCGTTTGAGATGGGTCCCTCAATAGGCTCGTGGGGAGCCTGATCCTCATCACCGGAGCCAGCCTTAGTATATAGGGTCTTCCTCGAGGCATCTTCTAAAATAGATCAACCACATTGTCAAGATAGGGAACTAAATATACTAGCCATAGCATGAAATAAGACATGAAGAAGTGAGGCAATTCCTAAAACGTCTTCGTAGCCTCCCAATTGTAGGTATGGTCCACTTCGCACCTATGAATAGGACTCTATTCAATGCGGCATATTGGACTATGAGGATCATTTATAAACCTAGTGCTCTGATACCATCTTTTGTAATGACCCGAGGTTAGGTTTTAGATGTGACACGGCGATTGGGAACCCGAGTGTCCCCAAACAAGCCTCAAGTATCTGAATCCACATCATCGGTTAAGGAATAGCATTCAGTTAATAACCCATAATGCTAAGGGAAGGGAAACAGGACTCATGCTATGGGGGAAATACGGGGCTAAGGACTTCCCACATTTCCACACAAACATACACATAGCCAAATAAGGTTTCTCATGAATCATTCCATCAATACATGAGCAATATACTAGTTACAACAAACAGATTTCATAAGAGTCTACATAAGGTCCAACAAATGCTTCTAGTCAAGAAACGGGGGCCAGGACAAGTTCCAGGCTCACCCTCAATAAGAAAGAGCGTCTTGACATAGCATAAAGAAAGGTAGTTAGCTCGTCTTTGAAAGATAGGACTCACCACAGTATACTCTGGAGTAGGACTATTCATCAACCTGTTGATAATCAAAGTGCTCGGCCCCTGTATGGTAAAATCATGTAGACATAGAGTGTGCGTTAGTACATTTGAATGCACTAAGTATGCGGGCATGCAATGCATATGACTTACCAAACCCAAATTTCAAGGTTAGATGACAAGGGCACATAATATAGAAAGAATCATATATTCAATGGAAATATATACAAGATGCCATGAAATTTATGATGCATAAAATGCAACAATGCTCATATATATTATGGATGGACTATAACCGACAAATCAAACTCATGTGAGCTATTATATGAATTAAACCGATTGGGACCTCCCACCGGTAGGGAAAAGATTACTTTCCAAAGGTAATCTACATCATACCTTGTGACCACGTTTTTCAGTGGATGGTCACCTTCCTTACGACCCGCTTTTCAGAAGGATCTTTCATAATCATATCATATCATTAACATAATAAACGAATAACTTTTCCTTACGACTCAATATTTTCGGTAATGGAAAATGTTCCTATGTTGGCATATAGTTCAACGAAAAGGAGAGGGCCCTTGAGGATGGCCCTGACGCCCCCAATCCATCAGTGCTAAGTAATGAACATCCCACTTAAATACTTATACATATACGTGCTTCCAAGATATACCATATTCATTGCAAATCCGTTCAATGCACATTTAGACTCAAATGTCAAATTATAAGTCAATGTCATAATGCTCATGCAAGGAATAGCTCATCTACATATACGGAATGGTGCAAGCACCCATAATGCTCAAAGAGCCATAATCATAGGCATACATGTGATCACATTCTTGTCATAATCAATGCCTTACCAAAATCATATCATAATAGTTTCATAAAACATAATTAGGCTTAACCCACTTGATAATTTCCACATAAACCAATGTGCATGAATGCAAATGCAATGCATGATGAGAGGTTGGCATGGGTAACATAGATTTAAGTAAAAATCAATATCATAATGTTAAATTGAGCCAACCCATTATCAAATCAACATCTAAAACATAGTATAAAGTACACACGCATAAATCAACTTTAAAAGGGGACATGCATGTTCATAACTTCATAACTCAATGTAAATCATCATAATAGTGCTCAAAGTGATTTGAAATCATAGGTATAATACAACTCATACTGCAATTGGGTTAAAGTAAATCAAGTAATGAAAATTCATATTTAAAGTAGACTAAATTTATGAAATCAATTGAAAGACTATTTTGGGTCTTCTTGGTGAAAGGGGTCAAGAATCAATCCCACATACCTTGATTTAGCAGCTGAATTTGAGGGATGAACTTATCTTGAATTGGACTCCAATAGAACCCTAGCTTGATCCTTGAGAAGGGAGGTGTAGAGAGGAATAGGAAGGTGATCTTATGAGGGGTAGAAGGTTTTAGGAGAATGAATTAAGAGAGGAGGGGGTATTGTCTGAATTAGGGGTTTAGGATAGGTAAAAAGTCATAATTCATAATTAAAATAAATCAAAATTTTATAAACACCATTAATGAAACGCACTAAAACTAGAACCGTCAATTCCACATGGTCCATTAAATATTATACACACCATGAACAGTGGCCATGACCCAACACTTAGAAACTTCGCAGGGAAAATTCACACAGAGCTAAGGGTTTCCACATGGACGACTACACGATTCGTGTGACTCCACACAGGTCATGATGCCATCCGCATAGCGGTACTTCAAATAATTTTTGTACGACAAAGATAAGAAATGGTACTTTTATACTTAAAAAATTTTTACGTAGTGAGTCACACGGAGAGCCACACGGCCCATGACACATCACACAGACCGTATTAGTGGTCGTGTGCCCTCACTTGGCCAAATTTCCTTTCGTCTCAAAGTTGTCCCAACTGTGAACTAGACCAAGTGGCCCTTCACAAAACTCCACATGGTCCGTGTTGCTTCACACCGCTCATGTAGGCCTTCTGTTGAGTGATGCCTGGCAGTTCACCCGGGACATTTGCAAGAGATATGGGAAACGCCACTCAAAGAATCCGGGTCCTTATTGTTTATATGCTTAGTTGACTCGATTAATACCTCATTATCTAAATATAATGTAGAAAAATGATTGGAATAAGGTACAATGCGTCCTAATTTATGAATTATATTATTATTTACATCCTTATGTTTACACACACTAGAGTTTTCAAAGATAATATTATCCGCTTCTTCATATAACTCTCGCGTACTTTCCTCAACAGTGATAACATCAATAATAATATGATCAAGAAGTTGACCCTCCAATTTTAGCTCTTCAAGTTGGCTCATAAGCATTTTTTCTTCCTCACACAATTCATAAATAGCTTGTTGAGCATCAATGCTTTGAACTTTTACACTCAACTCACTACTTAAAATGTGGGCATCCAAGCAAAATTGATGAACATCTTACAAAGGCACATAGTTGTCTAACTTGAGATTTTCTAATATTTTCAAGAAATACACATTGTGATTCAAAAACTTATGTACAATCCTTCTCATCCCAACACTATAATCATCCAATATTTCTTCAACAGAGGGTGTCATATTAATAAGGAAAAAAATAGAGAAAGAACAAAAACAAAAACAAAACATAAAATGTAGGAAATAAGGACTAACACTCGAATTACAAATGAATTCACTAAGTTTATCCGTATTCCACGACAACGGCACCAAAATCTTGATGTCGCCCAAGTTAAACCTCATTTTTAGAGGATATAGTGGTCGCTGTCAAGAAATAGATTCTAACCAAGATTAGGGACGAACCCACAGGGAATACGTAGACTCAAGACAAATTCACCAACATGTAATACGAGTAGTTTATCAACTCAATTTCCCAAACAGTGGTATTTGCGAAAATCAATGAGAAAAATAAATAACTAACTATCACGTAGAAAGATCAATAAAGGAGAGCAAATAGGGTATTGGGTTCCCCATGGTTCCCCAACTCAATATCACCAGATAACCTAATTTTTGTCTAGTGTACAATATGCAGGATGGTAATTTAAGTTCACCAAGCCCTTTGGTCAAAGGTGAGAAGCGAATTTCATTATGCGACTTAGCCCGTCTCCATAGTGTGAATTACTAACCATTACCTATAAGTACCAGTACAACCACTCCTTGGCCCAGTTTGAATTATTAGACGAGAACACATCAATTGAATACTGTTAATTAATCTCTTTTTCGATTCATTATTACCCTAATCCAGTCAATAACACTAAAGGGTTCTAATGTTGGCAACCATAAGAAAACATGTGAAATGAAGAGAGTTAATTAATACATGCATATACACCTTCTAAGAATCATGAATTATCTAGTTTTACTTTATTAGTTCCTCGTGGTTCCCACAACCCTAATTGAGGATTTAGCTACTCATGCTTTGTGTATATGAAAAGATTATGAGTTTAGAAGACATAATTAAATACTTACATAACTGGCTTAAGAACAAGAAAATCCAATGTCAATGAAAATCACAAGCTTGAAGATTGAATTAAACCACAAGTGTTTTCAAGGACCCTCTCATAATTGTTTCTCTAATAATATTGAGTTCATGGAGCACTAACCTAATTCTAAGCTAAACATATGTGAACTGGTGAGAACTTATGAAAAAATAACCTACAAGACCTATTTATTATAATTAAAATTCAAATCCTAAACAACTTAAGAGAACTGATCAGCACACTCTACGACAGCACTTTACGGCCCGTATTAAAGTTCACGGCCGGTAATCGTACAATGTTGCTAAAAATCTAGACTTCTTCTCTATAACACCCCTTTATGACTCGTAAAATGGTTTACAGCCCGTAAAGGGGGTTTTGTCTGGTGAACTTCAAAAAGTCTTCATTCTCTGGTCCTCAGGGAACGAAACCTCTTTTGCAACTCGTACATTAATTTATAGCTCATCTGCATGCTTGTAAAAGTAAATCCAAAAACTTGGCCCCTCATTGGAATCGCTCACAAAATCACTTTACAGCTCGTAGAATGGCTACGGCCCATAAGGTATCTCGTATAACAGCAAATGTGCAGCAACATTGTTACTTTCCCCAAAATCATTGGCCAACATGTAATCCCGTAAATATAGACACAAAAACACCTAAAAACAACTAAAGTTGCATTGGGAACACACAAAATCCTCTGTTTTAAGCATCAAAAGTTTTGTATTTTTGTAGCACATCCATGATAAAGCAAATCAAGAGCGAGTCAATGTAGTTACTAATTAGCCTCCACGTGTGCCCATGTATGATGATCCTTGCTATGGGGAGGACACTTATTTTATTGTTGATCAGATGGGGGATTTCAAAACTAATGCCCAAGGACCTAATCCAAACTATTGGCGCCAAGGTCGAGGAAACCAAGGTCAGAACTTCAACAGAGATGGAGCTTTCAGGGTCAACTGTGGAGGATACTATGATTGAATAAGGGCCAAGATAGAGAAGTAGATTAGGGTCATAGAGATGGTTACAGAAATGGTCTATATATACTATAACATAATCGCGACGCAGGTGCAAGTAGCTCATAAATTGAGGAGATGTTTGATTGACTGTTAAAGAAAGCGGAGACATAAGATGAGACTCTAAGAGGGATGAAATTTGAGATCTCAGTATTAGTCAAGTCTCATTTTGTTGCTATCAAACAGCTTGAACAACAGTTCGGTCAAGTGTCGACTCAACTCAATAAGCATCACTGGGGTACACTATCGAGCAACATAGTTCAGAATCCTAAGAATGAAGGGCAGTGCATGGAGATTACAACTCATGGTGGCAAGAGCACCATTGATCCGTCTATGCCAGTCGATAAGTATAATGTTCTAGATGAGATGGTTGCGGCAAAAGGATGCAAATACCGGAGAAGATCGTCATAAGGATAGGGTGAGTGAAGCTGCTGATGCACCATAGAAATTGAAGCTCATTCCTAGGCCTTCTTTACCCTTTCCTTAAAGAATCAAAAAGAGGGATGAGAAAGGCATGTTCAAGCACTTTCTCTCCATGTTGAAATAATTCTCTATCAACCTCCCTCTTATCGAGGCATTGGAGAAGGTGCCAGGATATGAAAAGTACATGAAGGACCTGGTTACGAAGAAGCACATTGTAAGTTAGGATCTCTTATAAGATCATCAACATTTCTGTGTGATTATTACAAGATCCTTGGTCCGAAAGCAAGAAGATCTTAGTTTCTTTACCATACCCTGCACCATTGGAGATGTGGAGTTTGCAAGGGCATTATGTGATCAAGGTGTAAGCAATAGTCTGATGTCGCTTGCGGTCTTCAAGAAGCTGTGAATTAGAGCCCCTGCTTCGACGAGCATACGGTTGTTGATGGCTAATCGCAAGGTGAAGAAGCCCATAAAGATACTGTATGATGTAGCTTTGAAAGTTTAAAAGTTCATATTCCCTACAAACTTTGTGATCCTAGATTACGAAGTCGACTTCGACATCATAATCATCTTGGGTAGACCGTTCCTAGCCACTAGTCAAGCACTAGTTGACATGGAAGCCAGTCAACTTAGGTTCAGATTCAACAACATAGAGGTTTTCCTCAATGTCTATCAGTCTATGAAGATGCCATACGATTTGAAGAATGAAGTCTTAGCAATTGGTGAAGTCGGAGTAGCCAAGTTGTCCAAGTCATGCCGCGATAATAAATCAAGTGCTACTTGGGAGGCAACTCAAGGTGGAGACCGATACATACGCACCCAGGTTTGATTTTTTGACCCCTTATACTTTGTTTTGCTTTGACTGTGTGTATTGGGGATAATGCACCTCTTTTTCGATAGGGTGTGGGTAGTTATGGGTCTCAGTGAAGTCTGAGTAGCTTAGGTCCATAACTACCCTAAGTTTTAATCCTGGGGTTTTCTTGCCTGTGTTCTTTTTCCCCATGGATATTTAATTATTGTTGAACCAGTATGTTAAGGATGCTTAGGCAGTATTTGTAGCATATAGTACTGATATTTGTGGCATATAACATGTTTTTTGTATTTTTTTGGGAAAAATGATACCCACCAAATTTTGATTTTGATTAAGTAGTCTAGATAGAAACCATGCATGTTTAGGTGTGTTGAAAATGCTTGTTTTGATAAATAAGGTTAATTGATATAAAAAGCATGAACTGAGTATCTTTTGTTGATAATGTAGTCCATGTCATGTGAGTATGAGCTTGAATTGCTAAATTCATGTGTTGTGTGCTAATTCAGAACTTGCCCTGTTACTCTAAGTTAGATTATAGATTAATTGGATTAGGAGAGGATCTTAGACCGTTGTTCTTAGAAGTCCACTTAACTTTAATGACCAACCAAAGTTACAAAGTATTCCTTGATCCCAAAGTTTGAGCCTAACATGTACCAATTCTTTGCAGACACCTAAGGAACCTAGCTTATTAGTTGTAAAATCTTGATATGAGCCCTGGTCCTTCCTTAAACATTGTGCGCCTTGACTAAAGCAAAACGCCTATGTTGAGGGTGGAAACAAAATGTGGTCCTAGTTTGAGGATGGATATTGTGCACCTTGACTTAGGCCAAAAGCCTATGTTGAGGATGGCTGGTGTAAGGGTGAAACACAAAAATGAGGGAAAAGTTAATGATACAAAGAAAAGGAGAAAAATCATGTATTGGTGCAAGGAAAATAATTTATTCTTTAGTTGTAAGCTAAAAACAAAAATGAAGTATAAAAGCGAGGCAAAAGGCTGAAAATGAAAAGAAAGCACCGAGAAAAGCTTGAAATAGGAGATAGGGAGAGGGAGATGAAAAATAACAATGTTGGTAGGGAAAAGGTGTAGGAAAATATAGTGTCAAGAAGGGCCTTTAGTCACTATGTTCCCAAAATATCATACCAAATCCCCTTGAGCCTACGTTACAAGCCTATAAACTCTTAAAGTGATCCTAGTCCAAATGGTTGAAGCTCTTAGTCATGAGTATAGGGCAAGCCTATGGTATTACGAATGATGAATGAATATTTGTTGTGAGGGTTAGTGATTTTGTATAGTCCTAAGGCAATGAATGAAAACATCATTGAAAGTAAGATGTGGGACATGTTTGTGTGAGGGCACTTGCATTGCATTGCTAGCATTAGACTTATTCAGTGATTATGGATCGTTGATGGTACCTCACTTTCTAGAATTATGTTGTGCATGCATGAGTTTGTATTGTATGCAAAATGAGTATCAGATTTTGTTCTGAAAAAGTGGTGTGTGTATCGGAGGTCAAGTTTGATGTGATATATGTCTCTAGGTTGAGGTCTATGTTTACTGTATTACTTAAATAGATTGAGTCCATCTCTTCATAACAAGCAATAATTTTAAGTTGAAGGAGTTGATGTGCTGTCAAAATACAGCACTTTTGATACTTACAACTTGGAATTTTGTGTGTTCTTAATGTGATGTTAGTTAGTTTTATGTGTTCTTTTGTTCTATTTGAAGGATTCCAGGGTTGGCCTTGATTTTGGTGAGAAAATGCAGAAGTTGCTAATTTTGATTAAGTACAAGACCCTCCACAAGATGTAAAAGAGGTTTAATGTACAATTCCAGTGAAGGGTTGATTTTATAAAGTTGTTCTACGAACATGCAGATGGATCGTGGATTGGTTTATGAGTGGTAGAATATGGTTCGTGCTTGAGGATCAGGGATGAGGGACTTTCTGAAGTTTCATCAGACAAAACCCCCCCATGGTCCATAGACCACTTTATGAGTCATTGAGGGGTATCATAGATCCCAAGCCCATTTTGCCAATAACACTTTACAAGACCCCAACTACGGACCGTGGAATGCAATACGACCTGTACACCTGTTCGTGAGGCATACCGACCCAACTATCCTATTTTGTTTAGGACATGTATATTAAATATTATAAATAGATTTTTACATTATTTTTCATGAAGGACGCAGAGAGCTCGACAGTTAGAGATGAAAATAGTGAGATTGAGTAGAAAACATTGGAGAGTTGTGAGAAACACTTGTACTTTGATTTGATCTTTAATCTTGTGGTTCTCATTAAATTTTTGATTTGCTTATTCTTAATACAATTGTGCATTATTATGTTATTATAATTCATAAATCTTGCATCTACACAAATCATGAGTAGCTAAATCCGCAACTAGGGTCGTGGGAACCATGAAAAACTAACAAGGTAAAATCGGATAATTTATAATTCTCTGAAAGTGTGCATGGATGTATTAATTAACTCTCTTTGTTTTGCATATTTTCTGATCATGGCCAACATTAGAACCTGCCTAGTGTTACTGATAGGACCAAGGTGGTAATGAATAGGAAAAGAAATTAACTATCAGAATTTGATTAATGTGTTCTCGTCTAATCAATCAAACTAGGCCATGGAGAGGTTGTACTAGGACTATTAGGTAAGGGTTAGTAATGAACACTGCGTAGATGGGCCAAGTCACATAGTGAAATTTTCCTCTCACTAGGGCCATAGGGTTTGGTGAACTTAACTTATCATCCTACATGCTACACACTAGAAAAGAATTAGGTTATATGGTAAATACTAAGTTAAGGAATCATGGGGAACACAAAACCCTAGTTTCTCTCCATATTGGTTAAACTCTTGTGTTAGCTAGGTTTACTTTTCTACTGATTATTGCAAACCCCCCTCCTTGGGGAAATAAGTAGGTTAATGACTCAAATTGCATTAATGGAATTCTCTAAAGTTTACGTATTCCTTGTGGGTTTGACCCTAACCTTGGTTAGGTTCTATTTCTCGACAACGACTACTTTATCCTCAAAAAGGATATGTAACTTGGAAAACATTGGATATAATC
Organism: Solanum rostratum; assembly: GCA_029948455.1. NCBI lineage: Eukaryota > Viridiplantae > Streptophyta > Magnoliopsida > Solanales > Solanaceae > Solanum > Solanum rostratum. Next base: position 52,032,475 of record CM057053.1, read on the forward strand.
ATGGAGAAGCATAGGCAGTTGATAGCGATGGATAAAGCTATCAATGCAACTATCACTAGAGAGTCGCTCCCGGATAGGTCAATCATTAGGACGAAAGGTTCATCAGGTGCAGTTGGACCAATGCTTCTGAGGCTACAGATTGATGAATCAAAGTCCACAACTCTAGTGCCTACTTCATAGTCTACACCTCAGGACCTAGGCATGGCGCCCCCACTACTACTTCTTCAGCACCACCACCACCACATGCCGAGTGATCATGCAATTTTTTATATTACTCCTTTCTTTTGAGATTTATTGATATTGTTCTTTTACATTGCGGATAATGTTTTTAGGAGGGGGTGATCATTTAGAATCCTAGTATTTGATGCTTTTATCTAGTCATGTTGTGGTTGATTATTTGAGATAATAAGGTGTGATTGTTTTTATTTTTGGTGATGTGTAATTAAGACAATCATTTATTTTTTGTTTCAAAATATTCTTTTGGTAATAGTTTTTAAATATTATTTTGGGTTCCGTAATTAGTAACTTGTTTTTGGTTTTATTGTGATGGATGTCTTTTGGATTATGTGTGCTGAGTATGTGTTTATTCCTTGACTTTTGGAAAACTACTCGTGCATATATGACAAGACATTTCACAAATGATTTAACTCAATGTCTTTAGCAATCTGAGTATTGATCACCAATATCTTATTTTCGAATAATGCAATGGATGAGGACCATGCCTTGACTCACCTATTAGTTGTCTTTTGGATTATGAGTGTTGTCTAGTTGACGTTTGAATTCGATAGCCATTTTTCCATTAGAGGTTAGGTATTTGTAGAAAGACATGCTTGTTGATATTTAGAACTTGCCCAATTTGTCTTGAAGTATTACTTTGATTGAATCTGGATTAGGAAGATGACATTAGGCCTTCTTTGGTTTTATTTAAGTTCACTTTGACCAAACAGCCTCCCTTGACTTTAATTGTATTCTTAGTGATCCCCATATAGCTTAAAGTCTTTTTGTTGGCAGCCTTGTCACAAGCCCATGACCATCGATTGAAAAGATTATCCTTTTTCTTGAATATCATTCCCTCCTTGAGCTTGAAATTGTGAAAGTCATGGCCAAAGGACAAAGTTAGGGGTATATCATGAAAGGGGTGTCTCTCATCCGAAAGTTTGAGGAGAAGAACAAGAAAGAAATGGACGAGTTTGTGTGATGAAACAAATCTAAAGAAAAATAATTGTGCAATGAAAAGAAGAAAAACAAAATTGGCTTTAAATGGAACCCTCCAAATATTTTGAGAAATAGTCATATGTGGGACACTAAAGGTTGAGATAAAATGCAAAATGATGTCATTGGGAAAACAAAAGGGAATGAGGAATAAAAGAACCATGGGAATTGTGTGTAGATTTTAAGGAGGGATTAGTCACTTATATCCAAATTTTATCCTACCCGTCCTCAAGCCTCCATTACAACCCTAGCAAAGTCCTTTGAGATTCTAGTCCAGATGAAATTGGGAAAGCGTTGATAGAAAATAGGGGCAACCTTATGTGTAAAAACTTGCATGTCATTTCTCCTTTGGGAGTGAGCGCTGCTAGATCCTTCGAATTAATGCTATGATTTTGTGTGCATAAGGATCTTATTTGTTTTGAGGGCAAATTGATATTTTTTGGGGCATTGGTTAACAACCGCATTGGCAATTGTGAGCATAGCCTTATCTTGAAAGCCCCTTAGTCATCTCTTGAAGCTTCAAAATCGCGTAAGTAGTTTGTAAAATCTTTGAAGTTCGGCGACAAATAGAATATATGTGCTTCTCTTTATGGCCCTATTTATTAGTATTATTTCTTGGATTGATTGGCATTTGACTTGATTGAGGGCAAGCAAGAGTTCAAGTTGGGGTGTTGATGAGTCCACATGTTGGACTTATACATAGCTTAAATTACACAAACTTTTGCCCTCAATGTGTTCTTTTTCCTCATATACTAACCAAATTGTGTGTTTACTTCTAAAAATGAGGAAGGAGATGAATACTAGGACAAATAGCAATAAAAGGGACAAAAAGAGCAAAATTGCAAAAAAAAAAAAGGTAGTAGAAATCGGTTGTAGCTGATCAATTCGGTGGTACGCTGGATAATCACCTTGACCTTCTTTTATTGCAGTGTCTAACCCCAGGTGCTAGGTGAAAAAAGGAGACAGAAGTACAAATTTGGCGGATCGCCAAATCAACTTGGCGACCAACAGCAACGACGTCTAACTTTACAAAACATGGAAAGAGGAATAGAGGAAATATTAAAGTCCAAAAAGGCGATGTAAATCACAATTCTGCAGATTATCGAATAAGTTTGGTGATGCATAGTTCCATCACCTACTATTACAGATTCCTAGAGCTTAAGGACAATTCAAAAAGGCGGCCGGGTAATTTTTTCTAGAGTGTAAAATGTAAGAGTGAGGACTTTTTGTGTAAACACTTAGATCCTTAGTACTCCACTTTTCACATTCTAAAAAGAAGGTACATTCATCAAGGAAATCTTTTTGGAAGATCGAAGAAGAGTGTTTTTCACGAATCTCACCTAAATTCAGGAATCATTATAATGGAGAACTCTTTTAGTAACTTTATTTACATTTTGAGCATGAGAGGCTAAAACCAACTTATTAGGGATGTGCTTGATGGTTGAATGTTGATTGCTCACTATAGGTCTTTGATTTAATTTAGTTTTATGTGCTAATTCGATATGGTTTGCATTTTCCTTAAGCTTTAATTGTAGACCTATGGTGGCAAGCATAGATTCGTGTTTAGATCTTTGAATATTGCATGAAAATGAGTATTTGAAGTGGAAGGATTGTGCATAGTCATAAGTACCGCATTTTGGGATCTTATTTCGCAATAGGGTTCAATGATCATGGTATTAGATCATTTAGTTGTTCATTTGCTCAAGTTCCTACGGCTCTTGTATGAATCACGTATGAAGTCTTAACTGATTCATATCAATATGCCATAATTGTCTTACCCATAGTTATGGTTACAAGCTTTCTAACCTACCCACAAATAAATTAGCCATAGGATCCAATATGAAAGACTCACGTGTTAGAATTATATTCAATTACGCACATCCCTGACATGTTTCCATCTCTTGATCTTATTCAATTGTCACATCACAAACATAGTAAAATTCTAGTTATTACGATCAATTTTAAAATGACTACAATAATTTAGTTTGATTAATTACTTCAAAGCTAGAATTAAACAACTCCCAATCGCTATGGGTTCGGCCCCGATCATAGTTAGTTAAACATATTGTTAACGATCATCCATACTTCTATAAGGAGGTGTGTTTGAATGTTATCAGAGAAAATCGCTTCACCCTGAAGCTAGTTAAACAAATCATCAACCTTGGAAAGAGGGTACTTGTTCTTGACAGCCACCTTGTTCAGCTTTCTATAGTCAATACACATTCTCATTAACACGTCCTTCTTCTTTACAAAGAGAATAGGAGCACCCCATTGTGATAAATTAGGCCAAATGAACCCCTTAATTAACAAATCCTGAAGCTTATACTTTAAATCCTTTAATTCAGCTGGAGTCATACGACAAGAAGGAATAGAACTGGGCTTAGTGCTTGGCTTTACATCTATGGTAAAATCAATGTCCATGCAAGCAAAACTCTCGGGTAATTAGTAGGGAGCACATCCACACTCATGAACAAACAGAATAGACTCCATCTAAGGATAATCGGCACTAGTGTTCCGAATAAATGCGAAGTAGGATAAATAACCCCAATCAATCAATCTCTAAGACCTGATATAAGAAACAACCTTTCTAGGAAAAGACCCAATAAACCCTTCCAACTAACTTATGGCCTACTTGGTATAGCCAAAGTAACCGTCCTGCCAAAATAATTAAGAATAGCATGACATGGAGACATCCAATTCATACCCAAAATAACATCAAAATCAACCATATCAAGAATAATCATATCGACCAAGGTATCACAACCCACCAAAGACACAAGGCAAGATCGGTACACCCGATACACAACTAAAGGCTCTCTTACTAAGGTAGTAACATGAATAGGCACAAGCATACGATCACATAACAAGTCAAACCTAGCAGAGAAGTATGTAGACTATAAATAAGTTGAACTAGGAGCAAACAACACTAAAGCAGGCAACCGCAAACTGGAAGAATACATATAGTAACTTCATTCTGAGGCCTCCTTCTGGGTCGCCGTGGAAAAGAATAAGAATGAGTACCACAATCCCCACCTGACTAACTCATGCTTCTAGCACCTGACTAAGTCATTGCATCACCCACAACCCTACTAGGGCAATGACTACCTCTACTTGACTAAGTTCTACCATATCCCCGACTAGTGGTAATAGACTTCTAGCTCGAAGTATTGAATCCCTAACAAGTGTCACTCAATAGATATGATGTGGCCTAAAAGGAGTCTGAAAAATGGCACTGCCTTAAAAACGGCATGGCATATAGAGATCAAAGATGTGGCATGGCGCAATAACTTACGAAATTGGATCTCATACTCTGCAGCAGTCATACTATGTTGAGTCAAACACTCAAATTTACTCCTACTCTCCTCTTGAACACTCCAAGGAATAAATCAATCTTGAAACGCCTCTGAGAATACACCCTACTCTACCAGAAAGGATCCAACTGGTCTAGACCTCATATATGTCCTCTACCACTCTCTAGTAGTTCCTCTGAGCTGAATAAAAACAAATCTTACACCTCGGGGGTCAACTAGGCTAACGGCTTCCAATATCTCATGGTACGAAGTCAAGAAATCATAAGTATCCTCACCCTTATTAAACTAAAACTTAGGTGGTTTCATCTTCTAAAACTGCTAATAGCTCAACTGATCATTAACTACAAGTAATTTCTCAAGAGTAATCTGTATCGGTGTAGGAGATCCAGGAGCATATCAAATACTCTCAACAAGTCATACTGATAGGAGTGTTGCTTTATATCTAGGAGGAACCCATATCCTCCAATCTTATGCTTAGGCTCGATGGAGATACCTCTTTCATAGTCTCTTGCCAGTGCTACTCCTCAACCATGGCCTTGATTTGTGCCTCTAACTCTGGCTCTTCCCCTACCCCAATTGGGGCCTCAATAATAGTCTCAGGGGATGCCTCTCTTCGAGCAAAAGTTGATGCTCTAATCCTATCCATCAGTCAACAGAAGATGTTATATTCAGCACTAATTCAAGAATCCACGCACAACTGGCTCAAAAGAAATAAAAGAGGAATTTTTTAATAGTCTCCATAGCCTCCCAAAGACAGGCAATGCATGTCTCCATGTTGATCCTTTAGAATCTATTTAACTGAGCTTGTACATATATGAGACCTATGAACTTGGAGCTCTGATACCATATTCTCATAACCCGATATCAGGGTGATGGCACTTGTCTTTATCCCAAAAAAGACAAGTTAGTCTAGACAGATCATAACAACATAATACATAATAATGCGGAAGCTAAATCAAGATAACAATATAAATTAAATGGTTGTAAACCATAAAGACATAATCCAAACTACAAACCATCCTAGAACTAGTTTTCACAAGGTACAAGCCTCTAATACATCAGAACAGAAAGAAAATAAACAAGTCTGAATAGTATTTATCTCTCAAATAGAACAAAACTATTAATAACATCTAACGGTCCTGCAAGCAAGAAGAAACTACCTCACAACTGTCAAAGTCTTGGTCCACAAGAAGAAGAAGTAGAATGTCAGTTGGATCCTGACTTAGTACCTACACACATGCATAGATAAATGAGGGTGAGTACCAAGGTACCCAACAGCATGCCTAATAACAGGTAGAAAATAAAGAAGTAAGAACTTCTTCCATCCTAACCACCTACGTTCAAACTACAATGTATGCAGGAAAGGCCAGCATATACAACATTGGCAATATAAACAATTAAAATCTCATATCACAGTGTCTCAATAGTCCAAACTTCATTAGACACAAGGGTCATATTATTTAAATTATATCACAACCTTTCAATAGTTCAATCTCAACACTATACATGGTTCAAATTATTCAATACATCATACTTAGTTCATATATCATGTAATGACCCGACCTAGGGGCCTAGTCGTCACACAGTAAATAAGGTTCTTGGAGGAACCTCACCCAAGTCATCTAAGCATCTGAAGCATTCATAGGTAATAAATAAGAAATAATTCCAAAAGAAAACAAAAGGGAAAGGGGCTATGGGCTTTTGACAATGAAGCAACATTAAAATAGTGGAAATAACTGAGTCATTACTTTTTATATACGTATAACTACTACATCTGAAGTCAATCGTACCAATAACAGATAGTCTCCATCAATAGAAAGAATTCTAGACAATACAATACCAAAACAAGTGCCTCAAAGGGCTACAAAATATCATCTTAAAACAAACTAAATACAAGCTAGAAGGAAGGTGTGGAAGAGTCCTGATCTAAGGACTCACCACAACTGTAGAGCTAGTCTTGGACGCTGGATACTAGCCATGAGCTAGTGGAGGAGTACATGTTCCTAATGGTTAAATCATGTGGGCAAATATGTGTTAGTATGTTTGAATATATAAAGTATGTGAGATACAATGAATGGATGAAACTATAATTCCATCATAATTAAAAATAACATATAAGTATACATAAGGATAATGAGACATGAAATAAGATTAAACATACACAAGGAATACGGCTCATACCAATATGAGACAATACACTTTTAAAACATGAATTTACGACATATCATGGAATCATATTAACTTATGGGAGTAGACCATGACCAACAGTAAGACCATGTTACCTACTACATGGAATTCAATGAACTCCTTACATTAGAAAAGGCCAATGCACTCCTTCTATTGGGAAAAGGGAAATATACTTGCCAACGTAGATATCAAAATTTAGTATCTTTCATAACTTTGGGGCCTACATGGATCCACTAGCCTAGCATATAACGCTTCTATAATGTCACATAGTTAGGGACATTGAAATTTAGCTTCAAGGGCTCATGCCTCAACTAACGGGATGAGTCCCAATCTCAAGTCCTCTCGGTGCTAAGTCATCCCATGGAATCTTTAAAATATAACTTAGAATCATAAGTAGCAATCAATAGGAATAACTCAAATTTAGTATGTTTCTTAAACATCTTTTAGGGCAATAATCACTAAACACATATCTTTGGAAAACATAACTATGATGCTCTTCGTGAATACCCTATTCATAGCCATGATTCACAAGAACTTTCTTTAAAAGATATGGTGTCTTATTAGATGCATGGAACAATTATAAATCATATAAGTCTTAAGAAATTTCTCTTGAAAGAAACATCAAAATCATCCAACCTTAATCATATCAAAACCCATCTTATAATCAACATCACACTTCAAAATATATGTAGATTTACTTAACAAAATAGTCATTAAACTTTAGGAACATCATGTAGTAGCATAGAAACCATAAAATCATCATAAGCATGCATTAAAATGTAGGAATTTAAAGAAAAGATAAAATGCATAATAGGGAACTTTATTGGTGAAAGGATACCCATAAATCAATTCACATACCCGAGAAACTAAATAGAATTGGAGTTGAAGTCTTGAGTGAGGAACTTAGGAAACCCTAGCCTTGTTCTTGATAGCTCTTGCCTTATGAAATTTGGAAATTATGGAATGAGATAATGAAGGGTGTTTCTAAGGCTTGAAGACTAATATAGGCCCCCCTTTCATCCTCCAAACAACGTGGTTTAGGAAATAAATTACGCAAAATTGCTAAACTTTCCTTCAATTAAAACTATCGGAGGCCATCTACAAAACCCCGTCTATGGGTCGTAGATGGTTTTTTGGTCATAGACCCTTTCCTCTGATGACTCACTTGAGAATCCTAAAATATGGCCTTTGTCGAATTAGGAATTATGACAAATAAGACGGGTCGTACTATTTTCTGTAGGCTATGGTTGGACTCGTAGAGTCCTTCCACACTTAGCTAAATTTTCACCTTGTAGCTGACCCCATCTACGAGACCTTATACAAGCCATATGACATTTTATGGGTTGTCTGATAAGTTATGGATTAACATCCTGAAACTTTCAGATTTTCTCATAGTTGGAACCCACTCACGAACCATTCTACGGGTTGTAGATAATTCCAAGGGCCATAGACTGTCTCATGAACCAAGTCCTCAGTCACTTTCCAGGCCAACTTTTATGCACTCAGGACTCCTAAATAGATGGTCGCTACATATCAACTTCCAAAAAGAAATAGCATGAAATGAAATGAATACTATGAAATGCAATCAATGCGATGCTATGTCAAGTAATCATAATGCATGTCAGTCCTGCGATACATATCCTCTGATATTATCAAACCAAAATGTATGGGAACCAAATGCGAACAATGTATCCGCTTGAACCATTTCCCTTGGGCCTTTACATTCATATCTTAGGTGATACCTCCACTTTTCTTCTCTCTTCTTTCTTTTTTTTTTAGCAAAAACCATAATTTTCATCATTAATGAAATATCAAGAAATTTGTTTCATCATGACACAATAATCACTTCCGCAATTATAACAAAATAGGAAAGATGTCCATATTGCATCATTTATTCAAAATCATCAACCATTTTCATTATTCTTTCAACATTTGAGTCATCATCAACACATTACATAATAATAACATTATAGCATAGTTTAGTCTTTCAAATACTCCTTTCCATCATCACTTGTGACAATCATCATCTAGGCACTCATTTCACAAGCTTTTAGTTTCTCAATTCCAACCACTCCAACATAAGCATTTAGCTCAAGATTTTCCGTAAAGTTATTCAATAGATAAATCCATGTAATATTAATCAATGTTCAACAATTAGAACATCGTGAACACTTTCACATTATCAACAATGGAATGATGAACACTTTCACATTATAAAAAATGGCATCACTAGCCCATTTCACAATATCAAGTCACAATACTAAATCAATAACAATAATTATCAATTTATGAATCAAGTAATACATGTGATCATTTCCACGTTCCCATTACCCAAATCATATTAAAATAACATTTACCCCCTAGCTTTACATTAAAAGAAAATACTAAGTTCAATAAACTCAACAAGGATTAGAGTCCACTTGTTTCAATTAAGGCAATCAATCATTCCAGTGACAAAGCTTCCTCTTTCGAATCAAATTCGAATAATCACAATCTATTTTAAAAATTGTACAGTCACAATACGAAACTAATAACACATAAATCAGGCAATTTGGAGAAAAGGACAAAATCATTGAAAAATTCACTACTGGAAAAAGAGTCAGAAATCTAGAAATATTTACATAAAAATGATCCTTGAGGCTTTAGGAAACCAACGGAAAAAAAAGTTTCGAAAAAGTTGTATTGACTCCCCAATTTCCATTTTAAATTTGAAAAATCAAGTCATGAAATTTCTCAATTCTCTCTAATCAAAATCCCTAATTTGCTACTGAAATCATGATTTAATCAATGGAAATTGAAGAAAATAGTTAAAAAGGACTTATCCAATTGATTCCCATTGAAAAACTTTTGAAAATTCATCAAAGATTGAGCTCAAAATATTGGAAATTGAGGAATTTTGTGAAGCCCATCGTTAGAATGAAAAGCAACTATTCACTGACCAAATATGTTGCACCAACATAGCCATGACCTTCGCGAACTCGGAGAACAACTGGTCAACTCTCCACAAATGTAAAGGTCATCTGCAAACGCGAAGGACATCTTAACCTAATACTTTACGAATGTGCAGCCTTTTTCTACCAATGTGAAGGTCAACAGACTGTATTATGCGAACATGGAGGTCAACAAACCTTTACTCCACGAACATGGATGAAGGGTCGCGAACGCAAAGTAGTAGGCCTCAAACACCATATATCAGCAAGATGCCCAACGTAAAATTCTTGCATTGGACCCTTGAGATTCTTTCAGAACCCGATACGCAGAAACCAAATATACAACACTATAAAATCCGACGTTATGAACTCAATGAGATCATCAGAATTCAAATCCAAGGTCTCGTCAATCCGATATCCGATAAGTCACAACTAAACTAGTTTCAACAACTTAAATAGCTAAAATGCTACCGGAATAGTTAAAAATTATGACGGAGCTCATTCTAGCACAAAGATCACTGTTCGAAACTACTGGAGCTATCAGAATTACAATCCAAGAATCGAAACTCAAAATATTGACCAAAGTCAATCTTGAGTCAACTGTTAGCTACATTTCCAACTCCAGACCTAAAATCTACATAACTCTAAATCAGATTTTAAAACTCCCTTAGACCATTTTTCGCATTCAAAACTGATGGAATCTATAGAAATCTATTTTGACACTCAAATCTCTAAATGACTTAGAATTTCAAAATTAGGCATCTCAAACCTTCAAAACACTTGTTTAGCAAAAACTCAAATTTTTACATAATTTTCGAAAATTAACTTTCAAAATCATTCGAATATGACTCACAGAAGTTGTTGAAAGGGGTAAATGATAATTTTCTTAGAAAATCAAAAATGACTTTCAGGGTCATTATAGATTCAATGGGTTAATTCTTCTTACCAAAAGCCTCCTCTACTTGTTTTTTGTAGATTCCTTCTGAACTTCAATCCATTTTACTACTTCTAAATTTTTTGATCTTTTTCTTTACCTTCATCAGTCAATACCTTTTGTTTCCACTTGGGTTATTCTATTTTTTCTGCTATTCTCCTTGAGTATCTCCTTTTTCTGTAGGATATAACTTTGGGTGTAACACATAACACTCCTTTTCATTATGTCCTTGCAATTTGTAATTTTGATAATACTCTAGGATGTAGTCATATTGGGTAGGAATCCACTTCTCCTTAATTTTTTCTATTACCTTGTTTCGCACCCCTATGTTGATTATCTTTAGAAACTCCCCAGTAAATCAACCTGCATATATACCCTTGTATAGCTAGATCTCAGTTTGTTCCTCGTCTTCTACTTGCAAAGGTATACCCACTGGGACTACAAGACAAAATATGTTTCTTTTCCAAAATCGTTTGGTGGTAATGATGGGAATGATATCCAAGCAATGGCAATCAGAGTCTCCTTCTCTAGGTCAAACAACAGATTTCATTAAGGCATTATCATAGGATAGTTACCTATTTTTATGATAAATACAAAAAATAGGCTTCGATGAAAAATGAATATTATCCTTCATAGTAGATGCTGATCAAAATATATCTATCACTCAAATACCTTATTGTGCATTCAATCTTAGGTTCACATTGCGTTGGCAGTAATTTCATTAGTATGATAGATTTGGCGAGCCATATGAGAACTTTTCAATCATATCATATCGCAAATCTTTATTCATGATCATATGTGAGACTTCATTCTCCTTCCAAATTACCCTTCGTTTACCGTGTAGATATGATATTGGCTTCCTTGGCAATGGTTGTTTCTTTTGAGTAGTTGGTTGTAACATTGCAGCATATCTCATTTCTTTTGATTCATGTTTTAGTATTCAAACATTATTTTTTGTCACGGGCTGGACCTAGGGTCTGGGAGTGACAAGGCGAATGAGAACCCAAGAGTCCCCAAACAAGCCTCATAGCATCTGGTCACACATCATCAGTTTAGAAGTGTATATGAAATAGTAAACACATAGTTCTAAGTGACGGGAAAGTATGACTCACGCTATGAGGATGCCTTAGGGATAGGGATTGACATGGATTCACATAAAGACTAAGGGGTAGGTAAGTATGACTCACTCTATGGGGCAAATAGGGACTTCAGATCCTTCACATCATAACATAAAAGCATATCATAACACTCATAATCAATCTATAAAATGATATCCAATAAAGAGCCACTACCATAATCATAATCTCCTAATATAACACTTAGCATATAAATGTAAAAGAGTCTACAAAATGTCCAACAATGCTCTAATCATAAGATAGGACAGGGCCAAGACACATCTCAGGCTCACCCTCAAAGTATATAGCATAAACAAAACATTATAGGTAGAGGAATGATGGCTTGTCCCTGAAAGATAGGACTCACCACAACAAGTATCTCAAGATCCAATCTAGTTGTCGTATGGTGGATGAAGGTAATCTCCAGTACTTACATGGTTAGATCATGTAGGCAAAAAGTATGTGTTACTATGTTTGAATGTACTAAGTATACGGGCATGCAATCACATGAGCTCATTAAACCTGCATTCAATGTTAAATGACAAGGGCACATATATAACAAGAATCATATAACAAGAGAATAGTATATCAATATGCCATGAAATGCATGATGTATGAATGCAAAAATAGTTCATATGTAACGAGGATGGGACCATAACCGACATAAGACCAAGTGAGTTATACCTTGGAACTTCGTCGTCTACCACACAATGGGTAAAGAGGTGATGTACTTGTCAAAGGAAGATCCATAATCATTGATCATCCACTAAGGGAATAAACATACCTAAGTTAGGCGCATAGTTCAAGAGAAAGTATTATGGACCCTTGGGGATAGCCCACCCTGCCTCCAATCCCATCGGTGCTAGGTCATCATTCTATAAGAATACATAAAAATATATGTGCTTGTAAAAAAGGCATAAGATTTTCAAATCATTTACATGCATACTTAGGCCTAAAGGACAAATCATATTTGAAATCATACATTCTTAGGCTTTAAGCAAAAAATATTTCATACTCATGCATTTTTGGGATAAAAAGCCAAAACATACTTCATATCATACTTTTATGAATAGGAATAGCTCTATTAAGACATAGATATAGGAAATGAGTATGGATCCTTGGAGTTAGCCCACCCTACCTCCATCCTAAATTCTATGCTCCTTCGAGATCCTTCATGAGAAAGGAGTATAGACCCTCCGGAATAGCCCACCCTGCCTCCAACCTCAATTGGTGCTCCATAAATATGGTGTTGTAAACACCCATAATTGCTCAAAGAGACATAATCATAGACATTTATGTGATCACATTCTTGTCATACCCATACTTTACTTCAAAACATAATCATCATCATAATTAAGAGTTAGCCCACATCAAAAAATTCATAAAGGCCATAGTCATGTATGAATATGCCTAAATGAGATGAAAATAGCATGGACATTAAAGGTTCAATCTTAAATTAACAATACAATGTGAAATTCAAGTAAATTCATAAGTAAGTATCATATTTAAATCATAATATAGATTACCCGAGCTTAAATCAAGCTTTAACGGGGACATCCACATTCAAATGTTCATAAATTTAATGAAATTCAACATATTAGAACTTAAATCACTTTAAACTCAACAATAAAACATAGCCTATACATCAATTGAATTTAATAAGTAATAATCTTTAAAACCCATATTTAAAGTAACCTAAATTTCATGAAAATCAATTGAAAAGAGTTTAGGACTTCATGGTTGGAAGGGACCATGAATCAAAACCCACATACTTAGCTAAATGAGAAGATTCAAGAAGAAATTTGATGAAGAAAAGAGTCTTCCCTTGATTCCCAAGCGTAGTCTTAACAAGAGTCTTTGAGAGTGTTCTTAAGAGTAGGTTGGAAAAATTCTAAATATAAGAGTGAATTCGAATTGGGGAAATAAGGTATAGGTCATTTGAATGTCTTTAGGTGGCATAATAAGTCCCAAAAGACCTTAGGAGAAACCATAATTACGAAAATATCATTAATAAAATGAGTAGAAAAAATGTTGCCAAGGGGTCTCAGAGGAGGGTATACGATCAGTGAAAGGGTATACAGACCGTACATTTGCTCCGAGATCCAACGCTTAGAAAAATTCATCCTAACGAAGGTCTTGTAGATGTTTATTTCCATACTTAGAAAAATTGAACGTTGGTACCTATATGAACGGTTTCGCATTCTATACCAAGGTATACAGACCATATATTCCTCAGTGGAGCTTCACAAGGTTCTGAGATGGTGATCCAATACTTAGAAAATTTTCACTCCAATGCCCATACGGAGGGCCTCACAGACCGTGAAGAACTCTACGGTCCATGAGAGGGGCAATGTGTGAAATGCCTTGCCCAAAACTTTTTATTCTCAAGGCCAAGGCTACCCATACGGTCCAGCACACGGACCATAAAGCCTCGCACGGACCGTGTGAGGTTCATGTGTGGTATGCCTTAGTCTCAAACTCCACATTAAAGCCAACCCACCCCACATAAGGCCAAGGGCTATTTCAAGGAGCCACCACACGGACTGTGAAGGCTTCCATGAAGCGGCACCTTGGTCAAACACTTCTCGGAACTAAATTTCCAAGCTCAACTAAGGTCATACAAAGTTTGGGTCCTTACATTATCTCCCCCTTGGCAACATTCATCCTCGAATGTACTCGAATAAAGCTTGAAAGGCTTGACTTAGAATATGAAACATCAAATCATAAGATACAATACAGATTTCATCACTTGAAAATCATAAAGTCATAAAACTTATATCAAAATGTGTTCAAATCATTCAAAAAATCATAAAACCATTTCCGTTCACATGTATGCATGTCATGCCATGAAACTCGAGAGTGAATGAATTAGGACCACTTGGAAACGGAAGAACTTAATACCTTAGGCTTGAGTAGATTGGAAAAGATGGGGATATCGTTTCATCATTCCCAACTCCACCTCCCATGTAGCACTCTCCACATGTTGATTTCTCAAAAGTACCTTAATCGAAGCCACAACCTTTTTACAAAGTCGCTTCACTTGCCTATCAAAAATCTCAACCGGAACTTCCTCATAGGACAAGTTCTCCTAAACCTCAACACCTTCCAAAAGCATAATGGTACTAGGATCACCAACCAACTTCCTCAACATAGACACGTGAAAGACCCGGTTGATAGAATGCAACTCTGGAGGCAAGTCCAACCTATAAGCCACATTCCCAATCCGCTCAACAATCTCATAAGGACCTGCATATCGGGGACTTAGCTTACCTTTGTTACTAAAATGCATCACACTGTTCATGGGTGAGACCTTCACATACACTCAATAACCAACAAGAAACGCAAGATCCCTCTTTCTAACATCTGAATAGGACTTTTAGTGACTTTGGGTCATCTTCAACCTTTTCGTAATCAGCTTCACCTTTTCCATAGCCTCCAACACCAAATCTGAGCCAATCAAAGCCATCTCTCCCAACTCAAACCACCCTACTAGAGACCTACATCTCCTACCATACAAAGCCTCAAACGTGTCATATCAATGCTAGAATAAAAGCTATTATTGTAAGCTAACTCAATGAGTGGAAGATGGTCATCCTAATTACCTTTGAATTCTAACACACAAGCCCTCAACATGTCCTCCAAAGTTTGAATTATCCTCTCGGTTTGTCCATCGGTTTGAGGATGGAAGGTGATACACAAACTTCACCTTAGTGCCAAGTCCTCTTTGAAACAACCTCCAAAACTGTGAAGTGAATTGGGTGCCATGATCCGATATGATAGACCTAGGCATACCATGCAACCTCACCAAATCTTGGATATACAACCTTGCATAATCTTCGGCACTAAAGGTAGTCTTGATCGGTAGGAAATGGCCGATTTAGTCATCCGATCAACAATAACCCAAATTAAATCAAACTGCCTTCAGGTCTGAGGCAAACCAACCACAAATCCATGTTCACATCTTCCCACTTACAAGTAGGAATGTCAATATATTGAGCCAAACCACCAGGCCTTTGGTGCTCTACTTTCACTTGTTGACAATTAGGACATTCGGATACAAACTTGGCTATATTCTTCTTCATACCATGCTACTAATCACTTTCCTCAGATCTCGATAGATCTTAGTAGATCCCGAGTGAATAGAATAATGAGAGTTATGTACTTCACTCATGATCACCCTTCTAAGATCATCCAAGTCCGGAACACACAACCGATCTTGATACTGAAGCACACCATTTCCCCCTTGGGAGAAAACCTCTATCTTTTGTTCGGACTTCTTCAGCTCAACAAATGATGGATCTAGGTCTTGCTTAGCCTTAATATCAAACACCACAAAAGATTCATCCCCATTCTGAACATAAATACCACTATCATTAGAGTCGACCAACCTAACACCCAACCTAGTTAGACGATGAATATCCTTTGCCGACTCCTTCTTTTCTTCCTCAACATGAGCCGCAGTTCTCATAGATAGCCTACTAAGAGCATATGCTATAATATTCTCCTTGCCGGGATGATATTGCACACTCATGTTATAGTCCTTAAGGAGTTCCAACTACCTCCTTTGCCTCAAGTTAAGATCCCTTTGAGTGAACACATATTATAAACTCTTGTGATCGGTGAAAACATCAACATGCACCCCATACAAATAGTGTCTCCAAATCTTCAAGGAAAACACCACCATCGCTAACTCAAGATCATGAGTCGGGTAATTATGCCCATGCACCTTCTATTTCATTGAGGCATAAGCTATCACCTTACCATGTTGCAAAAGTACAAAACCCAACCCAATCCGAGAAGCATCACAATATACCACAAATCTATCTAAGCCATCCGATAGACTCAAAATAGGAGCCGATGTAAGAAATCTTTCAAAGTCTAAAAACTCTTCTCACATTCATCTGACCATACAAACTTGGCCTTCTTTTAATTCAACTTGGTCAATAGAAATGCAATAAATGAGAAACCTTCTGTAATAACCAGCTAACCCAAGGACACTCTGAATATCTGGAGTAGTCAATGGTCTAGGCCAATTCTTCATGCCCTAAGTCTTCTTTTCGTCAACCTTAATACCATCATTGTATACCATATGACCAAGAAAAGATACCTAACCCAACCAAAACTCACATTTTCTAAACTTAGTATACAATTTCTTTTCTCTCAAAGTATGGAGA
The DNA here is from genome assembly GCA_029948455.1 of Solanum rostratum. Classification (NCBI taxonomy): domain Eukaryota; kingdom Viridiplantae; phylum Streptophyta; class Magnoliopsida; order Solanales; family Solanaceae; genus Solanum; species Solanum rostratum. The sequence continues at coordinate 52,049,338 of CM057053.1, forward strand.
ACTAGCCTCAAATGATCTGTATGCTCCCGCTCACTTTGGGAATAAATACGGATATCATCAATGAAGACAACCACAAAACTATTAAGAAATAGCTTGAATACCTGATTCATAAGATCCATAAACATAGCCGGAGCATTAGTCAAACCAAATGACATCATCACGAATTCAAAGTGCCCAAGACTAGTCCAAAAAGCCATATTGGGAATGTCACACTCCCTAACCTTCAAGTGATGATAACCAGAACGGAGGTCAATCTTGGCTCCTTGGAGTTGATCAAACAAGTCGTCGATCCTTGGCAACAGATACTTATTTTTTATGGTCACCTTATTCAATTTCCTGTAATGAATGCACATCTAAGAGACCCATCTTTCTTTCTTACAAATAACATCGGAGCACTCCATGGGGATATTCTTGGCCTAATAAAGCTTTTCTCCAACAAATCCTTCAACTGATCCTTTAACTCCTTCAATACAGCTGGTGCCATACGATAAGGAGGAATAAATATAGGCTGAGTATTCGGGAGAAGATTTATGCCAAAGTCTACTTCCCTTTCAGGAGGAATAACGGGCAAGTCTTCAGGAAACATATCCGGAAACTCATTCACCACTGGAACTGATTCAAGAGTAGATGACTCAGATTCCACATCATTAACCCTTACAATACGATAGATACATCCCTTCAAGATCATATTTCGGGTTTAAGGTAGGAAATAAACCAACCTTTCATATTCCATTCAAGAACGGGCTCATCCGAAAATTGGAACTTAACCTTTCAGGTTCGACAATCTATAGAGGCATATGAAGCATACAACCAATCCATCCCAAAAATAACTTCAGAATCAAACATATCAAGTTCCATAAGATCACACGAGAATACTTTGTGCAACACAAAAATTGGACAACCTCGATAGACCCTACAAGCAACAACAGATTCACCCACGGGAATATAGACTAAATAGGCTCCCTCAAGATTTTAGGACTCAAATCAAACTTAATATACAATAGAGGAGTCACAAAAGATAAATTGGCACCCAGATCAAGCAAAGCATAAACATCAAAATCAAAGACTTTCAACATACCAATCACAACATCTGGAGCTTCCTCTACTTTTGGTCGAGCATGCAAAGCATAGAACCTTATTTTCCTGGGGACACCACCTCGTAGATCTCTTGGTTGGAATTGATACCTTGAACCATTTGACCCTTCTTCGCCACCGTTGGCCAATCAACAATCTTGTGGCATGTCTCCCCACACCCAAAGCAAGCACCTGAACCCTATAAGCACTTCCCAGAATGAATCTTACCACACTTGTCACATCATGGAGACAATGGCCCACCCTCAACATGTGTCGTGGGAGGAGACACCCTAGCATTAGCAAACATTGCATTAGAACCTTGGCCCTGTTGAAAGTGACCATAACCACCACCCTTGGAGTTGGAGAACTTACCATCATAACGGGCCCTCTTAGGATCATGCACCCTCTTCTCCTTTAACTTTTCTCCCTCAATCTATTCAGCATATGTCAAGAGCCTTGAGATGTTCATATCCTAAATGAGCATAGTCGTGCGACATTCTTTCACAACCAAGTAAGAGATCCGATAAATAAACTTGTGCATTCTTGCAAAGGGGCTAGCCACAAGCATAGGAGCGTACTTTGAGAGTTTAGTGAACATGAGGGCATAGTCCCTCACACTCATACCATCATGTTTGAGGTTGATAAACTCTATCATCTTATCTTCCCTAAGCTCAAGTGGGAAAAAACGATCCAGAAATGCAAACTTGAATTCCTCCTAATTAATAGCATTACCACAAACCCTTTCCATCAACCATTGTATGTACAACACTTAAGCCACATCTTTCAATTGATAAGCAACCAACTCATCTTTCTCCTCAAAAGTGACTCCCATAATAGTCAAAACCTTAGTGAGCGCATTAATAAACTCTTGAGCATACTCATCAGCCTTCGACCAATAGAACTCCAGAGGGTTCATCCGGGTGAAATCCCTCACTCTAGAAGCTAGAGTGGGATCACAAGGGAGATTAACCTGCCTGGTCTGAGAAGTCACCACTTGTGCAAGCATAGCAAAAGTTGTATGGAGTTCACCATTAGAGATAGGATTTTACATAGGCCCTTGAGAAGCTTGGCCCTCATTAGCCGAGGCTGGTCTTGGAGGGGGAGCTCTTTGTGGAGGCATCCTATGTAATGTCGCAAGGACATCATCAGGACAAGGAAACTATAATATACGGTCTAAAGCATGATACAAGACATAAAGAATGAGACAAATCCTAGAATGCCATTATAGCCTCCCACTAATAGGCATGGTGCACTTCACACCCAAGAGTAGGACTCTACTCGACGCGGCATGTGGGACTCTAAGGATCATTTACAAACCTAGTGCTCTAATACCAAGCTTGTCATGAACAAGACCTAAGGTCCAGGAGAGACATGGAGAATGGGAACCTGAGGGTCCCCAAACAAACCTTATAGCATCCATTCAACCATCATTGCTTTAGAAGCGTATATGAAATGGTAAACATATAGTTCTAAGGGACGGGAAAGTAGGACTCACACCATGGGGATGCCATAGGGATAGGGATTAACATGGATTCACATAAGAGATAGTACATAGAGATTAAGGGGCAGATAAGTATGACTCACTCTATGGGGGAAATACGGGACTTAGGATCCTTCACATCATAACATAAAAGCATATCATAACACTCATAATCAATCCATAAAATGATATCAAACAGATAGCCGCCACCACAATCATAATCTCCGAATACAACTCTTAGCATATAAACGTAAAAGAGTCTAAAAAATGTCTAACAATGCCTCTAATCATAAGATAGGACGGGGGCCAAGACACGTCCCCTGCTCACCCTCAAAGTAATTAACATAAACAAAACTTCATAGGTAAAGGAATGGTTGCTTGTCCTTCGAAGATAGGGGACTCACCACAACATGTATCTTAAGATCCAATATAAACGTCGTACGGTGGATGAAGGTAATCTTCGGTCCCTACAAGGTTAGATCATGTAGGAAAAAAATATGTGTTAGTACATCTGAATGTACTAAGTATGCGGGCATACAATGCACATAAGCTCATTAAACCTATATTCAATGTTGAATGACAAGGGCACATATATAGAAAGAATCATATAACAAGAGAATAGTATATCAATATGCCATGAAATGCATGATGCATGAATGCGAAAATACTTCATACATAACAAGGATGGGACCGTAACCTACATCAAACCAAGTGAGTTATAGCTTGGAACTCCGTCGTCTACCCTACAATGGATAAAGAGGTTACCTACTTGCCAAAGGTAGATCTATAATCATTTATTATCCATAAAGGGCATAAACATACCTATGTTAGGAACATAGTTCAAGAGAAAAGAGGATAGACCCTTGGGGATAGCCCACCCTACGTCCAGTCCTATCGGTGCTAGGTCATCATCCCACAAGAATACATACATATGTACATGCTTGTAACAGAGGCATAAAACTTTCAAATCGTTTACATGCATACTTAGGCCTAAAGGCTAATCACATTTCAAATCATGCATTCTTAGGCCTTAAGCCAAAAATACTTCATACTCATGCATTTATGGGCGAAAAAGCCAAAACATACTTCATAACATTCTTTCATGCATAGGAATAGCGCTCCATTGAGTACATAGATATGAGAAAGGAGTATGGATCCTTGGGGTTGGCCTACCCTGCCTCCATCCTTAATTCTATGCTCCTTTGAGATCCTTCATGACAAAGGAGTATGGACCCTTGGGGATAACCCACCCTGCCTCCAAACTCAATCAGTGCTCCATAAACATAGTGGTGTAAACACTCATAATTTCTCAAAGAGTCATAATCATAGACATTTATATCATCACATTCTTGCCATACTCATACTTTATTTCAAAACATAATCATCATCATAACTGGGACTTAGCCCATATCATAAACTTCATAAAGACCAAAGTCATGTATGCACATGTCATGAATGAGATGAAAATAACATGGGCAATAAAGATTCAATCTTAAATCAACAATAAAATATGAAATTCAAGTAAATCCACAAGTAAAATTCTCATTTAAATCATAATATAGATTATTTATGTTCAAATCAAGCTTTAAAGGGGACATGCACATTCAAATCTTCATAACTTCAATGCAATTCAACATATTAGGGCTTAAATCATTTTAAATTCATCAATAAAATATAGCTCATATATCAATTGAATTTAATAAGTAATAATCTTAAAAAATTCATATTTAAAGTAAGATAAATTTCATGAAAATCAATTGAAAAGTGTTTGGGTCTTCATGGTTGAAAGGGACTATGAATCAAAACTCATGCACATACCTTAGCTAAGTGAGAAGATTCAAGAAGAAATTTGATGAAGAAAAGAGTCTTCCCTTGATTCCCAAGCTTAGTCTTCACAAGAGTCTTTGAGAGTTCTTAAGAGTGAGTTGGAATAATTCTAAATATAAGAATGAATTTCAATGAGGGAACATAAGGTATAGGTCATTTGAATGTCTTTAGGTGGCATAGGAAGTCACAAAAGACCCTTAGGAGAAACCATAATTACGAAAACGTCATTAATGAAATGAGTAAAAAGAATGTAGCCAGGGGTCTAAAGGGAGGGTATACGGTCCGTTCAAGGGTATACGGCCCGTATACTTGCCCCGTGATCCAACACTTAGAAAAATTCATCCTGACGAAGGTATGAGACAGTAATTTCATACTTAGAGAAACTGAACATTAGCACCTATACGGACGGCTTCACGGTCTGTACCAAGGTATACAGACCATATACTCCTCCGTAAAGCTTCACTTAAAAAATTCTTGTTGACAATGTTCAAAGACAGTGATCCAATACTTAGAATATTTTCTCTTTGATGCCCATACGAAGGGCCTCACGGACTGTGAAGGACTATATGGTCCATGAGAGGGTCCATGTGTGAAATGCCTTGGCCAAAATGTGGATTTTCAGGGCCAAGGCTACCCATACAATCCACCATACAGACCGTGAAGCCTCACATAGATCGTGTGGGGTCCTTGTATGGTATGCCTTGGTCCCAAACTCCACATTAAAGCCAACCCACCCAACACAAGGCCAAGGGCCACTTCAAGGAGCCTCCACAGGGTCCGTATACCCTCACACAGACCGTGAAGGCTTCCTAGAAGCGTCACCTTGGTCCAAAACTTTCTGATTACAATTTCCAAGCTCCACTAAGGTTGTACAAGGTCCAGGTCCCTACAATTTTATATATCTTTCATTGATAATTTACACGTTTACATTTTTAATTTATAAAATACATGTGTATATTATGTCTTTTCGGAGCTTATTTGTAAGATTACACTGACTATGTTATAATTATTTAATATATTATAATCATTTAATATATATATATATATATATATATATATATAAACTAAAAAATATTTCTCTATATAGTTTGGCTTTAGGCCCCCAAATTTGTTAAAAGGGTCCTTAAAATAGATAGATAGATAGATAAATAAGTAAATATATAATAAGATAGTAGATAAATATATGGACTGACAGAAAGATACATAAACCCGGACCAAAAGGCCGTATGTTCAAAAACAAGAATGGATTAAATCACATCTTATTTGTTTTGTCATGTTGCACGCTTCTTAATTTAACCTAATCATGAAGTTGCGCAAACAACTTTATCAAATATTGGTGAACTACATATCATATCAGTTTCCAATAAAAATTTAAAATTACTAAAGTGGAGCATTCATGACAAATGTGTCGTATATTTAACATATTTAAAAAGCTCCAATTATCTAATTGTCATATATTTATTGGAGTATTATATTTTTATTCCAATTAAATACAATCTATTCATCTGTTTAATGGCAGCTGTCCAATGAGTTTAATTTTTTTCCCAAATCTGGAGTAACTTGTATCAGGTGGACATGTCGCTGCTTCACAGACAATGCTTTCTGGTATTTATTTAATATTTATAATACACCTTAGATCAAACTTTATTGCTGTAATCAGCTATAAAAATAATACATACTCCTCGTGGATTTTTTCATGATATTTAAGAAAAAAAAAATTAAACTTATGATGTGAAATAGTTTTTATATATTTGTGCGGATGACAAATATTTCATTAAGAATTAAAAAAAATTTAAAAGTTAAATTATTTTCAATTAGATTAGAGAATACTTTTTTTAATTAAATTATTTTCTACTAAAATAAAATATTAATCTTTTGAGGACGAATTAGAAAGGATAAAGTGTGACATAAATGAGACAGAGAGTATATATTTTCTAGATTAGCTATATCTTTAAAAATGTTTAGTTTATCCTAATTGCGGGAGAAAGAGATAAGTTATGCACGTTTTCTTTGACTTATATTCAATATGGCGGTTTATTATTAATTATAAATCATTTTTATGCTAGCAACGTAGTTAACCTATCTAGTAATATAATTTATTATTAAGAGGTTCCTATTATTGACTTGCTATAAGAAATTTTCTCTTATTGTTTGTCAACTTAACATTATGGTATAAAAATTGTGTACCATCTAACTAAAAACACAGAACTTAAACTCCTTAGAGAAACGACAGCTGGCTCTAGGCGGATCTACAGTTGCAAGTGGAGAGTTATGGAAATTCATACTCCATTAGATAAATTCTGAAATTATATATTAAAAGTTGTAATAAAACTTATATAAGGGAATCTTATCTTATATCTTTTATATATATATGAGAATGTTAAAGCCGATGTAGCGGTCTTTTAAGTCATCATTTATATTTATTTATTTTTCAGCTTTTTTCTCATTTTTAATTAAAAAAAAGCTTTTTCTTTTTAAAATTAAATTATAGAAAAGCTTTTTTTTAAAAAAAAAAATGAATAGTCACTTTATAAAAAAGAAACCCCTTCTTGAGAACACATCCTTTTGGCCTTCTTCTCTTTATCATTTTCCTCTTTTTTCTCCCTACATACCATAAAAACTTTTTCTTTTGCCAATTTTTTCTCATTTTTAAATTATAGAAAAGCTTCTTTTTTTAAAATGAAGAATGAATAGTCATTTCATAAAAATTAAAAAAAAAACACCCTTTCTTCAGAACACATCCTTTTGGTCTCCTTACATCTTACCTTAGGTCTTCTTCTCTTTATCATTTTCCTCTTTCTTCGCCAGACATACCATGTAAATTTTTTGTTTGTTCTTCAATTTCTTTTTCTTTCTATTATCTCTAGAGGTAAACTTCAGCAATTCAGGATTCAGTAAATTCGTGATTGTCTGTTTATGACTTAAAGATAGAAAAGAAAAGTCAAAAATATATGCACATGAGTATATGCAGAAAATAGAGAAACAATAGGCATGATTTAGTCACTGGCTCCACTAAGACTTTGGAACAAAATTTACCATCACTTTCACTTGAAGCAGATTCAAAATTTAAATTTATCAAGTTTAATTTTCATTCTCTTTGTACAAAAGTACAAACCTAATTTTTAGCTTTTAACTTTAGAGTGCTATGGTATAGAAATTGACGCCTAGACCATTGAAAGAACAAAAAGAAAACAAAGGCACATCAATTATAGTGTGATAGATGACTGAAGTTCAATTTTCGCTATAAATCATGAGAATTTTTCAAGTTGAACAAGGGTTCTAATCGTAAGAAGAGAGCGGAAATTATACAAGTGCACATTAAAATTCTTTTTGGTTGTGAGAAAAAGGTAAACTCTCTTGAATTATTATTCTTTTAGAAATAAAGAAAAAAATTCTAGAATTTTGTTCCATACCATCAGATGATTTTGATGTGGACTTTTTTCCCAACAAATGATCAACAATAAGAGGGGAAAAAAGATGTCTACTGATTGCTAACAAATTAAATATTTTATTCACTAAGTTGCTCGGACTCTCCAAAAATATTATTGTACCCATGATGAATTCTTCAAAAATACACTACCTGAAGAATTTGACACGAATGTGATGACATTTTGAAGAGTCCAACAACATAAATTAATGATCTAAATACTTTTTATTGTAAATGATTTCTAAAAGAATGCAAATAATCTTTGAAATGCTTTTATTCATAGGTTTTTGGTGAAGTTAAAAGATTGGTGGTGTTAAGAAAATTAACAAAGAAATTGCATGCTTTGAGGCGTGAAAGATCACTATCTTTCAAGAGTAACCACTTGTATATTCTTGTAGGGATTAACAACCAATGCTCTCTCGAGATGAAACAAAGTCCAAAATTTGTATGCAATAGAATAACGCTACATCAGGGAGTTCATTGTATTTATACAGTTTGTTAAGGAGTCCTTTCAGAAGAGTCACTCATTTTGTTAGCAGATAGCTGCAACCCGGCCTCTTAGGTCATGATGGCGCATGTTAGATCCCACCTGTAGGCAAGACATCCCAATACCCACGATGCTTGTCCTAATAGCTAAGCATAACTATAGCTAATGACATACAAAATAAGTCAACAACCTATCTCATAACCTAGAAGCCAACTGCACAGAGCTACTATAGACTCAAAACAAAATATACATATCTACATACATAACAAGAATTAAATCCACACATACAAATCCAAATTGCCTATACAAGGAAGTGTTTGAATACAAAAGACGAGCGTCGAAGCAGAAGGAGACTATAGAATGTCCAGAGTTTCTGATGCTCACCAATGTTTCCTGAATCGTCTGCGGACCCCTAACTCGGCGACTGCAGCTAGTATATAGACCTGCACCATAAGAAGATGCAGAAATGTATGGGTGAGTACCGGTAACAGGCGCCCAGTAGGCATCATCGGCGGACTGAGTAAAATACTGTAAATATAGAAGGCTCAAATATAGAGAGTTGTAGTAATTATAGCAAATTGGAACTTCGATTAAGGAGTAAGCAAGTTTGGACAATCACCAAACCCTAACTGAACCAACCCAAGTGGTGTGCAATGATACTAACTCACGAAACACAGGTAGGCCAAAATGATAACTATCATCGGACTAAGATATAGTGTTGTACACAGGTGCAAAGCCCTAATATCTATGCATGTATGCCAACTGGGTCCTTATAAGCCCTGAAGGTACACACGTGCACAATATAGAACCAACATATCATTGCAGAATCCCTTAGAACATCACAGAATCCCATAGGACCATCATAGAGCCCCACTCTCCACATCATCAGAACAAGGGTTAGTTGTACGTGGTTGTAAGTCCCTAGTGTCTAAGACTGAACGTCCCTGAGCCCCCATTAGCCTAGGAGGTGCACCTACACACAATCAGGGTGCGAATAGGTGTGTGGATCCACGGGTAATCAACCACGGGCCTCGCCCTAACAATCACATAAATTTGGGTCCTCGACCCTGTGCCGGCACATGGAACCCGATCTAATATATACATACAAAATGGTGGATGTATCCCCCACGGGAGAAAGAATACTCCTTGCATAATAAGTGTATCTCAACTCAGAATATCAATCATGGGGCCTCGCCCCCAAATGTAATCAACAGGCTCCTTGACCCGAAATATTAATCACTGAGGCCTAGCCCAAAAACTATAGCTAACAGGGCCCTAGGCCCAAAGTAACGCCAATTGTTTGGACCCTTTTAGAATTGACACCCCAATCTTAGACACTCGGACATGACCACTGGGGCCTAGGACCACGGGGAGCATCACTCGGGTCTAGACACTCGGACGGGACCATCGGAGACTTGAACAATAGGGTGTGTCATCTAGATCTCAGAGCGTAACATCAGAAAATATCCCTCTCTCTCTCTAATCGGATTCGGATTTCCCAATCGTATCATCTCCCCCAAGTCATAAAAACAACTCATTCCCAAGGTATGTAAGGAACTCAAAGTAGCAGCTTACCTCAATATAACAGTGCGTAGACCTTAATAATCAAAATAGAATCAGGCTCAGCAAGAAACCATGCTACAATCTAGCAACCGCAGATAATGAAAATAAAAGTTTGGTAATAACAGGGGTATCATAGGTGCCCCCGACAGATAGGCCCAACAAAATTATAGTATGCTCTTAATCAAGTCATGGTAGGACATAGAATCAATGCACAGTCTCCCACTCCGCATATCTCTATAGCAATAGGCAATACACACTCATACAGGTGCATTATATCCGTCCTCAAAACATGATGTGTCTCTCCAGTCACTAACTAGTGGCACAAGTACATAACTGATAACAAAAGTATATAGGATCATATAGACCACAGGGTGATACAGAATCATGTTTAATCAGGAAATTCTACTAAAAGTACTCAGAAAAAATATAGATAGCCACATCATGCATATACATACCAACCAAATATAAATACTAGGTTCAGCGCACATGGTAGCTTGTAACCACAGGTCAACCTCAATAGCTAATATATTCTAGAAGCTTCAAACCACACACATAAACAAGCAAGAGCCAAGCTTAGTGTACATATCTGTCACATGTTCACAGCTCCAACAAACCATCTTTCAAGCCCTTTCTTAGTCATATAATATGAACTCAGGTAATATAGCAGCTACAGCCAACACAACCCTCAATATAACAACTACCGATCCATAACAATATTTATATTTATATTTATATTTATATTTATATAATATACGACACACAGCTTACATCCAAACATATACAACATATACTCTCCAATTCCATCCATAAACAGCACATTTCTACACATTCTAACGTAAATATGCAAACATTTTAGCTCAGTCTAGAGTTTAGAGAATGCCTAGTCTACTTGAAAGGCGAATCCACATACTCTAAATTAATTCATGTGATTTTTACCCTGTCTGACCACCTCAACTGTCAAAACATAAATCACAATATAATTACGATTGTTTTGCCTATAATATCGCAAGAAACAGAGGGAGATAGGTCAATTGCGACTAATATGTAAAAAAAGTGGGGCCCATGCCTAAAATACCAACCAACCCTCATAAAATGATCCTTACATCATCTCGAGTCCATAGCCAAAAATTGAGGCCAAAACAAGACTCAGAGTGATCAGAAATTGCCCAAAAACCAATAACATTTCTTATCAGAAAATAATATATATGTACAGCAGCTTCGTGGAAGATTTCTTAAAAATATAATTAAATTAGAAAAATCTAAATATGTCACGACGTAGGTCTTGAAAAGTAATATAGTTTAGACCTAAATTATACTAAATTCAGATAAGAAATGACCGAGATATCATATTTCATATTTTCCCAAAAAACACAACATAAACAACAACAAAAATTGTATTTCTATACCAAAGGGGTGCTATTAATCAATTCTGACATTACCACAGTGTGTGCCTCACAAAACACACAGAAATAAATCCAAATTTTACCAAAATCCAACTCAGAACGGATAAGAAATTGCATGTCAAAGTTACCGATAAACATATTCAATACGCAGCAGAAAAACATCAAATTTTTTAACCTCAAATCACGCACTGAAATCAATTTATGATACTTCTACGATGTTCCTCTCGGAAAAATACACAAGTTGGCCTTTTAAATCATCAAAATCATATCAAAATAGAAGAAAATATTGCAATCCGAAGTTTTGCTCTTGTGTTTCCGAATCTGGAACGTTATCAGCCATTCGCCTACCAGTGGCATCTTTCCAGAGGCCCACGTGGTCATTCGTCTTTTATTTATTTAGCAATGGCTCAAACTTAATTTCAATGTATCGACCACACCTGGAGTCGAAAAAATACAATCCAAATATGAAATTTGATCAAAAATAGTATTCCGGACTCAATGGTATAGTCAAAATTCCTCTCGAAGATCATTTTATTCCAATGTGGGTCCTGTTTCCCAATATCTAAATCTATCGGAGGGACCAAAACACACCTAGAAGCCCCGACAATAGCACTAAAAGTCCTCCGAGACCAAACTCGAAGTTTTGGATTCAGTGGTGCAGTCAGAATTTTCATACAAGGCATGCTTCCCAAGGACATCAACTACAGTCAATATTGACCCATTCCAACAGTTAAATTTGCAAAACTCGATATTATTGCACCTAACATGCTCCTAGCCTAATTTGGCCATTCTGGACCTAATGGAATCGTCAAAATTCTACTCCGAGGTTATTTTCTAGGACTTTATCTGAAAATTCATTTTACGGTCATATCTTCCGTTTAGTTGAAAAACTACGTAAATATCGAAGGATTCACCCAACGACTGAACAATCTGTGTCAATAAGTCACATATAGCCACAAATCACTATGCAAATTCTCAAACTAATAAAATATTCGCAAAGCCACAGAAATGACTTAGAGGGTCATTACAACATTCCCCACTAATGGAACTTTCGTCCATGAAAATAAGAATGAGGTCATATCTGAAGATTCCCATCTAAACCACATAGGGATCCTGACCCCGCACTTATAGTAGATAGTGAATATGATAATCATAAGCATGCTCAGTATCAGACAACAATTTTGGCGGCCCTAGCTAATCAGAAATATAATAACCCGTCAGTATGCAACCGAGAATCAGTATAACAATTTATAAGGGATTCTCACGAGATCAATCCCTTAGCCCATCAACTCAAGTCGCTAACACATAACAGGACATCAATAGGCTAAATATACGTGCCTTCGGCATACTATCCGATACCCAAGCAATCACAATTATCCTCAATTGTAGTCATATTCCACATATACAAACCTTACCTTGTTTCGTATTTCCTTATGCATGCAACCCTTACAACTCAACCTCAAATAGCTTCCTGGTTTTGTTGGCTCAAACCAGCCAACTGGAGTACGACATCAACAGCCACACAATAGAAACAAGTCAATCTGATTCCCAAGGCAACATTAATACCAAGTCCATCCAACAATATCGTTGGACCTGCGTATCACAATCCTGAGGAATCACTATACCAAATCCCCCACTAATAAAAGGGACCTTCCACTATCTCATCCTTTGACCCAGGATAAAAGAAGCTTAGAACTCATACTCAAGTAAGCAATAAGCTAAGAAATGCAGCTATAAATATAAAATCATAACTCAAGTACAAGGCAACTCGACAAAATAGTCAACCTCCCCACTGGCAACCATGGACAAGAATCCAGATAGCACAACCCTAACAAACTGATAATAACAACAAGTCACTAGGGTAGAGTGGCCGACAACTCAGCTAATAATGCAAGAATGTCCCATTCAATAATAGACAACCCAATCAAGCCTCAGGGCATAGCATTTATCCTACAATCCAGTCACCAAGGAATCAGGAGAAGGGCATATCAACATAATTATCACAACAAGATCATAACCATAGAGGCACAAGATGCAGTCAGGTGTATAACTGGAAATCAGCCCCTTAAATACTATGTAACTCTCGCATCTGACTACCCACTCCAGGAGCCAAGAAACAAAAGGATCATACCAATGGTGAAATAATCAAATATGGATATACAGAGAGCATTATTGCTTAGTATTATCTTAGTCACATCCTCTCCCGCTTGTATAATTTTTGGCAAAAGTATTCACAGCCAACATAACCTTTAAACAGTATCTAACGTACAAGTATCAGTGTTACAGAGTCCAAACCTCAACAACATATCCCATAGTTCCGTACACAGTCACAGCAAGACCAGTAACTGATTACGAAACATATCTTTGGGGCTCTCATAATCTCAATGCCCGTAGTCTTCCCACCAGTTACCAACACTCGGGGGCATCCAGTCTCTACTCAATGGCCTCTGGGGGCTGCTCCCTATCTCGGACTGACGACGCAGCACTAGGCCTGATGTTTGTCCTCTACGCAGCACATGTGCTAACGAGCGAATCCGATCAGAGTTGAGGAAGTCGGTAGACTATTGGCGATTCCACATGAAAAGAATCAATAATACAAGAAGTTTTCTAAACATCCCCTAGCCTTGTGGAGATAAGTCACGGATGTCTCTGCACCCATCCACAAGACTCTACTAGACGATAGCTCTGTACAGATGAGACCGTTGAACCTTAAGCTCTGATAACACCTTGTCACAAGCCGACCTCTCAGTTCATGATGGCGCATGTTAGATCTCACCTGCAGGCAAGCCAACCCAATATTCACGATGCCTATGCTAATAGCTAAGCATAACAATAGCTAACGACATGCAAAATAAGTCAACAACCTATCCCAAAACTTGGAAGTCAACTGTACAAAGCTACTATAGACTTAAAATAAAATATACATATCAACATACATAACCAGAATAACAATCCACATATACAAATCCAAACTACCTATACAAGGACAATGTTTGAATACAAAAGACGGTTGTTAAAACAGAAGGAGACTGCGGAATGTCCAGAGTTTCTGATGCTCACTAATGTCTCTTGAATCATCTGTGAACCCCTAACTTAGTGACAACGGCTAGTACCTACACCTGCACCATGGGAAAATGCAGCAATGTAGGGGTGAGTACAGTAACAAGCACCTAGTAGGCATCATCAGCTGACTGAGTGAAGTACTATAAATAGAGAAGGCTCAAATATAGAGAATTGTAGTAATTATAGCAAATCGGAACTCTACTCAAGGAGTTGTCACGCCGTAAAAGGGTACCCTTGGCATGGCCGGCACTCAGAGACTATTGTTAGTCTCTAAGCGAACCACTTATCCTCATTACATCATTCGATCAATAAACTCTACTGAATAACGAAAAGTATAAGTACGTAAATGGGCACATCTCATCTAAATTCTCAAATAAATATATAAGAATAAAGGCTAGTTAAAAGAACTAGCTCACAATCTCAACACCAACGCTCGACCATCGTCTATGAAGCCTCTATTACTACTCATGTGGTGCCAATGACAGACCTATGGCTGCCCAAAATAAAAATAGAGAAATAGTCCAAACTCTAACTCTAAAGCAAGATGAATAAATCATGGTGGATTCTTCGAAGTAAGGGAGGCTCACCAAATTAGCTGAAAATCTCAGATCTTCAATGGAGCGCCTATTGACGATAAAATGATGCAGTCTAAAGTAGACATCACTGCTTGGAATCAACTGGTATGTAAAATAGCTGAATAAAACAGAAACCGATAAAATAGTATGGAAACAACATCAACTCAAAATAAACATCAAATTGTCAAATGTCCATCTATGAAAAACTAAAGAGTAGACAAGTGACACATCAATAACTCAAACTCATCAATAGTCTCAAACTCATCTCAAAGGAGCTCACCTCCTCTCATCTTATCTTGACTCGTAGTACTCAAGATAGGAAATTTATGGGAGTTTCTTTTATCCAAAAATAATCACTTATGAGTCAGTGAATGTACAACAATCTCATTGATGTTTCCACAGTCGTTCAAAACTTTCCAAGTCGGGAGCGGTCCGAAACCATATCAGCTTACCTAATATGAAGCCAAAACTCAATAGATCCGCTATTGCTTTTAGGGACTGTTACTCTCGAGGGAACCATAATATATATGATGGTTTTATGCCTCACCTATGTTTGGCGACGTAGTTAATGAGTTCGAGTGGGAGTCACTCTTACCCATTTCGGTGCTCGATACTCCTCCAGACTCAGTGCTCATAAAACCTCCATCTCAACCAATCTCATAGGGACTCGAACCTTGTCAACGATCGGTATCTCATAGGGACTCAAACCCCATCATCATTCAACTCATAGGGACTTTAACCCTCTCTTCAATCAATCTCATGAATGACTCAAGATTTAGAATAATCAGTAGGAATCAATTGAATAGACACATCGGTAGAGTTCATTCATAAGGACTCATAAGACAATCAAATTATGTCAACTCATCATCATTCTCATCACAATCAACAGTCTCAACTCAAGACTCTAGACTCAATTCTCAAGTTCATTTATGCATGCTTTTCAAATTAGTCATGTACGGTTATGAAAATTCTCATGAAAAATGTTCAATTCAAGAAAACAATTGGTATGATGATCATCAATATAGAAAACATGTAATTTCAAATAAATCTCTTAAGAAAAAACAAAAAAATTCATGCATGTAGACTCTTCAATCATCAACTCATCTATAACCTCTATGAGGCACATAAGAGAGCAATCCCATATTTTTAGTTTAGCCTTACATACCTGCAGCTATCAATAAGCACGTCAAGGATTTCTTCTCAATTCTCTCAAACTCAAGCACTTCTTTTCTATCCTCAAGCCCTAGCCTTGATAGAATATTGGAATAGGACTTAGAATGAGGGTTTTAGACCTTTTTAACGTCAAAACGACCTTATTAGATCGTGTGTAGAGTTTAGGAAGGGTAGGGAATTGACCAGAATGGCCCCTCATAATAATTTAAAAAATTTTAACTCGAAAAAGACACACTCCGCGACGCGGACTGGTCGCGCATAATGTATTTTCCGAAAAAAATTTTGAACGAGTTTTCTCAATCTCGTTGAAAATTTTCAGGAAAATATAAGTGCTAGTCCGCGATGGGTGCGCGACGCGCCCCTGTCGTGTGCTAACACTATTTTGCGCTTTGGATCGAAAAATTATGTTTTGATCGGGTCGCTCTAAAAATCGATTAAGATCATTTTCCAACATAACATTATGTGTTGATCACAAATCCAGCCTCGAATTTTCCATACGAGCATCGAAAGATGCGTTACGCACATATCCTCTCTCTAGGGCTATTTTAGTATTAATTTTACTGGGCGTTACAAGTAGCATGTCTGGAGAATCACCAAACCCTAACTGAACCAACCCAACTAGTGTGCGACGACACTAACTCATGAAATACGAGAATGCCCAAACCATAACTATCATCGAACTGAGACATAGTGTTGTATGTGGGTGCAAGACCCTAATATCTATGCATGTACACCAACAGGGCTCTTACACACCCCAAAGGTGCAATTGCGCACACTATAGAACCAACAGATCATCATCCTAGAATCCCTTAAAACTATCACCAAATCCCATAAAACCATCATAAGTCCAGCTCTCCACATGATCAAAACAAGGGTCAGTTGTAGGTGGGTGTAATGCCTTATGTCTAAGCCTGAACGCCCCTTGAGACCCCACATAATCAGGGTATGAATAGGTATGTCGATCCATGGATAATAAACCATGGGCCTTGCCCAATAATCACATAAATCTGGGTCCTCGACCCTGTGCCGACACATGGCACCTGATCCAAAATATACATGCAGAACGGTGGGATGTATCCCCCGCGAGAGAAAGAATCCCCCTCGCATAACAAGTGTGCCCTAACTCAGAATATCAATCATGGAGCCTCATCCCTGAATATAATCAACGGGGTCCTCAACCCAAAGTATCAATCACAATGGCCTAGCCCCAAAAGTTAGTCAATGAAGTTGCAGGCCCAAAGTAACGGCAATCGCTTGGACCTTTTTAGAATTGACACCCTGGTCTCGGACACTTAGACGTGACCGCCAGAGACTAGGACCACAGGGAGCGTCACCTGGGTCTAGACACTCGAACGTGACCAATCGAGACTTGAACAATAGGGTGCGTCATCTAGGTCTCAGAGCATAACATCAGAAAAATCCCCCTCTCTCTCTAACAGGATCTGGATCCCCCGCTCATATCATCTCTCCTAAGTCACAAAAACAACTAATTCCCAAGGTATGCCAGGAACTCAGAGTAGTAGCTAACCTCAATATAACAGTGCGTAGACCTCAATAATCGATATAGAATTGGGCTTAGCAGGAAACCATGATACAATCTAGCCCACCGCAGATAATGGAAATAAAAGTGTGGTAATAACAGGGATATCATAGGTTCCCCCAAAAGATAGGCCTAGCTGAATCATAGTATGCTCGTAATCAAGTCACGGTAGGACATAGAATCAATGCACAATCTCCCAGTTCGCATATCTCTGTAGCAAGAGGTAATACACACTCATACAGGTGCACTACATCTGTCCTCAGAACATAGTGTATCTCTCCGGTCACTAACTGGTGGCACAAGTACATAATAGATAGCAACATAAGTAGGATCATATAAACCATAAGGCAATACAGAATCATGTTTAATCATGAAATTCTACCAGAAGTACTCAAAAAATATATAGATTACCACAGCCACATCATTTATATACATACCAACTAGATATAGATACTAGATTCAGCGCACATGGTAACTTGTAATCATATGTCAACCTCAATAGCTAGTATATTCCGATAGCTTCAGACCACACACATATACAAGCAAGAGTCAAGCTTAGTGTACATTCCTTTCACATATTCACAGCTCCAACCAGCCCTTTTCAAGCCCTTTTGTAGTCTTATAATGTAAGAACTCAGGTTATATAGCAGCTATTGCTAACACAACCCTCAATATAACAACTTTGTATATACATATATATGACACACAGCTTACATCCAACCATATAAAACAAATACTCCACAATTCCATCCATAAATAATACATTTCTACACATTCCAACTTAAATATGCAAACATTTCAGCGAATCAAATTGGCCAAAAGTGTATGTTCATGAGCCCATGCTAACGTTTCAATCAATTCCTGTCATTATCCACACCAAGAAATTAAGAACATCCATGTCCAAACCGATAAACTATTCATACCAAAAGGGTTATATCAATTGATAAGTTGTGAAGAGCCCTTGATCCGCAGGAGGATTTATTCAATCATATAGTTTGGGCTCCTAGAATATGGTGTCCTTGGAATGTAATACCCTACAGGTTGTAAACTCAGAATAGAACCTTCAAGCTCAAGCTAAGTTCACGTTCAAGCCCCCAATCCAAACTTATATATGTGTTTTAGGGTCATCATGAATCTCCTACATCAAGCCAAATTCAAATTTGTTCCATTTCTAAATGTTTTCATATGATTTGGTGGAAGAGCCAACTTTAAATGGCCATATATCTTAGAACAAGATGATTTTGGTGGGCTACAACCTACCAAATCGAATCTCTTTGAATTATCTTTCCAACGCACTTGATTTCACCCAATTCCAAGTTCAGACCAAGACGTTACGCCCATTTTTATAAAGCCCTCCTGTGCAGTGTTCCTCCCTTTTTTCCAAGGCAAGCCACACGGGCACCCATACGGGCCGTGTGGCTTCTCACGAACCATGTGGGTAGTGTATCACAGAATTTCTTTGGAAAATCATATTCTAAGTGTGAAATCACATCTTGTAGCTTGTTACCTTCATACGAACTCTTGTACGGCCCGTGAAACCTCACACGGTCCATACAACATTCATTGGAAACATCCTTGCCTTAAGGAAACTTGTTGAAATTGTCTAAGCATGGCCTCATGGGCACCTACACGGCCAGTGATGTACTTCACGGGCCGTGTAAGGGCCATTGAGGTCATGACAAGTTAATTTTTCACTCGTTTCATGTAATGACATTTTCGTAATTATGGTTTATTCTAAATGCCTTTTGTAATTTCTTATGCTACCTAAAGACATCCTAATGACCTGAACTTCATCCCTCTTATTCAAAATTCATTCCTCACATTTACAAATTCACTCAAGTCTCTCTCAAAGAACTCTAGTAGGAATTAAGCTTAGGGATCAAGGAAGAACTCTTTCTTCGCTAAATTTTTTCTCGAATCTTCTCTATTAGCTATGGTATGTGGGACTGATTCTTGGTCTCTTTCAACCAAGAAGACCCAAAATTCCTTTCAAGCTATTTCATGAATTCTAGTCACTTTAAATGTGGACTTTTACTATATGATCTTATTAACTTCAATCAATGCATGAGTTGTACATTACTCATGATTTTAAGTTATTTTAAGCTCTAATATGCTGAATCACATTGAGTTATGCAAATTATGAATATGCATGTCCCCTTAAAGATTGTTTTATGCATAGGTGATCTACACTATGATTTTCATATGGATTTTATTGTGGATTTTCTAGATTTCATATTATAAATGCTAATTTTAGAATTACTCTATATCACCCATGCCATTATTACATCACTCACGCATTATGCATTCATGGATGTTGGTTTGTATGAAAATTATGAAGTGGGTTAGAACCCAAATATGTTTATGCATGTATTTTGGATGAATATATGGTTATGGACAAGAATTGAGTAAGAATCTATGAACACAAGCATGATATAAGTTAAACACTATCATGATATGAATTGATAGTACTATGAACTTGACTTCTACATGAATATGAATTATATGGGTATGTGTATGATGTGACATCTTGCATGAGTATGTAATTATATTGGTGTATTGATGAGGATGGGCACAACCCTCCCTTTACACAATGCATAGATGAGGATAGGTACAACCTTCCCTATCCACATGTATGTATGAGCTAAGTGTATATTGATGAGGATGGGCACAACTCTCCCTTTACACAATGTATAGATGAGGATAGGTACAACCTTCCCTATGCACATATATGTATGAACTAAGTATGTATTATTGAGGACGGGCACAACCCTCCCTTTATACAATGCATAGATGAGGATAGGCACAACCTTCCCTATGCACATGTATGTATGAGTTAAGTGTGTATTGATGAGGATGGGCACAACCCTCCCTTTATGCAAGGCATAGATGAGGAAAGGTACAACTTTCCCTATGCACATGGTTATATGAGCTAAGTGTGTATTGATGAGGATGGGTACAACCCTCCCTTTACACATTGTATAGATGAGGAAAGGTACAACCTTCCATATACAAAGTTATGTCATGAGCTACATGTGTATTGAAGAGTATGGGTACAACCCTCCCTTTACACAATTCGAGCAAGGAGTGATTCTTTGAGTGCTAGTATATGTGGGTTATGCCTACTCTATGGTTTTTCATATGGCATTTTGTGCAGGTTAACATCATTTTCCTTTCATGTTGCATGCCCGCATACTAAGTACATTCAAATATACCAACGCATTCTCTATGCCTACATGATTTTACCATGTAGGGACCGTGTGACGCGATCATCCACCGCTCGACGCTTAGCTCGGATCTCAAGTTTCGTTTGTTGTGGTGAGTCCTATTTTCCAAGGACAAGCCACCACTCCTTTACGTATAATGTTTTACTTGTTTTATTCACTTTGAGGGTGAGCCCGGCTAATGTCTTGGCCTCTGACCTATCTTATGATTAGAGGCATTGTTGGACATTTTGTAAGCTCCTTTACGATTATATGTTAAGTGTTATGTTGAATATTAAGTTATGGCTTGGTTACCCATTGAGTATAGTTATGTGGTTTGGTCATGGGTCTTATTGCTTGATGGTATGATAAGATGTGAAAGATCCCAAGTCCTGAATTATCCCTATAGCGTGAGTCCTATTTTCTTGTCTCTTAGAATTATGTATTTATTATTTGAGTACGCTTTCGAACCAATGATGTGAATTAAGATACTTTGAGACTTGTTTGGGGACTCTCGGGTCCTCATTCGCCATGTCACTCCTAGACCCTAGGTCCGGGTCGTGACATGGAAGCTCAGAATTGGGGTGTAGTCAATACTTTGAAATGAAAAAAGAATTGATCTATGGTCGATTTTGTAACAAATCAAATAAAGAGGAATTTCTATTTGTACCTTGTAAAAAAAGCTTTTTATTTTGTGGGATGAACCATTTCTATTCTTTTCGTGGAAAGAAATCATGTTCAGGTAAGCAAATATGTCATGGTTCCAGGAGTCTATTTATCATGTATAGACTTGAAGGGCGTGGTGGCGGAGCACATTCTACAGTTTAGAGAAAGCCTAGTTTACCTAAAAAAGCGAATCCACGTGCTCCAAACCAGTCCATGTGATTTTTACCCCTTTTGACCACCTCCAAATGCTGCTCAACTTTCAAAATATAAATCACTATAATATCCAAAGAAACAGGGAGAGATAGGTCGATTGCGACTAAAACGGGATAAAGTGGGCCTCACACCCAAAATACCAACCAACCCTCATAAAAGGATCCTTATTTCATCCCAAGTCTATAGCCAAAAATTGAGTCGGAAACAGCCCAAAAACCAATAACATTTCTTATCGGAAAATAATATATATGTACAGCAGCTTCCATGCCAGATTTCTTTAAAATACAGTTAAATTAGCAAAATATGATATGCCATGACATAGGTCTCAAAATGTAGTACAGTTTAGACCCAAATTTTACTAAGTTCTAATAAGAAACGGCCGAGATATCATATTACTAATTTCCCCAAAAAACCACAACATAAACAGCAGAAAAAAATTGTATTTCTATACCAAAGGGGCGCTATTAATCAATTCTGACATTACCACAGCGTGTGCCTCACAAAAACACACAAAAACAGATCCAAATTTTAACAAAATCTGACTCAAAACGGATAAGAAATTGCATGTCGAAGTTACCAGTAAACATATTCAATATGCAGCCAAACAACATCAAATGTTACCTCAAACGACGCGCCAAAATCAATTTTTGACAATTCTATGATGTTCCTCTTAGAAAAATACACAAATTAGCCTTTTAAATCGTCAAAATCGAAAAAATATCGCAATCAAAAGTTTTGCCCTTGTTTTGTGAACCTGAAACGTTTTCAGCCATCTTAATTCCTCTTGCACCGCCTGCCACATGGTATCTTCCCAGAGACTCACGTGGTTAGTCGTCTTTTCAGTGGCTCAAACTTAATTTCGATGCTCCGGCCTCATCCGGAGTCAAAAAATTATAATTCATATATGAAATCTAATCGGAAACGGCATTTCGAACTCAATGGTGTAGTCAAAATTCCCCTTGGGAGTCATTTTATTCAAATGTGGGTCCAATATTTCAATATCAAAATCTATCAAAGGGACCAAAACACACCTGGAAGCCTCGAAAACCACACAAAAGATCCTTCGATACCGAACTTGACGTTCTGGATCCAACAGTACAGTCAGAATTTTCATATGAGGCACGCTTCTCAAGGAAAACGACTACAATCAACAATTGATCGATTCGATGGTTAAATTTGCAAAACTTGATATGATTGCACTTAACATGTTCCTAGCCTAATTTGGTCGTTGTGGAGCTGATGGAACCATTAGAATTCCACTCTGAGGCTATTTTCTAGGACTTTATCTGAAAATTCATTGTACGGTCATACCTTCCGTTTACTTGAAAAACTGCTTAAATGTCACATGATTCACCTTACGACCAAACAATTTGTGTTAGTAAGTCACAAATAGCCCGAGATCTCTATGCAAATTCTGAAACTGATAAAATATTCGCTGAACCACAGAAATGACCTAGAGGGTCATTATATAGACACATCTATTCTATTCAAATAAAACTTAAATTTTAAATAAATAAATTAGTTTAAAAAATTATGAAAACAAAACTTTATTTAATTCACCCAACATGCTCCTAGCCTAATAGGCTCAAGAAAGCCCTTCTCCCACTGATGTGGGAGACTCCCCACATTACAAACTATTCAACAGGTGGAACATCATAAGATCGAGGTAATTACACTTATATAAAGTTGGCATGACAGTAACATGGACACAGGATATGATTTTCAAGTCACTACATTTATTTGCAAGTCCAAAGATGTGATTAGCAAATTTCAAGTAAGCTATCTCCAAACTCAAAAATCTTCAAGCTTTGAAAATTTGAACATTAACAACTTATCTATTGCTTTTCTACTCACTGTGGGTGTTGAGTTAACCCTTGACGCTAGGAATTCAGACTATAGATAAAAAAAATCCTAGAGATTGAAGTACTTGGCAAATATCAATTATTACTTGCATAAAGTTATTGAAAAGCAAGGAACAAACGAAATGAGATAATGAATATTTCTTGTGTACATATTTAATGGTAGTTTAAAAGAATATGGAATAGGTCAATGGAACTAAGTAGATTGAAGTGAGTTTGGTAGGAATTCTTTAAGTCCATGGAGAAATAAGCGGTTAGTTTTATCAAAGAGTTGAAACTAGTGTATATGTCTATTAAAATCTTCAATTTATATACATTAAAAATTATCCATATCCACGTACTTCTTCTGTAAGGATTCATCAACATGAATTATATAATTAAAAAAAAGTACCTACTACTTCTTCTCCTCTTTTCACCTTTCTATATGAGAATTCCATTCAAATTGTCTTTTCCTATTCTCCATTACTCCGATTATATTTGCACACTTAACTTATTAGACATTGGACATACTTTTCTCCATAAAGTCTTACTGCTGGATTTTTATTTATTTATAAAAATTCATTAGTTCCTTATGAGTAGGTGTTATTAGTACTTCATAACTAATATTTTTTCTTTCTGATTGCAAATTTGTTATTCAAATCTGTCTTATTAATTTTATTTAATTGAATCATACTTGATAATTTTCATATTGTACTCCTCTTTTCAATTTTTGAAAATCACTTTGTAATATCAAATATGGGTTCTCTCTTTCAACAATTATGAGCAAAGTTAATCTGACTTATTTATTATTACACCCAATAAAATTACCAAAATACTCCTAGATGACAGAACACTTGCATACTGTATCTTTCCAAAACAAATTCGGCAAATCCGAGGCCAAAATCGCGATCAACACAAAATAATATGCGGAAAAATGGTCTTGGTTGAAATTTAGGCCAACTGGATCAAAACATAATATTTCAAAGTAAAATTGCAAATCCCGAATGGTACGCGATAGGTCCGTGTCGCGGACCTATCCCACAATAGTTTATTTTTGAGATTTGTTCATGGAACGCATTGAACAAGTGCAATTTACATAACGTACACATAAAACGCATTTGACAAATGTGATTTATGTGTTATTTAATAGAAAAGCATTTTCTGGACGTGTTTTAAATTTTTTATCAGAAAATGAACTGAAGCGCAACAAGTCTGCATCGCGGACTTACCCCATCACGATACTTGATGATCAATTTTAAAATCAAGGAAATTTTAGTCCTTTTCCCACCCATCCTAGTCTAAAATCATGTCGTTTTGAGGCTGTTTTCAACCCTATATCGATTTCTAAGCGTGAACTTTCAATCACCTATGGTAATTCATCTTCAAAACTAGGGCTAAGGAGAAAAGAGGAGGCTAGGGTTCAAAAGATTCAAATAAGATCTTCCTTATTTGCTTTTTCATTCTTCATCTCAGGTATGTAAGGCTAACACAATGTTGGATTGCGTTCGTTCGCGTACCTACTTCATCTCTGTTGATTCGAATTGAGTTCAGTTTGAGTTTTCTTGAGTTTCTTGAATTGAATTCCTGAATTATTTGTTGTCTTATTGAGTTCCTTATATGTAAAAATGTGTTGGTGATGTTCATGATTTGAGTATTTGATTTGGATGCATGTTCATGCCTTCATTCATATGAACGATAATTGATGATTATTTTTAATTTTTTAATGCATTTTTTGAAATGAGATTGATGGTTATTTTTGCATGTTGAGCAAAGATGATTTTGAACTAATTATTTTTACTGAATCTACATGAATATGAGTTTTTTAGCATAAATAATGATTTAAGATAGAGTCTTGATGAGATCTGAATGATTTTTGAAGTATGTTTTAAAAGAAAGCACATGAGGTTTTGAGAAAAGATTTTGATGAGTTCTGAAAGAGTTTGAAAATATATTCTTTTTGTTTTAAAAGAACGACTTGATAATTGAGAAAATCTTGAGATTGAGTAAGAGTGACTCAAACTCCATAACTACATCGTAAACGTAGGATAGTTGTGCAGTTAACTTTGGAAAATCCTGTCCCAAAAAGATGGATGGGGATTATGAATTCAAGAATGAGAGTTGAGTGTCCTTACCTTGATAATTAATGGATGGATGTGGCAATGATGTCTCCTTTGTTGCACATCATGTCATCAACTATGGTGGTGGAGAGTATTGTTGGTTAGAGAAACTAACTAATTTGGTATAATTGATTTGACTGAGTTGCATGCTAGAGTTTCTTTTAGGAGAATTGTTTTACTATTTAAATTAGATGATTTGGCCTGAGTTACATATTATTGAGGTTACTTTCAAAGCGTGAGTTTATCCTTAAACTTGCATGGTTTACTGAGTTGGGTTGAGTGGACTTTTGAGTTGAGCTACTTGAGCTGAGGATCTTTGATTATATCCTTTTCTTTTCGGCCATTTTACATACAAGTATATTCAATTTACTGATATCCATTTGGACTGCATCGTTTTATGATGCTGAGATAGGTATTAGAGATCATCAATAGGCACACCATTGAGGATTTGTTGCAGTCAACTGATTTGGTGAGTCCTCCCTTGTTTCCAGAGGATACACATTTATGCTTTCATTTAGCTTTATTTTAGCGTTAGTATTTGTTTTCTTCGATTTGAGATAGCCATGAGCCTATCATTGACACCATCTAGATGCTTAGAGATAGAGGCTTCATAGACAATGATAGATTAGAGTTGATGTTTCATTTTTAAAAAATTGTACTTTTCAAACTATTTTCACAATATTAAAGTGATTGGGATTATAGGTTTTTAGACCCTTATTATATTGATTCATTGATTGATGAGTCCACTAGAACGTCCGTTGTACATAAACTGACTCTTCCGCTATTGATGATGAGTGGTTGAGCCAAGTGGTTCACTTGGGGACTAGAAATAGACTCTGAGGGTCGGTCACACCAAGGGTACCTTCCCCGAGTGTGACATATATTTTCTTCTGATTACAATTGTTCTTTTCATATTTATTAAATTAGTCTGACGAAGCACATATTAATTTATTTGTTGTTATCGGTATTTGGATTGAATAATTTTTATTCCTTTTAATTTTCTGATTATGTGTGACTTTGTAGTAGGAATGTGAATATTTTTCAAAATGAGGACTTACAAAGGTCATTCTTCAAACTTCTAATGGTTCATTTATACTAAAGGTACTATAGTCTTCTATTGTTTTTTTTTTATCATCAATAGTTGTATTTTTAGATAATGAAGGATAAGAAATCGAATTTAGGGATTAATTTTTTCTTTATAAAAATTTACCTTTCACTATTTTTAATAACAAAATATAAAAATAAATAAGTAATATATTTTAATACCGTCAATCATTACCGCGCGAAGAGCAGACACTTTACCTAGTATGGATATAGAATAGATTTTATTGATAATTTTCTTTAATCTTTAAAGTCATTTTTAATTTTAGATGTGTTATTAGTTTACCTTAAAAGGTTTTAGAATAGGTTTTAGAATAAAAATTAAATCGAAATATTAATTGATTTGTTTAACTTTTGAAGTGTAAGAGATCATCTAGAGAAAACATACTAATAGAACATTTAAACAACAACAATAATAAAACTTCAAATATATTAAATATTTAAATTGATCATATATTTAATATATGAATGAAATAAAAAAGTTTAAAATAATTGACGTAACATATGAAAACTTAAAAAGAGAAAAACTAAAAAGAGATGTGGTGAATCCTATGACATATCTTGGACATGATAAACAATTATAGACAATAATAGTCCATGGAACAATATGGATATATAAAAAATTATTAATTAAAAAAGACACATTGATCCAAAGTTTTAGATATTGTTGGTATTTTTAGGATCTTGAACGTTAATATTATTTAATGGCATGTCCTCCAATAAAGTCACTGCATCATCGTTATTCCTGTTAAACAACTCTGACAGACTCTGTGGAGTGTCAAGGGAGTTGTTCTGGTAGTTACCCATAGGCATCAGTGCATCCATTGGGGGGATATCTAAGTAAAGGATCCATTTGTGATGTCATTGGAGAACACATTAAAGCTAATAATTGAGAAGCTAGTAGTGGTGAAGGCATCGGGGAAGCAATTGTTGTTAAAGGTGTTGGATTTTTGGGAGTTCTAACAGCCATATTTTGAGGTATTAGCGAATTTAATTGTGGAAACATCGGAGGAAATATCTCTGAAAATGATAAAGGAGATTGAAGAACATGTGGAGGGTCTATAATAGGAATCAATTGTGGAGGAGCCTCAAAGGATCCACTTGATGAAACATTTGTTGGGAAAACTCATGTAATGTAGATAATGGAACTGTTGGTGAAGCCACTGTTGTTGTAGCGAAATTAGGGACAAAAAGTGAATCCTCATCCCTCTCATAGTTTATCCCACTAATAGATGTCGATGGAGACAATGTAGGAACCATTGATACTTCTAAACCAGTATGGGACAATAGGGGATCATTTGGACCCTCAATGTTCGTCACACTAGGTATCATCAGTCCAACAATGGATTGAGGAAAATTTAATGTATATCCCTCTTCACCAATCTTTTTTTTTTTTCATTACTTCATGTATCTGTTTAAGGTTTTTCTTGATAATATAACTTAGATCATTGACATCATAAGGATGCATGTCAATGAGAATATCTTTTCCCTTCAACACTTCATACATCTCATTCGTAATTTCCTTCATCCTATTTTCCTTACTTTTATTAGTTTTTCATTCATTTTGTCAATCCTTTTCTTGGTGAACTCATCTATTGTCACCATCTTTTTGTATCTATCATCTGCTGGAAACTCCTTAGACTTTGTGAGGGTATTGACTGAGGAACCATGATTTGGAAAGACTTTAGGTTCATTTTTGTAAGGACTATAGATGATAGCAGCTATTTCAACATCACAAAGAATTTCAAGTTCTTCCGCCTTTGTCAATAGCCCTTTTTCTCTTTTCTTGTGTGAGACTTTTCTTTCATTTTCATTTTCAATCAAAGTAAACTCCACTTTCTTTCTTGGCATGGTAAAAATTAGGAGGAGGAGAAATGTGTTTCTTCAAAACTAGCTTTGTTGTTGTTTTATTTGCCCTTAATTGACTCCTATTTATAGAAAAAAATAGATTTTATAAATTCTTGAATAATTTGAATTGAGAATTTTTAGTTGACAGAAATAACTTTTTTGGAATAAAACTAAATAAGAGTGTATTAGATAAAACTGTTAGGTCTTATAACCTTGAAGTATATGAAGTTTGTGATTCCAATCTTATCCTAACTGACTCTTTTGAGTCAAACACACTTATTAGTAAAAGAATTAGTGTGGTTTCTTGAATAGTTTGAATTAAGAATTTTTAGTTGATAGAAATTATTATTTTGGAATAAACTAAATAAAGGTGTATTAGATAAAACTATTAGGTCTTATCACCTTGAAAAATATAAGTTCGTGGTTCTAATTTTATCCTAACTGACTTTTTTGAGTCAATATTTCTTATTAGGAAAAGAATTAGTGCAGTTTAAATTTATGTTAGTAGTACCACAAAAGATGATTTTTGTGTTATATCAAATGCCTTTGTATAATCATATTTTTTGTTTAGAAAGTTAAAAAATTAATATAGTTTTCTTTATGAATGTTTATAAATAAATATTGAAACAAGAGAATACTTTAAATATTGGCTAAGATTTTTAAATGTCAATTTTGATTATATTTGATTGTGCATAAAAAATAAAAAATTTCACGGCTTACTTTTTTTTTATAAATACGGATATTCATTGGATATGAAATGGTGAAATATGATAGAATAGAATTTTCGTAGAGCTTATAGAAGTACATTATTATTTTTTCCAATTTCAAAAGAGATGATATTTACTTTTTTCGTTATACTACTTTCTCATAGCTTGAAAATAAAATCCTACGTAAGTATTTTGTTAATATACAATCTACACAAATTCGTCACTCTGCTCATATTTAATATCCTTCTTATTTAGTTTTGAGGTAAACAAATATGAAATGATTGCAAAATACGCTGATCAAAATAATTTGTTGACGCATGCCAGGAAAATTAAAAAAAGAGAGAGAAATTAATTGTAGACTCTCTTACTAATTTTTAATTAAATGAAAACATAAAATTTATTTTGATGATATGTCATCCTTTTAGGATAATTATGATAAATTTTTATTATTTTATCATCCACACTTATTAGACTTGAACAAATACCTCAAATGCTAAATGATCTTTAGGCACACTAAAAATTATTTGTTTTGACTAAATGTGGTTACGTATCTATATGAGAAACACAAAAGAAATTAAATGATATTGTGATGCACCTTGCTCAAATAATTTTAATAATTAACTTCCACTATTTAAATCAAGATGCATCTTGGTATTAGATGTGATATACTCAAGCGAAGAAAATAATTAAGCTTCAAAGCTTGTATATGTAAAAACCGATAAAAAGGATACTCATCTTGGTTGAGCCTAATAAAAGTTCAACAAATCACAAACTCGACAAATCATGGCTTGTAACACAATTTATCATAGAATTGATTAAGTTGATTGTAAGTCAACAAATTATAAAGTTAAAGATTGAAAAAATTGAGCATTTTCAAAATAGAATTACATATACAAATTTAAGTAATTTTAGTGGTTGAGAATTTTAAAATATCAATTAAGACAACATTTAATATGAGTGAAAAGAACCAATTTAATTGCTACTTTTTAGTTGATTGAAATATTTATTGAGGAATTTGTCATGATGTGATCTCCCTACTCATGAAGGTTGTAATGACCCTAAAGGTTTTTTTTTGATATTTTAAAAAAATTATCATTTTACTTCTATCGATAGTTATCCCAACTCCTATTTGATTGATTGTGAAAGTTGGCCTTTTAAAGTTTTGTAAAACGTTGAGGTTTTGTTAAAGAGTTGAGTTTTTAAAGACTCAAGTTGCTTAATTTTGAGTTTTGTACTAATTTGAAATATCAAGTATCAGAATAGAATTTTATAAATTTCATCAATTTCAACATGTAGAAATCGGTCTAGGAG
Organism: Solanum rostratum; assembly: GCA_029948455.1. Lineage (NCBI taxonomy): Eukaryota > Viridiplantae > Streptophyta > Magnoliopsida > Solanales > Solanaceae > Solanum > Solanum rostratum. Next base: position 52,079,951 of record CM057053.1, read on the forward strand.
ATTTGTCAAAATTAAATTTGGAGTTGTTATGTGAATTTGAGGTCCGAAGTTGGATATTTTATTGAAACTTAAGGGAAGTTTGAATTTGGTCAATATTTGATTTTGGGTACTTGAATTGGATTTCATATTATACCACAGGTTCCATGAGGTGATTTTATCTCTAGAATGAGTTTCGATATAATTTTTTGGACAGTCTGATAGCGTTGGTATTTCTAGTTCATTAATAAATGACTTGCTTGATCAATAGCAAGAAAGGGATCCCTAAGGCACTTATAACTTGTTTGGATGGTGGTTTTTCGTAGTTTGGTATGGTTAGCAAGAGAATCATATTAGTCTTGATTGTTTATTTAATTAGACATTATGGTATGATATGGTTTGGTTTTATGGTATTGTAACTATAAAAACACTCATATTCTAAAATTACCAGTTTGGTGATATCTCATTATTTTTTTCAATTTCTTTCTTAATTTTTAATAATTATAATTGTGTTTTGTTCTTTATTAAACTTTACTCTAATATGTTATACCTTTCACATTTATATTACTCATTCTCCTCCACATCAACTTTTGAAACTTCTCTTCCACTTTCAGTCTTCTCTCCCATGTTTCAACATATTTAAGGTTCAATTTTTCTAAAGTTTATCTCACCGAGGACATGACCTTAGATAGAAAGAAGTGGAGGTCGCGTATTAGGGTAGATGGTTTATAGGCTTGTAGGGGTACAATGATGTCGAGCCTTGAGATATAGTAGGTTAGTATGATTAGTCGTATCTTTATATTATCACATTCTGATTCCAATTATGATAACGCCTGATAGATCCTCCCTACAGGCTAGCGAACCCAACCCATAAACCTGTCCTAAATCACTAACATAACAGTATGTCACGACCCTAGGGGTCTAGGAGTGACATGGCGAATGGGAACCCGAGAGTTTCCAAAAAAAGCCTCATAGTATTTGTATTCACATCATTGGTTCGGAAGCATAAATGAATAGTAAACACATAGATCTAAGGGACGAGAAAGTAGGACTCAAAATATGAGGATGTCATAGGGAAAGGAAGTAACATGGATCCATATAACACATAGCACAAAGCACGTAGACACTAAGGGGCGGGTAAGTATGACTCACTCTATGGGGGCACTTCGGGACTTAGGATCTTTCACACCATAGCATAGCAACATATCATAAAGCTCATAAGCAATTCACCTAATGATAACCGATAGGTAACCATAACCATAAGCATAATCTCCAAATACAACACTTAGAATATAAATGTAAAGGAGTTTACAAGATGTCCAACAATGCCTCTAGTCATAAGTTAGGATGGGGGCCAACACATACCCTGGGCTCTCCCACAAAGTAAATAACGTAAATAAAGCACCATAGGTAGAGGAATGGTGGTTTTCCCTTGGAAGATAGGACTCACCACAACAAGTAAAACTCAAAATCCAAGCTAGAGGTCCTACGGTGGATAAATGTAGTCCTCGGTCCCTACATGGTTAGATCATGTAGTCAAAAAGTATGTGTTAGTATGTTTGAATGTACTAAGTAATTTGTGCATGCAACGCATATGACTTACTAAACTTGTATTCAATGTTAGATGACAAGGTCACATAATATAGAAAGAGGTATATAGCAAAGGAAAGTAGTATAACAAGATGCTATGAAATTCATGATGCATGAAATGCAATAATACTCATATATAATGGGGATAGGACCATAACAGACATCTCAAACTCATATGAGCTATTACATGAATTTTTCCAATGTTGACCTCACATCGGGTGAGAGAAGATTACTTGCCAACGGTAATCTACACCACACCTTACGACCCAGTCATTTTGGTGTGTTGGCCACCTTTCTTATGACTAGGTCATTTTAGAAGGATTTCCAATATCATATCATATCAATAAATGAATAACCATCCCTTATGACCTGGTAATTTCGGTGATGGCTATCATTCCTATGCTGGCACATAGTTCAAGGAAAGAGAGAGGACCCTTGGGGATAGCCCTCATGCCCCCAATCCATTTGGTGCTAAGTCATCATCCCACAAGAATACTTATACATATACATGCTTTCAAAAGAGGCAATAGTCGTTTTAAATTATTTCAATGCACAATTAGGTGTAAAATCCAAACATTTTCATAATCATTCATGCATAGGCCAAAAAGCCAAATCAGAGTTTAATATCATGTTTCTCATGCATAGGAATAGCTCATTCATTAAACAATATGGTGCAAGCACCCAATATGCTCAAATAGCCAATAACAATAGATATTAATGTGAACACATTCTTGTCATAACCAATATATGAGCTTAACTCACTGACATCATTTCATAAAAATATATATGAGCTTAACCCACCGATAATTTCATAAGTCTACTGCTCATGAATGCATATGCAATGAATGAGATGAGAATTGCATGGTAATAGAGATTCAAAATTAAATCAATAATACATTATGAAATTCAAGTAAAGACATAAGCAAAATTCATATTTAAATCATAATATAGATTACACATGCACAAATCAAGCTTTAAGGGGGACATGCACATTCATAACTTCAATGCAGTTCATCACATTAGGGCTTAAATCACCTTAAAATCAATAATAAAGCATATCCCATACTTCAATTGAATTTAATAAACAATAATATTCAAAACTCATATTTAAACTAAGCAAAATTTCATGAAAATCAATTGAAAAGAGTTTGGATCTTTTTGATTGAAAGGGACCAAAACTCAATCCCACATACCTTAGCTGATGAAGAAGTTTCAAGAAGAAATTTGAGGAAGAATTAACCCTTCCTTTATTCCCAAGCTTAGATTCACAAGAGCCCTTTGAGAGTGTTCTTAAGAGTGACTTGAGAAAAGTCTAAGTGTGAAGAATGAATTTGAATGAAAGGAATAAAGTATAGGTCATTTGGAAGTCCTTAGTTAGCATAGAAGGTCACAAAAGACCATTAGGATAAATCATAATTATGAAAATGCCAGTAGTGAAACGAGTTGGAAAAATTGAACTTTTTGTCTCATAGAGGACTATACGGTCCGTGACATGCTATACGGACCATATACATGTCCTTGATCCAACACTTGGAAAAATTTCACTTGATGAAGGTCTGAAATAGTAATCCCATACTTAGAAATTTTTTGACGTAGGCATCCATACGGAGGGTGGTATGAACCGTACAAAGCCACACAGCCCATGAGCCCCCTCCATCCCACCTTCCTTAGAAAAATTCTTCCACAATAAGTTCCGAGATGGTGATTCAATACTTAGAAAAATTTCAATCTAATAGCCATATGGGAGGCCATACGAACTATACCACCTTGTACAGACCGTATACATGGCCGTGCCACCTTACTTGGTCCCAAAACTATGGGATCCAAGACTAAGGATATCACACGACCCGTATGGGGTCCAAGTGTGGCATGCCTTAGTCCAAAATTCTACGATTAAGCTCCAACACCCCACACGAGGTCAAGTATCACTCCAAGAAGGCCCCATATGGTCTGTATAGCCTCACGTGGATGTGAGGGCTCCCATAGAGCATCACCTTGGTCCAAAACTTTCCAAAACCAAAATTTTCAAGCTCCAATGAGGTCGTACAACATTCGAGTCCTTACACAGTACTAGCAACATAGCTAAATAACCCAGGACAACCTATTCAGGACTTGGAAGTCATCTACACAAAGCTATTATAGACATAAGCACACATTCATATATATATATATATATATATATACACACATAATAATAATAATAATAATAATAATAATAATAATAATAATAATAATAATAATAATAATAATAATAATAATAATAATAATAATATACATAATCAGGAATACTCTTACAAATACAAGCCACTACACTATACAAGGCCAATGTCTGGATACAAAAGACGACTATAAAAAAAAGGATGTGGTAGAGTGTCTAGAGTTGTTGATGCTTATCAATGTCTCCTGAAATGCTCACGAACCCCCAACTCAGCGATTGGGGCTAGTACCTAGATCTGCACCATGGGAAGATGCAAAAATATAGGGGTGAGTACCGACAAAAGACAGTCAGTAGGCATCATTAGTCGTCCGAGTGAAATATTGTACGTATAGAATGCTCACATATTGAAAATTATGGTAAGACTAGAAAATTGGAATCTAGATCAAGGAAATATTGTTATGCATGTATATGATGATTTCATGATGTTTTATGATACTAAATGATATTCATGACATCCTATGATAATTTTACCAAGTATATGCATGTATTTAAGCTACGGATAATGATCTCAATGATGAGTTTTGTTGTTGATACAATGTGGGTTGTTTGAAATATTTCCAAAAGAGTATATTTCGATGATTTATATGATTTATGATGATGATTATGGCATTAAAGTTAAGTTTAAAAGTAATGATTGGTAAAAAATACAAGTATGTTGACAATTTCCCTAAAGATGTTTAAGAAAGGTCCCCAAGATGAAAGGACAATACTCACTTGGTGGTTTCTAAGTTTGAGCTACTCTCATGATTGCTACTTATGATTCTATGTTATGTTTTAAAGATTTTGTGGGATGACTTAGCACCAAGTGGACTTAAGATTGGGCCTCATTCTGTTAGTTGAGGCATGACCCATTAAAGCTAAATGCCACCATAGGAGCCCTTATAGGTTAGACTAGTGGATCCACGTAGGCCATTTATGTTATTAAGATGCATGTGAAGTTGAGGAGTTCCACCCGGCAAGTGGTCTCCCCGTGCCAACATAGGGGGTTATATTGGATTTCATGTAGTAGCCACATGATCTTATATGTTTGTTAATGTCTTCTCCCTCAAGTTTATGATTTTGTGACATGTTCCCATCACATGTGATTTCTCATGTATTAACTCTTATCCATATTGAGCTATATTCCTTATGCATGCTTAAGCTTACTTTATGTATCTTTCATCTCATACGTACTTGTATGTTATATTTATGAATGATGACATTATAATTTCATACATACATTACATCTCACATACTTAGTACATTCCAACATACTATTGCATACTTTTCCTGCATGATTCAACCATGTAGGGACAGGCACTCCTCCACCAACTCGTGGCTAGTATTCAGTGTTCAAGACTAGCACTTTATTTTGTGGTGAGCCCGTAATTCGGGACTCTACCATTTTCTTTTCTACCTTGTATTTTATTTTGAAATGATGTATTTATGTCCCTTTTGAGGTATTTACTTTATGTTGTTAAATATTGGAGCCTTTTCTATTTGATGGAAACCGATCGTTACCAATTTCGTCCATTGATATGTTAAGTCGGTATGCTTTATGGACAAGAATATGTTAATATTTCATGCTTTTTAATATTGCTTCATTGCCTTAAAAAGGATCATAGTCCCTTCCCCATTTTACTTTCGCAATATTTATATGTTTATGCCTTAGAAGGTTTGAGATGCTTAAGATGGTTTGGATGAGGTGCCTTCGGGTATCTCATTCGTCATTGATGACTACGCCCCTAGGTCAGATCATTACACATACATGTAGGTTAGTACTATCGATGTAGCTAACAAGCACATATAACTCAAATGAAAATGACAAATTATCACATATCTCGAAACAAGCTTTGAAAACTCTAAGTAACTAGAACTTTCTTCTTTTCCAAAGTCTTCACTCATTGTTGATCTAGAAATGATCAATAATTACAATTAATCAAACACCAATGGCGTAAATTATTTGAATTATAACAAAATCCTAACTCTTGGCCTTTTTGTGAACATCTCCACCAACTAGGGCTTTTTAACCATTAATTTGTATGTCACAATCTTCTCCTATGAGGACTTCTCTAGATTTTAAGGTATAGGAATCAAATTACAAGTTAGAAGAACGATTAACTTATCTTTGTCGATGAAATAGGTGGAACACTGAAGAAAAATTGTCTTAATTCATTATGGTTTCTCAAGGACGAAGTGGGTGAAATAAAAATAATTTTGGGACTTTTCAAACTTAAAACCTGCGACTATCCCGTCATGGAAGCTTCTATCCAGACATGGTAGCACTTCCGTAGCAAAATTCATCCCTCTATGGTGGGTTGCATGGAGACAAAAACTCATAACTCACATCCAAGTGCCCATTCACAATATACCTCAAACTATGATGTTCAATAATCTATTCTTTATGTCCAAATCAATTTTGGGAGTTCGAATCGCTCGAATTCAATTTTGTAAAGTCATACAGGCTCCTGATTTTCTTCGCTACTCAAAAGATCAAAATGATGAATTAACACTCAATCCATTATTGAATTACTCCAAACCTCACATGACTCAGATTTTGTCCAAGTCTGATCTAGACTGAAAATTTTCAAGTTACTACTTGACACTTTTTTGACCTAATTTCCTTCCCCATTGACCTACCCACAAGGATAGGGTTGGATCATTACAAAATGCCACTTGCATTTGTAGCAAATAGTACCAAAAAAACCGGGGGGAGGGGGGTGGAGGAGGGGAGGGGAAGCTGTTGGAGAAACTAAAAAGAGAATAAAGTAGGAATTATATAGATATAATTGTCATTTCTACATTTTTTTTCTATTGTGTCCCATGAATTTTACCTCTAACACGCGTAACTTGGGTTTTATTTTATGCATTTTGTTAGGTAGAATTTGGGTGCTTTTTTTTGTTAAAATGTCTATTTGTGCAGTGTCAAAGTCAAAGGTCAAACTACTTTTGGACTAGTCAATAACTTTTTTAAACAAAAGTCAAAAGATCAAACATATAATTTAACACCAAACTGAAGGTCCAATTAATACATTATGCCAAAATTATATCTAGGCGTCTTTCAAGTTGTTATCAACTTATGATAAAAACAAGGGCTACGAGGTTAAACGAAAATATAGAACCCAAATCAGTTGTCGTCCCTCAAAGAAAGAAAGGGAATCAGTGAATCCAAAACAAGGTGCGAATTGCAACTTTTAGCCTAACTTCCAAACGACTAATAATTTATAAAGTAGATTAGATCTCATGAACTTAATAAGATTAATGATTACGTATCGCAGAACTTTAATCAGGACTCCAATTTTTAATGTAAGGTTTACAAGTGTATGCAGTTTATCTATTTGTGTATTTGAATCACGTGAAGTTGAAAGGAACTGGACAATAGGAAATCCAATTCTTTCATTCTTTATTAGGTTTTTTTTTGTTTTCCTTTTTTCAAATGAATCTCAATATTGAAATGTTGCATCTAGGCCTGGCCGTCGAGCCGAGTCCAACCGAATTCAGCTCAATCGAGCTACTCTCAATTTTGAATTCGAGCTGAACAGAACCATCTTTTTAGTATTTAATTCTCCATAGTGCTATGGCCTTAGAAAATTAAATTTATAGTAAATAAGTTTACAAGAGATTCAAAAGTACTCTTTAGTAACTTAAACTTTGTATTAACTCAAAACGAGACGAACAGGGACAGTACTTAATTAAGAAAATCAAGTGAATGTTCCGCTTTTTATATTTACATTATGGTACTGTAGAGTGTCGATAAAGGTAGAAATGAAGGAGATGAATTCTAGCTGTAATTGGGAACCCAAAGTTTCCAAACCTTGACATCACAATCCAAACTACCACTATAAATCAAGTAAGAATTTCCAGAACAAGAATCCTTTTGACTATCTAAAGTTGCAGTCAAACACTTGACTGGACCTTTATGCCCTTCAAACACACCCAAACATGAATAACTTTTTCCAAATCCTCTTTTCCATATTCTCACTGTTTTATCAGCTGATCCACTACATAATAAGTCATCTAACACCACAGCCAAACACAAAATTGATTTCTTATGTCCTCTTAATGCCCCTGACACTTGTAATTTCTCCCACACAATTATGGACCTGTCACAAGCACCAGAGTATAAAATAGATCCATCTCTACTTAGAGCCAGAGCATTTACTGCTGATTTGTGCTTCTCTAGTGTAGTCACAAGGGTATGTTTATTTGATCCTTCTTGTTTAGTCCATACTTTGATCTTCTTGTCTGCTGAACCAGTGTAAACATGTCCATTCGATACGACTATGGAGTTGATTGCATCATCGTGTGCGTTCCATACTGATTCCAGGCATTTGAAATCTGAACTTCTCCAAACCTTAAAAGTTCTGTCCCATGAAGCAGAGTAAAGCAGAGAGCCATCTTTGGATAAGGCTAATGCTGACACAGTGTCTACGTGATGTACCTGTTGAAATGATGCAGTCACGATATAGTATAAGGCCATATAGGAAATATAATATCTTTACGTGTTTGACTATTTAAAAAAGAACCAAACTCACATACAAGCCATGTTGAAATTGAATAAAATTAAGTAATTGAAAGTGTGTTCTTTTGGACTAATAAAGATTTCAAACAAGATGGTCACAGAATTCAACAATACCCATGTGCATTTCTTGTGTCTACGAACTTGTACGTAGTTCCTTGTCCAAAATAGCTTCATACAACGATCGTTGATCGTTGGTAAGCTAGCAATGAGCTTGTAATTTCTATTAGGTGTGTCATTGTCAATTTTCCATACTCGGATTCTATGATCTTGATGGGCGCTAAAGAGCTTATTTCCCATTATGACAATAGACTTGATTGCACTTCCACTTTGGCATACTATGTTTTCTTTTAAATTGTCCTGTCTTGATGGGTTAATGTCCCATACAAGGATTTCGCCGTTGGAAGAGCCGCTATAGAGGTGCTTTCCGGCGAGAGATAGGCAAAATACGTTGGAAGAATGGCCTTTTAGTGTGGCTAAGCAGTGGTGGAAGGTGTTTGAGAGATGTTCAACTTGAGAGGACGAGGCAGAAAGAGAAGGAATTGACGGCAAACTTGGTTGTGAGTTGAGGGAAGAAAATGACCTTGATGATAATGAAAATGAAAATGACCTTGAGGATAATGATATTAATGATGATGAAGAATCTGAGGAAAGATGTCTAGACTGAGTTTGATCAGAAGAATCTAATGGTTGTTTCTTTGATTGACAAGGCAAAAGACATGGAAGAAATCCCATTTTCCCTTATACGGAAGAGCAACAAATTATAAAGCACTGAATGATTGAATCTCACTTTGCTTTCCCTCCTTGTTTATAAATAATAAAGTTTGGGAAAAGGTTTGAGTATCTGCCTTTTTTTATATATTATATGAGATTCATAAAAATATTTTGTGGATTTTTAAATTTAATTTTTTTAAAGCAGTTGTTGACTTTAACTATGATTTTAAAATATTACCCTTGATAAATAATTTTCCGGGTGGCTTATGATTCGCTATATCACCTCAATCAATTATTTTAAGTTAGGTAATATCTTCCCGTGATTATATTTGTGTCAAAATGAAAGTACTACAAATATATATATATATATATAAAAGTTTAATATCACTTAATTATTAAATTTAAAATTTAATCAACATTAGTAATATTTATTGAATACTAATACTACACCTAATGAGAAAATTTAATAACATTTCACTATATCATTAAAAAAATAAATATATAAATAACCATTGGGTCCGTGCGTCACACGGATATCCACAACTAGTTTTACCTAAATGGCACTCATACTAATATATAAAAAGAAAAATGACTTTTTTTTCCTATTCAATGTTTGATATCTATATTGGAGCCTTACTTAATTTTGAAAACGTACGGCAGCATAGGGCTCAATCTAAAAATGTTGTTCCCGACAAAATTTTTCTTTTACCAAGAATCGAATCCAAGATTTCTAATTATAAATGAAACGGTCTCGTTGGAGCACTATAATTCACGTTGATGGAAAGTGTAAAAGTTAACAAATGAGAGAGTGACAAAAGGGGCACATATGGGCCCAAGAAGGAACTGTTGAACATGAAAGGTGTAGCCAGGACCCAGGTTAGGAATCGGAGTGGCATCATCCGAAACCAAAATCAAAATCATGACATCCAAAATCATTGTATTATGAATGAATCTTGAACCACATTTTGTGTCTATTCTGGATAATTTTGTTTATTTCTAAAAATAAACCTAGATGCTTCTTTAACGTTTGCCAATTAGTCCCTACAATTTGCTCTTTTTAACGTTGTTTTTAATCAATGCTTTTGACATACTATGATCAAAAATAGAGTTAAAAGTGCTTCTCAACTGTTGAAAATAAAAGAGAAAGTTAGGGAAATATACTAGGAATATTTACATAAATAATATATTATATATTAAATATTACTTTTTTAAATACTTTTTTACTATCGTCTATAGCATATTTTATGGACAAATTACATGAAATTCCTGCCTTTTCGTTCTCTTCTTCTCTTTCTTTCTTTTCTTAGTCAGCGTGTTTTTCTTTTCTTTTTTTTTTTAATTTCCTCTTCTCTCTCTTTCTCCCTCTCCATTCAACTCATCATATTTAATATTATACATTATTGTAAATTTTATTACGATTATTTCAATAAATATAATACATTTTCTAATAATATAAAATTAATTAAATTAAACTTCACACATAATACTTATAATATGTATTATTTACTGATTTAAAATGTATTATAATTATTTTATTATTATTTTTTCTTATTAATAATGTTAAAGTAATTGTTATATTAAAAATATATTAATTATATTCTCCACGTGCATTAAAAATGTCTATAATACATATGAAGTATCAAGTTCAAAATGTATTACAATTGTAGTTTTTATTTATTTATTTTTATTAATGCTATTTAAATTAGTTTATAGGTTAATCTATTAAAATTGTGTTTGTGCTTTATATATGTATTTACATAAAACAAATTTTCTAATTTAAAGAATAGTAAAAACATTATTTGTGTAATATTTTATCTAAAATTGAATTTAAAATTAAATAATTAATTAATATTTTTAAAAGAAAGAGAGAGAGAAAGATAAAGAGTAATAAAGAGAAATGGAATAGAATCTTTCTCCTTCTCTCTGCTATTTTTTTGTAACAAAAGTATAATTACATTTGGTAAGAGTTAAATTTATGTTAGAATTCGTAATTTTGATTAAATAATATATTATTTATGTAAATGACCCAATATACTATTTTGCTAACTAATTTATCAACATGATAAAAATATACACAACATATAATACACTACTAGCGTATATATACTTCATATGTATGCTCCCTCTATCCTATTTCTGTTGTCATAGTTTTTATTTTTAGAGTCAACTTATATTAGCTTTGACTAATGCTTTAATATGTATTTTTTAATCATAGTAATATGAAAAAAATTGCAATCAATAATATTTTTAGGGTAGTTTTTTAATATTTATTTTTTGTTTTATAAAACATCCATTATAGCTTTAAAAATTCGTAAAATTGACATTCGAAAAGCGCAACATGATAATTAAAATAGGACAAAAGAAATATTTTTTTTGTAGCAAATCATAAGATTCACTGTCTACTGATGATTTCAAGAATAATAGGCACTAAGCAAAGGCTCTGCTTTGCATAGAAAAGACCTAGCTAAATCTTAATCATCCACAAAATAATATTGTCACGATCCGGACCTAGGGCCTAGAAGCGACATGGTGAATGGGAACTCGAGAGTTCCCAAACAAGCCTCAAAGTATCCAAATCCACATTATCGGTTCGGAAGCGCATTCAAATAGTAAACACATAGTTCTAAGGGATGGGAAAGTAGGACTCATGCTATGGGGATATAAAAGGGAAAGGGATTTACATGGATTCACATAGCATATAGAACATAGAACATAGCACATAAGAACTAAGGCCACATTTCCACATCAAACATATCACATATCATAATTCCCATAATCAATCCATGATAGTCATACCCAATAGATAACTGAAATCATAAGTTTCAAATATAACACATAACATATAGAATCTACGGAAGTCTACAAGATGTCCAACAATGCCTCTAGTCATAAGATGGGACGAAGGCTAAGATATGTCCCGGGCTCACCCTCAATTAAGAAGATAAACAGAAAACAACATAGGTAGAAGGAAGGTGGCTTGTCCTTGGAAGATAGGACTCAACCACAATATCAACTCTCTGAATTTGAGCTACTCGTCTAGCGGTGGATGATCGTAACATACAGTCCCTATATGTAAAATCATGTAGGCATAGAGTATGTGCTAGTACGTTTGAATGTACTAAGTATGCGGGCATGTACTACATATGACTTATCAATCTGCATTTCAATGTTAGATGACAAGGGCACATAATACAGAAAGAATCATATAACCAAGGAAGAGTAGTATTCAATATGCCATGAAATTCATGATGCATGAAATGCAATAAAGCTCATATATAGCGGGGATGGACTATAACTGACAAATCAAACTCATGTGAGTTATTATATGAATTAGTCCGATAAAGACCTCCTTCGGTAGTAGAAGATTACTTGCCAAAGGTAATCGACATCACACCTTATGACCTCGTCTTTTCGGTGAATGGTCACCTTCCTTACGATCACGCCTTTTCAGAAGGATCTTCATTAATATTCCATATCATATCATATCATATCAATAAATGAAACCATCCCTTGCGACCCGGTATTTTCGGTAATGGCTTCTATTCCTATGTTGGCACATAGTTCGAGGAAAGGGAGAGGACCCTTGGGGACAGCCCTTACGCCCCCAATCCATCGGTGCTAAGTCAAAACATCCCACCAGGATACTTATACATATACATGCTTTTCAAAGAGATGCAATAGTCATTTTAAATCTGTTCAATGCGCATTTAGGCTCAATAGCCAAACCATAATTCGTAATCATGATACTTATGCATAGGAATAGCTCATGCTCATATCGATATGGTGCAAGCACCCAAAACGCTCAAAGAGCCATAATCATTGACATACATGTAATCACATTCTTTTCATAACTCATATTTTATCAAAATCATATCAAAATCATTTCATAAAACATAATTGGGCTTATCCCACTTCATAATTTTCATAAAATCCAATGCACATGCCATGAGTGATGTGAGATTAGCATGGGTAATATAGATTCAAGCTAAGATCAACATTATAATATAAATTAAAGTAAATTTATAATCAAATCCACATTTAAATCATAATATAAATCACTCATGCATAAAACAATGCATAAATCAAGCTTTAAAGGGGACATGCATCTTCATAACTTCATAATCTCAATGTAAATCATCATCATAGGGATTAAAATAACTTAAAATCATAAATAAAGCACAGCCCATACATTAATTGAATTTAATAAAATCAAATAATGAAAACCCATATTTAAAGTAAGCTTAATTTCATGAAAATCAATTGAAAAGAGTTTGGGTCTTCTTGGATGAAAGGGACCAAGAATCAATCCCATATACCTTGATTAGGAAGATGAATTTGATAAGAATTTATCTTGAAATTGAATCCCCAATCGAATCCCTAGCTTGAGTCTTGAGAGAAGAACTTAGAGAGGATTTTTAAGAATTGATTTTAGAGTGAGAGTGTTTCTAATGAGAATGAATTAAAATTAAAGGATAGCAGCCGATTTAGGGGTCTAGGATAGGAGAAAAGGTCATAAAACACCCTTAGAATAACCCAAAATTACGTAAGAGCCATTAATGACACAGAATTAAAAATCCGCATAGATTCCCTACACGGATGGGTTTTACGAAAACGGACATAACTTCTTCACCCGAACTCGGAATGAGGTGAAACCAGATGCAATGGAAAGATGATTCAAATATCTTCAATCTGATAGGTCATCGGACATCCAGTTCCTTTTATGCTAATATATATGTCCATTTAAAAGTGACTCTTCCATCGGTACATGTGAGAAACTTAGCCAATGGAATTCCTTTGAATTTGACTAGATGTAGGAGACCCATGATGGCCTTAAACAACATAATTAAGCTTGAATTGAAGGCTTGAAAGTGAACTTAGCTTGAGCTTGAAGATCAAGACTTAGAATTTTTCAACGAAGTCACCTTCACGGGAGGTTACACGGGTCGTGTAGTGTCACACGGGTCGTGTAGTGTCACACGGGCCATGACACTGCCTATACCTCTCTCCTTAAAAAATTCCACGATCAAGTTACGAGACGGTGATTCCATACTTAGAAAAATTTCACTCTAGAAGCCTTATGAATGGCTACACGAGCCGTGACACCCCACACGGGTCGTGAACTTGGCCGTATGACCATACTTGGTCCCAAAACTATGGGATTTCAAGCCAAGCCCACCACACGGTCCGTGAAGTGTCACACGGACCTTTAGGGGTCCAAGTGTAGTGTGTCTTAGTTTAAAACAACATATTTAAGGGCCAAACATCTTCCAAAGGCCAAGGGCCACTCCATGGAGGCTCTACACGGGCCATGTGACTTCACACGGACTGTAAAGGCTCCCATGAAGCATCACCTTGGTCCAAAACGTTTTTGAAATCAAACTTCTATGCTTCATTGAGGTCGTACAAAAATTTGGGTCCTTACATCATCTCCCCCTTGGGAACATTCGTCTTCGAATGTGGTAGAACAAGGTTTGACTTAGAACATAAAACGTCCGAACACAGGGTACAATGCATAGTCATCATTTGAAAATCATAAAGCCTTTAAAACTCATAGTAAAATGTTTCAAATCATTCAATACATCATAAAAATCATTTTCGCGCACATGTAAGCATGTCATGTCATGAAACTCAAGAGTGAAAGAATTAGGACCACTGAGAATAGGAAGGACCTAATACCATAGGCTTGAGTAGATTAGAAAGGATAGAAGTATCCTCGCATCATACTTAATTCCACTCCCCACGTAGCACTTTCCACATGTTGATTTCTCCAAAGTACCCTAACCATAGCCACACCCTTTTTCCGAAGCCGTTTCACTTGTCTTATCTAAAATCTCAACCGGAGCTTCCTCCATAAGACAAGTTCTCCTCAACCTCAACACCTTCCAAAGGCAAAATAACACTAGTATCATGAACAAAGTTCCTCAACATAGATATATGCAAAACCGAGAGACTACAGCTCAATTGCGGAGGCAAATCCAACCTATAAGCTACACTCCCAATCCGCTTCAACAACCTCATAAGGACCTACATAACGGGGACTTAGCTTTCCCTCCTTCCTGAAATGCACCAAACCCTTCATAAGTGAGACCCTCACATAGACCCAATTACCAATTTGAAGCTTAAGATCCCCTTTTCTAACATCTAAATAAGACTGTTGATGACTTTGAATCATCTTCAACTTTTCCCTAATCAGTTTCACTCTCTCCATAACCTTCCAACACTAAATCCGGGCCCTCACAAGTCATTTCATCTTAACGCAAACCGCTCCATTAGAAATCTACACTCTTATCCTATAAAGCCCCAAATGGTGTTATACCAATGCTAGCATGAAGGAAATCATAGTAAACAAACTCAAGAAGTGGTAGATGATTACCCCAATTACCTTTGAATTCCAACACACAAGCCCTCAACATATCCTCCAAAGTTTGAATTATCCCCTCGATTTGAGGATAAAAGGTAGTGCTCAACTTTACCTTAATACCAAGACCTCCTTAAGACGGCCTCCAAAAGTGAGAAGTAAATTGGGTACCGCGATCCGATATAATAGACCTAGACACACCATACAACCTCACCAACTCTTGTATGTATAACACTACATAATCTTCGGCGCGAAAAGTAGTCTTGACTAGTAGGAAATGAGCCGACTTAGTCATCCAGACAACGATAGCCCAAATGGAGTCAAATTACCTTCGGTCCAAGGCAAACCAACCACAAAATCCATATTTACATTCTCCCGCTTCCAAGTATGGATCTCAATGTCTTGAGCCACACCACCACACCTTTGGTGCTCTATCTTCACTTGTTGACAACTCGGGCACTCGGGTGCGAACTTGTCTATGTCCTTCTTCATACCATGCCACTAATACACCTCCTTCAAATCCCGAAACAATTTAGTAGATACCGGATGGATCAAATAATGAGAGTTATAGGCTCCACTCATGATCATTTTCCTAAGATCACCCACATCCGAAACACATAACTAATCTTGATACTGAAGCGCACCATCTCCCCCTTAGGAGGAACCTCTATCTCATTGGCAACCAACCTATTCAACACAACCAATGATGGGTCTAAGGCTTGCTTAGCCTTAACATCAACAACCACAACAGATTCGGCCCTATTCTAAACATGAACAACAACATTATTAGAGTCTGTCAACCTAACAACTAATCTAGCCAAATAGTGAACATATTTTGTCGACTCTTTCTCCCCTTCATAAACATGAGCCACATTTCCCATAGATAGCCTACTAAGAGCATCGGCTATAACATTTCCGTTGCCAAATATACATTGTACATTTATGTGATAGCTCCTAAGGAGTTCCAACTTTCTTCTTTGTCTCAAGTTAGGATCCATTTGAGTGAACAGATATTGCAACTCTTGTAGTTGGTGAAAACATCAACATGCACCCCATAAAAGTAGTGTCTCCAAATCCTCAAGGCAAACACCACCGGCGCTAACCCAAGATCATGAGTCGGGTAATTATGCTCACGCACCTCCAATTGCCTTGATGTATAAGTTATCACCTTAACATGTGTCATAAGTTCACAATCCAACCCAAACCAAGAAGCACCACAATACACCACCAACCTATCCAAGCCATCCGATAAAGTCAAAACAGAAGCCGATGTAAGTCGACCTTTCAAATCTGAGAGCTTACCTCACACTCATCCAACCATACAAACTTGGCCTTCTTTCAAGTCAACTTGATCAATAGAGATGTCGTAGAAAAGAAACCTTCAAAAAACCTTCCATCATAACCAGCCAACCCAAGAAACCTTCGAATATCCAAAGGAGCAAGCATGTCAAACAATGCACATCCTTCACCAACTCCCTTTTCACCTCATCTATATGATTGCTACAACATCTTGCTTCCCTGAATTACATTACGAGCTCAAATTAACTCTCACTATTCGATAGGGAGGGATGGAGATAAGAAATCTTAAGATACGCACCATGGCACGATAAGAATCATGAAAAGTGAAACATTTCCTAAAACACCTTGTAGCCCTCTACCCATGATGTAGCGCGCTTCACACCCATGAATAAGATTCTACTTGACGCGGCATGTTGGACTCCGAGGATCATTTATAAACCTAGTGCTCTGATACCATCTTTGTCACGATCCGGACCTAGGGCCTAAAAGTGACGTGACGAATGGGAATACGAGAGTTCCCAGACAAGCCTCAAAGTATCCAAATCCACATCATTGGTTTGGAAGCGCATTCAAATAGTAAACACATAGTTCTAAGGGATGGGAAAGTAAGACTCACGCTATGGGGATATCGAAGGGAAAGGGATTTACATGGATTCACATAGCACATAAGAACTAAGGGGCGGGTAAGTATGACTCGCTCTATGGGGGCAAACAGGGTTTAGGATCTTCCATATTTCCACATCAAACATACATACAAATCATAATTTTCATAATCAATCCATGATAGTCATTCCCAATAGATAACCGAAATCATAAGCTTCAATTACAATACCTAACATATAGAATCTATGAGAGTCTACAAGATGTCCAACAATGCCTCTAGTCATAAGATGGGACGGGGGCCAAGACATGTCCTGGGCTCACCCTCAATTAAGAAGATAAATAAAAAACAACATAGGTAGAAAGAAGGTGGTTTGTCCTTGGAAGATAAGACTCACCACAATATCAACTCTCCAAATTTGAACTACCCGTCAAGCAGTAGATGATTGTAACACACAGTCCCTACATGGTAAAATCATGTAGGCATAGACTATATGTTAGTACGTTTGGATATACTAAGTATGCAGGCATGCAATGCATATGAAAGGCCCCAGATCCTTGACATTACTTTAAGGTCAACAACTTGCTTAGAAATCTGCCAGGCATCGCCCCATGAAAAGGCCTACACGGCCCGTGTGGAGTCACACAGTCTATGTGGCCTTCCCGTGGAGTGACGCCTGGGAATTTGAGGGAAAACGGGCCTCCACACGGTCTGTGTAAAGCTACATGGTCTGTATGGCCCTCCGTGCCCCCTGCATAGAACCACCTTCACATGGACCAAGTCACGGCATGTGTGACTTTAAACGGTCCGTGTGGTCCTCCGTCTAGCCTCGGTGTGGAGAGTCACCTACATACGGACGGGGTCACGGTCCGTGTGACCCCAAGTGGTCCATTTACCGGTCCGTGTTGTGATACTTAGTATGAAAAATCTTGCCTTTGAAAATTTTATGTCCGGGACCACGACACAGTAATAGTTCATGTGGCACTACACGGACCGTGTATTGGACCGTATGCCTCAGACGGACCAATTTTAGGTCTGTTTCATTAATGGCATTTTTGAAATATTGGTTAACTCCCGACGAAAATTTGGACTTTTCTCACCTCTCCTAAGCCCCCTATATAAGTTGGTCACCCCCATTTTCAGCCATTTTACTTCATTTTACCCCTCTCTCTAAAATCCACTCCCTCAAGCTCTCCAACATCTCTCTAGGATTTTTTCAAGCTAAGGTTCACAAAAATTGAAGTCTCTTTCTCCTCAATTATTGTCTTCAACAGGTATGTGGGTCTTGATTCTTGGTCTCTTTCAACCAAGAAGACCCAAAGTTTATTTCAAATTATTTTATGAAATTGTTTACTTAAAATGTGAATTTTGACTACTTGATCTTGGTTACTTGAATAATGCATGTGCTATTTATGACTCCGAATTTTGAGTATGTTAAGTTTATTATGATGAACTACTTGGATTGTGAAACTATGAACATGCATGTCCCTTTAAAGATGTTGTTATGCATGGGTGATACTTACTACCTTTTTTTATTATTTTATTTATGGATATCCTAGACTTTACATTTTATTGCATTGTTTTAGCTATTCTCTAAATTACCCATGCCATCCCTACATTGTGCATTGCATCATACTCATGACATGGATACATGGAAATCTGGGAAATATGGGATTAAGTCCAATTTTGTTTTTGGAAAAGAATTGTGATATGATTTTTGGTAAGACATGGGACATGACAAGAAGGTGATCACCGGTATGTCTATAATTATGGCTTTTTGAGAATCTTGGGTGTTTGAACCATCTTGTACTTGTAGATGAGTTATTCCTTGCATTGGCATCTTAAATATGATCTTGTAATTTGGCATTGAGCCTAAATGTGCCTTGAACGTTATGAAACTTGCATTATATATATATATATATATATATATATATATATATATATATATATATATATATATATATATATATATATATATATATATATATATATATATAAGTATTCTTGTGGGATATGTAAGACTTAGAACCGATGGATTGGGGGCGTTAGGGATATCCCCAAGGTCCCTGTCCCTTTCCTTGAACTATGTGCCAGCATAGGGACATATATTATTTGTTTACTTGTTTATGATATGATATGTCTTGATATGATTCTTGAAAATCCTTCTGAAATGGGGGTCCTGTAAGGAAGGTGGCCATCCACCGAAATGGGGTTGCCCGTAAGGTGTGATGTAGATTACCTTTGGCAAGTAATCTTCTCCCTACCTGTGGGAGGTCCCAATCGGTCCAATTCATGTAATAGCTCGCATGGATTTGGTTTGTTGGTTATAGTCCATCCCTGCTATATGTATATAGGAGCAATATCGCATTTGCACGCATCGCGCATTCCATGGCATCTTGTATATTAAATTCCTTTGCTTATATGATCCTTGTGTATTATGTGCCCTTGTCATCTAACATCGATATGTAGGTCCGATAAGTCATGTGCATTGCATGCCCACATACTTAGTACATTCAAATGTACTAACGCATACTCTATGCCTATATGATTTTACCATGTAGGGACCGAGCAGTTTGAGTACCAGCCACCGGACGAATAGTCCTCCTTGAAGATATTTTTGTGATGAGCCTCATCTTCTGAGGGAGAGCTTTGTTCTTGTGTTCCTTATGTATATTTATTTTGTTGAAGGTGAGCCCGGAACTTGTCATGGCCCCCGTCCCTTACCTTAAGGCATGTGTTGGGTGTTTTGTAAAGACTTTGTCATATTGCTCAATTTATAAAATATGCTCTCTTCTTTTAAATTTAGAATTCCGTTATTTAGATACTTGTCTTTAAAAGCTCTCGAACCAATCATATAGTGTCTGAAATTTGAAGCTTGTTTGGGGACTCTCGGGTCCCCATTCGCCGTGTTACATCTAGGCCCCGACCCCCGATCGTGACAAAAGGTGGTATCAGAGCCCTAGGTTTTAATGGTCGTCGGAGCCTAACATGCCGTGTTGAGTAGAATCCTATTCATGAGTGTGAAGTGTACCATACCTATGAGTGGGAGGCTACGAAGACGTATTAGGAAATTCCTCCCTTCTTTGTTTCTTGTATCGTGCTGTGGTCAGTTTATGAATTTCCTTACTTACTGGTGTCGTTGATCCCTTTTTCAGTAAATGCCTCGAGGAAGACCTCCACTACCTAGGCCGGCTCCGGCTGCTGAAGATCAGGCCTCTCACGAGCCTATGGAGAAGCCTATTTCTAACAGTGAATTTCATACCGCTTTCGCCATGCTTGTACAAGTGGTGATTGCTCAGGCAAGGCAAGCCAATTTGCAACGGGACCCTACGCCCACTTCTATTGTAAGGGAATTCACCGGATGAATCCCCCGGAGTTCTACGGGTCAAGGGATGATGAGGATGCTCAGGAGTTCATTGATGAACTCTCAAAAATATTGAACATTATGGGGATCTCTTCTGAGGAAAAAGATATATTGGCTGCTTATCAGTTGAAGGACGTAGCTCAGGTATGGTATACCCAGTGAGCTATAGAAAGGGTCTGTGATGGTGATGTTAAAGGGGGAGAGTTCAAATCTACCTTCCTCGACCGCTTCTTTCTGCTTGAGCTAAGGGAGGCCAAAATGATCGAATTTATTAATCTGAAGCAGGGGAGTATGAGTGTGAGGGACTATGCCCTAAAGTTTACTAAGCTTTCCAAATATGCTCCGTCCCTGGTGGCTGATCCCCGTGCACGGATGCACAAATTTGTTTCGGGTATTTCTGACTCATTGGTGAAAGAATGTTGAACTGCTATGCTGATTGGGGACATGGACATCGCCAGACTCATGGTGTATGTCGAGCAGATTGAAGGGGAGAAACTCAAGGAGAAAAGGGCACATGATCCCAAGAGAACCCGCTTTGATGGTAGGCTCTCCGATACTAAGAATGTTGGCTTTGGTCGCTTCCAGCAGGGCCAAGGTTCGGGAGCCCGGGTGGAAAATGCTCGGGCACCTCCTCCCGAGGTACAGATAGGTGGCGGACCAGGATATGTCTTGTGTGATAGGTGTGGGAAGCCCCACACAGGTGCCTGCCGAAGAGAATTGGGCCTTTGTTTCGGATGTGGAAGTAAGGACCATAAAGTTGTTGATTGCCCGAGGAATGTGCGCGGAGGCTAAGGTCAGGTAGCCAAGGGTGGGCAGGGTCGGCAGAGAGATCCTCAAGGTGTTGCCCCGAGGAACAACAGGTTCCATGCACTCCATGCTCGCCAGGATGTCGAGGAGGCTCCAGATGTCGTGATTGGTATGTTAAAAGTCTTTGATTTTGATGCTTATGCTTTGCTTGACCCAGGTGCAAACTTGTCTTTCGTGACTCCACTATTGGCTGTCAAGTTCGGGTTGAAACCCCAAATTTTAAGAGAGCCTTTCTCGGTCTACACCCCCGTAGGTGAATCTATTGTTGCTTATAGTGTCTATCGTGGGTGCCCTATTGCTGGGTTGCATAAGACCTAGCCATGTGATCTTCTGGAACTCTAGATGTTTGATTTTGATGTAATTCTTGGGATGGATTGGCTGCATGCATCTTATGCCTCCATAGATTGTAGAACCCGGAAAGTCCAGTTCCAACCTCCTAGTGAGCCTGCTCTTGAATGGAAGGGCAGTGATTCCTCTGTTAAAGGTAGGTTTATTTCCTACCTCAAGGCGCGGAAAATAATTTCTAAGGGGTGCATCGACCATATGGTGAGGGCCAGGGATACAGATTCTGAGGTGCCTACTCTCGAGTCAGTTCCTATGGTGAATGAATTTTCGGATGTGTTCCCTGGGGACTTACCAGGCATTCCTCCGAATAGAGAGATAGACTTTGGCATAGATCTTCTTCTAGATACTCAGCCTATTTCTATCCCTCCGTACCGGATGGTCCCTGCAGAATTGAAAGAGCTAAGGAGCAGTTAAAGGACCTATTAGAGAAGGGTTTTATCTGTCCTAGTATATCATCGTGGGGTCCTCCTGTGTTGTTTGTAATGAAAAAGGATGGGTCTCTCCGTATGTGTATTGATTACAGGCAGCTAAACAAGGTGACCGTTAAGAACAAGTACCCGTTGCCGAGGATTGATGATTTGTTTGACCAGCTACAAGGTGCCACTCACTTCTCAAAGATTGATCTCTGTTCCGGGTATCATCAGTTGAAAGTGAGGGAATGTGATATCCCCAAAACAGCCTTTCAGACAAGGTATGGGAACTTCGAATTTGTGGTGATGTCGTTTGGCCAAACTAATGCTCCGACCGCATTTATAGACTTGATGAACAGAGTGTTTAAACCTTTCCTGGACAGCTTCGTGGTGGTCTTTATTGACGATATTCTCGTTTACACCCGAAGTGAACAGGAACACGGAAATCACTTGAGAATGGCCCTCCAAACTCTGAGGGAAAAGAAATTGTATGCCAAGTTTAGCAAGTGTGAGTTCTGGTTGGGGGAAGTAGGGTTCCCCAGGCATGTGGTGTCCGGAGATGGTATCAAGGTGGATCCGAGGAAAACAGAGGCTGTGAAAAATTGGCCTAGACCGTTGACTCCTTCGAATATCCGCAGTTTTCTCGGGTTGGCCGGGTACTACAGAAGGTTCGTGGAAGGTTTCTCATCTATTGCATCTCCTTTGACCAAGTTGACCCGGAAGCATGTCAAATTTATATGGTCAGATGAATGCGAGAGAAGTTTCCAAACCTTGAAGGATTGGCTTACATCAGCTCCCGTCTTGACCTTGCCAAATGGTTCAGAAGGGTTCGTGGTGTATTGTGATGCTTCACGGATCGGATTGGGTTGTGTGCTTATGTAGAGTGGTAAGGTGATTGCATATGCATCAAGGCAGTTGAAGGTGCACAAGCGAAACTATCCCGTACACGACCTTGAATTGGCAGCAGTGGTTTTTGCTTTGAAAATTTGGAGGCATTATTTGTACGAGGTCCATGTTGATGTATTCACCGATCACAAAAGTTTGCAATATGTTTTCACCCAGAGGGATCTTAACCTCAGGCAAAGGAGGTGGTTGGAGTTCCTAAAGTATTACGACATGAGTGTATTGTATCACCCTGGCAAGGCCAATGTTGTAGCCGACGCTCTCAGCAGGTTGTCTATGGGAAGTGTGGCGCATGTTGAAAATGGGAAAAAAGAGTTGGCGAGGGATGTTCACCGGTTGGCTAGGTTGGGTGTCAGGTTGACTGATTCCAGTGAGGGTGGTATTCGGGTTCAGAATGGGGCAGAATCTCTTGTGGTGAATAAGGTGAAAGTTAAACAAGATCTAGATCCGTCGGTATGTGAGTTAAAGAAGTTGGTTGCTGCAAAGGAGATTGAGGCTTTCTCCCAAGGGGGAGATGGTGTACTTCGGTACCAAGACCGGCTCTGTGTTCCCGACGTGGATGACCTTAGGCAGGTGATTATGAGTGAGTCTCATAACTCTCGTTACTCTATTCACTCGAGGTCTACAAACATGTACCGAGATCTGAGAGAGGTGTATTGGTGGCATGGTATGAAGAGGGATCTTGCCAAGTTCGTGTCTGAATGCCCGAGTTGTCAGCAGTTGAAGGTAGAACACCAAAGGCCAGGTGTTTTGGCCTAAGATATTGAAATTCCCACATGGAAGTGGGAGGATGTGAATATGGACTTTGTGGTTGGATTGCCTTGGACCCGAAGGCAATTCAACTCCATTTGGGTTATTGTCGATCGAATGACGAAATCGGCTCACTTTCTACTGGTTAGGGCTACCTTCAGTGCCGAGGACTACACAAGGTTGTATATTCAAGAGTTCGTGAGGTTGCATGGTGTACCTAGATCCATCATATCGGATCATGGTACTCAATTCACTTCCCACTTTTGGAAATCTTTTATGAAGGGCCTCGGGACCAAAATTAAGTTGAGTTCCGCCTTCCATCCTCAAACCGATGGCCAAGCGGATAGGACTATTCAAACCTTGGAAAAATATGTTGAGGACATGTGTGTTGGAGTTTAAGGGGAATTGGGATGACCATCTTCCACTCATCGAGTTTGCTTATAATAATAGCTTCCATGCTAGCATTAGCATGGCGCCGTTTGAAGCCTTATATGGGAGAAGGTGTAGATCCCCGGTGGGGTAGTTTGAATTGGGTGAGATGGCGTTAGTTGGACCGGATTTGGTGTTGGATTCTATGGAGAAGGTAAAAGTGATTAAGGAGAGATTGAAAGCGCCCCAAATTCGTCAAAAGTCCTATACGGATAGTAGGAGAAGGGACCTCGAATTTCATGTCGGGGATTAGGTTTATGTAAAAGTCTCTCCTATGAAGGGTGTGATGCATTTCGGCGAAAAGGGCAAGTTAAGCCCCCGGTATGTTGGTCCTTATGAAATTGTTGAGCGGGTTGGAGGTGTGGCTTACAAGTTGGAGTTACCTCCGGATTTGGGTTCCATTCATCCGGTCTTCCATGTGTCCATGTTACCTTCGGATTTGGGTTCCATTCATCCGGTCTTCTATGTATCCATGTTGAGAAAATTAGTGGGTGATCCTAGCACCATTGTGCCTTTGGAGGGATTGAGGTCAAGGAAAACTTGAATTATGAGGAGGTGCCGGTGGCAATCTTGGATAGGTAAGTAAAGCGGCTTCGCAACAAAGATATGGCTTAGGTAAAGGTACTTTGGAGAAATCAATTAGTGGAGAGTGCTACTTGGGAGGCGGAGCTGGACATGATGAAACGATACCCCCACCTTTTCCAATATACTCAAGCCTAAGGTACTCAGGACTTTCTTTATCAATTGTGTCATTTTCTTGCCCTCTTGAGTCTCATGACATGACATGCATATGTGTACACTAAAGGATTTTCCTTTCTTGACAAACGAGTTGAATACAATCTTGACATGAGTTTAGTCTTAAACTATAATTTGATTTGTGGCCTAAAAAAAACTTTTGTATAAACTTTTTTATCTTGAATTAAGTTGAGTGTTGTATCTTGTGTCGGGAGTATCTTGCCTTAGCTGTAACCTTTCAAGCTTTACTCTTGCACACTCGGGGACGAATGTTCCCAAGGGGGAGATGATAAAAGGCCAGGTCCACAAGTTGCCCAGAAATCTGCTAGGCATCACCCCACGGAAGGGCCTATACGGCCCGTGTGGAGTCACACGGTCCGTGTGTGCTTCTCGTGGAGTGACACCTGGGAATTTAAGGGCAAACGGGCCTCCATACGGTCCATGTAAAGCTACATGTTTGTATGGCCCTCCGTGCCCCCTGCATAGAACCACCTTCACACGGACCAAGTCACGGCCCGTGTGACTTTAAACAGTCTGTGTGGTCCTCCGTCTAGCCTCGGTGTGGAGAGTCACCTACATACAGATGGGGTCACGGTCCGTTTGACCCCAGGTGGTCCGTTTATTGGTCGGTGTTGTGATACTTAGTCCGAAAAATCTTGCCTTTGAAAATTTTAAGTCCGGGACCACGACACAGTAAGCGGTCCGTGTGACACTACACGGACCATGTACTGGACCGTATACCTCAGACGGACCAATTTCAGGTCCGTTTCATTAATGGCATTTTTGAAATATTGGTTACTCCCAACGAAAATTTGGTCTTTTTCCACCCCTCATAAGCCCCCTATATAAGTTGCTCCATTTCACCCCTCTCTAAAATCTACTCCCTCAAGCTCTCCAACATCTCGATAGGATCATTCAAGCTAAGGTTCACAAATTGAAGTCTCTTTCTCCTCAATTATTGTCTTCAACAGGTATGTGGGTCTTGATTCTTGGTCTCTTTCAACCAAGAAGACCCAAAGTTCCTTTCAAACTATTTTATGAAATCGTCTACTTAAAATGTGAATTTTGACTACTTGGTCTTGATTACTTGAACAATGCATGTGCTATTTATGACTCCGAATTTTAAGTATGTTAAGTTTATTATGATGAATACTTGGATTATAAAACTATGAACATGCATGTCCCTTTAAAGATGTTATTATGCATGGGTGATATTTACTACCATTTTCTATTAATTTATTTATGGATTTCCTAGTCTTTACATTTTATTGCTATATTTTAGCTATTCTCTGAATTATCTATGTCATCCCTACATTGTGCATTGCGTCATACTCATGACATGGATACATGAAAATCTTGGAAATGTGGGATTAAGTCCAATTTCATTTTTTGAAAAGAATTGTGATATGATTTTTGGTAAGACATGGGATATGATAAGACGGTGATCACCGATATATCTATAATTGTGGCTTTTTGAGCATCTTGGGTGCTTGACCATTTTGTACTTGTAGATGAGCTATTCCTTGCGTTGGCATCTTGAATATGATCTTGTAATTTGGCGTTGAGCCTAAATGTGCCTTGAACGTTATGAAACTTGCACTTGACTCTCTTGAAAGCATATGTATATATATATATATATGTTCTTGTGGGATGTGTAGGACTTAACACTGATGGATTGGGGGCGTTAGGGATATCCCCAAGGTCCCTTTCCCTTTTCTTGAACTATGTGCCAGCATAGGGACAGATATTATTCGTCTACTTGTTTATGATATGACATGTCTTGATATGATTCTTGAAAATCCTTCCGAAATGGGGTCCCGTAAGGAAGGTGGCCATCCACCGAAATGGGGTTTCTCGTAGGGTGTGATGTAGATTACCTTTGGCAAGTAATCTTCTCCCTACCGATGGGAGGTCCCAATCGGTCCAATTCATGTAATAGCTCGCATGGATTTGGTTTGTCGGCTATAGTCCATCCCCACTATATGTATATGGGAGCATTATCGCATTTGCACGCATCACGCATCCATGGCATCTTGTATATTAAATTCCTTTGCTTATATGATCCTTGTGTATTATGTGCCCTTGTCATCTAACATCGATATGCAGGTCCGGTAAGTCATATGCATTGCATGTCCAATTACTTAGTACATTCAAACGTACTAACGCATACTCTATGCCTACGTGATTTTACCATGTAGGGACCGAGCAGTTTGAGTACCAGCCGCCGTACAAATAATCCTCCTTGAAGATATTTTTGCGGTGAACGCCATCTTCCGAGGGCGAGCTTTGTTCTTGTGTTCCTTATGTATATTTATTGTGTTGAGGGTGAGCACGGAACTTGTCCTGGCCCCCGTCCCTTACCCTGAGGCATATGTTGGTTGTTTTGTAAAGACTGTCATTTTGCTCAATTTATAAAATATGCTCTCTTCTTTTGGATTTAGATTTCCATTATTTAGATACTTGTCTTTAAAAGCTCTCGAACCAATCATGTAGTTTCTGAAATTTGAGGCTTGTTTGGGGACTCTCGGGTCCCCATTCGCCGTGCCACATCTAGGCCCCAACCCCGGGTCGTAACAGCATATGATTTATCAACCTGCATTTCAATTTTAGATGACAAGGGCATATAATATAGAAAAAAATCATATATCCAAGGAAGAGTAGTATACAACATGCCATGAAATTCATGATGCATGAAATGCAATAATGCTCATATATAGCGGGGATGGACTATAATCGACAAATAAAACTCATGTGAGCTATTACATGAATTAGTCTGATAAAGACCTCTCATCGGTAGGAGAATATTTCATGTCAAAGGTAATTTACATTACACTTTACAACCTCATCTTTTCGGTGGATGGTCACCTTCCTACGAACACACCTTTTTATAAGGATTTTCATTAACATTCCATATCATATCATATCAATAAATGAAACCATTCCTTGTGACCCAATCTTTTTGGCAATGACTTTCATTCATATGTTGGCACATAGTTCGAGAAAAGGGAGAGGACCCTTGAGGATAGCCGTTACGCCCCCAATCCATCGGTGCTAAGTCAAGACATCCCACGAGGATACTTATACATATACATGCTTTTCAAAAGAGATTCAATAGTCATTTCCAATCTGTTCAATGCGCATTTAGGCTCAAAAGCCAAACCATAATTCGTAATCATGATACTTATGCATAGGAATAGCTCATGCTCATATCGATATGGTGCAAGCACTCAAAACGCTCAAAGAGCCATAATCATTAACATGTATATGATCACACTCTTGTCATAACCCATATCTTATCGAAATCATTTCATAAAACATAATTAGGTTTAACCCACTTCATAATTTCCCTAAAACCCAATGCCCATGAATGCACATGCCACGAGTAATGTGAGAATAGCATGGCTAATATAGATTCAAGCTAAGATCAACATTATAATATGAAATTGAAGTAAATCCATAATTAAATACACATTTAAATCATAATATAAATCACCCATGCATAAATCAAGCTTTAAAGGGGACATGCATCTTCATAACTTCATAACCTCAATGTAAATCATCATCATAGGGATTAAAATAACTTAAAATCATAAATAAAGTACAACCCATACATCAATTGAATTTAATAAAATCAAATAATGAAAACTCATATTTAAAGTAAGCTTAATTTCATGAAAATCAATCGAAAAGAGTTTGGATCTTCTTGGTTGAAAGGGACTAAGAATCAATCCCACATACCTTCATTAGGAAGATGAATTTGCGAAGAATTTTGCTTGAAGTTGAATCCCCAATCGAATCCCTAGCTTGAGTTTTGAGAGAAGAACTTAAAGTTGACCCTTCCATCGGTACTTGTGAGAAACTTAGCCTATGGAATTCCTTTGAATTTGACTTGATGTAGGAGACCCATGATGGCCTTAACCAACATAATTAAGCTTGAATTGAAGGCTTGAAAGTGAACTTAGCTTGAGCTTGAAGATCTCATACTTAGAATTTTTCAACGAAGTCACTTTCACGGGAGGTTACACGGGTCGTGTAGTGTCACACGGGTCGTGACACTGCCGTACCTCTCCCCATAGAAAAATTTCACGATCAAGTTACATGACGGTGATTCCATACATAGAAAAATTTCACTCCGAAAGCCTTACGAATGGCCACACGGGTCGTGACACCCCACACGGGCCGTGAACTTGTCCGTGTAACTATACTTGGTCCCAAAACTGTGGGATTTCAAGCCAAGGCCACCACACGACCCACCACACGGTCTGTGAAGTGTCACACGGACCGTGAGAGGTCTACTTGTGGTGTGCTTAGTTTAAAACACCACGTTTAAGGGTCAAACATCCTCCAAAGGCCAAGGGCCACTCCATGGAGGCTCCACACAGGTCATGTGACCTCACACGGACCATGAGGGCTCCCATGAAGCGTCACCTTAGTCCAAAACTTTTTTGAAACCAAACTTCCATGCTTCATTGAAGTCATACATAAATCCGGGTCCTTACAAATACTCTCTCCAATATTGTAATTTATATGACGTCATTCGGCTGAGGCAGAAAGAAAAAGAAAAATTTTTTAAAATTTTTGATATTTAATAAGTTAGAATGCTTGTGTAGCTATAAAACTTTTGAAATTTTAAATTTTAAACAAGGAGTAACATTCTATATCCATAAAAGTTTGTCATTAAAGGTAAAGCGAAAAGTTTAAATCAAAATTATTTTTGCATTTAGAGATAGAGGAGGAACCTTACTTTTGAATTTTTGCTAAAACTTTTGAGTTTGTGATAGCTGGTTCAAGCTTTTCGAAGAAGGAGGACTAATTGGTTACCTTTTAAAGTGTGATGATTAAAACACAGATAGATTAATCACTCCTTGGAAAGAAAGATTTATTTCTTATGCATTTTGCATCCTAATAGGTAGAAAAAATATATAAAACAATTATGGTTCTATCTATAGGCTAATGACATATGTATGCAGTAATTGAATTTCAAAGAGATTGAGAAGTTAGTGGAATTTGTTTCTACAACAAATTGGGCGCGAAAGATAGTAGTAACTTTTTCTAATTCAAAAGATTTGATTTGTTTTGATATTTATTTTTTAAAAAAAATTAATCATTACAGTTATCATTTGAAATTTGTTCTTCAATGAAGGATTTATATGAGATTTGAGTCGACTTATAACAATGTAGATAAAATAAGACCTAAAATTAAATGTGACATGTGATCTCAAGATTGGCTCGAGGAAGTATACAATTTTTATATGGATATTAAAAAAATTCAGTTACATTATCAAAACAAATAATCAATTTATTGACATTAATATAGTCGTTTTAGACATAGCTTTGAAACACATCTTATCATGATGACATGAGCAAATCTATTCGCACACGAAAGTTGCATTTTCTATCCTCCACAGACTATCAATACAAATATAGTGTGCATGCTTTTCTTACTTCTGCATTATGATGATATAATGTAATTGCTTTCATTTTACATGAATAACAAATAAAAAGACGAAAAAAATTAAATTATGATGACTATGAAAACTTTAAGAAAATGAAATTTTTATTCTCTATTTTTAACCTAATTTATATCTTGTATAAGTGCGTGGATAATCCCTGAGAGTGATTATGTGACGCGGGAAATGAGGAATGGGAAAGTTGCGTGGATATAGTTGAGAATTTTGTGGTTGGTTAATTTTTGTAGTGTCCTTTTTTCTATTTTATCTTCTTCTTTTTTTCTAATTTTTGGGTATACTGAAAACACGTCCTCATCCACGCATTGTGCACTATTCAGATTCTCAACGTTGAAATTTAAAATGACAATTTTTTTACTTTTCAAAAATACAAATTTAAGATATTTTTAAAAAATTATGTATTATATGGTGTTGACACATGGCATTTTTTACTTCTTCATATATATATATATATCTTTCCAATGAAGCAAGAATATCATAATTTCGATGCTCTTATTTTGGGATATGAATTTTTTCGTCAAGGGTGCAAAAACTATGGGATCAAAAGGCCAGATTTCTTGCCAACTTCAAAATTTAATTTTCGTCAATCCAAAGGGAGTTTTGCATTAATTTTTTGGTATGTACAAAATTCTAAACCTAATTTTCACATAATTAAGTCGTTTATTGTTTGGACACTCCTACATGAACATCTGAACATTTTGATGAGACTCAAAATTTATTTTAATAAATATCAAATCAGGACACCTAATTCAAAAATTGATAACCATAAATCCATAAGGCTTTTACCTTTATTTTGGTATATATTTATAGAATTTGAAATCTGCTTTATATAATCATTTCTCTCATCATTTGGATGCTCCTACAAAATATAAACATTTTGGTGAGATTGCACAGGTTGTGAGGAAAAAAAATGCTAGACTTGACGTTCAACTTCAAAAATTGATTCATGTTAATGCATGATGTTATTACCATAATTTTTGAATATATGGTAGATTTTAAGTTTTGATTTATATGAAATCAAGTCACTCGTCCTTCAGATGCTTCTACACCAAAATACAGACGTTTAAAAAAATTGCATAGAGCTATAAGGGAAAAAAAGAGCAAATTGAATGGAAAACTTCAAAAAATTAATTCTCGTTAATTGATAAGGAATTTAATGTTTATTTTCGAATATGTCATAGCTTTGAGAGTCTCAATAGATCGTTTTGACAATAAGATATGAATTTATTACTGTAGATATGCTGAGCTAAAAAAGTAACGCAGATTAAAAAAAATATTACCTAATGAAGCTTGATATTATTGAGTTTGACGATGCTGCAAATTAATGATCACTATGGGTCGATCAGTTTGTTAAGTTGATTAGACGAGTCCAATTCATTCTCAAGTCCAAGATCCTCTAAAATTTTTTGAAGGCCAAAATATCCCAAAAATTCTAACTCACCATTATATAAAAGGTTCTTCATAAGACAAGAAGGAGAAGAAGAATAAAAGAACAAAAGGGAAGAAATACATAGAAAAGTTATGTTCTTAAGTGGCGAGTTAAAAGTCTTCTCCATGTAAAAAAGTTTTTATCTTCAAGTTGTAAACCACAAATTTTCATATCCCTATGATTGTGATCAAAACTTGGCTATCCATTCGTGATTAAAATTCAAGAAATACTCTGACGATTCAAAAACAAAACAAATGTCTTGAATTGAAGAAGAGGATTATATGTTTTTCATTAAATTTTATAAGGATTATAATCCCTAGATAAATTATTGAAATTTAGATTACATTGTTTATCACTATTTTTTCTGTTTTGATTGGTGTATTTCAGGAATTAATTTTGGTCGCTTAGAATTAGTGTTATGAATAATTTACTTGCAAAAGCTACTCAAGTATAATAAGTTTAAATTCCTTTTATTTCTACAAATTTAAAACATGTTTGATTGTAATAGGTAATAATTAAAAACACCATTATTTGCAGTTAACTTTTAAAGAGTTTGATGTATGAATATATGTTATTTTTCAGCGGTCGTAATTGGACGAGTTATGTTAAATTTTAATGAGTCAAGATCCGATCCAATCCAATCCAATCCAATTCAAATTGTTTTAGATCAAAATCAACTGGGTCAAGACAGATGAAGTAATGAGTCAAAACCCAACCAGCCCAGCTTGACTCGACTTTCTCTTTTAACTTTCAATAGATTCACTAACATTTATCAAAATTAATTTTAAAACATAGATATCTTTAAAATTTTGAAACTTCACATAATAATAATGATTAGCAAAAACTAAAATCCTCTAATATTCACTAAATTAAAAAAAGTAGTTTATGCTAATAAGAACTTCAATCCCATAATAAACTCTATAGCAAAACTGCAAAAGGAATCTCTCCTAGCACAAAATCAAACGAAGCATTCTAGCCTAAACATATCAGCTTTCAGATAAACTTGATCATAATCTTCTTTCAATTTCTCTTGATCTTCCTGCCCAAGTTCCCCCTTAGTAGGATGCACTTGTAAAAACAAGAAGTCCAGATGATTGACAATCTCTCAAATTCAAAGCAATTGAATGCAATAAAAAAACACAAGATATTTGGCTAAAGAATTGACACAAAAATTAAAACATGACTTAGTTAAAGTATTATGTCTTAAACTAATACTCCCTACGTCCCATTTTACGTGGCACTCATTGATTTGGCACGGTGTTCAAGATAAAGAGAAAGACTTTTAAAACTTGTGGTCTAAAATCATTCTTAAATATTTGTATGATTGAGAATCATTTCATTAAAGGTAAAAAGAGAATGTTAAAGGTAAATTGTTTCTAATTAGAGTAAGGTAACATTTTTTTTGGGACAGGTCAAAAAGAAAAGGGTGCCACCTAAAATGGGACAGAGAGTAAATAATTAGATTAATTTAAAGGCTGCTTCAAGCAATTCACTCATGCAACACAATTTGAGTTGAATTATATGCGGCACCATTTCCTTGTTTGAATAATTGTAACCAGTGTAATGAGGTCTTCTGCAAGCAGCACACATATTACTAAAAATTTAACATTGGAGAAAAATATATGGAATAGAACATAAGACAGGGAGCAAATTCTGAAAGGAAGAGAATGCTAGTCTGGAGTTGATTTCAGTACATGTAGCCATGTATATTTATTTCATCACACTCTTATATCATTCTTGAAACGTAGTGTAGAGATATAAATTGAAAAAGGAAAACTCAAAGTCCAAACTCAAAAAATAGTATACTACCTAAACAGTTAAATCAATCTCCAACTGTTTAAAAGATTATATAGCCAAGTTCCTGTTGACCTCTATCAGAAGGAAGAGAGACTTGGAAGGCTCTGAGCACTTCTAAAACTTCAAAAACTCCAATAGAAGATATTGCAGCACTAATCCTATTATATAATTCAATACATGAAACTATTTTGTTAATATACATAAATGTCTCATTTCTGTATAACAAGATTAAATTGATTGGGCATTCCAACAGTTGTCTGATAGAGTGAGTAGAGCCAAACTAGTTCAAGAAAACTAATCTACTCAATTTGCTTGAAAATATAAGCACTATCTAACAAGCATATGCAACTTAAGCATGCTTTCAACGTATAAATGGACTAAAGGAAGAATAAGTACAAGACACAGCTAACAAATACACATGTTTCATTGTACCTTGATAGGCATTTTCTACCAAGAGCGATTCCTCCATTCCGAAAATTGATGGATTAGATAGAGGATTTAATTCCAGTAAAAAAAACATTCTGTAGTTTCTATTACTCATTAGAGATCCTTTCTTTGCCAGAAAGATGGGACTCCAAGTATTTAGAAATAATCAAACCAAAGATTTTTTGCAGAAATTTTAGTGAATCCAAATTCCCACTAAGTTATATGTTCTTAAAAGATGAAGAGGATACAAAACAAAGTTTTGGCTTAAAAGAAGCAACTATCTCAATAGTTACTCTATATTCTATCTTGGAATCTTAAAGATAAAACAACAACAACATATGCAGTTGAATCTCACAAGTGGGGTCTGGGAAAGATAGAATGTACGCAGACCTTACGACTACCTCATATTAACATAGAAGTAGAGAGGTTGTTTTCTGGAACCTCAAAATAGCATAAGTAAATGATTCAAGATACTCAAAATTTCACAAAGAATTAGAAGAATAAGTGGAGGAGAACACAATTCAAGAATTGGACTGACTAATCTCAAATTTGAGGATGGTATTTTAGCTATTTTCTTTCTTAATGGTAAACTTGACAATTATTAATTTACACCCAAGAAAAATATCAAATTCGATCATTGATCAAGGCTAAAGTGATAACAAATTTTAAGCATTAGGAAACAAATAAATGAGGCACTAATGATGTATTATAAATTATATGGAATTAATATAAAACCTGACGAAGATGAAGAACGCCTATGTTATGCGAATACATTTTATGTACAATGGAGAAAAAAAATAAGAAGAAAGAAAGAATTTGAATGTTTCAGATACAAAAGAAATGATTGGAAAAAAAATCTATAAAAGAACTGTGCTACTAAGAAATAAGTAAAATTGGTCTGAGAGGAACAACAAGAAGCTGGAATAGCTCAGTTGGTTAGAGCGTGTGGCTGTTAACCACAAGGTCGGAGGTTCAAGCCCTCCTTCTAGCGTTTATATCCATTTTACTCAAAATTTGTCTGTAGCCCAATAAAGTTTTCACAATTTGGCTAATAATTAAATAATGGAAAAATACATGATATGAAGAATCATCATATGAGATAATAACTTATAAAACATAGCAATATCTTGATTTTAGATTGAAGCCCAATAAAGTTTCGACAATTTGGCTAATAATTAAATAAGGGAAAAATACATGATATGAAGAATTATCATATGAGATAATAAGAACTTACAAAAAATAACAATATCTTGATTTTATGTTTTAATTTTGATATCTAAATTTCTTGAATTCTTCCTAGTTTCTCTCTTTCTTCCCTTAGATTGGACCAACTTCATGTACGAGGGGTCATCATACCTATTTCCAGTTAAGAGAGCACGCTTATTTTTGTTAAAACCTAAGGTATTTATATTCAAGTATACTTCTTGAAAGAAATATAGACGATCATTAGCATTCTATTTACTCAACTAAGAGTCGAGGTCGATCCCATAGGGAATAGGTCGAAATAAGTCCATAAGTTATTACTTTTCAACTGAAGTTGCTACTTCTCGAAAATAACAATGCATAAAGTAAATTGAGGGTTTTTTGGAACAAGTAATAGTAATCAGTGAATAAGACTTGAGTGACAGCTTGTTGTGTAGGGAGTGAGACTTAGGCTAGGATCCCCGTAACTCATCAGGCCTTAGGCACTCGGGTTACCCCTTCTATCAATGCATTCAAAATCTAGTAAATATGTAATTCCTAATGCACCTCTCGATCCTTCTTAGAAGCATTTCATTCCTCTATTCTCGGACTTAGAATGTAGTTCCTACTAACCCTCACTGTTGATCTCTAGGTACTTTCCCCTCTCGGGCTCCAGTAAATTGGACGAGAATTTATTCTCTCGAATCCTAGTTATGATCATCTTTTTCTAATTATTACTCTCCTCTCGGACAAGTAATAAATACAAATGAATTCTCAATGCGTGCACTCATTAAGAAAGTGATTATGATGAAGACAATCACAATACATGCTAATTGATTAATGGAATTAGCCCTGATCGTTTGCCTAATATGTTTTCTTCTCATGGTTCCCACAACTCTAGTTGTGGATTTTGCTATACACAGTCAATAAAAACAACCCACAAATAAATGCAGGATTCAAAACCTTGAAAGATGATAAAAAAAATAGTGATTACAAAGTTCAATTTTGTGGTAGGTCAAAGTTCTCCCGCATACAAGTTGTCCATAAGCTAATAATAGTTTAAATATAAATAAAAACGTCAATTATATACAAGAGAAACCTGGTCTTAATCAAAGTAGGAAAACTAGTTTGGCATGGATCACAAAACACCTTCATGGTCTGTGGTCCGTGAAGGGTTTCGTGGTGTGCTACTTCACAATCCGCAGCTTTCAAGTCATCCCACCATGGGCGCTCACCACGGCACGTGGTGTATTCGACAGCTCGTAGTGGATCTCGTGAAGATCCACTTTGTCCATTTCGTTAGTACCTGACCTTGGCTCTTCATGCACTTCATGGACCCTTTCATGGTCCCTGGTAGGTTTCACAGCGCCCGAAGGGTCTCGTGGTCCTTTCCTTGAAGTCACCAAGTTCTGGTTTTGGCTTGAGCCATCCACGGTGCCTTATACAATCCGTGATGCGTTCTACAGCCCGTAAAGGGGTTTGTGGAACCTAACTTTGATTTTTACCATTTTTCTCCATTTACTGCATCTTCCACGATAGCCTACCACGATACATGGTGTGCTTCACGGCTCGTGGTGGGCTCTATACAAGGGCCCTTTTTAGATTTTCAGTTCTGATGCTTCAATTTCTCCATAAAGCCATGCCTTGTCTATATTTTCTCCATAGTAACACCAAACACACATCATAAACACAAAACATGCTTAGGATTCACTATTACTCACTACTTTAGGTGCCAAAAATATCATAATTTCACGACACATCAACACCTTCAACTTAGAATCCTTGGTTGTCATCAAGCAATGACACAAATAAACATTATGTACATACAAACATCCCATATAAATACACAGCAACCCATCACGTTAACATATTTTCCCCGCTCTACATATGCAATGTGAACATGTTCAAACTAACTCGCAAGGATCACATAGTACCCTGTACAACTCAGGGTCACATAGACAAATGCCACAAGTGTAGATCAATCAACCTTAACTCAACAGCATAATCCCAGTGCCCTCACCACATGAAGTCTCACACACGATATACAAATGTCAAAACAGAGACCGGAAGGTACACACATGCACTCACAAAAGATATTCAATTAATACAAAAGTACAAACCATATGGTTGCCCTTACTTTCATCACCCTGACTCTCGAATGACCTTTTTAGGATCATATTAGAACTTTTACGGCTTGTAATGTTGGCTCAGGCTAAGGTAGGGTAGGGTACATTTAGAATTAATGTAACTATTTTGCCCCTCCAGGACGCTACTTTCGCTTAGCCATCTATTCTCAGTCCCCAAATTCTTATTGTTGCTATTTTCTCACTTCTATTACTCCTAGGAGTGATTTTTGTTTTCATTCATCCTTTTAATTTCTTTTTCATATTTGCTTTTTTGCTTACTCACGGTCACGTCCCAAGCTTTTCTTTTTCTCTCATCACTTGACTTTTTTCATATCATAACTTTCCTGCATTTCCTAAAGTAGTCACCCTCAACTTAGGCTTTTGGCTTGAGTTAAGGTGCATAATGTATCTCAAAGGACCAAAGATGATATAAGCCATCCTCAACTTAGG
Organism: Solanum rostratum; assembly: GCA_029948455.1. Taxonomy (NCBI): domain Eukaryota; kingdom Viridiplantae; phylum Streptophyta; class Magnoliopsida; order Solanales; family Solanaceae; genus Solanum; species Solanum rostratum. The sequence continues at coordinate 52,117,826 of CM057053.1, forward strand.
CTTTTGGCCTGAGTTAAGGTTCACAATGTCCTTGGAGGGGCCAGAGCCAAAGTAAGGGTCTATAGACAGATAAGGCAAGTGAATTGGGTGATTACAAAGAAAAAGGTCTGTTTAGGCTCAACTTTTGGTTCAAAGAAAACAATTCCATTTGGTTGGTTGTTAGGCTATGTGACTCATCATAGAAAATGGCCTAAGATTTTTTCCTAGTCCAGTCATTCAATTGTTTCAGTGGGACTAACCAGGCAAGTTCTAACTTACAAGTGTATTAATTGAATTAAATAATTAAGCTCACACACACATGACATAGTTTTTATATTGCCCAATCTCAACCAATCAATTCAACCCAGCATTTTAGAATAGAGCATTTCTAGAATGGTATATCTACCTTGACATGCTAGTTATCACAAGCATTCCATCACACAATCATTCAAAAAAATTTAGCGGGAGCATTTCTTTACATTTTCAAAAGGTTGCTAGAATCCAACAGGTATTTGTATATACACAAACAATGCGTTAAATAACCTAAACATGTCAATTCTATTAGATAGTACACTTGAGAGAAAAGAAAGATAGAAAGAAAAACTCCAAAGCAGCAGGATGTCCCACCCCCAACAAAATAAAGTGTGATGTCCTCGTTGCACACGAGCCAAAATCAACAGCAAAATACAGGGTCAGAACATACTTGTGATGCCCTAGGTGTCGTTCTTTCCATCAAGATTGGGCTCCCTATTGGGTCCTCACCCCAAATTATCAGTCTAGGCACAACTCCACTCCCTAAAGCTCCAATGAGGGTAGCCTCCCGTATTTGGTATTTTTCTCTTCAATCTTCTTAGCTTCCTTTCGGGCTACTTTTTCGGCCTCCCTAAATGCCTCAATTTATCGGTCGAAGTGTCAGATATTGAGCTACTGTGTTGCTTGTGCCTCTTTCCTTTTTCCTTTTTCGGCAGTTTAGCAGGAGGGATGGTGCCTACTCACCTAGTGTAGGTGCCACAGTGGGGGCACTAAACAACAGTATTAGAGAATTAGTAGGCATGGTTGGGGTTGTATATACGGGCTAAGCCTGAAGTTGGGCTATCTAATCACGTATGCTAGCTAATTGATCTAGGCCAGATGCCACCTCTAATGCACTCAAGCTCTCAAACCGAGCAGTGAAGATATCTCCAAATAGTCAACCCATCCCTAAAGCGTGGCAATCTCCTACCTAAGATCTATCCACAGGCGATCCTCAGCCCTCTACACATAAGATTACACCACCAGTGGCATTTGCTCCACTACCTGGTCTAATATAGCTATGGGTTACCTCTGATCCATGACCATCCAGGAAAAAAACTCATAAGGAACTCTAACAAAGGTCGCAGGTCCTGTCATTGCGTGAGGGGGACCACAGGTGCTCTAGATACTTAGATGCCTCACCTGAAGGTAGAGCCATAGGAAACCTCTCAAATTCCTGTGAGGAAGAAGGTAGAGCCATAAGAAACCCCTCAAATTCCTGTGAGGAAGAAGGTAGAGCCTATAGGAAAGCATACTGTTTAGCTGGCCTGGTAGTGCGAGTTTGGTATAGTGGGTAGTTGATATCTTTGATCAAGGCGATATTCACCGCCTTTGTGACTGTTATCCTATCATCAACAAAATTGCTACACAGGACTCGTGAATGATAACATAATTGGGCCACCAAGCATGGAAAAGAGAGTCTCACCTTCTCATTTAAAGCCCTATCGCATATCTCTATGGTAATCATTTGCCCGACATTCATGTCATAACTGGCTATAATACAAACAACTAAATTAGCTTGGGTCGGCAAAAGGGTGTTATCATTTTTGTCGATGAAGCCTAGATCAAACACATGCCCACCAAAATTTTACATAGAAGGTCAGAGATGCCTTTGTAATTAGGACACGCGAGTCCATAACCCATGCAACCTTGACACCCTTTATGGCAGTAGGCTAGGCTATCTATCTCATCACATCATCTCGGTGTTCAAAATTCTCCATCTCTTTCTCATCAGTCAGTGGCTGGTGGCGTACCTCATATAATTCAGTGAAGGAAGGGGGTGGTGTGAAGTTTGAGCCATGGAGAAATCTAGTGATGGTGGTCTCAGAGATGTATACCCTTATGCCACGCATCTCAATATACTCCAGAGGAAGTATTTTGGTGGCCAACTCCCTCTTAGACTGTCATGAACGCGGGTTAGGCCGAATAGAACTCTTGAGTAAAGGTGACGCCATAATAGCCCTGTGTTTAGGCCATCCACTCAAAATGATGAGCCTCAAACAACTTTGTTAAATCTAGTACCGAAGCCAAGTTATCCGTGGAGACCTGTATCTCAAGCATCACCACTTTATTTTGCAAGCTAGTGAACCTTTTGGTGAACCCTTGCTGGTAGATCTTCCTGGAACCCGAAACTAGCCACCTATTTTTAAGGAATTGCACAAGCAATAGGAGAGTGTAGGAGTCATTCGTTTAAGATGCCGCATAGCATTCATCACCATCATCATTGTCTTCCCCATCATCATCCTGTTGTTGGGGAATTTGCGTACGTCCCTAGACTATAACAGTCTCATCCGAGGAAGCCTCGTGGCTTTTAGATTCGCCCTCCTCCTCAGACTGGGAGAGCACCACCCTTGCTGCTGCCTAGGCTCTGGTTGTACAAGGTAGATATGGTGAAACAACCCCATGAAACTGCACGTTAAGACTCCCTGAGGATTCATCACCCAAGGCACTCCCCATTTGATGGCTAGACTCATCGTGAAGTTGTGATTGAGGCTCATCATTAGGGGGTGCAGTCCGTCTGCGTGGAGCCAGATTTCCTGCAAGCCACAAGGAGGGAGAGAGGTTAGTTCATGAACTAAAAACATGATGCATTAATGAGTACTCAAACTTCCCCTGTGTTGTTAAGTGATAATGACCCTTAACAGTGGCATCGCACAATCTATCATAGGGAAATTGTACTAAATTTGAGTGTTGGAACACCTACAAAGTCAAACTAGATCAAGTACCCAACACAAGCCCAGGGGTCCCTGCACGTGACCTTTTCATGGGTCGTGGTGTGTACCATGGTCCGTGGAGGGTTCCATAACTGGGCCCTTCAGAGTTGAAACAACATGGATCCTTTCATCAATTATGGTTTGCACCATAGTCTGTAGAGAGTACCGTGAAGGGACCTTTGAGTTGCAACAAGCCAGGGTCCCTGCACGTGACCCTTTTACGGGCCATGGTGTGCAACTTTTGGAATAATGGAAGAATCGGGGTAAAGCTTTTCTAAGACTTCAGTGGGTAGTTCGTGATATCCAAACTATTCAAGCATCGTCGGTAGCTTCAGAAGGCGCTTTTAGTGCGGCAAGATTCCAATTTGGAGACTATAGACATCACTAACAACAGATAGCTTGGAAATTTTAATTTTATTCAGAGATTAAATCAATGCAGAGCGGAGGAATTTGGGGCGTCCATTTTTGCCGTCTCAAGTTGAAGCCAATATAGATAATATTTTATCAAAATCAAGTGAAGATGACATGGATTTTATGGAGGAACAAGCTCAAGAACCAATTCCAGAAAATGTAATATTAGAAATGTTAGAAACACTTAGGCAAGATTTTCAAAGTGGTATAAGATATTAGTATATTACAATAAATAAGACCTAATTGAAACAAAACTCTTTCTAGAAGGTGGCTGCGGAAATTAGGTTCTTTTCTAATATCTGTATAATTTAAAGTAACATAATAAAATTATAAGCTATTCTCTTTTTTTTAAGTTAGTATCTTGAATTTACTTTTACTTTAAGTTTAGAATTTTTTAAAATATATATTTGCCCCCTTATTTCTCAAATCTTTATTAACTTCAAAAAAAATATAAAATGAAACATTCAAAAATTTAAATTTTATATTTAAAAATTTTGAAATTTAAACTTTTAAAGTCAAAAGTTTTAAATTTTATATTTAAATTTGAAAACTTGAAAATTTTGAAATTTAAACTTTCAAACTCAAAAGTTTAAATTTTATATATAAGTTATGACTTTAAAACTATTAAAACCTTTGAAAATTAAACTTCAAACTTTAAAAAATTTATATAATGATAGCTTTAAACTTAAAAACGTAATTTTTGATTATGTATGTTAAAGGAATAAACTTTAAAACGTATAAAAAATTTAAACTTTAAAATTTAAAGTTTAAACACTTTAAATTTTTATACTTGATAATTGAGAATTTCAAATTGAACTTACAAAAATACAACTTTATGAATCGTTCAAAGTTCAAATAATTAACCAATTATTTAATTTTTTTAAAAAAGATAAATTTCGAAATACCGGTCCGATCCGGTTATTATTGGACCAATAAGGTAAGGGGCAATTTTCCTAATTTTGCCGGTATCGGTCCGGTTCCGGAGAAATTTCCTCCATATATGATCGGTACCGATAATTACTGGTCCGGTGGTGCCGGTACCTGTTTCCCTGCCACCCTTAACCACAACCAAAAGCTCCTGTTCAATCACTGTATAATTTCTTTGGGCCTCATTCAGTGGTTGCTGGCATAGTAAATGGGATGAAACATCTTGTTGCGCTTTTAACTAAGCACAACACTCACAACAATCCTGCTGGCATCACACATGATCTCAAATGGGGTTGACCAGTCTGGTTCCACAATCACTGGTGCAGAGATCAACTTGGCTTTTAATGTAGTAAAGGCCTGCAAGAATGTCTCATCAAATTGAAACTTTGCATCCTTCTCCAACAATTTGCACAGGGGGTGAGCAATTTTAGAAAATCTTTTATAAAAATCATGGTAAAAACTCGCATAACCGAGGAAGCTCTAGACACCCTTTTATAGAAATGGAAGGTGGTGATTTCTCAATGACCTCTATCTTCACCTTATACACCTCTATCTATCTTTCAGAGATCTTAAAACCTAGGACTATTCCTTCCTTGGCCATCAAGTTGCACTTTTCCCAATTCAAGACTAAATTTGCTTCTTCACAGCATTGCAGAGCCCTGCTAAGATTGAGAAAGCAATCATTAAAAGTATCTCCTACTATAGAAAAGTCATCAATAAGTACCTCAAGGGTGTCCTCAACCATTTTAAAGAATATATATATCATGCAGTGCTGGAATGTGGCTGGGGCATTTTATTGCAGATCCCAAATGGCATGCATTTGAATACGAAGATCCCATAGGGGCAGGTAAATATGGTATTCTCTTGGTCTTCCGACACTATAAAAATCTGGTTGTACCCAAATTACCCATCCAGCAAATAATACCAAACTCGGTCTGCCAGTCTGTCTAACATCTGGTCTATGAAGGGCATGGGAAAATCATCCTTCAAGGTCTATCAGTTAAGTTTCCTGTAGTCCATACAGACCCACCACCCAGTGACTGGTTCAAAGTGGGACTAACTCATTTCTATCATTTGACACCACTGTCATGCCACCTTTCTTGGGGACATACTAAACTGACCTCACCCAGTTGCCATCAGAAATTGGGTATACGACCCCTCATCCAGCCACTTGATTATCTCTTTATTCACCACCTCTTACATAGGTGGATTAAGCCTTCAGTAATTCTCAATGCTAGGGATGCAGTTTTCCTCCAACTTGATTTTATGAGTTCAGATTCCTAGAGGAATCCCAATGATATCAGCTATAGTCTAACCAATAGCCCTTTTGAACCTCTAGAGACCCCCATTAATGTTGTAACCCGCTCTGCCTGTAATTCTGCAGCAACAATGATAAGAAGAGTATTATTAGAACCCCAAAACACATACCTCAGATGTTATGGAAACTCTTTGAGTTCCACTACAGGGGGTTCCTCAATGGATGGTCTAGCAAGCGGAGTAGGTCTATTTTTCAGATCTAGATCTAACTGCTTAGAGGTAAAGGGTAAAGGGTAAGGGTTCTTGACCCTATACCCTACAGTGCATGTACTGACTCATCATAACCCTCAATCCATCCTTGGAAAAATTCATGGGTATTGCTGCCAAGGGCTCCACACCTATCCTCTTTTCTTTAGGGGCATATGTAGTGTATGTAGCATCAACATCAACAATTCACATCATTGTGACACTGTTTGGTTCTCTTCATTGATGCACACACATTAAACTTCACTTCCTCAATATTTAGGTGGAATTTAAGCTCCACACACCCCACATCGACCAAAGCTCGGCCTGTGGCCAAATATCGTCTCCCCAGTATGATAGGAACCTCAAAGTCTACCTAAAGGTCCAAAATAACAATGTCTGTTGTGAATATAAACTTTCCTACTCATATCAGCATGTCATGTAGGATCCCCACGAATCTCTTAACTGGCTTGTCTACTATAAATAGTCACATAGAAGTCGGTGTGAGGGCTCCCAAGCCTAGCTGTTTGTAGACTGCTAGCAGCATCCAATTTATGATTTCTCCTAGATTACATAGAGCCCATGCAAAATCATAGGCACCAATAGCACATGGAATTGTGAAGGCCCCTGGATCTTCCTTCTTTTCTATCAATGACCTTGTAACAATAGTGCTATAATGATGGAGGTTATCCACTAGCTCAACTGTGATGGTCTGTTTCTTAGTGATGAAGTCCTTCATGAATTTAGTATAACGTGGCATTTGTTCAAGTGCCTCCACCAAAAGGATGTTTACAAAAAGTTCTTTCAGCATAAACAAAAACTTTTAGAATTTGCCATCCTCAACCTTTTTTTTAATCTTTGCGAGAATGGTGGTGGTGGCCTAGCAATAGGTGGCAAAGATTTTGCATTATTCGGTTCAACCCTCTCAGAGAATTTACTGGTTTCTACCTCCTTTGATGCAATGTTTGGCCTTTTAGCTTCGTCATCATTTTTAGCACCAGTGGAGTCTAAAGCTTTGTGAGCCTCATTATCAACACCTGCATCACCTGCAAGAACAGGGTTAGAAATCACCATACCACTCTTTATGGTCTCTGCCATGTAGTCCCCATCTTTCTTAGGATTCAAAACCATGTCGCTAGGAAGTGACCCAACCTTTCTCTAGTTTAATGCAGCAGATAGTTGCCCCATCTACTGTTCCAACTGTTTAATAGATGTGGAGTGCGAGTCTACCAACTGACTAATGTTGGTCATATCTCCTCTCATATCTCGCACCCCAACTTCAGTAACTTTCACCTTTTGGAGAACCTTTGTCATCATTTCTCCTAATTTTGAACCATCACCACCCCCTCCCCCCCGCCCTTCCAGTTATTTGGATGCTCTCTGTTCATGGATGGCACATATGCTCCAGTTCGATCACTCTTGAAGGTGTCTCTATTTTGCCAATTACCTTGGTCACAATTTTCAGGCTGGTCATAATAGTTGTCATGGGAATAATTCTGACTTTGGTTCCCAGAGTTATATGTCCAGAAATCCCTCTGGCTATTTAGGAACTTAGCTTTTTCCTCAAAGTCAAACTCTGGCTCATCATACATATTTGAGACTTCCAAAGCTTTGGCCTTCTTCAACCCTCTACCTAATCGACGTTTGGTCAACAAGTCCATTTGAGTCAGCATGTGAGCCATGTCCTTATCAAGTTCTTCTTCCTTTTGTCTCTACTTTATCGTTATCTCAAACATAAACCCTCTAGAATCTGAGTCTCTAGTGTACCATGCTCGATTGTTCTCGAAAACTTGGTCTAAGATAGTAATTGCCTTCAGAAATGTTCTGGCCATGAAAGAACCACCACATGCTGCATCAATGATTGGCTTGGTCACAAAGTTGCATGATCTATAGAACACTTCCTCGAGATGTTTATTTGTTAAGTTGTGATTTGGGCATTGCTTTAACTTTTGTTGGAATCTCCCCCACATCTCGTGCAAGGCCTCAGTGGGTAGCTACTTATGAGCATTGATCGCATCCTTAATCTTCAGCTTCCTAGATGGTGGGAAGAACCTTTCTAGAAAAGCATCCTTTAACTCTCTCTAGGTCAGAATTGAATCATGAGAAAGCTCGTTCAGCCACTTCATTGCCTCCTTGACAAAGACAATAGTAACAACCTCAAACAGATAGTTGTTTGAGCGACACCGAGAATCTCGGAAGATCAGCATGTCGCAACAAAGTTCATGAGATATTGTTTTGCATCATCTCATGTAGCTCCACTTTATAATCCCTTCAAAGTAAGCATCTGAAGCATAGTACTAGTGGTGGTGAACTTGACACCTGGGGGTAATAGGTAAATGACTATCGCCCTTGTGGCCCCAGTACCATCATCATCATCATGAGTAAATTGCAGCTGGTGTAGGCTAGGTGCCCTTAGTGTTGATTGACACTGGGTTGGTGGTGGAAACACTCCCCCATTATCATCTGGATCATCAACATGACCCCCATTATTTCCATTATGTTGGTCACCTACTTCTGTTAACCACTGTGATTTACACTATTGTGTATTCATTTTTTGGATTGGCTTTTGTAATTCAGGGTCATAGGGAAGGAATGCTTCACCCTTGCTCCAGGTCTTTGGCATATAAAACCTAATTCCCTACAAAAGCAAAATACAAAAACAAAAGTAAAATTGGGAAATAGAAGTATAATTGAAAAGATAGCTAATAGATGTACTTAAAAGTTGTGTTCCTCCGCAATAACGCCATTTTTGGTAATATTCAAATATACTTCTTAAAAAGAAATATAGATGATCGTTAGCAATCTATTCACCCAACTTAGAGTTAAAGTCGATTCCACATGGAATAGATTAAAACAAGTATTAGCTATTACTTTTCAACTGAAGTTGCTACATCCCAAAAATAATAGTACATAAAGTAAATTAGTGGTTTGTTGGAACAACTAATAATAATCAGTGAATAAGGTTTGAGTGACAACTTGTTGTGTACAGATTGAGACTTAGGCTAGGATTGTATTTCTCATGACCTATAACTCATCAGGCGTTATGCATTTGGGGTACCCCTTCTATTAATGCATGCAAAATCTAGTGAGATAAGTAACTCATAATTCACCTTTCAATCTATCTTAGAAGCATTTCACTCCTCCTCTCAGACTTAGAATGTAGTTCGTGCTAACCCTCACTGTTGATCTCTAGGTACTTTCCCTTCTCGGGCTCCAATAAATTAGACGAGAATTTATTCTCTCGAATTCTAGTTATGACCATCTTTTCCAAATTACTACTCTCCTCTCGGACAAGTAATAAATACATACGCGTTTTCAATATGTTCACTCATTAAGAAAGTGATTTAGATGAAGACAATCACAATACATGCTAATTGATTAATGGAACTCACCCTAATCGTTTGCCTAATTTGTTATCTTGTCGTGGTTCCCACAACCCTAGTAGTGGGGTTTAGCTATGCATAGTCAATAAAAACCCCCAAAAATAGATGAAGGATTCATGATGAAATCACTTACAATACAAAAGATGAAGAATAAGGAGTCCAAAATCCTTGATAGATGATGAAAATAGTGATTACAAAGTTCAAGTTTGTCGTAAGTCAAAGTTCCCTCGCATACAAGTTATCTAGAAGCTAACAATAATTTAAATATAAACAAAAATATCATTTATATACAAGACAAACCTAGTCCAAATCAAAGTAAGAAAACGAGCTTAGCATGTATCACGGAACAACTTCATAGTCCATGGCGCGTACCACAGCCCGTGAAGGATTTCTTTGTGTGCCACTTCAGAATCTACAGCTTTCAAGTCATCCCACCATAGGCGCTCACCACGACAGGTGGTGTGTTCCACTACCCGTGGTGGGTCTCATGAAGATCCATTTTGTCCATTTCTTCAAGAGGACTGGGTTGGGCTAACCTATGGTGTACCAATTGTTATGCCAATAGCAGTGCCGAGAAGCTAAATTGGTATGGAAGAACTGTTGCACCGCGGGAAATCCTTCTCTATACAAGTTCTTGGACGAGGTTTTTGAACAGAACTTCGATAGGCGAGAGGTGTAAGCATCGCGAGGTGTGAAGCAATCTCGTACTAAATGAAATGACTTTCACTTTCCATAATAAAAATGAAAGAAAGTCTACCTTTTCTTGAAATTGCGGTCAGTCTCGCTACCTCTTTAGTTGCCTCCCCCTACTTGCTCATCCGCAATTACTACCACAAGTCCTATCTCTAAAGAGGCTTATGCACTCCATGACTTTCTTATGTTATGGGGTCTTGAAGATGGAATTTCGCTGCCAACCCTAGTCAGCAAGCTTAAAAACCTTCTCCTTTCTCCCATTTCATTAGTCAACAACCAATGAAATCTAAATTTCTTCACTACTCGTATAGGGAAATTCAGTCTCTTTTTTCTGGTTGGGGGGGGGGGGGGGGAGGGAAGCAGGGCAGTCAAAGAATGAACCAAAGCAAATGATTATTCTAGAATGGCTATTCCTCACAATTGCTCCCTGACCCTGGCTCTTCATGCACTTTACAGACCCTTTCACGATCCATAAAGGGTTCCACGCTCCGTGAAGGGTCTCGTGGTCCTTCCCTTGAGTTTGGTCCCCAAGTCTTAGTTTTAGCCTAAGCCTTCCATGGTGCCTTTTATGAACCGAGATGTGTTCTGCGGACCGTAAAAGGGTCTGTGGGACCCAATTTTTCTTTTTTCCTCTTTTTTCCATTCATTGCATCATCCATGACAACCCACCATGGCACGTGGTATGCTTCACGACTCGTAGTGGCCTCTGTACAGGCCCTTTTTAGATTTTCAATTTTATTACTTTAATTTCTCTAGAAATCTATGCCTCAATTGCATTTCCTGGACAGTAACACCAAACACACATCATAACCCAAAACATGTTTGGAATTCGCAATTATTCACTATTTTAGGCACAAAAATATTGTAATTTCATGACACATCAAGGAGGATATTTATTGTTGAAAGTTTTTCATGATCAAGTCAAATATAAAAAAAATCACCAAATAGGGAGATACAGACACACTAAAAAATTATTAGTTATCGTTCAAGAGGACGAATTGCCAAAGACCATCCAAGAGGAGAGCATCCACAAAGTGTCATAAGGGGCGCTGCTTCTCTACTATATTACGTTTATATTAGTGATTTTTATCTTAGATTTTGTCATAATAATTAAAGAGGATTCATTATCAATCAAATCTACAAGATTGGATCACAGTACGAAAATGCAGCATAGCATTGAACTTTAAACTTGGACATAGTCCAAATGGGAGTATTAATCTCTATGGATGCAAGTTGAGGATCAATTTCATCACATTCTTGTCAGAAGGCATTTGAATTATTTTTTTTGCTTTGACAGTATTGAGTTTCACATATAAGGTAACATCTAAATTCACATTGGAAGAAATATCCTTCCCTTTAGATCACAATTATAATATACATAACATAGAGTTTTAAAAAATTATATCCATGTAAGTTCTTATTTATTACTATGAAGTGCGTCATATATATAATTGAGAGGTTGCAAGCCTCTTTTTCATCCTCAATATTTGACATTCATCTTAATCTACAGAATTTATCTTAACATAAAAGATACCTTCTCAGTCAATTGTGTGAAACTACAAGTAGTTTGATTCTCAATCTCAGGAAATGCAGGTGGGTTAGATGTTGAAATCGCAATTGTATATCAAGAAATTTCTTCGCAATCCCAATCTCTCAAGTTTTTCCATAAGTTGACAGTGTCATAGCTTTTGAACTCTTTAAAATCATATTTAAATCAAGCATCTTAAACTGTATATAGTTGAAATTCTTATGTAATCTAAGATATGTAGACATTCAATATCGAGGACCGAAAATAATTTCTTAAAATTCATGTCAAATTCTTTTTTCAAGAGATTAATTAGTGATTAAACAAAACTTAGTTTGTCGATTTTGTTTGCTCAAACTCTACTTTATCGATCCCAACCAAGAAAGAGACCATTATTGACACCCAGTTTTGTTCCCTAATAATTTTAAGTTATTAATAGAGTTTCTTCAATTTCATATAATAAAAAATAATTATTTTTAAAAATTCAAAAATAATTTTTAAATCATGTTCAAGGTGATTTTGATATGTTATTGTCACAATCCAAACTAGCCCTAAATGTGACAGAACGATTAGGGTTCCTCTAGAAAATCTCAACCAAGCCTGTTAATATATCAAATATACATAAGGTAAAAAAGAACTCAAGAACGCATAAGAGACCATGATAGGTCTAAAAGTCATAGCGTAGCAAGAAGGAAATAAAGACAACATAGGCTCTTTTATTGTAGTAACCTATAAGAGGGAGAGTCGAACCAAGAAAGAAAAGGAGAAAATTTTGCAAAAGTGACTTGTGATGAAATAGACCTGTGACGCAAGTGTGCACGCATTATGGATGCAGTCGTGGACTTGGTCAATCTTGGTTTAATTTCTGTCAAATCCTTGTTCGCAAAAAAATATACTGTCCTGAACCCTCTTTGCATTGTGGACTTAGGAATTTCTTTTCATCCGATTTTAGTTTTTAATTAGAGGCATTTTGGACCTTTTCCTACCCATCTAGCACTATGCTATATCATTTTGGTACAATTTTATATGTCTATATATAACTACCCAATTTAACCCAATTTCTCCCATTCTTTTATAATTCATCCCCTAAGAAAAAGTACTCTTTCTAAGAAGGTGCATCAAGCTCCCATAGGCTTTTAATTCCTCCATTGATTTTCAAGTTTTTCTCAAGCAAATTACTCAAGGTATGTGGGTATTTATTCATGGGTCTGTCCTACCCATGGAGCCAAAACAATCCTTAAATTTTTAATCCAATTTCAAGTATGTATATTTATAAGTCTTCATAATTTTCATTAAATCATATGAATTATACTTTATTTTGTGATTATTAGTCTATTTTGACATGAATTAATGGTTATTGCATGACATTGATAACTTTTTCATGAATTCTCTACTACACTACCTAGGGTTATGACATGGATTATGGGCATTTTCAATCATAATTGAGGTTTTACATGAAATTCATCTCCAATTTCATTTTGGGTTCATGAAAGTCAAAATGTATTACTTTAGTTATAGTTTCAATTGATATTGTTCTTCTTAATTAAGTATAAATTTATTCAAATTATATGACTATGCATGGTTTCAATTCAATTTCACGATTTCAAGTGAATTCCACGTGAACCCATGGATTCTGCTAATTTCAAGTATGAATCCATGAATTACTCAAAGGGGTCCTTTCAAGTATGATTCTATTGATATTGTCTCATATGATTATGCATGATTTCAAATCTATTACATGATTTTAAGAAATCTCCACTTTTTCATTCAATTTCATTGTGCATTTTTTGGGTCTTCTCAATTTCTACAATTTCAATTTAGTTCATGATTTTAAATCTATTTGATACAAATTAATGTTAATTGCATGAAATTTATAAACTTTTTGTATGAATTCTCTATAGTGCTATTTTTGTTTCATAATGTACCTTTGGATCTTGTTCAATTCTCATCCAATTGCATTAATTGGGATTGAATTATTGATTATTTACTCAATTAAGGATGAATTACAATTTAATTACATGATTTTGATGAATTACAAGAAATTGCTTCTGATGTTACTTAAGGTTCATGAAAGTATCTATGGGTTACCTTTTATGATATCAATTCATGATATTTTTCAATATTACACAGGCTTTAAGTTATAAATTGCATAATTTCAATGAAGTATTACCTAGATCCATGTATTGTATTAATTTCAAGTATGAAGCTGTGAATGTCTTTATGAATCTCTTCAATTATGATCAAGTTAATATGGTTCATATGATTATGCATGGTTCCACTTCAATTACATGATGTTAAGATAATTCCCTATAGATTCATGCATGAGCCCATATTTTTCAAGGATAAGATTTATGTTATGATCATGTATTTACAAGGTTTTCAATTAAGTTTCATGAAAAGAAGGGAATAAGCTTTTATGATGAAATTCAAGTCAAGAATGAATGTTGGTGGGTTTTCTCACCTAAGTGTGAATGTGTAATGATGAAAGACCAATACTCACATTACATAAGTTTTAGAAGCTATTCTATGATTATGTTTATTGAAGAATAGGACGAGTTAGTTGATACCACCTCTCCACACATTATAACTTAAGATGTATGATTATGACAATTCCGTTGAGAGCGTACTTAGCACTGAGTAGACCTTGGGACAAAAGCAAAAGCACTCCACTAGTAGAGGCATGAGTCATTAATGGTACCTCATTGTCTTATAACTATGTGCCACTGTAGAATGAAAATTAACCTTTGCTAGATGCTTGATTCTCTAGCAAGGCCCAACTGTTAGTAGATTCTTAATCCCTTATGTAGCTTGGTAGATCGACTTAGTCATTAGGAGGTTTACCTTGGCAAGTGACTTTCCCCTTTCTTCCAATGCATGGGTAAATATTGAGACTCCATGTTATAGATCACATGGTTATATCGATTAATGGTAGCTCTCACAAAGATAAGAGGTTTCTCTACAATAAATGATCAAGTTGTTCCTTATTATGATTAATGATATTTTTCTCACAAAAGATCAAGATGTCTTTCACATTTTTTGGTATATCTCACCACGATTCATGACTTTTACTACTATTATTGTAGATTTTCTTTATGAATCATGGTATTTTACGAAGTATATAATTTTTTAAATGACCCATAGTACTATATTCTTCTATGCCTCATCATGGTTCATAAATTGCAGTTGCCAAGTTTAATGATTTAAATGGTATTTCAAAGGACTGTATAGTTTAACACTACTCATTGCATCACCTTATTATGCCATGATATCTTGCATTGCATTCTGAGGACTAACACATATATAGTACATTCAGAGTACTAATGCATATTTTGCCTATGTTATTTTATAATGTAAGGCTTGACGATCACCCTACACCCTCTTGTAGCTAGATAGAAGATTTGTTTACTTGATTGGTGAGTCCTCCGTACTTCGGGTTAGTAATTGAGAGTTTACTTTCTTGTCATCCTTAGACTATGTTGTTATCTTGAGACCTTTCTTTTCTTTTCTTTTTTTTTGGGGGGGGGAGGAGAGGGGAGGGGGAGGGGTGGGGAGCTAGTGACTTATTCTATATCCCCACCTATGGTAGTATAGTAAAGGCATGTCTAAACATAGAAACGTGTAAGTCTTTTTAATCGGGCTTGAGCTTTACTTATATCTTTATACTTTATTTTGAGACTTACCTATTATATCATTTTCTATTGTTGATTTACTTGCCTTGTGTATGCTTGATATGCTATGGTGGCTTGGTTGAGGTTTTTTTTTAAATCCTAATCGTCTTGTCACACCTAAGCGCTGGTTTAGATCGTGATAGACATGGTATCAAAGCAAAAAGTTCAAGTGTCACTGGAAGATTAGCATGCCACATGTAGTAAAGTCTTATTTATTGGTGTGAAGCATGCCACATCTCTAAGTAGGAAGCTGAGAAATCTTAGAACATGTTTCGCTTTTTTCATGATCTACGTCATGCAATAGAGTTGAGCCCTAAGGTCCTTTCTCCTAAAAATTGTTTCTTTTGGATTTTAAAAAGATGACTCCGAGAAAAGTCTCGTCCCAAAGAGAAGTCAACTTCAATGAGGGACGACTACCTTAAGTCGCCAATGATCCCTTGGATGAGCAAGTGACCTTTATTGAATTTTGAATGGCCATCTCAATGCTTGCCCAAGTTGTGATGGTATAAGCCAATCAAAGAGGGGTGGTTCACAATGTGAACTCCGTGGACACAAGGGCTAGGAATTTTACAAGGATGAACCCACCGAACTTCTATGGTTCCAAGGTGGATGAGGATCCCCAAGACTTTATTGATGAGGTATACAGGATTGTAGATATTATGAAAGTGTCGTCAGAGGAGAAGGCAGAATTAATGGCATATCAACTTTAGGGCGTTACTAGGGTATGATATGACCAATGGAAAAGTAAGAGAGTCGAGGATTGGACCTATTTCTTAGGAGGAATTCAAAAGTGTATTTCTTGACCACTTGTTTTCCTTGGAATTGAGGGAAGTTAAGTCTCAAGAATATATCAAGCTTCATTAGGGGAGAATGAGTGTGAGGGAATATGCGCTCAAGTCCACCAAATTGTCCGAATATACTCCTTTTATGTTTTCGGATCCAAGGGTAAGGATGAGTACATTTATAATCGGTGTTTTGAATTTGGTGTCTCAAGAATGCAAGATAGCTATGTTAATCAAGAAAATGAATATTTTTGATCCATGACCTACGTCGGGCCAATTGAAGAATCAAAGCTTAAGGAAAGTTCTAGGGTGGTCAATAAGGCTCGAGTTGAGGATGATTTTGTCTTTTGCCAATACTTTGGTGTCGAGGAGTAAAAAAGAAAGGAATTCATACTCAACTTGTCAAAAGTGTGGTAAGATGCATTTAGAAGAGTCTAAGGACGAAAAAGATGGTTACTATGAGGGTGGGCGAGATTGGGCATAACAGGAGAGATTGTTCGGTGGTGGCTAAAAGAGTAAGGAAGAGGGCTCGAGCTGCTTCATTAGTATGTTATGAGTTTCTTTTAGTCATGGAAATAATTGGCATGGATTAGGATTCGTATTCATGGTTTCTTAATTGATTTGATTACTTGGGTGGTTGAATTGTAGTATTGATGAAATTTCTATCCTTCCATATTCGTTCTCATGCATCCTTACGTTCTAGCTTTCCATATTACCTGATATGCATGCATTATCTGATATGTTATGAGTTTTTTTTTAGTCATGGAAATAATTGTCATGAATTGGGATTTGTATTATGGTTTCTTAATTGATTTGATTACTTAGGTGGTTGAGTTGTAGTATTGATAAAAGTTCTATCATTCCATATTCGCCTTTATGCATCCTTCTGTTTTAGTTTTCCATATTATCTTATATGCATGCATGATCATGAAACCAAATTTTTAATCCATGTTATATGCAAGCTGTGAAAATCGCATAATTTTAGCATTTAAATTACTTTATTACATTCATGCGGAGTTGGTAGGTATTCTTTCCATCCTACTCGTGTTAGCTTGATTCACATTCGAGGACGAATGTTCCCAAGGGGGAGATATTGTAATACCTCGGTCATTTGAAAGTTGAAAATTGATATATGAAGATAAAACATTGAAAAATCAATTATCCAATTTCAACCTCAAAGAAAGATAGTCAAATCTACCTTGAATGTCGAAAGCCACACCCGAACACTCTATCGAAGAATTACCCTAAAAAAATCAACTTTGAAAAGATTTTGAACTATGAAGAATGAAAAAAATTCATCAAAACGAATCCAACGATATCCATATTACAAGATTTTAAATTCGGGGGGAAAATCATTGAAAAATTACCTCGATATTATAATTTAATTGAAACTTATATTAAAGTCAAGAGGAGTTCGTGGTTAAAAAAATCATTAAAATTGAGCAAGAAGTGGAAAATCAAAATCATCATTACTCGAAGTACAAGTTCTTGAAGAAACCATAAAAGTAAAAGTTCAAAACCAAGAATTAGAAGTTGAAATCATGAAATAATTGGTAGAAAACAAAGATTTTAAGTCAAAATCACTTACTCAATGAGTTTATCTTGAAAAAGCTCTTCAAAATCTCTTCTTCCAAGCTCCAAAAATGGTGAAATATAAAAAATAGGATATTTTCACAAAATTAACATTGGAAAGGACTTTTGCCCTTTGCGATCGTAGCCTACTATCCTCGCAATCATAGAGAACAAAATAAATGTTCATCGTGATCACGGGGGTGATAATTGCAAACGCAAAGAACAGAAAAGGAAAGACATCGCGATCGTGGGGATTCCTTAGCGATCGTGGAGAAAAAAGCAGAGACACATTGGAAATGTGGAGAGAGAGAGAGAAGTGAACACGAAGAAAAAAAACACCTAAAACAAAAACCAACAACATAGAACCAAAATCTTCTATCGTATCCTTGGGATTCATTCGAAATCCCATACGCACAAATCATATATGCTACCCCATTGAATTTGATATTTCGCACTCAATGGAATATTCAAAATTCAAATCCAAGGTCTTCTTGGTCCGAAATTCAATTAGTCAAAACTAAACTAACTTAAGGTTCAAAAATATCAAAACAGCGTCGGAACTCCCAAAAAATATGATGAAGTCCTTTCTATACCTAAAATCGCCTCCTAAATTCAAGAAATCATCAGAAATCCAATCCAAGCATCCAAACTCAAAATGTTAACCAAAGTCAAACCTCGTTCCAACTTAATCAAACTTCCAACTTAGTATCTAAATTCCACAAACAACTCCAAATCTGAAAACAATGATGCCCATAGATCAATTTCGACATTCCGGAGTTGATGAAATTGACTTAATTTTATTTCAAGACTCGGAACTTCAATTGATACCAAAAATCACTTTTGAACAACTTTAACTTTTAAAACTTAAAAACTCACCCATTACTCAACTTTTCCTCAAAACGTCAAAATCAATCACACAAACGGATCAAATAGGACTTGAAACAATTATCAGGAGCGATAAACATGATAATTTTT
The DNA here is from genome assembly GCA_029948455.1 of Solanum rostratum. Classification (NCBI taxonomy): domain Eukaryota; kingdom Viridiplantae; phylum Streptophyta; class Magnoliopsida; order Solanales; family Solanaceae; genus Solanum; species Solanum rostratum. Next base: position 52,136,246 of record CM057053.1, read on the forward strand.
CAAAAATGACCTTCAGGGTCATTACATGGAATAGAAACCTTAAGTTATTTAGGATTTATTATTTTTTATATTTATTTAATTTATATCTTATTAGAATTTATTTGTCCTATTTCACATAAGAATAAATTTTCTACTCCTAGTTTTTTTTTTTACAATTATAAATAAAAAATATTGCTAATTATTTTCAACAGAAACAATGAAAAACAGGAAAAAATTATTGAGATTCAAAAGCTTTTGAGTTTATGAATAAAACATTTTCTTTTCAATTTACCTTTAGAAAGAAGGTTGAATTATATTGTACCACATACATCAACTGTTAGTAAAATATTGAAAATCACAGAAAACTTCTAAGCTTGAGGCGTGTCCATGACATTGGTCTAAAAGATAGTTTATCGGTATGGGTATATCCTCATAATTCAACAAGCTCTTCTAGTGTAAAATAGAAGTCAAAAACTAACAAAGATTATTTTCAAAAAACACAACAATAGAAAGAAACTTAGAAAAAATAATGTTCCTTTCTCCACTTCAAAACGTAAGTTCCTAGTGATATATTAAAATAAAATCAACCAACATTCTTCCTTAAAACTAAGGCCATACTGAGGCCATTTAAAACAATAGAAACTGACACCCAGTTTCCATTTCCAATTAATAAAAATAACTCCTACTAATTCATAATTTCAAAACAAACGTTTGTCATCATTACTGACCAAAATTATATCACTTTAATACTCCCTAATTATGTCTAGTAAATATAATTATTCTTTCAAACAAATTAATTAAAAATAACTATTATAGTATTAGTTTTAAATTCTTTTTGAGATACTAATAAAAATAATTTACCAACAATTCCTTATATATCTCAACAACAATAACATACCCAGTGGAATCTCATAAGTGGGGTCTGGAGAGGGTAGAATGTACGCAGACCTTACCACTACCTCATAGAGGTAGAGAGGCTGGGTTTCCTCATATGAATACAATGCGTCGAATTCGGTGTCTCATAGACTATGAACCAAACCTAGATAAAACAAAATTAAACTTACAAAATAATTGGTGAAGTTTAAAACTTCTATGAACCAACAATTCTTTTATAAGCTTAGAATTTCACTTTATCACATTATACTCACACAATCTTTGTTGTTATCGCGGTTTTGCCCTAAGAGGCCATGCGTGTGTCCTAATATTCATGAGTGCTTTAAAAATCTATCACAATTTCATAGGAGCGGCACCACTCCACACTCGTATAAGTCCATCCATCAAGTGTATTCTGCAAAGCAATACACTACCTATAAAGGATATGGTAATGGATTTAAAAAACTCAACCTCACTATCCTTGTGGATTTGCATAATATGCACACCATAATAGATCAAAGATGAGACAAAAGTTTATAGTGCACAAGATCGAATAATGATTATTATTACCCATATGAACCTAATTCATGGGATCTCCAATCACATAGGCTAGGTTGCTATCATGTTCAATATACAACTTGACAATAGTCACATTCTCGTTGAAGCTTCATATTATAAAATTTCCCCAAATTTGTAGTCTATGAATTAACTTAGACAAATAATGTGTTCAACCAAAATTTTCAAAAAACCATCATCTAAATAATATGCTAACATAACATAACTCAAATAATTTATTCTCACTGTATCATCATTCAAAAATTTATTTACTCTAATAATAATAATTTGTAGATTTTTAAACTAAATCACAAAAATTACATCACATTTTCAAAAAGAAAAATCCTCAATTTTATAACAACACTAATAATTTACTCATATAAATTCTTGTCATAAAAAGAAAATGTCTCAACCAAGTAGTAAACATGTAAGGTACTTTCAAGCATTTAGATTTGAAAATCAAGAAACATTAACATGTATAGAATGGAATTTTATTACCAAAAGCTTAACACATGATCAAAACATAAAACATTTTTTATTTATTCATATAGTCCAAATTTAGCATGTCAAAAGTAACTAGTTAAGTACTAGTATGTTCACTCATGCCTTGAGAAACATTTAGAACAAATAAGACATGATTATTATAACTTTTACTCACAAACACATTATTTTTTATTATCACAACCTTACCAAATTCAAACGCAACTTTTACCCCCACCTTTCCTAATAATCCCACTGAAATCAAATTAGTTCGGATAATAGGAACATGTAACACTTTAGTTGATGCCAATATTTTTTCAGATGTGACTTTGAGAAGAACTTTTCCTTTTCTAAGGACTTGAGTGGTTGTAGAGTCACCAAGATACACCACTTCTTCTCCTTCACTGACTTGGGTGCAAGACACAAAATCTGTTTTATTGGCACAAATATGCCTAGTAGCACCTAAATCTATCACTCAATCACTTAGATTTGCCACTAAATTCACTTGGGAAATGACCGCCACAATAATATCATCTGTTTCAGCCAGATTTACTCTTGGCTTAGCAGGGTTGTCATTTTTCACAACTCTGTGTCTGCATTAAACTGCATGGTGGCCTGGTTTAGCACATACAAAATAATTACTTTTCTTTTACATACCTGTTATTTTTATTGCGAGACTTATTGTCTTCCATAAGATTGGCTTTTGTAGCAATTTCTTTTGCTTTGGCAAAAACAAATTGCTTTCTGTTGGTATCCTCAATGATGATGTGTTTCACCAAATCATCAAGAGATAATTATTTTTGTTTGTGCTTCAAATTTTGTTTGTTCACTCCAAGATAGTGGTAGTGTTTCAATCAGCACACCAGCCACGAACTGTTCCGGTAAAATAATTTTCTCCGACTTAAGTTCTTCAATTAGTTTGTGAAACTCGTTGATTTATATCTTCACATCTTTTTCCTCGATCATCTTCATTTGTAAAAATTATCAATAACAAATTTTTGTTTTGTAGTATCTTTAGCGGAGTATTTAGCAAGTAGCGATTTTCAAATCTCCTTTGCTTCTTTATTAGAACAGTACACATTGAAACATTCATTAGAAAGAGTACTTAGTATTGTGTGCTTACATACCTTATTTGCATAAATTCATTGATTTAATTGATCAGTAACAAATTCATCCGATTTGGATCTATTAGCACGGACGCCACTTTATACATGGCGAGAGCAAAAAAACACATTCTTGCCATCTTTTAGAATTTTGCCCATAAAAAACTTCTACCTTTGAAACATCAGGGAAGTATTTTGTAATGTTATGCGAAGGCACAACAGAAACAACACCATTAGATGTCTGTGCAACAGTAGTGTTATTATTAGTAACAGTAGCAGATTGATCGTTTTCGTGAATCATGATTACAAAAGAAATATCCTTAAGATTGTTGGAAAAATATTGAAAATCACGGAAAAACTCTAAGCTTGAGGCGTGCCTATGGCACTATCCCTAAGGAAATTTCACTCGGTATGGGTGTATCCCCCAAGATTCAACAAGCTCTTCTAGTATAAACTAGGAGTTAGAAACTAATAAAGATTACTTTCAAGAAAATCCAACAATAGAAAGAGACTTAGAAAAAATAATGTTCTTTTCTCCGCTTCAAAAGATAAATTCCTAATGAACTTATATATTAAAATAAAATCAACCAATGAGGCCATTTAAAAAGAATAGAAACTGACACCTTGTTTCCATTTCCAATTAATAAAATTAACTCCTACTAATTCATAATTTCAAAATAAACGTTTGTCATTATTATTGACCAGAATTATATCACTTTAATATTCTCTAATTATGTATAGTAAATATAATTATTCTTTCAATCAAATTAATTAAAAAATAATTATTATAAAATATATTATTTTTAAATTCTTTTTGAGATAGTAAGAAAAATATTTTAGCAATATCAGCATCACCGTGTTTTTTAAATGAGAAAAGTAGATGAAGCCAAAGTCAAATTACTGAAATTTACTTGGAACGACAAGTCAATCATTATCGCGGAAACAAATCGTATTGAAGTTCCATTGGGTATCAAAAGTCATTTATATGTGAAAAGACCAAATTGAGAGGTGACAGATATTCCTCCTCACACATTCTTCAAAGAGCAATAAATAAAATTAGGATCTTATTATATTATTTTTTACAATAATATTTTTAAAACTAACAATTAATAATAAGGATACTTTAGTAATTAAATAATAAATAAATATATATTTTATTATAGTGAATAAAGATAAAACTAATTTATTTATACTTTTTCTTTATTTGAATTAAGAAAATAATTAAATTTAATTTTTTTTTTCTGATCACACATAAAGCCTACAACAAAGACTATTCTTGGTAAAATATGAATAAGATTAGGAGAGACTTCGAAAAAGTCATACAGGTGGAAACATAAAATAGATTAGTCATGGATGGGAAATGGCCAAAGCCAATAGAAATTTCAGCAATTTGTTACCAATGTACCACACCTCAGAACACCAACTCAAACACGCATCAATCCTTTACTCTTTTAATATTCAGAGATATATGACATGAAAAAAAAAACTACTAATATTGCAAGTTTTAATGTTTATTTCAGTTGCCTGTATTTATCACATTTCACTTTATTAAATTTACATAGTAAAGATACGCATAATGAAGATTTATCAAATAAAATAGGAGAAAAGTTTAAATATGCCATTAAATTTTGAGAAAAGATTCATTTATGTCGTCCTTAAAAGTTTGGCTCATTTATGTTATTATCGTTTGAGAAAAGGCTCATCTATGTTATTATTTCTTAACTCTGATTTTGCAAAACCACTTAAACAACTTTAAACACTTTTAAATTAGAGTTTTGGATCAAATGTAGTCTTTTTTATCATTCTTCTTCAAGATTGTGAAGAATGTATGAAGAACACCAAGAACTTCCAAATTTTTAACTTTTTCAAATCTTCACGAAATTACCTCAAATTCCAAGAGTAGCGTTTCTTCGAGCTAAATACCAAAACTCAATATCTTTGAGCTCGGAGTCAACCTAACTCAACAAGATCCACTTGAAATTTTTATTCAAAATTTTAAAACCTTAACTTTCTTTAATGGTAAAATTTACTCCTCAACTCTAATTTTGAACGTAGACTCAAAACACTAAGGAATAAGAATCTAGTGAAAAAACAACAACAAAAATACGAATCAAAGCAAACTTTTAAAATTTTAGGACCGATTTCTCCTTTTTTTTGGGAATATTTTTCACCTAGTGTTATGAAACTTTGAAGAAAATTTTCAAGTATGTCTTGTTGAGTTAGGTTGAATTCGAGCTCAAAAAATATTGAGTTTTGTTATCTAGCTCGGAGGAACGCTACTCTTGAAATTTGGTTGAAGAAGTTGAAAATTTGAGAGTTCTTGGTGTTCTTCATGTGTTCTTGGCATTCTTGAAAAAGAATGACCAAAAAGACTACATTTGATCCAAAACCCTAATTTAAAAATGTTTGAAGTTGTTTAAGTGGTTTTGCAAAATCGAAGTTAAAAAATAATGACATAGATAAGTTTTTCTCAAACGGCAATGACATAAATGAGCCAAACTTTTATTGAATGATATAAATAAGTTTTTTTCCAAAGTTTGATGATATATTTAAGCCTCGATGAATTTAGAGTAATTTTAATAATCTTTGGAAAGAGTGGACCAATATAAAAAGGTGTATACGAATGACAAAAATTCTGAATGACATGATGAATATTGGCATAGAATGAGAGTTTATAAAAGTAAAGCACAATTATGTTTCTATCACCCGCCCCATATGCAACACCTCCTTTTCCATATAAATTTAATAAGTTTCATATTCTATCCTATCACATTTTTAATCCTACTTAATTTTACCAGCCATGAAGAACAACTCTTTGAAGTTTAAGGATGTGTTCTGTTGGAAACAAAATATTTTTTCAAAAATAATTTTTGTTAATCAATCAATCATAACAATAAAACAAAAAGAACCTGCTAACATGCCCTAAAACTGACAAAATTAAAATGGCAAAACAGATATATCTATCTAACCAAAATAATGTCAAGTTTAAATTATATTTCAATAAGTCAGTAGTGTGTGTATATATAACTTACAAAAATGACTACAATTTATGTGTATAACTTATTGTATTAATTGTGGTATATTCCCTTTTTAAAAAATGGAAATTCTTTTAATTAATTCCCTTAAACTCACAAATTTCCATTAATCAATTAACAATTAAAACTAATTCATTAATTGCCGTTTGGACTCTAATCAATTTTTAGTGAAAATTTTGAGATACAACATACTCAAATCTTTTTGTCTATCTTAATTTTTTTCCCAAGCATCAGCATCGTACATGTATTAATCCTCAAAATTGATTTAGTTAAATTGATTTTATATTTTTGTGGAATAATATTTCCAATATTAACCTGAATTGTAGTGATTTTAAATAGGTCAATTCAATGGTACACATAATTGTATTGATCAGACATTCTATACAATGGAATAAAAAGAATTGCTACATCGATTATAATATTGACGATATAGAGTTGAAGGAGTATGCTTCATATTCCGATTTAGTTAATCTAATTTTAAACTCATTAAATATAGATTTGAATACAAAATGTATCAAAATCAAATACATAGTTAAAGGTAATGATAATTCTATAAAATACTAATGTTCCTTTAACGTAAATACTAGAATATATGAATACATGTGCCTATCAGATACATAATATGCAAATCATCAGAACACAAATGAATGCAATCATTAATTTAACACATATGGTATTTATACAGATATAAAGATTAAAACGTGTATTTTAAAATTTATCAAGTTGCACCAGACTAAGCTTCTCCTTCAAATTATGAACTATGTCGTAATTTGCATAAATCTATATATGTGGGGCTTGAATCGAATGATTCTTCACATAAAATTTAATTTTTTATACGGAGAAAAATAGATACCGATTGTATTATATATGTATATATGAACTATAACTATTTATTATATATACATTGAATACAACGAACTAACACATTAGTAATACAAATATAATTTATTAGTGTATCAAATTATACTTATATTTACTGATATACGTTTTAGACTTGTTTTAACAATTCAATACAGGTGGACAATCCAACAATATGACAATGAAGATAAATATAATACCAATATCCAATTGTATAAGTATTATACTGTATCAAAAGTTGAGAAATATTATATGAATATAATACCAATATTCAATAATGTATAAGTATCACACTTTAGTGTGAATCGTTCAAAGAATATTGAATTGGAAGAAAATCACAATAATTCAAGAATAGTGAAAGAAAATATAAAAATAAATGTATATAAATAAAATCTTTGAGATGAAATAAGAATTTAGAAGATATTCACGGACAAAAACTTTCTCTCCCTAAAATCATTTGAAGGATATTGAAGTGGAAGAGAAATTGAAGATAATATATCAATAATAAAAGAGAAAAGATTTAATGTTAGAAAACAATACGGAAGCCTTAAATATTAAAAAAGAATACCTATAAAAAATGGTGCTAAACATGTATAGGCCTAAAAAAAATGGTAATTAGGCTATAATGTTTTGTTGCTATTTAATACATAATCATATTCATATATAATAAATAAAATGAAGTATAATTATATTGATTAAATAGTATAATTCATATTTATGCCATCTATACAGAGAGTAAAAATTTACAACCACAATAGATCCAACGTCAAATAAAAAAGACGAATCAAGTATGATATTTTAACTTCAATGAACAAAGACTAAGAAGAACAATTCCACGACTAATAGAAACCCATGAAGCCACGATAAACCAAATTTTGGGGCTCCATTTGTGTCATTCTCTTGTGTCGGAGTCAAAAATGTGTTCGGCCCAGTATAATTCGGGTTAGACCCGTATAACTCCTGGACCCCCAAAATATCGTCACTTCTAAGCTCCACTCTTCGGGTACCCGCTCCTAAAGTCGGGTACATAATTGCATCTTCTACCGATGAATGACCCAAACCCAATAAATGCCCGATTTCATGAACTGCAACCGATTCCAGATCCACTGCTGATACTATAGAAAAGAAATTCCCATCATCAATCGGCACACCGTCGATTACCCAATTCTCTTCGCCGTCCAAGTGAAAATGACCCGCCGGCGGAGAAAACGCGTGTGCTAATGTACCCATCGGGCCATCAAATGGCTCTCCGTCGTTGTGATCTCCGGTAAAAAACCCGATCTTAATATCAGCCGATCGGAACGACGCTGTTTCAGTAAACGTCAATGGGGTAACCTCCGACCACCGATCGAACGCGCGTGAGAACACGCTCTTGATGGTATCCGTTAGTCCGTCTTGCGATAGAAAAGCGTATGTCAGATCTCTCTTATTCGCCGGCCACCTTGGTCTTCCCGGAAAGAATGAGTAGTGAGCTACCGTGTGCATCGTCTGAGAGCCTGTCGGCGGCTTGCCGGAGTTCATAGTACTAGTGCCGTTAACTATATCAGCGTTTCCGCATCTGGGTTTTATGAGATGCTGAATCGTCGGCGCGTCGAGTATGCCGGTGGTATTTAGGTTGAAGTTTAGCTGGTAAGTCTTGAGAGCAGATTCAAGAATATCATCAAAGTCATCAGTGAAGTTAGTCGAAGAATCAATATATCCAAAATTGTGAAAGTATTTTTTGATTTTCGCTAATCCATCGACTTTCTGACCGGAGTGACATCCTAATAACTTCTGGAAAGCGTCCCAAGCAGTAGCATTAGGTTTGAGTAAGGAAGGAGGGATTGAAGATATATTTGGAAAGAAATGAGCTGAAGCTGTAAATGGAACAGTTAGAAAAAAAAGAATGGAGATGAATAAAGGAATCCTCATTTTGAATTAGCTTACAATTTCTCTGGAAGATAGCATTTGAGCTTTATGTATAGAGTATATATGGATGTGAATGATTTTGAATATGGAGTTTCTGGTAAGAAGAAGAAAAGGTCACAACAAATCATCGTCAACAAGTCGTGTTTTCTTAGAAGTTTTTCAAAAGTAATTGGAATAGTTCTTTGATGGCGGCCGGTTGCTACCACTAGGACACAGGTAAGGTGGGATAATAAAGATAATACTCATTATTTTTAAAAGAAAAATTTATTTCTATTTATTACTTTTAACTAATAAAAAAGAATTATATTTTATCGTTAGTATCAATTACTCATCGTCCAAGTTATTTTCAAGACTTAATAGTTAAAATCAATTAATAGAGGTAATTTGATGAATAGGAGTGTATATGAATCAAGGTTGATTCGAGTCTAGTTTTCAAATATCAAATTAAATTATTTGAATTTTAAACGTATAAATCAAATTAAATTACATAGTAAAATTCAAATTTTTTAACTTCGATTTTTTTGGGGGATTTTTGAGTTTCTTGAGTTTTGAGATTTTTTTTGGATGTTTTTGGTATAATATTCATGTAAATATATAATTAACTCGTGCATCAAATATTTTTCTAGTCCTGCGAAAATACAACTATCTAAAGTGTTTTTTTTAAATAACACAAAATATAATATAAGTGATGACGTTAAAATATTCAATAAAAAAATAACATTGAAATCGTATAACATAATATTGCAAATAAATAAGTCAAAATGAAAATGATCATAATTTGAAAGTATTAAATCGTATTAAAATAAGTCTAATAAGTATTAGTTAAATGGCTAAATACTAAATTGTGTTAAAATAAATCTAATAAGTATTAGTTACATGACTAAACACTAAACGGCCATTTGGTAGCTGGTTAAAACTCAACTTAATACATGAATAACTTTAGGGAAAACTATACAAAATAAATTCAGTGAAATTATTACTCAAATTGAACTCATTCCAAACTATTTACCTTTAGGAAAAAGTATACAAAACAGATCTAATGTGAAATTATGTATCCTTAATGGACCTAATCCAACTATTTATCCTTAATGGATCTATGACCCACACTATTTACCTTCTTACCCCCATTTTCCCCTTTTTATTTCGCTCTGACGTCATCTGGATGTTGAGCTAACATCAGCATGATGTCAGCATGGTACCTATGAAATAATCCTTTGTGATACTCTAGTGGGGGGTGTGTGTGTGTGTGTATATATATATACACCATATCAATATCATATAGAACGAGTTCAATCCTCTGTAGTACTCTGACGGTATATTGATACCCAATTGATATCATATAGGATTATGTTTTTTTTAAGAAATAAATAAGAAACAAATTAAAAAATTATTAAATTCTAAATTGGTAGAAAATATATTTTGTGATACTCTGTCGGTATATTTATACCATATGGGTAATTGTATAGGACTAGAAAATTATTAAAGTTACAAAACTATTTATTAAACTCTAAATTAGTAGAAAATATATTCTTCTGCTACTCTGTCACTATGTTGATACCCTATTAGTATCATATAAGTTTGAACTCTTTTGTTAATAAATAAAATAATTAAGAAAAAATTATTAAAGTTACAAACTTATTAATTGTATTTTAAATTAGTAGAAAATATATTCTTTTTGTGATAATACTCTATCGATATATTGAAACCATATTGGTATTATATAAGACCGAGTTTAATCCTCTGTGATACCCTATCGGTATATGTATACCCTATTGGTATATCATATAAGGTGGGTGCTGACGTCAGCGCTCGAATTTTAATAATAGGGAGACGAATTTTAATAGTAGAAGCATAAAATGTAAAGGGGTATATGAATATAAATAATTTGCTTCAAAGGAGCATACGCTTAGTTTACCTTACCTTTAATGAACTCATGCTCAAACTATTTACCCTCTTACCCCATTTTATCCTTTCTTATTTTGCCCATGACATCAATATGATGTTAGTATGACTGCTGTGAAATAATCTTCTGTGATGCTCCGACGATATATATATAAAAGATTATGCGGTATATTAATACCGTATTTGTACCATATAAGATTATGCTCTTTTCTTTTTAAAAATAAATAAGAAATAATTAACATAAAACTATTAAATTCTAAATTAGTAAAAATATATTCTTTGTGATATTCCATCGAGATAATGATACCATATCAGATATATAGATTGGAGTTTAATTTTCTGTGATACTCTACCCTATCAATATCATAGAGTTTTGAGCTATTTTTTTAAGAAATAGAACAATTAAGAGAAAATTATTAAAGTCACAAACTTATTTATTAAACTCTAAATTCGTAGAAAGTATATTTTTTATGATATTTTGTGAGTATATTGATATCATATTGGTATCATATAGGATTGAACATAATTCTCTATGATACTCCATCGGTATATTGATACCCTTTCGGTATCATATAATTTTGGGCTCTTTTTTTAATAAATAAAATAAGTAAGAGAAAATTATTAAAGTCACAAACTTATTTATTAAACTCTAACTTATTAGAAAAATTCTTTGTGATACTCTATCTGTATATTATACCATAGCGGTACCATATATGATTGAGTTTAATCCTCTGTGATATCTTACTGGTAAATTGATACTCTATTGGTATATCATATAGGATACGTGCTGACGTCAGCATGACGTCAACAATTGACGCCAGCGTTTGAATTTAACAGCAGGGGGCATAAATATAATGAGATATATGGATGTAAATTATTTGCTTCAAAGGGACATATTTTAACTTTTCCATAACTCTAGAGGTCGTTCGGTAGCTGGTTAAGGCCCAACTTAATACATGAATAACTTTAAATTTATACATTGTTTGGTTTGCAAATAGAATAAAGTTATTCATGTACTGATTTTATACAATGTTTGGTTGATAAGCTTCAAATTATGTATAAAAGTTATTAATGTATTAATTGTATGTGGTGTTTGGTTGTGTTTCAGTAATTCTACATAACCAAAAATCACATTACTTATGAGGAAATCTATGTATAATTTTATGCGGGGTAGAAGGTGGAATAACTGATTTGAGTATTAGTCATACATCGATTAAAATAAAAAATTACATATTTATCCCTATCAACAACCCCTTATGTTTTGGCATCGGTGATTGGGTATTTCTGTGGGTATCTCTCTTGAAGTGCGTATGAGGTTTGGTGGGTGGGGCAAACTTAGCCCTCAGTATGTTGGGCTATTCGAGATTTTGTGGAGGATTGGTGAGGTTGAATATGAGTTAGTTCTTTCTCTAGCATTTTCAGTTATACACCTAGTTTTCATGTTTTGATGTTGAATCGGTATGTACCAGCTGAGTCTCATATGCTACAATATGATTCAGTTGAATTGGATGAGCGTCTGACCTTTGTTGAGGAGCTGATAGCCATTTAGCCAGGGATGTCGTACAACTTTTCTCTAGAGCTATATCTATGGTTAAGGTTCAGTGTAGGTGCCGACCAGTTGAAAAGGCCACCTAGGAGACTGAGCAGGATATATGGGAGCAGTACCTAGCCTATTTGAGCCTTCAAGTTTATCCTTATCCTGACTTTCACGAACAAAAGTTCTTTTAGTAGTGTTGTAATGACCCTCCAAGTCATTTTCATGTTTCTGCCTCCTTTTTGTCGGTTAGAGCATTCCTATAGCAACCCCAAGTAAGTTAATACCTATTGACACTAGTAGCTCGATCTCTTGGTCATTCATTTGGATTTTGTGCAATTTTTCGTGTTGGAAGACCTTTACAACTTGAAAAGTGAATTTCAAACTAAAATGGGAGAAAATGGCTTTAAAATGGAATTTTGACAGTTTCATTAGCTTTGGAATGAAAAAATTAGGCTAGAAGCGTGGCTGACTCGAGTCTTGAGATTTCAGTGTGAGTTTGAACCATGTTTAACATTTTAGCCTTAAAAACTAGCTAGCTGTTGACTTTGGTCAACACTCTTGAAAAACATGTTCGAATGAAAAATTCTAATAGCGTGATTAGTTTTGAAATGTTGAGTTTAGTCTAGATAAACCTTCCATTTGACTTATGAGGCTTTTGGACTCATTCCGAGCCCCTCAGTAGATTTTGCTTAAAAATAACCTTTGGAAGTGGGTCCACCTTTCATGGAGATGACCTCTAACAAAAATTTTGACTATATTGTTGAGTCCAAAATGCAAATTTAGTGGGGGTACCAAATTTGTTTTATTTTTATCGGGTTCCAAACAAATTCGAGTACCCCACCGGAGATTTTAATTTGGCAAACAAATCAGGCTTTCAACTGATATATAGCTGGTCCAAACCTATTTCAGACTTCATTTCTCAACTTCAAACCTTCATAACTCTCTCATTTCAAGTCTGAGACAATTTTTGTGAAACAGCTATTGCCATGTCTATATTGTGAGATTAATTTGGGATATTTCAAATATTGATTCCTCAGCCATTTTAAGTACAAATTGTGATTCAGCGGCCTATCTTGTGAGACTTTTCAAGGAGGAAGCACTGGTAAGATCGAAAAGTAATTTGGAAACTCAGTTTGAGGTAAGTTTAGCATTTAGCTGCTGCCATGACTTACTTTCGAGCTAAATGTGTGGGAAATTTTGGAAGTTGATTTCTCGGTCGTTCTAAGTTCGAATTCAGTGATTCAAGAGTCTAAATTATGGAGTTGTTTGTGAGAATCATCATGGTGTGATTGATTTCAGCAGTTAGATCCTCATTTATGGTAATTTCTTGTAAATAACAACTGTCATTGTCATTCATTTTTGGTGTAATTTTGACTTTTTCATTGCATATTTGTGTTTGAGCTTTTCAGAGCACCGAATTGTGTTCTAATTTGGATCATAAGTTTGCAGAGCTGTTTAGAATATATTTTTGGAGTTAATTCTGAATTTTTTGGACGAGGATTCCACTTTTCCATTTTTGGCCCCAAATTTAGTCTGTCTGTAAAAATTGCGAATTTGGTGTCTAAACCACCATAATGACATTGAGATACTATTTTTGATAGCATGGTAGTGATCCAAGATTGTTCAAAAGGAAAAAGCTCTAGCGGAGTAGTTTGAAGCATACGTATTCGGCCTCTAGGTAGGCTACGGCCTCCCTTCTTTTAGATTGAGTTGAATATATAAATGTCGGTGGATTTTCTTGAATATTAGGTGAGGAGTTAGCTGTATGATCATGTTTGTTAGAATTCCTATTTTAGTCGATATTCGGGGCCGGGGGGGGGGGGTGCTTGTATTGTTATTGTCATATCATCCATGCCTTGTGTGCTTGTTTTAGATAAACTTGGGATATATTGAAGCATGTTTGGCCTTACTCTAGACTTAGACTAGTGATGTCATAGCCTTATGACATTTCAGGCCTGATAGTCTTGATTATATCTGCTCTAGTGTGACTCGAGAGGCATAGGTCCTTGTAGATTGGAATAGTACACTTGAGTCTCATAGAATTTAGCCTTAGATAGGTAGTAACCCAACTTGATGCCTGATTATCCATATCTTCCGTGTTGCCTTATTGGGAAGTCTACGAATATGTTCTAGGATCCGTTCAACTTCAGAGATGATTATGCCTTGCTTGTTGGGCCATGTTCGGATTCTTGGGAGGATTCATCCGCGGTTAGAGGTTTGGGCTATGTGATTCCTACTACTTATTATTCATCCTCTTATGACAGAGTTGACGTTATAGAGTTTGGCCATCGATTGCACCATCATTATCCACGTGATGTCTATCTTCGTGATTATAGGTCTGGGCTCTAAGCTTCCTCTTGTTGAGTTCGATTCATTGACATATTCTCTTAGGGAGACTCACCCGCGGTTAGAGGTTTGAGCTCTTTGTTTTCCTTAACTTTTAAAGCTCAGAAACATTGATATTTTGGCACACATTGGCCTTGTCGAACCTCCGCTTTCTCTTAGTTAGATTTTCTAGTGCACCTGTCGAGCTTATGGGGGTCTGCTCTAGGTTTACTTTAGACTTTGTGCGCGAGTGTACCTTTTGAGCTTATGGTGGCTCTGTTGGGGTTTAGTTCTTTGGTCTTGCTTGTCTTAAACTTGCGTACATACTTATACTATTCCTGTATTCGACTCCTGTCTGTGGTTTATTCTAGTATTTTCTACTGTATTTACTATTCTTACTCATTTGGCTTATGATGCCTATTTGATACCTTTTTTAATCTGGTGATCATACTACACTGTGTATCTGCTTTATGATGCAAGTTTGAGCACTAGTTATTGGCTGTGATTCCAGTCCAACTTGCAGCAACCATCTTTTTGAGACTTGGGTGAGCACTAGGCATTTTGCATCATTATGGTCTCCTTCTATATTTGTGGCACGTCTTTTGTATTTTTGAGACTAGCCTTATGTATCTAGGTATTTCTGGCCCACTTTTGGGGTTGTATTTATTGTCCTAGTAACTTTATAAATGTGACTTTCAGGTTCTGGACGGGATCCGTTTTGGTTGTATGTATGCCTATTTTGCTGTTTTTTTTCCTCATGCAAGGAACTAGTGTAAGTATGCCTATTTTGCTGTTTTTTTTCCTCATGCAAGGAACTAATTAAAGGATATAAAGTTTATGAACACTACTATCATTAGGTTACTCTGTCGCTAAAAAGCCTACTAGTATCAATACTTGATCCGCTCAAAGTACACCTTAAAATTAGTGCAAGCGATCGTTGTCAAATATAGTAATCCAAATAGGTTATGGTCGAACTCCACAGAAAATATAGTGAGAAAGCATTACTTATGATGGTTAGTTTACTTTAGTTTCTATCATGTTCTATTCCGTAAAAATGTAGAACAAATTCGTATTGTATCTAATGTAGTACTAACTTTAGATTTATGTATAATCTTTTTGATGGATGTTAAAAAACAGAGTTGTTTTCCTTCTATAGTCATTAAGAGTTAAGTCCATGCCTCAGGCGGTCGGTAGTCCTCGTTGATGGTCCATCAAGCCTTTATAGTCAACCAATAAATAGTCAATTTCTTTTATACTGCTTCCATAGATGAAGTTATGGTCCGTTCTGTATGGAATTGTGTGGTCGCTGGTTTAGGAGCTATTATTAATTATTTTTATAAGTAATATCATATTTTAATGGCATTTTTTTTGCTATGTATAAAATTTAATACATGTGATATAAATTTGATTTGTAATTTACAAATCTGCATAACTTATCTATGTATAAGTTATAAAGAAACTTATGCATTATATTCTACAAAATAGAAGATAAAATAACTAATACACAAATAATTCAATCTTGTATAACTAATCTCTATATAAAATAATATATAAATCTCCTCATAATTATTCCCTATATTAGGGCATCTTGTCACGCCCCGGGAGGGTACCCTAGGCGTGGCCGGCACTCAGAGACTATTGCTAGCCCCCAAGCGAACCACTTAGCTTCATCACATCATTCATTTCAGACATTGCGGAAGGAAATAGTAAATAATACTTAAAAATAGTGGGCCAATGGCCAAACTTTAATCTGATCATAAAAACCCAAGCAAGGAAATATTGCCCAGTTATCAAAGCATTCACCTTGACTACATCATTATGTCTACAAAACCTCTAACATTACTTAAAACGTCTAGGAAGGGGACCATGACATACCATGGCTACCCGACTCAAAAGAAACAGGATAATATTAAATAAAGGTTTCCTCCGAAAACAAGGAGGCTCACCACCGTCTGAACATGAAAACACTTGACCTCAACGGGGCGGCTGCTGAAGTCCTCTAACTCCTGTATCTGCATCATGAAACGATGCAGCACCAATTGGCGTCAGTACGTGGAATGTACTGGCATGTAAAATAGCTGAAACACATCGTTAGGATTATACGAACATAACGTACATCGTCACGAGACCTTAACATTTACATCAGGGAAACATTAACATTGACCTTTACACTAACATTGACCTTTACATTAACATTGACCTTTACACTAACATTGACCTTTATATTAATATTGACATTAGAGTACTATTAGGGAAACCTTTTCTGAGAGGCCTAACTGGGAGTTTCTTTAACCGAAAACCATCACTTATGAGCCAGTAATGATACAACGAAACAATGTCGTTGCCACATCCATCCCTTACCCTGCCCGGGGTAAGGAACGTAACATTAGTGGATCCTTGAATAAATGCCATTATTTTATGCATAAACCTACATATTTACCTTGACTTGCTGGCAGTTGGGGCATCTAGAAACGAATTCGGCGATATCCCTTTTCATTCCACTCCACCAGTAGACCTCTCTCAAGTCATGATACATCTTGGTGGAACCTGGATGGATGGAGTATTTAGCATTATGGGCCTCAGCTAAAATCCTTTCTCGGACACCATCAATATCAGGGACACATAGTCTGTCCTGGTACCTCAGTACCCCATCTCCTCCTTTAGAGAAGACCATCACTTTTTGCTTCTGAACATCTTCTTTTAGTTGGAATAAAATGGGATCTCGATCCTGCGTCTCTTTAACTTCAGTCACCAGGGATGATGAAGACCCATTTTGAACACTAACTCCTCCTTCGTCATTCTCTTCGAGTTGGACCCCCAATCGGGCCAATCTGTGCACATCTTTCATCAGTTCTCTCTTTTCTTCCTCAACATGGGCCGTGCTACCCATTGACAACCTGCTAAGAGCATCAACAACAACGTTAGCTTTACCTGGGTGGTACATGACGCTCATGTCATAGTCCTTGAGCAACTCTAACCATCTCCGCTGTTGTAGATTGAGCTCCCTTTGGCTGAATACATACTGCAAGCTCTTGTGGTCAGTGAACACATCCACATGCACTCCATACAAGTAGTGGCGCCAGATTTTAAGTGCGAACACAACGGCTGCCAACTCAATATCATGGGTCGGATAGTTCTTTTTATGAACCTTAAGCTGTCTGGAAGCATAGGCTATCACCTTTCCTCTTTGCATTAACACGCATCCCAACCCAACTCTAGATGCGTCACAGTATATCACGAAGTCGTCTGTCCCGTCAGGCAAGGTCAAGACAGGTGCAGCGATCAACCTGGTCTTTAACTCCTGGAAACTTTTCTCACATTCGTCAGACCACTGGAACTTAGCCCTTTTTTGGGTCAGTTTGGTCAATGGTGCAGATAGGGAAGAAAACCCCTCCACAAACCTTCGGTAGTAGCCTGCTAACCCCAAGAAACTTCTTATGTCGGTTGGAGAGGTTGGCCTTGGCCAGCTTGCCACCGCCTCAATCTTCTGGTTATCAACTCGAATACCATCACCTGAAACTACATGGCCTAGGAAAGCCACTGACTTAAGCCAAAACTCACATTTGGAGAACTTTGCATACAAGTCATGATCCTTAAGAGTTTGAAGGACAACTCTGAGATGTTTAGCATGCTCTTCCTCATCCCTCGAATATATCAAAATATCATCAATGAAGACGATTACAAACATATCCAAGTAGGGTCTGAACACTCTATTCATCAAGTCTATAAAGGCTGCGGGTGCATTTGTCAACCCAAGGACATCACTAAAAATTCAAAATGACCATATCTTGTCCTGAAAGCTGTCTTTGGGATATCACACTCCCTCACCTTTAACTAGTGGTACCCCGATCTGAGGTCTATCTTTGAAAAACATGAGGCACCCTGAAGTTGGTCGAACAAGTCGTCAATCCTAGGAAGAGGATATTTATTCTTGACTGTGACCTTGATCAGTTGCCTATAATCTATACACATTCGTAGCGACCCATCCTTCTTTCGCACAAACAAAACTGGAGCATACCACGGAGAAACACTGGGTCTAATAAAACCCTTCTCTAACAGGTCTTTCAACTGTTCTTTCAACTCTTTCAATTCAGCGGGGGCCATCCTATATGGTGGAATTGAAATAGGCTGCGTATCGGGGAGTACATCAATACCGAAGTCAATCTCCCTATCAGGAGGGACTCCAGGTAAATCCTCCGGGAATACCTCAGGAAACTCATTAACAACTGAGACTGACTCAAGAGTAGGGGCCTCGACATTATCAGCTTTAACTCTTATTAGGTGATAGATACACCCCTTAGAGATCAACCTCCTTGCCCTCATGTACGAAATAATTATACCTTTGGGTGCAACATAACCTCCCTTCCATTCTAAGACCAGTTCATTGGGAAATTGAAACTTAACCACTCGGGTTCTACAGCAGTCTATGGATGCATGGCAAGCGTGAAGCCAATCCATCCCAAGGATCACATCAAAATCCACCATTTCTAACTCTACCAAATCAGCCAATGTATCCTTATGATAAATGGATACTACACAGTTTCTATAGACCCTCTTAGCCAGAATAGACTCTCCAGTAGGAGTCAAAACGGAATATGGCTCACGTAGACATTCTGGGACAACTTTGAACTTATTAGCCACATAGGGCGTCACAAAGGATAAAGTGGCACCCGGATCAAGTAATGCATAACAGTTATAAGAGAAGATTCGAAGCATACCCGTAACAACATCTGGGGCAGCCTCTCGATCCTGCCGATTTCCCATAGCATACAGGCGGTTCGCTCCGCCTCCGGCATTCATAGCAGTAGCCCTCTGTTGACTGCCCGCAGGGGGTGCCGTAAACGATTGGGCTCTATTACCCCTGTCGTTTCCCCTCTGGATCCTCATAGGACATTCGCCCTGGAAATGGCCAGGTTGTCCGCACGTATAACATAGGTTGGTGCCTTCCCGGCATGCACCAAGATGTTGTTTGCCACATCTGCAACAAGTTACTTTTTCTCTGGGACCCTGGGCGACACTAGCCTGGGACTGAGATACCTGTGCTCTGAAATTCTGATGACCCTGGGTCCTCTGATCATACCTGTGCTGCTGAACAGGTGCATTTGCCATCGGTGTTGCATGGCGAGGAGGCTTCCTCTGAAAGAAGTTCCTGTTACCCTTGTCCTCCTTCTGCTGGTTTTGCTCCTGGCCCGCAGCTTTGGCTTTCTTGCTCTGCTGCTCCTCCCTGTCCCTCTTCTTGTCCTCTTCAGTCTGTTGAGCATAAACCATTAGCCTGGAAATATCCATGTCTGGAATCAGCAGTGCTGCTTTGCACTCCCTCTTCACATGTTTGCCCAGCCCAGACACAAATTTTCTCATCCTGACCCTCATATCAAGGACCATCTCCGGAGCATATATTGACAGTTGGGTGAACTTTAGGCTATATCCTTGGCAGTCATACCCTCCTGTTTTAAGTTCACAAACTCCTCAACCTTGGCTTCCCTTAACTCTTGGGGAAAGAAATGATCGAGAAAAGCACTCTCGAACTCTTCCCACTCAGCTGGTTCATCACTTTCACCTCTGACATCCTCCCATTGGTTGTACCAAATGTTGGCAACATCCTTAAGATGATATGAGACCAGCTCAACTCCTTCAACCTCACTTGCATGCATTGCCCTTAGGATCTTGCGCATCTCATCAATAAAGTTCTGCAGATCCTCCTCAACCTTAGAACCCGTGTAGACTGGCGGGTTCATCCTCAAGAAATCCCTGAGCCTGGACGCAGTAGTTGGCTCTTGGGAACTGGAGCTTGGGGCCTGGGGACCGCGACTGCTACTTTGCGAGGCCACCAACTGGGTGAGCATGGCAATGGCTCCCCTGAAGTCTGCCTCTGAGGTGGGGGCTAACTGAACTAGAGATGCTGGTGGGGCCTCAGTAGCTCTAGCACGTCGTCCCCCTCTCCTTGTCTCACGTTCTGGCAAGGGGTTCTCAGTATTTGGGATGGAACCATCTCTTTGGGCAGCAGTGCGTTTTGGAGGCACTATCTGCAAACGCGTAACGCACGAATTAAAGAGGTTTACTTAAAGTCAAGCTCTAACGCACGACTCGGAACATCAAAGAAGTTGAACCATTTCCTAATGCCCTGTAGCATCCTGTTTATGAAGTGTGGTGCACAACACACGCATAAACGAGACTCTACTAGACACGGCTTCATAGACTCCCTAGGACTCTTGAACTCTATACTCTGATACCAAGTTTGTCACGCCCCAAGAGGGTACCCTAGGCGTGGCCGGCACTCAGAGACTATTGCTAGCCCCCAAGCGAACCACTTAGCTTCATCACATCATTCATTTCAGACATTGCGGAAGGAAATAGTAAATAATACTTAAAAATAGTGGGCCAATGGCCAAACATTAATCTGATCATAAAAACCCAAGCAAGGAAATATTGCCCAGTTATCAAAGCATTCACCTTGACTACATCATTATGTCTACAAAACCTCTAACATTACTTAAAACGTCTAGGAAGGGGACCATGACATACCATGGCTACCCGACTCAAAAGAAACAGGATAATATTAAATAAAGGTTTCCTCCGAAAACAAGGAGGCTCACCACAGTCTGAACATGAAAACACTTGACCTCAACGGGGCGGCTGCTGAAGTCCTCTAACTCCTGTATCTGCATCATGAAACGATGCAGCACCAATTGGCGTCAGTACGTGGAATGTACTGGCATGTAAAATAGCTGAAACACATCGTTAGGATTATACGAACATAACGTACATCGTCACGAGACCTTAACATTTACATCAGGGAAACATTAACATTGACCTTTACACTAACATTGACCTTTACATTAACATTGACCTTTACACTAACATTGACCTTTATATTAATATTGACATTAGAGTACTATTAGGGAAACCTTTTCTGAGAGGCCTAACTGGGAGTTTCTTTAACCGAAAACCATCACTTATGAGCCAGTAATGATACAACGAAACGATGTCGTTGCCACATCCACCCCTTACCCTGCCCGGGGTAAGGAACGTAACATTAATGGATCCTTAAAACATAACATTAGTCCGCATTTGGGACAAGATAGGAGCCGTCCGCATTTCGGTTCAATCCTCTCTTCCTGCGCGGGCCACGTAGTTAATGGACTCAAGTGGGACTCACTTTTATCTATTTCGGTGCTTAATACTCCTCCCAAGACTCGACATTGCTCATAAAACATTAACATCATTAGTCCCATAGGGACCATTACATCATCGTTAGTACCCATAGGGGCATAATACATTATCATTAACATTTCATTTACATTAACATCATTGACATCTCATTGCATTAGCATTAACATCATAGACTTTAGGAACACTAGTTTAGGAACTTTGACTCTCAACTCAGAGACAATCCCACATTCTCATGCTCAACATTCATCATTCATTTTTTTATCATTACTCTAGACTCTACGCACGCACCCATGTTCATCATGCATGCTTTTCTAGAATACATATACAATAGATATAAGGTTTTCAACTAAATACTTTTCAAGAAAATAGTTTAAAAGGATGCATGATGATTTTTATGAGGGTCATCATCAATGCAGGAAAATATGTAGGTTTATGCATAAAATAATGGCATTTATTCATTACATTACATGAATTAACATGTTTCACTTCATTACCCTAGCATCATCACCATTAAACTTTAATACATTACTCATGGGGCACATGGGAGGACATTCCCATGCTTTAGGTGTAGCCTTACATACCTGGAAAAAGGTAATCACACGAAACCAATTGTTTTCCTCTTGATCTCCTCAACCTTCTTCAAGCCTTAGCCTTAGGAACCTTAGGAGAACTTCCTCAATGGGGTTTTTGAACCCTTTTTCGTGAAAACCGACCTATATAGGTCATAGGGGTACGTTTAGGATAGGTGGGAATGGAGCATAATGCCCTTGGAAATTTTAAGAAATTAAATCCCGACCTGAAATAACACAGTTCGCGACGCGGACTGGTCGCGGACAGTGTATTTTCGGAAATTCAACTCCGTCGAAATTTTTCAGAAAAACATAAGTGTGTCTCCGCGACAGGTCCGCGTCGCGGTTCCATCGCGGAGGCTCACTGTTTTTCGTTTTGGAACGAAAAATTATTTTTCGACTCGGTTGCTCTAAAATTCGACCGAGACCTTTCCCCCACTCAATGTTCAGTGCTAATCATGAATCCGCTCTCGGATTTTTGATCCGAGCATCGGAAGGCACGTTTCTCGCGCACCTCTCCTTTAGGGGTATTTTGGTAATTTCGCGAGCGTTACACATCTCCAACCCCCAAACACCACGTTTTACCCTAAAATAGTGCTAACACACTATTTTAATGTAAACCAACTTCAATCTACTTTACCAAATTTTACGTCAAAAAGAAATATTTTTCTCTCTCCATTATTATTATTATATTATTATTTTTATTTCATTTTATATTTTCTCACTTCATAAAACAAATTCTTTCTAAAACATTCATCATATATAATTTATATTTTTTTTCTTATAGTTGTTTAATATAACATTATTTTATATCATAATTTTTATATAATATACATTGCTAGTAAATATTATACATTATACATAACAATGAATAATACAAATAAAAGTGAAATCATTAATGAAATACAATTAAATAAATATTACACAATTGAAAATTTTATTTTAAATTTTACATAAATATTCAACTTTTAAGATCACTGCGACGTTACTCCCATAAATGCTCTATTTATGCATTACATTGTTCAAATTGGTGGATTTTGGAAAAGTCTGCCAGATTATTAAATTATTGTTGTAATTTTCTTTTAAAAGTGTAAAATACACACCTGAATGATTGTTTTTTTTGAGTTTCATACTTAAACTATTGAAGTGTGAGTTTCAAACCTAAACTATCACATATTACTTTGAAAAACACACCTCTATCTTTTATTCCACTCCCAACTTAGTGTGTGTACTACACTCTCTCTTTTATTTTTTAAAAAAATGTCACATCACACTCCACATGGACAAAACATTCCACTTTGGCAAAAAATAACAAATTATGGTATAAGTTAAAATTATATATTAAAGTATTATTATTGCAAAAAAAAAAAAAATTATAAAATAAAATAAAAAATATTTTTTCTACCTCATCCCACCCCACCACTTCCTCTCACTATGCCCCTCAAACAAACCAATATTTTTTTTAAAAAAATTCTTACTTCACCTCCTCTTAAAATAATATTTTAGATATTATTTTAATTTTTTTAGAAAAAAATAATTCTACGCTACCCACCTAATCCCCCACTTTTATTTTTTAGAAAATTATTTTTTATTTATCGCAAGATTTTTTTTAAAATAACTTTTTTATTTTTGTTATATTCGAGAAAAAAGTAGACAAATATTTTTCTAAAAATATGTGTACATATCTATAAAAAATGAAAAAGATTAAAAAATAAAAATAAATTAGGAGCAGAGGATTAGATGAAGGTGGATAAAATTTTATTTATTTAAAAAAATATCAATTTTCTTAGGTAGGAGTAAAAAAGGGGATGAAGTTCGAACTTTAAACAATATTTTATAAAAGAGATCTCAAAAAATAAAAGGTCGGCGATTGTTGGGGGGCGGGTAGGGGGTACATGGGTGTGTGGGTGTTGGTGTGGGTGTGGAGCAGGTGGGAAAAATACTTAAAATTTTATTTTTTAAAAATAATTATTTAAAAATAATAATATTTTTTTTGGAAGAATATTTATACTTTAATCTTTTACTTTTAACTAATATAAATAGTTTATTTAATTTTTGTCAATGTAGCATGCCATGTGACAAGGTTTTCTCCAATAAAAAAGAGAGTGTGTTATACACACCACTGAGGTGTGTTTCTCAAACTAATAAGTGATAGTTTAAGTATGAAACTCCCACTCCCACTAGTTTAGGTATGAAACTTAAAAAAAAAGGGGATAATTTAGGTGTTTTTGACACTTACTCTATTAATTTTAGATATAAAAGTTAGCTTTTTTATTCGACTTTTTTAAAAACTAAATTTATATTAGTTCTACCATAAATTATAATTTGATATAACTAAAATACAAACATATAAACTATTAGACAAGTAATACAATGTACTTTAAAATAACTGGAAATAATAAACATTCAACAAAATAGTACTGGACATACATCAAACTAAAATATAAAATACATAGTAATTTTAAAAAGTAAAATAAAATATAATAATTTAGAGATAAATGTAAAAAATACACCTAAAAATATTCCCCTTTTTTGAGTTTCATACTTAGGAGCATGAGTTTCATACCTAAACTCTCTCTTTAATATTTAACTTTAACTAATATTATAATTTTTTTTGTCAAGGTAGAATATTTTGTCTATGTGGAATGTGATATAAAATTTTTTTAAATAAAAGAGAGAGTGTAATACGCACATCATGTGCGAGTAAAATAAAAGAGAAAGTTGTGTTTTTCATACTAATAAGTGATAGTTTAGCTATGAAACTCACACTCTCAATATAATTTAGGTATGAAACCAAAAAAAATTCGTTTTGACACTTATCTCAAATTAATATTGTAAAAATACCACACAAAAATAATTAAATATACAAAAGATCTAATTAAAACATAGAATTTATATAATATTTAATTAAGAATTTTGGATAATAAAATAATATTAAAATATTCAATAAAATGACTTAATATGATAAATATCACACACAAAAATGATGTAGAATTTAGTATTGAATTGAAGCTCCAAAACACCAAAAAATTTTATATCAAATAAAATTTAATATTGGGTCGGGGATGATCTTATTAGTATTTACATGACTCTAAAAAGACTATCCAACGACCTCAAGGCACTATGACGTAGGATTGCCATAATAGTCAATTTCCTCCTCCAAGCAAATACAGAGGAAAAGAAAGCTCATTATAAAAATAATGTCGTCAAATGTGGGAGAATGGGTCAAAAGGGCAAAAAAGAAAAGTCAAATATGGAGGTTCAACTACTTTCCTTCTCTGATGATTTTATTTCTTTGGCCGCCGAATTTCTGTAAATAGTAGTAGTACTTGACCAATTGATCAACTGAAAGAGTACTTTTGGAATGAAACTATTTAGGAGTATTTGGTAGTTAGTACAAAGTAGCTTATTCGTATAAATAAAAAATAATTTTTATAAAAGATAGACATATTTAGTAGCTAGTTAAAACATAAGTAATTTATATAAAATTAATATGTGTTTGATTTATAATTTAGAAATACACACAACTACTACATATATAAGTTATGATGAAGAAGTTGGTTGTAATGATTCTGAAGATCATTTTTGAAATATTTTTAGAAAATTATCAGTTTTGCCCTTCCAGTAGTTGTTCGAGTCTCGTTTGATCAATTTGTGGGTTAGTTTTGAATTTTATTGAAACGTTATGAAATGTTGAAATTTTGAGTTTTTAAAGGCTTAAGTTGTTAAAAAGTGATTTTTGGTACCAATCGGAGCTATGAGACTCAGAGTAGAATTTCGTCAGTTCTATCAGCTCCAAAATGTGGTCTTTGGTCTAAGAGAGTCATTGTTTCTGAATTTGGAGTTGTTTTGTAGATTTGAGGTCTTAGGTTGGAAGTTTGAGTTAAGTTGGATTAAAGATTGGCTTCGATCAACATTTTGATTCCGGATACTTGGATTGGAATTTCATTGATTTTGTTGGATTCAATTGGTGATTTTTAACTTAGGAAGGAATTTAGTATAATTTTTAGAAGTTTTGAGGATATTTTGGTTTTTTTAAAGCCTTAAGTTGTACGAGTTGTGACTAACCAAATTTTGGGTCGAGGAGACCTCATATTCGATTTCAATGATTTCATTGTGTCCGAAATGTCCAATTTAGTAGGGTAGCATACATGGTTTGTATATACGGGGTCCTAAATGAATTTCGAAGATCAATTTTGAGTTGTTGTGGTTTTTAAAGTTTTGTTATCATCTAGTGCCTTAAGTACTGCTTAAGCGATGCCTAATCGCTTAAGCGATGTCCTTCCTTCGACAGGGTTCGCTCAAGCGGACCATCAAATGATCTATTAGTTGCATAAGGGAGACCTGCTTAATTGTTGGGTGTCGCAAAAGCAACTTTAGAGCTGCTTAAGCAGCATCAAATATTCCTTTTGAGGTCTGATTCCAGGTTTCTTCCTCATTTTCTACTTTTGAGCTTTGGAAATTCTAGTATGGCAATTTTAAAGTGATTTTTCAAGATAATTCATCGCGCAAGTGATTTTAACTTAAAATTTTCTATTCTCATCAACTATGTTGTGATTTCAATATCTAATTTTCAATTTTGAACATCAAATTTTAGGAATTCTTCCATTAACATGGCATTTTGATAAATTGAGGATTATGAGCTGATTTCAATTCTACTTTTGAAAATAGTTTTCATCGATAATTTTCAAATGCTTTGAAAACATAATTATGTGTTGATATCTAAATTTACCCCTCCTTTTTTAGGAAGAGATTTTTGACACATTTTTTGAATTCAACTTACAAAATTAATAAATTTGATGTCATTGTTCTTGTATTTTAATTGTAATTTCATATTTGAACATATTTTGTTGAATAAAGACCCGATTTAAGGGAAAAACTCAAGTGTTGGAGTAATTGATTAATTGTTTTGAGGCAAGTGAATTTTTAAATCTTAGTTGAGAGTGTTGAACCTTGTATTTCCTTCGATGTATGTCGAGGAGTAGTAGAAATTTGGTTATAGGATGACTTATTGTCACGCCCGGGAGGGTACCCTTAGCGTGGCTGGCGCTCAAAAATCATTACTGGTCCCTGATCAAATCACTTGGCTCAATTGACTCATTCAATCAACGGAAGACTCACTGAAACAAAATAAAGTACTGAGTGGGCACGTAAATCATCATATAAAATAGTTTGAAGAGTACAAGTCTAAGTGATTAAAACATAAACTCTAATCCATTATTGTCTGTGAAACTTCTATCTCTAAGTATCTAGATGGTGCCAATGACAAGTTCATAACTACCTCAAATAAAAATAAAATACTAGCTCAGAGACTCTAAAATGATATCCTCTGAATGTAGGGGAGGACTCACCAACTATTGGAATGGACTGATCTTCAATGAAGTGCCTTTTGATGACTCAACTTAATAATCAATTCAACTCAACCATCGTCTCAACTCAATAAAACATGCAAGTTCAAGAAAAAAATCATGCTTTGAAAATAGACTCAATAATATGCCACTCACGCCAAATCAAACCAATCAGTAAGTGGGAGTTTTTCTAACCGAAAATCATTACCTATGGGCTGATGATACAATGAAGCGATCTCGTTGCCACATCCATCCAATACATTACTAGGATAAAGAATATCCCATTAATGGATCCAATAAAACTTCTATAATGACTTCAAAGGTATGACCCCTTTTTCTCATCCTATGCCAGTGACATAGTTTATGGGAGTTGAGAACTCGGTACTTAAAACTACTCCAAAAACATGTGCTCATATCTATCAAGCGAGTAATTTACTCAAAATCATCTATTTAAGTCTTGCTGGACTTTAATTTAAAGACATCAAACTCATCTCAAACATCATCATCATCTTCCATCAATACATATATTTGGCCAATATATTTTGAATTTTTTTTACATCACCATCAAAATATTTACTCAAAACATCATTTAAACTCAATGTTCAATTTCATAAAAAATTCATGAAAAGATGCATTATCTTATCAAAAGATGTTCCTCAAAATACAATCCTTTGGACTCAATAAAATACATACATAATATTAATTTGAATTACTCTTTCATCAATGCATAGAAAAATTATCTTTACTCATAACATGCAAAACCTTAATTTAAAATAATACTTTGTTCAATGCATGAAAATCATCAAACTCAACATCAAATAATGTATAGAAAAGCCATGGTCATGATTCGAAGCTAGGGCCTAGGTGTGACACGGAGAATGAGAACCCGAAGGTCTCTAAACAAGCCTCTTAGATCATACATGCACTTCATAGGTTCAAATGATGAATAATAGGAAAGTGACGATATGAAATGGGGAATTGGACTAAGGGACAAATCATAGCTAAAAATGGAAGCTCAACTTAATAGTTCAAGACATGATCAAAGTGAAGTAGTAGTCCAAACACACCTCTAAATAAAAGACAATAAACAGAGCCAAAAATACAAATTTGGACCCCTCAATACAAAGTCATAGAAGAAAATACATAATGTATCCGAACCATCAAAATTAAAGCTAGAAGAGAAGGGGTCCATTCCCTGGGAACTCACCAAAAGCTCAAAATCTTCATGATCAATCTAGCCTCGAGAAGGAGGGTAAGGTAGATCACTTCTCCCTACATGATTATAAACATGTAGGCAAAATGCGGTTAGTACTTTAGAATGTACTAAGTATGCAGGTATGCAATGGAACAAGTAAATATAATGACAAAAAATACGTACCAAATATGCCCGATTCCGAAGCTTTAATAATATAATCAATTTCAAGATAAAGCGTAAAATAATGTTATAGTAATGCAAAAGAAGCACATAAGCAAATAGGTGTGGGCATAAGACCGTAACCAATAAATTGTATGAGCTATAATATGAAATACCGATGTTATACTCTACATAGGCCAAAGAGTGAGCCTACTTGCCAAGGTAAACTCCGGAAATGAAAATACTAAATGTATCCACTAGTCGAAAGACATAAAATAAAAATATCCTACGGTGGTACGTAGTTACAAAATTAGAAGCTTTATAAAAGACTCCTCAGGTTGAGTCCCACTCCTAACTCATTTGGTGCCAAGTCACAATTCCATGGAAACGGACAATGCATAGTCGAAATAATGAAAACTCAATTTAATTCATAAAGTCTTAGCTTCTTAAAGAATATCCAACTTGTACTTAAGAATAGCTCCATAAAAAAAGATGGAGAATGATTCAGAGTGAGTCTTGAGTCACCCAATATTATTGAAAACTTATAGTTCTTGTCCTTGTCATTTTTCACAAATTTTACGAACGGAAGCTCCAAAACCATATACTTAAGTGCATGCCATAAAGGTTAATATCTAGAATTTGTAAATCAACTTAGAACTGGTGTTTGTCAAATAACCTTAAAATTATATAATCGAATCACAAGCAAGCATACAATAACCAATTAAGCAATATAGGATCAAAATCATATTAACCCATAAGAAAGTTCTAAGTTTGATAGTGTAGATTAGGTTAAATCATGAAAATTCGTAATACTTGAATTAAATCATGTAAAATCTTGATAAATATTCCTAAATAATCATAAAAATGCATGAATAACTATAATCTAAGCAAATATAAATTAATATGGAATTACCATAAATCAAAGATTGAAAATTAGTAATTCAAATTTAGTTTTCAAAGAGGACTTCTATCACGCCCTGAGAGGGTACCCTAGGTAGGGCCAGCACCCAGAGACTATTGCTAGTCCCCAAGCGGACCACTCGATCATCAGGACAGTCACTCAAAATCAAGAATAGCGGAGATAATAGAATAAAGCAGTAAGCGGCATAAATCAGTCTGCATCAATAAGAAGGGCCAAATGGCCAATAACTCAGTCTCAACATCTGGGATAAATAAAGATAATTACTAACTCAACTCAAAGAAGGATAAGACCTCAACATCAAACTTCAACTCATGTCTATGGAGACTCTAACTCAACTCGACAGTCTAAGAGGGTACCATGGTAGACCATGCTCCCCAACTCAATACATAAAGTTACAGGTAAAGGAAAAAAGGCTCCTCCGGATAGCAAGGAGGGCTCACCAATGACAAAAACCAAATCTTTGAACCTCAATGATGCATCTGCTGAAGTCCTTTACCTCATGTATCTGCATCATGAAATGATGCAGCGCCAAGTAACGTTAGTACGTGGAATGTACGGTATATAAGATGGATGAATATAACAATACAGATAGAACAGTATATGGATGATATCAACTCAACACTATCTAAAACAAGAATAAAGAGTAGACAAATGACCTATCAACATCTCATCAATACATCAGACTCATCTCAAGGAACTCGACTCAAATAGACTCATGCCCATCTAGGACAAGGATAAAGAGTAGATAATAAAACATCAACATCCATCAAGACTCATACCATCACATCAACATCAGAGTTCTATTAGTAGGGAACCTAGCTGGGAGTTTCTCTAACCGACAACCATTACCTATGAGCCAGTGATGATACAGTGAAGTGATGTCATTGCCACATCCATCCAGTACCCTACCCAGGGTAAAGGAAATCACCATTAGTGGATCCACAAGAAGTAACATCACCCCTCTTTTGGGACAAAGGAAACATCCGTCATCTCATCAATATCAACTTATCTCGTCAACATCAACATCAACATCATTGGCTCGGAACATTCTTTTAGAATGTAGTTTCAAATTTTTAAGACTCATGAACATCACTCTCATCAACATCATCATCAAGACTCTCAACAATTTGAACCACAATCACAACATCACAAAACATCATCATCGTCAAGACTCTAGACTCATCCCCTAAGTTCATTCTTGCATCTTTTAGATAAATAGACATAGAATTTTAGTAAAATCATTCATAAAAACAACTGATGCAGTCAATCAAGTTTGTGATGATCATCAATTTAAGAAAATACATAAATTAAGAAGAATCTCAGTAGAATACTCAAGGGTTGTTTTTATATATAACTCATCATCTTCAATCATAGACTCAATTTACTCAAAGTGGCACATGGAAGAACAATCCCATGCTTTAGGTTAGCCTTACATACCTGTGATGATTGCTATCAACACAAATCCCTTGGAACTTCCTCTTGACTCTTCAATCTGAACTCTTCTCTACTCTCCTCAAGCCCTAGCTTGTTAGCGTTGTTAGGAAGAGGATTTAGAATGGAATTTCAGACCATTTCTTCGTGAAAATGACTTATATTGGTCATGTATGGGTTTTAGAAGATGTTAGGAATGGACTAGAATTCCCCTCAAATTTTTAGAAACTTTCCATTTGCGAAATAACCAGTCCGCGACGCGGAGTGGTCGCGAACAGTTCATTTTTGGCAAAAATTTTCCTAAACGAGTTTTCTCAATTTCGTCAAAAAGTTATAAAGAAACGTAAGTCCCTCTCCGCGATTGGTCTGTGACGCGTTTCTGTCGCGTATCCTCATTATTTTTCATTTTGGAACAAAAAATTATCTTTTGACTCGGTTGCTTTGAAAATCAACCGAGACCTTTCCTCCGATCAATATTTTGCGCTGATCATAAATTCCGGCCTCAGATTTGCAATCCGAGCATCGAAAGACGCATTATGTGCACCTCTCTCCTCTAGGGGTATTTTGGTAATTTTATCGGGCGTTACATCATCTCCCCCTTGGGATCATTCATCCTCGAATGATGAGTAGGAGAGATATTATGGCATGAATGGACTCAAGACTCATCTCAATACTCACTCATCAACTCAATTCTCAATTCTTCATCGACCTCAATAACTCTACTCAGAACATCAAGAATAGACACATCAACTCAGGATAGAAACATCAATTTAAGGTAAGAATAGGAATATTACCTTTAATACTCTCATCATTAGGCACGAATAGGTGCGGGTATTTGGCTCTCATCTTTTCCTCAGCTTCCCACGTGACTTCCTCAACAAATTGATTCCTCCACAAAAATTTAACGAAGGCTATCTCTTTGTTTCTCAGTCTGCGAACCTGTCGATCAAGGATTTGGACTGGAATTTCCTCATAGGACAAACTATCTTTGACTCCAGTGCTCTCAACAAGGATCACCAAGGGAGGATCTCCCAAACACTTCTTCAACATAGAAATGTGGAACACCGGATGGATTTCGTCTAACTCAGAAGGTAACTCTAGCTCATAAGCAACCTTCCCAATTCCTCACAATTTGATAATGGCCGATATAGCGAGGACTTAATTTCCCTTTCTTCCCAAACCTCATGACACCCTTCATGGGTGATACCTTTAAGTATTCCCAATCGCTTACCTCGAACTCTAAGACTTCTGACGACTTTGTGCAGTCTTTAACCTCTCTCTAATAATCTTCACCTTCTCCATAGACTGGTGGACAAGGTCAGGCCCAATCAACTCAACTTCTCCAACCTCAAACCACCCAATGGGTGATCTGCAGCTCCTCCCATACAAGGCCTCATAGGGGGCCATTTGAATGCTCGCATGATAACTATTGTTATATGCAAATTTAATCAGTGGTAGATGGTCATCCCAATTCCCTTTGATGTCAAGACACCGACTCTCAACATATCTTCTACCGTATTCCACTTCCACTCTGGAATCTCAAAGTTTTGAGCCAAGCCACTTGGATTTTGATGCTCAACCTTCACTTGCTGGTAATTTAGGCACTTTGAAATGAACTCAACAATATCCCTCTTCATTCCACTCCACCGATAGACTTCTCTCATGTCGTGGTACATTTTGGTAGAGCCTAGATAAATAAAGTATCTAGTGTTGTGGGCTTCAACCATGATCCTCTCTCGAACACCATCAACATCAAGAACACATAGCCTACTCTGGTATCTCAACACCCTATCTCCCCCTTTGGAGAAGACCATCACTTTTTATTTGTGGACAACCTCTTTCAATTGAAGTATGATAGGATCTCGATCTTGCTTCTCTTTTACTTCTGCTACTAGGGATGATGCAGACCTACTCTGCATATTGATTCCTCTCTCGTCATTCTCCTCGAGTTGGACTCCCAATCGAGCCAACCTATGCACTTTCTTTACTAGCTCTTTCTTCTCTTCCTCAACATGCACTATGCTACCCATTGACAACTTGCTTAGAGCATCATCAACAATGTTAGCTTTACCTGGGTGGTATAGGATGCTCATGTCATAATTCTTGAGCAACTCCAACCATCTCCTTTGTTGCAGGTTGAGCTCTCTCTGACTGAAGACATACTGTAGGCTCTTGTGGTCAGTGAACACGTCCACATGCACTCCATACAAGTAGTAGCGCAAGATTTTAAGTGCAAACATTACTGCCGGTAACTCAAGATCATGGGTCAGATAGTTTCTCTCATGAACTTTAAGCTGTCTGGAAGCATAGGCTATCACCTTCCCTCTCTGCATTAATACACAACCCAACCTAACTCTTGATGCGTCATAATATATCACAAAATCTTCCGCCCCATTGGGCAACATCAAAACAGGTGGGGTGGTCAATCTAATCTTCAACTCTTGGAAGCTCTTCTCATATTTCTCAGACCACTGAAACTTGACCTTTTTTTGGGTCAGTTTGGTCAATAGTGCAGATAAGGAAGAAAATCTATCAACGAATCTGCGGTAGTAGCCTGCTAATCCCAAGAAACTTCTTATGTCAGTTAGAAAGGTCAGTCTTGGCCAGTTCTTAACCGCTTTAATCTTCTAAACATCTACTCGAATTCCATTACTCAAAATAACATGGCCTAGGAAAGCCACTGACTTGAGCCAAAACTCACATTTTGAGAACTTCACATACAACTCATGGTCCTTAAGAGTTGGAAGGACAATTCTAAGGTGTTTCGCATGCTCCTCCTCATCCTTTGAATACACCAAAATATCATCAATTAACATGATTACAAACATGTAAAGGTAGGGTCTAAACACCCTATTCACCAAGTCCATGAAAGCTGCAGGTACATTCGTCAACCTAAAGGACATGACCAAGAACTCAAAGTGGCCATATCTAGTCCTAAAGGCTGTGTTTGGAACATCACATTCTCTTACTTTCAACTAGTGGTAATCCGATCTGAGGTTTATCTTTGAAAAGCATGAGGCACCTTGAAGTTGGTCCAACAGATCATCTATCCTGGGGAGAGGATATTTATTCTTGATAGTGACCTTGTTCAGTTGCCTATAGTCTATCCACATCCTGAGAGACCCGTCCTTCTTTCGTACAAACAAAACGGGAGCAACCCAAGGAGAAACACTTGGCCTAATAAACCCCTTCTCTAACGAATCCTTAAACTGCTCTTTCAACTCCTTCAACTCAACGGGGGCTATCCTATATGGGGAAATTGAAATAGGCTGCGTATCGGGAAAAACATCAATCCCGAAGTCGATCTCCCTATTAGGAGGGACTCCAGGTAAATCCTCAAGGAACACGTCAGGGAACTCATTCACAATCAGAACTAACTAAAGAGTAGGGGACTCAATAGCCTCAGATTTAACTCGCACGAGGTGGTAAATACAACTTTAGAAATTAGCTTTCTAGCCCTTAGGTAGGAAATAAACTTACCCTTGGGTGCAATAGAACTTCCCTTCCACTCTAGGACCGGTTCATTAGAAAATTGGAATTTATCAACTCAGGTCCTACAATCTATTGAGGCATAATAGGTATGGAGCCAATCCATACCAAGGATTACATTAAAGTCAACCATCTCCAACTCTACCAAGTCAGCCAAAGTATCCCTATGATAAATGGATACTACATAATCTCTATAGACCCTCTTAGCTAGGATAGACTCAGCAGTGGGAGTAGAAACAATATAAGGCTCAAGCAAACATTCTGGAAAAATCTCAAATTTATTGGCCACATACAGAGTCACAAAAGATAAAGTGGCACCCAGGTTAAGCAGTGCATAACACTTATAAGAAAAGACTCGGAGCATACCCGTAACAATATCTGGTGCAACCTCTTGGTCCTATCGATTACCCATCACATATAGACTGTTCGTCCCACCTCCTGCACGTGCAGTAGTAGCCTTCTGATGATTGCCCACAGGGGGCGCTGTAGAAGACTGAGCTTTGTTACTCCCATCACCCCATCTCCTTGTAGGACACTCACCATGAAAATGGCCAGGCCGTTCGCATCAATAACAAGCATTTGTGCCCTCACGGCACACACTAAGGTGAAGTTTGCCACATCCGCCACAAGGTGGCTTTCCTCTCGGGCCTTGGGTCACGCTAGCTTGGGATTAAGGACCCTGAGCTCTGAAATTTTAGAGACCATAAGATTTTTTATCATACCTAGTTTGCTGAACCGACACACTTGCCACCAAAGGTGCATAGCTAGAAGACCTCTTTTGAAAGTAGGTTCTACCACCCTTGTTTTGCTTCTGTTGGCTAGGCTCGTGCCCTACCGATTTAGCCATCTTACTCTGCTGCTCTTCCCTATCCTTCTTCCTATCCTCCTCAGTTTGTTGGAAATACACCATAAGTCTAGAGATGTCCATACTTGGAATCAACAATGCTGCCTTACACTCCCTCTTTACATGCCTGCCCAATCTAGATACGAATTTTCTCATCCTCGCCTTCATATCCAGAACCATCTCTGGGGCATATCAGGATAACTGAAGGAACTTGAGGTTGTACTCTTTGATAGTCAACCCCTCTTGCTTCAGGTTTACGAACTCCTTAACCTTCGTCTCCTTCAACTCTTGGGGAAAGAAGTGGCCGAGGAAAGCACTCTCAAACTTCTCCCACTCAGCAGGTTCAACATCCTCACCTCTTACATCTTCCCATTGGTTATACCAAATAATGACAACATCCTTAAGCTGATAGGATACAAGCTCGACTCCCTCAACCTCATTCGCATGTATATCCCTCAAAATTTTGCACATCTCATCAATAAAGTTTTGCGGGTCCTCCTCAACCTTAGACCCCGTATAGACTGGCGGGTTTATCATCAAGAAATCTCTGAGCCTGGTTGTAGCTGTAGGCTCTTGGGAGCTGGAGCTTGGGGCCTGGGGACCTCGGCTATTACTTTGGGAGGCCACCAATTGAGTGAGCATAGAAATGGCTCCCCTGAAGTCTACTTACGAAGTGGAGGCTGATTGAGAAGGTGGTGCCTGTGGAACCTCAGTAGCCCTGGCAGGTCGACCTTGTTTCCTTGACTCAGTCTGGGTAGAAACCTTTGGTGGGGGAATTCTCAGTGTTTGGGGTTGAGGCATCTCTTTGAGCAGCAGTACATTTAGGAGGCATGATCTGTAAACACGTAACACATGAATTAGAAGAGAGTTTCATAGAGTCAAACTCTATTGCACGAACTCAGAATATCAAAGAAGTGTAACCATTCATAATGTCCTATAGCCTCCTGTTTATGAAGTGTGGTGCACAACACACACATAAATAAGACTCTACTATACACGACTTCATAGACTTCTTAGGACCCTCGAATTCTGTACTCTGATACTAAGTTTGTCACGCCCCGGGAGGGTACCCTAGGCGTGGCCAACACCCAGAGACTATTGCTAGTCCCCAAGTGGACCACTCAATCATCAGGACAGTCACTCAACATCAGGCATAACAGAGATAGTAGAATAAAGCAATGAGCGGGATAAAGAAGTCTACATCAATAAGAAGGGCCAATGGCTAATAACTCAGTCTCAACATCGGGGATATATAAAGATAATTACTAAATCAACTAAAAAAAGGAAAAGACCTTAACATCAAACCTCAATTCATATCTATGAAGCCTCTAACTCAACTAGACAATCTAAGAGGGTACCTGTAACACCTGGCAATTACTAAAATACCCCTAGAGAAGAGGTGTGCGTAAAACGCATCTTCCGATACTCGGATTGAAAATTCGAGAGTGGATTCGTGATCAACACTGAAAATGGGATGGGAAGAGGGTCTCGGTCGATTTTTAGAGCGATTGAGTCGAAAGATAATTTTTCGTTCCAAAACGAAAAACAGTGTGCCTGTGCGACAGGACCGCGCCGCGGACCGGTCGCGGAGCCACACTTATGTTTTTCTGTAAATTTTTTGACGGAGTTGAATTTTCGAAAATACACTGTCCGCGACAGGTCCGCGTCGCGGACTGTGTTATTTTAGGACGGGGATAAATTCTTTGAAATTACGGATGACAATTTGGTCCATTCCTAATTATCTTAAATGTTTCCCTATGACTAATTAAGGCCGGTTTCCAAGAAAAAGGGTTTCAAAACCCAAATTCTAAAGCGTTCTTCCTAAGGGTCTCTAAAGTTAGGGCTTGAAGGGAGGTGAGGTTGAGAAGATCAAGAGGAGGTTGTGCAACTTCGTGTTAGCAAAACTTTCCAGGTATGTAAGGCTAACCTAAAGCATGGGACTGTTCTCCCATGTGCCCTTATGATGTATTGAGTATCGTATCCTGATGTGAGGAGGTTAATGTGAAGAGTTGATGCATGTAAAATTCACGGATTTTATGTATAAATAGTCTTTCGACATGAACTGATGATCATCGCTATTTTGTTCCACATTTTAATTCATTTTCATGAGTGCATTTAAAAACCTTACAATTATTGTGTTTTGGAAAGAGCATGCATAATGAAATTAGGGGATATGTCTAGAGCCTTGACGACGATGATGTTATGAGGATGTTGATGAGAATGATGTTTTATGATGTCCTAGCATTTAAGATTTAATTGCTAAATGAGTATCTTGAGTTTTGATGTTGATGTTATAAGGTGAGGTGATGTTGATGTTGAAGTATTATAATATGTCCTTATGGGACTGATGTTGATGTTGAGGTTTTATACTATGTCCCTCTGGGACCGATGTTGATGTTGAGGTATTAATTATTATACCATGTCCTTATGTGACGGATGATGATGTATTATGTCCCAAGGGGACTGATGATGTTGATGTTTATGAGCATGTCGAGTTCTGGGAGGAGTATTGAGCACCAAAATGGGTAGAGAGTGAGTCCCACTTAAACCCATTAACTACGTGGCCCGCGTAGGAAGAGAGGATTGAACCGCAATGCGGATGGCTCCTATCTTGTCCCAAAAGAGGACTGATATTTTTCTTGTGGATCCACTGATGTTGATGTCCTTTACCCCGGGCAGGGTATTGGATGGATGTGGCAACGACATCGCTTCATTGTATCATCACTGGCTCATAAGTGATGGTTGTTGGTTAGAGAAACTCCCAGTTAGGTTCCATTTGATAGAACTCTGATGTTGATGTTGAGTCGAGTCCTTGATTCGATGTGACGTTCCCTTGAGCCGATGTGATGTCCTTTTTATGTGAGTCGATGTTGAGGTTCCTTGAGATGAGCTTGATGTGATGTTTATGACTGATGAGAGGTTGATGAGTCGATTGTCTAATCTAACCTCCTGCCTTAGATAGACTTTTGACATCCTGATGGAGTATGATGTTGAGTTGAGATTCTTTATGCTATGTAATTATTTTGTTATTTCAGCTATTTTACATGCCAGTACATTCCACGTACTGACGCCATTTGGCACTGCATCGTTTCATGATGCAGATACAGGAGCTAGAGGACTTCAGTAGGCGCACCGTTGAAGCCAGAGATTCGAGTTCAGACTTTGGTGAGCCTCCTTACTATCCGGAGGAGACCCTTTTATGATATGCTTTCCCTTATTTCATTGAGTCCGGTAGCCATGGCATGTCATGGCACCATTCTTAGACAGTTGAGTCAGGTTAGAGGCTTCGTAGACATGATGTCGAGGATTGATGTGGATGTTTCCCTTATGAACTGAGTAATATTATATTTTACTTACTTAGTTGATGTTGAGATTGATGTTTGGCCAATTGGTCCTTACCTGAGGTTTTCCACTTATGATGTTTCCGCTATGTTGATGTTGAATGATGTAATGAGGCTAAGTGGTTCGCTCGGGGACTAGCAATAGTCTCTGAGTGCCGGCCACGTCTCGGGTACCCTCCCGGGGCGTGACAGTACCATGATAGGCCATGGCTCCCAAACTCAATACATAAAGTAACGGGTCAAGGAAAAGGGGCACCTTTGGATAGCTAGGAGGGCTCACCAATGACAGAAACCAAATCGTTGAACCTCAATGATGCATCTGCTGAAGTCCTCCACCTCCTGTATCAGCATCATGAAATGATGCAGCGCCGAGTGACGTCGGTACGTGGAATGTATGGTATGTAAGATGGCTGAATATAACAATACAGGTAGAACAATATATGGATAACATCAATTCAACATCATACTCCGTCAGAATGTCAAATGTCTATCTAAAGCAAGAACAAAGAGTAGACAAATGACCTATCAACATCTCATCAATACATCGTCAATACATCAGACTCATCTCAAGGAGCTCGACTCAACTGAACTCAAATCAAATGGACTCATGCCCCTCTAGGACAAGGATAATAAGTAGATAATAAAACATCAACATCCATTAAGACTCATACCATCACATCAACATTAGAGTTCTATTAGTAGGGAACCTAGCTGGGAGTTTCTCTAACCGATAACCATCACCTATGAGCCGATGATGATACAACAAAGCGATGCCATTGCCACATCCATCCAGTTCCCTGCCCGAGGTAAAGGATATCACCATCAGTGAATACACGAAAAATAACATTAGTCCTGTTTTGGGACAAAGGAAACATCCGTATTACAGCTTGATTCTCTCCTATGCGGGCCACATAGTTAATGACTTCAAGTGGGACTCATTCTCACCCATTTCAGTGTTCAATACACCTCCCAGAATTCGACATGCTTATAAAACATCATCATCAAGATTTCT
Organism: Solanum rostratum; assembly: GCA_029948455.1. Taxonomy (NCBI): domain Eukaryota; kingdom Viridiplantae; phylum Streptophyta; class Magnoliopsida; order Solanales; family Solanaceae; genus Solanum; species Solanum rostratum. The sequence continues at coordinate 52,176,281 of CM057053.1, forward strand.
CATCATCAGTCCCATGGGGACATAGTACATCAATATCAATATCATCATCAACATCAACTCATCTCATCAACATTATCTCATCAACATTATGGACTCGAAACATTCTTATAGAATTTAATTTTATGTTTTACGACTCATGAACATCACTCTCATCAACATCATCATCAAGACTCTCAAAAATTTGGACCACAATCACAACATCACAAAACATCATCATCGTCAAGGCTCTAGACTCATCCCTTAAGTTCATTCTTGCATCTTTAGAAAAATAGACATAGAATTTTAGTAAAATCATTCATGAAAATAACATATGCTGTAAATCAAGTTTGTGATGATCATCACTTTAAGAAAATACATGAATTAAGAAGAATCTCAGTAGAATACTCAAGGGTTTTTTTTTTACATATAACTCATCATCTTCAATCATAGACTCAATTTACTCAAAGGGGCACATGGAAGAACAATCCCATGCTTTAGGTTAGCCTTACATACCTGGGATGATTGCTATCACCACAAATCCCTTGGAACTTCCTTTTGACTCTTCAATCCTAACTCTTCTCTACTCTCCTCAAGCCCTAGCTTGTTAGCGTTGTTAGGAAAAGGATTTAGAATGGGGTTTTAGACCCTTTCTTCGTGAAAATGACTTATATTGGCCGTGTATGGGTTTTAGAAGTTATTAAGAATGGACTAGAATGCCCCTCAAATTTTTATAACTTTCCAGCCACGAAATAACCCAGTCTGCGACGCGGACTAGTCGTGAACAATGGCAAAAATTTTCCTGAATGAGTTTTCTCAATCTCGTCGAAAAATTATAGAAAAACATAAGTTCCTCTCCGCGATGGGTCCGCGACGGGTCCGCGACGCGTCTTTGTTGCGGATCCTCACTTTTTTTGTTTTGGAACGAAAAATGTTCTTTTGACTCGGCCACTCTAAAAATTGATCGAGACCTTTCCCCCACTCAATTTTTCACACTGATCACAAATTTGACCTCGGATTTGCCATCCGACATAGAAAGACGCGTTATGTGCACCTCTCTCCTCTAGGAGTATTTTGGTAATTTTATCAGGCGTTACAACTTCTTGGTTGAAAGGAAACCAAGAATCAAATTCACATACCTTAAACCACAATAGAGAAGAAAATTGAAGTTTGTTCTTCAATGGAGAATTTGGGTCTTCTTCCTTGGGAGAGAAATTTGGAAAGAGTGAAGGGTAAGGTTATTAGGGCATGTAAATAAGCTTTGAAAGGTGTATTTGGTTAAATAGGTCGAAAGCCCCTTTTGGAAAAGTATAAATATCATCAAAAGTCAAAAAATGATGTTTTAAAGTGTCCTAGAAGCGAAATCGGTGGTCCAGAGGTCCCATTGCCAAACCATTCAGCGGTACACCGAATGGGCCCTTCGAATGCTTTTTTTTGAAAGTTTTTGAAGCTTTTCGGAGTAGTTCGGTGGTCACACTGATCGTCGCCCTTTTTGACAGTCCAAACAGGCTTCAGTAAAACAGTCACAACTTTTTTCTTCGAACTCAGAATAAGGTGAAATCAAATGCGTTGGAAAGCTAATTGAAAGAGCTAAAATTTAATAGGTAGTGGACCACCTAATTCATTATGTTATAAAAGATATGACTATTTGAAATTGATCCGTATACAAATTCATACCAAAACCTAGTCGATTGGAATCCTTTAGTCTTGGCTCGATATAGGAGAAGCCTTATGATCCCAAACAACATGTAATCAACTTTGGACACCTAGAAATTGATCCCACCACATTACTAGTCAGCAAGTTGATTCTATACGCGTATGTGGAATGACTCGGGTCCTAACTTAAGATCTAGGGCGTTACAAAAGTATTAAGGGACACCTCTCAAAAGACACATCCTTTGAAAAATTAACTGAACGTTTATATTAAACTATGTCATTCTCTCATTGTTAAAGTAATCGTCTAATCCTTTAATGTTTGCTAATGGAGGATTACCATCATGCTATCATTTTTTCCATCTTCTACCCCTCCTTTACAAATCAACCAGTTGGCAATTGGTTCCAACTGTCAGTTACGCTTTTTCCAGCATGGCAATTGGCAGTGAATTAGGAATACAACTGTACGTATTCTCTCTATTTTGCTTCTTCCGAAAATTGAAAAGGTTCCATAATACATGTCATATTTAAAATTCTTGTGCACAATATTTTAAAATATTTCTTATATTATTTGCTTAACTGTTATATCATATTTAACTTATTTATCGTTAACCTATATTTGTTAGTGCATACAAATAAATTTTTTACAGGTTTAAGGAGAAAACTATAATTTTACCTATATGAATTATAGAAAAATCAAATATTTTTTGATGATTAAAATCCTTACATGATAAAATATTAGAGAGATAAAATTAGTGTTAACAATAAAATAAGTTAAAACACATTTTCTTAATTAAAATTCTAAAATTTTGTAACTATAATTTCTAACAAATAATATAAAGAATAACAATTATTCTTATTGGAATTTTTTCTGTTCTATTGTCTCTTATGTTTTACAAATTATATTTTTCTTGTATTTAACAATATGTTTATAGAGAATTAATTCAAATAGTTCACCTAATTGATTAAATTAAAAATAATGACAAATGTATAACAGATGTACGTTCACATATAGAATGCGTGTGCTTATTATCATCAATGTATAAAGAATAGAAAAGGCAAAAAATCTATTTAGGTATTTTGATAAGATCCCTATTTTTATTTTCTTAATATTTATTTTTTAAGAAGTTTAAACCTCTTCATAATATGTGGATGTATTATCATGCGAGCGTGAGCAATTTAACTAGTTCAATAATAAAGCTAAAGTGGAAGAGATAAAGTTTAAATACGGACAAAAACTAGAATATCAACTCAATAAAACCATCCCAAGACTGGTGTCACATGTACAAGCCTCTAATACTGAGTACAATAGAAGGTAAATATAAGTCTGAGTCTAAGTCCTCAAATAAAATATAAGATAAATAAGAGGGACTCTAAGAGTCAGCGAAATAGACAAGCTGCTACTTCTTGAATATCCAGGAAGCTCGGTCTGAAGATGATGGAAGCTAACTCAGGTAGAACCGGGCTCACAACCTACACACGTGTAGAAGCAAGGGTGAGTACCAAAGCACAGGTACTCAACTAACAACAGGTAAAGCATATAGAACAAAATACTCCTTTCATAACAACCACATACCGCCGAACTATACCCCAGCACTAAAAAAGCCCCAACAACAACAGTATATATATATATATATACACGATAATCCCTTCCAACAAGAATCACAAAATATAGCTCAATTGTAACCATCACATGGTTCATTCACAATAACTGAATCAAATCACAATACAAGATAATATAATATGATATAGAATGGAAATGGTATGAGATGAAATAAAATGATGAAATGCAATGTCACGTATCGCGATGCATGCTTGTCCTACAATACACATCCATTGATATAATCAATTCGGAATCCATGGGGGACATATCTATCCATGTATCGTCCCTGGACATGAGGCTCAATCCCAGTTTATCAGTGTTTCATATCAGTGTCACCGCCACAGACATGTGGTCCAATCTTTATTTCTCCTTCAGTGTTTCCCACCAGGGACGTGTAGCCCGATCTCAATTTTTCATCAGTATTTCATCAATGGTACTTAGTCATAATGCACATGAAGAAGATATACACATATGTAATGTGATGAAGATGAGTACAAATAAGAGTCCACATCATAATAAATACATCATCTCGAGTCAAATATTCAATCAATAAGGCATAATGATAAATTCGTTTCAAGCCTATATCAATTTCTCTAGTCTACAAGTGAAACTCAACCATAAAATATATCCAACTCTAACAATAAGCCAACATGATACTATTTGTAATCTGCATTATCATATCATATAGGATTCCCAAAACCAAAGAGCAAGTCCACAATTATTAATCTCAGTAAATCACTACCAAGTCATAAATGAAATTCACAATTTAGCAAGTACCACTCAATCATCCGCTAGTATTAAATCATCTCAAACCATAAAGAAAGGAAATACAATGTTCAAGTAAGCTTAACAAGGTTTAGGATTCCACTTGCCAACTAGTAGCCGAATCAAGCAATAGCCGGAGCTTTACCCCTCGATTTCACACCAAAAGGTCACAATCTAATCAAATATAGTATCATAATTACATAAGGAATCTAATGACACTAAAATCAATCAATTCAGGTGAAAAGGCCAAAATAGTCAAATTAGACCAAAAAATCAAAGTTCCCAAATCTGGAAATTGACTTGAAAATTAGATTCTACATGACAAATAGAGTTCATGGGTAAAATCCTACTAAAATTGAGTTCAAATTGAAGGAGAAATCATCATTTAAAGTTTTCAATTCATAAACTAAAAATTCCCAATTTTGAACCTTCAAAATCACGAATTTCAAGACAAAACTAAGATAAAAGTCATGGGAATTAATCAAAATGATGTTAGAAACACTTACCTAAGAGAATTCTCTAAAATCCTTCATAAAAAATTGCCCCAAAAGCTTGAAATGTTTGAAAATGAAATAAAAATGATGATTTCACGATTTAAACACCATTTAGGTAATTACTACTTTGTGAATGCGGAAAGGCATTCATGAACACAAAGAGTAATATATATCTAGCCAAAGGGACTTGAACCTTAGGCAAAGGAGATGGGTAGAGGTTCTCAAGGACTATGACATGAGTGTACTACATCATCCGGGTAAGACAAATGTTGTGGCCGATGCTCTTAGTAGGGTGTCTATGGGGAGTGTAGCTCATGTGGAGGACGGAAGAAAGGAGTTGATAAAGGATGTTCACCGACTGGCCTAGTTGGGTGTAAGATTGAGAGGTTAACATTTGGGTAATGTTTTTGTGCATAATGGAGCAAAATCATCATTGATAGAGAAGGTGAAGATGTCCTAAGATATGGATCCAACATTGGTAAAGTTAAAGAAGTTGGAGGTTTATAAGAAGGTTGAGGTTTTTCTCACAAGGGAGAGATTGAGTACTTCATTATCAAGAGTGATTATGTGTACCAAATGTTGATGGTTTAAGGAATATGATATTGAGGGAAGCCCATAATTCACGGTATTCTATTCACCCCGGATCCACCAAAATGTATAGAGATCTAAGGGAAGTACATTGGTTGAATGGCATGAAAAAGGATAAAGCTAAGTTTGAGACGGAATGCCCGAATTACCAATAAGTGAAGGTTGAACATCAAAGACCGGGAGGTCTAGCCTAAGACATTGATATTTCTATGTGGCAATGGGAAGATGTAAACATGAATTTCACTACGGGTTTGCCTAAGACTAGAAGACAATTTGATTCTATATGGGTTATTATGGATAGGATGATGAAGTCAACCTATTTTCTGCCGGTTAAGACTTTTTATAGTGCGAGGATTATGCCAAGATATGTACTAAGGATTGGTAAGGCTTCATAGTGTACCTTTGTCTATAATTTTGGATCGCAGTACTCAATTCACATCACATTTTTGAAAGTCTTTCCAAAAGCATCTTAGTTTAAAGTTGAGCACTGCATTTTATCCTCAAACAGGAAGGCAAGCTGAGAGAATAATTCAATCATTGGAAGATATATTGAGGGCGTGTGTACTTGACTTCGAGGGAAATTTGGATGACATTTACCTTTGATTGAATTTGCATACAACAATAGCTATCATTCAAGTATTGAGATGACACCTTCTGAGGCTTTGTATGGGCATAGATGTAGGTCTTCGAGAGGATGGTTCAAAGTTGGAGAAATGTCTTTGACTGGTCCCAATTCGGTACTTGAGGCTATGGAGAAAATGATGTTTATAAGGTAGCGGTTGAAAATAGCCTAAAGTCGCCAAAAGTCATGTACAGACATTACGAAAAGGGATCTTGAATTCAATATGGATGATTGGGTGTACCTCAAGGTATCTCTTATGAAAGGTGTTGTACGATTTGCTAAGAAATACAAGTTAAGTGCTAGTTACATAGGGCCTTATAAGATCTTGGTGATGATTGGTAGAACGGCATACAAGTTGGAGTTGCTAATGGAATTGTCTATGGTGCATCCAGTATTTCTTGTGTCAATGTTGAGGAAATATATTGGTGTTACAAATATATTTTACCTTTGAATGACATGAGCATTGAAGATGATCTAATCTATGAGGAAGTTCCAGTTGAGATTTTGGACCGACAAGTCAGGAGATTGAGAAACAAGAAAGTTGCATCTGTCAAAGTTTTGTGGAGAAACCAACAAGTTGAAAGTGCAACAAGGGAAGCAGAGGCGGACATGATGAAATGATATCCTTACCTCTTTTCCTCCACTCAAGCTTAAGGTACTTAGTAAGTCATGCTCAAATTTATTCAAGCTTCAAAGAGTTTCTATGTCATATTACATGCTTGCATACTCATGGAAATGATTTCTAAAGATGTTTTAAGTTTTCATTGTTGCATTTATGATGAAACATAAGTTACGTACTCTATTCTACTCAAGCTTACCTTGATCCCATCCGAGGACGAATGTTCCCAAGGGAAAGTTATTATAACACCTCTCAATGGACTCAGAATGTTCTTATGGTGTATTTCTTGAACATCTTAAAATTCATGCATTATTTGGTAAAGATGAGTTCATATTCTTTTTCAAGAGGCAAAATTGTATACGAAAAGGGCCGCCTTCGATTTTGTCACCCGTATCAAAAAATAATTTTTCATAAGATTTTACATTTCCAAAAGAGTGCGCGACCTCTCCGCGTCACGGAGAGGATGACCTAGACTTTTTCCTAGGTCAATAAGGGGAAAAATTGATTCACAAAAAAAATGAACTATGGTGAAACGAGTAAGCGTCACAGACTTATTCCCAAACAGTTCAAACTTTTCCTTAAGCCTATTTGAATGATTTTGGCTGATTTTTGGCACTATCTATAAATTTCCTTAATCCCATTCTTTCACCATTTACACATTACAAAAATTCTCTCTCTAAGAAACTCTCTCAAAGGATTTCTTCTTCTTCAAGCAAAGCTCCATTGAAGATCAAGTGAAGCAAAATTCTCCATTTTTCTTCAACTTTTTCAGGACAATCACTTAAGGTATGTGAGATTCATCTATAGAATTCATTCTTCTATGGAGTCCCTTCTCAATTTTTATCTTACTTCAATTATGAAATTGTATGTATCTTCTCTACTTCTACTCCAATTTTTCAATTATGAGTGAGATGATGACTATTGATCCATCCTACTATGAATTTAAGTCAATTGCATGAAAATTGATGGTTTTCCCCTAAGTGATATCAAGTATATGATTAGGGATATTTGAAATTTATGTAGGTTCCTTTACTAATGATCCAAATTAATTTCAATTTCATGTTACCTCTACAAATTTCATTAAATTGCATGATTTTAACTCAATTTTTCATGGACCCACACATGGCCCTAATATGAAAAGTGATGTAGATGAACTATTCGTATGTTATAATGAAGTCATGATGCCTATTTTACAAGCTATAAAAGTATGATTTTGATAAAGTATGAATTATGATGATGTCTATGTATATGCATAATTATGTACTCCATGGAATATGACTTAGCACTGAGAGGGCATTGGTAGACTCCATTGTCGCATAATTATGTCCCTCGATAGGACCGATGTTCATGTTTATATTCCTTAAAGGTGTGCTAACGGATCCATATAGCTTTTTAATGAACACTCATCGTTCTAGGATAGAGCCTAAAGGGTGTGGTCAAATGATGAGTTCTCACTATGCTAGGATAGAGCCTATAGGGTGGGGATCAGGTCTACCTTGGCAAAGTAGATTCCTCTTTTGCTTGGTATAGAGGGAACATCAGGATTCCATGTAATAGTTCGCATAGTCTTATATATCAATTATGGTCTTATTCCCACGTTTGTATATCTATTAGATGATGAAATATTTTATGATTCTTCCACACACGATTTTAAATGTTGCATTATTCATGCATATCTTGTCCTTGCTCGATTGCTTATGTTTATGCATATTGCTATAATGTACCATGTCTATTGATGTATTGCATGCTTACATACTTAGTATATTGTAATGTAATAATACATACTCTTGCCTATATGATATCACCATGTAGGGACGGACGACGACTCTAGCTGTCATATTTGTGGCTAGCTTTCGGACATTGCTGTTGAAGATTGGTGGGTTCCCTGGTTCGGGGACAAGCCCTATGTTTCTTTCTTATAATGTTATTCAAGACTTTTGTACTTTGCTAATCGTGAGGGTGAGCTAGTAAAACTATATTCTAGACCCTACCAAGATCTATGATGTAGCAGCATGTTTTGGACACTATGTTGATATAATTCTCGTAAATGGGAAAATTTTCCCCTTATGATGCTATTTTCCACTTGCTTACTCTTATAATGCTTGTTTTTACCTTATGTATGCTTCTGATATGAACAAGAGGCTTGGATAGGGTGCCTTCGGGTGTCACATTCGTCGTGTCATGGCTAGGCCCTAGGTTCGGGTCATGACAATGTCTCAAATGACAAAAGTAAAGCTAGAGTTTAAAGGTGTATCCCTGAAACATGAGGACTCACTAAATCTTCAAAGCTGAAATCAGAATCTATCGACGAGTGTGAGGAGAAATATGGTTGCTTGTCCTACATTGTGACATAAAATAGACATAAAGTATACATTAGGACGTTTGAATATAATAAGTATGTAGGCATGTAATGCAATGTAAAGCATGACATGAAATAACCAAGTCAAAAATAAAATTAAGTATATGACCTAAAAGCATAAGTAGACATGCAAGCGATCAAAGCACAAATGAATCATAGTTGATATTATGTGAAGTATCTTAGAAGAAAACATATGAGGAAATTAACCATAAGTGATAATAAGACCACATGACCTATAAAGTGGAATCTCGATATCTTCCCATACAATAAAGAAATGAGAGCCTTACTTGCTAAGGTAAGACTCTACCCTACTAAGTGAGTGTCATAATCATAATTTCATAAATGGATCCATAAGCTAGGCCATATTGGCAACATAAACCTATGGTGGTAACATAGTTATGAGACTAAACACTTTATATAAGGACCGCATACATCGAACTCCCATCTCAAGCTTCATTCGATGCTAAGTCAAATCCCATAAAATACATATCATAAGCATAGGTCATATTTGTTATGAAACCACAATTAATACTTGTCATAATACATAACTTATCATCGTGGAAAGGTGAGTCAGGTAAACCAATTTAATTCATAAAAATCATACTTATAGAATATCTCATTTTCATAATCATACTTATAATATGGGCTTAGGTCTTTTGTCATTACAATTCTTATGAATTAGGGTCATAGGCCACTTTTCACATGAACTTACTAGCATAATTGAAACCTTCATAATCATAACTTATCATAAAATTAGTATAAAGGGTATTGGTTCACCATCAATGAACTTGAAAGCATGTAAACAAGGTAAATTCATGTAAGTTAAAACTCTTAAAAACAAATGAAGGAACCCATCTACAATTTTCATAAATTCTAAGTAGCATAAAGATGAAATCACTTGATATTCATATAATTCATACAATTTAAGATAATTCATGCATAATTAGGCAGGAAATTATGATATATAACAATATATATGGAATTGAGATGACATCATAAAAACCCTAAGATACGTTCAATGAAACTTGAATGAAAAAGGATAGTTTAGTTGGGCTCCATGAGTCAAAGGTACCGATGGATGAAGGCCCACATGCCTGGAGTGAAATAAATGGAGAGAAATTTGAATTGGAGAAGAGAAAACCCTATCATTGAGTCTTCAATGAAGCTTGAAGGAGTTGAGAGACTTAGAGAATTTGGGAGAGAATGAGTGATCTGGAAAAGGGTTGGCATGGATATAGGCTAATTTAGGCTTAAAATGTCATAGTTTAGGACTTAGAAAGTTAGAAAGTTGTAAGGCCCCATATGTTGGAAGGTGTAAAAGTGGATAAGAGATGAATTATGGACTTTTCTAAGTATCATTGGATTTCACGAAGGTGCGTATGAGTCTTAAGTTATTCCATGGACCATAGCTTGTGCTCGTGGAATGGAGGGTAGACTTGGTGGAAAAAATGGTTTTTTGAAGATTTGTTACAACCCGATCCCAGTCATGATGGCACCTGTTAGATCACACCTGCAGACAAGCCAATTATCAAGCCCCAAGGTACCAGTCCTAATTCTCTAGTCACAATGTAACCAATAAAACAATATAAATAACTGCAACCTACCCAGAACCTGGAAGTCAACTGTATAGAGCTACATTAGACACAAGGACATAATCATATATATATATATATATATATAAATAAATATACAAATCAAGAATGCACATACAAATACATAATTCTACTGTACAAGGCCAACGTCTGAAAGCAAAAGAAGATCATCAAAAGGAAGGAGACTGCAATGAAGCCAGAGCTGTTAGTGCTCACTAAAAGTTCCCTGAGCGCTCTAATTCCCCAACTCAACAATCACGACCTGTACCTGGACTTGCACCATCGAAAGATTCAGAAAGTAGGTACGAGTACCAGAAAAGGCACCCAGTAGGCATCATCGGCCGACCGAGTGACATAGTGAATATAAAGAAAATCAAATATGAAAAGGACTACAACAATGTAGTAACCCGAACTTAGATCAAGGCATAACCATATGTGGAAACCCTCAACCCCAAACTGAACAAACCAAGGTGGTGAACATGGACAAACTAAAACAACCCAAGCAATGAGCAATGACAAACTGAACTAACCAAAGTGATGAAAATCAATACTGGCTGACGACAACTGTGTAGGCTCATAACACATCTGCCCCTAACTGAGGCATAATGTTGTACGCAAGTGCAAGACCCTATTATCTATGTCTTTATGCCAACTGGGTCCCCATGAACTAGAAGGTACACCTATGCATAATACAGATCAATCGAATCATAATAGAACCCAACTCCCAATGTCACATGATCATAGGTCAGCTGTACATGGGTGTAAGACCCTAGTGTCTAAGCCTAAACGCCTTGATCCCCCATAAGCCTAGAAGATACACCTACGCACAATCAGGGTGTGAAAAGGTGTGTAGATCCATGGTTAATCAATCATCGGGCCCTTCCCTAACAATCACATGTTGACCGGGTCCTCGACCCTGTGCTGGCATGTGGCACCTAATCCAAAATATACCTGCATAATAGTGGGACATATCCCTCGCGGGAGAAAGAATCCCCCTCGCATAAAAATATGCCTCATCTCAGAATGTCAATCACAGGGCCTCACCCCTAAAATGAAATCAGCAGGCTCCTTAACCCAAAGTACCATATATCAATCGGATCCTCGACACAAGTCTCAACCAGCGCTCGATCCTCAGAATCACCCAGGACTTGGACTCTTGGACGTGACCACCAGGGCTCACAACAATGGGGAGCATCATTAGGGACTCGAGATATCAACAGTCACTCACTCAACCAGTCTATCTGGATATGGAAATCCAAAGTCATGTCGTGCCTAGAGTCAACATAGGGGATGACAATTATATCGTGCCCAAAGTGAACGTAGGCAGCAACACTCACAACCTAGGTATTCCACAATCTCAATCCAACCCACACAATTGTAACTACCACCTCACTCAAGTACAACAGATACCCCATCATTAGATGGAGAGAACCAGTGCACAACAACCATCAACAATACATTAAAGTGTGTATATATATAATGTATCACAATCACTGTAGAATCATGCTCAACAAGGGATAAGTATACCATAACCTCACCAATCATGAGTGCTTGGAGAAAACATAGAAAATTAATGTACATCATAAGTATCTAGGACAACTAAAACCCTCGAGTCGTATCTACACAAAAATCAGGCCAAGGTACAACCTAAAATAAATACATTCTCCTATTCATCACATCTCTGTAGCAACAAGCTTTACCTACACATACAAGTACATGCCATGTTAGCATGCATGCCTGCCCCATGCACTAGCTCATATTTGGCAATTACAAGTCATTTTTCTATGTAAAGCAACTCATACATGCAGTGTTCGTATAACCTAAGCTAAGGCCCAAGAGGCTAGATAATCAGAAGGACGTCACCTACCCATAATCATATTGTAACCAAGCTGCTATCAAGGATTTCTCCCAAGGCAACTACGTGCTGACCTACTAATAATATGCCCTTCTTTTAAAATGGTGCTAGTTCCCAAGACTAAACCATATAGCTCGTGTCTCATTACAGATAGCTCTGGGAAGTCAGTAGGATATAATTTGCACCTAGCTACCATGATCACACTTCCGTCTCTAACACACTAGTTGCTAAGTAGTAGCACCTTTCATATCACAGAACATATGGCTCCCATAGGAGGGCAACTATAACCACTCCCAGAACACAATGTGTTTCTCTAGTCACTAACCAGTAGCACAAGTACATTACAGCTAACAACAGTACACAGGATCATATAAGTCACAGGGTAGAAGAAAATTATGTTTTAAATAGGCAATCTACCATAAGTACTCATAATAGATATAGATAACCGCAACTGTAACTGCAACCGCATCATGCATATACATACAAAAAAGATATAGATACTAGATCCAACGCACAAGGTAGCATGTAATCACAGGTCAATCTTAATAACTAGTATATTTTGGTAGCCTTAGACTAAACACACCGAGCATACACACCAGTCACATGTTTGTAGCCAAACAACCCTTTTCGGGCCCTTTTGTAGTCATATAGTGTAAGAATTCAGCTAGTATAGCAGTTACAACTGACACAACCCTCAATACAACAACTGTAGTCCCATATCACTATATATAACACATGCGGATTCACAACCAACTATATGTAACATATATTCCACTGCTCAACCCATTCACAACACAATTCTACACATTCCAACTCAAATATGTAAATATTTCAGCTCAGTCTAAGGGTTAGAGCCTAGCCTACATGGCAAATGATCCCTCGCATCTTGAGTCAATCTGCTGGAACTTTTCCCTCTAAATTGCTTCCCAATTCTTCTCAACTGTTAAAATAAAATTTACAATATTCACACGATCTATTCGGCTGTGTTACCTTTTGAAACGGGTGAAATTTGGCCCAAAAGTGCCTGAAACGAGAAATATAGGACCTACGCCCAAAATTTCAAAACAAATCCCAAAAAGCATTCCCTACATCCCCTTGAGTCTACAACCAAAAATTCGGCCCAAAACAGACCATAGAAAATCGAGAAAAGGCCCTAAAATGAAGTTGAAAACCTTACCGAAAAAATATTCTTTTCAAAACTTTCTCGTTCAAAATTCTCAAAAATTGACAAAATCAGCGAACACCCAGCATACCATAGCGTTCCTCTCGGAATGTAGAATAATTTAGGCCCATATTTCATTTAATTTAGTCAATAATCGACTACAAAATTAACACATAAAATTTTCACCAATTCGAGAAAGTAATTTGCTAAAATAGAGAATTTACCTCAAAATACACACCAAATATCGAATCCAACTTCACACAATGTTCTTTGCAAAAATCTGAGTCACATAGGATTTTGAATAGCCAAAATTGAAGCTTTGGATCACTTTTTATGACCATTTGAAGTTTTTTTCTTAGAAGCCCTTACGGCCAGGCCTTATATAGGCTGGCTGTGCCATGCTGCGAAGGCACGAACACAGATGTAGGCACCTGTACCATGCCACGTAGACCCAGGTGCACGGGCCTATGCGCCTGCTACTCACACTAGCAATTCCCAAACACTTTCCCAGGGCATTCTCGGTGTGGGACCCTGTGTTTCTCATCTTCCATTATACATATAGTGTGGCATTATATAAGGCATATGTGATTTTTTCTAGAACCTAGGGATATAAGGTTGGCAATAAGAGTTAATATCAAGGACTTATTTTTTAAAGTCAAAGGAATCCCCTAAATACATATTAGGGACTGAAGAAATGGCCCAAGTGACACCTCGCCCTTTTTGGAAGGTTTAAATTAGGTTTCACATTTCAGATAGGACTAAAAGTGTATAAACTGCTAATAATGGATTTTCAAAAGTTAATTTAACACCACAAATTTCATACATTATGTTTTGGAATCAAGAAAGTTGCAAGATAAAGGTTGGCCAAAGTTACCGTAAGTTTCTTTAAGAAGTCCTTTTTAAATTTGAGGTCAAATGTATCAGGCCATATCTACCAAAGTATTAAGAGTTAGAAGGTCCATGACCTATCAAATTGAAGATCTATGAGTCTGGTTTGCAATGCACAAAACCACACATCAAACCAACCTCAGAATAACAAGTTATTATAGTTTTACCGAGACTGCCCGAGCAAGAAATCAGGTCATGGGTCATGTCGACTGTCGGCTAATTTGAGATTTTTAAAGCTCAATTAGTGCCATTTCGTCCCCAAACAGTGTATAACCTGAAGGAATAGTCCCCTTAAGATACCAAAGGAATTTGAGTAAGTTTTTCGCATTTTTACCATTATAATTTGTCCTTGTGCCTAGAAATGCGTGCCTTACGCTTTGCAATTATTTTCCCCTCCTATTAGATGTGTTTGGAGCTATTTTTGGGCTGGAACAAATGGCGTTCTTGCTGGTTATTCAAGGTTTGCAGCTGTTATGTTCAGGTAATAATCTTGGGGCTCTTTTACGATCATTGTTTTGAAGTTTTATGAACGTCTACTCGCGTAAATGCTATATGGCAATTCTGCCGATTAATGTTGATTTATGGACTGTTTGTAGGTGTTTATAAGTTGTGCATATATAGTGGTTGTGAAGCTTAGGACGTAAGGAACAACTTTCATGAAGGAACTTTGAGAAATTAGGCGATCGTTGGAGAGGTATGTTAAGGCTAAGCTCTGTCCCTCCTTTTAGCACAAAATCCGAAAAGTTTTCCAAAATGTCAAATGCAATATCTTACTATTTAGTTGCTAGAAAGACCTTCTGTGAAAGGCACTATGATTATAGTTGAGTTACTTTCATAATGGTGTTAGGTTGAAATTCCATTCGTTCGCTTAAACTGGACATTCAATATCTATATATTATTTTGTCGATTTTCCTGGCTACCTACCCGTATGTTTGCAGTGTTTCTCTTTTTGGTTTAGTGCCATAAAAATAAATGTAGACTACGAAGGGAATGTAGTATTCATAATTAACCCTTTTTCAATATAAAAAATATAATAGAAGCATTTAACAAGTAACTTGTTGATTTCTAATAATCTCTAGCGTAATGCTCCTATTTAAACTACTAAGGCACTTAATTCTGTTTTAAATACTCCTTTACTAATTGACATGAGACCAAGTATAAGCATTATGTAAAGAACCTTTATAAACATTTTCAAAGTCAAGGCTTTACTCTAAATGTTGGGTTAAGTTCCCAAACTTGTTAAAAAGACATATAAGATCCCACGAGTCATGTATATATGCTATGACAACGATTATGATGTAATGCGAATAAGTGTACCAATGAGCCAAGTTTGGCTAAATGATAAGGATTATGATGCTATGAAAATAAGGGTACCAATGAGCCGAGATTGGCTAAGTTCTTGCTATGGCCTACTATGTGCATTCAACATTCATATCATATATTGCACGTTATGCATTTACTCCGAGCTATAATCGGAGGTATGGGGCCTATTTTCCCAAATGATTATATATATGTATATGGTACAAATGGCCACAGGTTGGCAGATATGATGCCGGTTAGCTACCGAAAAGGACCACTATTGCTAGCATTTAGTTGGGTATGTCATGCATTTGCATTTATATATATGTATTCATGACATGCGGCACTCGAGCATACCATGCATATTTGATCACTAGGAGGTTGCTTATTAGCCATTAAGGCTACTTGAGTTTTAGTTACAGGTGGTATTTTTATTAACCTTTTTACTACGGTTATCTTTGATTTTACTTCATGCCTTACATACCAGTACATGTTTATTCGTACTGACGTCCCTTTAACTGGGGATGCTGCATATTATTTCGTGCATGCAGGTTTAGGTAGGGGTTCTGATTTACCCCTCCACTAGGAGCCCCGTTCAGCTGTGAGTTGGTAAGCTCCACCTCTTCCTGGAGCTTTCACAGGATGCTTATTTTTTATTGTACAGTTGGGTATAGTCGGGGCCCTGTCCCGGCAGTGTTAGTGATTCTCTTCGAGGCTATTATGGACATGTTATTATGGGTTGGTTCTTTTGTGCCTTTCAGTCTCCAGTCATCAGATTGACATATATATATATATATAGTGTGTCTGTACCTCTATTGTTGCAGCCTTGTCGGCTAACTAGTATTCTATCATTTTGGTTTACCTATCTTGATGGACATGCTTTACTGTTGACCAGGTCATGACCTAAAATGTCCAGGCTTAGTCTTTCGTACGTCATGCTGCCCGATTTTCTTCTGGTCCCTAGTTTAGTTAACTAACATGTTTGGTGGCTTACCCGACCAATAATGGTATCGGGTGCCAGTCGCGCCTCCCCTCTCTTTGGGGCGTGACACTCGGGCCGTCCAATGTCCATTTTACGCAAATAAATAGTCTAACCATATGTAGTTCGTCATTCTGGATCCAACGGTGTGTTCGGACTTCCCAACGGAGCATCCTACAGAAAATGAGAGTCTCACTTCTTTTCGACTAATTTTAGCCTAAAGAACCGAGGGGGTCAAAATGCAATGGGAGGCCCCCGCCAATTGACGAAGAGTCATTTTAGACTATTTTCGATGATCTGGAGTTGACCACGCCATCAGTTTTCCATTCCGAGCGCGTGTAACTAGGTTTTACAGAAACACACTTTTTAGCTTTCGGTTGAACTAATTTTGAAACTTTTGGCTCGAATTCACACTAGGACCCTCCATCCTCGAACCAACCACCCTCTTAGCCTAAATCACCATTTCAAAACTAATGGAACCGTTAAAATCCCATTCTGAGGCTGTTTGCTAGGGTTTTTATAGAAATCTCATTTTTATAGCTTTAGCTTCTCATTGACTTGCAAATTTGCATAACTCACAGCCAAAACACCCTACAACCATTCTAAATGTTCCAACAGGTCATAAAAGGTCCGAGGTTACTGTACAAAAGGTCAAATCAATTGAGTAGTTGTAGGCTTACTAAAATAACTCGGAGGGTCATTACAACATCCCTCACTAATAAGACTTTCATCAGCGAAAGTACGAATACAAGCGTACCTATAGGCTTCAGTCCACACCATAAGTATACTGGTCATAAACACGTTCCATATCCCACAATCATTCGGTGCCCTTTTTTCACAACCCGTGGTTAGGGCCTAGATGTGACACGGCGAATGGAGACTCGAGAGTCCCCAAACAAGCCTCAAAGTATCCAAATCCACATCATCGGTTCGGAAGCACATTCAAATAGTAAATATGTAGTTCTAAGGGATTGGGAAAGTAGGACTCACTCTATGGGGGCAATACGGGGCTTAGGATCTTTCACATCTCCACCTCAAACATATATACATATCATAATTCCTATAATGAATATATGATAGCCATATCCAATAAATAACTAAGTCATAAGCTTCACATACAACACATAACATATAGAATCGACGAGAGTTTACAAGATGTCCAACAATACCTCTAGTCATAAGATGGGACGGGGGGCCAAGACATGTTCCGGGCTCACCCTCAACTAAGAAGATAAATAGAAAACAACATAGGTAGAGGGAAGGTGGCTTCTCCTTGGAAGATAGGACTCACCACAATATCAACTCTCCGAATTCGAGCTACCTGCCAAGTGGTGGATGATCATAACACATGGTCCCTACATGGTAAAATCATGTAGGCATAGAGTATGCGTTAGTACGTTTGAATGTACTAAGTATGCGATACATATGATTACCGAACCTGCATATCAATTATAGGTGACAAGGGCACATAATATACAAGGATCATATAAGCAAAAGAATTTAGTATACAAGATGCCATGGAATGCGCGATGCGTGTAATGCGATAATGCTCCTTTATAACGGGGATGGACTATAACCAACAAACTAAATCCATGCGAGCTATTTCATGAATTGGACCGATTAGGAGATCCCACCGGCAGGGAGTGGATTACTTGCCAAGGGTAATCTACATCACACCTTACGGGACCCGCATTTCGGTGGATGGTCACCTTCCTTACGGGACCCCCATTTCGGAAGAATTTACAAGAATCATATCAAGACATGTCATATCATAAACAAGTAGACGAATAATATCCGTCCCTATGCTGGCACATAGTTCAAGAAAAAGGGGACGACCCCTAATCCATTGGTGCTAAGTCTTACACATCCCACAAGAATACTCATATACGTATACATATGTTTTCAAGAGAGTCAAGTGCAAGTTTCAAAATGTTCAAGGCACATTTAGGCTCAACGCCAAATTTCAAGATCATATGCAAGATGCCAATGCAAGGAATAGCTCATCTACAAGTACAAAATGGTGCAAACACCCAAGATGCTCCAAGAGCCAAGATACAAGATGGTGTAAACACCCAAGATGCTCCAAGAGCCATAATTATAAACACACCGATGATCATCTTCTTGTCATATCCTATGTCTTACCAAAATTCATATCACAATTCTTTTCAAAAACGAAGTTAGACTTAATCCCACATTTCCAAGATTTCCATGTATCCATGTCATGAGTATGATGCAATGCACAATGTAGCGATGGCATGGATAATTTAGAGAATAGCTAAAACATAGCAATATAATGTAAAGACTAGGAAATCCATAGTAAAAATCATTAGAAAATGGTAGTAGATATCACCTATGCATAAGAACATCTTTAGAGGGACATGCATGTTCATAGTTTCATAATCCAAGTAGTTCATCATAATAAAATTAACATAACTCAAGATTCAGAGTCTTAAATAGGACATGCATTGTTCAAGTAACCAAGAACAAGTAGTCAAAATTAACATTTTAAGTAGACAGGTTCATAAAATGGTTCGAAAGGAACTTGGGTCTTCTTGGTTGAAAGGAACCAAGAATCAAAACCCACATACCTGAATCTTGAGGATGAACTTGAGGAGAAAATGGACTTCAAATTGAGAGCCTTGGCTTGAATGATCCTAGAGAGAAGGTGGAAGTCTTGAAGGAGTAGAATCTTTAGAGAGAGAGTGAAATGAAGTAAAATGCTGAAATTTGGTGAAGTTAGGCTTATATAGGGAGCTTAGGAGAGGTGGGAAATGACCAAATTTTCGTTGGGAATAAATAATATTTCAAAAATGCCATTAACGAAATGGACCTGAAATCGGTCCCTCTGAGGCATACGGTCCGGTAAATGGACCATCTCGGGTCACACAGACCATTTACTGTACCGTGGCCCTAGACTTGAAATTTTTAGAGGTAAGATTTTCCGGACGAAGTATCACCACACGGACCGGTAAACGGACCATCTGGGCTCACACGGACCGTAAAAGGGTCCGTATAAAGGTACCAAGGAAGGAGACACACTTAGAATGCATTTTAGCAAGAAAATCGTGACTGACTTCAGCCTCACGGACCGTTTACTGCCACACGGTCCGTGTAGCTGGCCGTGTGGCTTGCCTGCACGAACAGGCTTAACGAAGACAAGCATAACTCCTTGGTCCGAGCTTGGAATTAGGTGAAACTAGGTGCGTTGGAAAGCTAATTCAAAGAGCTTTAATTTGATATATTGAAGTACACCTAGATTATTTTGTGCTAAGAGATATTTCCATTTAAAATTGACCCTTATACCGAATCATATGAAAAACCTTTAGGTTTAGTGTCGGAGAAGTTTAGAAATGTAAAGGGGTTTTAAAGGTCATAAAAGCCTTGGGGATGAATCAAAATATCTAAAACACCTTAATAAAATGGATCTTTAAATTTCATGAGGGCCTTGACACGGTTAGCTTCACGGTCCGTGAAGGCTCCCGTCTAGCCCAGACAGGTTTTACGAAAACGGGCATAACGTCTTGCTCCGAACTCGGAATAAGGTGAGACCGGATACTTGGAAAGATAATTGAAAGAGCTTGAATTTGATATTTCATGGGCCACCAGTTCACTTTGAGATAAGAGATATTCCTATTTAAAGTTGTCCCTTCAATCGGCACTTGAGAATAATTTAGCCAAGGGAATTCCTTTGAACTTGACTTGATGTAGGAGACCCATGATGATCTTAAACAACATAGATAAGCTTGAATTGAAGGATTTAGAGTGAACTTAGGTTGAGCATGAAGGTTCCGTACTTAGAAATATTTCACTCCGGAAGCTTTATGGATGACCTCACGGGCCATGCCACCTCACACGGACCGTGATGGCTCCCATGAAGTGTCACCTTGGTCCAAAACTTTTCCAAAACCAAATTTTCATGCTTCCTTGAGGTCGTACAAAATCCCGGGCCCTTACACCTTCCCATGATCAACCACAAATGGCCTACAAGCTAACTAAAAGCTGCAGACTATGACCAACATGCTCACATTTACACAAAGAGACAAAAGTCCTTTTCCTTGCTGTCCAATCCACCTGGCATCTCCACAAAACACTCACATATGCAACAAATATCCAACGGGCCACCCACTCAAATAACTCTCAGTACCTTCCTTCATACCTAGACATCCGTATATCACTTTTCTAACATGGTCCTTAGTAGCTATTACTATTCGACCCCTATTATGTAGCATTTAACAATCAACGCATGGCAAGAACTGCAACAACAGCCACCAGTGCTTACAGGTCACCAAATTCATGCTACACAACACAATAGGAAGCCCAACCACCACTATCAGCCACTTATAATGGCCACACTAGATCCAGGTACAACCCTTAGAATATTTTCCACCAAAAAATTCCCTTAACAATATCCAGGCATCATCTAACTCAACGAAAAGACACTGGAGTATGAGTAATTCATCCAGTATTCATTGGAACAACATCGGCACATAGAAAATAGGATGTATAACTGAATAAGCTAGGGGTGGGGCTAACTAAGGTGCAACCAGCCTAATCTGCCTCAAAACCTCAAGGGTTAGTATATCGGGGCTAGGCTTACCCCTGCCTTGTACGACTCCTCTCAGAAGTGATACTCTCAGAACCACTTTGTCTCAAATCTCAACTTGTACAAACTAGAGTCCATGGTTGGCATAACCCTGGGTGCCAACTCCGAGCGGTCCTCGGTCTATCCTGAATACCCCAAACCTTGGCTAAGGTATCCCGTAACATGTTTGTATTGTATATGTCTGACTTAATAGACTCAACCCAGCTAACTAGAGTATGACATCGACAACCTTATCAAAGAAATAAATTAATCCACTTTAGAGTAATATCAAAACTAAGGCCATCCAACAATATCGCTTGACCCGCGTATCACAATTCTGATGAATCACCATACCAAATTCCCCACCGGATGACCTATCTTTGAGGGTCCCACAATCTCACTGCCTGTTGGCTCCCTATCCAATTGTCAAAACTTGAGGGCATCCAGCCCCTACTCAACGGGCTCTGGGGTTGCTCCTTATTTGGGACTGACGACACATCACTACTCCTACTCAGAGTCTGACCCCTATGCGGTGTATTCACGAAAGAATCAATGGAGGCAAATTCTTTGAAATTAAAGAACCATTGACAAGACATACAACAAGAATCAACAACACAAGAAAGTTTCTAAACATCACATAGCCTCCTGGAGATAAGCCATAAACGTCTTCGCACCTATCCACAGGACTCTAGTAGACGATAGATCTGTACAACAGAGACTAGTGAACCTTAAGTCCTGATATCACATTGTCATGACTCGGTCTCGACAATGATGGCGCCAGCTAGATCCCACCTACAGGAAAGCCAATTATCTAGCTCCAGGGTACCTGTCCTAGTTCTCTAGTCACAATGTAATCAATACAATAATATAAATAATCGGAACCTACCTAGAACCTAGAAATCAACTATATAGAGCTACATTAGACACAAGAAAATAATCACATACATATATCAATAACCATAGTAATACACAAATCAGGAATGCACCTACAAATACATAATTCTAGTGTACAAGGCCAAACTTTGAAAGCAAAAGATGGCCATCAAAAGGAAGGAGATTGCGACGAAGCCAGAGTTGCCGAAATACCCAAACTCAGCAATCACGGCCGTTGCTTGGACCTGCACCATGGGAAGATTTCAAAAGTAGGGGTGAGTACAAGAAAAGGCACCAGTAGGCATCATCGGCCGACCGAGTGAAATAGCGAACATAAAGAAGCTCACATATGAAGAGGATTGCAGTAATGTAGTAACTCAAACTCAGATAAAGGCATAAGCATATCTGGAAACCCTCAACCCACAATTGAAATAACCAAGGTAATGAAATAGAACAAACTAAACCAATCCAACAATGAGCAACGACAAACTGCACTAACCAAAGTGATGAAAAATGATACCAACTGACGTCCATTGTGTAGGCTCATGCCATAACTTCCCCCACTGAGGTATAATGTTGTACGCGGGTGCAAGGCCGTAGTATCTATACTTGTATGCCAACTGCCCCATAAGCCAGAAGGTACACCCACGGACAATACTGATCAATCGAATCAAAATAGAACCAAACTCCCAATGTCACGTGATCATAGGTTAGCTATACATGGGTGTAAGGCCCTAGTGACTAAGCCTGAATACTCCTTGAGCCCCCATAAGCCCAAAAGGTACACCCACACATAATTAGGGCGTGTAAAGGTGTGTGGATCCACTGGTAATCAATCCCGAGGCCTAGCCCCAACAATCACGTGTCAATTGGGTCCTCGACCCTCTGCCGACACATGGCACTCTATCCAAAATATACTTACATAATAGTGGGATGTATCCTCAAAGGGAGAAAAAATCCTCCTCACATAACAAATTTGTCTCATCTCAAAATATCAATCGCGAGGTCTCATGCCTAAAATGAAATCAGCATTGTACTCGACCTAATGTACCATATATTAATTAGGTCCTCGACTTAAATCTCAGCCGGTGCTCAATCCTCAGAATCTATATTCATTGCCTGGCCCTATAATCATGACCCCCGGGTTTTGGACTGCGGGGAGCATCACCCAGGACTTGGACCCTCGATCTTGATCATTGGGGCTCAAGCGACGAGGAGCGCCATCTAGGACTAGGGATATCAACAATCACTCACTTAACTAGTCTATCTAGATCTGGAACTCCAAAGTCATGTCGTGCCTAGGGTGAATATAGGTGACGACACTCACAACCTAGGTATCCCACAATCTAAACCCAACCCAGACAACCATAACTACCATTTCTCTCAGATATAACAAGTACCTCAGCATTAGATCGAGAGAACCAATTCACAACAACCATCAACAGTACATCTCAGTGTGTATATACGTGTGTGTATGTGTGTTTACATACATCTGAATATATATATATATATATATATATATATATATATATATATATATATATATATATATATGTCACAATCACTGTAAAATCATTCCCAACAAGGTCCAAGTATTCCATAACCTCACTAATCACCATTGCCAGAAGAAAATATAGAAAATCATGATACATCATAAGTGTCTAGGACAACCAAACCCCGCAGAGTCATATCTACACTAGAATCAAGCCATGGTATGGCATAAAATCAATACATAGTCTCCTCGTCATCATATATCTATTGTAACAAGCTATACCTACTCATACAAGTACACGTCAAGTGAGTATGCATGCCTGCCCCGGCACCAACTCATATTCGACCTTTATCAGACCCTTTCTATGTGTAAATCAACTCATAGGGCAGCGTTAGTATAACCTAAGCTAAGGCACAAGAGGCTAGGTAATTAGAAACACATCATCTACCCAGAATCATATCGCAGCCTAACTGCGATCAAGGATTTTGCCCAAGTGAACAATGTGCTAGCTCACTAATAATGTCCTCTTCCTCAAAAAAGGTGCTAATTCCCATGACTAACCCACATAGCTCGTGTCTCTTCACAGATAGCCTCAGGAATCCCGTATGATATAGCCTGCACCTAGCTACCACGGTCACACTCCCTTCACACACCAGTGACTCAATAGAAACACCTCTCGTATCACAAAATCCAAGGCTCCCTTAGCAGTGCAACTATAACTGCTCCCAGAACATGGTGTGTTTCTCTAGTCACTAACCAGCAACACAAGTACATTACAATCAATAGCACTAGATAGGATCATATAAGTCAGTGAGTAGAATAGAATCATGTTTAATTAGGTAATCTACCATAAGTACTTAAAACAAATAATAGACAACCGCAACCGTATCATGCATATACATACCAATCAGATATAGATACTATATTAAACGCTCATGGTAGCATGTAATCACAAGCCAACCTCAATAACTAACATATTCTGGTAGCCTCAAACTACAAACACCTACAAGGAAGAGTCAAGCTCAGTGTACATACCTGTCACACGTTCGCAACCCAACCAGCCCCCTTTGGCCCCTATCATAGTCATATAGTGTATGAATTCAGCTAGTATAACAACTATAGCTAACACAACCCTCAAATCAACAACTATGGGCCCATATCACCATATATAACATATGAGGATTCACAACCAACTATATGTAACATATATTCGACTGCTTAACATATTCACAATACATTTCTATACATTCCAACTTAAATATGCAAACATTTCAGCTCAGACTAAAGGTTAGAGAAAGCCTAGCCAACCTGGAAAATGATCCCTCGCATCCTGAGTCGATCGACTCGAGCTTTTCCCTTTGGATCACTTCCCGATGCTTCTCATCTGTTAAAATAAAATCCATAATATTCACATTGTCAGCTCGGCTTTATTACGTTGAGAAACGGGTAAAATTAGACCCAAAAGTGCCTATAATGGGAAAAATAGTACCTATGCCCAAAATATCAAAAACAATCTCTAAAATCATTCCCCACATCACCCTAAGTCTGTTGCCAAAAACTTGTTCCAAAAAGGACCACAAAAGACGGAGTAAAGGCCCAAAAATGAAGTTGAAAACCTTACCAGGAAAATATTCTTTTCAAAACTTTCTCGGTCAAAATTCATGAAAACCAGACAAAATCAGTGAATACCCAGACATACTATGGCACTCCTCTTGGAATGTAGAACAATTTAGGCTTAAATTTCATTCAATTTCGTTAATAACCGATTACAAAATCAACACGTAAATGTTTTACCAATTTTAAGAAAGTAATCAATTAAAGCAGTGAATGAAATATGAGCCAAATCCTTAATCCAACTTTTCCACAATGTTCCTTGTGAAAATTTGAGTCACATAGGCTTTTGAATTGCTAAAATCGGAGCTCCAAATTACTTTTTATGGTCATTTGAAGTTTTCTTCACGGAAGCCTTTGCGACGAAGAATTATATAGGGGGGCTGCGCCACGCTGTATGGATACAGGCGTAGGCACGTGTTCCATGCCACATGGGTGAGCCTATACAACTGCTGATGGCACCATCAATTCCCAAAAACATCCCAGGGCATTCCCGGACCGTCTGATGTCTATTTTACGCAAATAAATAGTGTAACCATAGGATTATAACTTTATGAATCCAATGGTGAGGTCGGAATTCCCAACGGACCATCCTATGGAAAAATGAGGGTCCCACTTCTTTTTGACTAATTTTAGCTTAAAGAACTGAGGGGGTCAAAACGCAACCGGAGGCCCCCGCTAACCACAAAGGGTCATTTTAGAGCATTTTTGATGTTTCAGAGTTGTCTGCGCCATCAGTTTTCCATTTCAAGCGTGTTTAGCTGGGTTTTTGATAAAACTACACTTTTTAGCTTCCAGTTGAACTCATCTTGCAACTTTGGCTCAAATTCACTCTAGGACCCTCCTTCCTCGGATGAACCACCGTCCTAGCCTCAGTTGGTCATTTCAAAACTGATGGAACTGTTTGAATCCCATTCTAAGGCCGTTTACTAGGGTTTTACGGATATCTCGCTTTTGCAGCTTTAGGTTCTTGCTAATTTGTAAATTTGCACCGCACAACCAAAACACCCTAAAACCATTCTAATTGTCCTAATTAGTCATTAAAAGTCCGAGGTTACCATACAGAAGCTCAAATCAATAGAGTAGCTACAGGAATACAGAAATGACCCAAAGGGTTATTACAAGTTTAGAGTATGAGTTACCAACTCGACACGTACAGTGATTGATGCGCCATAAGTCATGTCATAGTTTAAGATTCAGAGAAAGTTTCTGAGGGTCCAAAAGGTTAGCAGACAAGACCCCTTTTTCATGACCTGTGGACTAGACCACAACCCATGATCGGGGTCTTATGGTGCTGTCCGACATATTTTTAGAAGGGGAAAATTCAACTTTTCCTAATATTATAAGCCTATGCTATGCCATTTAAGCCCCCAAATAAGCCCTATACAACCCTAACCTACTCCATTTTCACCCATTCTAAAATATCTTAAATCTAAACCCCTCCCAAATATTCCTACATTCTTTAAGGCCTTCACGAGAAGAGTTCCAAGCTAGGGTTTTGGTTTCATCACTTCCACATAAGATTTCTTCTATTCAATCACACCAAGGTATGTGGGTTTTGATTTGTGGATACATTTCCTTGCAAAGCTCAACCATTCATCTTCTTCATCTATTTTCAAGTCATGAAATTTTTTGAAAGTTTTATGAACTCTTTAATAAGATGATACTATGAAGTAATTTATGGTATTCTTCCTTTGTACACTATATTACATTGAAACGCCATGTGAAATATATGAATTTTATGAAGGTTAAGGAAGCCCTAACTAAGCTTTACTTTGTTATGGTGGGTTACTTTAAATGATTTGGTTACTCTCCTCATGTCCTAAATCTTGACTTTTGCATTATTTGAGCATATATGCATAGTCACCATGTTTAAGTAAAGTAGTGTACCAAGCTTCTTATGTTGATGAAATCCTTATGACAAGATATGTAAATTATGAATAATATGAATCTCAAAGGGGCTATTATGCATGCTATGATCTATGAAGATATTGTAAAAGATATGAATGATATGAAGCCTATCTTTGATATATGAAGCTTCGGTTTGAATAACTACTCTATGATAATATTATGATATTATAAGGCTTTGCATATTACGACTATAAATATGATTTGAGTATTCGTTGGAATTGTGGCCTAGCACCAAGAGGACCCTGGTGGATAACCACTGTTCCTTAACTATGTTGCCACCATAGGTTTGTGAATTGGCTAATGGATTCATATATCTCTTGTTGCATGATTGACCAAAAAGGGTGGTGTTCCCGTACGTCACATGCTAATTAATAACTGAAAAGGTGTAGTTCCCATAATGTCATCTCTCATACATTAACTGAATACATTAGTGTTCCCATAAGGCATTTGTGAAGCATTCTTCGAAATGGGGGAGTTCCCATAAGGTGAGTGTTTGGTTTAACTTGGAAAAATAGACCACTCCTTGTCCGGTATGAAGTGAGCATTGAGATTCCAAGTAGCTGCTCGCTTGGTATTACATATTGGTTATGTTCCTTTCCCATCTAAGTATGATATGTCGTGTGATTTGATGGTTCTTCATGCATGTTATTACTATGAATTTATCACTCATGTCATATTGAGCCTATATATGTTTATTATGATTATGCATATTGTTTAATTATGACTTATGCTCCTTGTTGCATTGCACCCCGCATACTTAGTACATTCCAAGTACTAACACACACTTTTGCCTACATGATCTAACCATATAGGGACCAGAGCTTCTATTCATCGTCCTCCTCCATATGGCTAAGTGGTTCGATTGAAGATTTTCTATTGGTGAATCCTCCACATTCAAGGACAATATCCACTTGCTTTCATGCTTTATTAAGACTTGTTTATTTATGGATAATTATATTTTGAGGGTGAACCTGGGAGATGTCTTAGCCCCTGTTCCATTCATATTAGAGGTGTTGTTGGATATAGATTTGTGTGTTATGATCTTGATTCCTATTATGTTTATGCATTATTGAAGACTTCCCTTAGTCCCTTGTTCCCTTCTATGTGTTGATGCTTGTTGTATTGTTGAGAGAAGTCCTAAGTCCCTATTTCTCCCCATAGCATGAGTCATGCTTAGCCGCTCCTTAGATATTATTTGTTATATGTTCATGCTAATCCACTTCCCTATAACATCCCCATAGCTTGATCCAAAGCCTCATTTCCCCTAGAATTGTGTGTTTATGATTAATTATGCTTCCGCAACCAAGGATGTGTCATGTATGCTTAAGAGGCTTGTTTTGGGTCCCTCTAGATTCTCCATTTTCTGTGTTACGCCTAGGCCCTAGGCTTTGGTCGTGACCAAAATAACAAAATTGTCCTTTACTAGATACAGTCTATGAGACCCATCTATGATATCTAGATCCATTTATAAATTGTAGAGTTTGTCCATAGATATTACGATAGATTTTTCCATCACAGGACTAAAATCATGAACCTATGTCTATGACCCATTATTCCATTAATGCTACATTGTTACCATTGTAGTCCCTAGGCAAAATCACACTTTGAAGATCTCAAACCACGACCACATCTAAGGGTCCATCCTATCTTTTACAGCCTGTAGACACATCTCGTACTTTCCCTCGACACCAAGCCAAATTTTCTAGAAATTTTTTCATGTTTTGAAACCCAATCCACAAACCCATATCATGACCCATAGTCCTATGTATAGGCTCATCTTGTCTTTTCATAGTCCATGTTCAAAAACATAAATTTTCACTGAGTATTGACCCCATTTACATGCCTGGTCTATGGCTCGTAGATCAATCGATGACTCATACACTCTGTTAATAGTTCCAACCTAGACTTGATAAACTTTCCGTAAGTGTTAGGGTCATTTACGATACCTCTTTCTATGACCTGTAGAAGTATTTACAAGTAGTAGATTGAACTCTAGTCCCTGGAACCAGTATAATTCCCAACTTTTCTTATGTAATTTGAATTTCCAACATATGGGGTATTACAACATCTCCCCTTAAGAGCATTCGTCCTTGAATAAGATGAAAGCTAGCTTGAGTAAAGCACAATGAATATCAACAACCTAGCACGAATCTCATGATGCAACTTAAATGTTAAATTCATGAAATTTCAAACTTATGCATAAAATATCATTCAAAATCAGTGTCAAGAGTATGCATGCATGTAATGTGACAGGAAAAAGCTGAAATATAGGAATTTGGAGGATTTAAGCATGAATATTAAGTATCTCAGGCTTGAGTGGAAGGAAAGAATTGAGGATAATCGTTTCATAATGTCTACTTCTCCCTCCCATGTAGCACTTTCAACTTGCCGGTTCCTCCATAATACCTTGATGGATGTAACTTCATTGTTACTTAGCCTCTTAACTTTCGAGTCCAAGATCTTGACTAGAACCTCTTCATAAGACAAGTTCTCTTCAACACTTATAAATACCCAATGGCACGATAGAATTTGGATCACCTATAAACTTTCTCAACATCGACACATGAAACATCGAATAAACCATAGCCAACTCTAGTGGAAAATAAAACTCATATGCAACCTTGCCATTATATCTTAGGATTTTGTAAGGTCCCACATATCTAGGACTGAATTTCCTTTTCTTACCCAAATGCATTACACCTTTCATGGGTGACACTTGTAGTATACCCAACCATCCACTTCAAACTCAAGATCCCTTTTCGTAACATTTGAATGTGACTTTTGGTGACTTAAGGAAGCATTTAATATCTTCCTTATGAGCCTCATCTTCTCCATTACACATAGCACTAAATCAAGACCAATCAATGGCATCTAATCTACTTTGAACCACCCCACTGGAGATCTACACCTCTTTCCATATAATGGTTCGAATGGGGCTATTTTAATATTTGAATGATAGTTATTGTTGTAGGAAAAGTTGATAAGTGGTAGATGATCATCCTAATTATGCTTGAAGTCTAATACACAAGCGCTTAACATGTCTTCCAAAGTTTAAATAGTCCTCTCTTTTTGTCCATCGGTTTGGGGATGGAAACTGATACTTAACTTTACTTTGGTGCCAAGTTCTCTTCAGAATTATTTCTAATGATGAGAGGTGAATTAGGTACCTTGATCGATATGATGGATAATGGCATACCATGCAATTTTATCAACTCTGAATGTATAATCCGACATATTCCCTAGCACTAAAAGAAGTCTTTACCACTAAAAAATGGGTTGACTTTATCATTCTATCCACAACAACCCAAACCAAATCATGTTTTTTGTTTGGTTCAAGGCAATCCCACCACGAAGTCCATATTCACATCTTCCCACTTCCAAATAAGAATTTTGATGTCTTGGGACAAACCACCTTGTCGTTGATGATCAATCTTCACTTTTTAGCAATTAAAGCAATTTGCTACAAACATTGCTATGTCCTTCTTCATCTCATTCCACCAATAAACCTCCTTTAGGTCTCTATACATATTGGTAGATCCCGAACGAATAGAACATTGGGAGTTATTAGCTTCACTCAAAATCGTCTCTCTTAAGCCATCAATATTTAGAACACACAATCGGCATTGTTAGCAAAGTACACCATCTCCGCTTTGTGAAAAGACCTCCACCTTGTTTTCTCCCACCAATTTAACGCAACCAATGTCATATCTTTCTTTGCCTTAACATCAACTATTAAGGAAGATTCTAATCCGCTTTGCACCTAAATGCCACCATTATTAGAATCAGTTCACCTCACCTCTAAATGGTCCAAACTGTACACATATCTCACCAACTCTTTCTTCCCATCTTCTATATTAACCATATTTCCCACGGAGAACCTACTAAGTGCATCAGCCATAACATTTTCCATGCCTAGGTGATATAACATGCTTTTATCATAATCTCTTTAGGAGTTCAAGTCACCGCATTTGCCTTAGGTTCAATTTGTTTTGGCTAAACAACATTGTAGACTCTTTTGGTCGGTAAATATACCAATATGTGCCCTATAAATATAATGATGCTAAATCATCAAGGAAAATACTATGACCGCTAATTTGAGATCATTGGTTGGATACTTTCTTTCATGTACCTTCAATTATCTCAAAACATATTGTTATTATGTAGTTTTGATGATTTAACAAACCATAGGGACTAACGAGGTAACCGATCCCATGAGTGTTGTGAACCTGAAAGAAACACCCGACAAATAGTACACTGACAATTCTGTTATTGTTGGTGCACGTCTGCATACTGTGCAACAGTTGTCTAGCTAATGAAAATGCTTTAAATACTGCTGATGTTGAGTGTATATATCCAATCTTTCTTCAAAAGAATGTTTGAGGGTTTCAACACATATTGAGTGAGTGTTTTTGGTGAGTCTTTCCGAGTTTCTCTTGCTTTGTGTACTTCATCAGAGTTTCTCCTGCTTTGTGTACTTCATTGATCTTATTAAGTGCTTGCATCTTGTAAATCAATTCCTATTCTATAAAGAGATCTGATAACCAACAAGCCTTTGCTCTTCATTGTGGAGTTTTAGCTAGAGTTAGCTATGGTGATTTAGTGAAGTTTAAGTTGGGTAGATTTAGTCAATTTTGTAGGTGGCTGAGCAACTGCTTTGGTGCTTAAACCTTTGCTAGAGTTATCATAGTGAGGGGAAGGGATTTTGTAAGGACCCGAATTTTTCGAGAAGCTTTACCAGACCTCCTGGTACCCCCCCCCTCCCCCAAGCAAATCTACCAGGCATCGCTCCACGGAAGGCCCACAGGGCCGTGTGAAGCTACACGGGCCATGTGAAGCCACATAGAACGTGTGGCCTCTTGTGGAGGGTCAATTGGTCCAGCTTATATCAGGGAGAAAAGGAGACAGGGGATTTCAGACCAAGTGAGGGCAGATGGCCACTCACACTGTCCGTGTGATGTTTCACGGACCATGTGGCTCGCTATGTGGAATATTTCTAAGTATGAAAGTACCATCTCGTAACTTTGTCGTGCGAAAATTTCCTAAGTACTATCACATGACTGGTGTAGCTGTCCGTGTGGTACCCCTTAGCCTCGAATAAATTCCAAGCATTGGCACTGCGAAATTATCTAAGTAATGGTTCATGACTACTGTTCACGGTCCGTGTGACGATTCACAAACCGTGTAAGGGACCGTCTGGACCCGACGGTTCCAATTTTGCCCATTTCATTAATGGTGTTTATGTAATTTTGGTTTATTTTAATTATGTATTATGACCTTTTACCAATCCTAAACCCCTAATTCAGCTGATATCCCTCCCCTCTTAATTCATTCTCTTAAAATCTTCTACCCCTCATAAGATCACCTCCCAAATACTCTCTACTCTCCCCTCTCAAGGTTCAAGGCTAGGGTTAATTGAAGTTCAAATTCAAGCTAAATCTATCCCCAAATTCAGCTCCTAAATCGAAGTATGTGGGATTGATTCTCGGCCCCTTTCAACCAAGGAGACCCAAAAATCTTTTCCCTTGATTTCATGAATTTTAATTCACTTTAAATATATGTTTCATTATTTGATTCTATCAAATCCAATTGATGTATGGGCTGTATACTACCCATGATTTTAATTTACTTTAATCACTATTAGGATGAATTACATTAAGCTATGAAGTTATGAACATGGATGCCCCCTTTTAAAGTTTATTTATTCTTGGGTGACTTATATATTATGATTTAGATGTTGATTTATTTATGGATTTATTCAATTTCATATTATGATATGATTTTAACTTGAATCTATGTTACCCATGCTATCCTTACATTATGCATTGCGTTGCATTCATGAGCATTGGTATATGGAAATTATAAAGTGGGTTAATCCTAATTATGTTTTATAAAACGATTATGATATGATTTTGGTAAGGCATGGGTTATGACAAGAATGTGATCACATATATGTCTTATGATTATGGCTCTTTGAGCATTCTGGGTGCTTGCACCATTTTGTATAGGTAGATGAGCCATTCCTTGCATGAGCATTATGATTATAATTTTTGGTTTTACTTTTGAGCCCAAATGTGCATTGAACCATCTCGAAATGAATATTGTACCTCCTGAAAGCACATATATGTATAAGTATTCATGTGGGATGTTTTGACTAACATCGATGGATTGGGGGCATCAGGGCTATCCCCAAGGGCCTTCTCCTCTTTCTTGAACTATGTGCCAACATAGGAACGTCAGCCATTACCAAAAATACGGGGTTGTAAGGAATGATTTTTCTTTCATTATATTTATGATATGATATGAT
Organism: Solanum rostratum; assembly: GCA_029948455.1. NCBI lineage: Eukaryota > Viridiplantae > Streptophyta > Magnoliopsida > Solanales > Solanaceae > Solanum > Solanum rostratum. The sequence goes on from CM057053.1 coordinate 52,209,508, forward strand.
ATGATTATGGAAAATCCTTCTGAAAAGCGTGGTCGTAAGGAAGGTGACCATCCACCGAAAAGCGTGGTCGTAAGGTATGATGTAGATTATCTTTGGCAAGTAATCTTCTCCTACCGATGAGAGGTATTTATCGACTAATTCATGTAATAGCTCGCATGGGTTTAATTTGTTGGTTATAGTTCATCCCCACTATATATGAGCATTGTTGCATCTCATGCAAGATAAATTTCATAGAATCTTGTATATATTTCCATTGGATATATGATTCTTTATATATTATATTCCCTTGTCATCTAATATTGAAAGTTAGGTTTGATAAGTCATATGCATTGCATGCCCGCATACATAGTACATTCAAACGTACAAATGCATACTGTATGCGTACATAATTTTACCATGTAGCGGTCGAGCACTTCGAGTATCAACCGTTTGACAAGTAGTTCGATCTAGAAGAGTATTTGTGGTGAGTACCATTTTTCGAGGACAAGCCAACTTCCTTTACTTTTACTATCTTCGAGTTCCTTTTTCATTTGAGGGTGAGCCCAGAACATGTCCTGGCCCCCGTTCCATCTTAATTAGAGGCATTCGTTGGACAATATGTAGACTCTTTTGAAAACATGATGTTATGCGTGGTATCTAGATGATGTGTTTGTTGGATTGATTTATGGAAAATTTGTATTTTTCAATATGCATACCTTGGTATAGAAATATGGAAAGTCCCTAGCACTGCATTGCCCCCATAGCGTGAGTCCTATTCTCCCGCCCCTTAGAACTATGTGCTACTATTTGAATGTTCTTCCCAAACCGATGATGTGGATTTAGATACTTGAGGCTTGTTTGGGGACTCTCAGGTTCCCATTCGCCGTGTCACATCTAGGCCCTAGCCAAGGGTTATGACAGATTTTAGAGTTAAATTCATTGATTGCAAGAATTTTTAATTGCTCACTTTTCTCTTTTGATGAGAATGAAGTTTGGTTGGAATCCTATGATTATAGGTCATGGTTTTGTCCTCCCTCAAGCAAAAAGGTTTCCAAGTAAAGTAGCTTGTTTGATTTTACTTTGTCGCTTTACAATTTTATTGGTTGTTGTTCTTTCGAGGGACTTGGTTCTTAGACAGTTAATAGAAGTGTACATTCCATCAATTGGTATCAAATCAAGGACTCCTTAAAAGGTTAACACCTTAAGGGGATCCTAAAGAAGAAATGATAGCTCCACTGAATCTAGAAGAAGTTTAGTCATCTACCAGACCCCCTCGCTTTAATGAGAAATTCTATAGTTGGTTGAAGATTCGTATGCACGACATTACCATGGATGAAGACAGTAAGGTATGAGACATTGTGCTTGATGGTCCTCAATTTCCCGCACTGGAGGTAAAGAAAGAAGAAATCAGCAGAGTAATTCCTAAGACTCGAAAATAATACTCTGATGATGACAGGAAGAAAATTCAAATGAATTACAATTTGTGGAATTGGCGCTGAAGAATACAACTAGATCTTATCTTGTGAATCTGCAAAGGAGTTTTGATATTGCTTACGTACAACTTATGAAGGATTGAGCAAGTGAAGGAGTCTAAGGTGGATATGCTCACTACTCAGTTTGAAAATTTTACCATGAAAGAAAGAGAATATATTCATGATATTTATGCTAGGTTCTTGTCCATTGTCAATAAACTTTGATGCTTGAGTTAACCTATTCCTCCTAGCAAGCAAGTCAGATTGATCCTTAAGATTCTTCTTAAGCCATGGGCCAGCAAGGTTGATGCCATAACTGAGGCCAAGGACCTGAACATGCTGACTATGGATTCCTTGATTTAAAATCTACAGATCATAAGTTGAATAGAGCAAATGATGCTGCTAAGAGTAACAAGTCATTAGCTCTGAAGGTGACACAAGGTGAAGAATCTGTAGAAGATGAAGATCAAATGTCATACCTTACTAAAAGGTTTCAAATTTTTGTAAGGAAACATCGATGTTTCAAGAAGAAGAGAAATCCTGGCAGAGCTACTACTACTAAATATCTGTGCCATAAATCTGGAAAACCAAGACATTTTATTAGAGATTGTCTAATATACAAGATGGAGTTTAAAGATTTTTTCGATGTTGGAGGAAAAAATGAGAAGTTAAGGGACCAGGTCCCTTACAAGAAAAGCAAAAAGGCTGCAACAAACTATGTTGCGAAAAATGCTCTTGTTGTTTGGGGAAATTCCTTAAGTGAGTTAGAAAATTCTGAACACCAGGAGGATGCTTCCTTGGTGGCTGTGAAGGATGATGATAAAATCTTCAATCAAATGTTCTAATTCATGGTAAAATATGAAGATGATGATGAACTTGAGGAAGAGGTAACTCTACATGATTTTAAGCAAAATCTGTACATCTTTTGTATTTAAGAAGTTAACGAAGTTAGTTGCTATTCTTATTGAACAATAACATAGATCTTGGATGAAAAAATTGGCCTAGTTTCTCAGTTATTTGAAGTGGAGAAACATGTTTAAGATCTGGAATTAGAGATGCAGCTCTTTGTGAAAAGTTGAATGAAGAAACAAAGGGTTATCAAAAAGGAAAAGAAAAGGCTAGTAACTTCCAACTATAGATTGAAGCTAGTTTGAATGATATTGAGACAAATCTGCCTATGGCACTAGAAAGGAATACTCAGTTAGAGAGGGACCTGGTTCGAGTCAAAGAAGAGTTGTCCAAATAATTCAAATGGACTTCTTCTTCAAAAATGCTAAAAACACTGATTCATCAGGGAGACAATAGTAAGAAAGGCCTAGGGTTCATGAAGAAGGGTCTATCTCATACCATTCAGAAAAAAATGTCAATGTGTCAAATTCATTGCTATGCACTCACTATTGAAAAGATGATCATCTAACGATTATCCTTTAATTGAAAATCCTGAAGAACGTTTGGCAGGATACTTTAAGCAAAAGAAAAGAAGAATGGGACCTGGCCCTAGACTAAAATAACAACTAACCAAGTGGAATTCCACAAGTAGGGTCTGGGGAGGGTAAAATATATGCAAACCTTAACACTACCTCACAAAGGTAAAGAGGATGTTTCTTGGGAACCCTCATCTTAAAAACCCATAAGAAGAATAAACAAGATATGGAAAAAAAGGAAAAGGAAAAGAAAAAGAAAAAAAGAAACAATGACTAATAACGAAAAGTACACGATAATATGTATGTACAATAAAATTAACATACATAAGATGGATAATGACAAGATAGGATATAAATACATGACTACTCCTACTACTCTACTACACCCTAAGGCCATACATCAACCTAATCCTACTAACCTGTTAGCCTGCTACTCAATTTGCGACCTCTACTCCTTTCTATTTAAGTTCATGTCCTTCGTAAGATCAAGTTTTTCCATATCTTGTCTGATCACCTCCATCTAATACTTCTTCGATCTACCTCTACTCCTCTGAATAACACCTAAATCCAACCTCTCACACCTCCTAACAAGAGCATCAATACTTTTTCTTTGCACATGTCCAAACCGTCGCAGTCTCTCTTCCTTCATCTTGTTAGCTACATGGGCCACCTCTAACTTCTCCTGAATAGTCTCTAATCTAACTCTTCCTGAATAGTCTTATTTCTAATCTTATTACTCTTGGTATGTGCACACATCCATCTCAATATCTTTATCTTTACGACTTGCATCTTCTGAACATGTGAGTTTTTGATTGGCAGACACTATATCCCATATGGCAAAGATGGTTTAACCATCATTTTGTAAAACTTACCTTTAAATTTAGGTGGTATCTTCTTATCACACAGCACTCCAAAGTCAAGCCTCCATTTTTTCCATGCTACCCCAATATGATGTGTAACATCATTGTCGATATCGCCACTACTCTAGACCTTGTCCTAGATTAAATTACCAAAATAGTTCTAAGCTGAAGATAGTGGTGCTACCTCTCTAGACAAGATAAGTGTTAATTAGCTCCTTATTTGATTCTTGATAATTCATATTGAAATGGGTTCTTAAATCTAACAAGTGATCTCTTGTAGGTAAGTGAAGGAAGTAGCAACCAATGTTACTATATGGATAGTGGGGGCTCAAAGTATATGACTAAAGACTTTGAAAGCTTCCTCTTACTCAAGGAACTTCAAGGTCGTTGTGTCTTATTTAGGAATGGCAAAAAGGTTTACATTCTTGGTATTAAAAAGATTGGAAAGTTATTAGTACACTCAATAGAAAATGCTTATTATGTGAATGGACTGAAGTTTAATTTGTTGAGTATATCATAAATCTATGACAAGGGAAATGAAGTGAAATTTCTCTCAAAAGATTGTAATGTCACCAATTTGGTTTCTCAAAAGTAATTCTTGTGGAAAAAGAATGAAGAACATGTATGTGAAGGATCTGGATTTTACATAAGGATATGACCTTACATGTCTTAGTACTCAAAGTGAGAATGCCGAACTCTAACACAAAAGACTTGGCCATGTTAGCTGCGCATTGCTTAACAAGCTTGCTGTGAATGACCTAGACCATGCTACCAAAAGTGAAGTTTACAGCAGATAAAATTTGTGAAGCATGTATAAAAGGGAAGCATTGTGAAACCCCGTGTTCCTTGTCTTCCATATATATATCGGGTGGTGTGTCATATAAGACATATATATATGACTTTAGATCGAACCTAAGGATAATAAGGCTTCTAATGAGTGGCAATGTCAAGGACCTAAAGTTTTAAGCCAAAGAAATACCCTAAATGCACATTCGGGATTAAAGAAATGACCCGAGCTGCACCTCGCCCTTTTCGGAAGGTTTAAATTAGGTTTCACTTACCGGATGGGGCTAAAAGTTTATAATTTGCTAATAATGGATTTATTAAGTTATTTTAATAGCACAAAGATCATACATTAAGTTTTGGAATAAAGAATGTTGCAAGATAAAGGTTGGCCAAAGTTACTGTAAGTTTCTTTAAGAAATCCTTCTTAAATTTGGGTCAATTGTATCAGCTCATATCTCCCAAATTATAAGGAATTCGAGGGTCCATGATCTATAAAATTGAAGATCTATGAGTCTAGTTTGCAACGCACAAAACCGCGCATCAAACCGACTTCAGAATAAAGAGTTATGACCGTTTTACCGAGACAAACCGAGCTGGAAATCGGGTCATGGGTCGGGTCGGGTTGACCCAACTTAATGTCGGCTATTTTGACACTTTAAAGCTATAAAATGAGCCATTTTCGTCCCAAACCAGTGTGAAACTGAAGAGAAAGCTCCCAAAAATTCTCTAAGTAACTTAGGTAAGTTTTTCGCGTTTTTACTGTTAAAATTCGTCCCCGTGCCTAGAAATGTGTGCCTTACGCTTTGCAATTGTTTTCCCCTCGTATTACCTGTGTTTGGAGCTATTTTTGGAGTGTAAAAAATGGTGTTCTTGCTGTTTATTGTTGGTTTGCAGGTGGTGTGTTCAGGTAATAATTTTGGGGCTCTTTTATGGTCATTTTTACGAAGTTTTACGGACATTTCCTCGCGTAAATGCTCCTTACCGAATTCGGTCATTAGTGTTAAATTTTTGACTATTTATAGGTGCCTTTAAGATTCGTATATATAGTCGTTCCGAAGCTTAGGACGCAAGGAACAACTTTCGTGAAGGAACTTTTGGCAATTGGACGTTCGTTGGAGAGGTATGAAAAGGCTAAGCTCCATCCCTCCTTTTAGCACAAAATCCAGGAAGTTTTCCAAAACGTCAAATGCGATATCTTTCTATTCTGTTGCTAGAAAGACCTTCTGTGAAAGGCACTAGGATTACAACTGAGTTATTTTCACGGTGGTATTACGTTGAAACTCCATTCGTTCGCTTAAACTTGACATTCAATTTCTATATATCATTTTGTCAGTTTCCCAACCATCTATTCATATGTTCGAGGCGTTTCTTCTTGCTGTAGTGTCATAAAAATCAATGTAGAATGCAAAGGGAATGTAGTATTTAAAATTAGTCTTTCTTCCATACAAAAATATAATTGAAGAATTTAACAAGTAACGCGTTGGTTTCCAATATTCTCAAGTGAAATGCTCTTGTCTAAACTACTAAGGCACTTGATCCTGTTTAAATACATTCTTTTACTAATTAACATGGGACCAAATATAATCATGATGTATAGCACCTTTATGAACATTTTTGAAAGTTAAGGATTCCCTCTAAATGTTGGGTTAAATTCCTAAACTTTTTAAAAAGACATGTATGATCCCACAAGCCATATGTATATGCAATGACAATGATTATGATGCTATGAGAATAAGTGTACCAACGAGCCAAGATTGGCTGAATGATAATGATTATGATGCTATGAGAATAAGTGTACCAATGAGCCAAGATTGACTAAGTTCTTGCTATGGATTACTATGTACATTCAACATTCATATCATACATTGCACATTATGCATGGACTTCGAGCTATAATCGAAGGTATGGGGCCTATTTGCGCAACTATATATATGTATATGGTACAGATGGCCACAAGTTGGCAGATATGATGCCGGTTAGCTACTGGAAAGGACCACCAGTGCTAGCATTTGGTTGGGTATGTCATGCATTTGCATCTATATATATGTATTCACACGACATGCGATACTCGAGCATACCATGCAATTTTTTATCACTAGAAGATGGCTTATTGGCCATTAAGGCTACTTGAGTTATGGTTACAGGTGGTATTTCTATTAACCTTTTTACTACGGTTATCTATGATTTTACTTCTTGCCTTACATACCAGTACATGTTTATTCGTATTGATGTCCATTTGCCTGGGGACGCTGTATTTTATTTCGTGCGTGCAGGTTCAGATAGGGGTTCTGATTTACCCCTCCACTAGGAGCCCTATTCAACTATGAGTTGGTAAGCTCCACCTCTTCCTAGAGCTTTCACAGGATGTTTACTTTTTGTTGTACAATTGGGTATGTCGGGGCCCTGTCCAAACTGTGTTAGCGATTCTCATAGAGGCTATTGTGGACATGTTATTCTGGGTTGGTCCTTTTGTGTCTTTCAGTCTCCAGTCATAAGATTGGCATGTATATATGGTGTGTGCCTATAGCTCTGTTGTGGAAGCCTTGTCGGCTAGCTAGTACTTTATCAGTTGAGTTTACTTATCTTGATGTACGTGATTTGCTGTTGACCAAGTCATGACCTAAGCTGTCCCGACTTAGTTTACTTTTTTTCTAAACATTATGCTGCCCAACTTTCTTCTAGTCCAAAGTTTGGTTAACTAGCATGTTTAGTGGCTTACCCGGCCAGTAACGGTATCGGGTGCTAGTCGCGCCTCCCCTCTCTTTGGGCGTGAAAAACATGGTGTCAGAGCAGGTCGTGTCCTAGGGAGTCCACAATGCCGTATCTACTAGAGTCTTGTTTATTGGTGTGTTGTGCACCACACTTATAATCAAGAGGCTACAAGGCATTTAGGGATGGTTACATTTCTTTCACTTAATAGATCGTGGTATAGAGCAAAGCTATAGGAACATATGAAATCTATATCATGTTATGTTGTTCTTGTTTAATGGGTTACATCTACTCAGGAGATGGCACAACATGAGATAAGTATGGATCCGAGAGAAGGTACCAATCATGTCTTACTTGGTGAGGAAGATAGATTCCCTATTGAGGCACATAGGGACCTCCAATGCCCACAGTACAAGATTCACCAGCACCTGTTAGGGCACAAGGAGATCTACTACCCCAAGCCCTATTAAAGACTGGGGATCAGTGGATGAAGGAGGCTATTCAGCTACTAACTATGATGGTTTCTATTCATGAGAGACAACTAAAGGTGAAAGCAGACGCCAGAGGATCTTTCTCGTCGAAATTGTGATACGCGTAGAGATAGGGAGAAGAATAAGAGGGCTCGTACTATGGGGTCTTATAGGGAGCCACGGGGTGATTTTAGGCCTCCTTTTCACCGATATCAACCTCCGACAGCGGGTAGTTCCTCGCTATAAATACAGGGCCAGCGAATCGATCATTGTATTCAATCAGGGCCAGGGCAGAGTTTACGCCAGCATGAGAGCCGTCGACAGGAGCGTTATGCACAAATAAGACAACCTACTCCCCCATATACACAATGCGACAAGCTTCATGCTAGGTAGTGTAGAGAGGGTTAAGGTGCATGTTACCATCACGGGAAGACAAGATATTTTATTAGCAACTGGCTCTTTAGTTAATCCATACTGTGAATGAATTTATGATAATATTCCCCAATGAGCTTCCCGGGATCCCACGAAAGGGATATCAATTTTTCTTTAGATTTTCTCCCTGATATACAACCTATACCCATTCCTCTCTAAGAAAAATGGCTCTTGTAGAGCTAAGAGACTCGAAGGAACAACTGAAGAGCTTGCTTGATAAAGACCTTATTAGGCCAAGCACATCTCCATGGGGCGCTCCAATGCTCTTTGCTTGGAAGGAAGATAGCTCTTTATAGATGTGTATCGATTATAGATAGCTAAAAATTCACTATCAAGAATAAGTATCTTTTTATGTGGATTGATGGTTTTTCAAAGATTTACTTGTGACCCAGGTACTACCAGCTACGAGTCAGGGATGTTGATATTTGAAAGGCAATATTTAGGATGAGTCAGAAGCTGAGCATGCAAACCACTTGTGAGTTATATTACAGACTCTCCTGGAAAACCAGTTATATGCTGAATTCTCCAAATGTGAATTTTGGTTAACTTCTATAGCTTTTCGTGGACATGTTATTACTAGCGATAGTATCAAGGTCGATGTCCAGAAAATTGAAGCATTAATGGTCTGGTCGAGACCCTTGATTCCGACAGAGGTCCATAACTTTTTGGGCTTTGCAAGATATTATAGAAGGTTTGTTGTGTGATTCTCCACTACCTCTACACCACTAATGAGGTTGACACATAAAGGAGCTAAGTTTCAGTAGACTGAATCATGTGAACAGAGTTTTCATGAGCTAAAGAAAAGGCTTACCACCGCACCTAGTCTGACTCTTCCGGATGGAACCAAAGGCTAAATTGTATATTGTGATGCCTTGATAATTGGCCTATGTTGTGTTCCTATGCAGCATGGTAGGGTTATTGCATATGCTTTCAGAAAGTTACTAAAACATGAATAAAACTATCCTACCCATGGTTTTGAGTTCGTCGCAATTGTTTTTGCCCTAAAAAAAAATTTGGTGGCATTATCTATATGGAGTTCATGTTGATATTTTTACCCACCACCAGAGCCTCCAATATTTATTTAAGCAGAAGGAGTTGAACCTATGACAATGAAGGTGGCTAGAATTACTAAAGGATTATGATGTTGACATTTTGTACCACCTCGATAAAGCTAATCTTGTTGCTGATGCACTTAGCTGAAAGTCCATGGGAAGTCTAAGTCATGTTGAAGCTGATAAGATTGGAAAGAAAAAAGATTTACTTCAGCTAACTAGTTTGCAGGTGCGATTAACAGATGCGAAAGGTGGAGGTGTGATTGTTCAAATACAACAGAATCTTTTATTGTTATGGAAATAAAAGAGCAAAAACGTGAGGATCGTAAGCTTATGATATGGAGGGAAAGTGTTCCACAACAGCAACATCCTCTAATTGAGCTAACTTGAGATGGAGTCCTTCAGTACCGCAACCTCTTATGTGTGCCAAACATCGGAGGGCTCCGTGCCAAGATTCACATTGAGGCTTATTATCCTACATATTCGTCTCAACCTGGGGCAATAAAGAAAAGGGATATTGAGACCTATAACAAAGCTATTGGTGGAAAGGCAAAAAATAAAATTATTGCAAAGATGGTGGCCAATGCCCCAACTACCAGCATGTTAAAATAGAACATTAGAGGCCTGAAGGCCTAGCTAAGTGTACTGATTTTAGGTTCTAGAAATGGGACATGATAAATATGGGCTTCATCACTAGGTTGTCGCATACTTCGCGTAGGATGACTCTATTTGGGTAATCATTGATACATTGATAAAATCTGCTCATTTCTTGCTAGTAAGAATGACATATTCAGCGGAGGATTATGCTAGCTTTATATTCAAGAGATTGTTTGCCTTCAAAGAGTTCCATTATCTATTATCTCTGATCAAGGGGATTAATTTATCGTACATTTTTTTGAAGTCTTTTCAAAAGGGTCTGGGCACTCAAGTGAATCTCAGCACCACTTTTCATCCATAAACTGATGGCAGACAGAGCGCACCGTCCAGATCATTGAGGATATGTTATGTGCCTGTGTGCTGGACTTTAAAAGAAACTGGTATAATCATCTACCTCTTATTGAGTTTGCTTATAATAATAGCTTCCATGCTAGTGTTCAAATGATGCTCTATGAAGCACTATACGGGCGAAGATGTAGGCCACCAATTGGTTGGTTTGAGATTGTGGAGAAAAGATTGCTAGGCCTAATCTAGTTCCGCAAGCAATAGACAAAATGAGACTTATTAGAGACCGATTACAAACAGCCCAGAATCAGCAAAAGACTTATACATATGTTCGACGACGAGACTTAGAGTTTGATGTTGAAGATTGGCTCTTCTTAAAATCCCTTGTTCCTCATCTTCCATATATATATATATATATATCGGGTGTTGTGTCATATAAGACATATATGACTTTGGATAGAGCCTAAGGATAATAAGGCTTCTAATAAGTGCTAATGTCAAGGACCTAAAGTTGTAAGCCAAAGGAATACCCTAAATGCACATTTGGGATTAAAGAAATGACCTGAGTGGCACCTCGCCCTTTTCAGAAGGTTTAAATTAGGTTTCACTTTTCAGATGGGACTAAAAGTTTATAATTTGCTAATAATGGATTTCTTTAAGTTATTGTAATAGCACAAAGGTCATACATGAAGTTTTGGAATCAAGAATGTGGCAAGATAAAGGTTGGCCAAAGTTACCGTAAGTTTTTTTAAGAAATCCTTCTTAAATTTGGGTCAAATGTATCAGCTCATACTCCCAAAATATAAGGAAATAGATGGTCCATAACATATCAAATTGAAGATCGATAAGTGTAGTTTGCAATGCACAAAACCGCGCATCAAACCGACCTCAGAATAAAGAGTTATGACTGTTCTACCGAGACTGCTTGAGCTGAAAACTGGGTCATGGGTCGGGTCGGGTTGACCCAACTTAATGTCGGCTATTTTGACCGTTTAAAGCTAAAAAATGAGCCATTTTCATCCCAAACCAGTGTGAAATTGAAGAGAAAGCTCCAAAAAGTTCTCTATGTAATTTAGGTATGTTTTTCGCATTTTTATCGTCAAAATTCGTCCCTGTGCCTAGAAATGCGTGCCTTATGCTTTGCAATTGTTTTCCCCTCGTATTAGCTGTTTTTGGAGCTATTTTTGTAGTGTAAAAAAATGGTGTTCTTGCTGGTTATTGTTGGTTTGCAGGTGGTGTATTCAGGTAATAATTTTGGGGCTCTTTTACGGTCATTTTTACGAAGTTTTACGGACATCTCCTCGCGTAAATGCTCATTGCCAAATCTGGTCATTAATGTTAAATTTTTTACTGTTTATAGGTGTCTTTAAGATGCGTATATATAGTCGTTGTGAAGCTTAGCACGTAAGGAACAACTTTTGTGAAGGAACCTTTGGCAATTGGACGTTCGTTAGAGAGGTATGTTAAGGCTAAGCTCCGTCCCTCCTTTTAGCACGAAATCCGAGAAGTTTCCCAAAACGTCAAATGTGATATCTTTCTATTCTGTTGCTAGAAAGACCTTCTGTGAAAGGCACTAGGATTACAACTGAGTAATTTTTATGGTGGTATTAGGTTGAAACTCCATTCGTTCACTTAAACTGGACATTCATTTTCTATATATCATTTTGTTAGTTTCTCGGCGATCTTTTCATATGTTCGAGGCGTTTCTCTTCTTGTTGTAGTGTCATTAAAATAAATGTAGAATGCAAAGGGAATGTAGTATTCATAATCAATCTTTCTTCCATACAAAAATATAATTGAAGAATTTAACAAGTAACGCGTTGGTTTCCAATATTCTCAAGTGAAATGCTCCAGTCTAAACTACTACGGCACTTGATCCTGTTTAAATACATTCTTTTACTAATTAATATGGGACCAAATACAATCATTATGTAAATCACCTTTATGAACATTTTCAAAGTTAAGGCTTCACTCTAAATGTTGGGTTAAATTCCTAAACTTGTTTAAAAGACATGTATGATCCCACAAGCCATATGTATATGCAATGACAAGGACTATGATGCTATGAGAATAAGCGTACCAACGAGCCAAGATTGGCTGAATGATAATGATTATGATGCTATGAGAATAAGTGTACCTATGAGCCAAGATTGGCTAAGTTCTGGCTATGGCTTACTATGTGCATTCAACATTCATATCATACATTGCATGTTATGCATGGACTTCGAGCTATAATCAAAGGTATGGGGCCTATTTGCTCAACTATATATATGTATATGGTACAGATGGCCACAGGTTGGAAGATATGATGCCGGTTAGCTACCGGAAAGGACCACCAGTGCTAGCATTTGGTTGGGTATGTCATGCATTTGCATCTATATATATGTATTCACGACATGCGATAATCGAGCATACCATGCATTTTTTATCACTAGAAGATGACTTATTGACCATTAAGGCTATTTGAGTTTTGGTTATATGTGGTATTTCTATTAACCTTTTTACTACGGTTATCTATGATTTTACTTCCTGCCTTACATACCAGTACATGTTTATTCGTACTGACGTCCTTTTGCCTGGGACGCTGCATTTTATTTCGTGCGTGCAGGTTCAGGTAGGAGTTCTGATTTACCCCTCCACTAGGAGCCCCATTCAGCTATGAGTTGGTAAGCTCCACCTCTTCCTGGAGCTTTCACAGGATGTTTACTTTTTGTTGTATAGTTGGGTATGTCGGGGCCCTGTCCCTACTGTGTTAGTGATTCTCATAGAGGCTATTGTGGACATGTTATTGTGGGTTGGTCCTTTTGTGTCTTTCAATCTCCAGTCATAAGATTGGCACGTATATATGGTGTGTGCTTGTAGCTCTGTGGTGGCAGCCTTGTCGGCTAGCTAGTACTTTATCAGTTGAGTTCACTATTTTTGAAGTACTTGATTTGTTGTTGACCAGGTCATGACCTAAACGGTCCCGGCTTAGTTTCCTTTCTTTCTAAACATTATGCTGCCCAACTTTCTTCTGGTCCAAAGTTTAGTTAACTAGCTTGTCTAGTGGCTTACCCGGCCAGTAACGGTATCGGGTGCCAGTCGCGCCTCCCCTCTCTTTGGGTTGTGACAAACATGGTATCAGAGCAGGTCGTGTCCTAGGGAGTCCACAATGCCGTGTCTAGTAGAGTCTTGCTTATTGGTGTGCTGTGCACCACACTTATAATCAAGAGGCTACAAGGCATTTAGGGATGGTTACATTTCTTTCACTTAATAGATCGTGCTATAGAGCAAAGCTATAGGAACATATGAAATCTATATCATGTTATGCTGTTCTTATTTAATGGGTTACATATGCTCAAGAGATGGCACAACATGAGATAAGTATGGATCCGAGAGAAGGTACCAATCATGTCTTACTTGGTGAGGAAGATATATTCTCTATTGAGGCACATATGGAGCCTCCAATGCCCACGGTACCAGATTCACCAGCACCTGTTACGGCACAAGGAGATCTACGACCCCAAGCCCTATTAAAGACTGGAGATCAGTGGACTAGAATGTTTAGTTAACTAGCTTGTTTAGTGGCTTACCCGGCCAATAACGGTATCGGGTGCCAATCGCGCCTCCCCTCTCTTTGAGGCGTGACAAGCATACTAGATCCACATTCAAGTAAAAGAAAAAGGTCAGTACTGCTAGACCATTGGAGTTGATTCATATGGATCTATGCGGACCTAGGATGATTCAAGTAGGGGAGGACAGAAGTACATTTTGGTAGTTGTATATCATTGCTCAAGTTTTTCTTGGACCATGTTCTTGAAGTTTAAGGATGAAACCTATGATGTATTTGTGATCTTTGCTAAGATGATATGGACTAAGTTGAACTGTAAAATAGCAGGGATCAAGTCCAATCATGGAACTGAACTTGAAAATACAAAGATGGACATCTTCTGCGTAGAAAATGGAATTCATCATATGTAATGACCTGGATGGTCATTTTTGGCATTATCTGTGAAAATTACTATTTTACTCTTTAATAAGTTGTTTTGAATCTATTTTGAACTATCTATGTTATTGGAACTAAAATTCTAATTTTTAAAAGTTGAAAATATGAGTTTTGGCATTTTTGAAAGCTTAAGTTGTTGAAAAAGTGAGTTTTTGTAACATTCCAAATTTTGGGTGACAAATTGGAGATCTGTTGATTCCATTAGCTCCGGAATGTTGAAACTGTTCTATGAGAAGTTACAAAACTAAATTCGGAGCTGAAATCAGTTTTTTAGGCCCAAAGTTGTATCTTTAGTTGTTTTCGAAATCAAAGTTTGACTTTGGTCTACATTTAAAGTTTAGAAGCTCAGATTAACATTCTGACAGTTGTAGTAGTTCTGGATGGTGAAACTAATGCTAGAAATGGCCTCGTAATAATTTTAGGAGTTGCCAAAGGTGGTTTTGATATTTTGAGTTTTAAACTAGTTTATACGAGTTGCATGGGAAATTGTGGCGAGGAGGCGTTGAAATCAATTTTTGATGATTTCGTTGAGTTTGAATAGTTGTTGTGGATACATATATGTTTGTGCAATTCTTGTTCCGGACGAGTTTCGAGGGTCCGTTTTGAGTTGGGAATTAGACTACACATTGTTGGTACAAGGTATCTGATGCAGTCACATTTCTTCTCCAAGTTCATGGAGGTCTGGATAACTTTGCACTCCGCATTTATAGAGGTTCAATCTGCGTTTGCGGAGGTATGGTGGGACTATCTTCTCCGTGTTCGCGGGATGGGCTTTGCATTCACGAAGTACATGTTAGTGACCCCCCTGCTTCTTCTCCACGTTCAAAGATTGGTCCTTCTTTGCGTTCGTAGGACCCCACCTGCATTCACAGAGTATATTTTGTAACTAAACAATGTTAAAATCTGTAAGTTACCATTTTTATTCTATTTTCAAATTTATTAAGCCTTTAGGGCGATTTTTGAAGAATTATTTGGGTAAGTGCTTCTAACTTCATTTTAACTATTTTCCATGGTTTGTATCTTGATTTTTCTTGAATTTCATGATTTTGAATGTCCAAAATTGGGAATTTTCAAACTATAATTTGAAAAAGTTATATGGTGATTTCTCCTATGATTTGAACTCGATTTTAGTAGGATTTTTCCCTATGGACTCTATTGTTTTTTGTGTAGAACCTGATTTTAAAGTTAATTTCCAGATTTGAAACTTTGAATTGTAGCCCTAATTTTGATCATTTGTTGCTAAGCCTAATTTGTACCAATATGTGTATCCAAATTTATTTTTTGACTCGTAGTATCTATTTCTGATAGAGTTTGATAGATTCGAGGATCATTTGGAGATGAGAGTTGATTGGAAGCTTGTTCGAGTGGGGTTTCGGCTAACCTTTATAGGATTGGATATGAGTTGTTAGGCTTATTTATGTTATAATTATAATATCTAGATTGATTCATGAGTAGATGGACTGAATATGGTAGAAATTTGATGAAATTGATGTTTTGGTTATGGCAAAAATTGAGTAAATTGGGATCCTATTGATAAATTGGGATGGAATCTTGTGAAGTGAGATGATTTGGGATATTATTGTTATAATATGAGACTTGTGATACTATTTTTTGGGTAATTGGTGGAAACTTGATGTATTTTCTAGATACTTTTGAGGATTATGTATATAATTCGGGACGAGTACGGTATGATCTTGTTGGGGTACTTGTATATCTTGGGATGAGTGAAGCCTGATATTGATGGTACCCTTGGTTGTTGTTGTAATTTTGATAATCTGAGACATATTGACGGTTCGGGGCACTAGTTGTGTCACTTGATAGAATTCTCCATGATTATATGAAACGTGTATATCAATATTTGTATCATGATGCTATTATACATATATCTAGATTCTATCATCAACATGCATTTATCCCACATTGCATTGTACCATCCCTTGACCCGGGTAGGTGGAAAGATTGAGATATTTTGACACCCCCTGACCACGAGTAGGTGGCAAAGCTGAGATATTGTGAAATTCCTTGACCACAAGAACATGGAAAAGTTGAGATATTATGATATTCCTTAACCATGCATAGGTGGCAAAGACTGAGAAATTGTGATATTCCTTGACCATGGGTAGGTGGCAAGATTATGAGACACTTGGTACATGACCTGATGAGTTCTATATATTGTATTATTCACGTCTCTCATCATGTTGCGCCAGTGATTATTATGGATATCTTATTTTATGCTCATGCATATTTTAATTGTGCACTATCCTTTTTGATGTATGTGATAAGATTCTTCATTATTATATACATATTTGATTTCTCTTACCCAGTCGGTAGGACCAATTGGGTACCTTTTGGTGTACTCATCCCTACTTTTTTTCCTCCCCACAGATCGACCATAAAGACCCGTATAGGGTTATTGATTCACTCTAACAAAGCTTTTCTCCATCTATCCCAATCTTAGCAGTGAGGCTCAGAGTTCGAGTCACCATGTATCTTTGAGATTTCTTTTGGTTGCTTTTATTTCAAACATAGTATAAGATATTATCAAATAGTGTTGCACCTTCCATTTGAGATAGATGTATTTACTCTCTCATACTACTGTATATGCTCTTGTACTCATGACTCTAGGTTTTGGATTTGCTTATGTTATGTTGAGTTTATTTTTACTTTACTTACTTCCCTTTAGTCGTGAGTCGATTTTGAGTCGTGACAAGTTGAGCTCTAAGTTCATTGTGTTTGTGACTCAAGAGTAGGGCGTCAAGTAGAGTCCCACAGATCACTGTGTAGACATCCACACCCTTTTTGGTTGGCTACGGGGCACTTAATATGAAATATTTTCATGTCCTATCGATAAAATATTTATTTTGAAACCACCTCTATATTAACATAGTGGTAGAAAGCGTACCATGCTGCGTCTAGACTTCAAACAGTTTATTTTAACCATGTTAATAGTTCCACATTATTGGTTAATAGAGAATCAAAATAGATTTACCAATGAATCGCGAAATGCTATGGTTCTTACATATAATTTCTGAATTTATACAGAAGTAATTCGCGAGATCATGCACCTCTCTTTCCTACTTATAACGGAAAAAGGTACAGTTGGTTGGTCCAGCCTATTCTTGAAATAAACAACCCGCACACACTCCCTTTCCAAAAAAAAAATCAATACACCAAGCACTACACTTAGATTTATTGGATTTGTTGCTAAAATATCGGTATTAAACCCGAAACTCCCGGCAGATGGCCAGTGGCCCAAAGAAACGAAAGAATTGGTTACGTTTTTCATATGATCTCCTCTTATAGATAGACTAAAAAGTCGAACAGAGTTCTTTTTGTAGCACTTCGCCCCTCTTTTTATTTATTCTTTTATTTTTTCTGAAATTGAGTAAAAAAATAAAAAATATTCGAGTTAGTTATAAATTATGAACTAATGAACTAGCCTTTTTATTGGTTATTGGAACACTACTACTTACTAAAAAGAGTTTCCCTTGGTCTATGAACGGGAAGGATGAAAGCGAGTCAGTATGCTAATTTCTCATCCGCAAATCAGCCCTTCCCGTAGGTTCTTTTCTCAAAGAATAAAGAATGGGAGGAAGGAAATCTTGATAGAATTTGAAAAAGCAAACGACAAGTCGAAGGCAATAAAATAGGAAAAATAAATACATTTTTCCTATTTCTAAGCTAAGATTAAACAAAAGGATTTGCAAATAAAAGTGCTAATGCTACAACCAGTCCATAAATTGTTAAAGCTTCCATAAAAGCTAGACTAAGCAATAGCGTACCTAGTATTTTTCCCTCTGCCTCAGGCTGTCTCACGATACCCTCTACAGCTTGACCCGCAGCAGTCCCTTGACCAACTCCAGGTCCAATAGAAGCAAGCCCTACGGCCAATCCAACAGCAATAACGGAAGCAGCAAAAATCAGTGGATTCATGATAAATTCCTCATACCAAAAAAAGAAATGGTTAATGATACAATCAGCCAATGAATTATGACTTAATTATTCCCTCACTAGGACTCATCCAGTCGAAGTAACGAAGAACTTCGAATTGAAGTAATAAGATTATTGAATCATCAAAACTACTTCGATATATCTTTTTTACTTTTTAGCCACAGAGTCTTTGTGAACCCATACGACTTTCGTTCTTCCATTTCTTGTTCTTGGTTCGAACTGTTAGTTGAATTATTTCTTGATTTCATCTGTTTATTCATTCAATTCACAGTCACAAGGGTCCGGAAGGACTTCTAGTCTATTAGAATCCCCTAGAGTAGTAAAATAATATCCTTTTGTTCATTTCATATATAACTAGCACTAGGCAATATCTAATATCACATACATGTCTTTCTTCCATAACGTAAACCAAGCATTCATCTTAGATTCAATCCTATTCGAGAATCAAGCGTCGAAACATCTAGAAGGGTTCACTTATAGTTATTCAAGTACAAATACCTCCCGCCCCTAACCGACCCTTTCTAAAATACTAAAAAAAACCTTTTCCAAATTCTTTTGAATCTTACCTTTTCTTATTATTCCACCTAGAGAAATTTAAATGGACAAATTGATTAGGATGATTAATTCCATATATATAGAAATATCATTATTTGATTGATCTAAGTTCATGCAATTTATTAATAAAACTGAATAAAAAATTATTCATTTTTAGTATTTATTTATTATTAATATTTTGGTCAATCGTTGAATAAAATCAACTGAAAGGGAAATCATTTCACCCTTTTTTTATTTAATTACTTTAATTACACGTCATAAACCTATACAACAAGATTTATTGACAAAAATTCTTATAATCAGATTGTTTTAACAATGAATTAATAATGAGATGGACTAAGCAATCTAAAGTGAATATTCATTGAGACGAAGTATGATATTAAGTGAAGGAAAGGGGAATTTTAGGAAAAAGATCTTTTTTTTGAGATCTTTTTCCCCTTACTCTTTAATATCATCGTAATCTTTTTGCTATCACTCTAGATCGTATATAGCATAGTTGTATATTTAGATTCCCCTATTCTATTTCGTAAGTTAAATAATTCTCTTGAGCCACCCACCATATATATTTATACATTGCTGTGGGCTAAGCTAAAAAATACTATTTCAATGATGGCCCTCCATGGATTCACCTATATAAGCCGCGGCTAAAGTTGCAAAACTAAGAGCTTGAATACCACTTGTAAATAATCCAAGGAGCATGACAGGTACAGGAACTACTAAGGGTACTAAAGAAACAGAACAACAACTACTAATTCATCAGCTAAGATATTCCCGAAAAGTCAAAAACGAAGTGATAAAGGTTTTGTAAAATCTTCTAAGATGTTAGTGGGTAAAAGGATTGGGGTTGGTTGAATATATTTTCCGAAATAACCTAATCCCCTTTTTGTAAGACCCGCATCGAAATATGCCACGGATGTGAGTAAAGCCAAAGCAACAGTAGTATTTATATCATTCGTGGGTGCAGCTAACTTTACATCTGTTCGTTTGTTTCTTCATATCACGTGCTTTGAAAGTGTCTAATCTACTCTTGCACAGATGCCGATTACTAGAACGATCAATGGGAGAGCTCGAGTCAACTAATGTGGTTCCCACTCGAGGTTAAGGAAAGGTTCGTGATACGGCTAGGGGCTGAGGACATGATAGAGGAGCAGCTCTGCCTAAATGATGGACTAGATCGGCTTCTGTAGAGCCTTTTTATTAGCTAGTAGGGCCTACAGATCCTATTCCATTGCCCTCAATCCCAAATGTTACGCCCTCCGATCAAGAGTTACATTTTTGGGTATTTGCTAGAGTAGAGGGAGCTCCTCTGGCCCCAACTACTATTGAGGTACTAGTTTCTATAGCACCGGTTGGTCCTTCTATAGCTCTATCTGAGCCAGCTATGATTTAGGTTGGTACCTCCTCAGTTCCAACGGATCCTCCCATGACTGCTATGAGTCTGCCTCAAACATCTGAGGTGAGTTTAGGCTCTCAATTTTTTTAGAGTTTGGCTATTTCTCCTTGCAATGCACCACCCTTATTTGTGGTGCCACCATCTTCTTCTAGCCTAGCTATGTCCATAGCTGAGCATAAATGTTTTGAGCGGTTTGTGCCCCTCGCTCCCCTGAGATTTGATGGTACCCCTGGTAATAAAACATATGATTTATTGTCACAGTGTCAGGACCCGCTATGTAATTTGTCCATTCTGGAGTCGCATGGAGTTGCTTACACCTCTTACCAGTCTACCAGCCTAGCCAAGGAGTGGTGGAGATCAGTTTTGGCTCGTCGGTCTGTTGGATCTCTAGCTATGATATGGGAGAAGTTTACAGAGGTATTTCTAGAGAGGTTCGTGCCATATAGCCTTTATGATAGCTGTTGGGATGAGTTTGATAGACTACAATAGGGTTCTATGTCCGTGTCAGACTACGAGGCCAGATTGTCATACATTGTCTAGATATGCCTTGTCAAGCATCTCCACTGAGTTTGAGAGGATTCGACGCTTTGCCAAGGGATTGGTAGGGTGTCTTCAAGAGGCTATAGCTTCGCTGGTTCTTGTTGGAGCACATTTTAGAGTGTAGTGGATCACATTGGCATGATAGAGAGCATGAAGCATGATAGACAGGGTGACAGGAAGCAGTTTCGCCAGCGTGTCAGTTTAGTGGACTCATGTCAAGGTATCGAGAGTTTCAAAGTCATGGCCACCAGGGTTGGGCAATTCAGGAAACCCTTCCAACATCTAATAGTGTTGACAGGTCCAAGCCTACTTAGACAGGCCGTGATGAGTCTCTTTGTTCAGCTAGACTTGGTAGTTCTTCGGCATAGTCATCTCAGGGGAGAAACCCCAAGGATTGTTATGTTTGTGATGAGTTTGGGAACTTCACCAACCATTGTCCACATCGTGCATTTCTTGCTCAGATTCAGGACTTCATCCAACCCGACCAGCCTTAGCACCAGCAGCTAGAGACACCTCTCAGGGCATGAGGGAAGGGGGGGGGGGGGTACCGGAGGAGGTCATGGCATAGCGAGAGGTGGAGCTCGTGGAGGCCCATAGGCTAGAGGTGGCTATAAAGTTTTCTATGTTGTCCTAGATAGAGCCGAGCTAGAGGCCTTTGATGTGGTCATCATAGGTATGGTTCTGGTGTTCCACCGCTCAGCTTTGGTTTTATTTGACCCAGGATCTACTTATTCATATGTGTCTGCTTATTTTGCTTGGATATTGATATTATGTGTGGGCTTCTTGTCGAGCTTATTTTTATTTCCACCCAGTAGGTGAACCACTAGTGATGAATCGGTATATTGGGGTTGTGTGATGAATTTTGTGAGGAGAGATATTATTTCTAACTTGATATTATCGGATATGGTTGACTTCGATGTGATATTGGGCGTGGATTGATTGTTACCTTATCAAGCTATTCTTGACTATCAAGCGAAGACCGTGACCTTATCTTACCCGGAGTTGCCTCAGTTGGTGTGGGTTGTATCACCTAGCTCCTATCCTAAGGGAATTATTTCTTCTATGTGTGCATGCCGGTTGATAGATAAGGACTATTTGTCTTATTTAGCTCGTGTTCAGGCTGTTTTCTAGGAGTTGCTATTATTGGACACCACCAGATTTGCTAGAGAGTTTATAGATGTATTCTCAATTGATTTGCTTGGTGTCCCTCTAGATTGTGATTTTAAATTTACTATTAATGTGGAGCTGGCACTAAACCTATTTTTGTTGCTCCCTATCAGATGTCTCCAACTGAATTGAAGGACTTGAAGGAACAATTAGAGGATTTGATGAAGAAAGGGTTCATTCAACCAAGAGTATCTCCATGGGGTACTCCTATCGTATTTGTGAAGAAGAAGGATAACGCTATGCGTATGTGTACTGATTATAGCTAGCTGAACCAAGTCACCATCTAGATAAAATATCCTTTTTCTCGCATTGATGTTCTTTTTAACCAGTTGTAGGGTGCCTCGGTATCCTCCAAAACTGATTTGAGGTCCGACTATCATCAGTTGAGAGTTTGGGATTTTAATATCCCAAACATAGCTTTCAGGACCCGTTATCGGCATTATGAGTTTGTGCTAATGTCATTTGGGTTGACTAATGGCCTAGCTATTTTTATGAAGTTGATGAACCAAGTGTTTTAACCCTTTTTGGGCATATTAATGATTGTGTTTATAGATGAAATCTTGATATATTCCAAAAGTAAGGCCGATCATGTTCAACCTTGAGGACCATACTTCAGAGATTGAGAGAAGAGAAGTTATAGCCAAGTTCTCAAAGTGTGAGTTTTCGCTTAAGTCTGTTGTATTTCTTGGGCATGTCGTATCAAAAGAGGGCATTATAGTTGATTACGCCAAGGTGGCGACTGTTCGTGAGTGGGATAGGCCTACTTTGGTGACTGAGATTCAGAGTTTCTTTTGTTTAGCAGGGTAATATCGATGATTTGTTCAAGGATTCTCCCCTATAGAAGCCCCGTTGAGTAGATTGACTTAGAAATATGTTGCATTTTGGTCGTCTAAGGAGTGTGAGTTGAGCTTCCAAAAGCTTAAGGATTTGTTGACTTCAACACCGATTCTTGCTTTACTCGAGGAGAGCATATCATTCGTGGTATATAGTGATGCTTTTGGTGTGGGTTTGGGTGGTGCATTGATGCATGGGGGAAGGTGATAGCATATGCCTCTAGACAGATGAAGATGCATGAGAGAAACTACCCTACCCATGACTTGGAGTTGGTTGTGGTCGGGTTCGTGTTGAAGTTGTAGTGACATTATCTTTATAAGGTGCATTATGAGATCTTTACCAATCATTGGAGTCTCATAAATATCTTTTCTCAGCCTAATCTGGAGTTGGAGTTGCTTAAAGACTATGATATCTTTATATTATATCACCCCGGGAAGGCCAATAGGTTGGAAGATGCTTTGAGCCAAAAGGCTACTAGTATGGGGAGTTTGACATTCTTGAGGATTGAGAGATTTTTAGCCTTGGAGGTTCAGTCACTTGCTAGACATATGGTACAGTTAGATATTTCCCTCCTAAGAGTATTTTGTCCTTTATTAAGGCTAAGTCTTCCTTGCTTGATCAAATTTGTGCTCTTTAGTTTAAGGATCCCAGATTATGTTTGATTCATGAAAAAGTGTTGAGGGGTGAAGCAAAGGCAGCTATTATTAATTTTAAGGGTGCATTGAGGATAAATGGTAGAGTTTGTGTGCCTAAGGTTGGGGATCAGGTGAGATTGATATTAGAAGAGGCCCATCACGCTATATATTCCATCCATCTGGGTGTGGCAAAGATGTACTATGATCTAAAAGAGCATTATTGGTGGTTCAGGGTGTGCAGAGACAACAGAGTTTGTGGTAAGGTGTTTGAATACCAACAAGTCATGTATGAACACGAAAGGCTCGGCGGATCGATGCAAAGGTTGCCCATTCCCGAGCGGAAGAGGGAGAGAGTGAATATGGATTTTGTTACAGGTTTATCTATGTCCTTGGGCATGTTTGCTTGAGTTTGGTGGTTGTTGATCGTTTGACCAAGTCAACTCACTTTCTACCGGTGAAGACTAGCTACAGTGCAGAGTAGTTGGATAGGTTGTATATCAGGATATGGTCAGATTGCATGGTGTGCCATTGTGTATAGTATCAGACAGAGAGTTTGTGTTCACTTCCCATTTTTGGCGGGCTCTACAGTGTGGTTTGGGTACTAGAGTGGATTTGACTTTAGCTTCTTACCCCTAGACTGAGGGTCAGCCCTAGCACACCATTCAGGCGTTGGACGACATGTTTAGGTCTTGCGTGATTGATTTTGGGGCCCGGTGGGACCAACACTTACTGTTGACAGAGTTTGTATATAACAATAATTACCATTCCAGCATCCAGATGGCATCATTTGAGGCTTTGTATGGACGTAGATATATATCGACCATTTGGTAGTTCAATTTAGGTTCAGTGAAATTTTGGGTGCTGATTTACTCAGAGATACCGTTGATCAGGTTCATTTGATTCAGGGTAGACTATTGACGGGTCAAATCCACCAGAAGAGTTATGTTGATCGCAAGACTAGGCCTCTTAAGTTTACTATTGGTGACAATGTTTAGCTAAATATTTCACTCATGAAGGGTGTGATGAGGTTTGAGAAGAGTGGCAAGCTCAGTCCTAGATTCATTGGCCCATTTGAGATTTTGAGGAGAGCTGGTGAGGTGGCCTATAAGTTGGCCTTATCACCTAGATTATCAGTGGTTTATCCTGTATTTCATGTTTCCATGCTCCATCGTACATTCCAGATGAGTCTTATGTGATCTCTTGTGATTCATGAGTTGGATTCAAACTTGTTTATGAAGAGGAGCAGTAGCTATATTAGACAGGAAGGTTCAGAGATTGAGATCTAAAGATTTACCTTCTATGAGGGTTCAGTGGTGATACCGTTTTTTAATGAGACTACTTCGGAGTTGGAGTTTGACATGTGAGCCAGATATCCCAGCCTTTTTTAGGCTTTAGGTACTCTTCTTTCTCTTATGTTCGAGGACAAATATTATTTTTAGTGGTAATTAATGTAATGACCTAGTTGTTAAATTTTGGCATTATCTATGCAAATTATTGTTTTCCCCTTTTGTAAGCTGCTTTGGCCCTATTTTGGACTATTTGTATTGTTAGAACTGAAATCTTGAGTTTTAAAAGTTGAAAATATGAGTTTTGACATTTTTGGAAGCTTAAGTTGCCGAAAATGTGAGTTTTTGTACATTCTGCGATACAGGTGTTGGACTGGTGATCATCGATTCCGTTAAATCTGGGACGCGAAATCGGTCTTTGAGAAGTTACATAATTGAATTCAAAGTTAAAATAAGGTTTTTAGGCCCAACGTTATGTTTTTAGTTGTTTTGGGAACCAAAGTTTGACTTTGGTCAACATTTAGAATTTGGAAGCTTGGATTGAAATTCTGACAGTTCCAGTAGTCTTAAATATAGAAACTAACACTAGAAATGGTCTGTAATATTTTTTTGAGTGTCAAGGACAGTTTTGGTATTTTGAGTTTTAAACTAGTTTATATTAGTTGTGTGGGTAATTGTGGCGAGGTGGCCTTGAAATTGATTTCTGACGATTTCATTGAGTGCGGATCACTATTTATGATATGGATACATATATGTTTTGTGAAATACTAGTTACAGGTGAATTCCGAGGGTCCGTTCCAAGTTGGAAATCAGACTGCGCATTGCTGGTGCAAGGTTTGTGATGCAGTCACATTTTTTTCTCCTTGTTCGCGGAGAAGACTCTGCATTCGCGGAGGTCTGGATAACTTTGCACTCTGCCTTTGCGGAGGTACAACCTGCATTCGTGGAGGTACAGTGGGACTCTCTTCTCCGCGTTCGCAGAGTAGGTGGCCTTGAAATTGATTTCTGACGATTTCATTGAGTGCGGATCACTATTTCTATTATGGATACATATATGTTTTGTGAAATACTAGTTACGGGTGAATTCTGAGGGTCCATTCCAAGTTGGAAATCAGACTGTGCATTGCTGGTGCAAGGTATCGGATGGAGTCACATTTTTTTCTCCTTGTTTGTGGAGAAGACTTTGCATTCGCAGAGGTCTAGATAACTTTGCACTCTGCCTTCATGGAGGTACAATCCGCATTCGTGGAGGTATAGTGGGACTCTCTTCTCCGCATACGCAGAGTACATGTGGGTGACCCCTTGCTTTTTCTTTGTGTTGGGGAGGTCATTAATCAGCTTTTTCTGTGCGTTCGTGGGATCCCACCCGCGTTTGCGGAGTATATTTTATAATTGAACAATGTTAAATTCGTAAGTCGCCATTTTTATTCCATTTTCAAACTTACTGAGATTTTAGGCGATTTTTGAAGGAGATTTTTGGAGAATTATTTTGGGTAAGTATTTGGAACCTTTTTTTTAACTATTTTACATGGTTTATATCTTGATTTTGTCTTGAATTTTATGATTTCGAATGTCCAAAATCGAGAATTTTTAATCTATGATTTCAAAAATTTACATGGTGATTTCTGTTGCGATTTGAACTCGATTTTAGTGGGATTTTCACCCAATGGATTCCATTTTTCATGTAGATCCTAATCTTAAAGTCAATTTCTAGATTCGAGAACTTAGAATTATATCCTTAATTTTGATCATTTTTCCCCTAAGCCTAATTTGTGCCAATATGGGTATCAAAAGTCATCTCTTGACACGTCGTATCTATTTTTGATAGAGTTTGATTGATTCGGGGATCGTTTGGAGACTTGAGTTGATTGAAAGCTTGTCCAAGTGCGGTTTCAACATTTAGATAGGTTAGGCTAACCTTTATGGGATTGGATATGAGTTATCAAACTTGTTTATATTATAATTGTAAGATCTAGTTTGATTCATTGGTAGTTGGACGTATATGGTAGAAATTTGATGAAGTTGTGGTTCCAGTTATGCAGAAAATTGAGTAAATTGTGATCCAATTGATAAATTGGGATGAAATCTTGTGAATTGAGATAATTTGGGATATTAATGTGATACTATGAGACTTGTTATACTATTCTGGGTAACTGGGGTTAATCTGATTGCATTTAGGGATACATTTGAGAATCATGAGTATAATTCGGGATAAGTAAGGTCCGATTACTTCTTCCAAGTGCAGGAAAACCCCAAGGGGTTGTGGTTTTTTCTTCTATCAATTGGGATTTTTTCTCTCAAATAAAAACCTCATTGGCGCCAAATGCGAGGGAATGCTATACATTTATTAACTTCTCCTATGACTAGGACAACAAATGACATTGAAGCGACTAATCTTATGCATATTGTATGGATATATGGTCGTATATAGCGTGCAAATCCTTTCTATACTAATCGAATGTTGGGCATTTCTGGGAAAAAATCATCACATATTCCTCCAATTCCTTATAAAAGATATCAGTCCATTAGAATAGAAGGTTGGTGTTGATGGTACCCTTGGTTATTGTTGTAATTATGATAATGTGAGACATGTTGATGGTTTGGGGCAATAGTTGTGACTCTCGATAGAATTCTCCATTGATTATATGAAACTTATATATCAGTATTTGTATCATGATGCCATTATACATATATCTGCATTGTATCACTAACATGCATTTATCTCACATTGCATTGCACCATCCCTTGACCCGGGTAGGTGGAAAGGTTGAGATAATTTGACACCCCTTGACCATGGGTAGGTATCAAGGCTAAGATATTATGAAATCCCTTCACCAAGGGCAGGCGGCAAGATTGAGATATTATGATATTCCTTGACCACGGGCAGGTGGCAAGACTGACATTGTGATATTCCTTGACCACGGGTAGGTGGCAAGATTGTGAGACACTTTGTATATGGACTGGTGAGTTGCATATATTATATTCACATCTCTTATCGAATTTTATCAATGGTTACTATGGATATGTTATTTTACCTTCATGTATATTTTAATTGCACGCTAACCTTTTTGATGTAGGTGACAGGGTTCTTTGTTGCTACATACATATTTGATTTCTCTTACTCAGTCGATTGAACCTATCGGGTACATTTCGGTGTACTCACCCCTACTTTCTTTCCTCCATGCAGATCGAGCACATGGACCTATACAGGGTAGTTGATTCACTCTAGTAGAGCTTTTCTCCATCTATCTTGATCTTAGCGGTGAGACTCAAATTTCGTGTCGTAGTGGATCTTTGAGATTTTTTTCTGTTGCTTCTATTTCAAGCATTGTATCAAATATCATCAAATAGTGTTTTATCTTTCATTTGAGGCAGATGTATTTACTCTCTCATACTACTTTAAATGTTCTTATACTCATGACTCCAGATTTTGGGATTGCTTATTTTATGTTGAGTTTGTTTTCATTTTGCTTTACTTCCCTTTAGTCGCGGTCCAATTTTGGATCGTGATATCATAGTTTCTAAGCTCCTAGAACTCCTCAGCAAAATGATGTAGTAGAAAGGAAGAACAGAACTTTTGTGGATATTGCAAAAACAACGTTGATAAATTCTGGACTTCCTAAGAACTTTTGGGCTGAAGCTGTGACTACTGCTTGTTATGTGACTAATAGATGATTGGTCTGATCTATTCTCAACAAAACACCCTTTGAACTACTCAACAATATGAAGTCTACAGTGAGTTACTTAAGAGCTTTTGGCTGCAAATAATTTGTTCTCAATAATGGCAAGGATGACCCGGGTAACTTTGATTCAAGAAGTGATGAAAGTGTATTTGTTGGATACTCAAATTCCTACAAGGCTTATAGAGTTTTAAACAAAAGGAAATAGTGCGTTAAAGAAAGTGTCCATGTGATCTTTGATGAGTCTGGTGAACCTAAAGGATTGAAGGTCAAGATGAGGTTGTGTTTGAAGAACTGGTGTTAGTCCACAAAAATAATGTCAATGTTGATCAAGATGGTGAAAGCAGTTTGGAGCGGACTAATTTTGATTTTGATGTTTCTGGAGATGCAATGATCTACATGAGGGACCCAGTCTTGAACAAAATTCGTATGATGAACAAGGCACTGTTGAACAGTCTAAAAATGTAGGCGATGGAGAAGTTAGTGCCAAAATTGAAAAAGGAACTCAAGCTCCTAAAATATCCTCATGGAGACAGATCTTCTCACCTTTTTGATAATGTCATCTCACCTTTGGATTCTAGAATTCAAATTAGATCCAGGATAAGGAACATGGCTACATTTTCAGCCTTTGTCTCTTCTATTAAGCCTAAAAATGTGAAGGAGGCACTAAGAGATGCTGTAGGTAAGTTCCATACAAGAAGAGTTGTAGCAGTTCAAAATATGTAAGGTGTGGCACATGGTCGCTATGCCATCTGATAGATTATTTATTAGAACCAAGTGGGTCTTCAAGAACAATCTGGATGAACATGGTGTTATTGTTCGACGTAAGTCAAGGTTGTGGTTCAAGGCTACAACCAAGAAGAAGGAATTGATTATAATGAGACATTTGTTCCTGTTGCAAGAATGGAAGCCATTAGAGTTCTTGTAGCTTTTGCCACATTCACAGGTTACAAGCTCTCTCAAATGGATGTCAACAGTGCTTTCTTAAATTACTAAAGGAAGAACTTTTTGTCAAGCAACCTCGTAGATTTGAAGATGTTGATTATCCCAACCATGTATTCAAACTAACAATGCCTTGTATGACTTGAAACAAGCACCTAGAGATTGGTATGAAAGAACGTCGTAATTCCTATTGGAGAATGGGTTCAAAAGAGGCGATAATACATTGTCTTTTAAGACAAGAGGAAGGACGTTCTCATCATATAAGTCAATGTTGATGATAACATCTTTGGTGCTATCATTGAGTCAATGTGTATTGATTTCTCAAACCTAATGAGGAGTGAATTTGAAATGAGCATGATGGGTGAATTGAGTTTCTTTTTGTGTTTTCATATTAAATAAACTCTTGAAGGAACCTCAATTAGTCAAGAAAAATACATCAAAGAGTTGCATACGAAATTTCAAATCAAGGATGCAAAGCCCGTTGATACTCCTATGGGAACTAATTCCAAGATGTATGTTGATGGACCTGGTCGTAGTGTTAATGAGGCTATGTACAAAGGTATCATAGGATTATTACTGTATTTGGTTGTAAGTCTACCGAACATTGTGTTTAGTGTTGGAATGTATACAAGGTTCCAAACAAAGCCAAAGGAGTACTTGAAGGCAACAAAAGGAATCCTCAAGTACTTGAAGAAAACATGGGTCCTGGTCCTACACTATCCTACAAGTAATTCTTTTAAGCGGATTGGTTATGTTGATGCTGACTATGCTGGTATCAAGTAGACAGAAAGAGCATGTCTGGAATGGGTCACTTCTTTAGATCATGCCTTGTATCTTGGGGAACAAAGAAACAAAATTTTGTTGCTCTTTCAACTATTGAAGCTATGTATGTAGCTGCTTTCTCTAGCTGTGCACTATGTCTATGGATAAACATTAACTAAAGGATTTTGGTTTCATCAGACACAACATTCCGTTATTGTATGACAACACGAGTGCTTTTAACATGGCAAAGAATCTAGCCCATCACAAGAGGACCAAGCACATTGGTGTGAGACACCATTTTCTAAGGGACAATATTGAAAAGGGGAATATTTGTATACACTTTTTCAAAACTAAAGATCATTGTACACAGTCTTTGACTAAAGATCAGTTTGAGAAGAACACATTGAAGCTTTAAATGCTTAAGATGGAGTAAATCTTAAGCAAATCAACTTCCTTTTTGGCTATGATTAGAAGGGCATGCGTCTTTTTATTTTTGTGATGCTTGTTCTAGTAAAGTCAACTCTTGTACCTTCGAGCAGGTATACACTCATAGTGATTCAATCAAGATAGCTGAAGTTGGAAAACAATTTTGAGCATAACATATGAAACTTTAGAGCGGGACATAGTCCCTCCATAAAAGGTTAGCATTCCGTTTATTACTTTTTATTTGCAATTGAGAACCATAGGTGCTATTCTGCATGAGATTTTTGTCAGTTGATAACTATCCCATCACCCTTGAAAACTTAATCATCGTTTACTCCTTCCCAAGGGGCCTAAACCTTTTTACTTTCTCCTATTGCTGAAAAGAAAGGCCCTATTGACCTTTATAAAACATTTTCCCAAAAGCCTTTCAAAAATCCTACTTCTCTTCTTGAATCCTTTACAAATAGAAAAATTTGTGAAATGTATCGACCATTTGATTCTACCCAAAGAATGCTTGATGCTTTTAATGAAATTGAAGCATCAAAAGTTTCTACTTCAGAAAACCCCTCTCTTTTGACAAAAAACCTCAACCTTTCATCTAGATGAGGAAACCCCTATCTCTCCAACGAAAAATCTCCCAGATCATGTTTTGAAAATACCATTGGAAACTCCCTATTCTAGATATCAACATTATACAAAACTTCTTTCCTCTTGAGTCCATCCAATCAACTCTCCTTCTAGAAGATAAGGCAGTTAGCTCTCAAGATCATATGGGTCCCTTTTCCATTCTACTTTCTGATCTTGCTTTGGAGGGAGATCTTTTTGAAGATAAGAGAGGAGTGTCAAATATTCTAGATGCAGGTGAAGAGATAGTGGCATAAAGCCTGTCTGAGATGAAGGAAAACTTGAGCACCCCATTTTTTGAGAAAGAAGTTGAGATAACTTAAGCGTTGTTAGTTAATCCCATTCAAAACGTTGTCACTCCTCAAGGGATTTTTCCCATGCCAGACTCTGTATTGGATGGAGAAGAAGAAGATAATATTCCATTATCCTATTAACTAAAGAGAAGAATGTTGCCTACATCTAGTAAAAGAAAGGAGAAGGAAAGGGGTAAAATGGTACCAAAGAAGAGTTCATATCTTGCTAGAGGAACAACAAAGAAACTGATGAGTGATTCCATGAAAGAAAGAGAAGTTCGTACTTTTGTGGATACAAAACTGTGAAAGGCAAAAGTTATAGAAAATTTGGTCCCGGAAAAAGATATGGTTGATTTATCTCAAGATGCTGGTGAAACGAAACCACCAAGTGTTGCTACATCAGTAAACATAAGAAAGGTCAAAGTCATGAAAGGGCCATCAAGAGAACAAGGGAAGGGACATTTGAGGCACCAGTTCCTAAATCTTACAAGGGAACTAATTCAAAGAGGCAGAGAGGGAAGGTTGAGATAGAACTGTCAAGATAAGAAAGGATGAAGGTACTCAAAAGAAAAAAGTTGTTAGTGGAAGGGTCATTGACCATGAAGTGATGCCTAACGCTAGGATGTGTTCCCCAGTTAATGCAGTGGAACTACAATTTTGGACACACTTGTTTGTTGGTTATGTTCCAATTCTACATTAACCACAAGTGAGGGAATTCTACTGTAATGCAATTTTTGAAGATGATGGCCATTTGACAACTGAGATTGGTGAAATAAGGTTGGGAGAAATCTTGAAGGTTCCTTTGGAAGGAATCATATCTATCGTTGGAAAGACCTGCTCCAAGCACTTTGTGGAAGTTTGTAGAAAAAGGCCAAAGCTCAACATTGTTGGTATTCCCAAGAAGTTTTTGAAGGGAGGGTAATAATAATTTTTTGAATTTGTGAACATCGTAATCCTTCTCATGTCAGAGAAAAGGATAGTAGCCTCTGCTACTAATCTGTTTGTGATGAAAAACTTAAGTAAATTTGAGCCAATAAACCTTCTAGCAATCATTTTGGATCATATTTACAAGATATTGATTGTCAAAGATGGCAAGCATGATTTGGGGTATGGATATTTTCTAACTAAAGTATTTTAACAATTTGGGATTCCTCTAAAAGAAGGAGTGAAAGGCAGTATAAAACAAATCTTTTCTTTAAGTACTTCAGTGGAATGTGATTGTGTTGATGGAAAGACAGTTCATCTGAGCAGGATGTCTGAACCACATACTAAACAAGATAGGCTAAAACAAGAGTTAAGAATATGACTACTCCTCTGAGATCAAAAAATGTAGAGATAACCTTACTAAAGGCTAAGTTGGTTCAGCTCAGACTGAGGGACTAGATTTAAATGAGGTGATGGAATTGAAGACTCGAAATGCAAGCCTTTTTGCTAAAGTGGAAGACATCAAAGACAGGTTTCTTAGTTATCATATGGAATCCAATGCCCGTCTTACCCTAATTGTCCAATCCCTTAACCAAAAACCTCCCCCTCATCCTCCCAGACTTTTTTTCTAGTGTGTAGTTCTCTTTTGCATTTCAGTTGTAATAGTTGAATTGCTATCCCATTTTAATGAAATGCTCTTCTTTGTTTTCTCTCTTTTGCTATCTTGATTCTATCAATTATGCATGTGTTGTTAATTGGCTATATCTTTACCATGCTTGTATTGCATTAATTCTTGGTTTACTTTAGTTCTTTTTTATGATGCCAAAAAAGGGAAATGGATATGATTTTAGAATCAAAACAAGCATTGGTTATATGGGAAACTGATACAGGGCTTATAGGGAGAATCTGTTGATAGGGGGAACAAGTAAGTGTGCTGGAATGCTAGACATGTCATGGGATAGTCATCATCAAAAAGGGGCAAAATGATGTTATCTAATTTTGATAATTTAACAAACCATGGGAACTGATGGGGGACCTTATCCCATGAGTGTAGTGAACCTAAAAGTGACACCCAACAAACTGTACACTTATAATTCTATTATTGTTGGTGCACGTTTTCCTACATTTCAAAGTTGTCTAGCCAATGAAAATAATCCAAAATTACTAATGTTGGGTATATATATCCAATCTTTCTTGAGAAGTAAGTTTGAGGGTTTCTATACACATTGAGTGAGTGTGTTTAGTAAGGCTCTCATAGAGTGCACTAAGAATATTAGAGTTGCTCTTGCTTTGTGTACAACATTGTTTTATTGAGTGCTTGCATCTTATAAATTGATTCCTACTCTATAAAGGGATCCGATAACCAACAAGCATTTGCTCCTTGTTGTGGATTTTTAGCTAGAGTTAGCTATGGTGAGTTAGTGAAGTCTATGTTGACTAGAGTTAATCAATTTAATAGGTGGCTAAGCAGCTCCTTTAGTTCTTGAACCCGTGGTAGAGTTATCACAGTGAGGGAGAAGGGATTTAGAGTTAAATTCCTTGATTGCAAGTGTTTGTAATTGCATACTTTGCTCCTTTGATGAGAATGGAGTTGGGTTAAAATACCTTGATTACAAGTCATGGTTTTCTCTTCCTTTATGCAAGGCGGTTTTCACATAAAATAATTTGTGTGATTTTACTTTTCTTCTTTTATTGATTGTTCTTCTGACAAGGGACCTGGTCCTTAGACATTCAGTAGAAGAATATATTCCATCACATATGTTATGACCTTACTATTTTGCATTAAGACACAACCTAAACCCACATGTGAGCCATCACAATAGACTACAAATCCATTAAAACCTTTTGGCATGGTCAAGATACGATCCAATATAAGGTGATGTTTCAAAGTTTAGAAGCTTTTCTCACATTCATTCGACTATTGAAATTTCACCTTCTTTTCGGTCAAGTTTTTCAAAGGAGACGCAATGGATGAAAAACCCTTCAATAAACCTCCTATAATATCCGGACAAGCCCAAGAAGTTTCTAATATGCGAAGGAAATAATGGTCTAGGACAATTCGTCATGGCCTCTGTCTTCTTTAGATCTACCTTAGATTCTATCAAGGGACACTACATGACCAAGAAACGCAACCTCTCTCAAAAAACTTTACACTTGCTAAATTTGGCGTACAATTTCCCATCACTCAAAGTTTGAAGTACAACCCTCAAATGATCCGTGTCCTCTTCCTTACAAATATTATGGAGGCACCCTATCATGATATACTCAGCTAATGAAGCCCTTATATAGAAAGTACTTCGATCATTCCGTCAATTTCTTTAGTTTTGTGGGGCCATACAGTAAGGAGGAATGGAACTAAGTTGAGTGTTGGGAAGAAGATATATGTCAAAATCTATTTCTCTTTTGGGAGGAATACTGAGTGGGTCATCAAGAATAACATTAGGAAACTTATTTACATTAGGGATTGACTCACCAGAGTGGCCTTTATAATTGACATCCCTACCCCTACCAATTTGTTAGACATACCCCTTAGCAATCAACTTACGAGCTTTATGTTAAAAAAAGAATCAACCTTTAAATATGGAATCCTACCTTGCCATTCAAGAATCAACTCACTAGAATTGGAAATTTACCATATAGGTTCTACAATCGATAGGGGCATATAATGTATGAAACCAATCCATGCCAAGAATAATTTCAAAATCAACTGTGACAAGTTCAACAAGATCAAAAGGGTTAATTTTTTTAATGACCAGCATATGACAATTTCTATAGACTCTTTTAGCCAAAATCAACTAACCAACGAGGGTATACATCAAAAAAGGATCGAACATGATTACAGGGAATTTATCAAATATAACAAAAAGAATGTAAGTACTGAATGACAAGTTGGCACCCAAATCTAACAATGCATACAAATCAAAGTTTGAATCCTTCAACATATTGGTAATGATATCGAGAGTCTCCTCCAATTCTTGCCTAGCATATAGGGTGTAAAACCAATTGTTGCGTTACCCACCTCCTTATTAAGCTCCTTGTTGAACTTTCCCTTGAGAAAATTGACCTTAAGGTAAACCTTCTTTACCAGTATTACAAAAACTTGAACATTTAGAGTGTTTGTGATCTATCTGGCCACATCATAGCAAACACCTGATTCGAGCAAACACTTACCCATGTGATTTCTCGTACACTTGGCATATCTTGTAAAGGTTGTCCCACCACTACATTGAGCTTTAGGGTAAGACACCTTATCCTTGTCATACCTTTAATTGGAAGCTTGGGATGACCCTTGACTTTAAAACCTTTGGCACTGTTGGAAACGACCACTTCCACCATTAGACTTCGCATTGGAGAAGCCACTATCGAACTAAGCCCTTATGGACTCTCTTACCCATCTTTCCTTAAGCTTTTAACCCTCAGTTCTCTTAGCATAAGTCATGATATGATTAATACTCATCTCCCTCACTAGCATAGTTGTTCAGCACTCCTTCACCACCAAATTGGACACCTTCAAAATGAACTTACCTATTCTAGAATGAAGATTAGCCGCCAAGGAAGGAGCATACTTGGATAGCAAGGTAAACTTGAGAGAATAATCCCTCACTCTCATGTTCCCTTGCTTAAGATTGATGAACTCCATCATCTTTGCTTCCCTTAGCTCAAGTGGGAAGAAATGTTCAAGAAATGTGGCTATGAATACTTCCTAAGCAATAGGAACTTCATCAACTCTCTTGCTCTTCCATTGAGTAAACCATACTTGTGGGACCCTTTTGAGTTGGTAAGACACCAACATCTTCCAATGATACCCCGTGATAGCCATTATTTTGTATAGCTCATCGACGAACTCTTGCAGATCTTCTTTTACCTTAGAACCATAGAACTCAGGATGGTTCATTCTACTGAAGTCTTTAACTCTAGAAGTCGGGTTTTGAGCATTGGGTCGGGTAGCTATACCATGGTTGGCCTAATTTTCCATGGATTGAGCCAACATAGTGATGGAGGCCAAGAACTCCACATTTGTTACTTGCTTCTTTAAGGGACCATAGGGAACTTAAGGGACTGAAGGAGCTTGGTCCTTGTTGGCATTGGCTCTTCATTTTAATGGTACTCTTCTTGGAGGAATTATCTTAAAAGTGCAAAGAACAATCATTAGAGAAGAGAAATATTATGTTTCTCTAAGGCACAACATAGATTATGAAAGAAGTGAAGATTTTCTAAAAATCCCTCATAGCCTCCTAGTCATAGATGTGGTGCTCTTCACATTGATGAGTAAGAATATAATTGATGCGGCATGTTGGACTTCTTAGGATACTTCAAAATCTCATGCTATGACACCAATATTTTCATGACCCACAGTATGCCCTAGGCATGACATAGCAATCGAGAGTCTCAAAATAACCCCAACCTAGCCTTCTTAGCATATCGTAAGCATTCATATATATTGATTCAATAAGAAGTAAAGTAGAATGAAAACCAATAAAGTTTCTTAGTATAATACCATAAATAAAGGGCTAAAGACATATAGAATCTACGTAATTTGTCCAACAATGCCTATAACTGTTAGACCTGGTGGGCGCTAAGACATGTCCCTAACTTACCCTTAATGCAGTAAAACAAAAGTAGTCTCATAATGTCTCTAACGACAAAAGTAAAGCTAGAATGTAAAGGTTTGCCCTCGAAGCAAGAGGACTTACCAAATCTTCTAAGTGGAAACCAAAATCTAGCCAGGAGTGTGAGGAGGAAGATGATTTCTTATCCCTACATTGTGAATTAATGTAGGAATAAGTAGGCATTAGTACTTTTTAATATATTAAGTATAATGACCAACTCGAAAACATAATAAAGGATAAGAGGTAAAAGTATAGGCAGTCATGTAAGTGATTAAAGCACAAATGAATCATAGTTGATATTATGTCAAGTATCCTAAAAAGCATACACATGTGAGAAAAATAATAACTGACAATAGTACCATGCAAACTATAATATGAAAGCCTGATGTCTCCCCATATATCAGAGAAAAGAGGGTCTAACTTTCCAAGGTAAGACAATACCCTGCTAAGCGAGTGTCATAATCATAATACTATCGGTGGATCTACTAGCTAGGTCATATTGGAAACATAACCCTATGGTGGTAACATGGTTATGAGACTAGAGACTTTGTATAATGACCTTATAGGTCAAGTCCCCACTTCAAGACTTATCCGATGCTAAGTCAAGTCCCACGAAATACATATCATAGGCATAGGTCATAAAACCATAGTTAATACTTGTCATAATGGAAAGGTAAGTCAAGTAAACCAATCTAATTCATACAAATCATACATATGGAATATCTCATTTTCATAATCATACTTGTAATATGGGCATAGGCATTTCATCATTACAATTTTTCTCAATTAGGGTCATAGGTCACCCTTCACATGAACTTACAAGTATAGTTGAAAACTTCATAATCATAACA
Organism: Solanum rostratum; assembly: GCA_029948455.1. NCBI lineage: Eukaryota > Viridiplantae > Streptophyta > Magnoliopsida > Solanales > Solanaceae > Solanum > Solanum rostratum. The sequence continues at coordinate 52,247,089 of CM057053.1, forward strand.
TGTCATAAATTAGGGCAAAGGTATGACTCTTTTAATCTGATGTGAAGGAGCCCATTTATAATTTTCATAAACCCTAGGTTAAATAAAGATGAAATCACTTTAAATTCATGTAATTCATGTAATTTAACATAATTCATGTATAATTAGGTGGAAAAATATGATATACACCAATATACATGGAATTTGGATGAATTTATGAAGACCCTAAGATACCTTCAATGAAACTTAAATGAAAAAGGAGAGGTTAGCTGGGGTCCATGGGTTAAAGGTACCCATGGATGAACACCCATATATCTTGAGTGAAATAAACAGAGAGAAATTTAGATTGGAGAAGTGAAGTTGAAACCCTAGATTTGGAGTCTCCAATGGAGCTTGAAGGAGTTGAGAGACTAGAAAATTTAGGTGATTTGAGAGTATGGGAGAGAATGCATGATATGGAGGAAAATGGTTGGGGAAGATATAGGCTAATTTAGGCTTAAAACGACGTAGTTTAGTACTTAGTATGGTACGTAATGACCAAATTATCATTTATTAATTTCTATCAAATAAGGTCTATGAGACCATCTATATGTCTAGATCTATTTACCGACCGTAAAGTCCATCTATAGAAATCATGGTAGATTTCTCCATTATAGGACTAAACCACGAACTCATGTCTACAACTTGTCATTCCGTTGATGGGTCTTCGTTACCTCTCATAGTCCCTCGGCAAAAGTCATAATTTTAGGATCTCAAACCAGGATCACATATACGGGCTTGTCCTATTTTCTACAGCCTGTAGACACATCTTATACTTTCCCTCAACACTTAGCCAAATTTTCATGTTTTGGAACCCATATCATGACCCATAGTCCCATGTACGGGCTCATCTTGTCCTTCCTAGTCCATCTTCAAGAATTGAAATTTTCACCAAGCACTGGCCCTATCCACAAGCCTATTTTATGGCTCATAAATCAATCCATGACTTGTACACTCTATTCATACTTCCAATGAAAACTCCATACACTTTTTTCAGGTATCATGGTTATCCATAAGACTTCTTTCTATGACCCCTAAAAGCATCTGAGTGCCATGACCCGGACCTAGGTTCTAGGAGTGACATGGTGAGTGGGAACCCGAGAGTCCCCAAAGAAGCCCCATAGTATCCATATTATCACTTCAGAAGTGCATAATGAAGTAGTAAAAATGTAGTTCTAAGGGATGGGAAAGTAGGACTCACGTTATGGGGAAGCCATAGGGATAGAAATCAACATGATCCACATAACACATAATTACTAAGGGGCGGGTAAGTATGACTCATGCTATGAGAGATAGAACGGGACTTAGGACTTTCCACATTTCGTATCTCATCACAAATATGTCATCATATAAATAACATTTAATATTTAGCGATGATCATAACCTCCATAAACAAGTAGCATAATATAACATAAAGCCACACATAGAGTTTACATGTTGTCCAACAATACCTCTAAGCCATAGGATATGATAGGGGGCAAACATGTTCCGGGCTTACCATCAAAATAAATAAAACACAAACGGAAGCAACATAATAGGTAGATGGATAATGGCTTGTCCTTGGATGATAGGACTCACCATAACAACTTTCACAAATCTGAACTAGCCGTCAAAAAGTGGATGGATAAAATCTTCGTCACTACACGGTTAGATCATATTGGCAAAAGTATGTGTTAGTATGTTTGAAGCTACTAAGTATGCAGGCATGTAATGCATATGAACTCATCAAACTTGCATTTAATGTTAGACGACAAGGGCACATATATAGAAAGAAGTATATAAGAAAGAAGAATAATATATCAACATGTCATGAACTACATGATGCATGAATATCAAAATACTTTATATGTAACAGTGGTGGGACATTAACCGACATAAGACCAAGTGAGTTATAACTTGGAACTTCGTCATCTTCCCCACGATGGATAAATAGGTGACCTACTTGCCAAAGGTAGATCCATTAACATTCATCATCCCTTTGAAATGCATAAACATGAACCTATGCTTGGCATATAGTTATGGGACTTGAGAATTTATCTAAGGGACCTTGGGGATATCCCCCCTTACACAATCCCGCTCGGTGCTATGTCATCATCCCACCAGAATACATATACATATATGTGCTTGTAAAAGAGGCACACGTCTTGTCAAATCATAGCAATGCATACTTACCCTTAAAAGCCAAACATACTTCATAATAATGAATACTTGAGCTAAAAGACAAATCATACATCATGTCATACTTTCATGCATAGGAATAACTCCTTCACACTTGTACATTTGGTGTAAAACACCCATCATTTACTCAAGGAGCCATATCATAGACATTACGTGATCACATTCTTGTCATACCCATACTTTCTTTGAAAACATAGACATTATCATAATCGGGACTTAGTCCGCATCATAAATTTCATGAATATCAATGTTCATGTATGCATATGCCATGAATGATTATAAGATAACAATGGCAATAGAGATTCAAACTTAAATTTACAATACAACATGAAATCCAAGTAAATCCATAAGTAAATTCACTTTAAAATCACAATTCGGATTACCCATGCTTAAATCAATTGTTAAAGAGGACGTGCATATTCAAATCTTCATAACCTCAATGCAATGCAACATTTTAGGGCTTAAATCACTTTAAAAACATCCATTAAGCATAGCCCATATCTCATTTGAATCAAATAAACAATAATTTAAAAGGGCCATGTTTAAAGTAAGCTCAATTTCATAAAATCAAGTGTAAAAGAGTTTGGGATATTCATGGTTGAAAGGGAACACGAATCAATCCAACATACCTTACCTAATGAAGAAGAATCAAGATGAAATTGATGAAAGAAGATGACCCTTCTTTAAGCTCCAAGCTAATCCTTCAATGGTTCAATTGAGAGAAGTTCTTTTGATGAGAGATTGAATATATTAAGAGTAGGAATTGAATTTGAATGAGAATAGAAGAGTATAATTCTTTTGATAGGTTTAGGATAGATTAGAAAGTCATAATCGATCCTTAGGAGTAGCCAAAATTACAAGAAAGTCATTAATGAAACGAGTGTCAAAAAGTTGCCAGGGGTCCCGTAAGAGATCCTCACGGATCCTGTGGAGTAACACGGACCGTATGGTTTGTCCGTGTGACCTCACTTAGAGAAAATCTTCAGTCATCATGTTCTGAGACAGTTATTCCATACTTAAAAAATTTTTGGACCCACATCCATAAAGGATATCACACGACCCGTGTAGTGCCACACGACTCGTGTGGGGGTTCGTGTGTGAGGTGCCTTAGCCAAAATATAGTTTTCAAGGCAAAGGGTCCTCTTACGAGCTACCACACGGACAGTGATGAGCAAAACGACCGATGAGGTTCTCAGTGAGGGGTGCCTTAGTCTTGAGCTCTACCATGAGCCCAAGCACTCTACACACAAGGCCAAGGGCCACCTCAAGCTTCCTCTACACGGCTAGTGAGGTGCCACGCAACCCATGGAGGTGCTTTTGTGGTGTCACCATGGTAAAAAATTTCCGAAACCAATTTCCATTTACCATTAAGTCCCTACAAAGTTCAGTTCCTTACATATTTCCCCCTTGGGTACATTCATCCTCCAATGGCAAGAACACAGCTTGAAAAGCTTGACTTGAACATGAATCATCTCAACACAAAGACACAATGCATAACTCATCACTTGAAAAATCATAAAATCATTAAAACTCATGTCAAAACATCCTTTTAAATCATTTTTGTGCACATGTATGCATGTCATGTCATGAAACACAAGAGTGAAAGAATTAGGACCATTGGAGTAGGAAGAACCTAATACTTAGGCTTGAGTAGATTGAATCTTGATATCACTTGATCATGTCCAACTCTGCCTCCCATGTATCTTTATGCACATATTGATTTCTCCAAACACATTGAAAGTAGTGTTGATCGGTAGGAAATGAGCCGATTTAGTCATTCGATCAACAATAACTCAAATTGAATAATATTGCTTTCATGTTTGGGGAAAAACTAACAACAAAACACCGGGCCTTTGATGCTCAACCTTCACTTTTTGACTATTAGGGCATTCAGATACAAACTTGGGTATGTCTTTCTTCATACCATGTCACCAATACACTTCCCTCAAATTCTGATACATTTTAGTAGATCCCAGATAAAGGGAATAGTGAGAGTTATGGGAGAAAACCGATCTTGATACCGAAGACTATCAAAATCGCGAATAGACAACCGATCTTGATACTACAATACACCATCCCCCCTCTTAGGAAAAAACCTCTATCTTATTTTTGGAAAACAACTGCGTCAACTCAACCAAAGACAGGTCTAAATCTTGTTTAGCCTTGACATAGAAAACCACAGAAGATTCTGCCCAATTCTGAACATAAATACCACCATCATTAGAGCTCACCAATCTAACACCCAACCTTGCCAAACAGTGAACATCTTTTACCAACTCCTTCCTTTCATCAACATGAGCCACATTCACAATAGATAGTCTACTAAGACCATGAGCTGCAACCACCTTCTTTGCTTCAAGTTAAGATCTCTCTAGGTGAACACATATTGCAAACTCTTGTTATCGGTGAAGATATCAACATGAAACCCATACAAATAATGTCTCCAAATCTTTAAATCAAACACCATAGCCGTTAGCTCAAGATCATGAGTCTAGTAATTACGCTCATGCACCTTCAATTACCTTGATGCATAAGCTAGCACCTTACTATGTTGCATAAGCTTACAACCCAACCTGATGTGAGAGAAGCATCACAATAAACCACAAACCTATCTAGGCAATCCAGTAGAGTCAAAAAGAAGCCAATGTAAGCCGATCTTTCAAAGTCTAAAAACTTTTCTCACACTCGTCCAACCATACAAACTTGACCTTTTTTTGAGTCAATTTACTCAATAGAGATTCAGTGGATGAGAAAACTTCAGCAAACTTTCTATAATAACCAACCAACCTGAGAAAGCTCTGAATATTCGAAGGAGTCAATGGTCTAGGCTAATTCCTCACAGCCTCGGTCTACTTTTGGTCAACCTTAATACCATCACCAAATACCACATGACCTAGAAAAGCTATTTCACCCAACCAAAACTCACATTTTCTAATTTAGCATACAATTGCTTCTCCCTCAAAATCTGAAGAACTAGCCTCAAATGACCCATATGCTCCCGCTCACTTCAAGATTAAATAAGGATATCATCGATGAAGACAACCACAAAGCTATCAGGAAATGGCTTGAACACCCTATTCATAAGATTGATAAACACAACCAGAGCATTAGTCAAACCAAATGACATCACCACAAATTTAAAGTGCTCATATCTAGTTCGAAAGGCCATTTTAGGAATGTCACATTCTCTAACTCTCAACCAATGATAACCAGAATGGAGGTCAATCTATGAGAAATGGGTGGCCCCTTGACGTTAATGAAATAAGTCGTCCATCCTTGGAAATGGGTATTTATTCTTGATGGTTACCTTATTCAATTGCTTATAATCAATGACACCATCTTTTTTTCTTACAAATAATACCGGAGCACCCCATGATGATATACTCAGTCTAATAAATCCTTTCTCCAACAAGTCCTTCAATTGATCCTTCAACTCCTTCAATTCCACCGGTGCCATAAGATAATGAGGATCAAAGATAGGTTGAGTATCCAAAAGTAGATCTACGCCAAAGTCTACTTCCTTTTCGGGTGGAATGCCAGGCAAATCGTCGAGAAACACATCTAGAAACTCCATAACCATCGGAACCAATACAAGTGTAGGTGACTTAGACTCTACATCTCTAACTCTCACAATATGATAGACACACCCCTTAGAAATCATCTTTCGGGCCTTGAGGTAGGAAATAAATCGACCTTTGATAGAGGAATCACTACCTTTCAATTCAAGAATGGGTTCATCAAAAAATTGGAATTTGACTTTCCGGGTTCTACAATCTATAGAGGTATATGAAGCATGCAACCAATCTATATCAAGAATAATATCAAAATCAAGTATCTCAAGTTCCACAAAATCACACAAAAGGACTTTATACAAAACAGAGATAGGACAATCCCGATAGACTCTTTGGGCAACAATAGACTCACCCATGAGAGTATAAACCGAAAAGGGCTCCGTCAAAATTTCAGGATTCAATTCAAACTTAATATCCAAAAGAGGATTCATAAAAGATAAATTTGCACCCAAATAAAGCAAAGCTTAAGCATCAAAATCAAAGACTTTTAACATACCAGTCACTACATCTTGAGTTTTCTCCACTTCGTCTTAGGCATGCAAAGCATAGAATTTGTTGTTTCTGGGTGCATCACCCTGCTGGTCCCTTTGTTGACCTTGATTAACCGAATCCACTGGGCCTTTCTTGGGTGCTTTTGGGCAATCAACCTATTTGTGGCCTGTTTCACCACACCCCAAGTAAGCACCAGAACCCCACAAACACCTTCCTGGGTGACTCTTCCCACACTTGTCACCTTTGGGATGAACAGGCCAATCTCCAATAGGTACCTTAGGCGAAGGTATTCTATTTTTGGCAACCCTAGCGTCTGAACCATGGACTTGATGAAAGTGACCATATCCACCACCACTCCTAGAGTTAGAGAACCCACCATTATAATGGGTTCTTTTGGAATCATTCACCATCTTCTCCATTATATTTTCTCCTTAGATCTATTTAGGATATGTCATAAGCCTGGATATGTCCATATCCTGAATAAGGATAGCCATATGGAATTCTTTGACCAACCAAATCAGAGATCCCAGAGATAAACTTGTGCATTTTTGCACGGGGGTCAACCACTAGCATAGGAGCATACTTTGAGATCTTTGTAAACTTTAGGGAATAGTCCTTCACACTCACTCCACCCTTCTTGAGGTTGATATATTCTGTCACCTTAGTTTCCATAAGTTTAATAGGGAAGAAATGATCTAGAAAGGCGAATTCGAACTCTTCTCAGTTAACTCTATCACCATAGACCCTCCCATCTACAACTAAGTGTACCACGCCTGAGCTACATCCTTCATATAATAAGAATCTAGGTCAACATTCTCCTCTGAAGTCACTCTCATAATAGACAACACCTTAGAGAGTTCATCAATGAAGTCCTGAGCACCCTCATCAGCTTTTGATCCATAAAACTCTGGAGGATTCATCCAGGTGAAATCTCTCATTTCTAGCAGCCAGAGTGGGAGCATGAGGAGGAGGATTAGCTTGTGTAGCTTGGTTGGTCACCACTTGGAAAAGCATGGCAATAGATGTACAGAATTCACCATGAGTGACTGCTCTCCCGTAGGCTTTTGAGGGACTCAATCCTCATTAACCGGGGCATGCCTTATAAAGGAGCTCTTTGTGGAGGCATCTTCTATAAGGTAACAAGGACATCGTCAGAGTTAGGAAACCTTAAGACACGATTTAAGCATGACATAAGACATGAAAAAGTGAGACAATTCCTAGAACTCCATTATAGCCTCCCACTCATAGGTATGGTGCACTTCACACCCACAAGTAGGACTCAAATAAGTACAACATGTTGGACTCCAAAGATCATTTATAAACCTAGTGCGGTGATACCAAACTTGTTACTACCCAGACCTAGGGTCTAGGAGTGATAAGGAGAATGGGAACCTGAGAGTCCTCAAATAAGCGTCATAGTATCCATATTCACATCATTGGTTCGAAAGTGCATAATGAAGTAGTAAACACCTACTTCTAAGAAAGTACGACTCACACTATAGGGATGTCATAGGGATTAGCATGATCCACATAGCACATAACACATAATAATTAAGGGGCGAATAAGTATGACTCACGCTATGGGGATTGAATGGGACTTAGAACTTTCCACATTTTCATATCTCATCACAAATACGCCATTATGTAAACAACATTCAATAGTTAGCCATGATTATAACCTCCATAAACAAGTAGCATAACATAGCACGAATCCGCACATAGAGTTTATATTTTGTCTAACAATGTCCTAAGTCATAAGATAGGACGGGGGCTAAGACATGTCTGGGCTCACCCTCAAAGTAAATAAAACATAAGAAGAAGCAACATAATAGGTAGATGGATAGTGGCTTGTCCTTAGATGATAGGAGATACAACAATAACTTGCATAAATCCGAACTAGCCATCAAAAGGTGGATGGATAAAATCTTCGGTCGCTACACGGTGAGATCATATAGGTAAAAGTATGCGTTAGTATGTTTGAATATACTAAGTATGCAGGCATATGAAGTATGCGGGAAGGAAATGCATGGTTTGATCCCTACATGATTTGATCATGTAAGAAAAAGTACTCTTAGTACGTTTGAATGTATAGACATCATCAGAATGGGGACCTAGCCCATACCCATACTTTCTTTGAAAACATAGACATCATCATAATTAGGACTTAGCCCACATCATACTTCATGAAAATCAATGTTCATGTATGCATATGCCATGAATGATGAGAATATAGCATGGGCAATAAAGATTCAACCTCAAATCAACAATACAATACGAAAGTTAAGTAAATCCATAAGTAAATTCACCTTTAAAATCACAATTTAGATGACTAATGCTTATCAATCTTTAAAATGGATATGCATATTCAAATCTTCATAGCCTCAGTGTAATTTATCATGTTAGGGTTAAATCACTATAAAAACATCATTAAGCATTACCTATATCTCAATTGAATCAAATAAATAATAATCTAAAAGACCCATGTTTAAAGTAAGCTCAATTTCATAAAATCAAGTGTCAAAGAGTTTGGGGTCTTTATGGTTGAAAGGGACCACAAATAAATCCCACATACCTTAGCTAATTAAAAATAATCAAGAAGAAATTGATTGAAGAAGATGACGCTTCTTTAAGCTCCAAGCTCATCCTTCATTGGTTCACTTGAGAGGAGTTCTTTTGATGAGAGATCGAATATTCTAAGTGTATGAATTGAATTTGAATGAGAATGGAAGAGTATAAGTCTTTTGAGAGGTTTAAGATAGTTTATAAACTCATAAAAGATCCTTAGGAATAGCCAAAATTACAAGAAAGTCATTAATGAAATGAGTTCAAAAAGTTGCCAGGGGTCCCGTAAGGGAGCGTCACAGATCGTATGGAGTCACACAGACCATATGGTTATCCGTGTGACCTCACTTAGGGAAAATCTTCACTGGTGAAGTTTTGAGATGGGGATTCCATACTTAGAAAACTTTTGGACCAACACGCATATGGGACACCACACAACCCATGTAGTGCCATACGACCTGTGTGAGGGTTCATGTGTGAGGTGCCTTAGCCAAAATATGGTTTTCAAGGCTAAGGCTCCTCTGAGGAGCCACCACACGGCCAGTGATAAGCCACACGACCCATGAGGTGCTCAGTGAGGGGTGCCTTAGTCTTGAACTCTACCATGAGCCTAAGAACACTACACATAAGGCAAGAGGCCACGCCAAGACTCCTCCACAAGACCATTGAGGTGTCATATGACCCGTGGAGGTACTTTTGTTGTGTCATCTTGGTCAAAAACTTTCGGGAACCAATTCCCATTCAACATTAAGGCAGTCCGGGTCCTTACAATGAGCCATAAATTAGACTCGTAGTCCTTGGCACCAGAACAAATTTCTAATTTTTCTTATTATAAGGGACTACAAGTTAGAAACTTAGAAATTTCAAAAGAAGTGGATCTGGAAATGTTGTATCAAACTACGAGCCTTATTTATGGCTCGTTGTTCAAACCATAGTTTGTAAACAAATCTTGTGCAGGATCATCTTGTATTAAAATTTAACTATGTGTAAAAGGGATGTTTGAGAGGTATTTAAGGTATGTAAATGGAAATATCGATTTTAAATAGGATTCATTGGTGACTCAAATTGATGGAAAATATAGTTTTAGAAGATTGGAATATGAACAAACAAGATGAGTCGTAGTTCATTTTACGACGCATAGTTTGGTCTCATAGATGGGACCTTATGTTTGGAAAATTTCCTAAGTGTTGGGGTATTCTACGGAAGGTGTCTATGAACCATAGACTAATCTACAAGGCAAAGACTAGTCTCGGGGATTGAGCTTCTGAGACCAAATTTTGAAAGATTGAAAAATGAACAGGATGAAATCCCAAGTGCAGTCCATTGATCACATTATGACCTATAATCGAGGTCATGGTCTAGAATCTGACAATATTAGTGAAGGGTATTTTTGTCCATTCCCTGTACCCTAAGCCTAAAACTACATCATTATGGGGTTCTTTTCCCTCCCATATCATACCCTAAACCCTCTCATTCACTCTATTTCTCACTATTTTACCTCCTCCTAAATTTCTCCAAAGGCAAAAACTCTCCAAGGCAAAGCAAGGACTAAGGTTTCTTCAAAGAGCTCTCTTCTTCAATTTTATAAGCCTTTCCTTAGTTCATTATCAGCTATATGAGTTTTATTTGTCGGTTCTTTCCACCTACAAAGACCAACCATGATTCCATTTACCTTTTCTTTAAGTTCTTGAAATTTCATAGTTATGTAACCATTATTTAAATGACATTTAAATGATATATTTTCAGTTATATTGATTCTAATTAATGATGCTCTATAGTGATGTACCATATGTTTTCATGATTATCAAGTTAAATGTTATGATTTCATTATGTAGGGTTCTCTATAATGATGTGGGATGTTTAAACATGGTTTGAACTTGATGAATTTTATCATAATCTTGCATTATACTCCTAAAACTTGAGAGTTTGAGGTCATTGTCTAAGCTTACTAAGTTTAAGATGATTTTACATGATGCTGATGATAAGGGCCAAAAAAAAGTTTTGAAAGTTATGAATTTTGTCAAAGATGTAAGCATGTTATAAGTCCTTAATGATGTTTAAGATGGACCCTCAATTTGGAAGGACATTCCTAACTTGAGTGGTTTCCAAGTTGATGAGCTACTCTTATATGAAGCTACTTATGATTCTATATGATTACATTACTATGCTAAGTATTTTAAAAGTATTCCATGGGATTGACTTAGCAATGAATGAGGCATTAAGGTGGATTTCAGTAAGGAAACCTTAGAAGCAACATCTAATCTCACTAACTATATGCCACCATAGGAGCCCTTGAAGGATATGGCTAGTGGATCCATAATAGCAAAGTTAATTTAAGATATGCATGCTTAAGTTAATGGAATTTCACTCAGCAAATGGACTCCCCATGATAACGTAGGGGGTTATGTTGGATTCCATGTAGTAACTCGCATGGTCTTAAATGTCGGTTACGATCTTCTCGCACAAAAATTATGCATTTGATGTTATTGGTCCTTAACATATTTGTATATGTAATGCATTGATCCTTACATCAGATTGAGCATTATCCTTGACCATGGTTTTTGCATTTTTGAATGATGACATTAATCCATGCATGATGAGTTTTCAATTTCATGCATGATGGCATTACAATTTCATGTTTCAATTGTATCTCACATGCTTGGTACATTCTAATGTCCTCACGCATATTTTGTCTACATAATGTCACCATGTATGGACCGATACTCCTCCTCCACTACCGGCACGTGGCTAGCCTCTGATGTCCAAGACTAGTAGCTTTGGTGAGCCCTTTAGTTTGGGGACTACACCTCTTTATTCTTGCTATGTTATTTTGAGACATTGTTCATTTAAAGTTGTATTTATGAAGAATTTTACTTTCTATCTTATTTTCATTACTTTTGTAGTTGAGGGTAGAGTTGGATATGTCTTAGTCCTCGCTATTTCATATAGCAAGGTGTATTTAGACATATGGTCTATTATTTAAGTTGACGACTTTTCACATTTTTCCATTGATATTGATGATTATTATAGTCCCTTCCCACTTTTAAATTCCACTGAATGTTGTTTAATTACCAATGAAGGCTTGATGTGTCCTAAGAGGCTTGGGTGAGGTGCCTTTGAATCCCTCATTCACCGCATTTTGACTAGGCCCTAGTCTTGGACCATGACAAACATAGGATTTGGTTATGAGGTTTTGAAATGTTCCTAGGATATCCAACATACTACTTCGAATACAGTCTTGTTCATGGTTTTGAATCGTGCCACAATCATGGATGAGAGGCTATGACACATTTAGAAATCCTTCCTTTCTTCATAATTCATGTCGTAACTTTAGAGTTGTCTAAGATTGTCCCCTATCTAACAATGTTCTCTTTGCTATTTCAAGATCATGCTACCAAGCGCCTCTTATGCCACAAGAAGAGAGCGTCACACGTGCGGAGTTTCGAGCCGCCTTCACTATGTTGGCCCAATCTTGGACAACCAAGCCAAGTGAGAGGCTGTTCTTCTATCCCAAGCACCTACACTGACAACAGGGGTCTGGGATTTCATGAGGATGAACCCATCGAAATATCATAGTTCTACAGTTGAGTAAGATCCGATGGAATTAATTGATGAGGTATATAGGATCATGGCCGTTATGGGGATGACATCAGATTAGAATTTCGAGTTTGTGGCCTAGCAACTCATAGGTTTGGCTAAGGATTGGTATGATCAATGAGTCGAGGAAAGAGGTGAGGGAGCAGACCAAGTTGAATATGAAGAGTTCAATGTGCATGCTTGGATAGGTTTTCCCATTGGAGCTAAGTGAAGCAAAGGTACAAGAGTTCATCAATTTGAAGCTAGGCCATATGAGAGCGAGGGAATACTCCCTTAAATTCATAAAGATCTCCAGTTATGCACCATTCTTCGTAGCTAACCCACAAGCTAGAATGAGTAAATTTATCTTTGAGGTGTTGGAACTAGTATCTAAAGATTGCAAGACTGCTATGCTTGTGAAAGAGATGGACATTTCCTATATAATGACAAACAAGGAGTAAATTGAGGAGGAAAAGTTGATAGAGAGCGCTGGGGATTCCAAGAGGTATCAAATGGATAGAGATGGATTATCCCATCAAATGGGTGATGACCATGACATGTTCTAAGGTAGCGAAAAGAAAAGGAACCAAGGGTCACCCAATACCCCTCCTAGGTTCAACAAGGATAAAGGGGTCAATCCGAGCCACAAGGAGGATCAGGTGCATAAGCTTCTCCCAATTGTGCCAAGTGTGGGAGGCCCCACAAGGGGGAGTGTCTAGCCAGCTCCAATGCATATTTCAAATGTCGAAAGCATGGTCCTTATTCCAAAGAGTTTAGGTGTGGTGGTGCTAGGCCCCAAGGCCAAGGTGTACAAGCTCAAGGTGCTCGAAATGCTAATGATGTTGCCTAAGATATACCTCCATTTGGAAGGCTAAAGAGGTCTTTGTCAAGATATTTAACTTAACCGAGGTTAGGATCGATCCCACAGGGAAAAGGGAAGCCTTAGAGAAATTTCAAGCAGTTCGAGTGAATTAACCTACTTATCTCTCCAAGGAAGGGGGGAGGGGTTTGTAAGAATATAAAAAGAAATCCTAGACTAAGAAAAGTTTGAAATTAGTATGAAGAGTAACTAAGGCATTGTTTTTCCCATGATTCCCTAATTGGTATTACTAAATAATCAAATTATTTTATATTGTGTAGTATGCAGAACAGTAAGTTAAGTTTATCAAACCCTTTAGTTCAGGCGAGAGAAAAATTTCACTATGTTATTTGATCTATCCCCATAGTGTTACATTACCAATCCTTACCAATTGTCCAAACACAACCTCCCCTTGATCTAGTTTGGTTGATTAGACAAGAAATATCAATCTAATCTTGTTAAGTAATATCTTTTCCTATGATTACTACCTCGATCCAGTCAGTAACACTAGGCGAGTTCTAACGTTGGCCACCATTAAAAAGCATTTAAACCAAAGTTAAAACATGCATACACACTATCCAAGAATTACGAATTATCCGATTTCATATTTTTAGTTCTTCATGGTTCCCATAACCCTAGTTATGGATTAAACTACTTATTGTTAGTGTAGATGCAAGAATCATAATATGGATTAGCATAGTTAAGCACTTACACAATGGAATTAAGAATAAGAAATCCAAGCTCTTCAATAAAGATCACAAGATTTAATTAAAGAACACAAAAGAATGTTTCACAAGTGTCTCTGTAAGGGCCCGGAATTTTGTACGGCCTCAAGGAAGCATGAAAATTGGTTTCGAAAAAGTTTTGGACCAAGGCAACACTTCATGGGAGGCATCACGGTCCGTGTGGGGTGGCACGGCCCGTGAGGTCATCCGTAAAGCTTCCAGAGTGAAATATTTCTAAGTATGGGACCTTTATGCTCAAGCTAAGTTCACTCTAAAGCCTTCAATTCAATCTTATCTATGTTATTTAAGATCATCATGGGTCTCCTACATCAAGTCAAGTTCAAAGGAATTCCCTTGGCTAAATTACTCTCAAGTGTCGATAGGAGGGTCAACTATGAGTGGGCATATCTCTTAGCTCAAAGTGAACTGGGTGGCTCATGACATATCAAATCCAAGCTCTTTGAATTATCTTTCCAACGCATCCGGTCTCACCTCATTCCGAGTTCGGAGCAAGGAGTTACACCCGTTTTCGTAAAACCTGTCTGGGCTAGACGGGAGCCTTCACGGATCGTGAAGTGCTTCATGGACCGTGAAACCAACCGTGTCAAGGCCCTCATGAAATTTAAAATTCCATTTTATTAAGGTGTTTTTGATATTTTGATTCATCCCCAAGGCTTTTTATGACCTTTAAAACCCTTTTTACATTCCTAAACTTCTCCGACACTAAACCTAAATGTTTTTTATATGATTCGGTAGAAGGGTCAATTTTAAATGAACATATCTCTTAGCACAAAATGCACTAGGTGTTGTAAAATATATCAAATTAAATCTCTATGAATTAGCTTTCCAACGCACCTAGTTTCACCTAATCGGACCAAGGAGTTATGCTTGTTTTCGTTAAGCCTGTTCGTGCAGGCAAGCCACACGGCCAGCTACACGGACTGTGTGGTAGCAACGGTCCGTGAGGCTGAAGTCAGTCATGATTTTCTTTCCAAATTGTGTTCTAAGTGTGTCTCCTTCCTTGGTACCTTCATACTGACCCTTGTACGGCCCGTGAAGCATCACACGGTCCGTATGACCTTCCGTTGGAAGCCCTTGGCTTGAAACAATTTGTTTAAAATTCTAAGTATAGTCACACGGTTACTGTTCACGGACCGTGTTACTGTTCACTGGCCGTGAACAGTGTTGTGAACAGTGCCGTGAAAAGTACTTCACATTTTCACCCGTTTTGATTTTGGTTTTTGTGTAAATATAAATTAGTTTGAGGGTGTTTTGGGTATTTTCCACCCCTCCCAATGTCTTTATATCAGCTGAACTTCTCTTCATTTCATTCATTTTACTTCATTTCTCTCCCTCTCTCTAAAATTCACTCCTTCAAGACTCTCCAACCTCTCTCTAGGAAATTTAATTCAAGACTCTCAATTGAAGTCCACTTCTCCTCAAGTTTGTCTTCAAATCAGGAATGTGAGGTTTGATTCTTTGTCCCTTTCAACCAAGAAGGCCTAAGTTCTTCTCAAACTATTTTATACACTTATCTACTTAAAATGTGAGATTTTACTACTTTATCTTGATGTCTTGAACAATGCATGCACTATTTAATCTTCCGAATTGTGAGTTATGTTAAGAATTATATGATGAGCTACTTGGATTATGAAACTATGATCATGCATGTCCCTTTAAAGATGTTTTATGCATATGTGATATTACTACCATTTCTACTAATTTTATTATGGATTTTATAGTTCATACCTTATATTGCTATGTTTGCATATATTCTACATTAACCATGCCATCCCTACATTAGTCATTGTATCATACTCATGGCATTAGTACATGGAAATTTGGAAATGTGGGATTGAGCCCAATTTTGTCCTAAAAAGGAACTATGAAATGATTTTTCGGTAAGACATGGGATATGACAAGAAGGTGATCACCGGTATGTCTATGATTATGGCTCTTAGAGCATCTTGGGTGTTTACACCATCTTGTATCTTGGCTCTTTGAGCATCTTTGGTGTTTACACCATCTTGTATCTTGACTCTTGGAGCATCTTGGGTGCTTGCACCATCTTGTATCTTGGCTCTTGGAGCATCTTGGGTGCTTGCACCATCTTGTATATGTAGATGAGTTATTCTTTGCATGAACCATGTGATTTGATCTTGTAATTTGGCATTTAAGCCTACTTGTGCATTTAACATTTTGAAATGGATATTTGACTCTCTCTGGGAAAGCATATGCATATATATATAAGTATTCTCATGGGATGTGTAAGACTTAGCACCGATGGATTGGGGGCGTTAGGGATACCCCCAAGGTCCCTCTCCCTGTCCTTGAACTATGTACCAATATAGGGACGGATATTATTCGTCTACTTGTTTATGATATTACATGTCTTGATATGATTCTTGAAAATCCTTCCAAAATGGGGGGTCCCATAAGAAAGGTGGCCATCCACCGAAATGGGGTTGCCTGTAAGGTGTGATGTAGATTACCTTTAGCAAGTAATCTACTTCCTACCGGTGGGAGGTTCCAATCGGTCAAATTCATGTAATAGCTCGCATGGATTTGGTTTGTTGGTTATAGTCCATCCCCGTTATATAAGAGCAGTATCGCATTGCACGCATCATGAATCCCATGGCATCTTGTATACTAAATTCCTTGCTTATATGATCTTTGTATATTATGTGTCCTTGTCATCTAACATTGATATGCAGGTTCGGTAAGTCATATGCATTGCATGCCCGCATACTTAGCACATTCAAACGTACTAACGCATACTCTATGCCTGCATGATTTTACCATGTAAGGATCGAGCAGTTTGAGTATCATTCGCCGGATGAATAGTCCTCCTTTGAAGATATTTTTGCGGTGAGCCCCATCTTCCGAGGGCTAGCTTTTGTTCTTGTGTTTCTTATGTATATATTTTGTTGAGGATGAGCCCGAAACTTGTCCTGGCCCCCGTTATTTTGCTTAACTTATAAGAATTGCTCTTGTGGGACTTGAATTTTTCATTATTTAATCACTTGTCTTTAAAAGCTCTTGAACCAAGCTTTATAGATTTTTCTGAAATTTTGAGGCTTGTTTGGGGATACTCGGGTCCCCATTCGCCGTGTCACATCAAGGCCCCGACCCCGGGTCGTGACAGTCTCACAATGTTTACCACTCTTTCTTACTGGCTCTCTTAAGTTCTGTGCGAAAATTAGCCTAAAAACCTATTTATAGTACTTAAAATACAAAACCAAAACAAAATAGGAGAACTGGGTCGGTAGACTCTATGGACAATTCTACGGGTTGTATAAAGTTTTACAACCCGTAATCGAGGCTTCATGAATTCCTTCAGCAACTCTTGGGTGTCTACTAGGAGATCTATCTACAGGCCATATAAAGTTATACGGTCCATGAAGGGTTTCATTTGATAACATTTCAGCAACTCCCCACTTTCTGATCTTCAGGGTACGACACATGGTCTACGAATTGTAGAAACTTTTATGTCTCATCTGCATGTTCGTAGACTCAACTTCAGAATATTTACCCTTCACTAGGTTTGGCTACAAAGACAACTTTACAACCCATGGAAACTTCTATGGCCCGTAAAGGGTATCGTAGAACCTCAAAATTTGTAATCTCTGCACATTTAGCCCAAAAATCAAGCCAACCCTATAATCCTGCAAAACAAAATAAAAACACATCAAATCTATTAATATCGCTATGAGAACACATAAAATGACAAGTTTTAAGCATCAAAAGTGTTGTATTTTGACAACACACCAACACCCTCAACTTAAAATTGTTGCTTGTCCTCAAGCAATGGACTCAATCTACATAAGCAATACAGTAACAAACAAACCTCAATCTAATGGCATAAATCATATCAAACTCAAGCATAGAAACTTATGCCACTCTTCAAAGCATATCAGATAGTTGTTATGCAAACCAATACACGTGACAGTGCAACTGTGACAAGCAAGGCAACTATCAATAAGCAACACTCACTAAGTTAGTCTAATATCTAAAATATAATGCAAGTGCCCTCACAGAAAGAAGTCCCATGTCTCACTTATGATGATAATTTCATATTCTATGCTTAGGTCTATGCAAAATCATTAACTCTCAAAAAAAGACATTAAAATGCCATGCTCAATACCATATGCTTGACATATACTCATGACAATGACCTTTAACTACATGGGCTAGTATCACTTTAGGATATTATTGGCTTGTAACGTAGGCTCTGGGGTCTTTCGTGTAATGTTTTGGGAACATAGTAATTAAAGGCCCTCCTTGACATTGTGTTTTTCTACTCTTTTTCCCTACCAACACTGTCATTTTTCACCTTATTCTCCGTTTCTCCTATTTTAAGCTTTTCTGGGTGCCTTACTATCTTTTTTTAGCTCTTTGCCTTTTGTTTTCTCATCATTTTTCTTTTTAGCTCATTGATTAGGCATCAACTTATTCTTCTCGAACCTAGAATACATTTTTATCCCTTTTTCGATGTATCACTAGCTTACCTCATTTTGTATTTACCCTTACACCAACAAGCATCAACTTAGGCTTTTGGCCCGAGTAGAGGTGCATAATATCCATCCTAGGAACTAGGGCCACTTTTGGTAGCCACCCTCAACTTAAGATTTTTGCGCCAGTCAAGGTGCATGATGTTCAAGGGAGGACCTTGGCCAAATTCAGGATTTTACATCTAACAAGGCTAGGAAACTAAGGTTTATACAAAGAAAAGGTTATATGTAAGGCTCAAACATTGGAATCAAGGGATACTTTACACATTTTGTTGGTTATTTAGGCTAAGTAGACTGATACGAACAACGACCTAAGATCCTTTCATAACCAACTAACCTACAGTCTAAGTCAGAGTAACAGGGCATGTTCTGAATTGAAGTACAACATATGAAATTTAGCAAAGAAATCTCACACACATCACAATGATTATACTACTAACAAAGACTCTCCGATCATGTTTTTCATCAAACTTTATCCTCACGTATCAGAACAAGCATTGTCAAAAAATCAAACATGCATAGTTGTTGTAAAGACTAACTAATAAATTTTTTGGTAGGTATGATTCTTCACACAAAAACAAATATATGTCGTAGATATCAGTACTACATGCTACTAAAACAACCTACACATCCTAAACATGTCGGTTCAACAGAAAATAAATATCCTTGAGGAAAATGAACACAGATAAGAAAATCCCTAAGATTCAAAATTTGGGATATTTATAGGTTCAAAGTTACTCAGACTTCACTGAGGCCTATGACTACCCACACTCCATCAAAAAATATTTGTGTTGTCCTCAATGCACAAAATAGAATAGTAAAGCACAAGGGTCAAAAAACATAGTTGGGCACCTAAGTGCCAGTCTCTATCTTGGGTTGCCTCCCAAGCATCGCCAGATTTATTATCACAACAGGACACAGACATCTTGGGTACTCAGAGTTCACCAAGTGTCCATGCTTCCACCATTTTTACTTCTTCAACATTGCGAAGTTACAGTTTGATTCTTTAGCCATTCACTTTGAACTTTGTACCATTTCTTTTCTCCCAACTACATGTGATACTTTAAAAGGTCCCAACCATATGGACTTAAGTTCCCCAGGGAACAACTTTAGCTTGGAGTTGTATAGCAACACTAAGTCCCGCTAGTACAAATAGGTAATTCTCTATGCGACGATCATGTTGCAGCTTCATCCTTTGTTTATATAGGGTTGAGCTCTCATATGCCCTCAATCGAAATTCATCAGACTCATTGAGTTGGCTTAACCAAGAGTTCACCACATCATTCTATTCCAGATTCAACTTTTAAAGTGCCCACATCACCTTGTGCTCAAGCTCCACCGGCAAGTGACAGGCTTTACCAAAGACAAGTTAGTAAGGGGACATACCTATAGGGGTCTTAAATGTAGGACGGCATGCCCATAATGAATCATGAAGCTTCCGCGACCAATCTGTCCAGTTTACATTTACAGTCTTGGATAGATACTATTTGACTTTCTTGTTGGACAGCTCCACTTGCCCGCTTGTTTTGGGATGGTACAGTGTTTCCACCCATGCTTTACTTCATATTTTTCAAGTAGAGCCTTAAAAAATCTGTTGCAAAAATGAGAACCTCCATCGCTAATGATCACCCAAAGGGTGCCAAACTTTGAGAAAATGCTCATTTTCAGAAAATGTTGTGACACTTATTCCTTTATTGCTAGAGAGAGTGACTGCTTCCACCTATTTTGATACATAGTCCATAGCCACTGAGATATATTTGTTCCCATGTGAGCTAACAAATGGACCCATGAAATCTATTCTGTACATATCAAATAATTCAATCACCATGATGGGGTTAAGAGGGACCTCATGTTTGCGAGAAACACCACCTTTTTTCTGACATCTATCACATGCTTTGGCATAGTCGTGAGCATCTTGGTGGATGGTTGGCCAATAGTAGTCACACTAGAAGATTTTATGTGTTGTTCGTACTCCACTATGATGCCCACTAACTAGAGATGGGTGGCACACCTCTAGGATACTCGTCATCTCAATCTCAGGGAAACAACAATCAATAATCCCATTTGCGCATACACAAAAAGGTATGGATTATCCCAAAAGAACTTTCTCACATCCGACATGAACTTGCGGTGTTGATGATTATTCAAGTCTGGCGGCACGATATCACTAAACAAATAGTTTGCATAGTCTGCAAATCACGGTATTAAGTGATAGGATGTTGCCAATACTCTCTCATCATGGAATGAATCATCAATCTCCAATCCATCATCAAACATTGCAATGGCACCATTGTCTAATCTGGAGACGTGATCTGCAACCTGATTTTTGGTCTCTTTTCTATCGATACCATCAAAGTCAAACTCTTGAAGAAAAAGAACCCAACGAATCAGTCTCAGATTTTCATCCTTCTTCGCCATCAAGTACTACAATGCAAAGTGGTCAGTGTGCACAATGACTTTGGTCCCCAAGAGATAAGACCTAAATATTTCGAACGCAAAGACCACTGGAAGTAGCTCCTATTCTATGATAGTGTATTTCTTATGTGCTATATTTAGGGGTTTGCTAGTGTAGTATATGGGATTTAATATCTTCTCTCGGGACTGTCCCAACACTACACCAAGCATGACCCTTCTTGCATCACATATGATTTCGAAGGGATTTGACCAGTCTGGAGCTACAATATTGGGAACCAAAATCAACTTCTGCTTCAATCCTTCAAAGGCTTTCAAGCATGCTTCATCCAACACGAACTTGGCATCCTTATCAAGTAGTTTGCACAAAGGATGTGCAATCCTAGAGAAATCCTTTATAAAGCGCATGTAGAATCCTGCCTGGCCTAGGAAACTTCTCACACTCTTATCAAAGATGGGTGGGGGAAACTTCTCAATCACCTACACTTTAGCTCTATCGATCTCGATTCCCTTGATAGGGATTTTGTGCCCCAACACGATACCTTCCTTTACCATGAAGTGACACTTGTCCCAATTCAGCTCTAGGTGTCATTCTTCACATCTTCTAAGCACGTCGTAGAAGTGCTTCAAGCAATCCTCAAAAGAGTCAGCAATGACACTAAAGTCATCCATGAATACCTCGATAGTGTCGTACACCATGTCAAATAGGATGAACATCATACATCTTTAGAATGTTGCTAGCACGTTACACAACCCGACTGAAATCCTCTTGAATGTGACGGTGCCATAGGGGCATGTGAACATTGTCTTTTCCAAATCCTCTGGAGCAATGAAGATCTTGTTGTAGCTCGAGTAACCATCCTAGAAGCAATACCATCCTTTCAAGCCAAGCGGTCTAGCATTTGGTCTATGAACGACATAGGGAAGTAGTCCTTTTCTACTAATGCATTGAGCTTTTTGTAGTCCATGCACACCTTTCCGCCACCACCCAGCGACTGGTTGCATTAGAATCAACTCGTTGCTAGCATTTAGGACCATGGTGATACCCCTTTTCTTTGAAACACACTGAACTGGGCTTACCCATTCACTATCGACGATTGGATAGAACACCCTTGTGTCCAACTACTTGATGATTTCTTTACACATGACCTCTTGCATAGATGGGTTTAGACACCTTTAGTGCTCAATACTTAGCTTGTAATCCTTGACCAATTGGATCTTGTGAGTACGCACCCCAGGTTTCCATGTCCGTAATCATTTGCCTAATGACCTTCTTGAATTGCTTAAGTACCATGACTAGAGCATTCACCTGTTCATCATTCAGGTCCGCGATAACTATGAATTATAAGGTGTTGTTGGCACTCAAAAATGCTTATCTCAAATGGGATGGAAAAGCCTTCAACTCCAACACCGATGGCTTCTCAATGGATGGTTTAGTAAGGGGTGATTCTCGATTCTACAGGTCCAACTCCATCTTAGTTTGGTGTCTAGGGCATAGGATACTCCTAGCGCCTTGTCTATCTCCTTATAATTTGGGATGCCATCACCCTCAAAGTTCATCAACACTACTTCCATGGTGTCAACACCTAGTCTCTTCTCAAGTGGTACCTCTGGTTCTGTATCATCAACACCCTCAATGACAGAGACTACCTTTAGATCATCATCCTTCTTTGCCTGCTCATCAGACTTTGAACATGACCTTATCTTTACCCAACCTAAACTTGAGTTGGCCCCTCTCCATGTCCACTAATGTGCGTCCAGTGGCTAGGAAAGGCCTTCCCAAAATGATTGGGACTTCAAAGTCAACGTCACAGTCAAGGATGACAAAGTCTTTAGGGAATATGAATTTTCCACTTTGACAAGGACGTCATAGAGTATCCCCACAGGTTTCTTCATCGTGTGGTCAGCCATCAACAATTGCAGACTCGTCGGAGTAGGGCCCTGCCATTCTAGCTTCTTGAAGACTACAAGGGGTATTTGATTTATAGTAGCACCAAGATCACACAATGTCCTTGCGAACTCCACATATCCAATAGTCCAGGGGATGGTAAATGCGTCGGGATCTTCTCGCCTTTGCTCCAAGGATCGTGTAGCAATCACACTGCAATGTTGAAGATTTTTTAGATGATGTCGCCCAAGTTACACCTCTTTTTTAGAGGATAAAGCAGTCGCTGTCAAGAAATAGAACCTAACTAGGGTTAAGATCGAACCCACAGGAAATACGTAGACTCAATAAGAATTCACCAACATGCAATCTGAGTAGTTAATCAACTCAATTCTCTAAAGGGAGGCTTTTTTCAAAGATCAATGAGAAAAATAAACGAACTAACTATCATAAGAGAAAGTTCAATAAAAGAGAGCAAATAGGGTATTGTGTTTCCCATGATTCCCCAACTTAGTATCACCGGATAACCTAATTCCTGTCTAGTGTAAAACATGTAGAGACGGTAATTTAAGTATACCAAGCCCTTTGGTCAAAGGTGAGAGATGAATTTCACTAAGCGACTTGGCCCATCTCCATAGTGTGAATTACTAACCATTACGTATAAGCCCCAGTACAACCTCCCCTTGGCCCAATTTTGTTGATTAGACGAGGATACATCAATTGAATCCTGTTAATTAATCTCTTTTCCTATTCATTACTACCTTGGTCCGGCTAGTAACACTAGGCGGGCTCTAATGCTGGCCATTTTTAGAAAATATGTCAAATAAAAATAATTTAATTAATTGTCATGACCAAACGTAGAGCCTAAGAGTGACACAACAAATGGGAACCCAAAAGTCCCCAAACAAGCCTCAAAGTATCCACATTCACATCGTCGGTTCGGAAGTGAAAGTGAATAGTAAACACGTAAATCTAATGAAAAATAAAGTAGGACTCACACTATGGGGATATCATAGGGAAAGGGGAATAAGATGGATTCACATAGCACGTAGCACATAAAAACTAAGGGGAGGATAAGTATGACATACGCTATGGGGGAAATTCAGGACTTAGAATCTTTTGCACCATAACATACCTTCAAGTCATAAGACTCATAACCAACGCACATAAAAATAGTTAATGGGTAACCAAGCCATAACATAATCTCCAACATAGCATTTAGCATATAAACGTAAAAGCGTTTACAAGATGTCCAACAATGCCTCTAATCATAAGATAGGTTGGGGGCCAAGACATACCCCGAGATCACCCTTAAAGTGAATAAAATAAGTAAAACACTAAAGGTAGAGGAATGATCACTTGTCCTTGGAAGATAGGACTCACCACAACAAGCAAAACTTGAGATTCGAGCTAAATGTCGAACAGTGGATTACGTAGTCCTCGGCCCCTACATGGTGTGATCATGTAATCAAAAGTATGAGTTAGTACGTTTGAATGTACTAGTATGCGGGCATGCAACATGAAAGAAAAATGATGTTAACCTGCACAATGTGTCACATGAAAACCATAGAGTAGCCATAACCCAAATATACTAGCACTTAATGAGTCACTTCTTGCCTAAATTGTGTAAAGGGAGGGTTGTACCCATCCTCGTCAATACACATGTAGCTCATGGCAATCCTTTGTATAGGGAAGGTTGTACCTGTCCTCATCTCCACATTTTGTGAAGGGAGGGTTGTACCCATCAATCACATCAATTCTCGAGCCTCGCTATTATCCGCTACATTTAAATGGGTCTAAGGTTGAATCATTTTTTTAATCCTCAAAATCTCACTCAAAAGGTGTTGAATTGGCGAATACAACCAACTATCATTAAGAATTGCATCTTTGGACCAAAAACAAGTAAGAGGTGGAATACTACAAAGAGAAAGTGTACCTAATAAAAATGTGATTTTGGTAATTGATACATGTTCATCAATACACACTTAGCTCATATAACCATGTGCATAGGGAAGGTTGTACCTATCCTCATCTATGCCTTGTGTAAAGAGAAGGTTGTGCCCATCCTAATTAATACAAGCGTAGCTCATACATATATGTGCATAGGGAAGGTTGTACCTATCCCCATCTATGCATTGTGTAAAGGGAGGGTTATGATTGTCCTCATAAATGCACACTTCGCTCATACATACATATGATTACATACTCATGCAAGATGTCATATCATTGCACATTCATATAATTCGTATTCATGTAAAAGTCAAGTTCGATTACTAGAAAATTATGTCATAATGGTATTCTACTCGTATCATACTCATATTCATAGATTTTACTGAATTATTGTTCATAATCATATTTTCATCAAAATCATATACATAAATATATTTAGGTCTTAACCCACTTCATGATTTTCATGAAGTCCAATGCTCATGAATGCATATGTCATGAACGATGTGAGATTAGCATCGATAATTGACATTCAATCTAAAATCAACAATACAACATAAAATTGAAGTAAATACATGGTTAAATCCACATTTACAAACATAATATAAATCACCCATACTTAGTTCAATCTTTAAAGGGATAATTCATAATCAATTCTTCATAATAATCATGTATCTCAACATTTTAGGGCTCAAATCAACTTAAAATAATCAAATAAGCATAGCTCATACTTCAATTGAAGTCATTAAATCATAGATCTCAAAACCTATATTTAAAGTAAGCAATATTCCACGAAAACCAATTGAAAAGAGTTTAGGCCTTCTTGGTTGAAAGGGACCAAGAATCAATCCCACATACCGTAGCTAATGAAGGGATTCAACAAGAAATTTGGTGAAGAAAGAGCCCTTCCTTGATTCTCAAGCTTAAAACCCACAAGAGTTCTATGAAGGAGACTTAAGAGTGACTTGAGAGAATTCCAAATGTGAGGAGTGAATTTTGAATGAGAGGAATGAAGTTTAGGTCATTAGGAGGTCTTTAAGTAGCATAGGAATTCACAAAATACCCTTAGTATAAACCATAATTACGAAAACTCCATTAATAAAACAATTTTAAAAAAATTGAAAATCTTCGCTCTAAGGAGGACTTTACGACTGTGACACACCACATGGACCGTATACTTGTCCATGAACCAACACTTGGAAATTTTCTGAAAAATTTCATCAAGCTAAGTAAGGTTCCACTGGAGTCCTCAAGGATCGTGTGAAGTCACACAGACCGTATAGGTGCCCGTGAGACCACACTTCAAAAATTTCAGAAAATTTTCTTCAAGACAAGGGTGTTTCCAATGAAGGTCGTACGGACCATGTGAAGCTTCACGGGTCATACAAGAGTCCGTATGAAGGCACCAAGTTACGAGACGTGATTCCACACTTAGTATATAATTTTCAAAAGAAATTTCAAGATATCCCAACCCCTCGATTCGTGAGAAGCCACACGGCCCGTATGGGTTCTCGTGTGGCAAGCCTTAGAAAAAAAGAAGGAATACAACATGGGAGGGCTTTACAATAATGGGCACAACCTCTTTATCCAAATTCAGAATTAGGTGAAACCAGGTGCATTGGAAAGCTAATTCAAAGAACTTCAATTTGGTAGGTCATAGGCCACTCAATTCGTTTTGTCCTAAGAGACGTGAACATTTAAAGATGAGCCTTCTACCGAATTATATGAAAAAACTTAGCCAATGGAACAAATTTGAACTTGGCTTGATGTAGGAGCCTCATGATGAACCTAAAACACATAAATAAGTTTGGATTAAGGGATTGAAAGTGAACTTAGCTTGATCTTAAAGGTTTTATTCTGAGCGCACAACTTTTGGGGTATTACATTCTCCCCTTCTTAGGATCACTCATCCTCGAATGAGAAATAGGTTAGCTTGAGTGGCTTGACTTGATCATGAAACATTCCAAAATGAAGACACAATGCATAACTCATAATTTGAAAATCGTAAATTCATGAAAATATGTGTCAAACAGTTTCAAATCATTTTTGCGCACATGTATACATGTCATGTCATGAAACTCAAGAGTAAAAGAATTATTGTCACTCGGAATTGGATGAACCTAATGTCCTAGGATTGAGTAGATTAGAGTATGCAAGGGTATTTTTAATTCACACTCAGTTCAAGTGAAGTATACACACCCAAAATTGAAGCCCTTTTAACTTACCATCCACCATAATTAGATCCTCCTTCACCTCTTGCCTAGCATGTAGAGCATAAAACCTGTTGTTGTGAGGAGCATCACCTTGTTAAACTCTAATTTAACCCTGCTCACCTGGAAATATTTGACCTTGAGGACGGTCTCCTTGGCCATTCCTTTGAGCATCAGGACAATGAGCAAGTTTGTGCCCCACATGTTGCCATAACTGAAACATGCACCCGTCCCCATCAAGCATTTCTCCACATGATTCTTGCCACATCCCTTGAATTTAGGATTTATCTTCCTATCCTTGGCACTCCCTTGATCTAGATCCTTGAATTTAGGATTTATCTTCCTATCCTTGACACTCCCTTGATCTAGATCCTTGAACAATTGAACATACTCATTTCCACCGCTACCTTCAGAGTTGGAGAACCAGCCATCATAACGGGCCCTCTTAGAATCATGCACCCTTTTCTCTTTGAGCTTTTCTCCTTTAACCTATTCAGCATATGTCATGAGCCTAGAGATATCCATATCCTGAATAAACATAGTCGTACGACGTTCCTTCATAACCAAATCAAAGATCCCAGAAATAAACTTGTGCATTCTTGCACGAGGGTCAGCCACTAGCATAGGAGCACACTTTGAGAGCTTCGTGAACTTGAGGGTGTATTCCCTCACACTCATATTACCCTACTTAAGATTAATGATCTCTGTCATCTTAGCTTCCCTAAGTTCAAGAGGGAAAAAATACAGAAATGCGAACTTGAACTCCTCTTAATTAACAATATTAGCACAAACCCTCTCCATTAACCATTGAGTATACCATGCTTGAGCCACATATTTCAATTGATAGCAACCAATTCAGCTTTCTCCTCATAAGTGACTCTCATGACATTCAACACCTTAGTGAGCTCATCAATAAACTCTTGAACATCCTTATCAGCTTTCGACCCATAGAACTCTGGAGGATTCATCCGGGTGAAATCCCTCACCCTAGAAGCCAGAGTGGGATCACAAGGAGGAAGATTAGTTTTCCTACCCTGAGAAGTCACCACTTGAGCAAGCATAGAAAAGGTCATACAAAATTCACCATATATTGGCTCTTCTATAGGCCCTTAAGGTGCTTAACCCTCACTAGCGGGGGCTGGTCTTGGTAGGTGGGGCCTTCCTCGAGGTATCTTCTAAAACGGAGCAACAATACCATCAAGATAAGGAAGCCAAATACATATGAATCATAGCATGACATAAACCATGAAAAAGGGAGACTATTCCTCGAACACCTTCGTGGCCTCCCACTTATAGGCATGGTGCACTTCACACCTATGAATAGGACTCTACTTGACGTGGCATGATAGACTCCGAGGATCATTTACAAACCTAGTGCTCTGATAACATCTCTGTCATGACCCAGACATAGGTCCTAGGAGTGACATGGAGAATGGGAACTAGAGAGTCCCCAAACAAGCCTCAAAGTATCCACATTCACATCATCGGTTCCGAAGCATAAGCAAATAATAAACACATAGATCTACAAGACAAGAAAGTGGGACTCACATTATGGGGATATCATAGCAAAAGGGGATTAAGATGGATTCATATAGCACGTAGCACATAAACACTAAGGGGTGAAAAAGTATGGCCCATGCTATAGGGGCATTTTGGGACTTAGGATCTTTCGCATCATATCATACCATCAAATCATAACACTCATAACCAAGCCACATAACAATAGTCAATGGGTAACCAAGCCATAACATAATTTCCAACATAGCACTTAGCATATAAACGTAAAGGAGTTCACAAGATATCCAACAATGCCTCTAATCATAAGATAGGTCGAGGGCCAAGACATACCCTTGGCTCACCCTCAAAGTGAATAAAATAAGCAAAACACTGTAGGTAGAGGAATAGTGGCCTGTCCTTGGGTGATAGGATTCACCACAACAAGCAAAACTTTAGATTCGAGCTAAACGTCGAGCAGTGAATGTATGTAGTCCTCGGCCCCTACATGGTGAGATAATATAGGCAAAAGTATTCATTTGTACGTTTAAATGTACTAGTATGCGGGCATGCAGTATGAAAGAAAAATGATGTTAACCTACACAATATGTCACATGAAAATCATAGAGTAGGCATAACCTACATATACTAGCACTCAATGAGATACTTCTTGCCTAGATTTTGTAAAAGGAGGGTTGTACCCATCCTCGCCAATACACATGTAGCTCATGACATGACTTTGTATAGGGAAGGTTGTACCTGTCCTCATCTATACATTTTGTAAAGTGAGGGTTGTACTCATCCTCATCAATACATACTTAGCTCATATAACCATGTGCATAGGGAATTGTTCCTATCCTCATCTATGCCTTGTGTAAAGGGAGGGTTGTGCCCATCCTCATCAATACACACTTAGTTGATACATATATGTGCATACGAAAGGTTTTACTTATCCTCATCTATGCATTGTGTAAAGGGAGGGTTGTGCTCGTCCTCATCAATACAAATTTTAGCTCATACATACATGTGATTACATATTCATACAAGATGTCATATCATGTGCACATCCATATAATTTGTATTCATATAGAAGTCAAGTTCATATAACTAGAAAATTATGTCATAATTGTATTCAACTTGTATCATACTCATGTTCATAAATTCTTACTCAATTATTGTTCATAATCATATTTTCATCAAAATCATATACAAAAATATATTTGGGTCTTAACCCACTTCATGATTTTCATAAAGTCCAATGCTCATGAATGCATATTGCATGAATGATGTGAGATTAGCATAGGTAATTGAGATTCAATCTAAGTAAATCCATGAATAAATCCACATTTAAAATCATAATATAGATCACTCATGCTTAGTTCAAACTTTAAAGGGGCAATTCATAATCAATTCGTCATAATAATCATGTATCTCAACATTTTAGGGCTTAAATCAACTTAAAGTCATCAAATAAGCATAGCCTATACTTTAATTGAATTCATTAAACCATAAATCTCAAAACCCATATTTAAAGTAAGCAATATTCCATGAAAACCAATTGAAAAGAGTTTGGGTCTTCTTGGTTAAAAGGGACCAAGAATCAACCCCACATACCTTAGCTAATGAAGGGATTCAACAAGAAATTTTGTGAAGAAAGAAAACTTCCTTGATTTCCAAGCTTAAAACCCACAAGAGTTCTTTGAAGGAGACTTAAAAGTGGCTTGAGAGAATTACAAATTTGAGGAGTGAATTTTGAATGAGAGAAATGAAGTTTAGGTCATTAAGAGGACTTTAGGTAGTATAGGAACCTTAAGAAAAAACCATAACTACGAAAATATCATTAATAAAATGAGTTAAAAATTTGAAAATCGTCTCTTCAAGGAGGACTATACAGTTCCTGACACACCATACCGACCGTATACTTGGTCGTGAACTAACACTTGGAAAATTTCAGAAAAATTGCAACAAGCTAAGTGAGGTTCCACTGGAGGCCTCATAGACCATATAGCTACTCGTGAGATCACACTTAGAAAATTTCAGCAAATTTTCTTCAAGGGTGCTTTCAATGAAGGTCGTACGGACCTTGTGAAGCTTCCCAGGCCATACAAGAGTCCGTATGAAGGTATCAAGTTATGTGATGTGATTCTACACTTAGAATATAATTTTCCAAACAAATTTCATGATATCCCGCCCCTACGGTTCGTGAAAAGCCATATGGCCCGTATGAGTGCCCGTGTGGCTTGCCTTAGAAAAAACAAAGAGGGAATACAACACGGGAGGGATTTACAAAAATGTGCATAACTTCTTGATCCGAACTTGGAATTAGGTAAAAATAGGTCAGTTAGAAAGCTAATTCAATGAGGTTCAATTTGGTAGGTCATAGGCCACCCAATGCACTTTTTTCTAAGAGACATGACCATTTCAAGTTAATCCTTCTACCGAATTAGATGAAAAAACTTAGCCAATGGAATAAATTTGAACTTGGCTTGATGTAGGAGACTCATGATGACTCTAAAATACATAAATAAGTTTGGATTGAAGGCTTGAAAGTGAACTTTGCTTGATCTTGAAGGTTCCATTCTAAGGGCACAACTTGCGGGATATTACATTAATACATGCATATATACCTTTCAAGAATTGTGAATTATCCAGTTTTACTTTGTTAGTTCTTCATGGTTCCCACAACCCTAGTTATGAATTTAGCTACACATGCTTTGTGTAGATGAAGAGATTATGAATTTAGAGGACATTAGTAAACACTTACACAACCGAATTAAGTACAAGCAAGTCCAATGTCAATGAAAATCACAAGCTTGAAGATTGAATTAAACCACAAGTGTTTCCAAAGACTCTCTCACAATTTACTCTCTACGAATATTGAGTTCTCTGAGTACTAACCTAAAACTAAGCTAAACGTATGTGAACTTGTGAGAACTTATGAAATAAGAACCTAAAAGACCTATTTATTATAATTAAAATTGAAATCCTAAAGAACTTAGGAGAACTGGTCGACACACTCTACGATAATACTTCATGACCCGTATTGAAGTTCACGGCCCATAATCAAGGTCTCGTACATTGTTGCTGAAAAATTGGACTTCTCCTTTATGAAACCCTTTTACGACTTGTAAAATGGCTTACAGCCCGTAAAGGGGTTTTTGTACGATGAACTTCAGAAAGTCTCATTCTCTGACCCTCAGGGCACGAAACCTCTTCTATGACTCATACATTAATTTATTGCTAGTCTGCATGTTCATAGAAGTAACTTCATAAACATGGCCCCTCAATGGAATTCCTCACGCACCCACCTTGTGGCTCGTAGAATGGTCTACAGCCAGTAAGGTGTCTCGTATAATAGCAAATATGCAACAAATCTATAAATTTCCCCAAAATCATTGGCCAACCTGTAATCCTGCAAACATAGACACAAAAACAAATAAAAACAACTAAAGTCGCATTGAGAACACGCAAAATCCTAAGTTTTAAGCAGCAAAAGTATTGTATTTTGGCAGCACATCAACACCCTCAACTTAAAATTGTTGCTTGTCCTCAAGCGATAGACTCAATCTATGTAGACAATACAGTCACACACAGAGCTCAACTCAATGGCATACTATGTATATCTATGACTCAGATACCCACACTAACTCTTCAAAATGGAATTAGATAGCTATTTAGAAAACCAATGCAAACTGGTGCATGTGACAACATAACTATGACACGCATGGTATTATCAACAATTCACAATCACTGAACAAGTCTAATGCTAATAATGTAATGCAAGTGCCCTCATAAAAAACAATCCCATATCTGACACTCAATGATATTTTCATGTTTCAGCTTTGAGACTATGCAAAATCACTCACTCTCACTACAAATATTCATGCATAATGACTAATAACATAGGCTTTCCCCTATACTCGTGACTCAGACCTTCAACTAATTGGACTAGGATCACTCTAGGACTTTCTAGGCTTGTAACGTAGGCTTGGGGGGGGGGTTTGGTATGATATTTTGGTAAATAGTAAATAAAGGCACTCCTTGAAACTTCGTTTTTCTACACTTTTGCCCTACCAACTCTATTATTTTCACCTTATTCTCCCTTTCCCCTCTTTAAAGCTTTCTTGGGTGCTTTCTTTTCATTTTTCAGCTTTGTGCCTTGTTTGTACACTTGTTTTTGCTTTTTAGATCTCAATTAAGGCATCTTTCATTTCTATTGCACCTGTACGTGATTTTTCTCCTTTTTCTTTATATTCCTAACTCACCTCCCTTATTTTTGTGCTTTACCCTTATACTAGCCATTAGGCTTTTGGCCTGTGTTGAGGTGCACACTATCTATCCTCAGAACCAGGGTCACTTTTGGTAGCCACCCTCAACTCAAGTTTTTTCCCTCAGTCAAGGTACACAATATTCAACGAAGGACCAGGGCCAAATTCAGGATTTTTCACCAGATAAGGCAGGGTTAATAAGGTGTTTTGAAAGAATAGGTACATGTTAAGCTCAAACATTAGGAACAAGGGATATACCATTGATTTGGTTGATTTATTTTAGGCTAAAATGACCTATTTAAGAACAATGGCCTAAGATCCTTTCCTAATCCAACTATTCTACAATCTAACTTAGAGTAATCGAGCAAGTTCTAAATTAGCACAAAACACATAAATTTATCAAATAAAGCTCACACTCACATAGCAATGCATACATTATCGACGAAAGACTCTTGGATCATACTTCTTATCTCAATTTACCATTACGTATCAGAACAGATATTATCAAACACCTAAACATGCATGGTTACCATATAATAACTAATCAAAAAAATTTATGGGTACTATTTTTTCAAACAAAACACAAAAACATGCTACATGCCACAAGTATTGGTACTAAATGTTATATATATTATCTAAACATCCTAAAATGCCGGTTCAATAGAAATTAAATAACTAGAAGGAAAAAGAACACAGGAAAGAAAACCCCAGGATAAAAAAATTGGGGTAGTTATGGACTCAAGCTACTCAGACTTCACAAAGGCCCATAACTACCCACACCCCTATCGAAAAAGATGTGCATTGTCCCCGATGCACAAAATAAAAAAATAGATCATATGGGGTCAAAATAACATACCTGGGTGCCTCTCAAGTTTCGACTTTTCTAAATCTTCAAAATAAAACTGACACAAAATAAAAAACAAAAGGACTATTAAAAAAAAACGAGAATAAGAAGTTACACTACTAGGTGGAGACCTTCCACTTCTTCTTCCACCTTGAACTTATGAATTGTACCCCTAGTTTCTTTTCCAATTTTCAATTATGCTCAAAGGGTGGTGGTATAAAAATAAGTGAAGCAAATAATAAAGATCGCATATTGTAAAGATCGCATATTGTACTTCTTGGCCTTTATATCGGGAATGCAATTTTTTGATTTTTGCCCAATAAATTCAAGAATATAACTATATCTTTCCTCCTCCTTTCATTCATCTATATGCTCAGATGATTCCATTAATATCTCATTATCAAAACATAATATGGAAAAATGATTGGAATGAGGTTCAATGCGTCCAAATTCATGAATTATATTATTATTTACATCCTCATGTTTACACACACTAGAGTTTTTAAAGATAATATTATCTACTTTTTCACATAACTATCATGTACTTTTCTCAACAGTGACAACATCAATAATAGTATGATCAAGAATTTGACCCTCCAATTTTAGCTCTTCAACTTGGCTTATAAGCATTTTTTTCTTCCTCACACAATTCATAAATAGCTTGTTAATCATTAAACATATCAACTTTTATGCTCAACTCACAACTTAAAATGTTGACATCCAAGCCAAATTGATGAACATTTGACAAAAGCACATAGTTGTCTAAGTCGAGATTTTCTAATATTTTCAAGAAGTACACATTATGATTCAAAGAATTATGTACAACCCCTCTCATCCCAATATTACAATCATCCAATATTTCTTTAATAGAGGGTGTCATATTAATAAGAAAAACATTGAAAAGGAATAAAAACAAAAAAAAAAACAAAAAATATGGGAAATAAGGATTAACACTAGAATTACTAATGAATTCACTGAGTCTAGCCATATTCCCTAGCAACGGTGAAACATTCTTGATGTCGCCTAAGTTACACCTTTTTTTTAGGGGATAGGGTCGAAACCACAGGGAATACGTAGACTCGAGATAAATTCACCAACATGCAAGCTGAGTAGTTAATCAACTCAATTCCCCAAAGGGGGTTTTTGCAAAGATCAATAAGAATAGTAAACTAACTATCACGAGAGAAAGTCAATAAAGGAGAGCAGCTAGCGTATTGAGTTCATCGTGATTCCCCAACTTAGTATCACTGGATAACCTAATTTTTGTCTAGTGTATAGCATGCAGGACGGTAATTCAAGTTCACCAAACCCTTTGGTCAGAGGTGAGAGGCGACTTTCACTATATAACTTGGTTTATCTCTATAGTGTGCATTACTATCCATTACCTATAAGTCCCAGTACAACCTCCCCTTAACCTAGTTTGGTTGATTAGATGAGAAAACATCAATCGAATCCTATTAATTAATCTTTTTTCCTATTCATTACTACCTTGGTCTGGTCAGTAACACTGAGCGGGTTCTGATGTTGGCCATCATAAAAAAAATGCAAAACAAAGAGAGTTAATTAATACATGCATATACACCTTCGAAAAATCGTGAATTATATGGTTTTACTTTGTTAGTTCTTCATGGTTCCACAACCCTAGTTGTGGATTTAGGTACTCATGCTTTGTATAGATGAAGAGATTATGAATATAGAAGACATAATTAAACACTTAAACAACTGAATTAAGAACAAGCAAGTCCAATGTCAATGAAAATTACAAGCTTGAAGATTGAATTAAACCATAAGTGTTTTCACAGACTCTCAAAAATATTTCTTTAAGAATATTGAGTTCTCTGAGCATTAAGCTAAACTTACGTGACTGGTCAGCACACTCTACGACAATACTTTAGGGCCTATATTGAAGTTTATGTCCCATAATCGGGGTCTTGTACATTGTTGCTTGAAAACTGGACCTCTCCTTTATGATACCTCTTTACGACTCATAAAATAGTTTACAACCCATAAAGGGGGTTTCATCTGAGTAACTTCAGAAATTCTTTATTCTTTGACCATCCGGGCATGAAATCTCTTTTATGACTCATACATTAATTTACGTCTCATCTGCACGTTCGTAAAAGTAATTTTAGAAACTTGGCCCCTCATTGGAATTCTTCACGAACCCAAATTACGGCTCGTAGAAATGTCTACGGTCCGTAAGGTGTCTCGTATAATAAAAAGTTTGTAGCAACTTTTTAACTTTTCTCAAAATCATTGGCCGACCTTTAATCCTGCAAACATAGATACAAAAACACATAAAAACAACTAAAGTTGCATTAAGAATATGCAAAATCCTATGTTTTAAGCATCAAGAGTGCTATATTTTAGCAGAATATCAAGAGAGCTCCTAGCTTCCAATCCATTTCTTTGTGACCAAGTTCTTCATGAACTTCGCATACCCTGGAATCTTCTCCAATGCCTTAATAAAAGGGATGTTGATGGAGAGTTTTTTCAGCATGGAGAGAATGTGCTTGAATTACCTTCCTCCTCCTTCTTTTCAATTCTTTGAGGGAAGGGAGAAGGAGTTCTAAGAACGGGCTTCAACTTCTGTGGAACCTCTTCAACATCACTCACCTCATCCTTGGCACGATCATCTCCGGTTTTTGCATCTTTGACCTCAAGTGTCTCCTATCGAACATCATAATCATCAACCGGCATAGAAAGATTCATGTTCTGCTTTCTACCACAAGTAGTCCTGCCCCTTATTCTTTGTATTTGAGTTGCATTGCTAGACAATGTACCTTTCTATCACTGGTTAAGTTGAGTTAATATCTGACCGAACTATTGGTCCAGTTTTTTGATAGCAATAGAATGAGACAAGATCTTCTAATTAATATTGGAGATATAAGACTTCATCCCCCTGAATGTCTCATCTTTGGTGTCAGAATTCTTCAGCAAATGATAAAATATCTCCTTAACCCTAAAGCTACGAGCACCTGAATAACAATTATGTGGTGGCACATACGGACCACTCCTATAACCATCTCTGTGACAACAATCAACGTCTCTATCCTAGCCTCTGTTTTTATCATAGTAACCTTCACGGTTGTTGTCTCATCCCTGTTATAGTTCCAACCTTGGTTTCCTTGATCTTGGCGCCAATAATCCTGATTGGACCCTTTGGTGTTGGTTGGAAAACACCCCGTCTAATCAACAATAAAGCAAGTTTCCTCATAGTAAGGCTCTTCATACATGGGTGCTCGCGAAGGCTGATAAGCAACTGCATTGACTTGTTCTTGGTTTTTCTTCATTAAAACCTCCACGTTAGTACTAATCCAAGCAAGCTTTTGCATCATCTTCCCATTTATTTTAGCTCATGCCAAACTGAACCCTGATTGCACACGAGCTTTTGTAGAGGACCTATCTCTCGTTCCCTATGCACGATTCATCTTGATCATCCTTTCCAACTTCTCAGCTACCCTTGAAAATGGTTGATAAAAAAACATGCCACCCATGATTGTATCAACACATGCTTGGCTATTCTCATCCAGGGTGCAGTAGAACATCTCCACCAAGGCATCATCAACTATTTTGTGGTCTGGGACACTTCTTAGACACTTTGTAAACCTCTCCCACGTGGTACTTAACAATTCACCAGGAAGTTGCCCCAAGTTGTTGATTTAGTCTTTCAACTTGAGCTTCTTCGATCTTGGAAGAACCTCTCCAAAATAGCCTTCTGCAATTCAGCCCAGCTGGTGATCAAACTTGTTGGATATCACATAGCCATAGTGGTGCATTGCCTGTGACAGATAATAGGAAGACATGAAGCCCAACAACATCCATAGAAAGATTATTGTTTCCCATTACACTCTTACAGACAAACACAATGTTGTGTTGATGGCTATATAGATCCTCCGATGGTACGCCCGCGAACAACCCATGATTCTATAGCATCTAAAGTAACCTACTTGAAACAAGGAACTTAGTATCATT
Organism: Solanum rostratum; assembly: GCA_029948455.1. Taxonomy (NCBI): domain Eukaryota; kingdom Viridiplantae; phylum Streptophyta; class Magnoliopsida; order Solanales; family Solanaceae; genus Solanum; species Solanum rostratum. The sequence continues at coordinate 52,284,617 of CM057053.1, forward strand.
CGCTAATCGCATTAACGCATTTTCTCCAATAACATCCATAGCCATAGGATTTAGCCGATATAGATTCCATTAATAACCTTCAGCATTAAGGCCCTATGGTTGTGGATCAATGTCTTCAAGAGGAGGTGGGTTATTATCATCCTCATCTCAATTATGGTTCTGATTCAAAGCTGCATTTATCATGTTGTTTCCGCTATCCTAGGACATTCTTCTCAACATTCTATGGATCTCTAGGTCAAACGAAGTCAAGGGAATGCCTCAATTTCCTGTGTTATGCATACACTACACCTGCACACCAAGAAAAAAACAAAAACAACAGAAATGTAAATGAGGAAAATAAGGATTAATTCCTGAACTACTCAAATTAAACAAGTCTAGCCATATTTCCTGGCAATGGTGCCAAAGTATTGATGTCGGCCAAGATACTCCTCCCTTTTGAAGGCTAAATCGGTCGTTGTCAAAATATATAACCTAACCAAGATTAGGGTCGATCCTACAGGTAATAGGACGCCTTAGAGAAATTTCAAGAAGTTCAGGTGGATTAACCTACTTATCTTCCCAAAGGGGGGTTGTAAAACTATGGAAGAAATCCTAGACTAAGATAAGTTTGAAATTAGTATGAAGAGTAACTAAGATATTGTGTTTCCTATGATTCCCTAACTCTGTATTACCAGATAATCTTTTGTTCTAGTATGTAGCATGCAGAATGGTAAGTTATGTTTATCGAAACCTTTAATCCAGGCGAGAGGCAAATTTCGCTACATGATTTAATCCATCCCCAGCAGTGTGACATTACTAATCCTTACCTATTGTCCCAGTACAACCTCCCATTCATCCAGTTTCCTTATAAGACTAGAAACATCAATCGAATCCTATTAAGTAATTTTTTTCCTATTCATTACAACCTTGATCCAGTAAATAACACTAGGCGAGTTCTAACATTGGCCACCGTTAAAAAGCATTCAAATCGAAGAGAATTAATTAATATATACATGCACACTTTCCATGAATTACGAATTAACTAGTTTTACCTTGTTAGTTCTTCATGGTTCCCATAATTCTAGTTGTGGATTTAGCTATTCATTATCAGTGTAGATGCAAGAATTATGATATTAAATAGCATAATTAAGCACTTACACAATAGAATTAAGAACAAGAAGTTCAAGCTTTTCAATAAAGATCACAATATCGAATTAAAGAACACAAAAGAATGTTTCACAAGTGTCTCACAATGTTTTCCACTCTCTCTTACTGACTCTCTGAAGTTCTGTGCAAAAATTAATCTAAAAAACCTATTTATAGTATTAAAAATACAAAACAAAAATGAAATAGGAGAATGGGGTTGGCAAGCACTATTGATACTTCTACGGGCCATATAATGTTTTAGGGCCCGTAGGCAGGGCTTTATGATTCCTTCAGCAGCTCTTAGGATGGCTTCTACAAGAACCATCTATGGGCCATATAAAGTTTTAAGGCACGTGAAACATTTTATCTGATGACGCTTTAGCAACTCCGCACTTTATGATCCTTAGGATACGACACATGGTCTACGACTCATAGAAACTTTTATGGCTCATCTGTATATTTGTAGCTTAACTTCAGAGAATCTACCCTTCACTGGATTTGGCTATGAAACCTACTCTACAGCATTGAATCTAATTGAGCCATTTGAAGTTTGTATTCCCATAAGAGAGTCTAATATTTCACAAAGAGTCTATAGGGGTTGTCCTATGTAATCTTGCAGAAGGTTGTTCCTTGTGACTTAGTAGAGGTTTCTATGTTTGATTTTGATACCATGATTGGGATGGATTGTTTGCATGTTTCCTATGCTTCTATATGTTTCCAAACTCGTTTGAGTCAAATTCCAATTCCCAAATAAGTCCATTCTTGAGTGGGAGGGGGGGTAGTTCTTCATGTAGAGGTCAGTTTGTCTCTTATCTCAAAGCCCAAAAAAATGATCTCTAAAAGGTTTATTTATCACCTAATAAGGGTTAGAGATGTCACTTTTGAAGCCCCATCTCTTGAGTCGATCCCTATTTTCAATAAGTTTCTTGATGTCTTTCCTAAAGACTTACTCGGTGTTCCCCTAAAAAAGGAAATAGATTTTGACATAGATCTCTTTCCTAATATTGAACCTATAGATGATAGAAAGAATTGTTTCATTTCTAACATTGTGGGGAAGTAGGTTTTGACATAGATCTCTTACCTGATACTTAACCTATCTCCATTCCTCCACACTGAATGGCCCGGAAGAGTTAATGGAATTAATAGAGCAATTGAGGGATTTACAGGAAAAGGGTTTCATTAGGTCAAGTAGGTCTCTATAAGGTTCCCCAGTATTGTTTGTAAGTATGAAGGATGGGTCACTTCGAATTTCCATAGACTATCGAAAACTAAACAAAGTTACCTTCAAGAACAAGTATCCACTCCTAATGATAGATGATGTTTTATCAATTGCAAGGAGCCAAAAATTTCTCCAGGATTGACTAACAGTCCAGGTATCATCAATTTGGGGTGGGGGAGTGTGACATTTCCAAGATGACTTTCTGGAAAAGGTAAGGGCATTTCGAGGTTGTGCATATGCCCTTGTGTCTAACCAATGCACCGACAGTATTTATAGACCTCATGAATAGGGTGTTCAAACCCTGCCTTGACATCTTTATTGTGGAGTTCACTGTTCAAACCCTACCTTGACATGTTTGTTGTGGTGTTCATTGATGGCATTCTGATCTACTCCCCAAGTGAAGAGGAACATATGAAGCATTTGAGAGTGGTGTTACAAACCTTAAGGGAGGAAAGGTTATTTGCTAAGTTTGACAAATGTGAATTTTGGTTGAAGAAAGTTGTGTTTCTTGGGCATGCTGTGTCGGGTGATGAAATCAAAGTTGACCCTAAGAAGATAAAAGTGATAAGTAATTGGCCTAGGCCATTGAGTCCTTCGAACATTGGAGTTTCTTGGGCCTAGTCGGCTTTTATAGGAGATTTGTTAAGGGGTTCTCCTCCATCCTATAATCATTGACAAGGTCGACCCAAAAGAAAGTAAAATTTGTGTAAATAGATAAGTGTGAGAAGAGTTTCCAAACCTAGAAGATCAGTCGACTTCGCCTCCCATCTTGACCTTGTCGGAGGATACCAACGGGTTTTTTGTTTATTTTGATGCCTCATAGGGTTTTTTGGGTTATGTGTTGATATATAGGAAGGTAATTTCCTATACTTCGAGGCAATTAAAAATGCATGAAAAGAATTGCCCAACACATGATCTTCAACTAGCAGTTATGGTATTTTGATTGAAGATATGGCATCATTACTTGTATGGGGTTCACGTTATTATTCACAACGGCCTCCAACATGTATTCACTAAAGAGACCTCAACTTAAGGCAAAAGAGGTGGTCAGAACTACTCAAGGATTACGATATTGGTGTAAAGTATCACTAGGGTAAGGCTAATGTGGTAGACGATACACTTAATAGGGTTTCCATGGGAAGTGTGTCTCACCTTGAAGATGATGGAAAAAGGGAGTTAGCAAAGGAAGTCCATAGGTTGGCTAGGTTGGGGATGAGATTGAGTGATGCTAGTAATGGTGGTATGATGTACTAAAAGGCTCTGAGTCTTCATTAACTATGGATATAAAGTCTAAGCAAGATCTTGATCCTGCTTGGTTGAACTAAAGACACTGGTAGAAGAAGTTTAGTTAGAGGTTTTACCCCAAGGGAGAGATAGGGTGCTTCGTTACCAAAGAAGGTTGTGTGTGCCGAATGTTGATGGGCTAAGGTGTTTGATTTTGCAAGAAGTTTATAGTTCCTCCTACTTTATTAATCTGGGTTTCTTAAGATTTATAGACTCAAAAAAGAACTGTATTGATGGTACATAATGAAGAAGTGTAAGAACTTGGACATCGGGAGGCTTTAACGATGCTTAAAAATTGGGTTTCCAATGTTTTTGACCTAGGTGCCTCTCCAGGGTCACCTCCATGAGCCATAGATAGGTCCACGAATTGTGAAAGGAGCATTGGGTGACCCTTGGCCATTTATGTGGCTTCTTTTGGCTTTAGGAGAGGTTCCAGGCCAAGAGGCCCTACATGGAGCCTTTCACGGTTCGTGGTCTGATGTGCTATCAAAATACTACACTTTTGATGCTTAAAACGTGAAATTTTGTATGTTGTCAATATGATGTTAGTAGATTTGATGTGTTTTATGTTTGTTTTGTAGGATTACAGGGTTGGCATAATATTTAGGCTAAGTGTGCAAAATTTGCTAAAGTAGAGGTTCCATGAGAACCTTTACGGGCCGTAGATACTTTTACAGGCCGTAAAGATTGTTTTGTGACAATTCCAGTGAAGAGTGAATTTAATGAAGTTGAGTCTATGAGCATGCAAATGATCCATAAAAGATTTTATGAGTCGTAAACTTGGCATCGTGCCTTGAGGATTAGAAAGTGGGGAGCTGCTGAAAAGCCATTAGACAAAGCCCCCTACGGGCTATAGAACTTTATACGAGCCGCAGAGGGATGTGATAGAAGTCAACCTCAGTTTTGAAGAAGCAATCCACGAAAGCCCGTTTATAGGGCATTTATATGGCTCGTAAAATCTACTATAGAGTTTGCCGACCCAGCTATCATAATCCATTTTGATTTTGTATCTTAAACACTATAAATAGGTTTTTTAGGTTATTTTTCATAGAGAACAAGTGGAGGGACGTGATAAAAATCAAAGAGCTTGAGAAACACTTGTAAAACTTTATTTCTTCTTTCGTTTCAATCTTGTGATTCTTGTGGAAGTGTTCGGATTGATTGTACTTAATTCTCTTGTGTAAATGCTCAATTATGTTATTCAAATTCATAAGTCTTGCATTCACAGTGATCATGAGTAGCTAAATCCACAACTAGGGTTGTAGGAACCATGAAGAACTAACAAGGTAAAATTGAATAATTTCTAATTCTTGAAAAGTGTGCATGCATGTATTAATTAATTCTCTTCGTATTGAATGCTTTCTAATGGTGGCCAATTTTAGAACTCTCCTAGTGTTACTAATTAGATCAAGGGAGTAATGAATAGGAAAAGAGATTAATTAATAGGATTTTATTAATTTTCTCGTCTAATCAACCAAACTAGGCCAAGGGGAAGTTGTACTGGAACAATAGGTAAGGGTTAATAATGTCACACGCGGGGATGGACCAAATTAAGTAGTGAAATTCGCCTCTCGCCTAGGCCAAAGGGTTTGGTGAACTTAACTTACTGTTATGCATGCTACATATTGTAATAGAATTCGATTATCTGGTAATACTGTGTTAGGGAATCATGGGGAACACAACACCCTAGTTACTCTTCATACTGGTTTAACACTTGTTTTAGTTCAGGAATACGATTGATAGTTGTCTCAACCCCTCCCCCTTTGGAGACAAGTTGGTCAATCAACCCGATTTGCATTGAATTTTTCTAAGTCTACCATATTCCATGTGGAATTTGACCCTAACCTTGGTTAGGTTATATATCTTGACAACGACCGCTTTAGCCTAAAAAAGGAGGTGTAGCTTGGGTGACATCAAGATTTTGGCGCCGTTGCTGCGGAGTTCGGCTAGACTTGTCTAAGTCAAGTAGTTTGAGAATAAATCCTTATTTCCCTCATGTTACTTGTTTTTGTTGTTTTTGTTTTATTTTAGGGTACAGGTGTAGTGTATACCCAATACATGAAGTCGAGGCATTCCCTTAACTCCATTTGACCCAAAGATCCAGAGAAGACTAAGAAGGACGGCCCAATTCAATGCAAACGATGCGGCAAATATAGCTCTAAACCAGAATGAGAATGAAATTGGAAATAATGACAACCCATCTCCTTTTGAGGACATTGCTCCATGGCCACAGGACTTCAATACTGAAGCTTATAAGTGGAACCAATATTGTCTAAACCATATGGCTATGGAGGTTACTAGAGCTATTGTGGTACCGCCACTATTGGCTGACACAAAGTTCGTGGTCTCGAGTGGGATGCTTCAGATGCTGCAAAATCACGGGTTGTTCGCGGGCCTACCATCAGAGTATCCGCAGAGTCATCTGCACAACATTGCATTTGTCTACAAGAGTGTAATGGGAATACAGAATCTGTCTATGGATATGGTCGGGCTTCGTATTTTCCTATTATATTTAATAAGAAATACAACACTATGGCTATCTGAGCTCCCTCAAAGTTCGATCACCAGTTGGGCTGAGTTACAGAAGGCCTTTTTTGAGAGGTACTTCCTGGGATCGAAGAAGATCAAGTGGAAAGATCAAATCAACAACTTTGAGCAACATCCTCGTGACTCGATCAGTACTACATGGGAGCAATTGACGAAGTGCTTTAGAAGTGTCCCTGACTACAAAATTTTTTATGATGCCTTGGTGGAGATCTTTAACCGTACTCTAGACGAGAATAGTCAAGCATTTGTTGATACCATCATGGGGGAGGCATGTTCTTAGATCAACCATTTGAAGGATTGTTGAGAGGATGGAAAGGGTGGTTAAGAAAAATCGTGCATGGGGGCAAAGGGATAGGCCATCTACCAAAAGTTTGTGCATTAACAATATTGGTTCGGAGCAAGCTAAAATAGATGAGGAGATTATGCAAGAGCTTGCCTGAATCAGTACAGGTATAGAGGTGATAATGAAATAGAATCACGAATGAGTTAATGTAGTTGTTCATCAGCCTCTGCAAGCACTCATGTACGAGGATCCATATTATGAGGAGGACATGTGCTTCATTGTTGATCATACGGGGGGTTTCTGGACCAACGTCCAAGGGTCACTTGAGACTATTTGCGCGTAGGTCAAGGATACCAAGGTCGGATTTATAATAGAGATGGTGCTTTCTGAGACAACCATGGAGGTTACTATGATAGGGATTAGGGCAAGGATAGAGATGCAGATTGGGACCGCAGATATGGCTATAGAAATGGTCCTTCTGTGCCACCACAAAATCACGATACCGGTGCTAGTAGTTCTAGAGTTGAGGAGATGTTTGACCACTTATTGAAGAAAGCTGAGACACAGGATGAGACCATGAGGCAGATGAAGTCTGACATCTCCAGCATAAATCAAAAAATTGAGCCTCATTTTGTCGCTATCAAACAGCTGGAGCAACAATTAAGTCAAGTGTCAAATCAACTCAACCAGCGTCAGAGAGGTACACTACCTAGAAACATAGGTTAGAACCCAAAGAATGAGGGGCAGTGCATGGTAGTTACTATTCATGGTGGTAAGAGTACCACTGGTCCTCCCATGCCAGTAGATGATGATAATGTTCGAGAGAAGACAGTTGATGTCAAGGATGTGGATACTAGAGATGATCGTGTCGAGGATGGGGTGAGTGATACTGCAGAGGCACCACAGAAGCTGAAGTCCATGCCTAGGCCTCCTCCTCCCTTCCCTCAAAGAATTAAACAGAAGGAGGAGGAGGGCAAGTTCAACACTTTCTCTTCATGCTGAAACAACTCTTCATCAACATCCCTCTCATTCAGGAATTGGAGAAGATGTCAGGGTATGTGAAGTTTATGAATGACCTGGTTACAAAGAAGTGCACTATGAGCCAGGAGCTCTCCTAAGAGCTTCAACATTGCAGTGCAATTGCCACAACGTCCTTGGTGTAAAAGCGAGAAAATCTCAACGATTTTGCCATACCTTACACTATTTGAGGTATGGAGTTCCAAGGGCATTTTGTGATCTAAGTGCCAGCATAAATCTGATGCCCCTTGCAGTCTTCAAGAAGCTAGGTCTGGGAGCCCCTACTCCGATGAGCATGCAGTTGTTGATGGCTGATCACATGGTGAAGAAGCATATGGGAATAATCTATGGGAGTATTCGTCAAAGTTGAGAAATTCATATTCCCCGTAGACTTTGTGATCCCAGATTGTGAAGTAAACATCGAAGTCCCAATCATAAGGCCTTTCCTAGCCACTGGTCGATCACTAGTGGATATGGAGGCTGGCCAACTTAGGTCTAGATTGAATGATGAAGAAGTTGTCTTCAATATCTGTCAATCAATGAAGAGGCAAGACGACCTAAAAAAGGATGTTTGGGCACTTGGTGAAGTCTGAACAACCAAGTTGTCCAAGTCGTACTGCGACAATATATCAGGCGCTACTTGGGAGGCAACCCAAGTTATTTTATGTAATAGTTATAGTTGTGTTTTGTTTTTAGCGTTTGGACTTAATGGGTAGTTTAATTTTTCACATTTTTTTTGTAATTTTAGACATTGGACTGGTTGCATATAAGGTAACAGTGTATTCTATGAAGAATGTGCAGGTACAAGACTGAGTCAGTCATCCTGTGTTAAAAAGGCATCAGGAAGTGCTTCTATGACTGGTATCGCATTGTATGTTAATCTATAACTTGTACATTGTCTCATAAAACACTTTCAGTGAGCAAAACGTTGTGCACTACAGTCCACGAACCAACTTTGCAGTCCGTAGATAAAACTACAGGTCGTGAATGGAACTCATGGACCCCAGGTAAGTTTTCTAATTAATTGACTAATTGTTGAGATTTCGACGACCAACTCTATGTGTCGTACCCAAATATATGACTCGTAGACTGGCTCATTAAACCAAGTCCTCAAAACTAGGGTTCAGACATTCTATGAGACCATGAGTTACAGGTCGTAATCCTCTACTGTATCAAGTCACTGTTGATTGGTTCATCATTGACAACACTTCGAGATTATCTCCCAACTTCAGAGTTTTGCATATGTTGAACACTACTTCCTCATCATTCACTCTGAACTTAAGGTCCCCACTCTCTACTTCCACAACAGCTCTTTTAGTGGCTAAGGATGGCGCATCATAGATATTCGGCACGTCGGTATCCATCTCACAATCTAAGATCATAAAATCATCAAGAAGAATGAGCTTGCCTACCTTCACCAACATATCATATAAAATCCCAATCGGCCTTTTGATGGACCGATCAGCCATAAGTAGTGGCATTGTTTTCGGTGTTGGGGTCTCCAATCCTAATTCTTAAAATATGGCTAGGGAATGAGAATTATGCTCGCTCCCCAGTCACATAACTTTGAAGCTCCAATGGTGTATGGAATAGTGAATGCACTTGGGTTTTCTTTCTTCAATAGCAACTTTTGGGTTAAGATTGCACTATAATTGTTAGACACCTTGATTGTCTCACACTTAAGAGCTCCCTACTTTGTGACCAACTCCTTCATGAATTTAGCATAATTAGGCATATCGATCAATGCTTCCACAAGTGGAATATTTATCGGCTGAGTTGAACCATAAAGAGGAATTTCTACGACTTTTCATCCTCCTCTTTCTTTTTGAATCTCTGAGGAAAAGGAGGATCAATCTTAACTTGAGGTATCTTCGACCTCACAGCTGAACTTGAATTTTTTAGGAATATTTTATTAACATTCGCAGCATCATCCCCACTTTTCTCTTCTCTTGTTTGTCACTCTTGGATTTCCAAGAGCATCACCACCTTCATCATTAGCTACACACTCATCAATTTCAACAGTCACTGAACCTTCATCTTCTCCTACTTCACTCTTGCCTTCTTCAACAACAAGTGATGGCATTGTGCCTTCATCCACTTTCCCACTACGAGTAGTATTAGCTAAACATTATTGATCATTTCCCTTAGGATTGGCCACTATGTCACTAGGCAAACCTCCTTTTGAATGTTGATTTAGATGGGTTGAGATGTTTCCAAGCGAGTTTCTAGGAGCTTAATAGGCGCTAAATGTGACATCACTATTTGACTCAACTGTGAAAAGTCAGACTTTATCTCCTTCAAGACTTTATTGGAGGCCTCCACCTTGCTCAAAATTCGAGTGAGCATATCTTTAGTCTGAAGATTATCTTTATTCACCAGAGGGTAGCAGCTTTCACCCTATCATGAGGTGGAACATACCTATCTCACATTCTATCATGTTTTCTCCAACCTCCAACTTGAGGTTGGTCAGGCCACGCATGATATCTCAATCTGGTTGGTCTTGAAAAAGTCAACCGAAAACCCACCATTTGGTTTCCCATATAATGTACCTCCTCATCGTAACCACCTTCAAATGGTGCACCATCAAACATCACATCACTAGCAGCTCCCATCGCATTCACACTTTTACGATTTTCTAACATTACATCCTTAGTCAAGAGGTCAAGCTGAGTTAACATCTTAGCCATGTTGTCATCCCTCTGTTGATCTTTAAGGACCTATTCCTTGGATGGACCCCTGTTCCCTAAAGGTACCATGTCATATCTCGTGGACCATGCTCGATTAATTTTTGTCATGCCATATAGGAGGTCACAAGCTTCAGTGAACGTTTGTGTCATTAATCCTTCTCTCACCAGCTGGTCAGCTACCCTTTTTTAATTGCATCGAGGCTTATGTAGAAGTATTACAAAAGCATATTGTCTAGAACTCCATGATTGGGGCATTGAAGTAAGATTTTCTGAAACCGAAGCCATTTTTCATGCAATGGCTCACCATTAATCTGATTGATGTTCTCAATACTTCTTCTCAACTTTATCATCCTTGAGGAACGCAAAAATCTTTTGAGAAATGTATTTTGCAGCTCCTCCTATAAAGTGATAGAATCACGAGGTAACTCAGCTAGCCACCCCACTACCTTTCCGGTGATGCAAAATGGAAATAGCCTTAGTCTAATGGCTTTTTGACTCACACCTCTGAAATTAAATGGGAGACAAACATCAACAAAGTTCTTGAGGTGTTCATGAGGATCCTCGTGGCCAAGTCCTCCAAAAAATCCCTTCAGTTGGAGGAGTTGCAACATAGTGCTTGTTACGTTAAATTAACTCTTTCGACCAATGAGGATAGTTAGAAATTAGTAGTGTTTCCCACTTGGTCCCAACTAACACCCTTGATATCATTTGCATCTCCAACATTCTCACCATAGACACTCCCATCATCTTCCATCTTAATACCAATTTTTCAACAGCAAAATCAACAAGAAAATAGTAAAAACAACTCTAACACAAGAACAAAGCTCAACAAACACTTCAGTTATGAACTCGCGATTCCCTAGCTAGGTGCCATTTTTTATGTCGCTCAACTCGGGTACTCAAAGGAAGCAGGGGCGGTCATCATCAGCATAATAACCAACTGAGAGATTGGGATAAAATCCCACAGGGAGTCGTATTTCACGAATAGATGTGGTTTATTGGGCTAAGCAATTGTACGATCTAGGGGGTTGCGATAATTGAAAGCAAGATTCGAACTACACGATATCTAATTAACAAGTTAATCAGCAAATTAGGGAAGATGTTGGGGATGTGAAAATATGGGAATCAGTCTACTAGCTGGTCTAAATATTTGACTTAATGAGTTAATAACGAGTGAATAGGCTAGGTTGCTTGTAACCGATGTTCAACTATGACAAATGAGTGTTTTATATGATTCAAATACGATATCATACGCAGACCAGCGAGGACACACTTGGCCTAAGAAGTCTTAGAAAAACCCCTATTATCTTGGCCATTGAATCCATGGTTATGGACTTCAACTGAAATCCTAAAATTTTTCCAGATCCTTCTACACCCTAATCATTCTGGCTTAAGCAATAATTAGAGATCTAAAGTAAACTCCATGTTTGCAACCTTGAAATTATAGATTAAACATAGGAATGGATATAAATTCACTCAAATCAACTGCAAATAAGTCAAAATATCAAAGACCCAATAAATAAATCAAGAACCCATATGAATAGCACACCCCCAACATAGGGATTGTAGCCGCACATGTTAGAAATTAGAGATTTAATACCAAATATAGCAGTTGTAGTCATGGGTAACTAGATTGAATAAAATAGTTGATCATCACTAGCCAATCTACTCAAATTTTTCTTTCCTAATGCTTGAAAACCCTATTAACCCTTGTACTTTAAAGAAGGAATGTTTTATGTACTACTCTCTCTATAAAGCTAAAAGAATGATGTGATATGTACAATGTCCTTTCTAATTTTCTTATATAGTCCAGGAAAAAGTGTGAAAGTTTGTGCAATGAATTTCCATTTGGCAGTCAAGGCCGACCATCGCCAATCACTCCGGCAATGCGCCGAATATGTACTTGACCGCTTTTCTCTTCGTCTTTTTAATGCTTTTTCCTTTGCAACATTAGGCGATGGTTCTTTACTCTGCCGATACAATTTTGTGCTTTGCCAAAGTTCCCATCTCATCGCCTTCTTGATAGGTTTTGGGGCTTTGAGTACTGCAACTTTAGGCAGTCTCTTGAGCCACTCAATAGTGCACCGAATATGTTTTTTGACATCGATTCTGATCATGTTTCTTACTTGAGCATAAACCTAGGTTGCTGCAATATTAGGAAGTCTCTCTAAGTGTATGGCAGATTGCCAAATATGTAAGCGGTGCCGCTTTTTTCCACCTTTTGACACTTCATCTCCCTTTCCAATATTTGTCAAGTGTTTTCCTTTTTTGTGTTTTTAATCCCATTTTCTAACATAACACATGCATAGTTGTTAGAGATGGGAAATGATATCATACTAAGGATAATGTTTCTTTGTAAACTAGCCCCAAAATGAGTTTGAAATATGGACTTATCAGCAGGCCCCGATTTTATAAGGACCAAGTCCCTCAAGAACCTATGGGGGAGCCAATTACTTATGATGAGTTTGGATATTCATTGCCATGTTAGCTCAAGTGGTTCCCAACCAGGCTAGACCGGTTGTTCCTCCTCCCCATGTTACAACTCCAGCTGCTAGAGTAAGAAATTTACCCGGATGAATCCTCTGGAGTTTTATGGGTCAAAAGTTGATGAGGATGCCCAGACCTTATTGATGAACTCTCTAAGGTGTTGACTATTATGGGGGTAACTTCTGAAAAGAAATCTAAACTAGTTGCTTATCAATTAAAGGATGTGCCTGAAGAATGGTATACCCAATGGTTCATGGACATGGTTGGTGATAATGGGGTTGGTTGGGAAGAGTTCAAGCTTTCTATTCTGGATCATTTCTTATCTTTTGAACTTAGGGAGGCCAAAATGACAGAATTTATCAACCTCAAGCAGGGAGGTATGAGTGATGGAATATTCCCCTAAATTTACAAAGCTCTCAAAGTATGGTCCTATGCTTGTGGCTGACCCTTGTGCAAGAATGCACAATGTTATTTCTGGGATCTCTGATTTGGTTTTAAAAGAGTGGCGTACAGCTATGCTTATTCAAGGGATGGACATTTTGAAACTTATGACCTATGTTGAACAGATTGAAGGGAAGAAACTGAAAAAGAGGATGAAGTATTCTAAGAGGGCCCATTATAATGGTGGGTTCACAAACTCTAGGAGTGGTGGTGGTAATGGTCGCTTCCAATAAGGAAAAGGTTCAAATACAGGGGTTGCCAAGGATAAAGTGCCTCCTCCTAAGGCATAGGTTGGGGGTGGGTCAACACATCCTTGATGTGACAAGTGTGGAAAGAATCACTCGAGTGTATTTTAGAAAGCTACAGGTGCTTGCTTCGGGTGTGGTGATATATCCCACAAAGTACCTGGCATCCTAAGAACCCAAGGAAAGGTCAAATAGTTTTGGGTGATCAAGGCCACTATGAGGTTCAAACGGGTGGTGCTCCTAGAAACAATAGATTATATGCCTTGCGTTCTCGATAGGAGATGGAAGAAGCCCAGAAGTTGTGACTGGTATGTTAAAAGTATTTGATTTTGATGCTTATGCCTTTCTTGATCCGAGTTCAAATTTATCTTTTGTGACTCCTCTTTTTCTTGTTAAGTTTGGTTTGAATCCTGAAATTTTGAGGGAACCTTTTTTGGTCTACACTCTCATGGGTGAGTCTATTGTAGCCCAAAAGGTCTATCGGGGTTGTCCTATTTTTGTCTTGCATAAGGTCCTTCCTTGTGATCTTGTAAAACAAGAGATGTTTGATTTTGATATTATTCGGGGGATGGATTGGTTCCATGTGTTTTATGCCTCTATTGATTGTAGAACGCAGAGAATTAGGTTTCAGTGTCCGATGAGCCTATTCTTGAGTGGGAAGGTAGTGACTCCATAATATTGCCAAAGTTACACCTCATTTTGTAGGATAAAGTGGTTGTTATCAAGAAATACAACCTAACCAAGGTTAGGGTCGAACCCACAGGGAATATGTAGACTCAAGAGAATTCAATTAACACAATTTGAGTAGTTAATCAACTTACTTCTTCAAAAGGCAGGGTGCAATAATCAGTAGAAAACTATACCTAACTAACATAGGAGTTAAATCAATATGGACAGAAACAAGGGTATTGTGTTCCCCATGAGTCCCTAACTTAGTATCACGGAATATACTAATTTATTTCTAGTGTGTAGCATGCAGGACGGTATGTTCACCAAATCCTTTGGTCCAGGTGAGAGGCGAATTTCACTATGTGACTTGTCCCATCTCTGTAGTGTCCATTACTAAGTCTTACCTATTAGTCCAACACAACCTCCCGTTGGCCCAATTCAGCTGATTAGACGAGAACACATCAATCGAATCCTATTAATTAATCTTTTTTCCTATTCATTAATACCTTGGTCCAGTCAGTAACACTAGGCAGGTTCTAATGTTGGCCACTATTAGAAAACATGCAAAGCAAAGAAAATTAATTAATAATGCATACACTCTTTCCAAGAATTAAGAATTATCCAGTGTTACCTTATTAGTTCTTCACGGTTCTCACAACCCTAGTTATGGATTTAGCTACTCATGATTTGTATTACAAGACTTATGAATTGGAATAACATAATATAGAACTTACACAATTGAATTAAGAACAAACAAATCCAAACTTCAAATAGAATCATAAGATTAAAGATCAAATCAAAGTACAAGTGTTCTCAAAAGTCCCCAATATTACATTTACTCGATCTCACTATTTTTCCAGTCTAACTCTCAAGTTCTCTGTGTACTATCTATCTCTCTTTTACGAAAAATAATCTAAAAACCTATTTATAATATTTAAAATATAAGTCCTAAATAAAATAGTGTAGCTAGGTTGGCACGCCTCATGAACAGGTTTACGGATCGTATTGCATTCCACAGCCTATAGTCGGGGTCTCGTACAGTGCTGCTGGAAAACTAGAATTCAAGTCTACGATACCCCTCTACCACCCGTGAAGTGGTTTACAGCCCGTTGTGGGGTTTTGTCTGATGAATCTTCAGAAAGTTCTTTGTCTCTGATCCTCAGGGCACGAACCAAGTTCTATACTCGTAAATCAATCCATGACCTATCTTCATGTTTGTAGAATCAGCTTTTGAAAATCAATCCCTCACTAGAATCATCCACGAAACCCACTTCATGGCCCGTAAAGGTCTCATGCTGCATCAAAATCAGCAACTTATGTACTTTCTTCCCAAAATCAAGGCCAACCCTGGAATCCTGCAAATATAACACAAAAACACATAAAACCAACTAGCATCGCATTGAGAACCCACAAAATCCAAGTTTTAAGCATCAAAAGTGTTGTATTTTGAAAGCACATGAACACCTTCAACTTAAAATTGTTGCATGTCCTCAAGAGACAGACTCAATCTATATAAGTAATACAGTAACACATAGATTCAGCCCAATGGCATACATCACATCAATTTTAAATGCAAGTACCCACACCACCTTTTGTTCAAACTAGAATCTGATAGTTATCTAGAAAACCAATATAGACTAGTGGATGTGACAACACAACTATGACAAGTGAGGTACTATCAACAATCCACAATCACTGAATAAGTCTAATGCTAGTAATGCAATGCAAGTGTCTCTTAGAAAGTAGCCCCATATCTATGTCTCAATGATGGTTTCATGTATAATCTTAGGACTATGCAAAATTACTAACTATCACAAAAGATATTTATATATACATCATGCCCAATTCCATAGGCTTGCCCCTATACTCATGACTAAGACCTTCAACCACTTGGGCTAGGATCACTTCAGGACTTTCTAGGCTTGTAACATAGGCTCAGGCGGCTTCGGTATGGTATTTTGGGAACATAGTGAACAAAGGCCCTACTTGACACTGCATTTTCTTACACTTTTAAGCTACCAACTCTGTTATTTTCTATCTCATCTTTCCTTTTTCCTCTTTCAAGCTTTTCTGGGTGCTTTCTTTTCATTTTTTAGCTTTTTTCCTTGCGTTTGCAATTCATTTTTCTTTTTAACTCACAACTAAGGCATCACTTATATTTCTCGCACCCAGTATATGTTTTATCTCCCTTTTCTTTGTATTACTAACTTCCCCCTTATTTTTGTGTTTCACCTTTACACCAATCACCTTCGACTTAGGCTTTTGGCTCGAGTTAAGGTGCACAATATCCATCCTCAAAATTAGGACCACTTTTGGTAACCACTCTCAACTTAGGCTTTTTTCCTCAGTCAAGGTGCACGATGTTCAAGGAAGGACCAGGGCCAATTTCAGCATTTTACAACTAACAAGGCTAGGTTAATTAGGTGTTTGCAAAGAATAGGTACATGTTAGGCTCAAACATTAGCATTAAGCGATATTATATAAATTGGGTTGGACATTTAGGCTAAGTGGACTTTTAAGAACAATGGTATGAGGTCCTTTCCTAATCCAATTAATCTACAGTCTAATTTACAGGACAAGTTTTAAATTAGCACACTACACATGAATTTAGCAATTTAAGCTCACCCTTTTATGGCACTGACTACATCATCAACAAAAACCCCTCAGATCATGCTTTTTGCCTAAATTAATCCTCACTTATCAGAACAAGTATTGTCAACACACCTAAACATGAATGGTTGCTATCTAAACTAACTAATCAAAATTTTGGTAGGCACCATTTTCAAACAAAACACAGAACATGTTGTATGCCACAGGTATTAGTATTATATGCTACAAATACTACCTAAACATTCTAGACGTGTGGATTCAACAAAAAATGAATATCCATCGAGAAACATAACAAAGGCAGAAAGCTCAAGGATCGAAAATTGGAGTAGTTGTGGACCCAAGCTACTCAGACTTCACTGAGGTCCATAACTTCCCACATCCCATTGACAGAGAGGTACATTATCCACAACGCACACAATCAAAGCAAAATTAGAATATAAGGGGTACAAAGGCATACCTGGGCAACTAAGCGCCAGTGTCCACCTTGGGTTGCCTCCCAAGAAGCGCCTGATTTATTGTCGTAGCATGATATAGATAGCTTGAGTACTCAGACTTCCTCAAGATCCCATTCTTCCACATTTTTTATTTCTTCCACGTTTCTAAGGTATGGTTTGACTCTTTGGCCATTTACCTTGAAAGTTTCTTTGTTTCTTCTCTCCAACTCAATAGCCCCATGATCAAAGACACGTGCTACTCGAAAAGGTCCCAACCATCTGGATTTGAGCTTCCTTGGGAATAACTTTAATATGTAATTATAGAGTAGCACCAAGTCCCCTAGTGCAAACTGAGGATTCTCTATCCGACGATCATATTGCAGCTTCATTCTTTGTTTGTATAAGGCTGAGCACTCATACACCTTTAATTGAAACTTATCAAGCTCATTAAGTTGGCTCATCCTAGAGTTTGTTGCATCATTTCAATCTAGATTTAACTTCTTCAGCACCCACATTGCTTTATGCTCAAGTTCCAATGCCAAATGACGTGCCTTCCCAAAGATAAGTTGGTAGGGAGATATGCCTATAGAGGTCTTGAATGTTGTATGATATGTCCGTAATGCGTCATCCAGCTTCTGCGATCAATCTGTCCGATTTGTATTCATAGTCTTGGATAGAATCTATTTAATTTCCCTATTAGACACCTTCACCTACCCGCTTATTTGAGGATGGTAAGGAGTTGCCACCCGATGTTTCACCCCATACTTTTCTTGAAAAGCCTATTGCAAAAGTGAGAACCTCCATTGCAAATGATTGCTCGAGGAGTGCCAAACCTTGAGAAGATGTTCCCTTTCAGAAATAATGTGACACATTTGCCCTCATTGTTGGGTAGAGCCACGGCCTCAACCCACTTTGATACATGATTCGCAGCAACTATGATGTACTTGTTTCCATGTGAGCTAACAAAAGGGTCTATATAGTTTATCCCCCATACATCAAATAACTCAATTACCATAATATTGTCTCTTGGCATTATCCCAATACACCTAGCGCAACCCCACTTGCATCACACGTGATTTCGAAGGACTTTGACCCGTCTGGAGCTACAACAATTGGGGCTAAAATCAACTTCCACTTCAATTCTTAAAAGGCTTTGAGGCATGCTTCATTGAACACGAACTTAGCATCCTTGTCAAGTAACTTGCACAATGTGTGCAATTTTAGAGAAATCGTTTATGAATCTCCAGTAAAATCTTGCATGCCCAAGGAAGCTCCTCACACCCTTAACTGAGATAGGTGGGGAAGCTTCTCGATCACCTCTACTTTCGCTATGTTGACCTTGATCCCTTTTGTAGATATTTTGTGCCCCAATAAAATGCTCTCCTTCACCATGAAGTGACACTTCTCCCAATGCAGCATCAGATGGCTTTCCTCAAATCTTTGCAATACATCATATAAGTGCTTCAAGCAATCCTCAAATGAGTCCCCAACCATACTAAAGTCATTCATGAAGACTTCAATAGTGTCCTCCACCATGTCTGGGATCATAGATATCATGTATCTCTTGAATGTCGTAAGGGCGTTGCACAACTTGAATGGCATTCTCTTGAATGCGAAGGTGCCATAGGGGCATGTAAACGTCATCTTTCTAAATCTGAAGTTGAGTTAACCCTTCTCTATGTCCGCCAAAGTGCATCAATTGGCCAAGAAGGACCTCCCCAAGATGATAAGGACTTTGAAATCAACCTCGCAATTCAGGGTCATGAAGTTGCTGGGGAATATGAACTTCTTAACTTTGACCTGCACATTATATAATATCCCCATAGACTTCTTCACTATGCGATCAGCCATCAATAACCGCATGTTTGTCGGAGTAGGGGCTTCCGATCCTAGCTTCTTGAAGACCGCAAAGGGCATCAAATTAATACTGGCACCTAGATAATATAGTACCCCTGCGAACTCCACATCTCCAATGGTGAAATATATGGTAAAAGCGCCAGGATCTTCTCGCTTTTGGACCAAGGACCTTGTAGCAATTGCACTGCAATGTTAAAGCTCTTGGGAGAGCTCTTGACTCACAGTGTGCTTCTTTGTAACCTGGTCCTTCTTGTACTTCGCATACCTTGGCATCTTCTCCAATGCCTTAATGAGAGAGATTTTGATGGAGAGTTATTTCAGCATAGAGAGAAAGCGCTTGATCTTGCCTTCCTCCTCCCTCATTTTGGTTCTTTGAGGGAAGGAAGGAGAAGGCCTAGGAATGAGCTTCAACTTCTATGGTGCATCAACAACTTCACTCACCCCATCCTTGCCACGATCATATCTTGTAACTGCATCCTTGGCTGCAAATGTCTCCTCTTAAACATTATCCTTATCAACTGGCATTAGAAGATCAATGGTGCTCTTGCCACCACGAGTAATAACCGCCATGCACTACCTTTCATTCTTTGGGTTCTGAACTGTATCGTTCGGTAGTGTACCCCTCTAATGTTGATTGAGTTGAGTCAACACTTGACCAAACCATTGCTCAAGTTGTTTGATATAAATAGAATGAGACCCAATTTTCTGGTTAATACTGGAGATTTCAGATTTCATCCCTCTTAGAGTCTCATCTTGTCTCTCATCTTTCTTCAACAAGCAATCAAACATCTTCTAAATTCTGCAACTACTTGCACATGCATCACAATTATGTGGTGGCACATAAGGACCATTTCTGTAACCATCTCTGTGATCCCAATTTGCATCTCTCTATAGGCCCCTTTTCTGTATCCTTCGTAGTTGTCCCTGAAAGCTCCATCTCTATAGAAGTTCCAACCTCGGTTTCCTTGACCTTGGCACTAATAGTCCTGATTGGACCCTTTGGCGTTAGTTCGGGAACCCTCCCCCCAAGGGCTAAGGTTTCTATGGATTCAGTTTTGTGGAAAAATTCTGATCAACAATAAAACAGGTGTCCTTCTCATAGTAAGACTCATCATACATAGGTGCACATGGAGGCTGATAAACTACTGCATTAGCTCGTTCCTGATTCTGCTTCATCATCAGCTCCATGCCTATGTGAATTCAGGCAAACTCTTACATTATCTCCTTATTGATCTTAGCTTGATCCGAACCAACATTTATAGTGCATGAACTTTTGGTAGATGCTCTGTCCCTCTACCCCCATGCACGATTAGTCTTGACCACTCTCTCTATTCTTTCTGCAATCCTTGCAATTGGTTGATCTAAGAACATGCCCCCATAATAGTATCAGCACAAGCCTGACTGTTTTCATCAAGGTCACGGTAAAATATCTCCACCAAGGCATCATCGACTATCTTGTGATCTGGGACACTCCTCAAGAATTTGGTGAACCGCTCTCATGTAGTACTACTCAAATCACCAGGAAGTTGCTCAAAGTGGTCGACCTGGTCTTTGAACTTGAGCTTCTTAGACCTCAGGAAGTACCTCTCAAACAATACTCTCTGCAATTCAACCTAACTAGTCATCGAACTCTGCGGGAGCTCAGATATCCATAGTGTTGCATTGCTCGTAAGAGACAATGGGAAGACACGAAATCCCACAACACCCATAGACAGATATTGTATTCCCATTACACTCTTGCAGACGAATGCAACATTATGTAGATGGCTATGAGGATCCTGCGATGGTAAGCCCGCAAATAGCCCACGATTCTGCATCATCTGAAGCAACCCACATGAAACCACAACCTTTGTGTCAGTCAGTAGTGGTGGCAACACAATAGCTCCAATCACCTTCATATCCATAGGATTCAGACTGTATCGATTCCACTGATAAGCATTGGCATTACAATCATGTGGTTGTGGAGCAATGTCCTCAAGAGGAGGTGGATTCTCATGGTCAGCATTCTTATTTTCGTTCTTGTTTAGGAGATGCATTATCCACGTTGTTGGTGTTATATTGAGCTATTCTCCTCAATATTCTCTAGATATCTGGGTCAAACGGAGTCAAAAGATTGCCTCAACTTTGAGTGTTGGGCATACGCTATACTTACACCCTGAAAGAGAAATAGAAACAACAAAAAACATAAAATATTGGAAAAAAGGATTAATCCCTAAATCACTATGAATTAACAAGTCTAGCCATATTCCCTGGCAACAGCGCCAAAATCTTGATGTCGCCAAAGTTACACCTCCTTTTTTAGGATGAAGTGGTCGTTGTCAAGAAATAGTACCTAACAAAGGTTATGGTCGAACCTATAGGGAATGCGCAGACTCAAGAGAATTCAATTAACATAATTTAAGTAGTTAACCAACTTACTTCACCAAAAGGGGGAGGGGCTTTGTAATAATCAGTAGAAAACCTAACTGACATAGGAGTTAAATCAATATGGAGAGAAACTAGGGTATTGTGTTTCCCATGAGTCCCTAACTTAGTATCATTGGATACCCTAATTCTTTTCTAGTGTGTAGCATGCAGGACAGTAAGTTAAGTTCTTCAAAACCTTTGGTCCAAGCGAGAGGCGAATTTCACTGTGTGACTTGGCCCATCTCCATAGCGTGCATTACTATCCCATACCTGTTACTCCTAGTACAACCTCCCCTTGGCCCAGTTCAGTTGATTAGACGAGAACATATAAATCGAATCTTATTAATTGATCTTTTTTCCTATTCATTACTACATTGGCCAGTCAGTAATACTAGGCGGGTTCTAATGTTGGTCACCACCATAAAACATGCAAAATAAAGAATATTAATTCATACATGCATACACTCTTTCCAAGAATTATGAGTTATTCAGTTTTACCTTGTTAGTTCTTCATGGTTCTCACAACCCTAGTTATGGATTTAGCTACTCATGATTTGTGTAGATGTGTGACTTATGAATTGGAATAACATAATATAGAACTTACACAATTGAATTAAGAACAATCAAATCCAAACTTCAAAGAGAATCACAAGATTAAAGATCAAACCAAAGTACAAGTGTTCTCAAAACTCTACAATGTTACCTCTACTCAATCTCACTATTTTTTCCACTCTAACTCTCGAGTTCTCTATGTACTATCCATCTCTCTTTTACAAAAAAAAACCTAAAAACCTATTTATAATATTTAAAATACAAGTCCTAAATAAAATAGGATAGCTAGGTCGGCACCCCTCACGAATCGATTTACAGGTCGTATGCATTCCACAGCCCGTAGTTGGGGTCTCGTATAGTACTTCTGGAAAAGTGGGGTTCAAGTCTATGATACCTCTCTACAACCCGTAAAGTGTTTTACGGCCCATAGTGGGGTTTCTTCTGATAAATCATCAGAAAGTTCCTTATCTCAGATCCTCAGGGCATGAACCATGTTATACGACTAGTAAATCAATCCATGACCCATCTACATGTTCTTAAAAGCAACTTCAGAAAATTATCCCCTCACTAGAATCGTCCATGAAACCCATTTCACGACCCATAGAGTGACTTACGGCCCATAAAGGGTCTCGCATGGCATCAAAATCAGCAACTTCTGTGCTTTCTTCCCAAAATCAAGGCCAACACAAGAATTCGGCATATATAACACATAAAACCAACTAACATCGCATTGAGAACACACAAAATTCCAAGTTTGAAGAATCAAAACTGCTGCATTTTGACAGCACATCACTCCGCTTTTAAGGGCCAATTTATTTCATATCTCAAAGCTCAAAAAATAATTTTTGAAGGGTTCATCTATAATATTGTGAGGGTTAGAGATGTGGAGTCTGGGTCTCCTACTCTTGAGTCAGTTCCGGTGGTTAATGAATTTCAAGATGTCTTTCCCAATGATTACTCGATATTCCTCCTGAAAGGGAAGTGGACTTCAGTATAGATCGTCTTCCTAATACTCAACGTAGCTCCATACCTCCTTATCATTTGGCAATGGATGAATTAAGGGAGTTGAAGGATTAGTTGAAGGACTTATTAGAAAAGGGATTTATTAGAACAAGTATATCGCCCTGGGTTGCTCCTGTGTTATTCGTGAGAAAAAAGGATGGATCACTTCGGATTTGTATTGACTACCATCAATTGAATAAGGTTATCATCAAGAATACGTATATGTTGGATAGAGTTGATGACTTTTATGATCAATGTAAGGAGCTACCAATTTCTCAAAGATTGACCTTCATTCTAGCTATCATTAGTTGAAGGTAAGGGAGTATGATATTCCCAAAATATCTTTTTGAACCAGATATGGGCATGTTGAACTTGTGGTAATGTCATTTGGGTTGACTAATTCTCTGGCTATGTTTGAGGATCTTATGAATCATATGTTCATGCCATTCCTTGATATTTTTGTGATTGTCTTCATCATGATATTCTGATTTATTCTCGAAGTGAGTGGGAGCATATGGATCACTTTAGGTTGGTTCTTAAGACTTTAAGGGAGAAGAAATTATTTTCCAAGTTCAGTTAATGTGAGTTTTGGTTGGGTGAAGTTGCTTTCCTTGGCCATGTGGTATCCAGTGATGACATTAAGGTTGACCCAAAGAAGATTGGGGCCATGAAGAATGGACCTAGACTCCTTCAAATATTCAGAGTCTTCTAGAGTTAGTTGGTTATTATCAAAGATTTGTAGAAGGCTTTTCATCTATATTTGACTAAGTTGACTCAAAATAATGCCAAGTTTATATGGTTGGATGAGTATTAGAACAGTTTTCTAACTTTGAAAGATCGGCTTACATGAGCCCCTGTTTTGACTTTATCGGATGGCTTAGATGGATTTGTGGTATATTGTGATGTTTCTCTGATTGGTTTGGGTTGTGTGCTTATGCAACATGGTTAGGTGATAGCTTATGCATCTAGGCAACTGAAGGTGCATGAACAAAATTACCCAGCTCATGATCTCAAACTGGCGGCTCTAATGTTTGTTTTGAAGGTTTAGAGACATTATTTATGTGCGGTTCATGTTGATATTTTCACCGATCACAAGAGTTTGCAATATATGTTCATCCAAAGAGGTATTAACTTGAGGCAATGGAGATGGTTGGAACTTCTTAAAGATTATGACATGAGTGTTCAATATCATCTCAGCAAGGCAAATGTTGTAGTTGATGCTCTTAGTAGGCTATCTATAGGTATTGTGCCCATGTTGATGAGGGAAAAAAGAGTTGGTAAAAGATGTCCATCGCTTGTCTAAATATGATGGTGGCATTCATGTTCAGAATGGAGCTGATTCTTCTCTGGTTGTTGATGCCAAGGAAAAATAGGACCTGAATCTGTCATTACTTGAGATGAAGAAGTTGGTTGCCAAAATGAAGATAGAGATTTTCTCCCAAGGGGGAGATGGTGTACTTCAGTGCCAAAATCGGTTGTGTTTTTCAGATGTTGATGCTCTTAGAGAGGTGACCATGAGTAAATCCCACAACTCTCATTATTCTATACATCTAGAATCCACCAAAATGTATTGGGATTTGAGGGAATAGTATTGGTGGCATGGTATAAAGAAAGATATATCCAAGTTTGTATCTGAGTGTCCTAATTGTCAATAAATGAAGGTGGAACACCAAAGGCCAGGCGGTTTGGCTCAAGATATTGAGATTTCTACTTGGAAGTGGGAGAATGTGAATTTGGACTTTGTGATTGGATTGCCCCGTACCCAAAAGCGATTTGGTTCTATTCAGGTCATTGTTGATAGGATGACAAAATTGACTCATTTCTTTTTTGTTAAGACTATTTTCGATACCGAAGATTATACAAAGTTGTATATTCGAGAGTTGGTTAGTTACATGGTGTGCCTATGTCTATTATCTTGGATCATGGTATCCAATTTACTTCACACTTTTGAAAATCATTTCAAAAAGGGCTTGGCACCAAGGTGAAGTTGAGTAACGCTTTCCATCCTCAAACCGATGGATAAGCCAAAAGGACAATTCAAACTTTGGAGGACATGTTGAGGGCTTATGTGTTAGAATGCAAGAAAAGTTGGGATGATCATGTACCACTTATCGATTTTGCCTTCAACAATTGTTTTTATGCTACCATTGGTATGGGACAATTTGAAGCTTTGTATGGGAGGAGATGTAGATCCTCGGTGGGATGGTTAGTGTTGGGTGAGATGGCATTGATAGGCCCAAATTTGGTGTTGGAGGCCACGAAAAAGGTGAAGATGATTAGAGAAAGGTTGAAGATGTCTCAAAGTTTTCAAAAGTCTTATGCAGATGTTAGGAAGAGGGATCTTGAGTTATATATCGGTGATTGGGTGTATGTGAAAGTTTCTCCTATGAAGGGTGTAATGTGTTTTGGCAAAAAGGGCAAGTTAGGTCCCTAGTATGTAGGTCCTTATGAGATAGTTGAGTATATTGGCAAGGTGGCCTATAGGTTGGGTTTGCCTTTGGATATGAGTTCTATTCTCCCGGTTTTCTCTGTGCCAATGTTGAGGAAGTTGATTGGTGATCCTAGTTCGATTGTGCCTTTGGAAGGTGTTGAGGCAGAAGATAACATGACTTATGAAGAGGTGCCAGTTGAAATTTTGGATAGACAAGTGAAACGGCTTCAAAACAAGGATATGGCTTTGTCTAAAGTACTTTGGAGAAATCAACATATGGAAAGTGCTACATGGGAGGTAGGGTCGGACATGATGAGACAATATCCCCATCTTTTCCAATCTACTCAACCCTAAGGTATTTGATTCTTCCTATTCTAAATGGCCATACTTCTTTCACTTTTATGCTTGCATGACATGACATGCATACATGTGCACGAAAATGATTTAAATTATGTTTTGACATGAGTTTTAATGTTTTTTTATTTTCAAGTGATGAGTTATGCATTGTGTTTTCATGTTGAAATGTTTCATGTTCAAGTCAAACCTTCCAAGCCATGTTCTAGCTCATTCGATAATGAATGTTCCTAAGAAGGACATGATGTAAGGACCCGGGCATCGCAAGGCCTTAACGATGCTTTAAAATTGGGTTTCCAATGTTTTTGACCAAGGTGCCTCTCCAGGATCACCTTCACGAGCCGTGGAGGTAGACTTGGGGTGACCCTTGGCCATTTATGTGGCTTCTTGTGGCTTCAACAATGGTTCAAGGACAAGTAGTCGTCCATAAAGCCTTTCACGGCTCGTGGTCCTTACCACTATCCGTGAAAGGGGCTCTTGGAAGGTGCCCTTGCCTTCAAGCCACTGCTTTGGCTAAGGCAGCCACCAAGGTGAGTTGTACGGACCGTACAACTCATCACTGACCGTGGTGGACTTCTGTGAAAGGACCCTATGCTAAATTTTTCCAAGTATGGAAGTACCATCTTGGAACTTGAAATTTTACACGGACTCTACCATGGACCGTGAAGCCTTCATTGGAAACACCCTGGCCTAATTTTTCTAAGTTTCAAAGAGGGCATTTTCACGGATACTTGTAAAATTAGTAAAGCTTTGTACGGACCATGGTGCATTTGTACGGGTGCCCGGGAAAAATTTTAAGTCTGCTACATTAATGGTCTTATGTTTATTCCCCTTTTTAGGGATGGTATTTACCTTTGGTAAGTAGCCTACTCTTTCTCTGGTGTAGAGGCAACATCAGAATTCCAAGTAATAGCTCGCTTGGTCGTATATGTCGGTTATGGTCATATCCTTGTATGTTTAAGTATTATGGCATTCATGCATCATGAATTCATGGCATATTGATATATTATTCCTTCTTATATATTTCCTTCTATATATATGTGTCCTTGTCATCTATCATTGATTTGCAGAGTAATATGTTCATAAGCATCTGTATGCCCGCATACTTAGTATATTCAAATGTACTAACGCATACTTTTTCCTATATGATCTAACCATGTAGGGACCAGACACTATCTTCATCTACCTCTTGACGGTTAGATTGGATTGTGGGCTTGCTAGTAGTGAGTTTTTTACTCCAAGGACAAGACCCACCTTTTATCTACCTATTATGTTATATTCATTTATGTCTTTACTTTGAGGGTGAGCCCAGGACATATCTTGACCCCCGTTCTACTCTATGAACTAGAGGCATTGATGGACATCATATAAACTCTATGTACGAGCTTGTTATGTGTTATGCTTATTACTTATGGAGGTTATGTTCATGTCTCTCTCATGATGTTGATGTTATGATGATATGATTATGATGAGATGTGGATATGTGGAAAGTCTTAAGATCCTTCTATCCCCATAGTGTGAGTCATACTTACCCACCCCCTAAATCTTAATTGCTCTTTGCTATGTGAATTCATGCAACTCCCTTTCCCAATGACATCCCCATAGCTTGAGTCCAAATCCTTAGTTCCCTTAGACCTATGTGTTTATTTTTTTAATTATGCGCTTCTGAACCAATGATGTGTATATGGATGCTATGAGGCTTGTTTGGGGATTCTCGGGTTCCCATTCGCCATGTCACTCCAAGGCCCTAGGCCCTAGTCGTGACAAGAAGTATATTTCAAGGTTTATGGTTGAGTGTCCCAATTGTCAACAAGTTAAGGTTGAACATCAAAGGCTGGGTGATCTAGCCCAACATATTGAAATCCCCACTTGGAAGTGGGAAGAGATCAATATAGACTTTGTAGTTGGTTTACCTAAAACCAAGAGGCATTTTAACTCCATATGGATGATAATGGATAAAATGAAGAAGTCAGATCATTTCTTACTAGTCAACACAACTTTCAGTGCCAAAGATTATGCAAAGATATATATTCGCGAGTTGGTGAGGTTGCATTGGGTTCCATTGTCCATCATATAAGATCGTGGAGCTCAATTCACCTTTCAGTTTTGGAGGTCGTTTCAAAAGGGCCTTGGTACTGGCCTTGGTACTAAGGTAAAATTGAGTACCACTTTCCATCTCCAAATTGATAAATAAACCAAAAGAACAATTCAAACACTTGAGGATATGTCGAGGGGTTATGTGTTGGAATTCAAAGGAAGTTGGGATGATCATCTACCTTTTATTGTGTTTTCTTACAACAATATCTTTCACTCAAGTATTGAGATGGCATCACTTGATGATTTATATGGTAGATGATATAGATCACCGTTTGGATAATTTGAAGTTGGTGAAATGGCTTTGAAAGGACCGTACCTAGTCATGGATGCTATAGAGAAAGTTAAACTCATAAAGGAGAAGTTGAAAATGGCTCAAAGTCGACAAAAGTCTACTTTGATGTTAGGAAAAGGAACCTTGAGTTTAATGTTGGTGACTGGGTCTATTTGAAGGTATCACGCATGAAGGGTATAGTTCAGTTAGTGAAAAGGAGAAATTAAAGCCATCAGTATGTAGGACCTTACAAAATCATTAGAAAGGTTGGCAAAGTGGCTTATGAATTGGAGTTCCCAATGGAGATGAATATGATTAACCTATTTTTCTATACATCGATGTTGAGGAAATTTTTGGATGATCTGAACTCCATAGTTCTATTGGAGGATGTTAATGTTGAAGAGAACTTGACCTATGAAGAGGTTTCAATTGAAATCCTTGAGGCAAGTAAAGAGGTTAAGAAACAAAAAGGTTGAATCGGTTAAAGTGCTTTGGAGGAACCAATAATCTGAAGATGCAACTTGGAAAGCAAACGCGGATATGATGAAGTGATACCCTCATTTTTTCACTCTACTCAAGCCTAAGGTACTATATTCCTCTTGCCTTAAGACCTCAAAATTCTTGCATTTCAGTTTTCATGTTGTTTATGCATATTTACATGTTTATGGGACTATTTTGGGTGATGTTTAAAATGTAAATTTGAAAATATTAACGAAGATGTGCTTAAACTACATTTTGCATTCATACTGGATTGTTAGCTGCTTCCCTAGCCCCTGAAGCCCTACATTTAGTACATTCGGGGATGAACGTTCCTAAAAGGGAGTGTGAGGACTAGCAAGTTCAAAAGTCAAAAATTTCAGAAGAAGTGGAACTAGAAATGTTACCGACCAAAGTACGAGCCTTATTTATGACTCATGGATCAAACAACGGGTCATAAATAAGTCTCGTGAATGGGGTCAGCTTGGGTGAAAAATTGACTAAGTGTGGAAGGGATGTACAAGGGGTATTTATAGTCCATAAATAGTACTATAGACCATAAACAGGATATGTGGATTGGTGACTTTTACAGTCCGTAGTTTGGTCTCGTGGATGGGACCTTGAATTTGAAAAATTTTCTAACCGTTAGCGTATCCTACAGGTTGTTTATATGACCTATAGACCAATCTATAAGTTGTAGACTGGTCTTGTGGATTGAGCTTTAGAGACCAAGATTTAGAAGATTAAAAACTGAACATGATGAAACCCCAAGTATGGCTTGTAGGTCACTTTACGACTCATAATCAAGGTTATGGTCTAGAATCCAACAATTTTAATGAAGAGAATTTTTTTCCTTCTCTATACCCTAAGCCTAAAACCATATCGTTTGGGGATTCTTTTCCCTCCCATATCATATCTTAAATCCTCTCATTCTCACCATCCAAAATCCTCCTAAAGTTCTCTAAAGAAAATACTCTCCAAGGCAAAGATTAGGGTTTTTTCTAAGAGTTTTCTTCTTCAACTTCTTTAAGCCTCTCCTTAAGGTCATTATCAGCTACATAAGTTTGATTTGTGGGTTTCTTCTATCGACAAAGACCAATCATAATTCGTTTTACCTTTTTTCAAAGTTCTTGAAAGTTTATATATATATGAACATGATTGAAATGATGTTTAAATGATATATTTTCAGTTATTTTGATTCTAATAATGCTATATAGTAATGTATCATGAGTTTCTATGATTATCAAGTTCAGTGCTATGATTTTATTATTTAGGATTTTCAATAATGATGTGGGTTTTTTAAGCATGGTTTGCACTTGATAAATTTTATCATGATCTTGCATTATTCTCTTAAAATATGTGATTTTGAGGTCATTATTTAAACCAACTATGTTTAAGATGATTTTACATGATGTTGATGATAAGGGCTTACAAGTATTTTTTGAATGTTATGAATGTTTTCAAAGCATGTTATAAGCCCTTAATGATGTTTAAGATGGACCCTCAATGTGAAAGGAAAATCCTCAATTGAGTGGCTTCCGAGTTATGAGCTACTCCTATATGATGCTACTTATGATTCTGAGATATGATTGCATTACTATGCTAAGTGTTTTTAAAGTATTCTGTGGGATTGACTTAGCACTGAATGATGCATTGAGGTGAGGCAAAGTACCTTAAAAACAACCTCTTATCCCATTAACTATGTGCCACCATAGGAGCCCTTGTAGGCTAAGCCTAGTGGATCCACAATAACAAAGTTATGTTGAGATATGCATGCAAACGTTGATGGAGTTCTAGCCGACAAGTGAACTCCCCATGCCAACATAGGGGTTTATGTTGGATTCCATGTAGTAGATCGCATGGTCTTAAATGTCGATAATGGTCTTCTCCCGCAAAAATTATGCATTTGATGTTATTGTTCCTTAATATATGTTTACAAGTAATGCATTGATCTTTACTTCATATAGATCTTTATCCTTGACCATGGTTTTTGCATGTTCAAATGATATAATTACAATTCCATGCATGATGATTTTTCAATTCCATGAATAATTTCATTACAATTTCATATTTGTATTGCATCTCACATACTTGGTACATCCCAATATACTAACATAATAAGTTTCCTACATGATGTCACCATGTAGGACCGGACTTCTCCTCCATCACCAGCACATAGCTAGCCTACGATGTCCAAGAATAGTAGCTTTGGTGAGTCCTTTAATTCGGGGACTAGACCCCTTTCTTCTTGATATGTTACTTTACAACATTATTCATTTAAAGTTGTGTTTATTGAGACTTTTACTTTCTGTCTTAGTTTCATGACTTTTGCACTTGAGGGGAGTTTAGGATATATCTTAGCCCCTACTAAGTCCTTTGTGTATCAAGGTGTCTTTGGACAATATGGTTGTAACTATCCAACCTAGGACCTAGTCATCACACGGCAGAGAAGATACTCGAAGGCACCTCACTCAAGTCATCTTTAATATCTTAAGCATTCATAGGCATTAAATTAAACTTTTGTGGAAATAAAATGAGGGAAAGGGCCTGTGGGCATTTTATAACAATGAAGCAATATTAAAAAGCATGTAAGAGTAACATATCTTTGTCCATAAAGCATACCAACTACTATATAGATGGCGGGAACCTGTAACGATTGGTTTTCATCAAATAGAAAAGACTATATTATTCAACAACATAGAAAGTAAAGGTCTTAAAAGGGCAACATAAACATCATCTCAAAATAAAATACAAGCTAGAATAGAAAATGATTGAATCCTGAACTAAGGGCTCAGCAATAAAAGTACTAGTTTTAAATGCCAAAAACTAGCCACGAGCCGGTGGAGGAGTACCAGTCCCTACATGGTTAAATCGTGCAGGCAAATTATGCATTAGTACATTGGAATGTACTAAGTATGTGAGATGTAATGCAAACATGAAATTGTAATGCCTTCATTCATAGGTAAAACATATAAGTACACATGAGGTAGTAAATTACATAAATATGAGCTTAAGCATGCACAAGGAATATCAGTCAATATGAATAAGAGTCAATGCATGAGAAATCACATATAAATGAATCATATCTTAGAGTCATATACATGTGGAAGAAGACCCTAACCTACATATAAGACCATGTGAGCTACTACATGGAATCCAACATAACCCCCTACGCTGGCACGGGAAGAACACTTGTCGGGTGGAACTCCCTCACTTCGCATGCATTTTTATATAACATAAATGGCCCGCGTGGATCCATTAGCCTGGCCTATAAGAGCTCCTATGGTGGTACATAGTTAATGAGACAAAGGTTTGCTACTAAGGTTCCCTTACCGAACCCCACCTCAAAGCCACATTCGGTGCTAAGTCATCCTACAGAATCTTTAAAACATAGCTTAGTCAAATTATGACACTTAGAATTTTAAGTAGCAAATCATAAGAGTAGCTTGAACTTTTAGAAACCACCAAGGGAGAATTGTCCTTTCATCTCGGGGACCTTCGTAAATATTTTTTTAGGGAAATTGTCAACATGCTTATATCTTTGATAAATCATAGCCATAAAACTTAGCTTTAATTCACTAATTATCATCATAAATTATGCAATTTACTTGAAAACTATGTAGACTAAGCTTTTAAATTGGAACAATCATAAATCACATGTTCATGTTTAAATCATGAAAATATGTCACTTCAAAACATGCAAAACATCCCACACTTCATCATAACAAAACTCATCATTTGGGGTCATCATTAATGACTTAAAAACATCATACAATATCATTGAGATTATTTAACAACGTAAAGCATCATGAAATCATCATAAGCTTGAAGGAACTTTAAGAAAAAGTAAAATACAATATTAAGGACTTTGTGGGTGAAAGGAGACCCACAATCAAACTCACATACCTTGGTAAACTTGGGGAAAGTGAACATGAACCCTTTGGAAAAAACCTTGAAATCCCTAACTTACCTTGACCCTTTTCTAGAGAGAATATTGACTTAGGGGATTTTAGAAATTGGAAGAATGAAGAGAATGGAGGTCCTTAAGGGCTTAAGGTATGATTTAGGCCTTTTTAAATCCCAAAAATGACATAATTTAGGAATGAAATTTGCAAAAATGACAAAATGGCCCTTCATTAAAACTACCAAACTGATTCTATAAAAGCTTGTGTATGGGTCGTGGATTGAATTACGGACCGTAGGTCTTGTCCATCCTGTTAACTTTTTCAAAATTCCTAAAACCACTTTACTGACCCAACCTATGAAACCATTTTCTATGGGTCGTATATAGACTTACGGGTCATGGTTAGACTCATAAATCCCTTCTATACTTAGTCATTTTTCTCATTTTCTTGGACCTTATCTACAAAGGGATTGTACGGCCCGTGTAACGTTTTATGGATTATGTTGTTAATTCGTAGGTCACTTTCCAGCAAACTCCAAATTTTCTTCATGTTAAGGCCCTCATCCACGAACCTATCTGTGGTTCATCTTATTTTCTATAGGTCGTCACTGGGTGTGTGGATTACCCCACACTCAAAAACATTTTCTTTTCCGAAGTCCATGTTTAAGGATCGACTTATGAGCCGTAAGTCGATTGACGGGGCTGTAAGTCACCCTCATAAACTAACTCCAAGTCATTCTCTGTCCAACTTTTTGCACTCTTAGGCTCCTAAATTGGGGATCATTACTATGGTCTATGATTTAAGTTGATGACTTTTAGCGTTTTTCCATTGATATGATGATTCTTATAGTCCCTTCCTGCTTTTAAATTTCGCTTAGTGTTCTTTAATTACCTATGAATGCTAAGTGGCTTGGGTGAGGTGCCTTCTGGTCCCTCATTCATTGTGCTACAGCGAGGCCCTAGGCTTGGATCATGACACTTATATAATCCGACTTTCTAACTTACAGGGTATTATCATTTGAGTAACATCTTAAAAGTGCAAAGGCTGGTAAAAAATAGAAATTTCCAAGCTTGGGTGCATTAGTGCAGAAATCTTACCATGTACAGGTCCTTTACACGAACTGTAGGGAGTTTTATGGCCCATGAAGAGGTTCTTGGAATGTGAAAAAAATTAAAGAAATAGAACAGTGTCATACAAAGGGGTTCACGACTTGTGAAGGCTTGCATGGTCCATGAAAGAGTCTATCAATTCGACTCCACAGAAGCCTAAGGATCTCAACCTTCACGGGCATTTATATGGCTCGTGATGAGTTAAATGGTTTTTAGACCCTCCTATATAAAGTGTGCTTTCAGTACCTCCAGATCCCTTTGTAGACGATAAAATACGCGTCGAGAAAAAAATAATAATCAAGAACGAAAATATTGCAACAATTGTAGTATTTGATTTCAATATTTGAGTGTTACAATCTCTATGAATCCTTTGATTCGCTTTTTCAAGTGTAAATTCAAGGTCTCTTGAGTTTGTTCTTGAATTTGAAGTCTTGTTCTCGAATCCGATCTTGAATCTTGATTTGAATCTTGATCTTGATCTTGAAACTTTGAATTTATTCTTGAGCTTATTCTTGAGTTCAAGATCTTTTAAGCTTGTTCTTGAACTTGAATGTTTGAATTCTTGAATTTGTAGAGAAATTTGTAGTGTTTGATCCACAAGCTCTCTCTAGCTTTTTTTTAGAATTCTTGATGTGCTTTTGAATTATGAGGACCCCTATATATAGTTGTAGAATAGAGGAGTCATGATGGAATCACGCTTTCTCCCGGCCAATCAGATATAAGTAACATGGCATATTGAGCTTTAATGAAATGGGCCTGTCATTTTGATACATAGCATGATCCTATTGGCTTCTTTGTTTGACTCGGCGTGCCACGTCATTTGACATGTGGCACCAAGATGGGTCTCCTGGATGAGAGGATATTAAGCCTACTAAAATAGGTTATCTTTTGTAGCCCAAATAATTGAATTTGGCCTTTTGATTAAACTCATACTTTATTGGGCTTAATTAAAAAAAATCAATTATATTAATCCACAATATTTGTTTGGACTAATATATTTTGATTTTAACATAATTTGAATCATTTTATAAAATTATATTTTAATAAATTTTATATGATTACAAATGCTCCCTACTTTAAGTCTTGTCAAGATATTTTATCTTTTAAAGACTAGGCTTGAAGTATTAATGGATGATTAAATTATACTGACACCACTTAGTGATCAAAACATTCTATATAATTCTTTTTATATATACATGGAGTTATTTTAAATGTAATGTTGGGAATTTTGTTTTCCAATTGGCATAGGGACATGTGAAAAGAGTCATGTAATGTTGAAAATTCTTTTTTTTTCATTCACATAGGAGCACGTGAATGGGCTCATTTTTCCTTTCTTTATTTGACTTCTACTAGGACTCCTTTTTTCTTTTCTTATTTGACTTCTACTAGGACTCCTTTTTCCTTTTGTTATTCTTGTTCAATTAAAAATAGGGAGAATAAGAAGTGATTTTTGTTTTGTATTAGAATTCCTCTTTAAAGCATAATAAGAACTGTAGATAGTGTAGGACATGGATTGATTGAACATCTATAAATAGATCCCGCTCTTTATTCTTTTAGCATCAACATTCAAAGATTTGGAGTTCCTCTCTTCAAAAAAATCTTTGAAATTAGACGTGGCGCTTCAAAGTGCGAGGCACCAATATTTTTTTTTGTTCTGCCTCGTTCTTTTTTTCCTCTTTCTTTTGCAGGGTTGTAGAATTAAGCTCCATTGTGTCACAAGAATTTGGTCTTGGGTGTGGAGGGATAAAATCCGCACTCACGCCTTGAGACCACTAAAATGAGGTTTTACACTGTTCTAAATGTTTAAACATAGGGGACCAAGAATACGAGGCTTTACGTTGTTCTAAATGTTTAAACGTAGTGGACCAATAATACGAGGCTTTACGTTGTTCTAAATGTTTAAACATAGGGGACCACCAATTCGAGGGCTTTACAATATTCCCAATGTTTAAACATAAGGGACCACTAATTCGAGGCTTTACAATATTCCAAATGTTTGTGAAGAGGCCATCTTAAGGTGCAAAGGGACAATTTTTATCCACCTTAAGGCATGGAAATTCGGAGATCCTTTTAAGGATAAGCCCACGAAAAGGCCAGCTAAGGTGCAAAGGGACAATTTTGTCCACCTTAAGACATGGAAATTTAGAGATCTTCTTAAGGATAAGCTCACGAAAAGCCCAGCTTAAGCTGCAAAGGGATACATTTTGTCCACCTTAAGGCATGAAAATTTAGAGATCCTGTAAAGGATAAACCAGCAAAAAGGTTAGCTTAAGGTGCAAAGGGACAAATTTTTGTCCACCTTAAGGCATGAAAATTCAAAGAGATTCTTGTGGCATAAAGGGATGGATAATCGACTTTATCCCAAGAAAGGCAATTCGAGGGAATCCTTATGATGCAAAGAGATAGTTACTCATTTTTGCCTCAAGAAAGGTGAATTTAAAGGTCAAGGCTTTGAAGGCTTTAACTTTCAGGCTCAACAACTTTAAACAATTCCACTTATAAATATGGTGGATTTGAAACTTCAACTTTAAGAAGGAGAAAATTTGAAGACTTCAAATTGCAGATTTCAAGAAGTTAAAATCTTAAAATGCATACTTGATTGGTTTAAAACCTCAAATCGTGCACTTGAAGAATTTTCATACTTTAACTTAAAAACTTGAAAATTATAAACACTTCAACATGCATAGTAGGAGGATTTGAACACTTCAACTTACAAACTCAAAGAATTCGAAGACTTCAACTTGTAAAATCGAAGAGTTTGAAGGCTTCAACTTGTATACTTGAAGAAGTTGAAGACTTTGATTTGCTAACTTGACCAAATCTGAAAGTCTTAAGCATGTTATTCAAGGAGCTCACATTCCATAGGGCTTTGCCCTCAGAAGGAATCAAATAGAGACATATAATTTTTTAACACTCATGCAACTGAACTAAGAATATAATTCCAAGCATCTACATACCTCAATAAAGAGGATCAAGTCACAATGTAGTTCTGGGGGAGTGTTTTTTTAAGGGTGTCGTACACAGTTTATACTCTTGTAGTCCAGGAGTATTATGCACTTTATACCCAAATTTCAAGGAGCATAACTTTCCTCAAGGATAGTATCTCTTAAGGAATTTTGCAGTTATAGGACCGATCCTTATGCCATCTGCATCGACAAGCTTGTAAGCACCATTTGAGTATACTCCTTGCACTACATATGGTCCATCCCACTTTGAGGTGAATTTTCTCCCAGACTTATGTGAAGTGATAATGGGTCTTCTTACTACGAGAACTTGGTCTCCAACTTGAAAACACCTCAAGCAAACCTTATTATTGAAAGAACGAGACAAACGAGCTTGATAACATTTAAGATTTTGTTAGGTTTCTAACCTCTTTTCATCAAGTGCTTCTAACTCAGCAAGGCGTAGTCGAGCATTTTCCTCCTCAATAAGCCCTTCTTGGATAACCAGTCTCAAAGACGGTATTTGATGCTCAAGTGGCAGGACCGCTTCAACTCTAAAAGCAAGCAAATATGGGGTTGCTTGAGTTGGTGTGCGATATGCATCCTATATGCCCATAAGGCTTCTTCCATTCTTTCACGCCAATAAGAAGATTGCATAGAGTCTTAATGAATGCTTCGGCCAGACCATTGGCGGCAGCATGATACTTAGAAGATTTCTGCTTCTTGAAGCCAAAGAGATTGCATATTTTATTCATCAACTTGTTATCAAATGGCCTGCCATTATCCGTTATTATGTATCGTGGAATGCCAAATCGGTAGACAATGTTTACTCGAATAAAGTTTGCAACATTCTCCTTCTTAACTTCTTTAAGAGCTATAGCTTCGGCCCATTTAGAGAAGTAATATGTCGCATCCAAGATATACAAGCGTCCACCAGAAGATTTTGGCAGTGGTCCAACAATGTCCGGTCCCCAAGCATCGAATGGCCAAGATGCAATAGTCGAGTGTTAAACTTAAGGTGGTTGATATATGAAGTTTGCATGGAATTGACAAGCTTTGCACCTTCGAGCATAATTCAAGCAACCGTTTACCATGGTTGGCAATAATACCCCATTCTTTTTATGTGAAAGTGGAGCTTTGGCCCAGACTGATATGATCCACACACTCATGAATGTGCCTCTTGCAAAGCTTGAGTCGCTTCCTCCTCCCCCAAACACCGCAAGAGCATTCCCTCAAATGATCTTCTATACAATGTGTCCTTGTAGTAGAGAAAGCGATGTTCCCAACGACGAATGTCAGTTCTTCTTTTAGCATCTTCTAGAAGTATCCCATAACACAAGTAGTCGATTATAGCCTATCCCCAGTCCTCTTTGTTGGCTTCAAAAACTGCGACAACATATTGGAGGGTCACATCTTCAAGCCATCTTATCAAATTTTGGGCATAACAGTGATATGAGTGCAACTTAGGCTTCCTTACCTCATAGGTTCCCAAGAGTTGTCTAATCACTAATTGAGAATCACCAAAAACTTGCAACTGCAGTTGCTTCATGTCATGGACATTTCGAGTCCAAGTATTAGCGCTTGATATTCTGCAACATTGTTGGAGAAACGTTGTTTCAATGTGATGGAGAATGGTAAGACCTCTCCTTGTGAAGTGACAAACACCACACCTACACCAGCTCCACCATGATGTGCAGCCCTATCAAAGTATATTTTTCAAGGGGGTTGGATCTCGATGGCCACTGCATCTTCATCGGGAAGCTCATCGCTTAATTTCCAATCATCTGGTATAGGATGGTCTGCCAAAAAGTCCACTAATGTTTGTCCCTTCACAGCCTTTTGAGGGATGTACACAATCTCAAATTGTTGGAACTGAAGGTACCACCTTGTTAGTCGGTCACAAAGGACTGGTTTCGACATAACAAATTTCATGGGATTTACTCGAGAAACCAGATGGAAAGTGTGAGCTTGAAAATAGTGCTTCATCTTTTGAATCGAGAAGACCAGTGCCAAACACAACTTTTCAATTGGTGAATACATCAGCTCATGTGGTGTCATTATTTTGCTCAAGTAATAAAGGGCATTTTCCTTGCCTTCATTATTCTCTTGGGCTAGTAAGGCTCCCACGGACCTTTCTTGCACCGCAATATAAAGTATCAGTGGCTTTCCAGGTATAGGCGTTGCTAAGATCGGAGGTTTCGTCAGATATGCTTTGATACTTTCAAAGACTTTGCTACATGTTTGATCCCACTTGAAAGGGACACCTTTCTTCATGAGATGACTGAATGGTTGGCATCTTCCAGCTAGATTTGAGATGAACCTCCTCAAGTAGGCTAATTTCCCTTGGAAACTTTTCAACTCATGAATGTTACAAGGCTCGGGCATCTTCAAAATTGCATTGACTTTGGCTTGATCTATCTCAATCCCTCGATGTCGCACGATGAATCCAAGAAACTTTCCAGAAGCAACCCCAAAAGGCACAACTTTAGTGGATTCATCCTCAGTTGATTTCTTCGAGGCAACTTAAACACCATTCTCAAGTCTTTCAAAGGGTCACTCCTTCCTTTTGACTTCACCACCAAGTCATCAACATAAAACTCAACATGTTTGTGGAGTAAATTATCAAATATATTTTGCATAGCCCTTTGATATGTGGCACCAGCATTCTTCAGACCAAAAGGCATTACCTTGTAGCAATAAATGCCTTTAGGTGCATGAAACGTTGTGAGTTTTTCATCCTTGGTGACATGTGAATTTAGTTATATCCAGAAGGACCATCCATGAATGGCATTGCCTCATAACCAGTTGTAGCATCAATCATCAACTCTAGAATGGGTAGCGGGAATTCATCTTTAGGGCATGCATTGTTGAGATCTCTAAAGTCAATGCAAACTCGAATTTAGCCATTCTTCTTCCTCACGGGAACAACGCTTAAAATCCACATAGGGTATTTAACAATAAAGCCTGCCTCAATGATTTTGTTAACTTCTTTCCCAATCAATGGAACCAAGTCTAGCCTGAAGCGTCTTTGAGCTTGCTTGACAGGACGAGCGCCGTGCCTGACTGCTAATTGATAGACCGCACTCTTGGGGTTCAAACCAGGCATTTGCTTATAGCTCCAAGCAAAGACATCCCTGTACTCTTTGAGTATATTCATATAAGCCATTTCTTCATCAGCTTCTAAGAAAGAACTCAAGTAAGTTGGTCTTGGGTCTTCATCAGTGCAAAGGTTAACTTCTTTTAAGGGATCGATCGTGGTCTTTACTCCTTCAAATTCTAGTGGAGCATCTCCAGCGTCCTCCTCTTCGTGTGGATCATTATCATTAATAGATATATGATGGAATCATGCAATACCTCTGAACTCTTCATCAACTCTCAGTTGACACAAGGCATCATTCTCAATCTGAGTTGTAACATGACTAGAGGAGCCTACGCTTTCTACATCTTTTTCGCACTCTTTAGTGTAAACTACAGTGTGAGATTTTGCCTTTAGTATCTCTTTACATAAAACTATGAGTTCCACTCGTCGCTTTATCCTAGAAGAAATTATATTTTTGAAATCCTTTTGGATCATAGGTGAAGCAAGCATCGTTACTCTTATCTGACTTCTTCGACGCTTATTCTCCTTCTTCAATGGGCCTAACCTCTCGAACACAGAAGTTCTTGCAGCAGGTTTTCCAAGTCGATCGAAGACAGAAGGTCGTTTATTAGAAGAAGCACACTCATTTTCTATAGTGATATAGTTATTTCTTGCCCTTCTTATGGAGATCCGCACCAGTGGTGGTTGGCTATAGCCTAAACCTTCACGTGCTTGCCTAGTTGTGCCTTCCGATGGGAGTTTCCCAAGCGTGGATGGGTCATCGGGGTTGTACCCAGCCTTTGCAAGTAACTTGTAAGCATTTGGATCAAATCCTTCTGTACGTTTTGTGGGGAGTGATGTATCTTGTGGCAAATTTTGAGCCACAAAATTTCCCAACAGCTTTGGAGATAAGTTTATTGCATCGATGCGTTTGATAGGAAGAGTCAACCCTCCTAATACGTTCCCTTGTACATCAGATGATTGACCCTCCTATTTCTTCACCTTTGGGACATAACGAAGTGTAGGGGATGACTTTATTTTCGAGGGCATGTTCTTCCCCTTATTTGGACAAGTACTAGCCTCCCCAGTATCAACTTTGGCCCTTTCAATAGCCACATTGGCTGCTTTGCCTTTAAGCCTATCAGACTTGGTCGGTTTGACACCCTCAAGCTTTTCCCCTTTCACTACATAACTCTTCAAATAGAACTTTGCATTAGCAAAATGTGATTCCACTTCAGTGAAAGTGTTATTGTCAGCAACTATTTTCCTTTCAATTCCATCTTATAGGTACTTCAAACATTGATAGTAAGAAGATGACAAGATTTTTTTCTCGTGCACCAAAGGCCTTCCCAGTAATATATTATATGAAGTCTTTGCATCAATCACATGTATCCATGCACTTGATCGCAATCGTCCATATAAATATCCAGCTTAATTGAACTTATAGACCTCTGCCCCCCTTGATTGAATCCTTGTATTAACAAATGGCTTTCGCTAAGCTCTTCAGTCGTGATGCCAAGCTCTTTCAACGTGTGGATGGGTAGAATATTTACCCCAGACCTTTCGTCTATCAAAATTCTATTTATCCTGTTCGCTAG
This sequence comes from Solanum rostratum, assembly GCA_029948455.1. Classification (NCBI taxonomy): domain Eukaryota; kingdom Viridiplantae; phylum Streptophyta; class Magnoliopsida; order Solanales; family Solanaceae; genus Solanum; species Solanum rostratum. The sequence continues at coordinate 52,325,745 of CM057053.1, forward strand.
CATGTGACCCACCATATACAAAGGACGATTGTGTAGAGTTTCACCAAATAGAAGATCCTTGTCTGTAAATGTGATATTTGTGTCACATGCATGTAATTTTTGAAAAGAGGGTTACACAGGCTTTTCAAAAGGTGGTGCTAATGCCTTTGATGGAATTTCTCCCACCACTTCGTCATTGTTAGCAGGGGACACCTTCGATGAAGTTCCATTTGTTGTCTCTCCCTGGTAAGCACTGAAGCATGATACCTCAACATTGTCTAGAGTGGTCTTCACGCAGAACCAACTTGGTAAGAATTCCCCCAAGGTCACAGGACGTTGCGGCTTCTGGTGGTGATGCATTTCCACCTTTAGCCCCTTTGGATGCCTAATCGACTTCTGCTTATTTGCTCTCCTTACTATCCTTTGTATGATCGGTTGTTCAAGTGATTCTTTCCGTGGTCATGTCTTGTTACATCTCCGCCTAGTCACAAGAATTCAACCTTCATCATCATCGGTACCGATTTGGTTCTTTCTCTAATGGCCCTTCTTCTTCAGGTGTACATACTTGAACTGGGTCAAGCGAGCCGAACATGATAGAGATTTGATTAGAGCTTTCCTTTCCATCATCAAAGACAATCTTTTTTTCATCAACCAATTGTATAACCCTGTCTTTGAAGACAAAACACTTTTCGAAAGGGTGACTTACGTGTCTATGATACTTGCAATAATTTGGGTCATTAGTCTTCCCAACTTCATCGGGTCGTTTTATCTCTAGCAACTCAATGAGCTTCAGCTCAACCAATTCCTCAAAAATTTCAGGAACATCAGAATCTAGAAAAGGGCATTCCTTTTCTTGCATCTCTCTCAAGGTTAGCTTTCGGTTTGAATGCTCTTGAAAAGTCATCTTTACGTTTTGTTTCGTACTCTCCTTCATAGTAAACTTCACAGGCGACATATTAATATTCATGGATTCTTTGTTCTCATTCTTAGGCACAAATTTGCTCCATTTCTTGGGTTCTTGTTTGTCCTTTCCTTTGCGAGGATCGTGAACAAGCATTCTGTCTTTTCCAGCAGAAGACATGCTCAACTCCATATCATGAGCACGAGTTGCTAGATCTTCAAAAGACTTAGGTTTGATCCCTTGTAGGATGTACAGAAGCCCTCACTGCATCCCTTGGATACACATTTCTATAGTAGAAGCTTCACTAAGCCTTTCTTTACAATTAAAGCTCGCGTTCCTCCATTGATTTATGAAGTCGATGACAGGTTCATCCTTTCATTTGCGAGTATTTGTGAGTTCCACCATGCTCACTGTGTGCCTTGTGATATAGAATCGATTAAGGAACTCATGCTCCAGTTTCTCAAACTGTCAATGGAATGAGGCTCAAGGTCTGTGTACCAGTCAAAGGCGTTTCCTTTCAAAGAGCGGACGAATTGTTTGATGAGATAGTCTCCATAGGTTCCCGCATTATTACATGTCTCCACAAAGTGTGCAACGTGCTGCTTTGGATTTCCTTTTCCTTCGAATTGCTGAAATTTAGAGGGATGATAATCAGCTTGCATTTTGAGGCTATCAATCCTTGCAGTGTAAGGCTTAGCATACGTATGGGAAGACCTTGTGGAGACTTTATACTTGTCTTTTATGGTCCCTTCAATGAACTCCTTTAATTGATCAAGTGGGATCATTCCTTTAGCAAAAACTGGTAGCTCCTTGATAATCGGTGTTTGCTTCACAGGATTTTCAGTCTCTTGAATCTCAATACCCTTTCTAGGTGCATGGCTAGATTCCCCATCTAGTAAACTGTCTACCCTGTCCATCAACTTATCGATGCGAGTCTCTTGGTATTGCATATGCTTGGTCAATCCTTCAACCATCTTTACTAGATTTGCAAGCTACTCCTACATGGACGAAGCGTTAGTTATCATCGCTTGCATGATTGTTGGAGACATTGAAGAGTAGCATGGATTATTATGGAAGTTGATCTTCAGAGGGCTCACATTACGCGATGCGTATGGAGAAGATTCTTGAACGAGTCATAGTCATTCTTTGCAGTGGAGTTCCTGGAACCAGAGACCTTAAGCAGAGGCAAAGTGTGCTTGATCTTCTCAGCAATACTACTTGCTCCTTCTAAAGCATTTTGATACGCCCAAATTACACTCCAAATAGAAGAGTAAAGCGGTCGTTGGTCAAATATAGAACTCAACCAGAGTTGAGGTCGATCCCACAGGGAACACGTAAGAATTATTCTATCAGTACCGGCTTTCAGTTGTAAATGCTATTCCCAAGATAAACAAACATAAAGTAAATGGGGGGTTGCGTTATTTAATTTAACTAACTGCGTAAAGTAATTAATAAAGATGCTCCGATTCGTAAACAGATAGAGAGAGGCTAGGGTTGTGTTCCCCATGACATACAATTACGACAACTAAACTGGATTTGTGAATTCGTTCCTAATGATGCATGCAAAATCTACAACTTAATTAATACCTAGGTCACCTTTCGGTCCTTTCTCGGTATATCTCACTCCTCTCCTCTCGGTCTCCGAGTGTCTGCAATACTAACCGTTGTTTCTGATCTCAGAATACCCTCACCTTTCGGTCTCAGGCACTTAGACTAGGTTCATGACCTTGAATCTCTGTTGTTAAACTCTTTTCCCAATCACTACATCCCTTTCGGGCATGTAATGAATACAGGCTTACCCTAATGCGTCGACTCATTAAGGAGAAGTTAAAACGAAGAATCTAACAGTACATGCATTGTTTATTTGAACGAACTACCCCCAGTTTGCGTTATCTTAATTGGGTCGTCATGGTTCCCACAACCCTAGTTGTGGGTTTAGCCTAGCATACTGTTAATAACTTGCCCACAACGAGTAGAGGAAAACATAAAGATGGACTTACGATTAAAGAACAAGAATCCGTGTTACAAGCTTTGCACAATAATCACAAACGTGATTCTCTCGAACTACAAAAGCCAAACTAAAGTTTTTCTCCTTGTTCTCTCTAGTTTCTATCGTCAAAACGAAGTCCCTTAATAAAATAAAATAACATCCTATTTATACAAAGCAAAAACTAAGTTGACATAATTTAGGAAAATAATTTCGGCACGGGGCACGGTCCGTTACACGGACCGTCTGAGGTGAGATGGCCTGTGTAAACGGACCGTCTGGTGGTTGGCTGTGCCCACACGGTCCGTGACACGGCCCGTGTGGCGTGAGACGGGCCGTGTGGTTCTTCCGTGTCAATCCACTTGCACGAATTCTGATATTTTCGACGAAGGCCCTTCGAACTACGTCACTTGCACGTCCAGTGACACGGTCCGTGTGGAGTGAGACGGACCGTGTGGATCCTCCGTGTGAATCTCCTTGCATGATTTCTTTAATTTTCGACGGGTTTGTCTTCCGAGCTACGTCAAGTACACGGTCCGTCACACGGTCCGTCTGGTGTCAGACGGGCCGTGTAGACTGACCGTGTGACTCGTGTCGTGCCACGGTCGGTCACACGGACCGTCTGGCGTGAGACGGCCCGTGTGGGCCTTCCGTGGTCCGACACTTGGCTTCGTTTTTCACCCGTTCCTTGTGCTTTCCGCCATTTCCCATGCCTTAGTCATTTTCCTGCACAACATCAAAACATACCTATTACACCAATAACACCGCTCGAGAACACCCAATAATTCTATGTTTTAAGCGTCGTAAAAGTCGTATTTTCATGACTCATCAACACCCTCAACTTAGAACTATTGCTTGTCCTCAAGCGATGACCAAAAACACATTACGACACACAAAAGACAAGTAATTAAAAAGAAATAAATAGCAACCCTTTGTTCATTAGACTCATGCTCCTCACGTATACTTGTAATGTGTGCGTATTCCAACAGACTATGATTAGATCGACCTAAACACGATACCATATCTCGTTGGCTCCTATTAAGACCTTGACTAAAGATACGCCAGTTATGTATAGCACCCGAATAGTGCGGTGATAGTGCCCTTACTACAAAGAAGTCTCTCACACCATGAAATAATGTAGCACACAGAGACTGGAATGTAAGCACTCACGCTCAGAAAGAATTTTCAACCGACACACGAGTGTAGACCATATGCTTGCCTTTATTTTCACCACCTTAACTCTTAAATGACCTTTTCAGGATCACTTTAGGACTTCTAAGGCTTGTAACGTAGGCTCGGGCTTGGGTGAGATATATTTAAGGTCAAAGTGACTAGTGTTTTGTTCCAAGGCCCTGCTTTGACTCAGCCACCACTTTCGGCTTCCCAAAATCTTTGTTTTCCCCTTTTTTTTTTTTTTTTTTATATATATAATTTTATTCACGTCCCCAAAATTTTTTCTCTTGTTTTTCAACTTTTCTTCTCACCACTTGGATCTTTTCCATCCCTATTCTTCTGCTTTTCTTACAATAGCCACCCTCAACTTAGGATTTTAGCCCACGTTGAGGTGCACAATGTCTTTTCAAGGACCAGGGCCAATATAAGCCACCCTCAACCTAGGCCTTTGGCCTAGGTTGAGGTTCACAATGTCCTTAAAGCGACCAGGGCCTAAGTATGGTCTACAGATAGATTGGAAACATGGATTGGGTAGTAAGAAAGAAAAGGTCTATTAAGGCTCAATTATTTGGTTCAAAGGGATAAACTTCATTTGGTTAATTCATTTCTTTAGGTTTAGTGACTTCTTAACAACAATGGCCTAAGATCCTTTCCTAATCCACTCATTCAATCGTTTTAGGGGGACCAACCAGGCAAGTTCTAGCTCACAAGTGTGTCAGTTAAATTCAAGCAAAAACACTCCCACACACATGGCACATATCCCCCACTATTCAGCACTACACAACACAGTCAGACTTCAATCGTTAATATGCCAACTAAACAATGTACATTGTGTTTTCAGAGGATCACAGAATCAGTCCGTATGGGATACACACCTACAAGTTCCGTGGATTTTCATTTTTTAAATTAATGAGGTCACTATAAACTCTTATAACCACTTGTCTTTACCACACAAAACAAACATAATAAACCTAAACATGCCAGTTCTACTAGATAATACACCTTCAGAGAAAAGAAACATGGCAAGAAAAACTCTTCAGGGTAACGATAAGATGCCCCACCCCCAACAAAAAGCTGTGCAATGTCCTCATAGCACCAGAATAACCAACAAAGCAAAAATGGGGGCACGACATACCTGGGACGCCTTAGGCGTCAGGGGGGGTCATCACGGCCCGAACCAACTGGCGGGTCCGGGGAAGCAACATCATCAGGTGGCGCCCAAGTGCTTCCAGATGCTCCTGTGCGTGCAGCCTCATATGCGAGGCGCGCCTGCTCTTCGCGTGCAGCAGCCTCACGCCGCTGAGCCCTCAAGGCTTTTCGCAGCCTCCGTGCCTCCTCACGCTGTGGGTCCTCAGGTGGGCTAGTGCGTTGACTGCGACGCTTACCTTTGTCCGTATGTCCTGACGCTGTAGGAGGGGGTGCCGGGGCAGCAGGAGGTATGATCGGTATCCCCCAGCCTTCAGTCAGGCTCGGCTCCACCGGTGCACTAAACAATGATGCAAACGAATCGGGTGGTGGAGCCGGAGCGGGCCCGGTGCTGTTGTACCGTGCATACAAATCGTCAATCTTGTCCTTCATGGCCCGCATCTCCTGCATCATCTGAGTCACTTCATCACCGGTCATGCTGCCAAACATGCGGCGAAGGTAGGCCTCCCACTGGTTAAACTGCTCCTGCAAACTCTGGATCTGGCCAAGAAGTTCAGCGCGAAGTCGATCCTCAGCCAACTGTACATGAGTCTGCACCACCTGAGGCACCCGGACCACCATCTGGTCAACAATCGCCCGCGTCTGCCTCTGCTCTGTAACCATGCGGGCGAGGAGGTCGTAGGGGACATAAGTGTAGCCCGGATGCGTCTGAGGTGCTGCGCCACTAGCCCCGGGCTGCTCAGTATCTGTACCCGGCTGGGGGGCTGTGGGGAGCTCCTCAAAAGCCAACGGCTGCTGTGGGGGAGCCCGGGGGAGCTGTGTCGGAATCCCATGCCGCCGGGATCGACTGTGGTACAATGGGTTGTCGATATCCTTAATCATAGCAATGTTGACAACACCCTTTGGAGCTATCTTCCGGTCCAAGAAGTGCGTGGTGGGAACACGGGCCTGCCTGCATAGTGCCCGAATCAGGCATGGAAATGACATACCTGCGCGTTCGGAGAGGGCACGATCCTTTATCTCCATAGCAATGACGCGACCCACGTTAATACCAAGGCGGGCCACCAAACTCGCGACCAACACAGCATGGGAGAGTTGGAGCGTGTTGTCGTTTACTGTGGGTCGAAGTCGGGCACGCACCACCGACCACCAAAACTTGGCGACAAATGTGAGGGAGGCTTTTGTAATAGGAATCTTGGGGTTAGTCACCCAAGGTGCCTCCACTCCCTGAAGTGCAATATGCTCCGCCATCCACTGTAACTCCCTAGTCCGGGTAGACGGGTCCGAGATCCTAACCTCATCAGTGACAGACACATAGTGAGAAATGAAGATCCCATCTGGTGGGGCACGGTAGTCTGGACCAAATAAAAAGCGGTTGATCGTCTCTGCCGAGATGTCAACCTGTGCCCCCCGGAGGGTGACATAATCCCGATGAGATAGTTTGGCAGCAAGCCGCTTCTTCGCACGTCTGGGCAGGTTGCCTTCTATGGATGCAAGCAGGCTGGCGGCATAGCTGGAGTAAAATTCGGCGATCATATCTGGGCCATAGTATCCAGGAGGGTTGGCCATCCATCCAAACTGATATGCTTCAAATGTATTCCGTATTTCCGGAATGGAGTCCAACTTGTCCACGAGGACCCGCATTTCCGGGATAATTGGCCTCCCCTGATAGCCGCCAGTACCCTTGGTGATGCCATTGACATAGACCTCCTTAGCTCCAGGGACTGACCATCTCCTCCGCAAAAAGACCAGGAGCCACTTGGCGGTTTCCGGGTCAGAAGTCCGGGCAACCGCCTGCTGGGTGGCCTCATCGTCACTGTCGCGGAGGAGCAAAATATCCTCCTCTCCCCCTACATCGTGCTCGGCAGTGACTGGAGTGCCGGTCTCATCCTCCTGCTCTGGGACCGCAGCTTCCCCTGCCACCCCCGCTTCGGGAGCATCCTCCTCGGAATCTGAAGCGATGTAGCGCCGCACTGGACGGGAACGGGCAGTGCGAGGGGGTGGTGCCGGCACAGCTGACCCGCCATCAGAGTCATTGCCTGAGTCACTCCCCGGATTGTGACTGGAGGATTCGGTGATCGAATCCCGGAGACGTGACTGCTGCTCGTCTTGTCGTGGGCGAGGTCGTAGACGTGGGGCCATGTTAATCCTGCAACCAACACAAAGGATAAAGAACATATTAGTTACGCCAGGAAGCTTGGGACGACACACTAACGGGTACTCAGACTTCCCCTGTGGAAATAAAGTGACCAAAAACCCTTAAGAGTGGCGTCACCCGGTCTATCACAGGGAATTTCGCACTACAAAGCCAAGGAGGCGCGAGGAACGTAACTATAATGACGAAAATAACAAATATAAGGGGGCATGGGACGGGGCTCTGCACGGGTCGTGTGAAGGGGCACGGGCCGTGTAGAGGCCCGTGTGAAGGCCTAAGGGGCGTGGCGACCAAGGGACACGGGACGGGCCGCCGCACGGACCGTGTAAGGTCAGACGGTCCGTGCGAACTGACCGTGTTGCGTGCCTTAGCCTGCAACGGGGATTGCGACACGGACGGTCCGTGAAACGGACCGTGTGATGTCACACGGTTCGTGTAACGGACCGTGGCACGGTCGTCGTCCCCAGTCAGCCCCATGACGGATTTTTGAAGTTCCAACGCACAATGGGGCATTAAAAACGCCGGATCGGGTACTCAAACTAAGCAAAACAACGGTCTACAGCACACACCCGATTTTTAACCAACCAAAAATCACAAATACCCTATGTTTCAAGAGTTCAAGAAATCAACAATGGTGGTTAAGACTACCCATTAACAAAGAGCAACGAATCATGCCCCTAGGGAGTTCTAGATGTCACAAACAAGGAGTATATGCCTAAACTTACTCTCAAGAACAACACAAAAAACAAATTGTCAAGAACAAACCAAAGAGCAACTAATCTAAACTCAAAAGCAAACTAAATCAAAGAAACTTACTTGAATGAGGAAAATAGACTTGAGACTTGAAAATTGCCTAAGGATGGTGTGACGGATCGTGAGTGGAGTGCACAAACCGTGTGAGAAGAGATGGAGATTGTGGTGTTGTGAGGAAGAGAGTGAGGCGTGTGGGGGTTTGAGAGAGAAAAATTTGAGTGTGAGGGGAAGACAAAATATGAAAAGAGGGTATAAATACCCAAATTTTCGGCACCCAAGATGTGTGGGAGGACGGGCCGTGCCACGTGGCACGTGCCGTGTCGCGGGCATGGGCGGCGGACGCATGGTCCCGAGGTGCTCGCCCAAACGGTCCGTGAGACGGACCGTTTCAAGTAGGACGGCCCGTGTCGCGGGTCGTGTGGTGACACGCGTGGCGTCTAACGCCGCATTGCTCCCACACGGTTTGTTGGACTGTCCGTTTAAGCTCACACGGACCGTGTAATTGGGCCGTGTGGGCTTCCTTGATAGATTTGAACTTACCTGGAGGGGGACGCCCCAACGGGCCGTTACACGGTCCGTTTGGGAGCAGACGGTCCGTGTGAACGGGCCGTGCGACACCCCTTTGAGGAATTTTGGCCTTCTTTGCCCGTACGCCTAATTGGCCTTCCTTGCCACCATGCGCATCCTTCCCTAAGACAAAATATAAGCCAAGCATAAGTCAGTGTACTTTTCTCTCTCAATCTTTTTTTTTTTTTTTTTTTTTTTTGTATTGATGGGTTGCCTCCCATTTAGCGCTTGGTTTAACGTCACGGCTCGACGTGAAGGTCTTGACTACTCAGACTTCGTCAAGATGGAGAACCTCTATCACCGAGGATTCCTCTGCAGCGCCCAAGTACTTTTTTACGCGCTGCCCATTAACCTTGAAGCGGTGTCCGTCACCCGTTTCTAACTCCACTGCTCCATTAGTCAGCACTAGTGTGATCTTGTACGGGCCAGACCACCTTGATTTCAGCTTCCCTGGAAATAGCCTCAATCTGGAGTTGTAGAGTAGCACTCTATCACCAACATCAAAACTTCGTGGGGCAATGAGCTTATCGTGGTAAGCCTTCATCTTATTCTTGTACAGAGCAGCACTCTCGTAAGCTTGTAGACGAAACTCGTCCAGCTCATTCATCTGGTCCAACCTCATGTGGGCTGCCTCCTTCCAATTCATATTCAGGGCCTTGAGGGCCCACAGTGCCTTGTGCTCCAACTCAATTGGTAGGTGACAGGCTTTACCGAACACCAGCTGATATGGAGACATACCAATGGGTGTCTTATAAGCTGTCCTATAGGCCCACAATGCGTCATCTAATTTCCTAGCCCAGTCCGTTCTTGTGGCGTTCACAGACTTGGTCAGGATCTCCTTAATTTCCCGGTTGGATACTTCGACCTGTCCACTTGTCTGCGGATGATAGGGTGTGGCCACCTTGTGTTGGCGTACCCCATATTTTGCCAGTACAGCCCGAAAGGACGAGTTGCAGAAGTGGGAGCCCCCATCACTAATGATAGTTCGGGGAGTCCCAAATCTAGCAAAGATGTTCCGTCTCAGGAACTGTACCACACTCTTACTTTCGTTGTTAGGCAGCGCTATTGCCTCCACCCATTTGGAGACGTAGTCCACAGCCACCAAGATATACTTCATCCCATACGAGCTCACGAACGGGCCCATGAAGTCGATGCCCCATACATCAAACAGTTCCACCTCCAAAATGGGGGTCATGGGCAACTCTTGACGCCTTGAAATGTTCCCTTGGCGCTGACACTGGTCACACCCCTGCACCAAATCATGGGCATCTTTATAGATGGTGGGCCAGTAGTACCCACACTGCAGGATCTTCTTGGCAGTTCTGGCACCACCATGATGCCCCCCCACTGGAAAGGAGTGGCAGGCTTCCAGGATGCTCAACATTTCTGCCTCAGGGACACATCGTCGGATGACCCCATCTGCGCATGTTCTGAATAGATATGGATCATCCCAAAAGTACCTGCGCACATCATGAAAAAACTTTTTTCTCTGGTGAGGGTTAAGGCCTTCCGGCATAATATCGCTCACCAGGAAGTTAGCAAAATCAGCATACCAAGGGACTAGGTCCGCAGAAGCGGCTAATACCTGCTCATCGGGAAACGAGTCATCGATGTCCACCCACTCATTGGCCCGGGCTGCGTCCTCTAACCTGGAGAGATGGTCCGCGACTTGATTCTCCGTGCCTTTACGATCTTGGACTTCGAAGTCGAACTCCTGTAACAAGAGCACCCATCTGATTAAGCGAGGCTTAGCGTCCTTCTTGGCCATGAGATACCGGAGTGCGGCGTGGTCAGTGTGGACGATCACCCTCGTGCCCAGTAGATATGCTCGAAACTTGTCAAAGGCATACACCACGGCTAGCAACTCCTGCTCTGTGACAGTGTAATTCCTTTGAGCCTCATTCAGCGTCTTACTGGCGTAGTAGATAGGATGGAAAATTTTGTTCCGCTTCTGCCCCAGCACAACACCCACAGCAACTCCGCTCGCGTCACACATCACCTCAAACGGAGCGTCCCAGTCAGGAGCAACCACGACAGGCGCTGAAATGAGCTTCAGTTTTAAGGTCTCAAACGCTTGTCGACATGCATCGTCAAAGTGGAACTTAACATCCTTCTCCAACAGTTTGCACAATGGATGTGCAATCTTAGAGAAATCTTTAATAAACCGGCGATAGAATCCCGCATGCCCAAGGAAACTCCGGACCCCTTTGACCGAGATAGGAGGCGGCAATTTCTCAATGACCTCAATCTTTGCCTTGTCCACCTCTATCCCCTTTTCTGACACCTTATGACCAAGGACTATGCCCTCCTTGACCATGAAGTGACACTTCTCCCAATTCAGAACCAACTGGGCCGCTTCACAGCGCTGCAGTGCCTTGCTAAGGTTCTGCAAACAATCATCAAAAGAATCACCCACTACGGAAAAATCGTCCATAAATACCTCAAGGGTGTCTTCGACCATGTCTGAAAAGATGGACATCATGCAGCGTTGAAAAGTGGCTGGGGCATTACAGAGCCCAAACGGCATCCTCCTGAAAGCAAACGTCCCATACGGACACGTGAAGGTGGTCTTCTCCTGATCTTCTGGGGCTATTGAGATCTGGTTGTACCCCGAGTATCCGTCGAGGAAGCAATACCAACCTCGCCCTGCTAGCCTGTCTAGCATCTGATCCATGAACGGCATGGGGAAGTGGTCCTTTAGAGTCCATTTGTTCAACTTCCTGTAGTCCATGCACACTCGCCATCCGGTGACAGGTCTCAGTGGGACGAGCTCGTTCTTGTCATTAACGACCACCGTCATGCCCCCTTTTTAGGGACGCACTGTACTGGGCTCACCCACTTGCTGTCCGAGATTGGATACACCACCCCAGCATCCAGCCACTTAATGATCTCCTTCTTCACCACCTCCTGCATGGGTGGGTTAAGCCTTCGCTGATGCTCAATGCTAGGCACGCAGTCATCCTCGAGCTTGATTTTATGAGTGCAGATGCCTGGAGGGATACCAATTATGTCAGCAATGGTCCATCCAATGGCGCGCTTGAACTTCTGTAGGACTCCCAACAATGCCTCCACCTGATGTTCCTGAAGATCTGCAGCCACAATCACAGGAAGAGTGTTGTTAGTACCTAAAAATGCATACCTGAGGTGTTGCGGCAGCTCCTTGAGCTCCAGAACGGGCGGTTCCTCAATAGAGGGTTTCGCCGGAGGTGTTGGCCTATTTTGCAGATCCAAGTCCAACTTTCTTGGCACGAACGGTCTGGTCCCCATGCCCTGCAAGGCATAGATGGTGTCGTTGTACCCCTCAACACCATCTTTTGAGAAGTTCATCAGCACTGCTGCCAGTGTGTCCACAGTCATCTTTTCCTCCAAGGAGGCTTCAGAAACATCTTCGTCATCAATGTCCAGAATGGACATCACAGCTAACTCTTTAGGCCTTTTCATGGCAGCACACACACTGAATTTCGCCTCTTCGGTGTTTAACCGGAATGTGAGTTCACCTCGCTCAACGTCCACCAGTGCCCTGCCAGTTGCCAAAAATGGCCTTCCAAGTATGATTGGTACCTCAAAGTCCACTTTACAGTCAAGGATGACAAAGTCGGCAGGGAAGATGAACCTTCCCACCCGAACAAGGACATCGTACAGGATTCCCACGGGCCATTTTACTGATCTATCCGCCATCAATAGCCGCATGGTCGTGGGTGTGGGGGCTCCCAAGCCCAACTGCTGGTAAACTGCCAACGGCATCAAATTAATGCTGGCACCTAGGTCACAAAGCGCCCGTGCAAAGTCATAAGCACCAATGGTGCATGGGATGGTGAACGCCCCCGGATCTCCCTTCTTTTCTACCAAAGATCTTGTAGCGATGGCGCTACAGTGGTGTAAATTATCGACTGGCTCGATTGTGGCTGTCCTCTTCTTAGTAATTAAGTCCTTCATGAACTTAGCATAGCCAGGCATTTGTTCAAGCGCTTCCACCAGAGGTATGTTCACAGACAACTCCTTTAACATGGATAGGAACTTCTGGAATTTGCCGTCCTCCGCCTTCTTTTGCAGCCTTTGGGGAAATAGTGGCCTTGGTTTTGGGATGGCTGGCAGACTTGGGTGACTGGGGGAGTCTGTCACTACTGCCTTCTTGGTCACCTCGGGTTCTGCTACCACCACCTCAGGTTCATCACTCCCAATGTCTACCTGACCCTCCATAGGGCCAGGCATGTTGTCATCGACTTTCACCTGACCTGCATTAGAAACAGCAACTGGGTTAGCAAGTACCTGACCACTTCTCGTGGTGATCGCCATACAGTGGCCATCGTTCTTCGGGTTTTGCACTGTGTCACTCGGGAGTGACCCAACTTTTCTCTGATTAAACGCCGCCGAAAGCTGTCCCATCTGCTGCTCTAACTGCTTGATTGAGGTGGAGTGCGAATCTACCAGCTGCCTAACATTGGAAATTTCGCTCTTGACATCTCGCACCCCTGCCTCAGTGGCCTCCATTTTGCTTAGGACTTTTGTCATCATATCCTCTAGCTTGGAGTTGCTGCCGCCCTCGTTCTGGCGATCACGGGTTCTGTAGCCATCCCTGTTCTGCCAGTTCCCTTGGTAATTCTCCCGATTGAAGTTCCGACCTTGGTTACCGGAGTTGAAACCTCGGTAACCCCCCTGACTACCAAGAAACTGTGCTTCCTCATCATATTCGCTGCCTTGATCGTCATACCTAGGTAGTGCTTCCATTGCTTTGACTTTCTCAGTGCTCCCACCAAGGAACTTCTTTGACATCAAATCAATTTGTGTCCGCATATGGGCCATGTCCTGGTCCCGTTCTTCCTCCTTCTTGCGCTGCGCCTCACTCATCTCAAATACCATCCCTGAGCAGTCTGCCTCTCTAGTGTACCATGCCCTGTTGTTCTTTGCCACTTGGTCTAAGATGACCACGATGTCCGGGAAAGTCCTGGACATATATGACCCTCCACAAGCTGCATCAATGATAGGCTTGGTAACGAAGTTGCAGGACCTGTAGAAGACTGCCTTCAAGTGTTCATCAGTGAGATGGTGATTTGGGCACTGTTTGAGCTTTTGCCTAAATCTTTCCCAAGACTGATACAGCGCTTCGTTCGGCATTTGCTTATGGGATCCGATCTCATCTTTGAGTTTCAATTGCCGTGACGCAGGGAAGAATCGTTCCAGAAAGGCCTCCTTAAGTTCCCCCCATGTGCGGATGGAATCGTGGGGGAGCTCGTTTAGCCACCTTATTGCCTCCCCAGACAGAGACAATGGAAATAACCTCAGCCTCAACGCTTGCTGGCTAACTCCTGGAATTTCGGAGGACTGACAGGTAGCTAAGAAATTAATCAAGTGCTGATTTGCATCCTCGGTGGCCGCTCCAGTAAACATCCCCTTCAACTGTAACATCTGCAGCATGGTGCTGGTGATCGTGAATTTGATCCCAGCAGGCAGTGGTGGGAGTACTATCGCCCCAGTAGACCCGGCATCATCATCATCATCTAGCACAGCTGGCGGGTACTGAGGGCCTTGAGGTCTCACCGGGGGTTGGTGTTGCTGAGGTGGTACAAGTGGTACCTGGCGAAGTGGTGCTGCTGGCGGTACCACGTTACCAGCAAGATCATCCACACCCAACCCATCCTGACCTCCAGCTGCAGGATTCACTGCCAACTCCCTCTGCCTTGCTGCTTCACGATCTTGGGCGTTCATTCTGCGAACTGACTTGGTAAGCTCCGGATCGTAGGGAATAAGTGTTGCACCCTTGCTCCGGGTACTTGGCATGCAAAGCTGATCCCCTACAAAGACAAAAACAAAAAAAAAACAAAGTAAAATCAGGGACTAGACTTACAAGCTGAAAGTAGCAACTAATAGACTAGTTTCTTGCCGCGTTCCCCGGCAACGGCGCCAAAATTTGATACGCCCAAATTACACTCCAAATAGAAGAGTAAAGCGGTCGTTGGTCAAATATAGAACTCAACCAGAGTTGAGGTCGATCCCACAGGGAACACGTAAGAATTATTCTATCAGTACCGGCTTTCAGTTGTAAATGCTATTCCCAAGATAAACAAACATAAAGTAAATGGGGGGTTGCGTTATTTAATTTAACTAACTGCGTAAAGTAATTAATAAAGATGCTCCGATTCGTAAACAGATAGAGAGAGGCTAGGGTTGTGTTCCCCATGACATACAATTACGACAACTAAACTGGATTTGTGAATTCGTTCCTAATGATGCATGCAAAATCTACAACTTAATTAATACCTAGGTCACCTTTCGGTCCTTTCTCGGTATATCTCACTCCTCTCCTCTCGGTCTCCGAGTGTCTGCAATACTAACCGTTGTTTCTGATCTCAGAATACCCTCACCTTTCGGTCTCAGGCACTTAGACTAGGTTCATGACCTTGAATCTCTGTTGTTAAACTCTTTTCCCAATCACTACATCCCTTTCGGGCATGTAATGAATACAGGCTTACCCTAATGCGTCGACTCATTAAGGAGAAGTTAAAACGAAGAATCTAACAGTACATGCATTGTTTATTTGAACGAACTACCCCCAGTTTGCGTTATCTTAATTGGGTCGTCATGGTTCCCACAACCCTAGTTGTGGGTTTAGCCTAGCATACTGTTAATAACTTGCCCACAACGAGTAGAGGAAAACATAAAGATGGACTTACGATTAAAGAACAAGAATCCGTGTTACAAGCTTTGCACAATAATCACAAACGTGATTCTCTCGAATTACAAAAGCCAAACTAAAGTTTTTCTCCTTGTTCTCTCTAGTTTCTATCGTCAAAACGAAGTCCCTTAATAAAATAAAATAACATCCTATTTATACAAAGCAAAACTAAGTTGACATAATTTAGGAAAATAATTTCGGCACGGGGCACGGTCCGTTACACGGACCGTCTGAGGTGAGATGGCCCGTGTAAACGGACCGTCTGGTGGTTGGCTGTGCCCACACGGTCCGTGACACGGCCCGTGTGGCGTGAGACGGGCCGTGTGGTTCTTCCGTGTCAATCCACTTGCACGAATTCTGATATTTTCGACGAAGGCCCTTCGAACTACGTCACTTGCACGTCCAGTGACACGGTCCGTGTGGAGTGAGACGGACCGTGTGGATCCTCCGTGTGAATCTCCTTGCATGATTTCTTTAATTTTCGACGAGTTTGTCTTCCGAGCTACGTCAAGTACACGGTCCGTCACACGGTCCGTCTGGTGTCAGACGGGCCGTGTAGACTGACCGTGTGACTCGTGTCGTGCCACGGTCGGTCACACGGACCGTCTGGCGTGAGACGGCCCGTGTGGGCCTTCCGTGGTCCGACACTTGGCTTCGTTTTTCACCCGTTCCTTGTGCTTTCCGCCATTTCCCATGCCTTAGTCATTTTCCTGCACAACATCAAAACATACCTATTACACCAATAACACCGCTCGAGAACACCCAATAATTCTATGTTTTAAGCGTCGTAAAAGTCGTATTTTCATGACTCATCACATTTGCAAGGGACCTCGCTCCCTTTGGGGTTGAAGATCCAAAACCAGGAGTTAGTACGGATGACACTCGCGTTGTTTGTTGTCCCAACAAAGTAGCTTTGCTTCTTGTAACAACTCCAATGCTTCCAAAAGTGACACCAAGATTCCCTTTACTTCAGCAGAGAACTTGGAATCAGCAACGTTGGAAGACGTTGATTGGGAGATATTCTTGGAAGCCATTTTAGTGTTCTTAGATTCTCGAAAAGTTGAGATGAGAGGTAGAGATTGTCCTACTGGGCGTGCCAGAATTTGTAGACGATAAAATTCGCATCGAGAAAATAATAATTAAGAACGAAAATATTGCAACAATCGTAGTATTTGATTTCAATATTTGAGTGTTACAATCTCTATGAATCCTCTGATTTGCCTTTTCAAGTGTAAATTCAAGGGCTCTTGAGTTTGTTCTTGAATTTGAAGTCTTGTTCTTGAATCTGATCTTGAATCTTGATTTGAATCTTGATTTTGATCTTGAAACTTTGAATTTATTCCTAAGCTTGTTCTTGAGTTCAAGAGCTTTTAAGCTTGTTCTCGAACTTGAAAGTTTGAATTCTTGAATTTGTAGAGAAATTTGTGGCGTTTGATCCACGAGCTCTCTCTAGATTTTTGTCAGAATTCTTGATGTGCTTTTGAATTATGAGGACCCCTATATATAGTTGTAGAATAGAGGAGTCATGATGGAATCAGGCTTTCTCCCGGCCAATCAGATTTAGATTAATTGCATATTGGGCTTTAATGAAATGGACCTATCATTTTGACACATGGCATGATCCTATCGGCTTTTTTGTTTGACTTGGCGTGCCACATCATTTGTCACGTGGCACCAAGATGGGTCTTCTGGATGAGAGGATATTGGGCCTACTAAAATAGGTTATCTTTTGTAGCCCAAATACTTTGAATTTGGCCTCTTAATTAAATCCATACTTTATTGGACTTAATTAAAAAAATCAAATATATTAATTCACAATATTTGTTTGGGTTCTATATATATACATTTATGTATTGGGGTTATAATTACATTATGATGTATTGAAGTTATTGTTTATGTTTACTTTCACATGAACCCTACTTGAGTAAAAATTCACCGTCTTATTATTTTGAGTTAATGATGATAATTTTTATGCATTGATGCTAAGTAAGATATTTAGGGAACATGAGTGTCCCAAAATGCTTATATATTTCTCGGAGTTATAAGTTTAATAACTTATGATATTTTATGCATGTTTTACTAAGGTTTAAAACAAGTTAGATCTTCATAAAAATTAATGATTTTAAATGATAGAGCATGACGAGGTTATAAGAATTTAAGCCTTATGAGTAAAGTTCAATAAGATTAGATGAGACAATTTTTTAATAACTTATTCACTTGTGTGTATGAGCATAATGAGTTAACTTGGGAATAATTTTAAGCATCGATTTGGGCAAGTGTTGAAACAACTCAAACTTTAATAAACTAAGTGGTCCGTATAGGATTGGATTGTGCAGTTGGGTCGGTCGACTCCTCACTTGTCATCAAACAAGACTTTCACTATGGACCTTGTGATGTTGTATTTCTTACCCTTACAAGGTATTAGATAACGATTGACGATTAGAAAAGCTCCCCAAATAATAAACATTATTATTTTATTAAGTTCGATTTATTTATTTATAATTGCAAAGCATTGTCTTATTCTCAATCTTGCTTGCCTTATTGAGTTGAGTAATTCTAATTTTTGCCTTAGAGTATTTCTAGATATGTTTACTTTTAGTCATCTTACATATTCTATATTTCATGTACTGACGTCGTTAAACCCTGCATCTTTTCATGATGCAAATACAAGTGTTTGAAATCTTCCACAGGCACATCATTGAAGATCAATTTCTTTTCAGCTTTGGTGAGACTTTCTTGCATTCAGGAAAATTTCTTTACTGTAGTAATTCTTTCTTCATTCAGTAGTTGTTTTGAGGTAGCCGTGGACTTTTCTAGGCATATTCTTATGAGTTGGTTAAAGGCTTTATAGATAAAGTTAGAATGGAATCGAATTGATATTTTCAAAGGTTGTTTTAAACATTTAATTATATTGAGTTGACCTTGGATGACTTATTACTTAAAGTATTTTAGTTTAAAATCTATATTTCTAATGGTAATGACTTGAATGCCCGCTTGAGTTAATCTTTTAATGCTTAAGTCTTTCGTTGAATGAGTTAGTCAGACCAATGGTTCGCATAAGAATTAATTTCTCGAGGGATTGGATCAATTTGGTAGGACTAAAATATTTGATATTCCCTTTATTCCATTTTAGTTATCACAGTTTTCTTTTTGAGAGTCAATCAGTACGAATTTCGACTAATATTTTAAGATGTATTTTTTTATCATACTGATATGAAAAAAAATTACAATTTAGGGTATTTTCTTATATAATTTTTTAATATCTAAATTTTTATAAATATCAAATTACGTAATCTAATTTTTCTATGATAATTATTCAAATTAACTCTTGGAAAACTAGGGGTAGGCTTTCGGTTCTTTTCTGTTGGATTTTAGTAAATATTGGTGTGATTCTTTGATTTTAAAAAAGGGACCAAATATCGAATCGAATTAATTCAGTTTGTTTTTTTTTTAAAATTTGATTTAGTTTTGTTCGGTGTTTTTAAAATGATTTTTCAGTGCGAACTAATGAAAAATAAAATGAGGACAACATCAAAGTATAAGACATTTAAATACTTAAAATCATATTAAGTGACGATGTGCTTCCGTGTAACGCTTATTGTGCTTAAAATACTATATTTAATTTTGTCAAGAACTTCCCTCTTCAATTATTGTTTGAGGAAAACAAGCACGATGAAGAATTCTTTTACATGACATATATTGACAAAAATGTATTTGAATTTCTCTTGGAAAATAATATTCCAAGTTAACTATATGAATTACTAATTCGTTACTACTTTAGCTCGTTTTATGAATGATTTAATTACTAATTTTTTCAATTTTTTTTCAATAAAAGTTTGATTTCTTGGTGCACCGAAGTTTCGAGACTCCTATACCAAACATCGAGCCGAAGAACCAAAATTTTGAAAAGAGAACACCGACATCGAACCGAAAAATCGAAGAACTAAAATCGAAGAACTGAATTAGTTTGGTTCGATTCAACTTTTTAAATCTTTTAGTGTTTATGCTCACCCCTACGAAAAACGTAAATGACAATTAAAAAGGAAAGAAGGGAGTATTATTTTATTCATGTATAATTTTTATTTCTTCTAAATTTTAAATTTATCCAATTATATACTACTGTATTTAAAATTTTATTATGATGTTTTCTCTATTATACCAATTATTAATAACATTTTCTTTTATCATAATTATTATAATATTTATGTTAAATTATTTTTTTTATTTATTTAAAGATTGTTCAATAAATGGAGGAGACCAAATAAAAGAAAAAACAGGATGGATATCAAAAGAAAGCTATTATACATCTTTAATCCCGTTCTATTTAAAACGTTTCACTCTTAAAATGCAGATTTTAGTTGATCATTAATTCATTTTTAAAAATATATCTTTCTCAGATTATCATGAAATAGTTGACAGCACAAAAATAGCAATGTAAAATGGAGTTGCCTCATTTTTATTCGAGAAAAAAGATATTTATAGAAAATAAATATCTATACAAAAATTATCAATTTTCAAACACGGTGGATAAAACATATAGTTGGTCCAATCTGAAGTAAGGGGGAAAAAAATGATGATAGTACAGCTAATCCAATAGTGTTTTTAATTTTAAATTGAATAAATGAATGCAAAGAAAAATCCAACCACCAATGGAAATCCACGAACCCATAATGATCTAAAATGCGGGGCTCCATTTGTGTCATTCTCCTGGGTCGGAGTCAATGTTGTATTTGGCCCGGTAAAATTCGGGTTTGACCCGTATAACTCCTGGATCCCCTGAATGTCATCATCCACGAGCTCCACTCTCCGGATACCCGATTCTAAACTTGGGTACATAATCGAGTCTTCTACAGATGAATGACCCAAACCCAATAAGTGCCCGATTTCATGAACTGCAACCGATTCGAGATCCACCGCCGATAATATAGAAAAAAAGTTTCCTTCATTCACCGGCACACCATCGACGACCCAATTCTCCTCGCCATCCAAGTGAAAATGACCGGCCGGCGGCGAAAAAGCGTGTGCTAATGTCCCCATTGGACCATCAAACGGCTCTCCATCGTAGTGATCTCCATTGAAAAACCCGATCTTAATATCAGCCGATTCGAACGACGCCGTTTCAGTGAAGGTCAATGGGGTAACCTCCGACCACCGATCAAACGCGCGTGAGAACACGCTCTTGATGTCATCGGTCAAATTGTTTTCCGGAAGAAACGCGTATGTCAAATCCGTCTTACTCGCTGGCCAGCGTGGTCTTCCCGGAAAGAACGAATAGTGAGCTACCGTGTGCATCTTCGGAGAACCTGCCGGTGGCTTGCCAGAGTTCATCGTACTAGTGCCGTTAACTACATCGGCGTTTCCACATCTGGGTTTAATGAGACGCTGAATAGTCGGCGCGTCGAGCACACCAGTGGCGTTGAGGTTGAAGTTCCTCTGGTAAATCTTGAGGGCAGATTCAAGAGTATCATCGAAGTCATCAGTGAAGTTAGTCAAAGAATTGATATATCCAAAATGTTGAAAATACTTTTTGATTTTAGCTATGCCATCAACTTTCTGACCAGAGTGACATCCTAATAACTTGTGGAAAGCACTCCAAGCAGTGGCATTGGGTTTGAGTGAAGAAGGTGGGATAGAAGAAATATTTGGGAAGAAATGAGCTGAAGTTGAAGATAATAGAAGAACAAAAGCGATGGCGATGAATAGATGAATCCTCATTCCAAGTTTGTTTTCTTTGTGGGTAGTGTTTGTTGTTAATGGTATTTGAGATCTGAAGATTTTAACGATGGGTAATTTGTAGTGATTGGATTATAAGGAGCGAAAGGTCTGCCGTCTGCGTGTTACTTTGACTACAAAATCTTCGTCAAACAAGTCGGGTTTCTTGGAAGTTTTGTGAAAGCACATGCTACTTGCTGGCAGGGAGGATAAAATAAGGTCATTCATTTCATTTAATCTGTTTATTTGAATTTCATACCATACAAAATGACACAAATATTGTTTTTTGAATTTTATGTTTTCACCTAGTGGTTCATTTTTGTCAAAAGTTTTTATTTTTTTGCATTGTTTGGTATAGATTTGAATATATTAGTTGTATCGTCTTCTTCTTGATTCTATGTAATTATTAAAAATATTGATAAATTTAATATTTATAATAATTAAAAATATTTTTGTAATTTTATCATATAACATCATACAGTCAAATCAAATAACAAAATTATCATTAAATAATAACAACATATACAATCTATTCAAACATATTATACATTATCATACATTATGAAACCAGGGTTAGTGATGGGTATTCATAAATATGGAGTCGCCCAAAATGTAGGAATATATTTTTTTATATTATAATTTTAAATATAAGGTAAAAGTTGAAATATTTAAAAAATTATTCCATTCGTCTCATTTTATATAACATTTTTTTATTTGACATGATTTTTTTAAAAAAATAAGGCTTTTGAAATTTATAGTCTAAAATAATTCTTAAATATTTGTGTAGTTAAAGTTATTTCATTAAGGATAAAAGGAAATTTTAAATTTAACTTAACATACTTTTTGCGACAGACTAAAAAATGTCATTCTCCGTTTATTTTACGTGACACTATTTGAGTTGATACGATTTTAAGAAGAAAAAAAAACTTTTAAAACTTATGATCTGAAATTATCCACAGATATTTTTATAATTTAAAATTATTTCATTAAAAATAAAAAATACTTTAAAATTAAATTATTTCTACTTCTAATAGAATAACATATTATTCTGGGAATAACTAAAAAGAATACTACATAAATAAAACAGAAGAGGTATTATTTTTTAAGCAAATTTGAAAAAGAAGATAAGCAAATTAAAAATATTCTTAATTGGTAAAAGTTTCTAGATCGGCAAATCCTTAATTAAGAATATTCTTTAAGTGGTAAAAGTTTCTAGACCGGCAAATCATTACACTCATAATTACCTAGAGAAATCATTTCGGTCAAAAATAGCAAATAAACGTTGTAGTACTCATTATTTAATTATTATATTTTTATTTTTAAAGTCAAATTAGATAAATTTTGATTTATATTTTAAAATATAATTTTTATTATATTAATATAAAAAAATTATAATTACTAATATATTTTTTATAATTTTTAAATATATAATTTTCTATTTTAAAATATTAATTAATTTAATTTAACTTTTAAAATTAATCAAATTAACTTTCAAAAAACAGAGGATAAATTAATAAAAGGTCTGGGGAATTGGTTATTCATTTTCCCAGATAATGTATTTCAAGTGGACTTTAAAGGTATGATTAGAGTATTGGGGATAAGAATATATTCCATTATTATTTGTTCTTTTCAATTAAGATGATATTTTTTGAATTATAATTTTTTAATTATGATTTTTAATATGTTTATAAATATTTAAAATTGTTGTTTATAATAATTTATAGTATTATTCATATAAATTTTAAAATAGATAAATTTTATATTTAAATTTATAATTATAATTAAATAATATAATTTATAGAAGTAGATATATAAACGTGTGTTTACCAATATATAAACGTGTTGAATAGTTGCTTAATTTCTTATTTTGGTCAAGACGTAATGACAGAGAACATCTGAAGGGGCCGAATAAGAAGTTGCCGGGAATCTGGAATTGACTTTAGTAGTCGATTCCCTCCTACAAAATTTCCATTATCATAATTTCTACAGCTAAAGGGGCTGTTTAGAAATTGATAATTGAATTGGATGCATGGGTGTGGCTCTAGAGCGCTAGAAAATGGCAAAGTGTTTTAAGTTCATAAATTTGAAAGGGTCTCAATTTTTATTTTATTAATAATAGATTATAGTATTTTTTAAGGAAAAAAATATTAAGTAACTATTATCTACAATAAAGATTATTTATGTTGTATAAAAAGAAAGAATTTATAAGAATAAATTTGGCACATCTGGAGCATGATTATATGATAAATTAAAATAATTATGAAATGAAATCAATTATAACGTTTTTAAACAATTCCGTATCACAAAGAAATAGAATAATAAAATTCGTAAGAAAATATATTAATTTTTTAAAAGTTTAAGGCCTCCATTCGATTTCTCCTTAGGCCGCTAATATGCTTGAGCCGCTCCTGATTGGATGATGCAATTACATTATGTAATCTATTTGGTTAGTCATGTAATTACTTAGGCGGGATGTTATTACGTGTTTTAATTCACAAGAGAGGCTATTAATTTATGATAATTAGATGGTGTAATTATAAATTGGTTACTTTTTAATTTGTTTTTATTTTTTTATTTTAATTTTATCTTTTATTTCTATTATTTTTGAAGAATCTAATCATCAAACTCTTCGTTTGCAGGATCATTGAATTTGTTTAACTAGTGTAATCACATGTATATAGACACAAACAACACCAAAGAATCACAATTTATGAAGCGTACCTTGTTGCAGAATTGTTTCTACATTTTTTCAGAGAAGAAATCTTCAAAGAATCTTCACAGAAACTTTAGAGGAATTTGAAGAAAGAAGAAGGAGAAGGAAACAGAAAATTATCATGACTTTTCTGTTCTAAAACCTATTTATAGTTCTAAAAGGACACAACTTTTCGAATAGTTGTGATTCTTTCCTTTGATTAATAAATAGTTATATAATAATTATATATTATCTATATGTTAATATGAATCCGGGTTGATCTACATAAGTGATCCGATCCAATTTTCTTTATCTCTTATTCACATATAGTGGATCAACTTTCTTTCCTATTTTGTAAGGTTCATATATTACCACCGGACAATGTGACTAGTGCTTACTTCAAGACCTTCGTTGCTATATATCTGTTAGGAATGTACAACATCTCAATCAATAAAACTTTGAATACGTTATAGTACGCAATGCCCTAAGTCGTTTGTCACGTTTATATTTATCATCATCTCTTTTTCTTAATTTTGAGATCATCATTATGTATTTGTCTTATAGACAAACATAAAGAATATCAATGAACACAATTGATGTGATAATATTTAATGATCTTCCTCATCTCATGAATCTATTAATCTTAACTTGATTTGCTTTTCTAAAAGTGTCCCGCCAGACCGAATCAAATATGATTTCTTGATAATATACTCAGATAGCAAATACCAAGTTAACTCTCAAGAAACTGGTTAAAGTAATAAGGGCGCAATGTGAAAATTACTTATAATTTTCAAGACTTCATACGATAGAAAACTTATATCGCCCTTATGGATCACTATATGCATACATGGTAAAACAAGTATCACATTATTGACTTTTTTTTCCATGGATCATATATCTTTTATTAATAAAATATTACGTAGATGATGGTTCGAATAACTAACGTCTAATTTGAGTTCACAAATCTAATCATCATTTTATTCTTCTGATCTCGCATCTGGCATTTGAAATAGACTAATCCATTTTAATCACATATGATTAAATACAAACTAACAAATCACATTCTAACTTTGAACTTTCTGTTTGCTATTTTCGTTACTTCTGACAATAATTAGTTTAAAATTGTCCCATCTCTACTTGTCACTTAGACATAGAGGCTATTGTCTGTGTGAATAGGCCAATCTTTTGTCTGTTTGACCTACTTTAATCTTCAGAACCTTATGTATTCTACAGAAAAAATCGATATATTTATATGAACCAATATGAATGAAAAGTAGATATTAAATCAACATTAATGTAAATAACGTGAATTTACAAGAATTTGCTCAGAAAAAAATTAAAAATATAAATACATCAGCATCTATGTAAATTCAATGACTTGACATGACTCTCATAAGTATCACATGTTATGGATTTCATAGGAGGTGTATCTTGGGCAACATCAGAGCTCGGATAACAATAGTGTTGCTTCACTTTTAGAGACAACGGGAAGACACGGAGCCCAATGAAATCCATGGATAGATTATGACTCCCCATCATACTCTTATAGACGAAGACAATGTTGTGTAGATGGTTATACAGATCCTCTGATGGTAAGCCCACGAACAACCCTCTGTTTGCAGCAATTAAAGTAACTCACTCGAAATAATAAATTTTATGTCATCTGGTAATAGAGGTAACACAGTAGCTCCAGTTACATCCATCACCATGGGATCAAGTCTGTAATGATTTCATGTGTAGGGGTGGGTTATTATTATTGTACTAATTCAATGTCGTTTCATGGAATCATTTGCAGCATTGTTCGCATTATTCTGGGTCATCCTTCTCAGTGTCTTCTGGATCTCAAGGTAAAATGGAGTCAAGTGATTATTTGGGACCAAAATTTGAACTTTTTGAAATCAAATTTTCCTTCCTTAGAGGCTATTTTTTTGTGATGTGATACATTTTGAATTTCTAGTTCATAGGGAAAAGGAAAAGTGAGGGTCGAGGGTCTTTTGGTTGATTTGGAAAGAGAGGATTAGGGGTGGGTTCTGTTTTTCGATTCAATCTTCGCTTTTTGTTCGGTTTTTCAGTTTTTAAAAATAATTTTTTAAAGTAAAACAATATGTTGGGTAAAGACATATCATTGTACAGATATGCTAAACAATTGGTAAAGAGTATAGTTTGGATTAGTACAATTATCACAATATAAGAACTACAATTATCACAAAGAAAATTGCAAACATATGTTCTAGAAAAATAAATATTAAATACTCCTCAGAAGGTTCAAGTCAATTATGTGTAGCCAAAAGAAATTATCAAATAGTTATCAAATACTCCTTGAAGTATCAATTAGTTGCAGGCGACAGTAGCCAAAAGATTTCTCCTTGGAAGCTTCAAATCTATGTCTCTTTTGTGCAACAAGAAAGACTTTCCTTCTTAGTCATGTAGCCTATAAAGTATAAACGACGTAGTATAGAAAAATTGGATTTTGACGGTTCAGTTCGATTTTAGAAGATCAAAACTAAAATCGAAACCGCACGGAATCGGTTCGATTCGGTTTTTTGTGTTTGGTTTCTGTTTTTTACGATGCGGTTTTTTTTTTTGTATTTTCGATTGATTTCGGTTTGATTTTCAATTTTCGATTTTACGGACCCACCCCTAGAGAGGATAAGGATAAGGAAGAGGGTAAGGATTAGGATTAGTTGAGGAATTATGGGCTTGTTAATTAAGATATGAAAAAATTACTATACGAGTAATTTTTAATAAATAATTAGTGATTTAGTAATAATTTTTATTCATTGTAGTATTATTTATAGCAATACATAATAATATTATGATAAATCTACACTTATATTAAAGTGAATTGTGCATGCAATATAAATGTATTAAAAGTGTTTAAAAATATATTATACTTGTTTGGCAAGAAAATAATACATGTATTAATTTGTGTGGTAAATGTATATTATCTATCAATATAACTTGTATTACATATGTTTTATAAATAGTTCTTTATAATATATATTAAATTGTATTATAAATATATTATAAGTGTTAAGTGAATTTTCTTTTAATTGCTATAAATGATAAATATTTTTTTAATATAGTATATCTACATAAGTTTTCCTTAGGATATTTTGAGATGGATTTGATAATTTTGATGCTTAACATTGAAAATTTATCAAAATAACAATATTTTAGCATTAAACATGATTCTATAGCTATAATTTGCTTAATTATGGATGATAGCAAAATGTTAGAGAAGGAGGAAGGAGAAATACGAACGAGATTAAGAAAGGAAGGAGAAAGACGAGCAAGATCGAGATCGAGAAAGAGGAGAGAAGATTGTATTTTGTACTTATTTTTATTATATTCAAAATACAATAAATTATATTTTGTTTTTATTTTGCATTGTATCCAGTATTTATTTTGTATCAATTGTATTCAGAATACAATAATCGTATTTTGCATTGTATTATGTGTTTATTATGTATTAATTGCATGCAGAATACAATGAATACAATTGTATTCATCCTCTTTGATAGGATACAAATGTATTTGACAGAGAGGATGAACACATTGTGTATTCGTATGAATATAATACTATTGATACAAAATACAATTTTCGAATATAGTTGAAATAAAATACAAAATCATCATATATATTTATTGAATACGATTGATACATAATAAATTCGACTGTATTTCTTCTTATTGGAAGGACAGAGAGAGAGAGGAGAGGGCGAGCGAGAGCGAGGAGTGGACAAGAAAGTAGATTAGGATGCTTTTAATTTTACAATTTAAGTATAATATAATTATATTTAATAATATTTATATATTGTATCTGTTTTTTATAAATATGTCAAGAATTCTGATTGATTCCTCCTAAAAGAAATAAGATTTAAACAAATCATGTGATCTTGGAGGCCGGTCTCTTAGAAAAATGATCTTATAAGTGATAGTGTTGCCGAAATAGTAACGAAATGGCCAAATTAGTCTGTTAAAAATTGAGATGAATTAATTATTTAATTAATTAAGTAAGCTTCCTGATCTTAACAAAAATATAAAATTATTACTTAGAAGTAAAGAGTTGTTAAATTAAAATAGCATCTAATTGAATCTAAAGAAAGTAAATATGCGTACTCAATTAGACGGTTAATTACTTTAAGTAAGAATAATTTCATATCATATACTTCAAAAGCTAATTCAAAACTTGTATAAAATGCATATTAAGGTATTTTTGCTAAGTGCAATGGAAAAGCTTGTGTTGAAAATAAATTGGAAATATTTTTATTTTTTTGAGAATTATAATTTTATTTTTTAAAAATTGAGGAAGCTCAAATAGTTAATAAAAGTGTGGAGGAAAAAAATTGTCAAAACTATGTAATTGAAGGAGATTTCTCATATTAAATGTTCACTGCCTCACACATGTATGTATATATGTATCCTTGAATAAAATTTGCTTCTTGTTATGAGAATAAAAAATTTGCACTGTCAAAATAATCAAGATAAACAAAATCTTGATTCAGTTTTTATAGTATTATCAAATCTATGATAGAAATATTAATTTCCATCCAACAATTTGAAACACGCTAAATGAGCAAATAGTGGAAAAATTTTTATTACAAAACAAAGGGTATTTTACAGAATGTTGAAAGAAAGAAAAGTTGCGCTGCAAAGTAACATTTTATCTGTTTTCAAATTCACACATCCTTCAATTAAATACACATCCTTTCATTTACTTTTAAACATAAAAACAAATTAATAAACATATTTAAATAATAATTTTCTAAGATGTTGTGGGTTAATAAATTTGAGATATATAGAACTTGTGCGCATATAGAATGAGAAGGCTGGGATTTATCAATATATTTTTATTAAAACAGTAATGCCGGAGCTTGTGCAATATGTATTGTTATTTATTTGCATTGGCAAGCTTACGCTTGTTATACTTAACTTTCATCCAATTGACACTTACGGAGGTTCCTTCCTTAACCTTCTTCAATCCTGCAGAGGCAACCACCTTTGTTTTCTCCATTCCTCTTTCAAACTTATCACTAAGTTTCTTTGATAGCTTTGGCCGATCGCCCAGAGTCTCCGAATTGTCGGTGCTACCCCATGGATTACCCATAGTTTTGTTTCTCTTGGCCGATCGCCCAGAGTTCTTTCTTTTTCTTTTAAGAAAAGTTCTCTTCGGGGAATGGAAAAACTTCTGTTTAGGTTTGCCTTACAATATATGATGGACCAGAATGTGTGGAGAAATCAATGGCCCCTATTCGAACATTAGTATTCATTCACTCCTCAACTCAATGTTTATTTTATTTTTTATTGAAGAAATATGGTTTACAGTTATACAAAGAGAAAAATAAATTCAATCTAAAATTTGGCTAAAGTCATCGACACACACTTAACTTGTCTGCATTTTTCACTTAGACACCTCAACTAAGACTAGTTCCTAATAACACCTCGACCAGTCAAAATTTGAACCCCATAAACATTGTTTTCCAACCTGGCATTGTGTCATCCGTGCGTATCATTTAAACGCCGACCTGGACAAGTCATCCATTCAACATCACCCATGTAAGCTCCACGTGGGTTGACCTTCCACATCAGATTTTTAAAGGGCGAAAAGTTCCCTAAATCAAAACATTTCTATCTCCCCAACCTTTCTCCCTTCCTGACCAATTTCTCTCTCTCCGACCAATTCTCCATTGATCTTGAAGAAAACATGGTTGATTTGGGTATCATCTTGAAGACTCTTCTTCGTGTAAGTTATGGTTTTTAATATTTTTTTTACTTGATTTTGTGTAATCATTCTTGATAAAAAAATTTAAAATTCTAGGGTTTATTTAAATTTTGGGCTTCTTGTTAGAAAATATTCCATCCTTTTTTCATAGACTTCCCAACAAATAAATTAGCATATTCCGTTACATTAGCCTTCTTTATTTGATATTTTATAAGATTAACTAACAATTGACCATGGAGGAGGTCATATTTACGAAAATCTACGATAGTAGAACTTTCTCCTAGGTACCTATCCCTACTTATGTTGGTAACTGTGTGCCATCCCCAGGTATATAGATACGAACCACTTTTCCAAATATGAACTATTTTATTATACAAAAGAATTAGGGTATGCAACTGGTGCTGATTTTTTATTGTCAAGATTTAAAGAATAAAGAATTTGTCGTAATTAAATATGATCAACATCTATTAGACCTCATTAAAGACTTACAACATGAGGACGCATTTAAAGTGTTTGTTGGTCATGTTTTGGATGAACCATTAGTTGATAATGAGGGCAACAGGTTATCTTACTAATAACAGTATTGGTGTTGGTGAGGCCGTCAACCTAGGTGGAGAATATGAGGCTAATAGCACTGTAGAAAAGAATGAGACTGATTCCTTTAACTTTGTAGAAATTGTTGTAGATAGTGAGTTATCAAATTTTTTGAGTAGTGATTCAGATCTAGGAGATATACCTTCAGAAGATGGCTCAGATGTTGATGTGGAGTTGAGAGCTTTTAGAGAAGAAAAAAGAAAAAAATAGGAAAAAGGTTGTTGAACCTAAAGAAATACCAGTTGGAGAGGCTGGTGGTGTAGATAGGGACTTTGATGATATTGGAAAAGACAAACTAACAAATATGCAGGAAAACTAGATGGAGATGAGGAATATCTTGATAGTTCTAACTATTAGAGTGATGATAGTAAGTAACAACTTGATGAGGATGCTGTTAGAGGAGTAGATTTACCTTTTACAAGGAGAAGCAAAAAAGTAAGATATGACAAAGATCGTGAGGTGTCAATATTTGAGCTTGGAATGGTCTTTGAGTTTTCAAGTCAGTTTAGGAAGGTAGTGTCTGATTATGCTATAGAATACAGGAGCCAATTAAAGTTAAGACCTAATGAAAGACATAGAGTGAGAGCAAGGTGCAAAAAATCCAAGTGTAAGTGGTTATTATATGCTTCCATCGATAGAGATTCAGGTGATTTCATTGTAAAGAACTATCATCCTGTTCACAAGTGTATTCCATCAAACGAGAACAAGTTGTGTAATTCAAAGTTGATAGCTAGAAGATTTAAGGATATAATTGTATCTCAACCATACATAAGAATCTGGGAAATTCAAGATTTGGTAAGAAAACAATCGGGTTTTTATGTTCGTAAGATTGTGTTTTACAGGGCTAAGCAGAAGATTATGATAGAAAACATCAGTGATTGAAAGAAGACGAAAATAGGAAACAATCCAGGAGATGCTCAAAGTCCAGCTTTGAAGTCAAGTTTAAAGAGGAGGTTGAAACCATGTCTAAGTTAGGTAAGAAGGAAATAATAGAGGAATTGCCGCATTATGATCCTACTACTTAGTTTTGGAAATAATAGAGGACTTGTTGCATTATGATACTACTACTTGGTGTAGGCATTTTTCCAGACTTATTCCACATGTGATGTCGTAGAAAACAACATGTGTGAGACTTTCAATTCCTGGATCTTAGTTGCCAGGCATAAATCAATTGTTTCCAAGTTAGTGGACATTAGGCATAAAATGATGAATAGGCATATAGACATCATCAAATTTTCTAAAACATGGATAACAAACATTGCATCTATGGAAAAGACCATATTAGAAGATAAAAGGAGTATTCTAGTAAGTGTAAAGCTCAATTGAATGGAGAGAATAATTTTGAAATTAGTGAGAGGAGATACTCATTTTCCGTTCACTTGGACAAGAAATTTTGGGATTGTAGATTATGCATGCTGCGAGGTATTCCTTGCCCTCATGCTCGTTGTGCTTTTATTACTTGAATCAAGATATTGATCAACGTGTAGAGCGCTGGTATAGGAACAAAACATTTCTCAAGGCTTACAGTCATTTCATCTAACCTATTCCCAATATGAGGAATGGGCCTAAAACTACATGTCACGACCAAGACTTAGGGTCTAGAAGTAACATGGCGAATGAGGACCTGAGAATCCCCAAACAAGCCTCAAGTATCCATATTCACATCATCAGTTCAGAAGTGTGTACAAATAGTAAACACATAGTTCTAAGGGACTGGAAAGTAGGACTCATGCGATGTGGATATCATAGGGAAAAGGATTAACATGGATTCACGTAATACGTAGCACATAAAGACTAAGGAGCGGGTAAGTATGAACACTCTATGGGGGTAATTCAGGACTTAGGATCTTCCATATTTTCACATTAAAGCATATATACTTATGATAATTCTCATAATCAGTCCATAATAGCTATATCAAATAGATAACGGCAATCATAAACTCTAAATACAACACATAACATATAGATTCGACAAGAGTCAATAAGATGTCAAACAATGCCTCTAGTCATAAGATAGGACGGGGCCCAAGACATGTCCTGGGCTCACCCTCAAAGTGAATAACATAAACGGAAGCAACATAGATAGAAGAATGGTGGGTTATCCTTGGAAGATAGGACTCACCACCACAAATGTCTCAAATCCGATCAAGTCATTAAATGGTGGATGAAGGTAGTCTTCGGTTCCTACATGGTTAGATCATGTAAGCAAAAAGTATGCATTAGTACGTTTGAATATACTAAGTATGCGGGTATGCAATGCACATGACTTACCAAACCTGCATTCAATGTTAGATGACAAGGGTATATAATATAGAATAAGATATATAGCAAGAGATATAGAATACGATATGCCATGAAACTAATGATGCATAAAATGCATCAATGCTCATATATAGTGGGGATAGACTATAACCAACAAAATAAAACTCATGAGAGCTATAACATGAATTAGTCCGATGTAGACCTCCCATCGGTAGAAGAAGATTACTTGCCAAGGGTAATCTACACCACACCTTACGACCTCGCTTTTCGGTGTGATGGACACCTTTATTACGACCTTGCTTTTCAAAAGGGTTTTTATACCAAAACATATCATATCATATAAAAATGTGTAACCATTCCTTACGCCCCAATCTTTTTGGTAATGGATACCATATACCTGTGCTGGCACATAGTTCAAGGAAAGGGAGTTGCCCCTTGAGGATAGCCCTTATGCCCCCAATCCATCGGTGCTAAGTCAAGACATCCTACGAGAATACTTATACATATACATGCTTTAAAAAGAGGCAATAGTCGTTCAAATCCTTTCAATGCACATTTAGGCTTAAAAGCCAAATCAAATTCATAATCATGATTCTTATGCATAGGGTTAGCTCATGCATATATACGGAGTGGTGTAAACACTCAAAATGCTCAAAGAGTCATAATCATAGACATTTATGTGATCATATTCTTGTCATAATCAATATAATATCAAAATTATATATATAAACGTAATTGGGCTTAACCTATTTCATAATTTTCATAAAAATTTGATGTTCAAGAATGCATATACTATGAATGAGATGAGAATAACTTGGGTAATTGAGATTCAAACTTATATCAACAATACATTATGAAATTCAAGTAAAATATAAGTAAAATTCACATCTAAATTATAATATAGATTACCCATGCACAAATCAAGCTTTAAAGGAGGCATGCATATTCGTAACTTCATAATAATAATAATGTAATTCAACTTATTAGGGCTTAAATCAACTTAAAATCATCAATAAAGCATAGTCCATACTTCAATTGAATTTAATAATCAATAATAGTCAAAACCCATATTTAAAGTGAGAAAAATCTCATAAAATTCAAGTGAAAAGAGTTTGGATCTTCTTGGTTGAAAGGGACCAAGAATCAAACCCACATACCTTAGCTAATGAAGAAGATTCAAGAAGAAATTCGAAGAAGAATGAGCCTTCCCTCGATACCCAATCTTAATTCCACTAGAGTTCTTTGAGAGAGACTTGAGAGAATTTTAAATATGAGGAATGAATTTGAATGAGATCGAAATAGAGTTAGGTCATTTGGAGGTCTTAAGATAGCATCGGAAGTCATAAAAGATCCCTAGGAGAAGCCACAATTACAAAAAACATCATTAATGAAGAAAAAAATTATATTCCTTGCTAGGGGTCCATGAAGAGTTCTCACGGTCTGTACAAGGTTTCACGGACCGTGAAATTCTCCCGTGAGACCCCGCTTAGGCAAATTTCAGAAAATACTGCGCAGACGGGCTTTACAGAATTGGAAATAACTTCTTGATCGGAACTCCTAATGAGGTGAAACCGAATGCGTTGGACTACTAAATCAAAGAGCTTTAATTTTATAGGTCATGGGACACCAAGTGCGATTGGAGCTAAGAGATATGACAATTTAAAGTTGACCCTTCTATTGGTACTTGTGAAAAACTTAGCACATGAAATTCCTTTGAACTTGGCTTGATGTAGGAAACCCATGATAGCCTTAAACAACATAAATAAGCTTGAATTGAGGTTGAAAGTGAACTTAGCTTGCGCTTGTAGATCCCATACTTAGAAAAAAATTCAACAAAATCCTCTATACGGGGAGTCACACGAGTCGTGTGAAGCCACATGGGCCGTTTGCCTATCTGTGTCCCCCTCCTTAGAAAATTCTCATGATAAAGTTCCGAGACGGTTATCCAATACTTAGAAAATATTTCAATCTAGAGTAGATAAGGTAGGACACACGAGCCGTACCATTTCATACGGGCGTGTGCTTGGCCGTGTCACCGTACTTGGTCCCAAAATTGAGGGATCTCAAGCTAAGACCACCACACAGCCCACCACATGGTCCGTGAAGTGTCAAATGGACCGTAATTGGTCCATGTATGGTGTGCCTTAGCTTAAAACTCCACATTTAAGGTCCAATACCCCTCGATTGGCCAAGGGCCACTCCATGGAGGCTCCACACGGGCTGTGTGACTTCATACAGACCGTGAGGGCTCCCATGAGGTGTCATCTTGGTCTAAAACTTTCCAAAACTGAAATTTTCAAGCTCTAATGAGATCGTACAACGTCCAGGTCCTTACATCATCTCCCCCTTGGGAACATTCGTCCACGAATGTGCAAGAACAAGGCTTGAAAGGCTTGACTTAGAACATGAAACATCTGAACACAAGGTATTTGAAAATCATAAAGTCTTTAAAACTCATATCAAAATGTATTTAAATCATTCAAAATATCATAAAAATCATTTTTGTGCATATGTATACATGTCATGTCATGAAACTCAAGAGTGGAATAATTAGGACCATTGAGGATATGAAGAACCTAATAGCATAAGCTTGAGTAGATTGTAAAGGATAGAGGTATCGTTGCATCATACTTGATTCCACTTTCCACGTAGCACTTTTAATATATTGATCCTTGTTGTGAAGTCGCTTCACTTGCCCATCCAAAATCTCAACCAGAACTTCCTCATAAGAAAAGTTCTCCCTAACCTCAACACCTTCCAAAGGCACAATAGTACAAGAATCGCCAACCAACTTCCTCAACACAAACACATGGAAAATCAGGTGAATAGAAATCAAATTTGGAGGCACATCCAACCTATAAGCCACATTCCTGATTCGCTCAACAATCTTAGAAGGACCTATATGTCGGGGTCTTAACTTTCCCTTCTTCCCAAAATGCATCACATTCTTCATAGGTGAGACCTTCACATATACCTAATCACCAATATGAAACTCAAGATATCTCTTTCTAACATCAAAATAAGACTTTTGATGACTTTGAAGCATCTCCAAACTTTTCCCTAATCAATTCCACTCTTTCCATAGCCTCAACACTGAATCTGGGCCTATAGAAGTCATCTCATCTAACTCAAAACACCCCACCAGAGACCTACACCTTTTACCACATAAAGCCCTAGATGGTGTCATTCCAATACTATCATGAAAGTCATTATTATAAGCAAACTCAATAAGTGGTAGATGATCATCCCAATTAACCTTGAATTCCAACATATAAGACCTCGACATGTCCTCCAAGGTTAGAATTGTCCTCTTAGCTTTTCCAACAGACCGAGGATGAAAAACAGTACTTACCTTCAACTTAATGCCAAGACCCTTTTGAGATGATTTCCAAGAGTGAGAAGAAAGTTGGGTACCACAACCTGATATAATAAAAATAGGCACACCACCCAGCTAACCAACTTCCAAATATATAACATGGCATTGTCTTTCTTCGTGCCATGTCGCTAATACATTTCCCTCAAGTCCTGATACATTTTGGTAGACCCCGAATGTATATAATAATGAGAGTTATGGCTTCACTCATGATCAACTCTCTAAGACCATTAATGTCTGGAACATATAATCAATCTTGGTACCGAGTTACACTATCTCCCCCTTGGGAGAAAACCTCTATCTTATTTCCAGCAACCAACCTCTTCACTCAACCAATGACGGATCTAGATCATGCTTAGCCTTAACATCAACAACCACAGAAGATTCAACCCCATTCTGAAAACGAATACCATGATCATTAGAGTCGGCTAACCTAACACCTAATCTAGCCAAACGATGAACATCCTTTTGCCAACTCTTCCTTCCCTTCATCAACATGAGAAACACTTCCCATACACAACCTACTAAGAGCATCGACTGCAATATTTTCCTTGCCGGGATGACATTGTACATTCATGTCATAGTCCTTTAGCAGTTCTAACCATCTCCCTCGTCTCAAGTTATGATCCCTTTGAGTGAACACATATTGCAAACTCTTGTGGTCAGTAAAAACATAAACATACACCCCATACAAATAGTGTCTCCAGATCTTTAAGGCAAATACCACCGCCGCTAACTCAAGATCATGAGTCGAGCAATTACGCTCATGCACCTTTAATTGCCTTAACGCATGAGCTATCACTTTACCGTGTTGCATAGGTACACCATCCAACCAAAATTAACGCATGAGCTATCACTTTACCGTGTTGCATAGGTACACCATCCAACCAAAATTGAGAAGTATCACCATACACCTCCAACCCATCTAAGTCATCCAGTAAAGTCGAAACAGGAGCCGATGTAAGCCGATCTTTCAAAATCTGAAAAATCTTCTCACACTAATCCAACCAAACAAGCTTGGCCTTCTTTTGAGATAACTTGGTCAATGGAAATGCTATAGATAAGAAACCTTCAACAAACCTTCCATCATAATCAGCCAACCCAAGAAAACTGTGAATATCCGAAAGAGCAAGCTTATCAAACAATGCACATCCTTCACCAACCCCCTTTTGGCCTCATCTATGCGATAAGCTACATTTTTCTTTCTTGCCAGGATTGAATTATGGGCCTAAAGTAACTGTCCCTATTTGGTAAGGGGGTGATAGAGATAGGAAATTTTAAGACACGCTCAATGGCACGATATGAATCATGAGAAAAGTGAAACATTTCCTAAAAACCCCTTGTAGCCTCTTACTCATAGATGTGGCACACTTGGCACCTATGAATAAGACTCTACTTGACGTGGCATGTTGGACTCTGAGGATTATTTATAAATCTAGTGCTCTGATACCATCTCTGTCACGACCTGGACCTAGTGTCTAGGAGTGACATAGCGAAAAACGACCCGAGAGTCCCCAAACAAGCCTCAAAGTATCCATATTCACATTATCGATTCGAAAGCGTAGACAAATAATAAACACATAGTTCTAAGGGACGGGAAAGTAGGCCTCATGCTATGGGAATATGATAGGGAAAGGGATTAATATGGATTCACGTAACACGTAGCACATAAAGACTAAGGGGCGGGTAAGTATGACTCACTCTATGGGGTAATTCGGGATATAGGATCTTTCATATTTTCACATCAAAGCATATATACTTATCATAATTCTCATAATCAATTCATAATAGCCATAACAAATAGATAACGATAATCATAAACTCCAAATACAATCAATAACATATAAATTCGACAAGAGTCAATAAGATGTCAAACAATGCCTCTAGTCATAAGATAGGACGGGGCCTAAGACATTTCCTGGACTCACTCTTAAAGTGAATAACATAAACAGAAGTAACATCGACAGAAGAATGGTGGGTTATCCTTGGAAGATAGGACTTACCACCACAAATATCTCAAATCCGATCAAGTCATCAAACGGTGGATGAAGATAGTCTTAAGTTCTTACATGGTTAGATCATGTAGGAAAAAAGTATACGTTAGTACGTTTAAATGTACTAAGTATGCGGGTATGCCATGCATATGACTTGCCAAACCTGCATTCAATGTTAGATGACTTTCCAAACCTGCAGATAATATAGAAGGACGTATATGGCAAAAGATATAATATACGATATGCAATGAAAACAATGATGCATGAAATGCACAAATGCATATATATATAGTGGTGATAGACTATAACCGATAAAATAAAACTCAAGTAAGCTATAACATGAATTAGTTCGATGTAGACCTTCCATCGGAAAAAGATGATTACTTGCAAAGGGTAATCTACACCACACCATACGACCTTGCTTTTCGGTGTGATGGACACCTTCCTTACGACCTCGCTTTTTGAAAGGATTTTCATATCAAAATATTTCATATCATATTATTTCATAATATGAAACCATTCCTACGATCCAGTCTTTTCAGTAATGTCTACCATATACCCATGGTGGTACATAGTTCAAGGAAAGGGATAGGGTCCTTGGGAATAGCCCTTACGCCCCCAATCTATAGTTCTAAGTCAAGACATCCCACGAGAATACTTATAAATATATACATTTTAAAAAGAGGCAATAGCCATTTTAAATCCTTTCAACGCACATTTAGGCTCAAAATCCAAATCAAAGTTCATAATTATGATTGTCATGCATAGGGTTAGCTCATGCACATATACAGAATGGTCTAAATACCCAAAATACTCAAAGAGCCATAATCATAGACATTTATGTTATCATATTCTTATCATAATCAATATCATATCAAAATCATATACATAAACATAATTGGGCTTAACTCATTTCATAATTTTCATGAAACTTCAATGTTCATGAATGCATATGCTACGACTGAGATGAGAATAACATGGATAATTGAGATTCAAACTTATATCAACAATACATTAGGAAATTCAAGTAAAACATATGTAAAATTCACATTTAAATCATAATATAGATTACCCATGAACAAATCAAGCTTTAAAAGGGACATGCATATTCATAACTTCATAATAATAATGTAATTCAACTTATTAGGGCTGAATCAACTTGAAATCATCAATAAAGCATAGCCCATACTTCGATTGAATCTAATAATCAATAATAGTTAAAACCCATATTTAAAGTGAGAAAAATTTCATAAAATTCAAGTAAAATGTTTGGGTCTTTTTGGTTGAAAGGGACCACGAATTAAACCCACATACCTTAGGTAATGAAGAAGATTCAAAAAGAAATTCGAAGAAGAATGAGCCTTCCCTTGATATCCAAGCTTAATTCCCACTAGAGTTCTTTGAGATAGACTTGAGAGAATTTTAAATGTGAGGAATGAATTTGAATGAGAGGAATAGAGTTTAGGTCATTTGGAGGTCTTAAGATAGTATAGGAAGTCATAAAAGACCCCTAGGAGAAGCCACAATTACAAAAAACCTTTAATGAAGCAAAACTTATATTCCTTGTCGGGGGTCCGTGAGGAGGTATCACGGTCTGTACAAGGTTTCACGGACCGTGAAACTCTCTTGTGAGACCTCACTTGGGCAAATTTCAGAAAATACTACATAGACGGGCTTTACGAAAATGGACATAACTTTTTGATCTGAACTCGGAATGAGGTGAAACTGGATGCTTCAAAAGCTAATTCAAAGAGCTTCAATTTGGTAGGTCGTGGGCCACCTAGTTCATTTTGAGATAAGAGATATGACCATTTAAAGTTGACTCTTCTATCGGTTGTTGTAAAAGATCTATCCAATGGAATTCCTTTGAATTTGGCTTGACCATGATAGCCTTAAACAACATAAATAAGTTTGAATTGAGGGCTTTAAAGTGAACTTTGCTTGAGCTTTAAGATCCCATACTTAGAAAAAATTCAACGAAATCATCTATATGGGGAATCACACGAGCCGTGTGAAGCAACACGGGCCATGCGCCCATCCGTGTCCCCCTCCTTAGGAGTTTTTCATGATAAAGTTCTAAGATGGTGATTCAATACTTAGAAAATATTTTAATCCAAAGCCCATATAGAAGCCCACACGGGCAGTACCACTTCATACGGGCCGTGTGCTTGGCCGTGTCACCACATTTGGTCCCAAAATTGTGGGATCTCAAGCTAGGGCCACCACATGATCCGTGAAGTGTCACACGGGTCGTGAGCAGTCCATGTGTGGTGTGCCTTAGGTTAAAAATCCATGTTTAAGAGGAAACACCCTCCATTGTCCAAGGGCCACTTCGTGGAGGCTTCACACGTGCCATGTGACTTCATACGGACCGTGACCGCTCCCATGAGATGTCTCCTTGGTCCAAAACTTTTCAAAACTGAAATTTCCAAGCTCCAATGAGATCGTACAACGTCTGGGTCCTTACACTACAAATCCATCAATAGAGCCTCCAAAATCAAGAAAAATGTCAGGTAGGCCTAAAAAGAAAGGGAGAAAGAGAAAGGATGAGCCCAAAAAATTTGGTAAAATATAAAAAAAGGAGGTGAAGATGACCTGTTCCATATGCAAAAGGTATGGCCATAACAAATCTTTCTACGCAGCAAGTGTAAGTTATTCAAACGGTTTGATAATTAATTAAAGTATATACCTTATAACAATTTGTATATAATTTTTTTGTATTATATAGTTTGGGTAGGGAAGAACTTCTCAACCAAGTTCTATTTGTGGTGACACTACAGTTCTACCAAAAGAAACTCAAACAGGAGTAAGTTATCCATTTACTCTTATTTTTTTGTTATTATATAAGTTGTTCATTTATATCTCTTTATTCATGTTGTATATTCTAAAATGGGAGGTCCAACTTCTCAACTAAGTTTTGTCTGTGGTGACATCACAACTCCACCAAAAGATACTTAAACAGGAGTAAGTTATCCATTTACTTTTACTTTTTTTTTGTTATTATATAAGTTTTTCATGTATATCACTTCATTTACGTTGTATAGTCTAAAATGGGAGGTCCAACTTCTGAAGCACGTTCAGTTTATGGTGACACTACAGCTCCACCAAAAGATACTCAAACAGGAGTAAATATTCTATTTTTGCTGAGTTCAAGTTTAAGTTTCAAGTTAAGTTCTTGAGTTAACTTTGTTTATTCTTGGGTTTAGTTCAACATGTTTAATTTGCTGAGTTCTTGAGCTTACTTTTCTAAGTTCCTGAGTTTAGTTCAACATATTTACTTAGCTGAGTTCTTAAGTTTACTTTTGCTAATTTTCTTTGCTGAGTTCTTTACGTTTGCTGAGTTTAAGCTTGTTGATTTCCTTTGTTGAGTTCTTTAAGTTTGCTGAGTTCTTTGAATTTAGTTCTTTAAGGTCTCTTAGTTTGCTGTAACACTGAGGTTTTTTAAGTTATATGCAGCATAGGTTTGTTTAAGTTGGCTGGAGTTTGCGGTTTGTTTAAGTTTGATGTAGCTTGAGGTCTTGCTGGCCACTAAGTTTGTAGGTTTGTTTAAGTTTGCTGCAACATAGGTTTGTTTAAGTTTGCTGATTTTCTTTACTGAGTTCTTTGAGTTTAGTTCTTAAAGGTCACCGAGTTTTCTGCAAAACTGAGGGTTCTTTAAGTTATATGCAGCACAGGTTTGTTTAAGTTGGCTGCAGCTTGAGGTTTGTTTAAGTTTGCTACAGCTTAAGGTCTTGTTGATCACTGAGTTTGCAGGTTTTTTTAAGTTTGCTACTACAGCCGAAGGTTTCTTTAAGTTTGCTGATTTTCGATGCTGAGTACTTTAATTTTGTTGAGTTCTTTGAGTTTAGCTTATTAAGGTCACTTGTTGCAGCACTAAGGTTTCTTTAAGTTTGCTGCAACATAGGTTTGTTCATGTTTGTTGCAGCTTGAGGTCTTGAGGTCTTGAGGTCTTGCTGGTCACTGCGTTTGTAGGTTTGTTTAAGTTTACTGTAGCATGAGGTTTCTTTAAGTTTGCTGCACATAGGTTTGTTTAAGTTTGCTGATTTTCTTTGCTGAATTTTTTAAGTTTTCTGAGTTCTTTGAGTTGCACTGAGGCTTGTTTACATTTGCTACAACATAGGTTTGTTTAAGTTTGTTGTAGCTTGAAGTTTGTTTAAGTTTGCTGCAGCTTGATGTTTATTCAAGTTTTCTGCAGCTTAAGGTTTTGCTAGTCACTGAGTTTTCTGCAGGACTGAGGTTTCTTTAAGTTTGCTGCAACACTGAAATTTGTTGAGTTCTTGTTGTTTAAGTGGCCTTGTTGCAGCCCTGATCCCATAAGCTGCAACACTAATTCTTTTTGTGATTTGTTTTGTTTCCTTTTTCATGAGGTCTATGAAAACTATAATCTATGTGTAGTGACACCACATCTGTACTAAGAGCTCCCTCAAAAAGGTGCATGGTGGGCTAGGAAGAGGATTGGGGAGGAAAAAAGCTAATGCAAGAGGAATTCTATTTGTTAATGAGACAGATGATTCTTCTAGTAAAGTGCCACCTAAATCAAGACACAAGAGATCATACAATTCTGAGTTATTTGTTGTTGCTACTGGAAGAAATAAAAGGCCTACAAGTGGTTTTGGTGTATACTCTGATCCTACAATTAGAACCCAAGTGTTTAATGTAAGTTAACTAATTTTGGTCCTACTGATCACAATTGCTTTTTTTAGTGATTATACTCTTTCTTTTATTACGGTCTGGTACATCAGGTGAGATGGTTCTACATGGGCCAAAAAATTTGAAAAATTCTTCACTAACCGATATAGATATTGGTTTTAAACTCCATGACCTAAAATGGAATGGAAAAGATGCAATCATCACCTCACAGTTGCAACAAATGCGAGCAAACAAAAAACTCAAGGGGCTGCAACTTGTGAAACCTCTAAGAAGTACTTTATCTGGAAAGTTAATAGGATTTCGGGATATGTTAAAAGGATTTTTAAACAATGTAATATCAATACTTTAGTTTACTTTTGAACTCAGGATGTTATATTAGATTACTTTTGAATAACTTGTGTAATTTATTTTGACCAACTTGTGTTAATGCTACTACATCTTTATGATATACGATATGTTGTAGTTAATGAGATAGATTTTCTTTTTATAAGTATTTGAAAAGTGTAGACTTTCTTATCCAAAGTAGAATTTTCGATCAACTATACTTAATTCAATTTTATCATTACAATCACTCAGTACGAGTTTTCACATACACAAACACACACATGAATTTGGCAATATTGTGTTATGACTAAATCAGGAGAACTCATTACTTGTAAATTACTAATAAAACACATTGAGAAATCCTTATACTACTGGACAGAAACCAACTAAGAACTAAACTTTAGAGGGTAAAGTACAACAACAAAGTCGGCCATATCCAATATTCAAAGGGACATCTTTATAACATTCAACATTCAGCTAATATGAAGGCTTAAGTAAACTAATACAAGTCTTCCCTGGATTTAAGAACCATTTATAGTAACTAGATAAAGAAGAACAACCACAAGTCTATTAAATTTGGCATTTGCCGGATCCCTTTGTAGTTTAGCTTTTTTGAGTTTCTGGTTCATTATCATAATCTTCTCTTCATTTTTGTTCAGTTTCATTTCCAAAAAAATCTCTTTCTTCTTCAAGATCTTTAACTTTTTCCTTTAGTCTATCAATGGGATTTTCACCATCTTTGGATCTATTTATTAATGACGACATCAACTTAGCTTGAACGTCAACACATTCCAATGAAGGATCAATCCATCTAAAATAGCCACATCCACCATTTTCCTACAAACCATATCTGAGAATAAATACAAAGATTGTAGACAAATTATAATAGTAGTTTTCAAAAACTTACAAACCTTTGGTTATTTGCATCCAAAAAATCTAAGACCTGGATTCAATGGAGTCCTCGAAGTTTTCAGACGACAATTATCACCACAATTCCATATATCGGATTCTTTGGTATTCACTGAATTTTGCGACATATTCATGAACTAAGAATTCAGAAGAAGAGTTTATATATAGTTGTTTGTTCGAAAATAAGAATTCAAAAGAAGAGTTCACTGAATTCGGTCACGTTACTGTTGTTGCTGGGTACTATTATTGTTGCTCGCATTAATGATTTCTCCAATCCAGTGCCTCGTTAATGATCCACATTAATGATTTCTTTATCTCATTCAATGCACTGCTTCTGGAAACAAACACATGTGAGCGGAACGAAAAAGTTTATGATAGGATAGTTAAGAATCAACAAATACAGTAAGGAACAAACCTGGAGAAAAAGAGACCCAAAAAATGGAACTAAATATAGAGATCCCGGAGAAATATAGTGAGGAAAAAGCCTAGAGAAAAAGAGAACGAAAAAAAAAACAAGAAAGAAAGAATTGAGAGTCTGAATTTGGAAGGAAAAAAAATTGGGATTTAGGGTTTATAAATGAAAATGAAATTGGAGAATTGAAAAGTGTTGTTAATGATAATGGTTGTGTCAACGGTAATGGTGTTA
This sequence comes from Solanum rostratum, assembly GCA_029948455.1. Taxonomy (NCBI): domain Eukaryota; kingdom Viridiplantae; phylum Streptophyta; class Magnoliopsida; order Solanales; family Solanaceae; genus Solanum; species Solanum rostratum. The sequence continues at coordinate 52,369,960 of CM057053.1, forward strand.
ACAATCAGTTAACAATAATGGTGTTAGTGGAGATTGGAGAGCTCGCACGCTCCCCTTTTGCGTGACGCCCACACACAATGCTAGGTAGGAAAGAAAAGTTTATGGGGGTTCAAATCTTGGCTGGTTAAGGTGTTTATTAGGAACTAATATTAGTTGAGGTGTCTAAGTGAAAAATGCTCACAAGTTTAAGTGTCTGTCGATGACTTTAACCTTAAAATTTAGCGCAATGAAAGACTTCCCTTCTCTCTTTAACTAATTTTACATTTTACTTTCTATTAATGATAAAAACAAAAAAAGAGAAAAAGAAAATTATGTGATCATGCACGTGATAGATGCAATTCGTATCTTATGCAAAATTTTCTTTTTTTTTTTTCTCATTTCTTGCTTAAATTCTTATTTTTATATTTTCCATCTCTTTATTTATCTTGTTTTCATTAATTATCCTTCTCATCTTTGCAAATTTATGTTGATAATTATTATTAGTATATTAAAAAGAAATAAGATATCTGCTATTCATTTTTATTAGAATTACTTATATATTTGTCAGCCTAGATAGCAACATTCATCTGCACTTATTTTTGGTCAAAATATAACTTGTTGCCAATGTCCAAAAAAAATTAATTTTGGTAAAATAAACAATCTTTGGATAATTGTTGTCTTTATGATTATTGTTATTATTCTTCATTCTTGTTTTTCGACAGTGGTATTGATAGAAAAATAACATGATCTTTTCGATATGAATTTTGAGTGAAAACAGAAAATATTGACTTTCTGTTTCTTCTTTTTTTTTTCACTGCTGAATTTTATATTATTTGACTTTTTTTTGTAAGATTTTGACTCTTGATTTTATATTAGAAGAGCTTGTTGAATCTGGTGTGTACGCCATATGAAATATTTTTAAGGACAGAGTCATAGGCACACATCAAGCTATGAGAATCTCCTAGCAATGAAATATTTTCCAATGATCTTACAAATATTTTGTCATGGTCCAATATCTAGATTCATGATGACACCTATTATAACCCACTAGTAGGAAAGTCAACCCACAATCCGAAATAACAAGTAGTGAATTTAAGGGTAAAAACTAAATAAAAGCAACTAATTTAAATACAAAAATAGAGAAGGGATAAATTGAAAACATGCCTATATATAGATAGATAGATAGATAAAATAAAAGATCCATTCTAGAACTGAAAGTCACATGTACAGGGCTAATACAAAACAAACAAATCCAAAAGTGGACCACACAAAAAAATAGACTTGTTTCAAAATGCAAAAGACTAGCCAACTATATATAAATGGAGATTGGTATGAAACATGATGCCATAAGCTCACCCCTATCTCCGAATAAGAAAACTGCTAGCTTGATCTCAGTGTTGGTAGTTTGTGCTCAAACCTGCATCACAAAAGCACATACAAAGTATAGTATGAATAGAAAAACAATAGGTACTAAGTAGGCATCAGAGGCCATCTGAGCAAGAAAAGTAAAGGTAATACAAAGTGCTAGAATTTACTCCAAATCGGGGTCAAGAATGAAATGCTCACAGCTACTAAACCTGATTGGGCTCCCATATGTCCAAAAGGTACACTCATGCACAAATTTAAGTAAAATCTACATGGATCCCCATAAGCCTAACATGCACAGAAAATAGATATAACTTCGGATAATTAAGCATGGTGAATCCAGATCGAAAATTGTGTAGCCCAGACCAAGAACCGATATGGGACCTCTAAAAGAACCAATAAAATTAGGACACTAAGTATCAACTCTGTAGAGAATATGCATCGTCAAAATAAAAAAGCACAAACTTGGATCTCAAACCATAGATGAGGTCTCCTAAATGAACCAATAGAATCAGGACATAACATATCAACTCCATGGATGATAACAAGTCACCAGAATCAGAAAGTATAGAGATTGGACTCGAATCACAGATAAAACCTCCCAAAAGAACAAGTACAATTCTGTCGAGTATGTCCATACCAACTATCATCATAAAACCATCATGATACGACATAAATAATCAAAATAACACTCTAAGGCCTAATTGACTCCAATCTTAACCACATAACGAAACTTGATATCGTAAGAAAGAATCATAAGGGACAAGAAAAGGTTTTTATGGATAAAAGATCATCAAAGATGAGTTACTACCTACCTAAGGCACATTTTAATTAAATCAAATTCTGGTATATCAATTTACAAGGATCTAAGTCGTCTGATACGACGTCAGAGCAAAACTAAGGCCTATCAACTCTAAAATGTGCAAGTCTATAGTAATTACTAGTCTATTCCTAGACTAAGGACAAACATGCTCAAAATCAACAAATAAGTACACACCAACATAACTCAAGGTAAGGATAATTCAAATATGGACAATAGCGGGCTACACACGCTCCAAATCATAATTATGAAACTTTTTCCTTTTAAATGATCTCTCAACACTACCATGCTATTAAAAATGAAATCTCAACCTCAATAAAATTATTCATACATAAGAAAATACATAGAATGAAGATAGATCATAATGTAAAGCTAAAACAAAAATGTGGGACCCTGGTTGAAAATCCCAAAATTGACTATATAAATCTATCCTAATCAATTTCTAAACTTGTGTCCCAAAATAGAACTTGATACGGGGCTCAAAGTAGTTTAGAATCAAATAATACAAAAAATCATCATTTATGAGTTAATAGAAAAGGGATGGAAGTAAAATTTCCTTAAATTAGGGTCCGCTCCATAAGTCCCTAAACACTTTAACACGCTTGCTTGAACTCCTTGTTTTCCTTGTACTTACAATCATTCAATTTTGGAGAACAAAAGTTCTCAAAACCACCATATGAAATTTTGAGTTGAAGGATGATTGGGGTCTATCTTTATTTAGAAGAAAAAACCCAAGACCTTCATCACGAACGCGGCAAAAGTGGCCCCACAAATGTAGAGGTTCATTAGACTGACCTTTGTGAATATGGAAGGTCTATTATGAAGGCAAAGGGAAACTACCCACAACCTCATAAATATGGCTGGCTAGCTCGCAAGCTTAGAGGAAAATAGGGCCTAGTGTCTATGAACAGAGGCAAGGTCCCTATGATTATGAAGGGGGAAAAATGCCCTGCATTAGCTGATTCATAGTAGTGATTTTTTCACCAAGTTCAAAATATCAGATAGAGTGCTCAAGATTTATTCAAATTCTCATGCCCACAAATAAACTATGTTATCCCTACCAAACTTGACATTCTTGACTCAATGGCGAAGTCCAAACTTCCGAAGGAGGTCATTAAACAAAAAAAATGGGTCCCATATACACCTAAGTGCCATTTTAGCCAACTTCTATGAGGTGGCTAAGGATTATCTCGAAAGCTTTAGGAACTACACAAAAGGTTGTTCTAGACTGAATTCGACATTTTGAAACTAATTGTGTTGATAAAATTCTCATTAACCACACGTTTAATAAGAATATTGACTAGGTTCTAACATTGGCTGAAAGTTAAAAGCTAAAATATCTAATGGCAAACCTGCATCGAAAGCCTTAGGAACAAAATTGACCATGCCGCTAGCCAAAAGTAACCCTTATAGAGCTAATAGAACTATGCATTTCTAGGCTGTTTACCTGAAGTTTTAACTAAAGTCGCCTATTTAAGTTTTAAGAGCCCCAAAACAGATAAATTTGTATAGAATCCAAACAAAGGATCAAGCAATAAATTTGTATAGAATCCAAACAAAGGATCAAGCAACCAAACTGTCAGTATTAGTAAATCATAAATGACGTGGAATCACTATAATAGTGCTATAATGGTGAAAATAAGGCATTTACAACAAAAAAGCTCTAAAGAGTAACTATAACATCCACTACTAAAATGAACCTTCCACAAAACTAAGATACCCTGAAGGCCCAAATAAGTCAGGGAACCGCTCCTACATCTCTTGCTTAGTCTCCTAGGTTACTCTTTGACTGGACAATTCCTCCAATGTACCTTGACTACAAGAATGGCTCTCACCTGCAGGCAATTGACATCTTTGTCTAGAATAGCAATAGACTTCTCCATGAAGGTTAAACAATCATCCAACTCAACAAAGTCACATTGGAGCATATGAGAATGATCAAAAATATACTAGCATATCATTGAAACATGGAAAAATTCTAATAGATGAAAATGCAAGTTGTAGGGCCAACTCATATACAACGTCACATATGGTCCAATATAACTAGGGATGAGCTTGAGCCACCTCTGAAATCTCATCATGCCCATTATGGGTGATAAACTCCAAAATTCAAAGGCCATAATCTAGATTAACATAACTCTAGTGCCTACTCAGAGCTGGCCTTAGCCTATCTTGGATGACACAAGCTATAGGTAAGGCCACGACTCGAAATTGAGTGTGATGACACTTTCCTTAACCTACCAAGATAAGTCAGCCAAGACAATGATAAAAAAAATAAGCAGAAGAAAAATGGAAATAATAGTCTATTAGAGGGTAAATAATACAATATAGGAATCAAAAATCTAAAACAAACCTAAGATTTGTGTCACATGTACAAGTCACTATGCTTAATAGAAATAAAAATAAAAAGTATAGGTGTTAATGTCTCGGTTCTAAAACAGAACAAACATGGGCTACATATTTTTAGACCCAAACTTCATCAAAGTCTTCCTCCAATGCAAGTTCAACCCAACAAGTGTATGTAAAAGTTTTCACAATGAATCCAACACTCAATATCCTTTCTAGCATAGCTTTCGTAATGACAAGGAGAAGGTCCACTGCATTTTCTCAATCAATTTCACACAAGATGACTCCTTTGAGAGAATCAAACAACTATTAGACATGGGAGTTGCAAATATCACCACTTAATAATTAGTAGGGCAAGAAGAGCAACACTATTGTCAATAATATCATCAGCCGCAACTCAGATTTTAGAGATAACAATTAAAAAAACATAACAAAAATTGTGATTAGGGTGAGAGTTGAGAAGAGAAAACCTAAAAATCCCTAATGTTCCTAAATAGCCAAAATAAAATCTTGCCAAAATATTGGTATGTACCGGAGAAAGTGGTCGAAAAATGGGATGGCATGACGGAAGTAGGTTGGAATAGAAGAAGAGAGTCAGAGGTTTTGGGAATTTTTTTAAATGAGAAGGATGAAAGTTATTTTACTCCTATATTTGTTACCAGGTTGAGCTAAAAAATATTGGCGGTTTTGATTCACGAAACCCCAATTATGGGTCGTGGGTTTTACTGGCTCGTAATTCTGGTTTTATGGATTGAACCTGCCCACTATTTGGGACCTGGAATCTGCAAAGCCCATTCATGAGTCGTGGTCTAAACCATACCTCGTAGATCAGTTTCATGGACTCCTTCAATACTTAGAAATTTTTTGAAATCTTACCTGGATTCTACGAACCCCATTCATGGCCCGTAAATGTTTTGATGGGCCATAAAGTTAGCTCATGGAATTGACCTGCAAAATCTCATGCTCACTGGAATTGGATCAACAAGCAGTGTTTGAGAGTTGTGGTTTGAACCACCGCTCTTACACTGGCTCGTAAACCCTTATTTTCCTAATTTTTAGACTTGTGTAATTTTTTCTTTTTTTACCACATATGCTCATGAAAATGAATCATTACCCTATAACTTTCCCGATTATGAGTTCAAAAATACAAAGAAAATTGCAAAACTAAGCTAGTGCCCAAAACTAAAACAAAATACAATTACATGCAAACTAATCTTGGGTTTCCTCTCGAGTAGTGCCTAATTTAATATAGTGGCACAATGCAGACTACTTGGTTACTCATTTTTCACCAAGTGTCCAAACTTCAATTGTCTTTATTTCTTCAGCATTGCCAAAGTATGATTTGATCCTCTAGCTATTCACTTTAAACCTTGTGCCATCATTAGCCTCTAACTTAATGGCTCCATGATGGAAAACATGTGTTACTTTGTAGGGAACTAACCAGTTTGTCTTAAGTTTACCATGGAACAATCTCAGTATAAAATTGAACAATAGAACTAAGTCTCTTGGTATGAACTGGCAATGCTCAATTCAGTGATCATGATATGGATTCATCCTCTACTTGTATAGTGTTGAGATCTCATACACCCTCAACTGAAACTTACCATGTTCATTGAGTTGGCTAAGCCTTGAATTCGTAGCATCATTCCGGTCCAAGTTTAGCTTCTTGAGCGCCCACATGCCTTTTGTGCTCAAGCTCTACATGTAAGTGACAAGATTTAGTAAAAACACATTAGTAAGGAGACATACCTATGGGAGTTTTGAATGAAGTCTGATATGCCCATAATGCATCATTGAGATTTTGTGACCAATCTGTCTGGTTTGCATTTATTGTCATCAAAAGAATCTGCTTGATCTCCTGATTAGATACCTCAACTTGCCCACTCGTTTGGGAATGATAAGGAGTTGCAACACTATGTCTCACCCTATACTTTTACAGTAGAGTTATGAACTGTCATGCCCCGGGAGGGTACCCAAGACGTGGGCGACACCTAGAGACTACAGCTAGTCCCCAAGCGAACCACTTGGCTGCATCACATCTATTCAATTCAACAACTCTACAGATCAGCGGAAGTAAAAGCAAGTAAATGGGATCATCTCATCTAATATCTGAAATAATAAAGATAATAATAAGGGCTAGTAGAAAGAACTAGCTCACAATCTCAACATCAACATTCAACCATCGTCTATGAAGTCTCCATCACTAATCATGTGGTGCCAATAATAGACCCACGGCTACCCAAATCAAAATGTAAGAATAGTCAAATCTAACTCTAAAGCAAGATGAAATAATAATAGTGGATCCTCCAAAGTAAGGGAGGCTCACCAATCAGCTGAGAATCTTAGGTAAATAGCGGAGCACCTATTGACGATCTCTAGTACCTGCCTCTATATCATAAAATGATGCAGTCCAAAGGGCACATCAGTATGTAGAATGTTGTAAGGACCTAGATTTTTCGAGCAGCTATACCGGTTCTCTTGGTACTGTCCCAAGTGAACTACAAGGCATCGCTCCACGGAAAGCCCACACGGTCCGTGTGAAGCCACATGGACCATGTCGCCTCTCATGGAGGGACACTTGGTCCAATTCATGGTAGGGGAAATCTATGACGGAGGAGATTTTAGACTAAGTGAGGGCACACGGCCACTCACACGGTCTGTGTGATGTGTCACGAACCATGTAACCCTCCGTGCAACTCACTACATAAACTTTTTTAAGTATGGAAGTACCGTCTCATAACTTTGTCGTGCCGAAATTATTCTAGGTGCTATCACACGGTCCCTGACATGGTCTGTGTGGAGTCTCACGGATCATGTAGTCGTCCGTCTGGTACCTCTTAGCATCGAATAAATTTCCAGCGTTGGCTTTGCAAAAAGTTTTAAGTGACAATTTACGGTCACTGTTCACGGTCCGTGTGGCGACTCACAAATCGTGTAGACGATCGTATTGACCTAAAGGTTCCAATTTTGCCCGTTTCATTAATAGCGTTTATGTAATTCTAGTTTATTTTAATTATGAATTATGACTTTTTACCTATCCTAAATCCCTAATTCAGCTGATACCCCTCCGCTCTTAATTCCTTCTCCTAAAACCTTCTATCTCTCATAAGATCACCTCCCAATTCCTCTCTACCCCCCTCCTAAGGTGAAAGGCTAGGGTTATAGAAGTTTAATTCAAGCTAAGTTCCTCCCCCAAATTCAGCTCCTCAATCAAGGTATATGGAATTGATTCTTTGTCCCTTTCAACCAAGAGACCCAAAAACCTTTTAATTGATTTCATGAATTTAGATTACTTTAAATATGAATTTTCACTACTTGATTTACTTAAATCCGATTGATGTATGAGCTATGATTTCAATTCACTTTGATCACTATTATGATGATTTACATTGAGTTATGAAGTTATAAATATGCATGCCTCTTTCTAAAGTTAATTTATGCATTGGTGATCTATATTACAATTTACATGTGGATTTAATTATGGATTTCCTCAATTTCATTTATATAATTGATTTTAACTTAAATCTATGTTACTCATGCTAATCTCACATCATGCATTTTCATTTGCATTCATGGAATTTGGTTTATAAGGATTATGAAGTGGGTTAAGCCCAATTATGTTTTATGAAACTATTATAATATGATTTTTGGTAAGGCATTGGTTTTGACAAGAATGTGATCACATACATGTCTTGTGATTATGGCTCTTTGAGCATCTCAGGTGCTTGCACCATCTTGTATATGTGCATGAGCTAGTCCTGGCATGAGCATCATGATTTTGATTTATGATTTGGCATTTGAGCCTAAATGTGCATTGAATGTTTTGTAATGAATATTATATCTCTTGAAAGCACGTATATATATAAGTTTTCATGTGGGATGTTATTGACTTGGCACCGATGGATTGGGGGCATTAGGGCTATCCCCAAGGGCCCTCTCTCTTTCCTTGAACTCTGTGCCACCATAGGAACGTTAGCCGTTACCGAAATGACTAGGTCTTAAGGAATAGTTATACGTTTATGATTATGATATGACATGTATGATTATGGAAAATCCTTCTAAAATGGTGAGTTCTGTAAGGAAGGTGACTATCCACCGAAATGGTATGTTTCTTAAGGTGTGATGTAGATTACCTTTGGAAAGTAATCTTCTCCTACCGATGGGAGGTCTTTATCGGTCTAATTCATGTAATAGCTCGCATGGGTTTATTTATCAGTTATAGTCCATCTCCACTATATATGAGCATTGTTGCATTTCATGCATCATAAATTTCATGGCATCTTGTATATATATTTCCATTGAATGTATGATTCCTTCTATATTATGTGCCCTTGTGATCTAACATTAAAATGCAGGTTTGATAAGTCATATGCATTGCATGCCCGCATACATAGTACATTTAAACGTACTAACACATACTCTATGCCTACATGATTTTACCATGTATAGTCCGATTCAGAAGAATATTGTGGTGAGTCCTATTTTCCAAGGACGAGCCATCTTCCGCTACCGGTACTATCATCGAGTTCCTTTTTATTTGAGGGTGAGACCGAAACATGTCCTGGCCCCCATTCCATCTTGATTAGAGGCATTTGTTGGACAATATGCAGACTCTCTTGAAATCCGCTTGTTATGCTTGGTATCTTGCTTATGTATTTGTTGGAGTAATTTATGGGAAATTCCTATTGGGCTATATGTATGCATTGGTGTGGAAATATGAGAAGTCTATACCCCCGTATTGCCCCATAGCGCGAGTCCTATTCTCCCACCCCTTAGAACTATGTATTGCTATGTGTATGTCCTTCCTGAACCGATGATGTGGATTTATATACTTGAGGCTTGTTTGGGGACTCTCGCGTTCCCATTTTCTGTGTCACATCTAGGCCCTAGCCCCGGGTCATGACAAAAGATAGTATCAGAGCTGACTCTTGACTAGTACGGTGGTAGGGCAAACCTCATTAAGGATGTTGAGTCCCTACGGGGGGTGAGTGTTGGGACGGCGATACGTAACACCTGGCTCACTTAGGCAAATCCCACATTAGAAAAGAGAGGGAGAGTCCTGGGCTATTTAAGTAAAGAGTTGGACCTAATACTGCGAGGCTCCTTTTGGGGTGAGCTTAAAGGGACAAATCCGTGATAGGCTAGGCACAAGAGTGGATAATACTTCATAGTTTTGGGCCAGTTCATTACAGGTAGTATCAGAACCTAGGTTTATAAATGATCGTCGGAGTCCAACATATCACGTTAAGTAAAGTCCTATTCATGGGCCAAAGTGCATAAAGTCTATGAGTGGGAGGCTATGGAGACCTTCTAGGAATTGCCTCACTTCTTGATGTCTTATGTCGTGCTATGGCTTGTGTACTTGGTTCCCTTATCTTGACGGTGTCGTTGCTCTATTTCAGAAAATGCCTCGAGAAAGACCCCTCCCACCAAGGCCGACTCCGGCTAATAAGGAATAGGCTCCTCAATGGCCTATGGATGAACCCATCTCAAATGGTGATTTTCGTACAGCCTTCGCCATGCTTGCCCAGGTGGTGACCTCTCAAACAAGGTAGGCTAACTTTTCACGAGATCTTACGCCTGCTTCTAGGGTGAGGGATTTCACCCAGATGAATCCTCTGGAGTTTCATAGGTCAAAGGCTGATGAGGATGCCCAGGAGTTCATTGATGAGCTTGATAAGATACTGAACATCATGGGTGTCACTTTTGAAGAAAAGGCTGAATTGGCTGCCTATCAACTGAAAGATGTAGCTCAGATATGGTATACTCAATGGGCTATGGAGAGAGTTTGCGGTGGTGATGTTAATTGGGAAGAGTTCAGATTTTCTTTCCTTGATCGCTTCTTCCCACTTGAGCTTAGAGAGGCCAAAATGACTGAGTTTATCAATTTCAAGCATGGAGGTATGAGTGTGAGGGACTATGCCCTCAATGTCATAAAGCTTTCCAAGTATGGTCCGCCACTTGTGGCTGACCCTCGTGCAAGGATGCACAAGTTTGTTTCGGGTATCTCTAAATTTACTTGTGAAGGAATATTGTACTGCTATGCTTATACGGGATATAGATATTGCTAGACTCATGGTGTATGTAGAACAGATCGAGGGGGAGAAACTCAAGGAGAGAAAGGTTCTCGATCCTAAGAGGACCCGTTTTGATGGTGGATTCTCTGGTTCTCGAAGTGGTGGTTTCGGTCATTTCCAACAGGGCCAAGGTTCCGATACTTGAGTTGCTAATAATTGGGTATCTCCTCCTGAGGCACCGGTTGGTGGTGGTCAGGGGTATTCTATGTGCAACAAGTGTGGGAAGCCCCACATGGGAGTTTGTTGGAGGGATTTGGGTGTTTGCTTCGGGCGTGGTAATAAAAATCACAAGGTTGAAGATTGTCCTAGGAATGCCCGTAGAGGCCAAGGTCAGGTGTCCCTAGGCGGGGGAAGGCCAACAAAGAACTCCCCAAGGTGTTGCCCTAACGAATAATCGATTCTACGCACTCCACGCCTGCCAGGATGTTGAGGAAGCTCCGGATGTCGTAATGGGTATGTTAAAACTCTTTGATTTTGATGCTTATATTTTGCTTGATCCTTGTGCGAATTTGTCTTTTGTGACTTCTCTGTTGGCTGTTAAATTTGGTTTGAGTCCCAAGGTTTTGAGAGACCCTTTCTCAGTTTATACTCCCATTGATGAATCTGTTGTTGTACACAGAGTCTATCATGGTTGCCCTGTTTCTGTGTTGCACAAAAATATTTTCGTGTGATCTTGTGGAACTTGAGATGTTTGACTTTGACGTGATACTTAGGATGGATTGGTTGTATGCATCATAAGTCTCTATAGATTGTAGGACACGGAATGTCAAGTCCCAACCTCCCGGTGAGCTCGTTCTTGAATGGAAGGGGGTGAATCCTCTATTAAAGGTCGGTTTATTTCCTACCTCAAGGCGTGGAGAATGATTTGTAAGGGGTGCATTTATCTGATTTTTAAGGGGTGCATTTATCATATTATGAGGGTCAAGGATATGGAGTCCGAAGTGCCTACTCTTGAGTTGATCCCTGTGGTGAATAAGATTTCGGATGTGTTTCCTGAATATTTTTTGGGCATTCCTCCTGAAAGAGAGATAGACTTCGGCATAGATCTTCTTCTGGATACTCAACTTATCTCTATTCCTTCTTATCGTATGGTGCCGGTGGAGTTGAAAGAATTAAAAGAGTAGTTAAAAGATTTGTTGGAGAAGGGTTTCATTTGGCCCAGTATATCGTCGTGGGGTGCTCCAGTGTTGTTTGTAAGAAAGAAGGGCGGCTCTCTCTGGATGTGTATTGATTATAGGCAACTAAATAAGGTAACCGTTAAGAATGAGTACCCGTTGCCCAGGATTAATGACTTGTTTGACCAGCTTCACGGTGCTACTCATTTCTCAAATATTGATCTTCATTCTAGGTACCATCTGTTAAAGGTTAGGAAGTATGACGTTTCCGAAATAGCCTTTCAGACAAAGTTTGGGCACTCTGAGTTTGTGGTGATGTCGTTTGGCCTAACCAATGCTCCGCCCGTGTTTATAGATCTAATGAATCAGGTGTTTAAGCCATTCCTTGATAGTCTTGTAGTGGTCTTTATTGATGACATTTTCATCTACCCCGAAGTGAGCAGGAGCACGGGGATCACTTGAGGATGGTCCTCCAAACTTTGAGAGAGAAGCAGTTGTATGCCAAGTTTGGAAAATGTGAATTTTGGTTGGGAGAAGTGACTTTCCTTGGTCATGTGGTGTCTGGTGATGGTATCAAGGTGGATCTGAAGAAGACCAAGGTAGTGAAGAATTGGCCCAGATCATTGTCTCTTTCAGATATTCGAAGTTTTCTTGGGTTGGCCGGATACTACAGAAGGTTCGTTGAGAGGTTCTCATCTATCGCCTCTCCATTGACTAAGTTAACCCAAAAGAAGGTTAAGTTTGTGTGGTCAGATGAATGCGAGCGGAGTTTCCAGACTTTAAAGGATCGACTTACATCAACCCCTGTCTTGACCTTACCAAACGACTTGGAGGTATTCGTGGTGTATTGTGATGCCTCGTGGATTGGGTTGGGTTTTGTGCTTATGCAACATGGTAAGGTAATAGCATATGCATCAAGGCAGTTGAAGGTGCATGAACGTAATTACCCAATGCACGACCTTGAGTTGGCGGCAGTGGTTTTTGCCTTGAAGATTTGGTGACACTATTTGTATGGGGTTCATATTGATGTGTTTATCAATCACAAGAGTTCGAAATATGTGTTCACTCAAACAGATCTCAATTTAAGACAAACGAGGTGGTTGGAGCTCCTAAAGGATTACGACATGAGTGTTTTGTATCATCCCGGCCGGCCAATGTTGTGGCCAATGCTCTCAACAGGCTATCTATGGGAAGTGTGGCGCATGTTGGGGAAGAAAAAAAGGAGTTAGGAAAGGATGTTCACCAGTTAACTAGGTTGGATGTCAGGTTGGCCGATTCGAGCGATGGTGGTATCCGTGTTCAAAGCGGGGCAGAATCTTCTATGGTGAGTGATGTAAAATCTAAGCAAGATTTAGATCCATCGTTATTTGAATTGAAGAAGTTTGTTTCCGAAAAGGAGATCAAGGTTTTCTCCCAAGGGGGAGATGGTGTACTCCGGTACCAAGACTTGCTCTGTGTTCCGGATGTAGACGATCTTGGAAGGGTGATTATGAGTGAGGCTTACAACTCTCATTATTCTATTCACTCGAGGTCTACCAAAATGTATCGTGATTTGAAAGAAGTGTATTGGTGGCATGGTATGAAGAAGGATATCGCTAAGTTCGTATCCGAATGCCTGAGTTGTCAACAAGTGAAGGTAGAGCACCAAAGTCACAGTGGCTTGGCCCAAGACATTGAAATTCCCACATGGAAATGGGAAGATGTAAACATGGATTTCGATGTTGGGTTGCCTCGGACCTGAAGGCAATTTGACTCCATTTGGGTTGTTGTTGACCGGATGACGAAGTCGGCTCATTTCCTACTGGTCAAGACTACCTTCAGCGCTGAGGATTACGCAAGGTTGTATATCCAAGAGTTCGTGAGGTTTCATGGTGTGCCTAGGTCTATAATATCGGATCGTGGTACCTAATTCACTTCCCACTTTTGGAGATCTTTTCAGAAGGGGCTTGGAACTAAGATTAAGTTGAGCACTACTTTTCATCCTCTAACCGATGGACAAGCTGAGAGGACTATTCAAACCTTGGAGGACATGTTGAGGGCTTGTGTGTTGGAGTTTAAGGGCAACTGGGATGACCACCTTCCACTCATTGAGTTTGCTTATAATAACAGCTACCATGCTAGCATTGGCATAGCGCCATTTGAGGCCTTATATGGGAGAAGGTGTAGGTCATCGGTGGGGTGGTTTGAGTTGGGAGATATGGCACTAGTTGGCCCGAATCTAGTGATGGAGGCCATGGAAAAGGTGAAAGTGATTAGGGAAAGGTTGAAAATGGCCCAAAGTCATCAAAAGTATTATTCGGATGTGAGGAGGAGGGATCTTGAGTTTTGTGTCGGTGATTAGGTATATGTGAAGGTTTCACCCATGAAGGGTGTGATGCATTTTAGTAAGAAGGGAAAGCTAATCCCCCGGTATATTGGCCCTTATGAGACCGTTGAACGAGTTGGAGGTGTGGTTTATAGGTTGGAGTTTCCTCCGGACTTGAGTTCTATTCACTCGGTCTTTCATGTGTCTATGTTGAGGAAGCTAATTGGTGATCCTAGCACCATTGTGCCCTTGGAAGGGATTGAGGTTGAAGAAACCTTACCTTATGAGGAAATCCAGGTGGAGATTTTAGATAGGCAAGTAAAGCAGCTTCGTAACAAGGAAGTAGCTTCAGTGAAGGTGCTTTGGAGGAATCAACATGTAGAGAGTGCTACTTGGGAGGCGGAGCTGGAAATAGTGAAGTGGTACCCTCATCTTTTCCAATCTACTAAAGCCTAAGGTACTAGGATTCTCCCTTCTCAAATGGTTCCATTTCTTTCCCTCTTGAGTCTCATGACATGACATGCATACATGTGCATGAAAAAGGTTTTATAATGTTTTGTATGACTTGAATACAATTTTTTATATGAGTTTAAAGGCTTTATGACTTTTCACATAATGAACTATGCATTGTACCATATGTTGGGTGTTTCATGCTCTAAGTCAGGCCTTGTTCTTGCACATTCGGGGATGAATGTTCCTAAGGGGGAGATGATGCAAGGACCGAGATTTTTCAAGCAGATTTATCAGTTCTCTAGGTACTGCCCCGAGCGAACTGGCAGGCATCGCTCCACGGAAGGCCCACACGGGCCGTGTGAAGCCACACGGACCGTGTGCCCTCCCATGGAGGGACACTCAGTCCAGTTCACGGCAGGGGCAATCTAAGATGGAGGAGATTTTGGACCATGTGAGGGCACAGGCCACTCACACGGTCCGTGTGATGTGTCACAGACCGCGTAACACTCCGTGTAACACACTACGTAAAATATTTCTAAGTATGGAAATACCGTCTCATAACTTTGTCATGCAAAAATTATTCCAAGTGCTATCACACGGTCCGTGTGGAGTCACACGGACCGTGTAGTCATCTGTGTGGTACCTCTTAGCCTCGAATAAATTCCCAGCGTTGGCTCTACAAAATTTTCTAAGTAACGGTTCACGATCTTTGTTCACGGTCCGTGTGGCGACTCATGGACCGTGTAGACGACCGTATAGACCTGACGGTTCAATTTTTTTCCCATTTCATTAATGGCATTTATATAATTCTGGTTTATTTTAATTATGAATTATGACCTTTTACCTATCCTAAACCCCTAATTCAGTTGATACCCTCCTATCTTAATTCATACTCCTTAAACCTTTTACACCTCATATGATCACCTCCCAATTCCTCTCTACTCCCCCTCCTAAGGTGCAAGGCTAGGGTTAGTTGAAGTACAATTCAAGCTAAGTTCTTACCCCAAATTTAGCTCCTCAATCAAGGTATGTGGGATTGATTCTTGGTCCCTTTCAACCAAGAAAACCCAAAAATCTTTCAATTGATTTCATAGATTACTTTAAATATGAATTTTCATTACTTGATTTACTTAAATCTGATTGATGTATGAGATGTATTCTACCTATGATTTCAAGTCACTTTTTATCTTTATTATGATAATTTGCATTGAGTTACGAAGGTATGAACATGCACGCCCCTTCTAAAGTTGATTTATGCATGGGTGATCTATATTATAATTTACATGATGATTTTATTATGGATTCCTCAATTTCATATATATGATTGATTTTTACTTGAATCTATGTTACCCATGCTAATCTCATATCATGCATTGCATTTGCATTTGCATTCATGGACATTGGTTTATATGGATTATGAAATGGGTTAAGCCCAATTATGTTTTATGAAACTATTATGATATGATTTTGGTAAGGCATTGGTTATGACAAGAATGTGATAACACACGTCTTATGATTATGGCTCTTTGAGCATCTCGGGTGCTTGCACCATCTTGTATATGTGTATGAGCTAGTACTTGCATGAGTATCATGATTATGATTTATGATTTGGCATTTAAGCCTAAATGTGCATTCAACGTTTTGTAATGAATATTATATCTCTTGAAAGCACCTTATATATAAGTATTCTTGTGGGATGTTGTTGGCTTAGCACCGATGGATTGAGGGCATTAGGGCTATCCCCAAGGTCCCTCTCCCTTTCCTTGAACTATGTGCCAATATAGGAACGTTAGCCATTACCGAAATGACCAAGTCGTAAGGAATGGTTATTTGTTTATGATTATGATTATGATATGATATGATTGATTATGGAAAATCTTTTTAAAATGGTGAGTTCCATAAGGAAGGTGACCATCCACCGAAATGGTGAGTTTCGTAAGGTGTGATGTAGATTACCTTTGGCAAGTAATCTTCTCCTACCGATGGGAGGTCTTTATAGGACTAATTCATGTAATAGCTCACATGGGTTTGCTTTGTTGGTTATAGTTCATCTCCACTATATATGAGCATAATTGCTTTTCATGCATCATAAATTTCATGGCATCTTGCATATATATTTCCATTGAATTCATGATTCTTTCTATATTATGTGCCCATGTCATCTAACAGTGAAATGCAAGTTTGGTAAGTCATATGCATTGCATGCCCGCATACTTAGTACATTTAAACGTACTAATGCATACTCTATACCTACATGATTTTAACATGTAGGGTCCGAGCATTTCAAGCCCATTTTCCAAGGACGAGCCATCTTCTGCTACCTTTACTATCATTGAGTTCTTTTTTATTTGAGGATGAGCCCAGAACATGTCCTGGCCCCCGTTCCATCTTGATTAGAGGCATTCGTTGGACAATATGTATACTCTCTTGAAATCCGCTTGTTATGCTTGGTATCTTGCTTATGTATTTGTTAGAGTGATTTATGGGAAATTCCTATTTGTCCATATGTATGTATTGGTGCGGAAAGTCCCTTGCCCCGTATTGCCCCATAGCGTGAGTCCTATTCTCCCGCCCCTTAGAACTATGTGTTGCTATTTGTATGTCCTTCCCAAACTATAATGTGAAATTAGATATTTGAGGCTTGTTTGGGGACTCTCAGGTTCCCATCTGCCGTGTCACATCTAGGCCCTAGCCCCGGGTTGTGACAAATGTACTGGTATGTAAAATAGCCGAATGAAATAGAAATGGGTAGAATAACATGAAACAACATTGACTTAAAATAATCATCAATATCAAATCAAATTGTCAAATGTCTATCTATGCAAGAATAAAGAGTAGACAAGTGACCCATCAACCTCATCAATCAAATCAAACTCATCTCAAAGAAGCTCACCTCCTCTCATCTCATCTCATCTCGAGTTTGAGTACTCAAGGTAGGAAATTTATGGGAGTTTCTCTTATCCGATAATCACTTATGAGCTAGTGAATGTACAACAATCACGCTGATATTGCCATAGCCGTTTCAAACTTGGCAGGTAAGGAACGAATCGAAACCATATTGGCTCACCCAATATGGAGTCAGCCGTCAATAAGTCCGCTATTGCTTTTGGGAACTTCTAATCAAGAGAGAACCACAATATATGTGATGGGTCTAAGCCTCACATACGTTTGGCGACGTAGTTTAATGAGTTCAAGTCAGACTAACTCTCACTCTTTCGGTGCTCGATACTCCTCCCATGACTCAATATTCATAAAACCATCCATCCAATAAACTCATAGGGACTTTACCCCTATCATCAATCAATCTCATAGGGGTTTAAACCCTCTCATCAATCAACATCTAATAGGAACTTTATCCTTCTCATCAATCAATATCTCATAGGGACTTTAGCCCTCTCATCAATTAATCTCATCAGTGACTCAAGAATTAGAACAATCATTAGGCGACAATCGAATAGACACATCGGTGGAGTTCATTTATAGAGACTCATAGGGCTATCAAATTCTATCAACTCATCATCATTCTCTCATCACAATCGACAATCTCAACTCAAGGCTTTAGACTCAATTCTTAAGTTCATTATGCATGCTTTCAAAAATAGTCATGTAAGATTATACAATTTTTCATGAAAATGTTCGATTCAAGAAAACAGGTTTATGATGATCATCAACATAAGAAAATATATGAATCTAAGTGGATTTTCAAGAAAAACCATCAAGGATTCATGTATATAGACTCTCCAAATCATCAAATCATCTATGACCATCTATGGGGCACACGAGAGAACAATCCCATGTTTTTAGTTTAACCTTGCATACCTAGGATGAAGTTATCAATTAATCTCATCAAGGATCTCCTCTCGAATTGCTTAACCTCAAGCTCTTCTCCTCTTCCCTCAAGCAATGGCCTTGTTAGATTATTGGAATAGGACTTGGAATGGGAGGTTTTAGACCATTTTTACGTCAAAACAACCTATTTAGATCGTGTATAGAGTTTAGGAGGGGTTGGGAATAGACCGGAATGACGCTCGTAAAATTTAGAATTTTTCCCAGTTCAGAGAAGCCTAGTCCGCGGCACGGAATGGTCGCGTACTGTGCATTTTCAAAAAATATTTTTGAACAAGTTTTCTAGATCCCTTCAAAAAGTTTTTAAAAAATATAAGTGCAGCCGCGATAGAGGCACGACGCACACCTGTCGCGCACCAACATTATTTTGCGCTTCGGATAAAAAAATTATCTTTTTATTGGATCGTTCTTAAAATCAGCCGAGACTATTTTCCCACTCAATTGTTTTTGCTGATCACAAGTCCGGCCTCGAATTTTCCATGCAGGCATTAGAAGATGCATTACATGGATACCCTCCCTCTAGGGGTATTTTGGTAAATTTACCGGGCATTACATCATCTCCCCCTTGGGGTCATTCGTCCTCAAATGATGAGTAAAGGTGGATATCAAGGCACTAATAGGCTCAAGGCTCATCTCAACGCTCATCTCAACACTCAACTCAATCAATCAAACTCTCGACTCTTCCTCGACCTCAATCAATACTACTTAGGCTTAAGAATAGAAAGTCACATCAAGAATAGATCAATCATTTAGTGAAGGGTAAGGAATTTACCTTCAATACTCTCATCATCTGGCATAAATAGGTGCGGATATTTGGCCTTCATCTCTTTCTCAGCTTCCCATATGGCTTCCTCAATGAATTGATTTCTCCACAAGACTTTGACTGAGGTTATCTCTTTGTTCCTCAACTTACGAATTTGACGATCAAGGATTTGGATAGGGACCTCTTCATAGAACAGACTATCCTTTGCTCCAATGCTATCAACAGGGATCACCAAGGCAGGATCTCCCAAGCATCTCTTCAACATCGACACACAGAATTCTGGATGGACTCCATCTAACTCGGAAGACATCTCTAACTCATAAGAAACCTTCCCAATCCTATTTACAATCTGATACAGTCTAACATAACACAATCTGATACAGTCTAACATAACGTGGACTTAACTTCCCTTTCTTCCCAAATCTTATGACACCCTTCATGGGTAACACTTTAAAATACACCCAATCATTTACCTCGAACTCAAGGTCTCTTCTCCTCACATCAGTATAAGATTTCTAGAGACTTTGGGCAGTCTTCAATCTCTCTCGAATGACCTTAACCTTTTCCATCGATTGGTAGACAAGATCAGGCCTAATCAACTCTGCTTCTCCTACCTCAAACCATTCAATTGGTGATCTATATCTCCTCTCATACAAGGCTTCATAAGGAGCCATTTGAATGCTTGCATGATAACTATTGTTATATGCAAATTCAATCAATGGTAGGTGATCATCCCAATTTCCTTTGAAATAAAGAATACAAGCTCTCAACATATCCTCTAATGTTTGAATTGTGGGCTCTGCCTGACCATCTGTCTGTGGATGAAAGGTTGTACTCAGGTTCACTTTATTACCCAATCCTTTCATGAATGATCTCCAAAATTAGGAGGTGAATTGAGCTCCTCTGTTTGAGATGATGGACAAGGGGACTCCATGCAACCTCACAATCTCCTGGATGTACAACTTGGCGTACTCCTCCATAGTGTTGGGTGTCTTAACTGCTAAGAAGTGATCCAATTTAGTTATCCTATCTACAATCACCCATATCGAATCATGTTGCTTTCGAGACCTTGGTAGACCAGTCATGAAATCCATATTGATCATCTCCCACTTTCATTTAGGAATCTCAAAGTTCTGAGTCAATCCACATGGCCTTTGATGGTCGACTTTCACGTGCTGGCAATTTGGGCACTTTGAAACGAACTCAGCAATATCCATCTTCATTCCACTCCACCAATAGACTTCTCTCAAGTAGTGGTACATCTTGGTAGAGCACGAATGAATGGAATATGTAGTGTTATGGGCTTCAGCCATGATTCTGTCTCGAATACCATCAACATCTGGAACACACAATCTACTTTGGTATCTCAACACTCCATCTCCCTCTTTGGAGAAAACCATCACTTTCTATTTATGGACAACCTCCTTCAGTTGGAGTATGACAGGATCTTGGTCTTGCTTTTCCTTCACCTCGAAAACTAAGGATGAAGCAGACCCATTCTAAACATTAACTCCTCCCTCATTATTCTCCATAAGTTGAACTCCCAATCGAGCAATCGATGCACTTCTATGGACAAATCCTTCTTTCCTTCTTCAACATAGGTTGTGCTACCAATTGATAATTTTCTAGGAGCATCAGCAACAATGTTAGCTTTGCCTAGGTGGTAGAGAATGCTTATGTCATAATCCTTGAGCAACTCCAACCATCTCCTCTATCGCAGGTTGAGCATTTTTTGATAGAAGACATACTGCAAGCCCTTATGGTCAGTGAAGACATATGCACCCCATATAAGTAGTGGCGCCAGATTTTAAGTGCAAACACCATCATTGCTGACTCAAGATATTGGGTTGGATAGTTCCTCTCGTGAACCTTAAGTTCTCTAGAGGGATAGGCTATCACTTTCCCCCTTTGCATCAGCACACATCCCAATCCAATCCTCAAAGCATCACAACAGATTATAAAGTCCTTTGTCCCATCGGGCAAGGTTAGAACTGGTGCAGTAGTCAATCTCGTCTTCAACTCTTGGAAACTTTTCTCACATTTATCGGACCATTGAAACTTGACCTTATTCTGATTCAATTTGGTCAATGGCACAGATAAAGAAGAAAATCCATCAACAAATCTGCGGTAGTAGCCTGCCAACCCCAAGAAACTTCTTATGTCAGTTGGAGAGGTTGGTCTGGGCAAGTTCTTAACCGCTTCAATCTTGTGGGCATCTACTCGAATACTATTACTAGAAACCACGTGGCCTAGAAAAGCCACTGACTTAAGCCAAAATTCACACTTCGAGAATTTTGCATACAACACATGGTCCTTAAGTGTTTGGAGGACAACTCTGAGGTGATTAGCATGTTCCTCCTCATCTCTCAAATATACCAAAATGTCATTGATGAATACAATCACAAACATATCAAGATACTTTCTGGATACTCTATTCATCAAATCCATAAAGGTCGTAGGTGCATTTGTCAACCCAAAGGACATGATCAAGAACTCAAAATGGTCATATTTAGTCCTAAAGGTTGTCTTTGGAATATTGCATTCCCTCACTTTCAACTGATGGTAGCTAGATCTGAGGTCTATCATTGAGAAATAAGAGGCACTCTGAAATTGGTCAAACAAATCATTTGTCCTTGGAAGAGGATATTTATTCTTTATAGTGATATTATTCAGTTGCCTGTAGTCAATACACATTCTAAGGGACCTAGTTTTCTTTCAAACGAATAGGACTGAGGCACCCCAAGGAGAAACACTCGGCCTAATAAAGCCCTTCTCTAACAGATCTTTCAACTCTTTGAAATCAGTAGGGTCCATCCTATAAGGTGGAATCGTAATAGGCTGGGTATCAGGAAGGACATCAATCCCAAAGTCAATCTCCCGATCAAGAGGGACTCTAGGCAGATCATTAAAAAATACTTTAGGAAACTCATTCATGATCGGGACTGACTCAAGAGTAAGAGACTCAACATCATCAGATTTAACTTGCACGAGGTGATAGATACAACCTTTGGAGATCATCTTTCTGGCCCTAAGGAATGAGATAAACTTTTTCCCCTAGGTGCAAAAGAATCACCCTTCCACTTAAGAACCGGTTCACTCAGAAATTGGAACTTAACGGTTCGGGATCTACAATTAACAGAGGCATAATAGGCATGAAGCCAATCCATGTCAAAATGAAATCAAAATCAACCAAATCAACAAGAGTATCCCTATGATGGATGAACACTACACAAGCTCTATACATTCTCTCAGCTCGAATAGACTTACCCATTAGAGTAGAAATATCAAAGGGTTCAAGAAGACTATCAAGGGTACTATCAAATCTACTGGCCACATAAGGAGTTACAAATGACAATGTGGCACTCAGATCCATCAAAACATAACAACCAAAAGTAAAGACTCGAATCATACCCGTCATAACATCTAGGAGTTCTCCTAATCTTGGCAACTACCCATGGCATACAAATGGTTTATTTCTCCACTTGTACTTGACGTAGTGCCCTTCTGGTTTCCTCTAACTGGTGGGGCTGGTGTTGTAGATTGAGCCCAATCAGCCCACTTTGCCCAATCTTTCTGGTAGTGACCCGCTTGGCCACATTTATAGCGCACATCATTCCCGTCATGATATCTCCCCAAGTGTATTCTGCCACATTATCACATGAGTACTTACTTTGTGAACCTTGGGCCACACTAGCTTGCGATTGAGGTCCTTGATTTCCTACATTTTGAGATCTCTAATCATACCTGCCCACAGGTACAGGTGCACTAGCAGATGATGGTACTGGAAATCGGTGCTATTCCCTTTCCATCTAACCTTATGGCCTAATGTTTTAGCTTTCTTACGTTTGAACTCTTCCTTGTCATGTTGTCTCTCCTCGTCAGCTTGTTGCACAAATGTCATCAGTCGCTCGATGTTCATATCACTCACGAGCATTGCTCCCCTCCCATCTCTCTTGGATCCTTTATTCAACCCATCATCATGCATCCCCATTCTTCCCCTCATATCAGCAACCATGTTCGGAGCATAGCGATATAGTTGCGTGAACTTCTACACATACTCTTGCACAGTCATAGAGCCCTATTTCAGATTCAGGAAATCTCTCACCTTATCCTCTCTTGGTTCTCTGGGAAAGAAGCGTCTCAAGAAGGAGTCCTCGAACATTGGCCAAGTCAAACATGGAGCATCATCCCCTCTACATTTCTTCCATTAGTTGAACCACAGTCTGGCCACGCCCTTGAGTTGGTACGCAGCCAGTTCAACCCTGTCAGTATCAGCCACATGCATGACTTGGAAAACCTTTTCAAGTTCCTCCACATAGTTCTCAGGATCTTCAGTGGATGCAAACCCCGTGAATTCAGGTGGATTTATCTAAAAATTTCTCGAACTTTGGAGGTATCATGAGAATCTTGTCTACCTGCTCCTTGTCTCACGGCAGGTGTTGTGACAGCCAGGCTAAAGTTTGAATAACCCAGCGTAGTTCAACACTGGAGACCTCATCTTGAGGGGGTTGCTCAACAGGGACAGCTTGGTCCACAGACTCCTCATGTACTTGAGGCTCAGGTGGGTTAACATCTTGTCTGGCAGGATGTCCCCTTCCTCTGACAGCTCTTCTAGGAGGCATGAATTAGGAGAGAGCTTTTATAGATCTTAACTCTATCGCACGAATTGGAATAAGAAAAGGGTGTAACAATTCCTAATATCCTATAGCCTCCTGCTTATGAAATATGGTCGACAACACACCCATATACAAGACGCTACTAGACACGACTTCATAGACCCCCTAAGACACTTGAACTCTGTGGTTTAATACCAGGTTTGTCATGCCCCGGGAGGGTACCCAAGATGTGGCCAGCACCTAGAGACTATTGCTAGTCCCCAAGCAAACCACTTTACCTCATTATATCTGTTCAATTCAATAACTCTACAGATTAGGAGAAGTAAATGCAAGTAAATGGGCTCATCTCATCTAATATCTCAAATAATAAAGATAATAATAAGGGCTAGTAGAAAGAACTAGCTCACAATCTCAACATTAACATTCAACCATCGTCTATAAAGCTTCTATCACTAATCATGTGGTGCCAATGATCGACCCATGGCTACCCAAATAAAAATGTAAGAATAGTCAAATCTAACTCTAAAGCAAGATGAAATAATAATAGTGGATCCTCCACAGTATGGGAGGCTCACCAATCAGCTGAGAATCTCAAATCTTAGACAAAGCGCCTATTGACGATCTCTATTACCTACCTCTGCATAATAAAATGATGCATTCCAAAGGGGACATCGGTATGTAGAATGTACTAGTATGTAAAATAGCTTAATGAAACAAAAATAGGTAGAATAATATGAAACAACATCAACTCAAAACCATCATCAATATCAAATCAAATCGTCAAATGTCTATCTATGCAAGAATAAAGAGTAAACAAGTGACCCATGAACAAATCAACCTCATCAATTAAATCAAACTTATAGGAGCTCACCTCCTCTTATCTCATCTCATCTCGACTCAAAGTACTTAAGGTAGGAAATTTATTGGAGTTTCTCTTATCCGACAACAATCACTTATGAGCCAGTGAATGTACAACAACCATGCTAATGTTGACACAAACGCTCCAAACTTTCCAGGTAAGAAACGAATCAAAACTATATTGGCTCACCCAATATGGAGTCAACCGTCAATAAGTTCGTTATTGCTTTCAGGGACTTCTAATCATAGGGGAACCACAATATATGTGATGGTTCTAAGCCTCACCTATGTTTGGAGATGTAGTTTAATGAGTTCAAGTCAGAATAACTCTCACTCTTTCGGTGCTCGACACTCCTCCCATGACTCAATGCTCAAAAAACCATCCATCCAATCAACTCACAGGGAATTTGGCCATATCATCAATCAATCTCATAGGGGTTTTAACACTCTCATCAATCAATATCTCATAGGGACTTTAGCCCTCTCATCAATCAATAACTCATAGGGACTTTATCCTTCTCATCAATCAATGTCATCAGTGACTCAAGATTTAGAACAATCATTAGGGGACAATTGAATAAACACATCGGTAGAGTTCATTTATAGAGACTCATAGGGCTATCAAATTCTATCACTTGTCATCATTCTCTCATCACAATTAACAATCTCGACTCAAGGCTCTAGAATTATACATGCTTTAAAAAATAGTCATGTAGGATTATGCAATTCTTCATGAAAAGGTTCAATATAAGAAAACAAGTTTATGATGATCATCAACATAAGAAAATATATGAATTTAAGTAGTTTTTTAAAAAAATCATCAAGGATTCATGTATGTAGACTCTCCAAATCATCAACTCATCTATGACCATCTATGGGGCACACGAGGGAACAATCCCATGTTTTTAGCTTAGCTTTACATACCTAGGATGAAGTTATAAATCAATCCTGTTAAGGATCTCCTTTCGAATTTCTCAACCTCAAGCTCTTCTCCTCTTTCCTCAAGCTTTAGCCTTGTTAGATTTTTGGAATAGGACTTAGAATGGGGGGTTTTAGACCCTTTTTACATCACAACTACCTATTTAGATCGGGTATAGAGTTTAGAAGGGGTTGTAAATAGACCAGAATACCCCTCGTGTAATTTAGATTTTTTCCCAGTTTGGAGAAGCCCAGTCCGCGACGTGAACTGGTCGCGTACTGTGTATTTTCAGAAAAGGTTTCTGAACGAGTTTTCTCAATCACGTTGAAAATTTTCAAAAAAATATAAGTGCAAGTCCGCGATAGTGGCTCGACACACTCCTATTACACACCAACACTATTTTGCATTTTGGATCGAAAAATAATCTTTTATCAGGTCATACTAAAATCGATTGAGACCATTTTTCCACTCAATATTTCGTGTTGATCACAAATCTGGCCTCGAATTTTCCATACGAGCATTGAAAGATGTGTTACACCCATATCCACCCTTTAGGGGTATTATGGTAATTTTATCGGGTGTTACATGAACAATCTATTACAAAAATGGGAATCTTCATTGTTTCTGATTTCCCGAGGAGTGCAAACCATGAGAAGATGTTCCTCTTGAGGAATGTTGTAACGCTTTTGCCCTCATTGTTGGGAAGTGCAACAACTTTCACCCACTTTGAAGCATTGTCTACAACAACCAAGATGTACTTATTCCCATACGAACTAATAAATGCCCCATGAAATCTATATCCCACACATCAAATAACTCAACAATCATAATGGGGTTACAAGGGAGCTCATGCTTTCGACAAATTTCACCTTCTCCTTGACACTTGTCACACACTTGGCATAGTCGTGGCTGTCTTGGTAAATGGTAGGCCAATAATAGCTATACTACAAGATCTAGTATGTTATCTGGATGCTACGATGATACCCACAAACTAATAATGAATGGAACGCCTCAAGTTTGCTCATCAACTTAACCTCATGAATGCAACGATGAATAATCCCATCTGCACAAACACAAAACAAATATGGTTCATCCCAAAAGAACTTCCTCACGTCAGACATGAACTTTTGGCACTGGTGGGAAGTCATATCAGGAGGTACCACATCACTAACTAAATAATTAGCAAAATCTGCAAACCGTATAATCAAATTATATGACGTGGCAAACACTCTCTCATCAGGGAACAAATTATTGATCTCCAACCCATCTTCAAACTTAGCCATAACATCATCCTTGAATTTGGATAGGTGATCTTCAACGTGATTCTCCATCCCCTCTCTGTCAATAACCTTAAAATCAAACTCTTGAAGATGAAGTACCCATCAAATCAATCTCAAATTTGCATCCTTTTTTGCCATCAAGTATCTCAATGTTGAATGATATATGCACAATGACTTTCGTTTCCAAGAAGTATGATTGAAATTTCTTTAACGAAAACACCATTGTGAGTAACTCTTGCTTTGTGAAAATATAATTCTTCTATGCTGCATTAAGGGCTTTACTGGCATAGTAAATATTATGTAAAATGAAATGACCCTCCAGGTTATTCCTGTGTTTTCATGATTATTTTACTGATTTAAGCATGTCTATAGTAACCTCAGGCCATTTGTGACTTGTTGAGACTGTTGGTGCAGTTATTGGATGGATTATTTGTGATTTATGAGAGTTTTGGAGCTAAATAAGAAGTTATAACTGTAAAAATGAGTTTACTAATAATGTCCTAGTAAACAACCTTGAAATGGAATTCTGAAGGTTCTATTAGTTTTGAAATGGCTGAATTAGGCTAGGAGCACAGTTGGCCTGAGTCTTGGGGGTCCTAGTGTGAGTTTAAATCTAAAATTGCAAAATCAGTTCAATAGTAAGTTAGTGGTTTTCTATAAAAGCTTATGTAAACATGCTCTAAATGGAATTCTGATTACTTGGTAAGCTCTGGAACATCGAATGTAGCCTAGAGCAACCTTTCGTTGGATGGCAGGGACTTCTAGGTGTGTTTTGACACCCTAAGTTCTTTTAGCTAAATTAGCTAGAAAGAATAGGAACCTCATTTTTCTATAGGAGGCTCTGTTGGGAATTTAGACTACAACTGTTATATCCAGATCATCATTATCATGTGGTTACACTATGTATTTGCATAAAGTGGACATCGGGTAGGCCGGGAATGCCTCAACAAAGTTTTTGAGTAAAATGGTGCAGTTGCATACAAACAACCCTCCGTGTTCATGGAGGGGCTTGGTGAGTTCGCAAAAGGAAATGAGAGCAAAGCTCCGTGTTCGCATAGAAATTACCTGCATTCATCATGGCTGGGTGTGCACAGGCACACGTTTGCAGTGCCATTGGCCGCGTTCATGGAGGCCTGGCATATGCTAGCCTCGCGTTCGCGCCTGGCGCCTGCATTCACGTAGGCCAATGGGTCGTGGGAGTATAAGCAGAGTTGAGTAGCCATAAAAAGTGATATATTACTCCATTTTTGGTGATTCAAAAGCCTACATCATACAGATTTTTGCATGGAACACTCTCGAAGTGTCAAATTTCTATTTTGGCATGAGTTTCAAGGTAAAATGACTATTATTAGCTTATTATATATCCTAAATTTGTGAAAACCTTACATTGCAATATCTTGATCATTTCTTATCGGAATTAAGTGAGATTTGCATCTAATTGGAGCCTTAATGTCTTCCTTTAGTCTTTTATCCTACTTTATTTCCATATTATGTTGATGCTTACCTATGAATGCTTGATGTATTATAAGATGGCTAGGATGAGTTTCCCACAGTTTTCTCATCTGCCGAGTTATGGCTAGGTCCTAGGCTTGGGTCGTGACATGGTGGGTCATTACACATTTCTCATCCAAGGTTCCATCTAAGTCAATGATATTGATGATTAATTCTTGAATATTTGATGGAGTGACAAAATAATTTTTTTAAACCTTGATTTTCTCATGTGCTTGGGACTTTTGACACACTTTGCATACAACCATCCATCATTCACATCCTCATTGGAGTTTAACCACACCAACAACTAGAACAAAAATAAATACTAGCTATTACAACGAAAAATAAATATTTACAAACCATCAAATTGTCAAATATATACATCACAATAGTTCTAAATATTTTCAAAAGGCCCAAAATACACGCACTCTGTCAAAATACAGTGTCCTCAATGAAACTAAAACAAAAATAAGCACAAAAGAGGTTAGAGTGTCGGAATCCCCTGAATCAAGATAGTGGAGGCTATGGAGCTAAAGTAGACACTATTATGGCATTAGTGCCTTTTGTAGACTCGCCCTCTAGAAGTAAACTGGGGGAATTAGTTTATGTCAACGTTGGTTAGGTGGATCAAACCTCCAGTGAGTGACTAGGCAATTGAGACTCTAAGGTAGTTGTGGTAGGCTCCGAAGAAGGAATAACTCTTCTAGATCCAATCATCTACATTTCATGCACCGACTCCCTATTGACAACTTCTAGAATAGTCTCCTCCAAGTCAATAAACTCTCTCTAGAATCTCCCTTAGCCTGCAACTCCGTGGCCTCAATGGACTCCTCATCTATCTTCGGGGTTGGCACCAAATACTCAAGATCAGCGACCCCAAACCCTAGAACTTGCTCAGTGCAAGCAATTGTATTAAGGGGGACCTCAACCAACCCCCCACAAAGATGTAATATATTATGGACCTCAGCTGGTTCAGATTACCTCTCAACTCTGTTATCTCGACCTTCATGACTATCAAATCAATATCCTTACTCGTCTTCTTTTCAACTTCCTCAAGTTGGACCCCAAGATGATCTAACTAGAACCCATATGCATCAAAAACCTTCTTCTTGCCTTAGATATCATCCTTAATAGTAGCAATTTCAACCGTAACATCCTGACCAATCAAACCAACCGAATCCTCAACCCTCGAAGTCTGTTCATTTATAGTTTGGGCAAGATACCCTATTTGAAGTATATTAGTCTTGGTGATTGACGGTCTAGAAGTAGGAATAGGTACCAAAGTAGGAGTCAATGCCGTTAGCGTAAGAGTAGATGCACGTGTTGGACTTTAGCTTGATGGCATCACTGTGAAATGTATACCCTTCGATGGACTCGCCTCTAGCATCTCCATATCAACTACTGGTGATGTATCAATTGGTTCCATTTTATTCATCTCTCTTATACTTGGATTCTATGTGGTGGATATTAGTAGAAGATGATGGAGTGATCCCAGCATCAATATTCTCTACAAATGGTACACCTGCTTGACGGTATAAGGCCATCATCATCACCAGTAATGGTAAGGAAGTTTGATGTTTTTTGTCCCTCATCAACATCATTGGGGCAATGATGGCACCCAAATTCAACTTCCTCCGATCCATTATACAACCAACTAATGTTGCTTTTGGATGTAAAAGGACAAACTCATTTTGAGATAGCATGAAATGCTGCTAAGAAACCCATACCAATAACTAGCCAAGATATTCAAATCATTTTTTTCAATAATAGCCCCTTTTTCAAGCTATAAGGTAGCCCCATCAATTTAAAATGGGGCCAACCACTCTTTCAGATCTTCAAGTGTGTTGTTTTTAATATTTTTAAACAAGTCATGCCGATACCTAGTCAAACACTGTAACAAGTCATCAATTATTGATTCACCACATTAGACCCTCTTGCGTCTCACCTCAATTTTGTCATCCTATTTGTGAATGAATTTAACTCAACCTTTACTCTTTGGAACTAATCAATTGTAAGCCTATAAAATTCCCACACCCAAGTAGAAATGTGCATATTATAGGGTTTTGTGGATATTTGGAACTCGTGAAACTCTAAGATATCAGTTCACCATACCATCTATAGGTAGTCTCTTCTCCTCAAGTATGGTTCTCAACCCCATGGCCGTCAACCTTTTAGGGTGCAATCATCTCTCGAATCACCCATGACAATGGGAGTTGAGGATCATGAGCCATTTTTTATCTTACTTCTGTTGGTGTCTTTTTGAAAGTGGATCTCATGGGGTGGGGACAAGGGTTCTTTACCCCTCTTCTTCACCTTTAGATCTCAACCACTCAATATGTAGGGAATCATCTTCATCATTATCCTCGGTTCCTCTTTCTTGGGGAACTTGTTGCTTCCCTTTGCCCCGTACTTCTCTATAAGGCCTAGTAGTCATTCATAGTTGTCACATCTTCATAAATAAGAATATTGTTTTGATCCCTAGGCAAAGCACGCTTCATATCCATGTACTTATCTTTATTAATAACTGCAAAACAATCACAAACAATGTATAAGATGTTGTGTCTATGTCAACGAAACACAAAAATAACATGAGAAAAAGTCAACTTGCGTAAAAGTCAATTAGCTCACCAATACTTGTCGGTGCATCACCAAATGTGTTTGATGGTCTAAATGTGTAAGGACCCGAATTTTCAAAGACTTTATAAGACCTCAAAATGTCGCCCTGTCAGAAAATTTGACCAAGTGTCACATCATGGGAGGCCCACACGGCCAGTGTGAGGTCACACGGATCGTGAGGCCTCAAGTGGAGGGTTACTTGGCCACAATTTTGATTACGGGGACTTGACAGTGAGTTTCGGGCTACGTATGGTCACACGGCCACCCACATGGTCCGTGTGGTGTGTCACAGGCCGTGTGACCCCTTGCGATACTCTCAACGTGAAATTTTTCTACCGTGCGGAGGATTATGCAAGGTTGTGCATCCAAGAATTGGTGAGATTGCATGGTATGCCTAGGTCTATCATATCAGATTGCGGTACCCAATTCACTTCTCACTTTTGGAGATCGTTTCAAAGGGGACTTGTTACTAAG
This sequence comes from Solanum rostratum, assembly GCA_029948455.1. Lineage (NCBI taxonomy): Eukaryota > Viridiplantae > Streptophyta > Magnoliopsida > Solanales > Solanaceae > Solanum > Solanum rostratum. The sequence continues at coordinate 52,401,283 of CM057053.1, forward strand.
GTTAAATTGAGCACTGCCTTTCATCCTCAAACTGATGGGCAAGCTAAGAGAACAATTCAAACCTTGGAGGACCTGTTGAGGGCATGTGTGTTGGAGTTCAAAGGTAATTGGAATGACCATCTACCCCTCATTGAGTTTTCCTATAATAATAGTTTTCATGCTAGCATTGGTATGACACCATTTGAGGTATTGTGTGGAAGGAGGTGTAGATCACCAATGGGGTGGTTCGAGTTGTGGGAAATGGAATTTATTGGCCCAGATTTAGTATTAGAGGCTATGGAGAAGGTGAAGCTGATTAGAGAAAGGTTGAAGACGGTCCAAAGTCGCCAAAATTCCTATTCGGATGTTAGGAGGAGAGATCTTTAATTATATATTGGCGATTGGGTGTATTGAAGGTTTTGCCTATGAAGGGTGTGATGTGTTTTGGTAAGAAGGGCAAACCAAGCCCCTAGTACGTTGGCCCAAATGAAATTGTCGAACGGATTGGGAATGTTGCTTATAGGTTGGAGTTACCTCCGGACTTAAGTTCCATGCACTTGGTCATCCATGTCTCTATGTTGAGGAAGGTAGTTGGTGATCCCAACACCATTGTGCCCATGGAAGGTGTTGAGGTCGGGGAGAACTTATCTTATGAGGAATTCCTAGTGGAGATTTTAGATAGACAAGTGAAGCGGCTCCGCAACAAGGAGTTGGCCTCAATAAAAGTACTTTGGAGGAATCAAAGCGTGGAGAATGCTACGTGGGAGGCGAATATAGATATGATGGAGCGATATCCCCATCTTTTCCAATCCACTCAAGCCTAAGGTATTAGGTTCTTCCTCTTTTAAATAGTCCTAATTCTTTTCATTCTTGAGTCTCATGACATGACATGCATACATATGCATTAAAAAGGGTTTTTATGATGTTTTGAATGATTGAATATGCTTCTGCATGAGTTTTAATGAGTTCATAATTTTCAAGGGATGAGTTATGTATTGCATCTTATGTTTGGATGTTCCATGTTCTATGTCAAGCCTTGCTCTTGCACATTCGAGGACGAATGTTCCTAAGGGGGAGATGATGTAAGGACCCAGATTTTTGAAAGACTTTATCGGACCTCATAATGTCGCCCTGTGAGAAAATTTGACTAAGTGTCACATCATGGGAGGCCCACACAGCTAGTGTGAAGTCACACGGATCATGTGGCCTCTAGTGGAGGGTTAATTGGCTACAATTTTGATTACGGGGACTTAACAGGGAGTTTCGGGCTAAGTATGGTCACACGGCCACCTATACGGTCCGTGTGGTGTGTCACGGGTCGTGTGACCCCTTGCGAGACTCTCGAACTTCAAATAACGATTTCTAGAGTTATCTTTGATAGTCTAGCTCAAAAGTGAATTTAGATAGCCTATTTAGATTGCCCCTTGAAGGCTCGGTGGGGAACACCCAACCCTAGAAGGCGCTCTGGCACACAGCCCTTCGCCACATCAATAACTCGGTCAAGTGCACACATCAAAGCATGATGATTCCCTCATAAGAAGGACACATCAAGACCAAAACTTCTAAGTACGAAATCACCATCTCGTAACTTTTTCATGCAAGATTTTTCTAAGTATTGTATCACGGCCCTTGACATGACTCGTGTAGTGTCACACGGGCCGTATGGCTGTCTGTGTGAAGTTCCTTCACGTTGAAAATTCTAAGTGTTGAACATTGTGAAAAATTGATTAAGTGTCATCTCACAGGCACTTTTCATGGCCCGTGAAGTGCCTCACGGATCGTATCAGTGCCAGTGAAACCATAAGGGCCCAATTTTCATCTATTTCATTAATGGCTTTTACGAAAATAGGATTTATTTTAAATGTGTTTTATGACCTTCTTCTCTCAATACTTAAGCTAGGATCCGATTAGAGTTTTAACTTCAAGCTAAATTCTCCTCAAGTTCATCTTCCTAATCAAGGTATGTGGGGTTGATTTTTGGTCCCTTTCAACCAAGAATACCCAAACTCTTTTCAATTGATTTACATGAAATTAAGCGTACTTTAGATGTGGGTTTTCATAATTTGATTCTATTAAATTCAATTGATGTATGGGTTGTACTTTATTTATGATTTTAAGTTATTTTAAGCCCTATTATGATGATTTACATTGAAGTTATGAAGTTATAAACATGCATGTCCCTTTTAAAGTTTGATTTATGCATGAGTGATTTATTTTATGATTTAAATGTGGATTTAATTATGAATTTACTTCAATTTCATATTATAATATTTCTTTTAGCTTGAATCTATATAACTCATGCTATTCTCACATCACTCATGGCATGTGCATTCATACATTGGTTTTTATGAAAATTATGAAATGGGTTAAGCCCAATTATGTTTTATGATATGATTTTGATAAGATTATGGTTATGACAAGAATGTGATCACATATATGTCAATGATTTTGGCTTTTTGAGCGTCTTGGGTGCTTGCACCATCTTGTATAGGTAGATAAACTATTCCTTGTATGGGTATCATCATGTTTTTTATTTATGGTTTGGCTTTTGAGCCTAAATGTGCATTGGACGGTTTTGAAATGAATATTATATCTCTTGAAAGCACATATATGTATAAGTATTCATGTGGGATGTTTAGCACCATTGGATTGGGGGTCCTTTCCCTTTCCTTGAATTATGTGCCAACATAGGAATGGAAGCCATTACCGAAAAGACTGAGTCGAAAGGAATGATTATTCATTTTTGGACATGATGTCATTTTGGAATTCCTTCCGAAAAGACTAGGTCGTAAGGAAGGTGACCATCCACCAAAAAGCCCGGGTCGTAAGGTGTGATGTAGATTACCTTTGGCAAGTAATCTTCTCCTATCGATGGGAGGTCTCTATCGGACTAACTCATGTAATAGCTCAGATGGGTTTGATTTGTCGGTTATAGTCCATCCCTACTATATATGAGCATTGTTGCATTTCATGCATTATGAATTTCATGGTATATTGTATACTACTCTTCCTTGGATATATGATTCCTCCTATATTATGTGCCCTTGTCATCTAACATTGAAATATAGGTTGTTAAGTCATATGCATTTCATGACCACATACTTAATACATTCAAACGTACTAACGCATATTCTATACCTACATGATTTTACCATGTAGGGACTGTATGTTACGATCATCCACCGCTCGACGGGTAGCTTGAATTCGGAGAGTTGGTATTGTGGTGAGTCCTATTTTCCAAGGACAAACCACCTTCCTTCTACCTATGTTTTTTTTGTTTATCTCCCTAATTGAGGGTGAACCCGCGACTGTGTTGGCCCCCATCCCATCTTATGACTAGAGGCATTTTTGGACATCTTGTAGACACTCGTTGACTCTATACATTATGTGTAGAAATTTAAGCTTATGACTTCGGTTACCTATTGGATATGGCTATCATGGATTGGTTATGGGAATTATGTTATGGATGTATGTTTGATATGGAGATGTAGAAGATCCTAAGCCCCATATTGCCCCCATAGAGTGAGTCATACTTACCTGCCCCTTAGTTCTTATGTGTTATGTGCTATATGAATCTATGTCAATCCCTTTCCCTTCGATATCCCTATAGCGTGAGTCCTACTTTCCCATCCCTTAGAACTATGTGTTTACTATTTGAACGCGCTTCCGAACTGATGATGTAGATTTGGATACTTTGAGGCTTGTTTGGGACTCTCGGGTTCCCATTCGCCGTGTCACTTTTAGGCCCTAGGTTCGGGTCGTGACAAAATGACCATCGCCAAAGAATATAGTTATTCTCCCTCCCCCTTATCCCCCTATGTTGAGTCATAGAAGGCAATCATAGTGGGTAGTCGACATATCGCTTAATCACTTCGGGGGGCTAACTTTCTATAATCGTAGATAACGTAATCAATAATTCATTGAGATGTAACATAAGGTGATTAAAGCGCCAATAGGTGATGCGTCGAATGAACTCAGAAAGCAAAAGTAAGCCCATTAAGTTTGATTGGTGCCTGCCAACCCAAAGTTCAATGCATTCACCAACACTCAAGCATACCACGGGGTTTGGCCATCATAGACAAGACATCTATCTTATTATCAAGCCCTTTGTAAACCTTAGGATATTCATGCCTCACCAAAGTCTTATGAAACCCATAAAACAATAAATTTACCCTTATGAAATAAATCGCCCAAACCATCATCGGGCTAATTCAAATCATTTCGTTAGACACGAATACTTAGACTTCACCTAAACAATACCTAACATGAACATATTAAATCTAACACATACAAACTTCAACAATATGACACCTTGTCTCCAGATAAAGCACAATAAGCCAATGCCAATCGGCACATTTCTTTCAATACTTACTATTCAAAACACATTTCAAGGGTCAATTCACGCAACATAGGGTATGAGGTGCAAACATGAGGCATTAGATTAAGCATTAATTACAAGTTCATGACCCCAAACCCTTTCTTTAACTCACCATAATCAACATACCCATCACATCAACCAAGGTCATATCAGAAAACTACTATTAGAATGTAATTATAATCATAGAAGGGTATGAATGAGTAGGCATTCATGAGGAGTACAATTCATAAGCAACACCAATATTCTATTAATATTCCAATGTCCAATTTTAAATTGGAGGGCCCTATTGAAGTTGCCATGTACAACACTGATTTCAAACCTTAAAATTCATTTTTAAACACAATAACAATGGAGCGGCAAAAAAACATCATTAATTTTCACTCACATGGCTTACAACCCCATAATTAGTAAAAAAGAACAAGAAATACATACCAAGTCAACTAAGAGGGAGTAGAGGGAAATGAAATAGACCAAGTTTCACTAGAAGTAAGGAATTTCGACACAAAGATGGTGATAAGCACAGAAGAAATATAGCCTAAGAGTGTGTAGTAGAGTGAAAACAAAAATTAAAGAAAAGAAAAAATTTTAAGTATCAAAGATTAGTTAAGGTAAGGTAGGTTGGTGTCAGCCGACAATCCTCGCCAAACACACTTGGTGATGAATCGAGTATCACTTTGGCCCATTGAATGTTATAGTTTCTCTAGCATGAAACGTTGTCCCAAAGGATGATAAAAAACATGCTCTCCTAATGCACTCAGCGGTGCGCCGAATAGTGCATAGGCTCCTCGACCTTCGGCTTCGCACGATTCCTTTTTGTTCAACTACACAATCAACACACATTATTCAAAAACCACTAAATATTGGGTTGCCTCCCATGAAGTGCCTTATTTAATATCATAATATGACAAAGCCATTGCTTATTCAGACATCAAACAAGTAAAGGACCTCCTAACTCGAACATCCGGACACTTTTCGTAAAACAACTACAACCTCTACCCATTGCCAATGAATCATCTCCCCTCATTATTTTCAACTTTAATAAAAACATTTCTAATGACATTTCTAATCTTGTGTGGCTCAGACCACCTGGACTTCACCTTACCTAGGAATAACCTAAACCTAACCTAAACTTTGAATTATAAAGCAATACTGGATCCCAACTTCGAATTTACACTACAAACATTTCAAATCATGCCATCATTCATTTTCTAATTATATATAGTCGTCATGACCCAAGCCTAGGGGTTAGTCATAACATGGAGGATGATCGATCCGAAGGCACCTCACCCAAGCCTCTTACGATTCATCAACAATTCATAGGTGTTGGAATATAAATAAGTGAAATTCAAAAGCGGGGAATGGGACTAAGGGAACATTCATCATCAAGATTCATGTAAGGAAATAATATGGGCTTTAATATCTTTCTCCAAACATAGAAACTAAAATAAAGACTTGGCAGAGGCTAAGACATGTGCAGAGCTCACCCTCAAGTATAAGTATCAAGAGCCATAACATAGAAAGTAAAAGTCTCAAAATAAGATATAACTCAAGAAAAGTAAATGTCTCAAGGTACATGATGCTGCTCAATCATACCTTAAAACCAATAAGAAGTATGACAGTATTCATCAGTATAATTACAAAACTAGGAGTCAACATTGAATCCATAGAGAATAGTGTGATTTACAGTTTAAAGTATTGAGCTGTACTAACGGTTTATAGAGTTAATAAAATGATTAAAACTATTATATAATGAAAATGTGATTGCGTAAATTGATTTTAACACTAATAGAGATGATGCATGTCAAGGGTGTGTTCACTTGGGTCAAGAAATCAAAATTTGGGTCTTATACATTAAACGAATGTATTAATTGGACATGAGTAGGCTAGACTGCTAGTAACTACAATCTCCTATCGAATGAAAGTAGCATTCCATATGAACCTGATAAGGTCTCATATGCCAAGTCATACTAGGAATAATTAGGACATATGTAATTGAATAGAAAACGTTCTAAAACCTTAACCGATTGAACTCTTATAAGACATTCAACTAAATCCATAACATTTAGGCTATCATATCCATTACCCACTTCAATCATTCAAGAATACTTGCAATAATAAAAGATCTAAACATAAACTCTGAGTTTTCAACCTCAAAGCTTCAATTAAACATGGTGGAAACATGAACTCACATTAATTAATAAAAATGCATCCAAAATAACTAAGATCCAATCATAAATTCAAGAACCTAAGTAATTACACACTCCTAACATGAGGGGTTTTTTAGCCTTGCATATCTAAAAGATAAATTGAATTACCAAAGGCATTCTCCATGACAATGGGTATTGAAATTAACAAGAAAATAGAAATAAATTCTTCTTCTCCTGCTCCAATCTTCCTCCCGAAGCCACGTTCAACCCCTCTTCTTCAAGAAAAAACTCTATCTAATGAATGTACTTCCTCTCTCTAAAAAGATGTGTCTAGTGTACTGAGGATCTCACTCTATCCATTTGGGTACCAAAAAGTCCTTGCATTTTCCATTTATACTCCAGATGAAAATACCCCCATTTTGTGCTCACTTCGCCATTCGAAGATCAAGATTGGCCATCGACGAACACATTGGTGATTTGCTAAATATGTACTTGATCGGCTTTTTGGACATCTAGTGAAGGCCTTGGACACTATAATATTAGGCGACACAATTGAGTGTCGCAGAACCTTTTCGGCAATCCACTGAACTTGCATCTTCGTCACTCTTTCTCATATAATACTTAGGGTTGGACACTTCAAACATTAGGCAGTCACCATCATCTTTCGACGATCTGCTGAATCATTATGTGGCATTAACTTCTACCTTCTTTTTTGCAATTTTTCTCCAATTGTATTGTTAAAATTATCCCTTTCATGCATTTTCTTTCTTATTTCTAGCATCAACTACACAAATTAGTTAATATATTAGGCAAAAAAAATATATTGAGGACAACACTTTCATGTAATTTAAGCTCTATATGAGTCCAATATGTGGACTTTTCAACACCCCTAACATGAACTTTTGCTTTCCCTGAAGCAAATTAAATATAAATCAATCCAAACATAATACTTGCAACTAGGGCCATAAAGAACAACACATACAATCCTACCTTTGTCGTTAAACCTCAAAGCTTTTACACACCATATACGCAATTTTGAAGCCTCAAAAGATTACTAAGAAATTCTCAATTAAAAGCTATGCTCACAATTGTCAATGCAATTGGTAATCAATGCCCAAAAACATTGCCACCTGCCCTCACATCAAAGAAGATCCTTATGCACACAAATCATGAAATCAACTTCAAGGATCTAGAAACACTCACTTTTATTCTCAATCAATGTTCACTCAATTTCATCCGGACTAGAATCAAAAGGACTTTGCTAAGGTTGTAAAATAGGTTATAGGATGGGTAGGATATCATTTGGGTACAAGTGACTCATCCCTCCTTTAAGTCTACACATAACTCTTATGATTCTTTTATACCTCATCACATTTTCCCATGGCATCATTTTGCATTGAATCTCAATCTTAGGTGTCCCCAGTGACTATTTTTTCAAAAATTTTGCAGGGTCCTATTTCTTTAACTAAACTCTTTTCTTCTTTCTTTGTTCAAGTATTTTTTTTCTTCTTTTTCTTTTTCATCATGCATGGACTCCTCCATTTCTTTTTTGTTTCTTCCTTCAAACTTTCGAATGGGAGATAATCCTCTCTTATCAACACCCCCAACTTTGGCCTTTGGCCACAACTTATGCCATTTCAAGTTCAAGGAGGGAATGGTGTTTAACAAAAAGGAATAGCTTTCCAATCGAAGGTCAAAGGCAACACGGCTGCCAAGAAAAAGGCTTAAAGCTCAACGGGACTCACTAATGATACAATTAATGTTAAGGGAGGCTATTTGGTAAAAGTGGAGTTAAAAGAAACCAAAGAAGTCCTGAAATCATCTTTCTAATCAAGATTCAACTAAGATAATACTTCCAAACAAATTGGGCAAGTTCTAGTTATCAACAAGAATGCCTTTCAATAGTTACCTCACCTACAATGTAAAAATGAATCCCAAATTTAAATAATGGCTAGACAACACACAATCACAATTCATCAATCATTGCATATCCAAGCTCGAACTCACTTAGTCAACTCAAGATGCTTCCAATACATGCATGGATCATTTTCACAAGAGATGAACTAATCGGTGAATCAATACATTCTCCATATCTATATCACTTATCCATGTCACCATCCAAAATCAAAGATATTGGCGATCAAATACTTAGATTGCTAAGGACTTTAAGACATAATGAATTGGTTTTGAAATGGCTTTTCATATATGCACGAGTATTTTATAAAACTTCCAGGACATATTCGGCACGCATCATCTAAAAGATATTCATCAAAATAAAATAAAAAAGAAGTTATTAACTACTAGAACCCAAAATAATATTTACAAATCACAATGAAAAGATATTTACAAACACAAAGTAGAAGGTTGGCTTAATTACACACATCAACAAAAATTCAAAAATAACCATAACGCATTGTCTCAACTAAATAAGAATAACATCATCAATATTGGGATTCTGAATGCTCGGCTTTTCCTAAAAGAATTGACCTTAATATATATGAACAATAACAATAAAGCTCAAAAAGAAGGAGCAAGATAAAGAATTCCCCTGATCACTCAACATGTGGTGGTGGTGAAGTTGAAGATAAGGTAGTAAGGGCATTCGTTTCCGGGCCTTAGTGTACAGGCTCTGAAGTAGGTGACGGAATAATGGACTCCATATTACTATGGCATTGCATGCTCTTGCTCAGCTACACTAGATAATCCACTTGTTCCAATCAAAGATCTATCCCAAACCAACTCTCTAGTGAAGGCAGCGATGATAACTTCCTCTATTCTAGTGAACTTTCTTTCCCTGCTTGCTCTGATCTTTGCCCTCCTGGCTTTGAATTGGTCAGAAAATGTCTTCTCTCTAGCCTTCTCTGCCTTTGTTTTGTGAATGTTCTTTATGAGCACACGCTTGTTCTTGAAAATATTACCCTTCACCTTTATGTATATGTTAGGGTACATGTTTTGCATTGAGTTAGCCATAGAGATTTTGTTTTTGGGTGGTCATTCAAGTCTATAGGCCACCCTACCTATTCACTCAAGGATCTCAAAAGGGCCAATATACCTAGGCAAACATGTCCTTATTCCCAAACCACATAATACTCTTCATAGGTGAAATCCTCAATTAAACCTGGCTTGTGAGAAAATGCTAACGTGGGGGTGAAAATCAAGAGTATGAAAAGAAGATTAAAAAAGAAATCGTAGGAAAACATATATGACAAACATGTCATTTTGCCTATCGAACCTCTTTGGCAAATCACCAAACTAACTCGGTGTCAAAAATGACTGTCGCCTTTCTTTGAAAAACATTGTCATATTCAGCAACGAATGTAGGCACCAAATTTATTTGGCAGTCAACATGATCGTTGTTGAATATGATAGAATACATGGCTAAAAGTCTGACACAAAAGGCCGATCTCTTTGACCTTTTGGCGAATCATTGAGTCAACTTCAGCGATCAAAATAACAGTCGCCGAAGCTGACTAGCAATACAAATTTCCCAAACTCAAACTAAAACATATCAATAATAAAACGATGGGAATTTCACAACACGTGCCTTACCAATACATTATCATACACAATCACAGGTCTATTCCTTCCTAACAATCACACCATGAACATGAATTCAATGAAACGATGACTTTAACCTTAAAAAAAATATCATTCGCTCTATCATCGAGCAAGCAAGTCGCATGATCAAATTCGCGGGTCACGCAGACTTCACCCATAACACACGATTCAATTAAACTCATAGAACATGCACTCACATCCATATCCAAGAAACCAACTTTATAATCTTAATAATGATGACAAATAAATGCAACTTGCTCAAATTGGGCTACAATACGAAATATCTCAACAAATAACAACTACATTCATACTCTTTCCCTATCACACATGCATAATTAATTTCTTCAAGAATCATAGAAATCAATTACCCTAACAACCATGTGCAATTCAAATATAGGTTCCACATATTTAATTCTAACAACATACACCAAGCTCTTTAGTGATTTCGTACATCACACAATGATCCACAAGATTCAAAGATCAAACTCAAGCAATGCTAAACCCGAGAATTAGCATAGAATGAGGCAAAAGGTTAAAAAAATACCATAGTGATGATGCAAAGACAGTGAGAATGATGATGATGATTTTGTTGAACATAATGAAGCTCAATCCCAATGAATATGATGAAGATTAACTACTAGAAGAGTGATGAGTGCTTAGGAGTGAGGATGATGAAATGTGAAAGAGGAAAGTTAAAGGGTGCTATTAAGGTGAAGTAAGTCGATGGGGCGGTGCAATTCAATGAAGCCAATTTATATCGTTGAACACATTCAGTGATTCGCCAAATACGTCCCTGATCGCCTTTTCTTACACTAACCAAAGGCCTCCTCGCTGAACCAAAAGATGATAAAATTGTGTGTTGCTTAATTAATTTGGCGATCTTCCAAATTACAACTTTGACCATCAAATTTGACAGAACCTCAAGGTCCATCAATTGACCTAAAAGGCGGTCAAATTTAGTTTCGCAGTTTCACTTCGGTGATCCAACAAGTGGTAACTCCTATCGCCTTGTGCACCTACTTTAAAACCTCCACCTTTGTATACCTACCCACGCAACACACACTATTGAAAATCACTAAAATCTTAGGTTGCCTCCTAAGAAGCATCTTATTTAACGTTATGGCATGACAGTGTCCATTATAAGTCATGTTTCATCAACATAAATGACATCAACCACCCAAACACTAGGCAGTCTGCCATAATACTTCTTCAACTGCTGCCCATTCAATTTACACTTCTCCCCTTCTAGATTCTCAACCTTAACAACACCAATTTCAAGAACTTCACCAAATTTGAATGGGCTCGACCATTTAGATTTCAACTTGCCCAAAAACAACCTTAACCTTGAATTGTATTGCATCACTAGGTTTCCAACATTCAACTCCCTCTTTAAGATTTTCAAGTCGCGCCATTTATTCATCTTCTCCTTGTATAGGGCTGAGATCGTATAAGCCCTCAGTCTAAATTCATCAAACAAATGAAGTTGTGTGAGCCAAGAGTCTATAGCTTCATCACGATCAAAGTTCAATCTTTTCAAGGCACAATGCTCAAGTTCTACCGGTAGATTGCAAGCTTTACCAAAAACAAGTTAGTATGACATTCTAATTGGGGTTTTATATGCCATGCGGTATGCCCACAATGTGTCATCAAGTTTACTCGCCCAATCATTTTGATTCCCATTCACTGTTTTAGCAAGAATAGCCTTTATCTCCCTATTCGACACTTCGACTTGGCCATTTTCTTGAGGATAGTATGGGGTTGTCACATGGTGTTTCACCTCATATTTACTCTATAACGCACCAAACTATCAATTGCGAAAATGTAAGCCTTCATCCGAGATAATAGCACGAGGGGTACCGAAATGAGTGAGAATGTTCTTCTTCAAAAAAATTACCTCTACCTATTTTGATACATAATCAACAGCTAACAAGATATAACGATTACCGAAAGAGCTCACAAAGGGCCCCATGAAATTAATTCCCCAAACATTAAAAATTTTCAATTCAAGAATAGGGGTAAGAGGAAATTCATGTTGCCTAGATATGTTACCTTGAAGTTGACATGTTGGACAAGCCTTAGCAAACTCATGTGCATCCTAGTGAAGAGTGTGCCAATAATAACTACTTTGAAGAACCCTTGAAACTGTTTAGATCCCTCGATGATGACCTCCGGTTGGAGATGAATGATATTCTTCCAATTTATTACCCATAGATGATTTTGGAACACACCTCCAGATTATGTTGTCGACACACTCTCTAATGAGAAAGGGTTCATCCAGAAAATATCGTTTCACATCAAACAAAAACTTTCTTTGCTGGTGATAGTTGAGAAACTTTGGAACAAATTCCGCACACTAAATAATTGGAAAAGTTAGTATACCATGGTCTGGAGTCAGCCGAAACAGCTATGAGAGTTTCATTTGGAAATGCATCAGTAATGTCAACATATTTAGTGCCTACACTACTAGAATCAAGTTGAGACAAGTTATCTGCAACTTGATTTCACACCCTTTACAATCTTTGTCTTCAAAATCAAACTCTTGCAACAATAACACCGATCTAATTAACTTCGGCTTAGCATCCTTCTCGGCAACCAAATACCGAGGTGCAACATGATCTGTATGAACTATCACTTTGGTTATGAATAGATAAGCTCAAAATTTCTCAAAAGCATAGACAATAACCAATTTTCGCTCAGTCATAGTGTAATTCGTTTGGGCTATGTTAAGGGACTTTCTTGCATAATAGATTGGATAGAATAACTTTCCCCTTCTTTGACACAATATAGCCCCCAAAGCTACACCGCTAGCATCACACATTACCTCCAAAGGAAATGACTAATCGGCTACACAATTATAGGATCCGTAACTAATTTTTCCTTAAGGCCCTCAAAAGCCTTCATACAAGCTTCATAAAACACAAAGGATGACTCCTTCTCAAACAAATTGTATAATAGACTATCTATCTTGGCGAAGTCTTTGATAAAACACTGATAAAAATTGGCATGCCTCAAAAAGCTCCTCACCCCCTTAGTAGATATAGGGGGAGGGAGGCTAGAAATAACTTCCACCTTACCTTGATCTACTTGCAGCACATCACACCAAAATCTTATGTCGCAATACAATACCTTCTTTAATCATAAAGTGGCACTTCTCCCAATTGAGTACCAAATTAGTTTCAACACACCATTGAAGTAACATTTCTAGATGAGCAAGAAATTGCTCAAATGGTTCACCAATGACTAAATAATCATCCATGAATACCTCCATTATGTCTTCTACCATATCTGCAAAGATAGCAATCGTACAACGTTGGAAAGTGATTGGAGCATTGCAAAGACCAAATGACATTCTTCTAAAAGCAAAGGTCCCATATGGATGTGTAAAGTGGTTTTCTCATAGTCATCTGGGGCTATAGAGATTTGGCTATACCATCTAGGAAGCAATACCACCCTCTAAACACCATTTTACCTCTTTCATTAGGTATAACTATCATGCTCCCTTTTGGTACACGTTCCACGAGGCTAACCTAATTACAATCAGTAATAGGATAGATCACCCCAGCATCAAGCCACTTAATAATTTCCTTCTTGACAACCTCTTGCATAGGAGGGTTGAGTCTCCTCAATGCTCCATACATGGTTTTTGACTCTCCTCCCATTTGATTTTGTGAGTATAAATTCCCGAAGAACAACCCACAATATCGGAAATAGTCCAAGCAATGGCTTTTATAAAAGTTTTTAGCACCTTCAAAAGAGCATCAATGTGCCATTCTTACAGGTCAGCAACAACAATAACTAACAAAGTGGAATTATCTCCCAAGAATGCATATTTGAGATGAGATGAGAGTTACTTCAATTCAAGATTTGGAGATGTATCTATGGATGATTTTGCAGGTGGAGTTTCTCAATTTTTCAATTCAAAGTCATGCTTGACAGGAGCTCTTAGACAAGAACCTGTCCCCATCAAATGGCAACCACTTCATCATAATCATCTATACCATCCTCATCATAATTCAACAGTACTGCAGTTAAAGACTCACCATCCATGCTAGTTAGTTTATATACACTCTCCACGGCCTCATCAACAACATCAATGACTAAAATGACTTGGAGGTCATTGGGTTGCTTCATTGCATTGCATATATTGAATACAACATCTTCATCATTTATTTTGAACTTCAAGTCACCACTATCTACATCAACTAATGGCCTACTTGTAGCCAAGAATGGTCTACCAAGTATAATTGGCATATCCATATCTACCTTCACCAACACTTTGTACAAAATACCAATAGATATTTTGAAAGACCAGTCCACTATAAGAAGCCTCATCATTGTTGGAGAGGGAGGAGGCACCCAAATCAAGTTGCTCAAAAATAGACAAAGGCCTCAAGTTGATACTAGCTCTAAGGTCACACAAAGCCGTGTCAAATTTATGAACCTCAACCATGCACTGGATAGTCAAGGCACCTGGATCTTCTTTCTTTGCTACAAGATCATTTATCACTATCTCACTACAATGGTGTGACACTTCAATGGCCTCATACTTAAGATTCCTTTTTTTAGTCACAAGCTCCTTCATACATTTGGCATATTCGGGCATTTTCACAAGAGCTTCAACCAACAAAATACTGATTGAAAGAGAATTAAACATTGACAAGAACTTTTGAAACATAATTTCATCATTCTTCTTCTACAATCTTTTAGGGAATGGTGGATCAATTTTTACTTGAGGCACTTTCATTTTGGTGGATAATGAAAAACTTTTGGGGGTGCATATTTGTCTTTTCTCGGCTCTCCCTCAACTTTCATGTTTCAATCACTCCCAAGGTTATTGAGAGAATGATCTTCCCCATCAACTATCACATCACCACCAACTTCTAGCTCATCATTCCCCTCAAATTAAGATGTCTTATTGCCTTTGCTTGTCTTAACATCCAGAAGGAGTACACTCCCCTCAATCACCTTGCCACGTCTTATAGTAATGGTCATGAATTGTTGATTATCATTCTTTAGGTTTACCATGGTGTCACTTGGCAAGCCACCTTTTGGACTTTGATTCAAATAAGCAAAGATGTTTTCCAAATGTGTCTTTAATTATTTAATCAAAGTTGAATAAGATCTAACTGATTGGTTCAATGAAGAGAAATCTGACTTCATCTCCTTAAGAACCTTGTCCAAGGCATTTATCTTCTTAAGGATTCTAGCGAGCATATCCTCGATGTAAAAATTATCTGGATTTGCAAGAGGTTCTTTTGGCTTTACTCTATCATGTGTGGGAATATATTGATCCGTATCTTCGTCACATTCTCCCCACTCTCCAGCTCAAACTCTCTAATCATGCTCATACAATCTACCATCATTCGTCCAAACTTAATTCTTGGGTAGCTTCTGAAAGGCCATCTGAGAACCCATTGCTTGGTTCTCCAAATAATGCACTTCTTCATTATATGCAGCCTCATAAGGAACATCATCAAAGGCTACACCATCACTACAACCAATAGCTATGTTCTTGTGATTTCTTCCCATAACATGCTTAGTCAACAACTCTAATTGTGCCATCATCTTTACCATGTTCTTATCCCTCTCTTTGTCTTTTAAAGTTGCTCCTTGGACGCTCCCCTAGGCATGGAAGAGATAAGATCATCTCGAGTGTACCAATCCCTATTAATCTTCACTATTTCATCAAGAAGGTTTGAGGCTATGGCAAATGTTAACTTCATAATGCCTCCTCGCACTAGTTGATCCATTATCCCCTTGTTTACCACATCAAGGCTATAATAGAAATATTGGAAAAAGAGATGATCTGGCATTCCATGGTTTGGACATTATAACAATAGCTTTTGGAATCATAACCAAGTTTCATAAAGTGGCTCCCCATCAATCTGCTTGAAATTTTCAATGCACTTTCTCAACTTCACCATCTTGGAAGTAGGGGAAATCGCTCATAGAACACCTCAGTCAACTCCTCCCAAGAAGTGATGGAGTCCCTTGGTACTATTCATATAACATCTTCACCATACAATGAGAAGGGAAACAATCTCAACTGGATTGCTTCTTGAGTAACACCTTTGAAAGTGAATAGAGAACACACATCCACAAAGTTACGAATATGATCATGAGGGGCCTCATGTGCCAAACCCCCAAATAAACCTTTCAGCTAAAACAATAGGAGTGTGGTGCTATTCACATGAAATACCGCATTACCCCTAAGAGGAGGCAACCTAATAGCACAAGCACTCCCAAGATGACCCCAATCGACATCATTGCGATTCTCGATGTCATCACAATTTATACTCCCTTGAGTGCTCACTTCTTCTAGTGAAAAATTAAATCACACAAAAGAATAAAAGAAAAGCAAGTCATTGAACTCAACAACAAAGAATTAGTTCAATAAAACACTTCTAAACCAGAAGCATAACATTGTTCCCTGGTAATGGCGCCATTTTGATGTCACTTAGTCATACCTCAAAACAGTTAGAAGTATAATTGTCATCATGGGTATAATTACCCAACTAGGAGTCGGGGTTGAATGCACAAGAAATTGTGTGATTCATAGTTTGAAGTAGCGAATTATACTAATGGTTTATCAAGTTAATAAAAATTATTATAACTATTATGTAATGAAAATGCAATCGAGTGAATTGGCTTTAACAATAATAGTGAGGAGGCATGCCAGGGGTGTGTTCGCTTGGGTGAAGAAATCAATATTTAGGTCTTATACATTGAACAAATGCATTAATTAGACATGAGTAGGCTAAACTACTAATAACTACAATCTCCTATCAAATGAAAGTAGCATTCCATATGACCCCCCTAAGGTCTCATATGCCAAATCACACTGGGAATCATTGGGGCCTATGCAATTGAATAAAAAACCTTTTAAAACATTAATTAATTTATGAAACCCCGTGTTCCTCGTCTTTTATATATATATATATATATATAGGATGGCGTGTCACATAAGACATATATGACTTTGGAGATCCAAAGGATAATAAGGCTGCCAATAAGTGGTAATGTCAAGGACCTAAAGTTTTAAGCCAAAGGGATACCTTAAATACACATTCAGGATTAAAGAAATGACCCGAGTAGAACCTTGCCCTTTTAGAAGGTTTAAATTAAATTTCACTTTTCGGATGGGACTAAAAGTTTATAATTTGCTAACAATGGATTTTTTAAAGGTCATTTTAATAGCACAAACATACATTAAGTTTTGGAATTAAGAAAGTTGCAAGATAAAGGTTGGCCAAGGTTAGCATAAGTTTCTTTAAGAAATCCTTCTTAAATTTGTGTCAATTGTAACAGGCCATATATCCTAAAATATAAGGAGTTAGAAGGTCCATGAACTATCACATTGAAGATCTATGAATCTAGTTTGCAACGCATAAAATTGCGCATCAAACTAACCCTAGAATAAAAAGTTATGACAGTTTTACCGAGACTGCCCGACCAGGAAATCGGGTCATGGGTCGTGTCAGGTTGACCCACCTTAATTTCGGCCAATTTGAGCTTTTTAAAGCTCAAATTAGTGTCATTTCGTCTCCAAACAGCTTATAAACTAAAGGAAAAGTTTTCTCAAGGTACCAAAGGGATTTGAGTAAGTTTTTCGCATTTTTATCGTTAAATTTTATCCATGTGCCTAGAACTGTGTGCCTTATGCTTTGCAATTGTTTTCCCCTCGTATTAGTTGTGCTTGAGGCTATTTTTGGGCTGGAAAAAAGTGGTGTTCTTGCTGGTATTGTTAGTTTGTAGCTGGTGTGTTCAGGTAATAATATTGGGGCTCTTTCACAGTCATTTTTACGAAGTTTTACGGACATTTCCTTGCGTAAATGCTCTTTGCCAAATCTGGTCATTAATGCTAAATTTTGGGCTATTTATAGATGTCTTTAAGCTACGTATATAGTTGTTGTGAAGCTTAGGACGTAAGGGAAAACTCTCGTGAAGAAACCTTTGGCAATAGGATGTCCGTTGGGAAGGTATGTTAAGGCGAAGCTCCGCCCCTACTTTTAGCACGAAATTCGAGAAGTTTCCCAAAACGTCAAATGCAATATCTTACTATTTTGTTGCTAGAAAGACCATCTGTGAAAGGCATAGGGATTACGGCTGAGTTACTTTCATGATGGTATTAGATTGAAATTCCATTCACTCGCTTAAACTGGACATTCAATATCTATATATTATTTTGTCGGTTTTCCTGGCTACCTATCCATATGTTTGTGGTGCTTCTCTTTTTGGTTTAGTGCCATCAAAATAAATGTAGACTATGATGGGAATGTAGTATTCATAATCAGTCCTTCTTCTATACACAAAAATATAATTGAAGCACTTGATAAGTAACATGTTGATTTTCAATAATCTCTAGTGTAATGTTCCTATTTAAACTACTAAGTCGCTTAATTCTGTTTAAATACTTTCTTTTACTAATTGACATGGGACCAAGTATAAGCATTATGTATAGCACCTTTATGAATATTTTCAAAGTTAAGGCTACACTGTAAATGTTGGGTTAAGTTCCCAAACTTGTTAAAAAGACATATAAGATCCCATGAGTTATGAGTATATGATATGATAACGATTATGATGTTATGAGAATAAGTGTACCAATGAGCCAAGATTGGCTAAATGACAATGATTATGATGTTATGAGAATAAGTGTACCAATGAGTCAGATTGTCTAAGTTCTAGTTATGGCTTACTATGTGCATTTAATATTCATATCATACATTGCACATTATGCATGGACTTCGAGCTATAATCGAAGGTATGGGGCCTATTTGCCCAAATGATTATATATATATGTATATGGTACAGATGGCCACAGGTTGGCAGATATGATGTCGGTTAGCTACCGTAAAGGACCACCATTACTAGCATTTGGTTGGGTATGCCATACATTTGCATCTATTTATATGTATTTTACACGACATGCGATACTCGAGCATACCATGCATATTTGATCACTATGAGGTTGCTTATTGGCCATTAAGTCTACTTGAGTTTTGGTTACATGTGGTATTTCTATTAACCTTTTTACTACGATTATCTATGATTTTACTTCCTACCTTACATACCAGTACATGTTTATTCGTACTGACGTCCCTTTGCCTGGGGACACTGCATTTTATTTCATGCGTGCAGGTTTAGGTAGGGGTTCTGGTTTACCCCTCAACTAGGAGCCTCGTTCAGCTGTAAGTTGGTAAGCTCCACCTCTTCTTGGGGCTTTCACAGGATGCTTACTTTTTGTTGTATAGTTGGGTATAGTCGGGGCCTTGTCCTAGCAGTGTTAGTGATTTTCGTAAAGGCTATTATGGATAGGTTATTGTGGTTGGATCTTTTGTGCCTTTCAATCTCCAGTCATAACATTGGCATGTATATATAGTGTGTGTCTGTACCTCTGTTGTGGCAGCCTTGTCGGCTAGCTAGTACTTTATCGTTTTGGTTTACTTATCTTGATGTACATGATTTGTTGTTGACTAGGTCATGACCTAAATAGTCATGGCTTAGTTTTTTCTAAACATTATGTTGCCCGATTTTCTTCTGGTCCCTAATATAGTTAACTAGCATGTTTAATGGCTTACCTGGCCAATAACGGTATCAGGTGCCAGTCGCACATCCCCTCTCTTTAGGGCGTGAGATGATTGAACCCTTATCAAGCACTCAACCAAACCCACAACATTCGGGCTATCATATTCATTACCCACTTTAATCATTCAAGGATACTTACAATAATTAAAGATCTAAACATAAACCCTAGGTTTGCAATCTCAAAGCTTCAATTAAACATGATAATAAACATGACCTCACATCAACTAATAGCAACGCATTCAAAATAATAAAGAGTCAATCATAAAGTCAAGAACCCAAGTTCTTACACACCCTTAACATGAGGTGGTTTAGCCTTGTATGTCTAAAAGATAAATCGTATTACCAAAAGCATTCTCCATGACAATGGATGTTGAAATTAACAAAAAGAAAGTAGAAAAAAATTCTTCTTCTCCTACTCCAATCTTCTTCTGAAAGCCAAGTTCAAACACTCTTCTTCAAGAAAAATAATCTCTCTGATGAATATACTTCCTCTCTCTAGAAAAATGTGCCTAGTGTACTAAGAATATCACTCTGTTCAATTGTGTTCCAAAAAGTCCTTGAACTTTTCTGTTACACTCTAGATAAAAATGCCCCCATTTTGTGTTCGTATCGCCATTCGGTGGAATGTGTACTTGATCAAACTTTTGGACATCTCATAAAGGCCTTAGACACTGTAACATTAGGCGATGTAAATGTACATCGCCAAACCTGGGTGGTGATCTATCAAATTTGCACCTTTGTCACCCTTTCTCACAGAATACTTAGGGTTGGACACTACAAACACTAAGCGGCCACTGTCATCATTCGGGGATCAGTTGAATCATTTGACAATGCCAAATTCTATTGCCTTTTTGGCAATTGTGCTTCATTTGTCCTATTTTGCTAAGAATTTTCCTTCCATGCATTTCCTTCCTCATTTCTAGCATCAAATACACAAATTGGTTAATATATAAGGCAAAATAATACTTTGAGGATAATATTTTCATGCAATCTAAGCTCCATATGAGTCTAATATGTGGACTCATCAATACAATAAGCATGAAAAAGGAGGCATAGTCCCCAAGCTACATGACTCACCAATCAAAGTAATCTCAAACACCCCAAGTCTAGCCATGTTCCAGATAAGGAGGAATATCGGTCCCTACATTGTGATATCATGTAGGAAAAATATGTGTTAGCACTTTGAAATGTACTAAATATGTGGGATGCAAATGCACACATGAAATTACTATGTCATATGCATGAAATTGTATTGTCATCATTCATGAAATTATAATGCTATCATGCATGAAAATATAATGCCATCATGCATGAAATTGTAATGTCATCATTCATGAAATTGTAATGTCATCATGCAATGTACATATTCATAGTTGAAGACTAAAGCTTAATATGGAATGGATGATTTATGCATCATCTAAAACATACTTTGAATCAACATAAACATCATATACATAGCTATGTGGGAGGAGACTGTAAACGACATTTAAGACTATGTGAGCTACTACATGGGATCCAACATAACCCCCTATTTTGGCACGAGGAGATTGATTACCGGGTGGAACTCCGTCAACTTATTCATGCATATATTAACTTTAAATTTGATATTGAGGATCCACTAGCCTTAGCCTACAAGAGCTCCTACAGTGGCATATAGTTAATTAGACAAGAGATTGCTACTAAGGTTCCCTTATCAAACCCCACTTCAATGCCCTATTCAGTGTTAAGTCAAGTCTCAGAGAATACTTATAACATAAGCATATTCATAAACATTCATAAACTTTGAAATATGCCTAAACATCATAGGAGTAGCTCATGAAATCAAACATCCACTCATGTGATAATTGGCCTTTCACATGGAGGGTCCATCTTAAATATCATTAAAGGGGATCATAACAACTTTATATACTTTCATTAACATCAACCGTAAAGCCCTTATCATTCACATTATGCTTCATTTAGGAACTTAACTTAAAACTTAGTGGGCTTATGCAACTGAACTTAGAAATCATGCAATGCAAGTATATTATTCAATAATATGGTAAAGTTCATCAAATCAAACCCTCTCTTAAGACTGTCCACTTCATCATTCAAAACCATAAATAAGGAAATCATGGTATTTATCTGAATAAATCATTAACTCTCATAATGGCATCATAGCATTTTATTAATATACTCATTTCATTGAAAAATATATCATATTATCACCATTTAAAGGAAACTCATGAAAACCTAGAAATTTCATAACTTAAAGAAAAGGTAAAAGGAAACATTATTGGACTTTGTGGATGAAAGGAATCCAACAATCAAATCTGTATACCTGAGTAAGAAGCCTAAGGAAATTTGAGGTTTGGATTAAAACTTAATGAAACCATAGCTTTCTTCTTCTTTCTTGGAGGGAACGTTCTCTTTAAGAAATTTGGAGAACTTGGAGTGGGAGAGATTTAGGCAGATTATGTTGAATTAGGGTTGTTACAGGAGGGAAAACCTCAAAATGATGTAGTATTTGGCTTCGGACATGGGGAAAGATCGAAAGAACCTTTCATTGAAAACTATCAAACCTAAACCCTGACCTCCATCTACGCATCATAGATCAGACCACGAGTCATAAACTTGTGGTTTCATCCTAGTTAAATTTTTGGACTTTTGAAATTGCATCTAATCTATATTTACAACCCAACTTACAACTTGTAGAATAACCTATGGTTTGTAGAACCCCTTTGTGGTTCTATCATAACCCAGAATAAGGGTCTAGGAGTGACGTGGAGAATGAGAATCCAAGGGTCCCCAAACAAGCCTCATAGCATCCATTTGCACATCATCGGTTCGAAAGCACATATAAAATAGTAAACACACAATTCTAAGGAATGAGAAAGTAGGACTCACACCCAGTGCTATAGGGATAGGGATTTATATGGATTCACATAGCACATAAGGACTAAGGGGCGGGTGAATATTACTCACTCAATGGGGGAAAACAATACTTAGGATCTTCCATATCATAACATAAAACCATATCATAATACACATAGTCCATTCATAGTAACCATATCCAATAAGTAGCCACGATCATAAACCTCAATACAAGACATAGCATATATCCGTACAGGAGTCTACAAGATGTCTAACAATGCCTCTAGTCATAAGATAGAATGGGGGCCAAGAAGGGGCGGACCTACTTGTTGCGTCCCGAGTGCTTGAACATCCATTAACCCCGACAAAAACTTTATATATGTATACAAAAAATATTGAAAATTTTATATAATCATTTCTTGAGCATCCATTGCCTAAAATTTCTGGTAGGTGTATTAGTTCTCAACCTAGAGTTAAAGTGCATGATGAAGCTATGGTTGTGGGGTCAAATCTTGGTAAAAACAACCTATTTTTACTCTTATTTTTTAGCACCCATAACCTTCTAATTTTGGATCCACCACTAGGACCAACACATGTTTTGGGCTCACCCTCGAAGTAAATATTAGCATAAATAGAAGCAACATAAGGTATATGGATGGTGGCTTATCCTTGGAAGATATGACTAACCACAAAAACTTTCTAAAATCCGACTAGCTATCAAGTTGTGGATGAATATAGTCTCCGATCCCTACATGGTTAGATCATGTAGGCAAAAATATGTGTTAGTACATTTGAATGTACTAGTATACAGGCATGTAACATGAAAGAAAGATGATGTTAACCTGCACAATATGTCATATGAAAACCATAGAGTATCCATAACCCACATATACTAGCACTTAATGAGTCACTCCTTGCCTAAACTGTGTAAAGAGGGGGTTGTACCCATCCTCATCAATACACACTTAGCTCATGACATGACTTTGTATAGGGAAGTTTGTACATGTCCTCATCTAAGCATTGTGTAGGAGGGTTGTTCCCATCCTCATTGATACACACTTAGCTCATATAACCATGTGCATAGGGAAGGTTGTACCTATCCTCATTTGTGCATTGTGTAAAAGGAGGGTTGTGCCCGTCCTCAGCAATACACACTTAGCTCATACATACATGTGCATAGGGAAGGTTGTACCTATCCTCATCTATGCCTTGTGTAAAGGAAGGGTTGTGCCCGTCCTCATCAATACACACTTGTGATTAAATACTCATGTGCTACGACATTTGCACATTTAGATGCTACTACCATACTATCAAGAGGATTGGGTGCCAAGATGTCATATCATATGCACATCTATATAATTCATATTCATGTAGAAGTCAAGTTCATATTACTAGCAAATTATGTCATAATGGTACAACTTATATCATACTCATGTTCATGATTCATGATCAATTCATGCTCATAACCATATTTTCATCAAAAATATATTCATAAATATATGTGGGCTTAACCCACTTTACAGATTCATGTTCATGTATGCATATACCATGAAGGAGATGAGAGAATAGCATGGGAAATAGAGATTCATACTTAAATTAACAATACAATATAAAATTCAAGTAAATCCACATTTAAATCACAATATAGATTATCTGTGCTCGTATCAAACTTTAAAGGACAATACATATTCAAATCTTCATAATATTCTTGCAATTCAACATATTAGGGCTTAAATCACTTTAAAATCAACAATAAAAAAATAGCCCATATCTAAATTGAATTAAATATACAATAATCTTAAAAATCTATAATTAAAGTAAGCTAAATTTCATGAAAATCAAGTGAAAAAAGTTTGGGGTCTTCATGGTTGAAAGGGGCCATGAATCAATCCTACACACCTAAGTTCACCAAAAACAAACAAGAAGAATTTGATGGAGAACAGAGCTCTTCCTTGATTCCCAAGCTAAGCTTTCACTAGAGTCTTTGAGAGGAGTTCTAAAGAGAGCTTGAATATAATTCTAAGTATGAGAATGAATTTGAATGAGGGAAGAAGAGAATAATTCATTTAAATGTATTATAGCATAAAAGGTTACAAACAACCCTTAGGAGTAACCATAATTATGAAAACGTCAATATTGAAACATAGAGAAAAATGTTGCCAGGGGTCCTGTGGGAGGGGTCATACGGTCCATACAAGGTCACACAGACTATATACCCATCCCTGAAGCCATACTTAGAAACCTTCAATAGGATTTCTTCAAATCATGGGTGCTTCCATTGAAGGTCTCACAGACCGTGTGAAGCTTCACGGGTCGTACAGGTGTCCATATGAAGGTACAAAGTTCTGAAATGGTGATTCAAAACTTAGAATAATATTTTGGGAAGAGACTTCACGATACCCCAACCGCACGATCCATGAGAAGCCACAAGACCCGTATGGGTGCCCTTGTGGCTTGCCTTAACAAAAATAGAGGGAACTCAGCACGAGAGTGCTTTATGAAAAATGGCATAACTTCTTGATCCAAACTCAGAATTAGGTGAAACTTGATGCGTTGGAAATCTGATTCAAAGAGCTTCAATTTGGAATGTCATAGGCCACCCAGCTCCTTCTATGCAAGGAGATAATACCATTTAAAGTTTACCCTTCTATTTGTTCTTGTGAAGAGCTTAGCCAATAGAATTCCTTTGAACTTGGTTTGATGAAGGAGGCCCATGATTATATTGAAGGCTTATAAGTGAACTTAGCTTGAGCTTGAAGGTTCCATTCCGAGCTCACAACTTATGGGGTATTACATTCTCCTCCTCTTAGGATCATTCATCCTCGAATGAGAAATGGGCTAGCTTAAAAGGCTTGACTTGATCATGAAACACTCCAACATTAAGACACAATGCATAAGTCATTATTTGAAAACAAAATCATGTAATCATTAAAACTCATACCAAAACATCTTTAAATCATTTTCGTGCAAATGTATCAATGCCATGTCATGAAACAAAAGAGTGAAAGAAATAGGACCACTTAGAATAGGAAGAACCTAATACCATAGGCTTGAATAGATTGGAGTAGGAAAGGGTATTTTCAATTCACACTCGGATCAAGTGAAGTATACACACCCAAAATTGAAGCCTTTTAACTTACCATCCACTACAATTGGAGCCTCTTTCACCTCTTGCTTAGCATGTAGAGCATAAAATATATTGTTGCAAAGAGTGTCACCTTGTTGAACTCTAGCTTGACCCTGCTCACCTAAAACTATTTTGACCTTGAAGATGACCTCCTTGGCCTTTCCTCTGAGCATCAGGACAAAGAGCAAGTTTGTGCCCCATCTTGCCACAATCGAAACACGCACCCAAACCCATCAAGCATTTCCCCACATGATTCTTGCCACATCCATTGCACTTAGGATTAGTCTTCCTATCCTTGACACTCCCTTGATTTAGATCTTTGACCAGTTGAAGACAATCATTTCCGTTGCCACCTTCTGGGTTGGAAAACCCACATAACGGGCCTTCTTAGAATCATGTACCCGTTTTTTTTTGGCTTTTCTCCTTCAATATGTTCACATATGTCATAAGCCTAGAGATGTCCATATTTCGAATAAGCATAGTCATACGACATTCCTACACAACCAAATCAGAGATCCTAGAAATAAACTTGTATATTCTTGTACGGGGTCAAACACTAGCATAGGAGCATACTTTGAGAGCTTCATGAACTTGAGGGTGTATTCCCTCACACTCATATTACCCTACTTAAGATTGATAAACTCTGTCATCTTAGCTTCCCTAAGCTCAAGAGAGAAGAAATGATCCAGAATTGTGAACTTGAACGCTTCCTAATTAACTCCATTACCACAGACCTTCTCCATTAGCTATTGAGTTACCACACTAGAGCCACATCTTTCAAATGATAAGCAGCCAACTCAGCCTTCTCCTAAGAAGTAACTCCCATAATAGTCAACACCTTAGAGATCTCATCAATGAACTCTTGAGCATCCTTATCAGCCTTTGATCCATAGAACTCTGAAGGATTCATTCGGGTAAATTCTCTCACTCTAGCATCCAAAGTTGGATCATGGGGAGGAAGATTGGCTTGTCTAGTCTGATTGGTTATCACTTGGGCAAGCATAGCAATAGCAGTACGGAATTCACCATTAGTGATCGGTTCTTCCATAGTCTCTTGAAGAACTTGGTCCTCATTTATCGGGATCGGTCTTGGTAGGGGAGCTCTTCATGAAGGCATCTTCTGTAATGTAGCAAGGATATCATAAGGATTAGGAAACCTTAATATACTATCGACATAAGACACGAAGAAGTAAGACAATTCCTAGAATGCCATCATAGCCTCCCACTCATAGGTATGGTACACTTCACACCCATTAACAGGACTCTACTCGACATGGCATGTTGGACTCTGAGGATCTTTATTAACCTAGTTCTCTAGTACCATCTTTGTCAGGACCTGGACCAAGGGTATAGGAGTCAAATGGCGAATAAGAACCCGAGGGTCCTAAAACAAGCTTCATAGCATCCACTCACTCATCATCAATTCGAAAGCGTATATGAAATAGTAAACATAAAGTTATAAGGGATGGGAAAGTAAGACTCACGCTAAGGGGGTGCCATAGGGATAAGGATCTACATGGATTCACATAGCATATAAGGACTAAGGGGCGAATGAATTTGACTCACTCTATGGGGGGAAAATGGGACTAGGATCTTCCACATCACAACATAAAACCATATCATAATACTAATAATCCAATCAAACTAACCATATCTAATAAGTATCCATGATCATAAACCTCAAATACAACACATACCATATATTCGTACAATAGTCTACCAGATGTCCAACAATGCCTCGAGTCATAAGATAGGATGGGGGCCAAAACATGTCCTAGCTAACCCTCGAAGTAAATAATAGAATAAACTGAAGCAACATAAGGTAAATGGATGGTGGCTTGTCCTTGGAAGATAGGACTAACAACAACAACTTTCTAAAATTCGACTAGCCGTCAAGCAGGGGATGAATGTAGTCTCTGATCCTTGCATGGTTAGACCATAAAGGCAAAAGTATGTGTTAGTACATTTGAATGTACTAGTATGCGGGCATGCAACATGAAAGAAATATGATATTAACCTGTACAATATGTCACATGAAAATCATAGAGTATCCATAACCCACATAAACTAGCACTCAATGAGTCACTCCTTGCCTGAATTATGTAAAGGGAGATTTGTACCCCTCCTTATCAACACACACTTAGCTCATGATATGATTTTGCATAGGGTAGGTTGTACCTGTCCGCATCTATACATTGTGTAAGGGAAGGGTTGCTCCCATCCTCATCGATACGCACTTATCTCATATAGCCATGTGCATAGAGAAGGTTGTACCTATCCTAATCTATGCATTATGTAAAGGGAGGGTTGTGCTTGTCCTCATCAGTACATACTTAGCTCATAGATACATGTGCATAGGGAAGGTTGTACCTATCCTCATCTATGCATTGTATAAAGGGAGGGTTGTACCCGTCCTTGTCAATACACACTTGTTATTACATACTCATGAAAGATGTCATATCATATGCACACCCATATAATTCGTATTCATGTAAAAGTCAAGTTCATATTACTAGAAAATTATTTCATAATGGCATTCAACTTATATATACTCATGTTCATAGATTCATGCTCAATTATTGTTCATAACCATATTTTCATCAAAATCATATTTATAAACATATGTGGGCTTAACCCACTTCATAGATTCATGCTCATGTATGCATATGCCATGAAGGAGATGAGAGAATAGCATGGGCAATAGAGATCATATTTAAATCAACAATACAATTTGAAATTCAAGTAAATTCATAAGTAAATACACATTTAAATCACAACATACATTAATCATGCTTAGATCAAACTTTAAATGGACAATACATATTCAAATCTTCATAATGTTCATGCAATTTAACATATTGGAGATTAAATTACTTTAAAATCAACAATAAAACATAGCACATATCTCAATTGAATTAAATAAACAATAATCTTAAAACCCCTTAATAAAGTAAGTTGAATTTCATGAAAATCAAATGAAAAGAGTTTGGGGTCTTCATGGTTGAAAGGGGACATGAATCAATTCCACATGCCTAAGTTCACCAAGAAGAAACACGAAGAATTTAATGGAGAATAGAGTCCTACATTGATTCCCAAGCTAAGCCTTTACTAGAGTCTTTGAGAGGAGTCCTTAAAAGAGCTTGAATATAATTATAAATGTGAAAATAAATTTGAATGAGGGAACAAGAGTATAGGTCATTTGAATGTCTTAAAATAGCATAAAATGTTACAAAAGACCCTTAGGAGTAACAATAATTACGAAAATGCCATTAATAAAATGGATAGAAAAATATTGCTAGGGGTCCCTAAGAGGGCCATACGGTCTGTACAAGGTCACACGGACCATATACCCGTCCGTGAAGCCATAATTAGAAAATTTTAGCAGATTTCTTCAAATCAAGGGTGCTTCCATTAAAGGTCTCACGGGCCGTGTGAAGCTTCACGAGTCGTACAGCATCCGTACGAAGGTACCAAGTTCCAGATGGTGATCCCATACTTAGAATATCATTTTGGGAAAAGACTTCACGATACCCCACCCCCACGATCTGTGAGAAGCCACAAGACCCGTATTGGTGCCCGTGTGGCTTGTCTCAGCAAAAATGGAGTGAACACAACATAGGAGGGCTTTACAAAATGGCATAACTTCTTGATCCAAACTCAGAAATAGGTGAAACTCAATGCATTGGAAAGCTAATTCAAAGGTATTCAATTCGGTATGTCGTAGGCCACCCAAGCCTTTTTGTGCAAGGAGATATGACTATTTAAAGTTAACTTCTATTGGTTCTTATGAAAAGCTTAGCCAATGGGAGGGATTCATTTGAACTTGGTTTGATGAAGGAGGCCCATGATGACCCTAAACCACCTAAATAATCTTGTATTGAAGGCTTATAACTGAACTTAGCTCGATCTTGAAGGTTCCGTTCCGAGCTCACAACTTGCAGGGTATTACAAGTACTTGTCAACACTAAGTGAAATTTCCAATCTCAGGTCCCCAATCTATGAGTTTATTCTAAAACTCATAAACAGGACTATGATTCGTCCTATTTATTCATAGTTCAAGTTCAAAAAAATCCAATTCTTGATCAACCCAAAACACCAATCCAAGAACACTTTTTACAATCCATAGTTCCTTTCACAGACCATAAACACCCTTTATAAAACACCCCTACACTTCATCAATTTTCCAACTTATCTAGCCCAATCCACGAGCCTTGCCTAAGACTCATGATTTGAACCATGAGCTATAAATGAGGCTTGTACCTTGGTCTGCAAATTTCCAATTCTACTTTTTCTGCACTTTTTGACCTTCCAACTTATGGGGCCTTACAATATCTCTTCCTTGGGAATATTAGTTTTAGAATGTTCAAAACGTAAGCTACAGGGATTTAAGGAAATAGCTAACAACCCAACATTAATGCAAAAATATAATTTAAACTTCTTTTTCCTAAAATTTTTAAACTTATGCTTTAAATATCATTCAAAACAGTCCCATAAGGTTGTAGGTGTGCATGAACAACATGAAAATTGAAATACAAGGAATTTGAGGCTTTTGGGCTAAGAGAACTTAGTACCTAAAGCTTGAGTAGAGTGGAAAGATAAGGGTATCACGTCATCATGTCTATTTCTACTTTCCCCTTTGCACTTTCAACTTGTTGGTTCTTCTAAAGAACCTTGACCGATGCAACTTCTTTACTTCTCAACCTCTTTACTTGCTGATCAAAAATCTCAACTAGTACTTCTTCATAAGTTGAATTCTCTTCAATAATCACATCCTCCAATGGAAATGGAATTTGTATCACCTATGGATTTCCTCGATATTGATACACAACACCAACTGGTACTTCTTCAGAAGTCAAATTCTCTTCAATAATCACATCCTCAATGGAACAATGGAGTTTGCACTACCCATGATTTCCCCATTATTAATACACAAAACACCAGATGAGTCATATTCATTTCCAATGAAAATTCCAATTCATAAGCCACTTTACCGACCCTCCTAAAACTTCTATAAGGCCTTACATACCTTGGGATCAATTTGCCTTTCTTGCAAAAGTGGACCATGGGTGACGCCTTCAAATACACCTAATCATTAATATTGAACTCAAGGTCCCATCTTCTAACATTAAAGCATGACTTTCGATGACTTTGAGCCATCTTCAAATTTTCCCCGATGAGTTTCACTTTCTCCATAGCATCTATAACCAAGTCAGGTCCGATCAATGCTATCTCACTAAATTCAACCCAACGTACTAGATATCTACATTGTCTCTCATATAAGGCTTCAGATAATGCTATCTATGATAAAGCCATAGCGATCATTGTAAGTGAATTCTATAAGTGGTAAATGGTTATCTCAACTTCCTTTGAATTTTAACGCACAAACGGTACTCAACTCTACCTTAGTTCCATGACCCTTTTGAAAATATCTCCATAAATGAGAAGTGAATTGAAAACCACAATCTGATATAATGGACAATGGAATCCCATATAACCTCACCAACTACCGGATATATAACTTAGCATAATCTTCAGAAACTATAAGTTATTTTGACTGGTAGAAAGTAAGCCGACTTTGTCATTCTATCAATTATCACCCAAATGGAGTCAAAATGACTCTTAGCCTTAGTCAAATCAACAAATAAATCCATGTTGATCTCTTCCCACTTCCAAGTGGGATTTTAATATTTGGGCTAGGTTACCTAGCCTTTGTTGTTTAACCTTAACTTGTTGACAATTGGGACATTCGGCTACAAACTTCACAATGTCCTTTATTCGTTCCACCAATACTCCTCCCTTAGGTCTCTATATATCTTAGTGGAACTGAGATGAAAAGAATAGGATGAATTATGAGCCTCTTTTAAAATCAAGTTTACTAACCCATCAACATCCAGCACATACAATCCACCTTGGTAACAAAGCATTCCATCTCCCTCTTATGAGAAAACCTCCACTTTACATTTCTTCACCAATGTCTTCAATTCAACCAATGTGGGATCAAGATCTTTCTTGGATTTGATGTTTATTATTGTAACCCAAGCCTAAGGCATAGTCGTAACACAGTGAATGAGGGACCCAAAGGCACCTCACCAAGCCTCTTATAATTCATCAAGCATTCATAGGTAAATGAACATATACATAAGAAGAATTTGAAAGTGAGTAAAGGACTATCAGAAACATCATACATTACACGCAGAACGTCAATTAAGTTGAAAGCATAGATCATGTTGTCCAAACTTACCATTCTACATAAAAGACTTAGTAGGGCTAAGACATACCCAAAGCTCCCTCAAGTACAAACGTAATGACAATAAGATAGAAGGTAAAAGTCTCCGCAAATACAACAAAAAACATAAGTGTCTCAAAATACAAAGGAAAGAAGAAGGAGGTAAAGTCCCTAAAACTAGAGGGCTCACCAATCAACTACTAATCTTGAATGTCGGAGGCTAGTTACTAGAGGAGGAACGTCGGTACTTACATGGAGATATCATGTAGGCAAAATATGCATATTTGAGATGCAATGCAAACATGAAATTGTAATACCATCATCGAAAACATGTAACACCATAGCTAAGGAATAAAGTTTAGTATGAAATAAAGATCAATGGATCACATAAAAACATATTTTAAGAGGCATAAACATCAAGTAAATAACTTTTTGGTAAGAGACTATAAGTGACATATAAGACCATATGAGCTACTACATAAAATCCAAGATAACCCCCTATGTTGGCACAAGGAGTGCACTTGCTAGATGGAACTCCGTAAACTTATGTATACATATCTTAGTTTAACTTTTCTATTGTGGATCCACTAGCCTTAGCCTACAAAGACTCCTATGGTAGCACAGTGTAAATTAGACAAGAGGTTGCTTCTAAGGTTCCCTTACTGGACCCCACCTCAATGCCTCATTTGGTGCTAAGTTAATCCCACAGAATACTTTAAAAACATTTAGCATAATTATGCAATCATAACGTTGAATCATAAGTAGCAAGATATAGGAATATATTATTAACTTGGAAACCACTTGAGTGAGATTATCCTTTCACATTAAGGGTCCATCTTAAACATCATTAAGGGCTTCACAACTTGCTTGGATCTCTGACTACATTCATAACTTTCTTAACATACTTTTAGGCCCTTATCATCGACATCATGTAGTAATCATCTTAAACTTAGTGGGCTAAGATAAAGACTTTAAAATCACATGCTTTAGGAATATAATGCAAGATCATGATAAAATTTATCAAGTTAAAATAATGCTTAAACAACCCACGTCATCATATTAAAATCTTTGATAATGAAATTATAACATTCAACTTGAATACCAGTAGAAACTCATTGTACATCGTTATATTACATCATTAGAATCAAAATAACTGAAAATATTTCATTTAAACATCATTTAGTTCATGCTCTTGAAACTATAAACTTTCAACAACTTAAAGAAAAGGTAAAAGGAAATTATGGTTGGTCTTTGTTGGTGAAAAAACCCCACAAATCAAGCTCACATACTTGATGAAGACCATAAGGAAAGGTTTAAAGAAGTTTAAGAAGAAGGCCCTTGGAAATTCTAGTTCTTGCCCTTGCCTTGAAAGTGTTTTTCCTTAGAGAATGTTGGAGAATATTGATAATTGAGTGAATAAGAGTGAATGATAGGGTTATGGTCTGATATCAGAGGAAAAGAA
Organism: Solanum rostratum; assembly: GCA_029948455.1. Lineage (NCBI taxonomy): Eukaryota > Viridiplantae > Streptophyta > Magnoliopsida > Solanales > Solanaceae > Solanum > Solanum rostratum. The sequence goes on from CM057053.1 coordinate 52,434,601, forward strand.
TCCCAAAATAACGTAGTTTCAAGATTAGGGCATGGGAAAGGATAAAAATGCCCTTAATTAAGACTGTCAGATTCCAAACCACGACCCCAATTATGGGTCATAGAATGGTCTACAGATTATAGTATGGGGTTTCGAGTAACACCTCCCACGCGACTCTGAAATTTTCTTAAAAAGTATTTCTTAAATATATTAAAATTTATATGTTATTTTGCAAATCTAACTTCATATTGTTTTTCAGGATGCAAAATTGTGAAGGAAAAGGGTTTCCTTCAATTTTTAAATGACCTGTATCAAAACAAATTTAAGTGATTTGGGCTTAAAATAGAAGAGTGTGTGGCCAATCCGCATTGCAGACTTGTTCCCTGATAGTACAAAAATAGCTTAAACTCATTCCTAAGTCAAAATAGGGGAAAATTGAACTTTGTGCAAAAATGAATTGTTAGGGATCCAAGGCGTTATACGCCTCTGTTCTGGGACAGTGTAAATTTTTTTGAACTCTGCCAGATTCAATAAGGGCAATTGGGTCATAACCAATACCCTTATAGATGGGATACCTCTTTTATTTCACCATTTTAGACCTAAGTCTCGCTCTAACACTCTCAAAATCCTCTTCAATCCTCACCAAAATTCCTCATCTAATTTTAAGATTCTCAAGAACTTCCATTAGAATTCAAGAACTCAAGTAAACCCTTCAAGATCCTCAAATTTCCTTCATTAATTTTAAGGTTTAAGATATGTGGGTTTCCATCTATGGGTTCTTCCACCCATGGAGTCCCCAAATCTATTTTCATTAAATTACTTGATTTCATGGACTAATTTCTTATGGGTACTTTCTATTATTACTCCTATGCATGAAATATGTTTGAAAATTATTGGATATTGGTCTCTTGATGTATGAACTTTTATCAAGAAATGAGATTATGAAATGTTTGTGATAGAACGGCCTTTTATTCTATGACATCTTGAAAGACTTGGAAAGTTTGTTGATTGTGAATAGATTTCATGATACCCAAATTGAAGGTTTGACTACAATGTTGGTGGGTTAATTTGAATGATTCTCAAATGACTTAATTTTACTCCTCTAATGTTCTATACTCTTGTATTGCATGATTTTAAGCATATGTACACATACCCATCATGTTTTGACTAAAGCTAACTGACAAGACTCTTATGGTAATGAAAGTCTTATGGCAAGATATGTGAATATGAATGTTGTAAATATTGAAGGGCTATTAAGCATGCTATGAGCTCGTGAGAACTTTATGAAAGTTATGAATGATAATAAGTCCTATCTTTGATTCTATGATGTGATGAATTTGATGATCTACTCCTATGATACTACCATGAGTTATGAAATTATGTAAGATATGATTATGTATATGAATTGAGTATTCCGTGGGATTGTTGACCTAGTACCGAGAGTACCTTGGTTGGTAGCCATTGTCCCTTCACTATGTGCCACCATAGGATATTGTGTAATACCTACCAAAAAGGTCATACTATAAGGTAGCAAAAATTGTAACTCCTACCGAAAAGGTAATACTATAAGGTAAGGAGATCTTCTTAATATCTACCAAAAAGGCCATGTCATAATTAAGGATATCTTGTGACATCTACCGAAAAGGTTATGCCATAAGTTAAGGATATTTGGTAATACTCTCTGAAAAGGTGATACCGTAAGGTGAGTGGATGGTTTATCTTGGAAAAGTAGATCACTCCTTTTTCAATGTGGAGTGAACATCAAAATTTCATTTAGTAGCTCACTTGGTCTTACATGTTGGTTATGGTTTCTTTCCACATATGTATAATACATCATGTGATTTTGTTATTCCCCATGTATATTTTGACTGGGGCATTGATCATTTATGTCATATTGAGCTTATATCCTTTGAATATGATTATGCATCTTGTCTAATTGTGGATTTTGTTTTCTTATTGTATTGCACCCTGCATCTTAGTATATTTTAAGTACTAATGCATACTTCTTGTCTACATGATATAACCATGTAGGGACCGGAGCACCTATTCATTCTTCTCCATGTGGCTAGATGGCTTGATTGAAGATTGTTATTGGTGAGTCTCCATTCTAGGGATAACTACCATTTCCTTTCATGTTATGTTAAAGACTTATTTACTTTTGAATAATTGCTTTAGAGGGTGAGTTCGGGAGATGTCTTGGCGCCTGTTCAACTCATGTTAGAGGTGTTTTTGTTTAAATATACGTGATGAGCTTGATTCCTATTATGCTTATATAATTAGGGAAGACTTCTGTTAATACCTATCCTTTTATGTGTTGTTGAATGTGATGGAAGTCCTAGGCCCCTATCATCCCCATAGCATGAGTCATACTTGCCCTCCCCTAAGTCTTGCTTGTTATGTGATTATGTGAATCCCTCTCCCCCATCTATCCCAATAGTTTGAGTCCAAAGCCTCGCTTCCCTTTGAATTATTTCATTGGTGTTACTTATTTTTTTTGCAACCGAGGATGTGGTTACTTATGCTTAGAGGCTTGTTTGGGGTTCCTTCGGGTTCCCCATTCACTGCATCTAGGCCCTAGGCTTGGGTTGTGACAAGCTTGGTAACAGAGAACTAGGTTTGTAAATGGTTCTAAAAAAATCCAAAACACCGCGTCAAGTAGAGTCTTGTTCATGGTTCTAAAAAGCACCATAATAATGAATAGGTGGCTATGGATCATTTTAGGAAATGATACACTTCTTCTTAATCTATGTCATAATTTAGAACTAGATATAAGACTTCTATCTCTAATGGTTGGTCTTTTGCACTTCATGCCACCAAGAAGAATGGCACAAAGAGCTCCTACTCCCGAGGGTGATCCGGCCCCACAAGCTCCTCAGAAGAGGTTGAGGTCACTCATGTCGAGTACTGGAATGTTGTTACTTTGTTGGCTCGATCCATGACCAACCAAGCCCCTCATGCTCCTACTCTGGCCTCAAAGGTAAGAGACATCACAAAAATGAATCCTCCAGAGTTTCAAGGCTCCAAAGTTGAAAAAGACCCCCAAGAAATTATTGATGATGTGTACAAAGTACTTGATATTATGGGGGTGACCTCGGAGGAAAAGGCAGAAATTTTGGCCTATCAACTCAAAAGCCTTGCTCAAATTTAGTTTAATGGAATATGGAGAGGGAGAATGATGAGCCTATTCCATAGGAAGAATTCAAAGTCGCCTCCTCAACTGTTTCTTTCCTGTTGAACTAAAGGAGGCAAAGATGACAGAGTTGATGAATCTCAAGCAAAGATCCACGAGTGTGAGGGAGTATTCCCTCAAATTACACAAGCTCTCCAAATATGCTCTTCACTTGGTTACCGACTCTAGGGAAAGGATTAACAAGTTTGTATGGAAGATATCTGACGTGGTTAATTAAGAATGTTGGACCACTATGCTTGTTGATGATATGGATTTGTCCCGGCTCATGACTTATGCCGAGAAACTTGAAGGGGAAAAGATTAGAAAGAGGAGGAGCAGGGAGTTTAAGAGGACTCGTCAGGATGGTTGATTTCAAGGCACTAAAGATGGTCATTTCCAACGACGCCAAAATTTCAAGGCCAAGGGTTAACTAATGCTCAAAACAAAAGATTTGCTAATTATAGGGTTCCCACCCCTAAAGTTAAAGGTGGAAATGGTGGGATGACTCATCCAAGGTTCCCAAAGGATGGAAGGAATCATAGTGGTACACGTTGAAGGAACACGGGTTCTTGCTTTTGGTGTGGCAAAATGGGCCACAAGATAGCGGGTTGTCCACGTACTCAAAACAAGGGTAGAGATAGTCATCCTCAAGGGTAAGATACCCATGGTGATCAAAGGGAAAAAGATGGTCAATAAGGGTGTGCTCCATAACACATCCGATTTTATGCTCCCACTATTGTTATGGTATGTTAAAGGTTTATAATTTCAAATTGTATGCTTTATTGGATCTGGCTGCCACTCTCTCTTTTATTACTCCATATGTAGCTAATACACTTTATGTGTTTCCCAAATTACCATTTGAACCCTTTGAGGTATCTACTCCTATTGGTGAGTCCATTGTTGCAAAAAGATCTATAGGGGTTGTCCCGTGTCCATATTGTATAAAGTTTTGCCTTGTGATTTTTTGAAACTTGATATGGTAGATTTTGGCATTATTCTTTGGAAGGGTTGGTTACATGCCTATCATGCCTCCATTGATTGTAAAACCTATAAAGTTAAGTTCCAATTTCTAAATGAACTCGTTCTTGCGTGGAAATGTCATGATTCGGTGGTTAAGGGTAGGTTCATCTCTTGTCTTAAAGCTCGGAAGTTAATTTCTAAGGGTTGTATTTATCATCTTGCAAGGGTTAGGGATGTTGAGTCTAAAGTCCCTCCTATTGAGTTAGTTCTGGTGGTTAATGAGTTTCTTTATACCTTTCCCGATGAGCTCTCTGGTATTCCTCCCAAAAGAGAAAGGTATTTTGGTAAAGACCTTCCCCTCGATACATAACCTAATTCCGTTCCTCCCTACCGCATAGACCCATCATAGTTGAAAGAGTTGAAGGGTCCATTGAAAGATTTATTAGAGAAGGGTTTTGTTAGGCCTAGTAAGTCACCTTGGGGTGCTCCAATGTTATTTGCACAGAAGAACAATGGCACACTTAGGATGTGTATCGACTATTGGTAACCTAATAAGGTCACCATAAACAACAAGTATCCTTTGACAAGGATAGATAACCTATTTGACCAATTACAAGGGGCTAGTCATGTCACGACCCAAAAATGGACGTGATGGCACTCTCCTAACCCACCAAGATGATCCACCCCAATACATCCTGATCCAAATATAACAATAATAGCGGAAGAGAAAATAGTCTAATATGACAAATAATCATAGGAAGACCAAACTACAACCATCCCAGAACTGGTGTCACGTGTACAAGCCTCTAAATACATAGTATTCGAATAAAATAAATGTCTCAAATGTCTAGTCCTCAAATAGAAAGTAACATAATAATGAATTCCTTGAAACTCCACCAGTGACATAAGCAGCTACCTTAAGGATAATCCGGAAGCTCGCTCTTGCAATGAGAAAATTCTAACTAGAGCGACCGGGCTCGCAACCTACAAAAATGTAGCAAAGGGGTGAGTACCAAAACAACGCGGTACTCAGCAAATGGAACTAACCTAGAGTAAAACAATGAAGAACCAAGTACTCCTTCACACCCAACCACATACCGCCGAACTATAAACCTGCACTCAGAAAAGTCCCAGCCCAGCAACACATAATATACAGTAAAGATAGTTTTTCAGTATATCACAATTATCAAATCACAAGCCATAACTCACAAGTGATAACATAATCAATCACATGAATAACATCATGCCACATAATAATATGCAAGGATGAGATGCAATGTCGTGCAATGTAAGGTGGTATCAAGACCATCGCACAGCCTTTCGTATATACCCCCATCGAGCTAAGGCTCCAAGACTAAAGGGACCCATGGGGACCTCGCAAGCCATATACCTCAATCACAATATACCAACTACCTTGCCACCCAAGTGCTCATGGTCAAGGACTCATGATAAGAATCTCAATGTATCAACTACCTTGCCACCCAAGTGCTCGTGGTCAAGGACTCGTGATAAGAATCTTGATGTATCACCTACCTTGCCACCCAGGTGCTCGTGGTCAAGGACTCATGATACGAATCTCGATGTATCAACTACCTTGCCACCTAGGTGCTCGTGGTCAAGGACTCATGATAAAAATCTCGATGTATCAACTACCTTGCCACCCAAGTGCTCGTGGTCAAGGACTCATAATAAGAATCTCGATGTATCAACTACCTTGCCACCCAGGTGCTCGTGGTCAAGGACTCATGATACGAATCTCGATGTATCAACTACCTTGCCACCCAGGTGCTCGTGGTCTAGGACTCATCATACGGATCACCATTCATAACTCCCCACAATGTCATGATGTGTAGTATGAGAATGCATACAATCAAGGCACAATTATGGAAACAATATTCCTCTCAATATGCACAATAGATATCAAAGTTCTCGAGTTTAGCAATTATAATATTCATCCTCTTTTGTACACATTTGGATACAATTCTCTTTTAAAATAGTCACCCTATTTTAGTAACTTTATTTTCTCAAACCAACCATGATCCCCAATACATATCTCAATTATCTCCCTTTCCCAACATGTCATGTTCACACTATTCTCAATTTAGGATTCGCATGCTCTCAAAGCAACACATGCACAATTAAAGCCCTCACACTAGCATCATAATAACAATTATCAACCCAACACATGATACGATCTCATCCCATAGATTATAGCATAAGAAAGCATACGAGGTTCAACATATTTAACAAAAGTTTAGAAATCCACTTGGCTTAATTAATAGAATAACACTCCAAATCTTGAGTCTTTCGTAACGCTTTTAGATAATCAAAATCTGTTCAAATACATAATCTACATAAGAATACGAATCCAATGACACCCATATTGCTACATTTATTTTTGGCTCAAAAATTGGGTCAAAAAGTCACCCCGAGCCCTTGAATTCGAATATGGAAATTTCTTTCAGATTATGTTTACCCATAATAAACTAAACGTATACGTCAAAATTCAGCTAAAACGGATCGTTATTCGACCCCCAAATCAAAATTTTATTCTAAGAACCCTAGGGATATATTTTCTTAATTTAACATAAATTATACACGTTTCTACCTCAAAATTTATTCATAATCTCATGAAAACTTAATAGAAAGGATGAGGATAATTACCTTGATGTTTTGGGATGAAAATCATAATTTTTCTTCTCTTCTTTTTCTTTCTTTTTCTTCCCGCACCTTTTTTTCTTTACTGCATTTCGTCATTCTTTTTTCTCGTTCGATGGCTTTCTGTTGGTTTTTTTTTTTTTTTTGGTTGCAAGGCTGCACAGCAGCCCTTTTTTAACCCCTTATTTTTATTTTTATTTTTAATTTTCTTTTCTTTTCTTTTTTTTCTCTCTCTTATTTACTTATTTTAATATACTAAAAGTGATAAATTTTATTAACCTATTTTTTATAAATATGGGATAAATAGTATAGGGTATTAATTAAAATATTATTTTAATCCACCGACTATATTAATTATCTAAAATTATCCGTCAACTAAATGACCATAATTATCAAATAGTTCCAAATTTTCAATTTAAATTTACGAAAAGAATCTTTTATGAAAGAGAGAGTATTTATTTTTAAAATGACCTAACGGGTCATTACAAGTCATTTTTCTAAGATTGGTCTTCGGTCGCGATACTATCAAATGAGGATAAGGGAATGTGATATTCTTGAAAAACAAATTTTTGGAATAGATATGAGTATTTTAAATTTGTGATGATGTCTTTTGACCTAACTAATGCACTGTCAATATTTATAGATCTTATGAATAAGGTCTTTATACCTTACCTTGACATGTTTGTTGTGGTATTCGTTGATGATATTTTGATTTACTCTCCGGTTGAGAAAGTGCATGTGAAACATTTGAGGGTAGTATTGCAAACTTTGAGGGATGAGAGGTTTCTTGCTAAATTTGATAAATGTGTATTTTGGTTGAAAGAAGTTGCGTCTCTAGGGCATGTGGTGTTGGGTGATGAGATTAAAGTGGATCCCAAAGAGATGGAAGTGGTGAGGAATTGGCCTAGGCCCTTGACTTCAACGGGTATTAGGAGTTTCTTAGGCTTGGCGGGGTACTAAGAGATTTGTGAATGGTTTCTCCGTAATTGCTTATCCTTTGACAAAATTGACATCAAAGAAGGAAAAGTTTATTTGGACTAATGAATGTGAAAAGTGTTTCCAAACTCTAAAGGACAAGCTTACGTCCGCTACTATCTTGGCTCTACTAGAAGGGTTAGAAAGGCTTATGGTGTATTGTGGTGCTTCAAGAATTGGCTTGGGTTGTGTGTGTTAATGCAAAATGTCAAAGTCATAGCCTATGCTTCTAGACAACTAAAAGTGCATAAGCGTAATCATCCTACCCATGACCTTGAGCTAGTGGTAATGGTATTTGCATTGAAAATATGGTGTCATTATTTGTATGGGGTTCATGTAGATGTGTTCACCGACCAAAAGAGTCTCCAATATGTGTTCACCCAAAGGGATCTCAATTTGAGTTAAAGAAGGTAGATGGAATCCTTAAAGATTATGAAATGAATGTGTATTGTCATCCAGGAAAGGCTAATGTTGTGGTTCTTTCTCTAGGTAGAGTGTTCATGGAGAGTATGTCTCATATTGATGATGGTAAGAAGGAATTGGCAAAGAAAGTTCAACTGGTTAGCTAGATTGGGGTTAGGTTAAATAAAGCCAAAAATGGAGGTCCGGTGGTTGTATATGGTTCCAAATCCTCTTTGATTAAAGAGGTCAAATCTATAAAAGCCTTGATCTCGCTTTGTTAGAATTGAAGGAATGGGTGAAAGAGGAAAAGGTGGAGGTTTTCTCCCAAAGGGAGATGGTGTTGTTAGATGTCAAGGTAGACTGTGTATGTCAAATGTTGATGGGTTGAGGGATATAACTTTGGAAGAGGCACATAATTCATCCCATTCTATCCACCTTGGTTCTACAACAATGTATAGGGATTTGAAAGAAGTGTATTAATGGGGTGGTGATATTTCCAAGTTTATAGCCGGTTGCCACAATTTCTAACAAGTCAAAGCCGAGCATGAAAGGTCGGGTAGCCTAGACCAAGTTATAGAGATTCCTATTTGGAAGTAGGAAGAGATCAACATGGATTTCGTGATTGATTTTCCAAAGACTAGAAAACATTTTGATTCTATATGGCTTATTGTTGATAGAATGATGAAATCCGCTGACTTCCTAGCGATTAAAATGACGTATGGTGACAAAGATTATACTATATTGTACATTCATGAGTTGGTTATATTTCATGAGGTCTTATCTATTATTTCAAACTGTAGTGCTCAATTTACTTCACACTTTTGGAGATCCTTCCAAAACGATCTTGGTACTAAAGTCAAGCTTAGAATGGCCTTTCACCCACAAATGGTGGTCAAGATAAAAGGACCATTCAAAATCTTGAGGATATGCTTAGGATGTGTGTTTTGGAATTTGAAGGTAGTTGGGATGAGCATCTTCCACTTACCAAGTTTGCTTGCAACACTAGCTATCACTCTAGCATCGAAATGACTCCCTTTGAACCTCTATATGGTAGGCATTGTAGATCCCCGGTTAGGTATTTTGAAATGGTGGAAATGGCTTTGATAGGTCCCGAGATGGTTATGAAAGCTTCTAAGAACGTGAGGTCGATAAGGGCAAGATTGAAGTTGGCTCAAAGTAGGCAAAAGTCCTATCTGATGTGACAAGAAGGGATCTTGAGTTTAATGTTGACGATTAGGTGTATTTGAAGGTCTCACCCATGAAGGGTGTGGTCGATTTGGTAAGAAGGAAAAGTTGAGCCCAAGGTACGTAGGGCCTCATAGAATCTTGAGGAGAATTGGTAAAGTTGCCTAAGAGTTGGAGTTGCCTCTAGAGATGAGTATGGTTCACCGGTCTTTCACGTGTCTATGTTGAGAAAGTGTGTAGGTGACCTAAACTCTATAGTGCCTTTGGAGGTTTTAGGTGTTGTGGAGGAGAATTTGACATATGAGGAGGTTCCTGTGGAAATCTTAAATAGACAAGTCAAGCGGTTGAGAAACAAAGATGTGGCATCCGTCAAAGTCCTTGGGAGGAATCAACAAGTTGAAAGTACCACTTAGGAAGCTGAAGCGGACATGAAGAAATGATATCCTTATCTCTTCTGCTCTACTCAATCCTAAGGTAACACGTTAACCCTATATGTGGTGTCAAGTCATAGATTTCAGCCCTTATGTCATTTTTGCATTCATACATGTTCATGGTAACAAGTTATGATAATTTTGATGTGTAAGTTTGAAATTTTTTGAGAATGATGATTAAGTTGCTTTGATTGAATTCATGTCGGGAAGAAAGATGTTTAATATCTCTTCATAAGTATGTTTCCATCATTAAGGGACAAAAGTTCCCAAGGAGGACATATTCTAACACCTCCCACGTGACTCAGAAATGCCTTCAAGCATATTTCTTGAATATCTTAAAATCCATACGTTATTTCACAAATCTAACTTTGTATTCTTTTTCAAAACTCAAATTTGTGTAGGAAAAGGGTTGCCTTTGATTTTTAGGTGACCTGTATCAAAAAGTTTTTTTTAAGTGATTTGGGCATAAAATAGAAGAGCGTGCAACCAATCTACGTCGCAGACTTGTTCCTCAATAGTACAAAAATGGCATAAACGCATCCTTAGGCCAAAATAGGAGAAAATTAAACTTCGTGCAAAAATGTGCTATGAGGGAACCAAGGCACGACGTGTTTTTTTCAGTGTGGAATGAACCTTGGGATTCTAAGTAGTATCTCACTGGGTCTTACATGTTGGTTATGGTCTCTTCCCACCTATGTATGATACGTCATGTGATTTGGTTATTCTCCATGCATGTTTTGACTAAGGCATTGATCATTCATGTCATATTGAGTTTATATCCTTTAAATATGATTATGCATCTTGTCTAATTATGGATTATGTTCTCTTGTTGCATTGCACCCTGCATACTTAGTACATTCCAAATAATAATGCATACTTTATGCCTACATGATATAACAATATAGGGACCGAAGCACCTACTCATCCTCCTCCACATTGCTAGATGGCTTGATTGAAGATTGTTATTGGTGAGTCCTCCATTTTGGGGACAACAACCATTCCTTTCATGCTATGTTAAAGACTTAGTTACTTTTGAGCAATTGTTTTTAAGGGGCGGAGAGATTTCTTGGCCCCCGTTCCACTCATGTTAAAGGTGTTGTTGGATAAATATATGTGATGAGCTTGACTCCTATTATGCTTATGTAATTATCGAAGAATTCCTTTAGTCCCTATCCCTTTATGTGCTGGTGAATGTGATGGCATGTGATGGAAGTCCTAAACCCCTATCATCCCCATAGCATGAGTCATACTTATGATTCCTCAACCAAGGATGTGCTTACTTATGCTTAGAGTCTTGTTTGGGGTTCCTTCGGGTTCCCGATTCGTCGTTTCACGTCTAGGCACTAGGCTTAGGTCGTGACATTTTGTCCATATTTTTGAATCTTCTAAAAAAAACTTGGTCTCTGAAGCTTAATCTATGAGATCAATTTATGACTCATAGTTTGATCTACGAGTCGTAGACACCTTTCATAGAATACACCAACACTTGGGAAATTTTCGAAAATTAAGACCCCATCAATAAGACCAAACTACAGACCATAAAAGTAACTACGACTCATCCCATTCATTCGTAGTTCCAACATCAGAATTATGATTTCCCATCAACTCAAGGAATAAAACCACAGACCCTTTCGACGGTGTGTAGTTCTTTCTACAAATCGTAAACACACTTTTTGCATTGCCTTTACACTTAGTCAATTTTTCATCCAATCTAACCCTATCCATGAGCCCTGTTTATGACTTGTGGTTTGAACCATAAGCCATAAATATGGCTCGTACTTTAGTTTGCAACATTTTCAATTTCACTTCTTCTACACTTTTTGACTTCCTAACTTATAGATCCTTATATCCATGATAAATGAAGACTAGAAGCCATTCAATATCATCACACAACCATTTTTGGTATCACTTAATCTCACCCCCTACCTACCCAACCTATGGACTTCCTTTGCAAACTCTTTTTTTTCCATCATCAAGGTGCCACATGCTACCCATATATACCCTACTAAGTGTATCGACCAGCACTTTAGCCTTACCTGGGTGATACTTTATATTCATGCCATAGGCCTTGAGTAGTTCTAACCACCTCCCTTGCCTTAGGTTGAGATCCCTTATAGTGAACACATGTTGGAGACTTTTACGATTAGTGAAGACATCAACCTAAACCCCATAGAAGTAATGATGCAAAATCTTTAATACAAATACCACAATCGCTAACTCAAAATCATATGTTGGGTAGTTCGTTTCATGCACCTTCAATTGCCTTGAAGCATAGGAAATAACTTTTCCATGTTGCATCAATAAACAACCTAAACCAACTCATGAGGCATCACAATAAACTACAAACCCCTTGGTACCCTTCAATAAGGTCAAGATTGGAGCTAAAGTTAACCAATTCTTCAAGGTTTAGAAGCTTTTCTCACACTCATCCATCCATACAACTTTTATTTTCTTTTGAGGCAACCTTGTCAATGGTGATGAAATGGAGGAGAACCTTTCAACAAACCTCCTATAATATCTGCCTAGACCTAAAAAAAAACTCCTAATATATGAAGGGGTCAATGGTCTAGGCCAATTTTTTACTTCCCTAATCTTGATAGGATCAACTTTAATCCCTTCACCTGATACCACATGTCTAAGAAATGCCACCTTTCCCAACCAAAATTAACATTTGTTAAATTTGACATATAATTTTCTCTCTATCAGTGCACAATTCTCAAGTGATTCACATGCTTTTCCCTACTCTGAGAATATATCAACACGTCATCTATGAAGACAACCACATATGCATCAAGGTAGGGCTTGAACACCCTATTCATTAGAGCGATAAATATTGTCAATAAATTAGTCAAACCAAATGACATGGCCACAAATTCAAAGTGACCATACCTTATCCAAAAAGCCATATTGGGAATGTCACACTCCCTCATCCTTAGTTAATGATAACCAGACCGAAGGTCAATCTTGGAGAAATGTCTAGCCCCTTTGGAATTGGTCATACAAGTCATCTATTCTCAAAAGAGGATATGTGTTATTTTAGGTCTCTTTGTTCAATTGTCGACAGTCTATACTTACTTGGAGCGACACATCTTTCTTTTCACAAAAAAAAATTGGAACAGCCCATGGAGATCTACTTGGTCTAATGAAACCCTTCTCCAACAAAACCTTCAATTTCTCCTTTAACTCTTTGAATTCCACCGGGGCCCTAAGGTAGGAATATAGATAGGTTGGGTATCGAGAAGAAGATCTACGTTAAACTCTATTTTCCCTCGAGGAGGAACACCGGGGAATTCTTTGGAAAAGACATTGAGAAACTCATTTACGATGAGGACCAACTCAAGAGACAGAACCTCAAAAGTGACATCTCTAACCATCACTAGGTGATAAACATGCCCCTTAGAAATCATCTCATTTGCTTTAAGATAGCAGATAAATTGACCCCTATAAACCAAACTGCTACCCTTCCACTCAAGAATGGACTCATTTGGGAGTTGGAATTTGACTTTACAAGTTTGACAATCTATAGAGGCATAGGAGGCATAAAACTAATATATCCTAATTATGACATAAAAATCAACCGTAGAAAGCTCCACTAGGTCTTAAGGGACAAATTTATGCAAGATAGACATGGGACAACTTCTATAGATTCTTTTTTCTGTAACCCACTTACCTACGTGAATACAAACTTCAAAGGGCTCAACCAAGATTTTGATACACACATTGAATCTATTTGCAAGGAATGGACTTACAAAAGATAAATTGGCTCCTAAATCTAATAATACATATACATCAAAATTGTAAACCTTCAAAACATACTAGTAACAACATCCAGAGTCCACTTCTTTCCAAGCATGTAAAGCATAAAACTGATCTGCCCTTAGAGCACCTCCTTAAGCTTGACCACCTTGGCCTTAAGTACTAGAACCACCACTCTTACATTCCCTAGAATGGTGACCATGTTTATCACACTTGAAGCATGCAGTAGAACCAGCTCGGCATTCCACTTTGTGGGGCCTTCCATACTTAGCACAATTTTGGGAAGCTTGAGTACCCAGACCTCATTGTCATTTGGCGTTGGACCCCTTGTCATTGTTGAACCTTGGAGGAGGAGAATTGGTTGAACCTTTGCCCATTTGCTTTTGGACACTATAATACTTGCCATCTTCATCAACTCTTTGGTAAGAGAATCCATCACTTTCAACCGGAGCCCTCTTGGAGTCTTTAGAATGTTCTCTCAACGTTTTTCCTCTATTTGATCCACATAAGTCATGAGACGGGAATGTCCATCTCCTTCAAAAGCATGGCAGTTGTGCACTCCTTGGACACCAACTCCAACACCCTGAAAATGAACTTGCTCATTGTAGCCCTTGGGTTGGCAACCTTGAATGGTGCATAATTTGAGAACTTTGTGAACTTGAGGGAGTATTAACTCACACTCATATTGCCTTGTTGTAAGTTGATGAACTCTTGCACCTTTGCCTCCCTTAGCTCCAATAGAAAGAATCGATCTAAGAAAGCACTCTTGAACTCTTCCTATGCAATTGGGCCCTCTTTCTCAGCTCTTTGCTCAACCCATTGGTCATACCAAACCTTGGACACTCTTTTGAGTTGATATGCCACAAGCTCGGTCTTTTATTCTAGTGGTACCCCCATGTCGGCTACAATCTAATAAGCCTCATCAATGAATTCTACCAGATCCTCATCAACCTTGGAACCATGATATTTGTCAGGGTAAATGCGTTAGGAGGAAAAACAACTTCCTGATTGGCTTGATTGTCCAAGACTTGTGCCAACATAGTGAAGGCATCATGGAATTCACATGAGAGACTTCCTTCTCTTGTGGCATAGGAGGGGCTTGATCTTCATTTACATCCCTTGGTGGAGGAGCTCTTCTTGGCAGGGTGATCTAAAAAATCACAAAGAGAATATCATTAGATAAGGAAAAACCTTAGGTACCTTCTAAAGGCATGACATAAATCATGAATGGGGGAAAGTTTCCTAAATGTCTCATAGCCTCTCATTCATGATTTTGACGTGCTTCACAACGATGAACAAGACTTTATATGATGCGGTATATTGGACATTCAAGGAACATTTCAAATACTCATGCTCTAATACCAGGTTTGTCACGATTAAAGCATAGGACCTAGCCATAACACAGAGGATGAGGGACTTGAAGATACCTTACCCAAGCCTCTTAGCATTCATCAGGCATTTATAGGTGTTTGAATATAAATAAAATAATTTTAAAATGGGGAATGAGACTTAGGGTACATTCATCATTAAGATTCAAAGGAAATAACATAGGCTTTAACATCTTTGTAAAAACGTACCAACCAAAATAAAGGCTTGGCGGGGGCTAAGATATGTTCAAAGATCATTCTTAAGTATAAGTATCAAGAGTCGCAACATAGAAAGTAAAAGTTTCAAAATAAGATACAACTCAAGAAATATAAATGTCTCAAGGTACAACAAGCATGAAGAAGAAGACATAGTCCCCGAACTGGAGAACGCAGCAATCAAACAAGTCTCGAGTGCCAAAGTCTATCCACGTGCCAGATGAGCAGGAATGCCAAACCCTACATGGTATTATCATGTAGGTAAAATATGTGTTCGTACTTTTGAATGTACTAAGTATGTGGGATGAAAATGCACACATGAAATCGTAATGTCATCATGCATGAAATTGTAATGTCATCATTTATAAAATTATAAGGCCATCATGCATGAAGTAGTAATGTCATAATGCATGAAATTGTAATGCTATCATGCATGAAATAGAAATGCCATCATGCATGAATTGTACTGCATTATTCATGATATTGTAGTGCCATCATATAATATACATAGTCATAATTGAAGAGTAAAGCTCAATAGGGAATAGAAGATAGATAAATCATTTAAATCATGCTTTGAAGTAACATAAACATCATATATATGGATATGAGGGAGGAGATCATAACTGACATTTAAGACCATGTGATCTACTACATAGAATCCAACATAACCTACTACATTAGCACAGGAAGACCACTTGCTAGGTGGAACTTCATCAAGTTATGCATGCATATCTTAACTTTGACTTTACTATTGAGGATCCACTAGCCTTAGCCTACTAGGTTTCCTATAGTGGCACACAGCTATGAGACAAGAGGTTGCTACTAAGGTTCCCTTATCGAACCTCACTGTAATACCTCATTCAGAGCTAAGTCAAGTCCCACGAAATACTTATAACATAAGCATATACATAAATATTTATAAATTTTGAAATATGCTTTAACATCATAGGGGTAGCTCATTAACTTAAGAGATACACTCATGTGAGAATTGGCCTTACACATGAAGGGTCCATCTTAAATATCATTAAAGGGCATCTTAATAACTTTATAAACTTCCATAAACATCAATCTTAAAACCCTTATCATTCACATCGTGCTTTATTTAGGAACTTAACTTACAACTTAGTGGGCTTATGCAGGTGAACTTAAAAATCATGCAATGCAAGAGTATTATTCAACAATATGGTGAAGTTCATCAAATCAAAACCTCTCTTAAAATAACCCACTTCATCATTCAAAACCCTAGATAAAGAGATCATGAGATTCCTTTAAATAAATTATGAACTCTAATAATGACATTATAGCATTTCATTAATATACTCATTTCATGGAAAATATATTATATTATCACCACTTAAAAGAAACTCATAAATTTCATAACTTAAAGAAAAGGTAAAAGAAAACATTCTTGGACTTCGTGGATGAAGAGAATCTAAAACTTGAACTGATGTCACGCAAGTTACACCTCCTTTTTTAGGATAAAGCGGTTGTTGTCAAGAAATAGAATCTAACCAAGGCTAGGATTGAACCCAAGGGAATACGTAGACTTAGTACATCAATTAACGTAATTTGAGTGATTAACCTACTTATTTCCCCGGGGGGAAGGGGGGGTTGCAATAATCAGTAGAAAAGTAAACCTAACTAATACAAGAGTTTAACCAATGTGGAGAGAAACTAGGGTTTTGTGTTCCCCATAATTCCCTAACTTAGTATCACCGGATAACCTAATTCTTTTCTAGTTTGTAGCATAAAGGATGGTAAGTTAAGTTCACCAAACCCTTTGATCCAGGTGAGAGGCGAATTTTTCACTATGTGACTTGGCCCATCTCCACAATGTGCATTACTAACCCTTACCTATTAGTCCCAGTACAACCTCCCCTTGGCCTAGTTCGGTTGATTAGACGAGAACACATCAATCGAATCCTGTTAATTAATTTTTTTTCCTATTCATTACTAACTTGGTCCAGTCAGTAACACTAGGCGGGTTCTAATGTTGGCCACCATTAGAAAACATGCAAAACGAAGAGAGTTAATTAATACATGCATGCACACTTTCCAAGAATTATAAATTATCTGGTTTTACCTTGTTAGCTCTTTATGGTTCCCACAACCCTAGTTGTGGATTTAACTACTCATGATTTGTGAAGATGCAAGACTTATGAATTGGAATAATACAATGGACACTTATACAATTGAATTCAGAACAAGCGAATCTAAGCTTCAATGAGAATCACAAGATTAAAGATCAAATCAAAGTCCAAGTATTTCTCACAACTCTAACGTTTTCTACTCAATCTCACAATTTTTCCTCTCTAACTATCGAGCTCTTTGTGTACTTGGTGAAAAATAACAAAAAAAACTTATTAATAATATCTAAAATACAAGTCCTAAACAAAATAAGATAGCTGGGTCGGCATGCCTCGCGAATAGGTCTATGGGCCATATTGCATTCCACGACCCATAGTCAGGGTCTCATAAAGTGTTGCGGAAAACCAGGCTTGGGATCTACGATACCTCTCTACGACCCGTGAAGTGGTCTATGGCCCATAGGGAGTTTTCATCTGATGAATCTTTCGAAAGTCCTTCATCTTTGATCCTTAGGGCACGAACCATGTTCTACAACACCTAAACCAATCCATGACCCACCTGCATGTTCATAGATCAACTTCAAAATATCAGCCTCTCACTAGAATTGTACACGAAACCTCTTTCAGGCCCGTAGAATACTCTACGGCCCATTAAGGATCTCGTATTTCACAAAAATCAGCAACTTCTGCAGTTTCTCCTCAAAATCAAGTCCAACCCTAGAATCCTACAAATAGAATACAAAAGCACATAAAACCAACTAACATCGTATTGAGAACACACAAAATTCCAAGTTGTAAGCATCAAAAGTGGGTATTTTGATAGCACAACATAAACCCGCATACCAAAGTAAGAAGCCTAAAGAAACTTGAGGTTTGGATGAGGATTGATGAAACCCTAGATTTTTTCTTCTTCCTTGGAGGGAACATTTGCCTTAGGAAATTGAGAGAACTTGGAGTGGGAGAGAATGGGGGTGTTTAGGGTGAATTAGAGCTGCTAAGGGAGGAAAAGAACTTAAAATGACATTGTATTAGGCTTAGGACATGGGGAAAGGTCCAAAATACCCTTCATTAGAAACTATCAGACCCAAACCATGACCCCCATCTAAGGTTCATAGATCAGACCATAAGTCATAAACTTGGGATTTCATCCTGGTTACATTTTTGGACTTCTGAAACTGCCTCAAATCCTCCATCTATGACCTCACTTATGACTCATAGAATGATCTACAGGTCGTATATCCCTTTTGTGGTTCTTGTCAACACTTAGTAAACTTTTCAATCTCAAGAACCCAATCTACAAGTCCATTCTACTACTCATAAACATGACTACAAGTCATCTCATTTGTTCAATGTTTATGTTCAGAAATACAATTCTTGATTAAACCCAAGACCCTAATCCGAAAACACTCTTTATGGTTTGTATTTCTTTTATCAGACCGTAAACACCCCTTGTAGACCACCCCTACACTTAGTTAATTTTCCACCCTAACTAGCCTAATCGACGAGTCTTACATATGACTCGTGGTTTGAACAATGAGCTATAAATGAGGTTCATTCTTGGTCTATAAATTTTTAGTTCCACTTTTTTTACACTTTATGACCTTCCAACTTGTGGGGCCTTACAATAGTAGAACTAACATAAGCTATCAACTGAAATTCTTCAAATTCATACAATTGGCACAATTGAGCATTTGACGCCTCGGCCAAATCTAAATTTATCTTTTTTAGGTCCTACAGTACCTTATGCTCCAATTCAATAGTAGATGACAAGCTTTTCCAAACACCAACTGAAGGAAGACATCCCAATTTTGGTTTTGAAAGCCGTCTTATAGCCCACAATGCATTGTAAGGCTTCCTCGACTAATTAGTATTATTGGCATTTACTATTTTTGTGAGGATATTCTTGATTTCATGATTTGAAACCTCCACCTGCTCGTTTGTTTATGGGTGATAAAGAGTAGCTACTTGATGCTTGACATCATATTTGTTCAGCGATGCATAGAACATCTGGTTACAAAAATGAGATCCACTATCTCTTATAATGCACGTGGAGTGCCAAAGCAAGTGAATATATTCTTCTTCAAAAACTTGATCACACATTTAGCTTCCCTAGATAGCAAAGCAATTGACTTAACTCATTTAGATATGTAGTCAACAGCCACAAAAATATATTTGTTCCCAAAGGAAGTAACAAATGGCCTCATAACATCAACCTCCTACACATCAAACAACTCAGTTTCAAAAATATGGAAAAGAGGGAGTTCATATTTTCAAGAGATATTACCTTGCATTTGGCATTGAGGACACGCCTTGACAAAGGTGTTTGCATCTCAGAATAGGGTGGGTCAAACTAGCCACTTTGCAGCACTTTGAAAGGTATACAAACACCACCATGATGCCCACCAACGGGTGAAAAGTGACAAGCTTCCAATATTCCATTCATCAATACTCCAGGACGCACCTTCATACAATATTATCAGAACATTCTTTGAACAAGGTTCATCCTAATAATATTGTTTCACATAAACAAAAATTTCCTCTTTAGGTTAAAATTCAACCCATCTGGAATGACACCACACATAATATAATTAGCAAAATTAGCATACCATGATGCTTGGTTATTTGCAATAGCCAATAAATACTCACTGCGGAAAGCCGCATTCACCTCTATTGCATTAGCGTCATCAACTTCATTTGGTTCTAACCGAAAAGTGATTAGCCAACTTGGTTCTCACAGCTTTTTCAATCCTTTATTACAAAATTAAACTCCTGAAGAAGGAGTATCCACCGAATTAACCTTAACTTAGCATCATTTTTTGCCATTACATTTCTCAAAGCATCATGACATGTGTGCACAATAACTTTCGACACAAGAAGATAAGATCTAAACTTATCAAAAGCGTATAATACCGCTAGCATTTCTTGCTCCATCACCATGTAGTTTTTTTGTGCAACACTCAATGTTTTTGAAGCATAACACTAGGTGAAAAAGCTTTTTTATTCTTCGGCCCATCACAACACAAACCAATGCCACTAACATCACACATTACCTCTAAAGGAAGACTCCAATCGGGGGTAGCCATGATTGGTGCAGCAATAAGTTTCTCTTTTAAGAAATTAAATACCTTCAAGAACTCTTCATTGAAGTCAAAAACACTTTCCTTCTCAAGCAATCTACACAAAGGATTGGCAATCTTTGTAAAATCTTCAATGAATCTCCTATAAAACCCAACATGCCTAATAAAAATCCTTACTTCTTTGATGGATATAGGGGGAGGAAGTTTGGCAATCACTTCAATTTTAGCTTGATCCATTTGCAAGCCTTCACCTGAAATCTTGTGTCCAAGCACAATACCTTCTTTTACTATGAAGTGGCACTTCTCCCAATTGAGTACCAAATCTATCTCAACACGTCTTTATAGCACTCTCTCTAATTGGTATAAGCAAGCATCAAATGTATCCCCCACCATTGAAAAATCATTCATGAACACATCATCCAAGTCTTCCTCTATGTCGGTTAAGGTAGACAGCATGCATCTTTGGAATGTCGTTGGGACATTACAAAGCCAACAGTATCTTCTTAAAAGAAAAAGTACCATATGGATGAGTGAATATGGTTTTTCATTTATCATCTAGAGCAATTAAGATTTGATTATGCCCTGAATATCTATCAAGGAAACAATACCACCCATATCCTGCTAGCCTATCCTACATTTGGCCCATAAAAGGAATAGGGAAGTCGTATTTTTGGGTCCATAATTGAGTTTTTGGTAGTCTATAAACACTCGCCACTCAGTTATTGGCATTGTTGAAATAAGTCTCTTCTTCTCATTTTGCAAAATCGTGAGACCTCCTTTTTTAGGTAGATATTACACAGGGCTCATCCAATTACTATATGATACTAGGTACACCACCCCTGCATCAAACCACTTAATAGTTTCTTTCTTAAAACTTCCTAGATTGGAGGGTTTAACCTCCTTTGATTCTGAAGATTGTGTTTACAATCCTTCACCGAATTGATTTTGTGAGTGCAAATCCCTGGAGGAGTTCCAATGATGTTCACAATAGTCCAACCAATAGATTTGATGAATTTGGACAACACACTTACCAATGCTAGAACTTGGTGCTCCAATAAGTCAGCAACCATAATAACCTATAGAATTTCATCACTATCCAAGATCACATATTTGAGATGGCAAGGGAGTGATTTAAGCTCTAACTTTAACGGCTCCTCAATAGAAGGCTTAATTGGTGGAAGCTTTCTGTTTTTAGGTCTATGTCCTGCTTTTTGGGATTCTTAATATGGAACCCCACACCCTCAAGTAAGGCAATAACCTCATCATAGTCTTTAATCATAGCATCATCAAGGTTGAGCAGCACGGCTGCCAAGGATTCATCTACACTATAGACTATTCAACACTAGCAATTGCATCCTCATTGGCATTAATATAAGAAACCACTTGCTACTCCTTTGGTTGCTTCATTGATTTGCATATATTGAAGGTCACCTTTTCATCATTAACTCTAAACTTCAACTCCCCACACTCTATATCTACTAATCTTTCCCAATGACCAAGAATAGTTTTCCCATTATGATAGGAATCTCAATGTCTATTTCACAATCAAGAATCACAAAATCTACGGAAAAGATGAATTTGTCCCCTCTTACAAAAACATCATACAAGATCCCGACTGTTTCTTGATAGAATAGTCTTCCATTAAAAGCCCCATGGTGACTGAGATAGGAATACGCAACCCAAGTTCCTTAATGATAGATAGCGGCATCAAGTTGATACTAGTTCTAAGATTACATAAAGCTTTAGCAAATTGGAAAACACTAAATATGCGTAGAATTGTAAATGTACCTAGATCATATTTTTAACCATCAAGTTACTTGACATAATCACGCTGAAATGATGTGAGACTTTAATAGTCTCAAACTCCAAGTTCCAATTCTTTGTGACCAACTCCTTTATAAACTTAGCATAGCTTAGCATTTCAAGAAGGGCTTCTACCAATAGAACATTAATCGAAAGAGTTTTAAATAATGACAAAAGTTTTTGAAAATTTTGCAACTTCAATCTTTGAGAAAATGGTGGATTAATTGTGACCTTTACAGGACTCACCTTTTGAGGAAGAGAAGGGTTGCTTGGGCTTGGTTGCTTGGGCTTGGCATAGCATTAGCCTTGCTCAAACTTGAAGACATATCTCCCCCCAACTTTAGACCACAATCACTCTTGGGTTTTCCAAGAGTAGGTGCAACATCAACTTGCATGTCAACATAACCCATTTCACGAACGTCGTCATCATCACTAATCATCGGAATCTTTTCATTGTTACTTGGCTTCTCTTTATCTCTAGAAACATCACTACCAACCAACTTACCATCACATGTGGTAATTTCTAAGCATTATGGGTTATCATTTTTCGGATTAACCATAGTATCACTTGGTAGCCCACCCTTTTTTCTTTGGTTCATATGACCCAAAATATGACCTAATTAGATCTCCAATTGCTTGATTGAGGCTCCATGAGAAGTTGCCACTTATCTCAGTGAAGTGAAATAAAATTTTAGCTCATTGATGGCTTTGTCAGTCCCCTCAACCCTATTGAGAATCCTTGCAAGCATATCTTCGACAAAAATAATTTCCAGATTCACCATGAGATCTTTAGGCTTTGGATAATCATGAGTTGGAATATATCTTTCCTGATCAACTTCACGATCTCTCCAGCCAATATTCTGATCTCACCAATCATAATCCATCTGGTTACCTTCTCTCTCATTCATCCAACCTTAATTCTAACTAGACTTTGAAAGACCAATTGAGAACCCCTCATTTGATTAGATAGAAATTGAACTTCTTAAAGACCTCAAATTAGGTGTCATCATCACAGGTTCTAGCATTCAAACCCATAGCATTCACATTTTTGTTATCCTTGCGTGGACGCATACCCATCATATGCTTAGTAAGAAGATCATATTTTCTATATTTTGATCTCATTCTTGATCCTTGAGCAATAATTCTCTTGACACGGTAGATGATGTCGAGACCATCTTATCTTTCCTAGTGAGCCATGCCCAGTTGTCTTAGCCATTTGGTCCAACAAAAAAGAAGCAACCCCAAAAAGTTATCTCATTATACCATCACCGACTAATTGATATGCTGCCACTTCCTTTGCATTGTCAAAACTATGAGAGAATACCTAAAATAATACTTTATCAGGAAGATCGTGGTTCAGACAATATAGTAGCTTTTTCTAAAACTATAGCTGCACTTCATCTAAGGCTCCTCATCAATCCTCTTGTAATTGGTAATTTCATCCCTCAGTTGTATCATTTTTGAAAAATTGAAGAAACACTGCAAATGCCTTAGTTAACTCTAGTAATCTAATCCCATGAAAGTTCCCCCAACCACTTAGTTGACTTATCCGTCAACGAAATGGGAAAAGACTCAACCAGATAGCTTCTTGAGAGACATTCTTGAAAGTGAATAGCCCACAAACATCAACAAAATTCTTCAAGTACTCATGTGGGTCTTCATGAGCAAGTCCTCCAAAAAGGCCCTTTATTTGAAGCAGGATTAGCATGGTGCTAGTCACGTATAATACTTTATCAGGAAAATCGTGGTTCAGACAATATAGTAGCTTTTTCTAAAACTGTAACCACATTCCATCCAAGGCTCCTCATCAATCCTCTTATAATTGGTAATTTCATCCCTCAGTTGTATCATTTTTGAAAAATTGAAGAAACACTATAAATGCTTCAGTTAACTCTAGTAATCTAATCCCATGAAAGTTTCCCCAACCACTTAGTTGACTCATCTGTCAACGAAATGGGAAAAGACTCAGTCAGATAGCTTCTTGAGAGACATTCTTGAAAGTGAATAACCCACAAACATCAACAAAATTCTTCAAGTACTCATGTGGGTCTTCATGAGCAAGTCCTCAAACAAGGCCCTTCATTTGAAGCAGGTGTAGCATGGTGCTAGTCATGTATAAACTTTATTAGGAAGATCGTGGTTCAAACAATATAGTAGCTTTTTCTAATACTGTAGCCACATTTCATCCAAGGCTCCTCATCAATCCTCTTGTAATTGGTAATTTCATTCCTCAGTTGTATCATTTTTGAAAAATTGAAGAAACATTGAAAATGCCTCAGTTAACTCTAGTAATCCAATCCCATGAAAGTTCCCCCAACCACGTAGTTGGCTCATCCATCAACGAAATGGGAAAAGACTCAGCCGGATAGCTTCTTGAGAGTGAATAGCCCACAAACATCAACAAAATTCTTCAAGTACTCATGTGAGTCTTCATAAGCAAGTCCTCCAAAAATGCCCTTCATTTGAAGCAGGTGTAGCATGGTGCTAGTCACGTATAATACTTTATCAGGAAGATCGTGGTTCAGACAACATAGTAGCTTTTTTCTAAACTGTAGCCACATTTCATCCAAGGCTCCTCATCAATCCTCTTGTAATTGGTAATTTCATCCCTCAACTGTATCATTTTTGAAAAATTAAAGAAACACTACAAATGCCTCAGTTAGCTCTAGTAATCTAATCCCATGAAAGTTCCCCCAACCACTTAGTTGACTCATCTGTCAAGGAAATGGGAAAAGACTCAGCCAGATAGCTTCTTGAGAGAAATTCTTGAAAGTGAATAGCCCACAAACATCAACAAAATTCTTCAAGTACTCATGTGGGTCTTCATGAGCAAGTCCTCCAAAAAGGCCCTTCATTTGAAGCAGGTGTAGCATAGTGCTAGTCACGTATAATATTGCATTTCCACCAAGAGGAGGTTGGCTGATAGCTCCTAACCTACCCAAGTTAACCATGTGTGGATCATTTATATAGTTATCATTTATTCTCCCTTCATTCATAGCACCATCACTCCCTTGCTCACTCAAATTATTTCTTGACTGACATAGCAAAATAAGAAATAAAACATAAAGGTAACTAGCACAGAAACTTAGGTCAAACAAAAACTTCAATGTTAGAATCACAGTGCATTGCCTAACAAAGAGAAAGATGACCCAACCGGCCCTGATGAAGTAATATCACTCTCCCTCTATCTACACCTCGTGGGATAAGGAGAACCACCCTGGCTGGAAGTTCCCATGACGGCAACCCTGGGAGACCTGTAATGATGACTGAAATGGCCGACTGGTCTTACCTTAATGAACCCTCCTTAGAGGCCTATCACTTAGCACCTTGAAACTCGATCGAAACCCTCGAAACTCTCTCTCGTGCCTAGCATGCTAGTCGCTGCCCCCTTGGGCCTCGCAACTAAACTACTCTAGAGAATGAGCATGATCAATATCAAGATAAGGCCTACCTGAGGTCACTAGTACATGCGCAGCCATCCTCAATTGTGACCTCAATCCCTACATAATATATTTAATTCGTTCCTCCTCAGTAGGTAAGTGTAATGACCTTGTTGGTCATTTTTGAGTTTATCTATGAAAATTACTATTTTACCCTTTTATAAGTTGTTTTTGACCTATTTTGGGCTATATGTATTATTGGAACTAAAATCCTAAGTTCTAAAATTTAAAGATATGAGTTTTGGTATTTTGGAGGCTTAAGTTGCTCAAAAAGTGAGTTTTTGTACCTTTCTAAGTTTCAAATGTTAGATCAGAGATTTGTCAATTTCATTAGCTCTGGAACGTCAAAAATGGTTTCGAAGAAGTTACAAAACTGAATTCGGAGTTAAAAATAAAATTTTTAGACCCAAAGTTGCATTTTTAGTTGTTTCGGGAGCCAAAGTTTGACTTTGATCAACATTTGGGATTCGGAAGCTCGAATCGAAATTTTGGCAGTTTCATTAGTTTCGGATGGTGAAACTAACTCTAGAAATAGTTTCCTTATAATTTTTGGTATGACTGAGGGCAGATTTGGTATTTTGAGTTTTAAACTAGTTTATTTGACTTGTATTGGTGTTTGGGTTAAATAGACCTCGGAATCGAATTCTGATTATTTTGTTGAGTCTGGATCGCCATTTCTAGTATGGATACATGTTTGGTTTGTGAAATTCTAAGTTCACATGAATTCTGAGGGGTCGTATCGAAAATCGTTGTTGGTTGAGTTTTGTTGATGCAAGGAGTATCTTGTGCAGCTACCTCCCTACTCCGCATTCGTGGAAGTGTTTGAGCTGCTACACTCTGCATTCGTGGACAATGTCCTGCGTTCACGGAGGTCTTGACCTCTACGCTTTGCGTTCACAGAGTACACTTTTACTTGATCAGTTTTGAATTCTGAGAATCACCATTTTACGAATTTCAAGCTTTTGGGGGCGATTTTAGTTGAGACTTTTTGGAGATTTCTTTTGGATATGCTCTTCTAACATTATTTTGATTAATTTTTATGACTTTTATCTAATTTTATCTTGAATTTCATGATTTTGAATGTCCAAAATTGGAGATTTTTTGTCTATAATTTTGAAACTTTAAATGGTAATTTCTCATTTGATTTGAACTCAATTTTAATGGAATTTTCACATATGGAGTCCATTTTTCACGTAGAATCTAATTTTAAAGTCAATTTTCAAATTTGGAAACTTGATGTTCCTAGAGTCTTAAAAGTCATGAACTAATCTTAAGATAATGTTCTTAACCAAAGAGTTGATGCTTGATGTGACGAATTGAATTGATAAATTTCCAATGAGACTAGTTAGATAAGTTAACCAAATGATTGATATCTTATGAGCATGTTGAGTCCTGGGAAGAGTATTGAGCATCGAATTGAGTAGGAGTAAACAACTCAAACTCAATAACTATGTAGCCAGCATAGGAGAGGATTGAACCGTAAAATCGGATGTTTCCCTATTGTCCCAAAAAGATGACTTGAAGTTATTACTTGTGGATCTATCGAAGGAATGTCCTTTACCTTGAAAAGGTATTGGATGAATGTGGCAACGACATCACTTTGTTGTATCATCACTAACTCATAAGTGATGGTTTTCGATTAGAGAAACTCCTAAATAGGTCATGGTGGTATCCTGATGTAATAATTGTGTTCCCTATCTTTTGAGTTGAGTCAATGCTTGAGATGAGTTGATGTTTGAGATGAGATGATGTTTGAGTTGAGTATCTTTGATTATATCCTTTTCTTTTCAGCTATTTTATATACTCATACATTCCATGTACTGACATCTATTTGGGTTTGCATCTTTTCATGATACAGAGACAGGTACTTGAGATCATCAATAGGCGTTTTTGTTGAAGTTATATTCCTATAACTAATTGGTGAGTCCTCACCTGCATTCGGAGGATATCACATATATCTCTTTTGCTTTTGATTTACGGTAGCTATAAACCTGTCATTAGCACCATCTAGACATGTAGAGATAGAAGCTTCATAGACTAAAAAATGATGAGTTGATGTTGAAGTCCTTTTTCTTGATTAAGTTTTCTTTAAATCTACTCTTATGTCACAAATGGTGAGTTTACTTTTGTTGGCCCATGGCATTTATTCATGGAGTTAGAATGTTGATTGAGTTGCCCATCACAATATTGTTTTGTTTCAAGACTTCCGCTGATTTAAATGACTGAACGATTGTCATGAGGCCAAGTGGTTCGCCTAGGTACCCTCTTGAGGCGTGACAATCTTGATATCAGAGCACAGAGTTGAAGTGTCCCAGGGAGTCAATGAAGTCGTGTCTAGTAGAGTTTTATTTATGAGTGTGTTGTGTAGCACACTTTATAAGCCAGAGGCTATAGGACATTAGGAATGGTTACACCTCATTGATATTCTGAGTTCGTGCGATAGAGTTTAACTCTATTAAAATACCTATCTGACTCGTGTGTTGCGTGTTCGCAAATTATGCCTCCCAAGCATACCGCCACCCAACAAGATGCCTCGGCCTCTAACATTGAGAATCCCCCACCAGAGGTCCCTACTCAGACAGGGACGAGAGGATGAAACTATAAAATGAGATGTTTTCCTATTGTCCCAAAAAGTGGACTTGATGTTATTACTTGTGGATCCATTGATGGGATGTCCTTTATCCCGGCAAGGTACTGGATAGAAGTGGCAACAACATCACTTTATTGTATTATCAATGGCTCAAAGGTGATGGTTTTCGGTTAGAGAAACTCCCAGATAGGTCATGAGTCATGATGGTATCCTAATGTAATGATTGAGTTCCTTGTCTTTCAAATTGAGTCTCTTGAGTTGAGTCGATGTTTGAGATGAGTTGAGGTTTTGAGTTGAGTATCTTTGATTATGTCCTTTCCTTTTCAGCTATTTTATATACTCATATGTTCTACATACTGACGTCCATTTGGGCCTGCATCATTTCATGATACAAAGACAGTACTCAAGATCATCAACAGGCGTTTCGTTGAAGGTCTTATCTTCCTACAGGTAATTAGTGAGTCTTCCCCTGCATTCGGAGGATACCACTTATATCTCTTTTTCTTTTGAGTTGGTTTATTTTGATCTTCAGCAGCCATGGATCTGTCATTGGCAACATCTAGACATGTAGAGATAGAGGCTTCATAGACTAGAAAATGATAAATTGATGTTAAGGTCCATTTTCTTGATTGAGTTTTCGTTAAATCTACTCTTATGTCACAAATGTTAAGTTTGATTTTATTGGCTTGTGGCCTTTATTCATTGAGTTAGAATGTTGATTGAGTCGTTCATCATAATGTCACCTTATTGTAAGTCTTCCGCTAATATTTGTCATAAAATATGAAGAGGCTAATTCGCTATAACTCTTTCAAAACCATTTTTAAAACAATTTTAACTCCATAAAAAGGTATAGAAATTGATATAAACGATTAAGTTTTCAGCAATTCAAATGTTTAAAAATAACTTCAGAAGTGTTGCTTGAATTGTTTTTCCAGATATCAATGAATGTAAGTGTAAAATTTAAGGCAAGAAGTCTCTACTTTAATATTGTTAAGAAAAATGTAAAAGTAAATTTCACAAAGAGAATTAATATTGTACCTCTAACGGAGTGCTGCAGTAGAAATGTTGATTTGTCCCAATAATATGTTAAGCAAATCAACATGAGTTACATCGCGTTATGTATCAAGCCATTATGGATATGAGAATAAAAAAGAAACAAAGAGAAAAGAAGAGTAAAATTCATAGGCACCAGATTTATTTAAGATAAAAACTTGTGAAGTTATAACTGCTTTAAATTTAATTTTTTATTATTATTTTGTTTATATAAACGACTCATGGGTGTGTTTTCAATTATTGGGAAATAGGGGCAAGAGACGTGAGGTGTGTTACTATTTTTAAAAAAAAAAATTAAAGTAGAAAAATAAACATATAATGCATTGATTAAAAAAATATGATTTAATCCTTTTTTAAAACTTCTATTCAGTATCTTTTTATTTTAATGTAATAATTGAGAACTTCAAGTAGTCTAAAATAATTTGAAAATTAGAATTAGTTTAGAAAATTATAGGTAGTTTGAAATTTATTTGTAAGTTTGTAATTTTATTTTTTTTTGTTAAATTTCATTTTATAAATTTAAAAAAATTAAATTATAAAGTTTTAAAAAGAAAGAAGAAAATTCTTAATTATTAGTTACCTATATTTTAGGAATTCAGTACTGCCATTTTGGTAATTCAAATGCAATGTAATGCAAAGATTTTTTCAAAAAAAGGATAGTAATTCTTGTTTTTGAAACATCTCTTTTTGAAAAATTTTATTTTTAAATCTAATAATTGAGAACTTTAATTAGAATAAAATTAATTTGAAAAATTGGCAATTGTAATTAGTTTAGAAGATTATGATTAGTTTGAAAACTATTTGTGAGTATGTAATTTTATTTTATTTTTTTTTAATTTGGATTTAGAATTTAAAATAGATTGAGTTATGGAGTTTTGCTTGCAACCGCCCGCTTAAAAAAATCTCGATTCTAGTGAAGATGTTAATTAATTTAATCTTTAATTTAAAAATCAAAGTTAAAACTTTTTTATAATGATAATTAACTAATTTTTGAAAAAAAAATTGCTGGTGGTTGAGTGTGTGTGTATTGGACGTGCAAGAAATGGGAAATGAAAAGTGAGGACAAGCAAGAATTTTTCAATATTTTAGTGTGTAATTCAAATTCATCTTCCTTGTTTCAAGGAAAAAAAAAGGTTATCTTTGTCTATCATCATTCTCTTATATTAGAAAAGATTTGTTCAACGTGCATGTTTTATTTTCTCTTTGAGGGTATATTTATCTTTCAATGAATGTATTCTTAATGAACACATCAACTGTGTTTTTTATTTTCAATCTTTCAACTTTTAATTTCATCGCTTTTTCACATCTGGATATAACTTTCTCAAAATTGTTTCTCTGTGCTTTGAAAATCCTTGTAATTTGCTCTGTATTTCTTGTTATGCTGCCGATTTTTGTTAGTCCTTTTTTAAATTTTTCTTTCATTATCACATGCAGTAATTAATTTGGTTAAATTTTATTTGGGTGTCTTAATAGGGTTTGTTTTTTATGTTCTTTTTTTTTTTTTGGAAGCACCAACAATCTATTATGTTCTACCTGTTCTGTTTTTGGATTTCAATTAGCTCTATTTGAGATTTTCATTAATAAATCGAGTCGAAACATAGTTTTTAAGCCAGTTAAAATCAAAGAACTCTTCTTTTGTGATAGTAATACCATAGCAATTGCTACGAAGTATGAAGGCTGGTTCCATATCTTATATTTGCTTTTAATGAGCTACAAATAGAAAGTTCTCTTTATTTAATTTATTATGAAATTGAATATTTTATATCATAGAGTAGTTTATTGATTCAAATTTAATTAAGTTATATGTTTTTTGAAGTTGAAACTAGGCTTCCCAAATGATTGGAACCTAACGACTCTACTTTTCTGATACTGATACCATAGTAACTACTCTGAAGTACAATATTTTTTCGAATGTCCGTCTTATATATCTTAATTTTTGTTCATGCTAATTTGCGGTAAATTGAGGTAGAAGTCTTTTTATAGATATCATGAGTTGAATTTTGTTAATAGTTATATGTGTTGAAAAATATTACACAGCGGAAGCATTCTCAAGATCTTATTGCTTACATTTATAATAGATAACAATCACAAATACGTATCACACACAAAGTATATAGAAAATTAATTCAAGAAATACCTCTTAAAGCGTGTGCAGATGTCTTGAAGCGATCCACGGTCTTCTAGAATACTAATTCTTTTTCTTTTTCTCTCTCTGGTGGATTTTCTAGGTTAGGAGAATCCCTATTTATAGAGGATCTTTCCAAATCCAAAAGGAAAAAGGAAACTCTCTTTTCTTGAAATACAAGAAACCTTCTTTTATTAGAAATAGGATTCTGAGTTCTAGTTAAATATGTGCACTGTAGGCACCACATAATTTATTACTGAGGCTTCCTATTATGGAAATAATTTCCTTTTTTAATCTGAATTATTCTTACCATAATAAATTACAAATTATTCTATTAAAAATTCGTAATTGCACTCCTCCATTCATATTTCAAAATTCTCCATTAAACACTTATGTAGTTCTCCATGTTAAGACTACAGATACTAATCAATAAATTAAATTACTGACGAATTTAATTTAATGATTAATTTCTTTTAGAGCAATACTTAACTTATTTCATGCGCCAGATTCATAAATCTACCTGCCGGGTTTGCAAATGAAAACTTATAAGCTTCTCATAAAAAGGTGTATCATCAATCTCTACATTGAGACATGGATTCCATCGACTAACTAATTATTTCACCAATATATATTATTGTCATCCAACTTACCAAGCATATTGACCCATCTCAGAATCTCACCTTTTAGTAAATCAAAATGATAAATAATATATACAGCTCATAATCGTTATATCAGGATTAAGAATATAAGTACGTTTAATAGTTTAGAGAACATGTTTTTATTAGTCAGTCCAAAACATCTATCTCTACTTAGTCCCGTTCAATACGTATAAAATGTACTAACACGAGAAGTTAGAACTATACCATTCTCATAATCAAGATAAATTACATATAATCTCGTGTTATAATCTACCGATGGTTTGTCCAAATTTTCATCTAAATTGTGAACTATAATGTCAACTCTATACACCAAATCATCTACTATATAAGTTGAGGACACATATATGACAAATTGATCTATTTAAAGTAACACTTTATTGAATTGAATAAATAAATAAACAATTTTTCAATAAATAATAATATATCTAAACGCATGGTTAATAGTATATCTTAACAATATGTTCTTAGAATTTTATTACTTAAAAAAATTATTAATTTCTCCATAGAAAAAACTCATATAGACGTTGTCAAATTAATAATTTTTTTAAGTAATAAGATATAATAAAAAATTCTAAGAACATATTGTATTAGAACTTGCATATTGTATTAGAACTTGCATATTGTAAGAACAAGTACCTAATTGAAAGCCTATATTTTTTATTATATCTTATTAACTTAAAAAAATTATTAATTTGACATAACATATTGTATTAGAACTTGCATATTCTAAGAACAAGTACCTAATTGAAAGCCTATATTTTTTATTATATCTTATTAACTTAAAAAAATTATTAATTTGACATAACACAGTTAGAACTTGCATTATTTGACAGTTTCGACTATCAAACTATAGGCTTTCAATTAGGTACTTGTTAACCTATCCCTACACCACACATACATAACCCATTTTTTGTAACCATTCTAGCTTACTAACAACTCCATACTTGTTGCAATATATTCTTGCCCACATTGTAAATGACAGTCCTCCATCACATGCCTCAAAGGGAAGCAAAATCCCAGTGCTCATCATTATCGATTATCAGTAAGTACAATCTTACTTTCCAACTTTTCAAAAACTGTAAATTTTGGCCTAAAACTAAAAGGAAAAAAAGCAGATCTAGTAAGATTGATTTTTGCTAACTTTTTTTCTTTAGTTGCACATATATATCAAAACATTTAATGTTGACATAACTGAAAGATAAACATGCTGAATCACCTCATTTATCACCTCAAATGCTTCTTTTATACATTCTTTGTTGCAATATTTACTTAGCACGATACCTTTCCGACCAATTGACGATACAATCAAATAAGTTGGTGTTTCATGGTGAGAGAGAACGCCTTCATCTCTCTTTGATATGACAGTTTGTATCTCTTCTCCTCCATCTAACAATATAAAGAATCAGCCTAAGTTACAAGTTTTTTGGTTTCTCTTCCTGCTTGCGGTGTCGTTGTATCAAGTAAATAATTGTCGCGCCTCATTTTTCCTCGCGGAGAAACGGGAACGTGGACGACGTCGTGGCAATGACTCGTTTGGAATTTTTGAATAATGTAGAGTCGTCACCTAATGAATTAAGGTGCATTAGGACACCATTCTAAGTCTAGGTCTAAGCCTAAGGTCAAGTTACCAGAGAGAGGGTAAGGGCTCAAATTACCTCGAAGGGAAGGTGTTAAGCACCCTTCGAGGTCCGCAAAGACGGGTCCCGACCGTGTCTCGTATTTTATGTGGGGGTCTCTAACAAATAAGGTCTCTATTTTATTAATTCTAAATTACTCTAGGTGACAAAACTAAATAAACGAATTAATTAAAAACAATAAATGAAATGAGATGAGAATTGAATAAATTATTTACTCGGATCAGTTACTCGGCTTATTTCCGGATTTAGCTTCACATGGCTTATTTAAGCCTAAGGACAAAACCAAGGTTTGTCCCTTTTTAAGCACGAGTTATATTTCATCATTTCCGAGGGTCCTATTTACCCCTACCCCTCCTAAGTTGATTTTATTATTTAACTTAGAGGCGTACTAAAAGAAAAGTAAAAGCCTAACGTTTCCTAAAATGACTAGCGTCCCTCCTAATGTCCAAGAGGCATTGGACTTCTATTTTAGGGTGGTTCTAGACTTAAAAGGAATATAGGCTTCCTATAGGACCCCGCGTCAAACAAAACAGACAAGACGATCATTTAGCATGGAAATCTCAAGTAAGCCTCAAAAACACAAGTAAATCATGCGAAATGTGTGGCATGCTAATAGTAAGTCTCAAATCAACATTAGGTGGAATACTTCAAAGATTAGTTAATTAAATAAAGATTTTAATTCTTTTGAAAAAACGTTAATATTTTAAAACAAGTTATACGATTTAAACAAAATTTCTAAAGATCATTAAAGGATTTATTAAAGACAATTATGTTATATACGTTAAAATTAAATTGAGTCCTATAAACATGATTTCTAAAAATAATATTTAAACATATTTAAAACAAAATTCTATAGGCATGATCTCTATCACAACAAATAACCTAAGGACAAAATCTTTATGTGAGAATAAAATAATGAAAGATGCAATTTTCCATTGATAACCTAAAACACGACTAAACAAATAACTTAAGCATAAAAAAAACAAACACATGCAAAGAACAAATACTTAAAAATCAAGAATTCTACTAAAATACCCCTAAAAAAAGTAATATGAATGGACAATTTCTAAATTAGTAAACAAATCCTAAAATATGGTATCTAAACATACTATTATCAAACAAATTAGAGCACGATACCCACAATTATATCCTCCCTTTTTTTAATTGAGACAAATAGAGAAAATGTTGTTAAACATGCTAATCACATGACTCCCTTTTATTTATTTTTCAGATCCTAGGTTGAGATTGCCTAGGTGAGTTACGCGGATAAGTAAAAACGTAGCACGTAATTCCCCTCCCCCTTTAACTAATCCCCAATTCCACTATATTTTATTACAAGTTTTGCAAAAATTAAAATACAACATAAAAAAAAACTCCTCAGCCCATCCTCCTGACGTTCTCGACAACTCTTCGTGTCTTTGGATTGTAAAAGAAACTTAAAATGAACCAATTAAATCCAACAATTGCTTGAAAACTAGAAATTTTAATCTTGCACTTGGGAGAGATGCAAACCAAAGTAGAACAATGTTGTAAGAGAATTATAAGATGGAGAATTGTAGAACATTGAGTCTCTAAACTTCCTTATGAAAGAATTGTTTGTGGATTAATTTTTGGGTAGTGTGTCTTGTGTGTAGAGAAGTGTCTTTTTTGAGAGATTATGAGGCTCTACTTATATAGTAGAAGAAACCAAGTACTATATGGAAATAAAATCAATCAACTTAATTTAAACTTACCCAAAAAAAGAATAAAATCAAGCATAAATCAAGTACAAACTAATTGAGATTTTTACCAGAAAAAATAATTCTAGATTAAATGAAGAAAACTAATTAAGGGAAGTCAATATTATTACAAATCACAATAATATCAAAAGAAACAAAAAAAAATTGTTCTTCCATTTTCAATAATCACTTTACCATAACAAGAGTTGTAAAAATTCGGAAATATCACAATTATAATTTCGTACACAAGTGTCAGTCATATAATTCATGAAAATATCAGTTATGCCAATATATATATTTAAATTAAGAGTCGACAAAATAAAGCATTATACTAAATCATGCCGCTAAAATAATACTAAGTAACATAATAAAAAATAATCAAATAGTATTACTACTATTACCACTATAATATTTTTTTTCGAGAATAATAATAATAATAATAATAATAATAATAATAATAATAATAATAATAATAATAATAATAATAAAGGTAGTTAAAAAAATGACAAAATAATTTACGAACAATTTTTGAAAATCTAGAATAAAATAAAAAAAAAGCACAATTATTTGAATAAAATTGAAAATAGACGCGTTTATTTACAAAGTTTCGAATCTACCTATTTTAATAAAGTGACAATCTAAAAGGGTATAGGTCGGTCAAAATTGGGTGTCAACAGCTGCCCCTTCTTTGCTCGGGAATAAAGGATGAATTGTCGAGCAAAGAAAGTTGATGGAGTAGCCGATTTTGTCCGACCAATGAAATATTATCGGAGGGACCAAATAGAGCAAAAAGGGGTTGAGAAAAAATATTACGGCCAAGACTTCGATTTTCAAGTCGCCTACATATCTCTGGTTATACGAGAATCAGGTCGTGTGTAGTTCCGGATTAGGAACGATTGAAATTCCTAAAAATGAAAATAACCGTGCGGGACTCAAAGTGGGAATGATAGTAGCTTGAGTTTGGAAGGATTAGAGCATGAGGTGGCACGAATGATGTGGCAAGACAAAGTATGAAAATAGCTTGTGTCACAACAATTATGTAGGATTAAAGAATCACATTTAAGAAATGAGAAGCCTTCGATCCTTGCAGCTTCTGATATGACTAAATGAAATGGTTAGTTCATAAATATAAAAATTATGAACAAATGCGATTAATACTATAAAGAAAATGACAAAAGTAGATGAGAAATTGTATTAGTTTTTGAGAAAATAACCCTTAGCCTCGATAAACATTTGGCTTTTTTTGAGAGGATACTGATCCAGCTGACTTTCGAAAGACAAAGCTTGACCTTGAATCGATTCGTTAGCAGGCAGAAATATGATAATGTGAAAGAAAATATTAACAACTAAATTGACAACTGAAATATCCTATTGTAAGGCGGACAAACCTGAATGTCCTATTGTAAGGCGGACGAACCTAAATGTCCTATTGTAAGGCGGACGAACCTAAACGTCCTATTGTAAGGCGAACAAGCCTAAATGTCTTATTGTAGGGCAAACAAGCCTGAATGTCCTATTGTAAGGCGAACAAGCCTAAAAGTCCTATTGTAAGGCGGACAAGCCTGAATGTCCTATTGTAAGGCGGACGGGCCTAAGTGTCCTATTATAAGGCGGACGAGCCTAAGTGTCCTATTATAACGCGGACGAGCCTTAATGCAATAACATAATTGATAGTAGGCCCAAATGATAGCAGAATTTGACTAATTAAAATGATTACTTATTTGTAGTAGGCCCAAATAACAATTTGATCCAGATAGTAACTCTTTCAGTCAAATCTAACAGCAGGCCCAGGTATTGTCGATTCCTGCATTTAAAGAAAAATTTGAGTTTTGAAAGACAAGGTGGGATCATACCTTTGTTGTCTTTGATTTTATGGAGCCCAAAGTCGCACTTCACCGTAATGAAATTTTTGAGGATCCTCACAAATTTCTGCCCCAGTTTAAAATATTTTCGCTCGTGTGTTGATATGTTGTGTACTCATGAATTTTGAGGGATCCGAAAAATTCTGCCCCAGTTTGACATGTAGGATCTTTACGTTCCTAAATCACTCAAAGAAGCTTGTCAACCAAAAGAAAGTGATTGTCTTGTATTTGAACGTTAAGGCTTGATTTTGAATCTGCATGTCATTAATGTCTAGAGGTTGGATCGATTAGCTCTGGATTCGATTTGAAGGATTTGATTGAATTGAGGAATGAAAGAAATATTTTATTGATTAAGACCGGACCCAATAATGGGCTGCCTACGTATCCAATAAGGAAATCAGGTCAAACGTTGTTCAGGAATACAAGAAAAAGAAATGGGATGAATGGAAACTCTTGGTAGAAAGTAAAGGCATTTTGCTCATGATAGTCTTCTCCTCATCAATTTCTTTGGTGTGATTTGCGCTTCTTTGATACATGACTGGAAGGATCACCTTGAACAATAACATCATTGATTATAGATGAGTTGTGATTATTGTTTAGTAGCCCTTGTCGCACTATCACCTTTCCTTTTTCAATCAAATTTTGAATCTTGTTCCTCAATGCTTGACATTCCTCAATATCATGACCTTGAATATTTGAGTAATACAAACATTTCTTAGATAAATCAAGAGTTGAAGAGGAGTGTGCAGGAATCCATCCTTTCCTTGGTTTTAAAAGCCCTTGAGCCCATAGTCTTTGAAAAATACTCATCAATGTCTCGCTTAAGGGAGTAAAAGTACGAGGCTTCCTTATCTTATGCTGACAAGACTCAGATTGTGTTTGATGAACTTTTGAGAAACTTTCGTAAGAGTTAAAATGTGCAGGATTGACTTGTAGGTGGAGAGGCTTGGGGTGCATATCAAAAATAGCATGAACCTGTTCGGTATTTCGATTGCATTATTTTTTAGGTGTGGTTGTTGAAGCATTTTTGTTCTTATCATTCGATGCTTGAGCATGAATTTGTTCGTCAGTGATTCTTCCCGTCTGTATGCCATACTCTAGTTCTTTTTCAATTCGAACTAGACTTCAAAATTTTGAATGCTTGTGAAGTATAAGGTTTTGTAGTATATGCCATCAAGTGATCTGATGAAAGTTTGGACTAACTCTTCTTCATGAGGTAAATGACGTATCTTAGAAGCCTCGAATCTCCATCGTGTAATATATTCCTCAAAAGATTCATGGGACATTCTTCTGACTTCGAGCAAATCCAATATTGTAGGATCATTTTTTATGTTGAATTTGTATTGCTCTACAAAATCTTGGGCCATATCTTCCCACCCAAACCACTTGCCAAAATCTTGTTTGACATACCAAGCAAAAGCTACCCCAGATAAACTCTGAATGAATAATCTCATCAAAAGAGCTTCATTATTTTCAATACCCACTAATCTACTACAATAATCCTTAAGATGTGCAATTGGATCTCCATGTCCGTCGAACATATTGAATTTTGGGACTTTGAACCCTAATGGTAATTCAACTCTTGGATGCACGCATAACTTCTCGTACCTCAAGTCATGAACATTTTTGGAGAGTAATTTCTTATTCACCTCCTTTTCTAAGTAATGAAATTTCTGTCGTAGATTATTCAAGTCAGATCTTTCTGTTCTATCGTGTACTTCTACATTTTGCAAGGCATCAAAATAAATGTCTATTGGAGGCATTGAACGAGGAAGTGCGCGAGCAAGAATGGAGTGAGGAGAGAGAGTTGAAAAGGTGCTTTGAATTGGACGGTAAGAAGGACGAGTGGCATTTTTACGGATATTGAGCATGTTTGACATGTTGCAGTTTCTCAATCAAGTCGACGTTCAAATATTAGACAACCTTTAACAAAAGGACATAAATTACATACAAAAGTTAGTATATGACATGAATAAATAAAACATCAATAACAACTGTAAAATTACGTTTGAGAAAAAAAATTATTAACACTAAGATAATGAATCTGAGCCTATGTAAATAAATGGAAATGATAACAAATTTAATGAAAAGATATGATGCGAATAAATCAAGAAGAGTAAAAATAAATATTCATAATTAAATAAACAAATAAGTGTCCTAAATGCATATGGCCACGTCAAGCCAGAGGTAAGCCTAAGACGACAAAAAGCAACCACAATAATAAATCCAAGCCGTATTGATATTATTTGGAGTTTAGAGTTAGAAAAAAAATAACAAATAGTTTAAAGACTCATTTTATTAATAATGATTATAACCGTTACAATTTTGAATGACATAAATGGGACGTAAAAGGGGATTGGGATAATTATAATTTTGAATTTCCTCGAGAGCATTGATTGAACTCCATAAACTTGCAAAACAAAGATAACAAAAGATTTTCTAAACTCTAAATAATATAACTTGGCTTGGATTAAATTATCGTGGTCACGTAGATATGCAATATTTCGTCTAGAGGGTGATTGGACTCTTTAGACTTAAAAAGTGGCTACTAATATGTTGATTGACCCCATGGGGCCAAACTATCTAAGGTTTATGCATGCATGACTTAAATTTTGGGGTGGATAGCTCTATCCTAAGTTTCTAAAGAGTGGGTTTAGACACGAACTTGGTATTCTTATGCGAGAAGCACGTGGTCCAACGGTAGTAAGACTATCCGTCATTCACCACGCAAGCGCTTACTCTCTAAAATTTGGGTTTGAAAGAAGTCGGGAGAAGTACAAAGGCACGACATCACCTTAAAAGAAAATAAAGGAGGGTCCCAAGTGGGAGAACATATGAACGGTATGCCAGTTAATTAAAACGATAAATAATTAGCACTTAAGACAATAATATAAGTTATTTAAAGCAATAAACAAGTAGGGGGGATAAAAGGGGGTTAGATTAGTGGGAATAAGAAAGGGGGTGTTAGAGAGATAAGGGAAGGGGAGTTAGAGGGGATAAGGGAAGGGAGATTAAGGGGGAAAAAAAAGAAAACAAATTAGTAAGCAAAATAAAGCAAGTGAAATAGAAAGCTTATAACCCACATAAACAAAAGACACGTAATGGTAAGAACCTAGTCCCCAGCAGAGTCGCCATTCTGTCGCACCCCATTTTTCCTCGCGGAGAAACGGGAACGTGGACGACGTCGTGGCAATGACTCGTTTGGAATTTTTGAATAATGTAGAGTCGCCACCTAATGAATTAAGGTGCATTAGGACACCATTCTAAGTCTAGGTCTAAGCCTAAGGTCAAGTTACCAGAGAGAGGGTAAGGGCTCAAATTACCTCGAAGGGAAGGTGTTAAGCACCCTTCGAGGTCCGCAAAGGCGGGTCCCGACCGTGTCTCGTATTTTATGTGGGGGTCTCTAACAAATAAGGTCTCTATTTTATTAGTTCTAAATTACTCTAGGTGACAAAATTAAATAAACGAATTAATTAAAAACAATAAATGAAACGAGATGAGAATTGAATAAATTATTTACTCGGATCAGTTACTCGGCTTATTTCCGGATTTAGCTTCACATGGCTTATTTAAGCCTAAGGACAAAACCAAGGTTTGTCCCTTTTTAAGCACGAGTTATATTTCATCATTTCCGAGGGTCCTATTTACCCCTACCCCTCCTAAGTTGATTTTATTATTTAACTTAGAGGCGTACTAAAAAAAAAGTAAAAGCCTAACGTTTCCTAAAATGACTAGCGTCCCTCCTAATGTCCAAGAGGCATTGGACTTCTATTTTAGGGTGGTTCTAGACTTAAAAGGAATATAGGCTTCCTATAGGACCCCGCGTCAAACAAAACAGACAAGACGATCATTTAGCATGGAAATCTCAAGTAAGCCTCAAAAACACAAGTAAATCATGCGAAATGTGTGGCATGCTAATAGTAAGTTTCAAATCAACATTAAGTGGAATACTTCAAAGATTAGTTAATTAAATAAAGATTTTAATTCTTTTGAAAAAACGTTAATATTTAAAACAAGTTATACGATTTAAACAAAATTTCTAAAGATCATTAAAGGATTTATTAAAGACAATTATGTTATATACGTTAAAATTAAATTGAGTCCTATAAACATGATTTCTAAAAATAATATTTAAACATATTTAAAACAAAATTCTATAGGCATGATCTCTATCACAACAAATAACCTAAGGACAAAATCTTTATGTGAGAATAAAATAATGAAAGATGCAATTTTCCATTGATAACCTGAAACACGACTAAACAAATAACTTAAGCATAAAAAAAACAAACACATGCAAAGAACAAATACTTAAAAATCAAGAATTCTACTAAAATACCCCTAAAAAAAAGTAATATGAATGGACAATTTCTAAATTAGTAAACAAATCCTAAAATATGGTATCTAAACATACTATTATCAAACAAATTAGAGCACGATACTCACAATTATATCCCCCCTTTTTTTTAGTTGAGACAAATAGAGAAAATGTTGTTAAACATGCTAATCACATGACTCCCTTTTATTTATTTTTCAGATCCTAGGTTGAAATTGCCTAGGTGAGTTACGCGGATAAGTAAAAACGTAGCACGTAATTCCCCTCCCCCTTTAACTAATCCCCAATTCTACTATATTTTATTACAAGCTTTGCAAAAATTAAAATATAACATAAAAAAAAAACTCCTCAGCCCATCCTTCTGAGGTTCTCGACAATTCTTCGTGTCTTTGGATTGTAAAAGAAACTTAAAATGAACCAATTAAATCCAACAATTGCTTGAAAACTAGAAATTTTAATCTTGCACTTGGGAGAGATGCAAACCAAAGTAGAACAATGTTGTAAGAGAATTATAAGATGGAGAATTGTAGAATATTGAGTCTCTAAACTTCCTTATGAAAGAATTGTTTGTGGATTAATTTTTGGGTAGTGTGTCTTGTGTGTCTTGTGTGTAGAGAAGTGTCTTTTTTGAGAGATTATGAGGCTCTACTTATATAGTAGAGGAAACCAAGCACTATATGGAAATAAAATCAATCAACTTAATTTAAACTTACCCAAAAAAAGAATAAAATCAAGCATAAATCAAGTACAAACTAATTGAGATTTTTACCAAAAAAAATAATTCTAGATTAAATGAAGAAAACTAATTAAAGGAAGTCAATATTATTACAAATCACAATAATATCAAAAGAAACAAAAAAAAATTGTTCTTCCATTTTCAATAATCACTTTACCATAACAAGAGTTGTAAAAATCCGGAAATATCACAATTATAATTTCGTATACAAGTGTCAGTCATATAATTCATGAAAATATCAGTTATGCCAATATATATATATATATATATATATATATATATATATATATATATATTTAAATTAAGAGTCGACAAAATAAAGCATTATACTAAATCATGCCGCTAAAATAATACTAAGTAACATAATAAAAAATAATTAAATAGTATTACTACTATTACCACTAAAATATTTTTTTTCGAGAATAATAATAATAATAATAATAATAATAACAATAATAATAATAATAATAAAGGTAGTTAAAAAAATGACAAAATAATTTAGGAACAATTTTTGAAAATCTAGAATAAAATAAAAAAAAACACAATTATTTGAATAAGATTGAAAATAGACGCGTTTATTTACAAAGTTTCGAATCTACCTATTTTAATAAAGTGACAATCTAAAAGGGTATAGGTCGGTC
The DNA here is from genome assembly GCA_029948455.1 of Solanum rostratum. Lineage (NCBI taxonomy): Eukaryota > Viridiplantae > Streptophyta > Magnoliopsida > Solanales > Solanaceae > Solanum > Solanum rostratum. Next base: position 52,477,463 of record CM057053.1, read on the forward strand.
AAAATTGGGTGTCAACAATAATTATACTGTATTATTATTTTTAATTGTTGGTTATTTTTCCCCTTTCAGTTATATTTTATGAGTTTTTCTTTGAGGTTTTATTCCATCCTCCATATTTTAAGAAGATTACCCATGAAAAAGATTCGTAAGAATGTCAAGCCCAAAAAGGAAGAACCCTCACCCATGTTGAAGAAAAGCTCCAATAGAACTGATAAAGTTGTTATTTTTTTTGTGCACTTTTGTTATTTTACTGTTTGTTTTGTTTCCTTTTTAATTGAATTTGTTGTGTAGAAAATTGTAAAGGAAGTGGAAGAGAATAGAAGAAAGGAACCAAAAATGGAGAGACCATTGTGAACAAGAGGAAGAAGAAAATTTATGACTTGCTTGGACAAAAGAGAGACACTCCTGAAAAAGTATTTTTCTTTGTCTTAATACTCGTGGATGTATTTGCAATAACAAAAATATCTTTTTTGGATTTTAATCTGATACAATGTTACATTTTTTAATTTTTTGGAGACCCTTAAAGATTTTCTATAAAATTTTGTAACAACGAGTCCAAAAAGTAAACTAGGAGCTACCTGTTATACCAGTCTCCCTTACAAATAATTTTGGATAAGTTATTTATATGTAGCTTTGTTGTTGTTAGTGATATTGAGTATTCAAGAAACTGTCTCTGTCGTCCTTCAGTTGTTGATTGTTTGAAAAAGAGTAACCATGAATATTATGTTCCCTTAACGACTAAGAAGTAATTTCTCAGACCAATAGATTCGACTTATGAAAATTCTTAATTTTGAGATTTCTTATGGGCTTTATGAAATTGCTTAAGAAAACTTACAAATTACGAAGGGAGAGGAGGTAAAAACTGACTTGAGATTGGCTGCCTCAATCAAAATCCACAAGCTAAAAATAACAGTAATTTTGGTGAGCCTTTTTAACATTATTGATACCCATGAAAAACAACAAATTTCCTTTCGATGTTGATGGAAATTCGGGCAAGCAGAATCTGTGTTATTTGTCAAAAATCACTACGTGCAAATGAAATAGGAACATGATTCTTCAACTGCGCATGTGCGTCGAGAATGATGGCGGGCTATATATGCCTAAGTAAGTGTAATTTGTAGATGCTCAAATTATCTTGATTCATTTTTCGTATGATATCTCCAGCTTTATCTATTTTTTTTTTAGAAAAGACTTCCTAGAATTTTAAATATTTAAATAACATTACATATCATATAAACTTTCAATATGTGTTTGTATCCATGTGTACTTATGCAGTGGTTATTTTAAGTGAATTTTCTTTTGGAACTTGGCAAGACTACTAAGAAAATGTTCGTAAAATTTCGAGCACATAATTCAGTCGACGCCTTCTCCTTGGTTCAACATTATAGCAAATAGGGCTTCGGACTACTACATCAGTGTGCTAATTCTAAGTATTTCACGATGAAAATCTAGCTTCGATAACGCTCAGCTAAATTTTGAATCTAAAAATAAATTATAATGTCATCCATATCTTTAGATAGGAGAAGATTAAGGATGAATATGGTGATACTTACACCATGAATAGGATAATTACTTTTTCTCATCATTATATGCTCTCTTTTTTTCCTTTTAATGCAGTTTTATTGATCCTAAGTCTTTGAAATACTTGATGCTCTTTCTTTATGATTTATGTCAAACTTTAGAAGAGGAAAAATAAGCTAACCTCCTTTGACTTCTTTGTGTTTTTACTTTCATATTTTGAATCTCCCTAATGAAAATTTTTGTTATGCCAATGTATAGAAGTATCAGTAGTAGTTATTCTGTTGTTTTTTTAATAGAGAGACATCCTTAATAAGGATTTATATATCCAACCTCCTTTTCTTGATCAATTCCTACCATAATAATCTGGAATTTGGAAAAAAAGGTTAAGAAGGTCCATATTTAGAAAGTGTTCCCCGGTAATTTTTTAAACTTATATATGTTATATCTTTTTTTTTATCCTAATTGTTACACTTCTTTATCAATATATATCTTCTTTGGCTATGTTTCTTCCTTAATAAGCACACATTATGAAAAAAACCTTAAACAAGAGTCTTCTCAATGCACGTGTAGTTGCTTCAACTTCTGCTGATGAGCATCATCCTTGTTTTATTTCAATCATTAAACCTTATTACTTCACAAAAGCAGCTTTGGTAAGTTATTCGAACTAATTTTCATTAAGGTTTAAGTTAATTAGATACAATATTTTAGGCAACTTAACTTGTAAAGTGTTGAGTGTATATGACTTGGAGTCCTTTTTTTTTTAACTTTGCGAAGTCAAGTGAATTGATGAATAGAAAGTGCGAGATGGTTCTAAAAGATGAAGCACAGAGATGCAGGTTGGTGTGGCTTAGGAGAGCTAGATTTCATTTTGGAATCATAAGCGGATGGACAAAATTCGGAGCAGAAAATGGACTTCGAGTAGGAGATGATCGGAGAAACCATAAGTATATCGACCGTCTATGATAATCGAAGTTACCAGCGTATACATATTTGTATGTGTATATCTCATAATCTTAGCCACTGCTCGCACAAGCCACCTCTTCTTAGTAGATATAAATGGGGAAATGGGAGAAGTTTGGGTGGTTTCCAAATCGTTTTTTTTTTTAATTTTAAGTTTTTTTATATTTTTTCGACAATAAGTTTTTATAAAAAAAAATTGTTTAGTAAATGAATTATCTTATTAATCATATATATCTTTAATTATTTTTTTATTTTAAATAATAATATATAAATATAAAGTTTAGATCAAGGGTTGTTTGTTTAAATTTATTTCATTTTATTACTTTTTGGACTATCAACTTTTTATGTTTTTTTTTTGGTTTAGTAATTGAATTATGAAAAGACTACACAAAATAGATCTAATGTGAAATTATTTATCCTTAATAGACTCAATCAAAATTAATTACCTTTAATGGACCCATGACCTAAATACTATGAAATAATCCTCTGTGATACTTTGGTGGGGTGTATATATATATCATACCGGTATCATATAGAATGAGCTCAATCCTCTATGATACTCCGGCAGTATATTGATACCCAATTGGTATCGTATAAGATTATATTTTGTTTAAGAAATAATTAGTAAAAAATATATTCGTTATGATAGTCTGTCAGTATATTTATACCATATCGGTATCATATAGGACTCGAAAATTATTAAAGCCTCAAAATTATTTATTAAATTCTAAATTGGTAGAAACTATATTTTTGTGATATTTCATCGGTATCATGGCCCAAACTACTTACCTTCTTACCCCACTTTTCACTTTTTATTTCGCCTATGATGTCATGTTGATGTCAGCATGAATAGTATGAAATAATCCTTTGTGGTATATCGCAGTATATATACCATACCGGTATCATATAACATGAGTACAATCCACTGTGATACTCTAATAGTAGAGGTGTCAAAAAAATATGAAAAACGGACCGAACCAACCGGAATGAACTATACCAAACCGATTTTTATCATTTTCTCAATAAAACCATAGACTTTTATTTAAGTCTATAACTGTCCCAAATAATTGGGATAGTCTTTTTAGTTTATAAAAAACCCAAAAGAAAATTTGAACCAAACCGAACCGAATAACTTTACATGTATATAAATATATTTTATATATTAACATGTTAAATTTAATATATAAACATGTTTTATAAAAAAATTCAAATATAAATATAACCTAGTTCCTAGACCTCTAGTGATTGGACAATTTTGGGTCTTTGCCTTTAATTAACCTTTAATTAAGTAGGTTTCAAATTAAAAAAATACTTTAATGGAAGCTCCATCAAAAATAAATATGATAAAATCTATGCAAATATTCCTATATTAAAGTTTTAAATTAAATAATATCGCAAGAAGATTTTACATTCTTGACTTTTAAATGAATTAAAGTGTTTCTTCAAAAGCATATTAGCAAAAAAATATTTTAATAATAGTGTATTTCGAAGTGATGCTTTAAAAATTAAAAACCCCAAAAACTAACCGAATTGTACTGATAATGAAGAGAAATCAATATAATTGGGATGGTCTTAAAAAATGAATTTTGGTTATACATTATTAAAAATTCAAAAAGTTAGAATGCCATAATTTTTGAAAAATAACCATCCGAACCATCCCATTGACACCCCTATCTGGCAGTATATGGATACCCAATTGGAATCATATAGGATTATGGTTTTTTTATGATATAAATAAGAAACCATTAAAAAAATTATTAAACTCTAAATTAGTAGAAAATATATTTGTTGTGATACTCCGTTGGTATTTTTATACCATATCAGTATCATACAAGACTAGAAAATCATTAAAGTCACAAAATTATTTATTAAATTCTAAATTAGTAGAAAAATATATTCTTGTGATATTTTGTCGGTATACCTTATCGGTATCATATAATTTTGAGCTTTTTTTCAATAAGTTAAATAATTAAGAGGATTATTAAAGTTACAAACTTGTTTATTAAATTCTAAATTAGTAGAAAATATATTCTTTGTGATACTCTATCAGTATATTAATACCATATCGGTATCATTTAAGACTGAGTTTAATCATTTGTGATAACCTGACAATATCTGTATCCCTATTGGTATATCATACAAAGTGAGTGCTGACATCAACATCACGTCGGCGTGCAAATTTTGATAGTAGGGCGGCATAAAATGTAAATGGATATGTGAATGTAAATAAATTACTTCAAAGGGGTATAAGCTTAATTTTTCCTTGAATTATCATATTAATAATATATATGTTCAATTAATTTTTAAATTTTGAAATGGCTTATTTTGTTTGATACATGTCTTTTTGACCACCATAAATATTAAATTATTTTTTAAATTTAAATTTTTGAAACCAAATAAATTTTAACTAATTTTGAATACAAAAATAATATAACATTTTATGGTTAATTTTTAAAAAATAATTTGAAACTGAAAATAAAAAAAATTATTAGAGGAATGACTTGTGACACTATTTTCAAAATTACAGAATTATAATATTCTAAATTTATTTTTTTTTTTAAATAATAATTAAGATGTATAAATTCTCACGTTTTGTAAGATCTCAAATTAGATTAAATAAATAACCATCAACATGATTATAAAATTATCAAAAATTGCTAAAACAAATTTAAAATATTTAAAAACTATATAAAAAAGTAACAAAATAAAAATAAACTTAAAATGTAAAAAAAAAAACTATAAAATTTTTAAAATTAATTAATTATTACCTAATTTAACTGATTTGTTAAAAATTATTACATGTCTTGATCGTAGGCTGTTACTTGGTACAACCCCAGGCTAAACTTTCTTTCTTTATACAGATGTATTGATATAGAAAGATAGACAGAAGATACTACGTAGTTTAGTATATTTGCAGATTTGCCAAGCATAGGGAGGAGAATCTTAAACACAGATAAGCATCAAGTTCCTACAGTTAGGATTAAAACAAGGAGAATTAAAGTTCTTCCCCACAACAGCTAGAAAGCTAACACACTAACCAACAGAGTATGTTTACACAACGGTGTGCGATTAAGGGAAACTACACTAACATGTAGTTATATCCTATGTCAGCTCTCAAAAAAAGCTTTCTAGATCTAGCAAAAAGGAAGGGTCTCACTCCCAAAAGTCACACCATCAGTAGAGAATCGCCATCAACCATATCTCATTGTCATTGTCTCCTGGTAAAATCATAAGGAAGGGGTCAAAAGAAGGCTTGACAGATGAAGTTTCTAATGATAAATGACATACTAGGTTTACTCCATACGTATTCTGAGTTAGAACCTTCGGATTCCATCGGATGAAAATACATTCTATAAGAAAGAAGTCAGATGGCTGCGTAGAAAAGGAGAAAGAGAAATAACAGGAAGATTTTAACTTTGATAGCCAATGTCCAAAGAAGCAACACGCCATATATGGAGATAGTTGGAAACCCAAAGCTGAAGGAAAATGGAGGAACAAGCCCAGGGGAATATTTGATGCAGCAGACAGTGAGATCGAAAGAGGCGCATAGAGCTAAAGTTAGAAAACCCTATCTTTTAGGGTGTGTTTTACCGATAATGCCTTTTAGGCAATGTCTTCCTCTTTTTTTATGGGCCAATGGGACGATCAATGTTTGTTGGACTGTTTTTGAGAAATAAATAAATCGGACCCATGGTCCTAATTGATTAAAAAAAAAAAACAGAAGATAGATGTTTCTAACATAGTACAGAAGATAATAGATATAGATATAAATAAATATAAATAATCCTACTGTTATAAAATAATGACAATATATTAAATTCGGATAGTAAAGAAATAGTGAGAAGATAATAGTAATTCCTTAATCTTTCCTTTCTATATATTCATACTAAAGAGGATGAGAGGATATTAATAAGCATATTGCTATAGTAGCAATAATTACTCTTCTATTATTGAAGGGTAATCACTTCCATTGTCTCTTATACTGGAAGAATGATTTGACTTAGAGGGAATAATCTACATGAGCATAGTGGAAGAGTGTTTTGACAAAGTGGGAATAATCTACATGGGCATCCATTTTATTTACAATTTATTTACAACGCTCCCTTTTGGATGTTCATGTAAAAATAATAATGTACATAATTATTCTTAATACACATTGTACGCTGCCTCATAATAAACCTTACCAGTAAAAGCCCTGTGGGACAAAAACCTTGGTTAAAAAAAAAAGAGTACAACGCGTATTTACTTCCCCTGATGAAAACATCACTTAATATCTCAATGATGACGCATTCTAATTTTGTATCTCATATTTTCAAAGGTTGAGGTTGGCAATGCTTTGGTAAACATATATGCTAATTATCACTTGAATGAACTTGTTGAACATCTTTTTCTCCCTTCATTTGAAGATCATGAGTGAAAATTTTTTTTGGTGAAATGTGTTTCGTTCTGTGTCCTTTAATGTATCCTCCCTTCAATTGAACAATACATGCAACATTGTCTTCGCACAATATTGTTGGAACATTTCTTCTCAAAGAAAGGCCACGCGCTGTTGACACCCAATTTTGACCCACCTTAACCCTATTTTTTATGTTATTCGAATATTTAAGTATTTTAAAAAATATTTTTTTTGTATAAATTTATATTTTAATTATCTTTTTTTACCCAAACAAATTGTATATTTTTTGCATTTCATACTTTACAAAATTATTGTTATTACTATTATTATTATTTACTCACTTTTGAAATTTATCTTTTGTGTTATTTTATAAATGTTTCAATGAGAAAATTTTAAGTTATTAATTTATCGTAAATAACATTGATCTATTTTTTTTATAATGAATATAATTAGTGATTTAATAAAATTTATTACGTAGTAATTTAGTAGTTATTTATATTATGTATTTTGATGAAATTTGATTTAGTCTCAATTATATTCAAATTTTAAACTTAGTCAAATCTTTTCATATTTAAAAAATCCTCCTAAATATGTATTTCCTTCAGATGGAAGAATATATTTTCTCCCTCCAAAAAATAAAAAAATAAAAAAGAAATCATCTCCTAATGATTGTTTCCTTCTTTCAAATTTACCGATTTTTTTTACTTACTCTTAGTATGGCAAGAATTCTTTTATGTGATTATTTTTCTTCTTTTAAATTGACCGAATTTTTTTACTTACTCCTAGTATGGCAAGAATCTTGGTTTTGGTTAACTGAATCCGTGCAAATCAGTTTAAATATCCTCATTTATGGAAAATATATTTTTGAATAAGGCAAGTTAATCGATTTATTTTAGGATAAATATAATCGAATCAAATTGATTGATATTATATTCTGAATTTAATCAATTACGGATTGTGATTTGAATTCTGATTATTTCTTTCCTTATAAGTGGGGATGATTGGTCATTAAGAGATTTTCTGCCTAATTAATTGGATTCACTCCTTTATGGTAATAATATATTTTTATCCTCTTGCCTTTTAAATTTCTTTTCTCTATCCTATATAAGCATTCCATCTCCCACTCCTCAGGACATGAAAAAAAAATATATTCTCTCTTTTCAGATACACACTATTTTGTTTAGTACTTTCTTTAGTGAAAAAAAAAGAAAAGAAAGGAGGAGACATTATACTAATCGGATTGCAATAATCTTTTCAACTTCATCCTTTTCTTGGCATTAATTCGTAACTAGTTTGTTCTCTATTTATATTCTGTTTGAATAAGGTCCTTTACGTGCTTGATTGCCATGATTATCGTGTTGCTGGTTTGTTCCTCTTCTATGACATGTTAGAATAATACCTTTACGTTATGTGTTTATTACTGCTGTTACGTCACTATTATTGCTAGTCGTTGTGAGTGTTGCAGGTCCTCTTATTATAAATTGGAGCGTCGCCCTTCACGGGTTGAAATTGAAATAGGAGCATGGCCTTGAAGCTTTCACTATTAAATTAGATATCATGCCTTTAAAAATTAAAATGCTTTCTTTTTAATTTTATTAGATACCATGCCTATAAGAATTAAAATGTTTTAATTTATTAGATATCATGCCTTTAAGAATTAAAATATTTTTCTTTTTTTAATTTTATTTGATACCATGCCTATAAGAATTAAAATGTTTAATTAGATATCATGCCTTTAAGAATTAAAATGTTTTCTTTTTAATTTTATTAGATACCATGTCTATAAGAATTAAATCAGATATCATGCCTTTAAGAATTAAAATGCTTTCTTTCTAATTTTATTAGATACCATGCCTTTAAGGATCAAAATGCTTTCTTTCTAATTTTATTAGATACCATGCCTTTAAGAATCAAAATGCTTTCTTTCTAATTTTATCATGCCTTTAAGAATTAAAATGTTTAATTTTATTAGATATCATGCCTATAGAATTAAAAAATATTTTTTTTTAGAAATCATGCCTATAGGAATCTTAAATAAAGAAATTTTTTTAGGAATCTTGTTTATAGGACTGCATTAATTAAATTGTGTTTAATTCCTTAAAATATTCTTCAAATGCTATGCCAACAATAATTTTCAAATGACTTTCTTTTCTTAGAGGCCATATGAGACTTTGCCTGCCATTTGTTTGTCCTGTTTGTTATGGTTGACGAGAGTCCTTTAGGAAGCCCTATATTTTCTTAAGTCTAGAACTTACCAAAATAGAAAAGTCCAATGCCTCTTGGACATTTGGAGGGGCGCTAGGCATATTAGGAGCGTTAGATTTTTCCCTTTTTAGTATGCTCGTAAGTTATTAAATAATAGTAAATCAACTTAGGAGGGGTAGGGATAAATAGGACCTCGGAAATGATGAAATATAACTCATGCTTAAAAAGGGGACAAACCTTGGTTTTGTCCTTAGGCTTAAATAAGCCATGTGAAGCTAAATTCGGAAATAAAGCCGAGTAACTGATCCAAGTAGATCAATTATTTAATTCTCATCTCGTTTCATTTATTGTTTTTAACTAATTTGCTTATTTAATTTTGTCACCTAGAGTAACTTAGAATTAATAAAATAGAGACCTTACTTGTTATTTGCAACCCCCACGTAAATGCGAGACATGGTCGGGACCCGCATTTGCGGACTTCGAAGGGTGCTTAACACCTTCCCTTCGAGGTAACTTGAACCCTTACCCGTTCTCTGGTTAACGTCGACCTTAGGCTTAGATCTTTTAGGATTAGAATGGTGTCTTAATGCACCTTAATTCATTAGGTGGCGACTCTTCAACAACCAGAAATCCCAAAAGAGTCGTTGTCACGACGTCGTCCAGGTTCTCGTTTCTTCGCGAGAAAAAATGGGGCGCGACAGAATGGCGACTCTGCTGGGGACTTTAGGTTCTTACCATTACGTGTCTATGTTTATGTGGGTTGTTTGCTTTCTTTAAATTGTTTTACCGGCCTTATCTGTTTGCTATTTATTATTTTTCTTTCCTACTAACTTATTTCTTTTCCTTTCTCTTATCCACTCTAGCTCCCTTCCCTATCACCTCTAACTACCCTTCCCTTTATCCCTCTAACTCCTTCCCATTTTATTTATTTATTACCTTAAATTATTTTGCTTTAACATTGTTATATCTGCTAAATGTTACTGTCTTAATTAAACTGGCATTCCGTTCATAAATTCCCCCATTTGGGACCCTCTTTATTTTCTTTTAAGGTGATGTTGTGCCTTTGCACTTTTCCCGACTTCTTTCAAACCCAAATTTTAGAGAATAAGCGCTTGCGTGGTGAATGGCGGATAGTCTTACTACCGTTGGACCACGTGCTTCTCATATAGGAATACCCAGTTTGTGTCCAACCCACTCTTTAGAAACTTAGGATAGAGCTATGCACCTCAAATTTAAGTCATGCATGCATAAACCCTAGGTAGTTTGGCCCTATAAGGTCCAATCTACATAATAGTAGCCACCCTGCTAAGTCTAGAGGGTCCAATCACCCTCCAAGACGAAATACTGCATACTATTTGTCTATGTGATCACGATAATTAATTCAAGCCTAAAACATTGTTAAAAAGGAGTTTAGAAAAAGTTACCTTTCTGTTTTGCAGAATTATGATGCTGAAATCATGCCAAAATTGGGTTTGAAGTTTAGAATTTATTTCCATTTGTTACCCTATTATTCTTTAGATTTTATGTATTGAAGTTTCGAATTTATTTCCATTTGTTACTCTATTCCTTAGGTTTGATACAAAGTTTAGGATTTATTTCTATTGGTTACCCTGCTATTCCTTAGATTTTATATATATTGTATCATTTAAAAAAAATTGTAACAGTTGTTACAAATAAAATAGCTATTTTTTTAAATTATCATTTTATTATATTTTCTAACACTAAACTCTAATTAACAAATCGAAGGCTTGAATTAATTATCAAGAATCACTTACTTGTCGTATTAGGCCTACCCCTGGCTTAACGAGGCTCCCTGCATTTTAGGGCGTTTATTCATTTATTTACTTATTTTAATTAAATATATATTTGTTATCACATCGCTAACTTGATTTTATTTCTCTCTTCTTATCCTTTATTTTTTTTATTTTTCATATCTTCCCTTTCCCAAAGGTTGATCTGTGTGCGTGCTCTGGCCTACCATACACGATCGAAAGGTCTCCTGCCTACTCCCCCAAGTTTGAGTCGTCAGAAAAAGGACAAAATGACTGACAACAACGCTATTGAAAGAGTGGAGACTTCCGAAAGGGGATTCCAACATGATGATCTAACTCTAAGGTTGGAAAGGAAAATTCAAGAGTTGGAGGATGAAATGGCCAGCATGCGCAACTTGGCCAGACTATCCATTTCTCTCAGCACTCCTTTCGGAGAACACATGGATGACCCAGTTACTATAACTCAAACCATCCTCTCAAGTCATCCTCCACCAATTCAACCAACCTCCCAAATCCAGTCCAACCCCACTTATATACCACCTGTGAGCACTCAATTTTCAAATTGCAGTCATCAAAACACATATCAACTGAGTACTTATGAACCAACATGGTACCCGCAAAATCCTACCTACATTCAAGATATGCCTCCCAAGTCCACTGCCAACATCTTAAAAGCCTATGCCTCTGGAACTCATGCCCATAACCCTATATATGTCGAGACATCCCCTTTTATCCACGACTACCATGAATCAGAATTCTCTCAAAAGGATATGTTGATTAAATCCCTGACTGAGAGATTGGATAGTCTGAGCAATCGAATGCGACATGTAGAAGAAAGTAAAGGGGTAATTGGCTTGAGCTATGAAGATCTGTGTATGCACCCAGATGTCGAGCTGCCTGAAGGATACAAACCTCCAAAACTTGAACTGTACAATGGTATTGGAGATCCCAGGGCTCATCTGCGTATATATTGTGATAAACTGGTAGGAGTGGGAAAGAACGAAAAGATTAGAATGAAGTTGTTCATCAGAAGCCTTACAGGGGAAGCCCTGAAATGGTATATAGAACAAGATTCACGAAAGTGGGCAAGATGGGAGGATTTGGCTTCGGATTTCATGAATAGGTTTGGGTTCAACATTGAGAATGCACGAGACTGGTTCTATATTCAAAACCTAAAGAAGAAGCCAAGTGAGTCATTTCGAGATTACGCTATAAGATGGAGGTCTGAAGCTGCTAGAGCTAAACCTCCCATGGAGGAATCTCAAATGAAAGACTATTTCATTCGCGCCCAAGAGCCTCAATATTATGATAGAATGATGCTTGTGGCAGAAAAGAGCTTCGCTGACATCATCAAGTTGGGTGAAAGAATTGAGGAGGGTATAAAAAATGGCACAATTATCAACCTAGAGGCCTTACAAGCTACCAACAAAGCTTTGCAGTTCGGAGGTATGCTTGAAATTCGAAAGAAGAAAGAGGTGGGTTCGGTAATGATGGCACATAAAGCTCCCATAAGATACCAAATCTGGACTCCGCCACCCCCCACTATCCTACGTCTTCATACACCACACCTTCTCCCTTTTATCCACCACCTACTCCTTATCAAACTCCTCCCACTCCATATCAATAGCCTGCATACCCCGTTTATCATACCCAACCAAGGTACTTTCAAACACCTTCACCTCCACCTCCTCAACGACCGAACTACAGAAATCGTCCCAACTTTGAAAGAAAACCTACCAAAAGCTACACTCCTCTGGCTGAACCCATAGCCCAACTCTACGAGAGACTGAAAGAGGCTGGCTATATCACTCCTATTCCTGCTTTGAATCCAGACACTCAATCCAAATGGTATGATCCAAATAAAGTTTGCGCATACCACTCAGGAATGAAGGGACACACAACTGATGCATGTCGCGTATTGAAGGATAAGGTTCAAAACTTGATCGATACTAAGGTCATACATTTGAAGGATCCTATGCCAAATACATCCAACAATCCACTGCCAAATCATCAGTGAGCATGTTGAAGTTCCATCTTAAATTGCGCCATCTAAGGAAAGGGTTGCCTCGCTTAAGTCGCATGAGGAATAACATCTAATAAACCAGGAAATCTGGCCTTCTTTTATTTCAAGTGTTTTTACTTAATGCTCTTTTATCCTGTATTTGGAACTACGTCAGACCTGATTCCCGTTTAAGAGGGATACGTAGGCGCTCCTTCGGAGTTCGGTCTTACCATAATAAAAACCCTATTTCCCCCACTCGACCACGGACTGGGGCAGAATTTTTGAGAGGATCTCAAAAATTCTTTTGGAAAAAGAGCATAAATAGACAAGATGACTGGGGCAGAATTTTTGAGAGAAACTAAAAAATTCTTTAGATTATTTTCTATAAACTGGGGCAGAAATTTTTGAGCAACTCTCAAAAATTTCGAACTGAAGACCGACAACAAGGACATCAAGACGAAAGGCCAGATATCAATAAAAAGACGTGCGGGTCGAGGCATGGCTACAGATCAACCTCCCCTTTTTCAAACTAATGATTTTTCTTTGAATGTAGACTGGTATACATGCTTGGAATAGCCTCGTTGTATCATGCAAAGCAATCGACATTTTCTCACAATAGGCGAAGGTTAGATTATCTTATTCTCTTTTATATCAATCTACTTCTTGTTGCTTACTGAAATCGTACTTGGCCTACCAAGATGGCATGAAAATGAACTTGCATTCGGCCTGCTTAGATAAAATTACATGAAATTGGACTATGCATTATTTGGCCCACAAAAATTGCAAAGAAAATATATACATTTTTTTTGTACATTAGCCTACTGAAAATTTTATTTTTTGCATCGGCCTACTTAAATTGCGTGAAATTACCTTTTTCTACTTTGGCCTACTAAAATTATATGAAATTACATTTTTACATTGGCATACCGAACATTGCATTCTTACATTGGCCTACCGAAAAGTGCATTTTTGCATTGGCCTACTAAATTCGCATGAAAATTACGTTTTGCATTGGCCTACTAAATTCGCATGAAATTACTTTTTCTACATAGGCCTACTAAAATTATATGAGATTACATTGGCATACCGAACATTGCATTCTTACATTGGCCTACTAAAAAGCGCATTTCGTATGAAGTTACATTTTGCATGGCCTACTAAATTCACATGAAAGTTGCATTTTGCATTGGCCTACTAAACTTACGTGAAATTGCAATTTTTTCTTTTATATTGACCTACTGAAATTGCATTTTTCGCATTAGCCTGCTTAAATGGCGTGAAATTATACTTTCACATTTGACCTACCAAAGATTGCATTTTCTGCATGGGCCTACTAAGCCTACTGAAAATCGAATATTCTGCATTGGCCTGCTAAACTTACTGAAAATAGCATTTTGCATCGGCCTACTAAAATTACGGGAAATTGCATTTTTTCGCATAAAATGACATTTTTAAGCGAATGAGATTCATATTTGGCCTACCAAGAATGCATTGACGATTGCATGGTCTATTAAAACATCACTTTTGGCCTACTACGTTGCCTTCTTTGAAAACTTTGCATGGCCTACTGAAATCGCATTTACATTTTAAAATAAAAAAATTTTTTACACGGCCTTCTGATAACTACATCTTGCCTACTGAAATTGCATGGCTTCCTTTCGAAAATTTTGCATTGGCCTGAAAAATCGCATGAAAATAGCATACCCTTAAGGCGTTATAGTCCAAAGGCATCATTTTCATGGCCTAAGGACATCATTTCATGGCCTGGGGATTTAATTTATGTCTATCATGATCCGAAGGTATCATCGTCCAAAGGCATCATCCTTCATGGCCTACGGACATCATTTCATGACCCGAGGATATATCTTATGATTAGCATGGCCCAAGACATCATAGCCTAAAACGTCATCCTTATCGTTTTATGGCAAATCTCATGGTCTAAATGGGAACTTGCATCATGTTTATGAATTCATTTCACCATCTAATATACATGTTCTAACCATTTTACCTAGTGTTTTTAAGGGTACAGATTTCAAATTTTATGGAGTTTTGTATATTATAGCAATCGATTCGGATACATGCCTCTCGCAAGAAACCCCTGACATTTTTTCACGCTGTTCGTATTATACCTTACTCTCACTCTTTTGCTACCATTCGAACCACATCAACTACTTTCGTTTTTCGTACCCTCTTATCCTTCCAATCCAAGCTACTATCGTCTCTACTCCAAGATTCGTATCGTTATCTCCATTTTTAGGAATTTCAGTCGTTCCTGAATCCCGAACTACACACGGCCTGATTCTCGTATAACCAGAGATATGTAGGCGACTTGAAACCGAAGTCTCGACCGTAATATTTTCACAACCCCTCATGTCTTTTTTTCCTCCGATAATATTTCATCGGTAGGACAAAATTGGCTACTCCGTCAACTTTCTTTGCTCAACAATTCATCCTTCATTCCCGAGCAAAGAAGGAGCAGCTGTTGACACCCAATTTTGACCCACCTTAACCCTGTTTTTTATGTTATTCGAATATTTAAGTATTTTAAAAAATATTTTTTTGTATAAATTTATATTTTAATTATCTTTTTTTACCCAAACAAATTGTATATTTTTTGCATTTCATAATTTACAAAATTATTGTTATTAATATTATTGTTATTTACTCACTTTTGAAATTTATCTTTTGTGTTATTTTATAAATATTTCAATGAGAAAATTTTAAGTTATTAATTTATCGTAAATAACATTGATCTATTTTTTTTTATAATGAATATAATTAGTGATTTAATAAAATTTATTATGTAGTAATTTAGTAGCTATTCATATTATGTATTTTGATGAAATTTGATTTAGCCTCAATTATATTCAAATTTTAAACTTAGTCAAATCTTTTCATATTTAAAAAATCCTCCTAAATATGTATTTTCTTCAGATGGAAGAATATATTTTCTCCCTCCAAAAAATTAAAAAATAAAAAAAAAATCCTCTCCTAATGATTGTTTCCTTCTTTCAAATTTATCGATTTTTTTTTTTACTTACTCTTAGTATGACAAGAATTCTTTTATGTGATTATTTTCTTTCTTTTAAATTGACAGGATTTTTTTACTTACTCCTAGTATGGCAAGAATCTTGGTTTTGGTTAACTGAATCCGTGCAAATCAGTTTAAATATCCTCATTTATGGAAAATATATTTTTGAATAAGGCAAGTTAATTGATTTATTTTAGGATAAATATAATCGAATCAAATTGATTGATATTATATTCTGAATTTAATCAATTACGGATTGTGATTTGAATTCTGATTATTTCTTTCCTTATAAGTGGGGATGATTGGTCATTAAGAGATTTTCTACCTAATTAATTGGATTCACTCCTTTATGGTAACAATATATTTTTATCCTCTTGCCTTTTAAATTTCTTTTCTCTATCCTATATAAGCATTCCATCTCCCACTCCTCAGGACATGAAAAAAAAAACATATTCTCTCTTTTCAGATACACACTATTTTGTTTAAGACTTTCTTTAGTGAAAAAAAAAGAAAAGAAAGGAGGAGACATTACACTAAGCGGATTGCAATAATCTTTTCAACTTCATCCTTTTCTTGGCATTAATTCGTAACTAGTTTGTTCTCTATTTATATTCTGTTTGAATAAGGTCCTTTACGTGCTTGACTATCGTGTTGCTGGTTTGTTCCTCTTCTATGACATGTTAGAATAATACCTTTACATTATGTGTTTATTACTGCTGTTACGTTACTATTATTGCTAGTCGTTGTGAGTGTTGCAGGTCCTCTTATTATAAATTGGAGCGTCGCCCTTCACGGGTTGAAATTGAAATAGGAGCATGGCCTCGAAACTTTCACTATTAAATTAGATATCATGCCTTTAAAAATTAAAATGTTTTCTTTGTAATTTTATTAGATACCATGCCTATAAGAATTAAAATGTTTTAATTTTATTAGATATCATGCCTTTAAGAATTAAAATATTTTTCTCTTTTTAATTTTATTTGATACCATGCCTATAAGAATTAAAATGTTTAATTAGATATCATGCCTTTAAGAATTAAAATGTTTTCTTTTTAATTTTATTAGATACCATGTCTATAAGAATTAAATTAGATATCATGCCTTTAAGAATTAAAATGCTTTCTTTCTAATTTTATTAGATACCATGCCTTTAAGGATCAAAATGCTTTCTTTCTAATTTTATTAGATACCATGCCTTTAAAAATCAAAATGCTTTCTTTCTAATTTTATCATGCCTTTAAGAATTAAAATGTTTAATTTTATTAAATATCATGCATATAGGATTAAAAAATATTTTTTTTAGAAATCATGCCTATAGGAATCTTAAATAAAGAATTTTTTTTAGGAATCTTGTTTATAGGACTGCATTAATTAAATTGTCTTTAATTCCTTAAAATATATTCTTCAAATGCTATGCCAACAATAATTTTCAAATGACTTTCTTTGCTTAGAGGCCATATGAGACTTTGCCTGCCATTTGTTTGTCCTGTTTGTTATGGTTGACGAGAGTCCTTTAGGAAGCCCTATATTCTTTTAAGTCTAGAACTTACCAAAATAGAAAAGTCCAGTGCCTCTTGGACATTAGGAGGGGCGCTAGGCATATTAGGAGCGTTAGATTTTTCCCTTTTTAGTACGCTCGTAAGTTATTAAATAATAATAAATCAACTTGGGAGGGGTAGGGGTAAATAGGACCTCGAAAATGATGAAATATAACTCGTGCTTAAAAAGGGACAAACCTTGGTTTTGTCCTTAGGCTTAAATAAGCCATGTGAAGCTAAATTCGGAAATAAAGCCGAGCAACTGATCCGAGTAAATCAATTATTTAATTCTCATCTCGTTTCATTTATTGTTTTTAATTAATTTGCTTATTTAATTTTGTCACCTAGAGTAACTTAGAATTAATAAAATAGAGATCTTACTTGTTATTTGCAACCCCCACATAAATGCGAGACACGGTCGGGACCCGCATTTGCGGACTTCGAAGGGTGCTTAACACCTTCCCTTCGAGGTAACTTGAACCCTTACCCGTTCTCTGGTTAACGTCGACCTTAGGCTTAGATCTTTCTAGGATTAGAATGGTGTCCTAATGCACCTTAATTCATTAGGTGGCGACTCTTCAACAACTAAAAATCCCAAAAGAGTCGTTGCCACGACGTCGTCCAAGTTCCCGTTTCTTCGCGAGAAAAAATGGGGTGCGACACGTGCTTCTAGAATGTGTTGAGTTATTGATCTTAACCAAATACATTTTCGACTTGCTTCATGAATGATTATTATTTTTGTATGATTTAAAGAAGTGGCAACCATAGTTTGTTTCATTGAACGCCATGATATAATTGTACCGCCACTTGTGAATAAATAGCCTGTCTGTGATCTACCTTTATGAGGATCAGATAAATATCCTGTATCTGCATCCAATCAATTATGACTTAGATTCATTTGAGTAAAATAATCTCATATCAATGGTCCCTTGAAGGTAGATATGCTTGATTCCACATCAGTGTCTTCGAGTTGGAGAAGAACTAAATCTTGCTAACAAGCTTACAACGAACGTTATATCTGGCCTAGAATTATTGACAAGATACATTAATGCACCAATTGCACTAAGATATGGTATTTCAGCACCAACAAGCTCTTCATTATTTTCATGAGGTCGAAATGGATCTTTATTAATATCAAGAGATCTCACAATCATTAGGATGCTCAATGGATGTGCTTTATCCATGTAAAATCTCTTTAAAATATTCTCAGTATATGTTGATTGATAGAAAAATATTCCATTGGAAAAATGTTCTATTTGTAAACCAAGACAAAATTTTGTCTTTCGGGGGTCTTTCGATCATTTCAAACTCAATTTTCAAACATTTTATTGCCTTTGAAAGCTTTTCAGGAGTTTCAATGATATTCAAATCATCAACATATACAACTCTTATGACAAATTTAGATCCAGACCTTTTCATAAAGACACAAGGACAAATTGGATCTTTTAAATCCTCCTTTAGAAAATATTCGCTAAGGCGATTGTACCATATTCATTTTTTAATCCGTATAAGGATTTATGAAGCTTTATTGAACAAGTTTCTCAAGAATCGCTATATGCTTCATGTACTTTGAATCCTTCAGGGATCTTCATAAACATATCGTGGTCCAATGAGCCATATAAATTGGTAGTGACCACGTCCATCAGGTGCATTTCAAGATTTTCATGAATTGCCAAATTCATTAGATACCGAAAGGTAATTGCATCCACCATAGGAGAATATGTCTCCACATAGTTAATACTAGGCCTTTGTGAAAATCCCTGGCCACAAGTCGTGTTTTATATCTTACGACTTCACCTTTTTCATTTTGTTTTCTCACAAAAACCATTTGTACCCCACTGGTTTGACACCTTCAGGTGTTCGAATTATTAGTCCAAAAAACGTTTTTCAAGTGAAGTCACCTCTGCTTGAATTACTTCTTTCCATTTTGGCCAATCTTTTCTCTGTCTACATTCATCGACAAATTTTGGCTCAAAATTCTCATCTTGTTACATCATTTCAAAAACAACATTATAAAAAAAAATTGTCGACCACAATATCATTTCGATTCCATCTTTTCCTTGTCGAGACATAACTTATTGAGATCTTTCCATTTTCATTATTTTCAGGTATTTGAACCTTTTCTATGGTCTCATCATTTGTTATGTCTTGCGGCTCTTCTTGATTAACCATTTTCATATTGTGCTCATTTTCTCCTTTTCTTTTTTGAGGATTTTTATCCTTAGAACCAACTGGTCGATCATGTTCCAGACGTGGTTTAGACTCATTTGCATTACCAGGTTATTCCGTTGGAACATCAACTCGAACTGAAGCATTTGCAGCTGGAATATGAGATTTAGTAACCCTTAAAAGGTTAGTACATGCATTTGGTAGTTGATTTGCAATGTTGCAAATAAATCATCTTTTGAACCTCTTGTTCATGTTGATTTGTTCGAGGTCTAAATGAGATTGTGATAATACGTTCCAAATTATCTCCTTTTCCAACTGCATATGTCTTTCCCCTAATGTTGGATATTTAGATTCATCAAAATGACAATTAACAAATCTTACCGTAAATAAATCTCCAGTCATAGGTTCCAAATATTTTATAATAGAAGGAGCTTCATACCCAACATATATTCCTAACCTTCTTTGGGGGCCCATCTTTGTGCGGTATGGTGGGGCAATTGGAATATATACCGCATATCCAAAAATTCTAAGATGGAAAATATTTGGCTCTTTTCCAAAAGCCAATTGTAATGGGGAGAATTCATTGGAACTTGTTGGTTTTATGTGCACAAATGCTGCTGCATGCAAAATAGCATGTCCCCATACCGGAAGAAATGTTTTGTCCTCATCAATAATGGTCTAGCTATTAATTGGAGGCGTTTAATCAATGATTCTGCTAGACCATTTTGAGTATGAACATGAGCAACCGGATGTTCAACTATTATGTCAATGGACATACAATAATCATTAAAAGACTGAAATGTAAATTCACTAGCATTATCAAGATGTATTGTCTTTATTGCATAATCTGGAAATTATGCTCTCAACCTCATAATTTGAGCCAACAATCTTGCAAAAGCATATTTCGAGTTGATAATAAGCACATATGTGACCATCTTATAATACATCTACCAAGACCATAAAATATTTAAATGGTCCACATGGAGGGTGAATTGACCCACATATATCACCCTGTATGAGTTCCAAAAATACAGGGGATTCAATCCCAACCTTAGTTGCTGATGGTTTAACAATAAGTTTCCCTTGGGAACAAGTAGCACAAGAGAATTCTTTAGATTGAAGAATTTTTCTAATTCTTCAAAGTGTGTCCATGTGAATTCTCAATGATTCTGCTCATCATATTATGATCGGGATGCCCTAATCGGTCATGCCAGATAATAAAATCATTATGATCAATAAATCTTTTATTTATCATGACATGTGATTCAACCACATCAATACGTGTGTGGTACAACTCAGTAGAAAGTGCAGGCAATTATTTATGCACAAATCTTTTCCTGCTTTTATTGTAGTAATATAAAGGTATTCAACCTTTCCTCTATTAGCAGTCTCAATATGATAACCATTTTGGCGAATAACCTTGAAACTTAACAAGTTTCTTTGGGACCTACTACAATATAAAGCATTATTTACGGCCAATATTGTTCCCCCAAGTAGTAATAAGGTTGCTCTTCCAGAACATTCAATTATTTTTTTACTACTAGATATTATGTTAACACTGATCCTTTTTATAATCAAATGAGAGAAATATTTCTTTTCTCTTAATGTAGTGTGAGTTGTGGCACTATCCAGAAGACACATTTCTCCATTATCCATCTTGAATTCAATAGAAGACTGAAATTTTATTTATCTTATGAGAGACTTCGTGTGTTATAAATAATGACAATATATCAAATTTGGATAGTAAAAAAGTAGTAAGAAGATAATAGTAATTTCTTAATCTTTTCTTTCTATGTATTCATTCTAAAAAGGATGAGAGGATATTTATAAGTATATTGCTATAGTAGCAATTATTACTCTCCGGATGATCACTTTCATTGTCTCTAATAATGAAGGAATGATTTGATATAGTAAGAATAATCTACTTGGGCACAGTGGAAGAGTATTTTAACAAAGTGAGAATAATCTAGGTGGCATCCATTTCATTTACAATTTATTTACAACACCAACTCATTTTTCTACTTACAATTTATTTACAACACCTACTCATTTTTCTGGTGCAACTGTTTGTCCCTGGACGCCTCATTTGCTTTTTCGTTCTATATTTCTTAATAATAATATAGATATACTCCTCTTTCTCCGCTCACCACCCTCAGTCTCGTTTCTATCCCTCAATAACGTAATTCTCTCGCGCAAAATCGAGATCCTGGATCTGGGTGTCCCAAAATGGCAGGTAATATTTAACTACTACACTGATTCTTGTAATGGTTTGAAACTGCTGGATTGTTTTGTATTGGATGACCTTTTTATTGTAGTTGATCAACTGTTTTTCTGTCTACACCTGTGCCCTGAATTTTGTCGATCTTGAGAAATAGCACACAGAGAGTTAGTCTAATTTAGTAAGTTTATGGCTCACTAATGGTATAAGTGAACGCAGGTAAGGAAAAACACAATATAGTACTTGATGATAATCCGGCATAGTAGGGTGGGACGGGCATCACCATGGTAAAAATCACATTTGGGGGCAGCCTAGGCGACCTGTGGAGGCTGAAGCCTTCCCTCACCCTGCCCCCACCCGATATAAGCCTTTCCAGGTTTTCTTGGGTAACTCCTCATTTTCGTTGCTATTTTGTTGCATTAACAAAGTTGTAGCAATAGGTGTACATATGAGTACCTATAGGAAACGATAAATAGGTCTGAAATATTTGGCCAGTCGGAGTAAAAGAGGTATCAAGACAAGATCTTATAGACCATGCACAACAAGTGTAATAGGATGTTTTTTTTTGAAGAATTTGATCTATTCATTGAGACCTTATTACTTGCTACATTTATAATGCTTGAAATCTTTAATCATGCAGCAATATCAGGGAAGGTTGTCCAACATAACCTGGTAGCAAAGTGCTGCCAGCAGGATAGCGAATTGAGCACAAAATACCGACTGCACTATTCTATCCTTAGTAGGCGCAACTTGCTTCCCCTTGTAGGCGGGAAGTTGGCATGGAATGGAAACTCCACCATGCAACTGGGTGCCTTATCAAAACTTAAGCACGGAATTATTTATTGCAATGGTCTGTACTAGAATCTTACTGTTCAGGTTGATGTCAGATTATACCATATCTTCCCAAAAAAATATTTAGAATACCTAATTATTCAGTGATACTCCTTTCCGTGCTTAAATTTGGTTCTTAAATTGGTAGTCTTTTGATTTTTACACAACAGATCCTACGTTTCTCTCGTTATCATTAATTCTTTTATTTGATAAGTCATAACCATGATTAATCTCTCTGGTTGCATCTTAAGCAACCATCTCGTATATCCTAAATAATGCCAAAAACATGGACTTTGTGCAGCTGCCTCGTCGTCCACTGCAATTTCGTCTGTTGAGGAAAGCAACTTTCTTAAGCTTCAGAATGGAAGGTACTTGGTTCTTGCTAATTCATACTTCTCATCTTTTTTAAGGTGGACATCTTTTCGTGCTTCTGGTTTCTTTTGATAAGTTTCAAAATTGGTTAATTGTATCGATGTAATTTTCAATTGTTCTGTAATGGATTGGTGAAAAAGATAATGGGTGATTTGCCAGCTCTATTTTTCATTTTGTATAGCAATTGAAATGGTAAGTGTGGAGGAAAATGATGCGACAATCACGATTGTTTTCTCTCTTTTTGCTTCTCAATAGCTCAGTGTTTCAATTAGCAAAAAAGATACTATATGATCCAATCCGGAAGCACTGAATCACTTATTCTAAAAAAGCAACTGAATTGGTCAGCGTAGAGGAAAACGGAGAGAAGAATTTAAAGAAAAGCTGATATTGCATTCTTTGTTTTTTATGTTTGATAGCCTGGTGTTGTCAGTGTTGATATATCTCTTATGGTTAGTAGAGAATCAGACCATTCTTAGCCAATCATTTACATATTCTCAATATCGGTTAAGTTTTTGCTAACTCAAGTTTCTTCATTTAAAACTTTTGATTGTAAATCTGCTATCCTTAGCCGAACAAAACATGAAAGTATTAATTGAAGAAATGGTGGTCTTAGACATGTTTTTAAGATAAATGTAAAACCTATTATCTTCAGCTCCCTGTTGGTGACTCTTCACATTAGCTTTTCTTTAATTATCTGCCTTTTCTTTGTTTTTATAATTTGACTATAAGTCTTCAAGGTTTGTATGCTTTATGGAGTTCAACTATATTTTCCATTTGATGATTGTAACAGAAGCATAACATGGCAGAGTCTTTTGAGAACTTAAAAGACACGTTCATCAAGTATCATCTTTAATATAGTTATCAAGAGTATCATCTTTAATATAGAATCCATCTGAGATGACCTGCTATGCAAGACCATGGATAATCATCCATTTATGATGCAACTAACAAACAGTTATTCATAATAAGTTATTCATAATAAGTTCCAATATGATTTATTCCTCTGCATTTTCCATTTGATAATTGTAATAGAAGCATAACATGGCACAGTTCTTTGAGAACTTAAAAAACCCGTTCATCAAGCATCATCGTTAATATAATTATCAAGAGTATCATCTGTAATATGATTATCAAGAGAATTATCTTTAATATAGAATCCATCTGAGATGACCTGCTATGCAAGACCATGGATACCCGTCCATTTATGATGTAACTAACAAACAGTTATTCATAATTAGTTCCGATATGATTTATTCCTCTATATTTACCCAGTGATATACGTGGAGTAGCTATTGATGGAGTTGAGGGGGAACCTCTTGCTCTCACCGAGACAGTTACAGAAGCAATAGCAGCAGGTTTTTCTGGCTGGTTGCTGGCGAAAAAGAAATATGTTTCTTCTAAATGTTTAAGAGTCTCTGTCGGTCATGACTCACGAATTTCTGCGCAGAAGTTACAGGTATTAACCCTATATAAGAAAGTCAAGCTGTATAACATTCTTAATCATGTAATTTCAGCCTTGAGCAGAAATGTCTTGTTTGCTCCTTTTCTGCTGTAACATGGCTAGAGTTAATGTTAATGGTGTGGATGCCATGATAGATATTATTAGTGCAATGCACAATAACATGGCTAAATTTTCCATAATTATTTACCATTCCACCATTTAATTACCCATGTTTTATTTTAAGCTTGTCTTGTTACTTCATATTTGACGGTAATATAGTTCTAAAAATAGTCCAAATATAACATACTTCTACATAAAAGTGACCAAAAGCACCATTTCAATGTTTTAAATATGCTTTGGCAGATATTAATAGGACTAAAATCAGAATTTACAATAATTTGAAGACAAAATATGCTGTTACTCCTATTTGATCTAGCCATGATTGTTTGTATGTTTCAATCGTTGGCGGTAAATCCTTCTGACATTCTTGATAAAACTTAGGCAAGGCATCCTTCGCATTTAATTTGAAATTGTCAACAAATTCTTGATGTGTACTGTTGTAGTTGTTAAGGACTTCTGGTGCTGTGCCATCCTAAGCCACTCGGACTCCGGTGTGGGTATCCCATCTGGCTGCAGGTTCTTCATCTCATAAATTTGAGAGTGTGGGGAATGGATTCCGGTGTGGATATGGGTGCTAGGATATGGCCAAGAAAATTATTTTAATGATATACAAAGTATATATTTCATTTAGTTAAAATTATTGAACTAAAACTATTACAACTTCAAATCTTTACAAACGCCAATAGTTTATTCTTATCTCACGTAATAAAAATGCATTCTAATACTGAATTGTATATGGCATAAACCCAAATGTTAAAATCAAATACCAAATCAATCTATACTTGGTCACTGAATGTTGTCAAAGCATCCAAGTTATGTTGACAAAATCTTGTAGAGATCCCATACCCGCACCCATGTCGTTTCGACTTGGGTGTGCCAGATATTTTGAAGAGTCTGTACAACATATGATGCATCCATAGTCTTGTACTTCTAGTTCATTGTTCTTTCATAATGTGGACATGTGCAGCTTTGCACCGTGTTAAGTTGAATCGGCTGGATTTACCTGGAGATTCTGGGGAAAAAAAGAATCTAAATGAATATTCTGTATACTGTTGTAGCTC
The DNA here is from genome assembly GCA_029948455.1 of Solanum rostratum. Lineage (NCBI taxonomy): Eukaryota > Viridiplantae > Streptophyta > Magnoliopsida > Solanales > Solanaceae > Solanum > Solanum rostratum. The sequence continues at coordinate 52,503,100 of CM057053.1, forward strand.
TTAAGGACTTCCTGGTGCAGTGACAGTTATGAACTTGTACTCTTGGTTGGTTGTTCTTTCGTTTGTGTAGTACATAGGTAGTGGTACACTGTATGTTAAATTAAAACAGGAGAATCCACCCTGAGATTATGATAAAAAAAATCAAAATGATAATATTCCTGTTGTAGACTGTTATAGCTGTTAAGGACTTCTTAGTTCAGTGGCATCCTTTCTCTAGTACTTTGGTGCTTTATTCCTTCATTCACGAGGTACATTGCTGTCTATTTGATTAAGGACTGCACTGTTATCTTTCAGGATGCAGTTTCTCGAGGACTTGCTAGAGCTGGAGTTGAAGTTATCCAGTATGGGTGGGTGATGTTTTTTTAGTTCCTATTTGTAACTAATGTGTGCAGATGCAGACTACAGATTCTTTCCTCGTCTTACCCAGAATTTCTAAAGAAGGGAATCTAGTCATTTTAAGGTGATATCTTATTCTATATTCTGCTGGTTGCTGTAGGGCCTACAGGGGAAACCTTTTTAATGAAGACTGAAAAGCATAGAGATCTAAGAAGTCTGAATATTTTCTCCCTTCCCCCACCCAAAGATAAATCATTAATCCATTATGAATCTTCATATCTGCCCTTATCAAATGAAAAACTTCATATATGTCAGGGCCAATGACAATTCATTAGGGATTTATGCAAGAATCTAGAGATTTGACAAATGGTTTTTATCAATCTGTTGTTCATTGTCTTGTCTGTTGTGTGCAGTAATATGCAACCGATAGCTCAACTTGTTCTATGCTCTAACCTCAGGTGTTGTATTTCTGCATGAGTACTAGTTGATCGGTTCTAAAGCTGATTACCCATATTTTGTTTTCATAGTTTTCTAAAAAGAATCTTATGGATATGATTTGTTGAAATATCTTGGGGTGATACTACTGTAACAGGATATTTTATAAATAATATAGAACATAATACTGAATAGCTTGATTCAAATCTATACGAAGGCAACTTGCTTCATTCCCAACCCACCATTTCTTATTGGGTTTGGAAAACAAGGAATTTGTATTTGCCTATAGTGTGTGCACTTCCAATTAAGATTTCTAGAAAATGTTGTTGTAAGATCTGTTTTGTTAATTAATTAGCACATTTAGGAGAACACTACTTTTCCTAGCATAATTATAGGGATAAAATATTCTTTTATGCTTCAATTGATTGTCTTTCCATAATTAGTTATATATTTCATGGTATAAATATCCCTTCTCATGAGATGTAAAGACATACTAAAGGAAAAAGAAGCTTTCTCTTCTTTCTCCATATCTACATGGTATCAAAGTCATTGCTGCCTTTTGAGGATATCCGCGGATGTTATCTTTTGAGAGTTTGAGCATTATTCAGTATTACACCCTCACCTCTTCAGGGGAGAGCAACTAGGAGGAACAGATGATTCTCCCTAGTTCCACCAGTGAAATCACTACCATAGGCAAATGTGAAATTGGAGGCAGAATCCAGGGGGAGACCGTTGGGTGTTTGGATAGACTTGATTTGATAACTTACTCAAGAATAAATAGAGCAAATAAAGCCATTGTACACTCTGCCGAAGTTGAATCCTCTAAGGTGAGTTATAGACATATCCTAAAGGTTTGCCTATTGCTCATAGAAAAACAGTCTGATCTTTTACCAAACTATTGCTCATAGAAAAACAGTTTGATCTTTTACCAAACATCCTTGATCTAATTTTTTCTTATAGTTTTCTTTCTCCTTCCCATAAGGCCTTTCCCTTGTTTGAGAACCTTTTGCAGATCCTAAAGAGAAGCAAGCTATGATTGTAAAATTGAAGGCCTTAAAAAAAAGAGACTTGGAAACTTGTATTTTTGAGGGCCATCAGACTGGGTAAAACTTGAATTAACCGTGGTGCACTTGCGGGAAACTCCTTGCCGAGGGCCTGTGCACCCGGGGATTAGTCGGGGCTCAAAGAGATTCGGACACCCGGTGCAAATAAAAAAAAAATGAGACTTCGAAACTTGTTACTTCGATGACTCGATATAGAGATTCAAATCAAGATTGTGGCTGCGGAATTTGCTCAAATTTATGCAGCTGATTATCGGGTGACATTTGCCCCCTCTGCAAAGATGAGCACTATGAGAATTGCTTTTGTCCTGAGTAGAATCTTGATTGAGACAATCAACATTAGATGTGAAAAATGCATTTCTTCATGTAGACTTAAAAGAAGAGGTGTATCAGAGATCCCTTATGGGTTACCTTAGAGCTTTGTTTGGCAGATTGCAAAACAATGATCTCTTTTGGTTACCAACAAAACAATGTCTATAACACCCTTTTCATAAGATATCAAATGGGTAAACCCACTCTTCTCATAGTTTTTGTTTGATGACATAGTAATGACAGGTGATGACCATATTGAAGAAGCTGTTAGTACAAGAATTTGAGATCAGAGATCTACGTAAGCTGCAGTATTTCCTGGGTGTAATGTTGCTATTTCTGAAAGAAAAATCTTTATTTCTGTAAGGAAATAAATTCTAGATCTCTTGAAAGAAACTAGTATGACAGGTCGCAAGCCAATATATTGAAAATCAATCACAAGTTACAAACAGGAGATAAAGTTAAAGAGTCAGTTGATAAGAAGAGATCCAGAGGTTGGTTGGAGGATTCATTTGTCTCTCACACTAGATTAGACATAGCCTATTCAATCAGCTTGATGAGTCAGTTCATGCATCATTCCTGAGATCTTTATGTGCTAGCTATCTTTCACATTTTGTGGTATCTAAAGTTTGCACCAGGGAAAAGTTTGCTTTTCTCTAAACATGGTGACCTCAAGATTGAAGCTTTTACATATGCAAAATGGCCATAGCTGACAAAAGGTCTCTGTCTGGTTACTCCTACACTTGTAGGAGGGAGTTTAATTATTTGGAGAAGCAACAAGCAAAGTGTAGTTGCCAGATCTAGTGCGGAAGCAAAATATGTAGCTATAGCCAGGGTGTTTATCAGCTTCTTTGGCTACCAAAAGTTACCAAAGTTACTGGAAGAACTGAGATTGTCTGAAAAAAGGAGACTTTCCTTGTTCTGCATCATAAAAGCTGCAATTAGTATAGCTCAGAATCCTGTTCAACTTGACTGAACAAAGCATTAAAATTGCACTTCATCAAAGAGAAAGTTACTAGTGGTACTTTGAGTTTTTTCTATGTGACATCAGAAAGAGTCAAAAAACAACTAGTTGATGTGCTTTCAAGAGGGCAGCAAAAGAGCTTTTGATACTTCGATTTGTAAGTTGGGCATGTGGGACATCTTTGCTCCAACTAGAGGAGTGTTGTTGATTGTGTTAATTAATTAGCATGAGTTAAGGAGATATCGTTTTTTCTTGTGAAATTATACAACAACATATGCAATGTAGTCTCATAAAGTAGGGTATGCCGAGGGTAGAGCCTAGTGTAATTAGAGGAATGTAATATTTTCTTCTATTGTTATTGATTGTATTTTTGTAATTAGTCATAGGATACATTTTATAAGTACCCCTTCTTATGGACTGTAAAGATATTGAAGTACAAGGAAGCTTTCTTTCTTTCCTTATATCTACAAGATTGAAGAGAGATAGGTGCATATTATCTTTCTTTGGTTTGAATTGTTTATTTGATATCATTCAAGTGATGATATGCCTAACAATGGTCCCTTTCTATATTCCTCCTCCCTCTTATTCCTCATGGTAGATTGGCATCCACTCCAGCCATGTTCAACAGCACCCTTACCGTAAACGAAGAATTTTCCTGTCCAGTGGATGGTTCCATAATGATAACAGGTGAGTGCATGAATTTGTTATCTAGTATGAATTGAGATGTAAATTCAGTAATAATTCTATCGTTGGAGGTGAAAACTGTTTATACCATCTGTTATTTGCAAGTGGAGAGGGGATGCTGCTTCTCTTGTACAGCAGCTTGGTTCACTGTTGGAGTTATACAGTTCGATATAAATACAATTTGCTTAATGCTGGTTGGATAATTCTTTTCTATGATAATTTTGTTTGCCAACAGCAAGCCATCTTCCCTACAACAGGAATGGGTTCAAGTTCTTTACAAGTGCGGGAGGACTTGGGAAACCTGACATCAAAGATATCTTGGAGCGAGCTGCTGATATATACAAAACTATTGCAAATGATGATTTTAAGGGGGCGGAAAGAGCTGCTTCTCTTGATGTTAAAAGAGTGGATTACATGTCTGTTTATGCATCTAATCTTGTAGCGGCAGTCCGCAAAGCTGCAGGGAATATAGGTACTTTTACCATGTTTCTGGATTAATGAGAATATCATTGTTTTGAGGAAATTTGCATCATTAAGTTAATTTGTGATGGTACTCCATTCAAACTGAGAACTTCCAGTGTGGTATGACTTGCGACTAAGAAATCTCTCTGTTTAAAGAGTCTCGTGTATTTCCAATCTAATGAAATATCCCGACCGTCTTCAGAGAATCTCTGCCCATATTGTTTCTCTGACTGAATGTTGTTCAGGCTGTTGTTAGTGCTCATTCATTCTTTTTCTCATTACCTTCTTTTATGGTTTAATTCTCAGAAAAGCCACTGGAAGGATTCCATATCGTTGTTGATGCAGGGAATGGAGCAGGCGGATTCTTTGTGGTATGTTTTTAGTCTTGTAGTGTGCCTTGACAGTTGTTGCCTTCCGTATATTGCTTGAAAACCTTTTGAACCAAGAAAAGCACTAATTTTTACTTAAAAGACGTTTTTTTTGTGTGTGTATGTTTGTGTGTTTATTGTGCGTGTTATAAATAAAGCTGGGTCTATTTCCATTACTTAAACATATTATCTGCACCTTTTCTATATCAATTTCCACAACACCCTTAACAGGATTTATCTGTCCCCTCCCACCTCCATGGCTCAATCTCACATCACCAATCATCTCTCTTATCATTATTGCTGTCAGATTCAATGGGTTTGATATCTCTAGGAACATAGAGCAACTTAGTGATGTGACAACTTCCTTTTTTTGATTAGTTAATCACACAACAATCTCTCATCTTACCAAAGATGCAGAGGAAAGGAGTGGTTGGACGATGGGTAAATTGGACCCCAGGATTAAAAAAGAAAATGCACTCCATTGCTAAGTTGCTCGGTCTCTAAAAAAATGTTGCCGCACCTGTGTCGGATCCTTCAAAAATACACTATTTTTGGAGGATCTGACAAGCACCCGTTGACATTTTTGAAGAGTCCGAGCAACATAGCTCAATTGTGTATCATCTGATTTTGTGAAGGGTAGAAGTATTGTAGAGTAGAAAATGTGTTACTGGCTCAGGAGATCATTGGAGATATTAACAGAAGAAATAAACACACCAATGTGGTGGTGAAATTGGACGTGGCTAAAGCATATGATACGGTATCTTGGATTTTTCTTACAAAAGTGTTGAGGAAGTTTTGATTCTTAGAGATTCTCATTGACATGGTGTGGAGGTTGTTGTCAAATAACTGGTATTCAGTCATTATAAATGGCAGCCTCATGGACTTTTTCAGTCAACTAGAGGGTTGAAGCAAGGTGATCCTTTATCACCCACACTGTTCATCATAGCTGCTGAGGTTCTGTCAAGGAGTCTGAATAATTTGTGCATAAAGACAGGAACTTTATTGGCTATGGAATGCCTAAGTGGAGTCCAGAGATAAATCATCTCTCCTATGCTGATGACACTATCCTGTTCTGTTCGGGGATAGGGCTTCAGTGATAAAAATGATGAAAGTACTGAGAGACTATGAGAATGTTTCTGGACAACTGATAAACAAGGCTAAAAGCTTCTTCTACTTGCATGAGAAAACACCCCTGATTTTTTCAATCAGGCTGAGGAAGTTATCTGGAATCAGACAAGGTGAATCCCCATTGACATATTTGGGATGCCCTGTTCTATGGGAGGAAGAGCAGTGCCTGCTTTGAAGACACGATGAGGAAAATCTCAAGGAGAATTTACTCCTGGCAGGATAGATTTCTGTCATTTAGAGGTAAATATATCCTTATTAACCATGTGCTCCAATCCATGCCTATATACTTACTATTTGCTATGACTCCTCCCAAAGGAGTTATAAAAAAGATACATCAGATATTTGCAAAATTCTTTTGGGGTAACACAAATGGTGAAAAAAGAAAACATTGGGTGTCATGGGAGGAGATGTGTTTCCCAAAGGAAGGAGGACTGGGTTTCAGATCCTTGTTTGAGGTGAATAAAGCAATGTATGCTAAGTTGTCGTGGAATTTCAGAACATCAGTGGCAACATTATGGGGCACTTACATGGGGAACAAATTTTGCAAGAAGAAGCACCCTCTAATGGACATGAGCACAGGGTCCTCGGATGTTTGGAGGAGTAAGCTGGCAATCAGGGATGAAGTAGAACCTTTCATATGGTGGCAGGTAAAGGAAGGAAACTCCAGTTTTTGGTTCGATAACTGGACCAAGCTAGATGCTTTATACTATACTGAAGGGACCTGGTAGTAGAGGAAGAGGTGGAGGTAAAAGAGTTCATGACTGATGATGACAATTCATGGAAGACTGGAATGTTAGAAGATGCAGTATCCTCAGACATGTCAGACATGATTGTCAACAGCATCAGCCATCAAGCCACAGACCAGAGTTGGACTTCATAAGCCTTGGTGGACAGGAAGCACAACTGGAGATTTTACTACAAAGTCTGCATATCAGATTGTTAGGCACAGAAAGAACAATGTGGGGTGGTATAGACATATGTGGACCAGTGGACTACCTCATAAGATATCTTTCTTTTTATGGAGAGTAATTAAAGGAAGAATTCCAACAGAAGATAATTTGAAGAGATGCAGAATTCTTATTGCATCTAGATGCTACTGTTGTGATTCAGGAGGGGAGGAAACCATCGACCACCTTTTTCTAACTGCCCCCATAGCTCAAAAGCTGTGGAGGAAGTTTGTCTCATGTGCAGGTTACAAGTTAAAAGGTAAAAATGTAAGCAAAGCCCTGACAAATTGGTGATCCAGCATGGAGAATGAAAAGGCAAAGGAAATATTGAAGGCCATTCCTGCTATCTTGACATGTGCTTTTTGTAAAGAGTCGCTCTTTTATTTCAATTCTAGTTCTATATCTCCCTTTTGTTCCCTTTCCTTCCCTTTGCTATATTTAGTTTATTCTGCTTATGGGTTGTTGAGTCGAGGGTCCCCAGGAAACAACCTCTCTACTTCTTACGAGGTAGTGGGAAGGTCTGCGTACATTTCTACCCTCCACAGACCCTACTTGTGGGATTTAACTGGGTATGTTGTTGTTGTTGTATTCCTGCTATCTTGCTATGGGAGCTATGGAAAAGGAGGAACCAGATTAGGCATGGTAAATAGGTTACATTCACAATGTTACAAGACAAGTGTGAAAGAACCATATACTTGCTAATCAAGTCCAGTTATCCTTAATGGGCGAATATACATAGAAGGTGGCCTGAGAATCATGAAATGATACAATCTCACAGGCCAACATTATTTTACAAAGTTGTCAATTGGAATTTTCCAAAGGCAACCCTGGGAGAAGTTCATATGGCTTTTGCATAAAGAATCCACAAGGAAACCTTATGTACGCAGAGGTCGATATCATAAGTATTGCAACTGATATGCTAGCAGAGGCAACAACCATTCTAAAAGCCATGCAGTTTTGTAGAGATCATGATATGCATAATATAATTGTTGAAACTGATTCGCTTAGCATGCTCAAGGTGATAAGAAATGAGTGGAAGATTCCTTGGGAGATCACACACATAGTTGAGGAGATTCAGGAGCTAAAGGAACATATAAACATGCACATACACCATACATTTAGGGAAGCAAATCAGTTAGCTGACATCATCACAAACATGGCATTTGAACCGGAAGAAAAGCATCAATATTGGAGCTTTAATCAACTACCAAGCAAGGCACACAGGATATTAAACATTGATAAAAGCCAGATACCATCGCTTAGGATAAAAACAAGGAGAATAAAGGACAACACCACATCTGTTTATGGTGAGCAGCAGGAAGACTGATGTTTGGCTTACGGGGAACATTTACAAGAATATACCTAGTCTATCTATAGAAATTAAGCCTAGGCTAAGTCAGCCGTCAAAAAGTGCAAAAACCAGCAAAAGGAAGAACTAGGTAGGAGATCTGCTCATGCATTCACAGGAGCTCCATGATTTAGGTCGCATGACCTTTTTTCTCCTCCTGACAACCTGAAATGGAAGAAGAGGTCATTAGTTAACTCTGGGTATAAAGGGAACTGCAGAACAAAGGTCGAAGATTCTTACATGGAATTAATGCGCATAAAGGACCTGATCCGTTCATACATCAAGCTTCACCGGACAGGATTCCTGGGATGAAGGGGAAGTCAAACTTGAAGACTCAGCAAGCTCTGGAAAAAGAAACTCAAGGAGGCGGCTTACCTTTGATAGCTGAAAGACATATATGGTGTGGACATCAGATGGAAGTAGTTGCTGACCCACAGATGAAGGAGATTGAAGCGATGGTTTGGAACCCACAAGGACTTCATTGCCAGTTGAGAGGAGAGGAGGTAGCTGCAGAGTTCCTTTTAGGAAACCCTGGCTTCTCAGCTACTCCTTTATTCCAACTAAGGCGGTGGATGTTTTGGGCTGGGTTTTGGACATTTTGTTTGGGTTGCTTTTGTTTTGTGATGGACCTTTGTACAGGCTCTTCATGAGCCCGATTTTTTGATATTAATAAAATGGCCTTCTGGCCAAAGTTTATATAAAAAAATCTGGTAGCTATCAAGGGAAAGCAACAGTAGGACCTTTTGAAGGCGTGAGGAATTCAACTAAGAGTAAAAATTGGCATCTGTTGTACTTGTATTTGTTATGTCACTAGGAAATTCCATGTTGTATAGATGGATGATTAGACTTTTGGATGTCTAGTACACAGTTGTAAAACAACTTTGTATAGTCGCATTCATTTTGGTCCAGATCATAAAAGATATTTTAAGAATTATTTTTTGCTGGGACCTCCAAGAGCAAGACTACACTCTTGATGAAAATTTGAACTGGGAAAATTTTCTCATGTTCCGACAGTTATCGATAAAGAAAGTCGACTGAATGGAAGCCTAATCGTTTTTTAATTTGGTCACAAGCTCAACAGGCTATCGACAGATGACAACAATTTAATGATGTAAACTCTGTCTCTTTCTACTGATTACTATTGTTTCAGTTAGGTTCAATCCGGGATGCATCTAGTGATCTTTCTCTTTCTTCTGTGTTATCTACGACAGATTATAGTAATAGGGTTACTTCAACACCTGATTGTAGTATCTAAGGAGAATCTAAATCTTTAAAAAGTCTTGAGTGAAGATTGGAGGGGATGGATAAGAAAGATTAGGTATAAGAGCATTTAGTCTTCAAAATTGTGAATGTGTGGACAAGTGTATTAGGGTGTGGATTCTCTCCTTTTTCTATACAATTGTATGTGGGTGATTTTCTCATTATGAATTAAAGATTTATCTTAATGTGTGAGTGTATATACACAGAATACGCACACACACATACACAATAAGAGTTTGTGTGTGTGTGAGAGAGGAGGCATGATCAATAAAGGGCATTTTAGCATTGATAAGCATATTAGAGTGCACAAATTATACATATGCATATGTATTGATTGTGTTAATTAACTAGCATCTTTAGGAGGCTTTATTTTCCTTTTCCTAGAGTTATTCTAGGAATTATATGTACACATACATATACACACATATATATTGTAATTAATTGTCTTCCCTTAATTAGTTAGGATTCACTTGTATGGATCCCTTCTCATGGGAAGTAAACACATACTGAAATAAAAAGAAGCCTTTTCTTCTTTCTCAAATTTTACATTGTATTAGAGTCATTGTTGCCTTTTGAAGTGAGTTTTCCTCACCCGCAGCATTAAGGTTCCTTTTTCCAAAGGAATTTCAAGTTTTCCACATTTGTTGCTCGATACTACCGAAAAGATTTGGGAACTAAGCGCACTTACTCTCACAGGGGTAAAGCTGCCTTGATTTTTGAGATTCAAAACAAAATTCACGCCACTAAGCAAGCTAAGTTTACTATCACTGATTATTTTTTTCGGGTTTAGTGGGTTATATCAGGATATTGACTGTTGTCAGGCTTCTCTGAGCAAAATGTGCTGATGATGCAGTTCTCTTTGAACAGTTGATTAAAAAGGACTAGGTCTAATGATCTTCTAGTTTGACCCAAGAGTGATCAAATAAGGTGTCATATTATATCAGGCTTCAAATGGAAAATTTGGGTTGGTTGTCTTTTATGAACAACCAAAGACAATCACTTTTGAAAAAGGTCTCACTTGCACTGTGATTATTGTGGAAAGCCAAGGCATACAAAGCAGACATGCTGGAAACCACATGGCAGGCCAACTAGAGGTCGTTGCAGGGTGTAGGTCTATGAAGGTATCTAGTTAATATTGCAGAAAATGAAGTTACCACTTTCATAGAAAAAATTTTTGCAGAAAATGTGGAGATATATAGGGAATGATTTTGGGACAGTGTCTTTGGATGAAATTAAGATTCTTGGCTGACTCCTAACCAAATTTAACTCACCTTCTGTTGCCGCATCTTATAATGTGCAATTAGGTATCACCTTTATAACTCACGTTTAATAAAACTGGTTGATCCGTTAGGACTTCTAAAAACAATTTAAACTTTCTATGCACATGTTTCTCACGTTATTGTAAAGTCTTTTTTAAAAATAGGTGTACCTAGGAAGTTTGAGGTATTAAATTATGAAGATAAATCGCTCCAACTTTTTTTGATAAGCTACCTCGATATGAAGTACTAATTATTGTCTGCTTTCAGTCTGATATCTTTGCTAGCTTCTTATTTTAACACTGTGATATAGAAAACCACTTATTGGCAGTATAATTCCTCAAATCCTTGTACGGGATTACAGGGCCAGTTGACGACTAATCAGTCCTCTGATGGTTTAACTGTTTCTCTGCTTCTGTATTTTGATTAGTGTGATTATCTCATTCTGATCTTTATGTATTTGATTGACTATGCAGTTACCGTTGTCCGTCTCTGTAATCAATGATATGTAAATGTTAGGAGCTTCTAGGAGTTATAAATGATGTACATTTACGGGGACTGGGGAATGAACAGAAAAAATAAGAACCTCACCCCCTACCCACCCCCCTACAAAACCCCCCTCCTTTCCCCCTAAAAAATTAAAATTCTTAAAATTTATGTCTTAAAAGATTTCATTTTTTTTCTTGCCCCACCTTTACGCCCAACCCCCACTCCCCTTTTACACACAATTTAAATCAACCACGAATCAGAAGTTTTGTCACTTTTCGACCTTAAAAGATAATTCTCTGAAATATATTTTTGATTCAACAACCAAACACTAGAATTTTTTTTAAGAAAATGTTCTCCACTTACCAACCAAATGTGAGAAATTAAATAAGAAATCAACTTGTTTTCCAGGAAAAAATTTTCTATCGAAAACATTTTCATTCATACCAAACACTCCCCACATGATTGAGAAATATATATACTTTTGATTGCCAAAAGATATTGCTATACTTTCTTTTGCTGCCATGCAACGTGATCCCATTTTCCGGAACTATAAATCTTTCCTTACGCTCTATACCTTTTTAATAATATACAGTGCAAAAGTTACATTCAAACTGCATATCATACTCTAAAACATATCAAAATATCAGCTTTATGTCTTGCATTAGGTCCACTTTCTTTGAAATGCATTGTAAGTTAGCTCTCGAGATCCATGCCAGCCTGTTTAGTGAAACTAAGACGGTTACACTAGAAAGCAGATGTTTTTACTTTATATATTGTTTTTCAACTCTTGTCAATGTGTAAGAGACTAAAATGCATCAATATTTGATATCAATTGAAGCTGCACTAAGGGAAAGGGGACTCAAAGACCATTTAAAAGGTCTTTAAAACATGTCAAAATCTGTTTATCGGCTTAATTTGTAACTCAAAATTTTCTCAGTGTATATCACTTTTATCTTTTTTCTCCTTTGTTCTTTAGATGCTTTGGTCATATTCTTATTTTGCTTTTCAGGGGAAGGTGCTTGAGCCTCTGGGTGCTATTACTTCTGGCAGTCAGTTCTTGGAGCCAGATGGTAAGATATAAATTGCAATTTTCACATACAGATTTCTCTGTGACTGTTGCTAATTATTGATTCTCATGCTAGGTTTGTTTCCCAATCATATACCTAACCCAGAGGATAAGACAGCCATGAAAGCTATCACCAAGGCAGTTCTTGATAACAGGGCTGATTTGGGAATCATCTTTGATACGGATGTTGACAGGTGATGTGCCATATATAAGTATTTTCTTTCAATGGAGATAGTCGTTGGTCAGTGCCCTTTTCTGATACGTCTTCTGGTCAGGTCTGCGGCTGTGGATTCAAGTGGTCGTGAATTTAACCGAAATCGTTTGATTGCTTTAATGTCCGCAATTATTTTGGAGGAAGTACGTATCTCCTTTTGACAAGTGTCTCTAGAACTCTTTTCTTACAAGCATCTTAACTGTTGGCTACTTTTGTTAATGTTTGACCAGCATCCTGGGACCACTATTGTCACAGACAGTGTAACGTCAGATGGGCTGACAACATTTATTGAAAAGAAACTAGGTCAGATGAGAAGTCAAAGTCACCTATTGATACCCTTGTTATGAGAATGGATGCTAATTTTAATAATATTATTGAAGGAGGGAAGCATCACAGGTTCAAAAGAGGATACAAGAATGTAATTGATGAGGCTATTCGTCTGGTACGATTTGGTTATTTGATGCATGGTTCTGATGGGTAGCATTTCAGTGGTCCCTTCATCTTTGTAAACATATTAACATATCCTTCATAAGATGGATCTTTTCATGGTCTTATTTTGTTTCCTGGATTGCCCAATTGCATAGTGTCTCAGGTAGCAGCATGATGTCTTTAAATAAAATGGTTGTGATTATGTTTCATGTGCTTGTGGTCTTCATGTCAGAGCATTCTTTTATTCACCTTCCTCCAGTGAAAGAAGTACCATCTCTCCGAAATATAGTAGGTAGTTGTAGGTATATTTTAGCTTGATCCAAATCTGATGTCCTTCACATTTCAGATTGTGTTGAATAATCTCCACCAACCCCCAAAAAGAAAAAGAATTCCTCTTTCTTGAAAAGGTAACTTTACATCCTACCTAATATTCTGAACACTTTATTACTCCAGAAAATTGTATGAGACCACTTATTTCTTTGCCAACTCTTTGCTTTTTAGTGTTGATGTACTATCAAAATACAACACTTTTGATGCTTAAAACTTGGAATTTTGTGTGTTCTCAAAGCTATGTTAGTGGGTTTGATGTGTTCTTATGTTTGTTTTTTAGGATTACAAGATTTGGCATGATTTATCGCAAAGTGTTGTAGATACTAAGTTTTTTAGGAACTACGAAGCACTCTATGGGTCGTGCACATTTCCACGAGTCGTAGAGTGATTTCATGGTTGGGATCCAGTGAAGAACCTATTTTTTGAAGATACATCCACGAATTGTCAAACAAGTCGTAGAAGATTATACGAGTCGTGGATAAGTTTTGTGCCTTGAGGATCGGAATTTGAGGAGTTTTAGGAAAGCTATCAGACGACACCTTGTACAGGCCTGTAAGTTTGAATACAACCCATAGAAAGGTCTCATAGAAGTGATAGCAGTTTTTGAAGATAGCAGAATAAGAAGCCCAAGTATGGGCCATGGAACTTTGTATGGCTCGTAACCTAGACCGTAGAACCCGCCGAATCTAGTTTTCTTATTCCATTTTGGTTTTTTATTTTTCTTATTATAAATAGGTTATTTAGGCTTTTTTGACAAAGAGACACACGAGAGAATTGAGAAACAATTTTCAGACTCCATACTTTGTGAATTTTACATAAAAAACGATACATTGTGTTTTCTCGTGATGAATTTGGGATTTCTTGTTCTTCATTTCATCATTGTAAGTGCTTAATTATGTTATTCCATATCATGATTCTTTCATCTACAATGATTATGCATAGCACAATCCACAACTAGGGTTGTGGAAACCATGAAAAACTAACAAGGTAAAATCGGATAATTCATAATTTTTGGAAAGTCTGCATGTATTAATTAATTCTCTTTATTTAGATTGCTTTTTAACGATGGTCAACGTTAGAACCCACCTAATTCTTACTAACTAGATCAAGGTAGTAATGAATAGGAAAAAATATTAATTAATAGGATATGACGTGATCTCTCTCATCTAATCAATCGAACTGGATCAAGGGGAGGTTGTACTAGAACAATAGGTAAGATTTAGTAATGTCATACTACGGGGATGGATAAAATACCATAGAAAAATTTACCTTTTGCCTGGATTAAAGGGTTTGGTAAACTTAACTTACCGTTCTGCATGCTACACACTAGAAAAGATTATGATTATCTAGTAATACAAAGTTAGGAATTCATGGGAAACATAATATCCTAAATAATTCTTTCACTGGTTTCACAACACTTGCTTCTAGTTTAGGTTTATTTTATTGGAAATACAAACCCCTCTTTCGGGAGATAAGTAGGTAAATTCATTCGATTTGCTTGCAATTACTCCGAGTCTAACCATATTCCTTGTGGGATTCGACCCTAACCTTGGTTAGGTCATATATCTTAACAACAACTGCTTAAACCGTCAAAAACAAGGTGTAGTTAGGGCGACATTGAGGGTTTTTCATCTTAGGTTGGCTGGTTATTATCAGAGATTCATTCAGGGTTTTTAATCTATAGCTTCTACATTGACTAAGTTGACTCAAAAGAAGGCCAAGTTCATATAAATGAACAGATGAGTGTGAAAAAAGTTTTTAGACTTTGAAGGATCCACTCACATCGGCTCTTGTTTTGACACTACCAGATGGATTTGATGGGTTTGTGGTATATTGTGATGCTTCTCGAATTAGTTTGGGTTGTGTACTTATGCAACATGGTAAGGTAATAGTCTTTGCCTCCAAATTGTTGAAGGTGCATAAACAAAATTATTTGACTCACGATCTTGAACTAGAAGTTGTGGTTTTTGTTTCGACGATTTGGCGATATTATTTATATGGCGTTCATGTTGATATATTCACCAATAACAAGACTTTTCATTATGTGTTCACCTAAAGAGATCTTAATTTGAATCAAAGGAGATAGCTGGAGATTCTTAAAGATTATGACATGAGTGTCCAATATCATCCCCGCAAGGAAAATGTTATCATCGATACTCTTAGTAGACTATCTATGGGTAGTGTGGTTCATGTTGATGAGACCAAGAAAGGGTTGGTGAAGGATGTCCATGGTTTAGCGAGATTAGGTGTTAGGTTGGCTAATTCTAATTATAGAGGCATACATGTTCAGAATGGGGTTGTGCCTTCCATGGTTGTTGATGTCAAGGAAAAGTAAGACTTGGATATGTCATTGGTCGAGTTGAAGAAGTTAGTTGTTGAAAAGAAGATAAAGGTTTTCTCCTAAGGGGGTGATCCTGTGCTTTGATACCAAGATCAATTGTGTGTTCTGGATATTGATGGTCTTAGGGAGGTGATTTTGAGACAGACCTATAACTCTTTTTATTCTGTACATCCGGGATCCACCAAGATGTATCAGGATTTGAGGGAAGTGTATTAGTAGCATGGTATGAAGAAGGACATAGTTGAGTTCATATTTGAGTGTCCTAATTGTCAATATGTGAATGTGGAACACCAAAAGCTCGATGGTTTGGCCCAAGGCATTGAGAATCCTGCTTGGAAATGAGAGGATGTAAATGTGGAATTTGTGCTTGGGTTGGTGTGTACCCAAAGCAATTTGACTATATTTGGATAATTATTAATAGAATGATCAAATCGGCTCACTTCTTACTGGTGAAGACTACTTTCAATACCAAGTATTATGCCAAGTTATATATCCAAAAGTTGGTTAGATTACATGGCGTGCATATGTCTATTATATCTGATCGTGGTACCCAATTTACTTCTTACTTTTAGAGATCACTTCAGAAAAGGCATAGTTCTAAGGTGAAGTTGAGTATCGATTTCCATCCTCAAACCGGTGGACAAGCAAAAAGGATGATTCAAACTTAATACTTGTTAGAGTTAAAAGGGAATTGGAATGACCATCTATTGCTTATTGAGTTCATCTATAACAATATTTATCATGCTACCGTTGGCATGACACCATTTGAAGCTTTGTGTGGAAGAAGATATAGATCCTTGATGGGATAATTTGAGATTGGTAAGATGACGTTGATTGGCCTGGACTTAGTGTTGGAGGCTATGGGGAAGGTGAAATTGATTAAGGAGAGGTTGAAAATTACTCAAAATCATCAAAATCCTATTCCTATGTTAGAAAGAGGGATCTTGAGTTCTTTTTCGGTGATTGGGTGTATGTGAAGGTTTCACTTATGAAACGTGTGATGCATTTTGGTAAAAAAAGGGCAAGTTAATCCCCCGATATGTAGGCTCTTATGAGATTATTGAGCGAAATAAATGACATTCGTTCACCCAAACTTTCATGTGTCTATGTTAAGGAAGTTGGTTGGTGATCATAGTTTGATTTATCCATTAGAAGGTGTTGATGTTGAGGAGAACATAACTTAAAAAGAAGTGTTGATGTTTTTCTGATAGACAAGTGAAGCAGCTCACAACAATTACATTTGCTTTAATTAAAATGCTTTGGAGGAACCAACAAGTAGAGAGTGCTACATGGGAAGCAAAATCAGACATAATGAAGCGATATCCCTATCTATTCCAATCTACTCAAGTGTAAGGTACTAGAACCTTCTTCTTCAAATGGTCCAAATTCCTTCCTTCCTATGCTTTCATGTCATAACATGCACATTTTAGCATGGATTGAATGATTTAATCATTTTAAATGCTTAATTACACTTAAAGAAAAAGGTGATCTCTAATCCCTGACCTTTTTAGTAAAGAAAAAGGTGATTTCTCATTCCTGACCTCCAGCCAACATTTAACAACTTATCTCAAACTTCAATGAATGGTTTCTAATTCATCCATTTACTAGTTTCCACCAAGAATTTGATGCATTGTGCCAAGTGCTTTTATGAATTCCTAACTACACAAACATGTGACTAGTTTTAGGAGAGAATGCTTTCATTTGAACTTTCCCTTGCTTCTATTGGAACTTCTTTTAAGTTTGTTAACCTGGGGTGGTAAAGGTATTGGAAAATTATTGATCCAGGGGAAAAGCTAGCAACATGAACTCGTGGGGTTGTTCTAGTGAGAAATATGAGAGAAAAATATATTATTGACTTGTGTATTTACATTGTTACATAAAGACCCTATTTATACATACTACCACTTAATCCAAATCCAACTAGGAAATTACATGCTATTCCTATTCCAATTCTAAATAGGACTATGTAATCCTATTCCTATTCTAACACTCCCCCTCAAGCTGGTGCATACAAATCATAAGCACCTAGCTTGTTATAAATATAATTAATACGAGGACTAGTGAGGGACTTGGTGAAGATATCTGCAAGCTGATCACTTGACTTCACAAACTTTGTAACAATATCTTTTGAGAGTATCTTTTCTCTGACATAGTGACAATCAATCGCAATGTTCTTGGTCCTTTCATGAAACACTGGATTTGATGCAATATGAAGGGCTGCTTGATTATCACACACAAGTTCCATTTGATCAACCTTATTGTGAGAAATATTGGGAGAGAATATTATTGAATTGTTGTCTACATTATTACATTGAGACCCTATTTGTAGATACTATATTAGACTCCTTTTACAACTAGGATACTATAATACAATCCTTTTCCAAATAGGATTCTATATACTATGGTAATTCCTATTCCTATTCTAAGTAGGATTGTATTTACTATTCCTATTCTAACACTCCCCCTCAAGCTAGTGCATACACATCATATGTACCTAGCTTGTTACAAATGTAATTAATACGAGGATCGATAACAGACATGTTGAGATATCAGCAAGTTGATCTTCCGGCTTCACAAAATTAACAGTCAACCTCAATGTCTTAGTCTTCTAATGCAATTCCGGGATTGCATTATTAAACTTCCCAAACCAAGCTTGAGAAGATTGTTTTAGACCATAGAATGATTTACGCAATTGACATACAAGGTTATCAGACTCCCCTCGAGCAACAAAATCAGGTGGATGCTCCATATAGATCTCTTTCTCGAGATCATCATAGAGAACAACATTCTTAATGTTCAACAAGGTCAATGGAGAATGACAATATGGATCATCTTAAAATTACTCTGAGAAAGTCTCTTTAAAACTTCTCGAAACTTGCTTATGCACCAAATTATTAGATTTGATGGCTGAAAATGGTCACAAATTGAGAAATAAAATTATATGGGTAGAGTCGGAATGATGACATGACCCTATTGAGAAGAGAATTATATGGGTAGGGTCGGAATGATGGCACGACCCTAGTGGAAAATAGAAATTATATAGGTAGATCATATTGACGACATGATCCTACTGGAAAAGAGAAATTGTATGGATAGGGTCGGAATGATGGCACGACCCTACGCAAACTAGATTTGATGAGTCACCGAAAAGACGAATAGAACTACACAAATCAAATCTGAGTCACCAAAAAAGACACAGTGCTATGCAACTCAGATATGAGAAAGTAGTTCGAAAAATTCACGGTACTACACAAATTGAATATGAGTCGTCCGGAGAGATGCCTGGTGCTACACAAATCGAATATGAGAAAGTAGTCACCGAAAAGATGATACGGTGCTACACAAATTAGATATGAAAAGTAGTCACCGAAATGATGGCACGGTGCTACACAAACACTGAAAGATGTGGGGTTGACACAAAACAACCCTAGAAAGTCATCGAAAATTGACGACTTGTTTGATTGAGTTTTCTTCCTTTAAATATGAGAATCATATATATCACTGACCCTACTTTTGTTAACATAACCATTGGCCAGACGGGCGGCATATATGGGTCATAGCCGCCCGCCGGCAGCAGCAGCTCTTTGATTTTCTACCAGGATCATAGAAGCTCTGATACTATGTGAGAAATATTAGGAGAGAATATTATTGAATTGTTGTCTACATTATTACATTGAGACCCTATTTGTAGATACTATATTAGACTCCTTTTACAACTAGGATACTATAATACAATCCTTTTCCAAATAGGATTCTATATACTATGGTAATTCCTATTCCTATTCTAAGTAGGATTGTATTTACCTATTCCTATTCTAACACTTACCAAATTTTAGCTTCCTCAATAACTGTTTGACCCAGATAAGCTTGCAAGTTGCTGTAGTCATTGCTCGATATTCTGCCTCTGCAGTCGACCGAGCAACCACACTTTGTTTCTTGCTATTCCACGACACCAAATCACCTCCTACTAATACACAATATCCGGATGTAGACCGTCTATCAGAGGGTGATCCTGCCCAATCAACATCTGTATATCCCGTGATATGTTCATGTCCTTGATCTTCGAAGAGTAGTCCTTTTCCAGGCGCTGACTTTATATATCGCAGAATACGAACAACTGCATCCCAATGACTATCACAAGGGGAAGTCATAAATTGACTTACAACACCCATAGGGAACGAAATGTCAGATCTAGTCATTGTGAGATAATTTAACTTTCCCACTAGTCTATACCTTTCAGGATTACTGAGTGGCTCCCCCTGTCCTGGAAGCAGTTTAACATTCGGATCCATAGGAGTGTCAATGGGTCTACCCCATCATCCCCATCTTCTCAAGAATGTCTAAGGCATACTTACGTTGACAAATAACAATACCTGATCCAGATTGAGCAACCTCAATACCTAGAAAATACTTTAGTCTGCCAAGGTCTTTAGTTTGGAAATGCTTAAAGAGATGTTGCTTCAAACTAGTGATACCATCTTCGTCACTGCCAGTGATAGCAATATCATTGATATAAACAACCAAATAAATACATAAATTTGCTGCAGAATGCCAATAAAATACAGATTATCAGCTTAACTGCGAGTCATGCCGAACCCCGGAATTACTGTGCTGAACTTTCCAAACCAGGCTCGAGGAGACTGTTTTAGACCATAGAGTGACTTGTGCAATCGGCATACAAGTCTACCAGACTCCCCCTGAGCAACAAAACCAGGTGGTTGCTCCATATAGACTTCTTCCGCAAGATCACCATGTAGAAAAGCATTCTTAACGTCCAACTGATGAAGAGGCCAATGACGAATGGCAGCCATAGATAGAAGAATACGGACAGATGCCATTTTAGCCACAGGAGCAAACGTATCACTAAAATCGAGCCCAAATATTTGAGTATATCCTTTGGCAACAAGACGAGCCTTAAGTCGATCAACCTGACCATCCGGACCAACTTTTACTGCATAAACCCAACGGCAACCACCAGTGGATTTACCTGCAGGTTGGGGGACAAGTTCCCAAGTACCACTCGTATGTAAAGCAGACATCTCATCAACCATAGCCTGCCTCCATCCCGAATGAGAAAGTGCTTCACTGGTAGTCTTAAGAATGGAAATAGAGGACAAAGACGATACAAAAGCATAATAGGATGATGTGAGACGATGATAACTCAAGAAAGTATAATGTGGGTTAGCATTTTGAGTGGACCGTATACCTCTTTTAAGTGCACTTGGTTGGCTAGGAGTAGGCAAGGCCGCAGTTGGTGCAGGGTCTGGCGCATGATATGAATCTTTTGGAACTGGTGCTGGATGTGGACGACGATGATAGGTCAAGAGAGGTGGAGGTTTGGTGAGTTTTGTTAGAGGTGGCACTATAATTTGAGATTCCTCGAAAGTCGGTACAGGTAGAACCTGAGGAAGAGGTAAGACCTCAGAGATATTAGGACGATCAGATGATGTATAGTAAGGTTGAGATTCAAAGAATGTGACGTCGGCGGACATAAGATATCAATTAAGGTCAGGGGAATAACAACGATACCCTTTTTGAACGCGAGAGTAACCAAGAAAGACACATTTGAGAGCACGAGGGGCTAATTTATCTTTTCCCGGAGCTAAGTTATGAACAAAGCATGTACTCCCAAAGGCACGAGGAGGTATAGGATGGAGATGTGACAAAGGAAACAGTGCGGAATGTGGAACCTGATTCTAAATAGAAGATGAGGGCATTCTATTAATTAAATAACAAGAGGCAAGGACAACATCGCCCCAAAAAGGCAGCGGAATATGGGACTCAATGAGAAGAGTGCGAGCAGTTTCAATAAGATGCCTATTCTTTCGTTTTGCTACACCATTCTGCTGAGGGGGTGTATGGACAAGATGTTTGGTGAATAATTCCTTGGTGAGTTACAAACTCTTGAAATTGAGAGGACATGTATTCTAATGCATTATCACTATGAAGAGTACGAATGGAAACATCAAACTGGTTTTGTATTTTAGCAAAAAAACTTTTAAATATAGAAAATAACTCCGAACGATCTTTCATTAAGAAAACCCAAGTACATCTTGAATAGTCATCAATGAAACTAACAAAATAACGAAATCCTAAGGTTGAACTGACTCGACTCGGACCCTAAATATCAGAATGAACTAAAGAAAAAATAGACTCCGAATGACTCTCAGTACTATGTGAAAATGTAGCATGAGTGTGTGTCCCAAGTTGAACGACTCACAATCGAATGAGGATAAATTAGACAAATTAGGCACCATCCTTTGCAGTTTAGATAGAGTAGGATGTCCCAAACGTTTGTGAATTAGGTCTGGAGTATCTATGACGGAGCATGCTGTGAAGGAATTGGAAGAGGTAAGATAGTAAAGGCCTTGTGATTCATGTCCTGTGCCAATCATCTGTCCCGTATTGCAGTCCTGTACAAGGAAAAAATCATCAAAAAATAAATGCCACAATGTAAGTCCCGCGTCAAACGACTAACATATGCCAAATTAAAAGGAGAACCAAGAACATAAAGAACAGAATCTAAGGGGACATAAGGTAAAGGTTGAACTTTTTCAATCCCTTTAGGTTTAGTTTGGATCCCATTGGCCAAAGTAATAGCAGGAAGGGATTGTGAGTAAACAAGATCAGACAAAAGTGTTTTGTTACCAAAAATATGATCAGAAGCGCCTGAGTCCATAACCAATGTTCCAAGAGTACTAGACTGTGAAACACAAGCAAAATGATTACCCGCAACAGGATCAATAGGTTGAGAAACTGATGCTGCATGTGGAGACAATTGCTTACTTGCTCGATACTGAAGGAACTCATCATATTCAGCCCGAGCAATATGAGCAGTATTGGATGATCGGTAAGGTGGAGCAACAGATTGCTTATTTGCTCGATTTCGAAGGGATTGTTTATATTCCTTTATAACAATAGGATCATAACTGGGGGGTGGACCATGCAAAGTATAACATATGTCACGAGTGTGTCCAGACTTGTGACAGTAACTACATTTAGAGCGAGATCTTCCAGAATGGCCTCCTCTGTGTCGGTTCTCCATAGTAGATGTTCGTTTATCAATAGTTTGAGATGCAAGAATAGATGAGTCAATAGTGGGTGATGAAACTACTTTATGACTGGGCGGCGCAACAAGACGAAGTAGTCGAGAGGATAATTCATCCATTGTAGGGATGGTAGGACTAGCTAAGATCTGGTCATGCACAGAATCATGATCAGCAGGAAGTCCAGTAAGTGTAAGGATTAAAAATAATGTTTGCCTGTGCTCTTGTTGTGTTGTGACGTTCGCTGTGACTGGCATCAACGTTTCAAATTCCTCCATGACTGCTTGCACTTGTCCCAAGTATGTAGACATATTAGATTCATGTTTCTTTAAGGTGGTCATTTGAGATACCACATCATAAAATCGAGATATGTCATTAGTATATTAAGCACGAGCCTTTTCCCAAACTGAATAGCATGTCTAGAATGGGCGAAACAAGAGCATCAACTTGGAATCAATAGAACGCCATAAAAGACTACACAATTGAGCATCAACCCTCTCCCATTGTGCTTTGGCTGTTGTAGATTCCTCAGTAGCCTTTTGCTTTTCATCTACCACATAAGCATTAGTTGTTAAGTGGTCGTGAACACCTTGACCTTTGCACCATAATTCAATCGAGGAAGCCCATGCTAAGAAGTTGGAACTACCCATTAAGAAGTGATCATAGGATGAGAACTTCCTATTCCGGTACTTTTGGAGCCAAACATATCGATCTCAAAGGACATCTTTAAAATCACACTTTTGTAGCCAAGAGAAAACTGGTCAAAAAATTAAAAAAAAAATTAGCCGGAAAATTGGCTGAAAACACTGAACAGTCGCCGGAAATTGCTTGAAGTTGCCGGAACCCTAATTCCGGTGATCGGATCTGGGAAAAAATTGCATAGATAGCCTCGGAATGGAGAGGCGACCCTGTTGGACAAAGAATCGAAAAAAAATCTTGCCGGAAACAGCCACACGCGCCGGCGCGTGTGGCGCATGGAGACGTAGATTTGGAACTTCTGGCGGCGCGTGAGGGCGCGTGGACAAGTGAAACTCAGAGGAGCTTGCTGGGGTGTGCTCGCCTGAGTATTCCGCACCTCGTGGTGGCGTTGGTTTTGCACAACACTCAGAAAACAAAGAAAACACGCACACCAGCCGACACAAATCAGCCCTGACAGCTACCGAAAATTGACGTGTGGTGGTCTGTCGAAAGTTTCTCACCAATGCTCTGATACTATGTGAGAAATATGAGAGAAAAATATATTATTGACTTGTGTATTTACGTTGTTACATAAAGACCCTATTTATACATACTACAACCTAATCCAAATTCAACTAGGAAACAACATATATTCCAATTCTAAATAGGACTATGTAATCCTATTCCTATTCTAACAGTTTCTATAACCGAGCACTCCTCGATATAATGACAAACTTTCAGGATTAAGCGTTGAGACAAACTGGAATCCTCTGATAACTAATCATCTTTTTCTTCCTGAGCTTAGTTTAGTATAGTACATTCAGATGGCGTATGGGCCATTTCCAATTTCGTTGTTTTCCTAACATTGTATCAATCTTTGTTGCCAAGCTTTAAGTTTCTCTGACCTTTGAGACGACAAACAACAACAACAACATATCTAGTGGAACGCCACAAGTGGGGTCTGGGGAGGGTAGAATGTACGCAAACCTTACCACTACCTCATAGAAGTAAAGAGGTTGTTTCCTGGGAACTCTCATCTCAAAAACCCATAAGCAGAATAAACTAGATATGGAAAAAGGAAAGGAAAAGAAAGGGAACAGAAAGAGCGACTAATAAGGAAAAACACATGATAGTATGCAAATACGATAAAATTAACATATAAAGACAGATAATGACAACACAAGATATAAAGGCAATGTAAATACGCTAAAAGTAAACAAGATAGGACTAATAATGATAACATACAATGTAAAGACATCACAACTCCTACGCTAAAAGTAAACAAATATAGGACTCATAATGACAACATATGATGTAAAGACATCACTACTCCTACTAACCTACTATATCACAAAGTCATATATCGACCTACCCCTACCAGCTATTAGCTCTCTACTCTAATACGCGACCTCCACTCTTTTCTATCTAAGGTCATCTCCTCGGTGAGATGAAGTTTCGCCATATCTTGTCTGATCACCTCCCTCCAATACTTCTTCGGTCTACCTCTATCCCTCTGTGTAACCCCTAAATCCAACCTCTCGCACCTCCTAACAGGAGCATCGTTACTCCTTCTCTATACATGTCCAAACCAACGCAGCCTCGCTTCACTCATCTTGTCAGCCACAGGGGCCATCTCTAACTTCTCCCGGATGATCTCATTCCTAATCCTATCACTCCTGGTATGTCCACGTATCTATCTCAACATCCTCATCTCCGCAACCTGCATTTTCTGAACATGCAAATTTTTAATTGGCCAACACTCCACCCCATATAGTAAAGATGGTCTAACCACCATTCTGTAAAACTTGCCTTTAAGCTTAATAGCACTTAATAGTAGAATATTGACAGAACTCTGTTGGTGAAGAAGCACATTTGGCTATTGAAACTAGTGGCCATGGAGCTCTCAAGGAGAATCATTGGCTTGACGATGGTGCATACCTTATGGTACATTTCTGCCAAATAATCTCTGGGTTCTATGATTTATATTTTCAGTACAGTTTCTATAACTCATTGGTTGGTTTTTGTCACTTGAAGGTGAAGTTGCTGAATAAGCTTGCATCAGCTAGAGCATCAGGACTAGGCGGCGGCAGCAAAGTCTTGACTGACATGGTGGAGGGTCTTGAAGAACCAGCTGTTGCTGTTGAATTAAGACTGAAGATTGATCAGAATCACCCTGATCTCAAAGGAGGGTATGCTATGGTGTCCCTCATAATTTGATTTGGCTAAGCTTATTGTATTTCTGTAATTGAGGAAAATACTTGTGTCTCCAGATCCTTCCGTGATTATGGGGAAGCAGTGTTGAAGCAACTTGAGAATACAGTTGAGTCAGATGCTAAGCTTCTGAAAGCACCTGTTAACTATGAAGGGGTAAGCTTTTAACCTTTTTGTCCAGGCAGAAGTAGATGATACCCTTTTGATATCACTAAATTTTTATTCTATCTTCCTTCAAATTGAAGAGCAGCTATTGTTTATGGACGGTATATTTCGTTTATTTAGTCGTAGTTGCTACATGTGCTAAATCATCATATGCATCTTGCTGTTGATCTAACCTTCTTTTACTGTCATTTGCTAACATTTAAGACATCTGCATACATATATTGGGAGTGTGAGTCTGAAGATCAATTTTGTTTGATGACAGGTTAGGGTTTCTGGTTATGGCGGGTGGTTTCTTCTAAGACTGTCACTGCATGATCCTGTTTTACCCCTTAATATTGAGGTTAAAACTATTCCTTTTGATTATTTCTTAAGCTCTTGCAATTTTCTGCGACTACAATAATCTGATATTAGACTATGTAATCATTTTAGGCACCAAGCAGTGAGGATGCTGTAAAACTTGCTCATGATGTGCTTAATGCAGTGAAAGAGTTCACCGCTCTTGATACCTCCGCCTTGACTAAGTTTGTTGGAGTATGAGTGTGCATCGAGTTTTTCTGTCGTCTAGAACGATCATCAAAATTTAGACCACTTGATCTCCATGCCGCTGACATGTTGGATTTTTGAAAATATGGAACCTCTTAGCATAGAAAAGTTCTATTTTAAAAAAAACAAAACAAATCAAGAGCTGTATGTAATAAAGTTGCACAATCTGTCTGTACAGAGAAAAGTGCGAATGATCGCTACCAGGAGACAATGGTGATTACTTTGTTTATGTTAGTAGTTTTGGTGCATCATTTACTTGAAGAAGTGCGGATGTTCAATGCCTATTACACTTGGATGGTTAAGTAAATTAAGTTATCTCCCACCTGTGAATAGAAAGATGGGTAAGAATCAAGGAAAAGAGAGGGGGGCAGAAGAAAATAAAAAATTCTGAATTGTCTTAGCATGTCAAGAAATGAGTTTTTGCATAGAAATGATGTCAGGTTGAGATTCGCGTGGTCCCAATGAAACGTGGGAACTGAAGCTTCAGAGAATTCAGACTGGGTATTTGCCCATCTGGTGGATGTGCTATTCTTCTCTTTAGTTGAGAAACATGAAATGCTGGATGAATTTCTGATCTATTTGCAACAACACCAATCCTCTGTACCACTTTATTGTAAGGACCAAAATACTTGGCACTTTCTTCTCTGTAATGATGTTGATGCACTGAAAGACCATGAAGATTTGAGCAATCTATCTATATATTATTAAAAGGAGAGGACAAAGCCATCATATTAAGTCAAATGACAACTTTAGTTAATTTAAATAATAAATTCAATTATAAAAACAACATATATAAATATAAAATATTTTCTACAATTACTTTAAATTCAATTATATAAACAAAATATATAAATATAAAATATTTACTACAGTTAAATCAAATTCAATTATAAAAACAAAATATATAAATATAAAATACTTCTACAATTAAATTAAAATCATTTTAAAAATCTATATTTAACTAACTTTAAATAAGTGTTAAATCAATATATTAACTAACTTTAAATAAGTATTTAAGCAATAATCAAAATCTTAAAAAGAACAAATCAATTTTTTTAAATTGATGGGAAACCTTAACTAAAACATTATTATATATTAATTGAAATTAGTATTAATTATTAAATATACATATTTAAAACTACTGAAAATTTCATTTAACGGATTACACATTATTTATATTTTTTGAGGCCTTTAGTCTAATATTTTGCCATAATACCCGATTACTAAATAATATACAATACTCACATGCTAAATAGTAAACATTTTGAAAATAAAGAAATATTAATATTACAGATTTAAAATTTTATATTTCATAAAACCTTAGTACAGTTTTTAATTATAAGTCAATTTGATAAATTTAATCTAAATCAAAACACAAAACAATATTATGAATATATTTACTTTCTATAACTATATTTTATATTTTATATCTATCTATATATAATAGGATGTCATGCCCCCGGAGGGTACCCTAGGCATGGCCGACACCCAGAGACTATTGCTAGCCCCTAAGCGAACCACTTAGCCTCGTCACATCACTCAGCATCAACATAGCGGAAAAACATCATAATAAGAGGAACTCAGGAAAGGGCCAAATGACCCATCATCAATCTTAACGTCAAATGAGTAAGTAAAATACTCCTTAGTTTATAAGGAAAACATCCACATCAACTTCAACATCGTGTCTACGAAGCCTCTAACCTGACTCAACTGTCTAAGAGAGGTGCCATGACATGCCATGGCTACCGACTCAATGAAATAAAGGAAAATAACATAGAAGGGTCTCCTCCGGATAGCAAGGAGTCTCACCAAAATCTGAACTCGAAACCTTGGACTTCAACGGTGCGCCTGCTGAAATCCTCGAACTCCTGTATCTGCATCATAAGACGATACAGCGCCAAATGGCGTAAGTACGTGGAATGTACTGGCATGTAAAATAGCTGAATAACAAGGTAAGTACACAACAATAAAGAAACATCGACTCCACATCATACTCCATCAGAAATATCAAAAGTCTATCTAAGGCAAGAGATTAGATTAGACAATTGACTCATCAACCTCTCATCAATCATCAACATCATAGCAAGCTCATCTCAAAGAACCTCAACATCAACTCACATCAAAAGAACATCACATCGACTCAAGGGATCATCACCTCAATTCAAGAAAACATCACATCGAATCAAGGAAACATCACATTGACTCGAGGAAACATCACATCGACTCAAACATCACGTCAACATCAACATCAGAGTTCTATCAAAGGAACCTAATTGGGAGTTTCTCTAACCGATAACCATCACTTATGAACCAATGATGATACAACGAAGCGATGCCGTTGCCACATCCATCCAATACCTTGCCCGGGGTAAAGGACATCACATCAGTGGATCCACTAGAAAACATCAAACATCAGTCCTCTTTTGGGACAAGATAGGAGCCATCCGCATTGCGGTTCAATCCTCTCTTCTTACGCGGGTCACATAGTTAATGGGTTTGAGTGGGACTCACTTTCTACCCATTTCGGTGCTCAATACTCCTCCCAGAACTCGACATGCTCATAAAACATCAACATCATCAGTCCCATAGGGACATAGTACATCATCATCAGTCACATAAGGACATGATATAATACCTCAACATCAACATCGGTCCCAGATGGACATAGTATAAAACCTCAACATCAACATCACTCCCATGGGGACATATTATAAAACCTCAACATCAACATCGGTCCCAGAGGGACATAATACCTCAACTCATAACATCGACATCAACATCAAAACTCAAGGGACATCATTTAGCAATTATATTCTAATGCTAAGACATCATAAAACATCATGCTCATCAACATCATCATATCATCATCAATACCTCATCATAACATCATCATCGTCAAGGCTCTAGACATATTCCCCAACTTCATTATGCATGCTCTTTTCAAATACAATAATTATAGGGTTTTAAAAATGCACTCATAAAATGGATTATAGTATAAAGAAAAATAGTGATGATCATCAGTTTATGTAGGAAAATTTCTTATACATAAGATAAAGTAGATTTTTTTTTCATGCATCAACTCTTCATATTAACCTTTTCACATCAAGATATGATATTCAACATTTAGGAGGGCACATGGGAGGACATTCCCATGCTTTAGGTTAGCTTTACATACCTAGAATGTTTTGCTAACAAAATTATGCAACACTTCCTCTTGATCTCTTCAACCTCAACTCCCTTCAAGCCCTAACTTTGGTGACTTTTAGAGAGAATACGCTTTAGAAATTGGGTTTTTGAAACCCTTTCTTAGAAACCAACATCTATTAGTCGTAGGGAAACGTTTAGGATAGTTAGGAATGGACCAAATTGCCCTTCGTAATTTAAAAGAATTTATCCCCGTCCTGAAATAACACAGTCCGCGATGCGGACCTGTCGCAGACAGTGTATTTTTGGAAATTCAACTCCGTCGAAAAATTTACAGAAAACATAAGTGTGGCTCCGCGACCGGTCCGCGACGCGGTCCTGTCACGCAGGCACACTGTTTTTCGTTTTGAAACGAAATATTATCTTTCGACTCGATTGCTTTAAAAATCGACCGAGACCCTCTTCCCACTCCATTTTCAGTGCTGATTATGAATCCACTCTCGGATTTTCAATCCGAGCATCGGAAGACGCGTTTTCCGCACGCCTCTTCCCTAGGGCTATTTTTGTAATTTATCGGGTGTTACATTATCTCCCCCTTGGGATCATTCGTCCTCGAATGATGTGTAGGAACGGTACATGGCACGAATAGACTCAAGGCTCACCTCGATACTCGCTCATTAACATCATCACCTCAATTTCTCATCGACCTCATTATCATGTAAATGTACACAGACATCAATGCCATAAACAAACATCACATCATGGTGAGAACATCAATTTACATAAAGGTAGGAATGTTACCTTCCACACTTTCATCACCCTCAAGCACGAACAGGTGCGGGTATTTAGCTTTCATCTCTTCCTCAGCTTCCCATGTGGCTTCCTCAACAAATTGATTCCTCCACAGGACTTTGACAGAGGCTATCTCTTTGTTTCTCAATTTGCGAACCTGCCGATCAAGGATCTGGACTGGAATTTCCTCATAAGACAAACTGTCTCTGACTCCCGTGCTTTCCACAAGAATTACCAAGGCAGGATCCCCCAAACATGTCTTCAACATCGAAATATGGAACACCGGATGGATTCCATCTAGTTCGGAAGGTAAATATAGCTCATAGGCAACCTTCCCAATTCTTCGTATGATCTGGTAGGGGCCAATATAGCGAGGGCTTAATTTTCCCTTTTTCCCAAATCTCATGACACCCTTCATGGGTGATACCATCAAGTAAACCCAATCGCTTACCTCAAACTCTAGGTCTCTTCTCCTCACATCTGTGTAAGATTTCCGACGGCTTTGGGCAGTCTTCAATCTTTCCCGAATAATTTTCACCTTCTCCATGGACTGGTGAACAAGATCAGGACCGATCAACTCTGCCTCTCTAACTTCAAACCACCCAATAGGTGATCTACATCTCCTCCCATACAATGCCTCATAAGGGGCCATTTGGATGCTCGCATGATAACTGTTGTTATATGCGAATTCAATCAATGGTAAATGATCATCCCAATTTCCTTTGAAATCAAGGACGCAAGCTCTCAACATATCCTCCACCGTCTGAATAGTGCACTCTGCCTGACCATCCGTCTAGGGATGAAAGGCTGTGCTCAAACTCACTTTGGTACCCAATACTTTCTGGAATGACTTCCAGAACTGAGAAGTAAATTGGGCTCCTTGGTCCGAGATAATGGACAAGGGAACTCCATGCAACCTCACAATCTCTTGGATATACATCTTGGCATACTCCTCTGCCGTGTTGGTCATCTTGACCGTCAAGAAGTGCGCTGACTTCGTCATTCTATCCACAATCACCCATATGGAATCATGCTGCCTCCTCGACCTCGGTAGGCCAATGATAAAATCTATGTTAATCATCTCCCACTTCCATTCTGGAATCTCAAAGTTTTGGGCCAAGCCAATTAGCCTTTGATGCTCAACCTTTACTTGTTGACAATTTGGGCATCTCGAAACAAACTCCGCAATATCCCGCTTCATTCCACTCCACCAATAGACCTCTCTCAAGTTGTGATACATCTTGGTGGAGCCCGGATGAATGGAGTATCTAGTGTTATGGGCTTCAGCTAAAATCCTCTCTCGGACACCATCAACATCAGGGACACATAGCCTACTCTGGTACCTTAATACCCCATCTCCCCCTTTGGAGAAGACCATCACTTTTTGCTTTTGAACATCCTCCTTCAATTGAAGTATAATAGGATCTCGATTCTGCTTCTCTTTTACCTCAGTCACTAGGGACGATGCAGACCCATTCTGAACATTAATTCCTCCCTCGTCGTTCTCCTCAAGCTGGACTCCTAATCGAGCCAACCTATGCACTTCCTTCACTAACTCCTTCTTTTCTCCTTCAACATGGGCTGTGCTACCCATAGACAACCTGCTAAGAGCATCAACAACAACATTAGCTTTACCTGGGTGGTACATGATGCTCATGTCATAGTCCTTGAGCAATTCCAACCACCTCCTCTGTCGCAGGTTGAGCTCTCTCTGACTGAAGATATATTGTAAGCTCTTGTGGTCCGTGAACACGTCCACATGCACTCCATACAAGTAGTGACTCCAGATTTTAAGTGCGAACACCACTGCCGCCAACTCAAGATCATGGGTCGGATAGTTCTTCTCATGAACTTTAAGCTGCCTGGAAGCATAAGCCACCACTTTACCTCTTTGCATTAACACACATCCCAATCCAACTCTTGACGCATCACAGTATATTACAAAACGTTCCGTCCCGTCAGGCAAGGTCAAGACAGGTGCAGTAGTCAACCTAGTCTTTAGCTCCCGGAAACTCTTCTCACATTCTTCAGATCACTCAAACTTGACCTTTTTCTGGGTCAGTTTGGTCAATGGGGCGGATAGAGAAGAAAATCCCTCAATAAATCTGCGAAAGTAGCCTGCCAACCCCAGGAAACTCCTCATGTCAATTGGAGAGGTCGGTCTTGGCCAACTGGCAACCGCTTCAATCTTTTGACAATCTACTCGGATCCCATTACCTGAAACCACATGACCTAGAAAGGCCACTGATTTGAGCCAAAATTCACATTTGGAGAACTTCGCATACAACTCCTGGTCCTTAAGAGTTTGAAGGACAACTCTAAGATGTTTAGCATGCTCTTCCTCACTCCTCGAATATACCAGAATATCATCAATGAACACAATCATGAACATATCAAGGTAGGGCCTGAACACCCTATTCATCAAATCCATGAAAGCTGCAAGTGCATTCGTCAACCCAAAGTACATGACCAAAAACTCAAAGTGGCCATATCTTGTTTGGAATGTCACATTCTCTTACCTTCAATTGGTGATAACCCGATCTGAGGTCTATCTTTGAAAAGCATGAGGCACCTTGAAGTTGGTCAAACAAGTCATCTATCTTGGGAAGAGGATATTTATTCTTGACTGTGACCTTGTTCAATTGCCTATAATCTATGCACATTCTCAGTGACCCATCCTTCTTTCGTACAAACAGAATGAGAGCACCCCAAGGAGAAACACTGGGTCTAATAAAACCTTTTTCTAACAGATCCTTCAACTGCTCCTTCAACTCTTTCAACTCAGCAGGGGCCGTCCTATATGGTGGAATCGAAATAGGCTGCGTCTCAGGAAGTACATCAATACCGAAGTTGATCTCCCTATTAGGAGGGACTCCAGGTAAATCCTCAGGGAACACATCAGGGAACTCATTCGCAATCGGGACCGACTCAAGAGTAGGGGACTCAACATCATCAGATTTAACTCGTACAAGGTGATAGATACACCCTTTAGGGATTAACCTCCTCGCCCTTAGGTAAGAAATAAAATTTATGCTTGGGTGCAACATAATCTCCCTTCCACTCTAGGACCGGTTCATTAGGAAAATGAAATGTAACAACTCGGGTCCTACAGTCTATGGATGCATGACAAGCATGGAGCCAGTCCATACCAAGGATCACATCAAAGTCAACCATCTCCAACTCCACCAAATTGGCCAAAGTGTCCCTATGATAGATAGACACTATACAGTCTCTATAGATCCTCTTAGCTAGAATTGACTCACCAGTAGGAGTCGAAACAGTGTAAGGCTCAAGCAAACACTCAGGAAGAATCTCAAACTTATTGGCCACATAGGGTGTCACAAAAGATAAGGTGGCACCCGGGTCAAGTAATGCATAACAATCATAAGAAAAGATTCGGAGCATACCCGTAACAACATCTGGAGCAACCTCTTGATCCCATCGATTTCCCATCACATATAGACGGTTCGTCCCGCTTCCTGCATTTGTAGTAGTTGCCTTCTGATGATTACCCTCGGGGGCGCTGTAGAAGACTGAGCTCGATTACCTCTATCACTCCACCTCTGATTTCTCATAGGGCACTCATTCTGGAAGTGACCAGGCTGTCCACAGGTAAAGCAAATACTAGTGCCATCACGGCACGCGCCAAGATGCAGCTTACCACATCTGCTATAAGGGGGCTTTCCCCTCGGACCTTGAGCAACACTGGCTTGGGACTGAGATCCCTGTGCTCTGAAGTTCTGATGACCATAGGATCTCTGATCATACTTGTTTTGCTGAACAGATGCACTCGCCATCGAAGGTGCATGGCTAGAAGACTTCTTTTGAAAGAAGGTCCTATCACCTTTATTCTGCTTCTGCTGATTAGGCTCATGCCCTGCCGATTTAGATTTCTTCTTCTGTTGCTCTTCTCTATCCCTCTTTTTGTCCTCCTCAGTCTTCTGAGCATAGACCATAAATCTAGCAATATCCATGCCTGGAATCAGCAACACTGCCTTGCACTCCCTCTTCACATGCCTGCCCAACCCAAACACATACTTCCTCATTCTTGCCCTCATATCAAGGAGCATCTCTGGAGCGTATCTGGACAGCTGGATGAACTTCAAGCTGTACTCTTTGACCGTCAGCTCCTCTTGTTTCAGATTCACGAACTCCTCGACTTTTGCCTCCCTCAACTCTTTGGGAAAGAAGTGATCCAGAAAGGCACTCTCGAACTCCTCCCACTCAGCCGGTTCAGCATCCTCACCTCTACCATCCTCCCACTAGTTATACCAGACATTGGCAACATCCTTAAGCTGGTAAGAGACCAGTTTGACTCCCTCCACCTCAGTCGCATGCATAGCCCTCAAGATTTTACGCATCTCATCAATGAAGTTTCGTGGGTCCTCCTCAACCTTTGACCCCATATAGACTGGTGGGTTCATCCTCAGGAAATCTCGGAGCCTGGTTGCAGCCGTAGGCTCTTGGGAACTGGAGCTAGGGGCCTGGGGACCGCGACTGCTACTCTGAGAGGCCACTAACTGGGTAAGCATAGCAATAACTCCCCTGTAGTCTGCTTCCTAAGTAGAGGCTGACTGAACAGGAGGTGCTGGCGGAGCCTCAGCAGCTCTATCAGGTCGTCCCCGTCTCCTTGTCCCATGCTGATTGGGGCCTCGGGTAAAGGATTCTCAGTATCAGGGACTGAGGCATCTCTTTAGGCAGCAGTATGTTTGGGAGGCATCATCTGCAAACGCGTAACACATGAATTAAAAAGGGCTTCATAGAGCCAAGCTCTAACGCATGAACTCAGAACATCAAAGAAGGGTAACCATTTCCTAAATGCCTTGCAGCATCCTGTTTATGAAGTGTGGTGCACAACACACGCATAAACAAGACTCTACTAGCCACAGCTTCATAGACTCCCTAGGACTCTTGAACTCTGTGCTCTGACACCAAGTTTGTCACGCCCTGGGAGGGTACCCTAGGCATGACCGGCACCCAGAGACTATTGCTAGCCCCTGAGCGAACCACTTAGACTCGTCACATCACTCAGCATCAACATAGCGGAAAAACATCATAATAAGAGGAACTCAGGAAAGGGCCAAATGGCCAATCATCAATCTTAACGTCAAATGAGTAAGTAAAATACTCCTTAGTTTATAAGGAAAACATCCACATCAACTTCAATATCGTGTCTACGAAGCCTCTAACCTAACTCAACTGTCTAAGAGGGGTGCCATGACATGCCATGGCTACCGACTCAATGAAATAAAGGAAAATAACATAGAAGAGTCTCCTCCGGATAGCAAGGAGGCTCACCAAAATCTGAACTTGAAACTTTAGACTTCAACGGTGCGCCTGCTGAAATCCTCGAACTCTTGTATCTGCAACATAAGACGATGCAGCTTCAAATGGCGTCAGTACGTGGAATATACTGGCATGTAAAATAGCTGAATAACAAGGTAAGCACACAACAATAAAGAAACATCGACTCCACATCATACTCCATCAGAAATATCAAAAGTCTATCTAAGGCAAGAGATTAGATTAGACAATTGACTCATCAGCCTCTCATCAATCATCAACATCATAGCAAGCTCATCTCAAGGAACCTCAACATCAACTCACATCAAAAGAACATCACATCGACTCAAGGGATCATCACCTGGATTCAAGGAAATATCACATCAACTCAAGGAAACATCACATCGACTCGAGGAAACATCACATCGACTCGAACATCACGTCAACATCAATATCAGAGTTCTATCAAAGGAACCTAATTGGGAGTTTCTCTAACCGACAACCATCACTTATGAGCCAGTGATGATACAACGAAGCGATGCCGTTGCCATATCCATCCAATACCCTGCCCGGGGTAAAGGACATCACATCAGTGGATCCACTAGAAAACATCAAACATCAGTCCTCTTTTGGGACAAGATAGGAGCCATCCGCATTGCAGTGCAATCCTCTCTTCCTATGCGGGCCACGTAGTTAATGGGTTTGAGTGGGACTCACTCTCTACCCATTTCGGTGCTCAATACTCCTCCCAAAACTCGACATGCTCATAAAACATCAACATCATCAGTCCCATAGGGACATAGTACATCATCATCAGTCACATAAGGACATGATATAATACCTCAACATCAACATCGGTCCCAGATGGACATAGTATAAAACCTCAACATCAACATCACTCCCATGGGGACATATTATAAAACCTCAACATCAACATCGGTCCCAGAGGGACATAATACCTCAACTCATAACATCGACATCAACATCAAAACTCAAGGGACATCATTTAGCAATTATATTCTAATGCTAAGACATCATAAAACATCATGCTCATCAACATTATCATATCATCATCAATACCTCATCATAACATCATCATAACATCATCATCGTCAAGGCTCTAGACATATTCCCTAACTTCATTATGCATGCCCTTTTCAAATACAATAATTATAGGGTTTTAAAAATGCACTCATAAAATGGATTATAGTATAAAGAAAAATAGTGATGATCATCAGTTTATGTAGGAAAATTTCTTATACATAAGATAAAGTAGATTTGTTTTTCATGCATCAACTCTTCATATTAACCTTGTCACATCAAGATATGATATTCAACATTTAGGAGGGCACATGGGAGGACATTCCCATGCTTTAGGTTAGCCTTACATACCTGTAATGTTTTGCTAACAAAATTATGCAACACCTCCTCTTGATCTCTTCAACCTCAACTCCCTTCAAGCCCTAACTTTGGTGACCTTTAGAGAGAATACGCTTTAGAAATTGGGTTTTTGAAACCCTTTCATTGAAACCGACATCTATTAGTCGTAGGGAAACGTTTAGGATAGTTAGGAATGGACCGAATTGCCCTTCGTAATTTAAAAGAATTTATCCCTGTCCTGAAATATCACAGTTCGCGACGCGAACCTGTCGCGGACAGTGTATTTTTGGATAGTCAACTCCGTCAAAAAATTTATAGAAAACATAAGTGTAGCTCCGTGACCGGTCCGCGACGCGGTCCTGTCGCGCAGGCACACTGTTTTTAATTTTGGAACGAAAAATTATCTTTTGACTCGATCGCTCTAAAAATCGACCGAGACTCTCCTCCCATCCATTTTCACTGCTGATCACGAATCCACTCTCGGATTTTCAATCCGAGCATCGGAAGACGCGTTTTCCGCACACCTCTTCCCTAGGGGTAATTTTGTAATTTATCGGGTGTTACATAAGAGAAGCTAAAAGTAAAAAAGAATTTTTTAAATAAACATGCATAATAGGATTATATTTTGTTCATTTTTAAAAAAAGTTTTTAAAGTACGTTATTTTCCTTTTTTTCCAAAGTTACCATACTTTTAGTACTAATTTTAGTACTAATTATTCAATTATTTAATTACTTAAAACTTATTTAACTATTTCCCCATAACTTCTCCTTAGTTATAGCAAAAAAAATACATATTTTTCCATTATTTTTATTAAATTTAAAACTGTAATAAGCCCGCTTGTAATTCTCAACTACTTTTTTACATCATATTTTTTAATTTTTAATAAATTGCTTATATTAATTGTTTACATTTTGAATTCACAGTTTTAAAAGTGGTTACAACTACTCCTGTTTTATCTCACTTACCCTAATTATTATATGAGTTTTCAAATTTAACATACCTTTTTACATTGTACATCTTATGGCTTCACTAATTTATTGCCTTTCATGAATATGCTTATTTGCTTTACTTTGATTTTGCAGATTTATTTTTAAGGATTGTTTTACGTTCATTACACAGTTTGTTGAATTCCTTTGTAAGTACACTTTTTTTTAACTCACTTTGAATTTATTTGGATGATTTCATTTTTTTTCTTTGTTGTTTATTTACGTAATTCATGCACAAATCATAAAATCAAGACCTAACCATTATTTGTTGCGAACGCTAAAGAGCTTCTCAATTTTTTCGATGTATCTTTCTTCATAAATTTTGTAAATTTTTTTTATAATTTTTGTTGGTGTTAATTACTTGACGAATTACCTGCACGATGTTATAAATTTAGTATCGACTTTTCTTCTCGAAAGTATTTTAAGGAAATTCACTTCCTTTTTGTGAAGAAATTGCTGCTGAAAAAAAAGGTCAAAGAAATCTTTAGTCTCCTACAAAGGTATTATAGTCAAAATTTAATTATTACTGCATAAATCTTTTATTATTAATTTATACACTACGCTTTCTTATTTATAAAAAATAACAATAATCAATATTCTCAAGCTATACCTTTATAAATTTAAATATTAATTTTTCATAATAAAAATCTATTTCTATATTTATAGTTATATATAATGGGAGTGGTAAGAAAAAATCACGAGTCAACACCACAAAAAAATAATATTTATTACTAAAATTGCAAATAGTATACGTATATACGCTATTTTAAAATATAAAATTTACTATAATAATTTAAATTTTATTCCTAAATTAAAGTTCTAATAATTTTTAGAACAGGACTAAAATAAATTGAAAAGAATGAAAAATTAATCTTTAATATAAATAACTGAAATGGCAAAACAAAAGAACATGCATTATTCTTCAAAATTAATAAACAAAAGAATCAAATCACGTTTACTTATTTTAAACAATTAATAGAATAAAATAAGGGGTAATGGGGTACTCATTTTAATTAATAGTATATGTACCCGCGCGTTACGGGGAAAGTTTTTGACTCTATAAAATTAATAAATAGTGTTCATAAATAAAAATTAAAGATATTGATAACACAAAAAACTTACTTCATAAGCATTATTTATACAACAAAATATCTTTAAATAAACTAATGATAACCTATATATTTGGTCAAACAAAATATAATTATGTGAAGTCTAAAGCATAGTACATTCAACACATATTTTAGAATATCATGATTAAATTATCAAAATGAATAGCATATCATATAATTCATACATCTCTATTATATTAAAATAAAATCTCAAAACCAATGTCACCAAGGAAATTATGCCAACCAAACTTCACAATTTACAAAAATTACATAATTTATCCATGAATAAGTTAGATTAATATCTAAATAAAAAATGTATATATAATAGTATTAATCATATTTATGTAGAATAACATATACAAAAATATTGTCTGAAAAGAGAAGAGACTTCAATATATAATATGTTTATTGTTTTAATAAACACAAATAAGATTAAATAAATAATTATGTTTTGAAGGTATTTTCGTCATATTTTATAAAATATTTTCCGTATGATGTTGCCGAGATATTTTTGATATAGATTTAAAAGCTTTTTATCTTATTGTATTGCTAAAGTATTTTAGTAAATTTTATATAATAAATTTATGATCATTGTGCAATTATACTTTATGCAAATTTTGTAAAAGTATTTTTATATTCTTATTGGAAAGTAACTTTTATTACATTTGTAAAAGTGTTTTCTTTATCATTATAAATGTACTTTCATTACATTTATAAAAGTGTTTTACGTATCATATTATAAGAATACTTCTAGAATAGTTTTGTAAGTGTTTTTTCAGTATAAATTATGCAGCCTAAGCATTTTTTTTTAAATACAGTTTAATGTATGTCGGAAAAATTAACGTATTGCACTGACTAAAACTTCATTCCAATTAAAAAGGAGTTTTAATTAGGATAAAATTTATCTTATAAATAAAATGAATTTTTTTGAAATTTGAATTATTAATTTACAAGATTTGCATACTAAATAACCTATTTCATTAGGACCTCAACTAATTTATAAGAATCAAAGTAATTATCTTTAATTGTTTTTATTATACAAAAATAAATATTGTTAGATAATCAATAAGATAACTTTGTTAATGTAAAAAACTAACTGCCCAAATTATTATAATTAAAAATTATAAAATATGAAATTAAAAATATAATAAATAGATTAGTCACTATTTTAAAAGTTTAAATTGATCTTTATCCACAATATCACTTTTAACTGCAATAGTAGTTACTTGCACGTATCTTTACCCACCAATTCACAAGCACACACGTTTATTAACTTAAACTGTGGATCAGTTTATTAAAAGCACTGAACAAATTAAATATCTCTTTTTTTTTTTAAAAAAAAAAAATCAGTTTTCTCCTTATTTGTAGCAACTAAATATTTTTTATTATTCTAATTTAAAAAAATTATAATAATATATACTAATTAAAAATTACAGGTTTCAAGGAAACAACCTCTCTACCGCTATGAGGTAGTGGTAAGGTCTACGTACACTCTACCTTCCCCAGACCCCACTTGTGAGATTTCACTGGGTATGTTATTGTTGATACTAATTAAAAATTACATGTAATTTCTTAAGTTAAAATTCTAATAATTTT
Source organism: Solanum rostratum (assembly GCA_029948455.1). Lineage (NCBI taxonomy): Eukaryota > Viridiplantae > Streptophyta > Magnoliopsida > Solanales > Solanaceae > Solanum > Solanum rostratum. The sequence goes on from CM057053.1 coordinate 52,543,461, forward strand.
AGACCAGGACTACAATAAATTTAAAAGAATGAAAAAGTAATCTTTGATATAAATAAATGAAACAACTAAATATATGTGGTTGCTGTGACGCCCGGTAAAATTACCAAAATGCCCCTAGAGTGAGGGTACGTGCGTAACGCATCTTCCGGGGCTCGTATGGCGAATCCGAGACCGGATTTGTGATCAGCATGAAAAATGGAGTGGAAAATGGTCCGGGTCGAATTTTAGGACGACCCGATCGAAAGATAAATTTTCGATCCAAGTCACAAAACAGTTACTGTCCGCGACAGAGGCGCGACGTGCACCTGCCGCGGAGAGACACTTATATATTTTTCCAGATTTTCGACGGAATGGAGAAAGCTCATTAAAAACACTTTTCCAAAAAATACACAGTTCGCGATAGGTCCGCGTCGCGGACCGTGTATATTCCGAACTGAAAATTTCTAATTTATTTCGAGGGGCATTCCGGTCAATCCCTAACCCCTCCTAAACACTAATACACGGCTAGTAAGGTCGTTTCTACACGAAAAGAGCCTAACAAAACCTATTCTAAGTCCTATTTCCAAAATCTAACAAGGCTAGGGCTTGAGGAGAGGAGAGAAAGGCTTGGGGTGAGAGATACGAGAAGAGAATCCTCGACATCACCCGGTTGAACAGTTGCATCACAGGTATGTAAGGCTAAACTAAAACATGAGATTGTTCTCTCATGTGCCCCATAGAGGTCATAGTTGAATTGATGATTGAAGATCTACATGCATGATTTCTTCGATGGATTTTCTTGAAAATTATATTTGAAATTACATGTTTTCTATGTTGATGATCATCATACTATTTGTTTTCTTAAATTGAATACTTTCATGGAATGTGCATGACCCTACATGACTATTTTGAAGAGCATGCATAACGATTTGAGACTTGAGTCTAGAGCCTTGCATTGGGATTGTTGACTGTGATGATGAGTTGATGAAATCTTGATTGTTGTATGAGTCTCTATAATGAACTCTACCGATGTGTTTATTCACTTGTTTGTTTCCTAATGACGGTTATATAATCTTGAGTCATTGAGGAGGTGTTGATGATAGGGTTAGAAATCCCTATGAGATGTTGATGATAGGATGGAAGTCCCTATGAGGCAATTGATGAAAAGGGGCTAAGGTCCCGGTGAAATATCAGTCGTGGACGGGGAGTGGGTCCCTATGAGACTGGCAGTCGTTGACGGGGAGTGAATCCCTATGAGACTGGTTGAGATTGATTTTATGAGCACTGAGTCGGGAGGAGTATAGAACACCAAAATGAGCAGGAGTGGGTCCCGCTCGAACTCATTAACTACGTCGCCAAACGTAGGAGAGGCTTAAACCATCACATACATACATATGGTTTCCCTCGAGGTTTAACAGTCCCTGAAAGCAATAGAGGATCTGTTCAGTTGATTCCATGTCGGGTTTATTGATATGGGATCCAGTGTTCCTTACCTGGCAAGTTTGGGACCACTGTGGCAACATCAGGGTGATTGTTGTACATTCACTGGCTCATAAGTGAGTGTTGTCGGTTAAGAGAAACTCCGGGAAAAATTCGTACCTTACTATGAGAGTCTAGATGAGATGTGATGAGAGGGGGGTGAACTCCTCTGAGATGATTCATGTGATGATTGAGACTTTTGATGAGTCTGAGATATTGATGTGTCACTTGTCCACTCTGTACTCTTTCATAGATGGGCAAGCTGGCGGTTAATGTGATTATGATGTAATTTTGACTTGATATCACTTTCCATATTTTCTACCGGCTTCTGTTTCATTCAACTATTTTACATACCAGTACATTCCAAGTACTGACGTCCACTCTGGACTGCATCGTTTTATGATGTAGAGGCAGGTACTAGAGATCATCAATAGGCGCTCCGTTGAAGACCTGAGATCCGAAGTTGATTTGGTGAGCCTCCCCTACTCTGGAGGAACCATTATTTCATTTAATCATGCTTTAGAGTTAGGATTGGACTATCTTCTTATTTTGCTTTGGGTAGCCATGGGTCTGTCATTGGCACCACATGATTTAGTGATAGAGGCTTCATAGACAGGTGTCGAGTATTGATGTTGATATTGTGAGCTAGTTCTTTCTACTAGCCTTCGTTATTTTACCTATATTATATTGAGAACTTTAGATGAATTGTGTCCACTGCTTGCATATAATTTCCGCTGATCAGTAGAAGTATATGATTGGATGATGTGATGAGACTAGGTGATTCGCTTGGGTCTTCGAATGCCGGCCACGCCAAGGGTACCCTCTCGGGGCGTGACAAACTTGGTATCAGAGCACAGAGTTCAAGTGTCCTAGGGAGTCTATGAAGCCGTGTCTAGTAGAGTCTTGTTTATGGGTGTGTTGTCGACCACATTTCATAAGTAGGAGGCTATTGAACATTAGGAATGGTTACACTTCTTTCTTATTCCAAATCGTGCGATAGAGTTGAACTCTATGAAAACTATCCTCTAATTCGTGCGTTACACGTGCAGAATCAATAACATGCCTCCCAGAAGAGCTGTCAGAGGAAGGGGACGTCCTTCCAGGCAAGCTGTTAACCCACCTTAGCCTTAAGTACCTGAGGGGCCCATGGATCCAGCTGTCCCTGTTGGGCAACCTCCTCAAGCTGAGATCTCGAATGCGGAGCTACGCCAAGCCATTCAAACTTTGGCCCAAGCTGTCGCAACACCTGCTGTGAGGCAAGGTGCAGGTGGAACAGACTCTCATGTCCGAGAATTTCTGAGGATGAACCCACCTGAGTTCACGGGGTCGGCATCTACTGAAGACCCCGAGAACTATGTAGAGGAACTTGAGAAGGTGTTCCAAGTGATGCACGTGGCTGATGCTGATAAGGTTGAATTGGCCGCCTACCAACTCAAAGGGGTGGCCAGGCTGTGGTTCGACCAATGGAAGAAGGGCCGAGGGGACGATGCTTCATATGTGACTTGGGCGGTGTTTGAGGAGGCTTTCTTGGGGCGCTTTTTTCCAAGGGAGAAAAGAGAGGCTAAGGTGAGGGAGTTACTGAATCTGAAGCAGGGCTCCATGACCGTGCAGGAGTATGGGTTGAAATTCACGCAACTATCCCGCTATGCTCCAGACATGGTTGCTAACATGAGGGGAAGGATGGGAATGTATGTAGATGGGTTGAACAGAGGACCCAAGAGAGATGGAAGAGGAGCTATGCCTGTGAGTGACATGGACATCGGGCGACTGATGACATTCGTGCAACAAGCTGACGAAGAAAGACAACAGGACAGGGAAGAGTTCAAGCGCAAGAGGGCTAAGATATCCAACCACGAGGTTGGAAGGAGAGGTAATGGGAATCGATTTCTAGCACCCTCAGCTGCTAGCACACCTGTGCCTAAAGGCACGTATGATCAGAGGTTCCGGAATACAGGGAACCATGGACCCCAGTCCCAAGCTAGTGTGGCTCAAGGTTCTTAGAGTAGGCCACAGTGTGATAACTGTGGAAAGGCGCTGTCATGATAAGAATGACGCATGCGTCGGGTGTGGCCAAGTAGGCCACTACAAGAAGGATTGTCCGAAACGGGCTGGCCAGGCCCAGTCTGCGGCATCGGCCCCACCAGTTAGAGGGAACCCAAGGGCCACTACGTCAGGTACAAGCGGGCCACAAACCGCTTATATGCTATGGGGAGTCGCCAAGATCAGGAAAATTCTCCAGACATCGTGACGGGTATGATCCAAGTCTTTACTTTTGATTGTTATGTTTTGATGGATCCTGGTGCCGCATTGTCGTTTGTAACTCCTTATGTGGCCAGTAAATTTGATAAAACCCCCGAGAGACTTCTTGAACCCTTTGATGTTTCTACTCCGGTGGGTGAGCCTATTCGAGCTGAAAGAGACTATAGAGCTTGTGTAGTGTCCATCCATCATAGGGACACCATTATTGATTTGATCGAGTTAAAGATGGTTGACTTTGATTTGATCCATGGCATGGATTGGCTTCACGCCTGTTATGCCTCTGTGGATTATAAATCCCGAACGGTTAAGTTCCAATTTCCAAATGAACTAGTTCTAGAGTGGAAGGGTGACTCAGTGACACCTAGGGGGAGGTTTATCTCATATCTTAAAGCCCGGAAGTTAATTTCCAAAGGCTGTATTTATCACTTGGTGAGAGTGAAATCTGATGATGTTGAGTCCCTAACTCTTGAGTCAGTTCCGGTTGTCAACGAGTTTCCAGAAGTCTTTCCTGATGATCAGCCCAGAGTCCCTCTCGATAGGGAGATTGACTTTGGGATTGATGTTCTTCCAGATACCCAGCCTATTTCGATCCCACAGAATGGCCCCCGTTGAGTTAAAAGAATTGAAAGAGCAATTAAAAGATTTGCTGGAAAAGGGCTTCATTAGGCCAAGTGTTTCGCCATGGGGTGCCCCTGTTTTATTCGTGCGGAAGAAAGATGGGTCTCTCAGAATGTGTATCAATTATAGGCAACTGAACAAGGTCATGATAAAGAAAAAATATCCCCTCCCAAGGATAGATGATTTGTTTGACCAACTTCAGGACACCTCTTGCTTCTCTAAGATAGATCTTAGATCTGGCTACCATCAGTTGAAGGTGAGGGAGTGTGACGTTCCAAAGACAACCTTCAGGACTAGATATGGCCATTTTGAGTTCTTTGTCATGTCCTTCGGACTGACGAATGCACCTGCCGCCTTTATGGACTTGATGAACAGAGTGTTCAAGCCATATCTTGATTTGTTTGTGATTGTGTTCATCGACGACATCCTAGTGTATTCAAGGAGTGAGGAGGAGCATGCTAACCACCTCAGAGTGGTCCTCCAAACTCTTAAGGACCATGAGTTGTATGCAAAGTTCTCCAAATGTGAATTCTGGCATGAGTCAGTGGCCTTCCTAGGCCACGTGGTTTCCAGGCCACGTGGTTTCCAGGCCACATGGTTTCCAATGACGGTATTCGAGTGAATGCCTAAAAGATTTAGGCGGTTAAGAACTGGCCCCGACCGACCACTCCAACTGACATCAAAAGTTTCCTGGGGCTGGGAGGCTACTACCGCAGGTTTGTGGAGGGATTTTCTTCCCTATCTGCGCCACTGACCAAATTGACTCAGAAAAAGGTCAAATTCCAGTGGTCCAAAAAATGTGAAAAGAGTTTCCAGGAATGGAAAACAATGTTAACTACTGCACCAGTCCTAACTCTACCCGACGGGTCCAAAGACTTTGTAATTTATTGCGATGCCTCGATGGTTGGATTGGGATGTGTATTAATGCAAAGGGGGAAAGTGATAGCTTATGCTTCCAGGCAACTCAAGGTTCACGAGAGAAACTACCCAACCCATGACCTCGAATTGGCAGCAGTAGTGTTTGCAGTTAAAACTTGGCGGCACTACCTTTACGGAGTGCATGTGGATGTGTTCACTGACGACAAGAGCTTGCAGTATGTTTTTAGCCAAAAAGAACTCAACTTGCGACAGAGGAGATGGATAGAATTGCTCAAGGATTATGACATGAGCATTCACTACCACCCAGGTAAAGCTAACGTCGTGGCTGATGCTCTTAGCAGGTTATCAACGGGTAGCACAGCCCATGTGGAGGAAGAAAAGAAGGAGTTAGCCAAGGACGTGCACTGGTTGGCTCGATTAGGAGTCCGACTCGAGGAGAACAACGAAGGAGGAGTTAATGTCCAGGACGGGTCTGCTTCCTCGTTGGTGGTGGAGGTGAAGGAAAAGCAAGACCAAGACCCCGTCCTACTCCAATTGAAGGAGGATGTCGAAAATCAGAGGGTGATGGTCTTCTCCAAAGGGGGAGATAGAGTGTTAAGATACCAAAGTCAATTGTGTGTCCCAGATGTTGATGATATACGAGAAAAAATAATGGCAGAAGCTCATAACACGAGATATTCCATTCATCCCGCGCTCCACCAAAATGTACCAGTACTTAAGGGAGGTCTATTGGTGGAACGGAATGAAGAGGGACATCACGGAGTTCGTTTCGAAGTGCCTAAATTGCCAACAAGTGAATGTTGAGCATCAAAGGCCATGTGGGTTGGCTTAGAACTTTGAAATTCCGGAGTGGAAATGAGAGATGATTAATATGGACTTTATCACTGGTCTGCCAAGGTCTCGAAAGCAACATGATTCGATATGGGTGATAGTGGACAAAATGACTAAATCAGCTCACTTCCTGGTAGTCAAGACAACGAACACTGCAGAAGCGTATGCCAAGTTATACATCCAGGAGATTGTTAGGTTGCATGGAGTCCCCTTGTCCATCATCTCGGACAGAGGAGCTCAATTTACCTCCCAGTTTTGGAGATCATTTCAAAAAAGCTTGGGTACTAAGGTGAACCTGAGTATGGCTTTCCATCCACAGATGGATGGTAAAGCGGAGCGTAAATTCAAACATTGGAGGACATGTTGAGAGCTTGCATCCTTGATTTCAAAGGGAATTGGGATGATCATTTCCCTCTGGCTGAATTTGCATATAACAATAGTTATCATGCGAGCATCCAAATGGCTCCTTATGAAGCCTTGTACGGAAGGAGGTATCGATCGCCCATTGGGTGGTTTGAGGTTGGAGAAGCGGAGCTCATTGGACCCGATCTTGTTCACCAGTCGATGGAGAAGGTCAAGGTCATTAGAGAGAGGTTAAAGACTGCCCAGAGTCGGCAAAAATCTTACACTGACGTGAGGAGAAGAGATCTGGAGTTCGAAGTAGATGATTGGGTGTACTTGAAGGTGTCACCTATGAAGGGTGTCCTAAGGTTTGGGAAGAAAGGAAAGTTGAGTCCACGTTATGTTGGACCCTATCAAATCGTAAGGAGAATTGGGAAGGTGGCCTACGAGTTAGAGTTTCCTTCCGAGCTAGATGGGGTACACCCGGTGTTCCATGTGTCTATGCTAAAGAAATGCTTGGGAAATCCGGCCTTGGTGATCCCTGTTGATAGCATTGGGGTGAAGGATAACCTATCGTACGAAGAGGTTCCGGTTCAAATCCTTGATCGTTAGATTTGTAAACTAAGGAACAAAGAAATAGCCTCAGTCAAAGTCCTATGGAGGAATCAATTCGTTGAAGAGGCCACATGGGAAGCTGAGGAGGAGATGAAGGCAAAGCATCCACACCTGTTCGTGCCAACTGATAGTGAAAGTATTGAAGGTAAAAATCCTTACTCTTCACTAAGCTAAGTGCTGTATTCTTTTATGTGACTTGCTGTCATTGAGTCGAGGGTTGATTTATCGAATTGAGGGTGGGAATGAGTCTTGAGTATATTCGTGCTTTAATCCCCATCTCCACTCCTCATTCGAGGACGAATGATCCCAAAGGGGAGATGATGTGACGCCTGGTAAAATTACCAAAATGCCCCTAGAGTGAGGGTACGCGCGTAACGCATCTTCCGGGGCTCGTACGACGAATACGAGACTGGATTCATGATCAGCATGAAAAATAGAGTGGGAAAATGGTCCGGGTCAAATTTTAGGACTACCCGATCGAAAGATAAATTTTCGATCCAAGTCACAAAATAGTGACTGTCCGCGACAAAGGCGCGACGCGCACCTGCCGCGGAGAGACACTTATATATTTTTCCAGATTTTTGATGGGATGGAGAAAGCTCGTTAAAAATACTTTTTCAAAAAATACACAGTTCGCGATAGGTTGGCGTCACGGACCGTGTATATTCCGAACTGGAAATTTCTAATTTATTTCGAGGGGCATTCCGGTCAATCCCTAACCCCTCCTAAACAGTAATACATGACTAGTAAGGTCGTTTCTACACGAAAAGAGCCTAACAAAACCTATTCTAAGTCCTATTCCAAAATCTAACAAGGCTAGGGCTTGAGGAGAGGAGAGAAAGGCTTGGGGTGAGAAATACGAGAAGAGAATCCTCGACATCACCCGGTTGAACAGTTGCATCACAGGTATGTAAGGCTAAACTAAAACATGGGATTGTTCTCTCATGTACCCCATAGAGGTTATAGTTGAATTGATGATTGAAGATCTACATGCTTGATTTCTTCGATGGATTTTCTTGAAAATTATATTTGAAATTACATGTTTTCTATGTTGATGATCATCAGACTATTTGTTTTCTTAAATTGAATACTTTCATGGAATGTGCATAACCCTACATGGCTATTTTGAAGAGCATGCATAATGATTTGAGACTTGAGTCTAGAGCCTTGCATTGAGATTGTTGATTGTGATGATGAGTTGATGAAATCTTGATTGTTATATGAGTCTCCATAAATGAACTCTACCGATGTGTTTATTCACTTGTTTCCTAATGACAGTTATATAATCTTGAGTCATTGAGGAGGTGTTGATGATAGGGTTAAAAATCCCTATGAGATGTTGATGATAGGGTGGAAGTCCCTATGAGGTAATTGATGAAAAGGGGCCAAGGTCCCGGTGAAATATCAGTCGTGGACGGGGAGTGGGTCCCTATGAGACTGGCAGTCGTTGACGGGGAGTGAATCCCTATGAGACTAGTTGAGGTTGATTTTATGAGCACTGAGTCGGGAGGAGTATTGAGCACCGAAATGAGCAGGAGTTGGTCCCACTCGAACTCATTAACTACGTCGCCAAATGTAGGAGAGGCTTAAACCATCACATACATACATATGGTTTCCCTCGAGGTTAAACAGTCCTTGAAAGCAATAGAGGATCTGTTCAGTTTGATTCCATGTCGGGTTTATTGATATGGGATCCAATGTTCCTTACCTGGCAAGTTTGGGACCACTGTGGCAACATCAGGTGATTGTTGTACATTCACTGGCTCATAAGTGAGTGTTGTTGGTTAACAGAAACTCCCGGGAAAATTCGTACCTTACTTTGAGTCTAGATGAGATGTGATGAGAGGGGGGTGAACTCCTCTGAGATGATTCATGTGATGAGTTGAGACTTTTGATGAGTCTGAGATATTGATGTGTCACTTGTCCACTCTGTACTCTTTCGTAGATGGGCAAGCTGGCGGTTAATGTGATTTTGATGTTATTTTGACTTGATGTTACTTTCCATATTTTCTACCGATTTCTGTTTCATTCAGCTATTTTACATACCAGTACATTGCAAGTACTGACGTCCACTCTGGACTGCATCGTTTTATGATGTAGAGGCAGGTACTATAGATCATCAACAGGCGCTCCATTGAAGATCTGAGATTCAAAGTTGATTTGGTGAGCCTCCCCTACTCCGGAGGAACCATTATTTTGTTTCATTATGCTTTAGAGTGAGGATTGGACTATCTTCATATTTTGCTTTGGGTAGCCACGGGTCTGTCATTGGCACCACATGATTTAGTGATAAAGGCTTCATAGATAGGTGTCGAGTATTGATGTTGATATTGTGAGCTAGTTCTTTCTACTAGCCTTCGTTATTTTACCTATATTATATTGAGAACTTTAGATGAATTGTGTCCGTTGCTTGCATATAATTTCCGCTAATCAGTAGAAGTATATGATTGGATGATGTGATGAGACTAGGTGGTTCGCTTGGGGGCTAGCAATAGTCTTCGAATACCGGCCACGCCAAGGGTACCCTCTCTGGGCGTGACAAACGTGGTATCAGAGCACAGAGTTCAAGTGTCCTAGGGAATCTATGAATCTATGAAGTCGTGTCTAGTAGAGTCTTGTTTATGGGTGTGTTGTCGACCACATTTCATAAGCAGGAGGCTATGGGACATTAGGAATGGTTACACTTCGTTCTTATTCCAAATCGTGCGATAGAGTTGAACTCTATGAAAACTATCCTCTAATTCATGCATTACACGTGCAGAATCGATAACATGCCTCCCAGAAGAGCTGTCAGAGAAAGGGGACGTCCTGCCAGGCAAGTTGTTAACCCACCTGAGCCTCAAGTACCCGAGGGGCCCACGGATCCAGCTGTCCCTGTTGGGCAACCTCCTCAAGCTGAGATCTCGAATGCTGAGCTACGCCAAGCCATTCAAACTTTGGCCCAAGCTATTGCAGCACTTGCTGTGAGGCAAGGTGCAGGTGGATCAGACTCTCATGGCACCTCTAGAGTCCGAGAATTTCGGAGGATGAACCCGCCTGAGTTCACGGGGTCGGCATTGTCACGCCCCGGGAGGGTACCCTTGGCGTGGCCGGCACTCGAAGACTATTGCTAGCCCCCAAGCGAACCACCTAGTCTCATCACATCATTCAATCATACTTCTACTGATCAGCGGAAAGTATATGCAAGCAGTGGACGTAGTTCATCTAAAGTTCTCAATATAATATAAGCAAAATAACGAAGGCTAGTAGAAAGAACTAGCTCACAATATCAACATCAATGCTCGACACCGATCTATGAAGCCTCTATCACTAAATCATGTGGTGCCAATGACAGACCCATGGCTACCCAAAAACAAAATAAGATAATAGTCCAATCCTAACTCTAAAGCATGATGAAATAAAATAATGGTTCCTCCGGAGTAGGGGAGGCTCACCAAATCAACTTCGGATCTCTGATCTTCAATGGAGCACCTGTTGATGATCTCTAGTACCTGCCTCTACATCATAAAACGATGCAGTCCAGAGTGGACGTCAGTACTTGGAATGTACTGGTATGTAAAATAGCTGAATGAAACAGAAACCGGTAGAAAATATGGAAAATAATATCAAGTCAAAATAGACATCATAATCACATTAACCGCCAGCTTGCCTGTCTGCAAAAAAGTACGGAGTGGGCAAGTGACACATCATTATCTCAGACTCATCAAAGTCTCAACTCATCACATGGATCATCTCAGAGGAGTTCACCCCCTCTCATCACATCTCATCTAGACTCAGAATAAGGTACGAATTTTCCCGGGAGTTTCTCTTAACCGACAACACTCACTTATGAGCTAGTGAATGTACAACAATCACCCTGATGTTGCCACAGTGGTCCCAAACTTGCCAGGTAAGGAACACTGGATCCCATATCAATATACCCGACATGGAATCAAACTGAACAGATCCTCTATTGCTTTCAGGGACTGTTAAACCTCGAGGGAAACCATATGTATGTATGTGATGGTTTAAGCCTCTCCTACGTTTGGCGACGTAGTTAATGAGTTCGAGTGGGACTCACTCCTGCTCATTTCGGTGCTCAATACTCCTCCTTACTCAATGCTCATAAAATCAACCTCAACCAGTCTCATAGGGATTCACTCCCCGTCAACGACTGCCAGTCTCATAGGGACCCACTCCCCGTCCACGACTGATATTTCACCGGGACCTTGGCCCTTTCATCAATTATCTCATAGGGACTTTCACCCTATCATCAACATCTCATAGGGACTTTAACCCTATTATCAACACCTTCTCAATGACCCAAAAGTATATAACAGTCATTAGGAAACACGTGAATAAACACACCGGTAGAGTTCATTTATAGAGACTCATACAACAATTAAGATTTCATCAACTCATCATCACAGTCAACAATCCCAATGCAAGGCTCTAGGTTCAAGTCTTAAATTCATTATGCATGCTCTTCAAAATAGTCATGTAGGGTTATGCAAATTCCATGAAAGTGTTCAATTTAAGAGAACAAATAGTATGATGATCACCAACATAGAAAACATGTAATTTCAAATAAAATTTTCAAGAAAATCCATCAAAGAAATCATGCATGTAGACTCTTCAATCATCAACTCATCTATGACCTCTATGGGGCACATGAGAGGACAATCTCATGTTTTAGTTTAGCCTTACATACCCGTGATGCACTGTTCAATCGGGTGATGTCGAGGATTCTCTTCTCGTGTTCCTCACCCCAAGCCTTTCTCTCCTATCCTCAAGCCCTAGCCTTGTTAGATTTTAGAATAGGACTTAGAATAGGTTTTGTTAGGCTCTTTTCGTGTAGAAACGACCTTACTAGCCGTGTATTAGTATTTAGGAGGGGTTAGGGATTGACCGGAATGCCCCTCGAAATCAATTAGAAATTTTCAGTTCGGAATTTATACGGTCCGCGACGCGGACCTATCGCGCACTGTGTATTTTTGGAAAAAGTATTCTTAAACGAGTTTTCTCCATCCCGTCGAAAATCTGGAAAAATATATAAGTGTCCCTCCGCGACAGGTGCGCGTCGCGCCTCTGTCGTGGACAGTCACTGTTTTGTGACTTGGATAAAAAATTTATCTTTCGATCAGGTCGTCCTAAAATTCGACCCGGACCATTTTCCCACTCCATTTTTCATGCTGATCACGAATCCGGTCTCGGATTTGCCATACGAACCTCGAAAGATGCGTTACGCGCGTACCCTCACTCTAGGGGCATTTCGGTAAATTTATCGGGCGTCACATCATCTCCCCCTTGGGATCATTCGTCCTCGAATGAGGAGTGGAGGTGGGCATTAAGGCACGAATAGACTTACGACTCATTCCCACACTCAATTCAATAATAGTAAGTCAGATACAAGAATAGGACACTTAGCTTAGTGAAGAGCAAGGATTTACCTTCAGTGCTTTCACCATCAGTTGGCACGAACAGGTGCGGATACTTTGCCTTCATCTCCTCATCAGCTTCCTATGTGGCTTCTTCAACGAATTGATTCCACCACAGGACTTTGACTGAGGCTATTTCTTTGTTCCTTAGTTTACGAATCTGATGATCAAGAATTTGAACCGGAACCTCTTCGTAAGATAGGTTATCCTTCACCCCAATTCTATCAACAGGGATCACCAAGGCCGGGTTTCCCAAGCATTTCTTTAGCATTGACACATGGAACACCGGGTGTACCCCATCTAGCTCGGAAGGCAACTCTAGCTCGTAGGCCACCTTCCCAATTCTCCTTACGATTTGATAGGGTCCAACATAACGTGGACTCAACTTTCCTTTCTTCCCAAACCTTAGGACACCCTTCATAGGTGACACCTTCAAGTACACCCAATCATCTACTTCGAACTCCAAATCTCTTCTCCTCACGTCAGTGTAAAATTTTTGCCGACTCTGGGCAGTCTTTAACCTCTCTCTAATGACCTTGACCTTCTCCATCGACTGGTGAACAAGATCAGGTCCAATGAGCTCCGCTTCTCCAACCTCAAACCACCCAATGGGCGATCTACACCTCCTTCCATACAAGGCTTCATAAGGAGCCATTTGGATGCTCGCATGATAACTATTGTTATATACAAATTCAGCCAGAGGCAAATGATCATCCCAATTCCCTTTGAAATCAAGGACGCAAGCTCTCAACATATCCTCTAGTGTTTGAATTGTACGCTCCGCCTGACCATCCGTCTGTGGGTGGAAAGCTGTACTCAGGTTTACCTTAGTACCCAAGCTTTTCTGAAATGATCTCCAGAATTGGGAGGTAAATTCAGCTCCTCTGTCCGTGATGATGGACAAGGGGACTCCATGCAACTTCACAATCTCCTAGATGTACAACTTGGCATACTCTTCGGCAGTGGTCGTTGTCTTGACTGCTAGGAAGTGAGCTGATTTAGTCATTCTGTCCACTATCACCCATATCGAATCATGTTGCTTTCGAGACTTTGGAAGCCCAGTGATAAAGTCCATATTAATCATCTACCATTTCCACTCTGGAATTTCAAAGTTCTGAGCCAATCCACATGGCCTTTGATGCTCAACCTTCACTTGTTGGCAATTCGGGCACTTCGAAACGAACTCCGCGATGTCTCTCTTCATTCCATTCCACCAATAGACCTCCCTTAAGTCATGGTACATTTTGGTGGAGCCAGGATGAATGGAATATCTAGTGTTATGAGCTTCTTCCATGATTCTGTCTCGTATGCCATCAACATCTGGGACACACAATCGACTCTGATATCTCAACACTCCATCTCCCCCTTTGGAGAAGACCATCACCCTCTGATTTTGGACATCCTCCTTCAATTGGAGTAGGACAGGGTCTTGGTCTTGTTTTTCCTTCACCTCCACCACTAACGAGGAAGCAGACCCGTCCTGGACATTAATTCCTCCTTCGTTGTTCTCCTCGAGTCGGACTCCTAATCGAGCCAACCGGTGCATGTCCTTGGCTAACTCCTTCTTTCCTTCCTCCACATGGGCTGTGCTACCCATTGATAACCTGCTAAGAGCATCAGCCACGACGTTAGCTTTACCTGGGTGGTAATGTATGCTCATGTCATAATCCTTGAGCAATTCTAACCACCTCCTCTGTCGCAAGTTGAGTTCCTTTTGGCTAAAAACATACTGTAAGCTCTTGTGGTCAGTGAACACATCGACATGCACTCCATACAAGTAGTGCCGCCAAATTTTAAGTGCAAACACCACTGCTGCCAACTCGAGGTCGTGGGTTGGGTAGTTTCTCTCATGAACCTTGAGCTGCCTGGAAGCATAAGCTATCACTTTCCCCCTTTGCATTAATACACATCCCAATCCAACCATCGAGGCATCACAATGGATTACGAAGTCTTCGGTCCCGTCGGGTAGAGTTAGGACCGGTGCAGTAGTTAACCTTGTTTTCAATTCCTGGAAACTCCTTTCACATTTTTCGGACCACTGGAATTTGACCTTTTTTTGAGTCAATTTGGTTAGTGGCGCGGATAGGGAAGAAAATCCCTCCACGAACCTGCGGTAGTAGCCTGCCAGCCCGAAGAAACTTCTGATATCAGTTGGAGTGGTCGGTCGGGGCCAGTTCTTAACCGCCTCAATCTTTTGGGCATCCACTCGTATACCGTCACCGGAAACCACGTGGCCTAGGAAGGCCGCTGACTCACGCCAGAATTCACATTTGGAGAACTTTGCATACAACTCATGGCCCTTAAGAGTTTGGAGGACCACTTTGAGGTGGTTAGCATGCTCCTCCTCACTCCTTGAATACACCAGAATGTCATCGATGAATACAATCACAAACAAATCAAGATATGGCTTGAACACTCTATTCATCAAGTCCATAAAGGCGGCAGGTGCATTCGTCAGTCCGAAGGACATGACCAAGAACTCAAATGGCCATATCTAGTCCTGAAGGCTGTCTTTGGAACGTCACGCTCCCTCACCTTCAACTGATGGTAGCCAGATCTAAGGTCTATCTTAGAGAAGCAAGAGGCGCCCTGAAGTTGGTCAAACAAATCATCTATCCTTGGGAGGGGATATTTGTTCTTTATCGTGACCTTGTTCAGTTGCCTATAATCGATACACATTCTGAGAGACCCATCTTTCTTCCTCACGAATAAAACAGGGGCACCCCATGGTGAAACACTTGGCCTAATGAAGCCCTTTTCCAGCAAATCTTTTAATTGCTCTTTCAATTCTTTTAACTCAGCGGGGGCCACTCTGTAAGGTGGGATCGAAATAGGCTGGGTATCTGGAAGAACATCAATCCCAAAGTCAATCTCCCTATCAGGAGGGACTCCAGGCAGATCATCAGGAAAGACTTCTGGAAACTCGTTGACAACCGGAACTGACTCAAGAGTTGGGGACTCAACATCATCAGAGTTCACTCTCACCAAGTGATAGATACAGCCTTTGGAAATTAACTTCAGAGCTTTAAGATATGAGATAAACCTCCCCCTAGGTGTCACTGAGTCACCCTTCCACTCTAGAACTGGTTCATTTGGAAATTGGAACTGAACCGTTCGGGATCTACAATCCACAGAGGCATAACAGGTGTGAAGCCAATCCGTGCCGAGGATCAAATCAAAGTCAACCATTTTTAACTCGATCAGGTCAATAATGGTGTCCCTATGATGGATGGACACTACGCAAGCTCTATAGACTCTTTCAGCTCGAATCGACTCACCCACCGGAGTAGAAACATCAAAGGGTTCGAGAAGACTCTCGGGGGTTTTATCAAATTTATTGGCCACATAAGGAGTTACAAACGACAATGTGGCACCAGGATCCATCAAAACATAACAATCAAGAGTAAAGACTCGGATCATACCCGTCACGACGTCTGGAGAATTTTCCTGATCTTGGCGACTCCCCATATTACACAAGCGGTTTGTGGCCCCGCTTGCACCTGACGTAGTTGCCCTTGGGTTCCCTCTAACCGGTGGGGCCGATGCCGCAGACTGAGCCTGGCTAGCCCGTTTTGGACAATCCTTCTTGTAGTGGCCTACTTGGCCACACCCGAAGCATGCGTCATTCTTATCACGACATCCCCCCCAATGCACCTTCCCACAGTTATCATACTGTGGTCTACTCTGAGAACCTTGAGCCACACTAGCTTGGGACTGAGGTCCGTGGTTCCCTGTATTCCGGAACCTCTGATCATACGGGCCTTTAGGCACAGGTGCGCTAGCAGCTGAGGGTGCTGGAAATCGATTCCCACTACCCCTCCTTCCACCTTTGTGGCTGGATGTCTTAGCTCTCTTGCGCTTGAACTCTTCTCTGTCCTGTTGTCTTTCTTCGTCAGCTTGCTGCACGAATGTCATCAGTCGCCCGATGTCCATGTCACTCACAAGCATAACTCCTCTTCCATCTCTCTTGGGTCCTCTGTTCAACCCATCTACATACATTCCCATCCTTCCCCGCATGTTAGCAACCATGTCTGGGGTATAGCGGGATAGTTGCGTAAATTTCAATCCATACTCCTGCACGGTCATGGAGCCCTCTTTCAAATTCAGGAACTCCCTCATCTTAGCCTCTCTTTTCTCCCTTGGGAAAAAGCGTCCCAAGAAAGCCTCCTCAAACACCGCCCAAGTTACATATGAAGCATCGTCCCCTTGGCCCTTCTTCCATTGGTCGAACCACAGCCTGGCCACCCCTTTGAGTTGATAGGCAGCCAATTCAACCCTATCAGCATCAGCCATGTGCATCACTTGGAACACCTTCTCAAGTTCCTCTATATAGTTCTCGGGGTCTCCAGTAGATGCCGACCCCGTGAACTCGGGCGGGTTCATCCTCAGAAATTCTCGGACTCTAGAGGTGCCATGAGAGTCTGTCCCACCCGCACCTTGCCTCACAGTAGGTGCTGCGATAGCCTGGGCCAAAGTTTGAATGGCTTGGCGTAGCTCAGAATTCGAGATCTCAGCTTGAGGAGGTTGCCCAACAGGGACAGCTGGATCCACGGGCCCCTCGGGTACTTGAGGCTCAGGTGGGTTAACAGCTCGCCTGGCAGGACGTCCCCTTCCTCTGGCAGCTCTTCTGGGAGGCATGTTATCGATTCTGCACGTGTAACGCACGAATTAGAGGATAGTTTTCATAGAGTTCAACTCTATCACACGATTTAGAATAAGAAAGAAGTGTAACCATTCCTAATGTCCCATAGCCTCCTACTTATGAAGTGTGGTCGACAACACACCCATAAACAAGACTCTACTAGACACGGCTTCATAGACTTCCTAGGACACTTGAACTCTGTGCTCTGATACCAAGTTTGTCACGCCCCGGGAGGGTACCCTTGGCGTGGCCGGCACTCGAAGACTATTTCTAGCCCCCAAGCGAACCACCTAGTCTCATCACATCATTCAATCATACTTCTACTGATCAGCGGAAAGTATATGCAAGCAGTGGACGCAGTTCATCTAAAGTTCTCAATATAATATAAGCAAAATAACGAAGGCTAGTAGAAAGAACTAGCTCACAATATCAACATCAAGACACTGATCTATGAAGCCTTTATCACTAAATCATGTGGTGCCAATGACAGACCCATGGCTACCCAAAAACAAAATAAGAAAATAGTCCAATCCTAACTCTAAAGCATGATGAAATAAAATAATGGTTCCTCCGGAGTAGGGGAGGCTCACCAAATCAACTTCGGATCTCTGATCTTCAACGGAGCGCCTGTTGATGATCTCTAGTACCTGCCTCTACATCATAAAACGATGCAGTCCAGAGTGGACGTTAGTACTTGGAATGTACTGGTATGTAAAATAGCTGAATGAAACAGAAACCGGTAGAAAATATGGAAAATAATATCAAGTCAAAATAGACATCATAATCACATTAACCGCCAGCTTGCCTGTCTGCGAAAAAGTACGGAGTGGGCAAGTGACACATCATTATCTCAGACTCATCAAAGTCTCAACTCATCACATGGATCATCTCAGAGGAGTTCACCCCCTCTCATCACATCTCATCTAGACTCAGAATAAGGTACGAATTTTCCCGGGAGTTTCTCTTAACCGACAACACTCACTTATGAGCCAGTGAATGTACAACAATCACCCTGATGTTGCCACAATGGTCCCAAACTTGCCAGGTAAGGAACACTGGATCCCATATCAATATACCCGACGTGGAATCAAACTGAACAGATCCTCTATTGCTTTTAGGGACTGTTAAACCTCGAGGGAAACCATATGTATGTATGTGATGGTTTAAGCCTCTCCTACGTTTGGCGACGTAGTTAATGAGTTCGAGTGGGACTCACTCCTGCTCATTTCGGTGCTCAATACTCCTCCCGACTCAATGCTCATAAAATCAACCTCAACCAGTCTCATAGGGATTCACTCCCCGTCAACGACTACCAGTCTCATAGGGACCCACTCCCCGTCCACGACTGATATTTCACCGGGACCTTGGCCCTTTCATCAATTATCTCATAGGGACTTTCACCCTATCATCAACATCTCATAGGGACTTTAACCCTATCATCAACACCTTCTCAATGACCCAAGAGTATATAACAGTCATTAGGAAACATGTGAATAAACACACCGGTAGAGTTCATTTATAGAGACTCATACAACAATTAAGATTTCATCAACTCATCATCACAGTCAACAATCCCAATGCAAGGCTCTAGGTTCAAGTCTTAAATTCATTATGCATGCTCTTCAAAATAGTCATGTAGGGTTATGCAAATTCCATGAAAGTGTTCAATTTAAGAGAACAAATAGTATGATGATCATCAACATAGAAAACATGTAATTTCAAATAAAATTTTCAAGAAAATCCATCAAAGAAATCATGCATGTAGACTCTTCAATCATCAACTCATCTATGACCTGGGGCACATGAGAGGACAATCTCATGTTTTAGTTTAGCCTTACATACCTGTGATGCACTGTTCAATCGGGTGATGTCGAGGATTCTCTTCTCGTGTTCCTCACCCCAAGCCTTTCTCTCCTATCCTCAAGCCCTAGCCTTGTTAGATTTTAGAATAGGACTTAGAATAGGTTTTGTTAGGCTCTTTTCGTGTAAAAACGACCTTACTAGCCGTGTATTAGTGTTTAGGAGGGGTTAGGGATTGACCGGAATGCCCCTCGAAATCAATTAGAAATTTTCAGTTCGAAATTTACACGGTCCGCGACGTGGACCTATCGCGCACTGTGTATTTTTGGAAAAAGTATTCTTGAACGAGGTTTCTCCATTCCGTCGAAAATCTGAAAAAATATATAAGTGTCCCTCCGCGGCAGGTGCGCGTCGCGCCTCTGTCGCGGACAGTCACTGTTTTGTGACTTGGATCGAAAATTTATCTTTCGATCGGGTCGTCCTAAAATTCGACCCGGACCATTTTCCCACTCCATTTTTCATGCTGATCACGAATCCGGTCTCGGATTTGCCATACGAACCCCGGAAGATGCGTTACGCGCGTACCCTCACTCTAGGGGCATTTCGGTAAATTTATCGGGCGTCACAGGCATCTACTAAAGACCCCGAGAACTATGTAGAGGAACTTGAGAAGGTGTTCCAAGTGATGCACATGGCTGATGCTGATAAGGTTGAATTGGCCGCCTACCAACTCAAAGGGGTGGCCAGACTGTGGTTCGACCAATGGAAGAAGGGCCGAGGGGACGATGCTTCATATGTGACTTGGGCGGTGTTTGAGGAGGCTTTCTTGGGGCGCTTTTTTCCAAGGGAGAAAAGAGAGGCTAAGGTGAGGGAGTTCCTGAATCTGAAGCAGGCTCCATGACCGTGCAGGAGTATGGGTTGAAATTCACGCAACTATCCCGCTATGCTCCAGACATGGTTGCTAACATGAAGGGAAGGATGGGAATGTATGTAGATGGGTTGAACAGAGGACCCAAGAGAGATGGAAGAGGAGCTATGCTTGTGAGTGACATGGACATCGGGTGACTGATGACATTCGTGCACCAAGCTGACGAAGAAAGACAACAGGACAGGGAAGAGTTCTAGCGCAAGAGGGCTAAGATATCCAACCACGAGGGTGGAAGGAGAGGTAATGGGAATCGATTTCCAGCACCCTCAGCTGCTAGCACACCTGTGCCTAAAGGCACGTATGATCAGAGGTTTCGGAATACAGGGAACCATGGACCCCAGTCCCAAGCTAGTGTGGCTCAAGGTTCTTAGAGTAGGCCACAGTGTGATAACTGTGGAAAGGCGCATTGGGGGAGATGTCGTGATAAGAATGACGCATGCTTCGGGTGTGGCCAAGTAGGCCACTACAAGAAGGATTGTCCAAAACGAGCTGGCCAGGCCTAGTCTGCGGCATCGGCCTCACCGGTTAGAGGGAACCCAAGGGCTACTATGTCAGGTACAGGTGGGGCCACAAACCGCCTGTATGCTATGGGGAGTTACCAGGATTAGGAAAATTCTCCAGACGTCGTGACGGGTATGATCCGAGTCTTTACTTTTGATTGTTATATTTTGATGGATCCTGGTGCCACATTGTCATTTATAACTCCTTATGTGGCCAGTAAATTTGATAAAACCCCCGAGAGTCTTCTTGAACCCTTTGATATTTCTACTCTGGTGGGTGAGTCTATTCGAGCTGAAAGAGTCTATAGAGCTTGTGTAGTGTCCATCCATCATAGGGACACCATTATTGATTTGATCGAGTTAAAGATGGTTGACTTTGATTTGATCCTCGACATGGATTGGCTTCACTCCTGTTATGCCTCTGTGGATTGTAGATCCCGAACGGTAAAGTTCCAATTTCCAAATGAACCAGTTCTAGAGTGGAAGGGTGACTCAGTGACACCTAGGGGGAGGTTTATCTCATATCTTAAAGCCTGGAAGTTAATTTCCAAAGGCTGTATTTATCACTTGGTGAGAGTTAAATCTGATGATGTTGAGTCCCCAACTCTTGAGTCACTTCCGGTTGTCAACGAGTTTCCAGAAGTCTTTCCTGATGATCTGCCCGGAGTCCCTCCCGATAGGGAGATTGACTTTGGGATTGATGTTCTTCCAGATACCCAGCCTATTTCGATCCCACCTTACAGAATGGCCCCCGCTGAGTTAAAGAATTGAAAGAGCAAATAAAAGATTTGTTGGAAAAGGGCTTCATGAGGCCAAGTGTTTCGCCATGGGGTGCCCCTGTTTTATTCGTACGGAAGAAAGATGGGTCTCTCAGAATGTGTATCGATTATAGGCAACTGAACAAGGTCACGATAAAGAACAAATATCCCCTCCCAAGGATAGATGTTTTGTTTGACCAACTTCAGGGCGCCTCTTGCTTCTCTAAGATAGACCTTAGATCTGGCTACCATCAGTTGAAGGTGAGGGGGTGTGACGTTCCAAAGACAGCCTTCAGGACTAGATATGGCCATTTTGAGTTCTTGGTCATGTCCTTCGGACTGACGAATGCACCTGCCGCCTTTATGGACTTGATGAACAGAGTGTTCAAGCCATATCTTAATTTGTTTGTGATTGTGTTCATCGACGACATCCTGGTGTATTCAAGGAGTGAGGAGGATCATGCTAACCACCTCAGAGTGGTCCTCCAAACTCTTAAGGACCATGAGTTGTATGCAAAGTTCTCCAAATGTGAATTCTGGCATGAGTCAGTGGCCTTCCTAGGCCACGTGGTTTCCAGTGACGGTATTCGAGTGGATGCCCAAAAGATTTAGGCGGTTAAGAACTGGCCCCGACCGACCACTCCAACTGACATCAGAAGTTTCTAGGGGCTGGGAGGCTACTACCACAGGTTTGTGGAGGGAGTTTCTTCCCTATCCGCGCCACTGACCAAATTGACTCAGAAAAAGGTCAAATTCCAGTGGTCCGAAAAATGTGAAAAGAGTTTCCAGGAATTGAAAACAAGGTTAACTACTGCACCAATCCTAACTCTACCCGACGGGACCGAAGACTTTGTAATTTATTGCGATGCCTCGATGGTTGGATTGGGATGTGTATTAATGCAAAGGGGGAAAGTGATAGCTTATGCTTCCAGGAAACTCAAGGTTCACGAGAGAAACTACCCAACCCATGACCTCGAATTGGCAGCAGTAGTGTTTGCAGTTAAAACTTGGCGGCACTACCTTTACGGAGTGCATGTGGATGTGTTCACTGACCACAAGAGCTTGCAGTATGTTTTTAGCAAAAAAGAACTCAACTTGCGACAGAGGAGATGGTTAGAATTGCTCAAGGATTATGACATGAGCATTCACTACTACCCAGGTAAAGCTAACGTCGTGGCTGATGCTCTTAGCAGGTTATCAATGGGTAGCACAACTCATGTGGATGAAGGAAAGAAGGAGTTATCCAAGGACGTGCACCGGTTGGCTCGATTAGGAGTCCGACTCGAGGAGAACAACGAAGGAGGAGTTAATGTCCATGACGGGTCTGCTTCCTCGTTGGTGGTGGAGGTGAAGGAAAAGCAAGACCAAGACCCTGTCCTACTCCAATTGAAGGAGGATGTCCAAAATCAGAGGGTGATGGTCTTCTCTAAAGGGGGAGATGGAGTGTTAAGATATCAAAGTCTTCGAGTGCCTGCCACGCCAAGGGTACCCTCTCGGGGCGTGACAGTTGCACGCCACTTTTCCATATCCCCACTAACTAACAAACATACACATGAATAACTTGGCAATTTATTTATAGAATAAAATAAAATTACAAATATTTAATAAAATAGTAAATAAAAATCTTTAAAAATTCATAATATCACTTTTTACTGGTAGTTTCTTGCACGTATCTTTACCCACTAACTCAAAAGCACATACGTTTATTAACTTAAACTGTGGAACAATTTATTAAAAACACTGAACATATTAAATATCTCTTTTTTTTTTTAACAATATCAGTTTACTCCTTATTTGTAGCAACTAAATATTTTTTATTATTTTAATTTAAAATTAACAATAATATATACTTATTAAAAATTACATGTTAATTTCTTAAATTAACACTGAACATAGTAAATATCTCCTTTTCTCCTCATAGCAGCTAAATATTTTTAATTATTTTAATTTAAAAAAATATAATAATATATACTGATTAAAAATTACATTTTATTTCTTAAATTAAAATTCTAATAATTTTAGACCAGGACTACAATAAATTTAAAAGAATGAAAAAAATAATATTTGATATAAATAAATGAAATAACTAAATAAAATAACTAAATATATGTGGTTGCACGCCACTTTCCCATATCCCCACTAACTACAAACATACACATGAATGATTTACTATTTATTTATATAATAAAATTAAATTACAAATAATTAATAAAATAGTAAATAAAAATCTTTAACAATTCACAATATCACTTTTTCTTGCACGTATCTTTACCTACTAACTGAAAAGCACACATCCACGCTTATTAACTTAAACTGTGGAACAGTTTATTAAAAACACTGAACATATTAAATATCTCTTTTTTTTTAACAATATTAGTTTGCTCCTTATTTGTAGCAACTAAATATTTTTTTAATTATTTTAATTTAAAATTTATAATAATATATAATTATTAAAAATTACATGTTAATTTCTTAAATTAACACTAGACATAGTAAATATCTCCTTTCTCCTTATTTGTAGCAACTAAATATTATTTATTATTTTAATTTAAAAAATTTATAATAATATATACTAATAAAAAATTACATGTTATTTCTTAAATTAAAATTCTAATAATTTTAGGCCAGGACTACAATAAATTTAAAAGAATGAAAAAGTAATCTTTGATATAAATAAATGTAATAACTAAATAAAAAAACTAAATATATGTGGTTGCACTCCACTTTCCCATATCCCCATTAACTAACAAACATACACATGAATAATTTATTATTTATTTATAGGATAAAATTAAATTACAAATAATTAATGTAATAGTAAATAAAAATCTTTAACAATTCATAATATCACTTTTTACTGCTATAGTAGTTTCTTGCGCGTATCTTTATCCACTATTTTTACCCACTAACTCACAAGCACACATACACGTTTATTAACTTAAACTGTGGAACATTTTATTAAAAACACTGAACATATTATATTTTATTAACTGAGGTTAGTATTCAAACATCCTTAATTTATTATACAAAATAATTGTGTAATAAAAATAAAGATAATAACATAATCTATTTTATTTTGCAATCGTGGTAAAAGCATAAATAACCTTCATGCTGAAATTGTTCATGATCTAAAAATAGATGCTTGATGACCAAAATGTTTTGACAAAGTCATTTAGAATGGTAAGAGATAGATTTCAATATGATGTCCATTCTAATGTTCGACTCAGATTAATAGGGAAAAGAAATTATGATGGAAGAAGGTATAATCTACCAACAGTCTCTGAGGTAGCTGCTTTAGTTGTTGGAGATTTTGATGTTTCAAAATGTGACAGAGATATTGTTGTTGAAACACAAACCGGACAACTTCAAAGAATTAATGAGTTGAATGTTGCATATCTAGCCCTATAATATCCATTTCGTTTTTCATATGGTGAGGATGGATATAGAGAGGATATTCTTTTAAATGGGAAAGTAGAATTAAGTGGAGCAAGAAATTATGTTAGCATGCGTGAATTTTTTTCATACGAAATTCAAGAGAGGAGAGGTGAAATTCCAACAATTGTGAAATACATTGTTAAATGAAGCATTGAAAGTATCCTTACTACATCAAAACATAATTAAACAATTTTTACAATGAGAAGATAATCCCCTTTTAAACCATAATAAAGTATCATCGAACCATAGTAACGATAATAATTTTACAAAATGTGGTAAGAATAACATAACAATATGATAAGAAATAGACTTTTACAAATTGTAATAATGTTAATATTTTCAAATTTTTTTTGATAAAGTCTTCTTGAAAAATGATAAGAATATTTTAAAAAGGAAACTAAAAAACATCATTGCAACATGATAAGAAAAATTATTTTAAAGATTGTACTATAAGTATCTTTGCAAGATGATAAGTTAAACACTTTTACAATTTTAATAAAAATAATACAACAATAACAACATACCCAGTGGAATTCCACAAATGGGGTCTGTGGAGTGTAGAATGTACACAAACCTTACCACTATCTCATAGAAGTAGAGAGATTTTTTCCTGGATAATAAAAATAATCTAGCAACATAATAAGAAATACTTTTAGAAAATGTAATGAATAATACATTATACACATGATAAAAAAAAACTATTAAATCTATATAGAAAGTTCCCTTACAACATGAAATAAAGTTCTTGCAAAATGATAAGTAAAACAATAATCTAAAATATGATGAAGGTATCTTTATAATATGATAATAAATTTATTTTTGAAAAAATATGCATATGTACCTTTGCAATATGATTACAAACAAATCTCTATGCAATATAATGAAAGTA
The DNA here is from genome assembly GCA_029948455.1 of Solanum rostratum. Classification (NCBI taxonomy): domain Eukaryota; kingdom Viridiplantae; phylum Streptophyta; class Magnoliopsida; order Solanales; family Solanaceae; genus Solanum; species Solanum rostratum. The sequence continues at coordinate 52,568,832 of CM057053.1, forward strand.
TCTTTATAAGATGAAAATAAAACTTTTTATAAAATTTATTGAAAGCACCTTTACAAAAGACAAGAAAAATACATTTAAAAATTATACTAAGAGTTTACTTGCAACATGATTAAAAAAAATTTCTTTGTAAAATGTAATTGTGGACAATAAAATTCGTGTCAGAAAAATAATAATCAAGAACGAAAATATCGCAACGATCGTTGTATTTTATTTCAATATTTGAGTGTTACAATCTCTATGAATCCTCTGATTCGCCTTTTCAAGTGTAAATTCAAGGGCTCTTGAGCTTGATCTTGAATTTGAAACTTGTTCTTGGACTTTGAATTTATTCTTGATCTTGATCTTGATCTTGATCTTGAATCTTGACTTTGTTCTTGAACTTGAATGTTCTTGATCTTGATCTTGAATCTTGACTTTGTTCTTGTTCTTGAACGTTCTTGATCTTGATCTTGAATCTTGACTTTGTTCTTGTTCTTAATCTTGATCTTGAGCTTGTTCTTGAGTTCAAGAGCTTTTAAGCTTGTTCTTGAACTTGAACTTGAATTCTTGAATTTGCAGAGAAATTTGTGGCGTTTGATCCACGAGCTCTCTCTAGCTTTTTTGCTTAGAATTCATGATGTGCTTTTGAATATGAGGACCCCTATATATAGCTGTAGAATAGAGGAGCCATGATGAGATCAGGCTTTCTCCCGCCCAATCAGATTTAAATGACGTGGCGTATTGGACTTTAATAAAATGGGCCTATCATTTTGACATATGGCATGATCCCATTGGCTTCTTTGTTTGACTTGGCGTGCCACGACATTTGACACGTGGCACTAAGATGGGCCTCTTAGATGAGAGGATATTGGGTCTAATAAAGTGGGTTGTCTTTTGTAGCCCAAATAATTGAATTTGGGCTTTTAATTAAATTCATACTTTATTGGACTTAATTTTAATTAACCCAATTGTATTAATCCATAATATTTGTTTGGACTAATATATTTTTTGGATTATCTTTTGTAGCCCAAATGATTGAATTTGGGCTTTTAATTAAATTCATACTCTATTGGACTTAATTAATTGACCCAATTATATTAATCCACAATATTTGTTCGGATTAATATATTTTGAATTTGATCTAATTTGAATCATTTATAAAATTTATATTTAATAAATTTTATATGACTACAAATGCCCCCTACTTCAAGTCTTGTCGAGATATTTTATCTTTTTAAAGACTAGACTTGAAGTATTAATTTGATACCCTAATTTATTTATCATAAAAGGATAAATAAATGTTATGAACACATTTCTTTTTTTTTTTTAATTTGAACATGGTGTCATATACATATTCTTTATATTATATATTATAGATATTGTATAACATAAAAAGTGGCAGCATGATATATATATATATATATATATATATATATATATATATATATATATATATAGTGTAATATTCCAGTGGCCACTTTATATAATATCTATATGTGTATTATGTTGCCACGTGACAACATGAAGAAACATTTCTCCTCTTGTTGACTTAGCAATTAGCTGCCACCCTTATCCCTTTTTTGCTTCCTATTTGAAGTGGAAAAGGTTTATTACATTTTGTTTTATATTTCACCAAAGACCATTAGGAGTCTTATCCTAATTTTAACAAATTTTATTTACTTTGGATTCCCACATCTCTTTTTAGAATTCTAATTTAAAGAGGAATTATAGTTGTCCTTGGAGAAGGGTTCCCTCTTTATACTAGAATCAGGAATCATAGTTAGTGTAGGACATGAATTTCTTCAACATCTATAAATAGACCTCACTGTTTATCTTGTTTAGCATCAACATTCAAGGATTTGAAGTTCCTCTCTTCAAAAAAATCTTTGGAATTAGACGTGGAGCTTCAAAGTGCGAGGTAAGAATATTTTTTTTTGTTCTTCATTGTCCTTTTTTTTCCTTTCTTTTGCAGAGTTGTGGATTTAAGCTCCATTATATCACAAGAATTTGGTCTTGCGGTATGGAGGGATAAAATCCGTACTCACGCTTTGAGGCCACCAACACGAGGCTTTACGTTGTTCCAATGTTTAAACATAGGGGACCAACAACACGAGGCTTTACGCTGTTCTAAATGTTTAAATCTAGGGGACCAACAACACGAGGCTTTACGCTGTTCCAACGTTTAAACATAAGGGGCCAACAACATGAGCCTTTACGCTGTTCCAATGTTTAAACATAGGGGACCAATAATACGAGGCTTTACACTGTTCCAATGTTTAAATATAGGGGACCAATAATAGGAGGCTTTACGCTGTTCCAATGTTTAAACATAAGGGACTAACAACATGAGGCTTTACGCTGTTCCAATGTTTAAACATAGGGGACCAACAACACGAGGATTTATGTTGTTCTAATTGTATAAACATAGGGGACCAACAACACAGGCTTTACGCTGTTCCAATGTTTAAACATAAGGGACCAATAACACGAGGCTTTACGCTGTTCCAATGTTTAAACATAGGGGACCAATAATACGAGGCTTTACGCTGTTCAAATGTTTAAACATAGGGGACCATGAACACGAGGCTTTATGCTGTTCCAGTGTTTAAACATAGGGGACCAAGAACACGAGGCTTTACGCTGTTCCAATGTTTAAATATAGGGGGCCAACAACACGAGGCTTTACGCTGTTCCAATGTTTAAACATAGGGGAACAACACCACGAGGCTTTATGTTGTTCCAATGTTTAAACATAGGGGACCAACAACACGAGGGCTTTACAATATTCCAAATGTTTGTGAAGAGGCCGTCTTAGGGTGCAAAGGGACAATTTTTTTTGTCCACCTTAAGGCATAGAAAATTGGAGATCCTTTTAAGGATAAGCCTACGAAAAGGCCAGCTTAAGGTGTAAAGGGACAATTTTTGTCCACCTTAAGGCATGGAAATTTAGAGATCCTTTAGAGGATAAACCAACAAAAAGGTCAGCTTAAGGTGCAAAAGGACAAATTTTTGTCCACCTTAAGGCATAAAAATTCAGAGAGATTCTTGTGGCATAAACGGATGGATAATCGTCTTTATCCTAAGGAAGGTCATTTGAGGGAGTCCTTACGATGCAAAGAGATAGTTACTCATTTTCGCCTTAAGAAATGTGAATTTAAAGGTCAAAAGACTTTGAAGGCTTTAACTTTCAGGCTCAACAACTTTAAAGAATTCCACTTATAAATATGGTAGATTTGAAACTTCAGCTTTAAGAAGAAGAGAATTTGAATACTTCAAATTGCATACTTCAAGAATTTAAAGTCTTTAATATGCATGCTTGATTGATTTGAAACCCCAAATTGCGCACTTGAAGAATTTGCAAGACTTAAAAATTATAAACGCTTTAGCACGCATGCTAGGAGGATTTGAGCACTTAAACTTACAAACTCGAAGAGTTCAAAAACACTTCAACTTATATACTTAAAGAATTTGAAGGCTTTGATTTACATACTTAGAGAATCAAAGACTTCAACTTGTAAACTCGAAGAATTTGAAGACCCTACCTTGCACACTTGAAGGATTTGAAAACTTTGATTTGCATACTTAGAGAATCAAAGACTTCAACTTGTAAACTCGAAGAATTTGAAGACCCTACCTTGCATACTTGAAGGATTTGAAAACTTTGATTTGCATACTTGGAGAATCAAAGGATTCAACTTGCAATCTTGAAGAATTTTTGAAGACTTCAACTTGCATACTTGAAGGATTTGAACACTTTGATTTGCATACTTGGAGAATCAAAGGATTCAACTTGCAAACTTGAAAAATTTGAACACTTCAACTTGCACACTTGAAGACTTTGATTTGCATACTTAGAGAGTCAAAGACTTCAACTTGCATCCTTGGTTAATTTGAGGACCAACTCGTAGACTCTGGGACTTCAACTTGAAAACCTGAGGAATTTGAAAACTTTAATATGCAAACTTGATTAAATTTGAAGACTTCAAGCATGCCACTGAAAAAACTCATATTCCATAGGGCTTTTCCCCCATAAGGAATCAAGTAGGGACATATGATTTTTTAACACTCATGCAACTGAACTTGGAATGCGAATCCAAGCGCCTACGTACCTCAATAAAGAGGATCAAGTCACAACGTAGTTCTGGGGGAGTGTTTTTTTTAGGGTGTCGTACACAGTTTATACTCTTGCGGGCCAGGAGTATTATGCATTTTTATACTCAAATTTCAAGGAGCATAACTTTCCTCAAGGATAGTATCTCTTAAGGAATTTTGCATTTATTGAACCGATCCTTATGCCATCTGCATCGACAAGCTTGTAAGCACCATTTGAGTATACTTCTTGCACTACATATGGTCCATCCCACTTTGAGGTGAATTTGCCCCTAGACTTATGTGAAGTGATAATAGGCCTTCTTACTGCGAGAACTTGGTCTCCAACTTGAAAACACCTCGAGCGAACCTTTTTATTGAAAGCACGAGACAAACGAGCTTGATGACATTCAAGATTTTGTTGGGCTTCTAACCTCTTTTCATCCAGTGCTTCTAACTCGGCAAGACGTAGTCGAGCATTTTCCTCCTTAGTGAGCCCTTCTTGGATAGCCAGTCTCAAGGACGGTATTTGACGCTCAAGTGGCAGGACCGCTTCAACTCCAAAAGCAAGAGAATATGGGGTTGCTTGAGTTGGTGTGCGATATGTTGTCCTATATGCCCACAAGGCTTCTTCCATTCTTTCATGCCAGTCTCGTTTGGACTTAGAGACCACTTTCTTCAGAAGATTGCATAGAGTCTCATTGAATGCTTCAGCCAAACCATTGGCGGTAGCATGATATGCAGAAGATTTTCGCTGCTTGAAGCCAAAGAGATCGCATATTTTATTCATCAACTTATTATCAAACGGCTTACCATTATTCGTTATTATGTATCGTGGAATGCCAAATTGGTAGACAATGTTTACTCGAATAAAGTTTGCAACATTCTCCTTCTTGACTTCTTTAAGAGCTACAACTTCGGCCCATTTAGAGAAGTAATCTATCACAGCCAAGATATACAAGTGTCCACCAAAAGATTTTGGCAGTGGTCTAACAATATCCAGTCCCCAAGCATCGAATGGCCAAGATACAATAGTCGGGTGTAAAACTTCAGGCGGTTGATGTATGAAGTTTGCATGGAATTGAAAAGCTTTGCACCTTCGAGCATAATCCAAGCAATCCTTTACCACGGTTGGCCAATAATACCCATTCTTTTTATGTGAAAGTGGAGCTTTGGCCCAGACTGATGTGATCCACATACTCCTGAATGTGCCTCTTGCAAGGCTTGAGTCGCTTCTTCCTTCCCCAAACACCGCAAGAGCATTCCCTCAAATGATCTCCTATACAATGTGTCCTTGTAGTAGAGAAAACGAGGTGCCCGACAATGAATGTCAGTTCTTCTTTTAGCATCTTCTGGAAGTATCCCATAACATAAGTAGTCGATGATAGCTTGTCGCCAGTCCTCTTTATTGGCTTCAAAAACTGTGATGACATGCTCAAGTTTATTCTCCATATGCTCGCCTTCATCTAACGGTGGCACTACCCATTTTTGGCAGATAGTAACTTGAGTCTGATCGGGAAGAGTCATGGTTGAGGCTAGAGCAGCCAAGGCATCGGCCATTTTATTTTCCTTCCTTGGCACATGTTGGAGGGTCACATCTCCAAGTCATCCTATCAACTTTTGGCATAACAGTGATATGAGCGCAACTCAGGTTTCCTGACCTTATAGGTTCCCAAGAGTTGCTTAATCACCAATTGCAATTGTTTCATATCAACGACCATTTCGAGCCCAAGTATTAGTGCTTGATATTCTACAACATTGTTAGAGCAACGTTGTTTCAATGTGAAGGAGAATGGTAAGACCTCTCCTTGTGAAGTGACAAACACAACGCCCGCACCAGCTCCACCACGATGCGCAGCCCCATCAAAGTACATTTTCCAAGTGGGTTGGATCTCGATGACCATTGCATCTTCGTCAGGAAGCTCATCAGTTAATTCCCAATCATCTGGTATAGGATGGTCCGCCAGAAAGTCCGCTAATGCTTGTCCCTTCACAGCCTTTTGAGGGATGTACACAATCTCAAATTATTGGAACTGAAGGTACCATCTTTCTAGTCGGTCACTAAGGACCGGTTTCATCATAACAAATTTGATGGGATTTGCTCTAGAAGCCAGATGGATTGTGTGAGCTTGAAAATAGTGCTTCATCTTTTGAATCGAGAATACCAGTGCCAAACACAACTTCTCAATCGGTGAATACTTCAGCTCATTTGGTGTCATCATTCTGCTCAAGTAATAAAGGGTATTTTCCTTGCCTTCATTATTCTCTTGGGCCAATAAGGCTCCCACGGACCTTTCTTGCGCCGAATATAAAGTATCAGTGGCTTTCCAGGTATAGGGACTGCTAAAATCGGAGGTTTCGCCAGATATGCTTTGTTCAATGGCTTTGCTACATGTTTGATCCCACCTGAAAGGGACACCTTTCTTCATGAGATGACTGAATGGTTGACATCTTCCAGCTCGATTTGAGATGAACCTCCTCAAGTAGGCTAGTTTCCCTTGGAGACTTTTCAACTCATGAATGTTTTGAGGCTCGGACATCTTTAAAATTGCATCAACTTTGGCTTGAACAAATCTCAATCCCTCGATGTCGCACGATGAAGCCAAGAAACTTTCCAGAAGCAACCCCAAAGCACACTTTAGTGGATTCATCCTCAGTTGATATCTTTGAAGCAACTCAAACACCATTCTCAAGCCTTTCAAATGGTCGCTCCTTCTTTTTGACTTTACCACCAAGTCATCAGCATAACACTCAACATTTTTGTGGAGTAAATCATCAAATATATTTTGCATAGCCCTTTGATATGTGGCACCGACATTCTTCAAACCAAAATGCATCACCTTGTAGCAATAAATGCCTTTAGGCGTACGAAACGCTGTGAATTCTTCATCCTATGGTGACATGCGAATTTGGTTATAGCCAGAAGAACCATTCATGAATGACATTGCCTCATAACCCATTGTAGCATCAATCATCAACTCTGGAATGGGTAGCGGGAAATCATCTTTAGGGCATGCATTGTTGAGATCCCTGAAGTCAACCCAAACTCGAATTTGGCCATTCTTCTTCCTCACGGGAACAATACTTGAAATCCACGTGGGGTATTTAAATTCACGAATAAATCCCACCTCAATGAGTTTGTTAACTTCTTTTTCAATCAATGGAACCAAGCCCGGTCTGAAGTGTCTTTGAGCTTACTTGACAGGACGAGCACCGTGCCTGACTGCAAATTGATGGACCGCAATTTTAGGATTCAAATCGGGCATTTCTTTATAGCTCCAAGCGAAGACATCCCTGTATTCTCTGAGTATATCCATATAAGCTATTTCTTTGTCAGCTTTTAGGAAAGAACTCAAGTAAGTTGGCCTTGGGTCTTCATTGGTGCCAAGGTTAACTTCTTTTAAGGGATCGATCGTGGTCTTTACTCCTTCTTCAAATTTTGGTGGAGCATCTCCTGCGTCCTCCTCTTCCTGTGGGTCATCATCATTAATGGATATATGATGGCACCAAACAATACCTCCGAGCTCTTCATCAATTCTCAGTTGACACAGGGCATCGTTCTCAATCTGAGTTGTAATATGACATGAGGAGACTACGCTTTCTTCATCTTCTTCACGCTCTTTGGTGTACACCACAGTGTGAGCCTTTGCCTTTAGTACCTCTTTACATGAAACTACGAGTTCCACTCGTCGCTTCATCCTGGAAGGAATTATGCTTTTGAAATCCTTTTGGATCATAGGTGAAGCAAGCATCGTTACTCTTAGGTGACTTCTTCGACGCTTATTATTCTTCTCCTTCAATAGATCTAACCTGTCGAACACAGAAGTTCTCGCAGCAGGTTTTCCAAGTCGGTCAAAGACAAAAGGTCGTTTATTAGAAGAAGCACACTCATCTTCTACAGTGATATAGTTATTGCTTGCCCTTCTTATAGAGATGCGTATCGGTGGTGGTCGGCTATAGCCTAAATCTTCACGTGCTTGCCTAGTTGTGCCCTCCGATGGGAGTTTCCCTAGCTTGGATGGCTCATCAGGGTTATACCCAGCCTTTGCGAGTAACTTGTAAGCATTTGGATCAAAGCCTTCTGTACGTTTTGTGGGGAGTGAAGTATCTTTCGGCTGATTTTGAGCCACAAAATTTCCCAACAGCTTTGCAGACAAGTTTATTGCATCGATCCGTTTGATAGGAAGAGTCAACCCTCCTAGTACATTCCTGTGTACACCAGATGATTGACTCTCCTCTTTCTTCACCTTCGGGATATACAAAGCATGAAAGATAGCTTTCTTTTCGAGGGCATGACCTTCCCTTTATTTGGATAGGTACTAGGCTCCCCAATATCAACTTTGGCCCTTTCGGTGGTTGCTTTAGTTTCTTTACCTTTAAGCTTATCAGGTTTGGTCGGTTTGACACCCTCAAGCTTTTCCCCTTTCACGACATAACTCTTCAAATAAAATTTTGCATCGGCAAAATGTGACTCCACTTTAGTGAAAGGATTGTTGTCAGCAACTATTTTCCTTTCAATTCCATCTTCCAGGTAATTCAGACATTGATAGTAAGAAGATGAGACAATTTTGTTCTCGTGCACCCAAGGCCTTCCCAATAATATATTATACGAAGTCTTTGCATTAATTACATGCATCCATGCACTTGATCGCAAATCATCCATATGAATTTCTAGCTTAATCGAGCCTATAAACCTCTGCCCCCCTTGAATGAATCCTTGTATCAACAAACAGCTTTCGCTAAGCTCTTCAGTTGCGATGCCAAGATCTTTTAATGTGTGGATGGGTAGAATGTTGACCCTAGACCCTTCGTCTATCAAAATTCTATTTATCCTCTTTTCTAGCACGTAGCCCACCATATACAAAGGATGATTGTGTAGAGTTTCACCAAATAGAAGATCATCGTCTGTAAATGTGATCTTTGTGTCACATGCATGTACTTCTTGAAAAGAGGGTTCCACATGCTCTTCAAAAGATGAGGGGGATACCTTTGATGGCATTTCTCCCACCACTTCATCTTTGTTGGTAGGGGGCATCTTCGATGGAGTTCCATTTATTGTCTCTCCCTGGTCAACACCGAAGCATGATGCGTCAACATTGTCTGGAGCGCTTTTCACAGAGAACCAACTTGGTAAGAATTCCCCTAAGGTCACAGGATGTCGCGGTTTCTGGTGGTAATGCATATCCGCCTTTGGCCCCCTTGGATGCTTGGCCGACTTCTGCTTCTTTGTTCTCTTTACTATCCTTTGTCTGATCAGTTGTTCAAGTGATTCTTTCCGTGGACTTGTCTTGTTGCGTCTCCACCTAGTCACAAGAATCCAACCTTCATCATCATTTGTACTGATTTGGGATTTTTCTTTCTTTAATGACCCTTCTTCCTCAGGTGTACATACTTGGACTGGGTCAAGCGAGCCGAACATGATAGAGATTTGATTAGAGCTCACCTTTCCATCATCAAGGACAATTTTCTTTTCTTTAACCAATTGCATAACCTTGTCTTTGAAGACAAAACACTTTTCGAGAGGGTGACTTACGAGTCTATGATACTTGCAATAATTTGGGTCATCAGTCTTCCCAGCTTCATCGGGTCGTTTCATCTCTGGCAATTCAATGAGCTTAAGCTCAACCAAATCCTCAAAAACTTCAGGAACGTCAGTATCCAAAAAGGGTATTCCTTTTCTTGCATCTCTCTTAAGGTCAGCTTTCGGTCTGAACGCCCTTGAAAAGTCGTCTTTACGCTTTGTTTCCTATTCTCCTTCGTAGTAAACTTCACAGGCGTCGTATTAACATTCACGGGTTCTTTGTTGTCATTCCTGGGCACAGTTTTGCTCCATTTCTTGGGTTCCTGTTTGTCCTTTCCTTTGCGAGGATCGTAAACAAGCATTCCATCATTCCCAGCAGAAGACATACTCAACTCCATATCATGAGCACGAGTCGCTAGATCTTCAAAAGACTTAGGTTTGATCCCTTGTAGGATGTACAGAAGCCCCCAGTGCATCCCTTGGATACACATTTCTATAGCAGAAGCTTCACTGAGTCTGTCTTTACAGTTAAGGCTCGCATTCCTCTATCGATTTATGAAGTCGATGACAGGTTCATCCTTTCTTTGGCGAGTATTTGTGAGTTCCACCATGCTCACTGTGCGCCTCGTGCTATAGAAACGATTAAGGAACTCATGCTCCAGTTGCTCCCAACTGTCAATGGAATGAGGCTCAAGGTCTGTGTACCAGTCAAAGACATTTCCTTTCAAAGAGCGGATGAATTGCTTGACGAGGTGGTCTCCATGGGTTCCCGCATTATTACATGTCTCCACAAAGTGTGCAACATGCTGCTTTGGATTTCCTTTGCCTTCGAATTGCTGAAATTTAGGGGGTTGATAACCGGCAGGCATGTTGAGGCTATCAATCCTTGCAGTGTAAGGCTTAGCATACATATGGGAAGACCTTGTGGAGACTTCATACTTGTCTTTAGTGGTCCCTTCAATGAACTCCTTTAATTGATCAAGTGGGATCATTCCTTCAGCAGAAACTGGCAGCTCCTTGATAGTCGGTGCTTGCTTCATAGGGTTTTCAGTCTCTTGAATTTCAATACCCTTTCTAGGTGCATGGCTAGATTCCCCGTCTAGTAAACCGTCTACGCTGTACATCTATTATTGATGCAAGTCTCTTGGCATTGCATATGCTTGGTCAATCCTTCAACCATTTTTACTAGATTTGCAAGCTGCTCCTCCATGGACGAAGCATTAGTTGTCATCGGTTGCATTACTGTTGGAGGCATTGAAGAGTAGCATGGATTATTGTGGAAGTTGATCTTCAGAGGGCTCATGTTACGCGATGTGTATGGAGAAGATTCATTGGATGAGTCCTGGTCTTTCTTTGCAGTGGAGTTCCTGGAACTAGAGACCTCAAGCAAAGCCAAAGTCTGCTTGATCTTCTCCGCAATACTGCTTCCTCCTTCAGAAGCATTTGTAGGGGACCTAGCTCCCTTTGGGGTTGAAGATCTAAAACCAGAAGTTGGTGCAGACGACACTTGCGGTGTTTGTTGTCCCAGCAAAGTAGCTTTGCTTCTTGTAACAGCTCCAATGCTTCCAAAAGTAACGCCTAGAATTTCCTCTACTTCAGCAGAGAACTTGGAATCAACAGCCTTGGAGGAAGTTGATTGGGAGTTGATCTTCTTGGAAGCCATTTGAATGTTCTTTGATTCTTGAAAAGTTGAGATGAGAGGTAGAGACTGTCCCACTGGGCATGCCAGAATTTGTGGACGATAAAATTCGTGTCAGGAAAATAATAATCAAGAACGAAAATATCGCAATGATCGTTGTATTTTATTTCAATATTTGAATGTTACAATCTCTATGAATCCTCTTATTCGCCTTTTCAAGTGTAAATTCAAGGGCTCTTGAGCTTGATCTTGAATTTGGAACTTGTTCTTGGACTTTGAATTTATTCTTGATCTTTATCTTGAGATTTGGATGTGTTCTTGATCTTGATCTTGAATTTGACTTTGTTCTTGAACTTGAATGTTCAAGGCGCAACGCGCGGATTCGTATACTAGTTGCAATTAACAATACAAGATGAACCAATTCAAATCGTATTTCAACAATCATGCTTTATTATAAACTATATTTAATGTTACGCAGGAAAAAACCGAAGCATTAAACATAGATGATCTGTCTGAACCTTGATTCTCGGTTATATGGCTTATTACGCTAAGGAATAATTACTTCTTATTAGATTACTTATTAGAGTTTACATAGGTACTTAGTATATATTAAGAAAATAACAAATTATTTATAAGTAATGACATATCTATATTAACTAGTATTATTTTAATTTATTTATGTTTTTAATTAAATTTTATTATTTGTTATGGAACAATTACCGCAATCCTATTAAGGAGTCATTTATTTCCTTAATTATTTCCTACATGGGGAGTAATTATTCCTATTATATATGAGGCCTAAAGTAGGAAAACAATAATTAATTAACGTAGACAAATTTAGATGTTCCAGTTCCCCTATTACAACCATACATTTCCAAGTCTTTTAGAACCATCAATTACGATAAGGTTAATTGTTATATAAACAATATTTATTTCCTTTTAATGAACATTTATTTTCTTTATAATAATTTTGTTTTTTAAAATATTTTCAAGAAGTCATTTAATGCTATATTTAAGGTGTCAATTTTTTATGGAGTTTTTTTTCATTTAATTACGGTGTCTAACATATTATATATTCTCTTTTTTAAATTTTTTTTTTTATTAATGATTCTTTTTATATTAATTTTTTCAATTTCTTTTTTTTTCCTAGTATTCATGATCAATAATCAGTTTTCATTTTTAATTTTTTTTATTATATTTTACGGAAGGCATATATGTAAAATTATTTCTAGGAACCCTATTTTTACTTATTTCCAGTTTAATTAAATTTTTATCATTTATTATAGAACAATTATTTAGGAATCCTATTAGGACTTTTCGTTTATAATTATTTATGCATTTTTTACTGATTGAAGTTTTTCAGAAGTCATTTAAGACTATGTTTGAGGAGTCAATTTTGTAGGGTTTTTTCATTTATTTATGGTGTCTAATATATTATGTATTTCTTTGTTTTTATTTTGTTCCATTGTTTATGGTTCTTATATATTATTTTTTTGAAGTCTTCATGATCAATAATGAGTTTTTGTCTTTTAGTTATATTCACGGATTGCATATATGTAAAAAAGTTTATTTCTATTCTGATTATTAATTACTTTCTATAACAATACATATTTTAACATGTTTAATGTTGCTATAAATTCAGGGGTCATGATAATGTGTTTAACATTGGTATGAATCTAGGCATAGTGCTCTCTATAAAATGTGTTTAATATTAGTGTAAAATTAGGAGTCATGCCTTTTATGTAATTAAAATATATATAAATTTTGTATGAATGTGATATTAAAATGGACTAAAATATATTTCTACTTTGATAAATTAATTAAAATTCTACATTACGTTGGTATATATTTAAAAAATAGGAGTCATCTCCTCTAAATAAAATATTAATGTTGGTATAAACTTAGGAGTCATATCTTCTGTATAGTGTGTTTAATTATATGAATCTAGGCGTCATGCTCTCTATATAAATGTGTATAGTATTGACACAAAATTAGGAGTCATGCCTTCTACGTAATTAATATATATATATATATATATATATATATATATATATATATATATATTATGAACTTGATATTAAAATGGACTAAAATATATTTATACTTTGATAGATTAATTGAAGTTATCTATTATGTTGATATAAATTAAAAAAAAAAAGGTTAAAATTCAATAAAATCTTTGAAAATAGAAGAAGTTGATTTGTGTGTATTAAATTGATATAGATTTATATTTCATTAAAATATGCTTGGTAAAAATTATGTGTAACAACAACAACAACATACCTAGTGGAATCCCACCAGTGAGGTCTGGAGAGAGTAAAATATACGCAGACCTTACCACTGTTGATACCTAATTTTGACCAACCGATAACCCATTTTTGGATCGTCATCTAATTATACCAACACTTTTTTAACTTTTAAAATAAATAAGTTTATTTGTAATTTTATCAACATAACCACGTTTTTAAACAAAATTTCAAAATTTGTTTGTGTTACAAATTATTTTAATATTTATTGTTGTATTCAATATAACATTCATAATCCTTATAACTAATTTTTTATTTTAATATATTCACTACTATTATTATTATCATCATCATATTTTACCATGTCTAGTTTATTAAAAAATAATATTTTTATGTTTTTGTACAACTATTATTACATATTTTCATTACGTCAAAATTATTATTTTTAAATATTGAATAGATTTATTTTTTAATCATCCTAATTCATTCAATTCGTAGCCTCGTTTACCAAATTCGTGTTAATTCTAATCAAATCCTTGCAATTTATTTCAATTCTAACCAATTCTTGTCAATTTGTAGCCCTAATTAAATCAATTGGTGGCTTTATTTTAAATATCTAATTTTTGATTGATGTGATTTGGTCTTAGCCACTCATTACATTTGATCTAATGACCTAGATTAATCCCCCATCTTAATATTTTTTTTTTTACTCCAAGACCCCAAAAACCCAAAAGATAATCTTTTCTTCTCCAAAAAATCCCTAAAAGTTCCCTCTCTCCTCTCCTTTTCTCTCTCTCCAGCAGCCATGGCAGCCCCTCTCCCTCTTCCTCCGCCTCATCTTCTCCATTTTTTTCCTCACGCCGGAAAACGCCAACCCCCGACGGTGCTCCCTCTCTCCCCCTCGTTGACAGCCCCCAATCACCACCAAGAAAGGCCACCAAACCAGCCCCCAATCACCACCAAAAAATGCCACCAAACCAGCCTCCAATCACCACCAAAAACGCCACCAAAACCAGCAGGAAATCACTTCCAAAATCTACCCAAAACTGATTGAAAACAGCCCCAAACGACCCTCTTTCTCCTTTGTTTGAAAACTCACCGGTGAAACGACTCTAAACCTGTCGAAGCTCCCCGAGAATTGAGCATAGGTCAGCGGCAAATAATGCCGACGAATTATTCCGGTCAAAGGTTAAATTGATTAAAAATACCTTGGGTTTGATACGTCTCAAATTCGGTTTGATTTCACATTTTTCTTTTTCATTTGAAATTATGTGTATGTTGTGCAGATTAACCACTCAAATTACTACATATCTGCTTTGCATGTTAATTACTTGATGATTTTCTATGACTCTGCTGAATTATTAGAAAATACTACTGTTCTTCTTCTTCTTCTTCTTCTTCTATTATTATTATTATTATTATTATTATTATTATTATTATTATTATTATTATTATTATTATTATTCTGCCTAATTAAAGTTTGAACATGTTTAGCAGTAATTAAGGCAGTTTCATTATCTATTAAATCTGCAAGAGCTGTAAAATTAACAACTTTATTTTCTTTTTCAATTTGAAAGGATTGTTGTGGTGGTAATACTGATTTAGTAATAGTACCATTTGAAAGTTTATAATCATGTTCTAACATTTCTATATATTTATAAATATATTTAGTCATAAACCACGGGACAAAAGCTATAGCTTTATTTACTCTTGAAAGATCATTATAAAAATCATTTTGAAAAAATTGTCTTTGAGTTTTGTCAAAGCTTTTAAAGAACCAATTTTGAAAAGATTCCCATTTAGGTTGAAAACAATTCTTGTTGGATCTTTTTCCTTATTAGAGATCCTGGTGAAAAATCAAGTTTAGTCTTTTGATCCATATAAACCAGTTGGAAATTCCATATCAGAAGGAGTAAGCTCCATATCAGGAGTTACAATATGATTTTCAATTTTGATATTATCAACATGATCTTCTGAAAACTAGATTTATCAGATCTAGAGGTATCTTCCTCTCTAATTTGAGAAGTTGATGCTCTAGATGGTAGATCTACAATATAGTCAGCTGTGGAGGTATAAAAAGAGTTACATTTAGGCATATAAGAAGTAGATCTAAGCATTCTTGGAGGTATTGCCATATCATCAGCAAAGTTCAATAGTTCATTATTATGAAAACGAATCTTAACTGTTCCATCCGACGTTTGTTCAATTTCAGAAATATCTGAAGAAATATTGTTTCTAGGCGGGGCTGCTTCTTCAATTATCCATTCTTTCGGAAAGTCAATTTCATCCCATTTTATAGGTCTTCTTATTATAATTTTTGACTTACTAAAATTTGTTTCAATCAGAATAGTTTCATTTTTAAAATCCATTATTTTACACATAGGGTTTAAAGTATATAATGGTTTATAATAAATATGATAGCAGATACATATAACTTCTGTACCCGGCATATAATCATAACCATATAATTTAATACTTAATATTAAAGTATCTAGAGAATTTTCATCATTTAAAGAAATTTGCAAATTAGGATAAGCATTGAAATAAACAGGACCATAAGCTAAACTGGTCTGAACAGTCCCTATGAGAGATTTTTTTCAGTTCTTATTTCTTCCATCCCTAAGAGCAGCTATAAAACTCTCCGGTAAGCCTCTCAAAGTAAGGGGTTTAAAAGCAACTTGTATTAAACCAATATGCATAAATCTATAATTCTCCCTATACAGGGCAAAATCACTTTCATTTAACAAACGAAAAGTTCCATGGTCAGAATCAACAGTAATAGTTTCTTCTGTTGTTTTAACAATTTGTTTAAAACCAAGTTTTTCAAAAGTGCCAATCTGATATATTAATCTGGGTTGAACTTTGAGAATTGTCCATTTATTAAGGAGATCTAAATTCTGAGGCATATCATACTCATCTTTTCTACTGTTTTTAACAGTAGAATGTTTCTTTATAATATTCATGACAAGAATGTGTTGGACTAATACCACCTATAACTATCTTGTTAACATGGCTCTGCTACCATTTTGGGTGCAGTATAAATTATGAAGATTATACATATGAAAAACTAATAAGTGTCTGTACACAGGAAGACTTATCCCTCTGTAATGAGATAAGGTTAAACCAACAGATTAAGAGATATCATCTTAATGAAAAACGTCAATTAGGAGAATTTTGTGAACAATTTGCAATTGATATGCCAGGAACTTCTAAAAAACATTATAAGAAACGAAAAGAAAAAGAAGAAAAATACAGAAAAAGGTCTTATAGACCGGGAAGAAAAGAAAAAAGAATAGAGAAGCGTGAGAAAAGGAAGAAAGATTATAAGGAATCAAACTTCTGGAAAGATAAAAAACCAAATGTTTGTTATAAGTGTGGAAGAATGGGTCACTATGCAAAAAATTGTAAAGTCAAAGATAAAATTAAGAGTCTTGACTTAGAAGATAATATCAAAGATTCCTTTTGCAAGATTTTATTAAATTCTTCACCAGAAAATTCTGAAGATGAACATTCATATATTGAATCTTCAACAAGTGCGGATTTAAAGGTACTACATGACGAAGATTATATAAGTTCATCAGAAGAAGAATGTCTACCGTGTCAAATGGGACAACCTTGCGAAAATGAAAGCAAGGAAGATGAATTCTATCAATTGTATTTACAATTCAAAGATTTGAATATAAATGTCCTAACAAGTGATAACTTGGTAGAAATCCTTATGAAAATTGATGATCCCAATTTAAGATCTCAGATTATTGATAAGATTGGAAATAACCAAGCCTCTACTAGTAATACTAATACTTTCAAAGAAATTACCTCTCAAAATAAAGGGTATAGCATGACAGAGGTGATAAGGCAACTCAAAGGAAGGTCCCAAAAGAATAATATGCCTACTACAATTCAAGATTTGGTAGAAGAAATTGTGAATCTCAAAAAGGAGATTCATTCTCTTAAAAATCATAACAGGACTCTTGATGAAAGAATCGCTTTAATAGAAGCACGGGAAGATTATAAACATCCTGGAAAACAAATCTTAGATGAAAGTTATCCTATTATTTTTAATAACTTTAAAAATGCTTTTCAAGGAATACCTCCTGAAGAAAAAGATTCCTTTTTAGAAACTATTGAATTAATCACTGCTCATAAGCCCATTGCAAAAGTTACTATTCTTATTGATTATAATTTAAAAAAGGATTTTACTGCTTTAATTGATAGTGGAGCAGACTTAAACTGCATACAGGAAGGATTAATACCTTCTAGGTATTTTCATAAAACTACTCACAGTCTTAAAAATGCTAGCGGACAAAAAATGGGTATTAATTATAAATTACCCAAGGCTTATATTTGTACAAATAATATTTGTATAGCAGAGTCTTTTGTACTTGTTAAAAACATCTCAAATGAGGTAATATTAGGTATGCCCTTTTTCTGGCATATTTATCCAATTACCAGATGGGATGAAATCGGAATAACTGGTACTTTTGAACAAAAAGAAATCAGAATAGATTTTATATCACAACCTTTTTCTAGATATGTCAATAATATCAAAGATATGATTTCCTCAAAAATAAAACAAATTGATTTTTTTAAAAATGAAATTTGTAGCATCACTATCGAAGAGACTTTACAAAACTCTAAAATAAAGGAAAAAATTGATAATTTAAAAAATCAGTTTTCCCTCCAAATTTGTGGAGATCACCCAAATGTATTTTGGGAAAGGAGGAAACATGTAGTAAGTCTCCCTTACGAAGAAAATTTTTCTGAAGATAATATTCCTACTAAAGCAAGGCCTTGTCAGATGAATTCAGAATATCTGGATTTATGTAAGCAAGAGATTAATAATCTCCTTCAAAAGGGCCTGATAAGACCCTCAAAATCACAATGGTCCTGTACTGTTTTTTATGTTAATAAACACGCAGAACAGAAAAGAGGGGTACCAAGATTAGTAATAAATTATAAACCCCTAAATAAAGTTTTAAAATAGATTAGATACCCTATTCCTAATAAAAAGGACTTACTAGACAGATTACATGAAGCTATCATATTTTCAAAGTTTGATTTAAAATCTGGATACTGGCAGATCCAAATTTCTGAAAAAGATAGATATAAAACAACTTTTAATGTTCCAATGGGACAATATGAATGGAATGTAATGCCATTTGGATTAAAAAATGCTCCATCGGAATTTCAAAAAATTATGAATGATATTTTTAATCCTTTCGATAATTTTATTATTGTCTATATAGATGATATACTAGTATTTTTCAAAACTCTAGAAATGCATTTTAAACATCTTGATTTATTCAAGAAAATCATTATCCAAAATGGTTTGGTAATATCCAAACAAAAAATGCATATTTTTTAAACAAATGTCAGATTTTTGGGACATAATATAGAAAAGGGAAAAATTACTCCTATTCATAGAAGTATTGAATTTGCATCAAAATTCCCTGATGAAATTACTGACAAAACCCAGCTCCAAAGATTTTTAGGAAGTTTGAATTATATTTCTCCTTTTATAAAAGATTTATCCAAGGATACAACGATATTATATGATCGACTGAAGAAAAATCCTAAAGCCTGGACTGTGAATCATACAAACGCAGTCAGAAAAATAAAATCTAAGGTTCATAACCTTCCATGCCTTACTTTGGCAAACCCAAATTGGGAAAAAATTGTAGAAACATACGCCTCTGATATTGGATGTGGGGGAATTTTAAAACAAATCTCCCCAGACATGAAACAAGAATATCTTGTTCAATTTTATTCTGGAAAATGGACTAATAGTCAAAAAAATTATGCTATGGTAGCTAAAGAAGTTTTCGCCATAGTCAAATGCGTACTAAAATTCCAAGGAGATTTATACAACCAGAAACTCATCATAAGAACTAACTGCCAAGCAGCAAAATTTATTTTTAATAAAGATGTTAAACATAATGTTTCTAAACAAATGTTTGCGAGATGACAAGCTTTACTAGCTCCTTTTGATTTTGATATACAATACAAAAAGGGTTCAGATAATAATCTGCCCGATTTTCTTACTAGAGAGTACATTAGCTCCTAACTCTGATTTCATAACAGGGAATGCGGCCACAAGGTGGTTTCCTATCCTCTAATAGAGGAAGGGGAAGAGGAAGAGGAGGAACCCAAACAAGCAGGAATAATATTCTTGCTCAAATCGGAACCCAAAAGCTTATAGCTGCCAATATTACAAACACCGCTACTAGCTCCACAACTGGAATATCAGGAATATGCCCAGACAGCCAGTTATATCAAAAATTTATGGATTTTATACAATCCCAACAACTACAAGGGGATGCTCCACCTTCATACTCTGCAGTAACAAACGAAGAGATTAACGAAGCTGCAGAAACATATGAAAAAAAATGAAAAATCAGAAACAATATTTCTGATAGAACAAAGGGATTTGCAATGGAAAGATGACCCAAGGTACTGTGATACAGCATCATATGCTGTTCCTACATACAAATACCGAATGCATTATGAGAATATACTCTCATCTATGGGGTTAGTTGAATTTCAACATTTTTACCCCTCCAATACTAGAAAAGTTTATAACTTTTCAAAATTTATTATAAAGAAGATTGTTACCCCAGAAGAATGGGGAATCAGTACCATGAGAGATAGAGAATATACTCACTCTGAACAACAAGTAAATGTAAAGTTTAACTATTGGGACTACATTGATGGCTTTAATAAAGCTTTGTTATATGAGAATGCTAATAAAAAGCATTCATGGTTTATAAAAATATGCTCTAATAATTTTAAAAATCAGATTCCTAACTGGTTTGGACAATGGTGGACTTTATATGGTCCCAGTATCAACATTTTACCAGAAGAATTCAAAAATTTATATGCTGAATGGGTGGATATTTCACCTAAATTATTACAATTACAAAAAGAAAATATATATTTTTAGGGAATATCCTCAATGTATTTCTTTATTGAATTCTCAATCCCATGGATAATGAAATGGACAATTGAAGTCCAAAATACGGACTCAGAAGGAAAAATTCCTGGACAAGAGATAATAAACTCAATAAAAAATTCTATTGAAATGGGAAGAAGACAATCCCAGATTATATCAGAACAAGAAGAGATAAGCCCCTTCAAGCAAATTTCACGAAAATTAAAAATGAAGAAAGGAGCAATTTTCAAGGCAGAGCTAATTGCATCATACATGCAAGAAGTAAAAAAGGACTTGGCAAAAAATCTAGGAATGGAATTTCCAGATAATATGTCTGTAGTAACTTCTTCAAATGAAGAGGAAGAACATTGTTTAGCAGGAGAAGCTCAAAGTGTTCATAGCACCGAGGAGATGGACATAGAACTATTCCTCAAACAGTTCAGAAATGTGGAAGAATCTTCCACGTCAAAAGAAATGGAAAAGTAAAAGATGAAGAAGACAAATAAAGAGAAGAAGACAAATAACTTATATAAAGCATGATGACCCATAAAGAAGTAGGACCCTATGTTGGGCAATTAACTTTTATAAAGTTAGAAAGTCATGATAAGTCTTTAAAATAGTAGGACCCTATGTCGGGTAAATTATTTAAAAATTATGTAAGCAATGACGTATTCTATTTTGTTTTACTTATTTGATCCGATTATATAAGGATCACTTTGTCTTGAAGAGAGATAGGCTTCAGCCAACCCTCTCCATATTTCCTATTGTAAATCTTTATATTGCTAAATAAAGAGTTAACAAGTTTCCCACTGCTGAGTTCATCTTTGAAGGTATTGTTTTACTATTATTATTATTATTCTGAATATTTTATCTGTTAGTATCATATTTTCCTAAATGATAGGCTAAACACACTGTGTTGGACTAATAACACACTAGACATCTGTACTGTAATATGGAAATGCTACCATGGTAGGAAAAGATTGTTCCGGTGATGCCTAGGTGGGTTTTTAGGTAAAGTTACTGTAGCTCCGGAACTGACAAAACCTGTGCTATGCACGGTAACCCCTGCTTTGAGCCCGTGTTAGCCATGTGGAAGACATTGATAGGGTTGTTCAAGGGGTGAGTTTAGGTTTTCTCAGAATCGGGGTAACAGTAGCTTGTAAAATTTCCTCCAAACCGTAAAAGCTCCTGAGACTTTTATTATTATTATTATTATTATTATTATTATTATTATTATTATTATTATTATTATTATTATTATTATTATTATTATTGAATGATTAATACATGTATATTAATTGAAAAAAATAAAAATAAATTAACATTGTGATTTTTATTTTTACTTTTGGATTCTTACAATCCTTGTTATGGTAAACTTGAATTTTGTAACTATAATTTGATTTGGTTTCTTTATCCTTAATGTGTATATATGGTAAATATATTTTCTGATTGATGTGATGATTTGCTCTCTTCAATTAAGGAAAGAGATTTTTAATTTATTCTTAATTGATTGATTATGTCAATTAAGGAAGTAGTATCCTTGACTTATGCTCTTACCTTTAATTACTTGACCATTGAATAACTATATAATAAGGAGCTCCTTTCATTCCTTTTTCATGTTTTGGAGACACTCCATACGACTTTTTTCACACTTACATAGCTCACATACTTCATAGGCTTCACACGATTCACATACATAATAGAATTCTTTATTCCATACGAAAAAATAAATTTTGATTCTTCTCCTCTCTCTCTTAAAAAAAAAGAAGAAGAAGAAGAAAGAAAGGTTGTTATATATTATTCTCAAGACTCCCGGCTATTGGTTTGCTAATTCGCACTTTTTGTTTCACGCCTCGACTGGTTAGTATTTTATGTTATTATTGTTGGGCATATATTACTTCTTTTTGTTTTGTTTAGCAGGAATTTGAACTTCAAGTTCAAAGACATGAAGAGTTGCCTTGGAATGGAATGGGCTTGGACTAGAAGAGCTTTGATGTTTTTTTTTTTTTTTCATTATGTTGTATTTATTTTTTCGCAAAATCTTGTAAAAATATAGTAAAGATGGGGATCTAGTCAAAAGGGGAGGGGAATTATGTGCTACATTTTTTTTATTTGCGTAATTCACATAGGCAAATCTCAATTTAGCATTCGATAAAAAGAAAAGAAAGGAGTAATGTGAATAACATGCCTAACAACTTTTCTTTTATTTGTCTAAGATAAGAAGTTGAAAAGGATAAAATCATGCATAGTTTGTTTGATTATATTATGTTTTAGGACTTGTTCATTTTATTTATTATTTTTTATCACTATTTGTTTTTGTGTTAGAAAACTCGTCTATGGAATTTAATTGCTTAAACTATGATTTCTAAATTTATTAAAAGAAATAGTCTAAAAATCATGCTCGCAAGGTTTTAATAAACTCTTGTAAGTTATAAGCTTTAAATAATGTTTCTTCTTATCACATGATCTAAAGTTTTTTTTCTTTCTTTTTGAGTAGTTTTTAGCATGTTTTAATACTTACCACGCTTATAAAAGAATAATATTTTAGAACATATGTAGAAATCATGCCTATAGAATCTCCCAATTTTTATTTTTTTTATAGCATATTATACTTTAATAAATCCTTTAATAAATCTTTTAAATATATCTCTTTCCTCAATGAGTTTTAGTATGGCAATATTTAAAAAAAAAACAAACAAACAAACAAAAAATCTTTTTGAGTATTAAAAGGTTTAAAGTTTGATATGTTGTGCATACGTTTAATAAATCTTTGCACTTTTATTTGTGTTTAACGCAAGTTAACTTGTTGAGAGGCTTATTTGAGACTTGTTTGCTAAATGCTCGTCTTGTTTGTTTTGTTTGATGCGAGGTCCTATAGGAAACTTATATTCCTTTCTAATCTAGAACCGACCTAAAATAGAAGTCCAATGCCTCATGGACATTAGAGGGGGGACGCTAAGCATTTTAGGAAATGCTAGACTTTCATTTTTCTTTAGTGCGCCTTTAAGTTAAATAAATAAATTAACTTAGGCGAGGTAGGGGTAAATAGGACCCTCGAATATGATGAATAAACTCACGCTTAATAGGACAAACTTTGTTTTGTCCTTAGGCTTTACAAGTGAAGCTTAAAATCCGAAAATAAAGCCGAGTAAATGATCCGAGTAAAAAATATAATTTGATTAACTCTTCTTTTGTTTATTTTTATTTTCTAAATTGTTTGGGTAGATTAAGTTTAATTTATTTAATTTATTATATTTTGTCACTTAGAACAATTTAGGACTATTATTTTCCTAAAGTAAGAGACCTTATTTGTTAGAAACCCCCACATAAATATGAGACACGGTGGGGACCCGCATTTGCGGACCTTGAAGGGTGCTTAACACCTTCCCTTCGAGGTAAATTTGAACCCTTACCTGTTCTCTAGTGCCTTGGTTAAATTTTTAGGATTCGAGTGGTGTCCTAATGCACCTCAAATCATTAGGTGGCGACTCTTCAACGTTTTAATCCCAAAAGAGTCGTTGCCACGACGTCGTCCAAGTTTCCATTTCTTCGCGAGAAAAAATCGGGCGCGACAGAATGGCGACTTCACTGGGGAGGTCCATTTTGGTTCTAACCATTACGTGTCTTGTTTTATGTGGGTTTTATTTATGTTAATCCTTTCCCTTTGTCCCTTGTTCCCTTAAACTGCTTTACTTTCCTTATTGTTATTTTTCACTACTGATTTGTTTCCTTTTCCTTCCCTTATCCCTCTAACTCCCTTTCCTTATCCCCCTTTAACTCCCTTCCCCTGTCCCTCTAACGCTTTTCCCTTTCCCTTTTATTTATTTGTCGCTTTAAATTATTTGTTTAAACATTGGTATATCTGCTAAATGTTACTGTCTTAATTAAACTGGCATTCCGTTCATAAATTCCCCCACTTGGGACCATCTTTATTCTCTTTTAAGGTGATGTTGTGCCTTTGCACTTCTCCCAACTTCTTTCAAACCCAAATTTCGGAGAGTAAGTGCTTGCGTGGTGAATGGCGGATAGTCTTACTACCGTTGGACCACGTGCTTCTCGCATAGGAATATTCCGTCCGTGTCTAACCCACTCTTTAGGAACCTAGGATAGAGCTATCCACCTCAAATTTAAGTCATGCATGCATAAACCCTAGGTAGTTTGGCCCCATGCAGTCCAATCTACATAATAGTAGCCACCCTGCTAAGTCTAGAGGGTCCAATCACCCTCCAAGATGAAACACTGCATACTATGTGTCTATGTGATCACGATAATCAATTCAAGCCTAAAATATTGTTAAAGAGGAGTCTAGAAAAGTTTATCTTTCTGTTTTGCAAAGTTATGAAGCTAAATTCATGCCAGAAGTGGGTTTGAAGTTTAGGATTTATTTCTATTATTTCTTAGATTTTTTATATGGAAGTTTAAGATTTATTTCCATTTATTACCATATCATTCCTTATATTTTATATGTATTCTATCATTTAAAGATTGTAATAGTTGTTATTAATAAAATAGTTATTTTTAATTATTATTTTATTATTTTTAATACTAAACTCCAAATAACAAATCGAAGGCTTGAATCAGTTATCATGAATCATTTATGTATCATCTTAGGCCTACCTCTGGCGCAACGAGGTTCCTTGCATTTAGGGCGTTTAATTTTCAAAAATCAATATGTTTATTTTTGTATTATATATTATCATGTTACTAACTTGATCTTTTTTTCTTTCTTGTTTTTCTTCATTTTTTTTATATGTTTTCCCCTCCCCAAGGTTGATTCGTGCCTATCACTCTCAATTGAAAGAAGTTTTCTGCTTTTATCTTGCTCTACTGCATGGAGAATAATAATAGTGCTATTGACACGATTGTTATGACAACTCAAAAAGATGGTTTGAATATTTCGAGAGAAGAGTATCCGCCTGCATAGAATGAGGTGATATCAAGGTTAGAACAAAAGATTAGACAGATACAGGAACAAATCTCTAATGCTCGCATTTTGAATACACCACTTATTGGAGTAAATGCTACAACCATTCCTCCAACAACCTTACGAATCCTCTCTTTTTACCCCATCCTACCTTATACCTTGAAAGTACTTCAAATCCCACACTTTCCCAAAACAAGCAATATCCATGTTACATGCATCCGTCACAACATAAGCCTAATACACCCAACCTCACCTACTTAGCCCCACCAAATGCCTCACATTCCCAAGCTACTTCTCATGCTCAAAATATAGCACCAACGTTTATCACTACTATTTCAGAAAAACATAATTTTATTTCTGTCGAACCCCATCTAAAGGACGTGTTGATACAGACAATGGCAAAGCGATTGGAGGAGTTGAGCAGTCGAGTGCAACATGTTAAAGGAGATAGGGAGATAAAAGGGTTAAGTTTTGAAAACTTGTGCATACATCCCGATATCGAGTTGCCTGAAGGATATAAACCTCATAAATTTGAGATGTTCAATGGGACTAGAGATCAAAAGGCACATTTGAGAATATACTGTGATAAGTTAATTGGAGTTGGAAAAAATGAACGACTTCGAATGAAATTATTTGTGAGAAGTCTCACTGGAGAGGCCTTATCATGGTATATTGCACAAGATTCAAAGAAATGGTCAAAATGGACTGATATGGCCTCTGATTTCATTAAGAGGTTTGAATTTAATATTGAGAATGCTCCTGATTGGTTTTACATTCAAAATTTAAAGAGAGAGCCTACAAAATCATTTCGAGAATTTGCAATAAGATGGAGGTCTGAAGTTGCTAGGGTCCGACCTCCAATGGAGGAATCTCAAATGAAAGAATTCTTTATTCGCGCCCAAAAGCCGCAGTACTATGAGAGAATGATGCTCATCGAAGATCATAAATTTTCTGATATTATCAAGTTGGGTGAGAAGATCGAAGAAGGTATAAAAAATAGCACTGTAATTGATTTAGAGGCATTGCAAGCTAGTAGCAAGACTTCACAACTTGGTGGGACTAATAAGAACAAAGTCGAGAAAGAAGTGAATGTTGTGATTCGTCATGCGGCTCCACCCCTACTCCAAAAACCTGCACCCATATATCAAGTCCCTCCACCTACAGGTAATGAACGAAAGATTCATGGAAAACCGTCAAGGCGTCAACAATCCTTTCAATCGGCTAGATTACGAGCTAATATGGACAAATGTCTACCCGAGCAGTATACTCCTTTGGTTGAACCCATAGATCAATTGTATGAAAGACTGAGGGTTGCTGGCTGTATCTCTCCTGTTCCTGAAATAATGATGAAGACACATTCTAAGTGGCTCGATCTCACCAAAATTTGTGCCTATCATTCAGGGATGAAGGGGCATACCACAGAAGAATGTCGAAATTTGAAAGATCAAATCCAAAGGTTGATCGACACCAAAGCGATACATGTAAAAGATTCTTATCACGATCATAATTGATTTCTAAGCATGACTCAATACCCGATCGACATCAATAAAGAGGAAGTTGAGTCGCTTCTCCTCCTCAAATTTTCAAGCACTTGGATGATTACTTTAAGTTTTCTCAATCGGTAGTGGTGATACACACTTGGGGCAAGATTATGTTTCTTTTATGACTCCTTTTGATGTAATGTGAACTACGATTGACCAGATTCCCTTTTAAGAGGGATATGTAGGCGCTCCTGGGGGCTCGGTCACATCGGGTAGAATTTTTGAGAAAATTCTCAAAAATTCTATTGGTAAGCATCTCCACATACTCGAGCTTGACACAACAACGAACTGGGGCAGAAAGTTTTGAGAGGTCCTAAAAAATTTCATTAAAGGTTACACATAAAGACATCCAGATTGAGTTTAAGCTTAGGAACAACAAAGCTGTGGTGAAAAAGGAAAGCAAACGATGAGTGGAGGCACGAATCAATCTCCCTTTTTTAAAAAAAACTTATGATTTTCTTTGAGTGCAGGAATTACAGGAACAGATCTATTCGAGGCTAAGCACTGCCCTTCGGAAGTTGACTGGTTAAGCTCTACCATTCAAGAAGTTGCCCGAGGCTAAGCACTGCCCTTCGAAAGTTGACTGGTTAAGCTCTGCCATTTAAGAAGCTACCCAAAGCTAAGCACTGTCCTTTGGAAGTTGATTGGTTAAACTATACCATTCAAGAAGCTACCTGAAGCTAAGCACTGTCTTTCGGAAGTCGATTGGTCAAGCTCTACCTTTCGAAAAGCTACCCAAAGCTAAGCACTGTCCTTTGGAAGTTGATTGGTTAAACTCTACCATTCAAGAAAGCTACCCGAAGCTAAGCACTGTCCTTCGGAAGTCGATTGGTTAAGCTCTACCTTTCGAAAAACTGCCTAAAGCTAAGCACGTTCATTGGGAAGTTGATTGGTCAAGCTCTACCTTTCGAAAACCTAAGCACTGTTCATTAAAAGTTGATTGGTTAAACTCTACCTTTCAAGAAGCCACACAGGGTCAAGCACCATCTTTTAAACGCCAGATGGACTAAGCATATTCCTCCTAAAAAGATATGATCTCTTATCTCACTCATATTTTTAATTATGTCTGTAAATTAGAAAGCTAACCATTTTCATTTAGTTATATTAGAAATTGCAGGTATGGAATGCTTAAAAGCAAAAGATGGTCGAAATGAGTCTCAACTCGTATACATAATTCCTGATTCCTATGAAATTGCTTTATCATATGTTGTTCTCGCACTTTCATTTGCCACTTATACCGCCTTATACCTAATCCTCCCAATTCAAGCTATTTAAGTTCGATAACGTTATTTCTATCTTTAGGAATTTTATTCATTCCTAAATCTAGAACTACACATGGCCTGATTCTTGTATGACCAGAGATATGTAGGCGACTTTAAACCGAAGTCTCGGTCATAATATTTTCACAACCCCTCATACCTTTGGTCCCTCCTATAATATTCCATCGGTCGGACAAAATCGGCTACTCCGTCAACTTTCTTTGCTCAACAATTCATCCTTCACTCCCGAGCAAAGAAGGGGCAGCTGTTGACACCCAATTTTGACCGACCGATAACCCATTTTTGGATCGTCATCTAATTATACCAACACTTTTTTAACTTTTAAAATAAATAAGTTTATTTGTAATTTTATCAACATAACCACGTTTTAAAACAATATTTCAAAATTTGTTCATGTGTTACGAATTATTATTATATTTGTTTTTGTATTCAATATAACATTCATAATCCTTATAACTAATTTTTTATTTTAATATATTCACTACTATTATTATTATCATCATATTTTACCATGTCTAGTTTATTCAAAAATAATATTTTTATGTTTTTGTACAATTATTATATGACATATTTTCATTACGTCAAAATTATTATTTTTAAATATTGAATAGATTATTTTTTAATCATCCTAATTCATTCAATTTGTAGCCTCGTTTACAAATTTGTGTTAATTCTAATCAAATCCTTGCAATTTATTTCAATTCTAACCAATTCTTGTCAATTTGTAGCCCTAATTAAATCAATTGGTGGCTTTATTTTAAATATCTAATTTTTGATTGATGTGATTTGATCTTAGCCACTCATCACATTTGATCTAATGACTTAGATTAATCCCCTATTTTAATATTTTTTTTTACTCCAAGACCCCAAAAACCCAAAAGATAATCTTTTCTTCTCCAAAAAATCCCTAAAAGTTCCCTCTCTCCTCCCCTTTTCTCCCTCTCCAGCAGCCATGGCAGCCCCTCTCCCTCTTCCTCCGCCTCATCTTCTCCATTTCCCCCCCCACGCCGGAAAACGCCAACCCCCGACGGTGCTCCCTCTCTCCCCCTCACTGACAGCCCCCAATCACCACCGAAAAAGGCCACCAAACTAGCCCCCAATCACCACCAAAAAACGCCACCAAACCAGCCCCCAATCACCACCAAAAACCCCACCAAAACCAACAGAAAATCACTTCCAAAATCTACCCAAAACTGACCGAAAACAGCCCCAAACGACCCTCTTTCTCCTTTGTTTGAAAACTCACCGGTGAAACGACTCTAAACCCATCAAAGCTCCTCAAGAATCGAGCATGGGTCAGCGGCAAATATTGCCGACGAATTATTCCGGTCAAAGGTTAAATTGATTCAAAAATACCTTGGGTTCGATGCGTCTTAAATTCGGTTTGATTTCACATTTTTCTTTTTTATTTGAAATTATGTGTATGTTGCGAGATTAATTACTCAAATTACTACATATCTGCTTTGCATGTTAATTACTTGATGATTTTCTATGACTCTGCTGAATTATTAGAAAATACTACTGTTCTTGTCAATTAATTTTGGCTCGTTTTTCTTTTCCCAAATCAATTCTAGCATGTGGTGTATGATTGTGATTATGCGAATTTGTTCAAATCTTTTCCTTGTCTTTGATGATGCTTACTGGTTGTAGAAATTAGGATAATTGGTATAGTTAATATTTCTGTGAATTATTATTATTATTATTATTATTATTATTATTATTATTATTATTATTATTATTATTATTATTATTATTATTATTATTATTATTATTATTATTATTATCATTATTATTGAATGATTAATACATGTATATTAATTGAAAAAAATTAAAATAAATTAACATTGTGATTTTTATTTTTATTTTTATTTTTGGATTCTTACAATCCCTGTTATGGTAAACTTGAATTTTGTAACTATAATTTGATTTGGTTTCTTTATCCTTAATGTGTATATATGGTAAATATATTTTTTGATTGATGTAATGATTTGCTCTCTTCAATTAAGGAAAGAGATTTTTAATTTATTCTTAATTGATTGATTATGTCAATTAAGGAAGTAGTATCCTTGACTTAGCCTCTTACCTTTAATTACTTGACCATTGGATAACTATATAATAAGGAGCTCCTTTCATTCCTTTTTCATGTTTTGGAGACACTCCATACGACTTTTTTCACACTTACATAGCTCACATACTTCATAGGCTTCACACGATTCACATACATAGTAGAATACTTTATTCCATACGAAAAAAATAATTTTGATTCTTCTCCTCTCTCTCTTAAAAAAAAAGAAGAAGAAGAAAGAAAGGTTGTTATATATTATTCTCAAGACTCCCGGCTATTGGTTTGCTAATTCGCACTTTTTGTTTCTCGCCTCGACTGGTTAGTATTTTATGTTATTATTGTTGGGCATATATTACTTCTTTTTGTTTTGTTTAGCAGGAATTTGAACTTCAAGTTCAAAGACATGAAGAGTTGCCTTGGAATGGGATGGGCTTGGACTAGAAGAGCTTTGATGTTTTTTTTTTTTTAATTTTTTCATTATGTGGTATTTATTTTTTCGCAAAATCTTGTAAAAATATAGTAAAGATGGGGATCTAGTCAAAGGGGGAGGGGAATTATGTGCTACATTTTTTTTATTTGCGTAATTCACATAGGCAAATCTCAATTTAGGATTCAATAAAAAGAAAAGAAAAGAGTAATGTGAATAACATGCCTAACAACTTTTCTTTTATTTGTCTAAGATAAGAAGTTGAAAAGGATAAAATCATGCATAGTTTGTTTGATAATATTATGTTTTAGGACTTGTTTATTTTATTTATTATTTTTTTATCACTATTTGTTTTTGTGTTAGAAAACCCGTCTATAGGATTTAATAGCTTGAACTATGATTTCTAAATTTATTTAAAGAAACAGTCTAAAAATCATGCTCGCAAGTTTTTAATAAACTCTTGTAAGTTATAAGCTTTAAATAATGTTTCTTCTTATCACATGATCTAAAGTTTTTTTTTCTTTCCTTTTGGGTAGTTTTTAGCATGTTTTAATACTTACCATGCTTATAAAAAAAATAATATTTTAGAACATATGTAGAAATCATGCCTATAGGATCTCCCTAATTTTTATTTTTTTTATAGCATATTATACTTTAATAAATCCTTTAACAAATCTTTTGAATATATCTCTTTCCTCAATGAGTTTTAGTATGGCAATATTTAAAAAAAAAAAAAACAAACAAAAAATCTTTTTGAGTATTAAAAGGTTTAAAGTTTGATTTGTTGTGCATACGCTTAATAAATCATTGCACTTTTATTTGTGTTTAACGCAAGTTAACTTGTTGAGAGGCTTATTTGAGACTTGTTTGCTAAATGCTCGTCTTGTTTGTTTTGTTTGATGCGAGGTCCTATAGGAAACTTATATTCCTTTCTAATCTAGAACCGACCTAAAATAGAAGTCCAATGCCTCTTGGACATTAGAGGGGGGACGCTAAGCACTTTAGGAAACGCTAGACTTTCATTTTTCTTTAGTGCGCCTTTAAGTTAAATAAATAAATTAACTTAGGCGGGGTAGGGGTAAATAGGACCCTCAGATATGATGAATAAACTCACACTTAATAGGACAAACTTTGGTTTTGTCCTTAGGCTTTAATAAGCCAAGTGAAGCTTAAAATCCGGAAATAAAGCCGAGTAACTAATGCGAGTAAAAATTATAATTTGATTAAGTCTTCTTTTGTTTTCTAAATTGTTTGGGTAGATTAAGTTTAATTTATTTAATTTATTATATTTTGTCACTTAGTACAATTTAGGACTATTATTTTCCTAAAATAAGAGACCTTATTTGTTAGAAACCCCCACATAAATATGAGACACGGTCGGGACCCGCATTTGCGGACCTTGAAGGATGCTTAACTCCTTCCCTTTGAGATAATTTGAACCCTTACCTGTTCTCTGGTGCCTTGGTTAAATTTTTAGGATTCGAGTGGTATCCTAATGCACCTCTAATCATTAGGTGGCGACTCTTCAACGTTTTAATCCCAAAAGAGTTGTTGCCACGATGTCGTCTAGGTTCTCGTTTCTTCGCGAGAAAAAATGGGGCGCGATAACCACTACCTCATAGAGATAGATAAGCTATTTCCGGAAGACGCTCGTCTCAAAAATTACAAATTATGTGTAACTATTAAATTGGTATGAATTTGAATTTCATTAAGATAATTCAAATACTAACTTTATGTTTAGTTTATGTGCATTTAATCAATATAAATGTGAATTTCATTAAAA
The DNA here is from genome assembly GCA_029948455.1 of Solanum rostratum. Classification (NCBI taxonomy): domain Eukaryota; kingdom Viridiplantae; phylum Streptophyta; class Magnoliopsida; order Solanales; family Solanaceae; genus Solanum; species Solanum rostratum. Next base: position 52,601,254 of record CM057053.1, read on the forward strand.
ATTTTGATGTAACACCCCAAATTTTTTTCACTAAGATTGAGCCACCCTTCATATGATAGGATCAATTCCTAAGTATTTAAACTATATTAGATGTAATTTAGAGTTATAAATGATCTTTTACATCAAGTCAAGTCCAAAGAATTTCTAGCAACTAAGTTTTCGTATGAGTTGATGGAAGGGTCAACTTCAAATGACCATATCTACTAAAGTATAATGAGTTAGGTGACCCATAATATATAAAATTAAAGATATTTGAATTATATTTCCAACGCATCTTATTTCGCGTTAAACGGAGTTCGGAGTAGAGAGTTATGACCATTTTACTGGAGACCTGCAGAGCTGTCTAAAGGTCCGCGACGGCTCCGCGACGCGGACCTATCGCGAACCCTTTCTGGATAAGCTAAGCGACGTTTCTTTATTTTATTTTGAAGGTAATTTTACCCTAAATCCTTTGGGGGTCTATTTAAGGTCCCAAAACGCACAATACGTCAGTTTCATGAGTCAAAACCCTCTCTTTCACTCCTAAACATAAAACGCTCAAGAATCATCAAGAAAGTCATCAAGTTAGGATTAACTTTCAAGATTCTTCATCAAGGTGAGTTATTCTTCCTAAGCTTTAAGCTAATTTCTCTATCTATTCATGAAATCTCTAATAGAATCTTAAATCCTAACCTAGGGTTTCAAGAAACGAATTCAAGAATCCCAAGAAAGGATTCCTTGATTCTTCTTTGTCAAAATTTAGGGTTCTTCATCAAGAACTCTAAAGATTCTAAGTCAAGAATTCAAGAATCTAAGAGAAGCCTTCAAACGATGTCTTTCCAAGTTCTTCCATTCTAAAAGAACTATCGAGGTTGAGGATTTTTCTCCAAGAAACGAGTATTCATCAAATTTTGATTTTAATATCAAATTTCCAGGTATGTAAGGCTTCACTTAAAGCATGGGAATGTCCTCCCATGTGCCCCATGAGATATGTATTGAAGTTTAATGGTGATGATGTCAGGGTGATGAATTGAAACATGTTTAATTCATGTAATTTAATGAATAATTGCCATTATTTTATGCATAAACCTACATATTTTTCTGCATTGATGATGATCATCGTAAAATTTCTATATACCCTAAATCATTTTTGTGAAGTGCATATGTTTTAAAAACCTTATAATTATGATGATTGGAAAAGCCTGCATAATGAACGTAGGGTGGCATGTCTAGAGCCTTGAAGAATGATATTGATGTTATGATGACTGATGTTGATGTCTCTAAGTTGAGAGGCAAAGTTCCTAAACTAGTATTCCTAAAGTTGATGATGTTAATGTTAATGCAATGAGATGATGATGATGTTAATGTTAATGCAATGAGATGATGATGATATTAATGCAAATGAGATGCTAATGATGATGTACTACACCCTATGGGGACTAATGATGATGTAATGTGTCCCTATGGGACTGGTGATGTTAATGCTTTATGAGCATGTCGAGTTCTGGGAGGAGTATTGAGCACCGAAATGGGTAAGAGTGAGTCCCACTTGAGCCCATTAACTACATGGCCCGCATAGGAAGAGAGGATTGAACCGCAACGTGGATGACTCCTTTCTTGTCCCAAATGAGGACTAATGTTTTTCTAAGGTTATGTCCTTTACCCTGGGAAGGGTATTGGATGGATGTAGCAACGACATCGCTTCGTTGTATCATCACTGGCTCATAAGTGATGGTTGTCGGCTAAAGACCCTCCCAGTTAGGCCTCTCAGGAAGGTTCCATTGATAGGACTCAAATGTCAATGTTAATGTTATGGCTAAGTTGATGCTTCCCCGTTGTAAATGTAAGGTCTCTTGATGATGAGTGTTGTATCTTGATGTTGCTAATGCTTTGATTCAACTATTTTACATGCCAGTACATTCCACGTACTAACGCCATTTGGCGCTGCATCGTTTCATGATGCAGATACAGGAGCTAGAGGACTTCAGCAGCCGCCCCGTTGAGGTCAAGTGTTTTCAAGTTCAGATTGTGGTGAGCCTCCTTGTTTTCAGAGGAAACCTTTATTTGATGTTATCCTGTTTTCTTATTGAGTCGGGTAGCCATGGTATGTCATGGTCCCCTTCCTAGACAGTCTAGATAACGTTAGAGGCTTCGTGGACCTAATGTTGAGGTTAATGAAAAATGTTTTGTTTTAGACTGAGAAATCTTCTCTTGTTTGTTTTTAATAATGAAGACTAATGTTTGGCCATTGGCCCACTATTTTAAGGTATTGTTTACTATTTCCTTCCGCGATTCTATAATGAATGATGTGATGAGCCTAAGTGTAATACCCCAACTTTTTTTTTAAACTAAGATTGAGTCATCCTTCATATGATAGGATAAATTCCTAAATATTTAAAGTATATTAGTTGTGATTTAGAGTTATGAAGGATATTTTACATCAAATCAAGTCCAAAGAATTTCTAGCGACTAAGTTCTCATATGAGTTGATGGAAGGGTCAATTTCAAATGACCCTATCTCCTAAAGTATAATGAGTTAGGTGACCCATAATATATCAAATTAAAGATCTTTGAATTAGCTTTCCAACACATCTTATTTCGCGTTAAACGGAGTTCGGAGTAGAGAGTTATGACCATTTTACTGGAGACCTGCAGAGCTGTCTGAAGGTCCGCGATGGCTCCGCGACGCAGACCTATCGCGAACCCTTTCTGGATAAGCTAAGCGACGTTTCTTTATTTTATTTTGAGGGTACTTTTACCCTAAAGCCTTTGGGGATCTATTTAAGGTCCCAAAATGCATAATACGTCAGTTTCATAAGTCAAAACCCTCTCCTTCACTCCTAAACATAAAACGCTCAAGAAATTACCAAGAAAGTCCTCAAGTTAGGATTAACTTTCAAAATTCATCATCAAGGTGAGTTATTCTTCATAGGATTTAAGCTAATTTCTCTATCTATTCATGAATCCCTAATATAATCTTAAATTATAACCTAGGGTTTCAAGAGACAAATTCAAGAATCCCAAGAAAGGATTCCTTGATTCTTCTTTCCATGAATTAGGGTTCTTCATCAAGAAACTCTAAAGATTTTAAGTCAAGAATTCAAGAAACAAAGATAAGCCCTTCAAACAATATCTTTCCAAGTTCTTCAACTCTAAAAAAACTACCGAGATCGAGGATTTTCTCCAAGAAACGAGTATTCATCAAATTTTGATTGTAATATCAAATTTCCAGGTATGTAAGGCTAAACTAAAACATGAGGTTGTTCTCTCATGTGCCCCATAGAGGTCATAGATGAGTTGATGATTGAAGGGTCTGCGTGCATGATTTCTTTGATGGATTTTCTTGAAAATTATATTTGAAATTACATGTTTTCTATGTTGATGATCATCATACTATTGGTTTTCTTAAGTTGAACATTTTCATGAGAATTTGCATAACCTTACATGATTAATTTAAAAAGCATGCATAATGAACTTGAAGATTGAGTCTAGAGCCTTGAATTGTGATTGTGATGAGAGAATGATGAGTCTAGAGCCTTGAGTTGAGATTGTGATTGTTGATTGTGATTGTGATTGTGATGAGAGAATGATCACGAGTTGATAGAGTGTGATTGCCTTATGTCTCTATAAATGAACTCTACCGATGTGTCTATTCACTTGATTCCTAACTGGTGATCCAACAGGTCTATGAGCTAAAACTGTTCTCCACCACTCTTTAGCCAAGTAGTGAACTGATAGGAGGTACACTTAACTCGATATGACTCAAGAATAGCTGAATTGCATAATCGATCCAAACACTCTAAAAGAAAATCATAAACCCTATGTTTGGGCGTACCATAGGAGGAGCTAGCTAAATAAACCTCTCAAAACTCTTCTACTTTGCAGTAGACATATCAGCGCTGGCAGAATATGGTGGTACCATAAACCTGGGTAGTGCAATAGATGGTGCAATATAAACCTAGAAGCTTGGCCCAATTCTCGACCGATCAGACTAAGGCAGAATAACAGAAGCCATGGGGGGATACATTGGAGTTGATGAAGGACCAACATACATCCTAAGTGGATCAACTGGAGCTGAAGAAGGGCCAACCTACACAGTTGGAGTCAGTACGTCGAGAATAATGAGGGTCGGAGAAGCTTCCTCAAGCTTGGCTAACACAGTAGAAGTAGCTCCTAAACCTAGAAGCTATCCCAATACTGCTTGATCAAACTAAGGCGGAATAACAAAATCCATGGGGAGATCCACTAGAGCTGATGAAGGACCAACATGTACCCTAAGTGGATCGATTGGAGCTGAAAAAAGGACAACTGACACTGTAGGAGCCAATGCATCGAGAATTACAAGGGTTGGAGAAGCTCCCTCAAGCCTGGCTAACATACGTAGAACTAGCTTCCGAACTGAAGGCATGGAATCTGGGGCCGATGGAGCAGATTAGATATGTTCAAAATAGTTGATATGAAGAAACACATGAATAGAACAAGACTAAAGTTTTTCCTATCAAGTGACCCATAGCCTTCTGATGATAGGTATAGATGTCTACATACTGATTTGCGAGACTCTACCAAATACCCTGCTCTTGACTCGTGAGCCCAACAAATCCAGAGCTCTGATACCAAACTTGACACGAACCAAAATTGGATCACTTAAAATTAAATCCCAAACCTGGAGTTTGAGTACAAGAGCATCTAAAAGTAGTATGAACAAGTAATTACAGCGCGGCCTCAAAAGGAAATACACAATCTAGTACAAATGTGAATAAAAGAGAATCTCAAAGAAACAACAACGACTTAAAGTCTGAGCCTTACCGTTGGATCTGACAGTGAAGAAGGACTCTGTTAGAATAGGATCAACTACCCTATGGGGGTCCCTGTGCTTGATTAGTATGGAGGAAACAAAGTAGAGGCAAGTACACCGAAATGTACCCAGTATGTTCAACGGAATGGGTAGGAGAAATCAAATAAGTATGTAATAACGAAGAATCCTATCACCTGTAATGAAGTGTTCCGTACATAAGATATATAAATATAAGACAAGAATAAGATAACAATAGTAATCAATGATGCAATGCACATGTACTGGATGAATGCAATACACGGGGTGGAATCATGACCGTCTCAGGGGATCGTGTATACATCTACCGAGCCGAGGCTACCAGGTAGAACCCATGGGGGTCTCGTCAGACCATATACAAAAATCTCTCAACCTTGATACCTTTACGTGGTTAGGAGTTTATAAGACGTGATGCATCTCACCCTTGCCACGTTCACATGGTTAGGGATTTTTTTAACAGAAGTGATACAATATCTCAAAAGTGATATGTCTTGGCCTTTCCACCTCCACATGGTCAAGAGGTTTTATAAAAGGTAGTACAACATCTCAGTCCTTGCCACCTCCATGTGGTCAAGGGGTGGTATAACGCAATATGGAATAACATGTCAATGGCACAAATTAAATTAGATAATAGCATCATGATAAGATCACTGATAGATAATCCTCATAGAATCATGGAAATAAAAACAAGTGCCACATTTGGTACCACAACCATCATCATGCCTCGAATCATCATATTCTTATCGATAGTCAAGTGAATATACCAGACTTCGCACGTCCCAAAATATGTACATGGTTCTCAAAAGTATCTCAAATACCATAAAGTTACCACGAAATTTTCCAAATGATATCACAAGTCTCACATTATCATAGTAGTATTCATAATATCCCAATTCTCAACAATACATCTCAATTTATCAACAAAGTCACAATTTACTTCAATTTCAACATAACCAACACCGTATTTTTACCAAAATTCCATCATATCGATCCAACTACTCATGAAACAATCTAAATCTTATAATTACCACAACATGTCGAATAACTGAAATCTAGTCCCAAAAAGATTAGCCGAACCTACCTTGATGCCAAAGTTGCACTCAAACAAAGGTCACAATCAACCCAAGCCTCAAAATGAGCTTTAAATCAACCAACCACCATCAAGAATAGATTATACATGTCAAAATATAAATTATGATACGTATATTGACATAAATTACGATTAGGGGCAAAATGGTCAAAATTAAGGCTAAAATTTAAAGTTCCCCAATCTAAAAAATGATTAGAAATTATGACTCAACGTGAGAAAAGGGGTTCGTGGATGAAAATCCCACTATAACTAAGTTCAAATTAAAGGAGCAATCATCAATTGAAGTGTCCAATTTAAAACCATGAAAATCCCAATTTTACTCTTTCAAAATCATGAAATTCAAGACAAAATCAAGATAAAGTCATGGAAATCAATTAATTTGATGAAAGAAATTCTTATCCAAAAGATTTTCACAAAAAGCCTCTCCAAAAACTGCCTCAAGAAGCTTGAAATATTGAAAATGAAGCAAAAATGGATTTTTACAGATTTAAAACTGATACAACATTTTGTACTCTACGAACGCGAAACCCAAGTTCAAAATGACCTCCACAAATGTAGGGCTAGGGCCTGCAAAAGTGGAGCCTATTAAGGTTGCACTCTGCGAACATGGGGACGCTGTCCATAAATCCAGAGAATAAGGGGCAACAATACCTTCGCGAACGCAGTGAAGAAAATATCTTGCACTAGATTTCCAAAAACTAGCAATTGCAAAAACCTTGGAACAAACCTCTGAGGTCCATTCGGGATCAGAATCATAAAAACCAGACATGCATCCATGTTAGAAATGGCGATTCATATTCAAGGGAATTATTAGAATTCGATTCAGAAGTCTCCTAGATACATTTACCAATGCAACTCAAATAAACTAGTTGAAAACTCAATATATCAAAACTACCCTAGACAACTTCAAAAATTTTGAGAGACCATTTCTAGTGTTATTTTCACCATTCGAAACTATTGGAACTATCCTACTTTTTATCCAAGCTTTCGAACTCTGAATGTTGACCAAAGACAAACTTTGGCTCCAAAAATAATAAAAAATGTAACTTTGGTTCCAAAATCTTCATTCTAACTCCAAATTCAGTTCTGTAGCTTCTCCTATTCAAAATTTGACATTTCGGAACAAATGGAATTGACAAATTTTTGATCCGACACTCGAAACTCAGAATGGCACAAAAACTCACTTTTTCAACAACTTAAGCTTCCAACAATGTGAAAACTCATATTTTCAAATTTTTTAAAACTCAAGATTATAGTTTCAATAATACATATAGTTCAAAATAGGTCTAAAGTAGCTTACAGAAGGCAAAAATAGTAATTTTTACAAATAAGTTAAAAAATGACCTATAAGGTTATTACACCTCAAAGTAGTTGAAGACCCATGAGAAGAACTATCATACCCATGATTTGGAGTTAGCAGTAGTTGTATTTGTTTTGAAGTCATAGAGGCACTATAAATATGGGGTTCATTGTGAAATTTTTCCTAATCACCACAACCTATAATATCTCTTCATCCAGAAGGACCTGAATCTGAGATAACAGAGATGGATTAAAGTTTTGAAAGACTATGATTTTATCATTCTATACCATTGGGGAAAGACAAATACAGTGGCCGATGCTTTGAGTAGGAAGACTTTCAACATGGGAAACCTTGCATTCATCTAGGTGGAGGAGCGATCTTTGGCTATAGACGGTTAGAGGTTGGTCAACGGGTCAGTGAGGCTTCAATTTTTTGACGAGGTTGGTGTGCTAGCTTTCTTAGAGGCCCGATCATCTTTGATGGATTAGATCTGTGAGTGGTAGTTTGAGGATGAAAAGTTGTGTCTCATTTGAGACAAGGTGACTAGGAATAAGGCCAAGGAGGCCGTACTTGACATCGATAGGGTTTTCATGATTGGGAGCTGGATTTGTGTGCCCAAGGTGGGTGATTTGATCAGGTCAATACTTTAGGAGGATCATTGTGCTAGATATTCCATTCACCCTATAGTAGCGAAGATGTACCATGATTTGAGCTAGCACTACTGGTGAGTGGCATGAATGAGGATATAGTTGATTTCATGTCTAAGTGTTTGACCTACCAAAAGGTCAAGCGTAAGCATCAAAGGCTAAGGGGCAAGTTCCAGAGGATGCTCATTCCTACTTGGAAATGGGAGTGGATCACGATGGATTTCGTAGTTGGGTTGCCCAGTACTATAGGCTGACTTGACTCTACCTGGGTTTTTGTGGACCGCTTGACCAAGCCTACATACTATTTCAATAAAAGTAGAGAGATTAGCTCAGTTATACATCATCCAACTTATGAGTGGTGTACCCATTTTCATAGTGTCAGGCCGAGGTTCTTAATTCATTTTCGACTTCTGGAAGGCCCTACAACATGGTTTAGGCACCTAGTTAGACTTTAGTACAACATTTCATCCTCAGGCAGATGGAAAGTCTGAGAGGACTATTCATGTACTGAAGGATATGATTCAGGCATGTGTCATTGATTCGGTGTTAGATGGGATTAGTACTTACACTTGGCAGAGTTTGCTTACAACAATAGTTATCATTCCAGTATTTGGATATCTCCTTTTGAGGCTTTATATGGTCGGAGATGTAGATTGACCATAAGTTTGCTTAATTCTATTGCAGTGGATAGCCTTGAATGGACTTTCTTAGAGGTGCCATGGAGCAGGTTTGATTGATTTATAGTCGGTTATTGAAAACCTAGAAGAGTTATGTTGATAGGTGTCTTCAACCCTTGGAGTTCATGGACGAAGACCGAGTTTTGTTGAGGATATCACCCATGAAGGGTGTCATGAGGTTCGAAAAGAAGGGTAAGCTAAGCCCTAGATTTAATGGTCCTTTTGAGATTCTAGAGAGAGTGGGTGAGATGGCCTATGGACTTGCTGTGCCGCCTAGTTTGACTTCTGTACATACAGTGTTTCATGTATCTATGTTAAGATGATATATTCCTGATGATTCTCATTTTGATATGTAGTGATTCCATCGACTTGAGTCTGAACTTGACTTATAAGGAGGAGCTAGTTGTTATTCTAGACAGGTAGGTCCGAAAGCTGAGAACCAAAGATATTGTTCTGATAAAGGTCCAATGGCGACATCGACCTAAAGGAGAGGCCACTTGGGAGGCAAAGTCTGACATGAGGACCCTCTATCCTCATCTCTTTAAGGATACAGGTACGTTCCTTACTTTATTCTCAAAGATGAACATGGTTTTTAGTGGAGGATGATTTCATGATCTTGAAGGTCATTTTTGACTTTTTGACAAAATTACTATTTTACCTCTCCTATAGTGGCCTTGAGTCACATTGGATTGGTTCTAAAAATTGGTTTTCAAAAATTGTATGTAAAGTTGAGATTTTTGTCAAAGATTTGATTTTTGAGGTTTGGATTACTTTTTGAGTCATTTGGAGATTCGAGTGTTGAAATGGAATTTTGTCGATTCTATTAGTTTCAGAATATGAAAATTGGTCTAGAAGAGTTGTTGGAATCAATTTTGGTGTTGTTATGTGGATTTCAGGTTCATTGTTGAAAATTGAGTTAAAGTTTGAGTTTGGATTGACTTTTGTCAATGTTGTGATATATGTTGAATGACTTGAGCCTTGTATATTGTGAAGTTTGGGCTATTGAGATATTGTGATATGAGATTAGAACTGTTGTATTGCCTATATTGTATATTCTGACCTTTCATGCATGCAAGATTTGTAGTCAGGAGGTATGTGATTGGGATGGAAGGAATGCTTAGTTCTTTATTCTCTACCTATGATTAGGTCTGCTTGTTGGTACCTTAGTACTCATTCTTGTTTTCTACACTTATGTGTAGGTAGAGAGCCCGGATCCTATTGACATTCGCCTTCATCTCCTTCTTGAGGACCGAGCTATTGATAATTGAGAGGTAGTTGCTTGTTGCTCCAGCATACTCTCAAGATTGTCAGATATTACAATTAGTTTGTTCTATTTGAGATAAAAATACAGTTGAGACTTGTATTGCTTCTTCTTATTATGATGCAACAGATGCTTGTACCTTGTGACAACTAGTTTTGGGATAGTTTAGTTGGACTTATGCTTTATAGACTTGCTATTATTAATGTTGTGTTGTTTAAGCTTCGACATTATCTTGTGTTATATTTTTGTGATTCGTATAGGCTGACCTTTCTCGGTGGGATATGGATAAGTGCCATCACTCCCGAAATTGGGTCGTCACATGGGGTGGGGGTGACGTAGGGCTAAAGGGTTCGAAGAAGATGGATTCTTCGTCTTTTTTTTTCGAGCATTTTTATTTATTTTTTTAATTTTTTTAATATTTTTAAACTCAAAATTACTCACTCACTATAAAAAGCATGGAAATACACATTATTCTAAGTTAACAATATTAATATCACATGTGTTTGATTAATGGTCAGAGATATTTAAAATATTGTGATTCAGTAAGTTAAAGAGTTTGATTGATAAAGTCGTAAGTATACGGGTCCAACTTACAATTGAAGACAAGTACAAGGGCCTCCAGGGGTCATTCGACCAATTGATTTCAAGTCAATTAGCCTACTTGAAGAAGATGATTAGAATAAAAGCAGAATGACTAGGGAAATTCTTGTACTTGGTTCTGTTTTTAAGTAAGATCCTTATACTTGGACTTTGTCAAATTAACTCTTAAACTCATTGAAACACAATATTTTGAACCCCTTTCTCATCCTAAGTGTGTGTGTGTAGTGCATTCATTTGTATGTGAAATTTCATATCCTTTTTAATGATATATAAGAAATAATATATATAAAATAAAATAAAAGGCTACTTTTTGTGTATTCTAAAAATTTTGAATATTATTTCTCCATATTTTCTCTCAAATTGAGCACCAAATTCTTTTAGATGGGTGGATTTCCTACCTTTTTGACTTGAGTTTCAGACTATATCTTCACAAACACAAACTCAACAAATCACCATTACAATTTTGAATTTATTTAATAAATTCACAAGATCATTTATTATTCATATAGCTTCATCAAGCTTATTAATGAAAATTTCCAATTTTTCAACATCCAGTATCACTCTTCACATTAACTCATACAAAATTCAAAAATTACTCATGCAATTGAGATTTTATGGTGGGAATGTGGCAAAAGGAAAAGGACTAAAAGGTGGTGTTGATTTTTACAAAGACAAGGGAATTTTAAGAAAGTATTTAGGGGTGGAGCAGTGATGTGGAACCATCAAAAAGAAGAAGGGGTTGAGAATGGTAATTTATTATCATTCTTGCTTTTCGTCTTAGTATTTCATTATGATTTCGTACCATAAAGGCTGCAAACTATGTTTTGACATAGATCTTTGTATTACTCCTAGTTTTAATAATTGCTTAATTTCTATAGCAAAAATCTTCCATATCCTGATTAGTAGCTTCTATTGAGGTTTTTTTTATAATATATTCTTGATTTGTGATTTCTAAATTACATACTATTTTATTTTTATCCCAAAGCCCTTCACAACAGCTCTACAAAGAAAACAACTATTCCCAACAATTTATATAAAGAAACAATCAATTACAACATAAGCTTGTTTAGGCGGTCGAGGCCACAATGATCTCTAAACAGAAACTAAAAATATGAATGTAACTATACACGACATCAAACAACTATCAATTTGCAAACAACAAGCACCCAAGGCCAACAGGAAGTCTTAATGAATATAATACTTAGACGACACAAGGGCCTGTCCTACCCAAAATCTATAAATAGAAAAATGAACAAACCTTCAGACTCTAACCCCCGAAAGAAAGGAGTCAACCAATATGCTAGATAGGTGGCTGTGCTACTCGACAGGTCTGTCTGATTGTCGCTAAAGACCCATAGGCATGAATGCAACACTCCCAGACATGGGGCCTTAGTATAGAATAATATACTGCACATTTAAGGCAAATGAAATGTAAATACTTAAAGAAGGGGCAAGGGTGAAGTACAGATATATGATATCTTATTTCCCTATAACTAGATAATATAAACACATAGTAAGTAATAGCCTAACTTGGTCCCATAAGCTTAGTAGGTACAAGTAGCACACAGTCACTATAAGTTACAACAAGCACAAATAGTCGATAAATACCCCTATTATACATTTTACCTGGATCCCATTGAATATCTATTCTGAACTGTCTAATATACCTATGTTGTGAGTCAATGTAGATTTGAAGCTCTATGATACAATACATATATGTTGCCCTGTAAATAAAGTCGAGCTCGCTCATAGGCTCGGTCCACTTAACCCAAAGTATAGATATACTTGACTTATAGGCTCGGTCGACTCGGTCTGTAGGCTCAGTCTATCCAGCCCATAGGGTCTATCTATCCAGCCCCTAGGCTCAGTATAATAATCCTTCTATGTGCTTTAGAACCCTGCAATATTGATATCTACTGAGCCAAAACAAGCTCATAGGCGACAACTAGACTATGAAATATCACAACAATAACAAGTAATCACAATCAATCAAACTACGACCATAACATGGTTTTCTTAGTCACTAGGTAAGGAGTTAAGTGTCACTTGATAGGCATTTTATGCTATTGTAGCATCCAATATAATAGAAGAAGGCTATATGTCAAATAATGATAATATACCGGCCATAACAACCTTAGACCATTAGGATCATGTCAGAAGAGAACTGAAAGCCTTAACAAACCTTTAAACCAAAGCACAAAAAGTGTCTCTATGAAGCTTGGCCAACCAACAGTAATGCAGTAATGTAAAAATCAACAACATTGCAAAAATAAGTCATAATTAATCGTTGAGGGGCTAGTGCCACACTCGTGAACAACCAAATTTAGAGCATAAAATTAGTTTAATAACAACAATGAATATAAGCTCAATACATTAAAACTATTCCTACAACATCTTGAAGGAGCGACAAGCTCCCGAGGAAACATAACTAGGCATACTTCACGCCGTTCACTTTGAAATTCATCATATGCAATTTCGCCAAAAATCGTGCCAAAACCCCATTCCCTCCAACACCTTAACACCATTAATAGACAATAATAATTCCAAAACTGACCAAGAAAAAGGGGCTTCCCATAGTCATAATATCAAATGCACCACAACAAGGGTAAGAAACCTATAAAATGATACTAGAACATGGAATTATGAACAAAGGTTGTAAAAAGAATGTTGATGCAGCGAAAAGCCTATAAGTAAGGAGCTTAGAAACCTGCATCCTTGCAGAAATAGCAAACAAAACCTAAACTGTCAAGAAAATTATACCACGATGATGAGCTCACGACATAGAGCAACCCCGTTAATGTTTCGACTTGAGAATCTAAGTGAGCATGGCAAGGTGGGTTGATAATTTTTTCCTAAATTTTAACTGTTCTTAATGAAAAAAATGAAGGATATGGCTATATATAAAGTAGAACAGACTTAGCGCTACGCGAACCTACTTTGAGGTACTTGGTGTCGCATGCCGCGATGGATGCATGAACTAGAAGTCTCCCATGGGTCCCGGAATGAGAGACAATGGGTGTGTATCACTAGGTCAGACATGCATCATTTTGCTTGATATTGCATTTCATTACACATTTATATCATTTATCAACTTGTGAGTGCTTTTTCTGAAACTTGTGATGGATGAATTTGATCCTTATGTTGTTGACCTATAAATATTGGTGCGGTTATTGAGCTCTATGCTATGTACATTGTGAACTTTTAGATTTGGCAGATTTTATACAGGTTGTAGTATGGGGGTTCGGTTTGTCATGCCTCGCAGGAGGGTACCCTAGGCGTGGCAGGCACCTAGAGACTATTGCTAGTCCCCAAGAGAACCACTCGATCTCAAGCCAGTCATTTAACATCAAACATAGCAGAAAGTAGTAGGATAAAAGGATAAAGCTAGTGAGCCTCTCGGTCAATTCTACATCAATAAAAAGGGGCCATAGGCCAACAACCTCATTCTCAACATCTACGATAAGTAAGTATTATTACTAACTCAACTCAAGGAGGGGAAAAATCGCAACATCAAATCCTCAACTCTAGTGTATGAAGCCTCTACCTCAACTCAACAGTCTAAGATGGTACCATGGCAGCCATGGCTACCCAACTCAATAACATCAAATAATTAATAAAGAAAAATGCTCCTTTGGATAGAAAAGAGGGCTCACTAATGGCTGGAATTAGAATCCTTGGAACCTCAACAATGCGTCTCCTGAAGTCCTCTACCTCCTGTATCTATATCATGAAATGATGCAGCACCGAGTGACATCAGTACGTGGAATGTACAGTATATAAGATGGCTAAATAATACAACACAAGTAGATTAATATAGGCATAACATCAACTTAAGATCATACTCCATCAGAATGTCAATTGTCTATCTAAAACAAGATTAAAGAGTAGACAAATGAGTCATCAACATCTCATCTCAACATCATAAATACATCAAACTCGTTTCAAGGAAACTCAACTCGAAGGACCAATGCTTGTCTAGGACAAGGATAAAGAGTAGACAATAAATCATCAACATACATCAAGACTCATACCATCATATCAACATCAAAATTCTATCAGTGAGAGACCTAACTGGGAGTTTCTCTAACCAACGACCATCACCTATGAGCCGGTGATGATAAAATGAAGCGATGACGTTGCTACATCCATTCAGTACTTGCCAGGGTAAAGGACATCACATCAGTGGATCCACAATAAATAGCATTAGTCCTCTTTTAGGACAAAGGAAGCATAAGTTTTACGGTTCAATCCTCTCCTACACTGGCCACGTAGTTAATGAATTCGAGTGGGACTCCCTCTTACCCATTTTGGTGCTCAATACTCCTCCCAAAACTCAACATGCTCATAATACATCAACATCAAGATTTCTCATTGTCAGTCCCATAGGGACATAGTACATCAATTCGTCTCATCAACATCAACCCTTGGACTCGAAACATTTCTTTAGAATAAAGTGTAAAGCTTTTTCAGACTCAAAGAATATCATTCTCATCAACATCATCATGAACACTCTCAACATTCAGACAACAATCACAAACATCATGTATATCATTATTGTCAAGGCTTTAGACCCATCCCCTAAGTTCATTCTTGCAATCTTTAATAAAATATGCGTAGAGTTTGGTGAAATCATTCATGAAAACCATATATGCAGTAAATCAATTTTGTGATGATCATCAATTTAAGAAAATACGTGGAATAAGTAGAATCTTAGTAGAATACTCAAGGACTTTCACATATAGACTTATTATCTTCGATTATGGACTTAATTCAATCAAAGGGGGGCAGGGCACATGGAAGAACAATTGCATGCCTTTAGGTTAGCCTTACATACCTGGGATAATTGCAAACAAAAATCCCTCTTGGGATCTCCTCTTGAACTTTTCAATCTCAATTCTCCTCAAGCCCTAGCTTGTTAGCGTTGTTAGGAAGAGGATTTAGGATGGGGTTTTGAACCCTTTCTTCGTGAAAATGACTTATATTAGTCATATATGAAGTTTATAAAGTGTTAGGAATGGACCAAATGCCCCTAAAAAATTTTAAAAATTTTCCAGACTCAAAGTCCGCAACGCGGACTGGTCGTGTAGTAGCATATTTTTTGCAAAAGTTTTTTGAACGAGTTTTCTCAATCCAGTTAAAATATTTTGAAAAAACATAATTCCCTCTCTGCGATAGGTGCGCAACGCGGCTCTGTCGCGCTCCTCCACTGTTTTTCATTTCGGAACAAACAATTATCTTTTGACTTGGTCGCTCTAAAAATCGACCGAGACCCTTCCCCACTCAATTTTTTGTGCTGATCATAAATCCAGCCTTGGAATTTCCATACGAGCATCAGAAGATGCGTTATGCATACTTCCCTCCTCTAGGGGTATTTTGGTAATTTTACCGGGCGTTACATCATCTCCCCCTTGGGGTCATTGATCCTCGAATGATCAGCAAGTGTGGTAATATGGAATGGATAGACTTAAGACTCATCTTGATACACACTGAATAACTTAAACTCTCAACTCTTCATCAGCCTCGGTAACTCTACTTAGAACATCAAGAATGGACTTATCAAATCAAGATGGAAACATCAAGTTAAGTTAAGGATAGGAACATTACCTTTGATATTTTCGTGATAAGGCAAGAATAAGTGCAGGTATTTGGCTCTCATCTCTTCCTCAGCTTCTCACGTGGTTTCCTCAACAAATTTATTCCTCCACAAAACCTAAACAGAGGCTATCTCTTTGTTTCTCAATCTGCAAACCTGTCGATCAAGGATTTGGACTGGAATTTCTTCATAGGACAAGCTACCTTTTACTCCAGTGCTCTCAACAGGGATCACCAAGGAAGGATCTCTCAAACACTTCTTCAGCATAGAGATATGGAATACCGGATGGATCCTGTCTAACTCAAAAGGCAAGTCTAACTCGTAAGCAACTTTCCCAATCCTCCTCATAATCTGATAAGGGCCAATATAGCAAGGACTTAATTTACCCTTCTTCCAAAAAACCTCATGACACCCTTCATGGGTGATACCTTCAAGTATACCCAATCGCTCACCTCGAACTCTAAGTCCCGTCTCCTCACATCAGTGTAAGATTTCTGCAGGCTTTGTGTAGTCTTCAACCTCTCTCTAATAATATTTACCTTCTCCATGGACTGGTGGACAAGGTTAGACCCAATCAACTCGTTTCTCCGACCTAAAACCACCCAATGGGTGATCTACACCTCCTCCCATACATGGCCTCATAGGGGGCCATTTGAATGCTTGCATGATAACTTTTGTTATATGCAATTAAATCAATGGTAGGTGATCATCCCAATTCCCTTTGAAATCAAGGACGCAGGCTCTCAACATATCTTCTACTATCTGAATGGTGCGCTCCACCTGGCCATCCGTTTATGGATGAAAGGCTGTACTCAAATTTACCTTGGTACTTAATCCCTTCTGGAAAGATCTCCAGAAGTGGGAGATAAATTGAGCTCCTGTTTGAGATGATGGACAAGGGAACTCCATGCAACCATAAAATCTCTTGGATGTACATTTTGGCATACTCCTCCATAATATTAGTTGTCTTGACTGCTAAGAAGTGTGCTAATTTAGTCATCCTATCTACAATCACCCATATGGAATCATCCTACCTCTGGGATCTCGGTAGGCCGGTGATGTAATCCATATTAACCATCTCTCACTTCCACTCTTGAATCTCAAAGTTCTGAGCCAAGTCACTTGGCCTTTGATGCTCAACCTTCACTTGCTGGCAATTCGGGCACTTTGAAATGAACTCAGCAACATCCCTCTTCATTCCACTCCACCAATAGACTTCTCTCAAGTCGTGGTACATTCTGGCAGAGCCTGGATAAATGAAATATCTAGTATTATGGACTTCAGCCATGATCCTCTCTCAGACACCATTAATATCAGGGACATATAGCCTACTCTGGTATCTCAACACCCCATCTCCCCCTTTGGAGAAGACCATCAGTTTTTGTTTGTGGACAACCTCTTTCAATCGGAGTATGATAGGATCTTGATCTTGTTTCTCCTCTACCTCTGCTACTAGGGATGATGCAGACCCACTCTGAATATTATCCCTTCTTCGTCATTCTCCTCGAGTTGGACTCCAAATCGAGCCAATCTATGCACTTTCTTCACTAGCTCTTTCTTCCCTTCCTTACCATGATGCTGTGCTACCCATTGACAACCTGCTAAGAGTGTCAGCAACAACGATAGCTTTACCTGGGTGGTATAGGATGCTCATGTCATAATCCTTGAGCAACTCCAACCACCTCCTCTATCGTAAATTGAGCTCCCTCTGACTAAAAACATACTGCAAGCTCTTATGGTCAGTGAACACATCCACATGCACTCTATACAAGTAGTAGCACCAGATTTTAAGAGCGAACACCACTGCCTAACTCAAGATCATGGGTCGGATAGTTTCTTTCATGAACATTATGTTTCCTGGAAGCATAAGGTATCACCTTCCCCCTATGCATCAACACTAGCCCAACCTAACTCTTGACGCATCACAATACAAAATCCTCTGTGCCATCGGGCAAGGTCATAATAGGTGCAATAGTCAACCTAGTCTTCAACTCTTGGAAGCTCTCCTTACATTCGTCCGACCACTGAAACTTGACCTTTTTCTGAGTCAATTTGTTCAATGGTATAGATAGGGAAGAAAATCCGTCAACGAACCTGCAGTAGGATCTTTTCAACCCCAAGAAAATTCTTATGTCAGTTGGAATGGTCGATCTTGGATAGTTCTTAACCGCTTCAATCTTCTGGGCATCTACTCGAATACCATCACCCGAAACCACATGGCCTAGGAAAGCCACTAACTTGATCCAAACTCTCATTTCGAGAACGTTTCATACAACTCATGGTCCTTAAGAGTCTGAAGGAAAACTCTAAGGTGATTGGCATGCTCCTCTTCATCATTCGAATACACCAGAATGTAATTGATGAACATGATTACAAACATATCAAGATAGGGTCTGAGCACTCTATTCATCAAGTCCATGAAGGCTGCAGGTGCGTTTGTCAACCCAAAGGACACAACTAAGAACTTAAAGTGGCCATATCTAGTCCTGAAAGTTGTTGTTGTAATGTCACACTCCCTCACTTTGAACTGATGAAAACCCGATATGAGGTTTATTTTTGAAAAGCATGAGGAACCCTGAAGTTGGTCAAACAAATCATCTATCTTGGGGTGAGGATATTTATTCTTGATCGTGACCTTGTTCAGTTGCCTATAGTATATGAACATTCCGAGAGACCCATCTTTCTTTCGCACAAACAGTTTGGGAGCACCCCAATGGGAAACACTTAGAGTAATAAAGCCCTTCTCTAACATATCCCTCAATTGCTCTTTCAACTCTTTCAACTCAGCAGGGGCCATCTGATACGGTTGAATTGGAATAGGCTACGTATCAAGAAGAAAATCAATCCCGAAGTCGATCTCCCTATCAGGAGGGACTCCAAGTAAATCCTCAGGGAACACTTCAGGAAACTCATTCACAGTCGAAACTAACTCAAGGGTAGGGGACTTAATATCATCAGACTTAACTCGCACGAGGTGGTAAATATAGCCTTTAAAGATTAACTTCCTAGCCCTCAGGTAGGAAATAAACTTACCGTTGGGTGCAACATAGCTTCCCTTCCACTCTAGGACCAGTTCATTTGGAAATTGGAACCTGACAATTCGGATTCTATAATCTATTGAGGCATAACAGGCATGGAGCCAATCCATACCGAGGATTACATTAAAGTCAACCATCTTTAGCTCTACAAAGTCAGCCAAAGTATCCCTATGATAGATGTATACTACACAATTTCTATAGACCCTCTCAGCTAGGATAGACTCACCAGTGGGAGTGGAAACAATACAAGTCTCAAGCAAACACTCTGGAAGAATCTTAAATCTACTGGCTACATAAGGAGTCACAAAAGATAAAGTGGCATCCCGGTCAAGCAATGCATAATAATTGTGAGAAAATACTCAAAGTATACCCGTAACAACATTTGGTGCAACATCCTGATCCTATCGATTACCCATTGTATATAGACGATTTGTCCCACCCCTGTACTTGTAGTACTACCCTTCTGATGGATGCCCGCAGGGGGTGCTGCAGATGACTGCGCTTTGTTACTCCTATCACCCGATCTCCTCGTAGGACACTCACTCTTAAAGTGGCCAGTCTGTCTACATGTATAACAAGCATTTGTGACCTCACGACACGCACCTAGGTGAAGTTTTCCATATCTGCCACAGGGTGGCTTTCATCTTGGGACTTGGATCATGCTAGCTTGGGACTGGGGACCCTGAGCTCTAAGATTATGGTGACCATAAGATTTCTGATCATACATGTTTTGTTGAACGGGCACACTTGCCATAGAGGGTGCATAGCTAGAAGACATCATTTGTAAGTATGTTTTGTCACCCTTATTCTGCTTATGTTGGCTAGGCTCTTGCCTTGTTGATTTGGCCTTTTTGCTCTGCTGCTCTTCCCTGTCCTTCTTCTTATCTTCCTCAGTTTGCTGGGCATAGACTATAAGTCTAGAGATGTCCATACCTAGGATTAACAATACTGCCTTAAACTCCTTCTTTACATGCCTGCCTAATCCAGACTTTATCATTCTCACCCTTATATCCAGGACCATCTCTAGGGCATATCAGGACAGCTGAATGAACTTGAGTCTGTACTCTTTGACAGTCAACCCTTCTTGCTTCATGTTCACGAACTCCTCAACCTTTGACTCCCTCAACTCTTGGGGAAAGAGGTGGTCAAGGAAAGCACTCTCAAACACATACCACTCAGCAGGCTCAACATCCTCATCTCGACTATCTTCCCATTGGTTATACCAGACGTTTGCAATATCCTTAAGCTGATAGGAGGCAAGTTCAACTCCCTCAACCTCATTTGCATGCATAGCCCTCAAGACCTTGCACATCTCATCAATAAAGTTCTGTGGGTCCTCTTTAACCTTTGACCCTGTATAGACTGGTGAGTTCATCCTCAAGAAATCTTTGAGCCTAATTGCAACCGTGGGCTCTTGGGAACTGGAGTTAGGGGCTTGGGGACCTCAGCTATTACTCTTGGAGGCCACTAGTTTGGTGAGCATAGCAATGGATCCTCTAAAGTCCGCCTTTGAGGTGGAGGCTGACTGAGTAGGAGGTGCCTGTGGAAACTCAGTAGCTTTGGTAGGTCGTCCCCGTCTCCTCGTCTCAGTCTGAGTAGGGGCCTCTGGTGGGGGATTCTCAGTCTTTGGGGCTGAGGCATCTCTTTGTGCAGCAGTACGTTTAGGAGGCATGATCTGCAAATGTGTAACAAACGAATTAGAAGAGAGTTTTTTAGAGTCAAACTCTATTGCACGAACTCAGAATACAGGAGAAGTGTAACCATTCCTAATGTCCTATAGCCTACTGTTTATGAAGTGTTGTGCACAAAACACATATAAACAAGACTATACTATACACGACTTCATAGACTCCCTAGGACTCTTGAACTCTATGCTCTGATACAAAGTTTGTCATACCCCGCGGGAGGGTACCCTAGGCGTGGCTAGCACCTGGAGACTATTGCTAATCCCCAAGAGAACAACTGGATCTGAAGCCAGTCATTCAACATCAAACATAGAGGAAAGTAGTAGAAGAAAAAAATAGAGGTAATAAGCCTCTCGGTCAATTCTACATCAATAAAAAGGGGCCACAGGCCAACAACCTCAGTCTTAACATCTAAGATAAGTAAATATTATTACTAAATCAACTCAAGGAGGGGAAAAATCCCAACTTCAAATCTTCAACTCTAGTCTATGAAGCCTCTACCTCAACTTAACAGTCTAGGATGGTACCATGACAGGTCATGGCTACCCAACTCAATAACATCAAATAACTGATAAAGAAAAAGGCTCCTTCGATAGCGAGGAGTGCTTAGAAATGGCAGGAATTAGAAACCTTGGAACTTCAACAGTGCATCGGCTGAAGTCTTCTACCTCTTGTATCTGCATCATGAAACGATGCAGCGTTGAGTGGCATTAGTACGTGGAACGTACGATATGTAAGATGGCTGAATAATACAACACAAGTAGAACAACATAGGCGTAACATCAACTCAACATCATACTCCATCAGAATGTCAATTTTTAATGTAAAGCAAGATTAAAGAGTAAACAAATGACTCATCAACATCTCATCTTAACATCATCAATACATCAGACTCATCTCATGGAAACTCGATTCAACACAACTCGAAGGACCAATGCCCATCTAGGATAAGGATAAAGAGTAGACAATAAATCATCAACATCCATCGAGACTCATACCATCACATCAATATCAAAGTTCTATCAGTAAGGGACCTAACGGGGATTTCTCTAACTGCATATGAGCCGGTGATGATACGACGACGTGATGCCGTTGCCACATCCATCCAGTACCTTGCCAAGGTAAAGGACATCACATCAGTGGATCCACAGAAAATAACATCAGTCCTTTTTTTGGACAAAGGAAGTATCCGTTTTACGGTTCAATCCTATCCTACGCTGGCCACGTAGTTAATGAATTCAAGTGGGATTCACTCTTACCCATTTTGGTGCTCAATACTCCTCCCAGAACTTGACATGGTCATAAAACATCAACATTAATTCGTCTCATCAACATCAACTCTTGGACTCGAAACATTCTTTTAGAATTAAGTTTAAAGCTTTTTAAGAATCAAAGAACATCTTTCTCATCAACATCATCATCAACACTCTCAGCATTCAAACCACAATCACAAACATCAAGCACATCATTATTGTCAAGGCTCTAGACCCGCAAGTTCATTCTTGAAATCTTTAATAAAATACTCATAAAGTTTGGTGAAATCATTCATGAAAACCATTTATGCAGTAAATCAAGTTTCTGATGATCATCAATTCAAGAAAAATACATGAAATAAGTAGAATTTCAGTAGAATACTCAAGGACTTTCACATATAGACTCATTATCTTCGATTATGTACTTAATTCAATCAAAGTGGGAGGGGGGAGGGGTCACATGGAAGAACAATTTCATGCCTTTAGGTTTGCCTTACATACCTGGGATAATTGCTATAAAAAATCTCTCTTGGGATCTCCTCTTGAACTCTTCAATCTCAATTCTCCTCAAGCCCTAGCTTGTTAGCGTTGTTAGAAAGAGGATTTTGTATGGGGTTTTGAACCCTTTCTTTGTGAAAACGACTTATATAAGTCGTATATGAAGTTTAGAAAGTGTTAGGAATGGACCGTAATGCCCCTAAATCTTTTTAGATATTCTCCAGACTCGGAGTGACTCAGTCCGCGACATGGACTGGTCACGTACCAATATATTTTCTGCAAAAATATTTTGAACGAGTTTTCTCAATCCCGTTAAATTTTTTTTGAAAAAACATAAGTCCCTCTCCTCGATAGGTGCGCGACGCGGCTCTGTCGTGCACCTCCATTATTTTTCATTTCGAAATGAAAAATTATCTTTTGACTTAGTCACTCTAAAAATCGACCGAGACCCTTTCCCCCCTCAATTGTTTATGCTGATCATAAATCCAGCCTTGGATTTCCCCTATGAGCATTGGAAGATGCATTATATGTACCTCCCTCATTTAGGGGTATTTTTGTAATTTTACCGCGCGTTACACGGTTGGAGAGTTAAGAGTATCCTTATTCAATATTACTTGACCTACATTTAGAAGTTTGCATTCTTGGTATCGTGTGGTTGGTACTCACCCCTTGCTTCTACATTTTTGTAGGTTATGCACTCAAATCTTTGTATACTCTCTCTTCTCTTCTTATCCGAGGCTTTCTGTGTAAATTAGTGAGGTAGCTATTTGTCATATCAGCAAGTCCTCCTCCTATTTATGATCTTGTTCTACTCTAGAGACAATATCATTTGAGACTTGTATTATTCTTTCAACCCTATTGTAATACATTAGAGGCTTGTGCACGTGACAACCATGTTTTGAGGATTTTTAATTAAGCTGACTTATTATCCATTTTTAAGCTTTTATTTTTATCATCCTTCTAAACTTTATCATTATAATGAGCTCTAGGCTGACTTCTCTTGGTGGAATAAATGAGTGCGATTACGTCCCTTTTTGGATCGTGACATTCATTGTCCATAAATATACCAACTACTATATTGATGGATAGAATTGGTAGCGGTAGGTTTCCATCAAATAGAAAAAGATTCATAATTTTACAACATAGAAATTAAACACCTCAAAAAGGACTACAAATACATTGTCTCAAAAATAAATACAAGATAGAGTGGAATAACGTTAGACTCCCGAACTAAGGGCTCACCACAAATAACAATGCTAGTCTTGACTGCTAAGTAGTAGCCATGAGCCGGTGGAGGAGTGCCTGTCCCTACATAGTCAAATCATGCATGAAAAATATGCATTAGTACATTAGAATATACTAAGAATGTGAGATTCAATGCATGTGCAAAATTGTAATGCCATCATTCAAAAAAATGAGTTTAAGCGTGGGCAAGGAATATGTCTCAATATGAATAAGAGTAAATGCATGAGAAAGCACATGTAATGAAAACATATTATAGGATCATAAACTTGTGGGAGAAGACCTTAACTGACATTTAAGACCATGCGAGCTACTACATGGAATCCAACATAACCTTTACATTGGCATAGGGAGACCACTTTCCAAGTGGAACTCTGTCAACTTTGCATGCATCTAAATAACATAAATGACTTACGTGGACGAACTCGCCTAGTCTACAAGGGCTTCTATGGTGGTACATAGTTAGGTACTTTGAGATTTAATTTTAGTGTGTCATGACACAACTAATGGAATTAATCCCAATCTCGAGTCCACTCGGTGCTAAGTCATCCCATAGAATCTTTTAAAAAACTTAAAATCATAAGTAGCAATCAGAGGAGTAGCTCGAACTTAGGAACAACCAAGTGAGAATTTTCCTTTCATCTTGAGGACTTTTCTTAAACATCTTTTTAAGGAAATTGTCAACATGCTTATATCTTTGACAATACATTACTTAAAAGTTAACTTTAATGCCCTATTCATCATAAATCATGCAAAGGTTTACTTGAAAACTAGGTAGGCTAGGCTTTTTAAATTGAACGATCATAAATCAATATAAAACATAAGGAAATTTCTCTTTTTAAGGACCATCAAAAACCCCCACACTTCTTCATTATTGAAACCCATCATGGGGTCATCATCAATAGCTCAAAACATGCATATATACTTAGTAAAATAGTTGTAGGATGTCATGAAATCATCATAAGCATGCATAATTTCTTAAAGGAACTTAAAGAAAAGGTAAAAATACTTAAAAAGAACTTGGGTGGAATGATATCCATAAATCAACTTACATACCTTAGGGAAACGTGGGCGAGTTGGACCTTGAAGTCTTGGGAAGATGCTTGGATACCCTAGTTCTTGCCTTGGCTTCTTCTTGAGAGCTTTTGCCTTAGGAAAATTATAGAGTTGAGAGAATAGAAAGAATGAAGGATTCTAGGGTTTAGGACCTGATTTAAGATCCCTTTGGATCCGAAAATGACCGAGTCTAGGAATAGCAATGATGGAATTGACCGAAATTCCCCTTATTAAAAGCTGTCAAATTCACTTATGAAAACCTGCTTATGGATCGTATGTCAATCCATGGGCCATAAGTCCCGTTCATTTGGTAACACATCTGAAATCTCTGAAACTGACTTTTGCTGGATCCAAAACCACGAAGCCTTTTTACAGGTTATGTAACCGCCTACGGGTCATGCTTGGATCCGTAGAGTCCTTCCAAACTTAAACCATTTTTCTTATTTTCTTGGTCTCATTTCACGAAGGGATTCTACAGGCCATGTATGATCCTACAAACTGTCTGGTAGCATGTAGATCACCTTTTTGCAGACTCTAAATTTCCTTTATGTCTGATAGTCTCACTCATGACCCTACCTACGAAATGTAATGTATCCTACGACCGTCGCTTGGTTCATGGGTTATCCCACACTTGGAAATTCTTCCCCTTCCGAAAGTCTCATTTTTAAGGACCAATCCTACGAGCCATATATACACCTACGGGCCGTAAGTCTCCCTCGTGAACCTAATTTCAGGTTATTTTTAGGTCAACTTTTCTACACTAAAGGCTCCCAAACTGGGGGAGAGTGTCGTTACAATATATCCCCCTTGGGAACATTCATTCCATAATGTACTTAATGGCAAGCTCTAAAGAGTAACTACCCAATTTGCATGCAAAAATGCAAGTTTAACATCATTTCGCAAAAATTTCAAAACTCACTTCAAAACATGTCTCAAAATAGTCTATAAATATCAAAATAAATGCATACATCATAAATAACTAAAACACATAGAACTTGAGGTTTAGGGAATAATTTCTTAGTACTTTAGGCTAGAGTACATTGGAATAGATATGGATAATGCTTCATTATTTCTGCTTTCGCTTCCCATGTAGCACCCTCAACTTATTGTTTTCTTCAAAACACTTCGACAGATGCAACTTCCTTGTTCCTTAGCTTTTTAACTTGCCGGTCTAGAATGTCAACTGGTACTTCCTCATAAATGAAATCCTCTTCAATGTTAACATCATGCAAAGGAACTATAAAATTTGGATCACCCATGAATTTCCTCAACATAGACATATGGAAAACTGGCTGAATCAAATGCAACTCATAGGGTAGATCCAACACATATGCCACTCTTTCCACTCTTCTCACAACCTTATAGGTCCCCACATACCTAGGGCTCAACTTTCCTTTCTGAACAAACCAAATCACACCTTTCATCAAAGACACCTTCAAGTAGACCCAATCACCAACTTGGAACTCAAGTTCCCTTCTTCTCACATCGGAATGGAACCTTTGTCGACTTTAAGCTATTTGTAATTTATCTCTTATGCTTTTAATTTTCTCCATAGCATTCATCACCAAGTCTTATCCCATTAATGCCACCTCACTGACTTTGAACCACCCAATGGGTGATCTATACCGTCTACCATACAACACCGCAAATGGTGCCATCCTAATACTCACATGAAAGCTATTGTTGTAGGCAAACTCGATAAGCGGCAAATGCTCATCCCAACTCCCCTTAAACTCTAGTACATAAGCTTTCAACATGTCTTCCAATGTCCGAATGATCCTTTTTGCTTGTCTTTTAATTTGGGGATGAAAAGCCGTATTCAACTTTACCCTAGTTCTAAGTCCTTTGACTTCAAAAAGTGAGTAGTGAATTGAACTCCACGATTTGATATAATGGACAATGGATTCCTGTACAACCTCACAAACTCTTGGATATGCAAGCAGGCATAGTCCTCGGCATTGAATGTAGTTTTGACTGGTAAGAAATGAGATGACGTTTTCATGCGGTGAACTATCACCTGTATGGAGTCAAATTGCTTTTTGGTCTTTGGAAGCCCAACTACAAAGTCTATGTTGATCTCTTCCCACTTCCAAGTAGGAATGTCAATGTCTTGTGCTAGGCCACCCGGCCTTTGGTGTTCAACCTTGACCTATTGGCAATTAGCACACTCGAATGCAAATTGGGCAATGTCCTTCTTCATTCCATTCCACCAATAAGTCTCTGTCAAGTCTCTATACATCTTTGTAGTGTTGGGATGAATGGAATATGAAGAGTTATGAGCTTCTTGCATGATCAAAATTTTTAATTCACCATTTTGGGACCGCCCAAGCTCCCTTGATATTGAAGTACACCATCTCCCTCTTGTGAAAAACCTTTATCTTTCCATCTTTCACCAAGGATTTCAACTCAATCAAGGTGGGATCAAGGTCTTGCTTAGCCATAACCTCTCCAGTCAAAAAAGATTCGGACCCATGAAGAACCATTGCACCACTGTTTCCGGACTCACTCAATTTCACTTCCAATCTAGCCAACCTATGAACATCTTTGGTTAACTCTCTCTTTCCATCATCTTCAAGATGAGACAACTACCCATGGAAACTCTACTAAGGCATCAACTACCACATTGGCCTTTTGAGGGTGATACTTTACATTTATGTCGTAATCCTTGAGTACCTCTAACCACCTTAGTTGCCTCAAATTGAGATCCTTTTGGGTGAACATATTTTAGAGGTCTTGTGGTCAGTGAAGACATCCACATGAAGTCCATACAAGTAATGTCGCGAAATATTTAAGGAAAACACCATCATCGGAAGATCAAGATCACGAGTCAGGTAATTCTTCTCATGCACTTTCAATTGCCTTGAAGCATAGGCAATCACTTTACCATTTTACATTAACACATAACCCAACCCAATCCTTGATATATCATAATACATGACGGATCCATCATTCCTTTCCGGCAATGTTAATATTGGGGCCGAAGTTAGTCGATCCGTTATGGTTTAGAAAGTTTTCTCACATTCACCCATCCATACAAACTTAGCTTTCCTTTGAGTGAATTGGTAACTGGGGACGAAATAGTGGAGAAATCTTGTACAAACCTTCTATAATAATCGACTAGGCCCAAAAAACTCCTTATGTCACTAGTAGTCAATGGGCCTTGGACAATTTCTCACCACTTAAATCTTCTTAGGATCAACTTTTACACCCTTAATGGATACCACATGCCCAAGAAAGGCAACCTCATCTAGCCAAAACTCGCATTTGTCAAACTGTGCATAAAAATTCTTCTCCATTAGGGTTTACAATACCACTCTCAAGTATTCCATATGGTCTTTCTCACTTTAAGAGCAGATAAAGCTGTCATCAATGAACACCACAATGAACTTGTTAAGATAGAACTTGAACACCCTATTCATGAATTCCATAAATATCACTGGTGGATTAGTGATGTGAAATGACATCACCACAACTCAAAGTGACGATACCTAGTCCAGAATGCTATCTTAAGGGTGTCACTTTTTCTCATCCTCAATTAGTGATAATTGGATCTTAAGTCAACTTCAGAGAAATGAGTAGTCTCTTGCAATTGATCAAACAAATCATCAATTCTCGGAAGGGGATACTTATTCTTAATGGTAGCCTTATTGAGTTATCGATAGTCAATGAACATACAGAGTGACCCATCCTTCTTCCTTACAAATAAAATCGAGGCACCCAATGGAGATCATCTAGGTCTAATGAAATCCTTTTTCAACAAATCCCTCAATTGCCTTTTTAGCTCCTTCAACTCTGCGGGAGCCATTCTATACAAATGATTGAGATAGGTTGAGTATTAGGTGAGAGCTCTATATCAAAGTTTATTTCCATTTCAAGAGGAATATCCGATAACTCATTTGGAAAGATGTCAGGAATCTCATTTACAACAAGGACCACCCAAAGAGAAGGATCTTTTGAAGTGACATCTTTAACCCTTACTAAATGATAGGTGCGCCCCTTGAAGATCATTTTATGGGCTTTTAGGAAAGAAATGAATCGACCCCTACATGAAGAGTTATTACCCTCCCATTTAAGAATTAACTCATTAGGGAGTTAGAATTTGACCCCACGGGTTTTACAATCAATGGAAGTATAGGAAGCATACAACTAATTCATCCCAAGAATCACATCAAAGTCTACCATGGAAAGCTCAACTAAGTCACATGAGACCACTTAATACAAGATAGAGATGGGATAACTCCTATATAATTTTTGAGCTATAATGGACTCCTCTACGTGGTTACTCATCTCATTGGGATCATGAAGGACTTTGGGACATGCATCAAACTTATTAGCAAAGAATGGGGTTACAAAAGATAAATTTTTTCCCTAATCTAAAAGTGCATATACTTCATAATAAAAAACTCTTAACATACCAGTGAAAACATTTAGAGCTTCTTCGACCTCTTGGTGACCACGAAGAGCATAGAATCGATTAGTCCATTGGGCACTTTGAGATTGACACTTTTTGTAACAACCCCTAGTTTAGGAGCCCCGAGTATATGAAAGTTGGCCTAAAAAATAAATAGGAATCTGGTTTATGGGACCACTTATGGCCCGTAAATTATTCTATGACTCATTGGATGGGTTGTTAAATATAGAACTTTAAGAAGAAAAAAGGTTTCCTAGTGTGGGGTAACAAACGAACTAATTTACGACCCCTAGAGTACCTTATAACTCGTAAATGGGTTTGTGAGTAGGACCCCAGACATGTGATGTATGAGTTATCAGATGGCTCATGGACCAGGATACGACCCGTATATAGTGTCATGGAATAAGGTCGAGAATAAGGAGAAGACTTGGCTAAGTGTGGGAGGACTCTATGAGTCCAACCACGACACGTAAGTGATTTCATGGCCCGTACTATTTATCATGGGTTTTGATTCAACAAAAGTCAGATTTTAGGATTCTCAGGTGTGCCATCAGATGAGGGGACTTATAGCTCGTAAATCAACCTACAGCCCGTGATCCGGGTCGCATAAATTGCTTCTGACACTTTTTGATAAGAATTTATTTGGTCATTTTTCACAATTCTTTACCTATACTACTTCATTTAAGGGATGAAAAGGAAGATCTATATTAGTCTTCAAGCCCTAGAACCACCCCTCATTCCTTTATTACTTTAATCCCAAATTTTTTTTTATGGAATGAGCTCTCAAGAACAAGGCTAAGGTTTCCAAGCTTCTTCCCCAAAGCCTTCAATTCTGTTTCTCTCTAGTTCTCTAGTACGTGAGTTGATTTATAGGTATCCTTTCCCCTATAGATTTCCCTACTATGCATTTTACTTTTTCTTTAAGTTCTTCAATTTAAAGTTCATGCTTATTACATGCTAGGCTAGTGAATCCATGTAGGCCCAAAAGTTATGAAAGATTCAATTTCGAAGTTACTAAGTTGTTGAAATCTACCATGACAAGTAGATTCCCTTTTTCCCAATAGTTAGAGTGCATTGACCTTTCCCAATGGAAGAAGTTTGCTGGACTCTATGGTCTTACTGTCATTTATGGTTGGTCCATTCCCACAAGCTTATATGATCTTTTGGCATGTCTTCACTTTATGTGTTTTCTTATGCATTATCTCATATTGACTTGAGCCTTATTCTTTGTGCATGTTTAAGCTCATCTCATGATTCTTTACCTTATGTATATTCATATTTATGTTTAATTATGATGGCATTATAATTTCAACCGTTAATTACATCTCACATACTTAGAACATTCAAATGTACTAACGCATATTTGCCTGCATGATTTAGCTATGTAGTGACAGGCACTCCTCCATCAGCTCGTGGCTAGTAGTTGGCATTCAAGACTAGCTTATTGTTGTGGTGAGCCCTTAGTTCAGGTATCTCCCCATTTTCCACTCTATTCAGTACTTTTGTTTTTAGAAGATGTATTTATGGCCCTCCTGAGGATTTTACTTTCTATATTGTCTATTTATGATTTTTTTCTACTTAATGATAACCAATCGTACTGGTCCCGTTCATTATATATTAGTGGTATGCTTATGGGCAAATGATATTTTCTAAATTATCTACTTTTAATGTTGCTTCATTGCAAAAGATGACCCATAGCCCCGTTCCCTTGCGTTTTCATGATATGTTTATATTTAATTCTTATGAATGCTTGAGATACTTAGATGGCTTGGGTGAGGTGACTTCGGGTATCTCATTCGCCGTGTGACGTCTAGGCCTCTAGGTTGGGTCGTTACAAAGTTGGTATCAGAGTAAGAGGTTTCAAACTATTCCTCAAATATCCATGCTTATCCCATAGCATAGAGTCTCGTTCAAGGTTGTGAAGCGCGCCACTATCTTGAGCGAGAGGGTATGAGATGACTAAGGAAAGTCTTCCCTTCTTTCTAATTCAATGTTGTGCCTTAGAGTTGAGTAAGGTTTTTCACTAACAAGCAATAGGGTTTTGTTTCTTTCTGGATCATGCCACAATGAACAACTCCCTACCAATGAGGCACTCCATAACAACAGGTTCCTCCACTACAACAGGATAAAGGAGTGTCTCATGCAAAGTTTAGCATTTCTTTTACAATTTTGGCCACAGAATTAGTTAATCATGCCAACAAAGAGATAGTTGTACTTCCCCAAGTACCTACCCCAACCGCCAGAGTCCGTGACTTCATACGGATGAACTCGATAAAATTCCATGGGTCAAAGGCAAATGAGGACACTATAGAGTTTATTAAAGAGGCCTACCGGGTTGTGGCGGTAATGGGTGTGCCGTTAAAGGATAGAGCCGAGTAGGTGGGTTACCAACTTAAAGGAGTTGCCAAGATTTGGTATGAGCAATGGGCCAATGAGAGAGGCCAAGAAGTGGGTCCTATTGGTTGGGAGGAATTCAAACATAACTTTCTAGATCAGTTTTCTCCATTGAGCTTATGCAGACAAAGGTCCAAGATTTCATTAATTTGAAGCAAGGGAGAATGAGCGTGAGGGATTATGCCCTCAAGTTCACCAAATTGTCCAAGTGTACTTCATTTATGGTCATAGATTCAAGGGTTCGCATGAGCAAATTTATTTAAGGTATCTCCAAGTTGGTCTCCAAAGAATTCAAGATGGCAATGTTGGTAAAGGAGATGGACATTTCCTGCCTAATGACATGCCAAACAAATTGAAGAGGAGAAGCTCCGAGAAAGGGCAAGGGAGTCCAAGCGGGCTCGTGTGGATGGTTGGAACTATTCTCACCGAAGGGGTGGTGGCTACAAATCTCAAGGTGGCCGAAGATAAGGATCCACCAATACTCCTCCACCCTAGAAGGACAAAGGAGTTTCCCCAAAGCCCCAAGGTCCTAACTGCCCTAAGTGTGGAAGACACCATAAGGTAGAATGCTTAGCCGAGTCCAATGCTTTCTTTACTTGTGGAAAGCCCTGCCACCATGCCAAGGACCGTAGAAGTGGAGACATAAGACCTTAAGGTCAGAGGGGTCAAGCTCAAGGTTCCCAAGGGCCAATCAATTATATGCTCTTCATGGTCATCAAGAAGTCAAGGAAGACCCAGACGTTGTCACCAATATGTTATGAGTTTATGATTTTCATGCATATGTACTTATAGATTCGGGAGAAAATTTTTCCTTTGTAACCCCATTCTTTACATATAAGTTACATGAATATCCTGCGTCCTCCATGAGCCTTATCAGGTGAGTAATCCTGTGGGTGATACTATCATAGCTTGAAGAGGCTATAGGTGTTATCCCATTTCTATTCTGCATAAGGTAATCCCATGTGACTTAGTTGAGCTCTTTATGGTAGTCTTCGATGTAATTTGGGGATTGATTAGTTGCATGCTTCTTATGCCTCCATTGATTGTAGAACCCGTAGGGTTAAACGCCAATCCCCTAACGAGCCAGTTTTGAGTAGGAGGGTAGCAAATCTTCATGTACGGGTCAATTCATTTCTTTTGTGAAAGCCCACAAGATTATTTCCAAGGGGTGTATCTACCACTTGGTGAGGGTCAATGATATCTCTTCTAAAGTTCCTTCTCTCGAGTCAGTCCCTGTTGTAAGTGAGTTCCCTGATATCTTCTTGGATGAGTTATGGGGTGTCCCTCCCAAAAGGGAGATAGACTTTGGTATATACCTTTTACCCAATACTCAGCCTATTTCAGTCCCTCCTTATAAGATGGCTCTTGCAGAACTGAAGGAGTTAAAGGAGCAACTGAAGGATTTATTGGATAAGGGTTTCATCAAACCTAGTCGGTCTCTATGGGGTGCCCAGTGTTATTTGTAAGAAAGAAGGACGAGTTGCTCCGTATGTGCATTGACCATAGACTGCTCAATAGGGTCACCATCAAGAATAAATATCCTCTCCCGAGGATAGATGATTTGTTTGATCAACTATAATGGGCCACTAATTTCTCCAAGATTGACTTGAGATCCAGTTATCACCAATTGAGGGTGAGAGGAAGTAACATCCCTATGACGACATTTCGGACTAGGTATGGTCATTTTGAATTTGTGGTGATGTCATTTGGCTTCACTAATGCATCGACAATATTTATATACCTTATGAATAGGGTTTTCAATACTTACCTCGACATGTTCATTGCGGTTTTTATTGATGATATTCTTATCTATTCCCGAGGTGAGCAAGAGCACATAGAGCACTTGTGGGTAGTATTGCAAACCCTGAGGGAGCAGAAGCTCTATGCAAAATTTGACAAGTGCGAGTTTTGACTAGATGAGCTTGTCTTCCTTGGGCATATGGTTTCTAGAGAGGGTATGAATGTTGATCCTAAGAAGAAAGAAGCGGTGAGAAAGGGGCAAAGGCCATCAACTCCTACTGCCATAAGGAGTTTCTTAGGTCTAGCAGGTTACTATAGACGATTTGTGCAAGATTTATCCATAATTTCGTCTCCACTCACCAAGCTAACATAGAAGGCAAAGTTTGTGTTGACAGAAAAATGCTAGAGGAGTTTCCATACCTTGAATTATCGATTGACTATAGCCCCTATATTGACATTTCAAAAAGGGAACAATGGGTTCGTCATGTATTATGATGCATCAAGGATTGGTTTGGGTTGTGTGCTAATGCAAAATGGTAAAGTGATTGCCTATGCTTCAATGCAGTTGAAAGTGCATGAGAAAAATTACCCGACCTATGACCTTGAGCTCATGATGATAGTGTTTGACTTAAAGATTTGGTTACATTACTTATATGGAGTTCACGTGGATGTTTTCACCGAACACAAGAGTCTCCAACACGTGTTCACCTAGAAGGATCTCAACTTGAGGCAACAGAGGTGGTTAGAGCTACTCAAGGATTATGATATGAGTGTGATTACCCTGAAAAAGCCAATATGGTAGCTGGCGCCCTTAGTAGAATGTCTATTGGTAGTATGTCCTATATTGAAGATAATGGAAAAAGGGAGTTGGCTAAAGATGTTAATAGGTTTGAGAGACCGGGCCTATGATTTAGTGACTCCAAAAGTGGTAGCACAATGATTCTTCATAGGTCTGCATCCTCTTTGATTGGAAGGTTAAGGCCAAGAAAGATCTTGACCCACCTTGGTTGAGTTGAAGACCTCGGTAAAAGATGGAGAGATAGAACTCTTCTCACAAGAGGTAGATTGTGCGCTCCGATATCATGGAAGGCTGTGTATACCTAATGATGGCATGTTGAAAAAGTTGATCACGCAAGAAGACCATAACTCTACTTATTCCATTCATCCCGACACTACCGAGATGTATAGAGACTTGAGGGAGACTTATTAGTGGAATAAGATGAAGAAGGACATTTCTCAATTTGTGTTTGAATGTGCCAACTGCCAGTAGGTTAAAGACGAACACCAAAGGCCAGGTGGCCTAGCCCAAGACATTGATATTTCTACATAGAAGTGGGAAGAGGTCAACATGGACTTTATAGTAGGGTTTCCAAAGGCCAAAAAGCACTTTGACTCCATATGGGTGATAGTTGACCTCATGAAAAAGTCAGCTCATTTCCTGCCGATCAAAACTACATTCAGTGCCGAAGACTATGCCCACTTGTATATCCAGGAGTTGGTGAGGTTGCATGGAATTCTATTGTCCATCATATTCGATCGTGGAGTTCAATTCACTTCTCATTTTTGGAAGTCCTTCCAAAGAGAATTTGGCAGTAGGGTGAAGTTAAACACGACTTTTCA
Source organism: Solanum rostratum (assembly GCA_029948455.1). Classification (NCBI taxonomy): domain Eukaryota; kingdom Viridiplantae; phylum Streptophyta; class Magnoliopsida; order Solanales; family Solanaceae; genus Solanum; species Solanum rostratum. Next base: position 52,636,169 of record CM057053.1, read on the forward strand.
TCCTTAGATTGATGAGCAAGCTAAAATGACTACTCAAATACTGGAAGATTTGTTGAGAGCTTGAGTGTTGGAATTCAAGGGATGTTGGGATGAACATTTTCCACTTATCAAATTTGCCTGCAATAATAGCTTTCATGCAAGTATTGGGATGGCACCATCCGAAGCGTGGTATAGTGACGATGTAGATCGCCCATTGGGTGGTTCAAAGTTGGTGAAGTAGCATTAGGAGGTCTGGACTTGGTGATGAATGCTATGGAGAAAATAAAAAACATAAGAGAGAAGTTGCAAATAACCTAGAGTTGACAAAAGTCCTATTTTGTTGTAAAAAGAAGGGAACTTGAGTTCCAAGTTGGTGATTGGGTCTATTTGAAGATATCTTCAATGAAAGGTGTTCTTCGGTTTGGTAAGAAAGGGAAATTGAATCCTAGATATGTGGGACCTTATAAAGTGGTGAGAAGAGTGGGGAATGTAGCATATGAGTTGTATCTACCCAACGAGTTGCACTTGATTCATCCCGTCTTATATGTATCGATATTGAGGAAATTCATGGGTGACCTAAATTCCATAGTTCCCTTGCATGATGTAAACATTGAAGAGGATTTGAGTTACAAAGAGGTACTTGTTAAAATCCTAGGCCAACAAGGGATAAGCTAAGCAACAAGGAAGTTGCATCAGTTAAGGTACTTTGGAGAAATCAACAAGTCGAGGGTGCTACATGGGAAGCGGAAGTGGATATGATAAAGCTCTATCCAAATGTATTCCACTTTACTCAAGCCTAAAGTACTAAAAAATTCTTCCAAAACCTCAAGTTATGTGCATTATGGTTTCTCATGATGTATGCATTTATTTTGATGTGTATGAACTATTTTGAGATCGGTTTTAAGTATGAAATATAAAATTTCTGAGAAATGATGCTTAGACTTGCATTTTTTCATGTATACTGGGTTATTAGTTGCTAATTTAATCTTTAGAGCCTGCCTTTGAGTACATTTAAGGGCGAATGTTCCCAAGGGTGAGATACTGTACACCACCCACTTTAGGAACCTTAAGTATAGGAAAGTTGGCCTGAACAATAACTAGAAAATTGGTTTAAGGGACCACTTATGGCCTGTAAATTATTGTATGGCCTATAGGACTGGTTCTAAAATATAAAACTTTAGGAAGGGGAAAAGTTTCTAAGTGTGGGTTAACCCACAGACCATGTGTAGGATACCTTACGGGTCGTAGACGGATTCATGAGTGGGACCCAAGACATAAAGGAAATCTGGAGTTTTCAGAAAGGTGACTTATAAGTTATCAAACGGCTTGTGGACTGGGATATGACCTGTATATGGTTTCATGGAATAAGGTTGAGAATAAGGAGAAAACTTGGCTAAGTGTGGGAGGACTCTATGAGTGCAACCATAACACGTAAGTTATTTCAAATCCTATATTGTTGATCATGATTTTCAATTCAACAAAATTCATATTTCAAGATTCTCAAGTGTGCCATCAGGTGTGAGGAGTTACGGCCCGTAAGTCAACCTACGGACCGTGATTGGGGTTTTGTAAGTTGCTTTCGATAGTTTTTAATAAGGGATAATTTGATCATTATGCAATTCTATTCCTATACTATGACATTTGGGGGATGGAAAGGGAGACCTATATTAGTCTTCAAGCCCTAAAACCACCACTCATTCTCTGATTACTTTAATCCCAACATTTCTTAAGGCAAGAGCTCTCAAGAACAAGGGTAGGGTTTCCAAGCTTATTCCCCAAAGGCTTCAATTTCATTTCTCTCTAGTTCTTCAGGTATGTGAGTTGATTTATGAGTATCCTTTCACCCATAGAGTTCCCCACTATGCATTTTTCCGTTTCTTTAGGTTCTTCAATTTAAAGTGCATGCTTATGATGATTTCATGGTCCTTATGCTATTATATGATGCGTATAAAGATATATATTTGAAGTATGATGTTGATTCATGTTGGGTTTTTATATGATCAAGGTTGGATGATTTCGATGTCCCTTTTTAAAGAAATTTCCTAAGACTTATGTGATTTATGATTGTTCCATGTATCAATTAAGCCTACCTTATTTTCAATGAAAGTTTCCTATGAATTCAGACTATGAATAGGGCATTTATGAAGAGCTTAAAAGTTAATGTTTACCAAATATACATGTATGAAGAGTAGTGTTGTAAAAGATGTTTCAGAAAGATTCTTAAGTTCAAGCTATTCCTATGATTGCTACTTATGATTCTAAGAGTAAGTTTTGAACATTTCTGTCAGATGACTTAACACTGAGAGTACTAGAGATTGGGACTCATTGAGGCATGATTCCTTAAAGCTAAATCTCAAATGTCCCTAACTATGTGCCACCATAGGAGCCTTATAGGCTAGGCTAGTGGATCCAGGTAGGCCCAAAAGTTATGAAAGATTCATTTCAAAGTTACTAAGTTTTGGACATCTACTTTGCCAAGTAGATTCTCCTTTTCCCAATGGAAGGAGTGCATTGGCCTTTGACTAGTGGAAGAAGTTCATTGGATTCCATGTAGTAGCTCACATGGTCTTACTGTCGGTTATGGTCGGTCTATTCCACAAGTTTACTGATCTTATGGTATGTCTTCACTTTATGTGTTTTCTTATGCATTGTCTCATAATTACTTGAGCCTTTATCTTTGGGCATGTTTAAGCTCAACCCATGATTATATACCTTATGTATATCCATATATTATGTCAAATTATGATGGAATTGCAATTTCGTCCATTTATTGCATCTCATTTACTTAGTACATTCAAACCCTTTAACACATATTTGCCTACTTGATTCAACCATGTAGTGACAGATACTCCTCCAAAGGCTCGCGGCTAGTAGTTGGCGTTTGAGACTAGCTTATTATTGTGGTAAGCCCTTAGTTTGCATCTCCACCCATTTTCCACTCTATTCAGTACTTTGTTTTTAGATGATGTATTTATGGCCCTCATAAGGCTTTTACTTTCTGTGTTGTCTATTATGGATTTTCTTTCTACTTGATGGTAACCGACCGTGCTAATTCTGTTCATTATGTATTAGTGGTATGCTTATGGACAAATGATGTTTTCTATTTTATTGCTCTTGATGTTGCTTCATTGTGTAACATGTTCCTTAGCCCCTTTCCTCTTATGTCTTCCCGCAATAAGTTTTTATCTAATGCCTATGAATGCTTGAGATGCTTAGATGGTTTGGGTGAGGTTTCTTCAGGTATCTCATTTGTCGTTTGAAGACTAGGCCCTTAGGTTGGGTTGTTACAATTTTTTCCTTAGTATCTTGTTTTTCCACTCCTATAATCCTTGGCATGGTGGCCGGGCTTCCCATAAGTGAAACAAGCATTGGACCCGGCTAGACATTCTCCTATATGGAGTCTTCCGCACTTAGGGCAACTTAGACTTTGGGGCTTAGGAGAAACCCGCTTATCCTTTGTAGTCCAGGAGGTGGAGTGTTGGTGGATCCTTGACCACCTTGCTTTTGGCCACCTTGAAATTTGTATCACTCCTTTAGTGAGAGTAGATTCCACTATCAACTCGAGCCTTTTTGGATTCCCTTTCCCTTTCTCGGAGCTTCTCCTTTTCAATCTGCTCCGCATATGTCATCAAGTGGGAAATGTCTCTTTGACCAACATGATTATCTTGCATTCCTTGGGGACTAACTCAGAGAAGCCAAAAATAAACTTGCTCATTTGAGCTGTCAGATTCGCGACCATAAAGGGAGCATACTTTGATAGCTTGGTGAATTTGAGAGCGTACCCTCTCACGATCATGCTCCCTTTCTTAAAATTGATAAATTATTGGACCTTCACCTCCCTAAGCTCAATTAGAAAGTACCGGTCAAAGAAAACACACTTGAACTCGTCCAAATTGGAAAGACCTGCTTCTTGGCCCCTCTCGTCATTGTTCATACCAAATCTTGGTGACCCTTTTGAGTTGGTAGGCCACCAACTCGGCTTTCTCTTTCAATGGAATTCCAATCACCACAACTACACCATAAGCCTCCTCATTGAAGTCAATAGGGTCGTCCTTGGTCTTAGACCTATGAAATTTTGGCAGGTTCATCTGCATGAAGTCACACATTCTCACAGATGGAGTAGGCACTTGGGGAGGTATGACTATCTCCCGGTTGATTTGATTTGCCAATGATTGGGCCAACAAGGTAAATGTAGATCAAAACTCTACATGAGATACTCTATCATCTTGTTAGAGTGGAGGAACTTGTTGTTCTAGAGTGCCTCGTTATGGGGAGCTCTTTGTGGCGGCATGATCTAGAAACATGCAAAAGGCCATTGTTAGTATGAAAAACCTTATTCAACTCTAAGTCACGACATGAATAAGAAAGAAGGAAAGACTTTCCTAAACCGTCTCATAGCCTCTCACTCAAGATAATGACGCACTTCACAACCTTGAATGAGACTCTATGCTACAGGTCATGCATGGACATCTGAGAAATATTTTAAAACCTTGTTCTCTTATACTAAGTTAGTAAAAATCCAACTTAGAGGCCAAGTCATCACATGGCGGAGTTAACTGAAGGAGTGCCTGTCCCTACATAGATAAATTATGCAGACAAAATATGCGTTAGTATGTTAGAATGCACTAAGTATGTACGATGCAATGCATGTATGAAATTGTAATGCAATCATTCATAAATATAACGTATAAGTACATATGAGATGAAAGATACATAACGTGAGCTTAAGAATGCACAAGGAATATGTATCAATATGAATAAGAGTCAATGCATAAGAAAGCACATGTAATGAAAACATATGACATGATCATAAACTTTTGGGAGAAGACCTTAACTGACATTTAAGACCATGTGTTCTACTACATGGAATCCAACATAACCCCCTATTTTGGCACAGGGATACCATTTGCTGGGTGGAACTCGGTCAACTTTGCATGCACCTTAACAATATAAATGGCTGATGTGGATCAACTAGCCTAGCCTGTAAGGGTTCCTATGGCGGCACATAGTTAGGGACTTTGCGACTTAACTTTAATAGGTCATGCCTCAACTAACAGAATGAATCCCAATCTCAATTCCACTAGGTGCTAAGTCATCTCATGGAATATTTTTAAATACAACATAGGATTATAAGTAGCAATCATAGGTACAGCTCGAACATATGAACCACCAAGTGAGGATTGTCCTTTCATCTTGGGGACCTTTCTTAAACATATTTTTAGGGAAATTGTCAACATGCTTATATCTTTCACAAAACATTACTCAGAACTTAACTTTAATGCCCTATTCATCATAAATCATGCAAAGCTTTACTTGAAAACTAGGTGGGCTAGGCTTTTTAATCGGAACAATCATAAATCACATAAAACATAAAGAAATTTCTCTTTTTAAGGACCATTGGAAATGCCAACACTTCATCATTATTAAAACCCATCATGGGGTCATCATCAACAACTCAAACATGCATATATCCTTAGTAGAATAATTGTAGGATGTCATGAATAGCATTTAATAACATGAATGTCATGAAATCATCATAAGAATACATAATTTCTTAAAGGAACTTAAAGAAAAGGTAAAATAATCAAAAGGAAATTTTATGGTGGAAGGATATATATAAATCAACTCTTACACCTTGGGGGAACGTGGGAGAATTGGACCTTGAAGCTTGGGAAGATTCTTGGAGACCCTTGTTCTTGCCTTGCCTTCTTTTTGAGAGCTTTTGCCTTTAGGAAAATATTTGATTTGAGAGAATGGAGAGGTTGAAGGCTTCTTAGGGTTTAGGACTTGATTTACCCTTTGTATCCTAAAATGACTGAGTTTAGGAATAGAAATGGCAGAACTAACAAAATTTCCCCTACATAAAAATTGCTGGATGCACTTACAAAAATCGGCTTACCCACTGTATCGTCTGTAACATATCTGAAATACCTAAAATTGACTTTTGTTGGAGCCAAAACCATGACCGCTTGTTACAGGCCGTGTATCCACCAACAGGTTATGGTTGGACTCGTAGAGTCCTTCGACACTTAATCATTTTTCTAATTTTCTTGGTCTCATTTCATAAAGGGATTCTACGAGCCGTGCATAGTCCTAGGAGCCATCTTGTAACATGTAGGTCACCTTTTAATAGAACTCCAAATTTCCTTCATATCTAATAGTCTTACTCACGACCCTACCTATGGAACGTAATGTATTTCACGGGCCATCACTTGGTTATGAGTTACCCCACAGTTGGAAGCTTTTCCCGTTCTTGAAGTCTCACTTCTAAGGACCAATCTCACGAGCCGTATGTACACCTATTGGCCATAGGTCGCCCTTGTGAACCTGACTTCAGGTCATTTTCAGGCCAACATTTTGCACTCATGGCTCCTAAATTGGGGGTCGTTACAATTAGAGTATCTTGAAACATCAAAAACCACCAAGTGAGAATTGGCCTTTCATGTTGGGGTTCATCATAAATATCTTTTAAGGGCAGGAACAACATGCTTTTTATCTTTGACAAAATCCTAACTTAAAACCTTTCTTTTATGCCCTCATTGCCATCATCATCATATGATGCAAAAGTCATCTTGAACTTAGTCGGCTTGTACATTACTTGAAAAGTCACAAATCAATGGAATAATGCATGAACGTGGGAAAATATTTAACTTTAAAACAAGTACTAAGAACCCCACACATCATTAATGAAACCCTAGATATTGGGGTCATTGTCATCAACTCAATATTCATAGAAACACATGGTAAAACATTACGTGATATCATTGGAGGTAAAATACATGATAATGCATCATATAAACATCATTAAAGTCATAAGTAAACATCTTAATATTCTTAAAAAACTTTATAAAAGGTAAACAATTATTATGGGGAACTTTGTTAGTAGAAGATACCCACAAATCAAGATCAAATACCTTTATTTGGAGCCTAAGAAAAGGAACTTGGAGTTTGAAAAAGAAGCTTTGAAAAACTTGTCTTATTCTTCCTTGAGAGTGTTCTTGACTTAGGAAATTTTGAGAGAATGAGGCAATGAAGTGAATGTGAGGTTCTAAGATGGTTTAAGGTCTGATATGAGTATGTTGGAATGTCAAAATAATGTAGTTTTAAGTCTAGAATATGTGGAATGAAACAAATGTCCTTCATTAAAACTGTTAGATTGTAATCCATAACCTTGATTACGGGCCGTAGACTCAACCACGAGTCATGGTTTGAGTCATCCCATTCTCCTTTTCCAATCTTCAGAGACTATTTTTGATCGACCAATCTACGAACCTCATCTACGACTCATAAATAAATCTAAAGGTTGTAGATCCCTCTGTGCTATCCTTCCACACTTGGAAAATTTTCCATTCTTCAGAGACCTAACCACAAGACCAATATGCAGTCCATAAATAGGACCATTAGCCATTGTATTATTTGTGGTTTTAACTTTAGAAACCCATATTTCCTTCAACTTAGGGCTTCAATCCACGATGCTCTCCTACGAACCGTAAACTCTTCTACAACAATAATATGACCTCGTAGGTCCCTTCAAAATTAGCTGAATTTTCACCCCTGTACCCTATAATCCACGAGCCAGATCTATGACTCATTAAATGAACAATAAGCCATAAACTTGGCTCGCACTTTGCCTTTGTAACTTTTCTAGTTCCACTTCTTCTGCATTTCTAATCTCCTATCTTGCAAATCCTTACAATATTTTCCCCTTGGGATCATTCATCATTGAATGTACTTAATGTAGGCTCTAATAATTCAAATTGGCAACTAATAACCCAACATGAATGCAATGCGATCTCCACATCTTTTTATGAAATTTTCAAAATCCACACTTAAAACATGCCTTAAAATAGTCTATAAACATGTAAATATGCATATGCAACATGAAAAACTAAAATGCAAGGAATTGGATGTCTTAGGATAGAATAACTTAATACTTTAGGCATGAGTAGAGTGGAAAAGATAGGAAAACGCTTCATCATGTCCGCTTCTGTTTCCCATGTTGCATCATCAAGTTTTTGGTTCCTCCACAACACCATAAAGGATGCAAGTTCCTTATTTCTAAACCTCTTTACTTGACAGTCTTGGATTTAAACCAGAATCTCTTCGTAACCTAAATTTTCTTGAATGCTCACCCCTTCCAATGGCACTATGGAGTTTGGATCACCTCTGAATTTTCTAAACATTGATACATGGAATACTAGGTGAATCATGTTCATTTCCATAGGCAAATTCAACGCATATGCCCCTTTGCCAACTCTTCTCACAATCTTGTTGGGCCCTCCCTATATACCTGTCATGCCGTGGGAGAGTACCCTTGGCATGGCCGGCACTCAGCGACTATTGCTAGCCCCCAAGAGAACCACTTAGCCTTATCACATCATTCAATCAAATAAACTCTACTGAACAACGGAAAATATAAAAAGTAAATGGGCACATCTCACCTAAAGTCTCAAGTAAATAAATAATAATAATAAAGGCCAGTAGAAAGAACTAGCCTACAACTTCAACATCAACACTCAACCATCATCTATGAAGCCTCTGTTACTACTCATGTGGTGCCGAAGAAAGACCCATGGCTACCCAAATCAAAATAAAGGAAAATAGTTCAATCTTACTTTAAAGCAAGATGAAATGAAAGTAGTGGATCCTCCGGAATAGGGGAGGCTCACCAAATCAGCTGCAAGTCTCGGATCTTCAATGGAGCACCTGTTGACGATCTCTACTACCCGCCTCTGCATCATAAAATGTAGTCTAGAGTGGACATTAGTACTTGGAATGTACTGGTATGTAAAATAAAATAGTTGAATGAAATAGAAACCGGTAGAATAGTATAGAACTAACATCAACTCAAAGTAATCATCAAAATAATATTAAATCGTCAAATGTCTATCTATGCAAGAATAAAGAGTAGACAAGTGACACATTAATAACTCAACTCACCATTAACAACAACGTTAGCTTTACCTAGGTGGTAGTGAATGCTCATGTCATAATCCTTGAGAAATTCCAACTATCTCCTCTATCACATGTTAAGCTCTTTCTGACTGAAAATATATTGCAAGCTCTTGTGGTCAGTGAACACATCCACATGCACTCCATACAAGTAGTAGCGCCAGATTTTTAGTGCAAACACCACTGCTGCCGACTCGAGATCATGGGTTGGATAGTTTCTTTCATGAACCTTGAGTTGTCTGGAAGCATAGGCTATCACCTTCCCTCTCTGCATCAGTACACATCCCAATCCAACCCTCAAAGCATCACAGTAAATCATAAAGTCCTCTATCCCCTCGGGCAAGGTAAGGACTTGTGTATTCGTCAATCTCGTTTTCAATTCTTAGAAACTCTTCTCACATTCCTCAGACCACTAAAACATGACCTTTTTCTGAGTCAATTTAGTCAATGGCGCGGATAGGGAAGAAAGTCTCTTAACAAATCTGCGGTAGTAGCCTGCCAACCCCAAGAAACTTCTAATGTCGGTTGGAGTAGTTGTTCGGGGCCAGTTCTTAACCGCTTCAATCTTTTGGGCATCCACTCAAATACCATCACCAGCAACAACATGGCCTAGAAAGGCCGCTGACTTAAGCCAGAACTCACACTTTGAGATTTTTGCATATAACTCACGGTCCTTAAGAGTTTGGAGGACAACTTTAAGGTGGTTAGCGTGTTCCTCCCCACTTCTCGAATATACCAAAATGTCATCGATGAAAACAATCACAAACATATCAAGATATTATCTAACTACTCTATTCATCAAGTCCATAAAGGCGGCAGGTGCATTCGTCAACCCAAAGGACATGCCAAGAACTCAAAATGGCCATATCTAGTCCTAAAAGCTATTTTAGGAATGTCACATTCCCTCACCTTCAACTGGTGGTAGCCAGGTCTAAGGTCTATCTTCGAGAAACAAGAGGCGCCCTTGGTCAAACAAATCATCTATCCTTTGGAGAGGATATTTATTCTTTATCATGTCCTTGTGCAGTTGCCTATAATCAATACACATTTTGAGGTACCCATCTTTCTTTTGCACAAATAGGACAGGAGCACCCCAATGTGAAACACTTGGCCTAATGAAGCCCTTCTCTAGCAAATCTTTCAGTTGCTCTTTCAACTCAGTGGGGGACATCCTATGAGGTGGAATTGAAATAGGATAGGTATCAGGAAGAACACCAATTCCAAAGTCAATCTCCCTATCAGGAGGGACTCCAGGCATATCATCAGGAAATATTTCCAGAAACTAATTAACAATCAAAACTGACTCAAGAGTTGGGGACGCAACATCATCAGATTTCACTCGCACGAGGTGATAGATATAACCTTTAGAAATCTACTTTTTGGCTCTAAGATATGAGATAAATTTTCTTCTAGGTGCAACAGAATCAGCCTTCCACTCTAGAACCGATTCATTTGGGAATTGGAACTGAACGGTTCGGGATCTACAATCTATAGAGGCATAACAGGTGTGAAGCTAATCCATGCCAAGAATCAAATCAAAATCTACCATTTCCAACTCATTCAAATTAACAAGAGTATCTTTATGATGGACGAACACTACACACACTCTATAGATTCTCTCAGCCTGAATAGACTCACCCACTAGAGTAGAAACATCAAAGGGTTCAAGAAGATTTTTCAGGGGTTCTATCAAATTTATAGAAGTCTGATTGCGGCTTTATCCTTTAATCAAGGTGGTGATTTGGCTTCCGGCCGGCTTAGACTTCTTGACGGAGCGCTCTTTGAATCCAACGAAAAATATCATAATAAAAGAGCGGCTACCGTCCATCAAAAGATCCACGACTTTAAGATCCGCATGCAAGGGAAGATCCGCTTATTCTTTGAGATGACAAAGCTACAGAAACTGCTGATATCCGAATGGCGTACGGAGCTGCTTACCCTAAGACTTTAACTCCATCTTACATCGAAGTAAGTTCGGCGGGATCGAGAGGGCCTAAATATGCAATAGTTTTAGTCTTTAGAATCAAACAAGTATCAACCTTCTGCTGGGGAATCATTCGGCGACTATCTATGAATGACCAGGATCGGAATGCCAATCGACGAGATGAGCCTACGAAAGATTTCAAGTTCAGACTATGATGACTTACTCCTATTTTTTTGTAAAGTTTTTGTAAAAACGAAGAATTCAATTCGATTTTCTCTCCTATTTACTACGGCGACGTTATTAGTAAGTAAGCTTGTTTTATATCTCCTCAATAAAGGCGAAAGATCACTCCTAAAAGCAAGATTTCTCTTATATACGATACCATACCACAAAATTGCATTTGCCTTCCTGCTTAAGGCACTAGTTCGGATGGAAACCCTGATCAGGCTAGCTAAAGCAAAAGGGCCAAGAAAACCCCTGCGTCCGAGAAAGCACACGCTAAGCAGATCTTTACCAAAGCCATATCTCCATAAGCATCCAAAGCTGCCTACTCATTGGTAGTTTTCCACATAAAGAGATACAAACAACAGTGTGGCACCTGGATCCATCAAAACATAACAAATCAAAAGTAAAGAGTCGAATCATACCCATCACAACATCTGGGGTGTTCTCCTGATCTTGGCGACTACCCATGGCATATAAGCGGTTTGTTGCTCTGTCCGCACCTGACGTAGTGACACTCTGGTTTCCTCTAACTGGTGGGGCTAGTGTAGTAGACTGAGTTGGTCAGCCTGCTTTGGACAATCCTTCTTGTAGTGACCCACTTGGCCACATTCATAGCATACATCATTCTTGTCACGACATCTCCCCAAGTGCATTTTTTTCACACTTATCACACGGTGGCTTACCTTGTTACGCTTGAGCCACACTAGCTTGCAGCTGGGATTCATGGGCTCTAATATTCTGAAATTTTTGATCATATCTTCCTCTAGGCACAAATGCACTAGCAGATGATGGTGCTAGAAATTGATTGCCGTTTCCTTTCCTTCAAACCTCATGGCTAGATATCTTAGCTTTCTTATGCTTGAACTCTTCCTTGTCATGCTGTCTCTCCTCATCAGCTTGTTGCATAAATGAAATCAATGTCCCAATGTCCATATCACTCACAAGCATTGCTCTCCTACCATCTCTTTTAGGTCCTCTATTCAACCCATCGACATACATTCCCATCCTTCTCCTCATATCAACAACCCTGTCCGGAGCATAGTGAGATAGTTGCGTGAACTTCAAACCATACTCTTGCACAATCATAGAGCCTAGTTTTAGATTTAGGAACTCTCTCACCTTAGCTTCTCTTTTCTCTCTTGGGAAGAAGCGTCCAAAGAAGGCTTGCTCAAACACTGCTCAAGTCAAACATGGAGCATCATCCTTTCTACTTTTCTTCCATTGGTCGAACCATAGTCTAGCCGCACCGTTGAGTTGGTAAGCAACCAGTTCAACCCTATCAACATCAACCACGTGCATCACTTGGAACACCTTCTCAAGTTCCTGCACATAATTCTCAGGATCTTCAGTAGATGCAGACCCCGTGAACTCAGACAAGTTCATCCTAAAAAATTCTCGGACTATAGAGGTATCATGAGACTCTGGTATACCTACTCCTTATCTTATAGCCAGTGCTGCAACAACCTGGGATAAAGCTCGAATAGCCTGGCATAGCTCGGCATTGGAGACCTCATCTTGAGGGGGTTCTCAACAGGGACAACTTGATCCATGGGCTCCTCGGGTACTTGAGACTTAGGTTAATTAACAACTTTCCTGGAAGGATGTCCCCTTCCTCTAATAACTCTTCTGGGAGGCATGTTATCAATTCTGCACACGTAGAGTACGAATTAGAAGAGAGTTTTCATAGAGCTTAACTCTATCGCACGAATTGGAATGAGAAGAAAAGGGTAACAATTCCTAATGTCCTATAACCTCTTTCTTATCAAATGTGGTTGACAACACACCCATAAAAAAGACTCTACTAGACACGGCTTCATAGACTCCCTAAGACACTTGAACCCTGTGCTCTGATACCAAGTTTGTCATACCCCAAGAGGGTACCCTAGGCGTGGCCGGCACTCATAGACTATTGCTAATCCCCAAGCGAACCACTCAGCTTCATTACATCATTCAATCAAATAAACTCTATTGAACAGCGGAAAATATAAGTAAGTAAATGGACACATATAACCCAAAGTCTCAAGGTAATAGATAATAATAATAAAGGCTAGTAGAAAGAATTAGCCCAAAACTGCAACTTCAACACTCAACCATCGTCTATGAAGCCTCTATTACTGCTCATGTGGTGCTAATGGCAGATCCATGGCTACCCAAATCAAAATGAAGGAAAATAGTTCAATCTAACTCTAAAGCATGATGAAATGAAAGTAGTGTATCCTCCAGAATAGGGGAGGCTCACCAAATCAGTTGCGAGTCTCGGATCTTCAACGAAGCGCCTGTTGTCGATCTCTAGTACCTACCTCTGCATCATAAAATGATGTACTCCAGAGTGGATATTAGTACTTGTAATGTAGTGGCATGTAAAATAGCTGAATGAAATAGAAACTGGTAGAATAATATGGAACCAACATCAACTCAAAGAATTCATCAAAATAACATCAAATCCTCATATGTCTGTCTATGCAAGAATAAAGAGTAGATAAGTAACACATCAATAACTCAACTCATCAATAGTCTCAAACTCATCTCAAAGGAGCGCACCTCATCTCATCTCATCTCAGAGGAGCTCACCTCCTGTCATCTCATCTCAGAGGAGCTTACCTCCTGTCATCTCATCTCAACCTATCTTATCTCGGAGTACTCAAGGTAGGAAACTTATGGGAATTTCTCTTATCCGACAACGCTTACTTATGAGCTAGTGAATGTACAACAATCACCCTAATGTTGCCACTGTGGTTCGAAACTCACAAGGTAGGGAACACTCAAAAACCATATCAGCTTACCCAATATGGAGTCAAACTCAATTGGTCCTCTATTGCTTTCAGGGACCATTATTTTCGAGGGAACCATCATATATGTGATGGTTCTATGCCTCTCCTACATTTAGCGACGTAGGTTGACGAGTTCGAGCTGGATTAACTCTCACTCTTTTGGTGCTCAGTACTCCTCCCATGACTCAATGCTCATAAAACATCCACCTCAACCATTCTCATAGGGACTCACTCCCCATTAATGATTGGTATCTAATAGGAGCTTTAACCCTCTCATCAATCAATCTCATCAATAACTCAAGATTTAAAACAATCATTAGGAAGAAAATGAATAGACACATCGGTAGAGTTCATTTAGAGAGACTCATAAGACAATCAAATGTTATCAACTCATCATCATTCTCTTGTCATACTCAATAATCTCAACTCAAGGCTCTAGACACAATTCTCAAGTTCATTATACATGCTTTCCAAATTACTCATATAGGGTTATGCAAGTTCTTCAATGAAAATGTTCAATTCAAGAAAGAAAATAGTATGATGATCATCAACATAGGAAAACATGTAATTTAAATTAATGTTTCAAGAAACACCATCAATAAAATATGCATGTAGACTCTTGAACCATCAACTCATCTATGAACTTTAAGGGGCACATGAGAGAACAATCACATGATTTTTGTTTAGCCTTAATACCTGTGAAGCAGCTATCCATCAAGAACGTCAAGGATTTCTTCTCAATTCTCTCAAACTCAAGCTCTTCTCTACTCTCCTCAAGCCTTAGCCTTGATAGAATATTGGAATTGGACTGAGAATTGGGGTTTTAGGCATTTTTTACGTCAAAATGACCTTATTAGGTCGTGTAGAGAGTTTAGGAGGGGTGAGTTATTGACTAAAATGCCCCTCATAATAATTTAAAAATTTTCAACTTGGAAAATACCTAGTTCACGACGCGAATGGTCGCATACTGTGTATTTTCAGAAAACATTTTTGAACGAGTTTTCTCAATCCCGTCGAAAATATTCAGAAAAATATAAGTGCTGCTCCGTGTTGGGTGCGTGACGCACTCCTGTCGCGTACCAACAATGTTTTGTGTTTCGGATGAAAAATTATCTTTTGATCGAGTCGCTCTAAAAATCGATCGAGACCATTTTCCCACTAAATCTTTTTTGTTGATCACAAATCCGACCATGGATTTGATTTTCCATACAAGCATTGAATGATGCATTATGCGCATACCCTCTCTCTAGGGGTATTTTGGTAATTTTATCGAGGGTTACAATACCTAGGGCTTAGTTTCCCATTCCTTATGAACCAAAACAAACCCTTCATGGGAGACACCTTCAAATACACCAAATCACCAATATTGAACTAAAGGTCCCTTCTTCTCACATTGGAGTAGGACTTTTGCTTACTTTGAGCCACTTTCAGTTTCTCCTTTATGAATCTCATGTTTTCCATAGCTTCCACGACTAAGTCCGACCCTAGCAAGGCCATCTCACTTACTTCAAACCATCCAATCAGGGATCTACTCCGTCTACCATATAGAGCTTCAAATGGTGCCATCTCAATGCTTGAGTGGAAGCTATTCTTATAGGCAAACTCAATGAGAGGTAGATGATCATCCCAACGCCCTTTGAATGCAAATACACAAGCTATTGATGTGAGGCTAAAAAATATATTTAGTCATTATTTACCTCATATCTGATCTTTTCTTTATCCCTTTTTAGCATAGACTTTATGGATTACGCTAAATAGTGTATTTTATTTGTAGGATTAAATTGGCATGAAGGTGAAGAAATTTAGAGCTAAAACAAATTAAAAATAAGAGATTACAGAAGAAAGATCAAGTAGACAACTTAATAGAAAAATGTTAATAAATATTTTTATTTATATATACACACATATGTGCAAATTCAAATTGGATGTAATGGGCTAACCATTGCTACATGGCAGCCCGCGACAAGCACCAAAAAGAATTGAAGACCAACGCGGCACAGTTCACATGGAAATTCAGTTCCTTTTGGTTGTGAGTTCCCCAATTGTTTTTGGACTTGATCATTTTTCTACATCTATAAATAGTCCATAAAAATAATTCTCCCACAACTAACCCAACTAACCAACTAACACCTAACCTAGAAGACAAAGTTTATCACTTACCCATAATTTATGTTTTAGAATTTTATAACTTGAAATTTTTTGAAGAGTCATCGCGGAGATTGGATAATTTTGGTTTATTCTTTTCTTCTCCTCTTATTATATATTTGTGTTTTTGATTGTTTGAAGAATATTTAGCTATTGTTCTTGAATTTTGATGTTAACACAAGTAAGTTTATTTTTATCAATTTTAATTTTGTTTTTATGATAATGAGTAGCTAAATTTTATAATTAGGATTGTGGAACCATGATGGATTAAGGAATTATGTTAATTTAAAAATTTATTCTTGAATAAATTTTATGCATGTATTATTTGTCTCTTCATTTTGATTGCTTTTTAATAGTTGCAAATGTTAGAACTCGCCTTATTCTTACTCGTCGGCCCAAGTGGGTAATAAATGGGAAACGGGGTAAATAACAGAATTCGACGTGAGCATACTTGTCTAATCAACCTGAACAGCCCGAGGGATGGTTGTACTAGGCCTAAGGTATAACACTTGTAGACGGCCAAGTTGCATGGTGAAGTTTGCCTTGTTGCGGCCCATGGAATTAGGTGAACATAACTTACCTGTTCTGCATGCTAAAAATTGAAATAGATCACTAACACATTATTCTTGCTAAGTTGTAAAATCATGGGAACACATTCTTAGTTTCCTCTATTTATATTGACACAAATAAATATTAAATGGCAAGCTATTATTATTATTTTCTATTTTCTTTTATTTAATTTAAATCCGTTCCTTTTTTTAACGACTATCAAGTTAAAATTTTTATTATTGATAATATTTTCCCATATTCCCTTTGAGATTGATCCCGACTCACAAGTTGGGTAATTATATAGCAAATGACTGTTTATATTTCTTTTGAGAAGTATATTTTTGACGTTACCAAAAAATGGCGCTGTTGTTGGGGAATATGATTTAGATATTGTCTTCAGTATTTATTTTTACTTGTAGTCCATAACTTTATTTTTATTATTTATTTATTGTTTACTCTTATTAATATAATGCCATCTGTTGAAGAAATATTAAATTATTGGAGTATTGGGATGAGAAGAGTTGTAGATAAGTTTTTGAATGGCAATATGTACTTCTTGAAAGTGTTAGAAGATCTCGACTTAGACAACAATATGCTTTTGTTAGATGCTCCTCAATTAGGCTTGGATGTCTGCATTTTAATTTTTGAGTTGAGTGTAAAGGTTGATATGTTTAACGCTCAACAAGTTAGTTATGAATTGTGTGAGGGAGAAAAAAATGCTTATAGGCCAACTTGAAGAGCTAAAACTAGAATGTTAATTACTTGATCATACTATTATTGATGTTGCCTCTGTTGAGAAAAGTACATGAGAGTTATGTGAATAACTAGATAATATTATTTTCAAAAACACTAGTGTGTGTAAATATGAGGATGTAAATAATAATATAATTCATAAATTTGGATGTATTGGACCTCATTTCAATTATTTTTCTATATTATGTTTAGATGATGAGATATTAATCGAACCATCTGAGTATATGGATGAATGTAAGGAGGAGGAAAAATATGTTCATATTCTTGAATTTATTAGGCACAAATTAAAAAAATTATATTCTTCATTTAAAATCCAAAAAGTATAATATGCTATCTCTATTATTTATTTTCATTATTTTTATACCACCACCCTCTTAGCATAATATGAAATTGAAAAAGAAATTAGGGGTACAATTCATAAGTTCAAGGTGGAAGAAAAGTGAAAGGCCATCCAACTAGTAGTGTAACTTCTTATTTCTTTTTAATATATATAGTATTTTTTTTTTCATTTTTGTGTCGTTTTTTGTTTTTGCAGATTTAAGGGAAGCCTGAGTACCAAATTTAAAGCTAAGGAACACGTTCTAAGCTTAGTGTGGAGTACGCGCGACCCTTGATAAATATTGAAGAAACATATTGTTAGCTAGACCCTTAGGGGTCTCAGGGAGTATTTTTTACCCTTCTGCATTATCCCCCCCCCCCCCCCCTTTTTTTTTTCTATAAATTGCTTTGCGGACCAAACATGATTTTAAGTGTCGGGTGGAATATCTTCCAATATTTTTAAGGGTGATTCATGCTGTTGAATTTTATTTAATTATTTATTTTTAGTTTTATTTTATTTTTAAAATAACAAGTCAGTAAACATAAAAAGTTTTTTTTTCTTACAGTAAAATAGTTTTTTTCCTATGATTCTTATATTTTTAGTTTTTATTAGATCATACTTCACCCATCCCTTGGTTTATCTTTTTGGTTCTTTTTTCGAGGGGGAGCCCATTTTGAACCAATTTTTTTAAAAGTAGATTTTATTTTTAGTATTTTATTATATTTTATTTTTCGAGAGAAAAGAAAAGACCTTTTTAACTTGATTTATACAAAACAAGCAAATCAATTGGCTTCCTAAGCCTAGATCAATGAACTGGTGCTCGGACCTTGAAAACGTCATCCAAGACTCAGACTCATAGGAAGGCTATCTAGACATAGACCATGAGGAGCGTCACTCAGGACACAACACATAAGCATGGCCACTCGAGACTCAGACAACATGATGCATTATCCAGGACTCAAACCATAGGAATAGTCTGTCTAGATCTATACCTCTAAAGTCATACCGTGTTAGGCCATGAAACTTGACCATGTATATCTCATAAGGCCTCAGTGTATATGTAACTATGTGGCTCTATGTATAGTACCTCTATAGCAACGTCAGCTTATGCCTAGGCTAAATGCTTAAGAGAACAGATAATTAAAGGTGTGTCACCTATCCAGAATCATACCACAACCCAACTGCTATGAATGTCACCGACTAATGCAACTACGTACGGACGTACTAATAATGTAACAATCTCCAGAACAAGGTACTTGTCCCAAGGATCAACTCATATAAACAATATCTCAACCGCAAGTAACCCAATTAATCCTAGAGGATATAACATACATTTCCCTTACAGGGTCACATCCCCGTTTCTAGCCCACCAGAGGTACAATAGTCCCGTATCTTATATCAAGAGTCACAAGGCCCAAACAGAAGCATAATTACAACACCTCCCAGAATATAACATGTTCCCCCCAGTTACCTATAAGTATCACAAGTGTACAATGGTTAACAATTGTATACAAAAGCATGTCTCCCAAGTATTAAGTATAACCGGTGTACTATGTTTATAGTTGTACGCAGCAGAATATATGTCACCAAATAGTACAGAACCATGTATGGCCATTGTGAAAGCCTCGCTTAGCTTCCCTGCCAAATTTTGGTGGGTTGTTGTGAGGTCATGAATTTGGCTAACGTTTGTAGATAACACCTTGATGCTCGACTATCTTGTTCTAGTTTCTAGAATTTTGGCTAGGTATGAGATAGATCAGATCCACCAGGCGGCCATGAAGAGGTCCATCTCCGCCATTGCTTGCTCTACAGACTTTGTCTAGAGTCGAAGGTGGACATTCTACATCAGCTGGACTCAATGATTAAGATCCGACACACTCTAGATGCTAGCCTGATCAAGGCTGAGGATAACCCGATGGCACTTCGGCGTGCACCGCGCTAGTCAGCTCAGATACAGAAGATGTTCGCATCTGAGCCACCATCTCAGGTTCCACCCATCACCACTATTGATACTACTACCGAGGAGAGGCCTCCAAAAACTGAGACAAATATGGAGAAGGGGTCCACTACCACTACTCCTGCACCATAGACCATTCCTACATATGCAACACTTGCTAGTATGGTTTATGTGTCCGCAGCGTCCATTCAGGCCATGACGTAGCAACTGGAGCACATTGAGTCTCAATTGACTCAATTACTTCAGCAGATCAGGCCTTGGGTCCACTAGGAAATTATAAAGTGTGAGGTATGCATGCAGGCATTTATGGTCGTTATTATTTAGGACCGACATTCAACTGTGGATGCCTGCATTGATGCTTTTGAGTTACAGGTCCAGCATAGCCTGAGTCTAGCACGACCACCAGATATGATTGTAACACCCCAACTTTTTTTTACCTAAGATTGAGTCATCCTTCATACGATAGAATCAATTCCTGAGTATTTAAAGTATATTAGATGTGCTTTAGAGTTATAAATGATCTTTTACATCAAGTCAAAAGAATTTCTAGCGACTACGTTTTCGTATGAGTTGATGGAAGGGTCAAATTCAAATGACCATACCTCCTAAAGTATAATGAATTAGGTGACCTATAATATATCAAATTAAAGATCTTAGAGTTAGCTTTCCAACGAATTTTATTTCGCATTAAACGGAGTTCGGAGTAAAGCGTTATGACCATTTTACTGGAGACCTGCAGAGCTGTCCGAAGGTCCGCGACGGCTCCGCGACGCGGACCTATCGCGAACCCTTTCTGGATAAGTTAACCGATGTTTCTTTATTTTATTTTGAGGGTACGTTTACCCTAAAGCCTTTGGGCGTCTATTTAAGGTCCCAAAACGCATAATACGTCAGTTTCATGAGTTAAAACCCTCTCTTTCACTCCTAAACATAAAACGCTCAAGAATCATCAAGAAAGTCATCAAGTTAGGATTAACTTTCAAGATTCTTCATCAAGGTGAGTTATACTTCATAAGCTTTAAGCTAATTTCTCTATCTATTCGTGAAATCCCTAATAGAATCTTAAATCCTAACCTAGGGTTTCAAGAAAGCGAATTCAAGAATCCCAACAAAGGATTCCTTGATTCTTCTTTCCATGAATTAGGGTTCTTCATCAAGAAACTCTAAAGATTCTGAGTTAAGAAGTCAAGAATCAAAAAGAAGCTCTTCAAACGATGTCTTTCCAAGTTCTTTCATTCTAAAAGAACAACGAGATTGAGGATTTTCCCCAAGAAACGAGTATTCGTCAAATTTTAATTGAAATATCAAATTTCCAGGTATGTAAGGCTAAACTAAAAGCATGAGATTGTTCTCTCATGTGCCCCATAGAGGACAAAGATGAGTTGATGGTTGAAGAGTATGTGTGCATGAATACTTGAGAGTTTTTCATTGAAAAATATTGATTTAAAATTACATGTTTTCTAAGTTGATGATCATCATATTATTTGTTTTCTTGAAGTTAACATTTTTCATGAGATTTTGCATAACCTTACATGATTATTTGAAAAGCATGCATAATGAACTTAGGGGATGAGTCTAGAGCCTTGACAATGATGATGTTGTGATGTTGTGATTGTGTTTCACATTTGATGAGAGTCTTGATGATGATGTTGATAAGAATGATGTTATGAGGTGAGGTACTATGTCCCTCTGGGACCGATGTTGATGTTGAGGTTTTATAATATGTCCCCATGGGACTGATGTTGATGTTGAGATGATGTACTATGTCCCTCTGGGACCGATGTTGATGTTGAGGTATTATATCATATCCTTATGTGACTAATGATGATGTACTATGTCCCTATGGTACTGATGATGATGATGATGTTTTATGAGCACGTTGAGTTCTGGGAGGAGTATTGAGCACCGAAATGGGTAGAGAGTGAGTCCCACTCGAACCCATTAACTACGTGGCCCGCATAGGAAGAGGGGATTGAACCGCAATGCGGATGGCACCTTTCTTGTCCCAAATGAGGACTGATTTTTTTTTCTGATGTGATGTCCTTTACCCCAGGCAGGGTATTGGATGGATGTAGCAACGGCATCGCTTCGTTGTATCATCACTGGCTCATAAGTGATGGTTGTCGGTTAGAGAAACTCCCAGTTAGGTTCCTTTTGATAGGACTCTGATGTTGATGTTAATGTGATGTTCGAGTCGAGTTCCCTGAGTTGAGTTGATGTCGATGTTCCCTGAGATGAGTTGATGTTGATGTTCCTTGAGTTGAGTTGAGTTGAGTTGAGTCGAGTCGAGTTGAGTTGAGTTGAGTCGAGTCGAGTTGAGTTGAGTTGAGTCGAGTTGAGTTTCCTTGAGGTGAGTCTGATGTATTGATGATGTATTGATGAGATGTTGATGGGTCATTGTCTACTCTTTATTCTTTCTTTAGATAGACATTTGACATTCTGATGGAGTATGATGTTGAGTTAATGTTATTCCTATATTATTCTACTTGTTTCTGTTTCACTCAGCTATTTTACATACCAGTACATTCCAAGTACTGATGTCCCCTTCTGGGATTGCATCGTTTTATGATGCAGAGGCAGGTATTAGAGATCATTAACAGGCACTTCGTTGAGGATCTATTCACATTCAGCTGATCAGTGAGACCTCCTTGTTTTCGGAGGATTTCCATATTATTATCATCTAGCTTAAGTAGTACTTTATTCTCCTTGAGTTGGATAACCATGGCCTGTCATGGTACCATCTAGATGTTTGAGTTAGAGGCTTCATAGACACTGAGTAGAGGATGTGATGTATTATTTTTCCAACTATTCTTTGTTGGAAATTAACATTTTGTATAAAGACTTGATTATCTTAATTATATTAAAGTCTTTTCATTGAGGATGTTTCTTCCGCTATTGAGTATGATGTGACGATGAGTCCAAGTGGTTCGCTTGGGGACTAGCAATAGTCTCTGAGTGCCGGCCACGCGTAGCGATGCCGTTGCTACATCCATCCAATACCCTGCCCGGGGTAAAGGACATTACATCAGAAAAAAAACATCAGTCCTCATTTGGGACAAGAAAGGTGCCATCCGCATTGCGGTTCAATCCCCTCTTCCTACGCGAGCCACGTAGTTAATGGGTTCGAGTGGGACTCACTCTCTACCCATTTCGGTGCTCAATACTCCTCCCAGAACTCGACGTGCTCATAAAACATCATCATCATCATCAGTCACATAGGGACATAGTACATCATCATCAGTCACATAAGGACATGATATAATACCTCAACATCAACATCGGTCCCAGAGGGACATAGTACATCATCTCAACATCAACAACAGTCCCATGGGGACATATTATAAAACCTCAACATCAATATCGGTCCCAGAGGGACATAGTATCTCACCTCATAACATCATTCTCATCAACATCATCATCAAGACTCTCATCAAATGTGAAACACAATCACAACATCACAACATCATCATTGTCAAGGCTCTAGACTCATCCCCTAAGTTCATTATGCATGTTTTTCAAATAATCATGTAAGGTTATGCAAAATCTCATGAAAAATGTTAACTTCAAGAAAACAAATAATATGATGATCATCAACTTAGAAAACATGTAATTTCAAATCAATATTTTTCAATGAAAAACTCTCAAGTATTCATGCACACATACTCTTCAACCATCAACTCATCTTTGACCTCTATGGGGCACATCAGAGAACAACCTCATGCTTTTAGTTTAGCCTTACATACCTGGAAATTTGATATTTCAATCAAAATTTGATGAATACTCGTTTCTTGGGGAAAATCCTCAATCTCGTTGTTCTTTTAGAATGAAAGAACTTGGAAAGACATCGTTTGAAGAGCTTCTTTTTGATTCTTGACTTCTTAACTCAGAATCTTTAGAGTTTCTTGATGAAGAACCCTAATTCATGGAAAGAAGAATCAAGGAATCCTTTGTTGGGATTCTTGAATTCGCTTTCTTGAAACCCTAGGTTAGGATTTAAGATTCTATTAGGGATTTCATGAATAGATAGAGAAATTAGCTTAAAGCTTATGAAGAATAACTCACCTTGATGAAGAATCTTGAAAGTTAATCCTAACTTGATGACTTTCTTGATGATTCTTGAGCGTTTTATGTTTAGGAGTGAAAGAGAGGGTTTTAACTCATGAAACTGACGTATTATGCGTTTTGGGACCTTAAATAGATGCCCAAAGGCTTTAGGGTAAAAGTACCCTCAAAATAAAATAAAGAAACGTCGGTTAACTTATCCAGAAAGGGTTCGCGATAGGTCCGCGTCGCGGAGCCGACGCGGAGCCGTCGTGGACCTTCGGACAGCTCTGCAGGTCTCCAGTAAAATGGTCATAACTCTTTACTCCGAACTCCGTTTAATGTGAAATAAGATGCGTTGGAACGCTCACTCAAAGATCTTTAATTTGATATATTATAGGTCATCTAATTCTTTATACTTTAGGAGGTATGGTCATTTGAATTTGACCCTTCCATCAACTCATACGAAAACTTAGTCGCTAGAAATTCTTTAGACTTGACTTGATGTAAAAGATCATTTATAACTCTAAAGCACATCTAATATACTTTAAATACTCAGGAATTGATTCTATCATATGAAGGATGACTCAATCTTAGATAAAAAAATGTTGGGGTGTTACATTATCTCCCCCTTGGGATCATTCGTCCTCGAATGATGAGTAAAGGTAGACATCAGGGCACGAATAAGAATAAGAACTCTTCTCAAAACTCACTCAATCAATCAAACTCTAACTCGTCATTAGTCTTAAACCATCTCCATTCAGACTCAGGAATGGACACATCAACTCAGAAATAGAAAACTCAATTTAAATCATGAGTAAGGAAATTACATCTTACATTCTCTTCATCAAGCACGAATGGAACATCGAAACTCAATCAATTTGAATCATTTAGACACCTTGTCAACCAGTCTTTTGAACTCAGGAAGGAAGCCATCAACTCAAATCGAGAATAGGAACATCGTATAAACAAGACTCTGAGGACACTCTCATGCTCAAGTCCCCACCTCAATTGTGCTCTTTTTTTTTCATGGCACTTTACCCCATCAATGCAAACTCATAGCTCTTATTGAAACCTCTATCTAACCACCTCTTTTTCTTTCATTCAGGCCCAGTTCTAAGCCTCAAGGAGTCATTCTTAAGGTGATCATACTCATACAAAGCTAATCCTCAATACTCAGCTCTATACTCGAAATATTTATTATGAAGTCTTCAATAGTCTATCATTTATACTCGCACAATAACAACCTCTTTATCTATGTCTCAGAATTTTTCAAGCCTACTTGTCACTTCTACCTCCACGATTCAATGAACTCTCACTCAAAGTCACATCAACATACTCTTACCTATCTATTGTGCATCATACGATCTTATCTCTTTCCTCCTTCTTATCTCTATCCTTACATGACACAAGTTTAACACCGATATCACAATGAGGATATATTCACTCCTTCTCATCCACCTCACTCTCAATCTACTATTATCAACATCACTATTTGGACGTGGAGGAACTCATCATCTCCCCCTTTGACGAAACCCCCAAACTACCACCTCTCCATGCAGCATAAGCATGATTATACCTCTAAAATTTGATACTCTACATCATACTATCAACAATAATGGCATAATAAGCCGAAGGTCAGTGCACACGTAAGATGACATCAGAATCAAGAACTCTTACTCCATAGTAACCTGTACTTAGAGAATATTGCTTGTCCTCATCACTCTAATACATTTGCATAATAACATCCACATATTTAAGCCTATCATAACAGCTTACACCCTCGATCGCATGAACTCTTACCTCGGGGGAATACTAATATGGTTTTACCTATCTATTACGCTCCTCATGACTTCTCTAACTCCTCCTCCTCATCTGTAACCTTAAAAGGAAATGACATCACATCATCATCAGAATTAAGAACTCTCATCCTCTCTTGAATTCTTCCATCTCAACCTCTTCTCCTCTTCTCTCAAGTCCTAGTCTTATTCAATTGTTAGAAAAGGACTTGACTTAGAATGGGGTCTTAGACCCTTTTCATGTTAAAACAACTTATATTAGCCGTATAGGGAGTTTATAAGGTGCTAGGAATGGACTAGAATGCCCCTCAATAATTTTAGAAATTTCCAGCCTCGAAGTGACTCAGTCCGCGACGCGGACTGGTCGCGAACAGCACATTTTCTGCAAAATTTCTGAACGAGTTTTTCCAATCCCGTCGAAAAGTTTTGAAAAAATGCAAGTGTCACTCCGCTACAGGTGCGCGACGCGCCTCTGTCGCGCACCGACACTATTTCGGTGTTTGGATCGAAAAATTATCTTTTCACTCGGTCACTCTAAAAATCGACCGAGGCCCTTCCTCCACTCAATTTTTTGTGTTGATCACAAATCCGGCCTCGGATTCACCACCCGAGCATCAAAAGACGTGTTATGCGCACATCTCTCCTCTAGGGGTACTTTGGTAATTTTACCGGGTCTTACATCAACTCTTCCTTAGCTCTCAAGGTCCTCTCTCTAAGTTTGTAACTCGATTTCCTCTACTAGGCTATAAGCATATACCTCCACATGGTCAAGGAATCACTATCCACAAGAATATCTTAAACTCTCCTGTTATGCTATAGTCGCATACATATAACTAGCCACTTGGACTCTTTTCAACTCTATCACTCTTAGCTCCTTCCAGCCTCTATGGAAATCTCTCTATACTTGCTATTCTTATGGCGTACATAACCATTTCCCACAACTCTCACAACCTAACCTCTTCTTTTGCCTGCTGGCACTCAACTTCTGTGCTCCCATAAATTTAATTGCATGAGAATTAGTCTATCATGGAAACTCGTCATCATCTATTGATAAGCCCCAAATCAACTTAGTTACTCATGATGATTAAGATTACTTACATCAGCCTACTTTACATCGATAACTCAAATATACTATCTAGATTCTTATAGCAGTCATAACTTAGAGCTTCACACATCTTTACACAATCATGGATACATATCTCAAGCCTCTTCTTATCTGTCTAACCTCATAACTCGATGAGTCTCATGAACTCACAATTAAAAATCATAAGCCTAATTTAGATCTATCACATTGAAAGCACTCTTTTCCTCTATTCAACATCTACACTTCACCCTCAATAGTATGAATACTACAACACATCAACATAACTTCCTTCTAGTTTGAGCATGCTCTACCACATTCTAACAATAACTCTTCCTCTACACCTCATCATGAAAATCACTAGAGTACTTATGACTCTTTCATCAAACTTATGGCAATCAACTTACCACCTCATTACTTACCTAATAAATGCGTAACTCTAACTACAAGCCTCAATCAGCCATCACTCTTGCTATCTCGTCCCTTTCTTTCCATCATTATCCTTCTAGCTCTGGGATGATTAAATTTTTGCTCAGGGTTTATAAGACCTCGTATCTCACTCTTAGGTGGAAATATCAAACTCTTTAGAGACATAAGTTCCTCTCTCATGGGTTACCTCGGAAGCAAGTTTTGAAAAAAAAAATAGGTTTAGGCACATCTAGAGCTAACTCAAATGCACGATTCATATGAGTAATAGTGTACTATTTCTAGTCAATCGACTTCGCATATCAGTCGGCTTCTCTTAAGCCTAGACAGTCTCTCTACCATTCCGATTACTTTATCTCAAAGGATCTCATCTGTAAGAGTTTGAAAATTACTGTCTCTATCATCTCGTGGATGAGGCATCGTCGAAAGATTTAGAGCAACGCACGAATCATCGCAGATTTCTTAGGAAATAGCTCTATTGCACGATCAGAATAAGAAAGAAGGGAAATTTATCCTAAATGTCCTATAGCCTCCCCATTATGGATGTGGCGCGCTTCACACCAATAATAAGGACTCTACTAGACACGGCTTCATAGACTCCCCAGGACACTTGAACTCTGTGCTCTGATACCAAGTTTGTCATGCCCCGGGAGGGTACCCTAGGCGTGGCCGGCACTCAGAGACTATTGCTAGTCCCCAAGCGAACCACTTGGACTCATCGTCACATCATACTCAACAGCGGAAGAAACATCCTCAACGAAAAGACTTTAATATAATTAAGATAATCAAGTCTTTATACAAAATGTTAATTTCCAACAAAGAATAGTTGGAAAAATAATACATCACATCCTCTACTCCGTGTCTATGAAGCCTCTAACTCAAACATCTAGATGGTACCATGACAAGCCATGGCTATCCAACTCAAGGAGAATAAAGTACTACTTAAGCTAGATGATAATAATATGGATATCCTCCGAAAACAAGGAGGTCTCACCGATCAGCTGAATGTGAATAGATCCTCAATGAAGCGCCTGTCAATGATCTCTAATACCTGCCTCTGCATCATAAAACGATGCAGTACCAGAAGGGGACATCAGTACTTGGAATGTACTGGTATGTAAAATAGCTGAGTGAAACAGAAATAAGTAGAATAATATAGGAATAACATCAACTCAACATCATACTCCATCAGAATGTCAAATGTCTATCTAAAGAAAGAATAAAGAGTAGACAATGACCCATCAACATCTCATTAATACATCATCAATACATCAGACTCACCTCAAGGAAACTCAACTCGACTCAACTCAACTCGACTCGACTCGACTCAACTCAACTCAACTCGACTCGACTCAACTCAACTCAACTCAACTCAAGGAACATCAACATCAACTCATCTCAGGGAACATCGACATCAACTCAACTCAGGGAACTCGACTCGAACATCACATCAACATCAACATCAGAGTCCTATCAAAAGGAACCTAACTGGGAGTTTCTCTAACCGACAACCATCACTTATGAGCCAGTGATGATACAACGAAGCGATGTCGTTGCTACATCTATCCAATACCCTGCCTGGGGTAAAGGACATCACATCAGAAAAAAAACATCAGTCCTTATTTGGGACAAGAAAGGTGCCATCCGCATTGCGGTTCAATCCCCTCTTCCTATGCGGGCCACGTAGTTAATGGGTTCGAGTGGGACTCACTGTCTACCCATTTCGGTGCTCAATACTCCTCCCAGAACTCGACGTGCTCATAAAACATCATCATCATCATCAGTCCCATAGGGACATAGTACATCATCATTAGTCACATAAGGACATGATATAATACCTCAACATCAACATCGGTCCCAGAGGGACATAGTACATCATCTCAACATCAACATCAGTCCCATGGGGACATATTATAAAACCTCAATATCAACATCGGTCCCAGAGGGACATAGTACCTCACCTCATAACATCATTCTTATCAACATCATCATCAAGACTCTCATCAAATGTGAAACACAATCACAACATCACAACATCATCATTGTCAAGGCTCTAGACTCATCCCCTAAGTTCATTATGCATGCTTTTCAAATAATCATGTAAGGTTATGCAAAATCTCATGAAAAATGTTAACTTCAAGAAAACAAATAATATGATGATCATCAACTTAGAAAACATGTAATTTCAAATCAATATTTTTCAATGAAAAACTCTCAAGTATTCAGGCACACATACTCTTCAACCATCAACTCATCTTTGTCCTATATGGGGCACATGAGAGAACAACCTCATGCTTTTGGTTTAGCCTTACATACCTGGAAATTTGATATTTCAATTAAAATTTGACGAATACTCGTTTCTTGGGGAAAATCCTCAATCTCGTTGTTCTTTTAGAATGAAAGAACTTGGAAAGACATCGTTTGAAGAGCTTCTTTTTGATTCTTGACTTCTTAACTTAGAATCTTTAGAGTTTCTTGATGAAGAACCGTAATTCATGGAAAGAAGAATCAAGGAACCCTTTGTTGGGATTCTTGAATTCGCTTTCTTGAAACCCTAGGTTATGATTTAAGATTCTATTAGGGATTTCATGAATAGATAGAGAAATTAGCTTAAAGCTTATGAAGAATAACTCACCTTGATGAAGAATCTTGAAAGTTAATCCTAACTTGATGACTTCCTTGATGATTCTTGAGCGTTTTATGTTTAGGAGTGAAAGAGAGGGTTTTAACTCATGAAACTGACGTATTATGCATTTTGGGACCTTAAATAGACGCCCAAAGGCTTTAGGGTAAAAGTACCCTCAAAATAAAATAAAGAAACGTCGGTTAACTTATCCAGAAAGGGTTCGCGATAGGTCCGCGTCGCGGAGCCGTCGCGGACCTTCGGACAGCTCTGCAGGTCTCCAGTAAAATGGTCATAACGCTTTACTCCGAACTCCGTTTAATGCGAAATAAGATGCGTTGGAAAGCTAACTCAAAGATCTTTAATTTGATATATTATAGGTCACCTAATTCTTTATACTTTAGGAGGTATGGTCATTTGAATTTGACCCTTCCATCAATTCATACGAAAACTTAGTCGCTAGAAATTCTTTAGACTTGACTTGATGTAAAAGATCATTTATAACTCTAAAGCACATCTAATATACTTTAAATACTCAGGAATTGATTCTATCATATGAAGGATGACTCAATCTTAGTTAAAAAAATGTTGGGGTGTTACATTATCTCCCCCTTGGGATCATTCGTCCTCGAATGATGAGTAAAGGTAGACATCAGGGCACGAATAAGAATAAGAACTCTTCTCAAAACTCACTCAATCAATCAAACTATAACTCGTCATTAGTCTTAAACCATCTCCATTCAGACTCAGGAATGGACACATCAACTCAGAAATAGAAAACTCAATTTAAATCATGAGTAAGGAAATTACATCTTACATTCTCTTCATCAAGCACGAATGGAACATCGAAACTCAATCAATTTGAATCATTTAGACACCTTGTCAACCAGTCTTTTGAACTCAGGAAGGAAGCCATCAACTCAAATCGAGAATAGGAACATCGTATAAACAAGACTCTGAGGACACTCTCATGCTCAAGTCCCCACCTCAATTGTGCTCTTTTTTTTTCATGGCACTTTACCCCATCAATGCAAACTCATAGCTCTTATTGAAACCTCTATCTAACCACCTCTTTTTCTTTCATTCAGGCCCAGTTCTAAGCCTCAAGGAGTCATTCTTAAGGTGATCATACTCATACAAAGCTAATCCTCAATACTCAGCTCTATACTCGAAATATTTATTATGAAGTCTTCAATAGTCTATCATTTATACTCGCACAATAACAACCTCTTTATCTATGTCTCAGAATTTTTCAAGCCTACTTGTCACTTCTACCTCCACGATTCAATGAACTCTCACTCAAAGTCACATCAACATACTCTTACCTATCTATTGTGCATCATACGATCTTATCTCTTTCCTCCTTCTTATCTCTATCCTTACATGACACAAGTTTAACACCGATATCACAATGAGGATATATTCACTCCTTCTCATCCACCTCACTCTCAGTCTACTATTATCAACATCACTATTTGGACGTGGAGGAACTCATCATCTCCCCCTTTGACGAAACCCCCAAACTACCACCTCTCCATACAGCATAAGCATGATTATACCTCTAAAATTTGATACTCTACATCATACTATCAACAATAATGGCATAATAAGCCGAAGGTCAGTGCACACGTAAGATGACATCAGAATCAAGAACTCTTACTCCATAGTAACCTGTACTTAGAGAATATTGCTTGTCCTCATCACTCTAATACATTTGCATAATAACATCCACATATTTAAGCCTATCATAACAGCTTACACCCTCGATCGCATGAACTCTTACCTCGGGGGAATACTAATATGGTTTTACCTATCTATTACGCTCCTCATGACTTCTCTAACTCCTCCTGCTCATCTGTAACCTTAAAAGGAAATGACATCACATCATCATCAGAATTAAGAACTCTCATCCTCTCTTGAATTCTTCCATCTCAACCTCTTCTCCTCTTCTCTCAAGTCCTAGTCTTATTCAATTGTTAGAAAAGGACTTGACTTAGAATGGGGTCTTAGACCCTTTTCATGTTAAAACAACTTATATTAGCCGTATAGGGAGTTTATAAGGTGTTAGGAATGGACTAGAATGCCCCTCAATAATTTTAGAAATTTCCAGCCTCGAAGTGACTCAGTCCGCGACGCGGACTGGTCGCGAACAGCACATTTTCTGCAAAATTTCTGAACGAGTTTTTCCAATCCCGTCGAAAAGTTTTGAAAAAATGCAAGTGTCACTCCGCTACAGGTGCGCGACGCGCCTCTGTCGCGCACCGACACTATTTCGGTGTTTGGATCGAAAAATTATCTTTTCACTCGGTCACTCTAAAAATCGACCGAGGCCCTTCCTCCACTCAATTTTTTGTGCTGATCACAAATCCGGCCTCGGATTCACCACCCGAGCATGAGAAGACGTGTTATGCGCACATCTCTCCTCTAGGGGTACTTTGGTAATTTTACCGGGTCTTACATCAACTCTTCCTTAGCTCTCAAGGTCCTCTCTCTAAGTTTGTAACTCGATTTCCTCTACTAGGCTATAAGCATATACCTCCACATGGTCAAGGAATCACTATCCACAAGAATATCTTAAACTCTCCTGTTATGCTATAGTCGCATACATATAACTAGCCACTCGGACTCTTTTCAACTCTATCACTCTTAGCTCCTTCCAGCCTCTATGGAAATCTCTCTATACTTGCTATTCTTATGGCGTACATAACCACTTCCCACAACTCTCACAACCTAACCTCTTCTTTTGCCTGCTGGCACTCAACTTCTGTGCTCCCATAAATTTAATTGCATGAGAATTAGTCTATCATGGAAACTCGTCATCATCTATTGATAAGCCCCAAATCAACTTAGTTACTCATGATGATTAAGATTACTTACATCAGCCTACTTTACATCGATAACTCAAATATACTATCTAGATTCTTATAGCAGTCATAACTTAGAGCTTCACACATCTTTACACAATCATGGATACATATCTCAAGCCTCTTCTTATCTGTCTAACCTCATAACTCGATGAGTCTCATGAACTCACAATTAAAAATCATAAGCCTAATTTAGATCTATCACATTGAAAGCACTCTTTTCCTCTATTCAACATCTACACTTCACCCTCAATAGTATGAATACTACAACACATCAACATAACTTCCTTCTAGTTTGAGCATGCTCTACCACATTCTAACAATAACTCTTCCTCTACACCTCATCATGAAAATCACTAGAGTACTTATGACTCTTTCATCAAACTTATGGCAATCAACTTACCACCTCATTACTTACCTAATAAATGCGTAACTCTAACTACAAGCCTCAATCAGCCATCACTCTTGCTATCTCGTCCCTTTCTTTCCATCATTATCCTTCTAGCTCTGGGATGATTAAATTTTTGCTCAGGGTTTATAAGACCTCGTATCTCACTCTTAGGTGAAAATATCAAACTCTTTAGAGACATAAGTTCCTCTCTCATGGGTTACCTCGGAAGCAAGTTTTGAAAAAAAAAAATAGGTTTAGGCACATCTAGAGCTAACTCAAATGCACGATTCATATGAGTAATAGTGTACTATTTCTAGTCAATCGACTTCGCATATCAGTCGGCTTCTCTTAAGCCTAGACAGTCTCTCTACCATTCCGATTACTTTATCTCAAAGGATCTCATCTGTAAGAGTTTGAAAATTACTGTCTCTATCATCTCGTGGATGAGGCATCGTCGAAAGATTTAGAGCAACGCACGAATCATCGCAGATTTCTTAGGAAATAGCTCTATCGCACGATCAGAATCAGAAAGAAGGGAAACTTATCCTAAATGTCCTATAGCCTCCCCATTATGGATGTGGCGCGCTTCACACCAATAATAAGGACTCTACTAGACACGGCTTCATAGACTCCCTAGGACACTTGAACTCTGTGCTCTGATACCAAGTTTGTCATGCCCCGGGAGGGTACCCTAGGCGTGGCCGGCACTCAGAGACTATTGCTAGTCCCCAAGCGAACCACTTGGACTCATCGTCACATCATACTCAACAGCGGAAGAAACATCCTCAACGAAAAGACTTTAATATAATTAAGATAATCAAGTCTTTATACAAAATGTTAATTTCCAACAAAGAATAGTTGGAAAAATAATACATCACATCCTCTACTCCGTGTCTATGAAGCCTCTAACTCAAACATCTAGATGGTACCATGACAAGCCATGGCTATCCAACTCAAGGAGAATAAAGTACTACTTAAGCTAGATGATAATAATATGGAAATCCTCCGAAAACAAGGAGGTCTCACCGATCAGCTGAATGTGAATAGATCCTCAATGAAGCGCCTGTCAATGATCTCTAATACCTGCCTCTGCATCATAAAACGATGCAGTACCAGAAGGGGACATCAGTACTTGGAATGTACTGGTATGTAAAATAGCTGAGTGAAACAGAAATAAGTAGAATAATATAGGAATAACATCAACTCAACATCATACTCCATCAGAATGTCAAATGTCTATCTAAAGAAAGAATAAAGAGTAGACAATGACCCATCAACATCTCATTAATACATCATCAATACATCAGACTCACCTCAAGGAAACTCAACTCGACTCAACTCAACTCAACTCGACTCGACTCAACTCAACTCAACTCGACTCGACTCAACTCAACTCAACTCAACTCAAGGAACATCAACATCAACTCATCTCAGGGAACATCGACATCAACTCAACTCAGGGAACTCGACTCGAACATCACATCAACATCAACATCAGAGTCCTATCAAAAGGAACCTAACTGGGAGTTTCTCTAACCGACAACCATCACTTATGAGCCAGTGATGATACAACGAAGCGATGCCGTTGCTACATCCATCCAATACCCTGCCTGGGGTAAAGGACATCACATCAGAAAAAAAACATCAGTCCTCATTTGGGACAAGAAAGGTGCCATCCGCATTGCGGTTCAATCCCCTCTTCCTATGCGGGCCACGTAGTTAATGGGTTCGAGTGGGACTCACTGTCTACCCATTTCGGTGCTCAATACTCCTCCCAGAACTCGACGTGCTCATAAAACATCATCATCATCATCAGTCCCATAGGGACATAGTACATCATCATTAGTCACATAAGGACATGATATAATACCTCAACATCAACATCGGTCCCAGAGGGACATAGTACATCATCTCAACATCAACATCAGTCCCATGGGGACATATTATAAAACCTCAACATCAACATCGGTCCCAGAGGGACATAGTACCTCACCTCATAACATCATTCTTATCAACATCATCATCAAGACTCTCATCAAATGTGAAACACAATCACAACATCACAACATCATCATTGTCAAGGCTCTAGACTCATCCCCTAAGTTCATTATGCATGCTTTTCAAATAATCATGTAAGGTTATGCAAAATCTCATGAAAAATGTTAACTTCAAGAAAACAAATAATATGATGATCATCAACTTAGAAAACATGTAATTTCAAATCAATATTTTTCAATGAAAAACTCTCAAGTATTCAGGCACACATACTCTTCAACCATCAACTCATCTTTGTCCTATATGGGGCACATGAGAGAACAACCTCATGCTTTTGGTTTAGCCTTACATACCTGGAAATTTGATATTTCAATTAAAATTTGACGAATACTCGTTTCTTGGGGAAAATCCTCAATCTCGTTGTTCTTTTAGAATGAAAGAACTTGGAAAGACATCGTTTGAAGAGCTTCTTTTTTATTCTTGACTTCTTAACTTAGAATCTTTAGAGTTTCTTGATGAAGAACCGTAATTCATGGAAAGAAGAATCAAGGAATCCTTTGTTGGGATTCTTGAATTCGCTTTCTTGAAACCCTAGGTTATGATTTAAGATTCTATTAGGGATTTCATGAATAGATAGAGAAATTAGCTTAAAGCTTATGAAGAATAACTCACCTTGATGAAGAATCTTGAAAGTTAATCCTAACTTGATGACTTCCTTGATGATTCTTGAGCGTTTTATGTTTAGGAGTGAAAGAGAGGGTTTTAACTCATGAAACTGACGTATTATGCGTTTTGGGACCTTAAATAGACGCCCAAAGGCTTTAGGGTAAAAGTACCCTCAAAATAAAATAAATAAACGTCGGTTAACTTATCCAGAAAGGGTTCGCGATAGGTCCGCGTCGCGGAGCCGTCGCGGACCTTCGGACAGCTCTGCAGGTCTCCAGTAAAATGGTCATAACGCTTTACTCCGAACTCCGTTTAATGCGAAATAAGATGCGTTGGAAAGCTAACTCAAAGATCTTTAATTTGATATATTATAGGTCACCTAATTCTTTATACTTTAGGAGGTATGGTCATTTGAATTTGACCCTTCCATCAACCATACGAAAACTTAGTCGCTAGAAATTCTTTAGACTTGACTTGATGTAAAAGATCATTTATAACTCTAAAGCACATCTAATATACTTTAAATACTCAGGAATTGATTCTATCATATGAAGGATGACTCAATCTTAGTTAAAAAAATGTTGGGGTGTTACATTATCTCCCCCTTGGGATCATTCGTCCTCGAATGATGAGTAAAGGTAGACATCAGGGCACGAATAAGAATAAGAACTCTTCTCAAAACTCACTCAATCAATCAAACTCTAACTCGTCATTAGTCTTAAACCATCTCCATTCAGACTCAGGAATGGACACATCAACTCAGAAATAGAAAACTCAATTTAAATCATGAGTAAGGAAATTACATCTTACATTCTCTTCATCAAGCACGAATGGAACATCGAAACTCAATCAATTTGAATCATTTAGACACCTTGTCAACCAGTCTTTTGAACTCAGGAAGGAAGCCATCAACTCAAATCGAGAATAGGAACATCGTATAAACAAGACTCTGAGGACACTCTCATGCTCAAGTCTCCACCTCAATTGTGCTCTTTTTTTTTCATGGCACTTTACCCCATCAATGCAAACTCATAGCTCTTATTGAAACCTCTATCTAACCACCTCTTTTTCTTTCATTCAGGCCCAGTTCTAAGCCTCAAGGAGTCATTCTTAAGGTGATCATACTCATACAAAGCTAATCCTCAATACTCAGCTCTATACTCGAAATATTTATTATGAAGTCTTCAATAGTCTATCATTTATACTCGCACAATAACAACCTCTTTATCTATGTCTCAGAATTTTTCAAGCCTACTTGTCACTTCTACCTCCACGATTCAATGAACTCTCACTCAAAGTCACATCAACATACTCTTACCTATCTATTGTGCATCATACGATCTTATCTCTTTCCTCCTTCTTATCTCTATCCTTACATGACACAAGTTTAACACCGATATCACAATGAGGATATATTCACTCCTTCTCATCCACCTCACTCTCAGTCTACTATTATCAACATCACTATTTGGACGTGGAGGAACTCATCATCTCCCCCTTTGACGAAACCCCCAAACTACCACCTCTCCATGCAGCATAAGCATGATTATACCTCTAAAATTTGATACTCTACATCATACTATCAACAATAATGGCATAATAAGCCGAAGGTCAGTGCACACGTAAGATGACATCAGAATCAAGAACTCTTACTCCATAGTAACCTGTACTTAGAGAATATTGCTTGTCCTCATCACTCTAATACATTTGCATAATAACATCCACATATTTAAGCCTATCATAACAGCTTACACCCTCGATCGCATGAACTCTTACCTCGGGGGAATACTAATATGGTTTTACCTATCTATTACGCTCCTCATGACTTCTCTAACTCCTCCTCCTCATCTGTAACCTTAAAAGGAAATGACATCACATCATCATCAGAATTAAGAACTCTCATCCTCTCTTGAATTCTTCCATCTCAACCTCTTCTCCTCTTCTCTCAAGTCCTAGTCTTATTCAATTGTTAGAAAAGGACTTGACTTAGAATGGGGTCTTAGACCCTTTTCATGTTAAAACAACTTATATTAGCCGTATAGGGAGTTTATAAGGTGTTAGGAATGGACTAGAATGCCCCTCAATAATTTTAGAAATTTCCAGCCTCGAAGTGACTCAGTCCGCGACGCGGACTGGTCGCGAACAGCATATTTTCTGCAAAATTTCTGAACTAGTTTTTCCAATCCCGTCGAAAAGTTTTGAAAAAATGCAAGTGTCACTCCGCTACAGGTGCGCGACGCGCCTCTGTCGCGCACCGACACTATTTCGGTGTTTGGATCGAAAAATTATCTTTTCACTCGGTCACTCTAAAAATCGACCGAGGCCCTTCCTCCACTCAATTTTTTGTGCTGATCACAAATCCGGCCTCGGATTCACCACCCGAGCATCAGAAGACGTGTTATGCGCACATCTATCCTCTAGGGGTACTTTGGTAATTTTACCGGGTCTTACATCAACTCTTCCTTAGCTCTCAAGGTCCTCTCTAAGTTTGTAACTCGATTTCCTCTACTAGGCTATAAGCATATACCTCCACATGGTCAAGGAATCACTATCCACAAGAATATCTTAAACTCTCCTGTTATGCTATAGTCGCATACATATAACTAGCCACTCGGACTCTTTTCAACTCTATCACTCTTAGCTCCTTCCAGCCTCTATGGAAATCTCTCTATACTTGCTATTCTTATGGCGTACATAACCACTTCCCACAACTCTCACAACCTAACCTCTTCTTTTGCCTGCTGGCACTCAACTTCTGTGCTCCCATAAATTTAATTGCATGAGAATTAGTCTATCATGGAAACTCGTCATCATCTATTGATAAGCCCCAAATCAACTTAGTTACTCATGATGATTAAGATTACTTACATCAGCCTACTTTACATCGATAACTCAAATATACTATCTAGATTCTTATAGCAGTCATAACTTAGAGCTTCACACATCTTTACACAATCATGGATACATATCTCAAGCCTCTTCTTATCTGTCTAACCTCATAACTCGATGAGTCTCATGAACTCACAATTAAAAATCATAAGCCTAATTTAGATCTATCACATTGAAAGCACTCTTTTCCTCTATTCAACATCTACACTTCACCCTCAATAGTATGAATACTACAACACATCAACATAACTTCCTTCTAGTTTGAGCATGCTCTACCACATTCTAACAATAACTCTTCCTCTACACCTCATCATGAAAATCACTAGAGTACTTATGACTCTTTCATCAAACTTATGGCAATCAACTTACCACCTCATTACTTACCTAATAAATGCGTAACTCTAACTACAAGCCTCAATCAGCCATCACTCTTGCTATCTCGTCCCTTTCTTTCCATCATTATCCTTCTAGCTCTGGGATGATTAAATTTTTGCTCAGGGTTTATAAGACCTCGTATCTCACTCTTAGGTGAAAATATCAAACTCTTTAGAGACATAAGTTCCTCTCTCATGGGTTACCTCGGAAGCAAGTTTTGAAAAAAAAAATAGGTTTAGGCACATCTAGAGCTAACTCAAATGCACGATTCATATGAGTAATAGTGTACTATTTCTAGTCAATCGACTTCGCATATCAGTCGGCTTCTCTTAAGCCTAGACAGTCTCTCTACCATTCCGATTACTTTATCTTAAAGGATCTCATCTGTAAGAGTTTGAAAATTACTGTCTCTATCATCTCGTGGATGAGGCATCGTCGAAAGATTTAGAGCAACGCACGAATCATCGCAGATTTCTTAGGAAATAGCTCTATCGCACGATCAGAATCAGAAAGAAGGGAAACTTATCCTAAATGTCCTATAGCCTCCCCATTATGGATGTGGCGCGCTTCACACCAATAATAAGGACTCTACTAGACACGGCTTCATAGACTCCCTAGGACACTTGAACTCTGTGCTCTGATACCAAGTTTGTCATGCCCCGGGAGGGTACCCTAGGCGTGGCCGGCACTCAGAGACTATTGCTAGTCCCCAAGCGAACCACTTGGACTCCGTGGCCGGCACTCAGAGACTATTGCTAGTCCCCAAGCGAACCACTTGGACTCATCGTCACATCATACTCAACAGCGGAAGAAACATCCTCAACGAAAAGACTTTAATATAATTAAGATAATCAAGTCTTTATACAAAATGTTAATTTCCAACAAAGAATAGTTGGAAAAATAATACATCACATCCTCTACTCCGTGTCTATGAAGCCTCTAACTCAAACATCTAGATGGTACCATGACAAGCCATGGCTATCCAACTCAAGGAGAATAAAGTACTACTTAAGCTAGATGATAATAATATGGAAATCCTCCGAAAACAAGGAGGTCTCACCGATCAGCTGAATGTGAATAGATCCTCAATGAAGCGCCTGTCAATGATCTCTAATACCTGCCTCTGCATCATAAAACGATGCAGTACCAGAAGGGGACATCAGTACTTGGAATGTACTGGTATGTAAAATAGCTGAGTGAAACAGAAATAAGTAGAATAATATAGGAATAACATCAACTCAACATCATACTCCATCAGAATGTCAAATGTCTATCTAAAGAAAGAATAAAGAATAGACAATGACCCATCAACATCTCATTAATACATCATCAATACATCAGACTCACCTCAAGGAAACTCAACTCGACTCAACTCAACTCAACTCGACTCGACTCAACTCAACTCAACTCGACTCGACTCAACTCAACTCAACTCAACTCAAGGAACATCAACATCAACTCATCTCAGGGAACATCGACATCAACTCAACTCAGGGAACTCGACTCGAACATCATATCAACATCAACATCAGAGTCCTATCAAAAGGAACCTAACTGGGAGTTTCTCTAACCGACAACCATCACTTATGAGCCAGTGATGATACAACGAAGCGATGCCGTTGCTACATCCATCCAATACCCTGCCTGGGGTAAAGGACATCACATCAGAAAAAAAACATCAGTCCTCATTTGGGACAAGAAAGGTGCCATCCGCATTGCGGTTCAATCCCCTCTTCCTATGCGGGCCACGTAGTTAATGGGTTCGAGTGGGACTCACTGTCTACCCATTTCGGTGCTCAATACTCCTCCCAGAACTCGACGTGCTCATAAAACATCATCATCATCATCAGTCCCATAGGGACATAGTACATCATCATTAGTCACATAAGGACATGATATAATACCTCAACATCAACATCGGTCCCAGAGGGACATAGTACATCATCTCAACATCAACATCAGTCCCATGGGGACATATTATAAAACCTCAACATCAACATCGGTCACAGAGGGACATAGTACCTCACCTCATAACATCATTCTTATCAACATCATCATCAAGACTCTCATCAAATGTGAAACACAATCACAACATCACAACATCATCATTGTCAAGGCTCTAGACTCATCCCCTAAGTTCATTATGCATGCTTTTCAAATAATCATGTAAGGTTATGCAAAATCTCATGAAAAATGTTAACTTCAAGAAAACAAATAATATGATGATCATCAACTTAGAAAACATGTAATTTCAAATCAATATTTTTCAATGAAAAACTCTCAAGTATTCAGGCACACATACTCTTCAACCATCAACTCATCTTTGTCCTATATGGGGCACATGAGAGAACAACCTCATGCTTTTGGTTTAGCCTTACATACCTGGAAATTTGATATTTCAATTAAAATTTGACGAATACTCGTTTCTTGGGGAAAATCCTCAATCTCGTTGTTCTTTTAGAATGAAAGAACTTGGAAAGACATCGTTTGAAGAGCTTCTTTTTGATTCTTGACTTCTTAACTTAGAATCTTTAGAGTTTCTTGATGAAGAACCCTAATTCATGGAAAGAAGAATCAAGGAATCCTTTGTTGGGATTCTTGAATTCGCTTTCTTGAAACCCTAGGTTATGATTTAAGATTCTATTAGGGATTTCATGAATAGATAGAGAAATTAGCTTAAAGCTTATGAAGAATAACTCACCTTGATGAAGAATCTTGAAAGTTAATCCTAACTTGATGACTTCCTTGATGATTCTTGAGCGTTTCATGTTTAGGAGTGAAAGAGAGGGTTTTAACTCATGAAACTGACGTATTATGCGTTTTGGGACCTTAAATAGACGCCCAAATGCTTTAGGGTAAAAGTACCCTCAAAATAAAATAAAGAAACGTCGGTTAACTTATCCAGAAAGGGTTCGCGATAGGTCCGCGTCGCGGAGCCATCGCGGACCTTCGGACAGCTCTGCAGGTCTCCAGTAAAATGGTCATAACGCTTTACTCCGAACTCCGTTTAATGCGAAATAAGATGCGTTGGAAAGCTCACTCAAAGATCTTTAATTTTATATATTATAGGTCACCTAATTCATTATACTTTAGGA
Organism: Solanum rostratum; assembly: GCA_029948455.1. NCBI lineage: Eukaryota > Viridiplantae > Streptophyta > Magnoliopsida > Solanales > Solanaceae > Solanum > Solanum rostratum. The sequence goes on from CM057053.1 coordinate 52,677,988, forward strand.
GGTATGGTCATTTGAATTTGACCCTTCCATCAACTCATACGAAAACTTAGTCGCTAGAAATTCTTTAGACTTGACTTGATGTAAAAGATCATTTATAACTCTAAAGCACATCTAATATACTTTAAATACTCAGGAATGGATTCTATCATATGAAGGATGACTCAATCTTAGTTAAAAAAAAGTTGGGGTGTTACAATGATGGCTCAACAGACGGAGATCCAACAGCTTCGGGCTGACATGACAGTAGCTTTGGCCACACAAGTTGCATTCCTACAAACTGTGCCTCCAGTGCTAGTGATGGATTTGTTTGCTCCCATGTAGCCTTCATAGCCTTTCCATAGGAAGATGCCCTGCACTAATGATGATCCAGAAACTTGAGGTTGCGTGCTGGGCCAATTGAGGAACATAAGCTAGATCTTGTTATGAGGCAGTCAAGGTAGAAGGAGGAGATGAGATAGGCTCGAGAGCTTGAGAGGGTGAGGGGTTCTGGCCCCTTCGGTCATGGTTCTACCACTGAGGAGGCCACCAAGCCGGTTGAGGGTGACCAAACTTAGCCAGACACTGGCGCTCAGGTGCCTAGGTATGTTATTTCTGATCCCTACACTTTAATTTTTACAATTTTGGTGTGCATTGGGTACAATGCACCTCTTTTTCGATGGGGTGTGGGTAGTTATAGGCCCCAGTGAACTCTGAGTTGCCTTGGCCTATAACTATCCCAAATTTTTAATCCTAGGGGTTATTTTTGCCTATGTTCTTTTTCCCCATGGATATTCTGTTGAATCGGCATGTTTAGGATGTGTAGATATTATTGGTAGCATATAGTACTAATGTCTATGGCATATATGTGTTTTTGTTCTTTTGTGTAAAAATAACACCCACAAAATTTTTGTTAGTTAGTCTAGATAACAATCATGCATGTTTAATTGTGCTAACAATGATTGTTCTAATTAGTGAGGATAAAATTGAGATACAAAGCACGATCTGAGACTCTATGTTGATAGTAATTAGTGCCATGTAAGTGTGAGCTTACTTTGCTAAATTCATGTATTGTGCTTCAATTCAGAACTTGCCCATTTACTCTAACTTAGAATATAGGTTAGTTTGTTAGGAAAAGATCTTAGGTTGTTGTTCATAATTGACCACTTATCCTAAAAGAACAAACTAAATGTGTGAAAAAAATCCATTGATCATAATGTTTGAGCCATACATGTGCCTTTTCTTTGTAAAAACCTAAGTGACCTAGCCTTATTAGATGTAAAATCCTAAAATTATCCCTAGTCCTTCCTTGAACATTGTAAACCTTGACTGAGGAAAAAGTTTAAGTTGAGGTTACCACCAAAAGTGGCCCTAGTTCCTAGGTTAGATATTGTGCACCTCGACTAAGACAAAAAACCTAAGTTGAGAGTGGTTGGTGTAAGGGTAAGCACAAAATAAGGGGGAAAACTAGTGATAGATGAAAAAAGGGAAGATTGTGTACTTGGTTCGAGAAAAAAAAGAGGGATGCCTTAGCAATGAACTAAAAAGAAAAAATGCTGTGAAAATATAAGGCAAAAAAGTTGAATAATGAGAAAAAAATACCCAGAAAAGCATGAAAGAGGAGAAAGGGAGACTGAGATGAAAAATAATAGTGTTGGTAGGGCTAATGTGTAGAAAAATGCAAAGTCAAGGAGGGCATTTAGTCATTATGTTCTCAAAACATCATACTAAAGCCCCCTGAGCCTATGTTACAAGCCAGTAAAGTCCTAAAGTGATCCTAGTCCAAGTAGTCAAAGGTCATAGTTATGAGTATAGGGGAAAACATATGGTATTGAGCATGGTATTTGAAATGTCTTTTATGATAGTGAGTGATTTTGTATAGACCTAAGATTATAGGTGAAAATATCATTGTGTGAGACATGAGACTTCTTTCTGTGAGGGCACTTGCATTGCATTAATAACATTAGAATAACTCAGTGATTGTGGCTTGTTGATAACTTCTTCGTTTTTCATAGTTTCAATGTCACATGCATTGACTTGTATTGGTTTGCTTACTAGCTATTTGATGTGTTTTGAAAGTGGTATATGTGCTTGAGTTTGATGTGATGTATGCCATTAGATTGAGGTGTGTATGTTACTGTGCTGCTTATGTTGATTGAGTCCGTCGCTTGAGGACAAGCAATAATTTTAAGTTGAGGGTGTTGATGTGCTATCAAAATATAGCACTTTTGATGCTTAAAACTTAGAATTTTGGGTTTCCTTAATGCGATATTATTTATTTGATGTGTTTTTATGTTTGTTTTGAAGGATTTCAGAGTTGTCACAATTTTTGTGCTAAGTATGTAAAATTTGCTGAAGTAGAGCTTCCATGAGACCCTTTACGGGCCGTAGAGATTTCTATGAGCCATAGAGAAGGTTTCATATAAAATTCCAATGAAGGATGAATTTCTGAAGTTAAGTCTATGAACAAGCAGACGAGTCGTAGAAGACTTTATGAGTCGTACACGTGGTCATGCCCTAAGGATCAGAAAGTAAGGAGATGCTGAAAAGTCATCAGACAAAACCCCCACTGGCCATAAGACTCTATACGGGCCATAGAGAGGCTTCATACAAGTCAACCCCAATTTTGAAGAATCAATCCATAAAAGCCCGTATATGAGCCGTAAAATGTTATATGACCCGTTGACCCTATTGTAGAATCTAATGACCCAGTTATCCTATTTCATTTGGTTTTGTCTTTTAAACACTATAAAATAGGTTTTTTTATATTATTTTTCATAGGAAACAGTACAGGAACGTGATAGAACATTAGAGCACTTGAGAAACACTTGTAAAACTTTATATTATCTTTTGATTTCAATCTTGTGATTTTTATTGAAGAGTTCGGATTTCTTGTGCTTAATTCTCTTGTGTATGTTCTTAATTATGTTATTCAAATTAATAAGTATTGCATTTACATTGATCATGAATAGCTAAATCCACAACTAGGGTTGTAGGAATGATGAAGAAGTAACAAGATAAAACCGTATAATTCGTAATTCTTGAAAAATGTGCATGCATGTATTAGTTAATTCTCTTTGTATTGAATTCTTTCTAATGGTGGCCAATATTAGAACATGCCTAGTGTTACTGAATGGATCAAGGTAGTAATGAATAGGAAAAGAGATTAATTAACAGGATTTTATTAATGTTTCTCGTCTAATCAACCGAAGTGGGCCAAGAGGTGCTGTATCGGAAAGATAGGTAAGGTTTAGTAATGTCACACTTTGGAGATGGAACAAACCACGTAGTGATATTTGCCTCTCACCTAGGCCAAAGGGTTTGGTGAACTTCAATTGTCGTGCAGCAAGCTACACACTACGAAAAAAATTGATTATCTGGTAATACTTAGCTAGGGAATCCTAGGAAACACAATGTGCTAGTTACTCTTCATAGTGCTTTAACACTTGTCTTAGTTTAAGATTACCTTTTATAGTTTTCGCAAACCCCTACCTTTTCCGGGAGATAAGATGGTTAATCAACCCGAATTCGAGGGATATAATACTGAGCTAGGGAATCATGGGGAACACAATACCCTAATTACTCTTCATAGTGGTTTAACACTTATCTTAGTTTAGGATTACTTTTTATAGTTTTCGCAACCCCACATTTTTGGGGAGATAGTTGGTTAATCAACCCAAATTGCATTGAATTCTTATAAGTATACCATATTCCATGTGGGATTCGTCCCTAACCTTGCTTAGGTTATATATCTTGACAATGATGGCTTTAGCCTAGAAAGGAGGTCAAGCTTAGGCGACATCAGCAAGGACAATTTTGACAGGCTTCAGCAGGATTCTTTGTAGACAATTTTGGCAGGCTTCTGTAGGATTATTTGTCTAGTTTTGACTATGAGGCTAGATTCCATACATTATTAAGATATGCCTTGTCAAGTATTCCTACTAATTTCGAGAGGATTCTATAGTTTGCCAAGGGCTTTGTGGCTTTGTAGGATTTCTTTAGGAGGTTACAACATTCTTGATGTTAGTTGGAGGCACTTTTCAGAGTGTAATGGATCACACTCGTATGATAGAGTGCATCAGGCATGAGTAGAAGGGAGTTGAGAAGATAGGGAGTTTCAGTAGCAGGCCATCTGGGTCGGCCAGTCCACACAACTATCCTAGCTTCTGACATTGTTGATAGGCCCCAATCTATAGAGGTAGGCCATAATGGTTCCTTTGGTGCACTCAGACATTGTGGCTTTTTTGGGTAGCCATCTTAGAGACAAGAGACCAGGGATTATTATCACTGTGATGAGATCAGGCACTTAGACCATCATTGTCCGCACCATGTATCTTCTACTCAAATTTTAGGTTCTCAGCCAGCCCATGCAATTCCAGCATCGGTACTCCAGGAAACATTTTAGGCTATGAGGAGTGGTGCTAGAGGGGGTCATGGTATAGTGAGAGGTGGTGCTCGTCATTGCCTAAAGGCTAGTGGTGGTCGTAGAGTTTGTTATGCTGTTTCAAATACAAATGTGGTAGAGGCCTATGGTGCAGTTATAACAGGTATGGCTTTGGTATGCCACCATTCAGCTTCAATTTTATTTGATCCAGGCTCTACGTACTCATACGTGTTAACCTATTTTTCATTTGATATCGATATTATGTGCAAATCACATGCCGAGCCTATTTGTGTTTCCACCCTATTAGGTGAATCATAAGTAGTGAATCGGGTATATCGGGGGTTGTGTTATGAATTTTATGGCGTTGTATATGGTTGACTTTTATGTGATATTGGACATGGATTAGTTATCATTGTATCATGCTATTATTGATTGTCATCTGAAGATTGTGACCTTATCTCGCCCTGACTTGCCTCAGTTGGTATTGACTAGAGCACCTAGCTCCTATCCTAAGGCTATTATTTCTTATATGCGTGTTGGCCAGTTGATGGAGAAGGGATGCTTGGCATATTTGTCTCATGTTCGTGTCTGTTCTAAAGAGCCCCTATCATTAGAGACTACCTAGGTTGTTACAGAGTTTATTGGTGTATTCCCAATTGACTTGCCTGATGTTTTGCCAGATCATGATATAGATTTTGCTATTGATGTAGAGCCAAGCACTAAGCCCATATCTATTGCTCCTTATCGGATGACCCCAACTGAATTGAAGGAGTTGAAAGAACAACTAGAAGATTTGGTTAAGAAGGGATTTATTCATCTGAGTGTATCTCTTTGGGGTGCTCCCGTGTTATTTATGAATAAGAAGGATGGCACTACGCGTATATGTATCGACTATCATCAGCTTAACTAAGTGACCATCAAGAACAAATATCCTTTGCTTCACATCAATGATTTTTTTGGCCAGTTGCATGGTGCCTCAGTATTCTCAAAGATTGATTTGAGGTTCAGCTATCATCAGTTGAGAATTTGGGAGTCTGATATCTCGAAGACAACCTTGAGGACCCATTGTGGGTATTATGAGATCATGGTTATGTCCTTTGGGTTTACTAATTTTCGGGATCCTTTTATGGAGTTGATGATTAGAGAGTTCAAGCCCTATTTAGACATTTTTGTGATTATGTTTATAGATGATATCTCGGTTTATACTAAGAGCGAGGTTGATTATGTTCATCACTTGAGGACCGTATTTTAGATATTAAGGGAAGAAAAGTTGTATGTAAAGTTCTCAAAGTGTGAGTTTTGGCTCGACTTAGTTGCATTCCTCAACATGTGGTGATGAAGGATGGTATTATGGTTGATCCGACTAAGGTAGAAGCTATTCGTGAATGGGCTAGGCCTACTTCTGTGACTGGGATTTGGAGTTTCCTTAGTTTGGCCGGGCAATATTGATGTTTTGTTCAAGGGTTCTCCTCTATAGCAGCCCCATTGACCAAGTTGATTCAGAAGAATGTGACATTCCAATGGTCGGATGACTGTGAGTTGAGCTTCCAAAACCTCAAGGATTTATTGACTTCAACACCCATTCGTGCTTTGCCTTAGGAGAGAGTGCCATTTGTAGTGTATTATGATGCTTTTGGTGTGGGTTTTGGTAGTGCATTGATGAAAAGATGGAAGCTGATAGCATATGCCTCTAGATAGGTGAAAGTGCATGAAAGAAACTACCCTACTCATGACTTGGAGTTTGCTACGATTGTGTTTCTGTTGAAGTTGTAGCCATATTATCTTTAAGGGGTGCAGATCTCTGTCGATCATAGAGTCTTGAATACATCTTTTCTCAACCTCATCTGAACACGAGACAATGTAGGTGGTTCGAGTGACTTAAGTATTATGATATCTCTATTCTATATTACCCCGAGAAGGCAAACATGGTGGCAAGTACTTTGAGCAGGAAGGCTACTAGTATGGGAATTTTGCATTCTTGAGTACTGAGGAGAGGCCCTTAGCTTAGGAGGTACAGTCGCTTGCAAGATAGTTGGTTCGTTTAGATATTTTCCCTCCTTATAGTATATTAGGATTCGTTGAGGCTAGATCTTCTTGTGTGGGCATCAATTTGGGGACCCCAGGCTGTGCGTGATTCATGACAAAGTTTTGAGAGGTGAAGCCAAGGTGGCTATTATAGATTCTGATGGTCTTTTGAGGATAAAAGGTAGAGTTTGTGTGCCTAAGGTTTGCGATTGTGTGAGAATGATAATAGAAGAAGCCCATTATGCTAGATATTCCATCCATCCAGGTGTGGCAAAGATGTACCATGATCTAAAACAACATTATTGGTGGTTTGGCATAAGGATAGACATATCTGAGTTCGTGGCAAAGTGTTTGACTTGTCAGTAGGTCGAGTATGAACACCAAAGGTCTGGTTTATCGATGCAAAGGATGTCCTTTCCTGAATGGATGTGAGAGAGAGTGACTACAGACTTTGTTATAGGTTTTCCCATGGCTTGGGCATGCTCGACTTAATTTAGGTAGTTGTTGATTATTTGAGCAAGTCAGCTCAAGTTATACCAGTAAAGACTAGATTGCAGAGCAGTTGGCAAAATTTTATATCTGTGGCATCATTAGATTTCAAGGGATGCTAGTGTCTATAGTGTTGGATAGAGGGTGTGTGTTCACTTCCCATTTTGGTGGGCTCTATAGTGTAGTTTGGTTACTAGAGTGGATTTGAGTTCAACTTTTCACACTCAAACTGACGGTCAGTCTGAACCTACCATTTTGGCATTGGAGGACATGCCTAGGGCCTATGTGATTGATTTTGGGACATGATTGGACTGACACTTACCATTGAAAAAGATTGCATATAACAACATTTACCATTCCAGCATCCAGATAACATCATTAGAGTCCTTGTACGGTTGTAAGTGTAGATCACCAATCAGATGGTTTGATTCAGGTTCGATTGAGGTGTTGCGTGTTGATTTGCTTCAGGATGCCATAAACCGGGCCTAACTAATTCATAGTAGACTTTTGATCACTTAGAGTTGCTAGAAGAGTTATGTTGATAGGAGAGTTAGGCCTTTTGAGTTCACTATTCGTGATAGTGTACGGTTGAATGTTTCACCCACGAAGGGTGTGATGAGATTCAGGAAGAGGGGAAAGCTTAGTTCTAGATTCATTGTCCCCTTTGAGATCTTGAGAAGAGTTGGTGAGGTGGCCTATTAATTTTCCTTACAACCGAGTCTCTCATTAGTACATCTAGTTTTGCATGTTTCTATGCTCCAACAATACATTCTTGATGAGTCCAACGTGATTTCTTATGATTTAGTTGAATTAAGTTCAAACTTGTGTTATGAGGAGAAGCCTATGGCAATATTGGATAGGCATGATCGGAGATTGAGATCCAAAGATATACCTTCGGTGAAGGTTCAGTGGCAACACTCTTTTATTGATGAGGCTGATTGGGAGTTGGAGTTAGATATACGGGCAAAATATCTATCATGCCCCGGGAGGGTACCCTTGGCGTGGGCGACACCTGGAGACTATTGCTAGTCCTCAGGCGAAACACTTAGCCTCATCACATTCATTCAAATAACTCTACTGAATAGCGGAAATAAAAGTAGGTAAATAGGCACATCTCATCTAATGTCTTAAAATGATATAGATGATAATAAAGGCTAGTAGAAAGAACTAGCTCACAATCTCAACATCAACGTTCAACCATCATCTATGAAGCCTCCATCACTAATCATGTGGTGCCAATGATAGACCCATGGCTACCCAATTCAAATTATAAGAATAGTCAAATCTAACTCTAAAGCATGATAAAATAAAGGCAGTGAACCCTCTGGAATAGGGAAGGCACACCAATCGGCTAAACATCCTGGATCTTCAATGATGCGCCTGTTGACGATCCCCTAATCCCTGTATCTGCATCATAAAATGATGCACCGCTGAGTGGCTTCAGTACGTGGAATGTATGGTATGTAAAATAGCTGAGTGAAATAGAAACAAGTAAAATAATATGAAACAACATACACTCAAAACAATCATCAAATCAAATCATCAAATGTCTATGTAAGAATAAAGAGTAGACAAGTGAACTATCAACTAATCAACCTCATCAATCAAATCAAACTCATCTCAAAGGATCTCACCTCCTCTCATCTCACCTCATCTTATCTCATCTGATCTCATCTCGACTCAGAGTACTCAAGGTAGGAAATTTATGGGAGTTTCTCTTATCTGACAACAATCACTTATGAGCCAGTGAATGTACAACAATCACGCTAATGTTGCCACAACTGTTTAAAACTTACCAAGTAAGGAACAAATCAAAACCATATTGGCTCACCCAATATGGAGTCAGCCGTCAATAAGTCTGCTATTACTTTTAAGGACTTTCAATCAAGACGGAACCATAATATATATGATGGTTCTAAGCCTCACTTATGTTTGGCGACGAGTTTGACGAGTTTAAATTGGACTAATTCTCACACTTTCAATGCTCGATACTCCTCCCATGACTCAATGCTCATAAAACCATCCATCTAATTGACTCATAGGGACTTTGACCCTATCATCAATCAATCTCATAGGGGTTTTGACCATCTCATCAATCAATATTTAATAGGGACTTTATCCCTCTCATCAATCAACATCTCATAGCGACTTTAGATTTAGAATAACCATTAGGGAACAATCGAGTAGACATATCAGTGGAATTCATATATAGAGACTCACTTGGCGATCAAATTCTATCAACCCATGATCATTCTCTCATCACAATCACAATCACAATCGGCAATCTCAACTTAAGGCTCTAGACTCAATTCTAAAGTTCATTATGCATGCTTTTAAAAATAGTCATGTGGGTTTATACAATTCTTTATGAAAATGTTCAATTCAAGAAAAACAAGTTTATGCTGATCATTGACATAGGAAAACATGAGAATTTAAAAAAAATTTCAAGAAAAATCATCAAGGAACATGTATGTAGACTCTTCGAACCATCAACTCATCTATTACCATCTATGGGGCACATGAGAGAGAAATCACATGCTTTTAATTTAGCCTTACATACCCAGTATGAAGTAATCAATCAATCAAATCAAGGATCTCCTCTCCAATTGCTCAACCTCAAGCTCTTCTCATCTTTCTTCAAGCCCTATACTTGTTAGATTATTGGAATAGGACTTAGAATGGGGTTTTAGACCCTTTTTACGTCAAAACGGCCTAATTAGATCGTGTATAGAGTTTAGAAGGGGCTGAAAATAGATCGAAATGCCACTCGTAAAACTTAAAAATTTTCCTAGTTCGGAGAAATATAGCCGCGACATGAACTGGTCGCGTACTGCGCATTTTCAGAAAAAATTTCTGAAGGCGTTTTCTCAATCCCCTAAAAAATATTCAAAAAAATATAAGTGTAGGTCCGCGATAGTGGCGCAACGCGCTCCTGTCGCGCACCAACACTATTTTGCGCTTCGGATAAAAAAATTATCTCTTGATTGGGTCACTCTAAAAATCGACCGAGACCATTTTCTAACTCAATTTTTCGTGCTAATCGCAAATCCGGTCTTGGATTTTCCATATAGGCATTGGAAGATGCATTATGCGCATAGTATTTTGGTAATTTTATCGGGCATTACATTTTCTCCCCCTTGGGATCATTTGTCCTCGAATGATGAGTAAATGTGGATATTAAGTCACGAATAGACTCAAAGATCCACTCAATCAATAAAACTCCCGGCTCTTCCTCGACCTCAATCAATACTACTCAAACTTAAGAATAGAAAGTCACATTAAGAATAGATTAAGGAATTTACCTTCAACACTCTCATCATCTTGCATGAATAGTTGTTGATAGGTGGCCTTCATCTCTTCCTCAGCTTCCCATGTGACTTCCTCAACAAATTGATTTCTCCATAGGACTTTGACTAAGGCTCTCTCTTTGTTCCTCAACTTATGAATCTGACAATTAAGGATTTGAATCGAAACCTCTTCGTAAGACAGGCGATCCTTCGCTCCAATGCTATCAACGGGGATCACCAAGGAAGGATCTCCCAAGCATTTCTTCAACATCGACACATGGAATACCTGATGGACTCCATCTAATTCATAAGACAACTCTAACTCATAAGCAACCTTCCCAATCCTCTTTACAATCTGATATGGTCCAACATAGCGTGGACTTAACTTTCCCTTTTTTCCCAAATCTTATGACACCCTTCATAGGTGACACTTTCAAATGCACGCAATCATCTACCACAAACTCTAAGTCTCTTCTTCTCACATCGGTATAAGATTTCTGGAAACTCTGGGTGGTCTTCAATCTCTCTCTAATGACCTTGACCTTCTCCATCGATTGGTGGAAAAGATCAGGCCCAATTAATTCCGCTTCCCCTACCTCAAACCACCCAATCAGTGATCAACATCTCCTCCCATACAAGGCTTCGTAGGGACTATTTGAATGCTTGCATGACAACTATTGTTATATGCAAATTCAATCAATAGTAAGTGATCATCCCAATTCCCCTAGAAATCAAGAACACAAGCTCTCAACATATCCTCTAATGTTTGAATTGTACGCTCTACCTGACCATCTGTCTGTGGATGAAAGGTTGTGCTCAGGTTCACTTTAATACCCAATCCTTTTTGGAACGATCTCAAAAATTGGGAAGTAAATTAAGCTCCTCTGTCTAAGATGATGGACAAGGGAACTCCATGCAACCTCACAATCTCCTAGATGTACAATTTGGCGTACTCCTCCACAGTGTTAGTTATCTTAATTACTAAGAAGTGAGCCAATTTAGTCATCCTATCTACAATCACCCATATCGAATCATGTTGCTTTTGCGACCTTGGTAGACCAATAATGAAGTCCATATTGATTATTTCCCACTTCCATTCCAAAAATTCAAAGTTCTGAGCCAATCCACATGGCATTGGATGCTCAAATTTCACTTGCTGGCAATTCGGGCACTTCGAAACAAACTCAACAATATCCCTCTTCATTCCACTCCACCAATAGACTTCTCTCAAGTGTGGTACATCTTGGTGGAGCTAGGATTAATGGAATATCTAATGTTATGGGCCTCAGCCATGATTCTATCTCGAATACCATCAACATTGGGAAAACACAATCTATTTTGATATCTCAACACTCCATCTCCCTCTTTGGAGAAAACCATCACTTTCTATTTGCTGACAACCTCCTTCAATTGGGGTATGAAAGAATCTTGGTCTTGCTTTTCTTTCACTTCCATCACTAAGGATGAAGCAGACCATTTCTGAACATTAACTCCACCTTCATTATTCTCCTCAAGTTGAACCCCCAATCGAGCCAATCAATGCACTTCCTTGCCTAACCCCTTCTTTCCTTCCTCCATATGGGCTGTGCTACCCATTGACAACCTGCTGAGAGCGTCAACAACAACGTTAGCTTTACCTGGGTGGTAGAGAATACTCATGTCATAATTCTTGTGAAACTCCAACCATCTCCTTTGTCGCAGGTTGAGCTCTTTCTTACTGAAAACATGCTGCAAGCTCTTGTGGTCAGTGAACACATTAACATGCACTCCATACAAGTAGTTGCACCAGATTTTAAGTGCAAACACCACTGCTACCAACTCAAGATCATGGGTTGGATAGTTCATCTCATGAACCTTGAGTTACCTGGAAGCATAGGCTATCACCTTTCCTCTCTACATCAGTACACCTCCCAACCCAACCTTTAAAGCATCACAATAAGTTACAAAGTCCTCTGTCCCATCGGGTAAGGTTAGGATCGGCGCAGTAGTCAACCTCGTTTTCAAATCTTGGTAACTCTTCTCACATTCATCGAACCACTGAAACTTGACCTTTTTCTGAGTCAACTTAGCCAATGGTGTGGTAGTAGCCTGCCAACCCCAAGAAACTTCTTGTGTTAGTTAGAGAGGTCATTCTGTGCTAGTTCTTAACCGCTTTAATCTTTTGGGAATCCACTCAAATACCATCGCCGAAAACAACATGGCCTAGGAAAGCCGCTGACTTAAGCCAGAACTCACATTTTGAGAATTTTGCATACAACGCATGGTACTTAAGTGCTTGGAAGACAACTCTGAGGTGATTAACATGCTCCTCCTCACTTCTCAAAGACACCAAAATATCGTCGATGAACACACTCACAAACATATAAAGACATCGTTTGAATACTCTATTCATCAAGTCTATAAAGGTTGCAGGTGCATTCGTCAACCCGAAGGACATGACAATGAACTCAAAATGGCCATATCTAGTATAAAAGGATGTCTTTAGAATGTAACATTCCATCAACTAATGGTAGCCAAATCTAAGGTCTATCTTTGAGAAACAAGAGGCGCCTTTAAGTTGGTCAAACAAATCATCTATCCTTGGCAGAGGATATTTATTCTTTATCATGACCTTGTTCAGTTGCCTATATAGTCAATAAATATTCTGAGGGACCCATCTTTCTTTCGCACGTATAGGACAAGAGCACCCTAAGGTGAAACACTTGGCCTAATGAAGCCATTCTCTTGCAAATCTTTCAATTGCTCTATCAACTCTTTCAACTTAATGAGGGCCATCGTATAAGGTGGAATTGAAATAGGTTGGGTAACGGGAAGAACATCAATTGCAAAGTCAATCTCCCTATCAATAGGGACTCCAGGAAGATCATCAGGAATTACTTTCAGAAACTCATTAACAAATGGGACTGACTCAAGAGTAAGAGACTCAACATCATAAGACTTAGCTTGCACGAGGTGATAGACACAACCTTTGGAAATGAGCTTTCTAGCCCTAAGGTATGAGATAAAATTTCCCCTAGGTGCAATAGAATCACTCTTCCAACCTAGAATCAGTTCATTCAGAAATTAGAACTTAATGGTTTGGGATCTACAATCAACGGAGGCATAATAAGCATGAAGTCGATACATGCCAAGAATCAAATCAAAACGAACCATCTCCAACTCAACCAAATCAACAAGAGTATCCCTATGATGGATAGATACTACACAAGCTCTATTGATTCTTTTAGCTCGAATAGACTTACCCACTGGAGTAGAAACACCAAAGGGTTCAAGAAGCCTGTCAGGGGTTCTATTAAATCAACTGACCACATAAGGAGTTACAAATGAAAATATAGCACCCGAATCCATCAAAATATAATAATCAAAAGTAAGGAATTGAAACATACTTGTTACAACATCTGGGGAGTTCTCCTGATATTGGTGACTACCCATGGCTTACGAATGGTTTGTTGGTCTGCTAGCGCTTGACGTAGTGCCCCTCTAGTTTCTTTTAACCGGCAGGGCTGTTGTAGTAGATAGAGCCTGGTCAACCCACTTTGGACAATCTTTTTGGTAGTGACCCGCTTGGCCATATTTATAGCACACATCATTCCCGTCACAACATCGCCCCAAGTGCATTCTGCCACACTTATCACACGGTGACTTATGTTATAAACCTTGGGCCACACTAGCTTATGACTGAAGTCCGTGATTACCCACATTTTGAGATCTTTGATCATACTGGCCTCTAGGCACAGATGCACTTGCAGATGATGGTTATGGAAATCGATTGCCATTCCCTTTCCTTCCAACCTCATGGCTGGATGTCTTAGCTTCTTTACGCTTGAACTCTTTCTTGTCATGCTATCTCTCCTTGTCAGCTTGTTGCATAAATGTCATCATTCACCCGATGTCCATATCACTCATGAACATTGTTCCCCTCCCATCTCTCTTGATGTCCATATCACTCATGAACATTTCTCCCCTACCATCTCTCTTGGGTCCTCTATTCAACCCATCCACATACATCCTAATTATTCCACTCATATCAGCAACCATGTCCACAACAAGAGAGATAGTTGCGTTAACTTCAATCCATACTCTTGCACAGTCATAAAACCCTGTTTCAGATTTAGGAACTCTCTTAGCATAGCCTCTCTTAGTTCTCTTAGGAAGAAGCATCCCAAGAAGGCTTCCTCGAATGTTGCCCAAGTCAAACATAGAGCATCATCCCCTCTACATTTCTTCCACTGGTCGAACCACAGCCAATTCGACCTTATAAGCATCAACCACATGCACCACTTGGAAAACCTTCTCAAGCTCCTCCATATAGTTCTCCAGATCTTCAGTGGATGCAGACCTTATGAACTCAGGCAGATTCATCCTAAAAAATTCTTGGACTCTGGAGGTGTCATGAGCATCTTGTCTACCCGCTCCTTGTCTCGCGGTAGGTGCTGTTATAGCTTGGGCTAGAGTTTGAATAGCCCGACATAGCTCAGCATTGGAGACCTCATCTTGAGGGGGTTGCTCAACAGGGACAACTTGGTCCGCGGGCTCCTCGTGTGCTTGAGGTTCAGGTAGGTTAACATCTTGTCTGGCACGACGTCCCCTTCCTCTGACGACTCTTCTAGGAGGCATGATATCAATTCTGCAATACATAAAGCATGAATCAGGAGAGAGATTTCATAGATCTTAACTCTATCGCACGAATTCGAATAAGAAAAAGGTGTAACAATTCCTAATGTCCTATAACTTCCTGCTTATAAAATGTGGTCAATAATACACCCATAAACAAGAATCTTCTAGACACGGTTTCATGGGCTTCCTAAGACATTTGAACTCTATGCTCTGATACCAAGTTTATCACGCCCGAGGAGGGTATCCTTGGCGTGGCCGACACCTAGAGACTATTGCTAGTCCCCAAGCGAACCACTTAGCCTCATTATATTCATTCAAATAACTCTACTGAACATCAAAAATAAAAGTAGGTAAATAGGCGCATCTCATCTAATGTCTCAAATTGATATAGCTAATGGTAAAGGCTAGTAGAAAGAACTAGCTCACAATCTCAACATCCACGTTCAACCATCATCGATGAAGCCTCTATCACTAATCATGTGGTGCCAATGACAGACCCATGGCTACCCAAATCAAATTATAAAAATAGTCAAATCTAACTCTAAAGCATGATAAAATAAAGGCAGTGAACCCTGTGGAGTAGCGGAGGCTCACCAATCGGCCGAACGTCTTGGATCTTCAATGGTGCACTTGTTGATGATCTGTAATCCTTGTATCTGCATCATTAAATGATATAACGCTTAGTGGCATCAGTAGGTGGAATGTACGGTATGTAAAATAGCTGAATTAAATAGAAATAGGTAGAATAATATGAAACAACATAGGCTCAAAATAATGATCAAATCAAATTGTCAAATGTTTATCTATGCATGAATAAAGAGTAGAGAAGTGACCCATCAACCAATCGATCTCATCAATCAAATCAAACTAATCTAAAAGGAGCTCACCTTCTTTCATCTAACTCATCACATCTCATCGTGACTCATAGTACTCAAGGTAGGAAATTTATGGGAGTTTCTCTTATCCGACAATAATCACTTATGAGCCAGTGAATGTACAACAATCACGTTGATTTTGCCACAGTCATTCCAAACTTGCCAAGTCGGGAATGAATCAAAACCATATTGGCTCACCCAAAATGGAGTCAGCCATCAATAAGTCCGCTATTGCTTTCAGGGACTTTAATCAAGAGGAAACAACAATATATGTGATGATTCTAAGCGTCACCTATGTTTGGTAACGTAGTTTGACGAGTTCAAGTCAGATTAACTCTCACTCTTTTGGTGCTCGATACTTCTCCCATGACTCAAAGCTCATAAAACCATCCATCCAATCAACTCATAGGGACTTTGGCCCTATCATCAATTAATCTCATAGGTGTTTTAACCCTCTCATCAATCAACATCTCATAGGGACTTAGGATTTAGAACAATCATTATGGAACAATCGAGTAGATACATCAGTGGAGTTCATTTATAGAGACTCATAGGGTTATCAAATTCCAACTCATCATCATTCTCTCATCACAATCACAATCACAATCGATAATCTCAACTCAAGGCTCTAGACTTAATTATTAAGTTCATTATGCATGATTTCAAAAATAGTCATGTGGGGTTATGCAATTCTTCATGAAAATCTTCAATTCAAGAAAAACAAGTTTATGATGATCGTCAACATAGGAAAACATGATAATTTAAATAAATTTTCAAGTAAACCATCAAGGAACATGTATGTAGACTCTTCGAACCATCAACTCATCTATGACCATCTATGGGGAACATGAGAGAGCAATCTCATGCTTTTAGTTTAGCCTTCCATACCTGGGATGAAGTTATCGATCAATCACGTCAAGGATCTCCTCTCGAGTTTCTCAACTTTAAGATCTTCTCCTCTTTCCTCAAGCCCTATCCTTGTTAGATTATTGGAATAGGACTTAGAATGTGGTTTTAGACCCTTTTTATGTCAAAAAGACCTAATTAGATTGTGTATAGAGTTTAGGAGGGGTTGGGAATAGACCAGAATGCCCCTCATAAAATATAGAAATTTTTCCAGTTCAGCGAAGCCTGGTCGCGTACTATACATTTTTAGAAAAGGTTTCTAAATGCGTTTTCTCAATCCCGTCAAGAATTTTCCAAAACATACAAGTGCAGGTCCATGATAGAAGTGCGACTCACTCATGTCGCACACCAACACTGTTTTGTGCTTCGGATCGAAAAATTATCTTTTTATCGGGTCTCTCTAAAAATCGACCGAGACCATTTTCCCACTCAATATTTCGTGCTGATCGCAAATCCAGCCTTGGATTTTCCATACGGGCATTGGAAGATGCATTATACACATACCCTCCCTCTAGGGGTATTTTGGTAATTTTACCAGGAGTTACAATATCTTTGCCTTTTTGAGGCTTCAGGTACTCTTTTTTACCTTATGTTTGATGAAAAATATTCTTTTTGTTGGTGAATGATGTAATCCACTGGTTTGACATTTTTGAGCTTACCGATAAAAAAACGTATAGGTATACTTTTTCATAAGTTACTTTAGGCCTAATTTCAAGTTATCTGCATTGTTGGAATTGAAATCCTGAGTTTTAAAAGTTGAAAATATGAGTTTTGGAATTTTTTTGAAGCTTAAGTTATTGAAAAAGTGAGTTATTAGATCATTTTGAGTTTTGAGTGTAAGATCGAGGATCCCTAAGTTCCCATTATTTTTACAATATCGAAACTGGTCTTTGAGAAGTTATAAAACTAAATTTGGTGTTAAAATGAGGTTGTTAGGCTCAAATTTGCACTTTAGTTGTTTCCAGAACTAAAGTTTGTCTTTGGTCAACATTCGGAGCATGGAAGCTCGGATGGAAATTCTGATAGTTCTACTATTTTCAGATGGTGAAATAATGCTAGAAATGGTCTCGCCATAATTTTGGAGTTACCGAGGGCGATTTTTGTATTTTGAGTTTTAAATTAAGGTTATTTAACTTGTATTGGTAAATGTGTCTTGGAGAACTATGAATCAAATTTTGATTGTTCTATTGAGTCTGGATTGTTATTTCTGGTGTAGATAGATATAATGTTCCCATAATCTCTTAATTCGAATAAGTTCTGAATACCTATTTCGAGTTTTGGTTGTTGGCTTATTTTGTTGGTGCAAGGATGTCTAATACATCACCCACCTTCTTCGCGTTTGCATCAGCGAAATAGCATCTGTAAGGGTCAGTGAAGTTAACCCTCTGCATTTGCGGGCCTTGTTCCATGTTCGCTGAGCATAGAGGTCCTCAATCCTCTGCATCCGCAAAGTGTATTTTCCCAGGACAATTTTAAAACTCGAGAATCACCAGTTTTAGTTCATTTTTGAACTTTCAAAGTTTTTGGGTAGATTTTGAAGGGAGTTTTTCGAAGAAATACTTTTGGGAAGTGGTTTTAACGTTATCTTAACTATTTTCCATAAGTTTTATCTTGATTATATCATGAATTTCATCATTTGGAATGTCTGAAATTGCTCATTGTTAGACTATGATTTTAAAACACTAAAATGGTGATTCACCTTCGAATTGAACTCAGTTTTTTAAAGATTTTCATCCAAGGAATCCATATTTTGTGTAGAATCAAATTTTAAGGTCAATTTCAAAATACTAGAACCTCGAATTTTAGCGCTAATTTTTACCATTGTGCCCCTGTGCCTAATTCATGCTAATATGGGTATCCAAATGCCCCTTTTGACGGGTTGTAGCTATTTTGGATAGTGGTTGATTGATCTGAGGATCGTTCGGAGGCTTGAGTTGATTGAAAACTTGTTGAACTGCAGTTTCATCATTGAGGTAAGTTCGGTTAACCTGTTCGGTACTGGATTTGGGTTATTGAACCTTTTTATGTGATAATTGTAAGATTTAGATTGGTGTATGAGCCAATGGCATGATGTGACTGAATTGATGAAAATCTGATGTCGGTTATGCCAAAAATTGAGTAAATGGAGATACTATCAATAAGTTGAGAAATCATGAGATTTGAGATAATTTTAATATCAATGTGGTAATATGGAACTTGAGAGAGCTTTTGGATAGTGTGGTGAATGATTGATGATGATCATGATGAATTTGAGAATTATGAGTCTATTTAGGTTTCTTGTGGAGCCTGTTTCATTGACAATTCGATTATTGATGAGATAGTGATGATATGAGATAATGATGGTTGTGTTGTGATTGTTGATAGACATGGTACAGTCTGTTGTACTTATATTATTTTGACTAGTAGTATTGGTATGCACATATCTCCTACTTGTTTTAGATGCATTGGTATGCACATCTTCTGCTTCCTCAGATGCATTTATAAGCATGTCTTAAAATAGACTGGGTGCATTGGTATGCGAAAATCTTATTCCTGATTAGGTTGCATTGATATGCATATATTTTATACTTGACTGGTAGCATTGGTATGCACATATCCTATACATAACTAATTGCATTGGTATGCACACATTTCATTACATTTGCCCAATTTGAGACATTATTATATATGTTGAGACGGTAAACATGTAGTTCTAAGGGATAAGAAAGTAGGACTCACGCTATGGGGATCTCATAGCGAAGGGCA
This sequence comes from Solanum rostratum, assembly GCA_029948455.1. NCBI lineage: Eukaryota > Viridiplantae > Streptophyta > Magnoliopsida > Solanales > Solanaceae > Solanum > Solanum rostratum. The sequence goes on from CM057053.1 coordinate 52,697,292, forward strand.
TTAACATAGAGTCATATAACACGTAGCACATAAAGACTAAGGGGTGGGTAAGTATGACTCACGCTATGGGGGGTATTCGGGACTTAAGATCTTTCTCATCATATCATACCATCAAGTTGTAAGACTCATATCCAAGACACATAACAATATTCAATGGGTAACCAAGCCATGACATAGTCTCCGACATAGCACTTAGTGTATAAATGTAAAGGAGTTTACAAGATGTCCAACAATGCCTCTAGTCATAATATAGAACGGGGGCCATGACATACCCTGCGCTCACTCTCAAATACAAGTATCCTAAACAAAAACAACATAGGTAGAGGATAGGTGGCTTGTCCTTGGAAGATAGAACTCACCACAACAAGCAAAACTTGAGATCCGAGCTAAACGTCCTACGGTGGATAGATGTACTCCTCGGTCATTACATGGTGAGATCATGTTGGAAAAAGTATGTGTTAGTACATTTGAATGTACTAAGTATGTGGGCATGCAATGTCCATAACTTATCAATCCTGCATTTCAATGTTAGATGACAAGGGCACACAATATAGAAGAAGCATATATCCAAGAAGAATAGTATAATGATATGCCATGAAGTTCATGATGCATGAAATGCAATAGTGCTCATATATAGTGGAGATGTGACCTCAATTGATATGAGTAAGATGAAGCGAGCTATTACTTGGAATCCCGATGAAATGCCCTCACCGGTAAAGAGGTGGTCTACTTGACAAAGGTAAACCATACTTCACCTTACGGGAGCATCATCCATTTGCTATGAAGTAACCCCCTTACATGAACATCACCCATTTTGGATAGGACTTTTATATAGCATATCATATAACATAATACTACACATTACAGGAACATCACCCATTTCGTATGAAGCAACCTTCCTTACGGGAACATTGCCCATTTAAGATAGGATTCTTATAACCCATGTTAGGGACATAGTTCAAGAGAGAGTGAACCCTCAATCCATCAGTGTTACGTCGGTATTCCACGAGAATATATATACGTACATATATACATGTTTTCAAGAGACAATACTCATTTCCAATGCTTTCAATGCACATTTAGGCTCAAAAGCCAAACATTATTCATAATAAATCGTACTTAGGCTCAAATGACAAATCATATCTCTTAGTCAAAATACTCATGCATAGGAATGGCTCGTCTACATATACAAAATGGTGCAAACACTAAAAATGCTCAAAGATCCATAATCATCGACATATAGTGATCACATTCTTGTCATAACCAATACCTTATCAAAATTGTATCATGAAGCATAATTGGGCTTAACCCACTTTATAATTTCCGTAAAAACCAATATTCATGAATGCATATACCATGGATGATGTGGGAATAACATGAGTAATCGATATTCAATTTGAAATCAATAATATAACATGAAATTGAAGTAAATCCATGATCAAATCCACATTTAAAACATAAATAAATCACTCATGCATAAATAAAGCTTTAAAAGGGGACATGCATGTTCATGACTTCATAACTTCAATTTAAATTTTCATAATAGGGATTAAGGTAACTTAAAATCATAGATAATGTACAACCCATACATCAATTGAATTTAATAAATCATATACTTTAAAATCCAAATTTAAAGTAAGCTTCATTTCACGAAAATCAATTGAGAAGAGTTTGGGTCTTCTTTGTTGAAAGGGACCAAAAATCAATCCCATATACCTTGCTTAGGAAGATGAATTTGAGAAGAGTCTAGTTTGAAGTTGAAACCCCAGTTGAATCCTAGCTTAAATCTTGAGAGAAGGGCTTAGAGAGGATTTTTTTCTTTAGGAGTTGATTTTGGAATATGAGTGTTTCTAATGAGAATGAATTGAAATGAAGTAGTATAAGTTGATTTAGATGCTTAGGATAGGTGAAAAAGTCATAAAACACTTTTAAAATAAATCATAATTACATAAAAGCCATTAATGAAATGGATGAAAATTGAGTCGTCATGGCTTCACTGCACTGACACGGCCCGTGAAGTACTTCACTGGCCGTGAACAGTACCCCTGAGACGACACTTGGATAAATTTTTGAAATTCTCAAAACTTAGAATTTTCGACACAAAGAAACGTCACACGAATGGCGACACGACCCGTGTAGAGTTACACGGGTCGTGTAAGTGGCCGTCAACTTACACTTAAGAAAGTTTTTGCATAAAAAGTTACGAGACAGTGATTCCATACTTGGAGAAAATTCACGTCGGAAGCCATACGGTAGGCCACACCGCCGGTGAGCCTTCACACGGACCGTAAAGGTGGCTGTGTGACCTCACTTAGCCTCAATTGTTGGCATCCCAAACTCAAGGCCACCACACGAACCTCCACACGGTCCGTGAAGTGTCACACAGTCGTGTACTCTCCCTTGAGACAACACTTGGTCCAATTCTTTCCCAAAACAACATCTTTAAGTTCTGATGGAGTCGTACAAAGTCTGGGGCATTACATCATCTCCACCTCGGGAACATTCATCCCCGAATGTGCAAGAACAAGGCTTGACTTAGAACATGAAACTTCCAAACATAAGATGCAATACATAACTCACTCCTTGATATTATAAAGTCATTAAAACTCATGCCAAATCATAATAAGATCATTCTAAACATCATAAAATCTTTTTAATTCACATGTATGCATGTCATATCATGAGACTCAAGAATGAAAGAGTTAGGACCACTTTAGATGAGGAAAAACCTAATACCTTAGGCTTGAGTAGATTGGAAAAGATGGGGGTATCGCTTCATCATGTCCAGCTGTTCCTCCTATGTGGCACTCTCCACGTGTTGATTTCTCCAAAGTACCTTCATCGAAGCTACATCCTTGTTATGGAGTCGCTTTACTTGCCTATCCAAAATCTCCACTATGATTTCCTCATAAGTTAAGTTCTCTTAAACCTCAACACCCTCCAAAGGCACAATAGTGCTAGGTTCACCAACTAACTTCCTTAACATTGACACATGGAAGACCGGGTGAATGGAACTCAAGTCCGCAAGTAACTCTGACCTATAAACCACGTTCCTAATTCGCTCAACAACCTTATAATGGCCAACATACCAAGGGATTCACTTGCCCTTGTTACCTAAATGCATCACACCCTTCATAGGTGAAACCTTCATATACACCCAATCACCAATATGAAATTCAAGATCCCTTCTCCTAGCATCCGAATAGGACTTTTGGCTACTTAAGGCCGTCTTCAACCTTTCCCTAATCAACTTCACCTTCTCCATAGCCTCCAAAACTAATTCCAGGCAAATTTATGCCACCTCAACTCAAACCACCCCACCGATGACCTATACCTCCTCCCATACAAGGCCTCGAACGGTGTCATACCAATGGTAGCATGAAAGTTATTATTATAGGCAAACTCAGTGTGTGGAAAGTGGTCGTCCCAATTACCTTTGAACTCCAACACGCCAGCCCTCAACATATCTTCCAAGGTTTGAATTGTCCTCTCAGCCTGCCCAACGATTTGAGGGTGAAAAGTGGTGCTCAACTTAATCTTAGTACCAAGTCCTTTTTGAAATGACCTCCAAAAGTGAGAAGTGAATTAGGTGCCACGATTTGATATGTTAGACCTAGGCACACCATGCAATCTTACCAATTCTTGGATGTACAGCCTTGCGTAATCCTCAACACTAAAGGTAGTGTTGACCAGTAGAAAGTGAGCCAACTTAGTCATCCGATCAATAATAATTCAGATGGTGTCAAATTGCCTTCGGGTCTGAGGTAAACCAATCACAAAGTCCATGTTCACATCTTCCACTTCCAAGTGAGAATCTCAATATCTTGAGCCAAGACACTGGGCCTTTAGTGCCCCACCTTCATTTGTTGACAACTTGGACATTCAGATACGAATTTGGCTATGTCCTTCTTCACACCATGCCACCAATACACCTTCTTCAAATCCCAATACATCTTAGTATACCTCGGATGGATAGAGTGATGAGAGTTGTGAGCTTCACTCATGATCACCTTTCTAAGGCCATCCACATCAGGAACACATAGTCGGTCTTGGTATCGAAGTATACCATCTCCCCCTTGGGAGAACACCTCAACCTCCTTTTCAGCGACCAATTTTTTCAATTCAACTAATGATAGATCTAAATCTTGCTTACCTTTCACATCAACAATCACTGAAGAAGCGGACCCATTTTGAACATGGATATCACCATCATTAGAGTCGGCCAACCTACACCCAACCTAGCCAATCGATGAACATCCTTTGCCAACTCCTTCCTTTCCTGTCTAACATGAGACACACTACCCATAGATAGCCAACTAAGAGCATCGATTACCACATTGGCCTTGCCATGATGATATTGAACACTCATGTCGTAGTCCTTTAGAAGTTCTAACCATCTTCTTTTCCTCAAGTTGAGATCGCTTTGAGTAAACACATATTGAAAACACTTGTGATTGGTGAAAACATCCACATATACCCCAATCAAGTAGTGCCACCAAATCTTCAAGGCTAAAACCACCGTCGCTAACTCAAGATCATGTGTTGGATAATTACGCTCATGCACCTTCAATTACCTTGATGCATATGCTATTACCTTACCATGTTCCATAAGTACGCAATCTAACCCGATCCGTGAGGCATCACAATACACCACAAATCCCTCCAAGCCATTAGGTAAGGTCAAGAAAGGCGTCGACGTAAGACGATTCTTCAAGGTTTGAAAACTCTTTTCGCATTGCTCTAACCATACAAACTTCGCCTTCTTTTGGGTCAACTTAGTCAACGGAGATGCAATGGATGAGAACCCTTCATCAAACCTCCTATAGTACCTGGCCAACCCTAGAGAACTCTTAATATCCAAGAGTTAATGGTCTAGGACAACTCTTCACCGCCTCGTTCTTCTTCGGATCAACCTTAATACCATCGCCAAACACCACATGACCAAGAAACGCTACTTCACCCAACCAAAACTCACATTTTCTAAACTTGGCATACGACTTCTTCTCCCTCAAGGTTTGTAAAACCAACCTCAAATGGTCAATATGCTCCCGCTCATTACGAGAATAAATTAGAATATCATCAATGAAGACAACTACAAAACTGTCAAGGAATGGCTTGAACACTCGATTCATGAGATCCATGAACACGACTAGAGCATTCGTTAAGCCAAACGACATCACCAAAAACTAGAAGTGCCCTTACCTTTTTCGAAAATCCATCTTGGGAATATCACATTCTCTAACCTTCAGCTGATGATTCCTAGAATAGAGATGAATCTTTGAAGTGGATGGCCCTTTGAAGTTGTTCGAACAAGTCATTGATCCTATGCAACAGATACTTATTCGTAGTGATCACCTTGTTCAATTGTCTATAATCGATACATATTCGAAGAGATACATCTTTCATCCTTACAAATAACACTGGAGCACCCCATGGCGATATACTTGGCCTAATGAAGCCCTTCTCCAACAAGTCTTTCAATTGATCCTTCAACTCCTTCAATTCAATTGGTGCCATACGATAAGGAGGAATGGAGATAGGCTGAGTATCCGGGAGAAGATCTATGCCTAATTTAACTTCCCTTTCAGGAGGAATACCAAGAAAGTCTTCGGGGAACACATCCAAAAACTCATTCACCACCGAAATTGACTCAAGAGTAGGTGATTCGGACTCCATATCCTTGACCCTCACAATATCATAAATGCACCCTTTGAAAATCATCTTCCGGGCCATGAGGTAGGAAATAAACCAACCTTTAATAGAGGAGTCACTACCCTTCCATTCAAGAATGGGCTCACCAGAAGGTTGGAACTTAACCTTCCGCATCCTATATGATGCGTGCAACCAATCTATCCCCATATTAACGTCAAAATTGAACATCGCAAGTTCCACAAGATCACACGGGAAGACTTTATGCATCACAAAAATAGGGCAACCACGATAGACCCTATGTGCAACAACTAATTCACCCACGGGAGTATAAACTGAGAAAGGATCCTTCAAATGTTTGGGCCACAAACCTAACTTAACAGCCATTAGAGGAGTCATAAAAGATAAATTCGCACCCAAGTCAAGCAAAACATAAGCACCCAAATGAAAGACTTTTAACATACAAGTCACGACATCCGGAGCTTCCTTAACCTCTTTACAAACATGAAGTGCATAGAACTTGTTATTTATTGGGGCAACACCTTTGAGAGCTCTTTGTTGGCCTTGACACCTTGAGCCGCCTGAACTTGATCTTTATGAACATTCTTAGGCAATCGGCAACCTTGTGGTTCTTATCACCACACCCAAAGAAAGCACCCAAATCCCTCCAGCAAGCACCTGTTTGGGGCTTCCCACACTTGTCACACGTAGGATATCCCTATCCACCACCAACTGGTGCCCTAGGAAGAGTCACTCTAGCATTAGTGACCCGAGCACCAGAACCTTGGCCCTACTGGATGTAGCCAAAACCACCACCCCAAAAACCAGTGAATGCACCATCAAAATGGGCCCTGATAGGATCATGTACCCTCCTCTCCTTGAGTTTCTCCCCTTCGATCCGCTCAGTATATACCATGTGTCTAGAAATATCTATATCTTGTATGAGCATGGTGGTATGGCATTCTTTCACCAGTGAATCAGAGATACCCGAAATGAACTTGTGCATCCTTGCACGCGGATTACCCACAAGCGTCGGTGCATACTTGGAGAGCTTAGTGAACTTGGGGGAATAGTCCCTCACACTCATACACACTTACTTGAGGTTGATATATTCATCCAACTTGGCCTCCCTAAGCTCAAGTGGAAAGAAATGGTCCAGAAATGCAAGCTTGAACTCCTCCCAATTGACAGCATCACTGCAAACCCTCTTTAAAGACCATTGGGTGTACCACATCTGAGCCTTATCCTTTAGTTGATAGGCAACCAATTCAACCTTCTCCACAGAAGTGACACCCATAATGTTCAACACCTTGGTGAGCTCATCAATGAAATCCTAAGCATCCTCATCAGCCTTTGACCCATAAAACTCAAGAGGATTCATCTGGGTAAAATCCCTCACCCTAGAAGTTAGATTGGGATCCCGTGGAAGATTAGCCTGCCTAGTCTGAGATGTCACTACCTGGGAAAGCATAGCAAAGGTCGTATATAATTCACCGCTAGAGATAGGCTCAACCATAGGCCCTCGAGGTGCTTGACCCTCATCAGCCGAGGCCGGCCTTGGTAGGTGGGGTCTTCCTCGAGGCATCTTTTGAAATGGAGCAATGACACGATCAAGATAAGGGAACCAAAATACAAACCATCATATGACATAAGGTATGAAGAAGTGAGACAATTCCTAGAACGCCTTCGTAGCCTCCCACCCATAGGCTTGGCGTACTTCACACCCATGAATAGGACTCTACTTGAAGTGGCATGTTGGACTCCAAGGATAATTTACAAACCTAGTGCGCTGATACCATCTTTGTCACGACCCGTACCTAGGGTCTGGGAGTGACATAGAAAATGGGAACCCGAGAGTCCCCAAACAAGTCTCAATGTATCCAAAATCACATCATTGGTTCGGAAGCGTATTCAAATAGTAAAAACGTAGTTTTAAGGGATGGGAAAGTAGGATTAATGCTATGGAGATCTCATAAGGGAAAGGGATTAACATGGATTCATATAGCACGTAGCACATAAAGACTAAGGGGCGAATAAGTATGACTCGCGCTATGGAGGCAATTCGGGACTTAGGATATTTCGCATCATATCATACCATCAAGTCATAAGACTCATATCAAAGACATATAACAATATTTAATGGGTAACTAAGCCATGATATAGCCTCCGACATAGCACTTAGCATATAAATGTAAAAGAGTTTACAAGATATCCGATAATACCTTTAGTCATAAGATAGAACGGGGTCCACGACATACCCCAGTCTTACCCTCAAATACAAGTATCCTAAACAAAAATACCACAGGTAGAGGATAGGTGGCTTGTCCTTGAAAGATAGGACTCACCACAACAAGCAAAACTTGAGATCTGAGCTAAACATCGTACGGTGGATAGATGTACTCCTCGGTCCCCACATGGTGAGATCATGTAGGCAAAGGTATGCATTAGTACATTTGAATGTACTTAGTATGTAGGTATGCAATGTATATGGCTTATCAATCTTGCACTTGAATATTAGATGACAAGGGCACATGATATAGAAGAAGCATATATCCGAGAAGAATAGTATAACGATATGCCATGAAATTTATGATGCATGAAATGCAATAATGCTCATATATAGTGGGGATGTGACCTCAACCGATACAAGTAAGACAAAGCGAGCTATTACTTGGAATCCCAATGAAATCCTATCATTGGTAAAGAGGTGGTTTACTTGCCAAAGGTAAACCATACTTCACCTTACAGGAATATCACCTGTTTCGTATGAAGTAACCCCCTTACGAGAACATCACCCACTTCGGATAAGGTTTTCATATAGCATATCATATCACATAATACTTCACCTTACAGAAACACCACCCATTTCGTATGAAGCAACCTTCCTTACAGGATAATCGCCCATTTCAAATAAAATTCTCATAACCTATGTTATGCACATAATTCAAGGAAAGAGAGAGTAAACCCTCAATCCATCGATGCTAAGTCGGCATCTCACAAGAATACATATATGTACATATATACAGGATTTCAAGACACAATAGTCATTTCAAGTTCTTTCAATGCACATTTAGGCTCAAAAGCCAAATATCATTCAAAATAAATCGTACTTAGGCTCAAATGTGTAATCATAGCTCTTAGTCAAACTACTCATGCATTGGAATAGCTCGTCTACATATACGGAATGGTGCAAGCACCCAAAATGCTCAAAGATCCATAATCATTAACATATGTAATCACATTCTTGTCATAACCAATACCTTATCAAAATAATATCATGAAACATAATTGGGCTTAACCCACTTTATAATTTCCATAAAAACCAATTTTTATGAATGCATATGGCGTGGATGATGTGGGAATAACATGGGTATTGAGATACAATCTAAAATTAATAATATAATATGAAATTGAAGTAAATCAATCAAATCCACATTTAAAATATAATATAAATCATTCATGCATAAATCAATCTTTAAAAGGGACATGCATGTTCAAAACTTCATAACTTCAATGTAAATCATCATAATAGGGATTAAAGTAACTTAAAATCATAGATAAAGTACAACCCATACATCAATTAAATTTAATAAATCATATAATGAAAAACCCACATTTAAAGTAAGTTCAATTTCATGAAAATCAATTGAAAAAAGTTTGGATCTTCTTGGTTGAAAGAGGCCAAAAATCAATCCCACATACTTTGCTTAGAAAGATAAATTTGAAAATAATCTAGCTTGAAGTTGAAACCGCAATTGAATCCTAGCTTGAGTCTTGAGAGGACTTAGAGAGGATTGTTTTTTTCTTTAGGAGTTGATTTTAGAGTATGAGTGTTTCTAATGAGAATGAATTGAAATGAAGTAGTATAATCTGATTTAGATGCTTAGGATAGGTGAAAAAGTCATGAAACACTTTTTAAAAAAAAATCATAATTACATAAAAGCCATTAATGAAACGGATGAAAGTTGAGTCGTCATGCATTCACTGGCACTGGCATGGCCTATGAAGTACTTCACTGGCCGTGAACAGTGCCCATGAGATGACACTTAGACAAATTTTTTACATTGTCAACACTCAGAATTTTCTACGCAAAGAAACATCACACGGATGACCATACGGCCCGCGTGGAGTTACACGGGTCTTGCAAGTGGTCGTCAACTTACACATAGGAAATTTTTTGCATGAAAAATTATGAGATTATGATTCTATACTTAGAGAAAAATTCACGTCAGAATCCATATGGTGGGCCACACGGCCCGTGAGCCTTCACACAGACCGTGAAAGTGGTTGTGTGACCTCATTTAGCCTCAATTATTGGCGCCCCAAACTCATGGCCACCATACGGCCCTCCACACGGTCCGTGAAGTTTCACATGGATTGTGTAGTCTCCCTTGAGTCAACGCTTGGTCTAATTTTTGCGCAAAAGGACATCTTCAAGTTCCAATAGAGTCATACAAAGTCTAAGGCAATATACAACGCCTTAAGACACTTCAGTATGAGGCCCGCAACGCCTCGATATACAGCTAACTACGGCCTGCGATGCCTTAAGATATTTTAGTACATGGCCTGCGACGCCCCTGATTATATCATGTAGCATTATCTCGATAAATATGTACATCGGCCCTACGACGGTTGTGATCCCACCTTATTCATATCCTGCATGCCATTGCATTCATGCAATGCAATGCATTGCATCATCGACTGTATTTACTAAATTTTCTTATTACTATTCATGGTTATATTGTGTACTGACCCATTTTCATATAGTTGATAGAGTTCTTCATCATTACGTACTATTTTGATTTCTCATACCAAATCGGTTTAACCTACTAGGTACATTTTGGTGTACTCACCACTATTTTTTTCTTCCCTGCATATCGAGCATACCGAACTAGACATGGTAGCTGATTCATTCTATTAAAGTTTTCTCCAGTCATCCAGAGCATAGTGGTGAGGCTCAGACTATGAGTCGTCACGGATCTTTGAGACTTCTTTTATTTTCTTTCCTTTTGAACTATGTATCAGATACATTAGCTTTGTATCCCATTTTGAGACAGTTGTGTTTACTCTTGGTACTACTTTAGATGCTCTTGTACTATGACTTTGGGTTTTAGGATTGATTATGTTATATTGTGATTGTTTCTAGTTTATTTTATCCTTCTTTAATCGTGATCTAATTTTTGGTTGTGACATTTACTAATAGAGTATTCAAACAGTATCTTGATAGGTATGTGATTGTATTTATTGATGACATTTTGGTGTATTCTATAGATAAAGGGGAGCATGCAAATCACCTTAGAATCGTGTTATAGACTCAATGATAATCAGTTATATGCAGATTTTTCACAGTGTGAGTTTTAGCTCAAGTCTGTGGCTTTTCTAGGCCATACTTTCTCGACTGATGGTATTCGAGTGGATACTAAAAATATTGAGGCAGTTAAGAATTGGGCCAGACCCACATCTCCAACTAACATAAGGAGCTTCTTGGGTTTTGCAGGCTCCTACCGTATATTTGTTGAAGGATTTTCATTCATGTCCTCACCATTGACTAAATTGACCCAAAAAGGACAAGTTCCAATGATCAGATGAATGTGCGAAGAGCTTCCCACGATTAAAAACAAGGTTGACTAATGTACAAGTTTTCACCTTGCTTGATATAACCAAGGATTTTGTGGTATATTGTGTTTCATCTAGAGTGTAACTAGATTTTGTGTTGATGTAGAGGGGAAAAGTGATATCTTATGCTTCTATACAACTTTAGGTTCATGGTAGGAATTACCCAACTCATGATTATGAGTTGCTAGCCATAGTGTTTGCTCTCATTATTTGGTGCCACTTCTTGTATGGAGTGCACGTATACGTGTTTACTGACCACAAGCGCCAACAATATGTCATCAACTAGAAAGCGCTCAACTGAGGCATAGGAGATGGTTTAAGTTTCTAAAGGATTATCAAATTAGCATTCTCTAAAACGCAAGCTAACATTGTTGGTAACGCTTTTACCAGGTTGTCAATGGGTAGTACAACTCATGTTGAGGAAAGAAAGAATGAGTTATCTACAGAAGTGCGTATATTGGCTCGCCTAGGAGTCCCACATGAAGAGTCTAATAAAGGCAAAGTTAATGTCCGAAATGGGTCTGCTTTATCTTTGGTGGCAGAGGTGAAAGAAAAGCAAGACAAAGTTCTTATTCTACTTCAGTTGAAGAAAGATGTTGATAAGCAGAAGGGTTTATGGTTTTCTCCAAAGAGGGAGATGGTGTGTTGAGACACTAGAGTAGACTGTGTTTCACAAATGTTGATGGTGTTCTAGGTAGAATTATGGCTAAAGTTCAAAGCTCTTGGTATTCCATTCACCCTTGCACTACAAAAATGTAAGATGGCTTGAGAGAAGTTTATTTGTGGAGTTGAATGAAGAGCAATATTGTTGAGTTTGTCTAGAAGTACCCAAATTGTCAACAGGTCAAAGATGAGCATCAAATCCATGTGAATCACAACCAAACTTTGAGATTCCTAAATAGAAGTAGGAGATGATTAATAAGGATTTCATTGTAGGCTTACCAAAGTCCCGAAAGCAGCATGATTCGATACGGGTGATTGTGGATAGAATGACCAAATTTGCTCCCTTTTTGGAAGTTAAGACTATTTACATTGCAGAGAATTATGCCATGTTGTACATTTAGGAGATTGTTAGATTACATGGAGTTACCTTGTCTATCATTTTAGATAGAGGAGCTCAATTCGCATAATAATTTTGGAGATCTTTTTTAGAAAGGATTGAGTTCAAAGGTGAATCTTAGTACAACTTTTCATCTTCAAATAGATGCCTAAGAAGAGCGTACAATTATAACATTAGAAGACATATTTAGAGCATGTTCCCTTGACTTTGAGGGTGATTGGGATGATCATTTACCTCTCATTGAATTTGCATATAATAATAGTTATTATGCAAGTATTCAGATGCTCCCCTCTGAAGCTTTGTATGAGAGGAGATGCTAATCACCAATTGGGTGGTTTGAAGTTGATGAAGTGGAGTTGATTGGTCGAGATTTGGTTCTTCAATTGAGAAGGTGAAGGTTATTAGAGAGACATTGAGGGCTGCACAAAGCCTCCAGAAGTCTTACACTGATGTGAGAAGAAGAGACATAGAGTTTGAGGTAAATGATTGGGTATACTTGAAAGTGTCGTCCATGAAGGGTGTCATGCAATTTTGGAAGAAGGGAAAGCCTAATCCCCACTATATTGACCCTTACCACATTATGAAGAGGATTAGGAATGTTGCTTATGAGTATGAGTTGCCTTTTGAGTTAGCAGAGATTCATTCGGTTTTCCATGTCTCGATGTAGAAGAAATGCTCGAACGATCCTTCTTTGTTAATCCCCATTAATTATATTGGAGTGAAAGATAGTGTGTCCTATGAGGAGATCCCAGTTCAACAACAACAACAACATACTCAGATGAATCCCACAAGTGGGGTCTGGGGAGGGCAGAATGTATGCTGACCTTACCACTACCTCGTAGAAGTAGAGAGGTTGTTTCCTGGGAACCCTCGTCTGAACAACCCATAGGCGGAGGAGATCCTGGTTCAGATTCTTGATTTTCAAATTCGCAGATTGAGGACCAAAATAATAGCCTCGGTCAAAGTCTTGTAGAGGAATCATTTTGTTGAGAAATCCACATGGAAAGATGAGGAGGATATGAAAGCTAAGTATCCGCATCTATTCATGTCTAATGATGAGAATGATGAAGATAATGTCCTTTCTCTTGATTTGAATTGAATTGTCTATCCTTAAGTTGATTTTTAAATGTCTAGATGGATAGTTGGTTAATTGTTCGGCTTGAGTTAGCCGTGATTGTTATTCATACTCTGAGTTCACCCTTTATTACTCTTCATTTAAGGAGAATGGTTCCAAGGGGGAGATCATGTTACACCCCGTAAAATTATGAAAATACCCCTAGACAAGAGATTACCTGCATAACACATAATCCATAGCCTTTATGGAATGTCCGAGGCCAGAATCGTGATTAGCACAAAAAATTATGCAGGAAATGGTCTTTGTTGAATTTTAGAGCAATCCGATCAGAAGATAATTTTTCAGGGTAAAGATATGAATTCCAGCAAGGTGTGAGACACATCTGTGCCGCAAACTTTCCACAAATTTGCACTTAATTCTATAGCTAATTTTTCTTTAGTATTAGAAATTCGATCAAAACAATTACTGTAAATATTGCACTGTATGTGACCAGGTCCACAATGCTGACTAGCTCCCCGACAGTTCAAAATATTCATCTTTTTTTAGGGGCATTCTAGAATTTTTCCTACCCCTTCTAAACATAACTCACAATTAATATTGGTCACATAGAGTGGAAAAAGGTTCTTAAACCCATTCCTAAGTATTCTATGCATCTTCACAAGCGATCTAGGTTTAAAAAGAGGAAAAAAGGGCTAGGATTCAAGCGATTAGGGTAAGAACTCTAGAAAATTGATTGTCTGTTCTCATCTCAGATATGTAAGGTTAACTTTAAACATGTAATTGTTCTTCCATGTGACCCATGATTGTGGTACGATGAATTGTGATGAAATTGAAGTCCTTATGATTTTGTTATTTTTGTAAACTTCATTTATATTTAATCCATTTTACTTATACTATAGAATTGATTATTTTTATGAATTTGTTTCTTGAACAAATGGTTTGAATTCTTATTTTAATGACTAAAACCATAGATTCATATTTATAAAAAAAAAAAAAAGCATGCATGAATGAACTTAAGGGATGAGTCTAGAGCCTTACTTGATGAATGTTGACTTTGATTGGGATTGTGATGTGAGAGTGGTGATGATGATGTTGATGGAAATTGATGGTCCTAAGAATCTGAATGAGTCATAAACTAATCCTAAAAGAATGTTCTTAACCAACGAGTTGATAGTCGACATAATGAATTGAGTTGACAAATGTCCAATGAGACTTTTTAACTGAGTTAGATAGACTTTGATGTCTTATGGGCTTGTTGAGTCTTGGGAGAGTAGCGAGAACCGAATTGATTGAGACTAAATAACAACTCAAACTCAATAACTACATAGCAAGCATAAGAGAGGATTGGACCGTGAAAATTGGATGTTTTCTTATTGTCCCAAAAAGAGGACTTGATATTCCTGATTATGGATCCACTGATGGGATGTCCTTTACCCTTGCAAGGTATTGGATGGATGTGACAATGACACACTTTGTAGTATCATTATTGACGAATAGATGATGGTTGTTGGTTAGAGAAACTCCTATATAGGTTTTGATGGTACTTTGAGTGGATTGGATTGGATGATATATAATTGGCCATTATCTAAGCAATATTCTTACTTTAGACTCTTGACATTCTAATTGAGTTTTTTACTTCTTGATTTGAGTTATTTGAGTTGATGTTAGTCTTCCTTTACCTGTTTCAGTCTGTTAATTTACATACTTGTACATTCCATGTACAAACGTCCTTTTGGACCTGCATCATTTTATGATTCAGAGACAGGTACTAGAGATCATGAACAGGCACTCCGTTGAAGATCTTCTTCACTATTCAGCTTATGGTGAATCCTCCCCTGCTATCAGAGTATAGTGCATTTCTTTTCTATCTTTCAGTTTATCCCTTTTTACTTTGAGTTATTGTAGCCATGATATATCATTAGTACCACTTAGTCAGATGGTTAGAGGTTTCATAGACTGGAGGTCGAGTTGTGATTGGAAATTGTTTGGCTAATTTCTTCATACTAGTCTTATTCTATTGAAATGATAGACGGGTGGGCCTTTGGCTATTGACCATAAATTTGATTATTATTTCCTTTAAGGTATTCTCGATTATTGACGTATTCCGCTATTAGGTATTTGGGGTTCCAATACTTCAAATTGGAGGAAGCAGGTGATAGTGTGGTGGAATGTGAACCCTTGGAATAGTACTCCATATCAGCAGACTCTAGCTACCGTAGGACAGGACAGTATGATGAACTAAGCCACTTTAACTCATCAACATTTTCAACATGGATTGTATTCCAGGAGGATTCAACAAGAACCACATACTTATAGCACCAAAGTTCAACTTATCAGTGACAAGATGAAATACATATTTTGCTGGTTCCTGCAAAACAGCTAGTGGAATTTTATAATAGGCCATCCAAAATTAGTCTTTGGGTGCAAGCCACGCCAAGGGTACTCTCCGAGGAGATGACACCAAATTTATAGTCTACTATAAATTCTAAAGCAATGGATTAGGTAATAGCTCGTGAGGTCCAACACTTCATTGAAAAGTTTCCCTCATAGTCCCGCTTCTGTATTTATCATGCATTTTTTGCTTTTCTTCCATTCCATGCTCGAATTAAAAAGTAACTTCGAAAACAACATTCTGCAATTACTGATTTACTATAAAAATAAAAGGAAGAACAGCTGATTAGTAGGGAATAATGAAGTATTATTCAGAAACCTATAATTGATGAGTTTGAATTATCCATTACAACTATAAATTTACCACGACACGAAAAACCTGAAAGAATGTCCTCTACATAGAACTATTGTTACAAACCAATAAATCACAAAAGCGTGAGAGTCATAAAGTTATGAACATAGCTTCCCCATTTACTACAACTTTAGATAAGTATTGTCAGTTGTTCCAAAATCTACAGGAGCAGAGTCTGTGAATGCAAGATTGGTGAGGTCAATTCATTTAACAAAAAATATGAAAGAAAGAATAAATTATAATTTCACCGACTTCTTTATTCATATTGAAAATGACATAGAAAGCATAACACAAGACAATGTAATACTACTTTTTAAATGAATCTCAACATTAAGGGTACACATGCAATGCACGTGCGGTGAATCTAGCATATTTAAAGAAGCAAATTATCTAGCAGATTTCATCACTAATACAACAACAAATGAAGAAGGTATATTGCATTTCTTAATTTGCACCAGTTACGTAGCAATGGGAAGAAGAACCGTAAACGGTGATAAAAGTGGCACCCCAAGTATCAGAAACAAAACAAGAAGGAACAATGTCAAATAAAATACTGCAGAAGATACCACATAAACTTCACAAGGTCTCACATCAAAAATATTTACACATTAGTTTGTGACATAGATGTGAGAGCTATATAAGAGACAAAAATGGAGAACAACAAACAGTGAAGATTTGGCAACTAAATCAGCATCAACGCACTTGCTTACTACTGAGGGATCAAGGAGAAAGAGCCTCAGAGTATTTGGGGTACCTCCCCTACTATTTCAGCTAAAAGAAAGGGATAATTTAAGATCTATAAGGGATAGAGAGGAAAAGGTAAGAAGAATAAATTACTTACAAAGAGGCACGAAGTTGGAAAGCTGGTTCATCATTTATAGAGCCTTACATAAGCCCATTTTTTCACTGCAATACACACCTAAAGGAGAGAGTTGGTACACAAAAACAAAAAAGAAAAGTTGGATCAAAAGAAAGGACATCTTACTTATGCATACTGAGAAGAATACCTCAACCAACTATTATCAGGTACACAGTTGATTGCCCACAACAAAAGGAGAAGAAAGGTATAACTAGGAAAAAATTCAAACATCAGAGGTGGTATAGAGTGTTAGAGATAGAAATGAAGGACGAGGAAGAGACAACTAGGAACCGTACTTTATAGGGCCTTGTACTATTTCTCTAATTGTGGCCATTTTCGGGCTTGACCAACTTTTAAATTATTTTTTGGGGGCCAATGTGATGTTGAGTCTTTAATAAAAAGGCACTGAGCCAATGTTTTGATTAAAAAGCATTATGTATTTGACAGATAAGGGAATAATTGCAGTGAAATTACACAAAATGAATTCCAGCAAAATCGGTGAACTAAGCAAAATCAATAAGTTTTTTTAGAATAATTCACCTCAATTGCAGTTTGTTGATAAATTTTCTTTTTATGAATTTTAGTAATATCAGTCAGAGAGTGTTTCTGATTTAGTCATTTGTTAGATTCTTTTTCTTTTGACTAGAATTTCTCAATAAGAAACTGTAATGACCCGTTAGGTCATTTCAAAAATTATTCATCCTATTTTCCTACACATATCCTTCTCGTAAATTTTAACGGGTAGTTTAGACGATTCGATAATAAAGACTATGTAATTTATGAGTGAGTTTGAATAATAAATAATATAAGTGGTGGGCTAAATGTTAATTTAGTGAAATTTTTATACCAACTGGTGCTTATATTTTAAAATAAATTACAAAACTTTTAAAACTTAATTAGGTAAAAAAAAAAGTAATAAGAAGAAGAAGAGAAGAAAAGGGTTGAGCGCTTACCTTCAACGACGACAACGGACAAACCAGGTGAGAATGAAATACTATTAAGGATAATGGTGATTGGGTTGATTAATAAAGTTATATTATACATACATATATAAATATGCATATAGAACATGGCAATTGGAAATGCGTTGGTGGATCGAGCACTCTGCAAGTGCTTTTGGTTCATTGTTTAGCAAAACTTATTATTTTCTTGTGGGGTTTCGAAAGTGTAATATATATGTATATGTTTTGTATTGATATTCAGGGTTTGTATTGTATGAATAACTATTAGATCTATAGTATTTGGAGAAATTAAGACTTAACCCTAGGCTTGGAATTTTGGAACTTAATTATAGATTTAGATGAGTTTTGGATCTAACCTAGACATATAGTAGTTTGGGTGTTTTTTTTGTTAGTTTGAAAATCTTATTGTGAACTTTTATTTGATTAGATCGTGGTACTACAGATTCTATTCAAAAGGGGAAGGCACAAGTGTTTTATTGATCGTGATTTGATTAAGGAAAGTGAACTTTCAAAACCTTGTAATTCTCATAGAATTCTCAAATTATCATGTCTTCTATCTGTGATTCATGAGGTATTTTAATATTATAAAAAAGAGGTAATTAAATATAAATGTGAGTTGGTGTGGTGGGGTGACACTTGAATTGAAAATATGGCTAAGTAATGAGAATTTTATTTTTGAGATATATTGTTGTGGTTGGTGATTATGAGTGGATTTGTTTGTAGACTTTATCTATTGTTCATTCATTCGATGTCACACACATTTGCATTGATTCTGAATATTGATATGAGTGAGATGGTAAAAGTTGAGGCCGAGGTCTTTACCGGTCGAAATATGATGCCGAGGTCTTTGCCGGTGAGATTGTAATATTAAAATCTATACTAGTGATATTGTGGTGCCGAGGTCTTTGCCGGCGATGATATTATGCTGAGTTCTTTACCGGCGATGTTGTTGTATTGAGGTATTTTTCAGTGATGTTATGATGCCGAGGTCATTACTGGTAATTATTGCATAAGCATTGCATCTCATCCTTGCATATTCTTGTGTGGTATGATGTTATTCCTACGATTGATTGTGTTATAACTTGTGAGTTGTGGCTTGTGATTTGATAATTGTGATATATTGAAAAACTATCATTATTGCATATTATGTGTTGTTGGGCTTGGCTGATTGTCTGTGCAAGTTGTAGTTATGGAGGTCGGTTGGGATGAAAGGAGTTTGTGTATTACATTGGACTTATTCTGTTTTGTTAGTTGACTTGTTGGGTACCGCATTGTTTTGGTACTCACCCTTGCTTCTACACTTGTGTAGGCCTTGAGCCCGGACAATGAGTAGAAATTTTCCTTGATCATCCGAGGGTTCCCAGGAGATTTAGAGAGGTAGTTGTTGTCTTCTGGCTGACTCTCTTGCTCCTATTTCTTTAGTACTTTGTTCTATTCGAGAAGAAAGACACTTCAGACTTGTACCTTTGTGATTTTTCTGTATTGTTAGTGGCTTTTACACGTGAAAGACACTTCAGACTTGTACCTTTGTGATTTTTCTGTATTGTTAGTGGCTTTTACACGTGACAACCAGTCCTTGGGAATTGTTTAAGTTTTTCATGATTTTCAGCTTTAGTTCCCTATCTTAGTTAATTACTTCCCCGCAATATTTCTGTTCCTCATTAGGTTTAGGCTGACTTGTTCTGGTGTGATTGAGCAAGTGCTATCACATCTATTTTAGGGTCGTGACAATTGGTGTCAGATCCCTAGGTTCAAAGGTCTCATGTATGTACGAGCCAAGTCTAATTAGAGTCTCCAGGATCGGTACGGGGACGTTTGTAATTATCTGTGAGAGGCTATGAAGACCGTTAGGAAACTTCTTTTTATTTATTCTCTCTTATCGTGCATGGTTATCGTCATTAGTATTGAGTTGTGCCCATGCTCTTTTGACAGATGGCAAGGCCTAGAGCTACGATTACTGGTGGTAGAGGCGAGGAAGCTCCTGAGACTATTATTGAGGCCCTAGTTAGAGGTAGGGGAAGGGATTGAGCTATAGGCCATGCTCGTGGAGGGACATCAGTGAGAGGACGTGCCCGAGGAGCGGCATCAGTTAGAGGACAGGCTAGAGGGGCTTCTCCAGAGCCACAGATAGAAGTTGATAAGGATCAGGCTCTTCTAGAGCCCACAGTTGCACCATTGCTCTAGGACACCCTGTTGAAGCTGATGGGCATGCTTGAGAACCTCACTCTAGGGGGTGGTGCGACAGGCACACAGTGAGTTTTTCAGACAAGAGCAGGAGAACAGGATTCAGGGCAGCATCACAACCGAGTTCATGATAATCAGGTGGTTCAGCCCCAGTGGTTGTTGTACCAGCTATTGGGGCACAAACCACTCCAGAGGCAGTTTTGGCAGCAGATGATCAGCTTAATTACAAAAGATTTCAAAAGATGAAACCACCTCAATTTCAAGGTTGTAGGAGCGAGGACACCCATGAGTTTCTGACCTTATGCCATGAGATTCTAGAAGCAGTGGGTTTGGTTGATCAGTGTGGTGTTCGTTTTGTTGCACTCCAGCTCCGTAGGCCAGCCAGGGAGTGGTGAAGGACTTATGTGAGCTCAAGACCAGTCAGATCCCCTCTAGTGCATTGGAGTGTGTTCTCCAGTGCTTTTCGGGATCGTTTCATTCCTTGGAGTGTACGAGAGGAGAGCCGATTAAGGTTTGAGGATTTGAGACGGGGTGGTATGATTGTTACTGAGTATGAGGCTCGTTTTTGTCAGTTATCTTGACATGCCTTAGCTATAATTCTAGATGAGGTGGAGAGAGTCTACAGGTTCGTGAGGGGCTTGAATTTGTCCATTAGATCTTATGTATTCAGAGCAGCTCGTGAGGGGGCTTCCTTTCAATCTATTGTGAGCACCGCCAAGGAGGCAGAGTTGTTGGTTCGAGAGGAGTTTGGGGACCCTAAGATGGCTCGTACTACGGGAAATTTTTCTAGTACTTCATCAGGATGTAGACGTTCGCATAGGAGTGGTGGATCTTTTTGGCATCAAGATCCTGTGCATGCATCTATGCCAGCAACTGAGGGTCGACAGATGTCTCGAGGGTCCGACAGTTCCACCCGTGGTAGCCATAGCAGTTCATTTGGTGGACAACAGTCTTCTACATAGAGGTCTTGCTTTGGGTGTGGGGATCCAGGCCACTTGATTCTACAGTGTCCTTTTCAGATTCATTTGGGACCTAATCGCACTTATTCGGCAGCTCAAGTTAGAGATTTGGCTCCACCGACGAAGGGTCGAGGCAGGGGTCAAACTACTAGAGGTAGTAGGACTTCAGATAGTGGTGCCTTGGTTTCACGTGGTGGAGATCGAGGTGTTACTCAGACCGGGGGTGGTAGAGGAGCTCAGTGCTATTCTTTTCTTGGGAGGCCCGAGGCTGAGGCTTCAAACGTAGTTATTACAGGTATTGTTCCAGTTTGTCATCGACCTACATTTGTGGTATTTGATCCTGGATCTACCTACTCTTATGTGTGTACGTACTTTTCATCTGGGTTTGACTTATTGTGTGAATGAATGTCAGTGCCCGTGCATATTTCCACACTGGTAGGTGAGCATTTAGTGGTGGATCGAGTGTATCGATCTTGTTTCTCTTGTTGGGTATGATACTTGAGTAGATATGATTATTCTTGAGATGGTAGACTTTGATGTTATCTTGGGGATGGACTAGCTTTCTCCTTATTATGCTATTCTTGATTGCTATGAAACAATTGTGACCTTAGCCATGCCCGGTGTACTAAAGATTGAATAGAAGGGTAATAGTGGTACTTATCCTAGCAAAGTTATTTCCTACATCCATGCTCAGAAATTGATTGACAGGGGGTGTCTTTCTTACTTAGCTTTCATTCGAGATACCAATGTTGAACCACCTTCTATGGAGTCTATTCCTGTGGTTCAGGAGTTTGTCGATGTGTTTCCTACTGATCTTCCAGGTGTTCCTACCGATAGGGATATTGACTTTCCTATTGATCTAGAGCTAGGCACTAAGCCCATCTCCATCCCTCCATGTAGAATGGTTCCAGCAAAACTTAAAGAATTTAAGGAGCAACTTCAAGATTTGCTGAGCAAATGGTTTATTCGTCCTAGTGTGTCACCATGGGGTGCCGCCGTCTTGTTTGTGAAAAAGAAAGATGGGTCTATGAGGATGTGTATTGATTACAGACAATTGAACAAGGTGACTATCAAGAACAAGTACCCTCTTCCCCGTATTAATGACTTGTTTGATCAGCTTCAGGGAGCAGCTCTGTTCTCTAAGATTGATTTGGGGTCTGGTTATCATCAGTTGAGGATTAGGGCATCAGATATTTCTAAGATAGCTTTTCGAACCCGTTATGGCCACTATGAATTTTTGGTGATATCGTTCGGGTTGACTAACGCCCTTGCAACATTCATGGAGTTGATGAATAAGGTGTTTTGTCCTTATTTAGATTCTTTTGTGATAGTATTCATTGATGACATTTTGATATATTCCAAGACTGAGGCTGATCATGTTCGTCACTTGAGGATAGTGCTACAGAGGTTGAGGGAGGAAATGTCATATGCAAAATTTTCCAAGTGTGAGTTCTGGCTTGATTCAGTGGTATTCTTAGGGCATGTGGTGTCCAAGGAGGGGATTAGAGTGGATCCAACTAAGGTTGAGGCAGTTAGAGGTTGGACACGACCTACTTCAGCTACCGAGATTCGCAGTTTTGTGGGGTTAGTTGGGTATTATCGACGGTTTATTCAGGGTTTTTCTTCCATTGCAGCCCCATTGACTAGATTAGCTCAAACAAATGTAGCCTTTCATTGGTCCGAGGAATGTGAAGCGAGCTTCCAAAAGCTCAAGACTTTGTTGACCTCAGCTCCCATTTTGACACTACCTAAGGCAGGTATGGACTTCATGGTGTATTCTGATGCTTCAGGAGTTGGTTTAGGTGGTGTGTTGATGCAAAAGGGGAATGTGATTGCTTTTGCTTTTGGACAGTTGAAGGATAATGAGAAGAACTATCCTACCCATGACTTAGAGCTAGATTCTATGGTTTTTGTGCTTAAGTTGTGGCGTCATTACTTATATGGTGTACATTGTGAGGTCTTCATTGATCATATGAGTCTTCAGTATATTTTCAGTCAAAAAGATCTGAACTTGAGGTAGCGTAGGTGGATTGAGTTGCTAAAAGACTATGATTTGACCACTTATATCATCCGGGGAAGGCTAATGTGGTGGCTGATGCTTGAGTAGAAAGACTTCTAGCATTGGGAGTCTAGCCGCCATTCGAGTTGAGGAGCGACCTTTGGCCAGGGATGTTCACCGTCTAGCTAACGGCCTAGTTGGGTTACAGCTTTCTGATGAGGGTGGTGTACTTGCTTTTATTGAGGCTCGTTCTTCCTTGATGGACCAGATTCGAGAGCGCTAGTTCGAGGATGAGAAGTTGTGTCTCATTAGACACAAAGTGGCTAGAAAAGAGGCTAAGGAAGCGGTGCTTGATCCTGATGGTGTTTTGAGGATTGGAGGTCGAGTTTTTGTGCCTAAGGTAGGTTATTTGATTAGATTGATTCTTAAAGAGGCTCATTGTACTCGTTATTCCATTCATCCAGGAGCAGCGAAGATGTATCATGATCGGAGTCAGCATTACTAGTGGTGTGGCATGAAAAAGGGCATCACAAACTTTGTGTCCAGGTGATTAACTTGTCAGCAGGTTAAGTATGAGAACTAACGACCTGGAGGTAAGTTACAGAGGATGCCCATTCATACATGAAAGTGGGAGTATATCACCATAGATTTTGTTGTGGGTTTGCCCACTACTGTGGGTGGTTATGACTCTATTTGGGTAGTTGTGGATCGATTGACTAAGTCTGTCCATTTCATTCCTGTCAATGTTAGGTATACAGAGGAGAAGTTGGCTGAGTTTTACATCAGCCAGATAGTTAGATTGCATGGTGTACCGGTATCTATAATCTCAAATCGGGGTTCACTCTTTACTTCACATTTTTGGAGGGCCTTGCAGCATAGTCTAGGCATTCAGCTGGATATGAGTTCAGCCTTTCACCCTTAGACAGATGGACAGTGTGAGCGGATGATTCAGTTGTTGGAGGATATGCTTCGAGCGTGTGTGATCGATTTTGGTTCCCATTGGGACCAACACTTGCCCGTAGCAGTGTTTGCCTATAATAATAGTTAGCACTCCAGTATTCAGATGACTCCTTTTGAAGCTTTGTATGGTAGACGGTGCAGATCTCCGATTGGTTGGTTTGATTCTGCTGAGATGGACTCATTAGATGCAGATTTCTCAGGGATGTTATGGAACAGGTCCGTATGATTCAGGGTAGGTTGTTGACCGCTCAGAGTCGACAAAAGAGTTATGCAGATAAGAGGGTTCGAGCTCTAGAGTTTATGGTGGGCGATTATGTTTGGCTTAGAGTGTCACCTATGAAGGGTGTTATGCAGTTCGGTAAGAAGGGAAAGCTTAGCCCTCGATTTATTAGCCCTTTTGAGATTTTAGAGTGAGTTGGAGAAGTGGCCTATAGACTAGCCCTACGACCTAGCTTGTCATCTTGCATTGCTTCGGAAGTATGCCCCGATGAGTCTCATATACTTTCATTTGATTCGGTGGTGTTGAGTCGAGACTTATCGTTTGAGGAGGAGCCTATAGCTATTCTGGATAGATAGGTTCGAAAGCTTAGAAACAAAGAGATTGCTCCGATGAAGGTGCAATGGAAGAATCGTCCAGTTAGAGAGGCGACTTGGGAGACAAAGTCTGACATGCATGCTTAATATCCTCATTTTTTCAAAGCTTTAGGTACTTTCTTTTACTTTATGTTCGAGGTCGAACATGGTTTTTAGTGGTGGATAATGTAATGAACTGTTAGGTCATTTGGAGAATTAGTCATCCTAGTTTCCTACACATATCCTTCTCATAAATTTTAGCGGGTAGTTTGGACTATTCGATAACGAAGACTATGTAATTTATGAGTGAGTTTGAATAATTAATATAAGTGATGGGTTAAATGTTAATTTAGTGAAATTTTTATACCACTTGGTGCTTATATTTTAAAATAAATTACAAAACTTTTAATACTTAATTAGGTAAAAAAAAAAAGAAGAAGAAGAGAAGAAAAGGGTTGAGCGCTTACCTTCGACGACGACAGACAAACTAGGTGAGAATGAAATACTATTAAGGATAATGGTGATTGGTTGATTAATAAAGTTATAATATATATACATATATAAATATGCATACAAAACATGGCAATTGGAAATGGGTTGGTGGATTGAGCACTCAGCCAGTGCTTCTGGTTCATTGTTTAGCAAAACTTATTATTTTCTTATGGGGTTTCAAATGTGTATACATATGTATATGTTTTGTATTGATATTCGGGTTTGTATTGTATGAATAACTATTAGATCTATAGTATTTGGGAAAATTAAGACTTAACTCTAGGCTTGGAATTTTGGAACTTAATTATAGATTTAGATGAGTTTTGGGTCTAACCTAGACATATAGTAGTTTGGGTGTTTTTTTTGTTAGTTTGAAAATCTTATTGTGAACTTTTATTTGGTTAGATCGTCGTACTACAGATTCTATTCAAAAGGGGAAGGCACAAGCGTTTTCTTGATTGTGATTTGACTAAGGCAAGTGAACTTTCAAAACCTTGTAATTCCCATAGAATTCTCAAATTATCATTCCTTCTATGTGTTATTCATGAGATATTTTAATATAATAAAAAGAGGTGATTAAATATAAATGTGAGTTGGTGTGGTGGGGGTGACACTTGAATTGAAAATGTGGCTAAGTGATGAGAATTTTATTTTTGAGATATATTGTTGTGGTTGGTGATTATGAGTGGATTTGTTTGTAGACTTTATCTCATGTTCATTCATTCTACGTCACACACATTTGCACTGGTTCTTAATGTTGATATTAGTGAGATGTAAAAGTTGAGGCCGAGGTCTTTACTGGTTGAGATGTGATGCCGAGGTCTTTGCCGGCGAGATTGTAATATTGAGATCTTTACTAGTGATATTATGGTGCCGAGGTCTTTTCCGGCGATGATATATGCTGAGGTCTTTACCGGCGATGTCGTGGTATTGAAGTACTTTGCAGTGATGTTATGATGCCGAGGTCATTGCCGGCAATTATTGCATAAGCATTGCATCTCATCCTTGCATATACTTGTGTGGTATGATGTTATTCCGACGAGTGATTGTGTTATCACTTGTGAGTTGTGGCTTGTGATTTGATAATTATAATATACTGAAAAAACTATCTTTAATACGTATTATGTGTTGCTGGGCTGGGCTTATTGTCTGTGCAGGTTGTAGTTGTGGAGGTCGGTTGGGATGAAAGGAGTTTGTGTATTATATTGGACTTATTCTGTTTTGTTAGTTGACTTGTTGGGTACCACATTTTTTTGGTACTCACTCTTTCTTCTACACTTGTGTAGGTCTTGAGTCCGGACAGTGAGTAGAAATTTTTCTCGATCATCTGAGGCTTCTCAGGAGATTTAGAGAGGTAGTTGTTGTCTTCTGGATGACTCTCTTGTTCCTATTTCTTTAGTCCTTTGTTCTATTTGAGAAGAAAGACACTTCAGACATGTACTTTTGTAATTTTTCTATATTGTTAGTGGCTTGTACACGTGAGAACCAGTCCTTGGGAAGTATTTAAGTTTTTCTGCTTTAGTTCCCTATCTTAGTTAATTACTTCCGCGCAGTATTTTTGTTCCTCTTTAGGTTTAGACTGACTTGTTCTGGTGGGATTGAGCAAGTGCTATCACATCCATTTTTGGGTCGTGGCAGAAACATTGAAATTTGACAAGTGAGAAAAAGAAAAAGCTCAGCTTATAGTACGATGTGTAATTCATACTCATGTAGTCTACAAAAAATAATATGTTATGTCGATATAGATTGACTATGTTATGTGAGTTTAGAATCCAAAGTGATGTTACATAATTAATTAGTTATGAACTAGGACCTACTAAATTGGATAATGGAAAAAGAATTTGATTTTAAAAATTTTATAGTCAAATATTATTAAATATTCACATATATACTTTTTTTGTCCTAAATTACTTTGTCACTCCTATTTTTAGAATTAAAATTCCTCACTAACATATTTAAGATTTAGTAACTGAATATGTATTCATATATGCTCATTTTATCCTAAATTTCTTGACCATTCTAGTTTAGTGTATTTAAATTTATTTACTAACAGTGGGAAAAGTATTTACATAATCAACAACATTATTTTAAATTGCAACAACAGAAACAAGTAGAATTAACTTTGAAATGACACTATTAATAGATTACTAGTGATGATAAATCTCATAAATAAATAAATAGATTATCAGTGACAAATGACTTTGTCACCTAAAATACCTATTTTGTCACAAAAGAACTTTCGTGATGAAAACAATTCGTCAAATATGTCACCAAATGCATACAACTACAACAAAGTGTTTCATCACTATATTGAATATCATTAACTATGAAAATATTTTTCATCACCAAGCATATATTATCTATGACGAACTTGTTTATCAAAGAAATAATATTTTTGTAGGCAATAATGTGTTTGTGTCACTAAAAAAGTTATTAATACCGACGAAAATGATGTGTCATTAACTATTTCTATAATAAGTGATGAAGTTATTTGCCTCTAGGTTTATATGTATTTTTTCATTGAACAAATATTATTCCATCATCAAAAAACTGTTTTTTACATATGAGTTCTTCTTTTGTCGCTAAATCTATATATTTGTGAAAATTTTGCTTTTTTACAATTTTATAGTTGAAAATAATTCTATCATCACTAAAAATATTTTTTTTACTAAAAAAAAAAAGAAATTTGTCACCGTAGAATATCATAATTAGCGATGATCATAATTGTCATAAAACACAAAGTTAATTATTAAGTAATAGGTAGGCTATTTTTGGATAAATCTTATTCTTGTTACCAAATGTCATATTATTTTTATGACGAAAATATTATTGTCTTAAAAAGTATAATAGTCACCGCTAAAAATTAAGCTTTTAAGGACAAAATATTTTCTCACTAGTCATTCATACTGATATAGATTCTATTTTTATTTAATTAGATTTTTGTGAATTTAAAAATTTATAGAAAATTTAGAATTTGTAAATCATAAATTAATATCTTAAAATTCATAATGCAGTTTGTTCTATAATAAGAAATATACAAATTAAAAATAACAAAATACTAAAGGAAGCAAGATGACAACAATAATAATAAGTTGCACACTGTTATATAGTTCTAATGAAGAATAAAAAGAAAATGACATTGAGATGATGTTTCATTGCATACTAGCTCCTTTAAAAAAAACTAATATTAAGGAACTTTTATCCAACTTTAAAGTATAATCAAGATATACTATACATTAAAAAAACAAAAATATAGATGGTGGTGTTGGGATGTGGAGCCTGATTAATATGTAAAGGTTTTTTTTATATATTAACGATCTATAGTTGTACTATTTTTTATTCTTCTCCGTGTATTCTGTAACAGTGTTATTTATTAATATAAATAGTGTATCACCGTGGAGGACACCCAAAAGGTGTTACCACGAACTGACTTTTTTCTCTCTGTCTAGGTTTACTAAAATCTTCTTGATTCTTTAATTGTTCTTCGAAATGACAAGGTGTTGTTGTAATCAATCCTAACAGGTGACTGTAACTATAACAGTCCTAAGGTAGCAAAACTCCTTGTCGTGTAAGTTCCAACCCTTGTAATTATGATTGGAGTGAAGAAGCAATAAATCTATTTATTTCAGGCTTTAAAATCAGTAGTTCTAGCGGTCGCCTCAGTTCATTCAAATTGCTTTTCATTATTCAGAAAACGTAACAAAGATAAAATATGAGCTTGTTTTATAGCAACAGTAATTATTCGCTGTTGTTTTAAGGTCGACATTGCTTCTAAAAGTATCATTGCAGAAGCACTTCTGTCGCAACTAATCTTGATTCCCACCTTCCACAATCTGTGTAAAAAAGTGAAAAATCTAAGATTTGATTTTATTTATTAAATCATGATACAAACAAACTAAAAAGTTATAAGGTTACTAAATCTACCTTAATAGATAACTTGATAGGATTCAGTAATCACTAAATCATGGAAAAGAAACAAAGTGCTAATAAGTTATAACATTGTTACCTATTTAATAAAAAGCACTGTAATAATAATTATAATTCAATGCACTACAATACTTCTCAAGAATGAAATACCTTATGAAGTTAAAAAATCTATTCACTATATATTCATGTATAAAGTCTCTTAGTATGTCTTTCTGTATTGATTACAAAATGACATTTTCCGTTGTTGATAAAGATACCTAGAGTTGTGTTAGTATTTTAACAGCCTAGAGCCTCATGCATGCAAACAAACTATGCTACAGTAACACCCTAACTTTTTTTTTTAACTAAGATTGAGTCATCCTTCATATGATATACGATTTTAATTGATAATTCTTAATTGAGCATAGATGTTAAAGTTAATTTCTTAGAGTGAGAATACAATTGGAGATGATAAAAGGATCTTTTACATCAAGTCAAGTCCAAATAATTTCTACCGACTAAGTTTTCGTATGAGTTGATAGAAGGGTCAACTTCAAATGCCCATATCTCCTAAAGTATAATGAGTTAGGTGACCCATAGTATATCAAATTAAAGATCTTTGAATTAGCTTTCGAACACATCTTATTTCGCCTTAATCAAAGTTCGGACTAGAAAGTTATGAGCATTTTACTTAATACATGCAGAGCTTCCTGAAGAGCCGCGACAACTCTGCTTCGCGGACCTATCACGAGCCCTTTTTGGATAAGCTAAGAGACATCCTTTTATTTTATTTGAGGGTACTTTTAACCTCAATCCTTTGGGAGTCTATTTAAGGTCCCAACACGCATAAAACATCAGTTTTCATAATTAAATAAAGTTAGGATTAACTTTCAAGATTCATCCTCAAGGTGAGTTATACTTCATAAATTTTAAGCTATCCAACCTAAATTCTTCATCTATTCATGAATCCCCAATAGAATCTTAAATCATAACCTAGGGTTTCAAGAAAACGAATTCAAGAATCCCAAGAAAGGATTTGTTTATTCTTCTTTTCACGAATTTGGGTTCTTCATCAAGAACTCTAAAGATTCTAAGTCAAGAATTCAGGAATCAAAGAAAAGCTCTTCAAACAATATCTTTCCAAGTTCTTCCACTCTAAAAGAACTACCGAGGTCGAGGAATTTCTCCAAGAAAACAAGTATTCATAAAGTTTCAATTGTAATATCAACTTTCCAGGTATGTAAGGCTAAACTAAAAGCATGAGATTGTTCTCTCATGTTCCCCATAGAGGTCATAGATGAGTTGATGGTTGAGAAGTCTACATGCATGAATTCTTGAGAGTTTTTCATTGAAAAATTGATTTGAAATTACATGTTTTCTATGTTGATGATCATCATACTAATTTTTTTCTTGAAGTTAACATTTCAAGGAGATTTTGCATAACCCTACATGATTATTTGAAAAGCATGCATAATGAACTTAAGGGGTTGAGTCTAGAGCCTTGACAATGATCATGTCGGTGATGTTGTGATTGTGTTTTAAATTGATGAGAGTCTTGATGATGATGTTGATGAGAATGATGTTCATGAGTCTTAAAACTTGAAACAAAATTTTAAAAGAGTGTTTTGAGTCCATGATGTTGATGTAGATGAGACGAGTTGATGCTGATGTTGAGGTACTATGTCCCTATGGGACTGATGATGAGGTATTATGTCTCTATGGGACTAATAATGAGGTATTATCTCCCTATGGGTCTGATGAGGTTGGTGTTTTATGAGCATGTCGAGTCCTGGGAGGAGTATTGAGCACCGAAATGGATGAGAGTGAGTCCCACTTGAACCCATTAACTGCATGGCCCGTGTAGGAAGAGAGGATTGAACCGCAACTCGGATGGCTCCTTTCTTGTCCCAAAAGAGGACTGAGTTTTTTTTCTTGTGGATCCACTGTGGTTGATGTCCTTTACCCCCGGCAGGGTACTGGATAGATGTGGCGACGACATCGCTTCGTTATATCATCACTAGCTCATAGGTGATGGTTCTCGATTAGAGAAACTCCCAGTAAGGTCTTACTTAATAGTACTCTTATGGTGATGTTGATGTGATGAGTTGAGTCGAGCTTCCTTGAGTTGAGTTAAGTCAAGTTTCCTTGAGTTTAGTTGAGTCGAGTTGAGTTCCTTGAGGTGAGTCTGATGTATTGATGAGATGTTGATGGGTCATTTGTCTACTCTCCACTCTTTCTTTAGATAGACATTTGACATTCTGATGGAGTATGATGTTGAGTTGATGTTTTTCCTATATTATTCTACTTGTGTCTGTTTCACTCAGCTATTTTACATACCAATACATTTCATGTACTGATATCACCTTCTGGGACTGCATCGTTTTATGATGCAGAGGTAGGTATTAGAGATCATCGACAGGCGGTTCATTGAGGATCTATTTTGCATTCAGCTGATCGGTGAGACCTCCTTGATTTCAGAGGATTTCTATATTATTATCATCTAGCTTGAGTAATACTTTATTTTTCTTGAGTTGGGTAACCATGGCCTGTCATGGTACCATTTAGATGTTTGAGTTAGAGGCTTCATAGACACTGAGCAGAGGATATTATGTATTGTTTTTTTTCAACTATTCTTTGTTGGAAATTAACATTTTATATAAAGACTTGATTAATTTAATTACATTAAAGTCTTTTCAGGATGTTTTTTCCGCTGTTGAGTTTGAGGTGACGATGAAGCCAAGTGGTTCGCTCGAGGACTAACAATAGCTTCTAAGTGCCGGTCACGCCAAGGGTACCCTCTCGGGGCATTACAAACATGATTTCAGAGCACAGAGTTCAAGTGTCCTAGGGAGTCTATGAAGCCGTGTCTATTAGAGTACTTATTATTGGTGTGAGGCACGCCACATCCATAATAGGGAGCCTATAGGACATTAGGAAAAGTTTCCCTTCTTTCAGATTCTGAATCGTGCGATAGAGCTATTTCCTAAGAAATCTACGATGAATTGTGCATTGCTCTAAACCTTTCGACTATGCCTCATCCACGAGGCGATAGAGATAGTAATGTTCAAACTCTTACAGATGAGATCATCTGACATAAAGTAATAAAAATGGTAGAGAGACTGCACCAAGATTGAGAGAAGCCGACTGGTGAGCGAAGTTGATTGACTAGAAAGAGTGCACTATTATCATATGAATTGTACATTTGAGTTAACTCTACATGTACCCAGACCCTCTTTTTTCAAAACTTTATTCCGACGTGACCCATGAGAGAGGAACTTATGCCTCTAAAGAGTTTAATGTTACCACCTTAGAGTGAGATGTGAGTTCTTATGAAACCCGAGTAGAACCTAATCATCCCAGAGCTAGAAAGATGATGATGGAAAGAAAGGGATGAGATAACAAAAGTGATGGATGCTTGAGGCTTGTAGTTAGAGTTACGTATTTATTAGGTAAGTAATGAAGTGGTGAGTTGATTCCCATAAGTTTGATGGAAGAGTCGTAAGTGCCTTATGATTTTCATGATGAGGCATAGAGGAAGACTTATTGTCAGGATGTGGTAGAGCATACTTAAACTAGAAGGAAGTTATGTTGATGTGTTGTAGTATTCATACTTTAAAGGATGAAGAGTAGATTTTGAATGGGGAAAAGAGTGCTTACAATGTGATAGATCTAAATTAGGCTTATGATTTTTAATTGAGAGTTCATGAGACTTATCGAGTTATGAGCTTAGTCAGATAAAAAGATATGATTGAATAGGTGAGTAGTACTGAGTTATGAGGAAGGGATGTGTAGATTGAATACTCGCTATGAGCTTATGGTCTCTAAATTATTACCTAGTAGTTGTGAGTTTGTATTAGGGAGGTGTGTGATAGATGCACATGTTAGTGCTAGACTCTAAGTTTGAATTTTGAGGAGTAGGGTTAAAGAGGAGACTTACATCGTGAGAATGATAGTCTTAGTTGGAGATTTTCTCTAAGAGGCTTTCCATAGTGTATGTTCTAGAAGAAGGTGTTGATTTGTGAGGGAGTGATGCTATGGGTAAGGTACAAGTGCCCCTTAGGCAAGATGAGTAAGATGAGGATAG
Source organism: Solanum rostratum (assembly GCA_029948455.1). Taxonomy (NCBI): domain Eukaryota; kingdom Viridiplantae; phylum Streptophyta; class Magnoliopsida; order Solanales; family Solanaceae; genus Solanum; species Solanum rostratum. The sequence continues at coordinate 52,730,413 of CM057053.1, forward strand.
CTCAATAAATAAAAGAGGCTTGATATATTTATCCTTAATTGTCTAAAAACCTGTGAAGCTCTAAGTTATGACTTCTATAAGAATTTAGATAGCATATTTGAGTTGGTGATGTGGAGTAGGATGATGTAAGTAGTCTTAATCATAACGAGTAGCTAAATTGATTTGGGGCTTATCGATAGATTATGATGAGTTTTCCATGATAGACTAATTCCTATGCAAATTAAATTTATGCGAGCACAAAAGTTAAGCGTTAGCAGGCAAAAGAGGAGGTTAGATTGTAAGAATTATGGGAAGTGTTATGTACGCCATAAGAATAGTAAATATAGAGAGATTTCCATAGAGACAGGAAGGAGCTAAGAGTGATAGCGCTGAAAAGAGTCTGAGTGGCTTGTTATAAGTATGCGACTATAGCATAATGGAAGAGTTTAAGATATTCTTGTGGATAGTGATTCCCTGACTGTGTGGAGGTATATGGTTATAGCCTAGTAGAGGAAATTGGTTTGCAAATATAGAGTAATGACCTTTAGAGTTAAAGGAGAGATGATATAACGCTTGGTAAAATTATCAAAATACCCCTAGAGAAGGGGTATGCGCATAACACATATTTCCATGCTCCTATGACAAATTCGAGGCCGGATTTGTAATTAGCATGATAAATTGAGCGGGAAAATGGTCTCGGTCAATTTTTAGAGCAACCAGATCAAAAGATAATTTTTCAATCCGAACACCGAAATAGTGCGCGACAGAGGCGCATTGCGCACCTGTAGCGGAGTGAAACTTATGTTTTTTTCAAATTTTTTGACGGGATAGGAAAAACTCGTTCAGAAAATTTTGGAGAAAAATACACGAGTGCACGATCATTCTGCATTACAAACTGGGTTATTCCAAGCCGGGAAAATCTCTAAACTTTGTCAGGGGCATTCCGGATGATTTCCAACCCCTCCTAAACTCAATACACGATCAAATTGGACCGTTTACACGTAAAAAGTGTCTAAAACCCCATTCCAAGTCCTTTTCTAACAATTGAACAAGACTAGGGCTTGAGAGAAGAGGAAAAGAGCTTGAGATAGAAGAATTCAAGAGAGAATGAAAGTTCTTAATTCTAATAATGATGTGATGCCATTTCCTTTTAAGGTTATAGATGAAGAGGAGGAGTTAGAGAAATCATGAAGAGTCTAATAGACAGATAAAACTCTATTAGTATCTCTCACGGTAAGAGTTCATGACACCGAGGGTGTAAGTTTCTATAGTAGGCTTAAATGTGTGGTTGCTATTATGTGAGTGTAGTAGAGTGATGAGGACGAGAAGTATTCTCTAAGTACAGGTTACTATGGAGTAAGAGTTCTTTATTTTGATATCGTCTTACGCATGCACTGACCATTGGCTTGTTATGCCATTGTTAATGGTATGATGTAGAGTCTCAAGCTTTAGAGGTATAATCATGCTTATTTTTCATGAAGAGGTAGTAGTTTGGAGGTTTTGTCAATGGGGGAGATGATGAGTTCCTCCGCGTCCAAATAGTGATGGTGATAATAACAGACTGAGAGTGATGGTAGATGAGAAGGAGAGAATGTAACCTCATTGTCATATTTGTGTTAAACTTGTGCCATGTAGGGATAGAGAAGGGGAGGAGGAAAGAGATGAGATCATACGATGTGCAATAGATAAGTAAGAGTATGTTGGTGTGACTTTGAGTGAGAGTTCATTGAATGGTGGAGATAGAAGTGACAAGTAGGGTTGAAAAATTCTAAGACATATTTAAAGTGGTTAGGATGATAGGCTTGAATGCGTGGATGTTATTATGTGAGTATGGATGATAGACTATTGAAGACTTCATAATAAGGGTTTCGTGTACAGAGTTGAGTATTGAGGATTAGCTTTGTATGAATTTGATCATCTTAGGAATAGCACCTTGAGGCTTAGAACTAGGCTTGAATGGAAGAAAAAGAGGTGTTTAGGTGGAGGTTTGAGTAAGAGCTCTGATCTTGCATTGATGGAGTAGAGTGCCATGAGAAAGATCAGAATTGAGGTGGGGACTTGAGCATGAGAGCGTCCTTAGAGTGTTGTTTATACAATGGTCCCATTCTCGATTAGAGTTGATGGCTTCCTTCCTGAGTTCGAAAGATTGATCATCAAGGGGTTCTAATGAATCAAATCTATTGAGTTCCGATGTTCCATTCGTGCCTGATGGTGAGAATGTCTAAGATAATATCTCTACTCTTGATTTTAACTGGATTGTCTATTTGAATTGATGTATCAATTCCTGAGTCTCAATAGAGATGGTTTAAGGTAGATGAGGAATCGAGACTTTGATTGATTGAGTGAGTTTTGAGAAGAATTCTAATTCTTATTGGTGCTTTGATATCTACCTTTACTCATCATTCGAGGACGAATGATCCCAAGGGGGAGATAATGTAACACCCCAACATTTCTTTAACTAAGATTGAGTCATCCTTCATATGACATATGATTTTAATTGATAGTTCTTAATTGAGCATAGATGTTAAAGTTAATTTCTTAGAGTGAGAATATAATTGGAGATGATAAAAGGATCTTTTACATCAAGTCAAGACCAAATAATTTCCACCGACTAAGTTTTCGTATGAGTTGATAGAAGGGTCAATTTCAAATGCCCATATCTCCTAAAGTATAATAATCTAGGTGACCCATAAGATATCACATTAAAGATCTTTGAATTAGATTTCCAACGCATCTTATTTCGCCTTAATCAAATTTCGGAGTAGAAAGTTATGAGCATTTTACGGAAGACCTGCAGAGCTGCGACAGCTCCGCGTCGCGGACATATCGCGAAGCCTTTCTAGATACGCTAAGCGACATCTTTTTATTTTATTTGAGGGTACTTTTATCCTCCAACCTTTGGGAGTCTATTTAAGGTCCCAAAACACATAAAACGTCAAGTTTTCATAATTTAAACCCTCTCCTTCACTCCTAAACATAAACACTCAAGAATCATCAAGAAAGTCATCAAGTTAGGATTAACTTTCAAGATTCATCCTCAAGGTAAGTTCTTCTTCATAAATTTTAAGCTACCCATCCTAAATTTATTTATCTATTCATGAATCCCTAATATAATCTTAAATCATGACCTAGGGTTTCAAGAAAACTAATTCAAGAATCCCAAGAAAGGATTTGTTGATTCTTCTTTTCACGAATTAGGGTTCTTCATCAAGAACTCTAAAGATTCTAAGTCAAGAATTCGAGAATCAATGAGAAGCTTTTCAAACAATGTCCTTCCAAGTTCTTCCACTCTAGAAGAACTACCAAGATCGAATAATTTCTCCAAGAAAACAAGTATTCATCAAATTTCAATTGTAATACAACTTTCCTGGTATGTAAGGCTAAACTAAAAGCCTAAGATTGTTCTCTCATGTGCCCCATAGATGTCATAGATGAGTTGATGGTTGAGAAGTCAACATGCATGAATTCTTGAGAGTTTTTCATTGAAAAATTGATTTGAAATTACATGTTTTCTATGTTGATAATCATCATACTAACTATTTTCTTGAAGTTAATATTTTTCAAGAGATTTTGCATAACCTTATATAATTATTTGAAAAGCATGCATAATGAAGTTAGCGGGATAAGTCTAGAGCCTTGACGATGATGATGTCTGTGATGTTGTGATTGTGTTTTAAATTGATGAGAGTCTTGATGATGTTGTTGATGAGAATGATGTTCATGAGTCTTAAAACTTGAAGCTAAATTCTAAAAGAGTGTTTCGAGTCCATGATGTTGATGTTGATGTTGATGTTGATGTTGATGAGATGAGTTGATATTGATATTGAGGTACTATGTCCCTATGGGACAGATGATGAGGTATTATGTCCATATGGGATTGATAATAAGGTATTATATCCCTATGGGACTAATAAGGTTGATGTTTTATGAGCATGTCAAGTTCTAGGAGGAGTATTGAGCACCGAAATGGGTGAGAGTGAGTCCCACTTGAACCCATTAACTACGTGGCCCGCGTAGGAAGAGAGGATTGAACCGGAATGCAGATGGCTCCTTTCTTTCCCAAAAGAGGACTGAGGTTTTTTTCTTGTGGATTTACTGAGGGTGATGTCCTTTACATCGGGCAAGATACTGGATGGATGTGGCAACGACATCACTTCGTTGTATCATCACTGGCTCATAGGTGATGGTTGTCGATTAGAGAAACTCCTAGTGAGGTCTTACTTAATAGTACTCTTATGTTGATGTTGATGTGAAGAGTTGAGTCGATTTTCCTTGAGTTGAGTTGAGTCAGGTTTCCTTGAGTTGAGTTGAGTCGAGTTGAGTTCCTTGAGGTGAGTCTGATGTATTGATGATGTATTGATGAGATGTTGATGGGTCATTTGTCTACTCTATGCTCTTTCTTTAGATAGACATTTGACATTCTGATGGAGTATGATGTTGAGTTGATGTTTTTCCAATACTGTTCTACTTTTTTCCATTTCACTCAGCTATTTTACATACCAATACATTCTACGTACCGATGTCCCCTTTTGGGACTGCATCGTTTTATGATGCAGAGGCAGGTATTAGAGATCATCGACAGGCGCTTCGTTGAGGATCTATTTACATTCAGTAGTAGTTTATTTTCCTTGAGTTGGGTAACCATGGCCTGTCATGGTACTATCTAGATGTTTTAGTTAGAGGCTTCATAGACACTAAGTAGAGGATGTTATGTATTGTTGTTTTTCAACTATTCTTTGTTAGAAATTTACATTTTATATGAAGACTTGATTACTTTAATTATATTAAAGTCTTTTCCTTGAGGATGTTTCTTCCGTTGTTGAGTATGAGGTGACGATAAGGCTTAGTGGTTCGCTCGGGGACTAGCAATAGCCTCCGAGTGCCGGCCACGCCAAGGGTACCCTCCCGGGGCGTGACAACTACCCTATAGAATTTGACGTTCTAGACTTAATGGCATTGTAAAAATTTCCTTACGAGGTCAATATGACTTAATGTGGGTCCCACTCCTAAGGATATTTTAAAGCAAAATCCGCCGAGGGGCTCAAAATGAGTTTGAAAGCTATGGGAGTCAAATGAAAGGTTGTTCAGAATCAAACTTGATATTTCAGCGATTACCTGTAATTACCCTATAGGTCATTTATGTGTTTCCAAAAAATATTTGATCAGTTTAGCATGTGCATAGCTAGCTCTAGCCATTATTGACTTGTTGGTACTGTTAGTGCGGGTGTTGGGTGAATCAGTTGAGGTTTAGACAGCTTTATGAGTTAAACAGAAAATTTTAATTGTAAAAAGAATTTTCAGGTAAAGTCCTAATAAAAGTCCTCAAAGTGAATTCTAACAGTTTCATCAGCTCTAGAACGACCAAATTAGACTAGAAGCATGCTCGGTGCAGTTATATCATGGTTTGCAAATTTAGCCATTGGAATCGACAATAGATGACTTTAGTCAACACTCTAGAGAAATGTGCCCAAGTGTAAATTTTGGAAGTATGGCCGGCTCTGGAACGTAAAGTTTTGTCTAGTATGACCCTTTGTTTGGTACCAGGGGCCTTTAGATGCAATTTGACTCCTTAAGGGCTTTCCGTTAAAAGTTGAATATAAGGAGGTGGGATCAACACCGGATTGTAAGGACCTCTGGTGGGAATTTTGTCTGTGCTATTGTCACGCCCCAAAAGGGTACCCTAGGTGTGGCCGACACCCAAAACCTATTGCTAGTCCCCAAGCGAACCACTCGATCTCAGGACAGTCACTCAACGCCAAGCATTAGGGAATAACAAGATAAAGAAGTGAGATACATCAATCAGTCTACATCAATAACGAGGGCCAATGGCCAACACTCAGTCTCAACATCAATGGTAAACAAATGTTAATGTTAACTCAACTCAAAAGGGTAAAAGACCTCAACATCAAACCTTAACTCATATATGTGAAGCCTCTAACTCAACAAGACAGTCTAAGAGGGTACCATGACAGGCCATGGCTACCGAACTCAATAAATAAAATAACATGTAAAGGAAAAAGGGCTCCTCTAAATAGCAAGGAGGGCTCACCTATGATTGAAAATCAGAATTTCCAAACCTTAACGATGAGTTTGCTGAAGTCCTCTACCTTCTGTATCTGCATCATGAAATGATGCAGTGCCGAGTAGCGTTAGTATGTGAAATGTATGGTATGTAAGATGGATGAATATAATAGTATAAAGATAACATCATACTCCACAAGAATGTCAAATGTCTATATAAAGCAAGAATAAAGAGTAGACAAATGACCCATCAACATATCATCAATACATCATCGATACCTCAAACTCATCTCAAGAAAACTAAACTAAACTCAACTCAACTCGAAGGACTTATACTAGTCTAGGACAAGGATAAAGGGTAGATAATAAAACATCAACATCCATCAAGACTCATACCATCACATTAACATCATAGTTCTATCAGTGTGGAACCTAGATGGGAGTTTCTCTAACCGACAACCATCACCTATGAGCCGGTGATGATATAATGAAGTGATGTCATTGCCACATCCATCAAGTACCCTACCTGGGGTAAATGACATCACAATCAGTGGATCCACAATAAATAACATCAGTCCTAATTTGGGAAAAAAGGAAACATCCATATTACGATTTGATTATCTCCTATGCAAGCCACGTAGTTAATGTGTTCGAGTGGGACTCACTCTCACCGATTTCGGTGCTCAATACTCCTCCCAAAACTTGATATGCTCATAAAATATCATCATCAAGATTTCTCATCATCGGTCCCATAGGGACATAGTATATCAAATTCAACATCGGATCATCAATATTAACTCATCTCATCAACATTAACAGCATGGACTCGAAACATTCCTTTAGGATTTAGTTAAAAGTTTTCAAGACTCACGAACATCACTCTCATCAACATCATCATCAAGACTCAATAATTTGGACCACTATCACCACACCACAAACATCATCATCATCAAGGCTCTAGACTCATCCCCAAAGTTCATTCTTGCATTCTTTAGTAAAATAAATGTAGAATTTTGTAAAATCATTCATGAATGAAACTTATGCAGTAAATCAAGTTTATGAAGATCATCAATTTAAGAAAAATACATGAATTAAAAAGAATTTCAGTAGAATACTCAAGGAATTTCACATATAACTCATCATCTTCAATCACATGCACAATTTACTCAAAGGGAGCACATAGAAGAATAATCCTATGTTTTAGGTTAGCCTAACATAACTGGGATGATTGCTAACAATACAAATCCCTTAGAACTTCCTCTTGACTCTTCAATCTCAACTCTACTCAAGCCCTAACTTGTTGATTTGCTAGGAAGGGGATTGTAAGATGAGTTTAGGAACCCTTTCTTCATGTAAACGACATATATTAGTCATATATGGGTTTTAGAAGGTGTTAAGAATGGATCAGAATGCCCATTTACTATTTAGAAATTTTCCAGCCGCAAAATAACCTAGTCCACGACGCGGACTGGTTGCGAACAATTCACTTTTGGGAAAAACGTTTTTGAACAAGTTTTCTCAACCCCATCAAAAAATTATGGAAAAACAAAAGTTACCCTACACGATGGGTCCGCGATGCGGCTTTGCCGCGGATCTTTACTGTTTTGCGTCGCAGAATGAAAAATTTTGACTCGGTCGCTCTAAAAATCAACTGAGACCTTTCCCCCACTCAGTGTTCCACGCTGATCACAAATCCAGCCTCGGATTCGCCATCCGAGCATCAGAAGATGTATTATGTGCACCTCTCTTCTCTAGGAGTATTTTGGTAATTTTATCGGGCGTTATATCATCTCCCCCTTGGGATCATTTGTCCTGGAATAATGAGTAGGAGCAGTATTATGGCACCAATAGACTTAAGAATCATCACGATACTCACTCAACAACTCAACTTCTCAACTCTTCATCGACCTCGATAACTCTACTCTGAACATCACGAATAGACACATCAACTCAGGATAGAAATGTCAATTTAAGTTAAGAATAGGAATATTACCTTCGATATTCTCGCCATTAGGCACGAATAGGTTTGGGTATTTGGATCTCATCTCATATTCAGCTTCCCACGTGGCTTCCTAGACAAATTGGTTCCTCCACAAAACTTTAATGGATGATATCTCTTTGTTTCTCAGTTTGTGAACCTGTCAATCGAGGATTTGGACTTGAATTTCCTTATAGGACAAGCTATCTTTGAGTCCAGTACTTTCAACAGGGATCACCAAGGCAGGATCTCATAGAAATTATCACGACCCGGGGTCGGGGCCTAGATGTGACACACAATGTGATAATGCACCTATATAATGGGGATGGACTATAACCAACAAACCAAATCCATGTGAGCTGTTACATGAATTGGAGCGATTGGGACCTCCCACCGATAGGGAGAAGATTACTTGCCAAGGGTAATCTACATCACACCTTATGGAACACACAATTTCGGGGATGGTCACCTTCCTTATGGGAATCACCATTTCGGAAGGATTTTAGAAGAATCAGATCAAAATGTCAAGACATAAGCAAGATAGACGAATATCATTCATCCCTATGTTGGCACATAGTTCAAGGAAAGGGAGAAGACCCCCAATCCATCGGTGCTAAGTCATCACATCCCACTAGAATACTTATATAAAAATATATATGCAAGTGCTTCCAAGAGATTCAAGTATCCATTTCAAAATGTTCAATGTATGCATAGACTCAAATGGAAAAATCACAAGATCAAGATTCTAATGTAAGGAATAGCTCATCTACATGTACAAGGTGGTGCAAACACCCTACATGCTCAAGGAGCCAAAGCACAAGACATATATGTGATCACATTTTGTCATAACCCATATTTTACCAAATTCATATCACAAGACATAATTGGGTCTATCCCACTTCATAATTTCCATGCAAACCGATGATCATGAGTGCAATGCAAGACATGATGTAGGTAAGGCATGGGTAATGTCACGCCCCGGGAGGGTACCCTTGGCGTGGCCGGCACTCAGGGACTATTGCTAGTCCCCAAGCGAACCACTTAGCCTCATCACATCATTCAATCGAATAAACTCTACTGAACAGTGGAAAATATAATTAAGTAAGGGATACATCTCATCTAAAGTCTCAAAAGAATATATAAAATAATAAAGGCTAGTAGAAAGAACTAGCTCACAATCTCAACATCAACACTCGACCATCGTCTATGAAGCCTCTATCACTAATCATGTGGTGCCAATGACAAATCCATGGCTACCCAAATCAAAATAAAAGAAATAGTCCAATCTAACTCTAAAGCATGATGAAATAAAAGTAGTGGATCCTCCGGAGTAGGGGAGGCTCACCAAATCAACTTCGAATCTCAGATCTTCAACGGAGCGCCTGTCGATGATCTCTAGTACCTGCCTCTACATCATAAAATGATGCAGTCCAGAGTGGACGTCAGTACTTGGAATGTACTGGTATGTAAAATAGCTGAATGAAACAGAAACCGGTAGAATAATATGGAAACAATAACAACTCAAAATACATATCAAATCACATCATTAGTCAAATGTCCATCTATGCAAGAATAAAGAGTAGACAAGTGACCTATCAACAACTCAAACCTCATCAATCATCTCAGACTCATCTCAAAGGAGCTCACCTCCTCTTATCTCATCACATTTCATTTCATCTCATCTCATCTCAGTGGAGCTCACCTCCTCTCATCTCTTCTAGACTCGGAGTAAGGTACGAAATTTATGGGAGTTTCTCTTAACCGACAACAATCACTTATGAGCCAGTGATTGTACAACAATCCCGCCAGTGTTGCCACGGCCGCCCCGTACTTGCCAGGTAGAGACGAATCGAAACCATAATGGATAAATCCAAGATGGAGACAGAACAATCAACAAAGTCCGCTATTGATTTCAGGGACATCAACTCAAGAGGAAAACCTCTTCTATGCTTGGCGACATAGTTTAATGAGTTCGAGTGGGACTCACTCTTACCCATTTCGGTGCTCGATACTCCTCCCGACTCAATGCTCATAAAACCATCAATCCAATCAAACCAATCTCGTAGGGACTTTAACCCCATCAACGATCGGTATCTCATAGGGACTTTAACCCTATCATCAATCAAGCTCATAGGGACTTTAACCCTCTCATCAATCAATCTCATAGGGACTTTAACCCTCTCATCATTCATTCTCATCAATGACTCAAGATTAGAACAATCATTAGGAATCAAGTGAATAGACACATCGGTAGAGTTTATTTATAGAGACTCATTAGACAATCAAACTCTATCAACTTATCATCATTCTCTCATCACAATCACAGTCACAATCAACAATCACAATCTTAACTCAAGGCTCTAGACTCATCATTTTCTCATCACAATCACAATCACAATCCAAGGCTCTAGACTCAATCCTCAAGTTCATTATGCATGCTTTTCAAAATGGTCATGTAGGGTTATGCAAATTCTCATGGAAAATATTCAATTTAAGAAAACAAATAGTATGATGATCATCAACATAGAAAACATGTAATATCAAATATGATTTTCAAGAAAAGCTATCAAAGAACTCATGCATGTAGACTCTTCAATCATCAACTCATCTATAACCTCTATGGGGCACATGAGAGGACAATCCCATGTTTTAGTTTAGCCTTACATACCTGTGATACCGTCAACAATCGAGTACTTTTGGGGTCCCCGCTCGAATTCCTCCCACAAGCTCTTCTCTCTTCTCCTCAAGCCCTAGCCTTGTTAGTTTCTAAGGGATAGGACTTAGAATGAGGTTTTAGACCCTTTTTTTGGTTGAAAACGACTTAATTAGTCGTGTACCAGTGTTTCAGAGGGACTAGGGATTGACTAGAATGCCCCTAGAATTAAATTAGGAATTTGCAGTTCGGAAAAACACACGGTCCGCAACGCGGACCTATCGCGTACTGCGTAATTTTGGAAAAAGTGCTTTTGTACGAGTTCTCTCCATCCCGTCGAAAATTTTGGAAAAACACAAGTGCCACTCCGCGTCAGGTCCGCGACGCGCCTCCGTCGCGGACAGCCACTGTTTTGTGACTTGATTCGAAAATTTATCTTTCGATCGGGTCGCTCTAAAATTCGACTGAGACCATTTTCTCACTCCATTTTCCATGCTGATCACAAATCCGGTCTCGGATTCGCCATACGAGCATCGGAAGATGCGTTACGTGCATACCCTCACTCCAGGGATATTTTGGTAATTTTACCGGGCGTTACAGGTAATGTAGAGTAAATTCTAAATTGCAATATAATATGAAGTCTAGGAAATTTACAATAAAAACTCATATACAAATAGTAGTATAGATCACCCATGCATAATACTATCTTTAAGGGACATGCGTGTTCAAGATTTGCATAATTCAAAGTGATTCATCATACTAGAGTTTAACAAAACATTAAATTTGGAATAATGTATAGCCTATGCATTGACCCAAGCTAACAAGATCAAATAGTAAACATTTACACTTTAGGTGACTAAAACTTTATGAAATAAGTTGAAATGATTTTAGGTCTTCTTGGTTGGAAGTAAGAATCAACCCCACATACCTGAGTTGAAGAGGAATTTGAGGAGAAAATGGACTCCAAATCGAAGGCCTTGACTTGGAGTATCCTAGAGAGAAGTTGGAGGAATTCTTGTAGGAGTATTTTAGAGAGAGTGAGGAGAAATGAGGAGGATAGCTGAAATGTTGAAGATATTCAGCTAATTTAGAGGTTGGGAGGGGTGGAAATGACCAAATCCACATTTAAAACAACCCAATATTTCAAAAATGTAATTAATGAAACAGACCTGAATTTGGTCCGTCTAGGCCATACGGTTCATTACACGGTCCGTGTAGCATCACACGGGCCGTGAATAGTGTCGTGGCCCAAGGCATAGCAACACCACACAGACAAGTACATGGACCGTCTGGTGTCACACGGGCCGTGACATGATTCGTGTACAGGTGACTTTCCATATAGTAAACCCAACGGATGGTCACACAAGTCATATGGAGTCACATGGACCGTGTGGAGGCCCGTATACCTGTCCCAAGTTTTCCCCTACAGGGAACTGATCAAGTGTCACTCCACGGGAGACCATATGGACAGTGTGGCACCACACGGGCTGTGTAAGTTCCTTCGTAAAGTGGTCCACTGTCACTCCATGGGTGGCCACATGGACCATGTGGCTTCATACGGGATTTATAGGCTCCTCCGTGGAGTAACGCCTAGCAATTTTCTTGGGGGAAATTTTAGGACCTCAAGGTGACACCAGTGAGAGAAAAACTTTGGGGCTTCATATTATCTCCCCCTTAGGAACATTCGTCCCCGAATGTGCAAGAACAAGGCTTGGAAGGTGGCAAGATACATCCGACACAAGATACAATGCATAATTTAAATCAAAGTAAAAAGGTTTTTGTACTCAAAATCATCATGTAAGAACTATATTTCTAGACCTTCAAGCTCATATCAAGATTCCATCCAAATCATTTGTAAAAAAGAAAAGATCTTTTAGTGCACACATATGCATGTCATGTCATGTCATGAGACTCAAGAAGGCAAGAAATGTCACCAATAGACAAGGAAGATTCGTACCTTAGGCTTGAGTAGATTGGAAAAGATGGGGGTATCGTTTCATCATGTCCAGCTCTGCCATCCAACAAACACTCTCCACTTGTTGGTTTCTCCAAAGTACTTTCACCGAAGCCACATCTTTGTTACGGAGCCACTTTACTTGCCTATCGAAGATTGCCACCGGCACTTCCTCATTAGATAAATCCTCTTCAACCTCAATACCTTCCAAAGGCAAAATGGTTCTAGGATCACCAATGAGCTTCCTCAAAATAGATACATGGAAGACCGGATGAACTGAACTCAAATCCCGAGGTAACTCCAACTTGTAAGCCATGCCTCCAATCCGCTCAACAATTTTGTAAAGGACCAACATACCGGGGGCTTAGCTTGCCCTTCTTACTGAAATGCATCACACCCTTCATAGGAGCAACCTTCACATACACCCAATCCCAAACATGAAATTCAAGGTCCCTCCTCCGAACATCTGAATAGGACTTTTGACGACTTTGGGCCACTTTCAATCTTTCGCTAATCACCTTTACCTTCTCCATAGCATCCAACACCAAATTCGGGACACTATGGCCATCTCTCCCAACTCAAACCATCCCACCGGCGACCTACACTTTCTCCCATATTGAGGAAGAGAAGAAAGAGCTAGTGAAGGAAGTGCATAGGTTGGATCGACTGGGAGTCCAACTTCAGGAGAATGACGGGGGAGGAGTCAATGTTAAGAGTGGGTATTTATCGTCCCTAGTGACTGAGGTAAAAGAGAAGTAGGATCAAGATCCTATTATATTCCAATTGAAGGAGGCTGTCCACAAACAAAAAGTGATGGTCTTCTCGAAAGGGGGAGATGGGGTATTGAGATACCAGAATAGGCTATGTGTTCCTGATGTTGATGGTGTTTGAGAGAGGATTATGGCTAAGACCCACAACACTAGATACTCTATTCCTCTGGGCTCCACCAAGATGTATCACGACTTAAGAGGAGTCTATTGGTGGAATGGAATGAAAAGGGACATTGCTGAGTTCGTTTCAAGGTGCCGATATTACCAGCAAATGAAGGTTGAGCATCAAAGTCAAGTGGGCTTGGCTCAAAACTTTGAGATTCCAGAATGGAAGTGGAAGATGGTTAACATGGATTTCCTCACTGGCCTACCGAGATCCTGGAGGAAGCATGATTCCATATGGGTGATTGTGGAGGATGACTAAGTCAACGCACATTTTGGCAGTCAAGACGACTAACACTGTGGAGGAGTTTGCCAGACGTATATCTAAGAAATTGTGAGGTTGCATGGAGTTCCTTTGTCCATCATCTCGGATAGAGAATCCCAATTTACCTCTCTCTTTTGGAAGTCTTTCCAGAAAGGGTTGGGTACCAAAGTGAACTTGAGCACGGCCTTTAATCCATAGACGGATGGTCAGGCAGAGCGAAATATTCAGACAGTAGAAGATATGTTGAAAGCCTGTGTCCTTGACTTCAAAGGAAATTGGGATGACCATTTACCATTGATTGAATTTACATATAATAATAGTTATCATGCAAGCATTCAAATGGCCCCCTACGAGGCCTTGTATAAGAGGAGGTGTAGATCGCCCATTGAATGGTTTGAAGTTGGAGAAGCTGAGTTAATCAGGCCTGACCTTGTCCACCAGTCCATGGAGAAGGTGAGGATTATTAGAGAAAGATTGAAGACATCCCAAAGCCATCAGAAATCTTACACAGATGTAAGGAAAAGAGACCTAGAGTTCGAGGTGAGCAATTGGGTATACCTTAAGGTATCATCCATGAAGGGTGTCATGAGGTTTGGGAAGAAAGGGAAATTAAGTCTTCATTATATTGGCCCTTATATGATTGTGTGAAGAATTGGGAAGGTTGTTTATAAGCTAGTGTTACCTTCTGAGTAAGATGGAATTCATCCAGTGCCCCACATTTTGATATTGAAGAAGTGTTTGGGAGATCCTGCCCTTGGTAATCCCTGTTGAGAGCACAGGAGTCAGAGACAGCTTGTCCTATGAGGGAATTCTAGTCCAAATCCTTGATCTACAGAGTCGCAGAGTGAGGAACAAAGAGATAGCCTCCGTCAAAGTTTTGTGGAGAAACCAATTTGTTGAGGAAGCAACATGGGAAGCTGAGGTAGAGTTGAGAACAAAATACCGGCTCCTGTTCGTGGCTAATGTTGATGAGAGTACTGGAGGTGATATTCCTACTTTTTAGTGTAAATTGATGTTCCTGCAATGACTTGATGTGTATATTCCTGATGTCTAAGTAGATGTTATTGAGGTCGATGAAGAGTTGAGGAGTTGAGTGAGTATCGAGGTGAGTCTTGAGTCTATTCATGCCATAACACCGTTCCTACTCATCATTCGAGGATGAATGATCCCAAGGGGAAAATAATGTAATGCCCGGTAAAATTACCAAATTACCAAAATACCCCTAAAAGAGAGGTGTGCGCAAAAAGCGTCTTCCGATACTCGAATTAAAAGTTTGAGAATAGATTCATGATTAGCATGGAAAATTGAGTGGGGAAGGGTCTTGGTCGATTTTTAGAGCGACCGAGTCAACAGATAATTTCTCTTTTTAAACTGAAAAACAGTGTGAGTTCGCGATAGATCTGCGTTGCGGACATATCGCAAAGACACACTTATGTTTTTCTGTGATTTGTCGATGGAGTTGAATTTTGGCGAAGTGCACTATCCACGACAGGTCCGTGTCACGAAATGTATTATTTAAAGTCTAAGAATTTTTCTTTAAAAATTTCGAGGGGCATTCTTGTCCATTCCTAATGCTTTCTAAATCTCCTATATGACAAATATATGTCATTTTTCTGAGAAAGGGTTCCGAAAACCCATCCAAAAACATTCTTCCTAGCAAAACCACTACGCCAGGGCTTGAGGAGAGTTGAGATTGAGGAATTCAAGAGGAGATTGTCCAAGGAATTGTTGGTAGCAATAATCCCAGGTATGTAAGGTTAACTTAAAGCATGGGATTGTTCTCCCATGTGCTCTTTTGAATATATTGAGTCATTTATGGAATATAACGAATTTGATGTGAAGAGTGTTAAGTATTATACTGAGTTTTACTTAATTCATATATTTTAAAAGAATTGATGATCATCATAAACTTAATTTTATTGCATAATTCATTTTCATGAGTGGTTTTCACAAAACCCTATGATTCTTTTATTAAAAAGTGTAATAATGAAATTAGGGGATGAGTTTAGAGCCTTGACGATGATGATCTTTGTGATGTTGTGAATGTGTTTCACATTTGATGAGAGTCTTGATGATGATGTTGATAAGAATGATGTTCATGAGTCCTAAAACTTGAAACTAAATTCTAAGTGTTTCGAGTCTATGATGTTGATGTTGAGGTGCTATGTCCCTATGGGACTGATGATGAGGTATTATGTCCCCACGAGACTGATGACGAGGTACTATGTCCCTATGGGACTGATGATGATATATTATGTCCTATTGGACTGATGATGATGATATTTTATGAGCATGTCAAGTTTTGGGAGGAGTATTGAGCACCGAAATGGGTGAGAGTAAGTCCCACTTGAACCCATTAAAAATGTGGCCCGCGTAGGAAGAGGGGATTGAACCGCAATGCGGATGGCTCCTATGTTGTCCCAAAAGAAGACTGAGGTTTTTCTTGTGGATCCACTGAGGTTGATGTCCTTTACCTCGAGCATGGTACTGGATGGTTGTGGCGACGACATCGCTTTATTGTATCATCACCGACTCATATATGATGGTTGTTGGTTAGAGAAATTCTTAGTGAGGTCTTACTGCGATAGTACTCTAATGTTGATGTGATTTTTTGAGTCGAGTTCCTTGAGTTGAGTTGAGTCGAGTTCTTTGAGTTGAGTCTGAGTTATTGATGATGCGGAGATGAGATGTTGACGATTCAATTGTCTACTCTAATTTTTCCTTAGATAGACATTTGATATTATGAGGGAGTATAATGTTGAGTTGATGTTATCCCTATACTGTTGTACTTGTACTTTGATATTCAGCTATTTTACATACCAGTACATTCCACGTACTAACGTCACTCACCGCTGCATCATTTCATGATGCATATACATGAGTTAGAGGGCTTCAGCAGATGCATCGTTGAGGTCAGAAATTTCGAGTTCAGTCATTTGTGAGCCTCCTTGCTATCTGAGGGAGACCCTTTTATTGTTTGCTTTTGTTATTTATTGAGTTGGGTAGCCATGGCTTGTCATGGTACCTTCTTAGATAGTTGAGTCAAGTTAGAGGCTTCATAGATATGAGTCGAGATGGGATGTTGAGGTTTTTCCCTTATTAATTAAGTAGCATTTACACTTTCTTATTTTGATGTTGAGATTGATGTTGGCCATTGGCCCTTCTTATTGAGGTAACTCACTATACTATTTCCACTATTCCGCTATACTGATGTTGAGTAACTGTCCTGAGAAGGAGTGGTTCTCTTGGGGACTAGCAATAGTCTTTGGGTGTTGGCCATGCCTAGGGTACCCTCCCGGGGCGTGACAAAACTCTTCCAACTCTCATCTTTAAGGCATAGAACTAATCCCAACTCGTACAAATATATATGGCTCGTTTGATAGTTCATGGATGCAACTTCAAAAACTAGGCCCTTCACTGGATCTCACCGATAAAACCTCTCTACAGCTCATGGAAGTATCCATTACCCATAGAGGGTGTCGTAAGTCCTCAAAAACTTAACTTCTATAGACTTTTCCCAAAAACCATGCGAAATCCTATAATCCTGCAAAATAAACATAAAAACATATCAAACCTACTAACATCGCTTTGAGAACAGATAAAATTCCATGTTTTAAGCATCAAAAGTGTTGTATACATTCTTCTGATAAAGATTATAAATGCAAGGCAAGGCGGAGTGCAACTGAGGTAAGTTAAGAATTTTGTGACCTTTATACATGTGTTTGACTGTTTAACTTTTGGTTTGGCCTATTGGGCTTCCTTATATTGATAAATACATTATATCCGACATATATGATTGTGGTTTCATTTTACTTTCCTCACCCATGATGATATGTATGCCTATTTAAATACTTGTTCACCGGTGGGGACGGTCTAGTGTTGGTGTTATGTATTATTTGAGAGGCTGGTTGCAAGTTATACTCTCGAGAACATACTCTGACTCTATGATTGTGAATTTTTATGTGTTTCTAGTGGTGCATTGTATTCTTAATGCTTTGGTGACTTAGTGGTGTTTCTGACGATGAGATACATGTTATTCTCTGAAGATCAGCTTGGTTGCTTACGGCTGTCTGGGAGGTGGTTATACTTAATATATAGATTGTTTATTATTATATAGATACCTATGGTTATCTTAGGCTACGATGAACCTGTCGATTAGTAGGCATAGTCTTATGCTACCCATGGTGATATATATGTCTATTTGGTTATTTGTATACCAGTTTGCTATTGGAAATCCTTGAGTAAAGGCCTATACCCATTAGTAGAGATGGTGATGATTGTATAGACACTGTGGTTGTTAAAATTGTCATAGTATCTGTCTATAGGGTGATTTGAGGCTGTGATAGGTCTATTAGAGGTCAGATATGATATTATATTATTTCTAGTAATGTTTACCCAATTGTCCGCTTGTATACTTACATGGGTTTCCCCTACCGGGATATATGCTATGTTATGGAAGGTTGGTTATCTATTATATCCTGGCTATGCACAGAGGCTATATTGTTGTGATTTTAATATGTTGGACTTCTGCTTAATAATGGGTATAACAACCCAATTTGTGGCCTAGACATCACATTACGAATGAGACAGCCTAGGGCACCTCACCCAAGCCATCTTTAATATCTTAAGAATTCATAGGCATATTTTAAACATTTGCGAAAAGAAAATGGGGAAAGGGTCTATTGGGCCGTGTTATGACAATGAAGCAACATAAAAAAGGAAACATAAACATATGCCCATAAAGCATGCTGCCTAAACCAGGATGAAACTGGTAACAGTCGATTTTCATGAAATAGAAAAGACAATAAATATACAATGAATATAAAAGCCTCAAAAGACTAACATATACATGTAAGTCTCAAGTACAAAGCAAGAATGAAAAATGGTAGATACCCAAACTAATGGCTCACCACAAAAGTACTAGTCTCAAATGCCTGAAAATTAACTATGAGCCGATGGAGGAGTACCTATCCTTACATGTTTAAATCATGCAGGCAAAATATGTGTTAGTACTTTTGGAAGGTATACTTTTGGAATGTACTATGTAAGATGCAATGCAAACATGAAATTGTAATGCCATCATTCATGAGTAAAACACACACATACACACACATATATATACACATCGGCTTTGTTTGCTCTTCTAGACTCCTAAATTTAGGGTCATTATAGTATCTCCCTTTTGGAAATATTCATCCCCGAATGTACTTAAAGGCATGCTCTAATGATTTAATCATCAGCTGACAACCTAGTATGTGTGCAAAAATGCAAGTTAAACATTATTTCATGAAATTTTAAAATAAATACTTAAGACATGCCTCAAAAAATTCCGTAATCATAGAAATAAGTGTATGCATCATGCAACACTAAAATGTGAGATTTTGGGATGAATTTCTTAATACCTTAGGCTTGAGTAGAGTGGAATAGATATGGGTAATGCTTAATCATATCCACTTCTGCATCCCGTGTGGAACCCTCAACTTGATGATTTTTCCAAAGCACTTTAATCGATGTAATTTCCTTGTTCCTTAGCCTTTTCACTTGCTGATCGAGAATCTCAACCGGTACCTCCTAAAAACTCAAGTTTTCTTCAATGTTCACATCTTCTAAAGGAACTATGGAGTTTGGATTACCTATGAACTTTCTTAACATCGACACATAAAAAATCGGATGGATTCAATACATTTCATTAGGTATGTCTAACTCATATGCCACTTTTCCCTTTCTTCTCACCACTTTGTAAAGCCCTACATACCTAGGCCCAATTTTCCCTTTTTATTAAACTGGATAACGACCTTCACAGGGGACACTTTCAAATAGACCTAATAACCAATTTAAAACTCGAGATCCCTCCTCCTAACATTAGAGAAGGACTTTGCTGTCTTTGAGCTGTTTGCAACTTTTCCCTTATGAGTTTAATTTTCTCCATAGAATTCATGACTAGGTTTGGTCCTAGTAATGCCACCTCATCAACTTTATACCATACAATGGATGATCTACACCCATCTACCATACAATGCCTCAAATAGTGTCATCCTAATGCTTACATGATAACTATAGTTGTAGGCAAAATCAATAAGAGACAAATGCTTATCACAACTCCCTTTGGATTCCAATGCGTAAGCTCTCAACATGTCTTCCAAAGTGTGAATAATCCTCTCGGCTTGTCCGTTAATTTGGGGATGAAAAGTGGTACTCAACGTCACCTTAGTACTAAGTCCCTTATGGAAAGATCTCTAAAAATGAGAGGTAAATTATACACCATAATCTGATATGATTGATAATGGAATCCCTTTCAAGCTTATTAATTCTTGGATATTAAAATGAGCATAATCATCAGCACTAAATGTCATTTTGTCTAGTAATAAGTGAGCCGACATTTTCATGTGATCCACTATCACCCATAAGGAGTCAAAATAGTTTTGGTCTTTGGCAATCCTACTACAAAGTCCATATTGACTTCTTCCCATTTCCAAGTGGAAATTTCAATGTCTTAGGATAGGTCCCCCGACCTTTGATGCTCAAGTTTGACTTATTGGAAATTGGCACACTCGGATACAAATTGGAAAATTTCCTTCTATATTTCATTCCAGCAATAGACCTCCCTCAAGTCTTTATACATTTTCGTGGTACCGGGGATTAATAGAATGTGACAAGTTGTGAGATTCTTGCATTATCAACTTCTTTAACTCACTACCACTAGATATACAAAACCTCCCTTGATATCGAAGTACAACATCTCCCCCTTGTGAGAAAACTTCTTTCCTTCTTTCACCAATGCTTTCAACTTAGCTCAGGCTTAAGATCTTGCTTAGACATAACCTTCTCAACCAAAGAAGATTTGGACCTATGAAGCACAATTGCACTACCACATCCGAAATCATGCAATTCTACTCCTAATAGCCAACCTGTGGACGTCTTTGGCCAACTCGCTTTCCTTAAAATGTTTTATATGAGACACTACCCATAGAGAATATACTAAGGGTGTCGGCTACCACTTTGGCTTTTCTAGGGTGATACTTTACACTCATGTCATAATCTTTGAGAAGCTCTAACCATCTATGTTTCCTTAAGATGAGATACTTTTAGGTGAGCACATGTCAGAGGCTTTTGTGATCAGTGAAGACATCTGCATGATCTCCATACAAGTAATGTTGCAAATATTTTAAGGCAAACCTATTATGGAAAGTTCAAGATCATGAGTCATATAGTTCTTCTCGTGTACCTTAAATTTCCTTAGGGAATAGTCAATTACCTTATAATGTTGCATTAGCACACATCCCAACCAATCTCTGATGCATCACAATAAACAATGAACCTATCATTCCCTTTCAACAATGTCAATATTGGAATCGAAGATTGTCGATCCTTTAAAGTTTGGAAGCTTTTCTCAAACTCATTCATCCACACAAACTTTGACTTCTTTTAAGACAACATGGTGAGTGGGGACAAAATAGAGGAGAAATCTTGCACAAACCTTCTATAATACCCGGCTAGGTCCAAGAAACTCCTTATGTTCGTAGGAGTCAATGGCCTTGGCGAATTTCTTACTACTTCGGTATTCTTAGGATCAACCATACTACCATCACTGTACACCACATGCCTAAGGAATGCAAACTCACTTAGCCAAAACATACACTTATCAATCTTTGCATAGAGCCTTTGCTCCCACTACAATAAAAAAGACTTTTAACGACCATTTCTTAACGACGAGAAATGAATCCTGTTGTTATAAATACACTTATAGCGACCAAATTTTTTTCCGGTCGTTATAAATATACTTATAAAGACCAAATATTTTTCCGGTCGTTATAAATATACTTGTAGTGACCAAATATTTTTCCGGTCGTTATAAATATACTTATAGCGTCCAAATTATTTTACGGTCGTTATAAATATACTTATAGTGGTCATATTATTTTCGGTCATTATAAATACACTTATAGCGACCAAATCTTTTTCCGATTGTTATAAATACACTTATAGTGACCAAATTTTTTTCAGTCATTAAAGATAAATTTTAATCTAACATTAACGAGGGGACAAATTTGATTGTTAAAAAGCATCACATCACATTGTTAAAACATATTAGTTAGTGTAAAAATATGTTTAAGTAAAATGAGAGTAAAGAGATCAGACCAAATCATGTTATAAGTATAACAAGTGGTGTTTTGTTAATCATTCTGATAAAAATCTTCCATCTTTTATAATTTTGCTTATTTTATAAAAAAAATTTATAAAAAGAAAAAAATATTAATGTATTATTTTCTAATAACTCTATCCATCATTTTTATTATAGTCAATTATATAAAATTTAGAAATATTATAAAAGTATTTAGTTACAATCTTTTTGACATAATTCTTTTCAACTTAAATATTTTCTTGATATAATTTCTATATATGTTTTTATTTTGAGAGACAATTTATTCATCTTTACTTGACATTTTTAAAGATCCAAGGTGAAGTAGGTCAAAACAAAAAATTGTAATGAAACAAAAAACTAACAATAAAAGTAATAATATTAAATATATAATTATGAGCTTATGAGATTTATTTAAGGTAGGAAAGTTATATAAATTTGGTCGTAAGTAATTTTCTCAAGAGGAAAGATGTTTATCCAGTTGCCAATTACCTCGATCAATAAACTTAAGAATCAGTGTCCAGTAATAATGTTTCTTCTAATAAAAAATATATATATTTGCCAAATTATTTTCATTATTGGTTGTGAACCAACAGGTGTATACAAAGAAAAATCATTCGTTTGAGTTAGAAAAATATAACGTGAAATTTTACATAAAGAAAATTTAAAAGCTTTACATAACATATAATCAACAACTAATTAATTAAGAAATCATGATTTTTTTATTATTTAAAATTTTAGATGATATAATTGATTTGTATCTCATAATAATTTTAATGATATTGAATTACTTATATTAGGTGAATACCATTAGTATAAAAATTTTTTTGGTTGGGGGTTTTATCCATGAAGCAATGTGCAAAAAGTCAATAACTTAAGGTGCAAAAACAATAATTCTATGTGTAGAACTAGGAAGCCCAACTTTCTTTTTATATAGTTATGTGAACGGAAACAAATTTTATATTTCATTGTGGTTAATCTTTGATTTTGCGAAAATGAAAAAGGAAGATAATAGTTATTGGGAGTGTTATTAATAACTTTACATGAAGTTTTTATACTTGTCTTTTGGCAGGTCATGCAGTTTGAAGAATTCATCCTCAGAAAAAGTGTAAAGAAGTATAAGCGACAAAAATTTTTGAAGCACAGGAAGAATGCATTTCATATTTCAGAAATTATTTAAAGATATTCTAGTTTTTATTTTACTAAGAGTTAAAAAATATAATATTATATAAATTTGTATGTCTATATTTTTGTAACTTTACGCAATATCATTCTTTGTAGTGAACTATGAAATTTTATATGAATATAATAAATTTGTATGTTTTCATATGTGCATGTATTTGTACATTTGTGTGTGTAAATTCATACGTAGTTTGCACTTTTCCTTATTTGATTTGTGGTTATAATTAAGGTTTTAATAATTAGAACTGAAGGGAGCCATGGAGTAATTGGTAAAGATGTTTTCATGTAACTAGAAGGTCACGGTTTCAAACCTTGGTAACATCATCTGACAGAAATGCAATGTAAAGCTATTGTACAATATCTTTGTGGTTAGACCCTTCCCCTAAAGTGCACCGGGCTTGCCTTTTTTTTAATAACTAGAATATCAATTAGTGAAGGAAAAATTTGGTTACTGAAAAAAAGGTATAACGACAGGATTTTTGTCGTTGTTAAAGCTTTTTTAACGACCAGATTTTATCCGGTCGTTAACTTTTAACGATGGGATATAATCCAGTCTTAACTTTTAACGACGGAGCTACTAACGACCGGCGACGACAGGATTTTTATTGGTCATTATTGACTAATAACGACTGAATTTATACTTTTAACGACCGAATATTCCCTCGTTAAAGACCTATTTTCTTGTAGTGTCCCTTAGGGTGTGCAATAACACCCTCAAGTGGTCCATGTGCTCTTTCTCCCTTCGAGAGTAAATTAAGATATCATCAATGAACACCACTATGAACATGTCAAGGTAGGGATTGAAAACCATATTCATAAGGTCCATGGATATGTTTTGGGCATTAATAAGACCAAACGACATCACTACAAACTCGAAGTATCTATACCTAGTCTAAATTCCATCTTAGGAATTTCATTTCCCTCACCCTTAATTGGTGACACCAAGATCTTAAGTCAACCTTGGAGAAGTGTGTATCCCCTGGCAATTGATCAGACATTTCATTTATCCTTAGGAGTGGGTACTTGTTCTTGATAGTGACCTTGTTAAGTTGCCAGTAATCTATGCACATATGGAGTGACTCGTCCTTCTTCTTCACAAACAAAACATGTGCACCCCATGGATACTAGGTCTAATTATCCCTTCACGAACAAATCCTTCAATTGCTCCTGTAGTTCTTTCAACTCCACATGAGTCATTCTATATGGAAGGATTAAGATGCTTTGAGCGTTAGATAGGAGGTATGTGCTAAAATCTATTTTTCTTTCAACAGGAATACCCGACAACTAATTCAAAAAGACGTCGGGGAATTCACTGACTATGAGGACCAACTCAAGAGAATAAGCTTTACAAGTGACATGTTTAACTCTTACTATATGATAGATGCATCCTTTAGAGATCATTTTTTGAGCTTTTAAGAAAGAAATAAACTGCACTCGAGATGAAGAGTTACTACCTTCCAATGGAAGAATAGGCTCATTTGGTAATTGAAACTTTACTCTATGGGTTCTACAATCGTTGGAGGCATAGGAGGCATGCAACCAATCCATACCAAGTATCACATCAAAATCAACCATGGAAAGCTAAACTGGATCACCAGGGACCACTTTATGCAAAATAGATATAAGACTATTTTCATAGACTCTTTGAGCAACAATGGACTCTCCTATGGGGTTACTTACTTAATAGGGATCATGAAGGACTTCAGGAAATGCATGAAATTTATTTGCAAGAAATAGGGTAACAAATAACAAATTAGCTCCAGGGTTTAATAAGGCATATACATCAAAATTGAGAACTCTCAACATAGTGGTGATAACATCTGAAGCCTCTTCAATCTCTTGACGACCATGGAGAGCATAAAAATGGTTGGTCCTTTGAGTGCCTTAAACATGCCCATCTTAGCCTTGGGGCCTTACATTGCCACTCTTATAATCCTTGGCATGGTATTTGGGCTTCAAGCTTGAAGAACACATTCGATCTGGCCAAGCACTCTCACCTATGGAGTCTTCCACACTTAGAGAAATTTGGGGTTTGAGACTAAGGAGCTACCCCTGTGTCTTTACTTGTCCAAGGAGAAGGAGTGATTGCAAACCTTTGTCCACCTTGCTTTTGGCCAACTTTAAACTTGTGACCTCTACTTCTTTGGTGAGAATAGCCCCCACCATTTACCTATGACCTTTTGGACTCCCTTACTTTTTCCCTTAGCTTTTCCTCCTCTATTTGTTCTGCATAGGTCATCAATTGGGTGATATCTATCTCATTCACTAGCATGGCAGTCTTTCTCTCTTTGGACACCAAATCAGATATACCAGAGATGAATTTGCTCATATAGGCCCTTGGATCCGCAACCATGAAGGGGGCATACTTAGTGAGCTTATCTAATTTGAGGGCATACTCTCTCACACTCAAGGACCCTTGCTTGAGGTTGATGAATTCTTGGATTTTGGTATCCCACAACTTAATTAGAAAGAAATGATCCGAGAAGGCGCACTTGAACTCTTCTCATACAATTGGACGTGCTCATTGGCCCCTCTCATCTACCAATTGCTCATACCATATTTTTGCTACACCCTTGAGTTGGTAGACCACCAACTCAGCTTTATCTTTTGAAGGACTACCTATGACTGCTACTATTCGGTAGGCCTCATCAATAAAATTAACTAGGTCCTCCTCCATCCTGGAACCATTGAACTCCGGAGGGATCACCTTATGAAGTCTCTCACCCATGTGGATGGAGTAGTATCTTGCGGAGGAATGACAATCTCCCTATAAGATTGGTTAACCAATGCTTTGGCTAACATGGTGAAGGCGGTTGAAAGCTCCACATGAGACACTTGATCATCTTGTTGAAGTGGAGGGGTTTGTCTCTCGGGAGTGCCTCTTTGGTAGGGAGCTTTTCTTGGCAGCATGACCTAGAAACAATTAAAGAGGTCATCATTAATGAGAGGTCATCATTAATGATAGGAAAGCCTTTGTCGTCTCTAAAGTCACGACATGAACAAGAAAGAAGGGACACTTTCTTAAACCGTCTCATAGCCTCTCACTAAAGATAGTAGCACACTTAATAATCTTTAATGAGACTTTACTCGACCTGGTATACATGGACATCTGAGGAACATTTTAAAAGCTCATGCTCTGGTACAACGTTTGTAACGACCTAATGTAGGACCTAGTTGTCTCATGGTGAATGAGATACCCAAGGGAACCTAACCCAAGACATCTTGAATATCTCAAGCATTCATAGCCATATTTTAAACATTTGCAAAAGTAAAATGGGGAAAGTGTCTATGGGGCCATATTATGACAATAAACCAATATTAAAAAGGAAACATAAATATGTTTCCATAAAGCATATCGACTAAACCATGGATGGAGTTAACTGGTAATAGCCAGTTTCAATCAAATAGAATAGACTCTAAGCAGAAATAACAAAGATTTTAAAAGCCCCAAATGACTAACATAATTTTGTAATTAGGTTGATGTGTTGGAATAATGATAGGAAAGTGATTTTGGTTGAGCCAAATTGTGATATAATTTTGACTCATTGATAACTAAAATAAAGAAATAATGGGACGATCATGACTTTAGATCAAATATGACTAAATGAGGCTTGTGAGACTAATTGGGAATGAGTTAGGTCAAGAATTGTTGATATGCTTGCATAATTCGAATGATTTAGGTCTGGCATCATTGATATTTTTGTATTATTTGGACGAGTAAGGTCCGGTATTATTGATATTCATGTATTCTTGGGACGAGTAAGGTCTGATATTATTTATGGTCTTAACTATAGATATAATTTTGGTGATCTAAAACATGATGACGGTTTGGGCATTAGCGTTGAAATTCAATAATATTCCTTGAGTACATATGATATTTATGAGTTTTAGGCATCAACATTCCTATTTTAATACTATTCTACATGTTTCTATGCATATTATGGTTACATCGATGATTTACATCTACTATTTGTTGCTTGTATCATCCCTTGACCGGGGTAGGAGGCAAGGGCATGATGCTTCACATAGGTACCAAACCCGTGACCCAAGCAGGAGGCAAGGGTGAGACTCATACCTCATATTACCTTGACCACAAATAGGTGACAAGGACATGGCATCATGATATCACTTGACCACGAGCAGGTTGCAAGGTTGTGGTGTTCTAATATCCCTTGACCATAGGAAGTTGGAAAGGTTATGGCATTCTGATATTACCTTGACCACAAGTAGGTAACAAGGTTGCAACACACTTGGTATTTGGATTGATGAGCTGTGCAACATATTCATATTTATGGTGATATGGCATCATGGGTTCTTGAGGATGTCGTAGCTCAGTATTATCGTGTATATTTATTGTGTTCTAAACTTTTTGGATGCAGGGATAGGGTTTTTTTATTATTACATGTTGTTTCAATTTCTCTTACCCAATCGTTGAACCTACTAGGTACATTTTGGTGTACTCAACCTTATTAAATTTTGTTCATATAGATCGAGCACAAGGACCCACATAAGGTAGCTGATTCACTCTAGTAGAGCTTCACTGTATCCATCCAGATCCTTCCGAAGAGGCTCAATCTTCAAGTAGTCGAAGGTCTTTGGGATTTTCTTCATTTCCTCTTCCATACTTTGTATCAGATACTTTGAGACAACCTTGTATTGCATTTGAGACATTTTTATTTACACTTCTATACTACTTTCGAGGATCCTGCACTTGTGACTCCAGATTTTGGGATTTGTATGTCATGTTTGACATGATTTCCGCTTAATTTCATCTTCTTTTAGTTGCGATCTATTCTTATTCGTGACATAGGAGTAGTATTAATCATTGAATCAGGTGAGAGAAACAACAACTCAAACCTCATAAACTATGTTGTTTACATAAGATAAATGTTATAACTCTGTTGTCCCTGAAGAGGACTTTTATTAATTGTGGATCTAATGAGATTGATCGTCCCTTACACTAGCAATGTATTTGACAACTATGGCAATGTCGGTGCAATATGTTGTATCATCACTAGATCAATAAGTGATAATTGTTATCAGAGAATTCCTCTGATAGCGTATGATATGTTTTGATTGAGCTTCATATTATTGAGTATATTTTAAAGCATAGTTTTTACTTTCTATCATGTAATGTTTTACGGAATTTAGTTATCTTTTTCAATTAAGTCCTTTGAGTTTAGTACTGTTGCTTCCCTAGCACATGCAAGTGTACATGGTCAAAGTAAGTAATATAGTGACTCTTTTCAAAAGTCGAATGTTGAACCCAAAGAACTTGTCGATTAATTATTTACTAAATTATATTAATTTTAATTTTTTATTCAAGCGGTGAATAATTAACCAAAAGAGATATTTTTACAATATCTATGAATGAATCGATCTAAGATTATGATTTAGCTAATAATCATGTTTAGCCTCAATTTCATCAAATTATTTGATTATCTAGTTGCTGATTCATAGAGTTTAAATTACCATAATAGGGTTGCACGCCTCTGTCGTCCTACCTTTATTGACTTCCTAACTACATCGTTGAGCGAGGATAGACACATAAATAAAAATGCTTTAACGTTATCTTCATGTATTTTGAACGAGGTGTAAGGGTAGTTGTCACAGGTCTCCCATGCACGAATCAATCTAGTTTCCTAGTTGAACAAGCTCCCTATACTACTATGTTCTATCCATTCTAACATCTCTCGAATCCGGAATAAACAACTAATTTACCCTCTAGTTGATCAGACTATGAAGTATAGATAAAAGCAATATCGGAACAACAAATATGATAAACAAATATTTCGATTAATAATGACTAAACAATCATCTTATTAGCTACCATAATCTTAGAACGAGAAGTTTAACTCCACATAGACATGAAGAAATTACCACAAATCATTCAAAGATAAATGTAAAAACAAATAATAATTGAGAAGAAAAGATGAAACCAAAATTTTTTGGCCTCCACGGCCGGCTCCTACTTCTCTATAGGTCAAAAGTTATGTAAAACCTAATTTCATGGAATATTTATAGGTGTAGGAAAAAAATTCTAAAATAAAATAATTGAATCCAAAAAAAATTGGGAAACCCAAATCCAAACAAAATTGGACTACTTCTCGTGCGTGTGAAGGTTGTACGCCGCCTTCAACTGGTTACTACCCACGTGTTAGCTTCCTTTGAAATTGCAATTGAATTGCAATTTCTTCGAGCCTTTATAAGTAAATAATAATATATATTATTATTAGATTCAATTTAATCCATCAAGCTGCCTACTTGAATTTTCTTCTGTAATCTTCTCTTTTTAATTCGTTTGAGCTCCAAATCTCTTCATTTTCGCGCCAATTTAATCCTACAAATAAGATATATAATTCAGCACAATCCATAAAATATATGTTCAAAACAGATAGATAAAAATATTAAATTTGAGGTAAATAATGACTAAAATATGTATTTTGGCCTCACATCAAGTACTTCTAAGCCTAATTTTTATTCCATCTGTTTTATACACTGTAAATTTTATGTTCAGGCATAATTTGACTTTCTATAATTTTATAATGCAGATACAGGAATTACTTATCCTCAACCAGTGCATCATTGTAGATCATCCTACTTTTAGCTATTGGTGAGTCCTCTTAGCATTTGAGGGGGTAGTATTTATTTATTTTTGTCTCTTAAGTAGTTCCCGAGTTAGCCAAGGATCTATTATTGAAACCTTCTTGATAATTTGATAAATTCATAGATTGTGATACTGTAGAATAGATGTTTCTATTTTAAAGGTTTGTTTATTTAAAACGGTTTCTTATGATATTGAGTGGAATTTAATTATTGTTTTTTTCTAAAACTGTTGTTTGATTAGGTCATTGACTTGGTTATTCTACTTGAACATCTCCTAATTATTGACTAAGTAGTCCACTAAATTATTGGATGAGTGATCGGGGCATGTGGTTCGCTTGAAAACCATCAATGGTTGTTAAATGCTGGCCTTGTTTAAGGTACTTGTCACGCCCCGGGAGGGTACCCTTGGCGTGGCCGGCACTCAGAGACTATTGCTAGTCCCCAAGCGAACCACTTAGCCTCATCACATCATTCAATCACATAATTCTAATGAACAACGGAAACTATATGTAAGTAATGGACACATCTCATCTAAAGTCTCAAAGGAATATAGATAAAATAATGAAGGCTAGTAGAAAGAACTAGCTCACAATCTCAACATCAATGCTCGACCCTTGTCTATGAAGCCTCTATCACTAATGATGTGGTGCCAATGACAGACCCATGGCTACCCAAATCGAAATAAAAAAAATTCCAATCCTAACTCTAAAGCATGACGAAATAAAAGTAATGGTTCCTCCGGAGTAGGGGCGGCTCACAAAATCAGCTTCGAATCTCTGATCTTCAACGGAGCGCCTATTGATGATCTCTAGTACCTGCCTCTGCATCATAAAATGATGTGGTCCAGAGTGGATGTCAGTACTTGGAATGTACTGGTATGTAAAATAGCTGAATGAAACAGAAACCGGTAGAAAATATGGAAAGTAACATCAAGTCAAAATAAACATCATAATCACATCAACACAGTCAATTGTCTATCTATGAAAGAATAAATAGTAGAAAAGTGACACATCATTATCTCAGACTCATCAATAGTCTCAACTCATCACATAGATCATCTCAGGGGTGTCCACCCCCGCTCATCTCATCTCATCTCATCTACACTCGGAGTACGGTGAGAATTTTCCCGAGAGTTTCTCTTATCTGACAACACTCACTTATGAGCCAGTGAATGTACAACAATCATCCTGATGCTGCCACAGTGGTCCCAAACTTACCAGGTAAGGAACACTGGATACCATATCAATGTACCTGATATGTAATCAAACAGAACAGATCCTCTATTGCTTTTCAGGGACTGTTAAATCTCGAGGGAAACCATATATATGTGATGGTTTAAGCCTCTCCTACGTTTGACGACGTAGTTAATAAGTTTGAGTAGGACTCACTCCTACTCATTTCGGTGCTCGATACTCCTCCTGACTGAACGCTCATAAAATCAACCTCAACTAGTCTCATAGGGATTCACTCCCCGTCAATGACTGCCAGTCTCATAGGGACTCACTCCCCGTCCAGGACTGATATGTCACAGGGACTTTGGTCCTTTCATCAATTAGCTCATAGGGACTTCCACCCTATCATCAACATCTCATAGGGATTTTAACCCTATCATCAACATCTCCTCAATGACTCAAGATTGTATAACCATCATTAGGAAACAAGTGAATAACACATCGATAGATTTAATTTATAGAGACTCATGAAATAATCAAGATTTCATCAACTCATCATCATAATCAACAATCCCAATGCAAGGCTCTAGACTCAAGTCTCAAGTGCAATGTGCATGCTTTGCAAATTAGTCAAGAAGGGTACGCAATTCTCATGAAAATATTCCATTTAAGAAAACAATTAGTATGATGATCATCAACATAGGAAACATATAATTTCAAATATAATTTTCAAGAAAAATCCATCAAAGAAATCTGCATATAGACTCTCCAATCATCAATTTGTTTATGACCTCTATGGGACACATGAGAGAATAATCCCATGTTTTAGTTTAGCCTTACATACCTATGATGCAGCTATTCAACCGGGTAACATCGATGATCTCTTCTCGAATGTGTCACCCCAAGCCCTTCTCTCCTCTTCTTAGGCCCTAGCCTTGATGGATTTTGGAATAGGACATAGAATAGGGGTTTTTAGGCTCTTTTCATGTTGAAACGACCTAACTAGCTGTGTATTAGTGTTTAGGAGGGTTTAGGGATTGACCAGAATACCCCTCATAATTAATTAGAAATTCCTAGTTCGGAAAATACACGGTCCGCGACGCAGATTCGTCGCGAATAGTGTATTTTTGGAAAAGTGTTTTTGAACGTGTTTCTCCATCCCATCAAAAATTTGGATAAACAGACAAATGTCCCTCCGCGACAGGTGCGCGTCGCGCCTCTGTCGCGGACCGTCACTCTTTTGTGACTTGGATCAAAAATTTATATTTCGATCGTGTCACTCTAAAAATCGACCGAGACCATTTTTGCACTCCATTTTTCATATTGATCATGAATCCGATCTCGGATATGCCATGCGACCCTCGGAAGATGCATTACGCGCATACCCTCACTCTAGCGGCATTTTGTTAATTTTATCAGGCATCACATCATCTCCCCCTTGGGATCATTTGTCCTCGAATGAGGAGTTTAGGTGGGGATTAAGGCACGAATAGACTCAAGACTCATTTATGCACCCAATTCAATTAATTAATCCTCGACTTAATAATTGTAAGTCACGTAAAAGAAATAGAACACTTAGCCTAGTGAAGAGTAAGGATTTCTACCTTCAGTATTTTCATTATCAGTTGCCACGAACAAGTGCGGATACTTTGCCTTCATCTCCTCCTCAGCTTCCCATGTGGCTTCTTTAACAAATTGATTCCTCCACAGGACTTTGACCGAGGCTATTTCTTTGTTTCTCAGTTTACGAATCTGACGACCAAGAATTTGAATAAGATAGGTTATCCTTCACCCCAATGCTATCAACAGGGATCACCAAGGCCGGATTTCCCAAGCATTTCTTTAGCTTTGACACATGGAACACCAAGTGCACCCCATCTAACTTGGAAGGCAACTCTAACTCGTAAGCCACCTTCCCAGTTCTCCTTACAATTTGATAGGGTCCAACATAACGTGGACTCAACTTTCCCTTCTTCCCAAACCTTAGGACACCCTTCATAGGTGACACTTTCAAGTACACCCAATCGTCCACTTCGAACTCTAAGTCTCTCCTTCTCACATCGGTGTAATATTTTTGGCGACTTTGGAAAGTCTTTAACCTTTCTCTAATGACCTTGACCTTCTCCATCGGCTGGTGAACCAGATCAGGTCCACTTATCTCCGCTTCTCCAACCTCAAACCACCCAATAGGCGATCTGCACCTCCTTCCGTACAAGGCTTCATAAGGGGCCACTTGAATGCTTGCATGATAACTATTGTTATATGCAAATTCGGCCACTGGTAAATGATCATCCCAATTCCCTTTGAATTCAAGGACACAAGCTCTTAACATGTCCTCTAGTGTTTGAATTGTACGTTCTGCCTGACCATCCGTCTATGGTTGTAAGGATGTACTCAGGTTTACCTTAGTACCTAAACTTTTCTGAAATGATCTCCAGAACTGGGAGGTAAATTGAGCTCCTCTCTCCGAGATGATGGACAAGGGGACCCCATGCAACCTCACAATCTCCTGGACGTACAATCTGGCGTACTCCTCCGTAGTGTTCATTGTTTTTCACTACCAAAAAGTGGGCCCACTTAGTCATTCTACCCACGATCACTCATATCGAATCATGTTGCTTTCGAGATCTCGGCAGGCTAGTGATAAAGTTCATGTTAATCATCTCCCATTTCCATTCCGAAATTTCAAAGTTCTGATCCAATCCACATGGCCTTTGATGCTCAACCTTCACTTGTTGGCAATTTGGGCATTTTGAAATGAACTCTGCGATGTCCCTCTTCATCCCATTCCATCAATAGACTTCCCTTAAGTTGTGGTACATTTTGGTGGAGCCAGGATGAATGGAATATCTAGTTGTATGAGCTTCTGCCATTACTGTCTCATATGCCATCAACATTTGGAATACACAATCGACTTTGATATCTTAACACTCCATCTCCCCCTTTTGAGAAGACCATCACCCTCAGATTGTGGACATCCTCCTTCAATTGGAGTATGACAGGGTCTTGGTCTGGCTTTTTCTTCTCCTCCACCACTAACGAGGAAGCGGACCCGTCATGAACATTATCTCCTCCTTCGTTGTTCTCCTCAAGTCGGACTCCAAATCGAGCCAACCGGTGCACGTCCTTGGCTAACTCCCTCTTTCCTTCCTCTACATGGATTGTGCTACCCATTGATAACCTGCTAAGAGCCTCAGCAACAACGTTAGATTTGCTTGGGTGGTAGTGAATGCTCATGTCATAATCCTTGAGCAACTCCAACCATCTCCTCTGTTGCAAGTTGAGCTCTTTTTGACTAAAAACATACTGCAAGCTCTTGTGGTCAATGAAGATATCCACATGCACTCCGCACAAGTAGTGACGCCAAATTTTAAGTGCAAACTACTGCTGCCAACTCGAGGTCATGGGTTGGGTAGTTCCTTTCATGAACCTTGAGTTGCCCGGAAGCATAAGCTATCACCTTCCCCCTCTGCATTAGTACGCATCCCAATCAAACCATTGACGCATCACAATAAATTACAAAGTCTTCGGTCCCGTCGGGTAAGGTTAGGACTAGTGCAGTAGTTAACCTCGTTTTCAATTCCTGGAAACTCTTTTCACATTTTTCGAACCACTGGAACTTGACCTTCTTCTGACTCAATTTCGTCAATGGCGCGGATAGGGAAGAAAATCCCTCAACAAACCTGCGGTAGTAGCCCGCCAGCCCCAAGAAGTTTCTAATGTCAGTCGGAGTGGTCGGGGCGGGCCAGTTCTTAACCGCTTCAATCTCGGCATCCACTCGAGTACCATCACGGGAAACAACGTGGCCTAGGAAGGCCGCTGACTTAAGCCAGAATTTACATTTGGAGAACTTTGCATACAACTCATGGTCCTTAAGAGTTTGGAGGACCACTCTGAGGTGGTTAGCATGCTCCTCCTCACTCCTTGAATACACTAGGATGTCGTCGATGAACACAATCACAAAAAAATCAAGATATGGCTTGAACACTCTATTCATCAAGTCCATAAAGGCGGCAGGTGCATTCATCAGTCCAAAGGACATGACCAAGAACTCAAAATGGCCATATCTAGCCCTGAAGGTTGTCTTTGGAACGTCACACTCCCTCACCTTCAGTTGATGGTAGCAAGATCTAAGGTCTATCTTAGAGAAGCAAGAGGCGCCTTGAAGTTGGTCAAACAAATCATCTATCCTAGGGAGAGGATATTTGTTCTTTATCGTGACCTTGTTCAGTTGCCTATATCGATACACATTCTTAGGGACCCATCTTTCTTCCAAACGAATAGCACAGGAGCACCCCATGGTGAAACACTTGGCCTAATAAAGCCCTTTTCTAGCAAATCTCTTAGTTGCTCTTTCAATTCTTTCAACTCAGCGGGGGCCATCCGTAAGGTGGGATTGAAATAGGCTGGGTATCAGGAAGAACATCAATCCCAAAGGCAATCTCCCTATCAGGGGGACTCCGGGCAAGTCGTCAGAAAGGACTTCTAGAAACTCGTTGACAATCGGAACTGACTCAAGAGTTGGGGACTCAACATCATCAGATTTCACTCTCACCAAGTGATAAATACAACCTTTAGAAATTAACTTCCGGGCTTTAAGATATGAGATAAACCTCCCTCTAGGTGTCACTGAGTCCCCCTTCCACTCTAGAACCGATTCATTTGGAAATTGGAATTTACCAGTTTGGGATCTACAATCAACAGAGACATAACAGGCGTGAAGCCAATCCATGCCAAGGATCAAATCAAAGTCAACCATTTTTAACTCGATCAAATCAACAATGGTGTCCCTATGATGGATGGACACTACACAAGCTCTATAGACTGTTTCAGCTCGAATAGACTCACCCACCGGAGTAGAAACATCAAAGGGTCCAAGAAGACTCTCGGGGGTTTTATCAAATTTACTGGCCATGTAAGGAGTTACGGACGACAATGTGGCACCAGGATCCATCAAAACATAACAATCAAAAGTAAAGACTCGGATCATACCCGTCAAAATGTTTGGGGAAGTTTCCTAATCTTGGCGACTCCCCATGCATATAAGCAGTTTGTTGCTCTGCCTGTACCTGATGTAGTATCCCTCTGGTTCCCTCTAACTGGTGGGACCAATGCAGTAGACTGGGCTTGGTCAGCCCGCTTCGGACAATCCATCTTGTAGTGGCCTACTTGGCCGCACCCGTAACACGCATCATTTCTGTCGCGGCATCTCCCTAGTGCGTCTTTCCACAGTTATCACACGGTGGCCTACTCTGCAAACCTTGAGCCACACTAGCTTGGGACTGGGGTCCGTGGGTTCCTATATTCTGAAATCTTTAATCATACGTGCCTCTAGGCACAGGTGCGCTGGCACCTGAGGGTGCTGGAAATCGATTCCCATTACCTCTCCTTCCACCCTCGTGGCTGGATGTCTTAGACCTCTTGCGCTTGAACTTTTCCTTGTCATGTTGCCTCTCTTTGTCAGCTTGCTGCACGAATGTCATCAGTCGCCCGATGTCCATGTAACTCACAAGCATGACTCCTCTCCTATCTCTCTTGGGTCCTCTGTTCAACCCGCCTACATACATTCCCATCCTTCCCCTCATATCAACAATAATTTCTGGAGCATAGCGGGATAGTTGCATGAATTTCAACCCATATTCCTGCACAGTCATGGAGCCCTGCTTTAGATTCAGGAACTCTCTCACCTTGGCTTCTCTTTTCTCTCTTGAGAAGAAGCGTCCCAAGAAGGCCTCTTCAAACATTGCCCAAGTCAAACAGGGGGTATCATCCCTTCTGCCTTTCTTCCACTGGTCGAACCACAGTCTCGCCACTCCCTTCAGTTGATAAGCAGCCTGTTCTACCCTATCAGCATCAGCCAAATGCATTACTTGGAACACCTTCTCAAGTTCCTCCACATATTCCTCAGGATCTTCGGTGGATGCAAAGCCCACGAACTCAGGCGGATTCATCCTCAGAAATTCTCGAACTTTAGAGGTGCCATGAGAGTCTGTCCCACCTACACCTTGCCTCACAGTAGGTGCTGCGACAACCTGGGCCAAAGTTTGGGTAGCCCGGCATAGCTTGGCATTGGAGACCTCATCTTGAGGGGGTTGCTCAACCGAGATAGCTGGATTCATGGGCCCCTCGGGTACTTGAGGCTCAGGTGGATTAACAGTTCGCCGGGTAGGACGTCCCCTTCCCCGGAAAGCTCTTCTAGGAGGCATATTATCGATTCTGCACGTGTAGAGCACAAATTAGAAGATAGTTTTCGTAGAGTTCAACTCTATCGCACGAATTGGAATAAGAAAGAAGTGTAACCATTCCTAATGTTCCATAGCCTCCTGCTTATGAAGTGTGGTCGACAACACACCCATAAACAAGACTCTACTAGAAACGGCTTCATAGACTCCCTAGGACACTTGAACTTTGTGCTCTAATACCAAGTTTGTCATGCCCGGGGAGGGTACCCTTGGCGTGGCCACCACTCAGAGACTATTGCTAGTCCCCAAGCGAACAACTTAGCCTCATCACATCATTCAATCACATAATTCTAATGAAATGCGGAAAATATATGTAAGTAATGGACACATCTCATCTAAAGTCTCACAGGAATATAGATAAAATAATAAAGGCTAGTAGAAAGAACTAGCTCACATTCTCAACATCAATGCTTGACCCTTGACTATGAAGCCTCTATCACTAATGATGTGGTGTCAATGACAGACCCATGGCTACCCAAACCAAAATAAGGAAATAGTCCAATCCAAACTGTAAAGCATGATGAAATAAAAGTAATGATTCCTCCTGAGTAGGGGAGGCTCACCAAATCAGCTTCGATTATATGATCTTCAACGGAGCGCTGGTTAATGATCTTTTGTACCTGCCTCTGCATCATAAAATGATGCGGTCCAGAGTGGACGTCAGTACATGGAATGTACTGGTATGTGAAATAGCTGAATGAAACAGAAACCGGTAGAAAATACGGAAAGTAACATCAAGTCAAAATAAACATCATAATCACATCAACACAGTTCAATTGTCTATCTATGAAAGAATAAAGAGTAGACAAGTGACACATCATTATCTCAGACTCATCAATAGTCTCAACTCATCACATAGATCATCTCAGGGGTGTCTACCCCCGCTCATCTCATCTCATCTCATCTACACTCGGAGTACAGTGAGAATTTTCCCGGGAGTTTCTCTTAATAGACAACACTCACTTATGGGCTAGTGAATGTGTACAACAATCACCCTGATGTTTCCACAGTGGTCCCAAACTTGCCAGGTAAGGAACACTGGATACCATATCAATGTACCCGATATGGAATCAAACCGAAAAGATCCTTTATTGCTTTCAGGGACTGTTAAACCTCGAGGGAAACCATATATATGTGATGGTTTAAGCCTCTCCTATGTTTGGCGACGTAGTTA
Organism: Solanum rostratum; assembly: GCA_029948455.1. Taxonomy (NCBI): domain Eukaryota; kingdom Viridiplantae; phylum Streptophyta; class Magnoliopsida; order Solanales; family Solanaceae; genus Solanum; species Solanum rostratum. The sequence goes on from CM057053.1 coordinate 52,768,711, forward strand.
ATGAGTTCGAGTGGGACTCACTCCTACTGATTTCGGTGCTCGATACTCCTCTCGACTCAATGCTCATAAAATCAACCTCAACTATCATAGGGTCCTTTCATCAATTACCTCATAGGGGCTTCCACCCTATAATCAACATCTCATAGGGATTTTAACCCTATCATCAACATCTCCTCAATGACTCAAAATTGTATAACCGTCATTAGGAAACAAGTGAATAACACATCGGTAGAGTTCATTTATAGAGATCCATGAAACAATCAAGATTTCATCAACTCATCATCACAATGAACAATCCCAATGCAAGGCTCTAGACTCAAGTCTCATGTGCAATGTGCATGCTTTGCAAATAAGCCAAGAAGGGTTATGCAATTTTCATGAAAATATGCCATTTAAGAAAATAATTAGTATGATGATCATCAACATAGGAAACATGTAATTTCAAATATAATTTTCAAGAAAAATCCATCAATGAAATCATGCATGCAGACTCTCCAATCATCAATTCGTCTATGACCTCTATGGGGCACATAAGAGAACAATCCCATGTTTTAGTTTAGCCTTACATACCTGTGATGCAGCTATTCAACCGGGTAACGTCGAGGATCTCTTCTCGAATGTCTCACCCCAAGCCCTTCTCTCCTCTTCTTAAGCACTAGCCTTGTTGGATTTTGGAATAGGATATAGAATAGGGGTTTTAGGCTCTTTTCATGTTGAAACGACCTAACTAGCAATGTAGTAGTGTTTAGGAGGGTTTAGGGATTGATCAGAATGCCCCTCATAATTAATTAGAAATTCCCAGTTCAGAAAATACACAGTCCGCGACGCGGACCTATCGCGAATAGTGTATTTTTGGAAAAATATTTTTGAACGAGTTTTCTCCATCCCGTCGAAAATTTGGAAAAACAGACAAGTGTCTCTCTGCAACAGGTGCACGCCACGCCTCTGTCGCGGACCGTCACTGTTTTGCGACTTGGATAAAAAATTTATCTTTCGATCGCGTCGCTCTAAAAATCGACGGAGACTATTTTCCCACTCCATTTTTCATGTTGATCACAAATCCGGTCTCGGATCTGCCGTGCGAGCCTCAGAAGATACATTACGCGCATACCCTCACTCTAGGGGAATTTTGGTAATTTTATCGGGTGTCACAGTACTCTCCTTTCGGTTGATTTTTAAATTGTTTATCCCCAATTTTTTTTATCTTCATGCCAATTTATTCCTACAGATAAAATACACTATTAGGTAATCCATAAAATTCATGTTCAAAGAAAAAAGAAAAGTAAAAGTAATAAATATGAGACAAATAACGACTAAAAATATACATTTTAGACCAAAATCAATTTTTTTTATATCTTTTGAATGTTTAAATAAACAAGAAGATCTTTTTTAGTGCAAAAAATTTCTAGACTTAAAAAAGAATGACTACCAACTTAAAATAATTTAAAAAAGTAAATGTGATGATTTAGTTTTATGTTTTAGGAGAGCAATAAAAATTAGTCATAGATAATAACTTAAAATTGAAAACTTGATTTTTTTCTAAACGTGATATAACGAATAAAGTAATGAATCTTTTACTTTATATAAGCATATTTTAAGTACGGATATAGAATAGGTTTTATTGATAATTTTCTTAAATCTGTAAATTCATTTTTAAATTTAGATGTTTTATTAGTTTACATTGAAAAGTTTCAGAATAAAAATTATAAAATAATTTGTTTAGTGCTTGATGTATAAGAGATCATCTAGTGAAACCATAACAAATAGAACATTTAAAGAACAACAATAGTTAAATTTCAATTATAGTAAATATCTAAATTGATAATATATTTAATAAGCGGTTGAAATAACAAAATTTTAAAAACTAAATAACAGATAAAAACTAAAAATGAGAAAAAGGTAAAAGATATGTGGCGAGTCCTAAGACATAACTTAGACATACAAAACATTTATAGACACTAATAGTCCATTCGACAACATGAATATATAAATTTCTAGACTTATAAAAGAATAACTACCAAATTAAAATAATTTTAAAAAGTAAATGTGATGATATAATTTTATGTTTTAGGAGAGCAATAAAAATTAGTCATAGATAATAACTTAAAATCGAAAACTTGATTTTTTCTAAACGTGATATAACTAATAAAGTAATGAATCTTTTACTTTATATAAGCATATTTTAAGTACGGATAGAATAGGTTTTATTGATAATTTTCTTAAATCTGTAAATTCATTTTTAAATTTAGATGTGTTATTAGTTTACATTGAAAAGTTTCAGAATAAAAATTATAAAATAATTTGTTTAGTGTTTGATGTATAAGAGATCATCTAGTGAAACCATAATAAATACAACATTTAAAGAACAACAATAGTTAAAATTCAATTATAGTAAATATTTAAATTGATAATATATTTAATAAGCGGTTGAAATAACAAAATTTAAAAAACTAAATAACAGATAAAAACTAAAAATGAGAAAAAGGTAAAAGAGATGTGGCGAGTCCTAAGACATAACTTAGACATACAAAACATTTATAGACACTAATAGTCCATTCGACAACATGAATATATAAAATGTTACTCATAGAAAGAGAGACACACCAATCCAAAGTCATTAGATATCGTTGGTGTTTTTAGGATGTTGAGCATTAATATTGTTTAATGATAGGACCTCCAATAGAGTCACTACATTATCATTATTCCAATTAAATATTTCTGACAATGGCAAACTCTGTGGAGTGTCAAAGGAGTTGTTCTGGTAGTTATTCATAGGCATCAGCACATCCATTGGGGGGATGTCTATTGAAGGATCCACTTGTGATGTCATTGGTGAACACACTAAAGTTGATAATTAAGGAGCTATCAGTGGTGAAGGCATCGGGGAAGCAATTATTGTTGAAGGCATTTGATTTGTGGGAGTTCTAACAACCACATTTTGAGGTATTAGAGGATGCAATTGTTGAACCATTGGAGGAATCATTTGTGAAAATGATCAAGAAGATGGAAGAACATGTGGGGGATCCATAAGAGGAATCAATTGTGGAGGAGCCCTCAAAGAATCCATTTGATGAAGCATTTGTTCGGGAAATTCATGTGATGTGGATAATGGAACTGTTGGTAAAGCCACTTATGTGGTAGCCAACTTAGGGACAAAAAGTAAATCGTCAGTCCTCTCATAGTTTGTCCGAATAGAAAATATCTATGGAGACAATGGAGGAAGTATCGATACTTATAAATCAATATGAGATAACAGATGATTATTTAGACCCTCAATATTGGTCCAACTAGGTATCATCGGTTCTACAATGGATTGAGGGATATTTGGTGTATATTCCTCTTCACCAATCTTCTTTTTCATTGCTTCATGAACCTGTTTAAGATTTCTCTTGATAACATAACTCAGATTGTTGACATCGCTAGGATGCATGCCAATGGGAATTTCTTTTCCATTGAACACTTGATACATCTCATTTGTAATTTCCTTCACCCTATTTTCTTTCCTTAATTTTAATAGTTGTTCCTTCATTTTCTCAATCCTTTTCATGATGAACTGATTTCTTGTCATCATCTTTTTGGATCTATCAGTTATTGGCAACTCCTTAAACTTTGTAAGAGTATTGAATGCAGAATCATGATCTAGAAAGGCTGTAGGTCAATTTTTGAAAGGACTTTAAATGATTGTAGCTATTTCAACATCACAAAGAATTCTAAGTTGTTGCGCCTTTGTAAATAACCCTTTTTCTCTTTTCCTGTATGAGTCTTTTCTGTCATTTTCTTCTTCAATGAAAGCTAATGTCACGCCCCGGGAGGGTACCCTAGGCGTGGCCGGCACTCAGAGGCTATTGCTAGCCCCCAAGCGAACCACTTAGCATTCATCACATCATTCATTATAAACATTGTGGACGGAGATAGAAAATAATATCTAAACAAAGTGGGACAATGGCCAAACATCAAAACTGTTCATTTCACCAAGCAGAGGAATATTGCTTAGGTATCATAACATTCACCTTGACTACACCATTATGTCTACAAAGCCTCTAACATTCCTTAAAACATCTAGGAAGAGGACCATGACATACCATGGCTACTCGACTCAAAGAACAGGATAACATTCATAAATAAAAGTTTCCTCCGGAAACAAGGAGGCTCACCACAGTCAGAACTTGGAAACACTTGACCTCAACGGGGCGGCTGCTGATGTCCTCTAGCTCCTGTATCTGCATCATGAAACGATGCAGCGCCAAATGGCGTCAGTACGTGGAATGTACTGGCATGTAAAATAGCTGAAACACATTGTTAGGAATATACGAACATAACGCACATCATCATGAGACCTTAACATTTACATCAGGGAAACCTTAACATTGATCTTTACATTAACATTGACCATTGCATTGGAGTACCCTTAGAGAACCCTTTTCAAGAAGGCTTAACTGGGAGTTTCTTTAACCGACAACCATCACTTATGAGCCAGTGATGATACAACGAAGCGATGCCGTTGCTACATCCGTCCAATACCCTGCCCGGGGCAAAGGACATTCATTAGAAAATATTAGTCCTCATTGGGACAAGAAAGGTGCCATCCGCGTTGCGGTTCAATCCTCTCTTCCTACGCGGGCCACGTAGTTAATGGATTCAGGTGGGACTCACCTTTCTATCCATTTCGGTGCTCAATACTCCTCCCAGGACTCGACATTGCTCATAAAACATTAACATTCATTAGTCCCATAGGGACGCATTTCATCATCATTAGTCCCCATAGGGGCCTAATACATTATCATTGGCATCAACATTCATTTGTCCCATTGGGACACATTACATTATCATTAGCATCTCCTTTACATCAACATTAACATCATTGTCATTCCATCTCATTAACATCAACATCATTGACTTTAGGGACACTCGTTTAGGAACTTTGACTCTCAACTTAGAGACAATCCCACACTCACATTCTCAACATTCATCATTCATTAATTTATCATTACTCTAGACTCTACACACACACCCATGTTCATCATGCATGCTTTTCTAGGATACATATACAATTGATATGGGGTTTTTAACTAAATGCTTTTCAAGAAAATAGTTTAAAAAGGATGCATGAGGGTGTTTATGAGGGTCATCATCAATGCAGGAAAATATGTAGGTTTATGCAGAAAATAATGGCATTTGTTCATTACATTACATGAATTAACATGTTTCACTTCATTACCCTAACATCATTCACCATTAGACTTTAATACCTTACTCATGGGGCACATGGGAGGACATTCCCATGTTTTAAGTTTAGCCTTACATACCTGAAAGAAGATAGTCACACTAAAGCACCTTCTTTCCTCTTGCTCTCTTCAACCTCCTTCAAGCCCTAGCCTTAAGAACCTTAGGAAGACTTTTTCAATGGGGTTTTTCAACCCTTTTTCGTGAAAATTGACCTATATAGGTCATAGGGATACGTTTAGGATAGGTGGGATTGGACCATAATGCCCTTGGAAATTTTAAGAAATTAAATCCCGTCCTGAAATAACACAGTCCGCGACGCGGACTGGTCGCAGACAGTGTATTTTCAGAAATTCAACTCCGTCGAAATTTTCAGGAAAAGATAAGTGTGTCTCCACGACCAGTCCGCGTCGCGGTTCCATCGCGGAGGCTCACTGTTTTTCGTTTTGGAACGAAAAATTATCTTTTGACTCGGTTGCTCTAAAATTCGACCGAGACCTTTCCCCCACTCCATTTTCAGTGCTGATCATGAATCCGCTCTCGGATTTCCGATCCGAGCATCGGAAGGCACGTTTCTCGCACACCTCTCCTTGAGGGGTATTTCGATAATTTCACGGGCGTTACATTATCTCCCCCTTGAGATCATTCGTCCTCGAATGATAAGTAGGGAAGTATTTTAGCACGAATAGGCTCACGACTCACCTCAATATTACTTTGATAACCTACAACCTTCATCTTTCATTGGTCTTTAAGCTCATTTATTCAACATTAACAATTTCACATGGAATTCATGTAATATACATTAATTTACATTAAGTAGGGTCATTACCTTCGATGCTTCCATCGACCTCGGGCACGAAAAAAGTGCGGGTACTTTGCTTTCATCTCCGCCTCAGCTTCCCATGTGGATCCTTCAACGAATTGATTTCTCCACAGTACCTTAACAGAAGCTATCTCCTTGTTCCTTAGTCTGCGAACCTGCCGATCAAGGATTTGGACTGGGGATTCCTCATAGGACAGGCTGTCCTTGATTCCTGTGCTCTCTACAGGCACTACCAAGGCAGGATCCCCTAAACATTTCTTCAACATTGAGACATGGAACACTGAATGAATCCCATCTAATTCAGAGGGTAGTTCCAGCTCATAAGCAACCTTTCCAATCCTTCGCACAATTTGGTAGGGACCAATATAGCGAGGACCCAACTTCCCTTTCTTCCCAAACCTCGTGACGCCTTTCATAGGTGATACTTTCAAATAAACCCAGTCATTCACCTCAAACTCTAAATCCCTTCTCCTTACATCTGTGTACGACTTTTGGCGGTTCTGGGCTGCCTTTAACCTTTCTCGTATAGTCTTCACCTTTTCCATGGACTGGTGGACAAGGTCTGGCCCAATCAGCTCGGCCTCTCCAACCTCGAACGACCCAATGGGCGATCTACATCTTCTCCCATACAAGGCCTCATAAAGGGCCATTTGGATACTCGCATGATAACTGTTGTTAATTGTATGCGAATTCAATCAAGGGTAAATGGTCGTCCCAATTTCCTTTGAAGTCAAGAACGCATGCTCTCAACATGTTTTCCAACGTCTGGATAGTGCGTTCTGCCTGGCCATCCGTCTGTGGATGAAAGGCCGTGCTCAAGTTCACCTTAGTACCCAGCCCTTTCTGGAACGACTTCCAGAAGTGAGAGGTAAATTAGGCTCCTCTGTCTGAAATAATAGACAAGGGAACTCCATGCAATCTCACTATCTCCTGAATATATATTTTGGCATAATCTTCGGCAGTGTTAGTCGTCTTGACTGCTAAGAAATGTGCTGATTTCGTCATTCTATCTACAATCACCCATATGGAGTCATGTTGCCTCCGGGATTTCGGTAAGCCCGTGACAAAGTCCATGTTCACCATCTCCCACTTCCATTCTGGAATTTCAAAATTCTGAGCCAGACCACTTGTCCTTTGGTGCTCAACCTTGACTTGCTGGCAGTTGGGGCATCTGGAAACGAATTCTGCGATGTCCCTCTTCATTCCACTCCACCAATAGACTTCTCTCAAGTCGTGATACATCTTGGTGGAACCTGGATGGATGGAGTACTTAGCATTATGGGCCTCAGCTAAAATCCTTTCTCGAACACCATTAACATTAGGGACACATAATCTGTTCTGGTACCTCAGTACCCCATCTCCCCCTTTGGAGAAGGCCATCACTTTTTGCTTCTGAACATCTTCTTTTAGTTGGAGTATAATGGGATCTCGATCCTGCTTCTCTTTAACTTCAGTCACCAGGGATGATGAAGACCCATTTTGAACACTAACTCCTCCTTCATCATTCTCTTCAAGTTGGACCCCCAATCGGGCCAACCTGTGCACCTCACTCACCAGTTCTTTCTTTTCTTCCTCAACATGGGCCATGCTACCCATAGAAAACCTGCTAAGAGCATCAGCAACAACGTTAGCTTTACCTGGGTGGTACATGACGCTCATATCATAGTCCTTGAGCAACTCTAACCATCTCCTCTGTCGCAGATTGAGCTCCCTTTGGCTGAATACATACTGCAAGCTCTTATGGTCTGTGAACACATCCACATGCACTCCATACAAGTAGTGGCGCCAGATTTTAAGTGCGAACACAACGGCTGCCAACTCAAGATCATGGGTAGGATAGTTTCGTTCATGAACCTTAAGCTGTCTGGAAGCATAGGCTACCACCTTTCCTCTTTGCATTAACACGCACCCCAACCCAACTCTAGATGCGTCACAGTATACCACGAAGTCATCTGTTCCGTCAGGCAATGTCAAAACAGGTGCAGTGGTTAACCTGGTCTTCAGCACTTGGAAACTTTTCTCACATTCGTCAGACCATTGGAACTTAGCCCTTTTCTGGGTCAGTTTGGTCAATGGTGCAGATAGGGAAGAAAACCCCTCCACAAACCTCCGGTAGTAACCTGCCAACCCCAAGAAGCTTCTTATGTCAGTTGGAGAGGTTGGCCTTGGCCAGCTTGCCACCGCCTCAATCTTCTGGTTATCCACTCGAATACCATCACCCGAAACCACATGGCCTAGGAAAGCCACTGACTTAAGCCAGAATTCACACTTGGAGAACATAGCATATAACTCGTGGTCCTTAAGAGTTTGAAGGACAACTCTGAGATGTTTAGTATGCTCTTCCTCATCCTTCGAATATATCAAAATATCATCAATGAAGACGATTACAAACATATCCATGTAGGATCTAAATACCCTATTCATCAAGTCCATAAAGGCTGCTGGTACATTGGTCAACCCAAAGGACATCACTAAAAATTCAAAATGACCATATCTTGTCCTGAAAGCTCTCTTTGGGATATCACACTCCCTCACCATTAACTGATGGTAACCCGATCTGAAGTCTATTTTTGAAAAACATGAGGCACCCTGAAGTTGGTCGAACAAGTCGTCAATCCTAGGAAGAGGATATTTGTTCTTGACTGTGACCTTGTTCAGTTGCCTATAATCTATACACATTCGAAGCGTCCCATCTTTCTTTCGCACAAACAAAACTGGAGCACCCCATGGGGAAACACTGGGTCTAATAAAACCCTTCTCTAACAGGTCTTTTAACTGTTCTTTCAGCTCTTTCAGTTCAGCGGGGCCCATCCTATATGTCGGAATTGAAATAGGCTGCGTATCGGGGAGTACATCAATACCGAAGTCAATCTCCCTATCAGGAGGGACTCCAGGTAAATCCTCCGGGAACACCTCAGGAAACTCATTAACAACTGAGACCGACTCAAGAGTAGGGGTCTCAACATTATCCGCTTTAACTCTTACTAGGTGGTAGATACACCCCTTAGAGATCAACTTCCTTGCCCTTAGGTAAGAAATAATTATACACTTGGGTGCAACATAACCTCCCTTCCATTCTAAGACCGGTTCAAGTGGGAATTGAAACTTAACCACTCGGGTTCTACAGTCTATGGATGCATGACAAGCGTGAAGCCAATCCATCCCAAGGATCACATCAAAATCCACCATCTCTAATTCTACCAAATCAGCCAATGTATCCGTATAATAAATGGATACTACATAGTTTCTATAGACCCTTTTTGCCAGAATAGACTCTCTAGTAGGAGTTGAAATGGAATATGGCTCACGTAGACATTCTGGGGCAACTTCGAACTTATTATCCACATAGGGAGTCACAAAGGATAAGGTGGCACCCGGATCAAGTAATGTGTAACAGTTATAAGAGAAGATTTGAAGCATACCCGTTACAACATCTGGGGCAGCCTCTCGGTCCTGCCGATTTCCCATAGCATACAGGCGGTTCGCTCCGCCTCCAGCATTCGTAGCAGTAGCCCTCTGTTGACTGCCCGCAGGGGGCGCTGTAGATGACTGGGCTCTATTGCCTCTGTCGTTTCCCCTCGGGCTCCTCATAGGACATTCAATCTTGATATGGCCAGGCTGGGACTGAGATACCTGTGCTCTGAAATTCTGATGGCCCTGGGTCCTTTGGTCGTACCTGTGCTGCTGAACAGGTGCATTCACCATCGGTGTTGCATGGCGAGGAGGTTTCCTCTGAAAGAAGTTCTTACTGCCCTTGTCCCCCTTTTGCTGGTTTTGTTCCTGGCCCGCAGCCTTGGCTTTCTTGCTCTGCTGTTCCTCCCTGTTCCTCTTCTTGTCCTCTTCGGTCTATTGAGCGTAAACCATCAGCCTGGAAATATCCATGTCTGGGATCAGCAATGCTACCTTGCACTCCCTCTTCACATGTCTGCCCAGTCCAGACACAAATTTTCTCATCCTGGCCCTCATATCAAGAACCATCTCCGGAGCATACCTCGACAGCTGGGTGAACTTTAGTCTATACTCTTTGGCGGTCATACCCTCCTGTTGTAAGTTCACAAACTCTTCAACCTTGGCTTCCCTTAACTCTTGGGGAATGAAATGATTGAGAAAAGCACTCTCGAACTTTTCCCACTCGGCTGGTTCAGCACTTTCACCTCTGACATCCTCCCATTGGTTGTACCAAATGTTGGCCACATCCTTAAGTTGATATGAGACCAACTCCACTCCTTCAATCTCACTTGCATGCATTGCCCTTAGGATCTTGCGCATTTCATCAATGAAGTTTTGCGGATCTTCCTCAACCTTAGAACCCGTATAGACTGGCGGATTCATCCTCAAAAAATCTCTGAGCCTGGAAGCAGCAGTTGGCTCTTGGGAACTGGAGCTTGGGGCCTGGGGACCACGACTGCCACTTTGCGAGGCCACCAACTGGGTGAGCATGGCAATGGCTCCCCTGAAGTCTGCCTCTGAAGTGGGGGCTGACTGTGCTGGGGGTGCTGGTGGAGCCTCAGCAGCTCTAGCTGGTCGTCCCCGTCTCCTTACCTCACGTTCTGGCAAAGGGTTCTCAGTACTTGGGACAGAACCATCTCTTTGGGCAGCAGTGCATTTTGGAGGCATTATCTGCAAACGCGTAACGCACGAGTTAAAGAGGTTTGCTTAAAGTCAAGCTCTAGCGCACGACTCAGAACATCAAAGAAGTGGAACCATTTCCTAATGCCCTGTAGCATCCTGTTTATGAAGTGTGGTGCACAACACACGCATAAACGAGACTCTACTAGACACGGCTTCGTAGAATCCCTAGGACTCTTGAACTCTGTGCTCTGATACCAAGTTTGTCACGCCCTGGGAGGGTACCCTAGGCGTGGCCGGCACTCAGAGGCTATTGCTAGCCCCCAAGCGAACCACTTAGCATTCATCACATCATTCATTATAAACATTGCGGACGGAGATAGAAAATAATATCTAAACAAAGTGGGCCAATGGCCAAACATCAAAACTGTTCATTTCACCAAGCAGAGGAATATTGCTCAGGTATCATAACATTCACCTTGACTACACCATTATGTCTACAAAGCCTCTAACATTCCTTAAAACGTCTAGGAAGAGGACCATGACATACCATGGCTACTCGACTCAAAGAACAGGATAAAATTCATAAATAAAGGTTTCCTCCGAAAACAAGGAGGCTCACCACAGTCAGAACTTGGAAACACTTGACCTCAACGGGGCGGCTGCTGAAGTCCTCTAGCTCCTGTATCTGCATCATGAAACGATGCAGCACTAAATGGCGTCAGTACGTGGAATGTACTGGCATATAAAATAGCTGAAACACATTGTTAGGAATATACAAACATAACGCACATCATCATGAGACCTTAACATTTACATCAGGGAAACCTTAACATTGACCTTTACATTAACATTGACCATTGCATTGGAGTACCCTTAGAGAACCCTTTTCAAGAAGGCCTAACTGGGAGTTTCTTTAACCGACAACCATCAATTATGAGCCAGTGATGATACAATGAAGCGATGCCGTTGCTACATCCGTCCAATACCCTGCCCGGGGCAAAGGACATTCATTAGAAAATATTAGTCCTCATTGGGACAAGAAAGGTGCCATCCGCGTTGCGGTTCAATCCTCTCTTCCTACGCGGGCCACGTAGTTAATGGATTCAGGTGGGACTCACCTTTCTATCCATTTCGGTGCTCAATACTCCTCCCAGGACTCGACATTGCTCATAAAACATTAACATTCATTAGTCCCATAGGGACGCATTTCATCATCATTAGTCCCCATAGGGGCCTAATACATTATCATTGGCATCAACATTCATTTGTCCCATAGGGACACATTACATTATCATTAGCATCTCCTTTACATCAACATTAACATCATTGTCATTCCATCTCATTAACATCAACATCATTGACTTTAGGGACACTCGTTTAGGAACTTTGACTCTCAACTTAGAGACAATCCCACACTCACATTCTCAACATTCATCATTCATTAATTTATCATTACTCTAGACTCTACACACACAGCCATGTTCATCATGCATGCTTTTCTAGGATACATATACAACAGATATGGGGTTTTTAACTAAATGCTTTTCAAGAAAATAGTTTAAAAAGGATGCATGAGGGTGTTTATGAGGGTCATCGTCAATGCAGGAAAATATGTAGGTTTATGCAGAAAATAATGGCATTTGTTCATTACATTACACGAATTAACATGTTTCACTTCATTACCCTAACATCATTCACCATTAGACTTTAATACCTTACTCATGGGGCACATGGGAGGACATTCCCATGTTTTAAGTTTAGCCTTACATACCTGAAAGAAGATAGTTACACTAAAGCACCTTCTTTCCTCTTGCTCTCTTCAACCTCCTTCAAGCCCTAGCCTTAAGAACCTTAGGAAGACTTTTTCAATGGGGTTTTTCAACCCTTTTTCATGAAAATTGACCTATATAGGTCATAGGGATACGTTTAGGATAGGTGGGATTGGACCATAATGCCCTTGGAAATTTTAAGAAATTAAATCCCGTCCTGAAATAACACAGTCCGCGACGCGGACTGGTCGCAGACAGTGTATTTTCGGAAATTCAACTCCGTCGAAATTTTCAGGAAAAGATAAGTGTGTCTCCACGACCAGTCCGCGTCGCGGTTCCGTCGCGGAGGCTCACTGTTTTTTCGTTTTGGAACGAAAAATTATCTTTTGACTCGGTTGCTCTAAAATTCGACCGAGACCTTTCCCCCACTCCATTTTCAGTGCTGATCATGAATCCGCTCTCGGATTTCCGATCCGAGCATCGGAAGGCCCGTTTCTCGCACACCTCTCCTTGAGGGGTATTTCGGTAATTTCACGAGCGTTACAGCTAACTCCACTTTCTTTCTTGGCATGGTAAAAATTAGGAGGAGGAGGAGGAGGAGGAATGTGTTTCTTTAAAAGTAGCTTTGTTGTTATTTTGTTTGCCTTGAATAGACTCCTATTTATAGAAAAAAAAATTAGATTTTATAAATTCTTAAATAGTTTTAATTGAGAATTTTTAGTTCATAGAAATTACTATTTTGGAATAAAACCAAATAGGAGTATAGTACATAAAAATATTTGGTCTTATCACTTTGAAATATATGAAATTCATGGCTCCAATCTTATCCTAAGTAACTTTTTTGAGTCAAGCTTTTCTTATTAGGAAAAGAATTAGTGTTGTTTAAATCTATATTAGTAGTACTCACAAAAGATGGTCTTTGTGCTATATGAAATGCATTTGTATAGTCATATTTTTCGTTTAGAAAGTTCAAAAAATTAATATAGTTTATTTTATGAATGTTTATGAATAAAGATTAAAACAAGAGCATACTACAAATATTCGGTTAAAATTTTTTAATGCTACTTTTAATTACATTTGATTTGTGCATAAAAATAAAATAATTTTATGGCTTATTCATTTAATAAATACAAATATTCATTAGACATTAAATAGTAAAACCTAATAGAAATACAAATATTCATTAGACATTAAATAGTAAAACCTAATAGATAGAAATTTCGCAGCACTTATAGAAGTACATTATTATTTTCTCCAATTTTTAAAGAGATCATATTTAGTTTATTCTTTATACTACTTTTTAATACCTTAAAAACAAAATCATATTTAAGTTTATTTTTATTAATATACAATCTACACAAACCTGTCATCTGCTTATATTTAATATTCTTCTTAGTTAGTTTTGTGGTAAATGAATATGAAATGATTGCACAACACACTGATCAAAATAATTTGTTGACACCTCCAAGGAAAATAATAAGAAATATTTTATTCTTTTATCAAAAGTTATTCATGAAGAAGAGAAATTAGTTGTAGACTATCATACTAATTTTTAAGTAAATGAAAACATAAAATTTATTTTGATGCTATGTCCTTCTTTAAGGATAATTATGATAAATTTTTATTATTTTAGTATCCACATTTATTAGACATAAACAAATACCTAAAATGCTAAATGAGGTTTAGGCACATTAAATTTTTTTTTGTTTTGACTGAATATGGTTACAGATTTTTATCAAAAACATAAAAAAAAAATTATGATGTTGTGATACACCTTGCTCAAATTATTTTAAAAATTAACATTCACTATTTAAATTAAGATGTGAAGACCAAGCGTAATAGGTATGATATACTCAAGCGAAGAAAGCAATTATGCTTCAAAGCTTGTGTATGTAAAAACCGACAATAAGGATACTCACCTTGGTTGAGACTAGTAAATGTTCAACAATCAAAAACATGACAAATCATGACATATAACACAATTTATCCAAAATTATATGAAGTTTATTGTAAGTCAATAAATCATAAAGTTAAAGATTGAAAACATTCAGCATTTTAAAAATAGAATTCCATATATAAATTTGAGGAAATGTAGCGGCTGAGAATTTTAAAATATCAATTAAGAAAATATCTAATAAGAGCGAAAAGAACTAATTTAATTGTTGCTTGTTAACTGATTGAAAAATTTGTTGAGGATTATGTCATGATATGATCTATCTAGTCTTGATGGTTGCAATGATCCTGAAGGTTATTTTTTATATTTTTGTAAAAAGAAATTATCATTTTGCTTATACCTATAGTTGTCCCAAGTCCTATTTGATTAATTGTGAAAGTTGGGTTTTTTGAAAATTTTGTAAAAAAGTTTAGTTTTTGTTAAGTGGTTGAGTTTTTATAGGCTCAAGTTGCTTAATTTTGAGTGTTGGACTACTTTGGAGTTTCGAGTCTCGAAATAGAATTTCATAATTTCATCAGTTCTAAAAAATGGAAATCAATCTAGGAGATTTGTTGAAATCAGAGTTGGAGTTGTATGTGGATTTGAGGCCCAAAGTTTGATATTCAGTTGAAACTTAAGGGAAGTTTGACTTTGGTTAATATTTAAGTTCATGTGCTTGAATTTGATTTCAAATGATACCATTGGTTCCAAGAGGTGATTTTATCTCTAAAATATGTTTCGATATAATTTCTGAGTTGTCCAATAACATTTTTGTATTACCAGCACCTAAGTTGTCCAAGTTGCAATTAATATGATTCTTAGTCAAGCAGACCTTGGGTTCAATTTTTGATGATTTCATTGAATCCAGTATGTCAAATTTAGTGGAGATGCATATATAGTTTGTGTGGATGGGATTATAAGAGAATCCCGAAGATTGATTATGAGTTTTTGTGTTGACTGATGTCACGATCCGAAAATGGACGTGATGACACTTGTCTTGATCTCACCAAGACAAGTCAACCTAAGACCCAATTATAATGATTAAGTGTGGAAGGATAATACAAAGTGAAAATTTTAACTACTGATAATAAGTCAACTTAAATAAAATTCCCCCAAAACCTGGTTGTCACGTGCACAAACCTCTGATGTATTACACTAGATTTGAAAAAAAAATACAAGTCACAAATGATGTTGTCTCTAAAGTAGAACAAGATCATAAATAGGAGAATGAGACTCGCTGAGATGACAAATAGCTACCTCATTAATCTCCACAAGAAGCCTCGGATAAAAAAAGAGAGAGTATTACAAAGATCCGAGCGCATAACCTACAAAAATGTAGAAGCAAAGGGTGAGTACCAACCATACGGTACCCAGCAAGTCAACTAATAAAACAAAGCAAGTCCAATAGAATACACAAACTCCTTTCATCCCAACCGACCTCCACAACTATAACCAGCACATATAATCAGTCCAGCCTAGCAACACATAACACATAATAAAGATAGTTTTCACAATTCAAAATCACAAGCCAAACTCACACACGATAACATAGTCATTCACAGTAATAATATCATGCCACACAACAATATGAAACGATGAGATTCAATGCTTATGCAATAATCTCCAGTAATGACCTCGGCATCATAATATCACTGAAAATTACCGCAACATCACAACATCGCTGGTAAAGACCTCGGTATCACAATATCACTAAAACATATCGCAACATCAGAACATTGCCGGTAAAGACCTCAGCATATTATCATCGCCGGCAAAAACCTCGGCATCGCAATATCACTAGTAAAGATCTCAACATCACCAATCTCACCGGCAAAGACCTCATCATCATATCTCGACCGGTAAGGACCTCGACCCTAATTTTTACCATCTCACTCATATCAATATACAGAACCAATGCAAATATGTGTGACATTAAATAAATGAACATGAGACGAAGTCCACAACAAATCCACTCATAATCACCAACCACAACAATATATCTCAATAATAGAATCTTCACCATTTAGCCACATTTTCAAATTCAAGTGTTACAACACCACACTAACTTACATTTGCATCTAAAAACCTCATTTTTATAATATTAAAATATTTCACGAAGCATAGATAGAAGAAAGGGTAATTTGAGAATGCTACGAGAATTACAAAGTTTTGAAAGTTCACTTGCCTCAATTAACAGAATAACACTCCCAATCTTGAGTCTTTTGTAGCGCTTTTAGATGACCAAAATTTATTCAAATACATAATCTACACAAGAATACGAATTCAATGACACTCATATTGCTATATTTATTTTTGGCTAAAAAATCGGGTCAAAAAGTCATCCCGAGCCTTTAAATATGAATCTAAATTTTTTTTCTGATTATGTTTACCCATAATAAACTAAACAGATACCTCAAATTTCAGCTTAAAATGGATCGTCATTCGACCCCCAAATCAAAATTCTATTCTAAGAATTCTAGGGCTATATTTTCTTAATTTAACATAATTCATACATGTTTCTACCCTAAAATTTGTTAATAATCTCATAAGAATTTAATAGAAAGGACGAGAATAATTACCTTAATATTTTTGAATGAAAATCACAATTTTTCTCCATATATTCCCTTTTCTTTTCTTCCTCTACTGCTTTTCTCGTTTCTGCCCATTCTTTTTTTGTTTTTCTTTCCATGTTTCGGCTGTCAGCAGCTAGCCTTTTTCAACTTGCTCCTTTTTTTCTTTAATATAAGTATTCATCTTTCTTTCTTTCTTTTTAATTCTTTTTTTTTTAAATTTCTTTCTCTTTTTTACTTTTTATTTACTTATTTACTTATACTAATAGTGATAAATTCTATTAGACTATTTTTGATAAATATGAGATAAATAGTATAGGATATTAATTAAAAATATTATTTTAATCCACCAACTACATTAATTATATAAAATTATCCATCAACTAAATGACCGTAATTATCGAATAGTCCAAAATTTTTAATTTTAATTTATGGAAAAGGGTCCTTTATGATAAAGTGAGGATTCGTTCTCAAAATGACCTAACGGTCATTTCATTATCCTCCACTAATAATCATGTTCATCCTCGAACATAAAGAACGAGAAGGATGAATAATGGACATTACCAAAATCCAAAGTTATGATCTTCCAAAATCAGTATTTATCTCTCCAAGTAAGCTCCTCCTTAATACCATTCCACCAAAACTCACTATTTAGGAACTGAATTTTTTGAATCAAACCTTGATAGATTTACAATTCAATTGTGATTTTCAAGACACTGGCTAACTCATGAATTCGATATGAATAACAACCCACTAATCCATAACTCAATAAATCTTTTCTCACATAATCATGATAAAATTCTAAATCAATACCAGCCATAATCAAAAGCAAACCTAAATCAACCATCTCACGCTTCTAATGCAAAAATCCTCATAGATTTTGTTAAGATTTCATTTTCACAGTCAAATCTTCCCACGATCTTAAGTTATAAAATGTGATCTTTAGACATTGGATACTCATCAAGACAATCGGATTTTTCTGACCCAGTGGAGAAAATGATTTAAGTAACCACTTAGCGAACGATACACCAAAACAAACAGATTCTCTAACAACACTATCGATAATACTAGATCAATAGTTGTGACTATAAATAACACTTGAAAGTGATAGAGCTCGACCCAACAGGCCTTTTATAAAATCATACATAGCCAGAACATAACCTGAATGACGAGATGAATCTTAATATTGCTGGACAACCATAAGTATTCATGGTAGCTCTTCTATAAATTCACATAAACAAAGTTGTGTGTAGAACCCCTTGTATACTTCAACTATCCCAAACAATACTAAATCTATCCTAATTGAAATAATCAGGTTTGCACAAGCATCCTGTCTTACCAAGAGAAAATTGCAGGTCGATTTGCCCGATCCACCATTAAGGACCCGTCAACAAAAATAAAGACACGAGTGGGAATAGACAAGGAGTAATACTCTAAAACATGCCCATAATGAGGTAGGTAGTCACATAAGAATGCACAAAATCAAGGTTGAATGATACAAGATACTCCTTTCATAGTGCTCATATCGAACGTTTTCATTCATCTCACCCCATCTTTTTTAATTATTTTTTTTGTTACTCATAATCAACCTGTCTGGTCACCAATACAATCGTACACATACTTAATTATCAAACTCCACATATTTCTCACAATATTTTATCCAAGACAATACTCTTAATACTAACAGATTATCATAGCCATACTTGTCATTTACCATTCTCTCAAATTGTTATTAGTATTAAAGTCTTCTTAGCTACACATTATCACCTTCAAATATTTCAAACTATGGTTTTCTCTCTTTTTATTTTTAGTATTCTTTTTTTGCAGACGTAAATCACACACAAAGCTGATAGCATTAATTTCAAATTTTATAGTAGTTTTCTCATCGAGGTAAAAGTAGTTGGTTATACCTAAAGTAAATTTCATGCAATCTTTCACATACCAATTTTCAACTACCATTCAAATCATAATATACCTCATGTCAAAACTTAGAGAGATTCTTGGTCACCTTAATAGCTTTGCACACCATAAGCACATAACCTCTAGTTACCATCAAGTGTCTATGTAATGCGTTACAATACCTATGTAGTCCCATTAACAAAGTAGTTCCAACCCCCTCAAAATCCTCAATAATCATCTAGAACTATAGATCCATACCGTAGCGCCCCCATCTACCATAATTCGAACAATCTAAACCAACATAAAAATGTAGAATCTTTCATACATCATTGTCTGTCACTTGAATCAAAACTCAATCTTCATAAAAATCACTAATACAATCCCAGTTGATTTGTGCTAAACAAGTACGCATTGCATGGTCATATCTGAGCTCAAAGACGAAAATAAGTATAACCTTTAATTCCTAACGAAGGATCTATATTGGGGCCTTATTCCATCACCTTTCTTAGATTCTTTCTATGACACCAATTTAGATACCATGAACTCTTCAATATATTAAATTCTCATTCTTTCACTAACTCACTTATCAACTTTATTCTTTGACCAACAACACATGACATTTTACCTCATGTTCTAAGCTAAAACTTAAAGTGGAGCACTTCTTTAGGTCCTTCAACAATAAAAAAAAAGTAACTAAATTTATTACCCAAACCACATGCAGGTTCTTTCAAATGTTGAATACTCATTACTATCCATTATTTCTTATCTTATCAATAAATATCTTGGCAGAATATATATACTACAAAAAATATAGACTAATAATGAAAAACTCGAATCTTTATTTTAACTTGTACCCTAATTTCTTTATCTATCAATTGTAGGTTATATCTTAAGATCTTTATGATTCATATATCTTAACTTATGATTGATCGCCTCTTTATCGACCTTACAGTATCCTTTATAAAAATTTCAATGTACTAATAACCATACTCAAAATCACAAAAGAGATTATCATCATAGTCAAGCCCAACATTGTAGATTTGTTTCCCTAAATATTATCCAATAGTTTTCTAGCCAAGACCAATGATACTTAATACTATCAATATAACCAAAGCAAAATAAATAAAACTGGGTGGCTTTAAATTCAATTCTCTACTCTCTCGAAAGATATATCCTTGATCTTTTCCATCAGAGTGAGCGTCTTTGTTCTTGTCTCTTTCTAAAAGAAAACTTACATCTCATTAATTTTATTTATTTGTGACTCTAACTCTTTTCAATTCTATTCGAGCAGTGTGTCAATACATTTTATATCTTTTCGCATGATCACATTACTCATTAAATTGTCCCAAACATAACTTTTGATACTTGCAAATTGTGTTTAGCATACTGAATCCATTCAATAATAAAACCTCATCATATGATTGCATCTTGATCATAATCCATGTTGAATCCTTACTAATATTACGTTTATAGTTGTTGCTACCGTCTCAAGGTTAACCTCATCATCGATATTACACCTAAACCTATTATATCAGTCAAATCTAAAGGACTAACTCAATTTTCTATACGCTTTCTTACAAAAATTCTTGATTGGCTTTGCACGAGTATACTTACTAGGACTTTCCTTATCCATAAGCTTATCATTCTGATATTGTCCACTTATTATTTCTGTAATGCCCGATAAGATTATCAAAATACCCCTAGAGGAGAGGTGTGCGCAAAATGCGTCTTGCAGTACTCGGATCAAAAATCCGAGAACGGATTCGTGATTAGCACTGAAAATTTAGTGGGAGAAGGGTCTTGGTTGATTTTTGAAGTGACCGAGTCAAAATATAATTTTTCGTTTTAAAACAAAAAATAGTGTGAGTTCACGATAGAGCCGCGTTGCGGACTTATCGCAGAGACACATTTATGTTTTTTGTGATTTTTTTACGGAGTTGAATTTTGCCGAAGAGCACTATCCGCGACAGATCCGCGTCGCGGACTGTGTTATCTCACGTCTGAGAATTTTTCTTTAAAATTTTGAGGGGCATTCTTGTCCATTCCTAATACTTTATAAACCTCATATACGACAAATATATGTCGTTTTCTCTGAGAAAGGGTTCCAAAAACCCATCCAAAAACATTCTTCTTAGCAAAATCACTAAGCGAGGGCTTGAGGAGAGTTGAGATTGAGGAATTCAAGAGGACATTATCCAAGGAATTGTTGTTAGCAATTGTCCCAGGTATGTAAGGCTAACTTAACGAATGAGATTGTTCTCCCATGTGCCCTTTTGAATAAATTGAGTCATTTATGGAATATAATGAATTTGATGTGAAGATTGTTGAGTATTATACTGAGTTTTACGTAATTCATATATTTTACATGATTGATGATTATCAAAAACTTGATTTATTGCATAATTCATTTTCATGAGTGTTTTTCACCAAACCCTAGGATTATTTTATTAAAAAATGTAATAATGAACTTAGGGGATGAGTCTAGAACCTTGACGATGATGATGTTTGTGATGTTGTGGTTGTGTTTCACATTTGATGAGAGTCTTGATAATGATGTTGATGAGAATGAGGTTCATGTGTCCTAAAACTTGAATCTAAATTCTAAAAAGAGTGTTTCGAGTCCATGATGTTGATGTAGATGTTGATGAGATGAGTTGATGTTTAGGTACGATGTCCCTATGGGGCTGATGATGAGGTATTATCTTCCTATGGGACTGATGATGAGGTATTATGTCCCTATGGGACTGATGATGAGGTATTATGTCACAACCCGAAATTCGCAGGTGATGACACTCACCTACCCCACTAAAGCGAGTCAGCCCAATACCTACTGATCCAAACATAATAATAATAGCGGAAGAGAAAAATAGTCTAATATGACAAATAATCATAGGAAGATCAAACTACAACCATCCCAGAACTGGTGTCACATGTAAAAGCCTCTAAATACATTGTACTCGAATAAAATAAATGTCTCAAATGTCTAGTACTCAAATAGGACGTAACATAATAATGGATTCCTTGAAGGTCCACCGATGAGATAAGCAGTTACCTAAAGGATAATCCGGAAGCTCGGTCCTGAAATGAGAAAATTCTAACTAAAGAGACCGGGCTCGCAACCTACAAAAATGTAGCAAGGGGTGAGTACCAAAAACAACACGGTACTCAGCAAATGGAACTAACCTAGAGTAAAACAATGAAGAACCAAGTAAATCCTTCACACCCAACCACATACAGACAAACCTGCTCTCAGAAAAGTCCCAACCCAGCAACATAATACATAATAAAGATAGTTTTTCAGTATATCACAATTATCAAATCACAAGCCATAACTCCCAAGTGATAACATAATCAATCACATGAATAACACCATGCCACAAAATAGTATGCAAGGATGAGATGCAATGCTTATGCAATAATTATCGGCAATGATCTCGATATCACAATATCAATATGCAAGGATGAGATGCAATACTTATGCAATAATTGCCGGCAATGACCTCGGTATCGCAATTTCAATAGAAAAGATCTCAGTATCACAATATCGCCGGCAAAGACCTCGGCATCACAATATCGCCGGCAAAGACCTCGGCATCACAATCTCGCTAATATCGCCGGCAAAGACCTCGGCATCACATCTCGACCAGTAAAGACCTCAGCCCCAATTTCGCTAATATCGCCGGCAAAGACCTTGACATCACATCTCGACCGGTAAAGACCTCGGCCCCAATTTCATTTTCTTTTTCTTTTCTTTACCATCTCATTCATATCAATATCCAGAACCAATGCAAATTATGTGTGACATAGAATGAATAAACATGAGATGAAGTCCACGTACAAATAAACTCATAATCACCAACCACAATAATATATCTCAAAAACAAATTCTCATCACTTAGCCACATTTTCAATTCAAGTGTCACAACACCACACCAACTCACGTTTATATTTAATTGCCTCATTTTTTTATAATATTAAAATATTTCATGAATCACACATAGAAGAAGTTAAAAGAATATGGGTATTACCCAATACCATAAATGTTGCAATATCCTTAATATCTCAATACCATCCAAACCTCAATAACAGTCACATCTCAAAATAAGTACCAATTCAATATCAATATCAAATAATTCATCATTTCCCCTAAAATACATTTCCACAATAATTCACAAGTCAAATATCACCATAGGAATAATTATCCGATTCAAAATATTTTGATCAAAGCCTACATTAACCCATTTCTATCCCAAAATATTCAATTCTATATACATTAGAGCATACAAGGTTCAACATATTTAACAAAATATTCGAAACCCACTTGCCTTATATAAAGTCTCAAATCATGTCAATTTCGAAGCTTTTCCCTCTCTACGATAGTCCAAGTCACCAAAATCTATTCAAGTATAACATCACAATCACATAACGAATCTAATGACACTAAAATCAATTCATTCGGTGAAAAGGGCAAAATGGTCCAAAAATTTTGTTATCGGAAAAATTCATCGGAAATCTGAAAATTTATACATGAAAATGTTCTCCCGGTCATAAGGGATTCAATGGCGAAAACCGTTTCAAAAATGGAGCTAAAACAAAGTAGAAATCTTATATTTAAAGTTTCCAAAATAAACATCCAAACCAGCCGAAAAACAGCAAAATTTACCTCAAATGGTGCATCAAAATAAATTTCTGAAACTCCCATGGTATTCCTCTCGGAAAAATACACAATTTAGCCTTTTGAATCGCCCAAATCAGACCAAAATCGAGGGAGAAATCGCTGATTGATGTATGTGAGAAACCCAGAATATTTTGAGAAGAAATCTGCATTTTTTTAATATATTGCTCTGCCACGTGGCGCCTAATTGGGCCACGTCATCCCCGCTTCAGCACTTTCAGCAAACTCTCAAATTTAAATCCAATGCTCTGGCCACATCCGGAGTCGGAAAAATACATTCCATATATGAAATCTGATCGGAAACAATATTTTGGACTCAACGGTGTAGTCAAAATATCCGCCAGAGGTCGTTTTATTCCACTTTGGGTCCCATTTTCCAATATCGAAAACTATCGAAAGGACCGAAACACACCCGGAAGCTTCAGAAACTGAACGAAGGGTCCTTCTAGACCAAAATCGATGTTCCGGATCCAACGGAATCATTAGAATTTGAATTTGAGGTCTCTTTGGCCAAAACCAGAGAAAACTCATTTAAACTAGTTTCGGGCTCAAAAAGTCAAAACCATGTTCAGGGTCATTACATTATTCACCACTAAAAACCATGTTCGTCCTCGAACATAAGGCAAAGGGAGGAGCCTCACTAAAAGTAACCAAGAGTCTGACATACCTTCTCAAGTCATTAACTGTTCCCAAGTGACCTTATTCTCGAGAGCTATAACATCAAAACATACCAGCAAGAATATTACTTATGAGCCAACATGAAATTCTGCCCTCTAAGAGTAGCTACCAAGTCGGAGACTAGCCAATGAACCAAACTTGAACCAATAATAGTCATTTGCAATCTACCAACCATCGCAAACCTCGTCAAGGTCCCATTCCCTTAACATATTCCTCCCTGAACTTAAGGTGCACAATCATATGCTTCAACAATACATATTCGTAAGAGAGAACCCAATTAAATTTGACAACTAGTGAATGACACTCCCAAGATTATAAAGCCTCAAATAATACTGCTCGGATGCTGGAGCAATAGCTGAGTCAAGTATGGTTCCTTTTCCACGAGCTACAACTTTTTAATTAGAAATCAACCTCAACTACATATAACTCTTCGAAGCGAAAAATGCCTCAACGTCCACTCCAACAATCATTCCCTCATGCAAAACTTAAGAAATTCTTGATCACCCTAGGAATTCTGCATACCATGAGCATCTACCTCCAATTACCACTAGTTACCAACATAATCCATCATGATAGTTTATGTCAACCTCCATCAATGAAGTAGTATCCATCTAATCCGAAGTCATCAGTGACACATATCAAATCGTGAGTCCTTTCTATATTGCTTCCATGAGTCACCTATTATGATTGAGCAATCCAACCTAACATGAACTGCATAATTTCTCACACATCACTGTTTGTCATTCCAACCCAATCCAAACTTTCTAAAAAAAGTTCACAGTCTCTCATAATCCGTTGATGAGTCAACCCCTCTCACATTATCACATGAAACAAAGCGAAAATCCATACAATTTACAACTCTGAACCATGGACCCATATATGATGTCTACTTTCCTTTACTTTTCTTGACTTGTATCTGTTATAAATGTTGCGAGGATGTTTGAATGCTAAACCCATATTCATGGCCTAATCCTAGGTGCTCAAACTCTTTGATGCCCAAGGCTTATGTACTCGCTCCTAACCCATTTATTGTTACACTTTCTTAGAAAAACTTCCACAACAGATTGTCTTTTACTTTACACCAAACTACTCAAATGAAACTTCATTTAGTCCCTTCACCATCAAAAGTAGCAGAATCCATAATCGAAGACAAGCTCAAAATCCTTCAAAAATGCTCAGTATCCAACATAATCGATTATCTCATTAGACTAATCCATATATTGACAAAATCATTTATCGTGAACGCAACTTACCATGAAACCCTGGATCCTAAATCACACTATGAAATTGATTTCCTTCTCAATCATGGTTAATATACATCTTGAAGATCTTTAGAGATTGCATACACTACTTTTTCATCAATCGCTTTCTCATATACCTTGTCGTACTCGTTACTCGCAACCCAAGTCATACTAGTCACTGAATTGAATACCATAAAGAAATCCATTCTCACACTCGAGCCAACCCATGCAGACTTCTCTCTCAAAACCTTACCAAACAACCTTTTAACCTTGCTGATACCAGTGTAACCATCTTACCATAGGCGAATCAGGCAACTAAAGTGACATATAACAAAACTGCTGTTATGATTGATATGGTAGCCCAATCCCAAGCCATACCAACAAAATTTACTGACTCAACCAATTATCCATATGTACTTTCTCACTATCATTTTCCTTTCCATTTATACAAGTGAACTTGTGAAACCTTACTAGTCCATATGTTTGTTATCTCGATATCAAAGCACTCCTCCTAGCTTACAATGAGGTCACCAATCCCCATATAGATCTATGAAATAAAATCACACTTAAACATATTAATACTCATTCTAAGATTCACCACTACAACTTTCCTTATAACTGATTCCAAACCCAAGCATCCATAGTAACAACTAATTGGTTCTCCCCAAATATAACGGTAATGCCAAACTCCAATACCTGAGGAAGTGCAACAATTCATAACCCCTTAGTAACTAGTGTCTACACTCAATGATCAATGCCTCTATCCTTGTATATTATTCGTACCACATAAAAAGTCCCACCATATTCACCACTAGAATGTACCATATTCTCCGAAAAGTTTGTGCTCGAATGGTCCACACTTTTGTCTCCTTGAATTCATCTCACCAAAAAAACACACCTTCTTCCACAGACAAGATGGGTAGCAAAAGCATCACAACCCAAAGCCCTATCCAAATAGACATAGACACCACCATAGCAGTTGTATCATAGTCATTCGTGCAACATATCTACTCCAAAAAGACTTAGTAGAGGTCCTAATTTTAATAAACACAATGTCATCCTCTGTCCATACCAGTCAACCCTCATTTTAAAACTTAACAACTGGAATCCCATAATTATTACATCGATAACATAGTCATTGCATTAATGATGCTATGCCACGTTTACGAATCACCCGGACATCTAGTAGACTAGGAAAGTACCACCCTCGACGCTGAAGTCTACACTCTTCCAATCCATTGGCCAATTTCTAAATATATCTAGCTAACGGTCACTCTTTTACCTGAATTGCTACAAGACCCCCCAAGCTTGAGGCCTTCCTACTCAAAGCATTATCCACCCAATTGGCCTTCCCAGATGATATAAGATACAACAACAACAACATACCCAGAAATGCCACCGAACTAAACTGAATGCACATTTGGAAAAACTTTCCATATAACATCTCCTCTCTAATCTATTAAAGTAAAATTCTCAAATGTCGCTCATAATCCTCTTTGGCATTGAAGTGGTCCAATATATTATTAATTAAAACAAAAAAAAGAACCCAAATATAGTTGAAATGCATCATTCATCAACTCTCTAAATGTGGCAAGGGCATTGGTTATCCCAAAGGACATCATAAGGAACTCATAGTGCCCACACCTCGTTCGAAATGCTGGCTTAGGAATGTTAGAATCCTTGATCCTTAGCTGATGATATCTGGATCTCAAATCAATCTTGGAAAACATGGTTTCACCCTGAAGTTGGTCAAAAGACCATCAATTATAGGGAGATGATACTTCTTCTTAACGATCACTTTTTCAACTATCTGTAATCAATACACATTCTCATAGAACCATCATTTTCTTTACAAACCAAACAGCGCATCCCATGGAGACATACTAGGGAATATGAACTCTTAATTCAAGAGTTCTTAAAGTTGCTCCTTCAAGTCAACTTCTCTGTTCGATACTAACCTTTGACATACCCCATCGGACCTCATCCACACACAAATCATTTCGAATCAAGGGACAATCCAAGGTTGACTACACATTCATCCCTTAAATCCTTACATCTAAGCTGGATCAAATTTCAAACCACGCACGATAGGAATCAAAAGAATAAGCGGAAATTTTCTAACAATCTCTATAGCCTCTCAAGGATAAATAACAGACGTCTCAGCACTGATCCCTAAGGCTCTACTCGATTGGGTTTGTACTAATGTGAAACCAATGAACCTGGGGCTCTGATACCAACTGTCACGACCCAAAATTCGGACGTGATGGCACTCACCTAACCCACTAAGGCGAGTCAGCCCAACACCTACTGATCCAAACATAATAATAATAGCAGAAGAGAAAAATAGTCTAATATGACAAATAATCATAGGAAGATCAAACTACAATCATCCCAGAACTGGTGTCACATATACAAGCCTCTAAATACATAGTACTCGAATAAAATAAATGTCTCAAATGTCAAGTCCTCAAATAGGACGTAACATAATAATGGATTCCTTGAAGGTCCACCGATGAGATAAGCAGCTACCTTAAGGATAATCCGAAAGCTCGGTCCTGAAATGAGAAAATTCGAACTAAAGGGACCAGGCTCGAAACCTACAAAAAATGTAGCAAGGGGTGAGTACCAAAAACAACACGGTACTCAGCAAATGGAACTAACCTAGAGTAAAACAATGAAGAACCAAGTAACTCCTTCACACCCAACCACATACCGCCGAACTACAAACCTGTACTCGAAAAAGTCTCAACCCAGCAACACATAATACACAATAAAGATAGTTTTTCAGTATATCACAATTATGAAATCACAAGCCATAACTCCCAAGTGATATCATAATCAATTACATGAATAACACCATCCCACAAAATAGTATGCAAGGATGAGATGCAATGCTTATGCAATAATTGTCGGCAATGACCTCGACATCACAACATCAATATGCAAGGATGAGATGCAATACTTATGCAATAATTGCCGGCAATGACCTCGGTATCGCAAATTCAATCGCAGAGATCTCAGTATCACAATATTGCCGGCAACGGCCTCGTTATCACAATATCACCGGCAAAGACCTCGGCATCATAATATCGCCGGCAAAGACCTCGGCATCACAATTTTGCTAATATCGCCGGCAAAGACCTCGGCATCACATCTCGATCGGTAAAGACCTCGGCCCCAATTTCTTTTTCTTTTTATTTTCTTTACCATCTCACTCATATCAATATCCAGAACCAATGCAAATTATGTGCGATATAGAATGAATGAACTTGAGATGAAGTCCACATACAAATCAACTCACAATCACCAACCATAATAATATATCTCAAAAACAGAATTCTCATCGCATAGCCACATTTTCAATTCAAGTGTCACAACACCACACCAACTCACGTGTATATTTAATTGCCTCATTTTTTTATAATATTAAAATATTTCATGAATCACATATAGAAGAAGTTATAAGAATATGGGTATTACCTAATACCATAAATGTTGCAATATCCTTAATATCTCAATACCATCACAACCTCAATAACAGTTACATCTCAAAATAAGTACCAATTCAATATCAATATCAAATAATTCATCATTTCCCCTAAAATACATTTCCACAATTAATTCACAAGTCAAATATCACCATAGGAATAATTACCCGATTCAAAATATTATGATCAAAGCCTACATTAACCAATCTCTATCCCAAAATATTCAATTCTATATACATTAGAGCATACAAGGTTCAACATATTTAACAAAAGATTAGAAACCCACTTGCCTTATATAAAGTCTCGAATCATGTCAATTCCGAAGCTTTTCCCTCTCTACAATACTCCAAGTCACCAAAATATATTCAAGTATAACATCACAATCACATAACGAAACTAATGACACTAAAATTAATTAATTCGGTGAAAAGGGCAAAATGACCCAAAAATTTTACCATCAGAAAAATTCATCAGAAATCAGAAAATTTATACGTGAAAATGTTCTCCCTGTCAGAAGGAATTCAATGGTGAAAACCGTTTAAAAAACGGAGCTAAAACGAGGTAGAAATCTCATATTTAAAGTTTCCAAAATAAACATCCAAACCAGCCGAAAAACAGCAAAATTTACCTCGAACGGTGGACCAAAATTAATTTCTGAAACTCCCATTGTGTTCCTCTTGAAAAACTACGCAATTTAGCCTTTTGAATCGCACAAATCGGACCAAAATCGATGGAGAAATCGTTGATTGAAGTTTGTGAGAAACCTAGAAAATTTTGAGAAGAAATTTGTATTTTTTTAATCTATTGCGTCTGCCACGTGGCAGTGCCTAATTGGGCCACGTCATCCTCGCTTCAGCAAATTCTCAAACTTAAATTCAATGCTCCGGCCTCATCCGGAGTCGGAAAAATACATTTCATATATGAAATCTGATCGGAAATAATGTTTCGGACTCAATGGTGTAGTCGAAATTTCTATCGGAGGTCATTTTATTTCACTGTGGGTCCCATTTTTCAATATCGAAAACTATCGAAAGGACCAAAACACACCCGGAAGCTTCAAAAACTGAACGAAGGGTCTTTCTAGACCAAAATCGATGTTCCGGATCCAACGAAATTATTAGAATTTGAATTTGAGGTCTCCTTGGCCAAAACTAGAGAAAACTCATTTAAACTAGTTTTGGGCTCAAAAAGTCAAAACCATGTTCAGGGTCATTACATATTATGTCCCTATGGGACTGACGATGATGATGTTTGATGAGCATGTCGAGTTCTAGGAGGAGTATTGAGCACCAAAATGGGTTAGAGTGAGTCCCACTTGAACCCATTAACTACGTGGCCTGCGTAGAAAGAGAGAATTGAACTGCAATGCGGATGGCTCCTATCTTGTCCCAAAAGAGGACTAAGGTTTTTCTTGTGGATCCATTGAGGTTGATATCCTTTACCCCGGCTAGGGTACTGGATGGATGTGGCAAAGACATCGCTTCCTTGTATCATCACTGGATCATAGGTGATGGTTGTCGGTTAGAGAAACTTCCAGTGAGGTCTTACTTCGATAGTTCTCTGATGTTGATGTTGATGTGATGTTCTGAGTCGAGTTCCTTGAGTTGAGTTGAGTCGAGGTTCCTTGAGTTGAGTCTGAGTTATTGATTATGTGGAGATGAGATGTTGATGAGTCAATTGCCTACTCTAATTTTGCCTTAGATAGACATTTGATATTATGAGGGAGTATGATATTGAGTTGATGTTATCCCTATACTATTGTACCTGTACTATGATATTCAACTATTTTACATACCAGTACATTCTACGTACTGATGCCACTTGATGCTGCATCATTTCATAATGAAGATACACGAGTTAGAGAGCTTCAGCAGATGCATTGTTGATGTCAGAGATTCCGAATTCAGTCATTGGTGAGCCTCCTTGCTATCCGGAGGAGACCCTTTTATTGTTTTCTTTCATTATTTATGGAGTTGGGTAGCCATGGCCTGTCATGGTACCATCTTAGAAAGTTGAGTC
The DNA here is from genome assembly GCA_029948455.1 of Solanum rostratum. Lineage (NCBI taxonomy): Eukaryota > Viridiplantae > Streptophyta > Magnoliopsida > Solanales > Solanaceae > Solanum > Solanum rostratum. The sequence continues at coordinate 52,799,601 of CM057053.1, forward strand.
AAGTTAGAGGCTTCATAGATATGAGTCGAGATTGGATGTTGAGGCTTTTCCCTTATGAATTGAATAGCATTTACACTTTCTTATTTTGACGTTGAGACTGTTGTTGGCTATTGGCCCTTCTTATTGAGGTAGTTCACTGCAGTACTTCCACTATTCCGCTATACTAATGTTGAGTGACTGTCCTGAGAATGAGTGGTTCGCTTGAGCACTAACAATAGTCTCTGGGTGCCGGCCACGCCTTGGGTACCGTCCCGGGGTGTGACAAACTTGTTATCAGTGCTCAGAGTTTAAGTGTCCTAGGGAGTCTATGAAGACATGTCTTGTAGAGTCTTGTTTATGGGTGTGTTGTGCACCACACTTCCTAAACAAGAGACTATAGGATATTAGGAATGGTTACACTTCTTTGATGTTCTATGTTTATGCGATAGAGTTTGATTCTATGTAACCCTTTTCTAATTAGTGGGTTACATGTTGCAGATCATGCCTCCTAAATGCTCTACTGCCCAAAGAGATTCCTCACGTCCCTAACATTGAGAATCCTTTACCAGAGATCCCTACCCAGAATGAGACAAGGAGACAGGGTTGACCTGCAAGAGCTATTGAGGCTCTACCGGCACCTCCTGCTCAGTCAGCTTCCAATTCGGAAGAAGACTTCAGGGGAGCCATTTCTATGCTCACTCAAATTGTGGCCTCTTAAAGTAATAGCTGCAGTCTCCAGACCGCTACCTCCAGTTCGCAAGAGCCTACAACTGCAACCAGGCTCAAAGATTTCCTGAGGATGAACCCGCCAGTATATATGGGGTCTAAGGTTGAGGAGGACCCGTGAAACTTTATTGATGAGATGCGCAAGATCCTGAGGGCTATGTATGCAATGGGATTGAGGAAGTCGAGATGGTCTCGTATCAGCTTAAGGATGTTGCCAATGTCTAGTATAACCAGTGGGAAGATAGTAGATGTGAGGATGTTGAGCCTGCTGAGTGGGAGGAGTTTGATAGTGCTTTCCTCGATCACTTCTTTCCCTAAGAGTTGAAGGAGGCGAAGGTTGAGGAGTATGTGAACCTGAAGCAAGAGGGATTGACTGTCAAAGAGTACAGCCTGAAGTTCATCCAGCTGTCCCGATATGATCACGAGATGGTCCTTGATATGAGGGAAAGGATGAGGAAGTTCGTGCCTGGATTGGGCAGGCATGTAAAGAGGGAGTGTAGGGCAGCATTGCTGATTCTAGGTATGCATATCTCTAGACTTATGGTCTATGCCCAGCAAACTGAGGAGGACAAGAAGAAGTATTAGGAAGAACAGCAGAGTAAGAAGGCCAACTCAGCAAGGCATGAGCCTAGCTAACAAAAGCAAAATGAGGGTGATAGAACTTTCTTTCAGAAAAAGTCTTCTAGCTATGCACCCTCTATGACGAGTGCGCCAGTTCAGCAAAACAGGTATGATCAATAATTTTATGGTCACATAAATTTCAAAGCTCAGGAACCTTAGTCCCAAGCTAGCGTGATCCAAGGCCCACCTTGGTGCGTGCCGTGTAGGCACAAATACTTGCTATTCATACGGACAGCCTGGCCATTTTCTGGGTGAGTGTCCTTTGAGGAGATGGGGTGATGGGGGTACCAGAGCTCAGTCTTCTATAGTGCACCCTATAGGCAGTCATCAGAAGGCCACTACCACGAATGCAGGAGGCGGGACGAACCGTCTATATGCGATGGGTAATCGACAGGACCAAGAGGTTGCACCAGATGTTGTTACGGGTAAGCTCCGAATCTTTTCTTATAGTTGTTATGCATTGCTTGAACCAGGTGCCACTTTATCCTTTGTGATGCCCAATGTGGCGAATAAGTTTGACATTCTTCCAGAGTGTTTGCTTGAGCCTTATACTATTTCTACACCTACTAGTGAGTCTATCCTAGCTGAGAGGATCTATAGAGACTGTGTGGTATCCATCTACCATAGGGATACCTTGGCCAACTTGGTAGAGTTAGAGATGGTTGATTTTGATATAATTATTTGTGTGGATTGGCTCTATGCCTTCCATGCCTCTATAGATTGTAGGACTCGAGTTGTTAAATTCCAATTTCTTAATGAACCAGTCCTATAGTGGAAGGGATGTTCTGTTGCACCCAAGGGTAGATTTATTTCCTACCTGAGGGCGAGAAAGTTAATCTCTAAGGGATGTATTTATCACCTTGTGCGAGTTAAATCCGATGATATCGAGTCCCCTACTCCTGAGTCGGTCTCGATTGTAAATGAATCCCCTGAGGATTTACCTGGAGTCCCTCCTGATAGGAGATCAACTTCGATATTAATGTACTTCCCGACACGCAGCCTATTTCAATTCCACCATATAGGATGGCCCCCCCGAGTTGAAAGAGTTGAAGGAGCAATTGAAGGATTTGTTAGAGAAGGGCTTTATTAGGGTAAGTGTTTCTCTTTGGGGTGCTCTTGTTTTGTTTGTACGAAAGAAAGATGGGTCTCTTAGAATGTGCATAGACTATAGGCAATTGAACAAGGTCATGATCAAGAATAAATATCCTCTTCCCAGGATAGATGACCTGTTTGACAAACTTCAGGGTTCCTCATGCTTTTCAAAGATAGACCTCAGATCGGGTTACCACCAGCTGAAAGTGAGAGAATTTGATGTTCCAAAGACAGCCTTCAGGACAAGATATGGCCACTTTGAGTTCTTGGTTATGTCCTTTAGGTTGACGAACGCACCAGCAGCTTTCATGGATTGGATGAATAGGGTGTTCAGGCCCTGCCTTGACATGTTTGTAATCATGTTCATTGATGATATTTTGGTGTATTCGAGGAATGAAGAGGAGCATGCCAAACACCTTAGAGTCCTTCAGACTTTTCAGGACAATGAATTGTATGCAAAGTTCTCCAAGTGTGAATTTTGGCTTAAGTCAGTGACGTTCCTAGGCCATGTTACTTCGGGTGATGGAATTCGCGTAGATGGCCAGAAGATTGAAGTGGTTGCGAACTGGACAAGACCAACCTCTCCAACTGACATAAGGAGTTTCTGGGGTTGGAAGGCTACTACCGCAGATTTATTGAGGGATTTTCTTCCCTATCAATACCATTGACCAAACTGACTCAGAAAAAGGTCAGGTTTCAGTGGTCTGAGGAATATTAGAAGAGTTTCCAAGAGTTAAAGACTAGATTGACCACCGCACGTGTCTTGACCTTGCCCGATGGGACAGAAGATTTTGTAATATACTATGATGCATCAAGAGTTGGGTTGGCATGTGTATTGATGCAGAGAGGGAAGCTGATAGCCTATGCTTCCAGGCAGCTTAAAGTTCATGAGAGGAACTATCCAACCCATGATCTTGAGTTGGCGGCGGTAGTGTTCACACTGAAAATCTGGTGCCATTACTTATATTGAGTGCATGTGGACGTGTTCACTGACCACAAGAGCTTACAGTATGTTTTCAGTCAGAGAGAGCTCAACCTGTGACAGAGGAGATGGTTGGAATTTCTCAAAGATTATGACATGAGCATCATGTACCACCTAGGTAAAGCTAACGTTGTTCCTAATGCTCTTAGCAGGTTGTCTATGGGTAGCACAACCCATGTTGAAGAAGAGAAGAAAGAGCTAGTGAAGGAAGTGCATAGGTTGGCTCGACTGGGAGTCCAACTTGAGGAGAATGATGAAGGAGGAATCGATGTTCAGAATGGGTCTTCATCGTCCCTAGTGACTGAGGTAAAAGAGAAACAGGATCGAGATACTATTATACTCCGATTAAAGGAGGATGTTCAGAAACAAAAAGTGATGGTCTTCTCCAAAAGGGGAGATGGGGTATTGAGATACCAGAGTAGGTTATGTGTCCCTGATATTGATGGTGTCTGAGAGAGGATTATGGCTAAGACCCACAACATTAGATACTCCATTCATCCGGGCTCTACCAAGATGTATCACGACTTGAGAGACGTCTATTGGTGTTATGGAATGAAAAGGGACATTGTTGAGTTCGTTTCAAGGTGCCCAAATTGCCAGCAAGTGAAGGTTGAGCATCAAAGGCCAAGTGGCTTGGCTCAAAACTTTGAGATTTTAGAGTGGAAGTGGGAGATGGCTAACATGGATTTCATCACTAGCCTACCGAGATCCCGGAGGTAGTATAATTCCATATGGGTGATTGTAGATAGGATAACTAAGCACACTTCTTGGCAATCAAGACGACTAACACTGCGGATTATGCCAAGATGTATATCCAAGAGATTGTGAGGTTGCATAGAGTTCCCTTGTCCATCATCTCGGACAGAGGAGCCCAATTTACCTCTCACTTCTGGAAGTCTTTCTAGAAAGGGTTGGGTACCAAATTGAACTTGAGCACGGCCTTTCATCCACAGACGGATGGTCAGGCAGAGCGCACTATTCAGACAGTAGAGAGCTTGCGTCCTTGACTTTAAAGAAAATTGGGATGACCATTTACCATTGATTGAATTAGCGAATAACAATAGTTATCATACTAGCATTCAAATGGCCCCCTACGAGGCCTTTATGGGAGGAGGTGTAGATTGCCTATTGGATGGTTTGAAGTTAGAGAAGCTGAGTTAATCGAGCCTGACCTTGTCCACCAGTCCATGGAGAAGGTGAAGATTATTAGAGAAAGATCGAAGACTGCCCAAAGCCGTCAGAAATCTTACACAAATGTGAGGAGAAGAGACCTAAAGTTTGAGGTGAGCGATTGGGTATACCTGAAGGTATCACCCATGAAGGTTGTCATGAGGTTTGGGAAGAAAGGGAAATTATGTCCTCATTATATTAGCCCTTATCAGATTGTGCGAAGAATTGGGAAGGTTGCTTATGAGCTAGCTTTACCTTCTGAGTTAAACGGAATTCATCTGATGTTCCATATTTCAATGTTGAAGTGTTTGGGAGCACCTGCCTTGGTAATCCCTGTTGAGAGCGCAAGAGTCAGAGACAACTTGTACTATGAGGAAATTTCAGTCCAAATCCTTGATCGGTAGAATCGCAGACTGAGGAACAAAGAGATAGCCTCCATCAAAGTTTTGTGGAGGAACCAATTTGTTGAGGAAGCCACATGGGAAGCTGAGGAAGAGATGAGAATAAAATACCCGCACCTATTCATGCCTGATGTTGATGAGAGTATCAGAGGTAATATTCCTACTTTTTGATGTAAATTGATGTTCCTACCATGAGTTGATGTGTATATTCCTGATGTCTGAGTACATGTTGTTAAGGTCGAGGAAGAGTTGAGGAGTTGAGTTGTTGAGGGTGTATTAAGGTGAGTCTTGAGTCCATTCGTTCCATAATACCGTTCCTACTTATCATTCGAGGATGAATGATCCCAAGGGGAGATGATGTAACACCCGGTAAAATTACCAAAATACACCTAGACAAGAGGTGTGCAAGAAATGCATCTTCCGATACTCGGATTAAAAATCCGAGACTGGATTCGTGATTAGCACAGAAAATTGAGTAGGACAAGGGTCTCGGACAAATTTTTTAGCGACCGAGTCAGAAGATAATTTTTAGGTCTAAAACGAAAAATAGTGTGAGTTTGCGATAGAGCCGCATCGCGGACCTATCGCAGAGATACATTTATGTTTTTCAGTGATTTTTCGACGGAGTTGAATTTTGCCGAAGTGCACTATCCGCGATAGGTCCGCGATGCGGACTGTGTTATTTCTGACAGGTCCGTGTCACGGACTGTGTTATTTCAAGTCTGAGAATTTTTCTTTTAACATTTCGGGGACGGGGGCATTTTTGTCCATTCCTTATACTTTATAAACCTCCTATACGACAAATATATGTTGTTTTCTTTGAGAAAGGGTTCCAAAAACCCATCCAAAAACATTCTTCCAAGCAAAATCACTAAGCCAGGGCTTGAGGAGAGTTGAGATTGAGGATTCAAGAGGACATTGTCCAAGGAATTGTTGTTAGCAATCGTCCCAGGTATGTAAGGCTAACTTAAAGCATGGAATTGTTCTCCCATATGCCCTTTGGAATAAATTGAGTCATTTATATAATATAATGAATTTGATGTAAAGATTGTTGAGTATTATATTGAGTTTTACGTAATTCATATATTTTTCATGAATTGTTGATCATCATAAACTTGATTTATTGCATAATTCATTTTCCTGAGTGTGTTTCACAAAACCCTATGATTATTTTATTAAAAAGTGTAATAATGAACCTAGGGGATGAGTCTAGAGCTTTAATGTTGATGATGTTTGTGATGTTGTGGTTGTGTTTCACATTTGATGAAAGTCTTGATGATGATATTGATGAGAATGAGGTTGATGAGTTCTAAAACTTGAAACTAAATTCTAAAAAAAAGTTTTTCGAGTCCATGATTTTGATGTTGATGTTGATGAGAAGAGTTGATGTTGATGTTGAGGTACTATGTCCCTATGGGACTGGTGATGAGATATTATGTCCCTATGGGACTGATGATGAGGTATTATGTCCCTATAGGACTGATGATGAGGTATTATGTCCCTATGACTGATGATGATGATGTTATATAAGAATGTCGAGTTCTTGGAGGAGTATTGAGCATCCGAATGGGTAAAAGTGAGTCCAACAAGAACCCATTAACTGTGTGGCCCGCGTAGGAAGAGAGGATTGAACCGCAATGTGGATGACTCCTATAATGTACGAAAAGAGGACTGAGCTTTTTCTTTTGGATCCACTGAGGTTGATGTCATTTACCTCGGGCAGGGTACTGGATGGATGTGGCAACGACATCGCTTCGTTGTATCATCACCAGCTCATAGGTGATGGTTGTTGGTTAGAGAAACTCCCAGTGAGGTCTTACTTTGATAGTACTCTGATGTTGATGTTGATGTGATGTTTTGAGTCAAGTTTCTTGAGTAGAGTTGAGTCGAGTCGAGTTCCTTGAGTTGAGTTGAGTCGAGGTTCCTTGAGTGGAGTTTGAGTTATTGATGTGAGATGTTGATGAGTCAATTGCCTACTCTAATTTTTCCTTAGATAGACATTTGATATTTTGAGGGAGTATGATGTTGAGTTGATGTTATCCCTATACAGTTGTACTTGTATTATGATATTCAGCTATTTTACATATTAGTGCATTCCACGTGCTGACGCCACTCGGCGCTGCATCGTTTCATGATGCAGATAAAGGAGTTAGAGGACTTCACCGAGTTCAGTCATTGGTGAGCCTCCTTGCTATCCGAAGGAGACCCTTTTATTGTTTGCTTTTGTTATTTATTGAGTTGAGTAGCCATGGCCTGTCATGGTACCATTTTAAACAGTTGAGTCAAGTTAGAGGCTTCATAGACATAAGTCGAGATTGGATGTTGAGGTTTTTCCCTTATGAATTTAGTAGCATTTACACTTTCTTATTTTGATGTTGAGACTAATATTGGTCATTGGCCCTTCTTATTGAGGTAACTCACTGCACTACTTCCACTATTCCGCTATACTGATGTTGAGTGACTGTCCTGAGAATGAGTGGTTCGCTTGAGGACTAGCAATAGTCTTTGGGTGTTGGCCAGCCTAGGATACCTTCACGGGGCGTGAAAATTTCAATATTGATCCACTCTCTTGGGTCTTATTATGGATTAATAGTCCTCGTTTAGGATCCCTCCAAATACACCTCACAAACTAGCTATGTTATTGTAGTAAAAATCCACCACTACAAATCTTCCTCACAAATAATGCTTAGCCCAAGCATCCATAGTAACAAACTAGTTGATTTCTCACATATGAATGCAACATCAAATCTTTATAAATGAGCTTGCGATATAACTAATAATTTCTAAAATAGTTTGTATTCACGCTTGACAATTGACATATCCATTTTTATATGTCACTAGTACTATACCGTGAAAGTCCATTAGATCCACCACAAGAACACATCATACCTATCAAGAAAGTAGCACCAAATTATCCCGCATGCTTCTACCTATCAATAGCTGCAAAACATTATCCAATCCATCATGACTCTATCCTAAGTAATAAACATTCTTTTCATAAATTCAGTCGCTAGCAAAAGTAACATACTCCATATCTCTAATCAAGTAACCTTGATATCCACTCGATCTATGAAACCATAATAGCGATTCTGACCTCAATTGGCACAAGATCATTCTAATCATTATCTAAGCAAGCCATACATATTATGAAAACTTTAGTAGTATTAGTTTACAGAACAAAATTTGTGATCCACCTATCCTTTTAACATACCTCCTTAAATTGTTGAACCATTTTCGATATCATATATACCACATTAACACTATTTGTGTTGATGGATAACTAACCCCCAAAAGGATAACACATTCATAAAATTCCTCAATCCATTGTCTGACCTTACCACTCAAAATCCTCAAACTACATCATCGAGTCATCACCTTACTTAATATTTTCGAATCGTCGAACATTTTAATTCTTAAAAATATACCACTTCCCATTTAGTAGCAGATCTAACATTCAAGTCATATACAACCCACTAACTACTCATTTAAAGAACCAAGCACCAATAATCTCTATAAATGAGAGAATTAATAAAATGATAAGAATCACATTGAATTAGGGACGCACGATGGAGAAAGAATATTCAAAAGGAAGTTTCCTAACAGTCTTCATAGCCTCTCAAAGATAAATATAGACGTCGTCATACCGATCCTTGAGACTCTACTAGACTCGGCTTGTACACACGTGAGACCAATGAACCTGGGGCTTTGATACAATTTTGTCACGATCCAAATGGACGTGATGACACTTGTCTTGATCCCACCAAGACAATTTAGCCTAAAACCCAATTATAACGATTAAGTGCGGAAGGAAAATACAAAGTGAAAATTTTAACTACTAATAATAAGTCAACTTAAATAAAATTCCCCCAAAACCTGGTTTTCATGTGTACAAGCCTCTAATGTGTTACACTAGATTTGAAAAAAAAATACAAGTCACAAATGATGATATCTCTAAACTAGAACAAGATCATAAATAGGAAGATGAGGCTCACTGAGATAAAAAATAACTACCTCACTAATCTCCACATAAAGCCTCGGATAAAAAAAAGAGAGTATCACAAAGATTCGAGCGCATAACTTACAAAAATGTAGAAGCAAGGAGTGAGTACCAACCATACGGTACCCAGCAAGTCAACTAATAAAACAAAGCAAGTCTAATAGAATACATAAATTTCTTTCATCCCAACCAACCTCCACAATTATAAACAGCACATAAAATCAGTCCAGCCCAGCAACACATAACACATAATAAAGGTAGTTTTCACAATTCAAAATCACAAGCCAAATTCACAAGTGATAACATAGTCATTCACAGTAATAAGATGATGCCACACAAGAATATGCAAGGATGAGATGCAATGCTTATGCAATAATCACCGGTAATGACCTCGGCATCATAATATTACTTAAAAATACCTCAATATCACAACATCGCCGGTAAAGAGCTCAACATATTATCATTGCTAGCAAAGACCTCGACATCACAATATCACTAAAAAATACCTCAATATCACAAGATCAACGGTAAAGACCTCGACATATTATCATCGCCGTCAAGGACCTCGGCATCACAATATCACTAGTAAAGATCTCAACATCACAATCTTGCTGGCAAAGACCTCGGCATCATATCTCGATCGGTAAAGACCTCGGCCCCAATTATTACCATCGCACTCATATCAATGTCCAGAACCAATGCAAATATGTGTGACATAGAATAAATGAACATGAGATGAAGTCCACAACAAATCCACTCATAATCACCAACTACAACAATATATCTTAAAAATAAAATCCTCACCACTTAGCCACATATTTAAATTCAAGTGCAACAACACCACACCAAGTAACATTTGCGTCTAATAACCTCATTTTTATAATATTGAAATATTTCACGAATCACAGATAGAGGAAACAGTAATTTGAGAATTCTACGAGAATTACAAAGTTTTGAAAGTTCACTTCCCTCAACTAATAGAATAACACTCCAAATCTTGAGTCTTTCATAACACTTTTAGATGATCAAAATCTATTCAAATACATAATCTACATAAGAATACGAATCCAATGACACCCATATTGCTATATTTATTTTTGGCTCAAAAATCGGGTCAAAAAGTCACCCCGAACCCTAAAATTCGAATCTAAAAATTTCTTTCAGATTATGTTTATCCATAATAAACTTAACGTATAAGTAAAATTTCAGCTAAAACGGATCGTTATTCGACCCCCAAATCAAAATTTTATTCTAAGAACCCTTGGGCTATATTTTCTTAATTTAACATAATTCGTACATGTTTCTACCCTAAAACTTTATTCATAATCTCATAAGAATTTAATAGAAAGGACGAGAATAGTTACCTTAATATTTTCGAATGAAAATCACAATTTTTCTCCATATTTTCCCTTTTCTTTTCTTCCTCTACTGCTTTTCTCGTATGTGCGCGTACTTTTGTTTTTTGTTTCCATGTTTCGGCTGTCAGCAGCAAGACCTTTTCTACTTGCTCCTTTTTTTCTTTAATATAAGTATTCATCTTTCTTTCTTTCTTTTCAATTCTTTTTTGTAATTTCTTTCTCCTTTTTATTTCTTATTTACTTATTTTAAAATACTAAAAGTGATAAATTCTATTAGCCTATCTTTGATAAATATGAGATAAATAGTATAGGATATTAACTAAAAATATTATTTTAATCTACCAACTATATTAACTAACTAATATTATCCTTCAACTAAATGGCCGTAATTATCGAATAGTCCAAAATTTTTAATTTAAATTTACGGAAAAGGGTCCTTTATGATAAAGTGAGGATTCGTTCTAAAAATGTCCTAACGGGTCATTATAACTGATATTTCTTTGTTGTGTTCTGGTGCCTAGGCAACCCTCAAGGTTTGATTTGGCCGCTTAAGTGAAGATCCCTTAAGCGATCTACCTTTGAAAAAGCAAATAATTGCAAAAGTTATTACTCTAACTTAAAAGCAATTTTTGCTCTTTTTTGAGGAGTCACTTAAGCGACCCCTTGGCTACTTTTGTGATATTTGAGACTTGATTTTAGGTCTGTTCTCAAGAATTATACCCCTTTTTGCCATTTCATAATGGGGGAGCTCATGGGAGGTGATATTTAAATGTTCTTTAAAGTGTAATTGATCAGGCAAGTGATTTTAAACTTGAATCATCATACCATATTGATTATTTATTATTTTTAACATCAAATTGAGAAATTTGAATTGAAAAATTGTAGATTTTATTCATGAATCATATTTAATGGAAATGATAATTATGAATAGAATTTAACTCCGTTTCATAGTCCATTTCTCTAAAAGATTTCTCATGTCTTAAGGAATATTTCACGTAAAAATATTTAGATTTCAACCCTTTTTTCTGGCATTGGTTTTTTGAGCCTTTTTGTCCATTTTCCACAAATTTCATGATTTTAGCATCATTAAACTTGGAATTCAATTGTGAATCATCACTTGAATAGATTATGGTGTTTTGGGAATAATTGAAAATGAAATGCTTAAGTATTGGATTGAGTTCTTGACTCTAGTGAGACAAGTTTAATCCTATACTTTATTGAGTTTATTCGAATCTTGTATTTTCCTTCTTTGTGTATTGGAGGTAATTGAGATTCAAAATGGGTGAATTATTCATGAAATGAGTTTACATATGTCATAAGGTAATGAAATGACTACATGGTAGAATGTGATAAATAGACTCATGATTTAGAATATGATTGATGAAATTACTTTAAATATTATGAAGTGTTTGTTAATGACAACGATCCTATATAGATATAATTGATTTATTATAACATTCCCATGATCAAAGTTACGAAGATCCTACCTATAGGCAAGCCAATTCCCACCCCCAGGGTACTTGTCCTGAATAGCTAATCACAATAGTATGGCTTAATAAACCAAAACTTCCTAACCAGACCCTAGAAGTCAACTTTACAGAGCTATGATAGACATAAGCACAGGGTTATATATATATGTATATATATATATATATATATATATATATAAATATAAATATAGAACAAAAACAATAACAATAAGATAGGTAATTAGGAATTCTCCTATATGTATAAGTTACAACACTGTACAAGGCCAATGTCTAGATATAAAGGGCGAACATCAAAAAGGAAGGAGACTATTGAGTGTCTAAAACTGCTGATGCTCACCAATGTCTCTTGAACCACTCACAAACCCCAAAATAAACGATTGAAACAATTATGTAGACCTACACTATGGAAAAATATAGAAAAGTAGGGGTGAGTACCAGTAACAGGCACCGAGTAGGCATCATCGGCCGACTGAGTGTAGTATTATAAATACATAAGGTTCAAATATAGAGAATTGTAATAAGTCGAGCAAATCTGAACTCGGATCAAGGTGTAAGTATGTCTGGAGTATCACCGAAACCCAATTGAACCAACACAAGTGGTGTACAATGATAGCAACTCATGAAATCTGAGGAGGCCCATATCAAAACTGTCCCAGTCTGAGTCATAGTGTTGTATGGGGGTGCAAGTCCCTAATATCTATGCCTATACGCCGACTGTCCCCCATAAGCCCAGAAGGTACACCCACACACAATATCACTAACTGAATCACCACGGAACCCAAAAGAATCACCATGGAACCCAACTCTTAATATAATATGTGTCACGCCCCGGGAGGGTACCATAGACGTGGCCGACACTCAGAGACTATTGCTAGCCCCTAAGTGAACCACTCGTTCTCAGGACAGTCACTCAACATCAATAAAGCAGAAGTAAAGTAGTGAACTACCTCAATAAAAGGCCAAAGGCCAACGTCAGTCTCAACATCAAACTATGTAAGTAAAGTACTACCCACATCATAAGGACAACATCCACATAAACCTTGACATCATGTCTATGAAGCCTCTAACCTGACTCAACTGTCTAAGATGGTACCATGACAGGGCATGGTTACCTGACTCAACGAATAAAGGAAACATCAAATAAAAGGGTCTCCTCCCAATAGCAAGGAGGCTCACCAAAGTTGGAACTCGTAACCTCTGACCTCAATGGTGCGTCTGCTAAAGTCCTCTAGCTCCTATATCTGCATCATGAATTGATGTAGCACCAAATGGCGTCAGTACATGGAATGTACTGGTATGTAAAATGGCTAAATAACAAAATAAGTACAACAACAAAAGAAAATATCAACTCAACATCATACTCCATCAGGACGTCAAGCGTCTATATAAGGCAAGAGATAGACAATTGACTCATCAACCTCTCATCTCAACATCATCATCACATCAAACTCATCTCAAGGAACTTCGACTCAACTCACTAAAGGGACCTTAACATCAACTCAACTCAGGGAACATTTAGATCGGCTCAACTCATGGAACATCAACATCGACTCAACTTAGGGGACATCGACTCTAGAACATCACATCAATATCAACATCAGAGTTCTATCAAATGGAACCTAACTGGGAGTTTCTCTAACAGACAACCATCACCTATGCGCTAGTGGTGATACAACGAAGCGATGTCGTTGCCACATTTATCCAATACCCTGCCCGAGGTAATGGACATCAAACTCAGTGGATCCACAAGAAAAAACGTCAGTCCTCATTTGGGACAAGAAAGAAGCCACCACATTGCGTTCAATCCCCTCTTCCTACGCGGCCCACGTAGGTAATAGGTTCAAGTGGGACTCACTCTTACCTCGGTGCTAAATACTCCTCCCAGAACTCGACATGCTCATAAAACCTCAACCTCATCAGTCCAATAGGGACATAATACCTCATCATCAGTCCCATAGGGACATAACTTAATACCTCAACATCAACATCAGTCTCGTAGGGACATAATACCTCAACATCAACATCGGTCTCGTAGGGACATAATGCCTAAACATCAACATCACCTCACCTCATTAACATCAACATCAATATCATGGACTCAAGATACTCTTTTAGAGATTAACTTTAAAATTTAAGACAACATAAAACATCATTCTCATCAACATCATCATCAAGACTCTCATCAAATGTTAAATACAATCACAACATCATTATCATCAAGGCTCTAGATACATATCCTAATTTCATTATGCATGCTTTTCAAATAAAATAATTATAGGGTTTTAGAACACACTCATGATATTAAATTATGACACATGATAGGTTTGTGATGATCATCAATTCATGTAAGAAAATATTTATACATAAAATAACATCAATTATACATATATCAAACTCTTCACGTTAACCTCATCATGACAAGATACAATTCTCTTTACTTAGAAGGGCGCATGGGAGAACATTCCCATGCTTATGTTAGCCTTACATACCTAGAATGATTTGCTAACACAATTTTGCATAACCTTCTCTTGATCTCCTCAACCTTAATTCCCTTCAAGACCTGACTTAGTGACTTCTAGGAAGAATGCCTCTTGAATGGATTTTTTTTGAAACCCTTTTCTTAGAAACCGACCTTTATTGGTCATAGGGGAACATTTACGATTGATAGGAATGGACTAAAATGCCCTCCGTAATTTAAAAGAATTTTTCCCCGACCTTAAATAACACAGCCCGTGACGCGGACAGTGTATTTTCGATAAATTCAACTCTGTAGAAAAATCACAGAAAAACATAAGTGTGGCTCCGCGATAGGTCCGTGACGCGGTTCCATCACACAGTCACACTATTTTTCGTTTTGGAGCGAAAAATTATCTTTCAACTCGATCGCTCTAAAAATTAACCGAGACCCCTCTCCCACTCAATTCAGCGCTGACCACAAATCTCCTCTCGGATTTTCAATCCGAGCATCAGAAGATGCATTTTACGCACACCTCTTCACTTGGGGTATTTGGTAATTTACCGGGTGTTACATTATCTCCCCCTTGGGATCATTCGTCCTTGAATGATGAGTAGGAACGGTACTTTGGCACGAATAGACTCAAGACTCACCTCGATACTCACTCAAAACCTCACCTCCTCACCTCCTCATCGACCTCAATAACATCTACTCAGACATTAGTATATACATATCAACTCATGGTAGGAACATCAATTTACACAAAAGTAAGAATGTTACCTCCAACATCTTCATCAACCTTGGGCACGAACAAATGCGGGTATTTTGTTTTCATCTTTTCCTCAGCTTCCCACGTGGCTTCCTCAACAAACTGGTTCCTCCACAGAACTTTGACGGAGGCTATCTCTTTGCTTCTCAATCTGCGAACCTGTCGATCCAGGATTTGGACTAGAATTTCCTCATAGGACAAACTGTCTCTGACTCTTTTGCTCTCCATAGGAATTACCAAGGCAAGATCCCCCAAACAGTTCTTCAACATCGAAATATGGAACACCGGGTGGATTCCATCTAACTCGAGAGGTAATTCTAGCTCATAAGCAACCTTCCCAATTCTTCGCACAATCTAATAAGGAGCAATATAGCGAGGACTTAATTTCCCCTTTTTCCCAAACCTCATGACGCCCTTCATGGGTGATACCTTCAAGTAAACCCAATCGCTCACCTCAAACTCTAGGTCTCTTCTCCTCACATATGTGTAAGATTTCTGTCGACTTTGGGTAGTCTTTAATCTTTCTCGAATGATCTTCACCTTCTCCATGGACTGGTGGACAAGGTCAGGTCCAATCAACTCAGCCTCTCAAACTTCAAACCACCCAATGGGTGATCTACATCTCTTCCCATTCAAGGCCTCATAAGGGGCCATTTGAATGCTTGTATGATAACTATTGTTATATGCAAATTCGATCAGTGGTAAATGATCGTTCCAAATTCCTTTGAATTCAAGGATGCATGCTCTCAACATATCTTCTACCGTCTGAATAGTGCGCTTTGCCTGACCATCCATCTGTGGATGAAAAGTTGTGCTCAAGTTCACTTTGGTACTCAATCCTTTCTGGAAAGACTTCCAGAAGTGAGAAGTAAATTGGCTCCTATGTTTGAGGTGATGGATAAGGGAACTCCATGCAACCTCACAATCTCTTAGATATATAACTTGGCATAGTCCTCTGCAGTGTTGTTCGTCTCAACTGCCAGGAAATGTGCTGATTTCGTCATCCTGTCTATAATCACCCATATGGAATCATGCTGTCTCCGGGATCTCAGTAGGCTAGTGATGAAATCCATATTAACCATCTCTCACTTTCATTCTGGAATCTCGAAGTTTTGAGCCAACCTATTTGGCATCTGATGCTCAACCTTCACCTATTTGCAGTTTGGGCATCTAGAAACAAACTTTGCGGTATCCCGCTTCATTCCACTCCACCAATAAACCTCTCTCAAGTCGTGATATATCTTGGTGGAGCCCGGATGAATGGAGTATCTAGTGTTATGGGCCTAAGCAAGAATCCTCTCTCGAACACCATCAACATCAGGGACACATAACCTACTTTGGTACCTCAATACCCCATCTCCCCCTTTAGAGAAAACCATCACTTTTTGTTTCTGAACATCCTCCTTTAATTGGAGTATAATAGGATACCAATCCTGTTTCTCTTTTACCTTAGTCACTAGGGACGATGAAGACACATTCTTAACATTAATTCCTCCCTCGTCATTCTCCTCAAGCTGGACTCCCAATCGAGCCAACCTATGCACTTCCTTCACTAACTCTTTTTTCTCTTCCTCAACATGGGTTGTGCTACCCATAGACAACGTGGTAAGAGCATCAGCAACAACATTAGCTTTACCTAGGTGGTACATGATGCTCATGTCATAATCTTTGAGCAGCTCTAACCATCTACTCTGTCGCAGGTTGAGCTCTCTGTGACTGAAAACATACTGCAAACTCTTGTGATCCATGAACACATCCACATGCATCCATACAAGTAATGGCGCCAGATTTTAAGTGCAAACACGACTGCCGCCAACTCAAGATCATGGGTCGGATAGTTCCTCTCATGAACTTTAAGCTGCTAGAAGCATATGCCACCACTCTCCCTTTTTGCATTAATACACATCCCAACCAAACTCTAGATGCATCATCGTATATTACAAAGCCTTCCATTCCGTCATGCAAGGTTAAGAGAGGTGTGGTGGTCAACCTAGCCTTTAACTCTTGGAAACTCCTCTCACATTCCTCAGACCACTGAAACTTGACCTTTTTTAGGTTCAATTTGGTCAATAACGCGGATAGGGAAGAAAATCCCTCAACAAATTTGCAGTAGTAGCCTGCTAACCCCAAGAAACTCCTTATGTAAGTTGGAGAGGTCAGTCTTGGACAGCTTGCAACCGCTTCAATCTTCTAACCATCTACTCGAATTCCCTCACCCGAAACCACATGGCCTAAGAAAGCCACTGACTTAAGCCAAAACTCGCATTTGGAGAACTTTGCATACAATTCATGGTCCTTAAGAGTTTGAAGGACAACTCTAAGATGTTTAGCATGCTCTTCCTCATTCCTCGAATATACAAAGATATCATGAAAGAACACGATCACAAACATGTCAAGGTAGGGTTGGAACACCCTATTAATCAAATCCATGAAAGCTGCCGGTGTGTTCGTCAACCCCAAGGACATGACCAAGAACTCAAAGTGGCCATATCTTGTCCTGAAGGCTGTCTTTGGAACATCATATTCTTTCACCTTTAACTGGTGGTAACTCGATCTGAGGTCTATCTTTGAAAAACATGAGGTACCCTGAAGATGGTCAAACAAGTCATCTATCTTGGGAAGAACATATTTATTCTTGACCGTGACAGACCGTGACCTTGTTCAGTTGCCTATAATGTATAAACATTCTGAGAGACCCATCCTTCTTTCGTACAAATAGAACGGGAGCACCCCAAGGAGAAACACTGGCTCTAATAAAACCCTTCTCTTACAGATCCTTCAACTGTTCCTTCAACTCTTTCATTTCAGCGAGGGCCATCCTATATGTTGGAATCGAAATGGGCTGTGTGTCAGGAAGTACATCAATACCAAAGTCGATCTCCCTATCAGGAGGGACTCCAGGTAAATCCTCAGGTAACTCATTTATAATCGGGACCAACTCAAGAGTAGGGGACTCAACATCATTAAATTTAACTCGTACAAGGTAATAAAGACACCCCTTAGAGATTAATTCATTTACAATCGGGACCGACTCAAGAGTAGGGGACTCAACATCATAAAATATAACTCGTACAAGGTAATAAAGACACCCCTTAGAGATTAACCTCCTCGCCCTCAGGTAGGACATAAATCTACCCTTGGGTGCGACATAACCTCCTTTCCACTCTAGGACCAGTTCATTCGGGAATTGAAATTTAACAACTCGGGTCCAATAATCTATGGATGCATGGCAAGCATGGAGCAAATTCATACCAAGAATCACATCGAAATCGACCATCTCCAACTCTACCAAATTGGCCAATGTATCCCTATGATAGATGGATACTACACAGTCTCTATAGACCCTCTTAGCCAGGATAGACTCACCAGTAGGAGTCGACACAGTGTAAGGCTCAAGCAAACACTCAGGAAGAACATCAAACTTATTGGCCACATAGGGCGTCACAAAAGATAAAGTGGCACCCGGGTCAAGAAATGCATAACAATTATAAGAAAAGATGCGGAGCATACCCGTAACAACATCTGGAGCAACCTCTTGATCCTGTCGATTACTCATTGAGTACAGACGGTTCGTCCCGCCTCCTGTATTTGCAGTAGTAACCTTCTGATAACTGCCTGCAGGGGGCGCTGTAGAAGACTGAGCTCTATTACCTCTATCACTCCACCTCTGATTCCTCGTAGGGCACTCACCCTGGAAATGGCTAGGCTGTCCACATGAAAATCAAGTACTGGTGCCCTCACGGCGCGCATCAAGATGCAACCTACCACATCTACCACAAGGTGGCCTTCCCCTCGGAACTTGAGCAACACTAGCTTGGGACTGAGGTCCCTGTGCTCTAAAATTCTGATGACCATAGGATTTCTGATCATACCTGTTTTGTTGAACAGGTGCACTTTCCATCAGAGGTGTATGGCTAGAAGACTTCTTCTGAAAGAAAGTTTTGTCACCCTTATTCTGCTTCTGTTGATTAAGCTCGTGCCCTGCCGATTTGGCTTTCTTACTCTGCTGTTCTTCTCTGTCCCTCTTCTTGCCCTCCTCAGTCTGCTGGGCATAGACCATAAGTCTAGAGATATCCATGTCTGGAATCTGCAATGCTGCCTTACACTCCCACTTCACATGCCTGCCAGCCAAGACACAAACTTCCTCATCCTTGCCCTTATATCAAAGACCATCTCAGGAGCATACCCGAAAAACTGGATGAACTTCAAGTTGTATTCCTTAACAGTGAACCCCTCTTGTTTCAGATTCACAAACTCCTCGACCTTTTCCTCTCTCAACTCTTAGGGAAAGAAGTGATTGAGAAAAACACTCTAAAACTCCTCCCACTCAGCAGGTTCAACATCCTCACCTCTACCATCTTTGCACTGGTTATACCAGACATTGGCAACTTCCTTTAGATGATAGAGACCAGCTCGACTCACTCAACCTCGTTTTCATGCATAGCCCTCAAGATCTTGTGCATTTCATCAATAAAATTTCGTGGATCCTCCTCAACCTTGGACCCCGCATAGACTGATGGGTTCATCCTCAGGAAATCTCTGAGCCTGGATGCAGCTGTAGGCTCTTGGGAGCTGGAGCTAGGGGCCTGGGGTCCGTGACTGCTACTCTGAGAGGCTACCAACTGAGTGAGCATAGTAATAGCTCCCCTGAAGTCTGCTTCCGAAGTGGAGGCTGAATGAGCTGGAGGTTCTAGTGGAGCCTCAGTAGCTCTGGCAGGTCGTCCCCGTCTCCTTGTCCCATACTGGTTAGGAGCCTCTGGTAAGGGATTCTCAGTGTTAGGGACTGAGGCATCTCTTTGGGCAGCAGTGCATTTTGGAGGCATTATCTGCAAGCGTGTAACGCACGAATTAAAAAGGGGTTTCATAGAGTCAAGCTCTATCGCACGAACTCTAAACATCAAAGAAGGGTAACCATTTCCTAATTCTCTGTAGCATCCTGTTTATGAAGTGTAGTGCACAACACACATATAAACAAGACTCTACTAGACATGGCTTCATAGACTCCCTAGGACTCTTGAACTCTGTGCTCTGATACCAAGTTTGTCATGCCCCAAGAGGGTACCCTAGACGTGGCTGACACTAAGAAACTATTGCTAGCCCCTAAGCGAACCACTCGTTCTTAGGACAGTCACTCAACATCAATAAAGCGGAAGTAAAGTAGTAAACTACCTCAATAAAAGGCCAAAGGCCAACATCAATCCCAACATCAAACTAAGTAGGTAAAGTACTACCCAGTCCATAAGGACAACATCCATATCAACCTCGACATCATGTCTATGAAGCCTCTAACCTGACTCAACTGTCTAAGATGGTACCATGACAGGGCATGGTTACCTGACTCAAAGAATAAAGAAAACATCAAATAAAAAGGTCTCCTCTGGATAGCAAGGAGGCTTACCAAAGTTGGAACTCGTAACCTCTGAACTTAATGATGCATCTGCTGAAGTCCTCTAGCTCCTGTATCTGCATCATGAAACGATGCAGCGCCAAATGGCGTCAGTACATAGAATGTACTGTTATGTAAAATGGCTGAATAACAATATAAGTACAACAACAAAAGGAAATCATCAACACAACATCATACTCTATCAGGACGTCAAGCATCTATCTAAGGCAAGAGATTAGAATAGACAATTGACTCATCAACCTCTCATCTCAAAATCATCATCACATCAAATTCATCTCAAGAAACCTCAACTCAACTCACTTAAGGGACCTCAACGTCAACTCAACTCAGGGAACATCAACATCGACTCAACTCATGGAACATCAACATCGACTCAACTCAGGGGACATCGACTCAGAACATCATATCAACATCAACATCAGAGTTCTATTAAATGGAACCTAACTGAGAGTTTCTATAACCGACAACCATCACCTATGAGCTAGTGATGATACAACGAAGTGATGCCGTTGCCACATCCATCCAATACCCTACCTGAGGAAAAGGACATCAACCTCAGTGCATCCACAAGAAAAAACGTCGGTCCTCATTTGGGACAAGAAAGGAGCCATCCACATTGCGGTTCAATCCCCTCTTCCTACGCGAGCCACATATTTAATGGGTTCAAGTGGGACTTACTCTTACCTATTTCGGTGCTCAATACTCCTCCCAGAACTCGACATGCTCATAAAACCTCAACCTCATCAGTTCCATAGGGACATAATACATCATCATCAGTCCCATAGGGACATAACATAATACCTCAACATCAACATCAGTCCCGTAGGGACATAATACCTCAATATCAACATCGGTCCTGTAGGGACGTGATATCTCAACATCAACATCACCTCCCCTCATTAACATCAACATCAACATCATGGACTCAAGATACTCTTTTGGAGATTAACTTTCAAATGTAAAACATCATAAAACATCATTCTCATCAACATCATCATCAAGACTTTCATCAAATGTGAAATACAATCACATCATCATTATCGTCAAGGCTCTAGATACATCCCCTAATTTCATTATACATGCTTGTACAATAAAATAGTTATAGGGTTTAAAAACACACTCATGAAAATGAATTATGACACATGATAGGTTTGTGATGATCATCAATTCATGTAAGAAAATATTTATACATAAAATAACATCAATTATACATGCATCAAACTCTTCACATTAACCTCATCACGACAAGACACAATTCTCTTTACTCTAAAAGGCACATGGGAGAACATTCTGATGCTTTAGGTTAGCCTTACATACTTGGAATGATTTGCTAACACAATTTTGCACAAACTCCTCTTGATCTCCTCAACCTCAATTCCCTTCAAGCCCTGACATAGTGACTTCTAGGAAGAATGCCTCTTGAATAGGGTTTTTTTGAAACCCTTTTCTTAGAAATCGACCTTTATTGGTCTTAGGGGAACGTTTAGGATTGATAGAAATGTACTAAAATGCCCTCTATAATTTAAGAATTTTTCCCCGACCTGAAATAACACAGTTCGCGACGCGGACCTGTCGTGGACATTGTATTTTTGAATAGTTCAACTCCGTTGAAAAATCACAGAAAAACATAAGTGTGGCTCTGTGACAGGTCCGCGACGCGTTTCCATTGTGCAGTCACACTGTTTTTTGTTTTGGAACAAAAAATTATCTTTCGACTCGATCGCTCTAAAAATCGATCGAGACCCCTCCCCCACTCAATTTTTAGTGCTGACCACGAATTTCCTCTCGGATTTTCAATCCGAGCATCGGAAGATGAGTTTTACGCACCTCTTTCCTAAGGGAATTTTGGTAATTTATCGGGTGTTACAATATGATAAAGGGGTCAAGTCATACGTGGGGGTAAGGCCCTATGTAATACCCGGTAAAATTACAAAAATATCCCTAGAGAAAGGGTATGTGTGTAATGCATTTTCCGATGCTCATATGGAAAATATGAGGTCGGATTTATGACCAGCACATAAAATTGAGTGGAAAAATGGTCTTGGTCAATTTTAAGAGCAACCTAATCAAAAGAGATTTTTTGATCAAAAGTGCAAAACAGTGTTAGTATGCGACAGGGGCACGTCTCACACCCATCACGGACTATCACTTATATCCTTTTGAAAATTTTTGACGAGATTGAAAAAACTCATTCAAGGGAATGATGTTTCACATTGGTACCAACCCCTTGACCCAGGCAGGAGGCAAGGGTAAGACTCATACCTCATATTACCTTGACCACAAGAAGGTGATGAGGAGTTGGCATCATGATATCGCTTGACCACAGGCAGGTTGCAAGGTTGTGGTGTTTCGATATCCCTTGACCATGACAAGGTGGAAAGGTTATGGCATTCTGATATTACCTTGACCACAGGCCGGTAGCAAGGCTATAACACACTTGGTATTTGGATTGATGAGTTGTGCATCATATTCACATTTATGGTTATATGGCATCATGGGTTCTTGAGGATATCGTAGCTCATTATTAAATGTTGTTTCAATTTCTCTTACCTAATCATTGAACCAATTAGGTACATTTTGGTCTACTCACTCTTATTCAACTTCATTCATATAGATCGAGCACGAGGACCAACATAGGGTAGCTGATTCACTCTAGTTGGTCTTCACTGTATCCATTCAAATCCTTCCGAAGAGGCTCAGTCTTTGAGTCGCCGTATGTCTTTGGGATTTCTTCATTTTCTCTTCCATACTTTGTATCAGATACTTTGAGACAACCTTGTATTGTATTTGAGACATGTTCATTTACACTTCTGTATTACTTTTGAGGATCTTGCACTTATGACTCTAGATTTTGAGATTTGTATGTCATGTTTAAGATGATTTCCTCTTAATTCTATCTTCTTTTATTTGTGATCTATTTTTGTTCGTGACATAGGAGTAGTATTAATTATCGAACTGGGTAAGATAAACAATAACTCAAACTTCATAAACTACGTTGCCTACATAAGATAAAGGTTATGCCGCTCTTGTCCCTGAAGAAGACTTTTATTAATTATGGATCTAATGAGATTGATCATCCCTTACACTAGCAATGTATTTGACAACTATGGAAATGGCGGTGCAATATGTTGTATCATTACTAGATCAATAAGTGATAATTGTTATTAGGAAATTCCTTTGATACTATATGATATGCTTTGATTGAGCTTCATATTATTGAGTATATTTTAAAGTGTAATTTTTACTTTCAAACATGTAATGCTTTATGGAGTTTAGTTATGTTTTTGCATTAAGTCCTTTGAGTTGAGTACTTCTAAGCCTGATTTTTATTCCATTTGTTTTATACACTGTACATTTTATGTTCAGACATAATTTGACTCTCTATAATTTTATAATGTAGATACAGGTGTTGCTGATCCTTAACCACTGCATTATTATAGATCATCCTACATTTAGCTATTGGTGAGTCCTCTTAGAATTTGAGGGGATAGTATTTATTTATTTTTGTCTCTTAAGTAGTTCTTTCGAGGTAGCCAAGGATCTATTATTGAAACCTTCTTGATAATTTGATAAATTCATATATTGTGATAGTGTACAATTGATGTTTCTATTTTTAAGACTTGTTTATTTAAAATGATTTCTTATGATATAGTGTACAATTGATGTTTCTATTTTTAAGACTTGTTTATTTTAAATGATTTCTTATGATATTGAGTGGAATTCAATCATTGTTTTTCTAAAACTAATGTGTGATTAGGTCATTGACTTGGTTATTCCACTTGAACATCTCCTAATTATTGATTTATGTCGTCCACTAAATTATTGGATGAGTGATTGGGGCATGTGGTTTGCTTGAAAACCATCCATGGTTGTTGAATGTTGTCCTTGTTGATTTTTAAATTGTTTATCCCCAATTTTTTCATCTTCATGCCAATTTGTTCCTACAAATAAAATACACTATTAGGCGATCCATAAAATTCATGCTAAAAAAAAAGTAAAGTAAAAGTAATAAATATGAGACAAATAACGACTAAAAATATACATTTTAGCATAAAATCAAATTTTTATATCCTTTGAATGCTTAAATTAACAAGAAAATCCTTTTTTGTGCAACAACTTTCTCGACTTAAAAAAGAATAACAACCAAATTAAAATAATTAAAAAAAAAAGTAAATGTGATTATATAATTTTATGTTTTAGGAGTGCAATAAATATTAGGCATAGATAATTAACTTAAAATCAAAAACTTGAATTTTTCTAAACATGATATCACTAATAAGGTAATGAATCTTTTACTTTATATAATCATATTTTAAGTATAGATATAGGATAGGTGTTATTGATAATTTTCTTAATCTGTAAATTCATTTTTAAATTTAGATGTGTTATTAGTTTACATTGAAAAGTTTCAGAATAAAAATTATAAATTAATTTGTTTAGTGTTTGATGTGTAAGAGATCATCCAGTGAAACCATAATAAATAGAACATTTAAAGAACAACAATAGTTAAAATTCAATTATAGTAAATATTTAAATTGATCCTATATTTAATAAGCTGTTGAAATTACAAAGTTTAAAAAATTAAAATAGCAGATGAAAACTAAAAATGGGAAAAAGGTAAAAGAGATGTGGCAAGTACTATGACATAACTTAGACATACAAAACATTTATAGACACTAATAGTCCATTCGACAACATGATAATATAAAATGTTACTCATAGAAAGAGAGACACACCAATCCAAAGTCTTTAGATATCATTGGTGTTTTTATGATCTTGCATTAATGTTGTTTAATGAAAGGTCCTCCAATAATGTCACTGCATTATCATTATTAAAATTAAATATTTCTTACAATGACAAACTCTGTGGAGTGTCAAAGGAGTTATTCTGGTAGTTATTCATAGGCATCAGCACATCCATTGGGGGGATATCTATTGAAGGATTCATTTGTGATGTCATTGGTGAACACACTCAAGTTGATAATTGAGGAGCTATCAGTGGTGAAGGCATCGGGGAAGCAATTGTTGTTGAAGGTATTTGATTTGTAGGAGTTCTAACAACCCTATTTTGAGGTATTAAAGTATACAATTGTGGAACCATTGGAGGAATCATCTGTGAAAATGATAAAGAAGATGGAAGAACATGTGGGGGGTCCACAAGAGGAATCAATTGTGGAGGAGCCCTCAAAGGATCCACTTGATGAAGCATTTGTTCCGGAAATTCATGTGATGTGGATAATAAAACTGTTGGTAAAGCCACTGATGTGGTAGCCAAGTTAGGGACAGAAAGTGAATCCTCAGTCCTCTCATAGTTTGTGCAACTAGAAAACATGACGGAGACAATGGAGGAACCATCGATACTTGTAAATCAGTATGAGATAACAGGATTATTTAGACCCTCAATATTGGTCCAACTAGGTATAATCGGTTCTACAATGGATTGAGGGACATTTGGTGTATATTTCTCTTCACCAATCTTCTTTTTCATTGCTTCATGAACCTGTTTAAGATTTCTCTTGATAACATAACTCAGATTATTCACATTACAAGGATGCATGTCAATGGGAATTTCTTTTCCATTGAACACTTGATGCATCTCATTTTAATAGTTTTTCCTTCATTTTCACAATCCTTTTCATGATGAACCGATTTCTTGTCATCATCTTTTTGGATCTATCAGTTGTTGGCAACTCCTTAAACTTTGTAAGAGTATTGACTGCAGAATCATGATCTGGAAATGTAATGATCGGTTAGGTTATATTAAAATTAGTCCTATTCTTTTCTTTAAATATCCTCCTCGTGAATTTTAAATGGGTATTTTTTGCTAATTGATACTACGGTTGTTTAACTTATGAGTAAGTTTAGACAATTAGATTAACTCGTGGACTAAAGAGTAAAGTTGCTTAAATATCCTATACTACTCAGACTAATATATAAATAAAAATAAATATAAGTAGTGGATTATACAATTAAATTAGAAAATAAAAGAAGGACAAGAGCAAACCCTTGTCGACGGCTGAGAAGCATCAAATCGTTCAAAATTTCCAGGTAAAGAACTAGGCAACTTAATTTCTTGATGTTATAATTTTGGGGTTGGAATAATTTATTTCTAAGGTACCAATTACTGTTGTGTGCTTCTTAAGAATGAAACTAGAATAAATATGTTAAAGGTATCCATCTGACATGCACATTATTCGTGGTCAAATCAACAAGAATAAAATAATAATAATAATAAAAATAATAATAATGTGTGGTGGCTTTGTCATGTGATCATAGTTGATTTGCATTTAATTTCTAGCGAAGATGACACTTAGGGGTTGTGCCAACAATTGGAAGCAGTGAGGCGCTGCAGTGTGCATCGTCCTCTTCTTTGCCATGTGTACATATATTATAGATATTTTTCACTTATTTTTTGTCAATTAATAATAATAATAATAGGATATTAGGTATTAGATGTATTTTATGTTATAAATATCATTAGAATCATATTATTTAGAGACCTTAAGACTAAATTTTAAACTTGAAATTAGAATTATCAAATTAGATGAAATCTTGATGTTAGGCTAGATATGTAGTAATATGGGTGTCATCGAACTCCTTGTGATGTGTATGTTCCATTCTTGATAAAGAATTGTCATTGTGGGAGTTGAATTCAAGATTTTGCCCATTCGGTAGAAGTGTTCGTGTGCAGTTTCGACATTGAGGTAGGTTTGACTATCCTTCTTTGGGACTGGGGTTGAGTTATTGAATATCCTTATGTTGTTATCTATGGGATGAGATTGTATCATATGTTGGGTTGCTAATTCTTAATGCTATGTTTTACTTCGAGAGCATGTCAATCCTAACATGAGAAGAGTGTGAATATGACATGTTGAGAAAGGGAGATAATTATGATATATATACTGAGGATAATAACTTGTTGAGAAAATAAAGTTACTAAAATGAGGTGAAATATTTTAAAAGAGAATTGTATCCAAATATGTATAAAAGAGGGTGAATATTAAATTACTAAACTCGAGAACTTTGATATTTATTGTGCTTATTGAGAGGAATGTTGTTTCCATAATTGTGTCTTGATTGCATGCATCCTCACACTACATGTCATGACATTTTGGGAAGTTGTGAATGGTGATTTTTATCATGAGTCCTTGACCATAGGCACTTGGGTGGCGAGATAGTTGATATATTGTGATTGAGGTATATGGCCTGCGAGGTCCCCGTGGGTCCCCTTAGTGTAGGAGCCTTAGCTCGATGGGGGTATATACGATAGGCTGTGGGATAGTCTTGATACCACCTTGCATTACATTGCATTGCACGACACTCCATACCATTTCATTATACTACTTGTGGTTGTTTTGGGTTGGCTTATGTGAGATTATATGTCTACATTATTCGTGTCGTTCTATATATAAATTGGCGGCACCGATGCTGGACTGGTTTTCCTGTTGCAGGTGGAAGCGTCCCTAGATTATTTTATAGTTTATTTAATTTTTAATTCCCAGTCGGTTAAACCTATTGGATATATGTTATGTGTACTCACCCCTACTCCTTTTTACCCCACAGATTCTCGTCAGGATTATCCACGTGGTAGTTGATTTGCTCGTGCACTTGGTTCATACCAGATCTAGTGGTGAGACTAAGAGCTTCGAGTTTCCATTGGATTCTATCCTAGTTGGATAGTATTAATTTCTATTCGAAGACTGAGATGCACCTATTTCACTAGTTACATATTAGATGCTCTTTATACTCATAACACCAGGTTTTGGGATATCATTTTTATGTGGTAAGTATATATTCATTGGAATTTTTTTGTACATTTATTGTTGGGGTTGAAATTAAGTGGCCCTTTAGCCATGACCCCAATCCTAACTCACTTTTTTGAGTCAAGCTTTTCTTATGAGAAAAAGAATTAGTGTGGTTTAAATCTATATTAGTAGTACTCACAAAAGATGGTCTTTGTGCTATATGAAATGCATTTTTATAATCATATTTTTCGTTTAGAAAGTTAAGAACATTAATATAGTTTATTTTATGAATGTTTATAAATAAAGATTAAAACAAGAGCATATTACAAATATTCACTAAAAATTTTTAATGTCAATTTTAGTTACATTTGATTTATGCATAAACATAAAATAATTTTATGGCTTATTCATTTAATAAATACAAATATTAATTGTATAATAAATAGTAAAACCTGATAGAATAAAATTTTCGCAGCACTTATAGAAGTACATTATTATTTTCTCCAATTTTGGAAAAGATCATATTTAGTTTATTCTTTATACTACTTTTTAATACCTTAAAAACAAAGTCATATTTAAGTAAATTTTTATTAATATACAATCTACACCAACCTGTCATTTGCTTATATTTAATATTCTTCTTAGTTAGTTTTGTGGTAAATGAATATGAAATGATTGCACAACACACTTATCAAAATAATTTGTGACCCATCAAAGGAAAATAAAAAGATATATTTTATTTTTTTATCAAAAGTTATTCATGAAGAAGAGAAATTAGTTGTAGTCTATCATACTAATTTTTATGTAAATGAAAACATAAAATTTATTTTGATGCTATGTCCTTCTTTAAGGATAATTATGATAAATTTTTATTATTTTAGTACGCATATTTATTAGACAAAAACAAATACCTCAAATGCTAAATGAGGTTTAGGCACATTGAAAAATTATTTGTTTTGACTAAATATGGTAACTGATTTTTATGAGAAACATAAAAAACATTTATGATGTTGTGATACACCTTGTTCAAATTATTTTAAATAATCAACTTTCACTATTTAAATCAAGATATGAAGACCAAGCGTAATAGGTATGATAAACTCAAGCGAAGAAAGCAATTATGCTTCAAAGCTTGTGTATGTAACAACCGACAATAAGGACACTCATCTTGGTTGAGACTAGTAAACGTTCAACAATCAAAAACATGACAAATCATGACCTATAACATAATTTATCCAAAATTAGATAAGTTTATTATAAGTCAACAAATCATAAAGTTAGAGATTGAAAACATAGAGCATTTTCAAAATTGAATTGCATATATAAATTTAAGTAAATGTAGCGGCTGAGAATTTTAAAACATCAATTAAGAAAATATCTAATAAGAGCGAAAAGAACTAATTTAATTGTTGCTTTTTAACTGATTGAAATATTTGTTGAGGAATATGTCATGATATGATCTATCTATGACATGGTTGCAATGATCCTGAAGGTTATTGTTTATATTTTTGTAAAACAATTATCATTTTACTTATACCGATAGTTGTCCCAAGTCTTATTTGATTAATTGTGAAAGTTGGGTTTTTTGAAAATTTTGTAAAAAAATTTAGTTTTTGTTAAGTAGTTGAGGTTTTAAAGGCTCAAGTTGCTTAATTTTGAGTGTTGGACTACTTAGGAGTTTTGAGTCTCAGAATAGAAATTTTTAATTCATCAGTTCTAAAAAATGGAAATCAACTTAGGAGATTTGTTGTCCAAGTAGCAATTAATATGATTCTCGATCAAGGAGACCTTGGGTTCAATTTTTGATGATATCATTTAGCCCAGTATGTCAAATTTAGTGGAGATGCATATATAGTTTGTGTGGATAGGATTATGAGAGAATCCTGAAGGTTGATAACGAGTTTTTGTGTTGATTGATATTTCTTTATTGTGTTCTGGTGCCTAGGAATCCCTCAAGCTTTGATTTGGCCGCATAAGTGATGATCCCTTAAGCGATCTACCTTTTAAAAAGCAAATGGTTGCAAAAGTGATTACTCTAACAAAAAGGCAATGCTTGCTCTTTTTTGAGATGTCATTTAAGCGACCCCTTGGCTACGTTTGTGATATCTGAGACTTGATTTTAGGTCTTTTCTCAAGAATTATACCCCTTTTTGCCATTTCATACTTGGGGAGCTCATGAGAGGTGATTTTTAAGTGTTCTTTAAAGTGTAATTAATCATGCAAGTGATTTTAAACTTGAATCATCATAACATATTGACTATTTATTGTTTATAACATCAAATTGAAGAATTTGAATTGAAAAATTGGAGATTTTATTCATGAATCATATTTAACGAAAATGATAATTATGAATTGAATTTAACTCCGTTTCATAGTCCGTTTCTCTAAAAGATTTCTCATGTTCTAAGGAATATTTCATGTAAAAAAATTTAGATTTCAACCCTTTTTTGGGGCACTTTTGTTTTTAGCATTTTTGTCCATTTTCCTTAAATTTCATGTTAAACTTGGAATTCAATTGTGAATCATCACTTGAATAGATTATGCTGTTTTGGGAATAATTAAAAGTGGAATGCTCAAGTATTGGATTGATTTATTGACTTTAGTGAGACAAGTTTATTCCCATACTTTATTGAGTTTACTCGAATCTGGTATTTTCCTTATTTGTGTATTGGAGGTAATGGAGATTCAAAATGGGTGAATTATTCATGAAATTACTTTACATACGTGATAAGGTAATGAAATGACTACATGGTAGAATGTGGTAGCTAGACTCATGATTTAGTATATGATTGATGAAATTACTTTAAATATTATGAAGTGTTTGTTAATGATATCGATCCTATATAGATATTATTGATTTATTATGTGATTCGCATGATCAAAGTTACGAAGATCCTACCCATAGGCAAGCCAATTCCCAACCCCAAGGTACTTATCCTGAATAGCTAATCACAACAATACTAGATATGCCTTAATAAACCAAAACTCCCTAACCAGACCCTAGAAGTCAACTGTACAGAGTTATGATAGACATAAGCACACAATTATATACATAAATACATGCATACATATAATAATAATAATAACAACAACAACAATAACAATAAGATACATAACTAGGAATTCTCCTATATGTACAAGCTACAACACTGTACAAGGCCGATGTCTAGATATAAAGGATGAACATCAAAAAGGAAGGAGGTTGTTGAGTGTCTAAAGCTGCTTATGCTCACCAATGTCTCTTGAACCACTCACAAACTGTAACGCTCGGTAAAATTATCAAAATACCCCTAGAGGAGAGGTGTGCGCAAAATCCATCTTCCGATACTTGGATTAAAAATTCGAGAAAGGATTCGTGATCGGCACAAAAAATTGAGTGGGAGAAGGGTCTCGGTCGATTTTTAGAGCAATCGAGTCAAAAGATAATTTTTCATTCTAAAACGAAAAAACAGTGTGAGTTCGTGACAGAGCCGCATCATGGACCTATTGTAGAGACACACTTATGTTTTCCTGTGATTTTTCGACGGAGTGGAATTTTGCCGAAGTGCACTATCCGCGACAGGTCCGCGTCGCGAACTGTGTTATTTTAAGTCTGGGAATTTTTCTTTAAAATTTCAAGGGGAATTCTTGTCCATTCCTAATACTTTACAAACCTCCTATACGAAAAATATATGTCGTTTTCTCTAAGAGAGATTCCAAAAACCCATCCAAAAACATTCTTTCTAGCAAAATACTTAGCCAGGGCTTGAGGAGAGTTGAGATTGAGGGATTCAAGAGGACATTGTCTAAGGAATTGTTGTTAGGAATCGTCCCAGGTATGTAAGGGCTAACTTAAAGCATGGGATAGTTCTCCCATGTGCCCTTTTGAATAGATTGAGTCATTTATGTAATATAATGAATTTGATATGAAGATTGTTGGGTATTATTCTGAGTTTTACGTATTTCATATATTTTACATAAATTGATGATCATCATAAACTTGATTTATTGCATAGTTCATTTTCTTGAGTGTTTTCACAAAACCCTATGATTATTTTATTAAAAAGTATAATAATGAACTTAGGGGATGATTCTAGAGCCTTAAGGATGATGACGTTTGTGATGTTGTGGTTGTGTTTCACATTTGATGAGAGTCTTGATGATGATGTTGATGATAATGAGGTTCATGAGTCCTAAAACTTGAAACTAAATTCTATAGAAAAGAGTTTCGAGTCCATGATGTTGATGTTGATGAGAAGAGTTGATGTTGATGTTGAGGTACTATGTCCCTATGGGACTGATGATAAGGTATTATGTCCCTATGGGACTGATGATGATGATGTTTTATGAGCATTTCGAGTTCTGGAAGGAGTATTAAGCACCGAAATGGGTGAGAGTGAGTCACACTTGAACCCTTAACTACGTGGCTCGCGCAGGAAGAGAGGATTGAACCACAATTTGGATGGCTTCTATCTTGTCCCAAAAGAGGACTAAGGTTTTTCTTGTGGATCCACTGAGGTTGATGTCCTTTACCCCGGGCAGAGTACTAGATGGATGTGACAGTGACATCACTTCGATGTATCATCACCGGCTCATAGGTGATGGTTGTTGGTTAGAGAAACTCCCAGTGAGGTCTTACTTCGATAGTAATCTGATATTGATGTTGATGTGATGTTTTGAGTCGAGTTCCTTGAGTTGAGTTGAATCGAGGTTCCTTGAGTTTAGTCTGAGTTATTAATGATGTGGAGATGAGATGTTGATGAGTCAATTGTCTACTCTAATTTTGCCTTAGATAGACATTTGATATTATGAGGGAGTATGATGTTGAGTTGATGTTATCCCTGTACGGTTGTACTAGTACTATGATATTCAGCTATTTTACATACCAGTACATTCCACGTACTGACGCCACTCGGTGCTACATCATTTCATGATGCAGATACAGGAGTTATAGGTTTTCAGCAAACGCATCGTTGAGGTTAGAGATTCTAAGTTCAGTCATTGGTGAGCCTCCTTGCTATCCGAAAGAGACCCTTTTATTGTTCGATTTCATTATTTATTGAGTTGGGTAGCCATGGCCTGTCATGGTACCATCTTAGATAATTCAGTCAAGTTAGAGGCTTCATAGACATGAGTCGAGATCGGATGTTGAGGTTTTTCCCTTATGAATTGAGTAGCATTTACACTTGCTTATTTTCATGTTGACACTGATGTTGGCCATTGGCCCTTCTGATTGAGGTAGTTCACTGCACTACTTCCACTATTTCGCTATACTGATGTTGAGTGATTACCCTTAGAATGAGTGATTCGCTTGGGGACTAGCATTAGTCTCTGGGTGCCGGCCACGCCTAGGGTACCCTCTCGGAGCGTGACAAACTTGATACCCGAGCATAGATTTCAAGAGTCCTAGGGAGTCTATGAAGCCGTGTCTAGTAGAGTCTTGTTTATGTATGTGTTTTCGACCACATTTCATAAACAGGAGGGTATAGGACATTAGGAATGGTTATACTTCTTTGATGTTCAGAGTTCGTGCGATAGTGTTTGACTCTATGAAATTCTCTTCTGATTCGTGCACTACGCGTTTGCAGATCATGCCTCTAAAATGCACTACTGCCCAAAGAGATGCCTCAGTCCGTAACACTGAGAATCGATTCCCAGAGGTCCCTACCCAGAATGAGACAAGGAGACGGGGTCGACCTGCCACAGCTATTGAGGTTCCACTGGAACATCCTAATCAGTCCGCCTTCAATTTGGAAGCAGACTTCACGGGAGCCATTGCTATGCTTACTCAATTGGTGGCCTCTCAGAGTAATAGCCGCGGTCCCCAAGCCCCTAGCTCCAGCTCCCAAGATCCTACAGATACAAGCAGGATCAAAGATTTCCTGAGGATGAACCCGCCAGTCTATACGGGGTCTAAGGTTGAAGAGGACCCGCGAAACTTTATTGATGAGATGCACAAGATCCTGAGGGCTATGCTTGCGAATGGGGTTGAGAGAGTCGAGCTGGTCTCGTATCAGCTTAAGGATGTTGCTAATGTCTGGTATAATCAGTGGGAAGATGGTAGATATTAGGATGCTGAGCCTGCTGAGTGTGGGGAGTTTGAGAGTGCTTTTTTCGATCACTTCTTTCCTAGAGAGTTGAGGGAGGCGAAGGTTGAGGAGTTCGTGAACCTGAAGCAAGAGGGGTTGACTGTCAAAGAGTATAGCCTGAAGTTCATCCAGCTATCTCGATATGCTCCCGAGATTGTCCTTGATAAGAGGGCGAGGATGAGGAAGTTCGTGTCTGGATTGGGTAGGCATGTAAAGAGGGAGTGTAAGGAAGCATTGTTGATTCCAGAAATGGACATCTCTAGACTTATGGTCCATGCCCAGCAAACTAAGGAGGACAAGAAGAAGGACAGGGAAGATCAGCAGCGTAAGAAGGCCAAGTCGGCAGGGCATGAGCCCAGCCAACAAAAGCAGAATAAGGGTGATAGAACTTTCTTTCAGAAGAAATATTCTAGCTATGCACCCTTTTTGGCGAGTGCGTCTATTCAGCAAAACAGGTATGATCAGAGATCTTATGGTCACCAAAATTTCAGAGCTCAGGGACCTCAGTCCCAAGCTAGCGTGACCCAAGGCCCAAGAGGAAAGCCGCCTTGTGGTAGGTGTGGCAGGCTACACCTTACTGTGTGCCGTGTGGGCACAAATACTTGCTATTCATGCGGACAGCCTGACCATTTTAAGGGGTGAGTGTCCTTCGAGGAGATGGGTTGATGTGGGTAACAGAGCTCAGACTTCTATAGCGCCCCCTGCGGGCGGTCATCAGAATGCCACTACCGCAAATACGGGAGGCAGGATGAACCGTCTGTATGCGATGGGTAATCGATAGGACCAAGAGGTTGCACCAGATATATTTACGGGTATACTCCTAATCTTTTCTTATAATTGTTATGCATTGCTTGACCCTGGTGCCACTTTATCCTTTTTGACGCCCTATGTGGCCAATTAGTTTGGGATTCTTCCAGAGTGTTTGCTTGAGCCTTATACTGTTTCTACTCCTACAGGTGAGTCTATCACTAGCTGAGAGGATCTATAGAGACTATGTGGTATTCATCTACCATAGGGATACCCTAGCAAACTTGGTATCCTTAGAGATGGTTGATTTTGATGTAATTCTTGGTGTGGATTGTCTTCATGCCTCCCATGCCTCCATAGATTGTAGGACTCAAGTTGTTAAATTCCAATTTCCGAATGAACTAGTTCGAGAGTGGAAGGGAAGCTTTGTTGCATCCAACGGTAGATTTATTTCCTACCTGAGGATATATGACCTATTTGACGAACTTCAGGGTGCCTCATGCTTTTCAAAGATAGACCTCATATCAGGTTAACACCAGCTTAAATGGATGTGATGACACTTGTCTTATCGCACAAAGACAAGTCAGCCTAAAATGCAATGATAACCATAAAAAATGAAAGGATAATACAAAAGGGAAAATTTTAACTACCGATAATAAGTCACTTAATTAAAATCTCCAAAAACCTAGTTGTCACGTGCACAAGACTCTAATGTGTTACACTAGATTTGAAAAACACTGGAAGTCACAAATGATGTTGTCTCTAAAGTAGAACAAGATCATGAATAGGAGGATGAGGCTCGCTGAGATGACAAATAGCTACCTCACTAATCTCCAAAGAAAGCCTCGGATAAAAAGAAGAAGAGAGAGTATCACAAAGATCCGAGCATATAATCTACAAAAATGTAGAAGCAAGAGCTGAGTACCAACCACACGGTACCCAGCAAGTCAACTAACAAAACAAAATAAGTCCAATAGAATACACAAACTCCTTTCATCCCAATCAACCTCCACAACTATAACTTGCATAGAAAATCAGTCAAACCCAGCAACACATAATACATAATAAAGATAGTTTTAACAATGTCACAATTCAAAATCGCCATCCACAACTCACAAGTGATAACACAATCAAATACAGGAATAACATCATGCCATACAAGAATACGCAAGGATGAAATGCAATGCCTATGTAATAATCGCCGGTAATGACCTCAACATCATAATATCACTAAAAAATACCTCAACATCACAACATCGCCAGTAAAGACCTCGGCATATTATCATCGCCAACAAAGACCTCGGCATCACAATATCACTAAAAATACCTCAACATCACAATATCGCCGGTAAAGACCTCGGCATATTATCATCGGCGGCAAAGACCAAGGCATATTATCATCGCCGGCAAAGACCTGGGTATCATATCTCGACCGGTAGAGATCTCGTCCACTATTTTTACCATCTCACTCATATAAATATCTAGAACCAATGCAAAAATGTGTGACATAGAACGAATGAACATAAGATGAAGTCCACAAAAAAATCCATTTATAATCACCAACCACGACCACATATCTCAATATAGAGTTCACACCACTTAACCACATTTCAATTCAGGTGTTACAACACAACACATAACCAACCACAACAATATATCTCAATAATATAATTCACACCACTTAACCACATTTTCAATTTAAGTGTTACATCATCTCACCAATTCACATTTACATTTAATCACCTCATTTTTATAATATTAAAATATTTTATGAATCACACATAGGAGAAAGGAAAATTTGAGAATTCTATGAGAATTACAAATTTTGGAAGTCCACTTGCCTAAATTAAGCATGAGTCTTTTGTAACGCTTTCAGATGATAAAAATCTGTTCATATACATAATCTACATAAGAATACGAATCTAATGACACCCATATTGCTATACTTAGTTTTTTTCAAAAACCGCGTCAAAAAGTCATCGCGAGCCCTTAATTCAAATCTGAAATTTTCTTTCAAATCATGTTTACCCATCATAAAATAAACCCATATGTTAAATTTTAGCTAAAAGGAATCATTATTCGACCCCCATATCAAAAGTTTATTCTAAGAACCCTAGGGCTATATTTTCTTAATTTAATAACAATTATACACGTTTCTACCCTAAAAGTTTGTTCATAATCTCATGAAAACTTAATAGAAAGGATGAGAATAATTACCTTGATGTTTCGAGATGAAAATCATAAAATTTTTCTATCTTTTTCCCTTTTTTTCCTTCCTGTCTTTTCTTTTCCTCCTGTGTGCGTCGCTCCCCAATTTTGCTTTCTGCATCTTTTGTCATTACAGGGTTGCTGCGCAGCCCTTTATTCTTTATTATTTTTTTTCTTTCTTTCTTTTTTTTCCTATTTATTTATTTATTTTCGTTCTGAATTAATTAAGTATTAAAAGTGATTACTTTTACTAATTTTTTAGCATACATAGAATAAATGGTATAGCTTATTAAGTTAATTATCAATTTAATCTATCAATTAAATTAATTATTGAAAATTACCCATTAACTAGATAATTGTAATTATCGAACCGTCCAAAATTATCCAAAAAATTTACAAGAATAATCTTTATAAAAGAGAGAGGATTTATTTTTAAAATGACCTAATGTGTCATTACATCATCCACAACTATAAATCATGTCGTCCTCGAACATAAGAAGGAGAAGGAAGAATGATCGATATTACTAAAATCCTAAGTTATGATCTTGCAAAGTCAGTATTTCATCTCTCCAAATAAGCTCCTCCTTAAGACCATGCCACCAAAATTCACTATTAAGAACTGAATTTTCAAATCCAACCTTGATAGATTCACAATTCATTGGTGATTTTCAAGCCACAAGCTAACTCATGAATTCGATATGAATAACAATCCATTAATCCATAACTCAATAAATCTTTTCCACATAATTATGATAAAATTCTAAATCAATACCAGCCATAATCAAAGACAAACCTAAATCAACCATCTCACACTTCTAATGCACAAACCCTCATAAATTTTGTTAAGATTACATTCTCACAGTCAAATCTTCCCACGATCTTAAGTTATAAAATGCGATCTTTAGACACTAAACACTCATGATAGGGAATAAAATTCTTTCCTGACCCAATGAAGGAAAGGATCAAGTAACAACTTAGCGAATGATTCAAACATACAGAATCTCTAACAACACTATCAGTAATATTATATTAATAACAGTGATTATAAACAACCCTTAAGGGTGGTAGAGCTAGACCCAATACGCCTCACATTCGTTCATCCATTGCCCGAACATAATCTCAACGACAAGATGAGCCTCAAAAATACTGGACAACAATAAATATTTATGGTAGCTCTTTTATAAATTCACATAAACAAAGTTGTGTGTGTAGAACCACTTGTATACTTCAACGTCCCAAATAATACTAAATATGTCAACATTGAAATAATCAAGTCTAAATAAGCATCCTATCTTACTAAAAGAAAATTGCAGGTTGGTTTGCCTGATCCACCATTAAGGACCCATCTACCAAAGTGAAGACATAAGCGGGAATAGGCAAGGAGTAATACTCTAAAACATGCTCTTAATGAGGTAGGTAGTCACATAAGAATGCACAGAATCAAGGTCGAATGATACAAGATACTCCTTTCATAGTGCTCCTATCAAACGTTTTCATTCATCTCACCCCATCTCCTTTTTTTTAATTATTTTTGTTTTGCTACTCACAATCAACCTGTCTGGTCCCCAATACAATTGTACACATACTTAATTATCAAACTCCATATATTCCTCACAACACAGCCTCAAAGACGATGCTCTTAATACTAACAGAATACCATAGCCATACTTGTCATTTACCATTCTCTCAAATTGTTACTAGTATTAAAGTCTTCTTAGCAACAAATTATCACCTTCAAATATTTCAAACTATGGTTTCCTCTCTTTTTATTTTAGTATTTTTTTATAGACATAAATCACACACAACGCTGATAGTATTAATTTTAAATTTGATAGTACTTTTCTCATCGAGGTAAGGTTATTTAATTATACCTAAAGTCAATTTCATGCAATCTTTCATATACGAAATTTCAACTACCATTCAAATCCTCATACACCTTATGCCAAAACATAGAGAGATTTAATCACCTTAATAATTATGTATACCATAAGCACATAATCTCTAATCATCATCAAGTATCTATGTAACGCATCACAATGATGTATGGAGTCCTATTAACAAAGTAATTTCAACCCCCTCATTATCCTCAATAAGTGTGTAGAGCTGGAGGTTTATATCGCAGCGTCCTTATAAGTCATCTATCATAATTGGATAATCTAGACCAATATAAGAATGTAGCATATTTCAAACATCATTATTTGTTACTCGAATAAAAAATCAGTCTTCATAAAAGTCACAAGTAAATCCTAGAAAATCTGTGCTAAACAAGTACGCATTGCATTATCATGTTTGAACTCAAAGGTAAAATAAGTAAAACCTTTAATTTCGAACCAAGGGTCCATACAGGAGGTCTTATTCCTTCATTTTCTTAAGTTCCTCCTATGACACAAATTTCAGATACCCTGAAGTCTTCAATATTTTAGATTCTCATTCTTTCACTAACTCACTTATCAACTTTATTCTCTGACCAACAACACATGACATTTTACCTCATGCTCTAAGCTAAAACTTTAAGTGGAGCACTTCGTTAGGTCCTTCAATAATAATAAAAAAAACTAAATTTATAACCCAAATCACATGCAGGTTCTTCCAAATGTTGAATACTCATTGCTATCCATTATTTCTTATCTTATTAATAAATATCTTGGCAAAATATATATACTACCAAAAATATACACTAACAATGAAAAACTCGAATCTTTATTTTTAACTTGTACCCCAATTTCTTTATCTAATGACTATTAGCTCATACTCGAGATCTTCATGAATTCATGTATCTTAACTTAATATTAATCACCTCTTTATCGACTTTACCATATCCTTTATAAATATTTCAATGTACTAATTACCATAGTCAAAATCACAAAAGAGATTATCACCATATTCAAGCCCAACATTGTAGATTTTTTCCCCCTCAAATATTAACCAACAGTTTTCTAGCCAAGACCAATGATACTTAATACTATCACCATAACCAAAGCAAAATAAATAAAATTGGGTGGCTTTAAATTCAATTCTCTACTATCTCGAAAGATATATCTTTGATCTTTACCATTATAGTGAATGTCTTTGTTCTTGTCTCTTTCTAAAAGCAAACCTACATTTCATTAATTTTTATTCATTTATGACTCTAGCATATTTCAATTCTATTGAAGCAGTATCTCAACACATTTTACATCTTTCTTATGATCACGTTACTCATCAAATAGTAGAAAACGTAACTTTTGATACCTGCAGATTGTGTTTACCATACTAAATTCACTTAATAAAAAATTGTCCTCATATGATTGCATCTTGATCATAATCCATCATAAACTTTTATTACCATTATGCTCTATAGCCATTATCATCATCTCAAGGTTACCCTCATTATTGATATGACACCGAAACTATATCAGTCAAATATATAGAACTAACTCCCTTGGATCTTATGATGGAGTAATAGTCCTTATTTAGAATCCCCCGAATACACCTCACAACTAAAATACATTGATTGTACCAATGATCCACCACTAAAATTTTCCTTATAAATAATAGTTAACCCAAGCATCTAGAGTAGCAAACTAGTTGATTTCTCGAATATGAGTACAACATTAAACATTATAAAATGAGTCAATGATACACTAAAAATTACTAAAATAGTTTGTATTCACGCTTGACAAGTGACATATCCATTTTCATATACCACTAATACCATATTGTGAAAGTCCATTAGATCCACCACTAGAACACATCATACCTATCAAGAAAGTAGCACCAAACTAGCTCAGATGCTTTTACCTATCAATAGTTGCAAAACGTTATCCAATCCATCATGACTCTACCCTATGTAATAAACATTCTTTTCATAAATTCAGTCGCTACCAAAAGTAACATACTCCATAACTCTAATCAAATAAGCATTGGTATCGCGATGATAGTCGTATCATGACCCTCCTTGATATCCACTCGATCTATGAAACCATGATAGAGATTCTGACCTCAATTGGCTCAAGATCATCTTATCATCATCTAAGCAATCCATATATATTATGAAAACTTTAGTAGTATTAGTTTACAGAATAAAATTTGTGATCCACCTATCCTTTTAATATTCCATCTTAAACTGTTGAACCATTTTCGATATCATATATACAATATTAATACTGTTTGTGTTGCTAGATAACTAACCCCCAAAAGAATAACACATTCATAAAATCTCTCAATCCATTGTTTGGCCTTACCACTCAAATATCCTCAAACTGCATCATCAAATCATCACCTTACTTAATATTTTCTGATCGTCGAACATTTTAATTCTTATAAGTATACCACTCACCCTTTAGTACCAGATCTTACATTCAAGTCATATACAATTCACTAGTTACCCATTTAAAGAACCAAGCACGAATCATCTCTATAAATGAGAGAGAATGAATAAAATGATAAGAATCACGTGAATCCGGGATGCACAATAGAGAAAGAATAAACAAAAGAAAGTTTCCTAACAGTCTTCATAGCCTCTCAAAGATAAATATAGACATCTCCATACCGATCCTCGAGACTCTACTAGACTCGGCATGTACACACGCTATGAACCTGGGGCTCTGATACCATTTTGTCATGCCAAGTCAGCATAAAACCCAATTATAACCATAAAATATGAAAGGATAATACAAAGGGAAAATTTTAACTACCGATAATCAGTCACTTAATTAAAATCCCCCAAAATCTGGTTGTCACGTGCACAAGCCTCTAATGTGTTACACTAGATTTGAAAAACAATACAAGTCACAAATGATATTGTCTCTAAAGTAGAACAAGATCGTGAATAGGAGGATGAGGCTCGCTGAGATGACAAATAGCTACCTCACTAATCTCCAAAGAAAGCCTCGGATAAAAAAAAAGAGAAAGTATCACAAAGATCCGAGCGCATAACCTACAAAAATGTAGAAGCAAGGGCTGAGTACCAACCACATGGTACCCAGCAAGTCAACTAACAAAACAAAGCAAGTCCAATAGAATACACAAACTCCTTTCATCCCAACCAACCTCCACAACTATAACCTACACAGAAAATTAGTCCAACCCAGCAACACATAATACATAATAAAGATAGTTTTCACAATGTCATAATTCAACATCGCTAGCCATAACTCATAAGTGATAACACAATCAAATACAGGAATAACATCATGCAACACAAGAATACGCAAGGATGAAATGCAATGCCTATACAATAATCGCCGATAATGACCTCGTTATCATAATATCACTGAAAAATACCTCAATGTCACAATATCGCCGGTAAAGACCACTACATATTATCATCGCCGGCAAAGACCTCAGCATCACAATATCATTAAAAATACCTCAATATCACAACATCACTGGTAAAGACCTCAGCATATTATCATCGCCAGCAAAGACCTCGACATATTATCATCGTCGACAAAGACCTCGGCATATTATCATCATTGGCAAAGACCTGGGCATCATATCTCAAATGGTAAAAACCTCGGCTGTAATTTTTACCATCTCACTCATATCAATATCCAGAACCAATGCAAAAATGTGTGACATAGAATAAATGAACATAAGATGAACTCCACAAACAAATCCACTCATAATCACAAACCACGACCACATTTCTCAATATAAAATTCACACCACTTAACCACATTTTCAATTCAGTTGTTACAACACCACACATAACCAACCACAATAATATATCTCAATAATAGAATTCACACCACTTAACCACATTTTCAATTTAAGTGTTACAATATCCCACCAATTCATATTTACATTTAATCACCTCATTTTTATAATATTAAAATATTTCATGAATCACACATAGGAGAGTGGAAAATTTGAGGATTCTACGAGAATTACAAGTTTTAAAAGTACACTTGCCTCAATTAATATAATAATACGAAGAATCTTGAGTCTTTTGTAATGCTTTCAGATGATCAAAATCTGTTCACATACATAATCTACATAAGAATACGAATCTAATGACACCCATATTGCTATACTTATTTTATTTCAAAAATTGGGTCAAAAAGTCACCCCATGCCCTTAAATTCATTTCTGAAATTTTCTTTAAAATCATGTTTACCCATCATAAAATAAACTCATATGTTAAATTTCAGCTAAAACGGATCGTTATTCGATCCAGAATCAAAATTTTATTTAAAGAACCCTAGGGCTATATTTTATTAATTTAACATAAATTATACACATTTCTACCCTAAAGGTTTGTTCATAATCTCATGAAAACTTTATAGAAAGGATGAGAATAATCACAATTTTTCTCTATCTTTTTCCCATTTTTTTGCCTTCCCGTCTTTTCTTTTCCTCCTGTGTGTGTTACTCCCCCATTTTGCTTTCTGCTTCTTTTGTCATTACAGGGCAGCTGCGCAACCCTTTATTCTTTATTTTTTTTCTTTTCTTTCTTTCTTTTTTTTCTATTTATTTATTTATTTATTTATTTTCGTTCTAAATTAATTAAGTATTAAAAGTGATTAATTTTACGAATTCTTTTAGCATATGTAGAATAAACGGTATAGGTTATTAAGTAAATTATCAATTTAATCCATCAATTAAATTAATTATTCAAAATTACCCATTATCTAAATAATCATAATTATCGAACCGTCCAAAATTACCCAAAAATATTTACAAGAATAATCTTTTATAAAAGAGAGAGGATTTATTTTTAAAATGACCTAACGGGTCATTACAGAAGACTGCCCAAAGCTGTCAGAAATCTTACACAAATGTGAGGTGAAGAGACCTAGAGTTCGAGGTGAGCGATTGGGTATGCCTGAAGTTATCACCTATGAAGGGTGTCATGAGGTTTGGGAAGAAAGGGAAGTTAAGTCCTCGTTATATTGGCCCTTATCAGATTGTGCGAAGAATTGGGAAGGTTGCTTATGAGCTAGCATTACCTTCTAAGTTAGACAGAATTCATCTGGTGTTCTACATTTCGACGTTGAAGAAATGTTTACGAGATTCTTCCTTGGTAATCCCTGTGGAGAGCAGAAGAGTCAGAGAAAGCTTGTCCTATGAGAAAATTCCAGTCTAAATCCTTGATCGACAGATTTGCAGACTGAGAAACAAAGAGATAGCCTCCGTCAAAGTTTGTGGAGGAACCAATTTGTTGAGGAAGCCACATGGGAAGCTGATGAAGAGATGAGAAAGAAATACCCGCACATGTTCGTGCCTGATGTTGATGAGAGTATCGGAGGTAATATTCCAACTTTTAATGTAAATTGATGTTCCTACCATGAGTTAATGTGTATATTCCTGCTATTTGAGTAGATGTTCTTGAGGTCGATGAAGAGTTGAGGAGTTGAGTTGTTGAGTAAGTATATGTCGTGCCATAACATCGTTCCTACTCCTCATTCGAGGATGAATGACCCCATGGGGGAGATGATGTAACGCCCGGTAAAATTACCAAAATACCCCTAGAGGAGAGTCGTTAGCAAAATGCATCTTTCGATACTCGAATTAAAAATCC
The DNA here is from genome assembly GCA_029948455.1 of Solanum rostratum. Lineage (NCBI taxonomy): Eukaryota > Viridiplantae > Streptophyta > Magnoliopsida > Solanales > Solanaceae > Solanum > Solanum rostratum. The sequence continues at coordinate 52,844,320 of CM057053.1, forward strand.
GAGAACGGATTCTTGATCAGCAGGAAAAATTGAGTGGGGGAAGGGTCTCGCTCGATTTTTGGAGCGACCGAGTCAAAAAATAATTTTTCGTTCTAAAACGAAAACAGTGTAATTTCGCGACAGAGTCGCATTGCAGACCTATCGCAGAGACACCCTTATATTTTCCTGTGATTTTTCGACAGAGTTGAATTTTGCCAAAGTGCACTATCCGCTGCAGGTCTGCGTCGCGGACTATGTTGTTTCAAGTCTGAATTTTTTTAAAAAAATTTTGAGGGGCATTCTTGTCCATTCCTAATACTTTATAAACCTCCTATACGACAAATATATGCCATTTTCTCTAAGAAAGGGTTCCAAAAATCCATCCAAAAACATTCTTCCTAGCAAAATCACTAAGCCAGGGCTTGAGGAGAGTTGAGATTGAGGAATTCAAGAGGAGATTGTCCAAGGAATTTTTCACGCCCCCGGAGGGTCTCTTGGCGTGGCTGGCACTCAGAGGCTATTGCTAGTCCCCGAGCGAACCACTTGGCCTCATCGTCACCTCATACTCAATAGCGGAATTAACGTCCTCAAGGAAAAGACTTTAATGTAATCAAAGTTATCAAGTCTTTATATGGAATGTTAATTCCCAAGAAAGAATAGTTGAAAAAAACATTACATAACATGCTCTATTCAGTGGCTATGAAGCCTCTAACTCAGACATCTAGATAATATTATGACAGGCCATGGTTACCCAACTCAAGGAAAATAAAGTACTACTCAAGCTAGATGATAATAATATGAAAATCCTCCGAAAACAAGGAGGTCTAACCAATCAGCTGAATGCAAATAGATCCTCAACGAAGTGTCTGTCGATGATCTCTAATACCTGCCTCTATATCATAAAATGATACAGTCTCAGAAGGAGACATCAGTATGTGGAATGTACTGGCATGTAAAATAGCTGAGTGAAACAGAAACAAGTAGAATAATATAGGAATAACATCAACTCAAAATCATACTCCATCAGAATGTCAAATGTCTATATAAAGAAAGAATAAAGAGTAGACAATGACCCATCAACATCTCATCAATACATCATCAATACATCAGAATCACCTCAAGGAAACTCAACTCAACTAAACTCAACTTAAGGGAAACTTGACTCAACTCAACTCAAAGAAACTCAACTCAAGGAAACTCGACTCAACTCTACTCATGGAAACTCGACTGAACTCAACTCAAGGAAACTCGACTTATACCATCACATCAACATCAACATCAACATCAGAGTACTATAAAACTAAGACCTCACTAGGAGTTTCTCTAACCGACAACCATCGCCTATGAGCCGGGTGATGATACAACGAAGCGATGTCGTTGCCACATCTATCTAGTACCCTACCCGGGGTAAAGGACATCAACCTCAGTGGATCCACAAGAAAAACCTCAGTCCCCTTTTGGGGCAAGATAGGAGCCATCCGCATTGCAGTTCAATCCTCTCTTCCTACGCCGGCCACGTAGTTAATGAGTCCAAGTGGGACTCTCTCACCCATTTTGGTGCTTAATACTCCTCCGAGAACTCGACATGCTCATAAAACATCAACCTCATCAGTCCCATAGGGACATAATACATCATCATCAGTCCCATAGGGACATAGTACATCATCATCAATCCCATAGGGATATAGTACCTCAACATCAACACCAACTCGTCTCATCAACATCAATTCGTCCCATCAATATCAACATCATGGACTCGAAACACTCTTTTTAGAATTAAGTTTCAAGTTTTAAGACTCATGAACATCATTCTCATCAACATTATCATCCTTATCAAGACTCTCATCAATTTGAAACAGAATCGCAACATCACAGACATCATCATCGTCAAGGATGTAGACTCATCCCCCTAAGTTCATTATACATGCTTTTCAAATAATGATGTAAGGTTATGCAAAATCTCATGAAAAATGTTAACTTCAAGAAAACAAGTATTATGATGATCATCAACATAGAAAACATGTAATTTCAAATCAATTGTTCCATGAAAACCCTCAAGTATTCATGCATATAGACTCTTCAACCATCAACTCATCTATGACATCTATAGGGCACATGAGAGAACAATCTCATATTTTTAGTTTGGCCTTACATACCTGGAAAGTTGATATTACAATCAAAATTTGATGAATACTCATTTTCTTGGAGGAAATCCTCGATCTCGGTAGTTCTGTAAGAGTGGAAGAACTTGTGAAGACATTGCTTGAATAGCTTCTCTTTGATTCTTGAATTCTTGGCTTAGAATCTTTAGAGTTCTTGATGAAGAATCCTAATTCATGGAAAGAAGAATCAAGGAATCCTTTCATGGGATTGTTGAATTCGCTTTCTTGAAAGCCTAGGTTATAATTTAAGATTCTATTAGCGATTCATGAATAGATAGAGAAATTAGCTTAAAGATTATGAAGAATAACTCACCATGATGATGAATTTTGAAAGTTAATCCTAACTTGACGACTTTCCTAATGATTCTTGAGCGTTTTATGTTTAGGAGAGGAGAGGGTTTTGACCATCAAAACTGACATTTTATGCGTTTTGGGACCTTAAATAGAACCCAAAGGTGTTAGGATAAAAGTAACCTCAAAATAAATAAAGGGACGTCGCTTAGCTTATCCAGAAAGGGTTCGCAATATGTCCGCGTTGCGGGGCCATAGCGGACCTTCAGACAGCTTTGTCGGTCTCTAGTAAAATGGTCATAACTTTCTACTTCGAACTCTGATTAAGGCGAAATAAGATGCGTTGGAAAGCTAATTCAAATATCTTTAATTTGGTATATTATAGGTCACATGACGCATTATCTTTAGGAGATATGGTCATTTGAATGTGACTCTCCTATCAACTCATAGGGAAACTTAGTCGGTAGAAATTCTTTGGACTTGATTTGATGTAAAAGATCATTTTATCATCTCTAATTCTATTCCGACTCTAAGGAATTAACTTTAACATCTATGCTCAATGAAGAATTATCAATTAAGATTGTATGTCATATTAAGGATGACTCAATCTTAGATTAAAAAAATTGGGGTGTTACATTATGTTTCCCTTGGGATCATTCGTCCTCGAATGATGAGTAAAAGTAGACATCAAGGCATGAATAAGAATCAAAACACTTCTCAAAACTAACTCAATTAATCAAACTCTTGACTGCACATAAACCTTAGACTATCTCTCTTCAGACTCAGGAATTGACATATTAACCCTGAAATAGACAACTCAATTTAAATCAAGAGTAAGGAAATTACATTCTACATTCTCTTTATTAGGCACGAATAGAATGTCGAAACTCAATCAACTCAAATAATTTAGACACCTCGTCAATCAATCTTTCAAACTCAGAAAGGAAGCCATCAACTCTAATCGAGGGTAGAACCATCGTATAAACAAGACTCTGAGGACACTCTCATGCTCAAGTCCCACCTTAATTGTGCTCCTTTTCATGACACTCTACCCCATCAATGCAAACTCATAACTCTTATTCAAACCTCCACCTAACCACCTCTTCTTTCTCCATTCAAGCCTAGTTCTAAGCCTCAAGGTGCTATTCTTAAGATGCTTATATTCATACAAAGCTAATCCTCAATACTTAGCTCTATGCTCGAAACACTTATTATGAAGTCTTCAATAGTCTATCATCCATACTCACACAATAACAACCACTTTAACTATGTCTCTGAATATTTCAAGTCTACTTGTCAGTTCTACCTCCACTGTTCAATGAACTCTTACTCAAAGTCATATCAACATACTCTTACCTATCTATTGCGCATCATATGATCTCATCTCTTTCCTCATCCCTTTCTCTATCCCTTCTTGACAAAAGTTTAACACTGACATCACAATGAGAATACATTTACTCCTTCTCATCTACCCTCACTCTCAGTATACTATCATCAACATCACTATTTGGACGTGGAGGAACTCATCTTCTCCCCCTTGATGAAACCCCCAAACTACTACCTCTTCATGCAGAATAAGCATGATTATACCTCTAAAACTTGATACTCTACATCATACCATCAACAGTGGCATAACAAGACGAAGGCCAGTACACGCTTAAGACGACATCAGAATCAAGAACTCTCACTCCATAGTAACCTATACTTAGAGAATGCTACTCGTCCTCATCTCTCTAATACACTTGCATAATAGGAACCACATATTTAAGCCTACCATAGCAGCTTACACCCTCGATCACAATAACTCTTACCACGAGGGATACTAATATGGTTTTACCTATCTTCTAACTCCTCCTCATCTATAATCTTAAAAGGAAATGGCATCACATCATCATTAGAAATAAGAACTCTTATTCACTTTTGAATTCTTCCATCTCAAGCTCTTCTCCTCTTCTCTCAAGCTCTAGTCTTGTTCAATTATTATAAAAGAACTTAATATGGGGTTTTAGGCCCTTAGTACATTCAAACGACCCAATTTGATCATGTATTGAGCTTATGAGGGGTTGGATATTGACCGGAATGCCCTCACAATGTTTAGAAATTTTCTAGGTTCGAAATAACCAAGTCCGCACCGCGGACTGATCGTGCACTAGTGTATTTTTCTCCAATTTTTTTTTAATGGGTTTTTCCAATTCCATCGAAGAATTTGAAGAAAAATATAAGTGTCACTCCGCTACAGGTGCGCGACACACCTCTGTCACGCACCGACATTTTTTTGATGTTTGGATCGAAAATATTTCTTTTGATCTGGTCGCTATAAAAATCGACCGAGATCATTTTCCGACTTAAGTTTTTGTGCTGATCACAAATCCAGCCTCAGATTTTCCGTACAATCATTGAAAGAGACATTACACGCATAATCCTCCTGTGGGGGTATTTTTGTAATTTTACTGGGCGTTACATCATCTTCCCCTTTGCTATCAGGGTTATTACTATAAGTTTGTAGACTTATTTCCTCTACTAGGGTATAAACATATACCTCCACACGGTCAATGAATCACCACCACAAGAATATCTTAAACTCTTCTATTATGCTATAGTCGCATAAATATAGCTAGCCACTCAGATTCTTTTCAACACTATCACTTTTAGCTCCTTCCAGTCTCTTTGAAAATCTCTCTATATTTGTTATTCCTATGGCATATATAACCACTTCCCACAACTCGTACAATTTAACCTCTTCTTTTGCCTGCTAGCACTCAACTTTTGTGCTCCCTTAAATTTAATTGCATAAGAATTGCTCTATCATGGAAAACTTATCATCATCTATCGATAAGCCCCAAATCAATTGAGCTACTCGTTATGATTAAGATTATTTGCATCAGTTTACTCCACATCGACAACTCAAATATACTATCTAAATTCTTATTGCAGTCATAACATAGAGCTTCATACATCTTTACACAATCATGGACACATATCTTAAGTTTCTTCTTATCTATTGAGCTATATTCGTCTTACTCGTCTTACCTAAGGGGTAATTGCACACTGCCCATAACATCACTTCCTCACAAATCGACGTCTTCATATTCAAACATACACTATGACAAGCCTCTTATAGAAAATCTCCAACTAAGGCTATCGCTCTCATGATACTATCTCGTCTTTAACACTACTCCTCAAAATTCAAGCTTAGGGTCTAGGACTAAATGTGCATTATACTCCTCTCTAATGCTAACTTACAACTACTAGGTAAAAATTCATGGAACATAATCCCACTAAAATCACATAGCGAGTATTCAATCAACGCATCCCTTCCTCACAACTTAGTACCACTAAACTATTCAATCATATCTTCTTATCTGACTAACCTCATAATGTAATGAGTCTCCTAAACTCATAATTAAAATTCATAAGCCTAATTTAGATTTGTCACATTGAAAGAACTCTTTTCCTCTATTCAATATCTACACTTCACCCTCAATAGTATGAATACTATAACACATGAACATAACTTCCTTCTAGTTTGAGCATGCTCTACCACATTCTAACAATAACTGAAAAACATAGGGTACTTACGACATTTTCATCAAACTTATGACAATCTACTCACCACCTCTTTATTTACCCAATAAATTCGTAACTCTAGCTACAAGCCTCAATCATCCATCACTCTTGTTATCTCATCCATTTCTTTCCATCATCATCCTTCTAACTCTGGATGATTCGATTCTACTCAGGGTTTATAAGACCTCACATCTCACTCTTAGGTGGTAACATCAAACTCTTTAGAGACATAACTTCCTCTCTCATGGGTCATGTCGGAAGCAAGTTTTTAAAAAAAGGGTCTGGGTACATCTAGAGTTAACTCAAAAGTACGATTCATATGAGTAATAGTGCACTCTTTCTAGTCAATTAACTCCGCACACCTATCGGCTTCTCTCAAGCCTGGTGCAGTCTCTCTACCATTCTGATTAATTTATCTCAGAGGGTCTCATCTGTAAGAGTTGAAAATTACTATTCCATCGCCTCGTGGATGACGCATAGTCCAAAGGATTAGATCAACACACGAATCATCATAGATTTTTTTAGGAAAAAGCTTTATCGCACGATTCAGAATCTGAAAAAAAAGAAACTTTTCCTAATGTCCTATAGCCTCCCTATTATGGATGTGCCACGCTTCACACAAATAATAAGAACTCTTCTAGACATAACTTTAAAGACTCTCTAGGACTTTTGAACTCTGTGCTTTGATACCAAGTTTGTCACGCCCCGGAAGGGTACCCTTGGCATGGCCGAAACTCAGAGGCTATTGTTAGTCCTCGAGCGAACCACTTGGCCTCATCGTCACCTCATACTCAACAGTGAAAGAAACATCCTCAAGGAAAAAACTTTAATGTAACCAAAGTAATCAAGTCCTTATATAAAATGTTAATTTCCAACAAAGAATAGTTGAAAAAAACATTACGTAACATCCTCTACTTAGTGTCTATGAAGCCTCTAACTCAAACATCTAGATGGTTACATGACAGGCCATGGTTACCCAACTCAAGGAAAATAAAGTACAACTCAAGCTAGATGATAATAATACAGAAATCCTCCCAGAAGTCGACATGCTCAAAATATCAACCTTATCGGTCCCATAGGGACATAATAAATCATCATCAGTGCCATAGGGACATAATACATCATCATCAGTCCCATAGGGATATAGTACCTCAACATCAACATCAACATCAATATCATGGACTCAAAACACTCTTTTTAGAATTTAGTTTCAAGTTTTAAGACTCATGAACTTCATTCTCATCAACGTCGTCATCATCATCAAGACTCTCATCGATTTAAAACACAATCACAACATCATAGACATCATCATCGTCAAGGCTCTAGACTTATCCCCTTAAGTTCATTATGCATGATTTTTAAATAATCATGCAATGTTATGCAAAATCTCGTGAAAAATATTAACTTCAAGAAAACAAGTAGTATGATGATCCTCAACATAGAAAACATGTAATTTCAAATCAATGTTTCCATGAAAACCCTCAAGTATTCATGCATATAGACTCTTTAACCATCAACTCATCTATGACCTCTATGGGGGCACATGAGAGAACAATCTCATGTTTTTAGTTTAGCCTTACATACATGGAAAGTTGATATTACAATTAGAATTTTATGAATACTTATTTTCTTAGAGGAAATCTTTGATCTCAATTGTTCTTAAAGAGTGGAAGAACTTGTGAAGACATTGTTTGAACAACTTCTCTTTGATTCTTGAGTTCTTGGCTTAGAATCTTTAGAGTTCTTGATGAAGAACCCTAATTAATAGAAAGAAGAATCAAGGAATCCTTTCTTGGGACTGTTGAATTCGCTTCCTTGAAAGCCTAGGTTATAATTTATGATTCTATTAGGGAATCATGAATAGATAGAGAAATTAGCTTAAAGCTTATGAAGTATAAATCACCTCGATGATAAATCTTGAAAGTTAATCCTAACTTGATGACTTTCTTGATGATTTTTGAGCATTTTATGTTTAGGATTGAAGGAGAGGGTTTTGACTCATGAAAACTGACGTTTTATGTGTTTTGGGACCTTAAATAGACCCCCAAAGGTGTTAGAACAAAAGTAGCCTCAAAATAAATAAAGGCACGTCTCTTAGCTTATCTAGAAAGGGTTAGCGATATGTCTGTGTCGCAGGGCCATAGCAGACCTTCAAACAGCTCTGTAGGTCTCTAGTAAAATGGTTATAACTTTCTACTTTGAACTATGATTAAGCCGAAATAAGATGCGTTGGAAAGCTAATTCAAGGATCTTTATTTGGATATATTATGGGTCACATGACTCATTATACATTAGGAGATATGGTGATTTGAATGTGACCCTCCTATCAACTTATACGGAAACTTAGTCAGTAGAAATGTTTTGGACTTGACTTGATGTAAAAGATCCTTTTATCATCTCTAATTCTATTCCCACTCTAAGAAAGTAAGTTTTACATCTATGCTCAATTAAGAATCATTAACTAAGATCGTATATCATATGAAGGATGACTCAATCTTAGTTAAAAAAATTGGAGTGTTACAGAATTGTTATTACAATCGTCCTAAGTATGTAAGGCTAACTTAAAGAATGAGATTGTTCTCCCAAGTGCCCTTTTGAATAAATTGGGTCATTTATGGAATATAATGAATTTGATGTGAAGATTGTTGAGTATTATACTGAGTTTTACGTAATTCATATATTTTATATGAATTGATGATCATCATAAACTTAATTTATTGCATAATTCATTTTTATGAGTGCTTTTTGCAAAACCCTATGATTATTTTATTAAAAAGTGTAATAATGAACTTATGGGATGAGTCTAGAGCCTTGACAATGATGATGTTTGTGATGTTGTGGTTGTGTTTCACATTTGATGAGAGTCTTGATGATGATGTTGATGAGAATGAGGTTCATGAGTCCTAAAATTTGAAGCTCAATTCTAAAAAAAATATTTCGAGTCCATGATGTTGATGAGACAAGTTATTGTTGATGTTGAGGTACTATGTCCTTATGGGACTGATGATGAGGTATTATATCCCTATGAGGCTGATGATAAGGTACTATGTCCTTATGGGACTAATGATGAGTGGGAGGCTACGAAGACCTATGAGTGGGAGGCTACGAAGACCTATTAGGAAATTCCTTCCTTCTTCATGTCTTGTATCGTGCTGTGACCAGTTTATCAATTTTCCTTACTTCCTAGTGCCGTTAATCCCTTTCAGTAAGACCTCCACTACTTAGGCCAGCTCCGACTGTTGAAGATCAAGCACCTCACGAGCCCATGCAGGAGCCCATCTCTAACGGTGAATTTTGTACCACTTTTGCCATGCTTGCACAGGTGGTGACTGCTCAGGCAAGGCAAGACAATTTGCAACGGGACCCTACACCCACTTCTACTATGAGGGAATTCACCCGGATGAATCCTCCGGAGTTCTACGGGTCAAGGGTTGATGAAGATGCTCATAAGTTCATTATTGAACTCTCAAGAACACTAAACATTATGGGTGTTTCTTCTGTGGAAAAAGCTGGATTAGATGCTTACAAGCTAAAGGATGTAGCTCAGTTATGGTATTCACAGTGGGCTCTGGAAAGGGTCTGTGGTGGTGACCTTAAATGGGGAGAGTTCAAATCTTCCTTCCTCAACCGCTTGTTTCCACTTGAGGTGAGGGAGGCCAAAATGACCGAATTTATTAACCTTATGTAGGGGAGTATGAGTGTGAGGGACTATGCCCTCAAGTTCACCAAGCTTTCCAAATATTCTCCGTCCCTGGTGGCCAATACCCATGCACGGATGCATAAATTTGTTTCGGGTATTTCTGACTCATTGGTGAAAGAATGTCGAACTGCTATGCTGATTAAGGAAATGGATATTTGCAGACTCACAGTGTATGCTGAGCAGATTGAAGGGGAGAAACTCAAGGAGAAAAGGGCACATGATCCAAAGAGATCCCACTTTGATGGTAGGTTCTCCGGTGCTAGGAATGTGGGTTTTGGTTGCTTCCAGCAGGGCCAAGGTTCGGGAGCTCGGGTGGCTAATGCTCGAGCATCACCTCTCGGGGTACCGACGGGTGACGGGCCAAGATATATCTTGTTTGACAAGTGTGGGAAGCCCCACACAAGTGCCTGCCGAAGGGATTTGGGGCTTTGCTTCGGATGTGGAAGTAAGGACCATAAGGTTGTTGATTGCCCTAGAAATACGCGCTGAGGCCGAGGTCAGGTAGCCCAAAGCGGGCAGGTTTAGCAGAGAAGTCCTCAGGGTGTTACCCCGAGAAACAACAAGTTTTATGCACTTCATGCTCGCTAGGATGTCGAGGAGGGCCCAGATGTTGTGACTGGTATGTTAAATGTCTTTGATTTTGAAGCTTATGTTTTGCTTGATCTAGGTGCAAACTTGTGTTTTGTGATTCCGCTGTTGGCTGTTAAGTTTGGTTTGAAACCCCAGATTTTAAGAGAGCCTTTCTCGGTCTACACCTCCGTGGGTGAACCTATTGTTGCATATAGAATCTATCACGGGTGCCCTATTGTTGTGTCGCATAAAACCTTTTCATGTGATCTTGCGGAACTCGAGATGTTTCATTTTTGATGTGATTCTTGGGATGGATTGGTTGCATGCATCTTATGCTTCCATAGACTGTAGAACCTAGAAAGTCCAGTTCCAATCTCCCGGTGAGCTAGTTCGTGAATGGAAGAGTAGTGATTCTTCTGTTAAGAGTAGGTTTATTTCCTACCTCAAGGCGCGGAAAATGATTTCTAAGAGGTCCATCTACCATATAGTGAGGGTCAAGGATACAGAGTCTGAGGTGCCTACTCTCGAGTGAGTCCTTGTGGTGAATGAATTTTCGAATATGTTCCTCGAGGACTTACCGGGCATTCCTTCAAATAGAGAGATAGACTTTGGGATAGATCTTCTTCCAGATACTCAGCCTATTTCTATCCCTCCGTATCTGATGGCCCCTGCAGAATTGAAAGAGTTAAAGGAGCAGTTAAAGGACCTATTAGAGAAAGGTTTTATTCGACCTAGTACACCACCATGGGGTGCTCCGGTGTTGTTTAAGGAAGAAGGACAGGTCTCTCTATATGTGTATTGATTACAGACAGCTGAATAAGGTGACCGTTAAGAACAAGTACCCATTGCTGAGGATCGATGACTTGTTTGACCAGCTTCAAGATGCCACTCACTTCTCAAAAATTGATCTCCATTCTGGGTAGCATCGGTTGAAGGTTAGGGAGTGTGATATCCCCAAAACAGCTTTTTGAACGAGGTAGGCGCATTTTGAATTTGTGGTAATGTCGTTTGGTCTAACTAATGCTCTGGCCGCATTTATTGACTTGATGAACAGAGTGTTTAAAAACTTTCATGGACAGCTTCATGGTGGTCTTTATTGACGATATCCTCGTTTACTCTCAAAGTGAACAGGAGCACGAGAATCATTTGAGGATGGCCTTCCAAATTCTGAGGGAAAAGAAATTGTATGCCAAATTTAGCAAGTGTGAGTTCTGGTTGGGCGAAGTGGCTTTCCTTGGGCATGTGGTGTCCGGAGATGGTATCAAGGAAGATCCGAGCAAAACAGAGGCTGTGAAAAATTGGCCTAGACTGTTGACTCCTTCGGATATCCGCAATTTTCTCAGGTTGGCCAGGTACTACAGAAGGTTCGTGGAAGGTTTCTCATCTATTGCATCCCATTGACGAAGTTGACCCAGAAGTAGGCTAAGTTTATATGGTCGGATGAATGCGAGAGAAGTTTCCAAACCTTGAAAGATCGGATTACGTCAGCTCCCATCTTGACCTTGCCAAATGGTTCAGAAGGGTTCATAGTGTATTGTGATGCCTTGAAGATCGAATTGGGTTGTGTATAACAACCCATCTTGAGATGAGATGTCCCACATCGGCAAAACACAGGAGAGATGTTGGGTATATAAGTAAAGGGTTGGACCTAATACTGTGAGGCGCCTTTTGAGGTGAGCCCAAAGGGACAAATCCGTGATGGGCTAGGCCCAAGAGCGGACAATACTTCACAGTGTTGGGCCAGGTCATTACAGATGGTATTAGAGCCACTCCTGTATCAGCCTTGTCGATGTGGGGCTAGAGTTCAATTGAGTTTAGGCAAATCCCGGTGACGCGGGGCGAACGTCAGTGCTAACTGAGTTTAGGCAAATCCCAGTGACGCGGGGCGAACCTCAGTACTGAGTCTAGGTAAATCCCATACGATAGGGCAAACCTCAGCGAGGACGTTGAGTCCATAGAGGGGGTGTATATAACAACCCATCTTGAGATGAGATATCCCACATCGGCAAAATACAGGAGAGATATTGGGTATATAAGTAAAGGGTTGGACCTAATACTGTGAGGGGCCTTTTGGGGGGAGCCCAAAGGGACAAATCCGTGATGAGCTAAGCCCAAGAGCGGATAATGCTTCACCGTGTTGGGCCAGGTCGTTACAGTGTACTTATGCAGAATGGTAAGGTGATAGCGTATGCATCTAGACAGTTGAAGGTGCATGAACGGAACTATCCCACACACAACCTTGAATTGGTAGCAGTGGTTTTTGCTTTGGAAATCTGGAGGCATTATTTATGCGGGGGGTCTATGTTGATTTATTCACCGATCACAAGAGCTTGCAAATATGTTTTCACTCAGAAAAATATTAACCTCAGGCAAAAGAGGTGGTTGGAGTTTCTAGAAGATTACGACATGAGTGTGTTGTATCATCCGGGCAAGGCCAATGTTGTAGCCAACGCTCTCAGCAGGTTTTCTATGGGGAGTGTGGCGCATGTTGAAAATAGGAAACAAAAGCTGGCAAGGGATGTTCACCGGTTTGCTAGGTTGGGTGTCAGGTTGACCGATTCCAGCAAGGGTGGTATTCGGGTTCAGATTGGAGAAGAATCTTCTATGGTGAATGAAGTTAAAGCTAAGCATGATCTAGATCCGTCATGTGAATCGAAGAAGTGTATTGCTGCAAAGGAGATTGAGGCACTCTCCCAAGGGGGAGATGGTGAACTTCGATATCAAAGCTGCCTTTGTGTTCCCGATGTGGGTGACCTTAGGAAGGTGATTATGAGTGAGGCTCATAACTCTCGTTACTCTATTCACCCGGGGTCTACCAAGATGTGCCGGGATCTGAGAAAGGTGTATTGGTGGCATGGTATGAAGAGGGATATTGCTAAGTTCGTGTCCAAATGTCCGAGTTGTCTACAGATGAAGGTAGAACATTAAAGGCCCAGTGGTTTGGCCCAAGACATTGAAATTCTCACATGGAAGTGGGAGGATGTGAATATGGACTTTGTGGTTGGACTACCTCAGACCCGAAGGCAATTCGACTCCATTTGGGCTGTTGTGGATCGGATGATGAAATTGGCTCACTTTCTACCGGTCAAGACTACCAACAGTGCCGAGGACTACACAAGGTTGTATATTCAGGAGTTGGTGAGGTTACATGGCGTACCTAGATCCATCATATCGGATCATGGTGCTCAATTCACATCCCACTTTTGGAAATCTTTTATGAAGGGCCTTGGGACCAAAATTAAGTTGAGCTCTGCTTTCCATCTTCAAATCGATGGCCAAGCGGAGAGGACTGTTCAAACCTTGGAGGATATGTTGAGGGCATGTGTGTTGGAGTTTAAGGGGAATTGGGATGATCATCTTCCGCTCATCGAGTTTGCTTATAATAATAGCTTCCATGCTAGCATTGGCATAGCGCCATTTGAAACCTTGTATGGGAGGAGGTGTAGATCCTCGGTGGGGTGGTTTGAATTGGGTGAGATGGCTTTAGTTAGCCCTGATTTGGTGTTGGATGCTATGGAGAAGTTACAGTGATTAGGGAGAGATTGAAGGCGGCCCAAAGTCATTAAAAGTCCTATTCGGATAGTAGGAGAAGGGACCTCGAGTTTCATATCGGGGATTGGGTTTATGTGAAAGTATTTCCTATGAAGGGCGTTATGCATTTTGGCAAAAAGGAACGCTAAGCCCGCGGTAGGTTGGTCCTTATGAAATTGTTCAGCGGATTGGAGATGTGGCTACAAGTTGGAGTTACCACCGGATTTGGGTTCGATTCATCCGGTCTTCCATGTGTCCATGTTGAGAAAATTAGTGGGTGATCCTAGCACCATTGTGCCTTTGGAGGGGATTGAGGTCGAGGAAAATTTGACTTATGAGGAAGTGCCGGTGGCAATCTTGGATAGGCAAGTAAAATGACTTCGCAACAAAGACGTGGCTTCGGTAAAGGTACTCTGGAGAAATCAACTAGTGAAGAGTGCTACTTGGGAGATAGAGCTGGACACGATGAAATGATACCCCATCTTTTCCAATCTACTCAAGCCTAAGGTACTAGTAATCTTCCTCATCAATTGTGTCATCTTCTTTCCATATTGAGTTTCATGACATGACATGCATATGTGTACACTAAAAGACTTTATTTCTTTACAAATGAGTTGAATGTAATTTTGATATGAGTCTGGTCTTGAGCTATAATTTGATTTGTGGCATAAAAAGCTTATTGTACAAACCTTGTAATTTAAGTTGAGTTGGGCATTGTGTCATGTGTCGGAACCTTTTTGCCTAAACTCTAACTTTTCAAGCTTTGTTCTTGCACATTCGAGGACGAATGTTCCCAAGGGTGAGATGATGAAAGGCCCCGGATCATTGACGTCACCTTGAGGTCCACAACTTGCCGAGAAATCTGCCATGCATTGCCTCACGGAAGGGCCTACACGGCCTATGTGGAGTCACATGGTCCGCATGGCCTTCCTATGGAGTGACGGCCGGTAATTTGAGGGAGAACAGGCCTCCTCACGGTCCGTATAATGCTACACGGTTCGTGTGGCCTTGCGTATGATGTATTGCATAAGGTCACCCTCACATGAACCAAGTAACGGCCTGTGTGACATTAGACGGTTTGTGTGGTCCTCTGTCTAGTTTCAGTGTGGAGGATCACTGATATACAGACGGGGTCATGGTCCGTGAGACCTCAGGTGGTCCGTTTACTTGTCCATATTACGATACTTGGTCCAGGAAAATCTTGCCCCAGAAAAAAATTGGAGTCTAGGGCCATGACATGGTAAACGATCCGTGTGACACTACACGGGCTGTGTACCGGACCGTATGCCCAGATGGACCAATTTCAGGTCCATTTCATTTATGGCATTTTCGAAATATTGCTCATTCCCAACGAAACTTTGGTCTTTTCTCACCCCTCCTAAGCTCCCTATATAAACCATTCACCCTCATATTTCCGCATTTTCTGTCATTTTCACATCTCTCTCTCTAAGAGTTCACTCCACCAAGATTTGCCAATACCTCTCTAGGATTGTCAAGCTAAGGCCTTCACATTTGAGTCCATTCCTCCTCAAGTGTGCCTCCAAATCAGATATGTGGGTCTTGATTCTTGGCTCCTTTCAACCAAGTAGACCCAAGTTCTTCTCAAACTACTTTATGAAATGGTTTACTTAAAATGTGAAATTTTACTACTTGTTCTTGGTAAATTTGAACCATGCATGTGCTATATTATATTCCAAATTTTGAGTTGCGATAAGTTAGATTATGATGAACAACTTGGATTATGAAAATATGAACATGCAAGTCCTTTAAAGATATTACCATGCATGGGTGATCTATACAACATTTCCATATAAATTTACTTTGGATTTCTTAGTCTTTACATTATACTGCTAATTTTTGATATACTCTACATTACTATGCCATCACTACGTTATGCATTGCATCATAGTCATGACATTGGTACATGAAAACTTTTGAAATGTTGGATTAAGCCCAATTTTGTCCTAAAAGAGAATTATGATATGTTTTTTGGTAAGACATGGGAGATGAAAAGAGGGTGATCACTAGTATGTCAACAATTTATGGCTCTTATAGCATCTTGGGTGTTTACACCACCTTGTATCTTGGCTCTTTGAGAATCTTGGGTTCTTGCACCATCATGTATATGTAGATGAGCTATTCCTTGCATGAATCATGTGATCTTGGTCTTGTGATTTGGCATTTGAGCCTACTTGTGCATTTAACATTTTGAAATGGACATTTGACTCTCTTGAAAGCATATGTATATATATATATAAGTATTCTTGTGGGATGTGTAAGACTTAAGACCGATGGATTAGGGGCGTTAGGGATATCCCCAAGGTCCCTCTCCCTTTCTTTGAACTATGTGCCAGCATAGGGACAAATATTATTCATCTACTTGTCTATGATATGAGATGTCTTGATATGATTCTTGTAAATCCTTCCGAAATGGGGGTCCCGTAAGGGAGGTGACCATCCACGGAAATGGGGTTGCCCGTAAGGTGTGATGTAGATTACCTTTGGCAAGTAATCTTCTCCCTACCGGTGGGAGGTCTAAATCGGCCCAATTCATGAAATAGCTCGCATGGATTTGGTTTGTCGATTATACTCCATCCCCGCTATATGTAAATAGGAGCATTATCGCATTGGCACGCATCACGCATTCCATGGCATCTTGTATACTAAATTCCTTTGCTTATATGATCCTTGTATATTAGGTGCCCTTTTCATCTAACATTGATATGCAGGTTCGGTAAGTCGTATACATTGCATGCCCGCACACTTAGTACATTCTAACGTACTAACGCATACTCTATGCTTACACAATTTTACCATGTAGGGACTGGGCAATTTGAGTACCAGCCATCGGACGATTAGTCCTTCTTGCAGATCTTTTGCGGTGAGCCCCATCTTCCCAGGGCGTGCTTTTGTTTCTTGTATTCCTTATGTACATATATTAATTTGTTGAGGGTAAGCCCGGAACTTGTCCTTGCCCCCATTGCTTAACTAGAGGCACTTGTTGGGTTTTTTGTAAAGACCTTGTTATTTGGATTCATTTAAAAGAAATAGCTCTCTTCTTTGGATTCAGATTTCCGTTACTTAAGTTACTTGTCTTTAAAAGCTCTTTAACAAAGCTTCGCAGATTTATGAAATTTTGAGGCTTGTTTGGGGACTCTCGGGTCCCCATTCGCCGTGTCTCATCAAGGCCCTGACCCCGGGTCGTGACATCCTTGTTTTTGGAGGATTTCCATATTATTATCATCTAGCTTGAGTAGTACTTTATTTTCCTTGAGTTGGGTAACCATGGCCTGTCATGGTACCGTCTAGATGTTTGAGTTAAAGACTTCATAGACACCGAGTAGAGGATGTTATGTGTTGTTTTTTTTCCAAATATTCTTTGTTATAAATAAACATTTTATATAAAGACTTGATAATTTTAACTACATTAACGTTTTTTATTCTTGAGGATGTTTCTTCCGCTATTGAGTATGAGGTGACGATGAGGCCAAGTGGTTCGCTCGGGGACTAGCAATAGCCTCTGAGTGCTGGCCATGCCAAGGGTACCCTCTCAGGGCGTGATAAACTTAGTATCAGAGCACTAGTATCTACTGTCCTAGGGAGTCTATGAAGTCGTGTCTAGTAGAGTCCTTATTATTGGTGTGAAGTGCACCACATCCATAATAGAGATGCTATAGGACATTTGGAAAAGTTTCTCCTCTTTAAGATTCTGAATCATGCGATAGAGCTATTTCTTAAGAAATCTATGATGATTTATGTGTTGTTCTAAATCTTTCGACTATGCCTCATCCACGATATGATAGAGACAGTAATGTTGAAACTCTTGCAGATGAGATCCTCTGAGATAAAGTAATTAAAATGGTAGAGAGACTGCACCAGGCTTGAGAGAAGCCGACTAGTGTACGAAATTGATTGACTAGAAAGGGTGCACTATTACTTATATGAATCATGCATTTGAGTTAACTCTAGATGTATGCAGACCCCTTTTTTCCAAAATTTGCTTCCGACGTGACCCTTGATGGAAGAACTTATGCCTCTAAAAAGTTTAATGTTACCACCTTAGAGTTAGATGTGAGTTCTTATGAACCCTGAGTAGAATCTAATCATCCCAGAGCTAGAAAGATGATGATAGAAAGAAAGGGACGAGATAACAAGAGGGATGGCTGATTGAGGCTTCTAGTTAGAGTTACGTAATTATTAGGTAAGTAATGAGGTGGTGAGTCGATTGCCATATGTTTGATGAAAGAGTTGTAAATACCCTATGATTTTCATGATGAGGTATAGAGGAAGAGTTGTTGTTAGAATGTGGTAGAGAGTGCTCAAACTAGAAGGAAGTGATGTTGATGTGTTATAGTATTCATACTAATGAGGGTGAAGTATAGATGATGAATAACGGAAAGGAGTGAGTTCAATGTGATAGATCTAAATTAGGCTTATGATTCTTAATTGAGAATTCATGAAACTCATCGAGTTATGATCTTTGTCGGAAAAGGAGATATAATTGAATAGGTAAGTGATACTAAGTTATGAGGGAGGGATTTGTTGATTGGATACTCGCTATGAGATATTAGTGGTCTTATGTTCCCTAAATTTTTACCGAGTAGTTGTAAGTTAGGATTAGAGAAGTGTGTGATGCACATGTTAGTGCTAGACTCTAAACTTGAATTTTGAGGAGTAGTGATAAAGAGGAGATAACATCATGAGAGTGATAGCCTTAGTTGGAGATTTGCTGTAAGAGGCTTTCCATAGTGTATATTCGAGAAGAAGGTGTTGATTGGTGAGGAAATGATGCTATGGGCAACGTACAGGTAAGATGAGTTTGACAAGGATAGCTCAATAGATGACAAAAGGCTGAGATATGCATCCATAAGTGTATAAAGATGTGTGAAGCTCTAAGTTATGACTGCTATAAGAATCTAAATAGTATGTTTTAGTTGTCGATGCAGAGTAGGCTGATATAAGTAATCTTTGTTATCATGAGTAGCTAATGGATTTGGGGCTTTTCGATAGATGATGATGTGTTTTCAATGATAGACTAATTCTTATGCAATTAAATTTATGGAAAAATAGAAGTTGAGTGCTAGTAGACAAAAGAAGAGGTTAGATTGTGAGAATTGTAGAAAGTGGTTATGTACGCCATAGGAATAGCATATATAGAGAGATTTTCATAGAGACTGGAAGGAGCTAAGAGTGACAACATTGAATAGTGTCTGAGTGGATAGTTATATGTAATGTGTATGCGACTATACCATAACAGAATAGTTTAAGATATTCTTATGGATAGTGATTCCTTTACTAGGTAGAGGTATATGCTTATATCCTAGTAGAGGAAATTTATTTACAAACATAGAGTAATGGCCTTGAGAGCTAAGGGAGAGATTATACCAAAATACCCCTAGAGGAGGGGTATGCGCGTAACGCATATTTCAATGCTCGTATGGACAATCCGACACTATATTTTGTGATAAATATGAAAGATTGAGTGGGAAAATGGTCTCAGTCTACATTTAGAGCGACTGGATCAAAAGATAATTTTTCAATCCGAACACCGAAACAGTGCCAGTGCGCGATAGAGGCCCATCGTGCACATGTAGCGGAGTGACATATATTGTTTTCTTTAAATTTTTCAAGGAGATTGGAAAAACCCGTTTAGAAAATTTTTAGAGAAAAATACACTGAAGCGCGATCAATCTGCATCACGGATTAGGTTATTCCAAACTTGGAATATTTCTAACTTTTGTGAGGGGCATTTCAGTCAATTCCTGACCCCTCCTAAACTCAATACGCGACCAAATAAGGTCGTTTGATTGTAAAAAGGGTCTACAACCCCATTCCAAGTCCTTTTCTATTAATTTAATAAGACTAGAGCTTGAGAGAAGAGGAGAAGAGTTTGAGATGGAAGAATTCTAGAGAGAATGAGTATTCTTAATTCTGATGATGATATGATTCCATTCAATTTTTTAGATTATAGATGAGGAGGAGAAGTTAGACAAATCATGAGGAGTCTAATAGATAGGTAAAACCATATTAGTATCTGTCGTGGTAAGAGTTCATGCGATCGAGGGTGTAAGCTGCTATGGTAGGCTTAAATGTGGTTGCTATCATGCGAGTGTATTAGAGTGATGAGGACGAGTAGTATTCTCTAAGTTGAGGCTACTATGGAGTGAGAGTTCTTGATTCTGATGTCATCTTACGTGTGTACTGACCTTCTGCTTTTTATGCCACTGTTAATGGTATGATGCAGAGTATCATGTTTTAGAGGTATACATGCTTATTCTGCAGGGAGAGGTAGTAGTTTGGCGGTTTCAACAAAGGGGGAGATAATGAGTTCCTCTACGTCCAAATAGAGATATTGATAATAGTGGACTGAGAATGAGGGTAGATGAGAAGGAGTGAATGTATCCTCATTGTGATATTGGTGTTAAAGTTGTGTCATGTAAGGATAAAGATAGGGAGGAGGAAAGAGTTGAGATTGTATGATGCGCAATAGATAGGTAAGAGTGTGTTGGTATGGCTTTGAGTAAGGGATTATCAAATGCTAGAGGTACACTACTGGAAATTAGGTCTATGGTAACGGTATTTATGGCGACGGTTAAAAAACCGTTGCTATAGAACCCCTATGGCAACGGTTATAAGCGTTGCATAAAGTTTATTGGTTTGTACCAAACAACCGTTGCAATTATTCAGATAACCGTTGCCATAGGGTTTCTATAGCAACGGGTTTGTAGAACCGTTGCCATAAATATTTATGGCAACGGTTCTCTTTCTATGGCAACGGCTATTTAATTCCCTCCACAATTTTCATTATTCCGCCAATTAATTTACACTCCCTCCACTAATTAATATACACTCCCTTTATTATATTTCTTTTTTAATTAAAAAAAAGAAACAAATTTCCAGGAAACAAAGTTCCAGAAACACTCGATCTCTTTCACTACTTCTTCTCCCTCACGATTTCCGCCCCTGCTTCCAGTGTGCTCCAGTGCTCCAGTGCTCCTTCTCCGATCAAAACACTCAATCGAAGATGCTCCTTCTCGATCGAAGCTGCTCCAGTGCAAAACATTTTCACTTTTCTTCTTCTTCTCCAGTGCGAAAGCTCACTTCCGTTCTTCACTGCGCATGCATTGAGGTTTCTTCTTCAAAATTGGTCGAGGCTACTACTAAATCGTGTTCTTCTTCAAAGAAATTGCCAGAAGTTGGTAGAAGGTACTCTTAAATCATTTTCTTCTTCAAAGTAGCTGTCCGCTTACTCAAAATAGTTGTGAAATCACTTAGACATTGCACTTTTTGAATGTGAAATTAGTTTTTTTTTAATGTGAAATCAGTCTCAGTGATAGACTGGAAGAACTCTAGTGGGTTCTTTTGGGGTGGGGTGGGGGTATATGAGCTGCTCCTTAGGTTAAATTGCTTCTAATAATGAAATTTTTTAGAAGACTTTTGGCATTGGTGTAAGTATTTTGTTGTTCTGTCTACATGGTTGAAACCACAGGTGTTTATTGTTGTTGCTGGATGAAGATGTATGTCCACAGTAAGGTGTAGTCGTGGAAAATAACTAATGACTACTTATTTTGTCTATTTTATTGCAAGTTTTTAGCATGAGGAAGATATGTATTACTCTGTAAATACACCTTTTCCTTAGTTCCAGTCAAGAGGAACTTTGATGTATAATTCGACTTAATTTAAAAGGAAAATGAAAAATTTGGTTGAATGCATAAAATAGCAACTTATAAAAGTTTTTCTGTGTTCAGGACCCCTGAATTTCTGCCTCTTTTTTTGCAGGCTCATGAGAAAAGGATGTTTTCAATATCCCCACTTTTCTTGCTTTGTCCCCACCCTCCCCTTCACCTTTAGTTTATGCTAGTCCTACTTCCCATGCCCAAAAAATTATGAACTTTACTGTGGCCACACACTATTTGATCTCACTACTAAAACATATACTAAAAGGCAAAGAAGTGACAACACTTTCTTGTTAACAGTTTATGCAAAGTGGAGTTTTTATCCTTTTGATATTTCAGTGTACATGAAATTAGTCGAGGTATGTGAAAGTTGGCCCAATTCCAAGATTATAGATTTTTTTCTTCAATGATTTTGCCCAATCTGCTATCCGAAAGAAAAGGGAATGACTCGGCTACCCCACCTAGCCAAAACTCCAAGGTTATTAGAATAAAATGATGATGTTTGAAGTTTTTGTAGCTTCAATCTGTTTGAAATACCATGCTCTTTTGCTTCTTTAAATTGTCTTAGCATGTCTATTTTCTTTGAATCAATCAATAAACTATAACTCAATCTCAACATAATTAAAGTCGGCTATTTGAATCTTCTGTATCTATTTCACTGTATCCAGCATTGTTTCACTCCAATACTCGATATAATCTCCTGCATTGACGTTCAAGTGTATAACATGCCTAAGAAGAATGTCTTAACAAATAAGAATCTAATACAAGTGTAAGAATAAATAAGCCTTGATTTCCACTAGTTGGTATCTTCAATTTAGATCTTTAGGTGGGTTGTTCTTCCCTGTTTTTTGTTAGATCTGCAGTTCCTCCAAAAGACGGGGTTTTTTTTTTGCTTATATACTTTACTCATATTAAAGTTTATGTGAAAGGACTAGTTATCTAGATATGCCTGTTCTAATTTTTTTTGTTTCTTGAAATCATGGACATGTCCATAACAATTTAGTAATGTCAAAACGATATCTCAGTTGTGGTGTCATTTACATGAACTGTCCGTATCAATCCAGTAATGTCAGAACAGTATCTTAGTTGTGCTGCTTGTGGTGTCATTTGCAAATCTAGAACTGGTTTTGTTGCGTGTTAAGTGGCTTCACTTATTTACCTACCAAGAGATGCTAAAGAATAAATCACTGTTTGGATAATTACTTCAAGATACACTTTTTATAACCTCAATTACTTGATTTATTTCAAGTTTCACCCTTATTAGATCCGCATTTTCGCAAAAGTTTGAGCAATATAGGTTTCAACTTGAAGAAGTTGCAAAAAGTCTAGATTTTTGTTCACAAAATGAACTTTTTCTTCACCAAGAATCAGGATTTGAATTGCATTGTTAGGTTGTGAGAATGAGATAGTTGTTGAATGTGCTTGGTTTGCAAATCACATGTTTCGTCGTAACTCGTTAAGTTACATGCTATGTGCAGTGAGCTGCCTTCTAAGCCACATGCCACTAC
Organism: Solanum rostratum; assembly: GCA_029948455.1. NCBI lineage: Eukaryota > Viridiplantae > Streptophyta > Magnoliopsida > Solanales > Solanaceae > Solanum > Solanum rostratum. The sequence goes on from CM057053.1 coordinate 52,867,304, forward strand.
GTTTATCTTTGGTGAAGATTTATGTTTGTTATTATTTGATGGATTCAAAATCTCTTTGACGAGCTTTAAAACTCTTAGAGATCTTTATCTGTATCATTTTCAGTCTCAAATCTATTCCGTCCATGCATTTATCTTCTTAAATTGTTTTCAGTTTGATGGTTTCTCATCCTACTGTGGTTTTTGCAGGAGAAAGATCTTCTTAAGACATTTCATATCTTTGAGTCTCGCTTATTTCTGTGTTACTACTCTCCAGGTGTGTGTAGCATATTAGTATTAAAAAATGTGTTGGAGTTATAAACTAGTGATGAATGTTAATCCTATTTAGTTAAGGAAGAAACCACATTCAAATTCACCACCATCTACCCTTTGCTGCAGCAAGATCAGGGAGCAAAAGCCTTGCCTCTGAAATTATCGGAAGCACCCAAATTTTAGGAACTATCTCTACTCTCCTGGTGTTCCCTATCCCAGGTATTAAATACTATCTTTGAAGAATTATTACATGTCTTTCTAGGTGTTGTATGTGGAAAGTGAAAATAATATGTCTGCTGCACTCTATATCTTGAGAGTCACTATGTGTAGTGTGTTGTGGTCTACACTAGTTGTTTTAGTTATTATGTGTCTTTCCATAACCTACTTTAGATTTTATTCGAGAATTTTGAATTAATTGACTCAAAAAGGAAAACTCTATCTTATATGGTACCTTATTTTTATTATGTGTAATCTGCTTGATGATGTGGTTGTTCTATATAGGAATTTAATGGATAACGAGGATAAAAATTGGATGAATTGTCTAAGATGGACCGATGAGTATATTCATGGAGTGAACAATTTCCTCGATAAGGCATTTGAACGAGCTTCTCAAGGAAATGAGATATTATGCCTTTGCAAAAATTGCATGAATCGCTATTGGCATTATAGAAATGTGGTCGAGGATCACTTAGTTGCTGATGGATTTGTTGCTGGTTACACTAAATGGGTTTTTCACGGTGAAGGGTCTTCATCGAGAAATACACCTCAGCAGATCGATAATGATGAAGGTTCTAATTTGCATGATGATATTGATGGACTACTTCATGATACATTTATAAATGTAGAGGCAGAATTAGGGGATGCGGAAGGAGTAAGAGAGGGACTATCAGAAGATGCAAAGAATTTTTTTAAATTGTTGGAGGAAGGAAAACAACAACTATATCCGGGTTGTGAAAATTTCAGTAAATTGAGTTTCACCATTCGGTTATACTTGTTTAAATCCTTGCATGGGTTGAGCAATGTAGCATTTTCAGATTTGCTAGTGTTGATAAAAGAGGCATTTCCCTTTGCGCAGATACCAGAGTCTTTCAATAAGGCTAGAAATATGATTAAAAAATTGGGTCTTCATTATGAAAAAATACATGCATGCCCTAATGATTGCATGCTATTCTGGAAGGATAATGAAAAAGTTGATAATTGCTCTATTTGTGGGTGTTCCAGATGGAAGAGTGTTGATGGTGCCTTAACAAATAAAAGCTCTAAAATTCCTGCAAAGGTTTTAAGGTACTTCCCTTTAAAGCCTAGGCTTCAGAGATTATTCATGTGTCGCGAAACCGCTGTTGCAATGAGATGGCATGCTAATGAACGACCCAATGATGGAAATTTAAGGCATCCTGCTGATGGGGAAGCATGGAAGAGTTTTGATTGTTTATACCCACTCTTCTCCAACGATCCTCGTAATGTTCGGTTGGGACTCTCAAGTGACGGTTTCAATCCATTTCGAACCATGAGTATTTCTCACAGCACGTGGCCTGTTATGTTGATGAATTATAATTTATCTCCATGGATTTGCATGAAGCCAGAGTATATCATGTTGTCTATGATTATTCCAGGTCCAACATCTCCGGGAAATGATATAGATGTGTACCTACAACCACTGATTGAAGAATTGAAGGAATTATGGGAACCTGGAGTAGAAACATATGATGCTGTGACCAAGCAAACATTCCAAATGCGGGCAGCCTTAATGTGGACTGTTAGTGACTTTCCTGCACTAGCAATGCTTTCGGGATGGAGCACTAAGGGAAAATTGGCATGTCCTAGTTGTAATTATGACACATGCTCTCAGTATCTCAAACATAGTCGTAAAATGTGTTACTTGGGTCATCGAAGATTTTTGCCTTATGATCATCCATTGCGAAAAGATAAGAAGTCATTTGATGGTAAAGAGGAACATAGACCCGCACCTACTACTTTGTCAGGTATCGAAGTGCTTGAAGAGCTTAGTGGATTCAATAATTCTTTTGGAAAGGGTCGAAAAAAAAGGCCTCGAGATAATAATGGTCCGTGGAAGAAAAGGTCTATCTTTTTTGAATTGCCATACTGGGTACATAACAAATTGAGGCATAATCTTGATGTGATGCACATAGAGAAGAACATATGTGATAGTTTGCTTGGAACTTTATTGGAGATAGATGGAAAGTCAAAGGACCATATTTCTTCTCGATATGACTTACAAGAAATGGGAATACGTACGGAGCTACATCCAATAGAAGATGATGATGGAAATGTAAGTTTTGGTCAATCTTCTTTCTTTATGAATTCGAAAAAGAAAAAGTTATTTTGTAGCGTCTTCAAAAAGGCTAAATTACCTAAAGGATGTGCCTCAAATATTTCAAATCGTGTGCATGTGAAGGAGATGAAGATATGTGGGTACAAGAGTCATGATGCTCATTTTATGATGCATCACCTACTTCAGATTGCTGTTAGGAAAGTCCTGCCTAAAAATGTTGCATTGACATTAATTAGGTTAGGAAATTTCTATAAAGCCATATGTAGTAAGGTAATAAGGCAAAGAGATCTTGTAAAACTTGAGTCTGAAATTGGTGAAATATTATCCAACCTTGAGATGATTTTTCATCCATCTTTTTTTGATATAATGGTACATTTAAGTGTTCATTTGGTGAATGAGATTAGGCTTGGGGGCCCGACTCATCTTCGTGGTATGTATTCCATTGAGAGAGAGCTATGCGACTTGAAGGGGCTTGTTCGTAATCGGTATTGTCCAGAAGCATCAATGGTAGAAGGTTTTGTAAGTGGAGAGCAGTTGACTTTTTCTTCGAGATACTTACATGATGGTGTGAAGACAAGATTTAGTAGATATCAAACTGAGGATGAGGAATCTGATCAAAATCATTCACCTATATTTCTTAGGATAGGTCATCCAATTGGACGTGAGAAGAGAAAGGATTGTACCTTTTTGATGGATTCACAATTACGTTATGAGGCACATCGATATGCTCTTTTCAATACGGGAGATGCCCAAGTGGAAAAATTTATTGAGTAAGATAAATTATACAATAATTATATATATTTTAAGCATTATTCATTTATAAATGTCTAAAAATTAAATTTTGTCACATGCGTCATTGTAGGGAACATAAGACTTTGGTGGGTAATCATATTCGATCTAATGCATGGGCAAGAGCAAGGAGCCACAGTCGTGAATTCAGCAATTGGTTTGAAGAGAAAGTTCAAAATGTTGAAGTACCTCGTCATATAAGATGGTTATCTAAAGGGCCTAATGTGGTAGCCAAGAGATATACTGCATACTTTATTAATGGATATCGTTTTCATACAAAAAGTCGCGATGCTCCACTTAAGACTCAAAATAGTGGAGTGACTTTATCAGCGACAACTGATAGTTTTGCGAGTGTTAGGGACCAAAATCCCATCGATGGAGAGGTTGTTTATTATGGAGTTATTCAAGATATCATAGAGATTGATTATTATGGTTGTTTTAGTGTTGTATTATTTAGATGTGATTGGTTTAAGAATGAAGTTGATGAGTATGGGTTGACTCGGGTATACCTCAAAAAGTTATGTAGTAAAGATAATCCTTTTGTGTTGGCATCACAAGTTTATCAAGTGTTTTATCTCGCGGATCCTATTGAGGAAGATGTGTATTATGCAAGAAATAAAGTGCCAGTTGATTTGTATGATCTTGAGGAAGAGAATTGTCCTAATATAAGAGAAACATTTTGGAGGGAGTCTAATGATGACATTGGTCCTTCAACTAGATTTAATGAGGGTGACTTTAGATGCTCAAGAGAAGATGTGGCCATTGATGTTGATGATCTTCCGTATAATGAACAACATTCAGAAGACATAGTTGTAGAAACATCGGAAGAGGAGGATCCGCTTGATGGTACTGATTGGGATTGGATGGAGGAAGACGATTAGTCAAGGATGTCCTGAAGTTCTTTTAAATATATGCACATTGTCGTTTTGAGTTTCAATTTTGTGAGTGAGGATAGCCTATTACAACATATTTTATACTCATGCTTGTTCATATCTTATCAATCATTTCATTTATATTTTTAATCTCAAATTCCACATTTTTTTTCCAGGAATTTTAAAATATAATTGAAGAATTGGTGCTCTCGGTAGAGATTTCAAAGGCGAGATAAGTTGTATTTCAGGTAATACTAAGCATTGGTGCTCTCGGTATATCTATATTCAGTTATTTAAATGTTTGGTTAGAAATAAAGGAAGCTGAAGTATTTTTCTAATCTAAGTGTTCTGGTTCTCTACAGAGAAGAAATGGCATTTAACTAGTCCAGATTTCAAGTGAAGAGAGGAAACACTATCATTATTTTTCTAATCTAAATGTTGTGATTCTCTACAGAGAAAAACTGGCATTTGACTATTCCAGGCTTTTCAAGTGAAGAGAGGAAATAGCATCCAGAAAATGTATGTACCTTCCTCTCTTTCTTATCTTTTTCATGGTGGTATATTCCTTTTTTGTATCTGCACTACTGTATAATAATGGAGTGACATAATTATGACTACTTAAAGAGCACCAAGGGTATGTTGTTGTTGTTGTTGGAGATAGATTGTCAATGCATCTTAATGCATTGTTGATATTTGAAACATGGTGCACTTGATATCAACTGAGCTTTCAGGCACTCTGCCCTGGAGATTTCTCATGGTTGTTACCTGGCTGGGATTGTGTTGTCCAAACTATTGCCTATGCTTGTAAGTGGGAATGTGGATCATTCTGCCACATTGCTTAGCTTTTCATTCTGCCACATTGTATTGTCCAAACTCTTGCCTAGTATTTGGGTTATGGTTTTGTAGTGTTAGTTGCATTGCTTAGCTTTTCATGATGATGAAGTTTTGGTGTGGAATTAAGAAGTTGTTACTTTTTAAATAGATGCTAAAAAGATGTAGAATAAGCAAGAATCAGCAAGATGTTATAATGCTGGTAACAAAACACTTTTTATCTGAAAATGGTTTTCTACCAGTTCTTCTAGCTCGATGAAGATAACTGACTGCATCTTTTGGGATATCAAAATTGTATACATGTGTTGTCTCTGGTAGATCAACTCCTCTAGCTGCTATATCTGTTGCCACCAATAAATAATCTCCTCCTCCTCGAAAATGTGTTGTATAGATGCTATATGTGTTGTATCCTATGTTTCATTAGTGAAAATGTTCTGGAAAATATTTTGGTGCTCAAGCACATGAACATGGATTTTTGCTCTTATTGTGTGTCAAAATTTTCATTAAACTTGAAATACAGTTGAAATGTATGTATGACAATGTGGACTGTAGAAACTTAAGCCAATGGGAGGATTTCTGCATTGTATTTGTACAAATATATGCTGTCTTTCTGCTCTGCTCCTTATATGAACAACTGGAAGCACTGAATTACTATACTATACTATAATTGGAAGCACTGAATTACTATACTATACTATACAACTGGAAGCACTATACTATACTATAATTGAAGCTAACTATCATGATAAATATTGTATTACTCCATTTCCTGGCCGCATGATCAATTGAATGATCAAGCAAATAGTTTGGTTACCTTCTTTGTTCAATGAATATAATTCTGCTGCACAGTAAATTAACAACTTTTGGAAGCCTTTACCCTCCAATAGGAGTGTCACTTAGAATCTTTCCTTTAATTTTAGAATCAAATACAGCCCAAAACCCCCAAAGACAGAAAAAAGTGAGATGCTTATGCAATGCTAGATCCAACATAACATATTACAATAACATAGGCTTAGAAAACATACCCAGCAGTGGACTGATATACACAGCCAGAACCAGTGGCTGATTAATAAAAACAAAACAAAACAAAAGAAATGTTAAAAATTAAACCTTTGAACTGAGAATGAAAATAAGTGAATAAATAAGGGAACTTACTGAGAATGAAAATAAGTGAATACATGAGGGAACAGCTAGCACCAGATGCACCTTTTCTCTGATGATAGCTATTTACAGCATAGTTACAATGGGCTTCTGCCTATATTATAATAGTTTACTTGCTACGAACTATTTTTACATACTTATAGTTTCATATGAGGTTTAATTCTTATTTCATTTCTATAGACAGTGAGTTAGCCATTATGAGTCAAGAAGAGTGTTCAAGAAGACACATGAGAATTAGCAACAAAAAGTATGTTCTACCAGGATCACTTGTATCTTTGCGAAACAAAAAGATATCAAGTCACCAGCAAAAGCATACCTCAAACAGCGTTCCCGATGTTCAAGATACCTCAAACATTCGGGTTGGATCTCAAATACAGCACATGTCTATGAATTCTACTTCTTCTGAGGCACAAACAATCTCCACTATTCCCCCATCACAAACAGTACATGAACCAGTGCAACAAGAGTCGGTACATCCCACCACTCCTGCATCGCAAGCAATTCAGGAACAAATACAACAAGATCATGTACAGAATTCTACCAATCTTGATGAAAATGGCCAATCCGAGGAGCAAGGCAAGTGTATTTATAATTAAGTTCTTATTATTACAGAAATTTTCTATGTAACTATAAAATATATTATTGTAGGTCATTCCACAAATAAAAAAAAAAGAGGTGGTACAATAATGGCAGCTGTACATGGACGTAGCGAGCGCAAACTGATCATTCTAAATGAGTTGCACCAGCCTATTGGTCCTACTAAAGCGGTGGTAAAGGAGTTGGGTAGCTTCCTTGGCACATTGGCAAGGAATGGGACATTTTGTCCTCTTAATATACTTAGCTGGAAAAACTTAAAGACGCACGATGATATGTGGAACTATATCAAGGTTAGAAATTCTCAATGTTTTTAATGTTAGTTAAAACTATTTCTTATTTTTTGCACTAACCCAATTGAACAATTTGTAGGAGAAATATGACATTCCTGATGTTGGGAAGGAATGGGCTTTGAATGCAATTGATCTTGCTTGGAGAGGGTATAAGAGTAGGATTAAGAAAAAATACTTTTATCCCTATGACAATGACGAAATTCGAATGGCTTATAGACCTAAAAATGTTCCAGAATCTGTATTTAAGGATCTCCTCCAATATTGGAATTCTGATGAAGCTGAGGTAAGACAATTTTGTATATCTGATCTTGTTAATATCTCTCAGCATATACATTTTATTCTCTATATAATTACTTTAAGTGACAGTTATTTATTTTTTTGTGAGTATGGTTGAAACATCAACTTTATTTTTTTACAGAATATGTCAAAAAATAACAAGGAGAATCGCAAAAAGCTGAAGTATCCGCACACTGTTGGCAAAACAAGTTTTGCCATAATCCGTGAGGTTTGATATTTTTTCGTAATCTAACTATGAACTTATACTTTAATGTGAAGATATTGATGTCTACTTTTGTATAACCAGGAAAAAAAGAAGGAAAGTCCGGATGGTGTTTCCAGTAAAGATTTTTTTGTGGCTACTAGAAGAAGAACACCTGGCCGAGTATACAAGGACTCATATGAGGATACGACCAACATAATAGTATGAAATTTTCTTGTTCAAAGTTGCTCTTGATCATTTATTTGTTTTTAAATATTACATCAGTTTTTATATACTTTAACTATTTTTCTTTGCTCTTAAATCTTATTTGTAGGCTGAGATGGAAATGATAGAAACTCAAGAAAGTGAAGATGGTAGCCAATCAGTTGATGCATATTCAAAAATTATGCCACCTGAACATCCTGGTCGAGTCAGGTTGTATGGACGTGGAGTTACCAAGACTCTTTTGAAACGCAAAGCAGCTGATTTTGAAACTTTGTCGAGTACTGCTGCCAATGATGAAATGATGCAGAAAAAAATGGAGGAGCTAGAGGAGAGGATTCAACAAAAAATGCAAGAAAAGTTCGAAGCACAAAAAGACAACATGGAACGAGATATTACAATGAACATTATTGCTCAACTTCAGAATCTTAACCCAGGATTAACAATTGATCCGAATATGTTAAGATTTAATGTTCATTCATCGAGAGAAGAGGCTGGTAATCAACTTATCAATCGTCCATCTGCTGGCAGTAATGATAAAGGTCATACTTAATCTAATCTCCTTTTTATTCTTCATCTTCTGCTTCTTCTACCTTTATTTTTTCTCTCTACATATGACTTAGCTTTTGAGATGATAATCTGAACCTTCAGTTATAATTCTAAAACATAGTTGATTTAATTGGATTGTGTGATTGGAGTAGCTGAGCTAATTTTGGAATTCTCTTGCCCCCCTGTTGTTACTGTAGTACTCTGTTTGCTATGTAGTACTCTTGCCCCCTGTTGTTGGTGTCATGCTGATGAGGTGCAAATAACTCAACATCATCATTTAGATGGAAAAAAACTCACACAGAGATGCAAATAAGTTAAATTCCAACTTATTGGAAATCTACCTAATAAGGTTATTGAATTCTGTGATTTAATGGTTATGGAAGTGATGTTGAGTTTGGACTGTAATCATGTGATGTTGAGTTTGAACTATAAAGACTTTAGTTACCTGTGATGATGACATCTGTGAGGTTAGTACCAAAAATGAGACTGATGTACCTGCCTCCTGGTGCATCCCTCCCATGACCATAGGATGGTAGGGGGTCTATCACAGGCCAATGGTTTATCTCCTGAACCAATTAAATCACACTCATTAATAGCAAGTACAATGATGAACTTCTTTGTCTAAAAAATCATGCCTGTCTGTTGGAGTGAATTGGATGATCAGGTTGAGGGCTGCCCCTTATAAGGTTTTGTCTCCACCCTTTCGCTGAACGCGACCAGCAGTTCAAAATGACAAATTGTTAAGTCGTACTTTGGCAATGTATATTCAGTAGGAGCATTTAGTGTTTTTGTTAGAGTAGGGGTCGAGAGAAAGCAGAGTGTATGACCCCGAGGCTCTTCAACATGTACTTTCTGAAATTCCAATGTAAAAAGTAGATCAAAATTGATATTTGGAAAGTAGAATTGGATAAAAGAATGGTACCTGAGAAGCAAGAAGAACAGCATCCTTGTGAAGAAAAAGAGTGAAATGGCTAGTAAGATTGAAACTCCCAGTGAGCCAGTGACCAGCAGGGATAACTAGTTGAGCTCCACCATCTGATGCATATTTGCTCAGCTGATTTACTGCCTTCTGAAATGCCTTTGTGTTCAATGTTTTTCCATCTCCAACTCCTCCAAAATGTTTTATGGATGCACTGTGCTTTCTGCAGTTCATTGCTGAGTATGCTAACTCATAGGAGGACCCTCCAAGAATTCTTTCTTTTCTTCCTTCAGCCCCTTCTAGACTTGAAATCACCAGTCCTAGAAGGACTACTAGCAGCCAATCTTTCTTCACCAACTGCAAGAATATAATAAATCAAGATATGGTTTAAAATCTCATCGAGACCAAAAAAAGAAAGAAGAAGAAACACTAATTGGTTTTTTCCTATCTGCCTAAGCCTTAGTGCACCAATACTTGTACTGGTGCGAGTTAGCTGCTATCCAATAAATTAGTCGAAGCTTGTGCAAGGTGGCTATTCTAAAATATAAAAACAAAGCAAGATACTTTGATTTTTCACATTTTTAAGACAATCCCACAAGACAAACATTTTGATTTTTTTTTAAGAGAAGTTTACACTTTACCATAGAAGAAAGTAGTAAAATGAAAGTTTTGGTAGTTCACTTGAGCTCTGTAGAACCACTCTATTGTTTAGTGGGAATAAGGTGTATGAAGTTGCTTAGTTGTTGAAATACAAACACAAACAAGTGGTTTTATAGGCAAAAAAAAGTTTTAAAGTATGACTGGTGGAACTTTTTTTTTTTTTGGTCTAAATATACACTGTTTATATGGAGCTTAAACTGTAAGACAATGACAAGTTCAATCTCATTTTCTTTCTATATCTAATTTCATATCATGTTTCTCACATCATTTGTGACACTAGTAATATTTCATGTATCATGTTTGGATATTTATTCAACTTTGCTCACATATCACATGAAATCACTATATTAATCTTTATAACGAAAACAAAACAAGTTGGATGATTTTTTGGTTTCAACAAAATTGCTTAGTAATTTCTTGTGATTCTTACTCTTTCATTAGCTATACATCAACTTCAACAAGATGAATCATGATGTGCCACAAGAAAATATAACGATCTTCCACCATGTTAGGTTAGGTACATATATTTCCATCAATTAGGTATATAGGCATTACATTTTTCATATTGTTGAAAAGTGAGATGAAATAATACTCCCGATGTTCACTTTTACTTTTTACATTGGGGTGTCTTGTGAGTTTAATTCCATTGTAAGGAAGTTCTAGTCCTTTCTCTTGGTATTCTATGCATTAGATTTTTCAACTTACTCTTGCTTCTTGTGTGGTGTCTTTAGATTTTTCAATTTAGTCTTGCTTCTTATGTTCACCGGTTAGCTAGGTTGGGTATTAGTTTGGCTGATTCTAGCGAGGGTGGTGTTCGGGTTCAGAATGGGGCAGAATCTTCCGTGGTGAATGAGGTAAGATCTAAGCAAGATCTAGACCCATTGTTACTTGAATTAAAGGAGTTGGTTGATGCAAAGAAGATCGAGGTGTTCTCCTAGGGGGAGATGGTGTGCTTCGCTACCAAGACCGGCTTTGTGTTCCTGATGTGGACGACCTTAGGAGGGTGCTGATAAGTGAGGCTCACAACTCCTGTTACTCTATTCACCCGGGGTCTACCAAGATGTACCGGGATTTGAAAGAAGTGTATTGGTGGTAGGATATGAAGAAGGATATTGCTAGGTTCGTGTCTGAATGCCCAAGCTGTCAACAGGTGAAAGTAGAACACCAAAGTCCCGGTGGTTTGACATAGGACATAGAGATTCCCACATGGAAGTGGGAGGATGTGAACATGGACTTTGTAGTTGGGTTCCCTCAAACTCGAATGCAATTTGACTCTATTTGGGTCATTGTGGATAGCATGACTAAGTCTGTTCATTTTCTACCAGTTAGGACTATTTTCAATGTCAAAGACTATGCAAGGTTGTATATCCAAGAGTTGGTGAGGTTGCATGGTGTACCTAGGTCCATTATATCGGATAGAGGCACCCAATTCACTTCTTACTTCTGGAAGTCTTTTCAGAAGGGACTCGGGACTAAGATTAAATTGAGCACCGCCTTCCATCCTCAAACTGATGGTAAGCGGAAAAGACTATCCAAACCTTGGAGGACATGTTGAGGGCTTGTGTGTTGGAGTTTAAGGGACATTGGGATTACCATCTTCCCCTCATTGAGTTTTCTTATAATAATAGCTTCCATGCTAGCATTGGTATGGCGCCATTTGAAGCATTGGGAGAAGGTGTAGATTGCCGGTGGGGTAGTTTGAGTTGGGAGAGATGGCCTTAGTTTGCCCAGATTTTGTGATGGAGGCCATGGGCAAGGTGAAGGTGATTCGGGAAAGGTTGAAAGTAGCCAAAAGTCGTCAAAAGTCCTATTTGGATGTTAGAAGAAGGGACCCTGAATTTCTTGTCGGTTATTGGGTGTATGTGAAGGTTTCTCCTATGAATAATGTGATGCATTTTGGTAAGAAGGCAAACTAAGTCCCCGATATATTGGTCCTTATGAGGTTATTGAGCGGATTGGAGGTGTGGCTTACAAGTTGAAGCTACCTTCGGATTTAAGTTCCATTCATCCGGTCTTCCATGTATCTATGTTGAGAAAGCTAGTTGGTGATCCTAGCACCATTTTTCCTTCGGATGGTATGGAGATGGAGGAAAACTTGTCTTCTAAGGAAGCGCCGGTGGCAATCTTGGATAGGCAAGTAAAGCGGCTTCGTAATAAGAATGTGGCCTCGGTGAAGGTACTTTGGAGAAATCAACAAGTGGAGAGCGCTACTTGGGAGGCGGAGCTGGACATGGTGAAACGATATCCTCATCTTTTCCGATCTAATCAAGCCTAAGGTACTAGGATTCTTCCTTATCTAATGACGCCATTTGTTGCCCTCTTGAGTCTCATGGCATGATATGCATGCATGTGCACCAAAAAGGATTTTTTTATATATAATTGTTTTGGATCGGATTGGATACAATTTTGAAAGGAATTTAATGGTCGTAACACAGATTTTGCATAACGCTTTCGGTACAAATTTTGGTAATGGATTTTGCATCGTATCTAATGTGTTGTGTTTCTTGCTCAAGCTCTAACCTTTCCAGCCTTGTTCTTGCACATCCGGGGACGAATGTTCCCAAGGGTGAGATGATGTAAAGACCCAGATTTCTCCTAATGGCATTGCCTAGAGGTCCTGAGATTTTTTCCCAGGAAAACCGCTAATTAGTGCACGGAGGAGCCTACACTCCCGTGTGAATCCACACGGTCCGTGTGGCCTTCCGTGTGGCTTGCAATGTGGAAAATTATCAAAGTACAAAATTACTGTCTCGTAACTTTGCCGTGCCAAATTTATTTCAAGTCTCTTTACACGGACAATATCACAGCCCGTGTGGCACTTGATGGTTCGTAAAAGCGTCCGTGTGATACCACTTAGTCTCGTCAAATTTTCCTTCACCAGATTCCAAGTCCTGGGCCACAACACTGTTCATGGTCCGTGTGCTGATACACGGACCGTATACCGGACCATGTGACCCAGATGGACAAAATTCAGGTCCGTTTCATTAATTGCATTTATGAAATTTTGGTTCGTTTTAAACGTGAATTATGACTTTTTACCTATCCTAAACCCTTAATTCACGTGAAAACACCCTCCCCTCTTCACTCCTTCACCTAGATCACTCTACCTTTCCTAAGATCACTTTCCTATTCCTTCCCACTTCTCTTGCAAGGATAAAATTAGGGTCTCCATTGGAGTCAATTCAAGTCTGGTCTACTCCTCTTATCAGGTATGTGAGATTGATTCTTGGTCCCTTTCAACCAAGAAGACCCAAAAAATAATTTCAAGCTATTTTCATGAGTTTTAGTCTACTTTAAATGTGAATTTTTACTATTTGATCTTATTGACTTCAATCAATGCATAGGCTGCACATTACTCATGATTTTAAATTATTTTAAGCTCTATTATGAAGAATCACATTGAGTTATGTAATTATGAACATGCATGTCCCCTTAAAAATGGTTTTATGCATGAGTGATCTATACTACGATTTTCATATGGATTTTATTGTGGATTTTCTAGTCTTCATATTATATTGCTGATTTTAGATTTACTCTACATTGCCCATGCCATTCCTACATCATGCATTGCATTGCATTCATGAGCATCAGTTTACAAGGAAATTATGAAGTGGGTTAAATCCAATTATGTTTTATGAAATGAATATGAAATGATTTCGATAAGGCATTGGTTATAACAAAAAGGTGATCAGCGGTATGTCTATGATTATGGATCTTTGAGCATCTAGGGTGCTTGCACCATCTTGTATATGTATATGAGTAATTCCTTGCATGGGCATTATGATTATGACCTTAGATTTGGTATTTGAACCTAAAGATGCATTGAACGTTTTGAATGGACGTTGACCCTCTTGAAAGCACGTATGTACATATATGTAAGTATTCATGTGGGATGTTTGACTTAGTAATGATGGATCGGGGGCCCTCTCCCTTTCCTTGAACTATGTGCCAACATAAGAATGTTTGCCAATACCGAAATGATCAGGTCATAAGGAATGGTTATTCATCTATTATGATTTTGTCTTGATATGATCTTCTTGTAAAAATCCTTTAGAAATGGTGAGTTCGTAAGGAAGGTGACCATCCCCGAAATGGTGAGTCCATAAGGTGTGATGCAGATTATCTTTGGCAAGTAATCTTCTCCCTGCCGGTGGGAGGTCCAAATCATTCTAATTCATATAATAGCTCGCATGGATTTGGTTTGTCAGCTATAGTCCATCCCCGCTATGTAGGAGTACTATCGCATTGCATGCATCATGAATTTCATGGCACCTTGTATACTAGTCTACCCTGGATATATATATATATATATATATATGTATATATATATATATATGATTCTTCCTATATTATGTGCCCTTGTCATCTAACATTGAAATGCAGGTTGATAAGTCATATGCATTGCTTGCCCTCATACTTAGTACATTCAAACGTACTAACGCATACTCTATGCCTATATGATTTTACCATGTAGGGACCGAGCACTTTGAGTACCAACCATTTGAAGTTTAGTTCACTCTCGAAATCCTTGTGGTAAGTCCCGTCTTTCAAGGGCAAGCCAACTATCTTCTTTTATCTGTTATTTTCAGATGATTCCTTTTTTTTTTCTTATTTGAGGGTGAGCTCGGGATTCGTCCTAGCCCCCGACCCTTTGATTAGAAGTACTGTTGGACGCTGTGTACTTTGACTATTATATTTGTACCGCGTTCTCTATATGATTCTCAAGTTGTGTTGTGGTTGCTATCATGTGCTTGAGTGTTATTCTTGAACCGATGATGTGGTTATGGTTACATGAGGCTTGTTTGGGGGATCTTGGGTCCCAAATCGCCATGTCACGTCTAGACCTCACTCTGGGTTGTGACAGCCATATAACCATAAATATGAATATGATGCACATCTCATCAATCAAAATACCAAGTGTGTTATAGCCTTATTACTTGCCTGTGGTCAAGGTAATATCAGAATGCCATAACGTTTCCACCTTCCCATGATCAAGGGATATCAAAACACCACAACCTTGCAACCTGCCCGTGGTCAAGCGATATCATGATGCCAAATCCTCGTCACCTGCCTATGGTCAAGGTAATATGAGGTATGAGTCTCACCCTTGCCTCCTGCCTGGGTCAAGGGGTTGGAACCAATGTGAAGCATCATGCCTTTGAATGATTTTTCTCAATTCCATCAAAAATTTTCAAAAGTGCTAGTGTGTGATGGGTGCGCGCCACATCCTTGTCGTGTACTAACACTATTTTGTGCTTTAGATTGAAAAATATCTTTTGATCAGGTCGCTCTAAAAATAGACTGAGACTCCCACTCAATTTTTTGTGCTGATCATAAATCCGGCCTCGGATTTGCCATACGGGAATTGGAAGATGCATTACACACATACCCTTTCTCTAGGGATATTTTGGTAACTTTACCGGGCATTACATAGGGCCTTGCACCTACATATGACTTGATCCCTTTATCATATGATATTGAGAATGTGGTTCCATGGTGATTCTATTAGTGAGATTGTGTGTGGTGTACCTTCTGAGCTTACGGGGGACAGTCGGCGTATAGACATAGATATTAGGGACCTGCACTAGCATACAACACTATGCCTCAGACTGGGGACAGTTTTGATATGGGCCTCCTCGGATTTCATGAGTTGGTACCATTGCACACCACTTGCCTTAGTTCAATTGGGTTTCGGTGATACTCCAGAAATGCTTACACCTTGAACTGAGTTCAGATTTGCTTGGCTTATTTTAATTCTCTATATTTGAACCATATGTATTTACAATATTACACTCAATCGGCCGATGCTTCTTACTCGGTGCCTGTTACTGGTACATCACCCCTAATTTTCTACATCTTCCCATAGTGTAGGTCTAGGTAATAGTTTCAATTGTTGAGTTTGGGGTTTGTGAGTGGTTCAAGAGACATTGGTGAGCATCAGCAGCTTTAGATACTCAACAGTCCCCTTCCTTTTTGATGTTTGTCATTTATATCTAGACATTGGCCTTGTATAGTGCTGTAGCTTGTATATATAGGAGAATTCCTAGCAATGTGTCTAATTGTTATTATTGTTGTTCTTTATTGTTGTTGTTGTTATTATTATTGTTGTTGTTGTTGTTGTTGTTGTTGTTGTTGTTGTTGTTGTTGTTGTTATTGTTGTTGTTGTTATTATTATTATTATTATTATTATTATTATTAATATAATATAGTAGTAGTAGTAGTACTATTGTTATTCCTCTTATTATATATATATATATATATATATATATATATATATATATATATATATATATATATATATATATATATATATATATATATATATTTGTGTGCGTGTGTGTGCGTGCGTGCGCGCGCGCTTGTATCTATCATAACTCTATGCAGTTGACTTCTAGGGTCTGGTTAATGAGTTTTGGTTTATTAAGGCATATCTAGTATTGTTCTGATTTAGCTATTTAGGACAAGTACCATGGGGTTGGGAATTGGCTTGCCTATAGGTAAGATCTTCGTAACTTTGATCATGGGAATCACATAATAAATCAATTATATCTATATAGGATCGATATCATTAACAAACACTTCATAATATTTATAGTAATTTCATCAATCATATACTAAATCATGAGCCTACTTATCACATTCTACCATGTAGTCATTTCATTACCTTATGACATATGCAAAGTAATTTCATGAATAATTCACCCATTTTGAATCTCCATTACTTCTAATACACAAAGAAGTAAAATACCATATTCGAATAAACTCAATAAAATATAGGAATAAACTTGTCTCACTAAAGTCAAGAAGTCAATCCAATACTTGAGCATTCCACTTTCAATTATTCCCAAAACACCATAATCTATTCAAATGATGATTGACAATTGAATTGCAAGTTTAACATGAAATTTGAGGACAATGGACAAAAAGGCTCAAAAAACCAATGCCGGAAAAAATGGTTGAAACCCAAATGTTTTTACGTGAATTATTCCTTAGGACATGAGATATCTTTTAGAGAAACGGACTATGAAATGGAGTTAAATTTAATTTTTAATTATCATTTTCGTTAGATATGATTCATGAATAAAATCTCCAATTTTTCAATTGAAATTTCTCAATTTGATGTTAAAAAAAATAAGTAATCAATATGTTATGATGATTCAAGTTTAAAATCACCTGCAGGATCAATTACACTTTAAAGAACACCTAAAAATCACCTCCCATGAGCTCCCCAAGTATGAAATGGCAAAAAGGGGTATCTTAAGCGACTCCTCACAAAAGTAGCCTAGGGTCGCTTAAGCGACTCCTCAAAAAAGAGCAAGCATTGCTTTTTTCTTAGAGTAATCACTTTTGCAGCCATTTGCTTTTTCAAAGGTAGATCACTTAAAGGGTCGTCACTTAAGCGGCCAAATCAAAGCTTGAGGAATGCCTAGGCAACAGAACACAATAAAGGAATATCAGTCAACACAAAAACTTATAATCAACCTTCGGGATTCTCTCATAATCCCATCCACACAAACTATATATGCATCTCCACTAAATTTGACATACTGGACTCAATGAAATGATCAAAAATTGAACCCAAGGTCTCCTTGACTGAAAATCATATTAATTGCAACTTGGACAACTTAGGTGCTGGGAATCCAAAAATATTATTGGACAACCCAGAAATTATATCGAAACACATTTTTGAGATAAAATCACCTCTTGGAACCGATGGTATCATTTGAAATCTAACTCAAGAACATGAACTCAAATATTGACCAAAGTCAAACTTCGCTTAATGTCACGACCCGAGATTGGGGCCTAGATGTGACATGGTGAATGGGGACCCGAGAGTCCCCAAACAAGCCTCGAAGCAATCAAAATCCACATCATCGGTTCAAAGGCATCTAAACATATATAATTAAATAACAGGAATCAAATCTTAAGAATCCATTCATTTATAAATAAGGAGTACGATAGTCGGAATAACCTTGTCTAGGAATGATTTACAGAATGCCCGACATTTGCCTCTAGTCAAGGAACGGGGGTCAGGACAAGTTGTGGGATCACCCTCAACAAAAGAACATATATAATATACATAAGAAGTAACTAGTTCGCCCTCGGAAGATGAGGTTCAGCGTAAAAGCTTCAAGAACGGACTATTCGTCCAGTGGCTGGTACCCAAACTGCTCGATCCCTACATGGTAAAATCATGCAGGCATAGAGTATGTGTTAGTACGTTTGAATGTACTAAGTATGCGGGCATGCAATGCATATGACTAACCAAACCTGCATACCAATGTTAGATGACAAGGGCACATAAAATACAAAGATCATATAAGCAATGAAAATTAGTATACAAGATGCCATGGAGTTCATGATGCGTGCAATGCGATAATGCTCCTATATAACGGGGATGGACTATAACCGACAAACCAAATCCATGAGAGCTATTACATAAAATGGACCAATTTGGACCTCCCACCAGTAGGGAGAAGATTACTTTCCAAGTGTAATCTACATCACACCTTACAACTACGTTTTTCGGTAAATGGTCGCCTTCCTTACGACCATGCTTTTGGAAGTATTTGCAGAATCATATCAAGACATGTCATAGCATAAGTAAGATAGATGAATATCATTCGTCCCTATGTTGGCACATAGTTCATGGAAAGGGGAAGAGCCTTCAATCCATCGATGGTAAGTCAACCACATCCCGCAAGAATGCTTATATATATATATATATGTATAGGTATGTGTATCCGTGCTTACAAGAGGGTAAAGTACAAGTTTCAAAACGTTCAAGGCACATTTAGGCTCAATGCCAAAATACAAGATCAAATAATAATGCCAATGCAAGGAATAGCTCATCTACATGTTAAAGATGGTGCAAGCACCCAAGATGCTTAAAAAGCCATAAACATAGACTTATCAGTGATCACCTTCTAGTCATAACCAAAGCCTTACAAAAATCATTTCATATAACAAAATTGGGCTTAACCCCCACCATAATTTCCATGTAAAGTGCAATGCATGATGTAGGGATGGCATGAGTGATGTAGAGTAAATCCACATCCACAATGTAATAGGTAAAGAAATCCACAATAAAATACATATGAAAACCATAGTATAGATCACCCATGCATAATACCGTCTTTAGGGGACATGCATGTTCACAGTTTCTTAATTCAAGGTAGTGCATCATAAATGAGCTTAACATAACTTAAGAATCCAGAATAATATACAGCCCATGCATTGATTAAACTTAACAAGATCAAGTAGAAAAATTCACATTTAAGGTGAACTAGAACTTCATGAAATAAGTTGAAAGAAATTTGGGTCTTCTTGGTTGAAAGGAACAAAGAATCAACCCCACATAATGACTTGAAGATGAACTTGAGGAGAAAATGGACTCCAAGTAAAAGGTCTTGACTTGAGTTTCTAGAGAGAAGTTGGAGAAATTCTTGTAGGAGAAATGTTTAGAGAGATGGCGAGGAATGAAGAAAATGGCTGAAACTTAGAGAAATTCAACTGATGTAAGAACTTAGGAGGGTGGAAAAGTCAGAATTTATGTTTAAAACAGCTAAAATGTCAAAAAGTCCATTAATTAGACGGACCCAAATTTGGTCACGGTTCATTACACGGTCCATGTAGCATCACCCGGACCATGAATAGTGTCGTGGCCCAGGACTTAGATTCGCAGAAGAAAAATTTCACCAAACTAAGTGTCACCACACGGACAAGTTCACGGACCATCTGACACCAAGCGGGCCGTAACTTGGTCCGTGTAAATGTGACTTTTCACACAATAAACCAAATGGAAGGCCACATGGACCGTGTGACTTCACACGGACTGTGTACATGCCCGTATACCTATCCCAAGTTTTCCCCTACGGGGAACTGATCAAGTGTCACTCCACGGGAGGCAATACGGACCGTGTGGCTCCACACGGACCGTGTAGGCTCCTCCGTGGAGTGATGCCTGGCAGTTTCCAGGGGAAAGATTTTGTACATCAAGGTAATTCCAGTGAGAGAAAAATCTGGGTCTTTACATCATCTCCCCCCTTGGGAACATTTGTCCCCGAATGTGCAAGAACAAGGCTCGAAAGGTTAGAGCTAGGGCAAGACACATCCAACACAAGATACAATGCATAATTCAAATCAAAGTAAAAAGGTTTTGTACCAAAAGCATCATGCAAAAATTATAGCTCAAGACCCTTAAGCTCATATAATGATCGTATTCAAATCACTCAAAACACTATAGAAAAGAAAAGGATCTTTTAGTGCAAACATATGCATGTCATGTCATGAGACTAAAAAAGGCAAGGAATGGCACCAATAAGTAAGGGAGATTGCTAGTACCTTAGGCTTGAGTATATTGGAAAAGATGAGGGTGTCGTTTCATCATGTCTAGCTCCTCCTCCCAAGTAGCACTCTCCACTTGTTGGTTTCTCCAAAGTACCTTTACCGAGGCCACATCCTTGTAACGAAGCCGCTTTACTTGCCTATCAAAGATTGCCACCGACACTTCCTCGTAAGACAAGTCCTCTTCAACCTCAATTCCTTCCAAAGGCACAATGGTGCTGGATCACCAATTAGCTTTCTCAACATAGACACATGGAAGACCGGGTGAATGGAACTCAAACCTGGAGGTAACTCTAACTTGTAAGCCACACTTCCAATCTGCTTAACAATCTCGTAAGGACCAACATATCAGGGGCTTAGCTTGCCCTTCTTACCGAAACGCATCATACCTTTCATAGGAGAAACTTTCACATACACCAAATCTCTGACATAAAATTCAAGGTCCCGCCTCGTTGTATCCGAATAGGACTTTTGACGACTTTGGGCCACTTTCAATCTCTCCCTAATCACCTTCACCTTCTCCATGGCCTCCAATACCAAATCCGGGCCAACTAAAGCCATCTAGCCCAACATGATCCACCCCACCGATGACCTACATCTTCTCCCATGCAACGTTTCAAATGGTGCCATACCAATGCTAGCATAGAAGCTATTATTATAAGCAAACTCGATGTGTGGAAAATGGTCATCCCAATTTCCCTTTAACTCCAAAACACACACCCTCAACATATCCTTCAAGGTTTGAATAGTCCTCTCCGCTTGGCCATCGATTTGGGGGTGAAAAGTGGTGCTCAACTTAACCTTAGTCCCCAGGCCCTTCAGAAAAGACCTCCGAAAGTGGGAAGTGAATGGTACACCATGTAACCTCACCAACTCCTGGATATACAACCTCGCATAGTCCTCGGCACTGAAGGTAGCCGTTACCGGTAGAAAATGAGCCGACTTCGTCATTCGATCCACGACCACCCAGATAGAGTCGAATTGTCGTCGGGTCCGAGGCAACCCAACCACAAAGTCCATGTTCACATCCTCCTATTTCCATGTTGGAATCCCTACATACTGCGCCAGACCACCGGGCCTTTGGTGTTCCACCTTCACTTGCTGACAACTCGGGCATTCAGACACAAACTTAGCAATATCCCTCTTCATACCATGCAACCAATACACCGCCTTCATATCCCGGTAGATCTTGGTAGACCCCGGGTGAATAGAGTAACAAGAGTTGTAATTAGCCTCACTCATAATTATTCTTCTAAGGTCATCCATATCGAGAACACATAGCCGATCTTCGTACCGGAGTACACCATCTCCCCCTTGGGAGAATACCTCGATCTCCTTTTCAGCAACCAACTTCTTCAATTCAAGTAACAATGGGTCTAGATCTTGCTTAGCTCTTCCCTCGTTCACCACGGAAGATTTTACCCCATTCTAAACCCGAACACCGCCCTTGTTGGAATCAGTCAACCTGACACCCAACCTAGCCAACTGGTGAACATCCCTCGCCAATTCCTTTTTCCCACTCCCAACATGTGCTACACTCCCATAGATAACCTGTTGAGAGCGTCGGCCACAACATTGGCCTTCCCCGGATGATATAGAATACTCATATCGTAATCCTTCAGAAGCTCCAACCATCTTCTTTGCCTTAGATTAACATCCCTCTGGGTGAAAACATATTGCAAACCATTGTGATCGGTGAACACATCCACATGAACCCTGTACAATAATGTCTCCAGATCTTCAAAGGAAAGACCACCGCTGCCAATTCAAGGTTATGCTTGGGGTGGTTACGTTCATGCACCTTTAATTGTCTTGATGCATACGCTATCACCTTACCATTCTGCATAACCACACAACCCAGTCCAACCCGTGAGGCATCACAATATACTACGAACCCCTCTAAACCATCTGGCAAGGTCAAGTCGTGAGCCAACATAAGCCAATCCTTTAAAGTATTAAAACTTCTCTCGTATTCATCCGACCATACAAACTTAGCGTGCTTCTGGGTCAACTTAGTAAATGGAGACGCAATAGATGAGAAACCCTCCACAAACCTTCTATAGTACCCAGCCAATCTAAGGAAACTGCGGATATCCGAATGAGTCAGGGGTCTAGGCCAATTCCTCACGGCCTCGGTTTTTCTCGGATCCACCTTGATACCGTCTCTGGACACCATATGATCAAGGAAGGCCACTTCGCCCAACTAGAATTCACACTTGCTAAACTTGGCATACAATTTCTTTTCCCTTAGAGTTTGGAGGACCATCCGCAAGTGAGTCCCATGCTCCTGTTCCCCTTGGGAGTAAATGAGAATATCGTCAATGAAGACCACCACGAAACTGCCTAGGAATGGCTTAAATACTCGATTTATCAAATCCATAGATACGACCGGAGAATTAGTTAGGCCAAATGACATCACCACAAATTCAAAATGCCCTTACCTCATTTGAAAAGTTGTTTTGGGGATATCACATTCCCTAACTTTCAACTGATGATACCCAGAATGGCGATCAATTTTCAAGAAGTGAGTGACACCTTGAAGCAGATCAAACAAGTCATCAATCTTGGGCAACGGGTATTTGTTCTTAACAGTCACCTTATTTAGCTGTGCCTGTAGTCAATACACATATAGCGGGACCCGTCTTTCTTTCTTACAAATAGCACGAGAGCACCCCACGGTGATATACTGGGCCGGATGAAATCCTTCTCCAATAGGTCCTTTAACTGCTCCTTTAGCTCCTTCAATTCTGTCGGTGCCATCCGATACGAAGGAATATAAATAGGTTGAGTATCAGGAAGATGATCTATGCCGAAGTCTATCTCTCTATCCGAAGGAATACCCGGTAAGTCTTCGGGAAACACATCCAAAAATTCATTCACCACAGGGACCGACTCGAGAGTAGGCACCCCAAAATCCGTATCGTTGACCCTCACAATATGATAGATGCACTCCTTAAAAATTATTTTCCATGCCTTGAGGTAGGAAATAAACCGACCTTTAATAGAGGAGTCACCACCCTTCCATTCAAGACTTGGCTCACCGGGAGGTTGGAACTGGACCTTCCGAAATCTACAATCCATGGAAGCATAGGATGCATTGTAGCTAATCCATTCCAAGAATCACATCAAAATCAAACATCTCAAGTTCAACAAGATCACATAGAAAAATTTTATGCAACACAACAACAGGGCATCCTCGATAGACTCTGTGAGCAATAACAGATTCACCCACAGGGGTGTAAACCGAGAAAGGCTCCCTTAAAATCTGAGGGCTCAAACTGAACATAACAGCCAACGGCGGAGTCACAAAAGACAAATTTGCACCTGGGTCAAGCAAAATATAAGCATCAAAATTAAAAACTTATAACACACTAGTCACAACATCTGGAGCGTCCTCGATATCCTGGCAGGCATGGAGTGCGTAGAACCTATTGTTCCTTGGGGCAGTACCTTGGGGACCCCTTTGTTGACCCTGCCCGCCTTTGGCTACGTGACCTTGGCCTCCGTGCACATTCCTAGGGCAATTAGCAACTTTATGATCCTTACTTCCGCAACTGAAGTAAAGCCCTAAATCCCTCCGGCAGGCACCTGTGTGGGGTCTCCCACATTTATCACAGATAGGGTATCCTAGTCCGCCAACCACCGGTACCCTGGGAGGGGGTGCCCAAGCATTGGACACCCGAGCTCCAGAACTTTGGCCCTGCTGAAAGCGACCAAAACCAACATTTCTAGCACCGGAGAACCTAACGTCAAAGCGGGCTCTCTTGGGATCGTGAGCCCTTTTCTCTTTGAGTTTCTCCCCTTCAATCTGCTCAGCATACACCATGAGTCTAGCAATTTCCATGTCCCCAATCAGCATAGCAGTACGAAAGTCTTTCACAAGTGAGTCATAAATACCCAAAATAAATTTGTGCATCCTTGCACGGGGATCAGCCACCAGGGACGGAGCATATTCGGAAAACTTGGTGAACTTGAGGGCATAATCCCTCACACTCATACTCCCCTGCTTGAGGTTGATAAACTTAGTCATTCTGGCCTCTCTCAGCTCAAGTGGAAAGAAGCGATCAAGGAGGGTAGATTGAACTCCCCCCCATTTAATATCACCACCATAGACCCTTTCCAAAGCCCACTGAGTCTACCACACTTGAGCTACATCCTTCAGCTGATAAGCAGCCAGTCCATCCTTTTCCTCACAAGAGACGCCCATAATATTTCGTATCTTTGAGAGCTCATCAATGAACTTCTGAGCATCCTCATCAGCTTTAGAACTCAGGAGGATTCATCCGGGTGAAATCCCTTACCCTAGATGCAGGTGTAGGGTCCCGTGGAAAGTTAGCTTGCTTTTCCTGAGCAGTCACTACCTGTGCAAGCATGGTGAAAGCGGTGCGGAATTCACTGTTAGATATAGGCTTCTTCATAGGCTCATGAGGAGCCTGATCTTCATTAGCTAAAGCAGGCCTAGGTGGAGGGGGTCTCCCTAGAGGCATCTGCTGAAATGGATCAATGACATCGGTGAGTGAAGAAATTTCAGAAACCAATTATAGCATGACACAAGACATGAAGACGTGAGGAATTTCCTAATACATTTCCATAGCCTCCCACCCATAGGTATGGTGCACTTCACACCCATGAATAGGACTCTACTCAACGCAGCATATTGGGCTCCGAGGACCATTATAAACCTAGAACTCTGATACCATCTATTGTCACAACCCGAGATTAGGGACTAGATATGACACGACGAATGGGGACCCGAGAGTCCCCAAACAAGCCTCGAAGCAATCAAAATCCAAATCATCGGTTCAAAGGTATCTAAACACATATAATTAAATAACAGGAATCAAATCTTAAGAATCAATTCATTTATAAATAAGGAGTACGATAGTCTGAATAGCCTTGTGTAGGAAAGATCTACAAAATGCCCAACATTTGCCTCTAGTCAAGGAACGGGGGCAAGGACAAGTTTGGGGCTCACCCTCAACAAAAGAACATACATAATATACATAACAAGTAACTAGTTCACCCTGGAAAGACGGGGCTCACCGCAAAAGCTTCAAGAACAGACTATTCGTGTTGTTGCTGGTACCCAAACTGCTCGGTCCCTACATGGTAAAATCATGTAGGCATAGAGTATACATTAGTACATTTGAATGTACTAAGTATGCGAGCATGCAATGCATATGACTGACCAAACCTGCATACCAATGTTAGATGACAAGGGCACATAAAATAGAAAGATCATATAAGCAATGGAATTTAGTATACAAGATGCCATGGAGTTCATGATGCGTGCAATGTGATAATGCTCCTATATAACGGGGATGGACTATAACTGACAAACCAAATCTATGCGAGCTATTACATGATCTAGACCGATTCAGACCTCTCACCGATTGGGAGAAGATTACTTGCCAAGGATAATCTACATCACAGCTTACGACCATGCTTTTTGGTGGATGGTCACCTTTCTTATGACCACGCTTTTCGAAAGGATTTGCAGAATCATATCAAGACATGTCATAGCATAAGCAAGATAGATGAATATCATTTGTCCCTATGTGGGCACATAGTTCATGGAAAGGGGGAGGGCCCCCAATCCATCGGTGCTAAGTCAACCACATCATATATATATATATGTATATATGTATATCCGTACTTATAAGAGGGTCAAGTACAAGTTTCAAAACGTTCAAGGCACATTTAGGCTAAATGCCAAAATACAAGATCAAAATCATAATATTAATGTAAGGAATAACTCATCTATATGTTCAATATGGTGCAAGCACCCAAGATTCTCAAAGAGCCATAAACATAGACTTTCCGGTGATCACCTTCTAGTCATAACCAAGGCCTTACCAAAATCAATTCATATAAAGAAATTGGGATTAACCCCACCATAATTTCCATATAAAGTGCAATGCATAATGTAGGGATGGCATGAGTGGTGTAGAGTAAATCCACATCCAAATGTAATAGAAATAAAGAAATCCACAATAAAATATATATGAAAACCATAGTATAAATCACCCATGCATAATACCATCTTTACGGGACATGCATGTTCATAGTTTCTTAATTCAAGGTAGTGCATCATAAAAGAGCTTAACATGACTTAAGAATCCGGAATAATGTACAACCCATGCATTGATTAAAGTTAACAAGATCAAGTAGAAAAATTCTCATTTAAGGTGACTAGAACTTCATGAAATAAGTTGAAAGAAATTTGGGTCTTCTTGGTTGAAAGGAACCAAGAATCAACCCCACATACCTGACTTGAAGATCAACTTGAGGAGAAAATGGACTCCAAGTTGAAGGTCTTGGCTTGAATTTCTAGAGAGAAGTTGGACAAAATTCTAGTAGGAGAAATGTTTAGAGAGACGGAGAGGAATGGAGAAAACGGCTAAAACTTTGAGAAATCCAGCTAATGTAAGGACTTAGGAGGGTGGAAAAGTTGGAATTTATGTTTAAAACAGCTAAAATCTAAAAAATGCCATTAATGAGATGGACCCAAATTTGGTCCGTCTTGGCCACACGGTTCATTACACGGTCCGTGTAGTGTCACACGGGTCGTGAATAGTGTCGTGGCCCAGGACATAGATTCACAGAAGAAAAATGTCACCAAACTAAGTGTCACCATACGGAAAAGTTCACGGACCATCTGACACCACATGAGCCGTGACTTGGTCTGTGTACAGGTGACTTTCTACATAGTAAACCAAATGGAAGGCCACACGGTCCGTGTGACTTCACACGGACCGTGTACAGGTCGATATACCTATCCCAAGTTTGCCACTATGGGGAACTGATCAAGGGTCACTCCACGGGAGACCATACGGATCGTGTGGCTCCACACGGGCCATGTAGGCTCCTCCGGGGAGTGATGCCTGGCAGTTTCCTGGGGAAAAATTTTGGACAGCAAGGTAACGCCAGTGAGAGAAAAATCTGGGTCTTTACACTTAAGTTTCAATGGAATTTCAAACTTCGGACCTCAAATCCACTTATAACTCCAACTCTGATTTCAACAAATCTAATAGATTGATTTCCATTTATTAGAACTGATGAAATTATGAAATTCTATTCTGAGACTCAAAACTCCAAAGTAGTCCAACGCTCAAAATTAAGCAACTTGAGCTTTAAAAACTCAACTACTTAACAAAAATTAAACTTTTTATAAAATTTTCAAAAAATCCAACTTTAACAATCAATCAAATTGGACTTGGGACAACTATCGGTATAAGTAAAATGATAATTATTTTACAAAAATATAAAAAATAACCTTCAGGATCATTGCAACCATCAAGACTACATAGATAATATCATGACATATTCCTCAACAAATATTTCAATCAGTTAAAAAACAACAATTAAATTAGTTCTCTTCGCTCTTATTAGGTATTTTCGTAATTGATATTTTAAAATTCACAGCCACTACATTTACTTGAATTTATATATGCAATTCTATTTTGAAAATGTTCAATGTTTTCAATCTTTAACTTTATGATTTGTTGACTTACAATAAACTTCACCTAATTTTTGGGTAAATTGTGTTATAGGTTATGATTTGTCATGTTTTTGATTGTTGAATATTTACTAGCTTCAACCAAGATGTCATGATTTGTCATATTTTTGATTGTTGAACGTTTACTAGTCTCAACCAAGATGAGTATCCTTATTGTCGGTTTTTACATACACAAGCTTTGAAGCATAATTGCTTTTCTTCGCTTGAGCATATCATACCTATTACGCTTGGTCTTCACATCTTGATTTAAATAGTGAAAGTTAATTATTAAAATAATTTTAGCAAGGTGTATCACAACATCATAAATTTGTTTTATGTTTCTCATAAAATCTTTAACCATATTTAGTCAAAACAAATATTTTTTTAATGTGCCTGAACCTCATTTAGCATTTGAGGTATTTGTTTATGTCTATAAATGTGGATACTAAAATAATAAAAGTTTATCATAATTATATTTAAAGAAAGGCATAGCATCAAAATAAATTTTATGTTTTCATTTACTTAAAAATTAGTATGATATTCTACAACTAATTTTTCTTCTTCGTGAATAACTTTTGATAAAAGAATAAAATATTTCTTTTTATTTTCCTTGGATGTGTCAACAAATTGTTTTGATCAATGTGTTGTGCAATCATTTCATATTCATTCACCACAAAACTAACTAAGAAGAATATTAAATATAAGCAAATGACAGGTTGGTGCAGCTTGTATATTAATAAAAATATACTTAAATGTGATTTTATTTTTAAGGTATTTAAAAGTAGTATAAGAAATAAACTAAATATGATCTCTTCCAAAATTAGAGAAAATAATAATGTACTTCTATAAGTGCTGCGAAAATTCTATTCTATTAGGTTTTACTATTTATTGTCCAATGAATATTTGTAATTATTAAATGAATAAGACATAAAATTATTTTATTTTTATGCACAAATCAAATGTAATTAAAATTGACATTAAAAATTTTTTAGCGAATATTTGTAGTATGCTCTTGTTTTAGTCTTTGTTTATAAACAATCATAAAATAAACTTTATTAATTTTCTTAACTTTCTATAGAAAAATATGATTATACAAATGCATTTCATATAGTACAAAGACCATCTTTTGTGAGTACTACTAATATAGATTTAAACCACACTATTCCTTTTCATAAAAAGAAAAGCTTGACTCAAAAAAGTGAGTTAGGATAAGACTGGAGCCACGAATTTCATATATTTCAAAGTGATAAGACCAAATATTTTTATGTAATATACTCTTATTTGGTTTTATTCCAAAATAGTAATTTCTATGAACTAAAAATTCTCAATTCAAACTAATTAAGAATTTAAAAAATCTAAAATTTTTCTATAAATAGGAGTCTATTCAAGGCAAACAATATAACAACAAAACTACTTTTAAAAAATACAATTCTCCTCCTCCTCCTGCTCCTCCTCCTCCTAATTATTACCATGCCAAGAAAGAAAGTGGAGTTAGCTTTCATTGAAAATGAAAATGACAGAAAAGTCTCATATAGGAAAAGAGAAAAAGGGTTATTTACAAAGGCACAACAACTTAGAATTCTTTGTGATGTTGAAATAGCTGCAATCATTTATGGTCCTTTCAAAAATGGACCTATAGTCTTTCCAGATCATGATTCTGCAGTCAACACTCTTACAAAGTTTAAGGAGTTGCCAACAACTGACAGATCCAAAAAGATGATGACAAGAAATCAGTTCATCATGCAAAGGATTGAGAAAATGAAGGAAAAGCTATTAAAATTAAGGAAGGAAAATAGGGTAAAGGAAATTACAAATGAGATGTATCAAGTGGTCAATGGAAAAGAAATTCCCATCGACATGCATCCTTGCGATGTCAACAATCTAAGTTATGTTATCAAGAGAAATCTTAAACAGGTTCATGAAGCAATGAAGAAGAAGATTGGTAAAGAGGAATATACACCAAATATCCCTCAATCCATTGTAGAACCGATGATACCTAGTTGGACCAATATTGAGGATCTAAATAATCATCTGTTATCCCATACTGATTTACAAGTATCGATGGTTCCTCCATTGTCTACATCGATGTTTTCTAGTCGGACAAACTATGAGAGGACTGAGGATTCACTTTCTGTCCCTAACTTGGCTACCACATCAGTGGCTTTACCAACAATTCCATTATCCTCATCACATGAATTTCCCGAACAAATGCTTCATCAAGTGGATCCTTTGAGGGCTCCTCCACAATTGATTCCTCTTATAGACCCCCCACATGTTCTTCCATCTTCTTTATCATTTTCACAGATGATTTATCCAATGGTTCCACAATTGTATCCTCTAACACCTCAAAATATGGTTGTTAGAACTCCTACAAATCAAATGCCTTCAACAACAATTGCTTCCCCGATCCCTTCACCACTGAGAGCTCCTCCATTATCAACTTTAGTGTGTTCACCAACGACATCACAAATGGATACTTCAATAGACAACCCCCCAATGGATGTGCAGATGCCTATGAATAACTACCAGAACAACTCCTTTGACACTCCACAGAGTTTGACGTATTCAGAAATATTTAATTGGAATAATGATAATGCCGTGACTTTATTGGAGGACATATCATTAAAAAATAGTAATGCTCAAGATCCTAAAAACAGCAACGATATCTAAAGACCTTGGATTGGTGTGTCTCTCTTTCTATGAGTAACATTTTGTATATTCATGCTGTCGAATGGAATATTAGTGTCTATAAATGTTTTGTATGTCTAAGTTATGTCATAGGACTCGCCGTATCTCTTTTACCTTTTTCTCATTTTTAGCTTTCATTTGTTCTTTTAGTTTTTTAAACTTTGTTATTTCAACCGCGTATTAAATATATGATATATTTAAATATTTAATATAATTGAATTTTAACTATTGTTGTTCTTTAGATGCTCTATTTATTATGGTTTCACTAGATGATCTCTTACACATCAAACACTAAGCAAATTAATTTATAATTTTCATTCTAAAATTTTTCAATTTAAACTAATAACACATCTAAATTTAAAAATGAATTTATAGATTTAAGAAAATTATCAATAAAACCTATTCTATATCCATACTTAAAATATGCTTATATAAAGGAAAAGATTCATTACTTTCTGAGTTATATCATGTTTAGAAAAAATCATGTTTCGATTTTAAGTTAATTATCTATGATTAATTTTTATTGCACTCCTAAAACATAAAATTATGTCATCACACTTACTTTTGTTTTAATTATTTTAATTTGGTTTTTATTCCTTTTTAGGTCGAGAAAGTTGTTGCACAAAAAAGGAGTTTGTTGTTTATTTAAACTTTCAAAAGATATAAAAATTTGATTTTAGGCTAAAATGTATATTTTTAGTTGTTATTTGTCTCATATTTATTACTTCTACTTTTTTTTTTTAAGCATGAATTTTATGGATTGCCTAATAGTGTATTTTATTTGTAGGAACAAATTGGCATGAAGATGAAAAATATTGGGGATAAACAATTTAAAAATCAACCCAAAGGAGAGTACCTTAAACAAGGCCAGCATTCAACAACCATTGATGGTTTTCAAGCGAACCATATGCCCCGATCACTCATCTAATAATTTGGTGACTTAAATCAATAATTAGGAGATGTTCAAGTAAAATAACCATGTCCATGACATAATCAAACAAATGTTTTAGAAAAACAATAATTGAAATCCACTCAATATCATAAGAAATCATTTTAAATGAACAAGTCTTAAAAGTAGAAACATCAATTCTACACTATCACAATCTATGAATTTATCAAATAATCAAGAAGGTTTCAATAATAGATCTTGGGCTACCTCGAAAGAACTATTTCAGAGACAAAAATAAATAAATACTATCCCCCCAAATGCTAAGAGGACTCACCAATCGCTAAAAGTAGAATGATCTACAATGATGCAGTGGTTGAGGATCAGTAATACTTGTATCTGCATTATAAAATTATAGATAGCCAAATTACTTTTGAACATAAAATGTACAGTGTATAAAACAGATGGACCAAAAATCAGGCTTAAAAGTACTCAACTCAAAGGACTTAATGCAAAAAGATAACTAAACTCCGTAAAGCATTACATGTTTGAAAGTAAAAACTACGCTTTAAAATTTACTCATTAATATGAAGCTCAATCAAAGCATATCATATACTATCAGAGGAATTCTCTTATAACAATTATCACTTATTGATCTAGTGATGATATAGCATATTGCACCACCATTGTCATAGTTGTCAAATACATTGCTAGTGTAAGGGACGATCAATCTCATTAGATCCACAATTAATATTAGTCTTCTTCAGGGACAAGAGAGGCTTAACCTTTATCTTATGAAGGCAACGTAGTTTATGAAGTTTGAGTTATTGTTTATCTTACCCAGTTCGATGATTAATACTACTCCTATGTCGCGAACAAAAGTAATACAGAAGTGTAAATAAATATGTCTCAAATCCAATACAAGGTTGTCTCAAAGTATCTGATACAAAGTATGGAAGAGAAAATGAAGAAAATCCCAAAGACCTACGGCGGCTCGAAGACTGATCCTCTTCGGAAGGATATGGATGGATACAGTGAAGATCAACTAGAGTGAATCAGCTACCCTATGTGGGTCCTTGTGCTCGATCTATATGAATAAAATTGAATAAGAATGAGTACACCAAAATTTACCTAATTGGTTCAACGATTGGGTAAGAGAAATCGAAAAAACATGTAATAAAGAAAAACTATAACACCCAACTTTTTTCCTTTTAAGATTGAGCCATGCTTCATATGATAGGATTAATTCATAGGTATTTTAAGTATACTAGATGTGTTTAAGAGTTATAAAGGATCTTTTACATTAAGTCAAGTCCAAAGAATTTTTAGCGACGAAGTTTTCGTATGAGCTCATAGATGGGTCAACTTCAAATGACCATATCTCCTAAATTATAATGCTTTAGGTGACCCATAATATATCAAATTAAAGAACTTTGAATTAGCTTTCCAACGCATCTTACATTGCCTTAATCAGAGTTCGGACTAGAAAGTTATTACCATTTTATTGGAGACCTATAGAGCTGTCAGAAGGTCTGCAACGGCTACGCGACGTGGACCTATCGCGAACCCTTTCTAGATAAGCTAAGCGACATCCCTTTTTTTTAATTTTGAGGTTACTTTTATCCTAAAGTCTTTGGGGGTCTATATAAGGTCCCAAAACGCATAAAACATTAGTTTCATGAGTCAAAACCCTCTTTTTCACTCCTAAACATAAAACACTCAAGAATCATCAAGAAAGTTATCAAGTTAGGATTAACTTTCAAGATTCATCATCAAGGTGAGTTATTCTTCATAATCTTCAAGCTAATTTCTCTATCTATTCATGAATCACTAATAAAATCTTAAATTATAACCTAGGGTTTCAAGAAAGCAAATTCAAGAATCCCAAGAAAGGATTCCTTGATTCTTCTTTCCATGAATTCGGGTTCTTCATCAAGAACTCTAAAGATTCTAAGTCAAGAATTCAAGAATCAAAAAGAGGTTCTTCAAACAATGTCTTTCCAAGTTCTTCCACTATAAAAGAACTACCGAGATCGAGGATTTTCTCCAGGAAACGAGTACTCATAAAATTTTGATTGTAATATCAAATTTCCATGTATGTAAGGCTAAACTAAAAGCATGAGATTGTTCTCTCATGTGCCCCATAGAAGTCATAGATGAGTTGATGATTGAAGAGTCTACATGCTTGAATTCTTGAGAGTTTTTCATTGAAGAATTGATTCGAAATTACATGTTTTCTATGTTGATGATCATCATTGTCATGCCCTGGGAGGGTACCCTAGGAGTGGCCGGCACCTAGAGACTATTGCTAGTCCCCAAGCGAACTACTCATTCTTAGGACAGTCACTGAATATCAATATAGTGGAATAGCAGAAGAAGTGTAGTGAGTTACCTCAATAAAAGGGGCCAATGGCCAACATCAGTCTCAACATCAGAATAAGTATATGTACTACTCAATTCATAAGGGAAAAACATCAACGTCAAATCTTGACTCATGTCTATGAAGCCTCTAACTTGACTCAACCGTCTAAGATAGTACCATGATAGGCCATGGCTACCTAACTCGATATATAACAAAAAACAACAATAAAAGGGTCTCCTCTGGTTAGCAAAGAGGCTCACCAATGACTGAACTCGAAATCTCTGACCGTAACGATGCGTCTGCTGATGTCCTCTAACTCCTGTATCTGCATCATAAAATGATGCAGCACCGAGTGGCGTCAGTACGTGGAATGTACTCGTATGTAAACTAGCTTAATATCACAGTACAAGTACAACAGTATAGGGATAACATCAACTCAACATCATACTCCATCATAATATCAAATGTCTATCTAAGGCAAAATTAAAGTAGACAATTGACTCATCAACGTCTTATCTCAACATCTTCGATACCTCAGACTCAACTCAAGAAAATCGACTCAACTCAACCAAGGAACTCGACTCAACTGAACTCAAGGAAATCGACCCAAAACATCACATCAACAGTAACATCAGAATACTATCTAAGTCAGACCTCACTTGGAGTTTCTCTAATCGACAACCATCACCTTTGAGCCAGTGATGATACAATGAAGTTATTTCATTGCCACATCTATCTAGTACCCTGCTCGGGGTAAATGACATCAAGCTCAGTGGATCCACAGGAAAAAACCTCAGTCTCCTATTGGGACAAGAAAGGTCATTGTGGTT
This sequence comes from Solanum rostratum, assembly GCA_029948455.1. Lineage (NCBI taxonomy): Eukaryota > Viridiplantae > Streptophyta > Magnoliopsida > Solanales > Solanaceae > Solanum > Solanum rostratum. The sequence goes on from CM057053.1 coordinate 52,901,825, forward strand.
CAATCCTCTCTTCCTACGCGGGCCACGTAGTTAATGAGCTCAAGTGGGACTCACTATCACCCATTTCGGTGCTAAATACTCCTCTTAGAACACGACATGCTCATAAAACATCAACCTCATCAGTCCTATAGGGACACAATACATCATCATTAGTCCCATAGGGACATAATACCTCGACATCAACATCAGTCCCGTAGGGACACAATACCTCAACATCAACATCAACTCGCCTCATCAACACCAACATCAACATCAACATCATGAACTCAAAATACTCTTTTAGAATTAAATTTCAGGTTTTATGACATCATGAAACATCATTCTCTTCAACATCATCACTAAGACTCTCATCAAATGTGAAACACAATCACAATATCACAAATATCATCCTCATTAAGGCTCTAGACTCATCCCCTAGTTCATTCTCACACTTTTAAATAAATTAATCATAGGGTTTTGTGAAAAACACTCATGAATATGAATTAAGCAATAAATCAAGTTTATGATGATCATCAATTCGTGTAAAATATATGCATTAAGTAAAACTCAGTGTAATGCTCAACAATCTTCACATCAACCTCATTATATTCAATATACAACTCAATTTACTCAAAGGGGCACATGGGAGGACAATCTCATGCTTTAATACCTTCAATGATTGCTAAGACCAATTTCTTCAACAATCTCCTATTGAATTCCTCAATCGCAACTCCCCTCAAGCCCTGGCTTACTGGGTTTTCTAGAAAGAATGTTTTTGGATGGGTTTTTAGAACCCTTTCTCAGAGAAAACGACTATATTCGTCATATGGGAAGTTTAGAAAGTAATAGGAATGGACAAGAATGCCCCTCGAATTTTTAAAGAAAAATTCTCAAACATTAGCGGACCTGTCACGGATAGTGCACTTTGCAAAAAAAACATAAGTGTGTCTCTGCGATAGGTTCGCGACGCGGCCCTGTCGCGAAGACACATTGTTTTCCATTTTGGAACGAAAAAATTATCTTTTGACTCGGTAACTCTTAATATTGACCGAGACACTTCTCCAACTCAATTATTTGTGCTGATCACGTATCTGCTCTCGGATTTTTAATCTGAGCATTGGAAGACGCATTTTGCGCACACCTCTTCTCTAGGGGTACTTTGGTAATTTTACCCGGCATTACATCATCTCCCCCTTGGGATCATTCGTCCTCGTATGATGAGTAAGAATGGTATTATGGCACGAATAGACTTACGACTATCGATATTCACTCAACAACTCAACTCATGAACTCTTCATCGACCTCAATAACATCTACTCAAGTATCAAGAATATACATATCAACTTATGGTAGGAACATCAATTTACATTAAAATTAAGAATATTACCTCATATACTTTCATCAACATCTGGAACGAACAGGTGTGGGTATTTTGTTTTCATCTTTTCCTCAGCTTCCCATGTGACTTCCTCAAAAAATTGGTTCCTCTACAGAACTTAGACGGAGGCTATCTCTTTGTTTCTTAGTCTGCGAACCTGCCAATCTAGGATTTGGACTGGAATTTCCTCATAGGACAAACTGTCTCTGATTCCTGTGCTCTCAACAGCGATTACCAAGGCATGATCTTCCAAACACTTCTTCAACATCGAAGTGTGGAACACCAGATGGATTCCATCTAACTCAGAATGTAACTCTAGTTCATAAGCGATCTTCCCAATTCTTCACAAAATCTAATAAGGGACAATATAACGAGGACTTAATTTCCCCTTCTTTCCAAACCTCATGACACCCTTCATAGGTGATACCTTCAGGTATACTCAATCGCTCACCTCGAACTCTAGGTCTCTTCTCCTCATATCTGTGTAAGATTTCTGACGGCTTTGGGCAGTCTTTAATCTTTCTCTTATAATCTTCACTTCTTCGATGGACTGATGGACAACGTCAGGCCCAATCAACTCAGTTTCTCCAACTTCAAACCACCCAATGGGTGACCTACACCTCCTCCCATACAAGGCCTCATAGGGGGCCATTTGAATGCTTGTATAATAACTATTGTTATATGCAAATTCAATCAATGGTAAATAGTAATCCCAATTTCCTTTGAATTCAAGGGTGCATGCTCCCAACATATCTTCTACCGTCTGAATAGTGCGCTCTGCCTACCATCCTTCTGTGGATGAAAGGTCGTGCTCAAGTTCACTTTGGTACCCAATCCTTTCTTGAAAGACTTCCAGAAGTGAGAGGTAAATTGGGCTTCTCTGTCTGAGATGATAGACAAGGGAACTCCATACAACCTCACAATCTCTTGGATATACATCTTGGCATACTCCTCTGTAGTGTTAGTCGTCTTGACTACCAGGAAGTGTGCTGACTTAGTCATCCTATCTACAATCACCCATATGGAATTGTGCTGCCTCTAGGATCTCAATAGGCCAATGATGAAATCTATATTAACCATCTCCTACTTCCATTCTGGAATCTCAAAGTTTTGAGCCAAGCCACTTGGCCTTTGATGCTCAACCTTCACTTGCTGGCAATTTGGGCACTTTGAAACAAACTCAGCGATGTCCCTCTTCATTCCACTCCACCAATAGTCTTCTCTTAAGTTGTGATAAATCTTGGTGAAGCTCGGATGAATGAAGTATCTAGTGTTGTGGGCCTCATCCATAATCCTCTCTCGAACACTATTAACATTAGGGACATATAGCCTACTATGGCATCTCAATACACCATCTCCCCCTTTGGAGAAGACCACCACTTTTTGTTTGTGTACATCCGCCTTCTATTGGCGTATAATAAGATCTCGAGCCTGCTTCTTTTTTACTTTAGTCACTAGGGATGATGAAGACCCACTTTGAACATTAATTCCTCCCTCGTCATTCTCCTCAAGCTGGACTCCCAGTCGAGCCAACCTATGCACTTCCTTCACTAGCTCTTTCTTCTCTTCCTCGACATGGGTTGTGCTATCCATAGACAACCTACTAAGAGCATCAGCAACAATGTTAGCTTTACCTGGGTGGTACATGATGCTCATGTCATAATATTTAAGCAATTCCAACCATGTCCTCTGTCGCAGGTTAAGCTCTCTCTAACTGAAGACATACTATGGGCTCTTGTGATCAGTGAACACGTCCACATGCACTCCATATAAGTAGTGACGTCAGATTTTAAGTGCGAATACTACCGCCACTAACTCAAGATCATGGGTCGGATAGTTCCTCTCATAAACTTTAAGCTGCCTGGAAGCATAGGCTATCACCTTCCCTCTCTACATCAATACACATCCCAACCCAACTCTTGATGCATCATAGTATATTACAAAATCTTCCGTCCCGATGGGCAAAGTCAAGACAGGTGCGGTGGTCAATCTAGTCTTTAACTCTTGAAGCTCTTCTTACATTCCTCAGACCACTGAAACCTGACTTTTTTCTGAGTCAGTTTGGCCAATGGTGCGGATTGGGAAGAACATCCCTCAACAAATCTGCGGTAGTAGCCTGCCAACCCCAAGAAACTCCGTATGTCAGTTGGAAAGGTCGGTCTTGGCCAGTTTGTGACCGCTTCAATCTTCTGGCCATCTACTCAAATTCCATCACCCAAAATAACATGGCCTAGGAAAGCCACTGACTTAAACCAAAACTTACACTTGGAGAACTTCGCATACAATTCATAGTCCTTAAGAGTCTGAAGGACAACTCTAAGGTGTTTAGCATGCTCCTCCTCATTCCTCGAATACACCAAGATATCATCAATGAATACGATTACAAACATGTCAAGGTAGGGCCTGAACACCCTATTCATCAAATCCATGAAAGTTGTCGGTGTGTTCGTCAACCCAAAGGACATATCCAAGAACTCAAAGTGGCCATATCATGTCCTGAAGGCTGTCTTTGGAACATCACATTCTCTCACTTTCAACTGGTGGTAACCCGATCTGAGGTCTATCTTTGAAAAGCATGAGTCACCCTGAAGTTGGTCAAACAGGTCATCTATCCTGGGAAGAGGATATTTATTCTTGATTGTGACCTTGTTTAGTTGCCTATAGTCTATGCATGTTCTGAGAGACCCATCCTTCTTTCGTAAAAACAGAACGGGAGCACACCAAGGAGAAACACTTGGCCTAATAAATCCCTTCTCTAACAAATCTTTCAACTGCTCCTTCAATTCTTTCAACTCAACGAGGGCCATCCTATATGGCGGAATTGAAATAGGCTGCGTGTCGGGAAGTACATTAATACCGAAGTCGATCTCCCTATCAGGAGGGACTCCAGGTAAATACTCAATGAACACCTCAGGGAACTCATTTATAATCGAGACCGACTCAGGAGTAGGGGACTCAATATCATAAGATTTAACTCGTACAAGGTAATAAATACAACCCGTAGAGATTAACTTTCTTGCTTTCAGGTAGGAAATAAATCTACCCTTAGGTGCAACATAACTTCCCTTCAACTCTAGGACCGGTTCATTCAGAAATTGGGACTTAACAACTCTATTCCTACAATCTATGTATGCATGGTAGGCATGGAGCCATTCCATACCAAGAATTACATCAAAATCAGCCATCTCTAACTCTGCCAAATTGGCCAAAGTATCCCTATGATAGATGGATACTACACAGTATCTATAGACCCTCTTAGCCAGGATAGACTCACCAGTAAGAGTAGAAACAGTAAAAGGCTCAAGAAAACACTCTAAACGAATCTCAAACGTATTGGCCACATAGGGCGTCACAAAGGATAAAGTGGCACCCGGGTCAAGCAATGCATAACAATTATAAGAAAAGATTTAGAGCATACCCATAACAACATCTGGTGCAACCTCTTGGTCCTGTCGATTACCCATCGCATACTGATGGTTTTTCCCGCCTTCTACATTCGTAATAGTAGCCTTTAATGACTACACATAGGGGGCCCTGTAAAAGACTAAGCTTTATTGCCTCTATCACGCCATCTCCATGAAGGGCACTCACCTTGAAAATGGCCAGGCTGTCCACATGAAAAGCAAGTATTTGTGCCCTCACGACAGGCACCAAGATGCAGTCTGCCACATCTGCCACAAGGTGGCTTTCCTCTCGGACCTTGGGTAACACTAGCTTGGGACTGAGGTCCCTAAGCTCTGAAATTTTGGTGACTATAGGAATTCTGATCATACCTATTTTATTGAACAGGCGCACTCGCCATGGGGGTGCATAGCTAGAAGACTTCTTCTGAAAGAAAGTTCTGTCACCCTTGTTCTGCTTCTGTTGGCTAGGCTCATGCCCTGCCGATTTGGCCTTCTTACTCTGCTGCTATTCCTTGTCCTTCTTCTTGTACTCCTCAGTCTTCTGGGCATAGACCATAAGTCTAGAGATATCTATACCTGGAATCGGCAATGCTGCCTTACACTCCTTTTTACATGCCTGCCCAATCCAGACACAAACTTCCTTATCCTCGCCCTCATATCAAGGACCATATCGGGAGCATAGCGGGACAACTGGATGAACTTCAGGCTGTACTCTTTGGCAGTCAACCCCTCTTGCTTTAGGTTCACGAACTCCTCAACCTTCACCTCCCTCAGCTCTTGGGGAAAGAAGTGATCAAGGAAAGCACTCTCAAACTCCTCCCACTCAGCAGGCTTAGCATTCTCACCTCTACCATCTTCCCATTGGTTATACCAGACATTGGCGACATCCTTAAGCTGATACAAGACCATCTCGACTCCCTCAACCCAATTTGCATGCATAGCCCTCAAGATCTTGCGCATTTCATCAATAAAAATTTTGCGGGTCCTCCTCAACCTTAGACCCCGTATAGACTGGCGGGTTCATCTTCAAGAAATCTTTGAGCTTGTTTGCAGCTGTAGGCTCTTGGGAACTGGAGCTAGAGGCCTGGGGACTGCAACTAATACTCTATGAGGCCACCAATTGAGTGAGCATAGCAATGGCTCCCCTGAAGTCTGCTTCCGGTGGGGCCTCAACAGCTCTGGCAGGTCGACCCTATCTCCTTGTCTCATTCTAGGTAGAGGCCTCTGGTAAGGAATTCTTAGTGTTAGGGACTGAGGCATCTCTTTGGGCAGCAGTGCATTTTGGAGGCATGATCTACAAACGCGTAAAACTTGAATTAGAAAAGGGGGGGTTTCATAAAGTCAATCTCTATCACACGAACTCAGAACATCAAGGAAGTGTAACCATTCCTAATGTCCTATAGCCTCCTATTTATGAAGTGTGGTGCACAACTCACACATAAACAAGACTCTACTAGACTCGACTTCATAGCTCCCTAGGACTCATAAACTCTGTGCTTTGATACCAAGTTTGTCACACCCCGGGAGGGTACCCTAGGCATAGCCAGCACCTAGAGACTATTGCTAGTCCCGAAGAGAACCACTTGTTCTCAGGACATTCACTCAACATCAACATAGCGGAATAGCAGAAGTAGTGTAGTGAGTTACCTCAATAAAAGGGGCCAATGGCCAATATCAGTCTCAACATCAGAATAAGTAAGTATAAGTACTACTTAGTTCATAAGGGAAAAACATCAATGTCAAACCTTGACTCATGTCTATGAAGTCTCTAACTTGACTCAACCGTCTAAGATGGTACCATGATAGGCTGTGGCTACCCAACTGGATAAAGAATGAAAAACAATAATAAAAGGGTCTCCTCTAGATAGCAAGGAGGCTCACCAATGATTGAACTTGAAATCGCTGACCTCAACGATGTGTCTGCTGAAGTCCTCTAACTCCTGTATCTGCATCATGAAATGATGCAGCGGCAAGTGGCGTCAGTATGTGGAATGTAATGGTATGTAAAATAGCTGAATAACAAAGTACAAGTACAACAGTATAGGGATAATATCAACTTAACATCATACTCCATCATAATATCAAATGTCCATCGAAGGCAAAATTAGTGTAGGCAATTGACTCATCAACATCTCCTCTCCACATCATCAATACCTTAGACTCAACTCAAGAAACTCGACTCAACTTAACCAAGGAACTCGACTCAACTCAACTCAAGGAACTCGACTCAAAACATCACATCAACATCAACATCAGAATACTATCCAAGTAAGACCTCACAGGGAGTTTCTCTAACCGACAACCATCACCTATGAGCCAGTGATGATACAACGAAGTGATGTTGTTGCCACATCCATCTAGTATCCTGCCCAGGGTAAAGGACATCAACCTCAGTGGATCCACAAGAAAAAATCTCAGTCCTCTATTGGGACAAGAAAGGATCCATCCGCATTGCGGTTCAATTCTCTCTTCCTACGCGAGCCACGTAGTTAATGGGTTCAACTGGGACTCACTGTCACCCATTTCGGTGCTCAATACTCCTCCAAGAACTCGACATGCTCATAATACGTCAACCTCATCAGTCCTATAGGGACACAATACATCATCATTAGTCCCATAGGGACATAATACTTCAACATCCACAACAGTCCCATACGGACACAATACTTCAACATGAACATCAACTCACCTCATCAATGTCAACATCAACATCATGAATTTAGAATTAAATTTCAGATTTTATGATATTGTGAAACATCATTCTCTTCAACATCATCATCAAGACTCTCATCAAATGTAAAGCACAATCATAACATCACAAACATCATCCTCATTAAGGCTCTAGACTCATCCCCTAGTTCATTCTCAAACTTTTAAATGAATTAATCATAGGGTTTTGTGAAAAACACTCATAAAAATGAATTATGCAATAAATCAAGTTTATAATGATCATCAATTCGTGTAAAATATATGCATTAAGTAAAACTCAGTGTAATGCTTAACAATCTTCACATCAACATCATTATATTCTATACACAACTCAATTTACTCAAAGGGGCACATGGGAGGACAATCCCATGCTTTAATACCTGGGATGATACAATTTCTTGAACAATCTCCTCTTGAATTCCTCAATCTCAACTCCCCTCAAGCCCTGGCTTAGTGACTTTTATAGAAAGAATGTTTTGGATGGGTTTTTAGAACCCTTTCTCAGAGAAAACTACCTATATTCGTCATATGGGAAGTTTCAAAGTAATAGGAATTGACAAGAATGCCCCTCGAATTTTTAAAGAAAAAATCCCAGACTTGGAATAACACAGTCCGCGACGAGGACCTGTTGCGGATAGTGCACTTAGCCAAAATTCAACTCCATCGAAAAATAACTGAAAAACATAAGTGTGTCTCTGCGATAGGTCCGCGATGCGGCCCTGTTGCGAAGACACTGTTTTCCATTTTGGAACGAAAAATTATCTTTTGACTCGTTCACTCTAAAAATTGACTGAGACACTTCTCCTACTCAATTATCCGTGCTGATCACATATCCGCTCTCGAATTTTTAATCTGAGCATCGGAAGACGCATTTTGCGCACACCTCTTCTCTAGGGGAGTTTTGGTAATTTTATCGGGCATTACATCATCTACCCCTTGGGATCATTCATCCTCGAATGATGAGTAAGAACGGTATTATGGCACGAATAGACTCAAGACTCACCTCTATACTCAATCAACAACTCAACTTTTGAACTCTTCGTCGACCTCAATAACATCTACTCAGGTATCATGAATATACACATAAACTCATGGTAGGAACACCAATTTACATTAAAATTAAGAATATTACCTCCAACACTTTCATCAACATCAGGCACTACATTTACATAAAATTCTCAGCCGCTGTATTTACTTAAATTTATATATGCAATTCTAGTTTGAAAATGCTCAACGTTTTCAATCTTTAACTTTATGATTTGTTGACTTACAATAAACTTCATCTAATTTTGGATAAATTGTGTTATAGGTCATGATTTTTCATGTTTTTTACTGTTTAACATTTACTAGTACCAACCAAGATGAGTATCCTTATTGTCGGTTTTTACATACACAAGCTTTGAAGCATAATTGCTTTCTTCGCTTGAGCATATCATACCTATTACGCTTGGTCTTCACATCTTGATTTAAATAGTGAAAGTTTATTATTAAAATAATTTGAGCAAGGTGTATCACAACATCATAAACTTTTTTTATGTTTCTCATAAAAATCTGTAACCATATTTAGTCAAAACAAATATTTTTTTAATGTGCCTAAACCTCATTTAGCATTTGAGGTATTTGTTTATGTCTAATAAATGGGGATACTAAAATAATAAAAATTTATCATAATTATCCTTAAAGAAGGACATAGCATCAAAATAAATTTTATGTTTTCATTTACTTAAAATTTAGTATGATAGTGTACAACTAATTTCTCTTCTTCGTGAATAACTTTTAATAAAAGAATAAAATATTTCTTTTTACTTTCCATGTCAACAAATTATTTTAATCAGTGTGTTGTGCAATCATTTCATATTCATTTACCACAGAACTAACTAAGAAGAATATTAAATATAAGCATATGAAGGTTGGTGTAGATTGTATATAAATAAAAATATACTTAAATATGATTTTGTTTTTAAGGTATTAAAAAGTAGTATAAAGAATAAACTAAATATGATCTCTTCCAAAATAGGAGAAAATAATAATGTACATCTATAAGTACTGCGAAAATTCTATTCTATCAAGTTTTACTATTTAATGTCCAATGAATATTTGTATTTATTAAATGAATAAGCCATAAAATTATTTTATTTTTCTGCACAAATCAAATGTAATTAAAATTGACATTAAAAAATTTTTAGCGAATATTTATAGTATGCTCTTGTTTTAATCTTTATTTATAAACATTCATAAAATAAACTATATTAATTTTTTTCACTTTCTAAACAAAAAATATGATTATACAAATGTATTCATATGGCACAAAGACCATCTTTTGTGAGTACTACTAATATAGATTTATACCACACTAATTCTTTCCCTAATAGGAAAAGCTTGACTCAAAAAAGTAAGTTAGGATAAGATTGGAGCCACGAATTTCATATATTTCAAAGTGATAAGACGAAATATTTTTATGTAATATACTATTTGGTTTTATTCCAAAATAGTAATTTCAATGAACTAAAAATTCTCAATTCAAACTATTTAAGAATTTATAAAATCTAAATTTTTTCTACAACAACAAAGCTACTTTTAATGAAACACATTTCTCCTCCTCCTCCTCCTAATTTTTACCATGCCAAGAAAGAAAGTGGAGTTAGCTTTTATTGAAAATGAAAATGACAGAAAAGTCTCATACAGGAAAAGAGAAAAAGAATTATTTACAAAGGCACAACAACTTAGAATTCTTTGTGATGTTGAAATAGCTGCAATCATTTACGGTCCTTTCAAAAATGGACCTACAGTCTTTTCAAATCATGATTCTGCAGTCAATACTCTTACAAAGTTTAAGGAGTTGCCAACAACTGATAGATACAAAAAGATGATGACAAGAAATCAGTTCATTATGCAAAGGATTGAGAAAATGAAGGAAAAACTATTAAAATTAAGGAAGGAAATAGGGTGAAGGAAATTACAAATGATATGTATCAAGTGTTCAATAGAAAAGAAATTCCCATTGACATGCATCCTTGCGATATCAACAATCTGAGTTATGTTATCAAGAGAAATCTTAAACAGGTTCATGAAGCAATGAAAAAGAAGATTGGGGAAGAGGAATATACACCAAATATCCGTCAATCCATGTAGAACCGATGATACCTAGATGGACCAATATTGAGGGTATAAATAATCACCTGTTATCCCATACTGATTTGCAAGTATCGATGGTTCCTCTATTGTCCCCATCGATGTTTTCTAGTCGGACAAACTATGAGAGGACTGAGGATTCACTTTCTGTCCCTAACTTGGCTACCACATCAGTGGCTTTACCAACAATTCCATTATCAACATCACATGAATTTTCCGAACAAATGCTTCATCAAGTGGATCCTTTGACGGCTCCTCCACAATTGATTCCTCTTATGGACCCCCCCACATGTTCTTCAATCTTCTTTATCATTTTCACAGATGATTTCTCCAATGGTTCCACAATTGTATCCTCTAGTACCTCAAAATATGGTTGTTAGAACTCCTACAAATCAAATGCCTTCAACATCAATTGCTTCCCCGATGCCTTCACCACTGATAGCTCCTCAATTATCAGCTTTAATGTGTTCACCAATGACATCACAAATGGATCCTTCAATAGACAACCCCCCAATGGATGTGCAGATGCCTATGAATAACTACCAGAACAACTCCTTTGACACTCCACAGAGTTTGCCGTTGTCAGAAATATTTAAATTGAATAATGATAATGCAGTGACTTTATTGGAGGACCTATCATTAAACAATATTACTGCTCGAGATCCTAAAAACACCAACGATATCTAAAGACTTTGGATTGGTTTGTCTCTCTTTCTACGAGTAATATTTTATATATTCACGTTGTCGAATGGAATTTTAGTGACTATAAATGTTTTGTATGTCTAAGTTATGTAATAGGAATCGCCACATCTCTTTTACCTTTTTCTCATTTTTAGTTTACATCTGTTATTTTAGTTTTTTAAACTTTGTTATTTCAACCGCTTATTAAATATATGATCAATTTAAATATTTACTATAATTGAATTTAAATGTTCTATTTATCATGGTTTCACTAGATGATCTCTTACACAGAAAACACTAAACAAATTAATTTATAATTTTTATTCTAAAACTTTTCAACGTAAACTAATAGCACATCTAAATTTAAGAATGTATTTACAGATTTAAGAAAATTATCAATAAAACCTATTCCATATCCGTACTTAAAATATGCTTATATAAAGTAAAAGATTCATTACTTTATTAGTTATATCACGTTTAGAAAAAACTAAGTTTTCAATTTTAAGTTAATTATCTATGAGTACTTTTTATTGCACTCCTAAAACATTAAATTATATCATCACATTTACTTTTTTCTAATTATTTTAATTTGGTTGTTATTCTTTTTTATGTCGAGAAATTTGTTGCCCAAAAAAGGATTTTGTTGTTTATTTTGAACATTCAAAAGATATAAATATTTGATTTTAGGCTAAAATGTATATTTTTAGTCGTTATTTGTCTCATATTTATTATTTTTACTCTTCTTTTTTTAGCATGAATTTTATGAATACACTATATCTCATAAAAAGATATAGTGTATTTTATTTGCAGGAACAAATTGGCATGAAGATGAAAAATATTGGGGATACACAATTTAGAAATCAACCCAAGAGAGAGTACCTTAAACAAGGACAACAATCAACAACCATTGATGGTTTTCAAGCAAAACACATGCCCCAATCATTCATCCAATAATTTGGTGGATGACTTAAATCAATAATTAGGAGATGTTCAAGTGGAATAACCAAGTCAATGACCTAATCAAACAATAGTTTTAGAAAAACAATAATTGAATTCCACTCAATATCATAAGAAATCATTTTAAATAAACAAGTCTTAAAAAAGGAAATATCAATTCTACACTATCACAATCTATGAATTTATCAAATTATCAAGAGAGTTTAATAATAGATCCTGGGCTACCTCGAAAGAACTACTTAAGAGACAAAAATAAATAAGTATTATTCCCTCAAATGCTAAGAGGACTCACCAATAGCTAAAAGTAGGATGATCTACAATGATGCAGTGGTTGAGGATCAGTAATACCTGTATCGGCATTATAAAATTATAGAGAGTCAAATTCTGTTTGAACATAAAATGTACAGTGTGTAAAACAGATGGAACAAAAATCAAGCTTAGAAGTACTCAACTCAAAGGACTTAATACAGAAAGATAACTAAACTCCGTAAAGCATTACATGTTTGAAAGTAAAAACTACGCTTTAAAATTTACTCAATTATATGAAGCTCAATCAAAGCATATCATATACTATCAGAGGAATTCTCTAATAACAATTATCACTTATTGATCTAGTGATGATACAACATATTGCACCGCCATTGCCATAGTTCTCAAATACATTGCTAGTGTAAGGGATGATCAATCTCATTAGATCCACAATTAATAAAAGTCTTCTTCAGGGATAAGAGAGGCATAACCTTTATCTTATGTGGGTAACGTAGTTTATGAGGTTTGAGTTATTGTTTATCTTACCCGGTTCGATGATTAATACTACTCCTATGTCACAAACAAAAATAGATCGAAAATAAAAGAAGATGAAATTAAGCAGAAATCATCTCAAACATGACATACAAATCACAAAATCTGGAGTCATAAGTGCAAGATCCTCAAAAGTAATACAGAAGTGTAAATAAACATGTCTCAAATACAATACCAGGTTGTCTCAAAGTATCTGATACAAAGTATGGAAGAGGAAATGAAGAAAATCCCAAAGACCTATGGTGACTCGAAGACTGATCCTCTTCAGAAGGATCTGGATGGATACAGTGAAGATCTACTAAAGTGAATCAGCTACCCTATGTGGATCCTTGTGCTCGATTTATATGAATGAAATTGAATAAGAGTGAGTACACCTAAATGTACCTAATTGGTTCAACGATTGGGTAAGAGAAATCGAAACAACATGTAATAATGAAAAACCCTATCCCTGCATCCAAAATGATTAGAACACAATAAATATACATGATAATACTAAGCTACGATTTCCTCAAGAACCCATGATGCCATTGTAAAGACCCAGATTTCTCCTAATGGTATTGCCTAGAGGTCTTGACATTTTCCCTCGGGAAAACTGCAAGTCATCACTGGACGGAGGAGCCTACACGGCCCGTGTGAAGCCACATAGTCCGTGTGGCCTTCCGTGTGGCTTGCTATGTGGAAAATTTTCTAAGTACAAAATTACCATCTCGTAACTTTGTCATGCAAAATTTATTTCGAGTCTCTTTACACGGACAATGTCACGGCCCGTGTGGTACTTGATGGTTCATAAAAGCATCCGTGTGATAGCACTTATTCCCGTGGAATTTTCCTTCACCAGATTCTAAGTCCTGGGCCACGACACTGTTCATAGTCCGTGTGCTGATACACGGACCGTATATCGGACCGTGTGACCCAGACAGACCAAATTTAGGTCCGTTTCATTAATGGAATTTATGAAATTCCGGTTCATTTTAAATGTGAATTATGACTATTTACCTATCCTAAACCCTTAATTCACCTGAAAACCCCCTCCTCTCTTCACTACTTCACCTAGATCACTCTACCGTTCCTAAGATCATTTTCCTATTCCTCCCCACTTCTCTTGCAAGGATCAAATAAGGTTCTCTATTGGAGTCAATTCAAGTCTGGTTTCTACTCCTCAAATCAGGTATGTAGGATTGATTCTTGGTCCCTTTCAACCAAGAAGACCCATAATTTCATTCAAGCTATTTTCATGAGTTTTAGTCTACTTTAAATGTGGATTTTTACTATTTGATCTTATTGACTTCAATCAATGCATGAGGTTGTACATTACTCATGATTTTAAGTTATTTTAAGCTCTATTATGAAGAATCACATTGAGTTATGCAATTATGAACATGCATGTCCCCTTAAAAATGATTTTATGCATGAGTGATCTATACTACGTTTTTCATATGGATTTTATTGTAGATTTTCTAGACTTCATATTATATTGCTGATTTTAGATTTAATCTGCATTACCCATGCCATTCCTACATCATGCGTTGCATTGCATTGACGAGCATCGGTTTACATGGAAATTATGAAGTGGGTTAAACCCAATTACATTTTATGAAATGAATATGAAATGATTTCGATAAGGCATTGGTTATGACAAGAAGGTGATCACCGGTATGTCTATGACTATGGCTCTTTGAGCATCTTGCGTGCTTGCACCATCTTGTGTATGTAGATGAGTTATTCCTTGCATGGGCATTGTGATTATGATCTTATGATTTGGAATTTGAGCCTAAAGATGCATTGAACATTTTAAATGGATGTTGACCCTCTTAAAAGCACGTATGTACATATATGGAAGTATTCATGTGGGATGTTTTACTTAGCACCGATGGATTGGGGGCCCTTCCCCTTTTCTTGAACTATGTGCCAACATAGGAACATTTGCCATTACCGAAATGATCGAGTCATAAGGAATGGTTATTTGTCTATTATGATTTTGTCTTGATATGATCTTCTTGTAAAAATCCTTCAGAAATGGTGAGTTTGTAAAGAAGGTGACCATCCCTGAAATGGTGAGTCTGTAAGGTGTGATCTAGATTACCTTTGGCAAGTAATCTTCTCTCTACCGATGGGAGGTCCAAATTGGGCTAATTCATGTGAAGCTCTCATGGATTTGGTTTGTCGATTATAGTCCATCCCCGCTATGTAGGAACACTATCACATTGCATGCATCATGAATTTCATGGCATCTTGTATACTAGTCTTCCTTGGATATATATATATATATATATATATATATATATATATATGATTCTTCCTATATTATGTGCCCTTGTTATCTAACATCGAAATGTAGGTTGATAATTCATATGCATTGTATGCTCGCATACTTATTACATTCAAATGTACTAACACATATTCTATGCCTATATGATTTTACCATGTAGGGACCGAGCAGTTAGAGTACCAACTATTTGAAGACTAGTTCACTCTCGGAATCCTTGTGGTGAGTCCTGTCTTTCAAGGGCCAGCCGACTATCTTCTTTTATTTGTTATTTTTGAATGATTCCTTTTTTTTCCTTATTTGAGGGTAAGCCCGGGATTTGTTCTAGCCCCCGACCCTTTTACTAGAGGCACTGTTGGACACTGTGTACTTTGATTGTTATATTCATACCGCGTTCTCTAAATGATTCTCGAGTTGTGTTGTGGTTGCTATCATATGCTTGAGTGCTAATCTTGAACCGATGATGTGGTTATGGTTACTTGAGGCTTTTTTGGCGGCTCTTGGGTCCCCAATCGCCGTGTCACGTCTAGGCCCCCACCTCGGTTCATGACAAAAGATGGTATCAGAGTCCTAGGTCTATAAATGGTACTCAGAGTCCAACATGTCACGTTGACTAGAGTCCTATTCATGCGTGTGAAGTGCACCACACCTATGGGTGGGGGCTACAGAGACATTTTAGGAATTACCTCACTTTTTCATGTCATGTCATGCTGTGACCGGTATGTGTAACTCTTTTACTTAACAGTGTCGTTGATCTATTTCAGCAAATGCCTCGAGGAAGACCCCCTCTACCTAGACCGGCCTGGCTGATGAAGGTCAGGTTCCCCACGAGCCCATGGAGGAGCCTATTTCAAATGGTGAATTTCGTACAGCTTTTGCCATGCTTGCTCAAGTGGTGACTACTCAGGAAAGACAAGCTAACGTGCCACGGGATCCTACGACTACTTCCAGGGTGAGGGATTTCACCCAGATGAACACTCCTGAATTTTATGGGTCAAGGGCCGATGAGGATGCTCAGGAGTTCATTGATGAGCTTACAAAGATACTGAACATTATGGGCATCACATCTGAGGAAACAACTGGAGTGGCTGCTTACCATCTGAAAGACATGGCCCAAGTATGGTATACTCAGTGGTCTATGGAAAGAGTCTGTGGTAGTGACGTCAACTGGGAAGAGTTCAAATTTGCCTTCCTTGATCGTTTCTTTCCGCTTGAGATGAGGGAGCCCAGAATAACTGAGTTTATCAACCTCAAGTAGGGGAGTATAATTTTGAGGGATTACGCCCTCAAGTTCACCAAGCTTTCTAAATATGCTCCGTCCCTGGTGGTCGATCCCCGTGCAAAGGATGCACAAGTTTGTTTTAGGTGTGTCTAATTTACTTGTGAAGGAATGTCATACTGCTATGCTGATACGGGACATGGATATTTCCAAACTGACGGTGTATGCTGAGCAGATCGAAGGGGACAAACTCATAGAGAAAAGGGCACACGATCCCAAGAGAGCCCATTTTGACGGTCAATTCTCTAGTGTCCAAAATATTTGTTTTGGTCATTTTTAGCAGGGCCAAGGTTCGGGAAATGGGGTAGCCAATGCTCGAGCACCTCCCCCCCAGGCACCGATGGGTGGCGGTCCAGGGTATCCTATGTATGATAGGTGCGGGAAACCCCACATGGGCGCCTGTCGGAGGGATTTTGGACTTTGTTTTGGATGTGGGGGTAAGGATCATAAGGTTGCGGATTACCCTAGGAATGCAGGCGGAGGCCAAGGTCAGGTAGCCCAAGGCGGGCAAGGTCAACAAACGGATTCTTAAGGTGTTTCCCCAAGGAACAACATGTTCTGTGCACTCCATGCCTGCCAGGATGTTGAGGAGGCTCCAGATGTCACGACTGGTATGTTAAAAGTCTTTGATTTTTATGCTTATGCTTTGCTTGACCCAAGTGCAACTTTGTCTTTTGTGATTCCACCGTTGGCCATTAAGTTTTGCTTGAGTCCCCAGATTTTAAAGGATCCTTTTTCAGTCTACACCCCTATGGGTGAATCTATTGTTGCTCATAGAGTCTATCATGGTTTCCTATTGCTGTGTTGCATGAAATCTTTCTGTGTGATCTTGTTGTACTTGAGATGTTTGATTTTGATGTGATCCTTGGAATAGATTGGCTACATGCATCATATGCTTCTATAGATTGTAGAACCCGGAAGGTCCAGTTCCAACCCCCTGGTGATCCCGTTCTTAAATGGAAGAGTGGTGATTCCTCTATTAAAGGTAGGTTTATTTCCTACCTCAAGGCACGGAGAATGATTTCCAAGGGGTATATTCATTATATTGTGAGGGTAAAGGATGTATAGTCTGAAGTGCCCACTCTTGAGTCGGTCCCTGTGGTAAATGAGTTTTTTGATGTGTTTCCCGAAGACTTACCAGACATTCCTCCGGAGAGAAGGGTAAACTTTGGCATAGAACATTTTCTAGATACTCAGCCTATTTCTATTCCTCCATATCGTATGGCACCGATAGAATTGAAAGAATTAAAAGAGCAGCTAAAGGATCTGCTTGAGAAGGGTTTAATTCGGCCTAGTATATCTCCATAGCGTGCTCTAGTGTTGTTTGTGCGGAAGAAGGATGGGTCCCTTCGGATGTGTATCGACTATAGGCAATTGAATAAGGTGACTGTTAAGAATAAATACCCGCTGCCTAGGATTGATGACTTGTTTGACCAGTTTCAAGGTGGTACTCATTTCTCAAAGATTGATCTCTGTTCTGGGTATCATTAGTTGAAGGTTAGGGAATGTGATACTCCTAAAATAGCTTTTCGGACAAGGTATGGGCCTTTCGAATTTATGGTAATGTCGTTTGGCCTAACCATTGCTCCGGTCGCATTTATGGAACTGATAAACCTAGTGTTTGAGCCATTCCTAGACAATTTTGTGGTGGTCTTCATCAATGATATTCTCATTTACTCTCGAAGTGGGCAGGAGCACGAGAATCACTTAAGGATGGTTCTCTAAATGCTAAGGGAAAAGAAATTTTATGCCAACTTTAGCAAGTGTGAATTTTGGCTGGGCGAAGTGGCCTTCCTTTGTCATGTGGTGTCCGACGACGGTATCAAAGTGGACCCAAAGAAAACTGAGGCCATGAAGAATTGGCCTAGACCATTTACTCCTTTGGATATTCATAGTTTTCTCGGGTTGGACTGGTAATACAAAAGGTTAAGGGAAGGGTTCTCATCTATTGCATCTCTATTAACCAAGTTGACCCAGGAGTAGGCTAAGTTTGTATGGTCGGGTGAATGCGAGAAGAGTTTTCAGACTTTGAAGGATCGGCGTAGATCAACTCCCATCTTGACCTTACCAAATGGTCTAGAGGGATTTGTGGTGTATTGCGATGCCTCGCGGATCGGATTGGGTTATGTGCTTATGCAAAATGGTAAGGTGATAGCGTATGCATCCAGGGAGTTGAAGGTGCATGAACATAACTACCCCACACATGATCTTGAATTGGCAGTGGTGGTTTTGGCTTTAAAAATTTGGAGATATTATTTGTACGGGGTTTATGTTGACGTGTACACCGATTACAAGAGTTGGCAGTACGTCTTCACCCAGAGAGATCTCAACTTGAGACAAAGGAGGTGGTTGGAGCTCCTGAAGGATTATGATATGAGTGTTCTATATCATCCGGGCAAGGCAAATGTTGTCGCAGACGCTTTCAGTAGGTTGTCTATGGGGAGTGTGGCGTATGTTAGGGAGGAGAAGAAGGAATTGGCAAGAGATGTGCACAAGTTAGCTAGGTTCGTGTGTCAATGCCCGAGTTGTCAATAGGTGAAAGTAGAACACCAAAGGCCTGGTGGTTTTGACATAGGACATAGAGATTCCTACATGGAAGTGGGAGGATGTGAACAAGGGCTTTATAGTTCGGTTTCCTTTAAATCAAATGCAATTCGACTCTATTTGGGTCATTATGGATCGCATGACTAAGCCAGCTCATTTTCTACCAGTTAGGACTACTTTTAGTGCCGAAGACTATGCAAGGTTGTATATCCAAGAGTTGGTGAGGTTTCATGGTGTACCTAGGTCTATTATATCGTATAGAGGCACCCAATTCACTTCTCACTTCTGGAAATCTTTTCAGAAGGGACTCGGGACTAAGATTAAATTGAGCACCGCCTTCCATCCTCAAACAGATGGCCAAGCAAAAAGGACTATCCAAACCTTGGAGGACATGTTGAGGGCTTGTGTGTAGGAGTTTAAGGGAAATTGGATGACCATCTTCCCCTTATTGAGTTTGCTTATAATAATAGCTTCTATCGTTTGAAGCTCTGTATGGGAAAAGGTGTAGATCACCGGTGGTGTGGTTTGAGTTGGGAGAGATGGCCTTAGTTGGCCCAGATTTGGTGATGGAGGCCATGGGCAAGGTAAAGGGATTAGGGAAAGGTTGAAAGCAGCAAAAAGTCGCCAAAAGTCCTATTCAGATGTTATAAGAAGGGACATTGAATTTCATTGGGTGTATATGAAGGTTTCTCCTATGAAGAATGTGATGCATTTTGGTAAGAAGGGCAAACTAAGTCCCTGGTATGTTGGTCCTTACGAGGTTATTGAGCGGATTGGAGGTGTGGCTTACAAGTTGGAGCTAACTCCGGATTTGAGTTCCATTCATCCAGTTTTCCATGTATCTATGATGCAAAGCTAGTTGGTAATCCTAGCACCATTGTGCCTTTGGAGGATATGGAGATGGAGGAAAACTTGTCTTATGAGGAAGTGCTGGTGGCAATCTATGATAGGCAAGTAAAGCGGCTTCGTAATAAGGATGTGGCATCGGTGAAGGTACTTTGGAGAAATCAGCAAGTGGAGAGCACTACTTGGGAGGCGGAGCTGGACATGGTGAAATGATACCCTCATCTTTTCCGATCTACTCAATCCTAAGGTACTAGTATTCTTCCTTGTCTAATGGCATTTTTGAAATTTCGGTTGTTTTAAACATGAGTCACGACTTTTTACCTATCCTAATCCCTAAATTCACCTGAAAACCCCTCTCCCTTTCACTCTTCCACCAAGATCACTCTACTCCTCTTAAAGTCACTTCTCCATTCCCCTCAATTCCTCTTTCAAGGTTTCAAGCTAGAGTTCCAACTGGGGTCAGTTCAAGTGTGATTTTTACTCTTCTAGTCAGGTATGTGGGATTGATTCTTGGTCACTATCAACCAAGAAGACCTAAAAATTTCCTTTCAATTGATTTCGTAAATTTTAGTCACTTTAAATGTGAATTTTTACTATTTGATCTTGTTAACTTCAATCAATGCATTGGTTGTACATTATTTATGATTTTATGTTATTTTAGGCTCTATTATGATGAATCACATTGAGTTATGAGATTATGAACATCCATGTCTCTTTAAAGGTATTATTATGCATGGATGATCTATACAACAATTTTCATATGGATTTTATTGTGGATTTTCTAGATATCATATTATATTATTGATTTTGGATTTACTCTACATTACCCATGCCCTTCCTACACCATGCATTGTATTGCATTCATGAGCATCAATTTACATGGAAATTATGAAGTGGGTTAAACCCGATTATTTTTTATGAAGTGATTATGAAATGGCTTTGATAAGGCATTGGTTATAATAAGAATGTGATCACTGGTATGTCTATTTTTATGGCTCTTTGAGCATCTTGGGTACTTGCACCAACTTGCATATGTAAATGAGTTATTCCTTGCATGAGCATTATGTTTATGATCTTTTGATTTGGCATTGAGCCCAAATGTGCATTGAACGTTTTGAAATGGGTACTTGACTCTCTTGAAAGCACGTATATACCTATACATATAAGTATTCTTGTGGGATGTTGTTGACTTAGCACCGATGGTTTGGGGGCCCTCCCCCTTTCCTTGAACTATGTGCAAACATAGAGATGAATGATATTTGTCTATCTTGCTTATGCTATGATATGTTTGATATGATTCTTATAAATCCTTTCGAAAAGCGTAGTCGTAAGAAAGGTGATATCCACCAAAAAGGGTGGTCGTAAGGTGTGATATAGATTACCTTTGGCAAGTAATCTTCTCATGTAATAGCTCGCATGGATTTGGTTTGTCGGTTATAGTCCATCCCCATTATATAGAAGCATAATCGTATAGCACGCATCACGAATTCCCTGGCATCTTGTATAATGAATTCCATTGCTTATATGATCTTTGTATATTATCTGCCCTTGTCATCTAACATTGGTATGCAGGTTCAGTAAGTTATATGCATTCCATGCCCGCATACTTTGTACATCCAAATGTACTAACATATACTCAATGCCTACATGATTTTACCAAGTAGGGACTGAGCAGTGTGGGCACCAGCCACTAGACAAATAGTCCATTCTTGAAGATTTTGCGGTGGGGCCCATTTTTCAAAGGTGATCTAGTTATTTCTTATCATTTTTATGTATGTTCTTTTGTTGAGGGTGAGCCCGAAACTTGTCCTGGCCCCCATTCCTTGACTAGAGGCTATGTTGACACTCTATGAATCTTTCATAGACAAGGATATTCTAGATGTCGTATTGCTTATCTATCAATAAATTGATTCTTAAGACTTAATTTATGTTATTTAGTTATATGTGTTTAGAAGCTATTTCGAACCGATGATGTGGATATTGATAACTGAGGCTTGTTCGGGGACTCTTGGGTCCCCATTCGTCGTGTCACATCTAGGCCTAAAATCGTGTCGTGACAAAAGATGGTATCAGAGCCCTAGGTTTATAATGGTCCTCGGAGTCCAACATTCTGCGTTGAGTAGAGTCCTATTCAAGGGTGTGAAGTGCACTATATCTATGAGTGGAAAGCTACGGAGACATATTAGGAAATTCCTCCCATCTTCATGTCTTGTGTCGTGCTGTGACTGGTTTATGAAATTCCCTTACTTACCGATGTCGTTGATCTATTTCAGCAGCTGCCTCAAGGAAAACCCCCTCTACTTAGGCCGGCTCTAGTTGATAAAGATCAGGCTCCTCACGAGCCTAAGGAGGAGCCTATTTCAAATGGTGAATTCTGCACCGTATTCGCCATGCTTGCTCAGGTGGTGACTACTCAAGTGAGGCAAGCTAACTTGCCACGGGACCCTATCCCCGGATCTAGGGTGAGGGACTTCGCCTGGATGAATCCTCCAGAGTTCTACGGGTCAAGGGTTGATGAGGATGCTCAGGCGTTCATTGATGAGCTCTCAAAGATACTGAATATTATGGGCGTCTCTTCTGAGGGAAAATCTGGACTGGCTATGTACTAGCTGAAGATGTAGCTCAAGTGTGGTACACTCAGTGGGCTTTGGAAATGGTCTATGGTGGTGATGTTAACGGGGGGAGTTCAAATCTGCCTTCCTTGATTGCTTTTTCCCACATGAGCTGAGAGAGGCTAGAATGACCGAGTTTATCAACCTCAAGCAGCGGAGTATGAGTGTGATGGTTTATGCCCTCAAGTTCACCAATCTTTACAAATATGCTCCGTCCCTGGTGGCCGATCCCCGTGCAAGGATGCACAAATTTTTTTCGGGTATTTCTGACTTTCTTGTGAAAGAATGTCATACTGCTATGCTAATTCGAGACATGGATATTGCCAGACTCATGGTGTATGCTGAGCAAATCGAAGGGGAAAACTCAAAGAGAAAAGGATATACGACCCCAAGAGAGCCCACTTTGACGTTAGGTTCTCCGGCGCTAGAAATGATAGGTTTGGTCACTTTCAGTAGGGCCAAGGTTCGGGAGCTCGGATGGCCGATGCTCCGGTACCCACTCCCGAGGTACCGGTGGGTTGCAGACAAGGATATCCTATATGTGATAAGTGTGGGAGACCTCACACCGGTGCCTACCGGAGGGATTTGGGACTTTGCTTCGGATGCGGAAGTAAAGATCATAAGGTTGCTGATACGCGCGAAGGCCAAGGTCAAGTAGCCCAAGGTAGGCAGGGTCAACAAAGGGATCCCCAAGGAAAAACTGGTTCTATGCACTCCATGCCCGCCAGGATATCGAGGAAGCTTCGGATGTCATGGCTGGTATGTTAAAAGTCTTTGATTTTGATGCTTATGTTTTGCTTGACCTGGGTGGAAATTTGTCTTTTGTGACTCCGGTGTTGGCTGTTTAGTTCGGTTTGAGCCCCCAGATTTTAAGGGAGCCTGTCTCGATCTACACTCCCGTGGGTGAATCTGTTGTTGCTCATAGGCTCTATCAAGGATGCCCTGTTGCTGTGTTGCATAAAAGTTTTCCATCTGATCTTGTGGAACTTGAGATGTTTGATTTTGATGTGATTCTTGGAATGGATTGGTTGTATGCATCATATGCTTCCATAAATTGTAGAACCTGGAAGGTCCTGTTCCAACATCCCGGTGAGCAAGTTCTTGAATGGAAGGGTGGTGACTCCTCTATTAAACGTTGGTTTATTTCCTTCCTCAAGGCGCGGAAAATGATTTCTAAGGGGTGCATCTATCATATTGTAAGGGTCAAGAATACGGATTCCGGAGTGCCTACTCTCGAGTCGGTCCTTGTGGTGAATGATTTTTCAGATGTATTTCCCAAAGACTTACTCGGCATTCCTCTGTATAGAGAGGTATACTTTGGCATAGATCTTCTTCTAGATACTCAGCCTATTTCTATTCCTCCGTATTGTATGGCACCGGCAAAATTGAAAGAGTTAAAGGATCAGTTAAAGGACCTATTGGAGAAGGGTTTCATTCGGCCTAGTATATCACTGTGGGGTGCTCCAGTGTTGTTTGTAAGGAAGAAGGATGGGTCCCTCCATATGTGTATTGACTACATGCAACTAAATAAGGTGACTGTTAAGAACAAGTACCTGTTGCCTTGGATTGAGGACTTGTTTGATCAGCTTCAAGGTGCCACTCACTTCTCAAAAATTGATCTCTGTTCCGGCTATCATCAGTTGAAGGTTAGGGAATGTGATATCCTCAAAACAACTTTTTGAACGAGGTATGGGCATTTCGAATTTTTGGTGATGTCGTTTGGCCTAACTAATGCTCCGACCGTATTTATGGACTTGATGAACCGAGTGTTTAAACCATTCCTAGACAGCTTTGTTGTGGTATTCATTGACGATATTCTCATTTACTCCCGAAGTGAACAGGAGCACGGGAATCACTTGAAGATGGTTCTCCAAACTCTGAGGGCAAAATAATTGTATGCAAAGTTTAGCAAGTGTGAATTCTGGTTGGGCGAAGTGGCCTTCCTCGGCCATTTGGTTTCCAGGTACGATATCAAGGTGGATCCGAAGAAAACTGAGGCCGTGAGGAATTGGCCCAGATTGTTTACTCCTTTGGATATTCGCAGCTTCCTCGGGTTGGCGAGGTACTACAGAAGGTTTGTGGAAGATTTCTCATCTATTGCGTATCCATTGACCATGTTGACCCAGACGCAGGCTAAGTTTGTATGGTTGGATGAATGTGAGAGGAGTTTTTAAACTTTAAAGGATCGGCTTACGTCGGCTCCTGGCTTGACCTTGCCAAATGGAGAGGGGTTCATAGTGTATTGTGATGCCTCACGAATTGGGCTGGGTTGTGTACTTATGCAGAATGGTAAGGTGATAGCGTATTCATCAAGATAGTTTAAGGCACATGATCATAACTACACCACAGATGACCTTGAATTGGCAGCGGCAGTCTTTGATTTGAAGATTTGGAGACATTATTTGTGTGTGGTTCATGTCGATGTGTTCACCGATTATAAGAGTTTGCAATATGTTTTCACCCAGAGGGATCTTAACCTAAGGCAAAGGAGGTGGTTGGAGCTTCTAAAGGATTACAATATGAGTTTTCTATATCATCCAGGTAAGGCCAATGTTGTGGCCGACACTCTCAGCAGGTTGTCTATGGGAAGTGTGGCGCATGTTGGGAATGGAAAGAAGGAATTGGTGAGGGACGTTCACCAATTGGCTAGGTTGGGTGTCAGGTCGACTGATTCCAGCGAGGGTGGTATTCGAGCTTACAATGGGGCAAAATCTTCCGTGGTGAACGAGGTAAGAGCTAAGCAAGATCTAGACCTATCGTTACTTGAGTTGAAGAAGTGGGTTGCTGCAAAAGAGATCGAGGTGTTCTCCCAAGTGGGAGATGGTGTACTCCGGTACTAATACCGGCTTTGTGTTCATGATGTGGATGACCTTAGGAGAGGGATATTGCTCTATTTACCATGTGTCTACCAAGATGTACCGAGATCTGAAGGAGGTGTATTGGTGGCAGGGTATGAAGAGGGATATTGCTAAGTTCATGTCCGAATGCCCGAGTTGTCAACAGGTGAAGGTGGAACACCAAAGGCCTGGCGCTCTGGCGCAGGACATAGAGATTCCCACATGGAAATGGGAGGATGTGAACATGGACTTTGTGGTTGGATTGTCTTGGACCCGAAGGCAATTTGACTCCATCTGGGTTGTTGTTGATCGGATGACGAAGTCAGCTCTTTTTCTACTAGTTAAGGTTACTTTCAGTGTTGAGGACTATGCGAGGTTGTATATCCAAGTGTTGGTAAGGTTGCATGGTGTACCTAGGTCCATTATATCGGATCATGGTGCTCAATTCACTTCCCACTTTTGGAGGTCTTTTCTAAAAGGCCATGGGACTAAGACTAAGTTGAGCACCGCTTTTCACCCTCAGACCGATGGCCAAGCGGAGAGGACTATTCAAACTATGGAGGATATGTTGAGGGCTTGTGTGTTGGAGTTTAAGGGAAATTAGGATGACCATCTTCCACTCATCGAGTTCACTTACAATAATAGCTTCCATGCTAGAATTGAAATGGCATTGATTGATGTGTTGTACGGGAGAAGGTGTAGGTCACCAGTGAGGTGGTTTGAGTTGGGAGATATGGCTTCAGTTACCCCGGATTTGGTATTGGATGTCATGGAGAATGTAAAGGTGATCAGGGAGAGATTGAAAGCGGTCCAAAGTCGTCAAAAGTCCTATTCGGATATTAGGAGGAGGGACCTTGAATTTCATGTCGGTGATTGTGTGTATGTGAAAGTTTCTCCTATGAAAGGTGTGATGCGTTTCGGTAAGAAGGGCAAGCTAAGCCCCCAGTATGTTGGTCCTTACGAGATTGTTGAGCGGATTGGAGGTGTGGCTTACATGTTGGAGTTACCTCCATATTTAGGCTCCATTCACCCGGTCTTCCATGTGTCTATGTTGAGGAAGCTAATTGGTTACCCTAGCACCATTGTGCCTTTGGAGGGAATTGAAGTTGAGAAAAACTTGTCCTATGTGGAGGTGCCGATAGAGATCTTGGATAGACAAGTAAAGCTGCTTTGTAAAAAGGATGTGGACTCGGTGAAGGTACTTTGGAGAAATCAACAAGCGGAAAGTGCTACATGGGAGGCGAAGATGGACATGGTGAAACGATACCCTCATCTTTTCCAATCCACTAAAGCTTAAGGTACTAGGATCCTTCCTTGTCTGATGTTGCCATTCTCTCCCTCTTGAGTCTCATGATATGACATGCATACGTGTGCACTAAAAGATTTTTTTCTACAAGTGTTTCTAGGGATTTGGATACAATCTTGATATGATATTAAGGGTCTTGAACTATAGTTTTTGCATGATGCTTTTGGTACAAATCTTTTTTTTATTGAATTATGCATTGTATCTTGTGTCGGATGTGTCTTGCCCTAATTCTAACCTTTCAAACCTTGTTCTTCCACATTTGGGAAGGAATGTCCCCAAAGGGGAGATGATGTAAAGACCCAGACTTCTCTCTCACTGGCATTACCTTGATGTCCTGAAATTTTCCCCAGGAAAACTGCCAGGCATCACCTCACGGAGGAGCCTACACGGCCCGTGTGGAGTCACACGGTCTGTATAGCTTCCCGTGGAGTGACACCTGATAGGTTCCCCGTTGGGGAAAACTTGGGACGTGGAAAAACAATTTCCAAGTGAAGGTACACGGATCTTCACACGGTCCATGTGACGCCACATGGCCCGTGTGGCCTTCCGTTTGGCTTACTGTGTGGAGAGTTACCTTTACACGGAGTAAGTCACGCCCCGTGTGACATCAGATGGTCCGTGAACTTGTTCGTGTGGTGCTACTTAGTTCACTGAAATTTTACTTCTGCGAGTTCTAAGTCCTGGGCCATGGCACTATTCACGGTTCGTGTGATGCTACACGGACCGTGTGACTCAGACGGACCAAATTTAGATCTGTTTCATCAATGGCATTTTTGAAATTTCGGTTGTTTTATACATGAATCACGACTTTTTACCTATCCTAATCCATTAAATTCACCTGAAAACCCCTCCCCCTTTCACTCTTCCACCAAGATCACTCTACTCCTCTTAAAGTCACTTCTCCATTCCCCTCAATTCCTCTTTCAAGGTTTCAAGCTAGAGTTCCAATTAGGGTCAGTTCAAGTCCGATTTCTCCTCTTCAAGTCAGGTATGTAGGGTTTATTCTTGGTCTCTTTCAACCAAGAAGACCCACAAATTTCCTTTCAATTGATTTCATAAACTTTAGTCACTTTAAATGTGACTTTTTACTATTTAATCTTGTTAACTTCAATCAATGCATGGGTTGTACATTATTCATTATGTTAAGTTATTTTAGGCTCTATTATGATGAATCACATTGAGTTATACAATTATGAACATGCATGTCCCCTTAAAGATGGAATTATGCATGGGTGATCTATACTGCGATTTTCCAATGGATTTTATTGTGGATTTACTAGAATTCATATTATATTGTTGATTTTGGATTTACTCTACATTACCCATGCCCTTCCTATACCATGCATTACAATGAATTTATGAGCATCGGTTTACATAGAAATTATGAAGTGGGTTAAACCCAATTATGTTTTATGAAGTGATTATGAAACGAATTTGATAAGGCATTGGTTATGACAAGAAGGTGATCACCGATATGTCTATGTTTATGGCTCTTTGAGCATCTTGGATGCTTGCACCATCTTGCATATGTAGATGAGTTATTCCTTGCATGAGCATTATGATTATGATCTTGTGATTTCGCATTGAGCCTAAATGTGCGTTTAACGTTTTGAAATGGGTACTTGACTCTCTTAAAAGCATGTATATACCTATACATATAAGTATTCTTGTGCGATGTTGTTTACTTAACACCAATGGGTTGGGGGCCCTCCCCCTTTCCTTGAACTGTGTGCCAACATAGGGACGAATGATATTCGTCTATCTTATTTATACTGTGACATGTTTGATATGATTATTGTAAATCCTTCCGAAAAGCGTGGTCGTAAGGAAGGTAACCATCCATCGAAAAGTATAGTCGTAAGGTGTGATGTAGATTACATTTGACAAGTAATCTTCTCCCTACCGGTGGGAGGTCCAAATCGGTCTAATTCATGTAATAGCTTGCATGGATTTGGTTTGTCGGTTATAGTCCATCCTCGTTATATCGGAGCATTATCACATTGCACGCATCATGAATTCCCTGACACCTTGTATACTGAATTCCATTGCTTATATGATCTTTGTATATTATGTGCCCTTGTCATCTAACATTTGTATGCAGGTTTGGTAAGTCATATGCATTGGATGACCGCATACTTAGTACATTCAAACGTACTAACGCATACTCCATGTCTACATGATTTTACCATGTAGGGACCGAGGAGTTTGGGCACCAGCCACTGGACGAATTGTCCGTTCTTAAAGATTTTGCGGTGAGCCCCATCTTTCGAGTGCGAGCTAGTCGTTCGGGTTCCAACGTGGTTCTATCAGTAAGATTGTGTGTGGGTGTACCTTCAGGGCTTATGAGGGACAGTAGGCGTATAGGCATATATATTAGGGACTTGCACCCGCATACAACACTATGTCTTAGACTGGGAATAGTTTTGATATGGGCCTCCTCGGATTTCATGAGTTGGTATCATTGCATACCACTTGTGTTGGTTCAAGAGGGTTTCAGTGATACTCCAGACATGCTTACACCATGATCTGAGTTCAGATTTGCTCGACTTATTCCAATTATTTATATTTGAATCTTATGTATTTACAATATTACACTAAGTCAGCCGATGATGCCTACTCGGTGCCTGTTATTGGTACTCACCCCTAATTTTCTACATCTTCCCATAGTGTAGGTCTAGGTAATAGTTTCAATCGTTGAGTTTGGGGTTTGTGAGTTGTTAAAGAGACATTGGTGAGCATCAAAAACTTTAGACACTCAACAATCTCCTTCCTTTTTGATGTTCGTCCTTTATATCTAGACATTGGACTTGTACAGTGTTGCCGCTCGTACATATATAGGAGAATTCCAAGTTATGTATCTTATTGTTATTGTTCTTGTTCTTTATATATATATATAATTGTGTGCTTGTTTCTATCATAAATCTAGTATTGTTGTGATTAGCTATTCAGGACAAGTACCCTGGAGTTGGGAATTAGCTTGCCTATAGGTAGGATCTTCGTAACTTTGTTCACGGGAATCACATAATAAATCAATTATATCTATATAGGATCGATATCTTTAACAAACACTTCATAATATATAAAGTAATTTCATCTATCATATACTAAATCATGAGTCTAGTTATCACATTTTACCATGTAGTCATTTCATTACCTTATGAGATATGTAAAGTAATTTCATGAATAATTCACCCATTTTGAATCTCCATTACCTCCAATATACAAAGAAGGAAAATGCCAAATTCGATTAAACTCAATAAAGTATAGGAATAAACTTGTCTCAATAAAGTCAAGAAGTCAATCCAATACGTGAGCATTCCACTTTCAATTATTTCCAAAACACCAAAATTTATTCAAGTGATGATTCACAATTGAATTCCAAGTTTAATCTGAAATTTGAGGAAAATGGACAAAAAGGCTCAAAAACCAATGTCGGAAAAAAGGGTTGAAATCTAAATTTTTTTACGTGAAATATTCCTTCGGAAATGAGAAATCTTTTAGAGAAACGAACTATGAAACAGAGTTAAATTCAATTAGCAATTATCATTTTCGTTAAATATGATTCAAGAATAAAATCTCCAATTTTTCAACTCAAATTTCTCAATTTGATGTTAAAAACAATAAATAATTAATATGTTATAATGATTCAAGTTTAAAATCACTTGCATGATCAATTACACTTTAAAGAACACTTAAAAATCACCTCCCATGAGCTCCCTAAGTATGAAATGGTAAAAAGGGGTATAGTTCCTGACAAAAGACCAAAAATCAAGTCTCAGATATCACAAAAGTAGCCTAGGGGTCACTTAAGCGACTCCTCAAAAAAGAGCAAGCATTGCTTTTTTGTTAGAGTAAGCACTTTTGCAACCATTTGCTTTTTCAAAGGTAGATAGCTTAAAGGGTCGTCACTTAAGCGGCCAAATCAAAGCTTGAGGGATGCCTAGGCACCAGAACACAATAAGGAAATATCAGTCAACACAAAAACTCATAATCAACCTTCATGATTCTCTCATAATCCCATCCACACAAACTATATATGCATCTCCACTAAATTTCACATACTGGACTCGATGAAATCATCAAAAATTGAACGCAAGGTCTCCTTGACCGAGAATCATATTAATTGCAACTTGGACAACTTAGGTGCTGGGAATACAAAAATGTTATTGGACAACCAATAAGTTATATCAAAACACATTTTAGAAATAAAATCACCTGTTGGAACCAATGGTATCATTTGAAATCTAATTCAAGCATGTGAACTCAAATATTGACCAAAGTCAAACTTCCCATAAGTGTCAACTGAATATCAAACTTTGGACCTCAAATCCACATACAACTCCAACTCTAATTTCAACAAATCTCCTAGATTGATTTCCCTTTTTTAGAACTGATGAAATTATGAAATTCTATTCTGAGACTCGAAATTCCAAAGTAGTCCAACACTCAAAATTTTCAAAAAAATTCAACTTTCAGAATTAATCAAATAGGACTTGGGACAACTATCGGTATAGATAAAATGATATTTTTTTTTACAAAAATATAAAAAATAACCTTCAGCATCATTGCAACCATCAAGACTAGATAGATCAGACATATTCCTCAACAAATATTTCAATCAGTTAAAAAAGCATCAATTAAATTAGTTCTTTTCGCTCTTTTTAGATATTTTTTAATTGATATTTTAAAATTCTCAGCGGCTACATTTTCTTAAATTTATATATGCAATTCTATTTTGAAAATGCTCAATGTTTTCAATCTTTAACTTTATGATTTGTTGACTTACAATATACTTCATCTAATTTTGGATAAATTGTGTTATAGGTCATGATTTGTCATGTTTTTTATTGTTGAACGTTTACTAGTCTCAACCAAGATGAGTATCCTTATTGTCGGTTTCTACATACACAAGCTTTGAAGCATAATTGCTTTCTTCGCTTGAGCATATCATACCTATTACGCTTGGTCTTCACATCTTGATTTAAATAGTGAAAGTTAATTATTAAAATAATTTGAGCAAGGTGTATCACAACATCATAAATGTTTTTATGTTTCTCAAAAAAATTTGTAACCATATTTAGTCAAAACAAATATTTTTTTAATGTGCCTAAATCTCATTTAGTATTTGAGGTATTTGTTTATGTCTAATAAATGTGGATACTAAAATAATAAAAATTTATCATAATTATCCTTAAAGAAGGACATAGCATCAAAATAAATTTTATGTTTTCATTTACTTAAAAATTAGTATAATAGTCTACAACTAATTTCTCTTCTTCGTGAATAACTTTTGATAAAAGAATAAAATATTTCTTTTTATTTTCCTTGGATGTGTCAACAAATTATTTTGATCAGTGTGTTGTGCAATCATTTCATATCCATTTACCACAGAACTAACTAAGAAGAATATTATATACAAGCAGATGAAAGGTTGGTGTAGATTGTATATTAATAAAGCTATACTTAAATATGATTTTGTTTTTAAGGTATTAAAAATTAGTATAAAGAATAAACTAAATATGATTTCTTCCAAAATTGGAGAAAATAATAATGTACTTTGATAAGTGCTGCGAAAATTCTACTCTATCATGTTTTACTATTTAATGTCCAATGAATATTTGTATTAATTAAATCAATTAGCCATAAAATTATTTTATTTTTATGCACAAATAAAATTTAATCAAAATTCACATTAAAAAATTTTTAGCGAATATTTGTAGTATGCTCTTGTTTTAATCTTTATTTATAAACATTCATCAAATAAACAATATTAATTTTTTTAACTTTCTAAATGAAAAATATGATTATACAAATGCATTTCATATAGCACAAAGATCATCCTTTGTGAGTACTACTAATATAGATTTAAATCACACTAATTCTTTTCCTAATAAGAAAAGCTTGACTCAAAAAAGTGAGTTAGGATAAGATTGGAGCCACGAATTTCATATATTTCAAAGTAATAAGACCAAATATTTTTATGTAAAATACTCCTATTTGGTTTTATTAGTAATTTCTATGAACTAAAAATTCTCAATTCAAACTATTTAAGAATTTATAAAAGCTAAATTTTTTCTATAAATAGGAGTCTATTCAAGGCAAACAAAATAACAACAAAGCTACTTTTAAAGAAACACATTTCTCCTCCTCCTCCTAATTTTTACCATGCCTAGAAAGAAAGTGAAGTTAGCTTTCATTGAAAATGAAAATGACAGAAAAGTCTCATATAGAAAAACAGAAAAAGGGTTATTTACAAAGGCGCAAACAACTTAGAATTCTTTGTGATGTTGAAATAGCTGCAATCATTTACGATCCTTTCAAAAATGGAGCTACAGTCTATCCAGACCATGATTCTGCAGTCAATACTCTTACAAAGTTTAAGGAGTTGCCAACAACAGATAGATCCAAAAAGATGATGACAAGAAATCAGTTCATCATGCAAAGGATTGAGAAAATGAAGGAAAAACTACTAAAATTAAGGAAGGAAAATAGGGTGAAGGAAATTACAAATGAGATGTATCAAGTGTTCAATGGAAAAGAAATTCCCATTGACTTGCATCCTTGCGATGTCAACAATCTGAGTTATGTTATCAAGAGAAATCTTAAACAGGTTCATGAAGCAATGAAAAAGAAGATTGGTGAAGAGGAATATACACCAAATATCCCTCAATCCATTGTAGAACCAATGATACCTAGTTGGACCAATATTGAGGGTCTAAATAATCATCTGCTATCCCGTACTGATTTACAAGTATGGATGGTTCCTCCATTGTCTCTATCGATGTTTTCTAGTCGGACAACCTATGAGAGGAATGAGGATTCACTTTCTGCCCCCAACTTGGCTACCGCATCAGTGGCTTTACCAAAAATTCAATTATCCACATCACATGAATTTCCCGAACAAATGCTTCATCAAGTGTATCCTTTTAGGGCTCCTCCACAATTGATTCCTCTTATGGACCCCCCATATGTTCTTCCATCTTCTTTATCATTTTCACAGATGATTTCTCCAGTGATTCCACAATTTTATCCTCTAATACCTCAAAATATAATTGTTAGAACTCCTACAAATCAAATGCCTTCAACAACAACTGTTTCCCCGATGCCTTCACCACTGATAGCTCCTCAATTATCAACTTTAGTGTGTTTACCAATTACATCATAAATGGATCCTTCAATAGACATCCCCCCAATGGTTGTGCAGATGCCTATAATAACTACCTAAACAACTCCTTTGACACTCCACAAAGTTTGCCGTTGTCAGAAATATTTAATTGAAATAATGATAATGCTGTGATTTTATTGGAGGACCTATCATTAAAAAATATTAATGCTCAAGATCCTAAAAACACCAACGATATCTAAAGACTTTGGATTGGTGTGTCTCACTTTCTATGAGTAACATTTTGTATATTCATGTTGTCGAATGGACTATTAGTGTCTATAAATGTTTTGTATCTCTAAGTTATGTCATAGGACTCGCCACATCTCTTTTATCTTTTTCTCATTTTTAGTTTTCATCTGTTATTTTAGTTTTTTAAACTTTGTTATTTCAACTGCTTATTAAATATATGATCAATTTAAATATTTACTATAATTGAATTTTTACTATTGTTATTCTTTAAATGTTCTATTTATTATTGTCACGCCCCGGGAGGGTACCCTGGGCGTGGCCGGCAATCAAAAACTATTGTTAGTCCCCGAGAGAACCACTTAGCCTCATCACATCATTCAACATCAACATAGCAGAAACATTATAAATAGAAAACCTCAGGTAAGGGCCAAATGGCCAAACATCAATCTCAACATCAACTAAGTAAGTAAAATATTACTCCGTTCATAGGGGAAACATCCACGTCAACCTCGACATCATGTCTACGAAGCCTCTAACCTGACTCAACAGTTAAGAGTGGTGCCATGACATGCCATGACTATCGGACTCAATGAAATAAAGAAAACATATAATAGAAGGGTCTCCTCCGGATAGCAAGGAGGCTCACCAAAGTATGAACTCAAATCTTTGGCTTCAACGGTGCGTCTGTTGAAGTCCTCTAACTCCTGTATCTGCATCATGAAACGATGCAGCGTCAAATGGCGTCAGTACGTGGAATGTCTGGCATGTAAATAGCTGAATAACAAGGTAAGTACTCAGCATAAAGAAGCATCAACTCAACATCATACTCCATCAGGATGTCAAAGTCTATCTAAGGCAGGAGGTTAGATTAGACAATCGACTCATCAATTTCTCATCAATCATCAACATCACGTCAAGCTCATCTTAAGGAACCTCAACATCGACTCACAGCAAACTGTTATCACATCGACTCAAGGGGACATCACATCGACTCAAGGGAACATCACATTGACTCAAGGACTCGACTCAGCATCACATCAACATCAACATCGGAGTTCTATCACAAGGAACCTAACTGGGAGTTTCTCTAACCGATAACCATCAGTTATGAGCCAGTGATGATACAACGAAGCGATGGTGTTGCCACATCCATCCAATACCCTGCCCGAGGTAAAGGACATCAACATTAGTGGATCCACAAAAAAAACATCAGTTCTCTTTTGGGACAAGATAGGAGCAATCTGTATTGCGGTTCAATCCTCAATTCCTACGCGGGCCACGTAGTTAATGGGTTTGAGTGGGACTCACTCTCTACCCATTTCGGTGCTCAATACTCCTCCCAGAACTCGACATGCTCATAAACATCATCCTCATCAGTCCCATAGGGACATAATACGTCATCATCAGTCACATAAGGACATGGTATAATAATTAATACCTCAACATCAACATCGGTCCCAAAAGGGACATAGTATAAATCTCAACATCAACATCAGTCCCATAGGGACACAATATAATACTTCAACATCAACATTACCTCACCTCATAACATCAACATCAACATCATGGACTCAAGTTACTTTTTTAGGAATTAAACTTCCAACTTTAAGACATCATAAAACATCATTCTCATCAACAATCACAACATCACAACATCATCATCATCAAGGCTCTAGACATACCCCTAATTTCATTATGCATGCTCTTTCCAAGACACAATAATTATAGGGTTTTTAAATGCGCTCATGAAGATGAATTAAATGTAAAACAAAATAGTGATGATCATCAATTTGTAACGCCCGGTAAAATTACCAAAATACCCCTGGAGTGAGGGTATGCGCGTAACGCATCTTCCGATGCTCGTATGGCGAATCCGAGACCGGATTTGTGATCAGCATGGAAAATGGAGTGAGAAAATGGTCTCGGTCGAATTTTAGAGCGACCCGATCGAAAGATAAATTTTCGAATCAAGTCACAAAACAGTGGTTGTCCGCGACGGAGGCGCGTCGCGGACCTGACGCGGAGTGGCACTTGTGTGTTTTCCAAAATTTTCGACGGGATGGAGAGAACTCGTACAAAAGCACTTTTTCCAAAATTACGCAGTACGCGATAGGTCCCCGTCGCGGACCGTGTGTTTTTCCGAACTGCAAATTCCTAATTTAATTCTAGGGGCATTCTAGTCAATCCCTAGTCCCTCTGAAACACTGGTACACGACTAATTAAGTCGTTTTCAACCAAAAAAGGGTCTAAAACCTCATTCTAAGTCCTATCCCTTAGAAACTAACAAGGCTAGGGCTTGAGGAGAAGAGAGAAGAGCTTGTGGGAGGAATTCGAGCGGAGACCCCGAAAGTACTCGATTGTTGACGGTATCACAGGTATGTAAGGCTAAACTAAAACATGGGATTGTCCTCTCATGTGCCCCATAGAGGTTATAGATGAGTTGATGATTGAAGAGTCTACATGCATGAGTTCTTTGATAGCTTTTCTTGAAAATTATATTTGATATCACATGTTTTCTATGTTGATGATCATCATACTATTTGTTTTCTTAAATTGAATATTTTCCATGAGAATTTGCATAACCCTACATGACCATTTTGAAAAGCATGCATAATGAACTTGAGGATTGAGTCTAGAGCCTTGGATTGTGATTGTGATTGTGATGAGAAAATGATGAGTCTAGAGCCTTGAGTTAAGATTGTGATTGTTGATTGTGACTGTGATTGTGATGAGAGAATGATGATAAGTTGATAGAGTTTGATTGTCTAATGAGTCTCTATAAATAAACTCTACCGATGTGTCTATTCACTTGATTCCTAATGATTGTTCTAATCTTGAGTCATTGATGAGAATGAATGATGAGAGGGTTAAAGTCCCTATGAGATTGATTGATGAGAGGGTTAAAGTCCCTATGAGCTAGATTGATGATAGGGTTAAAGTCCCTATGAGATACCGATCGTTGATGGGGTTAAAGTCCCTACGAGATTGGTTTGATTGGATTGATGGTTTTATACTCCTCCCAAAACTCAACGCTTATAAGACAATCATTCTCAATTTACTAGTCTCATCTGGACATTTGTCAACTCATATCATCACATCAACTATCAATTCTTTGGTTACATTCTTTTAAGGTTTAGCTCTTGGCTCATAGAGACTCTATCATGCATTCATACTAACCCATAACATTTAGGAAACAAAAGTGGAGTTAAAGCTCTTAGGGATTTCATAGGCTCTCTAGACCCAAATCATACTCATGCACGCTCAATTAAATGCAATTTATAAAAATATTAAGAATTCATGCTAGTGTTCATGTAATATGTAAAAATCATCTATTTCAGTATTTAATTCGTAAAATAGTATATCATGCAAAAGAAGGTGAAAGTACATTAGAATTTAAGAAAAACCCTTAAGAAAGATGCATTGGATACTCAACACACTCACAACTCTATTAATTTGAGGTATGGGGCATATGGAAGAACATAATATATGTTTTGGTTAGCCTTACATACCTAGAAATAGAAGGACAATCAACTTCTCAAGAACTCTCTACTCACGTACGTGGAACCCTAGCTTTTTCCCTTCCTTCGATGCTCTCTAGAATTTTGATGTAGTTTTGAGGAGTAATACCCTTAGGGTACTGATAAAGGGTCTAATGTAAGTCCAAAAATGTTGTGGGTTTTAATTAAAAGGGATGGGAAAAGATAAAATTACCCCTCAAGAAAAGCTTCAAAAGTGGACCACGAAACCTCTTTTATGGCTCGTGAAATAGGTTATAGGTTGTGTCCTCTCTCTTGGAGAGTAGATCACAATTATTAGTTTTTGATTGTTATTCTACAATCCATCAAATGACTCGTAGAACATATTATGAGTTATATTCCCTCCCATAGAACCTGTGCCAAAATTACAGGTTTCTAAATCTTGTTCCACGACTTGACAGATGACTCGTGGAACATGTTATGGGTCGTGTTCCCTCTTGTAAAACCTCTTCTATACTTAATCAAAATTTTCAACTCTGGAACACCTTTTACGACTTGGACTATAGGTTGTACTCCAGTCTATGGCTTGTAAGCCCTCTCGTAAAACCAGGTTTGATGACCTGTTACACTTTCAAAATTTCTGGGGTGTTACATTATCTCCCCCTTAGAATCATTCGTCCTCGAATGAAGAGTATGAATAGACTCGAGGCATGAATAACTATCAAGGATCCTCTCACTGCCCAATAAACTAAGAAAATTATCAATAATCTAGACAATCGCTATTTAGACTTAATAAATGAACAAACCAACTGAAGTTAAGAGTAGGATATTACCTTATACATTCTCATCATTAAGCATAAATAGATGTAGGTATCTAGCCTTCATATCCTCTTCACCTTACCATGTAGCTTGTTTAACAGATTGACTCCTCAATGACACTTTTATAGAAGCAACCTCTTTCGTTCTCAATGTGCGAACTTGACAATCAAGGATTTGGATTGGGATCTCTTCATAACTAAACTATCTTTCACTCCAACGCTTTCAACAAGCACAACCAAAGATAGATCTCCCAAAAACTTCTTAAGCATAGAAATGTTAAAGACCAGATGGATGGCTGCCAGTTCTAGTGATAGCTCCAACTCAAAAGCTATGTTTCCCACTCTCCTCACAATTTGGTAAGGACCAATGTATCGAGGACTCAATTTTCCTTTCTTCCCAAATCTCATTACACCCTTCATGGGTGGCACTTTCATGTACACCCAACCATATACTTCGAACTTTAGATCCCTTCTCCTAACATCAGTGCAGGGCTTCTGATGACTCAGAGCGGGTTCTTAGTGTGAAACCCCGTGTTCCTCGTCTTCTATATATATATATAGAGGGTGGTGTGTCATATAAGACATACATGAATTTGTATAGAACCTAAGGATAATAAGGTTGTCAATAAGTGGTAATTTCAAGGACCTAAAGTTTTAAGACAAAGGAATACCCTAAATACATATTCGGGATTAAAGAAATGACCCAAGTGGCACCTCGCCCTTTTCGGAAGGTCTAAATTAGGTTTCACTTTTCAGATGGAATTAAAAGTTTATAATTTGCTAATTATGGATTTCTTTAAGTTATTTTAATAGCACAAAGGTCATACATTAAGTTTTGGAATCAAGAAAGTTACAAGATAAAGGTTGGCCAAAGTTACCGTAACTTTCTTTAAGAAATCCTTCTTAAATTTGGGTCAAATGTATTGGGTCATATCTCCCAAACTATAAAGAGTTAGAAGGTCCATGACCTATCAAATTGAATATCTATGAGTCTAGTTTGCAACGCACAAAACCGCGCATCAAACCGACCTCAGAATAAAGAGTTATGACCATTTTACCGAGACTGCCCGAGCTGGAAACCGGGTCATGTGTCGGGTCGGGTTGACCCGACTTAAATGTCGGCTATTTTGACTCTTTAAGGCTCAAAATTGAGCCATTTTCGTCCCAAACAAGTTCAAAACAGAAGATAAAGCTCCCAAGGGTTCTCTAAGCAATTGAGGTAAGTTTTTCGCATTTTTACCGTTAAAATTCGTCTCCGTGCCTAGAAATGCGTGCCTTACGCTTTGGAATTGTTTTTCTCTCATATTAGCTGTGTTATGGAGCTGTTCTTGGGCTGTAAAAAATGTGTTGTTCTTGCTGGTATTGTTGGTTTGCAGCTGGTGTGTTTAGGTTATAATTGTGGAGCTCTTTTCCGTTAATTTTACGAAGTTTTACGGACATTTCCTCGCGTAAATGCTCCTTGCCGAATCTGGTCATTAATGCTGAATTTTTGACTGTTTATAGGTGTCTTTAAGCTGCGTATTTATAGTCGTTGCGAAGCTTAGGACGTAAGGAACAACTTTGGTGAAGGAACTTTTGGCAATCGAACGTTGGTTGGAGAGGTATGTTAAGGCTAAGCTCCGTCCCTCCTTTTAGCACGAAATCTGGGAAGTTTCCCAAAATGTCAATTGCGATATCTTACTATTCTGTTGTTAGAAAGACCATCTGTGAAAGGCACTGGGATTACAGCTGAGTTATTTTCATGGTGGTATTAGGTTGAAATTCCATTCGTTCATTTAAACCGAACATTCAATTTCTATATATCATTTTGTCGGTCTTCCGGCTACCTATTCATAGGTTAGAGGCGTTTCTCTTCTTGGTGTAATGTCACTAAAATAAATGTAGAATGCAAGGGAAACTTGTTAAAAAGGACATGTATAATTCCACGAGCCATATGTATATGTTGTGACAACGATTATGATCTTATGAGAATAAATGTACCAATGAGCCAAGATTGGCCAAATGACAATGACTATGATGCTATGAGAATAAGTGTACCAATGAGCCAAGATTGTCTAAGTTCTTGCTATGGTTTACTATGTGCATTAAACATTCATATCATACATTGCACGTTATGCATGGACTTCGAGCTATAATCGAAGGTATGGGGCCTATTTGCCCAACTATATATGTATATGGTAGAGATGGCCACAGGTTGGCAGATATGATGCCGGTTAGCTACCGGAAAGGACCACCAGTGCTAGCATTTGGTTGGGTATGTCATGCATTTGCATCTATATATATGTATTCACGACATGCGATACTCGAGCATACCATGCATTTTTTTATCACTAGAAGGTGGCTTGTTGGCCATTTAGACTACTTGAGTTTTGGTTACAGGTAATATTTCTATTAGCATTTTTACTATGGTTATCCAAGATTTTACTTCCTGCCTTACATACCAGTACATGTTTATTCGTACTGACGTCCCTTTGCCTGGGGACACTGCATTTTATTTCGTGCGTGCAGGTTCAGGTAAGGACTCTGATTGACCCCTTCACTAGGAGCCCTGGTCAGCTGTGAGTTGGTAAGCTCCACCTCTTCCTGGAGCTTTCACAGGATACTTGCTTTTTGTTGTACAGCTGGGTATAGTCGGGGCCCTGTCCCGACAGTATTAGTATTTCTCTTAGAGGCTATTGTGGACATGTTATTATGGGCGGGTCCTTTTGTACCCTTCAGTCTCCGGTCATTAGATTGGCATGTATATATAGTGTGTGTCTATACCTCTGTTGTGGCAGCCTTGCCGGCTAGCTAGTACTTTATTATTTTGGTTTACTTCTCTTAATGTACATAATCTGTTGTTGACCAGGTCATGACCTAAATGGTCCCGACTTAGTTTCTTGTTTTTCTAAACATTATGCTGCCCGATTTTCTTCTGGTCCAAAGGTTAGTTAACTAGTATGTTTAGTGGCTTACCCGGCCAATAACGGTATCGGGTGCCAGTCGCGCCTCCCCTCTTTTTGGGGCGTGACAAACATGGTATCAGAGCAGGTCGTGTCCTAGGGAGTCCACAATGCCGTGTCGAGTAGAGTCTTGATTATGGGTGTGTTGTGCACCACACTTATAATCAGGAGGCTATAAGGCATTTAGGATTGGTTACTTTTCTTTCACTTAATAGATCGTGCTATAGAGCAAAGT
Source organism: Solanum rostratum (assembly GCA_029948455.1). Lineage (NCBI taxonomy): Eukaryota > Viridiplantae > Streptophyta > Magnoliopsida > Solanales > Solanaceae > Solanum > Solanum rostratum. The sequence continues at coordinate 52,943,381 of CM057053.1, forward strand.
TTTAGGGACATATGAAATCTTAATCGTGCTTTGTGGTTTGTTTTATTTGTCAGGCTGTCTATATTCAAGGGATGGCACAACGTGGGGTAGATATGGATCCGAGAGAAGGTACCAGTTGTTCTTTACCGGGTCAGGCAAATACACTCCCTGTTGAGGCACGCAGAGAGCCTCCAGTATCTACAGTACCAGATTCACCAGCACCTATTGAGGGCCAAGGAGGTCCGGTACCCCCAATCCTACCAGAGACTGGGGAGCACGGTATGAGAGAGGCGGTTCAGCTACTGACTAGGATGGTTTCCATTCATGAGAGACAACTGGAGGTGAGATCAGACATCAGAAGAGATCAAACAGAAAGCTCAAAGGTGCGAGAGTTTCTTCACTTGGCTCCTCCAGTATTCACAGGGTCCAGCCCCACAGAGGATCCACAGGACTTTATAGACCATATTCATAGAATATTGAGGGTGATGCATGCCTCTGTCACTGAAGCCGTAGAGTTAGCTTCTTTTCGACTACGTGATGTTGCCATCTTGTGGTACGAAGCGTGGGAGAGATCCAGAGGTCCTAATGCTCCGCCAGCAGAATGGGAGGACTTCTCTGAGGCATTTTTAGCCCATTACTTACCACAGGAGGTGCGGGAGGCTCGTCTTGACCAGTTTATCAGCTTGAGGCAGGGGGATATGAGTGTAAGGGAGTATAGCCTTAGGTTTAATTCTTTGGCTAGGTATGCACCAGATATTGTACGTACCATGAGTGCCAGAGTTCATCGTTATGTGGGTGGTTTGGGGGATCATTTGATCAGAGACTGCAGGATAGCCTCTTTACAGGATGGTGTAGATATTTCCCGTATTCAGGCTTTTGCTCAGACTACAGAGGATCTTTCTCGTCGGATTCGGGATACCCGTAGAGATAGGGAGAAGAATAAGAGGGCTCGTACTATGGGGTCTTATAGGGAGCCACAAGGTGATTTTAGGCCTCATTTTCACCGATATCCACCTCCGTCAGTGGGTAGTTCCCCGCCACAGATACAGGACCAGCGACTTGATCGTTATATTCAGTTAGGTCCGAGGCAGAGTTCACGCCAGCCTGAGAGCCATCGACATGAACGATTTGCACCAATGAGACAGCCTACTCCTCCATGTGCAAAATGCGGTAAGCTTCATAGTGGGCAGTGTAAAAAGGGTTCAGGTGCATGTTACCATTGTGGACAGACAGGACATTATATTAGCCAGTGCCCGGGGTTAGGTAGAGGTACAGCAACTCACCTTTCTAGATCCACTGCAGCCTCTTCATCCCCAGTACGTGCTCCCCGACCAGATCCACAGCTTACTCAGGGCCATGGTAGGGGGAGAGGTAGAGGATACAGTTCAGATTCTACTAGTGGACAGAATCGCTTTTATGCACTCACAGGCCGACAGGATTCAGAGGCATCTCCAGATGTGATCACAGGTATATTGATGGTACATTCTCATGCTGTTTATGCACTGATAGATCCTGGCTCTACATTTTCATATATTACTCCATTCATTGCTGGTAAGCTTGATATGAGACCTGAATTATTGCCGGGGTCAGTTAGGGTATCTACGCCAATTGGTGACTCAATTACAGCTAGTCATGTCTATCGATATTGTACAGTGTTAGTTAATGAGCGTCCAACCTCTGCTGATTTAATTGAATTGAATATGCTAGATTTTGATGTTGTTATGGGTATGGATTGGTTAGCAGCTTGTTATGCTAATATTGATTGTCGAGCAAAGCTAGTCCACTTCCATTTTCCAGGTGAGCCGGTCATTGAATGGAAAGGCAATGTTGCCTCGCCCAAAGGTAAGTTTATTTCATACCTTAGGGCTCGAAAACTAATCTCTAAAGGTTGTATATACCATTTGATTCATACTAGGGATATTGATAAGGAGTCGATGACCCTTCAGTCAGTCCCTATTGTGAATGAATTTCCGATGGTGTTCCCTGATGAGCTTCCAGTTATTCCCCCCGAAAGGGAAATTGATTTTGCTATAGATTTGCTCCCGAACACGCAGCCTATATCCATTCCTCCCTACAGAATGGCTCCTGCAGAGCTAAGGGAATTGAAGGAACAACTGAAGGATTTACTTGATAAAGGCTTTATTAGGCCAAGTACATCTCCATGGGGTGCTCCAGTGCTCTTTGTTCGAAAGAAAGATGGCTCCTTACGGATGTGTATTGATTACAGACAGCTAAATAAAGTCACCATCAAGAATAAGTATCCTCTCCCGCGGATTGATGACTTATTCGACCAGTTGCAGGGTGCCAAATGTTTTTCAAAAATTGACTTAAGATCCGGGTACCACCAGTTGCGAGTCAGGGATGTTGATATTCCAAAGACAGCATTTAGGACGAGGTATGGACATTTTGAGTTCCTTGTCATGTCTTTTGGGCTTACAAATGCCCCAGCAGCTTTTATGGACCTGATGAATCGAGTGTTTAAACCATTCTTGGATGAATTTGTGATTGTGTTTATTGACGACATCCTGATATATTCACGGTCAGAAGCTGAGCATGTAAATCACTTGCGAACCATATTACAGACTCTCCAAGACAATAGGTTATATGCTAAATTCTCTAAATGTGAGTTTTGGTTAAATTCTGTAGCTTTTCTTGGCCACGTTATTACAGGTGATGGTATCAAGGTCGATGGCCAGAAGATTGAAGCAGTAATGGCCTTGCCGAGACCATTGAATCCGACCGAGGTCCGTAGCTTTTTAGGCTTGGCAGGATATTATAGGAGGTTTGTTGAGGGATTCTCCTCTATCTCTGCACCGCTAACGAGATTGACACATAAAGCAGCTAAGTTTCAATGGACTGAAGCGTGTGAGCAGAGTTTTCAAGAGTTAAAGAAAAGGCTTACCACCGCACCTATCTTGGCTCTTCCAGATGGAGCTGAAGGCTACGTTGTATATTGTGATGCATCGAGAATTGGCCTAGGTTGTGTACTTATGCAGCATGGTAGAGTTATTGCATATGCTTCTAGACAGTTGCGAAAGCATGAACAAAACTATCCCACCCACGATCTTGAGCTCGCTGCGGTTGTATTTGCTCTAAAGATTTGGCGACGTTATCTATATGGAGTCCATGTTGATATTTTTACTGACCACCAGAGCCTTCAATATTTATTTAAGCAAAAGGAGTTGAACTTACGACAAAGGAGATGGCTAGAATTACTAAAAGATTATGATGTGGACATTTTGTACCATCCTGGTAAAGCTAATGTTGTTGCTGATGCACTTAGCCGGAAGTCCATGGGAAGTCTAAGCCATGTTGAGGCTGATAAGGTTAAAATGACAAAAGACCTGTGCCAGCTAGCTAGTTTGCAGGTGCGATTGGTAGATACAGAGGAAGGAGGTGTAATTGTTCAAAATACAGCAGAATCTTCCATTGTTAATGAAGTAAAAGAGCGACAGCACGAGGATCCTGAGCTTAGGACACTGAGGGAGAGCATTTCACAACAACAATATCCTCCATTTGAGCTGACCAGAGAGGGAGTCCTTAGGTACCAAGGCCGCTTATGTGTGCCAGATATCGGAGGACTCCGTGCCAGGATTCTTTCTGAGGCCCATTATTCTAGATATTCAACCCACCCTGGAGCAACAAAAATGTATCGGGACCTTCGACAAATCTATTGGTGGAATGGCATGAAAAGGGACATTGCAGATATGGTAGCCCAATGTCCCAATTGTCAACAAGTTAAAGCAGAACATCAGAGACCTGGAGGCCTAGCTCAGTATATTGAGCTTCCGCTCTGGAAATGGGACATGATAAATATGGACTTCATCACGGGTTTGCCTCGTACTCCACGCAGGTATGATTTTATTTGGGTAATCATTGATAGGTTGACAAAATCTGCTCATTTCTTGCCAGTAAGAACGACATATTCAGCGGAGGATTATGCTAAGCTTTACATTCAAGAGATTGTTCGCCTTCATGGAGTTCCATTGTCTATTATATCTGATCGAGGGGCTCAATTTACGGCTCATTTTTGGAAGTCTTTTCAGAAGGGTCTGGGCACTCAGGTGAATCTCAGCACCGCTTTTCATCCACAAACTGATGGGCAAGCAGAGCGTACCATCCAGACCGTCGAGGATATGTTACGTGCTTGTGTGCTGGACTTTAAAGGAAGCTGGGATGACCATCTACCTCTTATTGAATTTGCTTATAATAATAGCTTCCAAGCTAGTATTCAAATGGCGCCTTATGAAGCACTATATGGGAGAAGATGTAGGTCGCCGATCGGTTGGTTTGAGGTTGGGGAGGCAAAATTGCTAGGCCCTAATCTAGTTCAGCAAGCGATGGACAAAGTGAGACTTATTAGAGACCGATTGCAAACTGCCCAGAGTCGACAAAAGTCTTATACAGATGTTCGACGACGAGACTTAGAATTTGATGTAGAAGATTGGGTTTTCTTGAAGGTATCACCCATGAAGGGAATCATGCGGTTCGGGAAGACAGGAAAGCTCAGTCCTAGATATGTTGGACCGTATAAGATTATTCAAAAGATTGGCAAGGTCGCATACGAGCTTGATTTGCCTTCAGAATTGGGGGCAGTCCATCCGGTGTTTCATGTATCGATGTTACGGAAGTGCATTGGAGATCCATCGCGTATTACCAATATTGAAAATGTCCACATTAATGAAGACTTGTCTTATGATGAGGTGCCAGTGGCTATTTTAGACCGACAAGTAAGAAAGCTTCGGAATAAAGAAGTGGCCTCCGTGAAAGTATTGTGGCGGAACAACAATATTGAAGAAATGACTTGGGAAGCAGAAGAGGAAATGAAGAAGAGGCACCCCCAGCTATTTACAAATTAAGGTAAGCCATATCTTAAAAGTTGGCAGTCATCTTTCTACAGTAACTTAAGTTTTAAATGAGTTGGGGGCATACTTTATATGGATCGTCAGGAGATAGCTATACAAAGCTTATAATTAGAATTCTCTTTTTCTTTCAAAGTTGATTTATGGAATGGAAAAAAAAAAGTATATCCTCAAGAGTCACATTTCAAGAGTTAATAGTGCAACCAAGCCGTTGTTTAGATACATTCGCGGTCGAATGTTCTTAAGGGGGGGAGACTGTGAAACCCCGTGTTCCTCGTCTTCTATATATATATATATAGGGTGGTGTGTCATATAAGACATACATGAATTTGTATAGAACCTAAGGATAATAAGGTTGTCAATAAGTGGTTATTTCAAGGACCTAAAGTTTTAAGACAAAGGAATACCCTAAATGCATATTCGGGATTAAAGAAATGACCCAAGTGGCACCTCGCCCTTTTCGGAAGGTCTAAATTAGGTTTCACTTTTCAGATGGAATTAAAAGTTTATAATTTGCTAATTATGGATTTCTTTAAGTTATTTTAATAGCACAAAGGTCATACATTAAGTTTTGGAATCAAGAAAGTTGCAAGATAAAGGTTGGCCAAAGTTACCGTAACTTTCTTTAAGAAATCCTTCTTAAATTTGGGTCAAATGTATTGGGTCATATCTCCCAAACTATAAAGAGTTAGAAGGTCCATGACCTATCAAATTGAAGATCTATGAGTCTAGTTTGCAACGCACAAAACCGCGCATCAAACCGACCTCAGAATAAAGAGTTATGACCATTTTACCGAGACTGCCCGAGCTGGAAACCGGGTCAAGTGTCGGGTCGGGTTGACCCGACTTAAATGTCGGCTATTTTGACTCTTTAAGGCTCAAAATTGAGCCATTTTCGTCCCAAACAAGTTCAAAACAGAAGATAAAGCTCCCAAGGGTTCTCTAAGCAATTGAGGTAAGTTTTTCGCATTTTTACCGTTAAAATTCGTCTCCGTGCCTAGAAATGCGTGCCTTACGCTTTGGAATTGTTTTTCTCTCATATTAGCTGTGTTATGGAGCTGTTCTTGGGCTGTAAAAAATGTGTTGTTCTTGCTGGTATTGTTGGTTTGCAGCTGGTGTGTTTAGGTTATAATTGTGGAGCTCTTTTCCGTTAATTTTACGAAGTTTTACGGACATTTCCTCGCGTAAATGCTCCTTGCCGAATCTGGTCATTAATGCTGAATTTTTGACTGTTTATAGGTGTCTTTAAGCTGCGTATTTATAGTCGTTGTGAAGCTTAGGACGTAAGGAACAACTTTGGTGAAGGAACTTTTGGCAATCGAACGTTGGTTGGAGAGGTATGTTAAGGCTAAGCTCCGTCCCTCCTTTTAGCACGAAATCTGGGAAGTTTCCCAAAATGTCAATTGCGATATCTTACTATTCTGTTGTTAGAAAGACCATCTGTGAAAGGCACTGGGATTACAGCTGAGTTATTTTCATGGTGGTATTAGGTTGAAATTCCATTCGTTCATTTAAACCGAACATTCAATTTCTATATATCATTTTGTCGGTCTTCCGGCTACCTATTCATAGGTTAGAGGCGTTTCTCTTCTTGGTGTAGTGTCACTAAAATAAATGTAGAATGCAAGGGAAACTTGTTAAAAAGGACATGTATAATTCCACGAGCCATATGTATATGTTGTGACAACGATTATGATCTTATGAGAATAAATGTACCAATGAGCCAAGATTGTCCAAATGACAATGACTATGATGCTATGAGAATAAGTGTACCAATGAGCCAAGATTGGCTAAGTTCTTGCTATGGCTTACTATGTGCATTAAACATTCATATCATACATTGCACGTTATGCATGGACTTCGAGCTATAATCGAAGGTATGGGGCCTATTTGCCCAACTATATATGTATATGGTACAGATGGCCACAGGTTGGCAGATATGATGCCGGTTAGCTACCGGAAAGGACCACCAGTGCTAGCATTTGGTTGGGTATGTCATGCATTTGCATCTATATATATGTATTCACGACATGCGATACTCGAGCATACCATGCATTTTTTTATCACTAGAAGGTGGCTTGTTGGCCATTTAGACTACTTGAGTTTTGGTTACAGGTAATATTTCTATTAGCATTTTTACTATGGTTATCCAAGATTTTACTTCCTGCCTTACATACCAGTACATGTTTATTCGTACTGACGTCCCTTTGCCTGGGGACGCTGCATTTTATTTCGTGCGTGCAGGTTCAGGTAAGGACTCTGATTGACCCCTTCACTAGGAGCCCTGGTCAGCTGTGAGTTGGTAAGCTCCACCTCTTCCTGGAGCTTTCACAGGATACTTGCTTTTTGTTGTACAGCTGGGTATAGTCGGGGCCCTGTCCCGACAGTATTAGTAGTTCTCTTAGAGGCTATTGTGGACATGTTATTATGGGCGGGTCCTTTTGTACCCTTCAGTCTCCGGTCATCAGATTGGCATGTATATATAGTGTGTGTCTATACCTCTGTTGTGGCAGCCTTGCCGGCTAGCTAGTACTTTATTATTTTGGTTTACTTCTCTTAATGTACATAATCTGTTGTTGACCAGGTCATGACCTAAATGGTCCCGACTTAGTTTCTTGTTTTTCTAAACATTATGCTGCCCGATTTTCTTCTGGTCCAAAGGTTAGTTAACTAGTATGTTTAGTGGCTTACCCGGCCAATAACGGTATCGGGTGCCAGTCGCGCCTCCCCTCTTTTTGGGGCGTGACACTTAGTCTCTCTTGGATAATCTTCACCTTCTTCATAGCCTAGTGTACTAAATCTGGCCCAATCAACCCTGCTTCACCTAACTCGAACCATCCAATCGGTGATCGACAGCCCACACCATAGAGGGCCTCATAAGGAGCCATTTCGATGCTCGAATGGAAGCAATTATTATTGGTAAACTCAATCGGAGGCAAATGGTCATCCTAATTACCCTAAAGTAAATGACACACGCTCTCAATATATTCTCGAAGGTCTGAATTGTTCGCTCTTCTTTGCCATCAGTTTGAGGGTGAAAAGAAGTGCTAAGATTCCCCTTTGAGCCTAAGCCTCTTTGGAAAGACTTCCAAAACTGAGTAGTAAATTGAGCGCCTTTATCTGAGATAATAGAAAAGGGGACTCCATGTATCTAACAATCTCCCTTATGTATAACCAGGCATAATCCTCTATAGTGTCAGTTGTCTTTACTACCAAAAAGTGTGCAGATTTTATCATCCGATTAACTATCACCCAAATCGAATCATGTTTTCTGCGAGACCTTGATAAACCTGTGATGAAGTCTATATTGATCATCCCCCACTTCCACTCTAGAATCTCAAAGTTCTAAGCTATTCCATATGGTCTTTGGTACTCAACTTTAACTTGTTGGCAATTTGGGCACTTGGAAACGAGCTCGGCAATATCTTTCTTCATTTCACTCCAACAATAAATCTCTCTTAATTCGTGGTACATCTTACTTGAGCCTGGGTGAATTGAATATCAGGAATTTCGGGTCTCATCCATGATCCCTGTCGATCACCATCAACATCTGGGACACACAATCTGCCTTTGTACCTCAATACTCCATCTCCCCCTTTGGTGAAAGCCATTACTTTCTGCTTATGTACCTCTTCCTTCAATTGGAGTAGGATGGGATCTTGGTCTTGCTTCTCATTTACCTCTACCACCAGGGATTCTGTAGACCCATTATGCATAAGTATCCCACATTTACTAGATTCATCGAGTTGAACTCCCAATCGCACTAGTCTTTGAACCTCTTTAGCCAACTCCTTCTTCTCTCCTTCCACATGGGCAGTGCTCCCCATAGACAACCTGCTAAGGTCATCAGAAACCACATTAGCTTTACCTAGATCGTAGAAGATGCTCATGTCATAGTCTTTGAGTAACTCAAGCCATCTCCTCTGCTTCAGATTAAGCTCCTTCTGGGTAAAGATATATTGTAGGCTCTTGTGGTCTGTAAATACATCAACATGTGCTCCATATAAGTAGTGGCACCATAGCTTGGGAGCAAATACTACCACTGCTAATTCCAAGTCATGAGTGGGTCAATCCTCCTAATGCACTTTGAGTTACCTAGAAGCATCAGCAACTACTTTACACATCCCAACCCCGCTCTTGAGGCATTACAATAGATAACAAACCTGTTAGCTCCTTTGGGTAAGGTCAATACTGGGGCAGTAGTGAACCTCGTTTTCAACTCTTGGAAACTCTTCTCACACTCATCAGACCATTTAAACTCGACCTTCTTCTACATTAGTCTAGTCAACGATGCAGATATGGAAGAAACTCCTTCCACAAATCTACGGTAGTAACCAACCAAACCCCAAAAGCTTCTAATTTCAGTCGGAGAGGTAGGTCTAGGCCAATTCTTGACCGCCTCAATCTTCTGAGTATCCACTAGGATGTCATCGCCCAAAATTATATGGCCTAAGGACATCACAGACTTGAGCCAAAACTCACACTTCAAAAAATTTGCATATAACTCATTATGCTTGAGTGTTTGCAAAGCGATTCTGAGGTGATTAACATGCTCCTCCTTGTTCCTAGAATATACCCAAAAATCATCAATAAATATGATCACGAATATGTCTACTGTCTGAATGCTCTATTCATCAAACCCACAAAGGCTGCAAGTGCATTTGTCAACACAAAGGACATCACCAGAAACTCAAAGTGACCATATCGGATTCAAAAAGCCATCTTTGGGATGTCACATTCTCTCATTGGTGATAGCCTCACCTGAGATCTATCTTAGAGAAAATAGTGGCACCTAAAGTTGGTCGAACAAGTCGTCAATCCTCGGAAGGGGATACCTATTATAAACGGTCACCTTATTTAACTGGCAATAATCTATGCACATTTTGAGGGAACTATCTTTCTTTCGAATGAATAGGACCGGCGCTCCCCACAGAGAGACACCCGGCCTAATAAATCCCTTTTCTGGTAAATCCTTCAGTTGCTCTTTCAATTCTTTCAACTCAGCGGGAGCCATTCTATATGGCAGAATAGAGATAGGATAGGTATCAGGAAGAATATCAATTCCAAAGTCAATCTCCCTATCGAGAGAGACTCCAGGCAAATCCTTAGAAAATACTTCAGGAAACTCTTCCACAATCAGAATAGACTCAAGGGTTGGAGGCTCAACGTTGTCAGACTTGAAGCACACGAGATGGTAGATATATCCCTTTGAGATTAAGCTTGTAGCCTTAAGGTAGGAAATAAACTTACCCTTAGGCCCAATAGAGTCACCCTTCCACTCTATGATGGGCTTATTGGGAAATTGGAATTTGAAAATTCAATTTCTACAGTCAACAGAGGCATAACAAGAATGAAGCCACTCCATGCCAAGAATCACATCGAAGTCAACCATCTCTAACTCAATCAAATCAGCAAGAGTATTCTTATGATGGACAAACACTACACAGTCTCTATAGATTTTTTCAACTAGAATAGACTCACCAATCAGAGTAGAAACATCACAGGGTTCAAGAAGACACTCAGGAGTTCTATCAAACCTACTAGCCACATAAGGAGACACAAACGGCAATGTGGCACTAGGATCCATCAAAACATAGCAATCAAGAGTAAAGACTTGAATCATACCTAACACAACATCTAGGGACATTTCTTGATCTTGGTGACTACTCATGGAATACAAATGATTTGTGGGCCCGCTTGCACCAGAAGTAGCACCTCTCTAATTTCCTCTAGCTGGTGGCACTGGTGTAGAATATTGGGCCTTGCCAGCCCACTTTGGACAATCTCTCTGGAAATGACCCATTTGGCCATATTTATAACATGCATCACCTCCCTCACGGCACCTTCCCAAGAGTAGTTTGACATACTTGCCACATAGTGGCTTACCTTGTGAGCTTAAAGTCACACTAGCCTGCAAATGAGACCTCTGGGCTTTAAATTTTTAGACTTCTACTCATTCCAATTACTTGGTGTCAGTGCACTGGCAGATGAAAGCGCTAGCCTGGACTGAAACTTTCTACCATTCCCTCTCCTCCCAACCTCATAGCTGGAGGTTTTATCCCTCTTATTCTTGATCTCCTCCCTATCTTATTGTCTTTCCTCATCAGCCTACTACACATGAACATCAATCTTCCTATGTCCATTTTGCTCAGAAGAATAGCTCCCCTCCTATCGTTTTTTGCCACTTGTTCAACCAATCAACATATAGACCCATCCGATTTCTCATCTCTGCAACCATCTTAGGAGCATAGCGAGACAACTGCATGAACTTAAGACCATATTCCTTCACCGTCATAGAGCCCTGTTTCGAATTCAAAAACTCTCTTACCTTAGCCTCCTTCAGCTTTCTCAAAAAGAAGTGCCAATAGAAAGCTTCCTCAAATATTGTCCAAGTCAGAACTGGGGAACCCTCTCCATGGTTCTTCTTCCAATGATCATACCACAGCCTAGCAACATTCTTGAGATGGTAGGCAATAACTCCACCCTATTAGCTTCAGTCACATACATAACCTAGAACACCGTATGTAGCTCATCAATGTAGTTCTCAAGATTCTTAGTGGGTGTAGACCCTGTGAACTCTGTGGTTTAAACCTCAAGAAATCTCGGACTCGGGATGTGTCCTGCACATCTCGTCTACCGACTCCTTGTCTAACAGGAGGTGCTGTCACAGCCTGGGCCAAGGTCTGGATGGGCTGGCAGAGCTTAGCATTCGAGATCTCCGCCTGTGGTGGTTGTTCAGGGACGGCCTAGCCTGAGGGTTCATCCTGATTCTGAGGCTCAGGTTAGTTGACATTCTGTCTAGCTGGATGCCCTCTTCCTCTAACAGCTCTTCTTCGAAGCATGGTCATAATTCTGCAAACGCGCAAAGCACAAATTAGAAGAGAGCTTTCATATAGTTAAACTCTATAGCACGAATAAGAATACAAAAGAAGTGTAACTTCTCCTAATGTCCTATAGCGTACTACTTAAAAAGTGCGACGCACAACACACCCATAAACAAGACTCTACGAGACACGACTCCATAGACTCCCTAGGACACCTGAACTCTGTATTCTGATACCAAGTTTGTCATGCCCCGAGAAGGTACCCTAGATGTGGCCGGCACTCAGAGACTATTGCTAGCCCCCAAATGAACCATTTTTCCTCATCACATTCATTCAATCAACAGTTATTTAATTTGTAAAAAATTAATTTATGCAAAACAAGGTGAAAGTACAATATAATTTAAGAAAAAACCCTTAGGAAACATAAATTGGATACTCAACTCACTCACAACTCTATCGATTCAACGTATGGGACACATGGAAAACATAATCCATATTTTGGTTACCCTTACCAACTTGAAGATAGAAGGACAATTAACTTGTTAAAAAATCTCCACTCACATGCCTGGAACTCTAGCTTTTTCCCTTCTTTCGATGCTCACTAGAATATCTAAGTAGTTTTGAGGAGTAATACCCTTAGAGTACTTATAAGTGGTCTAAAATATTTTCATAATGTTGTCGGTTTTAATTAAAAGGGATGGGAAAAGACAAAATTACCCCTCAAGAAAAGCAGCCTAAGTGGACCACAAATCCCCTTTTACGACTCATGAAACAGGTTACGGGTCATGGTCCTCTCTCATGGAAAGTAGATCAAAATTATCAGTTTTTTGATTCTCATTCTACAATCCATCAGACAACTCATAGAATATATTATGAGTTGTATTCCCTCTCGTAGAACTTGGGCAAAAATTACAGGTTTCCGAATCTTGTTCCACGACTTGACAGACGACTCATGGAAGATGTTACGAGTTATGTTCCCTCTCGTAAAACCACTTCTATTCTTAATCAAAATTTTCACCTCTGGAATACCTTTTACGACTTGGTCTACAAGTCGTACTCCAGTCTAGGGCTCATAAACCTTCTCATAGAACTAGTTCTAACGACCTTTTTCACTTTTAAAATTTTTGGGGTGTTACACATGCATATTTACTTTAGCAACCAAGCTTTACAATTGATAATGTACACGATAAAAACAATTGCTAAGAATAGTAAAATATACGTTTCTTGAAGAATTTATCTAATCGACAACCATCATGTGAACTCATGATGATTCAAAACTTTACCCATGTTTTAAGAGTCATCCTATACCTCTCCAAGATGTATTATGAACTTAAGTAATTGATCCAGCAGCCGAGACTTTACTGTGGGTTTTCTAAGGAGCCGCCTGAATCAATGACAAGATCCTATCCTATGCTGGCAGAGCAGTAATGGGATTTAGATTATCTAAACCCTTATCCAACTTGGTGCTCAATACTATTTCCAAAATAATACAATAATATTGAATAACTATATGATAACCCATTTATGGAAGAGGTCCATTTAAGGAAAAATGATAATATTTGTACTATGTTTACACCTAAAAGTGCTTCTTTGTAACTTTAACTTACTATAAAAGACCATGCATTTATAAAATATTGATTGTGTTCTCAAACAACTAAGATATACTTTCTTTAAAGCTATGACACTTCTCTTTATGAATGAGATGGAATTAGCCCAAATAAGCATGGATCCAACACTTCATGTTGTATCAAAATTTGTTTCAATCGATTCAATGCTTCATATTGAATAAAAAATATAATTATATCAACCATTAGAGTGTTTGTATAGAATGGAATAATGATCAAAATAAAAAAATTCTACCATAGACATGGATAGAATCTATCTAGTTTTTTTTTCATAAATATTTTGCACAAAAAATATAACGTACAGATAATGCGTCTCCCACAACCATTCCAGAACCTCAATTACTTCATATTTTTTCTACCATGCTGCTTGTTGTTGCGTGACTATACCATTGTTCCCATCATGCTAGTAAGTATCTTTGTCTTACAGATTAGTGCAACATACTTTGCTCGACGCAGAACTCTCTATGTTACTTTTTAAAGTAAAATTACATGATTTAACTTATTATAGTGATTGCGTCTCAAATGATAAATGATACAATATCAACATTGAAAAAATATAAAGTGTTGATATATACAAGATTATTAACAAACCAATAGTAATAATAATAAACTTTTGAAGGAGAAAGGTAAGGCAAAGTTGAGCAGCAAAATTAGTGTTGGTCGAACCTCCCAAGAAAAATTGTAATCAAATTGAAATAAAAAATTCTTTTCATCTACTTATGTGAAGGAGATGATTAAGAAATTTGTTGGGATATACTATTAAACATGTATTTGTGTTGTAATATTTTATTTTAATCCGTTGTAAAAACTTTGTACATCATTTTATTTATAATAAAAAAGTCTTTATTTGGATATTTCATTATCTATACATGTGTGTCCATATCTTATATAGTAGATGATTTTGTGTATCGAGAAATTTAGCTCATACACAGAAGATTATAATTGTTGGTTTATATAAGTTAAAATTAAATGTTCACGAGCAAAGTGTCACGACTCAAACCTACGGGTCTAGGAGTGATATGGCGAATGGGAACCTGAGAGTCCCCAAACAAGCATCATAGTATCCTATTCACATCATTGGTTCAGAAGCATAAACGAATAATAAACACATAGTTCTAAGGGATGGGAGAGTAGGACTCACGCTATGGGGATGTCATAGGAAAATAGAGGAGCATGGATTCACATAGCACGTAGCACATAAATACTAAGGGGCGAGTAAGCATGACTCACTCTATGGGGGCAATTCGAGACTTAGGATCTTTCACATCATATCATATTACCATATCATAAAGCTCATAACCAATCTACAATAACCATATCCAATTGGTAGCCATAACAATAATCTCCAAATAATAACAACCCATAACATGAATACGTACAAGAGTCTACAAGATGAGTGAGAATGCCTCTAACATATGGAATAGGATGGGGGCCAAGACATGTCCTAGGCTCACCTTCAAAGTAAAATAGCATAAACGAAAGCAATATGAGGTAGATGAATGGTGGCTTGTCCTTTGAAGATGGGACTCACCACAACAACTTCCTCAAATCCGACTAGTTGTCTAATGGTGGATGAAAGTGATTTCAGTCCATACATGGTTAGATCATGTATACAAAAGTATGTGTTACTGCATTTGAATATACTAAGTATGTGGGCATGCAATGCATATGGAATCATTAAACTTGCACTTGATGTTAAATGATAAGAGCACATATGTAGAAGGAAGCATATATACAAGGAAGGATAGTATATCAATATGCCATAAAATCCATGATGCATGAAATGCGATATTACTTCCATATTACTTTAGGAGAACAAATGCAGAATTAAAGCATTTAGGAATTTCATACTCTTTAGGCTCAAATTATGCTCATGCATGCTCATGTAAGTAAAATATATGAAAATAATAGAAACTCATGCTACTGTTCATATAGTATGGAAAAATAATCTTATTGAAGCATTTAATTTATAAAAATGGCAATTCATGCAAAATTATATACATATTCATTGGAATTTATGAAAAAAAAAACTTCGAGAACCATTCATGGGAGAATCAATTTTACTCACAACTTCATCGATCTGGATTATGGGGCACATGGAAGAACAGAATTCATGTTTTTGTTAGCCTTACATACCTAGGAATAGAAGAAACAATCAATCTCCGGTCGATCCTCACGTTTTAATTGAAACCCTCGCCCTTCTCCCTCTTCTAGTGTTCATCAAGAAATCCCTAAGCGTGAAGAATGGTGAAAATATCCTTCGGATTTTGTTTTAGGACTTTAATTAAGTTTAAAACCTCCTGGGATTTAATTAAAAGGGATAGGAATAGACTTAAGTACTCCTCTTAAAACTGTCGACTAGGTCAGTGAGACCCTGTCTACGGGCCATAGAATATTCTACGGGTCGTAAACTACTTCTCTTAAATAAAGGGTCCTGAAATTTGAGTTAGTAGAATTTGGCATGAAACCTCTTCTACGAGCCTTAAAATGTTTTACGAGTCATTCGATAACTCGTAACTCAAGATATGGAAAAGTTAATGTTTGGACAATTAATTCAAGGAACCACTTTATGGGTCGTGGAACACTTTACGGGCCATAGGTGGTCTCGTATGTGGACCTCAGACTTAGAAAATTCCAAGAGTCATTGGGGGGTTTTAAGAGATCTCGTCTACGGGTCGTAGATGGCTCTTGTGGACTCTTTTTCAGCAGCTTTTTCTCAGTCATTCTCTCAATTTTCTCTGTACATCTTCTCAGACTAGGTGAAAAGAATTAGGGAGTGTTACATTATCTCCTCCTTGGGATCATTCATCCTCGAATTATGAGCAACTATGAGACCTATTAATAAGGAACTCAAATACTTGGATACTCGGATACTCATACTTCAAAAATCAACCTCATCTGGAGATTTAGAATCAAAAGGCTACTTCTAACATCATCATTCAACAAGAATATAGTTAAAGACATGCATACTCAAATATTCACAAACTAAAGAAACATCAATTCAGAGACAAGAACTCAACTCAACAATGGAAAAGTAACTTAGAGGGTAGAAATGAATTGTTACCATCAATTTCATCATTAGAAGTCACGAATAGGTGAGGGTATCTAGCCTTCATATTCTCTTCAACTTCCCATGTAATCTCTTCAACAGATTGACTTCTCCATAACACCTTTATAGATGCAACCTCTTTGGTTCTCAACTTGCGAACCTGACAATCAATGATTTGGACTAGGACCTCTTCATAACTCAAACTATCCTTCACTCCAATGCTTTCAATAGGCGCAACCGAGGATGGATCTCCCAAACACTTCTTAAGCATAGAAATGTGAAAGCCCAGATGAATGGCTTCCAGCTTTTGTGGTAGCTCCAACTCATAATCTATGTTTCCCTATCACTTCATAATTTTGTAGGGACCAATGTATTGAGGACTCAACTTCCCTTCTTCTCAAACCTCATCACACCCTTCATGGGTGACACTTTCAGATATACCTAATCATTGACCTCAAACTCCAAGTCTCTTCTTCTAGCATCAATATAGGACTCCTGACAACTTTGTGCAGTTCTCAATCTCTCTTGGATAATCTTTACCTTCTCCATAACCTGATGTACCATGTCTGGTAGAACTAACCCTGCTTGACCGACCTTGAACTACTCGATTGGTGATCTACATCTCCTACCATAGAGAACCTCATAAGGAGCCATTTGGATGCACAAAAATGGCAAACTCAATCAAAGGAAAGTGGTCATCCCAATAACCTTTGAAGCCAATAACGCAAGCCCTCAACATATTCTCCAAAGTCTATATCGTCCCCATTGCCTGACCATCAGTCTAAGAGTGGAAAACAGTACTAAGATTCACCTTTGAACCTAGCACTTTCTTAAAGGACTTCCGAAATAGGGCAGTCAACTGAGCCCCTCTATTCGATACGATGGACAAAGGAACTCCATGTAATCTGACAATCTCCCTTAGGTATAATCGGGAATAATCCTCTGCAGCGTATGTTGTCTTTACTGCTAAGAAGTATGGAGATTCTGTCTTCTGAACAAATATCACCAAGATTGAATCATATTGTCTGTGGGACCTTGGTAAGCCTATGACAAAGTTCATGCTAATCACCTCCCATTTCCACTCTAGAATCTCAAAATTATAAGCTACTCCACATGGCCTTTGGTGCTCAACTTTAACTTGTTGGTAATTCGAACACTTAGAATGAACTCAGCAATATCTTTCTTCATTCCACTCCGCTAGTAGACATCCCTTAAGTCATGGTACATTTTTGTAGACCCTGGATAGATGGAATATCTGGAATTATGGGCCTCTGCCATGATCCTCTCTCGATAAATCTGCGGTAGTAACCATCCAAACCTAGATAACTCCTTATATTAGTTGGAGATGTGGGACTAGGCCAGTTCTTAACTGCCTCAATCTTCTGCATATCCACTCGAATACCATCACTTGAGACAACATGGCCTAAAAATGACACCGATTTAGGCCAGAACTCACATTTCAAAAATTAGGCATACAACTCCTTATCTCAGAGGGTTTGAAGAACAATTCAAAGATAATCAGCATGCTTTTCCTCATCTCTGGAGTATAATATCAAGGTACTGTATGAATACTCTATTCATAAGTCCATGAAAGTGGCAGGAGCGTTTGTCAATCCAAAGGACATTACTAGAAACTCAAAGTGACCATATCGAGCTCGAAAAGCCATCTTTGGGATGTCACATTCTCTCACTTTCAACTGTTGATAGCCCGATCTGAGGTATATCTTAGAGAAAACACTAACACCCTGAAGCTGATCAAAC
The DNA here is from genome assembly GCA_029948455.1 of Solanum rostratum. NCBI lineage: Eukaryota > Viridiplantae > Streptophyta > Magnoliopsida > Solanales > Solanaceae > Solanum > Solanum rostratum. The sequence continues at coordinate 52,961,481 of CM057053.1, forward strand.
AAGTCATCAATCCTCGGAAGGGGATATTTGTTCTTAATTGTCACCTAATTCAACGTATGATAACCTATTCACATCCTAAGGGAACTATCTTTCTTTTGCATGAAAAGGACCGGAGCACTCCATGGCTAGACACTCGGCCGAATAAATCCCTTATCCAAGAGCTCTTTCAACTGCTCTTTCAGTTCATTCAACTCTATGGGGGCTATTCTATATGGCGAAATAGAGATAAATTGGGTACTGGAGAGAACATTGATCCCAAAGTCAATCTCTCTATCGGGAGGGACTCCAAGATAATCATCTGGGAAGACATTGGGAAACTCATTGACAATTGAAACTGACTCCAAAGGTGGAGACTCTACATCACCAGCCTTAACTCGCACGAGGTGATAAATACATACTTTAGAAATTAATTTTCTGGCCCGAAGGTAGGAAATAAACTTACTCGTGGGTACTGCAGAACTAACCTTCCTTTCTATAATAGGCTCATTCCAGAATTGGAATATGAGCATCCGCGATCTATAATTGACAAAGGCATAACAGGCATGAAGCCAATCCATGCCAAGAATCACATTAAAGTCAATCATCTCTAACTCAACTAGGTATGCAAAAGTATATCTTTGATAGAGACACCGTGCATTCTCCATATATCCTTTCAGCAAGAATGGACTCACCAGTTGTAGTAGAAACACTGAATGGCTCAAGAAGATATTCAGGAAGGATCTCAAACTTACTAGCCACATATGGAGTTACAAATAATAAGTGGCACCTGGGTCAAGCAAGAAATACACATCATATGAAAAAGCTTGAAGCACAACCTTGACAACATCTGGTGCAACTTCCTTATCTTGTCGATTTCCCATCGCATACAGACAATTTGTCCCTTCGCCGGTATTAGTCGTGGCACCTCTCTATGGTGATGCTGAAGACTAAGCTTTATTACCTCCGTCACCCCTCTCTCTCATTGGGAACTCATTCTGGAAGTGACGACTCTGTCCGTACCTGTAGCGAGAATTGGTTCCCTCACGACACTCACCTAGATAGAGCTCACCACACTTGCCACATGGTGGTTTCCTAGTCGAACCTTAAGTCACACTAGCTTGGGATTGAGAACTCTGAGCTCTAAAATTCTGATAGCCTTGAGACTTCTAATCATACTTGTTACTCGGAGCTAGTGCACTTGCTGAGGATGGTGTATAGTTCGAAGACCTCTTCTGAAAGTAGGGTCTGTCCCCCTTACCTTGCTTATGTTGGCTAGGATCATGCCCTGCAGACTTAGCTTTTTTGCTCAAGTGCTCCTCCCTATTTCTCTTCTTGTCCTCCTCAAATTATTGCACATCGACCATAAGCCTAGAGATGTCCATGTCCGGAATCAGCAATGTCACTTTCTACTCTTTTTTCACATCCATGCCCAAGCCAAATATGAAATTTCTCATCTTAGACCTCGTATCGGAGACTATCTCGGGAGCATACTTGGATAGCTGTATGAACTTATGGTTATATTCTTTGATATTCATCCCTCTTGCTTCAAATTGACAAACTCCTCCACCTTCGCTTCCCTCAACTCTCGTGGAAAGAAGTGATTAAGAAAGGCACTTTCAACGTCATCCCAAATTGCAGGTCAACATCTTCAGCTCGGCTTTCTTCCCATTGATTGTACCAGACATTTGCGACATCCTTGAGTTGATAGGAAGCAAGTTTAACTCCCTCTCTCTCAGTCGCATGCATAGCTTTCAACACTTTCCACATCTCATCAAGTAACAAGTGAATGCAGTGTAGATAATGTCAATGTCATCACAATTTCAATATCATCACAATCTCAATGTCATCACAATCTCCATACCAATGAAACTTCAATTTCGGCATTATCTTAACATCAATATCAAATAATTCACAGGATCGCAGGTGTCAAAAATCCACAATTAATTCACAAGTCAAAGTTTCACAACATGAACAATTATCCAATCTGAAATACCATGATCAAAGCCCATAATAATATAATTCTATCCCAATTCATATCCCAAATCACCCAAATCCACACGTATAGTAGAATATAAGATTTTATCATACTTAACAAAAGGTTAAAAGTCCACTTACCCTAGTAGAAATCTCAAATCAAGCAAAATCCATGTCTTTTCCCTTTCTAAACTCTAAATCACCACAATCTAGTCAAATATAGCATCACAATATGAAACTAATGGCACTAAAATCAAGCAATTTTGGTGCAAAGAGTAAAATGGTCCAAAATTTCCATGCCGAAAAAGGTCTCAAAATTTGGAAATTCCTACATGAAAAGATTCCTCAAGTGATAAGAATTCTAATGGCGAAAAAACTTTCGAAAAAGTAGTTAAATGAGGTTATAATCACCAATTTAGTATTAAAAATCAAAGTCCAAGAAATTACCCAATTTCTTCAATTAAAACCCCCAATTTCTATATTAAAATCACAATTTAATCAATAAAAATTGAAAACGTAGGATAGAAATTAGTTACCCAATAGTCATGGCTTGAAATTCCTTAAAGAATCTCTCAAAAACCGAGCTTGAAATATTTAAAATGGAGAAAAATGGTGAAACCCCTCTTTTTAAAATAAGTTTTTTGTTCAGGCATCATTTACACTTCGCGAATGCGGAAGAGAATCCGTGAACGCGGAGGCTAAGGGTGCTGACTCTCTAGGAACGTGAGTGCCACCTCCATGAATATGAAATTCAAGAATTACAACACTCATGAATGTGGAGGGCAACCCCTTCCCACCCCCACCCCCCAAAGCGAGCACTATATCAGCTGCACCAGATTGTAGTAATGCACCATCACGGAAATCATAAAATAGACCCTCAAGATTCGTTTGGAACCCTATAAACACAAACCAAATATGCAAATCAACTAAAAATGATATTCTGAACTCAATGAAAACATCAAAATTTGAGTTTTAGGCCTCCTTGGCTGTGAACCCGATAAAACTCAAGAAACTCATTAAAACTTAAAATGCCCAAACTACCCTAAAAAACTTTAAAAATTACAACACGGTCATTTCTAGCTTTAGTTTCACAACTCAAAATGACTGAAAGTGTCGGAATTTCGATTAGAGCTTCGAACTTTGAATGTTGACCAAAGTCAAAAAATGATCCAATTCAACTAATAATGCAACTTTGCATCCAAAATCTTTGTTTTAACTGCAAATTCAGTTCCGTTAGTTCTCCTAGACCAGATTCTACATTCTAATGCTAATGGAATTGACAGAATTACATTTTGACACTTGAAACTAGAGATGACTTTAAAATTCAAAATTCAAATTTCCAAGGTTTCCAAAATTCGACTTTTAGACTCAATCAAAAATGATCCAAGATAAATTTTGAGAAAGGCAAAATGGTAATTTTGTCGAGAATTCCAAAAATGACCTTTGAAGTCATCACACTAAGGACAAACATTCTCCAGTATACCACAAACTCATCCATAATATCAACAAGCATGGATGATCTGAATAAAATACAATACAAGTATTGTTGGTCCAAAATATCAATTATAAAAGGAATTTTAGCATACATGATATATATAACTAATTCCTCGCCCAGTATTCATGGGAATCCAACTATAATTACATATCCAAACTCAATTTGAAAGAAGGGAAGTGTAGCCTACCTGTAGGCCAAACACACGCACTCCATCCTACTTTTTCAAAGCTTCTTTTCCTTTTTGAATAGCCTCCAAATGCTGTGAAGCTACCAAAACATAGAGTCATAATGCGGTAAGGATCGTTATGATACTAAATTTACAAGAAACAGAGGTGGACCAATGAGTCAAAAAGTGAGAAAAGTGGGACCCATATTCATAAATCCTAGAATTAATCCCAAAAATTAGTCCCAACCAGCTATCAGAGCTCATGTCCCAAAATGGAACGCAATTCCTGGCTCGTAAACGCCTTAATGTCAACAAACAGGAAAAACTCAATTTTAGCTCAAGAATGACTAATATGCCAATAGCTATTTATAGAAATTACAAGAAACATGAGCCCAACTATCAAAACCAACCACTCCACGACACTCTTAAAAAACCCACAGTTTAGACTCTTGAATTACCCAATTAGGAGCTAAAATGAGCAAGAAATAATCGTCCAAATTTTCCTAAAAATAAAGCTACTACAACATATAAATCACGATTCTTACTTCCAACGAAGCTTCAAATGTGAATTCCAACCACACCAACTCATTCTCCTTGACAAACAACTTAGGATAGCCCCAAGAATCACCGAAAAATCAGACCTAAAGTGTCCAATAATTCACTTCTCAAAATTTTGCAACATTTCAATACGAAAATTAGAATAGGATAGAAGCTAAATTACCAAGCTCACCACAAATTAACCTTTTAATTCACCTTTCGAGCTTACCAATGTGTTCCTCTCAAATATTCATTTAATTTTGACCTTTGAATCACTCAATTTAAGCTTCAAATGCTCAAGAAATTGTCATAAGAAGTTCCAAATGCAAGCTAAAAATGGCTGCCCTTATAGAAGTGGGGTTGAACTAGATGTGGTGCACCAGCACACCAGCAAATTACTCCCATTTTAAATTCTCTCATTAGGTGCTTGGAATTCATTAGGAATCTCATGCACAGAGACAAACTATGCTATCCTAGCAAATTTGACATTCCAGACTAAATGGCGTAATCAAAATTTTTGTACGAGGTCATTATGACTGAATGTAGGTCCTATTCCCATTTCTCTTTATAACCAAATTCCATCGAGGAGCTCGAAATGAGTCTAGAAACCTTGGGAACCAAATAAAATTTTTTTGTAAACCAAACTCAGAGTTTTGGAACTAATTACACAGTAAGAATTTCCCTACGATATGTTTTCCAAAAATATTGACCAAGGTTAACTTTTGGCTAGTTTTCAAGGCTAAAATGTTAAACATGGTTTCAAACATGCACTGGAAGCCTTAATACTCGAGCTGACTATGCTTCTGGCTAATTTGTCTATTCCAAAGTTGATAAAACTGTCAAAATTTTGTTATGAAGTCATTTACCTGTACTTTGATCCAAAATTAACTTTTCAAGGTATAAAGGCCTTCAAACATAAAAAACTGCACAACATCCAAACAAACAGCCAGGTGCATGAGCTAATAGTGCCATCAAGTCATAGATGACTTGAGGTCCTTATAAGAATGCTCTAAATAGCGAAAAAGGTGTAGTACATGGAAAATGACCTGGAGCATCGTTACAACATCTACTACTAAAGAACTTTTGTCCATAAAAGTAAAGATAAAGGCATACCTGAAGGCTCAAATAAGACAGGGTAGTGCTCCCACATGTCTCACGCAGTCTCCCAAGCATCTTTCTCAGCTGGTCAATGCCTCAATTGAACTTTAACCATTAGTAAGGTTTTGGAGAGAAGTTGTTTGTGTGCTAAAATGGCTACTGGCTCCTCAATAAAGGTTAAGCAGTCATGCAACTCAACAGAATCGTATTTCAGCACAGAAGACTCATTTGTCACATACCGACGTAGCATCAAGACGTGAAAATCTAGGTGCATAGATGTAAATGCTGGAGGGAGATCTAACTCATATGCAATCAAACCGACCCTCCTCAAAATCTCAAATGGATTAATACATCAAGGGCTAAGCTTTCCCCGCCCATCAAACCTCATCATGCTCTTCAAGGGCTATACTTGCAAAAACACTTGATTGCCAACATCAAAACATATAGGGTTACATCTATAATCGGCACAACTCTGGTGTTGACTTTGAGTTGTCTTCAACCAATCTTCAATCACCCAAACCTGGGCTAAGGCTTCCTGAATTAGATCTATGTTCGACAGCCTAAGCTCTAAGGACTTAAACCATCCAAAAGGAATGCAACAATGCCTACTATTTAAGGCCTCAAATGGAACCATCTAAATTCTAGAGTGGCAACTGTTGTTGAACATAAACTCTCTAGGCGCAAGAACTGATTCTACTAACCACAAAACATCAAAACATAGGCCTACAACATGTCTTCTAGGACTTTGATAATATACTCTAACTGACCATCAGTCTATGGGTGAAATGCAGTACTAAGATCAACTTAAGTGCCCAAATCTCTATAAAAAGATCTCCAGACTAGAATGGGAGCTGGAGGTTGCTCATGCTGGATTGGTGTTATTTGAAGAGGTTGGTCCTCTAGCACTAGAGTGACAGGCTGATCCTATGGTGTTGGGGCTTGTGCCAAAACCTTCTACACACCCTCGAAGGTCAAAAGTAACTAAGCAATAGCCGCATAGAGTATAGGACTCATAACATGTATGGATGGGGGATGTGCCAACTCTGTCCCTAATGGCTGGGGGGAATAGGGGCATTCGAGTGCTTCTGTATAAGGTTTGGAGCCACATCTCTATCTAGCGCCCCTACCCCTACCCTAGGACGGGACGTACTTGCTGCCTCAGGTAGATCAGCGCCACTTGAGACACCACAAGCCATACCTTATGAAAAACTAAGACAATGAAATTTCAAAAAACTAATAAAACAAAAACTGCACGAGGTGATACTAATGACATCTGGTAGCCTCTTGGAGATGAGTCACGAATATCACCACACCCCCTTCGTAGGACTCTACTAGATATTGGCTTTATACAAATGAGGCCAATGAATATGGGCTCTAATACTATTTTGTTATGACTCGATATCTCGACTCATGATGGCACCTACCATATTCAACCGACAGGTAAGCCAACCCATAATTTGAAACTCTTAGTAATAGGTGTGAGGGCAGAAAACTAACTCTAAATCACAATTTAAGGAGACCAACAACAAACACAGAGAAGCCAGTAACTAAAATTAGTATATACAACAAACAAATCCCTCCCAGAACATGGAAGTCACGTGTATAAAGCTACTAGGATAATATATACATCACTTAATAGGACGAAAAATAAGTTGTATATATACACACACATACTCTCTCTCTCTTTGAACCTGAAAGTTACGTGTTCAGAGCTAATAGGATAATAGATACATCCCCTAACTGGAAAAAACAATAAGTTATATCCCTCTAGAACGTAGAAGTCCCATGTATAAAGCTACTAAAATTATATATACATCCCCTAACTAGACTAAAAATAAGTTATATATATACAGTGCTGGTCTTGAAAGGTAAAAAAGGGGCCATAAGTGCATATGGAGACCGAAATAATCCAAGAACACTCCCCAATGCTTGCCCAAGTCTCCGGATATGACTACTACTAGCTAGATAGATCAATTCCATAATGTCGTACTCGGACCTGTACCACAGAGTAGATGTGGAGTATAGTATGAGTATCAGATAAAAGGAGGCCGACAAAGTAAAAATAGCTAATCTAGATAGAGAAGCTAGAATACAACACAACAAAGCCAAACAGGAGCAATGAAGATATGTACGCAGGTGAAAATGCAAACAAACCTAAGATCTATACTCCAATTGAACCCCCTTAAGCTAGAAGGTACATCTGTGAAAAATGCTAAAGTAGAAATGAGCATACAGAAGCACTGCCTAGGAATGTTGAATCTCTGGTAGTTTCATAGTGCAATTGGAGAGCGAGCACCCTAGAACTCTGACAGAGGGTAGCACAAAACTCAAACCTCTCATCCCTAAAAGTACAAGTGGCATGTAACCACAGATATAGCCTATACCTCTAATACTTGAAAGTGCAAGTGGCCTCTAACCTGATTATGTCCCAAAACTCCAATCCCTGAAGCTGATCGTAGATTTCATTATAGAATTAATAGCCAAACTCTACTATCAACTTCATGGTAAGAAGATAGATACTTAATAATAGGGGAAGGGGGTAAAGCTGGGCCTCTATTCGTGGATAGGCTCTCCCAGAACACTCGTATAACCAGCGATCATCTCTAAAGCAAAGTGAATTCTTATACGCAATGAAGATGTTCCAACAAGATAAGATGGGACTGTGAATAATCAAGCTTCCAATGTCCTTGCTACCTATAAAAGGCTAAGTCTACCAGACTCGAGTCTTTTATGCCAGTCTACAAGAACCTACGCTTTTGATGTCACACTGGGAAACTGTAATCAGTCTACCAGCTCTATATTCAATGTGAGTCTATGGTGTCACTAGTCTAAGCCTAGACTAAGACTACACATACTCTAATATACCACAAACTCAGCCATAATATGAACAAGCATGGATGATCTAAATATAATACAATATAAGTACCCATTGGTCCCAAATATCAATTTTAATAGGAATTCCAGCATATATGACATATACAGCTGATTCCACGCTAAGTATTCATGCAAATCCAACTACGCTTACATATCCAAACTCAATCTGAGAAAAGGCAAGTCGTTGCTTACTTGTAAGCTGAACACGCATGCTCCAACCTACTATGCCAGAGATGTTCCCTTCTGGATAGCCTCTCAATGCTGCCAAAAATAGAGTCACAATATTGCAATGATTGTTATGACATTAAAGTTACAAGAAATGGAGGTGGATCAATTTTTTATTCAAAAAGTGGAAAAAATAGGACCCACATCTAGAATTCCAAGAATTAATCCTGAAAACCTTTTCCAACCATCTCCCTACGCTCATGTCCTAAAATGGTATGTCATTCGGGCCCAGAAATACCTTTATGCCAACAAATGAGAAAAATCTAATCTAGCTCAAGAATTACTAATATGGAAGCAACTATTTACAGAAATTACCAGAAACAAGGGCCCAACTGCCAAAACCAACCAAACCATGAAGCTCTCCATGAAAACCCCCGTAATTTAGACTCTTGAATCACCCAATTAAGATTTAAAATAAGCAAAAACTCATCCTATAAAATTCTTTTAAAATGAATCTCATAAATGAACAGCGGCAGTAGATAAATCTCGATTTTACCTTTAATGAAGTTATAAATGTGTATTCCAACCATGCCAATATGTTCTTGTCACGCCTCAGGAGGGTACCCTTGGCGTGGTCGGCACTTGAAGAACTATTACTGATTCCACAAGAAAAATACTTGGCCTCATCATAATGATACTTGACAGAGGAAGAAATACTCAAGGAAAGACACCAATCAGATAAATAAAACTCTTCTAAAAATATAGTTTCCAATGAATCAAGTTTGGAAATAAAATAACAATCAATAATCCTCTATCTATGAAGCCTCTATTTAATAGTCTAGATAGTTCCATGACAGGCCATGGCTACCCTAATCAAATGAAATAAGAATGCTCAATAAAAGAAAAGTGCTCCTCCGAAGGCAAGGAGGCTCACCAACTCTGAAAGAAAGAAGCTGGACCTCAATGATGTGTTGGTTCAAGTCCTCTATAACCTGTATCTACATCATTAATGATGCAGGATCGAATGAACGTTAGAACATAAAATACACTGATATTTAGAATGACTAAGGAAACAAGTAAAACTCAACTCAAATCAATCAACTCGACTTAGAACTCAACACATCAATTTATAGCCTGACCAAATAAATATGTGTTCAAAGTTTAGAATCATGCTTAGATGACAGACACAATGTTTTTATGAAACCCAGTTTAAAACATTTTATGCTCAATCGGGTGTTGCTTAAGAGTTTCTCTTAACTGATATCCAATCCCACCACTCTTAGTTTGGTGATGTACAATGAAGGCTACGTCGTTGCCAGGCCCATCCTAAACTTTCCAAGGTAAAGGACGATCAAACTCTCTCTTGGATCCAAAGTAAATATTCATCTTTTTTGGGACATGAGTTGCCTGAGTTAACTATATGACTATCTTACGCTGGCAACATATTTTATAGGTTAGAGTATCCATTTACTCGCTCCCATACCGGTGCTCCATAATCTTCCCAAGACTAGAACATGCTCATGCCAATCAACTCAAAACTCATCTCATTAAATTTTCTCTAATCAACTCAACTCAGTTACTCATTGGACCATTGGAACTTGACCTTATTCTAAGTCAGTCTAGTCAATGGTACAGATATGGAAGAGCATCCACCAACAAATCTGTGGTAATAACCAGCGAAACACAAAAAAAGACTTACGTCAGTTGGAGAGATGGGTCTAGGCAAGCTGTTAACCGCCTCAATCTTTGAAGTTTCCTTTCAAGACTATAAACCCAAACTATATGGGCTAGGAATGCCACAAAGTGTAGCCCAATCTCACACATTAAAAATATCGCTTGTAACTCATTATCCTTGATCATCTGCAAGGTGATTCTAAGGTGATTCCCATGTTCCTCCTTATCTTTTGAATACACTAAAATATCGTCGATGAATATAATAATGACATGTCAAGGTACTATCAAAGTACTTTGTTCATCAAGTCCATAAAGGCTACAGGTGCATTTGTTAATTCAAAGAAGATTACCAAAAACTCAAAATAATCGTCTCGGGTTCGAAAAGCCACCTTTGGGATGTCACATTCTCTCACTTTCAACTGATGATAGCCTGATCTGAGGTCTATCTTGGAGAAAATAGTGGTACCCAGAAGTTGGTCAACTACGTCATCGATCCTTGGAAGGGGATACTTATTCTTGGACTTTTACCTGATTCAACTGGCGATAGTCAATAACATTCTGAGGGAACCATCCTTCTTTCTCACGAATAGGATAGGAGCACCCCATAGAGAAACGCTTGGCCTAATAAAGCCTTTCTCTAGCAAATCTTTCAATAGATCTTTTTTTTTTCAAATTAGTGGGGGACATTCTATACAGTGGAATGGAGATAGGATGGTTGTTAGGAAGAACATCAACTCTCACTATCAAGAGGGACTCTTGGCAGATCCTTAGGAAATACTTTAGGAAACTCATTTACATTCGAGACGAACTCAAGGTTAGGAGGCTCAACATCATCAGACTTAACTCGCACGAGGTGATAGATACATCCTTAGAGATTAGCTTCCTAGTTGAAGGTAAAAAAATAAACTTACCCTTAGGTGCAATAGAATCTCCCTTCCGAACTAGGATGGGTTCATTCAAGAATTGGAACTTGACGGTTCGGGTCCTACAATCAATGGTTGCATAGCAGGAATGAAGCCAATCCATGCCAAGGATCACATCAAAATCAACCATTTCAAACTTTATCAAATCAACTAAGGTATCCCTATGATAGAGGGACACTACACAATCTCAATAGATCTTTTCAACTAGGATAGTCTCACCAACAGGAGTAGAAATAATTAAGGGCTCAAGCAAACACTCAGGAAGAATCTCAAATATACTAGCCACATATGGTGTCACAAATAACAGAGTTACACCCGGATCAAGCATTGAATAACATTCAAAAGAAAAGACTCAAAACATACCCATCACAACATCTGGTATAGCCTCTTGGTCCTGTCAGTTTCCCATCACAAATAGACGGTTTGTCTTGCCACCTATCCCGGATGTAGTATCTCTCTGATTTCCTCTGGCTGGTGGTGCTATAGTAGAAGACTGAGCCTTATTTTACTACATCAGACACTCCCTGTAAAAGTAACCCTTCTGGTCGCACATAAAATAGTCATTCCCTCCCTCTCTACACTCTCCCAAATGCATCTTGTCAAATTTTCCACAAGGTGGTTTCCCCTTTGAACCAAGGGTCACACTAGCCTGAGACTGAGGAGTCTATGTTCTGGAGTTCTACTAATCTTGGAACTTCTAATCTTACCTGTTACCTAGAGCTAGTGCACTGGCTAAGGATGGTGCATAACTATTAGATCCTTTCTGGAAATAGGACTCGTCTCCCTTACTTTGCTTAGGTTGACTCGACTTAAGCCTTGTTGACATAGCCTTCTTGCTCAAATGCTTCTCTCTATCCCTCTTCTTATCCTCTTCAAGATATTGGGTATAACCCATTAGCCTAGAGATGTCCATGCCCGAGATCAATAGAGTTGCCTTGCATTCCTTCTTCACATGTTTACCCAAGCCAGATATGAACTACCTCATTCTTGCTTTCATGTCCCGGACCATCTCTAGGGCATATCTAGATAGTTGATGAACATGAGGATGTATTTTTTGAAAGTCAACCCCTTCTACTTCAAGTTCACAAAATATTCAATCTTCGCCTCCCTCAACTCCTAGGAAAATAAATGGTAGAGGAAGCCATTCTCAAACTCACTCCACTCAGCAGGCTCAGCATCCTCACCTTGACCCTCTTCCCATTGGCTATACCAGACATTTGCCACATCCTTAAGCTGATAGGAAGCTCTATCAACACCCTCAATCTCAGTCGCATGCGTGGCTTTCAGGACTTTCCACATCGCAACAATGAAGTTTTGAGGGTCCTCCTCAACCTTAAACCCTGTGAAAACTGGTAGGTCCATCCCCAAGAAATTTCTAAGTTTGGTTGCAGCAGTTGGCTCTTTTGAGCTGGAGCTAGGAGCCTATGAACCCGGGTTCCTACTCTAGGTCGCTACTAAGTTGGTTAGCATATAAATAGTTCCTCTGAAATCAGCCTCTTTAGTAGGAGCAGGTGGAGCAGTAGGCACTTGTGGGACTCCAGTAGCTCCAGCTGGTTGACCTTGATCCCTCATCTCCATCTGAGTAGGCACTCTAAAGGAAGATTCTCAGTATTGTCAGCTGGGTCATTTCTTTGGGTGACGATACACTTAGGAGGTATAATTTGCAAATGCGTAATACACAAATTAGAAAAGAGTTCTATAGAGTTAAACTCTCTCGCACGAACTCAAAATACAAACAAGTGTAACCATTTCTTATGTCCCATAGCATCATACTTATAAACTGTGGTGCACAACACACTCGTAAACAAGACTCTACTAGACACGGCTTCATACACTCCCTAGGACACTCGAACTCTATGCTCTATTACCAAATTTATCACAACCCAGGAAGGTATTCTTGGCATGGTCGACACTTGAAGAACCATTACCGATTCCCCAAGAGAACCACCTGACCTTATCGTCGTACTTGACAACAAAAGAAATACTCAAGGAAAGACATGAATTAGATAAATAAAACTCTTTTAAAAATATAGTTTCTAGTGAATCAAGTTTGGAAATAAAATAACAATCAAACAATCCTCTAATCAATGTCTATGAAGCCTCTATCTAACAGACTAGATGGTATCATGACAGGACATGGCTAACCCAATAAAAAGAAATAAGAATACTCAATAAAAAGAAAAGGGTTCCTCCAATGGCATGGAGGGCTCACCAAGTCTGAAAGTAAGAAGCTAGACCTCAACATTGTGCTAGCTGAAGTCCTCTATAACTTGTATCTGCATCATTAATGATGCAAGCCCGAATGGATGTTAGTACATAGAATATACTGGTATATAAAATGGCTAAGATAAGAAGTAAAACTCAACCCAAATCAATCAACTCGGCTCAGAACTCAACTGATCAATTCGTAGCCTGACCAAATAAATATATAAGTTCAAAGTTAAAAATCTTGCTTAGAAGATAGATTCGATGTTTTTTATGCAACTTAGTTTAAAATATTTTATCCTCAATTAGGTATTGCTTAGGAGTTTCTCTTAACAGATATCCAATCCCACCATAATTAGTATGGTGATGTATAACGAAGGCGAAGTCATTGCCACGCCCATCCTTAACTTGCCAAGGTAAAGGACGATCAAACTCTTTCTTGGATTCAAAGTAAATGTCCATCTTTTTGGGACATGAGTCGCCAGAGTTAATTGCACAACTATCCTACATTGGAAACATAGTTTATGGGTTAGAATAGTTATTTACTCGCTCCCATATCAGGTATCAATGCCTCTTTCAACACTAAAACATGTTTATGCCAATCAACTCAAAACTCATCTTATTGTATTTTCTCAGATCAAATCAACTCAGTTACTCAATAACTCGATCAATCCAAATTATTAATCATGCATGAACTCAAGACTCTAACTCAAACTCAAATTGTTATTTAGACTCCACTCCATCGAGCTCATCACATAAAACAAATAGGATGCTCATTAAATATGCACAAAACAAGAAATATGCTTCTCATGCTCAATCATACTCAATTTACTCAACTCAGAGAATCACAGTCATAGACTCATTCTAATCAATGCCACGAAAGTTATATAGAATGATGCAGATCAAGGTTCATAGAACTGAATGTAAGTTTTATAATCCACTTTTATATGACCAGCATATATCTCATTGATTTATTCATAATTACGCATAGGATGTCAAAATAAATGCAAGCAACTCAAAGATTAGGATCATCAGATTTTCAATACTTAATTATTATACATGGACTCGACCCAAGTAAATGAAAGGGCACGTGGACGGCCTCAGTCCTACACTCTAGGAAGCCTTACATACCTGGAATTAGGAAGAACGATCAACTCTTTGACGATCCTCAAGCTTGAACTCAAAACTTTGGCTTTTTCTCCCTTTTCTGATGCTCTCAAGATTTTCTAAGTGTATAACGAGGAATAATACACCTAGGGCATTGATAAGGGGCCTAAATTAAGTCCAAAAGAGTTGTAGGTTTAAATTAAAAAGGATCAAAAAGAATGAAAACCCCTCCTTAAAAACTATCGAGTGGAACCATGAGACCCTGTCTATGGGCCGAAAATGACAATTCGTAGTGAAGGTGTCCAAAACTTGAGATATTGGAAATTGGACCTGGGATTTATGAACCACTTTCTACAGCTCATAACATGAAACATGAGGTGTTTGGTAACACATTGTTTCAAGTTTAGAAATCTTGGTTTCTGGAACTTCAATCTATGAAACTTCTTTCATGAGCCGTAACTAAGATAACGGACCATCTAATAACCCATCACTCAATATCCAAAAAAGTTTATTTTTGAATCATCAACTATGAAACATGATCTACAGGTCATGGAATGGTTCACGGTTCGTACAGTATCTCATACATAGGCCTCAGACTTAGATATATTTCACTAAGTCACATGGGCACCTACGAGGCCTCATTTATGGTTCGTAGATCACTTTGCGGGCCATAGATAGCCTCCGTGGTTTCTTCCATGACTTTTCTGAATTATTTTAATAAGTTTTCTTTAGGAATCTATTCAGATTGTGTAGAATGAATTAGGAGGGTGTTGCATTATATCCCCCTTCGGATCATTCGTCCTCAAATGAAGTGCAATCCAGGAACAGTCAAGACATGAATCATATCTAGGACTCCAACCATCAAACAGGTCACAATCACTCATGCAATCAATCAAATAAGCAGTTAACCAAATGATTAACCAACAAACCAAACCAATCACCAATCCGACTATAGGACTCTATCATCATTCAGACTCAGAATAAAAGGGAACTCACGAAATAGAAATGAATCATTACAATCAACTCTCTCATCATCTATAGGCAGGAATAAACGAGGGTACTTGGCCTTCATATCCTCTTCAGCTTCCCAAGTAGCTTCTTCTAAAAAGTGATTTCGTCGCAGCACTTTGATAGGTGCAATCTCTTTGGTTCTCAACTTGCAAAGCTGATGATCAAGGATCTGGATGAGAATTTATTCCTAACTCAAACTTTCCATTAGTACATACTTTGAATAGGCACAACCAACTGCAGTTCCCTCAAACACTTCTTAAGCATGGAAATGTGGAAGACAGGATAAATGGCCGCTAACTCTACTGGTAGCTCCAACTTATAAGATACGTTGCTCACCGTCTTTGCTATCTGGTAAGGACTAATGTACCTCAAACTTAACTTTCCTTTTTTTCCGTATTGCATTAGACCATTCATAGGTGACACTTGAAAATACACCCAATCATCGACCTCAAACTCCAAGTCCATTCTTCTAGCATCGGTGTAGGATTTCTATCGACTCTGTGCAGTCGTCAATATTTCTGTATGATCTTTTCTTTCTCCATGGCTTGGTGAACCAAGTATGGTGCAATCAACTTTGCCACACCCATCTTAAACCAACCAATCAGTGATCGACATCTCCTCCCATAAAATGCCTCATATAGGGCCAACTGAATACTCGAATGGAAATTGTTATCGTAGGCGAACTCAATTAGAGGCAAATGATCATCCCAATTACCTTTGAAATCAATGATGAAGGCCCTCAATGTATCCTTCAAAGTCTGAATAGTGCGCTCTTCCTGGCCATCCTTCTAAGTATGAAAAGTAGTGCTAAGGTTCACCTTCGAACCAAGCCTTTCTGGAAAGATCTACAATATAGAGCAGTGAATTGGGCTCCTCTATCTGAGATGATAGACAAGGGGACTCCATGTATTCTAATGATCTCTCTTATGTATAGTTGGTCATAATCCTCCACGGTGTCAGTCGTCTTTACTGCCAAGACGTGTGCGGATTTTATCATTCGATCAACTATCATCCAAATGGAATCATGTTCTCTGCGGGACCTTAACAAGCCTGTGATGAAGTCCATGTTAATCATCTCCCACTTCCATTCTGGGATCTCAAAATTCTGAGCTACTCCACAAGGACTCTAGTGCTCAACTTTTACTTGTTGGCAATTCGGGCATTTAGAAGTAAACTTGGAAATGTCTCTTTTCATTCCACTCCACCAGTAGACTTCTCTCAAGTCATGGTATTTTTAGTTTAGCCAGATGGATAAAATTATCAAGAGTTATAGGCTTTTTCCGTGATCCTTTCTTGAATACCATCAACATCTGGAGCACACAATGGACCTTGATATCTCAATACTTTATCTCCCCTTTTGGCGAAAGTCATTACCTTATGTTTATGCACATCTGCCTTCAATTGCAGCAAGATAGGATCTTGGTATGGCTTATCCTTCACCTCTACTACTAGAGATGATGTAGACCCATTATGCACAAGAACTCCACCTTCACCAGATTCATCTAGTTGTACTCCTAATTGTGCGAGTCTGTGAACCTCTTTATCTAGATCATCTTCTCTTCCACCATATGAGCGGTGTTTCTCATAGACAGCCTGCTAAGAGCATCAGCAACTACGTTAGCATCACTTGGTTGGTAAATGATTCTCATGTCATAGTTTTTAGTAACTCAAGGCATCTCCTCTACCTCAAATTAAGCTCTTTCTAGGTGAAGACATATTATAGGCTATTATGGTCTGTAAAGACATCAATGTGTTCTCAATATAAGTAGTAGTGTCATACTTGAGAGTGAACACCGCTGCTGCCAATTCCATGTCATGTGTGGGATAATTTCTTTCATGAAACTTGAGTTGCCTAGAAGCATAAGCAACAACTTTTCCCTTCTGCATCAATACGCATCAGTAATCCAACTCTTGAGGCATCACAATAAATAACAAATCCATCAGTCCCTTTGGGCAAGGTCAACACTGAAGCAGTGGTCAACCTTGTTTTCAACTCATGGAAACTTCTCTCACACTCATCAAACCATTAGAACTTGACCTTCTGAGTCAGTCTAGTTAATGGTGCAGATATAGAAGAGAACCCATTAACAAATCTGTGATAGTAACCAGCCAAACCCATAATACTTTTTATGTCAATCAGAAAAATAGATCTAGTTCATCTCTTAACTGCCTCAATCTTCTGAGTGTCCACTCAAATATCATTACCCAAAATTATATGGCCTAGGAATTCTATAGATTTGAGCCAAAACTAACACTTTGAAGATTTCGCATATAACTTATTATCCTTGAGCATTTGCAGGGCTATTCTAAGGTGATTCACATGTTCCTCCTCATCTTTAGAATACACCAAAATATCATCGATGAACACAATCATAAACATGTCAAGGTACTATTAAGAATACTCTGTTCATCAAGTCTGTGAAGGGTGCAGGTGCATTTGTCAACCCAAAGCACATTACCGAAAGCTCAAAATAACTATATCGGGTTTGAAAAGTTGTCTTTGGGATGTCACATTCTCTCACTTTCAACTGATGATAACCTGATCTAAGGTCTATCTTAGAGAAAATAGTGAAACCTTGAAATTGGTCAAATAAGTCGTCGATTCTTAGAAAGGGATACTTATTCTTGACTGTTACCTTATTCAACTGGCGATAGTCAATACACATTAAGAGGGAACCATCCTTCTTCCTCACGCATAGGATAGGAGAACCCTATAGAGAAATTCTCGGCCTAATAAAGCCTCTCTTTAGCAATTCTTTCAACTCTTTCAGCTCAGGGGGGCCATTCTATACGGCAAAATGGAGATAGGTTGGGTGTCAGAAAGAACATCAATATTGAAGTCGATCTCCCTATTAGGAGGGACTCCAGCCAGATCCTTAGGAAACTTATTTACAATCGGGACGGACTCAAGGGTAAGAGGCTCAACATCATCAAACTTAACTCGCAGGAGGTGATAGATACATCCCTTAGAGATTAGTTTCCTGTCTTTAAGGTAAGAAGTAAACTTACCCTTAGGTGCAGCGAAATCGCCCTTCTACTCTAGGACTGGTTCATTCGGGAATTGAAACTTGATGGTTCGGGTCCTACAATCAATAATGGCATAGCAGACATGAAGCTAAGCCATGCAAAGGATCACATCAAAATCAACCATATCCAACTCTATCAAATAAGGTAAGTTAACCTTATGATAGACGAACACCACATAATCTTTATAGATTTTTTCATCGAGGATAGACACACCAATAAGAGTAGAAATAGCAAAGGGCTCAAGCAAGCACTCAGGAAGAATCTTAAATCTACTAGCCATGTATGGTGTCACAAATGACAGAGTTGCACCCAGATCAAGAAATGCATAACAATCAAAAGAAAAGACTCAAAGCATACACATCACAACATCTGGTGCAGCCTGTGGGTTTCCCATCACATATAGATGGTTTTTCCCACCGCCTCTCCCTGATGTAGTACCTCTCTATCTTCCTTTAACTAGTGGTGTTGTAGTAAAAGATTGGGCCTTATTGCCCCACATCAGACACTCCCACTAAAAGTGACCCATATGGCCGCACTTAAAACAACCATTCCCTCCCTCTAAGGTGGCTTGCCCTATGAACCAAGGGACATACTAGCCTGAGACTGAGGACCTAGGGTTCTGGAGTTTCGCTGACCTTGAGACTTCTCGTCATACTTGCTACTCATAGCTGGTGCACTAGCTGAGAATGGTGCATAACTATTAGATCTCTTTTGGAAATAGAACCGGTCTCCCTTACTCTGCTTAGGTTAATTCGATGCAGGCCTTGCTGACTTATCCTTCTTGCTCAAATGCTCCTCTCTATCCCTCTTATTATCCTCTTCAAGTTGTAGGGCATAAACCATGAGCTTAGAGATGTGCATGTTTGGGATCAATAAAGTTGCATTGCATTCTTTCTTCGCATATTTACCCAAGCCAGATATGAACTTCCTCATTCTTCCTCTCATGTCCTGGACCATCTCTGGGTATAACTGTATAGCTGGATGAACTTGAGGTTGTATTTTTTAACAGTGAATCCCTCCTACTTTAAGTTCACAAACTCTTCAATCTTTGCCTCTCTCAACTTCTAGGGAAAGAAGTGGTCAATGAAGGCATTCTAAAACTCACTCCACTCAGCAGGCTTAGCATCCTCACCTCAATCCTCTTCCCGTTGGTTATACTAGATTTTTGTTACATCGTTAAGCTGGTAAAAAAATGCTCAACTCTCTCAATCTCAGTCACATGCATGGCTTTTAGGACTTTCCACATCTTATTAATGAAGTTTTGAGGGTCTCCTCAACCTTAGACCCTGTGAAAACTAGTGGGTTCATCTTCAGGAAATCTCTAAGTATGGTTGCAGCAGTTAGCTATTGGGAGCTAGAGCTGGGAGTCTGTGAATATTGATTCCCACTATGGCAGGTACCAACTAGGTTAGCATAGTAATAGCTCCTCTGACATCAGCCTCTGTAGTAGGAGCAGCTGGAGCAATAGGCAACTGTCGGACTCCAGTAGCTCCAGTTGGTAGACCTCGACCCCTTGTCTCTATCTGAGTAAGCACCTACGAAAAGGGATTCTCAGTATTGAGGAGGCATGAACTACAAATATGTAACGCACGAATTAGAAAAGAGTTCTATAGAGTTATATTCTATTACACAAACTCAGAATACAAAAATGTTTAATCATTTCTAATGTCCCGTAGCCTTCTGCTTTATCACACAAACTCAGAATACAAAAACGTATAATCATTTCTAATGTCTCGTAGCCTCCTTCTTATAAAGTGTGGTGCAATACACACCATAAACAAGACTACTAGACACGGCTTCATAGGCTCCTTAGGACACTCAAACTATGTGCTCAGATACCAAGTTTGTCACGCCCTGAGAGGGTACCCTTGGCATGGTCGATACTTGAAGAACCATTTTTTATTCTCCAAGAGAACCACTTGGCCTCATCATCACATCATACTCAATAGCAGAAGAAATACTCAAAGAAAGACATCAATTAGATAAACAGAACTTTTCTAAAAATATAGTTTCCAATGAATCAAGTTTGGGAAAAAAATAACAATCGACAATCTTTTACTCAATGTCTATGAAGCCTCTATTTAACATTCTAGATGGTACCATGACAGGTCATGGCTATCCCAATCAAAAGAAATAAGAATACACCATGAAAGAAAAGAGCTCCTCTGAAGGCAAGGAGGGCTCACCAACTCTGAAAGCAAGACGCTAGACCTCAACGTGCACTGGATGAAGTCCTCTATCACCTATATCTACATCATTGAAGATGCAGTCCCAAATGGATGTCAGTACATGGAATATATTGATATGTAAAATGACTAAGGAAACAAGTAAAACTAAACTCAAATTAATCAACTCGACTCAGAATCCAACTCATCAATTCATAGCCCAACCAGATAAATATTTAAGTTTAAAGTTTAGAATCATGCTTTAAAGATAGACTCAATGTTTTTATGCAACTCAGTTTAAAACATTTTATGCTCAACCAGGTGTTGCTTAGGAGTTTCTCTTAGCCGTGCATCCAAGCTCACCACCATTAGTTTGGTGATGTACAATGAACATGACGTCATTGCTACACCTGTCCTAAACTTGCTAAGATAAAGGACGATCAAACTCTCTCTTGGATCCAAAATAATTATCCATCTTTTTGGAACACGAGTTGTCAGAGTTAACTGCACGACTATCCTACGCTGGCAACATATTTTATGGGTTAGAGTAGTTATTTACTCGCTCCCATCTTGATGCTCAGTACTCCTCTCAACACTAAAACATGCACATGCCAGTCAACTCAAAAATCATCTCATTGGATTCTCTTCGATCAACTCAACTCAGTTACTCAATAACTCGATTAATCCAAATCATTAATCATGTATGAACTCAAGACTCTGACTCAAACTCAAACGGTCATTTAGACTCCACTCTATCATGCTCATCACATAAAACAAATAGGATGCTTATTAAATATGCATAAAACAGGCAATATGCTCCTCATGCTCAATCATACGCAATTTACTCAACTCAGACAATCACAGTTATGATGTCAATCTTATCAATGCCACAAAGGTTATATAAAATGATGCAGATCAAGGTTTATAAAACTGAATGCAAGTTTTACTCCAAGTTCATATGACCAGCATGTAACTCGTTGCTTTATTCATAATTACGCATAGGAACTCAAAATAAATGTAAGAAACTCGAAGATTAAGATCATGAGATTTTCAATACTCAATTGTTATACATGGACTCGACCCAAGTAAACAAAGGGGCGCATGGACGGACTCAATCCTAAGCTCCAAGAAGCCTCACAAACCAGGAATTAGGAAGAAAGGTCAACTCTTTAATGATCCTCAAGCTTGAACTCAAATTCCTCGCTTTTGTCTCCCTCCTCTGATTTTCTAAGTGCATAATGAGGCATAATACATCTAGGGTATTGATAAGGGACCTAAATTAAGTCTAAAATGTTATAAGTTTAAATTAAAAAGGGTAGAAAAGGAGGAAAATACCCTCCTTAAACAGTATCAAGTGGAACCACGAGACCCTGTTTACGGGCCTTAGTTCCACTCCCGGACCATAAATGACCCCTAGTAGGTGAAGTCATCCAAAAATCAAGTTACTGGAAATTGGACCCTGGACTTACAAACCACTTTCTACGACTTGTAATATGAAACACGAGCCGTTTGGTAACACGTTGTTTCAAGTTTTAAAAATCTTAATTTCTAGAACTTCAGTATATGAAACCTATTTCATGGGTCGTAATTAAGATGGTGGTCCGTCTAGTAACTCACCACTCAATTTCCAGAAAAAAATGATTTTTGAATATCAAGCTATGAAACATGATCTCTGGGTTATGGAATGGTGTAAGGACCGTACACTATCTCGTACATAGGCCTCAAACTTAGAAAAATTTCACTAAGTGACATGGGCACCTACGAGGCCTCATCTACGGGCCATAGATCACTCTACAGGCCATAGATGGCCTTCATGGTTTCTTCCATGACTTTTCTGAATCATGTTTTTTAATTTTCTCTATGCATCTATTCAAACTAGGTAGAATGAATTAGGGGGCGTTACAGTTCTCCTCGATAAACCACTCAAGCCCCAAGAATCACCAAAATTAAACTTAAAATGGACAATAATTCACTTCCTAAAATTTTGTAATATTTTAATCCAAAATTTTGAATGGGAGAATAGCTAAATTACCAAACTCACCTCAAATGAAGCTTCGAATTCACCTTCTAAGCTTACCAATGCATTCCTTTCGAAAATCCCTTCAATTTTGACCTTTGAAACACTCAATTTGAGCTCCAAATGCTTTAGAAATTATCACATGAAATTCTAAATGCAAGCTGTAATGGCTACCTTTTATAAAGGTGGGGTGCACCAGATACGGTGCAGCAACGCACCAGTAGATTATTTTATCTTAAAGTCTTTGATGGGGTGCTTGGGAGTCATTTAGAACCCCCTACTGCAAATAAATCATGCTACCCCATCAAATTTGACATTTCAAACTCAATAACATAGTCAAAATGTTCATACGAGGACGTTTCGATTGAATGTGAGTCCTACTTCCAAGGCCATTTTCTAACCAAATTTCATTAAGGGGCTCAGAATGTGTCTGGAAGC
This sequence comes from Solanum rostratum, assembly GCA_029948455.1. Classification (NCBI taxonomy): domain Eukaryota; kingdom Viridiplantae; phylum Streptophyta; class Magnoliopsida; order Solanales; family Solanaceae; genus Solanum; species Solanum rostratum. The sequence goes on from CM057053.1 coordinate 52,984,336, forward strand.
CTCGGAAAACAAACGAAAGGTCATTTGAGACCAAACTTGATATTCTAGAGCAAACTCCGTTGTCAAAATTTTCATGCGGGCATGTGTTTCTAAGAATGTTGACCAAGGTCAATTTTTTGGCCAATTTTGAGGCTAAAACACTAAATGTGGTTTAAACTCACACTGAAAATCTTGGTACTCAAGCCGACTATGATTCTAGCCTAATTTGACCATTTCGGAGCTAATGGAACTGTCAAATTTCATTCTGAGGTTGTTTACCTGTATTTTAATCTGAAATCAACTTTACAATTTACAAATACCTTCAAACATGAAAAACTACACAACATCTAAACAAATGACCAAGCGATCAAGCTACCAGTGCCAGCAAGTCATAAATGATTTATGGTCTCTGTAAGACTACTCTAAATGTCAAAAAAGGCACAATACATGAAAATGGCCTAGAGGGTCATTACATGCTTGCCTAAGCAGACAATTGTTACTTGATGTCTCTGCTTCAGCTACTTGCTTTTGCTATATCATTTTTATCAATCATTTTTCAGCTTCTTCTACTGCAATTTTACAATATTATCCCTAATAAATTATTTTTTCAGCTACCTCATCTATGATTTTATATTACCACCCTAATAAATTATTTTAAGTGATGCAAATATTAGAATTAGGATCAAACAAACACAAAATGATAAATTGAATCTTTCTTTTTATACTTAAAAAATAAATTAAATAACTATTTTGATATCTTTTGGTGATCATATTTTTGTCAAAAAGGAAGTACGTTTAAGCAAATATAATATACATAAACCAAAAGGTTCATGTATAATACTTGAAATGTTATAAAAAGTCCTATAAGTCAGAACAATTATCAATTTAAAATTTTAAAGGTGATAAGATTTCCTTTATTTCATAATAGGAGGAGTGGCATATATTATTTGAAAATTAGGTTTTGAAAAACTATAAATCACAATAATTGACAGCTTAAAATATTTTTAAAAAATATAATAAAAATTTGATTAACTATCAAGATTTCAGTGCACCACATAAATTTAAAGGGGGAACACCATATATTATTTAAAAATTATTATAAATAGCAATAATTAATAACTAAAAATATTAATTTGGTTGGCTTTCTTAATTTCATTTGTGCTATATAAATTGAAACAAATCATGTATGTAGGATCTACATAAATCATATAGTCTAAAAAATTAATTACCATTTTTCCATATCCTTTTTCAGTTTACAAAAATCCTTAAAAAATATGGCAATCTGGATATATTGATTTAGTAATTTGGATGCATTAATTTAATTGTGGATACAAAAATTAAGGTTTTTAAGTATCAGTAGGTAACATTTAAAGTATGGTACATCAAGCATAGAGATAATTCAAGAATCAGCATTAATGTATCCAAATGGAAAGAAGGGATTTTAGAAATTTTGAGCTCCTGCTTGCACAGGCTCATGTATTTAATAAATACTACTCTTGTTGTACGCGCTTTGCGCATGATCAAAGCGAGAAAATTAAATGTAATTATGACCTTATAAAAAAATAAATAATTCACTAATATTGATAAATTATTTATTTATAAAGGTGTTATATATAGAGATTCTATCACTAAATAGAACCGTAGTAAATTAGAATTTTTCTTAGCGATGGCATGGTATTTTCTTGATTCAAATAAAGAAAAAGTAGAAGTTTATCAAATAAAGAAAATTTAGGAGTCTTTCCACAGCTAGAAATCCTTATTTTATCACTTCTTTTCATATATTTTACAAGTTAGTATTATAAATATAATTAAATAATATATTATTTAGTCCTAAAAGAGAATTTATAAGTTCATTCCAATTTGAATTGCATTGAAAGTCCTCAAAAAATGAGATTTAACCCATATGAATGGGATTTAACTTCTCCAAAAAAGTGTCGGCAATCTTGCACCTCCAATTTAGTTAGGGTTTGAGATTTTTCATGGAAAACTATATAAAATTTTCTTTTTTTTTCTTTTACCGTAAATCATCACCTTAACTAAATAGGAAAAGGTTTTTAGATGATTCTACATAAACAGCATTGAAAGATTTTTTTAAAGTTGTGAGTATTACATTAAATATTTTGTTGTGAGTTAAGATTTTATAGAAAAATTTTAGCACAATATTCCTGATCCAGTTTCTTCACGAGTTCCCTTGACAGTAAATATTGATCTCGGTGTGGATGTATTCGTACTATCAAAGAATTTTTAATTTCCCCTCTCGTCAGCAGGTTTGTCTTCCCATGTAAATAAATTTTAAATACAAGTTAATCCATCCAGGATTATTTTTTTATTTCGCTCAGCAATCTTTTATGAGGCAGGACTAATTTGATTTCACGTATAAGTTTTCAGGCTAAAATTTATGTGGTATAGGGCAAGAGTATTTAGATTAGAGCTCCTGTAAATAAATTAGTTTGGCATTGTAATTAAATGTTTGACGCAATTCCTTGCCTAGTGTAGGTATGTGTAGCAATTTGATGCAAATTTAGAAGTTACGTTATATCTGTTTATCATCTGCAAAATATTGTATTTACATACTATCATGCGCTTTTCGTTATTAATCATCATGAGTTTTTGAGGAGAGGGTTCCCAAATAGTAGTGTGAGGTAGTGGTAAGGTCTGTGTACATTCTACCTCTCCAGACCCCACTTGTGGGATTCCACGGGGTATGTTGTTGTTGTATGCGCAAAACATCATAAGTTGCAGCATGTTTTTCAAATATGATTTATTTCTTCTGTTGTCTCCAGATTCTTCTACCCGTTCCTAAAATGACGGATGCTCCAAGCAGAAGAACTTGTGATATAATTAGCAACCTTCCTGGTGATGTAATAGATGCCATTCTAATGTGTTTGCCTTTGCGAGATGCTGTTAGGACCAGTATTTTGTCGAGGAAATGGCGGTATAACTGGGCCAAAGTTCCAAAACTAACGCTTGATCACACACTATGGGAAGACATATCAACCCGTAAAGTTAGAGTTAAGTTTGGTGTGATTCTCCTTCAGCTCTTTTCACTTCGTCAAGGGCCGATTACTGAGTGTAGAATCTCAAATATTCCTGATCGAAAACACTTCCCTGAGATTGACAACTTGATGTTTTACCTGTCGAGGAATGGAATTGAGCATCTCATTCTTGAACTTTCAAATAGCGAAAAGTACAAATTGCCCTCTTCAATTTTCGCATGTTCACAGATGAGGCGTTTGACTCTTCACTATTGTGTGATCAATCCTCCACCTACCTTTCAAGCATTTAATAAGCTTCTTCACCTTCAATTGTTTAACGTTGCTATTTCTGACAAATCTCTTGAGAATTTAATCTCTCGTTGCCCATTGCTAGAGCAAATGGAGTTGGATATCTCGAACCCTTTGAACTGTATTCTACTTAATTCTCCTAAACTAAAATCCTTGAACGTTGGAAGCAAAATAAACTCTATATGTTTCAAGAATACCCCTCTTCTTGCTGATGTGTCAATTGTGGCGAATGACGTAGATAATGGTTCTGCAGAGAGAGGAGAATGTAATCTCATCGAGTTTTTTGGTTCCTTGCCTACTGTTACAAATCTCTACTTGGGTCAATGTATTATCAAGGTAAACGCGGTTGGAACTGGTACTTTTTATGTTCGTTAGCATTCCATGTCTCTCCTTGCCTAACTTTTAGTGTTTGCCTTGGAAGGCCCTGATTGCAGGAATAAATCAAATCCCGTTGAAGCTTCCCATGACTCTTCTCAATCTAAGACAGCTTTACCTATTCGATATTTGTGTGAGTGAACTAGATGAAATTCGTTTTCTTCTTTGCCTGATTAAAAGCTCCCCATGTTTGGAAGAAATTGTCATTATTCAGGTAAATAATTAACGACTTGTTTTCTCCTTTTTCCTCTCATTGGATTGTTCTAGTGCATGTTGTTTTCCTCATTTTTTTAATCTTTGCTTAGGCAATTGATGAAGTAGGACGAGAAGATTTTCCTGCTCTTAAACTTTTGAAAGGTGAATATAATTCAGGCATAAAGTTGAACCAACTTACCAAAGTCAAGTTGATAGATATTGGGGGCACAAAAGTTGAGATGGAATTGATCAAGCTTCTATTGGCCACGTCTCCGATGTTGGAAAAGATGTTGATCTCGCCATACTACATAGACCCTGAATCTTCTGAAACATTAGTTAAGATACTGAAACAGGTCAACAAATTTCAAAGGGCTTCACCTCGAGCTATAGTCACTTTTTAAAGAAAGAATTCATTAGAAAAGAGAAATCTAAAACAAAATGAGCAAAAGTCATTTGTAGAGATGGAAATTTTTTTATTCATCCTCTTTCTCCAACTGATTTATGTCTTTTTTGCTGAATATGTGGTTTACATAAACATGCATAATTTTTATTATGAAAGAGGTTTACAAATTTGGAGTTATTCCCCCCTCCGATAATAGGTGTCCAAGTAAATAATAGGAATACTTTTACCAAATTAACCCGTTGAATATAATATACAATATTTTGAAAAATGTGATAGAAAACAATAACATACCCACTGGAATCCCTCAAGTGGGGTTTCGGGAAGGTAAAATTTAAGCAGTCCTTACTATTGCCTCACAAAGGTAGAAAGGTTTTTCCCTGGGAACCCTCGTCTCAAAAACCAATAAGCAAAATAAACTAGATATGGAAAAGAAAAGGGAAAAAAGAAAAAAAAGAACGACTAATAACGAAAAGCACGTGATAATATATATGTAAATATGATAAAATTAACATATATAAGATGGGTAATTACAATACAGGATATAAAGATACGACTAATCCTACTATAACCCAAGACCAGACATCAACCTAACCCTACTAGACTATTAGGTTGCTACTCTAATTCATGACATTCACTCCTTTCTATCTAAGGTCATGTCCTCGGTGAGATCAAGATTCGTCATATCTTCTCTAATCACACACACACACACACACACCCCAAATACTTCTTCAGTCTTCCTCTACTTCTCTGTATAACCCCTAAATTCAATCTATCGCACCTCCTAATAGAAGCATTGATACTTCGTCTATGCACATGTTTAAACCATCGTAGTCTCGCTTTCCTCATCTTGTCAACCATAGGGGTCACCTCTAACTTCTCCGGAATGGTCTTATTCCTAATCTTATTATTCCTGTATGTCCATACATTCATCTCAACTCCCTCATCTCCATGACCTGCATCTTTTGAATATGTGAGTTTTTGATTGGCCAACACTTCACCCCATACAACAAAGGTAGTCTAACCACCATTGAATAAAATTTATCTTTAAGTTTAGGTGGTATCTTTTTATCACACAGTACTCCAGAGGCAAGCCACCATTTCATCCATGTTGTGCCAATACGATGTTGAGATCATCGTCAATAAGTGTAAAATTATCTCTTGATTTTATAAAGTGAACAAGTATTCTTAGATATCCCAAAATGGGATAGTGAATAAGTAAAGATGAACGGAAGAAATATTAGCTGATAAGACATACAAAATTCTACAACACGCATACAATGTCATTTAAAAATGAACTATGACAGGAGTTATATCTCTTAGTTGTACGTGATTAAGTGTAACTGTATAGGACATGATTTAGGACTATAGTAATTATAATTGTAATGCTTGGTTAAATATCTAGCTCCATCATTGATCGTCGGAAAAGGAAAATAGAGGCCAGGTGTGTATTTGTTATGAAAGCAAGTACTTTCTAAAAAGAATACTTTATGCAAGTAAAATATACTATCCTAAAAGAATTTGTATATAATTTAGACAAATTATATTATGAGAAGTCTAGGTAAGGTTAGGGGTGTGGGCAGGGGCGGAGCCATCTATTGATCAGGGGGTTCATTCAAACCTCTTTTGGCGGAAAAGTACTATCTATATATTGTTAAAATAATTTTTTTATGTGTACATAGTAAATGTCGAATCCCCTAAAGTAGCTCCTAATAATACTGTTATTATTCCTATAACCGAGATCAAATACATTATGTTTGGCAAGTCCATATGTCCACTTCTTCAAATTCTAAACCCCCAAATTAAAATTCTGGTTCCATCATTGGTATAGGATGTGGTGGATGGAGTCTATGATGGTAAGGGTGGAGATGAAGTGCGTTGGAGGGTGGGAAAGACACCATTAATGTAGAAAGTCATTTGTGGAACTTTTTTTTTCACATTCACCGGTGAAGTCGCTTCCCTAATTTTTACCATTTTAAAGGAACTTACTTGAGGAAGATATCTTGACCAACCGAACATGAAAAAATTATGAATTATTTTCTAAAAAATATTTTCCTCCATATTGAATACTCCAAAAATAAGGGCGTCCATGATTTAGTTTAAGTGATAGAAAATAAATTGCAATCACAAATAAAATTTGAATAATAAGAAGATTTTATTGATAAATAGTGTCAGTGGAAATATGTTCCTCCCTTGATTCTTTTCTCCTTAGATTTCTTCTTGAGTCATAGTTTGATTTATTTATGAATATCCATAGAACATATGGGATATTTGAAATGCCTTTTCAAGAGAATATAATACCATTTATATAGACATGAATTAGGGTTTAGGGTAGAATATCCTCCAAGAAACCCTGACTGAAATAAAACTCATCTTGTAGAATTCTACAAATTTTTGATGTCTACAAATGTCCCCTGCTTCAAGGCATGCCAGAGTGTAAACTTGATGAAACTCAAAAACAGGGCTTGAAATACTCATTTTTCCACCATTGATGGCTTCAAATTTGCAGATTTGTTTTATGAGAGAAGAGCTAAAGGGCATATTTGATCCCATTGGGCATACCAATTTATTTACAATAAATTTTAAAGTGAGAGAAAATAAATTGCAATCACAAATAAAATTTAAAGAAACAAGAAATTTTTTTGGTAAATAGTGTGGGTACAAATATATTCCTCCATTCTCCTTAGATTTTTCCTAGAGCGTATTTTGATCTCTTTATGAATATTGCTAGAACTTATGGGATATTTGAGATGTCTTTTCAAGAGAATATATTACCTTTTACATAGGCATGAATTATGATTTAGGATAGAGTAGCCTCCGAGAAACTCTGACTAAAATAGAACTCATCTTGTGGAGTCATACAAATTTTTTATGTCTTCTATGACCGAATCAATTAAATTGACTTTTCAGATACAAGAATCAAATTAAAAAGATTAAGTTTTTGTTGATCATCTAAATTTTTTTTAAAAAAAAAATAAGATTGATAGTCTTAAAAAAAAGTTATATAAAAGTGAGACTCCTTGCGAATAAAATTGCTTATGGAGTAACCTTATTAAAATTTAGAGATTGAAAAAGGACTCTAAAAATAAAAGAACTCATTTTTTATTTCCTTTTTCCACTAAAAAGCATAACCAAATAGAGCCATCAAACTTTTATAACGAAATAATTTAGTGGACCCTTATACTAATATGAGTTTGTATTATTGATCCTTTACTTAATCATTTACCAACTAAACCCTTAAACTCAATAAAAAGAAAATTTTCAAACCCTTCCTATCATGTGTGTAACTCACTTGTCCTTAAATAGATGATGTGTCATATTTGTGTCACATAAATGAACAACATATCATAGTTATCTCCATTAACTATTTTTAAAAATTATTAATAAAAATATTAAATATAATATAAAATAATAAATTTTCAATTTATTCTTTCTCTCAAATTCCCCAACCCATAACCACGGTCTCCACCATCAATCAATCACCACCTTCATTTTTTTTATTCTCTTTTTCTTTTTTTTATTTTTCTTCATATAAAAAAAGTGGGACGTCAGCAATGATAGTCTCGAAAAAATTTAAATCTATAAACTATAAGATCTATGTGATGATCCTTCGGGTTGTTGTTTCTGCTCCTTGTTCTTTTCAATTATTAGAGCTTTTCTGTAGTGACCTCAGGTCATTTATGACTAAGCATTAATGCTCCACGATGGAAAACCTTCACGTGTGTTCACGGAGGCCTGGGGCCCTATGATCCGCATTCGTGGAGGTGTCTGTGATCATACTCCGCAAAAGTGGGGTACTGTTCACCGTGATCGCAGAGGTCTTTTTAGTGGCCTATAAATATGTGTTCTTAGTCGCGATCAGTTCAAGGTAAAGGTTTGGGAGGAAATTTCTTAAGTTATATAAGTCTAAATTGAGTGATTCAAAGCCCTATTTGATTGGGAGGGGGGGAGGCTTGCAAAGAAAGCGTTGGTGAGCTCAAAAACTGATTTTGAACTTCCATTTTAGGTAAATTTCTTACTTTTAGTCATTGTTGGGGATGTTTTTGGGGTAAATTTTTGGAATATTTTTAGAACTCGAATTCTTAAGCAATTCAGGTCTGATTTTGGAGATTTCTAGGGCTATTTTGGGTGATTTTATAAGGAGAATGTTGTGGTGTTTTCAAAAGGTGCAATAGAGACTTCATTTTTTGTATATTTCTTATTTTAGTTGTTGTCCCATGTTATTTTCGGACTGATATTTTGAGAAACTTTGAGAATTGATTTCTTGGTCAATAGAGGTCCAATTTTAACGATTTAAGAGCCTAAATTCTGTCGGGCGAGGGGGGGGTGTTCGTATTAATGTGGCTGGAAAGTGCGTTTGGGGGCTTTGTTGAAGGTAAATTCATTGTTATAGCTATTGTCCATTTCTTGAAAGTTTCCCTTAATTAAGCTTTATTGCATAATTCGAATTCTTTCATTTCGAGCTTTGAATTGTACCCTATTTTTGGGTAGAATTCTCCTATTATATTTATACCCTTTTTATGAAATTGGTTTTGAGATTTTCATCATGGGTCGCATAGTCTAATTTTTACTCAATTCTGGATCCGACTCCAAAAATTATGTTCTCTGCATCGAAGTGTTTGTATTATCGTGTAGATCAATAATTTGATAGCGCATTGACAATTGGAGGGGTTTCGAGAAGGGATAGCTCTCTTGGAGTGGGCTTGGAGTGCATGTGCTCGGCTTCCAGTAGGCAGTTGTCCATTTTAATTGAGCTTTTCTAGATGATGTTTGGTATATATTCCATGATAATTTGGATTGTATTTTCCTAGTATCTCTTTCCTTTCCATTTCTTCTTATTTTTGTGATTGTTGGCCGAGCCTTAGACTAGGATGGGCTATTGGAGACCCTAAATTGGGCTGGTAGTTGTGTTACGCCTCGATATAGAGTGATTTTGTTATGCCCCGGGAGGGTACCCTTGGTGTAGGTGGTACTCAGAGACTATCTCTAGTCCCTAAGCAAACCACTTGGCCTCATCATATTCATTCAATCCCAATCTAACATATTAGTGGAAGACTAAAGATAATAAAAGGTGGACAATCTCAATGTACAAATGATCAAGTTAAATCAATAAGACTTGTATGAAAGAAACTAGCCCAAAATAAATATCCAAATTAAAACCAATCACACTCTAGTCTAAGAAGCCTTTATCAACTATCTTATGGTGCCAATGACAGGTCTATGGCTACCTTAATTCAAAATGAAAGAAAGTCTAAAGTCTAACACTAAAAGCTAGATGAAATAAATAATGTGCATCCTTTGAGATCATGGAGGACTCACCAATCAACTGAAAAGGGGAAAGATCCTCAACAAAGCGCATCTTAATAATCTCTAGTACTTGTTTTTGCATCATAAAATGATGTAGTCCAAATGGATGCTAGTATGTGGAATGTACAAGTATGTAAAATGATTGAATGAAACAGATATAGGTAGAATAACATCAACTCAGAAATGCTCAATCAGAATATTGAATGTCTATCTAAAGCAAGAATAAAGAATAGATAATGACCAATCAATACAAATCCATTCCAATCTGAATCTAATCTGATCAAATCAGAGTACTATCGATATAGAACCTATATGAGAGTTTCTCTTACATGACAATCAGTTATGAACCAGTGATTGTTCAATTATCTTGTTGATGTTTCCACAACTGTTCAATACCTTATCGGGGTAAAAATGAATCAATCCACAATTGATCCAATCAAACAAGTCCTCTATTGTTTCAGGGACCTATCAAGAGGTAACATCCGACTTAATGGTTTTGATCCTCTTCTACATTTAGTACGTAGTTATTAAGTTCAATTTGGACTTACTCTCACTCAATTTAGTTCTCGATACTCCTCCCAAGACTCAATGCTCATAAACAATCCATCCTAATCCAATCAATGAGTCTCATAAGGACTCATATCAATCCATCAATTCTATGACAATTGAGCCTTTCGGCCTATCAACCATCTAATTAGTGCTCAATCATATCTTTCAAGAGTGTTTAGACAATCATTAGGAGGACTATAAATTTTGACCAATCATTTGAGTTAAATTGTGAGGACTCTCAGGACCATCAAGTTCTATCAACATCATCATCATGCTTGATCATAATCACAATCATAATGTCAAGGCTCTAGACTGAATCCCTAGGTTTATTCATGCAATTCTTTTATTTGAAATATCAAGGGTTTTTTAGATAACTTGTACAAAAATATTCATTTAGTAAAACAAGTTCATGATGATCATCAAGCATGTAAAAGTACATACATTATATAGTTTACAAGAACACCTTCAAGAAATATGCATGGAGACTTGGTACTTTCACAATCTTTCTAATAACATCAATGGGAGAACATGGAAGAAAAATCCCATGCTTTACTTTTAGCCTTACATACTTCAGATGAGATGGACAATCAATTAGCAAGAGTTTATACTTCAATCACTTGAATTCCTAGCTTTTTTCTCCTCTTCTTAGCCTAGTTTCCTAGTGGAAACGTAATAGGGACTTAGGAATGGGTTTAGGAACTCTTTTTAGGTCAAACACAACCTATATTGGTCATGGATTAAGTTTAGGATGGGTAGGGAAAAGTCCAGAATGCCCCTTGAAAAATTAAAAATTTTGAACTTCGTTGGAACAGGTCGATGAACTAGGTTCGCGATGTAGACTTGTTCCATCCATGTTTATTTTTTTCCAAAATTTTCTGATCAATTTTCTAATTCCATAGAAAATAATGGGACCAAAACTAAGTGCAAGCCCGTGACGCGGACATGTCATGCACTTTTCTGGGATTATATTTTTACCTCAAAAAATTATCTTTTGATCTGATTTCTCTAAAAATCAACCAAAATCATTTTCTCACATAATTTTCATGCCGATCATGTTTTCGGTCTTGTATTTTCCAAAAGAGTTTGAAAAAATATGTTATACAAGCGTCTCTCATCTAAGAGTATTTTGATAATTTTATCGGGTGTAATAAATATTTCCCATTTATGGATCATGTGGATGAGCTTAGATTATTTTTTCACTATATTGCCTGTCATAGAACTAAAATACCTTTTATATCTAGTTATAGATTCCAATTGATTGATGATGGTATGCCTTGAGCCGGTGCCCGAGCCCGAGCCCTTAGAGGCTTGTCGTGGCAATGGATTTGACTTCTTTTACTCTATTCTGGGTTAGAGATAATGGTGTATGGGTAAGGTTTGTTGTTGGGTGATGTGCCTGGTATTAGATTCCAATATTCGAGAGGCTTGTTATGGCTATAGATTAATTTAGCTGGCTCAGTTGTGGACTTGAGTTATGCACTTGGTATAGGTAATGATTATTGAGATAAATCCTCCTCCTTGCTTGTTTTTAGCCACTTGGGACTCCTTAGTTGTACTCTTAGCTTATGGATCATGATGTTTTCATTGCTTAGTGGTTTGCTTCCCTAGTTTTTGTGTGTCTTGTTTGAATATTAGGATGATATGTATTGTATTGGTTGTTTATTCGTGTTGTTTTATGATATGATCTCGGTCATGCATTGACTTATCATTATGCACGGAGATTGAGAATGGTAAAATAACATTCTATACTATTGATATGGCATTGATTCAGACTGGCTTTACGTAGTGGATATCTACAGATTTTTTTACTAGTTTTATCGAGATTTGTACCACTTGGATCATATATTTTTTCAGATTTGATGCTTTGAAATGTCGAGGACGTACTCTTTTTACCTTGAGATTATGAGAGGCATTGAGATAACCTCAGTTTTTATGATTTGACTAGCCAACGCATCAATTCCCTTTTGCATTATGGCTACTACTATTCTTCTAGTATCACCGATGGGGATGATGATTATGATAAGTCTTAGTGCTGGCTTAGGAAGTGTGTACAAGCATCCCGAGCCCCCATGGAACTTCATACCGAGGAGACATTATATTAGGTCAAGGGCACTACAGGTTCTACCTTGCTAGCTGGACTGGGGTAGGTCATAAAACACTTGTGAATCATACACAATAGAGAGATATCATGTATTGTATTCACGTGCATCGCCATCCCCCGTATATTATTTGTTTCTTGGTTCCCAGTAGCATAGGATATCGGTCAGGGTTATGATTGCTAATTGTACCACCGATGGTATAGGACATCGATCGATTATTGTTTGCTTATACTTGTACAAGCCTATGTTATTTTGTATGTAGTAACTTATTTACCCATTGTATCCTTTTAGGTTGGTTTAGGTTAGTCCCTAAGTTCTAGGTTGTTATTAGACCCTTGGCGTTTTGGGTTACTCGTTCCCTTGATACATAGCCTTTTTAGCCTTTCTTTCTTGCCAACAGATAGTAGACCTAATTCTACCAGATACATTTTTCCTTTTCTTTTTATCATCATGTATACATGATTAGGTGTTAACCTAGAAATTATTCCGTTACTTGTGCTATATACCTGCCTTATTTTCATGTTGTTTATGCTTGCTTTATTTGTGGAGCTCAGTCGGCCTATGTATCATGCTCTGAGAGGGCGCCCTTGGTATGACTGGCACTTGAACAACCTTTGTTGATTCTTCAAGAGAACCACCTGGCCTAATCGTCATGTCATACTCAATAGTGGAAGAACACACTCAAGTAAAAGACTATGAAGTAAATCAAAAAACTAAGTCTTTATATAAATAGAAATTTTCAATGAACAAGAGTTGGAAAGAAATAACAATGAATTGTCTCCACTCAATGTCAATGCAACCTCTATCCAATCTACAAGGTGCCAAGACAAATCCCGGGCTACCTCAAAAGAAATAACAACGATACTCAATAAAAGAAAGAAAAAGGCTCCTTAAAATAGCAATGAGGGCTCACCAAGTCTAGAAACAAGAGGCTGGACTTCAATGATGCGCTTGTTGAAGGCCTTTATCATATGAATCTGCATCGTTGACAATGCAGGAACAAATGAACGTTAGTTTATTGAATATACTGGTATGTAAAATAGCTAAAAACAAGTAAGCCTTAAATACTAATCAACCAAATCATATCAACAATCAACTCCACAATCCAAAACTCTACTCAGTAAATATGCAATTTTAGAATAAAATCATACTTTGAAAATAGACTCAATGTTACGCAACTCATTTAAAACATTTTACGTTCCACCATGCGTTGCTTGGGAGTTTCTCTTAACCAACAACAATCCCGCCACCTTTATTTTGGTGATGTACAACGAAAGTGATGTCGCTGCCATATCCGTCCAATACTTGCCAAGGTCAGGGACGATCAACCAAGTTTGGATCCACAATCAATGTCCATCTTTTTGGGACAAGAGTCACCGGAATTAACAGTACAACTACCGTACACTGGCAACGTAGTTTATGGGTTAAAATCTTTATCTACTCATGCCTATATTAGTGCTCAATACTCCTCCCAAGACTAAAATATACTCATGTCAATTAACTCTTTGCATCGACTCTAATCAACCTTAATCCAACCACTCAACAATTCAATCAATTAGGACCATTAATCATGCATGCTACCAAGACTCATCAAATCATTCAAGACTCTTAACTCAAATGGTTATTTGACTCCACTCAATCATGCTCATCACATAAAACACTTAAGACGCTCGTGATATATATATATATATATATATATATATATATATATATATATATATATATATATAAAGAGAGAGAGAGAGAGAGAGAGAGAGAGAGAAGTAATATTCTCCTCATGCTCAGTCATGCTCAAGTTACTCAACTCAGACGTTGACAAATCCTGATTTCAATTCAGCTAATGCAACAAAGATTACACAGAAAGATGCAATTTAGGGTTCATAATGTCAAAAATAATTTAACACTCTAATTTCATATAACTAGCATGCAGATCATCATTCATTCATAAATATGCATGAAATTCAAAATAATACAAGCAACTCGAAGTTTAGGATTGGGGGATTTTCACTACTTAATCTCTATTCACCAATTCAACTCATATAGATGAAAGAGAGCGTGGATGAATTCAATTCAACACTTTGGGTAGCCTTACATACCTAGAATGAAGATGAATAATCAATTAGCAAAACTGTTTGGTCCAGTCACTTGAATCCCTAGCTCTTTTCTCCTTTTCTTAGCTCTAAATTTTGTTAGAACGTAATAAGGACCTAGAAATGGGTTTAGAAAATCTTTTTAGGCTAAAAACGGCTTGTATTAGTCATGGATTAAATCTAGGAGGGGTGAAAAAAGTCTAAAATGCCCCTTGAAAAATTAGAAATTTTAAACTTCGATGAATCAGGTCTGCGTCGTGGACCTATTCCCTCCAAGTTCATTTTTTTTCAAAAAAATTTCGATCAATTTTCTAACCTAATAGAAAATAATAGAACCAAAATTAAGTGCAGGTTCATGACATGAAGGCATTGTGCACCTTTCTGGAATTTGCGCTTTTGCTCCAAAAAATTATTTTTTGATCCTGTTGCTCTAAAATTCAACCAAGACCATTTTCCCACATAATTTTTCATGTTGATTGCGATTTCAGCCTTTGATTTTCTAAAAAGGTTTGGGGTGATGCATTATGCGAGTGTTCTCTTATCTAAGGGTATTTTGATAATTTTATCAGATGTAACAAGATCTCCCCCTTGAGATCATGCATCCTCAAAAGAAGAGTAAGAAAAGATGCACTCAAGGCACAAATAACAATAAAGACTCTGTTCAATAATCAATCAACAAATCAAACTCTCTAGACAATCAACAATCAACTCGAGGATGGACAAATCAATTAGAATCAACGGTAAAGATATTACCTTCAACATTCTCATCTTTGACATGAACAAATACGGGTATTTGACTTTCATATCCTCCTCAGCTTCCTATGTGGCTTCTTTAATAAATTAATTTATCCATAGGACTTTAACTGAGGCTATCTCTTTAGTCCTCAATTTGCTAACCTGATGATCAAGAATCTAGATCGAGATCTCCTTGTAGGACATGCTATCATTCACTCTAGTACTATCAATGTGGATTATCAATGAAGGATCTCCCAAACATTTCTTTAACATCAAAACGTGAAAAATTAGTGAATCGCATCTAACTCAGAAGGCAACTCCAATTCATAAGCAACATTCCCAATCCTTTTCATAATCTGATAAGGACCAATATAGCGGGGACTCAGCTTTCCTTCTCGCCAAATCGCATGTCAACCTTCATTGGCGACACCTTCAAATATACCCAATCATCCATCTTAAACTCTAAGTCTTTCCTTCTTACATCACTGTAAGATTTCTGGTTGCTCTATGCAGTCTTCGACCTTTCTCTAAAAACTTTTACCTTCTCCATAGACTGGTGAACAAGATCAGGTCCAATCAACTCAGTTTCTCCAATTTCAAACCACCTAATTGGTGATCTACATCTTCTCACATACAAAGCTTCATAGGGATCCATCTGAATACTTCCATGATAACTATTGTTATATGCGAATTCGATTAGTGGTAAATGATCATCCTAATTACCTTTGAAGTCAAGAACACAAACCCTCAACATGTCCTCCAATGTTTGAATGGTACACTCTGCCTGGCCATCTATATGGGGATAAAAGGCAGTACTAAGATTCACCTTGGAACCCAATCCTTTCTGAAAAGATATCCAAAATTGGGATGCAAATTGAGCTCATCTATGTGAGATGATAGACAAGGGAACTCCATACAACCTCATAATCTCACGGATGTATAATTAGAATACTCTTCTGATGTGTCAGTCGTCTTAGCTCTAAGAAATGAGCTAATTTTTTCATCCTATCCACAATCACCCATATCGAATCATGCGGCTTTCAGGACCTCAGCAAGCTCATAACGAAGTCCATATCAATTATCTCCCACTTCTATTCAGGAATCTTAAAGTTTTGAGCCAATCTACATAGCCTTTGATGCTCAACTTTGACTTGTTAACAATTTGGACACTTGGAATAAACTCATCAATATCTGTTTTCATTTCACTCCACTTATAAACTTCTCTCAAGCCATGATACATTTTGGTAGCACCAGAATGAATGGAATACCTAGAGTTGTGGGCTTTAGCCATAATTCCGTCTCGAACACCATCAATATTCACACAATCTACTTTAATATCTCAACACACCATCTCCCCCTTTGGAGAAAACCATCACCTTTTGTTTATGGAAAACTTCACTCAACTAAAGTAGAATAGGATCTTGGTCCTGCTTCTCTTTCACTTCAAACACTAGAGATTATGCAGACCCATTATGAATATTAACCCCACCCTCATCATTCTCCTCAAGTTGCACTCCTAGTCGAGCCAATCTATGCACTTCCTTAGCAAGTTCTTTCTTTCCTTCCTTCCTCCACATAGGCAATGCTACCCATAGATGACCTACTAAGAGCATCACACAACAAGGTTAGCAATACCTGTGTGGTAGAGAATGCTTAGGTCATAGTCCTTTGAGCAATTCTAACCATCTCCTCTGCCTTAGGTTGAGTTTTTTCTGGTTGAATACATATTGCACGCTCTTATGGTCAGTGAAAACATCTACATACACTCCATATAAGTAGTGGCGTTGAATCTTAAGTGTGAATTCCACTGCTGCCTGATGAGTCGTAGAAATACAACTCTTACGACGATTTGAACATAGAATTTTTGCATGTTCTCAAGCAAATATATTAGTTTGATGTGTGTGTTTTGGTACTTTTTAGGAATATGATGAAGGCATGGAACGATGGATGAATTGCAAGAAAATGAGCAAAAAATAGCTGAAACAGTGCCATACGGAGAGCCTCACGGGCCGTGTAGCATCAGACAGACCGTGGGAACATAGGTGAAGGGGATCCCAACGAAAGAAGCTATGAATTAAACCAAGTGAAGGACCACGGGGGCCTTCACGGACCGTGTCACGGTACATACGCTGTGCACCCTGTGTGACCTTTCACTTGGCATGGAGGGGTAGTGGAGCTAGAACGAAGCCTAAGGCAAAACTCAAGGGTGTCACACGGACCTTCTAAGCTGACATGGGTCATTTAACTTGCCGTAAAATTGACGTGAATTGGAAGGATCATTGTAAAAAATAATAGGAATAGTACAAGTGAAGGAAGACGGGGTCTATCACGGACTGTGTGATCAACCACGGACCGTGTCATGGGCCGTGCAGATGAAAGATCAAAAAGTTGTTGAGAATGTGCCCAAGGAAAGTATCACGGCCCATTTCACGGTCCGTGAACCTGTACACGGACCATGCCATTAAGCGTGAGATACAAGAGCAGTGAAGGCTCACGGGTCGTATGACGGTCCGTCTGGACCCACACGGCCTGTGGAATGACTTGTACCCATGCCGAAGTCTATTTTCCTATTTTAAATTGGATAGGTTTTTCCTTGTATATATATATATATATATATATATATATATATATATATATATATATATATATATATTATTATGTTTTGAGGGTTGTTGAAACCTGGAGTTAGAGAACAAGGAGAGAACACTATTGTGCTATTATTTTACATTGAATTCTTGTGTTTCGATCATCTCTTTGAAGATTGTAATTTGTGGACTCATCATTGCATCAATAGTAAGTCAGTTATTATGATATCTTGGTATTGTTATGGGCAAATTGTATTGAACATGCTAGGCTAAGCCCACCACTAGGGTTGTGGGAACCACGATAATTCAATAAGATAACACAATCTGGGGTAAATTCATGGGATTGATCATCCAATGCATTGTAGCATTCTTCGCTTTAACTTCTCCCTAATAGAATCATTCTCATGCTTTCCCTGTGGGATCGACCTCAATTCTGATTTAGTTCTATATTTGATCAACGACCACTTTACTCTTCCTTTTGGAGTGTAATTTTGGGCATGTAATATTTTAGCGTCATTGCCGGAGAATATGGTGAAGAAATAGTCTATTAGTTGCTACTTTCAGTGTGTAAGTCTAGTCCCTAAGTTTACTTTTATTTCTTGTTTTTGCTTATTTTAGGGAACCAGAATTGCATGCCAAACACCTGAAGTAAGGGTGAAGCACTTATTATCTATGACCCCGAACTCATCGCAGAATGAACACCCAGGACCGTGAAGCAGTTAGGCAAAGGGAGTTAGCAATAAATTCTACTGACAGAGGACACGACGGGCTGGGTGAGGATGACCTTGTCGGTAATGTGGTACCACCAGCAGCACCACTTCGACAGGTTCCACTTGTACCACCACAGCAGCACCAACTCCCTTTGAGGCCTCAAGGCCCCAATATCCCTGAGCAATGAATGATGATGATGAGGGTGTTGGGACCACTGGGGTGATAGTGCTGCCACCTCTAACTGCTGGTGTCAAGTTTACTATTACTAGCATTATGCTGCAAATGTTGCAGTTGAAAGGGTTGTTCAGCGGAGCCATCACTGAGGATGCAAATCAGCATCTGATGAATTTCTTGGTGACATGCTAGTCGTCCGTGATCCCAAGAGTTAGTCAACAAGCGCTGAGGTTGAGATTATTCTTGTTGTCTCTTTCAGGTGAGGCGGTAAGGTGGCTAAATGAGCTCCCCCATGATTCCATTCGTACTTGGGGAGAATTAAAAGAAGCTTTCTTAGAGAGGTTCTTCCCCGCTTCAAGGCAACTAAAGATCAAAGACGAGATTGGATCTCACAAGCAACTGCCAAATGAAGCATTATACCAATCTTGGGAGAGATTCAGACAGAAATTCAAGCAGTGCCCCAACCATCATCTCACAGATGAGCAGTTGAAGGCAGTCTTCTATAGGTTCTGCAACTTTGTGACTAAGCCTATCATTGATGTAGCATGCGGAGGGTCATACATGTCTAGAACATTCCCTGACATCGTGGTGATCTTGGATCAAGTAGAAAAAAACAACATGGCATGGTGCACTGGAGATGGAGACTACTCAGGGATGGTCTTTGAGATGAGTGCAGAACAACAAAACAAGGAGGAAGATCAGGATCAAGACATGGCCCATAAGCGGACCTAGATAGACTTGTTGTCGAAGAGGCTACTTGGTGGAGGCACGGAGAAGGTGAAAGTTATGGACACACTCCCTAGGTACGATGATCAAGGCTACAACTATGATGAAGAAGCTAACTTTTTGGGAAATTAGGGCAGTTACCGGGCATTCAACTCTGGTAACCAAGGTCGGAACTATGATCATGATAACTACCAAGGGAACTGGCAGAATAGAGATGGCTATAGAAATCGGGAGCGCAAAAATGAGGGTGGTTGAAACTCGAGGCTAGAGGATATGATGGCAAAGGTTCTTGACAAGGTGGAGTCCACCGAGGCAGGGGTGTGAGATGCGAAAGGAGAAATGTCCAACGCGCGGCAATTGGTAAACTCGCACTCCACCTTGATCAAGCAACTAGAGCAACAATTGAGGCAACTTTCAGCTTCACTGAATCAAAGGAGGGTTAGGTCACTTTCCAGTGATACTGTGCAGAACCCGAAAAATTATGGCCACTGCATGGTGATCACCACAAGAAGTGGTAAGGTACTTTCTAACCCTGTTATTGCTAGTGATGTAGGCCAGGAAAAAGCAGATGGCAAGATACCTAGCCCCATGGAGGTGCATGATGATGATGGGGATGACGAGATTGACATAGTACCAACGGAACCAGAGGTTGCTAAAAAGGCAATAGATGTGGACCAACCCACTACTCCGTGCTGCCAGCCATCCCGAAGCCACCACCGCCATTCCCACAAAGGTTGAAAAAGAAGGCTGAAGATGGCAAGTTTCAGAAATTCTTGTCTATATTGAAGGAGCTGTCCGTGAACATTCCTCTAGTGGAAGCACTTGAGCAAATGTCAGGCTACACTAAGTTTATAAAAGACTTAGTCACCAAGAAGAGGACAGCCACGATTGAGCCGGCTAACAATCTTTATCACTGTAGCGCCATTGCTACAAGGTCCTTGGTCGAGAAGAAGGGCGATCCGGGGGCTTTCACTATCCCGTGCACTATCGGAGCCTATGATTTTGCACGGGCCCTCTGTGACCTGGGTGCTAGCATAAACTTAATGCCACTAGCAGTGTACCAGCAGTTGGACTTAGGAATCTCCACACCCACTACCATGCGGCAACTAATGGTACACAAATCAGTGAAGAGGCCCGTGGGAATTTTGTGCAACGTGTTGGTCCAGGTGGACAGGTTCATCTTCCCTGTAGACTTTGTCATTCTAGATTGTAAAGTGGATTTTGAGGTTCCTATCATCCTCGGGAGACCATTTTTGGCAACTAGCATGGCACTAGTTGATGTAGAGCGTGGAGAACTTATCTTCTCGTTAAACGCTGAGGAGGTAAAATTCAGTGTGCATGCTGCCATGAAGAGACCCAAAGAGTTAGCCGTGATGTCTATCGTGGATGTAGAGGATGATTGTTTCTCTGAAATCCCACTTGAGGAAAAGATGATCATGGACACGCTGGCTGCAGTGCTGATGAACTTCCCAGGAGATGGTATTGATGGGTACAATGACACCGTGTATGCATTACAGGGCATGGGAACCAGACCATTTGTCCCCCAAAATCTAGACTTGGACCTGAAAAATAGGCCGATGCCACCGGCCAAACCGTCTATCCAGGAGCCTACTGCTGTGGAGCTCAAGGAGCTACCCCAACACTTAAGGTATGCATTTTTTAGCACTAATAACACTCTTCCTGTGATTGTAGCTGCAGATTTTCAGGAGGACCAGGTTAAGGCATTGTTAGGGGTCCGCCAAAAGTTCAAGAGAGCTATTGGTTGGACCATTGCTGACATTATCGGGATTCTTCCAGGGATCTGCACACACAAGATCAAGTTAGAGGTAACTGTATGCCCAATATCAAGCATCGGCGAATGCTCAATCTACCCATGCAAGAGGTGGTAAAAAAGGAGATTATCAAGTGGCTGGATGTTGAGGTGGTATACCCCATCTCTGACAACAGATAGGTTAGTCCAGTGCAATGTGTCCCAAAAAAGTGTGGCATGACAGTGGTGGCTAATGAGAAGAATGAGCTTATCCCTTTGAGACCTGTCACGGGGTGGCGAGTGTGCATGGACTACTGGAAGCTGAATAGATGGACTTTGAAGGATCACTTCCCCATGCCCTTCATGGACCAGATGCTTGAGGCAGGTTGGCAGGTAGAGGGAGGTATTGCTTTTTGGATGGGTATTCGGGTTACAACTAAATATCCATAGCCCCGGAGGATCAGGAGAAGACTACCTTCACTTGCCCTTATGGGACGTTTACCTTCAGGCAGATGCCATTTGAGCACTGTAATACCCCAGCCACTTTCCATTGTTGTATGATGTCGAACATTTTGGACATGGTCGAAAACAATCTCGAGGCATTTATGGATGGCTTCTCTGTAGTGGATGACTCCTTTGACGACTGTCTGTTAAATCTTAGTAGGGCATTACAACGTTGTGAGGAGGCTAACTTGGTGCTAAACTGGGAGAAATGCCATTTTATGGTCAAGGAGGGGATAGTCCTTGGTCGCAAGGTTTCAGATAAGGGCATCGAGGTTGATAAGGCGAAAATTGAGGTTACCGAGAAGTTGCCACCTCCCATATCAGTGAAGGGGGTTCGGAGTTTTCTCAGGCATGCTAATATACAATAGCCCAGCTGTGAAAAATAATACCTGCCAAGGCAACTAGGTGTTGGCTAATTAATAATGTGCCCATCTCCTTAACAAGGTGCCAGTCCCCAGGACTAACCCGTATAGATAGCATCTCAATCACATATACCCCAAGGAAGCCCATAAGATATAACCTACTGTAGTTTTATAAAAGATTTCTCTAAGATCGCACATCCACTGTGCAAACTATTGGATAAAGAGACTAAGTTTCAGTTTGATGATGCGTGTCGGCATGCCTTCGAGACTCTAAAGCAAAAGTTGATTTCTGCGCCCGTGGTAGTTGCTCCTGATTGGGGTGCCCCTTTTGAGGTGATGTGTGATGCGAGTAGAATTGTTGTGGGTGTTGTGCTGGGGCAAAAGCGCAACAAGATATTTCAGCCTATATGCTATGCTAGCAAGACCTTGAATGACGCCCAGAGAAATTATACCGTGACTAAGCAAGAGTTGTTGGCTGTTGTATTCGCATTTGACAAGTTATGGGCCTACCTATTGGGCACAAAGGTGATTGTGTACACAGACCACACAACACTGAGTTACCTCATGGCAAATAAAGATGCTAAGCCGAGACTAATCAGATGGGTAGTCTTTTTGCAAGAGTTCAACTTTGAGGTGCACGACCTGAAAGGCACAGAAAACCAGGTGGCAGACCACGTGTCAAGGTTAAAAGATGAGTCAAGAGCTAAATATTGGTTGAGCATCGATGATTCTTTTCCCGATGAGTAGGTATTAGCAGCTTTTGTCAACTTAATCCCTAGGTTTGCTGATTTTGCTAACTTTGGTGAGTGATATTATGCCTGGGGGCCTTAACCCTCACCAGAGAAAAAAGTTTCTTAATGATGTTCGTAGGTACTTTTGGGATGACTCACTCTTGTTCAGAACATGCGTAGATGGGGTCATCAGGCGGTGCATACTAGAAGCAGAGATGTTGCGTATCATGGAAGCCTGCCACTCTTCCCTAGTGGGGGGCCATCATGGTGGTGCTAGGACAACGAAAAAGATCTTACAATGTGGATACTACTGGCCTACCATCTACGAAGATGCCCATGACATGGTGCGAGGTTGTGATCAATGTCAGTGCCAAGGCAACATCTCTCGGCGCCAAGAGCTACCCATGACCCCTATCTTGAAATAGAATTGTTCGACGTATGGGGAATTGATTTTATGGGTCCGTTTGTGAGCTCCTATGGCATGAAGTACATCTTAGTGGCGGTGGAATACGCCTCCAAATGGGTGAAGGCAATAGCATTGCCAAACAATGAAAGCAAGAGTGTGGTACAATTTCTGAGGCGGAACATTTTCTCTAGATTTAGGACACCCAGAACTATCATCAGTGATGGGGGCTCCCACTTCTGCAACAAATCCTTCCGTGTTGTACTAGCTAAGTACGATGTGAGACAACATAAGGTTGCAACATATTATCATCCGTAGACGAGTGGGCAGGTTGAAGTGTCAAACGGGGAGATCATGGAGATCCCAACCAAGTCTATGAGTGCTACAAGAACAGATTGGACTTGGAAACTAGAAGATGCACTATGGGCCTACAGGACGGCTTACAAGACCCCCATTGGTATGTCTCCATATCAACTGGTGTTTGGTAAGGCCTGCCATCTACCTGTGGAATTGGAGCACAAGGCGCTCTGGGCTCTGAAGGCGCTAAACATGTAGTGGGATGAGGCAACCAATGTGAGGGTTGATCAGCTCAATGAATTGGATGAATTTAGCCTCAAAGCTTATGAGAGTGCAGCACTGTACAAAGACTAAATGAAGTCCTATCATGACAAGCATATTGCACCAAGAAGTTTCGATGTTGGTGACTAGGTTCTACTGTACAACTCAAGGTTAAGGTTGTTTCCGGGTAAGCTAAAATCTAGGTAGTCTGACCCGTACAAGATTGCTCAAGTATTCCCACATGGTACAGTTGAGTTGGAAACTAACAAAAGGCATCATTTCAAAGTTAATGGGCAGCGAGTGAAGAAGTATTTGGGTGCTGCATATAAAACCTCAGTGACTGAGGTCTTACATCTTGATGAAGTCTAAGTAGTCAACACAACTACGTTGAGTCATGACATTAAACCAAGTGCTTAATGGGAGGCAACTCATCAAAAAAAAGTAATTAAAGAAAAAAATGTGTATTTTATGTCATGCATTTCATTATTTTTTAATTTATGTTCCAGGGAGGTATAAGCACTGTGGTAAGAAGCGTAAGCATACACGTGGTTGAATGGGGTGACACAACAACACATCGATCAACTGGTAAAGGAGAGCCACACATGAGCCTACACGGCCCGTGTACCTCCAGACAGACTGTCTCATGGATCGTGTGGCGTGTGGCCTCAGGTAAGTGCTACTATATTCTAAGGTTGAGCACACGGACCACTTAGATAGACCTTGACCTATTTCATGGATCGTGCGGTTGTCCGTGGGTGTGCTGGTGTTAGGTAAGATTTTTGAATACCAAGTCTAGGTACACGGTTGGTCTCCACGGACCGTGTCACATTACATGGACCATGTGACTACCCGTTGAGGCAAAACGTCAGGTAGGGTATTTATACCCTCTTCCCCAATTTCACTTTTTAACTCTTACTCTCACCCTCACACCTCTCACGCCAGATTTTTCCTTCTCACAACCCATATGAAAATTTCTATCTCTTTTAGCACGATTTGTGAAGCATTTTCACGATCCGTAGCACTTCCCTTGGGTGATTTTCTATTATTCTAACATTAAGTCTCTCTTCAAGTAAGTTTTCTAGTTTTTTTCTTTATTTTAGTTTAAATTTTCTTTAGTCCTTATTCCATGTGTGAATCCATGCCTAATACGGTCCATTGAGTTGATAGAAGAAATATGGTGTACAATTTATATGGATTTTGTGTTGGGTTGGATTAAAACGCCATTGTTGAACCTTGTACTCTTGAACATGGAAGTTTTGTGATTTTAGGGGTTCTACAGTGAAATTACTAATGCTCTTGTGTTCTGTAAGCGAGTATGATGGCAGATCTTGTGTTCTATATGTCAATTTGCATGAGTGAATGTGGGTTTTTATGTTTTGGGGATGACTGGGGTTGACGAGGTGTTTCACGGTGCATTACACGGACCATGCCATCCTACACGGCTTGTATAGTTGTCCGTGTCAAGTCACTTATGTTGCCTCGATATTGAGTACCTCTCACAAACCCTTTCCACGAACTGTGTGAATCTACACGGCCCATGTAGTGGTCCGTATCAGGTCACTTCAGCAGCCCAACCGCTAAGTACAAAACACGGACCTTACCACGAACCGTGTAATGCTACACAGCCCGTGTAAGGCCCTCCGTCTGAGTTACCTTCGTACCTAATGGTTTACTTCATTGATCATTGTTAGTTTCCACATGCATCGTAGTGCAAAATTCTCTATGATAGACCGGGTGACGCCACTCTTAAGGGTTTTTGTCACTTTTATAACACAAAGGAAGTCTGAGTACCCGTTAGTGTGTCTCCTTTCTTATTTCGACATGACTAACCATTTTATTCTTCGTGCCATTTGTAGGCACAATGGGTCCCCGCCTAAGGTCAAGCCAGCATAGGGATAAGTATGAGTAACGTCTCCGTGATTCTCTCACTGAATCTACTAGTTAGCACTTGGAGAGTGACTCAGATGATGACTCCTCAGGAGGGTCCGAGGTACATTTCACTGGCAATGTCTCCCCTTACTCCCCTCGCACTATAAGAGCTCATGCAGCGGGCCAATCTACAGCCCCCCAGTGTTAGGAGGGGGTTCCTGAGATGAGAGTGGAAGGGGAAAATGATGTCCTGGAGCAGGATGAAGAAGCACGCACATATGAAACAGCCGAGCACAACACAGAGGATGTGGACGACATCCTGGCCCTCTGAGACAGTGAGGATGAAGCCACACACCATGCGGTTTCTCGGACATCAGACCATGAAACTGCTAGGTGGCTTCTTGTGTTTTTATGCGGATGATGGACAGTCCCCGGTGCAAAGGAGATATATGTGAATGGACTAACTAAAGGCTCCGGGGGATACCAGTG
Source organism: Solanum rostratum (assembly GCA_029948455.1). NCBI lineage: Eukaryota > Viridiplantae > Streptophyta > Magnoliopsida > Solanales > Solanaceae > Solanum > Solanum rostratum. The sequence goes on from CM057053.1 coordinate 53,010,211, forward strand.
GTGGGCCATCATCCCCTGATATGCGGGTCCTCACTGATCAACTAGATGGGGTCCCGGAGATCAAGGATGCATTTGAGGTATACCAGTTTGGGTGGATGGCGCAACCGCCGGGCTACTATGGGCCCGATCTGATTGCTGAATTCTACTCATACTATGCTGCCAGCCTACTAGACTCCATACTAGGAAACCAGTCAAAGAGAGTCAAGAGGCAGCTGGCCTATAAACTGTCCCTGCGGGAGCATCTCATGGTGCGTGGGGAACAGGTAGATATTTCAGAGACCACTATCAACAGGTTTCTATTTGGGCCAGACTACTGAGCCCCGCCAGATGGCTTATTTATCACTAGACATTTGAAGATCACTAATGAGGGCCAAATGTCCGACCCCACTTCATGGGCCACACTACTCAAATGGATTGCGGAGCAGATTGCTATACAAAGCCGAGGCAGCCTGGGTTTCAAAATCCAAAATTCCTATTACTAAGGCGACTTTCACATTCGCCGTAAAATTTTGGTGGTCAGTGGTACGGGACCGACTAAGACCTACAGCTAATGACAACACGCTCCAACCTTCTCATGCTTTGTTGGTAGCGTGCTTGATTGCTCAGTATGGAATAAATATGGTTCAGGTCATTGCCCTTGAGATGCGGCACCGAGCCTTATCAGACAAAGCAGGTATGTCCTTTCCATGCCTGATCTGGGTACTTTGCAAGTGGGTTCGTGTCCCTACCACACACTTCCGGGACCAGAAGATATCTCCTAAGGGCGTGGTCAACATTGCCATGATTAAAGATGTGCATAACTCGCTGATGCACAGTAGAGCACGCACACTGGGGTTGCCTGTAGCATTTCCACAAGTAACTCCATAGCAGCCCTTGTCTTTGGAGGATCACACCACCACCACACAGTCGGCATGGCTTCTGAGAAGCCCGAGGGCAGTGGTATAGCTCCTCCGATGCAACAAGGGTATGCGTATGTCCCTTATGAGTTTCTAGTCAGAGTGGTGATCGACCAGCGGCAGTCACGTGCAATTGTTGACCAAATAGTAGCACGGATGCCTCAGGTGGTGTAGTCTCATGTCCAACAGGTAGAGGATCGTCTCTGAGCGGAATTATTGAGCCAAATCAGCAACTTAAAGGACCAAGTCAACACTTTGGAGGGATACTTACATAATATGTTTAGGAGTATGTCCAGCGATGAAATGTCCAAACTGGTGTAGACAATGAATGACATGAAGGTTCAAATTTCCCTGCTAACCAGCCAGTATAACCGTACGGCACCAGCTCCATCTCTAGAGTCTTTGATGTCACTTTTCAATGCCCCAGTGGCTTCGGTTTTAGATGACATATGGGGCGTTCCGCCTGCGCCAGCTACTGCCTTAGTGCAACCCACGAAAGCACCCAAAAGAAAGTACAAAGGTAAGATACGTAGCCATCGAGCTAGCCCTCTGCAAGATCCGCAACGCGAAGAAGAGCAGAGGTTATGCAAGGCCATGAGATCCCAACACCAAGCAGCTACAGAGAAAGAGGAGAGAGAGCAACTAGCATGCGAGGCAGCTAGGACAAGAGCCTCCTGGAGCACCGTCAGGCCGTGCATCCTTCGATGACAGGGACCCTGCCGGTGGGTCTAACCACGATGGACTGACTAACAGTGCACCATCTTTTTGAAGGGGGTGGGGCATCCTGCCACTTGAGAGTTTTTCTTGCCAGATTTCTTTTCTCTGAGGTATATTATCTAGTAGAACTGGCATGTTTAGGTCGTGATGTTTGATGTTTTTATAAATACATGTGCTTATATTTATTTAGGGTAACCCATGTTTTGAGTTGAGTATTAAAAATGTTACAAAAAGCTTGTATGCATGCATCCCATCTTGACGAACTATTATGCATTTTGGAAAGCATGTTATGCATTGTATGGTTGGCGTATTGATGAATGAAGTGTGACTAGGTTGACTAGTACTATTTAGTGTAAGAGATGTGTCGTGTGCATGTGAACATGTTTGTTTAAAATCAGGGGGCACACTTGTACGCTGAACTTGCCTGGTTAGTCCCACTGAAACAATTGAATGACTAAATTAGGATGTGATCTTAGGCCCTTTTTGTTGATTAGTCACTTAGCCTAAAACTTCCAACCAAATGAAGTTGCCCATGTTGAACCAAAAAGTTGAGCCTGAATAGACCCTTTGTTTCATAAACCAAAGCACCTTCCATATCTATCTGTGAATTTTTACGTTGGCCCTAGTCTCTCCAAGGACATTGTGAACCTCAGCCTAGGCCAAAATCTTAAGTTGAGGGTGGCTTATATCAGCCCTGGTCCTTTAAAAGACATTGTGAACCTCAACCTAGGCCAAAAGCCTAAGTTGTGGGTGGCTATTGTGGAGAAAAGCAGAAAAATATGTGAAGTGAAGAGCCAAATGAAAAGAAGGGAAAAAATTAGGTGTAACTGAAAAAAAAAAGAGAAAGAGAAGAAAAAGATCTCAAAAATTACTCCCAAATGGCAGAGAAACTAAAAAGTAAGGGCAGTAGGAACTGAAGACCAAGGATAACTGGCCAAATCAAAGTAGTGTCTTGGAGGGGCCGATTAGTCACTTAATCTTAAATGTATCCAACCCTAACCCGAGCCTACATTATAAGCCACAAAAGTCCCAACATGGTCCTAGAACGGTCATTCGAGAGTTGAGGTGGTGAATATAAGGGCAAGCATATGGTCGATACTTGTGTGCCTACTGAAAATCATTCGTGAGAGTGAATGTTGCATTCCAGTCTCGAGTTTATATCTGATTTATTGAGTGTGCGAGACTTCTAGATAGTGAGGGCACTATCTTTGCACTGATTGGCTTCTTACACAACTGATTTATCTTTGTTCCCGATCATATGAGGGCTGACTGTACATGCAGGCTGCCTACCTTAATCTGTGTGGGTTGGTTTGGGGTGTAACCATATTCAATGGTTTCTGAGCATACATAGTAAAATTGAAGGGTTACCCATAAGTTTGATGAGACACTTGTATTATGAGTTGTTTACTTGAGTCGCCATTGCTTGAGGACAAGCAAACTTTCTAAGTTGAGGGTGTTTGATGAGTCATAGAAATATGACTCTTATGACGCTTTGAACGTAGAATATTTGCACGTTCTCAAGCAAATATGTTGGTTTGATGTGTGTGTTTTGGTACTTTTCAGGAAAATGATGAAGGCATGGAACGACGAATGAATTGCGAGAAAAAAAGTGAAAATTAGCTGAAACAGTGGCATACGAAGACCCTCACAGACCGTGTAGCATCACACGAACCATGGGAGGGTACGTGAAGGGGCTCCCAACGAAAGAAGCTATTAAACCAAGTGAAGGACCACGGGGGCCTTCACGGACCATGTCACGGTACACGGGTTGTGTACCCTGCCGTGACCTTACACTTGGCATAGAGGGGTAGTGGAGCTGGAATGAAGCCTAAGGCAAAACTCACGAGGCCTCACAGCTGACACAGGTCGTGTCACTTGCCATGAGGTTGACGTGAATTAGAAGGATCACCATCGAAAATAATAAGAATTGTACAAGTGAAGAAAGACGGGGTCCTTCATGGACCGTGTGATCAACCACGGACCGTGTCATGGGACGTGCAAATGAAAAATCAAAAAGTTGCTGAGAATGTGCCCAAGGAAAGTGTCACAGTCTGTTTCACGGTCCGTGAACCTGTACACAAACCGTGCCGTTAAGTGTGAGATGCAAGAGCAGTGAAGGCTCACGGACCGTGTGACCGTCCGTCTGGATCCACACAGCCCATATGATGACCCGTACCCATGCCGAAGTCTATTTTCCTATTTTAAATTGGATAGGTTTTTCCTTGTATATATATATTTATTTTATTCCTTTTTTAGGGTTGTTGAACCCTGGAGTTAGAGAACAAGAAAAGAACATTATTGTGCTATTATTACATTGAATTCTTCAATTTCGATCATCTCTTTAAAGATTGTAATCCATAGATTCATCATTACATCAATAGTAAGTTAGTTATTATGATATCTTTGTATTGTTGTGGGCAAATTGTATTGAACATGCTAGGCTAAACCCATAACTAGGGTTGTGGGAACCATGATAATTCAATAAGATAGCACAATCTAGGGTAAATTCGTGGGATTGATCATTGCATGCATTGTAGCATTCTTTGCTTTAACTTCTCCCTAATGAGTTAATGTGTTAGGGTAAGCCCGTATTTGTTACATGCCCGGGAGGGATGTAGTAATTAGGAAAAGAATTCTACAACAGAAATTCGGGGTTTTTAACCTAGTCTAAGTACTTGAGACCGAAAGGTGAGAGTATTCTGAGATCTAGAACAAAGGTCGGAATTGCATACATTCTGAGATCGGAAGGTGATGAGTGAAATATATCTAGGATGGACCGGAAGGTGAACTAGGTATTATCTAACTTGTTTGAGCTTATATGAGCAGTCATAAATGAGTTTACCGTACCAGTTTGGTTATCGTATTAGATGTCATTGGGAACACAACCCTAGCTTCTCATTAATTTTTTGAAATCCAATATCAACATACTCATTAGTTACTTTACAATAGGAATTTAATTGAAACATCGTAACCCCCCATTTACTTTATGCAACTTTATTTTGGGAATAGAATTTACATCTGAAAAAGGGTGCTAATAGAATCATTGTCACACTTTCCCTGTGGGATCGACCTCAACTCTGGTTGAGTTCTATATTTGATCAACGACTGCTTTACTCTTACTTTTGGAGTGTAAATTTGGGCGTATCACTGCCAAATCAAGATCAAGGGTTGGATAATTTCTCTCATGGACCTTAAGCTATCCGGAAGCATAAGCGACAACCTTTCCCTTTTGCATCGATACACACCCCAATTCCACTCTTGAGGCACCGTAATAAATTATGAATCCATCAGTCCCTTTAGGCAAGATCAACATTGGCGCAGTAATCAGCCTTATGTCAACTCTTGGAAGATCTTCTCCCATTCATCAGACCATTGGAACTTAACCTTCTTCTGATTTAGTCTCATCAATGGTGAGGATATGGAAGAAAATCCTTCAATAAATCTGTGTAGTGGCCTGCCAACCCCAAGAAGCTCCTTATGTCAGTCAGAGAGGTTGGTCCGATGCAGTTCTTAACTGCCTCAATTTTTTGAGTGTCCACCATACCATCGCCCGAGACAATATGGCCTAGAAAAGACACAGACTTTAGCAGAAACTCACACTTAAAAAATTTTGCATATAATGTATGATCTTTGAGAGTCTGTAAAGTGATTTTAAGGTGATTAGCATGCTACTCTTCATCTCTAGAGTACACCAAAATATCATCGATAAACACAATCACAAACATATCAAGGTACTATCTAAACACTCTGTTCATCAAATCCATGAAGGTTGCAGGCACATTAGTCAACCCAAAAGACATGGCCAAGAACATAAAATGTCCATAACGAGTCCTAAAGGCTACTTTTGGGATGTCACATTCCCTTACCTTCAACTAATGATGAACAGATCTTAGGTCTATCTTTGAGAAACAAGAGGCACCCTGAAGTTGGTCAAACAAGTCACCTATCTTGGGTAGAGGATATTTGTTCTTTATCGTGATCTTGATCAGTTGCCTATAGTCAATACATATTCTGAGAGACCTATCTTTCTTCCACACAAATAGGATAGGAGCACCCCAAGGAGAAATACTCGGCCTGATAAAGCCCTTCTCTAGCAAATCTTTCAGTTGCTCTTTCAAATCTTTCAACTTAGCAGGGGACTTTCTATAAGGTGGAACTGTGATAGGCTGAGTATGAGGAAGAACATTAATCCCAAAAGCAATCTCCCTGTCAAGAGGGACTCCAGACAGATCCTCAAGACATACTTCAGAAAACTCATTTACAATTGGGACTGACTCAAAGGGTGGAGACTCTGCATCATCAATCTTAACTCGCATAAGGTGATACATACATCCTTTAGAAATTGTATTTCTGGCTCTAAGGTTGGAAATAAACTTACCCTTAGGTGCAAAAGAAATTCCCTTCCACTCTCAGACTAGTTCATTTGGGAATTAGAATTTAACAGTTCGGATTATACAATCAATGGAGGCATTGACTCACCAAAGTAAATCATCTCTAACTCTATAAAATCAACAAGGGTATCCCTATGATGGATGGATACTTCATAATCTCTATAGACCCTTTCGGCTAGGATAGACTCACCAATAGGATTAGAAACAATAAAGGGTCCAATCAAGCACTAAGGAAGATTCTCAAATCTTCTAGCCACATATGGCGTCACAAATGACAGAGTTGCACCTGGATCAAGCAATGTATACAAATTAAAACTCAAAACTTAAAGCATGTCTGTCACAACATCTGTTGCAGCCTCTTGGTCCTGTTGGTTCCCCATTACATACAAATGGTATGTTCCACCATCTGTCCCTAGTGCAGCGCCTCTCTAATTTCCTTGGTTGGTGGTGTTGTAGTAGAAGACTGGTCCTTATTTCCCCATATCAGACATTCCTTCTGGAAGTGACCCATCTGACCACACTTATAGAAACCATACTCTCCCTCTCTACACTCTCCCAAATGCATCCTATCTCATCTTCCACAAGGTGGCTTCCCTTTTGAACCAAGGGTCACACTGGCCTGAGATTGAGGACCCTATGCTCTAAAGTTTTGCTAACCTTGGGAATTTTGATCATAATTGTTACTCAGAGCTGGTGCACTTGTTGAGGATGGTGCATAACTATTAGATCTCTTCTGAAAGTAAGACTGGTCTCTGTTTCTATACTTTGGCTGAAGCCCTGCTGACTTGGCCTTCTTGCTCAGATGCTCCTCTCTATCCATCTTCATGTCCTCCTCAAGTTGTTGGGCATAAACCATAAGTCTAGAGATGTCTATGCCTGGGATAAGCAGAGTTGCTTTGCATTCTTCTTCACATGTTTACCCAAGCTAGATATGAACTTCCTCATTCTTGTTCACATGTGCTGGATCATCTCTGGAGCATATCTGGATAGTCGGATGAACTTTAGGTGGTATTCCTTAGCAATCAATCCTTCCTGCTTCAAGTTCACAAACTCTTGAATCTTCGTCTCCCTCAACTCCTGGGAAAGAAGTGATCAAGGAAGGCATTCTCAAATTCATTCCATTCGGCAGGCTCAACATTCTCACCTTTACCTTATTCCCATGGGTTATACTAAATGTTCACCACATCCTTAAGTTGGTAAGAGGAAAGTTCAACTCCATCAATCTCAGTCGCATGCATGGCTTTCAAGACTTTCCACATCTTATCAATGAAGTTTTGGGGTCTTCCTCAACCTTAAACATTGTGAAAACTAGTGGGTTCATTCTCTAAAAATTCCTAAGTTTGGTTACAGCCGTTGGCTCTTGGGACCTAGAATTAGGAGCCTGTGAAGTTTGGTTACCACTCTGGGAGGCCACAAGCTAGGTGTGCATTGTAATGGCTCTCCTAAACTCAGCTTTTGAAATGGGAGCTGGCTGAGTAGTAGTCGTCTGATGAAATTCAGCAGTTCTACCAGGTGGACCCCATCCTCTCGTTCCCATCTAGGTAGGCACTTCTATCGGGGGATTCTCAATGTTGGAAGTTGAGGCATCCCTTTGGGTGGTGGTAAGTTTAGGAAGCATGATTTGCAAATGCATAACACACAAATTAGAAAAGTGCTCTCATATAGTTTAATTCTATAGCACAAGTCATAATATGAAAGAAGTGTAACTCTTCCTAATATCCTTTAGCCTCCTGCTTATAAAGTGTGGTGTAAAAGACACCCATAAATAAGACTTTACTAGAAACGACTTCATAGACTCCTTAGGACTCTTGACCTTTGTGCTCAATTAGCAAGCTTGTCATGCCTGGGAAGGGTACCCTTGGCGTGGCCGACACTTGAAGAACCATTATTGATTCCCCAAGAGAACCACCTAAACTCATCGTCACAACATACTCAACAATGGAAGAATACACTCAAGTAAAAGACTATGAAGTAAATTAAATAACTAAGTCATTATATAAATAGTAATTTCCAATGAACAAGAGTTGGAAAGAAATAATAATCAACTATCTTCACTGAATGCCTATGAAGCCTCTATCCAATCTAGAAGGTGCCAAGACAAGTACTGAGCTACCTTAAAAGAAATAACAATGATGCTCATCAAAGAAAGAAAAGGGCTTCTCTGAATAGCAAGGAGGACTCACCAAGTTAGGAAACAAGAGCCTGGACTTCAATGATGCGCTTGTTGAGCGCCTTTATCACATGTATCTGCATTATTAACATTGCAAGCCAAATGGACGTCAGTACATGAAATATACTGAAATATAATGGTATGTGAAATGGCTAAAAAATATAAGTAAGGCTCAAATACTAATCATCCAAATCAGCTCAACAATCAACTCCACAATCTAAAACTCAACTCAGTAAATATGCAATTTAAGAATAAAATCATACTTTGAAAATAAATTCAGTGTTATGCAACTCATTTAAAACATTTTACTTTCCACCATGCATTGCTTGGGAGTTTCTCTTAACCAAAAATAATCCCACCACCTTTAATTTGGTGATGTACAACAAAGGCAATATCGTTGCCACATCCATCCAATACTTTCCAAGGTAAGGGATGATCAATCAATCTTGGATCCACAATCAATGTCCATCTTTTTGGGACAAGAGTCACCCAAATTACGGTATAACTATCCTATAAGCAGGCAATGTAGTTTATGGGTTACAATAGGTATCTACTCGTGCCCATATCGGTACTTAATACTCCTTCCAAGACCAAAATATGTTCATGTCTATCAACTCTTCACATCAATCCTAATCAACCTCAATCCAATCACTCAACAATTCAACCAATCAGGACCATCCATTATGCATGTTATCAGGACTCATCAAATCATTAAGACTCTAATGCAAATGACCATTTAAACTCCACTCAATCATGATCATCATATAAAACACATAATATGTATGTCTGTGTCTGTCTATATATATATAAAGAGAGAGAGAGAGAGAGAGAGAAGTAATATGCTCCTCATGCTCAAGTTACTCAACTCAGACGTTCACAAATCCTGATCTCAATTCAGTCAATGCAATAAGGGTCACATAAAATAATACAACTTAGGGTTCATAATGTCAAACGTACTTTAATACTCTAATTTCATATAACCAACATACAACTCATAAATTTATTCATAAATATGCATGAAAATTGAAAATAACGCAAGCAACTCAAAGATTAGGATTGAGGGATTTTCACTACTCAATCTCTATTCACCAATTCCACTCATGTAGATAAAAGGGCATGTGGATGAACTCAATCCAATGCTTAGAGTAACTTTACATACCTGGGATGAAGATTAACAATCAATCAGCAAAAGTTTTTGCTCTAATCGCTTGAATCTCTAGTTTTTTTCTCCTCTTCTTAGCCCTAATTTTTGTTAGAACATAATAAGGACTTAGGAATGGGTTTAGGAATCCTTTTGTAACGCCCGGTAAAATTACCAAAATACCCTTAGAGGGAGGGTATGCGTGTAACGCATCTTTCAATGCTCGTATAAAAAATCTGAGGCCAAATTTGTGATCAACACAAAAATTGAGTAGGAAAATGGTCTCGGTCAATTTTTAAAGCGACCCGATCAAAAGAAAATTTTTTGATCCAAATCACAGAACAGTGTTGGTGTGCGATAGGAGCGCGGCGTGCCTCCATCGTGTACCAGCACTTATATTTTTCTGATAATTTTTTATGGAATTGAGAAAACTAGTTCAAAAACTTTTTTCTAAAAATACATTATGCGTGACCAGTCCGCGTCGCGGACTGGGCCTTTTCAGAGTTGAGAATTACAAAATTTTTACGAGGGGTATTCCGGTCAATTCTCCACCCCTTCTAAACTCTATACATGACCTAACAAGGCCGTTTCGACGTAAAAAGGATCTAAAACCCCCATTCTAAGTCCTATTCCATAATCTAACAAGACTAGGGCTTGAGGAAAGAGGAGAGGAGCTTGAGTTTGAGAGATTCGAGAAGAAATCTTTGATGTGACGGATTGATATCTTCATCCGAGGTATGTAAGGATAAACTAAAAGCATGGTATTGTTCTCTCATGTGCCCCATAGATGGTCATAGATGAGTTGATGGTTCAAGAGTCTACATACATGAACACTTGATGGTTTTTCTTAAAATTTTACTTAAAATTACATGTTTTTCTATGTTGATGATCATCATCCTATTTTTTTCTTAAATTGAACATTTTCATGAGAATTTGCATAACCCTACAAAACTAATTTGAATAGCATGCATAATGAACTTAAGAATTGAGTCTAGAGCCTTGAGTTGAGATTTGTTGATCGTGATGAGAGAATGATGATGAGTTGATAGAATTTGATTGTCTTATAGGTCTCTATAAATGAACTTTACCAATGTGTCTATTCGGTTGCTTCCTAATGATTGTTCTAACTCTTGAATCATTGATGAGATTGATTGATGAAAGGGTTAAAGTCCCTATGAGGTTGATTGATGAAAGGGTTAAAGTCCCTATGAGATTGATTGATAAAAGGTTTAGAGTCCCTATGAGTTGAATGATGACAGGGTTTGAGTCCTTATCAAATACCGATTATTGACGGGGTTCGAGTCCCTATGAGATTGGTTGAGGTAGAGGTTTTATGAGTATTGAGTCATGGAAGAAGTATCGAGCACCGAAAGAGGGAGAGTTAGCCCGACTCAAACTCGTCAAACTATATTGCCAAACATAGGTGAGGCTTATGACCATCACATATATCATGGTTCCCTCGAGAGTAACAGTCCCTGAAACAATAGCGGGCCTATTGACGATTTACTCCATATTGAGTGAGCTGATATGATATCGGAGCATTCCCTACCTGGCAAGTTTGGAACGACAATGGCAACATCAGTGAGATTGTTATATATTTACTGGCTCATAAGTGATTGTTATCGGATAAAAGAAATTCCCATAAATTTTCTACCTTGAGTTCTCTGAGATGAGATGAGATGAGATGAGATGAGGTGAGATCCTCTGAGATGAGTCTGAGATGATTGATGAGTTTGAGTTGTTGATGGGTCACTTATCTACTCTTTATTCTTGCATAGATAGACATTTGACGATTTGATGTTATTGGATGATTACTTTGAGTTGATTTTGTTTCTATATTATTCTACCTATTTCTGTTTCACTCAGCTGTTTTACATACTAGTACATTCCAAGTACTGATGTCCCTTTTGGACTGCACATTTTATTATGCAGAGGCAGGTACTAGAGTTCGTCAACAGGCGCTCCGTTGAAAATCTAAGATCCGCAGCTGATTTAGTGAGCCTCCCCTACTTCGAAGGATCCACCATGATTATTTTATCTTGCGTTATAATTAGATTTGACTATTCTTTTATCTTGATTTGGGTAGCCATGGGTCTATCATTGGCACCACATGATTAGTAATAAAGGCTTCATAGACGATGGTTGAACGTTGATGTTGAGATTATGAGCTAGTTCTTTCTACTAGCCTTCATCATTTTATATATCCTTTTGAGACTTTAGATGAGATGTGTCTATTACTTACTCACATTTTCCGTTGTTCAGTAGAGTTTATTTGATTGAATGATGTGATGAGGCTAAGTGGTTCACTTGGGGACTAGCAATAGTCTTTAGGTGTCGGCCACGCCAAGGGTACCCTCCCAGGGCGTGACACCTTTTTAGGCCAAAAATGACTTGTACTAGTCATGGATTAAGTTTAGTAGGGGTAGAATAAAGTCTGTAATGCCCCTCGAAAAACTGGAAATTTGAACTTTTGTGAACTAGGTCCACTTCGCGGACCTATTCCCTCCAAGTTCATTTTTTCGGATCAATTTTCTAACCCCATAGAAAATATTAGAACCAAATTTAAGTGCAGGGCTGCAATAAGTCCGCGACCCAAAGGTGTCGTGCACTTTGTTGGAATTTGCACTTTTGCTCTGAAAAATTATTTTTTGATCCGTTGCTCTAAAATTCAACCAAGACTTATTTTCGTATAATTTTTTGTGTTGATCGCAATTTCGGCATTGAATTTCCCCAAAAGATTCGGTATGATGTGTTATGCGAGTGTTATCTCATCTAAGGGTATTTTGGTAATTTTATCAAGTGTAACAATATCTCCCCCTTGGGATCATTCGTCCTCGAATGAAAAGTAACTAAAGATGAACTTAAGGGCCGAATAATAATAAAGACTCCTTTCAACAATTAATCAACCAATCAAACTCTCTAGACAATCAATATCAACTCAAGGATGGACAAATCAATTCATATCAAGGGTAAAGACACTACCTTCAACATTCTCGCATTTGGCATGAATAAATGTGGGTATTTAGCTTTCATATCCTCCTCGGCTTCTCATGTGGCTTCCTCAACAAATTGATTTCTCTACAAGACTTTGACTAAGGCTATCTCTTTGGTCCTCAATTTGCGAACCCAACGATCAAAAATCTGGATTGGAATCTCCTCATAGGACAGGCTATCTTCTGCTCTAAATGAAGGATCTCTCAAACATTTCTTCAACATCGAAACGTGGAAAACCGAATGAATCGTGACTAACTCAGAAGGCAACTCCAATTCATAAGAAACATTTCTAATTCTTCTCACAATCTGATATGGACCACTATAGACGGGATTTAGCTTTCCCTACTTACCAAATCGCATGACACCCTTCATTGGTGACATCTTCAAATATACTCAATCATCCACCTCAAACTCTAAGTCTCTCCTTCTCACATCACTATAAGACTTCTGGCTGCTCTGTGTGGTCTTCAACCTCTCTCTAATAACCTTTACCTTCTCCATAGACTGTTGAACAAGATCAGGTCCAATCAACTCAGCTTCTCCAACTTTAAACCACGTAATTGGTGATCTACATCTCCTTCTATACAAAGCTTTAAAAACAAGTGGCATAACCGTGAAAATGCATACGTTAAATAAGATGAAAATTTATTTTTAACAATGAATAACTAAAGCTTGCAAAGAAATTTTAAAAAAAAAAAAGGTAGAGGGTATTTTTGTAAATAAACATCTTATTCTTAAAAATTGTACCGTGATAGTAGTTTGAATATGCCAATTAAACAAACAATAAAAATTACTCTCACCATAACTTATCTCAGCATAATTAATCCCATCATAACTTGTATCCAAACCAAACAAACTGTTAGTGTTGGATTAAATTTTTCTTTGCTAGTATTAGTATTGATTTGATTTTAGATTTGTGCTTTAGAGTTACTAATATGAAAAACTTACCTAAATATACCATATTTTAAAATTATTTTACCATTTATAGTTATATAAATTAATCTTAATACATGTATAATTCACTTTAAATATATAATTTAGATTTTTTTTATCAGAATAAGTTTAATATGTTTTAAAACATTTACAATTCATCTATATTGCATGCAAATTTATTTTTATACATAGAATAATACATCTGCATTACATACATAATTCATTTTTAACACATCATGTAGTTTTTTTTACCCAAATAAATGTAATACATTTATAATACATACATATTACATATATAATTCATTTTTAATGCATAGTATAGTTGTTATAGATGATGAACATTTTCTAAATATGATATACCCAGATAATAAATAAAAAATATATTTAAAAATAGTAAATATTTTATTAAAAAAAAGACTCAAAAAGGTAATTATCCCTACTAATATCTACATACTATAGTCTTTATTAGACCATCCAAAATTCTAAATCAAATTTAAAATAATATATTAAAAGAGTAAAATATATGTCGGATTGGTTTAGTATCAGGTTGGGTTTTTAAGATAAAACCAAACCAAACCAAATATAATCGGGTTTTTCTTTTCAATATCAAACCAAGTCAAACCAAACCATTAGTCGAGTTTTTTCTCCGGGTTAACTCGGTTTGCAGTTTCGTTCTATTTTCGGTTTGATTTTGTTCAACCCTACTTAAACTATTAGAAACGTAAGGTTCATACCTAAACTATCACTTATTAGTTTGAGAAACACATCTCAGCTATATGTGTTGATGTGTGTAGTATACTCTATTTTTTATTTAAAACCTTGCCACATAAACTAAATATTCCACCTTGACAAAACTTAAAAATTATTAATTTATATTGTATTAAAAGCATGAAGTCCCTTAGAGATGTTGTTTGAACTTTTTGTCATTCATTAAAAGACTCTACTCTAGACAAAATCATTTTTTCACTATTTTTCTTAATTTATTATTTTATCTTTCATTTATTTAGTTTCAAGATTTATTTTTGAATTAGAATTTCTTTATATTTAAAATTCACTCTTGGTTTAGGACTATCTTTTGTAAATAATTAATAAAAATTTTGACTATCGAATATTATGTTAATAAAAGTATTTAATATAAAAATTTAAAAAGAAAAAAAATAGTAAAATTATGTTGGAAACATTAAACTACTCCTTTTATAATTAGAAATCTTTTTTTCATTAAATTTTAATCAATTAATTATTTAAATTCTAACTATTCAATTCTAAATTATTATTTTATGTATTCAAAAACTATTAACATATATATACTATAAGCAATTGAATTACTTTTCACATCTTTTGTTGTTTCACAATAGACTAAAATATTGCATCAATCTAATAGTATTTATTTAATTTTATTTACATGAATATTGTATTTATTTAATGGCAAGTACTATTAATATATAATTTTTAAATTAATATGGCTCATACGTGCAAAGCACGTACACTGAACTAATATTAGTTAAAAGTACTATTAAAGTGTCACAATTCCTCCAAAATTAAAATTTTTATTTTTTAAAAATATAAAATTGAAAATATTTTTCTGTCCCCCTTTTTTTTACACCTAGATTAGATAACCAAATCTACCGAAATTACAAACCAAATTAATTATAACAAGGACACGTGAGAAACAAAAAAGAGGACTACTATACCTCCCTGTGACTCAATGTTCTTTCTTGGTGTCTCAATATGTATTGTTTTTGTTACTAAGTAAAAATATTATAATGAATTTTAAAATAAAAATAAATTTTTAACACTGTATATAGCTACACAAATTTTGCTCATTTGCAAGATAAATTATTGCTCTTCAACCCCCGTCACCCCTCATATTCAATTACTTCCAATAAATTCTTCTCCAAAACATACTTTAAGACCTTTCCAAAATTAGTCAATCAAATTTGCTAAATAATTCTTTTTTGCTGCCCCACATTTTTAGTTCCCAAAGCCTTTTAACTATATTGCACTTTATCATTTTTAATATTACTTAAATCTTATTATATCTTACGGGCGAAATGGCCTAATAGGCCCCTGTACTTGATCCCCTTTGTCTCTTAGGACCTTATACTTAGAACTTTGCCAACTAAACTCTTGTACCCACTCAAAACCTACATTTTAAACACTTTTTTCTGACCTGGCATCCTAAGTGGCATACCAGGCCTGGTGCGTGAGTTTCACTCCATTTTGGAGCGTGAAGGGTTTGTAAAAACCCTTTTAACAGTCATCTTCTTCCCCAAATGCCCAAATATATAAAACCATTTCTTCTTCTCAAAATTCTTCAATTTTCTTCTTGTTTTTGTCTCTCCAAATGAAATTTCTTCTTGTTAGCCATAATTTCTTCTTGGAAAATTATTTTTCTGCTAAAGTGGGTTTTGCTCTTGCTCTTGTTTTGATTATCATTTTTTTCAAAGAACCCATACCATATATTAGTAGTCACTCCATTTACAATCCTTTTTTCCCTATTTTTCTTCTCATCCTCTTGATTTCAAGTTCAATTTCTCCTTTTCTCTCTTATCCATATCAAAAAAAATTCATCCATTTTGTTTCTCAAAAAAATTTCATCCATTCTACTTTAGCTCATTCCTATAGAGTTTTACATAAATGGTCTTTTTTTTCTTGATTTGAGTTTGATCTAACTGGAAAAGATAACCTTTTTGGTAATTTGGAGTTGGATTTTTGGTGGGTTTTATTTCTTGAGTTAAATTGGAGGTGGGTTGAAGAAGAAGGGGTTGGTGTACTTGTGTTTGAAGGGGAAAATGTTGAAAATTATGAGGATTTTGACTTTTTGACAAAAAAAATTGTTGTAAAAAATAAAAAATGATGTGGCAAATCTGATCTGACATGGAGTGTGACATCAGCGCGATTGAGACACACGATGAGTTGGAGGGGTTTAAAATGTACCTTTTGAGTGGGTACAAGGGTTTAGTTGGCAAAGTTCTAAGTATAAGCTCCTAGGTGACAAACGAGACCAAGTATAAGGGCCTATTAGGTTATTTCACCTATCTTATATATCAATCTACTAAATTAACGCATTTCATTATTGAAGAAGTAATATAATTGTCAAATTTTGATTATAAATTATAATGTGCCTAAAAGAATAAACAATAAAACTTATGATTGATTATATACATGAACATGTCTTTTTTCAAATATAAAATATCGAGTATAAGTCTATCAACTTTTGAATATTGATTACTAGCAATTCTAGGAACGGTCTTCTAATTAAGAAGCAAGTTTTAATTAATTTGTAACTGAGAACTCTAAATTGGATCGCGATTCTAACAAAAATTATAGGAAATTTTTATCCAATGACTTCCTTTGTGTGTAGACACTTGTAATATTATAAAGATAATTAAATTATAATATAAAAATAGTGAAAAGATGATTTTATTTATAACGGAGTCATTTAATAAAAGGCAAAAAGTTTAAACAACACTATTAAGGACCTTCACATCTTTAATAGGAAAAATTACGCAATTGAGCAAACATTTAATGCTAAATAACAAAATTGAGCTATAGTTTTATATTATTACCTTTCATAACTAACATTTAATAAATATTGCTAGAAGATTCTGTGGGACCCACTGACTTTTTTGTATAAACCTCATCATTTTCTAATATTACTTTCTCTCCCCTTTATACAAAAATCAGATTTTCTTTCCATAAACGTCCCCTAATTTATCTCCAACAATCGCTCATACAACTGTCATCTCTGCAAGTTACTGTTTTCAAATTTTTTTTTAAACTCCCTCCAAAATAGTGTATCTTTAATTTCAGACTTATTTTTTGGCAGTTTTTGATCTTTTTCTTAAAAATTTTGGAGTTCCCCCATTTCCATAACAGATCCCACAAGTAAATTTATTGTTTGTTTTTTGCGGGTTATAATTTTTTCATAGAAAGTTCAAAAAGTTTTCCCCTTTTGTATAAAATCTTTGCTACACTAGCTGCCGTCGATACTAAATTATGGTGGATGACTTATCATCAATACATGTATGTATATTTCCCCCAATTTGTATTTTTTCTTTAGATGTACCTCTTTTATACTTGTTTTATACACACACAAAAAAATGAATCTTGTGACTACTGATCTGTATTTACAAAATAAAGATGTATAAACATCAAGGTATATAGGCAACTAATAAACTTAAAATTGTATAAATGTACATTAAATATATTTTTCTGATATAAGCCCCCTATGTATAAGTTCCAACATATGAATTTATACAATTTCTGATATGTTATGCATGTACGTATATTCCCCCAATTTGTATATTTGCTTCAGATGTACTTTTTTTATACTTGTTTTATACACACACAAAACAAGGAATTTTGTGACTACTGTTTTGTATGTACACAACAGAGATGTATAAAAATCAAAGTATACAGTCAACAAATAAACTCAAAACTTGTATAAATGTACAACAAATATGTTTTTCTGATATGAGCCTCATATGTATATGTTCCAACACATTAGTACAATTTCTGATATTTGGGTAAGAATAAAATTTCTTGTAAATAATCTTGTTTTTCCGTTTTGAAATTAGTCCGCAAGAAACTACAATGGAACCTTTTTTTTTTGGACGAACGAGTCACATTCGGAAAGAAAATCTATTTCTTATTGACAATGGAACCCCCTTTTTATTTTTTGTAAGAATGAGTTTAATTAGGAAAGAATTTCTCTTTTTTATTGACTTCCTTCATTTATGGAACCGTTTCCATAATTAACAGCTGAAAAGTCTGTAACTTAATGATCAAGGCTTTAAATTTTTTTTATACATTGCAAAAAATACGGATTTATACATATGATTTGGCATGACCAAAGTTAGAAAACGTAATTTTAGAAACATTAGCTATTTTAGTCTATTATGTTGTACTAGATTGTTGTTTATGAAAATTTCTCTTTTTAATATACTATAGATGAGTGATCCACTAAATATGTGGGTTAAATTGTCTCATTTCACCTTATATAGGCTGAAATGTTACCCATAAAAATAATAATATAAATTTTAGAATTTTCAAATATACGTGTAAAAATTACAGAATATTAGATAGTATTTGCTTAGTTGTCTTGTTTCAGTTTCTTCAATTATTTTTTTTCTTGAAATCAAAATCAAATCATTTTTTTTAATTTCTAATACTATAAAATCAAATCAAATCTAAAATATATTGGAGATTTCTCGATTTATCAATTCTAGGAGCAACCGGTCGAGAATATGAATAACAAAAGGAACATTCGTTCATTAGAGATTTAATTTGTGTTTTATTATTTATTTATTTTGGGGTGGGGGTGGGGGTGGGGGGGCTCTAAGTTTTGGATAATGCAAATTAGCAATTTAGAAATCGATCTGCAGTTGGATTTTTTTTAAAAAAAAAATTGAGATATGAAATCCTTTGGTCATCGGTAATACAATTTTGGCATAAATTTGTAATTTAAATTTGGAGGTTCAAAATTAATTTCTATGTCAGAGACTTTACATATCAATTAGGGTATCAATAGACTTGTGTATTCATGCGGAGTATGTTTTTAAACGATTGAGAGTGTTTCGTGGCTTTGAATAAAGAAAAATTGTAAAAGAGATGCGAGATTCTTCAAACTGGTGTAAGTTAAAACTTTCAAATTTTTAATTTTCAAAATAGAAAAACTCACCCAGTACTCGTTTGATCAACTCGGAAATTATTCCACCAATCCTCGTAGGTTACAAATAATATATTGAAGATACAATAAAGGGTAAAATAAGAAAAACACGTAAAAGAACTCAAAATGAAGATGAAGATTGTTACATCATCCCTCACTAAAATATACGTTCGTTCTCAAACGTAAAGATAAAGAAAGTGTTTGAATTGTCGAAAAGGTGAGATATTTGATCCGCATGTCTAGCTTGAAGACGGCCAAGATGCCGGATGAATGGAGGAGGAGCACAATGGTCCCACTGTATAAGAACAAAGGTGATATTCAAAACTGTAATAACTACAGGGGTATCAAGTTGTTGAGTCATACTATGAAAGCATGGGAGAGAGTGGTGGAGATGAGGGTGAGAAAAGTAGTTTCTATCTCAGAAAACCAGTTTGGATTCATGCCAGGACGGTCGACTACTGAAGCGATCCACCTTGTTCGGAGATTAGTGGAGAAATACATGGAAAGTAAGAAGGACCTTCATATGGTGTTCATTGATCTTGAGAAGGCCTATGACAAAGTCCCAAGGGATGTCCTATGGAGGTGTTTGGAGATGAAAGGCGTTCCAATGGCATATATTAGAGTGATAAAGGACATGTACGATGGGGCTATAACTCGGGTAAGAACGGTGGGAGGAGACTCTGAATATTTTCCTGTTCAGATGGGACTTCATCAAGGGTCTGTGTTGAGCCCTTTTTTATTTGCCTTGGTGATGGATGAGCTGACGCGATCTATCCAGGAGGAAGTCCCGTGGTGTATGTTGTTTGCAGATGACATAGTACTGATTGATGAGACCCGGACCAGAGTTAATGATAGGTTGGAGGTTTGGAGACACGCTTTGGAGACAAAAGGATTCAAACTGAGCAGGACCAAAACAGAATACTTGGAGTGCAAATTCAGTGTTGCGAGGGATGAAGCAGACATTGAGGTGAGACTGGCAGCTCACCTTATCCCCAAGAAGGAAAGCTTTAAGTATCTTGGGTCTATCATCCAGAGCAGTGGGGATATTGACGATGATGTCACTCATCGTATTGGGTCAGCTTGGACAAAGTGGAGGTTGGCCTCTGGAGTATTGTGTGATAAGAAGATACCACCTAAACTCAAAGGTAAGTTCTACAGAATGGTGGTTAGACCATCTTTGTTGTATGGGGTGGAGTGTTAGCCAATAAAAAATGTACATGTTCAGAAGATGCAGGTCGCAGAAATGAGGATGTTAAGATGGATGTGTGGTCACACCAGGAGTGATAAGATTAGGAACGAGGTCATTCGGGAGAAGCTAGAGGTGGCCCCTGTAGCTGACAAGATGAGGGAAGCGAGACTGCGATGGTTTGGACATGTACAGAGAAGGAGTACCGATGCCCCTGTTAGAAGGTGTGAGAGGCTAGATTTGGGAGCTACTAGGAGGGGTAGAGGTAGACCAAAAAAGTATTGGGGGGAGGTGATTAGATATGATATGGTGAAACTTGATCTCACCAAGGACATGACCTTAGACAGGAAGGAGTGGAGGTCGAGAATTAGAGTAGCAGGATAATAGGGTAGATAGGAAGGAGTGGTAATTGTCTGCCTTTATATGTTATTTATCTGTCTTTATATGTTACTATCCTGTATCTACGTATTATCATGTGTTCTTCTCTTTCTTGCCTGTTTATCATATCTAGCTTATTCTGCTGATGGGTTTTTGTGATGAGGGTTTCCAGGAAACAGCCTCTCTACTTGTGTGATAGCGGTAAGGTCTGCGTACATCTTACCCTCCCCAGACCCCACTTGTGGGATTTCACTGGGTATGTTGTTGTTGTTGTTGTATGTCTAGCTTGATCTTCTCAGTAGCTTCTTCTACCGGACGATGTCTCCATTGCACTATCACTAGAGTTCTCTCTTTGGACCTTAGCTTCTCAATCTTGCTGTCCAAAATAGAGATAGCCTCCTCCTTAAAAGCCAGATTTTGATCCAATTGTATCGAGCCCCACGAATCATACGAGAACCATAACATGAAACTTATTCAATATATATGGACACATGAATCACTGGATGCACAATTGATAGACCTGACGTAAGGCCAATAGGCTGCCTCCCCAATGAAACAAAGTTCCTCAACAGATCGCTAAATCTTGGGCTAAGCTTGCCCTTTTTTTTGCAACTCATGACACCCTTTATGGATGATATTTTTAGAAATATTTTTTCTCGAACCATAAACTCGAAATCCCAAACCTTTCAACTCAACACTTTTGATAAGACTTATCTAGTAAGTCATAGCCATAAAACTCAGTTTGGCCTATTGCCATAATTAGGCTTATGATAATTGTTCTTAATTATAAAAGCTGGGACAATTTAGTGAAGAGAAATCATCAATATTGTATTTTCCACATGGACTTGGGATCGGGCGGGGGTGGGGTGCGGGATATAATTTAAATTGTTAAAAGTTGTTCAAATGAATTTTCGATAATTTCTTAATAATACTAACAAATAAGAAAAAAGAACAAGTGAATGAAAAGATTAGAATAAATAGTTTGTATTTAAGCGATCCTAGTAAAAGTTTTTTGAATATTAAATTAGTTGTGACAATCCAATTTCTCGAGTCATGATGGCACCTACTATAATTCATTAGTTGGTAAGTTAATCTGTAACACAAAATAGCAAGTAATAGGTGTAAGGGGCAAACACTAAGCAGAAGCAATAACATAAGATTAGCACCAGAGAAAACAAAAACTATATACAAGAGATCCCTTTCAGAACATGGAAGTCACAAGCACAACAACAACAACAACAACAACATACCCAGTGAAATCCCACAAGTGGGGTCTGGGGAGGGTAAGATGTACGCAGACCTTACCACTACCACATAGGTAGAGAGGCTGTTTCCTGGAAACCCTCGTCACATGGAAGTCACAAGCACACAGCTACTAAATAAAGAATACAAATTCCAAAAATTGGACCAAAAATATATATACACACAACAAAAGGCTAATCTCAAAAATTAAAGAGGGGCCACAAAATGTTGAAGGAGATGGTAATGATCCACAATGTCAAATGCTCACCATTGCCTCCAAAAGAGACTGCTGCAGGATAAAAAATCAACAACAGTAACTGGTTCCCAAACTTGGTCACGAAAATAGATGATGTTGTACTATAAGTAATAATGATAATTGTGTAGTATCAACTCTAATTTTTCCAATGAAATAATGTCATACAAATTTCATGTAATTAATGTAATTATTCAATATGAAACTAAATCAATTTCAAGAACATTCGACTAGATGAAAGGAGAGAGAAGTCAAGTACTCTGAATTCACAGAGTTTCCTTAAGGAAACTATTCCCCTCAAGTAGCCAAGGTTATGGAATATACCCTCACAGGATAAAATGACTCACAAGGAACAAATAGCGTTACCTCAAATTTATTGTCCGGCAAACCACTCAATGGCTTCTAATAACACTTGAATTTTTCAAAACAACCTTTCCTTTTGAAACTTGTCTTACACCTTTCTACCAAAAGTTTCTTTGTTCTTCTCTCAAGTTCTTCCAACATCTGAAAAGGATTCAGATATTTATAGCTAATAGGATGGTATAATGGTCCATGTATAGTAGAAGAAAGATTGCACAAAAATATGAAAGGTTGCATAAATGTTCATAACGAAATGAATTTAGTCATAGTTGCAACTTTCACATTTTTTCAATACACCAATCTGTATATAATGTACCATTATCCATTCGCCCATTATACATAGAACCTAACGATCCCTCATATGAATGGGAATTATCACGCCCCAAAAAGAGGGGAGGCACGACTAGCACTCGATACCATTATTGGTCGGGTAAGCCACTAAACAAGCTAGTTAACTAGACTAGGGATCAGAAGAAAACCGGGCAGCATAACCTTCAAAAAACTAAGTTGGGACCGTTTAGTTCATGACCAAGTCAACAACAAATCATGTACATCAAGATAAGTAAATCAAAACGATAAAGTACTAGCTAGCCGATAAGGCTGAAACAACAGAGGTACAGGCACACACTATATATACATGCCAATCTTATGACGGGAGACTGAAATGCACAAAAAGTAAGCAACCTGTGAGAGCTCCTGGAAGAAGTGAAGCTTACCAACTCACAGCTGAACTGGGCTCCTTGTGGAGGGGTCGATCAGAGTCCCTACATGAATCTGCACGCACAAGATAAAATGTAGCATCCCCAGGTAACAAGATGTCAGTACGAATACACGTGTACTAGTATGTAAGGCAGAATGTAAAATCATATATAGCAGTAGTAAAAAACGTAATAGAAATACCCCTTGTAACCAACACTCAAGTAACCTTAATTGCGAATAATCAATCTCCTAGTGATCAAATATGCATGGTATGCTCGAGTATCACATATCGTGAATACATATACATAGAAGCAAATCTATTGACATACCTAACCAAATGCTAGCAATGGTGATCCTTTCTAGTAATAGCTGACAAGCATCATATTTGCCAACCTGTGGTCATTTGTACCATATACATTATATATAATCATTTGGGCAAATAGGCCCCATACCTCCAATTATAGCTCGAAGTCCATGCATAACGTATCATGTATGATAGGAATATTGAATGCATATAGTAGGCCAGAGCATAAATTTTGCCAATTTTGGCTCATGGGTACACTTATCCTCATAACATCATAATCATTGTCATAGCATATACACATGACTCCTGGGATCTTACATGTCTTTTTAATAAGTTTGACAACTTAAATCAACATTTAGGATGAGGCCTTAACTCTGAAAGTGTTCATAAAGGTGCTTTACATAATGCTTATACTTGGTCACATGTCAATTAATAAAAGAAAGCATTTAAACAGAATCAAGTTACATAATGCTTATACTTGGTCACATTTCAATTAGTAAAAGAAAGTATTTAAACAGAATCAAGTGCCTTAGTAGTTTAAATAGGGGCATTACGCTAAACATTATTGGAAACCAACGTGTTACTTGTTAAATGCTTCAACTATACTTTTGTTTGGAAGAAGGACTAATTATGAATAATGCGTTCCCTTTGTAATCTACATTTATTTTGATGGCACTACACCAAAAAGAGAAACACTACGAACATATGGATAGGTAGTCAGGAAAATCGACAAAATGATATATAGATATTGAATGTACAGTTTAAGCGAACGAATGGAATTTCAACCTAATACCATCATGAAGACAACTCAGCTGCAATCCCAATGCCTTTCACAAAAGGTCTTTCTAGCAATAGAATAGTAAGATATCGCATTTGATGTTTTGGGAAACTTTTCAAATTTCGTGCTAAAAGGAGGAATGGAGCTTAGCCTTAACATAACTTCCCAATAGAGGTCCTATTGCCCAAAGTTTCTTCTAGTCAATTGTTCCTTACATCCTAAGCTTCACAACAACTATATATATGCTGGTTAAATACATCTATAAACCGTCCATAATTTAGCATTAATGACCAGATTTGGCAAATAGTATTTACGTGCGAAAATGTTTGTAAAACTTCGTAAAAATGACCGTAGAGGAGCCCTAAGATTATTATTTGAACACACCAGATGCAAACCAAGAATAACCAGTAGGAACACCACTCTTTTACAGCCTCAAACACAACTAATAGGAGGGGAAAACGATTGCAAAGCGTAAGGCACAGGGACGAATTTTAACGGTTGAAACGCAAAAAACTTACCCAAATCACCTTGGTACCTTGGGGAAACTTTATCTTCAGTTTATCTGTTATTTGGGATGAAATAGAACTGATTTGAGCTTAAAAACTCAATTAGCCGACATCTAGGTGGGTTGACCCAACCCGACCCATAACCCGATTTCCTGCTTAGGCAATCATAGTAAAACTGTCATTAACTTTTTATTATGAGGTTGGTTTGATTCGCAGTTTTATGCATTGCAAACTAGACTCATAGACATTCAATTTAATAGGTCATGGACCTTTTAACTTCTTATATTTTGGGAGATATGACCTGATACATTTATCCAAAACTTAAGAAGGATTTCTTAAAAAACTCACGGTAGCTTTGGCCAACCTTTATCTTGCAACTTTTTTTATTCCAAAACTTAATGTATGACCTTTGTGCTATTAAAATAACCTTTAAAAAATTCATTATTAGCAAATTATATACTTTTAGTCCCATTCGGAACGTGAAACCTAATTTAAACCTTCCTAAAAGGGTGAGGTGTCACTCGGGCCATTTCTTTTATCTCGAATGTGTATTTAGGGTATTCCTTTGGATTAAACTTTTAGGTCCTTGACATCACCACTTATTGGCAATCTTACTATCCTTAGGTTCTACCTAAAATCATATATATCTTATAAGACATGCCACCCTCTGTATATATATGGAAGACGAGAAACACAGGGTCTCACAAGAATGGCTATAACATGAAAGATAGTTATACACGGACTTGTGTGTGATTATAAACAAAGACTAGTTGCATCAGGATAAATGGGTTTCCCTTTAAACATTCCATAGTGAACATATATCGGATGCACTCGATCAATCGGTAGATGCGATATCTTTGAACCATCGAACTTGAACGTATACCTAGTCGATATAAGTCACACAACCAGCCTTTTACCATCTATGGTTCTCACGATTTTGTTCGTTTTAGCCATGAACACTTCCCGATTTCATGAGAGCTTAGAGAATCGTCCTTTACTAAAATTCTCCTTGAAATGGCTTCCATTTCACTCCCACATAGGTGATTTCTAAATATTTACTCCCGTAAAGAAATTATTTGGTCATACCTTACCAAACTTAGAAATTATTAAAAAATTTCAGCAAAAACTTTATCATGATCACTAAACATTGTCTTCATCATGAGAATGGGTTAGATTATTTGACAATGTTGGATTGTCAAACACAACTTTGTTTGATCTCCTTGAACCTAGATCTTGGGATCTCCAGTCTGTTAAGTAGAGTTACCATCACGTTTGAGTTGTCCTATGCCTTCAAACCATCCTCTTAGATGACCTTTCAACCCCCTCTCTAGTTAGGCCTTTTGTAGGTGGATCTGACATATTATCTTTTGACCTTACATAGTCAATTGTGATAAGTCCACTAAAGAGTAGTTCTTTAATGGTATTATGTCTCCGTCTTATATAACGTGATTTACCATTGTACATCACGCTCCCTACCCTACCTATTGCAGCCTGACTATCACAATATATGCATACAGATGTTGATGGTTTAGGCCAAAAAGGGATATCTTCTAAGAAGTTCCGGAATCATTTAGTTTCTTCACCAGCTTTATCTAAAGTGGTGTATTCAAATTCCATAGTGGAGCGAGCAATACATGTTTGTTTGGATGATTTCCAAGAAACTGCTCCACCACCTACAGTAAATATATATCCACATATGAATTTTACTTCATCTGATTCAGTTATCCAATTTGCATCACTATATCCTTCAATTACTACTACATTTTTGTCATAATGCAAAGCATAGTGCTGAGTCTATTTTAAATACCTCTTCATTGCCATCCAATGAGTTTGATTGGGATTGTTCATGTACCAACTCAGCCTACTAATAGCACATGCTATATCGGGTTATGTATGGTTCATGATATACATCAAGCTTCCCGATACTCTCGCATAGTCTAATTGTAAGTCGCTTTCACCACTATTATTTCTAAGTGTGAAGCTCACATCCATTAGAGTCTTGGCAATCTTGAAATCCAAATACCTAAACTTGTCAAGTACCTTTTCAATATGGTGAGACTGTGACAAAGCCAAACCTTGTGGAGTTTGAAGAATTTTGATTTCTAACATAACATCAGCCACTCCAAGGTCTTTTATTTCAAATTTACTAGCAATCATTTGCTTAGTAGCATTTATGTCAGCCAAATCTCTACGGATGATCAACATATCATCAACATACAAACAAGCAATGACCTTATGATTTGGGGTGTCTTTGATGTAAACACATTTATCACACCCATTAATCTTAAATTCGTTTGCCAACGTGGTTTGGTCAAACTTTACATGTCACTGTTTTGGTGCTTGTTTTAGTCCATAGAGTGACTTTACAAGTTTGCACACTTTTCTTCCTTTACCAGGAATTACAAAACCATCAGGTTGTTCCATGTAAATTTCTTCCTCCAGCTCTTTATTTAAGAAAGTAGTTTTTACATCTATTTCATGGATTTCAAGATCATATACTGCTGCTAGTGCTACCAACATCCGAATAGATGTAATCCTTGTCACTGGCAAGTATTATCAAAGTAATCACGACATTTCTTTTGTTTGAAGTCTTTGACTACAAGTCTTGCCTTGTACTTGTCAATAGTACCAAGATGCCTTCATTTTCCATTTAAAGATCCATTTTGATCCTAAAGACTTATTTCCAGGAGGAAGATCAACCAACTCCCAAGTATGGTTATTCAAGATTGATTCAATCTCACTCTTGACAGTTTTTTTCCAAAAGGGTGAATCCACAAAGGACATTGCTTCTAGAAGGTTTGAGGCTCATTATCAATGAGAAATGTAACAAATCTGATCCGAAGGAAGTAGCAGTTCTTTGACTCTTACTACACCTTGGATTTTCTCCATTTTGTATATTTCTCTTTGGTTCAACTTGAGGTCGTTTAGAACCTCTACTAGACTCTTCAGATCTGGCTTTATACGGATAAATGTGTTCAAATGATTCACCATTATCTGATTCAATTATCATATTTTCATGAATATCTGGATGTTCAGATTTATGAACCAAAAATCGACATGCTTTACTGTTTCTAGCATATCCAATAAACACACAATCCACAACTTTGATCCTATTTTCAACCTTTTCGATGTGGGAACTTGGACTTTTGCTAAACACCCCCACACTTACAAATATTCAAAGTTGGGTTTCTGTACTTTCCATTTTCATATGGAATTGATTGTGTCTTTCTATGGGGCACTCTATTGAGTATGCAATTTGTTGTAAGGATAGCTTCCCCCCAGAAGCTTTGTGGTAAACCCGAACTTATAAGTAAGGCATTCATCATTTCCTTTAGAATTTGATTTTTCCTTTCCACAATCCCATTAGATTGGGGTGAATAAGGGGCAGTCTTTTGATGGATAATTCCATTTTCCAAACATATTTCTACAGATTGAGATTCATATTCTCCATCCCTGTCACTTCTTATCATTTTTATCTTTTTATCCAACTGAATTTCAACTTCAGTTTCGTATTGCCTAATGTTTCAATTGTTTCATCCTTGCTTGATACCAAATAAATATAGCAATATCCAGTGCAATCATTAATAAAAGTTATGAAATACTTTTTCTCACCACGCGTTGGTGATGACTTCATATCACAAATGTTTGTATGAATCAAGTCTAAAGGATTAGAATTCCTTTCAACAGACTTATAAAGATGCTTAGCAAACTTAGCTTCCACGCATACTTGATATTTTATTTTATTGCACTCTTAATTAGGCAACACTTCTAAGCTAATCAGATTTTGCAAGGTCTTATAATTGACATGTCCCAAACGTTCATGCCATAAATCACTTGACTCAAGTAAGTAAGTAGAACCAAAACTTTTATTATCAGCAATAACCATTATATTGAGCTTAAACAAGGCCTCACAAAAATAAATTTTTCTATGTACACTTCATTTTACTAATTACAATTTTATCGGAAACAAATACACATTTGAATCCATTTTAGTAAGAAGTGAAGTAGAAACCAAGTCCTTTCTTAATTCAGGAATATGAAGCACATTCTTAAGAGTCATCACTAGGCCAGATGTCATCTTCAAGAGAACTTTGCCCATTCCTTCAACCTTTACAGTTGCTGAATTTTCCATGTAGATTTTGTCATCACCTTGAATAAGCTCATATGATGCAAAAAGTTCTTTATCGGCGCACACATGACGGGTGGCACCAGAATCTATCCACCACTCTCTTGGTTTGCCAACAAGATTGCATTCAGAAAGCATAACACATAAATCGTCCTCAAATTCAACAACATTTGCTTGATCTCTCTTCTGTGCTTTCTTTGGAACCTTACAATTTGTAGCCTTGTGACCATTTTTGCCACAATTAAAGCAATTACCTTTGAATTTCTTCTTAGGTTGATTGTTTTGCTGTGCAGAATTGGTCTTTCTCTTCTTAGGCTTTCTATCTTCAATAATATTGGCTCCTAATATTGTTGAATTTCCACGAGATCTTTTTTCAGCAGTTTTATTGTCATCTTCAATTCTCAATCTTACAATGAGATCTTCTAGGGACGTCCCCTTTGGCTTATGCTTTAAGTAATTTTTTGAAGTCCTTTCACAAAGGAGGTAACTTCTCAACCATAGCAGCTGCATGGAAGGCCTGATTAATCACTAGACTTTCCGTGAGGAGATCATTGATAATCATTTGTAATTCCTGAACTTGAGTAATCATAGATTTGTTATCTACCATTTTGTAGTCCAAAAAATTTGCCACAATGAATTTCTTCAATTTGACATCCTCTGTCTTATACTTCTTTTCTAAAGCATCCCAGAGGTCTTTGGAGGTTTCCATATTACTGTACACATTGTACAAGTCATCACGAAGCCCATTCAGAATATAGTTCTTACATAAGAAATCAGAATGCTTCCAAACTTCAATAACCATAAAGTGTTCATCTTCTGGAATTAACTTCACTAACACAGAAACACTTTCTTTGATGAATCATTGAAGATTCAAAGTAGTTAAATAAAAGAGCATCTTTTATTGTCACCTCTTAAAATCCATATCAGTGAATTTTCTAAGGTTTTCAGTCGATGCTATGGAAAGTACAACACCTGTACGTCTCAACGAGGCAATATTCATTGCTGCAATTTTTGATGTCGTATCATTCATGACTTCAATGTTAGAAAAAGACAAGTACACTTAATCACTTCAAATAAAGACTTGATCTTTATTTTCACCTTGTTTCTAGTTTAACGGTGAAGTTTATAACTTTCAACTGTTAACCGAATGAACTTGGATGTTCTGACGAAGTTTTCAAGTTCTCTGAGTTAATATCGAGTTCAAACAAAGCATAAACCCACAAAGATTTTAATCTCCAGAAACCAATTATAACTATACAATAAGATATTAATTTCCTTAAGAATGTTGTAATATGAGTAATAATGATAATTGTATAGTACAAACTCTAATTTTTTTCAATGAAATAACATCATACAAATTTCGTATAATTAATATAATATTCAATATGAAGTTAAATTAATTTCAAGAACATTCGACTAGATGAAAGGAGAGAGGAGTCAAGTCCTCTGAATTCACGGAGTTTCCTTAAGGAAATTATTCCCCTCAAGTAGCCGAGGTTATGGAATATATCCTCCCAGGATAAAATGACTCACGACAAACAAACAGCAGTACCTCAAATTTATTGTCCAGCGAACCATTCAATGGCTCGTAATCACACTTGAATTTTTCAAAACATCACTTTTCCTTTTGAAACTTGTCTTAAACCTTTCTACCAAAAGTTCCTTTGTTTTTCTCTCAAGTTCTTCCAACGTCTGAGAAGGATTCAGACATTTATAGCAAATAGGATGATATAATGATTCATGTATAGTAGAACAAAGGTTGCACGAAAATACGAAAGGTTACATGAATGTTCATGAATGAAATGAATTCATTCATAGTTCTAACTTTCACAATTTTTCAATACACTAATCTTTATATAATGTACCATTATTCATTCACCCATTATACATAGAACCTAACATATGCAAAGTGTAGTGTAAGTACCAAAACAATAGGTACTCAGAAAGTACCAAAACAATAGGTACTCAGAAGGCATCATAGGTCGACTGAGCAAGAAAAGTAAAAGTGATATGAAATACTAGAATCTAGTACAATATGGGTCAAGAATGGAAAACAAGAATGCAATGTACATGAGTGTACTAAAATTAAGTATAACTAACTAACCCCAACTGAGCCCCTATAAGCCCAGAAGGTATCAGAAGATACACACAATCAAGCAAGAATTTAGACAAACCTTATAAGCTCGACAGGTACATAACAAAATTTGGAACTATATAGAAGATCTAAGGGACTTTTAGTTGTATCACAATCTTCCGCAGACTGGAACTGAGTCAAAGAATTCTCACGGACTAGAATGGATATGAATTAGTGGCTAAGGACTCCAACTAAGGCGAAGAGGGGTAATAAGGACTCTAATCGAGGAAAAAATAGACCAAGGACTCTAATCGAGGCAAAAGAATGTTATCTGCCCAAATATTCCATAAAGGACTCTAACCAAGTCCAAGCAGGTCATGGACTAGAACACCCAGTAAAAATAGGCCAAGGAAGGACTCTAACTAAGGCCTCGAGTTGACGTAGGGACTTTAATCAAATCTAAAGGAGTGAATCAAGGACTTAAATTGAGATCAAAAGAAAAACGAGTTAGATTATGAATCAAGCCATCCGAATATTTAGAAGTGAACCCCTGTCGAATGCTATCAATAAATCACTCTAATCAAACTGAATCAAACCCATGACGACAAGTAGCCTCCTAAGTTATAATCAAGGCCTAGAGATGAAGTCAAATGGAAATTATGGATTAAAGAGTAGCAGATGTTGGTTTATTACCTAACTAGGTCTCAAGCTATCAGACCAAGTTTGTTATACCAGTCTATAGGGAGCTAAGCCATTCGATACAATGTCAGAGCAAGTCTAAGGCCTAGCGGTTCCAAAATCACTATGGTAAGCAATAGCCTAAGCCTAAACTAATCCCAAAAATGCTCAAATGAATTTAGAAACCAAGTACGAAACACACTACAAAATATGAATGATCAATAATAGAAATTCAAATACTAGTATTGCCCGAATAACCCGAAAATAGCCTAAAGTAAGAATTATTATTACGTAAACATACTCAACAGACTACCCATCTCAAAATTCACACAATTCAAGATATATTTACATAATAGAGCTATGGAGAGAAAAATCGTAGCCTACCTAAAAGCAAATTGTGTGCCATAAATTACAAACTCAGAGCCTCTCCTTTTCATATAGCCTCGAAATGCTGTCATACTATCAAAAAAATAGAATCACTATATTAATATGTTCACTTTGATGCTAAGATGACCTAATTTGAAGACGAATCAAAATTGGAATCCAAATTAGAAAGGTAGGATCCGCGCTAGAAAACCTATAATTGACTCCATAAAAAGGTCCAAAATAGTTCTTTAGAGTTGTGTCCCAAATGAAACACAATTCAAGACTCGAAACAAACTAAAACCAATCATGCAATAAATTCTCAAAATTGAGCTATGAAACAAGGATTGTTGCTTTTAATCATGAAAATACCTCAAACGGATGACTTCCAACATCCCCGATCACTACCCACATAGCTACAACAACTCCACACAGTGAAGTCTTTGAATAATTGAAAATGAAGTCAAAATGAGGGAGATATTATGTCTTGAAGATTTTTTCCCCAACTGAAATGCATCTGGCCTTTATTTAAACGATCAAACCAAAATGACCTACATAAATCTAGCCACAGTGCCCTATGATCGTGGAAGGTCAAGAAAATGGCTTGTGCGATCGTGGCTAGGACCCACATATGTGAAGCACAAAGGACCATAACAGCATGAGCATGGCTAGAAGGCACGCGAATGGGAAGGGCACGCGGCTAGCCTTCTGCGAAGGCGCCCTAGGGCCTCAAGCTGCACTAGCTGAGTTGCATAAGTTGTATAAGGCTAGTTCCCAAAACTTCGACCCGACGCTCAAAATTCATTAGGAACCCTGTGCACGCAAACAAAAATTTTAACCCCATTGAAGTCGATGTTATAAACTCAATAGTGCAGTCAAAAATTCTAATGAAGGTTGTTTTGACTGAATGTGGATTCTACTTCTAAGTGTCATTTTTAACCTATACCCACCAAGAGGGTCAAAATTGGTTCAAGAGCCTCTAAAGCCAAATGAAAGGTTGTTCCAGATCAAAGTCGACGCTCTGGAGCTAACCACACTAGTGAAATTTTTATTCAAGCATGACTTTTGAAAATGTTGATTGAAGTCAAACTTAGGCTATAACTTAAAGGCTAAAAACGCCTAACGGCACAAACTCACACCGAAGGCTTTGAGAACCAAACCGATCATGCCACTAGCCTAAGATGACCCTTTTGGAGCTGATGGAACTGTCAAAATTCTGTTGTAATGCTATTTTTGTAAGGAAGATTAAAGTAAAAATCAAAATAAAATAAAAAAATTGACAACTAAAGATGAATGGAGCAACATTTTTTAATCATAGATTCTAAAAATCATTAATCAATTATCTTTAATTAATATAATGACTTTTCTTTGTGAAGAAGTTATTAGTGAGATATTTGACCTTTACCTATTAAATTGCTAGATAAAGCGACAACCATTAGACATTTAGACTTAACTAATTTGATCTATTAGCTATAACGGCCCCTTAACGGTGTCTTTTTTCTCCTTTAATTTGTATTTCCTCTAGCCTACATCAAGTGAATTATTAAGAGTTTTTCCTAGTTCAAAATGAAGTTTTGAAAGTTTAGAAACAATTACTGAGACTTCTTTTGTATTTATTTTTCAGTTAATGAGTCTTTTTTTAAAAAATAATCTTAAGAAAATATTTTTAATTTTATTAACTTTTAATTTTTTATCCACCCCTATCCTGACCTGCCAACCAACCCCCCAACCCCTGCAAAAAAATAAAAATAAATTTTTATTTGTAAAAAGTATTTGAAATTTTGAAGTTTTCAATTTTTATCCCGCTGCCTACCCTCCACCCCCACCCCAACAAATTGAAAAATATTTTAAATTTTGAAATTTTTATTTTTATTATCCTATTCATACCCCATCCCTACCAACCCTGTCCTTCCAAAAAAAAATATTTTAAATTTTGAAAAAAAAAAAAAAAAAACCTCATTCCTACCCCTCCCCCAGCCCCCTCACCCCTGCCCCTTCCCAAAAAATTAAATAAATAATTTAAAAAAAAATTGATTCAAAAGTACGGTACAAAGTCGGGTATGGTAGATTCTGATTCAAAATTCGAGGTCGAATATAAATTTAAAAGTTTAATCTTGGGTTGGAAGTTGAGTTAATTCCCGATTTGAAAGTTGGATCCTACATTGGTGTTGGAATTGGGTCTTGATGTGAAAGTCGAATATTGATTCGAATATCAAGGTCGGATCCCAAATTAATCGATCATGTTCAGGTTTAGATGTCGGGGTCAGGTCATGGATCGAATTTCAGGGTTGAATTTTAAATTAATTATTGGGGTTGATTTTCGGTTTGAGTGTTAGATCTAGTCTCAAATCGATTACTGCAATTAATTTTTATGTTAAAATCTATTTTGTTAAAGAAATATTTTTCTACTATCTACCCAAAAATAAAACATATTTTCGTTTGTCAACCAAACAATAAAAAATATTTTTCATTCACTAATCAAACATGAAAAAATAAATTAATTTATTTATTTTTCCACGTTTTTAATGGTTTTCCCGCTTCTCATTCCTCGTATCTGCTTGTAAATTCTTGGCGTAATACTTTCTCCGTGCCAAACACACCCTTAATCTCCTCTCACTTTCAACCTCTCATTTTTGTACCCTTTGATTGTACTTGAACTTCTTCACAATAAGACACCTTTCAGTTACACAACATATCACGAGTACATTGGGCTTAAAGCTTTTGTTTCTTTTTTGTCCATTTGGTATTTAGTATTTGCTATTTGTATTAGGTTTGATTGAATTCAAATTTATATATTGCAGAGTTTATTATCGAGGATAATATTTTGAATAAAATATTTAAAGATTCAAACTCAAAATCTTTAATTAAGATGAAGAAATTTTGAATCATCCCGCCATAATCTTAGATTGATAATTGACTTAAACTCCTATATTGCAGAGTTCATTATCGAGGATAATATTTTGAATAAAACATTTAAAGATTCAAACTCAAAATCTTTAATTAAGATGAAGAAATTTTAAACCATCCCGCCATAATCTTAGATTGATATTTGACTTAAACTCCTATATTAGATATTTGACTTAAATTCCTAGCCGTAGATTGAAGATACCTCTCCCCTTTAACCTATCTAATAAAATTCCAAAGTTATGCACTAAATCTTTTAAAATGGATGGCCTTCTTGCTCTCTAAAAATAAAACAAGAAATATTTAATTTATTAAAATAAATAGAAAGCCTATAGAAGATATGCCTAGTTTGAAAAAAACTTCCACTAGCTAGTAATAGTAATATTCTAAACTACCAGCCACTAGGTATAGTTTTAACGCAGCTTATTAGTTCATTATCAATGGTGCAATAAAAAAATTGCACCAGCTGTCTTAAATCAATGTAGATATTTTGGATCAAACAGAAAAACTTTTAGAAATTTTATTTTATGTCTTAAATTGATACTATATATTAGAGTAAAATCCGCTCTTCCCTTTTAACATGTTAAGTTTGAAAAAGAGAAACTTGAAAAACACAATTAAACTATTTTTTTTTAAGTTTCATATTTAAAATAGTAGAAGTGTGAGTTTCATACTTAAACTATTATTTATTAGTTTGAAAAACACGTATAAAATACATTTTCTCTTTTATTAAAAAACATCTTGCCACATGGAAAAAATATTCCACGTTGACAAAATTAAATAAATTATTGATATTAGTTAAAAATTAAAGATTAAAGTATAAATATTCTCCCAATATAATACTATTTTTTAAATAATAAAGTTTAAAATATTTTTCTCACCTACTTCACCCCATCCCCCAATAATCCCCGCCCTTTTATTTTTTTAAGTCTCTTTTTTAGAATATTTTAAAAAAAATTCAAAGTTCACCCTCTCCCCATTCCTTCTTACAAAAATTGTTATTCTTTTTATTTTTTTAAAAAAATACGAAATTCTATTTCAACCTCATCCAACCCTCTGCTCCTAATTTATTTTTTCTAGATATGTACACATATTTTTAGAATTGTTTTCTACTTGTGTATTAAATATAATAGAAATAAAAAAAATAGAAAAATTTGCGGTAAGTAAAAAATAATTTTCTAAAAAAAAAAAAGTAAAGGATTAGGTGAGTAGAGTAAAATTATTTTTCTAAACTAATAAAAAATAATATCTACATTATTATTTTAAGTGGGAGGGGGAGAGGGGGGGGGGGGATGAAGTGAAAAATTCCCGAAAATAATATCTAAATTTAGGGACGTGGAACTGTCACTTGAACACTAATTTAAGAGTTTGAACAAAAATTTATACTATAGATATAATACATAAATATGTTATTTAATTTGATCTTAGTTGAGATTTATGTTTTTTTTTTTTTTTTAATTTTAGATATGTATAAATAGATACTTCAATTTATGTAAAATTAAACAAATAGATATGTATGTCCCCACGTGACAATTCACATAAAATTCATTCATAGTAAATTGTATTTTGCCATATAAAATGCATATATCTATCTACACTATATTAAAAGTATGAGGATCCTTAAAAATGTTGTCTGAACTTTTTGTCCTCCATTAAAAGACTCTTCTTTAAACAAAATTGTTTTTTCGACATTTTTCTTTAAATTCTTATTTAATTATATTATAATATTAACGTTTAAAATATATGGAAATAAATGATAAAATAAGGACTTCTAGGCGCGGAAAGACTCCTAAATCTTCCTTATTTGATAGACTTCTACTTCTTATTTGAATCAAGAAAATACCCCGCAGTCGCTAAAAAAATTCTAATTTATAATGATATATAGGACCTTTATAAATAAATAATTTATCAAAATTACTTTTGTGGTGAGTTATTTATCTTTTCATAAGCTCATAATTAAATTTATTTTTCTCTATGATGTTTGTTACTAGATGATGTACACGCTTGGTCACGCACAAAGCACGTACAACAAGACTAATCTATTATATAAATTTAAATATGTATTTTTATGTATTTAAAATTAAATTAAAAAAGAAAATATCAAATAAAATCAAATTAAAAGGAGCAAATTTACAATTCATGACACATATATAAAGAGTTAATATCTTCCATCGTCATCAGCTAAGGAGTTTTAACACATAAAGTCATTTGACTTTAATTTTTACTTCAAAAGTCACTCAATTATAAGTGT
This sequence comes from Solanum rostratum, assembly GCA_029948455.1. NCBI lineage: Eukaryota > Viridiplantae > Streptophyta > Magnoliopsida > Solanales > Solanaceae > Solanum > Solanum rostratum. The sequence goes on from CM057053.1 coordinate 53,047,226, forward strand.
TTTACTTATAAAGTCACTTAACTTTGATTTTTACTTCAAAAGTCATTTAACTATAAGAATTTTACTTACAAAGTCACTCAACCTATTTAATTATTTTTTCCATTAAAATTTACTTATATGGAATTTTTATTTAAAATCAAATTCTAAATAATAAAATAATATCTATTTAAAATCATTTTGTTGATGGCATTTGTAAACATTTTAAAATAACTAAGTTACATATTTGACTATTAGGTAATTTTATTTATATTAAATTTAATATTTTAAAGTAACCAGATGTTTTTAAAGGGGAAAAACTGCAACATATTGTAATTTTTTTCAAAAGAGATTCGAATGGCTTATTTTATAAAATAATAAAGCTAACCTACTGTAAATATTTTAAAAGAAGTTTCAATGATTTTTACTCTTTTAAGAATTTGATTTAAAATAAAAATTTCATGTAAGGAAATTTAAATGAAAAATAATTAAATAGATTGAGTAATTTTATAAGTAAAGAATTTATAGTTGAATGATTTTAAAAATAAAATATCTATAATTGAGTGATTTTTGAAGTAAAAATTAAAGTTAAGTGGCTCTCTGTAATAAAACTTGTTAGTCGAGTGACCATATGGAATATTAACTAGGGGTGTCAAAAGAATATGAAAATCGACCGAACCAACCGAACTGAATTATACCGAATCAATTTTTATCATTTTTCTCAATAAAATTGTGGACTTTTATTCAAGTTTATAGCTGTCCCGAATAATTAGGATGGTCTTTTTAGTTTATAAAAAATTTAAAAAAAAATTTCGAATCGAATGACTTTACATGTATATAAATATATTTTATACATTAACATGTTAAATTTAATATATAACACATTTTATAAAAATTTTCAATATAAATATAACCTAGTTCCTAGGCCTTTAGTGATTGCACGATTTTGGGTGTTTACTCTTTAATTAGCCTTTAATAAAGTAGGTTTCAGATTAAAAGATGATATAATATAAACTCCATCAAATAAATATGACAAAATCTATGCAAATATTCCTATATCAAAATTTTAGATCAAACAATATAACAAGAAAATTTTATATTTTTGACTTTTTGGTGAATTAAAGTGTTTTTCAAAAATTTATTTACAAAAAAATATTTTAATATTGAGTGTATTTTAAAGTAATACATTAAAAGTTTAAATAAAATAAAAAATAAACCGAATCATATGAATACAAAAAAAAAAATCAATATAACTGAATGATTTTAAAATATTTAATTTTAATTATACATTATAAATTATCTTGATATTATTTTTTTAAAGGCTTAACTCATAAAGAACACCTAAACTAAGACAAGTTCCTAATAGACACCTCAACTGCTCAGATTTGATCTCATTAAACACTTTTATCCTACTTGCACTCTCCGGTACTGTTTTTTAAATTTTTTAGCCAAAAATAAATAGTTGCGGTCCAAAAAAAATTTTTTTTTTCATAAAAGTAGATTCTCAAAATTCTCAATAACCATGTAAAAGTAGGTTCTCAAAATTCTCCATTAACCATATGCGGAAAAAAATTATTACAAATAGGTTCTCAAAATTCTCCATTAACCATATGCGGAAAAAAAATTATTACAATTTTATGAAAAAAATTGAGAATTTTGAGAATGAAAAAAAAAATTTTTTTTTTGGACCGCAACTATTTATTTTTGCCTGAAAAATTTAAAAAATAGTACCTGAGAGTGCCAAGTAGGATAAAAGTGTTTAATGGGATTAAATCTGAGCAGTTGAGATGTCTATTAGAAACTTGTCTTAGTTTAAGTGTCTAAGTGAAAAATGAGAAAAAATTTAGATGTCTGTGTATTTGGCCTTTTTTAAAAATAACCTATCAAACTATCAAATTGATACCCCTATTAGGTCGGTATATAAATGAGTTAAGAGAATGGATGGATCCATAATAAGTAAACACGTGAGGTGGACAACACCGAAGCCGTACCTCCCATAAACCTCATTCGAAGTCACTTCTTTTCAACTCCCAAGGCGCTCTCTCTCTCTCTCTCTCTCTCTCTCTCCAGTCAATAGTGGTGAACAACCTCCACTGTCACTCTCCAAACAGATCTCATCTCTCACACACACAACGCACTGCTTTAATACCTGCTCTTCTTGTTCCCCTCTCACACTTTTTATTTATTCAATAAATAAATAATAATGCATTATCATTCCTAAAATGGATCCTGAGTCTACAATAATGAGTGCCTTTCAAGCTGCCCCTAATTTGGCCGAGATCTGGCCCTTTCCCATCAATGCTTTGAGTAATGACAATCAAGATCAACATATTTCCATCAATCATCATCTCCCGCACATAAAGAATCACGCCGCCAGGAAACGCCGGGACGATGATGAATCCAGTAAAGGAGTTTCAACTAGTGGAAATGCCTTGGTATTCTTATACACAAATCTCTTTTTATTCTATATCTATAGTTAATTTTTGTTTCAATAATATTTGGAATCAAATGGACGCACAATTTATTTTATCTTTTTGTCTAGTTGATTGATTTATAGATTGGTCTGGTATGGTATAATATTTACTACCCTCTCAGTATCTTATTTTTGACTTGACAAGGAATTTAAAAAGTAAGGAAGATTTTCTAATTTTATCTTAAATTCAAGATGAGTATTAAATGTTTAAAACAAAAAATTAAATTCAAGAGTTGCTACACGGAATTATCGTTTTCTTTTTCTAAATAAATATACTAAAAGAGAAATGGGTCAAACAAATTAATGGAGGGAGTACTATCCAATTGCCTAAACAGTCTATCGGAACTTCTTTTATTTTATCTTAGTTGATTTATAATACTCCCTCTCTACTAATTCATGCAATGCTTTTTTGAATTTCGAAATTCAAATAAATTTATTTTTAACTATATTTTTTAAAAGTATATTTCAAAAATATTTTAATTACTGATTATTGTGGTATTCTATTTTTATGTAGTTCTCACATATATAAATTTGTGAGCCCCAAATTTACTGTCAAACTTAAATTATTTGATTGGTTAAGATCTGACCTGTGTCATATAAATTGAGACGGAAATGGTTGGTGAAGACTGAATAGGTCACGGCATTTGTTATTGATCTTAATTTCCTGTTTCTTGGTGCAATTTTTCAGCTTATATAAGTAGCCTTTATTTGCAGTTGATTTATGTCAACTGTTGTATCTGATTCTTGTTTGTTTTGAGCTATATATAGCATCAGACTTTGGGGGGATATATATCAAAATCTTGTGGTCTTTATTATTAATCGAATAGAAGTTGATTCTTTATTTCAATAGGTAAGCAAGATATAAATACAATACATTAGGTGCTAATTTAGGAAAGAAAATAAAGAGAGATTCCTAAAGATCTGCGAGTAATTACAAGGGATTCCTAAAGATCTGCTAGTTAATTATGACTATGTATATTACTAAGAATGATGTCTATATACATTTTGTAACACTCCCCCTCAAGTTGGAGCATAGATATTGATCATGCCCAACTTGTTGCAAAGGTAATCAATCCGAGTTCCATTCACTGCCTTTGTAAGCAAATCAGCTACCTGCTCTCCTGTCTTCACATCACTAGTAGAAATCAACTTTTCTTGAATCTTCTCATGAATAATGTGGCAGTCAACTTCAATATGTTTAGTTCTTTCATGATACACTGGGTTTGAGGCAATATGAATAGCAGCTTGATTATCACACCAAAGTTTTGTCGGCATATGATGCTTCAACCCAATTTCAGTTAAAAGATGATGTATCCACATGATTTCACTCGTAGACTGTGACATTGCTCTATACTCAGATTCTGCACTGGATCGAGATACAACACTTTGCCTCTTACTCCTCCATGATACTAAGTTTTCTCCAACAAAGACACAATAGCCTGTAGTAGATCTTTTATCAATTTTGGAACTAGCCCAATCGACGTTTGCAAAACACTCAATACGAGTATGGTTGTGATTGCTATACAATATGCCAAGTCCAGGAGCTCCTTTCAAGTAATATAGAATTTGTTCCAAAGTTGCCCAATGCTTCACCATAGGTGTAGACATGAATTGACTAACGACACTTACCGCAAAAGCAATATCTGGACGAGTCACTGTGAGGTAGTTTAACTTCCCAACTATCCTCCTATATCTCGCTGGGTTATCAAAAGGCTCGCTATCATCTTTTATAAGATGTACATCGGGAACCATTGGAGTACTGCAAGGTTTGGCTGCCAATTTTCCAGTTTCTGCAACTAGGTCATGAATATACTTTCTTTGAGATAGAAGAATTCCCTTCTTGCTTCTATTTACTTTTACTCCCAAAAAGTATTTCAATTGGCCTAAGTCCTTTGTATGAGACCTAGTATGCAAGAAAGACTTAAGGGAAGATATCCCCTCAGAATCACCTCCTGTGATGACAATGTCATCAACATATACAACAAGAAGGATACTGCCAGTTGCAGATAGTCGGTCCGAGTGATCACATTTGCTCATTTTCAGCCCAAACTCCTGAACTACCTCACTGAACTTGCCAAACCAAGCCCGTGGACCCTGCTTCAATCCATACAAGGATTTCTTCAAATGACAGACTTTTCTATACTCCCCCGGAGCAATAAAACCGGGTGGTTGCTCCATATATACTTCCTCTTGAAGATCACCATGAAGAAATGCATTCTTGATATCTAGTTGATGTAAAGGCCAATTCTCAGAAGCAGCTAAAGAAATGAATAAGCGTACAGAAGTGAGTTTGGCAACCGAAGAAAAGGTGTCTGAATAGTCCACTCCATAAGTCTGAGCATATCCTTTAGCCACAAGCCTAGCCTTATGTCTTGCCACAGAACCATCTGGATGAACTTTCAGTGTGAACACCCATTTACATCCTACTGGTTTCTTCCCGTCTAGTAAATCCACCAAATCCCATGTGTGATTTTCCTCCAATGTATGTATTTCCTCAAGCATCACATTTGACCATCCGGGATGATGCAAAGCCTCTTTCACACTTTTGGGCGTAGAAATAGAGTCTAAAGAAGCAATCAAGGATCTAGATGCAGGAGACAAGTGATCATAGGAAACAAAGTTAGCAATAGAAATATGTAGATTTGCAAGTCAGTGTACCTTTACGAAGAGCAATAGGAAGGTCAAGATTTTCTGGAGGGTCTGATGGGGGAGGATCAAATAAAGGAGGAATTGGTGCAGGGCAGGTAGCATTAGTCTCTTGACTCCTCGAATAAACTTGAACAATAGGCGGTCTTGCTGGAACATGTGTTGAAGGCGCAGTAGTCGAGTGGTGCTCAATAGAGTAACTAGGAGATGAAAGAGTAACATTACTTGATTGCTCAACACGAGTAACCTGATAAATTAACCACACATCTTCCTCCCCTTGACTTGTAGAACTAGGAGGGTTGTAAAAGAATGGTGTGCTCTCTGAAAATATCACATTATTTGACACTAGATATTTGCCAAGTTCAGTAGAATAACATCGATACCCCTTTTGAAGACGAGAATAACCCAAGAAAACACACTTCAATGCCTTATGGTCCAACTTAATAACAGATGGTCGTACATCTCGAACATAACAAGTGCTTCCGACTACTTTTGGTTCCACCGGGAATAATGTCTTATTTGGAAAAAGAACATTATAAGGTGTATTACTAATAAGCACTGTCGATGGCATGCGATTAATCGGAAAACAAGCGGTAGAGACTGAATCAACCCAAAATTGTTTAGGAACTTTCATTTGGAACAAAAGTGCTCGGGCTGTCTCAAGTAGATGCCTATTCTTCCTCTCAGCAACTCCATTTTGAGATAGTGTATCAACACATGATGACTGTTGGAGAATACCATGTTGTCTCATGTAGGATTGAAACAACTCTGACATGTATTCTTTTGCATTATCACCTTAAAATACGCACTGAAGCATTGAATTGAATTTTGACTTCAGCACAAAAGGGACAAAAGTGAGTAAACACTTTAGAGCGACTTTTCATAAAATAAATCCAAGTCATTCGAGAGAAATCATCCACAAAAGTGACAAAATACTTATATCCGATTTTAGAAACAACGGGACATGGTCCCCAAACATCAAAATGAATTAACTCAAAAGTTGACCCAACTCGCTTATAACCCTTGGAGCTAATGTGATGCGGTGATGTTTTACAAATCGGCATGATTAACACTCCAAAGAAGGAACATTTTGAAATTGGGGACAAAGCTTCTTTAACAAAGGTAAAGAAGGATGTCCCAATCGACAATGTGCTTCAAATAGAGAGATGAAACTTGAGCAGGCAACAAATCGAGGCTCATATTCATCAAAGGATTTATAGATCATCAATTACATGTTCTTTACCAATAACCTTATGCGTCGCAATATCACGAAACAAGCAATGATCATGAAAAAAGGAAATATAATTGTTAAGATCTCTAGTAAGTTTATTCACAGAAATCAAATTGAAGGCCAACTTCGGTAAATTTAATACAGAGGACAGGGTAATAGAGGAGGTTGCTTTGACTGTCCCAGATCCCACAATGTTACATGTTGACCCATTGACTACTGTGACAGGAGAGGGTGCTTTGTGTGATCGAAAGGTAGAAAATATATTAGGATTGCCTGTCATATGATCTGTAGCACCCGAATCAATCATCCAGTTGTTCGGAGAGGAGACCAAACATGCTTTTCTTGAATCAACAAGGGTAGTAACTGAAGTGAATTCTTTATGGATTCCTGATACTGAGAGAATTGTGCGAACTCATCTGCCAAAACCAAAATTTTCTCACCCTTCTGATTTATAGCCATACTTCCTTCTCAATGAAAAACTTAAGAATAGCCAAGCTTCAAAAGGTCCCCAATAATATTAGATTCCAAGAAAAAGGAGAAGCCAATTCACTCAGCAAAATAATTGTAGCCGATGCTCAAAATCAAGAACATCCACAAAACACTAATATTGGACAAAACTTGATAATCGCAGAAGCACCAAACAGAAAACCAGATCTGAATTGCTAAGCTACAAAGAAATATGATCCTTGAAGTAGTTTTTAGAAACCTGGAAGTGATGAAGTGTTCTACAAACAATGTATCAACACCAAATGAAACTCGGGGTAGTAACTGACTAGATGACACTAGATGTTGAATCCCGAAAGACAACAAAATAAGATCGGGCTGTCTTTTTTTTTCCAAACAAAGCCAAAACAGGATCAAGGAGTATAGGTTCTGATACCATGTAATCGAATAAAAGTTGATTCTTTATTTCAATAGGTAAGCAAGATATAAATACAATACATTAGGTGCTGATTTAGGAAAGAAAATAAAGAGAGATTCCTAAAGATCTGTTAGTAATTACAAAGGATTCCTAAAGATCTGCTAGCTAATTATGACTATGTATATTACTAAGAATGATGTCTATATACATTTTGTAACGTCTTACATGTGTTAGTATTTTCTGATGACTGGATTAGAATGAATCTGATAATAAGCGGCTGAAGGCCACGAGATCAAACGAGAATCAGGAGTATTCAGGAGGAGGGAATTCAGGAAAATCTACAGATCAACCCGCAAAACCACCAGCCGAACCACCTAAGGATTATATTCATGTGCGAGCAAGGAGAGGTCAAGCTACCGATAGTCACAGCCTAGCAGAAAGAGTAATGTGTTTCGAATAACTTCTTCAATATTTTGTATTAATGTTGGCTATTTATAAGAAATAACGGAACTTGTTAATTCATTTGGTTTGCAGGCCAGAAGAGAAAAGATTAGTGAGAGGATGAAAATCCTACAAGACTTGGTCCCTGGTTGTAACAAGGTCTACTATTTTTCCTTTTTAACTTTCTACTGTGTCCAAAAATCTGAAGCAATTACCTCATTCTGATGATCAACGTTTGGACTCTACTACAGAGTTGTCCCTATCTTTTTGTTGAGATGATAGGGTTGAGTTTCACTGGCAAAGCCTGCTCACCTGGTCCTCCTTTTCAATCTGAGTCTAATGTTGGACTCCTCAGTTGAAGTTTCAATGACATATACTTGGATAAATAAAATACTTTGTCCGTTCCGATTTATGAGACTTCATTGGTATTTCAAGAGTCAAATGAATGTTTCCTTGATCACAATTTTTTCATATGCATCTTTTAAATATTTTGATATTTTACAGTAGTATTGTTTTACGTAGTTTACAAATAGAGTATAAATGTTGTTTCACAAAACCTAAATATTATATTTATCTAAATTCAAAGCTTAAATCTAGAAATACGGAAGATCTCACATAAAATGGAATAAAAGGCAAATTTCATAAAGAGTGTTCCTATGCAAGCAAAGCCTTGGAACTTGTCTTTCTTGCTTGTCATTATGATCCACTTGTTTAAGCAAAAGCGTGATTCAGCCTATTGTTCCATGGCAAAAGTCTTTTATTGATCTCCTACTTGACCTTAGAACTGTATCAGCCTTCTTGCCAGTGGAATGCTCTCCTGCATTTATTGGTGTTCAAAGAATCCTCAAACTCTATATGCAATCCATTTGTCTGGAACTAATCGCAGACTATTCACTTTCGATGCTGTACCTATGTTGGATTCTCCAAAAATACACTATTTTTGGAGAATCTGACACGTAGCGCTAGATATTTTTTAAGAGTCTGAGCACATAGGTCAGGAACATAAATTGTACTGGATCTAACATCTCTATTCTGTCCTACTTCATTGGTTCTGATTTTAACATCTAATTTCTTCAGGAACATATAACGGAATGAACCTGATGTCTCTAAAGTTACGTGCATTCTAGCCCCATTGCTGGGCTAGGATGGTAGAGATTTAAACCCTTATTCTCTTCAAATAAATTAACATCAAAATGTAAATTGGATTCCTTTTTATGTAACACTTACTTCTGAATGCAATGGGAAAAATCAGTTTAGCGTTGTTTGATTACAGGTTATTGGAAAAGCTCTCATCCTTGATGAGATAATTAATTATGTCCAATCATTACAACGCCAGGTTGAGGTATGCTCTTCACCAATCTTGTCTAGTTGAGTCTTCTATACTACAAGTAACATCTTTTCTTGATTCCTCAGTTCCTATCAATGAAGCTTGAAGCAGTTAATACAAGAGTAACCCCAACCATTGAAGGAATTCCTACTAAAGACGTAAGTGTTGAATGAGAAAATCTTAAAAGTTGAATTCTTTTCTTTGTTTTGCGTGTTGACCAATTGGTAATTTGCATTTGTGACAGCCTTAATCATGTCTTTTATGAAAACTGCATGTATAGTCTTGTTTGTCAAGTACTGTTAACTCCACTAGAACCTCATCTACCTTCTAACCTATTAGTAATTTTCAAGTCTGAACTGTATTCCCTTATTTGATATCTGTCCTTTTCATGCCGTAAATCCCTGTCAACCTTGAATATAGTACGTAACTAACATTGAAGTTCACATCTAGCAAACTGTCGCCTCTGACTTCTGAGTCAGGCTTGGTACTAGCTCCTTGAATATATTATTAGTGCTTAAACAATAGTACCCCACATTTCTAAGGCTTGGCTGAAAACATATTGATGAATGATTTGAATGTTACTGTTATTCAGGCATCTCACTTCATAAACTGCACCCTTAGTTTGAAGATAAGCAAAATTGCAGTGATTGCGTGGTTGGTTTACTAGGGCGAGGAGAACCCCAACCTTTTCGTTACCCAGCTTAGCTTTCCCTCTTTTCAATCTATATATCAGATTCTCCATTACTTCTTGGTCAATCCCATTTTTCTTTCCTTTAGCTGGTACTTTCTAAGAGGGACCTACGACATCACTTAGCAGTATGTTGAAATTTAGCACCTGATAAAACTTGAGGTGTGAAAAATCAAAACAGACCTCAAAAGGAGGAAAATACATTGATTGATTTCACAATGTAAGATAGCTCTAGATTTGTACCTGGGGAGTGTTTTCCTCTTCATATTTCATTGTTAAACGAATTCATAAAAACATGCTTTGGTTTTCCAGTTTGGGCAGCAAACATTCGAGACAAATGCTATGACATTTGGTTCACAAGGTACAAGGGAATATGCTGGGGGAACATCACCAGATTGGTTGCACATGCAGATTGGTGGTGGATTTGAAAGAACGACATAAAGTAAATAATTTGCAGCAAAGCTAATAAATTCTCAGGAGGCTAATGCTTCCTTCAGGGACTGCCAAAAGATACAGCAGTTCCTTGATTTATAGGTAGCTTGTTTCTGATCAGGCACAGAGTTGTTGTATGACTATAGGACACCACGAACAAATCACTATCTCCTTGTCTAAATAGTGTAACAACATATTATCTTTCACGCCAACTGTGCAAAAATGCTAAATGAATTCTACACTGGTGAAGATGCCTATTTGACAGAAACTGTAATCTGTGCCTGCTGTGTTCTGAAAAAAAAAAACATTCTTTTTTTCTGCTTTTCTTGGCCAAATCTATCACAACTAGAAAATATGAGCCTTAAGCAATAAACATTTATTAGTGCTGCGACCAAGTGAGTATTATTAGATATAGGTGAGAAAAAGACCAAATTAGTCTCTTATCTTTGGGTCAAGACTCAAAGTCATCCTTGAGTTTTCACATGGAACACTGATAGTCCCTCATGTTTGCAATGCTGGTACACTTTTAGTCCTTTCCCAATTTTTTTTTTGCATTTTTTAAACATTGATCTTGTCCACAATTTTATGTATGATTTATTCAATCTTTATATATATATATATATATATATATATTTGCAGAAATAATAACTCTTAGTGGGAAAAAGTGAGAAGAAAAATACTTTGTTTAGTTTAATAGAAATATTATTTCAGTTAAAATTGAGAAGTTTATCATGTCGATTTCACAAGAAACAGTACAAAATTTTCTTTTCTTACAATGTCATATGTCAGTGTGTTTTTAATTTAGCTGCAATAATATTTCTACCAGATAAAATACGATATTTTACTTCTCACCTTCTTTCACATGGAATTATTATTTTTATTAAATTATAAAAAGGCGATTGAATATTTTATGCATAAAATTATGAAAAGATGATTGAATATTTTATAAATAAAATTATGGACAAAATTAATGTCAAAAGATAGACAAAATTTGGGGAAGGATCAAAAGTGAACCAGTATTATAAATATAAGAGACTATTAGTGCTCCATGTGAAAATTCAAGGATGATTTTGAATCTTAACCTATAGATAAAAGACTATTTTGGGCTAAACTTCAGATATAGGTGCACCAATTTAACTCTTTTCTATTAGATCAATTTACTAGTGGTTTGAATATCAATCAGTTATAAATTAGGAAAGAAATCGAAACAAATACGTAGTAAGCAATAAAGAGTTATAGGAAATAAATTCATGTGTTTATGTATGCTAGCTATTATTCTTGAGAGTATTAACTTTCATATAAAGCTAAGAAAACAGGAAGTAACTTGAAAGTACAAAAAAACTGAGTACAATATTGGTGTATTGCTTGGAACTCGGAGTTTCTTTATAAGTAAATGGAATAGACTGTTTATAGGCTACAATAATGAGGACTTAGCTAATGACAAGGTTTTACTAGAGCCCTGAAGTACTAGGTGCTAAAAATCAAACAACGAACGCAACTAATAGGATCAAAATTTTTATATTATCATGACTAGCACGATGTATCTACCAAATTTTAGGAAAAACTACGAACATATTGAAGCTTTCAATAGTGATTTCTTCAATTTCGGTTGAATTCAAAGATGAGTCCAGGAATAATTATCTAGCTAGTGACTTGTGTGGGCAAGTATTTTTGAAGACACATGCTTTTCTGTGTTTTTTCTTTTCTCCAGGAACCCCCTTTTTATCCTCAACCTTAGAAGAAGAAGATCAAGAATTTTCAATGTTTATGAGGCTATTAAGGGGCAATAAAAACTTCAAAACGTTTTATTCCTTTCCAGAAGAGCAAAAACTGATAATACATCAGTAGACCATAATTAGGGGTAATTAACACTCCATAAAAAAAAAATTTTTTGTTCTTTAATTTTGAAATATTTCCAAATCAGTATTTTATTTTAGTAAAAATCGTGTAATGTACACTTTAAAAGATAAATTATGAATTATGTCAATCCTCAAAAATATTTATAAATTTAAGTTTACAATTTACATTTATGTCATCTAATGCTATTATTATCTAAAAAAGAAAATGCATAGTTAATACTCTAATTAATGCTTTCCGCATGAAAATGTCATCTCATGGTTATATTAATATACTCCAATTAATGCTTCGAGTCAGCCTCTCTTCTCATTGATTTTCTTTGAGATTAGCTAATAATCCAGTGTATTATTTTTTTGTTCAACCAGTTTTTGTCCTAATTAATGATTTGTTGATAACATAATAAAATAACAATCCAAAAAGTAAAAAGATACACTAAATAATAAGATAATATGAATAGTAACAAAATTATACTTAAATACACTACTAGAAATTTGATCTATTGGGACGGTTTAAATGCCGTCGCTAAAGACCAGAAAACCGTTGCCATAGCCTATGACCACGGTTTAGCTAGGCGCCACAACTGATTGCGTAGCAATAGCTCTACTGCCACGGTTTTTTCCCACGGTTGAATAACCGTCGTAATAAGGTATCTATTACGACGGTTTTCTTTATAATTAATTGGCTACGGTTAGTGTTATATTGCCACGGTTGTAAACCGTCGCAAAAGATTTTATAGCACGGTTGCTTTAACTGTAGCAGTAGAGCTTATAACACAGTTGTTACACTCGTCGCAATAGATCCTATAACCACAGTCTGATTAACCGTCGCCATAGATGCTCTTATTGTCACGATTTTATAACCGTCGCAGTAGAATGTGTAAACGTTGGATCATATGTTGAGATACTCTTATTACCTGTAACTATATATGATGCTCTTAATATTTAGTGACAATAATTTTATAAAAGAAAATGAAGAAACTACACATTACTAGAATGAGAAGAAACTTTATATGTACATTACTAATTAATTAAAATGAGAAGAAACTTTACATTACTAAAATACTAATTCAAGATATATCGATCCATAGTGTTGGTAATAGCGATAAAAGCAAAACACATGTACATAAGTATGTTTTAACTATTACAAAAAGGTGAGAGTACGTGCACCACATTGTTTTCAATCTTCAAAAATAAAGAATTTTTGGAACATAGCTAGGTAAAGTGAGAAATGCAATTCAGTTCCTAGCAAAGCTCATTGTGTAGGTAAAGTCAGCCGCACGCAACACTTTCATCCACTTCTTCAATTCCATCATCACCTACATACAATAAATGATAAGCTAAAGCGTAAGAATGTGTCCCTTACTTCTAATACATCCTGTAGAACAATGTCTTGTGGGCTTTAAATAAATCCGAAGAATTGAAGGTCAAAGATGGTTAATGTATGGAACAGTTAGCTCTACACATGAACAATTATTTTTCTACCAAAAAACATCAAAGAGCAGAAATTAAGCATTCAAGAGTCATGAGAAAAGAGCAATTCCAATAAAATAGTGCACAAATCTTGTGTAAAGACCAACAAAAAATTCTTCCACCAAAGAAAATATTAAACCCAACAAAGACCCATATGCCAAAGAAAAGAAAAGCTACCTGAAGATGGACGTTAAGTCACAAAGATGAGAACTTTGTTGCTTCAGCAATGTGCGGAAGTTTTGAGAGTGAAGAAAAAGATGTTGGAACAATAAATGGTACTCTTTCAACAAGTGAAGAACAATGTCTTGTGGGCTTTAAATTGATCATTAAGGAGTATGTTTTAGTGTGTGCTAAGCTTCAAGTTGTATGCCATTGGCCTATACCCTGCAGTGTCCAATACTTACAAAAAAATGCCTGTTTGGTCAATCACTATAGTTTTCTAAATGTTTGGTTCTGTAATATGATGGGCATCAGAGTATAGTCTTACTCCTAAACTGAGGTACAAGAGAAACCAGTAGAGAATCTCTTAGAGATCAGCTAAAGTGTGAATACTTGCAGAGAACTTTCTATTTTATAAGTCCAGGAATTGAGAATATTATCACAAGGTAGGACAGTGAGTTCAACTGTAGCAAACATGAGGGACCACTTTACATTTCAGCAAATTATAATATGTATTTTCAATATTAAGTAAGCATAATAAGTGTACAATGGTTAATAGGTGTATATAGAGGCATATATATCAAAGAATAAATAAAATCACATCTATACAGAAATAAGTATACCACAATCTAACCAGCCACAAGTCCACAGTACAACATATATCCCAGAACCAAACAGGGGCAGCAGAATTCATATCTATACCAAAACAAGTCCACAGTACAACAAATATCCCAGAACCAGTCGTACAAGTTGTCATATCTCAGTAGAATAAGAAGCAGCAGAAGAAGAAAAAGAAGAAAAATAATGTTCCAAGAAGAAGAATAAGAAGCAGCAGCAGAAGAAGAAAAAGAAGAAGAAATAGTCGAAACAGGAAATTAGTAACACTAACCTTGTCCGACGGCTTGTGCAGAAGCAGCGTCTCTTTGTGATGGAACAACCAATGCTGCAAGTATGTTGGGATCAATTAATCCGGCATGCTGTAGCTGTGCAATTACATCAGTAATAACTTCTTGTCTAATAGTTCTCTTTTGCTCCTCCATTTGTTTCTCCATTTTTTGGATCCTTTCTTCCATTTGTTTGACTACACCATTTGTCGCATTTAAAGTTGGTTCAGAATTGCCAACTATCTTCTTCAAAGTAGTCTTTGTAACCCCCGCTCCATATAGTCTTAGACGCCTAGGGTGTTCAGGACCCATGACTGCGGAAAATGAATCAACAGACTGGCCATTCGCACTCGTTTGTGCTTCAAGTTCCTCCATTTCTGCCTAACAAAGCATATCCAACAATCAGAGTCTTGTATATAATTCTACATAAAGAATTAATATCATTGTAAATCTATTAATATACAGTATACATACAATTTTACTAGCAGTATTTTCATAAGAGGCCTTGTACACACGGTTAGGATTCCTCGTTCTTGTGACCACAAAGAGCTCCTTAGATGATACAATTTCCTTCTCTTTTTCCTAGTCACAAGAAAATTGATATAAGAAATTGCTTAAATGATAGACTAATACTAGATACTAAATAAGAAAACACACCAATCTATTACGAATTACAGCAAAACTCTTTTTGCCGGTAGTGTGTGGATTCAACAACTTTTTTCGATTCTTAGTATTTGTTTCCGACATCTTCTGCAAATAAATAAATCAATAATGTTAGTTAAGTGATCGACAATTTGGCAACAATCAACTTTAATGTACAATAAAGCTGCAACAACAACAATATCACAGAAGAGATCAAGAAAAGAATGAGTTAAAAGTTTCAGATTCCGAACTACAATTTACCAGGAATTTCTCAGACTTCCAATATTTGAGGAGTTCTTTGAACTGGCATTCTGGAATATGGCCAGGCTTTTTTGACATTCGAACTGTATCATTGTCATATAGGTCATAATAAGTTCTCTTCAACTCAGCTCTATGACTTCTCCATGCTTCTCGAATTGTTGCTAGAGTCCAACCTTTTGCCGCATCAGGAATATTGTATTTCTCCTACAATTTAGTGTGAACAAGTTATCAAAGAGAAGTAAAATTGCTTTAATAATAATTAAATATTGAAAAGTCCAAACCTTGGTATAATCCCATAAATCCTTTTTAGTGTCCATGTTTTTCCAATCAAATACATCATATGGACAAAGGGTCGCATTTCTTGCCAATGTGCCTAAGAAGCTACTTAGCTCTGTTACGTCGTCTTCAGTAGGTCCAATCGGTTGATTTAAACCATTCAATAGGATCAATTTACGCTCTTGCCGGCTATGTACTTTAGGCATCATCGTTCTACCTCTTGTATTTTTAGTGGGAACGCCTTCAACTACAACAAAATATGACTTAGAAATCATGAATGAAATAAGTAAGTTCCTAAGCTTATATGTTACCTTGTTCTTCAGGTTGTTCATCTGTTGGAGGACTAACAGAACTCCTTTGCACTTGATCCTCAACAGGCTGCTGCTCAAAAGGATGATCATTAAAAGTTTGTGCCTCATCAGATCGTCCATCAACTTCAGACTGTGGAGCTACTGGTTGTTTTTCAATTAATTTCAGCAGTTGTCCTTTCTCTGACTCTATAGCTTCAACTACTTCATTTGTTGTCAACAACCGTCGCTTTTTATTTGCCAAGAATGATAGCGATCCAGGTTTAGCATATGCCTTATGTTTTTCTTTTATTTCTTTTTGGTGATTCTTGTTGACTCATGACTATCAAAACCTGCATAAAATTAAGAGTGATAGTTAAAATAATAGAAAAGAATCTGCTTATCTGATGGAAAATATGTGGTACAAATTGATGAAGCTTAAACTACAAATGAAAGATATCAATAGGTACACGGCCTCTTACCAACAGAAACTCTTCTCAGCAAGGGTGGAGTTAGCTATTATATATGACCAACTACAAAATCAAATGCTGAATCAGGAACTGTTTAACAAGGAAAAAAAGTTGGTACTAGAAATTGCTAAGTGGAACAACATAGAGGAACAAGCTCTAAGGCACAAAGTAAGAGCCACCTGGGTCGAGAGTGGAGATGATAACTCTAAATATTTTCATGCCAAATGGAGGATGAGAAGTAGCCGAAATGCAATAGCATCCATTTATATTGAAAATAATGTTAAACTCACTAACCCTAGTGCTATTGAAAATAAGTTTATTAATGTATTCTCAGGATTAATGGGAGAATATGCTATAGAGCTTCCCTTTTTAGACTCTGTGATGGTGAAAGATTGTCAGTCCAACAATAAAAAGAGCTAATAAGAGTGGTAACACATGAAAAGATAAAAGATGTCATTCATTCCATGCCAAAGGAGAAAGATCATAGGGTTGATGGATTTCCTATTGACCTTTTCACTAAGAAATGGGAGCTTATGAAAGGTGATATAGTGCAGGCTATGCAACCATACTTCACTATTGGTATCATCTATCCTCCTATTACTACAACTGATGTAACTTTGATTCCTAAAGTTTCATCTCCTACCAAGGTTAAGGACTTTAGACCTATAGCTTTCTATACTACTCTCTACAAAATAATATCAAAAGTATTGACTAGGAGAATTAAAAATGTAATTAGCGGGTAAGTGGGATGTTCCCAATCAGTTCTTACTCCCAATAAGCTAGTGACAGATTCTTTATTCTAAATTAGGCAAGTTGTCTAACTTCAAGCTAGTGACAGATTCTTTAAGCTTCCTATTTTTCCAATCTCTAGTGGTAAAGAGGAGTTGAATTAGATTATTTGAAATATCCACATATTCAAGACTCTTAAAATCACCAATTTTCTTTGGCATGGGGTGCTGTTGCATCTATGGTTTAGCAAACCTTCAAAGAGATTGGAAATCCTTGCAGTGGCTGGGTCTTAACTTAAGAAGAGACAGATTTGAAGAACCATCTAAAATGAGTGCATATCAAGATTGCAGGAGATGGTAAGGACTGTCCAAATGAGATATCAATACAAAGAGGTGGAGATGGAGGATGACAAAGCTGCAATCACTGGTTCAAACAATCAGATGGACCTCTAGGAGATAGGATTAAAGGTACTGAAGTTTTCCTTTATTATAGAAAATATACTTCATATGCTTTTATGCAAAGCTAAAGATAAGGTTCCCTGTATGAAAAATAAATTGCAGAAAAATATGAGAGTTTCACAAGCATTGTGAGGTTAGCAAACACACTCAAATCTGCATCAGCAGATAAACCCATGTTGCCAAGGACAACAGCTGCAACATTACCACCATTATTGCACATTATACCATTCCAGGATGAAGGGCAACCATTGAAATCAATGGACTCCTCATTCCATGACCAGAGTACATAACCAAAACAAAGCACAAGCAACCCAGAGTCCTCCTTCAACAACAATACAAGAAAAAAAAGAAACTTTTCTAGGGTCCTCCTTCACCAACCAACCCACATCTTTCACTAGAACATTAGCTCAAACAGAAATCTACCAAAATGCACCCACCAAACTGAATAACTCTAAAGTGAACGAAAATGCAACCAAACAATATACATGTTCTCAAGCACTTGAGTCTATGAAACTTTTTTATGAGAAGTCAAGAGAATTTCTAGAAAATTCAGA
This sequence comes from Solanum rostratum, assembly GCA_029948455.1. NCBI lineage: Eukaryota > Viridiplantae > Streptophyta > Magnoliopsida > Solanales > Solanaceae > Solanum > Solanum rostratum. The sequence goes on from CM057053.1 coordinate 53,065,348, forward strand.
ACTAAAATCACACTATAAACGAACAAATATTCGAAATAATCTGAAAAATTGGAGACTAACATCAGCAAATAACATAGATTTCAGTACATGCACTATAAATTATAGATTGTGGGGACTTAGAAATTAAGAAATACGCAGAGAAATCACAAAACCTACCACTGGAAGTTCAAACTTTTCAGTGAACAAAAAATGAACAGAGGTTTTGGGTGTAGAAATTCGATTCGCGCCGTTCTTCTTCCTCACTGATCAAAGTCGCACTGTTCTTCTTCCTCACTGATCAAAGTCGCGCCGTTCAAAGCTAGGTTTTGGGTGTAGAAATTTGATTCACTTCTTGCTCTTCAAAGTCGCGCCGCTCTAGCGGAGGTTCTGGGAAATATTATTAGCTAGGTTACACGCTTCTTAGTGGAGGAGGAGGGAAATATAATTATTTCCCGGGGATTTTTATTTTTGGCTAAAAAGAACCGTAGCCATAGGTAATCTATTGCGACGGTTAAAAATAACCGTGGCATTAAGTAATTTATAGCGACGGTTTATTCACTAATAGCACGGTTTACTTTAATAATTCTACTGCTACGCTCAAATATATATTGCCACGGTTACAATCGTGGCAATAATCAGTCTATTGCCATGGTTATATAACGTCGCCAGATAACCATGGCAATATACCGAATTTCTAGTAGTGTTATAATACGAATGCTATCAAAATAATACCAATTAATATCATAATAACATTTACTAACTAAAACTCAACATATAAATACCAAATATTAACAAATAAATACACCAACTATCAAACTTTGAAATCAAATTTCACCAAATAACCATTAACTATTTTTTGGTTTTTATGAATACCAAATACAATCAACAAACTTACCATCATTTTCTTTAACAATTATGAATAATATTAACACCAACAAAAATAACTAAACATAAGGTAAGACCAAATTAACATTAAATAATACCCAACCAAATAAATCACATCAAACAAACCAAGAAAATACCAACCAAATATATCACACCCAGATAAACCAAAAATAAAATACACCAAATACAAAAAAATTACCAACTAACCAAATGATACCAACCAAACAACTTAAATGAATAACCAACCGAATAAATTACACCAAACAAACCACTAAAAAAATAACCAACTATACCATTACCATCGTCAATTCAAAAAAAAAAAAAAACACTAACTATTTTCATCCGGTACAAATAAAACTCAAAAATCTTATTTATTGTTGATGCATTTACCACTTTCTTGGTACTTGCTTTAAGTTTTTATTAATTCTTTGTTTTTAAGAATAATTAATGAACCATATTTTCATCAATAATAATAAACAAATTTCAAGTAATACGGTTACTTAAAAAAAAAAAAATTCTCGCACCATGTGCTTTTTTCAAGTACAAAAATCAAGAGTCAAAATCAAACCAAATTAAGTTTTAACAAGAGCGCATTGTGTTTTATGTTTCAACATATAATTTGTGTGTCTTTGTTAATTATACTTAATACAACATATTAAGGTAAAATCCAATCTCTTACCTCAATAATTATAGACAACAAATTGATGAAAGAGGAAAAGCCAATTAATTAACACAATTTTTTCTATGTTCCGTTAGTCTAATTTTTTTTTTTTGTGTTTTCCCTATGTATGAGAGAGACAAAGCTCATTAATTACGCAAATTTCTTAATTAAGACCTTTTGTTCCCCCCTTTTTTTTTTGGGGGGGGGGGGGCTTTGACTTTTTGTTGTAAATAAAGTTTATTGACACATTCATGTAATTCAATGTCTTAAAGTGTATAGGGTTTTTTTCCCATTTATTTTATAAAAAAAACCCACTGATTTTATTTCTTAAAAAGCCTTTTGATCCCCTTTTTTAATTTGAAATATTTTCAAATCAGTGTTAAAATGTATAATAAAACCTACTGATTTTATTTAAAAAATAACGTTTCCTCAAAACTGGCTAATTAATCAGACGTAGTAGGGACCGAATTGAGGCTTCCATTTACGATAATAATTCTCAAAAAAACGAATTAATCATGTCGTAAAAAATCAAAAATCATTCCACTAAAAATATGTAACTGCACTCCTCAATATTATTTTTAAAATCGACCATTGCATCTTATTTAACCTCCCGTGTTAGAACTACCGACACTAATCAATTAAATTAAATCTTCTGAAAAATTTAATTTATTGACCAAATTTGTCACGCCCCGAGAGGGTACCCGAGACGTGGTCGACACCCAGAGACTATTGCTAATCCCAAGCGAACCACTTGACCTCGTCACATTCATTCAATCCAACAACTCTACAGATCAGCGGAAGTAAATGAAAGTAAATGGGCTCATCTCATCTAATATCTCAAATAGTAATAGATTAATAATAAAGGCTAGTAAGAAGAATTAGCTCACAATCTCAACATCAACGTCCGACTATCATCTATGAAGCCTCTATCACTAATCAAGTGGTGCCAACAACAAACCCATAGCTACCGAAATCAAAATATAAGACTAGTCTAGTCTAACTCAAAAGCATGATGAATAAATAATAGTGGGTCCTCCGGAGTAGGGGAGGCTCAGCAATAATGCTGAACGTCATGGATCTTCAACGATGCGCCTGTTAGTGATCCCTAATCCCTGTATCTGCATTATAAAACGATGTAGCATCGAGTGACGCCAGTACGTGGAATGTATGGTATGTAAAATAGCTGAATGAAACAGAATCATGTAGAATAATATGATACAACATCGACTCAGAATAGTAAACAATCACCATGTCAAGTGTCTATTCTAAAGTAAGAATAAAGAGTAGACAAGTGACCCATCAACACCTCAACCTCATCAATTAAATCATGATCATCTTAAGGGAACTCAACTCAACTCAACTCGGAGTACTAGAGGTGGAAACTTTTGGGAGTTTCTCTTATCCGACAACAATCACATATGAGCCAGTGATTGTACAACAATTCCGCTGATGTTGACATAACCGTTCCGTACTTGCCAGGTAGGGAACGAATCGAATCCCCTAAGGGAAACAACCTCAACAAGTCCTCTATTGTTTCAGGGACATAAACTCAACTCAAGAGGGAACCACAATGTAATGTGATGGTTCTAATCCTCACCTACGTTTGGCGACGTAGTTTGACGAGTTCGAGTTGGACTAATTCTCACTCTTTCGGTGCTCAATACTCCTCCCAAGACTCAATGCTTTTAAGACCTCCATCTCAACCAGTCTCATAGGAACTTTAACCCTATCATCGATTAGTATCTCATAGGGATTCTAACCCTATCATCAATCAAACTCATAGGGACTTTAACCCTTTCATCAACCAACTTATAGGGACTTTAACCCTTTCATCAACCATCTTATAGGGACTTTAGCCCTTTCATCAATCAAACTCATAGAGACTTTAACCCTCTCATCAAGAACATCAATCAATAACTTAAGGCTTGCAACAATCTTAGGGAATAATCGGATAGATCATCATAAGAGTTCATTTATGGAGACTCTTAGGGATATCAAGCTCTATCAACTCATCTTCATTCACAATCACAATCACAATCACAATTAACAATCTCACGTCAAGGCTCTAGACTCGGTCCTTAGATTCATTCATGCATGCTTTCAAAAGTTAAAATGTAGGGTTATGCAATTTCTCATGAAAATATCCAATTCAAGAAAATAAGTTTATGATGATCATCAACATACAAAAGTACATGTAGTTAGAAATTTATGAGAAAACATTCAAGAAACAATTGCATGTATGGGGGCTCATAGACACTTAACTCCTCTATGATCATCTATGGGGCACATGGGAAGACAATCTTATGCTTTTAGTTTAGCCTTACATTCCTGGGATGAAGCTTTCAACAATCAATTCAAGGGCCTCTTGAATTCCTCAATCGAGAGCTCTTCTCCTCTTTCCTCAAGTCCTAGTCTTGTTAGAAAAGGACTTAGAATGGGGTTTTAGACCCTTTTTACGTGAAAATGATCTAATTAGATCGTGTATTGAGTTTAGAAGGGATTGGGAATTGATCAGGATGCCCTTCACCAAATTTAAAAAATTTTCAGCTTCGGAATAACTCAGTCTGTGTCGCGGACTGATCGCGTACAGTGTATTTTTCTTCGAAAAACTTCCGAACGAGTTTTCCCAATCCCGTTAAAAATTTTTGAAAAAAATAAGTATGGGTCCGCTACAGAAGTGCGACATGCCTCCGTCGCACATCAACACTTTTTTGACTTTTGGTTCGAAAAATTGTCTTTTGATCCGGTCGCTCTAAAAATCGATCGAAACCATTTTCCACTCAAGTTTTCGTGCTGATCACAATTTCGTTCTCAGATTTTCCATACGACGATTGGAAGATGTGCTATGTGCATACCCCTCCTCTAGGGGTATTTTGGTAATTTTACCGGTTGTCACATCATCTCCCTCTTGGGATCATTCGTCCTCGAATGATGAGTAAAGGTGGATACCAAGGCATGAATAGACTCAAGACTCATCTCAACACTTACCTCAATCAATCAAACTCTCGACTCCTCCTCAACCTCAATCAACTCTACTCGGACTCAAGAATAGACAATCAACTAAAGAATAGATCAATCAATTTAGTTAAGAGTAAGAAATTTACCTTCGACGTTCTCATTATTAGGCACGAATAGGTGCAGATATTTGGCCTTCATCTCTTCCTTAGCTTCCCATCTGGCTTCCTCAACAAATTAATTTCTCCACAGGACTTTGACTGAGGCTATCTCTTTGTTTCTCAACTTACGAATCTGACTATCAACGATTTGGACCGGAACCTCTTCATAGGACAAGCTATCCTTCGCTCCAATGCTATCAACAGGGATCACCAAGGTAGGATCTCCCAAGCACTTCTTCAGCATCGACACATGGACTACAGGATGAATTCCATCTAACTCGGAAGGGAACTCTAACTCATAAGCAACCTTCCCAATCTTCTTCACAATCTGATATGGTACCACATAACGTGGATTCAACTTTCCCTTCTTCCCAAATCTCGTGACACCCTTCATAGGTGACACTTTCAAGTACACCCAATCATTTACCTCGAACTCTAAGTCTGATCTCCTTAGGCCGGTATAAGATTTCTAGAGACTCTGGGCGGTCTTCAATCTCTCTCTAATGACCTTAACCTTCTCCATCGATTGGTAGACAAGATCAAGCCCAATCAATTCCTTCTCCAACCTCAAACCACCCAATTAGTGATCTACATCTCCCTCCATACAAGGCTTCAAAGGGAGCCATTTGAATGCTTGCATGATAACTATTGTTATATGCAAATTCAATCAATGGTAGGTGATCACCCTAATTTCCATTGAAATCAAGAATACAGGCTCTCAACATATCCTCTAATTTCTGAATTGTGCCCTCTGCCTGACCATCTGTTTGTGGATGAAAGGCTATAGTTAGGTTCACTTTAGTACCCAATCCTTTCTAGAACGATCTCCAAATTGGAGGTGAATTAAGCTCCTCCATCCGAGATAATGGACAAGGGAACTCCATGCAACCTCATAATCTCCTTGATATACAACTTGACGTACTCCTCCAAAGTGTTGGTTGTCTTAACTGCTAAGAAGTGAGCCGATTTAGTCATCCTATCTACAATCACCCATATCGAATTCTGTTGCTTTCGAGACCTTTGCAGACCAGTAATAAAGTCCATATTAATCATATCCCACTTCCATTCAGGAATCTCAAAGTTTTGAGCCAATCCACATGGCCTTTGATGCTCAACTTTCACTTGCTGGCAATTCGGGCACTTTGAAACGAACTCGGCAATATCCCTTTTCATTCCACTCCACCAATAGACTTCTCTCAAGTCGTGGTACATCTTGGTGGAGCCAGGATGGATGAAATATCTAGTGCTATGGACTTCAGCATGATTCAATCTCGAATGCCATCCATATCTGGAACACACAATCTACTCTGATATCTCAACACTCCATCTCCCCCTTTGGAGAAAACCATCACTTTCTGTTTATGGATAGCCTTCTTCAATTGGAGTATGATATGACCTTGGTCTTGCTTTTCTTTCACCTTTGCCATTAAGAATGAAACAGACCCGTTCTGAACATTAACTCATCCTTCATTATTCTCCTCAAGTTGAATTCCCAATTGAGCCAATCGATGCACTTCTTTGGCCAACTCCTTCTTTCCTTCCTCAACATAAGTTGTGCTACCTATTGACAACTTGCTAAGAGCATCAGAAACAACGTTAACTTTACCTAGGTGGTAGAGAATGCTCTTGTCGATCCTTGAGCAACTCCAACCATCTCATCTGTCGCAGGTTGAGCTCTTTCTGACTGAAGATACATTGCAAGCTCTTGTGGTCAGTGAACACATCCACATGCACTCTATAAAACTAGTGGCACCAGATTTTAAGTGCAAACACCACTGCTGCTAACTCGAGATCATGGGTTAGATAGTTCTTCTCATGAACCTTGAGTTGCTTGGAAGCATAGGCTATCACTTCCTCATCTGCATCAACACACATTCCAATCCAACCCTCAAAGCATCACAATAAATTACAAAGTCCTCTGTCCTGTTGGGTAAGGCTAGGACGGTACAGTAGTCAATCTCGTCTTCAACTCTTACAAACTCTTCTCACATTCGTCCTTGACCCTCTTCTGAGTCAATTTAGTCAATGGTGCGGATGGGGAAGATCATCCTTCAACAAATCTGCGATAGTAGCCTATCAACCCCAAGAAACTTCTTATGTCCGTCGGAGATGTCGATCTAGGCCAGTTCTTAACCGCTTCAATCTTTTGGTCATCCACTTTAATACCATCACCGGAGATAACGTGGCCTAGGAAAACCGCTAATTTAAGCCAGAATTCACACTTTAAGAATTGCATAAAACTCATGGTCCTTAAGTGTTCAGAGGACAACTCTGAGGTGATTAGCATGCTCCTTCTCATTTTTTGAATACAGCAAAATGTCGTCGATGAACACAATAAAAAACATATCAAGATATTGCCTGAATACTCTATTCATCAAGTCCATAAAGGTTGCAGGTGCATTCGCCAACCTAAAGGACATGACCAAGAACTCAAAATGGTCATATCTAATCCTAAAGGCCGTCTTTGAGATATCACATTCCCTCACTTTCAACTAATGGTAGCCATATCAGAGGTCTATCTTTGAGAAACAAGAGGCACCCTGAAGTTGGTCAAGCAGATCATCTATCCTTGGAAGAGGATACGTATTTTTTATGCTGACCTTATTCAGTTGCCTATACTCAAAACAAATTCAGACGGACCCATCTTTCTTTCGCACGAATAGGAACGAGCCACCCCAAGGAGAAACACTCGGCCTTATAAAGACCTTCTCTAATAGATCTTTCAATTGTTCTCTCAACTTTTTCAACTCAGTGGGGACCATCCTATAAGGTGGAATTGAGATAGGCTGGGTATCGGGAAGAACATCAATCCCAAAGTCAATCTCCTTATCAGGAGGGACTCCGGGCAGATCGTTAGAAAACACTTTAGGAAACTCATTCACAATCGGGACTGACTCAAGTAAGAGACTCAACATCATCAGATTTAACTCGCACGAGGTGATAGATACAACCTTTGGAAATCAGCTTTCTGACTCTAAGGTATGAGATACGCTTTCCCCTGCAACAGAATCACCCTTCCACTCAAGAACCGATTCATTCGGGAATTGAAACTTAATGGTTCGGGTTCTACAATCAATAGAGGCATAACAGACATGAAGCCAATCCATGCCAAGGATCAAATCAAAATCAACTATCTCTAACTCAACCAATCAACAAGAGTATCCCTATGATGAATGGACACTACATAAGCTCTATAGATTCTCTTAGCTCGAATAGACTCACCCACTGGAGTAGAAACACCAAAGAGTTTAAGAAGACTCTCAGGAGTTTTATCAAATCTACTGGCCACATAAGGAGTTACAAATGTCAATGTGGCACTCGGATCTATCAAAACATAACAATCAAAAGTAAAGACTTAAATCATACCCGTCACAACCTCTGGGGAGTTCTCCTGATCTTGGCGACTACCCATGACATACAAGCGGTTTGTTGCTCCACTTGTGCCTGACGTAGTGCCCCTATGGTTTCCTCTAGTTTGCGGGGCTGGTGTAGAAGATTGATCCCGGTCAGCCAACTTTGGACAGTGTCTCTGGTAATGACCTGCTTGGCCATATTTGAAGCATACATCATCCCCCTCATGGCATCTCCCTAAGTGCAATCTGCCATACTTACCACACAATGGCTTACCCTATGAACCTTGAGCCACACTAGCTTGTGACTGAGGTCCTTGGGTTCTGACATTCTGAGATCTCTGATCATACCTGCCCCTAGGAACAGGTGCACTAGCAGATGATGGTGCTGGAAACCGGTTACCGTTCCCTTGTACTTCCAACCTCATGGCTGGATGTCTTAGCTTTCTTATGTCTGAATACTTCTCTATCCTGTTGTTTCTCCTCATTAGCTTGTTGCACAAATATCATAAATCACCCAATGTCCATATCACTCACAAGCATTGCTCCCCTCCCATCTCTCTCGGGTCCTTTACTTAACCCATCAATATACATCCCCATTCTTCCCCCTATATCAACAACCATGTCCGGAGCATAGCGAGGTAGTTGCGCGAACTTCAACCCATACTCTTCCACAATCATAGTGCCCTATTTCATATTCAAGAACTCTTTCACCTTAGCCTCCCTTCTTTCTCTTGGGAAGAAACATCCCAAGAAGGCTTCCTCGAACATTGCCCAAGTCAACAATGAAGCATTATCTCCTCTACCTTTCTTCCATTGGTCAAACCATAGTCTGGACACACCTTGGAGTTGGTAAGCAGCCAGTTCAACCCTGTCAGCATCAACCACATGCATCACTTGCACACCTTATGAAGTTCCTCCACATAGTTATCAGATCTTCAGTGGATGCAGACCCTATGAACTCAGGCGGATTCATCCTCAAGAATTCCCGACTCTAGACGTGTCATGGGAATCCTGTCTACCCACTCTTTGTCTCGCAGCAGATGCTGTGAAAGCATGGGCTAGAGTTTGAATAGCTTGGCATAGTTCAGCATTGGAGACCTCATCTTGCGAGGGCTGCTCAACAAGGAAAGCTTGGTCCGCAGGCTCCTCGTGTCCTTGAGGCTCAGGTGGGTTAACAATTTTCCTGGCGGGACATCCCCTACCTTTGACGGCTCTTCTGGGAGGCATGATCGCAACTCTGCAATGCGTAAAGCACGAATTAGAGAGGAATTTTCATAGAGTTATGCTCTTTTGCATGATTTAGATCATAAAAGAAGTGAAACAGTTCCTAAATGTCCTATAGCATCAATACTATGGATGTGGAGCTCTTAACACCAATAATAAGGACTCTACTAGACACGACTTCGTAGACTCCCTAAGACACTTGAACCTTGTGCTCTGATACCAAGTTTGTCACGCCCCGAGAGGGTACCAAAACGTGGCCGACACCCAAAGACTATTGCTAGTCCCCAAGCGAACCACTTGGCCTCGTGACATCCATTCAATCCAACAACTCTACAAATCAACAAAAGTAAATGGGCTCATCTCATCTAATATCTCAAATAGTAATAGATTAATAATAAAGGCCAGTAGGAAGAACTAGCTCACAATCTCAAAATCAACGTCTGATTATCATCTATGAAGCCTCTATCACTAATCAAGTGGTGCCAATGATAGACCCATGGCTACCGAAATACAAATATAAGACTAGTCTAGTCTAACTCAAAAGCATGATAAAACAAATAATAGTGGGTCCTTCGGAGTAGGGGAGGCTCACCAATAAGATGAACGTCCTGGATCATCAACGATGCGCCTGCTGAAGCTCCCTAATCCCTGTATCAGCATCATAAAATGATGTAACACCGAGTGGCGTCAGTTGTGGAATGTACGATATGTAAAATAGCTGAATAAAATAGAAATAGGTAGAATAATATGATACAACATTGACTCAAAATAGTAAACAATAAACATGTCAAGAGTCTATTCTAAAGAAAAAATAAAGAGTAGACAAGTGACCCATCAACACCTCAACCTTATCAATCAAATCAGACTCATCTCAAGGAAACTCAACTCAACTCAACTCAATGGAACTCAACTCAACTCGGAGTACTCAAGGTGGGAACTTTTGGGAGTTTCTCTTATCCAACAACAATCAACTATGAGCCAGTGATTGTACAACAATCCTGCTGATGTTGCCACAACCGTTCTGTACTTACCAGGTAGGGAACGAATCGAATCCCCTAAGGAAAAAAGCCTCAACAAGTCCTCTATTGTTTCAGGGACATAAACTCAACTCAAGAGGGAACCACAAAGTAATGTGATACTTCTAATCCTCACCTACGTTTGGCGACGTAGTTTGACGAGTTCGAGTTGGACTAACTCTCACTCTTTTGGTGCTTGACACTCCTCCCAAGACTCAATGCTCATAAGACCTCCATCTCAACCAATCTCATAGGGACTTTAACCTCGTCATCGATCAGTATCTCATAGGGACTCTAACCCTATCATCAATCAAACTCATAGGGACTTTAACCCTTTCATCAATCAACTCATAGGGACTTTAACCCTTTAATCAATCAAATTCATAGGGAATTTAATCCTCTCATCAAGAACATCTCAATCAATAGTTTAAGGCTTGGAACAATCTTTAGGGAACAATAGAATAAACCATCATAGGAGTTCATTTATGGAGACTCTTAGGGCTATCAAGCTCTATCAGCTCATCATCATTCACAATCACAATCACAATCACAATCAACAGTCTCATGTCAAGACTCTAGACTCAACCCCTAGGTTCATGCATGCGTGCTTCAAAAGTTAACATGTAGGGCTATGCAATTTCTCATGAAAATATCCAATTCAAGAAAATAAGTTTATGATGATCATCAACATACGAAAATGCATGTAATTAGATATGATCTGTGAGGAAACATTCAAGAATTAATTTAAGAAGCATGTGGGGACTCAAAGATACTCAACTCCTCTATGACCATATATGGGGAACATGAGAGGAAAAGCTCATGCTTTTAGTTTAGCCTTACATACATGGGATGGAGATCTCAACAATCACTTCAAGGATTTCCTCTTGAATTCCTTAATCTCAAGCTCTTCTCCTCTTTCCTCAGGCCCTAGTCTTGTTAGATTATTAGAAAAGGACTTAGAATGGGGTTTTAGACCCTTTTTATGCCATAATGACCTAATTAGATTGTGTATTGAGTTTAGGAAGGGTTAGGAATTAACCGGAATGCCCTTAAAAATTTAGAAAATTTTTAGCTTCGGTATAACTCAGTCCGCTACACGGAATGGTCGCGTACAGGGTACTTTTCTCCAAAAAGTTTTTGAACGATTTTTCCTAATTCCGTTGAAATTTTTTTAAAAATATAAGTGTAGGTCCGCTACAGAGGTGTGACGCGCCTCCGTCGCGCACAGACACTGTTTCAGTTCTTGGTTCAAAAAATTATCTTTTGATCTGGTCGCTCTAAATATCGACCGAGACAATTTTCTCACTCAGTATTTTGTGCTGATCATAAATACAGTCTAAGATTTTCCATACAAGCATTGGAAGATGCATTACGTGCGTACCCCTTTTCTAGGGGTATTTTGGTAATTTTATCGGGTATTACAAAATTAATCTTTTATCATTTATACTTAATTTATTTCACATGACAGACATAAAATCCACCTGCAAGGTTTTCACGTGAAAACACTTAAGTAGCCATAAAGGGTTGCCTTTAACTCGAGACCGAGATAAAGTTCTATCAACTAATCATTATTTCACTAATGTCATTTGTGATTATCCAATCAATTAGGAATATATTGACTCATTAAAAAGTCGCACTTTTTTAATAGATTAAAATAATATAACAAATTACATGGCTCATAATAATTATATCAAGATTAATAGTATAAGTACATGCACTTGGCTAGATAATTTAGTTATAAATATTTAGAGCATGAATAAAATTCTCCAATTGGTCCGTTCAATACATACAAAATGTATTAGCACAAGAAGTAAGAATTTAACTATTCCCATAATTAAGATCATATCAAATTTAATCTTGTGCTACAATCACGTAGATGTTTGTCCTTCGTTATCTTTGATCGTGAACAATTAAGTTTTAACTTATATAAACCGTCAATTTCAATCTTCCACGTATGAACTAAATTACTCCATACACAAAATCGTATACTATACAAGATATGGACAAACATGTATACATAATGAAGTATTCAAATAAAGATGTTTATCATAATGTATAAAGTCTTTACAAGGGATTAAATAAAATACTATAACGTTAATACATGGTCAATAGTATATCCTAACAATCTTTCATTTAGACTCATAACCATGCATTCACAATTTTAAGATCCATTTTTTCTACATGCTTATCAAAAACCTTTTGAGGTAAGCCTTTCGTAAATGGGTCCGCCAGATTGTTCTTCGACTCAATTTTCACCATTCTCACATCACCCCTTTGAGTAATATCATGAACCAAGTGATATTTCCTCTCAATGTATTTACTTCTTTTATGGACACGTGGTTCTTTTGACTTTACAACAACACTACTATTATTACAATAAAGTGCGATTGGTGTTTCAACCGAGGGAACCACTCCAAGCTTTTCAGGAAGATTTTTGAGCCAAACAGCCTGCATAGTCACCTTAGAGCAGAAACATATTCAACTTCCATGATGGAATCAGTAACACAAGATTGCTTGATACTCCTCCATATTACAACCCCACCTCCTAGAGTAAATATATCCTGAGGTTGACTTTCTTGAATCTCCATCTGACTAGAAATCTCAATCTGTATACCCAATAGGTACTAGATTTCCAGGATGGAAAACAAGCATGTAATCCCTAGTCTGTTCAGATATTTGATTATATGCTTGTCCAATGTTCTTGCCCAAGATTAGGCTCACCATGCCAACAACAAATCAGATATTTGATCTTTGGGAGTTTGTCCTATCCGACAACAATCAACTATGAACCAGGGATTGTACAACAATCCCGCTAATGTTGCCACAACCGTTCGATACTTACCAGGTAGGGAACACATCGAATCCCCTAAGGAAAAAAGCCTCAACAAGTCCTCTATTGTTTCAGGGACATAAACTCAACTCAAGAGGGAACCACAAAGTAATGTGATGGTTCTAATCCTCACCTACATTTGGCGACGTAGTTTGACGAGTTTGAGTTGGACTAACTCTCACTCTTTTTGTGCTTGATACTCCTCCCAAGACTCAATGCTCATAAGACCTCCATCTCAACTAATCTCATAGGGACTTTAACCTCGTCATCGATCAGTATCTCATAGGGACTCTAACCCTATCATCAATCAAACTCATAGGAACTTTAACCCTTTCCAATCAACTCATAGGGACTTTAACCCTTTAATCAATCAAATTCATAGGGAATTTAATCCTCTCATCAAAAACATCTCAATCAATAGTTTAAGGCTTGGAACAATCTTTAGGGAACAATAGAATAAACCATCATAAGAGTTCATTTATGGAGACTCTTAGGGCTATCAAGATCTATCAGCTCATCATCATTCACAATCACAATCACAACCACAATCAACAATCTCACGTCAAGACTCTAGACTCAACCCTTAGGTTCATGCATGCATGCATCAAAAGTTAACATGTAGGGCTATGCAATTTCTCATGAAAATATCCAATTCAAGAAAATAAGTTTATGATGATCATCAACATACGAAAATGCATGTAATTAGATATGATTTGTGAGAAAACATTCAAGAATTAATTTAAGAAGCATGTGTGGGGACTCATAGATACTCAACTCCTCTATGACCATCTATGGGGCACATGAGAGGAGAATCTCATGCTTTTAGTTTAGCCTTACATACCTGGAATGAAGATCTCAACAATCACTTCAAGGATTTCCTCTTGAATTCCTTAATCTCAAGCTCTTCTCCTCTTTCCTCAGGCCCTAGTCTTGTTACATTGTTAGAAAATGACTTATAATGGGGTTTTAGACCCTTTTTATGCCATAATGACCTAATTAAATCGTGTATTGAGTTTAGGAAGGGTTGGGAATTGACCGGAATGCCCTTCAAAACATTTGAAGAATTTTCAGCTTCGGCATAACTCAGTCCGCTACGCGGATTGGTCGCGTACAGGGTAATTTTCTCTGAAAAGTTTTTGAACGATTTTTCCTAATTCCATTGAAAAGTTTTGAAAAATATAAGTATAGGTCGGCTACAGAGGTGTGACGCGCCTCCGTCGAGTACTGACACTGTTTTTCTCCGAAAAGTTCAGCTCCGGCATAATTCAGTCCGCTACGCGGACTGGTCGAGTACAGGGTATTTTTCTTCGAAAAGTTTTTGAACGATTTTTCCTAATTCCATTGAAAAATTTTGAAAAATATAAGTGTAGGTCCGCTACAGAGGTGTGACGCGCCTCCGTCGCGCACTGACACTGTTTCAGGTTTTGGTTCAAAAAATTATCTTTTGATCTGGTCGCTCTAAATATCGATCGAGACCATTTTCTCACTCAATTTTTTGTGCTGATCATAAATACAATCTAAGATTTTCCATACAAGCATTGGAAGATGCATTACGTGCGTACCCCTTTTCTAGGGGTATTTTGGTAATTTTATCAGGCATTACAAAATTAATCTTTTATCATTTATACTTAATTTATTTCACATGGCAGACATTAAATCCACCTGCAAGGTTTTCACATGAAAACACTTAAGTAGCCATAAAGGGTTGCCTTTAACTCGAGATCGAGATATAGTTCTATCAATTAATCATTATTTCACTAATGTCATTTGTAATTATCCAATCAATTAGGAATACATTGACTCATTAAAAAGTGGCACTTTTTTAATAGATTAAAATAATATAACAAATTACATGGCTCATAATAATTATATCAAGATTAATAGTATAAGTACATGCACTTGGCTAGATAATTTAGTTATAAATATTTAGAGCATGAATAAAATTCTCCAATTGGTCCGTTCAATACATACAAAATGTATTAGCACAAGAAGTAAGAATTTAACTATTCCCATAATTAAGATCATATCATATTTAATCTTGTGCTACAATCACATAGATGTTTGTCCTTCGTCATCTTTGATCGTGAACAATTAAGTTTTAACTTATATAAACCGTCAATTTCAATCTTCCACGTATGAACTAAATTACTCCATACACAAAATCGTATACTATACAAGATATGGACAAACATGTATACATAATGAAGTATTCAAATAAAGATGTTTATCATAATGTATAAAGTCTTTACAAGGGATTAAATAAAATACTATAACGTTAATACATGGTCAATAGTATATCCTAACAATCTTCCATTTAGACTCATAACCATGCATTCACAATTTTAAGATCCATTTTTTCTACATGCTTATAAAAAACCTTTTGAGGTAAGCCTTTCGTAAATGGGTCCGCCAGATTGTTCTTCGACTCAATTTTCACCATTCTCACATCACCCCTTTGAGTAATATCATGAACCAAGTGATATTTCCTCTCAATGTATTTACTTCTTTTATGGACACGTGGTTCTTTTGACTTTACAACAACACTACTATTATTACAATAAAGTGCGATTGGTGTTTCAACCGAGGGAGCCACTCCAAGCTTTTCAGGAAGATTTTTGAGCCAAACAGCCTGCATAGTCACCTTAGAGCAGAAACATATTCAACTTCCATGATGGAATCAGTAACACAAGATTGCTTGATACTCCTCCATATTACAACCCCACCTCCTAGAGTAAATATATCCTGAGGTTGACTTTCTTGAATCTCCATCTGACTAGAAATCTCAATCTGTATACCCAATAAGTACTAGATTTCCAGGATGGAAAACAAGCATGTAATCCCTAGTCTGTTCAGATATTTGATTATATGCTTGTCCAATGTTCTTGCCCAAGATTAGGCTCACCATGCCACAACAAATCAGATATTTGATCTAGTACATAACATAACATTCATGAGATTCCCTATGAAAAATACATAAGGACCACCTTCATCCTCTATATCTCATCATCCATTTTGGGTCACTGATCTTTTAATAAAGTAATTTCATGTCTAAAATAAAGGTACCCTTTTTTGAAATTTTGCATGTTAAATCTAGCAAGAATCATATCGATATAAAATGCTTGAGATAAGCCTAATATCCTTTATTTATGATCTCGCATAAGCTTGATCCCAAGGATATGGCCGGCTTCTCCAAGATATTCATATCAAAACGCGATGACAGCCATTCCTTAATAGAGTTCAACATGCTCGCATTATTTCCTATGAGCAAGATGTCATCAATATATAAAATAAAAAAAGTTACTCTGTTTCCTTCCCATTTCTTATATATGCATGGTTCATTTTCAAATTGATCAAAATCAAAAGTCTTAATCGACTTGTCAAAACAAATGTTCCATGTTCTCGATGCTTATTTCAATCCATAAACGGATCTCTTAAGCTTACATAACATGCGTACATTGTCACTTTCTATGAATCTCTCTAGTTGTGCCATATAGATATACTCATCAAGATTTCCATCTAGAAAAGCCATCTTGATGTCCATTTGCTAAATCTCATAATTAAAATGAGAAAGAGAATCCTCATGGATTTAAGCATGGCTGCCGGCGAAAAAGTTTCCTCTTAGTCAATTCCTTCTTTTTGAATAAACCCTTTCGCAATAAGCCTAGTCTTAAAAGTTTTCACTTTTCCATCTACACCTCTCTTTTTCTTGAAGATCCACTTTCAACAATAGTTTTAATGTCCATAGGTGGTTTTGCAAGATCCCATACTTGATTATAGGACATAGACTTCATTTCAGATTTCATGAAAACAATCTACTTTTCAGCATCTTTATCATATAGTGCTTCGACTTAACTTAATGATTCTGTATTAAGATCTTCAGGGATTCTACCACATGATTCTCCCAAGAGTTTAAACCTTTCAGGCTTTCTAATCACTCTCTCACTATGACAACTAGCAACTACAAGATTTGCTACTTCTCGATCCACCTTCTGAATGTCCTGACCATTCTGAACATTTTCATCCAAAATCACATGTTGCTGGAGATTACTCCTACTACATTGGGGTGGTGGCATGCTTGGAGTTTGCTCCCAAACATCCTCTTGTGCAACCTCAAGTGCAATAGTTTCTCGAGTGACATTTCTCAGACTACTTGGCCGTAATGGTATGCCAATAACTGTTTGTGGAACCCATGTTGTCGAGTCAGTAGGAGTTATTCTTTGAGACAGTTCTTGTAACACCATTTTACTTCTAGGAATATGGTTCATTAAATAGTCCTATTCCAGAAACATGACATTTGTTGAGACAATGACCTCTTATTCCTTAAGACAATAAAACAAACCCCCTTTGTGCCTTTTGGATATCCAGTAAAAATACACACTTCTATTCTTGATTCTATATTATCTGTTTTTTCTTTTAGCACATCAGCTAGACAACCCCAGATACGAATATGCCATAGACTAGGCTTGCACCCATTCCACAATTCAGATGGGTTTAAACGTACAAAGTTCGAAAGAACTAAATTCAGAATATAATTCGTTGTTTCTAAGGCATATCCCCAAAAAAGTAAATCAGAATAACTTAACATTAATCTGACCATTTCTAAAAGAGTTTGATTTCATCGTTTTGCCACACCATTTTGTTGAGGTGTTTCCGAGGTAAAATATTGAGAACTAATTCCTTATTCTGATAAGTATTTAATGATTCTGGAGAAAGGTATTCACCACCATGATTAGATAGTAATGTTTGGATAAATTTAATATGTCACTTTTCTAGTTTCAACCTGAAATTTTTTTAATTTTTTAAAGTAATTAGATTTACGGTGCAACAAATAAATGTATCTATATTTGGAGTAATTATCTGTGAAGGTCACAAAATAATCAAAACCACCTCTTGATCGTCTATTCTTAGGGCCGCACAAATCAGAATGAATTAATTCTAGCTTATTACCGACTCTGATTCCTTTAGAATGAAAGGGTCTCTTTGTCATTTTACCTTCTAAACAGGATTCATAGGTTGGTAGTGCCTCCACTTTCAATGAACTCAATGGTCCATCTGAAACCAACCTAGAAATCCTATTTATATAAATATGACATAGACGTAAATGTTGTAAATAAGTTAGACTCTATTCAGAAATACATTTTCTTTTATTCGAAATATCAATGTGATTTAATTCAGGTTGTTGAAGCATGTTATAAAAAACTTCAAACATAAACAAATCTTGTAATTTGGAAGCACTAAGGATAAAATGGTTATAATGTTTAATAAAATATTATTATTAGTAAAATGAACATCATAACCATCATCCATAAGTTTAGAAACAGATGATAAATTCCTCCTTAAAGAAGGAACATATAGAATGTTATTAAAAAATAAATGTCTGGAACTATTGAAAGAAAATGAAATTATTCCAATAGCTAAAACTGGTGCTGGCTCCCCATTTGCTTGAAAAACACAAACTTTTTCTTTGTTTAGCCATTGTGTCTTCCAAAACCCCTGCAAAGAAGTGTAGATATGATTAGTGGCTCCCGAATCTACAATCCATAATTGGGTAGAAACAATCGCTAAACAGGTTTCAATGATGTTTAAATACGAATTACCTTTGTTTTTCATCTTAACTTGATGATTGAGGCATTGCTTTTTGTAGCGTCTAGACTGCTTACAATGAAAATATTTTCCTTTCGGCTTGGCCACACCACCCTTAGCTTGCCTTGTGGGGCCTTTTCTTCTTTTTCTGGGTTTTTGCGGGCTTTGAAGATGAGGGTCCAACCTTGTCAATCGAGTATACTGCAGGAGCTTGCTACTTGATTATAATCTCTACCATTTGCAACTCATTCATTAATTTCGCTAAGGACAAGTCCATCTTGTTCCTATTATAGTTTAAGCAAAACTATGAAAACTGTTAGGTAAGGTGTGAAGGATTATCTCTATTTGAGAGTCCTTGTCAATCTCAGCACCAACTATCTCCAGCTCATTCAAGTAACTCATAAACTTCAACACATGTTCCTTGACAGAAGATCTTTTAGCCATTTTTGTGGTAAAACAAGATTTCATAACAGTCTTCTTTGTAGCACGATTTTACTCTCCAAACATCTCTTTAAGAGATGCCAACATATCGTAAGCAAACGGCATGGACTGATGTTGATGCTGCAAGACATTCGCCATTGAGGTAAGAATGTAGCATCTTGCTATCTCATCAGCCTTAACCCATTTATCATATGCTTGGATCTCATCCTCAGTAGAATTTCCTGATTTGATTGGACATTCTTCAACCAACACAAATTTATAATCTTCAGAAGTCAAGATTATGTCTAAATTTCATTTATAGTCAACATAGTTCGGTCCCTCTAGTTTATTTTGATTTAGTGTGGAGGATAAAGGGTTGAAATGAGACATAGTTAATCTGAGAGATAAAAAAAATTCATTAAATATACATGCGTTATGAGAAAAATAACAAAACATATATGCATTCTTATAAACAATTAGATTCATATGGAAATTTAGCTATTAAAGCAAACATATGCGCATGTTCGTACATATTACCAGTTTAAACAGAACAAGTCCAACTCAGTTATAGAGTATGCTGCTAAGTGTAAGCAGGTATATATGTATAGATTATGGCTCTTGTGCATTGATTCAACATGTAACGTGGTTGGAAAGTTTTCAACAAGTTATCAAAACAAGAGACAAATGTAAAACAGTAGCAAAATGTTCAAGTTCATCCGATGGGGAAGAAGACCTAAGTCAACACATAAACTCATATTTTTACTGTTAAATGTTAGGAATGATCCCTTACACCACTGGACCCCAAAAGATAATTTTTTTAAGAATTTTAACTTTTCGAAAACTTAAAAATGGTCAAAACCCCATCTAAATGATGGTTTTGGGCCAAAAAAGGTTGTACACCATATCAAAGTAGCGTGTATTGCTCAATGGGCCATTTTCTGTCTACAAGCTAAATTTGAGGTGAATTGGAGTTCGAATGAAAAAAAATCAAGATTTGGCTAAGCCATTGATATGCCAACCATGTGCGCAGGCCAGATGCATAGGCCATCTGCGTGTTGTTTGCATGCCGAGGCATGTATTTGGCCACGCCACAGTGAGCCAAGGCAAGGCCACAGCATGCCAAGGCCATTGCCAAGGCAGGCCATAGCAAGACAACAACGACATCAGGCAAGGCCAAGGCACTGCAATGGCATAGATAACTATGCCGACATGTAGGCCAAGGCACTACCATGACATAGGCAGCCATGCCAACAGGCAAGGCCAAGGCACTGCATGACATAAGCAGCTACGTCATCAGGCAGGACCAAGGCACTGCCATGGCTTAGGAAGCCATGCCATCAAGCAGGTCAAGGCAACCATGCCATCAGGCAGTCCAAGGCACTGCTATGGTATAGGTACCCACGCCAACAGGCAGGGTCAGGGTGCTGCCATGACAACTTGGTATCCTAACTTTTTTCTTTTTCATTGCATAGATATACATAATAATCAGTAGTTTGCCTAATCAAACAATTATAACTGTGCGAATAAGAATCTAAATTTTTTGTTGTCCAGGAAAAAATAAAAGAACAAATTCTTTTAATCTATCATACAAAACTAGATTCATGACAATTTGTAAATTTCAAGTTGAACTCGAAATTAAACGATGATGCAACATATGTCAAAATTAATTTTCAGATTCCAGATTAAAAATCCTCTTTCGAATACATGAACAAATTATCAAGTAATCAATATACGAACATGATACGTTAATCACAAAACAATAATATGTAAACTGTAAATCATGATATCATTATTCTCATATTACATTATCAAGGTAATTGTAAGGTGACCCATGATACCAATTGCTAGAAATCAAACAATGAAAGCAACTAACAGGATCAAAATTCTTATATTACCATGGTGTAATATAGCTAGTATGACGTATCTACCAAATTTCAGGAAAAATTACTAACCTGTTGATGCTTTCAACAATGATTTCTTCAATTTCGATTGAATCCAAAGACGAGTCCAGGACTATAGTCTTCTACTATTTCCTGAATAATTATCCAGCCAGTGACTTGTGTGGGCAAGTATTTTTGAAGACTTATGTTTTTCTAGTGCTTTTTCTTTTCTCCAGGACCCTCCTTTTTATCCTCAACCTCATAAGAAGAACTTCAAGAATCTTTAACGTTTATGAGGCTATTAAGGGGAAATTAAAAAAAATCCAATAAAAGCCCCAACACGTTTTATTCCTTTCAAGAAGAGAAATCATCTATTATACATTATTAGACTATAATTAGGAGTAATCAACACCCCATAAAAAAATATTTTTGGTCCTTTAAATTTGAAATTTTTTCAAATCAGCATTTTACTTTATAATAAAACCCACTGATTTATTTCTTAAAAAAGATGTTTTGATCCCTTTTTTTAATTTAAAATATTTTCAAATCAGTGTTTTCATGTATAATAAAAACCCACTGATTTTATTAAAAATAACTTTTCCTCAAAATTGGCTAATTAATCAAGCATAGTAGAGACCAAAGATATATTTAACTGAGGCTTTCATTTACAATAATAATTCTCAAAAGACGCATTAATCATGTCGTAAAAAATCACATATCATTCTGCTAATAATAAGTAACTGCAATCCTCTATGTTATTTTTAAAATCTACCATTGCATCTTATTTGACCTCTCGTGTTAAAACTACCGACACCAATCAATTAAATTAAATCATCTGAAAAATTTGATTTATTGAATAGATTAATTCTTTATCATGTATACTTAATTTATTTAACAGGATGGACATAAAATCCACCTGCAGGGTTTTCACGTGAAAACTCTTAAGTAGCCATAAAGGGGTGCCTTCTACTCGAGGCAAGATACGATTCTATCAACTAATTAGCATTTCACTAATGTCATTTGTAATTATCCAATCTATTAGGAATATATCTATTAGGAATATATCATTAAAAAGTCTCATTTTTTTAATAGATTAAAATAATATAATAAATTACATAGCTCATTATAATTATATCAAGATTAAGAGTATAATTACACGCAATGGACTAGAGAATTTATTTATAAATATTTAGAACATAAATAAAATTCTCCAATTGGTCCGTTCAGTACATACAAAATGTATTAGTACAAGAAGTCAGAATTTAACTATTTTCATAATTAGATCAAGTCATATTTAATCTTGTGTTACGATCACGTGGATGTTTCTCCTTACTCATCTTTGACCGTGAACATTTAAGTTTTAACTTTTATAATTCGACAATTTTAATCTTTCGCGTATGAGCTAAATTACTCCATACACAAAATCATCTACTGTACAAGATATGGACACACATTAATGAAGTATTCAAATAACGACTTTTATTAAAATAAATAAAATAATGTACAAAGTCTTTACAAGGGATTAAATAAAATACTATAACACAAATCTATGCTTAATAGTATATCGCAACACCAGGACCAATGATTTCATGTCATGCGTCAAGGTTGTTGGTAGTACTAGCAAAGATATTCTTGCACTACCCAGGCTCGTACGAGCTTGTTCGCTCACCTGGACCTCCATTTCTCTAGTCAATTTTGTGTTTTTCTTCATATCACCAGAGGTACAATTTTATATTATACCTTTTCTTAGGTGCCTCGGGTGTAAAATGAATCTCGTGAAATTTTATTTAGTTATTATTCTCATTCACACGTATCCTCTTTTCATTACCCATTGTCTGAATGAATTTCCCCTATACAAATAGTCCTTCCAATTTATGGGCCGGAAGCGAAACTATTCGCATCTGGAAAGCAGGAAAAGAATACTTTTTGGATTCTTGGCAGGATCCTTGAGATGCGTCGCCTTCTGCATAGCTTATACGATACTCCCTTATCCTATTTTATGTGGAAATCGTTTCAGTTAGCATGATATTTAAAAAAATTGGAAGGGTTTGGAACTTGTGATATAAAAGAATCTTATGATATTTGTATGGTTGTAAATCATTCTACTAAGGATAAGAAGACAATTTTAAAGTTGAAATATTTCTAGTATAGTAAGGTAATTCTTTTTGGGACGAATTAAAAAGGAAAGAGTGCCACATAAAATAGAATTGAAGGTGTATTCTTTAATATTCTTTGCCACGTGTCATCTACATGTGACTTTGAGAAAGTTGTATCAAATCACGTCCATCGCTTTCCCTTTATACATGCTCATCCATTTTTCACATCCTTTCAAAATCCCGGTTTGTCTTTTCTTTGCGGTTTTACTATCCTTCACAGATCCTTCTTTTACCCTCTCCATCCTTTTATCTTCACTATTTCTTCCTCTAATCATGTCTCCACCAATCCTTCAAGTTGAGGATGAGGAGACTATGTTCTATATTCCCTAGGGAAGGAGGTTCTTAGCAAACCCCGTATAACATTGTTTCGGAGGGCAGGAAGCTACCCCTCCAATTGACTTTAATTTATGATTTTGTGACTTTCAAGTGAGACACATGATTATCAAATTCGTTGAGTTATATTGGGGAGATGAGGCAACAGTCTACTTGTTGCTTTACCTTGACTGTTTGTTAAAAGGATATCTTAGTGGTCAAGGCTGATTGTAGATGGGCCGAGCAGCAAGTTGATGTCCTTACTCCTTTTCCCTTGAAAAATATTTCTGCATATGAACTCTATTATCTTATACTTACCATTTTCTGATGACTTTAGTTGCAGTTTGATATTTCGGCATATTATTTAGCTCTTCAAGAAATGTGGAATTTCTCTCATGCAGGTGGCTCCAACCACTTATAAGGCGATATCCTACTTTTTTTCATTCTTGCCAAGGTCACAATAATACTAATTCATCTCTAAAATAGAAAGAAATTTAAAAATAGTCACACATGTATAATAACAAAAGAATACCCATGACTCAAATAAAAAAAATTAACTATTTGGAGCAACTCTAAAAATTCAAAAAAAAAGGTTCATAATAAATAGATAAGCTTGTTGCCCACACGAACAAGTGCAAGGCTCACTATGTAATCAACTTGCTAGCTCTAGTTAATAAAATCCTCGTCAATATTGCATATATTCCCTATAAAAAAATTTAGCGAGGAGTGAGACGCTAGCTTAGTGAGACCCCTTCCTCTCCTTGGGGAACTAGAGGAGCCAGAGGGACCGGATCACCCTCGGGAGTGGCAGCTCTTTGCGCCATTCATCTTGGTGGCATGATCTAGAAGAGGAAAGACCATCCATTAGAATAAGGGCGACTCTAACTTAAGTCTATAACACGACATAGAATATGAAGAAGTCAATTATTCCTAAAACGTCACATAGTCTCTTATTTATAGTTGTGGTATGCTTCACAAGAATGAACCAGAGTCTACTTGATGCAGTATGTTGGATTTCCGAGGACCATTTACAAATATAGTGCTCAAATATCAAGCTTTGTCACGACTCAAGTTTAGGACCTAGATGAAAGATTCTCATATTCCCACAATTTAAGTAGATGCGAGATATAGAAATTCTCTTTTAGGAGTAACACGGTGAATGGGGAACCCGAAGGGACCCCAAACAAACCTCTTTAGCATACATGACACATTCTTGATTTTGCGGAAGCTTGATAAGCAAATAACACGTAATTTCTAAAGGGAAACGGGACTTTGGACTCATGCTATGAGGTTGTTATCAGGAAGAGGATTAGCATGGATTATGTAGCAAATAAAATCTAAGGGGCGGGTAAGTATGACTCATGCTATAGGGGCAATTAGGGACTTAGGACTTCCATCTCGTTCATACAACAAACATTCAATATGTAAGAGGGAATAAGGGACTAAGGGATTCCATAATTACATAAACATAAAGAGTCAAGCTCATACATACATAGTATAATCATATCCAATAACACCTCTAATCATGAATAGAACGAGGGCCAAGACATCTCCTGGGCTCACCCTCAAAAGATAGTATCCAAAAATAGATAACTCTAAATAAAAGCATGAAAGGAAATGAATATTGTCCCCGAAAGTGGAGGGCTCACCAATAGAAAATCTTCACCCGACCATCTAGCTACGTGGAGGAGGATGGATAGGAGCTTTAGTTCCTACATGGTTAGATCATGTAGGCAAAAAGTATGTGTTAGTACTTGGAATATACTAACGAAGGACATAAGCAATAATTAGCAATATGCATAATCATAGTTAATGGTCATAAGCTCACTATGTTATGAATGCTCGATGCCATAAACAAAATATACACGAGGAATCATATAACATATCGCACATAAATGGGAAGGGACCATAACCGACACTTAAGACCAAGCAAGCTACTATTTGGAATCCCAATGTTTACTCCACACCAGACTAGGAGTGGTCTAATTTGCCAAGGTAAACCAAAAACTCACCTTACGGGAAGATTCTCCATTTCGGAAAGCGCTTCATGAACACCTTACGGGAACAACACCTTTTTTGGCTGCCTTATGGGAACTCCACATTTTTGGTTCGTCATACCATAAACGATTCACAAACCTATGGTGGCAATATAGTTTAGGCACAATGGCTACCTACCAAGGTCCACCAGTGCTAGGTTACAATCCCAAGTAATACTCAAATAATCCTTATAGTCATAATATGCAAAGCATCATAATATCATATTTTTATAGAGTAGCTTATCGAAACCAAAGGTATGAAATTTCAAAGATAGGGCTTCATGACTTTCATAACTTTCACATTATTCTCATATCTTATAGCATGTATAATGCCCCTTTCAAAACTCATATCATTCATATTGTGCATAACTTGCCATTAGACCCTTAACAATCACAAAAGCTTGGCATACATCTTTAATGAAATCATGGTGGGTACATGTTCATAAGTTGAAAACCATGTAATTCAAGAGTAATGACATGAAAAGAATAGAATAAGATCACTTGAACATTATTCAAAATGACCCACCAAAACATCATAAGACTTAGCTAGGGCATCATCAAACCCTCATAAAAATCCATAAATCTCCCATGGCTTTTTAATGCATAATCATGTATAGAGGTAATGCATCATAAATTCTTTCATGTCATTTGTCAAATAAAGAGTTCATAAAACACCCATGGATATCCATAACTTCAAAATAAAGGCGAGAGGAATGGTTGAGCTTGTGGAAAAAAGGTTCCCACAATCATAACCCACATACCTTGGTGATTTAATGGAATAAAATCTAATTTGGAGATGGAAGAATCGAAACCCTATCTTGCACTTCTTGCTTGAGAGCCTTGAAGAACTTGGGAGAGTTTTGGGGGGATTTGGGACTTGAAATATTTTAGAATGAAAATGAATGGGGTCTATTAGGGTTGTATAGAGCTGAAAGGGTTCCTTTGGGTGATAAAATGACATAGCATAGACATAAAGTAATAGGAAAGGTCGAAATTACCCTCTTTAAAAACCTGCCGGACAGGACCACAAAACCCCATTTATAGGCCGTGGTCCACTGTATGGGCTATAGGAGAGGGGTTTTGTCTGGTAACATTTGGACCCCTCAGAAACCCTCTCTGATCCTCAACCTACTACAAGACTTATGGCTCGTAAGTCCATCTACGGGCCGTCAGATAGTTCGTATACTCAACTTCAAAGATCAGCATTTTCATCAAGTCTGGCCAACATTACACGAGCCCAAGTTACGGTCCGTAGGGACAGTTACAGTGTCTCGACCCAAGCCTAGGGCCTAGATGTGACACGGTGGTTGGAGAACCCGAAGGGACCCCAACAAGCCTTCTTACGGAAGCATAAATAAGTAACAAACATGTAGCAAATAAATTTTAGGGGAAGCGAGACTTAGGAGTCACACTATATGGATGTTATAGGGAAGAGGATTAGCATGGAACACATAACAAAGAGAGTCTAAGGAGCGGGTAAGTATGACTCATACTATGGGGGCAATTTGGGACTGGGGACTTTCATCTCATCAACAATAAACCACAAGCATAAGAAGGGAATAAGGTACTAAGGGAAGTCCCTAATAATGCATAGCATAATAAGAGTCGTGCTCATCACATACATATCCAAGTATATCCAACAACACCTCTAGCTTGAATGGAACGGGGGTCAAGACATCTCCTGGGCTCACCCTCAAAAGATAAATGTTCAAAAGTAGATAAGTCTACATAAAGTATGAAAGTAAATGGTTATCGTCTCTCTGAAGTGGAGGATTCACCAAAAGTGATCTTCAACCGAATCATCTAGCCACACCGAGGAGGAGTATGAATAGGAGCTCTGGTCCCTACATGGTTAGATCGTGTAGGCAAAAAAGTATGTGTTAGTACGTTTGAATAAACTAAGTATGCGGGGTACAATGCAACGAGGGACGTAAGCCATAATTGAACAATATGCATAATCATAATCAATGAATATAAGCTCAATATGTTATGAATGATCATTGCCTTAATCAAATACAAGCATGAGGGTAGCTAAATCATAAATCATATTATACTTAGTTGGGAAGACATCATAACCGATAAATAAGACCAAGCGAGCTACTACTTGGAATCCCGATGTTCACTCTACACCAAATAAAGGAGTGGTCTACTTTGCCAAGTTAAACCATCCCTTTCCTTACGGGTACTTCCCCTTTTTGGAGAGAGAGCATCACAAGTACCTTACGGGGACTTTACCCTTTTCAGTTATTATATGATGAGATACCATACGGGGACTACCCTTTTCAATTATTGTATGATGAGATACCTTATTGGGACTTTACCCTTTTCGGTTACCTTACGGGGACAATTACCTTTTTAGGCTATTATATGATGAGATACCTTACAGGGACTTTCCCCTTTTCGGTTATTAATTAGCATGTACTATACGAGGATCGTACCCTTTTTGGTTAATCATGCAATAAGAAAATCACAAACCTATGGTGACAACATAGTTAAGGAAAAATGGTTACCTACTAGGTCCGCTCGGTGCTAGGTCACAATCCCCAAAGAATACTCAAATAATATGTATGATCATAATATGCATAACATCATAATAGCTCAATTTTATCAAAGAGTAGCTCATCAAAACAAAAGCTTCATAATCAAAGTAGGGCTTTATAACTTTCACAACTTTCATAATTCTTTCATGTTTCATAACATGCATAATAGCCCTTCAATTCATATCATCCATATTTCATATATCTTGCCATAAGGCCCTTAGCATCATAGAAGCTTGGCATAAATCTTGTTTCAAAACCATGATGGGTACATGTACAAAACTTTAAAATCATGTAATACATGATCGAGTACATGGCATGAGGGGAGTAAAATAAATCACTTGAGCATTGTTCAGAATAACCCACCAAAGGCATAATAAGACTTGACTAAGGCATCATCAAACCTTCATAAAAATTCATAAACTTCACATGGCTTTTCAAATGCATAATTATGTACAAAGGCATACCATCATATATACTTCATATTATCATCATATAAAAGGGTTCACAAAGCTACCATGTATTACCATAATTTGAGAAATCATAAAGGAGGAGAGGAATAGTTGAGCTTGTG
This sequence comes from Solanum rostratum, assembly GCA_029948455.1. NCBI lineage: Eukaryota > Viridiplantae > Streptophyta > Magnoliopsida > Solanales > Solanaceae > Solanum > Solanum rostratum. Next base: position 53,093,910 of record CM057053.1, read on the forward strand.
GAGGGAAGGTTCCCACAATCGAAACCCACATACCTTGGTGATAAGAGATGAAAAAATCTTGTGAAAAGTGAAGAGAAACTCGGAACCCTAGTTTACACTTCTTTCTTGAGAGCCTCGAAGAACTTGGGAGAGTTTAGGAGGGGTTGGGGACTTCGGGTTTGTGAGAATGAATTGGAATGGATGGGATTTTGGGTGTATGAGGCTGGAAAGGGACTCATTTGAGGCTTAAACGACGTAGTATAGGTATTAAATAATTGGAAAGGTTGAATTTACTCTTTTAAGATCATGCCGGACAGGACCACAAGACCTCGATTACGGGTCGTGATCCAGTCTACGGGCCGCAGGTAAGGGGCTTCTTTCGAAAACATTTTGGACTTTCATAAACTGCCTCTGATCCCCAACCAACGATGGGACTTACAGCTCGTATGTCAATCTATGGACGTCTAATGTCAATGTAACCCAACTTTAGAAATCAACATTTTCACCAAGCCTGACCATCATTTCATGAGCCCCAACTTACGACCTGTGGTGGCACTTAAGGCCCATAAGCCTTCTCATAGACCCACTATTACTTGAAAATTTTTCAATTTCATTTCTTAGGCCCTTCCCATACCTCCCAACACGTGGTCGTTATAATATCTCCCTTGGGAGCATTCGTCCCCGAATGTGCTAAAGGCAAGATCTATGGAATAAGATACATGCAACTTATGCAAAAATGCAACATGTTCCTCATGAAAATTTTTCAAACCATGCTTCAAATAATATTTATAATGAATCCTCAAAATGACATTCTTATGCATAGATAAGATGAACATGACATGCAAGGAATTCTCTTCAATAGGAAGATCTTAGTACCTCAAGCTTAATTAGACCGGAAGAGATAGGGGTACCATTTCTTTATATCGACTTCGGCTTCCCAAGTGGCACTTTACGCTTATTGGTTCCTCCAAAGGACTTTCATGGATGCAACATCTTTATTTCTCTACTTCTTTACTTGCTTATCTAAGATTTCCACCGGAACTTCCTCGTAAGTTAGATTCTCCTCAACATTCAACACTTCCAAGGGAACAATGGAATTAGGGTCTCCGACACACTTCCTCAACATAGAGACATGGAAGACCGAATGAACCGTACTCATTTCCATAGGAAATTTTAATTAGTATGCAACTTTACGAACATATCTCAAGATCCGATAAGGCCTTACATGTCTAAGGTTTAACTTTCCTTTATTGTCAAAACATACCACACCCTTCATTGGCGAAATCTTCAAGTACACCCAATCATCAACATTAAACTCAAGGCCTCTTCTTCTAATGTCGGAATAAGACTTTGGTAAATTTGAGTTGTCTTCAATCTTTCCATTATCATCCTCACCTTCACTAAGGCTTCCATAACCAAATCCGGACCTAATAAGGTCATTTCCCCTACTTCAAACTACCCAACCGAGGGTCTGCAACACCTACCATATAGAGTTTCAAAAGGAGCTATTCTGATGCTAGAATGATAGCTACTGTTGTAAGCAAACTCTATAAGTAGAAGATGTTCATCCCTACTACCCTTTAACTCCAAGACATAAGCCTTAAGCATATCCTCAAGAGTTTGAATAGTTCTCTCGGCTTGACCATCCGTTTAGGGGTGAAAAGTCATGCTAAGCTTGACTTAAGTACTAAGGCCTCTTTGGAAAGACCTTAAAAAGTGCAAAATAAATTGAGCACCACGATCCGAATAATAGCCAATGGGACCCCATGTAAGCTAACCAACTCATGATTGTACAAATTGGCATAATCTTCAGCATCATAAGTTGTTTTAACCGGTAAGGACGATGCCGATTCTATCATCTTATCAATAATAACCTAAATAGAGTCAAAGTGATTTCTAGTCTTTGGTAACCCGACCACAAAACCTATGTTGATTTATTTCCACTTCCAAGTAGGAAATCTCTATATCTTGGGCTAGGCCACCTGACCTTTGATGCTCGACCTTAACTTGTTGACAATTATGGAAACCGGTTATGAACTTGGCAATATCTCTTGTCATGCCACCCCACCAATACACTTTCCTCAAATTTCTTTATATCTTGGTAGGACCGGGGTGAATAGAGTAACATGAATTGTGAGCCTTATTCAAGATCAAGTCTTTCAAGCCATCGACAACGAGCACACGTTACCTACTTCGTGTTTAAGGACACCATCTCCCCCTTGGGAGAAAACCTCCACCTTTCCATCCTTCATCAATGGTTTAATTCCACCAAAATGGGGTCAAGGTCTTGTTTGAATTTGACCTCCTCCGCCGAGGAGGACTTGGAACCATCGACAACCACCACACCTCCATTTTCGATTTCATTCAGCCTAATTCCCAATTAATTAATCTAGCTAATTAGTGAACTTTATTTGTCAATTTCTCACCACCTCTATCTTTTTTGGATCCACTTTAATACCTTCACCCGATACCACGTGTCCTAGGAATGCAACTTTCTGCAACCAAAAATCACACTTGTCAAACATAGCAAACAATCTTTCTTCCCTCAACGTTTGCAACACTATCCTCAAATGTTTCACATGCTCCTCTTCACTCCGAGAATGTATCAAAATATCATCAATGAGTACTACCAAAAACATGTCGAGGTAGGATTTAAAGACTATATTCATAAGATTCATAAATATCACCCGAGCATTATTTAGGCCAAATGACATCACTACGAATTCTATATGCCCAGACCCAGTCCGCAATGCCATTTTAGAAATACCACCTTCCCACTCAAGGATGAGTTCATTAGAAACTTAGAACTTAGATTTGCGAGTCCTATAATCATTGGAAGCACAATATGCATGTAATTAATACACCCCCAAAAAATCTTAAAATTTACCATGTCTAGCTCAACAAAGTCACAAAGCAAGACTTTATGCGACATGGACATGGAATAGTCCCTATGGATTCCTTTAATAACAATGGACTCACCAATGGGGGTAGACACCTCAAATGGTTCACATAATGAATTGGAACACATATCAAGCCTATTAGCAACTAACGGAGTAATGAAAGGTAGAGCAACACCCAGATCAAATAAAGTATACACATCATAATCATAAAAACTTTTACATACCAGTGATGACATCGGGCACCTTATCTATCTCTTGCCTATCTTGAAGATCATAAGATCGGCTTCCATGAGTACCATCTCCTAGAGTTAGGGCACCTTCTTTCACTTACAGTATTGGAACAATTTGACCTTAAGAATGCCCTTTCTTACCTTTGATATCTATATAAGGACACTTGAGGATCTTGTGCCTCACTTTTCCACAACCAAAACCACCACTCGATCCTCTTCGATGAACACCTCCATGGTTCTTTCCACACCTTTGACACTTACGAACTGTAGCACCACCATCTTGAGATTTTAAAGGTGGATGCCTTATATTTAGCCAACCTTTGGGGAGCAACTCGAGACGGTCCTTGGCCCTATTGGGAATGGCCACTGCCACCGAGCTGTCACACCCCGAGAGGGTACCCAAGACGTGGTCGGCACCCAGAGACTATTGCTAGTCCCCAAGCGAACTACTTGACCTCATCACATCTATTCAATCCAACAACTCTACAGCTCAGCGGAAGTAAATGAAGGTAAATGGGCTTATCTAATCTAATGTCTCAAATAATAATAGATTAATAATAAAGGCTAGTAGGAAGAACTAGCTCACAATCCCAACACCAACGTCTGACTATCATCTATGAAGCCTCTATCACTAATCAAGTGGTGCCAATGACAGACCCATGGCTACCAAAATCAAAATATAAGAGTAGTCTAGTCTAACTCAAAAGCATGATGAAATAAAGGTATTGAACCCTCTGGAGTAGGGGAGACTCACTAATCAGCTGAATGTCTTAGATCCTCAACGATGCGCCTGTTGACGATCTCTAATCCATGTATCAACATCATAAAATGATGCAGCACCGAGTGGCATTAATACATGGAATGTATGGTACATAAAATAGCTGAGTAATACAGAAGCAGGTAGAATAATATGGAACAACATCAATTCAGAAATAGTAAACAGTTAAAATGTCAAATGTCTATCTAAAACAAGAATAAAAAGTAGACAAGTGACCCATCAACCAATCAATCTCATCAATCAAATTAGACTCGTCTCAAAGGAACTCATCTCATCACATCACATCTCATCCCGACTCAGAGTACTCAAGGTAGGAACTTTCAGGAAGCTTCTCTTATCCGACAACAATCACTTATGAGCCAGTGATTGTACAACATCCCGTCGGTATTGCCACGACCGTTCTATACTTGCCATGTAGAGAACGAATCGAATCCACTAGGGAATCTGCAATCAAACAGTCCTCTATTATTTCAGGGACTCTCTCAAGAGGAACCCACAATGTAATGTGATGGTTCTAATTCTCTCCTATGTTTGGCTACGTAGTTTGACGAGTGTGAGTTAGACCAACTTTTACTCTTTCGGTGCTCGATACTTCTATCATAACTCAATGCTCAAAAGATAATCAATCCAATCAAACCAATCAAATCATGGATATATTAATCCTCTCATCGATTAGTCTCATAAGTACTTTAACCCTCTCATCTATCAGTTCTCATAGTAACTTTAACTCTCTCATCATTCAACATCTCATAGGGGCTTTAACCCTCTCATTAATCAACATCTTGATCAATAGCTCAAGGCTTAGAACAATTGTTAGGGAACAATCGAATAGACAATCATTAGAGTTTATTTATGGAGACTCGTAGGACTATCAAGCACTATCACCTCATCATTATTCTCTCACCACAATCACAATCACAATCAATAATCTCACACCAAAGATCTAGACTCAACCCCAAGACTCATTCATTCATGCTTTCAAAAGTCAACATATAGGGTTATGCAATTTCTCATGAGAATATCCAATTCAAGAAAATAAGTTTATGATGATCATCAACATACAGAATTATATGAAAATAGCATAATTTATAAGAAGATATTCAAGAATCAATTTAAGAACATGTATGGGGACTCATGAATACAACTCCTCTATGACCATTTATGGTAACCGCTGCTCAAGACTTTAGTGGATCGACTCTATTACATAAGTTAATTCCTAATTTTTATCTCACATCATGAGATAAGCATTCAGTTATTATTGTATCGGCCCAAAACCTTGCTAATTGATCTTTACGGTGCTTCCTCTATCTCTCTCAATTAAAGCTTTATATCCATAGAAAAAAGTTGCTAGGCATTTTGATTTTTCCTATTTTGACTTCTATGGAGTTTCTTTCTTTGCTACAGCTGATAAAAATCGTTGTTTTAGACGATGCATATGTAGAAAGCCTATTTGGTTCTAGTAGTTACTTTACTAGATTTTTCTTTTTTTTTCTTTCTATAGTGGAGATAGTCGCACGTAATGACAGCTCACAAAATCGTATGTTTCTTTTTTTTTTGGACAAAAATATTTCTTTTTTTTCTTCGCCCTTTGCATTCAAAGAACGGATTAAAAAAATGATTCAACCTCAGACCCATTTAAATGTAGTGGATAATACCGGGGCTCGAGAATTGGTGGAAAAATGTGAATGAAAGATCCCACTGAATTGAATTGGGTCCATGAATCTAAGAAATGGTGAGAATTCTTGATCTCTCTCAATTCGAAAATCCAGGATTTGAATTGGTGTCCTCTTATTAATTCCTTCTAAATTGCATTGATTTATTCTAAAGATTTCATTTCAATTGGAATTTGGTTATTCACCATGTACGAGGATCCCCGCTAAGCATCCATGGTTGAATGGTTAAAGCACCCAACTCATAATTGGCGAATTCTCAGGTTCAATTCCTACTGGATGCACGCCACTGGGACCCTCCAACAAGTCTATTGGAATTGGCTCTGTATCAATGGAATCTCATCATCCATACATAATGAATTGATGTGGTATATTCATATCATAGTATATGAATAGTAAGAATTAGCATTCTTATTGAGACTATAACTCATAGGGAAGAAAATCGATTTATGGATGGAATCAAATATGCAGTATTTAAAGACAAAAGTATTCGGTTATTGGGGATTTTGGTTTATTATTAGGAATTTTAGGGTTTTATTGGATAACGGGGAGTTTCGAACTAAGGAATTTATTCGAAACATTCAATAACTTGATTTATAATAATGAGGTAAATTTTGTATTTGTTACGATATGCGTTGTTCTCTTATTTGACGGTGCAGTTGCTAAATCCGCCCAATTCCCCCTTCATATATGGTTACCTGATGCCATGGAGGGGCCTACTTCTATTTCGGCTCTTATACATGCTGCTACTATGGTAGCGGCGGGAATTTTTCTTGTAGCTCGGTTCCTTCCTCTTTTCAGAGTTATACCTTACATAATGTATTTGATCTCGGTTATAGGAATAATAACAGTATTATTAGGAGCTACTTGACTTGACGTCATCTTCACCTTCCTCTGGCTTATCACCGATAGTCTAGGTTCCAAACTCAACGATGGCAACTAAACACGAGGGTTGCGCTCGTTGCGGGACTTAACCCAACACTTTACGGCACGAGCTGACGACAACCATGCACCACCTGTGTCCGCGTTCCCGAAGGCACCCCTCTCTTTCAAGAGGAGTCACGGCATGTCAAGCCCTGGTAAGGTTCTTCGCTTTGCATCGAATTAAACCACATGCTCCACCGCTTGTGCGGGCCCCCGTTAATTCCTTTCACATGAGAGAACAATTTCATGCTTTTAGTTTAGCATTACATACCTGGGATGAAGCTCTCAATAATCACTTCAAGGATTTTCCTCTTGAATTCCTCAATCTCAAGCTCTTCTCCTCTTTCCTTAAGCCCTAGTCTTGTTAGATTATTAACAAAAAGGACTTAGAATGGGGTTTTAGACCCCTTTTTATGTTAAAATGACCAAATTAGATCGTGTATTGAGTTTAGGAGGGGTTGAGAATTGACCACGATTCCCCTCACAAAATTAAAAAAAAAATTCAGCTTCGGAATAATCGAGTCCGCGACGCAGACTGGTCGCATACAGTGCATTTTTCTATGAAAAGTTTCTGAATGAGTTTTCCCAATCCTGTCAAAAAAATTTGAAAAGATATAAGTGTGAGTCCACTACAAAGGCGCGGCATGCATCGACACTGTTTCGATTTTCGGATCAAAAAATTATCTCTTGATCTGGTTGTTCTAAAAATCAACCGAGACTATTTTCCCACTCAATTTTTCATGCTGATCACAAATCTGGTCTCGGATGCGCCATACAAGCATTGAAAGATATCTTACGCGCATACCCCTCCTCTAGGGGTATTTTAGTAATTTTATCGGGTGTTACATCATCTCCCCCTTGGGATCATTCGTCCTCGAATGATGAGTAAAGGTGGATATCAAGGAACGAATAGAATCAAGAGTCGTCTCAACCAATCAAACTCTCGACTCCTCAACCTTAATCAACTCTACTCGGACTCATGAATAGACAATCAACTCAAGAATAGATTAATCAATTTAGTCAAGGATAAGGAATTTACCTTCAATGTTCTCATCATTTGGCACGAATAGGTGCGGATATTTGCCCCTCATCTCCTCCTCATCTTCCCATTCCTCAATGAATTGATTTCTCCATAGACTTTGACTGAGGCTATCTCTTTGTTTCTCAACTTATGAATCTGACGATCAAGAATTTTGACCAGAATCTCCTTGTAGTACAATCTATCCTTCACTCTGATACTCTTAACAGGGATCACCAAGGCAGGATCTCCCAAGCACTTCTTCAACATAGATACATGGAATACCAGATGAATATCGTCTAACTCGAAAGACAACTCTAGCTCATAAGCAACCTTTCCAATCCTCTTTGTAATCTGATATGGTCCCACATAGCATGGAATCAAATTTCCCTTCTTCCCAAATCTCATGATACCCTTCATAGGTGACACTTTCAAGTACACCCAATCATTTACCACGAACTCTAAGTCTCCTCCTTACACCAGTATAAGATTTCTGGCGACACTGTGCAGTCTTCAATCTCTCTCTAATGACCTTAACCTTCTCTATCGATTGGTGGACAAGATCAGACCCAATCAATTCCTCTTCTCCAACTTTAAACCACCCAATTGGTGATCTATATTTCCTTCCATACAAGGCTTCATAAGGAGCCATTTGAATGCTTGCATGATAACTATTGTTATATGTAAATTCAATCAATGGCAGGTGATCATCCTAATTTCCCTTGAAATCAAGAACGCAGGCTCTCAACATATCCTCTAATGTATGAATTGTGCGCTCTGCCTGCCCATCTATTTGTGGATGAAAGGTTGTACTCGGGTTCACTTTAGTACCCAATCCCTTCTGGAACAATCTTCGAAATTGGGAGGTGAATTGAGCTCCTCTATCTGAGATGATGGACAAGGGAACTCCATGCAACCTCACAATCTCCTGGATGTACAACTTGGGATACTCCTTCGCAGTGTTGGTTGTCTTGACTGCTAAGAAGTGAGCCGATTTAGTCATCCTCTCCACAATCACCCATATCAAATCATGTTGCTTTCCCGACCTTGATAGACTAGTAATAAAATCCATATTGATCATCTCCCACTTTAATTCAGGAATCTCAAAGTTCTGAGCCAATCCACATGGCGTTTGATGCTCAACTTTCACTTGCTGGAAATTCAGGCACTTTGAAGCAAACTCAGAAATATCCCTCTTCATTCCACTCCACCAATAAGTCGTGGTACATCTTGGTGGAGCCAGGATGGATGGAATATCTAGTGCTATGGGCTCCGGCCATGATTCTATCTCGAATGTCATCCACATCTGGACACACAATCTACTCTGGTATCTCAAAACTCCATCTCCTCCTTTGGAGTAAACCATCACTTTCTATTTGTGGACCGCCCCCTTCAATTGCAGTATGACAGGATCTTGGTCTTGCTTTTCTTTCACCTCTGCCACTAAGGATGAAACAAACCCTTTCTGAACATTAACTCCTCCTTTGTCATTCTCTTCAAGTTGAACTCCCAATCGAGCCAATCGATGCACTTCTTTAGAGAACTCCTGCTTTCCTTCCTCAGCATAAGTTGTGCTACCCATTGAAAACCTGCTAAGAGCATCATCAACAACGTTAGCTTTACCTGGGGGGTAGAGAATGCTCATGTTGTATACTTTGAGCAACTCCAACCATGTCCTCTGTCGCAAGTTGAGCTCTTTCTAACTGAAGACATACTGCAAACTTTTGTGGTCAGTAAACACATCCGCATGCACTCCATACAAGTAGTGGCGCCAGATTTTAAGTGCAAACACCACTGCTGCCAACTCGAGGTCATGGGTTGGATAGTTCCTCTCATGAACCTTGAGTTGCCCAGAAGCATAGGCTATCACTTTCCCCCTCTGCATCAGCACACATCCCAATCCGACCCTCAAAGCATCACAATAAATTACAAAGTCCTTTGTCCCATCGGGTAAGTCTAGGACTGATGCAGTAGTCAATATCATCTTCAACTCTTGGAAACTCTTCTCACATTCATCGGACCACTGAAACTTGACCTTCTTCTTAGTCAATTTAGTCAATGGTGCAGATAGGGAAGAAAATCCATCAAATCTGCGGTAGTAGCCTGCCAACCCCAAGAAACTTCTTATGTCAGTCGGAGAGGTCGGTCTATGCCAATTCTTAACAGCTTCAATCTTTTGAGCATCTACTCGAATACCATAACTGCAAACCACATGGCCTAGAAAAGCCACTGATTTAAGATAGAATTCACACTTTGAGAATTTTGCATACAACTCATGGTCCTCAAGTGTTTGGAGAACAACTCTGAGGTGATTAGTATGCTTCTCCTCATTTTTTGAATACACCAAAATGTCATCGATGAACATAATTACAAACATATCAAGATATTGTCTGAATACTCTATTCATCAAGTCTAAAAAGGCTGTAGGTGCATTCGCCAATCCAAAGGACATGACCAAGAATTCAAAATGGCCATATCTAGTCCTAAAGATTGTCTTTGGAATATCACATTCCCTCACTTTCAACTGATGGTAGCTAGATTTGAGGTCTATTTTTGAGAAATAAGAGACACCCTGAAGTTGGTCAAGCAGATCATCTATCCTTGGAAGAGGATACTTATTCTTTATGGTGACCTTATTTTGTTGCCTGTAGTCAATACACATTCTGAGGGACCCATCTTTCTTTCGCACGAATAGGACAGAGGCACCCCAAGGAGAAACACTCGGCCTAATAAAGCCTTTCTCTAGCGAATCTTTTAATTGCTCTTTTAACTCTTTCAACTCAGTGGGGCCATCCAATAAGGTGGAATCGAAATAGGCTGGGTAACGAAAAGGACATCATCCCAAGTCAATCTCCCTATCAGGAGGGATCCTAGGCAGATCCTCAGGAAAAATTCTAGAAACTCATTCACAATTCGGACTGACTTAATAGTTGAGGACTCAACATCATCAGATTTCATTCGCACGAGGTGACAGATACAACCTTTGGAAATCATCTTTCTGGCCCTAAGGTATGAGATAAACTTTCCCCTAGGTGCAACGGAATCACCCTTCCACTCAAGAATCAGTTCATTCAGGAATTGGAACTTAACGGTTCGAGCTCTACAATCGACGGAGGCATAACAAGCGTGAACTCAATCAATGCCAAGGATCACATCAAAATCAATTATCTCCAACTCAACCAAATCAACAAGAGTATCCCTATGATGAATGGACACTACACAAGCTCTATAGATTCTCTCTACTCGAATAGACTCACCCACTAGGGTAGAAACATTAAAGGGTTCAAGAAGACTCTCAGGGTTCTATCAAATCTACTGGCCATATAAGGAGTTACAAATGACAATGTGGCACCAGGATCCATCAAAACATAACAATCAAAAGGAAAGGCTCAAATCATACCCGTTACAACATCTGCGGAGTTCTCCTGATCTTGGAAACTACCCATGGCATACAAACGATTTGTGGCTCTGCTTGCGCCTGAAGTAGCACCCCTCTGGTTCCCTCTAGCTAGCGGGGCTAGTGCAGATGGTTAAGTCGGATCAGCCCATTTTGGACACTTTCTCTAGTAGTGACCCGCTTGGCCATATTTGTAGCATACATTATCCCTTTCACTACATCTCCCTTAGACCACACGGTGGTTTACCCTGTGAACGTTGAGCCACACTAGCTTGTGACTGAGATCCTTGGGTTCCAACATTCTGAGACCTCTGATCATTCCTACCTCTAGGCACAGGTGCACTAGCAGATGATGGAGCTGGAAATCGGTTATCATTCCCTTTCCTTCCAACCTCATGGCTAGATGTCTTAGCATTCTTATTTTTGAACTCTTCCCAATCATATTGCCTCTCCTCATTACCCTGTTGCACAAATGTCATCAATTGCCCAATGTCCATATCACTCACAAGCATTTCTCCCCTCCCATTTCTCTTGGGTCCTTTATTTAACCCATCAACATACATCCCCATTCTTCCCCTTATATCAACAACCATGTCCAGAGTATAGCGAGATAGTTGCGTGAACTTCAACCCATACTCTTGCACAGTCATAGAGCCTTGTTTCAGATTCAAGAACTCTCTCACCTTAGTCTCTCTTCATTCTCTTGGGAAGAAGCGTCCCAAGAAGGCTTCCTTAAACATTGCAAGTCAACAATGGAGCATCATCTCCTCTACCTTTCTTCCATTGGTCAAACCATAGTTTGGCCACACCCTTGAGTTGGTAAGTAGCCAGTTCAACCCTGTCAGCATCAACAACATGCATCACTTTGGAACACCTTCTGAAGGTCCTCCACATAGTTCTCAGGATCTTCAGTAGATGTAGATCCTGTGAACTCATGCGGATCATCCTCAAGAATTCCCGGACTCTAGACGTGTCATGGGAATCTTGCCTACCCACTCCTTGTCTCGCAGTAGGTGCTGTGACAGCCTGGGCTAGAGTTTGAATAGCTTAGCATAGTTCAACATTGGAGACCTCATCTTGCAGGGGCTGCTCAACAGGGAAAACTTGGTCCGTAGGCTTCTCATGTCCTTGAGGCTCATGTGGGTTAACATTTTGCCTGGCGGGACGTCCCCTACCTCTGTCGGCTCTTCTGAGAGGCATGATCACAACTCTGCAACGTGTACAACACGAATTAGAAGAGAACCTCTCATAGAGTATAACTCTATCGCACAACTTAGAACATAAAAGAAGTGAAACAATTTCTAAATGTCCTATAGCCTCCCAATCATGGATATGGAGCTCTTCACACCAATAATAAGGACTCTACTAGACACGACTTCATAGACTCCCTAGGGCTCTTGAACTCTGTGCTCTGATACTAAGTTTGTCACGCCCCGAGAGGGTACCCGAGACGTGGCCGACACCCAGAGACTATTGTTAGTCTCCAAGCATACCACTTGGCCTCATCACATCCATTCAATCCAATAACTCTACAGATCAGCGGAAGTAAATTAAGGTAAATGAGTTCATCTCATCTAATGTCTTAAATAATAATAGATTAATAATAAAGGCTAGTAGGATGAACTAGCTCACAATCCCAACATCAATGTTAGACTATAATCTATGAAGCCTCTATCACTAATCAAGTTGTGCCAATAACAGACCCATGACTACCGAAATCAAAATACAAGACTAGTCTACTCTAACACAAAAGCATGATGAAATAAAAGTAGTGAACCCTCCGAAGTAGGGTGGCTTACCAATCAATTGAATGTCTCGGATCCTCAACGGTGCACTTATTGATGATCTCTAATCCCTGTATCTTCATTATAAAATGATGCTGCGCCGAGTGGCATTAGTACGTGGAATGTACGGTATGTAAAATAGCTAAGTAAAACAGAAGCAGATAGATTAATATGGAACAACATCAACTCAGAAATAGTAAAACAATCAACACGTCAAATGTCTAAAGAGTAGATAAGTGACCCATCGACCAATTAACCTCATCAATCAAATTAGACTCGTCTCAAAAGAACTTATCTCATCACATCACATCTCATCTCGACTCAGAGTACTCAAGGTAGAAACTTTTTGGGAGTTTCTCTTATTTGACAACAATCACTTATGAGCTAGTGATTGTACAACATCCCGCTGGTGTTGCTACGACCGTTCTATACTTGCCAGGTAAAGAACAAATCGAATCCTCTAGGGAAACTGCAATCAACAAGTCCTCTATTGTTTTAGGGACTCTCTAAAGAGGGAACCCACAATGTAATGTGATGGTTCTGATTCTGGCAAGTATAGTTTGATGAATGCGAGTTGAACCAACTCTTACTCTTTCAGTGCTCGATACTTCTCCCATAACTCAGTACTCATAAGACAATCAATCGAATCAAACCAATCAAATCATCGGTACTTTAACCCTCTCATCGATCAGTCTCATAGGGACTTTAACCCTCTCATCTATCAATTCTCATAGGGACTTTAACCCTCTCATCAATGAAAATCTCACAGGGGTTTAACCCTCTCATCAATCAACATCTCGATCAATAGCTCAAGGTTTTGAAGAACTGTAAGGGAACAATCGAATAGACAATCATTAGAGTTCATTTATGGAGACTCATCAAGATCTATCAACTCATCATCATTCTCTCACCACAATCACAATCACAATCAACAATCTAATGTCAAAGCCCTAGACTCAACCCCTAGACTCATTCATACATGCTTTCAAAAGTTAACACGTAGGATTATGCAATTTCTCATGAAAATATCCAATTCAAGAAAATAAGTTTATGATGATCATCGACATACGAAAGTACATGAAGATAGACATAATTTATAAGAAGACATTCAAGAATTAATTTAAGAACATGTATGGGGACTCATGAACACTCAACTCCTCTATGACTATCTATGGGGCACATGAGAGGACAATCTCACACTTTTAGTTTAGTCTTACATACTGGGATGAAGCTCTCAACAATCACTTCAAGGATTTTCCTCTTGAATTTCTCAATCTCAAGCTCTTCTCCTCTTTCCTCAAACCCTAGTCTTGTTAGATTGTTAGAAAATGACTTAGAATGAGGTTTTTAAGACCCTTTTTACGTCAAAATGACCTAATTAAATTGTGTATTGAGTTCAGGAGGGGTTGAGAATTGATCGGAATTTTTCTCACAAAATGTAAAAAAAATTCAGTTTCGGAATAACCCAGTCTGTGATGGCCCGTAGGCCCTTCGTATGTAGAGCCTTACATACAACCCGTAGGCCCTTCCGCAAGACCCACTGATACTCACAAAATTTCCAGATATTATTTCTTAGGCACTTTCACATCCTTCAATATGTGGGGCCTTACAGTAATATCACTTAACCACAACCATTTTCATGAGGGACAAGTCAAAAAATATGCTAATACGATAATAAAACATAAAGTAAATGCCCTTTTTTCAGAGAAACAATAACAATAATCAATCTTGTTTCATATAAGCTAAGTCAGCATAACCATTTAATAAATAACTCAGTAGAACACTTTCATGTCAAATTTTATATATTCAGGAGGTTTGCAAGAATGAATTATCTAATTAGTGTGTCTTTCTTCTGTAAAGAATAGCCAGTAACAATCATTCATATCAGTAGGTTCCTATTCGAGGGATATTGGTAATAGTATGCTAATCCTACCTTTCCAGTAGCGAAGGTTGTGCTAGTAATCAATAAATGCAAAATGCACCAAGTCTATTGAATCCACTATTAGCTATGAGATCTATCAAGATCTACTCTTACTTTTACTTTTCTTTATAAATAGTAGAAACTTGCATGAAAACATTTTCAAGATAGTACAAGACATCTAAGTTCTTATCAAATGATATTGAACATAAAACTTTCACAAAAACTAGTATATGTCCAGATACTTATTTCTCTGGTAAGTAAAAAACTGATTCAATAATGATAATCATACCTCAAGTAACAGTAAATATGTCTTATGGCAGTGAGAACATCTCAAATAATCATTTTAGTGTCATATCAAGTAAAAGGTTTGTCCCAATGCAAGTTCAAAACATTTGGTAATACATTCATTTTATAAACCACATATTAATCATGAAAGTTATAAAAACATAAATTATGGTAAGATTATTACGTATAGTACTTGTGTTGGAGTACCAAAATTTTCACCTCAAGCAATTTGTAAGACTTCGTTTGATCAACCTGTAATCATATCATAATAATGTCTTTTGACTTTGTTTGGACTATTTCATGTTAAATTTAGAATAACTAATCCATTTTAGACTTCCCATTTGCTCATTAGGTTGATGAATTATACATCCCAGCCTTGAATAGTCCAATTGGTGCAATAATTTAATAATTTTGGACTAATTTAACCATCTTATTCATCTAATTTGGTAATTCAAAACTTGTCTCTTGTTACTAAATTTCATCACCCAAAGTAAACTATCTAAATTCAGAATCTTGGCAAGGCTATAAAAGAAGAATAAAACAAAAATTTACGTTAAGAATATAACAATCATCGAATCTTGAGAATTTACCAATCTTTCTATCTCTTTAACCTTTACTTTTTAACTTCTTCACCCCAATTCCATTACCATGTTATGAACCAATCAAATTTATAAATCAAGCTCAGAAACTTATCTTTCTCTCTTGCTTCTTTCTCTAATTAAGAACCAAGCTTTTCAATTTCGCTTCCACTACCCCGTCAGAAAAGAACGAAGCAAAAGCTTAACTGTTATAATTTATATTTTTTTTGTTGAGGGTGTTGTACGGAGCAAGCCCCTATCCCTACTCCCCCCCCCCCTTTTCCCCCCTCTTTTCTTAGTCGCAGTGTTGCTGCTTGCTGCCCACTTTTTTTTTTCTTTTTTCTTTAATTCTATCTTAATTATAAAAAATCTGAAAAGTAAATTTAATGACATATATGCCCTTACTTTAGTATAGGGCATTACAAAGGCATACTTCACTTAGGTTTTAAAGACAACTAGTATTCGTACCCGCGCGTTGCGCAGAAAAATTTTGAGTGTATAAAATTAATAAATGGTATTCATAAATAAAAATTAAAGATATTGTTAAATTAAAAAACTTACTTCATAAGCATTATTTATACAACAAAATATCTTTAAATAATCTAATGATAACCTATATATTTGGTCGAACAAAATATAATTATTTGAAGTCTAAAGCATTGTACATTCTAAACTTATTTTAGAATATCATGATTAAATTATCAAAATGAAGAGCATATCATATAATTCAGACATATCTATTATATTAAAATAAAATCTCAAAACCAGTGTCACCAAGAAAATTATACCAACCAAACTTCACAATTTTAAAAAATTACATAATTTATCCATGAATAAGTTAGATTAATATCTAAATAAAAAATGTATGTATAATAGTATTAATAATATTTATGTAGAATAACATATACAAAAATATTATCTGATAAGAGAAAAGACTTCACTATATAATTCATTTATTGTTTTTTTAATAAACACAAATAAGATTAAATAGATAATTATGTTTTGAAGGTATTTTCGTCATATTTTATAAAATGTTTTCCTTATGATGTTGCCGGGATATTTTTGATATAGATGTAAAAGCTTTTTATCTTATTGTGTTGCTAAACTATTTTAGTAAATTTTATATAATAAATTTATGATCGTTGTGCAACTATAATTTATGCAAATTTTGTAAAAGTATTTGTCTTTTCTTATTGGAAAGTTACTTTTATTACATTTGTAAAAGTGTGTTTATTTATCATTATAAATGTACTTTCATTACATTTATAAAAGTGTTTTATGTATCATCTTATAAGAATACTTCTAGAATAGTTTTGAAAGTGTTTTAGTATAAATTATGAAGCTTAATTATTATTAATTTTTAATACTATGTTGAAAAAACTAACGTATTGCACTGACTAAAACTTGATTTCAATTAAAAAGGAGTTTTAATTAGGATAAAATTTATCTTATAAATAAAATAAAAAATTTTGAATTAATTTAAAAGATATGCATACTAAATAAACTATTCCATTAGGACCTCAACTAATTTATAAGAATCTAAGTAATTATCTTTAATTGTTTTTATTTTGCAAAATTAAATATTGACATATAATCAATAAGATAACTTTTTTAATGTATAAAACTAAATGCCCAAAATATTATAATTTAAAATTATAAAATATGAAGTTAAAAATATAATAAATAGATTAGTCACTATTTTAAAAGTTTAAATTGATAGCCAAATATATTAATAATAAAGTTTATGTTTTAAAAATAGATTGTGATGGTTGAAAATGTATTTAGCTGCACATTTTTTCTGGACAAAAATGATTTATTTATTTAAATTGAGAATTATAAACGATTTATTTACTCTAATGGGAAGTTATAAAACTCCCCATTTACCTGGAAATGTAATGGGAAGTCATAAACTCCCCATTAATTGGATAAACATTTATTTTTTCAAATTAAAGATTTTTTTTAAAATGCTGTCTTTTGAAAAAATAATTAGGTTAACATTTTTTCTGAATAAAATTTATTTATATGGAGAATTCTGAACCGTATGTAGTGTATTATTTTGAGCAATAAAATGTGTAACCAAATAAATAGGAGTTTTAAGTAGGATAAAATTTCTATTAAAAAAAAATTAAATTTGAATTAATAATTAAAAAATTATGCATAATAAATAAACTATTTCATTAAGATATCAACTAATTTATACAAATCTTATTAAGTATATTTAGTTGTTTTTATTTTTCTCAAATTAAAATATTTCCTGATAATTAATTAGATACATTTGTTAATTTATAAAAAGTTAAACCTAAATACCCAAAATATTAAAATTTAAAATATGATGTTAAAAATATAATAAATATATTAGTTATTATTTTAAAAGTTTAAATTGATTGCCAAATATATTAATAATAAAGTTTTTGTTTTTAAAATATAATATAACTTTTTGAAAAGGTGTTTAGATTCATATTTTTTTTAATCATAAAAATGATTTATTTAGTTATTTTAAAAAGTTGACTCGCAATTACTATAATGGGGAGTTATAAACTTCTCATTTACTTGGAAAAGTGATGGGAAGTTACCAAACTTCCTATTAAATTGGATAAACATTTTTGTTTTTTTAAAGAGATAAAGATTAATTTGATTTTCAAATTAAACGGTTGAAAATGTTTGGATAGACAGTTTTTTAATATTGAATTATTTCCATTTTTTTTATGTATAACGTTTATGGGAAGTTTTAAACTTTCTATTCATGTGGTCATGTGTTTTTATTTAAAAAGTTTTGTCTATTTTTATTTCATATATCTGATCAATCAGATATGATATTTCAATATATATTATAACATGATTTGATATTTTATCTACACATTCCTCATATGAAACTGATGGCTACTACTTTTTTGTTTTTGCAGGATTACATTTCAATTTTAATTTAGTTTATATTTTAAATTATTTTTGTACTCTAATATAAAATCTATAAAGAAAAATATAATGCAAATTAAGGTATACATGAAATGAATTAGCAATAATTACAACCTATAATTTAATAAATAACGTACAATATAACTATGAAATGTTACCATAATGAGTTCAACATGAACATGTATTTGATGTATATCATCAAATACCAAGTAAAATCCATGAATAAATAACAAAAAGAAAAAGAAAAAGAAAATCAACTCTGGCTGTCTACTAAAATAAAGGATCAAATATATAAGAAAATATGTCACCTGCATAATAAAATATAAAAATGTTCGTAAGGACTTGAACAATAAAAAGAGACACTAAAGTTGTATCTATTCAATGAGAGAAGAAATAATAGTACCACTTTTAGAATTAAAATCTCAAGAGACATAAATAAGTGAAATAAATCAATGCTTAGTACTAACTTTAGAGTTGATTTTTTCATTCCAATGCTATATATGAAATACTTCAAAATATAATGGGTTATTTAACTATCTTCCGTGTATAGTATACTTTCTTATACTAATAAATCAACACGAACAAAGATCCACCATTTGTTCTACAAATAATGAAAATTGAGAAACATTAAAATAACCATGTCCGGCAAATTAACTCAAGGAAAAAATGTGATATGGTATATTGCTGCATCTTGTTGCTGCTGATAAATTCACGAGAAAATTAGTGGCAAGAGATACTTTTTTTGTGAAATAAGAAAGAGTAAATGAGAGGGAAAAAGATAATGGTATGAGTGTGATAACTTCCATTCCAAAGTGCAGATTTGTAACAATTAAAGTAATAAATAGAATAAATAAAGTGAGTTACGAACTAAATGTATAAGCTAACAATATGAATACAAATGACAAATAAGAATGATGACACGTGGCTTAATGAGAATACTGCATCCTCTCCTATCAATATAATATAGATAGATATGCTTTCTACACTAGTTTTGCTTTTTTGGCAGTTACTACATTTGCTAGCCATTTTGGGTATTTTACCCCTCGGATTGATCCTATATTTAGTAGATGGGTTACCACATTATCACGGATGGGACCAAGAAAAACAATCAACAAAACTCCCCGAGGATGAGTTCTTTCACCATTGATTTGGTTTGGGACGTAGTAAGACCCAGTGGCGGAGACAGAAATATTTTTAAGGTTGGGAATTTCATCACCTTCCCCAATAAGACGTAAGCTATATCTCGGTGAGTTGCCTTAACCATTCCTTTGCTACTCCACCTCTCTATAGGTGGTCTTGCATGCCATGTTGAAATCAGTTAGCAGCTTTGTGGTTGGGATTACAACAAGCGGATTACCAGGCATCATTGAGGGCAATCCAGATCTAAAAAATGATCCTATTCCTCCCAAAACCTTTGATTCTTGGTGTCTTTTCCCCTGATACTCATATTTATTTTCTTGCAACAGACACGACGACTTAGTCTCCCGCACTTTCATCACCTTTCTTTTTGACATGAGTAAGAAGTCACACAGTTACCCCCAAAAGTAATACAGTTGAATTTAAAGAGCATGCATATTAATCTAATCTTATTCAAATCAATTTACCAACAGTTCCAATTCCAATCAATTATAAACTACAAAAGAAATCGAAACAAACAGTAGCAATAAAGGGTGTAGGAAATAATTTGCACAATATTTTGGTAGAACCAACAAATATTCCTACACTACCTACGATCCTACAAGCTTGCCTTATCTTTTTGTCTACATTATCAAACGTGCAGTTTTGTGTTATACCCTCTTTTTGTAAAATAAATTTCTTGAGATCTTGTTTACTTGCTAATCCTCATTCACACGTATCTTCTTTTATGTTTGCAATATAATTTCTCCCCAATACAAACTGGTCTGTCAAGGTTCTTAACTATTCATTATTGAAGATTCCCAAGCATGGAAAGGTCAATGAAGTTGGAAAGTAAGCTCATAAAAATAAGGGAAACTATATAAAGTAAACTCACTGCAAAATTATTTACTCAAATTGGATCTAATCTAAGTAATTTATCCTTAATGGACCTATAATTAAACTATTTACCTTCTTATCTCACTTTCTCCTTTACTATTTCGTTCACGACGTCAGCATGACATCAACACAACGTAAACATGATGTCAGCATAACTGCTTTGAAGTAATCCTCTGTAATACTTATGCGGTATATTAATACTATGCGATATCATATATGATGAGATTAATCATTTGTGATACTTTGTTGGTACATTGATACCCTATTGGTATCATATAAGATTAAACTCTTTTTTTAAAGTTATAAATAAGAAACAAGTAAACAAAAATATTAAACCCTAAATAAATAGAAAATATATTCTTTGTGATACACCATCGATATATTGATACTATATCGATATCATAAATGACTGAGCTTAATTCTGTGGAATACTTCATCAATATATTGATACCCTATCGGTATCATATATTTTTGGGCTCTTTTTTAATAAATAAATAATTAAGAGAATTATTAAAGTCACAAACTTATTTATTAAATTCTAAATAAGTAGAAAATATATTCTTTGTCATACTCTATTGGTATGATATCATTTTGAGCTTTTTTAAGGAAAAACAATTAAGAGAAAATTATTAAAGTTACATACTTATTTATTAAACTCTAAATTAGTAGAAAATATAATTTTTGTGATATTTTGTTAGTATATTGATACCATATCAATATCATATAGGATAAAACTTAATCCTCTGTGATACTTTACTAGTATATTGATATCGTATTGGTATCAAGGTGGACGCTGACATCAACACACAAATTTTAATATTAGAGGGATATAAATGTAAAAAAAATATATGAATTTAGATAATTTGCTTCAAAAGGGCATGAACTAACTTTTTCCTAAAAATAAAACAAAAGAAGAAACAGGGAGTAGAAGGTACCTCTTTTCTTTAGAGTCCAAGTTCAAACTGCATTCAGGCCAATTGAGTTCCTCTTTTTCTTTTTCTTTCCTAAAGTGGCATACAAGTAAATTTGTGTGCACCTCAATTAATATACTAAGTAATGATATCTTCAACCAACATAAGGACTAGATAACTCTACCTATCAAAAGCTTAGAAGAAATTACCAAACATCTTCTCTTCTTTAGGCTCTAGGGGGTTTTGAATCCTTCATTCCCATGTTTTCATTTTTCTTGATAAGATTACAACTCAAGTTGCTAAATCAGTGTTAAAACTGCTGCTGTTTCCTTCTTGTAGAGAATTATCGACATAACCAGTAAATAGAGATGTTGTTTGATCGTTTTAGCTAAGAAAATCATGTAATTCTCATAACAAGTAAACTAAATCACCTTATGTCAAGATCATGATATACAGCTCCAGAGAATTGAAAATATGTGCAAGCCCCAAAAATGAAGCATCTCCCTGTAAGATCTGCTAAAATCTTCAAACATGTAAAATTCACATGGCCAAATTAAGCCACGATTACTTACAGAACATTTTTAATGATAATAACAACTTTTGTTTTTTAAAGATTACTAATATAACATTAACGATTAACCAGATGAAAGTTATGTGGCAAGACTCAATCATGCAGCGGGTTGTGTTCTGCCATATGAACTTCCACCGCTGTTGAAATCTGAACTAGCAGACTGAAAGTAGGAAACAGCTGACCAGAGCACACGTAATAACAGAATTGCTACAAAGACAGCACCACCAAGTGTACAGACCACCTAGAAGGACAAAATCATCGTCAACGGGCAGTAGCAGAGTTCAATTAAAGATTGATACTTCACCCACACAAGAGCATAAGTTGATCTATTTAACCATTAACCATGCTCTGTATCAAAATAGAAGACGTAAAATTGCTTTGTACAAGAACTTTCAAAACTTGTGATGCGTAATACTGTAATCTTCTTAAGTGGTTGAAGATTTTGGGCCATCTGTTAATGTGCATATGTTGGATCAGAAACAATGAAACAAGTGTTTTTTCACAAGCCATCAACATCAGATAGAACTATTTAAACATGGTTGCATCCAAACATACCCTTGATTGATCTACTAGATACTATCTGGATGTAGGAATCTGATGCTCAGTAAAAAGATTTTAACTTATTCTTTTTCATCTTCCCATCTACTTCTTTCTCCTTGTTAGCACCCAAAGCAGCACAAAAAATCCTTTTTCATGTTTAAAGACTGAATACAATAGAGTGCAACGTAGTGGAAGAATTTATACATGTATACACACCTGAAACAACAGACTAGTTATCACAGTAGATCACAAGTAGTCCTCCTGTCAAAAATGTTCATCTTTTCTGAGCGTTAAACTAAGTTATATTGTACTAACATTTTTTTATCCTACTTCTCGGTTTCTCGCTGATTTGATATGAGAATTTTGAAATTTATAATCTCCTGGTTCTGTTTTATATGAGGGTACTTGACAAGAAAAGGTCTTTAAGGAGTGAAATTTTATTTCTTCAATCTGCCAAATCCTTGGTGGGCAGAGTTACTAGTACCTATGCTGGTGGAGGTGGGAGGTACTGGTGGAATAATCAAAGTATGTGCAAACTGACCCAAACACCAATGCTACAGAAAAGAGAAGATGTTTAATTTTACTTAGATGTTGTATAAGTGACGGAGAAGAAAATAATAATGCAGCGGTTGAAAGTTTGATAGAGAGAATAGCACATTAAAGTAATAAAAAAGAGGCCTTAATAGTTTAATAAATTTGAATTCTTGAAAGTCGCAAAGATTGTATAAAAATGATATGCCATCAAATATTTTGGGAAGTGTCAAATCGGAAAGAGTATCACACAAATTGAGATGGTAAGTGCAGTACTCTTTGCACAATTTTGAACATCTATATTAATTTTTTTTTAAAAAAACAATCTAGTTGCGAAGTGGGTCTAATTACTATTGATAAATGAAAAATAACAAGCAAATAAGGCAGCATAGAGTATCACAGCCTTTTTTTTTTCTTCAAGAAGAGTAGCATAGCTTGTATATGCATAGACTTGTTTTATTTAGTGACACTCTAGATGTAACGGATGTTCCATGACTCTGGAAAACACAAGAGTAGAACCACATTTACACTTCTATTTTGGAAGTATTATATTTGATAAATTTTAATAATCTCCTTTAATGTTGCATACTTAGAATTGCATATCTGTTTCCTTTAACTAGTGGATTAAAGGCAGCTTGCATCCACAAAAGAAGCAGGAAGCCAGATTTGGTTAATGGGCAAATTGATAAAACAAGCAACAAGTAATTACAGAGTGTATGTGTGTGTCTAAGGCCCATTCAGGTAAAACATTCAAAAATGACATGGCAGAGGAATACCTCTAGAAATGCCTTCAAGATGGAGAGTAAAGCCAAAATTAAAACGCCATCAACTGCAAAAGTTACCTGCATTCCTCCAACAATGAGAAGAGATGGAAGAGAGGATTCTGAACATAATTTATGTAAATAATCAACTAGAAGATCAAAACTAAGCAAAATAACCAAAATGCTGGTAGCCCAAAGACGGTAATAAAAGAAACGAAACATTGTATTATATCTGGTGTGAACTGATTTGAAGTGTATGAAGGTGGATGGACTCATGTTGGCATAAAATACAAATCAACTTAACTGAGAAAACTAAGAAGCATAATGCTAGCACATTTGAAGATGTAACAATTACTACCATGCAACGGGACAAGTCATTGCAATTTGGTACATTACTTTCCCTTTTAAACAGGTGGCTAAATGCATCCTACTTGGGAAACCAGATGTATTCATATTAGATTGTAGTTCATTTAAGCTTCAGGTGGGAAATCATAAAGAAGTATCTTGCTGCATCCAAACCTTTTAAATTATTTAAACATGATGGAATACCCTGATTCGAAACAAGGGCAACATTCGGAGTTGATATAACTATTAGCGGTATCACACTGCTAAGCCACATTATAAGTTTGGGAGAGGTTGGTGGAGACGAGGGTGAAGAGGGGCATGTCTATTTCTGAGAAGCAACTTAGATTCATGATGGGGTGCTCAAATACAGAAGTCATTCTTCTTGTTAGGAAGCTGGTGGAACAGTATAAGGAGAAGAAGACGGACTTACAAATGGTATTCATCGACCTAGAAAAAGAACATGACAAAATTCCCAAGGAGTTTTTACAGAGATGCTTGGAGGCAAGTGGTGTACTCTGGCGTACATTAGGGGGATCAAGGGCATGTATGATGAAGCCAAGACCAGAGTAAAGATAGTGGGTGGCAGCTCAAAGCATTTTTTAGTTGCGATGGGGTGGCACCAAGGATCAACTTTTAGCCTATTTTTATCTTGGTGACAGATAAATTAACATGTCAACTCTAAGGTGAGGTGTCATGGTGTATGTTATTTATTAATGAAATATGTCTTATTGACAAAACTTGATGTGGAATTAACACTGAGTTGGAGGTTTGGAGACAAACTCCAGAGTCCAAAAAGTTCAGGTTGAGCAAGATCAAGACAGAATATTTGGAGTACAAGTTCAATGATTGAACGCATGAAGCTAGCATGGAAGTGAGTTTTGATATCTATGCCATCCAAAAAAGTCGAGGTTTCAAGTATTTTGAGTCTATTGTCCAAGAAAATATAGAGTTTAATGATGATGTCACACATCGTATTGGCTATGGTATAGGGTGGATGAAATGGTTGCTCGCTTTTGGAGTCCTATGTGATAAGAAGGTGCTACCAAAACATGAAGTCAAGTTCTACATAGTGATGGTTAGACCAACTATATCGTATGGGCTGCAAGTGTTGGCTAGTCAAGAACACCCAAGTTCAAAAAATGAGATGGATACGTAGGCAAACTAAGAGAGATAGTATTAGAAGTGGAGACATCCGGGACAAGTTGGGAGTAGCCCCAGTGGAGGATAAGATGGAAGAAGCTAGGGTGAGATGGTATACATGTATGTATGTTGTTGTTGTTGCAACAGCCTGATTATTGTGTTAAAAAAATTTGATACACATATCTTCAATATAACAATTCCTTTTGGATAAGGGTGTGTTCAGTATGATAGAAGTCATTTTTAGGAAAATGTTTTCAGAAAAATGACTTGTTTACTCTGAACTGAAAGTTCCATCCCTGTGTTGACCATGCTCCATCTACTGTTTTCTCCTACTATAGATTATCCTGGACATAACTGTTTGGAAAGAGATCTTTTAGACAAGAATTAACAGCAATTTGTCCGCCCAAAAAGATGTATTGCAGCCATTAAATACCATGATAGTGGTGTGAGCCTTCATAAGAGGTCAAAGTGTTCTTATGGATATCCATAAACTCAGAGTATTTTCCTGTTAAGATGGGAGTCCATCAAGGATCTGTGTTGAGCCCTTTCCTGTTTGCCATAGTGATAGATGAGCTGACGCGATCTATCCAGGAGGAGGTTCCATGGTGTATGCTATTTGCAGATGACATAGTACTGATTGATAAGACTCGAACTAAAGTTAATGATAGGTTGGGCGCTTGGAAACACGCCTTGGAGTCCAAAGGATTCAAACTGAGCAGGACCAAAACAGAATACTTGGAGTGCAAATTCAGTGTTGCGAGAAAAGAAGCAGACATTAATGTGAGACTTGCCACTCAACCTATCCCCAAGAAGGAAAATTTTAAGTATCTGGGGTCCATCATCCAAAGTAGTGGCAATATCGACGATGATGTCACACATCATATTGGGGCAGCATGGACTAAATGGAGGCTTGTCTCTGGAGTATTGTGTGACAAGAAGATACCACCTAAACTCAAAGGTAAGTTTTACAGAATGGTGGTTACACCATCTTTGCTATATAGGGTGGAGAGTTGGCAAAAAAAAAATGCAGATGTTCAGAAGATGCATATCGCAGAGATGAGGATGTTGAGATGGATGTGTGGTCACACAGGGAGGGATAAGATTAGGAATGAGACCATTCGGGAGAAGCTAGAGGTAGCCCCGGTGGCTGATAAGATGAGGGAAGCAGACTCCGATGGTTTGGACATGTGTAGAGACGAAATACCGATGCTCCTGTTAGGAGGTGTGAGAGGTTGGTTTTGGGAGTTACACGGAGGGGTAGAGGTAGACCGAAGAAGTATTTGGGGGAGGTGATCAGACAAGATATGGCGAAACTCGATCTCACCGAAGACATGACCTTAGATAAAAAGGAGTGGAGGTCGCGAATTAGAGTAGCAGGCTAATTGGTTGGTAGGATTAGGTGGAGGTGTAGTAAAATAAGCGGAGTAGGCGTGTTTTATATCTGGCGTACGTGTGTTAATTCTATCGTATTTAAATATTGACATGTGCTTTGGTCATATCTAGTTTATTCTGCTTATGGGTTTTTGATATGAAGGTTCCCAGGAAATAGCCTCTCTACTTCTATGAGGTAGTGGTAAGGTCTGCGTACATTTTACCCTCCCCAGACCCCACTTGTGGGATTCCACTGGGTATGTTGTTGTTGTATGCCTAACCCACCCTATTTCTTCCCATGCATCGCCTTGCATCATTTAACTAAATGGAAACCCTTTTAATCCTTATTTCAAATTCCAGGGGAAAACCCTCCTAATCCTATCAATCCTTTGAATAACCCCATTTGGAACGAGGAATGGAGACATCATATAAAATGGCGTTCCATCAAGTACTGAATTAATAAGTATGATCCAGCCCACCCCAAGGATAAGTATTGAGCTTTCCACCCGTCAGTTTCTTTTCACACTCCTCAACTAAACAACAACAGCATACCTAATGAATCCCACAAGTGGGGTTTGGGGAGGATAGAATGTACGAAGACCTTACCACTACCTCATAGAGGTAGAAAGGTTGTTTTCTTGGGAACTCTCGTCTCAAAAACCCATCACTTCTCAATTACCGAATTCTAAATCTCTTTGGATTTTGATTTGGTTCCCAAAGGTATTCCTAGGTATGTAGTTGGCAGTGTACCTACTTCTCCTCCCAAAACACGAGTCAGAAGTTCCACATTAGGCACTGTGTTGATAGGATACAAATGAATTTATATATATAGCCCTGATATGCCCTCAAACAGAACCATAATAGTCCTACGTACTTTAAGTTGGTCCCTCTTTCCATCACAGAACATTACTTTGTCATCAACATATTGGAGGTGTGTGACTTCTTTGCGAATCTCTGAATTGCTGGCCATTTCATGTCTTCCAGTTGCTTTAGCAATTTTGATCATGTTACTCAGTCCTTTCATAGCTAGTAAGAAAAGAAAATGAGATTAAGGGTCACCTTGTCTTAAACCTCTCTGTGCGGAGAAAAAACCTTCAGGTCCTCCATTTATCAAGACTGAGACTGTTGAGATGCGATATTCAACCTATTTCATCCATTTCTCCCCAAACCAAATACATGTTAAAAACTTGAGGAGAAATTTCCAATTAACATTGTCAAATACTTTCAATGTGCATCTTACACAAGATTCCTGCCTTCTCCTATTTGGGTCTGTATCTGCTCAAATAAATCCATTTGTTGAAAGTCTACCAACATATCAATCACTCTTGTTTAACCTTTCTATCAGCAGTGGGACAAAATCTTATATACATTTCCTATCAAACTTACAAGTCTGAATTCATTTAATTCCTTCGCTCCTTTCTTTACTAGTATCAAGGATATGTAGGCGACATTGTAGCTCTTCTCAAAGATTCCACGGGTATGGAAATCGTGCAAAGTGTCCATGATGTCTTGTTTCACAATTTCCCAACATTTGATGAAACAACCGTTAATGAAATCATCAGGACCCAGGGCTTTGGATATATCCTCATTCCAGCGATCTTCCAATAAGCAGATCCATTTTCTAGCGAGTTCACTGCTTTTCTGGTGATATTACTGAATTACATTGCTTTTCCAGAGACGAAATCCAATTCCTGGGCTTTGTTTCATGGTTATTTGCTTAGAATTCTCTTCAATCCAATTATGTCTTTTGGGGTTTATGTTTTTGAATTGCACAAATACAAGATTCGAAATTCAAGTCCTATAATTACTTGTGAACCCGTAATGAGGATTAAAAATCAAACCACCCAATTCATGGAAAGTCGGTAGGGAGGTGGTCATTTTGAAAGATCTCAACCTACATATAGTTATTACCTAAGTTGCTCGGACTGGGGTGCGGGTGTCCGAAATGGGTACAGATCTAGAGGTCGGATTCTTCATGATCTAATTTCTAAGATTCGGGGATATGGATCCATGTATGGATACGGGTGCGAGGATTCGCCTAAAAATAATCAAGATATCTAAAAATAGAGTGATAAAACCTAAATTATGAGATAATATGTGGAGAACTTGAAGAAAATACTCGAAGGAGATTAAAGAAAAAGGTGTGACATAGAGATTTTATATAAAAGGTATTCCATTTTCTTCAGTTTCACCTGAGCTTTTGTATTGATTACAGAAATTGTTAAAGCCGTCCAAACTTTCACCATCGATTTTGGTCAAAGTACCTCATACCGGTTGACCAAATCAAACACAGATCCCACACCCACACCCATGTCATGTCGACATGGGTGCAGCACCAAAAGTGAAGAGTCCGAGCAACTTAGGTTATTACAAGGAAAAATAATTCCATATATTGATTTAAGAGGGTATATTACACCCTTAAATGTAGTATTTTATAATTATTACTAATAAAGGTTTAATTACGTGTCGTATCAAATTATATTATATTATATTTATTTTATTTTATTAATTATCAACATTAACTAAAATGTAAGAGAAAAAATATGCATTTTTTGTTCAAATCTATTACTACAATTTAGGAATTTGATTATATCTCAATCTAATCTTTCTCTCCCCACATCTTTGTCTCCATTGTTTTCTCTATAACCTGTCTCCATGTTCTCTTATCAAATTCTCAAGCAATATTTTAATGTTCTCTCTCTCTCTCTCTCTATATATATATATATATATATATTGCAATTTGCACTATTTTTTTGTTGTTGTTAATTTCATCATGAAAAGTAATTTTTGCTCAATATTGATTCAACACGGTGGTCGATGCAATTCAACAGGTTTATTTTAACGTTTTTATAATATTTTTGTGGCGTTAGCTTGTTTATTTCTTCTTTTGGTATCATTTTTAATTTTTTTGTGGATTTATTTATATATTTTTCTAATTTTTTCTGTTTTTTGTAGGTAGATGTTGATAAAATCAATTACTGAAAATGTTTTTTTATTTATAAATTTTCTATAATTTATATATAGATGTTAATTTTTATTTATTTATAACAAATATTCCTTCTAAATTGATTGTTGAAGATGAATTTTTCTATCTATTGTTGATTTTCATTTTTAATATAATTTTATGTCGTAAAATATAATTTTTTTCCTTTTTTTATTGCACCACATAAATGAATTTATAGGATGTTATATACCAAAGTCGAATTTTGTGTGAACTAGTGAAGTCCATTTACATAGAAATTATATACACAAATAATTGATTAATTTTAGTATGAATATTGCAATTTTGCATCAATATTAGTTATACCTTAATATTCTAGTTTTACACTTATTGTATACATAAAGATGAGTTATTTATATTGTTTATTGTACCATTGAAGTCCATTTACTTAAAAATTATATACTCAAACTGTTGATTATAACCTGGCATGATTTTTGGTATGAAGATTGCAATTTTTCAATCCATATTTTGAAAGTGTGCAATGTCAAAATAAAGTGACGGAGTGAAAACAACATGGCTGGCACTTTGCAAACAAACTTGGTGGACCAAGTATTAAAAAAGAAGATGTTCCGGATACATTAAAGTTTAAAAGTCCAAACCAAGACTAAGAGTGAACAAATAGAAGAAGAAGATTGTTGAAGTTAACTTGTAGATATTTTATTTTTTGGATAGTTTACTTAATTTTTTGCAACAATTTTATGAAAATTTATTAATTTTATTTTTAATGGTGAAATTATTTGCTTAATTGAAATTTTTATGTATGAAAATAGTATTTAATCGCTCCATTTATTTCGATTTTTTTAGTTTTGTTTCCCCTTCTGTTCCCTTTGCAATATCTAGTTATTCTACTTATGGGTTGTTGAGTTGAGGGTTCACACGAAACAACCTCTCTACTTCTTATGAGGTAGTGGGAAGGTCTGTGTACATTTCTACCTTCCCCAGATCCCACTTGTGGGATTCAACTGGGTATGTTGTTGAAAATAGTATTTAATCGGGTATTAAAATAGATTTTCAAACTTTTTGATATCTGAATTTTTTTATACATTTTAAAAAATACAGGTGAAACAGGTACTACTATCAAATAATTGATACTTATTCATACATCAAATAAGTTTTTTTAGACAATTATTTATTTGAAAGAAAATCAATGAAAATAATCAATTTATACACGTTTCTTGAAACCTGAATACATATATCACTATCATTAAGTTAAATGAATAACACTCCATATATCAATATCAGTTGAATAAATTCTTTCACAAACCCCCTATGTCATACTAAATTGATACAATAAACCAATCCATTTACGAATCTTCAAAGATTTAAATAATAAAAATTAGTTTATGAATCACTTATAACAAAAGTTGTTAAAGTTATTAATAATAAACAGTTTATAAACATTTGTTTGAAACCACAATTCATACCAATATTATATGGTTGATTCATCAACTTCTGAAATCATTAAATAAATCAAAATCATACAACAAACCTATTTAAATTTGACATCATGAATTATACCTAAATTAATACAATACATCAATACTTTAAATTTGAATAATATAAATTAGAATTTATAACTTTTTCAAATTATGTACTCATTACATATAGTAAATGATATACTCATTACGTACAATAAATGATACTTTTTTTAGAATTTATCATGTAAATTAATATATAACTAGCTATACTCCTTTTATAAAGTATAAAATCTCAATACAAACTGATAAACTTGATTTATTTTAATGATTTCTTTTAGATTTTAGATTTTATGAAATTTATATATATAAGATGCTAAATTGTTAATTATACAGTTTATTTCAAACAAAAATCCATTGTCAACTTTATACTGATTCAGACAAGAAAATTTATTCATCTAAAAAAGATGTAACAAAAAAAAAAACACATATTCCAAAAATATAATAGATTTAAGCAATAAGAATACTTATTTTTTAAATAAAAAACCTTTAGATGTGGAGGCTTGACTCCTTCCCTTTCTCGAGAGATGGGGGGAAAAGTTGAGTAGTTTGGGGGCTTAGAGTAGTAGCAGAGATGTGAATGCCATGTGGGATACCATTGCTGGTTGCATTAGAAAAGTAGCTACCGAGATACTAGGGGTATCGAGAGGGACCTTAGGTGGACGTCAAGGCGATTGGTCAGCCATCTAAGAATGCTCACATTGCTCAAACTAACACTACAAGAGTTTATTTATCTGGAGGGGAATATCATGAGTTCTTTCACTATCAAGCAGTAAGCACACAACTCTACAAGTAGTCTCTCTTGCTCATTTGATACTTGTGTTAGTTGGTAATTCTTTTGTTTGTATTTCACAATCTAATACTCTTTGGACAATGAGTCATGGCCTCTAGTGCCACTAATCATATTTATCACCATAAATCATTTTTGTCAAATATTCTTTATTCAAAGTGATGGTTAGAATAACATTGTCGTAGGGGGCAAAGTATTGGCCAGTCAAAAAATCACGTGTCCAACAACAACAACAACAACATACCCAGTTAATCCCACAAGTGAGGTCTGGGGAGGGTAGAAATGTACGCAAACCTTCCCACTACCTCGTAATAGAAGTAGAGAGGCAAAAAATCATGTGTCCAAATCTTATAAATGAGGATATATACGGATGAAGGTGGAGTGACCTTTGTGGTGGACAAATTGAGGAAGCCAGATTGAAATGATTTAGACATGTGGAGTGGAAATGGATAGATGCACCAGTAAGGAGGTGTGAGAGGTTGGTTATAAAGTGTGACGAGAGGCAAATATAGGTCGAAGAAGTACTGGGGAAATGTGATACGATAGGGGATAATGATGGTCAGAATGACATTGTTGTATGGGGCAAAGTATTGGCCGGTCAAAAAATGACATGTCCAAATCTTAGAAATGAGGATATTCGGATGAAGGTCGAGCAGCCTCCGTGGTGGACAAGTTGAGGAAGCCAAATTGAAATGATTAAGACAAGTGAAGAGGAGATGCATAGATGCACCAGTAAGGAGGTGCAAGAGGTTGGTTATAAAGTATGAGGAGAGGCAACGATAGGCCGAAGAAGTACTCGGGAAATGCGATACGACAAGATATGATGTAACTTCAGCTTACCCAGAACATAATCTTAGATAGAAAGGCGTAAAAGACAAGGATTAGAGTAGAAGGTTAGTAAGTAGTGGATTGTGGGCCATTGTACTTGTTATATTACTGTAGCTCTTTTTTTGTATTTATTATTGTTTTGCCAAGATCTGGTTGTATTATTTATTATCATTTTCAATAATCTATCCCAGTAGGTTATATCTTGTGTTTTGATTATCGCACTATTTTTTTGTTATATTTGCTCTCTTCTGGTAGATTTTGCAAAGGTTTCTTGCTATATTTTCTTCACTATTTCCTTCTTCTTTGTACCTGGACTTATTGCACTTGAACTGAGGGTTTCAGAAACAGCCTCTCTAACTTATATGAGGCAGTGATAAGGTCTACACATATTCTATTTTCTCCAAACCCCACTTGTGGGATTTCACTGGATATGTTGTCTTTGTTGTTGCATTGTTTATCACAGTCTCTTCCGGTAGTTACTTTAGCTAATGGGCTCCAAACGGACATAAAAGGAGTTGGACAAGCTAACTCCGCAGCCCTGTCACTCGAAGTTATGTTATTTATCTTCCTGGTAGTCCTTTAATCTTGCATTTGTCAATCATTTGAATTGTGCCCTAAATAGTTTCATAATATCTTTTGCTGGTTCTTTCGTTATGCAGAAATGCAGTACAGGACACGATTTGTGTAGGACTTGAACCACAAGGCGTATACTACATTATCTCTCTAAATTCCTCCTAGCATGTCCAGTTACAGATCCTAAGCTCAAGCCACCAACGTTTGGGGACATCTAAATTTATTCAAGATACAAAAATGGTGCCTAGTTTGTCCATATTAGATTGTGAGTTGTGTCAACTTGGGAAACACACTGCACTACCTTTTCATGTAGTGGTGAGAATCGTGAAGAGTCGATTTATTCATTAGTTCATTTTGATATTTGCAGTCCTAGTAGAATAAGTTCAACCTTAGGATTTTGATATTTTGTTAGTTTTATTGATGATTATTGAAGAAGATGTACTTCGATGTTCTTAATGGAAAATTGTTCAAAGTTACTTTCTATATTCAAGATTTATTGTGCTGAGATATAAAATCTATATGGTGTTTCGATTCATACTTTTTGTTGTGATAATGTTTTAGAATACTTACCATTCCGCTTTAGCAATTTATGACCCACTAAGAAATTATTCATCAGACAACTTGTCCATACATCCCTCAAAAAAATGTGGTAGCAGAGATAGAGAATAAGCACCTCATTGAGACTATTCACACTCCTCATTCATTCCCACATTTCGCTTCGATCTTGTGGCAACGGAATTCTCAGATCTTACTATTCAATTACTCGGATGCCCTCATCTTCCATTCAAAATCAAATTTTAACATTCAACATTTTTTCCTCAGTCACCTCTATACTCTCTCCACCCTTGTGTTTTTGGGAACATTTTATCATAACTTGATCAATGGGAAAAAAAATTTCTCCTCGTGATCTCAAATGTATCTTTCTTGGTTATTCTCGAGTTCAAAAAGGGTATTGTTGCTATTCATGTGATCTTCGTGGGTACCTTATATCAACTGATGTCACATTTTTTTAGTCTACTTTGCTTTATATCTTCTTTTGATCTTCCTAATATCTTTGTGGTCTTACCTATATATATCGACTTTTCAGGAATCTACGATTACTTCTACCTCTCCAACCACAGTACAACCACTCCTGACTTACAATCGGTATCCGCCTCCAACATCAAGGCAGTGCGATTCATGTCCTACCTAGAACCCGCACCTACTGCGGACTCGTCTCCCTTACTCAAGCAATTGCACTTCGAAAAGGTATATGGTCCACTTGTAATACTAGCTTCTATTATACTTCTTAAGTTATTATCAGTTATCATCACCCTATAATGCCTTTGTATCATTTTTGTCCTCTATTTCTATCCCAACGTCTATAGGTGAAGCACTTTCTCATCCGGGATAGCAACAAGCTATGAATGATGAGATTTCTATTTTATATACGAGTGGTACATGGGAGCTTGTGGCTCTTCTTTCAGGTAAATCTAGTGTTGGTTGCTAATGGGTTTATACCATCAATGTTAATTTTGGATAAATTGATCGGCTTAAGGGTCATCTTGTTGCCAAGGAGTATCTTCAAATATCGGGTCTTGATTATGATGATACTTTCACTCCCATGGCTAAAATAGCATATGTTAGTCTTATTCTATCCATGGTTGTTGTCTGTCATTGGATTCTCAATCAGATGGAAATTAAGAATGTTTTTCTTCACTTTGGCCTTGTTTCTCCGGGGCAATCAAGTAGCCTTGTATATCGATTGCATCAGTCACTATATAATCTGAAACAATCTCCTTGAATCTAGTTTGGGAAGTTCAACACAGTAAATCAAGAGTTTAAGATGATTCAATAGTGAAGTTGATTGCTCTATACTTTGTCGGCTTTCAGCTCCAAATCTGTGTATTTATTTGGTGATAACATTGTTATCACCAATAATGATCAAGATGGTATCACTGATTTAAAACATCTCTTTTAGTATTTCCAGAGTAAAGACCTAGCTAGATTGAAGTATTTTCCTAGTATTGAGGTTACTCAATCCAGATGAGGTTTTATTATTTACAACGAAAAGTATACCTTAGACATTCTTGAGGAGATAAAATGATGGGATATAGACTCATTGACACTCCTATGACTTCAAATTCTAAACTCCTACCAGAATAGGAGAGCCACTCAGTGATATCAAAAGATATAGACAACAGTTTGGCAAGTAGAATTACCTCACAGTGATTAGACATGATATTTCTTTTCCTGTGAGTGTTGCAAGTCAGTTTATGAATTCTGCCTTTGGGATGCAGTCATCTCCAGAAGGATTACTCTTCAACAATCGAGGTCATGTGAAGAACATTAGATATACAGACATTGATCAAGCATGATCACCTTCTAATAGAAGTTCTACATCTAGATATTGGTGTTATGGTGTCTTAAAAGAGTAAGAAATAGAATATGGTTGTTTGATCTAGTACAGAACTAGAATATCAAGCAATGGTTGTAGCAACTTGTGACCTGATTTGGATCAAACAATTTCATAGAGAACTAAAATTTGGAGAAATCAATCAAATGGAACTTGTATGTGATAATCAAGCAGCCCTTCATATTGCATCAAATCCGGTATTTCATAAGGATTCAGCAAATTGGGATTGATTGTCACTTTTTCTGAGAAAAGATACTCTCCGAGATATTGTTACAAAATTTGTGAAGTCAAGTGATCAACTTGCAGATATTCACCAAGCTCCTCACTGGTTCTTGAATTAATTATATTTGTAACAAGCTCGGTACATATGACTTATATGCATCAACTTGAGGGGAGTTTTAGAATAGAATTATGATTGTCCATAATGTCCAACATAGAAAAGGACTGTAGTATATAGTCTATACTCTATAAATAGGCCTCAGTATAATTATGTAGAATACCCAATTCAATAGTACTTTTCCCATGCCTTTAACATCTCATGGCCCTTTTGGTGAAAAAATTGTTTTATCTAAGAATATTTTCTGGCAACCAAACACCAGGAATAACTTATTCTCTGATACATTTTTTTTAGAAAAAATAATTCCCATCAGACAAAATACACCCAAAATCCACAAAGAACATGTTTATTTATGGTTTTTCTTCAATCATCAATCCACAGCTGATAGTGAATGCCATGAGAAATGCTGCTTTGTGCAAAAGGAAGGTCACTCAACTTTTACTTATAATTGCACCAAATTCACCAAACTATCTTTTGTGATTAAAAAAACCATTTTACTTTAATTAGTATCACAAAAGCCATTAAACTATTTTTCATAACAAAAAAGGTCACTTAACTAAGCCTAAATATTACAAAAAATCACTGGAAGGAATATTATCTCTGATATTCAAGTAAAGTTGGCTGACATTTTTGGTTAGAAAAATGGTTTAATAAACTCATAATACTTGCATAGAGTGGAGAAAGAGTACAAGTGGGAAGCCCAGCACGATGTTGATTCAAGAAGAGTGAAATCTAGAGATGAAGTTAGAAAGATGTTAAGGTGCAAGACTGCATCGGTTTCCAGTTCAGTGAGTACAAGTTTGACTTGCCATAAGTCTCATCATTGTTGTAATCATCTCAACTTTGAAGGACAACGACAATGCTCACAAGTATGAAAATGAAATGAAACCTGATTGGGGGAAGGGGATGTTGATAGGAACTGAGCCACCTGTTGATGTTTGGAGTAAGGAGACGGGTCTAATATGACATAGTGTCAAAAGCATGTAAACTCATGTTAGGTTCTTTATTTTGACATATATGAGGAAACATAAATTGTAACTGCCACAAGCAAGCTGGACAAAGTGAGCAGTCTCGGATGTCATCCTCAAAAGATTGTCTCAACTGCTTGAAGGAGTGTATAAGGTCACGTATGGGTTAGGTTGTACTTCTATTTTACCTTCTTGGTACTTTGTTATAGTGAATTTTAAAATTACCCTTCAAAAGAAAATGTCACTACTGAGCTAGGAAAATCTATGGACGATGCACAATTGTGGTACTAAAATTGGGCGTTAGTAATTAGATGTGTCACAATGTGATGACTATGTTTTGCGGGCCAAATTTTGCAAGTGAAAATCACCTCCAATTTTAACCACTCGAGGCACCACTCTTTTAAATCTCGTGTGTTAATTTGTGAGCTTGGCTAGGGTTCAATCTTGGAAGGAGGACCAATTAGCTTAGAACTGTAGTTGAGAAGCAACATTATATTGTGTGAAATTAAAGCATGAGGTGGTGGGAAATGTTCTGTAATGCCACATCTAAGAGTGGGGCCTATGGAAGAGTATAAGTTGGTTATGTTGACACAAGCACAAGGCAAGTGCATAAATTTAAGAATTGGAATGTCCCCACTCAAGCAATGCCCAGTCCCAAGTAAGAGGCGACCAATTGCCTTAGCCATTTAGAGATTCACATATCACAATTTAAGAGTTCCTTGCCAAGAGTACGATAAATTGTCATAGTCAAAGCTGCAAGCATGAAATAAGTGTCCTGATGAGATGCAAAAAACCCACTAATTACAAGCTCTACCATGGTGAGATCTTCGTAGAGGCGATGCTTAAGGCATTAGGAAGCATGAGGGTACTCTGGTATTTACTTTGAGCCCATGATCATGGCACCAGGTTTATGCTAAGAAGGCTTGAGATGAGAGTAAACTGGGTAGTGGTGTAATGTGACCACAGACATTCAAGGCCACTATTGCTGTAGGATAGTTGACCCCTGACAATATTTATGTAAAAGGTGAAGGAGATCAGGTCGTCTGTGCAACTTAAACAGATCAGAACCTCCTGTTAAATAACAGAAGTCAAAAGAACAAGCTACTTAAGAATTGACACCGTTGCTCCTTGCCTCCTCCGCACACAAAGAAAAGAAAGTTATCATTCAATCAGAACTAATGGCCACCATACTCAACATCTTAACACCGTTTATTACTTAGTCACCTCCCAGTTCAAGAAATGTAGTGCTAATTCCAGTAGAATAAGCTTCACTATAGCATATAGTGTAGGTTAGTGAAGGTTGTTAACAAGCTTATGGTGTAAGAAAGGTTGTTAGAGTGGAAGGAGTTAGTTAAGAAGTTGTTAGAAAGTTAGTTAGAAAAGTTGGTTAGTTACATGTGCTTGTAGAGTTGTCTATAAATAGAGCTCACACCAAAGGCATGACTCAATTCTTTTATGAATGAAACAGTTTCTTTCTCTCTCTTATCTTTTCTGTTTCTCTGCATTGCTCTATTTCTTCTTCCTCAAGTTTACTTAAACTCTCCATCAATGGAGTTATCATGGTATCAGAGCCCTCGAGCATAGGGGACAAATACTCTGCTCAAAGGAAAAGAAAGCAGGCCACTGTTTCAAGTAAATCAGAGAAGGAAAACTCAAGTTCTGATGGAGAATTGTACTGCATCTGAGGGAGCTAATGCTGGTACAACAAGGCCTTCAAGCATTCCTACAATAGACCACAATCATCCATTGTTTCTACAGCCTACTGACACTCCAGGTAGCTCACTGATCTCCCTGCAATTAATAGGATCAAAAAACTATGCCCTGTGGAGTAGGTCATTTAGAATTGGATTAGTTGGTCGAAGTAAATTGGGATTTGTAGATGGAAGGTATCCCAAGTCTAAATTCGAACCTGAACTGTATGATTAGTGGGAAAAATGCAATGCTGTAGTGTTATCATGGATCATGAATGCTGTTAGACCTGGACTGCTTAGTTCAGTTGTGTATGCCTCAGATGCTCGCAAGGTGTGGCTAGATCTAAAGGAGAGGTTTGACACTGTGAATGGGTCAAGAGTATTCCATCTTCATAGAGAAATTCATACTCTAAACCAAGGTACAATGACAGTAGCAGATTACTTCTCCAGATTAAGGGATCTCTGGGATGAATATGATGCTATTATGCCATGTCCTGGTTGTCCATGCCCAGAGTCTAAAAGATTTAGTGAACACACTGAGTACCAGAGGTTACTCCAATTTCTGATGGGACTGAATGAGTCCTACTCTCAGCCTAGAAGTCA
This sequence comes from Solanum rostratum, assembly GCA_029948455.1. Taxonomy (NCBI): domain Eukaryota; kingdom Viridiplantae; phylum Streptophyta; class Magnoliopsida; order Solanales; family Solanaceae; genus Solanum; species Solanum rostratum. Next base: position 53,133,131 of record CM057053.1, read on the forward strand.
AATCCTTATGATGAGTCCTATTCCTACTGTGAACAAGGCATATGCCTTACTGGTAGATCAGGAAAGCCAGAGAAATCTAGTGAGTTCAACTCTATTCAACTCAACTGGAGTAGAAGGTATTGCAATGTACAGTAAAACAAGTTCTTACTTCAACAATGGGTCTTCATCAGGAAGTTCAGGTGGTGGAAGCCACAAGAGTAATGCAAGTACTACAGGAGGAAACTACAAAGTTAGAAAGAGTGTTCTACAGTGTGAACACTGTGGATGCAGAGGTCATTCTAAGGACCAATGCTATAAGATTGTTGGATATCCTGCAGATTTCAAGTCAAAGAAGAAGTCTCTATCATCAGGAGCCTATGCTAATCAGGTTGAACTTTCACAAAGTTCAAATCAGGATCACAATGTGAATTTAAACCAAGGAAAGAGTGAGTCTACATCACATCCTGGTGCATTTTTCACTCAAGAACAGTATAAGCAGATTCTGAGTCTACTGTCTCAAACTGGGGGTAACAATACTGGAACTTCATCAGCTAATGTTGCTGTGGCAGATGCAGGTAGTTCTATTAGAGTATGCTTAAGTAAATGTGAAGGTCAAGAGTGGATAGTAGATTCAGGAGCTACTCATCACACTACATCTAAACTGGAAGTACTAGACAAGGCCAAGGAAGTGAATAACAATACAAAGAATAGGATACATCTACCTAATGGTAAAACTGTTGCAGTGTCTCATGTAGGAAACACAACTATTCTTGGTAGTCACACCATCTCCAATGTTCTGTACATACCTGACTTTAAGTGTAACCTGTTATCAGTGTCAAAAATCACCAAGGAACTGCAATGTGTAGACAGTTTCTTTCCCGATTTTTGTGTTTTTTGGGATCTCTTAACTGGTCAGGTGAAGGGGATTCGTAAGGATGAACTGGGACTATACATTCTAAGAGAGGGACCAACTCAAGCTCCAAAACTGCAGGTCAATAACAGTAGAGGAGATCAAGACAAAAGCACCAGAATTATGGCTGGTTCTGTAGATATATGGCATCAGAGACTAGGACATGCCCCTGTAGATATAATAAAGAGACATGACTATCTCAGTACTCTGTCAAGTAAGGATCATTCTCATTGCACTGTGTGTCCACTAGCAAAGCTTACTAAGCTTCCATTCTCTGTAAGCTCTCATGTATCCAAATGTCCTTTTGAACTATTGCATTGTGACATTTGGGGCCCTTACAAAGTGCCTACACATAATGGAAAAAGGTTCTTTGTAACAATTGTTGATGACTTCAGCAGATATACTTGGGTGTTTCTCATTACTTCTAAGGCTGATATTTTAGTTGTAATGAAACAGTTCCTCACACAAGTAAAAAATTTGTTCTCTACTACTGTTAAAACTCTAAGAACAGACAATGGTTGTGAGTTTTTTAGTCATGCTTTCAAAGAACTACTATGTGATCTAGGTGTTAATCATCAAAGCACATGTGTGTACACACCTCAACAGAATGGTGTGGCTGAAAGGAAGCATAGAGCCATTCTGGAAGTTGCTAGAGCTATCAGATTTCAAGCTACTGTGCCAATCAGGTATTGGGGTGAATGCGTGTGCACTGTTGTGTACATCCTCAATAGACTACCCTCCAAAGTGATTGGATTTAGTACACCTTATGAAAAGCTTTATCAACACCCCCCAACTCTATCACATCTTAAGGTGTTTGGATGTCTATGTTATGTTTCATGTCCAAAAGTGTCTGATAATTTTGCATCCAGAGCTATTCCAGCTGTACTAATGGGATACTCTTACACTCAGAAGGGCTATTTGGTGCTTGATTTCCACACTCACTCATTCCTAGTGAGTAGACATGTTGTGTTTCATGAACATATATTTCCATTTAAGACTATGAAAGCTTCTCCTAGTTCTATATTTCCAATACTTGAGACAGTTATTCCTGCTCAAGATGTGTTACCAACCAAACCAAGTCCTGAGTCCACCTCCTGTACTGATCTTACTCCTGAATGTCCAGTAGTACATGTTCCAAACATACATACAGCTGATCCTCCTGCACCTGCACCTATCCCTGACCTCATTCCCTCTACCAGTATTCCTGCACCCTCTAGAAGGTCAAGTAGGCCAATAAGACCTCCTCTATCGCTTCAAGATTTTGTCACTACACAAAAGACTAACACATGCCTGTATCCCTTAACTAATCACATATCCTATGCCCATCTATCTACTTCATGTAAGCAAGCATTGCATGCATACTCAGGGATAACAGAACCTAAGTCATACAAAGAAGCTGTTGCTGATCTAGCTTGGGTTGATGCCATGAAACTGGAGATAGAAGCCTTGGAAAACAACCACACTTGGAGCATAGTTGACCTACCACCAGGCAAGAAACCTATTGGATGCAGATGGATCTACAAGGTCAAGTACTTGGCCTCAGGAAAAGTTGAAAGACTCAAAGCAAGACTGGTTGCTAAGGGGTTCAGTCAGAAAGAAGGTCTGGACTATGGAGAAACCTTTAATCCTGTGGCAAAAATGGTCACAGTCAGGACTATGGTCTCTCTTGCAGCCTCCAAGCACTGGTATATCTATCAGATGGATGTCCACAATGCATTTCTAAATGGTGATCTCCTAGAAGATGTCTATATGGAGATACCTAGTGGGTTTGCCAGACAGGGGGAGAGCCATAAGGTCTGCAAACTACACAAGTCTCTCTATGGGCTCAAACAAGCACCCAGGCAGTGAAACTTGAAGCTGACAGAAGCTCTAATTCAGATGGGGTTTAAGCAAAGTCATCATGACTACTCATTATTCACAAATGTAGTTGGAATTGACATTGTGGTAGTACTGATTTATGTTGATGATCTTTTAATAACAGGAAGCAATCATCAGTTGCTGTGTGACACAAGACAACAAATACAAAAGAAATTTAAGATGAAGGATCTGGGGGAACTAAAATTCTTCCTAGGAATTGAGTTCTTAAGATCAAAGAAGGGAATAGTAATGTCACAAAGGAAATATGCATTAGAGTTAATCTCAGAATCTGGTTTAGGGGGAGCCAAACCTGCATACACACCACTTGAAATGAATAAAAAACTCACATCAGTCAAGTATGATGAACTGATCAAGGAAACTGAAGGTGATAAGGTACTGGTGGATCCTACAACATATCAAAGACTGATTGGGAGACTATTGTATCTTACTATGACAAGACCTGATATTGCATTCTCTGTACAAGTTCTAAGCCAGTTTATGCACTGTCCCAAACAATCACACATGGAAGCAGCATTAAGAGTGGTCAGATACATCAAAGAAGCACCTGGTTTAGGTCTGTTTATGCCAGCAGAACACTCCACAAAGTTAACAGCTTACTGTGACTCAGATTGGGGAGCATGCTTAGAGACTAGAAGGTCAGTCACAGGCTATCTAGTTAAGTTTGGAGAAGCACTCATTTCCTGGAAATCTAAGAAACAAGAAACAGTTTCAAGAAGCTCAGCAGAAGCTGAATTCAGGAGCATGGCTACATGTGCAGCTGAAATAACATGGTTGATAGGGTTGTACAAGGAACTAGGAGTGAATGTGGATCTTCCTGTAAATGTAATCTGTGACAGTAAAGCTGCCATTCAAATAGCAGCCAATCCAATATTTCATGAAAGAACAAAACATATAGACATCGATTGCCACTTTGTCAGAGAGAAAATATGTCAAGGGATGCTGAAAACTGAGCACATAAGCACTAAGGATCAACTTGCTGACTTACTCACCAAAGGCTTGGGAAAGGCACAACACAGTTTACTTCTTAATCAGCTCGGAATGAAAAATGTATTTCAACCATAAGCTTGAGAGGGAGTGTAGGTTAGTGAAGGTTGTTAACAAGCTTATGGTGTAAGAAAGGTTGTTAGAGTGGAAGGAGTTAGTTAAGAAGTTGTTAGAAAAGTTGGTTAGTTACATGTGCTTGTAGAGTTTTCTATAAATAGAGCTCACACCAAAGGCATGACTCAATTCTTTTATGAATGAAACAGTTTCTTTCTCTCTCTTATCTTTTCTGTTTCTCTGCATTGCTCTATTTCTTCTTCCTCAAGTTTACTTAAACTCTCCATCAATGGAGTTATCATATAGCATTATAGTCGTGCCTACGGAAGGACACTGCTTTCAGCAACAAAGACATTGAGAAATCATTTGTCATATGAAATATCCTACTTGTTAGGGGCAGTCAGATCCATTCTTTAGACTAGTACTATATATGGATAAATACACAGACAGAGTCCAAACCCATTGTCACAAAAGATTAGGCATTTGGCCATGAAACTTTTTCAGTTTTTCACGGAGTTCAATTTAGAAAACATGTATGGCCATAAAATTCCAGAATTAATTAAAAGTTAAAAACAACTCCAATTTTCAAAACGTATTTTTCAATTTGAAACAAAAACTACTTCTTTCAAGTTTCACAATAAAACATGGTCAAACGCCCACGAATCAACCTCTAACTTAAAAATCTTGGATCCATCAACATTATTTATATGCTGAACAATTTATTCAGATTGTGAGTATAGTAGAAAGAGATAAAAGAGAGAGTTTGAAGATTTACAAGCTGTGGAGAAATGACGTCCGGCAGTATAGAACGAGTAGCTTTCCTAGCACGCCTAGAAACCTTCTTAAACATGCTCTGCACAAACCTAACGAGTAAATCAATACTGCTCTCGGTCTCTTCTTCCTCATCGCTCTCTTCGACATCATCCTCTTCCTCCACCATTTCATCACCTTCAAAATTCATTCGGTACATCCTTTCTGCTGCTTCTCCAATCGACTCATCAAACTAAAACACCGAAAAAGAGGGTTCAAACAAAAAGTTAAAATGGGACGAACTCGAACAAAATCAAAGGGGTCCAATGAGTAGAGAGCCCAGTCTAACCAGTTCAAAATTGAAAATGCAGTTAATAAGGATTGAAAAGGAGAAAAGAAGAAGAAGAAGATGGACCTTGGCATGGCAAATGGTGAGTGTGGGGTTTCGAAAAGGAAGAGATAAGGAGTGAGAAGTTGGAGAAAGAGAAGATGAACTTGAGTATAATCGGAAGGGAAATGGTGATATTCGGGGCAGTACGGCAGCTCCCGCCATTCAATTTCTGATGGAACTGATTGGTCGTCTCGTCGGTTAAGATTCTGTGGAATTCGCATCGCAGCAAAATGATAAAAAAAGAAAGGTTCACACTCCTGCTGGTTGTCACCAATTTTCCGTTAGAGGCATGATGTCATGGACTTGCACTTACCTAAGATTTTTATGCTCTAATTGACAACATACTTACTATCTTTCGTGATCTCGTAAGTTTAATAGAACTTTTTAGCTAAGATCACTAAGGGAACACGAGCTTCAGATACTATTCACAATGTGCTTCTTCTCTTTTCTCAATGGCCAAGTGACGGGTCATAACACTTAGCTCTATTGCTTTTTGATTGTAACAATTTTCATTTTTAAATCAAATTGTATAAGTTTTAAGAAGTATTTTTTTATATCATATAAATATGAAAAATATTATAATTAATAATAATTTTTTAATATTTAAATTATTATTTTAATATATTAAATTAATTTAAACTAATTTAGATTTGAAACTCAAAATAAGCTAAGTTAAAAAGGCTTTGAGAAAATCCAGCTCATTTTCATTTTGTCCAAATTCTTCTTTGGATTTGCAACACATGAAATAAGTTAAATTTAGAGATTTTTTATGTAACAACTGGCCATGTCATCATGCCAACTGCTTAAAGTTTCCTATGTGAAAGCTTACAAGGAAAGTAGATTAGTCCATAATGGAAGAATCTAGAGAAATGTGGTGATTTTACAAGGAAGGTATTTGGAAGAAGAGACTTATTTATAAATATATAACGACTAGTTAATGATTATTATTTACATATTAGTTCCTAAATAAGTAGTATAAATAGAGGGACATCCATTTGTGAAGTCATCAAACAAAAACCAACTAAAGTTCTCTATAACACAATTCTTCCTAACAATTCTCTTAAATTTTCACTATAATTCTCTTAGCGATTCGTAGAGTCTTAGGCTAAGTGGAATAACAAAATTGTGAGCAAGTTGTCAAGTGCTTAGTCAATGACTAAGGACATGGCAATATGGTATTAGAGCAAAGTTGCAACTGAGGAAATGGCAAAAAACGGAGAGATCAATGTTGCTAACACCTAAGCGGATTTCCCCCAGGATGCAGTCAGCAAGAAGGGCTATAGCAAAAAAGAGAATATCGCCAACAACAACCAAGAGGTACCGCTCGAGGTTGAGAAAATAAAAGACTTACATCCCAAGAACATTTGACCACTGAGACAAGTAAGGATGATGTGGAGGTCCTACCTGAGGACGTCTTAGTTGGTAGAGGGTGGTTCACGAAGGTTAATGTGGGAATAAATGTAGTCAAGATATTAGGCCAACGTTTGGGTGTGTTGAGTGTAGTCCAAGCAATCTTGAGGAACATTCTCTTTAGGAGATTGAGAGCATCCAAAATGATTTGGATAAGTGTACACAACTGAAAAATAGAGATGACATGGATTGTCACTATCTTAGAGTGCAGATTCATGGAGGCATTGAGCACTATCAATGCCATGAATGAAAAGAGTGTAACACCCCCTAAAATATTCTAACTTGGATAGCCTAAGAAATCCTAGAAGAACTTGAGAAACCTGTCACTCTCCAGTGACCACGAGAGGGCTTCTATGACCCGTAGGTTGGCCTTGTGGTTCCGTTCACACTTGGATAAATTTTGAGTTTTAGGAACTCATCCCTCAGACAGGCTCTATGGCTCGTACAATCTCCTACAAATTGTAGTTAATGCTCGTAAGTGAGATTCAGAGACTTAAAAGATTTGATTGTACAGGACGAGACCGGTCCACAACCCGTAGAAAGTTTTACGATATGTAGAGGGGGGTCTCATGTACCCCTGTCCTAAGACCAGTCCCAACACCTTTCCACGAGAGGGCCTACAACACATAATAAAGACTATGACATGTAGTCTTAGTCCCATGGTTCCAAGCCCAAAGATCATAATGGTTATACTTTTTCCACGAACATATAGGATGAGCCCGTAAAAAGAACTATGACCCATAGAAGCTTGGTCGTAGATTCAGGAACCTGGGACCCCAATTGCCACAAGAATCACTCTATGAGTCGTAGAGTGAATTACAAGTTTTGAGTAATGCTAGAGTTCAAGAGATTTTCCCAAGGTCTACAATTTTTTAAGTAAAGTTTCAGTCTTTTATGTACGTAAGACTATCCATAGAATCGGATTGAGTTCATGCATGACACTACATCTAAATTCCATCTTTGTTGAGATTGAGTCGAGTTTGACCTGGTTTCTTGAATTCCTAACGAGTTAATTCTTCTTTTATTAAGTTCTATTAATTTATGCATTGAGAGTGTCTCTTATCCCAAAAGAGATATTTTATAGTAAATCCATTGAGATTGAGCATCCCTTACCTTGGTAAGGTATTGGATGTGTGTGGCAATGATATCACTTTATTATATCATCACTAGCTCATAAGTGATGGTTATCGGTTAGAGAAACTCCCTAATGAGTAAAGATACTTTATTTTACAGAGTTGCATATATTCACTTTTGATTGTTGAGCATTGTTTTATTCTTAAATTTGTATACCATATTGAGTTGCGTTGTGTTTTAGTCCTTATCATTAAGTATTCTTTGAGTTGTTTCCTTTCAGCTATATTATATACCATACATTTCACGTACGGATGTTATTCAATACTGTATCATTTTATGATGCAAGTACTGATACTAGGGATCCTAAATAGGTGCATAGTTGAAGACCTACATATCCATCTTAATTGGTGAGCCTCCTTACATCCAGAGGACTTTATTTAGTTATTTCTTTTCATAACAGTTTATTTCATTATTGAGTAGCTCTTTGAGGTAGCTATGAATTTATCTTGGCATCTTTATATGAGTTGATACAGGCTTCATATATAGAGTCAGATGATGTTAGACTGGAGTCTATTTTCAAAAATTATTCTTTATGCGATAGAGTTATGATTCGAGTTGTATTTTGAGTTGCATTTTCGAAAGCTATTATTTTGTTGGCTTTGATGGTTAAGATCCCACTTGAGTAATTTTTTGAGTTCATTGAGTCTTTCGCTGATTGAATAAGTGATCAGGCAAAGTGGTTCACTTGGAGACTAGCAATAGTTTCTGAGTGCTAGCAACATCTAGGACATACGCTCGGGACCTGACAAACTTGGTATTAGAGCAAAGAGTTCAAGAGTCCTAGGGTGTCTATGAAACCATATTTAGTAGAGTCTCGCTTATGAATATGTCATGCACTACACTTATAATCAGAAGGTTACAATACATTAAAAATTGTTTCACTTTTTTTTTATTCAAAGTTTGTGCGTAGAGTTTAACTCTATAAAAGTTTCTTTCTAACTTATGCGTCACGTATTTGCAGATCATGCTTCCTAAGCGTACTGCCAATTAGAGAAACATTACTAGCACCAAGGTTCCACAGTTCAAGATGCCGCCATAGATAGGGACAAAAGCTAGGGGCCAACGTGCGAGGTTCACTAAGGCTCTTGAGGCACCTACTACTCCATCCACTCCCACTTTCAAGGCTGATTTTAAGGGAGCTATTGTTATGTCAATCAGTGGGTGGTCGCTCAATCTGGTCATTATAACTCCCTAACTCCTAGATCCAGTTCTCAAGAGTCGTCTGCTTTAGTCGGTCTTCACTAGGTCTAAGGTTGAGAAGGATCAATAGAATTTTATAGATGACATGTGGAAGTCTTGATGGTTATGCATACGACCGAGATTAAGGGAGTTGAGTTTACTTCCTACCAACTCAAAGATATGACTAATGTTTGGTACAATCAATAGGAAGAGAGTTGTGGTGAGGATGTAGAGCCTGTAGTTTGGGATGAGTTTGAGAGTGCATTCCTTGACCACTTCTTTCCTAAAGAGTTGAAGGATGCTCAGGCTGAAGAGTTTGTGAACTTGAAATAAAGAAAGGATGATAGTGAAGGAGTACAATGTTAAGTTCATCTAGTTATTCAGATATGCCCCAGAGACGATTCTACACATAATAGCTAAGATGAGAAAGTTCATATGTAATTTGGATAAGCATGTGGAGAAAAAGTTCAAGGCATCACTTGTGGTTTCTAACATGAATATCTTAACGCTTATGGTAAGTGCTTAACAAATTGAGGAAGATAAGAAGAAGGATAGATAAAAGCATTAGGAAGAAGGCTAAGTCAACAAGACTTGTTCTTAGCCAGGAAAAGCAAGGTAATGGTGATGGGTAGTACTTTCAAAAAAGGTCTTCGGGTTAGACACCATCAATAGCTAGTGCATCGGCATCCAAGAGTCATCAAAACCATAGAGATCAGGGTTTGTTTTGACACAAGGGAGTGTGGTAGGTGTGGTAGACTTCATTTGGGTGAGCACCGCCAAAGGCACCAATGGTTGCTACCAGTATGGGTAGGCAGGCCATTGTTAGAAGGATTGTCCAATGGAGAGACTAAATGTATGGCAACAAGTCCTAATCTTCTTCTGCAACATCGCAAGATCAAGGTAATCAGAGAGGTTCCACTACTGGAATAGGCAGAGGTACAAACCATCTGTATGCTATGGGTAATCGCCAAGACAAAGAGAACTCGGTTGATGTTATCTCTAGTATGCTCAGAGTCTTTTCTTTTGATGTTTATGCCTTACTTGACCCAGGTGTGATGTTATTTTTTGTGACCCCACATTTGGCTAAAATATTGGAGATCCAGCCTGATCATCTTCTTAATCCTTTCAATATTTCTACTCATGTTGGTGAGTCTATTTTCACTAAGAGAGTCTATAGAGATTATACTATTTCCATTTATCATAGAGATATCATTGATGACTTAGTTGAGTTATATAGGATTAATTTTGATGTTATTATAACACCTCCATGCGACTTGTAATATCCTTATGGTGTATTTCTTGAATATCTTAAAAATTCGTGCATTATTTGGAAAATCCAACTTCTTATTCTTTTTCAGAGGCAAAATTGTGCAGGAATCCTTCAATTTTTAGGTGACCCGTATTGAAAAATAATTTTTTGGGTGATTTGGGCCTAAACCAGAAGGATGCGCGTCAAGTCCACATTGCCCACCTGTTCCCCCATAGTACAAAAGTGGCTAAACTCATTCTTAGGCCAAAATAGGGGAAAATTAAACTTCGCGTGAAAATGACCTAACAAGGAGCAAGTCCACGTCGCCCTTTGGTTCCCGCACAGTTTTTTTGAACTTTCTAATCAAGTGAGCTAATTAGGTCATAAGCCAACACCCTTATAGACGAGAACCCTCTATTGTTCCACCATTTGTAGCCCTAATTCACTTAAGGACTCTCTCAAAATCCTCTCAAATCCTCACCAAATTTCCTCAATCAATTCCAAGATTTTCAAGGGCTTTCATTGGAGTTCAAGAATTCAAGTGAATCCTTCAAGTCTCATTAAGTTTCCTTCATTTATTTCAAGGATTTAAGGAATGTGGGTCTTCATTCATGGGTTCTTCCACCCATGAAGCCCAACTCTCCTTTTTGATAAAATTCCATAATTTCAAGGCTTGATACTTTATGGGTACTTCCTATTATGCATTATGAACATGATTTAAGTTTGATAAGTATTGATTGGATTAATTGAAGGTTTATCCTATGAGTTGATTTATGACTATTGAAGCTATGCATGATATGAAACTATGAGGACTATGAAAGATTATGAATTTTCGAATGGTTTTCATGATACCCAAATTGGGGTTTTACCTACAATGTTGGTGGGTTGTTTTGAATGATTCATAAATGACTTTATTTCACTCCTCTCGTGTTCTATACTCTTGAATTGCATGCTTTTGAGTTCATATGCATATATGCACCATGTTTTGACTAAGGACATGTGATAAGCTTCTATGTTGTTGAAAGTCTTATGGCAAGATATGCCAATTATGAATGTTATGAATGTTTAAGGACTATTATGCATGCTATGAGCTCATGAGAATTTTATAAAAGGTATGGAAGATATGAAGCCCTTTCTTTGATTCTATAAGCTATGGTTTTTGATGAGCTACTCTTTGATGATATTTTGATGTTATGAGACTATGCATATTGTGACTATGATTATGATTTAAATATTCCATGGAGTTGTTGACCTAGCACCGAGAGGACCTTGATAGTCTCACATTGTCCCTAAACTATGTGCCACCAGAGGTTTGTTTTGATTCCCTAAATGGGCTTGCACCTACCGAAAAATCCATGCCGTAAGGTAAGGATATTTGTTGACACCTACTGAAAAGCCATGCCGTAAGGTAAGGGCATCTTGTGAAACTTACTGAAAAGACCATGCGGTAAGGTAAGGGCATCTTGTGAAACCTACCAAAAAGGCCATGCCATAAGGTGAAGTTTTTGGTTTACCTTGGCAAAGTAGACCACTTTTTGGTCCATGCAGAATGAACATCAAAATTTCAAGTAGTAGCTCGCTTGGTCTTATATGTCGGTTATGGTCCCTTGCCACACATGTATGATATGATATACAATTTGGCTATCTTCATGCATGTTTTGACTAAAGCATTGATCATTCACGTCATGTTAAGCCTATATGCATATTGTTTAATTATGGATTATGTTTCCTTGTTGCATTGCACCCCGCATACTTAGTACATTTTAAGTACTAGGGCATACTTTTTGCCTACATAATCTAACCATCTAGGGACCGGATCTCCTACTCATCCTCCTCCACGTGGCTAGTTCATTGGATTGAAGATTGCTATTGGTGAGTCCTCCATTTCGGGGAAAACAACCATTTCCTTTTATGCTATGTTAAAGACTTATTTACTTTTGAGGGTGAGCCTGGGAGATGTCTTGGCCCCCGTTCCACTTATGCTAGAGGTGTTGTTGGATATATATATATATGTGTGATGAGCTTGACTCCTATGATGCTTATGTAATTATGGAAGACTTCCTTTAGTCCCTATCCCTTTTATGTGTTGTTTAATGTTGATGATATGAGTTGGAAGTCCTCTGCCCCTACTTTCCCCATAGTGTGAGTCATACTTACCCTCCCCTTAGTCTTGCTTGCTATGTGATGGTTGATGTCGCCCAAGATACACCTCCTTTTTTAGGCTAAAGCGGTCGTTGTCAAGAAATAGACCCTAACCAAGGTTAGAGTCGAACCCAAGGGAATAATGTAGACTTAGAAGAATTTAATACTTCAATTTCAGTTTATTAACCAACTTATTTCCCCAAAAAAAGGGGGGGGGGGTTGATAATAACTAATTAAAGTAATGCTACATTAAAACAAGTGTGTAACCAATATGACGATAAACTAGGGTATTGTGTTCCCCATGATTCCCTAACTTAGTATCGCCAGATAACCGAATTCTTTTCTAGGGTGTAGCATGCAGAATAGTAAGTTAACTTCACCAAACCCTTTGGCCAAGGCGAGAGGCGAATTTCACTATGTGACTTGGTCCATCTCCGCAATGTGCCATTACTAACACTTACCCATTGTCCCAGTACAACTTCCCCTTGGCCCAGTTTGGTTCATTAGACAAGAAAAATCGATTGAATCCTATTAATTAATCTCTTTTCTTATTCATTACTACCTTGGATCAATCAGTAACACTAGACGAGTTCTATATTGGCCACTATTAAAACGAAGAGAATTAATTAATACATGCATGCACACTTTTCAAGAATTATGAATTATTCGATTTTACCTTGTAAGTTCTTCATTGTTCCCACAATCCTAGTTTTGGATTTAGCTACTCATGATTTGTGTAGATGCAAGACTTATGAATTTGAATAATATAATAGAACACTTATACAATTGAATTAAGCACAAGAAAATCCAAACTTTAATGAGAATCACATGATTATAATTAGAAGATAAAATTAAAGTGTACAAGTGTTTCTCAAAACTCTCCAATGTTTTCTGCTCAGTATCACTGCTCTCTCTTCTGGAAAAGTAATCTAAAAACCTATATATATTGTTTAAAATACAAATCCAAAACAAAATAGGATAACTGAGTCGGCGCGCTTCATGAGATGCACTACGATCCGTATAGTAATTTATGGCCCATATTCGGGCTTTTGTACTTCATTACTGCAAATCTGGACTTGGCCTCTACGATACCCCTCTATGGCCCATAAAAGATTCTATGACCCCTATGGGGTTTCGTCTGGTGAAACTTCAAAAAGTCCTTCTTCTCTAAACCTTAGGGTACGAGACTTGATCTACGACTCGTAAATTGTTCCACGACTCGTTTGCATGTTTGTAGACAAAACTTCAGAAATCCAGCCCTCACTGGAATTTAACGCGAAACCTTCTTCACGTCCCGAAGAATACTCTACGGCTCGTAAAGGGTCTCGTGGATCCTTAAAATCAGCAACTTCTGCATATTTTGTCCAAATCAATGCCAACCTTAAAATCTTGGAAACAAACACATAAATACTTAAAACCTACTAACATCACATTGGGATCACACAAAATTCCAAGTCTCATGCATCAAAAGTGTTGTATTTTGACAATACATCAACACCCTCAACTAAAAATTGTTGCTTGTCCTCAAGCGACAGACTCAATCTAGATAAACTACATAATAACACATAGACCTCAATCTAATGGCATACATTTCATCAAACTCAAGCACAGATACCCACACCACTTTTCAAAACACAACCAGATAGTTATCCAGCAAAACAATATAGACTAGTGCATGCGACGATACAAATATGACAAGCAAGGTGCTATCAACAAGCCACAATCACTGAATAAGTCTAATATTGATAATGCAATGCAAGTTCCCTTAAAGAAAGAAGTTCCATATCTCACTCACAATGATGTTTTCATGTATAACCTTGAGACTATGCAAAATTGCTCACTCTCACAAAAGATATTCATGTATCGTGCCCAATACCATATGCTTGCCCTATACTTGATGACTAAGACTTTTGACTACTTGGACTAGGATCAATTTTGGACTTTACAGGCTTGTAACATAGGCTCAGGGGGCTTTGGTATGATATTTTGAAAAAATAGTGACTAAAGGCCCTCCTTGACACTGCATTTTCCTATATTTTTTCCCTACCAACATTGTTACTTTCATGCTATTCTCCCTTTCTCCTATTTCAAGCTTTTCTAGGTGCATCCTTTTCATTTTTCCAGCTTTTTGCCTTGTTTTACACTTCATTTTTCCTTTTAGCTAATAACTAAGGCATCATTTATTTTTCTTGCACCCAATACATATTTTTACTCCTTTTCAATGTGTCAGTAACTTTTCCCCTCATTTTGTGTTTTACCCTTAAACATTGGCCTGAGTTGAGGTGCTCATTATCCAACCTCAGAACCAGGGCCACTTTTGGTAGCCACCCTCAACATAGGTTTTATTTTGCCTTAGTCAAGGTGCACAATGTCCAAGGAAGGACCAGGGCCAATTTTAGGATTTTACAACAAACAAGGCTAGGTCACTGAGGTTTCTACAAAGAATAGGTACATGTTAGGCTCAAACATTAGGATCAAGGGATATTTTGCACATTTGGTTGGTTATTTAGGCTACGTGGACTGTTATGAACAATGTCCTAAAATCCTTTCCTAACCAACTAACCTAAAGTCTAAATTAGAGTAATAGGGCAAGTTCTGAATTATGATACAAGACATGGATTTGGAAAATTAAGCTCATACTCACATGGCACTGATTACACTATCAACAAACGACTCACATATTATGCTTTTTGTCTTAATTTTATCCTCACTTATCAGAACAAGCATTGTTAACATAATTAAACATGCATGGTTGCTATCTAGACTAACTAATCATAATTTGGTAGGTATCATTTTTCATAAAGAAGCACAAAAGCACATATAAGCCACATATATCAATACTATATTCTACTAATACTACCTAAACATCCTTAACATGCCGGTTCAATAGAAAATAAATATCCATAGGGAAAAAGAACACAAGCAAGAAAACCCACAGGAGTCATAAATTGGGGTAGTTATGGACCAAGGTTACTCATAATCACTAAGGCCCAAAACTACCCACATCCCATCTTAAAAGAGGTGCATTGTCCTCAATGCACACAATCAAAACAAAATAAAGCACTGGGGTAAAAGAATATACCTGGGCGCCTAAGTGCCAGTGTATGGCTGAGTCTGACCACTGCGTGGTGGCCTCCTCAGTAGTAGAACCATGAATGGATGGGCCAACACCCTTCACCTACTCTAGCTCACGAGCCTGTCGTATCTCCTCTTCCTATCTCGACAGCCTTAAGACAAGCTCGAGCTCCTCCTACTCTGTCAGCCCTGCATGTAGCCGACTATATTAGGATAATCACTAGTGATAGGACTCTTCTCATGTGAAGGCTATACAAGAACCTCAGGAGAAAATAAGTCCACCACCGGCATCGGGAGTGAAGTCTCAAGTAGTGATACCGGTGCCGCTAGCGCTGCTGTCATATCGGCCTGGAGTCACTGGATCTCTGTTTGTAGGGCCATCAAATCTATGGGCCGGGCCATGCTCAACCTCTGTTGGACCCTCTCCCCAAAGGAATTAATGCAGGCATCCATAGTGGAAAGTTGGTCCTAATTAGCAACGACTTTGAATGCTTGCATGCGACCGTTTGACTCTGTGATGGCCAGGCAGACCCAAGGCCTAATCTACTGAACTAAATGAATCAACTAAGACTCAGCATGTGATAATCTCTACGCCATGCCCTGAATAGATATTGTGGACACGTAAATCGTGACCGCGAGTGTTGTCTGTGATGAAGTGGCCTGTGGTGCAAAAGTAGTAGTAGTGGGCCCCTCTCCTCATCTGCCTCGGTCTGTGAAGACCTCTTCTTTATAGCATCAGTAGTCTAGAGAATGAAGACTTTTTGAAGTTTATCAGAAGAGACACCCTTTATGGGCAGTAAACCATTTTACAAGTCGTAAAGGGATGTCGTAAAGGAGAAGTCCAATTTTCCAGCAATAATGTACAAGACCACGAATGGGCCGTGAACTTTAATACGGGCCATAAAGTGCTGTGGTAGAGTGTGCAGACCAATTCTCCTAAGTTGTTTAGGATTTGAATTTCAATTATTATAAATAGGTCTTTTAGGTTATTTTTCATAAGTTCCACTAGTTCACGTAAGTTTAGGTTAGTTTTAGGTGAGTGCACAAAGAACTCAATATTCTTAGATAGAAAATTATTAGATAGTCTTTGAAAACACTTGTGGTTTATTTCAATCTTCAAGCTTGTGATTTTCATTGACATTGGATTTGGTTGTTCTTATTCAGGTGTTTAAGTGTTTAATTATGTCTTCTAAATTCATAATCTCTTCATCTACACAAAACTTGAGTAGTTAAATCCGCAACTAGGGTTGTGGGAATCATGAAGAACTAACAAAGTAAAACTAGATAATTTACGATTCTTGAAAGGTGTATATGCATGTATTAATTGCCTCTCTTCGTTTTGCATGTTTTCTGATAGTGGCCAACATTAGAACCCGCTAGTGTTACTGACTAGACCAAGGTAGTAATGAATAGGAAAAGAGATTAATTAACAGGATTCGATTGATGTGTTCTTGTCTAATCAACCAAATTGGACCAAGGGGAGGTTGTACTGGGACTTATAAGTAATGGTTAGTAATGCACACTATGGAGATGGGCCCATCTCCATAGTGTGCACTACTCGGATTGGTGAACTTAAATTACCTTTGACCAAAGGGCTTGGTGAACTTAAATTACCGTCCTGCATGCTATACACTAGACAAGAATTAGGTTATCCGGTGATACTGAGTTGGGGAATCATGGGGAACACAACACCCTAGTTGCTCTCCATTATTGATCTTTCTCTCGTGATAGTTAGTTTATTTTTCTTATTGATTTTTGCGAACCCCCCCCCTAGGGAATTGAGTTGATTAACTACTCAAATTGCATATTGGTGAATTTTCTTGAGTCTGCGTATTCCCTGTGGGTTCGACCCTAACCTTGGTTAGGTTTTATTTCTTGACAGTGACCGCTTTATCCTATAAAAAGGAGGTGTAACTTGGGTGACATCAACAACACTTTTAATGCTTAAAACTTGAAATTTTGTGTGTTCTCAATGCGATGTTAGTAGGTTTGATGTGTTCTTATGTTTGTTTTGTAGGATTTCAGGGTTGGCACAATGTTTGGGAAAAATATGTAGAGGTTGCTGATTTTGAGGATCCACGAGACCCTTTACGGGCCTTAGAGTATTCTACGGGCCATGAAGGAGGTTTCGTATGCAATTCCAGTGAAGGGTGGATTTGTGAAGTTTTGTCTATGAACATGCAGACCAGTCGTGAAACATTTTATGAGTCGTAGAGCAAGTCTCGTCGTACCTTGAGGATCTGAAAGTAAAGACTTGCGAAAATTCCATCAGATGAAACCCCTTACGGGCCATATAATCTTTTACGGGCCGTAGAGGGGTTATGTAGAAGCCAAGTCTAGAATTAAAGCAATAGATTACAAATATTTTATGGGATTTAGAGGGGTTACGTAGAAGCCAAGTCCATAATTGAAGCAACAAAGTACGAAAGCAGCGAAAGATAGTAGAGAAAAACATTAGAGAGTTTGAGAAGCACTAGTAACCTTTAATTTCATCTTCTAATTACAATCTTGTGATTCTCATTGAAGAGTTGGATTTACTTGTGCTTAATTCAATTATGTTAGGGCTCGATTATGTTATTCAAATTTGTAAGTATTGCATTTACACAAATCATAAGTAACTAAATCCACAACTAAGGTTGTGGGAACCATGAAGAACTAATAAGGTAAAATCGGATAATTCGTAATTCTTGAAAAGTGTGCAAGCATGTATTAATTAATTCTCTTCATTTTAAATGTTTTCTAATGGTGGCCAACATTAGAACCTGCCTAGTATTACTGACTGGACCAAGGTAGTAATGAATAGGAAAAGAGATTAATTAATAAGATTCGTTCGATGTTTCTCGTCTAATCAGCCGAACTGGGCTAAGGGGAGGTTGTACCGAGACAATAGGTAAGGTTTAGTAATATCACACTACGGGGATAAACTAAATCACATAGTGAAATTTGCCTCTCGCTTAGGCCAAAGGGTTTGGTGAACTAAACTTACTGTTCAGCATGCTACACACTAGAAAAGAATTCAGTTATCTAGTGATACTAAGTTAGGAACTCATAGGGGACACAACACCCTAGTTTCTCTTCTCATTGGTTAAACACTTGTCTTAGTTTAGAATTATTTTTACTTGTGATTATACCCCCCCCCCGGGGGAGATAAGTTGGTTAATAAACCCAAATTGCAAAATTGAATTTTTCTAAGTCTATCATATTCCCTTGGATTTGACCCTAACCTTGGTTAGGTTCTATATCTTGACAACGACCACTTTAGCCTTACAAAGGAGGTGTAGCTTGGGCGACATCAAGATTTTGGCCACACCTAGGTTATATGCTTGGAGCATTATAAAGATAAAGGCACTTAAAGAGCCAATCGATGTTGGCGTGACTGAGATAGCCATAAACGTTATCATGAAAAGGAAAGCAAAGGTTGAAGATCCCAAACCACCAATGTTCAGAGGGGTTTGTGATGCAGTAATGTTGTTCCAAACAAGAAGGATTGATAATTGCACTTATGTATAGATTATCGGGTGCTACATAAAATCATAGTAAAGAACAAGTTTCCATCGTGTTAATATCAAACTTATGTGATGAACTCAAACAAGACAAGTACTTTAACAAAGATCTTCGCAAAAGCTACTACCAGGTTCACATTGCCAAGGAATATGAGACGAAGACAACATTTGTGACAAGACATGGAGTCTTTAAGTGGTTGATAATGCCCTTCGACTTAACTATCATATTTGCTACATTTTTCACCCACATGAACAAGATCTTCCCTCCCTATATTAATCAGTTTGTGGTCTATACTTAAATGATATAGTCATCTACAACAACACCTTGGAGGAGCACATAGAGAACTGAAGGAAGATTTTCCAAGTCTTGTGGGAGAACAATTTATACGTTAAAATAGAGAAGGCAAGTTTGCACAATCAAAGGTACACCTCTTGGGCCTTGTCAAGCAATGGTGATCTATGATGGACGAAGCTAAGGTGCAAGCTATCTAGGAGTTGGAGGCACCTAAAAAGGTAATTGAGTTGAGATATTTTCTTTTCCTTGTTAACTACTATCATCAATTCATTAGTGGATATTCAACCAACACAACACCCTTTATCAAGTTGCTAAAGAAGAATAATCCATGGGTTTAGATAGAACATCGTCAAAAGGCATTTTATGGCCTTAAGAAAATTGTGACAGAGGAGCCAATATTGGCATTGCTAGACTTTACCAAGATATTGAGGCACATACATATTTATCTAGTATTGCCATTGGAGGTGTCTTAATATAAGATAAATATTCTATAGCATTCGAGAGCTATGAGATAGAGCGATGTTACACAATGCAAGAAAAATAGATAACTGCCATTGTGAATTTCCTTCACATATGGAGACATTACCTACTCAGGTTGAAGTTCGTAGTAAAGACTAATAGGAACCTAATTGGACAGTTAGAATTCAAATCGATGCAAAAATTGAAGTGAGAAAAGATATATCTTCAAAAATTAATTGAGTTTATGGGGAGCACTGATGTCGGCCAAGCTATACCTCCTTTTTGAAGGTTGAAGCGGTCGTTATCAATATATATAAACTAACCGAGGTTAGTGTCGATCCCACAGGGAATAGGGTAGACTTAGAGAAATTTCAAGTAGTTTGAGTTGATTAACCTACTTATCTACCCGGGGGGAGGGGGAGGGGGAGGGGGAGGGGGAGGGGGAGGGGAGGTTTCGTAAAACTATGGAAAGAAATCCTAAACTAAGACAAGTGTCAAATCAGTATGAAGAGTAACTAGAGTATTGTGTTCCCCATGATTCCCTAACTCAATATTACTAGAAAATCTAATTCTTTTCTAGTGTGTAACATGCAGAACAATAATTTCAGTTCACCAAACCCTTTGATCCAGGTGAGAGGTAAATTTCACTACATGATTTGATCCATCCCCGCAGTGTGACATTACTAACCCTTACCTATTGTCAGTACAATCTCCCTTTGATCCAGTTTGGTTAATTAGACGAGAAACATCGATCGAATTCTATTAATTAATCTTTTTTTCTATTCATTACTACCTTGATCCAGTCAGTAACACTAGGTGAGTTCTAACATTGGCCACCGTGAAAAAGCATTCAAAATGAAGAGAGTTCATTAATACATGCATGCACACTTTCCAAGAATTACGAATTATCCGATTTTACCTTGTTAGTTCTTCATGGTTCCCACAACCCTAGTTGTGGATTTAGCTACTCATATTCAGTGTAAATGCAATAATCATGATATTGAATAACATAATTAAGCACTTACACAATAAAATTAAGAATAACAAATTCAAGCTCTTCACCAAGAATTACAAGTAAGAATTAAGAACACAAAATATTGTTTTCCAAGTGTCTCACAATGTTTCTCACTTTTTTCTTACTGACTCTCAAATGTTCCATGCAAAAAAAAACCTAAAAAACCTATTTATAGTACTTAAAATACAAAGCGAAATCAAAATAGGAGAACTGGATTGACATGCTCTACGCATAACTCTAAGGGCCATATAAACTTCTACGGCCCATAGTCAGGGCTTCATGGATTCATTCTGTAATTTTGGGGTGACTTATACGAGATCTATCTATGGGTTGTATAAAGTTTTACGGTCCGTGGAGGGTTTTTTCTGATGACTTTCAGCAACTCTCCACTTTTTAATCCTCATGGTATGACACCTTGTCTATGACTCGTAGAATTTTTTATGCCTCATCTACATATTAGTAGACTTAACATTAGCAAATCACCTTTCGCGGGATTTTTCTATGAAACCTACTCAACGGCCCGTGGGAACTTCCAGGGCCTGCAAAAGGTATCGTAGAACAACAATTTCTACACACTTAGCTCAAAAATCATGCCAACCCTGTAATCTTGGAAAAAAACATAAAAGACATCAAATCACTAACATCGCTATGAGAACACACAAAATTCCAAGTTTTAAGCCTCAAACGTGTTGTATTTGATAACACATTAACACTCTCAACTTAAAATTGTTGCTTGTCCTCAAGCAACATACTCAATTTACATAAGCAATACAATAACACACAAACCTCAATCTAATGGCATACGTCATATTAGAGTCAAGATCAGATACTCACACCACTCTTAAAAGCATACCAGATAGCTATCAAGCAAACCAATGCAGATCAACACATGCGACAGCGCAACTATGACAAGAAGGCAATCATTAATAAGAGATATTCATTGAATAAGTCTAATGTCAACAGTGCAATTCAAGTTCCCTCATAGAAAGAAGTCCCATATCTCACTCATGATGAAATCTCCATATTCAATGGTTGGGACTACACAGAATCACTCACTCTCACAAAAGACATTCAAATACCATGCTCAATACCATATGCTTTCCCCTATACTCATGACTATGACCTTTGACTACTTGGACTAGGATCACTTTAGGACTTTATTGGCTTGTAACTTAGGCTCAGGAGGCTTTGGTTTGATGTTTTTGGAACATAGTGACTAAAGGCCTTCCTAGACACTACGTTTTCTACACTTTTGCCCTACCAACTCTATCATTTTTCATATCATTCTCCCTTTCTCCTATTTCATGTTTTTTTTGGGCGCCTTACTCTCATTTTTCAGCTCTTTGCCTTTTGTTTTGACATTATTTTTTAGCTCATTGATTAGGCATCTACTCATTTTTCTTGCACCTAGAACACATTTTTATCCCTTTTCCATGTATCACTAGCTTCCACCCCATTTTGTGTGTTTACCCTTACACAAGCCACCCTCAACTTAAGCTTTTGGCCTGAGTCGAGGTGCACAATATCCAACCTAGGAACCAGCGCCACTTTTGGTAGCCACACTCAACTTAAGCTTTTTGCGTCAGTCAAAGTGCACAATGTCCAAGGAAGGACCAATGGCAATTTTAAGATTTTACATTTAACAAGGCTAAGTAACTTAGGTTTTTACAAAGGAATGGGTACATGCATGTAACGACCTAGTCCAACACTGTGAAGTAATGTCCACTCTTGGGCCTAGCCCATCACGGATTTGTCCCTTTGGGCTCACCCCAAAATGTGCCTCACATAATATAGACCAGTCCTTTACTTATATACCCAACATCTCTCTTGTGTTTTGCCGATGTGGGACATCTCATCTCAAGATAGGTTGTTGCATACACCCCCTTTATGGACTTAGCGTCCTCGCTGAGATTTGCCCCACCGTATGGGATTCGCCTAGACTCAGCACTAAGGTTTGCCCTGCCTCACCGGGATTTTCCTAAATTCAGTTGAGCTCTAGCCCCACACCAATAAGGCTAACACAGGAGTGGATATGCTACCATCTGTAACGACTTAGTCCAACACTGTGAAGTAT
The DNA here is from genome assembly GCA_029948455.1 of Solanum rostratum. Lineage (NCBI taxonomy): Eukaryota > Viridiplantae > Streptophyta > Magnoliopsida > Solanales > Solanaceae > Solanum > Solanum rostratum. Next base: position 53,155,612 of record CM057053.1, read on the forward strand.
TATCCGCTCTTGGGCCTGTCCCATCACAGATTTTTCCCTTTGGGCTCACCCCAAAAGGCGCCTCATAGTATATATACTAGTTCTTTACATATATACCTAACATCTCTCTTGTGTTTTGCCGATGTGGGACATCTCACCTCAAGATGGGTTGTTATAATGCAAGGTTCAAAAATTGGGATCAAGGGATACTTTACACATTTGGTTGGTTATTTAGGCTAAGTGGATTACCATGAACAACGGTCTAAGATCCTTTCCTAACTAACTAACTTATAGTCTAAGTCAGAGTAACAGGGCAAGTTCTGAATTGAAATGTAGCATAAGAATTTAGGAAAGAAAACTCACACACATGGAACTGACTACACTATTAACAAAGATTCTAAGATCATGCTTTTCATCACAATTTATCCTCACTTATCAGAACAAGCACTGTCAACAAACAAACATGCATGGTTGCTGTCAAGACTAACAAAAACTTTAGTGAGTATCATTTTTCACATAAAAACAAACATATTCCATAGATATCAATACTATATGCTACTAATACTACCTACACATCCTAAACATGCCGGTTCAACAAAAAGTAAATATCCTTGGAGAAAATGAACTCAGGCAAGAAAATCCCTAGGATTCAAAATTTGGGATAGTTATAGTCCAAGGTTACTCAAACTTCACTAAGGCCTATGACTACCCACACCCCATCGAAAAAAATTTGCATTGTCCTCAATGCACAATATAAAACATTAGAGCACAGGGGTAAAACAATGCCTGAGCGCCTAGGCGCTGGTCTCTACCTGCGTTTGGCCACCTTCAACCTGCCTAGTGGCCTCTTTAATAGTCAAAGCATGTTCAGAGGGTCCATCACCCCTCACTCTCTCAAGCTCACGAGCCTGCCTTAACTCCTCATCTCGTATCGAGCGTATCCTAGAAAGCTCTAACTCTTGCTCCTCTATCATCCCTACCTACAGTCGCACTGTATCTGATCATCAACATAGGGCCTCTTCCTAAGGGAAGTGAGTGATGCATCCTCGGGGGAAAATTAATCAACCATCGACACTGAGGATCGACCGATGGGAATACAACTGATGCTGCCAATGCTGTGGTCATATTGTCCCAGAGTTGTTGGATCTCCTTCTGAAGGGTCGTCATATTTACTGGCCATGCTGTGCTGAGGCTCTACTAGACTCGCCTCTACTAGACTCGCCTCTTAAATACATCTATGCGACTATCCACGGGTGCGAGTCTTTCATGGATAGTGGCTACTGTGAATGCGTGCACGCAAGCCTCAAACTCTGAAATGGTCTAGTGGACCCAGGGCCTAATCTACTATAATAACTGAGTCAACTGTAACTCAGTGTGGGCCAACCTTTGTGCCATGGTCTGGATGGACGCCGCTGACACAAAGATTATGCTAGCGGGTGTTGTCGGTGTGGGCTCGACCTTTGGGGCAAAGGTAGTAGAAGTGGGCTCCCTCTCTAAATCAGCCTCAGTCTATGGGGGCCTTCTCATCAATGGATACATCAGCAGTGGAGGTGGATGAAAGCTCAGGTGGTGGCGTCACAATGAACATATCTAGCATCTAAGCTGGAGGGCGTAATATTTGCTTGAGGGCCACCGGATTATCATCAGCCTTGATCAGGCTGACATTTAGAGTCCCCTGAACCTCTATCAATGAGTCCAGATGATGTAGAATCTCCACCCCTGACTCTATACAAAGTCAATAGATCAGGCACGGGAAGAGGACGGAGGTGGACCTCTTCATGGCCGCCTCATGAACCTGCTCCAAAATAAGGCTAGCCCAGTCAATCTCATAGACAGCCAAGATGCTGGCAACCAATATAACATGATCTGGCGTTAGTCTATTATCTGCAAGTCTAGGCTGGATACGTGATCTCACCACAACCCACTAAAATTTGGCGGTGAAGCTTAGTGAGGCCTTTACGATAGGCTCTACCAATGTAGCTATCCACTCAGGGTCAGAGCCCTGCTCTTCAATCAGGTCGGCGACCCATCTCACTAAACTGGTGCTGCAGGATGGGTCTCTCATCAGGGCCTTATCCCAGGTCTTCCCAATTTCTTGTCATACTCTGCTGTAGATCTAGGGGCTAGGAACTTAGGCCCGAACAACCTATGATGGATGGTAGTCTCAAAAGTATCCACCTACCGACCCCTCACTCTAGTATATGTCAATCTAGGCTGAGCGAGGGGTTCTTCTTCCCTTTGGGAAGAGAGCTAAGGACGATGGTGGCATATGATATATAAAACTCCCAAACCATGGGTGCGGTGTAGTTCCCGAATGATCGTGCCAACCACTAAAGCCCATATCTGATGATAGTGTCTTGCAAGGCTGGGACACTATCCAATCCTGAAGTAATAAAATGGGGCTCCTAAAAAATGGAACAAGTTGGTCAGCCTTGCTCGTTCTTCTGTATACCTTCCATGTAGGTGGCCTGCATGGCTTTAATGCACGATTAGCTAGATAGAGCATTCGTAGGTGATGGTGATGCCTGAGGTGCTGTAGAGGACTCCGTCTCCGACTTGTCGCCAAATCCTGACTCGAACTCCTCTTTGGAAGGAGTCATCTGAATGGAACTGCTACCTTTATCGCCTCCCTCTTCAGACCAGATAAAGCGGACAATGATAGCCTGGGTCTGGGGCTGCCCGACATGTCTGGTGGCAACCCATATCTGTAGTCGCCTAGTGTTCGGTTCAGGTTGGACACTGAGCTCCTCAAGTGATCCACTAGTCCTGGAGGTTTCCTGATCCTCTGAGGGATCATCTCGCAGTCACCACTGCAGGGCCCTCATCTCAACTCTCAAGGCTTGCCATAGTACCTGAAACACACATATTTAGCAAACATGATTAGCCCCACAAGTACCGGAATGAAAAAAAAGGATATTTCTGAAATGGCTACAGATGGATCTATAAAGGCACTTTTACGGGCCGTGGTAAAAACTATGAGCCATAGAAGGTCCTCATAGAAACAAAGTGCATTATGTTTTGTTACTGGAATTGCATCTACGAGACCAGGTACAGCTCGTAGAATTTCTATGAGTCATAGACTAAATTGTAGAAGTATTCCAGTGTTGAGCTTTTATAGGCAATGCTCTGCGAGACCTATCCACAAGTCATAGAAGAATCTACGACTCGTAGAAGGTATCGTTTGATTAGAAATTTCAAGTTTCTGGAATTTCATAAGAAGGGTAACTACGACTTGTGGAATGTTCCACGGGCCATAGAAGACCCTTGTAGTTTGAAAAACCTAGAATTTTGGTTTCCAAGTCTATCAAACAGATCCCAAATGACATGTTTAATATTTAAATCAACATCAAGGCAAGACATGACTCACCCCCACATGATTTGAAGAAATACCCAACACCCCACATTCAGTGATCATATACGACTCCATCGACTCTCATTTTACATGTAAGAGTTGAAGCGGATGGCTTAATATGCCACATCATTTGACAAATGACACCAAACAGTGCCTCTAGAAAAGTCGGCTCATTGTCTATAGCCCAATTGAATAGATTACTCCAATATAATTAAACTTATAATAAAATCCATATTTATTGGACTTGGATCATCAGTTATATAGACACAATATTTATTTGTACCAATATATCCTTACTATAGCGAATTTCTATAGGATTTAAATTTAACTAATTTTCTTCCATAATAGTACTGTAATAAAAGTTCAAATGATACTACATAGTCTCAAGAAACAATGAAAAATACAATTTTCCACTTGAGTAAATAGCTTTGTCTCTTCAAGGACACTCAGTGTCGCCTGCATATGAAGGTCCAAGGTAACAGTTTGTTAGGTATGACGATAAATTCTTAAAAGCAAATCAATTGTCAAAAAATTAATTTTACCAGGAACTTTGTTCACCAAAGGAGCTGAAAAATGACTTCATTCACTTTTAGACGAAAGTCAGTTTCTTTCTTAATGCTCTCAATTTTCACTTTTGAAAGAATGTCAATTTCTTAAAAAAAATCATTAGAGCACTATCTGATACGCTACAAGATGGTGGTTTTCCGTAGTATGGTCTGGTATGGTTATTAAGAGAACGACGTTTGTTTTGATTGTTTCATTAATTATATGGTATGGTATGGTTTTGTTTCATGGTTCCGTAACCATGAAAACCCCCACTTTTTGAAACCACCAATTTGGTGGTATCCCATGGTTCTCTTATTTTTTTTCAATTATACCCTTATTTAAATTTAAATAATTATAATTTATCCTTTATTCTTTATCAAACTTTACCTTAATATATGTATTATTTTTTTATTACTTTCTCCGCATCAACTTTTGAAACTTCTTTTCCACCTCCCGTCTTTTCTTTCACATTTTTGTGTATTTTTTGAGGTTCGTTTATTTAAAAGTTCTTACTTTTTTATTTTCTTGTATTGTTTGTATAGAATGAAGATATACTAGCTTGTATGTTTCCCCTCCGATTCTATGTATTTATTTTTTAAAAAAGTTATTAAAAAAACTATTGATAAATTTAATATTTATAATAATTAAGGATATTTTTGTAAATTTATAAGTTACGATATAGTACCATACAATCAAATTAAATAATAAATTATTATTAAATAATAGCAACTCGTACAGTCTATCCAAACATTGTATGGTACGGTACTATACGATACGATACCATACCATACATTATGAAACATGGCAAACCACCATCCAAACAAGCTGTATGGGATTGTTTGATATAAAAATAAGAATATTAAATAATATAATTCCCCATCATATAGAAATATAAAATATAATACAAATATTTTGATTTAAAAATTCATATTGAATTAAGATAATATAAATAATAAAACACAAAATAAATATTTATATCAACATTAATTTTCTAATTCCGATATCTGAACAACCCCTAATATTACAATCAATATTTAATATACGAGTCATTTATAAAAAAATAATGTATTTTTTAAAAGCTTCCATATGGAAAACATAGATAAATAAATGGTAGCATCGCAACATAAATAAAGTTTAGATAGAAGCGCTGACCATATCATCAAAGAAAATTAGATCAAACTCATTGGCAAGTTCATTGGGTGTAGAACTTGAATATTCATAATTCTGGAAGAGATAATCCATAACAGAATAAGCATCACAATTCATCTTCTCGTTAGACTCACTTCCTTGAGTATCAGTCACATGTGATGTAGTGACAATATTGTTGGGTTGAGACATGTTTGGTTCAACAATGTATTGCTGAAAATCAATATTTGCTGCTCGCAAACCATTCATTGTCGCATTTTAGTATTTGTATATGGCATTGTTGAATATGTTGCTGCATCCATATGTTGCTGCATCCAGGGTATAGTCATTTTGAGCATGACAAATCTTATTGTCAAACTCTAGCCCAGTTGTATAATAACACTCTCAATGTTTGATCCTTGTGATCCCAACAATTTAGATAAAGGTTCTTATTGTGGTTCTATCCCAACAACATTGTCATTTTCGGGCGATGGTAAAGATGAGATATTGAATGCCTTGATGTATTGGGGATCAACTTGAACTTGTGGGTGATAGACCTGCTTTGAACACTCTCCTCTAGCAGAAATAGTATTATTTGGTAGAAAAGGAATTTCTAGGCCTTGTGTCATTCCCCGGTAGGGTACCCTTGACCGATACTTGAAGAACCACCGCTGATTCTCCAAGAGAACCACCTGCATCACATCACATTCGATAGTGGAAGGATACTCAAGATAAGACAATCAATTAAATACATAAATAAATAAAACTCTGATAAAATAGTCTCCAATGGTCAAGTTTGGAAAGTAAAAATGCTGGACAATCCTTTACTCGAAATCTACGAAGCCTTGTTGGGTTCATGGTTATATTCTTGTTGTTAATGTAGAAGATTTGTAGCACTCGTTCTAAGACGAGAACTTGTTCTAAGTTTTTTAAAGCTACTTCTTTGCGTAAAACAACTTGAGAATCCTGCTTGACTTGATCAGTGACGAGTAGATTTTCTCTTCTCTGGAACTCTCCAAGCATTGTTACGACATTTCTGTAAGGTGTTAGAAAGAAAAAAAATCAACAGTAAGTTATCAGTTCAAAAACTACGGATTATGATAACTGAAGACTCGTCTAAAAAAGAAAATAAGCAGAGATTGTAGGAAGAACAACTGCTAAAATTTAAAAGGATATCCAAGTGAATATATATATCATGCGGGATAAAGAAATAAATGAAATAAAATGTTTCTTTAGCTGAGAAAAAATATTATTCATTTGCATGATCGCAAAAATTTCTAGTTCAAAAAGAACAAGAACTTATTTCAATATCCTTACTATATAGCTAATCATGCGGTTGATATATATTTATGATATTTATTACAAAATTGTTATTTTTATCAGCTGAAGTCATCATGAGTTGCGTGTATTTTGATCTAATAGGTAAAACAATAAACATCTCTCAAAAAATTATAAACTAAAGATAGATATGATATATCATTGAGTTGAATAATCTTTAGATAAAAGTTTTAGTATTAAAAGTTCATATTAATGTCTAGATGTTTATTGGCGAAAGTGATATAAAAATTTATTTTATGGAAAATGACTTCCCATTTTTTTCCATAAGGATGTCTTTTGCTAATCAATTACAAGAAAAGTAATTGCTTTATTGGAAAAATATCTTACTCATTAAATAAATAATATTTCTTGTACCAAATATACACAAATATTACATATATAATTCACCACTTAAAATTTAAGAGATGTACCTGAAGATGGCTTGCTACTTAAAGCTTAGTAAGATCAGGCACATTTATTATCCTAAGAATATCACTCGGAAAACATCCTACAAATGAACTCATATCAACTTAAAATCATTTTAATTTAATATGTATTTGTAATGAAATATAAGAAAAATGAATCATACAATAATATATTAGTTTAAGCGTCTTAATCCCAAGTAAATTGAGAACGACTATAAGCATGAAGTCATACATAGTTGTTATTGGTTACTTAGTGCATTTTGATATTATTTTATATATCCCCTACATGGACTAGCATGGATACATTACATTGTTTGTGCCCTAGCTGTGGAGAAATTAGTGATTTGTTGTTACTACTAATCATGGCAACATTACTCACTTTCTTGGCAGTTAGTGCATAAGGCCATAAGTTATAATATGCTCCTAACCGCTTGCGGCATTTGTGCCCCTATTTTTGTTTCACTCTTTATTTCTCAATTATACCTTGTAACCTGTGTAACTTGTAGGCTATTTACCTTCTCTATTAACTTCTCCATTATCTACCTATTCATTGCACGGAAGACTTCCACAACTATAAATAGTGGTGATCTTCATTTGCTTTGGGTAGACAACATATGACTAAAACATAGAGTGCATAAAGTTTGGCAAAAAGAGAATTCTTATTAGTTCAAGGGAGGTGTTCTTGTGGAGGTTGGGACTCAACTCTTGTCCAGAGTTTGTTGAGTTACACTTTTGTGAAAGACTTTTGTATCCTGGAGGGGACGAGTCAAGAGGAATATTACTGGACCAGTGAAAACTTTTGCTGCAGTGGACTTGAACTCCTTAAAGAGAGTGAGATATTCGCGCCTCAGCCTGAAGAACTTTTGTTTTCTTCATTTCAGTTTTCAATTGTTGATTGTAATTTTTCTTGTAATTTCACTAACAATTTTATGGAGATTCATATGGCTACAATTGAAAAAACCGCAGATGTCAAGATGGGATATATTAACAAGCCATTTTGGTTCAATGGTAATCATTTCAAGAGGTGAAAGGGTAAAGTACTTCTACTTAAGTCTTCTCAATGTCTCTTGTATGTTAGTTGAGAAGAATTCTAATAAGGTTGACATCCTCTCCATGGATAAATGATGAACTAATTTCTCATCAAGAGAAAGTAAACAAATACAATGATGAATCCTGCAAGTGTCAGTATTATATCTTGAAATGTCTGTCTGACAATTTTTATGATTATTATGATAGAAGTTACTCTAGTGCAAAGAAAATTTGGAAAGCATTGTAGAGTAAATGTGATACCGAAGAACATGGAGCGAAAAAATGCTGCTAGCCAATTTTTTCGTTTGCAAATGGTGGACAACAAATCAGTGGTAGATCAAGCTCAAGACTTCATCATGATTTTTGGAGAGCTTAGATCCGAGGAGGTAAAAATTGGGGATAACGTAATTGTTTATGGCATAGTTGATAAATTTTCACCTTCTTGCAAGGAATTTCAAATAGCTATGCACCACAAACAAAAGGAAACCTCTCTTGAGACATTGATAAAAATCCCCATGGAGGAGGAGGCAAGGGGCCAAGATGCACTTTTGTAATTAGAAGAAAGCAACAATACATCAAAGGTAAATTTAGTTTTTTTGAATAATGCTACTCTTGATTCTATCAAAAGTATCTCTATGAAACCTAAGAAGAAATATTTCAAGAAAAAGAATGGTAGACCTCCCAAGAAAAATAATGGTGAGAATAATCAAGAACATAATCAACAAGTTCAAGATAAGGGACTATGCTTTGTCTGTGGCAAGAGTGGGCATATTGCTCGATTTGTCAAATATTAGAAATGTGGTCCTACACCTCAGGCAAACGTTAGTGAAGAGCCTTTTGTGGTAGTGATTACAGATATATTTATGGTTGAGAATATTAATGGATGGTAGGCCGATTCTGGTGCAAACCGTTATGTCTATTATGACAAAGACTGGTTTAAAAAATATACTCCCTTTGAAGAGCCCAAAATCATCATTCTTGGTGATTCACACGCTACTCAAGTGCTTGGAATGGGAGAAGTCGAATTATGTTTTACCTCTGGAAGGGTATTAACTTTGAAAGATATACCTTTTACTCCTACCATGAGAAAAAATTTGATATCTAGTTTTCTTCCTAATAAAACAGGCTTCAAATAGATTATAGAATCTTATCAATATATAATTGTGAAAAAGGGTATTTTATTGGGAAAGGGGTATGCTTGTGATGGGATGTTTAAACTAAATGTTGAAATGAATAAAATTTCTAATTCTGTTTACATGCTTTGTTCTACTAATTCTTGGCATGCTTGTTTGTGTCATATAAATGGCTGTTATGTTGGAATCATGAGTAGCTTAGGATTAATCCTAATGGTTAAAAGGAATTTTAAAAAGTGTGAGACTTGTAGTAAAGCCAAGATCACTAAAAGGCCTTATTTTCAAGTTGAAAATAAAACTGATTTATTAGAATTAGTTCACACTAATATTTCTGAACTTGGTGGAATTTTAACTTGGGAAGGAAATAAAATTTTTTATCACTTTCATTGACGATTTTCTAAGTTTACATATGTTTACTTAATGAAAAGTAAAAGTGATGCTTTTGAGTATTTTAAAGTGTATCTTCATGAGGTTGAAAATCAGTTTGGAAGAAAAATAAAAAGAATTAGAAGTTATAGAGGTCGTGAATATGAGTCAAATGAGTTTAATTCGTTTGTTAGATCATTGAGAATAATTCATGAAACTACTCCTCCTTAGTTGCCTCCATCTAATGGTGTAGTGGAAAGAAAAAAATAGAACTTTGGTTGAATTGACCAATGTCATGTTTATTGAGTCAAGTGCACCTTTAAGTTTTTGGGGTGAATAAAGCTATTTTGACAGCTTGTTATGTGTTAAATTGAGTGCCTCATAAAAAGTCCACACTAACACCTTTTGCATTGTGGAAAGAACACAAGTCAAACTTGGGATATCTAAGAGTTTGGAGTTGTCTAGCCTTTGAGGCTAATGGATCCCAAGATTACAAAATTGGGTAAGAAATTTACTATTTGTGCTTTTCTTGGTTATGCTTCAAATAGTACAACCTATAGATTTTTTAATCTTTAATATAATATTATTATTGTATTAGGTGATGCGATTTTTCATGAAAATAGTTTTCTTTTGATTCAAAAAATATTGGGGGTCAAAGGGTTGAACAAAATATTTTGTCACTACCTATTTCTTCTTCTTCTTCTTTGAAAAATAAAGTAATGGATGATTTTGAGTTAAGAAGAAGTAAAATGACTAGAGTAGAAAAAGATTTTGGTCCTTATTTTTATGTTTTTAATGTTGGAGATGACCCTCTCACTTTAAAAGATGTTTTATCTTCACATGATGCAATTTTCTGGAAAGAGTCCGTAAATGATTAAATTGAATCACCAATTTCTAGTAAAACATGGAAGTTAGTTGATTTACCACTGGGTTGTAAAACAATTGGTTGCAAATGGGTCTTACAAAAAAAGTTAAAACCAGATGGATCTATTGATAAATATAAGGCTAGACTAGTTGCAAAAGGATTTAAGCAACTTGAAGGCCTAGAGTTTTTTGACACTTTTTATTTGGTAACTGGAATTCTATCCATTAGCCTTTTGCATTCTATGGCTGCAGTTTTTGATTTGCAAATTCACAAAATGGATGTAAAAACTGCTTTTTTTAATTGGAGACCTAAATGAAGAGATTTATATGGAATAACCCGAGGGTTTTTGTTGAAGCAGGCCAACAAAGCAAAGCATGTAAACTTACTAAATCCCTATATGGCTTGAAACAGGAACAAAAGCAATGGCATAAAAAGTTGATTCCTGCATGATTGAAAATGGGTTTGAAATAAATGAGTGTGATAAGTGCATATATCATAAGTCTTGGAATAATTCACATATTACTATTTGCCTATATGTTGATGATTCGTTGATATTTGGCTCTAATATAAATGTTATTGATGAAGGAAAAAATATTCTTAGTAGCCATTTGATATGAAAGATCTTCGAGGCAAATTTTATTCTTGGAATAAAAATTACTAGAACATGTGATAGAATTTTCCTTGACCAATCACATTATGTTGAGAAAATTTTGAAAAAAATATAACTTTCTTGATTGCAAGCATGTTTTAACTCCTTTTGATTCAAGTGTTTACTTGTTTCTTGTACAAAGTGAAAATGATGTAATAAATCGAAAGGTATATGCTAGCTTAATCAGAAGTTTGAGATATGTGACTGATTGCACTAGGCCTGATATTGAATATGCTGTAGGAGTACTTAGCAGGTTTACAAGCAAGCCAGGTAAAGAATATTGACATTCTATAACGAGAGTTATGAGATATTTAATTAGAACAAAAACTAGTGGTTTGTTCTATAAAAAATATCCTACTGTACTTGAGGGCCTTTCTGATGCAGATTGGAACACTTTATCAGGTGATTCCTATTCTACCATTGGTTATATTTTCACATTGGGTGGTTGTACTATTTGTTGGAATTCTAAAAAGCAAACTATAATTGCTAACTCTATCATGGAGGCTGAGCTAATTGCTTTAGCTTCAGCTAGTGAGGAAGCAAATTGGTTGAGAGATTTATTATTTCAAATTCCTTATTTTGAACAACCAATTCTTCCTATTTTAATTCATTGTGATAGCATTGCTGCACTTGGTAGAGTTCAAAACCGTTATTCCGAGGGTAAATCTAGACCTATAAGGAGGAAACTCAGTAATGTAAGATTATATTTGACAAGTGGTACCATTAATGTTGATTATGTCAAATCTTGTGATAATCTTGCAGATTCTCTTACTAAGGCCTTAATAAGAGAAAAAATTTGGAGCATATTTGGGGGGGGGGGGGGGGAGGGGGGATTGACACCTATAAATTCTTGAGTCATATATGAGGAAATCCAACCTGGGGACTAGAGATCCTATAACCAGATTCAATGGGAAGAACAAATCATATGATGACTCGTTGTAAAAAATGCACTATTATTTATTCCCTCCCTATAATGAGTGCATTATTTCCTGTAGTAAATTGTGGAGGCTGAGTTGAAAGAACTCTTAATGAAAATTTGTAACCCATATGGGTGGAGTGTTAATTTTACAGGAGCACTCTTGACAATTTCACCTATGTGAGTGTGGAAGTAGGCCACTTCCTATGAGAATTTGACTCATTCTCAAAGACATTCATGAAATCGGGATAGCACAAGGTCGTAATGTGCTGGCTAATAAGCTCATGTAAACACCTTGATTATTATGTGTGACTAGTAATATTTTCTTTCCCTTAAGAAGTCATAGTTCAAGTCTGAGATCACTACGACTCTGGAGTAAAAGTTACTGTTTCACTAAGTGGAGGTTCAATGCAGAGCATACATTCATTATGCGTAGTAGTCTTCCTTCAACTGACAGACTCTTTTATATAATATTAAAATATGGCGGGGATTATTGGTTACTTAGTGCATTTTAATAATATTTTATATATTCCTACATGGACTAGCATGGATACATTACATTGTTTGTGTCCTAGCTATCGGAGAAATTAGTGGTTTATTGTTGCTACTAATCAGGCAGCATTACTTACTTTCTTGGAAGTTAGTACATAAGGCCATAAGTTATAATATGCTCCTAACCGCTTGCGGCATTTGTGCCCACATCAATAAGAAGGGTCAATGGCTAATTTCTCAGTCTCAACATCGGGAATAAATAAAGATAATTACTAACTCAACTCAAAGAGTAAATAGACCTCAACATCAAACCTCAATTCATGTCTATGAAGCCTCTAACTCAACTAGACAGTCTAAGAGGGTACCATAAAAGGCCATGGCTACCCGACTCAATAAATAAAATAACTGATAAAAGAAGAGATCCTCCGGATAGCAAGGAAGGCTCACCAATGGTTCAAATCAGAATCTACGAACCTTAACGATGCGTCTGCTGAAGTCCTCTATCTCCTGTATCTGCATCATGAAACGATGCAGCGCCGAGTGGCGTCAGTACGTGGAGTGTACGGTATGTAAGATGGTTGAATATAATAGTATAAAAAGAACAGTATAGGAATAAAATCAACTCAACATCATACTCCGTCAGAATGTCAAATGTCTATCTAAAGTAAGAATAAAGAGTAGACAAATGACCCATTAATATCTCATCAATACATCAGACTCATCTCAAGGAAACTCGACTCAAACCGACTCAATGGACTCATGCCCGTCTAGGACAAGGATAAAGAGCTAATAATAAAACATCAACATCCATCAAGACTCATACCATCACATCAATATCAGAGTTCTAGTTGTAGGGAACCTAGCTGGGAGTTTCTCTAACTGACAACCATCACCTATGAGCTGGTGATGATACAACGAAGCGATGCCGTTGCCACATCCATCTAGTGCCCTTTCCGGGGTAAAGGACATCACCATTAGTGGATTCACAAGAAATAACATCAGTCTTCTTTTGGGACAAAGGAAACAACCGTATTACGGTTCGATCCTCTCTTCTATGCGGGCCACGTAGTTAATGAGTTCGAGTGGAACTCACTCGCACCCATTTCGGTGCCCAATACTCCTCCCAAAACTCGACATGCTTATAAAACATCATCTTTATCGAGATTTCTCATCATCAGTCCCATAGGGACATAGTACATCAACATCAACATCATCATCAACATCAACTCATCTCATCAACATCAACATCAACATCAATATCATGGACCCGAAACATTCTTTTAGGATTTAATTTCAAGTTTTTAAGACTCATGAACGTCATTCTCATCAACATCATAATCAAGACTCTAACAATTTGGACCACAATCACAACATCATAAGCATCATCATCGTCAAGGCTTTAGACTCATCCCCTAAGTTCATTCTTGCATTCTTTAGTAAACTAGACATAGAATTTTTTAAAACCATTCATGAAAAAAACTTATGCTGTAAATCAAGTTTATGATGATCATCAATTTAAGATAAATACATGAATTAAGAAGAATTTCAGTAGAATACTCAAGGAATTTTACATATAACTCATCATCTTCAATCATAGACTCAATTTACTCAAAGGGGGCATATGGAAGAACAATCCAATGCTTTAGGTTAGCCTTACATACCTAGGATGATTGATATCAACACGATTCCCTTGGAACTCCCCTTGACTCTTTAACCTCAACTCTTCTCCACTCTCCTCAAGCCCTAGCTTGTTAGCGTTGTTAGAAAGAAGATTTAGAATGGGGTTTTAGACCCTTTCTTCATGGAAAAAGACTTATATTTGTCGTGTATGGGTTTTAGAAGATGTTAGGAATGGATTAGAATGCCCCTCAAATTTTTAGAAACTTTCAAGCCGCGAAATAACCTAGTTTGCAACGCGGACTGGTCGCGAAGAGTTCATTTTTGGCAAAAAATCTTTCCGAACAAGTTTTCTCAATCCCGTTTATTATGGATAAACGTAGTCACTCTCCGCAATAGGTCTGTGACGCGTCGCTGTCGCGAATCCTCAATGTTTTTTGTTTCGGAATGAAAAATTATCTTATGACTCAGACGCTCTAAAAATCAATCGAGACCTTTTCCCCACTCAATTTTTCGTGCTGATCACAAATTCAACCTCATATTTGCCATTCGTCCATCGGAGGACGCGTTATGCGCATCTCTCTCCTCTAGGAGTATTTTGGTAATTTTACCAGGTGCTACAACGAATAAGAAATTATTAGGGTAGATAAATGCTGTAGAGGTAACATAGGTTACAAGGTGTAATAGAAGAATTAAGAGGAAAATAAGTGGAGGGGGCAACAAATGCCATGAACGTTTGGGTTATAACAATTAGCATTCACTCGAAAAGATGGAGTAATGCAGCACACTACTAACGACAATATTGAGCACGACCCATTGATGGTTGGAAACCAACCACCAAAGTCAATGTAGCATTAATAATAAAACGCAAAGATGCATATATCATATATATTAAAATATTAAAATGCTACAAAAAACAAACAATCCCCCACTCATCTTAATATTATAGAGAGTCTATCAGCTGAAAGAAGACTATCATGCATAATGAAGGTGTGCTCTGCATTGAACCTTCACTTAGTGAAACAGTAATGTCACACCCCAGGAGGATACTCTAGACGTGGCCAGCACTCGAAGACTATTGCTAGTCCCCAAGCGAACCACTCGGGCTCAAGATAGTCATTCAATCATCAGACACAACGAAAAGTATTAGAGTAAAGAAGATAAGACAGTGTGCAACTCAGTGACTTCTACATAATGAAAGAGGGCAATAGGCCAACAACATCAGTCTCAACATCTATGTCATAATAACTGGTTTAAGGAAATCAATTCAAAGAGGGAAATACCCTAACATCAAATCCTCATCTCTAGTCTATGAAGACTCTATCTATATAGTCTAAGATAGTACCATGACAGGACATGGCTATCCAACTCAAAGAAAATAAAGCAAATGATAGAGATAAAAGAAAGGCTCCTCCGGATCACAAGGAGGAGTCAACAATAACTGGAACAAGGGAACTCAGAACCTTAATGGTGCGCCTGCTGAAGTCCTCTATCTCCCGTATCATGCATGAAATGATGCAGCGCACAGTCGCATCAGTACGTGGAATGTACAGTATGTAAAGTGCCTCAAGAAATAGTTTTATAAAGCTCAAACTTGATCAATCAATTCGACTCAATGCTCATCTCCTTATCTCATAATGCAAGTCTACTGTTTGAAATCATGCTTTTAGAATTAGACTCAGTATTTGATGCAACGCTGTTCAAAAGACTCATGATATGCTCAACTCAGGTGTTTTCTTGGAAGTTTCTCTAACCAACAACTCTCCACCCCACCATGAGCTTTGGTGATGTACAACAAATAGACGTTGTTGCTACGTCCGACCTAAACTTGCCAAGGAATTGCATTTAAACCTCTACCTCTCTCGTGGATCAAAAGAGAATGTCCATTTATTGGGACATAGGCCACCGGAATCGTCCTGTGTGACTATCCTACACTGGAAATGTAGTTCTGGGGTGATTCCTCTCACCCGAATCGATGCTCAATACTCCTTACAAGACTAAAATGTGCTCATAGAAATTAACTCAAATTCATCTCTTTGACTCACCTCAACAACTCAACCCAGTTCTCAATAACTCAATTCAATTTCTCAATAACTCAATAACTTCGGACCATATTCATGCAATGCAACTCAAGACTCTAACTAACGCCCTGCAAGACTCTCACTAATTTTGGTCAAGTACATCATATCATCCAGGCTCAACACATAAGACATAATGGATATTCTTTACATACATATATGAAACAAGAAAACATACTTCCCGGGTTCAAGTTACTAGGTTTAGAAGGTTAAATTCAAGATTTTCAATTTAGTCAGTAAGCTAAGAAAATACTAAATTTAAGGCTAGGGTATCAAGTATTTGAACAACATTCACATTCTGTGGTAATGACGATGCAACTCAAAAATTGACTCAAGTATATTCATGAAAACTCCAGCATGTACAAAACTTTGGGAACTCAAGAACCACAGGTTTTAAAACATGCAATTTATACTCATGATCTTAACTTAAGAAACGAAGGGGCGAGTGGATGAACATAATCCAAAGCTTTAGGTAGTCTTACATACCTGGGATGAAACTTTCAACAATCACTTCAAGGATTCCTCTTGAATTCCTCAATCTCAAGCTCTTCTCCTTTTTTATCAAGCCCTAGTCTTGTTAGATTATTAGAAAAGGACTTAGAATGAGGTTTTTTAAACCCTTTTTTGATGTCAAAAGGACCTAATTAGATTGTGTATAGAGTTTAGCAGGGGTTGAGAATCGATCAGAATGCCCCTCACAAAATCTAGAAATTTTTTCCAGCTTCAGAATAGCCCAGTCCGGGGTGCGGACTTGTCACATGCATGTATATTTCTCCAAAAAGTTTTGGAATGAGTTTTTCCAATCCTGTCAAAAAATTTTGAAAGAAAAATAAGTGTGGATCTGCTACAGATGTGCGACGCGCCTCTGTCACGCATTAACACTATTTCAATTTTTGGATAAAATAATTATCTTTTGATCGAGTCGCTCTAAAAATTGACCGAGACCATTTTCCCACTAAAGTATTTGTGCTGATCAAAAATCCGGCATTGGATTTTCCATACGAGCATTGAAAGATGTATTACGCGCATACCTCTCCTCTAGGGGTATTTTGGTAATTTTACTCGGCCTTACATCATCTCCCCCTGTGATCCTTCGTCCTCGAATGATGAGCAGGAGTGGTATTATGGCACGAATAGACTTGAGAGACTTATCTCAATACTCACTCAATAACTCAAACTCTCAACTCTTCATCGACCTCGATAAACTCTACTCAGATTTCAAGAATGGACACATCAACTCAAGAATGAAAACATCAAGTAAGTTAAGGGTAGGAACATTACCTTCAACATTTCCTCATTGGGAACGAAAAGGTGCAGGTACTTGGCTCTCATATCCTCCTCATCTTCCCAGATGGCTTCCTCAACGAATTGATTTCTCCATAGGACTTTCACTGAGGCGATCTCTTTGGTTCTCAACTTGCGAACTTGATGATCAAGGATTTGGATGGGAATCTCCTCATAGGACAAGCTATCCTTTACTCAAACACTCTCAATGGGGATCACCAAGGTAGGATCTCCCAAGCACTTCTTTAACATCGAGACGTGGAACACTGGATGAATCGCGTCTAACTCAGCGGGCAACTCCAACTCATAACCAACTTTCCCAATCCTCTTCATGACCTGATAAGGGCCAATACAGCGAGGACTCCACTTCCCCTTCTTCCAAAACCTCATGACACCCTTCATGGATGACACCTTCAAAAATACCCAATCACTTACCTCGAATTCTAAGTCTCTTCTCCGCACATCAGTGTAAGATTTCTGGCGACTCTGGGCAGTCTTCAATCTCTCTCTAATGACCTTAACCTTCTCCATCGATTGGTGGACAAGATCAGGCCCAATCAGTTCCACTTCTCCAACTTCAAACCACCCAATTGATGAGCTACTTCTCCTCCCATACAAGGCTTCATAGGGGGCCATTTGAATGCTTGTATGGTAACTATTGTTATATGCGAATTCAATCAATGGTAGATAGTCATCCCAATTCTCTTTGAAGTCAAAGACACATGCTCTCAACATATCTTCTAATGTCTGAATTGTGTGCTCCACCTAGCTATTCGTCTATGGATGAAAGGTTGTACTCAGGTTCACCTTAGTACCCAATCCCTTCTGGAACGATCTCCAAAATTGGGAGGTGAATTGAGCTCCTCTGTCTGAGATGATGGACAAGGGAACTCCATGCAACCCCACAATCTCCTGGATGTATATATTGGGATACTCATCCGCAGTATTTTTTATTTTGACTGCCAAGACGTGAGCTGATGTAGTCATCCTATCCACAATCACCCATATCGAATCATGTTACCTTCGGGATCTCGGTAGGCCGGTAATAAAGTCCATGTTAATCATCTCCCACTTCTATTCCAGTATCTCGAAGTTTTGTGCCAAACCACATGGCCTTTGATGCTCAACTTTCACTTGCTAGAAATTCGGGGACTTTGAAATGAATTCAACAATATCCCTCTTCATTCCACTCCACCATTAGACTTCTGTCAAGTAGTGGTACATCTTGGCAGAGTCAGGATGAATGGAATATCTAGAACTATGGGCTTTGGCCATAATCCTCCCTCGAACACCATCAACATCCGGAACGCATAATCTACTCTTGTGCTTCAACACTCCATCTCCTCCTTTGGAGAAGACCATCACTTTCTATTTATGGACAACCTCCTTCAATTGGAGTATGGCAGGATCTCAATCTTGCTTCTCTTATACCTCTTCTACTAGGTATAATGCAGACCCGCTCTTAACATTGACTCCTCCCTCACCATTCTCCTCGAGTTTGACTCCTAATCGAGCCAATCTATGCACTTCCTTCACTAGCTCTTTCTTACCTTTCTCAATACGGGTTGTGCTACTTATTGACAACCTGCTAAGAGCATTAACAACAATGTTAGCTTTACCTGGGTGGTAGAGGATGCTCATGTCATAATCCTTGAGCAACTCCAACCATCTCCTCTGTCGCAGGTTGAGGTCTCGCTGACTGAAGACATACTGCAAGCTCCTATGGTCAGTGAACACATCTACATGCACTCCATACAAGTAGTGGCGCCAGATTTTAAGTGCAAATACTACCACCACCAACTCAAGATCATGGGTCGAATAGTTACTCTCATAAACTTTAAGTTGCCTGGAAGCATAGGCTAGCACCTTCCCCCTCTACATCAACACACAACCCAACCCAACTTATGACACATCACAATATATTACAAAATCCTCCATCCCATCGGGCAAGGTCAAAACAGGTGCAGTAGTCAATCTAGTCTTCAACTATTGGAAGATTTTCTCTCATTCCTCGGACCGTTGAAACTTGACCTTTTTCTGATTCAATCTGGTCAATGGTGCAGATAGGGAAGAAAATCCATCAACGAACTTGCGATAATAACCTGCCAACCCCAAAAAACTTCTTATGTTGGTTGGAAAGGTCGGTATTGGCCAGTTCTTAACTGCTTCAATCTTCTGGGCATCGACTCGAATACCATCACCCGAAACAACATGACCTAGAAAAGTCACTGACTTGATCCAAAACTCACATTTTGAAAACTTTGCATACAACTCATGGTCCTTAAGAGTCTGAAGGAAAATTCTTAGGTGATTGGCATATTCCTCGTCATCCTTCGAATACACTAAAATGTCATCGATGAATACAATCACAAACATATCAAGATATTTTCTGAATACTCTTTTCATCAAGTCCATGAAGGCCACAGGTGCGTTCGTCAATCCAAAGGACATGACCAAAAACTCAAAGTGGCTATATCTAGTCCTGAAGGCTGTCTTTGGAATGTCACACTCCCTCACTTTCAACTGATGGTAGACAGATCTAAGGCCTATCTTTGAGAAGCATGCGGAACCCTGAAGTTGGTCAACCAGATCGTGTATCCTAGGGAGAGTATATTTAATCTTAATCGTAACCTTGTTCAGTTGCCTATAATCTATACACATTCTAAGAGACCCATTTTTCTTTCACACGAACAAGACAAGAGCACTCCGAGGAGAAACACTTGGCCTAATAATGCCCTTCTCTAATAACCCCCTCAATTTCTCTTTCAACTCAGTGGGGGCCATCCTATAGGATGGAATTGAGATAGGCTGGGTATCGTGAAGAACATCAATCTCGAAGTCAATCTCCCTATCAGGAGGGACTCCAGGTAGATCCTCAAAAAACACTTCTGGAAACTCACTCACAATCAGGACTAACTCAAGAATAGGTGGCTCAACATCATTAGATTTGACTCGCGCGAGATGGTAGATGCACCCTTAAGAGATTAACCTTCTAGGTCTAAGGTAAGAAATGAATTTTCCCTTAGCTACAATGGAATTTCCCCTCTATTCTATAACAGGCTCATTTGGAACAGAGGCATAGCAGGCGTGGAGCCAGTCCATGCCAAGGATTACATCAAAGTCAATCATCTCTAACTCAACCATCAACCAGATCAACAAAAGTATTCCTATGATAAACAGATACTACGCAATCTCTATAGACTCTTTTGGCTATGATGGACTCACCAAAAGGAGTAGAAACAGGAAAAGGCTCGAGTAAACACTCGGGGGGATCTCAAATTTTCTAGCCACATATAGTGTCATGAAGGACACCATTGCCCCTGGATCAAGTAAAAAATAACAATCAAAAGTAATAACCCAAAGCATACCCATCACGACATCTAGTGCAACCTCTTGGTCTTGTCGATTTCCCATTGTATAAAGACGGTTTGTCCCTCCGCTTGTCCTGGTGTAGTACCTCTCTAGTTACACTTTGGTGGTGGCATCATAGTAGAAGACTGTGCCTTATTACCCAAAAGTGGACATTCCTTCAGGAAGTGACCTGTCTAGCCTCACTTGTAGCAAGCATTTACTCCATCCTTGCACTCTCCCAAATGCATCCTATCACACTTCCCACAAGGTAGTCTCCCTTTTGAGCCAAAAGTCACACTGGCTTGCGAACCTTGTGCTCTAAAGTTTGACGCACCTTGGGATCTTTGATCATACCTAACGTTTGGAGTTGGTGTACTGGCTGATGATGGTGCATACCTCGTATGCCTCTTCTTAAAGTAATACCTCTCTCTTATCTTGTTTGTGCTTGCTAGGATAATGCCCGGTGGACTTGACTTTCTTACTCACTTCTCTGTTTCTCTTCTTGTCCTCCTCAGTTTGCTGGGCATACACCATGATTTAGGAGATATCCATGCCCGGGATCAGTAATGCTGCCTTGCACTCTCTCTTCACCTGTTTACCCAACCTGGACATGAACTTTCTCATCCTCGCCCTCATGTCCTGGACCATCTCTGGAGCGTACCTGGATAACTTAATAAACTTAATGTTGTACTCTTTGACGATCATTTCCTCTTGCTTTAGGTTCATGGACTCCTCAACCCTCTCTTCCCTCAACTCTTGGGGAAAGAAGTGATGAAGGAAAACACTCTCACACTCATCCTACTCAGCAGGCTCAACATCCTCACCTTAACTATCTTCCCATTGGTTGTACCAGACGTTTGTAACATCCTTAAGCTGATAAGAGGCAAGTTTAACTCCCTCACCTCATTCGCATGCATAGCCCTCAAGACCTTACATATCTCATCAATAAAGTTCTATGGGTCCTCCTCAACCTTTGACCTCGTATAGATTGGCGGGTTCATCCTCAAGAAATCTCTGAGCATTGTTGCAGCCATGGGCTCTTAGGAGATGGAGCTAAGGGTCTGGGGACCTAAGCTGTTACTATGAGAGGCCACTATCTGGGTAAACATAGCAATGGCTCCCCTGAAGTCTGCCTCTGAGATGGAGGCTGACTGAGCAGGAGGTTCCTGGGGAATCTAAGCAGCTGTGGCAGGTCAACCTCATCTACTCGTCTCAGTCTGAGTAGGGACCTCTGGTGGGGGATTCTCAGTGTTTGGGTCTGAGGCATTGCTTTGGGAAGCAGTACGTTTAGGAGGCATGATCTACAAACGCGCAATGCACGAATTAGACAGGAACCTTATAGAGTTAAACTCTATCGCACGAACTCAGAATATCAAAGAAGTGTAACCATTCCTAATGTCCTATAGCCTCCTGGTTATGAAGTGTGGTGCACAATACACAGATAAAGAAGACTCTACTAGACACAAATTCATAGACTCCCTAGGACTCTTTAACTCTGTGCTCTGATACCAAGTTTGTCACGCCCCGGGAGGATACCCTAGATGTGGCCGACACTCAAAGACTATTGCTAGTCCCCAAGAGAACCACTCAGCCTCAAGACAGTTATTCAATCATCAGATACAGTGGAAGGTATTAGATTAAGGAAGATAAGACAGTGGGCAACTCAGTTACTTCTACCTTAATGGAATAGGGCCATAGGACGACAACATCAGTCTCAATATCTATGACATAATAACTGCTTTAAGGAAATCAATTGAAAGATCGAAAGACCCCAACATCAAATCCTTATCTCTAGTCTATGAAGCCACTACCTCTACAGTTTAAGATGGTACCATGACAGGCCATGGCTATCCAACTCAAAGAAAATAAAGCAATCGATAAAGATAAAAGAAAGGCTCATCCAGATTGTAAGAAGGGCTCACCAATATTTGGAGCAAGGGAACTTTGAACCTCAACGGTGTGCCTGCTGAAGTCCTCTATATCTAATATCTACATCTTGAAATGATGTAGCGCTGAGTGGCGTCAGTATGTGGAATGTACGATATGCAAAATGGCTCAAGAAATAGATAAAGCTCAAACTCGGTCAATCCATTTGACCCAAGACTCAACTCCTCCTATCATAACTCAACATAGGTAAATCATGCCAGTTTAAGGTTTGAAATCATGCTTTTAGAATTAGACTCACTATTTGATGCAACTCAGTTTGAAAGACTCATGATATGCTCAACTCAGGTGTTTGCTTGGAAGTTTCTCTAACCGACAACCCTCCACCCACCTTGAGCTTTGGTGATGTACAACGGAGAGACGTCATTGCCACATCCGCCCTAAACTTGCCAAGGAATAGGACGTCAACCTCTACCTCTCTCTCTTAGATCAAAAGAGAATGTCCATCTACTAGGATAAGGGCCAGCAAAATTATCTTGTGTGACGATCCTATGCTGGCAACATAGTTCTGGGGTGATTCCTCTCACCCAAGTCGATGCTCAATACACTTTCCGAGACTAAAATGTGCTCATAGAAATTATCTCAAACTCATCTCTTTGACTCATCTCAACAAGTCAGCTCAGTTCTCAATAACTCAACTTAATTTCTCAACAACTCAATAACTTGGGACCATCATTCTTTCAATGCAACTCAGGACTTTAACTCACACCTTGCAAGAATCTCACTAATTTTTGTCAAGGACATTATATCATCCAGGCTCAACACATAAGACATAATGGATATTCTTTACATACATACATAAAACAAGAGAACATACTTTCCAAGGTCAAGTTATTGGGTTTTGAAGGTTAACTTCGAGATTTTCAATTTAGTCAGTAAGTAAAGAAAATACTAAATTTAGGGATAGGGTATCAAGTATTCGAACAACATTCATATTCTATGGTAATGACGATGCAACCCATAAATTGACTCAAGTATATTCATGAAAACTCCAACATGTACAAAACTTTGGGAACTCAAGAACCACAGGTTTTAAAACATGCAATTTATACTCATGATCTTAACTCAAGAAATGAAGGGGCGAAAGGATGAGCATAATCCAACGCTTTAGGTAGCCTAACATACCTAGGATGAAACTTTCAACAATCACTTCAAGGATTCCTCTTGAATTCCTAAATCTCAAGCTCTTCTCCTTTTTTCCTCAAGCCCTACTCTTGTCAGATTATTTGAAAAGGACTTAGAATGAGGTTTTAGACCTTTGTTTACGTCAAAACAACCTAATTAGATCGTGTACAGAGTTTAGGAGGGGTTGAGAATTGACCGAAATGCCCCTCATGAAATGTAGTAATTTTTTCCAGCTTCAGAATAGCCCAGTTCGCGATGCGGACTGGTTGCGTACATGTATTTTTTCCAAATATTTTCTGAACGAGCTTTTCCAATCCCGTCAAAAAGTTTTGAAAACCAAGAAGTGTGGGTCCACTATAGAGGTGCAACGCGCCTCTGTCGCGCATCAATACTGTTTCGATTTTTCGATCGAAAAATTTTCTTTTGATATGGTTGCTCTAAAAGTCAACGGAGACCATTTTTTCACTTATTTTTTTGTGCTGATCACAAATCCGGCCTCAGATTTTCCATACAAGCTTCGGAAGATGTGTTACAGGCATACCTCTCCTCTAGGGGTATTTTGGTAATTTTACAGAGCGTTACAAGTAATATTTGCTCTAGAGTCATAGTGATCTCAGAATTGAACTATGACTGCTTAAGGGAAATAAAATATTGCTGCTCACACATAATAATCAAGGTATTGAAATGAGCTTTACTAGTCAGGATATCACGACCTTGTGCTATCCCGACTTCATGAGTGTCTTTGAGAATGAGCCTAATTCTCATACGAACCAGCCTACTTCCGCACTTATATAGGTTAAATCTGTCGAGTGTGATCTTGTAAATTAGCACTCCACGCATACGGGCAACAAATTTTCATCAAGAGTTTTTAAGCTCAACCTGCACAATTCACTACAGGAAATAATGCACTCACATCATAGAGAGGGAATAAAAATAGTGCATTTTTCACAAGAAGTCATCATATGATTTATTCTTCCCATTAAACCTGGTTGTAGGATCTCTAGTCCCCAGGTTGGGTTTCCTCATATATGACTCAGGAATGCAAGACTATCACATGATTTGATATAATCAACATTAATGGTACCACTTGTCAAATATGATCTTACATTATTGTGTTTCCTCCTTTTAGGTCTGCATTTACCATTGTAATAATGGTTTTGAATTCTACCAATTACAACAGTGCTATCACGATGAATTAAAATAGGAGGAATTGGTTTTTCAAAATAATGAGTTTGAAACAATAAATCTCTCAACCAATTCGCTTCCTCACTAGCTGAAGCTAAAGCAGTTAGTTCATCCTCCATGGTACAATTATCAATTATAGTTTGCTTTTTTGATTTCCAAGAAATATCACCACCATTGAAAGTAAAAATATAACCAGTGGTAGAATAGGAGTCACCTGATAAAGTGTTTCAATCTGCATCAGAGAAGCCCTGAAGTACAACAGAATAAAACGAAGCTCAAGTTTTTGTCCCAGTTAAATATCTCATAACTCTCTTATAGCATGCCTATGTTCATTCCCTGGCATGCAGGTAAACCTGCTAAGTACACCTATCGCATATGCAATATCAGGCCTAGTGCAATCAGTCAGATATCTCAAACTTCCGATTAAGCTAGCATATTCCTTTTGATTTATTACATCATTTTCACTTTGTACAGGAAACAAGTGAACACTTAATCAAAAGGAGTTAAAATGTGCTTGCAATCAAGAAAGTTATATTTTTCAATATTTTCTAAACATAATGTGATTGGTCAAGGAACATTCCATCACATGTTCTAGTAATTTTTATTCCAAGTATAAAATTTTCCTCATCAAGATCTTTCATATCAAAATGGATTCTAAGAATATTTTTTGCTTCATCAATAACATTCATATTAGAGCGAAAGATCAATAAATCATCAACATATAGGCAAATAATAACATGTGAATTATTCTAAACTTATGATAGATGCACTTATCACACTCGCTTGTTTTAAACCAATTTCAATCATGTAGGAATCAAACTTTTCATGTCATTGCTTTGGTGTCTATTTCAAGCCATATAGGGATTTAGTAAGTTCACATACTTTGCTGTATTGGCCTACTTCGACAAAATCCTCGGGTTGTTCCATATAAATCTCTTCATTTAGGTCTTCATTTAAAAGAACAGTTTTTACATCCATTTGATGAATTTGCAAATCAAAAATTGAAGCTACAACAATTAAAAGTCTGATGGATGTTATTCTAGTTGCCGGAGAAAAATTCTCAAAAATATTTAGGCCTTCAAGTTGTTTAAATCCTTTTTCAACTAGTCCAGCCTTATATTTATCAATAGATCCATCTCGTTTTAACTTTTTACGTAAGACCCATTTGCAACCAATTGTTTTACAACCCGAGGGTAAATCAACTATCGTCCAACTTTTATTAGAAATTAGTGATTCCATTTCATCATTTACAACCTCTTTCCAGAAAATTGCATCATGTAAAAGCTTCTTTTCAAGTGAGAGTGTCATCTCCAATATTGAAAATATAAAAATCTGAACCAAAATCTTTTTCTTACTCTAGTTCTTTTTACTTCTTCTTAACTCAGAATCATCAACTACTTTATTTTTCAAAGTAGAGGTAGAAGAACTAGGTAGTGACAAAATATTTTGTTCAATCCTTTGACCCCCACTGTTTTAGAATCAAAAGGAAACTTATTTTCATGAAAAATGGCATCACCTGATTCAATAACAATATTATCTTCAAGATAAAAAAATCTATAGGGTGTACTATTTGAAGCATAACCAAACAAAGCAGAAGTAGTAACTTTCATTCCCAACTTTGTAATCTTGGATCCATTAGTCTCACAAAGGCTAGACAACCCCAAACTCTTATATATCCCATATATAGCTTGTGACCTTTCCACAACTCAAAAGGTGTTGGTTTAGAATTTTTATGAGGCACACATTTAACACATAAGCACTCAAAATAGCTTCACCCCAAAAATTTAAAGGTGCACTTGACTCAATAAGCATGACATTAGTCAATTCAACCAAAGTTTAATTTTTCCTTTTCGCTACACCATTAGATGCAGGAGAATAAGGAGGAGTATTTTCATGAATTACTCCCAATGATCTAACAAAAGAATTTAACTTATTTGACTGATATTCACAACCTCTATCACTTCTAATTCTTTTTATTTTTCTTCCAAATTGATTTTCAACCTCATGGAGATAAATTTTAAAATACTCAAAAGCATCATTTTTATTTTTCATTAAGTAAACATATGTAAACATAGAAAATCATCAATGAAAGTGATAAAATATCTATTTCCTCCACGAGTTAAAATTCCTCCAAGTTCACAAATATCAGTGTGAACTAACTCTGATAAATCAATTTTTCTTTCGACTTGAAAATGAGGCCTTTTAGTTATTTCTGCTTTACTACAAGCCTCACACATTTCAAAATTCTTTATAACCATTGAGATTAATCCTAAACTACTCAAGATTCCTACATATCGATCATTTATATGACACAAACGAGCATGCCAAAAATTAGTGGAAGAAAGCATATAAAAAGAAGTAGAAACTTTATTCATTTCAACATTCAGTTTAAAAATCCCATTACAAGCATACCCCTTTCCCATAAAAATTATCCTTTTTCACAATTACATATTGATTTGATTCTATATTCTGTTTGAAGCTTGCTTTATTAAGAATAAAACTAGACATCAAATTTTTTCTCATTGAATGAGTAAAAAGTACATCTTTCAAAGTTAATACTCTTTCAGAGGTAAAACACAATTCGACTTCTCCCATTCTAAGCACTTGAGTAGTGCCTGAATCACCAAGCATGATGGTTTTGGGCTCCTCAAAAGGAGTATATTTTTAAAACCAGTCTTTGAAATAATAGACATGACGGTTTGCACCAGAATCAACTCACCATCCGTCAGACCCCTACATGCCATGGTACGGGCGTGGCATGGGGCATGGCACGGACATGGCAAGGACTTCTACATTGGCCTTGACATGGGTATTAGCAAAGCAATGTAGCATGTGGCTGTGCGGCTAAGTGTTGGTGGTGTAGCAATGTGCTAAGCCACTTGAGTATGTGCAAGTGAGCTTAGACAAAACCACCAAGTATGTTGGGGTGATGGCCAAGCAAACTTGGGCACAAGGCAGGCAGCTTTCCCATACAAGGCGAGGTCCTGGGCGATATCATCAAAGGTTAAGTCGTCTCTATCATGATTTTGACAGGATGGCATAAAGACAAGGCAGTGGCATCGGCAAGGCAATATGCGGCTTGACAAGGCTAAGGCTTGGTGCGGCTAGGCAATGTGTTGGCTTGACAAGGCAAGGCTGTGGGACTTGACGATGGCAAGACAAAGCCGATGGCATGTTGACATGGTGCTGGCAAGAAGATAGAAAATATTCTAAGTTTAGGGGCAGTGGCCAAAATTCGCCTAAGGCATGGGGCATGTGCTAGGCACATGCCAGACTTAGTCTGAATTCGAATTTAGGCCTAATCTATTAAGAATATGACTGTTGTAACAACTTAGTGGATTTCTGATGTGGCTGCCATGTAAGCATGACGGTTTGTAACTGTCTTATCTTGTTGTAACTACCATGTGTAGAAAATTATAAATAGGGTGGAAAATCTGGCTAAGGCAGAAGAGTGTGTTCTTTGCCTTAGACAGATTTCGTGAAGCCGTTTCCTTGTATTAAGTTAAAGGTTGGGAAATTATTTCCTGTAAATTTGGCTAAGTGTTCAAATACGTGATTCTGTCTAAAATGTGCAAACAGTCTAAGTCTTAGCTAGTGCAGTGTTGCGAAAGTGAGGCTGAAGTTTACTATGTGTAGGCTGCCTAACAACGGTGAAAGTGTGAAAAATAGATCACCCTGCTATCAATTGGTATCAGAGCGTAGGCTGTACGACAATGGTGACTAATGCAGAAATACGTGAACACTTGAGGCGTGTCGAGGTATTCATTGGCATGACGGACGAGCGCTGGAATGACCCAACTCTGGTGGATCTGTTGACACAGATTCTGGGCATTAAGACTGAATTCGAAAGATTTCGGTCTGAGTTTACTGTACATATTGCCGAGAAGGACGAATGCATGGCGGAAATTATCAATTTCCGTGAAGGCATATCGCTGCAATCAGAAAGTCTGACAAGGAAAATGAGGAACTTCGTTCAGAAATTGCAGTGCTGCGTCTGGCAGTCGCTGCATCCGGGCCAATCCGTGGGGAACACTCTAAGTTGAAATCCCAGAGCCAAAGCCTTTTGGCGGGGCTAGGAGTGCCAAAGAACTGGAGAATTTCCTTTGGGACATGGAGCAGTACTTTTCTACTGCAAGGGTGCTTGAAAACGACAAAGTAAACATCACCACCATGTACTTGACTGGTGATGCCAAACTTTGATGGAGGACACGTAATGCAGACAATGAAAGCGCTAACAGACCACGTATTGATACGTAGGAGAAGATGAAAAAGGAAATGAGGGACCAGCTCCTCCCTAGCAATGCGTCATGGATTGCTAGGGACCGATTGAAAAGGCTGCGGCAAAGTGGGACTATTCGGGACTATATCAAGGATTTTTCTTCCTTGATGCTGGACATCCAGAACATGTCCGATGAGGACAAGCTTCATAACTTCATCTCAGGCATGCAAGGCTGGGCCCATAACGAACATAGAAGGCAAAATGTCAAGGATCTGCCTACCGCCATTGCTGTGGCAGATTCCTTGGTGGAGTATCACTCAATCCAGCCTACTTCTGACGAGCCCTCTACTTCGAAAACTAAGAAAAGGTTTGAGAAGAAAAGGGAAGGAAAGAAGGAACACCGGAAAGAGGCTGCTGATAAGGGCAAGGCTCCAATGAGGGAAGGCAACAACAACAAGGCCAAAAGCAAAGACAAAGGCTGCTGGACTTGTGGTAGCCCTCACTTGGCCAAGAATTGCCCAAATCGTGAGAGGGTGAACGCCATACTTGCTGGAAATGTGAATTCCAATGAGGATGAGGGGCAAGTGGTTGCTGCACTTGCCAATCCCTTGGGACTGTCCTTAAATCAGATCAGTCTAATTAATGCAGTCGGGGAGACTTCCAAATCAGGTAATCCTCATGCCTCACTGATTCATATTGAGATGATGGTGAACGGGAAGCCTACTGTGGCCATGGTTGATACTGGGGCCACACACACTTTTGTGGATGTCAAGATATCTGATAGGATTGGACTGAAATTGAAGAAATGTCCATCCTATGTCCAGACGGTCAGTTCAAAGGCGCAGGCTATTAAAGGCATGGCCTATGATGTAGATATGCTGACTGGTTGCTGGAAGGGCAAGCATAATCTGATGGTGATGCCGCTCGGAGACTTTGAAGTCATACTTGGGATTGATTTTCTGAGGAAATATAAGTTTGTTCCGTTTCCTCACTTGGATAGTGTCATGATCATGGATGAGACCAGTCCAAGCATTGTGAAGGCTGTGCACCCATATGGTGAAGCTGAGAAGGTTGCTAAGTACAAGACCCCGATGTTATCTGCCACTACTGTCGACAAAGGGTTGAGAAAGGGTGATGAGACCTTTCTGGCTGCCTTGGTCGAAGTAAAACCTGATGTGCAGGTTGAAGTGCCTGACTGTGTAGCGGATGTGCTGAAACAGTTCGCAGACGTAATGCCGCCTGAGTTGCCAAAGACCCTGCCACCAAGGAGGGATATTGATCACAAAATAAAGTTACTACCGGGTTCAACGCCATCGGCCCAAGCTCCTTATTGGATGGCCCCTAAAGAGCCGACTGAGTTGAGAAAACAATTGAATGAATTGCTAGATGCTGGGTTGATTCAGCCATCTAAGGCTCCTATGGTGCTCCTGTTTTATTTCAAAAGAAACAGGATGGATCCTTAAGGATGTGTGTGGACAACAGGGCGCTGAACAAGGTAACTGTGAAGAACAAGTATCCAGTTCCGTTGGTGCAAGATCTGATGGACAGGTTAAGCAAGGCAAGCTGGTTCACAAAATTGGATCTAAGGTCGGGTTACTGGCAGGTTAGAATAGCAGAAAGGGATGAGCCTAAGACTACTTGTGTAACTAGATATGGCTCATATGAATTCCTTGTAATGTCTTTGGCTTGACAAACGCTCCGGCGACTTTCTGCAATTTAATGAATAATGTGTTGTTTGAGTATCTCGATGACTTTGTTGTTGTTTACTTAGATGACATAGTTATCTATAGTAGAACGTTAGAGGAGCATGTGCAACACCTAAGTATGGTCTTAAAGAAATTGAGAGAATACACACTTTTTATTAAAATGGAGAAGTGTGAATTCGCTCAAAATGAGATAAAGTTTTTGGGGCATTTGGTTAGCGAAAAGCAGGTTCGAATGGATCCTAAGAAAGTGCAGGCCATAGTTGAGTGGCAGGCACCTTCAACAGTGAAGGATTTGAGATCGTTCCTAGGGCTGGCTAACTATTACCGGAAGTTTATTGCTGGGCACTCTAGAAGGGTAGCAGCATTGACAGACTTACTGAAAAAGGATGTCCAATAGGTATGGTCGGTGCGGTGTGAAGAAGCTTTTCAAGGGTTGAAGGAAGCTATTGCATCTGAACCGGTACTAAGGCTGCTTGATTTTGAGTTGCTATTTGAAGTGCATACTGACGCGTCGGACAAGGCTGTTGGGGGCGTGTTGGTGCAGGAAGGCCATCCTGTGACCTTTGAAAGCAGAAAGTTGAATGATGCTGAGCAACGATACTCCACTCATGAGAAAGAGATGGTTGCTGTTGTGCACTGCTTGCAGACTTGGCGGGTGTACTTGCTGGGAACAAAGTTTGTTGTGCGGACTGATAATGTGGAAAACACGTTTTTCAAAACTCAGAAAAAGTTAAGTCCGAAACAGGCTCGTTGGCAAGAATTTCTGGCAGAATATGATTTCGTGTGGGAACATAAGCCGGGAAAGCATAACCAAGTGGCAGACGCACTAAGCAGAAAAGAAGTATTTGCTGCAGTATATTCAATTTCGAAACTTGAATCTGACTTTGTTGACAGGATCAAGTTGGCTGCATTGAATGACCCACTCTATGTGAAGTGGATAGGTCAAGTCCAAGATGGGACTGTGAGACGGTACTGGATCGAGGACGATCTGCTCCATTTTAAAGGGGGGAGAATCGTGGTGCCAAATGGTGGTGGATTGCATAGAGACATAATGAAAGAGGCGCATGACACTACTTGGGCAGGTCATCCGGGTGTGGAACGGATGATGGCACTACTGTCTCGTGTTTATTTCTGGCCAAAGATGGAAGATGACATTGAAGCTTACGTGAAAACCTGTCACATTTGTCAAGTGGACAAGACAGAACGTAAGAAGGAGGCAGGATTGTTGCAGCCCCTGCCTATTCCTGAAAGGCCATGGTTGTCGGTAAGCATGGATTTCATTTCTGGTTTTCCCAAAGTTGAGAATAAGACATCAGTTATGGTTGTAGTAGATAGATTCTCTAAATATGCTGTATTTGTTGCTGCACCTAACTTATGCTCATCCGAGGTTGCTGCCGAGTTGTTTTATCAAAATGTTGTTAAGTATTTTGGTGTTCCGACTGACATTGTGAGTGATAGAGACACTAGGTTCACAGGCAGGTTTTGGACAACATTGTTCAATATGATGGGGACCGAGTTGAAGTTCTCTACTGCAAATCACCCACAGACGGATGGATAGACGGAAAGGATTAACCACCTGTTGGAGGAATACTTGAGGCATTTTGTGACTGCAAGTCAAAGGAATTGGGTAAGTTTACTTGATACCGCCCAATTTTGCTATAACTTGCACAAGTCTTCAGCAACGGAGATGAGTCCATTTGAGATTGTCTTAGGCAGACAGCCTATGACACCATTAGATGTCGCAAAGAACAGGTCTCATGGGAAATGTCCAGCAGCATACTGGTTGCAAGGGACAGGCTTGAAATGTTTTCTGAGGCTCTGGACAGCTTGCGCAAGGCTCAGCGGCGCATGAAGAAATATGCTGACCAACATAGGCGCCCATTAGAGTTTCAAGTGGGTGACCAAGTTCTGTTGAAGCTTACTCCACAAATCTGGAAGCAGATTTCAAGCAAGACAAGGCATAGGGGACTGATCCCTAAGTATGATGGTCCGTTTGAAGTCATGAAGAAAGTGGGGGAAGTAGCTTACAGATTGAAGCTGCCAGAAAGGTTAAAAATTCATCCAACCTTCCATGTTAGCTTTCTTAAACCTTATTTTGCAGATGAGGATCCGGGAAGGAACAGGAACAAGAGGGCTCCTCCTTCCATTCCAACACAATTTGATGCAGACATTGAAGAAATTTTGGATCAGAGAATTGTGGGGCATGGCAAGAAGAATACAAAGACTAAGTTCCTGATTCACTGGAAGGGGCAGGTTGTTGAAGATGCTGTTTGGGTGAAGGCAAAAGACTTGTGGCAGTTCGATGCAAAAATCGAGGACTACTTCAAAACAGTCTCGATGAGGGCATCGAGTTCAAGAGATAGGGGTGGTCTGTCAGACCCCTGATCTGCCTACATGCCATGGCACGGGCGTGGCATGGGGCGTGGCACGGACATGGCAAGGACTTCTACATTGGCCTTGACATGGGTGTTGGCAAAGCAACGTAGCATGTGGTTGTGCGGCTAAGTGTTGGTAGTGCAGCAATGTGCTAAGCCACTTGAGTATGTGCAAGTAAGTTTAGACACAACCACCAAGTATGCTGGGGTGATGGCCAAGCAGACTTGGGCACAAGGCAGGCAAGGCATAAAGACAAGGCAGTGGCATCGGCAAGGCAAGGCAAGGCAGTATGCGGCTTGACAAGGATAAGGCTTGGCGCGGCTAGGCAATGTGTTGGCTTGACAAGGCAAGGCTGTGGGACTTGACGATGGCAAGACAAAGCTGATGGCATGTTGACATGGTGCTGGCAAGAAGGCAGAAAATATTCTAAGTGTTGGGGCCGTGGCCAAAATTCACCTAAGGCATGGGGCATGTGCTAGGCACATGTCTGACTTAGTTTGAATTCGAATTTAGGCCTAATCTGTTAAGAATATGACTGTTGTAACAACTTAGTGGATTTCTAATGTGGCTGCCATGTAAGCATGACAGTTTGTAACTGTCTTATCTTGTTGTAACTGCCATGTGCAGAAAATTATAAATAGGGTGGAAAATCTGGCTAAGGCAGAAGAGTGTGTTCTTTGCCTTAGACAGATTTCGTGAAGCCTTTTCCTTGTATTAAGTTATTAATAAAGGTTGGGAAATTGTTTCCTGTAAATTTGGCTAAGTATTCAAATACGTGATTCTGTCCAAAACGTGCAAACAATCTAAGTCTTAGACAGTGCAGTGTTGCGAAAGTGAGGCTGAAGTTTACTGTGTGTAGGCTGCCTAACAGCTGTGAAAGTGTGAAAAATAAATCACCCTGCTATCACCATCCATCAACATTCTCAACCATAAATATACCTGTAGTCACCACCACAAAAGGCTCTTCGGTAGCATTTACTGAGGTGTAGGACCATGTTTCCAGTATTTGCAAAATCGAGCAATATGCCCACACTTGCCACAGATAAAGCACAATCCCTTATTTTGAACTTGTTGATTTTGTGCTTGATTATTTTCACCATTATTTTTCTTGGGAGGTCTACCATTCTTTTTCTTGAAAATTTTCTTCTTAGGCTTCATAGAAGCATTTTTGTTAGATTCAAGAGTAACATTATTCGAAATAACTAAGTTTACCTTCGATGTGTGTTGCTCTCTTCTAATTGTAAAAGTACATCTTGGCCATGAAGATTTTCATTATCAACGTCTCAAGAGAGGTTTCCTTTTGCTCGTGGCGCATAGTTTTTTGAATTTCTTTCCAAAAAGGTAGAAGTTTATCAACTATGCCACAAACAATAAGGTTATCCCCAATTTTGACCTCCTCGGACCTAAAATCTCTAACAATCATGATGAAATCTTGAGCTTGATCTACCACTGATTTGTTGTCCACCATTTGGAACTAAAAAATTGGCTAGCAGCATATTTGTTTGCTCCAGCTTTTGCAGCATCATACTTACTCTGCAATGCTTTTCAAATGTTCTTTGTACTAGAGTAAGTTCTATCATAATAATTATAAAAATTATCAGACAGGCAATTTAAAATATAATACCGATACTTGTAGGAGTCATCATTATATTTGTCTACTTTCTCTTGATAAGAAATTGGTTCATCATTATCCATGGAGAGTATGTAAACTTTATTAGGGTTCTTCTCATTTAACATATAAGAAACATTGAGAAGACTCAAGTAGAAAAGTACTTTGCCCTTCCACCTCTTGAAATGACTACCATTGAACCAAAATGGATTGTTAAGATCTCTCATCTTGACATCGGCAGATTTTTCAATTGTAGCCATTTGGATCTTTTTAAAATTGTTGGTGAAATTACAAAAAATTACAATTAACAATTGAAAAAAGTAAAAACGAAGAACAAAATCTTCAGGCTGAGGCATGTATATCTCACTCTCTTTAAGGAGATTCAAGGCTATTGCAGCAAAAATGTTTTCACCGGTCTAGCAGTATTCTCATTAACTTGTCCCCTTCGGGATACAACAGTCTTTCACAAAATTTTAACTCAACAAACTCTGGAGAAGAGTTGAGTCTCAAGCTCCACAAGAAGAACACCTCCCTTCAACTAATAAGAATTCTCTTTTTGACAAACTTTATGCACTCTATATTTTTCTCATATGTTGTGTTCACAACATAAATGAAGATCGCTACTATTTTTAGTTGTGAAAGTCTTCCATACAATGAATAAGAACTCATTACGGTAGATAAATGTTCAAGAAGTTACATATGTTACAAGGTGTAATGGAGGAATTAAGAGAAAAATAAAGGGAGCGGGTAACAAATACCATGAACGTTTGGATTATTGCAATTAGCATTCACTCCAAAAAATGGAGTAACACAGCAAACCATTAACGACAATATTAAGCACTTCCCACTGATGGTTGAAAACCAACCACCAAAATCAATGTAGCATTAATAATAAAATGCAAAGATGCACATATCATATATATCAAAATATTAAAATGCTACAAAAAACCAACAATTTATATATCCCTACATGGACTAGCATGGATACGTTACATTGTTTGTGTCCTAGCCGTTGGAGAAATTAGTGATTTATTGTTGCTATTAACCATGGAAAGTCATATATAAGGTCACACAGCCTGTGTGGAGCCCCCATGAAGTGATCCTTGGCCTATGGAGGAGTGTTGACCCTTAAGAGTGGAGTTTTTAACTAAGGCAAGCCACACTTGGACCCTTCACGATCCATGTGACACTTCATGGACTGTGTGGTGGCCTTGTTTAGAAATCCCACAATTTTGGGTTCAAGTGTAGTTCCACGGCCAAGCACACAACCCGTATGAAGCGGTACGACCCATGTGGCCTTCTATATGGGCTCTAGAATGTAATATTTTCTAAGTATTGGATCACCGTCTCGAAATTCGTCATGGAGGATTTTTCTAAGGGAGGTGGTACGGGCATTCATATGGCCCTTGTAGCCTTTTGTGGGGGTGATTTCGTTGAATTTTTCTAAGTATGAAATCTTCAAGCTCAAGATAAGTTCACATTCAAGCCCTTAATTCAAGCTTATTTATGTAGTTTAAGGCCATCATGGGTCTCCTATATCAAGCCAAGTTCGAAGGAATTCCATTGGCTAAGTTTTTCACAAGTGTCAAAAGAAGGGTCAACTTTAAATGGTCATATCTCTTAGAAAAAAACTAATTGGGTGGCCCATAACCTATCCAATTGAAGCCCTTTGAATAATCTTTCCAACGCATCTAGTTTCACCTCATTCCGAGTTTGGATCAATAAGTTATGTCCATTTTCGTAAAGCCCGTCTATGGAGTGTTTTCTGAAATTTGTCTAAGTGAGGCCTCACGGGAGAGTATTACGGTATGTGAAATCTTGTATGCACCATAAGACCTCCTCATGGACCCCTGGCAAGGAATATAATTTTGCTTCATTAATGGTTTTTCTTATAATTGTGGCTTCTCCTAGGGGTCTTTTATGACTTCCTATGCTATCTTAAGACCTCCAAAATGACCTAAACTCTATTCCTCACATTTGAAATTCTCTCAAGTCACTCTTAAGTCTCTTTCAAAGAACTCTTGTGGGTTTTAAGCTCGGCAATCAAGGGAGGGCTCTTTCTTCACCAAATTTCTTCTTGAATATTCTTCATTAGCTAAGGTATTTGGGTTTGATTCTTCGCCCCTTTCAACCAAGAAGACACCAAACTCTTTTCACTTGAATTTTTATTACATTTTTCCTACTTTAAATATGAGTTTTGACTATTATTGATTATTAAATTCAATTGAAGTATGGGCTATGCTTTAGAGATGAGTTTAAGTTGATTTAAGCCCTAATAAGTTGAATTACATTATTATTATGAAGTTATGAATGTGCATGTCCTCTTTAAAGCTTGATTTGTGCATGAGTAATCTATATTATAATTTAAATGTGAATTTTACTTGAATTTCATAATGCATTGTTGATATAAGTTTTAATCTCAATTACTCATGTTATTCTCATCTCATTCATAGCATATGCATTAATAAATATTTGATTTTATGAAAATTATGAAGTGGGTTAACCCCAATTATATTTATGTATATAATTTTGATAGGATTATGATTATGACAAGAATGTGATCGCATAAATGTCTATTGTTAATGTCTCTTTGAGAATTTTAGGTGCTTGCACCATATTGACATGAGCATGAGCTATCCCTATGCATTAGTATCATGATTATGATTTATGGTTTGGCTTTTGAGCCTAAATGTGCATTGAACGGATTTGAAATGTCTATTGTAACTCTTTGAGAGCATGTATATATATAAGTATTCTCGTGGGATGTTTTTAGTTAGCACCTATGGATTGGGGGCGTCAGGTCTATCCCCAAGGGTCCTCTCCCTTTCCTTGAGCCATGTGCTGACATAGGAATGGTATCCATCACCAAAAAGACCGAGTCATAAGGATGATTATTCATTTCTTGATATGTTATGATATTGGAAATCCTTCTGAAAAGACTCGATCGTACGGAAGGTGTCCATCCACCGAAAAGACTGGGTCGTAAGGTGTGATATAGTTCACCTTGGCAAATAATCTTCTCCTACTAATGGGAGGTCTTCATCGGACTAATTCATGTTATAGCTCACATGAGTTTTATTTGTCAATTATAGTCCATCCCCACTATATATGAGCATTTGTGCATTTCATACATCATTGGTTTCATAGCATATCATATACTATATCTCTTGCTATATATCGCCTTCACATTATATGCCCTTGTCATCTAACATTGAATACAAGTTTGGTAAGTCATATGCATTGCATGCCCGCATATTTAGAACATTCAAACATACTAACACATACTATTTGCCTATATGATCTAACCATGTAGAAACCGATGACTACCTTCATCCACCGTTTGATAACTTGATCGGATTTGAGACATTTGTTTTGGTAAGTCCTATCTTCCAAGACAAGTCACTATTCTTCTACCTATGTCACTTCTGTTTGTTTTATTTACTTTCAGGGTAAGCACGAGATATGTCTTGGCCCCCGTCCTATCTTATGACTAGAGGCATTGTTGGACATTTTGTAGATACTTGTCGTATCTATATGTTATGTGTTGTATTTAGAGTTTATGATTATCGTTATCTGTTTGATATGGATACTATGGATTGATTATAAGAATAATCATAAGTATATACATGCTTGATGTGAAAATGTGGAAGATCCTAAGTCTTGAATTACCCCCATAGAGTGAGTCATACTTACCCACCCCTTAGTCTTATGTGCTACGTGTTATGTGAATCCATTGATCCCTTTCCCTATGATATCCCCATAGCGTGAGTCCTACTTTCCCATCCCCTAGAACTATGTATTTACTATTTATATATGCTTCCGAACCGATGATGTGAATATGGATACTTTGAGGCTTGTTTGGGGACTCTCGGGTTCCCATTCGCCATGCCACTCCTAGACCCTAGGTCTAGGTCGTGAATCCATTTGGAAAAGCCTCCTGTGCTAAGTATGTATTATATTTATCACATACACCTGCATTATTATTATCAAAAAGTTATATAGTTATTAAAATTAAATTATATTGTAAGCATTATTGTAACACCCCCAAATTTCTTTTTACCTGATCTGGAGTGAATGGGCAAAGTTGCCAAGAAAAGACTGAGAAACGTTGCAGACGAAGGTTCACGAGAACCATTTATGACTCATAGACAGGTTTACGACTCGTAGAATGGGTCTCACGAAACCCCAGACGACTTGGTGAAATTTTCTAAGTCTGAGGCCTATTTACAAAATGGTATATGACTCGTAAAGGAGGTTCGTGACAAATTCTAATAACTCAAGTTTCAGTACCTCCTATTTATGAGAGGAATTTACGATCCATAGAATGTTTTACAGATTGTAGAGAGGGATTTCGTGCCAACTTCCACTGACTCAGATTTTTAGACACCTAGTTTACGAGGGGTGGTCTACAACTCGTAGAATGGTCTACAACTGGTAGACAGGGTCGGATATACGTAGGCGATAGTTTTTAGGAAGGGTAATTTTGTCTATTCCTACCCTTTTTAATTTAACCCTTAGACGTTTTGGACTTAATTTAAGTACTGAATGAGACCCTAAGCGTATTTTCCACCATTCATCACACTTAGGGCTTTCTTGAAGAACCTTAGAAGGAGGAAAAGAGCAAGAAGTCTTGATTCTAGCACGAAGATTCATTGAAATCTGATTATTTCTTCCATTTCCAGGTATGTAAGTTTCACTAAAGTGTGGATCCACGTTCGTTCACACACCCCTTTCACTTTTTCGAGTCGAAATTGAGCTTTGAAAATTATATCATCAAATTACTAAATCCTTGCATTTATCATAAGGTCTTATTATGTTACATGAGAAAATTGTTATATTGTATGATCATTGGTATGAGATTTAAATATGTATTTTATGTCATGTCCTAGGAGGGTACCCTAGACGTGGCCGACACCCAGAGACTATTGCTAGTTCCTAAGAGAACCACTCGATCTCAAGACAGTCATTCAACATCAAGCATAGTGAAAATAATAGAATAAGGCAGTGAGCTACATCAGTCATTCAACATCAATAAGAAGGGTCAATGGCTAACAAACTCAGTCTCAACATCTATGATAAGTAAATAAGATTACTAACTCGACTCAAAAAGGGAAAGACCCCATTATCCAACCTCACCTCATATCTATGAAGCCTCTAACTCAACTCAACAGTCTGAGATGGTACCATGACAGGCCATGGCTACAAAAATCAATTAAAATAAAATAGCTCAAAAAAGGGCTCCTCCATATAGCAAGAGCTCACCAATAGTGAAAATCAGATATCTCTGAACCTACATGATGCGTCTACTAAAGTCCTCTACCTCCTGTATCTGCATCATGAAATGATGTAGCACCGAGTGGCATCAGTACGTTGAATGTACGATATGTCAGATGGATGAATATAACATTACAGACATAAATATATAGGGATAACATCAACTCAACACCATACTCCGTCAAAATGTCAATTGTCTATCTAAAGCAAGAGCAAAAGAGTAGACAAATGACCCATCAACATCTCATCTCAACATAATCAATACATCAGACTCGTCTCAAGCAAACTCGACTCAACGCAAAGGACCAATGCCCGTCTAGGAAAAGGAATAAGAGTAGACAATAAATCATCAACATCCATCAAGACTCATACCATCACATCAACATCAGAGTACTGCCAGTGTAGAACCTAACTAGGAGTTTCTCTAACCGACAACCATCACCTATGAGCCTGTGATGATACAACGAAGCGATGCTATTACCACATCCATCCAGTACCTTGCTCGTGGTAAAGGACATCACCATCAGTGGATCCATATTAAATAACATTAGTCCTCTTTTGGGACAAAGGAACCATCCGTTTTACGGTTTGATACTCTCTACGCGGGCCACATAGTTAATGAGTTCGAGTGGGCTCTCACCCATTTTGGTGCTCAATATTCCTCCCAGAACTCGACTTGCTCATAAAACATCATCATTAAGATTTCTCATCATCAATCTCATAGGGACACAATACATCAACATCAACTCGTCTCATCAACATCAACTCATCTCATCAACATCAACTCATAGACTCGAAACATTCTTTTAGAATTAAGTTTCAAGCTTTTTAAGACTCAAGAACATCATTCCCATCAACATCATCATCAACACTCTCAACAATTTGGACCACAATCACATACATCAAGGACATCATCATTGTCAAGGCTTTAGAATCATCCCCTAAGTTTGTTCTTGCATCCTTTAGTAAAACAGACATAGAGTTTTGTGAAATTATTCATGATAACAATTATACAGTAAATAAGTTTGTGATGATCATCAATTTAAGAAAGATACATGAAATAAGTAAAATCTCAGTAAAATACTCAAGGATTCTCACATATAAATCATTATCTGCGATTATAGACTCAATTCAATCAAAAGGGGGCACATGGAAGAACAATCTTATGCTCTAAGTTAGCCATACATACCAGGGATGATTGCTAACAATAATTCCTCGTGGGATCTCCTCTTGAACTCCTCAATCTCAACTTTCCTCTACTCTCTTCAACCCCTAACTTGATAATTTTGCTAGGAAGGGGATTTAGGATGGGTTTTGATCCCTTTCTTCATGAAAACGACTTATATTAGTTGTATATGGAGTTTAGAAAGTGTTAGGAATGGATCCGAATGCCCCTCGAAAGTTTTAGAAATTTTTTAGTTGCGAAGTAACCTAGTCCGCGACACGGACTAGTCGCGAACAATACACTCTTGGAAAAAACCTTCTGAATGAGTTTTCCCAATTCCATTGAATTTTTTTTGAAAATAAGACATAAGTCCTCCTCTGCGATAGGTCCGCGACGTGGCTATGTCATGAATCCTCACTGTTTTGCATCTCGAAATGAAAAATTATGTTCTGACTCAAGTCGCTCTAAACATCGACCGAGACCCTTCACTCAATTAATTTTTCTTGCTGATCACAAATCCAGTCTTAGATTTGCCAGCCGAGCATCGGAAGACATGTTATGCACACATCTCTCCTCTATGGGTATTTTGGTAATTTTATCGGGCATTACATCATCTTCCTTTTGGGATCATTCGTCCTTGAATGATAAGTAAGAGTGGTATTATGGCACGAATAGACTCAAGATTCATTTTATACTCACTCAACAATTCAACACTCAACTCTTCATCAACCTCGATAACTCTACTCAGAACATCAAGAATAGGCACATCAACTCAAGATGGAAACATCAAATTAAGTTAAGGATAGGAACATTACCTTAGATATTCTCATCATCAGACATGTATAAGTGCGGGCATTTGGCTCTCATCTCTTCCTCAGCTTCCCACGTGGCTTACTCAACAAATTGATTTCTCCACAAAACCTTAACAGAGGCTATCTCTTTGTTTCTCAGTCTGCGAACCTATCGATCAAGGAATTGGAGTGGAATTTCCTCATAGGATAAGCTATCTTTTACTCAAGTGCTCTCGACAGGGATCACCAAGGCAGGATCTCCCAAAAACTTTCTCAACATAGAAATGTGGAATACCGGATGGATTCCGTCTAACTCAAAAGGCAACTCTAATTCATAAGCAACTTTTCCAATCCTCCTCACAATCCGATACGGGCCAATACAGCGAGGGCTTAATTTCCCCTTCTTCCCGAAACTCATGACACCCTTCATGGATGATACCTTCAAGTATACCCAATTGCTCTCCTCGAACTCTAAATCCCTTCTCCTCACATCGGTGTACGACATCTGACGGCTTTGTACAGTCTTCAACCTCTCTTTAATAATCTTCACCTTTTCCATGGACTGGTGGACAAGGTCAGGCCCAATCAACTCGACTTCTCCAACCTCAAACCACCCGATGGGCGATCTACACCTCCTCCCATATAAGGCCTCATAGGGGGCCATTTGAATGCTTGCATGATAACTGTTGTTATATGAAAATTTAATCAATCGTAGATGGTCATCCCAATTCCCTTTGAAGTCAAGGAAGTAGGCTCTCATCATGCCCTCTACTACTTGAATAGTGTGCTCCGACTGACCATCCGTTTGTGGATGAAAGGCTGTACTCAAATTTACCTTGGTACCCAATCCCTTTTGGAAAGATCTCTAGAAGTAGGAGGTAAATTGAGCTTCTCTGACCGAGATGATGGACAAGGAAACTCCATGCAACCTCACAATCTCTTGGATGTACAATTTGGCATACTCCTCCGTAGTATTAGTCATCTTGACTGCCAAGAAGTGGGCTGATTTAGTCATCCTGACTACAATCACCCATATGGAATCATGCTGCCTCTGGGATCTCGGTAGGCCGGTGATGAAATCCATGTTAACCATCTATCACTTCCACTCTGGAATCTCAAAGTTCTGAGCCAAGCCACTTGGCCTTTCATGCTCAATCTTCACGTGCTGGAAATTTGGGCACTTTGAAATGAACTGGGCAATATCCCTCGTCATTCCACTCCACCAAGAGAGTTCCCTCAAGTCATGGTACATCTTGGTAGAGACTGGATGAATGGAGTATCTAGTATTGTGGGATTCATCCATGATCCTCTCTCGGACACCATCAACACCAGCGACATATATCCTATTCTGCTATCTCAACACCCCATCTCCCCCTTTGGAGAAGAACATCACTTTTTATTTATGGACAACCTCCTTCAATTGGAATGTGATAGGATCTCGATCTTGTTTCTCTTTTACCTCTGCTACTAGGGATGATGTAGACTCACTCTGAACATTGATCCCTCCCTCGTCATTCTCCTCGGGTTGAACTCCCAATCGAGCCAATCTATGCATTTCCTTCACTAGCTCTTTCTTCTCTTGCTCAACATGGGTTGTGCTACCCATTGACAACCTGCTAAGAGAATTAGCAACAATGTTAGCTTTACCTAGATGGTCCTCGAGAAATTCCAACCATCTCCTCTATCGCTGGTTGAGCTTTCTCTAACTGAAAACATACTGCACGCTTTTGTGTTCAGTGAACACATCCACATGCACTCCATACGAGTAGTTGCGCCAAATTTTAAATGCAAACACTACCGCCGCCAACTCAAGATCATGGGTCAGATAGTTACTCTCATGAACTTTATGTTGCCTGGAAGCATAGGCTATCACCTTCCCTTTCTGCATCAACAAACAACCCAACCCAACTCTTGATGTATCGCAATATATCACGAAATCTTCCGTCCCGTTCAACTCTTGGAAGCTGTTCTCACATTCCTCCGACCACTGAAACTTGACCCTTTTCTGAGTCAGCTTGGTCAATGGTGCGGATAGAGAAGAAAATCCATCAACGAATTTATGGTAGTTGTCATGAGCCAGATCCAGAGCCTAGAAGTGACATGGCAAATGAGAACCCGAGAGTCCCTAAACAACACTCAAAGTATCCAGATCCACATCATCGGTTCGGAAGCAGATTTAAATAGTAAACACATAACTCACACTATGGGGATATCAAAGGGAAAGAGTTTACATGGATTCACATAGCACATAGCACATAAGAACTAAGGGGCGGGTAAGTATGACTTATTCTATGGGGGCAATACGAGGCTTAGGATCTTTCACATTTCCACATCAAACATACATGCATATCTTAATTCCCATAATTAATCCATGATAGCTATATCCAATATATAACTAAATCATAAGCTTCAAATACAAGACATAACATACAGAATCTACAAAAGTCTACAAGATGTCCAATAATGCCTCTAGTCATAAGATGGGATGGGGGCCAAGACATGTCCCGGGCTCACCCTCAATTAAGAAGCTAAACCGAAAACAACATACGTAGAAGGAAGGTGGATTGTCCTTGGAAGATAGGACTCACCACAATATCAACTCTCCTACTTCGAGCTATCCGTCAAACGGTGGATGGTCGTAACATATGTTCCCTACATGGTAAAATCATGTAGGCATAGAGTATGCATTAGTACGTTTGAATATACTAAGTATGCGGGCATGTAATGTATATGCCTTACCAA
This sequence comes from Solanum rostratum, assembly GCA_029948455.1. NCBI lineage: Eukaryota > Viridiplantae > Streptophyta > Magnoliopsida > Solanales > Solanaceae > Solanum > Solanum rostratum. Next base: position 53,200,272 of record CM057053.1, read on the forward strand.
ACCTACATTTCAATGTTAGATGACAAGGGCACATAATATAGAAAGAATCATATATCCAATGGAGAAATATACAAGATGCAATGAAATTTATGATGCATGAAAGGAAACAATGCTCATATATAGTGGGGATGGACTATAACCGACAAATCAAACTCATGCGAGCTTTTACATGAATTAGACCGATTGGGACCTCCCACCAGTAGGGAGAATATTACTTGCCAAAGGTAATCTACATCACACCTTACGACCATGCTTTTTAGTGGATGGTCACCTTCCTTACGACCCCCTTTTTAGAAGGATTTTTCATAATCATATCATATCATAAACATAATAAACGAATAATAATTCCTTATGGCCTATTCTTTTCGGTAATGGCTAACGTTCCTATGTTGGCACATAGTTCAAGGAAAGGGAGAGGACCCTTGGGGATAGCCTCAATGCCTCCAATCCATCGGTGCTAAGTCAACAACATCCCACTTGAATACTTATATATATACGCGCTTTCAAAAGATATAATGCTCACTTCAAACCGTTCAATGCACATTTAGGCTCAAATGCCAAATCATAAATCATAATCGTAATGCTCATGCAAGGAATATCTCATCTATATATGCGAAATCGTGCAAGCACCTAAAATGCTCAAAGAGACATAATCATAGACATGTATGTTATCACATTCTTGTCATAACCAATGCCTTACCAAAATCATATCATAATAGTTTCATAAAACATAATTGGGCTTAACCCACTTCATAATTTCCATATACCAATGCTCATGAATGCAATGCAATGCATGATGTGAGGATAGCATGGGTAACATAGATTCAAGTTAAAATCAACATCATAATATGAAATTGGAGAAATCTATGATTAACTCAACATCTAAGTCATAACATAAGTCCCCCATGCACAAATCAATTTTAAAGGGGACATGCATGTTCATAACTTCATAACTCAATGTAAATCATCCTAATAGTGTTAAAAGTAATTTAAAATCATAGGTAAAATGCAGTCCATACATCAATTGGATTTGATAAAATCAAATAATGAAAACCGATATTTAAAGTGACTAAAATTCATGAAATCAATTGAAAGGAATTTTTGGTCTTCTTGGTTGAAAGGACCAAGAATCAATCCCATGTACCTTGATTAGGAAGATGAATTTGAAAAGAATTTAGCTTGAATTTGAAACCCCAATTGAATCCTAGCTTGAATCTTGAAGATGAGACTCTGAGAGAATTTTGAGAGTCTAATTGTAGAAACTAAGTGTTTGTCTTGAATGAGGGTTTAGAATTAGTGTAGGAGAAGTTTAGGAATATAAAGGGAGGGGGGGTTAAAAAGGACTTAAAAGCCTTGGGGATAGGTCAAAATATCATAAATACCTCAATAAAATGGCCCTTTAAATTTTTAACTGAACTTGACAAGGTTGACTTCACGGTCCGTGAAGGTCTCCCATCTAGCCAGATAGATTCTACCAAAAGGGCATAACTTCTTGCGCTAAACTCAGAATGAGGAGAGACCAGATGCATTGGAAAGACAATTCAAATAGCTTCAATTTGATGGATCGTGGGCCACCCAGTTCCTTTTGTGCTGAAAGATATGACTATTCAAAGTTGACCCTTCTATCGGTATTTGTGAAAAACTTAGCCAATGTAATTCCTTTGAACTTGACTAGTAGGAGACCTATGATGGCCCTAAACAACATAAATAAGCTTGAATTGAAGGCTTGAAAGTGAACATAGCTTGAACTTGACGATCCCATACTTTGAATTTTTCACGAAGCCACCTTCACAGGAGGTTACACGGGCCGTGTAGTGTCACACGGGTCGTGACACTGCCCATACCCCTCTCCTTAGAAAAATTCCATGATCACGTTGCGAGACGGTGATTCCATACTTATACAAATTTCACTCCAGAAACTTTACAGATGGCCACACGGATCGTGACACCTCACTGGGGTCGTGAACTTGGCCGTGTAACCATACTTGGTCCCAAAACTGTGTTCAAGCCAAGGCAATCACACAGCCCACCATACGGTCCGTGTTCACACGGACCATGAGGGGTCCAAATATTGTGTGCCTTAGTTTAAAACACCAAGTTTAAGGGCTAAACATCCTCTAAGGGCTAAGGGACATTTCGTGGAGGCTCCACACGGGTCATGTGACCTCACACGGACCGTGATAGCTCCCATGAAGTGTTATGTTGGTCCAAAGCTTTTCCGAAACTAAATTTTCATGCTTCATTGAGGTCGAAAAAATTCTGGGTCCTTACAGTAGTAGCCTACCAACCCCAAGAAACTTCTTATGTCAGTTAGAGAGGTCAGTCTTGGCCAGTTCTTAACCACTTTAATCTTCTGGGCATCTACTCGAATTCCATCAGCCGAAATAACATGGCCTAGGAAAGCAATTGACTTCAGCCAAAACTCACACTTTGAAAACTTCTCATACAATTCATGGTCGTTAAGAGTCTGAAGGACAATTCTAAGGTGTTTGCATACTCCTCCTCATCCTTTGAATACACCAAAATATCACCAATGAACACGATTATAAACATGTAAAGATAAGGTCTGAACATCCTATTCGTCAAGTTCATGAAAGATGCAGGTGTGCTTGTCAACCCAAAGGATATGACCTAGAACTCAAAATGGACATATCTAGTCCTAAAGGCTATCATTGGAACATCACATTCTCTCACTTTCAACTGGTGGTAACCCGATCTGAGGTCTATCTTTGAAAAGCATGAGGCACCCTGATATTGGTCGAACAGATTATCTATCCTGGGAAGAGGATATTTATTCTTAAACGTGACCTTGTTCAATTGCCTATAGTCTATGAACATTCTAAGAGACCCATCTTTCTTTCGCACAAGCAGAACGGGAGCACCCCTAGGAGAAGCACTTGGCCTAATAAATCCCTTCTCTAACAGATCCTTCAACTGCTTCTTCAACTCTTTCAACTCGGTGGGGACCATCCTATATGGTGGAATTGAAACAGGCTACATATCGAGAAAAACATCTATCCCGAAGTGGATCTCCCTAGTAGGAGGACCTCCAGGTAAATCCTCAGGGAATACTTCAGGAAACTCATTCACAATCGAAACTAACTCAAGAGTAGGGGACTCAATATCATCAGACTTAACTCGCACGAGGTGGTAAATACAGCCTTTAAAGATTAACTTTCTAGCCCTCAGGTAGGAAATAAACTTACCCTTGGGTGCAAAAGAACTTCCCTTCCACTCAAGGACCAGTTCATTCGGAAATTGAAACTTGACAACTCGGGTCCTACAACCTATTGAGGCATAATAGGCATGGAGCCAATCTATACCAATGATTACATCAAAGTCAACCATCTCCAACTCTACTAAGTCAACCAAAGTATCCCTATGATAGATAGATACTACACAATCTCTATAGACACTCTTAGCTAGGATAGACTCACCAATAGGAGTGGAAACAATATAAGGTTCAAGTAAACACTCTGGAAGAATCTCAAATCTGTTGGCCACATAAGGCATCATAAAAGATAAAATGGCTCCTGGGTCAAGCAATGCATAATACTTGTAAGAAAAGACTCGAGGCATTCCCGTAACAACATCTGGTGCAACCTCTTGATCCTATCGATTACCCATCGTATACAAACGGTTCATCCCACCTCCTGCACCCGTAGTAGTACCCTTTTGATAACTGCCCCGAAGTGGGCGCTGCAGAAGACTGTGCTTTGTTACTCCCATCACCACATCTCCTTGTAGAACACTCACTCTGAAAATGACTAGTGTGTCCACATGAATAACAAGAATTTGTGCCCTCACGACACGTACCAAGGTGAAGTTTGCCATATCTTCCATAGGGTGGCTTTCCTCTCGGACCTTGGGTCATGCTAGCTTGGGACTGAGGACCCTGAGCTCTGAAATTTTGGTGACCATAAGATTTCTGATCATACCAATTTTGCTAAACAGGCGCACTTGCCACAGAGGGTGCATAGCTAGAAGACGTCTTCTAAAAATAAGTTCTATCACCTTTATTCTGCTTCTATTGGCTAGACTCATGCCCTGCTGATTTGGCTTTCTTACTCTGCTGCTTTTCCCTATCTTTCTTTTTGTCCTCCTCTGTTTGCTGGGCATAGACCATAAGTTTAGAGATGTCCATTCTTGGGGTTAGCAATGCTGCCTTACACTCCCTCTTTACATGCCTGCCCAATCTAGACACGAAGTTTCTCATCCTCGCCCTCATATCCAGGACCATCTCTAGGGCATATCGGGACAGTTGAATGAACTTGAGGTTGTACTCTTTGCCAGTCAACTCCTCTTGCTTCAGGTTCACGAATTCCTCAACTTTTTCCTCCGTCAACTCTTGGGGAAAGAAGTGGTCGAGGAAATCACTTTCAAGCTCATCCCACTCAGTAGGTCTGGCATCCTCACCTCGACTATCTTTCCATTGGTTATACCAGACATTTGCAACATCCTTAAGCTGATAAGAGACAAGCTCGACTCGCGCAACCTCATTTGCATGCATAACCCTCAAAATTGTGCACATCTCATCAATAAAGTTTTGTGGGTCCTCTTCAACCTTAGACCCCGTATAGACTGGCGGGTTCATCCTCAAGAAATCTCTGAGCCTGGTTGTAGCCGTGGGCTCTTGAGAGCTGGAGCTAGGGCTTGGGGACCTCAGCTATTACTCTAGCAGGCTACTAACTGGTGAGCATAGAAATAGCTCCCTGAAGTCTGCTTTCGAGGTGGAGGCTGACTGAGCAGGAGGTGCTTGTGGAATCTCAGTGGCACTGGCAGGTCCATCCCGTCTCCTCATCTCTGTCTGGGTAGGGGCCTCTAGTGGGGGATTCTCAGTGTTTGGGACTGAGGCATCTCTTTGGGCACTAGTGTGTTTAGGAGGCATGATCTGCAAATGTGTAACATACAAGAGAGTTTTATAGAGTCAAACTCTATCGCACGAACTCAGAATACCAAAGAACTGTAACCATTCCTAATGTACTATAGCCTCCTGTTTATGAAGTGTGGTGCACAACATACACATAAACAAGACTCTACTAGACACCGCTTATAGACTCCTTAGGACTCTTAAACCCTAAGCTCTGATACCAACTTTGTCACGCCCCAGGAGGGTACCCTAGGCATGGCCAACACCTAGAAACTATTGCTAGTCCCTAAGTGAACCACTCGATCTCAAGACAGTCATTCAACATCAAGCATAGCAGAAATAATAAAACAAGGCAGTGAGCTACGTCAGTCATTCTACATCAATACGAAGGGCCAATGGCCAACAAACTCAGTCTCAACATCTATGATAAGTAAATAAGATTACTAACTCGACTCAAAGAGGGAAAGACCCCAACATCAAACCTCAACTTATGTCTATGAAACCTCTACCTCGACTCAACAGTCTAACATGGTACCATGACATGCTATGGCTACCCAACTCAATAAAAATAAAATAGCTGAAACAGGCTCCTCTGAATAGCAAAGTGGGCTCACCAGTAGCGGAAATCAAATATCTCTGAACCTCAACGATGCGTCTGCTAAAGTCCTTTACCTCCTGTATCTGCATCATGAAATGATGTAGCGCCAAGTGGTGTCAGTACGTAGAACGTACGATACATAAGATAACTGAATATAAAAATATAGACAGAAATATATAGGGATAACATCAACTCAACATTATAATCCATCGGAATATCAAATGTCTATCTAAAGCAAGAGTAAAGAGTAGACAAATGACCCATCAACATCTCATCTAAACATCATCAATATATCAGACTCGTCTCAAAGAAACTTGACTCAACTCGATTAACTCGAAGGACCATCCCCCTCTAGGATAACGAATAAGAGTAGAGAGTAAATCATCAACATATATCACGACTCTTACCATCAGTGTAGAACCTAACTGAGAGTTTTTCAAACCGACAACCGTCACCTATGAGCCTTTGATGATACAATGAAGTGATGCCATTGCCACATCCATCCAGTATCCTGCTTGGGGTAAAGGACATCACCATTAGTGGATCCACAATAAATCGCATAAGTCCTCTTTTGGGAAAAGGAACCATCCATTTTATGGGTTGATCCTCTCCTACATGAGCCACATAGTTAATGAATTCGAGTGAGACTCACTCTACCCATTTCGGTGCTCAATGCTCCTTCTAGAACTCGACTTGCTCATAAAACATCATTATGAATATTTCTCATCATCAGTCCCATAGGGACATAGTACATCAACATCAACTTGTCTCATCAACATCAACTCATAGACTCGAAACATTCTTTTAGAATTAATTTTCAGGCTTTTTAAGACTCGAGAACATCATTTTCATCAACATCATCATCAACACTCTCAATAATTTGGACCACAATCACATACATCCAAGACCTCATCATTGTCAAGGCTCTAGACTCATCCCCTAAGTTCGTTCTTGCATCCTTTAGTAAAATAGACATAGAGTTTTGTGAAATCATTTATGACAATAATTATACAGTAAATAAAGTTTGTGATGATCATCAATTTAAGAAAGATACATGAAATAATTAAAATCTCAGTACAATATTCAAGGATTCTCACATATAACTCATTATCTTCGATTATAGACTCAATTCAATCAAAAGAGGGCATATGGAAGAACAATCTCATGCTCTAGGTTAGCCTTACATACCTGGGATGATTGCTAACAATAATTCCTCATGGAATCTCCTCTTAAACCCCTCAATCTCAACTCTCCTTTGCTCTCTTCAAGCCCTAACTTGATAAGTTTGCTAGGAAGGGGATTTAGGAAAGGTTATGGAGTTTAGAAAGTGTTATGAATGGACCAGAATGCCCCTAAAAATTTTTAGAAAGTTTCCAATCGCGAAGTAACTCAGTCTGCGACGCGGACGGGTCGCGAACAGTTCATATTTGGCAAAACTTTTCTGAACAAGTTTTCCCGATCCCGTCAAAAATATTTTTGAAAAATAAAAGACATAAGTCCTCCTCCACAATAGGTCTGAGATGCAGCTTTGCCCGAAACCCTCATTGTTTTGCGTCTCAGAACGAAAACTTTTTTTTTGACTCGGACTCTCTAAAAATTACCGAGACCCTTTGCCCACTCAACTTTTTATGTTGATCACAAATTCAATCTCAGATTTGTTGTCTGAGTATCGAAAGACGCGTTATGCACACATCTCTCCTCTAGGGGTAATTTGATAATTTTTATCGGGTGATACATTTTAGACTTGGTAGCATGAACCCTAAATTGCATAATTCCATGAACTTCTATGCATGGATTAAGTTGAGGTTTAAGTTTGATGTTGAGTTGATGAGTTGAGAAAATTGAGCATCATAGAGTATGAAACGCATATCGAACAAAACCACTGATACTATCATGAACTTACTTGCACCACATGATGAGTCAATTTAAGTGAGTCTAAATAACCATCTGAGTCTGAGTTGAGTTTGATTGTCTATATTGATTGATTGAGTTGATGAGTAGCTGAGACGAGTTGAGATGAGGTAACTCAATGAAGTTGAGATTTTGATTTGATTGATGTGATTAATTGTGCATTTGAGGATTGAGTTGAGCATGTTTTAGTCTTGGGAGGAGTATCGAGCACCAAGCTGCGAGCGAGTAAACATATACTTTAACCACAAAATTACGTTGCAAACGTAGGATAGTCATACAACTCGTTCTGGTGACTCTTATCCCGCAAGTGGACATTTATTATGGATCCAAGAGAGAGGTTGATCATCCTTTACCATGGGAAGTTTAGGACGGGTGTGGTAACGATATCGCCTTCGTTTTGCATCACCAAAGTAAATGGTGATGGGATTGGATGTCGATTAAGAGAAACTTCTGAGCAATATTGATTCAGCATGACATGTTAAACTAAGTCTAATGTTTACTGAGCATATTTTCAAAAGAGCACGAATTACTTTAAACTCGCATGTACTGAGTCAAGCATGAGTTATTGAGTCAAGATGAGTGAGTTGAGCCTTATTTCTTGAGCTATTTTACATACCAGTATATTCCATGTACTGACATCTATTTGGACCTGCATCATTTTATGATGCAGATACAGGTAATAGAATACTACAACCCGCACATTGTTGAGGTCCAGATCAGTACACTTCAAGAGTTTGTGAGCCCTCTTTACTTTTCGAAAGAGCTCTTTTATCTTATGAGTTGACTTAGTAGATTATTTTGTTTCTTTCTTCTTTGATTTGGGGTATCCATGGCCTGTCATGACCCCATCTAGATTGTTGAGTAGAGGCTTCATAGATAATGAGTAGAGGATTTGTTAAGCATTTGGTATTTCCAAACTTATTCATTAGATACTATGACTAAATATATTTATGTTATCTTGATGATGTTATAGTCATTTTGAGTTATTTCTTCCGCTGTTCAGATGATGTAACGATGAGGCCAGGTGGTTCTTTTGGGAAATTAGAAATGGTTCTTCGAGTGCCATCCATGCCAAAGGTACCCTCTCACGGCGTATAAAACTTGATATCAGAGCACAGTGTTCAAGTGTCTTAGGGAGTCTATGAAGCTGTGTCTAGTAGAGTGTGTTTTATCGGTGTGTTATGCACCACACTTCATAAGCAGGAGGCTATAAGACATTAGGAATTGTTACCTTTTTCATGTGTTCCGAGTTCATGCGATATAGTTAAAACTCTAGAAACTCTTTTCTAACTCGTGTGTTACTCACTTGTAGATCATGCCTCCTAGATGCACCACAACCCAGACGAATGCCTCAGTTAGTAATGCTGAGAACCCTACTTCAGAGGTGCCTTCTGAGATAGAAACGAGGGGCTGAGGTCGGCCGACCAGAAATGCTGGTGTCTTTGTGAAACCTATACCACTCCATCTGCTCCTACTATAGAGGTCAACTTCAAGGGAGCTATCACAATGCTCACATAGTTGATGGTTGCCCAGAGCGAGAACCAGGGCTTACAAACTCCTAGTTTTAGCTCTAATGAGCCTATGGATGCCTCCAGACTAAGAGACTTTCTAAGGATGAACCCACATGTTTACACTAGGTTAAAGATTGAGGAGGACCCTCAGAACTCCGTTGATGAGATGTGGAAGGTGCTGAAGACTATGCATGCAGCTGAGATTGAGGGAGTTGAGCTTGTTTCCTACATGCTCATGGATGTGGAAAATGTGTGGTACAATCAGTGGGAAAAGAGTCAAGGTGAAAATTTTGAGCCCGCTGCTTGGGATGATTTCAAGAGTGCTTTCTTCAATCACTTCTTTCCTTAGGAGTTGAGAGAGACAAAGATTGAGGAGTTTGTGAATATGAAACAAGAAGGTCTAACTGTTAAGGAGTATAGCCTAAAATATATCTAATTATCCATGTATGCCCCAATGATGGTCCAAGATATGAGAGCGAGGATGAGAAAATTCGTGTCTGGGTTAGGTAGACAGATGAAGAGGGAGTGCAAGGTGGAATTGCGGATCCCAGGTATGGATATCTTCAGAATGATGGTTTATTCCCAATAGACTGAGAAAGATAAGAAGAAGGAGAGAGAGGAGCATATGAGTATCAAGGCCTGGTCAGCAGGTCCTGACCCCAGTTAGATCAAGCAGGGTAAGAGAGATAAGTCCTATTTCCAGAAGAGGCCCTCTAGCTATACACCGTCTGCAACTAGTGCACCAACCAAACTTTAGGGCACAGGGTGCATAGTCTCAAGCCAGTGTGACTCATGACCCCGAGCCACATGTACGATCACAAGTCACAAGGTTAGCCAAACTTTAGGGCATAGGGTGCATAGTCTCAAGCCAGTGTGACTCATGACCCCGAGCCACATGTACGATCACAAGTCGTAAGGATAGCCAAACTTTAGGGCACAAGGTGCATAGTCTCAAGTCAGTGTGACTCATGGCTCTAAGGGGAAGCCACTTTATGGGAAATGTGGCAGGTTACATCTAGCAAAATGTAGAGAGGGAGGGAATGATTGCTACAAGTGTGGCCAACAGGGCTATTTTTAGAGAGAGTGTCCGATGTGGGGTAATAAGGCCTAGTCTTCTACTACAACACCACCAGCAAGGGGTATCTAGAGAGATGTTGCACCGGAGGCAGGCGGTGGGATAAACCGTCTGTATGCAATGGGGAACCTATAGGATCAAGAGCTTGCACTAGATGTTGTGACGGGTATACTTCGAGTCTTTACCTTTCCTTCTATGTTGTACTTGATCTAGGTGCAACTTGTTCTTTTGTGACGCCATATGTGGTGAGTAGAGTTGAGATTTTTCTTGATTACCTGCTTGAGCCATTTTATGTTTCCACTCCTGTTAGTGACTTCATTTGAGCTGAGAGAATCTATAGAGATTGTGTGGTATCCATTTATCATAGGGATACTCTTGCTGATTTCATTGAGTTAGAGATAGTCGATTTCGATGTGATCCTTGGCATGGACTGGCTTTACGCTTACTATGACTCTATTCATTGCCAAATCTAGATTGTCAAATTCCAGTTTTCGAATGAGTTTGTTATTGAGTAGAAGGGAGATTCTGTTGCGCCAAAGAGTAAGTTTACTTCTTACCTCAAGACTCGAAGACTGATCTCTAAAGGATGTATCTACCACCTTGTGCGATTCAAGTCTGACGATGTTGAGCCCCTTACTTTTGAGTCTGTCCTAATTGTGAGTGAGTTTCTTGATGTATTTCCTGAGGATTTGCCCGGAGTCTCTCTTGATAGGAAGATCGACTTCGAAATTGATGTACTTCCTGACACCTAGCCTATTTCTATTCTGCCATATAGAATGGCTCCTATGGAGTTGAAAGAGTTGAAGGAGAAGTTGAGGGATTTTTTAGAGAAAGGATATATAAGGCTGAGTGTCTCTCCGTGGCGTGCTCCAGTCTTGTTCGTGCGAAAAAAGGATGCTTCCTTAGGATATGTATTGACTACCGCCAGTTGAATAAGGTAATAGTCAAGACTAAGTATCCCCTTCCAAGGATTTTTGACTTGTTTGACCAACTTCAGGGCGCCACTGTTTTCTCTAAGATAGGCCTCAGGTCAGGCTATCACCAATTGAAAGTGAGGGAACGTGACTTTCCAAAGATGGCTTTTTGAACACGATATGGTCACTTCAAATTCTTAGTGATGTTTTTTGGGTTGACAAACGCACCTGTAGCCTTTATGGACCTAATGAATAGAGTATTTAGATAGTATCTTGACATATTCGTGATCATGTTCATCGATGATATTTTTGTGTATTCTGGAGATGAGGAGGAACATGCCAATCACCTGAGAATCACATTGCAGACGCTCAGAGATAATGAGTTATATGCAAAGTTTTCTTAGAGTGAGTTTTTGCTCAAATCAATGGATTTCTTGGACCATAAAATTTTAGGGGATGGCATTTGTCTGGATACAAAAAAGATTGAGGCGGTCAAGAACTGGCCTAGACCAACCTCACCGACTGAGATAAGGATTTTTCAGGATTTACGGGCTATTACTTGGGTCTCTCTCTTGGGTGGGGCATCAAGTACATGTCTCTTTACCGATTAACTAATTTCTAAACACTGGAGTATGAACGTTTGTTAAGGGGTTTTCTTCCATATCCGCACCGTTGACTAACTTGATTCAGAAGAAGTTTCAATGGTCTGACGAGTGTGAGAAAAGCTTCCAACAGTTGAAGATGAGGTTAACTACCACACCAGTGTTGACCTTTCCTGATAGGACAGATAGATTCATCATCTATTATGATGCTTTGAGAGTAGTATTAGGATGTATGTTGATGCAGAGGGGCTAGGTTGTTGCTTACGCTTCTAGATAGCTTAAGGTGCATGAAAAGAACTATCCCACTCATGACTTGGAGTTGGCAGCAGTGGTGTTTGCTCTCAAACTATGGCGTCACTATTAATATGGAGCACATATGGATGTATTCACAAACCACAAGAGCCTGCTATACATCTGCACCTAGAAGGAGCTTAACTTGAGACAAAGGAGATGTCTTGAGTTGCTCAAAGACTATGACATTAGCATCCTTTACCACCCTGGTAGAGCTAATGTGGTTGCTGATGCCCTTAGCAGGTTATCCATGGGAAGCACCGCCTATGTGGATGAGGAGATGAGAGATTTAACCAAAGAGGTTCATAGACTAGCATGATTGGGAGTCCAATTAAATGAATTAGGCGAAGGGGGAGTTCTTGTGCATAATGGGTCAACATCATCCATGGTAGTGGAGGTGAAGGAGAAACAAGATTAAGATCCTATTTTATTACAGTTGAAGGAGGATGTGCATAAGCAGAAGGTGATAGCTTTCGTCTAATGGGGAGATGGAGCATTGAGGTATCGAGGAAGATTTTGTGTTCTAAATGTTGATGGTGTTAGAGAGAGAATCATGGAGGCCCATAGTTCTAGATATTCCATCCATCGAAGGTCTACCAAGATGTACCATGACTTGAGGGAAGTTTACTGGTGGAGTGGAATGAAAGAGATATTGCTGAGTTCATTTCCAAGTGCCCGAATTACCAAGAAGTTAAAGTTGAGCATCAAAGGCCATGTAGAGTAGCTTAGAACATTGAGAGTCCAAAGTGGGAAAGGGAGATGATTAACATAGACTTTGTCACAGGATTTTCAAGGTCCTGCAGACAGCATGATTCGATTTTGGTGATAGTTGACAGGATGACTAAATCTGCTCATTTCTTGGCAGTAAAGATGACTGACAGTGCGGAGGATTATGCTCTACTTTACATAAAAGAGATTATTATATTACATAGATTCTCCTTGTCCATCATCTCAAATAGAAGAGCTTAATTCACCGCCCAGTTTTGGAGATCTTTTTTCAGAGGGGTTTGGGTACGAAGGTGCACCTTAGCACTGCCTTTCACCCGCAGACGGATGCCAAAGCAGAACGTACTATTCAAATGTTGGAGGACATTTTAAGATCCTGCGCCATCGACTTTAAAGGTAATTGGGATGACCACTTGCCTTTGGTCGAGTTTGCTTACAATAATAGCTTCCATTCGAGCATTTAGATGGGCCCGTATGAGGCACTTTATGGGAGGAGGTATAGGTCGCCGATTGGATGGTTTGAGGTACGTGAAACAAAGTTTATTGGACCAGACTTGGTTCACCAAGCTATGGAGAAGGTGAAGATCATTCAAAAAAGGTTGAGGATTGCACAAAGTCGACAAAACACCTACACAGACGTTAGAATAAGAGACTTAGAGTTTGAGGTCAATGATTGAGTGTATTTGAAAGTGTCGCCCGTGAAAGGAATGAAGAGGTTCAGAAAGAAAGGAATACTAAGTCCGAGGTACATTGGCCCTTATCAGATAATAAAAAGAGTGGGCAATGTGGCATATGAGTTAGAGCTACCATCAGGGTTAGAGGCCATCCATCCAGTCTTCCACATTTCTATGCTCAAAAAGTGTTCTGGAGATCCACAATTTGTTCTACCTATCGAGATCCCTAACCAAATAATTGATCATCATATTTGCAAGCTAAGAACCAAAGATATTGCATTTGTTAATGTATTATCGAGGAACCAATTTGTAGAAAAAGCTACTTGGGAGGCAGAAAAGAACATGAAGGCGAAAATACCCTCATTTGTTCCTGACTGCTGATGATGAGAGAGTTGATGGTAATGAATTTCCTCTAAATTCTTGAATTTCTATTCCTTGAGTTCTCCTTTCATTCTCAATATGATAGATGATAGAGTTCTAGAGTCCCAGTGAGGATTGATTTGATTTGCTAAAAATTTCTAATTTGTTGATTGCATGAGTGAGGTGAGAACTAGTTGATTGTTAGAATCCATAGGGAGATTTGTGTCTTAACTAAATCCCTAGAATTCTCTTCATTCGAGGACGAATGATCCCAAGGGGGAGATAATATAACACCCCTAAATGTATTTCTACCTAACTTGAAGTGAATGGGCAGAGGTTGTTGAGAAAAGACTGAGAAACGCTGCAGAGGAAGGTTCACAAAAACCATTTATGATTCGTAGATATGTTTACAACTCGTAGATTGGGACTTGTGAAACCCAGATGACTTGGTGAAATTTTTTAAGTCTGAGGGCTATATACGAAATGGTATACGACTCGTAGAGTATTTCACGACTCGTAGAGGAGGTTTCATGACAAATTCCAGTAACTCAAGTTTCAGTACCCCCTATTTATGAGAGGAGTTTACGACCCGTAGAATGTTTTACGGATCGTAGAGAGGGGTTTCCTGCCAACTTCTAGTAACTTAGATTTTCAGGCACCTAGTTTACGAGGGGTGGTCTACGACTCATAGAATAGTCTATGATTCGTAGACAGGGTCTTGTAGACCCAGGTGACAGTTTTTAGGAAGAGTAATTTTTTCTATTCCTACCCTTTTTAATTTAACCCTTGGATGTTTTGGACTTAATTTAAGTCTTGAATGAGACCCTAAGCACATTTTCTACCATTCATCACACTTAGGGCTTTCTTGAAGAACCTCAGAAGGAGGAGAAAAGTAAAAAGTCTTGATTCTTGCACGAGGATTCATTGAAATTTGATTGTTTCTTCCATTTCCAGGTATGTAAGGCTTACTAAAGTGTGGAATCATGTTCATTCACATGCCCCTTTCACTTATTTGAGTCGAAATTGAGGACAAGAATTGAGTTTTGAAAATTCTATCATCCAATTACTAAATCCTTGCATTTATCATGAGGTCTTATTATGCTACATGAGAAAATTGTTGTATTGTATGATTATTGATATAAGATTTACATATGTATCTTACATTTGGTAGCATGAACCCTAAATTTCATAATTCCATGAAATTCTATGTGTGGATTGAGTTGTGGTTGAGTTTGATGTTGAGTTGAGAAAATTGAGTATCAGAGAGCATGAAAGCATATCGAACAAAATCACTGATACTATCATGAACTTACTTGCACTGCATGATGAGTCAATTTAAGTGAGTCTAAATGACCATTTGAGTTCGAGTCGAGTTTGATTGTCTGCATTAATGACTGAGTCGATGAGTAACTAAGACGAGTTGAGATGAGGTAACCAATGAGGTTGAGATTTTGATGTGATTGATTGTGCATTTGAGGATTGAGTTAATTGAGTGAGTTGAGCATGTTTTAGTCTTGGGAGGAATATCGAGCACTGAGCTTGGAGCGAGTAAACATATACTTTAACTCATAGAATTACGTTGCCAGCATAGGATAGTCATACAGCTCGTTCTGGCGACTCTTGTCCCGCAAGTGGACATTTATTATGGATCCAAGAGAGAGGTTGATCGTCCTTTATTGTGGCAAATTTAGCACGGACGTGGCAACAACGTCGCCTTCGTTGTGCATCACAAAACTAAAGATGATGGGATTGAATGTCGGTTAAGAGAAACTCCTAAGAAACATTGATTGAGCATGACATTTTAAACCGAGTCTAACGTTTACTGAGCATATTTTTAAAAGAGCATGAATTACTTTTAACTTTTATGTACTGAGTCGAGCATGGGTTGTTGAGTCGTGATGAGTAAATTGAGCCTTATTTCTTGAGCTATTTTACATACCAGTATATTTCATGTACTGATGTTCATTTGGACCTGCATCGTTTTATGATACAGATAGGTAATCGAGGACTTCAGACCGTGCATCGTTGAGGTCTAGATGAGTACACTTCCAGAGTTGGTGAGCTCTCTTTGCTTCTGCAGGAGCTCTTTTATCTTATGAGTTGACTTAGTAGATTATTGTTTTCTTTCTTCTTTGATTTGGGGTGGCCATGGCCTTTCATGACCCCATATAGATTGTTGAGTGGAGGCTTCATAGACGATGAGTAGAGAATTTGTTGAGCACTTGGTATTTCAAAACTTATTCACTGGAGACTATGAGTTAATAGATTTATGTTATCTTGATGATGTTATATTTATTTTGAGTCATTTCTTCCACTTTTGAGACGATGTGTAGACGAGGTCAGGTGGTTCTCTTGGGGAATCATAAATGGTTCTTCAAGTGCCGACAACCCCAAGGATACCCTTCCGGGCCGTGACAATTATGTAAGGGTTAGTTTGATTTTTATCTATTATAACAATAACTTCTTACAAAACAGCTATCATCATATCAGTACAAGTAAAAATTAGCATCGGTGAACTTATGTATCTAAAGAAAAATAAAAATTGTTTGCTAATCCTTTTTCAAGAGATATTATCAAGACAATCTATTTAGCTAAGGGTTATTTAAATTAAAAAAATAACGAAGGATTTCATTTTTTTGTAGTGTGTTAAGTGTCATAAATAATGAGTGAAAAAATACTTCCAAAATGGAACTATATCTAAGTCTAGAGCTTGATCCAAAAGATGAAATGAAAGCAAGTTGTGTGAATTCATATTGATAATTATCACATCAGTTTTTTTCTTTTCTTTGAAGAGCATTGACATTCCTTCTGAAGTCGTATCAACTATCCTAACTGTATCAGTGCACTTGAAAAATTAATAAAGAACAAGAGAATAAAATTATACACAAAATTATCATTAGGGTTTGTTTATTTCTCATAAACATATTGAATAATGAAATTTCAAGTTATGTTGCTGCCAAATTAGTTTATGCAATTGCACATATATATATATATCAATCGACTTATATTGTAATTAATAAATGCATTTTTTAGACAGGTCACATAAAAAAGCTATATTATTTAGGGTAGATGATATGACTTATATTTGATGTGAAGATCATGCATATATAAATATAGTATTAAGAATCCATTCCAATTTATTGAATTGAATTGTCAAAAATAAATAAGCACTCAACAAAGATATTATAAAAATTGAGATATTAGAACTAACCATTTTGAAATTATCTCATTTCATGAATATGCTACTTATAAATTTAGAAAATCAAAAGAAGAGGAAAGAATTTATCAATAATTTTAATTTTTCTGATTTGGATAAGTATTGTCCTAGAAATGATTGTTTTTAAGTTTAGTATCAATAATATAATACTAAATTACTAATCCAATTGACTTCGAATATATTAATTGATATCTTTTTGAAATCTGGATGTATAAAATGTTGAGCGCAAATTTCACAAAATACACTTTCTAAAAAAAGTTATGGTCTAAAAGAAAAATATTTAAATAACTTTCTAAAAGGTTCCAAAATATGAACACAATTTGTTTCTTAAAAAAAACTTTTTCTATCAGATTTTACTAGAAAAATGTTCTTTATCACGCCATGCATATTAATTTTTATGTTCTACTGTTAAATAATTACTTTTATTATTGGTAAAGTAATTACTTGTTCTATGTATGTGCATTATATGAACACATAGTAACAATTAAAACACACTCAAAATAACTTCTACACAAGAGGCTTAGAGAGAAAGACATACCGTTAATTTTGTGAAAACATATGTAATACATGGTACATACAAATATAGCTAACAAAGAAATTGTGACAAATTGAAACATTTTTTCAAATATTTTGACAATTGCGTAATGTCCTCACAAATCAAAGCATAGAATGTGATTAAATGACCATTAATGCAAATAATAATATTTGTCAAAGATTCAATCAAGTAAATTCAAATATGCTTTTTCTTAAATTAAGGATAAAAATATAATAAAATGCAAGATGTGTGTAATCAAAAATATAAAATAGCAGTAATATATTAAAAAAAATTAGTAAATCTTATTTATGGTTACAAGGCCTTATTGTTGAATAATAACAAAGGCTTTATCAAATTAAGAGGGATAAGGAATCATTTGGAGTGATAGATTTTCTCTCTCCCTCTATATGAATACAAGCGGAAGGAGGACAATATTTCCGAAAAAAAAAAAAATTTTTTACTTCTTCTTGAAAATCAAGATTTCTTGCTTTTTTCTATATCTTATTAAAAAAATATTTATCTCAAGATCAAAAATAATAATTACCACTTATGCTTTGAGTAGTTCTTCTTTCTCTTTCTTCTCATTATCCTAATCTTGTGTTGTTACGATCTAAATATTTCTTTTTTTTAAATTATATACAAATTTGCAAAATTAAAAAACTAAGCATTAATTAAAAGTTATACTTGAAGGATTTACTTAATTTTCTCCTCTATTTCTTTATCATTCTGAGTCAAGTAATAATGAATATTTTCTTCCCTTTTTTCTACAAAAAGAACCAGAGTAAAACACATTTATCAGTTGATTTAGTATATAAAATGATCAATATAAATTATGTCTCTTCAGAGATATCAGATAAAATTGAAATCATAGAAAGATCAACACAAAATTATCAATGTCTTTAAAAGTGATATACTTCCCTACAAAAGAAGCTAATCAAATGTGTGACAAGAAGATGAAAGAACTACAAAAAATATTATTTAATAACTAGTAAAAAAAATATAAACAGGTACCGAAATAGTGGTATAACAACAAGAAAAAGAAAATTAAGATCTACAAGATTAATGAAATCTAAAAAGTAATCGATGCAAATGAAAAAATAAGATAGCAAGTAGGGGTGGGTCCGTAAAATCGAAAACCGAAAACCGACAATAAGAGTCCTCTTTAATTCAGGTAACTAATGTTGCGCATCTATCTACCAGCAAAGCCAGGTTAGCATGGAATTCTATGCTAGGAGTGCCCCTTACCTTAAACCTTAAGTAGCTCAGTGAAGGAAGCGTGAAAGTAAGCAAGCAAAGTCTCAACCCGAAATCAATAGCCCGCAAGAAATAGAAAGGAGAAAGACATTCATTCCAGTCATTGAGCTCGGATTGAGGATTCATGGATCTAAACCAAAGACTTGATTATATATAGGAGAAAGTGTGAAAGAGTTCCTTCTTCTGTCGAGATTTTGTTCCTTAGGGTGTGCCCCTAGCCTGAGTATTATCACAAGTGATGCGCCTGCTTATTGGCCTTCTACCTCTCATGGACACCGGAGAGCTACCGATGGTGGAAACAACTATCTACCAATGATGAGATGACCGAGGTTGCGTGCGCGGCTCCGTCAAAGCTTGATTCCATGTGAAGGTGAAACTCCTAGGTGCTGGCTCAGGTTTCCTGTAGCTACCGTGGATCCTCTCTCGGTTAGGGTCTCCCCCCTACTCTCTCACTCGCTCTCTTTGCTGCGAATTCCCTGTGTTAAACATATGGGCTCTGAAGCCTAGTGAGCACTTTCAGACGACTGCCTGAATCAAATAAGAGGGCAGGTACATCTTTCGCTCTACTTAGATGAAGCCTCTGAATCCAGATCGAAGAAAGTCTTTCAGGATTAACTTAGGTCCCTATTATATGATAGGTACTTTTCTCTATCTTTTTCTCTTTTATCTCTGTCCTCCTCGTTTTAGTTAGTGTTCATTTCTTTTGAGATTGTCTTTTCAGTTAGTGTTGATGGATGATCGAAATTCTGGAACAACAAATATTTTTTGGTTCTAATCTTGCAACATAGAAGGAATGGGAAAAAACCCTATAAAAATATTTTAAATTTAAAACGAATCAGGCCGAAACCATCGGAAAATACAAAAAAAAAACACCGTAAAAACCAAAACCGAACACAAAAAATCGAACCAATTCTGTGCGGTTTCAGTTTTGATTTTGGTGTTCTAAAATCGAACCAAACTGTCAAATACCGATTTTGCTATACTACGTCGTTTATACTTTTTAGGCTATAGGCTACGGAGTATTACGCTCAGACCTACTTACAACCAATCTACCATCGCGACTCTTCAGTCTTCACTCATCTGCAAGACCGCAACTCATCTTCTTCTTCACGTTTTGCTGAGCCACCACTCATCGTGCACTACTCAATACTCATCGGCCATCCCTTATCTTCTTCTTCTTCTTCGTTTCGATCAGACCTCAATCTCTCCCTCAAGGTGTGAAACAGTTTAATTTATGAATTATTTATTTTGCATCAAACCTAATTAGCTTCTATTTGTTTTGGTTTAGTTGCTTTTGTTAATCATGCATTCTGCTAGTTTAGTAGATTATGTTGATAAAATTAGACTTTCTACTAGTAAATTTTGGTTGATTTAAGGATCGGTGGCGGTTTATCTAGTCTAACTTACGCTCAAATCCTTAGATGTGTATCTGGTTTATTTAAGGATTACACTTTCATTGTCACGACCCAAAATGGGGTCATGACTAAAGGACCACTTAATTCCAATCCTAATAATAAATGTACCCTAGAAGGAGAGAAATCCAATAAACAAATAGTCACCACATAAAAATAATATCCCAAAACCTGGTGTCACGAGTATAAAGAGCATCTAATAACTAATTAAAGAAATAAATGCATTTCAGTCTTCGAATAGAAATAAAGACTAAGAAACTAAGATAGAATCCAATGGAAGCTCGAAGATCTGAGTCTCACCACTAGATCTGGTATGAACCAAGTGCACGAGCAATTCAACTACCACGTAGATAATCCCGACGAGAATCTGCGGGGGAGAAAGGAGTAGGGGTGAGTACACATAATATGTACCCATTAGGTTTAATCGACTCGGAATTTGAAATTGAATAAGCTATGAAATAATCTAGAACGGTTCCACCTGCAACAGGAAAACTAGTCCGGCATCGGTGCCTCCAATATGTATAGGATTGCGCAAGCAAAGTAACATATAATCTCACATAAGCCAACCCAAAACAACCACAAGTAGTGAAATAAAATGGTAGGCAATGTCGTGCAGTGCAATGCAATACGAGGTGGTATCAAGACCGTCGCACAGCCTGTCGTATACACCCCTCTCGAGCTAAGGCTCCCAGACTAAGGGGACCCACGGGGACCTCGCAGGTCATATACCTCAATCACAATAAATCAACTACCTTGCCACCCAAGTGCTCGTGGTCAAGGACTCATGATAGGAATCTCGATGTATCAACTACCTTGCCACCCAGGTGCTCGTGGTCAAGGACTCATGATACGAATCACCATTCAAGACTTCCCAAAATGCCATGACATATAGTATGAGGATGCATGCAACCAAGACACAATTAGGGAAGCAATAATCTTCTCAATAAGCACAATAATTATCAAAGTTCTCAAGTTCATCAATTATAATATACTCCCATATTTGGATAGAATTCTCCTTTAAAATATTTCACCACATTTTAGTAACCTTATTTCCTCAAGTAACCCATGGTTCCCAATATCATATTGCAAATATCCCCCTTTTTCAACATGTCATATTCACACTATTCTCAATTTAGGATTCACATACTCCCAAAGCAACACATAGAAAATTCACACACTTACACTAGCATCACAGTAAAAATTAGCAACCCAATACATGATACAATCTCATCCCATAGATTATGGTATAAGAATATTCAATAACTAAATCCCAATTTTCAAAGAAGGATAGCCAAACCTACCTCAATATCGAAACCACACCCGAACAGTTCTACCGAATAGACCAAATCTTGAATTCAACTCCCACAATGAAAATTCTCTATCAAGAATGGAACATACACGTTACAAGGAGTCCGATGGCAACCATATTACTACATATCTAGCCTAACCTCAAGATTTCATTTAATTTGATAATTCTAATTTCAAGTTTAAAATTTAGTCTTAAGTTCTCCAAATAATATGATTCTAATGGTATTTATAAATTAAGATACATCTAATACCTAATATCCTATTATTATTATTATTATTATTATTATTATTATTATTATTATTATTATTATTATTATTATTATTATTATTGTTATTATTATTATTATTGTTATTATTGTTATTGTTATTGTTATTGTTATTATTGTTATTGTTATTGTTATTGTTATTGTTATTATTGTTATTATTATTGTTATTGTTATTGTTATTATTATTGTTATTGTTATTATTATTATTATTATTATTATTATTATTGTTATTATTATTATTATTATTATTATTATTATTATTATTATTGTTATTGTTATTGTTATTGTTATTATTATTATTGTTATTATTATTGTTATTATTATTATTATTATTGTTATTATTATTGTTATTGTTATTATTATTATTATTATTATTATTATTATTGTTATTGTTATTATTATTATTATTGTTATTGTTATTGTTATTATTGTTATTGTTATTATTATTGTTATTGTTATTGTTATTATTGTTATTGTTATTGTTATTGTTATTGTTGTTATTGTTATTGTTATTGTTATTGTTATTATTGTTATTGTTGTTATTATTGTTATTGTTATTGTTATTGTTATTATTGTTATTGTTGTTATTATTGTTATTGTTATTGTTATTGTTATTATTGTTATTGTTATTGTTATTGTTATTGTTATTGTTATTATTGTTATTGTTATTATTATTGTTATTGTTATTGTTATTATTGTTATTGTTATTGTTATTGTTATTGTTATTGTTATTATTGTTATTGTTATTGTTATTGTTATTGTTATTGTTGTTATTGTTATTGTTATTGTTATTGTTATTGTTATTGTTATTGTTATTATTGTTATTGTTATTGTTATTGTTATTGTTATTGTTATTATTGTTATTGTTATTGTTATTGTTATTGTTATTGTTATTGTTATTATTGTTATTGTTATTGTTATTGTTATTGTTATTGTTATTATTGTTATTGTTATTGTTATTGTTATTGTTATTGTTGTTATTGTTATTGTTATTGTTATTGTTATTGTTATTATTGTTATTATTATTATTATTGTTGTTATTATTATTATTATTATTATTATTATTATTATTATTATTATTATTATTATTATTATTATTATTATTATTATTATTATTATTATTATTATTATTATTATTATTATTATTATTATTATTATTATTATTATTATTATTATTATTATTATTATTATTATTATTATTATTATTATTATTATTATTATTATTATTATTATTATTATTATTATTATTATTATTATTATTATTATTATTATTATTATTATTATTATTATTATTATTATTATTATTATTATTGTCATACCCCTATTTTTTCCCCGCGCGTGGTTTCGAAAAATAGAGTTTCTCCAATTAAAGTGACATTTTGAAAAAGGAATTATTTTATTTATTCAGAGTCGCCACTTGGAATTGAGTTTTGGTGTTCCAAGTCACCTAATTTAAATCCCTAATCAAAAGGAAATGACTCTTTATTTTTGGTCTGCGAAACAAAGATCGAGTAAGGAATTCTGTTGACTGAGGGAAAGGTGTTAGGCACCCCTCGAGTCCCGTGGTTCTAGCACTGTCGCTTTATTGACTTATTTATGGCTTAACTCAATTTGAATATATTATCTTTATAAGTTTTCAAAAAATATGTTATTCACCCGCCTATTTGAAACTAGTTCAAAACTATCTTATTTTATTAGTGTGGTATATTGGTAGCAGCGCTTTCCAACCTTGCCACAATTTTTTTTTAACATTTGTTCAGTGTTATTTAAATCCTAATGTTTGCCTATCTTTATTGCTAGCCTAATCATATTTCTAATTATTCAATTTGAAAAATTTAATTACAAAAATTATTTAACGTTTAAATTATTTTCTTAAAGTCAAAAGACCTTAAATTTTCTCTTTTTTCGTTAAGTGTTAGTCATTGTGACTTATGAAAAACATAATTCAACAATTCAATATTAATTACATGGATCAACATGAAATTGTTAAATTAGTATTATAAAAAAAAATCATTACTAAAATGAGATAAAAAAAAGTTACAAACTTTTCATTTTTTTTTATATATTTTTTTCTAAGAAAAAGTGAGTATGATATTAGTAAGAACACTCAAATACATTTTTTGTATAAGTTTTACATATTTTTGCATATTAAGAATTTTGAACACCTAAATTGAGGATAATATTTTACACAATGAATTCTTGTCATGAATTATTTTTTTTTTGTCATTTCAGTTTATTAGCCATAAACATATATCATCATAAAAAAATGAATATGAATAAAAATAGAAATTTAGATAATAAATTTACTTAAACATGAAACCAACTATGTGTTGATTAAACATGAAATAAACACATAAATAGAAATAATCACATAATATGCCAATTTTACTCAAAGTTTAACAATGCAAACATATTTCAATAATATAATGTCAAAATTAAAGAGACATAAAATTTGAGCAATTTGTAGCATTATAACATGTCTTATACAATTGCGACTTCAAATCATACAATAAAAATTAAATATTACCTTTGGTGAATATTAATTCACGAGAAGAAAAGGACCACGACTATGAGCCACGAATCCGGAATCACGAAAGCAAACCTTGAACTCAACTTTTGTTTTTCTCTAGTGGTTTTTTTTTTGTATCTTTCTTGTGCAAACTTTTTTTTTGGTTTTGTGCAGATTGTTTCTTATCTGTATGAAGTGTGTGTGAAAAAGAAAATGTAGTCTTTTTTTTTCTACTGTGTTTGTGTATATGGGAAGAAGAAAAGAATGTGTGTAAGATTTTTTCTTATCAGTGTGTGTAGGATGTCTTGTCTTTGTGGAATGTGAAGAAAGAAAAAATGGATGAAAGTTTTTTGTGTTTTTTTTTTGTGTGTGTGTCGTGTGTCTCCTCCCTCTTTTTTTTATTTCTTGTTTTTGTGTGTAGTATATAGAGGGAATATGTGAGAGTGAAAAAGTGGGAGTAGTGGGGGAGGAGTTGGAATTAATGGGTAGTTTTAGGATTATTTAATTTTTTTTTATTTCATTTTGTTTTGAAAAGAAAAGAAAGAAAAAAAAATATGTTAAGAAAACTATCTCCAATTAAAAAATAAATAGAAAAGTTAACTAGAAAAAACATATATTTTTTTCATAAATTTTCTCTTTATTAAGCAAAACTTACATTAAAAAATGACTATGTTTTTGTTGTTTTCAAATTATTCTAAATAAGATAAAAATATCTAATTTAGACTCAAAACTAAATATTTAGATATTAAAAAGTAAATAACCTAAGTTTGGTCAAAAATTAGGTGCTAACAGGATGCCCCTCTTTGCTTGATAACATGAAGAGTTTTCAAGCAAAGAAGTTAACGTGCCTAATTTTTGGCCTAACCATTATTAAAAGGTAAGGAAAAAGAAGGGGGAAAAAAAAGAGTAAGCAAGAGTGATCGAGCCCTGGCTTTGGGCAGCCTACATATCTCGGGTCATAAGAGAATCAGGTCACGTGTAGTTCAAATAGGTGCAAGGATGGATGGATGGATGGATGGATGGATTAGAGAGTTGAGTCTTGTCCTGTCGAGATCCTGGTCCGTGGCTCCTATTGTTACATTGAAGATAATAAAACTGAAAGGAAACGATACAAGATCTTGTCTATTCTACTTGTCTTGACCCTCTTTTTTGTTCAAGTCCTTCTTTGCTTCTTTAGTTATCACCTCGCCTTCTTCTGGCGGGTACCTTGATCTCGAAATCTAAGCTCAAAGTTTGAGTTTGAGGCTTGAACTTGAAATCTCTATTGAGTTGTTGATGCCTCTCCAAAGGGAAGTTAGTAGACTATTCTTGAACACTTGTTTCTTGAATTGAAGTTGGGAAGCTGAATCTTCAAATATTGAGCTGCTACAATGGGTCCGAACCGACTCTTAATGTCATTTTCACTTCTCAGATCGGACAAATGTTACTCCATTATTGAAGTCCAAATTTGTGGCCGCAGAGGGACCTGCCTGCAATCAAAGAAAAAAAACAAAACAAAAATTTTCTGCCCCAGTTTGTGCTAAGAAAATTTTTGTGGGTTATTTTGCTTGACTTGAATTTAATATTAAACAAAAATAATAAAATGATTAAAACAAGGAAAAAAACAAATACTCCACTATTGAATGAAATTAGATTTTATGCTTTATGAAAAATAAAAATGGGGGCTATCATGCCCTATGAAGATATGAACGAATATTATGAGGGTTCGTGCCCTGAGCGAATATTATGAGGGTTCGCTCCCTAAGCGAATATTATGAGGGTTCGCTCCCTAAACGAATATTATGAGGGTTCGCGCCCTAAGCGAATATTATGAGGGTTCGCACCCTAAACGAATATTATGAGGGTTCGCGCCCTAAGCGAATATTATGAGGGTTCACTCCCTAAGCGAATATTATGAGGGTTCGCTCCCTAAACGAATATTATGAGGGTTCGCGCCCTAAGCGCATGTTATGAGGGTTCGCTCCCTAAGCGAATATTATGAGGGTTCGCTCCCTAAGCGAATATTATGAGGGTTCGCGCCCTAAGCGAATATTATGAGGGTTCGCTCCCTAAGCGAATATTATGAGGGTTCGCGCCCTAAGCGAATATTATGAGGGTTCGCTCCCTAAGCGAATATTATGAGGGTTCGCGCCCTAAGCGAATATTATGAGGGTTCGCGCCCTAAGCGAATATTATGAGGGTTCGCTCCCTAAGCGAATATTATGAGAGTTCGCACCCTAAGCGAATATTATGAGGGTTCGCTCCCTAAGCGAATATTATGAGGGTTCGCGCCCTAGACGAATATTATGAGGGTTCGCGCCCTAGACGAATATTATGAGGGTTCGTTCCCTAAGAGAATATTATGAGGGTTCGCTCCCTAAGCGAATATTATGAGGGTTCGCGCCCTAAGCGAATATTATGAGGGTTCGTTCCCTAAGCGAATATTATGAGGGTTCGCGCCCTAGAAGAATGAATTATTTTTATTTCATTTTACTTTTTTTTAATTTTTAAAAATAAGATAAAATAAAATATGCCCCAGTTTTGAAACTGAGAAATTTTGAAACTTTTTTTTTTTGTAATCTTTTTATTGGTGAATTTATTTTTTATTTTATTATCTGTTTTTTTTAGAAAACAAGATGCTTCAATTTGATTTTTTCAAAAATATGAGAGAGAATATATATATATATATGTATATTCTTTTTATTTGAGACCGAGCCCTTTTTAGGACTGCCTACGTATCTCACCATAGCAAGAATCAGGTCTGACGTAGTTCATACAACTCAATTTTTTTTTTGCAAAATAATATCTTTTGAAAAGATTGTTAGATAGAAAGAAATTAACTTTTGATTGATCATATCTTGGCTTTAGATGGTACCAACAATTAGCATTATGCATATGAATCACCTTCAAATACTCCTTGACAAGTTTGAGGTCAACTTTGAAGTAATTTCTGTAGTTTCAAATGACACCTCAAGCGTACTTAAGTATTACCAAGATCTATTCATCTTGCATCAAATATGAGGTTAAAATTATTCATGTCCTCATGTTTCAAGTGCCTCACCGAAAAAAAGTCCTAGTTCACACAAAATAGAAGAGTTGAGATCGTGGGATATTTTGAGAGTCACTCACACTCAGAAAGATATTCAATGCATGAGATTGAGATACAATATGCTTGACCCTCATGTAAGTATCCACTAATGTGAGAACATCGAAAATAAAATCAAGTAGGACTTGTATTCGGCTTAAAATATAGGCTTGGAATGGGTAAGGTAATCTTTGTATAAAGTGACTATTTTCTCCGCAACATTGCACTATGCACTCAATTTATATTCTTCATTTTCTCATTTGATCTTTATCTGCTTGGTTGCTCTTCTTCTTTTTTTTTTTGGACTTTCTCCTCTTTTTTTTGAGTTTTCTCTCCTTTTGTTGAAGTTTTTTTTTTTGACTGTCACATTTTCACTTCGCCATCCGACATAGAATTTTGTCTGTGCATCCTTGGAGATGGGAGAAAAGCAGATGGTGCATTTGTGTACTCAAAAGGATATAGGCTAAGATATGGTTATCGAAATAATATTTTAGGGTCAAAAAGAGAATCACTAGGATTAGGTGTTATTTGGTGGGCTTACAAGGCACAATTGGATCAAAGAAAGCCTACAATCCCTTTTCAAATTAGATGTTGCTCAAAATTTCGTCTCAACAAACATTCGGGTCAAGTTCTAGATCAACAAGTCATGCTATTGAACTTTATATCTAAAGCTCACCACACAATGCACATGAAACAATGAGGTCAAATTATTTTTTTACCCTTAACTTGAGCAAGAAAATTTTTCAAGTGTGACATAAGTATAATCAAGAGGTATCAAAAGAATCTATATAGGTCACAACAAAGTTGGTCCATTGTATTATGCCAAATAGTTAACACTTTTTCATGCACACTTCTAAGTATGTTGGTATCAATCAAGACAAGATATACCTTTTTATTTTTAGTATTTTTATTTTGAAGAAGGATAAATTTTTTTAATAAGGAAAAAAAAGATCTTCCTTTTTTTGAATTTCTTGGATGAGGATCCTTTTTTTTTAAGAGTAAAATCCTTTTTATTATTATTTTTTGATAAAGAATTATTATTACTGTTTTTTTTAAGAATCACCGAACCC
Organism: Solanum rostratum; assembly: GCA_029948455.1. Lineage (NCBI taxonomy): Eukaryota > Viridiplantae > Streptophyta > Magnoliopsida > Solanales > Solanaceae > Solanum > Solanum rostratum. The sequence continues at coordinate 53,228,439 of CM057053.1, forward strand.
GAGGAAGGTTGCCTACGTATCTCATCAAGGTGAGAATCAGGTGTGCGTAGTTCTTGAAAATAAAAAAAAATTGTTTTTCCTTTTGAACAAACAAAATTTTCTTTTTACATTTGATTTTGTAAATAAAGATTAATAATTTATTTAAAAAGATTCCCTTTTTTATCTTTTATTTTATTTTTTTGAATAAGAATCACCGAACTCGAGGAGGGTTGCCTACGTATTTCATTAAGGTGAGAATCAGGTGTGCGTAGTTCTGAAAAATATATATATAAAAAAAAATTCTTTTTTTTTCCTTTTGAATAAATAAAACCTCTTTTTTCTTTTATGAATAAAGAAACAAAATCATTTTTTTTAATTTGATTTTATGAATAAAGAGTAGTAACTTTTTTTTTAATACGAATTTTTTTTTGTTCTTTTACTTTATTTTTTGAAGAAGAATCACTGAACCCGAGGAAGGTTGCCTACGTATCTCATTTAGATGAGAATCAGGTGAGCGTAATTCTCAAATCAAAGAATTATTCGTATTTATTTTTGGAATAAGAAATAAATATTTTTCTTTTGCTTTTATGAATAAGAAGAAAAAAAGTATTTTTTATATTTAATAAGAAATATATTTTTTTTTTCAATTTTATTAATAAATATCACCGAACCCAAGGAGGGCTGCCTACGTATCTTATCGAGATAAGAATCAGGTGAGCGTAGTTCGGCCAAAAAAATATTCGTGTTTATTTTTGGAATAAGAAATAAATATTTTCTTTTGCTTTTATGAATAAGAAGAAAAAATGTATTTTTTACATTTAATAAGAAATATATTCTTTTTTTCAATTTTATCAATAAATATCACCGAACCCAAGGAGGGTTGCCTACGTATCTCATGGAGATGAGAATCAGGTGAGCGTAGTTCGACCAAAAAAAATATTTGTGTTCATTTTTTGAATAAGAAATAAATATTTTCTTTTTCTTTTATGAATAAGAAGGAAAAAAATATTTTTTTTTTCATATTTAATAGGAAATATATTATTTTTCAATTTTATCAATAAATATCACTGAACCCAAGGAGGGCTGCCTACGTATCTTATCGATATAAGAATCAGGTGAGCGTAGTTCGACCAACTTCTCATAAGAATGTTGACTTTTGAAAAATTTCCTTTTTTAGGATATCTTATTGTAAATATGCTAGGACCGAACTATTTGGGTTTTGACCCAAAAAGAAAATATTCAACGACAACATTCAAAATGTGACAAGTAACACATAGTCATGAACATGCTGATCTTGTTTTATATGATCCTAACACCTGTGTTTAGCCATATAAAGTCAAACACAGATTACACAGATAAAGTGTATCCTAAGAGGAATAGTGGAATACTGGTCGTATAAGGCTTGTTCTACTAAATTTGAAGTCCTTATAGAGTTAGTGTCTAGACCGACGATAAAACGAGTGGACAACTCGAGTTGGGAAGGAACAGCTTACCGGTAGCAGGGGTTTCCGGCCTCACTGTTTGGACCTTCCCATCCTAAAACATGTGTGACTAAAATCCTTCCCGGGAGCGTAATCGCATCTCCGGTATCTCAAAGAAAGTTTCGGGAGCGTAAATCACATCTCCGAAAAATTGTATCTCTCAAAAGACTCAGATAGGTGTGTGAGAGAAGATAGTTTATATCACAATTCAAATAATATCAAAGCCATAAATTAGCGGGCAAATATCACATTAAATCAATAAATACAATATTCAAAATAATAAAGCCATATACAAGTCAATATTGATAAGCTCGAATTCTGGTTATCCTCAGCAGAGTCGCCACCTGTCACACCCCTATTTTTTCCCCGCGCGTGGTTTCGAAAAATAGAGTTTCTCCAATTAAAGTGACATTTTAAAAAAGGGATTATTTTATTTATTCAGAGTCGCCACTTGGAATTGAGTTTTGGTGTTCCAAGTCACCTAATTTAAATCCCTAATCAAAAGGAAATGACTCTTTATTTTTGGTCTGCGAAACAAAGATCGAGTAAGGAATTCTGTTGACTGAGGGGAAGGTGTTAGGCACCCCTCGAGTCCCGTGGTTCTAGCACGGTCGCTTTATTGACTTATTTATGGCTTAACTTAATTTGAATATATTATCTTTATAAGTTTTCAAAAAATATGTTATTCACCCGCCTTCTTTGAATTATTTGAAACTAGTTCAAAACTATCTTATTTTATTAGTGTGATATATTGGTAGCAGCGCTTTCCAACCTTGCCACAATTTTTTTTTTAACATTTGTTCAGTGTTATTTAAATCCTAATGTTTGCCTATCTTTATTGCCAGCCTAATCATATTTCTAATTATTCAATTTGAAAAATTTAATTACAAAAATTATTTAACGTTTAAATTATTTTCTTAAAGTCAAAAGACCTTAAATTTTCTCTTTTTCGTTAAGTGTTAGTCATTGTGACTTATGAAAAACATAATTCAACAATTCAATATTAATTACATGGATCAACATGAAATTGTTAAATTAGTATTATAAAAAAAAATCATTACTAAAATGAGATAAAAAAAAGTTACAAACTTTTCATTTTTTTTTTATATATTTTTTTCTAAGAAAAAGTGAGTATGATATTAGTAAGAACACTCAAATACATTTTTTGTATAAGTTTTACATATTTTTGCATATTAAGAATTTTGAACACCTAAATTGAGGATAATATTTTACACAATGAATTCTTGTCATGAATTATTTTTTTTTGTCATTTCAGTTTATTAGCCATAAACATATATCATCATAAAAAAATGAATAAAAATAGAAATTTAGATAATGAATTTACTTAAACATGAAACCAACTATGTGTTGATTAAACATGAAATAAACACATAAATAGAAATAATCACATAATATGCCAATTTTACTCAAAGTTTAACAATGCAAACATATTTCAATAATATAATGTCAAAAATAAAGAGACATAAAATTTGAGCAATTTGTAGCATTATAACATGTCTTATACAATTGCGACTTCAAATCATACAATAAAAATTAAATATTACCTTTGGTGAATATTAATTCACGAGAAGAAAAGGACCACGACTATGAGCCACGAATCCGGAATCACGAAAGCAAACCTTGAACTCAACTTTTGTTTTTCTCTAGTGGTTTTTTTTTTGTATCTTTCTTGTGCAAACTTTTTTTTTGGTTTTGTGCAGATTTTTTCTTATCTGTATGAAGTGTGTGTGAAAAAGAAAATGTAGTCTTTTTTTTTCTACTGTGTTTGTGTATATGGGAAGAAGAAAAGAATGTGTGTAAGATTTTTTCTTATCAGTGTGTGTAGGATGTCTTGTCTTTGTGGAATGTGAAGAAAGAAAAAATGGATGAAAGTTTTTTGTGTTTTTTTTTGTGTGTGTGTCGTGTGTCTCCTCCCTCTTTTTTTTATTTCTTGTTTTTGTGTGTAGTATATAGAGGGAATATGTGAGAGTGAAAAAGTGGGAGTAGTGGGGGAGGAGTTGGAATTAATGGGTAGTTTTAGGATTATTTAATTTTTTTTATTTCATTTTGTTTTGAAAAGAAAAGAAAGAAAAAAAAATATGTTAAGAAAACTATCTCCAATTAAAAAACAAATAGAAAAGTTAACTAGAAAAAACATATATTTTTTTATAAATTTTCTCTTTATTAAGCAAAACTTACATTAAAAAATGACTATGTTTTTGTTGTTTTCAAATTATTCTAAATAAGATAAAAATATCTAATTTAGACTCAAAACTAAATATTTAGATATTAAAAAGTAAATAACCTAAGTTTGGTCAAAAATTAGGTGCTAACAATTATTATTATTGTTATTAATTGACAAAAGATGAGAGAATAATTATATAATATATATATATATATATATATATATATATATATATATATATACACGCAGGGTCGAAGAGGATGCTGCATAAAGCAGCGCCTCAACTCCCCCTTGTTGCTGCACTTCCTGGTTCCCCTTTTCCATTAACCAATAGGAATTAGGTGCAGTACACTAACAATTGCATTTCAATGCAAAATAATTCCTTACCTGGGCAGTGTTGTTGTTCCCTGCACCTTGCAACACTCCTCTCTTCCTTTTCCAAACCCTTTTTCCTCTTCTCTTATTTTCTTTTAATTAGATATTAAAAGTAATAATACTACTATTTATTTTAATAGTCATAAGACAAGTATTATGGGATAAGTTGCCACTTTAGTCCATTAATTAAATTAAATGTCTAACTTTCCCCCGTGAATTTAGTAGCTAAAAATTTGTCCAATAATCCAAAATACCCACTTAACATTTACGGGCAGGATATTTTAAGAAAACAAGAGGACTAATATTTAAAATAATCTAACGGGTCATTACATCATCCACCACTAAAAATCATGTTCGTCCTCGAATATAAGGTAGAAGAAAGTTCCTGAAGCTTCAAAAAGCTGAGGGTATCGAGCACGCATATCTGACTCTGTCTCCCAAGTAGCCTCCTCAACAGGCCGATGTCGCCACTGAACTTTAACTGAAGCTATCTCCTTATTCCTGAGCCTACAAACCTGTCTATCTAGAATGGCTACGGGCTCCTCCTCATAAGTCAAATCCGGACCCAACTCTATGGTATCATAAGAAATAATGTGAGACTTGTCTGGTATGTATTTTCGGAGCATAGAGACATGAAATACTGGATGAACAGCTGACCATGTAGGTGGCAAAGCCAACTCATAAGCCACCTCACCTACTCTCCTGAGAATCTCGAACGGGCCAATAAACCTTGGGCTAAGCTTGCCCTTCTTCCCGAACCTCATCACACCCTTCATGGGTGATATCTTCAACCACACATGCTCGCCAACCATAAACTCCAAGGGACGAATTCTTCTATCAGCGTAGCTCTTCTGCCGACTCTGGGCTGTCAATAGTTGACTCTGGATCAGGCGCACCCGCTCCATAGCATCTCTGAGCAAATCAGTGTCTAACGCCTCGACGGTGACTGAGTCGAACCACCCAATAGGTGATCGACATCTACGCCCATACAACGCCTCAAATGGTGCCATTTGAATACTGGAGTGATAACTGTTATTAAAAGCAAACTCTGCTAAGGGTAAGTGTTGGTCCCATCGAACACCAAAATCAATCACACAGGCCCTAAGCATGTCCTCCAACACCTGAATGGTCCGCTCGGACTGACCGTCTGTCTGAGGATGAAATGTCGAACTCATGTCTAATCGTGTACCCAACCCATGCTGCAATGCCTTCCAAAATCGGGAGAAGAACACCGAACCTCGATCTGACACAATAGAGATAGGCACCCCATGCAATCTGACAACCTCACGTATATAGATCCTAGCTAGCTGCTCCACACTGTGGCTAGTCCATACTGGAATGAAGTGAGATGATTTGGTCAACCTGTCTACAATCACCCAAAGAGAGTCAAACTTGCCCAACGTCACGGGTAATCCAGTCACAAAATCCATGGTAATACGCTCCCACTTCCACTCAGGAATGGGCATCCGCTGCATCGGACCTCCTGGCTTTTGATGCTCATACTTAACCTGCTAACAATTCAAACACTTAGCCACAAACTCCACAATGTCCCTCTTCATTCCACACCACCAATAATGTTGCTTCAAATCATGAAACATTTTTGCTACACCAGGGTGAATGGAATACTTAGCACAATGAGCCTCCTCCAATATCAAGCGAACCCAATCACCTACCTTAGGCACACAAATGCGCCCATTAATTCTCAAAACTCCCTCAGAATCAAGAAAAGCTGACTTAGCTTCACCCCTCAACACTTTGTCTCGAATCACACATAATTTATCATCATCAAACTGGTGAGCACGAAACTGGTGAGCACGAACCTGATCCATCAATGTAGATCTAGCCTCGACGAAGGCCAACACACTGTGAGATGGGGAGATGTCAAGTCTGATCAACTGTCTGGCCAAAGACTGAACCTCTAAAGCTAAGGGCCTCTCTTCCGCTCTAAGATATGCCAAACTACCAATACTAGAAGGATTCCGGCTCAAGGTGTCCGCTACCACATTAGCCTTGCCAGGGTGATAGAGAATAGAGATATCATAATCTTTTAGCAACTCCAACCATCTGCGCTACCTCATGTTCAAATTAGGTTGAGAGAAAATATACTTGAGGCTATGATGGTCTATAAAGATCTCTCAATGCACCCCATAGAGATAATGCCTCCAGAACTTCAAAACAAATACTACCGCGGCTAACTCCAAATCATGAGTAGGGTAGTTCCGCTCATGGACCTTCAGTTGTCACGAAGCATAAGCTATAACTCTTCCCTTCTTCATCAACACTCCACCTAAACCGACACCAGAAGCATCACAATAAACAACAAAGGCTACACCTTCCTTGGGTAATGCTAGAATAGGTGCTGAAGTCAACAACTCCTTGAGCCTCTGGAAGCTCGCCTCACCTTCATCGGTCCATAGAAATGCAACTTCCTTCTGAGTTAGTTTAGTCAAAGGAGCTGCGATAGAGGAGAATCCCTGCACAAATCGACGATAATAACCTACCAGCCCAATAAAATTTTGAATCTCAGTCATTGAAGTGGGTCTCACCCAATCACGAACTGCTGCAACCTTGGTTGGGTCAACCATAATACCATCCTTAGTCACCACATGACCCAAGAAAGTCACAGACTCGAGCCAAAACTCGCATTTGGAGAATTTAGCATACAATTTTTCCTCACACAATCTCTGGAGCACGACCCTCAAGTGACGAACATGGTTCGCCTCACTCTTGGAGTACACCAATATGTCGTCAATAAATACAATCACAAAGGAATCCAGGTAAGGTCTGGACACTCGGTTCATCAACTCCATAGAAGCGGCAGGGGCATTAGTCAGCCCAAATGACATAAACACAAACTCATAGTGCCCATATCGAGTCCTGAAAGCAGTCTTTGGGATGTCTGACTCCCGGACCTTCAACTAGTGATACCCTGACCTAAAATCAATTTTAGAGAACACTGAGGCACCTTGAAGTTGATCAAATAAGTCATCAATACGAGGCAAGGGATACTTGTTCTTGATGGTCACTTTGTTGAACTGACGATAGTCAATGCACATTCTCATAGTACCATTCTTTTTTTTTACGAACAACACTAGTGCTCCCCAAGGCGACACACTAGGCCGGATAAACCCCTTCTTCAACAAATCTTCTAATTGCTCCTTCAATTCCTTTAACTCTGCAGGAGCTATTCGATAAAGAGAAATGGATATGGGCTTAGTGCCCGGCTCCAAATCAATGGCAAAGTCAATGTCACGATCTGGAGGAACACCTGGTAGATCTGTAGGAAAAACATCCATGAACTCCCTCACCATCGTCATGGTCTCTTAAGAAGATGACTCCTTAGAAATATCACGTACATGAGCCAAATAAGATAAACACCCATGCTCTATCATATGTCGAGCACGAACATAAGAAATAACCCCTTTAGGGTAAGAGCTGAGAGCACCTGCCCACATTAACTGGGGTAAACTCGGACACACTAAGGTCACAATCTTAGTATAACAATCAAGGATCGCATGATAAGGGGACAACCAATCCATACCCAAGATAACATCAAAGTCGAGCATGTCTAGAAGGATCAAATCAGCCTGGGTCTCCCTACCTGAGAATATCACAATACAACCCCGATAGGCCCGATCCACCACTAAGGATTCACCCATGGGTGTAGAAATAAAAATAGGTACATCAAGAGGCTCACACACACCATCAATATCATAAGCAAAATAAGTGGATACATATGAATAGGTGGACCCAGGGTCAAATAATACTGAAGTTGAACGATGGGCAAACTGGAATAATACCTGTAATCACAACATCAGACGTCTCTGCCTCTGTACGACCTGGAATAGCATAACACACTCGGCGCTCTCCACTAACCTGCGATCCACCACAAGCACCACCTCGAGCTCCACCCCTAGCACCTCTAGTGCTACCCCTCGCACTCTGTGAAACGCCTCTGACTGCTGGAGCTGGTGTAGACTGTGTCATCTGTGTCCCCGATGGAAAAGAAGCAGGAGCACGCTCGGACAATCCTTGGCATGGTGGCCGAACTCATCACACACATAACAACCTCTAGGACTGGACCTGCCTGTACTACCTGCATTAGGAATGGCAGCATGAACTAGTCTCCCCTGATAATCCTGAGCGCCCTGCCTCTGAGAATCTCTGTCTCTGGGTGCATAACTGCCAAACTGACCGTGACAGCGGGACATCTTACCACCACCCTGACGGGCCTGTCTGATGCCTTCTATCATTCTAGCATGATCAATAATGCTCTGAAAGGAACCACCAGATAACACAAGAGAGGTTGTGACCTCCTGAAGATAACTTGTGAACCCCTTCACAAATCGGCGGATCCGCTCAAATTCTGTGGGAATACTGGACATGGCATAACGGGATAACTCATGGAATCGTGCCTCGTACTCGGTCACAGTCATGGAACCCTGCTCCAATCTATTGAACTCATCACGACGTCTATCACGAAGGCTATATGGTACAAACTTCTCAAGAAAGATCTCAGTAAACTGCCCCCAATCCATCGTTGGAGCATCAACTGGCCTCCGGGCCATAACCGACCTCCACCACTCTCTGGCTATGCCTGTGAACTGATAAGAGGTGTAAGCTACTCCGTGGGCCTCCAGAACACCCAAATTAAACAATCAATCCTGGCACTCTGTCAGGAAGTCATATGCCCCATCCACAGTGGTACCATCAAATTTAGGAGGAGTCAATCTCACAAATCTCTCAAAGCTCTTCTGCTCAGACAAGGACATAACAGCATTGGCAGAAACTGGCGGAGCTGAAAACCTTGGGGGTGCAATAGAAGGCATAGAATATGGACTCGGGGTCTAAAATCCCATATTAGGTCCCTGAGCTGGCTGTGAAGGACCAAACGGTATAGCAGGAACTGAGGCGCCTGGAACATCACATGAAGCAGGGGTACCCTCCAACCTTGCCAACAACCGAATGAATAGCTCTTGTAATACTGGTGTACCCTCTAAGGATGCCGGAGGCTGAACTGGGTCCTCATTCTGCTCCTCGTGCTCATAAACTGGGTCAGCGATAGGCTCAAGTGAAGCCCCTCTAGTCTGACCTCGGACTGGTGCTGCTCCTCTAGCTCGACCTCGACCTCTAGCTCTGCCTTGCCCTCTAGCGGGGGCTTGGACAGCAGGTACCGACTCATCTTCGGTATTTCTAGCTCTAGTTCTCGCCATCTGTGCAGGAAGAATAGATTAGAAGCGTACAAAATGTGAATATGAACAAATCACATGAAATGAATCAATGGAAAGAGGATTTTCTCCTAACAAGTATCCTGTAGCCTCTCGAAGATAGATACGGACATCTACATACCGATCTGCAAGACTCTACTAGACACCCTGCTCTTTAACTCATGAGACCGGTGAACTTAGAGCTATTGATACCAAACTTGTCACGACCCAAAATGGGGTCATGACTAAAGGACCACTTAATTCCAATCCCAAATGATAAATGTACCCTAGAAGGATAGAAATCCAATAAACAAATAGTCACCGCATAAAGTATAAAGAGCATCTAATAACTAACTAAAGAAATAAATGCATTTCAGTCTTCTAATAGAAATAAAGACTAAGCAACTAAGATAGAATCCATTGGAAGCTCGAAGCCCTGAGTCTCACCACTAGATCTGGTATGAACCAAGTGCACCAGCAATTCAACTACCACGTGGATAATCCTGACGAGAATCTGCGGGGGAGAAAGGAGTAGGGGTGAGTACACATAATATGTACCCAGTAGGTTTAACCGACTGGAAATTTGAAATTGAATAAGCTATGAAATAATCTAGGAACGCTTCCACCTGTAACAGGAAAACCATTCCGGCATCGGTGCCGCCAATTTATATAGGATCGCGCAAGAAAAGTAACATATAATCTCACATAAGCCAACCCAAAACAACCACAAGTAGTGAAATAAAATGGTATGCAATGTCGTGCAGTGCAATGCAATGCAATGCAAGGTGGTATCAAGACCGTCGCACAACCTGTCGTATATACCCCCGTCGAGCTAAGGCTCCCAGACTAAGGGGACCCATGGGGACCTCGCAGGTCATATACCTCAATCACAATATATCAACTACTTTGCCACCCAAGTGCTCGTGGTCAAGGACTTATGATAAGAATCACCATTCAAACTTCCCAAAATGCCATGACATATAGTATGAGGATGCATGCAACCAAGACACAATTAGGGAAGCAATATTCTTCTCAATAAGCACAAGAATTGTAAAAGTTCTCAAGTTCATCAATTATAATATTCCCCCATATTTGGATAGAATTCTCCTTTAAAATATTTCACCACATTTTAGTAACCTTATTTCCTCAAGTAACCCATGGTTCCCAATATCATATTGCAAATATCCCCCTTTTTCAACATGTCATGTTCACACTATTCTCAATGTTGGATTCACATACTCCCAAAGCAACACATAGAAAATTCACACACTCACACTAGCATCACAATAAGAATTAGCAACCCAATACATGATGCAATCTCATCCCATAGATTAAGGCATAAGAATATTCGATAACTAAATCCCAATTTTCATAGAACGATAGCCAAACCTACCTCAATGTCAAAACCGCACCCGAACACTTCTACCGAATGAACCAAATCTTGAATTCAACTCCCACAATGAAAATTCTCTATAAAGAATGGAAGATACACGTCACCAAGTCCATTGGCAACCATATTACTACATATCTAGCCTAACCTCAAGATTTCATCTAATTTGATAATTCTAATTTCAAGTTTAAAATTTAGTCTTAAGTTCTCCAAATAATATGATTCTAATGGTATTTATAAATTAAGATACATCTAATACCCAATATCCTATTATTATTATTATTAATTGACAAAAGATGAGAGAATAATTATATATTATATAATATATATATATATATATATATATATATATATATATATATATATACGCAAGGACGAAGAGGACTCTGCATAAAGCAGCGCCTCAACTCCCCCTTTTTTCTGCACTTCCTGGTTCCTCTTTTCCATTAACCAATAGGTATTAGGTGCAGTACACTAACAATTGCATTTCAATGCAAAATAATTCCTTACCTGGACAGTGTTGTTGTTCCCTGCACCCTGCAGCACGCCTCCCTTCCTTTTCCAAACCCTTTTTCCTCTTCTTTTATTTTCTTTTAATTAGATACTAAAAGTAATAATACTACTATTTATTTTAATAGTCATAAGGCAAGTATTATGGGATAAGTTGTCACTTTAGTCCATTAATTAAATTAAATGTCTAACTTTTCCCCGTGAATTTAGTAGCTAAAAATTTGTCGAATAATCCAAAATACCCACTAAAAATTTACGGGCGGGATATTTTAAGAAAACAAGAGGGCTAATTTTTAAAATAATCTAACGGGTCATTACATTCATAGATTCATCTGTTGATTTTTTGGTTGATTTTTTTTGTTTATCTATAGTTAATCACATATACTTTTATAGTTTGTCTCTTTTTTGATATACGGAGTAAAGAACACTCTATAAAATGAGCAGGAGCAAAACACAAGACAAGTATAACAAGGCATGGCAAAAATTTCTTGCATCTCTCTCTGTACACTACATAGTTTATTAGGTTATGTTAATTTTGATTTTTTTTGTTTATCTAAAGTTAATCATACCAACAGTGGTTTTCTTTCTTTTTGTGTGTTATCATAGTTTTGCATATTTGAAATCATGAAGAGACATTTATCTTCAACATCATCAGCGAAGTCTACAGTCTCCAAAGTTGTTTCTTCTCATTGTCAGGTTATCATCTCTTTAATTTAATTTGCTTTCCTTTAAGATTGTAATGACCTAAATTGCTAACAGAATTTCATCTACCTTGCATATTATTCTTGCAGAAATAGATAGAAACACTAAACAATAGTAGTGAAATACCATCTTTTCAAGCATCAATGACAAGTGATAGTAATGTAGAATATACAGAGGGCAGTGAAAATTCAAATGACACAATAGAGTTGGGTAGAATGACAGAAGAAGAGTACTTGGCAACTTTGAAAGCTAAAGAAAGAGCCGATATTTTGGAGCATTTTATTCGAAAGTTTGTGGCCAGTAAACTTAAAGCGTTTTGTCATTATTGCAAGCACAAAAGTTTTGTTGCTTACCCCAAACTAATTGGTACAACGGCTTTGAAAAATCATATGGAAAAATGTAGAGAGCACCTACCGAATAAAGATTTGTGGAGTTAAAAATAAAAAAATATTGACTTATAAAAAATCAAAAGATTTGGTGGTAACGGGAAGTACTCAAGATGAAATCACTAAAGCTTGTGCCCAAATGATAATTCTAGATGAGTTACCTTTTAGTTTCGTGGAAGGGGAAGGCTTCCATTATTTTTGCAGAGTTGCATCCCCCCATTGGAGAGTGCCAAGTCGTAAGACTATTGCGAAAGATGTGCTTAACTTATTTTATGCTGAGAAAAGTAAACGGAAGAATGATTTGAGTAGATAGGGTGTCTCTTACAACTGATAGATGGACGTCTATTCAAAATATCAATTACATGGTTATTACTGCACACTTCATTGATAAAAATTGGATTTTGCATAAAAGAATTTTAAACTTTTGTGTGATTCCTAACCACAGTGGGGACTCAATTGCAAGACTTTTAGAAGAGTGTTTGATAGAATGGGGAATTGAAATTTTTTTGACTGTTACTGTTGATAATGCTTCTTCAAATGATTATGGCTTAAAAGAACTCATTAAAAAAACAAGTTCTTGGAAAATTAACGATGCACTTTCGCATGATGGTAAGAATTTGCATATGAGATGTGTGGCACATATTTTGAATCTGATTGTGAATGATGGCTTGGGGTTATTGAATAAGTCAATTCAAAACATTCGTAATGCTGTTAGATATGCAAGATCGTCACCTTAAAGATTAGAGATGTTTAAAGTTTGTGTGGAGAAAGTTAAAGTTGAGAGCAAAGGGCTTCTGATAGTGGACGTTCCAACAAGGTGGAACTCTACATTTTTAAGGCTACAATCTTCTTTGAAGTTTCGTAAAGCTTTTGACAGATTGAAAGAGGATGATGGTTACTACGTGGGATATTTTAAAAGTGACAATCAAGACAAGGCAAGGGAAGGACCACCTTCTACTGATGATTGGGTGTTGAGGTATTTGCACATTATTTAAGACCTTTTTATGAAGTTACATTAAGGGTGTGTTGTTCAAACACTCCAACAATTCAAAACTTCTTTGGTGATTTGTTTAAAATTGGAGGTGTCATGAACGAACCTGGAAGCACACTTTTATCTTTTATTGCAATACCCATGCAAACTAAATATGACAAGTATTGGGGGGATATTGCCAAGGTGAATGACTATATTTTGGTTGGAATGGTTCTTAACTCACGTTAGAAATTTGAGAAACTTGGTGATTATTTAAAGTTGATTTATGGGGAGTTTGATAAAAGGGTTGAAGACACCATTTTTGAGGTGAAAGAGTTTTTGCTTTCTCTACATAATATATATGCATCAGGTGGATCTTTCTCTTCCAATACGACTCTGACGAATACTTGTAGTGGTGTTGACAAGTCTCCAATGAAACATGAGGTAACTTCTATTTTACCAATGACACAAGTTGAGAGGAAGTTGGCGAAAAATGAGCAAAAAAGGAGAGCACGAAAAACTGGTGTTGTAAGCAACGATGTGGATAGATATATTTTAGATGCAATTGAAGGGGATGATAACTCAAGTTTTGACATTTTGAATTGGTGGAGAATGAACGGGGTTTCTAAATACCAAATTTTGGCATGCATTGCAAGAGATATTTTAGCGATTCTGGTATCCACAATTGCTTCTGAATCATGCTTTAGCACTAGTGGACGGGTGATTGATCCGTTCCGTAACTCATTGAGTCCCAAAATGGTGGAGGCCTTAATTTGCACACAAATTTGGCTTCGAAGTACCCACGTTGCTTTACATCACGAGCCAACAATTGAAGAAATAAAATTTTATAAAGAACTTTAGAAAGGTGAAAAATATTAATCTTTTTAAGTTAATTTCTTTGTTCTATTGTTTATTCTTTTATTTTTTTAATCATTAATTTACTAACAAATTTTGATTCGTTCTAAATATTTTTCTTTAGAAATTGCAAATGGTGGTGGAGTTGAAGGGTATAAATTGCCTCCAAGAGTTCCAAGATGAAGAAAAAAGTTATGTCTTTTGGTTATGGTAAACTTCAATTTCATTTTGCAAGTTTAATTTTTTAGATATCATCATTTTGAAAAGATAAATGATCCTTTGTTAAATAGTACAGCTGGTAAAAAGTACTACATGCTTGAAATCATTTTTTTTGGTTTCATTTTTTAAAACTTTACATGAGAAATCTTTTTTTTTTTAAATGGCCAAGAATGAAACTAATGGAAACATTTTCTACACGGCTAAGAAGGAAAGTTTTTCTTGTAGCAAGAAAGAGACATAGACTTGAAGCTTTCAAGGAGAAGTCTTTTGGCTACTGTCACCAGCAGCTAATTGATACTTCAAGGAGTATTTGATAATTGTTTGGTAATTATTTTTTGCTACACACATTTTACTTGAACCTTCCGAGGAGTATTTGATATTTGTTTTTCTGGAACATATGTTTGCAATCTTTTTGGGTGATAATTGTAGTTCTTATATTGTGATAATTGTACTATCCAAACTTTACTCTTTACCAATTGTTTAAAATATCGATACAATGATATGTCTCTACCCAACATATTATTTTTCTTTAAAAAATTATTTTTAAAAACCGAAATACAGAACAAAAACCGAAGATTGAACCGGAAAAAACCGAACAAAAAAACCAATGCTTTACTTTTTTTTTTGGCAAAACTGAACCGAACCGAACCGCCAAATTACCTTCCGTTCTATCTTTGATTTTAGGAAAAAACCGAATCGCGAAAACCGAACCCACCCCTAATAGCAAGCATTATTTCAATAAAATCTAAAATAAAAATAAAATATATCAAAAAAAATTAGTTCTACGTTTTTTTAAGAAATGTCCTATTTACCTTTATATTCGTAAGATTTGAGCAAATCAACCATCCCACTAACACGTTCTTTATCATCATCAATCAACAACACAAACTTGATTTATCATACCAAGATTTGGAGCAGTCATTAGGTCTTCTAATCGTTGAGGCTTAGATTGTTCTTCAAAAGAATGCAGGTTGTATTTTTAATTCTTGTGCTTTTTCAATTGAAGCTCTAATTTGGACTGAGGTATCCTTTGAAGCTCGTTTATATAACATACTCTTCTGTCTAGCATGCATATTAATGTTGACTAAATCAATAATTATCTTGACCTTTTTTTAGTTTTTTCAGTCATGACAAGAGTATACTATTGTCTTATTTTTTTCCTTTAGGGATTTAATATGACGGATTTTTTTTGACGAAATAAATTTTTAATATAAAATTATTTAAATGTAAGTTCTTAAAAGCGTCATCAATTATAATGGGAAAAAAAACTTTGGTCACTTAAGGAATTTGATCTAAGTGAGTTATTTTTCATCAAGAAATGTCTTAATTCTTCATTTCAGTTGTTTCAATTGATACTTATATATTACTGTTAACCATTAATTAACATTCAAAAGCATCCTAAAAATCATTAGTTCACTATCATAGTGTTCATATTGTATTGTTAATTATGAATTAAATTTTAGAGAAAATATATAAAACCCCCTAAATTTGTCTGCAAAACTTACTTTAGCATTTTAATATTACGGATAATTCTTTATCCCCCTAAACTCATTTCAAGTTAATTAAATATTACCTTAAAATTATAATACTAATTTCACAATGGCAAATGTATACCACACACGCCATGTCAGTGCCATACAGTGCCACATCAGTGCCAGGTCAGTGTCACATTAAAAATTATTCAAATTTTAATTTATTTTTATTTATTCACAAATTTATAAAAAATAAAATAAAAATTAATCTAAGATTTAAAAATTTTAAAAAAATCACACTCTACAGTTGATTCTCAAAATAATTCTCACAGCAAAAACATTCAATCTTTAAGACATTGTAAAAAAATAACAATAACAGGAGAAAATATAAGTTGAGATGAAGAAATTATAGAATTTTCATTTTAAAAAAATTCAAGTTCATCACAATCAACAAATACCGCCATTAATAGCGATTTTGAAGAAATAATTTGCAATACCCACAATCTTCTCTTTTCAATTTTCAAAATTAGTGGTATGGAACATAATGCCAAGCATGAAGAGTTTTTGTATCTTTCAGAACCTTAAAAGTAAAAATAGCCAATTTTCTTCTTTTCTTCTTTGGACCAGTCTCCATTTAGAATAAAGTATGCTCTCCCTGTCAAGCCTCGGGAGGGTACCCTAGACGTGCCCCAAGCAAACCTGTAATGCCCGGTAAAATTATCAAAATACCCCTACATGAGAGATGTGCGCATAACGCGTCTTTTGATGCTTGGATGGAAAATCTGAGGTCGGATTCGTGATCAACCTAAACCAATTGAGTGGGGAAAGGGTCTCGGTTGATTATAGAGTGACCGAGTCAAAAAATATTTTTTCGTTCCAAAATGAAAAACAGTGAGAGTCCGCGACAAAGCCGCGTGGCAGACCCATCGCGGAAGCACACTTATGTTTTTTCTTAATTTTTTGATGGGATTGAGAAAACTCGTTCAGGAAACTTTTTGCCAAAAATGAATTGTCCACGACCAGTGCGCGTCGCGGAATGTGTTATTTTACGACTGAAAAATTTCTAAAATTTCGAGGGGCATTCTAGTAAATTCCGAACATCTTCTAAAACTCTTATATGATTAATATAGGTCGTATTCGTGAAGAAAGGTTTCAAAAACACATTCTAAAATCCTCTTCCTAGTAAAATTTACCAAGTTAGGGATTGAGGAGAGTTGAGGCAGAAGAGTCAAGAGGAGATTCTACGAGGAATTGTTATTAGCAATCATCTCTGGTAGGTAAGGCTAACCTAAAGCATGGGATTGTTCTCCCATGTGTCCCCTTTTGAGTAAATTGAGTCTATGATGAGTTTGACATGAGGATCCTTGAGTATTCAAGTGAGTTTTACTTAATTCATATATTTTACATGAATTGACGATCATCACAAACTATTTTATTGCATAACTTGTCTTCATGGATGATTTTACAAAATTCTATGTCTATTGTACTAAAGAATGCAAGAATGAGCTTAGGGGGAAATAGTCTAGAGCCTTAACGATGATGATATTTGTGATGTTGTGATTGTGGTCCAAATTGATGAAAGTCTTGATGATGATGTTGCTGAGAATGATGTTCATGAGTCTTAAAAACTTGAAACTTAATTCTAAAAGAATGACTCGAGTCCATGATGTTGATGTTGATGTTGATGAGATAAGTTGATGTTGATATACTATGTCCCTATGGGACTAATTATGAGAAATCCTGATGATGATTATGTTTCATGAGAATGTCGAGTTCTGAGAGGATTATTAAGCACCGAAATGGGTGAGAGTGAGTCCAACTCGAACTCATTAACTACATGGCTTGCATAGGAGAGAATTAAACCACAATGCGGATGTTTCCTTTGTCCTAAAAGAGGAATGATGTTATTTCTTGTGGATCCACTGATGGTGATGTCCTTTACCCTGGGCAGGGTACTAGATGGATGGGGCAACAACACCGCTTCATTGTATCACCACCGGCTCATAAGTGATGGTTGTCAGTTTGAGAGACTCCCAGTTAGGTCCTACATTGATGGTACTCTGATGTTGATGTAATGGTATAAGTCTTGATGGATGTTGATGTTTTATTACCTACTCTTTATCGTTGTCCTAAATGGGCATGAGTCCTTTGAGTTGAGTCAAGTTTCCTTGAGATGAGTCTAATGTATTGATGAGATGTTGATGGTCATTTGTATACTCTCTATTCTTGCTCTAGATAGACATTTGACATTCTGATGAAGTATGATGTTGAGTTGATGTTATCCCTATATTGTTCTATATGTAATGTTATATTCAGCCATCTTGCATACCGTACATTCCACATACTGATGCCACTCAGTGTTGCATCGTTTCATGATGCAGATACAGGAGGTAGAGGACTTCAACAGATACATCGTTGAGGTTCGGTGATTCTGAGTTCAGTTATTGGTGAGACCTCCTTGCTATCTAGAGGAGCCTTTTTCGTTATCAGTTATTTTATTTTATTGAGTTGGATAGCCATGGCCTATCATGGTACCTTCTTAGACTGTCTAGTTGAGTTGAGTTAAAGGCTTCATAGACATGAGTTGAGGTTTGGCGTAGAGGTTCTTTTTCCCTGTGAGTTGAGTTAGCATTTACAATTGCTTACTATTGATGTTGAGATTGAGTTTGCTTGGCCATTGGCCTTCTTATTGATGTAGACTAATAGACGTAACTCACTGCTTTATCCTTGTCCCACTATGCTTGATGTTGAGTGGCTGTCCTGAGATCGAGTGGTCCGCTAAGGGACTGGCAGTAGTCTCTGGGTGACGGCCATGCCTAGGGGTACCCTCCGGGGGCGTGACAGAACCACTCGGTCTCAAGATAGTCATTCAATCATCTAACATAGTGGAAGACATTAGAATAAGGAAAATATAATAGTGGGAAACTCAGTTTACTTCTAACTCAATGAATAAGGGCCATAGGCCAACAATATCAGTCTTAACATCTATGTCATAATAGTAGATTTACAAAAACTCAAATCAAAGAGGGAAAGACCCCAACATCAAGTCATCATCTTCTAGTCAATGAAGTCTCTACCTCTACAGTCTAGGATGGTACCATGACGGGCCATGGTTACCACAAACTCAAGAAGAAACTAACTTAAAACATAAAAATGTAAAAAGATATCCTCCGAATGCAGGGGAGGACTCACGAACCAACAGTAGAGAGAATAGACCTTCAACGGAGTTCCAGTTGAGGATCTTGAAAACCTGTCTCTGCATTATGAAAAGATGCAGTACCAAATGGACATCAGTACGTGGAATCTATGAGCATGTAAAATGGATGAATAAAACAATACTGGCAGAATAATATGGAATAACATCGACTCATAAGATACTCAATCAGGATGTCAAATGTCTATCTAAAATAAGAATAAAGAGTAGACAAATGACTCATCAATGTCAATCTCAACTCACACAATCAACTCAACTCAGAGTGATATCCGTGGGGACTTATCTGGGAGTTTTTCTAACCGAAAACCATCACCTATGAGCCGGTGATGATACAACAAAGCGATGTCATTGTTATCCATCCAGTACCTTGCTGTGGTAAAGGACATCACATCGGTGGATCCAATAAAGAACATCAAGTCCTCTTTTGGGACTAAGGAAACATTTGTTTTTACGATATCAATCCTCTCCTACGCTGGCCACATAGTTATTGAATTTGAGTTAATTATCTACTCTTACTCAATACTCCGCCCAGGACTCATCTTGCTCATAAAACATCAATCATCATGATTGCACTTTTAACTAGTCTTGTTGGATATTGTTAACTCAATTTGTTACATCAACATCAACTCTTGAATTAGGATCATTATTCTAGGAATTTAATTCATATTCTTTAAGACTCTAGGGACATCATTTTCATCAACATCATCATCAACACTGTCATCTCAAGATTTCAAACACAATTACATGCACATTCACACTGGCAAGGCTCTATACTTATCTTTTAAGTTCATTCTTGCAATCTATAGTAAAATAACATATAGGGTTTTAGAAATAACTCATGTAAAAGCACTTATTCAGTAAATCAAGTGTATGATGATCATCAACATGTAAAAATACATAGAGTATGTATAATTTACAAGAAAATATTTAAGAAAATACATGCATAAAGACTCAATACGTTCATCTATCAATCTTCATCAATGAAGGGGCACATGAAATAATAATTTCATGTTTTAGATTAGCCTTACATACCTAGAATGGAGAGACACAATAATCTTCTCAAAGATTTGACTCCAACCTCTAGAACCCTAGCTTCTTCCTTTTCTTCTCTCAAGAATTCTAACTTAGTTTAGTGCAAAAAAGCATTAGAATGGGTTTAGAAACTGTTTTTAGACCAAAAACGACCTGTTTTAATCATATTTTGAGTTTGGGAGGGGTTGGAAAAGGTCTAGAATGCCCTTCACGAAAAAACTAAAAAAGTGTTTGCCTCGTGAAGGGGGTCCGTGATGCGGACTTGCTTCATCTTTAGTGTTTTTCTTCAAAAATTCTCTAAACGAGTTTTCTAACCTCGTAAATATTTTGGACCAATACTAAGTGCAAGTCCACGGAAGGTGCGGGTCGCACACATGTCGCGCACCCTCACTGAAAATTATTTTCGCATCGAAAAATTATCTTTTGATCTAGTTGCTCTAAAAATGAACCGAGACCACTTTCCTACTCATTTTTTCATGCTGATCGCATATCCAGCCTCGGATTTGCCATTGGAGCATGGGAAGAGGTGTTATGCACACATCTCTCCTCTAGGGGTATTTTTGTAATTTATAGGGTGTTACATTATCTCCCCCTTGGAATCATTCTTCCTTGAATGACGAGTAAAGGTAGACATCAAGACACGAATGTACTCACGATTCATGCCAATAACTCAAACTCTCGACTTATCATCAACCTGAACAAACTCTGCTTAGACCGAAGAATAGACACATCAATTCAAGAATAGATAAATCAATTTAAGGTATGGGTAAGAACATTACCTTGAACATTCTCATCGTCAGGCATGAATAGATGCGGGTATTTGGTTCTCATATCTTCCTCATCTTCCCACATGGCATCCTTAACAAATTGATTCCTCCGTAGGACTTGGAGAAAGTCTATCTCTTTGGTCCTTAACTTGCGAACCCTAATGAAGGATTCAGACCGAAATCTCCTCATAGGACTCTTTACTCCAATACTCTAAACAAGGTCTCCCAAACATTTCTTCAACATTGAGACTTGGAATATAGGTTGAATTGCATCTAACTCGGAATGCAACTCTAGCTCATAAGAAACCTTCCTAATTCTTTACAATCTGATAGGGACAAATATAGCGAGGACTCAATTTCCCTTTCTTCCTAAACCTCATGACACCCTTCATAGGTGACACTTTCAAGTACACCCAATCATTCACTTCGAACTCTAAGTCTCTCCTCCTTACGTTAGTGTATGATTTCTGGCTACTCTGTGCAGTCTTTAACCTCTCTCTAATGACCTTTACCTTCTTCATGGGCTAGTCAACAAGGTTAGGTCTAATCAATTTAGCTTCACTAATTTCGAACCACAAAACTGGTGACCTACATCTTCTCCCATACAAAGCCTCATAGGGAGCCATCTGGATGCTTACATGATAACTATTATTATATGCAAATTTGATCAATGGTAAGTGGCCGTCCCAATTTCCCTTGAAGTCAAGGACACAAGCCCTTAACATATCCTCCAAGGTCTGAATGGTGCGTCCGCTTGACCATCGGTCTTAGGGTGAAATGTTGTACTCAGATTTAATTTGGTACCTATCCCTTCTATAAAGATCTCCAAAATTGGGAGCTGAATTGAGCTCTTCTGTTCGAGATGATGGATAAGGGAACTCCATGCATCCTCACAATCTCATAGATGTATAGCTTTGCATACTCCTCTAGAGTGTTAGTTGTCTTAACAACCAAAAACAAGCTGATTTGGTCATCCTATCCATGATCACCCATATTGAATCATGTTGCTTTCACGATCTCGGTAGACCGGTAATGAAGTCCATGTGGATCATCTCCCACTTTCATTCAGGAATCTCAAAGTTTTGAACCAGTCCACATAGTCTTTGATACTCAACTTTGACCTATTGACAATTGAGACATTCAGAAATAAACTCAGCAATATCTCTCTTCATTCTATTCCACCAATAGACTTCTCTCAAGCCGTGGTACATCTTGGTGGAAGGAGGATGAATGGAATATCTAGAGTTGTGTGCTTCGGCATAATTCGATCTCGTATTCCATTAACATCTGGAACACACAACCTACTCTTGTACCTCAACACTCCATCTCCCCCTTTGGAGAAGACCATCACCTTTTGTTTGTGGACAACCTATTTCAATTGAAGTAAGACAGGATCTTTGTCTTGCTTTTCTTTCATCTCTACCACTAAAGATGAAGTAGACCCATTCTGAACATTAATGCCACCCTCATCATTATCTTCAAGTTGTACTCCCAATCGAGCCAACCTATGCACTTCCTTAGCAAATTCTTTCTTTCCTTCCTCTACATGGGCAATGCTACCCATAGACAACCTGTTAAGAGCATCAATAAATATGTTAGCTTTACCTAGGTGGTAGAGAATGCCCATGTCATAATACTTGAGCAACTCCAACTATCTCCTCTATCGCAGGTTGAGCTCTTTCTGACTGAAGACATACTGCAAGCTCCATTGTTTGGTAACACATCCACATGCACTCCATACAGGTAGTGGCGCTAGATTTTAAGTGCGAACACCACTGTTGCCAACTCGAGATCATAGGCCGGATAGTTTCTCTCATGAACTTAAGTTGTCCGGAAGCATTGACTATAACTTTCCCTCTCTGCATCAGCACACAACCCAATCCAGCTCTCGACGCATCACAATATATCACAAAATCTTCCATCCCATCAGGAAAAGTTAAAGCTAGGGTAGTAGTCAATCTAGTCTTCAACTCTTGGAAACTCTTCTCATATTCATCAGACCACTAAAATTTGACCTTCTTTTGAGTCAATTTGGTCAATGGTGCAGATAGGGAAGAAAATCCATCAAGAAATCTACGGTAATAGCCTGCTAACCTCAAGAAACTTCTTATGTCAGTCGGCGAGGTCGATCTGGGCCAATTCTTAACCGCTTAAATCTTTTTGGCGTTTACTCGCATACCATCACCTGAAATAACATGCCCTAGGGAAGCCACTGACTTAAGCCAAAATTCACACTTCGAGAACTTTGCATACAACTCGTGGTCTTTGAGAGTCTCTAAAACTATTCTAAGGTGATTGGAATGCTCCTGTTCATCCTTAGAATATACTAGGATATCATCAATAAATAAAATCATGAACATATCAAGATACCATCAAAATACTCTGTTCAGCAAGTCCATAAAGGCTTCTGGTTCATTCTGTCAACCTAAAGGACATGACCAAGAACTCAAATTGGCCATATCTAGTCCTAAAGTCTATCTTTGGAATATCATATTCACCCACTTTCAACTAATGGTAGCCAGATCTGAGGTCTATCTTTTAGAAGCAAGAGGCATCCTGAAGTTGGTCAAACAGATCATTTATCCTTGGAAGAGGATATTTATTCTTTATGGTGACCTTGTTCAGTTGCCTATAATCAATGCATATTCTGAGAGACCCATCTTTCTTTCTCACGAATAGAACAGGAGCACCTCAAGGAGAAAAACTTGGCCTGATAAAGCCCTCCTCTAACAAATCCCTCATTTCTCTTTCAACTCTTTCAATTCAGCGGGGGTCATCCTATAAGGTGGAATTAAGATAGGTTAGGTATCGAGAAGAACATCAATCTCAAAGTCAATCTCCCTGTCAAGAGGGACTCCACGCAGGTCCTCAGGAAACATTTCATGAAATGCATTTACAATTGGGACGTACTCTAGAGTAGGAGGCTTAACATCATCAGACTTAACTCGCACGAGATTGTAGATAAAACCTTTAGAGATTAGCTTTCTGGCTCTAAGGTATGAGATAAATTTTCCCTTAGGTGCAACAGAACCCCCCATCCACTCTAGGACTGGTTCATTTGGAAATTTGAACTTAACAATTTGGGTTCTACAATCAACGGAGGCATAACAAACATGAAGCCAATCCATGCCAAGAATTACATCAAAGACAACCATCTCTAACTCTCTTAAGTCAGCCAAGATATCCCTATGATAGACGGATACCGCAAAATCCCAATTGACCCTTTCAACTTGGATAGACTCGCCAGTATGAGTGGAGACAATAAAGGGTTCAAATAAACACTTTGGAAGAATCCCAAATCTATTACCCACATAGGGGGTCATAAAAGATAGTATGGCACCTGGATCAAGTAATGCATAACAATCAAAAATAAGGACCCGAAGCATATCCGTAACAACATCTGGTGCAACTCCCTGATCCCGTCGATTACCCATTGCATAGAGACAGTTTGTTTCGCATCCTATACCCGCAGTAGTAGCCCTCTGATGACTGCCATCTAAGGGTGCTGTGGAGGACGGTGCTTTGTTACTTCCATCACCTCGTCTTCTCATAGGACACTCATTCTAGAAGTGAACAATCTGTCGACATTTATAACAAGCATTTGTGCCCTCATGACACTCACCTAGATAGAGTTTGCCATATTTGGCACAGGGTGGCTTTCCCCTCAAACTTTAGGTCACACTAGCTTGGGATTAAGAACCCTGAGCCCTAATATTCATGTGACCTTAAGATTTTTGGTCATACCTGTTATATTGGACGAGTGCATTCGCTGAAGAGTTGTGCATAACTAAAAGAACTCTTCTGAAAGTAGGACTTATCTACCTCATGCTGCTTATGCTTGCTAGGATCATTGCCCAGGTGATTTGGCTTTCTTGCTCAAATGCTCTTCTATGTCTTTCTTCTTATCCTCCTCAGTTTGTTGGGCATAAACCATAATTTCAGAGATATCCATACCAGGGATCAGCAATGCTTCCTTGCACTCCCTCTTCACATGTATGCCCAACCTAGACACGAATTTTCTCATCCTCGCCCTCATATTCTGGACCATCTCTGGGTTATACTTGGAGAGTAGAATGAACTTGAAGCAGTATTCTTCAATAGTCAACCCCTCTTTCTTTAGGTTCACGAACTCTTTCACCTTTGCCTCCCTCAACTCTTGGTAAAAGAAATGATCGAGGAAAGCATTTTCAAACTCCTCCCACTAAACAGGCTCAACATTCTCACCTCTACTATCTTCCCATTGGTTATACCAAACGTTCGAAACATCCTTAAGTTGATAGGAGGCAAGTTTAACTCCTTCAACCTCAGGCGCATGTATAGCCCTAATGACCTTCCACATCTCATCAATGAAGTTCTATGGGTCCTCTTCAACCTTTGACCCTCTGTAGATTGGCAGGTTGATCCTTAAGAAATCTCTAAGCCTAGTTGCACCGGTGGGCTCTTGGAAGTTAGAGCTAGGGGCCTGTGGACCTCGATTACTTTTCTTGGAGATCGCTAGTTGGGTGAGCATAGTGATGGCTCCCCTGAAGTCTGCCTTTGAGGTGGGAGCTAGTTGAGAAGGAGGCGCATATGGAAACCCAACAGTTCTAGTAGGTCGACCTGGTCCTGTTGTCCCTGTTTGAGTAGGGACCTCTGGTGGGGGATTCTCAGTGTTAGAGGCTGAAGCATCTCTTTGGGACGCAATACGTTTGGGAGGCATGATTTGCAAACATGTAATGCACGAATCGGATTGATATTTTAACTAGAGTTAAACTCTATCGCACGAACGCAGAATACAAAAGAAGTGTAACCATTCCTAATGTACTATAGCCTCTTTCTTATGAAGTATGGTGCACAACACACCCATAAACAAGACTCTACTTGACACTGCTTCATAGACTTCCTAGGACACTTGAACTATGTGCTCTAAAACCAAGTTTGTCACTCCCCTCGAGGGTACCCTAGATATGACCGGCACTAAGAGACTATTGCAAGTCCCCAAGCAAACCACTCGGTCTCAAGACAGTCATTCAATCATCTAACACAGTGGAAGATAGTAGAATAAGGAAAACATAATAGTGAGCAACTCAGTTAACTTCTAACTCAATAAATAAGGGTTATAGACCAATAAGATCATGTCACAATAGTAGATTTACGAAAACACTATTCAAAGAGGGAAAGACCCCAACGTAAAGTCATCATCTTCTAGTCTATTAAGTCTCTACCTTTACAGTCTAGGATGGTACCATGAAAGGCCGTGGCTACCACAAACTCAAGACGAAACTAACTCAAAGCATAGAAATGTAGAATAATATACTCCGAATGCAAATGAAGAGTCACCAATCAACAATAGAGAGAATAGACCTTCAACAGAGTGCCTGTTGAGGATCTCGAGTACCTGTCTCTACATTATGAAAAGATGCAGGCCCAAATGAACATCAGTACGTGGAATGTACGAGCATATAAAATGGCTGAATAAAACAATACAGGCTAAATAATATGGATTATCAACTCATAAGATATTCAACCAGGATGTCAAATGTCTATCTAAAGCAAGAATAAAGAGTAGACAAATGACTCATCAATACCAATCTAAACTTATACAATCAACTCAACTCAAAGTACTATTGAAACGCCCTGTAGAATTACAAAAATACCCCTAGAGTGATGGTATGCGCGTGAAAGTCCGAAGCCTGATTTGTGATCAGTACGAAATATTGAGTGAGAAAAAGGTCTCGATCGATCTTTAGAGCAACCCGATCAAAAGAAAATTTTTCGATTCGAAAGCGCAAAATAGTGTTGGTGCGCAACAGGGGCGCATCACGCTCTCATCGCGGACCAACAATTATATTCTTTTTAAAATTTTTGATGAGATTGAGAAAACTCATTCAAAAATATTTTTTTCTAAAAATACACTATGCGCGACCAATCCTCGTCGCGGACTGTGTCTTTTCCAAGGTGAAAATTTTTAATTTTATGAGGGGCATTCCAGCCGATTCCTCACCCCTCCTAAACTCTGTCCATGATCTAATAAGGTCGTTTCGATGTAAAAAGGGTCTAAACCCCCATTATAAGTCCTATTCCAATTTTCTACTAAGGCTAGGGCTTGAGGAAAGATGAGAAGAGCTTGAGTTAAGAGATTGAAGAAGAGTTCCTCGACGTGCTTGGTTGATAGCTACATCCTATGTATGTAAGGCTAAACTAAAAGCATGAGATTGCTCTCTCATGTTCCCCATAGATGATCATAGATGAGTTAATGGTTCAAGAATCTACATACATTAACAATTGATGGTTTTTCTCAAAATTATATTTGAAATTACATTTTTTTTCTATGTTGATGATCATTATACTATTTGTTTTCTTAACCTAAATATTTTTATGAGAATTTTCATAACCCTACATGACTAATTTGAAAAGTATGCATGTTAAACTTAAGAATTGAGTCTAGAGCCTTGAGTTAAGGTTGTTGATTGTGATGAGAGAATGATGACGAGTTGATAGAGTTTGATTGTCTTTTGAGTCTCTATAAATGAACTCTACCGATGTGTCTATCCAATTAATTCCTAAGGATTGTTCTAAATCTTGAGTCGTTGATTGGGATGTTCCTTGATGAGAGGGCCAAAGTTCCTATGAGTTGATTGGTGATAGGGTTAGAGTCTATATGAGATATCGATCATTGATGGGGTTACAATCTCTATTATATTCGTTGAGGTGAGGAGTCTTATGAGCATTGACTCATGGACGGAGTATCGAGAACCGAGTTGGGTGATTGAGGTTTATGTCCCCAGAGGACTTGTAAAGATTTCTGTCTCCATTTTAGATTATCTATTATGGTTTCTATTTGTTCTCTACTTGGCAAGTATAGAATGGCCATGGCAACACCGGCGGGATGTTGTACAATCACTGGCTCATAAGTAATTGTTGTCGAATAAGTGAAACTCTCATAAATTTTCTATCTTAAGTACTCTAAGTCGAGATGAGATGAGAGGGGGTGAGCTCCTCTGAGATGAGATGAGATGAGAGGAGGTGAGCTCCTCTAAGATGAGATGAGATGAGAAGAGGTGAGCTCCTTTGACATGAGTCTAAGATGATTGATGAGTTCGAGTTGTTGATGTGTCACTTGTCTATCCTTTATTCTTGCGTAGATAGACATTTGACACTTTGATGTTATTCGATGTTTATTTTGAGTCGATATTGCTTCCATATTATTCTACCTATTTTTCTTTCAATTAGCTATTTTACATACCAGTACATTCCAAGTACTAATTTTCCCTCAAGACTGCATCGTTTTATGATGCTGAGGCAGGTACTAGAGATCGTCAACAGACACTCTGTTGAAGATCTGAGATTCGCAGCTGATTTGGTGAGATTCCCCTACTCCACATGATCTCCTACATTTATTTCATCATGCTTTAGAGTTGGATTGAACTATTCTTTTATTTTGATTTGGGTAGCCTTGGATCTGTTATTGGCACCACATGATTAGTGATAGAGGCTTCATAGATGATAGTTGAATGTTGATGTTGAAATTGTGAGTTAGCTCTTTCTACTAGCCTTTATTATTATCTATATCATTATGAGACTTTAGATGAGATGTGCCCATTTACTTACTTTTATTTTTGTATTTTAGTAGAGTATTTGATTGAGCGAATATGATGAGGCTAAGTTGTTCGCTTGAAAACTACCAATAGTCTTCGGGTGCCGCCACGCCAAGGGTACCCTCCTAGGGCATGACAAACTTGGTATCGGAACACATATTTCAAGTGTCTTAGGGAGTCTATGAAGCCGTGTTTAGTAGAATCTTGCTTATGGGTGTGGTGTTGACCACATTTCACAGTAGGAGGCTATAGGACATTAGGAATTGTTACACAATTTTCTTACTCCAATTGATGTGATAGAGTTAAACTCTATGAAAACTCTCTTCTAATTCGTGCTCTACGCATGCAGAATTGATATCATGCCTCCCAGAAGAGCTGTAAGAGGAAGGGGGCATCCTGCTAGGCAAGATGCTAACCCATCTAAGCCTCAAGTACTCGAGGAGACTGTGGACTAACCTGTCCCTGTTGAGCATCCCCCTCTAGATGAGGTCTCTAATGCTGAGCTACGTTGGGCTATTCAAGCTCTAGCCAAGGCTGTCGCAGCACCTGCTGTGAGATAGAAAGCGAGCAGACAGGTCACTCACAACACCTCTAGAGTTTGGGAATTTCTGAGGATGAATCCGCATGAGTTCACGGGGTCTGCATCCACTGAAGATCCTTAGAATTATGTAGAGGAACTTGAGAAGGTGTTCCAAGTGATGCATGTGGCTGATGCTGATAGGGTTGAAATGGCTGCTTACCATCTCAAGGGTGTGGCTAGACTGTGGTTCGACCAGTGGAAGAAAGGTAGAAGGGATGATGCTCCATGTTTGACTTGGGTAGTGTTTGAGGAAGCTTTCTTGGGATGCTTCTTTCCAAGGGAGAAAAGAGAGGCTAAGGTGAGAGAGTTCCTGAATCTGAAACAGGGCTCTATAACTGTACAAAAGTGTGGTTTGAAGTTTTTGCAACTATCTTGCTATTCTCCCGAAATGGTTGCTGACACGAGGGGAAAGATGGAAATGTATGTCGATAGGTTGAATAGAGGACCCAAGAGAGATGGGAGAGGGGCCATGCTTGTGAATGATATGGACATTGGGCGAATGATGGCATTTGTGCAAACATGACAAGGAAGAGTTCAAGCATCAGAAAGCTAAGACATCCAGCCATGAGGTTGGGAGGAACGGTAACGGAAACTGATTTCTAGCACCATCATCTGCTAGTGCACCTGCGCCTAGAATCAGGAATGATCAGAGGTCCTAGTATGTTAGAGCCCATAGATCTCAGTCACAAGCTAGGTGGCTCAAGGTTCATAGGTAAACCGTCGTGTGGTAAGTATGGCAAATTGCACTTGGGGAGATGTCGTGAAGGGGATAATGGATGCCACAAATGTGGCCAAGTAGGTCACTATCAGAGAGAGTGCCCAAAGTGCGCTGACCAAGCTCAGTCTACTACATTGGCCCCAACAGCTAGAGGAAACCTGAGGGCCACTACATCAGGCGCAAATGGAGCTACAAACCGTTTGTATGCCATGGGTAGTCGCCAAGATCAGGAGAACTCCCTAAATGTTGTGACACGTCTAATTTGAGTCTTTACTTTTGATTGTTATGTTTTGATGGATCTTGGTGCCGCATTGTCATTTGTAACTCCTCATGGGACCAGTAGATTTGATAGAACCCTTGAGAGTTTCCTTAAACTTTTTGATGTTTCTACTCCAGTAGGTGAGTCTATTCGAGCTGAGAGAATATATAGATCTTGTGTAGTGTCCATCCATCATAGGGATACTCTCATTGATTTGATTGAGTCGGAGATGGTTGATTTTGATTTGATCCTTGGCATTGATTATCTTCACTCCTGTTATGCCTCTGTTGATTGTAAATTCCAAACCGTTAAGTTCCAATTCCCGAATAAACCAGTTCTAGAGTGGAAGGGTGATTCTGTTGCACCTAGAGGGAAGTTTATCTCATATCTTAGAGCCAAAAAGTTGATTTCCAAGGGATGTATCTATTACCTCGTGCGTGTGAAATGTGATGATGTCGAGTCCCCAACTTTTGAGTCAGTTCGATTGTTAATGAGTTTCCGGAAGTATTACCTGACGATCTTCCTGGAGTCCCACCTGATAAGGAGATTGACTTTGGGATCGATGTTCTTCCCGATACCCAGCCTATTTTAATTCCACCTTATAGGATGGCCCCCACTGAGTTGAAAGAGCAACTGAAAGATTTGCTAGAGAAGGGCTTCATTAGGCCAAGTGTTTCACTTTGGGGTGCTCCGGTCCTATTCATACAAAAGAAAGATGGGTCCCTCAGAATGTGTATTGACTATAGGCAATTGAACAAGGTATGATGAAGAATAAATATCCCTTCCCAAGGATAGATGATTCGCTTGACCAACTTCAGGGCGCCTCTTGTTTCTCAAAGATAGACCTAAGATCTGGCTACCATCAACTGAAGGTGAGGGAATATGACATTCAAAAGATTGCCTTTAGGAATAGGTATGGCCATTTTGAGTTCTTGGTCATGTCCTTTGTGTTGACGAACACACTTGCAGCCTTTATGGACTTGATGAATAGAGTATTCAGAC
The DNA here is from genome assembly GCA_029948455.1 of Solanum rostratum. NCBI lineage: Eukaryota > Viridiplantae > Streptophyta > Magnoliopsida > Solanales > Solanaceae > Solanum > Solanum rostratum. The sequence continues at coordinate 53,259,319 of CM057053.1, forward strand.
AATATCTGGATATGTTTGTGATTGTGTTCATCAACGACATTTTGGTGTATTCGAGAAGTGAGGAGGAACATGCTAATCATCTTAGAGTTGTCCTCCAAACCCTTAAGACCATGATTTGTATGCAAAATTCTCAAGGTATGAATTCTAGCTTAAGTTAGCGGCCTTCCTAGGCCATGTTGTTTCCACGATGGTATTTGAGTGGATGCCCAAAAGATTGAAGCAGTTAAGAACTAGCCCAGACCGACCAGTCCGACTGACACAAGAAGTTTCTTGGGGTTGGCAGGCTACTACCGCAGGTTTGTTGAAGGATTTTCTTCCCTATCCACACCATGGACTAAACTGACTCAGAAAATGGTCAAGTTTCAGTGGTCCGATAAATGTGAAAAGAGTTTCCAAGTGTTGAAGACGAGGTTGACTACTGCACCGGTCCTAACCTTACCCGATGGAATAGAGGACTTTGTAATTTATTGCGATGCCTCGAGGGTGGTATTAGGATGCATACTAATGCAAAGAGGAAAGGTGATAGCCTATGCTTCCAGGCAACTCAAGGTTCATGAAAGGAACTATCCAACCCATGATCTCAAGTTGGCAGCAGTAGTGTTTGCACTTAAAATATGGCACCACTACTTGTATGGAGTGCATGTAGATGTGTTGACTAACCATAAAAGCTTGCAATATGCTTGCAGTCAGAAAGAGCTCAACCTACGACAGAGGAGATGGTTGGAATTGCTCAAATATTATGACATGAGCATTCACTACCACCCAGGTAAAGCTAACGTTGTTGCTAATGCTCTTAGCAGGTTATCAATGGGTTGCGCAATCCATGTAGAGGATGGAAAGAAGGAGTTAGCCAAGGAAGTGCATCAATTGGCTCAATTGGGATCCAACTTGAGGAGAATAATGAAGGAGGAGTTAATGTTCAGAACGGGTCTGCTTCATCCGTAGTGGTGGAGGTGAAGGAAAAACAAGACTAAGATCCTTTCATACTCTAATTGAAAGAGGCTGCCCACAAACAAAGAGTAATAGTCTTCTCCAAAAGGGGAGATAGGAGTGTTGAGATATCAAGGTAGATTGTGTGTCCCAATTGTTGATGGCATTCAAGACGAAATCATGGCGGAAGCCCATAACACTAGATATTCCATTCATCCTGGCTCTACCAAATATACCATGACTTGAGAGAAGTGTATTGGTGGAATGGAATGAAGAGGGACATTGCTGAGTTCGTTTCAAAGTGCCCGAATTGCCAACAGGTGAAAGTTGAGCACAAAAGGCCATGTGGATTGGCTCAGAACTTTGAGATTCCAGAATCGAAGTGGAAGATGATTAATATGGACTTCATTACTAGTGTACCAAGGTCTCGAAAGCAACATAATTCGATATGGGTGATTGTAGATAGGATGACTAAATCGACTCACTTCTTTGCAGTTAAGACAACTAACACTGCGGAGGAGTACGCCAAGTTATACATCCAGGAGATTGTGAGGTTGCATGGGGTTCCCTTATCCATCATCTCGGACAGAGGAGCTTAATTTACCTCCCAATTTGGGAGATCATTCCAGAAAGGATTGGGTACTTAGGTGAACTTGAGCACAACCTTTCATTCACAGACAAATGGTTAGGTAGAGCGTACAATCCAAACGTTAGAGGATGTGACGAGAGCTTGTGTACTATATTTCAACAGAAATTGGGATGATCACCTACAATTGATTGAATTTGCATATAACAATAGTTATCACGCAAGCATTCAAATGGACCCATACGAATCCTTGTATGGGAAGAGATGTAAATCACCGATTGGGCGGTTTGAAGTAGGAGAAGCGTAGCTGATTGGGCCTGATCTTGTCCACCAATCGATGGAGAAGGTCAAGTTCATTAGAGAGAGACTAAAGACTTCCTAGAGTCTCCAAAAATCTTACACTGAAGTAAGGAGAAGAGACTTAGAGTTCAAGGTAGATGGTTGGGTGTATTTGAAGTGTCACCCATGAAGAGTGTCCTAAGGTTTGGGAAGAAGGGGAAGTTAAGTCCACGTTATGTTGGACCATATCAGATCATAAAAAGGACTGGGAAGGTTTCTTATGAGTTAGAGTTTCCTTCGGAGTTAGATAGAGTCCATCCAGTATTCTATGTGTCGATGTTGAAGAAATGCTTGGTAGATCCTGCCTTGGTGATCCCTATTGATAGCATTGGAGTCAAAGATAGCCTATCTTACGAAGAGGTTCTGGTTCAAATCCTTGATCCTCAGATTCGTAGATTAAGGAACAAAGAGGTAGCCTCAGTCAAAGTCCTGTGGAGAAATCAATTTGTTGAGGAAGCCACATGGGAAGCTGAGGAAGAGATGAAAGCCAAATATATGCAGCTATTCGTGCCAAATGATGAGAGTGTTGAAGGTAAATTTCTTACCCTTTACTAAATTGGTGTATCTATTCTTGATGTGGCTTTCTATTTATAAGTCTGAGTGGTATTGATTGAGGTCTAGAAAGAGTCGAGAGCTCGATTGATTGAGTTGAATTTTGAGATAAGTCTTGAGTCTATTCATGCTTTGATATCCACCTTTACTCATCATTCGAGGATGAATGATCCCAAGGGGAGATGATGTAACATCCAGTAAAATTACCAAAATACCCCTAGAGTGAGGGTATGCGCGCAACACATTTTCTAATGCTCGTATGGAAAGTTCGAAGACAGATTTGTGATCAACATGAAATATTGAGTGAGAAAAAGGTCTCGGTTGATTTTTAGAGTGCCCCGATCAAAAGATAATTTTCTGATCCAAATGCGCAAAACAGTGTTGGTGCGTGACAGGGGCACCTCACACTTTCATCGTGGACCAGGACTTATATTCTTTTTAAAAATTTTTAAAGGATTGAGAAAACTCGTTCAAAAACTTATTTTCTGAAAATACACTGTGCGCGACCAGTTCGCGTCGCAGACTGTATCTTTTTCGAGTTGAAAATTTCTAATTTTTACGAGGGGCATTCCAGTCAATTCCTCACCCCTTCTAAACTCTCTCCACGATCTAATAAGGTCATGTCAACGCAAAAAGGATCTAAAACCCCCATTCTAAGTCCTATTCCAATATTCTACTAAGACTAGGGCTTGAGGAAAGAGGAGAAGAGCTTGAGTTGATAGATTCGAGAAGAGTTCCTCGACGTGCTTGGTTGATAGCTACATCCCAGGTATGTAAGGCTAAACTAAAATCATGAGATTGTTCTCTCATGTGCCCCATAAGTGGCCATAGATGAGTTAATGGTTCAAGAATCTACATACATGAACACTTGATGGTTTTTCTCAAAATTATATTTGAAATTACATGTTTTTCTATATGGATGATCATCACACTATTTGTTTTCTTAAACTGAATATTTTCATGAGAATTTGCATAACCCTACATGACCAATTTAAAAAGCATGCATAATGAACTTGAGAATTGAGTCTAGAGCCTTGAGTTGAGGTTTTTGATTGTGATGAGAGAATAATGATGAGTTGATAGAGTTTGATTGTCTTATGAGTCTCTATAAAGGAACTCTACCGATGTGTCTATCCAATTGATTCCTAATGAGTGTTCTAAATCTTGAGTCGTTGATTTAGATGTTCCTTGATGAGAGGGCCAAAGTCCCTATGAGTTAATTAGTGATAGGGTTAGAGTCCTTATGAGATACCGATTATTGATGGGGTTAAAGTCCATATTAGATTGGTTGAGATGAGGAGTCTTATGAGCATTGATTCATAGGAGGAGTACCAAGCACCGAGTTGGGTGATTGAGGAGCACCCCAGAACTACGTCGCCAAGCGTAGAAGAGGTTTTCCTCTTGAGTTTATGACCCTAAAATAATAGAGGACTTGTTGAGTTTTCTGTCTCCATTTTGGATTATCCATTATGGTTTCGATTCGTTCTTTACCTAGCAAGTATAGAATGGCCGTGGCAAAACCAGCGGGTTGTTGTACAATCATTGGCTCATAAGTGATTATTCGGATAAGAGAAACTCCCATAAATTTCCTATCTTGAGGACTCTGAGTAGAGATGAGATGAGAGGGGGTGAGCTCCTCTGAGATGAGATGAGATGAGAGGAGGTGAGCTCCTCTGAGATCAGATGAGATAAGAGGAGGTGAGCTCCTTTGAGATGAGTCTGAGATGATTGATGAGTTTGAGTTGTTGATGGTCACTTGTCTATTATTTATTCTTGCATAGATAGACATTTGACGATTTGATGTTATTTGATGTTTATTTTGACTTGATGTTGCTTCCATATTATTCTACCTGTTTCTATTTCACTCAGCTATTTTACATACAAGTACATTCCAAGTACTGATTTATACTCTGGACTGCATCGTTTTATGATGCTGAGGCAGGTACTAGAGATCGTCAACAGTCACTCCGTTGAAGATATGAGATTCGCAGCTGATTTGGTGAGCCTCTCCTACTTCGGAGGATCCCCTACATTTATTTCATCATGCTTTAGAGTTAGATTGAACTATTCTTTTATTTTGATTTTTGTAGCCATGGGTCTGTCATTGACACCACATGATTAGTGATAGAGGCTTCATAGAAGATAGTTGAACGTTTATGTTGAGATTGTGAGCTAGCTCTTTCTACTAGACTTTATTATTATCTATATCATTATGAGACTTTAGATGAGATGTGCCCATTTACTTACTTTTGTTTTTGTTGTTTAGTAGAGTATTTGATTGAGCGAATATGATGAGGCTAAGTTGTTCGCTTGGAGACTAGCAATAGTCTTCGGGTGCCGCCACGCCACGGGTACCCTCCCAGGGCATGACAACTATTAGTGTGGGAACTATTTGGAGTTTCTCTACCCAACAACCATCACCTATGAGTCGGTGATGATATAATGAAGCAATGTCGTTGCCACATCCATCCTGTAACTTTCTGGAGCAAAGGACATCACATCGGTGGATCCAATAAAGAACTTCAAGTCCTCTGTTGGGACTAGGGAAACATCCGATTTTACGGTTCTATCCTCTCCTACGCTGGTCACGTAGTTATTGAGTTTGAGTTGATTGTCTACTCTTACTCAATTCAGTACCCAATACTCCTCCTAGGACTCAACATGCTCATAAAACATCAATCATTAGGATTACTTTTTTAACTAGTCCAGTTGGACATTGTTAATTCAATTCGTTACATTAACCATCAACTTTTGAATTAGGATCATCATTCTAGGAATTTAATTCACTCTCTTTAAGACTCTAGGGGACATCAATTTCATCAACATCATGATCAACACTCTCATCTCAATATTTCAATCACAATTACATGCACATTCACACTGGCAAGACTCTAAACTCATCTTCTAAGTTTATTCTTGCAATCGTTAGTAAAATAACATAGAGGGTTTTATGAATAACTCATGTAAAACATTTATTCAGTAAATCAAGTATATGATGATCATCAATATGTGAAAATACATAGAGTATGTATAATTTATAATAAAATATTCAAGAAAATGCATGCATAAATACTTAATACGTTCATCTATTAATCTTCATCAATCAAGGGGCACATGGAAGAAAATTTTCATGCTTTAGGTTAGCCTTACATACCTAGAATGGAGAGAAACACTAATTTTCTCAAAGATTTTACTCCAACCTCTAGAACCCTAGCATCTTTCTCCTCTTCTCTCAAGAACTCTAACTTAGTTTAGCGGAAAAAACCTTAGAATGGGTTTAGAAACCCTTTTTAGACCAAAATATGACCTATTTTAATCCTATTTTGAGTTTGGGAGGGGTTGTAAATGGTTTGGAATGCCCCTCACGAAAACGTAAAAAAAACATTTGCCTCGTGCATGGGGTCCGCGACGCAGACTTGCTTCATTTTTGGTGTTTTTCGCTAAAAATTCTCTGAATGAGTTTTTTAACCTCGTAGAAAATATTTGGACCAAAACTAAGTGCAAGTCCATGGCAGGTTCACGTCGCACACCTATCGTGCACCCTCACTGGAAATCGTTTTTGCATCGAAAAATTATCTTGTGACCTTATTGCTCTAAAAATCAACTGAGGCCACTTTTCCACTTGATTTTTTATGCTGATCGCATATCCGGCCTCGGATTTCCATCGGAACATGGAAACATGTGTTATGCGCACATCTCTCCTCTAGAGGTATTTTTGTAATTTACAGGGTGTTACACTCCCCTTTGAATATGGTTGTGCAGGAACTTTTCTGAGTGCAGGTGCGTAGTTCGGCGGTATGTGATGGAGTTGATACGAGTACTTGTGTGCTTCATTACATTACCTTAGGCTGGTTCCATTTGTTGAGTACTTGTAACACCTTGAAAATTCCTAAGCCAAGATTCAAACTTCCCTCTTATTCGTATGGAATAATGCCAAGTGATTTTAATCTAAAATATAGGTATTAAAGCCCATTCTACAGTTGTAATGACCCGATAAGTTGTTTTAAAGAAATAGAATTTCTTATGTTATAAAGGATTTATCTCATAAATTTAAATAAGTCTTTTGGACTCTCCGATAATTTGGGTTACTTAGTTGAAGGGTAATTTTAGATAGTTAAATTAGTCTATGAGATATTAATCTTTTAGTAAAATAAGTTAGTAAGATTTAATATCTTTCTCCATAGCCTAAGGAAAAAAAAAAGAGAAAACTTACGGAGGACGGGAGCTGACTAACTTTTGTTGTCCAGGTAAGTAAACAAAATTCGTTGAAACTCCATGTTACTGATGTATAATCATAGATGGGTTGTATATGTTGTGTTATTAGTATTATATTTGTTGTATAATCATAGATGGGTTGTATATGTTAAGTGTTATTAGTATTATATTTGTTGAATTAAAAATGAATTGAAGGAGAGAATTGGTGGGTAGCGTTGATTTCAAGGAAATTTCGGGGGAATAAAGTTATGTGGCAATCGCTGCCAATTTGAGGAAATCAAGAGTAGTGATTGGTTGGAGGATATAAAGGTGTTAATGAATTTGGATTTGAAGGATGGTCACTGGTCGTAATGTTTCCAGTTGGTCTCATACATATATATTTTCTTTTTAATTTTACTTTAATGATTATTATTTTGTTATTATAAATTTTGTATTATACGAATATCTTTTAATTCATAATATTGAGAAAATTGAGACTTAATTCTAGCCTTGAAATTTACGAAATTAATTATAGAATTGGATGGATTGTGGGTCTGTGCTAGACATATAGTAACATTAGTGTCCTTGAATTCAAATTCTTATAGTGATTGTATATTTAATAGATTCGAAAAGTCCTGAGGCATTGAGGAAGGAAAAAGCAGTGGTGATCTAGCTTGACTTTGATTCTTCGATTTGAGGTAGGGTATGGTTTGTTCAATCTAATAGAAAGACTCTTAATAGTGATTAATAGTCATCAAGTAAAGCTGTGAAATTGTCTATGCATTTAATTGTTGTGATTTGGTCGATTGATATATTGTTGTAATTGGTTTGCAATCTTAAGACCATGAAATCCATAACCTTAAACTTGATCTATCAAAGTGATGCCTTGAATAAAGAAGGCTTGAGAAAATATTGTCAATGAAGTTGTAAGTAATGATAAAGAATGATGAATTAAATAAATTCGGAGCAGGTGTCACATTCCAACATGATATATTTGGATTGAGTGTCACGTTCTGACATGATATTATGCGATCGGGTGTCACATTCCGGCACAATATATATTGGATCGGATGCCATATTCCAACATGATAATAGTAAAGGAAAATATGTTAAAATAATTTAATATACTCAATTTCAAAGTCCTATCTCTGAATAGAGGCATGGTGTGGAGGCTTGAGTCCTCATGTGTATTCGTGATATTGTTGATTGCTTATGTACTTATTTCTAGTTGTTGCCACAAGTTAGGTGTTATGGTTGATTTCCTGCTATTATTTTATGCGTATTGATTTCTATTTTGAGTTGGGCGATGATACCTACTCAATACATGTTGCACGTACTGACACCTACTTGTATTTTCTTGTTTTGCTCTTGTGGAGTGCAACGAGTGTTCCAGCGACTTCGACTCACCCTCAACTCTAGCCAGTTTCCAGCACATCAAATTCTAGGGTGAGCTATCCTCTTAGCTCGTGTCAGAATCTCTTGGTCATGGAATAATGTCCTTAACTTTTGGACAAAAACTATTTTATTCATTTATTTTGGTGTTGATATTCTTAGAGTTGGTATTTTGACATTGGTGTCCTTCATGTTATGACTTTTAGATATTGGGGAACATTAAGTAATAAACTTAGTGATTTTGGGTTATTTCTTACTTTAGGTTTTCAATTATTATCATATTTTTATAGGCTGAACTATTAATATAGATTGGGATTAATATGTTGGTTAGCCTACCTAGGAAGATAAGTGTGGGTGCCACTCACGACCTATTTTAGGTCGTGATGTTGGTGCTGACATTATTTAATTTAAATGATGATCACTTGTAGGAATCAAACAAATAGGAATGCAGTACTTATATGGTAATAACATCAAAAAGCAAATACAACGGATTGTACCTGGGAATAGCAGCGCCAACAAATAGTAATGGATTAATCCGGATCTTATGACTTTGGAATAGAAGGAAAGAAATAAATTTGATAAGATTGAGAATAAATCAAGATCCAATAAAGAATCAATCAAAGATCTCAATCACGAATGAGCCAGCAAATCAAAAATCAATCAAGAAACAAAAAGAAGGAAGAAAATCAACACATCAATCAAACAAAGATTGAGTCAAGGAAATAATCAAGGAGAAAATCTACAGATCAAGAAAAACTAGCGGATAAGCAATCTCGAAGATCTGGAAGGATTTTAATCAAAACCTTCAACCTTATTCTTGGAAAGAGGACTCATCACTGCCTCAATACAAGGATCAATTCCCTTAGGATGTCATCTCTTCTTCATAAAAGGAAGCATCCAGGACATCTCAAAGCATACAAGCCTACTTCCTTCAAGACCATATTCGAAACTCTTTATCTTTAAGAAATTCATTGTAATCCTTTAATTTTACCGTGAAAAAGAAAAAGAGATAGAAAAGAAGGAAAAATTGAAAGAGAGATTGTATCAGAAGAAGAAGAAAATAAGAAGAAAATTGAAAGTAGTAGATTAAGTTTTAAATTTTTGGTAACCCCCACTTTCGAAGGTTTGAAGAGATTTCCTTCCAACCCAAGGGGACTGGACGTAGGATTCACATTAAATCCAAACCAGTAAAAATATTCAGTTTGAACTTCCTTTTACATTTTTTAATTTCTGCAAACTGTCTTACTATTCTTAGTCAACTATCACTTAAGTTAGCTGACTAACTATCAAACAATCTATATATTATTAAAAGGAGAGGACAAAGCCACCATATTAAGCCAAATGGCAGCCTATAAATATACCAAGTGGCATCTTAGGAAAACAAATTAGTTAGATTAGTTATTAGTTAATTTAAATTTACATAATAAATTCAATTATAAAAACAACATATATAAATATAAAATATTTTCTACAATTACATCAAATTCAATTATATAAACAAAATATATAAATATAAAATATTTATTACAATTAAATCAAATTCAATTATAAAAACAAAATATATAAATTTAAAATATTTTCTACAATTAAATTAAAATAATTTTAAAAATCTATATTTAACTAAATTAAATCAATATATTAACTAACTTTAAATAAGTATTTAATCAATAACCAAAATCTTACATGCTAATATTTTGCAATAATACTCAATCACTAAATAATATACAATACTCACATGCTAAATAGTAAACATTTTGAAAATAAAAAAAATTATTAATATTACATATTTAAATTTACATATTTCATAAAACCTTAGTACAGTTTTTAATTATAAGTCAATTTAATAAATTTAATCTAAATCAAAACATAAAACAATCTATATATTATTAAAAGGAGAGGACAAAGCCATCATATAGAAAATATGTATTTAATATTTAAAAATTATTAACCATATCAAAACCACACAATTTTTGTTTAAATATCAAATTTAAAAAATTCAATTTCTTAAATACTAAAAAAAAAAAAGAAAAATTTATAAGTTACTGCATGAAAAATAAGTTACAGTTCTAAAAACAAGTTACAGTTTTTTACCAAACAAAAAACGTGAGTTTTTCTTTAAAAAAAAAAAGTTACAGTTTTAAAAGATGAATAACTTTAAAATACTATATATCTAATTTTTACATCTTCCTAAACACTAGGAATAGATAACTACTAATCAGTTTCTTTTAAGTTTTAAATATATACTACTTAAATAAATAAATCTCTTACCAATGTTTTACTTATCAAAAACTTAAAGTCTTATTGATTACTTCAAGAATAAAAAATTCCCCTAAAATTTCAATGACGAATCTCTGTGTACAACTGCTCAGAGGAGTTTTTCATCTGTGAACTCCTAATTATCAGTATGCTCTAAGCCAAATTTATAGGTGTTTCAAGATTCATTTTGCCCTGATAAATTATGTGATATTTTTATGGTTTATTCTATTCTTTACATATTTACATTGGTCTTTGTTATCTTCATTTCCTGTTATTATAGTTTGATTTATGTTTGAAATTATGACAACAAAGAGCATTAGAGCAAAATTTGGATCATATTACATGCTTACGAAATCAATTAAAGATAATAAAGTATATTTTTGGTGCAGGTGAAACTAATTGTATAGAAGTACATGTGAATTAAGGTGGCAAAATGATAATAATTGACGCTCCGGCGATTTTGAAGGAATTGAGGGACACTAACATGAGTGGGAAGACAAAGGAGTACGTGTGGAGGGTGTCACAATTAAATGCTTTGATGAAGAAAACTTCTACAGTGGACAAATTTAATATGTTACTATATCTCTTGAGGAATTAATATTCAAAAATAAAATAAAAAATTGAATTGCTATAAACACAATTCAATGAATTACTTTTCTTTCTTTTTATTTTATTTTATGGACACTCTATTCAACTTTTAGATTTACAATCCGATCGTTGTTCGTAGCGGCAGAATGCTCAAAGATCTATGGTTGTATGATATTATCTCCATCTTAGTCATTGTCTTCTTCCTCTACTTTTGATGTTCTCCAATATTGGTATGTTTCCAGTTTTTATCTTATACGATAATAGATTCTTAATAATATTTTATTTATTTATCGTAGTTCAATTTTTTTTTAAATGTACTAATTATTAACTTGAATGATGATATTTGTGGAAATGACCAACAAATTTTATCATCATGAAGATGAATATCAATCAACACAAATGAATTTGTCTATAAATGTTTTTTCCTCATTTTTATCTTCAATATATCATTTACATATAATTTTTTTGATAAATTTTACTCACTTCATTTCAAATTATATGTTATAGTCAAATGAATCAGCATTTGACAAACATAATAATACATTAAAATTTGTCATATAAATAAGTCATATTGCAAATTATTTATGTGACTATAAAATATCATCCCATTGTGGTGAAATTGCCATTTTCATATTTAATTTTCTACTAAAATATATAAACATATTATTTTTGGGGGGACATACTAAAAGAAAAAAGTATTTTGAATAGTTGAAACAGTGTAATTATTGATAAAAGAATGAATAAATCTCGATATACACTTTTATCCCAATAAAATTTAATTTTCAATTAAATTTTTAATTATTTATATCCTTAAGATCTTTTTTTTTTTAATGAACGAATTTTGTATTAGATAAACTTCTTCATAAAATGAAGAGAGTATCTATGGGTTCATATTTTGTTAGTTAATTTTTTCCAATCAATTTTTTCTTTTGTTAAAGATTTATTTACAATATAAGGTCTTTTGGTTATGAGTGAGTCTTTTATCTGTTGTGGTCTTAGATTTTTTTGATGAATATTAGTTCCATTAGTTATTTTATAACTGACTATATATTTTTTTTTTTACACAAAATTGCTTAATTCTCTAATTCCAAGCCACTTGAGAATTGGAAAAAATGTTCTATAAAATAGGATAAAATTTTTTAAAAATTAAATTAATTTTTTAAATTGAAAGAAATAAAATATTCCAACTGAAAAGTAAAAAGTAATATAAAAAAGAAAATATTAACTAAGGAGCAGTTAAAAGGTTATATCAATATGATAAGATCAAGATTAAAAGAAAAGTCAAGCAAACTAAACCACTCCTAAAATCACTCACTGCCTAACTTCTCCATTCATTCAAATTCAAACGTCTATTATTCATCAAAATAGTGTCATGTTTTATTGTTATAATAATGCTTAAAATTCTAATTCTATTTTTTTTTGTAAAAAACAATTATCTCCAAATTATAATTTTAATTTATTAAATAATTATGTAAAACTATTACATAACACTGTCAAGAACAAAAAATAATAAAAGCAGACTAAAAGATTATCACTACCCGATTTTTCACATTTTCTCTTCTTGAGGATGATTAAATTTTTACTCATAAAATCTTTTATCTCACCAAATTTTTGTTGTTCCAAGTGACGATATGTATGAAATTTAATTAAATTAAAAATTGTCATGACAAAAAGTATAATAAATAGATTAGTCACTATTTTAAAAGTTTAAATTGATTTTTACCCACAACATCACTTTTAACTGCAATAGTAGTTACTTGCATACGTATCTTTACCCACTAATTCGCAAGCACACACGTTTATTAATGTTTCAGTTTATTAAAAGCACTGAACAAATTAAATGTCTTTTTTTTTAAATATCAATTTTCTCCTTATTTGTAGCAACTAAATATTTTTTATTATTATAATTTAAAAAAATTATAATAATATATACTAATTAAAAATTACATGTTATTTCTTAAATTAAAATTCTAATAATTTTAGACCAGGACTACAATAAATTTAAAAGAATGAAAAAATAATCTTTGATATAATAAATAAATGAAATAACTAAATATATGTGGTTGCACGCCACTTTCCCATATCCCCCACTAATTAACAAACATACACATGAATAACTTGGCAATTTATTTATAGAATAAAATAAAATCTAAAATAATTAATAAAATAGTAAATAAAAACCTTTAACAATTCACAATATCACTTTTTACTGGTAGTTTCTTGGACATATCTTTACCCACTAACTCAAACACACGTTTATTAACCTAAATTGTGGAACAATTTATTAAAAATACTGAATATATTAAATATCTCTTTATTTTTACCATATCAGTTTACTCCTTATTTGTAGCAACTAAATATTTTTTATTATTTTAATTTAAAATTTATAATAATATATACTTATTAAAAATAATGCTTTAAAATTTACACTTAATTTTACAATCAAAATTAATATAATGCTTTAAAATTTACAATCAAAATTTTAACTGCAATAAAAGTTACTTGCACACGTATCTTTACCCACTAATCACAAGTACACACGTTTATTAACTTAAACTGTGTATCAATTTATTAAAAACACTGAACAAATTAAATATCTTTTTTTTCCACAATACCAGTTTTCTCCTTAGATTAGCAACCAAATATTTTTAATTATTCTAATTTTAAATTTATTATAATATATACTAAAACATTAAAATTTACACTTAATTTCTTAAATTAAAATTCTAAAAATTTTTGGACCAGGACAACAAAAAATTTAAAAGAATGAAAAAGTAATCTTTGATATTAAAAAAAAACTAAATAAAAGAAATAAATACATTTTTCTCCTTATTTATAGCAACTGAATATTTTTTGTTATTCTAATTTCAAATTTTAATATTATACTTATCCAAATCTTTATATCCTAAACATGTAAAATTTATATGATTTTAATATCTATATATTTTAAAAAAGAATTAATCTTTTTTCCAAAAGAAAAATAATCTATCCGAATCACTATTTTTTTTTAACTTTCCCGTTTATTTAAAAAAAATAAATCAAATCTATATGTATGTTTATATACTTACAAACAAATTTAAAATAAAAATTTGAATCAGTATGATGCTTTAAATTGTACTATAAAAAAAATTATGAAAATATATACATAACATAATAATTTAAATTTTATTTTTTAAATTAAAATTCTAATAACTTTTAGAACAGGACTAAAATAAATTGAAAAGAATGAAAAATTAATCTTTAATATAAATAATTGAAATAGCAAAACAAAAGAACATGCATTATTCTTCAAAATTAATAAACAAAAGAATCAAATCACGTTTAGTTATTTTACACAATTAATAGAATAAATTAAGGGGTAACGGGAAACCTTTTTAAAATTAATTATTTTATCTCAAAATTATGTTTTTAACTTTTGAATCAAATCACATATACTTCTCATATAGCTACTCAGTAGTAGACTCTTCAAAATTCTGCCCAAGTTCAACACTTGATAACACTTTCATTATTCTTCAAAGATATTACAAAGTTCAAAAAATGATAGACTTCATCAGTGATATAACAATAACAAAAACCCAATGGAACTTAAAAGTTCTAATTGTTCGTCTATGGAAGACTCGAGATAGATATAATTCTGACTCTATTTATGCACATGAGTTGGTTCTTCAAGATGAAAAGGTTTTTATTTTATTGTGCAAAAATTAGTTTGAATTTGCTTCTTTGAATATTTTACTTATAATTTTATTTATGTGTAGGGCGATCGGATACATGCTCATATTGACAAATCAGTGCTGAAACACCTAAAAATCATGATTCATGAGTTTGGGTTATATCGTATACAGAACTTCTTAGTTCAAAAAAATACTCAGAAGTTAAGTACCACAAATCATAAGTTGAGGCTTACTTTTACTCAACGAACCAATGTGAAAGAACTTAATGATCCACTGTTTCCTGTTAATATTTTTAATTTTCGACCATTCAGCCATATTATAAAAGGGGAAGACTTGAACCATAGTAACAATAATAATTTTACAAAATGTGGTAAGAATAATATAACAATATGATAAGAAATAGACTTTTACAATTTGTAATAATGTATCATCGAACCATAGTAACAATAATAATTTTACAAAATGTGGTAAGATACAATATGATAAGAAATAGACTTTTACAAATTGTAATAATGTTAATATTTTCAAAAAAATTTTAATAAAGTCTTCTTGCAAAATGATAAGAATATTTTAAAAAGGAAACTAAAAACATCATTGCAACATGATAAGAAAAATTATTTTAAAGATTGTACTATAAGTATATTTGCAAGATGATATGTTAAACACTTTTACAATTTTAATAAAAATAATACAACAACAACAACATACCCCGTGAAATTCCACAAATAGGGTCTGTGGAGTGTAGAATGTACACAAACCTTACCACTATCTCATAAAAGTAGAGAGACTTTTTCCTGGATAATAAAAATAATCTAGCAACATAATAAGAAATACTTTTACAAAATGTAATGAATAATACATTATACACATGATTAAAAAAAAACTATCAAATCTATATAGAAAGTTCCCTTACAACATGAAATAAAGTTCTTGCAAAATGATAAGTAAAACAATGATCTAAAATTTGATGAAGATATCTTTATAATATGATAATAAATTTATTTTTGAAAAAATATGCATATGTACCTTTGCAACATGATTAAAAAAAAACTCTATGCAAAAGCTATGTAAATAGAACTTTTTATAAAATTTATTGAAAGTACCTTTACAAAGACAAGAAAAACACATTTAAAAATTATACTGAAAGTTTACTTGCAACATGATTAAAAAAATTTTCTTTGTAAAATGTAATGTTATAAGAAGTATACATATACTCTTGCTGCTTGATAAGACAAATACATTTAAATGCTATATTCAAGTATTAGACTCACTATATATTAGGAATAATATATTTAATAATGTATTGAAGGTATTCTTGCAACATCTAAGATTTTTTTTTTTTTTTACAAAATGTAATAGAATATTTAACTTATAACAAAAAAATTATTTTTAAAACATGATAAAAAATATGTCATAACAATTGGATAAGAAAGCACTTTTATAAATTGTAATGGATAATTGGCGAATTTGTAGGTTCAATTCCTACTGGATGCACACCAATGTGATATATCCTCAAACATGATTAAAAAAATATTTTTAAAATTTACACTAAAAATTTAGTTTAAACATGAACATAATAAGAAAAACACTTTCAAAAATATACTAGAAGTATTCTTATTAGATGATAAGTAAAACACTTTTATAAATGTGATGAAATACATTTATAATATGATAAAGAAAATACTTTTACAAATGTAATAAAACATCTTCTAACAAGAAAAAAAATATTTTTTACAAAATTTGCTTAAAGTATAATTGCACAGATATCGTAAATTTATTCCCTAAAATTTACTACAATAGTTTAACAACCAATAGGAGAAAAACTTTTGAAATCTATATTAGAAATATCCCCGCATTATCATAATGCAAACATAATATAAAATATGACCAAAATACCTTCAAAACATAATTATCTATTTAATCTTATTTGTGTTTATTAAAATAATAATGCATTATATATTGAAGTCTTTTCTCCTTTTAGACAATATTTTTATGTATGTTATTCTACATAAATATAATTAATAGTGCTATACATAAATTTTTTATTTAGACATTAAACTAACTCAATGATTTAAAATTATGTAATTTTTAAAATATTTAATTTTGGTTGGTATAATTTTCTTGGTGACATTGGTTTTGAGATTTTATTTCAATATAATAGTGATATCTCAATTACATGATATGCTCTTTATTTTGATATTTTTATCATGATATTCCAAATCAAGTTTATAATTTATTATGTTTAGACTTTACATAATTATATTTTAATTTACCAAATATATAGGTTATTATTAGATTATTAAAAAATATTTTTGTAGTATGAATAATTTTTATGAAATAAGTTTTTGGTATTATAAATATCTTTAATTTTAATTATAAACACTATTTATTATTTTATAGGCTCAAATTTTTCCGCGCAACGCGCGGGTACATATACTAGTTTCACATAAAAAGGAAAGAAAATTCAACCAAATCCTTCTCCCTAAAAATTCCTTGTTCTTCTTTTCCAAACTCCTTTCGTCTACAAAGAAAGCCATTTATTATTTTTCTTTGATTCTGGATCAAAGATTCATTTCATCTATATTATATATTAATTATATTAAGTAGACTGTAGATTTCGATGTACATCTATCAGACCATGGCTTCATGTACCAAATATTTCAATATCGTTGCATCCAATATTTTTGTTTTGTTCCACCAGTGTGATGAAAAATAGACCCGAGAAAGATATTTTCATTTTCAGTCTCCTATTTCTTTATTTTATTTATGAAATTTTCTATTTTCTAAAAGCAAAAATAGTAGATTATATTCATCTCGCTCCTCTTCCTCTTTCAATTGGTATAAGAGCCCAGTCTCTCTATTTTTCTGTCTAACCACAAGTAAGAAAAGATCATGGCAAATCAACATCAAACAATTGGAGCCTTGTTTCAAGAGGGAATTTCTCAAACCAGACCTCCCACTTCAATGAAAAATACTTCTCTCATTGGAAAATAAGAATGGAAACATTCATAAAGTCGTATGATGTGAAGGTCTGTAGAGTTATTAAACTAGGTGACATTCCCATTCCCATGCCTTAACTAACAACTGAAGGTCAATCAAGCGCTGAAGGCAGCCAAGCACCAGTCATACCGAGTCTGGAGAACTACACAAACGAGCAAAGGGAAGTTATTCAAATAAATCCCTGGGAAAAGAATGTTCTCTACAATGCTATCAGTGGAGAAGAATACAAAAAATCTCTAGTTGTGAAACTGCCAAAGAAATGTGGCACAAAGTGAAAGTCACCTATGAAGGAAGTGACAAATTCAAGGAAACAATTGTCAGTCTACTAGTTTATGAATATGAGCTATTTCAAATGATGGAAGGTGAATCGGTTGAAAGTATGTTTGCTCGTCTTGCAAACTTATTGGTGAATTCAAAGTTGCCGGCAAAGAATATCCTCCATTGAACACATCAGAAGGATCCTCAGAAGTCTACCCTCTCAATGGCATGCTAAAGTGGTGGCTCTTGAAAGCATGGATCTTAAAAGCCTCACTTACAATGAATTCAGAGGTGATCTAATTACTTTTGAGAAAACACACTTAAATAGAAAGGGAAAGGAGGATGATAAGAAAAAAATCTGTTGCATTCAATGCCACTTATGAGAATCAAGATGATGAAGAAGATCTAAATGAAGATGAAATTGCACTAATACAAAATCAGTGATGGAAACCTTTAGGTGCAACAGAAACCAAAGGAGAGGGAAGTAAAACTATCCTAGAAATAAGAAAATTACTAACTACAATAGAAATGATGAAAGATGCTATGAATATGGTAAGTTTGGACACATCGCAAGTGAATTTCCTGAATCCAAAATACGACACCCTCAAGGACAATTCAAAAACAAATTATTTAGCAGCTGGAGTGATAAAGATACATCTGAAGATGATCAAGAAGACTTTGCAAATGGTTGCTTATTGGTAATAGGTGAAACTAGCGATGAACACCGCACTACATCTAAAGGGAAGTGCTATCTTGACAGTGCGTGTTCAAATCAAAAAGGGTTAATGTTCAACTTGCTAAGTATCAGTCAACTATGTGACTCTGATCTGAAAGTAAGAGTAAAAAAGAATGGATGCATTATTGAAGACAACACTGGAAAGAAAATTCTTCCCGGAAGCAGAGATAAAAATGTGTATATCCTTGATTCCGTCAAAGGACAAACATAATATATTTGTCTAGCTTCTATATCTGATGATCAATGGATCTGGCATAGGAAATTGGATCATGCTTGCATGAGGCTCATTACAAACTTGCTAGACTTGATATGGTTATTGGTCTACCAAAGATAGGCTACACCAAGGATCACATCTGTGACGCATGTCAACTCGGTAAGCTTACTAGAAATTACTTTCTATCTAAAGATATTGTTTCTACCACAAAAACCCTACAACTCCTTCACATAGACCTTTTTGGTCCCACTAGAACTGCATTGGAGGAAAAAGGTATGCTTTTGTTATTGTTGATGATTATTCTCATTTTACTTGGGTAATGTCTTTGGATAACAAAGATGATACCTTGAAGAATTTTGAGTTTTTTTTGGTAAGAAAGTTCAAAGAGAAAAGGGATATTGTATTACCTCTACTAGAAGTGATCATGGAGGGGAACTTAAAAGCGAAGCTTTTGAGAATTTCATCAGTGAAGAAAGATATGATCACAATTTCTTAGCTCCACGAACCCTAAACAAAATAGAGTTGTTGAGAGAAAGAATCAGACTCTACAAGACATGTCCAGAACCATGGTATGTGAACATGACCTCCCTAATCATTTCTGGGTTGAAGTAGTAAGCACTGATGTCACATTCTCAACAGGTGCCTTATTGGACGCATTCTGAAAAAGCCCCATATGAATTATGGAATGGGAAGAAACCAAACGTTGGTTACTTCCATCCCTTTGGCTGCAAATGTTTCATCCACAACAATGGTAAGGAAAATTTGAGTAAATTTGATCCACACAGTGATGAAGGTATCTTTTTTGGTTACTCAAATTCTAGTAGGTCTTTCAGCGTTTTTAATAAGCATATGTCCTCTGTAGAAGAGTCTATTCATATTTTTTTTGATAAATCTAATCAATCCTCTGAGAAATGATGTAGATCTGATGATGAAGTAGTTATTAACTCTCAAAGTGTAGCTATATCATCTAAAGAAGTTATAGAAAAAGACTAGTCAACTAGTGGAAATTAAAGTTAGCTGACAACATAAATAGTTCCAAATGAATGGAGAAGTGAACCTGATTACCCAAATATATTCATAATTGGGAACGTAAGTACAGGAATGAGAACTAGAGCTTCAAGTAAGGAAAGTCCAAATATAGCACTTATTTGTAACTCAAACCCAAAAAGGTGGAAGAAGCACTGAAAGACACTGAATAGGTTAAAGCAATGAAAGAGAAACTCGACCAGTTTCAGAAGAATTAAGTCTGGACCTTAGTTCACAAACCTGAAAATACCTCCATCATCGAAATGAAATGGGATTTTAGAAGCAAGTTGAATGAAGATGGAAAAGTGATCAGGAACAAGGCAAGACTATTGTGCATGGGCGCATAGTGGATTTGGACCTCCTTCTCTCCATTTACTGTCCCATCAAGGAATTCCTCTAGTAAGGTCGTTCTATGAAAATCTAAGATCTTCTAATTCTGGTGAAATCAAAACCCTTGTTCTTGGCAAAAGAATTTTTCTTGACTCTGACATTTTTGATGAAATCTTTGACATTCACTGCTCTGGGTTTTCTTCGCTGTGAAAAATTTTTGGTCCTCTAATTTTCAAGTCTCCTTTGAAGATGCCAAGAAGTCTTTCATCTCCTCTCCCTCATGTTCTTGCCCTTCCAACCTAGGCCCCAAAGACATGTCTTTTGAGGCTAGGATTCTCGCCTATATTGTGGAAACCACCCTTCTTACTCGCGCAAGCTCCCTCTGTACTCTGTTCATTCGAGATACCTTTTTCACCTACTTTCTTCTGTCAAAGAAAAGGATCAAGCTCTCTCCCTACATCATCAGTCACATGGCCGACTCTAATCTTGACTCCCAAAGTCTTCCCTATGGCATGCTTATTTCATGCATTCTAAAGGCAAACAATGTGTGGTTGTCTGACATTCCTCTGTTCTCTGTCAAACAATGTTACAACTCTAGGGCCTCCAGTAGCATGAGATACTCTCTCTCAAATGACTCTTGCGTTCTCAAATCCGAATTCCCTTTTGAGCCTATTTATGATTCCCTTAGTGATATCCCTTCACAAAATCCCAGTCCTCCCATCCTCTTAAACTGTAAGCTTATTGAAGATCTTCTGAACAAAATGTCCAACATGGAAACGAAGTTCAAGAACCTGCAAGACCTTCTCATGTCGTCCCACTACAAGTTTGACTTACTCACTGATACTTTGGAAAAGATCAATGCTACCACTAAGGAGACTAGAATTGATGTTAGCAAAATTTGACTACAACTAATTCAAATTGTCAAAGAAGCCATCAAGGTCGTTCAGAAGATTCATAACAACACTGATGCTGTATCCGCTACTCTGACCACTCTGTTTGAATATTTGAAGACCACAAGTGTAAACACTATCTCCCAATTTAGTATCTTTATATCATGTTCTATTTCCTAATTTTGTAGTTTGCTGTCTGTTCTGTTTCCTTTTTGCTAATGCCAAAAGGGGAGAAATAGAAAAGATAACTGATTCGGGGGGAGCAACTTGAATGTCGACTATACGCTAAAACCAAAGAACAATATTGACTTAGGGGGAGCACTAGGAAGACAACTTTAAATAACAAGGAAGTAGACTCACTGTTAATTATATTGTCATCATAAAAAACGGGGAGATTGTTAGTGCTAATATTATTTACTTTTGATGATGATTGCTTGTAGGAATTAAACAAATAGTAATACAGTACTTACATGGAAACAACATCAACAAGAAAGACAATGGACTGTACCTGGAAACAACAAGGCCAACAAATAGTAATGGATAAGTCTGGATCTTCTGACTATGGAATAGAAGGAAAGAAATAAATTTGATAAGATTGAGAATAAATCAAGATCCAATCAAGAATCAATCGAAGATCTCATTCAAGAAGGAGCCCAGCAAGTCAAGAATCAATCAAGTTGCAAAAAGAAGGAAGAAATTGGAAAATCAATCAAATAATAATTGAGTCAAGGAAATATTCAAGGAGAAAAACTATATATCAAGGAAAACAAGTGGATAAGCTATATCGAAGATCTAGAAGGATTTTTATCAAAGCCTTCAACCTTATTCTTGAAAAGAGCACTTATCACTACCTCAATCCAAGGATCAATTCCCTTGGTATGTCATCTCTTCTATATAAAAGAAGGCATCATGGACATCTCAAAGCATAAATACCTACTGCCTTGAAGACCATCTTCAAAACTCTTCATCTTTAAGAAATTCATTATAATCCTTTAGTTTTACTGTGAAAAAAAAAAAGAGAGAGAACAGAAGAGAAAAATTGAAAGAGAGGATTGTATCAAAAGAAAAAGAAAATAAGAAGAAAATTGAGAGTAGTAGATTAAGTTTTAATTTTTTTGTAATCACCACTTTCGAAGGCTTAAAGAGATTTCCTGTCAACTCAAGGGGACAGGATGCAGGATTCACAATGAATTTGAACTAGTATAAATATCTATTGTTGAACTTACTTTTATGTTTTTTAATTTCTACAAACTGTCTTACTGCTCTTCGTAGACTATCACTTATGTTAGATAACTAACTGTCAAACAATTTTACATAAAAGGGAAGAAAATTAATTTCACCCCAACACTCTTGCACTTTCACGTGATAATAGTGGTATAATATATTTGAGATGTATAGATGTTATAAAAATCCTTTAACACAAAGTTGAAATGAAATGCTCTCTACTGATTGAGTTTTGATATAAAATTCTATTAATTGGGTGGTCTAATAACTCCAAGGTTGTGACTGTATGATAAGGTCTTTTCCTAAGTATGTGAAGTGTGTTGGATGTGTTTTGAGGTCATAAGGGACACCCAAGGTCAAGCCAAGTTTAAATCATTTTCATCAACTAAGTTCCGATGCGAGTTCATAAAAGGGTCAACTTCAAATGACCATATCTCTCTTCACATAATGAGTTAAGTGACCCATAATATATCAAATATTATATATTTTAATTATCTTTCCAACACGTCTAATTTCGTCTTTATCAGTGTTCGGAGTAAAACGTTACGACTGTTTTACTGAATCTTGTCAAATCTACAAAATTCAGTGATCCGCCAAATTTGACCACATAAATATTCTAAAAAAGCTTTAAAACTATATGTATTATTTTTTTATTAAAGTGTTTCCTTTTATTATGTTGCATATTTAATCTAGTTGAGTTATTTTTAGAGCTAAGCATTTGAGTATTATACTTTTATATATTTAGTTGTTCTCATCAATGCATTAAAGTAAGTATTTCTTCCATTTTGAGTTGCACTTTTAAATGCATTTAAAACATGTGCTTTACTTGCATGACATGCTTTAATAAATTGAGCTATCTCACAGTTCGGTTCTAAAATTGAGTATCTTGTCCTTGGTACTTTTTGGCCACCTTACATACCATACATTTCACGTACTAATGCCCTTTGGCGCTGCATCATTTTATGATGCAGATTTAGGTACTCATGATAGAAAATATTCAGTAAGGCAGTCTCAACACTAGTCGGTGAGGCTTCTTTGCCTTCAGAGGAGCTCAAGAGTCTTTATTTCTTTTATATTTTATTTGATGTAGTCGTACCTTGTCGTGGTACCCACTTAGTCATGACTTGTAGAGGTTCATAGACTAGTAGGTAGTATTTCAGTATCTCTTTCAGATTGTTGACTTCTAAGTTGGTCTGCTTTATTACAATTCCAAACATTAATTTAGTAGTTATGTTTAATTATAGCCTATCATTATTGCTTAAATCTTCTACTGAGTAAAGTAGTTGCCAAGTGGTTCACTTGGGACCGAAAATGGTTTCTAAGTGCTGACCACATCTAGCGTGTACACTCATACTGTTACAAACTTTGTATTAGAGCACAAAGTTTAAGTTTCATATGGTGTCTATGAAGCCATGTCTATAGGAGCTTATTTATAGTTGTGAGGGCCCCACCCTATAAATAAGGGACTATTGATATTTAGGAAGAGTTTTCCTTCTTTAAGATTCTAAATCGTGCGATTGAGGTATTCCCTAAGAAACTTATAATGACTTTTTCATTGTCTTAAACCTTTTGACTATGTCTAATCTACGAGATGGTAGAGACAATATGTTCAGATCCTTACTGATGAGTTCCTCTATGATAAAGTAATCAGAATGGTGGAGAGACTACCCCAGGCTTGAGAGAAGCTGACTAAGTGTTGAGTTGGTTGATTCAAAAGAATGCACTCTTATTCACATGGATTGTGCATTTGAGATAGATTAAGATACACACACTCTCTTATCCAAAACTTGCTTCCAGCATCATCCATGATAGGAAAAATCATGTCTCAAAAAGTTTAATGTTACCATCTAGGAGAGTGTGATTTGAGGTTTTGTAAGCCATACAAAGAATTGAGTCATGTTAGAGCTAGAAAGATGGTGGTGGAAAAGAAGAGACCAGATAATGAGAGTAGTGGTTTATTGAGATTTTTAGTTAGAGTTATGTATCTAATAGGTATGTAACGGGGTGATAAGTTGATTTTTGTAAGTTTTGACGAAAGAGTAGTAAGTACCATCTGATTTTATCATCAGAAGTTATAGAGAAAAAGTCATCATTAGGATGTGTTGGAGTCTGCTCAAACTAGAAAGAGGAGTATGCTGTTATGTTATAGTATTCGTATCAATGATGGTGAAGTATAGATGTCAAATAGAGGAAAACGAGTACTTTTTAAGTGATGGATCTAAACTAGGCTTATGATTTTGAAGTGAGAGCCTCATGAGATTCATAGAGTTATGAGCTTAGCCTGATAAAGAGGTATAGTGAATGGGGAAATGGTGCTTGAGTTGTGAAAAGGGGATGTCCTGATCGGGTATTTGCTATGAGATTTTAGGGTTCCTATGTTCCCAAGTTCCACCTAGTAGCTGTAGGTTGACATAATATGAGAGAAGTGTGAAAAGCATATGTTAGTACTAGACTCTAAGCTTGAATTGTGAGGAAAAGTGTGGAAAAAGAGATAATAATATGAAAGTGATATTCTTAGTTGGAGATTTGCTTTAAGAGGCTTGTTATAGTGTATGTTCGACGTTAAGATGTTGATTTGCATGGAATGTGACGCTATGAGTAAGGTGTAAGCGCCCCATAGATGGAAATAGTGAACCAAGGATAAATCATTGAATAAGAAGAGGTTTAAGATGTGTATTTGTGGTAGTGTAAAGTGTGAGAAGCTCTAAGTTATGACTTGCTATGGGAACCTAGGAAGTATAATTGAGTGGTCGATATGGAGTAGGCTAATGTAAGCATTCTTTGTCACCCTTGGGAGTTAGGTTGATGAGGGCTTATATATATATGATGATGATGATTTTTCCATTATAATCTATGTTTTCTACAATTAAATGTATGGGGGCATAGAAGTTGAGAGTCAGCAGACTAAGAGAAGATGTTAGATCATGAAGATTGTTGAAAGTAGCTATATATGCCAATAAGAGCGGCAAGTGTAGAAAAATGCCTATGAGCATAGAAGAAAGCAAGGAGTGCTATCTTAGAAGAAAGTCTTAGTAGTGATTTTATATATTTGAGTATAGTATAATAGAAGAGTTTAGGATGATATTATGGATAGTGATGGCCCGATCATTTGGAGAGTTGTACTTATAGATTACTAAAGAGAGTCAATTCCAAATTTAGAGAGATGTCCTTTGAGCTAAGAGGGAGATGATGAGCTAATGAACAAAGTGAGTTTTTAGTTGTCGATAATGATGAGTTGAGCAGGATGAGACATCAATGCTTTTCATCTCATGTGTTCTTTATACTTCAATCAAGGTGATATTTTTGTTCCTGTCTTGTGTATGTGTGCCATACCCATTGCCTAGGCCCATGCACCTTATTTTGATTCTTGTTCATGTCATGTTTTGAAGATGAGAAGTGGTAACTTAATTTAGTGATTCTGATCATACCTCATGAATCTAAAGTTTCCAGCCCTATATTAAGTAATATGTAACTTGACTTTCCATGGACATAAAAATGAGCCTTGAAAGACGAGGGAGATCACATTATATTATTGATGTTCTAAAATTGGATTTCTTGATTGAATCATGCTAATGATCTTTCGTTCTAAGCCTTTTCAATGATCCTCCTTTTCAGTCTTGATAACAATATAGGTGATAGCAGATGAGTGATGAGTGATGGTTGATAGGAGAGAGTGAGTATTCTTGATCATAATTGGAATGTTGTACTGCTTCCATTTAAGGTTATAGATGTGGAGGAGGAGACAGATAAAATCTCGATATGTGTAATAGATAGGTAAGCGAACATAAGTGCATCTCTTGATAAGAGGTAATGAAATTATGGCTGTAGATGTGCTTTGGTAATCTTGAAGATTCTTAAGTGATGTTGACCTCAAAGAGGCCATAAAGTGGTTAGAACGATAGGCTATGTGATAGTCCTAATGTAAGTGATTGTAGTAGGCTATTTATGACCTCTAAGTGAGGATTTTAGGTAGGTGTATTGAAGCGGTAATAAGGAGTAACAACCTTTAAGTGAAAAGTCCTTACAAATGTATAGAATAGAAGCTGAGCAGGTTATATTTGCATGAGTGTCATCACGTTATAGGTAACACGTTGTGACTTTGGGTTTAACTTGAAGTTGATGAGAGCATGCAAAAGACTTAGGCCTTAGTGAGAGCTATAGGCTTAATTTAATGAAGTGTGGTACAAGAGGAGGAGAGCATGGTCGAGGAGAGCTACCAAGATTGAAAGTCACATCCCTATCTCTTTATACGAAATGGTCCCACCCCTAGGGGTGGGCGTTCGGTCGGTTCGGTTCGGTTTGGTTAATTCGGTTTGGTTTTTCGATTTTCGGTTTTAGAAAAATATAAACCGAAACTGAACTGAAATAAATTCGGTTTAGTTCGGTTTTTGTAATTTCGGTTCGGTTTATTTCGGTTTAATTTTTCGGTTTGAATATTATTTCTGACCTTTTTTTTTTCGCTGAAAATTAATTGATTACATACAAGAAAATACTACTACAACTCTATAAAAATAAATCACTCTATATTGGTAACCAATTAATAAGACCATCATATAAAAATGTGAACCTCAAGTCTTAACTTTTGATGTTAGCCCAACCAATTAAATTTTTGAGCAAGCACCAACATTTGATGTTAGCCAAAACAAGGCTTAAATCCACATTCTCATAGCAGACAACAACAATTCAAAACAAAAACCAACATCCAACAATACAAAATAAGAACAAGCATCGACAGTTAGAATAAAAAGTAATAGTCCTAAGAATCAACAATTCAAGCTTCTAGTTTTGACAAAAAATCTGGCATTTAGAGAGTACATGCTGAGATTAATAGAAAGAAGAGAAATATGTTCCTTGACTTTTCTCTGTCAATTTCTTGTTGGACCTCTAAGCTTACCATACCTGCATTAAGAAGAAAAGTAACAATTAACAACTACATAGATATTACTAACTTATTGTGACAGTTCCACTGCACACAAGTTACAATAAACTAAACTTTGAAGAGATAGAGCATGTAGAGAATTACCACATGAATAGGAAGAAAAAAAAAGACTCATATAGAAGTTTTTACTTACCAATTACCACATCTATGCATCACGCAACTATACATCCACAATTCTAGATTCACTTCCACTATGAGCCATATCTTAAAAGAATTTAAAAGAACTTGTTAGATATAACTTATAAGCAATATAAATAAAAAATTATCTTTGATATAATAAATACAAAATGTAAAATTCTTACCAAGTTCAAGTTGCTCAAGATACTCTAAATCTTCTTCAACATTAATTGGGATAGGTTCACTTCTAAGCCAATCTTGAAGACAAATAAGTGATTGCACTAATTTAGGAGTCAATGAGCTCCTAAAAGGATCAAGAATGCGACCTCCTGTACTAAATGCGCATTCAGATGCAACACTTGAAATAGGAATGGCTAACACATCACGAGCTATCTCCGAAAGAATAGGAAATCTTGGCTCATTAAGTTTCCACCACTTCAATATATCAAAATCATCTGATTCTGGCTCAATATCTTCAGCAAGATATCTACCCAACTCTGATTTACTGCCTGAACTTCCACTTTCTTCTTTATGCCTAACAAATTGTTGTTTCGTTCTCATTGATCCTCTTTTTTGAAAGTTGCCATCACTACTCACAGTAGATGCACTTGATAAGTTCCCAGATAAAGTAGGCGAAGATGATGAAGGGACTTTTGATGATCTCTTAACATAATGTTCAAATAAATCTTTCATATATTTATCCACGGCATCAATAAGAGAGTCCCCAATTTCTTTCCCAAACATATCCACAATTGCAAATGGAACATATTCAAACTTGTTACGAGGATCCAACACAGATGATATAAAGATCATCTTGTTCATTTTATGTGGATCACCCCAATATTTTCTAAACTTTTCTCTCATACTTTCTGCCATTTTTTTCAGACAAGGATCTTCATTTTCCATCATCTCTTTCAAAATAAGATCAAGCTCAGCAATTTCCACAAAATGCACATTATTTGTGACATATTTTGAACCAGAGACCTTCAAAGTAAGTATATAAAAAGTTTCAAGAAACTTAACCATTGCCCTCACTTTTTCCCAATCATCACTAGTGAGGACTCCTACACTAGTTCCATCTTCACAAGGATGGGTACAAAGATAATCAATGAATCCAATATCATAAAAACTATATCTTTGGAATGCAAGTTCAAAGTGTTGTGCCGTATCAAGCATCAAGTATGTAGAGTTCCACCGAGTAGGAACATCTAAACATAATGATTTCTTACAAGTTATCAATTGAGATTCACAACATTCTTTAAACTTTTTAAGTCTTGCGGGAGATTGTTTGATGTATTTCACGGCTTGTCTTACTCGCTTGACTGATTGACCAATCTCTTTTAATCCATCTTGCACAATAAGATTAAGAATATGTGCCATACACCTCACATGAAGGTGTTGACCCTCCAATATGTTAGTTCCCCAATTACTCAACTGTTTAGATATTTCTTTCACAGTAACACTGTTGGAACTAGCATTATCAACTGTGATAGAAAACACATTGTCTAAGCCCCAATCAAGCAAACAACTAGTAATGGAAGCAGCCATATCATCACCTCTATGACTAGAAATAGGACAAAAATTTATAATTCTTTTATGCAAAATCCAATTTCTATCTATAAAGTGGGCTGTTAGACACATATAGTTGATTCATTGAATAGATGTCCAAGTATCTGTCGTAAGACAAACTTTTGGACGTGCTTCTTTGAAAGTCTTCTTCAAGAGTTGTCTATGTTCACTATAAAGTTGATAACAATCTCTTGTCAAAGTTCTACGAGAAGGAATCTGAAATTGTGGCACTGTGATCTTCATAAAATTTTTAAAACCTTCCTTCTCAACAAAACTAAATGGCAACTCATCAACAATAACCATTTGAGCTAAAGCTCTTCTACTTTGTTCTTGTTCAAATTTCCAAGTGCTAATCACTCCTTCCTTTCCTCCCATTGAAGATGGTACAAAATTTATTAGTTTTTGACCATCCGTACGAGGAAAATTAGGACACTTATTATTCAAATGGTTATTCATAGATGACGTACCATTATTCTTCGTAGCCGCCGCATAACTTTTTCCACAGTAATTACACCTTGCTCTAGAAATTCCATTTTCATCGATGAACTTCTCAAAATGCTTCCAACAAGAAGCTCTAGGGTCCATGACTTTTCTTTTCTTTGGAGCTTCAACCTCGTTTTTAATTATTTCATTTGAAGCCCCTTCTTCACTTACCCTACTTTCAATTTCAGCCATCTGTAATTTGTGAAATTGAAAATAAATTTATAATTAAAAAATTATAATTTCCAATTCTCCATATTCAAATCTTTCTAATTCTTTAATTATCAATACAAAAACATACAAAAGACCGAAAGAGTAAAAAATAAAAACTTACCAATTAATTCCGGTGAATCGAGCGCGGCAGCAGCGGCGGCAGCAGCAGGCGGCAGCAGCGCAACACAGCAGCGGCGTGACAGCAACAGCAGCAGCGGCGCGGCACCAACAGCAGCAGCGGCGCGGCAGCAGCAGCAGCAGCGACGCAGCAGTGACAGCAGCAGCAGCAGCAAGAGGTGACAGCAGCAGCCAGCAGGTGACCCTAGCAGCAGTAGCGGCGCGGCAGCGGCAGCGGCAGCGGCAGCGGCAGCAGGCGGCGGCGGCAAAGAAACCCTAGCTGCTAGTTGGAACTTGGAGAGAGGAGAGGTGGAGTTGTGTAAAGTGTAATGGTGTTTTTCTTTACTAGAAATTAGAATGGTTAATGAATAATGATAATAAAAAAGTAAAAATCTCAAATAAGTCAAGAATTCAAATAAAAATAAAATTGGGAATTTGGGATTAATAATTTGATTTTAAATTTGGGTTGGATATTTAATTTTGGGTTGATATTTGGATTTGATAATTTATATTATAAATTTATAATGGTATAAATTAATTCGGTTTTTCGGTTAACCGAATTTTTTTTTTAAAAAACCGAAAACCGAACCAAATTTTTAATTTTTTAAAATTTCAAACCGAAACCGACCGAATTAACCGAAAAACCGAAACCGAAATTAAAAAAAAATTAGTTCGGTCGGTTTTTTCGGTTTGAACCGAATTATGCCCACCCCTACCCACCCCTGTATAGAACAAATGATCATATCTTGAAGTCATGATGAAAGTTGATGGGAGTTTTCGAGATTTTAGCCATTTTCTCATCCCTGGTAAGATGCCTTCTAGTGAGGAAGTTCCCTATCTATGAGTTGATGTGTTCATTCTTGAATTTAAAGGTAGATTGTCAAAGAGGTTTGAATAATATGATTGAGTTCTGATGTGCCATTCGCGCCCCTCAATGATGACGTTGAACATAATGATCCTATTCTTGATCTCAAATAATATGTCCATCCTTGAGTTTGAATAGTTGACTATCTAGAGAGTTAAATTGGTTGACTAATTGAGCTTTGATTGTTATTCGTGCCTCAAGTTTATCTCTAATACCCATCATTCGAGGACGAATGATCCCGGGGGGGGGGGATATTGTAACACCTTGAAACTCTAAGCCAATATTCAAACATCCATTTTATGTGTATGAGATCATGCAGAGCGATCCTAACATTAAATATAGGTATTAAAGCCTATTCTATAATGGGATAATAAATTTGATATGAATAGAGGGTATAAAAATCCTTTAACACAAAGTTGAGATGAAATTCTCTTTACCGATTGAGTTTCGATATGAAATTCTATGAATTGAGTAATCCCATAACTCCAAGGTCGTGAATGTATGGTAAGGTCCTTTACTATGTATTTGAAGGGTATTGGATTTGGTTTAAGATCATAAGGGACACCCAAGTTCAAAATGTTTCCATCGACTAAGTGTTGATATGAGTTCATAGAAGAGTCAACTTCAAATGCCCATATCTCTTAGCACATAATGAGTAAGGTGACCCATAATATATATCAAATTGTGTATCTTTGAATTATCTTTTCAACACATCTAATATCTCCTTACTCAGAGTTCAGAGTAAAAAGATATGACCATTTTATCGAAGCTTATTGAATTTGTAAAATACGGTGATCCGCATAAGTTGATCGCCAAAATATTTTGGGAAAGCTTTAAAATTGTAAAAAAAGGGGGCGACCAGGGGTCCTTATTTGGCGTTCGGCAATGGGGCCCCTAGACCGCTGTTTTGGCCACCAAAACTCATCGAAAGGTCATTTTTTCAATTTTGCTGATTATTTGACTTTTCCAAAAGGTAATTTTTGACCTTTTAACCCCTAAATAACATCCCTAAGCCTATCATGTAGCCATTCCATTAAAGCATAAATCCCTGAACACATCAGATTTGTGTGTTTAAAATTCTCTCAAAGAAAAGGCTATGGTTTTTCATCTTCAAGTGCAAACCAAAAGTTTCTTCAAGAAATTTTTCTCTTCTACGTATGTAAGGCCCCTCCAAATTTCATCCTATGTTTGTCATAGCATTTTGAAATTCCTAAACTTTATCCTATATCAAGTTAATTGTTGAAACAAGTTTTCTTCATTATGAGTAAATCTCATCAAAGCATTTGTTTATGTTTCTCTCTTGAATAAAGTCACAACATTTAATGATTTCAATAATGAGTTAGGTTTTCAAGTCAAGATGGTCATATTTAATTGTGAACTAGTACAAACCCTAGATATTTCATGAAAACCTCTCAAGTCTAAAGTATTGAGTTGAGTCTAAGAAGGATTTAGAGGATTTCTATTTATAAGTCAGTTGCGTAGTAAACCTATGTTTTTAGACTCATTGCAATATAAGTTAGTTGCGTAGTAAACCTATGTTTTTAGACTTATTGCATTAATAATTTCTTCAATAAAGAGAAGAGATAAGTTTGAGAAAAGAGGAGAAAATCTAAAGTTGGGCTAAGTTCGGAAAAGTTAGTAAAGTATTTTTTAGTGATATTACTCTTAAAGTTATGAGCATATAATAAAAGATTTTAGGAGTAGTATTGGACATCGATTTGGGTATGAGTACAGATAACTCTAACCCCATAAGTCGTGTAGCCAAAGTAGGATAGGATTATACCAATAGTACAACTCCTTTATGCCATTGAGATGCCCAAGTTTTGGGATAGACCCACTCCCCAGGTATTTTGTCCCATACCCCAGAAAAGTTGGGATGCTCTGGAAACGTGGGTAAGACATTGTACATCATGAGGCTCATAGTGATGGTTGTCAATTAGATAAACTCCCTAAGAAGTAAAGCTTATTATTTTACAGACTGAGATTTATTATTTCTTTATTAAAGTGTTTCCTTTTATTATGTTGCATATTTAATTAAGTTGAATTGTTTTCAGAGTAAGCACTTGAGTGTTACATTTTTGTATATTTAGTTATGCTTATTAATGCATTAAAGCGAGTATTTCATTCATATTGAGTTGCACTTTTAAACGTGTTTAAAGGATATATTTTACTTGGATGACGTGCTTTTATCAATTGAGCTACCTCAGAGTTCAATTCTAAAGCTGAGTATCATGTTCTTTGTACTTTTTGGCTATCTTACATACCGTACATTCCACGTACTAATGCCCTTTGGTCTGCATCACTTTTTGATGCAAATTTAGGTATTCATGATAAAAGACATTCAGTAAGGTAGTCCCAATCAGCAGTTAGTGAGGCGTCTTTTCATTCAGAAGAACTCAGAAGTCTTTATTACTTTTATATTTATTTTATTTGAGGGAGTCGTGGCCTGTCGTGCTATCCACTCTTTAGTCATGACTTGTGGAGGCTTCACAGACTAGTAGACAGTATTTCAATATCTCTTTTAGATTGTTGACTTCTTTGTTGGTCTACTTTATTACAATTTCAGACATTAATTTTGTAGTTATGTTTAATTCTAGCCTATCATTATTGCTTCAGTCTTCCGCTGAGTAAAGTAGCCAGGTCAAGTGGTTTGCTTGGGACAAGAAATGGGTGTTTTATTGTTGGCCACGTCTAGTGTGTAGACTCGAGGTGTGATAGTACTGTATTGTTTGGTGCTCACCCCTTGCTACATTTTTGAAGGTTGTGAGCCCGGTCCCTCTTATTAGATTATCCAGATTCAGGATCGAGCCTTTGGATCTTTCAAGAGGTAGCTGCTTGTCTCTTCAGTAGACTTTGAGGATTCTATTTTATGTTATGTTCTATTTGAGGACTAAACATTGAGACTTGTATTTTCATTTGAGTATTTTTATTATCAAAGGCTTGTACAGGTGACACTAGTTCTGGGATGATTGTATTTTTGGTTTCCCTATGCTTATCTATTATCTTAGACTGTTTATTTTTCCGCTTTTGCTATTATGTTAGGTTATGCAATTTTCGGACTGAGTCACCTTGGTAGGTTAGGTGAGTGCCATTACAGTTGGATTTCCGGTCGTGACACTCCAAATAGGTATTTCGTGTTAAATATAATTGAGATGGTTGCATTGAATGTTATAGAGTTCGGTGCTAAAAGTAATCTTCTACGATTTTGTGTGGATTATTTTAAGACCTATTCACCAGTCTCTAAACCTACTATAGTGAGAGTTCTTCTTTCTCTCACAATCTCTAAAGATTGGCCTCTTAGGAAATTGGTTGTCAATAATGTATTTCTACATGGGCATTTATTAGAAGAAGTTTACATGACTCAACCACCTGGATTTGTTTATGAAAAGTTTTCTAATCATATTTGTCAATTACATAATGCTATCTATGGCTTGAAGCAAGCTCTACGAGCCTGATATGAGGAACTGAAAGCCTATCTTTTTTCTCTTAGTTTTCATCATTCTCAGTGTGATCATTGCCTTTTTATCTATGCAAGATTTAGAGTTATCATCAATGTAGTTGTCTATGTTGATGATCTCATAATCATTGGAAATCAGTCTCACTATATTGAAAATTTTATCAACAAATTGGTAGTCGGTTCTCTATAAAAGATCTCGGTGATTTGAATCTTTTTTGTGCCAAAGACATTCTTTCATCTACTCTCTATTCCTTAATCAACATAAATGTGTATGTGAGATACTTGACAGAACCAACTATGACACCCTACAACTCTATTCTTATATGCACCTATGTTTCAAGACTCATTTTAATATATGGGAAGTTGATTTGGGTCATAACGGACCTCTAGTACTCCGTCGAGTTCAAAACTTTCCTATAAATTGAGTTTCTAGTGTTAGATTATACAAGGGTTAACTTTAGATGATCATAAACCTTAGTATACAGAGAATTAGATGCCATTTGACCTACAAAATATAGTGTCTTTGAATTACCTTTCTAACACAACTGATTTCACCTCATTTGGAGTTCGGAATCAAAAGTTATTGCCTTTTTACTACAGACGGGCTGAGCAGGCTATACCTATGAGATGACTTACGATCCATGGTTTGAATGACGGCCCATCTACTAACTTGTGGTAAAAACTCCTGAAAATTCATTTTTGGCCCCAGATTTGACGGACCCATCTATGGGTTGTAGAAACTTCTACGGGCTATAGATTGGGCTTGTGGAATCGATCAAGAGTGTCATGCCCTGAGTTTACACTTTTTACGTGGCCGGCACCCAGAACCATTTCTGGTCACAAGAGAATAACTTGGCCTAGCTACTTTACTTAATGGAAGACTTAAATGATAAATGATAGACTTAGATATAATGTACTAAATAAATTGCAATAATCTGAACAACTAAACAGAGAAAATATCCCCCTACCCACCGTAAAGATAGTGTCTCTAGATCATGTCATAGTCTTTTAATAGATCCAACCATCTCCTCTGCCTCAAATTCAGCTCCTTTTGACTGAATACATATTGCAAGCTCTTGTAGCCAGTAAATATATCCACATGCCCACCATAAAGATAGTGTCTCAATATTTTGAGAGCAAACACCACAACAACAAGCGCATGAGCATGAGTTGGGTAGTTCTTCTGATGAGTCTTAAGCTGTGTGGAAGCATATGCTATCGTCTTGCCTCTTTGCATCAACACGCATCCCAAGCCAACTCTGGAAGCAACACATTATACAACGAAGCCATCAGCTCCCTCGTGTAGGGATAAGATCAGAGCTGCAATCACCCAAGTTTTCAGTTCTTGGAAACTCTTCTCACAAGCTTCAGACCGTACAAACTTAACCTTCTTCTATGTTAACTTAGTCAAGGGAGCTGAGATAGAAGAAAACCACTCCACAAACGCTTGTAGTAACCTGCCAAACCCAAGAAACTCCTTATCTCTGTTGGAGTTGTGGGCCTTGGCTAGTTCTTTAGAACCTCAATCTTTTAAGAATCAACTTGAATTTCATCACCAGAAACAATATAATCCAAAAACACCACAGATGCTAACCAGAACTCATATTTGGAAAATTTGGCATACAATTGTTGGTCCTTAAGGGTCTGAAGGATATTTCTATGATGATTGGCATGGTCCTCCTCATTACAAGAGTAGTTCAGGATGTCATCTAAGACACAATGACAAATATATCTAAGTACGACCTCAACACCCTATTCATAAGATCTATGAAAGCAGCTGGGGAATTAGTCATTCCAAATGAAATGACTAAGATCTTGTAATGACCATAGCTGGTTCTAAAGGTCGTCTTAGGGATGTCACTTTTTCTAACTTTGAGTTGATGGTACCCAAATTTGAGGTTATTTTGGAGAAACAAGTAGCACCTTGGAGTTGGTCAAATAAGTCATCAATTCTGGGAAGAGGATACATATTCCTTATGGTAACCTTATTTAACTAGTGATAATCTATGCACATTCTAGGAGAGGACCATCCTTCTTATACACGAAGAGAATTAGAGCACCCCAAGGGGAGACACTTCGTCTAATGACACTCTTATGTGAAAGGTCTTTCAGTGGTATTTTCAACTCTTTTAACTCTGATGGAGCCATACGGTATGAAAGAATAGATATAGGTTGAGTATCTGGGAGGGTATCTATCCCAAAGTCTGTGTACCTGTCAGGAGGAATTCCAGGTAGATCATCAGGAAAGACAATTGGGAACTCATTCACAACTGTAACAAATAGGAGAGATGGTTTCTCGACACTAGAATCGTTGACTCTGACTAGATGGTACATACATCCTTCGGAAATTAACTTTCTAGCTTTGAGATATGAGACAAATTTACCCTTAGAAAAAACTGAGCTATCCCTCCACTCTAAGACTGGCTCATTAGGAAATTAAAATTTGACCACCCTGGTTCTGTAGTCTATAGAGGCATAACGAGCATAAAGCTAGTCCATGCCTAGAATAGCATCAACGTCTTCCATGGCTAACTCAACCAGATCAGCTAAGGTAGCTTTATGGCAAACGGACTGACACTAGAAAACCCTTATAGACTTTTTGGGCTAGAATAGGTTCTCCAATAGAAGTGGATACGCTGAAAGGCTCAAGAAGACATTTTGGACTGATCTAAAACTTCGTGGCTATATAGGGAGTCACAAATGACAATGTCGCACGTGGGTCTAACAATGCATAGAGATCATAAGTAAATACTTTGAGCAGGCTGGTAACCACATTTGGTGACTTCTCCTGCTTTTGTCTGGTGGCCATGGCATATAGATGGTTTATGCCCCCACCTATCCTTTATGTAGTACCCCTCTAAACTAGCTTACCTTCTGGTGCTAAAGTAACTGACTAAGATTTATTATCCCTAATGTTCTGCCTACCCATGGGACAATCCTTCAAAATTGCCCCACCAGACCACATCAAAAACAACCATTTGTGCCCACAAGATATTCTCCTGGATGTAACCTGCCACACATACCATAAACTAGATAACTAGTCAGTCCTTCAGCTACAGTCCCCTGTGACTGGCTACCCTGAACTTTGCGGCTCTGTGATCCATGCACATTTCTGACCCTCAGTGTGGGTGCATTAGCAGACGAAGGTGCTACTCTAGATGTCCTAGGATGAAAGGATGAAGGATTGGCACTTCCAACCCCTTTCTTACATTTTTTCTGGCATGATATCTTGGCCCTTTTGTTTCTGATTTCCTCCTAACCTGCATGTTCTCCTTCTCCACTTGCTACACATAAGTCATTGAGTGAGCTATTTCCATATCCCCAATTAGCATAGCATTTCTATCCGTTCTTAGTGATCCAAGAGAGCCCTGATACAAATAGATCTATCCAAGTATGCATGTCTACAACCATCGTCAGAGCATAATGGGACAACTGAGTGAATTTGACGTTGTACTCCCGCTGTCCTGCCCCGGGAGGGTACCTTAGATGTGGCTGGCACTCAGAGACTATTGCTAGTCCCCAAGCGAACCACTCGGTCTCAACACAATCATTCAATCATCAGATACAGTGGAAAGTATTGGAGTAAGGAAAATAAGATAGTGGGCAACTCAGTTACTTCTACATTAAAGAAAGAGGGCCATAGGCCAACAACATTAGTCTCAACATTTATGACATAATAGTTGGTTTAAGGAACTCAATTCAAAGAGGGAAAGACCCCAACATCAAATCCTCATCTCTAGTCTATGAAGCCTCTACCTCTACAGCTTAAAATGTTACCATGACAGGCCATGGATATTCGACTCAAAGATAATAAAGCAATTGATAAAGATAAAAGAAAGGCTCCTCCGGATCGCAAGGAGGGATCACAAATATTTGGAACAAGGGAACTCTGAACCTTAACGGTGCACCTAATGAAGTCATGTATCTCCTATATCTGCATCATGAAATGGACCAGCGCCGAGTGGCATTAGTATGTTGAATGTACGGTATATAAAATGGATCAATAAACAAATAATGCTCAAAATCGATCAATCAACTCGGCTCAAGACCTAACTCCTCATCTCATAAATAAACTCAGGTAAATCATGCAAGTTTATGGTTTGAAATCATGCTTTTAGAATTTCACTCAATATTTGATTCAACTTAGTTCGAAAGACTCATGATATGCTCAACTCAAGTGTTTTCTTGGAAGTTTCTCTAACCGACAACTCTCCACCCCATCATAAGCTTTGGTGATGTACAATGAAAAGACGTCATTGCCACGTCCGCCCTAAACTTGCCAAGGAATAGGACGTCGACCTCTACCTCTCTCTCTTGGATCCAAAGAGAATGTCCATCTATTGGGACGTGGGCCACCAGAATTATCCTGTGCGACCATTCCACGCTGCTAATGTAGTTCTGGGATGCTCTTAAATCACCCACTTGTTCATCAATACTCCTTCCAAGACTAAAATGTGCTCATAGAAATTAACTCGAACTTATCTCAACAAGTCAGCACAGTTCTCAATAACTCAACTCAATTTCTCAACAACTCAATAACTTGGGACCATCGTTCATGTAATGCAACTCAAGACTCTAACTCATGCCATGTAAGACTCTCACTAATTTCGGTCAAGTAAATGACATCATCTAGGCTCCACACATAAGACATAATAGATTTAGAAGGTTAAAGTAACTTTAGGGCTTAATAGATGAGTTCAAGTAACTAGGTTTAGAAGGTTAAATTCATGATTTTCAATTTAGTTAGTAAGTATAGAAAATACTAAATTTAGGGCTTGGGTATCAAACATTCGTATAACATTCATATTCCATGGTATTAATGACCATGCAACTCATAAATTGACTCAAGTATATTCATGAAAACTCCAACTTGTAAAAAACATTGGGAACTCATGAACCATGGGATTTTTTCACTTAGAGAATGCTACTCCTTCTCACTACTCTAAACCATCTACCCGAAACACTCATCTAAAAGTCACTAATAGCCGTCTCCAATCACTTATATAGTGGCATATGCCCATTCAATCCAATCACTCCAACCACTTCAACCATGTCTTAGAATTTTCAAGCTTACTTGTCACTTCTACCTCCACCATTCAATGAGATCTTACTCAAAGTCAGACCAACATACTCTTACCTATCCATTGCGCATCATACGATCTCATCTCCTTCCTCCTCCCTATCTCTATCCCTACATGACACACGTTTAACACCAATATCACAATAAGGATACATTCAATCCTCCTCATCTACCCTCACTCTCAATCTACTATTATTAGCATCACTATTTGGTCCTAGATGAAATCATCATCTCCCCCTTTGATGAAACCCCCAAACTACTACTACTCCATGGAAAATAAGAATGATTACACCTCTAAAACTAGATACTCTACTTTTACCATCAACAATGGCATAACAAGCCGAAGGCCATTGCACGAGTAAGATGACATCAAAATCAAGAACTCTCACTCCCTCTCCTCAACTATCACTCCTCTACTATCCTCAACACCTCTATCATGACTAGAAAGCAGGATCATTCTAAGGGATTGGAACAAAGATTATTATCACGATTCAATCGAGAAATCCTATCGGAGGATATTCATAATGAAGTACAATATCTCTCAACTATCAAGACTAATTCTGGGTTCACAGAACTATACATAATGTAAAACGCAAGTCATCTCATTCAACATAGGACAAGAAACTCTTGGACCCATGGGGTAAGATCAAGAATAATGAATGAATTCATGTTCCTTATCCTCGAAACTCAATATAAACGGGAATCAACATGATTGATTTGGGACTAGGCGATAGGTATGGCAGTCATACACCAGAAGGGAATAGAGCATCATCTCAACTGAAGGGTAAAGATTGTATGAGATGGAAAAGAATTGATATCTCATCTTGATCGGCACATCACTATTGAAGACTCATGATCTACTCTTGTTTACCACCTCGTCATCTCCTCGTTAGCTCTTAAGGTCCTTCTTCTAAATTTGTAAAAAATTAAAATCTTCTAGGTAAAAAATTAAAGAGCTCTCAATTTCCTCTACTAGGCTATAAGCATATACCTCCACACAGTTAAGGAATCACTATCCATAAGAATATCTTAAACTTTTGTATTATGCTATAGTCCCATACATATAACTAGCCACTCAGATTCTTTTCAATGCTATCACTCTTAGCTCCTTCCAGTCTCTATGGAAATCTCTCTATATTTTCTATTCTTATGGCATACATAACCACTTCCCACAACTCTTGTAATCTAACCTTTTCTTTTGCTTGCTAACATTCAACTTCTATGCTCCCATAAATTTAATTGCATAAGAATTAGTCTATCATGGAAAACTCGTCATCATCTATCAATAAGCCCCAAATCAACTTAGCTACTCGTGATGACAAAGATTACTTACATCAGTCTACTCCACATCACAACTCAAATATACTATCTAGAGTCTTATAGTAGTCATAACTTAGAGCGTCACACATCTTTACACAATCATGGATACATATCTCAAGCCTCTTCTTATCTATTGAGCTATCCTCGTCTCACTCGTCTTACCTAAGGGGCACTTGTACCCTACCCATAGCATCACTTCCTCACAAATCAACACCTTCTTCTTGAACGTATACTATGGCATGCCTCTTAGAGCCAATCTCCAACTAAGGCTATCATTCTCATGATGCTATCTCCTCTTTAACACTACTTCTTAAAATCCAAGCTTAGGGTCTAGCGCTAACATGTACACCTATCACACACCTCTCTAATGCTAACTTACAACTACTAGGTAAAAATTAGGGAACATAATCCCTCTTAAATCTAATAGCGAGTATTTAATTAATGCATCCCTTCCTCATAACTCAGTACCACTCACATATTCAATATACCTTATTATCAGACTTAACACATAACTCTATGAATCTCATGGGGCTCTCACCTTAGAATCACAAGCCTAGTGTAGATCTATCATATTGAAACCACTTTATTTCACTATTCAACATCTATGTCTCCCCCTCTGCCATAAACCTCTTCCTAGTTAAAGGACACTCCAACTCATCCTAACAATAACTCTTTCTCTCTACCTTTACTACTCCCTCGTGAAAACTTAGGGGGAATAAAATCATTACTACATTACTTACCTGATGGACACATGACTCTAGTTACAAGCCCCAATCAACCACCACTCTCACTATTTGGTCTCCTCCTCTCCTTCATTGTCCTTCTAGCTTAGGGATAATAACTCTACTTATGATTTGCACGACTTGAAATAACACACTTACGTGGTAACATTAAACTACTAGATACATAAGTTTCTCTCTCATGGATAACATCAAAGGCACGCTTTGGATAAGATGGCATGGGATGAATCTTGATTAACTCAACTAAGTCAGTCATGATATTTCTGTGGTGGGCATAGAACAATCTTTAGAGACCCTTTCAGCTAGAATAATATCAACACTTTAAGTAGATGCACTGAAAGGTTCACGAAGACATTCGGGAGTTAAATCAAATTACTAGCCACATAAGGGGACACAACTGATGCAATTACTAGCCACATAAGGGGACACAACTGATGGAATAGCACTACGATCTACCAACACAAAACAATCAAGAGTAAGGACTCGATTCATACTTGTCACAACATCTTGGAGTGTTTTTCTGATCTGGATGACTACTGCGGCACACAACTAGTGTATGGCCTCCCTCGAGCTAGAAGTAGCATCTCTCTGATTTCCTCTAAGTGGTGGTGTAGATAGAGTGGGTTGGGCATGGTCGGCCCACTTTGGATAATCCCTCCAAAAGCGACCCTGTTGACCACACTTACAACATTCCTCAATACCCTTTCGACAATCCCCCAAATGAAGTTTGCCACACTTTTCACGTGGTGGCTTTCCTTTATGACCTCGAGTCATACTTCCTCAGGATGGAGGATTTCGAACCCTGAAAGGCTGGTTTCTCCTCGGCCTCAGATTATATCTACTATTAAATGTGGGAGCACTCACTGGTGGTTGTTCATAATTCCAGGGTCTCTACAGAAAGGGGGACCTATTTACATTCCCTTGTTATGCTTACTATGCTTATGTCCTATTGACTTAGCCTTTTTTCTCCAAGGTTCTTCCATCTCATTCTCCTTGTCCTCTTCTACCTATCGAGCATGGGCAACAAGCTGAGTAGTAGGCTCAAGCCCCTCAATGCGTACGACATTCCTCAGGTTCACGAAGCATTTAGAAGGTACGGTGTGCAAACGTGTAACACACGATTCAGAAGAGAGATTTTCTAGAGTTTAACTTTGTAGCACGAATTGAATAAGAAAGAAGGGTAATAATTCTTTATGTCTTATAGCCTCTCTATTATGGATGTGGCGCGCTTCATACTAATAATAAAAACTCTACTAGACACGGCTTCATAGACTCCCTATGACACTTGAACTATGTGCTCTAATGCCAAGTTTTTCATGCCCCGAGAGGGTACCCTAGACGTGGCTGGCACCCGGAGACTATTGCTAGTCCCCAAGTGAACTATCTCAAGACAATCATTCAATCATCAGATACAACAGAAAGTATTAGAGTAAGGAAAATAAGATAGTTGGCAACTCAATTACTTACACATTAATGAAAGAGGGCCATAGGAAAACAACATCAGTATCAATATTTATGACATAATAGTTGGTTTAAGAAACTCAACATAAAGAGGGAAAGACCCCAACATCAAATCCTTAGCTCTAGTCTCTTAAGCCTCTACCTCTACTATCTAAGATTGTACCATGACAAGCCATGCCTATCTAACTCAAAGAGAACAAAGCTGGTTTAAGGAACTCAATACAAAGAGGGAAAGACACCAACATCAAATCCTCAGCTCTAGTCTCTGAAGCCTCTACCTCTACTGTCTAAGATGGCACCTACTGAAGTCCTGTATCTCTTATATCTGCAACATGAAACGGAGCACTGCCGAGTGGCGTTAGTACGCGGAATGTACAGTATGTAAAATGGCTCAATAAATAGATAAAGCTCAAACTCGAACAATCAAGTCGACTCAAGACTCAACTCCTCATCTCATAACTCAACTCAGGTAAATCATACAAGTTTAAGGTTTGAAATCATGCTTTTGGAATTAGACTCAGTATTTGATGCAACTAAGTTCGAAAGACTTATGATATGCTCAACTCAAGTGTTTTCTTGGAAGTTTCTCTAACCGACAACTCTCCACCCCACCATGAGCTTTGGTAATGTACAATGAAAAGACGTCGCTGCCACGTCCGCCCTAAACCTGCCAAGGAATAGGACGTCAACCTCTACCTCTCTCGCTTGGACCCAAAGAGAATGTACATCTATTGGGACATGGGCCACCAGAATTATTCTGTGCGACCATCCTATGCTGGCAATATAGT
This sequence comes from Solanum rostratum, assembly GCA_029948455.1. Taxonomy (NCBI): domain Eukaryota; kingdom Viridiplantae; phylum Streptophyta; class Magnoliopsida; order Solanales; family Solanaceae; genus Solanum; species Solanum rostratum. The sequence goes on from CM057053.1 coordinate 53,302,651, forward strand.
TCTGGGGTGCTGTTAAATCACCCACTCGGTGCTCAATACTCCTTCCAAGACTAAAATGTGCTTATAGAAATTAACTCAAACTCATCTCAACAAGTCAGCACAGTTCTCAATAACTCAACTCAATTTCTTAATAACTCAATAACTTGGGACCATCATTCATGCAATGCAACCCAAGACTCTAACTTATGCCATGCAAGACTCTCACTAATTTCGGTCAAGTACATTATATCATCCAGGCTCAACACATAAGACATAATAGATACTCTTTACATACATATATGAAACAAGAAAACATACTTCCCGGGTTCAAGTTTCTGGGTTTAGAAGGTTAAATTCATGATTTTCAATTTAGTCAGTAAGTAAAGAAAATACTAAAGTTAGGGCTAGGGTATCAAGTGTTTGAACAACATTCATATTCCATGGTAATTATGATGCAACTCATAAATTGACTCAAGTATATTCATGAAAACATCAACATGTACAAAACTTTGGGAACTCAAGAACCACAAGATTTAAAACATGCATTTTATACTAATAATCTTAACTCAAGAAATGAAAGGGCGCATGGATGAACATATCGAACGCTTTAGGTAGCCTTACACATCTGGAATGATGCTCTCAATAATCACTTCAAGGATTCCTCTTGAATTCCTCAATCTCAAGATCTTCTCATTTTTCCTTAAGCCCTAATCTTGTTAGATTGTCAGAAAAGGACTTTAGAATAAGGTTTTAGACCTTTTTTTATGTCAAAATGATCCAATTAGATAATGTATTGAGTTTAGGAGGGGTTTGGAATTGTCCGGAATGCCCCTCACACAAAATCTATAAATTTCTTTGCTTCGAAATAATCTAGTCAGCGATGCGGACTGGTCGTGTAGAGTGTGTTTTTCTCAAAAAAATTTCAGAACAAGTTTTCCCAATCCCATAAAAAAATTTTGTAAAAAATATAAGTGTGGGTCCGCTATAGTGGTGTGACGTGCCTCCGTCGTACTCTGACACTGTTTTGGGTTTTGGGTCAAAAAATTATCTTCTGATCTGGTCGTTCAAAAAATCTACTGAGACCATTTTCCCATTAAAATTTATGATGATCACAAATTCAGTCTTGGATTCGTCATACGAGCATTGGAAGATGTGTTACGCGCATACCCCTCCTCTCTGAGTATTTTGGTATTTTTTTCGAGTGTTACATCCGCGCACTCGTAGCTTCCTGCTTAAGATTCAGAAACTCCCTCACCTTAGCAAGCCTAAACTCTCTGGGAAAATACTATCCCAGAAAGGCCTCCTCGAACACTGAAGCTGGTGCACCTTCTGCTCTACCTCCCTTTCACTGATCAAACAAGAGTCTACCTACCCCCTTGAGCTGGTACGCAACCAACTCAACTCCCTCTACATCACATGTATGCATAACCTGAAATACTTTCTAGGGCTCCTCAATGAAGTTCGTAGTATCCTCATTCATATTAGACCCCGTGAACTCAGGTGGGTTCATCAGCAGAAATTCATGAACCTTGGTTGTATTTGAACCATCATGTCTGCAATCTCCCTGTCAACCTTCCTGTGTGGTGACTGCCTGTGCCAAAGTCCGGATGGCCTGGCGGAGCTTAGCATTAGAGATACCCGCCTTCAGTGGCTGCTCAACAGGCATAGCTGGACCTCTAGGTCCCTCAAGAATCGATGGATTAGGCTGGTTTGCATCCTGCCCAGCTAAGAGTCCTCTACCCATGGTAGGTTTTATAGCTCTATGTGGAGGCATGATCTGAGAAACAAGGCATAAATGCATGGACTAAACAGAGGTAAACTTTGAAGCACGAAAGGGAATAACAATTGATAGTAACACTTCCTAAGGCCTTGTAGCCTCCCTATTATGGATGTGGCGCACTTCACACAAATAATACGGACTCTACTAGACACGGTTCCATAGACACCCTAGGATACTTGAACTCTGTGCTCTGATATCAAGTTTTTCAAGCCCCGAGTTTACACCCTGGGTGTAGCCGACACCTAGAACCATTTCTGGTCCCACGCGAACCACTTGGCTTGGCTACTATACTCAGCAGAAGACTCAAATGATAAATGATACACTTAGATATAATGTACTAAACATATTACAATAGTTTGAACAACTAAACAGAGATAATATCCCAACAACGACTAAAATAAGAACTGAAACTCCTATCACACAATCTATGGAACCTCTAACTAGAATAATTTGAAGTAACTATCGTGACAGACCCACAATAAACACAACTGAAAAGAAAAGCTAAAGAAATAAATAAAAACTCCAAAGCCTCTAACTGGTAAGAGGCCTCACCAGTGGCTAAATGAAATGTTGGTCCTCAACAAAGCGTCCGTTGAGGAACTTTGTTACCTGCAGTTTGCATCATAAAACAACGCAGGTTCCAAGGACGTCAGTACATGAAATGTACAAGCATGTAAAATATCTAAAACTTGGAACTTAGGATAAGGTACTATGCTCAAAAGTAGCTAAAACATGTCTCAGAAAAGGATACCATAAGTAATAAATAAAGTGCACGCTGAAAGTAAAAACATATGTTGAAACTCCGTATGTAAGAATTAGCTTACTTTAGATTAGGGAGTTTCTCTAACTAACAACCATCACTATGAACTTCGTGATGATACAACATCTTTCCCATGCTGCTAGAGCCATCCCATACTTTGCTAGGGTAAGGGATGAAAACTAGCGAAGTGGATCCATCCCAAAACTGGGCCATCTCAGTGGCATTGAGGAGTTGTACTTTTTGTACGATCCTATCCTACGCCGACTTCGTAGTTTGTGAGTTTAAGTTATTATTACTCTCACTCATATTGGTGCTCAATACTACTCCTAGAATAACTTTTTTATAATGCTCAAAACTTTAACATAAGATTTCTCAAAATGCCTTTTTAATCTCTTGGGACTTAACCCAACTTTAGCTTTTCTTGCACTTTCCTCAACCTGTCTCTTTTCTTTGACTGAAAGTTGTATCGGTGCAATGTGTCTCCAAAACATAATTTCATTACTCAGCTATCTTGTAAATATAGAAGCTTTAAGTACTTCTTAAACTCAACTCAAAACTGTGAACATAATGGTTTTCATGAATTATCTAGGGTTCTTACAATTGCAATCTTAACCATGAAACCTTGACTTAATAACTTAATTTAGTAGTGAAATCAGTAAAGACCATGATTTTTATCAAGAAAAATACATGAACAAGTATTTCAATGAAATTAACTAGTAATGGGGAAAATATGATGTCAACTCATAAACTCGATCTTGGGTAGAGACTGATAGTTAAAGATACTAAAATAAACATAGGATAACTTTTGGAGAGCCTTACGTGCCTTGGGAATTCGTTTCTTTAAGAAAGTTCTTGAAAGCCTTAGCTTTTGGCCTTCTGAAACTACATTTTGAGTTTGGAGAGTGTTTGAATGTTAATAATTTGAAGAATTACGTTTTAGCGGTTTAATTAGGTGAAGAATGAAAAGTTTGGGCTTAAAGGGTGATAAAGGATGAAAATACCCCTCTTTAAAATTGCTGATTGAGCGGGCTACAAGTCCATCTACAGCTTATAGAATTTTCTATGGCCCATAGGGACCCATCGTAAGTTTTGAAAAAATTTGGGGTCACTAGACCGATTCTACGAGCCTATTTTACGGCCCGTAGAAGTTTTTGTGACCCGTATTTGGGTCCGCAAGTTCTAGGACTCAAAAATTAACTTGTAGAAGTTTTTCTACGAGTTGACAATATAGGCCGTATTTCAATTCACGACCCATAAGTCAGGGTCGTAGAAATAACTCTACACTGACAGTCTGTTGTAAAATGGTCATAACTGTTTACTCCAAACTCCAAATGAGATGAAATAAGTTGAGTTGGAAAGCTACTTCAAAGAGATTTCATTTTCTAGGTCATAGCCCACTAATTCTTTGTGTGCTAATTTTATAGTCATTTAAAGTTGACCCTTGCATAATCCAAAGTGAAAAGCTTAACCAATAAGAAGATTTTGAACTCAACTAAACACTCGGGGTCTCTCATGACCCAAATTCACTTCCAACACACTTCCCACCTATATTAATTATCCTTAAAATCTAAGTACAAGTAAGGTATTACTAGGTCAATTGTATGTATTTGGGATGACAAATTTCAAGATCTAAAGAGTAGAATTGTGGGGTGTTACACAGAGTTCTCAAAATTTGCCCAAAAGTTTACGAAACGATTCCTACGGGCCATGGAAGTTTCTACAGGTTGTACGTGGGTCTGTGGACGACTTTGACAGCTTTTAAATAAAGTATATTTTGGTCCTTTCCACCCTTTCAAAACCCAAACCTAATGTTTTTACACCTAAATAAACCCCTGAACATATCAGTTCAACCTTTTGTTTATGCTAAAAACACCTTCTCTAACTTAGAGCAAGGTTTCAAAGGAGAAAATGGGTAGGGTTTGAAGATAATCTTGTGAGTTTTTCCAAGCTATAATAAGACTCAAAATTTTCAGGTATGTAAGGCTAACCAAAACATGAATTATGTTCTTCCATATGCCCCATAACCCGAATCAATGGAGTTATGAGTGAATTGAGTCTCCCATGAATGTTTCTTGAATGTTTCTTTAAAATTCTAATGTATTCCTATATGATCTTGCATAAATTACTATTTTTATGAATTAAATACTAGAAATAGATGATTTTGCCTTACTATATGAACCCTGACATGAATTCTTGTTACTTTTACATAATTTACTTAAATGGGTATGCATGAGTATACTTTGAACCTAATAAGTCTATGGAGTCCCTAAGTGCTTTAACTCTATTTTTGTGTTGCTGAATGCTATGATTTAGAATGATGCATGATAAAGTCTTTATGAGTCAAGAGTTGAACCTTAAAAGAAGGTAACCAAAGAGTTGATAGTTGATGTGATGAATTGAGTTGAAAAATGTCTAATAAGACAAGATAAATGAGTCAACCATAGGGTTGAGGTCGTGTGAGCATGTTGAATCTTGGGAGGATTATTGAGCACTGAATTAAGAAGTTCAACTCGAACTCTATAACTATGTAGCCGGCGTAGGAGAGGAATGTGGCAACATCACTTTGTTGCATCATCATCGGCTCATAGGTGATGGTTGTTTGTTAGATAAACTCTCAAATAGGCCTTGATAGTACTCTGAGTGGATCGGATATAGATGGTAGATGAGTGGTCATTATCTAAATTGCATTCTTACTTTTGATTCTTAACTAGCTAATTGAGTTTCCTACTTCTTGAGTTGAGCTATTTGAGTTGATGTTATTCTTTCTTTACATGTTTCATTTTGTCATTTTACATACTCATACATTCCACGTATTGACACCCATTTGGGTCTACATCTTTTCGTGATGTGAAGACAGGTACTAGCAACCATCAGGCGCCCCGTTTAGGACATATTTGCATTCAGCTAATCAGTAAGTCCTTCCCTACTTTCAGAGGACATCATGTTTCTATTCTAGCTTTGAGTTTAGACTTATTTTATTCTATTTAGAGGTAGTCATGGGCCTGTTATTTGCACCATTTAGTCAGATAGAGGCTTCATCGACTAGATTGTTGAGTTATGGCTGAATTATATTTTTGACTAGTTTCTTTCACACTTGTCTTACTTAGTTGATGGATAGGTTGTTTTACCTTTGGCCTTTTTCATAGCGATTTGTCATTGCTTTTCATTTAGTATTCTTAATCATTGATGTCTTCCATTGTTAGTTATGATTGAATGAATGTGATGAGGCCAAGTGGTTTCCTTGGGAACTAGCAATAGTTTGGGAGGAGCCGGCCACACCAAAGATACCCTCCTGGGACGTGACACTAACAAGGCCAATGCGAAACTAGTAAGGACACTTGTAACTGGTTGTTCATGCCCAACTTCTACAGATGGTTCTCCTCTTGAGGATCCAATGCAATGCAAGAATGTAGTTGGAAGCTTGTAGTATTTGATGTTTACTCATCCAGATGTTGCTTTTATAGTTATTAATTTTTCACTGTCTACAAGCTATCCTACGATAACTAATTGTACCATGGGAAAATGTGTCTTACGCTATCTAGCTGGGACATTAGATCATGGTCTGTTTCTTTGAAAAGAATCTCCTCTCTCACTTCATGCCTTTTTTGACTCTGATTGGGCTGGTGATCATGATGATCTCTTGCCTACTACAACCTGTGTTGCATTTCTTGGTTGTCATCTAATTGATGGGATATACTATTAACCATGTATATATGTTTTAGAATTTTATTTAATCTCATGTAAAGTCGTTGTATGTTATTTTATTTGTTATAATGAAAGTCTTTATTTAAATACCTCATTATGTATACATATGTCTTAGACCCACTTTTGGGATTCCATTAGGTATGTTGTTGTTTGTTATTATATATACATATGTGTCCATATCTTATATAATAGACGATTTTGTGTATAGTGTAATTTAACTAATACATGGAAGATTGAAATTGTCATTTATATAAGTTAAAAATTAAATGTTCACAATCAAAGATGAGGAAGAACAAACATCTAGGCAATCATAGCACAAGATTAAATATGATTTGATTTTAATTATATATGGGAATGGTTAAGTCTGACTTCTTTAGCTAATACATTTTGTATGTATTGAAAAGTCCAATTGCAGAATTTTATTTATGTTCTAAATATTTATAAATAAATTCTCTAGTCCATTGCATGTACTTATACTCTTAATCTTATGTAATTATTATGAGCTATATATTTTATTACATTATTTTAATCTATTAAAATGTGAGACTTATTAATGAGCCAATATATTCCTGATGGATTGGATAATTACAAATGACATTAGTAAAATAATGATTAGTTGATAGAATCGTGTCTCGGTCTCGAGTTGAAGGCACCCCTTTATGGTTAATTCATTCTTTTGAGAATTATTATCATAAATGGAAGCCTCAGTTGAATGTATCTTTTGTCCCTAGTATGCCTGATTAATTAACCAATTTTTGAGAAATAATTATTTTTTTAGGAAATAAAATAAATGGGTTTTATTATACATTAAAACACTGATTTGAAAAAATTTCAAATTCGAAAAGGGATCAAAAATATTTTTTCATGAAATAAAATCAGTGGGTTTTATTATATAATAAAATACTGGTTTGGAAATATTTCAAAGTTAAAAGGGGTCAAAAATATTGTTTGGTTTTAAGGGGTATTGATTACTCCTAAATTTGGTCTAATAATGTGTGATCAGTATTTCTTTTCTTGTAAAGGAAAAAAAATGTTTTTGGGGCTTTATTGCGTTTTTATTGCCCCTTAATAACCTCATAAATGTTTAACATTCTTGGATCTCTTCTTCTTGGAAAGTTTAGGATACAAAGAGGGCATCTCTAATTGATCTACCATCTTGCGGGGTGCAATATCTTGGTTTGATTGCATATTATTTTTCATTTCTTATTTACAAATTTAGTTTGCATATGAATCCTTAGCTTATTTATAATTATTCATTTTGATTAATTGTATTTTATTACATTCCTGATCCTTACGGATCCACCCTCTAGTATACTACCCCATTCATTATTAGAAAAAAAAAAGAACTTATCTCATCAGTGAACTACTTTAATTTTGAGAACTCTTCTCATTGGATGTACTATAAGATAAGTTTTATCGTATGCCTTGAGTTCTCCAATAATTTTACTTAGACCAGAAAATATGCTTTCAATGGATCTCATTCTTTCATCCAAAACAATTTGTATTCATACACAAAATTTAATGATTCTCTGTTTAACTTATTTGTTCCTTCGTTTATAAATTCTAATTGATCCCACACTCTTTACAACATTCTAATAGGATATTTTCTCATATTCCTCACTATTGATAACATTATACAATACATTATTAGCCTTGAATTTTATTTGAATAGTTCCCATTTATTCATTAGTGTAGTTCTATGAACTTGATAGTTTTTGTGAAACTTGACCATATTCTTGCTTCTCATTAGTTTTGGTGAGCGGAATAGGAATATCTCCAAGCTTGATAACACTCCACACCTTTACATCATAGAATTTGATGTATGTCTCGGCATGTACCTTCCGTTACGTTTCCCACTAAATTAAGGACATTTTTGAGAGGTTTCCACTTGAAATAAGGCTCCAACTCTAATTTGATGAGCCATAATATTTTCTCACTTGTTCTTTTGATGATAACATGTGAGACTAAGCTCTGATAGCAATTGAAAGTGCATCAGGGGAAGGGATAATTTGCCTTTTTTCCTAGTCTACGAAGTTATCAATAGTCAACTATAAGTAAAATAATTGTAGATTAAAATACAAATTGTAATAAGAATGCTAAAAAAAATTGACACATAATTTATTTTACTGGTGGAGAGCCAGAACAGATCTTATTCCAGTCCTCTAAGATTTCAAGGGTGCTTTATTGTTAATATTTTTTGAATTGTAGTAATGATAGTTGAGTGTATTTTGTAGGTCCACACATTGTTTGTATTTTGTAAATCTATATATTGTTTCTTCTCTCATAATCTTATGATACAGAAACTCATCAACAATATTTTTTCTCTCTTTTTAGACTACGTAGTAAAAAATCGGTCATACTCTGGGAGGGTACCCTAGGCGTGGCCGAAACCCACACACTATTGCTACTCCCCAAGAGAACCACTTGACCTCGTCACGTTCATTCAATCAAATAAACTCTACTGATCAGCGGAAGTAAAATAAAGTAAATGGGCTCATCTCATCTAATGTCTCAAATAATAATAGATTTATAATAAAGGCTAGTAGAAAAACTAGCTCATAATCTCAACATCAACGTTCGACTATCATCTACGAAGCCTCAATCACTGATCAAGTTGTGCCAATGATAGACCTATGGCTACCGAATTCAAAATAAAACTAAATCAAGTCTAACTCTAAAGCAAGATGAAGTAAATAATAGGGGATCCTCCGGAGTAGGGGAGGCTCACCAATAAGCTGAACTGCTAAGATCCTCAACGATGCGCCTATTGATGACCTCTAATCCCTGTGTCTGCATCATGAGATGATACAACATAGAGGGTTATCAGTACGTGCAAATAACATCAACTCAGAATAATAACCAAATCAAAATGTCACATGTCTATCTAAAGAAAGTGCAAAGATTAGATAAGTGACCCATCAACCCAATCAATCAACTCAACTTGAGTCAGAGTACTCAAGGTGGGAACTTTTCGGAGTTTCTCTTATCCGATAACAATTGCTTATGAGCCAGTGAATGTATAACAGTCAAATCGATGTTGCCACAACCGTTCCAAACTTGCCAGGCAGGGAATGAATCGAAACCATAATGGATAAACCAAAATGTAGACAGAAAGTCAACAAGTCCTCTATTGCTTTTGGGGACTTCTACTCAAGAGGAAACAACAATATAATGTGATAATTTTATGCCTCACCTACGTTTGACGACGTAATTTGACAAGTGCGAGTCGGACTAACATTTAATATTTTGGTGCTCGATACTCCTCTTATGACTCAATGCTCATAAGACAATCAATCAAATCAAACCAATCAAACCATAGGGACTTTTAACCCTATCATCAATGAACATCTCAAACAACGACTCAAGATTTAGAACAATCGTACGGGAACAATTGAACAGAAAATCATTGGAGTTCATTTATGGAGACTCATCGGATTACAAAGTTTTGTCAACTCATCATTATTTTCTCATCACAATCACAATCACAATCGACATTCTCACATCAAGACTCTAGACTCAATCCTTAGGTTCAATCATGCATTATTTCAAAATATTGATGTAGGGTTGTACAATATCTCATGAAAAATACAAGTTTATGATGATCATCAACATAGGAAAATATATATAATTAATATAATTTTCAATAAAAACCATCAAGAATCATGTATGTAAACTCTTTAGACCTTCAACTCTTCTATGACCATCTACAGGGTACATGAGAGAACAATCTTATGCTTTTAGTTTAACCTTACATACTCGGCATAAAGCTATCAACAATGACCTAAAAAAATTCCCCTTGGATCCTTCAACCTTTCTTTCTCCTCCTCTTCTCTCTTGTCCTACTCTTGTTCAATTGTTTAGGAAGGACTTAGAATGGGGTTTTAAATCCTTTTTATGTTTAAATGACCTAATTTGATCGTGTATAGAGTTTAGAAGGGGTTGGGAATTGACCGGAGTGCCCTCCACAAAATTTAGAAAATTTTCAACTTCGGGATAACCCAGTCCACCACGCGGACTGGTCGCGCACAGTGTATTTTCTCTAAAACGTTTCTGAACGAGTTTTCCCAATCCCGTCAAATTTTTTTGGAAAAACGTAAGTGTGACTCCGCTATAGAGGTGCGATGCACCTCTGTTGCGCACCTTCACTGTTCTTCTTTTTTCGGTCAAAAAATTATCTTTTGATCTGGTCGCTCTAAAAATCGAACGAGACCATTTTCCCACTCAATTTTTCGTGCTGATCACAAATTCGGCCTCGAACTTGTTATACGAGCATTAGAAGGTGTGTTATGCGCACTTATCTTTCCTAGGAGTATTTTTGTAGTTTTGCCAAGTGTTACATTATCTCTCCTTTGGGATTATTCATCCTCGAATGATGAGTAAAGTTGGATCTCAAGGCACGAATAAACTCAAGACTCATCTCAATACTCACATCCATAAATCAAACTCTTCACTCCTCATCAATTTCAATCAACTCTATTCAAACTCAAGAATGGACATATCAACTCAAGGACAGAAACATCAATTAAATCAAAGGTAAAAACATTACCTTCAGCATTCTCTTCATCAGGCAAAAATAGAACATCGAAACTTAATCAATTCAAATCATTTAAACACTTCGTCAATCAGTTGTTTGAACTCAAGAAGAAAGTCATCAACTCTAATCCAGAAAAGGCACCATTGTAATATACAAGACTCTATGGACATTCTCAAGCTCTATTCTCCACCTCAATTGTGCTCCCTTTCATGGCACTCTACCCCATCAACTTAAACATATAGCTCCTATTCAACTCCCTACCTACCCACATCCTCTTATTTCATTCAAGCCTAACTTCTTGGCCTCATGGTGCTATTGTTAAGATGATCATATCCGTAAAAGGCTAACCCTCAATACTCAATCGCTACACTCTCCCAGGGAGTTTCCCTAAAAGATCACTAGTCCTCTTCACTACCCCACTATTCTTACTTGAAACCCTTGTCATGAAGTCTTCAATCGTCTATCATCAATACTCTCATAATAACGACCATGCATTCAAGCCTATCAATCTAACCACTTCAACTCTGTCTAAGAAATTTCAAGCCTAATAAGCACTTCTACCTTCGTCATTCAATGAACTATCACTCAAAGATGCACCAACATATTCTTATCTAGAAACACTCTAATTTACTCTTACCTATCTATTCTATATCGTAATGTCTCATCTCTCCCCTCCTCCCAATCTCTATCCCTATATAACAAAAATACAACAACAATTTCATAATAACGATACCTTCACTCCTCCTCATCTACCCTTATTCACCGTCTACTACTATCAACATCAATACTTGGACCTAGAGGAACTCATCATCTCCCCTTCTGGGGAAACCTCAACCACTACCTCCTCATGCTAAATAAGCATGATTCTATACCTAAAACTTGATACTCTGCATCCTACAATCAACAATGGCATGACTACCGAAGGTGGTGCATGCGTAAGACAACACCAGAATGAGAAACCTCCACTCCTCTATTCTCATCAACATTTCTATCGCGACTAGGAAAATAGGATCATTCAAAGAACTTGGAATGAAGATCATTAACGCGATTCAATCGAGAAATCTTACTTGAAAATGTTTGTAATGAAGTACAATCTCCCTCGTCTATCAAGACTCATTCGGGGTTCACAGAACTATACGTAGTGTAAAACTCAAGTCACATCTCACTCAACATAGGATTAGGAACTCTCTGATCCATGGGGTAAGATCAAAATTAATGAATCGATTCATCGCTTTTCATCCTCACAGCTCAACCTGAAGGACAATCAACAATTGGTACATGGGACTAGGCCATAGGCATGATAGTCATATACCATACAGGAATAGGTATCACCTCAACGAAAGTATAAGGCACATATGATACGCCAAGGAACTAATGTTTGATGTCTCATCTCGATGAATCCATCTCTATCGAATCCTCAAGATTTACTTAGGTCTATCATTTCATCATCTCCCCTTTAGCTCAAGGGTCATCTCTCAAGTTTTGCAAATCAATTTCCCCTAAGAGGCTATAAACATATACCTCCAAATGGTTAAGGAATCACTATCCATAAGAAAAGACATCTCAAACTTCTTCTATAATACTATAGTCACATATATAAAATAGCCACTAAGACTCTCTTGAAGGATACCACTCTTAGCTTCCTCCTGTCGCTAGGGAAATCTCTCTATATTTGTTGTTCTAATGGTGTACTTAACCACTTCCCCCAACTCTTACAATCTAACCTCTCCTATCAAATGTTTTGTCCTTAATTATCTCTTTCCATCTAACAACACCTACACCATACTCATAACGTCACACTCCTTGTAGGTCAACACCTTAATCTCAAACACACACTAAGGTGAACCTCTTAGGGCGAATCTCTAACTAAGACTATCACTCATACTACGTTGTCTCCTCTTTACTACTACTCCTCAAAATTCAAGCTTGGAGTCTAGTTCTACCACGTGCATCGATCACACACCTTTCCAACAACACACCAATCTTATAACTACTAGGCAAACTTTGGAGCATAAGCCTACTAAAAGCTCATAGCAGGTATTCACTCATCATATCCCCCCTTCGCAACTTACGTACCATTCCTCCACTCACTGTACCCCCTTACTTGTCCAAGCTCATAACTATATAAATCTCGTGGGGCTCTTTCTTTAGAGTTATAAGGCTAGTGTAGATCTATCATATTGAAAGCACTCCATCCCTCTATTCAACAGCTGTCTTGCCCTCATAGTACAAATATCAGGATACGTCAACATAGAACTCTTTCAAGTTTTGAGCATGCTATAACACATCCTGACACTAACTCCCTCTCTATACCTCATCATGACACTCATATGGTATTCACCACTCTTTCATCAAACTTATGAAAATCAACTCGTCATCTCATTTCTAACCTAATGGGTATATAACTCTAATTACAAGACCCAATCGACTATCACCCTTACTATCTCATGCTTTCTTTTCTATCGTTATCATTCTAGCTCTAGAATGACAGTTCTACTCAGGGTGGTATGAGACCTCACATCTTACTCTTAGGTAGTAACATTAAAATCTTTAGAGACATAAGTTTCTCTCTCATGGATAACATCAAAGCAAGTAAAGGCTCGAATTATACCCGAAAGAACATATAGGGTGACATTTGGAGAACTTTCCTGATCTTCTCTAATTGTGGGTGCTGGGGTAGAAGCTTCGGCTCTTTTGGCCCACTTAGGACAATTCCTTTGGAAATGACCCTCTTGGCCACATTTCTAACATCCATCACTCCCTTCACAACATTTTCCCAAGTGAAACTTGCCACACATGCCATAAGGTGGCTTGCCTCGGGGACCTTGAACCACACTAGCCTGTAAGATAGATTTATGAGCTCCAAAGTTATGAGGCTCTGCTCGAAGGTGACTCTTGTTCCTCTTCCTCCTCGACCTCTTAAACCTTAGCGGGTTCATCCTAAAGGACTCACAGGCTCCGGATGTATTTGGGACACCCTAGCTACCTACTCCCTGTCTAGCAACAAGTTTTGTCACAACCTGGGCCAAAGTCAGGAAAGAATGGCAAAGCTTAGCATTGATGATGTCAGCCTGGGGTGGTTGCACGACAGGGAAGGATGGGCCTGTGGGTCCATCCCGATTCTGGGGCTCGGGTTGGTCAGCATTCTATTTAGCTGCGCTCCCGTTCACTTCATCGACTCTTCTTGGAAACATGGTCATTATTCTGAAAATGCAAAACAGACGAATCAGAAGAGAGCTTTCTTAGAGTTTAACTCTATCGAACGAATATGGAATAAGAAAGAAGTGCAACAATTCCTAATGTCCTATAGCCTCATGCTTATGAAGTATGGTTGAAAACACACCCATAAACAAGACTCTACTAGACACGACTTCATAAAATTCCTAGGACACTTGAACGCATGCTCTGATACCAAGTTTGTCACACCTCGAGAGGATACCCTAGGCATGGTCGGCGCCCAATGATTATTGCTAGTCCCCAAGAAAACCACTTGGCCTCATCATATCCATTGAATCAAATAAACTCTATTGATCAGTGGAAGTAAAAGAAAGTAAATTGGCACATCCCATCTAATGTCTTAATAAAGGCTAGTAAAAAGAACTAGCTCAAAATCTCAACATCAACGTTCGACTATCATCGATGAAGCCTCTATAACTAATCAAGTGGTGTCAATGACAGACCCATGGCTGCCAAATTCGAAATAAAGCAAGATGACGTAAATAATAGGGGATCCTCCGGATTAGGGGAGGCTCACCAATAAGATGAACTGCTCAGATCCTCAACGATGCGCCTATTGATGACCTTTATTCCTTGTATCCATATCATAAAATGATGCAGCGCCGAGTGGAATCAGTGCGTGGAATGTACGATATGTAAAATAGCTTAATGAGACAGAAATAGGTTAAATAATATGGAAATAACATCAACTAAGAATAATAACCAAATCAAAATGTCACATGTCTATCTAAAAAAGGAGTAAAGATTAGATAAGTGACCCATCAACCAAACAACCCCATCAACCAGCCCAAAGTACTCAAGTGGGAACTTTTCAGAGATTCTCTTATCCAACAACAATCACTTATGAGGTAGTGAATGTACAACAGTCAAGGTGATGTTGCCATAGCCGTTCCAAACTTTCCATGTAGGGAATGAATCAACATGATAATTGATAAACCAAAATGGAGATAGAAAATCAACAAGTCCTCTATTGCATTTAGGGACTTCTACTCACAATATAATGTGATGGTTCTATACCGCACCTACATTTGGCGACATAGTTCGACAAGTGTGAGTCGAACTAACTCTTATTCTTCCGGTGCTCGATACTCATCCTATGACTCAATGCTTATAAAAAAATCAAGCAAATCAAACTAATCAAATCATAGTGACTTTTAACCCTATCATCAATGAACATCTCAATCAACGACTCAAGATTTAGAACAATTGTAAGGGAACAATCGAATAGACAATCATTGGAGTTCATTTTTTGAGACTCATAGGATTATCAAGTTCTATCAACTCACTATCATTCTCTCATCACAATCACAATCACAATCGACATTCTAACATCAAGGCTCTAGACTCAATCCTTAGGTTCAATCATGCATGCTTTCAAAAATAATCATGTAGAGTTATACAATATCTCATGAAAAGTATTCAATTCAAGAAGATAAGTTTATGATGATCATCAACATAGGAAAATATATATGATTAACATAATTTTTAAGAAAAACCATCAAGAATCATGTATGTAAAATCTTTAGACCTTCAATTCTTCTATGACCATCTACGGCGCACCTGATAGAACCATCCCATGCTTTTAGTTTAGTCTTATATGCCAAGGATAAAGCTATCAACAATCACCTTCAAAAATTCCCCCTTGGTTCCTTCAATCTTTCGTTCTCCTCATCTTCTCTCTAGCCCTAGTCTTGTTTAATTGTTTAGGAAAGGTTTTTTACGTTTAAACGACCTAATTTTATTGTTTATAGAGTTTTGAAGGGGTTGAGAATTGATCGGAATGGCCCTCATAAAACTTAGAAAATTTTCAGTTTTAGGATAACCCAGTCCACGACGCGGACTGGTCACGCACAGTGTATTTTCTCCAAAATATTTCTGAACGAGTTTTCCCAATCCCATCAAAAAATTTTGAAAAAAAATAAGTGTGACTCTCCTACAGAGGCACGACATGCCTCTATCGTGCACCTTCACTATTTTTCATTTTTGGGTTGAAAAATTATGTTTTGATCCGGTCGCTCTAAAAATTGACCGAGACCATTTGCCCACTCAATTTTTTGTCTTGATCACAAATCCGACCTCAAATTTTCATACAAGCATTGAAAGATGCGTTATGAGCACTTCTCTCTCCCTAGGGTATTTTGGTAATTTTTTCGGGTGTTACAAAATCACTAAGAGATATAATGTTTATTAAAGATAAGACCTTTAGAAGGTTCTTTAGATAACTTTAGGCTTTCATTTGCAGAGATGGAAACCTAATAAATTTGATCGTTGGAAAAAAGGACTAGATTAATCCTGTTTACAAGACTAAAGCTAAATTAATCTAATACATAGTAGCCGTTGTTTCTCCATTAAAGTTTCCAAGTCTTCAAATCTTCAATCTCTTTCATGATTCCTTGATAGCAATTATGAGTGTTTTTAAGCTCATTAATTTTTAGCTTATTTTTCCCTTATAGATGAATGATAGGCAAATCCTTGGTTCTTATTTTTAATTAATGCACTGATTTCTTCCTTAAATATGTGTTCATTAAATTTTTGGTCCTTGTTTCCTTAAATTATGCATGATTTAAAACTTCTTGATATTGGATTTCCTTGATACCTCTTGGTACGTACATGCTTTCCTTTTAGAACTTCTTCTTTGATTGAATTTTTTTGCAAAAAGTAAGTCATCATTATTAAAATCTAACTGCCTTTGATCAAGTCTTTAGATAGTACGTAGGATTTGGGAATTTGATAAAGGTTAGTAGAAATTTTCACCCTTAGTTAAATGGTTAGTTTGAGTGGATTGTTCGGGTGTTAATGATTTTGTACGTCACAAGCTAGGACCAGTTCTATCCTTTGGTGGAGTTTGCTCACTATAATAGTTATCATTCCAATATTTAGGTTTCACCATTTGAGGTTTTATATGATAGTAAGTGTACTTTGAGAATGGACTATGGGGTATAAACATTTTATGGACTATGGGGTATAAACAATTTGAGGGATTCTATAGATAAGTCAAAAGTGATTTAGGATTGACTTCTTACAATGTCAAGTAACCAAAAAGGTTAAATGGATCGAAGAGTTCATCATTTGGAGTTCATGGATGGTGATAATATTTTGTTAAAGTTATCACCCATGAAGGGTGTGATGAGGTTTGGAAAGAATGATAAGCGTAAACCAAGATTTATTGGTCTGTTTGAGATCCTTTCTTATAAGTTGGTCTTATATATATTTATATATATATATATATACGTTGAAGAAGTATCTTTCAGGTGGTTCTCATATCATGTAGTGGGATTCAATAGATTTGGATCAGAATCATAATTTTAAGTAGGAGCCTATGTACATATTGTATAGGTGGATTCAAAAATTGATGTCCAAGGGATTGTTTCTCTAAAGGTTCACTGGAGAAATCTTCGGGTATAGGAGTTTACTTGGGAGACTGACTTAGACATATGGAGTAGATATTCTAGCTTTTCATATCTACTTTTTTCTTAAGTTCAAGGATAAACAAGTGTTTTAACAGTAGATGATATAACCATCCTTATAGTTGTTTTACTTAAGGTTATGTGTATTTTGACTATTTTAATCCTTCTTGAAGCTTTATATTAGTATTTATGGTCTACGGAGATGGGTGGCACAATTCTTGAGGTGTTTTAAAAAGGGATTATTGAAAAATTTTCATTTTTGAAGGTAGGAGAGTTGAAATGGTTGACCAATGTCAATATTTGTGAATGATGAGTTTGGAATGGATTTTTGATAATTTTTTTAGCTAGATAATGGGGGGTTGGTGTGGGTGTGGATGGAGGGTGGGGGTGATTTTTAGCTACTTAAATTTTTTTGTTTTATTCCCTAGGCTTTCAAATAAATTTTGAGTTATTGCATAAAAGTTTGAAATTTTACCACGTACGAGTTTACTTTAGTCAATATTTAGTGGAGATGACAACAAAAATCAGTGTTTTGATGATTTCAATAGATCTAGAATATTATTTCCAGTCTAATAGCACATCAGGTTTGTCTTTACAGATTTCCGACGGCATTTGGAGGGCCCATTCGAGAATTTTGAGAGTTGTTTGAGATTTTTGGTTTCCTGACCTTGTGCAGGGTTATTTTATCCTTTGAGTTCGCATGGCTTGATCGCGATCAGGAAGGTTCAGTATCTTTGTGCATCATGATTGTTCTGTGCTAGGTCACAATCTCGAAGAAAAGTCTGAGTGGATCTAGGATGAAATAAGTCATTGCAAATGTGACAAAACTGTTGCGATGATGAATTGTCCTGGTATGGTATCCTAGCATTTGTCATGAGGGTCTTCTGATCACAAAAAACAGTTATATCTAGCATATATAAATATCCTATGTTGAACTTAAGTCCCATAAATCGATTTTGGGATCTTGGAGTTACGCTTTTAAAGGGATTTTTAAGATTCATTTATTCAGTGTGATTCTAAACCTTTATTTAAACATTCTCTGATACTCTATTGACGATTACATCTTTGCATCAATGATAATGAGGGGAATGATAGATTTTGGGCTAAAGTTATATATTAAGTCATATTTAGAGACATTAAGAATCTTGTCAGATCACACGGAATCACCATTATGTACTGCTATAGGGAGGCTAACAAAGTGGCGAACAAACTAGCTTCCTTTAGCCACTTCTTGGAGTCAAAATACTCATAAATATGGACAAATGATGTTTACCCTCTTTAGAGTCAAAGAATGCAAACCCAATAACTTTACATGTGATCCCCGGTAAAGTCCTTTAGTGTGGAATACTATTATTTTTTTGTCTAGGGTCGTTTTTATTTGCATTATCACTTGATTGGTATGTCAATCATTCAAGAAGGTATGACCAACCCTACCTTCTTCAAATATATATATATATATATATATATATTTGAATTTACTCCATTAAGGTGACTTGATTTTAACAGAAAATCCTAGTTTTTCTTGTAGGAATGGGGTTGACTTTAGATTAAAGTTTTGGACTCAATAATAAATTGTAGCAATATGGGTGTCGGCGGACTTATATAATTTTATGACTTTGGTAGGCATAAAAGTCTTATTTTCATATTATTTATTATATTTTGTTATCTTTGTGTGCTGGTTGTGTTACCTACATCCAGGGTGGGGTTGAGATAGGTGCCATATTGTAGCGCCCGGTAAAATTACCACAATACCCCTAGAGGAGAGATATGCGCATAATGCATCTTTAGATGCTCGGATTGAAAATTTGAGGCCAAAATCGTGATCAGAACGTCAAATTGAGTGGAGGAAGAGTCTCGGTTGATTTTTAGAGTGACCGAGTTAATGATAATTTTTTGTTCCAAAATGAGAAATAGTGAGAGTTTATGACAGAGCCGTGTCGCGGACCCATTGCGAAGGGTGACTTATGTTTTTCCTAAATTTTTCCACGGGGTTGAGAAAACTCGATCAAGAAGTTTTTGCAAAAATTGAGAGCTATATGCAACTAGTCCGCGTCGCAAACTAGATTATTTCGCGGCTGGAAAATTTCTAAAATTTCGAGGCCCATTCTAGTCCATTCCTACCATTTTCTAAAACTCATGTACGATGGATATAAGTCATTTTCACGAAGAAAGGGTCTAAAACCCCATTCTAAATCTTCTTACTAACAACACTAAGCTAGGGCTTGAAGAGAGTAGAGAAGAGTCGAGATTGCGGAATCGAGAGGAAGTTCCAAGGGAATTGTGTCGGTAGCAATCATCCCAGGTATGTAAGGCTAACCTAAAGCATGAGATTGTTCTTCCATGTGCCCCCTTTGAGTAAATTGAGAACATGATTAAAGATGATGAGTTATATGTGAAAATCCTTGAGTATTTTACTGAGATTCTTCTTAATTTATGTATTTTTTTTAAATTGATGATCATCATAAACATAAATTATTGCATAAGTGTTTTCGTTAATGATGATAAAGTTCTATGTCTATTTTACTCAAGAATAAAAGAATGAACTTAGGGGATGAGTCTAGAGCCTTGATGATGATGATTTTTTTGATGTTGTGATTGTGGTCCAAATTTTTGAGAGTCTTGATGATGATGTTGATGAGAGTGATGTTCATGAGTCTTGAAACTTGAATCTAAATTCTAAAAGAATGTTTCAAGTCCATGATGTTGATGTTGATGTTAATTAGATGATTTTGATATTGATGAGATGAGTTGATGTTGATGGTGATGTTTATGATGATCTACTATGTCCCTATGGGACCGATGATGATGATGATGATTTATGAGCATGTCAAGTTCTGGGAGGAGTATTGAGTACCGAAATGGATGAGAGTGAGTCCCACTTGAACTCATTAACTACGTGACCCGCATAGGAGAGAGGATCAAACTACAATGTGGATTTTTCCTTGTCCCAAAAAAGGACTGAAGTTTTTCTTGTGAATCCACTGTTGGTGATGTCCTTCACCCCGGGCAGGGTACTGGATGGATGTGGCAATGACATCGCTTCGTTGTATCATCACCAGCTCATAGATGATGGTTGTTGGTTAGAGAAACTCCCAGGTAGGTTCCATTTTGATATAACTCTGATGTTGATATGATGGTATGAGTCTTAATGGATGTTGATATCTTACTATCTACTCATTATCCTTTTCCTAGATGGGAATGATTCCGTTGATGTGAGTTTAGTCGAGTATTCCTTGAGATGAGTCTGACGTATTGATGATGTATTAATGAGATGTTGACGGGACATTTGTCTACTCTTTATTCTTGATTTTGATAGACATCTGACATTCTTACGGAGTATGATGTTGAGTTGATGTTATCCCTATATTGTTCTATCTATATTGTTACATTCAGCCATCTTACATACAGTACATTCCACGTACTGATGCCACTCAACGCTGCATCGTTTCATGATATAGATATAGGAGTTAAAGGACTTCAACAGACGAATTGTTCAGGTTCGGAGATTCTGAGTTCACTCATAATTGAGCCCTCCTTGCTATCTCGGGGAGCCCTTTTTCTTTATCTGTTATTTTGTTTGTTGAGCTGGGTAGCCATGGCCTGTCATGGTACCCTCTTAGACTATGTAGCTAAGTTAGAGGCTTCATAGATATGAGTTGAGATTTGATGTGAGGTCTTTCCATCTTAGAGTTGAGTTAGTATTACTATTTACTTATCATCGATGTTGAGACAGAGTTTATTGGACATTGGCCCTTCTTATTGATGTAGCTCACTACCTTATTATATTGTTTTCAATATGCTTGATGTTGGATGACTTTCCTGAGATTGAGTGGTTCACTTGGGGACTAACAATAGTCTCTAGGTGCCAGTCATGCCTAGAGTACCCTCCCAAGGAGTGACAAACTTGGTATCAGAGCATCGTTCAAGAGTCCTAGGGAGTCTATGAAGCCATGTCTAATAGAGTCTTGTATATGTGTGTGTTGTGCACCACACTTTATAAATAGGAGGCTATAGGACATTAGGAATGGTTACACTTCTTTGATATTTTAGGTTCGTGCGATAAAGTTTGACTCCATGAAACTCCCTTCTAATTCGTGCCTTATGCATTTGCAAATCATGCCTCCTAAACGCACTACTGCCTAGAGAGATGCCTCAACTCGAAACGTTGAGAATCCTCCACAAGAGGTCCCTACCCAACCTGAGGCAAGGAGATGGGGTCGACCTACTAGAAATACTGAGGTTCCACATGCACCACCTGCTTAGTCAGCCTCCACTTCGGAAGCAGACTTCAAGGGAGCCATTGCTATGCTCACTCAGTTGGTGGCCTCCTAGAGCAATAGCCAAGGTCCCCAGGCCCCTAGCTCCAGCTCCCAAGAGCCTACAACTGGAACCAGGCTCAGAGATTTCTTGAGAATAAATCCGCCAGTATATATGGGGTCTAAGGTTGAGGAGGACCCATAAAACTTTATTGATGATATGTGCAAGATTTTGAGGGCTATGCACACTAATGAGGTTGATGGAGTTGAGCTAGCCTCTCAGCTTAAGGATGTTGCTAATCTCTGGTATAACCAGCGGGAAGATGGTAGAGGTAAGGATGTTGAACCTGCCCAATGGGAGGAGTTTGAGAGTTCTTTTGTCGATCACTTCTTTCCCCAAGAGTTGAGGGAGGTGGAGGTTGAGGAGTTCGTGAACTTAAAAAAAGAGGTTTGACTATCAAAGAGTACAACCTCATGTTCATTCAGCTGTCCCAATATGCCCTAGAGATGGTTCTTGATATGAGAGCGAGAATGAGGATGTTCGTGTCTGGATTGGGCAGGCAGGTAAAGAGGGAGTGTAAGGCAGCATTGCTGATTCTAGGCATGGACATTTCTAGACTTATGGTCTATTCCCAAAAAACTGAGGAGGATAAAAAGAAGGACAGGGTAGAGTAGTAGAGCAAGAGGGCTAAATCGGAAAGGCATGAGTCTAGCCAACACAAGCAGAATAAGGGTGACAAAACCTATTTTCAAAAGTGATCTTCCAACTATGCACCCTCGGTGGCAAGTGCGCCTGTTTAAAAAAATAGATATAAGCAGAAATCTTATGGTACCAGAATTTCAGAGCTCAGGATCCTCAGTCCCAAGCTAGCCTGACCCAAGGCCTGAGAGAAAAGCCACCTTGTGGAAGATTTGGCAAACTTCACCTTGGTGCGTGCCGTGAGGGCATAAATGCTTGTTATTCGTACAGACAACATGGGCATTTCCAGGGTGAGTGTCCGAAGGGGAGATGGGGTGATAGGAATAACAAAGCTCAGTCTTCAACAGCGCCACCTACGGGCAATCATTAGAAGGATACTACTGCGAGTTCAAGAGGCGGGACGAACTTTCTATATGCGATGGGTAATTGACAAGACTAAGAGGTTGCACCAGATATTATAGGTATTCTCCAAGTCTTTTCTTATAATTGTTATGCATTTCTTGACCCCGGTTCCACATTACCTTTTGTGACTCCCTATATGGCCAATAAGTTTGAGATTTTTCTCAAGTGTTTACTTGAGCCTTACACTATTTCTACTCCTACTGGAGAGTCTATTCTAGCTGAGAGGGTCTATATAGATTGTGTAGCATCCATCTACCATAGGGATACTTTAGCTAATTTGGTAGAGTTCGAGATGGTTAACTTTGTTGTAATCCTTCCTATGGATTGGCTCCATGCATGCTATGCCTTCTTAGATTGTAGGAACCGAGTTGTCAAATTTCAATTTCCGAATGAACCAATCCTTGAGTGGAAGGGAAGTTCTGCTGCACCCAAGGGTAAGTTTATTTCCTACATGAGGGCTAGTAAGCTAATTTCTAAAGGGTGTATTTACCACCTCGTCCGAGTTAAATTTGATGATATTGAGTCCCCTGATCTTAAGTTAGTTTCGATTATGAATGAGTTCCCTGAGGTATTCCCATAGGATTTACCTGGAGTCTCTCTTGATAGGGAGATCGAGTTTGGGATTGATGTTCTTCCCGAGATGCAACCTATTTTAATTCGCATGCATAGGATGGCCCCCGCTGAGTTGAAGGAATTGAAGGAACAGTTGAAGGATTTGTTAGAGAAGGGATTTAATAGGCCAAGTGTTTCTCCTTGGGGTGCTCTTGTTCAGTTTGTACGGAAGAAGGATGGGTCTCTCAGGATGTGTATTGACTATAGGCAACTGAACAAGGTCACAATCAAGAATAAATATCCTCTCCCCATGATAGATTATTTGTTTGACCAACTTCAGGGTGCCTCATGCTTTTCAAAGATAGATCTTAGATCGGGTTACCACCAATTGAAAATAAGAGCATGTGATGTTCCAAAGACATCCTTTGTGACTAGATACAACCACATTGAGTTCTTGGTCATATCCTTTGGGTTGATGAACGCACCTGCATCTTTCATGGACTTGATGAATAGGGCGTTCAGACCCTACCTCGACATGTTTGTAATCGTGTTCATTGATGATATTTTGGTGTATTCGAAGGATGAGGAGGAGCATACCAAGCACCTTAGAATTGTCCTTCAGACTCTTAAGGACCATAAATTGTATGTGAAGTTCTCAAAGTGTGAGTTTTGGCTCAAGTCAGTGGCTTTCCTAGGCCATGTTGTTTTGGGTGATGGAATTTGAGTAGATGCCCAGAAGATTGAAGCGGTTAAGAACTGGCCAAGACCGACCTTTCCAATTGACATAAGAAGTTTCTTGTTGTTGGCAAGCTACTACCACAAATTTGTTGAGGGACTTTCTTCCCTATCCACACCATTGACCAAGCTGACTCAGAAAATGGTCAAGTTTCAGTGGTCTGAGGAATGTGAGTAGAGATTCAAAGAGTTAAAGACCAGATTGACCACCACACCTATTTTGACTTTGCCCGATGGGACAGAAGATTTTGTGATATATTGTGTCGCATCAAGAGTTGGATTAGGTTGTGTATTGATGCAGGGAGGGAAGGTGATAGCCTATGCTTCCAGGCAGCTTAAAGTTCATGAGAGGAACTATCCGACCCATGATCTTGGGTTGGCGGCAGTAGTGTTTGCACTTAAAATTTGGTGCCACTACTTATATGGAGTACATGTGGACGTGTTCACTGACCATAAGAGCCTGCAGTATGTCTTCAATCATAGAGAGCTCAACCTGCGACAGTGGAGATGGTTGGAGTTGTTCAAGGATTATGATATGAGCATTCTGTACCACCCAGGTAAAGCTAACATTGTTGCTGATGCTCTTCGCAGGTTGTCAATGGATAGTAAAATCCATGTTGAGGAAGAGAAGAAAGAGCTAGTGAAGGAATTAAATAGGTTGGATCGATTGGTAGTCCAACTCGAGGAGAATGATGAGGGAGGGATCAATGTTCAAAGTAGGTCTACATCATCCCTAGAAGCAGAAGTAAAAGAGAAGAAGGACCGAGATCCTATCATACTCCAATTGAAGGAGGTTGTCCATAAACAAAAAGTGATGGTCTTCTCTAAAGGGGGAGATGGGATGTTGACGTACTAGAGTAGGCTATGTGTTCCTGATGTTGATGGTGTACGAGAGAGGAACATGGATGAAGCCCACAATACTAAATACTCTATTCATCCAGGCTCCACTACGATGTACCATAACTTAAGAGAAGTCTATTGATGGAGTGGGATGAAGAGGGACATTGTCGAGTTTGTTTCTAAGTGTCCGAATTGCCAACAAGTGAAAGTTGATCATCAAAGGCCAAGTGGCTTGGCTCAAAACATTTAGATCCCAGAGTGGAAGTGGGAGATGATTAACGTGGATTACATCAATGGCGTACTTAGATCACGAAGGCAGCGTGATTCCATATGGGTGATTGTGGACAGGATGACTACATCAGGGCTCTTCTTGGCAGTTAAGATTACTAATACTGTGGAGGAGTATGCCAAGATGTACATCCAAGAGGTTGTGATTGCATGGAGTTCCTTGTCAATCATTTCAGACAGAGGAGCCTATTTTACTTCCCACTTTTTGAGGTCTTTCCAGAAGGGATTGGGTACCAAGGTAAATCTGAGTATAGCCTTTCATCTGTAGATAGATGGTCCGGCAGAGGGCACTATTCAAACAGTAGAGGATATGTTGAGAGCTTGCATCCTTGACTTCAAAGAGAATTGGGATGACCATCTACTACTAATTGAATTTGCATATAATAATAGTTATTATGTGAGCATTCAAATGGCCCCCAATGAGGCCTTGTATGGGAGGTGGTGTAGATCACCCATTGGGTGGTTTGAGGTTGGAGAAACTAAGTTAACTGGGCTTGACCTTGTCCACCAGGCCATGGAGAAAGTGAAGATTATCAGAGAGATGTTAAAGACTGCACGAAGCCGTCAGAAATCTTACTTAGATATAAGGAGAAGAGATCTAGAGTTTGAGATGAGTGATTGGGTATACTTGAAGGCATCTCCCATGAAAAGTGTCATGAGGTTTGGAACGAATGGGAAATTAAGTCCTTGCTATACTGGCCCTTATCAGATTGTGAGGAGGATTAGGAAGGTTGTTTATGAGCCAGAGTTACCTTCTGAGTTAGACGGAATCCATCCAGTATTTCACATTTCAATGTTGAAGAAGTGCATGGAAGATCTTTCCTTGGTGATCCCTCTTGAGAGCATTGGAGTCAAAGATAGGTTGTCCTATGAGGAAATTCTAGTCCAGGTCCTTGATTAACAGGTTCGTAGACTGAGAAACAAAGAGATAGCCTCCGTTAAAGTTCTGTGGAGGAACCAATTTGTTGAGGAAGCCATGTGTGAAGCTAAGGAAGACTTGAGAACTAAATACCTGCATCTATTCGTGCCTGATGATGAGAATATCGAAGGTAATATTCCTATTCTTATCTTAACTTGATGTTTCTATTCTGAGTTGATGTGTATATTTTGATGTTTTGAGTAGGTGTTATTGAGGTTGATCAAGAGTTAAGAAGTTAAGTTGTTGAGTGATTATCTAGATGTATCATGAGTCTATTCATCTCATAATACTGCTCCTACTCATCATTCGAGGACGAATGATCCTAGGGGGGAGATGATGTAACGCCCAATAAAATACAAAAATACCCCTAGAGGAGAGATGTGCGCATACTGCATATTCTGATGCCCGGATTGGAAATCTGAGGCTAGATTCATTGATCAGCACGTCAAATTGAATGGGAAAGGGCCTTAGTCGATTTTTAGAGCGACCGAGTCAAAAGATAATTTTGCGTTCCAACACGAGAAACAGTGCGAGTTCCCGATGGAGCCGCGTCGCGGACCCATCGCGAAGAGTCACTTATATTTTTCTTAAATATTTTATGGGGTTGAGAAAACTCGTTCAGGAAGATATTTGCAAAAAATGAGCTATATGCGACCAGTCCGTATCGCGGATTGGGTTATTTCACGGCTGAAAAATTTCTAAAATTTTGTGGGGCATTTTAGTCAATTTCTAGCATCTTCTAAAACCCATGTACGATTGATATAAGTCGTTTTCACGAAGAAAGGGTCTAAAACCCCATTCTAAATTCTTTTCCTAACAACACTAATATGCTAGGGCTTGAGGAGAGTAGAGAAGAGTCGCGATTGAGGAATCGAGAGGAAGTTCCAAGGGAATTGTGTTGATACCAAACATCTCAGGTATGTAAAGCTAACCTAAAGCATGAGATTGTTCTTCCATGTGTCCCTTTTGAGTAAATTGAGTCCATGATTAAATATGATGAGTTATATGTGAAAATTCTTTAGTATTTTACTGAGATTCTACTTAATTCATGTATTTTTCTTAAATTGATGATCATCATAAATATGAATTACTACATAAGTGTTTTCATGAATGATGACAAAATTCTATGTCTATTTTACTCAATAATAAAAGAACGAACTTAAGGGATGAGTCTAGAGCCTTGACGATGAGGATTTTTATGATGTTGTGATTGTGGTCCAAGTTGTTGAAAGTCTTGATGATGATATTGATGAGAGTGATTTTCATGATTCTTAAAACTTGAAATTAAATTCTAAAAGAATGTTTCAAGTCTATGATGTTGATGTTGATGAGATGATGTTTATATTGATGAGATGAGTTGATGTTGATGATGATGTTTATGTTGATGTACTATGTCCTTATGGAACCGATGATGATGATGATGTTTTATGAGCATGTCGAGTTTTGAGAGGAGTATTGAGCACCAAAATGGGTGAAAGTGAGTCCCACTCGAACTCATTAACTATATGGCCCGCGTAGGAGAGAGGATTGAACCGCAATGCAGATGTTTCCTTGTCCCAAAAGAGGACTGATGTTTTTCTTGTGGATCCACTGATTATGATGCCCTTTACCCCGGGCAGGGTTCTGGATGAATGTTACAACGGTATCGCTTCGTTGTATCATCACTGGCTCATAGGTGATGGTTGTCAGTTAGAGAAACTCCCGACTAGGTTCCATTTTGATAGAACTCTGATATTGGTGTGATGGTATGAGTCTTGATGGATGCTGATGTCTTACTATCTACTCATTATCCTTCTCCTAGACCAGCATGAGTTCACTGATGTGAGTTGAGTCAAGTATTCCTTGAGATGAGCCTGACGTATTGATGATGTATTGATGAGATATTGATGGGTCATTTGTCTACTCTTTATTCATGCTTTAGATAGATATCTGACATTCTGATGGAGTATGATGTTGAGTTAATGTTATCCCTATACTGTTCTATCTATATTGTTACGTTCAACCATCTTACATATCGTACATTCCATATACTGATGCCACTTGGTGCTGCATCGTTTCATGATGCAGATACAGGAGGTAGAGGACTTCAGTAGATGCATCGTTAAGGTTTAGGGATTCTAAGTTCAGTCATTGGTGAGCCCTTCTTGCTATCCGAGGGAGCCCTTTTTCTTTATCTGTTATTTTATTTATTCAGCTGGGTAGCCATGCCTATCATGGTACCCTCTTAGACTGTCTGGCTAAGTTAGAGGCTTCATAGACATGAGTTAAGATTTGATGTGAGGTCTTTCCCTCTTAGAGTTGAGTTAGTAATACTATTTACTTATCAATGATGTTGAGACAGAGTTTATTGGCCATTGGCCCTTCTTATTGATATAGCTACCTTATTATATTGTTTCCGCTATGCTTGATGCTGGATGACTGTCCTGAGATTGAGCGGCTCGCTTGGGGACTAGCAGTAGTCAATGGGTGCCAGTTACGCCCAGGGTACCCTCCCGAGGCGTGACACATATACCAGATGAGTTTTCTTGAGAATTCGAGCTGTGACGTCGAGTTTAGTTGAAGAATTTGAGTAAATCCTTTATAGGCAGGTCATGGTTCTTTGAGTTCTTTTGTCACAGTCAAATTAATAATCAAGCTATAAATTACCATGATTGAATGTAGAAAAATATTGGCATTGCTTGTATCATTATTGTTGATGATCATTGATTGGATCATATCACACAATGTAATTGGAGAAGATATGTTGCTTCACAGAGGTGTTGAATCCAAAGAGGTTAAGTAGACCTACGGTATATTTACTCTTACGAGCAATTTTAGCTTTGACCTCATCATTTGTCATGAAGATGTAATGATAAATAGTTACGCGGATGACATAACACTCAACATCATTTTACAAATGACACCATACAGTGCCTCTAGAAAGATAGCTCATTATTTGTAGCTCGATGGAATGGATTAGTCCAATATAATTGAACTTTCAGTAAAATTTGTATTTATTGGACTTGAATCATTAGCTATAGTGAAACAAAAAATTTACTTGTACTAAAATATTTTGACAATAGCTTGAATTTGTTAAAGATTTAAATTTAACTAAATTTTGCCATCCATAGTACCTTTGAAAAATAAAAGTAAATATGACACTGCATAGTTTCAAGAAAAACGGAAGGAACAATTCTCACTTAAGAAAAAAAACTCTCTCTACAAAGAGCCTGACTGCATTGGATCATGTTGAAGAATCATCATCAGGAAACATTGTTATATATGGAAATTCGACACTTGGCGCCTGCGTATGAAGGACCGAGGTAAAATTAATAAGAGACTCCAGTGTGTTAGGTATGACAACAAAAAGTTGTTTTTACCAAAGGAACTGAAAAATGACTTTGTAAACTTTTATACAAAAGTCAGTTTCTTTCACAATGCACTCAATTTGCAATTCTGAACGAAAGTCAGTTTCTAAAAGAAATTCATCAATAGACTATCTAATTTGCTAAGGGATCCTTTGATTCAAAATAACGAATTTAAATAGTATAATTCCCCACCATATGCAAATATAAATATATAACACAAATAGTTGATTTAAAAATTTTGATTGAATAGCTAATATAAAGAATATAATTAAACACAAAATAAATAAATCATCAATTTTTATATCAAGATTAATACTCTAACTCCATGTATGAACAACCTCTAATATTATTTTCAATCTTCAATATAAAAAATTCATTTTTCAAACAATAATTAGTTTTTCAAAAACATCCATCATGGAAACCATAGATAAATAAATAGTTGCATTGTAATATAAATAAAGTTAAGATAGAAGCATTGACCATGTCATCAATGTAAATCTGATCAAACTCACTATCATGTTCATTGGGTAGGTTAGAACTTGGAGGTTCACAATTCTCGAAGAGTTAATCCATATCAGTGAAACCAAAACTAGCATCAGAATTTATCCCCCTATTTGACTCACTTCCTTGAGTAGCACTCACATGTGATGTAGTGACATTGTTGTTGGGTTGAGACATGTTTGGTTCACCAATATACTACTGAAAATCAATATTTGCAGTATTTGTATCCTGCATTGTTGAATATGTTGCTGAATCCAAGGCATAGTCATTTTGAACATGATGAATCCCATTGTTAAACTCTACCCCAGTTGTATAATAAGTACTCCCAATGATTGATCCCAACAATTGAGATAAAGGTTCTTGTTGTGGTTGTAGCCCAATAACACTGTCATTTTCGTGCGATGGTAAAGATGGGGTATTGAATGGGTTGAGATATTGGGGATCAACTTGAACTTGTGGGTGATAGACCTACTGCAAAGGTGAATTCTCTCTTCTAGCAAAAATAGTGTTATTTGGTTGAAAGGAAATTTCTGGGCCTCTTTGGGTTTCTTGGTTGTACTATTCTTTTGGGGGTTGTTATTGTAGATTTGTAACATTCGTTTTTAGATGAGACACCGTTCCAAATTTTTCAACGCTACTTTTTTGTAAAGAACCACTTGAGGATCCTACTTGACTTGAAGGGTGACGAGTAGATTTTCTCTCTCGTGGAGCTATCCAAGCATTGGTACGACATTTATGTGAGGTGTTAGACAGAAAAAAAATCAATAGTAAATTATTAATTCAAAAAATATTGACTATCATAGTTGAAGGCACGTTATAAATGAAAGGAAACAGAGATTACAGGAAGAACAACTGCAACAATTTAAAAGAATATCCAAATTGAGATATATATCACACAGAATATAGAAATATAAGGAATAATATATTTCTATATATTTTTTACTTGATCATGAGTTTCTAGTTCAAAAAGATAACAAGAACTTATTTCAATATCCTTGATGTATAGATAATCATATGGTAGATATATAATTATGATATTTATTGAAAAATTGACATTCAACATATGAAGTCATTGTGAGCTGATTGTGTTGATCTAATAAGTGAACAATAAATATCTCTCAAAAATTATAAACTAAAGATAGATATGATATGATATGATATCATTGAGTTGAATATTCTCATTGAGTTGAATATTCTTTTAATAAAAGTTTTAACTATTAAAGCTTCATATTAATGTCTAGATGTTTATTGGCGAAAGTGATATAAAAATTTATGAAAAATGACTTCCCATATTTTTCCTTAAAGATGTCTTTTGCTAATCAAGTACAAGAAAATAATTTCTTTATAAGAGAAATGTCTTACTCATTAAATAAATGATATTTCCTTGTACAAAATACACACAAATAATACAAATATAATTCATCACTTAAAATTTAAGGGACGTACCTGCAGATGGTTTGCTACTTGAAGCGAAGTAATATCAGGCACATTCATTATCCTATGAATAACACTCAGAAAATATCCTATAAATCAACTCATAACAGTGTAAAATCATTTTAATTTAACATATATCCGTAAAGAAAGATAAATTATACAATAATATATTAGTTTAAGCATCTTAGTCCTGAGTAAATTGACAATGAATATAAACATGAAGTCATACATAGTTGTGAAATGAAACTTACTGCCTTCATCAAGTTGGTTCACATCTATCATGAATTTCGCATGAAGATCTGTGATCCATTTGATACGAGACTTTCGTACAACAACCTCAGTAGCACTGCTCTGACTCTTTGCTCCTTTAATTTGTTTTCTACCTTTCTATCTCCTCAATTTGTACTTATCATTTGATGCAACAAGTGCAGTCTCATGGATATTATTGCTCTGCTCATCAATAGTAATAGGCACATTATTTTTTCTACACCTTGTTCTTTATCACCTCCAAAAAAACTATTGCTATCAATATTATCAACATGCTTGTGATGATCACCATTTTCTTCTAGTCCTCCTCTAGCTTTTTCCTTTGTTTTTTTTTTCGCAATACAAATTGCATTAAGTACTTCACAATTTCTTGGGAAGTGGCTTTTCCAAATAAAGATGAACTCCATATTGAAAAGCCTTCTTTGCTAAGCATGTATCGTATTTATCACACACACCTACATTATTATTATTGAAAATTAGTCATTAAAATTAAATTATATTGCAAGCATTATGTAAGGGTTAGTTTGATTTTTATTTTTTATGACAATAAGTTCTTCAAAACAGCTATAAGGAATAAATTTTTAAGAGATCCTTTTATCATCTCCAATTCTATTCCCACTCTAAGGAATAAATTTTTAACATATATACTCAATTAAGAATTACCAATTAAAATCGTATGTCATATGAAGGATGACTCAATCTTAGTAAAAATAAAAGTTGGGGTGTTACAGATATCATGTAGGAAAAAGTATGTGTTAAAACGTTTGAATGTACAAAGTATGCAGGCATGCAATGCATGTGACTTATCATTACTGCATTTCAATGTTAGATGACAAGGGAACATAATATAGAAAGAATCATATATCTAAAGAAGAGTAAAATACAATATGCCATGAAATTCATGATGCATGAAAGGCAATAGTGCTCAAATATAGTGGGTATGTGACCTCAACCGACATGAGTAAGACCAAGGGAGCTATTACTTGGAATCCCGATGAAATCCCCTCACCGGTACAGAGGTGGTCTACTTGCCAAAGGTAAACCATACTTTTATCTTACGGAAACATCACCCATTTCATATGAAGTAACCCTCTTACGGGAAAATCACCCATTTCGGATAGGATTTTCATATCATATAGCATAATACTTCACTTTACAGGAACATCACCCATTTCGTATGAAGCAACCTTCCTTATGGGAACATCATCCCTTATAGATAGGATTCTCATAACCTATGTTAGGCATATAATTCAAGAAAAGAGAGAGGATCCTCAGTCCATCGGTGCTAAGTCGGCATCCCATAAGAATACATATATGTATATATACATACACACTTTTGAAGAGGCAATAGTCATTTCAAATCCGTTTGATGCACATTTTTGCGTTAATGCCAAACCATAATTTATAATCATAATACTTATACGTAGGAATAGCTCATTTACATATACAAGATGGTGCAAGCACCCAAAATGCTCAAAAAGCCATAATTATCGTCGTATATGTGATCACATTCTTGTCATAACCATAATCCTATCAAAATAATTTCATAAAACATAATTGGGCTTAACCCACTTCATAATTTCCATAAAAACCAATGTCCATGAGTACACATGCCATGAGTGATGTGAGAAAGCATGGGTGATATAAATTCAAGCTAAAATCAACATTGTAATATGAAATTGAAGCAAATCCATAATTAAATCCACATTTAAATCATAATATAAATCACCCATGCATAAACCAAGCTTTAAAGGGGACATGCATCTTCATAACTTCATAACATCAATATGAATCATCATAATAGGGATTAAAATAACTTACAATTGTGAATAAAGTACAGCCCATACATCGATTGAATTTAATAGAATCTAATAATGAAAACCTACATTTAAAGTAAGCTTAATTTCATGAAAATCAATGGAAAAGAGTTTGGGTCTTCTTGTTTGAAAGTGACCAAGAATCAATTCCACATACCTTGATTAGAAAGGTGAATATGGGAAGAATTTAGCATGAAGTTGAGACCCTAATTGAATCCTAGCTTGAGTTTTGAGAGAAGAACTTGGAGAGTATTTTTAGGCATTGATTTTAGAGTATGAGTGTTTCTAATGAGAATGAATTAAAATGAAGTAGCATCAGCTGATTTAGGTGCTTAAGATAGGTGAAAAAGCCATAAAACACTTTTAAAATAAACCATGATTACTTAAAAGCCATTAATGAAACAGATGAATGTTGAGTCGTCATTGGCCTCACAGGAGGGCTACACGCCTGTGTGATGCCACACAGTCCGTGAGATGGGTCGTGTACCAGCACTTAGAAAATTTTCCGCAATCAAGTTAGGAGAAGGTGATTCCATACTTTAAAAAATTTTACATCGCAAGCTATACGGTGGGCCACACGGCTCGTGACACACCACAGTGACTGTGTGGGTGGATGTGTGACCACACTTGGCCTTGTTTCTTGGTTTTCCAGGTGCAAGGCCATCATATGTCTCATCACACGGTCCGAGAAGTACCACACGGCCCGTGTTGGGTTCCGGTGTCACATGCCTTAGCTTGAAACTCCTTGTCGAGTCCCGGTAATCGAAATTATGGCCAAGTAACCCTTCACTGGAGGCCACATGGACACGAGCCATGTGGGCCTCCCATGAAGTGATACTTGGTGGACTTTCACAAATAACTCATCATCTTCAATCATAGACTCAATTTACTCAAAATGGGCACATGGAAGAACAATCCTATGCATTAGGTTAGCCTTGCATACCTGAGATGATTGCTATCAACACAATTCCCTTGGAACTCCCTCTTGACTACTCAATCTCGACTTTTCTCAAGCCCTAGCGTGTTAGCGTTGTTAGAAAGAGTATATACAATGGGGTTTTAGACCCTTTTTTCGTGAAAATGACTTACATTTGTCGTGCATGGGTTTTAGAAGATGTTAGGAATAGACTAGAATGCCGCTCAAAATATTAGAAATTTTCCAACCACAAAATAACCCAGTCCGCGATGCGGACTGGTCGCATGTAGCTCATTTTTGGCAAAAATCTTCCGGAATGAGTTTTCTCAACCCCGTTGAAAAATTTAAGAAAAACGTAAGTCACCCTTTATGATAGGTCCGTGATGCGGCTCTATCGCGAGCTCTCACTATTTTTCGTTTTGGAACGGAAAATTATCTTTTGACTCGGTCGCTCTAAAAATCGATCGAGACCCTTCCCCACTCAATTTGTCATGCTGATCACAGATCTGGCCTCAAATTTTTCGTCTGAGCATTAGAAGATGCATTATGAGCACATCTTTCCTCTAGGGGTATTTAGGTAATTTTACTGGGCGTTACATCATCTCCCCCTTTGGATTATTCATCCTTGAATGATGAGTAGGAGTGGTATTAAAGCACAAATGGACTCAAGATTCATCTTTGAACAACTCAACTTCTCAACTCTTCATCGACCTCAATACATCTACTCAGAACATCCAAATATACACATCAACCAAGGATAGAAACATCAAGTTAAGGTAAGTATAGGAATATTACCTTCGATGTTCTTGTCATCAAGCACGAATAGGTGCAGGCATTTAGTTCTTATACCTTCCTCAGCTTCTCACGTCGCTTCCTCAACCAATTGGTTCCTCCACAGAACTTTAACAGTGGCTATCTCTTTGTTTCTCAGTCTATGAACCAGTTGATCAAGGACCTAGACTGGAATTTCCTCATAGGACAAGCTATCTTTGACTCCAGTGCTCTCATCAGGGATCACCAAATCAAGATCTCCGATGCACTTCTTCAACATAGAAACGTGGAACACATAATGGATTCTGTCTAACTCAGAAGGTAACTCTAGCTCATAAGCAACCTTCCTAATTCTCCTCACAATCTGATAAGGGCCAATATAGCGAGGACTTAATTTCCCTTTCTTCCCAAACATCATGACACCTTTCATGGGCGATACCTTCAAGTATGCCCAATCACTCACCTCGAACTCTAGATCTCACTCACCTCGAACACTAGATCTCTTCTCCTTACATTGGTATAAGATTTCTGACGGCTTTGTGCACTCTTTAACATCTCTCTAATAATATTCACCTTCTCTATGGCCTGGTGGACAAGGTCAGGTCCAATTAACTCAGCTTCTTCAACCTCAAACCACCCAATGGGTGATCTATACCTCCTCCTATACAAGGTCTCCTAGGGGGCCATTTGAATGCTCACATGATAACTATTATTATATACAAATTCAATTCGTGGTAGATGGTCATCCCAACTCTCTTACAAGTCAAGGAAGCAAGCTCTCAACATATCCTCTACCATCTGAATAATAAGCTCAGCCTCAACATCCGTTTGTGGATGCGACTGTACTCAAATTTACCTTGGTACCCAATCCCTTCTGGAAAGACCCCCAGAAGTGGGAAGTAAACTGGGTTCCTCTGTCCGAAATGATGGATAAGGGAACTCCATGTAACTTCACAATCTCTTGGATGTACATCTTGGCATACTCCTTCGCAGTATTAGTTGTCTTAACTGCAAAAAAGTGTGTTGATTTAGTCATCCTGTCTACAATCACCCATGTGGAATCATGATGCCTCCATAATCTTGGTAGGCTGGTGATGAAATCCTTGTTAATCATCTCCCACTTCCACTCTAGGATCTCAAAGTTTTGAGCCAAGCCACTTGGCCTTTGATGCTCAACCTTCACTTGCTGGCAATTCGGGCACTTTAAAACAAGCTCTACAATGTCCCTCTTTATTCCACTCAACCAATAGACTTCTCTCAAGTCATGGTACATCTTAGTGGAGCCTGGATGAATGGAGTATCTAGTGTTGCGGGCCTCAGCCATGATCCTCTCTCGGACACTGTCAACATCAGGAACACATAGCCTACTCTGGTATCTCAACACTCTATCTCCCCCTTTGGGGAAGACCATCACTTTTTGTTTGTGGACAACCTTCTTCAATTGGAGTATGATAGGATCTCGATCCTGATTCTCTTTTACTTCTACTACTAGGGATGATGCAGACCTACTCTAAAATTGATCCCTCCCTCATCATTCTCCTCAAGTTGGACTCCCAATCGAGCCAACCTATGCATTTCCTTCACTAGCTCCTTCTTCTCTTCCTCAACATGGGTCGTGCTAAACATCAACAACCTGCTAAAAGTATCAGAAACAATGTTAGCTTTACCTGGGTGGTACAGGATACACATATCATAATCTTTGAGCTACTCCAACCATCTCCTTTTTTCGCAGGTTGA
Organism: Solanum rostratum; assembly: GCA_029948455.1. Taxonomy (NCBI): domain Eukaryota; kingdom Viridiplantae; phylum Streptophyta; class Magnoliopsida; order Solanales; family Solanaceae; genus Solanum; species Solanum rostratum. The sequence continues at coordinate 53,339,535 of CM057053.1, forward strand.
GCTCTTTCTGACGGAAGACATACTGCAGGCTTTTGTGGTCAGTGAACACGTCCACATGCACTCCATATAAGTAGTGGCGCCAGATTTTAAGTGCGAACACTACCGCCGCCAACTCAAGATCATGGGTCGGGTAGTTCCTCTCATGAACTTTAACCTGCCTAGAAGCGTAGGCTAGCACCTTCCCTCTCTTTATCAATACACAACCCAGCCCAACTCTAGATACATCACAATATATCACAAAATCCTCTATTCCATCAGGCAACATCAAAAAAAGTGGGGTGGTCAATCTAGTCTTCAACTCTTGGAATCTCTTCTCGCATTCCTCAAACCACTAAAACATGACCCTTTTCTGAGTCATCTTGGTCAATGGTGCGGATAGGGAGGAGAATCCATCGACAAATCTACAGTAGTAGCCTGCCAGCCCCAAGAAACTCCTTATGTCAGTTGGAGAGGTCGGTCTTGGCTAGTTCTTAACCACTTCGATCTTCAGGGCATCTACTCGAATTCCATTACCCGAATCCACATGTCCTAAGAAAGCCACTAACTTGAGCCAAAACTCACACTTTGAGAAATTCGCATATAATTCATGGTCCTTAAGAGTTTGAAGGACAATTCTAAGGTGTTTGGCATGCTCCTCCTCATCCTTTGAATACACAAAAATATCATCAATGAGCACGATTACAAACATGTCAAGGTAGGGTCTGAACACTCTATTCATCAAGTCCATGAAAGCCGCAGGGGCGTTCGTCAACCCAAAAGATATGACCAAGAACTCAAAGTGGTCGTAATAGTCCTGAAAGTTGTCTTTGGAACGTCACATTCTCTTACTTTTAATTAGTGGTAACCCGATCTAAGGTCTATCTTTTAAAAGCATGAGACACCTGAAGTTGGTCAAGCAGATCATTTATCCTGGGAAAGGATATTTATTCTTGATTGTGACCTTGTTCAGTTGCCTATAGTCTATGCACATTCTTAGAGACTCATCCTTCTTCCGTACAAACAAAACGTGAGCACCCCAGAGAGAAACACTTGGCCTAATAAAGCCCTTCTCTAACAAATCCTTCAGCTGCTCTTTCAACTCTTTCAACTTAGTGGAGACCATCCTTTATGGGGGAATTGAAATAGGTTGCGTCTTGGAAAGAACATCAATCCCGAAGTCGATCTCCCTATCAGGAGGGACTCCAGCTAAATCTTTATGGAATTCCTCAGGGAACTCATTCACAATCGAAACTAACTCAAGAGTAGGGGACTCAATATCATCAGATTTAACTCAGACGAGGTGGTAAATACACCCTGTAGAAATTAGCTTTCTAGCCCTCAGGTAGGAAATAGACTTACACTTGGGTGCAACAGAACTTCCCTTCCACTCTAGGACTGCTTCATTCGGAAATTGGAATTTGACAACTCGGGTCCTGCAATCTATGGAGGCATAGTAGGCATGAAGCCAATCCATACCAAGGAATACATCAAATTCAACCATCTCCAATTTTATCAAATTAGCTAAAGTATCCCTATGATAGATGGATACTACACAATCTCTATAGACCTTCTCAGATAGGATAGACTCAACATTGGGAGTAGAAATAATATAAGGCTCAAGCAAGCACTCTGGAAAACCTCAAACTTATTGGCCACATAGGGTGTCACAAAAGACAACATGGCACCCGCGTCAATTAATGCATAACAATTAAAAGAAAGGACTCGGAGCATACCTGTAGCAACATATGGTGTAACCTCTTGGTCCTATCGATTACCCATCGCGTACAGGCAGTTCGTCTCGCCTCCTGCCCTCGTAGTAGTAGCCTTCTATTGACTGCCCGCAGGGGGCGCTGTAGAAGACTAAGACTTATTACTCCCGTCAACCCATATCCTCGTCGAACACTCACCCTACAAATGGTCATGCTGTCCGCATGAATAGCATTTGTGCCGTCATGACACGCACCAAGGTGAAGTTTGTCACATCTGCCATAAGGTGGATTTTCTCTCGAGCCTACGGTCACGCTAGCTTGGGACTGGGGATCCTGAGCTTTGAAATTCTTGTGACCATAAGATTTTTGCTCATACCTATTTTGCTAAACAAGCGCACTTGCCACTGAGGGTACATAGTTAGAAGATCTGTTATGAAAATGGGTTCTATCACCCTTATTCTACTTCTGTTGGCTAGGCTCTTGCCCTGCCGATTCGGCCCTCTTACTCTACTGCTCTTCCTTATCCTTCTCAGTTTGCTTGGCACAGATCATAAGTCTAGATATGGCCGTGCCTGGAATCAGCAATGCTACCTTACACTCTGCCTTTACCTGCCTGCCTAATCCAGACATGAACTTCCTCATTCTCGCTCTCATATCAAGAACCATCTCTGGGGCATATTGGGACAGCTGAATGATCATGAGGTTGTACTCTTTGATAGTCAACCCCTCTTTTTTCAGGTTCACAAACTCCTTAACCTTCGCCTCCCTCAACTCTTGGAGAAATAAGTGGTCGAGGAAAGCACTCTCAAACTCCTCCCACTCAGCAAGTTCAGCATCCTCACTTCTACCATCTTCCCACTGGTTATACCAGACATTAGCAACATCCTTAAGTTGATAAGAGACTAGCTCAACTCCCTCGACCTCATTAGCGTGCATATCCCTCAAAATATTGCACATCTCATCAATGAAGTATTCCGGGTCTTCCTCAACCTTAGACCCCGTATAGACCGGCGGGTTCATCCTCAAGAAATCTCTAAGCCTGGTTGCAGCTGTAGGCTCTTGGGAGCTGGAGCTAAGGGCCTGGGGACCTCAACTATTTCCCTAAGGGGCCACCAACTTAGTGAGTATAGCAATGGCTCCCCTAAAGTCTACTTCCGAGGGGAGGCTGACTGAGCTGGTGGTGCCTGCGGAACCTTAGTATTTCTTGCAAGTTGACCCCATCTCTTGCCTCAGTCTAGTTAGGGACCTCTGGTGGGGAGTTCTCAACGTTTAGGGATGAAGAATCTCTTTGGGTAGTAGTGTTTTTAGGAGGCATTATCTGCAAATGCGTAACGCACAAATTATAAGAGAGTTTCATAGAGTCAAACTCTATCGCACGAACTCAGAATATCAAACAAGTGTAACCATTCCTAATGTCCTATAGCCTCCTGTTTATGAAGTGTGGTCCATAACACACACATAAACAAGACTCTACTAGGCACGACTCATAGACTCCCTAGGACTCTTGAACTCTGTTCTCTGATACCAAGTTTGTCACGCCCCGCGAGGATACCCTAGGTGTGGCTGGCACCCAGAGACTATTGCTAGTCCCCAAGTCAACCACTCAATCTAAAGGTAGTCATCAAACATCAAGCATAGCGGAAGCAAATAAAATAAGGTAGTGAGCTACATTAACAAGGGCCAATGGTTAGCAAAATCTATCTCAACATCGATGATAAGTAAGTAGCATTTCTAACTCAACTCTAAGAGAGAAAGACCTCACATCAAATCTCAACTCATGTCTATGAATACTCTAACTCAACTAGATAGTCTAAGAGGGTACCATAACAGGCCATGGCTACCCAACTCAATAAGCAGAAATAACAGATAAAGAAAAAGGGCTCCATCGAATAGCAAGGAGGGCTCACCAATGTCTGAAGTCAGAATCTACGTACCTCAATGATGTATCTACTGAAGTCCTATAACTCCTGTATCTGCATCATTAAACGACGCAGCGTTGAGTGGCATTAGTACATGGAATATACGGTATATAAGATGGCTGAATGTATCAGTACAAGTATAACAGTATAGGGATAACATCAACTCAATATCATACTCCATCATAACATCAAATGTCCATCTAAAGCAAGAATATAGAGTAGACAAATGACCTATCAACATCTCATCAATACGTCAGACTCATCTCAAGGAATACTCAACTAAACTCACATCAATGGACTCATGCTCATCTAGGACAAGGAATAATGAGTAGATAGTAAAATATCAGCATCCATCATGACTCGTACCATCACATCAACATTAGAGTTCTATCAAAATGGAACCTAGCTGGGAGTTTCTCTATCCGACAACCATCACCTATTAGTCGGTGATGATACAATGAACCGATGTCGTTGCGACATCTATCCAATACCCAGTTCGGGGTAAAGGACATCACCATCAGGGGATCAATAAGAAAAAACAATAGTCCTCTTTTGGGACAAGGAAACATCTGCATTGTGGTTCGATCCCCTCTCCTACGTGGGCCACATAGTTAATGAGTTTGAGTGGGACTCAATCTCACCTATTTCGGTGCTCAATACTCCCCCTAGAACTCGACATGCTCATATAACAACATCATTGGTCCCATAGGGACATAGTACATCAACATCAACATCATCATCATGGTCCCATAGGGATATAGTACATAAACATCATCATCAACTCATTAACATCAACATCGTGGTCTCAAAACATTCTTTTAGAATGTATAAAAAAATTTCAATTTTTAAGACTCATGAACATCGTGCTCATCAACAACATCATCAAGACTCTCATCATTTTTTGACTAAAATCACAACATCACAAACATCATCATCGTTAAGGCTCTAGATTCATCCCCTAAGTTCATTCTTGCATTCTTTAGTGCAACAGGCATAAAATTTTGTAAAATTATTCATGAAAACAAGTTATGCAGTAAAAAAGTTTATGATTATCATAAACTTAAGAAAAATTATATGAATTACGAAGAATCTCAATAGAATACTCAAGGACTTTCACATATAACTCATCATCTTCAATCATAGACTCAATTTACTCAAAAGGGGCACATGGAAGAACAATCCATGCTTTAGGTTAGACTTACATACCTGGGATAATTGCTATAGACACAATTCACTTGGAACTCCCTCTTGGCTCCTCAATCTCAACGTTTCTCTACTCTCCTCAAGCCCTAGCGTATTAGCGTTGTTAGGAAGAGGATTTAGAATGGATTTTGACCCTTTCTTCATGAAAATGTCCTATATTGATCATGCATGGGTTTTAGTAGATGTTAGGAGTGGACTAGAATGCCCCTCGAAATTTTAGAAATGTTTCGGCCGCGAAATAACCCAGTCTGCGACGTGGATTGGTCGCGTATAGCTCAATTTTGGCAAAAATCTTCCTGAACGAGTTTTCTCAACCCCATCAAAAAATTTAAGAAAAACATAAGTCACCCTTAGCGATGGGTCCGCAACGCGGCTCTGTCGCAAACTCTCACTATTTCTTGTTTTGAAATGAAAAATTATCTTTTGATTCGGTCGCTCTAAAAATTGACCTAGACCCTTCCCCCACTCAATTTTTTGTGTTGATCACGAATTTGGCCTCAGATTTTCCATCCGAGCATCAGAAGACGCATTATGCGCACATCTCTCCTCTAGGGAAATTTTGTAATTTTACCGGGCATTACATACCAACTCTCCGAATTCAAGCTACCCGTCAAGCGGTGGATGATTGTAACACACGGTCCCTACATGGTAAAATCATGTAAGCATAGAGTATGCATTAGTATATTTGAATGTACTAAGTATGCGGGCATGCAATGCATGTGAGTTATCAAACCTGCATTTCAATGTTAGATGATAAGGGCACATAATATAGAAAGAATTATATATCCAAGGAGGAGTAGTAAACAATATGCCATGGAATTCGTGATGCATGAATGCGATGATGTTCATATTTAGCGGGGATGTGACCTCAACCGATATGTGTAAGACCCAACGAGCTATAACTTGGAACCCTGATGAAATCCCCTCACCGGTAAAGAGGTGGTCTACTTGCCAAAGGTAAACCATACTTCACTTTACGGGAACATATCCCATTTCGTATGAAGTAACCCTTTTACGGGAACATATCTTATTTTGAAAAGGATTTCTCATATCATATACAAATACTTCACTTTGTGGGAACATATCCCGTTTCCTATGTAGCAACATTCCTTCCGGGAACATATCTCATTTCGGATAGGATTCTCATAACATATGCTAGGAACATACTTCAAGGAGAGGGAGAGGGCCCTTGGAGATAACCCTGACGCCCCCAATCCATCAGTGCAAAGTCAACATCCCACGAGAATATATATAGCATATATTTACATACTTTCAAAAAGGCAATAGTCATTCAATTTGGTCAATTCACCTTTAGGCTCAAAAGCCAAATCATAAGTCATAATCATGATACTCATGCAAGGAATAGCTAATTCACATATACAAAATATTGCAAGCATCGGAGATGCTCAAAGATTCATAATCATAATACATGTATGTGATCATATTCTTTTCATAACCAACATCTTATCAAAAGGCATTTCATAAAACATAATTGGGCTTAACCCACTTCATAGTTTCCATAAAGACTAATGTTCATGAATGCAAATGCAATGCATAATGTGAGAATAGCATGGATAATATAGATTCAAGCTAAAATCAACATTATAATATAAAATTGAGCGAATCCATAATTAAATCAACATCTAAATTAAATGTAAATCACCCATGAGTAAATCAAGCTTTAAAGGAGACATGCATGTTCATAACTTCATAATTTTAATGTAAATCATCATGATAAGGATTTGAAGAAATTTAAAATCATAGATAAAGTACAACCCATATATTAATTAGATTAATAATATCAAATAATGAAAACCTACATTTAAAGTAAACTAAAATTCATGAAATCAGTTGAAAAGATTTTTGGGTCTTCTCGGTTGAAAGGGACCAAGAATCAATCCCACATACTTTGATTAGGAAGATGAATTTGAGAAGTATTTAGCTTGAATTTGAAACCCCAATTGATTCCTAGATTGAACCTTGAAGATGAGACTTGGAGAGAATTTTGAGAGTCTAATTCTAGAAACTAAGTGTTAGTCTTGAATGAGGGTTTAGAATTAGTGTAGGAGATGTTTAGGAATATAAAGAGGGCGGGTGTTAAAATGGTCTTAAGAGCCATGGGGATGGGTAAAAATATCAAAAATACATCAATAAAATGCCCTTTTAAATTTTAATCTGAACTTGACATGATAGGCTTCACGGGCAATGAAGCTCTTCATGGTTCGTGATGGCCTCCTGTCTAGCCCAGACAGATTATACAAAAAAGGGCATAACATCTTCCTCGAAACTCGAAATGAGGTGAGACAAGATGAATTGGAAAGATAATCCAATGAGATTCAATTTGATATGCCGTGGGCCACCAGTGCCTTTTGTGCTAAGAGATATGAGCATTTAAAGTAGACCCTTATATCAGTACTCGTGAAAAACATAGCCAATGGAATTCAGCTTGAGTTGATGTAGGAGACCTATGATGGCCTTAATCAACATAAATAAGCTTGAATTAAAGGCTTGAAAGTGAAACTTAGCTTGAGCTTGACGATCCCATACTTAGAACTTTCAATGCGGAGGAAGTTCACACGGCCCATGCGACAGTACACGGGTTGTGTCAAGGAACGTGAAATGATACTTTGAAAAATTCTATCATGCAAAGTTACAAGGAGGTGATTCCACACTTAGAAAAATTTTGCCTCGCGAGCTATATGGTGGGCCACATGGCCCGTGACAAAGCACACAGGCCGTGAACCTGGTCGTGTAACCATACTTGGTCCCAAAACTATGGGGTTTCAAGCCAAGGCCACCATACGACCCACCACATGGTCCCTGAAGTGTCACACGGACCGTGATGGGTCCCAGTGTGGTGTGCCTTAGTTTAAAACATCATGTTTAAGGGCCAAACATTCTACAAAGGCGAAGGGCCACTCCATGGAGGCTCCACAATGGTCGTGCGACCTCACACGAATCATGAGGGCTCCCATTAAGCATCACCTTGGTCCAAAACTTTTGCAAAACCAAACTTCCATGCTTCATTGAGGTCGTACAAATTTTGAGACCTTACATCTTCTCTCCCTTCGGAACATTTGTCCTCGAATGTGCAAAAGCAAGGCTTGAAAGACTTAACTTAGAACCTGAAACATCCAAACATAAGATACAACACATAACATATCCCTTGAAAATTATGAAGTAATTAAAACTCATGCCAATGCATATTAAAATCATTAAAAACATCATAAAAACCTTTTTAATGCACATGTATGCATGTCATGTCATGAGACTCAAGAATGGAAGAATTAGGACCATTAAGAATAGGAAGGACCTAATACCATAGGCTTGAGTAGATTGAAAAGGTTAGAAATATCATCACATCATACTTGATTCCACTCCCCCCATAGCACCATCCACATATTGATCCCTCTAAAGTACGCTAACCGAAGCCACATCCTTGTTATGAAGTCGCTTCACTTGTCATATCAAAAATCTCGACCGGAGCTTCCTCCATAAGATGAATTCTCCTCAACCTCAAAACCTTCTAAAGAAAAAATAACACTAGTATCACCAACAACTTCCTCAACATAGATATATGCAAAACTAAGTGACTAGAGCTCAATTCCGGAGGTAAATCCAACCTCTAACCAATCCGCTTTAGCAATATTACAAGGACCTACATACCGGGGACTTAGCTTTCCCTCCTTCTCGAAATGCACCACACCCTTCATAGATGAGACCTTCATAAGCACCCAATAATTACACAAAACTCAAGATCCTTACTTCAAACACCCAAATAAGACTTTTGATGACTTCGAACCATCTTCAACCTTTCCTTAATCAATTTTCACCCTTTTGTAGCCTCCAACGCTAAATCCATGCCTATAGAAGTCATTTCATCTTCACTTAAACTACTTCATTAGAGGTCTACACTTTTACACTATAAAGCCCCAAACGGTGTTATACCAATGCTAGCATGAAGGAAATTATAGTAAACAAACTTAAGAAGTGGTAGATGATTCTCCCCAATTAACCTTTGAATTCCAACACACAAGCCCTCAACATGTCTTCTAAAGTTTGAATTATCCTCTCGGTTTTTCCATCAGCTTGAGGATAAAAGGTGGTGCTCAACTTTACCTTAGTACCAAGCCCTCCTTAAAACGACCTCCAAAAGTGAGAAGTAAATTGGGTACCGCAATCCGATATGATAGACCTAGACACACCATGCAACCTCACTAACTCTTAAATGTACAACATTGCATAATCTTCGGCGCTAAAAGTAGTCTTGAGTGGTAGGAAATGAGCTGACTTAGTCATTCATTCAATGATAACCCAAATGGAGTCAAACTACCTATGGTCCGGGGCAAACTAACCACAAAATCAATATTTACATTTTCCCCCTTCCAAGTAGGGATCTCAATGTCTTGAGACAAACCACCGGGCTTTTGGTGCTCTACCTTCACTTGTTGACAACTCGAGCACTCGAGTACGAACTTGGCTATGTCCTTCTTCATACCATGCCACCAATACACCTCCTTCAAATCCCAACACATCTTAGATGATTCTGGGTGAATCAAATAATGAGTGTTATGGGCTCCACTCACGATTATTTTCCCTAATATCACGCACATCTAGAACACATAACTAACTTTGATACTGAAACGCACCATCTCCCCCTTGGGAGGAAGCCTCTATCTTATTATTTTGGCAACCTCTTCAATGCAACCAATGACAATTCTAGATCTTGCGTAGCCTTAACATCAACAACCACAAAAGATTCAGCCCCATTCTGAACATAAACACCAACATTAATAGAGTCGGTCGACCTAACAACCGATGTAGCCAAACGGTGAACATCTTTTGTCGACTCTTTCTCCCCTTCATCAACATGAGCCATACATCCTATAGATAGTTTACTCAGAGCATTGTCTATAACATTTTCCTTGCCGAAATTACATTGTACACTCATGTCATAGCCCCTAAGGAGTTTCAACCCTCTTCTTAGTCCCAAGTTAAGATCCCTTTGAGTGAACACATATTGCAAACTCTTGTGGTCGATGAAAACATCGACATGCACCCTATACAAGTAGTATCTCCCAATCATCAAGGCAAATACCACTGCCGCTAACTAAAGAATATGAGTCGGGTAGTTACGCTCATGCACCTCTAATTGCCTTAATATTTAAGCTATCACCCTAACATGTTTCATAAATGCACAACCCCTACCCAAATCGAGAATCATCATAATACACCACCAACCTATCTAAGCCATCCGGTAATGCCAAAACCGAAGCCAATGTAACCCGGCCTTTCAAGGTCTTAGAACTCACCTCACACTCATCCGACCATACAACTTGGCCTTCTTTCTATTCAACTTGATCAACAGAGATGCAATAGATAAGAAACCATCAACAAACCTTCCATCAAACCTAGCCAACCCAAGAAAACTTCGAATATCCAAAGGAGCAAGCATGTCAAACGATGCACATCCTTCACCAACTCTCTTTTTGACCTCATCTATAAGATTGCTACAATATCTTCCTCCCCTGGATTGCATTACGAGCTCAAAGTACCTCTCTCTATTCAATAGGGAGGGATAGAGATAAGAAATCTTAAGATACGCACCATCGCACGATTAGAATCATGAAAAGTGAAACATTTTTTAAAACGCCTTGTCGCCTCCTACCTATAGATGTGGCGCGCTTCACACCCATGAATAAGACTCTATTTGACGCGGCATGTTGGACTTCAGGGACCATTTATAAACCTAGGGCTCTGATACCATCTTTTGTCATGACCCAGATCCAGGGCCTAGAAGTGACACAATGAACGGAAACCCAAGAGTCCCCGAACAAGCCTCAAAGTATCCAAATCCACATCATTGGTTCAGAAGCGCATTCAAATAGTAAACACATATTTCTAAGGGATGGGAAAATAGTGCTCACGCTATGGGGATATCGAAGGGAAAAGGATTTACATGGATTCACATAGTATATAACACATAAGAACTAAGGGGCAGGTAAGTATGACTCACTCTATGGGGGCAATACGGGGCTTAGGATCTTCCACTTTTACACATCAAACATACATACATATCATAATCCCCATAATCAATCCATGATAGCCATATCCAATAGATAACCGAATTTATAAGCTTCAATATATCACATAACATATAGAATCTATGAGGGTCTAAAAGTTGTCCAACAATGCCTCTAGTCATAAGATGGGACGAGGGCCAAGACATGTGCTGGGATCACCCTCAATTAAGAAGATAAATAGAAAACAACATAAGTAGATGGAAGCTGGTTTGTCATTGGAAGATAGGACCTAACACAATATCAACTCTCCAAATTTGAGCTACCCATCAAGTTGTGGATGATCATAACACACGGTCCCTACATGGTAAAATCATGTAGGCATATAGTATGCGTTAGTACGTTTGAATGTACTAAGTATGCGGGCATGCAATGCATATGACTTATCAAACCTGCATTTCATTGTTAGATGACAAGGGCATGTAATATAGAAGGAATTATATATCCAAGAAAGAGTAGTATACAATATGTGGTGGAATTCGTGAAGCATGAATGCAATTATGTTCATATTTAGCGGGGATGTGACCTCAACCGACATGTGTAAGACCAAGCGAGCGATAACTTGGAATCCCGATGAAATCTCCTCACCAGTACAGAGGTGGTCTACTTGCCAAAGGTAAACCATACTTCACCTTAGGAGAACATATCCCATTTTGTATGAAACAACCCCCTTACGGGAAAATATCCCATTTTGGAAAAGATTTCTCATATGATATGATATGATATAATATCATAATACTTCACCTTACAGGAACATATCCCATTTTGTATGAAGCAATATTCCTTATGGGAACATATCTCAATTAAGATAGGATTCTCATAACATATGCTAGGCACATAGTTCGAGGAAAGAGAGAGGGCGCTTCGGGATAGCCCTGAAGCCCCTAATCTATTAATGCTAAGTCAACATCCCACAAGAATTAATATAGCATATATTTACATACTTCCAGAAAGGCAATAGTCATTTTAATTCGGTCAATGCATATTTAGGCTCTAATGCCGAATCATAAGTTATAATCATGATACTCATGCAAGGAATAGCTCATTCACATATACAAGATGGTCCAAGCACTCGAGATGCTCAAAGAGCCATAATCATAAGACATGTATGTGATTAAATTCTTTTCATAACCTACATCTTATCAAAAGCCATTTCATAAAACATAATTGGGCTTAACCAACTTCATAGTTTCCATAAAGACCAATGTTCATGAATGCAAATGCAATGCATGATGTGAGAAGAGCATGGGTAATATAGATTCAAGTTGAAATCAACATTATAATAAAAAATTGAGTGAATCCATAATTAAATTAACATTTGAATCACAATATAAATCACCCATGCATAAATCAAGTTTTAAAGGGCCTCCCGTCTAGCCTAGATAGATTGTACAAAAAAGGGGATAACTTCTTTGTCCAATCTCGGAATGACGTGAGACCAGATGCATTGGATTCAAAGAGATTCAATTTGATAGGTCGTGGGACACCCAGTTTCTTTTTTGCTAAGAGATATGACAATTTAAAGTGGACCCTTTTATTGGTACTTGTGAAAACTTAGCCAATGGAATTCCTTTGAACTTGACTTGATGTAAGAGACCTATAATAGCCTTAATGAACATAAATAAGCTTAAATTGAAAGATTGAAAGTGAAACTTAGCTTGATCTTGAAGATCCCATACTTATAATTTTCAATGCGGAGGAAGTTCACACGGACGATCACACGGCCCGTGTGACACTACACGGGTCGTGTCAAGGACTGTGACATGTTACTTAGAAAAATTCTATCATGCAAAGTGACGAGGCAATGATTCCATACTTAGAATACTTTTACATCGCGAGCTATATGGTGGGCCACATGGCCCGTGACACACCACATGGGCCGTGTAACCATACTTGGTCCAAAAACTGTGGGATTTCAAGCCAAGACCACCACACGGTGCACGACACAGTCCGTGAAGTGTCAAATGGACCATGAGGGGTCCCAGTGTGGTGTGCCTTAGTTTAAAACACCACATTTAAGGGACACACATCTTCCAAAGGCCAAGGGCCACTCCATGGAGGCTCCACACAAGCCGTGCGACCTCACACGGACCGTGAGGGCTCCCATGAAGCGTCACCTTGGCCCAAAACTTTTCCAAAACCAAACTTCCATGCTTCATTGAGGTACAAATTTTGGGTTGTTACACTATGGTGGCATTAGGTTTTTTATTGTGAAATTTTTAGATGCTAAAGGAGGATATAGAGCTCAGATTAAAGTGTTGCACGCTCCAAATGTTTGATGATTCAATTTATCTTTCTTGTGGAAAATAGGGAATATCTCGATCATGGGTTAGTACTCATTGGATATGTAGGGGGCACTACGAGAAAAGCATCCAAGATGCGCTACTCATAGTACATTCATTAAGGTTTGGAATGGCTGGAAACAATTAAAAGTGCAAATTGCGCAAGCAAAGCCGATAAACTGACCTCAACACAATGACTAGGACTCGACTGTAATTAAAATTCATCTTCCTTTTTTCAAGGAAAACCATTATACACATTTTAATAAATATAGATGTATGTATTTTTCCCGTGAACCTTGTTATCCATTTACAATCTGCATTCTGTATGACTCCACCTATTCCTCTGATATTGTTTCATGATTTGTTTCTCTATCAATGTTGAGTTTAAAGTCCTTAGTTGGTGGGTTATATTTGACTAGGTTTGTTGTGAGCCTATGACGTTGTTTCTTTTTATTTGTTAAGGCAAAATATTCAACAGTTTGATTGAGAGTTGATGTAATAGTAGCTACTTTTTTTGGTTGTGGTGATAGTTCTCATTTCTTATCAACCATATATTCCATAGGAAGAATGGGAAGGCATATTCCCATCACATAATATGATGGAATTTGATGTTTAGATTCCTAATATGTTTAGCCCAGTTTGGGTGTTGTCTATTTTACAGGCTTTGGATCTCTTGTACGACACCTAAGGCATGCCATAGTCATCGAGCTTGGGAGCAAGTCATGAAAATATGTTCTATCATTTTTTAGCATTGATAGAAAGAATAGCTCTCACTTACATCTAGGCCTAGAGATGATAGGTAACTACACGTGGGTAGATGTTCATGCTGGCATAACTATAGGAAGAACTTTAGCTTTTTTGGACAACATAGTTTCCATATCAATTTAAAGTTGGGACTATTTGGGGGTTCACACCTTTTTCAACCCAGGAAATAGTAGATAGAGTTTGTAGTAAGTATACCCATTGGTTTTGGATACCATTAGGACTTGTCTTGTGATTTTTCCTATCTTAGTGTTGTTTGGGAATTGGCATGAAGAGTTTGTTAAGAGCCAATGTTCGCTTGGGGTTAGAAAATCACTAAGTTTTTTGTTGGCGTCCTATTTTTTTAGCGGTCCTTCAATACATTCTATCAAGGTTTGATTGATTGGTAACCATTTATTCACCCATAGATATATGTTTAAGCCACTCCCCATGGTCCATATTAACCTGCTGTGTAGTAGCTCCATCCAAGTAGTAGGTTTTTCCATGTCCTACTGTGATTCCATTTTGATCTAACTTTGGTATCAAGGATGTTTTTTCGTGTGTATTTTTTAAGAGGGTGGATGCCCATAGAGCTTCTGGGTTTTTATGGGCTCTCCATGCTAGTTTCACCAAGAGAGTTTTATTTTTTAATGGTGTTTCTTGTATTCCCAAGCCTCCCTCAGCCTTGGGGAGATTGATGATTTCCTACCAAATTAGATGGAGTTTACGTTTGATATCCGTTGTTCCCCAAATAAAGTTTCTTTGGATTCTATTTATCTTTTTTGTGACAATGATAAGACGGCTAGTAGATCTTATAAAATATAAGTGGTATACTGTTTAGACATGCTTGGGCTAGGGTAGTTGTTCCTGACATGTTTAAAAACCTTGTTTTCCATCAAACTAGTTTTTCGTATAGGTTATCAATTATAAATTGGTAATCCTTTGGGGAAGGTTCCTTGTGGAAAATTGGAAAACCCAGGTACTTTTCAAACTTGGAGCCTATTTTGATCCCTAGATCGATTGATAGTTGTGTTTTTGTGGCTATATTGCAGATTGTTTTTGCCTTGGAGTAGTTAATGGTTTGTCCCAAGTCCCAACATAAATCATGGAGGACTTGTGTTATGGTATGGCAGTTTTGGTTGTCTGCTTCTGCCATTAAGACTAAATCATTGACAAAGAAGAGGTGAGATATGTAAGGGCCCTTCTTTGAGATTCTAATTGGCTTCCATACTTTATTTTCACAACATTCTTTATTTTTTGAGATAGCATTTCCATGCACAGAATAAAGTGGTATGAAGATAGAGGGTTGCCTTTCCTGATGCCTTTCGTTAGTGTGAAGAATTCTATTTTTTCACCATTCAAGAGAACTGCAATCCTACTGGTAGATATGCAAGACATTATGAGATTTATGAGTTTGTCTGGGAAGTTGAAATAGACAAGGGTTCTCTGATTGAAAGACCATTCAATCTTGTTGAAGGCCTTTTCCAGATCTATTTGATTAACAAATTTGCACGTTTTCCATTCATTTTTTAAAGTGTTTGATTGTTTCTTGGATAATTATAGTATTATTTGTTACTTGTCTATTTTTTGGAAACTATTTTAGAATGGGCCAATTTTCTTATCTATAAAAATGGTTTAATTTGTAGGGCGATAGTTTTTGTAATGATTTATAAGTGGTGTTGCATAAGCTGATGGGTTTGTATTTCTTAAGATCTTGCACTCATTTTATCTTTGGGATCATGCAGATGTATGTGTCATTGAACCTATGCTGGAATTCTACCATTTTTGAAGGATATCTAGCATAGCTTTATTATGGAGGTGTTAACTATGGGCTAGTATTTCTGAAAGAAAAATGAGTGTAGGCCTATCTCACCCTAGGAGGGTTCTCTTGGTATGACCGACGCTTGAAGAACCATTATTAATTCCCCAAGAGAATCACCTGGCCTCATCATCACATCATACTTAACAACGGAAGAATACACTAGAGTAAAAGACTATGAAGTAAGTTAAAGAATTAAGTCTTCATATAAATAGCAATTTCCAATGAACAAGAGTTGGAAAGAAATAACAATCAACTATCTCCACTCAATATCTATGAAGCCTCTATCCAATCTAGAAGGTACCAAGATAAGTATCGGGATACCTCAAAAGAAAAAATAATGATACTCAATAAAGAAAGAAACAAGCTCCTCCAAATAGCAGAGAGGGCTCATCAAGTATGGAAGCAAGAGTCTAGACTTCAACGTGGGTCTTGTTGAAGGCCCCTATCACCTATATTTGCATCATTAATGATGCAGGCCCAAATGATCGTCAGTACATGGAATATACTGGTATGTAAAATGGTTAAAGAAATAAGTAAGCTCAGACACAAGGTAATTAACCTAGCTCCACAATAAACACATCTATCCATGACTTAACTTAGTGAATATGCATGTTTAAGACTAAAATCATACTTTGAAAATAGTCTCATTATTATGCAACTTGTTTTGAAATATTTCATATCATATCATGCATTGCTTGCACGTTTCTATTAATTGATATTCAATTTAACCACCTTTAGTTTGGTGATGCACAATGAAAGCAACGTCATTGCCATGTGTAATGACCCAATAGGCTATTTTGAGAATTTGTCCTGCTATTTTTTTAAAATATCCTTCTCGTGCATTTTAGTGGGTATTTCAGATTATTCAATAACCATGACTATTTAATTTATGGGTAAGATTAAATAAATAATATAAGTGGTGTACTAAATGTTAATTTGTTTAAAATCCTATATCACTTATTCAGGTATGTTGGAATAAATTAGTGGAATTTGTTATTTTAGTACTTAATTAATTTGGAAAAAAGAAATAAAAGTGGAAAAAAAAAAACCTTACCAGCTGCATGAATGAAGAACCGCAAGAGACGAAGGATTACGGTAAGATTTACCTTACATTTCATCATTAATTATTGGCAGTAACTTGTTCTATACGTGTGATATAGTGTAACAATAGTAACATATATTAATATGGGTTAGATAATATGGAAGGTACTTAATCATGTTTCTCGCACTTTTTTTCTTTTATTTGATTTCATGGTATATTTTTTTTAGTTAATGATTATGTCATTGAGCCAAAGAATCTGTAATAGAGAGTTAAAAGTAGAGGTTGAATTGTTTATATGACATGTTAGGCGGTTGGTTACTGGAAAAGTTAAGGTGACAACTTTGTTAATTATTAATAAGTATATAATAATTGTTATTGTTGTCTAAGGAACATGGGTTGTGAGTTGAGAAATAAATGAAAATAATTGGTGTAACATAAAAGGAAACTACCCGCATAGTAGCCATGTTGATAACTTCATTATCTTGTGTACCCACTGATGTAAGGTTCAATGCTCTTGGTTGGATGGTTGTTACTCATATATTGTTTTGGATGATTGTTACTCCTATATTTATTTGGATGGTTGTGACTCATATATTGTTTGGGTGATTGTTACTCATAAACTGTGTTGCTACTCATATGAAGGAAAATGTTTGTTTTATGATTAGCTTCGTTAGTGTAAGTTGGGGAAACTATCTGGTGAAACAAAAATAGTTCTTAAATATATATATATTAGTCTAGAACGAGAAGTAAGGTTGTAGAGAGATGGGATTTGTTTTTGAATTTTTATTTTGGAATTGATTAATTTTTGGGTCTACGCTAGATGTATAATAACATGGTATTGTTAGTTTTGAAATTTAATTGTGAATTCTTTTTTTATTAGATCGTGGTGATTAAGATTCTATTCGAAAGGGGAAGGCTCAAGACCTGCAGTGAGTGTGCAATGATTAAGCAAGTGAATTTTTTAACCTTTGTTATGTATATAGAATCTCGTGCTTCCTTGTGTGAGGTGTTGAGAATGATTTTGAAAGGTATTGTAATGTTGTATCAAGACTCTGTTGTTATGAATTATATTAAAATTAGTCATCTTCTCATCATTGTGTAAACATGCCTATTGGCATTGATTTTTGTGACAAATGTTATGTGAACTGAGAAAGAATAAGAATTAAAAGGATGTATCATTTCAAGGGATGTGTCACGCACCGCGACGGATACTATGATTCGAGAGATATGTCGCACGCCATGATGAGTACTATGATTCGAGGATTGTGTCACCCCGTGATGGATGCATGGACTAAAAGTCCCCCACGGGTCCCGGACTGAGAGACAATGGGTGTGTATTACTAGGTCAGGCATGCATCATCATACTTGACATTGCATTGCATTGCATTGCATTACACATCATTATTATTTATGAACTTGTGAGTGCCTTTTGTGGAACTTGTGATGGATGAGTGTGATATTTACGTTATTGATCTATAAATTTTGGTATGGTTATTGAGCTATATGTTATGTACATTGTGAATTGTTAGGTTGGGTTGATTTTATGCAGGTTGTAGTTGTGGAGGTTCGGTTGAAGGGTTAGGAGTACCCATATTATGTATAACTTAATTTTGTGTTTAGTAGTTCACTTGTTGGGTACCCTGTGTTTGGTACTCACCCCCTTGCTACTTTATTTTTTTAGGTTACTAGCCCAAATCTTCATGATACCCTCTATTCTTCCTTGTCTGAGGCTTTCTATGGAGATTGTGTGAGGCAGTTGTTTGTCATCCCAGCTGACTTCTCACTCCTATTTATGATTTTGTTCTACTCTAGAGACAATATCATTTGATACTTATATTTTCTTTCAAATCTATGGTGATACATTAGAGGGTTGTGCATGTGACAACCAGGTTTTGGGGAAGTTTTTAATTAAGTTGACTTATTATTCGTAGTTAAACCTTTATTTGCATTATCCTTCCACACTTTATCGTGATAATTAGGTATTTGGATGACTTGTCTTGGTGGGATAAGATGAGTGCCATCACATCAATTTTTGGGTCGTGATAGATGGTATCAGAGCCCAGGTTCATAGGTCTCACGTGGATACAAGTCGAGTCTATGTAGAGTCTCAAGGATCGGCATGGAGACGTTTGTAATTATCTTTGAGAGGCTATGAAAAATGTTAGGAAACTTATGTTTACTTATTCTCTCTTATTGTGCATGGTTATGTTCATTAGTAGTGAGTTGTGTCTGTGTTCTTTTGATAGATAGTAAGGACTAGAGCTACTGTTGCCGGTGGTACAGGTGAGGCAATTCCCGAGATAGCAGTTGAGGGCCTAGTTAGAGGTAGGGGAAGAGGCTGATCTAGAGTATGTGCCCGAGGAGTATGCACAAGTTAGAGGGTAGGCTAGAGGGGCTTCTCGAGAGCAATAGATAGAGGTTGGTGATGACCAGGTTCCTTCAGAGTACGTAGCCTCACTTTTTCTGAAGGATGCTTTATTGAGGGTATTGAATGTACTTGAGAGTTTTCTCTGAGTGGTAACTCGACAAGCATGCCAGGTGGTTCTCAGACTGGAGGAAGAGCTCAGACTGCAGATCAGCATCAGACTTTCATGATTCGCGATCTAGTATAATAGCCACCATTGGGTCGTTGAGTTGAGTTTGATCCTGCACTTGCTATTGAGGTTCGGGGCTATATTAACTGAGAATAACTGAGAATGAGCAGCATTGCTATGAGATGTTTAGGAAGATAAACCCACCTTAATTTCAGGGTGGGAGGATAGAGGATGCTCATGAGTTTCTGACTACTTGTAGAGAGCTGTTGGATACTGTCGGCTTAGCTGAGTCACACGAGGTTCGATATGTTACTCTTCATCTTCGTGGGCCAGCCAGAGAATGGTGGAGGACATATGTAGGATCTTTGCCAGTGGGATCTCCCACAGTGTCTTGGAGATGTTCTCTAGTTCCATCTATGATCGGTTTGTCCCTTGGAGCATGAGGGAGGAGAGCCGCTTGAGGTTTGAGAGTCTAAGGCAGGACGACTTATCAGTCACTTAGTATGAGACCTGTTTCTTTTAGTTATCTAGACATGTTGCAGCCATTATTCAAGATGAGATAGAGAAAGTTCGTAGGTTTGTGAGAGGACTAGCCTATTCTATTCGACAGGAAGTGTTTAGAGTATCTAGGGATGGAGCCTTTTTCTAGTCTATTGTGAGTGCAGCTAAGGAGGCAGATTTGATAAAGAGAGAAGAGTTCAGGGACCCCAAGAGGGCTCGTGCATCCGGTCAGTTTTCTGGTACCTCATCTAGAGGTAGAGAGAACTACAGAGGGAGTGGCACATTCTAACGTCGAGCACTAGTTCATGCATCATTACCTACTTCTAAGGGTGGTCAGACACATCATGGATCTTATAGTAAGGGTCATGACTTGTATGGTTCGCAGCAACGACCTACAGGGCGACACATCTATAGTAGTTCCTCAAGATCAGCATATCAGTCTCGGAATCAGAGATTTTGTTATGGTTGTGGAGATCCCGATCACTTTATACGATAGTGTCCCTCATTCAGGGAAAAGGAAGTCCTTATCTCAGTTCTTTAGTTTAAACTAGACAACTGGCACCACCACCATATAAGGGGCTAGGCAGAGCTTAGATAGATAGAGGTGGTCACACTTTAGGTAGAGCGGCGAGTGGTGCCATAGTTCTGCAGGGTGAAAGTAGAGGCATTTCTCAAATAGGTGGTGGGAAGGGATCACAGTGTTATGCATTTCCAGGGAGGCCCGAGGCAAAGACTTCTAATGTAGTCATCATAAGTATTATCCCGGTTTGTCATCGATCTGCGTCTGTATTGTTTGATCTTGGATCTACCTACTCTTTATATATCCTCCTACTCTTCATATAGATTTGACTTGCTATGTGATCATATGGCTGTACCCATCTATATTTCTACACCAGTATGTGAGCCCTTAGTGGTGGATCGAGTGTATCGATCTCGTCTTGCATATATGGCTTGGTATAATACTCGGGTAGATATCATTATTCTAGAGATGGTAAATTTTGATGTTATCTTAGGATGGATTGGCTTTCTCTATATCATGCTACTCTTAATTGTTATGGTAAAAGTATAACCTTAGCCATTCCCGGTGTACCAAAGATTGAGTGGAAGGGTGACAGTGGTTCTTATCCTAGCAAAGTTATCTCCTATATCCATGCTCAGAAATTGATTGATAGAGGGTATTTGTCTTACTTGGCTTTTATTTGGGATACTAACCACCTTCTATGGAGTCCATTCCTATGATTCAGGAGTTTATTGATGTGTTCCCTATGGACCTTCCAAGTGTTCCTCCGGATAGGAATATTGACTTTCCTATTGATCTAGAGTTGGGCAATAAGCCCATCTCCATCCCTCCATATCGAATGGCTCCAGCTCAATCGAAAGAATTAAAGGAGTAGCTCCAAGACTTGTTGAACAGGGGATTTATTTTTCCTAGCGTGTCACCTTGGGGTGCCCCAGTCTTGTTTGTGAAAAAGAAAGATGGGTCTATAAGGATGTCTATGGATTATAGACAATTGAACAAGGTGACTATCAAGAACAAGTACCCTCTTCCCCATATTGAAGACTTGTTTGATCAGCTTTAGGGAGCGACTTTGTTCTCTAAGATTGACTTAAGGTTTGGTCATCATCAGCTGATGATTAGAGCATTAGATATTCCTAATATAGCTTTCCGAACCTATTATGGTCACTTTGAATTTTTGGTGATGTCCTTCGGATTGACTAATGCCCCTGCAACATTCATGTAGTTGATGAATAGGGTGCTTCATTCTGTACTTAGATTCTTTTGTGATAGTGTTTATTGATGACATATTGGTATATTCCAAGACTGAGGATGATCATGTTTGTCACTTGAGGATAGTGCTACAGAGGTTGAGGGAGTAAAAATTATATGAAAAATTCTCCTAGTGTGAGTTCTGGCTGGATTTGGTGGTATTCTTAGGGCATGTGGTATCTAAGGAAGGGATTCGAGTGGATCCTGCTAAGGTTGAGGTAGTAAGAGTTTGGACACGGCCTACTTCAGGTACTGAGATTCATAATTTTGTGGGGTTACCTGGGTATTATCGGTGGTTTATTAAGGGTTTTTCTTCCATTGCAACCCCATTGACTAGATTAACTCAAAAGAATGTAGCCTTTCATTGGTCCCATCAGTGTGATTAACTCAAAAGAATGTAGCCTTTCATTGGTCCCATCAGTGTGAGGCGAACTTCCAAAAGCTCAAGACTTTGTTGATTTTAGCTCCAATTTTACACTACCTGAGGTAGGTGTGGATTTTATGGTGTATTGTGATGCTTCAGGAGTTAGTTGAGGAGGTGTGTTGATGTAAAAGGGGAAAGTGATTGCCTATGATTCTAGAAAATTGAATGTTCATGAGAAGAACTATCCTACCCATGACTTAGAGCTAGCCGTTGTGGTTTTAGTGCTTAAGTTGTGGCGTCGTTGCTTATATGGGGTACACTATGAGGTCTTCACTAATCATAGGAGTCTTCAGTATATTTTTAGTCAAAAATATCTGAACTTGAGGCAGTATAGGTGGAATGAGTTTTTAAAGGAATATGATTTGACCATCTTATATCATATGGGGAAGGCTAATGTAGTGGTCGATGCCTTGACTAGAAAGACTTCTAGCATGCGGAGTCCAACCACTATTCAAGTGGAGGAGCGACTTTTGGCCAGGGATGTTCAGCGTCTAGCTAATGGCCTGGTCAGGTTACAACTTTCTGATGAGGGTGGTGTACTTGCTTTCATTGAGACTCGTTCTTCCTTAAAGGCCAGATTCGAGAGCGCCAGTTTGAGGATGAAAAGTTGTGTCTCATCAGGAGACAAAGTGATTAGAGGAGAGGCTAAGGAAGCAATGTTTGATCCTGATGGTGTTTGGAGGATTGGAGGTCAAACTTGGGTGCCTAAGTTGGGTGACTAGATTAGATTGATTCTTAAGGAGGCTCATTGTGCTTGTTATTCCATTCATCTAGAAGCAACAAAGATGTATCATGACCTGAGTCAGCATTACTGGTGGTGTGGCATGAAAAAGAACATCTCAGATTTCGTGTCCAAGTGTTTAACTTGTCAGCATGTTAAATGTGAGCACCAACGGCCTGGAGGTGAGTTTTAGAAGATACATATTCTTACATGGAAGTGGGAGCGTATCACCATGGAGTTTTTGGTGGGTTCGCCCACTACTGTGGGTGGTTATGAATCAATCTCGATACTTGTGGATCGATTGACTAAGTCTGCCATTTCATTCCTATCAAGGTAAGGTATGTGATAGAGAAGTGTTGAGCTTTATATCAATCGGATAGTTTGACTGCATGGTGTGCCTATTTCTATGATTTTAGACCGTGGTTCACTCTTCACTTCACATTTTTGAAGGGCCTTGCAGCATGGTCTAAACTCAATTGGATATGAGTTCAGCCTTTCATTCTCGGACAGACGGATAACTCGAGCAGATGATTTAGGTGTTGGACGACATGCTTCGAGCGTGTGTGATTGCTTTTGGTACCCGTTGGGACCAACACTTGCCCTTAGCAGAGTTTGCCTACAATAATTGTTATCACTCCAATATTCAGATGGCTCCATTCGAGGCCTTATATGGTAGACGGTGTAGATCTTTGATTGGTTGGTTTGATTCTACTGAGATGGACTCATTAGATGCAAACTTCCTTAGAGATGATAAGGAGTAGGTTCGTATGATTCAAGGTAGGTTGTTGACCGCTCAGAGTCGTCAAAAGAGTTATGCAAATAAGAGGGTTGGAGCTCTAAAGTTTATGGTGGGCGATCATGTTTGGCTTAGAGTGTCACCTATGAAGGGTGTTATACGTTTCGGTTAGAAGGGAAAGCTTCACCTTCGATTCATTAGTCCATTTGAGATCTTGGAGCGAGTTGAAAAGATGGCTTATAGATTGTCCTTGCCACCTAGCTTATCATTTGTACATCTTGTGTTTCATTTCTCCATGCTTTGGAAGTATGTGCTGGATGAGTCTCATATACTTTCATTTGATTCGGTGGTGTTGAGTCTAGACTTGTCATTTGAGGAGGAGCCTATAGGTATTTTGGATAGATTGGTTCCAAAGCTTAGAAACAAAGAGATTACTTCCGTGAAAGTGCAATAGGGGACTAGAGAGATGGAATCTGACATGCATGCTAAATATCCTCATCTTTTTTAAGCTTCAGGTACTTCCTTCTACCTTATGTTTGAGGATAAACATGATTTTTAGTGATGGATAATGTAATGACCTATTAGGCTATTTTGAGAATGTGTCCTCCTGTTTTCTTAAAATATCCTTCTCGTGAAATTTAGTTGGTATTTTGGACTATTCAATAACCATGACAATTTAATTTATGGGAAAATTTAAATAAATAATATAAGTACTGGATTAAATGTTAATTTGTTTAAAATCATATATCACTTGTCCATGTATATTGGAATAAATTAGTGAAATTTGTTATTTTAGTACTCAATTAATTTGGAAAAAAAAGAAAATAAAAGTGGAAAAGAAAAAAAAGAAAGAAAACCATACCTACTGCGTGAACAAACAACTTCAAGAGACGAAGGATTACGATACGATTTACCTAATGTTTCATCATTAATTGTTGGCGGTAACTTGTTCCATAAATGTGATATAGTGTAACAATAGTAACATATCTTAATATGGGTTAGACAATATGGAAGGTACTTGATCATGTTTCTTGCGCTTTTTTTCTTTGATTTGATTTCATGGTATAATGGTTTTTAGTTAATGATTATGTCATTAAGCTAAAGAACCTGTAATAGAGAGTTAAAAGTAGAGATTGAATTGTTTATATGACATCTTAGGCGGTTGGTTACTGGAAAAGTTTGCAAGGTGACAACTTTGCCAACTGTTAATAAGTATATCATAATTTTATTGTTGTCTATGGAACATAGGTTGTGAGTTGATAATTAAATGAAAATAATTGGTGCAACATAGAGGGAAACTACCTGCATAGTAGCCATGTTGATAACTTCATTATCTTGTGTACCCACTGATGTAATGTTCAATGCTCTTGGTTGGATGGTTGTTATTCATATATTGTTTTGGATGATTGTTACTCATATATTGTTTTGGATGGTTGTTACTCATATATTGTTTGGATGGTTGTTACTCAAAAACTGTGTTGCTAATTATATGAAGGAATATGTTTGTTTTATGATTAGCTTCGTTAGTGTAAGTTGGGGACACTATCTGGTAAAAACTAAGATAGATGTTAAAACTGTATGTGTGTGTGTATATATATATATATATATAGATAGATAGATAGATAGATAGATAGATATAGATAGATATATTTTAGTCCAGAATGAGAAGTAAGGTTAAAAAGATGGAATTTCTTTTTGAATTTTGGTTATAGAATAGATTAGTTTTTGGGTCTATGCTAGATGTATAATAATATGGGTATTGTTAGTTTTGAAATTTAATTGTTAATCCTTATTTGATTAGATCGTGGTACTTTGGATTCTATTCGAAAGGGGAAGGCTCAAGTCCCGCAATGAGTGTTCAATTATTAGGGAAAATGAATTTCTTAACATTTGTTAAATATATAGAATCTCGTACTTCCATGTGTGAGGTGTTGAGAATAATTTTGAAAGGTATTGAGTTAATTTTGATGTTGTATCAAGACTATGTTGTTGTGAATTGTGAATTGTATCAAAATTAGGCATGTCCTCATTATAGTGTAAACATGCCTATTGGCATTGATTTTTGTGACAAGTGTTATGTGAATCGAGAAAGAATAAGAATTGAAAAGGATGTATCATTTGAGGGACGTGTCGCACACTGCGATGGATAATATGATTTGAGGAACGTGTCACATACCGCGATGGATACTATGATTTGAAGGTCATGATGCATGTCGTGACAGATACATAGACTAAAAGTCCCCCATGGGTCCCGAACTGAGAGACAACGGGTGTGTATTCCTAGGTCAGACATGCATCATTATACTTGACTTTGCATTGCATTACATTATACATCATTATTATTTATGAACTTGTGAGTGCTTTTTATGAAAATTTTGATGGATGTGCTCGATCCTTATGTTATTGATCTATAAATATTGGTATGGTTATTGAGCTATATGCTATGTACATTATGAACTATTAAGTTGGGTTGATTTTATGCAGGTTGTAGTTGTGGAGGTTCGGTTGGAGAGTTAGGAGTACCCATATTCTGTATTACTTCATTTTGTGTTTAGTAGTTCACTTGCTGGGTACCGTGTGTTTGGTACTCATCCCCTTGCTACTACATTTTTGTAGGTTATGAGCCCGGATCTTCGTGATACCCTCTATTCTTCCTTGTCCGAGCTTCCTGTGGAGATTGTGTGAGGTAGTTGTTTTCCATCCCTGCAGACTTATCACTCCTATTTATGATTTGTTCTGCTCTAGAGACAATATCATTTGATACTTGTGTTTTCTTTCAAATCTATGGTGATACATTAGAGGCTTGTGCACATGACAACCAGGTTTTGGGGATGTTTTTAATTATGTTGACTTATTATACGTAGTTAAACCTTTGTTTGTATTATGCTTCCAAACCTTATCGTTATAATTAGGCATTTGGCTGACTTGTCTTGGTGGGATAAGACGAGTGCTATCATGTCCATTTTCGGGTCGTGACACCATGGCCGTCCAATACTTGCCAAGGTAAATAATGATCAAACCTCTCTGGGATCCAAAATCAGTGTCTATCTTTTTGGGATATAAGTTGCCCAAATTGATGGACACCCTATTCTACACTGGCAATATAATTCATTGGTTAGAGCCGTTATCTGGTCATGCCCATATTGGTGCTAAATACTCCTCCCAAGACTAAAATATGCTCATATCAATCATCTCAACCAATTCTTAAGATTTACTCCAATCAAGCTCAAGTCCAATCACTTATCAATCAACAATCAAGTCTATCAATCAAAACTTATCAAATCCCTTTGAGACGCTAGCTCAAATGATCATTTAGACTTCAATCAATCATGATCATCACATAAAACATATAGGATGCTCATTGTACATATATGTGTATAGACAAGTAGCATACTCTACATACTTAGTCATGCTCAAAAGTTACTTGACTCTGACATTCACAATCATGATCATAATTCAATCTATGCAACAAGGATTATATAGAATGATGCAATTAAGGGTTCATAATGTCAAACATAATTTAATGCTCTCTTTTATCATAGCCAGCATTCAACTTATCATATTTGTTCATAGTTATGCAGGAAAACTCGACAACCAATGAGAGTAACCTGGAGATTAAGATTATGCGATTTCACTAGTCAGATCTCTATACTCTAATTTGATCATGTGGATGAAAGGGTGCATGGATGAACTCAATCCAATGCTTTAGGTAGCCTTATATACCTGGGATGAAGTTTGACAATCAATTTTCATAGGTTTTTGGTCTAATTATTTGAATCTTCAGCTTCTCTTCTCCTCCTCTTAGCCCTGTTCTTTTGTTAGAATGCATAAAAGACTTAGGAATGGATTTAAAAACCTTTTTTAAATAAAAGATGACTTGTATTAGTTTTGGGTTAAGTTTCATAGGGGTAGGAAATGTCTGCAATGCTCTGCAAAAGAAACTAAAATTTTTTAATGTCAGGGACCTAGTCCGCGTCGTGGACTTGGTTCTTCACAACACATTTTTCTTCAAAAATCTGCCCATTGATTTTTCTAATTCCATACAAAATATTAGAACTAGCTTCAAGTGCAAATCCGTAATGCGGACCTATCGCGCACACTTTTGGAAATGCATCTTTGCCCAAAAAAATTATCTTTTGGTCTGGTTGCTCTAAAATTCAACCAAGACCATTTTCCCACACAATTTGTTATGCTGATTGTGATTCTAGCCTCAGGTTTGCCGAGAAGTCTTAGAAAGATGTATTATGCAAGCATTCTCTCATCTAGGGGTATTTTAGTAATTTTATCAAGTGTAACATTATCTCCCCCTTTGGATCATTCGTCCTCAGAGGAAGAGAAATCTAGGAGCCCACTTAAGGCACAAATCGTATCACAAACTCTAACAATCAAGAAATTTACAAATCACTCATGCAATCCGTCAACGAAGCAATTAAGCAAGTAAACAATCAATAAATCAAACAAATTATCACTCATACTCTCGAAAGCTATCGCTACTTCAAACTTGGAATAGAATGGAGCTCAAAGAATAGGAATGAATCATTATAATCTTCTCCCTTATCATTAGCAGGTAGATATAAATGTGTGTATTTAGCCTTTATATCCTCTTCACTTCCCAAGTAGCTTCTTCTATAAAATGATTTCTCCACAACAACTTGAAAGATGCAATCTCTTTGGTTCTCAACTTGTGAACCTGAAGATCAAGAACTTGAATGGGAATATTTTCATAACTCAAATTGTCCTTTACTCCAATACTTTCAACAGGCACAACCAATTGCGGATCTCCCAAACACTTATTAAGCATAGCTATGTAAAATACTAGAGAGATGGTGCTATCTCTTGTGGTAGCTCCAATTCATAAGCTACATTACCCACTCTTCATAATCTGATAAGGACCAATGTACTTGAACTTAGCTTCCCTTTCTTCCAAAATTGCATCACACCCTTCATAGGTGACACTTTCAAATAACCTAATCATCGACCTCGAGCTTTAAGTCTCTTCTCCTAACATCGATGCAGGATTTATGTCGACTGATGGAGTCTTCAATCTCTCTCATATGATTTTATCTTCTCCATACCTTGGTGAACCAAGTCTGGTCTAATCAACAATGCATCTCCTACCTCGAACCAGCTAATCGGGTATCTATATATCCTTCCATAAAGTGCTTTATATGAAGCCATCTGGATACTCGAATAGGAACTATTATTATTGGAAAACTCAATCAAAGGAAAAATGGTCATCCCAATTTCCCTCAAAGTCAATGATGTAGACCCTCAACATATCCTCTAAAGCTTGAATTGTGCGCTCTGCCTGATCATCAGTTTGTGGGTTGAAGGCAGTGCTAAGGTTGACCTTCGAACCCAAGAAATTCTGGAAAGATCTCCATAAATGGAGTAGTGAATTTAGCTTATTAGTATGAGATGACAGACACTGGGACTCCATGCAATCGAATAATCTCCTTTATGTACATTCAGGCATAACCCTCTGCAGTGTCAATCGTCTTTATTGCGAAAAAGTGCATAGCTTTTTCCATCCTATCAACTTTTACCTAAATAAAATCATGCTTTTTGCGGGACCTTGATAAGCCTGTGGACATGTGATCATCTCCCATCTGAGCTACTCGACATGGCCTTTGATGCTCAACCATAACTTATTGGCAATTCAAGCACTTAGAAACAAACTTGACAATGTTTCTTTTGATCCCACTCCACCAATAGAATTCTCTCAAGTCATGGTACATCTTAGTTGATCCTGGATGGATTGAATACTTTGAGTTTTGTCTTTTTTCCATGATTCTCTCTCATATGGCATCAACATTTAGAACACACAACCAGTCTTGATATTGTAATACTCCATCTCCCCCTTTGGCGAAAGTCATCACCTTCTTCTTATGCATATCATCCTTAAATTGCAGTAAGATTAGATCTTGGTCTTGTTTCTCCTTCACCTCCACTACTAGAGATGATTCAGACCTATTTTTTATGTCTTGTCAAAATACAACACTTTTGATGCTTAAATATTGGAATTTTGTCTGTTCTCAATGCGATGTTAGTTGGTTATATGTGTCTTTGTATTATTTTTGCAGGATTCTAGGGTTAGCCTTGATTTTGGGAAGAAATATAGAAGTTTTTGAATTTGGATGCAACACGAAACCCTTTACAGGTCGTAGGTCATTCCACGGGTCGTAGAGTGGTTTCGTGGACAATTCCAGTGAGGGACTGATTTTCTGAAGTTGGTTCTGCGAACATACAGATGACTCGTGGAATGATTTATAAGTCATAGAACATGGTTCATACCCTGAAGATCAGAGATTGGGACTTTTTGAAAATTCGTCAAACGAAACCCTCGTATGGGTCATAAACCACTTTACGGGTCGTAGAGGGTGTGTCCTAGACTTGAAGTCCAGAATTCCAGCAACTTTGTGCAAGACCCTGATTAGGGTCGTGGAATGTAATACGGCCCATAAACCAGTTCGTGAGGCATGCCAACCTAGCTATCGTATTTTGTTTAGGACATGTATTTTAAAATTATAAATAGGTTTTTCTAGGTTATTTTTCCGAAGTTTTTAGATAGTACACAGAAAACTCAGTAATTAGAGAGACAAAATAGTGAGATTACATTGGAGAGTATTGAGAACACTTATACTTTTATTTCATCTTTAATCTTATGATTCTCTTTGAAGTTGGATTAGCTTGTTCTTAATTCAATTGTGTAAGTGCTCTATTATGTTGTTCCAATGCATAAATCTTGCATCTACGCAAAGTATGAGTAGCTAAATCCACAACCAAGGTTGTGTGAACCATGAAGAACTAACAAGGTAAAACTGGATAATTTATAATTCTTGAAAAATATGTGTGCATGTATTAATTAACTCTTTTTACTTTGCATGTTTTCTAGCGGTGGCCAACATTATAACTTGCCCAGTGTTACTGACTGGACCAAGGTAATAATTAATAGGAAAAGAGATTAATTAACAGGATTCGATTGGTGTGTTCTCATCTAATCAATCAAACTGTGACAAGGGGAGGTTGTACTGGGACTAATAGGTAAGGGTTAATAATGCACACTGCGGAGATGCACACTACTCAAATTGCAGTCATTGAATTCTCTTGAGTCTACATATTTCCTTGGGTTCAACCCTAACCATGGTTAGGTTTTATTTCTTGAAAAATATACGCTACAAATTTTACCTAAACATCCTAAGCGTTACTTTCTATTTAATTTCTCTTGAGTCTAGTGTGTAGTATTCATGATGGTAAGTTTAGTTCACCTACAAATATTTGTTAGGTAATATGCTACAAATATCATCTAACTTAGTATCACTGGATAACCGAATTCTCTTCTAGTATGTAGCATGCAGGATGATAAGTTACGTTCAACAAGCCCTTTGGTCAAAGGTGAGAGGCGAATTTCACTATGTGACTTGGCCCATCTTCATAGTGTTCATTACTAATCCTTACCCATTATTCCCAGTACAACCTCCCCTTGGCCCACTTTTCTTGATTAGACGAGAACACATCAATCAAATCCTTTTAATTAATCTTTTTTCCTATTCATTTCCACCGTTGTAGAGTCAGTAACACTAGGCAGGTTCTAATATATACCACCACTAGAAAACATGCAAAGCAAAGAGAGTTAATTAATACATGCATGCACACTTTTCATAAATTATGAATTATGAATTATCCAGTTTACCTTGTTAGTTTTTCATGGTTCCCACAATCCTAGTTGTGAATTTAGCTAGTCATACTTTGCGTAGATGCAAGACTTCTGTATTGGAACAACATAATAGAACACTTTCACAATTGAATTAAGAACAAGAAAATCCAACTTCAAAGAGAATCACAAGATTAAAGGTGAAATGAAAGTACAAGTGTTCTCAATACTCTCCAATGTAATCTCATTATTTTCTCTCTCTAATTACTAGGTTTTCTGTGTACTATCCGAAAACTTCTGAAAAATAACTTTAAAACATATTTATAATATTTAAAATACATGTCCTAAATAAAATTGGATAGCTGGGTCGACACGCCACAAAAAATTGTTTACAGGTCATATTGCATTCCACGACCCTAATCAGGGTCTCATACAAAGCTGCTAGAATTCTGGATTTCAACTCTATGAAACACCCTCTACGACCTGTAAAGTGGTTTAAGACTCATAGGGGATTTCGTCTGATGAATCTTCAGAAAGTCCTAATCTCTGATCCTCAGGGTACAAACCATGTTTTATGACTCATAAATCATTCCACGACTCATTTGCTTGTTCGCAGAACCAACTTCAGAAAATCAATCCCTCACTGGAATTGTCCACAAAACCACTCTACGACCCGTAGAATGACCTACGTCTTGTAAAGGGTCTCGTGCTACATAAAAACTCAGCAATTTCTGTATTTCTTTTCAAAATCAAGGCCAACCCTAGAATCCTACAAATATAACACAAAAACATATAAAATCAACTAATATCACATTGAGAACACATAAAATTTTAAGTTTTTAGCATCAAAAGTGTTGTATTTTGATAACACATCAACATCCTCAATTTAAAATTGTTACTTGTCCTCAAGCGATGGCTCAATCTACATATGTAATAAAATAACACACAGACCTCAACCCAATGCCATAAATGACATGAATCTCAAACTTAGATACCCACACCACATTTTCAAAACAGAATCAGGTATCTATCTAGGAAACCAGTACAGACTTGTGCATGTGACAACACAACTATGACAAGTGAGGTACCATCAACAATCCACAGTCAATGAATAAGTCTAATGATAACAATGCAATGCAAGTTCCCTAACAAAAAGAAGTCTCATATTTGTCACCCAATGATGTTTTCATATATAACCTTGGGACTATGCAAAATCGCTCACTCTCACAAAAGATATTCAAACATCATGCCTAATACCATATTATTCCCCCTATACTCATGACTAAGACCTTCAACTACTCGAACTAGGATCACTTTAGAACATTTTAGGCTTGTAACGTAGGCTCAGGGGGCTTTGGTATAGTACATTGGGAACATAGTGACTAATGGCCCTCCTTGACACTACGTTCTCCTACACCATTGCCTTACTGACTTTGTTATTTTCATCTCATCCTCCCTTTCTCCTTAGCTTTTCTGGTTGCTTTCTTTTCATTATTTTACTTCTTGGCCTCGATTTCGCAATTTTTTTTCTTTTTAACTCACAACAAAGGCATCACTTATTTTTCTTGCACCCAGTACATGATTTTCCTTTTTTCTCCGTATCACTAACTCTCCCTCTCATTTTTGTGTTTCATCCTTACACCAACCACCCTCAACTTAAGCTTTTGGCCAAAGTAGAGGTGCACAAAATCCATTATTCGAAGTAGGGCCACTTTTGGTAGCCACCCTCAAATTAGGCTTCTTTCCTCAGTCAAGGTGCACATTGTTAAAGGAAGGACCAGGGCCAATTTCAAGATTTTACAACTAACAAAACTAGGTTAATTAAGAGTTTGCAAAGAATAGGTAAATGTTATGTAAGGACTCGAATTTTTGAGCGGCTTTACCGAACGTCTTAGTATCGTCCCGAGAGAAAATTCGCTAAGCGTCGCTCCATAGAAGGCCTACACGAGCCGTGTGAAGCCACATGGTCCGTGTGGCCTTCCATGGAGGGGAACTTGGCCAAGATTTCGAGGAGTGGAATGCAATGGAGGATTTCAAACCAAGTGAGGGCACACGGGCACCAACACGGTCCATATGGTTTGTCACGGGCCGTGTGGCCCTCCGTGTGGCTCGCTACATAAAATTCTTTTGAAGTACGAAATTACCGTTTTGTAACTTTTTCATGCAAAAATTTTCTAAGTGATATTTCACAGCCTTTGATATGACCAGTGTAGCATCACACAGGCAGTGTAGTCGTCCGTGTGGTACTCCTTAGCTTTTGATAGATTCAGAGT
This sequence comes from Solanum rostratum, assembly GCA_029948455.1. Classification (NCBI taxonomy): domain Eukaryota; kingdom Viridiplantae; phylum Streptophyta; class Magnoliopsida; order Solanales; family Solanaceae; genus Solanum; species Solanum rostratum. The sequence continues at coordinate 53,372,923 of CM057053.1, forward strand.
ATTGGCACCACAAAATTTGTCTAAGTGTAGGTTCACGGGCGTTGTTCACGATCCGTATAACGACTCACAGACTATGTAGGGGGGCCGTATGGACCTGACAGTTAAAATTTCACCTGTGTCATTAATGTCATTTATGTAATTACGGTTTATTTTAATTATGAATTGTGACCTTTTACCTATCCAAAATCTCTAAACTCAGTTGATATCCCTCCCCTCTTAATTCACTCTCTTTAAACCCTCTCACCCTAAGATCAACTCCCAAATACTCTCTACTCTCCCTCTCAAGAACCAAAGCTAGGGCTTAATTGGAGTTCAACTTCAAGCTAGGTTCTCCCAAAATTTCAGCTCCTCAATCACGGTATGTGAGATTGATTCTTGGTCCCTTTCAACCAAGAAGACCTAAAAATTCCTTTCAGTAGATTCATGAATTTTAGTTACTTCAAATGTGAGTTTTCATTATTTGATTTTATTGAATCAAATTGATGTATGGGATGAACTTTACCTATGGTTTTAATTTACGTTGATCACTATTATGTTGATTTACATTGAGATATGGAGTTATGAACATGCACGTCCCTTTTTAAAGTTCGATTTATGCATGAGTGATCTATATTATGATTTAGATGTGGATTTAATCATGGATTTCCTCAATTTCATTTTATATTGCTTATTTTAGATCGAATCTTTGTTACCCATGCTATTCTCATATCATGTATTGCATTTGCATTCATGAACATTAGTTTATATTGGAATTATGAAGTGGGTTAAGCCTAATTATGTTTTATAAAATGATTATGATATGATTTTGATAATGAATTAGATATGAAAACAATGTGATCACATACATGTCTTATGATTATCGTTCTTTGAGCATCTCGGATGCTTGCACCATCTTGTATATGTAAATGAATTATTCCTTGCATGAGAATCATGATTATAATTTATGATTTGGAATTTGAGCCTAAATGTCCATTGAACGATTTTGAAATAATTATTGTACCTCTTGAAAGCACGCATATGTATAAGTATTCTCATGGGATGCCAACTTAGCACCGTTGTATTGGGGGCGTTATGGCTATTTCCAAGGGGCCCCTCCTTTTCCTCGAACAATATGCCTAGCATATGTTATGAGAATCCTATCCAAAATGTGATGTGTTCCCGTAAAGAATGTTACTTCATATGAAATGGGATATGTTCCCGTAAGGTAAAGTACTATTATGATACGATATGAAAAATCCTTACTGAAATGGGATATGTTCCTGTAAGGGGGTTGCTTCATGTGAAATGGAATATGTTCCCGTAAGGTGAAGTATGGTTTACCTTTGGCAAGTGGACCACCTCTGTACCGGTGAAGGGTATTCATCGGGATTCCATGTTATAGCTCACTTAGTCTTACTCATATCGATGAGGTCACATCCTCGCTATATAAGAGCATCATTTCATTCATACATCCTGAACATCCTCGCTATATAAGAGCATCATTTCATTCATACATCCTAAATTTCATGGCATCTTGTATATATTATTCCCTTGATTATATGATTCTTTCTATACTATGTGCCCTTGTCATCTAACATTTAAGTGCAGGTTTAACAAGTCATATGCATTGTATGTCCGCATAATTAGTATATTCAAATGTTCAAACGCATACTCTATGCCTATATGATTTTACTACGTAGCGGCCGAGCGTTTCGATTACCAACCGTTTGACGAGTAGTCCGATCCAGAAGAGTACTTGTGGTAAGTCCCATCCTTCAAGGACAAGCCATCTTCCCTCTACTTGTGCTATCTCAAATTTCTTTTCTTGTTTGAAGGTGAGCCCGGAACAACGTTCCGTCTAAATTATAGGCATTAGTTGGACAATATGTAGGCTCCCAAAAGTCTTTATGCTATACGTGGTATTTTGGTTCACATATTCTTATTGATTAATTTATGGAAATTTTGTATTTGGTTATATGTGAATTTGATGTGGAAATGTGGAAAGTCCCAAGCCCCGTATTGCCCATAGCGTGAGTCCTATTGTCCCGACCTTTAGAACTATGTGTTACTATTTTAATGTTCTTTCCGAAACAATGATATGGATATGGATACTTGAGGCTCGCTTGGGACTCTCGGGTTCCCATTCACCATATCACATGTAACCTTTAGTCTCGGGTCGTGTAAAAAGATGGTATCAGAGCACTAGGTTTATAAATGGTCCTCGGAGTCCAACATACCATGTCAAGTAGAGTCCTATTCATGGGTGTGACTTGTGTTGTGCTAAGACATGTGTAATTGACTTACCTATCTTGACGGTGTCGTTGCTCTATTTAAGAAGATTCTTCAAGGCAGTCTCTACCCGAGGTGGGCTCCGGCTAATGAGGATCAGGCTCCTTAAGAGCCTTTAGATGAACCCATCTCAAATGGTTAATTCCGTACAATCTTTGCCATGCTTTCCCAAGTGGTGAAATCTCAGACAAGGCAGGCTAATCTGTCGCGGGATCCTACGCCAGCTTCTAAGGTGAGGGATTTCACTCGGATGAATCCTCCTAAGTTTCGTGGTTCGAAGGCTGATAAGGATGCACAAGCGTTCATTGGCTGAATTAGATGCTTACCAACTGAAAGATATGGCTTAGGTGTGGTATACCCAATGGTCTATGGAGAGGATTTGCGATGGTGATGTCAATTAGGAAGATTTCATATTTGCATCCCTGGGTCGCTTCTTTCCACTTGAGCTTAGGAAGGCCAAGATGACTAAATTTATAAACCTCAAGCAAGGAGGTATGAGTGTCAGGGACTATGCCCTCAAATTCACAAAGCTCTCCAAGTATGCTCCGTCAGTTGTGGCTAACCCCCATGCAAGGATGCACAAGTTTGTTTCTAGTACCTCTGATTTTCTTATAAAGGAATGTCGTACTGCTATGCTCATACAGGATATGGATATTTCTAGACTCATGGTGTATGCTAGACAGATTGAAGGGGAGAAACTCAAGGAGAGAAGGGTATACGATCCTAAGAGGGCTCGTTTTGATGGTGGATTCTCTGGTTCTCGAAGTGCCGGCTTCAGTCGCTTCCAGCAGGGCCAAGGTTCTGGTGCTGAGGTTGTTAATGCTTAGGTAACTCCTCCTAGGGCATCAGTTGGTAGTGGACAGGAGTATTCTCTGTGTAACAAATGTGGGAAGCCCCACACAAGAGTTTGTTGGAGGGATTTAGGTATTTACCATGAGTGTGGTGATAAAAATCACAAGGTTGTTGATTGTCCTAGGAATGCCCATAGAGGCCAAGCTCAGTGGCTCAAGGCAAGCAAGGACAAAAAAGAGCTCCTCAAGGTTTTTCCCCAAGGAACAACAGGTTCTATTCCCTCCATGTCTGCTAGGACGTTGAGGAAGCTCCGGATGTCGCGACTGGTATGTTAAAAGTCTTTGATTCTGATACTTATGTTTGCTTGACCCGGGTGCAAATTTGTCTTTTGTAAAATCCTCTGTTGGCTATTAAATTTGGTTTGACTCCCAAGCTTTTGAAAGATCCTTTCTCAGTTTATACTCCCGTGGGTGAATCTGTTATTGCACATAGGGTCTATCATGCTTGTCCTATTTCTGTGTTGCACAAGGTTTTCATGTGCGACCTTGTGGAACTTGAGATGTTTGACTTTGACGTGATCCTTGTGATGGATTGGTTGCATGCATCATATGCCTCTATAGATTGTGGAACCTTGAAGGTCAAGTTCTAACCTCCCGGTAAGCCCATTCTTGAATGGAAGGGTAGCAACTCCTCTATTAAAGGTCAGTTTATTTCCTACCGCAAGGCACGAAAAATGATTTCCAAGGGGTGCATTTATCACATTGTGAGGGTCAAGGATACGGAGTCCAAAGTGCCTACTCTTGAGTCGGTTCCTGTGGTGAATGAGTTTTCGAATGTGTTCCCGGAGGACTTACATAGTATTCCTCCCCAAAGGGAGGTAGATTTCCGCATAGATTTTCTTCTGGATACTCAGCCTATCTCTATTCCTCCTTATCGTATGATGCCAACGAAGTTGAAAGAGTTAAAAGAGAAACTGAAGGAGTTGTTGGAAAAGGCTTCATTAGGTCCAGTATATCGTCGTGAAGTGCTCTAGTGTTGTTTGTAACAAAGAAGGATGGATCTCTTTGGATGTGTATTGATTATAGGTAACTGAATAAGGTGACCGTTAAGAATAAGTATATGTTGCCCAGGAATGATGACTTGTTCAACCGGCTTCAAGGGGCTACTCATTTCTCAAAGATTTATCTTTGTTCTGGGTATCATCAGTTGAAGGATAAAGAGTGTGACATTCCCAAGACAACCTTTCAGACAAGATATGGGCACTTTGAGTTTGTGATGATGTCGTTCCGCTTAACCAATGACCCGGCCGTGTTCATGGATCTGATGAATCGGGTGTTTAAGCCATTTCTTGACAGTTTTGTGGTGATTTTCATTAACGACATTCTCATTTACTCACGAAGTGAGCAGCAGCACGGGGATCATTTGAGAAAGGTTCTCCAAACCTTGAGAGAGAAGAAATTGTATGCCAAGTTTAGCAAATGTGAATTTTAGTTGGGTGAAGTGGCTTTCCTTGGACATGTGGTGTCTGTTGATGGTATCAAGGTGGATCCGAAGAAGACTGAGGTCGTCAAGAATTGGCCCAGACCGTTGACTCCTTCAGATATTGAAACTTTCTGGGGTTGGCTGGATATTATAGAAGGTTCGTTGAAGGGTTCTCATCTATCGCATCTCCATTGACCAAGTTGACCCAAAAGAAGGCTAAGTTTGTACGGTCAGATGAATGCGAGAGGAGTTTCCAAACTTTGAAAGATCGGCTTATGGCTCCCGTGTTGACCTTACCGAACGGGTTAGAGGGGTTCATAGTGTATTGTGATGCCTTGCGGATTGGGTTGGGTTGTGTGGTCATGCAACATGGTAAGGCAATAGAATATGCATCAAGGAAGTTGAAGGTGCATGAACGTAATTACCTAAAGCATGATCTTGAGTTGGCCGAGGTAGTCTTCGCCTTGAAGATTTGGAGGCATTATTTGTATGGGGTTCATGTCGATGTGTTCACCGATCATAAGAGTTTGCAATATGTATTCACTCAAAGTGATCTCAATTTGAGGCAAAGGAGATGGTTGGAACTCCTAAAGGATTATGACATGAGTGTTTAGTATCATCTCGCCAAAGCCAATATTGTGGCTGATGCTCCCAGTAGGCTATCTATGTGGAGCGTGCGCATGTTGGAGAGGAAAGGAAGGAGTTAGCAAGAGATGTTTATCGGTTAGCTAGGTTGGGTATCAGGTTGGCCGATTCAAGCGATGGTGGTATCCGTGTTCAAAGTGGGGCACAATCTTCCATGGTGGTTGATATAAAAGCTAAGCAAGATTTAGATCCATGATTACTTGAATTGAAGAAGTTGGTTGCCGAAAAGGGGATCGAGGTGTTCTCCCAAGGGGGAGATGGTGCGCTCCATTATCGAGACCGGCTTTATGTTCTAGATGTGGATGATCTTAGAAGGGTGATCATGAGTGTGGCTTACAACTCTCATTATTCTATTCACCCGGGGTCTACTAAAATGTATCAGGATTTGAAAGAAGTGTACGGGTGGCATGGTATGAAAAAGGACATCGCTAAGTTTGTATCCGAATATTCGAGTTGTCAACAAGTGAAGGTAGAGCATCAAAGGCTCGGTGGCTTGGCTCAAGATATTTAGATTCCCACATGGAAGTAGGAAGATGTGAACATGGACTTTCTGGTTGGATTGCCACGGACTCGAAGCCAATACGACTCCATTTGTGTCATTGTTGACCAGATGACCAAGTCAGTTCATTTCCTACCGATCAAGGATACCTATAGCACCGAGGAGTATGTGAGGTTGTAAATCCAAGAGCTGGTGAGACTGCATGGGGTGCCTAGATCTATCGTATCGAATTGTGGCGCCCAATTCACCTCCCACTTTTGGAGGTCATTTTAGAAGGAACTTGGAACTAAGATTAAGTTGAGAACCACTTTTTCATCCTCAAACCGATAGGCAAGCTGAGAGGACTATTCAAACCTTGGAGGATATGTTGAGGGCTTGTGTGTTGGAGTTTAGGGGTAGCTGGGATGATCACCTTCCATTCATTGAGTTTGCTTATAATAATAGCTTCCATGCTAGCATTGGTGTGGCACTATTTGAGGCCTTGTATGGGAGGTGTAGGTCACCGGTGGGGTTGTTTGAATTGGATAAATGGCATTGATTGGCCTAGATTCAATGATAAAGGCTATGGAAAAAGTGAAAGTAATTAGAGAAAGATTGAAAATGGCACAAAGTTTCCAAAAGTCCTATTCGAATGTTAGGAGGAGGGATCTTGAGTTTCATGTTGGTGATTGGAAATATGTGAAGGTTTCGCCTATGAAGAGTGTGATGTGTTTTGGTAAGAAGGGCAAGCTAAGCCCCCGGTATGTGGGCCCTTATAAGATCGCTAAGCGGATTGAGGGCGTGGCTTATAGGTTGGAGTTGCCTCCGAACTTGAGTTTCATTCACCCGGTCTTTCATGTGTCTATGTTGAGGAAGTTAGTTGGTGATCCTAGCACCATTGTGTCTTTTGAAGGAATTAAGGTTGAAGAAGACTTGTCTTATGAAGAAATTCCAGTGGAGATCTTGGATAGGCATGTGAAGCGGCTTCATAACAAGGACGTGGCTTCGGTGAAGGTGCTTTGAAGAAATCAGCATGTGGAGAGTGCTAATGGGAGACAGAACTAGGCATGGTGAAACGATATCCTCATGTTTTCCAATCTACTCAAGCCTAAGGTACTAGGTTAATCCTCTTCTAAATAGTCCTAATTCGTTCACTCTTGAGTCTCATGACATGACATAGATAAATGGACACAAAAATGATTTTTTTTGTAACGTTTGAATGATTTGAAGACATTTGAAATTGGTTTAAAGACTTTATGATTTAATGAACTATGCATTATACCTTTTTTTTGGATGTTTCATGTCCCAAGTCAAGCTTTCAAGCCTTGTTGTTGCACATTCGGGGACGAATGTTCACATGGGGGAGATGATGTAAGGACCTAGATTTTCGAGCAGCTTTACCGAACCTCTTAGTACTGTCCCGAGCAAAAATTTGCTAAGTGTCGCTCCATAGAAGGCCCACATGGGCCGTGTGAAGCCACACGGTCTATGTGGCCTCATTGGAGGGGCACTTGGCCAAGATTTTGACGGAATAGAATGCGACGGAGGATTTTAGACCAAGTGAGGGCACGCAGCCACCCACATGGTCCATGTGGTTTGTCACAGGCCATGTGGCCCTCCATGTGGCTCGCTACATAAAATTTTTTCTAGGTACGAAATTACAGTCACATAATTTTTTCGTGCGGAAATTTTCTAAGTGATGTTTCACGGCCTTTGACACGACCCGTGTAGCATCACATGGGCTATGTAGTCATCCATATGGTACCTTTTAGCTCTAGGTAGATTCCAAGTGTTGGCACCGAGAAATACTTCTAAGTGCAGGTTCACGGGTACAGTTCATGGTCCGTGTAATGACTCACGGACCGTGTAGGTGGGCCGTATGGACCTGATGGTTTAAATTTTACCTGTGTCATTAATGTCATTTATGTAATTATGGTTTATTATAATTATGAATTGTGACCTTTTACCAATCCAAAACCCCCACACTCAGTTGATATCCCTCCCTTCTTAATTTATTCTCTTTAAACCCTCTCACCCTAAGATCAACTCCCAAATACTCTCTACTCTCCCTCTCAAGACTCAAAGCTAGGGCTTAATTGGAGTTCAACTTCAAGCTAGGATTTTCCCCAAATTTCAGCTCCCCAATCAAGGTATGTGGGATTGATTATTGGTCTCTTTCAACCAAGAAGACCCAAAAATTCCTTTCAGTTGATATCATGAATTTTAGTTACTTCAAATTTGAGTTTTCATTATTTGATTTTATTAAACTCAATTGATGTATGGGCTGAACTTTCCTATGGTTTTAATTTACTTTGATCATTATTATGATGATTTACATTGAGATATGGAGTTATGAACATGCATGTCACTTTTTAAAGTTTGATTTATCCATGAGTGATCTATATTATAATTTACGTGTGGATTTAATTATGTATTTCCTCAATTTCATTTTATATTTCTAATTTTAGATTGAATCTATATTACCCAAGCTCTTCTCACATCATACATTGCATTTATGTTCATGAACATTAGTTTATATAGGAATTATGAAGTGGGTTAAGTCCAATTATGTTTTATGAAACGATTATGATATGATTTTGATAAGGCATTGTTTATGAAAAGAATGTGATCACATACATATCTTATGATTATAGCTCTTTGAGCATCTTGGGTGCTTGCATCATCTTGTATATGTAAATGAGCTATTCCTTGCATGAATATCATGATTATGATTTATGATTTGAAATTTGACCCTAAATGTGCAATGAACGGTTTTGAAATGAATTACAATTTTGAAATGAATATTGTATCTCTTGAAAGCACGTATATGTATAAGTATTCTCGTGGGATGCTGACTTAGCACCGATGGATTTGGGCGTCAGGTCTATCCCCAAAGGCCCTCTCTCTTTCCTCTATGTGCCTAGAATATGTAATGAGAATCCTATCCGAAATGGGATGTGTTCCCGTAAGGAATGTTACTTCATATGAAATGGGATATGTTCCTATAAGGTGAAGTACTATTATGATATGATATAAAACATCCATATCGAAATGGATATGTTCCAGTAAGGGGGTTACTTCATAAGAAATGGGATATGTTCCCGTAAGGTGAAGTATGGTTTACCTTCGGCAAGTAGACCACCTCTGTACCGTTGAGGGGTATTCATCGGGATTCCAAGTTATAGCACGCTTGGTCTTACTTATGTCGATTGAGGTCACATCCCCGCTATATATAAGCATCATTTCATTCATGCATCGTAAATTTCATGGCATCTTGTATATGTTACTCCCTCGATTATATGATTCTTTCTATACTATGTGCCCTTGTCATCTAACATTTAAGTGCAGGTTTAACAAGTCATACGCATTGCATGCCCGCATACTTAGTACATTCAAACGTACTAACGCATACTCTATGCCTACATGATTTTACCATATAGGGGCCGAGCTTTTCAATTATTAACCATTTGACGAGTAGTCTGATCCAGAAGAGTACTTTTGGTGAGTCCCATCCTCCAAGGACATGTCATCTTCCCTCAGCTTATGCTATCTTAGATTTCCTTTCTTGTTTGAGGGTGAGCCTGGAACATGTCCTGGCCCCCGTTCCATCTTGATTAGAGGCATTGGTTGGACAATATGTATACTCCCTAAAATCATTATTCTATGTGTGGTATTTTGGCTTACGTATTCTTATGGATTGATTCATGGAAATATCGTATTTTGTTATATGTGAATTTGATGTGGATATGTGGAAAGTCCCAAGCCCTGTATTTCCCATAGCGTGAGTCCTATTCTCCCGTCCCTTAGAACTATGTGTTACTATTTGAATGTTCTTTCCGAACCGATGATATGGATTTGGATACTTGAGGCTCGCTTGGGGAATCTTGGGTTCCCATGATAGGAACAACGGATATATTGCAATTTTGGTTTGTCATTTAAGGCTATGTGGGCTTTTAACAACAATGGCCTAAGATCCTTTCCTAATCCAATTAATCCACAATCTAACTTAGAGTAACAGGACAAATTCTAAATTAGCACACAACATATGAATTTAGCAATTTAAAGCTCCCACTCACATGGCACTGACTACATTATTAACAAAAGACTCTTAGATCATGCATTTTATCTCAATTTCTCCTCACTTATCATAATAAAAATTGTCAATACACCTAAACATGCATAGTCACTAGTAAACTACAAATCAAACTCTTTGGTGGGTATCATTTTACAAACAAAACACAAAAACATGCTATATGTCACATGTAATAGTACTATATGCTACAAATATTACCTAAACATTCTAAACGTGCCGGTTCAACAAAAAGTAAATATCCATGAGGAAAAAGAAAACAGGCAAGAAAACCCCAAGATCGAAAATTGGGGTAGTTATGGACCCAAGCTATTCAGACTTCACTGAGCCCCATAACTAACCACACCCCATAGAAAAAGAGGTGCATTGTGCCCAATGTACATAATCAAAGTAAAACAAAATATAAGGAGTCAAAAATCATACCTGGGTGCCTAACCGTTGATCTCTACCTTGTGTCGCCTCCCTAGCAGTGCCTGATTTATTATAGCTACCTTGTGTCGCCTCCCTAGCAGTGCCTGATTTATTATAGCAGCATGACTTGGACAACCTAGTTACTCAGACTTCACCAAGTGTCCATGCTTCCACTTTTTCTTCTACCTTGAACTTATGAATTGTATCTCTAATTTTTTTTCTAATTTTCTATTATGCTCAAAGGGAGGTGGTATAAAAATAAGAAGAACAAATAATAGAGATCGCATGTTATAATTTTTGGCCGTTAAATGAGGAATGTAATTTTTTATTTTGATCCCAACAAATTCAAGAATATATACCTATTTTTCCTCCTCCTTACATTATTCCATGTGATCAGATGATTCGATAAATATCTCATCAACTAAACATAATGTAGAAAAATGATTGGAACGAAGTCCGATGCGTCCTAATTCATGAATTATATTATTATGAACATCCTCATCTTAACACACCCTAATGTTTTTAAAGATAATATTATCTACTTCTTCACATAACTCTCGTGTACTTTTCTCAATAGTGAAAACATCAATAATTGTCTGGTCAAGTAGTTGACCCTCCAATTTCAGCACTTCAAGTTGGCCTATAAGCATTTCTTCTTCTTTTTCACACAATTCATCAATAGATTGTTTAGCATATGACGTATCAACCTTTACACTCAACTCAACACTTAAATTGTGGATATCCAAGACAAACTGATGAACATCTGACAAGAGCACATAGTTATCTAGGTCGAGATTTTTTAATATTTTCAAGAAGTATACATTGCGATTAAAATACTTATCTACAACCCCTCTTATCTCAATACCCAATCATTCAGTACTTCTTCAACAGAGGGTGTCATATATAAAAGAGGAAAAAAGAAAAACAATGAAGAAAATAAGGATTAATACCCAAATCACTTGAATTAACTAAGTCTAGCCGTATTCCCGGGCAACAACGCCAAAATCTTGATATCGCCAAGTTACACGTCCTTTTGTAGGATAGAGTGGTTTTTGTCAAGAAATAGAACCTAACCAAGGTTAGGGTCGAACCCAAGGGAATACATAGACTCAAGAGAATTCGATGACTGCAATTTGAGTAGTTTACCGACTTACTTCCCCAAGCGGGGAGGGGGGATTTGCAATAATCAATAGATAAATAAAACTAACACAAGAGTGAAACCAATATAGACAAAAATAAGGGTATGGTGTTCCACATAATTTCCTAACTTAGTATCATCAGATAACATAATACTCTTCTTGTTTGTAGCTTGCAGGATGGTAAGTTAAGTTCTCCAAGCCCTTTGGTCAAAGGTGAGAGGCAAATTTCACTTTATGACTTGGCCCATCTCCATAGTGTGCATTAGTAACCCTTACCTATTAGTTCTAGTATAACCTCCCCTTGGCCCAGTTTGGTTGATTAGATGAGAACACATCAATCGAATCCTGTTAATTAATCTATTTTCCTATTCATTACTACCTTGGTCTAGTCAATAACACTAGGCAGGTTCTAATGTTGGCCACCACTAGGAAACATGCAAAATGAAGATAGTTAACTAATACATGCACACACACTTTTCAAGGATTATGAATTATCAAGTTTTATCTTGTTAGTTCTTTATGGTTCCCACAACCCTAGTTGTCGATTTAGCTACTCATACTTTGCATAGCTTATGCATTGGAACTACATAGTAGAGCACTTACACAATTGAATTAAGAATAAGTGAATCCAGCTTCAAAGAGAATCACAAGATTAAAGATGAAATCAAAGTACAAGTCTTCTCAATACTCTCCAATGCAATCTCACTATTTTCTCTCTCTGATTACTGAGTTCTCTGTGTACTATCCAAAAACTTCTTAGAAATAACCTAAAAACATATTTACAATATTTAAAATACATGTCTTAAACAAAATAGGATAGTTGGGCCAGCATGCCTCATGAACTAGTTTATGGGCTATATTGCATTCCACGGCCCATAATTGGGGTTTCATATAAAGTAGATGGAATTCTAGACTTCAAGTCTACGATGCATCCTTTACAACCCATAAAGTGGTTTAAGACCCATGAGGGGTTTCATGTGATAAATCTTCAAAAAGTCCCAATCTTTGGTCCTCAGGGTATGAACCATGTTCTAGGACTCGTAAATCATTCCATGACTCACCTACATGTTCGTAGAACTAACTTTAGAAAATCCTCCCCTCACTGAAATTATCCACGAAACTACTCTACGAGCAGTAAAGGGTCTCGGGTTGTATCAAAAATCAAAAACTTCTATATTTCTTCCCAAAATCAAGGCTATCCTTGGAATCCATCAAATATAACACAATGACACATAAAACTAACTAACATCCCATTAACACGAAATTTCAAGTTTTAAGTATCAAAAGTGTTGTATTTTTACAGCACATCAATTGTGCACAAGAACTCCACCTTCACAAGATTCATCTAATTGAGCTCCCAATTGTGTTAGTCTATGAACCTTTTTGGCTTCTCCTTCGTCCCCTCTTCGACATTGGATGTACTACCTATGGATAACCTACTAAGAGCATCAACAACCACGTTAGCTTTACATGGGTGGTAGAGAATGCTCATGTCATAGTCCTTGAGCAATTCATGCCATCTCCTCTACCTCAAATTAAGTTCCTTCTGGGTGAAGACATCAATATGTGCTCCATATATGTAGTGATGGCAAACATTGAGAGCAAGCACCACCGTTGCCAACTCAAGATCATAAGTTGGATAATTCCTCTCATTAACCTTAAGATGTCTAGAAGTATAACCATCTACATCAACACATAGCCCAATCCAGCTCTAGACGCATCACAATATTTAACAAAATTCGTCATTCTATTGGGCAGGGTCAAAACTAGTACAGTAGTTAACCTTGTTTTCAACTCTTAAAAACTCTTCTCACATTCATCTGACCATTGGAACTTGACCTTTTTCTGAGTTAGTCCAATCAATGGTGAGGATATAGAAGAGAACCCGTCAACAAATCCATGGTAGTAGTCTGCCAAACTCAAAAAGCTCCTTCCATTGGTTGGAGATCTGGGTATGCGCCAATTCCTAACTGCCTTAATCTTTTGAGTGTCTAATTGAATGCCATTGCCTGAGATAATATGGCCTAGAAAATCCATAGACTTGATCAAAAATTCACACTTCAGAATTTTTGCATATAACTCATTATACCTGAGAGTTTATAAAGCAATTCTGAGGTGATTTTCATGCTCTTCCTCTTCTCTAAAATACACTAGAATATTGTCGATAAACACAATCACAAATATATCAAGGTACTATCTGAATACTTAGTTTATCAAGTCCATAAATGTTCCAGGTGCAATTTGCAACCCAAAGGACATCACCAAAAACTCAAAATGACCATATAGATGTCACATTATCCCATTTCCAATTGGAGATAGCCTGATCTTAGGTCTATCTTAGAGAAAACTGTGGCACCCTGAAGTTGGTCAAACAAGTCATCTATCCTTGGAAGGGGTTGTGTATTCTTTATCATTACCTTATTCAGTTACCTATAGTCAATACACTTTCTAAGGGACCCATCTTTGTTTCACACAAATAGGACGGGAGCACCTTAAGGAGAAACACTCGACCTAATAAAGCCCTTATTTAGCAAATCTTTCAGTTGTTCTTTTACCTCTTTCAACTCAGTAGGGGCCATCCTATAGAAAGGATTAGAGATAGGTTGAGTGTCGGGGAGAACATCAATCCGAAAGTCGATCTCTCCATTAGGAGGGACTCCTGGCAAATCCTTAGGAAACACATTAGGAAACTCATTCACAATCTAAACTGAGTCTTAACATTACCAAAACTCACATGAGGTGATAGATATATCCCTTAGAGATTAGATTTCTGGCCCTAGGTAGGAAATCAACTTACCCTTAGGTGCAATAGAATTTCCTTTCCACTTTAGGACCAGTTCATTCGAGAATTGAAATTTAACAGTTCGGGTCCTACAATCAATGGAGGTATAGTAGGCATGAAGACAATCCATGCCAAGGATTATATCAAAGTCAATTATCTCCAACTTTATCAAATAAGCAAGGGTATCCTTATGATGGAAGAATAATATATAATCTCTATAAACTCTTTCGATTAGAATAAAGCCTACAATAGGAGTGGAAACAAAAAAAGGTTCAAGAAGACACCTAAAAAGAATCTTAAATCTACCAGCCACATCAGGTATCACAAATAACGGAGTTGCACCCTCATCAAGCAATGCATAACAATCAAAAGTAAAAACTTGACGCATATCCATCACAACATCTGGTGCAGCCTCTTGGTCCTGTTAGTTCCCCATCACATACAAACAGTTTGTTCCAGCCCTTGTCCCTGGTGCAACACCTCTCTGGTTATCCTTGGCTGGTGATGTAATAGTAGAAGACTGGGCTTTATTGCCCCACATCGGATATTCCTTCTTGAAGCAACTCATCTAACCACACTTATAGAAACCATTCCCTTCCTCTCTACACTCTCCCAAATGGATCCTGCTACATCTTCCATAAGGTAGCTTCTTTTTCAAACCAAGGGTCACACTGGCCTGAGATTGAAAACCATGTGCTCTATAGTTCTCCTGACCTTGGGAATTCTTATCATACCTATTACTAAGAGCTGGTGCACATGCAGAGGATGGTGCATAACTATTAGATCTCTTCTGAAAGTAGGACTTCTCTCCCTTACTCTGCTTAGGCTAGCTAGCCTTAGGCCCTGTTGACTTGGACGTTTTGCTCAAATTCTCCTCTCTGCCCCTCTTCTTTTCCTCCTTAAGGTATTAGGTATAAACTATGAGTGTAAAGATGTCCATTCCTGGGATCAGCAAAGTTTGCTTTGCGTTCCTTCTTCATATGTTTACCCAATCCAGATATAAACTTCATCATTATTTCTCCCATGGCCTGGACAATCTTTGGACCATACGTGGATTGTTGGACGAACTTGAGGTTGTATTCCTTAATAGTCAACCCTTCCTGCTTCAAGTTCACAAACTTTTCAATCTTTTCCTCCCTCAACTCTTGGGGAAAGAAGTGATGAAGAAAGGCATTCTCAAATTCGCTCCACTTGGAAGGCTCATCATCCTTACCTCTACCATGTACCATTTGTTGTACCAAATGTTTACCATATCCTTTAGCTGGTAGGAGGCAAGTTCAATTCCTTTAACTTCAGTAACGTGCATAGATTTAAGGACTTTCCACATCTCATCAATGAAGTTTTGAGGTCCTCCTCAACCTTAAACCTTTTGAAAACTGATGGATTTATTCTAAGAAAATCCCTAAGATGGTTGACACAGTTAGCATTAGAAGCCTGTGAAGTTCGGTTGCCACTCTGGGAGGCCACAAGCTGGGAGGCCACAAGCTGGGAGGGCATGGTAATGGCTCCCCTAAACTCAGCTTCTGATGTGGGAGCTGGTTGAGCAGTAAGCATCTGAGTGACTTTAGTAGCTCTAGAAGGTCGACTCCATCCTCTCATTCCAATCTAGGTAGGCACTTCTACCAGGGGCTCTCAATATTGGAAGATGAAGCATCCCTTTGGGTGGAAATATGCTTAAGAGGCATTATATGCAAATGCATAACGCATGAATTAGATAGATAAATGAGTAGAGCTAATCGTTATCACATGAACTCAAAATATAATAGAAGTGTACCCATTCCAAATATCCTATAGCCTCCTGCTTTTAAACTGTCATGCGTAACACATCCATAAACAAGACTCTACTAGACACGGCTTCATAGACTCCCTAGGACACTTGAGCTCTATGCTCTTATACCAAGTTTATCATGCCTTGGGAGGGTACCCTTGGTGTGGTTGACACTTGAAGAACTATTGTTGATTCCCCAAGAAAGCTGATCGATCTCATCATCACATCATACTCAATAGAAGAAGAATACACTTGAGGAAAAGACTATGAAATAAGTTAAAGACTTAAGTCTATAGAAATAGCAATTTCCAATGAACCAAAGTTGGAACGAAATAACAATCAACTATCTGCACTCAATGTCTATGAAGCCTCTATCCTTTCTAGAAGGTACCAAGGCAAATCCTAGGCTACCTCAAAAGAAATAACAGTGATACACAATAAAAGAAAGAAAAAGGCTCATCTGAATTGCAAGGAGGGCTCAACAAGTTTAGAAGCAAGAGTTTGGACTTCAATGATGCGCTTGCTAAAGACCCCTATCACCTGTATCTATATCATTAATGGTGAAGGTCCAAATGGATGTTAATACATAGAATAAACTTGTATGTAGTTTGGCTAAAGAAATAAGTAAGGCTCAGACAAAAGTCAATCAACTTAGCTCCATAATCAACCTATCTATCTATCTCATCAATGAAGTTCTGGGGGTCCTCCTCAACCTTAGACCTTGTGAAAACTGGTGGATTCATTCTCAAAAAATCCCTAAGCCTCGTTTCCTTAGTTGTCTCTTAGAAGCTAGTACTAGGAGCTTGTGAAGTTCGGTTACCACTCTGGGAGGCCACAAGCTGCATGAGCATGGTAATTGCTCTCTTAAACTCAACCTCTGATTTGACAGCTGGCTGAGCAGTAGGCTTCCAATGAACTTCAATAGATCTAGCAAGTCCACACTAACCTCTCATTCTGATCTGGGTAGGCACTTCTATTGGGGGACTCTCAATGTTAGAAGTTGAAGCATCCCTTTGGGTGGCGATATACTTAAGAGGTGATCTGCAAATGCGTAACTCATGAATTAGATAGATACTTTAGTAGCGCCTAAACTCTATTGCACGAACTCAGAATATAAAAAAAGTGTAACCATTCCTAATGTCCTATAACACTATACTAGACACGACTTCATAGACCCCCTAGGACACTTGTATTCTCTGCTCTAATACCAAGTCTTTCATGCGCAGGAAGGATACCCTCGGCGTGGCTGACACTTGAAGAGCTATATTTGATTCTCCAAGAAAACTACCTGGACTCATCATCCTACCATATTCAACAGTAGAAAAATACACTCGAGTAAAAGACTATGAAGTAAGTTAAATAACTAAGTATTTATATAAGTAAGGCAGAATGACCTAGGAGGCCTTTGTACTTGGCTCCGTTTGTAAGTTGGACCCTTATACTTAGGATTTTGCCAATTGAACACTTAAACTAGATTAAAATGAGACTTTTGAACCTCTTTTACCATGTGTGTAGCTCATTCTCCCTTACATAAATGACATGTCATTTCCACATCATATATATTAATGTCATGTCATAATATCCCCATAACTATTTTTTAATTATTAATGAAAATATTAAATAAATGATAAAAATAATAAATTTTCTATTTAAGAAAATAAAATGAAATTATGTTTGTCTCACCATTAATCCTCCACCTTCCCCAACTTACAATCACCTATTCCCCTTATTCTTTTCTTCTTTATTTTTCTTCACACATAACAGAGGGCAATATTCAAATCTATAAAACTAGATTAAGTTTACTAAAACATCATTTTACTATAATAAATTAGATAAAAGTTGGATAAATCTATGAAAAGAGATGAAGAGTAATTTTTTTGGAGTCTTCTTCGTCTAAGAAGAAGACCAAGGAAGATTTGTTTTTTTCTCTACGTTTTCATCTTTTATGACTGTCAACCACATTTTTTACCAATTTGTCCATCACTTGAAACATTACAATCCTCTTTTCATCATTAATTCCAACAAATCACCATTAAAATACCTCAATATATTCTAATATTTTTTATTTCACAAAGACAGTTGACAATTATTTTTTATCCATCAAAATTATTAGATCTATCACTACATACATCATTGCACAATTTCATTTGTAATTTGGGAAGAAAGAGAGAGTGGAAAAAAAGAGAAAAAAATGGAGAGTAGTGGGAAGGAACAAAGAGAAAGAAATGGGGGGAGGGGGGGGGGGGATTTGGGTAGTGACAAATAGGGAGGGTGGCTGGAAAAAAAAAAGAAATGGGTTAAATTTAACTTTTAGTTTTTTTTTGGTCTTTATATTTTATTTCTTTTTTTGAAATATTTTTTTGGTCAAACATGGTATTTCACGCTCTTTTTGTGCATGAGATCACGCATCTTTGCCAAGTCAAAAATTATGTTGCAACATAAGTTTGGTCAATGGTCAGAGGGGTTTAATGTGTTGACTTTCACCGAGTTTAAGAGTTCATTTGGGAAAATCATAAGTATTAAAGGTCTAACTTACAGAAGGCGCAAAGTAGAAGGGCCTCTCGGGTCATTCCGAATATAAATAACAATATCCAACGAACAAGAGTTGGAAAAAAATAACAATCAACTATCTCCATCTCTGAAGCCTTTATCCAGTCTAGAAGGTAACAAGAAAAGTCCCGAGCTACCTTAAAAGAAAGAACAATGATACTCAATAAAAGAAAGAAAAAGGCTCCTCCGAATAGAAAGGAGGTATTACCAAGTTTGGAAGCAAGAGTCTGGACTTCAATGATATGCTCGTTGAAGGCTCCTATCACCTGTATCTATATAATTAACGATGCAAGCCCAAATAGATGTCAATACATAGAATATACTAGTATGTAAAATAGCTAAAGAATAAAGTAAGGATCAGACATAAGTTAATCAACTCATCTATCCATCTCATCGATGAAGTTCTGAGGGTCGTCCTCAACCTTAGACCCAGTGAAAACTGGTGGGTTTCTCCTCAGAAATTCTCTAAGCATGGTTGTCATAGTTGGCTCTTAGAAGCTAGCACTAGGAGCCTGTAAAGTTCGGTTACCACTCTTGGAGGCCCATAAGTTTGGTGAGCATGGTAATGGCTCTCCTAAACTTAGCCTCTGAAGTAGGAGCTGGTTGAGCAGTAAGCGTTTAATGAACTTCAGTAGCTCTAGTTGGTCGACCTCATCCTCTAGTTCCCATATGGCTATGTAGTTCTATTAGAGGACTCTCAATGTTAGAAGTTAAAGTATCCTTTGGGTGGCGATATGCTTAGAAGGCATGATATGCAAATGTGTAACATAGGAATCAAATAGATACTTTAGTAGAGCTAAACTCTATTGCATGAACTCAGAATACAAAATAAGTGTAACCATTCCTAATGTCCTATGGTCTCTTTCTTATAAAGTATGGGTGCAACACACCCATAAACAAGACTCTACTAGACCCAGCTTCATAGAATCCCTCGGATACTTGAACCCTGTTCTCTAATACCAAGTTTGTCACACACCGGGAGATTACCCTTGGTGTGTCCAATACTTGAAGAACCATTGTAGATTCCCCAAGAGAACGACCAGGCCTCATCATCACATCATACTCAATAACAAAAGAATACACTCGAGTAAAAGACTCTAAACTATGTTAAATAACAACATCTTTATATAAATAGTATTTTTTTTCTAGTGAATTGGAGTTGGAAAGAAATAACAATCAACTCTCCACTCAATATCAATGAAGCTTTTATCCAATCTAGAAGGTATCAAGACAAGCCCTGGGCTACCTTAAAAGAAATAACAGTGATACTCAAAAAAAGAAAGAAAAAGGCTCTTAGGAATAGGAAGGAGGGCTCTTCCCTCGGCCCGAGGCCAATTTTACAGAAAAATTACATTGACCCATCTGTAACGAGCCCAATAAGAGCCCTAAGTGGCCTGGTGGTGCTGCACAACACCTAGTAGAATTTTATGGGCCAAACAAGAGAAAATAGGCAATTTCGGGATTTTTTTGTGAAGATTAGCCCACAGTATGTGGTGCTACCTAGGGCTTGGGGCCAACTTTCTAAAAAACCTTAACCGCACCATTCATATCAAGCCTAAAAAGAGCCCTAGGTGGCCCAACAGCACTGCAGGATGCCTGGTAGGATTTTATGGGCCAAGCAACAGGAAACAAGTGATTTTAGATGTTTTTCGTGTGTGTTAGCCCATGAATTTTGGCGCCGCCGGGGGGCCAGCTTTCCCAAAAAATTACACGTGCTCTTCCTTAATGAGCCCAGCAAGAGCCTCAGGTGGCTTGACGGTGGCGCAGGACACAGGTAGGATGTTATGGGCCAAGCAACAGAAACAGGTAATTTCGACAGTTTTTTGTGGGTTATAGCCTACAATTTCTGGTGCTGCCCAAGGCTTGACACCAATGTTCCCAAAATATTTCACCGACCCATCCGTAATAATCTCGGTAAGAGCCCCAGGTGGTCAGGCGACGCCTCAGGATGTTTAGTAGGATTTTATGGGCCAAGTGACAAAAAAGAGGTGATTTTGGCAGTTTTTCATGGGTGTTATCCCATGATTTGTGGCGCTGCTCAGGGCTTGGGGCTTACTTTCCCAATAATTACACCAAACCATTTGTAACGAGTCCAGGTGGACCAGCAGTGCCACAGGACACTTAGTAGGCTTTGATGGTCCAAGCAACAGAAAACAGGCGATTTCGGCAGTTTTTCTTGAGTGTTAGCCCACAGTTTCTGGCGCTGCCCGGAGATCAAGGCCAATATTCAAGAAATACTACACTGACTCATTCGTAACGAGCCTTTCAAGAGCCACAGGTGGCTCGGTAGCACTGTAAGATGCCTGGTAGGAGTTTATAGGCCAAGGAATAGGAACCAGGCAATTTCGATAGTTTTTTTAGGGTGTTACCCATGGTTTGTGGCATTTTTCGGGGCTAAGATTCCCAAAACATTTCACTGACCCATCCGTAACGATCTTGTCAAAAGGCCCAGGTAGTCTGACAGCACCGAAAGAGGCCTGGTAGGATTTTATGGGCCAAGCAATAGGAAATAAACAAATTCAGCTGATTTTCATAGCTTCTTGCCCACGGTTTCTAGCATTGTTTGGTGCCAAGCAACAGCTCGGAAAGAGCCCTAGGTGACATGTCGACGCCGTAGGACGCTTGATGGGATTTTATGGGCTAAGCAACTGGAAACAAGTGAATTTGGCCATTTTTCGTGAGTGTTAGCTCACAGTTTCTGGCACTGCCTGAGGTTCGAGGTCAAGATTCCCAAAAAACATACACCAACCTATCTGTAATGAACTCAACAAGAATCCCATCTAGCATGGCGGCGCTGCACGACGCAAGGTAGGATTTATGGGCCAAGCAACTGGAAATAGATGATTTTAGTAGTTTTTCGTGGGTGTCAGCCCACGATTTCAAGAAATGCACGAGGCTTGAGGCTATCCTTTACAAGAAATTACTCTAACCCATGCCCTAGGTGGCCTGGTAGTGCCGCAGGATGCCTGATAGGTTTTTATGGGCCAAGCCACAGGAAACAAGCAATTTTAGTAGTTTTTCATGGGTGTTAGCCCACAGTTTGTAGCAATGCCCGAGACTCGGGGCCAACTTTCAAGAGAAACTATACCGACCCATCTGTAAAAAGCCCAGTAAGATCCTTAGATGGCCCAGCCATGCTGTAGGACGCCTTATAGAATTTTATGGGCCAAGCAACAGAAAATAAGTGATTTTGATAGTGTTTCGTTGGTTTTAGCCCATGGTTTGTGGCGCTTCCCAGGGATCAAGGGCAACGTTCTCGAAGAATTACATCAACCCACCTGTAATGATTCTGGTAAGAGCCCTAGGTGACTCAGTGGTGCCGCAAGATGCCTGGTAGAATTTTCTGGGCAAAGTAGTAAGAAATAGGCGATTTTGAAAGTTTTTTGTGGGTATTATCCCATGATTACTAGCGTTGCCCAATGCTAGAGGTCAACTTTCTAGAATAATTATGCTGATACATTGGTAATGAGCTCGACAAGAGCATAGGTGGCCCCGCGGTGCAGCAGGAGGCCTGGTAGGATTTTATCTTCTAATCAATATGCGATTTCAGCCATTTTTCATGGGTGTTAGCCTACGATTTCTAGTGTTGCCCGCGTCTCTAGGCCAACTTTCCAAAAAAATTACATCGACACATCTGTAACGAGCCTAAAAAGAACCCCAGGTAGCTGGTGGTGTGACATGCTGCCAAAATATAGCACTTTTGATGCTTAAAACTTGAAATTGTGTGTGTTCTCAATGCGATGTTAGTTAGTTCTATTTCATTTTATATTTATATTTGCAGGATTACAAGGTGACCTTGATTTTTATAAAAAATGCAGAAGTTGCTCATTTTTGCTGCTATACGAGACCCTTCAGGGGCCGTAGATCGTTCTATGGGCCATAGGGTGGTTTCCTAAATAATTCCAGTGAGGGGCTATTTTCTGAAGTTTATTCTACAAACAAGCAGGCATGTTGTAGAAGGTTTTACGAGTCGTAAATGATGATTTGTTCCCTGAGGATTAGAGAATGGGGCTTTCTGCATTTCATCAGACGAAACCCCCTTTACGGGTCGTAAATCACTTTACAAGTCATAGAGGAGTGTCGTGGAGTAGAAATCCAAACTTTTAGCAGCTGAGTACGAGACCTCGATTACAGGCCATAAAATGTAATACGACTCGTAAACCCATTTTGTATGGCGTGCCGACTAGTTATCCAATTTTAGTTAGGATTTGTATTTTACTTATTATAAAATGGTGTTTTAGCATATTTTTCAAGAGAGTCAATAGTTTTTGCTAAGTATTCATCTAATACTATGGAAAGAAAGAGGAAATTGTGAGATCAATTTGGATAGTCTTTGAGAATAAATGTGTTTGAATTTCATCTTTAAGCTTGTGATTCTTACTGAAGTTGGATTTTCTAGTTCTTAATTCTATTGTGTAAGTGTTCAATTATGTTTTTTCAATCTTTAATTCTTGCATCTACACAAAGCATGAGTAGCTAAATCCACAAATAAGGTTGTGGGAACCATGAAGAACTAACAAAGTAAAACTAGATAATTTAAAATTCTTGTAAGGTGTATATGTATGTATTGATTAATCTCTTTGTTGCATGTTTTCTAATGGTGGCCAACATTAGAACCCACCTAGTGTTACTGACTAGACCGGGGTAGTAATGAATAGGAAAAGATATTAATTAATAGGATTCGATTGATGTGTTCTCATCTATTCAACCAAACTGGGCCAAGGGGAGGTTGTACTAGGAATAATAGGTAAGGGTTAGTAATGCACACTATATAGATGGGTCAAGTCGCATAGTGAAATTCACCTCTCACCTTTGACCATACGGTTTTGTAAATATTACTTAACGTCCTGCATGCTATATACTAGAAAAGAATTAGGTTATCCAGTGATACTGAGTTAGGAAATCATGGGGAACACAATACCCTAGTTTCTCTCTATATTAACTTCTCTCTTGTGTTAGTTAATTTAATTATAGTTTTATCGATTATTGCAACACCCCCCCCCTTCGGGGAAGTATGTTGGTTAACTATTCAAATTGCGATCATTGAATTCTTTTGAGTCTACATATTCCCTGTGGGTTTGACCCTAACCTTCATCAGGTTCTATTTCTTGATAGCGACTGATTTATCATCTAAAAAAGGAGGTGTAACTTAGGCGACCTCAAGATTTTGGCACCGTTGCAGGGGAATACTTCTAGACTTAGTGAATTCACAAGTAATTCAGGCGTTAATCCTTAGTTCCCTATTTTACTTTTGTTTGTTGCTTTGTTCTTTTTCTTGATGTAAGTGTATGCCCAACACCCCGAGTCAAGGAAATATCTTAACTCTATTTGACCTAGAGATCCATATAATGATGAGGAGAATGGCCCAAGACAATGCAAATTATGTGGCCAATGCAACTCTGAACAAGAATAACAATGTTGATGCGAAGAAGAATAACCCACCTCCTATGGAGGAAATTGCTCCATAGCCTCGGAATTTCAATGCCAATGCTTACCAGTGGAATCAATATAGGCTGAATCCGATGGCTATAGAGGTGACTGGAGCTATTGTGTTACCCCAACTATAGGCAGACATAAAGTTCACAATCTTGAGTGGGTTACTTCAGATGCTGCAGAACTGTGCGCTATTTGTGGGTTTACCATTAGAGGATCCTCATAGCCACCTACGTAATGTGGGATCCATCTACAATAGTGTAATGGGAACATAGAATATGTCTATGGATGTTGTGGGATTTCGAGTCTTCCCATTGTCTCTTACAGGCAATGCAGCATTATGGCTATCTGAGCTCCCATAAAGTTCGACTAACAGTTGGATAAACTTGCAGAAGGGCTTTTAGAGTGGTACTTCCCTAGATCTAAGAAGCTAAAGTTGAAGGACCATATCAATAATTTTGAGAAACTTCCTGGTGATTCAATCAGTACAACATGGGAGCGATTCAACGAATGTTTGAGGAGTGTCCAGACAAAAAGATAGTTAAAGATGCCTTGGTAGAGATCTTCTACCATGCCCTTGATGAGAACAGTTAGGCCTTTGCTGATACTATTATGGGGGGCGTGTTCTTAGATCATCTATTTGTCTGGATCACAAAGTGAATGGAAAGAGTAGTCAAAATTGATCATGCATGGGGGCAGAGAGACAGAGCATCTACTAAAAGGTCATGTGTTGTCAGTATGGGTCCAGAGCAAGCTAGAATCAATGAAGAAATCATGTAACAACTTGGCCAGATTCACACAAGTATGGAGGTGATGATGATGCAGAACAAAGAGCGAGTTAATGTAGTGGTTCATCAACCTACATATGCACCAATGTATGATGAGCCATATTATGATGAGGATGCATGTTTTATTGCTGATCAGATGGGGGGTTTCTACACCAACGCCCAAGGGTCTAATTAGGACTATTGGCGCCAAGGTCAAGGAAACAAAGGTCAAGACTTTAATAGAGATAGAGTTTACAGGGACAACCTCAGAGGTTACTGTGACAAAAACAGAGGTCCAGAGATAGATGTAGATTGGGGCCACAGAGAAAGCTTCAGGAATGGTCCTTATGTGCCACTACATAACCGCGACACAGGTGCATGCAGTTCTAGAATTGAGGAGATGTTTGATCGCCTGTTGAAGAAAGCTGAGACACATGATGAGAACCTAAGGGGCATGAAATCAGAGTTTTCTAGTATAAATCAAAAGATTGAATCTCACTCTATGTCTATTAAATAGCTTGAAAAATAGTTTGCCTGAAGTGTCAACTCAACCTTATCAGCGTCAGAGGGGCATACTGCCTAGCAACACAGTTTATAATCTAAAAAATGAAGGGCAGTGTACAACAATTACTACTCAGGGTGGCAAGAGTACCATTGATCCTCCCATGTGAACTAATAAGGATGTTGTTCGAGAGGAGATGGTTGTGGCCAAGGATACAGATGAAGGAGAAAATCGTGGCAAGGATGGGGTGAGCGACGTTGCTGATGCGACATAGAAGTTAAAGCCCATTCTAAGGCCTCCTCCTCTGTTCCCTCAAAGAATTAAAAAGAGAGAGGAAGGAAATTCAAGCACTTTCTATCCATACATAAATAGCTCTCTATCAACATCCCTCTCATTAAGGCATTGGAGAATATGCCAGGGTACGAGAAGTACATTAAAAACCTGGTCACTAAAGAATGCACTAAGTCAGGACTATCCCAAGAGCTTCAACATTGCAGTGCTATTGCTACGAGGTCCTTGGCTTAGAAGTGAAAAGATCCCAGTGCTTTCACTATACCCTATACTATTGAGGATGTGGAGTTCGCTAGGGCACTATATGATCTAGGTGCTAGTATTAATCTGATGTCCCTTGTAGCCTAGAAGCTTGGATTGGGAGCCCCTACTCTAACAAGTATGCAGTTGTTGATGGAAGATCGCATGGTGAAGAAGCATGTGGGATACTATATGATGTACTGGTCAAAGTTGAAAAGTTCATATTCCCCACATACTTTGTGATCCTTCACTGTGAACTCAATTTTGAAATCCCTATCATCTTGGGGAGGCCCTTTTAGGCATCGGACACACCTTGTTGGATATGGAAAAGGGCCAACTAAATTTTAGATTTGGAAAAGATGAGGTCATGTTCAACATTTTTCAGCAAACAAAGAAAAACAATGATTTGAGAGTGGTATCTGTTATCGGGGTTGTTGATGATGTTCAACCAGAGGTACCACTTGAGGTAAGATTAGATGTTGACACTTTGGAGGCACTGTTAATAAACTTCAATAGTGATGGTATCTCAGACTATGAGGAGACAGTGAATGATCTAGGGGCGTCCTTTGGTCCTAGGCGCCATAAGAAGAATTGCTTAAGTAAGGTAGTCACTCATATTTTTGGGTATACCGCTCTGTGAGCAGAGAGAATGAACAACAATCTTTCTTAATATCATAAATATCCTTCGCCCCTTATCTAATCTAGAGTTAGATTTGCAAAATTGGGAGTCACCATCCACAAAGCCCTCCATAGAAGACCCACTGGTGTTATGTATTTTGGGAGTCAACAACATATTACCAGTTATAGTTGTTGTGGATTTGAATAAGGAACAAGTGAGCACCATTATAATGGTGCTTAAACAGTTCAAGAAGGTCATCGGATGGAAGATTGTAGATATCATTTATATCCCTTCCGTGGTATGCACACATAAAATTCAGTTGGTCAAGGATTACAAGTCAAGTATAAAGCACCAACAATGACTCAACCCTTCTGTGCAAGAAGTTGTAGGCAAAGAGATCATCAAGTTGTTGGATGCAGGAGCAATCTACCTGATCGACTGATAGTGAATGGGTAAGCCCGATTCAGTGCGTTCCAAAAATAGGAGATATCACAGTGGTACCAAATGCCAATAATAAGTTGATCACAATTCGGCCAGTCATAGAATGAAGGATATGCATGGATTACAGAAAACTTAAAGCATCGACCGAAAAATATCACTTCCCTATGCAATTTATGGATCAGATGTTAAATTAGCTAGCTGGAAAGGGTTGGTAGTGCTTCCTTGATGGGTATTTAGGCTATAATCAGATCACCATTGCTCCAAAGGATCAAGAGAAACTGAAATTTAAATGCCCTTATGGCACCTTCTCATTCAACAGGATGCCATTCAAGTTGTGTAACGGCCCAGTAACATTCCAGGTATGCATGATGTCCATATTCTCAGACATGGTGGAAGAAACTTTTGAAGTTTTCATGGATGACTTTAGTGTGGTTGGAGACTTATATGAGGACTGCTTGAAGTGCTTACATGCCATTTTGCAAAGATGCGAGGAGAGCCATCTAGTATTAAATTAGAAAAGTGTCATCTTATGGTGAAAGAGGGCATTGTGTTGGGGCATAGGATATCTAGAAAAGGGATCAAGGTTGACAGAGCCAAAGTGGAGGTGATCGAGAAGCTTCCACCACCTATCTCAGTCAAGGGTGTGAGGAGTTTCTTGGGGCATGCAAGATTCTATCGAAGGTTCATAAAGGACTTCTCTAAAATTGCACACCCTGTATGGAAATTATTGGAGAAATATGCTAAGTTCGTATTCGATGATGTGTGCCTCAAAGCATTTGAAGAGTTGAAGAAGAGGTTGACCTCAGCGCCAATCATTGCAGCTCCAAACTGGCCCAAGCCCTTTGAAATCATGTGTGATGCAACTGGGGTTGCTCTAGGTGTAGTATTGGGAGACTGCTAGGAGAAGATATTGCATCCCATATACTATGCCAGCAAACCCCTAAATATACCCAGAAGAAATACGTCATAACTGAGCAAGAGTTACTCGCAGTGGTCTTTGCATTCGAAAAGTTCAGGTCATATCTCTTGGGTGCCAAAGTATTGGTACATATATACCACTCAGCACTTAGATACTTGATGGCTAAAAAAGATGCAAAACCAAGGTTGATGCAATGGGTGCTTCTCTTGCAAGAGTTCAACTTCGATGTTATCGACAAAAAAGGACAGAGAATCATGTTGTAGATCACCTCTCTAGATTGGAAGATGGAGAAATAGTAAAGTTGGACGATAGATTAGAGATTGATGATTCATTTCGAGATGAGAGAGTGGTGGTTGCATCTCATGACTTAATAACTTGGTTTGCAGACTATGCAAACTATTTGGTAAGTGATATCGTGCAGCCCGACCTGAACACAAATCAGGGTGGGAAGTTTATGTCTGATGTGAGGAAGTTCTTTTAGGATGAATACTTGTCCCATGTATGTGATGACGGGATTATTTATCGATGTGTTCCTGAGATTAAGATGATGAGCATACTCGAGGCATGTCACTCGTCATTGGTAGGTATGTATCATAGTGGAATTCGAACAACACACAAGATATTGTAGTGTGGGCATTATTGGCCCACTATCCACCAACACGCCCACGACTATGCCAAAGGTTGTGATCGATGCCAAAGAGAAGGTGGTGTTTCTTGAAAACATGGACTCTCTCTAAACCCCATTATGATGATTGAGTTATTTGATGTATGAGGGATAGATTTCATAAGACCATTTGTGAGCTCACTTGGAAATATGTATATCCTAGGTATTGTGGATTATGTATCGAAGTGGGTTGAGGTTGTGGCTCTACCCAACAATAAAGGTAAAAGTGTCATAATATTTCTGAAAAGGAACATCTTCTCAAGGTTTTGCACACCTCAGGCAATCACCAGTGATGGAGGTTCTCACTTCTACAACAGACATTTTAAAGCTCTTCTTGAAAAGTATGGAGTGAAACATCAGGTGGGGACTCCTTATCACCCTAAGACTAGCAAGTAAGTGGAGGTGTCGAATAGGGAAATTAAATAGATTCTATCCAAGGCTATGAATACAAACCGTGACAGATTAGTCGTGGAAGTTGGATGACGCACTATGGGCATACCAGACAGCATTTAAGACCCCTATAGACATGTCTCCCTACCAAGTTGTCTTTGGGAAAGCATGTCACTTGCGAGTAGAACATGAGCATAAACCAATGTGGGTACTGAAGAAGTTAAACTTTGATAGTAATGATGCACCAAACTCTAGACTGAGCAAACTCAATGAGCTTGATGAGTTTCAATTGAAGGTTATGAGAGCTCAGCCTTGTACAAACAAAGAATGAAGTTGCAACATGACCGCCGCATAGAGAACTGCCAATTCGCATCGGGTGACATGGTGCTGCTCTATAATTCACGATTGAAGTTGTTCCCTGGGAAGCTTAACTCCAGATGGATGGGAACCTTTTGAGTAGCATGTGTCTTCGATCATGGGTCTATTGAGTTAGAGAGACGGAGTGGAGGAACTTTCAAGGTAAATTGCCAAAGAGTCAAGCCATACCTTGGAAATGTGAAAGTGATAAAAATGGTGGAAGAGTGGGATCTTGAGGAATTCTGACTACTCAAACCAACTATGTCGTGTCACGACAATAAATCAGGCATTGTTTGGGAGGCAACCCACAATGCACACAAGCGCTTAGGTGCCTAGGTATGTTTTTACGTCACCTATATGTTTTACTTTGCTTTGATTTCTTGCATTGGGGACAATGCACATCTTTTTATAGGGTGTGGGTAGTTATGGTCCATAGTGATGTCTGAGTAGCTTGGGTCCATAACTACCATAATTTTTTATCTTGAGGTTTTTTTTCCTGTATTTTTTTCCCCGTGGATATTTAATTTTTGTTGAACCGGCATGTTTATGATGTTTAGGTAGTATTTGTAGCATATATTCTCAATATTTGTGGCCTATAGCATGTTTGTTGTGTTTCGTTTGATAAATGATACCCACCAAAAAATTATTTTGATTAGTTGTTAGATAGTAACCATGCATGTCTAGGTGTGTGACAATGTGTTTTTTGATAAGTGAGCATAAATTAGGATAACAAGCATGATCTGAGAGTCTTTTGTTGATAATGTATTTAGTGCAAAGTGAATGTGCGCTTAATTTGCTAGATTCGTGTATATTGTCCTAATTTAGAAATTGGCATGTTACTCTAAGTTATATGGTAGATTAATTGGAATAGGAAAGGATCTTAGGCAATTGTTCTTAATAATCCACTTAGCATAAAATGACCAACCAAAACTATGATATTTCCCTTGTTCCTAATGTTTGAGCCTAACATGTTTCTATTCATTGAAAACACCTGGTTAACCTAGCCTTGTTAGTTGTAAAATCCTTAAATTGGCTTGGGTCCTTCCTTGAAATTGTGCACCTTGACTGAGGCACAAAGCCTAAGTTGAGGGTGGCTACCAAGTGGCCCTGGTTCTGAGGACAGATATTGTGCACCTCAACACAGGCCAAAAGCTTAAGTTGAGGGTGGCTGGTGTAATGGTGAAACACAAAAATGAGGGGGTGAATTAGTGATATAGAAGAGTCAGGTACTTGGTGCAACAAAAACAAGTGATGCCTGAGTTGTGAGCTAAAAAGCAAAATGAAGTGTAGAAATAAGGCAAAAAGCTGAAAATGAAAAGAAAGCACCCAGAAGAGCTTGAAAATAGGAAAAAGGGAGAATAAGGTGAAAATAATAGAGTTGATAGGGTAAACGTGTAGAAAAACGCAGTATCAAGGAGGGTCTTTAGTCACTATGTTCCCAAAATGTCATACTAAAGCCCTCTGAGCCTATGTTACAAGCCTAGGAAGTCCTAACGTGATCCTATTCCAGTTAGTTGAAAGTCTTAATCATGAATATAGGGGCAATCCTATGGTATTAGGCATGATGAATGAATATCTTTTGTGAGAGTGAGTGATTTGGCATAGTCCCAAGGTTATACATGAAAACAGCATTGAGTGTCAAATATAGGGCTTCTTTCTGTGAGGGCACTTACATAGCATTATTAGCACTTGACTAGTTCATGAATTGTTGATACTACCTCGCTTGTCATGGTTGTACAGTCATATGCACCGGTTTGCATGTGGTTTTCTAGATAGCTATTTGATAACTGATTCTAAGATTTATGTGATGTATGCCATGGATTGGGATCTGTGTGTTACTGTAATATCTATCAAGATTGAGTCTGTCGCCTTAGGACAAGCACCAATTTTAAGTTAAAGGTGTTGATATGCTGCCAAATTATAGCACTTTTGATGCTTAAAATTTAGAATTTTGTGTGTTCTCACTGCGATGTTAGTTGGTTTTATGTGTTTTTGTGTTTATATTTGGAGGATTATGGTTGGCCTTGAATTTGGGAAAAAGTGCAGAAGTTGCTAATTTTTGTTGTTATATGAGACCCTTTATAGCCCGTAGGGTGGTTTCCTGAACAATTCCAGTGAGGGTCTATTTTCTGTTTATTCTACGAAAATGCGGATGAGCCATAGAAGGTTTTACGAGTTGTAGATGATGGTTCGTGCCTCGAGGATCAGAGATTGGGACTTTCTGAAGTTCATCAGACGAAACCCCCTTTACGAGTTGTAAATCACGTTACAAGTCGTAGAGGGGTTTCGTAGACTTAAAGTCCAAACTTCCAACAGTTGAGTACGAGACCCTAATTACGGGCTATGGAATTCCATACGGCCCGTAAACCCCTTTCGTACGGCGTGCCGACCAGTTATCCTATTTTATTTTACTCACTATAAATAGGTGTTTTAGTTATTTTTTGAGAGAGTCGATAGTTTTTTCTAAGTTTTCATCTAGTACTGTAGATAAAAGAAAGCAAATTGTGAGATCACTTTGGAGAGTCTTTGAGAACACTTGTGTTTGAATTTTATCTTTAAGCTCGTGATTCTAAATGAAGTTGGATTTGCCTGTTTTTAATTCTATTGTGTAAGTGCTAAATTATGTTTTCTCAATCCATAATTCTTGCATCAACAACAAGCATGAGTAGCTAAATCTACAACTAGGGTTGTGGGAACCATGAAGAACTAACAAAGTAAAACCGCATAATTCATAATTCTTGAGAGGTGTATATGCATGTATTGATTAACTCTTTTCGTTTTGCATTTTTTTAATGGTGGCCAACATTAGAACCCGTCTAGTGTTACTAACTGGACCAATGTAGTAATGAATAGGAAAGCAGATTAATGAACAAGATTCGATTGATGTTTTCTCATCTAATCAACCAAACTGGGCCAAGGGGAGGTTGTACTAGGACTAATAGGTAAGGGTTAGTAATGCACACTATGGAGATGGGCCAAGTTGCATAGTGAAATTCACCTCTCACCTTTGACCAAAGGGCTTGGTGAACATAACTTTCTGTCATGCATGCTATACACTAGAAAAGAATTAGGTTATCTAGGGATACTGAGTTGGGCAATCATGGGGAACACAATACCCTAGTTTCTCTCCATATTTACTTTTTTCTTGTGTTAGCTATTATTTCAAGACACCCCCCCCCCGAAGAAGTAAGTCGGTTAACTATTCAAATTGCAATCATTGAATTCGCTTGAGTCTATGCATTCCCTGTGGGTTCGATCCTAACCTTTGGTAGTTTCTATTTCTTGATAGCGACCACTCTATTCTCTAAAAAGAAGGTGTAACTTGGGAGATATCATGGTGTCGCAGGACTCCTAGTAGGATTTAATGGGCTAAGCAATAGGAAATAGGCGATTTCCACAGTTTTTTGCAGGTGTTAGCCCACGATTTCTACAGCAGGCTTGGGGACAACTTTCCCGAAAGATTACATTGGCCCATCCATAACGAGTCTGACAAGAGCCCCAGGTGGCCCGATAGCGCCTCAGTATTCCTAGTAGGATTTTATGGGCCAATAAATAGGAAATACACAATTTTGACAGTTTTCATCGGTGTTAGCCTACGATTTGTGGTGCTGCCTGAGGCTCGGAGCCAAGTTTCCTGAAATATTACACCAACCCATCTGTATCGAGCTCGAAAACATCCTAGGTGGCCCAGAGGTACCGTAGGATACTTTGTAGGATGTATGGGCAAAGCAACAGGAAACAGGCGATTTTGGTAGTTTTCCATGGATGTAAGAACAATGTTTCTGGCGCTGCCCATGATTCGGGGCCAATAATGCTGAAACATTTCACTGACCCATCCATAATGAGTCCGGCTAGAGCCCAGGTGGCCCAGCGGTGCCGTATGATGGCTAGTAGAATTTTATGGGCTGAGCAATAGGAAATAGGCAGTTTCTGTAACTTATCATGGGTGTTACCCCCTACGGTTTGTGGTGCTACCCGGGGCTTAGCCCCAACTTTCTCAAAATATTACACCGATCTATCTGTAACGAGCTCGACAAGAGCTACAGGTGGCCCGACACCGCTGCAGGATGTCTGGTAGGTTTTTATAGGCGAAGCAACAAAAATCAAGCGATTTCAATAGTCTTTCGTGGGCATTACCCCATGGTTTGTGGTGCTGCCAGGCCTCAGGGCCAATTTTCTAGAAAAATTTCACCAACCCATCTGTAATTAGCCCAACAAGAGCCCAAGGTGTTCGGGCAGCACCGCAGGACACCTGGTAGTATTTTATGGGCCTAGGAACAAGAAATAGGCGATTTCAGCAGTTTTTGTTGTTGTTAGCCCGCGATTTATAGAGCTTCCCGGGGCTAAGGGCCAACTTTCGCAAAGCATTACACTGACCAGTCCGTAACGAGCCCAGTAAGAGCCCTAGGTGGCCCAGTTGTGCTGTAGGATGCATGGTAGGATTTAATGGCCCAAGCAATAGGAAACAGGGGATTTATGTAGTTTTTCGTAAGTGTTAGCCAATGGTTGTTGGCGCTACTCAGGGTTCAGGGCCAAGTTTCTAGAAACATTACAACGGCCCATCCGTAAGAAGCCTAGCAAGAGCCCTAGATGGCAAGGTACCTCCGCAGGATGCCTAATAGGATTTTATGGACCAAGAAACAAAAAATAGATGATTTTGGCAGTTTTTGTAGGTGTTAGCTGATGGTTTCCGGTGCTACAAAGGGCTCGGGACCATTTTTCCCAAAATATTACACCGACCCATTCATAATGAGTCCAGCAAGATCCCAGGTGGCTCAGCGGTGCCGTAGGTTGCCTCGTAGGATTTTATGGGTAAGCAATAGGAAACAGGCAATTTTTGCTTTTTTTCATAGTTGTTACCCATAGTTTCTGGCGCTGCCCGTGGCTGGAGGCCAACTTTCAAGAAATACTACACTAACCTATCCATAAGGAGCGCGGCAAGAGCCAAAGATGGCCCAGCAGCACCGCAGGATGCTTGGTAGTATTTTATGAGCCAAGCAATAGGAAATAGGAGATTTTAGAATTTTTCGTTTGTGTTAGTCCACGATTTTTGGCGCTTCACGGGGATCGGGGCCAACTTTCTCAAAAAATTACATTGAACCTTTATTAATGAGCCCGACAAGAGCCTCAAGTGGCTTGGCAGCACTACGGGATGCTTGGCAAGATTTTATAGGACAAGCAACAGGAAACAGGCGATTTCGGTAGTTTTTTGTGGGTGTTAGCCCACTATTTATGGCACTGCCTGGGGCTAACTATCCCAAATATTTACACCGACCCATCCATATGAGCCTTACAAGAGCCCCAGATGGCCCGGCGGCGCCGCAAGATGCCTGGTAGGATTTTATGGGCCAACTAACAGGAAACAGGCGATATTAGTAGTTTTTCGTAGGTTTAGCCTATTGTTTCTGGCAATGACCGAGACTCTAGGACAACTTTCATGAAAACATACACTAAACCATATGTAAGGAGCCCGACAAGAGCCCTAGGTGGCCGGGAGGTGCTATAGGATGCTTGGTATGATTTTATGGACCAAACAATGGGAAACAAATGATTTTTCTAGTTTTTCGCGAGTGAGCCTACAGTTTCAAGTGTTGCATAGGGCTTGCGGCCAAATTTCTCAAAACATTACACCAACCTGTCCGTAACGAGCCCGGTAAGAGCCCTCGATATCCCAGCGGTATCATAGGATGCCTGTTAGGATATTTATGGGCCAAGCAACAGGAAACAAGCGATTTAGGAAATTTTTCATAGGTGTTAGCCCACGATTTCTAGCGATGCCCGGGGCTCAGAGCCAATATTCCAAACAAAATACGCTGACTCATTTGTAATGATCCTCGCAAGAGCCTCAAAATGCTCGATGGACCCACAGTTTTTTGTAGCTGTTTTAGAGCACGATTTCAGGCTCTGCCCGGAGCTCAAGGCCAACATTCTCAAGAAATTACACCGACTATTCTGTAATGAGCCGACAAGAGCCCTAGGTTGCTCGGGGGCGGCGCAAGACACCTGGTAGGATTTGATAGGCCAAACAACATGAAACGGATAATTTTTGTAGTTTTTCATGTGTTAGCCCACTGTTTCTTGCGCTGCTTAGGGCTCGATTCCAACTTTCTAGAAATACTACAGTGACCCATCCATAACAAGCACAATAAGAGCGCCAAGAGACCAGATGGCGCTGTAGGACGGCTGATAGGATTTTCTAGGCCAAGCAACAGGAAACAAGTCATTTCAGCAGTTTTTCATGGATGTTAGCCCGCGGATTCTGGTGATGCCCGAGGCTCGGGGCAAAGTTTCCCAAAACATTACACAGGCACGTATTTAATGAGATGGCAAGAGCCCAGGTGGTCTGGTGGCACAGCAGGACACCTTGTAGGATTTTATTGGCCAAGCAATAGGAAACATGCGATTTTTGCAGTTTTTCAAGGGTGTTAGCCCATGGTTTCTGGAGTGAAATGAGCCTCGGGGTCAACTTTCTTGAAATATCATACCAACCTATTCGTAACGAGCTTCAAAAGAGCGCCAAGTGGCCCGACTGTACCGCAGGATGCCTAGTAGGATTTTATGGGCCATGCAATAGGAAATAGGCGATTTCGATAATTTTTCGTGGGTGTTAGCCCATGGTTTCAGGCGCTGCCCGGGATACAGGGCTAACCTTCTTAAAAATGTAAACTTACCCATCCGTAACCAGCCCGGCAAGATCCCAGGTGACTCGACAGCGCCGCAAGATGCCTAGTAAGATTTTATGGGCCAAACAATAAGAAACAAGCGATTTTGACAGTTTTTCATAGGTGTTATCCATGGTTTCTGGCGCTACCATGGCTTGGGGACAAATTTACCAAAGAATTACACCAACCCATATATAACTAGCCTGTCAAGAGGCCTAGGTTACCCAATGATCCCGCAGGATGCTTGATAGGATTTTGCGGGCCAAGCAATAGGAAACAGGTGATTTTGACAGTTTTTCAAAGGTGTTAGCCCATAGTTTCTGAAGCTTCCTAAGGCTTGGGGACAGCTTTCCAGAAATACTACACCGAACTATCCATAAGGAGCCTGGCAAGAGCCAGAGGTGGCCAAGCGGCACCGTAGAATGCCAGGTAATATTTTATGAGCCAAGCAATAGGAAACAGCCGATTTTAGAATTTTTCGTTGGTGTCAGTCCACGATTTTCAGCGCTTCATGGGGATCGAAGCCAAATTTCTCAAAAACTTACACTGACCCGTCTGTAATGAGCCCGACAAAATACTCAAGTGGCTTGACAGCACCGTGGAATGTCTGGTAGGATTTTATGGGACAAGCAACCGAAAACAGGCAATTTTGGTAGTTTTTTGTGGGTGTTAGCCCACTGTTTGTGGCGCTGCCTAGGGCTAACTATCCCAAAAAGTTACATCGTCCTTTCCATATATCAACCTATCCGTACGAGCCTGACAAGAGCCCTAGGTGCCCCTGTGGCACCGCCAGATGTCTGGTAGGATTTTATGGGCGAACCAATAGGAAACAAGCGATATCAGTATTTTTTCGTAGGCTTAGCCCATTGTTTCTTGTGATGCCCGGGACTGGATGACAACTTCATGAAAAGTTACACTGGCCCATCTATAAGGAGCCCGGCAAGAGCCCCAGGAAGCCCGAAGGTGCTGCAGGGTGCTTGGTAGGATTTTATGGACCAAGCAACAGGAAACAAGTGATTTGGCTAGTTTTTCGCAAGTGTTAACCCACGGTTTCCGACACTGCATAGGTCTCGAGGCCAAATTTCTCAAACATTACACTGACCCATCCATAATGAGCCCGGTAAGAACCCTCGGTGGCCCGACGGTACCACAAGATGCTTGGTAGGATTTTTATGGGCCAAGAAACAAGAAAGAAGTGATTTAGGCCATTTTTCGTGGGTGTTAGCCCATGAATGTTGGCGATTCCCAGGACTCAGGGCCAGCATTCCAAAAGAATTACACCGACTCATTCGTAAAGATCATTGTAAGAGCCCCAAAAGGCCCAATGAAGCCGCAACATGCCTTGTAAAATTTTATGGATCAAGCAACCGAAAATAGACAATTTCGACAATTTTTTGTAAGTGTTAGCCCAGTGTTTCAGGCTCTGCCCAGATCTCAAGGCCAACATTCCTGAGAAATTATACCGACCCTTTTGTTACGAGCCCGACAAGAGCCCCAAGTGGCTCGGTGGCACGCAAGTTGCTTGGTAGGATTTTATGGGCCAAACAACATGAAACAAGTGATTATCGTAGTTTTTCATAGGTTAACACCCACTATTTTTGGCATTTATTGGGGCTCAATGCCAACTTTCTAGAAATTCTACACTAATCTGTCCATAACAAGCTCAATAAGAGCCCCAGGTGGCTTGATAGCGCCGTACAATGCCTGATAGGACTTTGTTGGCAAAGCAACAGGAAATAAATGATTTCAAAAGTTTTCGTGGAGGTTAGCCCACGGTTTCTGGTGATGCCAGAGACTCGGGGCCAACTTTCCCAAAACATTATGCTGACACATCTATAAAGAGCTCGGCAAGAGACCCAGGTGGTTCGGCGACATAGTAGGACACCTTGTAGGATTTTATTTGCCAAGCAACAGGAAACAGGTGATTTTTGCAATTATTCAAGGGTGTTAGCCCACGGTTTCTGGAGCTACACAAGGCTCGAGGTCAACATTTTTTAAAAAATCACACCAACCTATTTGTAACAAGCTCGGAAAGAGCCCCAAGTTTCCTGGCGGTGCCAGAGGATCCCTGATAGGATTTTATGGGCCAAGTAACAGAAAATAGGCAATTTAGATAATTTTTCGTGGGTGTTAGCCCATGGTTTCCGGCGCTACCCGGGGCACGGGGCCAACTTTCTAAAAATATTACATTGACCCATCTATAACAAGCCTGGCAAGAGACCTAGGTGACCCAACGGCGCCGCAAGATGCCCTGTAAGATTTCATGGGCCAAGCAATAGGAAACAAGCAATTTTGACAGTTTTTCATGGGTGTTATGCCACGATTTCTGGCGCTGCCGGGGATGAGAAGATTACACTAAACCATCTATAACGAGCCCGGCAAAAGTCCTAGGTTGCCCAGCGGTCCCGTAGGGTGCCTGATAAGATTTTACTCGCCAAGCAACAAGAAACAAGTGATTTCGATAGTTTTAATGGATGTTAGCCTACAATTTCTGGCGTTGTCCGGGGCTCGGGGCCAATTTACAAACAAATTACACCGACCCATCCATAACAAGCACCCAGGAACCCGTGGTGGACCAGTGGCGTTGCAGGATGCCTGGTAGGATTTTATGGGCCAAGCAACCGGAAACAGGTGATTTCAGCAATTTTTCATGGGTGTTACACCACGGTTGGCGCTGCCCAGGACTCTGGGAAACGTTCCTGAAAAATTACATCGACCCCTTCGTAATGAGCTTGGTAAGAGCACCGGTGGCTTGGCGGTGCCGAGGTCGCCTAGTAGGATTTTATCAGTCAGCAAAAGGAACAAGATAATTTCATAAGTTTTCACGGGTGTTAGCCCACAGTTTCTGGCACTGCTCGGGGCTCGATCCCAAATTTCCTGACAAATTATACCAACCCATCCATAAAAAACCCGAAAAAAGCCCCAAATGTCCCAACGGTGTCGCCGAACGCCCAATACGATTCTATGGGAGAAGCAACAGGAAACATGCGATTTCGGCGATATTTCATAGGTGTTAGCCCCGATTTATGGCACTTCCTGGGGCTGGGGGCCAACATTCTAGAAATATTACACCAACCCATCCATAACAAGCCCAGAAAGAGACCCAGGTGGCTTAGTGGCGCCGCAGGGCGCGTAGTAGGATTTTATGAGCCAAGCAACAGGAAAAAGGCAGTTTTGGCAATTTTTCATGGGTGTTAACCCACGGTTTGTGGCGCTTCCCTTGGCTCCGGGAAAGCTTTCAAGAAAAAATAAATCAACCTATATGTGAAAAACCTGGCAAGATCCTCAAGTAGCCCGATTGCACCGCAAGAAGCCTGGACGGAGTTTATGGGCCAAGTAACACAAAACAAATTATTTTGGCAGTTTTTCGTGGTCGTTAGCCTGCAGTTTGTGGCGCTGCCCAGGGCTCAGATCCAGCTTTCTCAAAATATACACAGACCCATTCGTAACAATCCCTACATGAGCCCTAGGTGGGCCGACAACATCGTAGGATGCCTGGTAGGATTTAATGGGACAAGCAATAGGAAACAAGCGATTTCAGTAGTTTTTTGTGGGTGTTAGCAATCGGTTTCTGGCGCTGCCCGAGGCTTGAGGCCTACATTCAAAAATAATTACACTATCCCATTCAGAACGAGCATGACAACAACCCAAGGTGGCTCAGCGGTGCCACAGGATGCCTGGTAGGAATTTATGAGCCAAGCAACAGGATATAGGCAATTTTGGTAGTTTTTCACCGGTGATAGCTCGCGGCTTCTGGCGCTGCCTGGGCTTGGGGCTTGGGGATATATTTTTTAAAATATTACTTTGAACCATCCGTAATGAGCCCTCCAAGAGCCGCAGGTGGCCCAACGGCACCGCAAGATGCCTAGAATGATTTTATGGTAAAAAAAAATAGTCAATTTTGGTAGTTTTTCGTGGGTGTTAAACCATGGTTTATGGCACTGCCCGGGGCATTGGGACAACATTCCAGAAAAATTATACTAAACTTTTCGTAACGAGCATGGCAAGAGCCCCAGGTGGCTCAGCAGCGCCGCAGGATGCCTGGTAGGACTTTATGAGTTAAGCACCATGAAACAGGTGATTTCAGAAATTTTTTGTAGGTGTTTAGCCCAAGATTTATGGTGTAGTCCGGGGGCTCGGGTCTAACATTCCAGATAAATTACACCAACCTGTCTGTAAAAATCCTTGCAAAAGCCTCAGGCGGCCTGGGGACGTCGTAGGACACCTGGTAAGATTTATGGGTCAAGCAACAAGAAATAAGTGATTCAGGCATTTTTTGTGGGTGTTAGCTAAGGGTTTCTAGCGCAGACCGAGGCTCAAGGTAATGTTACAGAAAAATTATATCGACACATCCATAATGAGCTCGATAAGAGCCCTAGTTGTCTCGGTGGCCCAGCAGGACGCCTGGTAAGATTTTATGGGCCAAGAAATCGAAAACATACGATATCGGTAGTTTTTCATGGGGTTTACTCCAAAGTTTCTGGTGTTGCACGAGCTCGAGGCTAGCTTCGAAAAACTTACACCAAATAATTTGTAACAAGCCCCTTAAGAGCCTCTGGTGACCAAACGGCATCGCAGGACGCCTGGTAGGATTTTATGGGCCAAGCAACATGCATTAAGATATTTTGGCAGTTTTTCATGGGTGTTAGCCCATGGGTTCTAGCGTTGCCCGAGGCTGGAGGCTAACTATCCCAATATACTACACTGACCTATCTGCAATGAGCCCGGCAAGTGGCCCGGCGGCACCGCAGGACACTTCGTAGGATTTAATGGGTGAAGTCACAACGAACAGGTGATTACGGTAGTTTTTAAGGGATGTTAGACCATGACTCTAGTGCTGGCCAAGGCTCTGGGCCAATTTTCCAAAAACATTACACCAATTCATCCATAACGAGTCCCGTAAGACTCCTAGGTAGCCCTACGGCACCGTAAGATGCCTGGTAGGATTTTATTGTCCAACCAATAGGAAACAAGCGATTTTGACAGGTTTTTATGGGTATTAGCCCGTGGTTTCTAGCGCAGCCCGAGGCTCGAGGCCGACTTTCCTAAAATATTTCACTGATCCATCCATAACGACCCTGACAAAATCCCTAGGAGGTCCTATGGCTCCGTAGGATGCCTGATAGGATTTTATGGCCCAAGTAACAGGAAATAAGCAATTTCAACAGCTTCTTGTGGGTGTTAGCCCATGGTTAGTGGCATTGCCCAAGGCTCGGGGCCAACTTTCATGATATATTACCTGATCCATCCATAACAATCCCATCAAGAGCCCCAGGTGGCTTGGTGGTGCCACAGGATACTATGTAGGATTTCATGGGCCAACCAACTGGAAACACTCAATTAGAGCAATCTTTCGTGGGTGTTAGCCCACGGTTTGTGATTTTGCCTAGTCTTGTGGCCAATTTTTCCAAAATATTACTCTGACCCATCCGTAATGAGCCCGACAAGATCCCTAGGTGGCTCAGCCGTGCCACAAAATTCCTGGTAGGATTTTATGGGCCAAGCAAAAGGAAAAGGCAATTTCGACAATGTTTCGTGGGTGTTAGCGCACAGTTTTGCTGCTCGAGGCTCATGAACAACATTCTCAAACACATACTCTAACCCATCTGTAAAGATTCTCATAGGAGTCCCTAGTGCCCCAACGGTACCGCAGGATGCCTGGTAGGAATTTATAGGGAAAGCAACAAGAAACAGGTGATTTCGACAATTCTTCGTGGGTGTTAGCCCACGATTTATGGTGTTGTTTAGGGCGCGGGCGCAAATTTTCCAAAACATTATACCGACATGTACGTAACGAGCCCTTGAAGTGCCCTAGGTGGCCCGATGGTGTCGTGGATGACTGGTAGGATTTTATCGGCAAAGCAACAGGAAACGGGTGATTTCGACAGTTTTTCATGGTTGTTAGCCCATGGTTTTTGGAGGTTCCCAGGACTCATGGCCAATTTTCAAAAAATAATTACACCGACCTGTCTGTAACAAGCTCAACAAGAGTCTTAGGTGGAGCGGAGGCACTGCAAGACACCTAATAAGATTTTATGGATCAATCAACAGGATATAGATGATTTTGGCAATTTTTCATGGGTGTTAGCCTATGGTTTCTATCGCTGCCCAGAACTCAGGGCTAACCTTCCAAAACATTGCACCAACCCATCTGTAACAAGCCCGGCATGAGCCTAGGTGGTCCGTCAGCAATGCTAGACATTTGGTTGGATTTTATGGGTCAAGCAACCAGAAACAAGGGATTTTAGTAGTTTTTGTGGGTGTTAGCCCATGATTTGTAGCGCTTCCCGAGGTTCGGGGCAAACTTTCTAAAACACTGACACTGACCCTTCCCTAATACGCCCCATAAGAGCCCCAAGTCACCCAGTGGCACCCTAGAATGCTTGGTAGGATTTTATGAGACAAGCAAAAGGAATCATGCGATTACGAAAGTTTTCATCAATTTTAGCCCATGGTTTATGGCGCTGCTAGGGCTTGATGACAACTTTCAAGAAACATTACACTGACCTATCTGTAATGAGCCCAACAAGAGCCCTAGATGGCTTGGGCAACAGCGCACGACTCCTTGTAGGATTTTATGGGCAAGCAACAGAAACAACCGATTTCAGCAGTTTTTTGTGGGTATTAGACCATATTTGTGGCACTGCCCGGGGCTTGAACTAACGTTCCCAAAAAATGACATTGAACAGTCCGTAACAAGCCTAGCAAAAGCCCCAGGTCACTAGGCTACGCCATAGGATGCCTGATAGGTTTTTATGGGCCAAAAATTAGGAAGCAAGTGAGGTTAATAATTTCTCGCGGGTGCTAGCCCATAGTTTCTGGCGCTGCTCGAGGCTCAAATCCAACTATCCTGAATCATTTCATTGACCCATCCATAATGAGCCCGACGAGAGCGTCAGGTGGCCCGATCGCACCGTAGGACGCTTGGTTGGATTTTATGGGCCAAGCAATAGTAATAAAGTGATTTCGATAGTTTTTCGTGGGTTTAAGACCATAAATTGTGGCGCTGGCCAAGGCTCCAGGCCAACTTTCCCAAAAAATAAAACTGGCTGGTGTGTAATTAGCCCAACAAGAGCCCAGGTGGCCTGGTGGTGTCACAGGATGCCTAGTAGGATTTTATAGGCCAAGCAATAGGAAATAGGTGAGTTTGGAAGTTTTTCATAGGTGTTCACCCGTGGTTTCTTGCGCTGCCTGGGGCTCGAGATCAACATTCCATAAAATTTATATCGACCCATCCATAACGAGCTCGATAAGAGCCTTAGATGGCCCGATGGTTCTATTAGATGCCTGGTATGATTTTATGGGCCAAACAATTAGAAGCAATGATTTCAGTTGTTTTTGTGGGTGTTAGCCCACAACTTCTGGTGCTTCCCGGTGATAGGGGCCGACTTTCCTAAAATATTAAACCAACCCATCCGTAACAAGCATGGCAAGAGCCCCAAATTGCCTGGCGGCACCGTAGGATGCCTGGTAGAATTTTATGGGCCAAGCAACTGGAAACACGTGGTTTTGATAGTTTTTCATGGGTGTAAGCCCATAATTTATGCCACTGCCCGAGGCACGAGGCCA
Source organism: Solanum rostratum (assembly GCA_029948455.1). Classification (NCBI taxonomy): domain Eukaryota; kingdom Viridiplantae; phylum Streptophyta; class Magnoliopsida; order Solanales; family Solanaceae; genus Solanum; species Solanum rostratum. Next base: position 53,416,182 of record CM057053.1, read on the forward strand.
ACATTAGCAAAACATTACACTGACCCATCCGTAACGAGCCCAAAAAGAGTTCTAGGAGGCCCGAAGGCATCGGAGGACGCCTGGTAGGATTTTATGGCCAAGAAATAGGAGACACGCAATTTCGGCTTTTTTTTGTTAGCCCACGGTTTGTGATACTGCCTGGTGCTCGGGGCCAACTTTCTCGAAAACTTTCCCTCACCCATCCATAACAAGCCCGAACAGAGCCCCAGGTGGCCTGACGGCACCGCATGATGCATGGTAGGATTTTATGTATCGAGTAACAGAAAATAAGTGATTTTAATTGTTTTTCTTAGGTGTTAACCCACAGTTTCTAGTGTTGCCCAGTGATCGGTGAAAACTTACCTAAAAGATTACACCGACCCATCCATAACGAGCCCGGCAAGATCCCTAGCTGTCCTGGCAGCACCATACTATGCATTATAAGATTTTATGGGCCAAGCAACAGGAAACAAGGGGTTTCGATAGTTGTTCATGGGTGTTCGCCCATGGTTTATGGTGCTGCCCAGGGCTCAAGGCCAATTTTATTGATAAATTACACCAACCCATCTGTAACAAGCTCGAAAAGAGCCCAAAGTCACCCAAAGGCATCAGAGGACGCATGGAAGGATATTATGGTCTAAGAAATAGGAAATCGGCGATTACGATAGTTTTTTGTGGGTGTTAACCCATGGTTTGTCATGCTGCCTGGGGCTCGTGGCCAACACTCTAGAAAAATTACACTAACCCATCTGTGATGAGCCCGAAAAGAGCCCCTAGTAGGCCGATGGTGCCACAGGATGCTATGTAGGCTTTTATGGGCCAAGCAATAGGAAACAGGCGATTTTGGTAGTTTTTCATGGGTGTCAGCCCATGGTTTGTGGCGCTGCCTACGGCTCGAGCCCAACTTTCCCAAAGACTTACACCATCCATTTGTAATAATCCCGACAAGAGCCCCAGGTGGCTCATCGGCGCCGCAGGGCGCTTCGTTATATTATATTTTATGGGCCAAAAAACAAGTAACAAGCAAATTCCACGGATTTTTCATGGGTTTTAGCTCACGGTTTGTGGCGCTCGTTGGGGCTCGGGTACAAATTTCTAGAAAACTAACACCAACCTATCCGTAATGAACCTAGCAAGAACCCTAGGTGGCCTAATGGCACTGCAGGATGCTTGGTATGATTTTATGGGCCAAGTGATAGGAAATAGGTGATTACGATAGTTTTTCGTGGGTGTTAGCCCATGAATTTCGATATTGCCCGGGGTTTATGGCCAACATTCCTGAAACTTTTCATTGACCCATCTGTAACAAGCGAAGCAAGATCCCTAGGTGGCCTAATGGCACACAGGACGCTTGGTAGGATTTTCGGGACAAACAAATGGAATCAGGCAATTGCGATAGTTTTTCACAGGTTTCTCCACGGTTTATGGCGCTGGCCAAGGCTTGGGGGACAATTTTCAAGAAATATTATACCGATCTATCCTTAACAAGCCCGACAAGAGCCCCAGATGGCCCGAGCGACATCGCAGGGCGCTGGGTAGGATTTTACGGACCAAGCAATAGGAAATGAGTGATTTTGGCAGTTTTTCATGGGTGCAAACCTATGATTTGTGGCGCTGCCTGGGGCTTGTAGCCAACTTTCCTGAAAACTTACATCGAACAATCCATAACGAGCCCAGCAAGAGCCCTAGGTGGCTAGGCTACACCGTAGGACGCTTGGTAGTTGTTTTGGGGCCAAGAATTAGGAAACAGGCGATTTTGATAATTCTTGATGGGTGTCAACCCACGATTTCTAGTGCTGCTCGGGGCTCGGGGCTAACTTTCCTGAAACATTTTATGAACCCATCTATAACGATCCTTCAAGAGCCCCAGGTGGCTTGACGGTGCCGCAGGACGCCTGGTAGGATTTTATGGGCCAAGCAACAGTAAATAAGTGATTTTCAAAGTTTTTCATGGGTTTTAGCCCATAGTTTGTGGCACTACTCGAGGCTCCCGGCCAACTTTCCCAAAAAGTTAAATCGACTCATCTGTAACTAGCTCGGCAAGAGTCCCTGTTATCCCGCGGGTGCTGCAGGATGCCTGGTAGGATTTTATGGGCCAAGCAATAGGAAATAGGCGATTTCAAAAGTGTTCGCCCATGGTTTCTTGCGCTGCTCTATGATCGGGGCTAATTTTCCCAAAATATTACACCGACCCATCTGCAACGTGCTCGAAAAGAGCCACAGGTGGCCTGGTGGAACCGCAGGATGCCTGGTAGGATTGTATGGGCCAAGAAATAGGAAATAGACGGTTTTGGCAGTTCTTCATGGGTGTTAGCCCATAGTTTATAGCGCTTCCTAGGGCTCGAGTCCAACTTTATAAAAAAATTACATCGATCCCTCCGTAACAAGACCAAAAAGAGCCCTAGGCATCCTGTAGGAATTAGAAGATGCCTGGTATGATTTTATGGGTCAGGAAATAGGATAAAGAAATGTCGGCAACTTTTCATGGGTGTTAGCCCACGGTTTTGGGTGCTACCTGGAGCTCGTGGCCAACTTTCCCAAAAACATACACCACCCATTTGAAATGATCTCGGCAAGAGCCCGGGTAGCCCAGGGCGCCACAAGACGCTTGTTAGTATTATATTTTATGGGCCAAGCAATAGGGAATAGGCGATTTAAGAGAGTTTTTTTAAGTGTTAGTGTATGGTTTGTGGCACTACTCGAGGCTCGGGGCCAACTTTCCAGCAATAGGACACAGGCAATTTTGATCGTTTTTCATGAGTGTTGGCCCATGGTTTCTGGCGCTGCCCAAGGCTCGGGGCCAACTTTCTAAAAAATTAGACCAACTCATTTATAACGAGCTTGTTAAAAGCCCTAGATGGCCCAGAGCCGCTGCAGGGCACCTCATAAGATTTTATAGGCCAAGTAATAGAAAACAGGTGATTTTGACTGTTTTTCGTGGGTGTCAGCACATAGTTTTTGGCATTGCCCGAAACCTGGACCAATTGTTAAAAGAAAAGTTTTCAAATAATCTTTGATGGTCTTGCATCGTTATTTTTGTTATAGCAACTAGCGGTGGTCTGTGTGAATCTAACATAGATGTGAAGTTTCATTTGAACTTCACTCCATTTCTACCTCTATAGTTCTATATTATGATATTTATTTGTCTAATTGGGGTGGATACAACTGACTTCGAGGCTTGCCTTAGTGTCCTCATTTTGTTCCCCATCCCTAACGTCGGGTTCAATATGACTACAAAGTTCCCTATCTATGGAGCTTTTAAGTAAAGTTGGCGGGAAGATAAGGATGCATCTTTTTACGAATCTTTCTTTAAGTATTATCACTTTTTCTTCCTTTAGTACCATTATCTCCATTCTGGTTTCTCTTATTAGTTTTAGAGTGTTTTCTAGTTCTTGGGAATCAACATTTCCTCCAACTGTAGAACTACTTGGGGAGGAAGGAGTGAACCAGGTTCCTTGATGATACTTGGGATGACGACCCCATATTGTTGGGAACTTGTATTTGGTGTTCCTCCTCTATGCTCGGATGTTTTACTATGGATAAGATGTGGGGATTTTTCTGCATTGCCAGAGGCACTTTTCATGGGCTGAAGGTTGCTACTGGTACCTTGAGGGTTAAAATAGATGGTGGGAAATGGATGGTTTCCTGGCTTAGCATTTGGCTCAATGGATTGGAAAGAGAATTCCCCCACATGGGAAACCGATAATCGAAAGTGGGGGAATGGGAAGTTTAGAGGTTGTTGTAGGGTCATCCACAGCCATAGTTGTTGTTGTATGTCTTCGTTGCTAGTCTCATCCCCTCTGAGACTACTTGAGAAAGAATAGTTTGGTTTCGAACAACTGCTACTATCTCTTGGTTGTTCACAAGCGCCATGAAGGATAAGGTATGGCCCAGAAGCACCAGTTCCATCCAGGACTTTGGTATTGGGTTCGGTGTTAGAGTATGAGTTGGATAAAAGGTGATTTCCTAGATCATCACCTAAAAATATTGGGAGTGGTGGTAGTGGAAGAAGGAAAGGAGGTTAGGATTTCATTGTGTTCTGGAAGTTGTTGTATCGTTGTGTCTTGGTTGATGGGTAAATAGCGAGGGTCTCATTGCAGACCTCCTTTGTTGGGCTATAAAGGGAGATCTTGGCATTATATGGATATATGGAAGTTCGATACTAATAGAGTTGACTTGGATGGGTCCTTTATTAATAATATTATTTTCCATAGTAGAAGGAGTAGTACTAGTACTAGGAATATGTGAAATTAAATTTGTCCTTATATTTAAAGCCTTGTTCAAATATGGAAAGTTACTATTTTTACCTGATGTTACTATGTTTGTAGTATTCCCAAAACTTGGGTTTTTCCCTTTCGATCTTTTCTGATCATTTCCATATCTTTACAGCTAGATTAGATGGCCATTCCAATGTCCATGTGAGTTAGAAGTTTTGATTTGGAATAGTTAATGAGCTGTAATAACTTTAGATTATCTTTTGACAAGATTTTGGATAAATTGTTATTGTGGATTTAGGGGTATTCATTAAATGTTGGAGGTGACGTGAGGGTACTTGTGGTGGGTGGGGTAGGTGATTTATTGGGTGGCGTGCATGGCGTGTGAGGTAAGATAGTGGCTGGTTTATCTCTTGGAGTGAGTAATATTATTTGCAATTTTATTTTTGTTTTTAACTATTTTTGTAATGGGATTTTTGACGTCATGCTTTGCCACGTCATATGACATAATTTATGGACCCCCATGGTTTATTTATGTCTCAAGGAGTTCAATAGAGTTTGGTATGGATTGTTTCCCTTTTAGCTTGTTTTTTCTCTGAGAAGTTGTTTTTCTATACATGTAGATTTTTTAGTCTAGGAACTTACCTATAATGACATCAAATATATTGACGCTAATACCTATCTCTGCTTCTTTTGTTGGGAGTTGTTGTTTTCCTTGGTTCTGTTTCCTTGTAAAAGCCACCAGCTGCCATAGCGCTCCATCACCTTTGATTCATTTGCTTCCTATCTACTTACCCTAGCTAGTGTGTTCAGCTTTTTACTAGGTGGATGGTTCCGGTTGAACAGTTTTTGGGGTTGTGCTTATGTTGGTACACCCAACATCAGTATGTCCTAGGACCCCACAGGTCATACGGTGGATGCTTTGGCCTTCATACGCCAGTGCTTGTAGATGGTGGCCTATGGTGATGTGCTTCTTTATTGGTATGCCTATTGGTACCTCCACACAAATGCGGGCATAGCACCCACGTAGTGTTGATGATGTACAAATATCTGTCTTAACTAATCTTCCCATCTTTTGGCCCACTCTGGCTAAGATACCATGGTCGTAGAATTCTGTCGGCAGCTCTGATAGTCTCACCCATACAGCTGAGTAGGCTTCCTTTGCTTCAGAGACAACGAAATTTGAATACCATCTTTTAACCGATAGGAAGTATCCATTGACAAACCAAGGACCCTGTTGTAGAATTTTCCTCATGTTTTCTTCCTTGTAGAATTTGACAATTTAGTAATTGTGACCCAGGTCTATTAGTATTATTTCTTCATATACTTTGCACATTGTGGTGGGTTTGCTTTTGAGGTATTGATGACTGATTCACTTTCCAATGATCTTTATTATAATCGAGTAAGCCCAAGGTTTGTATATACGTTCCTTATCCTACTCGGATAACTCTATGCAGTCTTCTAACTTGTTTCCCAATAGAGTTTCTTTCCTGGCTATTATTTCTACGTTGGACTCTGTTGACAAATGACACCAAACAGTGCCTCTAGAAAAGTCGGTTCATCGTTTGTAGCTAATTGAATGGATTAGTCCAATATAATTGAACTTATAATTAAATTCATATTATTGGACTTGGATCATTAGTTATATCGACACAATATTTATTTGTACCAATATATCATGACTATAGAGAATTTTTATAGGATTTAAATTTAACTAAAGTTTGCCACACATAGTACTGTAATAAAATAAATGATCCTACATAGTTTCAAGAAACAACGAAAGATACAAATTTCACTTGAGAAAACAACTTTGTCTCTTCAAGGAGCCTTAGATTGCATTGGATCAAGTTGAAGAATCATCAAGAAACCTTTTTATACCTAGGAATTGGACACTCAATGTCGCCTGCATATGAAGGTCCAAGGTAACAGTGTGTTAGGTATAACGATAAATTCTTAAAAAGTAAGTCAATTGTTAAAAATTAATTTTACCAGGAACTTTGTTCGTCAAAGGAGCTAAAAAATGACTTCGTTCACTTTTAAACCAAAGTCAGTTTCTTTCACAATGCTCTCAATTTTCACTTTCGAATGAAAGTCAGTTTCTAAAAAGAATCATCAAAGCACTATCTGATATGCTAAGGGATTGTTTGATACAAAAATAAGAATATTAAATAATATACTTCCCCATCATATACAAATATAAAATATAATACAAATATTTTGATTTAAAAATTTATATTCAATTAAGATAATATAAATAATAAAACACGGAATAAATATTTATATCAAGATTAATATTCTAATTTCGATATTTGAACAACCCCTAATATTACTATCCAGATTCAATATAAAAAGAGTTATTTATCAAAAAATAATTTATTTTTAAAAAAACAATTCCATCATGGAAAACATAGATAAAGAATTGATAGCATCGCCAACATAAATAAAGTTTAGATAGAAGCACTAACCATATCATCAAAGAAAATCTGATCAAACTCACTGGCATGTTCATTGGGTGTAGACCTTGAATGTTCATAATTGTCGAAGAGATAATCCATATAAGTGAAATCAGAATAAGCATCATAATTCACCCTCTCGTTTGACTCACTTCCTTGAGTATCACCCACATGTGATATAGTGAAAGTATTGTTGGGTTGAGACATGTTTGGTTCACCAATGTATTGCGAAAAATCAGTATTTGCTACTCCCAATCCATCCATTGTCGCATTTTCAGTATATGTATCCGACATTGTTGAATATGTTGTTGCATCTAAGGCATACTCATTTTGAGCATGATAAATCCCATTGTTAAACTCTGGCCCAATTGTATAATAAGTACTCCTAATGGTTGATCCTTGTGATCCCAACAATTTTGATAAAGGTTCTTGTTGTGGTTGTAGCTCAACATTGTTTTCCGGCGATGGTAAAAATGGGGTATTGAATAGGTCGAGGTATTGGGGATCAACTTGCACTTGTGGGAGACAGACCTGCTGCAAAGATGAATTCTCTCTTCTAGCAAAAATAGTATTATTTGATAGAAAAGGAATTTTTGGGCCTCTTTGGCTTTCTTGGCTATATTGTTCTTCTGGTGGTTGTTGTAGATTTGTAATATTTGTTTTTAGATGAGACGTGGTTCCAAAATTTTCAAGGTTACTTTTTTGTATAGAACCACTTGAGGATCCTACTTGACTTGAAGGGTGACAAGTAGATTTTCTTTCTCGTGGACCTCTCCAAGCATTGTTACGACATTTCTGTGGGGTATTAGAAAGAAAAAAATCAACAGTAAATTATTAACTCAAAAACTATGGACTATGATAGTTGAAGACTCGTTATAAAAGAAAGGAAACAGAGGTTGTAGGAAAACAACTGCAACAATTTAAAAGAATATCCAAGTTGAGATATATATCACGTGGAATACAAAAATAGAAGGAATAATATATTTCTTTAGCTAAGGAAAAATATTTTTTACATGATCACAAAAGTTTCTAGTTCAAAATATAACAAGAACTTATTTTGATATCCTTGATATATAGCTAATCATGTGGTAGATGTATAATTATGGTATTTATTGTAAAATTGACATTTTTATCTTTTTAAGTCATTGTGAGCTGAGTGTGTTTTGATCTAATAGGTAAATAATAAATATCTCTCAAAAAATTATAAATTAAAGATAGATATGATATGATATCATTGAGTTGAATGTTCTTTAGGTAAAATTTTTAACTATTAAAGGTTCATATTAATGTCTAGATGTTTATTGGTGAAAGTGATAAAAAATTTGTTTTGTGGAAAATGACTTCCCAATTTTTTCCATAAAGATGTCTGTCTGGATACGGCAAAATCATTCTATTAGATCGAATAGGTGAGAAAATGATTGTTTTATTTGTAGGAAAAATATCTTACTCATTAAATAAATGACATTTCCTTGAACCAAATACGCACAAATATTAATTATATATATATATATATATATATATATATATATATATATATATATATATATATATATATATATATAATTAATTAATTCATCATTTAAAATTTAAGGGACGTACCTGAAGATGGCTTGCTACTTGAAGCCTAGTAAGATCAGGCACATTCATTATCCTAAGAATATCACCCGGAAAACATCCTATAAATAAACTCATAACAATGTAAAATCAGTTTAATTAAACATTTATCCGTAAAGAAAGATAAATCATACAATAATATATTAGTTTAAGTGTCTTAATCCCAAGTAAATTGAGAACGATTATAAGCATGAAGTCATACATAATTGTGAAGTGAACTTACCCCCTTCATCAAGTTGGTTCACAGCTTTCATAAATTTAACATGAAGATCCGCAGTCCATGTGATACGAGACTTTCGTGCGACAACCTTAGTAGCACTACTGTGACTCTTTCCTCCATTAATCTGTTTTCTACCTCTCTTTCTCCTCAATTTGCACTTTTCATTAGAGGCAACATTTGCTGTCTCATGGATATTATTGCTCTGCTCATCAATATTAATGAGCACACTATTTTTCTTTACACCTTGTTCTTTTTCACCTCCAACAGAACTACTGCTATCAACATGCTTGTGATGATCACCATTTTCTTCTAGCCCTTCCCTAGAATTTTCCTTTTGTATTCTTTTTTGCAAGACAAATTTCGGTAAGTACTTCACAATGTCTTGGTGAAGTGGCTTTTCCAAATAAAGATGAGCTCCATTTTGAAAAGCTTTTTTTGCTAAGCTTGCATCGTATTTATCACATACACCTGCATTATTATTATTATTATCAAAAAGCTAGTCATTAAAATTAAATTATGTTGTAAGCATTATGTAAGGGTTAGTTTATTTTTTATCTGTTATAACAATAAATTCTTATATAACAGCTATAATCATATCAGTAAAAGTAAAAATTAGCATAAGAGAACTCATGTGTCTAAATCAAATATTAAAATTCTTTGCTAATCTTTTTTAAGACATATTATCAAACACAATCTATTTAGGAGAGGATTATTTAAAGAAAGAAGATAATGAAGGATTTGATAACCTTTTCTTTTTTGTACTGTATTAAGTGTTATAAGTGAAGAGTGAAAAAAATACTTACAAAATGGAACTATATCCAAGTCTAGAGCTTGATCCAAAAGATGAAATGAAAGCAAGTTGGGTGAATTCATATTGATAATCATCACATCAATTCTTTCCTTTCCTTTGGAGAGTATTAACATTCCTTCTGAAGCAGTATCAACTGTCTTGACTGTATCAATGCATTTTAAAAGTCAACAAAGAACAAGAAAATAAAGTTATACACAAAATTATCGTATAAGTTTGTTTATTAATTTCTCATAAACAAATTCAATTATGACTTTTTATGTTATATTGCTACCAGTTTATGCAATTACGCGTATATATCAACCAACTTATATAATAATCAATGAATGTAGTTTTAGATAGGTCACATAAAAATGCTATATTTTGTTTAGGATAGATAATATGATTCTGATTTGATAATGAAGATCATTTACAAATATATTATTAAGAACACATTCCAATTTATTGAATTTTATCAAAAATAAATAAACACGCAATAAAGATGCTCTGAACATTTAGATAATTAAATTAACTATTTTTGAAATAATCTCATCATGAATATGTTGCTCACAAGTTTAGCAAATTTATCGAAGAGGAAAGAATTTATCAATAATTCTAATTTTTCTCATTTGGATAGCTATTGTCCTAGAAATGATTGCTTTTAAGTTTTGTATCAATAATATAATACTAATCCAATCGACTTTATATTAATCGGTAATTTTGTGAAATCGGCGTATATAAAATATTGAGCGCACAATCCACAAAGTACACTTTTTAGAAAACGTTATTATCTAAAATAAAAATATCTGGATAACTTTGTAAAAGGTTTCCAAAATGTGAAGACATTTAAAAAAAAAAAGAGGCTTCATTTTATTTTTCTGTCATATTTTACTATAAAATGTTTTTAATCATACCATGCATATTAATTTTATGTTCTACTATTAAATAATTACTTTTGTTCTATGCAAGTGCATTGTATGAAATAAAGTAATAATAATAGAACATTCAAAGTAACTTCTACAGGAAGGTTTAGAGAGAAATATATATCCTTACTTTTGTGAAGGCATGTATACTACATGGTACATACAAATGTAGCTAATAAAGAAATTCAAGTCAAATGATTTACAAATCAACAATTAATGCATACTAATGAAGTTGTTGAAAAATCAAACAAATTTTTTAAAAAATAATGCATATTAATGTACTTAAATTGTCATTTAAATACTTCTTTTTGGGGGGTGGGGGTTTAGGGGGATGAGGGATATTATAGTTCAAAAAATATTTTATATATTCCATACTATGAAGGCATGGGAGAGAGTGGTGGAGATGAGGGTGAGAAAGTAGTTTCTATCTCAGAAAACCAGTTTGGATTCACAGGACGGTCGACTACTGAAGCGATCCACCTTGTTCGGAGATTAGTGGAGAAATACAGGGAAAGTAAGAAAGACCTTCATATGGTGTTCATTGATCTTGAGAAGGCCTATGACAAAGTCCCGAGGGATGTCCTATGGAGGTTTTTGGAGATGAAAGGCGTCCCAATGGCATATATTAGAGTGATAAAGGACATGTACGACGGGGCCATAACTCGGGTAAGAACGGTGGGAGGAGACTCTGAATATTTTCCTGTTCAGATGGGACTTTATCAAGGATCTGTGCTGAGCCCTTTTCTATTCGCCTTGGTGATGGATGAGCTGACGCGATCTATCCAGGAGTAAGTCCCGTGGTGTATGTTGTTTGCAGATGACATAATACTGATTGATGAGACCCGAACCAAAGTTAATGATAGGTTGGAGGTTTGGAGGCACGTTTTGGAGACCAAAGGATTCAAACTGAGCCGGACCAAAACTGAATACTTGGAGTGCAAATTCAGTGTTGTGAGGGAGAAAGCAGACATTTATGTGAGACTTGCAGCTCACCTTATCCCCAAGAAGGAAAGCTTTAAGTATTTGGGGTCTATCATCCAGAGTAGTGGGGATATCGACGATGATGTCACACATTGTATTGGGGCGGCTTAGACAAAATGGAGGTTGGCCTCTAGAGTATTGTGTGATAAGAAGATACCACCTAAACTCAAAGGTAAGTTCTATAGAATGGTGGTTAGACCATCTTTGCTGTATGGGGTGGAGTGTTGGCAAAATGTACATGTTCAGAAGATGCAGGTCGCAGAAATGAGGATGTTAAGATGGATGTGTAGTTACACCAGGAGTGATAAGATTAGGAACGAGGTCATTCGGGAGAAGCTAGAGGTGGTCCCTGTAGCTGACAAGATGAGGGAAGCGAGACTGCGATGGTTTGGACATGTACAGAGAAGGAGTACCGATGCCCCTGTTAGAAGATGTGAGAGGTTAGATTTGGGAGCTACAAGGAGGGGTAGAGGTAGACCAAAGAAGTATTGGGGGAAGGTGATTAGATATGATATGGTGAAACTTGATCTCACCAAGGACATGACCTTAGACAGAAAGGAGTGGAGGTCGAGAATTAGAGTAGCAGGCTAATATGGTAGATAGGAAGGAGTGGTAATTGTCTGTCTTTATATGTATTTATCTGCCTTTACATGTTTACTATCTTGTATCTACGTATTATCATGTGTTCTTCTCTTTCTTGCCTGTTTATCATATCTAGCTTATTTTGCTGATGGGTTTTTGTGACGAGAGTTTCCAGGAAACAGCCTCTCTACCTATGTGGTAGTGGTAAGGTCTGCGTACATCTTACCCTCCCCAGACCCCACTTGTGGGATTTCACTGGGTATGTTATTGTTGTTGTATTCCATATTATTATGTATTTGCAAAATACTGTTCTATACAAATTTTCCGATAAATTAAACGTATTAGAATTTTCAAATGTTCTAACAATTGTTTAATGTCCTCACAAATTATAGCATAGAATATGCTTAAATGACAATAAATGTTGAATCAAAATGAATAATAATATTTATCAAGACTCATTCAAGTAAATTCAAATATACTTCTTTTAAGCTAAGAAAAATATAATAAAATTCAAGATGTATGTAGTCAAAAAGATAAAATAGCAGTAATATATTTTAAAAATTAGTAAAATTTATGTATGGTTGCAAGGCTTTTTTGTTTAACAATAACCATGGCTTCATGAAATTAAGAGGGCTAAGAAATCATTTGGAAGGGTAGTTTTTCTCTCTCTCTTTTTCCTTAAGAGACTAATTCTTATTTACTTAAAACACACAAAAAAGTATTACACTATGTATATGAAAACAAATGGAAGGAGGACAATATTTCAGAAAAATAAAAAAAGATTTTTCTTCTTCTTTAAAATCAAGACTTCTTATTTTGCCTACGTCCTATTAAAAAAAAAAAATCTCAAGGTCAAAATTTATAATTGGCAGATGTGCTCTTAGCTTTTCCTTCTCTTTCTTCTCGTTGTCCTAATCTTGTGCTGTTACGATCTAAATAATTTTTTTCTTTAAATTATATTCAAATTTGTAAAAAAAAAAAAAAAAACACTAAGCCTTAATTAAAACTTATACTTGAAGGATTTAATTAATTTTCTCCTCTATTTCATTGTTATTCTAGGTCAATTGATAATGGATATTTTTTCCCTTTTAGTAAAACACATATACTAGATGATTTAGTAGATAAAAGGATCAATATAAATTATGTCTTTTCAGGGATATTAGATAAAATTGAAATAATCGAAAGATTTACATAAAATCATCACCGTCTTTAAAAGTCATATATATCCCTACAAAAGAAGCTAATCGAATGTGTTACAAGAAAATGAAAGAATTACAAAAACAATTATTTAGTGACTAGTGAAAAAAAAACATAAACATGTACAGAAATAATGGTATAACAACAAGAAAAAAAATTCAAGATCTACAAGATTAATAAAATCTAAAAAGTAATCGATGCAAATGAAACGAATAAGATATCAAGCATCATCTCAATAAAATCTAATATAAAAATAAAATACATCAAACAAAATTTAGTTTTATATTTTTAATAAATGTCCATACTTACCTTTATATTCATAAGATTTGAGCAAATCAACCATCCCACTAACACGTTCTTTATCATCATCAATCAACAACACACAAACTTGATTGGTCACACCAAGATTTGGAACCGTCATGGGATCCTTTAATCGCTGAGGTTTAGATTGTTCTTCAAAAAAAAGCAGATTATATTTAGAAGTCTCGTACTTTTTCTATTGAAGCTCTAATTTAGACTGAGCTCTCTTATGAAACTCATTTATATAGCATCACCACCTGTCTTGTTTGAATTAATGTTGACTGTGTTAATAATTATTTTGACCTTTTTTCTGTTTTTTGTGTCATGACAAAAGTATACTTTTGTCTTTTTTAAATTTTTTTTCTCTTTAGGATTTAATATGGGGGGTTGGAGGGAGTGGGAAGAATTAATATTTCTTTGATGAAATAACTTTTTAATATTTAATTATTTTAAATGTATGTTCTTAAAAGCATTATCAATTAATATAAGGGGAAAAAAAAGAGCTTATGTCACTTAAAAGAATTTGATCTAAGTGAGTTATTTTCAATTAAGAAATATTTTAATTCTTTGGTTCAATTGTTTTAATTGATACTTATATATTACTGGTAATCATTAATTAATTCAAAAGCATCATAAAATGATTATCTCACTATCATATTGTTCACATTATATTATTAATAATGAATTAAACTTTTAAAATCATGTGGAAAATAATATTTTCATGATATAATATTTTTGGAAAAACTAAACTTATGCCCCTTTGAAGCAAACTATTTACATCCATATGACCCTTTATATTTATACCTCCCCATTATTAAAATTCATGTATTGATGTCATGCTGATGTCCCAGCCTATATGATATCAATAGGATATCAAGATATCGGCTTAGTATCACAAAGAATTAAGTTAAATCCCTATATGATACCGATATGATATCAATATACCGACAGAGTATCACAAAGAATATATTTTCTACTAATTAAGAGTTTGATAAGTAGATTTATGACTTTAGTAATTTTTTCTTAATTGTTTTCTTCTTAAAAAAAAAAAGAGCGTAAAACGATATGGTACCGATAGAGTATGAATATTTTGCTGAAGCATTACAAAGAATTAAGTTCAATTCCATATGATACCGGTATAGTATCAATACAACGATGGACTATTACAAGAATATATTTTCTACTAATTTAGAGTTCAGTAAATAAGTTTGTGACTTTATTAATTTCATTTCATTATTTTATTTCATAAAAAAGAGCCCAAAATTATACAACATGGAGTATTAGAGAGAATTAAGCTCCAGTCCTATATGATACTGATATGTTATCAATATACTGATAGAGTATCATAAAGAATAGATTTTCTACTAATTTAGAGTTTTAAATGCTTTTTAATTACTTCTTAGAAAAAAGAGCCAAATTTTATATGATATCGATAGGGTATCAATATATCGACAAAGGATCAATAAGGATCAAACTCATCCTATATGATAGAGGTATGGTATCAATATACTATCAGAGTATCACAGATGATTATTTCATAGCAATCATGCTGACGTCATGGGCAAAATAAAAAAAGAGAAAAATGGAGTAAAAGAGTAAATAATTTGGGTCATAGGTCCATTAAAGATAAATAGTTAAGAAAATTTACCTAAACACACAATTTGTTGTACCATATTCTCTAAAATTTCTTACCATTTGAAATATTTTTTACAAAAATCTCTACCCTCTCCTATTTTCTGATATATCAATGTAAGTGATGTAGTAGGCGGACACATCACTTCATGCGATGTATTGGGACATTAGATACATCACTTTATGCGACGTATCGATCGAATACATCACTTATTACATGATGTATCAGGATGTTGAATGCATCACTTTATGTGATGTATCGGTTAAATATATCACTTTACATGATGTATTCGGAAATACGTGATGTATCCGAATTCTATCAAATTTAAGGAATTTTTGTAATTTTAAAAAAAGTAGAGATAAGATGTAATTAGCTCTTAATAATATAGAATGTTTAATCCCTACTAAATTGTTTGGATTGGATCTAATTTGAATAAATAATTTCACGTTGAATCTATTTTATGTGTAATCCCTATCATAATAACATTTAAAACTAGTTTTTTCTAATTTTATTCTCTAATCTTCTTCTTGCTATTCAATTTGTGGACTTGCAAAACTCTAATGTATATGTTACCACTAAATAATTATAGATCCAGTGAAGTTTTTTTTACATATTCTCAAACTTAAATTATTGTAAATATCTTTCTTTACATGATGCATATTATGTTTAATTTGGACCAAGAAATAGTAATACACCATTAATAAGATCTAATCTACTATTTTAGTGTTATAATTCCTCTTTAATGATGTAAAGATGAAAACAAAACAAAAAATAGAGAACAGTTTGGTGAAGATAATGCCAAAATTAATGCAACTACAACTTAAAAAAGTTACATTCAAAACTATTCTTTAATTTCAACGAAAAATAAAAATTAACTAAATTCTAAATAGAGAACACCATTAATACATATAAATTAGTTTTTGTATTGCTCATGATATGTATTTGGGAAAATAATCAGCACAAAGTTCTTTCGCTTACATTGATATTTGATAAGGCCATAATTAAGTCGTGATTCTAATTTTTACTTTTTTGGGTTCAGTATATCTTAACAATTTTAAAAAATTAAAACTGAATTTATTATTTCTTTTTCATAATGTTGATTTCAATAAATAATTATTTTTGAAATAACTTATCTTGTTAATGTTGATGGAAAAAGTCTCATTAAGTTTCAATATTTTATTTCAATTATCAACCTTGTTATATTAAGATTTTCAGCTGTTCATCCTGATCTCTTATTTCAATAGTAAAAAAAGATCCATTACAACTCAAAAAAGAAAAAACCGAAGAAAGAAATGGACCTTAATCAAGAATTCATATAACTTTTTTTTTATTTGTAATTTTGTTTTATCAATTTTTATTCTTTCTGTCACAATTAGAAAGTGATCGTGACGCCAATACTCATCTCTTTCCATCGATACAGGCTAGTCACAATTCAACAAAATAAACGAAAAAAAAAACTACTAAATGCACCAAAAGTGCGAAAAACATACTCGTTCTTAATAAGACCCCCACAATCTATAGATTGTCATGTGTAGAAGCCATTAACAAATTATGGTTTAAAAGATAGATACAATTCTCAATGTCACGAAAAGAGATATCTATAGCCACAACGAATTAATAAAATATGAAATGATGCAAGTGAATTCCCAACTAAAGTGATACATGTCTATCCTACATGCCATACACATCCACTGAAACACAGACCACAACCCATGAGGGACATGCATGGTCCATGTATTTGCTTAAATGATTTTTGTTTAGTGTAATCATATTTGTATGGAATCATTTTCTTCTGATTTTATCATGTCTCACCGGAACTATTTTCCTTCGACATAATCATATCTCGTCGGAATTATTTCCCTTCGGCATCAAGTGACCGTAGATCTCATTTAGTTTTTGGAACCAATGCAAATAGGCATATATACATAATGTATGAGCATGATGATAATGTCCACAATAATTAACAAGTCACTCAAGTCAAACAATCATGATAGATCTTTCAGTATAGGGTCAACATCATAATCAACTCTTTGTTTTAAGGATCACATAGAGACATACCATCACATTGCCATTTTATTACCCCCATCTTATCTTGTCTGATTATTCATTGAATAATTCATCTCACAACCGAATCTCCACTATTCCTCGTATACATAAAAGAAAATACAAGATTTTATATCCTTAACTAAGGTTTGAAAATTTACTTGCCCCAAATTAATCAAGTAAACACTTCAAAACTTGAGCTTCCCCTTTTGTCGGGCGCCAAATTCAACAAAATCTATTCGAATATGAAACACAATGAGAATACAATAACAATGACACCTAATTCATAAATTTGAAATAATTCAAAAATTCATTGTTGAGAAGGTAGGGGTAAATTTCAAATTAAAATCAATACATAATTACGTTAAACCAATATCTTTGAAAATCAACAGTAAAAATGATTAGAAAACGGAATTGAATTCAGTCCAAAAAATTTAATTTATCATTGATTCATATTCACAAGAGAATTTTCAAAATTTGAAGTTCAAAACAAAGACTTAAAGGTTTGAATGATAAAATAATCAATGAAAAATAAAAAGTCTAAATTAAAATCACTTATCCGATGAATTAATCTTGAAAAATCACATTAAATCACCAAAGAGGAGTTCTCAAAAGTCAAAAATAGAAAATGGAAAAAAAAAACCCTAAAAGCAGTACTAAAAACTAACCTTTCATGCCGCTAAAGCAACTCAACCATTACTTTTGTGGCACCCCTCATATAAGCAGGTGTTGCTTAATCAAGGGACCGCTTTAGGGGATACCATTTTTGCAGTCATTGATCCGCTTAAGCGGACCTCGCTCAAGGGACCCCCTCCGCTTAATTTATTGGGTGTCTACTTAAGGGACAAGACCATCTCTTAAGTTGGACCTGCAACTTAGATACCAACAAAGTTTCAACCTACACTAAAGTTTCAAAATTGACCTTCAAGATTCATTCAGAATCTTATATACATAAACCATATGCAATCCTACAAAACTTTGATGTTCCAGACATAATGAAACTGTGGAAATTCTAATTCAAAGTCTTCTTGATCTGAAATTTGATTAGTCACAACTAGCTTAACTAAAAGTTCTCGAAACTCCTAAAATTATACCAAAGTTTTCTCTAGATCCAAAATCGCTTTTGAATTAAGCGAAATCATTGAAAATTCATTCCGAGCATCCAAACTCAAAATATTGTCAAACCTTAATCAAATTTTACCGAAAATATAACTTAGAATCTCAAATTCATAAAATAACATCGAAATAGAAAATGACATTACTCCTAGACCAAATATACATTTTGGAGTTGACAGAACTAACGAACTTTTATTCTAATGCTCCTAGCTTCAATTGGTACCAAAAGCCACTTTTGAGCAACGTAAGCCTTTAAAACTCAAAAACACCGACTCTTCTCAACTTTTCAATAAAATTTCAAAACCAAGCTCTTAAACTGATCAAACGTGACATAGAATAACTATCAGAAGGACTAATATGCTAATTTTTCTAAAAATTCACAAAATGACATTGAGGATCATTACATCATCTACCACTAAAAGTCATATTTGTCTTCGAATATAAATTAAAGGAAGGTATTTGAAGCCTAAAGAAGATAGGGACAACTGACACACATATCAGACTCCATCTCAAGTTCCTTTTCAATTGATCGATGTTGCCACTGAACATTCAGTGAAGTGATTTCCTTGTTCCTAAGCTTCCAAACCTATTTTTTAAAATGTTCAAAATTGAGTAGGACCAATACAAAATACTTGGAGTGAAAACTTAATGTTGCAATAGATGAAGTGAGTATAGAAGTGAGGCTTGCCAATCAACCTATTCCAAAGAGAGAGAGTTTTAAATATCTTGGATTTGTCATCCAGAGTAGTGAAAACATCAACAATGATGTCACACATCGTATTGGAGTAGCATGGATAAAATGGAAGCTTGCCACTAGAGTATTATATGACAAGAAGGTATCACCTAAGCATAAAGATAAGTTTGATCTATAGAATTAATGGTGGTTAGACCATCTTTGTTATACCCGATGGAGTGTTGGCTAGTCAAGTACTCACAAGTTTATAAGATGCATGTTCAAGAGATGAGAATATTGATATAGATGTGTGGACATACTAGGATTGATAAGATTAGGAATAAGGTGTGAGTGGCCCCTGTAGTATACAAGATGAGAAAAGTAAGACTGAGCTGGTTTGGACATGTGTAAAAGGAGGTGTGTCGATGCTTCAGTTAGAAGGTGTGTGAGATTGAATTTAGGAGTTATTGTCACGCCCCGGGAGGGTACCCCAAGACATGACCGGCACCAAGAAACTACTGTTAGTCCCCAAGCTAACCATTTAATCTCATCACATCCATTCAATCAAATAACTCTAGATAATCAGCGGAAGACTAAGGAAAGTAAATGGGCACATCTCATCTGGTTCTCAAAATAATATATATAAAAGAAGAAGGCTAGTAGATAGAACTATCTCACAATCTTAACAATCAACATCCAACTCTAGTCTATGAAGCCTCTATCACTATCAAGTGGTGCCAATGACAGACCCATGGCTATCTCAATCAAAATAAAGCTAGTCTAGTCTAATCCTAAAGCAAGATGAAATAAAGGTAGTAAATCCTTCGGAGTAGGGGAAGTTCACCAATCAACGGAATGTCTCGGATCCTCAACGATACGCCTATTGATGATCTCTAATCCCTGTATCTGCATCATAAAATGACGCAGTGTTGAGTGACATCAGTACGTGAAATGTATGGTATGTAAAATAGCAGAGTGAAACAGAAACAGGTATAGTAAGATGGGACAATCATCGACTCAGAACAATCATCAAATCAAAACGTCAATTGTCTATCTAAAGCAAGGATAAGGAGTAGACAGTAACTCATCAACATAAATGAAGACTCATACCATCAACTCAACCTCAGAGTACTATCAGTGTGGAACCTATTTGGGAGTTTCTCTGACCTACAACCATCACCTATGATCTGGTGATGATACAATAGAGCGATGTCGTTGCCGCATCCATCCAGTACCTTGCCAGGGTAAAGGAATTGACGTCAGTGGATCCAAAGTAAATAATATCAAGTCCTCATGCGGGACAAAGGAAACATTCGATTTTACGGTTCGATCCTCTCCTATGATGGCCACGTAGTTATGGAGTTCGAGTTAGACTAACTCTCACTTCTTCGGTAATCGATACTCCTCCTAAGACTCAATGCTCATAAGAATCTTCATCTCGATACTCCTCCTAAGACTCAATGTTCATACAGCTCTTCATCTCAACTCAATTATCTCAAATTAACCTCGTAGAGACTCTCATTATCTCATTAACTCAAACTCAAGGGTCCTCTATTATTTCAGGGACTTCAACTCATCTCGGTTAACTCAATTCTCATCTAAGAACTCAAGGACTCAGATCATCAATTAGACGAAGTCGTTTAGATAGGACTCAAGAACTCAATTATAAAGACTCATAGGATCAGCAAATTCAGTTAACTCAATCCTTATACTCACATCGAGATTACCCTCAACATACTCAAGTCAAGGCTTTATACTCAATCTCTAGGTTCATTCATGTAATTTTTATAAAATAATAAATAGGGTTTATGCAATAATTCATGTAAAAACATTAAATTAGTGAAACAAGTTATGATTATCATCAACACATGAAGATACATGTAATAAGATTTAATTAGATACAATTTGTGAGAAAACATTTAAGAATCAGTTTAAGAAACATGTATGGGGACACATGGACTCTCAACTCCTCTATGACCATCTATGGGGCACATGAGAGGACAATCTCAAGCTTTTAGTTTAGCCTTACATACCTGGGATGAAGCTCTCAATAATTGCTTCAAGGATTTTCTCTTGAATTCCTCAATATCAAGCTCTTCGCCTCTTTCCTCATGCCCTAGTCTTTTTGTTAAATGTTTTGAAGGACTTAAAATAGGGTTTATAATCCTTTTTATAGTTAAAACGACATGTGTTTGATCATATATTAAGTCCAGAAGGGGTTTGAAAAGGTCTAGAATGCCCCTCATGAAATTCAAAAAAAGTTCGTCTCGGGACATGGGGTCCGCGACGTGGACTGGGTTTATTTTCGATATTTTTCGTCGAAAATTCTCCGAACGAGGTTTCTAATCCCGTATAAAACTTTTAGGATAAAACCAAGTGTTGGTTTGCGGCAGGTGCTCGTCGGACACCTGTCGCGCACCCTCACTGGTTTGCGTTTTCGCATCGAAAAATTATCTTTTAATCCGATTGCTTTAAAAATCAATCGAGACCATTTTTCTACTCAATTCTTCATGTTGATCGCAAAACCGGCCTCGGATTTACCATCTGAGCATGGGAAGGTGCGTTATGCGCACATCTCTCTTTCTAGGGGTAATTTGGTAATTTTGCCGGGTGTTACGGTTACGTGGAGCGGTAGTAGTACACTAAAAAGTATTGGGGAGAGGTGATTAGACAAGATATGACACAACTTCATATCACCGAGGAGATGACCTTAGATAGAAAAGAGCGGAGGTCGCATATTAGGGTACTATGCTAGTAGGATAGAATGTTGTCTTGCCTTATGACAGTGTAAGATTGTTCTAGGACTAGTCAAACCATTATTGTTGTGTTGTTATTCTCTCATATTATTTTTCTACTTTTATTATTTTTCTTGTAGAATTGACATTGCCCTTTGTTTTAGCTGCTATTCTATATCTATTGTTTTTCTTCTTTTACTTGAGCCTAATATATTTGAGTCGAGGATCTTTAGAAAATTGTCTCTCTATCTTTATAAGGTAATGGTAAGGTTCATATACACTCTATTATTTCCAGACCCAAGCCACTTGTGAAATTTCATCGGATATGTTGTTATTTTAACCTATAGCTACTTGGTTTAGTGTAGTTTTCAATTTAAATCTTTCTTGCGTAGGTTGTGATATTTTATTTTTTGAACAAAGAGGCTTTACTAGAATTTTTTTTTTGTATTCTTATATTCTGCAATTTACCGTTGGGATAGAAATCAATAGGAATCCACACGAAAGCTAATAATTGCTGATCATGTTGGTGATAGATTAGATGACAAACAAAACTATACTAAAACTCATAATATATTATTATTCTCTCAATTTTAAAAAGAAATGATCTATTTTTATTTTTTTGATAGTTTTGAAAATAATGAATTTTTTTGGCAAAATTTTAATTTCAACTTTCAAGGTAACATGTTTAAGGCCCTAAGTTAAAGGTGATTTTGATATATTTAACATAAACTTTAATGTAGATCTATAAAAATAAAAAGACTTCTTTATTTTCTTAAATTTCATGTCAAATTAAACTAGATCATTCTTTTTTAAAATAATAGAATATATGATTTGGTTTATTGATAAATATAAAATGAGGGAGCATATGACTTTGTTGCTGTAATGACTCTTTGATCAATTCAAATTCTTTTCAATTAAAGAAATGCTAATTGTGTTGGACTAATTCTTTGTACATGATGTGCCATTTAAATTATACGTTTTATAATTAACTAACCAAACATCCTACGTAATCGTAGAACAAATCAAATGGAATTAAGTTGACAATATGAGTTTCCACACTATAAATACCACCATTTCAATTGTTTGTTTCCTCACCAAGAAATTCACGAAAAATAACAACTATGGCAAAGTATACTACTTTTCTCGCCCTCTTCTTTTGTCTCTTCCTTGTTGCTGCAACCGGTAAGTCACAAATTAATGACGCAATTTTATAGTTACCAAATAAATAATTTGTTTAAGATCACAAATTTTAAAAGATTTATTTATTAGTTTGATTGTGTGACTAATCAAACTTGTACAATAAAATGAAAAGAAGGCAGTGGAAATTTGCTATCTCAAGTACATATCATGAGTTTTTTAATTTTGTCATTCTTGCAGAAATACAAATGGCAGAAAGCAAATACTGTTGGAAAAAAAGTGACAAATGGAATGGACCTTGTCAATACTCTTACCAATGTAGTCATCATTGCAAGTACAAGTATGGAGCTAAATATGGTATTTGTAAGAAGTACAAACCATGGGGTCACAAATATTACTGGGCAAAATATGCTTGCTACTGCTACTCACCTTGCCACTACTAAGAAACTTTCACTGTCTCCCGGATTGGGTTTGACTATGTAAACAAATAAAAAGCTACCTATATGTGTGTAATAAGGCCGATTTATGTCTGTAACAATTTTGGCCAAGCTAAGATTTGCATGATGATGAGCAATTTTTGTCTTGTATGCTTTACTATAAGTATTAATTGATGGAAAGTATGGTATTTTTCTATATAGAAATCTATTTTGTAAAGTACTTGTAGACAAAAAAATTTTGGACAACAATAAAAATTGGATCTATTTGAAATTTTTAGAAGAGGTGGGATTATCAAGTTCCAAAATAAGCATCTCTGTAGAACCACGAAGCCCCAACTGAACCAACCCTAGCTATGTACTACGGTGCCAACTGATGAAACCCAAAACAGAACTACATCACCACTGTCTCATAGCCGAGGTCTAGTGGTGTACGTAGATATAAGGCCCTAGTATCTATGCATGTATGCCAATTGGACCTCCATAAACACCGAAAATACACCCACGCATAATTAAGGTGTGTATAGGTGTAGGAATACAAGAACTAGTACCAGATGGTATGAGATCTCAATCAGTGTAGAACACGATATCACCTGGGGACTCAAACTCCCCAACTGTCACTTGAGGACTCGAACCCCTGTCATTTGGGGGACTCAAACCCCTATATCAGACGGGGACCCGAACCCGTATAATATCAAGTGGGGACTCGAACCCTTAGTCCTCCCGACCTAGCCTCTAACCAGGGAAGTTAGCCAGGGCCAAATGGATTGACAATCAACTAGGACTCGAACTCAGGAATAATCATTCGAGACTCTAATCGAGGAATAATCATTACCGAGTTGAACCCTGGAATAATCATATGAGACTTGAACTTAGGACAAATAGTAAGCAATCCAACTAATAAATGCAACAAATATCCCAAAAAACAACAGACAATCCAACTAAATTCCAGGGTATAACATATACCTCACAAATAATATCACAATCCAATAACCTGGTAGCCAGGAGCACAATATATCGACCGAATCACAACCCAGAGCCTCAACATATCATCAGAAACCTTAAAATTCTTTTTAATTAAAGAAATGTCAATTGTGTTTGACAAATTCTTTGTACTTGAAGTGTCATTTTATTTATCCATCTTATCATTAATTATATTCATTTCTCTATTATATTTTTCAAGAAATACTATTTATTATATTCAAAGGGTGATCTGGTAAAATTACCCCCTATCATTTACTGCTTCTTAATCGTGTGCTAAGTCAATAATGGACAATTATTGTTAGACGGAGGGAATACTATAAGTCACAATAATATAATTGATGATAATTCAAAATAATTTAAAAATATATGTAAATTTTATAGTAAAAGATAAATTAGTTTGAATCTAGAAATCCGAAAGGTGTTACATAAATTGGGACAGAGGGAGTATGTATTAGCAAAAAGGGATGATGACCCAACAAAAGCAATTTGTAGAGATACGAAATTGATCAACTAGTAGAAGTTTTAAGTACCTCCCATTATGTCATGCTTGTAGTGAGTTTCTTACCTCGCTGTTTTACACATCTTGCTGATGAATATGCTGGGACTTCTCATCAATAAAATGATATCCCACAAGTAAAATAGAAGAAGGTACATTACTTATCACTGAGTTACAAGAATTGTCCCTCAATGGGCTTATCTCTTCACCTAACGGGGAAGGATTTTCATGTAGGATTGCATAATTGAACCATCACTGCTACGACCAGCGTCAAATAGAAAATAATATTAGAAAATCTAAGTAAAAGGAATCTAATGAGTAGCCTCTGGAGCGACCTTAACAATATGTTTTTAAATAGACAAATACTTCCATGCCAGCACTAAGAACAAATTGCTCATATTTTAGACTAGCATGATGGTGTCTCTGATAAAAAAAAAATTACTTTCTCAGTCCTATTTTATGTGACATCCTTTGATTTGACACGATATTTAAGAAAAAAAGGAAGATTTTTTAAACTTGTGGGCTAAAATCATTCATAGATATTTGTGTAGTTGAAAATCATTTCATTAAGGGTAAAAATAAAATTTTAAAGTTAAATTATTTCCAATTAGAGTAAGATGATATTATTCTTTTTGGAACGGACCAAACAAAAAAGGTGTCACATGAAATGGGACAAAAGGAGTATATTTTTTCAGATGGAGCAATTCATTTTCCTCTTGAAAAGAGGGTGAAGCTTCACGAATGGAAGAGATAGAGGTGTGCATCGGTTGGTTCGGTTTATCGATTTTAAAATATGCTAAACTAATAACAAACCAATAAGATTTTTTCTTATCGGTTTTCAGTTTATTTGTTTTTGGTCCTTAGAGGTTCAATTTTTTATTTATGCAATAAGAAAATACTCATAAAATAAGTATATGACTTCTCTAACAATTTGACGCAATACGATGAGATACAGTAAAAAAAACAAAATCAATTGAGCACCCAAACTTAATAATATGCAATATTTAACCTCATATTCTAATTTACTTCCCAACAGAAGGGTTATACTTGGAAACTAAGCAAATACATGGTTTATGAGTATCGATTTAGTATCAAGTGATGTTAAATTTTTAATATTTATGAAGTCATAAAGTAGTAAATTACTATAGTGTTAATGGGTTATCGATTTACCCAATAACCCAATACTAAAAATCAAAATCAAATTGACAACACGGTAATTTTTATTTTTGTAAATCATTAAAAATCTGTTAACCCAATAACCCGATAACAATATACCAATAACATTTTTTTTCGGTTCAGCTTATCGGTTGATTTAGTTTTTGTACACCCCTAGAAGGAGGGCAAGAGCAGGTGATAAGATGTCACCAAATACAGTTTCATTAGACTGTTTCATTTTAATTTCTTTAGCTTTGAGAACTTTGTTGTTAGTAATTTCTTGTCTGTTCTGTGAAAATATTTTTACTAGATCTTATGCTTATTGGTGTTATCTCTTCATAGTTTCATGTTACATATTTGCATACCTTTGAGAGTATAAGTTTTGCATATTCTCCTTTTTTTTTTTTTTTTTTTTTGTAAAATAGGAGATATTACATTACTCAATAATATGCTTCCATACAAAATAGTTGCGGAGCTATTGTCCTACTAGTACATCCAAAGGAAGTTGGGTTATCATTACTATTACAAAAAACTATATCATGAGAGACTGGCATGCTATTTCTTTTCCTAATACTTTTCCGCCTTGCAAAAAGAGTTCCGCTTTTGTTTGCATCGATCTTCGCTCGAATAAACAATGGTGGAACTTCCAGAATGGTTGGAGGGAGGTCATTGTACATATTAGTACCTTCCTTAGCTAGCGCATCAGCAACACTATAGGTTGATGGAGAAGATCCCTGCAATCAGATACAAAATTTCAATATTTTTTATGCGGGTTATTGAGATATGATACAATAACACTGTTGTCTACATTTATTTCCAGAGGAACTAATTTATATTGAGTTGCTATTTGGAGTCCCTGTACTAATGCCATTAATTCAGATTGGATAGCAGTTGTGCACCCTATATTCCTGGCGTACCCTACTACCCAATCCCGATCCACATTTCTAAAACCTTCTCATGTGCCTCCTACTGTAGGATCCATCCATGTTAATTTTAATTTGAAACCATGGGAGGGAGGGGTCAATTTTTGGTACTCTATGTGTGTAGTTCTTTTAACTCCCCTTTCCTTGCTGAAGCTAGATATTCTTTTCCACGAATGTAGGGTGTAAGATTGTAGGTCTTTGTTTGCGAGTCATTGAAAGTCCGCTCATTTCTTTTCAACCATATATTCCATATATAGAAAGGAAAGGCTTCACACCACTTCAGATTTGTGCGAATGTTGAAGTCAAGTTTTGAGGTGTGTTCTAGTCATTCTTCCATGTCGGAGTTAATAATTTGGATAATTTTATATAACACGCCCAATTTCCTCTAGTGTTTACGTACCATTTTGCACTCTAGGACAATGTGCATGCACGTTTCAAGTGTATTGCCTTTGGGACAGAGGGGGTTTATGTCTATTCCTATTGAATGTGGGTAACTTTTGTTGGGGAGTCTGGCATGTTTGCAAAGCCAGAGAAAATATTTAATCTTATTAGGACATTGAAGTTTTCAGATCCACAAGAATTTGTCGTGGTTGTGTCCTTCGGTGTTCCTGTGTTCTGAGAGGAATTTATAACTTGATTTCACTGAGAATTCTCCAGTTGGGTTATAGATCCAATATGGTTTGTTAGTTAGGGTTTGTGAATGTGTAGGTACTGTGTATGATATCTTTCAGTTCTTTTGGTAGGTTGAAAGATAGCATGTGTATGTTCCAAGTATTCATTTGACATAAGTTTCCACTGTTAGATGTTCTTCTCCATGATTTTGTGGACCTGCATTTTGTTATCGCAAGCTTTTGTTATTTCTCATCCATTTATCCTCCTATGGGATTGATCGACTTTCCATTTCCCACTACCCATCCCATTGCCCTATTACAGATGGACCATCCCTCTATTAACTGTTTCCATATGCGAATATGGGTTTTATTTACAGTTGAATTCCTCGTTAAATTTTCTTTCGCACATTTTGATAATAGGAAGGGTGCCCAGAGCCTATTGGGGTAGTTGTAGGCTCACCAAAAAAGCTTCGATAGGAGGGCTTGATTTTTGTACTGTGCTTGTTGCAGGCCCACCCACCCTCTATTTTCCTCTTAGTTATTTCCTCCCAATTTATTAAATGAAGCTTTCACTTGGAAGATGTACTCCCCCAAATGAAGTTTCTTTGGATTTGATCTATTTTTTGGTTATACTAGATGGAAGTTTTTTTATATTGCATCACATGTGTAGGGATGCTATTTAGGGATGATTTTGCTAGTTTGGTTCTCCCAACTAAATTCAGAAGATTTATTTTCCATCCCGCCAATTTGGTGTGTAGGTTATCTATGACGAAATAGAAATCCTTGGCACAAGTAGGGCTATTAACTTTAGGGAAACCAAGGTATCTTCCTAGGTTTTGGGTGCTTTATATATTTAACAATTTAGTGATTTGATCCTTGGTATCTTGGGAGCAATTTTTGGAGAATAGAGTTCTAGACTTAGAGGTGTTAACTTTTTGACCAGAGTTTGTACAGAATGGGCTAGGTATTTTATCTATAGTCTCACTATTTGTCAGGTTCGCCTAAACCATTAAAATAATATTATATGTGAAGTGTAGATGCGAAAGGGAAGGTTGTTTTGCGATTTAAAGTAAATGGTTCCATTGTTTTGTTTCCACAGTTTGTTCAATTTTCCTTGATAACATCTCCATACATAAAATGAATATGTACGGAGACCTTGGGTCTCCTTGTCTTATACCTCTAGAGGGTGAGAAAAAGGATGTTCTCATTCCATTGGCCAATATAGCTAATTAGTTTGTTGTGATGCAAAACATTATTAAGTTGGTGATTTTAGGAGGGAATTTGAAATAAATGAGAGTTTCATGAATGAAGGACCATTCTAGTCTATCAAAAGGCTTTTCTAAGTCTATTTTTAGGAGTATGTAGGCTTTCCTTCCTTTTTTCATAAGGGATGTTACCAGTTCTTGAACTATTTATGGCCTTGTCACTAGTTTGTCTATTTCGCAGGAAGCTTGATACAGATAAGTTGATCCATAAGGGGTCTAATTTTGGTAGCTATAGTTTTTGTTATTATTTTGTATGTGGTATTAAAGAGACTGATGGGCCTAAATTCCTTTAGGGTTGCAGCATTCGATTTTTGGGGGTATTAAGCACACGTGCGTGCGATTTATTTCTGAAGGTATTTCACCTATTAAGAACGCCTTCCTACACATTTTTTGATGGATTCTCCCATTATATCCCAGTATTTTTGGTAGAATATAGGGTGTAATCCATCTAGTAGGGACACTTTTAGGGGTTGGAAGGATTTCACTATTGCACGAACTTCCTCGAAGTTTGGAATGTCTTCTAGAAAGGATAATTCCGATTTGTTTTGGACTAGAGTATCCCTTACTAATCCTTTGGAGCAAGTCTTGTCAGTTTTGAACATGTTTTGGAAGTATGTATGAATTTGTTGTAGAATTTCCTGCTGGTCATAAATCCAGGTTCCTTGGTCATCCTTTAATACTAGAATTTTATTTCATCTTCTCCTGTTTAGGGTTATTGTGTAGAAAAATTTTGTATTCTGATCTCCGTCACTAATCCAATTAACTCTTGATTTAAGTTTTCAAAATTCCTTTTCTGATCGGAGAATTTCATTATATTCCTTAATAAGTTCTTGTTCTAAATTTAAGAGGAAATTATTGGATTCAGTATTTGGAGAGTTTTGGATGCCTCCAGGCATCGCAATTTTTTTTTTACTGGAAAATAAATTTCCAATGGTAGTTAGGTTCCATTTGCTAACTCTTGATGTGAAGGCAGATATATTTGAAAGGATATTATTATCAGTTGTCCAAGAGTTTGATACTATGTTTTCCAAATCCAGGTGTGACATCCACATGGTTTCAAAATGGAATATTTTCTCGTGGTTGTTGCATTTATTTTGGTGGAGTGTCAGGAGTCAGGGGTAGTGATCAGAGTGGCTCCAGGGTAGGTGTGTAACTTGCGCATTAGGGTGTAGGTGGAGCCAAACAAGAGAAGGCTGTTTTGTTTTGTGACAATCAGAGCGCTTTGCATCTTGCAAAGATTCTGGCATTTCATTCAAGAACAAAGCACATAAGAGTTCAATATAACTTTGTTCGTGAGAAGGTGGACGAAGGCAGTGTGGATATTCAGAAAATTCACACTAATGACAACCTAGCAGAGATATTTACAAAGCCGATCAACAGTAACAAGTTTATATGGTATCGATCTTCTATTAGCCTAGCAGAAATGCAGCATTGCAATAATTAGGTAGAAAGAATGTGTGAAGACTTAATTGAAAATCTTCAAGTGGGAGAAATGTCAAAAAAAGGAGGCAAAAAAGAGTCAAAAAAGGAGTCAAAACAAGAGTCAAAAAGGGAGGCAAAACATTAAATGTCAAAAAAGGAGGCAAAGGAGCACACCATCACTATTCAAATACATATTTTTGAACCTATTAATAGAGGGCCTTTTCCCATTTAAGAAAAATGCACAATGAAACATCCCACAAAAGAAATTCAAAGAGAGTAAAAACACAAAGAGGGTTATATACCAAGATAAATATAATCTTGAGTATCCTCTTTAGTGAGTTGTTCCTTTTACGAGAGAAAAGTGTTTATTATAGTTTTCTTCTTGTATCTGAGATTAGTGTACTTTCATATTATCATAGTAAAATCCTTCTACTCCGTGGTTTTTCCCTCTATTATTTGAGAGTTTTTCATGTAAAAGATTGTGTCCAGTTTATTTTCATTATTTATTTATGTATAAGTTTCATAAATACCATACTGTTTATTCATAATTTCTAGTTTTTCCGACTCTTTTAAAAATTACCAAAAATCTCAATTTTTCGTGTGTCGACTGATACCTGGAATTAACGATTGATACCTTAATATGAATTTAAATCTGTTACGTTAAATAAGGAAAAAAATCTGACAATTAAAAGGTGATTCCTTAATTTTTAATACAATTATTTCTTTCCTTTTAAAATTTTTGCTCCTTTTCAAAATTATTTTCACACAATTATTTCTTTCCTTTTCAAAATTTCTTTTTCATTCTTTATTCCAAAGTTTTTTCCAAACTGATTTTCTCCATTTGATCAGCAAAAATTTTCAATGGATTCTCAAACAATAAGCGACAATGCCAATACCATCCATATGAGTCCATTGAAGAGGATTCCCAAGAAGAGATGGAGGGCATCAAGAATATAGCTTCAACTTCAAAACTCAAAGTCCCAAAATGACATGTAAAAAAGGAGAAAAGGAAAAGCTCATTACCACTTGCCTTTTGTTGCCGAAAGTTTGATTCTTCAACATAGTTTTTACAATTTCTTCACTGTTGAAATAATGTAGGATACCCTTTTTTTAGTTGTTTTACATTTTTTTCAAGTATCAAATTTATACTATTTGTTGTTGTATGTGTATTTCTATATGAATTTTGTGAATTGATACGTAGATTTCATGTTGTTTACATATTGATACATGAAAGCATACTAGGTATTTGTGAAAATGCAGTTGGGGGATTCCAAATCTGAAAAATCATAATTCAAGTATCAAATATACTTTTCACGTACATTAAGTCAAGTATCAAGTATCTACAACAAAAATAATCTAAAATGTTGTCCAAAAACCAAATAGACAGATTCAAGTATCAAAACTTTAAATTAAGTAAATAAATTCAAGTATCAAATATAAAAATAGTAATAATCTAAAATTTTATTCGAGTATCAGAAGAAAAAAATAAACAAATGATACCTTGTTGATTTTGAATCATATGAAGTTCTTATAAATCAAATATCAGCACATAATAAAGCATTATAAACCAAATATAAAATCATAATAAAGCATTATAAATCAAGTATCAAATATCGTTCTTTTTTAGCACAAAGTTTTCAGTATGACATATCAAGATTGAGACATTCATAATTGATTAATTTGTTTTTTTGTGGAGACAACAAAGAAACTGGAAATATCATCCTTTTTTTTTAAAAATCTTAAATGGAACAAATAATAAAAAGAAAATTTTGAAAAGGAAAGAAATAATTATGTAAAAATAATTTAGGATTAGCTTTAATTTGAAATTAATTATGGATAATTGAGTAATGCAATTGACAACTAATTGGATTCTAAAATTGAAATAGCCATAATAATAGGCTAGTAAAAATTGAGTGGGGAAAGTTAATGCTAAAGTATCATATGGGAGGAGAGAGAATGTAAAAAAATGGGAATTTTGTAATTTTTTCAAATGGTAGGGAATTTTAAAAATTATGATAAGATAAGTTGTGTATTTATGTGAAAGGCCCCGAATCCTTGACATCACTTTGAGGTCCACAACTTGCCCAGCAATCTGCCAGGCATCGCCCCATAGAAGGGCCTACACGACCCATGTGGCCTTCCCGTGGAGTGACGCTTGGGAATTTGAGGCAAACGGGCCTCCACACGGTCCGTGTAAGGCTACACGGTCCATGTGGCCTCCCGTATGGTGAACTGCGCAGGGCCACCTTCACATGGACCAAGTCACGACCCGTGTGACTTTAGACGGTCCGTGTGGTCCTCCGTTTAGCCTCGGTGTGGAGAGTCACCTACATACGGATGGGGTCACGTTCCGTGTGACCCCAGGTGGTCCATTTACCGGTCCGTGTTGTGATACTTGGTCCGGAAAATCTTGTCTTTGAAAATTTTAAGTCCGGGACCACGACACAGTAAACGGTTTGTGTGACACTACTCGGACCTTTTACCGGATCTTATGCCCCAGATGGACCAATTTCAGGTCCGTTTCATTAATGGCATTTTTGAAATATTGAGTATTCCAAACAAAAATTTTGTCATTTCCACCCCTCCTAAGCTCCCTATATAAGCTGAACACTTCCATTTTCAGCCATTTGCACTTCATTTCTTCCCCTCTCTAAATACTCCTTCAAGACTTCCACCTTCTCTCTAGAATCATTCAAGCCAAGGCTCTCCATTTGAAGTCCATTCCTCTTAGTGTTGTCTTCAATCAGGTATGTGGCTATTGATTCTTGGTTCCTTTCAACCAAGAAGACCCAAGTTCTTCTCATACTATTTTATACACTTGTCTACTTAAAATGAAAAATTTTACTACTTGATCTTGATATTTTGAACCATGCATGTGCTAGATAAAATTCCGAATTTTGAGTTATGTTAAGCTAGAATATGGTGAGATACTTGGACTATGAGACTATCAAGCATGCATATCCCTTTAAAGATGTTGTTTTACATGGGTGATTTATACTACATTTTCATATGACTTTTATTATGGATTTTTCCTAGTCTTTAGATCATATTGCTAAATTTGGGAAATACTCTATATTACCCATGCCATCCCTACATTATGCATTGCATCACATTCATGACATTGGTGCATGGAAATCTTGGAAATGTGGGATTAAGCTCAATTTTGTCCTAAAAGGGAATTATGATATGAGTTTTGGTAAGACATAGAATTTGACAAGAAGGTGATCACCGATATGTCTATGATTTGGCTCTTGGAGCATCTTGGGTGCTTGCACCATCTTGAACTTGTAGATGAGCTAAACCTTGCATTGGCATCTTGAATATGATCTTGTAATTTGGCGTTGAGCCTAAATGTGTCTTGAACGTTATGAAACTTGCACTTGACTCTCTTGAAAGCATATGTATATATATATATATATAAGTATTCTTGTGGGACATGTAAGACTTAGCACTGATGGATTGCAGGCGTTAGGGATATCCCCAAGGTCCCTCTCCCGTTCCTTGAACTATGTGCCTACATAGGGATGGATGCAATTCGTCTATCTGTATATGAATATGGCATGTCTTGCTTTGATTCTGTAAATTCTTCCAAAAAGCGGGTCGTAAGAAAGGTGACCACCCACCGAAAAGCGGAGTCGTAAAGTGCGGTGTAGATTACCCTTGGCAAGTAATCTTCTCCCTACCGGTGGGAGGTCCCAATCGGTCAAATTCATGTTATAACTCGCATGAATTCGGTTTGTCAGTTATAGTTCACCTCTGTTATATAGGAGCATTACCGCATTGCACGCATCACGCATCCCATGGCATCTTGTATATTAAATTCTATTGCTTATATGTTCTTGTATATTATGTCCCCTTGCCATCTATCATGATTATGCCAGTTCGGTAAGTCACGTGCATTGCATACCCGCATACTTAGTACATTCAAACGTACTAACGCATACTCTATGCCTGCTTGATTTCACCATGTAGGGACCGAGCAGTTTGAGTACCAGCCGTCGGACGAATAGTCCTACATTGAAGATATTTTTTGGTGAGCCCTATCTTCCGAGGGCAAGTTTATTTCTTGTAACTGTTATGTATAGTATTTCGTTGAGGGTGAGCCCGGTACTTGTCCTGGCCCTTGACTAGAGGCATACGTTGGGCACTTTATAAACTCCTTCATTTTTGGTTATTCAAAAATGAATGGTCTTCCCTTTTGACTTTAGATTTCGCTATTTAATCATCCTTCTTACATGCCTTGAACCTATAATGCAAATTCTGGAATTTTGGGGCTTGTTTGGGGACCCTCGAGTCCTATTCGCCGTGTCATATAAAGGCCCCAACCCTGGGTCGTGAAAAAAGGTGGTATTAGAGCTCTAGGTCTATAATGGTCCTTAGAGCCCAACGTGCCCTGTTGAGTAGAGTCCTATTCATGGGTGTGAAAGGGCACCATACCTATGAGTGGAAAGCTACGAAGACGTATTAGGAAATTCTTCCCTTCTTTGTGTCTTGTATCGTACTAGGGCTAGTTTATGGATTTCATTACTTATTGGTGTTGTTGATCCCTTTTCAGTAATGCCTCGAGGAAGACCTCTACTACCTAGGTCGGCTCTGGCTGCCAAAGATCAGGACTCTCACGAGCCTATGGGGGAGCCTATTTCAAATGGTGGATTCCGTACGGCTTTCGCCATGCTTGCACAGGTGGTGACTGCTCAAGCAAGGCAAGCCAATTTGCCATGGGACCCTAAACCCACTTCTATTATAAAGGATTTCACTCGGATAAATCCTCCAGAGGTCTACGGGTCAAGGGTTGATGAAGATGCTCAAGAGTTCATTGATGAACTCTTAAAAATACTGAATATTATGGGTGTCTATTCCGAGGAAAAAGCTGGATTGGCTGCTTACCAGTTGAAAGATATAGCTCAGGTATGGTATACACAGTATGTTATGGAAAGGGTTTGTGATGGTGATGTTAAATAGGGAGAGTTCAAATCGATCTTCCTCGACCACTTCTTTCCACTTGAGCTGAGGGAGGCCAAAATGACCGAGTTTATTAATCTCAAGCAGGGGAGTATCATGAGTGTGAGAGATTATGCCCTCAAGTTTACCAAGCTATCCAAATATGCTCCATCCCTGGTAGCCGATCCCGTGCAAGGATACACAAATTTGTTTCAGGTATTTCTGATCTGCTGGTGAAAGAATGTCGGACTGCTATGCTGATTGGGGACATGGATATTGTCAGACTCATGGCGTATGCTGAACAGATTGAGTGGGAGAAACTCAAGGAGAAGAGGGCACACGTTCCCAACAGAGCCCGCGTTGATGGTAGGTTCTCCGGTGCTAGGATTGTTGGTTTTGGCCGCTTCCAGTAGGGCCAAGGCTCGGGAGCTCGGGTGACTAATGCTCGAGCACCCCCCCATGGTATAGGTGGGTGATGGACCAGGATATCTCATGTGTGACAATTTGGGAGGCCCCACACAGGTGCCTGCCGGAGGTAACCGGGACTTTGCTTCGGATGTGGAAGTAAGGACCATAAATTTGTTGATTGCCTGAGGAGTACGCGCGGAGGTCGAGGTCAGGTAGCCCAAGGCGGGCAGGGTCAGCAAAGGGGTCCCCAAGTTATTGCCCCAAGGAAAAACATGTTCTATGCACTCCATGCTCGCCAGGATGTTGAGGAGGCTCTGAATGTCGTGACTGGTATGTTAAAAGTCTTTGATTTTAATGCTTATGTTTTGCTTGACCCAGGTGCAAACTTGTCTTTTGTGACTCAGCTGTTGGCTGTCAAGTTCGGTTTGAAACCCCAAATTTTAAAAGAGCCTTTCTCGGTCTACATCCCCGTGGGTGAATCTATTATTACTTATAGAGTCTATCGTAGGTGCCCTGTTGCTGTGTTGCATAAAATCTTCCCTTGTGATCTTGTGAAACTCGAGATGTTTGATTTTGATGTGATTCTTGGGATGGATTGGTTGCATGCATCTTACGCCTCCATAGATTGTAGAACTCGAAAAGTCCAGTTCCAACCTCCCAGTGAGCTAGTTCTTGAATGGAAGGGTAGTGATTCCTCTATTAAAGGTAGGTTTATTTCCTACCTCAAGGCGCGGAAAATGATTTCTAAGGGGTGCATCTACCGTATGGTGAGGGTTAGGAATGCAGATTCTAAGGTGTCTACTCTCGAGTCAATCCCCGTGGTGAATGAATTTTCGGATGTGTCCCCCGAGGACTTACCGGGCATTTCTCCGGATAAAGAGATAGACTTCGGCATAGATCTTCTTTCAGATACTCAGCCTATTTCTATCCCTCCATACCAGATAGCCCTTGCATAATTGAAAAGAGTTAAAGGAGCAGTTGAAGGACCTATTAGAGAAGGGTTTTATTTGGCCCAGTACATCACCGTGGGGTGCTCCTGTGTTGTTTGTAAGGAAGAAGAATGGGCCTCTCCATATGTGTATTGATGACAGGCAGCTGAACAAGGTGACCGTTAAGAATAAGTACCAGTTGGCAAGGATTGATGATTTGTTTGACCAGCTTCAAGGTGCCACTTACTTCTCAAAAATTGATCTCCGTTTCGGATACCATCAGTTGAAGGTTAAGGAGTGTGATATCCCCAAAACAACTTTTTGGACCAGGTATGGGCATTTCGAATTTATGGTGATGTCGTTTGGTCTAAATAATGCTCCGGCCACATTTATGGATTTGATGAATAGAGTGTTTAAGCCCTTCCTGGACAGCTTCGTGGTGGTCTTTATTGACGATATTCTTGTTTACTCCCGAAGTGAACAGGAGCATGGAAATCATTTGAGAATGGCTCTCCAAACTCCGCGGGAAAAGAAATTGTATGCCAAGTTTAGCAAGTGTGAGTTCTGGTTGGGCGAAGTCTTTCCTCAGGCATGTGGTGTCTGGAGATGGTATCAAGGTGGATCCGAGGAAAATAGAGGCTATGAAAAATTGGGCTAGACCGTTAACTCCTTCGGATATCCGCAGTTTTCTTGGGTTGGCTGAGTATTACAGAAGGTTCGTGGAAGGTTTCTCGTCTATTTCATCTCCATTGACCAAGTTAACCCAGAAGCAGGCTAAGTTTATATGGTTGGATAAATGCGAGAGGAGTTTCCAAACCTTGAAGGATCGGCTTACGTCAGCTCCTTTCTTGACCTTGCCAAGTGGCTCGGAAGGGTTCGTGGTGTATTACGATGCCTCACGGATCGGATTGGGTTGTGTGCTTATGCAAAATGGTAAGGTGATAGCGTATGCATCAAGGTATTTGAAGGTGCATGAACGAAACTATCCCATACATGACTTTAAAATGGCAGCGGTGGTTTTTGCTTTAAAAATTTGGAGGCACTATTTGTACGGGGTCCATGTTGATGTATTCACCGATCATAAAAGTTTGCAATATGTTTTCACCCAAAGGGATCTTAATCTTAGGCAAATGAGGTGGTTGGAGTTTTTAAAATATTACGACATGAGCGTGTTGTATCATTTGGGAAAGGCCAATATCGTAGCTGACGCTCTTAGCAGGTTGTCTATGGGGAGTGTGGCGCATGTTGAAAGTGAGAAAAAGGAGTTGGCAAGGGATATTCACCGGTTGGCTAGGTTGGGTGTCAAGTTGACCGATTCCAACAAGGGTGGTACTCAGGTTCAGAATGAGGCAGAATCTTCTGTGGTGAATGAGGTAAGGACTAAGCAAGATCTAGATCCGTCATTATGTGAGTTAAATGAGTTGGTCGCTGCAAAGGAGATTGAGGCTTTCTCCCAAGGGGGAGATGGTGTACTCCAGTACCAAGACCAGCTTTGTGTTCCTGATGTGAATGACCTTAGAAAGGTGATTATGAGTGAGGCTCACAACTCTCGTTACTCTATTCACCCGGGGTCTACCAAGATGTACCGGGATCTGAGAGAGGTATATTTGTGGCATGGTATGAAGAGGGATATTGCCAAGTTCGTGTCTGAATGCCCAAGTTGTCAGCAGGTGAAGATAGAACATCAAAGGTCCGGTGGTTTGGCCCAAGACATTGAAATTCCTACATGGAAATGGGAGGACGTGAATATGGACTTTGTGGTTGGAATACCTTGGACCCGAAGGCAATTCGACTCCATTTGGGTTATTGTGGATCGAATGATAAAATCGACTCATTTTCTACCGGTCAAGACTACTTTCAGTGCCGAGGACTATGCGAGGTTGTATATCCAAGAGTTGGTGAGGTTGCATGGTGTGCCTAGGTCTATCATATCAGATCGTGGTACTCAATTCACTTCCCACTTTTGGAAATCTTTTATGAAGGGCCTTGGGACCAAAATTAAGTTGAGCTCCGCTTTTCACCCTCAAACCGATGGCCTAGCGGAGAGGACTATTCAAACCTTGGAGGATATGTTGAGGGCGTGTGTGTTGGAGTTTAAGGGGAATTGGGATGACAATCTTCCACTCATCGAGTTTGCTTATAATAATAGCTTCCATGCTAGTATTGGCATGGCGCCGTTTGAAGCCTTGTATGGGAGAAGGTGTAGATCCCTGGTGGGGTGGTTTGAATTGGGTGAAATGGCTTTAGTTGACTCGGATTTAATGTTGGATGCTATGGAGAAGGTAAAGGTGATTAGGGAGAGGTTAAAAGCGGCTCAAAGTCGTTAAAAGTCCTACTTGGATAGTAGGAGAAGGGACCTCAAATTTCATGTTAAGGATTGGGTTTACGTGAAGGTCTCTCCTATGAAGGGCATTATGCATTTCGGCAAAAAGGGCAAGCTAAGCCCCCAGTATGTTGGCCTTTATGAAATTGTTGAGCGGGTTGGAGGTGTAGCTTACAAGTTGGAGTTACCTCCGAATTTGAGTTCCATTCATCCAGTCTTCCATGTGTCCATGTTGAGAAAGTTAGTGGGTGATCCTAGCACCATTGTGCCTTTGGAGGGGATTGAGGTCGAGGAAAATTTGACTTATGAGGAGGTGCCGGTGGCGATCTTGGATAGGCAAGTAAAGCGACTTCGCAACAAAGATGTGGCTTCGGTAAAAGTACTTTGGAGAAATCAACTAGTGGAGAGTGCTACTTGGGAGGCGGAGCTGGACATGATGAAACGATACCCCCACCTTTTCCAATCTACTCAAGCCTAAGGTACTAGGGACTTTACTTATCAATTGTGTCATTTTCTTGTCCTCTTGAGTCTCATGGCATAACATGCATATGTGTACATTAAAGGATTTTCCTTTCTTGACGAATTAGTTGAATACAATCTTGACATGATTTTGGTTTTGAACTATAATTTGATTTGTGGCATAAAAAGCTTTTGTATAAACCTTTTATTTTGAGTTGAGTTGTGCATTGTGTCTTCTATCGGATGTCTCTTGCCTAAACTCTAACTTTTCAAGTCTTGTTCTTGCACATTCGGGGACGAATGTTCCCAAGGGGGAGATAATGAAAGGCCCCGAATCCTTGACGTCACTTTGAGGTCCACAACTTGCCTAGAAATCATCGCCCCACGAAAGGGCCTACAGGGCCCGTGTGGCCTTCCCGGGGAGTGACGCCTGGGAATTTGAGGCCAAACGGGCCTCCACACAGTCTGTGTAAGGCTACACGGTCCGTGTGGCCTCCCATATGGTGAACTGCGCAGGGCCACCTTCACACGGACCAAGTCACGGCACGTATGACTTTAGACGGTCTATGTGGTCCTCCGTTTAGCCTTGGTATGGAGAGTCACCTACATACAGACGGGATCATGGTCCGTGTGACGCCAGGTGGTCCGTTTACTAGTTCGTGTTGTGATACTTGGTCTGGATAATCTTGCCTTTGAAAATTTCAAGTCCGGGACCACAACATAGTAAACGGTCCGTGTGACACTACACGGACCGTATGCCCCACGGACCAATATCAGGTTCGTTTCATTAATGACGTTTTTGAAATATTTAGTATTCCAAATGAAAATTTTGTCATTTTCTACCCCTCCTAAGCTCCCTATATAAGCTGAACACTTCCATTTTCAGCCATTTGGACTTCATTTCTTCTCCTCTCTCTAAATACTCCTTCAAGACTTCCACCTTCTCTCTAGAATCATTCAAGTGAAGGCTCTCCATTTGAAGTCCATTCCTTATAGTGTTGTCTTCAATTAGGTATGTGGGTGTTGATTCTTAGTTCCTTTCAACCAAGAAGACCCAAGTTCTTCTCAAACTATTTTATACACTTGTCTACTTAAAATGAAAAATTTTACTATTTGATCTTGATATTTTGAACCATGCATGTGCTAGATAATATTCCAAATTTTGAGTTATGTTAAGCTAGAATATGGTGAGTTACTTGGACTATGAGACTATGAAGCATGCATGTCCCTTTAAAGATGTTGTTTTGCACGGGTGATTTATACTACATTTTCATATGAATTTTATTATGGATTTTTCCTAGTCTTTAGATTATATTGCTAACTTTGGGAAATACTCTATATTACCCATGCCATCCTTACATTATGCATTGCATCACATTCATGACATTGGTTCATGGAAATCTTGAAAATATGGAATTAAGCCCAATTTTGTCCTAAAAGGGAATTATGATATGAGTTTTGGTAAGACATGGGATTTGACAAGAAGGTGTTCACCGATATATCTATGATTTGGCTCTTGGAGCATCTTGGGTGCTTGCACCATCTTGAACTTGTAGATGAGCTATTCCTTGCATTGGCATCTTGAATATGATCTTGTAATTTGGCATTGAGGCTCAACGTGTCTTGAACATTATGAAACTTGCATTTGACTTTCTTGAAAGCATATGTATATATATAAGTATTCTTGTGGGACATGTAAGACTTAGCACTGATGGATTGGGGGTGTTAGGGATATCCCCAAAATCCCTCTCCCTTTCCTTGAACTGTGTGCCTACTACATAGGGACAGATGTAATTCGTCTATCTGTAATGATTATGACATGTCTTGCTTTGATTCTGTAAATCCTTCCGA
The DNA here is from genome assembly GCA_029948455.1 of Solanum rostratum. Lineage (NCBI taxonomy): Eukaryota > Viridiplantae > Streptophyta > Magnoliopsida > Solanales > Solanaceae > Solanum > Solanum rostratum. Next base: position 53,456,991 of record CM057053.1, read on the forward strand.
AAAGCGGGTCGTAAGGAAGGTGACCACCCACCGAAAAGCGGAGTCGTAAGGTATGGTGTAGATTACCCTTAGCAAGTAATCTTCTCCTTACCGGTGGGAGGTCCCAATCGGTCCAATTTATGTAATAGCTCGCATGGATTTGGTTTGTCGGTTATAGTCCATCCCTGTTATATTGGAGCATTACCGCATTACACGCATCACGCATCCCATGGCATCTTATATATTAAATTCTATTGCTTATATGTTCTTGTATATTATGTGCCCTTGCCATCTAACATGATTATGCAGGTTCGGTAAGTCACTTGCATTGCATACCCGTATACTTAGTATATTCAAACGTACTAACGCATACTCTATACCTGCATAATTTCACCATGTAGGGACTGAGCAGTTTAAGTACCAGACGCCGGATGAATAGTCCTACATTGAAGATATTTTGTGGTGAGCCCCGTCTTCCAAGGGCAAGTTTATTTCTTGTAACCGTTGTGTATAGTATTTCGTTGAGGGTGAGCCCGGAACTTGTCCTAGCCCCCGCTCCTTGATTAGAGGCATACGTCGGGAACTGTATAAACTCCCTTATTTTTGTTTATCCAAAAATGAATGGTCTTCACTTTTGACTTTAGATTTTGCTATTTAATTTTCCGTCTTACATGCCTTGAACCTAATATGAAAATTCTAGAATTTTGAGGCTTGTTTGGGGACCCTCGGGTCCCCATTCGCCGTGTCACATAAAGGCCCCGACCCCGGGTCGTGACATTATGTAATTTTTCCTTTATTTGTTTTCATATCAAACATTAGTTGTGGTGTTTCCTTCCCCAACAGAGGAATCAAAACCAAGGTACTGTCTAAGTATGCTCTGTGGTTGCAGCATAGTCTGAACTTTCACACCAAAAAAAAGTTACTTTGATCTTGGTTCCGCCCAACATAAAAGGCTATAACTTTTTAAAACTTAAAGAATACTAAAGAATAAAAAAGAACAAATAAAAAGGATTTAGGAGTTACATGGAGGGGTAGAGGTAGACCATAGAAGTATTTGGAGGTGATCAGACAAGATATGGCAAAACTTCATCTCATCGAGAACATGACCTTAGATAAAAAGGAGTAGAGCTCGCGTATAAGGCTAGAAGGCTGATAGGCTATAGGGATAAGTTGACATATGGCCTTGTGATATAGTAGGTTAGTAGGAGTAGTCGTGTCTTTATATCTTGTGTTGTCATTATTTATCTTATATTTGTTACTTTTACCGTATTTACAAACTATCATTTTCTTTTCATTATTAGTTGTTTTCCTTTTTTCTCTTTCTTTTTTCTTTTCCTTTTTTTTCCATATCTAGTATCTTCTGCTTATGGGGCTTGATTTTTTAGACAAGAGTTTTTCGAAAACAACCTCTCTATCTTTATAAGGTAGTACTAAGGTCTGCGTACATTTTATCCTCCCCAGATTCCACTTGTGGGATTCCACTGAGTATGTTGTTGTTGTAAGAAGAAATAAAAAGGACTAGAAGTACGTACGCATTAGAAGATTGAATATTCAGTTGGCTTTCAAAAGAAGCTGTAGCAACTTTGGTTGAATGTGGTATAGCATAAACATTGTCCAACATAGAAAATCCATCTTGTCGAGCTGAAGTTGAAACATTATCAATTGCTTTTTTTGTGGACAATTGATTTGCATTACCAAATTGGATTTTACTTGAGTTGGAAACCAATCATGAAAAGTGACTATTTGCAAGCTCATACGATATTTTTTTAAATACATTTCTATACAAGATTCATCTAACTTGAGTTATAAAGAACTCAATAATAGTTAATTGTTCAAATATATTGAGTAAAAATTAGTTAAACCTATAAATGACTTGCTACATGTATTCTTGTCAATTCAGGGGTATCCAAGAGTTTAAGAATTTCCCTAGGATGAGCTTCTGCAATTTTAACGAGTGTCAAAATATACAGAAGTAGACATACAAAATATAAGGAAAGTCAATCCAGTATCTATAACATATACATATACATAAAATTAAAATCTTAACCTAGATAAACAATGTAATTTTTCAATGAAGGCATATGTATATAATCATCTAACGAGTTTACATTACATATATAAGAAATTTTTACAATATCAGGTCACATTTATTATTCATACCTTTCAAGTAGATCTTTTGATGATCTCACATTTATTAATCTAACTATGTATGTTTAAGAGAACTTATTACTCTCCAACCCAAGCTTCATAACTGCTTCCAAGAATTTGTCATGACGGGCAACTGTCTAAACAATCCTAGTCTTCTTTGATGGTGGAGATGATCTCTGATTGTTTTCAGTCTCGTCATATTTTCTGGCAGACTTATTCCTCTCATCGTCTGACGATGAAGATCCAATATAAATTGTTTCATGGGGGATTTTCTCATTAATGTTTTTTTGATTAACAACTTCCTTTTTTTTTTTTGTGATCAAGGTAACATAATCCCATAAATGATGTATATCATATGGTGATATGGGTTTCACTATGAAGAAAATAAGTCCACTCTAAGCCCTTTCATAGCTGTACTTTCTTTATCATCAACTGAAAAAACTGGTCACATTCGTATTTTAAGTCATACACTGAGCAAAAAACAAAGTAAAAGGGACAGGGTTATGAGAAACAAGCCTTTATATTTGGGTTGGGTTAAAGTTAATACTATACAACTTATTTTATTATATTCTCTAAAATTCTCTATCATTTGAAAAAATTATAAAAATTCCTACTCTCTCTTTTTTTCAGATACATCACTATATGTGATGTATCAATTGGATACATCACTTTCCTGATACATCACATAAGTGATATGCTCGGATTCCACCAATTTAAGAGATTTTTGTAATTCAGAGAAGAGTACGGACAGAATGTATTTGAATATTTGTATAATCCCTACTTTTTAAATCTATCTTAAAATTAATATTTTCTTAATCTATCTTAAAATTAATATTTAACCAAAAAAAATGAATATAAATGGTTTGATGGTCTTATTTTGACATACAATTGTTTTCTATCTTGGGTATGTTTTTAATGTCTAGTGCAATTTTAGATGTTGCATTTTTTGAGATTTGATGGGATATTTCTGGTACGCCAAACTAAATTTTTTTTTTTTTTTTTTGGTAGTTCTTGTTAAAGCTAATAGCAAGAGTTTGTGAAATATTTATGGGAGACTAAAAGTCCTCAGTTTTAACAAACTTAAAAACCCAAAACATATCAAAAAACATTTACAAACATAAGTGATAACTTTCAGATTTACATTATCTCGTACTAAGGAAGGTATTCACTTCGATATCAAATTCTTGGAGTGTTATAGAAGTCATGAAAATCAAGCTTACAAGTAAAACTTTAAAATTAAGTCTTAAGTCTAACCCATACCCCAAAAGCTAGCTCAAAGGGAAGAGGATTGTCCAAACCTTATAAGGAGTCCACCCATCTCATTAACCACCAATGTGAAATTTTTTCTCATTCTTCAACACTCTACCTCACGCTCAGTGCTTAGCATCTGGTGCGTGGGCAATTTAATTTTTTGAGGACCCAACATTGGGTGAGATGGGTCCCACTCTGATACCATGTAAAATTAGGTTTTGGGCCTAACTCACACCCAAAATCTAGCTCAAATAAGGAAGATTGCCCAAGTCTTATAAGGAGTCACTTATCTCATTAACCACCAACGTGGGACTGTTGTCGTTCTTCAACAAAAACAAGATAAATTAAGAAGAAGAGGAGAACATTCCAAGGATTATGCATCAACTAATACAGTTCATAGAGCTAGAAACCTGGGGAGAAGGTGGAGACATGCAAGGAAATAAAATGTCTCCACGACATATAATCAATTTGGATGATACCTCAACAAATCTTTCTATGAATTGAAAACATCCAGACGAATTAAAGAAGGATGTTACTTCTCTTTTCTTTCTATTTTGGGAACTCAATAAAGATCCATTTTTTTCTCTCGTTAAACATCTACAATACAAGATAATTATAATCTCATGAAGAACACGATAAATTATAAATTCGCAAACAATAGGAATGTTAGATTCCTTGGCTATCTCTTGTTGAAGTTGAAGGCCGTCCATTTCAGGCATGTGCACTTCTGTGACCATAAGATCAAATGAGAGGATACTGTTCCTAAGGATAGCCAAAGCATCCTTTGCACTCTTTACTGTCCTCTCACTCCATGATATGTAAAACATCTTGTCTTACGACTCATCTCATCATACATATTGAAATTCTTTCCATATATACATCCCCACCTTTTTAAAACATTTAATTCACAAGTAGTGCTCCTTTTAACTAGTTATCTAAATGCAATAATTCCTAGATCAAGAGAATAACAGACAGAACATCCATTTTTGAGAAGAAAATGAAAAAGAGAAGTTAAGCACCTTCAAGTTTCGACTTCTTGAGTGAAACAGTAGTAATGACAAGGCAAGTGGAATCATTATCCACCATCAAAATTCTAATTTTTCCACAAAACTCTCTGTTTTCTACCTCCATTGATTCTTCTATAAAAAATATAATGTCTTAAGACACCTAAACTTTTCCTTATTTTTCACTTAGACACCTAAACTAAGACAAATTCCTAATAGACATCTCAACGGCTCAGATTTGATCCCATTAAATACTTTTATCTTACTTGGCACTCTCCGGTACTGTTTTTTAAATTTTTCAGTCAAAAATAAATAGTTGCGGTCCAAAAAAAAAAAATTTCATAAAAGTAGGTTCTCAAAATTCTCAGTTATCCAAAAAAAAAAAATTTCATAAAAATAGGTTCTCAAAATTTTCCGTTAACCATATGCGAAAAAAAATTATTACAATTTTAAATAAAAATTTTTTGCACATGGTTAACTGAGAATTTTGAGAATCTACTTTATGAAAAAAAAAATTTTTGGTCTGCAACTATTTATTTTTAATTGAAAAATTAAAAAAACTGTACCAGAAAATGTCAAGTAGAATTTTGATAACAATGAATTGTTTTAGATGTTTTTTGTTGAAATGGGAACATAAACATAAAAAACAGATAAGCACAAAACTTGAAGAGAATAGTTACTAATGATTATTTAAACAAACATTTGATTTAACCCTATAGCAGTAAAATCTACCTGAGATATTTTTTTATGGCACTTTTTCCTTTTTTTGGTCTGACGCAATAAACATTTTACTACATAAATGATACATCAACTTACAATAAATTTATTTTGTTTATATATAGATGTATCTATGTATGTATATATGATCTCATGGTTTAAATAATTAATATTCCATAATTGTAGTTACATATCATTTTATCCATAAATAGATATCTTTTTTTTTAAAATATCTATCCTCTTTTATTCTTGCACTTGCAGAGTATCTATCTTCCAAGATTTATTTATTTTTAAATTGATAATTTATAATCTAACTTTAAGTTTATCTTTGAGTTACTGCGTCACGACCTGAATATGGCTAAGATGGAGCTTGCCTTATCCACAAAGACAAGTCAGCGTAAAAATCGATTATACTGATAAAAAAAGAAATAAAGCAGAAATGAAATCTCAAGATAACGAAATAGGAAGATAGCAAAAATTAAACTCTTAGTACCCCCAAAATCTTGTTGTTACATGTATAAATCTATAAGTATTACGACAGATTTGAAATAAATACAAGTCTATTGTCTTTGTTTCTAAAGTAAAACAAGAACAAAGATAAATAGTATGAGATTTCCATCAAAGGGACAAGCAACCACCTCAGTATATATCCAACTAAAGCCTCGAACTTGGGTGGATAGAAGGTGAAAGCATACAAATTCGAGCTCGTAACCTAAAAGCAAGGGTACTCAGCAAGCAAGCTACTAAACACGAAGTAAAGCACTGTATAATTGTCATGACACAATTCCTCGAGTTATGATGACACTTACTATGGCCCGCTAATAGATAACCTAGCCTGTAATCAAGAATAGAAAGTAATAGATTTAAGGGCAGAAATAAGTAGAAATAATAAATCAACAACAGAAGACACAAGAGAACAACAACAAATATACATACATAAATAAAATCCCTCTCAGAACTTAGAAGTTACTAGTACAAAGCCACTAATAATGAGTACAAGTCTCAAAAGTGGACAAAAATATATATATAAATGCAGACTGACTTGTCGCAAATAGCAAAAGACAAGCAACAAAAATATAGAAAGAGTTGAGAAATGATTTAGGACGTCGTTTGCTCGCTCTCACCTCTAGAAGCTGGCTGTTACAGCTCGAATATCAGCAGTGGTGATGTAATGATCCTAAAGGTCATTTTTTTAATTTTTTTAAAAATTACCATTTACCTCTCTTGTTAGTTATATTCCGAGTCACATTTGATTATTTTGTCTGGTTGGTTTTGGAGTTTTGTTGAAAATATGAGTAATGTGTGAGTTTGTTTAGTTAAAGCTTAAATTATTGAAAAAACAGTTTTTAGTACCAATCAGAGTTACGAGTCTCAAAATGAAATCTCATAAGTTCCATCAGCTCTAGAATAGGAAATTAGTGTAGGAGCATCATAGTTTTAAAATTTGGGGCTGTTTTATGGAATTGGGGTCTTAAGTTGGAAGTTTGAGTTAAAATTGATGGTGGACTCAACTTTTAATAGGTTAATAGCCTATAGACTTATGGAGTAAGATTCCTAAAAAATCTTTGGCAATGAAAGATCAGGTGAGTTGAATTTGGTGCAAGTGATCGTTGGCAGGGTGATTATCTTAGGGAACGGAATAGACAGTTCAGATGATATTAGTTCAGCCTGAGTTGTGGTTTTAAGGACTAAGCATCGATTTTGATTCTTGTTTAGATGGGATATCTTGTTTTGAGAGTGTTATTCCTCGTTATTCAGATGATATGTATGGTACCCTCGAAACTTATGATATGAAACTAGTAGACAGGATTCGGATCGTGCTGGAAATGTTTAGAATAAGTAGAGATTGACATGGATGCTCTTATGGATTGGGATGTTAGATCTGGAAACTAAGGGAGGTAGTTCTGATGGTAGGGATGTTAGATCTGAAAGCTAAGGGAGGTAGTTCTGATGGTAGGATTGCTCAGGTTTCATCTGCAGCTCCATATTCACCTCGATGGTTTTAGTGTGACTTTGAGTTCCGGGATGTTCTCATAGTTTGAATGGCTCTTGGTTCAGTGAGTGAGAACGCATGTACAAAAGGAATTAGAGAAGTTTTAAGGTTTAAGGTAAGGTGAGATTTCTTTTAAGACGGAGTTCTATCTTGGCGTTGTTGCCTCGTGAGGGTGCCTTTAGGCTCGGTGGAGCAAGCGAGTCCAGAACTCTCATCTCTTTGGCCACTGAGACTGCGGTTGTCCTTGACTTTCACAAACAAAAGTTTTTATAGTAGTGGATGTTGTAATGACCCTCCAGGTCATTTTCGTGCTCCTACATCTTTTTCATCGGTTAGAGAATTCCTCTAGCAATCCCATGTCATTTATGACTTGCTGGCACTAGTAGTCCGGTCACCTAAACGTTTGTTTAGATGTTGTGCAGTTTTCCATGCTAAAAGGTCTGCTATAACTTGAAAAGTCAATTTTGGGTAAAGTACAGGTAAACAACCCCTGAACGAAATTCTAACAGTTCCAGCAACCTTGGAATGATCAAATTAAGCTAGAAGCATGATTGGCTCGAATATCGAGGCGTTCGGTGTGAGTTTTTACTAAGTTTTACATTTCAGCCTCCAAAGGTGGCCAATAGTTGACTTTGGTTACATTCTTGGAAATTTGTCCGAATAGAAATTCTGACAGTGCAATTAGTTTCGAAATATCGAGTTTAATCTAGAACAACATTTTGTTTGGTTTCCAAGGATTTTGGATTTATTTTGAACCCTCTTAGTAGATTTCGATATTGGAAGGTGGGACCCACATTTGATCATAACGGCCTTCGATGAGAATTTCAATTGCACTCTTTTAGTCCAAAATATCGCTTCCAATCAGATTCCATATACAATTTGTGTTTTTCCAACTCTAGATAAATCTGAAGCATCCAAACTAAAAACTCATTGTTATTGAATGTGGTGCGCGATTTCTGACGTGCCAATAGTTATATATATAGCCAAATTTCCAAAATCATCCAAGAAATTTTTCCAACTTTATAATGCAATTGGACCCGATTTCAGTGATTAATAAGCTAAATTGTGTGAAATTTTGAGCAAAACATATTGAAAGTGTCAAAAACTGACCATGAATATAAGAATATAAAGATGAAGTTCAATGTAAAATCAATGCAATGTCATATAAAGTATGCATGTATGTACTATGATATACACCTCTTAAATCCAGGACCCATGACGGACTTATCAGTCCAAGGGCATGTGGCCTGATCTTTGTATCCTGTCTATATGAATTAACCACAGTGCATCACACATTCTCTTTTTTTCTCTCATAAGAATCAACTATGGCGCGTGGCACATCCCCCTTTTCCTTTCATAAGAATCCACCCCAATGCATATAACATCAATGCAAGTAGATATATGCAAAAACTGAAGAAGAGGAATACAAATGAGGGAAATACAATTATAACCCAATATAGATATCTCAAACAAAGCGTCATGAATAAATCAGTACAACCTTTTAAATCATTTAATGCAATCTTATATCAGGAAACTAACAAGTTCCTGCTTTCACCCCTCTTTTACCATCATTATAGATCATTCAACAATTATCAAAGCACGAGATATACAAACTCCTCTTCAATCTCCATTACTCTCAGGCATATAAAGGTATGCCATGTTCAATACACTTACTGAAAAGTTAAAGTGTTCCACTTGACTCAAGAAATCAAAGAATTAATTTGACACTTGAGCTTTCCCTCTTTAATGGATCTCGAAATTGACACTATCTAAATAAATATGAAATCACAATAAGAATTCGAAATCAACAACACCCATATAAATAATTTTGAAAATAGGATCCAAGATGACCCCAAAAATCCATTTCGAGCACTATGGTTAAACCTGAAAATTTGTATTAAAAATCAAGTTACCCAAAGGATTTGAGACTCATTGGTGAAAACCATTTGAAATAGAGCTAAAATCAACCCCAAAAATCTAAATCATAAGATCAAAGTTCATGAGAAAAATCCTCAATATCCGAATTTGAAATTTCGATATAAAATTAATTTTTTGCTTAAAAATATTTTACCCGTGCTTAGGAAAGTTTAAATGTGAAACTTCATAAAAAAAATGGAGATAAAATTAACTTTAAAATCCTCAATTAATCAAACATTAACTTTATAAGAAACACACCAAATTATACACGAATAATATAATGAAATAATTTATGAATCAATATGTTCATATAAACATCAATTTACCCCTAACATAAAGATCCTAAAAATATACCTTTTTCATAAAAAAAAAAAGAGTCAAAATCGATAAATCTCAATTTTTTCAAAATTTTTACGAGTAGAGAAAGAAAAATAGATGAAGAGATCATGAGACAATACCGAATTGACATTGATCATGAACTATATAATTATCACTATAAATAAGAACCATAATCGAATACTCTCACATTAAATCAAAGAAGAAAGCAGGAAAAATCACTCCATTTTGAGCTCTAGAACTCTCAATATACTAAAAAAAAATTAAAGAAGCACAATTTGAAAGTTAAATACCCAAACAACAGCATTTTGCTCTAGTACACTTTAATTTTCGCTGGAAAGTCTGTAACTCCTTCATAAGACAGAGAAATGACCCGATTCTTTTTTCTAAAGTCTTAAACAATGATATAGACCTGCCCCTTCAATAGAAACTCAATTCCATGCATGTTTGCCTAGTCAAATGTCATTTTTTCTTGACAAATAATTATTTCATATTTTGTGATAAAAGTTCAATCTCGACTTGGAAAAAATATACCAAATTTACCAATCAATCTTATAATTCATTCTCCAACTTTGAGAAGTTTTGAAATGATGTTAATTTGATCTTTAAAACTAATAATGAACCTTTTAGTTGACTCAATTTGCTAAAACAACACCGAAGCACCCAGAAAACTTAGAAACTGACATAAAGTTCATCTGAAACCTTTTGAACACAAACCAAATATGCTACTGAATTAAAAAATACTTAAACAAGATCACATTAACCTGATGTTAATCCAATTCAAATTTAACTTGAGAATCTCCAAATTTCCTAATAATGACATGAAATTCATCCAAAAATTTTGGGAACTTAATCAACCTTCAGTTAGACCACATATCACCATTTGAATATAATGGAATCATTCAAACTCGAAAATAACCTCAAATCAACCAAAATCTAATGATTCAAAATCTAACCAAAAGTCTTGGGGACCCCAAATCAAGAGTACATCTAAATCAAAATTCACAATTCGTAGCTAACAAAACTGTTGAAATTTCCTTTCAACTATTCTGGAAAAAGTATCAAGTCAAGAATGACAAGTACTATTGAACAAACTATTTTTTCTGAAAGTTTGTGTCACGAAACAAGATTAGCATTTCATTTTTTGTATTTACTAGTCCATAAATATTTTAGAATGTGCAATTAACTCTGTTCAAGCTTAAATTTTGTGGATCCATTTTTAAGGATTTATTAAATGACATACATTGCTTTTGAAAGATGCTTGTTGCTTGTTTGGAGATCATGTGTCATGATACACGAATTAAAGATTATCTCAATTTTTCATATGTATTATTTCATAATGAAATATGTGTGGGTCCATTGGCAGTGACTTACTAAATGATAATCATTATTTTTCAAATGCAACATTGTTTTCAAAGTTTGTATGTAACCAAATAGGAATTCACAATCATTTTAGTGTTAGAGCATATTAGCTCATGAGTTTTTCCTAATGTATCTGTTTTGACTATTTGAGTTAAAAAAATTTGGGTCCATTGACAACGACCTATTAAATAATATTCGTTATTTTCAAAACGTAGGCATCACTAACTTATGGACAACTGAAAGCTATTCAGTTTCGAAAGTTTAATGAATTGAATAAAGTATTATTAGGTACAACTACCTACATGACATTTACCTAAGTATTTGTTTAAGCACCTACATCCAATTGTCACATGAACATTTAGTTCAAATTTTCCTCCAATTTGTGCTTTGGGCCATATCTCCCCAATTGTCGAGTATATTCTTTTATTGTTTAGGGTGTGTTTTGTATGGAGAAAAATGTTTTTCATGCAAAATGTTTTTCTAAAAAATATTTTTCTGAAAAATGAGTCGAATTTCTAATTTATTTTCTCATGTTTGGTTAGTGAGTGAAAAATATTTTCTATTGTTTGGTTCATGAATAACAATATTTTTTCTTAAAAAAAAACTTCTATTTTTAGCTAGAGTAGAAAATATTTTTTAGGAAAATAATTTTTGACATGAAATTATTTTCATAATTTGAAATATTTTTTAGAAATAAATATTTTAATTTTTGTAAAAATAAATTTTTCAAAATTTGAAATTTTCGTAAAAATAAATTTTTAAATTTTTTTTTTTTGGGGGGGGGGGGGGGGGGGGGGAATGTAGGGTGGAGTAAAAAAATTAAAACAATTTAAATATAATTCTTTTACAAAAATAATTTTAGTAAAAAAATTTAAAAATTTTAAATATAATTCTTTTACAAAAATAATTTTTTTTGGGGGTGGTGGAGGAAAATGGGTGGGTTGAAATAGGGATGGGGACTAAAAAAAATTAATGTGAAATTAAATTAGAGTTCTGAAAAATATTTTCCTCAATATCTGAAAGGGAGCAATTTTTCTTAAATTGGAGGAAAATGAGTTGATTTAAAAAAACATTTTTCAAAATATTTAAGCCAACCAAACATGAAAAAATTAAAAAATATTTTTCTCCATACCAAACACACCCTTAATCAGTAAACTTTTTTGTTGAATTAACAAGGGAAAAGGCATAAGTGTTAGGACGGAAACAATCAAATATCCTCCATTAATCCGATAAAATTACCATATTAAAAATTCAAAAAAAAAAGTTTAAAATATCCTTAAACTTGAAACAAAATTATCTTTCATCCTATTAGCTCCAAAATATCCTCAATATCTACCTCCTTTAAGACCTATATTGACCTTATTTTTAACTACTTCTAATTTAAACCTTAATGATGTTCATCTATTAATTGCCCTATAATTAATCAAATCAAACAAATATGGAGAACAGTAAGGAAGTCAATAAACAAACACAGAGCTTTTATTTGGATAACTCCAAAAAAATTGATAAACACCCAATGTGCAAGCAAAAACAATATGATTCCACACTCTAGGCAGATGGGTTAAATAAAATTGGAACAGGTCTACTTGATTTGGAGATGGGTGGATCTTTTAATTAGTTTAAATTCATCATAAAATGCCCAATAGATGAGCGCCACATGATTAATAAATTTGTGAACTAATTTTGAATTGATAATTGGTAAAAATAAAGGAATTATTATTGAACCAATAGGTTAATGTTATTTGAAGTTAATAGGTCGATGAAGGATAGTTTCGTACCATTTGCATAAAAAAATTTTACGTCATTACAAGTAGAATTAAATCTACCGAATTAAAATAAACTTAATTATAATAGAAAAAAATTTAAAATATAACCAACAATGAATACCTCTGAACTATGAGCAAAATTTCAATGACACGCTTTAAAGGGTCAAATTATCTTCCTGGACTAATTTTAAAATATAATAAATACACTTTGATGTTTAGGTTGCACAAAGAACGTGCTTACACGCAAGAGGCGAAAAAATGTCTTAAAAAATCATAACAAGAACATCTAAACAACAAACCACTAGGAAAAAAAAAAATTAAAATGAATCACTATTAATGCATACTAATATTACAACAAAAATAACATACACTACAACTGAAAATCCAACTTTAGGTGATCATTATGATCAGAAACTCACTCTGGAGAATTTTATTGACCTCGTCCTACTGCTCATATGTAGATAATATCATTGAAGAAGACTTAGTATGTGCTTAGTACAACACCTTATAGAACAATGAAGAGCTTTTGATTTTTTCATGTTGTCAAAGAGTTGAACAATGATTTTTTCTTGTTGCCAAAGCCAAAGCCTACTCCTAAGAAGTTGCTAGATCGAAATAGTACATTATAATCTGCCTGCCAACAGCAGAGGCGGAGACAGAATTGCCCCTTATATGCGATGTGGTGAAAAAGATTGATTCAACGAGATATGCTCTGCCTGCCCTCCAAACCCGACGATAACTCGGTATATTTACTATACGACCATTAACTAAAATATGTCGATGGTTAATTAATTGACGGGCTACCCAGTGGAATACCACAAGTGGGTCTAGGAAGGGTAGAGAGGTTATTTCATGGGAGCCCTCATCTCAAAAACCCATAAGCTGAATAAACTAGATATGGGGAAGAAGGGGAAGGGAAAGGAAAAGAAAAAAGGAAGAACAACTAATAATGAAAAACACATATTAGTATGTAAATATGATGTATAAGATAAGTAATGACAATATATGATATAAGTATGTAAATATGATGTATAAGATAAGTAATGACAATATATGATATAAAGAAACGATTAGTCCTACTACCCTACTATACCCTAAAGTCAGACATCAACCTAACCCTACTAATCTATTAGCATACTACTCTAATGGTTTCATTTCTAATTTTATCACTCCTGGTATGTCCACACATCTATCTTAACATCCTCATCTTCGTGACCTGCATCTTCTGAACATGTGAGTTTTTGATAGGCCAACACTCCACTCATACAACAAAAACAATCTCACCACCATTCTATAAAAATACCATCTGTAACAACCTGGCCCAACACTGTGAAGTATTGTCCACTCTTGGGCCTAGCCCATCCCGAATTTGTCCCTTTGGGCTCACCCCAAAAGGCGTCTCATGGTATATAGACCAGTCTTTTACTTATATACCCAACATTTCTCCTGTGTTTTGCCGATGTTGGATATCTCATCTCAAGATGGGTTGTTACATACACCCCCCTCTATGGACTCAGCATCCTTGCTGAGGTTTGCCCCACCGCATGGAATTTGCCTAGACTCAGCACTAAGGTTTGCCCCGCTTTATCGGGATTCGCCTGAACTCAATTGAACTCTAGCCCCACATCAACAAGGCTGACACAGGAGTGGTTCTAATACCATCTGTAATGACTTGACCAAACATTATGAAGTATTGTCCACTTTTGGACCTAGCCCATCACGAATTTGTCGCTTTGGGCTCACCCCATTTAAGTTTAGGTGGTATCTTCTTATCACACAGTACACTAGAGGCAAGCTTCCATTCCATTCATGTTGCCCCAATACGATGTGTGACATCATCATCGATATATGCCATTACTTTGGATGATGGACCTAAGATATTTAAAGTTTTTCTCTCTTGGGAATAGGTTGAGTGGCAAGCTTCACATCAATGTCTGCTTCATCCCTCACAATATTGAATTTGCACTCCAAGTATTCTGTCTTGGTCCTGCTCAGTTTGAACCCTTTAAATTCCAAAGTATGTCTCCAGACCTCCAATCTATCATATACTTTAGCCCAAGTCTCATCAATCAGTACTATGTCATCCGCAAATATCATACACCACGAAACCTCCTCCTAAAGTAGACCGTGCTAGCTCCACCAAGGCAAATTAAAAAAAGCTCAACACAGATCCTTGATAAAGTCCCATCTCAACAGAAAAACACCCCGTCTCCTCCACCATTCTTACCCGAATTTTGGCTCCGTCGTACATATCTTTTATCACATTAATATACACCATAAGAGAACACTTTTCGCCTCTAGACACCTCCGTAGGACATCCTTCAAAACTTTGTCATAGAAACCTTCTCGAAATCAATGAATACCATATGAAGGTCCATCTTTCTTTCCTTGTACTTCTCCATTAATCTTCTAACAAGATGAATTGCTTGAATAATCGACTGCCACAGCATAAATTCGAACTAATTTTCTAAAATACACACTTCTTTTCTCACCCTCATCTCTACTACTCTCTACCAAACCTTTATGGCGTGGCTTAACAACTTAATACCCCTGTAATTGTTACAGTTTTGAATCACTCTTGTTCTTGTACAATGGGACCATTGTACTCCTCCTCTATTCATCGAGCATCTTAACAGTCTTCATAATAACATTGAACAGTCTAATCAACCACTCTATATCATTCTTGACCATGTTCTTTCAAAGATCTACCGAAATCTCATCAGATCTGATTACCCTCTCTCTCCTCATCCTACTAATAGCACGTCTAGACTCCTCAACTCTGAACCGCCTGCAATATTAAGTCGATAAATCATGCATACTAATATTACGTGACCATATTCTTTTAAAGATCTACCGAAATCTCATCAGATCTGATTGCCCTCTCTCTCTTCATCCTACTAATAGCACGTCTAATTTCCTCAACTCTGAACCGCCTGCAATATTAAGTGGAGAAATCACGCATACTGATAAAAACAAACACAAATATAAGAAAAATCAGAAAACTCAAAATACATACTACTTGAAAATACAAATAGGAAAGTGAAAACTGGAGAGAACGAACAATTTTAAAAATATTCATAATTCACTGACATCTCATATTACCAACACACCAGAATCCATTAACAAGGCAAGTACACCTTTTTATACTAAAATATCTTGTTAAAGCCCTGGTTGAGAGCACATTCACCACATGATCATCCAGAAAAGACTACAATTGCAGCAAAATACATATGATGATATGAAATTTTTTTTGATACTTAAGGTAGTTTACTGATGACTTAGTACATTGATACAGCAAACATAAAAGAGAGCAAAGAGATGGAGTACATCATCCTCTTCTCTGATAGAATCCAAAGGCAAAGATTTACCTTTATGAAAAAGATAATTCATTCGAATCGACATGATATTTCCAACTACATTACCAGAATTCATGCTGTATATTTGAAAGAGATTAATCTCCTAGGTGGATTCCCAACACACATACTGCCCGCCAACAACAGAAGTATTATCTCTTATATACATTTATATTTCACAAACAATACCATTTTTTACTATCTTCTCTTCACTCCCACCATACGTTCCACTTATTGCCAGTGAGAAAATAATCTGAATAATATTGTAGTCAATCCTGTGTCCTTGCCAGCTGAGTTGAGAATTTAATCGGGCCAAAAACCTTCAAAAACATATACCCCACAACCATAGACAAAATGAAGGCAAAAGTGGTTCCCTTAAAGCTAAAAATATAACGTTACCACTTAATGATTTCACATATTGAGAACAATTCAGAAATGTGTGAAACCCAAGTTTAATGATTTCTCTGAAGGATCCATCCAAAACAAGCTGCTTAGATGAATTAGACCTTTATAATCTTGATAAGTGTATTATTACATTAATAATGCATCAGAAAAGAAACTAAAGAACATCATAAGCAACATGCTAAAATAAAAATGCACAGTACCATGTCATGGTAAGATTTCACCTTCATCTATACCTCTCTAATATGAAATGCAACCTATTAGCTTGACCATATTTTCAGAACAAGCGAACTATAGGTGCTGCTTAAAGTATGACCCTCATGTGACAGCATGGATACTTTATATAAACGAATTTAGTGCGATAAAAGAGGATTTTGTGCTCCTCCAGGACAAGTAGCGAAGACATATTAAAAGCATCTAATTAGAGTCAAACTTGAATTTATTTTAGAAAAAGAGCTTCACCGAAAATGGACAACTTCATGATGGAAGCAAGAAAAAAAAGAAGCAAATGCACAAACGCGTACTTCCATCTGGTGCTATGAGATTGAAAATAGAACTTAAAAGAGGTTCTTAAATTACCTGCTGCACTCCTACAGCAAGTTACATGGTATTAACTATTAAGACACTCTTGCGTCCAGTGTTGCACCTCACAGCTATAACATTGTTCGACAGGAACCTACATAAATGTACCCATCAGCCAAACACTGCCTGCAGCATCCGTGAACCACCACACATGCAAAATGCAAAATGTTGAAAAGATTACCAGCTTGCAATGGGTGATTTGACATTTGAGGTCATACATATATACATATAACTACTACATGAAGAGAGAAGCACGCTGATGATTATTGAACAAACACATCCATGTGTTGCACAGCACATACATGTTTCCTGGATAGACACATGCAACCACTACGTAAATAGAGAAGCACACTGATGATTCTTGAACAAGCACATCCATCTGTTGCATGCCACATACATGATTCCTGAATAGACACATGCATACCCTATCAACCTTAACACGAATCTATTATTGAATATTGAATTGGAAAACATCTCTAGACACCAATAAGGACAGTATTTTCGTGTTAAGGTAGATCATAAATAAATCGCAACAGCTGCAACACTGCAATGCAACGACTCATCAAAAATATTGGGAATTACTCTCACTGAAGCAAGAAATTAAGCTACACAATTTCTAATTACCAATTGCATGTTTAAGTGAGAACTGACACAGGGTCGAGCCCCCTAAGGCATCTCCTGACATTTCATGTAAATTCCTGGTAAGTGATATTTTTAATCACAGACGCCATAAGATAAAGAGAACACTACTGACTAGGGGAACACATGTACCATTGAATTGCTCAAAACTAATAACGAGAGACACACTCGAAGGCAACTCCAGAAGCATTTCTATAATTTAAAAGAACAGATAAATTAATTGCATACTTCAACACCTTCCCTCCTCCTTCATCCGGGCTTGGGACCGGCTGGTTTAACAGGCGGAGTTACAGGGATCACCTAAACACAAAATGTAACAACAAATAAACCAACACTACTACAAAAGAAACCACAAGGAAAACCAGCATTGATGTCCAGACAATGCGAGATCATATAGAACTCAAAAGAATATTCAATAAAATGCATTTAACTCGAACACGATCAAGATGTTGGCCATAGTAGGAACTAAAAACAGAGATAGGTCGAACTCGAAGGAGGTGGCTAGACACTATACAAGTTCAGTTAATCAAGGAGATGACCTTAAATAAGAAAGCTAGATGAAAAGACATGAAAATCAAGGAGTAAGGTAAATGTACATTATGTAGTCGAGTATGTCGTGCTTCCTAGTAAAGTATGATTTAGGTATAAATAGCTACACTTCTTTATATAGGATTTGTTCTGTTGCTTTGTCCCTTTCCCCGCTTTTTTTGAGCCAAATGTCAATCAAGAAATAGCCTTTCTGCCCCCACAACGATAGAAATAACATCTGCATACATATTACCCTCCCATACCCCACTTACGGGATTGCAATTGCATGTTATTGCTATAGAGGTAGACTTAGCACTTCACCACTGACCTTCTAGGTAGCATCCATTACTTGAAGAAATGGAGGAGAAAATCACACGTCAAAACCGAAATTCTCCCACACATGATGTACCGCGAGAGACCTTTTGGGCCTGACTGGTGCAAAACGTGACTTCAAATGAAAAGATATTGCTTCAGAGATGAATAGCAGCTGAAAGGTAAAAAATGTCATAGCTCCACCTAGCATTTTTATGAGATTGCCTAAGGGGTAACTGCACAATGGAGGGTTCGACCAGTACAGGAAAAGCATTTCTATCTTGCAACTCAACGTACATATCATACCATGAAGAAGTTGATTCGTGAAATCCACGATCTCATAGCACCTTCAACAACTAAAAACATATAATATCTGGAAAGCAGATCCTCCAGTTTGGAGACCATTCAGTTCTTGCTCGGTGTGTACTCATAGTTGAACTCAATCATTCATCCTCCATAAAGAGCAATATGCACATTAACAATTACTACTATAGGAGAAAGCACATTAGATGGTGCTGAGTGACTAATACCCGTTGAACCATCCTCCAATTTCTCACCAATTTGAAGAGCAAAACGCTTATAGGGTACTGAATGTGCATTTTAGCTAACAAAAATGTCTTCCAATCCTAGCACTACCAAAGTAACTACAAGAACTTTTGAGAGAGAGAGAGGAACAAAAAGCTGGGCCAAAAGTTGCTCCAAAGCAACATCTCTGAGCTGATAACTCTTGACTGGCAAATTTAGACAACTAAAGCTTAAGAGGGAAGAGATGTACCCAGGTTATCTGGCAAAATTGAGCTGGAGCTTAAAGAAGAGAAATACCCCACAAATTATCTGGCAAATTTTGACACTTGAAACTTGCATAAAACAGAATACACCCCCACTCAGTGGCCTTTTTTAGAAAAGAACTAACACGACAAAACTGAAGCCAAAGCATCCCAGCTACTTCAAGCTGCCAATACCTCCACTACAAAATCGTACTCACATCTGTAGTGCTTTACGGGCAAAAGATCCAGGTCAGCAGATAAGCAAATGCTTTAGAAACACGAGTGAAACATATCAGTAAAATCACTGTAAATGACTATTAACAGATTGCTTATTAGAAACACCTTAATCCCTTCTCATGTTTGGTGCATGGACCCACCTAATTAATTGGGTGGATAACACGACGTCACTGTGCAACTAATACTTCCTCATGATATATAACACATAAAAATTCTACCATTCAGCACCCATACTCCAATCAAAGTTACTGGGCAACTATAGATGAAAACCAGAAAACATTTAAGTCAACCAAGCATGAAAAAATTGGAAAATACTCCACACCGAACACACCCTTATTGTATCATACATAACATCCAAGTTCAAAAAAATACACACCCAGATTTAACAGAATGGAATTATTTCAAATGTTCTTAGTTCAATATCTCACTGCTCAAGAAGCTTCAGACAACCAGCCACCCTCCTTATTACATTACAAGGAAGGGACCATCTCCTACATAAAATGTCAAAAATCAATTTTAAAAAATTATAACAAGCACATCTGAACCACAAACCACTTGGCAAATAAAAGAAATTAAAATGACAATCACTACTGATGCATACTAATATAAAGTCGAGAAATCACACATACCGATAAAAACAAACTCAAATATATGAAATCAGAAAATTCAGAATACATGCTTACTACTTGAAAATACAAATGAATTAGACCAAGGAAAGTGAAAACCAGAGCGGACGAACAATTTTAAAAATATTCATAATTCACAGACATCTCATATTACCAACACGCCAGAATCCATTAACAGGGCAAGTGCACTATTTTATACTGAAATACCTTGTTGGAGCCTGATCGAGAAGTTCAGATGTTCATCCTGCACACCCACCACATGTTCATCCAGAAAAGACTACAATTGCAAGAAAATACATACGATGATATTGAGCAATTTTTTGATAACTTGAGGTAATTTACCGATGACTTAGTACATTGATACTGCAAATATACAAGAGAACAAAAAAATGGAGTACATACCCTTCTCTGATAGAATCCAAAGGCAAAGATTTACCTCCGTGGAAAGGATGATTTATTTGGATCGACATACGAGTCCAACTACATTACGAAAATCCATGTTGTATATTTGAAAGAGGTTGAGCTCCTTGCTTCTCTCATGGTACACTCCTCTTCCTGCCGAGCCCCTTTTCTCCTCGGTCCATTAATCCCCAACATACCTCCCAACAACAGCAGATGTATTACGTTTTATATACATTCGTATTTCACAAACAACACTATCTTTTACTATCTCCCATCAAAATATCTTCTATTCAATTCCCACCATACGTTCCACTTATTGCCAGTAAGAAATTTATCGTTCAGATCTGATTGATATCTTAGTAAATCCTATGAGCTGAGAGAAATGATCCCCCTTGAAGCTTAAAAATATAAAGTCACCACATCAACTTAATATGTTTCACATATTAAGAACAATTCAGAAATCGAGCCAAAAACCTTCGAAAACATATACCCCACAACCATAGACAAAATGAAGGCAATAAAGCTTAAAAATATAAAGTTACCACTTAATGAAATTCACATATTGAGAACAATTCAGAAATGTGTGAAACCCAAGTGTAATGATTTCTCTGAATATTCACAGAGTCCGAGACGGAGCTTAACCTGAGCCTCGGTTAAGAACGGTGATGATATACGTTTCACACCGCGCATGATTCTATGGATAGTTTCATTCGAGATCGTGATGGAGGACATAGCTTACGATCATCGGCTTTGGTCATGCCACTAGGCATTTGATTAAGACATTGCACAATGATCCGAACACTTTGTCGCATCTCTTCGATAAGAATACAGTAACGATCATAGGAATCTCCTCTGGTACCTACTGGTATGTCAAGATCCAATTGGTCATGAACATCGTAAGGTGCTGCTTTTCGCAAATCCCAGCATACCCCAGAACCTCTTAACATTACACCACTGAATCCCCAATCCTTTGCTTGTTGTGCAGTGACAGTACCAATATCCACTAATCGTTGTTTCCAGATTCTCTTCTAATTTATTGATACGAGAAGCAAATTGCTGTGTGAATGAATCAATATCTATACATAAGCCAAGAAGCAGATCTTGTGCCACTCCACCTGGTCGTATGAAACTGGCATGCATCCTGGGTCTCAAGCTGCTTAGATGAATTAGACCTTTAAAATCTTGATAAATGTATTACATTAGTAATGCATCGGAAAAGAAACTAAAGAACACCATAAGCAACATGCTAAATAAAAATGCGCAGTACCATGTCATGGTAGGATTTCACCTTCACCTATACCCCTCTAATATGAAATGCAACCTATTAGATTGACCATATTTTCAGAACAAACGAACTACAGGTGCTGCTTAAAGTATGCCCCTCATGTGACAGCATGGATACTTCTTACAATATGGATCCACATTAATTATAATTTGAAACATGTTATATGAATGAATTTAGTGCTGCGCTTGGATAAAAGAGGATTTTTTTGCTCGTCCAGGACAAGCAGTTAAGGCATATTAAGAGCATCTAACTAGAGTCAAACTTGAATTTATTTTAGAGAAAGAGCTTCACCGAAAATAGACAACTTCATGATGGAAGCAAGAAAAGAAAGAAGCAAATTCACGAACCGCTTTAGCTAAAGAATAATCAAGATGTCACAGTTGTGCAAATAATTTTATACACCTTCCCGAGGAACTTAAGAAAATAAAAGTGTCAAGGCTTTCCAATCGACCTTTAAAGACCCAAAAGACTAAAGCATACTTCCATGCAAGACTTAAAAGAGGTTCTTAAATTACCTGCTGCGCTCCTACAGTAAGTCACACGGTATTAACTATTCCATCCAATGTTACACCTCACAGCTATAACATTGTTTGACACAGGAACTTACATGAATGTACCCTATCAGCATAACACAGCCTGCAGCATCCATGAACCACCACACATACAAAATGCGAACTGTTGAAAAGATACCAGCTTGCAATGGGTGATATCACACACACACACACACACACATATATATATATGTATGTGTATGTATATGTATCAACTACTACGTGAAGCACACCGATGATTAGTGAACAAACACATCCATGTGTTGCACAGCACATACATGATTCCTGGATAGACACATGCAACTACTATGTAAAGGGAGAAGCACACTGATGGTTCTTGAACAAGCACGTCCATCTGTTGCATGGCACATACATGATTCCTGAATAGACACATGCATACCCTTATCAGGCTTAACATGAATCTATAATTGAATATTGTGTTGGAAACCATCTATAGACACCAATAAGAGGACAGTATTTTCGTGTTAAGATAGATCATAAATAAATCGCAACAGCTACAATACTGCAATGCCTCGACTCATGAAAAATATTGAGAATTACTTTCACACTGAAGCAAGAAATTAAGCTACACCATTTCTAATTACGAATTGCATGTTAAGTGAGAACTGACACTCCGGTTGATAAGCCCCCAAGGCATCTGCTGACATTTCATGTAAATTCCTGGTAAGTGATATTTTTAATCGCAGATGCCATAAGATAAAGAGAACACTACCGACTATGGGAACACATGTAACATTTGAATTGCTCAAATCTAAGAACGAGAAACACACTAGAAGGCAACTCCAGAAGCATTTGTATAATCTATAATTTAAAAGAACAGGTAAATTGATTGCATACTCCAACATCTTCCCTCCTCCTTTGTCCGGGCTTGGGACCGGCTGGTTTAACAGGCGAAGTTACAAGGATCACCTAAACACAAAATGGAACAACAAATAAACCAACACTACCACAAAAGAACCACAAGGAGAACCAGCATTGATGTCCACACAATGTGAGATCATATAGAACTCAAAAAAACATTCAATAAAATGCATTTAACTCGAACATGATCAAGTTGTTCGCCATAGTAAGAACTAAAAATAGAGATAGGTTGAACTTGAAGGAGGTGACTAGACACTATACAAGTTTAGTTGACCACGGACATGACCTTAAATAAGAAAGCTAGATAAGAAGACATGAAAATCAAGGAGTAAGGTAAACATCCATTAAGTAGTCGAGCGTCGTACTACTTCCTAGTAAAGTATGATAAACAGTTACACTTCTTTATATTGGTATTTGTTCTGTTGCTTTGTCCCCTTACCCGCTTTTTTTGACCCAAATGTCTATCAAGAAATAGCCTTTCTGCCCCACAAAGATAGAAATAAAGTCTACATACATATTACCCTCTCATACCCCACTTACGGGATCAGTTGGACCTTTGATTAATTAACATTTATTCTTGATTGACCTCCTCCTTTCTTTAATTCACAGGCACAGGAGGTCAAATTCCAATTGTTGGGAAAATTACTATGTTATTGCTATAGAGGTATACTTAGCACTTCACCACTAACCTTCTAGGTAGCATTCATTACTGGAAGAAATGGAGGAGAAAATTACACGTCAAAACCGAAATTCTCCCACATATGATGTCCCGCGAGAGACCTTTTGGGCCCTGGCTAGTGCAAAACATGACTTCAAATGACAAGATATTACTTCAGAGATGTAGATATCATACCATGCAGAAGTTGATTCGTGAAATCCACAATCTCATAGCACCTTCAACAACTAAAAACATATAATATCTGGAAAGCAGATTCTCCAGTTTGGAGACCATTCAGTTCTTGCTCGGTGTGTAGTCATTAATTGGACTCGATCACGATGCACTAATAGAACATTCATCCTGCATAAACTGCAAGATGCACATCAACGATAGTGTAGGAGAAAGCACGCACATTAGATAGTGCTGCGTGACTAATACCCATTGAACTATCCTCCAATTTCTCACCACTTTTGAAGAGCAAAACGTTTGTAGGGAACTGAATGTGCATTTTAGCTAACAAAAATATGTCCGTCAATCCTAGCACAACCAAAGTAACTACTAGAACTTGAGAGAGAGAGGAACAAAAGCTGGGCCAACAGTTGCTCCAAAGCAACATCTCTCTTGACTGGCAAATTTAGACAACTGAAGCTTAAGAGGCAAGAGATATACCCAGATGTGCCCCTATCCAAAGTTATCTTGAAAAATTGGACAACTGAAGCTTAAAGAAGAGAAATACCCCACTCAGATTATCTGGCAAATTTTGACACTTGCAACTTGCATAAACAGATACACCCCACTCGGTGGCCATTTTTAGAAAAGAAATAACACGATAAACTGAAGCTACAGCATCCCAGCTACTTCAAGCTGCCAATACCTCAACTACAAAATCGTACTCACATCTGTAGTGCTTTACGGGTAAGAGCCCCAGGTCAGCAAATAAACAAACGCTTTAAAAACACGAGTCAAACATATCTGTAAAACCACTGTAAATGACTATTAACAGATTGCTTATTAGAAACACTTTAATCCCTTCTCATGTTTGGTGCATGGACCCGCCTAACTTATTGGGTGGATAACACATCACTGTGCAACTAATAGTTCCTCATGATAAATAACACATAAGAATCCTACCATTCAGCACCCATAATCCAATTAAAGTTGATGCGAATTTATAGATAAAAACCAGAAAACTTGGACGGGAGACATCTTCGTGATTTTGAATGAGCCAATTGCAGAAGACGACAGATCCTTGTACTGAATAGTGCTCCAGAAGAGAAAATGCAAGAAAGCATGATGTGCTACATGTACCAGAGATTTGATTTACTTTGTTACAAAAAATAATTGATATCCAACAGAAACCGCATGGTTTATACCCCACCCCACCCCCAACAATCATTACTTTGGGTAGAACCACAGAATTTGGCACAACCTAAATAGGAAGTCAGTGGATGCCTCAAGAAACCAATAAATGCGAGAATTTACAGGAAAGAAGAACTTCAAAATAAATCTGCACACCCAGCTATAGATTCCCCCCATCTGGACATCCGGCAATAGATTCCCTGCACCATAAGCGCACCCTTCAGGTCTCACTTCCAGTACAGGAGGCCAAGCATTCTGCCAGACGTTACTTTCAACAACTGACGGATCTGGTTCATATCATTACCTATATAGCAAAATCAGAGAACTTACAAATACAACTGCACCAACAAATCCAGACCTATCCAATTTTTGATGATTCTGGTTATCAGATAATATATCCACAAAACTAGTTGCATATAGAAGAACCCTCGAAAAATCATCCTTGACCCGTCTTGCCCAGGGCTTCCAACAGATGCAATCAAGGAGCAGAAACCTGCATCTAGAAGAAAATTAAAGCCCACCAGATCAGATAAAACTGGCAGACGAAAAGAACTTGAGTTCTTCACCCGCCTCATTCCAACCAAGCAGGGATTTTTTTAGAGGATAGCGGGATGAAACAGATTAGTACATGATCAGTTAGAGATATCAACTCAAAACCACCATAGACTAGTTACAGCTTCGTGCAGGACCAGAACATTCTAATATCACATTATGCAGGACCTGACTAAAATCTTGCATGCATGCGCCCCCAGGATCAAACATCTCTAACCACCAAGCAGAGGCAGCCAACCACCAGCTCTACCCCCCCCCCCCCCCAACCAAACCACACACACCCCAATTAGATGGAAAAAGGAGAAAGAAGATGGGTCTAACTGAACCCTCATTACACAAGAGAATTCCAAGATAACTCCTAAGAAACTGAACACCTGAAATCACAGTCAAATCCTTCTTTACCAAAATGTCGAATCCAATGATGCAACAGCTCAAATCACAGCACAGTGGAACAGACCCATAAATATATACAACAGAAAATGATAAAAACAGGAAAGCCCTCTATTATAAAAAAAATGGTATCTGAAGTATAACAGCCATACATAAAATGCAACAGGTGAATGAAGAGCTATACTCGATGAATGAAGCCAAAGACAGCAGCATTTTTCAAAATAATCGAAACACCGATCTGGAGTGGGGCCTCTTGGAAGATCCCCTTTTAACTTGCGCAATGTTCCTAATCGATCACCAATACAATAAAACTACGGAGAAAGGAACAATCTCTAGTAGTAGAACATGATCAGAACAAAGTAACAAAACAATCAGTAACACATCTTTGAAATGACATCTGGCTGAAGACACTATGTATTATATCTAAGTAGTAATGTTTTATGTTACATACAATCTGTAAAGTGACATTTGACCAAACATACATCAGTGATATAGCAAGAACATTGGAGAATGACAAACCTATAATCAATGGTAAATTAAGTATTAATAAAATTAGTACAAAGCTCAACTCAAAAGAATATTTAGAAGAATGAGAACCACATGAGAACTTCCCAACTTGCACGGTGATTTAATATGTGATGGACTTACGAGGTTGATGGATTTACAAGGTTAACTCATGAGGATCTTTTGCACAGGAAAAAATAGTCACCTTTCCGTTGATTTAAATAAACATAAGAGAAGACATGACCTATTACATAAAAGATGAGCCTAGTTTTTTACTTGAGGTTCAATGCATTGTTCTCTCTTTCGATGCAGAGACTATTCAAATGGCAATACACACAACATATTTATGTGGACACCCATCACATTAACGACATATGTAATGACATATGAGGATTCACGATGATCTGATATGTGATGGATTTACAAGGTTAAGTCATGAGGTCCACATAAATATATTTTGTGTGTATATTTGTCAATTGTTGGATATTTTAAAACTAAGTTCTTATATGTCATTACATGCCATTGATGTTAAATATATTGTGTATATATTTGTTATGACATGAGGACAATGTATCAAATTAAGAAAGAAAAAGAGAAGCTAGTAAGCATAGTATTTATTTTCACTTGTTCTTGCTTATATTTTTGTTACAAGAAAAAAAGTATTTATACAGGCATACACTTGGTCACCAAATATATTAATTGGATCTCTCTTTGCCAAGTATATACCTGGCACTGGTCATCAAGTATTAATTGGATCTCTCTTTCCCAAGTATACACCTGGCACTGTTACAGAATATATGCACATCTTTTTCTTGATATTCTAGAAAAATTTGATAGATATCAAATCATTTTTTATCTTGCTGATTTAACTTGACCGTGCTGATTTGACTTTTCCTTGAAATTCCTAGTCACTTTATGGTGCTTCTCTGATTATTGGACCACATTTTGAAGATTTAACATCATACCCAGTGCGATGTTCAAATCTCCTTTCTTAATCGCTGTTTGATCTGTTTTGAGCCATAATTTTGTTTGATACCTGCTGCGATTGGTTCAAATTTCCTCTCTGTTGCTTCATTTGTTCTCTGTCCAGAACCTTCATTCACATTTTAGTTTCTTGTTACTCTGAATTGCTGGGTATTTTAACCATCTGACCTCTTGATCTTCTTCATTTGAGTTGGAGCCTTCTTCGTGGAGTCAACTAGATAAGGGTACAGTAAAGTTTTTTGCTCGATTAAAACAGTTTTGGTTTCAGCAGAGTATAATGATAGATTCACTCAATATCATAAATCACTTGAGGAATCTACTCCAATTACCATCAGAGGATTTATCCTAGATCTGCTCAAATATCAGAAACCACTCAGGACAGGAGATCAACTTCAGGATGAGAAAAGGTCGCCAAGAAGGAATCTCCTCGGTTACTACTTTCCTGAGTCAAGGAAAACATGCTTGTTAACTCTTCAAATAAATTGGTGATTGATTCACGCACCACAAATCACTCAGGTAACCCTACTATTTTTTTTACCTACCAACCTCGCAAAGCACCATCTCTCGTACTATAGCTGGAATCTGGGACGCTTAAACCAACCTCTTCTATTATCCTGTCATCCATATTAGGTTAAACCATCCCCTAAAATTGACTGCGTATTTGATTTTTATAGTAGACCTGCCAGAGATCTGGACTGTTATATCTCATTCTTTCCATTATTTACAGCTTGTTTGGATGGTGGTTTTTCATGGTATGGTATGGTATGTTTAATAAGAAAACGACGTTTGTTTTGATTGTTTCATTAATTATATGGTATGGCATGGTTTAGTTTCATGGTTCTGTAACCATAAAAACCCTCACTTTTTGAAACCACCAATTTGGTGGTATCCCATGATTTCCTTATTTTTTTCCAATTATACCCTTATTTAAATCTAAATAGTTCTAATTTATCCTTCATTTTTTATTAAACTTTACCCTAATATATATATTGTTTTTGTATTACTTATTTTTCTCCGCATCAACTTTTGAAACTTTTTTTCGCCTCCCATTTTTTCTTTCACATTTTAATCTATTTTTTGAGGGTTTTTTTTAAAGTTCTTACTTTTTTTATTTTTTTACGCTGTTTGTATGATTTGGAGATATATTAGCTTATATGTTTCCCTACTTAATTCTATGTATTTGTTTTTTTAAAAAAAAATTAAAAAAATATTGATAAATTTAATATTTATACTAATTAAGGACATTTTTGTAAATTTATAAGTTACGATACAATATCATACAGTCAAATCAAACAACAAATTATCATTAAATAGTAACAACCCATACAGTCTATCCAAACATTGTATGGTATTGTACTGTACGATACCATACCATACAATACCACACATTATGAAACCATGACAAACCACCATCCAAACAAGCTGTTATTTCGTGACCTCATAACGAATCAAGTTATTGGTAAGGACATGTACCTAGTTTCAAAATGTTTCTTCATTGGATTGTGTCATTTGCCAAAAATACCATCACACCTTGCTAGGTTAATAAGCGAGTGGAGACAGCATTTAAGTTCATTCTGATGTTTAGGGACCACGTCCTGTTATTTCCAGAATTGGACATACATATTTTCACTTTTGAGAACAATTTTTCTCAATGACGTGCACATATTTCATGAGAATAGATCTGAAGTGTTGTTTACCAATTTTTTTCGAATACTAAATATGAATTTTCTCAATGACGTGGACATATTTCATGAAGAATAGATCTGAAGTGTTCCCCATTTTTTTCGAAGACAATATTCAGTAACCTCTTTCTCTCAAAAAGCCCCTACAATATCCAGATTGCAGTACACTCACCTACAAGACCAGCTTTACTGAACACAGACCCTCAAAAATCTCCAAATCTAATCCTCCAATACTGTTCACTATGTGGTCCTACAGAGAAAACTCAAAACTAGTGTGATAAGCAAAAATGAAAATAGAAGCAGAGAAGATAAGAACAATAAACTAAAGGTAGATGAGCACGTTACGGGGCTGCGAAAAAATCCAGAATTGAGCGTGTACTTACCAGATGTCTGCGCCCATAAGGATCATCGCAAGACATAAGCATCTAGACTGAAAACTGGAAATGCACTTTTGGAAAGAATCATCATAGCTGAAAACTTCTCTTTTAACAGCACTTCCGACGATGAGATAAGGGTATCTCTATGACCAGAAAAGAAAACTGAATCAAAAAGCTAGACACCAATACAAAGCCTCAACTAAGAAATCCATCTTCCAAGTGCCGTAACCCCAAGAGGTGGTGGGTTTTTTCCTACCAATTGAGCCTCTCTCTCCACCACCCCCATGAGATAGTCTACGGTGTTCATAACTACTACTCTTACCTAGCATCCGGTCGCGAAACCCGTGCCACATAGGAGAGATCACTAGAGATGCCAGACAAGATCGCAAAACTGACTTCCCCCGGTGCTTGGTAATATATCCAAATTGCAGTGCAAGCACCAAACGGCAAAGAAACAGGGCAAAGAAGCAGGAAGCACGCAAGGGGACACACTGACACCAAACTTCGAAATTACCGAATCCAATTTCCTTGCAGTCACCCTGTGGTCGACAAACATGCATCCAAACAAACAAAATCAAGTGGCATGATAAACAGAAGAAAACAAAAGCACAGAAGTAGTAGCAAGAACACACAGTAGAGGAGCCCCCTAGGGCCATAATAAGATCTAAATTTTGACTTTGGGTGATTCCCAGGTGTCCACAACAATCAAGGATCTCATCAGTTGGATCATCCAAGAAAATAAATTCAATTTGGGTATTGCTTGGACACACGACAATCAAGGATCTCATGAATATCATCCAAGAAAACAAGCATCTAGACTAAAATTTTCATGGCTGCAGCGCACAACATACTACTGGAATATATTGCCATCATTGAGAACTTACCAACAATAGTAGTTCTGACACAGAAAAGAAAAGAGACCCACTGATTAGGAAGAAAACTGAACTGAAGTTCGCCTCTGGAAGACCCAAACTGCTAGATGCACGAAAAGAACAAACAGGTAAGTGGAAACCCATACAACAATGGAGAGATCACTAGAGATGCCAAACAAGATAAGATCGCATATCAACCTTCTCTTGAAGCCTAGTGATACCAAATATCCGGATTGCAGTGCAAGCACCAAAATGGCAAGAAAATTGGTCCACAGAATGCACATCGAAACCAAACTACAAAAGTTCCAAATCCTATCCTCTTACTACCAACCAAAACTAAATCAACCGGTAGGCTAAACGAAAACAGAGAAGGGAACTAGCAATGACACGAAAAGTAGACGTTTATTATAGGGCCATCAAAAGATTCACGATTGAGTCTGAATACACTTGTCATGCGTTACCCATAACCATGGAGATCTCATCAGCCGGATCACCAAAGAACATAAGCATCTGGAATATTAAAAAAACGAATACCGCAACACAAATCCACACCAGTGAACCAGTGTAAACAAAGAGAGAAGGGGAACCATTCTGTTTAAAGAATAACTGAGTTGAAGATCTCAATAGTCGTTAAAAGCATCAAACCATACAACCTCAATGCAAATCGACAGAAAAGGCCGCTCCATGAAAAGTACAATCTATGGCTCTGTAAAACCCAGCAGCTGCAAGCACAGAAAGAAGAGAACAGTTAAAGTGCAAAGCTTATTTTCACCCGTACCACCTAGGAATACACTAGAAATGTCAGATAAGATTGAGAACCACCCTTCTTTAAAAGCCAAATAATATCCAGATTGTAATGCATGTACAAACATGGCCAAGAACAAGGTGCACAGGCATGCACACTGGACACCAAACTTCAAAATCTTTCAAGTCTAATCCTCTCAACTGTAACCATACATCCATCCAACAAACAGAATCAAGCTAAGCTTAATACAAGAAAAAGGAAGCACAGATGATAAGCCGCGAGTACAACAGAGGGGACCATTTTCCGAAGCTTCCAAAAGATCCAAAAATGAGTAAATAGAAAGGAGTGGAGGTCGCGAATTAGAGTAGCAGGTTGATAGGCTGGTAAGGTAGTGGGGCTGATGTCTGGTTTTGGGATATAGAAGGGTAGTAAGATTAGTAGTGTCTTTATATCCTGTGTTGTCATTATCCGTCTTATATTATCATTTGCTTTTCGTGATTAATTGTTCTCCCCTTGTTTTTTCTTTCCTTTTCTCTTTTTACCATACCTACTTTATTCTGCTTATGGGTTTTTGAGACGAGGGTTTCTTGGAAACAGTCTCTCTACCTCTATAAGGTAGTGGTACGGTCTGCGTACATTTTTACCCTCCCCAGACCCCACTTGTGGGATTGTATTGGATATGTTGTTGTCGTCGTCGTCAGGTGCCCATAAGACCATAACCATCAACCATTGGGAATCTCCTGGATCATTGAAGAAAATAAGCATCTGGACTAAAAACTAAAAATGGCAGCAGAATGCAACACACACTAGTTTAAGAAAAGTATTTTACTTGGAAGATCTCAGTACACATAAAAGCCTGAACATCAAGGAGAAACCTCGACCTAAAGGACAACCAAACCCATTCCATGAAAAGAATAATTTACTGCTCTGAACGACCCCAATGGCTGCAAGCAGAAGAGAAGGCAGAAGGGTACATCAAGTCCAAAGCTAACGATACCCAATACCACCTAACAAATCACTAGAGATGCCATATAGACAAAATTTAAACCCCCTTTTTGTAGACGCCCTGACCAATTATATCAGATTGCAGTGCAAAAACCAAAAAGACCAAAAGGATACAGAGATGCCATACTAATTATGAACCACCTTTGAACTCTCCAAATCTTAACCCCCTACTATTGTCACCATAAGTCTACACATCCATCCAACCAAACAAAAAAAAAAGCTATAACCAAAAGAAAATGATGATAAACAAAATATGTAGCTGGAAGACCAAAAGTAGAAGCTCTTTATGGCGCGCTATCAAAAGATAAGGTCCAGAATAGACCAAGTACTTACAAGGTGACTATAACAATAAGAGACCTAATCAGTTGGATCATTAAAGAACATCAGTGTGGTTATTAGAAACTGTCAGTAGAACACAACACACACTGGTGAAAAATATTATCTTAGTCGCGAAACTTTTCATACAGCAATATTTTGACAGAGAAAAGGGAGCTAAAAGGACCTCAACACAAACATACAAACAACGCCACTCCATGAAAAGAACAATTCACAGCTCTGCCACCAATAACTGCAAAATCAGAAAGAAGGGAACAGTTAAGTGCACACCTGAAGAACCTCAAACCATCTGAGTAATCACTAGAGATGCCATAGACAAGACTAAACCTTTTTGTCATTGCCCAGACAGTAACCAGATTGTAGTGAAAAAGCACCAAAAAGATCAAAAGGTAGGGGAGGATCACATGCTACTGAACCAAGCCTTACAATTTCCAAATATGAACATCCATCATTGTGTCACCATATGGTCTACACATCCATCCAACAAAAAAAAACTAGTAGTGACATAATCATAACAGGAAAAAATGGAAGCAGAGAAGATAAGTCGCCAGAAGAACAAAAATAAAGAGAAGTATTTTACGCCACTATCAAACTATCTGGAATTGGCCGAGATCCTTTCAGGCATCCATAGCCATAAGAGACCTCATCACAATAAGAGATCTCATCAATTGGATGAACGAAGAACATAAGCGTCTGAACTAAAAACTTCTGCTGAAAACAACAGAGGTGAAAAATAATGTCCTAACCTCCATACAACAGTAGGTGTGACAGAGACAAAGGAGTCATTAGGGAAGAGAACAGAAACGAAAATTATGTATAGTTATAAAGGATTGAACTAAGGAAACCTCAACACACGCACAAATGAGATCAATCCCACCAAAAGAAGAATTTTTCACTGCTTTGTAACAGACCCACTCTTGAAAGCCTGATGACATTCAGATTGCAGTGCAAGCACATAAGTGGCAAAGAAACAAGATTCAGAAACCCCTCTATTGAGGCCTGATAATGCTCAGCAGTGGAAGCAGAAAAACGCCAACAAAACCGGCACTGGGCGTCAACCTTTGAAATTTTCCAAATCTAATCTCCTCTCAACTGTCACCTTTCATCCATCCAACTAACAAATGAAGCTGGGGTGAGACAAGAAACAGGAAGCAGAGAAGATAAGCAGCGGGAACAACAAAAGAGAGGGACTCGTTAACGGGGCTGTCAAGAGATCCAGGATTGAGCTTCGAGTACTTATCAGGTGTCGATAATACCATTATACCCATCAACCATCAAGGATCTCATCACCACATAAACTAAAAACAACAGCAGAATATAACACATACTAATGCAAGAAAAACTTTTTTTTTTAGCCAGAAACTTCCATATAGCAGCAATTTTTGACTGAGAGGTAGAACTACTCTGAATGGAGAAGTAAATAAAATGAGAATCCCAGTACTCTTGAAAACCTGAACTAAAGAAAACCTCAAGACAAATTGCCAAACTAAGCCCCTCCATGCAAAGAATAATTCACTGCTCCGTAAGATCCAAATTCAAGAACAGGAAGAAGGGAACAGTTGAGTGCAAAGCTGACAAAAACCTATACCACCTAAGAAATCACTAGGTATGGAAGAGACAAGATCGGAAAACCCCATTTTGGTCATATGGAGTGCAAGCACCAAAAAGACCAAGAAACGAAAATGCATACTGGATACAAACCTTTATTTTCCAAAACTAATCCTCCATTACTGTCACCATGTGGTCTATAAATCAAAATGAACATCAAGCAGACGCGATAATGGAAGACAGAAGCAGAGAGAAGATAAGTAGCTAGGACACAAAGTAGAGGGGAACTTCACGGCACCATCAAAGATCCAGAATTGACTACTTATCTGGTGCCCATAACCGTAAAAGACATCAGGATAATCAAAAAAAAAAACATCTGAACTAAGAACTGAAAAACCAACAAAAGAACACACTTACTCACACTAAAGAATTATCATAGTTGATAACTTCCACATAGTAGCAGTTTTGACAAAGCTTCTCGAGGCTGGAAAAAATCCAATGCCTACAGTCAAAGACCTGGGAACTGCTGAATCTTTCCTGACCAGAAACACTGAAGCAATCCGTATCACACATGTGAGATCACTAGAGATACCAAACAATATAAGACTGCAAGACGCCCTTCTCGCCCTTCTCTTGATTCCTGGTGATACTGATTATCCAGATTGCAGTGCAAGCACCAAAATGGCAAGAAACAGGGTTCACAGGGACTCGCACAAAACCAAACTATAAAATTCCCAAATCATATCCTTCTACTATCATATCACATGGCCTACAAACATTCATCCAACCAACCTAAATCAACTGGCAGGCTAAACTAGAAAGAGAAAAGGTAGGAGCGAGAAAATGAGTACAGGAGTCCATTACAACCATCTAAAGATCCAAGATTGAGCTTGAATGCACCATCATGTGTCTATAACCATGGAAATCTCATCACTTGGATCACCAAAGAACAAAAGCATCTGGAATATTAAGACAAATGAATATGGCAACAAAACCCACAGTAGTAAACCAGAGTGGACAGAGAGAACGGAA
Organism: Solanum rostratum; assembly: GCA_029948455.1. Lineage (NCBI taxonomy): Eukaryota > Viridiplantae > Streptophyta > Magnoliopsida > Solanales > Solanaceae > Solanum > Solanum rostratum. Next base: position 53,492,074 of record CM057053.1, read on the forward strand.
CCATTCTGATGAGAGAAGATACAGAGAACTGAATTGAAGATCTCAATAATCATTAAAAGCATCATTAAAAGCATCAACCAGAAAACCTCAAACACAAATTGACAGACGCGGCCACTTTATGAAAAGAAAAATCTGCGGCTCCATTAAGACCCAATGGCTGCAAGCATGAAAACAACCGCCTTCTTTCTAAGCCTGATAAACATCCAGGCTGTAGTATAAGCACAAACATGGCCAAGAAACAGACTGCACAGGAATGCACACTGGAAACCAACCTTCAAAATCTTCGAAGTCTAATAATCCTCTCAAGTCTTAACTGTCACCATACATCCATCCACAAAATCAAGCTTAGCATAATACAAGCAACACAGAAAGAAGAAGATAAGCAGCGACAGCGAGAACACCCAAACATTGGACCATTTTACGAGGCTTTCAAAAGATCCAAAACTGAATACTTGTCAGATGTCCGTAAGAACCTAACCATCAACAATTATCCGGAATCTCATCAGTTGGATCATTGAAGAAAAATTAGCATCTGGACAAAAAATGACAGTAGAATACAACACAAACTAGAGAAGAAAAAAAACTATTTTAGTTGAAAATCTCAGCACACAAAAGCCTGAAATAAGGAAACGTCAACATGAATGGACAAACAAAGCCGCTTCAAAAAAGAACAACAATATACTGCTCTGCAAGCAAGACCATGGCTGCAAGCACAAAAATATGGTTACCATCAAGTCCAAAGCTGATGATACCCATACCACTTGGGTTACCACTAGTGATGCCATATAGACAAGATTTAAAATACCCTTCTTTGTCAAAGCCCTAACCAATATATCCAGATTGCAGGGCAAGAACCAAAAAGACCAAGACGATACGGAGATATCATAGTGGACGCCAACTTTTGGAATCTCCAAATCTTATCCTCTGTTACTAGAGATGGCCATAGACGAGAACCTCCTTTTGCCAAAGCCCAGACAATCTCCAGATTGCAAAGAAGCACCAAAAAGGCCAAGGCAGCAGAGGATCACATGTTGGTTAACCCAGATTTGAGATCTGGACGTCCATAACAGTATGTGTGATCGCCAAATCTGAATGTCCATAACAGTGTATGTGGTCTACACATACATCCAATCAATAGACGAAGACCGAACCAGAGAAACCTCGACACATATGGACAAATAACGTCACTCCACGAAATGAATAATTCACTGCTTTGTAAGAAGCCCAATGGCTGCAAGCAAAGGGAAGGAAAAAGAATTATGTGCAAAGCTGACAAACTCCAAACCACCAAATAATCACAAGAGACATGTCCATAGACAAGACTGAAAACCCCCTTTTGTCACAGAGCCTGCACAACATCCAGATTGCAGTGCAAACACCAAAAAGATCAAAAGTTGGCAGAGGATCACATATTGGTCAACCAAGCTTGGAAATTTCCAAATCCGAACTTCCATAAGATATGATCTACACATCCATCTAACCCAAACAAACAAGAGCAATTAAAGACGCATAAGTAAGCAGCAAAAGAATAATAGTAAAGAATTATTTACACCACTATCGAAAGATCAAGAATTGGTTGAGCACTTGCGGTCTCCATCATCATAAAAGACCTCATCAATTGGATCATCGAAGAACATATGCTTCTGGAATAATGTCCTAATTGAGAAACTTCCATACAACAGTAGTTTTGACGAAGACAAAGCAGTCATCAGGGAAGAAAACTGAATTGAAAACTATCGATACTCAAAACGACTGAAGTAAAGACACCTCAACACATAAGGAGGTCACTCCATGAAAAGAAGCATTCACTGCTTTGTAAGACCCACTGGCTGCACGCAAAGGAAAGGAAAAAGAAAGTTACATGCTAAGCCGACCCCAAACCACCTAAGTAATCGCTAGAGATGCCATAGACGAGAACCTCCTTTCGTCAAAGCCCAGACAATCTCCAGATTGCAAAGAAGCACCAAAAAGACCAAGGCAGCAGAGGATCATATGTTGGTTAACCAAGATTTGAGATCTCCAAATCTGGATGTCTATAACAGTATGTGTGATCGCCAAATCTGAATGTCCATAACAGTGTATGTGGTCTACACATCCATCCAACCAAAAAACCAAGTGTGATATCCCCCCCCCCCCCCCCCAAAAAAAAGAAAGAAGATACGTAAGTAAGTCGTTAGAAGAATAAAAGAGTGTGTTCTCCACCACCATCAAAAGATCAACAATTGGCCGAGTACTTACCAGGTGTCCATGGCCATAAGAGACCTTGTCACCATAACAGACCTCGCCAGATAGATCATCAAAGAACGTCTGGACTGAGAACTTCATGGCAGCAGAATACCAACACATACGGGTGAAAAATAATGTCCTAATTGAGAAACTTCCATACAACAGTTGTTTTGACGAAGACAAAGGAATCATTGGGCAGGAAAACTGAATTGAAAATTATCAACACTCGTAAAAAGTCCAAACTAATGAAACCTCAACACACAAGTAGAAATAAGGTCACTCCATGTAAAGAAGCATTCATTGCTTTGTAAGACCCAGTGGCTGCCACTGAAGGTAAAAGCCGACCGCAAACCACCTAAGTAAACACTAGAGATGCCATAGACGAGACGAAAAAACCCCTTTCGTTAAAAGCTCCAGATTGCAACACAAGCACCAAAAAGACCAAAAGATACCAGAGGATAAGATGTTGGTTTAATCAGGCATTGTGATTTCCAAATCTGAACGTCCATAACAGCGCCGCCATATGATCTCTACACATCCAACCAAATATACTGGTGTGATCACAGAAAAAAATGGAAGCAGAGAAGATAAGTAGCTAGTAGAACAAAACTGAAGTATTTTATGCCACTGTCGAAAGATCTAGAGTTGGCCAAGTACTTAACAGGTGTCCATGGCCATAAGAGACTTCATTCACCATAAGAGACCTCATCAATCGCATCATCAAGGAAAATATCGCATCTGGACTAGGAGTTCCCTTGCAGCAGAATACAACACACTGGTGAAATATGATCTCCCAGTTGATCAATTTCAAAAAAAAAAAAAAAAAGGATCACGTCCAAATTGAGAAACTTCCACACGAGTAGTTTAGACAAAGATGAAGGTCTCATTAGAGAAGAAAACTGAACTGAGAATATTGATACTCATAGACAACTGTGTACTAAAGAAACCTCAACAATATGGACAAATAAGGTCACTCTGTGGATAGTAGAATACAAAGCTTTGTAAGACCCAATGGATGCAAGCAAGCAAAGGAACGGAGGAAGAAGTTTCGTGCAAAGCTGACGAACCTCAAACCACTCAAGTAATAATCATTAGAGATGCCATAGACGAGACTGAATAACCCTTCCTGTCAAATCCCGAACACTGAAAACCCCTTTCTGTCAAATCTCGAACAATATCCAGATTGCAGTGCAAGCACCAAAAAGATCAAAAGGTGGCAGATGAACACATGCTGGTTTGACCAAGCATTGAAATTTCCAAATCTGAACATCCATAACAGTGTCACTACATGGTCTACACATCCATCCAACTGAAAAAAAACTAGTGTGATAACCCGGATAAAAAATGAAAGCAGAGAAGATAAGTAAGAACATAAGTAAAGCAGTAGTTTACACCACCATCAAAAGCTCTCGAAATGGCTGTGCAGTTATCAGGTGTCCGTAGCCACGAGACGTCATCACCATAAGAAATCTCATCAATTGGATCATCGAAGAACATACGTACCTGGACTAAGAACGTACCTGGACTAAGAACTTCATGGCCACAAAATACAACACACACCGGCAAAAAGATAATGTCTAGTTGAAAAACTTCCACACAACAATACTTTTGAGAAAGACAAAGGAGCCATTATAGAAGAAAATTGAATTTATCGTCACGCATAAAATACTCAACTAAAAAACCTCCCCATGTCAAGACAAGTAGGTCACTCCATGAAAAGAAGAATCAACTGTTTTGTAAGAGACCCAATGGCTGCAAAGCAAAGGTACATGCAAATATAATGAACCCTAAACCTCTTGAGTAATCACTAGAGACGCCATAGACCGACTGAAAACGCCCTTCAGTCAGAGCCTGGACAATATCCGGATTGCAAAGCGAGCACCAAAAAGACCAAAAGGTGACAGAGGATCACATGTTGGTTAACCAAGCTCTTGAGATCTCCAAATCTGGATGTCCATAACAGTGTATGTGGTCTACACAACCATCCACAAAAAACTAGTATGATAACCCCAAAACAATGAAAGCAGAGAAGATAACCATCCAAGAACATATGCATCTGGACTAAGAACTTCATGGCAGCAGAATACAACACATACTGGTGAAAAATGATGTCCTAATTGGGAAACTTCCATACAACAGTAATTCTGACAAAGAAAGGAGTCATTAGAGAAGAACAACTGAATAGAGAATTATTGATACTCATAAAAGACTGAACTAAAGAAAAACCTCATGAAAAGAAGAATTCACTACTTTGTAAGGCCCAATGGCTGCAAGCAAAGCAATAAAGGAAAAAGTTGCATGCAAAGCTGAAGAAACCCACTAGAAAATGCCAGACAAGATTGAAAAAACCCTCTCTCGAGGTCTGACAATATTCAGGTTGCAGTGCAAGCATAAAAATGGCAGAGACTCGGGCTAGACAGGAATGGACACTGGACGTCAACCTTCAAAATTTTCCAAATCAAATCTTCTTAGCCTCATCCATCCACAATAAACAAAATCAAGTGATGGAAGCTATCAAGAAATCCAGAATTGAGTTTTGAGTGCCTATTATCAGGTGTCAATAAGACCAGATACCCCTTTAACTACCAGAAATCTCATCAATAGGAACACCAAAGAACATAAGCACCTGGACTAAAAACCAACGGCAGCAGAATACAACAGATGCTAGTGCAAGAAAAACTATTTCAGCTGGGAACTTCCATACAGCAGCAGTTTTTGACAAAGAGAGGAGGGACCACTCTGATTGGGAAGAAAACTGAAATGAGAATCTTATTACTTGTAAGAACCTGAACTAAAGAACCTCCAACACAAATGGCCAAACAAAGCCCCTCCATGAAAAGAATAATCCAGCAGTCAAGTGCAAAGCTGACAAAACCCATATCACCTAGCAAATCACAAGGGATGCAAGAGACAAGATTGAAAACGCTCATTTTGGTTGTAGTCTGACAATATCCATCTCAGAGTGCACAGGAACACCCCAGCCTGGAGGAAGCTGGAATATCCTTCAAGGATAACACTCTACTACTGTCACCATGTGGTCTACACATTCATTCACCAACAAACAAAATCAGGGCGCCGTGATGACCAAGGGAAAACGAAAGCAGAGAGAAGATAAGTAGCTTGGACAAAAGGCAGAGGAGCACTTCACGGCATTGTCAAAGATCCACAATTGACTTTTGATTGCCTATCCAGTGCCCCTAACACCACAAAAGACGCAAGGAACAAAGAACATTCTCAATAAAGAAATAAAACTGGCAGTAGAACGCACCACACTCACATGGAAGGAATTGTCATAGTTGAGAACTTCCATATCCAATACCTATAGTCAAAGACCTGAGAAATGCTGCATCTTTCCCGACAACAAACACCGAAGCAAGGGACTTACTCCTGTAGAACCACTTGCACCTATATTCCAAGTACTCCTGACAGCTAAGAATGACATCCACGGGTGACCAAACCAATACATAAAAGAAGTCGATGCAAGGAGAAACATCAAAACCAAAATCAGCACTAAAGATGGGTGGAAGTCAAGATATCAAATGCATATTGGTTGCATACAGTGCCTTTCACCATTAACCGCTTGGGCATCAACCTGGGAAGATTCAATTTTTGACATATTGATAATCCATGATCAACTTCCTGTGGTTGTGACAAATAGGTCCAGAATAGATGGAGGACTCGTTCACCAGAGGATTCAAGTATACATACATTGGGAGCCAAATTTCCAACTGCTTGTATTCTGATTCAACAAAAGGAAATTACAGTTTCATAGTTGTATAAAAGGGAGCAGATTCTCACAACGAAAACCTCAGAATTTCCCAAATGCTGGAAAGCAAACTTGATTCCCCAATTTCTAAAAAAAATTCAAAGACTGCAATTATTAACTCACACTACTATGACACAAATAAATAAATAAACTATACATGGAAGGAACAGCAAGCGTAGAAGGAGAATCATGAAATACACTACAAGGTACCTATAATCATTCTCCTACCAAAACCCTAACCTTATAACTTTCTCAATCAAAGAGCTGCAAATCAGAAATCTACACGCGAATTTCAGAAGTTGATCAAACAAACAATAATCACCCATTATCTCGACATACAATAACTTGATCAAACTTTAATTACCCACATCTTAATCAAACAATAATTACCTATATCTTGATCAACAATAATTACTCAATATCTTTATCATACTATAATTACCAACTTCCATCTTGATCAATCAACAATAATTACCATCATCTTGATCAATCAAAAATAATTACCCATTATCTGGATCAACAAAATCAAACATAATTACCCATATTTTGATCAATAATAATTACTAATATCTTTATCATACAATAATTACCAACATGCATCTTGATCAATCAACAATAATTACCCATCATCTCGATCAACAATAACTTGATCAAACTTTAATTACTCACGTCTTAATCAAACAATTACCCATATCTTGTCTCGACCAGCAATAACGTGATCAAACTTTAATTCCCCACACCTTAATCAAACAATAGTAACCCATATCTTGATCAATAATAATTACTAAATATCTTGATCATACAATAATTACCAACATCTTGATCAATCAACAAAAATTACCCATACCAACAAAACACCAAATCTTAGTTTTAAGAGGGAAAAAAAAGAGGTAAACCAAAAACAGAAGAGGATGGAGAAATTGCGTGTATTTATAGAGTTGAGGGAGCAGGACGGACGGCTATGATTAAACGGTGGCGTGGATGTATTTGGACCAACAATATTTTCAAAGGCGGTGGCTTTAGTCGGTGCCATTTAGTATTACTCCATTAATTTATTATCTGGTCCACGGTTTTTTTTTAAGAAAAGAATTTTTTTAAAGATTAAACACACAATTTTTTTAAAAAAAAAATTCATACCTATTGGGAATGTGAATTTCATATAATTTTATTAAATAATAATATTTTAATATTTAATTTTAACTAATACTACAATTCATTTTGAATTTATTTTTTATCAAGTGATATGTTTTATCAATGTGGAGTGTAATGTGGCATATTTTTTTAAAATAAAAGAAAAAGTGTAGTTCAAACACTATGGTCAGAGTGAAATAAAAGATAGAATTGTATTTCTCAAACTAATAAGTGATATTTCTCAACAGCCATAAACAAGACTCTACTAGACACGGCTTCATAGACTCCCTAGGACGCTTGAACTCTGTGCTCTGATACCAAGTTTGTCACCCCCGGGAGGATACCCTTGGTGTCGCCGGCACTCAGAAGCTATTTCTAGTCCTCAAGTGAACCACTTAGCCTCATCACATCATTCAATCACATAATTCTTATGAACAGCGGAAAATACATGTAAATAATGAACACATCTCATCTAAAGTCTCAAAGGAATATAGATAAAATAATGAAGGCTAGTAGAAAGAACTAGCTCACAATCTCAACATCAATGCTCGACCGTTGTCTATGAAGCCTCTATCACTAATCATGTGGTGCCAATGACAGACCCATGGCTACCCAAAGCAAAATAAGGAAATAGTCCAATCCTAACTCTAAAGCATGATGAAATAAAAGTAATGGATCCTTCGGAGTAGGGGAGGCTCACCAAATCAGCTTCGAATCTCTGATCTTCAACGGAGCGCCTGTTGATGATCTTCTAGTACCTGCCTCTGCATCATAAAACGATGCAATCCAGAGTGAACGTCAGTACTTGAAATGTAATGGTATGTAAAATAGCTGAATGAAACAGAAATCGGTAGAAAATACGGAAAGTAACATCAAGTCAAAATAACCATAACAATCACGTCAATCGCCAGCTTGCCCATCTACGAAAGAGTACAGAGTGGACAAGTGACACACCATTATCTCAGACTCATCAATAGTCTTAACTCATCACATGGATCATCTCAGGGGTGTCCACCCCCACTCATCTCATCTCATCTAGACTCGGAGTAAGGTAAGAATTTTCCCAGGAGTTTCTCTTATCCGACAATACTCACTTATGAGCCAGTGAATGTACAACAATCACCCTGATGTTGCCACAGTGGTTCCAAACTTGCCAGGTAAGGAACACTAGATACCATATCAATATACCCGATATGGAATCAAATCGAACAGATCCTCTATTGCTTTCAGGGACTGATAAACCTCGAGGTTACCATATATATGTGATGGTTTAAGCCTCTCCGACGTTTGGCGACGTAGTTAATGAGTTCGAGTGGGACTCACTCCTACTCATTTCGGTGCTCGATGCTCCTTCCGACTCAATGCTCATAAAATCAACCTCAAGCAGTCTCATAGGGATTCACTCCCCGTCAACGACTGCCAGTCTCATAGGGACTCACTCCCCGTCCATGACTGATATTTCACAGGGACCTCGGCCTTTTCATCAATTATCTCATAGGGACTTCCACCCTATCATCAACATCTCATAGGGACTTTAACCCTATCATCAACATCTCCTCAATGACTCAAGATTGTATAACCGTCATTAGGAAACAAGTGGATAACACATCGATAGAGTTCATTTATAGAGACTCATAAAACAATCAAGATTTCATCAACTCATCATCACAATCAACAATCCCAATGCAAGGCTTTAGACTTAAGTCTCAAGTGCATTATGCATGCTTTTCAGATTTGTCATGTAGGGTAATGCAAATTCCATGAAAGTATTCAATCTAAGAAAAACAATTAGTATGATGATCATCAACATGGGAAACATGTAATTTTAAATATGATTTTCAAGAAAAATCCATCAAAGAAATCATGCATGTAAACTCTCCAATCATCAATTCGTCTATAAATTCTATGGGGCACATGAGAGAACAATCCCATGTTTTAGTTTAACTTTACATACCTGTGATGCAGCTATTCAACCGGGTAACGTCGAAGATCTCTTCTCGAATGTCTCACCCCAAGCCCTTCTCTCCTCTTCTTAAGCCTTAGCCTTGTTGGATTTTGAAATAGGACTTAAAATAGGGGTTTTAGGCTCTTTTCATGTTGAAATGACCTAACTAGCCGTGTATTAGTGTTTAGGAGGGTTTAGGGATTGACCGGAATGCCCCTCATGATAAATTAGAAATTTCCAATTCGAAAAATGCACGGTCCGTGACGCGGACCTGTCGCGATTAGGGTATTTTTGGAAAAGTATTTTTGAACGAGTTTTCTCCATCCTGTCAAAAATTTGGAAAAACAGACAAGTGTCCCTCCACGACAAGTGCGCGTCGCGCCTCTGTCGCGGACCATCACTATTTTGTGACTTGGATTGAAAATTTATCTTTCGATGGGGTCGTCCTAAAATTTGACCCGGACCATTTTCCCACTCCATTTTTCATGTTGATCACGAATTCGGTCTCAGATTTGCCATACGAGCCTCGGAAGATGCGTTACGCGCATACCCTCACTCTAGGGGCATTTTGGTAATTTTACTAGGCGTCACACAAGATAACATGTATGGGGGCATTCATTTAGGTGGACCTATATATATTTATAGACAATCACCAAATTTCAAGAACACAACAAAATATGCAACATTTCCTGCAATGATTTGTAATCTTTCTTTAGGCCATAAATGACCCTTGACACTAAATTATAGTATGAATCGGTTGTTGCAATTCATTCAATCCTTCAACATTCTCACTACCCTGAAAATTATTTCCTCCATTTCATTTCATCAGATGGTATAACTCTTGAATCCCACTTGAAAAAAATCTTCCCTTTATGGTCATTCAAGATTTATTATGGGGAAAAAATCTGCCTATGCATTTTAAGAGTTTATTTTACATGAGTTTGTCAACAAAAAATATTTGCAATCAATTGTCTATAGTATTTTTTCAAAAGTGTATATACTTAGACCAATATGTTTTAAAAAAAAAATAGAAAAAGTCTCAACATTAAAGTAGTGCAATTAATGCAAATTGTCTGGGGTAGTGTCTGCTTTATAGGGAAAGGAGGAAAAAATGGCAACAACAGTAAGCAACCAACGCTCCATTTAATGTCCATGTACTTTTGATCTCTCCTTCACTAAAACCAAGTGAAATAACCAATGAGATAGAAGAACCACCGGATACAAAATCAAGAAGCAATTACATTACTTCTCTTATTTGTTTCTACTTCATTTGGTGTTTCTCATCATTGTGGAAATACATTAGAATCTTCTTTGAAATTTTTCTATCAAGTTTAACAAGCAAATTTGTACACAATATATACTACAAAAAAAGATTATAAACCACAACACTCTCTTGGTGAACTTGGTTTTGGAATTGTTTTCATGTTAGCTATGGAAAAGTTCTCTATTTTGATTCACCATGAAGCTAGATGAGAGGGGACATGTTTGTTCATCTTCTTTTTAAAAAATAACTTTCTTTTCTTTTTATTTATTTTTTTATATTTTTTTGGGACAATTTACATAAAATGTGTTGGGTTGGTGCATCAACTGTATATCATTTATGAGTGTGTTGGATTGTGACTTTTTTTGTAGATTTTTTAAAGAATAAACATTTAATGTTTTTGGCATTTACAAAGAAATGAAGAAGGTAATAAATGTATATAGAATAAATTTAATGTGAAAAAGACTATCAATAAATGAAATTTACATAGTATATTGAGTATGCATTATCTTAAGTATTTAATGATATTTTCATTGATTTTTATTTTTGGGAGAAAATATTGAGGAACTCTATGAAAAAAATTCTTTCATACATCAAATGTAACAGTTTCCTTAGTAGAATTTAAGAATAATGGTAGAATTATTGATTTATTTGTATGCAATGTTGGTGATTCGGTTGGTAATAGTGTTGGTATAGATGTTGATATCTATATATATTGACAGTGTTTTGATTGATTTGGTGATAGCAATGTTGGTTTTTTGACAGGTAATAATGCTGGTATAGTTGTTGATAAGAACATACATGTGTCGCGCCCCATTTTTTTCGCGAAAAAAATGGGAACCTGGACGACGTCGTGGCAACGACTCTTTTGGGATTTAATTGTAATTAATTTGAAGAGTCGCCACCTAATGATTTGAGGTGCATTAGGACACCTATGCTAAGCTTAAGAATCTAATCTAAGGGTCAAAGTTAACCAGAGAAGGGGTAAGGGTTCTAGTTACCTCGAAGGGAAGGTGTTAGACACCCTTCGAGGTCCTCAAAGGCGGGTCTCAGCCGTATCTCGCATTTATGTGGGGGTTGCAAATAACAAAGTAGGGTCTCTTAACTTTTAAAATTCCTAAATTGATTCTAAGTGATAAAATCATTTATTTTATTTATTAAATATGTGACCAAAATAACGGAAGTGTAATTGAACAAGTAATTAACTCCAGGTGATGCATTGAATTAATTTGGTTAATTAAAGTTAATAAATAGACTTGATTATTAATTCTAATCAAATCATCAAGTAATTATAGAACACAAATTTTTATCTTATTTTTTTTTAATAATATCCAAGTAATAATGCAATAAGCTATTAATCTTAATCTAAGTGATCAAATAAATCTCATTTTTTATGTTATTAGGCAGAAAATAATATTAGGCAGAAAATAAACAAATCAAATAATCTAAACTACCCAAAACAAAACAAAAAAAAATCATGAAATAAAGATTTTTCTTGATTTCAAGAGAGAAATAAAAAAATATTTGTTTCTTTGTAGGTACGAAACTATGATATTTATTTATCATAGCTCCTTCACCTAGAAACATTTTTATTTGAGATCGGTCTTAGAAAAATTATATATAATTTTGTGTTAAATTAAAATTTTTTTTTTGATACAATATTATATATATATATATATATATATATATATATATATATATATATATATATATATATATATATATATGCACATAATTTATTTAAGTATAGATACACATAATCTCTCTCTTTGTTTTTTTTTAAGAAATTGGGTAGGTGGTATTTCCGGGGACGCGTCGGCTATTATAAAATTTTGGAATTAAATCTCATAATTCCTTTTGACTTCCTCCCTAACTATAGGTTAGGAGATAGTCTTTTTCCACATTGTCTAGCCCAAGTTAAAAAGAGGCTAGACAATGAACTTTTTAGAAGAAAATATTTTAGTGAAATCTTGTTTAAAAGATTAAAAATAAAAGAAAAGAAAAAGAAATATAACACGTATTTCCCCGCCCCCCTTTTTTTAACTAGACCCCCAAGTTGTTTATTGTTACAATATTGCAAGATAAAGAAGGAAATAATAATCCTAATGCTACTAACAGTAAAGAAGATATTTATATTAATAGTGAAAGCTTCAAGGCCATGTTCCTATTTCAATTTCAACCCGTGAAGGACGACGCTCCAATTTATAATAAGAGGACCTGCAACACTCACAACGACTAGCAATAATAGTAACGTAACAACAATAATAAACACATAATGTAAAGGTATTATTCTAACATGTCATAAAAGAGGAACAAACCAGCAACACGATAGTCATGGCAATCAAGCACGTAAAGGACCTTATTCTAACAGAATATAAACAGAGAACAAACCAGTTACGAATTAATGCCAAGAAAAGGATGACGTTGAAAAGATTATTGCAATCCGCTTAGTGTAATGTCTCCTCCTTTCATTTCCTTTTTTTTCACTAAAGAAAGTACTAAACAAAATAGTGTGTATCTGAAAAGAGAGAATATGCTTCCTTTTTTCATTCATTCTGAGGAGTGGGAGATGGAATGCTTATATAAGATAGAGAAAAGAAATTTAAAAGGCAAAAGGATAAAAATATATTGTTACCATAAAGGAGTGAATCCAATTAATTAGGTAGAAAATCTCTTAATGACCAATCATCCCCACTTATAAGGAAAGAAATAATCAGAATTCAAATCACAATCCGTAATTGATTAAATTCAGAATATAATATCAATCAATTTGATTCGATTATATTTATCCTAAAATAAATCGATTAACTTGCCTTATCCAAAAAATATATTTTTCATAAATGGGGATATTTAAACTGAATTGCACAGATTCAGTTAACCAAAACCAAGATTCTTGCCATACTAGGAGTAAATAAAAAAAACCCGGTCAATTTAAAAGAATAAAAATAATCACATAAAAGAATTCTTGCCATACTAAGAGTAAGTAAAAAAAAGTCGATAAATTTGAAAGAAGGAAACAATCATTAGGAGAGGATTTTTTTTGGGGGGAGGGAGAAAATATATTCTTCCATCTGAAGGAAATACATATTTAGGAGGATTTTTTAAATATGAAAAGATTTGACTAAGTTTAAAATTTGAATATAATTGAGGCTAAATCAAATTTCATCAAAATACATAATATAAATAACTACTAAATTACTAGGTAATAAATTTTATTAAATCACTAATTATATTTATTAAAAAAAATAGATCACTGTTATTTACGATAAATTAATATCTTAAAATTTTCTCATTGAAACATTTATAAAATAACACATAAGATAAATTTCAAAAGTGAGTAAATAATAATAATAGTAATAACAATAATTTTGTAAATTATGAGTGCAAAAAATATACAATTGTTTGGGTAAAAAAAGATAATTAAAATATAAATTTATACAAAAAAAAATATTTTTTAAAATACTTAAATATTTGAATAACATAAAAAACAGGGTTAAGGTGGGTCAAAATTGGGTGTCAACAACATGTTGTTATATATATTTTTTTTGGAATACTTGATGACAAACTTTGATTTTTATATTTGATTGGTAATAACGTTGGTGAAATTGTTGAAAAAAAATATATTATTTTTATTGTTTTTTGGTTGATTTTTTATGCCAATGTTGATTTTTTAAGTGGTAATATGGTTGGTATAATTGGTGAAAACAATATGTATGTTTTTTTTTTGTATATATTTGGTGGCAAAGTTTAATTTTTTTATTTGATTGGTAATAGTGTTATAAAATTGTTGAAACCATTATATGTCTTGTTATTTTTTTGGTGAATGATTGGTCGTAATGTTTGTTTTTGCCTGATAATAATGTTGGTATAATTGATGATAACAATATATATATGTTTGTTTAGTTCTTTGATGAATATTTGATGACAAACATTTAATTTTATCATTTCATTGGTAACAGTGATGGTAAAATTGTTGAAACCAATTATATTTATATATATACACATATATATATATTATTCGTTTTATGAATTTTGGTGGCAATGTTGAATTTCTTTTAATAATTAGTAGCATTGTTGGGGGGAAAATGTTGGTAACAATATATATGTTGTCATATTTTTTGTGAGAGTTTGGTATAGAAATTGGTGGACTGGTTTGATGTATATTTGGTAAAGTTGGTATACGTAGTCTGAGTTTTTTGGTAATGATTTGGTGTCAACTTTGGTTTTCTTTCATTTAGTGTTATTCTTTATAAACGGTAACAACTTTAAAAATTGTAATAACCAACACAGGTAGATATGTTAAATACAAGGTCGAAGGTGTCGTTTATGATACAACAAGTGGGTTCCAGGGATTGGTTGACACTATTGTTTCGAAAAAAAGGCATTACAAAAGTGAAGTTCAAGAGAAGCAAGGTTACCTGCATGCAGTAAGTGTGCTTCGACGGGCCATAACAAGAGGACTTTCCCACAAAATGTAACTGAAAAATTATGACTAATTGTATTTAAATGTGGTCGCATGGTTCGTTATTTTATTTTTTAATTGCTTTTGTGGTTATTAAGACAGTGAACATGTTTTCAGAGTGATTGTTTTATTAAGAATATTTGTTTGTTGGCATTGATGAATGAGCACATTCAGTGTTTTGATAGATTTGTTGGTACCAAATTTGGTAAAAGTTAGTCACATAGTTTGGCTTGTGCCAAAAAAGTGCAGAGTTATATGGCAAATGTAAAACCTTCAAATGTTCGGTTAGAAATTTGTAAAAGATTGATTTTTTATGATTAATATTTAATTCAAATATTCTTGGAAAAATTGTTAATTGATGTAAGACTTTGTCAAACTTATAGTATAGTGATGGTGTATACAAAGTGATAGCATGATTTGGTTATTTTTTGTTTTAAATCATTTTAAAGTTGTTATGGCAAGGCAGAAAGAAATTCAGATATTTGATTACAAAGTTGGTAAAAATTTTATTTTTTTAATGGTTTTTTATTTTATTTTATTTTTTATGCTTGTTTTTTCTGATCTTTAAGAGAAAGTTTATAGTCAAAATCCTTGGTGTTGGACTTGGTGTACATTTCAGTTTTATTTGGGGGAACAACAATGGTTTGTTTTGTTAGAATTCTTCTTGCTAATATTTGGTAGTACAAACGAGTTAATAGCGCATGACTGCGATCCCTTAGAATAACATAATAACAGACTCACAAAAAATGTATAGATTATATATATACTAAGTGATATAAACCATTGATATAATTACAAAATTCACAATATGTGATCAAACATTAAAAAAAAACAGAAAATACACAATGGCTAGCAAAAAAAGAAATATCAACTGTCTGTTCGCCCCCATCAAAATAACTTACAAAATGTACACCCATAATGTCATAAAGATAGAAAAATTACAAAAAATGTACCATGTTCAACCGTAAGCATATGTTTCCCTAGAGACTTTAGTTCTGCCTTGTTACATTGGTGTGACGTATGGTAATCTGTTTCCAATCGCAACAATTTGAGATTCACGAAAATTCAAAAATTCAAAATCGTCAAGTGTAGGCGTCGTGTGTGCAACACCTCTCACTTTACCTACAAATTCAAGAAGTTAAAATAAAATTCATAGATAAATTATAATAAGGAATAAAGTTTCTATACTACAACCGGTAAGGAACTTTAGGAAAAAAACTATACTTGCATTTGGGGGCATTAGATCAGGAATACACTCTTCATTGAATCTATCATCTTCAACACCTTCACTAATATGCTTTCTCGATTCATTCTGGTTCCCTTCAACAACTATAAAATTTACAAATCTCCTCAACCTAAAAAACATCTAGGAAAAAAAATGACAATATGTACATATTAATCTAAATAACATTTTCACCAATAAAATACATTAGAGGTCATGCTAAATTTGGTATTTTAAACACTAAATAATACCAAAAAACATAATCAACATTGTACCAAAAGCACAGTATATCAACAATTTCACCAAATGTTGTGTCAAAACTAATTTAACTAATAAGCCACAATTGGACAATCATTGTACCAAAAGAAAAACACCAAGCACTATATCCAAAAAAATACCGTGTAATACCAATCTACAAAAAAGACCAAAAAAATAAATAAATGGTTACAACATAAAGCTTACTCAAAACAACAAATCTATACTGAATAGCCAACTTTGAACCAATGTCTATATCAACATGTTGAGCAAGTGCTGTATCAAAAAAAGAATCCAACTGTACAGAGATAGTCAAAACAACTACACAATCATTGTACTCCAAAAAAACACCAAACACTAAATAAAAAAAATGTACGTAAATGTAATACTAATCCAATACAAAAAACAATAAAAAATAATATAAATAGTTACAATAGAAAGCTTGCTCAAACAACAATACTTATTGGCCAACTTTAAATCAATGTCTATATCAACATTTTGAGCAAGTGTTGTGTCAAAAAAAAAAATTAACTGTATAGAGATAGTCAAGACTACTGGACAATCATTGTACCAAAAAAAAGGACAAAACCAAGCACTATCATGGGGAAAGTTAGACGGTTATGCTTCGAATAATACCTTCTCCTTCCCTTTGAAAGATTTAGATGGATGATTCTTCGGTGATTTTGTAACACCTGGTAAATTACAAAAACACCCCTAGGAAAGAGGTGTGCGAAAAACGCATCTTCCGATGCTCGGATTAAAAATCCGAGAGTAAATTCGTGATCAACACTGAAAATGGAGTGGGAAGAGGGTCTCGGTCGATTTTTAGAGCGATCAAGTCGAGAGATAATTTTTCGTTCCAAAATGAAAAACAGTGTGCGTGCACGACAGGACCGCGTCGCGGAGCCACACTTATGTTTTCTGTAAATTTTTCGACGGAGTTGAATTTTCGAAAATACACTGTCCGCGACATGTCCGCGTCGCGGACTGTGTTATTTCAGGACGGGGATAAATTTTTTTAAATTACGAAGGGCAATTTGGTCCATTCCTAACTATCCTAAACGTTTCCCTACGACTAACAGATATCGGTTTCTAAGAAAGGGTTTGAAAAACCCAATTTCTAAAGCGTATTCTCTCTAAAGGTCACCAAAATTAGGGCTTGAAGGGAGTTGAGGTTGAAGAGATCAAGAGGAGGTGTTGCATAATTTTGTTAGCAAAACATTCCAGGTATGTAAGGCTAACCTAAAGCATGAGAATGTCCTCCCATGTGCCCTCCTAAATGTTGAATATCATATCTTGATGTGACAAGGTTAATATGAAGAGTTGATGCATGAAAAAAAATCTACTTTATCTTATGTATAAGAAATTTCCCTACATAAACTGATGATCATCACTATTTTGCTTTAGATTATAATCCATTTTATGAGTACATTTTTAAAACCCTATAATTATTGTGTTTGAAAAGAGCATGCATAATGAAGTTAAGGAATATGTCTAGAGCCTTGACGATGATGATGTTATGATGAGGCATTGATGATGATATGATGATGTTGATGAGCATGATGTTTTATGATGTCTTAGCATTAGAATATAATTGCTAAATGATGTCCCTTGAGTTTTGATGTTGATGTCGATGTTATGAGTTGAGGTATTATGTCCCTCTGGGACCGATGTCGATGTTGAGATTTTATAATATGTCCCCATGGGACTGATGTTGATGTTGAGGTTTATAATATGTCCCCATAGGACTGATGTTGATGTTGAGGTTTTATGCTATGTCCCTCTGGGACCGATGTTGATGTTGAGGTATTATATCATGTCCTTATGTGACTGATGATGATGTATTATATCCATATGGGACTGATGATGATGATGTTTTATGAGCATGTCGAGTTCTGGGAGGAGTATTGAGCACCGAAATGGGTAGAGAGTGAGTCCCACTCAAAAGGAAGAGAGGATTGAACCGCAATGCGGATGACTCGTATCTTATCCCAAAAGAGGGCTGATGTTTGATGTTTTCTTGTGGATCCACTAATGTGATGTCCTTTACCCCGGGCAAGGTATTGGATGGATGTGGCAACGACATCGCTTCGTTGTATCATCACTGACTCATAAGTGATGGTTGTCGGTTAGAGAAACTCCCAGTTAGGTTCCTTTGATAGAACTCTGTTATTGATGTTGACGTGATGTTCAAGTCGACGTGATGTTTTCTTGAGTCGATGTGATGTTTCCTTGAGTCGAGGTGATGATCCCTTGAGTTGATGTGATGTTCTTTTGATGTGAGTTGATGTTGAGGTTCCTTGAGATGAGCTTCTATGATGTTGATGATTGATAAGAGGTTGATAAGTCAATTGTCTAATCTAATCTCTTGCCTTAGATAGACTTTTGATATTTCTGATGGAGTATAATGTAGAGTCGATGTTTCTTTATTGTTGTGTACTTACCTTGTTATTCAACTATTTTACATGCCAGTACATTCCACGTACTGGCGCCATTTGGCGCTGCATCGTTTTATGATGCAGATACAGGAGTTCGAGGATTTCAGCAGGCGCACCGTTGAAGTCCAAGGTTTCGAGTTCAGATTTTGGTGAGCCTCCCTGCTATCCGGAGGAGACCCTTATATGTTATTTTCCTTTATTTCATTGAGTTGGTAGCTATGGCATGTCATGGCACCCCTCTTAGACAGTTGAGTCAGGTTAGAGGCTTCGTAGACACGATGTTGAAGTTGATGTGGATGTTTTCCTTATAAACTAAGGAGTATTTTACTTACTCATTTGACGTTAAGAGTGATGATTGGCCATTTGGCCCTTTCCTGAGTTCCTCTTATTATGATGTTTTTCCGCTATGTTGATGTTGAGTGATGTGACGAGGCTAAGTGGTTCGCTCAGGGGCTAGCAATAGTCTCTAGGTGCCGGCCACGCCTAGGGTACCCTCCCGGGGCGTGACAAACTTGGTATCAGAGCATAGATTTCAAGAGTCCTAGGGAGTCTATGAAGCCGTGCCTAGTAGAGTCTTGTTTATGCGTGTGTTGTGCACCACACTTCATAAACAGGATGCTACAGAGCATTTAGGAAATGGTTACCTTTCTTTGATGTTCTGAGTTCGTGCGTTAGAGCTTGGCTCTATGAAGCCCTTTCTAATTCATGCGTTACGCGTTTGCAAATAATGCCTCCCAAACGTACTGCTGCCCAAAGAGATGCCTCAGTCCCTGATACTGAGAATCCTTTACCCGAGGCCCCAAATCAGCATGGGACAAGGAGACGGGGACGACCTGATAGAGCTGCTGAGGCTCCGCCAGCACCTCCTGTTCAGTCAGCCTCCACTTCGGAAACAACCTTCAGGGGAGCTATTGCTATGCTTACCCAGTTAGTGGCCTCTCAGAGTAGCAGTCGCGGTCCCCAGGCTCCTAGCTCCGGTTCCCAAGAGCCTACAGCTGCAACTAGGCTCAGAGATTTCCTGAGGATGAACCCAACAGTCTATACGGGGTCAAAGGTTGAGGAGGACCCACGAAATTCATATGATGAGATGCGTAAAATCTTGAGGGCTATACATGCGACTGAGGTGGAGGGAGTCGAACTGGTCTCTTATCAGCTTAAGGATGTTGCCAATGTCTGGTATAACCAGTGGGAGGATGCTAGAGGTGAGGATGTTGAACCGGCTGAGTGGGAGGAGTTCGAGAGTGCCTTTCTCGATCACTTCTTTCCCCAAGAGTTGAGGGAGGCAAAAGTCGAGGAGTTTGTGAATCTGAAACAAGAGGAGCTGACGGTCAAAGGGTACAGCTTGAAGTTCATCCAGCTGTCCAGATACGCTCCAGAGATGGTCCTTGATATGAGGGCAAGAATGAGGAAGTATGTGTCTGGGTTGGGCAGGCATGTGAAGAGGGAGTGCAAGGCAACATTGCTGATTCCAGACATGGATATTGCTAGACTTATGGTCTATGCTCAACACACTGAGGAGGACAAAAAGAGGGACAGAGAAGAGCAGCAGAAGAAGAAAGCTAAATCGGCAGGGCATGAGCCTAATCAATAGAAGCAGAATAAAGGTGATAGGACCTTCTTTCAAAAGAAGTCTTCTAGCCATGCACCTTCGATGGCGAGTGCACCTGTTCAGCAAAACAGGTATGATCAGAGATCCTATGGTCATCAGAACTTCAAAGCACAGGGATCTCAGTCCCAAGCCAGTGTTGCTCAAGGTCCGAGGGGAAAGCCCCCTTATAGCAGATGTGGTAAGCTGCATCTTGGCGCGTGCCGTGATGGCACTATTATTTGCTTTACCTGTGGACAACCTGGTCACTTCCAGAATGAGTGCCCGATGAGAAATCAGAGGTGGAGTGATAGAGGTAATCGAGCTCAAACTTCTACAGTGCCCCCGAGGGTAATCATCTGAAGGCAACTACTACAAATGCAGGAGGCGGGACGAACCGTCTGTATGCGATGGGAAATCAACAGGATCAAGAGGTTGCTCCAGATGTTGTTACGGGTATGCTCCGAATCTTTTCTTATGATTGTTATGCATTACTTGACCCGGGTGCCACCTTGCCTTTTGTGACACCCTATGTGGCCAATAAGTTTGAGATTCTTCCTGAGTGTTTGCTTGAGCCTTACACTGTTTCGACTCCTACTGGTGAGTCAATTCTAGCTAATAGGATCTATGGAGACTGTATAGTGTCTATCTATCATAGGGACACTTTGGCCAATTTGGTGGAGTTGGAGATGGTTGGCTTTGATGTGATCCTTGGTATGGACTGGCTCCATGCTTGTCATGCATCCATAGACTGTAGGACCCGAGTTGTTACATTTCATTTTCCTAATGAACCAATCCTAGAGTGGAAGGGAGGTTATGTTGTACCCAAGGGTAAATTTATTTCTTACCTAAGGGCGAGGAGGTTAATCTCTAAAGGATGTATCTATCACCTTGTACGAGTTAAATCTGATGATGTTGAGTCCCCTACTCTTGAGTCGGTCCCGATTGTGAATAAGTCCCCTGAGGTGTTCCCTGAGGATTTACCTGGAGTCCCTCCTGATAGGGAGATCGACTTCGGTATTGATGTACTTCCTGAGACGCAGCCTATTTCGATCCCACCATATAGGATGGCCCCTGCTGAGTTGAAAGAGTTGAAGGAGCAATTGAAGGATCTGTTAGACAAAGGTTTTACTAGACCCAGTGTTTCTCCTTGGGGTGCTCCCGTTCTGTTTGTACGAAAGAAGGATGGGTCACTGAAAATGTGCATAGATTATAGGCAATTGAACAAGGTCACAGTCAAGAATAAATATCCTCTTCCCAGGATAGATGACTTGTTTGACCAACTTCAAGGTGCCTCATGCTTTTCAAATATAGACCTCAGATCGGGTTATCGCCAATTGAAGGTGAGAGAATGTGATATTCCAAAGACAGCTTTCAGGACAAGATATGGCCACTTTGAGTTTTTGGTCATGTCCTTTGGGTTGACGAATACACCTGCAACTTTCATGGATTTGATGAATAAGGTGTTCAGACCCTACCTTGATATGTTCGTGATTATGTTCATTGATGATATTCTGGTATATTCGAGGAGTGAGGAAGAGCATGCTAAATATCTCAGAGTTGTCCTTTAAACTCTTACGGACCAGGAGTTGTATGCGAAGTTCTCCAAATGTGAATTTTGGCTCAAATCAGTGGCCTTTCTAGGTCTGTGGTTTCAGGTGATGGGATCCGAGTAGATGGTCAAAAGATTAAAGCGGTTGCCAGTTGGCCAAGACCGACCTCTCCAACTGACATAAGGAGTTTCCTGGGTTTGGCAGGCTACTACCGCAGATTTGTTGAGGGATTTTCTTCTCTATCCACCCCATTGACCAAACTAACCCAGAAAAAGGTCAAGTTTGAGTGGTCTGAAGAATGTGAGAAGAGTTTCCAGGAGCTAAAGACTAGGTTGACTACTGCACCTGTCTTGACCTTGCCTACGGAAGGTTTTGTAATATACTGTGATGCGTCAAGAGTTGGATTGGGATGTGTGTTAATGCAAAGAGGTAAAGTGGTGGCTTATGCTTCCAGGCAGCTTAAAGTTCATGAGAAGAACTATCAGACCCATGATCTTGAGTTGGCGGCAGTGGTGTTCACACTTAAAATCTGGCATCACTACTTGTATGGAGTGCATGTGGACATGTTCACGGACCACAAGAGCTTACAGTATGTCTTCAGTCGGAGAGAGCTCAACCTGCGACAGAGGAGGTGGTTGGAATTGCTCAAGGACTATGACATGAGCATCATGTACCACCCAGGTAAAGCTAATGTTGTTGCTGATGCTCTTAGCAGGTTGTCTATGGGTAACATAGCCCATGTTGAAGGAGAAAAGAAGGAGTTAGTGAAGGAAGTGCATAGGTTGGCTCGATTGGGAGTCCAGCTTGAGGAGAACGAAGAGGGAGGAATTAATGCTCAGAATGGGTCTGCATCGTCTCTAGTGACTGAGGTAAAAGAAAAGCAGGATCGAGATCCTATTATACTTCAATTGAAGGAGGAAGTTCAAAAGCAAAAAGTGATGGTCTTCTCCAAAGGGGGAGATGGGGTATTAAAGTACCAGAGTAGGCTATGTGTCCCCGATGTTGATGGTGTCCGAGAGAGGATTCTAGCTGAGGCCCATAACACTAGATACTCCATTCATCTGGGCTCCACCAAGATGTATCACGACTTGAGAGAGGTCTATTGGTGGAGTGGAATGAAGCGGGATATTGCGGAGTTTGTTTCGAGATGCCCAAATTGTCAACAAGTAAAGGTTGAGCATCAAAGGCCAATTGGCTTGGCCCAAAACTTTGAGATTCCAGAATGGAAGTGGGAGATGATTAACATGGATTTTATCATTGGCCTACCGAGGACGAGGAGGCAACATGATTCCATATGGGTGATTGTGGATAGAATGACGAAGTCAGCGCACTTCTTGGCGGTCAAGACGACCAACACGGCAGAGGAGTATGCCAAGATGTATATCCAAGAGATTGTGAGGTTGCATGGAGTTCCCTTGTCCATTATCTCGGACTGAGGAGCCCAATTTACTTCTCAGTTCTGGAAGTCCTTCCAGAAAGGATTAGGTACCAAAGTGAGTTTGAGCACAACCTTTCATCCACAGACGGATGGTCAGGCAGAGCGCACTATTCAGACGGTGGAGGACATGTTGAGAGCCTGCGTCCTTGAATTCAAAGGAAATTGGGATGATCATTTACCATTGATTGAATTCGCATATAACAACAGTTATCATGCGAGCATCCAAATGGCCCCTTATGAGGCATTGTATGGGAGGAGATGTAGATCACCTATTGGGTTGTTTGAAGTTGGAGAGGCAGAGTTGATCGGTCCTGATCTTGTTCACCAGTCCATGGAGAAGGTGAAAATTATTCGGGAAAGATTGAAGACTGCCCAAAGCCATCAGAAATCTTACACAAATGTGAGGAGAAGAGACCTAGAGTTTGAGGTAAGCGATTGGGTTTACTTGAAGGTATCACCCATGAAGGGTGTTATGAGATTTGGGAAAAAGGGAAAATTAAGCCCTCGCTATATTGGCCCCTATCAGATTGTACGAAAAATTGGGAAGGTTGCCTATGAGCTAGATTTACCTTCCGAACTAGATGGAATCTATCTGGTGTTCCATATTTCGATGTTGAAGAAATGTTTGGGGGATCCTGCCTTGGTAATTCCTGTGGAAAGCACGGGAGTCAGAGACAGTTTGTCTTATGAGGAAATTCCAGTCCAGATCCTTGATCGGCAGGTTCGCAAATTGAGAAACAAAGAGACAGCCTCTGTCAAAGTCCTGTGGAGGAATCAATTTGTTGAGGAAGCCACATGGGAAGCTGAGGAAGAGATGAAAGCTAAATACCCGCACCTGTTCGTGCTTGAGGGTGATGAAAGTGTGGAAGGTAACATTCCTACCTTTATGTAAATTGATGTTCTCACCATGATGTTATGTTTGTTTATGGCATTGATATCTGTGTACATTTACATGATAATGAGGTCGATGAGAAATTGAGATAATGATGTTATTGAGTGAGTATCGAGGTGAGTCTTGAGTTATTCGTGCTTAATACCGTTCCTACCCATCATTCGAGGACGAATGATCCTAAGGGGGAGATAATGTAACACCCGGTAAATTACAAAAATACCCCTAGGGAAGAGGTGTGCGGAAAATGCATCTTTTGATGCTCGGATTAAAAATCCGAGAGTGGATTCGTGATCAACACTGAAAATGGAGTGGGAAGAGGGTCTCGGTCGATTTTTAGAGCGATCGAGTCGAGAGATAATTTTTTGTTCCAAAATAAAAAACAGTGTGCGTGCGCGACAGGACCGCGTCGCGGACCGGTCGTGGAGCCACACTTATGTTTTCTGTATATTTTTTGACGGAGTTGAATTTCCAAAAATACACTGTCCACGACAGGTCCGCGTCGCGGACTGTGTTATTTCAGGACGGGGATAAAGTTTTTTAAATTACGAAGGGCAATTTAGTCCATTCCTAACTATCCTAAACGTTTCCCTACGACTAATAGATGTCAGTTTCTAAGAAAGGGTTTCAAAAACCCAATTTCTAAAGCGTATTCTCTCTAAAGGTCACCAAAGTTAAGGCTTGAAGGGAGTTGAGGTTGAAGAGATCAAGAGGAGGTGTTGCATAATTTTGTTAGCAAAGCATTCCAGGTATGTAAGGCTAACCTAAAGCATGGGAATGTCCTCCCATGTGCCCTCCTAAATGTAAAATATCATATCTTGATGTGACAAGGTTAATATGAAGAGTTGATGCATGAAAAATAATCTACTTTATCTTATGTATAAGAAGTTTCCCTACATAAACTGATGATCATCACTATTTTGCTTTAGATTATAATCCATTTTATGAGTGCATTTTTAAAACCCTATAATTATTGTGTTTGAAAAGAGCATGTATAATGAAGTTAGGGAATATGTCTAGAGCCTTGACGATGATGATGTTATGATGAGGCATTGATGATGATATGATGATGTTGATGAGCATGATGTTTTATGATGTCTTAGCATTAGAATATAATTGCTAAATGATGTCCCTTGAGTTTTGATGTTGATGTCGATGTTATGAGTTGAGGTATTATGTCCCTCTGGGACCGATGTCGATGTTGAGGTTTTATAATATGTCCCCATGGGACTGATGTTGATGTTGAGGTTTACAATATGTCCCCATGGGACTGATGTTGATGTTGAGGTTTTATAATATGTCCCTCTGGGACCGATGTTGATGTTGAGGTATTATATCATGTCTTTAGAGAGTCCTTAGATAGCATAGGAAGTATTAAAAGACTATTAGGATAAACCAATTTTACAAAAATGCCATTAATGAAACGGATGGAAAAATTGCACGTCATCGCTTCACTGGAGGGCTACACGGTCCGTGTCCCAACACTTAGAAAAATTTTGCACGATAAAGTTACGAGACAGTGATTTTGTACATAGAAAATTTCGTGTCATGAGTTATACAGTGGGCCACACGACCCGTGGACCTCCACACTGACCGTATGGGTGGCCGTGTGACCACACTTGGCCTTGTTTCTTGGTTTTCCAGGTGTAAGGCCATCATATGGCACTCCACACAGTCCGTGTAGTGTCACTTGGCCCGTGTGGGGATCCAATGTGAAGTGCCTTAGCCCGAAACTCCCTGTCAAGTCCCCATAATCGAAATTATGGCCAAGTACCCCTTTACTGGAGGCCACACGGTCCGTGTGACCTCACACGGGCTGTGTGGGCCTCCCATGAAGTGACACTTGGTCAGATTTCTCATGGGGCGACATTATAAGGTCTGATAAAGTCATTCAAAAATCCAAGTCCTTACATAACCGCTATGAAAAGGATAAGATATTCGCAAGTGTATGTGATATTATTTATTACTTATTTTAATTTCAAAATATGAAAAGTCATCTAGTACATTATAATTTGTGACTCAAAATCTTTTCCTCTAATAATAATTTTAAACATAGATTTCTCATTAACTTCTTCATGATTGTGCTCAAATTAATTAGCCTTTGCACTTATACTAATGAACAGTCGACTTTATGTTAAAAATTTAAAGCACCCACTACCTTCAAATCCTAGATCCATCACTACTTATATTTGTTGAGTATTATCAAAGTTTTTTAAAAATCAGTTTTTTTTAAATGTGTGAGGCCTCATATTTCTTGTCTTGCATAATATACATAGTGTGGCATGTTATATAAGGCATATATGATTTTTTATAGTACCTAAGGATAATAAGACTACAAATGAATGATAATACCAAAGAGTTAAAGTTTTAGTTCCAAGGAATCCCTTAAACATATATTCGGGGTTAAAGAAATGGCTCGAGTAGCACCTTGCCTTTTTGGAAGGTTTAAATTAAGATTCACTTTTTGGATGGGACTAAGTGTGTCTAATTTGCTGATAATAGAGTGTTAAGAGATATTTTAATAGCACAATGATCATATGTTAAATTTTTGGAGTCAAGAAAGTTGCGAGACTAAGGTTGATCAAAGTTACCGTAAGCTTCTCTAAGAAATCTTTCTTAACTTTGAATCAAATGTCTTAGACCATATTTCCCAAAATATAAGAAGGTAAAGAAGTCATGTCCTATCAAATTGAAGTTCTATGAGTCTAGTCTGCAACGCACAAAATCACACATCAAAATGACTTTAGAATAAAAAGCTATGACTATTTTACCGTAGACTGTCCGAGCAGAAATCAGATCGAATCAAGAAAAGTTATCAGCCGGAAAATCCGACATTTTAAGACCCCAAAACATTTCTTTTCTATTCCAAAATAGTTAGGAAACTGAAGAGAGGGTTCCCATGAGGTTCTTGAGTGATTTTTAGGTATGTTTTCAATGATTTCTACCGCTTAAGTTCGGACCCATGCTTAGAAATGTGTTTCTTACACTTTGCAATTGTTTTTCCCTCCTATAAGCCGTGTTTGGAGCTATTTTTGGAAGATATAAAAATGTTGTTCTTGCTGGTTCTTCTAGCTTTACAGCTGGTTTGCTAAGATAATAATTTTTGGGCTTTTTTATGATTGTTTTACAAAGTTCTACGGACGTTTCATCACGTTAAGTCTATCTGACAAATCTGCCAATTTATGCTCAATTGTGAACTATTTATAGGTGTGTATAAGCTGCATATATATAGTGTTTGCAAAACTTAAGACATAAGGAACAAGTTTCGTGAAGAAACTTCGGGCATTCGAACGTTCGTTGGAGAGGTATGTTAAGGTTAAGCTCCATACCTCCTTTTGGCACGAAATCTGAGAAATTCCTAAAACAACAAATGCGATATTTTAATATTCTATTGCTAGAAATATCTTTTGTAAAAGACATTAGGATCACAGCCGAATCATTTTCATGATGATATTAAATTGATATTCCATTCGTTCGATTTAGATGGACATTCCGTATCCATATATCAATTTTTGGCATTCCTGACTACATATCCACTTAGTTGGCCCGAGAATAACCCTCTATGCTGCAATATCTGAAGCAACCCACTAGATATTCAAACGTTGTATCTTCCGATAGGGAAGGTAACACGATTTCTCCTGTGACATCCATCGCATAGGATCAAGTCTATAAGGATTCCACCCATTTCCTACTGCTTGTTGACCTTAGGCGGTTTATTATCCTCCACCAGAGGTGGTGGTGGGTTCTGATTATTCAAGTTATGTGTAGTATTTACAACATTGTTGTCATTATCCTCAACCATTCTCCTCAATGTTTTCTGAATCATTGGGTCAAATGAATTCAAGGAAATGCCTCAACTATGGGTATTAGGCATACACTACACCAGTAAGCTGCAATAAAAAAACAACAAAAACGTAAAATAAGGATTAACTAAACAATTACCTTAATTAAACAAATCTAGAAGTTGTATTTCCTAGCAACGGCACAAAAATTTGATCACCCTCAAATTACACCTCCCAATTAAGGTATAAACGGTCGTTGTTCAAATATAAAGCCTAACAACGGTTAGGATCGATCACACGAGGAATATGGTCTAAACTTTGAGTAATTAAAGTAATTGAGATGAATTAATCTACTTATTTCCCAAAGAGGGGGGTTTTAATGTAAAAGAAATAACTAAACCTAAAGTATGATCAAACAGTCAATGCAAATGTTATGAATTTAGTGAGAGAAGTAACTAGGGTATTATATTCCCCATGAACTCCTAATAGTGTATAACCTCATAATTGTAATCTTTTCTACTGTACAACATACAAAACTAGTAAGTTATGTTCACCTAATCCCTTAGTCCGCAGCTAGGTAAATTGCACCACAGAACTTCCTTCGTCTACGGTCTCGCATCACTAACCCTTACCTTATCCCTGTACAACCATCCCTTGGTCTATTCAGGTTGATTAGACGAGTGTACTCACATCAAATCTTGCTATTCATTACCCCCTTGATCCAAGAAGAAAGAATAAGGCCAGTCCTAACATTTGCAACTTTTAAAAAGCAATCAAAACAATGAGATAAATAATACATGCATGTACACATTCCGAGGATTATTAATTATTTGATTTTACTTTGTTAGTTCTTCATGGTTCTCACAATCTTAATTATGGATTTAGATACTCATGTTCGTTGTAGATGAAAGAATCATGTTATGAATTTTCATAATTGACCACTTACAACAAAGAATTGAAAAAAAGGGTCCAAAAATCTTCACGAAAATCACAATATTATAATTCAAAGATGAAATCAAAAGTAATCCACAAGAAATCTACAAGAACACACTTGAACAAAATAATAATATGAAGTCTAGAGTTATGTATGTCTAAAATACCTGAAACCCTATTTATAATAAAATAAATCCAAATATTAAACTAATTAGCAAAACTGGAATCGGGGCTTTTCATGAACGAAGTTATGAGTCGTTGATGACTTCATGTCCCATAGATGACCTCATAAACTGCATCCATCCAAATATACCTTGAATGTACAAACTACCTCCTACGGCCTGTCATTTGACTTACGACTCGTGAAAGCCTTCGTCCAGATAACTTTTAGAAACTATATTTTATGATCCTCAAAGCACGAATTGATATATCTACGATCCATCTTGGTAATATGTAGTTTCAACTTTTGAAAATTGGCCATTTACTAGATCAGACCTACAAAACTCATATATGGATTATGGAATGAACCATGGACCGTAGATGGCCTCATAAAAATCCAAAATGCTACAATTTGTCCAATTTAGCACAAGAACTTTCCAACTCTTGTAATCCTTAATAATTAGCATAAAAACACATCAAACCAACTAGCATCACTTTGAGAACACACAAAATTCTAAGTTTAATGCAAAAGTATCGTATTTTTGTAGAACATCAATTCAAAGCTCTAACTTAAAGAGTTTTCACAAGGAACACAATGGTAAGCTCAGAATCATAGTTAGAAGCTTCGTTTGAGGTAAGAACACAATTTAGCTGCTGGTTTAGGGATTTTCAGAATGGTTTTCATGCAATTTTCGAAAAGTGATATCTTGGTCATTTGAGACCAATTTTTAATGATTCAAGAGTCTAACGTGTGTAAAATTTCATAAGGAATATTGTGATGAGCTTGCAATTTGATGTGCAGTCATTCTTTGAGGAATTTGTGAGATTAGCTGATATTTCATGCATTTTCAGACTGATTTTAGGAGAATTTTAAGTTCATAACTTGAGCATTTGGAGTCTAATTCCAGAGATCATTGTGTCCAAATTGTCAGGTTTTTTGCAAGGATCGTTGTGGTATGCATGGAGACTACATTTGAGGCTTCATTAGAGATAATTTGAATGTCGAATTTGTTGTCCCTATTCTTGAAAATTCATATTATTGTGAAACTTTTATTTGATTCAAGGCTACAACCAGGGAGGAGGCATTGATTAGATGAGACATTCTCCTCTTGCAAGAACAGAAGCCATCAGAATTCTCATAACCTTTACAGCATTTATAGATTTCAAGCTCTATCAAGAGTGCTTTCTTGAATGGTTATCTCAAGGAGGAAGTGTTTGTCAAACAACCTAAAGGATTTGAAGATGCTAATTATCCCAATCATGTGTTCAAAATAGACAGGGCATTGTATAGATTGAAGTAGACCCCTACAACATGGTTTGAGGGGTTGTCTAAGTTCCTTCTAGAGAATGGTTTCAAAAGAGGAAAAATAGGTAACATGTTGATTTTGAAGACAAGAGGAAGGGACCTTCTCATCATACAAGTTTATATTGATGATATCATCTTTAGTGCTACTTCTGAGTACATGTATGGTGAATCCTCAAAGCTGATGGGGAGTGACTTTGAAATGAGTATGATGGATGAATTGAGTTTCATTTTGGGTTTGCAGATTTAAAAAAAATCCTAAAGGGACCTCAATTAGCAAAGAAAAACACATCAAGGAGTTGTCGAAGAAATTTCAAATAGAGGATGCAAAGCCTATTGACACTCTTATAGCTAGATGTTGATAAACTTGGTCCCATTGTTAATGAGATTATGTACAAGGTTATCATAGGATCATTATTGTACTTGACTGAAAGCAAACCAAACATTGTGTTTAATTTTGGAATGTGTGCAAGATTCCAATTAAAGCCAAAGGAGTCCCATTTGAAGACTGCCAAAAAAATCTTGAGGTACTTGAAGAAAACATCGGACGTGGTCCTATACTATCCTACAGGTGATTCTTTTGAGCTTATTGATTATGATAATTCTTATTAAGCTGGTTATCAAGTAGATAGAAAGAGCACTTACTTGGATCATGTCTTGTGCCTTTGGGAACCAACAAACAAAGTTTGGTTACTCTTTCAACTGTTGTTTCCTCTTTTTTGTGCCCAATTACTATGGATAAAACAGAAACTAAAAGATTTTCGTGTCATCCACACTCTATTCAATTGTTGTGTGATAGTACAAGTACTTTGAATAAGGAAAAGAATCCAGTTCATAACAAAAAGACAAAGCACATTGACGTGAGATATCATTTTCTAAGGGACAATGTTACAAAAGGGAACATCTACATGCAATTTTGCAAAACTAAAGATCAAATTGTGTATATCTTTACAAAGGCTTTGAGTAGGAATCAATTTGAGAAGAACATATTGAAACTAGGGATGCTGAAGATGGAATGAGCTTTTTTTAGGCAAATCGATTTCCTTTTTGGCTCTGATTCAAAGGATAGGTGTCCTTTAATTTCTGTGATGCTTGTATGGTAAAGATAATTTTGTATCTTTTGGCAGGTACATACTCATAATAATTTCATTAAGATAGCTAAAGTTGGAAAGCAGTTTTGAGCATAACACCTAAAACTTTAAGAGGACATAGTCTCCTCTCAAAAGGTTAACATTCTGTTTATGGCATTTGATTTGTATTTAAGAACCATAAGTATTGTTCTGTGTCAGCTGATAGATATCTCATCAATCTTGAAAAGTTGAATTGCCTTTTGCACTTTCTAAGGAACCCAAAAAGCCTTCATTTTTTCATTCTTCCCTTTTTGCTGAGTAGAAGGTCTCTATAGGACTTTATAAATCACCGTTCTTACCCTAAAGACCTTTGAAAAAAAATCCCCATTTGTTCTCTTGAAATCTTTTCAAACAAGCTTTCACAAGAAAAATGTCTCAGTCTTCCAATACAAACTAGGAAATGCTTGATGGATTGAGTAGAATAAAATCTTTAAGAATTCCTATGGTTGCGAAACCTACTCCTTATACCAAAAATCCTCCGGTTGAATCTAGTGAGAAAACTCTTATTTCTTGTCCTCAAATCCCCCACTACGAAAGACCTTCTAAAGTCCTAGCTATTCCTGATCTCAACACCATTCAAAACCTGTTTTCCCTCAATTCCATTCAACCAGTGCTTCTTCTGGAATATAATGTAACTGGTCCTCCACCTCAAAATTGTTCCCTCTCCACTCTTCCTTCTGATCTTGCTGTAGAGGGTACCCTTCCTGAAGATAAAGATAGATAGTCAAATATTTTGGCAACAAGTGAGGAACTTGTGGTAAGAAGTTTGTTAGAAATGAAGGAAGGGCTAAATACTTCTTTTACTGAAAAAGAAGTTGAATTAGATCAAAGTCTTGAAGTTCATCCCACTCTGAAAATGGTTACATCTGAAGGAAATTTTCCATGGTAGATACTAGGTTTGAGGATGATGAAGAGGATAATCTTTTACTTTCGTGGAAAATCAAAAGAAGAATGGTACATACTTCAAATAAAGGAAAGGAGAAGGCAGTTGGTGAAATATTACCAAAAAGGAGACTAACTAGAAGGACATCAAGTAAACTTATGAGTGATGCTATAAAGGAAAGAAGAGTTTGTACTTTTATAGGCTGAAGGTTAAGAAAAACAAAGGTTGTGAAGGGTCAGGTTCCCGAAGCTGGTATAGTTAATTTATCTAAAGAAGATGGTGAGAATAAAAAGAAAGTTCGAGTGACTCATGACAGGGAAGTGAAAAGAATGAGAGAAGAAGGAATTGCATAACCAGTCCCCAAGTCTAATAAGGGACCTGGTTCAAAAGAAAGAAAAGAAAAGTTTGAGATGGAGTTGACGAGAAAAAAGAGGGTGGAAATTATGAAATCTCAAATGGTTCTTAGTCGTAAGGTATTTGACATGATGTGTTACCAAAACCTGGAATGTGTGATCTTGCAGATGTTATCAAACTCCAATCATGGAAATACATGTTTGATCGTTATGTCCCAATCTTGTATGAATCTCAAGTGAGGGATTTCTACTATAATGATGTTATTAAGGGTAATGACAGTCTGACTACAATAATTGGTGAAAGAAAATTGCACATAAATGAGAAAGTTTTGGGAGAAATTTTGAAAGTGCCCATTAAAGGGATCAGGTCGGTTGTTGGTAAGGCCTATTCCAAGCCTTTCTTGGAAACCTGTGGAAAAATGCCAAATTTGAATGTTGCTGTGTTCCAAAGAAATTCTTGAAAGGAGGATATCAATTGTTCTTTGAATTTGTGAACAAAATCTTTCTTCCTCATTTAGTAAAAAGGATAGTGGCCTCTGCCATTGATTTGTTTATGATGGAGAATTTAAGCAAGTTTGAGCTAATAAGACTCCCAACAATTATCTTGGAGTACATGGGAAAAATTTAGACAGTGAAGGATAAAAACATGGGTTGGGGTATGGATACTTTCTGACCTGAGTGTTTCAATATTTTGGAGTTTCTCTGGAAGTTGGAGCAAGGGGCACTATGAAACAGACCTTCACTTCAAACACTTGTCAAATGTGAGTATATGGAAGGGAAAGTAGTGAAATTAAGTAGGATATATGAGTTGCTAGCTCAAAGGGAGAGATTAAAACAAGAAGTTGAAAACATGACCTCTCTTCTAAGTTCCATAGATGCTGAGATAGCCTTACTGAAGGCTAAACTGGTTCAATCTTAGATGGAGAGACCTAATTTAGATAAGGTAATGGGGTTGAAGACCCAAAATGCTAGTATTTTTGTAGAGGTGGCCAACCTCAAGGATAAGGTGCTCAACAATCACTTAGAATCCAATGCTAGTCTTATCATGTTGTCCAGTCTCTCACCCAGAAACCCCCTCATCTTTTTAATTCCCAAAATCCTTAGGTGTTTTTTTGGTGTACTTGGTTCTCTCCCGCTTTTCTTATGTAATGGTTGAACATTGATCTTGTTTTTAATGAAATGTTCTTTCTTGTTTTCTCTCTTTTGCTATGATTGATTTTATCATGTATGCTTGTGTTGTCAATTTGACTATGTCTTTATCATACTTTTGTTACGTTAATTATGGGTTTACTTTAATTCTTTCTTATGATGCCAAAAAGAGGGAAATGATATATGCTATTAGAACCAAACTAGTGTGCTAAGTGTTGCTGACAGGGAAAACTAACACAAGGACCTAGTTGGAGAGAATTTATTGATATGGGGAACAAGTTACTATGCTGAAATTGCTACAAGATGGTGAAGGTACTGAAATACAATGGTAGACATGTCATGGGTTTGTTATCATCAAAAGGGAGAAAATGATGTTATAAGGTTTTGATGATTTAACAAACCATGGGAACAGATGAGGGACCTGATCCCATGAGTGTTGTGAACCTAAAAATGACACCTGACAAACAGTGCACAGTGCACTAAAAGTTCGTTATTTGTTGGTGGGAATCTGTCTGCTATGCAGAAATTGTCTAGCAAATGAAATTGCTCTAAATAATACTGATATTGGGTATATATATCCAACATTTCTTAAGAAGAAACCTTGAGGGTTTCTACACACATTGTGTTAGTATACTTGGTGAGGCTCTCGAGTAGTACACTAGGAAGATTAGAGTTATTCTTGCTTTTGTGTAACTCATTATTCTTAATGGGTGCTTGCATCTTGTAAATCAATTCCTATTTGTAAAGGGATTGGATATTAAGCAAGCCTTTACTCTTCATTTGTTGAGTTCATAGCTAGAGTTAGCGATGGTAAGAGTTAAAGTCTAAGTTGGCTAGAGTTAGCTGATTTAGTGAGTTGCGGAGTAGATACTTAATTTGATTAAACCTATGGTAGTGTTATCACAGTGAAGGGGAAGTAATTTAGAGTTGAATTCCTTGATTGCAAGAGTTTATAATAAAAAACTTTGCTCATTTGAGTTTAATGGAGATGGGTAAAAATCCTGTGAGCGCTGGTCATGGTTTATTTTACTCCTTTGAGCAAGGGAGTTTCCATGTAAAATAGCTTGTGCCATTATACTTTGCTTTTTTAGTTATTTTTTTTTATCGATTGTTGTTCTGACAAGGGACCTGGTCCCCTTACTCCCAATGGACGCGTCCGTTCCATCAAATTCATTTTTTTCTTGTCATATTGTATGCATGCATGATATTGAGACTATTTTGAAATGATGTTTAATGCATAATTTTGATGATTTCATGAAATTGATGTTTAATTTGTATGTTTGCATTCATGTTGGGTTTTGGTTGTGTTTCTTCTCTACTTAACCTTGCATTTGTCTCATTCGAGAACAAATGATTCCAAGGGAGACATATTGTAACACCCCACATGTTAAAAAGCCTAGAAAATAGAAAATTTATAGAAGATAGTTAAACTTGGGCTGAGTTTACAAGTCCATCTACGGCTCGTAGGGTAGTAGACAAGTGTCTTAGGTTAGACCCTAGAGGGTGGAGAATTTTCTAAGTCTGGCAGAATTGTCAGAGAAGGATCTACGGTCCGTAAAAGGAACTTTGGACCATACTGTATGGTCATAGTTCAAAAGTGCAAATTCCAATAGCCAAAATTTGGGGCCATGCAAAGTACGAAGTCCAAGTATGACACATAGAAGTAAGTACAAGTCGTAGGCTAGGTCTCACAAATTTAAATTCAAAGACTGTCTTTAGGAATCAATTTCAACAAGACAAAACACTTGAAGTATGAACTGTACCCATAAGCATGACTCGTAGATGAGTCCAATAGATTTTAAATAAAGGACCTTTTGGTCATTTCTAGTTTGTTTGACTCCTAAGCTACATCATTTTGACCCTATTAACTGACTTAACCGCCTCAAATTCAATAAAACCTATTCCTAAACTCATTTTTAACTCACTCACTCTCAAATCTCTCCCAAAATTTCTAAATCTTCTCTCTCTAGTAAGGACTCTGTTGAAGCTTAGGGATTCAATTTCTAAGATTTCTCGCTTGAGGTATGTAGTGCATCATTCATGGATTATATTCATCCATGGAGCCCAAATGCTATTCACTTTTTTCCTTCTAGTTCAAGTATGAATTTTTAAGGGTTTCCATGGTTTGGTTCCAAAAGTTTGGATTATAATTATTACATGATTACTTTACATAATTATGCATGAATTATGATGAATTACTTAAATTTTATGATTTTTAATTGATTTCAAGTACATGATTATTAGGGCTTATTTAATTGATATGGGCTCCTCTTCTAATGATTCAATTTGATTTCAGTTGCATTGATTCCACATGATTTTCATCTAATTTCATGATTTTAACTTTAATGGTTCATGAACCCATGTTATGTCCTAATTTTCTATTACCAATTTATGATTTTCATGATGTTGATTTCAAGCATGAAAATATGTTATGATGATGGATGAGGGTGACCTAAGACCCTAAATGTTTATAAAATGATGATAATATAGGGAGAATAGCCACACTCTATGAAAGCATGTAGATGGATTATTATTATGACATGATGTATTTTCTTAAAAGATGTGAAAAGTATGATTTTAATGACTATGATGATATCTATGTATATTGCATGATTAAGTATTCCATGGAATTTGACTTAGCACCGAATGAGCTTAAGTGAGGGGGGCTATCCCTAAGGGTCCATATATAAATTCTTAAGTCTCATAACTATGTGCCACCGTAGGATTATGTCATGTGCCAATATGGTATTATGTTAGTAGATCCACAAGCATGCGTGTTACTTATCGTGCTAGTGTAGAGCCTATAGGGTGAGGTATAGTCTACCTTGGCAGGTAGACTACTCTTTCTCCAGTGTAGAGGCAACATCATAATTTCATATAATAGTATGCATGGTCTTATTGTCGATTAATGGTCTTATTCCTACATATGTATTTATGCTAGGTTATGAATTGTTTTTAAATGTTTCCACTCATGATTTCAAATATGCATTAATCATACCTACCTTGTCCTTATTCTATTGTTATGACTATGCATATAGTTATTATGATATGGTGTTTTCTTGATATGTGATATACCTACATATTTAGGATATTTTACATACTAATGCATACTCTTTGTTTACATGATCTAAGGGATGGCGAGGATGAGACTATTGATCTATTTCATGGCTAGAGTTAGAACTTGCATCAAAGCATGTTAGTGAGTTCCCATGCTTTAGGGACGAGCACTAGCCATGTTATGCTTGATATTTTGAGACATTTATGGTTTCATTTGACATTCCATCTCGAGGGTGAGCTAGTAGCATGTTCTAGACTTTGCCAAGATCTATGATTTAGAGGCATAATTTGGACTTATGGTGTTGTAATTCTCCTTGAAAGGGAAACTATGACTTTGCCTATATAAGACTATGTTGCACTTGCTTACTCTCTTATGAATTGCTTATTTTACCTTATGTATGCTTATGATATGAACAAGAGGCTTGGATGGGGCGCCTCCAAATGTCACAATTGTCATGTCACGACTAGGCCCTAGGTTCTGGTCATGACGTATTGCTACTCTGACCCCATCTTCTCCTACTCTGACCTTCATCATCTCCTACACAAACAACATCATAGCCACAAGCTCCTATTTCTCGACTATCAATTACCAGGCTACCATATTTCAGTTGGCCAAGTTTGCAGATACTAAGGCTTCGAGGGTTGAGGCTTCTATCCTGACCTTGATTGAGAGGATCATTGTTGCTACATTGGATCCTATTTTTGAAGAAGAAAAAAAATTAGCAAATGCTCCTTGAGGAGAAAGATTTTTAGATTAGATAGGCTCACGGTGTCTGTGGTAGAGCACGAGGTGAGGTTGGATTCTATTACCACCTGTTTAGCAGCTCTTTACATGAAGGGTCGCTCAAATGCTGATTTGATGGCTTTGAAGGTCGATGTTGCTTCTTTGAGGGATGAGATGATAGAGTTGAAGTTCACCTACATTACCTCCTTTTGGTGATCGGTGGAAGTTCCTCCTGAGCCAGCTACACGTACTACTCTAGGTGCTGGTGTGGATATTTAGCAGGTTGTGTCATTCCAAAGACCGATGAGGAGGTACTTGGGGGTGATGTATTGCCAGAGGAAAGTGCCAAGCTGATGGAGATCGAGGAGTCCATTGTTGCAACAGTCACTCAGGCTTCACTACGGGATAGTTCGATGATTGGATCAAGCGGGTCCATTAGTATTTTGGAGCCCAGGATTGTCCAACTAGAGTCACAGGTGCCTGCACATCCTACCACAGCTCATATGCCTACTTTGGAGGCTATTCTTGAGCCGACCATTGATTCCCCCACTAGTTCACCCTCAGCTTCTCACCCACCACTAGCCGACTGATAAAGGGGTCTCTTAAACTCACTCCTCTTTATCCTTATTTGATATGTTGTTCTTATACATTGGGGACAATGTTTTCTTTTGAGAGGGGGAGGGGTTGAGTGGTATTAGGCTTTTCCATATTTGGATGTTAGTATTTTTAGAGTTTGTGATATATATTTCAGACATTCTTTTATTTTCATTGGTTTGTAAATATTTTTTTGGATTGTAATCGTTAGTAGTTTTTTTTGATTTGTTTGTGATTTCTTTTTCTTTTTAGTTTATGTACGTGCCCGATTCTCAATTCCATGCTATTTGTTAAAACCTCAAGCATAAATGAAAAGTTGTTTTGCAATTAGTATCATGTCTCATATCTCTTAGCAACATGAGTATTGATCACCAATATCTTCGATTTGGATAGTGTCATGGATGAGGAGTATGTATTGACTCACATATTAGTCTATCTCAAGTTAAAAGACCTATGCATGGATTGGAAGCATCTTGATTTGACTAAGTAAATATTGAGCTTAGATATGATATGATCAACACTTACAAATGTGTATTGTGTAGTTGATATTTGAATTCGAAAGCCATTGTGCCAAATATAATGAGGTTGTCACTCCCCAAAGAGAGGGGAGGCGCGACTGGCACCCGATACCGTTATTGGTCGGGTAAGCTACTAAACATGCTAGTTAACTAAACTAGGGACCAGAAGAAAATCGGGCAGCATAACATTCGACAGACTAAGACTGGACATTTTAGGTCATGGCCTGGTCAACAGCAAATCATGTACATCAAGATAAGTAAACCAAAATGATAGAGTACTAGCTAGCCGACAAGGCTGTAACAACTAAGGTATAGGTACACACTATATATACATACCAATCTGATGACTGAAACTGCAAGGCACAAAAGAACCAACCCAAGATAACATGTCCACAATAGCCTCTAAGAGAATCACTAGCACTGCCGGGACAGGGCCCCGACTATACCCAACTGTATGACAAAAAGTAAGCATCCTGTGAAAGCTCCAGGAAGAGGTGGAGCTTACCAACTCACAACTAAACAGGGCTCCTAGTAGAGGGGTAAATCAGAACTCCTACCTGAACTTGGATGCACAAAATAAAATGCAGCGTCCCCAGGAAAAGGGACTTCAGTAAGAATAAACATGTACTGGTATGTAAGGCAGGAAATAACATCATAAATAACCGTAGTAAAAAGGGTAATAGAAATACCACTTGTAACCAAAACTCAAGTAGCCTTAACGGCCAATAAGCAACCTCTTAGTGATCAAATATGCATGGTATGCTCGAGTATCGCATGTCGTGAATACATATATATATATGCAAATGCATGACATACCCAACCAAATGCTAGCAATAGTGGTCCTTTTCGGTAGCTAACCGGCCTCATATTTGCCAACCTGTGGTGATTTATACCATATACATACATACACACACACACACACACACATATATATATATATATAAATATATATATAATCATTTGGGCAAATAGGCTCCATACCTGCGATTATAGCTCGAAGTCCATGCATAACGTGTAATGTATGATTTGAATATTAAATGCATTTATTCTCATAGCATCATTATCATTGTCATAGCATATACACCGGATTTGTGGAATCTCACATGTCTTTTGAATAAGTCTGACAACTTAACTCAACATTTAGAATGAAGTCTTAACTTTGAAAGTGACATACAAGTGCTTTACATAATGCTTATACTTGGTCCCATGTTAATTAGTAAAAGAAAGTATTTAAACAAGATCAAGTGCTTTAGTCATTTAAATAGGGGCATTATGTTAGACATTATTGGAAATCAACACATAACTTGTTAAATGCTGCAATTATATTTTTATATGGAAGAAGGACTGATTAAGAATACTAAATTCCCTTTGCATTCTACATTTATTTTAATGGCACTATACCATGTAGAGAAACACCTCGAACATATGAATAGGCAGCCGGAAAAAATCAACAAAATGATATATAGATATTGAATGTCTAGTTTATGCGAACGAATGGAGTTTCAACCTAATACCATCATGAAAATAACTCAGCTGCAATCTCAATGACTTTCACAGAAGGTCTTTCTAGCAACAGAATAGTACGATATCGCATTTGACGTTTTGGGAAACTTCCCAGATTTCGTGCTAAAAGGAGGGACGAAGCTTAGCCTTAACATACCTTCCCAACAGACTTCCTATTTCCCAAAGTTTCTTCATGAGAGTTTTTCTTTACGTCCTAAGTTTCGAAAAACCATATATACGTAGCTTAAAGACACCTATAAACAGTCCAAAATTTATAATTAATGATCAGATTTGGCAAAGAGCATTTACGCGAGGAAATGTCCGTAAAACTTCATAAAAATACCGTTAAAGAGCCCCAAAATTATTACCTGAGTACACCAACTACAAACTAACAATAAATAGAAAGAACACCACCTTTTTTACAGCCCAAAAACAGCCCCAAATACAGCTAATACGAGGGGAAAACAATTGCAAGGCGTAAGGCATGCATTTCTAGGCACATGGACAAACATTAATGGTAAAAATGCGAAAAACTTACTCAAATCCCTTTGGTACCTTGAGGGAACTTTCCCTTCAGTTTATAAACTGTTTGGGGATGAAATAACACCAATTTGAGCTTTAAAAACTCAAATTAGCCTACATTAAGATGGGTCGACCCGACCCGACCCATGACTCGATTTCCTGCTCGGGCAGTCACAGTAAAACTATCATACCTTTTTATTCTGAGTTTGGTTGGATGCGTAGTTTTGTGCGTTGAAAACTAGACTCATAGATCTTCAATTTTATTACATCATTCACCTCTAACTCTTTACATTTTGGGAGATATGGCCTGATACATTTGACCCAAATTTAAGAAGGATTTCTTAAAGAAACTTACGGTTACTTTGGCCAACCTTTTTCTTGCAACTTTCTTGATTCCAAAACTTAATGTATAACCTTTTTGTGCTATTAAGATAACTTTTAAAAATCCATTATTAGAAAATTTTACACTTTTAATCCCATATGAAATGTTAAACCTAATTTAAACCTTCCAAAAAGGGTGAGGTGCCACTTGGGCCATTTCTTTAAC
The DNA here is from genome assembly GCA_029948455.1 of Solanum rostratum. Classification (NCBI taxonomy): domain Eukaryota; kingdom Viridiplantae; phylum Streptophyta; class Magnoliopsida; order Solanales; family Solanaceae; genus Solanum; species Solanum rostratum. The sequence continues at coordinate 53,533,402 of CM057053.1, forward strand.
CCCAAATGTGTATTTAGGGGATTCCTTTGACTTGAAACATTAAGTCTCGATATTACCTCTTATTTTCAGCTTTATTATCCCTAAGTTCTAGCAAAAATTACATATGCCTTGTATAACGCCACACTATCTATATAATGGAAGATGAGAAACATGGGGTCTCATAGAGGTAGTCCTTGAAATGTGTGCATGTGGACACCTAGAACTTGTCCAATTTTTCTTAAAGTATTGGCTTTGTCAAATTTAGAGGAAGATGATCTTAGGATTTCTTTGGTTTTCTTTTAAGTCCACTTAGCCTAAATAGCCTCCCATTGCATCATATATATCCCTAGTGGTCCTTCTTGAGCCTAAAACTTTTTTGTTGGAAGTCATATTACAATCCTTGACCAATGATTAAAACGATAACCCTTCATTGGACATTGTTCCCTCCTTGAACTTGAAAGTGAGAAAATAGAGGCTAAAAGTCTAAGTTGGGGGTGTGAAGATAAAGGATGTCTTCCATTTGAAAGCATGAGGAAAGAAAAGAAAAACGAGGGAAAAAGTTTTCATGGAAAAAGAAGAAAAGATTTTGAAAAAGAAAGAAGAAAATTATCAAGAAGAAACCCTCCAAAATATTGAAAATGGTTGCAAGTGGAGTACCCTAATCGAAAGAGAGAAATTAAATAGTGTCATTAGGAGAATGAAGTGAGCGACGAAAGAGGAAACATGGAAATGTTATGTAGAGAACAAGGATGGACTAGTCACTCGTACCAAAATTTTATCCGACATGTCCCTAATACTACATTACAAGCTTGATAAAGCCCTTTAGGATTTCTATCTAGATGGAAATGAGTAAACATTGATTGAAAGTAAGGGAAAGTGTATGGGTGAAAACATGTATGTCATTTCACTTTTGGGAGCGTGAGTGTTGTTGGATCCTTGAAACAACGAGCTTAATGTTATGAGTCTATGTGTGTAAGGATCTTCTTAGTTTTGAGGGCACTTGGTGTCATTATTGATCATTGACTTGCAACCGTATTAGAAATTGTGAGCATAGCCTTATCTTGATATTTCTTAGTCATGTTTTGAAGCTTCCAAATTTCGTAAATTGTTTGTGGAAGCTTTGTTGATTGACAAGGAAGGGTGTCATATGCATGTTGCTCTTTGTGGCCCTATTTATGTGCATCGTATCTTGATTAGTTGATGCTTAACTTGATCAAGAAAATGTTTAGGTTGAGGGTGTTGTTGAGTCTATAATTTGGACTCCAATTGAGCGGAAAATGCCCTAAATATTGTTCTCAATATGAAACTTTATGTTGAAAACTGATCTAAATGTGTGTTTGATGTTAGGAATGAGGGACAAGGTTTAAAAAGGGACAATTATGGAAAAACAAGTCAAATGGAGAGAAAAAGCATAAAAGTCAGTCAAAAGGCATGTCGCCGAACATATTTGGTGGTACGCCAAATGAGAAAGTTGGTCGCTTAATGTTACAGAACTCAACCCTAAATCATGGTGGCAAAAAGTCAATAAAGTGACAAATTGATGTATCGCCAAGTGTGCATCGGTGGTCTAAATGACCTTCATAAAATGTTATAGAACTTGGCAAGAAAAATTTCATAAATCACGGTTCAACTCGACAACAAATGAAGCCATTCGAAGGATCATCGAATGAAGTCAGCAGACTAAAAGATCATAGCCGAAGTTTACAATACCCAGGAAGAAACAAATCATTCAAATCGGGTACAAGGTAACCATTTAGCGGATCACCAACTATGTTTGACAGTCCCGACCTTGATAGCCGAATGGTGCACTGAGTCATGACGTAGGATATGTTCCACAAGTGATATAAAAATCCAAGGTAAGAGAATATAGAGTACCACTTGACACTTTTACAATACACATTCTTGCACTTGATTTTTCTAGAACTGAAAACTTGTACATGCTGATTTAGAGATTCAAATTAAGGCAAAGGAAGAAGATTTGTAATCCAATTTTCTTGTATTCTCTACAATTGGAAGCTATGGATAATCCTCCGGGTAATTTGATCTTTATTTTAATTATGATTGGCTAAAACTCCACTGTTTGGGGGTGTGCAATGTAGTTGAATATTGAGCTCTTGTAATGGGTCTTCGATATAATGAATGTTTGCGTGTTAATTGGCTATGGTTTTTGTAACGACATACACCTAGGACTAAGTCATCACAAGGTGAATGAGACAACCATAGGAACCTCATCCAAGTTATCTTTGCATATCAAGCATATCATAGGTAATGGCATAAAGATAAAATAAAATACTAAGGGAAATGGGGCTAAGGACCATAACATAAAACCTTAATGAGATAAAAGAACTAGATACAACCATAGAATGTGTCCAACAATACCTCTAACATAGACCCAGCGGGGCCTGAGACATGTTCAAGCTCACCCTCAAATATGATCATAGGAAAAGAAATTATAAAACTGAAAACTAAAATGTCCTAATACATCAACCTAATAAGAAGCTTAAAAAATGAAGCCCATTTTTTTGGAATCCCACTAAAAGAAAACTATGATGTCATCCCCAAACTAGAGGACTTGATAATTTCGTCTTTAATAATCTAAATCTAGCCACGTGGAGGATATCGAAGACCAACCATCCCTACATGGTTACATCATATAAGAATAGAAGTATGTGCCAGTATTTTAAATGTACTCGTATGTAGGTTGCAATGCATAACATGGTAACAATGAAGACATGATACATGCTAAGTCTCATGTTAAAATCATACATTTATAAGAGCATTAGTAAGTCATAATCAATCCACTATTATTTAAACATACAAAGGCAACTTTAGAAAGAACTTAGTCGGATGCATGGATGGACATAGTCATGAATAAAGAAATCATATAAAACTCAGAACATACATACGGGTGACCATTTAAACATTTTACCTTATCCATAGGACATGAGATAATGCATATGAGAAAAAAAGAACGTATCCTTATTTGAATGCAGAGGAGTCACATAAACTTAGGTTAGTGAGAAAATACATGTTATTATGAACAATAAAAATATTGATATCCTTGGGTGAACAATACATCCTTTACATAAAGGACTATTTTATTATGAAAGAAACATTGGTAATCATAATGGAGACCACCTTACACACTTAAAGGCATAATCATATACCTTAGGAGAAATACCATTTGAACTTGTGAAGTAATGAGTCATAGGAACTTTAAAACACTTTTGGACATAATATGAAGGAACCATCATAAATAAACATAGGACACCTTAGGAACATGAGGAGAATATGAACATATGTGAGAGCAACCATTAATCGACTTAAACCATGTGAGCTAAACCATGGAGTCCCGATGTTTCCCCTACACTAGAAGAAAGGGGGAGATCACTTGCCAAGGTGACCTCCTAAGATGCCTAAGTGGATACACTAAGGCTAAGTATTGAGTAAGCCTCTACTAACGGGTGATCTAGAAATCAACCTCTACTAGAGGGTGACTCCTATTCCTTACGGTGGCACATAGTTATGGGATAAAGAGATTCTACTAACGGTATCATGTTTCTTCTAATGGGGAGCTTCCACATTCATCCCAAGGTACACTCGGTGCTAAGTAAAACTCTCACAGAATAATCATAAGCATGAATTATAGAGTCATTTCATATGAGGTATTCTACTAACTCATCACATATGTATTTAGAATATTAATCATCATCGTAAGGATGACTATTAAATCTTCTCTATGCCTCTATTAACGGGCCATCATTATCTCATAATCCTAGTTAGGTGAGAGAACTCACATCTCAATAATTCATTCATTATTGACTTCAATACCACTCTAAGAGCATGTCATACATGGGATATCTCATGATGCAATGCACTAATACATGTAAACTAGCTTTAAGATCTTGAAATTAAGGAAATATTCATACTCATATGTATCCATGATAACCAACCCATACTTGAAGTAACCCATAAACCAATTTACAAACCCATTACTTGAAATCAATAAGATACATGAGTCAATATACCAATTCATGGAATTCATGTGATTTAGACTTTATTTATAACAATAATAATAAAGAAAGTATGAATTTAAGTAAAATCAAGCAACCCTCTATAAAATTCATAACCCAAAATTCCATAGGTAAGGAAGAATCATAAATTTCTATGGAATCATGAAAATTACTAGTTATCCATATATGAGAGTAATAGGATTCACCAATTTAAAAGATAATTTAAGGAACCCATATCATAACTTTCATGACCCTCAAATTGACTTGTAAAGAAACCTCAAATAAATATTTCAAGTAAGACAACTTAATTTATAGTTTCCCATGCATATAGATAGTAGAATCCATCAATTAAAAACCAATTTTAGAAAACCTATAAAATATCTTTAAGACCCTAACCCCCATAATATAGGAATTCAAGACATAACATCCTTCTCATGAAATTAAACATTATTTCATAATAATATAGGTTAACTAACATCAATAAATTCATAACATAAGCAATTGAAATCATAATATGAAAATCCATGAAGAATTGCGTACTTGATATTAAGGAATAGAGTGGAAAATAATTCGGGTCTCCATAGGTGAAAGAACCCATGGATGAAACCCACATACCTTGGTAGAAGAACTATGGAAGAACCTTGATTTGAGAAGAAAATCTTAAAACCCTAGGTTGATTTTCTCTTGAACTTGAGGAAGAGAGAACTGAAAAGAGAGTTAAAATATTTTTGGGTTGAATAGTTTGATTGAGAGAGTGTTGAGTGTATTAGTAGAGGTATGAGAGGGTAAAAAGGTCCAAACCTTCCTTAAGATGCTGAAAAATATATGGGGGAAATGGTCCAAAAGCCCCCACTTCAAATTTAAAAGGATACCTAAAAGGAACTTTCCAAGAAGGCCATCCATAACCTGTCAACAACACTACTAGCCGTAGTGTGGATCGTATTGTGCATACAGCCTGACAGTGCTTCACTAAAATGGGTATAACTTTTTGGTACAAACTTTGAATGAGGTGTAATTGGTGGTGTTGGAAAGATAATTCAAAAAACTTTCATTTGTGTCACGACCCAAGCCTAAGGCCTAAACGTGACATGGAGAATGAGGAACCCGAAGGAACCCAAACAAGCCTCTCGAACTTGTCATCACACTTCATCGGTCGCGGAAGTACAATCAACATTAAATAAAGGGAATTAGGGATTAAGGTCAACCCATTTCAAAATAATATCATAGATTAAGAGTCAAGCTCATTTGAAAAATACTTGTCCAACGTACACCTCTACATATATCGATAGAACGGGGGCCATGACATACTACCGGCTTCCCTCATAGTCAAATACAAATACAAGCTAAGATCTCAAAACATAGGAGTAAGAAACATAACATAGTCCTCGAATCATTGAGGACTCACCAACAATCCCGGATAAGCACCGCACTAGCCACGTGGATGGAGAGAAGGATCAAGAGTAGCTCCGGTCCCTACATGGTAACATAATGTAGGCAAAATATGCTTTAGTACTTTGGAATGTACTAAGTATGTGGGGTGCAATACAAGAATAGTTAAGATACATAATCGAAATGCAAGAGATGGGTCATTAGACATAGTATATAATCAAGGTGCATTTGCATGAACAATGTATAGTCAAATATGTTTAAGTAAATCCATCTTCATAATAGGCACCATATCTGAAGCTGAGCCAAGCAAATTGATGACGCATAAACCCCCTCATTTGGGTGAAATAAGTATTATCCCTTATTTCTGGATAGTGGCAATCCCACCTTGCCACACTAGGTGGATATGAGTACTTATCCCCTATATCATGGATAGTGACAATCCCACCTTGCCACCGTAGGTGAATATGAGTACTTATCCCCCATATCATGGATAGTGACAATCCCACCTTGCCACCCTAGGTGAATATGAGTACTTATCCCCCATATCATGGATAGTGACAATCCCACCTTGCCACCCTAGGTGAATATGAGTACTTATCCCCCATATCATGGATATCCGGCTCTTTTCCCCTGGACCGGGCATGGTTGTGCAACATTTTATATAGGAATTTACAATAGGCTTTAATGCAATTCTCATGTAGAAATGAATATATACACGAGTTTAGTTTATCATCAAAATGTTATTGTAACCTCACTCATATCTTATCTCAAGCTTTAAAACATCAATTCCTCATAATTCCATAATTGGACATTTTGTCAAATACCTTGGGGGCATGCAGTGGGGATCAAAGAATGTGTAAAATGGAGTAGGACTCATGCAGTAAATCAGTGAACCAACCATCAATGAACACTTTGACATACTCCCAAGACAACATGTAAAGCCCCACATCAATTCCAAGTTTAGATTCAAGTTCTAGAGTGACAACATGTTCAAGACATTCACTTTCCCATGCTAGAATTTCACTGTGCAGAAAATTTATACAATGAACAAGACCAATGTGTAAATCTTCACTTAAAATCATGAAATAATGAGTAAGTTAGGGTTTAGGAACTATGGGTGGAAGGACCCATGAGTTCAACACCACATACCTTGAGTTCTTATGAAGGCCTTAGAAGTGTCTTCAAAGGAGGCTTGAAACTTGGAGCAAGGACCTCTTCAATCTTGATGAAGGTTTTGGAGGGTTTTGGCTTTAGTTCTTGAGAGAAATATTTCTAAGTGTGGGAAATGTATTTTAGGAAATGTTTTAAGGAATGGGAACTGATTTAGTGCTATATAAGAAATAAAATTCGTCTTTGGAAAAACGGTTCCAACACTTAGAAAAATAATGGGGCGGGTGAACAGTAAATTTGCTCACTGGAATTTGCATTCTCTGCCCGGGCGGAGATTACGAAAATGGGCATAAATTCTTCGTCTGAACTCTAAACGAGGTGAAACGAAGTGCGTTGGATAGCTAACTCACAGGGTATTCCATGGATATATTATGGGCCACCCAATTCTTTGTGTGCTAAAAGATATGACCCTCCAAAGTAGACCTTCCAAAAAGGCTTCACTTGCAAATTTGGAATTTTGATACGGTTGCTCTAAAATTCGGGTTAGACCTATTTCCCACTCCATTTGACCCCCTAAACAAGAATATGAAGTCGTATTTTCAAAATAACAAACGGATTTTTAGATATAGCTAAAACAAGTTTCCAGTGACTTCCGAAACACTTTTTTTTTGGATCGTTTCAATATATCCCCCTTGGGAACATTCGTCCCTGAATGTGGAAGAGGCATACAAGACAAGAATTATCAAGAACATATCAGCCCCAACGTGAATGCAAGATTTCATTCAGAACATCACTTCAAAATTTCAAAACTTAGTGTGAAACACCCATAACTCGTCATTTTAAACATATATGCATATGAATGATTTAGGGGCTGAAACGTAAGACTCAATAGAGTACAAAGGACTTGATTTAATACCTTAGGCTTGAGTGGAGTTGAATAGATAAGGATAATGGCTTTGCATGTCCACTTCGGCCTCCCAAGTTGCACTCTCCACTTGTTGATTCCTCCAAAGCACCTTAACGGACGCCACTTCTTTGCTCCTCAACTTCTTTACTTGTCTATCCAAGATCTGAACCGGGACCTCTTCATATGTCAAATTATCTTCCACGACACCCACAACTTTTAGAGGTACAATAGCGTTAGGATCACCAACACATTTCCTCAACATCGAGACATGGAACACCGGATGAACTAATTCCATTTCCTTTGGCAACCCCAATTCATAGGCTACTTTACCAACCCTCCTTATTACCTCATAAGGACCAACATACCTAGGGCTCAGCTTTCCTTTCTTGCCAAAACGAACTACACCTTTCATTGGAGAAACTTTCAAATAAACCCAATCACCCACTTTGAATTCAAGATCTCTTCTCCTCACATCGGCATAAGACTTTTGACGACTTTGGGCTGTTTTCAACCTTTCCCTAATCATCCTTACCTTCTCAAGAGCATCCATGACCAGATCCGGACCCAACAAGGCCATCTCTCCAACTCTGAACCACCCAACCGGTGACCTACACCGTCTACCATAAAGAGCTTCGAAAGGAGCCATACCGATACTAGAATGATAACTATTGTTGTATGCAAATTCAATCAAAGGAAGATGATCATCCCAATTTCCCTTCAACTCCAAGACACAAGCTCTAAGCATATCCTCCAAGGTTTGAATTGTTCTTTCGGCCTGGCCATCCGTTTGAGGGTGGAAGGCCGTGCTAAGCTTTATCTTTGTACCAAGACCCCTTAGAAAAGATTTTAAAAAGTGAGAAGTAAATTGAGTACCACGATCCGAGATGATAGACAAATGAATTCCATGTAACCTTACCAATTCATGAATGTACAACTTGGCATACTTTTCAGCTTCATAAGTAGCTTTAACTGGTAAGAAATGAGCCGACTTTGTCATCCGATCAACCACTACCCAAACCGAATCAAAACCTTTTCTAGTCTTGGGCAAACCCACTACAAAATCCATGTTGATTTCCTCCCATTTCCAAATAGGTATCTCAATGTCTTGAGTAAGGCCACCCGGCCTTTGATGTTCGGCCTTGACTTGTTGGCAACTATGGCAACCCAAAACGAACTTTGCAATATCCTTCTTCATGCCACCCCACCATTACACATCCCTCAAGTCTCTATACATCTTTGTTGACCCCGGATGAATAGAATAAGAAGAATTGTGAGCCTCATCAAGGATTCTTTCCCTCACATCATCAACACAAGGAACACATAATCTACCTTGGTACCTAAGGGCACCATCTCCCCCTTGGGAGAAAATCCCCACCTTACCACTACTCACCAAAGCCTTCAATTCCACCAAAGAAGGATCAAGATCTTGCTTGGCCATCACCTCATCAACCAAGGAAGACCTTGAACCATCAACAACAACCACTCCTCCACCATCCACCTCATCCAACCTAACTCCCAACCTAGCCAACCGATAAACCTCCCTAGCTAACTCCTTACTACCTTCCTTCACATGAGCCAAACTACCCATGGACACCCTACTCAATGCATCCGCCACCACATTAGCTTTCCCTGGATGGTAGTGCATACTCATATCATAATCCTTAAGGAACTCTAACCACCTCCTTTGCCTCAAATTAAGATCTTTTTGTGTGAACACATATTGGAGACTCTTATGATCGGTGAAGATATCGACATGCACCCCATACAAATAGTGACGCCAAATCTTTAAAGCAAAACCCACGGCGGCTAATTCAAGATTATGGGTGGGGTAATTCTTTTCATGAACCTTAAGTTGCCTAGAAGCATCGGCTATAACCTTACCACTTTGCATCAACACATAACCCAAACCAATACGGGAAGCATCACAATAAACCACAAAACCTTGTAACTCATCCGGAAGAGACAAAATAGGAGCGGACACAAGTCTTTCTTTTAAAGTTTGGAAACTTTTCTCACAATCATCTGACCACACAAATTTAGCCTTCTTTTGAGTTAACTTAGTCATAGGGGAGGCAAGAGAGGAAAACCCTTCCACAAATCTTCTATAATAACCCGCTAAACCGAAGAAACTCCTTATGTCTGACGGGGTCAAAGGTCTAGGCCAATTCCTAATAACGTCGGTCTTCTTAGAATCTACCTTAATACCATCCTCCGACATCACATGGCCTAAGAAGGCAACTTTCTTCAACCAAAACTCACACTTTTCATATTTAGCATACAACTTCTCTTCCCTCAATCTTTGGAGTACAACCCTTGAGTGGCCCATATGCTCTTCCTCACCCCGCAGAATAGATCAAGATGTCATCTACAAACACCACCACAAAGGAATCAAGGTACGGTTTGAAGACCCTATTCATCAAATCCATAAAGATAGCTGAAGCATTAGTTAATCCAAAAGACATCACCATAAACTCATAGTGCCCATACCTAGTCCGAAAAGCCGTCTTGGGAATATCACACTCCCTCACCTTCACTTGATGATACCCGAACCGAAGATCAATCTTTGAGAAGTGACTAGCCCCATGCAATTGGTCAAATAAATCATCAATCCTTGGAAGAGGATACGTATTCTTGACGGTGACCTTATTGAGTTGCCGGTAATCAATACACATTCTTAGAGTCCCATCTTTCTTTTTCACAAACAAAACCGGAGCACCCCATGGAGAATGACTAGGTCTAATGAACCCCTTATCTAACAAGTCTTTCGATTGCTCTTTAACTCCTTCAACTCCCCCGGGGCCATACGGTAAGGGGAAATAGAAACAGGTTGAGTATCGGGAAGGAGGTCTATACCAAAATCTATCTTCCTTTCGGGAGGGACACCGGGAAGGTCTTTTGGGAAGACATCTAGAAACTCATTAACAACCGGAATTGACTCAATAGGAGGGACTTTGGACTCCACATCATTGACCCTCACAAGATGGTACAAACACCCTTTAGAAACCAACCTATGGGCCTTAATGCAAGAAATGAATTTCCCCTTCACCACAACATCCGGACTCTCCCACTCAAGGACGGGCTCATTAGGAAATTGAAACTTGACTCTACGAGTTCTACAATCAATAGAAGCATAATATGCATGCAACCAATCCATCCCAAGAATAACATCAAAATCTACCATGTCCATCTCAACTAGATCACAAGGCAACACTTTATTCAATATGCAAACCAGACAATTTCTATACACTTTTCTAGCAATAATAGAAACACCAATAGGAGTAGAAACTTTATATGACTCATGCAACAACTCCGACTCAACATGAAATTTTCTAGCAATAAAGGGGGTAACAAAGGAAAGGGTGGCACCCGGATCAATCAAAGTATAAACATCAAGATCAAAGATTTGCAACATACCAGTCACCACATTGGGGGTCTCCTCAACACCTTGTCTACCGTGCAAAGCATAAAATCGATTGTGCCTTGGGGCACCACTTTGAGAAGCACCTCTACCCATAGAAGTAGTATTAGCATTCCGAACCTTGCCACGAATCTTGGGACAATCCATCTTCTTGTGACCAATTTCCCCACATTCGTAGCATGCACCCACACCCCTCACACAAGAACCCCAATGCTTCCTCTCGCAATTAGAACATGGTGCATTCGGAGCATCACACCTGCTCCTTGGGGCCTAGGAAAGTTGTTCACAAACCCCCTACTAGCAACATAAGAAGACCCTTGGCCTTGGAAAGGCCGACCTCCTCTAGAAGACCCACCACCAAATCGAGCCCTCTTAGCCTCATGTCCCCTCCTCTTCCTCAATTTCTCCTACTGCATTTGCTCGGCATAAGTCATCAATCGGGACAAATCCATATCACCAATAAGCATTGCGGAATGACACTGCTCACTAACCAAATCGGAGACACCCATCACAAATTTATTCATCCTCGACCTAGAGTCGGCCACCAAGTGAGATGCATACTTAGAGAGTTGGGTAAATTTGAGGGCATACTCCCTCACACTTATAGCCCCTTGTTTCAAGTTCATAAATTCCACCAATTTTGCCTCCCTAAGCTCCAGAGGGAAGAACCTATTAAGAAAAACAAGCTTAAATTCCTCCGACAACACCACATAGCCACTTCCCTTTTCACCCTTCCATTGATCAAACCAAATTTGAGCAACACCCTTGAGTTGGTAAGCCGCCAACTCCGCCTTCTCAATAGCCCCAACACCCATAATGGTCAAGATTTTTCATACCTCGTCAATGAATTCTTGTGGATCCTCATCCACCTTTGAACTATGAAAAACCAGAGGGTTCATCCTAATAAAATCTCTCACCCTTGCCCCTTGCCCCTGGGGTGGTAGCTTGGGGAGCTTGGGCTCCTTGTTGCACTTGGTTGGCTACCACTTGTGCAAGCATGGTGAGTGCATCGCGGAGCTCACTATTGGTGGGTGGTTCCTCCGGTGATCGGGCTCGTCTTCCTCTCCTATTTGGCATGACAATCTAGCATTTCAAAGAACAAGCGTTAAGGAGGAATCACTTATTGCACTCTAAGCACGACATAGAACGGGAAGAAGGGAAACTTTTCCTACAAACGTTTCATAGCCTCCCACCCATAGTCGTGGCGCGCTTCACAACCATGAATAAGACTCTACTCAACGCGGTGTGTGGACTCCGATGATCAAACAACCTAGTGCTCTGATACCAAGCTTGTCACGACCCAAGCCTAGGGCCTAAATGTGACATGGCGAATGAGGAACCCGAAGGAACCCTAAACAAGCCTCTCGAACTTGTCATCACACTTCATCGATTGCGGAAGTACAATCAACATTAAATAAAGGGAATTAAGGACTAAGGGAAACCCATTTCAAAATAATATCATAGATTAAGAGCCAAGCTCATTTGCAAAATATTTGTCCAACGTACACCTCTACATATATTGATAAAACGGGGGCCATGACATACTACCGGCTTCCCTCATAGTCAAATGCAAATACAAGCTAAGATCTCAAAACATAGGAGTAAGAAACATAACATAGTCCTCGAATCATTGAGGACTCACTAACAATCCCAGATAAGCACCGCACTAGCCACATGGATGGAGAGAAGGATCAAGAGTAGCTCCGGTCCCTACATGGTAACATCATGTAGGCAAAATATGTGTTAGTACTTTGGAATGTACTAAGTATGTGGGGTGCAATACAAGAATAGATAAGATACATAATCGAAATGCAAGAGATGGGTCATTAAACATAGTATATAATCAAGATGCATTTGCATGATCAATGTATAGTCAAATATGTTTAAGTAAATCCATCTTCATAATAGGCACCATATCTGAAGTTGAGCCAAGCAAATTGATGATGCATAAACCCCCTCATCTAGGTGAAATAAGTATTATCTCTTATTTCTGGATAGTGGCAATCCCACCTTGCCACACTAAGTGGATATGAGTACTTATCCCCCATATCATGGATAGTGACAATCCCACCTTGCCACCCTAGGTGAATATGAGTACTTATCCCCCATATCATGGATAGTGATAATCCCACCTTGCCACCCTAGGTGAATATTACTTATCCCCCATATCATGGATATCCGGCTCTTTTCCCCCGGACTGGGCATGGTTGTGCAACACTTTATATAGGAATTTACAATAGGCTCTAATGCAATTCTCATGTAGAAATGAATATATACACGAGTTTAGTTTATCATCAAAATGTCATTGTAACCTCACTCATATCTTATCTCAAGCTTTAAAACATCAATTCCTCATAATTCCATAATTGGACATTTTTTCAAATACCTTGGGGGCATGCAGTGGGAATCAAAAAATGTGTAAAATGGAGTAGGACTCATGCAGTAAATCAGTGAATCAACCATCAATGAACACTTTGACATACTCCCAAGACAACATGTAAAGCCCCACATCAATTCCAAGTCTAGATTCAAGTTCTAGAGTGACAACATGTTCAAGACATTCACTTTCCCATGCTAGAATTTCACTGTGCAGAAAATTTATACAATGAACAAGACCAATGTGTAAAACTTCACTTAAAATCATGAAATAATGAGTAAGTTAGAGTTTAGGCACTATGGGTGGAAGGACCCATGAGTTCAACACCACATACCTTGAGTTCTTATGAAGGCCTTGGAAGTGTCTTCAAAGGAGGCTTGAAACTAGGAGCAAGGACCTCTTCAATCTTGATGAAGGTTTTGGAGGGTTTTGGCTTTAGTTTTTTAAAGAAATATTTCTAAGTGGGGGAAATGTCTTTTAGGAAATGTTTTAAGGAATGGGAACTGATTTAGTGCTATATAGGAAATAAAATTCGTCTTTGGAAAAACGGTTCCAACACTTAGAAAAAAAATGGGGCGGGTGAAAAGTAAATTTGCTCACTGGAATTTGCATTCTCTGCCCGGGCGGAGATTACGAAAATGGGCATAATTTCTTCGTCCGAACTCCAAACGAGGTGAAACGAAGTGCGTTGGTTAGCTAACTCACAGGTCTTTCCATGGATATATTATGGACCACCCAATTCTTTGTGTGCTAAAAGATATGACCTTCCAAAGTAGACCCTCCAAAAAGGCTTCACTTGGAAATTTGGAATTTTGATACGGTTGCTCTAATATTCGGGTTAGACCTATTTCCCACTCCATTTGACCCCCTAAACAAGAATATGAAGTCGTATTTTCAAAATAACAAACGAATTTTTAGATATAGCTAAAACAAGTTTCCGGTGACTTCCGAAACACTTTTTTTTGGGTCGTTTCAATTTGGTAAGTCAGCCATCATTTAATTCGTTGTGTGCTAAAAGATATGATTATATAAAGTAGACAAATTTATGAACTTATGCTAGAACTTAGCTGATTGGAATCGTTTGCACTGGAATTGATGGGAGAGGGGCTTGGAATAGCATGAGGGGTCATGGAGGTGCTACATAAGGTTTTTTAAGGGTTCAAGGGAATAGGAAAGGTTGAAAATACCCTTAATGAATCTGGCAGTCCAAACCACAAAAGCCCAGTTTATAAGCCGTAAAAAGAAGCACGGCCCATACTGTTGTTCACATGCAAAGATCTAGAAACCATTATTTTGGCCCAAAAATCATGGAGCATCTTACAACCCGTATAATGGATCATGACTGGTGAAAACCCATCGTAGTTCCCTTCCACACTTGATCAAAATTTCAATCTCCAAGACCCCATTTACAACTACATATAATAATCTATAAAACCCTTCATGACTCGTAATCTTTTTCGTATTTCCTTTCTAGACTTCAATTTTCTCAAGTCCCAATCCATGAGGATTTTGTACGATTAGTGAAATGAATCACAACCCACACTTAGGTCTCGTGGTTTAAATTCAGTGACCAAATTTTCAACGTTTTGCCTTGGTCTCAACTTCAAATTTATGGGCCATTACTATTTTATGTTTTCCTTCAATTATAATTGTGAATTTGAGGCAGTAAACTTTTATTTATGCTTTGATCTTTGGATATTGTAGTAACATGAATATTTGGAGTAGAATGATTGCATAATAGTTGTGGGTAACACATATTTGTGTTGAATGCATAATAGGATTCAACTGACTAAGGTTTTAGATCATTTTGCTACGTATTTGCATAGGGCCCATTGCCTTCTTGTGTAAATTGTGTGTGAAGTCTTAACCGATTCACATCGAAACACTACAATTGACTTAACTGCAATTGTAGTTACCAAATTTCTAGCCTACCTATAAGCAATTGACCGCGAGATTCAATAATTAAGACCCATTCTTTGAACTTATATTCAATTATACACACCTCTAACATATCTCCATTCATTGATTATATTTAAATTGTTTAGATTTGCAAACTCGTAATAATTTATGTAAGGACCTGGATTTTTGAACGACTTTATCAGACCTTATAATGTTGGCCCGAGAGAAAATTTGACCAAGTGTCGCTCACTTGGAGGCCTACATGGCCAGTGTGAAGTCACATGATTCGTGTGACCTCCAATGAAGAGGTACTTGGCCATAATTTTGATTACAGGAACTCAACAGAGAGTTTCAGACTAAGTAGGGCACACGGCCACACACATAGTCCGTGTAGTGTGACACGCATCGTGTGACTCACCGTATAGCTCGCGACGTGAATTATTTCTAGGTATGAAATTACCGTCTTGTAACTTTTCATGTAGAAATATTTCTAAGTGGCATTTCATGGTCCTTGGCATGACCCGAGTAATGGCACACAAGCCATGTGGTTCTTCGTATAGCATCCCTTAACTTTGGAAAAATTCTAAATGTTAACATCGCAAAATCCATCTAAGTGTCATCCCACAGTCACTCTTCGCGGTCCGTGAAGTGCCACATGGAACGTGTAGGCGCCGTGTGGCCTTGACGACCCAACTTCCATCCGTTTCGTTAATGGCTTTTACGTAAATACAATTTATTTTAAATGTGTTTTAACACCTTTTTACCTATCCTAAGCCTAAAAGTAAGCTTATACTACTTTATTCTTATTCATTCTCATCAGAAACATCCTCACTTATAAATCATTCCTAAAAACCCTCCTTAATCTCTCCTCTCAAGAATCAAGCTAGAGTTCATTTGGGGGCTTTAATTTCAAGCTAGATTCTTCTCAATTTCGGCTTCTCAATCAAGGTATGTGGGATTGATTCTTGGTTCCTTTCAACCAAGAAGACCCAAATTCTTTTCAATTGACTTTCATGAGTTTTAGTTTACTTTAAATGTAGGTTTTCATTATTTGATTTTATTGAATTCAATTGATGTACGGGCTGTACTTTATTCATAATTTTAAATTATTTTAAGCCCTATGTTGATGATTTACATTGAGGTTATGAAATTATGAATATGCATGTCCCCTTTAAAGCTTGATTTATGCATGGGTGATCTATATTGTGGTTTAAATGTGATAATTACGGATTTACATCAATTTCACGTTATAATGTTGATTTTAGATTGAATCTATACTACCCATGCTATTCTCATATCATGCATTGAATTCACAATCATGAACATTGGTCTTTATGGAAATTATGAAGTGGGTTAAACCCAATTATGTTTTATGAAATGATTTTGATAATATATTTGTTATGAAAAGAATGTGATCACATATATATCAATGACTTTTGGCTCTTTGAGCATCTTGGGTGCTTGCACCATCTTGTATATGTAAATGAGTTATTCCTAGCATAAGTGTCATGATTTTGATTTATAATTTGGCTTTGAGCCTAATTGTGCATTGAATGAATTTGAAATGAATATCGTATCTCTTGAAAGCACATATATGTATAAGTATTTACGTGGGTTATTTAGACTTAGCACCAATGGATTGGGGGCGTCAGGGCTATCCCAAAGGGTCCTCTCCCTTTCCTCGAACTATGTGCCAATATAGGAATGAAAGCAATTACCGAAATGGCAGGGTTGTAAGGAATGGTTACTCGTTTTGTTTTGATATGATATGATTTTGGAAAATCCTTCCGAATTAGTGTGTTTTGTAAGGAAAGTGACCATCCACCGAAATGGGGGTCTCGTAAGGTGTGGTGTAGATTACCTTTGGCAAGTAATCTTCCCCCAATCGATGGGAGGTCTCTATCAGTCTAACTCGTGTAATAGCTCGCATGGGCTTGATTTGTCGGTTATAGTCCATCCCCACTATATATATATGAGCATTATTGCATTTCATGCATCAAGAATTTCATGGCATATTGTATACTATTCTCCTTTGGATATATGACTATTCTAGATTATGTGCTCTTGTCATCTAACATTGAAATGCAGGTTTGATAAGTCATGTGCATAGCATGACCACATACTTAGTACATTCAAACATGCTAACGCATATTTTATGCCTACATGATTTTACCATGTAGGGATCGAGCGCCCCGACCATCCACCCTTTGACGAATAGCTCGACTCCAGAAAGTTAACTTTGTGGTGAGTCCTATCTTCCAAGGACAAGCCACCTTCCTTCCATCCCTGTTATTTATGTTTAATTGAGTAATTGAGGGTGAGCCCAGGACATGTCTTGGCCCCCCTCCCATCTTGACTAGGGGCATTGTTGGAAATCTTGTCGACCCTTGTGGACTTATATATGCAATGTTTCATTCGGAGTTTATGATTTCGACTATCTATTGACTATGACTATCTTAGTTGACTATGGAGATTATGTATGTTTATGCGTACGGCGTAGAACGCCCATTTCTCTCATGATACCCCCATAGTATGAGTCCTACTTTCTTGCCCATAGAACTATGTGTTTATTTCTTGAATGCATTTTCGAACTGATGATGTGGTTTTGGTTGTTTTGAGGCTTATTTGGGGACTCTCGAGTTCCTATTCGCTGTGTCACTTCTAGGCCCTAGGTCCGAGTCATGACAAAAAATGGTATTAGAGCCCTAGATTTGTAATGATCCTCGGAGTCCTACATGCCGCGTCCAAGAGGTCATGGGTGTGAAGTGCACCATATCTATGAGTGGGAGGCTGCACAGACGTTCTAGGAATTGTCTCACTTCTTCATGTCATGTGTCGTGCCAATAGTTGTATAATTAGTTTTCCTTGATCATGATGATATCATTGCTCCATTTTAGTCTATGCCTCGAGGAAGACCCCATCTACCAACGCTAGCTCCGGCTAATGAAGGCCAGGCACCTCAAGGGCCTATGAATGAACCCATCTCCAATGGTGAATTCCGTATGACCTTTGATGTTCTTTCTCAAGTGGTGAAAACTCAGGCAAGGCAGGATGATCTTCCACGAGCTCCTACTCCAGCTTTGAGAGTAAGAGATTTCACCTGGATGAATCCTCCCAAGTTTTATGGGTCTAAGGCTGATGAAGACGCTCAAGAGTTTATTAATGAGCTCACAAAAGTATTGACAGTCATGGGTGTCACTTTTGAGGAGAGGGGTGAATTAGCTGCTTATCAACTGAAGGGTGTAGCTCAGGTATGGTACATCCAGTGGTCTATGGAGAGGGTGTGTGCTGATGATGTTAATTGGGAGGAGTTCAAGTTTGCCTTCCTAGATCGTTTCTTCCCATTTGAACTTAGGGGGCCAAGATGACTGAATTCATCAACCTCAAGCAAGGAGGTATGAGTGTGAGGGAGTATGCTCTCATGTTCACCAATATCTCCTAGTATGCTCCAACACTTTTGGTTGACCCTCGTCTAAGGATGCATAAGTTTGTTTTAGGCATCTCTGATTTGCTAGTGAAAGAATGTCGTATAGCTATGCTTATACGGGATATAGATATCTCCAGACTCATGGTATATGCTGAACAAATTGAAGGGGATAAACTTAAGGAAAGGAGGATGCATGATCCTAAGAGAGCCCGTTTTGATTGTGGGTTCTCTGATTCTCGAGGTGGTGGCAATTTGGTAGTTTCCAACAAGGTCGAGGCCAAGGTTTGGGTTCTAGGGTGCATCCTCCCAGGGCATCGGTTGGTGGTGGACAGGGACACCCTCAGTGTGAAAAGTGTGGAAAGAATCACACTGGTGCTTGTAGGAAGGATTCGAGTTTATTTTACGGGTGTGGTGACAAGAACAATAAGGTTGCCGATTGTCCTAAGAACGCCCTAAAAGGTCAAGCTCAGACGGCTTAAGGTGGACAGGGCCAAAAAAGATCTCCCCAAGGTGTTGCCCCAAGAAACAACAGGTTCTATGCACTTCATGCCCGTCAAGAGGTGGAGGAAACTCCAGATGTTGTGACTGGTATGTTAAATGTCTTTGATTTTGATGCTTATGTTTTGCTTGACCCGGGTGCAAATTATTCTTTTGTGCCTCCTTTGTAGGCCATTCAATTTCTTGGTTTATACTCATGTGGGTGAATCTGTTATTGCACATAGAGTCTATCGTGGTTGTCCAGTTTTTGTGTTGCACAAAGTTTTCCCGTGTGACCTTGTGGAACTTGAGATGTTTGATTTTGACATGATTCTTAGGATGGATTGGTTGCATGCATCATATGCCTCTATAGATTGTAGAACCCAGAAGGTCAAGTTCCAACCTCCTGATGAGCCCATTCTTGAATGGAAGGGTAGTGACTCCTCTATTAAAGGTCGATTTATTTCCTACCTCAAGGCCTGGAAATTGATTTTCTAAGGATGTATTTATCATATTGTGAGGGTCAAGGATATGGAGTCTGAGACACCTACCTTTGAGTAGGTTCCAGTGGTGAATGCGTTTTCAGATGTGTTTCCCGAAGACTTGCCCGGTATTCCTCTCGAAAGGTAAGTAGAATTTGGCATAGATCTTCTCCCGGATACTCAATCTATCTATATTCCCCCTTATTGTATGGCGCTAATGAAGTTGAGAGAGTTAAAGGATCAACTAAAGGACTTGTTGGAGAAAGGTTTCATTAGGCCAAGTATATCATCGTGGGGTGCTCCTGTATTATTTGTGAGAAAGAAGGATGGGTCTTTTCAAATGTGTATTGATTATAAACAACTGAATAAAGTGACCGTTAAAATTAAGTATTTGTTGCCCAGGATTGATGAGTTGTTCAACTAGCTTCAAGGGGCTACTTACTTCTCAAAGATTGATGTTCGTTCCGGGTACCATCAGTTTGAGTGTGACTTTCCCAAGACAGCCTTTCGGACAACGTATAGGCACTTTGTGTTTGTGGTGATGTCGTTCGGCTTAACCAATGCTCCGGCCGTGTTCATGGATCTAATGAATCGGGTGTTCAAGCCATCTCTCGATAGTTTTGTAGTGGTCTTTATTGATGACATTCTCATTTACTCCCAAAGTGAACAGAAGCACGGGGATCATTTGAGAATGGTTTTACAAAACTTTAGGGAAAAGAAGTTGTATTCCAAGTTTAGTAAATGTGAATTTTAGTAGGGTGAAGTGGCCTTTCTTGGTCATGTGGTGTCCGGTGATGGTATCAAAGTGGATCCGAAGAAGACCAAGGCCGTGAAAAATTGGTCCAGGCCGTTGACTTTTTCAGATATTCGAAACGTTCTAGGGTTGGTTGGCTATTATAGAAGGTTCGTTGAGAGGTTCTCATTTATTGCGTCTCCATTGACTAAATTGACCCAAAAAAAGACAAAGTTTGTGTGGTCGGATAAATGCGATAAAGTTTTCAAACTTTGAAGGATCGACTTACGTCGGCTCCCGTCTTGATTCTACCAAATGGCTTTGAGGGTTTGTGGTGTATTGTGATGCCTCACGGATTGAGTTAGGTTGTGTGATTATGCAACATGGTAAGGTAATAACTTATACCTCAAGACAGTTGAAGGTGCATGAGCATAATTACCCAGTGCATGACCTTGAGTTGGCGGCAGTAGTCTTTGCCTTGAAGATTTAGAGGCACTATTTATATATGGGGTTCATGTTGATGTGTTCACCGATCATAAGAGTTTGCAATATGTATTCACCCAAAGGGATCTTAACTTGAGGCAAAGGAGGTGGTTGGAACTCATAAAGGACTACGTCATGAGTGTTCAATATCATCCTGGCAAGGCCAATGTGGTAGCTGATTCTCTTAGTAGACTATCTATGGGTAGTATGGCACATGTAGAAGAGAAGGAGAGGAATTAGCAAGGGATGTTCACTGGTTGGCTAGGTTAGGTGTTAGATTGGCCGACTATAATGATGGCGGTATCCATGTTCGAAATGAGGCCGAACATTTGGTGGTTGTTGATGTGAAAGCTAAGCAAGATTTGGATCCATCGTTAGTAGAATTGAAGAAGTTGGTTGCCAAGAAGGAGATTGAAGTGTTCTCCTAAGGGGGAGATGGTGTACTTCGGTATCAAGACCGATTGTGTATTCTAGATGTGGATGGTCTTCGAGAGGTGATCATGAGCGAAGCTCACAACTCTCATTACTCTATACATCCGGGATCCACTAAGATGTATTGAGGTTTGAAAGTGGTTTATTGGTGGTATGGAATGAAGAAGGATATAGCCAAGTTTGTATCAGAGTGCCCGAGTTGCCAACAGGTGAAAGTGGAGCACTAAAGGCCTGGTGGCCTAGCTTAGGATATCGAGATCCCCACTTGGAAGTGGGAGGATGTGAACATGGACTGTGTGGTTGGGTTGCCTCGGACCCGAAGGAAATTTGACTCCATTTGGGTTATCATTGTTCGGATGACAAAATTGGCTCACTTTCTAGCAGTTAAAACCATTTTTGGTGCCGAGTATTATGCAAGGCTATATATCCAAGAATTGGTGAGGTTGCATGGTGTGCCTAGGTCCATCATCTCGGATCATGGCACCCAATTCACTTCTCACTTTTGGAGGTTGTTTCAGAGGGCACTTGGCACTAAAATTAAGTTGAGCTCCGCTTTCCATCCTCAAATTGATAGGCAAGCTAAGAGGACAATTCAAACCTTGGAGAACATGTTGAAGGCGTGTGTGTTGGAGTTCAAAGGTAATTGGGAAGACCACTTACAACTCATTGAGTTTGCCTATAATAATAGCTTCCATGCTAGCATTGGTATGGCACCGTTTGAGGCCTTGTATGGGAGAAGGTGTAGGTCACCGATGTGGTGGTTTGAATTGGGAGAGATGGCATTGGTTGGCCTGGATTTAGTGTTGAAGGCTATGGAAAAGGTGAACGTGATTAGAGAAAGGTTGAAGATGGCACAAAGTCGCCAAAAGTCCTATTCGGATGTTAGGAAGAGGGATCTTGAATTTCATGATGGTGATTGGGTGTATGTGAAGGTTTCGCCTATGAAGGGTGTGATGCGTTTTGGTAAGAAGGGAAAGCTAAGCCCCCGATATATTGGCCCTTATGAGGTTATGGAGAGGATTGGAAACGTGGCCTATAGGTTAGAGTTACCTCTGGACTTGAGTTCCATTCATCTTGTCTTCCATGTGTTTATGTTGAGGAAGTTAGTCGGTGATCCTAGCACTATTGTTCCTTTGGAGGGAATTGGGGTTGAGAAGAACTTGGCCTATGAGGAAGTCCCGGTGGAGATTTTGGATAGGCAAGTGAAGTGGCTCCGTAACAAGGATGTGGCTTCGGTGAAGGTGCTTTGGACAAATCAACACGTGGAAAGCGCTACTTGGGAGGCAGAGTTGGACATGATGAAGTGATATCCCCATCTTTTCTAATCTACTCAAGCGTAAGGTACTAGGTTCTTTCCCTTCTAAAAGTCCTAATTCTTTCACTCTTGAGTCTCATGACATGACATGCATACATGTGCACAAAAATGATTTTTACGATGTTTGAATGATTTGAATACATTTTGACATGGGTTTTAAAAAACTTCATGATCTTCAAGTGATGAACTATGTATTATACCTTGTGTTCGGACGGTTCATGTCTTTAGTCAAGCTTTCAAGCCTTGTTGTTGCACTTTCGGGGACGAATGTTCGCAAGGGGGAGATGATGTAAGGACCCGGATTTTTGAACGACTTATCGGACCTCATAATGTTGGCCCACGAGAATATTTGACCAAGCTTCGCGCCATGGGAGGCCCACACGGGCAGTGTGAAGCCACACGGTCCGTGTGGCCTCCAGTGGAGAGGTACTTGGCCATAATTTTGATTATGGCGACTTGATAGAGTTTCGTGCTACGTGAGGGCACACGGCCACCCACACGTTTCGTGTGGTGTGTCACGGGCCATGTCGCCCACCATATAGCTCGCGACATGAATTTTTTCTAAATATGAAATTACCGTCTTGTAACTTTTCATGCAGAACATTTTCTAAGTGGTGTTTCACGGTCCTTGGCACGACCAGTGTAGTGTCACACTGGTCATGTGGTTGTCCGTATAGCATCCCTTAACTTCGAAAAAATTCTAAATGTTAATGTTACAAAATCTGTCTAAGTGCTGTCCACAGTTACTCTTCACGGTCCGTAAAGTGCGACATGAACCGTGTAGGCGCCCGTGTGGCCTTGAAGACCCAACTTCCATCTGTTTCATTAATGGCTTTTACGTAAATACAATTTATTTCAAATGTGTTTCAAGATCTTTTTACCTATCCTAAGCCTCAAAATCAGCTTATACTACTTCATTCTCATTCATTCTCATCAGACACATCCTCACTCTTAAATCATTCCTAAAAATCTTCCTTAAGCTCTCCTCTCAAGACTCAAGATTCAAGCTAGGGTTCATTTGAGGGTTTCAATTTCAAGCTAGATTTTTCTCAATTTCGGCTTTTCAATCAAGGTATGTGGGATTGATTCTTGGTTCCTTTCAACCAAGAAGACCCAAAATCTTTTCAATTGATTTTCATGAGTCTTAGCTTACTTTAATTGTAGGTTTTCATTATTTGATTTTATTAAATTCAATTAATGTATGGGCTGGACTTTATTCATGATTTTAATTTATTTTAAGCTCTATGATGATGATTTACATTGAGGTTATGAAATTATGAATATGCATGTCCCCTTTAAAGCTTGATTTATGCATGGGTAATCTATATTGTGGTTTAAATGTGGATTAAATTATGGATTTACTTTAATATCATATTATAATGCTGATTTTAGATTGAATTTATATTACCTATGTTATTCTCACATCATGCGTTGTATTCACATTCATGAGCATTGCTCTTTATGGAAATTATGAAGTGGTTAAGCCCAATTATGTTTTATAAAATGATTATGATAAGATATTGGTTAGGACAAGAATATGATCACATGTATGTCAATGACTTTTAGCTCTTTGAGCATCTTGAGCACTTGCACCATCTTGTATATGTAAATGAGTTATTCCTTGCATGAGTATCATGATTTTGATTTATGGTTTGGCTTTGAGCCTAATTGTGCATTAAACGGATTTGAAATGAATATCATATCTCTTGAAAGCACGTATACGTATAAGTATTCATGTGGGATGTTTTGACTTAGCACCGATGGATTGGGGGCATCAGGCTATCCCCAAGGATCCTCTTCCTTTCCTCAAACTATGGGCCAAGATAGGAATAGAAGCCATTACCGAAATGACTAGGTCGTAAGGAATGGTTACTCGTTTTGTTTTGATATGATATGATTTCGGAAAATCCTTCTGAAATGGTATGTTCCATAAGGAAGGTGACCATCCATCGAATTGGGGGTCCCGTAAAGTGTGATGTAGATTACCTTTGGCAAGTAATCTTGTCCCTATCGATGGGATGTCTCTATCGGTCTAACTCGTGTAATAGCTCGCATGGGTTTGATTTGTCGGTTATAGTCCATTCCCACTATATATATATATATATATATATATATATATATATATGAGCATTATTGCATTTTCATGCATCATGAATATCATGGCATATTGTATACTATTCTCCTTTGGATATATGACTATTCTAGATTGTGTGCTCTTGTCATCTAACATTGAAATGCAGGTTTGATAAGTCATGTGCATAACATGCCCGCATACTTTGTAAACATAGTAACACATATTTTATGCCTACATGATTTTACCATGTATGGATCGAGTGCCCCAACAATCCACCCTTTGACGAATAGATCGACTCCGAAAAGTTGATTTTATGGTGAGTCCTATCTTTCAAGGATAAGCCACCTTCCTTCTATCCCTGTTATTTATGTTTATTTGAGTAATTGAGGGTGAGCTCGGGACATGTCTTGGCCCCCATCCCATCTTAACTAGAGGCATTGTTGGACATCTTGTCGACCTTTATGGACTTATATACGCAATGTTGTGGTTAGAGTTTATTATTTCAACTATCTATTGACTATGACTATCTTTTTTGACTATGAAGATTATGTATGTTTATGCGTTCGGTGTGGAAGGCCCCTTCCCTCATGATACCCCCATAGAGTGAGTCCTACTTTCCCGCTCCGTAGAACTGTGTGTTTATTTCTTGAATGCATTTTTGAACCGATGATGTGGTTTTGGTTATTTTAAGTCTTGTTTGGGGACCCTCGGGTTCCCATTCGCCGTGTCATTTCTAGGCCCTAGGTCCAGGTCATGACAATATAGTACAATCCCAAATTATTTCTCAAAGCAACTACAATCAACTAGTTTAATTAAATATTTTGATACTATAGTCTAACATACCAATCCTTGTGGATCGACCCCGACTCTTATAAAATTGGATTTGTATTTCTAACGACCGCCTACTCTTCCAATTGTAGAGGGGTAGTTTGAGTATTATCACCCATACACACAAACCATATATACAATATTCGACATTTCAGACTCAATGGAATCATCAAAACTCAAATCCAAGATCTTCTTGACCTAGAATCGAATAAGTCACAACTAGACCAATTTAAGGCACTGAAATACCAAAATGCTACTAGAACACTAAATAATTATGAGGAAACTCATTCCAGCACTAAAATCATATCCCAAAACAAGTTGAACCATCAGAAATCCAATTCAAGCACTTGAACTCAAAATTTTGACCAAAGTCAATTTTCAACTTCGAACCTAAAATCCACATAACGACTCAAAATTGATTCTGACAACTCTCCTAGGCCAATTTCCACATTCTAGAACTGATAAAATTGACGAAATTCCATTCCAGGACTCGAATCTCCAAATGATTCAAAAATTACAAATTACGTAATTTAAGCCTTCAAAGCTCAATTTTTTAGCAAAAGCCCCACTTTTTACAAGGATTTCAAAAACCCAACTTTCAAAATCAATCAAATATGACTCAGGACAACTATCAAGAGACGTAACATGATAGTTTTATCAAAGATGACCTTCAGGGTCATTATAGATCTATAGAACCTTCCATGGTCTGCAGAAGCTTCTACGGGCCATAGAAACCCTCCTTTTAAAATTAGACCTTTGAATTCCTAGGTGTATGACCAAGCTTTTATAGGCCGCCCTGCTAAATCTTACATAAAGTATTGTGGTTAGGGTTTAGGGCTTGAAAACTATGAAACATATCTACAGTTGTAAATGAAACTGTGGATCGTGAACCCACTGAGACCTTGGGACTTGGATCTACAAAAGACCATCTATCGATGGTATACTTTTATATGGCCCTGTAATATCCCGTAAGTTAGAAAGTCAAAATAAGTAAAAATATATAGATAAAGATTTTACTAGTGTAGGTTGTACGAGCACCATCTACGGATCGTATACCATATGGGTCATAGATGGGCCTCCGTAGATGGCAAAAGTACCTTCAAAATTTTTGAAAAGAATTGATGAACCATGAGTAGATAGAACGATTCGTAAAAGGAACTATGACTCAGAAATTGAAGTTCATAGAAGTAGAGTTGAGCTTGGAGAAAATTTGGATTGTAGGACTTATATTATGATTGAATAGGACGATCCCGTAAACGAAAATATGGGTCGTGGTTGGGGCTCATGGAATCCTCCAACACTTCACAAAATTTAAGAAAAATAAGGCAGTTCACGAAAGGGTCTTTACGACTCATAGAAGTTTGTACGAGTCGTAGGTATGGCTCGTAGATTGGGTCGTGAACACTTGTAAGTTTTGCTAAATATAAAGGATGTCTACAAGGGACATTTACAATCCGTAGAAAGATCTATGGTCCGTAAAAGTGGAGCATGGTTGAGATTCTGCAGCATAAAATTTTTGTCTGAGTTTTATCAATGAACACTACACTCCATATAAGTAACTATGGTCCATAGAAGAGTCTCGTAGACCTTGTCCTACATAAATTAATTAAGGATATTTTTTACTTTTTATGCCCTTCTATCCCCTAAACTATGTCTTTTTGATCCTATTGATTCATCTATAATCGTTTTTATAATATTATTCTACCTCATTCTCGAATTTCTCACCTAAGACCCCAAATTCTCCTAAATTTTCTTCTTTCTCAAGATCCATTGGGGAATAAGCTAGGGCATCAAGTCTTACCATCGAATTCTCAATTTTCTTCAAGTATCGCACCCAAGATATGCAGAATTCATCCATGGGACCCTTTCACCTCACTTAAGATTTGTGGGTATTCATCCATGAGTCTTTTTTACCGCTGGAGCCCAAAGAAAGTTCAACTTTTCAATCAAATTCAATTATATAATTTAATGGGTTTTGAGGTATTCTCTTCCAATTACATGAACTAAGTTTTGTTAAATGATTTTTTATTTGATTATGCTTGGATTGCTATTAATTCAATGATTTTGATGACTTATAAATAAAATTTCTACAATTTCTAGGGTTTGTGAGTATCAATATGGGCTCCTATAATCATGATTTCAATTGATGATTTTAATTATAATTATGCATAATTTTATTAAATTACATATTTTTAGAATCATTTGAGATAGAACCATGACAATTATCCTAGTCCATTATGAACTATGAATATGAATAAAAAAGAACTTCACCCAAGTTTCATGTAAATACTTAATTATGATTTATGAAAGTTCATATAGAATGAATGGATGTTGGTGAAAGAATTTTTTCGGCTAATCATGAATTTAATATTGTGATAAGGACAATTCTCATGTTGGTTGGATTACTAAGGTTTTAATGAGTTACTCTATATGAATGGTGATCTTAGTGACTCAAGTTATGATTCGCTCTCATTGATTTGATGTACTATGATTTACTATTCCCTTTGGATTTGGCTTAGAACCAAGAAGGTTTGAGGTGAGATTTGATCCAGAAAACATAAGGTTATCTTATCAAGAGAATTCTAATAGTAACCTCTAGCCCGAAACCATGTGCTACAATAAGTTCTTATAGATTTTCTTGTGGATCCACATATGACCCATAATGTTGAATGAATATACCATCACAAAGCCTATCTTGGAATATTAGCCTCTCCCTTCTTGATGTGAAAGTTACACCGGATTTCATATTATATCTCACATGGTCTTATTTTTCAGATAAAGTTGATGTCTCACAAAAAGACTAAGTTATTTCAAGCTTTACTATGATTTGATGCATTGACTATGTGTTCTACTTATGCTTTCATCTTATGTTTTAATCAAGTTCTACCACATGCTCATTGATTGTGGTCTTGCATCTTAGGTGTTTATATTTTATGCTACTTATGTTTACCTCATGCATATTGCTCACTTACTTAGTACATTCAAAGTACTAACACATACTTCTTTGCCTATATTACATCATAATGTAGGGGCCGGAAATCACTCTGTTTCTCACCTATTCGTGAATAGCTTTGGAGTTCATTAAAGATTGATTGATGATTCCTCATGCTCTGAGGGAAACCCTATCATGATATTTTGCTATTCCTAGACTTTATGGTTACTTTGAGACTATTTCTTTTTTTTATTGAGCGTGAGCTAGAAACATGTTCTATGTCCCTGCCTATGTTAGTTCTAGTAAAGGCATATTCGATGTATGAAGTCTATGTTTTCTTTCCTTTTGACTTGTGGTTGCTTCTTTCCTATTGGAGTATTTGAATTGAGTTTTTATCTCTTGCCTATTGTAGATTTGTAATGATACTTCTTACCTAATGTGTACTTATTGATATGCTATGATGACTTGATTAGGGTCCTTCGGGATTCCAATCTCCGTGTCACACCTAGGGTCCAACTTGGGTTGACAAGCCCATCCTATTCAATCATGAAAAAAGTACCGAGCCTAGGTTCTCAGTACCTCAGAACTAGGAGACCCTTATATAATCCATACAAAGTCCTACGTATGAGTTATAGAGCTGTCTCGTGGAATTAGTTGGGATTGTCATTGCAGAACTTCAATTCCACGAACTCCTGTCAATAGTTAGTAAATGATTTTATGGGCCATTGATGTTATGTGTGGCATCCAATTTTCTACATAAATCATATATATTCCTGGATTTTCTTGTCTATATGAGTTAAATTATTTCGGATGTTACATCTAATTTACACAAACACTTCGTGTGTTCATACATTTTAAGAATAATTCTAGATATAACAATATCCTAAAATATATTTTATCCTTATTTAACATGATAAAAGGCATTTTTGAATATATAAGACATTTATGAGTTTCATAAATGAATATCATGATCATACATTACATAGGACATGATCGAAAAGATTGAATTTGTTTAATTTTTTCAATGTTCTTTTCCTTCAAAGTACCTTGAGCCATAAATTGGAAAGTATTACTATGGTAATAGATCAATAACCTTGTTCTAATTAATGAGGTTAAGTCACCTTTACTTGTTCATGTATTTGAGTAAGTCCTCATGACTGATGAAGATGTCTACAAATTGTTCTCTCACTGTGGTGAAATTGAACAAGTGGATATCATCAGGTAACTTGAGTTTTCTTGTATTTCCTCTACACCAAAGTTGTGATCTCAAGTTGATTATTGCTTGTGTTGTTCGAGAATTTATTCTCAAAATTGATCTATTTAAGTTGTATGATTGATGCAAATTTTTAGCCGATTGTATTTCGTTTGTATGACCTATTGTAATTTTGCCTTGTGAAATATATCATCAATAAGACATGTGTTAGTCATTTTCCCCCTGTTACTTCTTTGGAACATTATGAAATGTCAACAAGAGTTGATTAGATGCTATAGTTCTTAAGGAAGTTTCACCCTACTCTTAGTAAATGACACTGTATTTCAGATTGAAAGAGAGTTAGTTTCTTGAAGATTTGTTTAATAACAAGTAGGCGCTCTTAGTAACATGAAAGGTTAAAGGTGTGACAGTCTTTTTGTAAAAATATTTTATTGTGTGTGGGATTGAAATATGCTCCAAACTCATATTAGGACTAGCTAATTTTATTTATTTGATTATGAAATACAATAAATTGATCTATAGGAGGTGAGTAGATGTCACGCCCCGGGAGGGTACCCTTGTCGTGGCGGCACTCAGAGACTATTGTTAGTCCCCAGGCGAATCACTTAGCATCATCACATCATTCAATCAATAAACTCTACTGAATAGTGGAAAGTATAAGTAAGTAAATGGGCACATCTCATCTAAAGTCTCAATATGAATAGATAATGATACAAGCTAGTGGAAAGAACTAGCTCACAATCTTAACATCAACGCTTAAATAGATAATAATACAAGCTAGTGGAAAGAACTAGCTCACAATCTTAACATCAACGCTCAACCATCGTCTATAAAACCTCTATT
The DNA here is from genome assembly GCA_029948455.1 of Solanum rostratum. Lineage (NCBI taxonomy): Eukaryota > Viridiplantae > Streptophyta > Magnoliopsida > Solanales > Solanaceae > Solanum > Solanum rostratum. Next base: position 53,563,733 of record CM057053.1, read on the forward strand.
ACTAATCATGTGGTGCCAATGACAGACCCATGACTACCCAAATTCAAATAAAGGAAATAGTCCAATCTAACTCTAAAGCATGATGAAAATAAAAGCAATGGATCCTACGGAGTAGGGGAGGCTCGCCAAATCATCTTTGAATCTCAGATCTTAAATAGAGAGCCTATTGACGATCTCTAGTGCCTTCCTCTTCATCATAAAATGATGCAGTCCAGAATGGACATCAGTACTTAGAATGTACTGGTATGTAAAATAGCTGAGTGAAACAGAAACAAGTAGAATAATATGGAAACTACATCGACTCAAAATAAATATCGAATAACATCAAATCGTCAAATGTCTATCTATGCAAGAATAAAGAGTAGACAAGTGACACATCAACAACTCAAACTCATCAGTCATCTCAGACTCATATCAAAGGAGCTCACCTCCTCTCATCTCATCTCATCTCATCTCATCACGACTCAGAGTACTCAAGGTAGGAAATTTATGGAAGTTTCTCTTATCCGACAACACTCACTTATGAGCCAGTGAATGTACAACAATCATCCTGATTTTGCCACAGTGGTTCCAAACTTGCCTAGTAGGGAATGCTCAAAAACCATATCAGCTAATCCAATATGGAGTCAAAACTCAGTAAGTCCTCTATTGTTGCAGGGGCTATTACTATCGAGGGAACCATAATATATGTGATGGTTCTATACCTCACCTACATTTGGCGACGTAGTTTGACGAGTTCGAGTCGGACTAACTCTCGCTCGTTCGGTGCTCGATACTCCTCCCATGACTCAATGCTCATAAAACCTCCATCTCAACCAATCTCATAAGGACTCGCTCCCCGTCAACAACCGGTATCTCATAGGGGCTTTAACCCTCTCATCAATCAATCTCATCAATGACTCAAGATTTACAACAATCATTAGGAAGAAATTGAATAGACACATCGGTCGAGTTCATTTATAGAGTCTCATAAGACAATCAAATTCTATCAACTCATCATCATTCTCTCATCACAATTGTAATGACTCGTTAGGTCATTTTAAAAATAAATACTCTCTCTTTCATAAAAGATTCTTTTCGTAAATTTAAATTAAAAATTTAGAACTATTCGATAATTACGGTCATTTAGTTGATGGTTAATTTTAGATAATTAATGTAGTTGGTGGATTAAAATAATATTTTAGTTACCCTATACTATTTATTCCATATTTATCAAAAATAGGTTAATAGAATTTGTCACTTTTAGTATATTAAAATAAGTAAATAAGAAGGGGAAAAACGAAAAAGAAAAAAAAAAGAAAAAAAATAGGGATAAAAGGGTTGAAGGAGGCAGAACACCCCTAAAACAGAAAAAAAAAGTTGGGAATGTAGAAAACAAAACAACGAAGAAACGCAGAATAGAAAAGAGGCGTGGGAAGGAAAAGAAAGAAAAAGAAGAGAAGAAAAATTATGATTTTTATCCCAAAACATCAAGGTAATTATTCTCATCCTTTCTATTAAGTTTTCATGAGACTATGAATAAATTTTTAGGATAGAAATGTGTATAATTTATGTTAAAATTAAGAAAATATAGCCCTAGGGTTCTTAGAATAAAATTTTGATTTGGGGGTTGAATAACGATTCGTTTTAGCTGAAATTTGACGTATACGTTTAGTTTATTATGGGTAAACATAATCTGAAAGAAATTTTCAAATTCGAATTTGAGTGCTTGAGATTACTTTGACTCGATGAAAAAAATTAAGTATAGTAATATGGGTGTCATTGGATTCCTATTCTTATATAGATTATGTATTTGAACAGAATTTGATCATCTGAAAGCATTACGAAAGACTCAAGATTCGGAGTGTTATTATATTAATTGAGGCAAGTGAACTTTCAAAACTTTGTAATTCTCGTAGGATTCTCAAATTATCCTTTCTTAAATGTGTGATTCATGAAATATTTTAATACTATAAAAATAAGGTGATTAAATATAAATGTGAGTTGGTGTGGTGCGGTGACACTTGAATTGAAAATGTGGCTAAGTGATGAGAATTCTATTTTGAGATATATATTGTTGTGGTTGGTGATTATGAGTAGATTTGTTGTGGACTTCATCTCATGTTCATTCATTCTATGTCACATATTTGCATTAGTTCTGGACATTGATATGAGTGAGATGGTAAAAGTTGGGGCCGGGGCCTTTCCTGATCGATGATATTATGCCGAGATCTTTGCCGGCGAGATTGTGATGTTGAGATCATTACTAGTAATATTGTGATGCCGAGGTCTTTGTCGGCGATGATATTATGCCGAGGTATTTACCGACGAGATTGTGATGTTGAGATCTTTACTAGTGATATTGTGATGCCAAGGTCTTTGCCGGCGATGATATTATGCCGAGGTCTTTACCGGCAATGTTGTGATGCTGAGGTATTCTTCAGTGATGTTATGATGCCGAGGTCATTGCCGGCGATTATTGCATAAGCATTGGATCTCATCCTTGCATATTCTTGTATGGCATGATGTTATCCCTGTGATTGACTGTGTTATCACTTGTGAGTTTGGCTTGTGATTTTGAATTGTGACATTGTGAAAACTATCTTTATTATGTATTATGCGTTGCTGGGCTGGACTGATTTTCTGTGCAGGTTATAGTTGTGGAGGTCGGTTGGGATGAAAGGAGTTTGTGTATTCTATTGGACTTGCTTTGTTTTGTTAGTTGACTTGCTAGGTATTGTGTGGTTTGTACTCACCCCTTGCTTCTACATTTTTGTAGGTTATGCGCTCAGATCTTTGTGATACTCTTTCTTCTTTTTTTATCCGAGGCTTTCTTTGGAGATTAGTGAGGTAGCTATTTGTCATCTCAGCGAGCCTTATCCTCCTATTCATGATCTTGTTCTACTTTAGAGACAACATCATCTGTAACTTGTATTTTTTTCAAATCCATTGTAACACATTAGAGGCTTGTGCACGTGACAACCAGGTCTTAGGGGATTTTAATTAAGTTGACTTATCATTACTAGTTAAAATTTTCACTTTGTATTATCCTATCATATTTTATGGTTATAATTGGGTTTTAGGCTGACTTGTCTCGGTGGGATAAAATGAGTGTCATTTCGCTCACGTCCATTTTTGGGTCGTGACAACAACCAACAATCTCAATTTAAGGCTCTAGACTCAATTCTCAAGTTCATTATGCATGATTCTCAAATTAGTCATGTAGGGTTATGCAAGTTCTCATGGAAAATGTTCAATTCAAGAAAACAATTTGTATGATGATTATCAACATAGAAAACATGTCATTTCAAGAAAAATTTTAAGAAAAATCATTAAGGATCATGCATGTAGACTCTCCAAATCATCAACTCATCTATGACCATCTATGGGGCACATGAGAGAACAATCCCATGCTTTTAGTTTAGCCTTACTTACCTGGGATGCAACTATCAACCAAGCACATCAAGGATCTCTTCTCGAATCTCTCAACTCAAGCTCTTCTCCTCTTTCCTCAAGCCCTAGCCTTAGTAGAATGTTGGAATAGGACTTAGAATGAGGGTTTTAGACTATTTTTACGTTAGAATGACCTTATTAGATCATGTATAGAGTTTAGGAGGAGTGGAGAATTTACCGGAATGCCCCTCATAAAAATTTAGAAATTTTCAACTTAGAAAAGACCTTATCCGCGATGTAGATGGTCGCGTACTGTGTATTTTAGAAAAATAAGTTTTTGAACGAATTTTCTTAATCCTGTCGAAAATTTTAAAAAGAATACAAGTGCTGGTCCGCGATGGAGGCGCGACGCGCTCCTGTCGGGTACCAACACTATCTTGCGCTTCGAATCGAAAAATTATCTTTTGCTCAGGTTACTCTAAAAATCGACTGAGACCATTTTCCCGCTCTATTTTTTGTGCTGATCACAAATCTGGCCTCGAATTTGCCATACGGCTATTGGAAGATGCGTCACGCGCATACCCTCTCTCTAGGGGTATTTTGGTAATTCTATCGGGCATTACATCATCCCCCCTTATGATCATTCGTCCTCGAATGATGAGTAAAGGTGGATATTAAGGCACGAATAAACTCAAAACTCATCTCAACACTCAATTCAATCAATCGAACTCTCGACTCTTCCTCGACCTCAATCAATGCCACTCAAACTTACGAATAGGAGGTCACATCATGAATAGGTATATTAATATAGTGAAGGGTAAGAAATTTACCTTCAACACTCTCATCAGTTGGCATGAATTAATGCGGATACTTGGCTTTCATCTCTTCCTCAGCTTCCTATGTGGCTTCCTCAATGAATTGATTCTTTCATAGGACTTTGACTAAGGCTATCTCTTTGTTCCTCAACTTACAGATTTGACGATCAAGGATTTAAACTAGAAGCTCTTCGTAAGATAGTCTATATTTCACTCCATTGCTATCAACAGGGATCACCAAGGCAGGATTTCCCAAGCATTTCATTAACATCGACACATGGAATACCAAATGGATATCATCTAACTCGGGAGGCAACTCTAACTCATAAGCAACCTTCCCAATCCTCTTCACGATCTAATATGGTCCAACATAGTGTGGACTTAACTTTCCCTTCTTCCCAAATCTCAGGACATCGGTCATAGGTGACACTTTCAAATACACCCAATCATCTACCTCGAACTCTAAGTCTCTTCTCCTCACGCCGGTATAAGATTTTTGGCAACTCTGGGCATTCTTTAACCTCTCTCTAATGAACTTGACCTTCTTCATCGATTGGTGAACAAGATCAGGCCCAATCAACTCTACTTCTCCAACCTCAAACCACCCAATTGCTGATCTACATCTCCTCCCATACAAGGCTTCGTAAGAAGCAATTTGAATGCTTGCATGATAACTATTGTTATATGAAAATTCAATCAATGGCAGTTGATCATCCCAAATTTCCCTTGAAATCAAGAACACAAGCTCTCAACATGTCCTCTAATATTTGAATTGTACGCTCTGCCTATCCATCTGTCTATGGATGAAAGACTGTGCTCATGGTCACCTTAGTACCCAATCTTTTTTAGAATGATCACCAAAACTGGGAGGTAAATTGAGCTCTCCTATCCAAGATAATGGAAAATGGACCCCATGCAACCTCGCAATCTCCCAGATATACAACTTGGCATATTCCTCCGCAGTGTTTGTTGTCTTAACTGCCAAGAAGTGAGCCGATTCGGTCATCCTATCCACAATCACCCATATCGAATCATGTTATTTTCGAGACCTTGGCAGACCGGTAATGAAGTCCATACTGATCATCTCCCACTTCCATTCCAGAATCTCAAAGTTCTGAGGTAATCCACATGGCCTCTAATGCTCGACCTTCACTTATTGGCAATTTAGGCATTTGAAACAAACTCTGCAATATCCCTCTTCATTCCACTCCACCAATAGACTTCTCTCAAGTCATGGTACATCTTGGTAGAACCTGGATGAATGGAATATCTAGTGTTGTGGCCTTCTGCCATGATTTTGTCTCGAATGCCATCAACGTCTGGAACACACAACCTACTTTGATACCTCAACACTTATCTCCCCCTTTGGAGAAGACCATCACTTTCTGTTTATGGACAACCTTCTTCAATTGGAGTATGACAGGATCTTGGTCTTGCTTTTCTTTCACTTCTGTAGCTAAGGATGAAGTAGATCCATCCTGAACATTAACTCCCCCTTTATCATTCTCCTCAAGTTGAACTCCCAATCGAGCCAACTGATGCACTTCCTTGGCTAGATCTTCCTTCCTTCCTCCACATGGATTGTACTACCCATTGACAACCTGCTAAGAGCATCAACAACAACGTTAGCTTTACCTGGGTGGTAGTGGATGCTCATGTCATAATCCTTGAAAAATTCCAACCATCTCCTCTGTCGCAGGTTGAGCTCTTTATGACTGAAAACATACTACAAGCTCTTATGGTTAGTGAACACATGCACATGCACTCAATACAAGTAGTGGCACCAGATTTTAAGTGCAAACACCACTGCTGCCAACTCGAGATCATGGGTTGATAGTTCATTTCATGAACCTTGAGTTTCCTAGAAGCATAGGCTATCACATTCCCTCTCTGCATCAGTACGCATCCCAATCCAACCCTCGAAGTATCACAGTAGATTACAAAGTCCTCTGTCCCATCGGGTAGGGTAAGGACCGGTGCAGTAGTTAACCTTGTCTTCAATTCTTGGAAACTCTTCTCATATTCCTCTCACCACTGAAACTTGACCTTTTTCTAAGTCAATTGCGTCAATGGCGCGGATAAGAAAGAAAATCCCTCAACAAATCTGCGGTAGTAGCCTTCAAACCCCAAGAAACTTCTTATGTCAGTTGGAGTGGTCAGCCTGGGCCAGTTCTTAATCGCTTCAATCCTTGGGGCATCCACTTGAATACCATCACCGAAAACAACATGGCCTAGGAAAGCCGCTGACTTAAGCCAAAACACGCACTTTGAATTTTGCATACACTCATGTTCCTTAAGAGTTTGGAGGACAACTCTGAGGTGGTTAGCATCCCCCTCCTCACTTCTCAAATACACCAAAATTTCATCGATGAAAACAATCACAAACATATCAAGATATTGTCTGAATACTCTATTCATCAAGTCCATAAAGGTGGCAGGTGCATTCATCAACCAAAAGAACATGAACAAGAACTCAAAATGGATATACCTAGTCCTAAAGGCTTTCTTTGGAATATCACATTCCCTCACCTTCAACTGGTGGTAGCCAGATCTAGGGTCTATCTTGGAGAAACAAGAGGCACACTGAAGTTGGTCAAACAAATCATCTATCTTTAGGAGAGGATATTTGTTCTTTATCATGACCTTGTTCAGTTTCCTATAGTCAATACACATTCTGAGAGACCCATCTTTCTTTCTCATGAATAGGATAGGAGCATCCAAAGGAGAAACACTTGGCCTAATGAAGCCCTTCTCTAGAAAATCTTTCAGCTGCTCTTTCAACTCAGCGGGGACCATCCTATAAGGTGGAATCAAAATAGGATGGGTATCAGGAAGAACATCAATCCTAAAGTTGATCTCCCTACCACGAGGGACTCCAGGCAGATCATCAGGAAACACTTCTGGAAACTCATTAACGATCAGGAATGACTCAAGAGTAAGAGACTCAACATCATCAGATTTAAATCGCATGAGGTGATAGATACAACCTTTGGAAATTAACTTTCTGGCTCTAAGATATGAGATAAACTTTCCTCTAGGTGCTACAGAAACATCCTTCCACTTTAGAATCGGCTCATTCAGAAATTGGAACTTAATGGTTCGGGTTCTACAATCAAAAAAGGCATAACAGGCGTGAAGCCAATCCATGCCAAGAATCAAATCAAAATCAACCATCTCCAACTCAATCAAATCAACTAGAGTATCCCTATGATGGATGGACACTACACAAACTCTATTGATTCTCTCAACTCGAATAGACTCACCCACTAGAGTAGAAACATCAAAGGGTTCAAGAAGATTATCAGGGGTTTTATCAAATCTACTGGCCACATAAGGAGATACAAATGACAATGTGGCACCCGGATCCATCAAAGCATAACAATCAAAAGTAAAGACTCGAATCATACCCGTCACAACGTCTGGGAAGTTCTCTTGATCTTTGCGACTAACCATGGCATACAAGCGGTTTGTTGCCCCGTGTGCACTTGACGTAGTGGCCCTCTGGTTTCCTCTAACTGGTGGGGCTGGTGTAGAAGACTGAGCCTGGTCAGCCCACTTTGGACAATCCTTCTTGTAGTGACCCAATTGGCCACATCTATAGCACAGATCATTCCCGTCACGACATCTCTCCAAGTGCATTTTTCCACACTTATCACACGGTGGCTTACCCTACGAACCTTGAGCCACACTAGCTTGTGATTGGGATCCATGGGTTCAAATATTCTAAAATCTTTGGTCATACCTACCTCTAGGCACAGGAGCACTAGCAGATGATGGTGCTGGAAATCGATTACCATTGCCTTTCCTTCCAACCTCATGGCTGGATGTCTTAGCTTTCTTACGCTTGAACTCTTCCCTGTCATGTCGTCTCTCCTTATCAGCTTGTTGCACAAACGTCATCAGTCGCCTGATGTGCATGTCACTTACAAGCATGGCTCCTCTCCCATCTCTCTTGGTTCCTCTATTCAACCCATCAACATACATTCCCATCTTTCCCCTCATATTAGCAACCATGTCCGGAGCATAGCGAGATAGTTGTGTGACCTTCAAACCATACTCTTGCACAATCATAGAGCCCTGTTTTAAATTTAGGAACTCTCTCATCTTAGCTTCTCTTTTCTCTCTTGGGAAGAAATGTTCCAAGAAGGCTTCCTCAAACACTGCCCAAGTCAAACATGGAGCATCATCACTTCTACTTTTCTTCCACTGGTCAAACAACAGTCTGGCCTCACCCTTGAGTCGGTAAGCATCTAGTTCAACCCTATCGGCATTAGCCACATGCATCACTTGGAACACCTTCTCAAGTTCCTCCATATAGTTCTCAAGATCTTCAGTAGATGCCGACCTCGTAAACTCAGGCGGATTTATCCTAAAAAATTCTCAGGCTCAAGAGATGTCATGAGAATCTAGTCTACCTGCCCCTTATCTAACAACGGGTGTTGCGACATCCTGGGCTAGAGCTTGAATAGCCCAGCGTAGCTCAGCAATGGAGACCTCATCTTGAGGGGGTCTCTCAACAGGGACAACTTGATCCACCAGCTCCTTAGGAACTTCAGGCTCAGGTGGATTAACAACTTGCCTGGCAGGACGTTTCCTTCCTCTGACAATTCATCTGGGAGGCATGTTATCAATTCTACACGCGTAGAGCACGAATTAGAAGAGGGTTTTCATAAAGCTTAACTCTATCACACGAATTGGAATAAGAAAGAAGTGTAGCCATTCCTAATGTCCTATAGCCTCCTGCTTATGCAATGTGGTCAACAACACACCCATAAACAAGACTCTACTAGACACAACTTCATAGACTCCTTAAGACACTTGAACTTTGTGCTCTGATACCAAGTTTGTCACGCCCCGGGAGGATACCCTTGGTGTGGCCAACACTCAGACACTATTTCTAGTTCCCAAGAGAACCACTTAGCCTCATCACATCATTCAATCAATAAACTCTACTAAACAGCGGAAAGTATAAGGTAAATGGGCACATCTTATCTAAAGTCTCAACATGAATAGGTAATAATAAAATCTAGTAGAAAGAACTAGCTCGCGATCTCAACATTAATGCTCAATCAACATCTATGAAGCCTCTATTACTAATCATGTCGTGCCACAACATACCCATGGCTACCCAAATCCAAATAAAGGAAATAGTCCAATCTTACTCTAAAGATGGATAAAAATAAAAGTAGTGGATCCTCTGGAATAGGGGAGGCTCACCAAATCACTTTCGAATCTCAGATCTTCAACAGAGTGCCTATTGATGATCTCTAGTACCTGCCTCTGCATCATAAAATGATGCAGTTAAAGTGGACATCAGCACTTAGAATGTACTAGTATGTAAAATAGCTGAGTGAAACAGAAATAGATAAAATAATATGGAAACAACATTGACCCACAATAAACATCGAATAACATCAAATCGTCAAATGTCTATCTATGAAAGAATAAAGAGTGGACAAGTGATAAATCAACAACTCAAACTCATCAGTCATCTCAGACTCATCTCAAAGGAGCTCACCTCCTCTCATCTCATCTCATCTCATCTCATCACGACTCAGAGTACTCAAGGTAGGAAATTTATGAGAGTTTCTCTTATCTGACAACACTCACTTATGAGCCAGTGAATGTACAACAATCACCCTGATGTTGCCACAGTGGTTCCAAACTTTTCAGGTAGGGAACACTCAAAAACCATATCAGCTCACCCAATATGGAGTCAAAACTCAATAAGTCCTCTATTGTTACAGGGACTGTGACTCTTGAGGGAACCATAATATATGTGATGGTTCTATGCCTAACCTACATTTGGCAACATAGTTTGATGAGTTCGAGTCGGACTAACTCTCGCTCTTTCGATGCTCGATACTCCTCCCATGACTCAATGCTCATAAAACCTCCATCTTAACCAACCTCATAGGGACTCACTCCCTGTCAACGACCGGTATCTCATAGGGGCTTTAACCGTCTCAATCAATCTCATCAATGACTCAAGATTTACAACAATCATTAGGAGGAAATTGAATAGACATATCGGTAGAGTTTATTTGTAGAGACTAATAAGATAATCAAATTCCCCCAACTCATCATCATTCTCTCATCACAGCCAACAATCTCAACTCAAGGCTCTAGACTCAATTCTCAAGTTCAACATGCATGCTTCTCATATTAGTCTTGTAGGGTTATGCAAGTTCTCATGAAAAATGTTCAATTCAAGAAAACAATTAGTATAATGATCAACAACATAGAAAATATGTAATTTCAAGAAAAAATTTAAGAAAATCCATCAATGATCATGCATGTAGACTCTCCAAATCATCAACTCATCTATGACCATCTATGGGGCACATGAGAGAACAATCTCATGCTTTTGGTTTAGCCTTAGATACCTGGAATGCAGCTATCAACCAAGCACATCAAGGATCTCTTCTCGAATCTCTCAACTCAAGCTCTTCTCATCTTTCCTCAAGCCCTAGCCTTAGTAGGATGTTGGAATAGGACTTAGAATGGGGGTTTTAGACCTTGTTTTACGTCAGAACAACCTTATTAGATCGTGTATAGAGTTTAGGAGGGGTTGAGAATCGACCGAAATTTCCCTCGTAAAAATTTAATAAATTTCAACTCGAAAAAGACCTTGTCCGCGACACGGACTGGTCGCGTACTGTGTTAATTTTAGAAAAAAAGTTTTTGAACGCATTTTCTCAATCTTATGGTCCTAAATTAAAGTTGTGTCAAATGTACCAAAATATATTTCAATCTTTTAGTCTTAAATATGCCAAGTGAAAAGTTGAAATCAAAATTTTTCTAAAAAATAGTCATTCCTTTATAAATAGACTAAAAAGGAAATGAGGTTATTTTTTTTTAAACGATGAAAGTAAGATACCTTAGTTTATGTATGTTGCTGTGATTCCTTATGTATGTTGCTATGATTCACTCAATGAGAATTGTGACATAATAATATGCTCATATGTTGTTTACAATAATTTACAAAATATTTCAGCTAAACATATTGAATAAAATTAGATAATCAAATTAGTCATGTTGATATCATGGGCTTTTCCTTCTAGAGTGTGTGTGTGTATATATATATATATATATATGTATGTATGTATGTATGTATGTATATATGTATGTATGTATGTAAGTATAAATGCATGGACATGCATAGTTGTCCTACAACTTGGACAATTCTAGCTTAAGATAATTAAATGTGTGAGAGAGTTCTATATTATTTGTACTATTGAATTTTTAAAAGGTATAAATGAAAATTTTGAAGAGTTGGTGATTTTTTGGACTTTTGTGAAGAGGTGTAACTTTTTCAAAAGGTTGCGATTTCTTAAAAAAGTTGTGACACTTTCAAAAGGTCATAGCTTTTTCAACGGGTTTTGACCTTTCTAATAAGGTACAATAAGCATTTGTTCATTTCTTGTCTATAAATAGAGGAGTTTCCTCTCATTTTTCAACAACCAAATTTCTGAACTTTTTCTTCTTCTACACAATAAATTTTAATGTGTTTTACTGTTGTTGACTGGTTTGTTGACACTATGATTTTAGGTATCGAAATAACGCTGAGTAATATCGTTCTATATTGAGATATATTTCATTTACCTCAAGTACTTGAGAGGAATATTTTCTTATGTGCATTTAGTGGGCCCAATTTTCTTTCTTGAGAAAAATATTTTTACTAGATTCTTTTCATCTATTGATTTTAAGTTTTCTAATATTAAAAATCCTCTTTAAGCTTTACTATTTCTTTCAATAAAATTCAAAGTTTCTATTCTTAATATTTTGGTAATACAAATTAGGGAAAACTAAGCTTATGCCCCTTTGAAGCAAACTATTTACATCTCTATAGCCTCTTACATTTATGTCCACCTACTATTAAAATTCATGTGCTAACGTCATGATGACATCAGTGTCCACCTTGTATGATGTACCAATAGGGTATACATATATCGATAAGGTATAACAGATAATTAAACTCAGTCCTATATGATACTGATATAGTATCAATATGCCGATAGAGTATCATAGAGAATACATTTTCTATTGATTTAGAATTTATAAATAAGTTGTTGACTTTAATAATTTTCTCTTAATTATTTTATTTATTAAAAAGAGCTCAAAATTATGTGATACGGATAGGGTATAAATATACTGACGGAGTATCACAAGAATATATTTTCTGCTAATTTAGAATTTAATAAAGGGGAATTTCATAAAGAACTTATTGCTGAAACTTAATAGGCCAAAATAGCTATAATTTAGCTAATAATATTTCATAACTATAATCATGGCTTACTATTTGTATATTTCGGCTAAATGGAATCATTTTATACAACGTCCATATGGAAACAACTAATGAAAGACTATAAATTCGATATTTTAAAATTGAAACAATTCCTTAATTTATGGTTGTTGTATTTTATTAGAACTCCTTGTCTAAAGTCAAAACCCTTAATTTATGGTTCTTAATTTATAGTTATCATAATTTATGGTTTATCAAAAATCACCTAAAAGAATTAATTTTAGTTCATGCAAAAGTATATAAAAAAGATGGAAGAAATTTATTTAATTTTATTTTCGTCGTTACATATTAACTTGGTTGAATTGTATATTGTCAAAATAATGTTGTGACTTCATATATTTAATTTTGTTTGGTATATATTGATTTGAATGTTGAGTTCACGTGTAGTCTAATTATAGGTTGTATAATCATGTTTGTATTTGTGAATAATTGTATCTTTTTCAAAAATTAATTTATGTGTTTAGCATCCATTATATTAAATTCTCATATCATTGCATATTAGGGGTATTTTCTGAGGATAAATTCAGCTCTCTCTACATATAAAACTGTCAATAAAACAACTTAACAAACTTGTATAACTAAAAAATATACAAAATTTGAGAAATCATTAATATGTATAAAAACAATTATATATACAGATGTTATAGATAATTTTGTATTTTATTTATACAAAGTACATGAAAAGTATAAAGAACACAATTACTCAAATTATACAAAAATAATTCTATGTATACAACTAACGAAATTATTTTAAAAAACATAAATTGTATATATTTTCTTATTTATGAATAATTGTATATGTGTTGGTCTAATTATAGGTTGTATAATTATGTTTGTATTTATATTTATGAATATTTGTATCGTTTTCAACAATTAATTTGCGTATATAGCATCCATTATACTAACATTTGTAAATCACTGCATGTGAAGGCCATTTTTTGATGATACATTCAACTTCTTATATATACAAAGTTGTCAACAAAACAACTTAACGAGCTTGTATAACCAAGGATATATGAAATTTCAAATATCATTCATATGTATAAAAATAATTATATAAACAACGATTATAGATAAATTTGTATTCATTTATACAAAGTATAATTTCTTTTTATAAATATAGTATACAATTACCCAAAGTATACATAAATAATTAAATGTATAAAACTAAAGAAGTTAAATGAAAAATAAATATAAATTATATTTTTTTAGTACAAACAAAGTCTCATGTACATCTATACTGATACAAACTAATGGATATACAAGCAAATCTACTAATATGATGTATAAGTTCAAAAAAGTAGAGAATTTACAATAAAAATTGAATTGTACAAAGTACCTCCTCCTTTTTCTTTTTTACTTCTTTCAAATTCGATTTTGCGTGATTTGTCGCAATCTAATAGGGCTAGTGCAGAATTTCGATCGAATTTCTTCACTTAAGTAATTTTTGGCAATGGCTCAAGATTTCACAACACAACCTGTATTTTCTCCGAAATCTTGAATTAAACCCATGGAAAAAGATGAAGGAAGATATGTTTTTGTTGCATGCAAATGTATATCTCTAGTAACTGTCACGCCCCGGGAGGGTACCCTTGGCGTAGCCGGTACTCAGCGACTATTGCTAGTCCGCAAGCGAACCACTTAGCCTCATCACATCATTCAATCAAATAAACTCTACTGAACAGTGCAAAATATAATTAAGTAATGGACACATCTCATCTAAAGTCTCAAAAGAATATATATAAAATAATGAAGGCTAGTAGAAAGAACTAGCTCACAATCTCAACATCAATACTCGACCCTCATCTATGAAGCCTCTATCACTAATCATGTGGTGCCAATGACAAATCCATGATTACCCAAATCAAAATAAAATAGTCCAATCTAACTCTAAAGCATGATGAAATAAAAGTAGTGGATCTTCCGGAGTAGGGGAGGCTCACCAAATCAGCTTCGAATCTCAGATCTTCAACGGAGCGTCTGTCGATGATCTCTAGTACCTGCCTCTACATCATAAAATGATGCAGTCCAGAGTGGACGTCAGTATTTGGAATGTACTGGTATGTAAAATAGCTGAGTGAAACAGAAACCGATAGAAAAATATGGAAAACAACATCAACTCAAAATAAACATCATAATCACATCAAAACAGTCAATTGTCTATCTATGAAAGAATAAAGAGTAGACAAGTGACACATCATTAACTCATACTTATCAAATAGTCTCAACTCATCTCAAGCTCAACTCAGAGGAGCTCACCCCCTATCATTTCATCTCAAGACTCAACTCAGAGGAGCTCACCCCCTCTCATCTCATCTAGACTCGGAGTAAGGTACGAAATTTATGGGAGTTTCTCTTAACCGACAACAACCACTTATGAGCCAGTGATTGTACAACATCCCGTCAGTGTTGCCATGACCGTTTTGTACTTGCCAGGTAGAGAATGAATCAAAAACCATATCAGCTCACCCAATATGGAGTCAGAAAACTCATCAAGTCCGCTATTGCTTTCAGGGACATAAACTCAAGAGGAAAACCTCTTCTACGCTTGGCGACGTAGTTTAATGGGTTCAAATGGGACTCACTCTTACCCATTTCGGTGCTCGATACTCCTCCCGACTCAATGCTCATAAATCCTCTATATCAATCCTTAACCAATCTCACAGGGACTCACTCCCTATCAACGATCGGTATCTCATAGGGGCTTTAACCCTTTCATTAGTCAATCTCATCTATAACTCAAAATTAGAACGATCACTAGGAATCAAGTGAATAGACACATTGGTAGGGTTCATTTATAGAGACTCATAAGACAATCAAACTCTATCAACTCATCATCATTCTCTCATCACAATCACAATCACAATCATCAATCACAATCCTAACTCAAGGATCTAGACTCATCATTCTCTCATCACAATCACAATCACAATCTAAGGCTCTAGACTCAATCTTCAAGTTCATTATGCATGCTTTTCAAAATAGCCATGTAGGGTTATGCAAATTCTCATGGAAAATATTCATTAAAAAAAAACAAATATTATGATGATCATCAACATAGAAAACATATAATTTCAAATATAATTTTCAAGAAAAGCCATCAAAGAACTCATGCATATAGACTCTTCAATCATCAACTCATCTATGACCTCTATGGGGCACATGAGAGGACAATCTCATGTTTTAGTTTAGCCTTACATACTTGGAAATTTGATATTACAATCAAAATTTGACGAATACTAGCTTTCTTGGAGAAAATTCTCAATCTCGGTAGTTCTTTTAGAGTAGAAGAACTTGGAAAGACATTGCTTGAAGGGCTCATCTTTGATTCTTGGATTCTGGACTTAGAATTTTTAGAGTTCTTGATTAAGAACCATAATTCTTGAAAAAGAAGAATCAAGGAATTCTCTCTTAAAATTCTTGAATTCGTTTTCTTGAAACCCTAGGTTATGATTTAATATTCTATTAGGGATTCATGAATAGATGAAGAAATTCTGGTTAGGCAGATTAAAATTCATGAAGAATAGATTACCTTGATGATGAATCTTGGAAGCTATCCCTAACTTGATGATTTTCTTGATGATTCTTGAGTAATTTTGTTTAGGAGTGAAGGAGAGGGTTGTAATTGTGAAAACTGACGTTTTATGCGTTTTGGGGCCTTAAATAGACCCCCAAAGGGTTTAGGATAAAAGTAACCTCAAAATAAAATAAAAGGACATCGTTTAACTTATCCAGAGAGGGTCCGCGATGTGTTCGCGACGCGGAGCCATCGCGGATCTTTAGATAGCTCTGTAGGTCTTCAGTAAAATGGTCATAACTCTCTACTCCGAACTCTGATTAAGGCGAAATAAGATGCGTTGGAAAGCTAATTCAAAAATCTTTAATTTGATATATTATGAATCACCTAACGCATTATACGTTAGGAGATATGGTCATTTGAAGTTGACCCTTCTATCAACTCATACGAAAACTTAGTCGGTAGAAATTCTTTGGACTTGACTTGATGCAAAAGATCATTTATCAACTCTAATTTTATTCCAACTCTAAGAAATCGACTTTAACATCTATGTTCAATTAAGATTATCAATTAAAATCGTATGTCATATGAAGGATGACTCAATCTTTACAAAAAAGTTGGGGTGTTACAGTAACCCTCTTTGATGGAGATGGTTCATCCATGGTTGTGATTACACTGAAACAGTCAAAGATTATGACTGAAAAATATGAAATAATGGGAACAAATTGAAAGAAAAAAAATACAAATACATAACGAAACTTACGAAAAATACAAAAAATAATAATAAACTAATAGAGGTTATCTTGATTTGGGTATAAAAGATTAGGAAAGATATCAAAAATTTCAAAATTTGAATGTTGATTTCGTTGAGAGATTTAAAGGAATCTGAAAGCTTTTTAGGGATTAGATTATTAGTAAGATGAGAGAGAATAGTTTTGGTTTGTATAAAAGAGGAAAGGAAACATTTGCATGTTTGTATATCACTTAAATATGTGGGCCCCAATTAATAGCTATTTCATTTTAAACTATAACTATTATTTGTAATTAAATTAAATATTAGTTATACATCATAATTAACTACTAGATGTTAGCTAAGTTATGTAATTTTCCCTTTAATAAATAATTTTGTAACTTTAATAATTTTCTATTAATTGTTCTATTTCGTATCTTAAAAAAAGACTCAAAACTATATGATACCCATAGGGTGTGAATATACCGCTGGAATATCATAGAGAAGTAAGCTCCAATCGTATATGATACAGATATGGTAGCAATATATCAATGGAATATCACAAAAAATATATTTACTACTAAATGTATATATATACATATATATATATATATATATATATATATATATATATATATATATATATATATATATATATATATATATATATATATATATATCGCCAGAATATCACAGAGGATTAAGCTCATTATATATGATACTAATATGGTATGTGTGTATATATACCGCTGGAGTATCACAGAGAATTATTTCATAGTATTTATGTTGACATCGTGCTGAAGTCAGCATTATGTCATGGGAAAAACAAAAAAGGAAAAGTGGGATTAGAAGATAAAACGTTTGAGTCATAGGTTGTAACAACCTATCATTTTAATAAAATTTCATATGTTATAAAAGATTTATCTTATAAATTTTGAACTATTCGATAATAATCATTATTTAGTTGAGGAATAATTTTAGATAATTACGTTAGTAGGTGCTCTAAAGTGATAATTTAGTTAATATCATTTACCACTTGTCCTATATTATTAAAATAAAAGTTAGTCGGGTTTAACATGTTAAAGGATAAATCAATACTTTTAAAGAAGGAGTGGCGGAGGACGGAAATATGACAGCGTCAAAAAGAAAAAGAAGAAAAAAGATGCGCTTAACATTCAGGTTAAATCTTTGTGAGTGACTCATTTATATATGAATTATTAATGATATTTTGAGCGAAATTAAAGCTAGGCATCAACATGTCATTGTTTCACAGATACAGTGAAATTTACTTGGCTATTAGGATTATTGCAAAATAAGAAAGTAGTCATTATATAATGATAACTTAATGATAGACAACCACTCGAAAGTAATGATAGAGTGAGTGGGTGCTTAGTGACTCTTGTGTATTTGAAAATAGTATATTACTTTACTTCGTGTATATTTCAGATTTGAAGATTTATTATATTTATATGCAATCATCAACTATAATTTTAATAAATTGAGGTTTAGGTGTAGGGTTTTTAGAATAAAATTTTGGAGATTTGAATAAAAATTGAGATTTAACTCTAGGTTTTAAATATAAGAAATTGATTATAGAATTACGTGAATTTTTGGTCTATGCTAGAGATATAATGATATGAGTAATCCAGACTCATTTTCTTACGAATATTATATATTTGATAGATTTGAAGCACTTTGAAATATTGAAGAAAGGAAAAGCATTGGTGGATTAGCAAGCTTGGCTTCGGCTCATCAATTGAGGTAGATTATTGTAACACCCAGTAAAATTATCAAAATGCCCCCAGAGGAGAGATGTACGCTTAGTGCGTCTTCTGATGTGCAGATGGAAAATCCAAGGCTGGATTCATGATCAGCATAAAAAATTGAGTGGGGGAGAGGTCTCGGTCGATTTTTAGAGCGAACGAGTTAAAAGATAATTTTTCGTTCCAAAACAAGAAACAGTGAGAGTTTGCGACAGAACCATGTCGTGGACCATCATGAAGGGTGACTTATGTTTTTCCTAAATTTTTCAACGGGAATGAGAAAACTCATTCAGGAAGATTTTTGCCAAATATGAGTTATACGCGACTAGTGCGTGTCACGGACTGGGTTACTTCGTGGCCGAAAAATTTCTAAAATTTCGAAGGGCATTCTAAATCATCCCTAACATCTTCTAAAACCCATACACGACTAATATATGTCATTTTCATGAAGAAAGGTTCTAAAACCCCATTCTAAATCCTCTGCATAACTACACTGATACGCTTGGGCCTGAGGAGAGTTGAGGAGAGACAAGATTGAGGAAAACAGAGGAAGTTCCAAGGGAGTTGTATTAATAGCAATCATCCCAGGTATGTAAGGCTAAAGTAAAAACATGAGATTGTTATTCCATGTGCCCCCTTTGAGTCAATTGAGTCTAGGATTGAAGATGATGAGTTATGTGTGAAAATTCTTGAATATTTTATCGAGATTCTGTTTAGTGCATGTATTTTTCTTAAATTGATGATCATCATAAACTTTATTTACTGCATAAGTGTTTTCATGAATGATTTTACAAAATTCTATGTCTATTTTACTCAAGAATAAAAGAATGAACTTAGGGGAAAGAGTTTAGAGCCTTGACGATAATGATGTTTGTGATGTTGTGATTGTGGTCCAAATTGTTGGGATTTTTGATGATGATGTTGATGAGAGTGATATTCATGAGTCTTAAACTTGAAACTAAATTCTAAAAAAGAATGTTTCGAGTCCACGATGTTGATGTTGATGATGATGTTGATGTTGATGTACTATGTCCCTATGGGGCCGATGATGATGATGTTGATGTACTATGTCACTATGGGACTAATGATGATGAGTTTTTATTAGCATGTCGAGTTCTGAGAGGAGTATTGAGTACTGAAATGGGTGAGAGTGAGTCCCACTCAAACTCATTAACTACGTATCCCGCATAGAAGAGAGGATTGAACCGCAATGCGGATGGCTCCTTGTACCCATAGAGGACTGATGTTTTTTTTTCTTGTGGATCCACTGAGGTTGATGTTCTTTACCAGGGTACTGGATGGATATGGCAACGACATCTCTTCGTTGTATCATTACCGGCTCATAGGTGTTGGTTGTCAGTTAGAGAAACTCCAAGCTGGGTTTTTTTGTTAGTTTCTGATATTGATGTGATGGTATGAGTCTTAATGGATGTTGATGTTTCACTATCTACTCTTTATCCTTGTCCTAAATGGGCATGAGTCCTTTGAGTTGAGTTGAGTTTCCTAGAGATAAGTCTGATGTATTGATGATGTTGAGATGAGACGTTGATGAGTCATTGGTCTACTCTAATTTCTTGCCTTAGATAGACATTTGACATTCTGATGAAGTATGATGTCAAGTTGATGTTATTCCTATACTCTTATACTTGTACTGTTACATTCAACCATCTTTCATACCGTACATTCCACGTATTGACACCACTCGACGCTGTATCATTTCATGATGCAGATACAATATATTATTGTGATTGGTATGCAATCCTAAGACTATGAAATCCATAATCTTGAACTTGATTTCTCAAAATGATGCCTTGAATAAAGAAGGCTTGATGAAATATTAGTAATGAAGTGGAAAGTACTGATAAAGAATGATAAACTATATATAATTGGATCGGATGTCACGTTCCAGCACTGATATTATGGGATCGGGTGCCACGTTTTGGCACGATAATATTAAAGGAAAAGTATTAAAATAATTTAATATACTCAATTCCAAAGAACCTATCTCCCAAACGAAGCATGGTGTGGAGGCTTGAGTCCTCATGTGTATTCTTGATATTGTTGATTGGTTATGTACTTTTCTCTTGTTGTTGCCACATGTTAAGTGTTATAGTTGATTTCCTGCTATTATTTTACTCATATTGATTTCTATTTGGAGTTGGCCAATGATATCCACATCTGTACATGTGGCTCGTACTGAATTCTACTTGTATTTTTCTTTGTTTTGCTTTTGTGGAGTGCAGTAAGTTTTCCATTGACTTCGACTCGTCCTCAACTTTAGACTATCATCAGTATATTAGATTTCAGAGTGAACTAACCTCCTAGTTCATGTTGGATTCTATCAATTATGGCAGGAGTTAGAGGACTTCAGTAGACGCATCGTTGAGGTCAGAGATTCTGAGCTAGTAATACTATGTACTTATCATCGATGTTGAGACAAAGTATTTTTGGCCATTGGCCCTTCTTATTGATGTAGCTCACTACGTTATTATATTGTTTCCACTATATTTGATGTTGGATGACTATCTTGAGATTGAGTGGTTCGCTTGGGGACTAGTAATAGTCTTTGGGTGCCAGCCACGCTTTGGGTACCCTCCTGGGGCTTGACAAAATTAGTATTAGAGCACAAAATTCAAGATTCCTAGGGAATCTATGAAGCCACGTCTAGTAGAGTCTTGTTTATATGTGTGTTGTGCACCACACTTCATAAACAGGAGGCTATAGGACTTTAGGAATGGTTACATTTCTTTGATGTTCTTAGTTCGTGGTTATAGAGTTTGACTCTATGAAATCCCCTTCTAATTCGTGTGTTACGCATTTGCAGATCATGCTACCTAAACGCACTGCTGCCCAGAGAGATGCCTCAGCCCCACATGTTGAGAATCCTCCACCAGGGGCTTCTACCCGTCTTGAGATGAGGAGACATGGCCGACCTGCCCGGGCTACTGAGATCCCATAGGCACCACCTGCTCAGGCAGCCTCCACTTGGGAAGCAGACTTCAGGGGAGCCATTGCTATGCTCACTCAGTTAGTGGCCTCCCAAAGTAATAGCTGAGGTCCCCAGTCTCTTAGCTTCAGCTCCCAAGAGCCTAGAGCTGCAACCAGGCTCAGAGATTTCCTGAGGATAAACCCGCCAGTATATACAGGGTCTAAGGTTGAGAAGGACCCACAAAATTGTATTGATGAGATGTGCAAAATTTTGAGGGCTATGCACGAAATGAGGTTGAGGGAGTTGAGTTGGTCTCTTATCAGCTTAAGGATGTTGCTAATGTCTGGTTTAACCAGTGAGAAGATGGTAGAGGTGAAGATGTTAAACCCGCTGAGTGGAAGGAGTTTGAGAGTGCTTTCCTTGACCACTTCTTTCCCCAAGAGTTGAGGGAGGCGGAGGTTGAGGAGTTCGTGAATCTAAAACAAGAGGTGTTGGCTGTCAAAGAGTACGACCTCAAATTCATTCAGTTGTCCAGATATAACCCAGAGATGGGTACTTGATTAGAGGGAAAGAATAAGGAAGTTTGTGTCTGGATTGGGTAGGCAGGTAAAGAGGGAGTGTAAGGCAACATTGTTAATTCCAGGCATGGACATTTCTAGACTTATGGTCTATGCCCAACAAACTAAAGAGGATAAGAAGAAGGACAAGGAAGAGCAACAGAGCAAGAGGGCCAAATTGGCAGCGCATGAGCCTAGCCAACAAAAGCAGAATAGGGGCGATAGAACCTATTTTCAGAAGAGATCTTCTAACTATGCACCCTCGGTGGCAAGTGAGTCTGTTCAGCAAAACAGGTATGAGCAAAAATCGTATGGTCACCAGAATTTTAGAGCTCAGGGTCCTCAGTCCCAAGCTAGTGTGACCCAAGGCTTGAGAGGAAAGCCACCTTGTGGCAGATGCAGCAAACTTCACCTTGGTGCATGCCGTGAGGGCTCAAATGCTTGTTTTTCATGCGGACATTATTGCCATTTTAAGGGTGAATGTCCGACGATGAGATGGGGTGATAGGAGTAACAAAGCTCGGTATTCTACAGCGACCCCTGCGGGTGGTCATCAGAAGGCTACTACTGCGAATTTAGAAGGCAGGACAAACCATCTGTATGCGATGGGTCATCGACAGGATCAAGAGCACCAAATGTTGTTACGGGTATGCTCCGAGTCTTTTCTTATAATTGTTATGCATTGCTTGACTCGAGTTCCACGTTATCTTTTGTGATGCCCTATGTGGCCAATAAGTTTGAGATTTTTCCCAAGTGCTTACTTGAGCCTTATATTTTTTCTACTCCTACTGGCGAGTCTATTCTAGCTAAGAGAGTCTATAGAGATTGTGTAGTATCTATCTATCATAGGGATACTTTAGCCGATTTGGTAGAGTTGGAGATGGTTGACTTTGATGTAATCCTTGGTATGGATTGGCTCTATGCCTGCTATGCCTCCATAGATTGCAGGACTCGAGTTGTCAAATTCTAATTTCCCAATGAACCCGTCCTAGAGTGGAAACGATGTTCTGCTGCACCCAAGGGTAAGTTTATTTCCTACTTGAGGGCTTCGAAGTTAATTTCAAAAGGGTGTATTTACAACCTCGTGCGAGTTAAATCTGATGATATTGAGTTCCCTACTCTTGAGTTAGTTTCGATTGTGATGAGTTCCCTGAGGTATTCCCTAAGGATTTACCTGTAGTCCCTCCTGATATGGAGATCAACTTCGGGAGTGATGTTCTTCCCGAGATGCAACCTATTTCAATTTCCCTATATAGGATGCCCCTCGCTGAGTTGAAGGAGTTGAAAGAGCAGCTGGAGAATTTATTAGAGAAGGGCTTTATTAGGCCAAGTGTTTCTCCTTGGGGTGCTCCCGTTCTGCTTGTACGGATTAAAGATGGGTCTCTCAGAATGTGCATAGACTATAGACAACTAAACAAGGTCATGATCAAGAATAAATATCCCCTTCCCAGGATAGATGATCTGTTTGACCAACTTTAGGGTTCCTCATGCTTTTCAAAGATAGACCTCAAATCGGGTTACCTCCAGTTGAAAGTGAGAGAATGTGACGTTCCAAAGACAGCCTTCAGGACTAGATATGGCCATTTTGAGTTCTTGGTCATGTCCTTTGGGTTGACGAATACACTTGCTGCTCTCATGGACTTGATGAATAGGGTGTTCAGACCCTACCTCGACATGTTTGTAATCGTGTTCATTGATGATATTTTGGTATATTCGAAGGATGAGAGGAGCATGCCAAACACCTTAGAATTTTCCTTCAGACTCTTAAGGACCATGTATTGTATGCGAAGTTCTCAAAGTGTGAGTTTTGGCTCAAGTCAGTGGCCTTTCTAGGCCATGTTGTTTCGGGTGATGGTATTCGAGTAGATGCCCAGAAGATCAAAGCAATTAAGAACTAGCCAAAACCGACCTCTCCAAATGACATAAGGAGTTTCTTGAGATTGGCAGGCTACTACAGTAGATTTGTTGACGGAATCTTTTCCCTATCCGTACCCTTTGACCAAGCTAACTCAAAAAATGGTCAAGTTTCAGTGGTCTGAGGAGTGTGAGAAAAACTTTAAAGAGTTGAAGACTAGATTGACCATCGTAGCAGTTTGGACGTTGCCCGATAGAATGGAGGATTTTGTGATAGATTGTGATGCATCGAGAGTTGGGCTGGGTTTTGTATTGATATAAAGAGGGAATGTGATATCCTATGCTTCCAGGAAGCTTAAAGTTCATAAGAGGAACTACCCGACCCATGATCTTGAGTTGGCGGCAGTAGTGTTCACACTTAAAATCTGACGCCACTACTTATACGGAGTGCATGTAGACGTGTTCACCAACCACAAAAGCCAACAGTATGTCTTCAGTCAGAGAGAGCTCAACCTGAGACAGAGGATATGGTTGGAGTTGATCAAGGATTATGATATGAGCATCCTATACCACCCAAGTAAAGCTAACATTGTTGCTGATGCTCTGAGCAGGTTGTCAATGGATAGCTCAACCCATGTTGAGGAAGAGAAGAGAGACCTAGTGAAGGAAGTGCATAGGTTGGCTCGAATGGGAGTCCAACTCGAGAAGAATGAAAAGGGAGGGATCAATGTTTAGAGTAGGTCCGAATCATCCTTAGTAGTAGAAGTAAAAGAGAAGTTGGATCAAGATCCTATCATACTCCAATTGAAGGAGGTTGTCCACAAACAAAAAGTGATGGTCTTCTCCAAAGGGGGAGATAGAGTGTTGAGATACCAGAGTAGGCTATGTGTTCCTGATGTTGATGGTGTCTGAGAAAGGATCATGGCTGAAGCCCACAACACTAGATACTCCATTCATCTGGGCTCCACCAAGATGTACCATGACTTGAGAGAAGTCTATTAGTGGAGTGGAATGAAGAGGGACATTGCTGAATTTGTTTCAAAGTGCCCGAATTTCTAGCAAGTGAAGGTTGAGCATCAAAGAAAAGTGGCTTTGCTCAAAACTTTGATATCCCAGAGTGGAAGTGGAGATGGTTAACATGGACTTCATTACCGGATTATTGAGATCCCAGAGACAGCATGACTCCGTATGGGTGAGTGTGGACAGGATGACTAAATCAATGCACTTTTTGGCAGTTAAGACAACTAATACTACGGAGGGGTATGCCAACATGTACATCCAAGAGATTGTAAGGTTGCATGGAGTCCCCTTCTCCATCATTTCGGACAGAGAAGCCCAGTTTATTTTGCACTTCTGAAGGTCTTTCCAAAAGGGATTGAGTACCAAGTTAAATCTGAGTATAGCCTTTCATCCATAGATAGATGGCCAGGCAGAGCGCACTATTCAGACAATAGAGGATATGTTGAGAACTTGCGTTCTTGACTTCAAAGGGAATTGCGATGACCATCTACCACTGATCAAATTTGCATATAACAATAGTTATCATGCGAGCATTCAAATGGCCCCCTTATGAGGCCTTGTATGGGAGGAGGTGTAGGTCACCCATTGGGTGGTTTGAGGTGGGAGAAGCTAAGTTGATTGGACCTGATCTTGTCCACCAGGCCATGAAGAAGGTGAAGATTATAAGACAGAGGTTAAAGACTGCACAAAGTCGTCAGAAATCTTACACCGATATAAGGAGAAGAGATCTAGAGTTCGAGATGAGTGATTGGGTATACTTGAAGGTATCACCTATGAAGGGTGTCATGAGGTTTGGGAAGAAGGGGAAATTAAGTCCTCGCTATATTGGCCCTTATCAAATTATGAGGAGAATCAGGAAGGTTTCCTATGAGCTAGGGTTACCTTCAGAGTTAGACGGAATCCATCTGGTGTACCATGTTTTTATGTTGAAGAAGTGCTAGGGAGATCCTGCCTTGGTGATCCCTGTTGAGGGCAATGGAGTCAAAGATAGCTTTTCCTATGAGGAAATTCCAGTTCAAATCCTTGATCAACAGGTTCATAGATTGAGAGACAAAGAGATAGCCTCCGTTATAGTTTTGTGGAGGAACCAATTTCTTGAGGAAGCCACGTAGGAAGCTGAGGAAGAGATGAGAACTAAATACTCGCACCTATTCATGCCCGATGACGAGAGTATCGAAGGTAATACTCCTATTCTTACCTTAACTTGATGTTTCTATTCTGAGTTGATGTGTATATTTTGAAGTTCTGAGTAGATATATTGAGATCGATGAAGAGTTGAGAAGTTGAGTTTTTAAGTGAGTATCGATATGAGTCTTGAGTCTATTCATGCCATTATACCTCTCCGACTCATCATTCGAGGACGAATGATCCCAAGGGGGAGATGATGGAACGCCCGATAAAATTACCAAAATACCCCTAGAGGAGAGATGTGCGCTTAGTGCGTCTTCTGATGCTCGAATGAAAGATCCGAGGCTGGATTCGTGATCAGCACAAAAAATTGAGTGGGGGAGAGGTCTCGGTCGATTTTTAGAGCGACCAAGTCAAAAGATAATTTTTCGTTCCAAAACGAGAAACAGTGAGAGTTCGCAACAGAGCTGCGTCACGGACCCATCACGAAGGATGACTTATGTTTTTCCTAAATTTTTTGATGGGGTTGAGAAAACTCGTTCAAGAAGATTTTTGCCAAAAATGAGTTATACACGACCAGTCCGCATCGCGGACTGTATTACTTCACAACTGGAAAATTTCTAAAATTTCGAAGGGCATTTTAGTCTATTCCTAACATCTTCTAAAACCCATACACAACCAATATAGGTCGTTTTCACGAAGATATGGTCTAAAACCCCATTCTAAATCCTCTTCATAACTACGTTAATACGCTAGGGCCTGGGAATAGTTGAGGAGAGACGAGATTGAGGAAAACAGAGGAAGTTCCAAGAGAGTTGTATTGATAGCAATCATCCCAGGTATGTAAGACTAAACTAAAAACATGAGATTGTTCTTCCATATGCCCTCTTTGAGTCAATTGAGTTTATGATTGAAGATGATGAGTTATGTGTGAAAATTCTTGAGTATTTTACTAAGATTCCATTTAATGCATGTATTTTTTTCTTTAATTGATGATCATCATAAATTTGATTTACTGCATAAGTGTTTTCATGAATGATTTTACAAAATTCTATGTCTATTTTACTCGAGTATAAAAGAATGAACTTAGGGGAAAGAATCTAAAGCCTTGACGATGATGATATTTGTGATGTTGTGACTGTGGTCCAAATTGTGGAGAGTCTTGATGATGATGTGGATGAGAATAATGTTCATGAGTCTTAAACTTGAAACTAAATTCAAAAAAAGAATGTTTCGAGTCCACGATGTTGATGTTGATGTACTATGTCCCTATGGGACCAATGATGATGATTTCCTTCGGAGCGTTAAATAGCTTGTATCCATAGAACATCTGGCGTGGCATAGATAATGAATAAATAGGAGTTAATATAATTCCAATTGCCATTACAAAAGTAATTAGTAGTTTTGGAATTAAAAGATATTTTCCATTATGGAAAGCAATAGTATGACCGATCATTGTGGGTATAATGGTAGATGCCCTGGACCAGGTTATTATTAATTCTTTTTCTGCTTTTGTGTTAAGCTTATCAATTTTTTTTAGTAAATGATTGGCTACAAAGGGATTTTTTTAGTGAACGTGTCACAAGCTTACTCCAATTTATTTTGTAAAGTTTTTGTAAAAACAAAGAGTTCAATTCGATTTTCTCTCCTATTTACTATGGCAATGAAGAATCAAATTATCACTATATTTATTCATTTTTCTACTTCTTCTTCCAAGTGCAGGATAACCCCAAGGGGTTGTGGGGTTTTTTCTACCAATTGGGGCTCTCCCTTCACCACCCCCATGGGGATGGTCTATAGGGTTCATAACTACTCCTCTTACTACAGGACACTTACCTAGCCAACGCTTAGATCTGGCTCTACCCAAACTTTTCTGGTTCACCCCAACATTCCCCACTTGTCCGACTGATGCTGAGCAGTTTTTGGATATCAAACGGACCTCCCCAGAAGGTCATTTTAATGTGGCCAATTTCCCCTCTTTTGCAATCAGTTTCGCTATAGCATCTGGGTTTTTTCAGCTTTGGCGAGCATCTGGAATAACTAGTGAATTACAACTCTATTGTACTGCAATTGGGGCATTGATCTTTGCAGCGTTAATGCTTTTTGCTGGTTGGTTTCATTATCATAAAGCGGCGCCAAAGTTGTCTTGGTTTCAAGATGTAGAATCTATGTTGAATCACCATTTGGCAGGGCTACTAGGACTTCGGTCTCTCTCTTGGGCGGGGCATCAAGTATATGTCTCTTTACCGATTAACCAATTTCTAAACGAAATCTTCTTGTTACTAGATTTTCTATAGGAAAAATTATAGAAATAATTTGTTATTCCTTTCTTCTACAGAGAAACATTTCTTCCAAAGCACACCATAAGAGTTATTTATTATTTTTCTTTGATTCTAGATCAAAGATTAATTTCATCTATATTATATATATATATATTAATTATATTAAGTAGATTGTTAAGTAGATTGTAGATTTTGATATATATCCATAAGTGATTTTAGCCCTTATAAAAAGAAAATGGATTCTTGAACCCCTTTCACGCTCATGTCACGTCGAGGTACTGCAGAAAAAAAAAAAAGCAAAATCCGATCCAATTTATCGTAATCGGTTAGTTAACATGTTGGTTAACCATATTCTAGCTTCGAAAGCTATCATGCGAGAAAGAAAAAAGGAGCTAAGCAAGGGCGGTTATGCTTCAAATTTGCGTTGAGCATGTCCTCTTCTGAAAAGGTGATGGTTGTGGTTAGCTTTGCTCCTTTCCTACAAAGCGAAGCGAGTTCAGTCATCTTCCACTAAAAACGAGGCGCTAAGAAAGAAGAAGTGCAGTATACGCTAGGAACGAGTTCCGGGCGATAAAGTAGCTGGAAGACACAAAAATAAAGGTATCATTTCCAAAATGTTGCCTAGACAAAATATGCCTTATTTACAAGATGGAAGGTCCGTTGATATGGTCTTTAACCCAAAGGGGAAAAACCAAAGATTTCACATGGTACGTTTATCAATCTGATATATTTCGTACCTTTCGTTCAATGAGAAAATGGGGAAAGGTTGATCTAGCAGAAACAATTTGAGGATTTCAATTGATCCTTTCCAGAGAATTAGATGGTCTTCCTGAACAGGCCTTTTATTTGGTAGGTACTATCGATGAAGCTACCGCGAAGGCTATGAACTTAGAAATAGAGAGCAATTTGAAGAAACGACCTTAAATCTTAGTGTACTGACCCCTAATCGAATTGTTTGGGATTCAGAAGTGGAAGAAATTGGTTTATCTACTAATAGTGGTCAAATTGAAGAACGAGGGGCAAAAGGATTGATCAAGAAAGATCTTTTGTTCTTCTTATATATAAGATCGTGATTGGATCCACATATTTTTGGTAAAGAGAATAATATTATCCTTTGAGAATAATAAAAAATGGACAGTGTTCAATTGGAACATGAAAACGTGACTAAATTGGTCCTAGTTATGCTCTCTTCCCCTCCCTTGCTCCCGAATACGATTTCAGGATCCACCTTTGGTACCACATTCTGGCACTCATCCCATTAGATGGTACATATGAGAGAGATCAGAACAAGCTTGGCAGCCTTGGTGCACTCCCCAGTTATATTCCTGTGGATGATAGCAAGCAAGGAAGAGCTTCGCGTTGAGTATCCTGCCTGGGCAGTATGTTCGCAAGAATGAAACTCAAAGGAATTAATGGGGGCCCGCATAAGCGGTGGAGCATATGGTTTAATTTGATGCAAAGCGAAGAACCTTACCAGGGCTTGACATGCCGCAAATCCTTTCTTCTTTTTTCTACGTGGTGGAAGATCTTCCTGATCTGTCTCTAAACTAATCACATCTCTACTAACCATGAATTGGAGTAGGGCGGTTCCGAGAGGGAACGTACGATCTTTATTTCTTTGATCAACTGCATCCCCCCTTTTTTTCCTCCAACATTTCTTCTTAGGAGGAATGCCTGCCTCCATATTGTTGACTCTAGGTGTTCAATCAAGGAGGATACGCAAACACGCGCCGTAATAACAAACTTGCAAAATGGATCTGTTTATCATAAAGAGATTCGTCGTTCCTCACCCTGCTTCACCTTAATTGTTATTTCAACAAGTAAAAATTTTGTCTTGGTCCGAGTGGGAATAACATTTCATTTTTGAATGAAGTTAGACGATACAACTCTTATTAGTTTAATAGTTTACCCAAGAGTTACTCAATGAATCGGTTGATTGGAATTGCAGGATGGATAGATGCTACAGATGATGAATCAATTTCTTTTATATGTCTGGCACTTTATCTTTGTTAGTGTTGTCTACCTATAATAATAGCCGAATCAAAAATTTTCATTCAACTTATTCTTTCAATTGAAATTGAGATTTTTCTTTGTTTTCCATCACTTTTATATGTGTCAAAAAAATATTGTGACATTTCGATTCTTACAGCCTGTTCAAATCGATCATTCTTTATGTAACAAAATGGTCGATTCCATCGATTATAATCAAAAAGAAGACTCACAAAAGGTTTTTGTAACCCTAAGAGGTCAAATTCTTTATTTTCATTTTCAAGCACTTTGCTTGACTATTAGGATCTCTTTACAAAGAAAAATATGAATAGCAATCATAGATATTTTACCAATGCAATTGGGGTTTTTCTAAACGGAGCCTGGATACTTCATTTTTTTAGTCCAACCAAGTCAACCATAAATTATTCTAATTGAATTATTTTCATTGATAATAGTAATATGAATCCCCTCAAAAATGGATATAATTTCACTTCACGCTCCAAGTTTTGGATGATAGAAAAGGACTATTTCATTATTCAACTGTCTTTCATTCCACTATTCTGATCGAATTAATTGTTCTTCCGAACGACCAAGTCATAATGAGATTAAAAACCGATACTTCCTTGGCCGTGTGGAACATGAATTATCATTATGTCATTCCTACAAGTGATGACCCACCCAGGATTGCTATGTACGGGTAGAGCCCTTGATCCTTTCAAGAATGTAATTATCCTTAATATTGAGGAGCCAATTTAGAACCTTTTGATGTACTATGTCCCTATGGGACTGATGATGATGAGATTTTATGAGGATGTCAAGTTCTTAGAGGAGTATTTGAGCACTGAAATGGGTGAGATAGAGTCCCACTCGAACTCATTAACTACGTGGCCCATGTAGGAGAGAGGATTGAACCGCAATGTGGATGGCTCCTTGTCCCCATAGAGGACTGATGTTTTGTTTTCTTGTTGATCCACTGAGGTTGATGTCCTTTACCCGGGGTGAGGTACTGGATGGATATGGCAACGACATCACTTCGTTATATCATTACTAGCTCATAGGTGATACTTTTCGGTTAGAAAAACTCCAAGCTAGGTTCCTTTTTATAGATCTCTAATGTTGATATGATGGTATGACTCTTGATGGATGTTGATGTTTCACTATCTACTCTTTATCCTTGTCCTAAATGGGCATGAGTCATTTGAGTTAAGTTGAGTTTCCTCGAGATGAGTCTGATGTATTGATGATGTTGAGATGAGACGTTGATGAGTCATTGGTCTACTCTAATTTCTTGCCTTAGATAGACATTTAACATTCTGATGGAGTATGATGTTGAGCTGATGTTATCCCTATACTGTTATACTTGTACTATTACATTCAGTCATCTTACATACGGTACACTCCACGTACTGACGCCACTAAGCAGTGCATCATTTCATGATGCAGATACAAGAGTTAGAGGACTTCAACAGACGTATCATTGAGTTCAGAGATTTCGATTTCAATCATTGGTGAGCCTCCTTGCTATTCGGAGGAGTCCTTTTTCTTTATCTGTTATTCCGTTTGTTGAGATGTGTAGCCATGGCCTATCATGGTGCCCTCTTAGACTGTTTCGTTGAGTTAGAGGCTTCATAGACATGAGTTGAGATTTGATGAGAGGTCTTTCCCCCTTAGAGTTGAGCTAGTAATACTATGTACTTATCATCGATGTTGAGACCGTGTTTATTAGCCATTGACCCTTCTTATTAATGTAGCTCACTTCCTTATTA
Organism: Solanum rostratum; assembly: GCA_029948455.1. NCBI lineage: Eukaryota > Viridiplantae > Streptophyta > Magnoliopsida > Solanales > Solanaceae > Solanum > Solanum rostratum. The sequence goes on from CM057053.1 coordinate 53,595,759, forward strand.
TATTGTTTCCGCTATATTTTATGTAGGATGACTATCCTGAGATTGAGTGGTTTGCTTGGGGACTAGTAATAGTCTTTGGGTGCCAGCCACGCCTAAGGCACCCTCCCGGGGCATAACAATTATAATTTGTTCTATTTAATAAAAAGACTCTTAATAGTGATTGGTAGTCATCGAGTAAAGCTGTGAAATTTTTCGTGCATTTAATTGTTGTGGTTTTGTTGACTGATATATTATTATGATTGGTATGCATTTCTAAGACCATGAAATCCATAATCTTGAACTTGATTTCTCAAAATGATGCCTTGAATAAAGAAGGCTTAATGAAATATTAGTAATGAAGTGGAACGTACTGATAAAGAATGATAAACTAAATATAATTAGATAGGGTGTCACATTCGACACGGATATTATGTGATCGGGCGCCATGTTTCGGCACGATAATATTAAAGGAAAAGTATTAAAATAATTTAATATACTCAATTTCAAAGAACCTATCTCCCAAAATAAGGATGGTGTTGAGGCCTGAGTCTTCATGTGTATTCTTGATATTGTTGATTGGTTATGTACTTGTCTCTTGTTGTTACCATATGTTAAGTGTTATAGCTGATTTCCTGCGATTATTTTATGCATATTGATTTCTATTTGGAGTCAGCCGATGATATCTACATCTGTACATGTTGCTCGTACTGACTCCTACTTGTATTTTTCTTTGTTTTTCTTTTGTGGAGTGCAGTAAGTGTTCCATTGACTTCGACTCGCCCTCAGCTTTAAACAATCATCAGTATATCAGATTTCAGGGTGAGCTAATTATCTTTTAGCTCGTATTGGATTCTATCAATTATGACATGATGTCCTTAGTTTTTGGACATAGACTATTTTATTTATCTATTTCGGTGTTGCTACCCTTAGACTTAGTATTTGAGATTTGAAAACCTTGATGTCATGACTTTCAAATTTTGGGAAATGTTATGTAATAGAAATTGTAGATTTTGTTACTATTGCTTTTATAAGATGAATTTCTGCACTATTATCGTATTTTATAAGTTGAACTACTAATATAGATTGGGATGTGTACTTTGGTTCGCCCACCTAGGAGGGTAAGTGTGGGTGCCACTCACGACCCAATTTCTATCGTGACATGAGTCCATTAATGATAAATAATTTGGATTGGATCTATTAAAGATAAATAATTTCACATTAGATGTATTTTGTCTAATTTTCCTTACAGATTAACAACCTATACTCCTTTTCTTGGGAGAGTTATCATTTTGGATAGGTTTGATTACCCCTAACTCCTAATATGGTTATCTTACAAATTAAATCATACCACGATCTAAGTTAATCATTCGTAGAAATTTCTACTTATTCTTTCACGTATATATTTATTTACTTAATGCTTTGTTTTAGTAATATTAACATTATTTTATTTAAAAAATATGTAATATACAACTCGATATACACATGCAATATGCATGTCGAGAAATTAGTAAAACTTAAATACATTGAAAATACTCATGCCAAGGAGATATATCACATGGTAATAAAGAAAATAAATTAAAACTTTTATATATCTTATTATTTCATAGAAATAAATACTCAAACGTCATATGCATAACTAAAACATCATTGTACTTTTATTCAATAATAAAATACACATGCATATATATAATTGAAAATTTATGTTTTAAATGGTTTTACTAATACTTTATTAATGATATCCTCAAGCTTGGTTTTGGAGTTTGTATATATATCTTCATCCTTGAATAAGAGATTGATGGTGCAGGAAAGATTGAGTACCCGCATTCTGCATAAGCACACAACCCAATCCAATACGTGAGACATCACAATACACCACAAATCCTTTCAAACCATTTGGTGAAGTTAAAACGGGAGACAATGTAAGCCGATCCTTCAAAGTCTAAAAACTCTTTTCCCACTCATATGACCATATAAACTTAGGTTGCTTTTGGGTCAACTTGGTCAATGGAGATGCAATAGATGAGAACCCTTCCACAAACCTTCTGTAATACCTGGCCAACCTAAGAAAACTGTAAATATCTAAAGAAGTCAACGGTCTAGGCCAATTCTTCACGACCTCAGTTTTTTTCGGGTCCACCTTGATACCATCACCGGACACCACATGACCAAGGAAAGCCACTTTGGCCAATCAAAATTCACACTTGCTAAAATTGGCGTACAATTTCTTTTTCCTCAGAGTTTGGAGAACCATTCTCAAGTGATTCGCGTGCTCCTGCTCACTTCGGGAGTAAATGAGAATATCATCAATGAAGACCACCATGAAAATGTCGAGGAATGGCTTGAACACCCAGTTCATTAGATCCATAATACGGTCGGAGCATTGGTTAGGCCAAACGATATCACCACAAATTCAAAATGCCCATATCTAGTCCAAAAAGGTGTTTTGGGAATATCATATTCCCTAACCTTCAACTGATGATACCCGGAATGAAGATCAAACTTTGAGAAATAAGTAGCCCCTTAAAGCTGATCAAACAAGTCATCAATCCTGGGTAACAAATACTTATTCTTAACAGTCACCTTATTCAACTGCCGGTAGTCAATACTCATCCAAAGAGACCCATCCTTCTTTCTCACAAACAAAACGGGAGCACCACACGGCGATATACTTGGTCAAATGAAACCCTTCTCCAATAGATCCTTTAACTGCTCTTTTAGTTCTTTCAACTTTGCCGGTGCCATACGATAAGGAAGAATAGAAATAGGTTGAGTATCTGGAAGAAGATCTATGCCAAAGTCCACCACTCTCTCCGGAGGGATGTCCGGTAAGTTTTCGAGAAACACATTCAAAAACTCATTCACCATAGGTACCGACTCAAGAGTAGGCACTTCGGACTCCATATCCTTGACTCTCACAATATGATAAATGCACCCCTTAGAAATCATTCTCTGCACCTTGAGGTAGAAAATAAATCAACCTTTAATAGAGGAGTCACCACCCTTCCATTCAAGAACGGGCTCACCGGGAGGTTGGAACTTGACCTTCCGGGTTCTACAATCTATAGAAGCATATGATGCATGCAGCCAATCCATCCCAAGAATCACATCAAAATCAAACATCTCATGTTTAACAAGATCACACAGAAAGATTTTGTGCAATACGAAAATAGGGCACCCATGATAGACTCTACGTGCAACGATAGATTCACCCACATGTGTACAAACTGAGAAAGGATCCCTCAAAACTTTGGAACTCAAGCCAAAAGAGGAGTCACGAAAGAAAATTTTGCACCCGAATTAAGGAAGACATAAGAATCAAAATCAAAGACTTTTAGCATACCAGTCACAACATCCCGAGCTTTCTCAACATCCTGGCGGGCGTGAAGTGCATATAACCGATTGTTTTTTGGGGCAACGCCTTGGGGAGCCCTTTGTTGGCCTTGCCCTCCTTAGGTTACCTAACCTTGGCCTCTACGGGCATTTCTGGGACAATCAAGAGCCTTATGATTTTTATCACCACATTTGAAGCACACATCCAAATCCCTCTAGCAGACTCCCGTGTGGGGCTTCCCACACTTGTCACACAGATGATACCCCTGACCACCACCACCTGGTGCTCTAGCAGGAGGCACCCGATCTTTAGCAACTCGAGCACCGGAACCTTTGCCCTGTTGGAAGCGACTAAAACCAACACTTTAAGAACTAGAGAATCTACCATCAAAACGGGCTCTATTGAGATCGTGAACCTTTTTCTCTTTGAGTTTCTCCCCTTCGATCTGTTCAGCATACACTATGAGTCTAGCACTATCCATGTCCCGTATAAGCATAGTAGTTCGACATTCCTTCACAAGCAAATTAGAGATACCCAAAACAAACTTGTGCATCCTTGCACGGGGATCAACTACTAAGGACAGAGTATATTTGGAAAGCGTTGTGAATTTGAGGGAATAATCCCTCACACTCATACTACCCTGCTTAAGATTAATAACTCAGTCAATCTGGCCTCTCTAAGCTCGAGCAGGAAGAAACGGTCAAGGAAAGCAAACTTGAACTCTTCCTAATTGACATCATCGCCACAAACCCTTCCCAAGGTCCATTGAGTATACCACACTTGAGCCACATCCTTTAGCTGATAAGCGGCCAGTTAAGCCTTCTCCTCAGAGGTAACACCCATGATGTTCAATACTTTAGTAAGTTCATCAATGCACTCCTGAGCATCCTCGTCAGCCTTTGATCCATAGAATTCTGGAGGGTTCATCCAGGTGAAATCCCTCACCCTAGAAGCAGGTGTAGGGTCCCGTGGCAAGTTAGCTTGCCTTGCCTGAGTAGTCACCACTTGAGCAACCATGGCAAAAGCAGTGCAGATTCACCGTTCAAGGTAGGCTCCTCCATAGGCTCATAGGGATCTTGATCCTCGTCAGCCGGAGCCGGTCTTGGTAGATGAGGTCTTCCACGAGGCATCTTCTGAAATGGATCAACGATACTATCAGACAAGGAAGTTACATATACTAGTCATAGCATAACATAAGACATGAAGAAGTGAGGAAATTCCTAAAATGTCTTTGTAGCCTCCCACTCATAGGTATGGTGCACTTCACATCCATGAGTAGGACTCTACTCAACACGGCATGTTGGACTCTAAGGACCACTTATAAACCTAGGGCTTTGTACCATCTTTTGTCACGACCCAAGGTAAGGGTCTAGATGTGACACGGCGAATAGGGACTCGAGAGCCCCAAACAAGCCTTAGATATCAATATCCACAACATTGGTTTAAGAATAACATCTAAACATACATACATACATACATACATATATATATATAAATAGTAGTTAACGGAGATTTCTCATAAATCATTCGCACAATATATAGACAAAGCATTAGTCAAGACAAAAGGATCTCAGAAGGGTTATACAGTATCCAACAATGCCTCTAGTCAAGAATGGGGGCCATGACAAAAACCTGGGCTTACCCTCAATAGGTAAGAATGATAGAAAGGACATAACATGATTGATAGAATCACTACGTAGGGGGTTTTTACCCCACGGAGCGGTAGCTTGCTTACTTAGCGCTTGCGCTAAGGATCTAATCAGAGTCGCCTTAGAAGGCTTTCCCTGCTATCCATCTGTTGGGTTGGTCCGACCAATAAAGGCATGGGACTTTTGGGCATTGCTTGGGTCGAGCTAGGCTACCTAGTGATCGTTGTCAATCTCAAAAATCTGATTTTCAATATCAAAATAGATGGATTTAACTGTCTCCATTCCTATCACTAACTAAAAAAGTGTCATCAGAGATGAAATTCGGACTTCTCCGTAATGTAATGTACATGTAATAGAAGAGGCAGAGTCTGTGGCGGTCCTTGGATTATCTAGGGCCCGAGCTCCTCGTCCCAGCCAATCCCCCGTTGGATCAAGGACCACTCTCATCTCCCTCTTCAATAGTTTCAATTGGATAACGCGGGGATCTTTTTCATTACTAAAATTGTCTGAACAGGACAACTGAATGGATGTCGCTGAGTGTGTGGCTAAATACTTAGTGTGCCATGATTAAGACACACCAAAAGTTAAAATAATTAGGCGTGGACTTCGACGTCGACTTTGGACTGACATATAGTACGACTTGTCAGATATATTGGGTCATATGGTATTTCCCCGTTCTCTCCCCCGATCGAGATATCCCTCGTTTCGCCCAAGAAAGATAAATTGAATCATCTAAAGGCGACCGCGAAAGTCACTGAATGGGTCAGTCTTCTAGAGGTAGCCTAGCTCGACCCAAGCAATGCCCAAAAGTCCCACGCCTTTCTTGGTCGGACCAACCCAACCAATCCGATCATAAAATCAAGAAAAACCTCCCGGGTTTTAGTCGTCTTTGCTCCCTTCTACTCGTTCCACGCCCAATTTGATCAAACTCCTCTGTCTTAATTCAAGGCTTGGATCCTCTCTTAAGATAGAAGGAATTCGGCGCCCAGCTCAGCTGGAGAGGCCTAGCCTGATCTGAGAAGTGCTAATTCGGTTCGGATAGACTTCATTCAAGAATGCCACCGCCCCGGTAAAGAAAAGTAATTGGCTCATTCCCGGAAGACGGGACTCACCACCGCAACCTTGAGATTAGACTATTCGTTCTCCTGATGGTAGTCAAAGTGCTTGGCCCCTACATGGTAAAATCATGTAGGCATAGAGTATGCGTTAGTACGTTTGAGTGTACTAAGTATGTGGACATGCAATGCATATGACTTACCAAACTTGCATTTCCATGTTAAGTGGCAACGCACATAATATAGAAGAAATATATATATATATATATATATATATATATATATATATATATATATATACATACATACATATACACAAGATGCCATGAAAGTCGTGATGCATGAAATGTAGTAATGCTCATATATATATATATATATATATATATATATATATATATATATATATATATATATATATATATATATATATATATATATATATATATATATATATATATATATATATATATATAATGGGGATAGACTATAATCGACATATCAAACTCATGCGAGCTATTACGTAAATTAAACCGATTGGGACCTCCTACCGGTAGGGAGAAGATTACTTGCCAAAGATAATCTACATCATACCTTACGGACTCACCATTTCGGGGATGGTCACCTTCCTTACGGACACACCATTTTGAAAGGATTTGCTGCATGTATCATTTGTATCAGGTTATTATATACATATAACAATTCCTTACGACTCGGTCATTTCGGTAATGGTGAATGTTCCTATGTTGGCACATAGTTCAAGGAAAGGGGAGGGCCCTTGGGGATAGCCCTCACATTCCCAGTCCATCGGTGCTAAGTCATTACCATCCCACTTGAATATTCATGCATGTACGTGCTTTTTTTGGAATTCCAATGTTTAGTTCAAACCATTCAATGCACCTTTGGGCTCAAATGTGAAATCTTAGTTTATACTTATAGATGCTCATGCAAGGAATAGCTCATTCATATATATATATATATATGTGTGTGTGTGTGTGTGCGCGCGCGCGCACGTGTGTGTGACGGTGCAAGCACCCATTTTGCTCAATGAGCCTCAATTATAGACATACCGGTGATCACCTTCTTGTCATAACTAATGCCTTACCAAAATCATTCCATAATCATTTCATAAAACATAATTGGGTTTAACCCACTTCATAATTTTCACATATCAATGCCCATGAATGTAATGCAATGCATGATGTGAGGATAGCATGGGTAACATAGATTCAAGTTAAAATCAGCACCATAATATGAAATTGATGAAATCCATAATTAAACCCACATGTATATCATAGTAATAGTCACCCATGCATAAATCAACTTTAAAGGGGACATACATGTTCATAATTTCATAACTCAATATAAATCATCATAATAGTATTCAAAATGAATTGAAATAATAGATAAAATACAACCCATACACCAATTGGATTTAATAGAATCAAATAATGAAAACCCACATTTAAAGTAGACTAGCATTCATGAAATAGCTTGAAAGGAATTTCGGGTCTTCTTGGTTGAAAGGGACCAAGAATCAATCCCACATACCTTGAATCGAGGAGCATGAATTTGGCTTGAATTAACTCCAATTGAGACCCTAGTTTGATCCTTGAGACAGGAGAATTGAAAGAAATAGGGAAGTGATCTTGAGAGGGGGTAGAGTGATTTAGGTGAATGAATGAAGAGGGGAGAGATTTTCAGCTGAGTTAAGGTTTTAGAATAGGTAAAAGGTCATATTTCATGTTTAAAACACACCGTAATTACATAAATCCCCTTAATGAAACGGACCTGAATTTGGTCCATCTAGGTCACACGGCTTGCTACACGGTCCGTGTAGCGTCACACGGGCCGTGTCCCAACACTAAAGATCTGCCAAAGTATAATTTCACGAAACTAAGTAGTGTCACATGGACGGCTACACAGTCTGTGTGTTTCCACACGGGCCGTGACACCGACCATGTCACGATACTTGAAACAAATTTTGCATGATAAAGTTACGAGATGGTAATTTTATACTTAGAAAAATTTTCACATAGTAAGTCACACGGAAGGCCACACGGACAGTGTGAGCATCCGTGTGCCTTCACTTGGCCAATTTTCTCTTTGCCCCAAAGTTTGTCCCAACCGTGAACTAACCTAAGTGTCACTTCCACGGGAGGTCACACGGTTCGTGTGGCATCACATGACCGGTGCAGGCTCCTCCGTGGAGTAATACCTGACAGTTCACTGGGGAGAATTTCAGGATATTTGGGCAATGCCACTAGAAAAAATATGGGTCCTTATAAAATGGTTGTGTTATGATCGAGTGAGGTTTGGTTCTAATTGGGTTTATGAGTTGGTATGTGACTTGAAAATTATTTATGATTGTAAATCTATAAAAAAATTGATTCAAAACTTCAGTTCTTAGTAGTTGATCTTGATGGATGATTTTGCGGAGGAGCTTAAATGGACAGATGAACATTGACTATTTTTGGTAACCTCGGTTATTCTTCTTGCTCCGTCTTTTGTCCGTTCGAGGAAAAACAGTGGATAAATTGGTATCTAATATAACTACCCATTGTTTTAATAGAATTTCGTATGTTATAAAATATTTATCTAATAAATTTTGAAGGGGCTTTTTGAACTATTCGATAATAATTATTATTTAGTTGGGAGGTAATTTTAGATAATTAAATTAGTAGGTGCTTTATAGTGATAATTTAGTGAATATCATTTACCACTTGTCTTATATTTATTAAAATAAAAGTTAGTAGGGTTTAACATGTTAAAGGATAAAACAACACTTCTAAACAAGGAGTGGCGGAGGACGGAAATATGACGACTTCAAAGGGAATAAGAACAAAAAAGATGTGCCTAACATTCAGGTTAGATTTTTTTGATTGACTACATTTATATATGAAATATGATGATGTTCTGAGTGGAATTAAAGCTAGGAATCAACATGTCATTTTTTTTACGGATGTAGTGACAATTTACTTGTTTATTAGGATTGTTGTAGTGTAAGGAAGTAGTCATTATATAATGATAACTTAATGGTAGACAATCACTGGAAAGTAATGATAGAGTGGGTGGGTGCTTAGTGAATCTTATGCATTTGAAAATAGTATATTACTTAGCTTCGTGTATATTTCAGATTTGAAGATTTATTATATTCATATGAAATCATCAAAGATAATTTTAATAAATTGAGGTTTAGGTGTAGGGTTTGTAGAATAAAATTTTGGGTATTTGAATAAAAATTGAGATTTAACCCTAGCTTTTAAATTCAAGAAATTGATTGTAGAGTTAGGTTAGTTTTGGGTCTATGCTAGACATATAATGATATGAGTAATCCCAGACTCGTTTTCTTATGAATATTATATATTTGATAGATTTGAAAAACTTTGAGGTATTTAAAGAAAGGAAAAACATTGGTGGATTAGCTAGCTTGGCTTTGGTTTATCCATTGAGGTAGATTATGATTTGTTCTATTTGATAGAAAGACTCTTAACAGTGATTGGAAGTCCTCGAGTAAAGTTGTGAAATTTCCTGTGCATTTAATTGTTATGGTTTGTTTGACTGATATATTGTTGTGAATGGTCTGTAATCCTAAGACCATGAAATCCATAATCTTGAACTTGATTTCTCAAAATGATCCCTTGAATAAAGAAGGCTTGATGAAATATTGGTAATGAAAGTGGAAAGTAATGATAAAGAATGATAATTGGATCGGGTGTCACGTTCCGACACGAATATTATGGGATTGCGTGCCACGTTTTATCACGATAATATTAAAGGGAAAGTAGTAAAATAATTTAATATACTCAATTCCAAAGAACCTATCTCCCAAAAGAAGCATGGTGTGGAGGCCTGAGTCCTCATGTGTATTCTTGATATTGTTGATTGGTTATGTACTTGTCTCTTATTGTTACCACATGTTAAGTGTTATAGTAGATTTCCAGCGATTATTTTATGCATATTGATTTCTGTTTGGAATTAGTCGATGATAACTACATCTGTACATGTGGCTCGTACTGACTCCTACTTGTATTTTTCTTTGTTTTGCTTTAGTGGAGTGCAGTGAGTGTTCTATTGACTTCGACTTGCCCTCATCTTTAGATGATAATTAGTATATTAGATTTCAGGGTGAGCTAACCTTTTAGCTCGTATTGGATTCTATCAATTATGACATGATGTCTTTAGTTTTTGGACATAGACTATTTTATTTATTTATTTTGGTGTTGCTACCCTTAGACTTAGTATTTGAGATTAGAAATCCTTGATGTGATGACTTTCAAATTTTGGGAAATGTTATATAATACAAATTGTAGGTTTTGTTTTATTGCTTTTATAAGCTGAATTTTCACACTATTACCGTATTTTATAAGTTGAACTGCTAATATAGATTGAGATGTGTACTTTGGTTCATCTACCTAGGAGGGTAATTGTGGGTGCCACTCACGACCCATTTTGGATCGTGACATGAGTCCATTAATGATAAATAATTTGGATTGGGTCTATTAAAGATAAATAATTTCACATTAAATGTATTTTGTCTAATTTTCCTTACAAATTAACAGCCTATACTCCTCTTCTTGGGAGAGTTACTATTAGGATTGGTTTGATTATCCCTAACTCCTAACATGGTTATCTTACAAATTAATCATATCACGATCCAAGTTAATCATTCGTAGAAATTTCTGCTTATTCTTCCACATATATATTTATTTACTCAATGCTTTGTTTTAGTAATATTAACATTATTTTATTTTAAAAAATTATATAATATACAACTTGATGTACACATGCAATATACATGTCGAGAAATTAGTAAAACTTCAATACATTAAAAATACTCATGCCAAGGAGATATATCACATGGTAATAGAGAAAATAAATTAAAACTTTTATATATCTTATTATTTCATAGAAATAAAAACTCAAACATCACATGCATAACTAAAACATCATTGTACTTATATTCAATAATAAAATACACATGCATATATATAATTGAAAATTTATATTTTAAATGGTTGTACTAATACTTTATTAATGATATCCTTAAGCTTGGTTTTGGAGTTTGTATATATATCTTCATCCTTGTATAAGAGATTGATGGCGCGGGAGAGATTGAGTACCCGAATGAGGATTGGCATGGGCGCAGGCATTGGGTGAAGGGAATCTTTATTTATGTCTTGCCATCCATTGGTTACAAGTTTCTCAATCTTCGTATAAGCGTCTTGCTTTGAACAACCAAATTCCTTTATATAGCTTTCAACTGCTGATGCTACATGTCCTCTCTCTTGTTCAAACTAAAACACATAAATTTTAATTAGTTAAGAATGAAGGCAAAAAAAAAAAAAAAAAGAGACACAAACATTTCCTCCCTCTGTCTCAGACTTATGCACAGCCACTACACTAAAAACAATCTTTATCGGCAATGAATTAGTGGCATTAACAATTAATTGCTGCTAAATATGTCCTTTTAGAGTCAATACTACCATAATGACTTATATTTTTGTAAATGCTCCTAAAACCTATAGTGATATTGGATGAATGACAATTAACTAATATTGATAAGGAGTTTGGAACTCTTTGTTGTGTACATATTTATTGCCGCTAAAAGTTGTTTTTATTGTACATGTGTGTCTGCCAAAATATGTTTTAGGGGATGATTGGATTGACTTTTTAAGTAGTCTATAAGTTAAATAGCAAAAGTCGTAAGTTAGAAAGCCCTTCTTTTGACCCTCCTCCTCTTTTTTCCTTTCATTTTTTCAGCTTTAAAAAAGTGTTTAAAAGCAGATTTTATGTTACCCAAACACTTCCAAAACTAAAAGAGTGCTTAAAAATCAAAAGCCACTAAAAATAAGTCAATTTAAATCGTTTGATGTTAAACATATCATGTGGAAAACTAGAATTAAAGAGTTGTCAAAAATGAAAAAGAAAAACATTAATATATTTTTAAAACGGATAAAAAAACAATAAGAGAAATAAATTAAACCAATGGAAGGTTATCCAAAAATAGGAGTGTGGAAGTGGTAAGGCATGGGATAGTCATAGTTTTACCTTGTGTCCAATCCTGTCATCCATCAATCGACAGACTATAGAAGAAGCTTTTACCATTAAAGGTTCACTTGTAATCCACTTAAAGTTCTCCTCATTAACCAACTCTTCTTCCATACCAACCAAAGAAGTTGTGGAAAGCATCATATGACATGCAGTTACCAGTGCAACTTTCAGATATTCCTCAAATGCTGGAACATATCCACTATGATACCACTTGAACTCTTGGTAATATGCTCTCACCACTTTCTTCAGCTATCATAATCAATGGAGGCAAAAACTTCATTAGTTGTTTCTCTAACGCGCCTAATTATTTTCCACCGACGACGCGCCAAAAATGAAAAGAAGAAAGAAAGAAAGAAACCTCGTTGTTATACAAATTGGTAACTTTGTAATATTATTGTTACCTCATTTTTTGCATAGTGAACTCGATAGGATATGTTCTCCTTTGCCAACTCCTCTTCCATTTCAGCGTAAGTATAAAAAATATATTGGTATAGGAGCTTTAGGTATGGGGGTAGTTGTTGTGATGCATTAATATCCCATCTGTGCAGTAACAAATTAATTCGAACCCAGTCAATGTTTACTCATTAGTATATACTTAGAGGTCGTTTGGTTAGGAACAAGTTATTCTTGGATAATTATTCCATCATATTATAATCCTAGAAATTATTATAGCTCACACGAAATGAGTATACTTCACCTTTGAATGGCATCCGTGAAGATTTCAAGTTCATGGTGTGTCCCATAAACATCATACAAATCGTCTAATATGGAGGCAAGGGAGATTACTTGGGTTGTAAATCTTCGCGCCCTACAGTATTGTGGCTCGAAGTACACTCCTATTATCCAAAAATAGGCTTCTACGAGACGATTGCGAGCAAATGGAAAGTTTCTTTCAACATCCAAACCCTTCCACCACCTGAATACAATTCAAAAACTCATACAACAATCTAACATTAGCTACAAATTGCGTACGTACCTTGTAATACCACTTAGCTCTTTCTGATGTAGCTTTTGCAACATGTTGAAGTCTAGTCGTGCAAGCTTTAATAGCACTTTATTATGTTCAGGATTGTCTTGATACATATGTATGTACTGCCTTGCTGCTACTCTTGCTACGGTTCTATGAATTGGCATCTTTAAGGCATGGATTACATGTGTAACAAGATATCCACTTAATTTAGGCACCATACATTTAAGGTATTTGCTAGTAAAATATAATGCTTCCTCTAAAATATTCTCTCCACCAACTCCAACATGTGCTGCTTCATATAAATTCAAAAGTCCTTTCACATCACTAATCAATTCTTCCTTGAAATTCCCTTCATCATCCTTAAATATTTTGAAGCCATCTATAGGATAAAAACAACAAAGTTACCTACATATTTGGATTAACAAATGGTAGGCTATCTAGAGTAATAAGTTACTAACCACATGACACATTATATCCAGCTTGTCTTAGTAATCGAAATCGAAGAGCAACAATCTCAAGATTATTATAGTCATGATCAAATTCACCACAACCCATATTGTTGTAAATGTTTTTAAGTGATTCTTCAATTTCCTTTTCAAAATGATATGAGACTCCTAATCGCTGAGTGTTGTCAATCAACTGTAATAATTTTTGTGTTGATGTAGCATGCTGAGCTTCTAGTAACATCTTCCTCACTTCATCTCTAAGTCGTTCAACTTCTTCCTCTTCTTCGTGATCCATATCCTTCAAGGTAACAATTGGATTGGAATTTATGTTTTTTTTTTTTCGAGTGACTAAGCCAGAAATTTCAATAAACAGGTTCAAAATGTGAAAAAAAAAAATGAAAACATGAAGAAGTCAAAGGAGGTTATATATAGACACACACGCATATATATAATAATAATAATAATAAACATCATGTTCTTAAAACATAAAAATGTAGTGCAATTAGTTACACTCCATTCATTTAAAAAAGAATGACATACTTTTTCTTTTTGGATATTTAAAAAAAATGATTTTTTTTTCTTTTTTGGCAACACTTTACTTTCACTTTTTCATGTGACATGTTTAAGGCCGTACGATTAAAGAACAATTTGATACATTTAACATAACTTTAATTTCTGACTACAAGATTGAAAACCTTTCTTTATTTTATTAAATTTTATGTCAAATTAAACTAGATCATTCTTTTTTAAACAGATGAAATAATAATATTCTATGTTTTTCTATGAATACAAAGAAAAATAATAATTAAGCGAAACTCAATTATGATTGATGTATTATGTGTTAATTAATTACCGTAAGGGAAGAATCATATGCAAGGAAATAGTCACCCCAAACACTTGGATGATAATCTACAGATCGACGAGCTGATTTAGGAGGATTAACATTGTTAACCCCCATTTTCTGTATTTAATATTTTGACTACTAATTAAAATGTACGTTTTGCTTCCTCTTTCATGCTCTATTTATATTATGCATTTTGGCGTGTCACACGATGGTGAGCAAGAGGACATTATTATACAATTGGTGTAAGGTAAGATTGAAAATCTTCTTCTTTGAACAAAGAATATATAATTTGTTTAAGTTGTAAAATCATCTTTACACAAAGTTGAGACGTGATTTTTCATTTTGTATATATAATAACAATAAGATTATATGTATATTAAAAAAAATGATAGTTATTAGAGTGTGATAAAATCTTAACAGTGTAATTTTACGTGTCCTCTAGATTTCAATTACTGTGGACGTATCAGGATTCCGACAAAGCATATCTTATTACAAGATTTGGAGAATTCTGTGTTGCTTACTTTTGGTATGCAAGGCAAGTAAAACATGATAGAGTAATAATGACTTCATCTTTTCACATAATTAAACACAATCCAACCCTATATATATAACTAGAGATGAAAAATATTGAATAAAAAATCGTACTCTCTATCCCATTTTATGTGTTATCTTTTCTTTTTTGCTCCATCCCAAAAATATCACCTTACTTTAATTGGTAATTATTTACCTTTAAAATTTCCTTTGTACTCTTAATAAAATGATTTTCAACTACATTAATATCTAACAATGATTTTAGGTTACAAATTGTAAGAGTCTTTTTTTTCTTAAATATCGTGTCAAGTAAAAAGATAGTGCCACATAAAATGGGACGGAGGGAGTGAATCAAATCAAATTATGAAAAAATAAATATGAGTAGTCATTTAGATTTGGTATTGACAACAAAATCTGACTATACTTAGATGATTTGGTTTTAACTTTAAAAAACCAATCCGATATTATATGTAATTTTTAAAATATATTTTATATATAAAAATATTTACTTTCATATAATTTGATAAATATTTCTCGTATTTTTTTCAAAGCTTTTATCTTTTAACATATTATTTCTAGTTTGACTTGAATTTTGAATAGTCTAGTAAAGATTATAGTCCATATATATTATTAACTCTAATAAATCTCAAATCAAAATTAAAGACAATAATCTTGAGTATTTATTCTTTTGTTGTATATTGGTTTAAATAATTAAAATAAATAATCGAGTTTTAATTTTTCTTTAGTGTTTGATCATGTATTTAATACTTATTAGATTTGCTTGTATGATTTAGTACTTTTAAATTATGCTACGATTTTCATAACCGTAGCAATTGATGTCCCTATTACGACGGTTTTGATTTCTAAGAATTGCCGTCGGTTGGGTTAATATTGAGACAATTATTAATCCTAGCAATAGAAATTTATGCTACAATTATTTCTACATTATTGCAACGGTTTTTTCCTTTCTATTCAATAATCATTCCAGTCTATTGCAACGGTTTTATAATTAGTAATGCAACAGTTCAATCGTAATATGGTTGCAACAATATTAATATTGCTACAATTATTATATGGTAGTTCTACGATTTTTTTTACCTGTTGCAACAATTATTATTAAGCTGTTGCAACAAATAATTTGGCTATTGCAACGGATATATCCATTTATACTCTATACGTTGGTCCAATTTCATGGATATGATAGAAATATTGCAATAATCTTTTATGACACAAAAATTGATCAAAAAATAACTATCCATTACAAAAATTAAAATTCATGAAAGATTCAACGATTATTAGGTAATTAGTATTAATAAAGTCAAATATACACATGTTTTTGGCCATTCAAAAAAGGTAAACACACCATAGCTAGCGCTTTCAATTTTCAATAATAAAATATTTCTGGAATGTAGACAAAGTGACCATAAGCCCCATCCAGTTCCTAGTCAATTCTTCTGTATTGCTTTCATTCCCTTCAACTTCATCACCTACAAATAATGACAATACAATAATTTAGCAATTTTTTCGAATGCTCCACACTAGCCATATATTAAATGAAACACATAACTTTGATAAGACACCAATCAAAAGAAATGATCCGTCTACGAATTCTAAATATTCTCCAGCACGCGACATAAAATTATCTATCTTATCAATAATTGATCTCCAGGAGCTATTTTCCGTGTGAGAATTTTGTTTTGGCCATCCGCAGACATGTGGATCCTAAACACTTTATAGTCATCACTGATAAGGGCCATAAGCCAATCCACAAGTAGATCCAACATTATCTAATCATAATCAGAAGTAGAGTTGTAGTACCCCAACTATATTGACATGAACTTGGAATGGGAAATTAGTAGAGATTCTCCAGTAGAGAGATTCTCCTATAGAGGAATTCCATATCAACAATAGGTTCACCCCATAAGCCAACCCACGCACAAGCTACTTGCTACAATAGACTTAGCTTCCCTTAGATCACACTATGCAGAGCAATAAAGATTTGTAGTTTAGCCATCAGTTGTCAAAATATGCATAGCATTCTACATGTACATTAGTTTAGTCATCACTTTATCTCTAGATCACCAACACATCTAGAATAAAATTGTTTGAAGGTGAAGCCAATGTGTTTATAAGGAGCACTAGATTTTGTTGATTACTAGAATCAATGGAAAGCTACATCCAGTGTAGTTTGAAACTATAGGTGTTGTTGAACATGTATTACTAAAATACTTAGAACAAAAACTTTTGTTGAACAAAACTTTTGCAATTAACAAAACTTTTGTAGAAATTTTTTTTTTTTTTTGTAAAACAAAACTCTTTGTAGAACAAAACTTTGTGAAAACAATAATCACAAAGATTATAACATGTTTTCAAAACCAGAAACTAAAACTAGTAATGAAAACAAAATCTGTAAAGAAAATAAAAAATATAAAGTTGACAAGAAGAAAACTTTCATAATATAATCGAGCCCACTTAGTTCAAAGTGTATCCTTAAGGAAATTATTCCCCTCACAGTACTCGAGGTTGATGGAATATCCCCTCCCAGGATAGAACGATTATCTTACCAGAATAGTAGTACTCTAAATTCTAGTAGCGGCGAACCACTCAACAATTGTATATCACACAGAATAAAGAAAGAGAGAATTTTGAGAGGAAGTTTGATTGCAGAAAAAATTGTATTGAATTCTGGAAACAAACTGGAATTTATAGAGTTGGAGGTACTGATTTTGAATGTTTGCAACCATTCAGATCAGTCACCACTTTTGGAGGTATTGATTCTGAATGTTTGCAACCATTCAGATCAGTCACCACTTTTGGAGGTACTGATTCTGAATGTTTGCAACATTCAGATCATTTTCCATTCACCAATATTAAAACCCAACAATCCTCCATATGAATGGGGAATGACCATAAAATAAATGGATGCGCGGATGAGTGTGATATACTGGCGAAGATTGACTGCATCTGGATAAGTAGGTTTCCCTTTGAACTTTCCGTAGTGAACTTATATCGAATATACTCGATCAATCGGTAGATTTGATATCTTTGAACCGTTGAACTTTGTTGTATATCTAGACACCATAAGTCACACAATCAAGCATCAATTATTTATGGTTCTCACGGTTGTGTTCGTTTCAGCCATGAACACCGCCTGGTTTCATGAGAGCATAGAGAATGGGCCTTCACTGTCATTCCCCTTAAAAGCGGCTTACACTTAACCCTCATATGGGTGATTTCTAAACATGTGGTTCTTTAGCCACATTATCTGGTCATCTACTGCCAGATTTAGATAATTATTAAAAAACTTTAATGCTTTGTTAACTCATTAACAAGCCATAAAGTTTTATCCTTATTTCTGAACTTTGTCTTCATCCGAGAATGGGTTGATTTATTTGACAATGTTGAACCGTCAGTCACAACTTTGTTTGATCTCTTTGAACCTAGCTCTTGGGATCTCCAGTCTACTAGGTAGAGTTACCGCCATGATGACTTGTCCTCGGCCTTAATCCCATTCCCGTTGATGATCTACTAACTCCTTCTCTAGTTAAGCCTTTTGTAAGTGGATCCGCTACGTTATCTCTTGACTTTACATAGTCAATCGTGATAACGCCACTAGAGAGGAGTTGTCTAACGGTATTGTGTCTCCGTCGTATGTGACGAGATTTTCCGTTATACATTATGCTCCCTGCCTTACCCATTGCTGCTTGATTGTCACAATGTATACAAATAGGAGCAAGAGGTTTGGGCCAGAATGGAATATCTTCTAGGAAATTCCGGAGCCATTCAGCTTCTTCACCGGCCTTATCTAAAGCTATAAATTCAGATTCCATAGTGGAACGGGCTATGCAAGTCTGTTTGGATGATTTCCAAGACACTGCTCTACTTCCAATTGTGAAAACATATCCACTTGTGGATTTAACTTCAGACGATCCAGTGATCCAGTTTGCATCACTATATCCCTCAATGACTTCGGGATATTTATTATAATGCAAAGCATAGTCTTGAGTATGTTTCACATACCCCAAAACTCGTTTCATTGCCATCCAATGCATGTGGTCGGGATTACTTGTAAACCGACTCGGTTTGCTAATAGCACATGCTATATCTGGTCGTGTACAATTCATGATATACATCAGACTTCCCAACACTGTCGCATAGTCCCCTTGTGATATACTTTCACCTTTATTCTTTTGAAGTGCGTAACTCACATCAATTGGAGTTCTGGCAATTTTGAAATCCAAGTACTTGAACTTGTCAAGTATTTTCTCAATGTAGTGAGACTGTGATAATGCTAAACCTTGTGAAGTTCTATGAATTCTGATTCCTAAGATTACATCAGCGACTCCTAAGTCTTTCATGTCAAATTTGCTTGCCAGTATGCGCTTTGTAGCATTTATATCTGCCAGATCTTTGCTCATTATCAGCATGTCATCAACATATAAACAAACAATGACTTCGTGGCCTGGAGTGTTTTTAATGTAAACACATTTGTCACACTCATTGATTTTAAATCCATTTGCTAACATGGTTTGGTCAAATTTAGCATGCCATTGTTTGGGTGCTTGTTTAAGTCCATAAAGTGACTTTACAAGTTTGCACACTTTCTTTTCTTTACCAGGAACAACAAATCCCTCGGGTTGTTCCATGTAAATTTCTTCCTCCAAATCACCATTTAAGAAAGCTGTTTTAACATCCATTTGGTGAATTTCAAGACCATACAAGGCTGCCAGAGCCACCAACATCCGAATAGATGTTATTTTTGTTACAGGCGAGTATGTGTCAAAATAATCAAGACCTTCCTTTTGTCTATAACCTTTGACCACAAGCCTTGCCTTATATTTGTCAACGGTGTCATCAGCTTTCATTTTCCTTTTAAAGATCCATTTAGAACCTAAAGGCTTGTTTCCAGGAGGAAGATCAACCACTTCCCATGTGTGGTTATCTAAGATTGATTGAATCTTACTGTTGACTGCCTCTTTCCAAAATGCTGAATCAGGAGATGACATAGCGGCCTTGAAAGTTTGAGGCTCGTCTTCAAGCAAGAATGTCACAAAATCTGGACCGAAGGAAGTAGACGTCCTTTGACGTTTGCTACGCCGTGGATCTCCTTTGCTAGGGGCATTCTCCTTTGGTTCTTCCCGTGGTCGTTTAAATCTTTCATTCGATGACTCGCATTCAATTTTGTACGGATAGATGTTTTCAATGAATTCAGCATTATCAGATTCAATTACCGTATTATTATGAATTTCGGGATTTGTCAGAATCATAAACCAAAAATCTACATGCTTTACTGTTTGTTGCATATCCAATGAAGACACAATCCACTGTTTTTGATCCTATGTTCACCCTTTTGGGTAAAGGAACTTGTACCTTTGCTAGACACCCCCACACTTTAAAATATTTCAAGTTGGGTTTCCTTCCTTTCCATTTTTTATACGGAATAGAGTGTGTTTTGCTGTGGGGTACTCTGTTGAGTATTCGGTTAGCTGTAAGGATAGCTTCCCCCCACAAATTCTGCGGTAAACCGGAATTGATTAGTAAAGCATTCATCATTTCTTTCAATGTCCAATTTTTCCTTTCCGCAACTCCATTGGATTGTGGTGTGTAGGGGGCAGTGGTTTGATGGATGATTCCATATTCTAAACATATTTCTGTAAAAGAAGATTCATATTCTCCACCCCTATCACTTCTGATCATTTTAATCCTTTTATTCAATTGATTTTCGACTTCATTCTTATATTGCTTAAATGCTTCTATTGCTTCATCCTTACTATTTAGCAAATAAACATAGCAATATCGAGTGCAATCGTCAATAAAAGTTATGAAATACTTTTTTCCACCGCGAGAAGGTATTGACTTCATATCACAAATGTCAGTGTGGATCAAGTCTAAAGGATTCGAATTCTTTTGAACAGACTTATACGATTGCTTAACAAACTTTGATTCAACACATATTTGACATTTAGATATATTACACTCAAATTTAGGCAATATTTCAAGGTTAACCATTTTCTGCAAGGTTTTGTAATTGACATGTCCTAAACGAGCATGCCACAAATTATTTGACTCCAATAAGTAAGAAGAAGCAGATTTTTCATTAATACTGTCAACAACCATTACATTAAGTTTGAAAAGGCCCTCGGTGAGGTAGCCCTTTCCTACAAACATATCATTCTTACTGAGTACAAATTTATTACTAACTAGCACACACTTAAACCCATTTTTCACTAGTAGTGCGGCTGAAACTGGATTCTTCCTAATTGTTGGAACGTGCATGACGTTGTTGAGAGTCAGCACTTTTTCGGATGTCATCTTTAACAGAACTTTTCCATATCCTTCAACTTTGGCTGTTGCAGTATTTCCCATGTATAGCTCCTCTTCGGGTCCAGCGAGAGTGTAGGTTGTAAATGCTTCCTTTAAGGCACATACATGTCGAGTGGTGCCAGAATCAAGCCACCACTCCTTTGGGTTACCAACCAGATTACACTCAGACAACATTGCACACAAGTCATCAACATCTTCCACAATGTTTGCCTGGTCCTTGTTTTTCTCTTTGTTCTTCTTGGGGGCACGACAGTTGGGAGCTTTATGGTCTGCTTTACCACAATTATAGCAGTTGCCCTTGAATTTTTTCTTAGGATTCTTCTCCTTTGCAGAAGACCCCTTCCTTTTTCTTGTTCATGTTCGGAGCAGTATGTTCAATGACGTTTGCCCCTTCAATCGGTGAACTCTTATGGTACTTCTTCTCAGCGATTTTGTTATCTTCCTCGATCTTGAGACGAATCACAAGATCTTCCAACTTCATTTCCTTTCTCTTGAGCTTAAGATAATTCTTGAAATCTTTCCATGAGAGTGACAACTTTTCAATCATTGCAGCCACTTGGAATGCTTCATTAACCACCATACCTTCAGCAATAAGATCATGGAAGATAAGTTGAAGCTCTTGAACTTGGGTTCCAACAGTTTTTCCATCCACCATTTTGTAGTCTAGAAATTTAGAAACCACAAACTTCTTCAAGCAAGCATCTTCTGTTTTGTACTTCTTTTCAAGTGCACTCCATAGTTCTTTGGAGGTCTCTACTGCACTGTAGACGTTGTACAAGTCATCTTCTAAGGCACTCAAAATATAGCCTTTGCACAAAAAATCAGCCTGTTTCCATGCCTCGACAACCATAAACTTTTCATTGGTCGGCATATCAGCAGCAAGCACAGGAGGGTCTTCGTTGGTGAACTTCTGCATGCCAAGGGTAGTAAGCCAAAAGAACATTCTTTGCTGCCATCCCTTAAATTTGGTACCGATAAACTTAGCAGGTTTCTTCGCCGGTGGCACAGCGGTACGGGTTGTAGGAGTAACCGCTGGTGCAACATTCACAGAAGGAGTTGCAGTCGCAGAAGGAGTAGCAGAGTCAATTTCCATTTCTTTTCACTGTCAAATATTGACAAACTGTCTTAATAATCAGAAAAAGAAAAATCAACAACACTGAAGTTTTTATGTTCTTCAAATCGTTGTACAAGTATGAACTTTAATATTCCAACGAAATTTTTATATCTTCAAGTCAGAATTAAAAAAAAAAAAATTCATACGGAGTAGAAAACCACACAGGTTTTAGTCTCCAAAACAGAATACAGATTATAATAATATAGATATAATTTCCTTAAGATTGTTGTTGAACATGTATTACTAAAATACTTAGAACAAAAACTTTTGTTGAACAAAACTTTTGCAATTAACAAAACTTTTGTAGAATTTTTTTTTTTTTTGTAAAACAAAACTTTTTGTAGAACAAAACTTTGTGAAAATAATAATCACAAAGATTATAACATGTTTTCAAAACCAGAAACTAAAACTAGTAATGAAAACAAAATCTGTAAAGAAAATCAAAAATATAAAGTTGACAAGAAGAAAACTTTCATAATATAATCGAGCCCACTTAGTTCAAAGTGTATCCTTAAGGAAATTATTCCCCTCACAGTACTCGAGGTTGATGGAATATCTCCTCCCAGGATAGAACGATTATCTTACCAGAATAAGTAGTACTCTAAATTCTAGTAGCGGCGAACCACTCAACAATTGTATATCACACAGAATAAAGAAAGAGAGAATTTTGAGAGGAAGTTTGATTGCAGAAAAAATTGTATTGAATTCTGGAAACAAACTGGAATTTATAGAGTTGGAGGTACTAATTTTGAATGTTTGCAACCATTCAGATCAGTCACCACTTTTGGAGGTATTGATTCTGAATGTTTGCAACCATTCAGATCAGTCACCACCTTTGGAGGTACTGATTCTGAATGTTTGCAACTATTCAGATCATTTCCCATTCACCAATATTAAAACCCAATAATAGGAATAAACTTAAAAAGAATAACAAAGCTACAATAATAGGAATCTGCAGCTAACAATAACTAAAAATAAAATGTTAAGAATAAACTTAGAAAGAATAACAAAACTACATGAATACGAATCTGCAGCTAACAACAATTGAAAATAAAAATAATGTCATTACTTAGACTTTATTGTAGAATAATGTATTCCATGAACAAAGATGGATCAATTCAGAGGATAAAAATCACAATTTTTTTACTTCAAAGACGTAAATGTTAAATTCATCAAAGTAAAATTTTCAATTCATTGGTCTATCTTACATGCTGAGATTCAAGTTGAATGCTACACGAAAAAGTGTCTCATTTGCTAGCTTAGGCTTTTATTTCATGAGTGGAGACAAAACATAAACTTATTGAAGCTTCAGTTTAAAGTACAACACATTTTAATATCGAGGTTTCAATCTTAAATTTTTGTAACACAATCAATGTAAATAGCTAACAACAAAGCCAAGGCTATACTCAACAATATGACATTTATAATAGCACTACAAGCCTCTAAGAGTCAACATAGAACATTCAGTAAATTAAGATACGAGTACACCAATAATAACAAAATTAAATCTAATAATACACAAAAGAAGAAATCAGACTACACTATTACGCAATCTGAATTAGAGAAACTGGAAAAGATTAAAAAGAAATATTTTTGAGATCCTATTAAGAGACCAGTCGCAACAGTCGCAGAAGAAGAAGAAGAAGAAGGAGGAGGAGGAGGAGAAGGAGGAGGAGAAGGACAAGAAAAATCAAAAGTTGAAATAGACAGACGCTAACTTTGATCACCTGCTTGTCCAGATGTAGCTTCTGCTAGTGAATGAACAGATAATGCTGCTAGTATGCTTGAATCAATTAATTCTACCCGCTGAAGTTGTGCAACAACATTTGTTATAACTTCTTGTCACATAGTTCTCCTTTGTTCCTCCATTTTTTTGCATCCTTTCTTGCATTTGTTGTACCACATCATTTGTTGCATTTGAAGTTGGTGAAGAATTGCCAGTTTCTTAAAACTAGTCTTTGTAACTCCCAATTCATATAGTTTGAGACGACCTGGATTTTCAGGGCCCATGATGACTGAAAATGCATCAACAGACTGACCATTCACACTCATTTCTTTTTCAATTTCCTCCATTTCAGCCTAAAAATTAAAACACACTGTAATACCCCACATCTTACTGTACTGGTCCTACACATATGAAACATGATATGGTGGGGTCAAACCATCACATATTTTTAAAAGTTCTTGAATTTTAGATTAGAGG
This sequence comes from Solanum rostratum, assembly GCA_029948455.1. Taxonomy (NCBI): domain Eukaryota; kingdom Viridiplantae; phylum Streptophyta; class Magnoliopsida; order Solanales; family Solanaceae; genus Solanum; species Solanum rostratum. The sequence continues at coordinate 53,620,256 of CM057053.1, forward strand.
GCTATATGTACGTCTAAGGCTCAAGATGACCGAGTGTATATAAGTTTTAAGTCAAATTGAGGAGGTCGTGGCCTTAAATGAAGTGAAAGAAATGAGGTGCTTGTAGGATTTAGGAAGCTAGCAGGTGAGTCACCTACGTGGTTAGCTTAAATAGGCTAGGTAGGGAGAGACGAGGCCCAACAACGAATTTGTTCAAATCCAATAAAGAATAAGCCCCGAGTCAAGGTAGTAATTTGGGCCCATGGTTTAACACTATAAAGGGATAATACAGGCGGCCCAAGATGAATAGGAAAAGGGCCAAATTACATTCACAGCCCAATTCACAAATAGGGCCCAAACTAAGTGGATGTATAAGAGAAATATTTGCAGCAAAATCCATCCAATTGAAGCCCAATAAGGCCCAAGTGAAAGGGCCAAGTTGCTGCATCACAACCTCCATAAAATAAGGCTTCATATGTAAAAGAAAGTCGGCCAAAAGTGGCCCTTTAAAAGGTGTTAAAATCCAGCAACTTTAAGTTATTTTCACTTAGCCCTTTAGGGTTCTTGAAGAAGACCTGATCCTTGAGGGCTAACGTAAGTAAAAATACCTATGGTTTAGTATGATATTTCCATGAAAAACATAAAGAGTATGCTGGTTGTACTTGTGCAGGAATTTTGGACAGCATGTGTTTCAAATATTGTTATACACTGTACTTGTTCATTAAGAGGCTTTTCTCTTGTTGGTTAGCTGAATTATGAAGTAAGGTTTATATTTTTAACAAGGATTGGTTCTGTAGTGATGAAAGAAGGCTGCTACATTATTTCTATCTTTCGCAAAAATGAGTTCTTATATGCTATCTTAATTATGCTCTTAGTAGAAACTTGTGAGCGGATAATTGGTGATTGTTGTCTCACGTTTTCCATCTGCTTTAGGACTGTTTTTTGGAATGTTTTAAGTCTATCTTTATATGTAAATATGTTGAGAACAGTTTGGTTGGGGTTGAAACAGATTTGGAATGGTTGACGTCGAAATGTAGCAAAAGGACGTAATGTTATGTTGCCTACTTGCGTGTTGTGTAGAGTTGTTGTATGTTATACTTGATGAGCTATTGTAAGCCTGTTATGTGACTAACAAGGCTTAATGTAACATGTATATGACAATGTGTGCTAAACAAAAATATGATTAGAGGTGGAAAGGTTGAACGAATACTCGTGGATTGATAGTTAAAAGCTTGTTGCCCGAGTGTTTATTTTTATGATATTGGATTTCCAAGATGTGTTTGTTAGCTGCTAATACTAGTTTTATCACCTATTATATTGTAGATAATTATTTGGAGGAAAAGGATACCACTCCGAGGTAATAACGACATAGTACAACGAGGTATGTAAGGCTACTTGATTTCCTATTAAATGACATGAAATCTAGGTTCTCCCTTGGCAGATAAAGGCACTTACCAACTCCGGCATAACTAATAACTGTGTCTCCACTATTTACCATATTCATATGTTCCCATACATAGCCATTGTCAAATCTGCATACATACTTGGGTACCAAAGATACATGAGTCCTTTTTACCAAGTAGAGTCCATGTGTTGTTTAATCTCCTACACGTTTCATTAGTTGAGTAACTCTCTTTTCATTGTGGTATTATCTTGTATAGTTGTTTATATGTCATATGTCATGTCTATGTTCTTACAGTTCTAAATGTTATGACCACCAAAAGAATCATCTCAAAAGTAAATAAAAGATAACTCTGAGTTGCTTATTGATGAGTGGTATCCCAGGGGTGGAAAAATCACCTAGCATGGGTCGATCCCATATTACGAGGGGTATCCCAGGGGTAAAAAGAAAGCCTAGCATGGGTCAATCCCGATATTAATTTACCACTGATCAGCTGGTCATTTACATGATATATTGTGCACAGATTATATAGTAAAGAAAGGTAAAGTAATAACAAGGACATAAAATACGTGATTCCACTGTATGACTAAAGTCGGTCTTTTATTTTTACACACCAGTGTATGAGTTCATTTGAGTTCTTATTTCATATGTAGTACTTCCTGCCTTACATATTCAGTACATTATCTCGTGCTGGCATCCCTTACGGGGGACCTGCATTTCATGCTGCAGGTATATGAGCTAGTAGATCTCCTCAGAAGGAGTACAGGACATCCAGTTGTTGTTACTAAGCTCTAGGTTGCTTCTGGGCTTTATGTGTCCAGAGCTTATATTTTTGTATTGTTTTGTTGGTCATAAGGCGAGGTCTTTCCCGACCTTTAATAGATATCGTTCCTTATCTAGAGGATTTGTAGACTAAGTAAAGTAAAGTGTGGTCAAGTATCGTACTTTAGATATCGTGGCTCCAACGGCCTAGTCTTATGCATTTCTTTTTGGCTTGTTAATACTATTGTTTTTTTAAAAAAAAAGCATGTTGAGTATGGAAACCTCTTATAATGTTCATAGAAAGTGTATAGTTATATGTTGGTTCTCCCGAGCCTTGTCGGTAACGGGTGCCAGTCCGCCTTAATGGGACTTAGGGCGTGACAAAAATGGTATCCAAGTGGGTCATCCTAGGAAGTCTACAAAGCCATGTCTATGTAGAGCCTTGTTTATGGATGTGTTCTGCACCACATTTATAAACATGAGGCTACAGGACATTCAGAAGTTGTCACTTTCTTTTCATTCTTTAGATTGTGCCATAGAGCCAAGTGTTGTAGGTTAATTGTTTCTAACCTCTAAATCGTTTTGTACAATGAGTATGCCTGAAACAAGGAAAAGTAAAGGCAAAGGGAAGGAAGTAGAAGTGGTAGTTGGTGTACCCAGTCAGGTGAGACAACGAAATGAGGCCCAAGATGAGTCTCTATCACAAACATCTCCAATTCCTCTAGCTTTTGATGAACGAGGAAGTAGTGAAACTCCCCAGAACCACCTATCAATGCTGCCATGCAGGATCTGAGAAATGCGGTCAAATTATTGGCTCATACAGTTGCTGGCCAAAGTCAAAGACAAGAAGGTCCAGTTATAAGTGCGAGTGGTGCAAATAGGGCAGCTAACACGAGGATATGTGACTTCTTTAATTTGGACCCTCCATCTTTTATCGAGTCAAATCCTAATATGGATCCACAAGACTTCATCAATCAGATCCAACACACTTTGCATGTTATGCACGTAAGCGGTACAGAAGCTGTGGAGCTAGCAACATATAGATTGAAGGGTGTGGCTATATTGTGGTATGAATCTTGGAAGAAATCGAAGGGTATAGATGCACCTCCAACTACCTGGAAGGAGTTCAAAGAGGCATTTCTTGACCATTACTTGCCATTAGAAATTCGAGAGGCTCGTGCAGATCAGTTTCTGAATCTCCACCAAGGGAATATGAGCATGAGGGAGTATAGCCTTCAATTTAATTCCCTGGCCAGGTATGCTCCTAATGTATTTGCTACTATGGCAGATAAAGTTCATCGATATGTGGATAGGTTGGATTCATATCTGGTTAGAGACTGTACTATTGCTTCTTTGAATAAAGACATGGATATAGCAAGGATGCAAGCATTTGCACAAGAACTAAAGGATCAGAGGCAAAGAAGAAGGACACAAGAGTTAAAAAGCGGGCAGTCAGAGAGGGCCAGATCTACCGGGTAGTTTATACCATCCCAAGGTGAGTTTAGGCCTCGATTTTCTAATAAACCACCTAGGCCATCATCCTCCTACTCTACAGTTAGTGTTCCACCACAACTTCAAGGGTCTAAAAGTTATCAATTTAATCAAAGAAGTGAGGGCCAAGGTGCACGAACAACAGGATATTCGGCAAGCCAGCAAATTCCTCCTAGGCAGCCTTGCAAACAATGTGGGAAGAGTCATTTAGGTACATGTCTTGTTGGACAGATGCTTGTTATTGGTGTGGTGCACCAGGGCATATGATGAGAGATTTCCCAAGAAGACGTATGGGTGATATAGCACAATCTACTAGGTCAGCCGTTACATCATCATCGTCAGTTCCTCCATTAGGTAGGGGTCAACAAACACCTGCTGGTCATGGTAGAGGTGGTAGAGGGGCAGCTAGCTCTAGCGGAGCCCAGAATCGCACTTATGCTTTGGGGAGTCGGCAAAATTTTGAAGCTTCACTTGATGTGGTCACAGGTACATTGCCCATCTTTTCACATAATGTGTATGCATTAATTGAACCTACTTCTACATTATCATATATCACTCCACTAGTTGCTGGGAAGCTTAAGAGAACACCTAAATTATTGAACAAGCCATTTGAAGTGTCTACACTAACCGGTGAATCTATTATATCTAGAAGGGTTTATTATAACTGTGTATTAACTATTTGTGGTCATGACACATTGGCTGACCTTGTTGAGATGAAAATGGTGGACTTTGATGTTATAATGAGTATGGATTGGTTAGCTTCTTGCTATGCCACTATGGATTGCCGAACTAAGATGGTGTATTTCAACTTTTCCAAATGAGCCGGTCCTTGAATGGGAAGGCAGTGTTAGGGCACCAAAGGGTAAGTTTGTTTCCTATTTTAAGGAAAGGAAAATAATGTCAAAGGGATATGTATGTCATCTAGTTAGAGTGAGGGATATGGAGGCAGAATCACCAACTCTTCAATCTGTTCCAATAGTGAATGAATCTGCTGATGTGCTTCCTGAAGAGCTTCCAAGTTTACCTCCAGAACGAGAAGTAGATTTGGGTATTGACTTACTTCCAGGCACTCAACTTATTTCTATCCTTCCATTTAGAATGGCCCAGCAGAATTACGTGAATTAAAGGAGCAATTAAAAGACTTGCTAGAGAAGGGTTTTATAAGACGTAGTGTGTCGTCCCCTTGGGGTGCACTAGTGTTATTTGTACGTAAAAAGGATGGCACCTTGAGAATGTGTATTGACTACCGACAATTGAATAGGGTGACAATTAAGAACAAATACCCCCTCCCCAGGGTTGATGATTTATTTGATCAGTTACAGGGTGCCAAATGCTTTTCGAAAATTGATTTGAGATCAGGTTATCACCAAGTGAGAGTGAAGGAGAAAGATATACCCAAGACGGCCTTTAGGACACACTATGGTCACTTTGAATTTCTTGTTATGTCATTTGAGCTAACAAATGCACCAGCAGTTTTATGGATTTAATGAACAGGGTATTCAAGCCATTCTTGGATATATTTGTGATAGTATTTATAGAGATATTTTAGTATATTCAAGATCAGAAGAGGACCATGCAAATCACTTACGACAAGTATTACAAGTTCTTCATGATCGACAATTGTACGCCAAGTTTTCCAAATGTGAATTTTGGTTAAAATCAGTGGCATTCTTGGGTCATATTATATCCGATGAAGGAATAAGGGTTGATTCACAAAAGATAGAGGCGGTGAAAGATTGGCCAAGGCCAACAACACCTATAGAAGTTTGAAGCTTCCTAGGGTTGGCAGGTTATTACAGAAGGTTTCTTGAGAGTTTTTCTTCTATTTCTGCACCTCTAACAAAGTTGACACATAAGGCGACCATGTTTCAATGGGATAATGCATGTGAAAGGAGTTTCCAAGAGTTGAAAAGCGGGCCAACTTCAGCACCTGTGCTTGTGCTTCCAGAAGGCACAGAGGGGTATATGGTGTATTTTGATACTTCAGGAGTAGCTTAGGGTGTGTACTGACCCAACATGGTAGGGTAATTGCTTATGCCTCGAGAAAACTGCGACTATATGAGAAAAACTACCCAACACAACCCCTTGAGCTAACGGCTGTTGTGTTTGCCTTGAAAATATGGCACCACTATTTGTATGGGGTTCATGTTGACATATATACTGATCATAAGAGCCTATAGTACATCTTTAAAGCAAAAGACCTAAATTTAAGACAACGGAGATGGCTAGAGCTAATAAAGGATCAAGATGTTGACATACTATACCATCCAGGGAAAACAAATGTGGTAGCTGATGCTCTAAGTCGTAAGGCAATTATGAATATTGGTGATCTGGTAAGTCAAGGAGTAGCTAAGGATCTACGTCAACTAGCCAATTTGGGAGTTCACCTCCTTGAAACTCCAAAGAAAGGGGTTGTTGTGCATAACGCTGCAGAGTCTTCATTGGTAATGGAGGTAAGAGAAAAGCAGTTCAAGGATCCTATTCTACGACAACTTAAGGAGAATGTGGGTCAAGGTACGATGAAGGGCTTTGAACTTACACAAAATGGAGTACTTTATTGCCAAAATAAATTATGTGTTCCTAATATTAATGGATTAAGGAGGATAATGGATGAAGCCCATCATTCAAAATATTCCATCCATCCAAGATCAACTAAGATGTATCATGACCTGAAGGGAATGTTTTGGTGGGGAGGCATGAAAAAGGACCTTGTGGAATTTATGGCTTAATGTCCGAGTTGCCAACAAGTTAAGGTAGAGCACCAAAAGCCAGGAGGTTATATGCAATCTATAGAACTTCCAACGTGGAGGTGGGATATGATTAATATGAATTTTGTTACTGGGTTGCCTCGCTGATTTTAGAAGTTTGACTCTATATAGATGGTAGTTGATAGGCTCACAAAGTCAGCACACTTCTTGTTGGTTAAGAGTGATTATACAGCTGAAGAGTATGCAAAGTTATACCTCAAAGAGATAGTTAGGCTACATGGGGTCCAAATCTCCATTATATCTGATCGGGGAGCTCAATTCACTGCAAAGTTTTGGAAATCCTTCCAAAGGAGCTTAGGGACACAAGTGAATTTAAGTACAACTTTCCACCCTCAGACATATGGTCAAGTAGAACGCACCATTCAAACACTTGAAGATATGTTGGGGGTTTGTGCATTGTACTTCAAAGGTAATTGGGTGGACTATTTGCCACTTATTGAATTTGCCTACAATAATAGCTACCATTCAAGCATCAAGATGGCACCTTATGAAGCTTTGTATGGAAGGAAATGTAGATCACCAATAGGATGTTTTGAAGTGGGTGAAACCACTTTGCTTGGTCTAGGTCTAGTCCAATAAGCTATGGAAAAAGTCAAGGTAATACGACAACAACTAGAAACAACCCAAAGTCATCACAAATCATATGCAGATGCTAGGAGAAGAGGACTAGAATTCTCAGTCGGAGATTGGGTATTCTTAAAGGTATCCCCAATGAAAGGAGTTATGAGATTCGATATGAAAGGAAAACTAAGCCCACGTTACATAGGGCCATATAAAATTATTGAAAGTTTTGGACAGGTTGCGTATGAATTAGAGCTACCCCAAGAGCTTTCAATGGTTCATCCAATTTTTCATGTCTCAATACTTCGAAAATGCATAGGTGACCCATCTCGTATCACTCCTATTGAAGATATGCAGGTTACAGAAGATCTCACTTACGAAGAGGTACCAATTTCTATCCTAGATCATCAAGTTAGAAAGCTAAGAAATAAGGAAATACCTTCAGTAAAGGTACTTTGGAGGAACCAACAAGTAAAAGAGATGACGTGGGAGGCTGAGGAAGCAATGAGATCTAAGTACCCTTATTTATTTGAAGTTAAAGAGGAAGTCCAAGATGAAGAGTTGGGGCATTAAGAGGTATGTGGGTTTGAATGATTGTTATATTGTCCAAGGTTTGTTTAAATGAAGGTTTAAACTTGTTTAACCTATCCAATTATGCTTACATTCGGGGACGAATGTTCCGGGGGGGGGGGGGGGAGGATGCAACACCCAGCATCTTACATGTACTGGTCCTACGCATATGAAACATGATACGGTGGGGTCAAACTAGCACACATTTTTATAAGTGCTTGAATTTCATATTAGAGGGCTATATGTACGTCTAACGCTCAAGATGACTGAGTGTATATAAGTTTTAAGTCAAATTGAGGAGGTCGTGGCCTTAAATGAAGTGAAAGAAGTGAGGTGCTTGTGGGACTTAGGAAGCTAGCAGGTGAGTCACCTATGTGGTTAGCTTAAATAGGCTAGGTAGACGGAGACGAGGTCCAACAGTGAATTTGTTCAAGTCTGATAAAGAATAAATCCCGAGTTAAGAGAGTAATTTGGGCCCATGATTTAGCATTATAAAGGGACAATATAGGCAGCCCAAGACGAATAGGAAAAATGCCAAATTACATTCATAAACAAATTCACAAATAGGGCCAAAACTAAGTTGATGTGAAAGAGAAATATTTGCAGCAAAACCCATCCAATTGAAGCCCAATAAGGCCCAAGTGAAAGGGACAAGTTGCTGCATCACCACCTTAATAAAATAAGGCTTCAAATGTAAAAAAAAGTCGAACAAAAGTGGTGCTTTAAAAGGGGTTAAAATCAAGCAACTTTAAGTCATTTTCATATAGCTAAAAGTCAGATTTTTTTCAAAGTTTCTCCTTGCTCTCTCTTCACTTTGTAAAGCAGCCAAGGCACACCTTTAGGGTTTTTGAAGAGGACATGATCCTTGAGGGATAAAGTAAGTAAAAATACCTATCATTTAGTATAATATTTCCATGAAAAACATGAAGAGTATGCTGGTTGTCCTTGTGCAGGAATTTTGGATAGCATGTGTTCCAAAGATTGTTGTACACTTTTTTTTGTTTATTAAGAGGCTTTTCTCTTGTCGGTTAGCTGAATTATGAATTAAGGTTTATGTTTTTAGCAAGGATTGGTCTGTAGTGATGAAAGAAGGCTGCTACACCGTTTCTATCTTTCGCAAAAATGAGTTCTTGTATGTTATCTTAATGGTGCTCTTAGTAGGAACTTGTGGGCAGAGAATTGGAGATTGTTGTCTCACATTTTCCATCTACTTTGGGACTATTTTTTTGTAATGTTTTAAGACTGTCTTTATATGTAAATATGTTGAGAAAAGTTTAGTTGAGGTTGATACAAATTTGGAATGGTTGACGCCGAAATGCAGCGAAAGGATGTAATGTTACGTTGCCTACTTGCGTGTTGTGTAGAATTGTTGTATGTTGTACTTGATGAGCTATTGTAAGCCTGTTATGTGGCTAAAACAGGATGGATGTAACATGTATATGACAGTGTGTGCTAAACGAAAATATGATTAGAGGTGGAAAGGTTGAATGAATACTCGTGGATTGATAGTTAAAAGCTTGCTGCCCGAGTGTTTGTTTTTATGAGATTGGACTGCCAAGATGTGTTTATTAGCTGCTATACTAGTTTTATCACCTACTATATTGTAGATATGTATTTGGAGGAAAAGGATACTACTACGAGGTAATAATGACATAGTACAACGAGGTATGTAAGACTGCTTGATTTCCTATTATTTGGCATGAAATCTAGGTTCTTCTTTGGCACATAAATGCACTTACAAACTCAGGCATAACTAATAACTATGTCTCCACTCTTTACCATGTTCATATGTACCCATATATAGCTATTGCCAAATCTGCGTACATACTTGGATACCAAAGATACATGAGTTCATTTTTACCAAGTAGAGTCCATGTGTTGTTTAATCTCCTACATGTTTCATTAGTTGTGTAACTTTCTTTTCATTGTGGTATTATCTTGTATAGTTGTTTATATGTCACATGCCATGTCTATGTTCCTACAGCTCGAAATGTTATGACCACCAAAAGAATTATCTCAAAAGTAAATAAAAGATAACTCGGAGTTGCTTATTAATGTGTGGTATCCCAGGGTTAGAAGAATCACCTAGCATGGGTCGATCCCATATTACGGGGGTATCCCAGGGGTGAAAGGAAAGCCTAGCATGGGTCGATCCCGATATTGATTTACCACTGATCAGCTGGTCATTTACCTGATATATTGTGCACAGATTATACAGTAAAGGAAGCTAAAGTAATAAAAAGGACATAAAGTACATGATTCCACAATATGACTAAAGGTGGTCTTTTATTTTTACACACCAATGTATGATTTCATTTGAGTTCTTATTTCATATGTAGTACTTCCTGCCTTACAGATTTAGTATATTATTTCGTATTGACGTCCCTTACGGGGGACCTGCATTTCATGCTGCAGCTACAGGAGCTAGTAGATCTTCTCGGTAGGAGTACAGGACATCCAACTGTTCTTACTGAGCTCCAGGTTGCTTTGGGGCTTTGTGTGTCTAGATCTTATATTTTTGTACTGTTTGGTTGGTCATGAAGCGGTGTCTGTCCCCACCCTTAATAGATATTGTTCCTTATATAGAGGCTTTCTAGACTATGTAAAGTAAAGTGTGGGAATGTATAGTACTTTAGACACCGTGGCTCCAACAGCTTAGTCTTATGCATTTCCTTTTGGCTTGTTCATAATGTTTGTTTTTTTAAAAAGCATGTTGAGTATGGAAACCTCTTATAATGTTCATAGAAAGTGTATGGTTATATGTTGGTTCTCCCGAGCCTTGTCGGCAATGGGTGCTAGTTCGCCTTAATGGGACTTAGGACGTGACACACATCAACAAGAACAATCATCACTACAAGAAATGTGATATTCAGCTACGAAATTATTAAGTACGAATCAAAATTCATCACTAATTATTCACTTTTTGTGACAAAAATAACATTTCGTGTTTAAATACATGAGAAGAATTCTTTTAGTGACAAAACATATAATTTCGTAGCTAAGTTTTGTCCATTAAAATTTCCCACCAAAAAATAATTTGGCGCCATTTATTAAGTACCATTAGTGACGAATTTTAAATTATCAATGACACATTATTCTGTCTGTAATAATGCATACAATTTTTGACAAACTATTATTTGTCTTAAATTAGGTATAATTTCAGGCACGAAGAAATTTCGTCACTAAAAATAAGTTACTACAATAGCGACAAATTACAGTTCGTATTTAAATGTTGTAAGTTTTAGCCACAAAATTTTATATTTAATTGTGACCTTAATATTTTGTCACTAATCATGTTCCCAGTCAGTGACAAAAATTTTTTCGTCCCTAATTTAGTTAAATTTTGGATACAAAAATTTTTGTCGCAAAACGTATATTGATATATTAGTGACAAATCATTTTTTGTCCTTAAATTAATTAACTTTTTGTATACGAAAATTTTTTGTCACAAAAAATAATTGATATATTAGTGACAACAAGTTTGAATTAAAATAGTTTGAATACTTAAACATCATTAAAATAGTTTGAATTAAAAAAAAAACTTCTAATATAAAACTATCAATAGTCTCAACAAGTTTTCAAATATTCTATAATCACGTGTCCATTCAAACTATTATAGTTAATAAAAGTCATATGTATATTTCTAAGTTGTATTACAATAAATAAGATGAAAACGAAATTTTTTACAATAAATTAAAAAGTTATTAATTAGCGATAAATAGTAACACGCACAACTTATTATCACAACAGTCCCACAATTAGCATAACCACAATTAATTTGTTGCTTTTGTTTAGCAACTGCTATAATTAACATGTAAATCTCACAATCAAATTAAAAAAGCACATTGACTATAAAAATATCAACATATTTTAACAATATAAATATATCATCATAAACCAATATCTAATCTTACAAACTAAATTCAAACATAATAATCACTCTAATCATTCTATCTTTTTTGACCATGCAATCACATTGTGATAATATCTAATCCACAAGAAATTTTAATAATTTCAGAAAGATTACCATCAATAAGTGACCTTTGTATCCGTAGATGATATACATGAATTCATTACCTACATTATTTGTGTTACAATTCAATTTAGGACTAGGACTAAAAGTGGGATCCCAAAGGCAAGCTTTAATGAAAGTTTACAAAAAATTGGGCAGAGTTTCCTCTGTTTTTGGGCTTATCAAAAAGTTTCCTGTTTCAAAAAACAATAACATATCCAACCAACATTGCCAAAACAAGTCATAATATTCATCAACAATCCATTAGACATATTATAATACTAAATTCATCTCCAAATACGAAAAAAAGTCTAAAACTATCACAAATCACTAATAACGAAAGAATACTCACGACACTAGTGAAATGACTAACAAGGCAACTCTAGGTTTAAAAGAATAGGACGATAGTAAATAAGTGACTTCTTGTTCACCCAAAGAAATGTGTGCTCACTAGAAATTTGTCAAATCATGCACTCTAGCTATGAAAGCCTCATCAATGTCACCTGTGATCTCTGTAAAAAAAAATATAATATAGTGAAAAGGTAGTCACTAGCTCAATAAATATTAATATACAGATGATTAATAAAAAAAGGTAATTACCTAAAAAGAAGTATGAAAAAATGATGAAAAAAGACACTTGCCTAAAGTGAAAGAGTTTGGGTAACATAAAAAGTGTTTAAAAACAATTTTTTAAAAGTAAAAGAAAAGGAATCAAAAGCCAAAAGCCAAAAATTGGGGGTTCCAACTTATATTTTATGACTTTTAACTTATGAGTCACTTAATAAAAGCCAATCCAATCGCTCCTTAAATGAGTTATTAAATTTTCACGAAAATGATTTTCATGGTAGTAATAAGGACACTTCATTTTGCAGTGTTCAAATAAGATATACATAATTTAGAAGAACTTTTAACAAGTAATTGACCTTACTCTTATGAGGTTACATCACAAGCCAATGTCATCGTCATCACCTAGGCCATCAGCTTCATCATCATTGCCATTATTATTACCTTCATTCTCTTCATGATCACTGATGTACTCTAGCATAGTGTCATCCTCTTTATCAGAATCTTCGCTATAATCAATTTCAACTTCATTTTCTGTTTGAGCCTCCATTTCAATTACATTTTCATTTAAGGTAATTGAATCTACATCATCTCTATGTAGTTGACTCAGTATATACACCGAATCATTGACAATTGAATTATTTTTAATTGAAGTATCCTGGTACACTTCATCATTTGTAATATGCAACTCATCACTTTCTGCCTCTGAGTTTTCCTTCTCTGGCACATCATATAAGTGTCTATCTTGAAATTTGAGCACAATTCGCCAATTTTCTCCCAATTTTGGGTCAGCAATATAAAACACTTGTTTTGCTTGAGTAGCAAGTACAAAAGGATCACGTTCGTACCAAAATCTTTTAACACAAATGCTTGTAAAATTATTATCTTTTTGCATTCCTATTTTCTTGCGAAGGTCAAACCACTTGCATTTAAATAGGAGAACTCGATTTTCCTCAACATACTCTAACTCAAGGATGTCAACTATAATACCATAAAAGTCAATCAACTCATTTTCATGATAGCCTGCAACAACTATACCACAATTTTGACTTTTACGTAATTCATCGCGTCGTTGAGCATGATACCTGATGCCATTTACAATACAACCCGTATATGTTCTTCCACGCACATCAGGTCCAATTGCCAAAGGATATAATTTATGGATAGACATTGACTTTTCCTTATTATATAATTGCATAATCTACAACAAAAAAATTATTGCATTCAATTAGTAAAGGAAAATGATAATTTAAACATAATAACATGCTTATGTTATCTTAAAATTACTTACTTTATTTTTGAACCATAAAGGAAACTGTTCTCGATGTTTATCATCTATATTCACAACAGCTTGTTTTGACAACTCTTCTTTATGCTCTCTGCATGAAAAAGAAATTATTTAAAAATAATTCAAAATAATAAGATCTACACAAAGGAGAACGGCAGAGTTAGAAGACTCGCTCAAAAAGGCAAAACAGGAAGCTGCTAGTGCTCAACATGAGTTGCAGAGTAGATTAAATGCAGCTGAAACTGTGGTAGAAAATCAACAGTCCAGAATAGAAGATCAGCAGTGTCAAATAAAAGAGCAACAATCTCAAATACAAGCATTAAATTCTCAATTGGACACTGTAATGGCACGCCAAGAAGAACTGTTCAGGAAAATGCAACTTTTTTCTCGCCCATCACCGTCAAGGTTAGAAGTAACACAAATTTATATGACAAGTTTTATTTAATTTCATTTTACAAAATATATAAATATGTAGCATTTAGTGTCTTACTTTGAATGATTTTTTCGTATGACGCAGCGGAGTCTGAACTCCACTAGAATACCAACTTCATGTACTTTCTTATTTTTATTTAGTCGACTTAAAGTCCATGTTTATACTTTATTGTTGGACAAGCTCCCCTTCACAATTAGTAGTTCTAGTTGGAATAAAATATGCGCCAATTGAGTGAAATGGATGGAGATTACTGGAAAAATTGGTTCAATATTTAATGAGTTTCTATTTGCTGACCTATCGAGTTGGACCTCTAAAATTCATTATAGAATAATTTTGTTATCCTGTTAAGAAATATGTAGCATTAGAGGATAAAATTGTGAATCAAAAGCATTAAGGACTCTTGTTCCCTATAATTTCATTCAAATAGGATTGGGAAGATGGTGGCAGTGAAAGGTTATGTACCCTTTATTTTTAGTTCTTAACCGTTACCTTTTAGTCAAGTAAAGAAGATGTCTCGGACATAGTTTAGGTCCAATATATTCTTGAAGTGGTAATGGCTATCTCGCCTTTGATAAATTCAGCTGCACCTTAGTAAACTAATTCTTGATCTGAGTGCTGTCCTAAAACACATGTTTAACATAGAGGCTAGAATGCAAGTCTTGTTTCTGACCAAAATTGTTTTGATTTTCTGATATTGCAATGATAGATCTTGTTCTTTTCCTTGTTCTATTGTGACAGAATTTTGGTGATATCTTCATGAATATGTCCATTTGAATTTTGGACAAGTTTGTACATCTTGAATATTGCACCAGAAAGCCAAAACAATAGATATCTTAACTTTAACAGTTGTACAGGGCTCTCTTTTCCTTAAATCATCCCGAGTTATAGATAAACTTGTCTCCAAAACGCATTGTGCTATTGTAGGAGGAAGGTAGATTTTGATGCAACCCTTATTGCTGGAAAGTTATGGTTGTGAGATCTAATGTAAGCTGGACATAGAGAAGGTCTATTGATCAGGTTAATCAGAAATATTCTAAATATACCTCTATCGGCGCATATTTTATTTCCAGTAATCAATTTAAAACTTTGCCTCACCTCCCATTCTTGAATTAAACTCTACTTTTCAGTTATCTGCTTATGTCTATATAAGATCCAGTATCTATTCATATCTTCAGAATTAGTTGAACAATTTTCAGGACTAGAAATCAACTTAAGGAAGTCACAATTGATTCAAGGATTTTCCAAGCACATAGCAGTAGGGTTGTGGGGTGATTACCTACAGAATATATATTTTTTTAAAGTTTAACAGACCTAACCCAAGGATCTCACCCCTCGTGGCGGTCAGAGGTTGAGCCACACACACCAAAGCCTTATCATAAATAACAAAATAAAAAGTACAAAGGAGGGGGGCATAAACCTTACCTCCGACCTATGGTGGTTCACTAGTCGGCCTACCTTCTAAGGCTAGCCAACTAGTCCCCATTTCTAAAACATAAAGCAAACCTAGACTATACCTACGAGAGTACTATTCTCACTACATATAATCAAAGAAACCAATAAACGAGGGAGACTCTCCCCTTACAATAGTAAGAAGGAAATAAAACCTACAACTAATCCTAAAGAACAAACACACAAAACTAAGCAGGGACTATCTGTAGAACTAGGAGAAGTCCTGGCGGATCTTAAATCAGGAAACTAAGGTGGCTTCTTGATCCTTTTCGACTTTCTTCTTCTTAAGGTGACCATATCTTCCTTGTCCAAGTACAAATATGCTTTTGCTTCCTTTGGCATTTGTTGAATGCTCGAATATAGTTGTGGATGATTGAAATTATGACTATGTTTTGCTAATGTATCCGCTACGAACTTTGCCTCTCGGAGTACATGTTTGCACTTTAAGTCCTCCAACTGAGAGCTATAATGGTAAAACCTATCCAGACTTGAGCAATGTCTATAGTTGGAGTGTTGTGTGCCTGTGAGTGATCCATTTCTGCAACAACTCTGAATCCACTTCCAAGATAACTTTTTTGAATCCTAGCTGTAAGCACCAGGCTATTCCAGCTATAGCAGCCTCCAATTCAACTTTATTATTGGACCCTTCCCCCACTGGAATAGCATAAGCAAATAAGAAAAGCCCCATGTTGTTCCTGATAACACCTCCAGTCCCCAGCCTACCTGGATTGGACAGAGCACTGCCATCAGAGTTGAGCTTCACCCACTGATCAGGTGGTCTAACCCACCTGACAGGGGTGATTTTAATATCATGCACACACATATTAGAAACCTTAATAATATCTTTCCAATTAGAAGGCCATTCTATGCAAGGATATGCTATCTTTAGCATGTAATAGACATCCTTAATTACCAAGTACTTCACCCTTGCCAGATTAGATTTTTTGCCTCCATATTTACAAGCACACCTGTTTTTCCAGATGTTCCAGCAAATAAAAATGGGCACAGCCTGATAGATGAGCTCGTGGACATCATTTTGATACCTCATATCCCACTATTTCATGAGTACATTCCTCAGAGGAAGACAAACAGTAGCCATCCCACAAGAAGCATAAAAAAACTTCCACACATTGTGAGCAAAGTGACCTGTGATGAAAATGTGTTCGATAGTATCCAACCCAGGCCTGTAGCAGCAGTAACAAATACTGGGATAATAACCAAAACTGGTTAGTTTTTCATTTGTAGGAAGCTTACCCTTTAAAGCCCTCCATAGAAGAATTGCCAGATTAGATCTTTTGCCTCCATATTTACAACCACACCTGTTTTTCCAGATGTTCCAGCAAATAAAAATGGGCACAGCCTGATAGATGAGCTTGTGGACATCATTTTGATACCTCATATCCCACTATTTCATGAGTACATTCCTCAGAGGAAGACAAACAGTAGCCATTGCACACCAAGGCATGTCTCCTTTAATATTGGATTTCCAATTAGAGGGAAGTTTAAAGATGTAGATCTTTACAATCATTCTATTGAACTACTAGAGAAAAGAAAAAAAAACCAATCTTTTGTCTTTGCAATACTTGTACAATTTGGCATTTCAACATTACAAAAAATATCGTGTTACAAATTTTAGCTTAAATTAAATCTTATAAATTTCTTTCTCTTTTTTCACAGGTATGAAAGGTGAGAATTGAATCAAGATAAATGCAAGCTCTTATATTATCATATAATTGCTACTTTATTGGAAGAAACTTCTACTTATCTTAGTTTAGGAGTACTATTTCATCTAATTTAGTTAGATTTTTTTTGGTTATTGGACATACTTTACTTTAATGCAAGGACATTGTAATGGATATTACCTTAGTACTTTAGTTATTTTTAATTGTATGATCATAGATTTATTATTATCTAGCATGTTTTATTATTTAATTTTTGATTTATGAAACTCTAATTTTAAAAAATAATATTAATATAAACTAATTAAATGTCATCAATTGTTTTGTCACTAAAAGTAACTTTTAGCAACAATTAAATTTAACTTTTCAAGACAAATGTTTTTGTCACAAAATAAATAAGTTTGTCATAAGTTGATTACATTTAGTGACAAAACATATATTTGTCTCAATACCTTCTTTTTATTAAATACGAAATACTTTTTTATTTTGTGACAATTTTAATTGTCACTAACCATGATAAGTTATAGTGACAATTACAAGTTGTTGGTAAAATCAATACTTTTAGTGACGAAGGATAGATTCAACTACTAAATTATTAACCTTTTTATAACAATAAATTTGTCCCTAATTCTTTCATTTAATGACGAATTTTTTTCTCGTATCTAAAAGGCAGCAGTTTGTGGCAACATTATGTTGTTTAACTACGAAATGCATATAATTTTAGAGACGATTAGTGTTGTCACTAATTAAACTAAATAATTAGTGACAACATAGTTTTGTCGGTGGTAACTACTTTTTTAGTGACAAAATCATACCATTAACTACAAAAAAAATACACTTTTTATGACAAACGAATTTGTCACAAATGTTCATGTATTTGGGGACGATTTTTCTTTTTGTAGTTAATGTAGCCTTTTTAGCGACGAAGCACTAAGTCGTCTTTATATACTTTTAGCCACCCACATTTAGGGACGATGGTGTGACAAATTTTTTTTCGTCACACAAGATTTTTAGTGACGAAATATTGTTTATAAGTGACAAATTTATTTGTCTCTGATAATTGAATTTGTTGTAGTCCATGTAAATAAAACTTAGAATATATAATGATCTTGATAAAAAATTTAAGTCATCATCATTCATATAATTTTACTTATTGTGTTCTTATTTGAGGCCTTGTACAAACGTCCACATTTTCTTGTTCTTGTAGCAACAAAGACCTCCTTTTGTGACACAATTTCCTTGTCCTTTTCCTGATCACATAAATAGATATTAAGAATTTCTTAAATGACAAGTAATGACTTCATTATAAGTAAATGAACACACCAATTTATTACGAACTAAAGCAAAACTCCTTTTGCCGGCAATGTGTGGATTCATCAGCTTTTTCCGATTCTTAGTATTTGTTTCAGACATTTTCTGCAAACAAATATAAACCAACAATGTTAACAAAAAGTATATGGGTGCTACAAACTTCACTAGACAAGGTCAATCCTCTCATTTTTGTAATATTGAAAGGTAAAACTTGAATATTATACCAACGTAACATCAGTTCAATGCTATTACTGACATCTAGTGACTAGAGTCTCTGTAACGATCATACTACAATATTATTTCAACGGAGAAGAGAATAAACACGAGAATGTTAAAGGAAAAGATAAGTTGAAAATTTGAGATTCTAAAATACATTTTACCTTGAGTTTCTCAGATTTTCAATACTTGAGGAGCTCTTCAAACTGACGTTCTGGAATATGACCAGGTTTCTTTTCCATGCGAACTTCATCATTTCATATGAGTCATAATACTTTAACTTCAACTGTCTTCTATGCCTTCTCCAAGCATCTTGAATTGTTGCAAAAGTCCATCTTTTTGCAGCATCAGGAATAATGTATTTCTCCTACAATTGGGTGTCATTTAGTTAGCTAATAAATGTTAAATACTTTTACAAATAATTAAAAATTGAAAATTCCAAACCTTCGTGTAATCCCATAAATCGTTTTTAGTGCTCATGTCCCTCCAGTGAAATATATCAAATGAGCAAAGGGTTGTAGTTCTTGCCAATGTGCCTAGAAAGCTACTTAACTCTAGTACAACTTCATCAGTAGGACTAACACGCTGATTTTTTTCCCATTTAGAAGGATCAATTTACACTCTTTTCGGGCATGTACCTTAGAAGGATCAATTTACGTTCTTTTCGGGCATGTACCTTAGGCATTTGCATTGTACCTCTTATCTTCTTAGTGGAAGTGCCTTCAACTATAAGAAAATACAAGGAATAAAAAATAATGGATGAATCTCAGAAGTTTCTAAGCTTATATATTACCTTGTTCTTCTGGTTGTTCATTTATTGGAGGAGCGGCATAATTCATTTGTTCTTGATCCTCTAAAGCTTGCTCCTCTAAAGTCTGCTTATCTATAGATTGTCCATTTCTTCAGATTGTGGTGCTACTGGTTGTTGTTCCTCAATCAATTTTAGCAGATTACCTTTCTTTGACTGTATAGTTTTAACAATTTTATTTGTTGTCAATAACCGTTATTTTTTATTTGCCAAAAATGATAATGATCCAAGCTTAACATATGTCTTTTTTGGTTTTTTTATTTCCTTTTGAAGGCTCTTGTTGACTCATGACTATTACAATCTGTATAAAAATAAGACTAAATAAGTCAAAATGGTTCAGCAAAATACACCTATATTAGATAAAATCACCAAGATATCATAAATCACATCTTTCTGCAATGAAGATAATGAGAAAGTGAAAGAAAATGTAGATGAAAGTAATGGTGCCCGTAAGTTAATTTATCATAATCACATAACGGGAACTCATCAAATTTAAATCTAAAGTCAGCCAAATCTCTTGAACCTATTCCAGGAAAGGAAATGAATAGGTAAGTTCAAGAAAACTCCATCAATCATTCAAAAAAGACAGTCAAAATTCATTATTTCCATTTTGGTATTCCCTTTGGTGAGTGTTGCCTCAAAAATGAAGAGAAACTAGCTTTTTTAGTGCCTGAAATCACCAGCCCTTATTTTTTCAGCCAACGTATTCTCACTTGTTGCACTTTTCAGAATGATGCTTTAAATTAAGGAGGGCCTTTAGTTACTATGTTCCCAAAATATCGTACCAAAGTCCCCTGAGCCTATGTTACAAGCCTATAAAGTCCTAAAGTGATCGTAGTCTAAGTAGTCGAAGGTCTTAGTCATGAGTATAGGGGCAAACCTATGGTATTATGCATGATATATGAATATCTTTTGTTAGCGTAAGTGATTTTGCATATTGCCAAAATTATACATGAAAACATCATTGAGAGTGAGATGTGAGACTTCTTTCTGTGAGGACATTTGCATTGCATTGTTAACATTAGGCTTATTCAGTAATTGTGGCTTGTTGATTGTATCTCAATTGTCATATTTGTGTTGTCACATGTATTAGTCTGTATTGGTTTGCTAGATGGCTATCTGATTTCATTTTGAAAAGTGGTGTGTCACGACCCGAAAATGGGCGTGATGACACTCGTCTTATCCAACCAAGACAAGTCAGCCTAAAACCCAATTATAACCATAAAATATGGAAGGATAATACAAAGTGAAAATTTTAACTACCGATAATAAGTCAACTTAATTAAAATCCCCCAAGAGTTGGTTGTCACGTGCACAAGCCTCTAATGTGTTACAATAGATTTCAAAAAAATACAAGTCACAAATGATGTTGTCTCTAAAGCAGAGCAAGATCATAAATAAGAGGATGAGGCTCACTGAGATAACAAATAGCTACCTCACTAATCTCCAAAAAAAACCTCGGATAAAAAAAAGAAGAGAGAGTATCACAAAGATTCGAGCGCATAACCTACAAAAATGTAGAAGCAAGGTGTGTGTACCAACGACACGGTACCTAACAAGTCAACTAACAAAACAAAGCAAGTCCAATAGAATACACAAACTCCTTTCATCCCAACCGACCTCCACAACTATAACCTGCACAGAAAATCAGTCCAACCCAGCAACACAACACATAATAAAGATAGTTTTCACAATGTCACAAATCAACATCGCCAGCCACAACTCACAAGTGATAACATAGTCAAACACAGGAATAACATCATGCCACACAAGAATATACAAGAATGAAATCCAATGCTTATGCAATAATCGCCGATAATGACCTCGGCATCATAATATCACTAAAAAATACCTCAACATCACAACGGTAAAGACCTCGGCATATTATAATCGTTGGCAAAGATCTCGGCATCATAATATCACTAAAAATATCTCAACATCACAACATCGCCGGTAAAGACCTCAGCATATTATCATTGCCGGCAAAGACCTTGGCATATTATCATCGCCGGCAAAGACCTCAATATCATATCTCGACCGATAAAGACCTCGGTCTAGTTTTTACCATCTCACTCACATCAATATCCAGAACCAATGCAAAAATGTGTAATATAGAATGAATGAACATAAGATGAAGTCCACAAACAAATCCACGCATAATCACCAACCACAACCACATATCTCAATATAGAATTCACGCTACTTAACCACATTTTCAATTCAGGTGTTACAACACCACACATAACCAACCACAACAATATATCTCAATATAGAATTCACGTCACTTAACCACATTTTTAATTCAAGTGTTACAACATCCCACCAATTCACATTTACATTTAATCACCGCATCTTTATGATATTAAAATATATAATGAATCACACATAGGAGAAAGGATAATTTGCGGATTCTACGGGAATGACAAAGTTTTGAAAGTCCACTTGCCTCAATTGATAGAATAACACTCCAAATCTTGAGTCTTTCGTAACGCTTTCAGATGATCAAAATCTTTTCAAATACATAATCTACATAAGAATACGAATCTAATGACAGCCATATTGCTATATTTATTTTTGGCTCAAAAATCAGATCAAAAAGTCACCCCGAGCCTTTAGATTCAAATCTGAGATTTCCTTTCAAATTATGTTTACCTATCATAAAATAAACTCATGTTAAATTTCAGCTAAAATGGATCGTTATTCTACCCCCAAATCAAAATTTTATTCTAAGAACCCTAGTGCTATATTTTCTTAATTTGGCATTAATCATATACGATTCTATCCTAAAAATTTATTCATAATCTCATAAAAATTTAATAGAAAGAATGAGAATAATTACCGTAACACTTTGGAATGAAAATCTCAATTTTTTTCTTCCCTTTTTCTTTCTTTTCTTCTCTTCTTTTCTTTTCCTCCTCTGTGCGTGTTTTTTTTTTCTCGTTGCGTTTTCCTTCTTTTGTTTTGGCGTTACTTACAACCTCCTTTACCCCCCTTTTTGCTGAATAGGGCATCAGTCCTTCAGCTTTTTTTTTTTAAATTTCTTTCTCCTCTTTATTTTTTATTTACTTAGTTACCTATTTTTAATATACTAAAAGTGATAAATTCTATTAGCCTATTTGTTTTTATAAATATGAGATAAATAGTATAGGATATTAATTAAAAATATTATTTTAATCCATCAACTATATTGATTATCTAAAATTTATCTGTCAACTAAATGACCGTAATTATCGAATAGTCCAAAAATTTTCAATTTAAATTTACGGAAAGGGTCCTTTATGAAAAAGGAAGGATTTGTTCTCAAAATGACCTAACGGGTCATTACATGGTGTGGGTATCTATAATTAAGTTTGATGTGATGTACGCCATTAGGTTGAGGTCTGCGTGTTACTGTACTGCTTATTTAGATTGAATCCATCACTTGAGGACAAACAACAATTTTAAGTTAAGGGTGCTAATGTGATGTCAAAATACAACACTTTTGATGCTTAAAACGTAGAATTTTGTGTGCTCTCAATGCGATATTAGTAGGTTTTATTTGTTTTTGTGTTTTATTTGTAGGATTCTAGGGTTGGCCTTGATTTTGGGAAGAAAATGCAGAAGTTGTTATTTTTGATGATATACGAGACCTTTTACGGGCCGTAGTTCATTCTACGTGCCATGAAGATTGTCTTGTGGACAATTCTAGTGAAGGGATAATTTTCTGAAGTTGGTTCTATGAACATACTGATGGGTCGTGGACTACTTTACGAGTCTTAGATCATGTTTCAGGCCCTGAGATCAGAGAAGAAAGTCTTTCTGAATATTCATTAGACGAAAACCCCTACAGGTCATAGAGCACTTTATGGGCCATAGAGGGGTGTTGTAGATCATAGGTCCAGTTTGCAGTAACAATGTATGAGAGCTCGATAACCAGCCGTGGAACACAATACAACCTGTAAAGCATTTCGTGAGGCGTGCCGACCCAATTATCCTATTTTGTTTAGGACTTGTATTTTTAAATATTATAAATAGGTTTTTAGATTATTTTTCATTAAGTTTTCAGAGAGTTGAACAGTTCGAGAGAAAAGAATAGTGATATTGAGTAGAGAAAACATTAGTGTGTTTTGAGAAACACTTGTACTTTGATTTGATCTTATAATCTTGTGATTCTCGTTGAAGCTTGGATTTACTCATGCTTAATTCAATTGTGTAAGTGTTTTACTAAGTTATTCCAATTCATAAGTCTTGCATCTACATAAGTCATAAGTATCTAAATCCACAAGTAGGGTTGTGGGAACCATGAAGAACTAACAAGATAAAATCAGACAATTCATAATTCTTGGAAAGTGCGCATGCATGTATTAATCAACTCTCTTCGTTTTGCATGTTTTCTGATGGTGGCCAATATTAGAACCTGCCTGGTGTTACCAACTAGACCAAGGTAGTAATGAATAGAAAAAGAGATTAATTAACATGATTCGATTGATGCGTTCTCGTCTAATCGACCGAACTAGGCCAAGGGGAGGTTGTACTAGGACTCATAGGTAACAGTTAGTAATGCAAACTATGGATATGGGCCAAGTCCTGTAGTAAAAGTTTCCTCTCTCATAGGCCAAAGGGTTTGGTGACTTAACTTACCATCCAGCACGCTACACACTAGAAAAGAATTAAGTTATCTGGTGATACTAAGTTAGGGAATCATGGGGAACTCAATAACCTATTTTCTCTCCATATTGGTTAAACTCTTGCGTTAATTAGGTTTACTTTTCTACTTGTCATTGCAAAACCCCCTCTTTGGAGAGATAAGTAGGTTAATCACTCAAATTGCATTAATTCTCTGAAGTCTACGTATTCCCTGTGAGTTCAACCTAACCTTGGTTAGGTTCAATTTATTGAGAACTTTTGCTTTATCCTCAAAGATGAGATGTAACTTGAGTGACATCAAGGCCCATAACTCTCCTTATTCCATACATCTGGGATCTACCAAGATGTACCGAGATTTGAGTGAGGTGTATTTGTGAACTGGTATGAAGAAAGATAGCCAAGTTTGTACTCAAATATCCTAATTGCCAATAAGTGAAGGTAGAACACCAAAGGCCCGACGGTTTGGCTCAAGATATTGTGATTTCTACTTGGAAGTGGGAAGATGTAAATATGGATTTTGTAGTTGGTTTGCCCCATACCCGGAAGCAATTCAACCTATTTGGGTTATTATTTCTTACCGGTGAAGACTACTTTCAATGTTGAGGATTAGGCCAAGTTATATATCGGGGATACATGGTGTGCCTATGTCCATTATATCATATCATGTTACCCAATTCAATTCTTACTTTTGGAGGTAAATTTAGAAATGACTTGGCACGAAGGTGAAGTTGAATACTACTTTCCATTCTCAAACTGATAGACAAGCCAAGAGAATAATTCAGACTTTGGACGACATCGTGAGGGCTTGTGTGTTAGAGTTCAAGAAAATTTGGGATGATCATCTACCGTTTATTGAGTTTTCCAACAACAAAAGTTATCATGCTAGCATCGGGATGACACCATTTGAGGCTTTGTATGGGAGGAGATGTAGATCTCCGGTGGGATAGTTTAAGATATGTGAGATGGTATTGATTGGCCTGGATTTTGGTGTTGGAGGCTATGGAGAAGGTTAAGTTTATTCGAAAAAGGTTGAAAATTGCTCAAATTCATCGAAAGTGTTATTCAGATATTAGAAAAAAGGATCGTGAGTTCCATGTTAGTGATTAGGTGTATGTGAAGGTTTCACTTATGAAAGGTGTGATGCGCTTTGGTAAAAAAGGAAAGTTGATTCCATGGTATGTAGGACCTTAGTAGATTATTGAGTGAATTGGTAATGGGGCTTATAGGTTGGATTTGTCATTGGTTATGAATTCTAATCACCTGGTTTCCCATGTGTCGATGTTGAGGAAGTTGGTTGGTGACCTTAGCATGATTATACCTTTGGAAGGTGTTGATGTTGAAAAGAACTTGATCTATGAAGAGGTGCTGGTTGAGATTCTAAATAGGAAAGTAAAAAAGCTTCGCAACAAAGACATTGCTTCGATTAAAGTGCTTTGGAGGAACCAACATGTTGAGAGTGCTACATGGGAGACAGAATCGAACATGGTGAACTGATATCTTATCTATTCTAATCTACTAAAGCCTAAGGTACTAGATCCTCCTTATTCAAATGGTCTGAATTCCTTCATTTTTATATTTTCATGTCATGACATGCATACATATGCACGAGACTAACTGAAATGATGTTTTCAACATGGATATAGTATTTTCATGATTTCAAATGTCAATTTTGCAATTTGCATTCATGCTGGATTGTTCCATGTTGAATTCAAGCTTTTTAGGCCATTTCAAGCTCATTCGAGGATGAATGTTGCCAGGGGGGATGATGTAAGGACTCGGACATTGGGAGGGTTTAATGTTGCTTAAAACTCTATTTTTGAAGGTTTTGTCTTGGGGTGATCACCAAGAAGCACACCACTGCTCGTGGTGCACACCACAGGCCATGGTGTGTCACGTGGAGAGCCCCTTGGGTATGGTTTTTGTTTCCATGAGGAACTAAAATGTTTTTGGCCTAGGGTACCCTTTAAGGAACCCTTCATGGCTTGTGAAGCACTCCACGACTCGTTTAGGGTGTCGTGGAGGTGGCTTTGGCCTAAAAGAGGGTTGTCCTATGGCTGCCTTAGAGGAATTCAAGGAAGGGCTCCACCACAGAACCCTCCACAGTTTAGGTGTACACCATGGCCTATGGAAGGTCTCGTGGAAGGCACCCTCCACTTGAACCCCCACTGGTTGCCCAAGTATGCACACTAAGGAACCGCTCACGACCCGTGGTGCACAGTACAGTCCGTAGAGGGTGCCGTATAGTGCACTACATCAGCTTTTAACTCCAATTCATTAAGGGTATATTAGGTACTTTGGCTAAAACTCTTGGTCTTTTTTTAGACTTTTATGCCTCTTATAATACCTCTAAATCATTCCTTAGTCTATTGTAGTAGCTTCACTCTCATTCCAACACCTGGTTTCTAGATTTCTAGCTCCTAAACATCACTCAAGCTTAATCTTTGACGATTCAAGCTAAGGTCTCAAGTGTGCTTTCAAGTTCAAGCCTATCTTATCCTAATCTCTCTAATTCAAGCAAGTATGAGTGGTTTCTTTATGGTTTAAGTATGATTTCATCTTATTTCATATTATAGTATGAATTTCAAGTACCCATGCTATTTCCTCATTCCTCATTCCTCATGACATGAGCATGCATAGAACAAGGCTTTTTTTTAGATTTATTATGTGGATTACTACCCAATTATGATTATGACTATGATCTCAAGACAAGTATGGTTATGACATGAATGTGGTCACATAATGTCTATGTTTTGGCTGCAAGCCTTCAAGGGTGTACTCACACCATCATGTACAAGTTATGAATAAGCTATTCCTATGTATGAAAGTATGAGATGAAGTATGATTTGGCTTTTAAGCCTAAGTATGCATGGTTATGATATATGATTTGACTTTTAACCCCAAGTATGCATGATTATGATTAGAAATGACGTATGATCCTATTTCAAGCATGTATATGTATATATATTCATGTGGGATGATGACTAATTAGCACCGAATGAGATTGGAGGTAGGGGATTGGCCCAAGGGATTCTTATATAAAGTCTACCTTTCTCATAACTATGCGCCACCATAGGATCATGTTTTCCCCAATATGGATGATTATGTACATGAAACCCACTCTCCAAAATAGGTGTTGTTCCCATGAGGTAAGGTATAGTCTACCTTTAGCAAGCAGGCTACTCTTTTTCCAGTGTAGAGGCAACACTAGTATCCTATATAATAGCTCACATACATGTCAGTTGAGGTCCCATCCCCGCTATGTTTATGTGTTATGGCATTCAGGCATCATCGTTTCAAGGTATCTTGATATGGTATTCTTTTCTATATACTCCTTTCTATATATGTGTGTGTGCCCTTGTCATCTCACATTGAAATGCTGGCTATCTTATTCATATGAATTGCATTTCCACATATTTAGTACATTCAAACGTACTAACACATACTTTTGCCTACATGATCTAACCATGTAGGAACTGGAGACTTTCCCTATCCACATCTTCATAGCTAAATTTAATTGTGGAAGCTTACTTGTGGTGAGTCCTTCATTCCAAGGACAACACCCACCTTTTATCTACCTATGTGATTTTATGACTATTTATGATGCTTCATGTTGAGGGTGAGCCTGGGACATGTCTTAGCCCCCATCCCATTATGGTTAGAGACATTGGGCGACATTATTTTATGTACGAATCATGATATGCTATGTTAATGAGGTTATCCCCAAGTCCTTACCCCCATGCTTTGTTATGTGTGATATATAGCAAGATAATGAAAGTCTTAAGTCCCTACCTCCCCATAGAGTGCATCCCATGCTCCCTTCCCTTAGAATTACATGTTGAAGTTGTGTGATAATAATTCCATGTGCCTATCCCATAGAGTGCACCCTACTTTCCCTATCCCTTACTTATGTTTGATATGTTTATTCAACACTTTCTAACCAATGATGTGCTTAAGTATGCTATGAGGCTTGTTTGGGGACTTTAGGCTTCCCATTCACCATGTTACACCAAGGCCGTAGGCTTGGGTCATGACAAAGGAGGATCTAGTTGCTATTTGGAGAGATGTGAGAGGCAATTCCACTCTAGCCTCAGCTTTGATTACCACTACTCTTAAGCTCAAGAAGCTCTATGATTAGCTGAGGTGAGAGAGGTTGAAGAATGTGGCGAGGGACCGTCTGATGGCTAAGATATGGAAAACTATTAAGTTTATCTTTTTTTGCATTGCCTCCCAACAAGAGGCCCCTACCCTTAACATACAGGAATTTTGAGAGTTCCCTCACCTGAATGAGGCTTGGATAAGTGAGCAAGACTCGGTAGACGTCCCTTCTGATTTGGACAATACCCTTCCTTTGGATATTTTGGAATTATTTTGGGTTTTCCCCATTTAAGAATGTAATAGAATATTATTTTTGCTTCCTTTCCTACTTCTTAGGGTGTATAAATATGTGAATGCTAAAGGTTTTGGCTTCCGTAGTCATAATGAATATTGGGTTGTTTTTAATTCATTTCTCTATTGTTGAGCACTGGTCTGAACGCGAGAATAGCCACTTCACGTCCCAAAGTTGAATGAAGGAACAAAATGAAAACAAGAGATATGGTTGAGATTATGTCTCGCCCTGTCCCTCCACGGTGGGATAATTCTTGCTATGGTGGGATTATCCCATCAAACGACCCTTATGAGGTCAGTCTCTAGGAATAATTTTTTGAAGGGGTTTCCCCTTTTGTCCCTGTTCTTTGAGTTCACTATTGACCTCCCAAGTCATAATTTAGTTGGAGATCTACTCTCTTGGTTGAATTCGGCAGAGTTCACACCAAGATCGAACCCAATATCATACATGCAAGAACATCTTAGCATAATAAATGTACACACACTAAGAATATGCCTATCAAATACATTATGGTTTGTCATTTAGACCATTGTGCACCATTAGTTATGACTCTTGTCTACATATTCATTGAGACCAAAGCAATTATACCCCATGTGATTTCAATTATTCAATCAAGTACTCTTTATACATAGTAGTTAATTAGGTAGTACCAAGCACATAATCACGTTATGTTATTCAGGCATGCCCACTTCAAACACTGATAGTTATGTAGACAATACTGTAAATACAATCATGTATTCACATTACATCACTCAAGAAAGTAAAATTATTCAATTAATTTGCTTCACAGATGATCATTACCTATTGTCCATGTGTTACATAGCCCTTAAGGCCAGAGACTAATTAGAACCTTCCAGATTCCAACTTTTCTTGCTTATGTTCCGGCCACACTGATAGTATTTGATTAATTTTGTTGAGATACTAATTAGAATCCAAAGATAACAATTAGATTCAACCCATACCGCAAGTGATAGAATGCATGAAAAGAAAGAAAAATGGAATGACTTTCTAGAATGCTTCATAATTTTCTGAAGATTATATGTGAATGCCAACATACCAATACACATGAGTCTATTCCATATTTGCTCTTATACTAGGAGGCTGGTAACTTAAGAACTGATATCAATTTGTCACGACTCAACTCAATGGTCATCTTGACACCAACTCTAATACCTAAGTAGGAGAATCCATGGTTTCTAAACAATCAAATCACGCAAAAAGTTAAAGAACTATGAGATGTACTAAAGAGGTCACATAATTATCAAGTACTGAGTTAAATCCAAATTTGAATTCTAGAAAATATCTAACACTCCCAATAAATTGGCTAAATAGGTACAAAAGCTTCTAAAAATACATTGTATGAAATAAAATAATGACACAACTCCCAACATAAAGAAGAAAGAGTAGAAGTTGTTGGAGGTCATTTTCGTCCTCACTTATGGAACATAACTGACCCTACAAACAGACTATGCCAAGTAGCATCGCAAGAGTAGTATCAGTATAAACAACACGTTCTGGAAGGAATTATTGATCAACTCGATACCCATCATATAATATAAAGAAATCAATTGGAAGAAGACATGTTATAACAAATACTCTCAACCAACCTTTATACCCACACTGTGATCACTCCACTTATCTGAATCACCGCTATTATATATAACATAACATCAACCTTTGATTTATTCTGTTACCAACTCTAAGAGATTAGGGGCTATCCCTCCTATAACTCATAAAGGAGTTTCTGCATCTCATCTAATGACTTTATCACTTTTCTGTAGGCTATCACACTAATACCTGGCCCTAGACTATTTAGTCGACTTCGTACAAGATTTTGGAACTAGAATGATTTGGTTTCTTCTTAAAACCAAGGGTTCAAAAAAATTTCTTCCCTTTAAGAAAAGTAAATTAACCCAAGGTTAAGTAAGCTAAATATTCGACTTTGATCTAGATTTTCTCCATTTTTGTATCATAGACCAAGGATGTATTTGCATTCCTTGTCTACTATTTTCTTTCTAGTATTTTGATTATGATTATTTTTTGTATTCTATTTTACGTGTCACTTGAATTTGCAGCTGGCCCACTATGGTGGGACCGAACCCGCAATAGTGTCCCTGCCATAGAGAGATCTTACTCGCTAGGGCAGCTTGCTAAGAGATAGAAACTTGAATACCTTCCCCATATTCATTTAACTACTTTCTATGGTCACACCAGTTCTCATTGCAACGATCCGGTCCTTGACCATATAGTATACCCAAGCAAGGCTCACTAACCACCCTTGACTGAACTCCTTTCACAAAGAATAACCTAGTCAATTCATCATAACATTAATTACTTTGCTTCTTACTCTTCCACCTCTTCATACGTAGTATACGAGGCATATATAGCAACCATAATATAGTAAACTCACACATATATATAGAAATACATTATAAAGTTACCATTTTATAATCCATATCCAGTTTCACATTATCAATTTCAATGCAACAATTAAACATAACCCTCTCACGGAACCCATACCCTAATGATAGTATGCTAACATGACACACAGTTAGATAATGAGTGCTTTGGTGTGAGCCTCAACACTCATTTTAGTAATTAGCGTGTCAATGTGACACTTGATCCAATATATACCACCACAATATCCAATCTAATAGGTACCAGCATGGTACCCGATCTAATAACCATAATCACAATTACAATTACAATGAATAATTCATATATTTGTATAATCAAGTAATTGATTTACTTCATACAATTTGATCACAACTAGTCATTTCATTAGGTTCATTCCATCTTTCTGCATGCAATTTGATCACAACTAGTCATTTCATTAGGTTCATTCCATCTGTCATGATCAGGTACATGCAAAATGATGAAGTTAACAAACATATATACCACAGAGGAAAAAATAAACCATCATCAATGCATGTATCCAAGTATTCTTACATATTTGCCATCCAATGGTGGACCACCCTACATGCACACATTCAGTTTCAAGGATTTCCACAACCCTTGGAGTCTCGCTTAAATCTAGAAAATTCCTTACATGTAAACCTTACATGGACCATCAATCACCTCAACAAGAAGTATTATGCTAAAAAGTAAGAACTAGACTATCATCACTAGTCACAGACTAATCATAAGCCACGTAATACATTCTTGCCTTGAATCAAAATAACAACATATTTAGCCATTTAAATGCCTGAAGGCATAAACATGATCTATCACATCAATTTATGTTATACTATGCATAGGGAAATATGCTTACAACTACTAATTCAGAACATTTATCCTATCTGGGAGCCAAGCAACATGCTAAAAAATTCCATCATAATTTCAAACTTTTTGGAGGTAAGCGATGGAAGCAGGCTTAAAATCCATTAATTGCAATCTTTCTTATGCTAAGATCCCTTCTTCCCAGGCTTATAGCAGCTTTTTGAGATTTTTAGGCTAACCCTTGCCTATATTTACCATTGAATATGAGGAGGGGGAGGAGGAGAAAAACATAATTTGTATTTCAAGGTCTTTGCTCTCAATAACACTGCTTGATAGCACCCATCATGCTATGGTGGGACTAATGTCGCAGAGATAATCCCATTATGATGAGATGCCTACAGTCAAACCAGACTATGATCATGATTTTTTCATCCTTTCCCCTCCAGTGTTTTTGTGGGAAGCCTTTTTGTAAAAATAATAACGATCTCAATCATTACATATTCAGAGTTGTAATAATATAGAGGTATCAAATTTCTGAAAAATACTATAAAGGATTGAGAGAGGGAATAATGACCCTAAAGGTCATTTTGAAACTTTTCAAAAAATTATTATTTTTTCGCTCTCAATAGTTGCTCCAAATCATCTTTGATAAGTATGTGGATTTGGTTTTGGATTTTAACTTGAAAGTTGAGAATTTTGAGGTTTTTGAGATTTGATTTTGGACTTTTATTAAACTGTTGAGATATTTTGAGGTTTTTGAGATTTAGAAGCTTAGGTTGTTAAAAATTAGTTTTTGGTACCAACTGAAACTACAACTCTTAGCATGAGATTCCATTAGTTCCATCAGCTCTCAAATATGGACTTTGATTTAAAAGTATAATCAGTTTCATATTTGGGGTTGTTTCATGGATTTGAGGTCTTAAATTTAAAGTTTAAGTTATTTCTAATAAAAAATTGTCTATGGTCAACATTTAGAGAGCAGAAACCCTGTAATACCTCGTAATTTGAAAAGTTAGAAATAGGAGAAAATGCAGAAAATCTAATTTTTGGTGCAGAGACCACAAGTGTGTTCTACGAGTAGTACTTTGATCCACGACCCATAGACAATGGTCATGAATGGGGTCCATGATTGGATGGAATATAAGGTCTCTAAAGTTTGATCTACCATTAAACAAGACTAGTTGTGGTTTGGTCTATGAGTCATTGACCAGACTCATAAATAGGGTCCTAAAACTTGAAAATTTGATCAAGTGTTGGAGTGAACAATGAAGGTTTTTTACAAGCTGTAAAACTATCCACAACTTGTAAAAGGTGGTCGTGGACAGGGTGCCAATGCATGAAAAATTTTGTGTCTTAGTATTTTGTTTCACAACCCAACAAGATAAGTCTGTATAAAAACGTATAAACCATGAAAATGTTTAGTAGATGGGACAGTGCTGGGTGAAAATTTGGTTAAGTATAAAGGACATGTATGAAGGTTACTCTATGGCCCGTAAAAGGAATTACAAGTGATAGTTTCAATTTCATGGTTTGGCCAATAAGATTTGGAAATTTGGCAAAGTGTTGGGTAATTTCATGAGGGGGTTTTATGAGCTAGATTCAGAGGGGATGATTTTAGATCAGGATCTACAACCCATAAAAGTGTTTTATAGACCCCGTCGGACAAATTTTTACTCAGGTTATTTATTATATTTCCTACTTTTCAAACTCCAAAACTACATCGTTTTGATCTTATAACTACCCAATAGTCATCCCAACCCTTTCAATTTTACCTCATTCTCACCCAAAATTCTCACAGGTCTCTTCCTTCTCAAGCTCCCCTTGAAGATTCAAGCTAGGGTTTCATGCTCCACCATTTAGATTCTAGGTTTCTTCGAGCATTATCATGCAAGGTACGTGGATATTCATCTAGGGGTCCCTTTCACCCATGGATCCTAAAGAATTCCTCACTTTTTAATCTAATTTCAAGTATATAATTTATGAATTTTATGATCTCGATTCCAATTGCATAAATTATGATTTATATTATGATTACTTACCTAATTATGAATGAATTACTATCGATTACATGATTTCAATGGTTTTACAAGTGAATTTTATTATACGCTATTTAGGATTCATAAGATGGTCTATGGATTCTTTCAATTTTGATTCAAATGATGTTATTTTACATGAGTATGCATGTTTTCAATCTAATTTCATGATTTTATGTAAGTTTCATATGAACCATACTTTGCGCTAGTTTTCATTTACAAGTCATGATTATGGAATTTCAAGTCTTCAAGCAAGTTTTTGAAAAGGGTGACCTAAGACCCTAATAACAGTCTTAAATGAGGTAGAATTTATAATGATAAAGGCTTACACCTACATTACATGAATCACATGAAATTGAATTACTCTATGAACGGGTTTCTATGATATAGATTGGTGGTTATGAATTACATTTCCTATACAACAATCCTATGAAAACTATGAACTATGATTTATGAAAAGCTTATGAATTCATCACATGTATTTTTTAGGATCTTGACTTAGTACTGAGTAGACTTTGAAGTGGGGACTCGACCCAAGAGGTTCCTAGTAGCAATCTCTAGTCCTATAACTACGTGTCACCATAGGATTATTGCCAAAATGTGCAACGACCCATTCCATCATTAATGAAAATATTCACATTAAGTCCATTCGAATCTCATCATCATAGGTTTAGGATCAATTTCTTGGTATATGAGTGTATCAGTTGTAAAGTAAGTTCATACATGCCCTCATCATGAAGTTAAGGTAAAAGTGCCTTACCAATTTGGTTTCCAGCTTAAGTTGAAATGAAGATCAACTTAAAATGACCATAACTCTTAGCCTATAATGAATTAAGTGGCCCACAATATATCGAATAAAAGGTCTATGAGCTTTTTGTTGCAACGCTACTAAGTTTTCATCATTCAAAGTTTAGAGCAAAAAGTTATGGCCAATATACTAAACACTACCTAGGAAAAAACACCATTACGGGATTCAACGAGACAAAAAATAAAAAGATGCACATTTTTATTTTCTTCTTTTCTAAAGTGCCAAAACATATGAGAGTCGGTAGAAATCCTAAAAAAGCTACTCTAGAATTAGGAAAGAGGGAGAAATGTGGTTTTAATGCAAGAAAACCCACAATCAATGGAGTTTAAGCCCGCCTCCTCTATTTTACCACCTAAAAGTCAGAAATAATGCTATCCTCCTATAACTACAAAAAGTTAGAATTTTTTATATCCTCTTCCTATAGCTTGTTGCTCAGATAGGCTAGGTTTTTTATTTAAAGTAGTTGTAAACCTATTCCTATCGCATGGTATAACATAGATTGATGGGAGAAATCATGCCTCGGCCTTCTAGCATAGAGTTTGGATGGATATGTGGGTGGTCATTGTCAT
This sequence comes from Solanum rostratum, assembly GCA_029948455.1. Lineage (NCBI taxonomy): Eukaryota > Viridiplantae > Streptophyta > Magnoliopsida > Solanales > Solanaceae > Solanum > Solanum rostratum. The sequence goes on from CM057053.1 coordinate 53,655,191, forward strand.
TGGGCAGGAAAGTACTATGCAGGTTTAACTAGTCTGTGACTAGTAACAATACTCTAGCCTTTGATTGTTTGCCTTAGTACTTATTGTTGAGATAATTGATGGTCCTCGTAGGATTATGTGTAAAGATAATTTTTGGATTATTGTGGGATCCTAAGACTTGTGATAATCAAGGGGGTCCAGTGTTTGATCATTGTCACATATATGTATATATATGTGGGTATATTCATATTGACTGTTCTATGTGAATTACTTGAGTAATGCTTATTCATAAAATAAAAGGGTGAATGTGAATTGTCTTCATATTTTTTCAGCAAACATCAGACAAGAGGCCCATTTCATTACCAAAATTAAAAAGAAAACAATCCATATAGTAAATCAAGCCCAAAAATGGCTTGATCCGAGTCCAAGAACAAATATTAGAAAATATATCTAAGGTTAATTAGGAAAGTAAAGGGTATCTCTTCAAGATACGTCTCCATCTTCTTTATCTCCTAACTTGTAGTTTTTATCAATGACACTGCCTTTGGACCATTTGATAGCTCAACTTCGCTTCATCATTGCCATGTCCACTGAAAGCTAAGTCTCTTATATGAATTCTGTTAAATCTAATCTATAGTCTAGTTGATTGAGCAAAGTTTGAACTTGATACCACCACTTAAACTAACGACTAAATGTAAAAAATTAAATATTTAAGTCTCATAGAGTAAAAGGTGTTGTAGATTGTTAATATGTTTAAGGATTTTGTGTTTGCATCTGAATTATCTACTGTTGAATACCCCAAGTTTTGACATCCTTTATTTTGACTGGATGTAGATGCTGTATTCACAAAAAGTCACTTCCAGCAGTAATTTGTTCATCTCCACACCTAATCCCCAAGGTATACTACTCCATCTATTCACACCTTTTGATTACACTATTTGTAGATATGACATTTCCCAGGTAATAGGGGCTTTGGACATCCATCACATTTCAACAACACATAAAGGGATAGGCACTAAAAGAAGTCTTCCATAAATACATAAGCATAATAGTAGTCAAGTCATAACATACATATCCAATGACACCTCTAACATGAGTAGAACGGGGGGTAAGATATCTTCCGAGCTCACCCTCAAAGCAAATGTCCAAAAGTAAATAAATTTTAACAAAGCATGAAAGAAAGTGGATCTTCACCGGAAATGCAGGACTCACCAATAACTATCTTCAATCAAGCCATCTAGCCATGTGGAGGAGGATGAATAGGTGCTCTGGTCCCTACATGATTAGATCATATAGGCAAAAAGTATATAATAGTATGCATGGTACAATAAAACAAAGAACGTAACACATAATAATCAAGATGCATAATCATATTCAAATAAAATAAGCTCAATATGATATGAATGATAAATTCCTTAGTAAAAAAACATGCATGGAGAATAACAGAATCACATGACGTATAACACATATGTGGGAAAGGACCATAACCGACATAAAAGACCAAGTGAGCTAGGACTTAGAATTCCGATGTTCACTCCACATTGGACAAGGAGTGGTATACTTTGCCAAAGTAAACCATCCACTCACCTTAAAGTATCACCTTTTTGGAGACTGTTACCAAACATACTTTACAACATAGCCTTTTCAGTAGGTATCGCAAGATATTCTTACTTTATGGCGTGGCCTTTTCAATAGGCATTAAGATATAACTTCTTTGATAAGAGTTACAATTTACGCTACCTTATGGTATAACCTTTTAGGTAGGTATTACACAATATCCTACGATGTCACATAGTTAAGGGACAATGACTACCAATCAAGATCCTATCGGTGTTAGGTTAATAATCTAACGAAATACCGAATTCATATACATAATCATATCTCACAAAATTTCATAAGTCGTGGCAGTATCATAGGAGTAGCTCACCAAATTCATCATATTATAACATCATAGAAGGGCTTCATAACATTCTCATGAGCTCATACATGCTTATTCGCAACATTCATATTTTGCATATCTTGCCATAAGACTTTCATCAACACAATAAGATTTGTCACATAACTTTAAGACATGGTGAGAATGTGTATAAGAACTTAAAATCATGCAATTCAAAAGTATAGAACATGAACGGAGTAAAATGTAGTAATTCACGAATCATTCAAAGCAACCCCCTAACATTGTAATAATAATTCTCATTTTGGGCATCATGAAATTCAATTAAAATCCATAAACTATCTATAGCCTTTCATGGCATCATAATATACATAGCCTTACTATTATAAAAATGATATATCATCAAATCCCAAGGAGTACTTATACATAATCAAATCAATACTTGATGAAATCAAATTTTCGTCATGTCCATAATGCATAATAGGAAGAACCCTAAAGTATCAAACCTTGAAATCATGAAATTTTATCAAAAGGGAGAGTTGGGTTTAATGGGTGGAAGAACCCATGAACGAAGACCCACATACCTTAAACCAAAATAGAGAAAAAACTTGAAGAGAATCTTGGATTTCATGAAAAGCTTTAAATAAATTGAAGCTTGTTCTTCAATAAAGGATTTGGGTATTCTTCCTTGAGAGAGAAATTTAGATTGAGTGAAGGAGAAGGTTATTTAGGCATGAAAATAGGTTTAGGAAAGTGTATTTAGGTTAAATGGTTTTTACACCCCATTTGGGAATGTAAAAATATCATCAGAAGTCAAAAATATTGTTTTGATGTGTCCCGGTGGCAAAATCGTCCGTCTAAAGATCCCATCACTGAACCATTCAGCAGTTCGCCTAATGGGACCTTCAGATCATCTTTTTTGATTGTTTTCAAATCTTTCCAAAGTGTTTTAGCGGTAAAACTAACCATCACCCTTTTTGACAATCCAGACAGGCTTTAATAAATGATCATAACCCTTTATTCCAAATTCAGAATAAGGAAAAATTATATGCGTTGGAATATAATTCAAAGAACTATAATTTGATGTGTAGTACGCCATCTAATTCATTAAGTACTAAAAGATATAACCATTATACGAATTCTTACTGAAACTCAGCCGATTGGAATCCTTTGGTCGTGGTTTGATGTAAGAGAAGTATTATGGCCCCAAAACCATGTGTAATCAACTTTGAATACCTTGAAATTGATCCCACCATATTAGAAGTCATCAAGTTGAGACTATACGTGTATTAGGAAAAACTCAGGTCTTTGCTTAAGATCTAGGAAATTACATAGAATCATTTTCCTTATGATTTTCATCATCAATGGGACATCAAGCAAGTATATGTCATCAAAATACAATAAGCACTTTTGCAAGTATAAGAATGTGCAAAAAGGTCACATAAATCATTTATTCAGTAATCGTCAATCCTTCTTATTGTTCTTTCATACTTGTGTCATCATCAACACGTTACATAATAATCAGATCATATCACAGCTCAAGTATTTCAATAACTTTTTGTCATCATAACTTATGACTATTCATTATGTAAGTCCTCATTTCCTAGTCACTTAGTTAAACAATTCCAACAATATCTCAGGGTACGCATTTAGCTCAATATTTCACATGAAACACTTCAATAGAAAAATTCATGTAACATGAATCAAAGTTTAACAATTAGAACAATAGGAACACCTTTACATCCTCATCAACTACTATTCATCATAGCTTAGGTCTACTTCTCATTTAATCCACACTTCTCAAGCATCTGATTCAACAACTCCAACAATTACTAGAGTATGCGACTAGTTCAATCATCACCTATAGAGTACTTCCATAAGCGGGTTCACATAAACAAGAATCAAGCTCAAAAATTACACCTATAGGAATCTTCACCACAATTTCAACAATTGGTATTACAAGCTTAATCTACATTTCCAACACAAGGATCAAAATCATCAACAATTACACATCAAGTCAAGAGTCAAATCATACATATTATCTAATCAACATTTCCTCTTTACCCAGTCATGTTCACTAATCATTTAACTAGTCCCCAATTTCACTAAGGAAAGAAGCAGACCAAGTTCAATTAGACTCAACAAGGTTTAGAATCCACTTGCCTCAAATTAGCCAAACAATCTCTCCAACTAAAGTGCCTTCCCTTTTCAAATCGAATCTAAAGCACCACAATCTATCAAAAAATGAATTCACAGTTACAATTCAAAACTAACAACACATAAATCAAGAAATTCTAGGAAAGGACAAAATTGTTCAGAATTTCACTATCTAAAAACAAGGCTGAAATTTGGAAATTTTTAGATGAAAATATTCCTCTCAAGATAGGAAAATCAATAGTGATAATGTATTAAAAAATGGAGTTGAAATGAGCTCATAATCATCCATTTATTGAAAAATGCATATTCATGAAATAGCTACATTTTTTAAAATGAAAACTTCAAATTTGATGTTAAAATTAATATAGAATTAATGGATGATGATAAGGAGAGTAAAAAATACCTTTTTCAGTAAAAGTTTTCAAAAAATCAAGCCACACATCATCCAAGTCATGCTCACAAAGTTTAAAAAATGGAGAAAATAATCAAAATGAGGCATCAGCCAATTAAAGTGTTGCTATAGCGACATTCGCACAAATGAAAGGTATCACTATACCGACAAAAGTGTCACTATAGCAACACCTACACCAGATAACAACAAAATCTTTGTCAAACAATTCAAGGACTTAGAATCAACCCTCGGGGTTTGTTCAGAACCCTGTACACACAAACCATACATGCAACCCTACTAAATTTGACGTTCTAAGCTCAATTGAATCAACAAAAATTGAATTTGAGAACTCCTTGACACGCAACTCGATTAAGCACCTTAAATCTAGTGTAAACCACTTGAAATATCAAAATGATACCAGGACACTCAAAAATTAAGGCAAAGTTATTTTTAGGATCAAAATCGCCTTTCGAGACCATTGGAGTAATCAGAAGCTGATCCTAGAATCGAAATTTAAAACATTGATTGAAACAAAACTCCAACATCAAATCAATTTCCAACTTTGAACCTAATATCTACGTAACAAGTCCAAATCTAATTTCAATAACTCTTTTAGGCCAATTTCCGCATTATGGAACTAATGAAATTGATGGAATTTCATTTCAAGACTTGAACATTCCAAAGATTCAAAATTTCAAAATTAGTCAATTCAAAACTAAAACATTCAATATTTAGCAATAATCTCAAGTTTTACAAAAATTTTGAAAAACTAACTTTTAAAATCAATTGACGTGATTAAGGGCTAATGTCCGAAGGGGTAGAATGGTAATTTTATTAAAAAAGTAAAAAAGGACCTTCAAGTGATTACATCATCCACCACTAAATTCATCCTCGAGCATAAAGTAAGGGACGTACTTGAAGTATAAAAAAGATGACGATAACGGGTCCACATATTAGACTCGTCTCCTAAGTAGCCTCTCCGGAGGGTTGATATCACCATTGAACTTTTATTGAAGCAATCTCATTGGTCCTCAACTTTTGAATCTATCTGTCTAAAATAGCCACTAGCTCCTCCTCATAAGTCAAATCTGAACCCAACTCTATTGTATTAATAAATATAACTGACTCTAAATCAAATGAACCCCTCCATGGCTTCTCTAAGTGAATCAGAGTCTAGAGTATCAACTATAATCTGATCAAACCATTTAAATGGGGTAATTACCAAATGATGAACTAGCTTATGAGCCAATCTAAATCAAAATCCTCCAAAATATAATGTAGTCCCTCAGATGGACCCACTTTCCTCATAGACATGAAGTAATGCTTAACTAATACCAAACATACTTGCAGTGAACCTAAACCAACCACCACATGCCCGTAATATACATACACTACAACTTTAGTCATCTTTCATCTCAGTACATAATTCTTCCTCAAGTTTAATTTACATAAACCTGATTTTTAAAAAAAGCAATATTTAAGACAGAGGACCCAATAAATTTGACATAAAGAAAGTAACAATTAAGCCACTGGTCTTCATGTTAATCATATATAGTTGAGCAAATCTTTATCGACAAGATAACTGCTGAGCCTATCAAAGAACTACAATCTCCCATGATAATTTTCATACCTACATTCCCCATAAAAATCCCACTTGTTGAGTACAAGAATACACTAGTTACCAAGAACTCTCTTTTGTCTGACCCAAGACACTCCCTCTCTACTGCTCCGTAACGACTCCAAGTTTAGGAGCCTTGAGTGTAGAAAGGTTGGCCAAAAAAATGACTTGAAGTCTGGTTCATGAGGGCAACTTACAGCCCATACGTGTACTTATGGACCTTAGGATTGGTCCTTAAATATGAGATATCAGGAAGGGGAAATGTTTCCAAGTGTGGGGTAACTCATGGACCAAATGACGGCTCGTAGGATGTATTACGATCCATACATAGGGTTATGAGTGAGACTATTAGACATGAAGAAAATTTAGAGTTTGCGGAAAGGTGACCTATATGTTACCCGACCGCCCATGATATTAGATACGGCCCACAAGGTGGTTCGTGGAATAAGACCCAAAAAAGTAAAAAAGTTAGCTAAGTGTAGAAGGACTCCATGAGTCCAATCATGGCCTGTAGGTGTTTACATGATCTGTAAAAAGTGTCGTAATTTTGGGTCCAGCAAAGTTAGTTTTCAGGAATTTCAGTTGCGTTACCAAAAGAAAAGGACCTACAGCCTGTGGATTGAGTTATGGCCCGTAAGGCGGGGTTTCGTAAGTTGAATCTGGCAATTTTAATGAGAGGAAATTTTGTCATTTCCGTCATTCCTATTCCTAAACTACGTTATTTTTTGAACGAAAAAGGGTCCTAAATCAGCCTTAAGGCCCTAAGACCCTACTCTTTCCTTCATTCTTTCAATTTCCAAAATTTTCTAAGGCAAAGGCTCCTAAGAACAAGCTAGGGCAAAGGCTAGGGTTCCAAGGTTTCAACTTCAAAGCTTTGAGTTCATTCCTCCAAGTTTCCCCAAGGTATGTGAGTTGATTTATGGGTATTCTTTCTTTCACCCATAAAGTTCCTTTTAAAGTGCTTTACCTTTTCCTTAAGTTTCTTAAGTTAATATACATACTTATGATGATTTCATGATATTTATGTTATTAAATGCTACTTATGATGTCTTACAACTATTTTACTAAGTATATATTCATGTTTGAACTATTGATGACGACCCTATAATGGGTCTCAATGTCAATAAAGGATGGAAATTTTCAATAGTCCTTAAAAAGAGAAATTTCCTTATGTCTTATGTGATTTATTTGTTCCATTTAAATATCCTAGACCACCTAGTTTTCAAGTAAGTCCTTTATAATCTATGATGATGATTAGGACATTAAAGTCAAGTTTTAAGTGATGATTTGTAAAGAATACGCATGTTGACAATTTTCCTAAAAGATGTTTAAAAAATGTCCCCAAGATGAAAGGACAATTCTCACTTGGTGGTTCCTAATGTTTGAGCTACTTCTATGATTGCTACTTATAATTCTATGTTCTATTTCAAAGAATTTTGTGGGATGATTTACCACCGAGTGGAGTTAAGGTTTGGTTTCATCCTGTTAGTTAAGGCATGGGCCATTAAAGTTAACTCTCAATGTCCCTAACTATGTGCCATCATAGGAGCCCTTGTAATCTATGCTAGTAGATCCACATAGGCCAGTTATGTTATTATGATGCATGCGAAGTTGAGGAGTTCCACCTTGTAAGTGGTCTCCCCATGCCAATGTAGGGGGTTATGTTGGATTCCATGTAGTAGCTAAATCATCCTTAAAGCCCTAAGTCCCTACTCTTTCCTTCATTCTTTCAATTCCCAAAATTCTCTAATTCAATGGCTCCCAAAAACAAGCTAGGGCAAAGGTTAGGGTTCCAAGGTTTCTTCTTCAAAGATTTGAGTTCGTTTCCCCCAAGTTTCCCCAAGGTAAGTGAGTTGGTTTATGAGTATCCTTTCACCCATAAAGTTTCTCTTTTAGTGCTTTACCTTTTCTTTAACTTCCTTAAGTTAATATACATGCTTATGATGATTTCATGATATTTATGTTATTAAATGCTATTTATGATATCATACAAATATTTTACTAAGTACATATGCATGTTTGAACTATTGATGACGAGCCCATGATGGGTCTCGATGTCGATAAAGGTTGGGCATTTTCGATGGTCCTTAAAATTAGAAATTTCCTTATGTCTTATATGATTTTTTGTTATTCCATTTAAAATTCCTAGCCCACCTAGTTTTCAAGTAAAGCTTTATGATATATAATGATGATTAGGACATTAAAGTTAAGTTTTAAGTGATAATTTGTCAAAGATATACGCATGTTGAAAATTTCCCTAAAAGATGTTTGAGAAAAGTCCCCAAAATGGAAGGACAATTCTCACTTGATGGTTCCTAATGTTCGAGCTACTCCTATGATTGCTATTTTATGATTCTAAGTTGTATTTCAAAGAATTTTGCGGGATGATTTAGCACCGAGTGGACTTGAGGTTGGGTTTCATCCCGTTAGTTGAGGTATGACCCATTAAAGTTAAATCTAATTGTTCCTAACTATGTGCCACCATACGAGCCCTTATAGGCTAGGATAGTGGATTCACGTAGGACATTTATGTTATTATGATGCATGCAAAGTTGATAGAGTTCCACCTGGCTAGTGGGATCCACGTGCCATTGTAGGAGGTTATATTAAATTCCATGTAGTAGCTTACATAGTCGGTTAAGGTCTAATCTCACAAGTTTATGATTCTATGATATATTTTCATTATATGTTATTTCTCATGCATTGAGTCATGTTCATATTGAGTCATATTTCTTGTGCATGCTTATGCTCACTTTATGTATCTTTTAACTCTTACATATTTATATGTTATATTTATGAATGATGGCATCATACATGCATTGCATCTCATATAGTACATTCTAACATACTAACGCATATTTTACCTGTATGATTTAACCATGTAGGGATAGGCACTCCTCTACCCGCTCGTGGCTAGTAACCAACGTTCAAGACTAGATTTACTATTCGTAGTGAGCCTTAGTTCGGGACTCTACATTTTCACTCTATCATGTTACTTAGTGTTATTTTGAGACAATGTATTTGTAGCCCTTTTGAGGTGTTTACTTTCTATGTTGCACAATTATGGATTTTTTTTTGATGGAGATCGAATGTTACCGGTCCCATCCATCGATGTAGTAGTTGGTATGCTTATGGATAACTAATGTTAGTTATTTCTACTGCTTTTAATGTTGCTTCATTGCTCAAAATGACACATAGTCCCTTTTCCCTTATTTTTCCACAAATTTTTTCTATTAAATGCCTATGAATGCTTAAGATGCTTGAGATGTCTTGGGTAAGGTGCATTCAGGTATCTCATTCGTCATGTGACAGCTAGGCCCCTAGGTTGGGTCGTTACATGCTCACAGTCAAAACTCCTCCAATTGTTTAATTTTACCTATTACACCTTTCTTCAAACACGATTGCTCATTTGGTTGCCAACACATTCACTATAAACTAATAACTGAAATTGACAATAGCAAGATATGATGATCTTTCAAATCATTCACTCGTGCTATTAAAACCATTATTAGTACCAAAACTCCTTGAAAATCACCTTATCACTGCATGTACTTCAGAGCTATAACACCTCACCCTTTTCAAATAAAGGACTACTATCCAAGGTCAATGATACTTATTCCTAACCTGAGGATGCTCTTTCCTTTGGTGTACAACTATCAAATCAAAAACCAATCTCAACCATAAGAACCTACTCACAAGACAAATCCCAGCCTCCATTCAAACACTCGCAACCCCACATAAAACCATAAAGAAACCTTTGATCACCCAAGAATCCCGTATATGACCAATGGGAAACCCTTCCTTATCTCCAAATATCTACATAACTCAACACGATATTCTACCTTTACTCACTCAATGAAGTAGTTCCCACCTAAATCAATGTCTTCGATAATCTTTATTAGGTAATCCAACCTACCATAAAATGTAGGCCCTCTCAGACCAAAATTTCTAGAAAAGCTGTTGATTGGCTCCCATAAATTGGTGTTGATCCAATCCATCTCACTGTCATGACCCAAAACATATTGCAACTAAAAAAAGATAAATAAAGAAGAAACAAACTCATAAAATATAAGAAATCTCCCACGACCTGGATTCATGAGTACAAGATCATCTAAAATAGTACTGAAGGGTAAATACAACTGCCTCAAAAGAAAATACAATGTTGTCTCATAATATTTTGTACATAGCCTAAGAGATAAGGAAATAAAAAGAGGACTAGAGGATCCACGACGACAGAAAGTGAGCCTCACTATTGAGATCTGGATGGTATCGGTAATACTCTGATGGAAAGATCAACTACCCTGTCCCGGACCATGTGCATGATCTACAGGGAGGAAACAAAGTAGGGGTGAGTACACTATGTACCCAGTAGATTCAACCGAATGTATAAAAGAAATCTAATCAAGTATTTATAATGAAGGATCCTATCCCTGCATCCACAAATGTTAGCACACGATAAAATATATACAATAATAATAGGCTAAACTACCATCAAGGATCCATGACACCACATAACCACAAAGTGAAATATAATGCACAACTCATCAATTTAAATACCAAGATTGTCACAACCTTACAACCTGCCCGTTGTCATGTAATATCAGAAGGCCACAACCTTTTCACCTGCCCTTGGTCAAGGAATATTATGATGCCAAGTCCTTGCAGCCTGCCTATCGTCAAAGTATAAGTAGTATGAATCTCACCCTTGCCTCTTAGCCGGGCCAAGGGGGTGGTACCAATGTGGATCTTAATGCCCTTGCCTCTTACCCAAGTCAAGTGATGTTACAAGCCATAAACAATAGATATAAATCAATGGTGCAATCTAAATATGCATGTGAAGAGCATTACAACAGGAATATTAATGCATGAGGCTTATAATAATCATATGTACTCAAGGAATAATATCAAGTTTCACAGTTAATGCCCAAGCCATGATCATATTTTAGGTCATCGTAATTACATCAATAATTAAGAGTGTCAATAATATCAGACCTTACTCATCATAAGTATACAAGAATATCAATAATCCTAGACCTACCTCGTCCCAAATATACAAACATAACAATGATACCAGACCTCACTTGTCCCAATTGGTCTCATAAGTCTTATTTGGTCAGGATAAAAATTATGCCACGGTTTGGCTGAACCGGGATAACTTCTACATCATCAATCTAAGACATCAACTCAATTACATATTTATCCATCTAACTCAAAATTACCACATGAACAAAATCAATAACTTGAATCCATTCCCAAAAGGTTAGCTGAATCTGCATCGATGTCGAAATCACACTCGAACAAGCTTTCACTCAACTCAAATCCTCAAATCGAGTCTCTAATTCCATCAACCACTATCAACAATAGTTACTACTCATCAAGAGAAGCATTTTGGTATCCATATTGGCATAGATTAGGCTTAGGGACAAAATAGTCAAAATTAAGGCTAAAATTTGAAAGTCTCAAAACTAGAAATTTGATTTTGAAATCAAGTTCTACGCGAAAAAAATAGAGTTTATGGGAGAAACTCTTATTAAAAGCAAGCTTAAATTGAATGAGAAATCAATAGTTAAAGTTTGGAAAACATAGTCTAAAAATCCCTAAATCTTGGGTGTTTAATTTCATGAAGTCAAAGATAAAATTAAGTTAAAACTCATAGAAAATGATTTGTTTAGTGTTAGAAATAATTACCAAACAAGAATCTTCAAAAATCTTTCTTCAAGCTACCCCAAAAAGCTTAAGTTTAAAAATGGTGTTTCCCGAGTTTAAAATTGTCCAAGTGTAAAAACTACTCCGCGATTATGGAGCCCATCCTACGACCGAGAAGACCTATAGGCCTCAATTCCGCAAAATTGTGACTCAATCCACAAATGCAGAGCTTAGCAGACCCACACCTCCGCAAACATGGAGGCTTCTCCAGTGAACGTGGAGAAGAAGTTACCTGCACAAGATATCAGCAACTAGCAATAGCCAAGTCCAGTTTCCCTACTAAGAATGGATCCCTGAAACTCATCCGTACTCAAAATTTTACAAATCTTCTATGTATCCATACCAGAAATAGTGATCCTAACTCAACAGAAATCTTTTTTAAGGCCTCCTCGCCCGCATTTACCTATTCAAGTCAATAAAGCTAGTTTAAAGCATCAAAATAACAAACTTGCACTTGGCAACTTTAAAAACTATGGCGAGACCATTTATAGCATTAGTTTCACCATCTGGAACTAGTGGAACTTTCAAAATTCCAATCCGAGCTTCCAAACTCCGAATGTTGATCAAAGTCAAACTATAGTTTTGGAAACGACTAAAATCACAAGTTTGGGCCTAAAAATCTCATTTTAACTCTAAATTTAGTTCTGCAACATTCTATAGTTCTGATTTGAAATTGTAAAGCTAATAGAATCGATGGATCCTTAATCTGCTCCGAAACTTATAATGATACAAAAACTCACTTTTTCACTAACTTAAGCCTCCAAAAATGCCTAACTTCATAATTTCAACTTTCAAAACTCAAGATTTCAATTCCAACCAAATAGTTCAAATTAGGTTGAAAATATTTAATTTTACAAATAATGCCAAAAATGTCCAACCAAGTCATTACATCATTCACCACTAAAAAAATGTCCGTCCTTGAACATAAGGAAAAGAGTACCTAAAGCCTCAAAAAGGTTGGGATATCTAGCCCGCATGTCATACTCCAGCTCCCAAGTAGCCTCATCAACAGAACGGTGCCGCCACTGAACATTCACAGAAGGTATATCTTTGGATCTCAATCTTTCGACATGCCTTTCTAATATAGCTATAGGTTCCTCTTTGAAGGACAAATCTGGACCCAACTCAACAGAGTCATAAGAAATCACATAGGACTCATCTCCAATGTATTGGTGGAGCATAGAAACATGAAAAACAGGATGAATAGAAGACAATCTCGGTGATAGAGCCAACTCATAGGCTACCTTACCAACTCTCCTCAAAATCTCAAAAGGACCTATGAACCTGGGACTAAGCTTGCCCCTCTTCCCGAATCACATCACACCCTTCGCAAGTGAAACTTTTAGCCAAACACAATCACCAACAGAGAGCTCAAGAGGCCCAACACTTTTATCATCATAACTCTTTTGGTGACTCTAGGCAGCCAAAAGTGTAATCTGAATTAGTCAGACCCAGACCATGGCATCCTGAAGCAAAACAACACTCAATACCTCAGTCGGACATTAATCAAACCATCCAATGTGTGGTCTACACCTCCGGCCATACAAGACCTCAAACGGTGCAATCTAGATGCTGGAATGGTAATTATTATTATATGGAACTCTGCCAATGGTAAGTGTCGATCCCACTAGCCCCCGAAATCAATAACACAGGCCCTAAGCATATCCTCTAACATCTAAATGGTGCGTTCTGAAGCCCGAGGGTGAAAAACTGAACTCTAATCCATTCTAGTACCCTCCAAACCACGTTGTAGAGCCTTCCAAAAGTGAGAAGTAAACATCGACCCTTTGTTTGATACTATAGATACTGGCACACTATGCAATCTGACAATGTCCCAGATATACAACCTAGCCAGCTGCTCCCACATTAGCTAGTCCTCACCAGTAGGAAGTGTGTTGACTTGGTCAATCTAGCGTCGACCACCCAAACTAAATCAAACTTGCCCAAGGCCATGGGCAAACCTGTGACAAAATCTATAGTCACTCTCTCCTATCTCCACTCATGAATGGGCATTATTTGCATCAATCCACTAGGCTTTTGATGTTCATACTTTACCTGTTGGCAATTCAAACACATTGCCATGAACTCTTTCTTGCCAAACCACCAATAATGATGTTTAAGATCATGATATATCTTAGCCATACTCGGATGAATCGAATATCTAGCACAATGGGCCTCTTCTCATATCAATCTCACCCAATCCCCAACGTTAGGCACACAAACGCTACCATTAACCGTCAAAACCCCATTAGAACATATAATAGCCACCTTGGCTTCACCTCTCAACACTTTGTCATGATTCATGCATAATCTAATCAAACAAGAAAGATCTAGTCTTTACAAAGGCCAAAATACTCTGGGGAGGAGAAATATCCACACAAACCATCTGTCTAGCAAGCGACTGAACCTCCAAAGCTAAGGGCCTCTCTTCAGCCCTCAAGAATGCCAAACTACCCATACTAGTAGCCTTTTGGCTCAAAGCATCTGCCACCACATTGGCTTTCTTGGGATGATATAGAATAGAGATATCATAGTCCTTAAGCAACTCCAACCACCTACGCTGTCTCATGTTCAGATTAGGCTAAGTATTGATGTATTAAGTTGCCATAATTTCAATGCAAACACAACTGCAGTCAACTCCAAGTCATGGGTAGGGTAGTTTTTCTCATGCAACTTCAATTGTCTAAAAGCATAGGCTACACTTTCCCCTTTTACATCAATACACCACCCAAACCCTCACTTGAAGAATCAAAATATACCATAAATGGAACTCCTTCCTTGGGTAAAGCGAGAATATGTGCTAAAGTCAACAAATCCTTAAGCTTTTGGAAGCTCAACTCACAATCATCCGACTACTGGAAAGCTATAGCCTTCTGAGTGAATCTAGTCAATAGGGCTGCTATAGATAAGAAACCCTGAATAAAATGCCGATAATACCCTGCTAAACCTAGGAACTTCCAAATCTCGCTTATCGAAGTAGGCCTAGCCTACTCACGAACAATTGCTATCTTGGCTGGATCGACCATAATACCCTCTTTTGATATAATATGGCTAAGAAATGCAACAGACTCAAGCAAAAATTCACACTTTAAGAACTTAGCATATAGCTTCTCTTCCCTCAATCTCTAGAGTATTGTCCTTAAGTGTTGAACATGATCTCCCTCACTCTTGGAATAAACTAAGATATCATCTATGAACACAATTAGAAAGATGTCTAAAAAGGGTTGAACACTCGGTTCATCAGCTCCATAAAAGCAATCGGGCATTAGTCACTTGAATGACATAACCACGAACTCATAATGCCTATAATGGATCCTGAAAGCTGTCTTTGGGATATTAGACTCCCGAACTCTCAAATGATGGTAACCAAACCTCAAGTTAATCATGGAGAACACTGAGGCACCCTGCAACAGGTAAAAGAGATCATTAATGCGAGGCAAGGGATACTTGTTCTTGATGGTCACTTTGTTAAGCTGATGATAGTCAATACACATACACATAGTGTCATCTTTCTTCTTTACAAATAACACAGGAGCATCCCAGGGAGATACATTTGAAAGAATAAAGCCTTTCTTTAACAAATCTTCCAATTGTTCCTTCAACTCCTTCAATTCCGCTGGAGCCATCCGATAAGGAGCGATAGATATGGGCTTAGTGCCCGGCTCCACATCAATAGCAAAGTCAATATCACAATCCAAAGGAACATCAGGTAAATCAGTCGAAAATATATCCATAAACTCTCTAGCAATCCCTGTAGTCTCCAATGATTAGGACTCCTGAGAAACAACCCGAACATGAGCTAAATATGTCAAACACCCCTTCACAATTAGTCGACAAGCATGCATATAAGAAATAACAACCTTAGGATAGGAACTAAGTGCTCGTATCCATACCAACTGAGGCAAGTTAGGGCAAGATAAAGTCACTAACTCTATAAGATAGTCAAGAATAGCATGATAAGGTGATAACCAGTCCATACCCAATATCACATCAAAGTCTACCATATCTAATAATATCAAATCAGCAACAGTATCTCTCCCTATAAAAGTCACTATAAAACCCTGATATACCCAATTCACCGCTAAAGATTCACCAACTAGTTTGAAAGCACAAATAGGCTCGGCAAGTGACTTACATATAATATCAATATTAGAAGCAAAATAGGCTTATATACAGGAATAAGTAGAGCCTGGGTCAAATAAAACTAAAGCTGAACGATCGCACAATGTAATGATACTTGTGATAACTGCATGAGTGATGTCACTCAAGCTACACCTCCTTTTTGAAGGTTAAAGCAGTTGTGTCAAGGTATATAACCTAACCAAGGTTAGGGATGAACCACAGGGAATATGGTAGACTTAGAGTAATTTCAAGCAATTCGAGTTCTTTAACCTACTTATATCCCCAAGCGGGGTTTATAAAACTATAGAAAGAAATCCTAAGCTAAGACAAGTGTGAAATCAGTAAGAAGAGTAACTAGGGTATTGTGTTCCCCATAATTCCCTAACTTGGTATTACGAGATAATCAAATTCATTTCTAATGTGTAGCATGCAGAACAATAAGTTAAGTTTACCAAACCCTTTTGACCTAGGCGAGAGGTAAATTTTGCTACGTGATTTGATCCATCTCCTTTAGTGTGACATTACTAACCCTTACCAATTATCCCAGTACAATCTCCCCGTGATTCAATTTGGTTGATTAGATGAGAAACATTTATTGAATCCTATTAGTTAATCTCTTTTCCTATTCATTACTACCTTCATCCAGTCAGTAACACTAGGTGAGTTTTAACGTTGGCCACTATTAAAAATCAATCAAATTTAAAGAAAATTAATTAATACATGCATGTACACTTTTCAAGAATTGCTAATTTTTCTATTTTACCATATCAGTTCTTCATGGTTCTCATAACCCTAGTTGTGCATTTTGTTACTCATATTCAGTGTAGATGCAAGAATCGTGATATAGAACATCATAATTAACGAAAGAAATTAAGAACAAGAAATCTAAGCTCTTCAATAAAAATCACAAGTATGAATTAAGAATACAAAATATTATTTTTCAAGTGTCTCATAATGTTTCTCACTTTTTCTTACCAACTCTCTAGTGTTTCCTCCAAAAAATAACCTAAAAACCTGAAAGGCCCCAAATCATTGACGTCACTTTGAGGTCTACAAACTTGCCCAGAAATCTGCTAGGCATCGCCTTATGAAAGGGCTTACATGTCCCGTGTGGATTCATGCAGTCCGTGTGGTCTTCCCGTGCAATGACGCCTGGGAAATGCAGGGTAGACGAGCCTCCACATGGTCCATGTAAAGCTACACGGTCTGTGTGGCCTTCCGTATGGTGTACAGCATAGGGTCACCCTCACACAGACCAAGTCACGGCCCGTGTGACTTTAGACGGTCCGTGTGGTCCTCCGTCTAGGATCGATGTGGAGAGTCACCTGTATACGGATGGGATCACGGTCCACGTGACCCCAGGTGGTCCGTTCACTTGTCTGTATAGTGACACTTAGTTTGGAAAATCTTACCTCGGAGGATTTGAAGTCTAGGGCCACGACACAGTAATCGGTCCGTGTGATACTACATGGATCGTGTACCGTGCCGCATGCCCCAGATGGACCAATTTCAGGTCCATTTCACTAATGGCATTTTTTAAATATTGGGTGTTCCAAACGAAAATTTGGTCATTTCCCACCCTTCCTAAGCTCCCTATATAAGCTGGACTTCACCAATTACAGCCATTTTTCCCTCATTTCACTGTCACTCTCTCTCAAAAGAATTGCTCTTTCAAGCTCCCCAATCTCCTTAGGATTTATCAAGTCAAGACCTTCAATTTGGAGTCCATTTCCTCCTCAAGTTTGTCTCCAAATCAGGTGTGTGGGTTTTTGATTCTTGGTCTCGTTCAACCAAGAAGACCCAAGCTCTTCTAAAACTACTTTATGAAATGGTTTACTTAAAATGTGAAATCTTACTACTTGTTCTTGGTAACTTTGAACCATGCATGTGCTATATTATATTCCGAGTTTTGAGTTATGATAAGTTTGATTATGATGAACTAATTGGATTATGGAAATATGAACATGCAAGTCTTTTAAAGATATTACCATGCATGGGTGATCTATATTACATTTTCACATGAATTTTATTGTGGACTTCTTAGTCTTTACATTATATTGCTAATTTTGGATATTCCCTATATTACCCATGCTATCCCTACATTATGCATTGCATCACATTCATGACATTGGTATATGGAAATTATGGAAATGTGGGATTAAGCCTAATTTTGTCTTAAAAAGGAATTATGATATGATTTTTGGTAAGACATGGGATATGACAAGAAGGTGATCACCACTATGTCTATGATTATGGCTCTTTGGAGCATCTTGGGTGTTTACACCTCCTTGTATCTTGGCTCTTTGAGCGTCTTGGGTGCTTGCACCATCTTGTACATGTAGATGAGTCATTCCTTGCATGAATCATGTGATCTTGACCTTGTGATTTGGCATTTGAACCTACTTGTGCATTTAATGTTGAAATGGACGTTTGACTCTCTTAAAAGCATATGTCTATATATATATATATATATATATATATATATATATATATATATATGTATTCTTGTGGGATGTGTAGACTTAGCATCGATGGATTGGCGGCGTTAGGGATATACCCAAGGTTTCTCTCCCTTTCCTTGAACTATATGCCAGCATAGGGACGGAGGTTATTCGTCTACTTGTTTATGATATGACATATCTTGATATGATTCTTGTAAATCCTTCTGAAAGGGTGTGTCCCGTAAGGAAGGTGACCATCCCTGAAATGGTGTGTTCCATAAGGTGTGATGTAGATTACCCTTGGCAAATAATCTTCTCCCTATCGGTGGGAGGTCCAAATCGGTCTAGTTCATGTAATAGCTCACATGGATTTGGTTTGTTGGTTATAGTCCATCCCCGATGTATATATATAGGAGTATTATTGCATTTGCACGCATCATGCATTCCATGGCATCTTGTATATTGAATTCCTTTGCTTCTATGATCCTTGTATATTATGTGCCCTTGTCGTCTAACATTGATATGCAGGTTTGGTAAGTCATATGCATTGCATGCCCGCATACTTAGTACATCCAAATGTACTAACGCATAATCTATGCCTACATGATTTTATCATGCAGGGACCGAGTAATTTGAGTGCCAGCTGTTGGACGAATAGTCCTTCTTGAAGATATTTTGGGGTGAGCCCCGTCTTCCGAGGGCGTGCTTTTGTTCTTGTGTTCCTTATGTATATATTATTTTGTTGAGGGTGAGCCCGGAACTTGTCTTGGCCCCCGTTCCTTACCTAGAGGCATGTGTTGGGTGTTTTGTAAAAATCTTGTCATTTTGCTCCATGTATAAGAAATCCTCCATTTGGGACTTAAATTTCCGTTATTTAATTGATTGTATATAAAAGCTCTTGAACCAAGCTTCTTAGATTTCTGAAATTTGAGGCTTGTTTGGGGACTCTCGGGTCCCCATTCGTTGTGTCACATCAAGGCCCTGACCCCAGGTCGTGACAAAAGGTGGCATCAGAGCCCTAGGTTTATAATGATCCTTGGAGCCCAACATGCCGCGTTGAGTAGAGTCCTATTCATGGGTGTAAAGTGCACCATACCTTTGAGTGGGAGGCTACAAAGACGTATTAGGAAATTCCTCCCTTCTTCATGTCTTTTATCGTGCTGTGACTGGTTTATGAATTTCCTTACTTACTGATATCGCTAATCCCTTTCAGTAAATGCCTCGAAGAAGACCTCCACTACCTAGGTCGGCTCCGACTGCTGAAGATCCGACCCCTCACGAGCCTATGGAGGAGCCTATCTCTAACGGTGAATTCTGTACCGCTTTCACCATGCTTGCACAGGTGGTGACTGCTCAAGAAAGGCAAGCCAATTTGCCACGGGACCCTACACCCGCTTCTATTGTGAGGGATTTCACCCGGATGAATCCTTCGGAGTTCTACGGGTCAAGGGTTGATGAGGATGCTCAAGAGTTCATTGATGAACGCTAAAAAATACTGAACATTATGGGTGTCTCTTCTAAGGAAAAAGCTGGATTGGCTGCTTACCAGCTGAAGGATATAGCACAGGTATGGTATACACAGTGGGCTATGGAAAGGGTCTGTGATGGTGATGGTGATGTTAAATGGGGAGAGTTTAAATCTGCCTTGCTCAACCGCTTCTTTTCACTTGAGCCGAGGGATGCCAAAATGGCCGAGTTTATTAACCTTAAGCAGGGGAATATGAGTGTAAGGGACTATGCCCTCAAGTTTACCAAGCTCTCCAAATATGCTCCGTCCCTGGTGGCCGATCCCCGTGCACGGATGCACAAGTTTGTTTCGAGTATTTCTGACTCATTAGTGAAAGAATGTCGAACTGTTATGCTAATTGGCGACATGGATATTGCCATACTCATGGTGTATGTTGAGCAGATTGAAGGGGAGAAGCTCAAAGAGAAAAGAGCACACGATCCCAAGAGAGCCCGTTTTGATGGTAGGTTCTCCGGTGCGTGGAATGTTGGTTTTGGTCTCTTACAGTAGGGCCAAGGTTCGGGAGCTCGGGTGGCTAATGCTCGGGCACCCCCTCACGGGGTAACAATAGGTGGCGGACCAGGATATATCTCGTGTGACGGGTGTGGGAAGCCCCACACAGGTGCCTGCCGAAAGGAATTAGGACTTTGCTTCGGATGTGGAAGGAACATAAGGTTGTTGATTGCCCTAGGAATGCACGCAGAGGCCGAGGTCAGGTATCCAAGGCTGGTAGGGTCAGTAGAGAGGTCCTCAAGGTGTTTCCCCGAGAAACAACAGGTTTTATGCACTCCATGCTTGACAGGATGTCGAGGAGGCTCCAGATGTCGTGACTGGTATGTTAAAAGTCTTTGATTTTGATGCTTATGTTTTGCTTGACCCAGGTGCAAACTTGTCTCTTGTGACTCCACTGTTGGCTGTCAAGTTCGGGTTGAAACCCTAGATTTTAAGATAGCCTTTCTCGGTCTACACCCTCGTGGGTGAATCTATTGTTGCTTATAGAGTCTATCACGGGTGCCCTATTGCTGTGTTGCATAAAATCTTTCCATGTGATCTTGTGAAACTCGAGATGTTTGATTTTGATGTGATTCTTGGGATGGATTGGCTACATGCAGCTTACGCTTCCATAGACTGTAGAACCTGGAAAGTCCAGTTCCAACCTCCCGGTGAGCCAGTTCTTGAATGGAAGGGTAGTGATTCCTCTGTCAAAGGTAGGTTTATTTCCTACCTTAAGGCGCGGAAAATGATTTCTAAAGGGTGCATCTACCATATGATGAGGGTCAGGGATATGGATTTTGAGGTGCCTACTCTCGAGTCGATCCCTGTGGTGAATGAATTTTCAAATGTGTTTCCCGAGGACCTATCAGGCATTCCTCCGGATAGAGAGATAGACTTCGGCATAGATCTTCTTCCAGATACTCAGCCTATTTCTATCGCTCCATATCGAATGGCCCCCGCAGAATTGAAAGAGTTAAAGGAGTAGTTAAAGGACCTATTAGAAAAGGGTTTTATCCGGCCTAGTACATCACCATGGGGTTCTCCCATGTTGTTTGTAAGGAAGACGGACGGGTCTCTCCGTATGTGTATTGATTACAGGCAGCTGAATAAGGTGACCGTTAAGAACAAGTACCCGTTGCCAAGGGTTGATGATTTTTTTACCAGCTTCAAGGTGCCACTCACTTTTCAAAAATTGATCTCCGTTCCGGGTATCATCAATTGAAGGTTAGGGAATGTGATATCCCCAAAACAGCTTTTCGAATGAGGTATAGGCATTTTGAATTTGTGGTTATGTCGTTTGGCCTAACTAATGCTCCAGCCGCATTTATGGACTTGACGAACATAGTGTTTAAACCTCTCCTGAACAGCTTCGTGGTGGTCTTTATTGACGATATTCTCGTTTACTCCTGAAGCAAATAGGAGCACGGGAGTCATATGAGGATGGCCCTCCAAACTCTGAAGGAAAAGAAATTATATGCCAAGTTTAGCAAGTGTGAGTTCTGGTTGCGCGAAGTGGCTTTCCTAGGGCATATGGTGTCCGGAGATGGTATCAAGGTGGATCCGAAGAAAATAGAGGCAGTGAAAAATTGGCCTAGACCGTTGACTCCTTCGGATATCCGTCGTTTTCTTGGGTTGGCGGGGTACTACAGAAGGTTCGTGGAAGGCTTCTCATTTATCGCCTCTCCATTGACTCAGTTGACCCAAAAGCAGGCTAAGTTTATATGGTCGGATGAATGCGGGAAAAGCTTCCAAACCTTGAAGGATCGGCTTACATCAGCTCCCATCTTGACCTTGCCGAATGGCTCAGAAGGGTTCGTAGTGTATTGCGATGCCTCGCAGATCAGATTGTGTTGTGTGCTTATACAGAATGATAAGGTGATAGCTTATGCATCAAGACAGTTGAAGGTGCACGAACGGAACTATCCCACACACAACCTTGAATTGGCAGTGGTGGTTTTTGCTTTGAAAATTTGGAGGCATTATTTGTATGGGGTCCATGTTGATGTATTCACCGATCACAGGAGTGTGCAATATGTTTTCACTCAGAGGGATCTTAACCTCAGGCAAGTGGTTGGAGTTTCTGAAAGATTATGACATGAGTGTGTTGTATCATCCGGGCAAGGCCAATGTTGTAACCGACGCTCTCAGCAGGTTGTCTATGGGGAGTGTGGCGCATGTTGAAAATGGGAAAAAGGAGTTGGTAAGGGATGTTCACCGATTGGCTAGGTTGGGTGTCAGGTTGACTGATTCCAGCAAGGGTAGTATTCAGGTTCAGAATGGGGCAGAATCTTCTGTGGTGAATGAGGTGAAAGCTAAGCAAGATCTAGACCCGTCGTTATGTGAGTTGAAGAAGTTGGTTGCTGCAAAGGAAATCGAGGCATTCTCCCAAGGGGGAGATGGTGTACTTCGGTACCAAGACCGGTTTTGTGTTCGCGATGAAAATGACCTTAGGAAGGTGATTATAAGTGAGGCTCATAACTCTCGTTACTCTATTCATCCGGGGTCTACCAAGATGTATCAGGATCTGAGAGAGGTGCATTGGTGGCATAGTATGAAGAGGGATATTGCTAAGTTGGTGTCTGAATGCCCGAGTTATCAATAGGTGAAGGTAGAACACAAAGGACTGGTGGTTTGGCCCATGACATTGAAATTCCCACGTGGAAATGGGAGGATGTGAATATGGACTTTGTGGTTGGATTGCCTTGGGCCCGAGGCAATTCGACTCCATTTGAGTTGTTGTGGATCGGATGACAAAATCGGCTCACTTTCTATCGGTCAAGACTGACTACATTGTCGTGAACTATGCAAGGTTGTATATTCAAGAGTTGGTAAGGTTGCATGGCGTACCTAGATCCATCATATCGGATCGTGGTGCTCAATTCACTTCCCACTTTTGAAAATCTTTTATGAAGGGACTTGGGACCAAGATTAAGTTGAGTTCCGCTTTCCATCCTCAAACCTATGGCCAAGCAGAGAGGACTATTCAAACCTTGGAGGATATGTTGAGGGCGTGTGTGTTGGAGTTTAAGGGGAATTGGGATGACTATCTTCCACTCATCGAGTTTGCTTATAATAATAACTTTCATGCTAGCATTGGCATGGAGCCGTTTGAAGCCTTGTATGGGAGGAGGTGTAGATCCCTGCTGGAGTGGTTTGAATTGGGTGAGATGGCTTTAGTTGGCCCGAATTTGGTATTGGATACTATGGAGAAAGTAAAAGTGATTAGGGAGAGATTAAGGCGGCCCAAAGTCGTCAAAAGTCCTATTCGGATAGTAGGAGAAGGGACCTCGAATTTCATGTCGGGGATTGAGTTTGTGTGAAAGTCTCTCCTATGAGGTGTGTGATGCATTTCGGCATAAAGGGCAAGCTAAGCCCCCGGTATGTTGGTCCTTATGAAATGGTTGAGCGGGTTAGAGGTGTGGCTTACAAGTTGGAGTCACCTCCGGATTTGGGTTCCATTCATCCGGTCTTCCATGTATCTATATTGAGAAAACTAATCGGTGATCCTAGCACCATTGTGCCTTTGGAGATAATTGAGGTCGAGGAAAATTTGACTTATGAGGAGGTGCCAGTGACAATCTTGGATAGGCTAGTAAAAAGGCTTCACAAAAAGGAGGTGGCTTCGGTAAAGGTACTTTCGAGAAATCAACTAGTGGAGAGTGCTACTTGGGAGGCGGAGATGGACATGATGAAACGATACCCCCATCTTTTCCAATCTACTCAAGCCTAAGGTACTAGGGATCTTCCTTATCAATAGTGTCATTTTCTTGCCCTCTTGAGTCTCATGACATGACATGCATATGTGTACACTAAAAGATTTTCCTTTTTTAAGAAATGAGTTAAATGCAACTTTGATATGAATTTGGTTTTGAACTATAATTTGATTTGAGGCATAAAAAGCTTTTTGTACAAACCTTGTATTTTGAGTTGAGTTGTGCATTGTGTCTTGTGTCGAAACTATCTTACCTTAACTCCAACTTTTCAAGCCTTGTTCTTGCACATTCAGGGACGAATGTTCCCAAGGGAGAGATGATCCCCGGATCATTGATGTCACTTTGAGTTCCACAAACTTGCTCAGAAATCTGCAAGGCATCGCCTCACCGGAAGGGCCTACACGTCCGTGTAGCCTTCCCATGGAGTGACGCCAGCGAAATGCAGGGTAGACGGGCCTTCACACAGTTTGTGTAAAGCTACAAGGTCCATGTGGCCTTCGGTATGGTGTACTGCGTAGGGTTACCCTCACATGGATCAAGTCACGGTCCGTGTGACCCCAGGTGGTCCATTCACTTGTCCGTATAGTGACACTTAGTCTGGAAAATCTTGCCTCGGAGGATTTGATGTCTAGGACCACGGCACGATAAATGGTCCGTGTGACACTACACGGATAGTGTACCGTGCCGTATGCCCCAGATGGACCAATTTCAGGTCCATTTCATTAATGGCATTTTTGAAATATTGGGTGTTCCAAACGAAAATTTAGTCATTTTCCACCCCTCCTAAGCTCCCTATATAAGCTAGACTTCACCAATTTCATCCATTTTTCCCTCATTTCACTTTCACTCTCTCTCAAACGAACTGCTCCTTCAAGGTCCCCAATCTCCTTAGGATTTATCAAGTCAAGACCTTCAATTTGGAGTCCATTTCCTCCTCAAGTTTGTCTCCAAATCGGGTATGTGGGTTTTTGATTCTTGGTCTCTTTCAAACAAGAAGACCCAAGCTCTTCTCAAACTACTTTATGAAATGGCTTACTTAAAATGTGAAATTTTACTACTTGTTCTTGGTAACTTTGAACCATGCATGTGCTATAGTATATTCCGAGTTTTGAGTTATGATAAGTTTGATTATGATGAACTACTTGGATTATGGAAATATGAACATGCAAGTCCTTTAAAGATATTACCATGCATGGTTGACCTATGTTACATTTTCATATGAATTTTATTGTGGACTTCTTAGTCTTTACATTATATTGCTAATTTTGGGTATACCCTACATTACCCATGCCATCCCTACATTATGCAAAGCATCTCATTCATGACATTGGTATATAGAAATTCTGAAAATGTGGGATTAGGCCCAATTTTGTCCTAAAAGGGAATTATGATATGATTTTTGGTAAGACATGGGATATGACAAGAAGGTGATCACCGGTATGTCTATGATTATGGCTCTTTGGAGCATCTTGGGTGCTTACACCTCCTTGTATCTTGGCTTTTTGCGCATCTTGGGTGCTTGCATCATCTTTACATGTAGATGAGCCATTCCTTGCATGAATCATATGATCTTTACCTTGTGATTTGGCATTTGAGCCTACTTTTGCATTTAACGTTGAAATGGACGTTTGACTCTCTTGAAAGCATATGTATATATATATAAGTATTCTTGTGGGATGTGTAAGACTTAGCACTGATGGATTGGCGGCATTAGGGATATACCCAAGGTCCCTTTCCCTTTTCTTGAGATATGTGCCAGCATAGGGACGGATGTTATTCGTCTACTTGTTCATGATATGACATGTCCTGATATGATTTTTGTAAATCCTCCCGAAATAGTATGTTCCGTAAGGTGTGATGTAGATTACCCTTGGCAAGTAATCTTCTCCCTACCGGTGGGAGGTCTAAATCAGTCCAGTTCATGTAATAGCTCGTATGGATTTGGTTTGTCGGTTATAGTCTGTCCCCGATATATATAGGAGCATTATCGCATTTGCATGCATCATGCATTCCATGGCATCTTGTATATTAAATTCCTTTGCTTATATGATTCTTGTATATTATGTGCCCTTGTCGTCTAACATTGATATGCAGGTTTGGTAAGTCATATGCATTGCATGCCTGCATACTTAGTACATTCAAACGTACTAATGCATACTCTATGCCAACATGATTTTACCATGTAGGGACCGAGCAGTCTGAGTACCAGCCGTCAACCGAATAGTCCTTCTTGAAGATATTTTACGGTGAGCCCCGTCTTCCGAGGGCATGCTTTTTTTCTTGTGTTCCTTATGTATATATTATTTTGTTAAGGGTGATCCCGGAACTTGTCCTGGTCCCCGTTCCTTACCTAGAGGCATGTGTGAGGTGTTTGTAAAAGTCTTGTCATTTTGCTCCATGTATAAGAAATCCTCCGTTTGGGACTTAAATTTTTGTTATTTAATTGATTGTCTTTAAAAGCTCTTGAACCAAGCTTCGTAGATTTCTGAAATTTGAGGCTTGTTTGGGGACTCTCGGGTCCCCATTCGCCGTGTCACATCAAGGCCCCGACCCCGGGTCATGACAAAACCTGTTTATAGTATTTAAAATACAAAGCCAAATCAAAATAGGAGAACTTGGTCGACAGGCACTACGGGCATCTTTACAGGTTTTGTGATTCCATCTACAAATATGGGGTTAACTTTTACAAGACCTATCAACAGATCGTGTAAAGTTCTACAGCTCATAAAGGGTTTCGTCTGATGACTTTTCAATAACTCCCCACTCTCTAATCCTCAAGGTACGACACTACTTTATTAATCATACAATATTTAGCGGCTCATCTGCATGTTTGTAGATTCTACTTCAAAATATCTCCCCTTCACTGGATTTCGCTATGAAACATACTCTATGGCCCATGAAAACTTCCATGGCCCATAAAAGGGTTCATAGAATAGTAAACACTTCAATTTATACGCGCATAACCAAACAATCATACCAACCCTGTAATCCTGCAAAACAAACATAAAAACACATCAAATCTACTAACATCACTTTGAGAACACACAAAATTCCAAGTTTTAAGCATCAAATGTGTTGTATTTTGACAAAACATCAAATAGAAGCCTCTGCCTCAGCCTTGTCAAGAACAGCATAGAAAACTCTACGGCCACCCACTATCTGTGGGCCCCCACGGGCACCACTTTTCCCTTTACCACGACCTCCTTTAGTACAATACTTATGCCCTGAGAGGTGTCTCTAGTTGCTGCCTAAGGCTTGAAGTCTGAGTAAGAAGCACCCGATGTAGACAATGGTTGGCGAAGTTCCCAATGTCATCTCAAACACAATAAGCCTTGGGGTCTTGCCCCTGAGATGACTGTGCCGAAGAACTACCACACCTGGATGCACTACCCACCTGAGTAGAAATGGATCTATCAACACTATTAGACGCTAGAAGAGCTGCCAGAACTGCCAAGCCCCGATGGCTCGGCCTTTGTATTTGTCAATCTCGTGGTAGGTGTCCACTATACTACCCATTTCGACGGAACCTCTTCCAGCCACTCTATCTATCCTACCTGATACGCTCTATCATACAAGCGTGATCCACAACACTCTGGAAAGTACCTTCAGCTAACACCAAGAAAGTTGTACCCACCTGAAGATGCCCTACAAAGCCCTTGGTAAACTGTTGAATCCTCTCGTACTCAGTAGGAATGCTAGACAAGGCATATTTGGATAAGGCATGAAATCTAGCCTCTCGAAGTCATACATAGACATAGATCCCTGTTGTAGCCTATCAAACTCATCTCGACGGCTATTTCGGAGGTTGTAGGGCACGAATCTCTCCAAAAATATCTTGGTGAACTATCCTCAGGTCATAGCCGAAGATTCAACCAGTCAACGAGATACCACTGGCCTCCACCACTTCTTGGCGAGGCCACTAAATTGGTCTGAAGTGTAGACAACCTCATGCGACTCAAGAATAGCTAGATTACACAATCGGTCCTGGCACTCTGAAAGGAAATCATAAGCTCTATTGTAAGGAGTGCCATCAAAATGCGGCAGAGCTAACCATACAAACCTCTCAAAACTCTTCTGCTCCACTGTAGATATGGCTGGGCTGGCAGAAAATGGTGGTACCATAAATAAAGGAGGTACAATTGATGGACCAATAACCAAACTATGAAGCTAAGTACGCGAACTCAGTTTAGAAGGACCCATATAAATCATAGTCGCTCAGGTGGAACATTAGGACCAAATGGTGTGGTAGAAAGCACTATCTCAATAATAGCTGGGACCAAATGGTGTGGTAGAAAGCACTATCTCAACAATAGTTGGGGCTGGAGAAGCTCTCTCCAATCTGGCTAATATCCTCATAAGTAACTCATGAACAGACGGTGTAGGGGATGAGTTGAAGGAGGTGGAACAGAATCAGTATGCCCCTCTGGCACCATATTAGGTTGTGGAGAAGTCGATCGAATCTGTCTCCTAGACGAAACTGCCCCATAAATCCTTCGACCCCTAGCCCTATCACGAGCTCTGTGTCAACCTCGAGTAGGAGTCACATCAGCTGACTCGGGCTCTCGCACTGAGCGACGGGATCGAGTAATCGGCATCTGTGCAGAAGGAGTAAATTAGACACTTTCAAAATGGGTAAAACAAAGAAACATACAAATGGAAACAAGATTCGAAAACTCTTTCTTAATGAGTATATCGTAGCCTCTCGAAGATGGGTGTGGATGTCTACACACCGATCCGTGAAACTCTACTAGACACTCTGCTCTTGACTTACGAGCCCAACGAACCTATGCTCTAATACAAAACTTGTCACGACCCAAAACAGATTGCAACTAAAGAGAGATAAATAAAGCAGAAATAAACTCATTAGATATAAGAAAACTCTCAAAACCTGGAGTCATGAGTACAATAGCATCTAAATAGTACTAAAGGGTAAATACAACTATCTGAAAAGAAAATACAATCTGGTACATAGCCTAAGAGATAAGGAAATAAAAAGAGGACCCAAAGATCCATGGCGACATGAAGTCTGAGCCTCACCGCTGAGATCTGGATGGTACCGATAAAACTCAAATGGAATGATAAACTACCTATCTCGAACCCTGTGCACAATCTAAAGGGAGAAAACAAAGTAGGGGTGAGTACACTGAAATGTACCCAGTAGGTTCAACTGACTGGGTAAGAGAAATCTAATCAAGTATGTAATAATAAAGAATCCTATCCCTGCATCCACAAAGGTTGTCATACGATAAAATATATACAATAATAATGGGCTAAACTATCCTCAAGGATCCAAGATGCCACATTACTACAAAGTGAAACATAATGCACAACTCATCAATTCAAATACCAAGAGTGTCATAACCTTACCACTTGCCCGTGGTCATGTAATATCAGAAGACCACAACCTTGCCATATGCCCGCGGTCAAGGAATATTATGATGCCAAGTTCTTGCCACCTAGGCATGGAGTAGTATGAATCTCACCCTTGCCTCCTACTTGAGTTAAAGGGATAATACCAATATGAATCTTAATGCCCTTGCCTCCTACTTGAATCAAGGGATGTTACAAGCCACATATAATAGATGTAAATCAGAGGTGCAATCCAAATACGTATGTACATATGCAATAGCATTACAATAGGAATACTAATACATGAGGCTCATAATAATCATATGTACTCAAATAATAATATCAAGTGTCATAGCTAATGCCCAAGCCATCATCATATTTTAGGTCATCGTAATTACATCAATAATTATGATTGTCCATAATATTGTCCCTTACTCGTCACAAGTACGCAAGAATATCAATACTACTGGACCTAACTCATCCCACATATACAAACATAAAAATAATGCCGGACCTAACTCGTCCTGATTGGTCTCACAAGTCTTATTTAGTCATATTCTATCTGAAGTCCTTACCATTTCATCATAATTCAACCCAGATCATCAATAGGATGAAAATTATACCACAGTTTGGCTCAAACAAGATCATTTTTCCATCATCAATCCAACATATTAACTCAATCCCACAATTATCACATAAACAAGATCAATAACTCAAATTCAGTCCCAAAAGGTTAGCCGAACCTACCTCGATGCCAAAATCGCACTCGGACAAGCTTTCAATCAACTCAAGTCTTCAAATCAAGCCTTCAATTCCATCAACAACTATCAACAATAGTTACTTCTCATCAAGAAGTATTTTGATATCCATATTGGAATAGTTTAGGCTCAGGGGCAAAATAGTCAAAATTAGGTACTAAAATTCAGAAGTCTCAAATCTGGAAATTGATTTCAAAATCAAGTTCTACGCAAAATATAGCGTTCATGGGTAAAAATTCCATTAAAATCAAACTTAGATTGAATGAGAAATCAATAGTTAAGGTTTGAAAAATATAGTCTGAAAATCTCCAAATCTTGGGTGTTTAATTTCATGAACTAAAAGATTAAATCAAGTTAAAACTCATAGAAAATAATTAGTTTAGTGTTAGAAAAAGTTACCTAACAAGAATCTTTGAAAACCATTCTTCAAAATCGCCCCAAAAAGCTTAGAAGTTCAAAAATGGATTAAAATGGTGTTTTTTGAGATTAAAACTATCAAGGTATAAAATCTACTCTGCGAACGTCGAGCCCATCCCGCGAATGTGAAGACCTATAGGTCTCAACTCTGCGATGCGTGACTTAGTCTGAGAATGTGAAGATCAGCAGACCTACACCTCCGCGAACACGAAGAAGAAGGGTGCCTACACCAGATATGAGCAACTAGCAATAGCCAAGTCTGATTTCCCTACTCGTAATGGACCCTCGAAACTTATTCAAGCTCAAAATTTCACAAACATTATATTTACCCATACAAAAAATAGGAACTGGACTCAACGGAATCATCAAAAATTAGTTTTAACACCTCCGTACTACATTACCGATTCAAGTCAATAAAGCTAGTTTAAAGCATCAAAAAACTAAAAATGCCCTCGGTAACTACAAAAATTATGGATAGACCATTTCTAGTATTAGTTTCATCATCCAAAACTAGTAGAACTGTCAGAATTCCAATCTGAACTTCCGAACTCCGAATGTTGACCAAAGTTAAACTTTGGTTCGAAAATGACTAAAATCACAACTTTGGGTCTAAAAATCTAATTTTAACTCCAAATTCAATTCTTCAACTTCTTATAGCTTAGTTTTGACATTTGGAAGCTGATGAAATTGATGGATCCCCAATCCGACCTCCAAAACTCAGAATGACACAAATGTCAAAAATGACCAACCAGGTTATTACAATCATATTGTTACATAAGAACTTAAAACGACAAAGTCATACCATCCTCAACTCCAAATCAAGGTCCTATATGTATTGTCTCATCTTCATCACATTTCTTATCTTTTATCCACATACAATGTTGCTAGGATATTCTAATGCTTAGCCCATACTCATGACCCGTTCATAAATATTCAAATCTTTATTGCCCAACACTTTTGTATTTCCTCATCCATTTATTATTATTACTCCTTAGACAAACTCCACAGCCGATTGCCTCATACTTTACACCAAACTACTCAAACAAAAACTTTACTAAGCTCTCCCACAACCATAAGTAATAGAATCTACAACTCAAGTCATACACAAGTCCCTCTAAATACTCAATCACCAACACAATCAATCATTTTATTACTTGGCTCAAGCATTTCTTGGAAAACCAATGCCACAAATGCAACTTACGATGAAGACACAAATTTTGATTCACACCATCAAAAGCAATCCTTTTTACAATCAATAATAATCCAAACCTTGAAGATTGTATACCTTATTCATCATCAATTACTTTTTCATTGACCTCACGGTATCTTCTATTTGGGAATCCAAGTCATACAACTTACCGAATACAAAATCACAAAAGGACCCATTTTCACACGTGAGCCAGACATGAGTAGACTTCCTTCTAAACCTTGCTAAATGATTTTCACATATACTCTCTTAATACATTCCCGATTGCTTTTGCATAACAAAACCAATTATAAATATCCTTGTTTCCATAAGTTCATTATACCCAAATCGATCTCTTGTAATGCCCGAAAAAATTATAAAAATTCCCCTAGAGGAGAAGTATACGCGTAACGCATCTTCCAATGCTCATATGCAGAATTCGACGCCGTACTTTTATCAACATGAAAGATTGAGTAGAAAAATGGTCTCGGTCGATTTTTAAAGCGACCGAATTGAAAGATAATGTTTTGACCCGAAAATGTAAACCAGTGTCGGTGCGCGACGGAGGCGCGTCACGCACCAGTAGCAGAAGGACACTTATGTTTTCTCAAAAATTTTGACGAGCTTGGGAAAACTCATTCGGAAATGTTTTGGAGAAAATACCCTGTGGGGGACGAGTCCGTGTCGCGGACTAGGCTATTCTGATGCTGAAAAAAATCTAAATTTTGTGAGGGGCATTCTGGTCAATTTCCAACCACTTCTAAACTCTATACATGATCTAACTAGGTCATTTTGACATTAAAAGGGTCTAAAACCCCATTCTAATCCTTTTCTAATAATCTAACAAAACTAGGGCTTGAGGAAAGAAGAGAAGAGCATGAGATTGAGGAATTCAAGAGGAAATCCTGAAGGTGATTGATGATAGCTTCATCCCAGATATGTAAGGCTAAACTAAAAGCATGAGATTGTCCTCTCATATGCCCCATAGATGGTCATAGAAGAGTTTACTTACATGATTCTTGATGGTTTTCTTGAAAATTATATTAATTCTATGTATTTTTCTATGTTGATGATCATCCTAAACTTGTTTTATTAAATTAAATATTTCCATGAGGAATTGCATAACCCTACATGGCTATTTTGAAATCATATACAAATGAACTTAAGAATTGAGTCTAGAGCCTTGATTGGAGGGTATCGATTGTGATTGTGATTGTTATTGTGATGAGAGAATGATGATGATTGATAGAACTTGATAGTCCTATGAGTCTCCATAAATGAACTCCACTTATTTGTCTATTCAATTATTCCCTTACGATTGTTCTAAATCTTGAGTCGTTGATTGAAACATTCCTTGATGGGAGGGTTAAAGCCCCTATGAGATTGATTGATGAAAAGGTTAAAGCCCCTATGAGGTTGATCGATGATAGGATTAAAGGTCCCTATGATTTTATTGGTTTGATTGGATTGATTGTCTTATGAGCATTCATTCATGTGAGTAAGAGTTAGTCCAACTCGTACTTGTCAAATTACGTTGCCAAAAGTAGGTGAGGCATAGAACCATCATATTACATTGTGGTTCCCTCTTTATTAGAAGTCCCTAGAAGCAATAGAGGACTTAGTTGATTGTTGTTTCCCGTAGTGGATTCGATTCGTTCCCTACCTGGCAAGTTTGGGACGGTTGTGGCAACTTCATCTTGACTGTTGTACATTCACTGATTCATAAGTTATTGTTTTCAGATAAGAGAAACTCCCAGAAAGTTCCTACCTTGAGTACTTTGAGTCAAGATGAGATGAAATGTGATAAAATGAATTCCGTTGAGTTGAGTTGAGTTGATGAGGTTGATTGGTTGATGGGTCACTTGTCTACTCTTTATTCTTGCTTTAGATAGACATTTGATATGTCGAATTGTATACTTTTTCTGAGTTGATGTTGTACCATATTATTCTAATTGTTTCTATTTCATTCAGCTATTTTACATACTATACATTCCATGTACTGACGCCAACTCGGTGTTGCATTATTTTATGATGCAGATACAAGGACTAGGAATCATCAATAGGTGCATCGGTGAAGATCCAGGGCGTTCAGCTGATTAGTGAGCCTCCCTACTCCAGAGGATCCACTCTATTAATCTCATAAGTCTTTTGAGTTAGGCTAGACTAGTCTTATATTTTCATTTCGGTAGCCATGGGTCTGTCATTGGCACCACTTGATTAGTGATACAGGCTTCATAGATGTTAGTCTAACGTTGATTTTAAGATTGTGAGCTAGTCCTTTCTACTAGCCTTCTATTATTATACATATTATTTGAGACATTGGATGAGATAAGCCCATTTACTTGCTTTTACTTCCGCTAATATGT
This sequence comes from Solanum rostratum, assembly GCA_029948455.1. Lineage (NCBI taxonomy): Eukaryota > Viridiplantae > Streptophyta > Magnoliopsida > Solanales > Solanaceae > Solanum > Solanum rostratum. The sequence continues at coordinate 53,689,290 of CM057053.1, forward strand.
AGAGTTGTTGAATTGAATAGATGTGATGAGGCCAAGTGGTTTACTTAGGGACTAGCAATAGTCTCTAGGTGTCGGCCACATCTTATGTACCCTCCCGAGGCGTGACAAACTTGGTATCATAGCACCGAGTTCAAGTATCTTAGAGATTCTATGAAATCGTGTCTAGTAGATTCCCTATTATTGGTGTGAAGAGCTTTAGATTTATAATTTGGAGGCCATAGGACATTTAGGAATTGTTTCACTTCTTTCATATTCTAAATCATGTGATAGAGTTGTACTCTATGAAAGGTTCTTCTCTAATTTGTGCTCTACTTGTTGCAAAGTTGTGATCGTGCCTCACAGAAGAGCTGTCAGAGGTAGGGGACGTCCTGCTAGGCAAAATGTTAACCCACCTGAGCCTCAAGGAAACGAGGATCCTGGGGGCCAAGCTTTCCTTGTTGAGCAACCCCCGCAAGATGAGGTCTCAAATGCTAACCTACGCCAGGATATTCAAACTCTATCCTAGGCTGTCACAACACCTGCTGCGAGACAAGGAGCAGGTAGACAGGATTCTATGACACCTCTAGAGTCCGGGAATTCTTGAGGATGAATCCGTTTGAGTTCATAGGTCTGCATCCACTAAGGATCCTGAGAACTATGTGGAGGAGCTTCAAAAAGTGTTCCAAGTGATGTGTGTGGCTAATAAGGACAGAGTTGAACTAGCTGCCTACCAGCCCAAGGGTTTGGCCAGACTATGGTTCGACCAATGGAAGAAAGGTAGAGGAGAGGATGCCCCATTGTTGACTTAGGCAATATTCGAGAGAGCCTTCTTGGGGCGTTTCTTTCCAAGGGAACAAAGAAAGGCCAAGGTAAGAGAGTTCTTGAATCTGAAACAGGGCTTTATGACTGTGCAAGAGTATGGGTTGAAGTTCACATAACTATCCATTATGCTCCGGACATGGCTAACATGAGGGGAAGAATGGGGATATATATTGATGGATTAAATATAAAGGACCCAAGAGAGATGGGAAGGGAGCAATGCTCATGAGTGATATGGGTATTGGAAGACTAATGACGTTCGTGTAACAAGCCAATGATAAGAGACAGCAGGATAAGGAAGAGTACAGACATAAGAGAGCAAAGACATCTAGCCATGAGGTTGGAAGAAAAAGTAATGGTAACCGATTCCCAGCACCATCATCTACTAGTGCACCTATGCCTAGAGGCAGAAAAGAGCAGAGCTCTTAGAATGTTAGAACTCATGGATCTTAGTCACAAGCTAGTGTGGCTCAAGGTTCACAGGGTAAACCACCTACGGTAAGTGTGGCAAAATGCACTTAGGGAGATGTCGTGAAGGAAATGATGTATGCTACAAATATGGACAAGCGGGTCACTACCAGAAGGACTACCCAAAGTGGGCTGACCGGCCTCAATCTTCTACTCCAGCCCTACCAGCTAGAGGAAACTAGAAGGGTGCTATGTCAGGCGTAAGCGGAGCTACAAATTGTTTATATGCCATGGGTAGTCGCCAAGATCAAGAGAATTCCCCAGATATTTTGATGGGTATGATTTGAGTCTTTACTTTTGATTATTATGTATTGATGGATCCTGGTGGCACATTGTCATTTGTAACCCTTTATGTGGCTAGTAGATTTGATAGAACCCCGGAGAGTCTTGTAGAACCCTTTGATATTTCTACTCGAGTGGTGAGTCTATTCGAGCTGAGAGAATCTATAGAGCTTGTGTAGTGTTCATTCATCATAGGGATACTCTTATTGATTTGGTTGAGTTAAATATGATTAAGTTTGATTTGATCCTTGGCATGGATTGGCTTCACGCCTCTTATGCCTTCGTTGATCATAGATCTCGAACTGTTAAGTTCCGATTCCTGGATAAATCGGTTCTTGAGTGGAAGGAGGATTCTGTTGCACCTAGAGAAAGTTTATCTCATATCTTAGAGCTAGAAAGTTGATTTTCAAAAGTTGTATCTATAACCTCATCCAAGTTAAATCGATGGTGTTGAGTCCACTACTCTTGAGTCAGTCCCGATCCTGAAGTGTTTCCTGAAGTGTTTCTTGACGATCTGCCTGGAGTCCCTCCTGATAGGGAAATTGACTTTGGGATTACTGTTCTTCCTGATACCTAGCGTATCTGAATTCCACCTTGTAGGATGGCCCCCGCTGAGTTGAAAAAGTTGAAAGATCTGTTAGAGAAAAGCTTTATTAGGCCGAGTGTTTCTCCTTAGGGTGCCCTATCCTATTCGTGCGAAAGAAAGATGGGTCCCTCAGAATGTGTATTGACTATAGACAACTGAATAAGGTCACCATAAAGAATAAGTATCCTCTTCCAAGGATGATGATTTGTTTGACCAACTTTAGGGTGCCTCTTGTTTCTCAAAGATAGACCTTAGATCGGGCTTCTGTTAGTTGAAAGTGAGAGAATGTGACATTCCAAAGGCAGCCTGTAGGACTAGATATAGCCATTTTGAGTTCTTGCTCATGTCCTTTGGGTTGACGAATGCACCTGCAGCCTTTATGGACTTGATGAATAGAGTATTCAGACAATATCTTGATATGTTTGTGATTGCATTCATCGATGATATTTTGCTATATTCGAGGGATGAGGAGGCGCATGTTAATCACCTTAGAGTGGTCCTCCAAACACTTCAGGACCATGAGTTGTATGCAAAATTCTCAAAGTGTGAATTTTGGCTGAAGTCAGTGACTTTTCTAGGCCACGTGGTTTCCAGCGATGGTATTCGAGTAGATGCTCAAAAGATTGAGGTGGTTAAGAACTGGCCCAGACCGACCTTTTCAACTGACGTAAGAAGTTTCTTGGGATTGATAAGCTACTTCTGTAGATTTTTTGATGGATTTTCTTCTCTATCCGTACATTGACTAAATATACTGAGAAAAAGGTCAAGTTTCAGTGGTCCGACGAATGTGAGAAGAGTTTCCAAGAGTTGAACACGAGAATGACTACTACACCGTTTCTAACCTTGACCGATAGGACAGAGGACTTTGTAATTTATTGTGATGCTTCGAGAGTTGGATTGGGATGTGTGTTGATGCCGAGCGGGAAAGTGATAACCTATGCTTCCAGGCAGCTTAAGGTTCATGAGAGGAACTATCCAACCCATGACCTTGAGTTGGCAGTGGTGGTGTTTGTGCTTAAAATCTAGTGTCACTGTGTATATGGAGTGTATGTGGATGTGTTCACTGACCACAAGAGTTTGCAGTATGTCTTCGGTCAAAAAGAGCTCAACCTGCAACAGATAAGATAGTTGGAGTTGCTAAAGGATTATGACATGAGCATTCTCTACCATCCAAGTAAAGCTAACATCGTTGTTGATGCTCTTAGTAGGTTGTCAATGGGTAGCACAGCCCATGTTGAGGAGGAAAAGAAGGAGCTAAGTAAAGAAGTGCATTGATTGGCTCGATTGGGAGTTCAACTTGAGGAGAATAATGAGGGAGAAGTTAATGTTCAAAATGGGTTGGCTTCATCCTTAGTGGCTGAGGTGAAAGAAAAGCAAGACCAAGATCCTTTCATACTCCAATTGAAGGAGGTTGTCCATACACAGAAAGTGATGGTTTTCTCCAAAGGGAAGATGGAGCGTTGAGATACTAGAGTAGATTGTGTGTTCCAGATGTTGATGGTATTCAAGATAGAATCATGGTTGAAGACCATAGCACTAGATATTCCATTCATCTGGGCTCTACCAAGATGTACCACGACTTGAGAGAAGTCTATTGGTGGAATGGAATGAAGAGGGATATTGTTAAATTCGTTTCAAAATGCCCGAATTGCCAGCAAGTGAAAGTTGAGCATCAAAGGCCGTATGCATTGGCTCAGAACTTTGAGATTCCTGAATGGAAGTGGGAGATGATTAATATGGACTTCATTACCGGACTACCGAGGTCTCGAAAGAAACATGATTTGATTTGGGTGACTGTAGACAGGATGACAAAATCGGCTCATATCTTAGCAAATAAGACGACCAACCCTATGGAGGAGTACGCCAAGTTGTACATCCAGAAGATTATGAGGTTACATGGGGTTCCCTTTTCCATCAGCTTGGATAGAAGAGCTCAATTCACCTCCCAATTTTGGAGATCAATCAAGAAAGGATTGGGCACTAAAGTAAACCTGAGCACACCCTTAATCCATAGACAGATGGTCAGGTAGAGCGCACAATTTAGACATTAGAGGATATGTTGAGAGCATGTATTCTTGATTTCAAGGAAAATTGGGATGATACCATCGTTGAATTTGCATATGACAATAGTTATCATGCAAGCATTCAGATGGCTCACTATGAAGCCTTGTATGGAAGGAGATGTAGATCACCAATTGGGTGGTTTGAGGTTGGAGAAGCGGAACCGATTGGGCCTGATCTTCTCTACCAATCGATGGAGAATGTTAAGGTCATTAGAGAGAGGATGAAGACTGCTCAAAGTTGCTAAAAATCTTATATCAGCGTAAGGAGAAGAGACTTGGAGTTCGAGGTAAATGATTGGGTGTACTTGAAAGTGTCACCTATGTAGGGTGTGATGAGATTTCGGAAGAAGGGAAAGTTGATTCCACACTATGTGGGACCATATTAGATTGTAAAGAGGATTAGAAAGTTTTCTTATGAGTTAATGTTGCCTTCCAAGTCAGATGGAATTCATCCGATGTTCTATGTGTCGATGTTGAAGAAGTGCTTGGGAGATCCTGCCTTGGTGATCCCTGTTGAGAGTATTGAAGTGAAGGATAGCTTGTCCTATGAAGAGGTTCCAATCCAAATCCTTGATCGTCAGATTCGTAAGTTGAGAAACAAAGAGATAGCCGCAGTCAAAGTCCTGTGGAAAAATCAATTAGTTGAGAAAGCAACATGGGAACTTGGGGAAGAGATGAAGGCCAAATATCTACACCTATTCGTACCAAATAATTAGAACGTCGAAGGTAAATATCTTTCCCATGACTAAATTGATTGATATATTCTTGAGTTGATTGTATATTCCTGAGTCCAAATAGAATTGATTGAGATTTAAGAAAAGTTGAGACTTTGATCGGTTGAGTTGAATGTTGAGATGAGTCTTGAGTCTATTTGTGCCTTGATACAAACCTTTACTCATCATTCGAGGATGAACGGTCCCAAGAGGGAGATAATGTAATGCCCAATTAAAATTACCAAAATACCTCTAGAGGAGAGGTATGCGCATAACACATCTTTCAATGCTCGTATGGCCAATCTGAAGCCGTATTTGTGATCAGCACAAAAAATTGAGTAGGAAAACAGTCTCGGTCGATTTTAGAGTGACTAGATCAAAAGAAAATTTTTCGATCCAAAAACGTAAAATAGTTTGGTACACGACAGAGGCACGTCGTGCACCAGTAGTGGAGGGACACTTATGTTTTCCAAAAATTTTCGTCGGGATTAGGAAAACCCGTTCAGAAAGTTTTTGGAGAAAATACCCTGTGCGCGACCAGTCCATGTCACGGACTGGGCTATTCCGAAAGCTGAAAAATTCCTAAATTTTGTGAGGGACATTCTGATAAATACTCAACCTCTTCTAAACTCTATACACGATCTAACTAGATCGTTTTAATGTTAAAAGAGTCTAAAACCCCATTCTATGTCCTTTTCTAATAATCCAACAAGACTTGGGCTTAAGGAAAGAGGAAAAGAGTTTGAGATTGAGGAATTCAAGAGGAATTCTTGAAGGTGATTCTTGATAGCTTCATCCCAGGTATGTAAGGCTAAACTAAAAGCATGAGATTGTTCTCTCATGTGCCCCATAGATGGTCATAGAAGAGTTGAAGGTCTAAAGAGTTTACATAAATGATTCTGGATGGTTTTCTTGAAAATTATATTAATTCTATGTACTTTCCTATGTTGGTGATCATCGTAAACTTATTTTCTTGAATTGAATATTTTCATGAAAAATTGCATAACCTTATATGACTATTTTGAAAGCATACATGAAGGAACTTAAGAATTGAGTCTAGAGCCTTGATTGGAGGGTGTCGATTGTGATTGTGATTGTAATTGTGATTGTGATTGTGATGAAAGAATGATGATGAGTTGATAAAACTTGATAGTTTTGTGAGTCTCCATAAATGAACTCCACTGATTTGTCTATTCGATTGTTCTCTTATGATTGTTCTAAATCTTGAGTCATTGATTGAAATGTTCCTTGATGGGAGGGTTAAAGCCCCTATGAGATTAATTGATAAAAGTGTTAAAGCCCCTATGAGATTGATTGATGATAGGGTTAAAGGTCCCTATGATTTGATTGTATTGATTGTTTTATGAACATTGAGTCATGGGAGAAGTATCGAGCACCGAATGAGTAAGAGTTAGTCTGACTCGCACTCATCGAACTACGTCACCAAACGTAGGTGAGGCATAGAACCATCATATTATATTGTGGTTCTCTCTTGACTAGAAGTCCCTGAAAGCAATAGAGGGCTTAGTTGATTGTTGTTTCCCTTAGTGGATTCGATTCGTTCCCTACCTTGCAAGTTTGGAATGGTTGTGGCAACATCAGCTTGACTGTTGTACATTCACTGGCTCATAAGTGATTGTTGTCAGATAAGAGAAACTCCCAGAAAGTTCCTACCTTGAGTACTCTAAGTCGAGATGTGATGAGATGTGATGAGATGAATTCCATTGAGTTGATTCGATTGATGAGGTTGATTGGTTGATGGGTCACTTATCTACTCTTTATTCTTGCTTTAGATAGACATTTGACATGTCGATTGTTTACTATTTTTGGGTCGATTTTGTTCCATATTATTCTATCTGTGCCTGTTTCATTTAGCTATTTTACATACGGTGCATTCCACGTACTGACGTCACTCGGTGTTGCATCATTTTATGATGCAGATACAGGGATTAGGGATCGGCAACAGGCGTATCGTTGAATATCCAGGACCTTCAGTTGATTGGTGAACCTCACCTATTTCGGAGGATCCACTATTATTTATTTCATCATGCTTTTGAGTAAGGCTAGAATAGTCTTATATTTTCATTTCGGTAGCCATGGGCCTGTCATTGGCACCACTTGATTAGTGATACAGGCTTCATAGATGATAGTCGAACGTTGATGTTAAGATTATGAGCTAGTCCTTTCTACTTGCCTTCTATTATTATATATATTATTTGAGACATTAGATAAGATGAGCCCATTTACTTGCTTTTACTTCCGCTAATCTGTATGTGATGAGGCCAAGTGGTTCACTTGAGGACTAGCAATAGTCTCTAGGTGTTAGCCACGTCTTGGGTACCCTCTTGGGGCATGACATCTCAGAAATTAGATTCACACTTAAACACATTATTAATACTCATACCAAGATCCACCACTATGAATTCCCTTATGATCAATTCTAAGATCAAGTATATGTATTAACAATCAACTAGTTTTCCAAATGTTACTGCAACATCGAACCCATTACCTGAGTCGATGGAACAATTGGTGATTCTTTAGTAGCTAGTATTCAAACTCGACAATTGATGTCTTTGTTCTCACATATTACCATATTAGAAGGCCCTCTAAATTCACCACTAAAACATAGCATACCTACTAAGAAGTTCATACTCAAATAGCCCACATTCTTCTTCCTATTGAATAACTTCCAGCCATTACTAACTTAGTAATATCTCAATAAGGCCATATGTACCCTTCCAGAAACCAACAAAACCCATAAATCCAACCACGTGAACGCATAATAGTATTTTAACACTATTTCCTATACATCTACTCTATAAACCACCGTAGAATTTCTGGTCTTAATTAGCACAACATCATTCTCAAACCATATTCTGTAACTCATTTGTTTATGACAAGTGCAATAATTGAAATCTCATAATTATTACAATCATGCCATAGTCATCACCTTAACCATACTGCACCATATTATCGAAATGTTTTAGACATCTAATAAGCCATGCTAGTACTACCCTCATCGTAGAATAGCTAATCAGAGGGATCGGGCGTTCATGAAGTCTTCCAGAGGTTCCATCTTTTGATACCTTATCTCCAAGATACATCATTAGACCACAATCAAATGTAAACTCTTCAAATTTCAGAACAATCTAAGGCTGGCCACACATCCTTCCTTTAGGTTTATCACCTCTTTCTTAAAATCAGATTTAACTTTAAATCATGCAAGGACATTAGGCACGAGATACCAAGCATAAATCTATATCATAGGTGAGAGAATAGAGCGAAGAGATGAAAAAAGAGATCAGATCAAGAATACACAATAGGGAGGGAGTCAAAAAGTGAAAATATTCTTCCTAACAGTTGCCATAACCTCTCAAAAATAAGCAATGGACGTCTCTGCACCAATCCTTGAGACTCTATTAGGCTGGTTTTGTGCACATGTGAGACCTATAAACCTGGGGCTCTGACACCAAATTGTTATAATTTGACATCGAATATAATGGTACTTACCTTACCTATCGAGACAAGTCAGCCTAAACAGGTCACAACAATATAATACAAGATAAAGTGAAAGCTAAAACAATATAACCTTAAGAATAACAAGGCTATAAAACATAAAGGGCATAATCCAAACTAAAACCATCCCAGAAGTGGTTGTCATAAGGTACAATCCTCTAACACATCAAAATAAGAAGAAATGATACAAGTCTCAATAGTCTTTTTCTCTCAAATAGAACAAAATTACTAAAAGATATTCGATAGTCTTGACAGTATATTAGAGCAAAAAGCAACTACCTCTCAATTGTTAATAGCTCAATCCAAAAGAGGAAAAAGAACGTCGGCGGGATCCGGGATCACAACTTACACATATGTGTAGAAAAATAAGGATGGTACCAAAGTACCCAACAAGAGGGCCTAATCACAAATAGAGAATAGAGAACTAAGTACTCCTTCCATCCCAACTACATACCTCTAAACTATAAAGCCTGCACATAAGAAAAACATGCATACACAGTGTAGATAATATAAATTTTTACATTCTCGTATCAAAGTGTCTCAATAATCTAAGCTTAACAATATACAAAAGCTCAAGTCATTCAACGTATATCAAAACACTTCAATAGTCCAATCTTTACAATATACAAGGTTCTAGTCATTCAACGTATATCAGAACACCTTAATAGTTCAATCTTGACAATAAACAAGGTTCAAGTCATTCAATATATATATATTTCAAGTAAGGAATGATATGAATGGAATGAAATGCAACCAAAATGATGCAATATCATGTACTTGTTTTGCATGTCTGTTTTACGATATACATCCACCGATATAATCGGATCAAAATTCTTAGGGGTCACATATGGACCATGTATCTGCTGGAATCATATCCCTTCGGCATTTTCTTTCTTCTTATTTTCTTTTTTTTTGTCAAAACTATTTTTTCAGCATTCCTTTTTTTCTTTTTATATTGGAAACATTTTTTGTTGGCATATTTTAATGCAACATATATACACATATTTCTAAGGCATGAGAGTATGCAAAGAGTCAACACTATACATATATTCAATAATCACATCAAATCAATCTTATTATCATCTAGCCAGAACCATTTTCCTTTGGCTTTTCATCATCAATGGGATATCAAGCACGTATATGTCGTCACAACGCAATAATTTCTTTCACAAGTATAACAATATTCAAGATGTTCACATAAATTATTTATTCAATAATCATCAGTCATTCTCATTGTTCTTTCACGCTTATTTCATCATCAACACGTTACATGGTAATCACATCATATCATATCTCAAGTCTTTCAATAATCTCTTGTCACCATAACTTAGGACTATTCATTATTTAAGTCAATATTTCACAAACACTTAGTTAAACATTTCCAACAACATCTTTAGCTCAACATTTCAGATGAAATGCTTCAATAGACAAATCCATGTAACATGAAACAAAGTTCAACAATTAGAACAATATGAACACCTTTACATTACTACTATATCATCATTACTTAGGTCTACTTCCCATTTAATCCACAATACTCAAGTATTTGATTCAACAACCCAACAATTACTAGTCTATGTGACTAGTTCAATCATCACCTGTAGAGTACTTCCATAAATATGTTCACATAAATAAGAATCAAGCTCAACAATTAAATCTATAGAAATCATCACCATATTTTCAACAATTGGTATTACAAGCTTAATCTACGTTCTCAACATAAGGATCAAAATTATCAACAATTACGCATCAAGTCAAGAGTCAAATCATACACATTATCTCATCAACATCCCTCCTTTATCAAATCATATTCGTTAATCATTTCACTAGTCCGCAATTTCACCAAAGAAAGGAATATACCAAGTTCAATTAAACGCAACAAGGTTTAGAATCCACTTGCCTCAAATTATTCAAACAAACATTCCAACGAAGTGCCTTTCCCTTCGGAATCAAATTTAAAGCACCATAATTTATTCAAAGATAAATTCACAATCACAATTTGAAGCTAACAATATCAAAATCAAGCAATTTGAGAAAAAGAATAATATCGTCCAAAAATTCACAATTGAAAATCAAGGCCAAAATTTAGAAATTTTTCGATAAAAGTGCTCCTCTCACGATCAGGAAATCAGTAGTGAAAATTGATTCGAAAATGTTGCTAAAACGAGCTCACAATCATCAATTTCATGAAAAATTCATGTTCATGAAAAAGCGCCAATTTTCTCAATTGAAAACTTCAAATTTGATGTTAAAATCAATAGATAATTAATGGGTAATAATAAGAGGAGTGAAGAATATCTTTTTCAATAAAATCCTTCAAAAATTTGAGCCAAAAATCTTTCAAGTTGCTCACAACAAAATATTTTTCAAACAATTCAAGGACTCGAAATTAACCCTTGAGATTTTTTCAGAACCTCATAAAATATTATCCATGCAACCTTACTAAATTTGACGTTTTGAACTCAATAAAATAGTCAGAAATCGAATTCAAGACCTCCTGGACCACGAACTCAATTAAGTGTCTTAAATACAATTTAGACCATTTGAAATGTGAAAATAATACTTGGACACTCAAAAATTAATGCAAAGCTGTTTTTATCACTAAAATCATCTCTCAAGACCATTGGAACCATCAAAAAGTCGATCTGAGCATCGAAACTCAAAATGTTGACCAAAATCAAATCAAACTACAACTTTAACTCAGTTTCTAATTCTAGACCTAAAAGTAATGTAACAACTCTGAATCTGATTCTGACAACTCTCCTAGGTCAATTCTCGCATTTCAAAACTAATGAATTTGATGAAATTTTGTTCAGGACTCGAATCTCCGAAAGACTCAAAATTTCAAAATCAGGCAATTCAAATCTCAAAAATCTAATCTCTACAAAAATATCAACTTTTATAAAAATTCTTAAAACCTAACTTTCAAAATCAGCCAAATGAGGCTCGAGGCTGCTATCAGGAGGGGAAAATGATATTTTTATTTTAAAAATTGACCTTCATGGTCATTACAACACCATAGTCCATGAGTCACTTTCCACCATAATTTGAGAAATAGAATTCATAGTACAATATATCAAACACTCCATTATAGTTATTGCTTCTGTCTCTAAACTTGTGGTGTCATTAACTATTTTTTCTTTAACTACCACCAATTCTCCTTTATAGTCTCTAATGCAAAATGAAGTAGAACTAGGACCTGCATTTCTTTGGAAGCCCCATCTATATTCCCTTTAAACCACCCAATCTCAGGATGATTCCATTTAATCAACTTAAAGGAAGAATGAGTTCTCCGAATTTGTAACTCATCAACTATGTTTACCCTAATCCCTTTCTGTAACTTCAATATTGACTTTTACAAACTTAACAACAATATCATTAATTTCCAATAAGATCTTCCTTTCCTAATAAGTGCCACCATGTTTAATAGTATTTCTCTTTTTCTACAAGAATCATAGGATAAAAATAGGCATAATATAAAACACAGCTTGTAGTTTATAATTTTCACTCGATTTCCTCCACATCCTTACAGCTGCTTGTAAATTCAGTCTAGCTACTCTAGTTCTAACCCTTCTGTAGTAACTCCCACACTCTAGCAGTAGACTCACTTCTTAGGAAAAGGTGAGCAATTGTTTCCCTACTTGGAATGTTGCAATTGACATAATTCTCATAAAACCTAGGGTTCCAGTTGTGCATCACTGAAGTAGCTGGTGTCGAATCATGCCATACCCTCCATATCAAAAAATAAAATTTAAAAGGTCGCCCTTTAATTCAAAGTGCCTTCAAATCTCCATTCTCATCTTCTTTATGCCAAAGAAGCTCCAGGCCCTCTTTGTGGAGAATTTATCTGAACTATTCATCGTTCATAATGGTTTGTCCATTTGTCCTCATAACAAATAAAACCCAATTTATCATTAATATGATTCAGTACTTGGTTAGTAGTTTATTCCACATAGCTTCATAATTTCATCCATCTTTATTTATAAAACTTGCAATATCAGACAAAAGGTGGCAAGTTTGAACTTGAAATTGCTACATAAAAAGAGGACTCATATTGGTGCAGTTGTCAAACTAAATAATAGATATCCTACCTATAGGTTCCCACCAAATATATTGTTCAATATTTTCTCTTTTCTCTAACAAAGTCTTCCATATTGGGGAACCCCCCCCCCCCCACTCCCCACGCTCTATAGTAGTAAATATCTATTTTTTACAGTACTTGTTTCACAAAAAATTAGTTTACAAATTATTTTGAGTTCTAAATATCCACCACAATTTAGCATGCATAGCTTATGCAATATCAGTTAATAACCTAAATACCAGCCCTAATTCATTTTTTGGTAAAGTAATTCTATCTCATGAAACTAATTTTTCTTCTTCTTGTCTCCTTTTTCTGTCAAAAAAACTTTAGAAAATATTTTTGCAATTCTTTAAAAATACTATTAGGTGTAACAATTGCTGATAAGACATAAAGAGGTATGCTCTGAAGAACATTTTTTGTGAGAACCTCTTTTCCTCCAAAGGACAATAACCTACACCTCTATTTTTGAAGTCTATTTTGGAATTTATCTATCAATTTAGTATAGTGCTCCTTCTTTTTCTTTTTTTTTTCTGAGTGTGATAAAGGAAAACTAAGAGATTTTAATGAAAAATATTCCCTGTTCATTCTAATAGGCTGCTCTACCTATTGCACAACATTTGCTAAGGTATTTTGATGCATGTAAAACAAGCTATTTTTTATAAAAAACAATTACCAGATTCTACCTCATATTCCTTCAATACCTGCATAATTTTCTCAATATATACTTATTAGAACATGAAAAGTAATGGTATCATCAACATACATAAGATAATTTGGATCAAGGCTCTACTTAGGCATGCCATATCCCACATAAACAATATCTTCAAATATCTAATTTAGAGCTCTTGTTATCACCTCAACTGCTAATAAAAATAAGGCAAGGAATAGTAGATCCCTTGATTAACTCCCCTTGTATAATGAGATAAATCCATAGACTTCCCATTTAGCAATATTGAATAGTAATTATTGGAAATTAGCCTTTAGATTGTATTCACTACTATATTAGAGAAGCCCATTTGTCTCATCACTTTCATCAAGAAAACTAAGACCTTATCATATGTTTTAGCCATATCAAGTTTCAAAATCACATTGGAAGGCTTTCCTCTCTTTCCTACATCATTAATCAACTCCTCAGCTATTAGGACATTCTCCATAATACTTTTGCCTTAAAAAAGCCAAATTAGTTAGGAGATATCAACCTTGGTAGGATATCATCCAACCTGTCATATATAATCCTAGAAAGGATTTTGTTGACAAAATTACTAAGACTAATTACCTCAATTCTAAAATAGTTGCACGCTGTCCTTTTTAGGAATGAGAATCAGATTAGTATGAGTAATAGATTTGGAAAGAGTATTACCTGCAAAAAAACTTATGACCAATCTAGTTATATCTTCACTAATAATATCCTTACATACCTGAAAAATTTATGAGATAAATCATTTGGTCTACTAGGACTATCCCCATTCAGAATAATTAAAACCCACTTAATATCATCATTATCAGTCATGGCCTCTAGAAACTCATTGTTAGAATCAGAGATCACCTCCTGGAAATAATTTAGTAAAGAAAATCAATTGCATCTTTCTCGTATATGAACTTCTTCATTGAAACATATAGCTTCATTAGCCGTCTGCTTTTCTTCTTCAATGCATGCACCATTATCATCTCTAATTTTGGTAATCTTCAGTCTACTTCTTCTCCCCCGATAAAACTATGAAAAAATTTAGTATTCCTGTCTCCACTTTCAAATAAGGCATACCCAGCTTTTTATTGCTAGAAGCTTTCCTCTAATCTAAGATATTTTATATATTTAGCTTTAGCCTTTTGCACAATCACCCTCTTCTCAAAGGAAGAGTTCTCCTCAGATAGTTTCTCCTTCAACTTATCAATCTCCTCTATCACAATTAACGTTTGAAATATACACTAAAGGTTTCTTTACTCCGTAGAGTAAGTGCTTTCTCAACTTTGCGTAACACCCGATATAATTACCAAAATACCCCTAGAAGATAGATGACTAAATAATGCATCTTCCCATGCTCAGATGGCAAATCTGACATTGAATTTGCAATCAGCACAAAAAATTGAAAGGAAGAATGGTCTCGGACAATTTTTAGAGCAACTCGAGCAAAAGATAATTTTTCGATCCGAAAATGAAAAACAATGTCGGTGTGCGACAGAGGCACATCGCACACCTGTAGCAGAGCGACACTTATGTTTTTTCAAAAAATTTCAACAGAATTGAGAAAACTCGTTTAGAAAATTTTCAGAGAAAAATACACTAGTGCGCGACCAATCCGCATCACGGACCTGGTATTTCGACCCTGAAAATTTTCTAAATTTTGTGAGGGCATTCCGGTCAATTCCTAACCCCTCCTAAACCCTAGGTAGGTAAGGCTAAACTAAAAGCATGAGATTGTTCTCTCATGTGCCCCATAGATAGTCATAGATGAGTTGAAAGTCTAATAAGTCTACATGCATGATTCTTGATAGTTTTTCTCGAAATTTTATTAATTTCATGTATTTTCCTTTGTTGATGATCATCATAAACTTGTTTTCTTGAATTGAATATTTTTCATGAGAAATTGTTTAACCCTACATGTTAACTTTGAAAGTATACATGAATTAAGCCTAAGGATTGAGTCTAGAGCCTTGATGTGAGAATGTTGATTGTGATTATGATTGTGATGAGAGAATGATAATGAGTTAATAGAACTTGATAGTCCTTGTGAGTCTCCATAAATGAACTCTCATGAATTGTCTATTCGATTGTACCCTAAAGATTATTCTAAGCCTTGAGCTATTGATTAAGATGTTGATTTATGAGATGATTAGAGTCTCTAAGAGACTGATTGGATGATCATGCCTCTACGAGGCTGGTCGAATGATTTGATTTGATTGATTGGTTTATGAGCAATGAGTCATGGGAGGAGTATCGAGCACCGAAAGAGTAAGAGTTTTATCCAACTCGCACTCATCAAACTACATAGCGAAACGTAGGAAAGGATTAGAAACATCACATTACATTGAGGGTTCCCTCTTAAGAGAGTCCCTGAAACAATAGAAGACCTGTTGATTGCAGTTTCCCTAGTGGATTCTAGTTGTTCCCTACCTGGAAAGTATGTAATGGCAGTGGCAACACCGGCAGGATATTGTACTATCACTGGCTCATAAGTAATGGTTGTCGAATAAGAAAAACTCCCAAAAGTTCTCACCTTTAGTACTCTGAGTCGAGTCGAGTCGTGTTGTGTTGAGTTGATTGATGAGATTGATTGGTTGATAAGTCACTTTTCTAATCTTTTCTCTTTATTTAGATAGACATGTGACATTCTGATTTGGTTATTACTTTGAGTTGATGTTATTTCCATATTATTCTGCCTGTTTCTATTTCATTTAGCTATTTTACAAACCATACATTCCACATACTGATGCCACTCAACACTGCATCATTTCATGATGTAGATATAGGAGTTAGAGATCATCAACAGGTGCACCATTGAGGATCCGAGACCTTCAGATCATCAACAGGTGCACCGTTGAGGATCCGAGACCTTCAGCTGATTGGTGAGCCTCTCTTACTCCGGAGGATTCACTACCTTTATTTCATCTTAATTTAGAGTTAGACTATACTAACTTTATTTTGATTGAGGTAGTCGTAGGTCTATCATTGGCACCACTTGATAGTGATAGAGGCTTCATAGATGAATGTCGGACGTTGATGTTGAGATTGTGGTGCTAGTTCTATCTACTATCCTTTTTCTGTTATATATATTATTTTGAAAACTAGATGAGATGTGCCCATTTACTTTCCTTATTCTTCCGTTGATTGTCTTAAGTTATTTGATTGAATGGATGTGATAAGGCTAAGTGGTTCACTTGAGGACTAGCAATAGTCTCTAGGTGCCGGCCACGTCTTGGATACCATCCCGGGGCATTACAAACTTTGGTATCAGAGCACGAGTTTAAGTGTCCTAGGGAGTCCACGAAGCCGTATCTAGTAGAGTCTTGTTTATGGGTATGTTGTCGATCATACTGCATAAGCAAGAGGCTATAGAACATTAGGAATTGTTACACTTCTTTCTTATTCCAAATTCGTGCAATTGAGTTAAACTCTAAGAAAGTCTCTACTGATTTGTGTGTTACGCATTTACATAATTGTTACCATGTTTCCAAGAAGAGCTGATGAAGTGAACGGGAGCCCATCTAGATGGAATGTTAACCAACTCGAGCCCCAGGATCGGGATGAACCCATAGGCCCAACCATCTTTGCAGTGCAGCCACCAAAGGCTGACATTAGCGATGCTGAGGTTTGCCAGGCCATCCAGACCTTGGCCCAGGCTATGGCAACACTGGTTGATAGACAGGGAGCTGGCAGGCGGAGTGTTCCAAATACGTTCGGAGATCGTGAGTTCTTGAGGGTGAACTTCCATGAGTTTTAAGAGGTTGCGGAGGAATAGGAATAGGAGTCACTTTCAAGCAGAGCATCATAACTTTAGAGCTTAGAGATCTAAGCCTGAGACTAGTGTGGCCCGAGGATCCCAAGGCAAGACATGTTGTGGCACGTGTGGAATGTTTCACTTGGGAGAATGTCGCGGAGGGAGTACCGGATGTTACAAGTGTGACCGAATAGGTCACCTTTAAAGGGAATCTTCAATGTGGTCCTACGAGGCCCAAACTCCTACACTAGCACAATTAGTTAGAGAAGATCAAGAAAGTTCTCCAGATGTCTTCCCAGATGTTGCGACGAGTAAGATTCGAGCCTTGTTTTGATGTTACCCATAAGAGAGAAACTTATGTCTCTAAAGGATTTAGTGTTACCACCTAAGAGTAAGATGTGAGGTGTCATGCCACCCTGAGTAGAGCTGTCATTCCAAAGCTAGAATGAAGTCCATAGAAAGGAAAGGATGAGATAATGAGAGTGATAGTCGATTGAGGCATGTAATTAGAGTTATCTACCCACTAGGTAAGTAATGAGATGACGAGTCCATTGCCATAAGGTTGATGAAAGAGTGGTGAGTACCCTACGTTGTCATGATAAGGTATAGAGAGGGACTTAGTGCTAGAATGTCTTAGAGCGTGCTCAAAACTAGAAAGAGTTCTATGTTGACATATCTCAATATTGTACTGTGAAGGTGAGACGTAGATGTCGAATAGATGGACGGAGTGCTTTCAATGTGATAGATCTACACTAGGCTTATAATTCTGAAGAAAGAGCCTCATGAGGTTTATATATTTATGAGCTTAGCTAGGTAAGGGGGTATATTGAGTGGAGGATGCTACTTGAGTTGCGAAGAGGAGATGTGTTGAGTAAATACCTGCTATGAGATTTTAGTAGGCTTATGCTCCAATATTTGCCTAGTAATTGCAAGATTGGTGTGATAACGGAGTGGTGTCAAATAGATGCATGTGTTAGAACTAGACTCTAAGCTTGAATTTTGAGGAGTAGTGGCAAAGAGGAGACAACATCGTGAGAGTGATAGTATTAGTTGGAGATTCACCCTAAGAGGTTCACCATAATGTGTGTTTGAGATTAAAGTGTTGGCTTGCAAGGAGTGTGATGTTATGAGTATGGTATAGGTTCTGTTAGATGTAAAGAGAGAATTGAAGACAAAACATTTGATAGGAGAGGTTAGATTTTAAGAGTTGGGGAAAGTGGTTATGTACGCCATTAGAGCAGCAAATATAGAGAGATTTTCCTAGCGACAGGAAGAAGGTAAGAGTGGTATCTTTGAAGAGAGTCTTAGTAGTTATTTTATATATGCGACTATAGTACGATAGAAGAATTTAAAGATGCCTATTCTCGTGGATAGTGGTTCCTCGACCATGTGGCGGTATATGGTTATAGCCAAGTAAAGGAAATTGATTTGCAAAACTTGAGAGATGACCCTTGAGCTAAGGGGACAATGATGAGATGATAGACCTAAGTAAATCTTGAGGTTTCAATAGAGATGGGTTGATCGAGATGAGACATTAGTTCTTTTCCATATCGTATGTGCCTTATTCTTCCATTGAGGTGATGCCTTATTCTTGTCTGGCATATGACTGCCATGCCTATGGCCTAGTCCCATGTACCACTTGTTTATTGTCCTTCATGTTGAGTTGTCAGGGTGAAAAGCAATGAATCCATTCATTAATTTTGATCTTACCCCATGGATAGGAGAGTTCCTAATCCCATGTTAAGTGAGATGTGACTTGAGTTTTACACTACGTATAATTCTATGAACTCAAAATGAGTCTCGATAGATGAGGGAGATTATACTTCATTACGAACATTTCAAGTAAGATTTCTCGATTAATCGTGCTAATGATCTTCGTTCAAGTTCATTGGGTGATCCTGTCTTCCCAGTCTTGACAAAAATGTGGATGAGAATAGAGGAGTGAGGGTTCATGAGAGAGAGTAAGGGTTCTTTATTCTGATATCGTCTTACGCATACCTGACTTTCGGTATGTTATGCCATTATTGATGGTAGGATGTAGAGTATCAAGTTTTAGATGTAGAATCATGCTCATTTACATGCGGAGGTAGTAGTTGGGGTTTTTCCAAAGAGGGAGATGACTAGTCCCTCTAGGCCCAAGTAGTGATGTTGATCGTAGTAGACGGAGAATGAGGGTGGATAAGGGTGAGTGAATGTATCCTTATTTTGACATTGGTGTTCTACTTGTGTCATGTAGGAATAGAGATAGGGAGAAGGATAGAGATAAGACTTTATTATGAGCATAAATAAGTAAGAGCAAATTAGAGTGCCTCTAGATAAGAATATGTTGGTGTATTTTTAGAGAGAGCTTATTGAATGGCAAAGGTAGAAGTGCTTAGTAGGCTTCAAATTTCTTTAATACAGTTGAAGTGGTTAGATTGATAGGTTTGAATATGTGGTTGTTATTATGCGAGTATTGATGATACACTACTGAAGACATCATGAAAAGGGTTTGAAGCAAGGATAGTGGGGTAGTGAAGAGGAATAGTGATCTTTTAAGAAAGTCCCTATAAGAGTATAGGGCTTGAGTATTGAGGGTTAGCCTTATGTGGATATGATTATCTAAGGAATTGCACCTTAAGGCTCGGAAATAGGCTTGAATGGAATAAGAGGATATGATAGGTGGGGCGTTGAATAAGAGCTATGAGCTTAAATTGATCGAGTAGAGTGTTATGGAAAGGAGCTCAATTGATGTGAGATGGCTGAGCTTGAGAGTTATCCATAGAGTCCTATATATCATGATGGTCCCATTCTCGATTAGAGTTGATGGTTTCCTTCTCGAGTTCAAACAACTGATTGACAAAGTGTTTAAATGATTCGAATTGATTAAGTTTCAATGTTCTATTCCTGCCTGATGATAAGAATATTCAAAGTAATGTTTTTACCTTTGATTTAATTGATGTTTCTATCCTTGACTTGATATGTCTATTCTTAAGTCTAAATAGAATTGATTGAGATTGATGAGGAGTCGAGAATTTGATTGATGGACGTGAGTATTGAGATGAGTCTTGAGTCTATTCGATCTTTGATGTCCACCTTGACTCATTATTCAAGGACGAATGATCCCAAGGGAGAGATAATGTAACACTCGAAAAAATTACCAAAATACCCCCAGAAGAGAGATAAGTGCATAACGCATCTTCCCATGCTCGAATAGAAAATCCGACGTTGAATTTGCGATCAGCACGAAAAATTGAGCCTCCCCAACTCCGGAGGATTTACTCCCTTTATTTCATCTTGCTTTAGAGTTAGACTAGACTAGCTTTATTTTGATTGAGGTAGCTATGAGTCTATCATTGGCACCACTTGATAGTGATAGAGGCTTCATAGATGATAGTCAGACGTTGATGATAAGATTGTGGTGCTAGTTCTATCTACTAGCCTTTCTATTATATATATATTATTTTGAGAACTAGATGAGATGTGCCCATTTATTTTCCTTAGTCTTCTGCTGATTGTTTTAAGTTATTTGATTGAATGGATGTGATGAAGCTAAGTGGTTCGTTTGGGGACTAGCAATAGTCTCTAGGTGCCGGCCACGTCTTGGGTACCCTCCTGGGACGTGACACTTTTTTAATCTTACTTTTAAAGTTAATAAGGATTATAAGAAAAGTCTTCATTCTAATTTCTTCTAACCTCCTTAGTAAATTATGCATGCTCAGTCAAAAAATTTAAGGACTTGAAAGGTTTTTGGATCCCTATTTTAATTTTAGCACACTTTAAGAGTAGGGGGTATGATGAGACTCGTCCCTAGCTAAGAGTTCCACTTCCAACATATTAAGCCTATTCTAAAAATCAGAATTAGAAAATATTTTATCCAGCTTCATAAATATTCAATCAGCTCGTACCATACCATTCCACCATGTAAAAGAACTGCCCTTATGTATAATCTGTAAAAATTTACAAGCCTCAATATAGTCTTTGAAATTCTTTATTTCTGCTAAAAGTATAGGAAGTCCACTAATCTTATTCGAGGGATTTAAAATTGTGTTGATGTCACTTCCCATAAACAAGGGTATTAATACTCTGTTGGCCAAGTTGAAAATAAGGCCCCACAAGTCTAGCCCCTGACTTCTATCACATTTAGCATACATCAAAGTTAGCATAAACTCCAAGTCCTTAGATTGATTTTGAATCAACAATGAGAATTGTTGTTTAGCATCTAACTCTATCTTAGCATTGAATCTGTGATTCACAAAACACTAATTTTTTTATTGAAATTGTGATACATAAATGGTATATGTAACCTTCTCATATATTTATTTATATACCTAATATGTTGAAATGGTTCCAATAGTGCTACAAAAGTAAATTTATGCACTCTATTCTCTGAAAAGCCTTTTGAAACTTAAAAGATCTAATATTCCACACTAAGGTTGTCATTATAGTTTATTAATTAGTTTTCACCCCTTCTTTTAGGTTGAGACCTCTTGGGCACTAATTTCTCTACAACAATTTTCCTTCTACATTTGTTTACTTGTTTCAAAGTTGTGACAACTCTCGGTGAAACATATGCTTCATGCAGGACCTGATTTTCCTGACGTTCATTATTCCTATTCTCTCCTACCCATTCTAAAATAACTTTTGATACCTCTGCTATGTCAACTTTATGAGTAATTATGCCATGTTACGCTGATTTAGATGTTCAAACTCTTTACTCCACACATGTTCCTCAATGGCTGAAGGAATTTCTATGAGCTAGACTATAATCAACAAAATCTTCTTTACTCACCTATTCCCTATAGGAAACTTAGGATTTCTTACCTTACTATTATGAATGAACTTGTTGTTGGGAGTTGCATTTGTACATAACTCTGTTTTTCTTTCCACGAAACTCTGGGTTTCCTCATGATTTAAAGGCTTACTGAGCTTTTCTTGTAATTCATTACTGTGACCATGCTCTAATTTTATTTGTATCTATTTTTGCAGGATCCTGTTGGTTGGCACTAGCTAGTGATGTTTTGTTATGTCGAAGATGGAAAGACTTGTCAACCAAATCTTTAGCTGTCATCCCCTTATTTCATTCTCTTATTTTATTTGTATCATTAAGAACATCCTCTACTGTAATACTGTCATTCTGAATTTCAACAAGCTATGTTGTGTTCTCTATGAGTGATTAGAATTGATTTGTAGTAATAATCTTCTCAAGGGTATAACCTTTTCTTTTTGGTAGCCTTTGTTAGGAAATCTTCTTCTAGTTGGGTTCCATCTACTCACCTTATTGTAATATATTTTAGTTAGATTTTTTATTTTTCATTCTCCTCTTTAATATGCTTAGATTGGTTTGCACCATTTCTATCATCTTCACGCATCTATATCAACTCAAGATTTAAAACTCTACACTCCTGATCATTATGTCCTTGAAGCATGTATCGTTTACAATACTTAGGTAGAGAGTCATACTAAATTTTCACTTTTTCTATTTTAGAATTCCCATTTGTTGAGATTTATAATTTCCATTTCAAAATAATTAGGGAGATTAGCAAGTAAATCAACCTGGATCCTAACTCTACCATAGCTAGATCTTGTCTTATTTATCGTAGTCATATCCAAATGTATTGGTTTCCCGAAAGCAACAACAAATGAAAAGAGAGATTCTCTAACAAAACATGTGGGTTTAAGAATAGGAAAATAAATCCAGACTATTGTCGTGTTGTTTCCTCATTCGTCTTGAACTTAGCACAATATACAAAAGGTCATATTTGATATAAATATCTATCCTTAGTATTGATGTAATAAACACTCTTAGACATTATAGTCGTGAAGTCTTCAGCTCTGCCAATTAACATATTTCAATTTCTCAATAAACCTATGTTACATGCCCCTTTAACATCAAGTTTTTTAGGAAGTTATAACCTAAGATCATCTAATTCATGCTAGCCATATGAAAACTTTCCAACAATTGCATATTGGAGCCCTTCAATTGTATTCATCTTGTCCATCTCTTCTTCAGTCTATTACACTTGTGGAATTTCATTAATGATCTCAGGAGTTTTAGTAGGGATAGATGCTACACTTTCATATAGGTAATTCAAGCCCTTATTGTGTTTCATCATATTCACATAGCTCTTTTTTGGAGAAGTTGATTGTGCATTGTCAGGTATTTGAGGGTATGGTAAGTGTTTTATATGGTAAAGAAGGAAAGTTAACCTTATTAATATCTAAAGAGGACTAGTTAGCCATGAAAGTTGGCTAACTACCGGCTATGTTGTCCATTACAGGCACCAATAAGACTCAAAATACTATGACAGTGATCTAGGGTTTTGCAGTGGGGACAAAGGCTTGTCATGTTGATAATATTATACAATAAACATGGGGACGAAGGCTTGTCATGTTGATAATATTATACAATAAACATATTGATTTGCATACGGCTTCAAATGAGATGGTTACATTTTAGGTGATGGTTTATGTCGTTTTTGTGATATATGTGTATGTGTTTATATGTGCGTATATAAGTATATGCATACCTGTTAACTGTATATTAGTATTGCCTCAATGTATATGAATTAGGAAAGACGAAATGAACCTAAATAGATAGTCCGTTGTGAACAATTGTGTATAACAAAACTTGTATATGATTGTGCAAGTTGTAAAATATTCATTGTGGTTGTCATTGTGAATTGTGATTATGAATAATGGATCAGGTGTCATATTTCAAAAAATCATTGAATCAAGTGTCATGTTCTGACAAATTATTACATTGGATGTCACATTCTGGCATATTATTGAATTGGGTGTCATGTTTCGATATACTAGCTATTGGATCCAATGTCACATTCTAACATACTAACAATTTGGGTATGAGTTCCATAAGAAGATTATTATTGATATGAACCTATTATTTGATTGAGCAATTGTGTGACTCATTTGTTATGATGATAATTATGTTTGTGATTATGATTATTGAATGGAGTGTCATATTTTGACACATTATTGAATCAGGTGTCACATTCTAACATATCAGTTGATTGAGTGTCCCTTTCTGACACGCTAACAGTTTAAATGTGAATTCTATGAGAGGATCATTATTGACTACTATTTATGAATAAATATGATTATGTGCACAAAGATAGAGGAATTAATATAATTGTAATTGATCATGCTTATTTATATAACATTTGATAAGAAAAGACTACAGGTCCAAATGATGTTATATTGGTTATGTGATTGTGTATGTCCAAATGATGTTATATTGGTTAACCTTTGTGGTTGTCTATTATATTTTATATAATCTGCTATAAAGTTGTATATGACCACTTAGGGAGTGATTGAAGGACTATTAAACAATGAATTGGTGACTTAGATCTAGATTATTCTTGGTACTATAATTGTATTGGGAAAGGAAGTCCAAGTTTTCATCTCCATGTAGGCTACACTAAAGGGAGAAATCCTGTTATGATAGGGCCGACGTAGTAGGATAGGCCCCACCATAGTAGTCCAGAATGAGTAGCAAAAGGGAGAAGCCTTAAGTATTATTAATGTGCCCATCTTGTGAGTGAGTTTACTAAATGCTCTAGGCCAAATATTAACAATTATGAATAAACTAAAATTGTAGATTGACTAGATTGTGGTTTCAGCATCTCTATTATTAATGAGAAATAGAAGGGTTAAGCCCTGATTTGTATTAGAGTAGGTAGTAGAATAATTTAAAGGTTTGTATCGTGTTACATACTAGTGGTGTTTCAGATTGAGTGGAATGGTAAAAGTATGCCGGTAAAAAATTGTGTGATGCAATCTCTTATTGCATGCTTGCTTCTGAATGTCTACTTTATATTTTGTGGCGGCTTTCAGGTTGACCAATTATGCCTACCAGTATCTGTTGCTTGTTAGATGCTTATCTTGGTATATCTTTTTGGTATAATCTAGTTGTATGATCGATGATGTTTCTTAGGTAAAGACAAAGATGATCTCCAACACATTCTACTCTTCCTTTCTTATAAGGGGAGTTATGTCATTATTATATTCTTAAAAGCACTTGTACCTATTTAGACTAGACACCTTGGGAGTGTTATATGTCTTTTCAAAAGTTCTAAATTTTCCTTAAACTTAAGATTATTAGGTAATAATATGATTTCCTTCCGCATTGTCTTGCGACTCTTTATTTTTTGCATGATTTAATTGATTGAAAATTTAGGGTTCTTCTATCTAGGTGTTAGAGTAGGTACCTGCACAGTTTAGTGAGTTGGGTTATAACAATATGGCCTAGCTAGTGGATCCACATATAAATATATGATTTATAGCATTCGCCTAGTGGGGTAGAGTTCTACCTTGATAAGTAGACTTCCCATTCTCCAACGTATGGGTGGACATTAGGATTCCATGTTATAATTTGAATGATCTTATTATTGGTTCTGGTTACATCCCACGTATGTATGACTTTTCATGATGCATTACTTGACTATTCCTAGGCCTTATTTTACTTGATACTCTTTATAATTTACTTGTGCATTGACCATTATCATGTCTAATTATGCTTTAAAAATACCTCTTTTATCATGTTTTTCATTTTGTCAATTGCATAATATAATTTATGATTACTTGCATTGGCTACATACTTAGTACATTTGAATGTACTAATGCATACTTCTTTGCCTACATTATTTTATAATGTAGGAGAGAACTCTCATTCTTCTTCTCATTCACGTGGTTAGATTCCGATCTACATTTGAAGATTACTGGTGAGTCCTCATGCTTCAAGGACAAGCCTAGTTCTACTTTATCATTTATCATTTTAGATTTTTTTTTTAAAACTTGAGATTCTTTCATTTCTTTGAGGATGATCTAGGAACATATCCTAAGCCCCCGCCTATGTTAGCTTATGTAAAGGCATGTTGGATGTGTATGGAGACTATGTTGTCTTGCTACTTCCTTTATTGTGCTATGCTATAGTTCTTTATGTGTTTTTTTGAATTATTAATTCTTATTTCATTACCTTATATATACTTGATTTTCTAACAATCTTGATTGAGGTTTCCTTGGGAATCCTAATCATCATGTCATATCTAGGGTTTAGCTTGCGGCATGACAAACTTAGTAACAGAACACAAGGTTTTGAAGTATCTTAGGGAGTCTAATATATCATGTCAAGCAGAGTCTTATTCATGAGTGTGAAGTTCATCACATCTATGAGTAGGGTCTTTAAGGCGTTTTAGGAATTTTTTAACCTTTTTCATAATCTATGTCATGCGATAGAGTGTACACTAAGACTTCCTCTCTCTAATGATTATTTTTTGCTATTTCAGAAAATGCCTCCAAGAAGAGCTTCAATTCAAGGAGGGGTGATGCTAATGAGGGATAAGCCCCTGATAATTCTCTAGTCGATCAAGTTACCAATGTTGAGTTTTCAACTGCTATCTCTATGTTTGTCCAAGTCATGATCAACCAAGTGAACCAAGAAGTAGTGGCTCCTCCAAGTGTGGCTACACCATCTTCAAGGGTTAGAGATTTTACAAGAATGAACCCACCTGAGTTTCATAGGTCGAAGATAGATAAGGATCCACAGGACTTCATTTATAAAGTGTATAAGATTGTTGCTATCATAGGGGTACCTTTGGAGGAGATGGCAGAGTTGGCGATCTACCAACTTAAAGGTGTTGATCAAGTGTATTATAACCAATGAAAGATCGAAAGGATTGAAAAGGGTCCCATAGATTGAGAGAATTTCAAGGTTGCATTTTTGGATTGTTTCTTTCCACTTGAATTGAGGGAGGTAAAAGTGTTGGAATCCATTAATCTCAAACAAGACAATATGAGTGTAAGGGAGCATACCCTAAAGTTCACAAAGTTGTCCAAGTATGCTTCTTCCTAGGTTGCCGACTCTTGTGCCCGAATGAGTAAGTTTATTTTGGGGGCTTTGACTTGATGGTGAAGGAATATTGAAACTACAATGCCTATCAAAGAGATGGATATTTCTAGACTTATGACATATTTTGAACAAATTAAAAAGAGGAGAAGCTCAAAGAGAGAAAGGTGAGGGAGTCCACGAGGGCTTAGTTTGAATTCAGGTTTCGTAAATCCAAATCCAAAGGTGGCAATGGTTGTTTCTAACAAGGCAAAAGGTTTTATAGCCAAGGTTCTTTACAAGCTTTGGGCTTATCCATACATGAGCAAGGGCACATATATATAAAACTAAAGTAAAGAAAAGGAATTAACATACCTATATGTGATGAGTGTAATGATGTATGGTATCATAAAGAGCCATAAATATGTGGGAATGCCACCATAATCAACACTAAGACCATGTGAGCTATAACATGAAATTCTGGTGCTGCCCTTCTATTGAAAAAAGAGAGTTTACTTGCCAAAGTAGAACTCTACATGTCGTAAGCTATGTGAATCCATTAGTAGGGAAATCATAAATCCTATGGTGGCACGTAGTTATGGAACAATGAGATTTACTAATAATGGATCATGCCTCAACTAGCGGGTGAGCCTCAATTCCAAAGTCTGCTCAATGCTATTTCAACATCCCACGTAATACATAACATAAGTGTAAGGTCATAGTTGTTATATATCATCATAATTCATACTTGTACATCATCATCATAAACTTGTTCATAATCTCATAGTTCCTAAAGTCATGCCTGGGAGTAGCTCATTTCATACCAAGTGTAAAGTGAGAGGTGTGTTCCCATCATCAGTACACCGATCATATCAAGTGTAGAGTGGGAGATGCACTCCCATCATCAATATACAGATCATAATGATTATAAAGTAGGAGGTGTGCTTCCATCATTAGTACATGCCATCAACATTAGTGTAAAATGGGAGGCACATTCCCATCATTAATACACCATAATAAAAATATGCATAACCATGATCATATAATAAATTAAAGAAAATAACATGGGTTCACGTTCAATAAGCTTAAAATCATGAAAGTAGAGTAGATACATGCTTAATCTTATAATTGAAGATCATTTATAATTGAAGGAACTCATTCATAATTCCCATATATATCATAGCATACTTGAGAAAATTCATGTAAATCATTATATCACGCAAATTGGGAGTAATTCATGCATATTTCAATATATAAACATAATTTTTATCATACTAATAACATTTGAAATTAAAGTCATGAAAATTCTAATTTGGTCATGTTTGAAATAAGTCAATAATGAAGAAAATAGATTGGGCTCCATGGGGGAAAGGTACCAATGGATAAAAACTCACATACCTCGATGCGAATTAAAGGAATTAGGATGAACTGACCAGATCTTACTTGACCATCAACGAAATCTTCAATTGGAGTAGAGAGGAGACCTTATGAGTGAATTAGAGGAATGAATTTTGAGTCTAAGTGTTTGAAGTATGATAGGAAGACCTTAGATAGGTTAGGGTAATATAAGAAGGGTTATTTAGACTAAAATTGTCCAAATAGGAATTAGAAAAAAGACCCAAATACCCTTATGAATTCAAAATTTAAAAGTGGAGAACTCTACATGAAGGCTCCAGTAGGGCCCGTGGTGGATGCCTTAGTCAAAATGGTAAGGCCGCCTAGGAGGCTTCCCTCTACAAGACCACACCACGAGTCATAGTGGGTTTCGCGGTAGGTACACTCACTAAGACAACCTCCAAAGCAATCCAACACCACGAGGGGCCTTCACGAGTCGTGGTGAGCACTATGAGCCATGAAGGGTCTATTGGTAGGACACCTTCACCAATTTCTAGAAATCTTTTATTCTTAAGACTTGTTTCCCACTTTCAACACTTGGGGCTTTATAGATTTCAAGTTTCACTATTTAATTTTTAGTTTTGTTCAAGTATTATCATTCAAGGTATATGGATCTTCATCCATGGATCCCTCCCATGGAGCCCAAAGAATTCCCTCACCTTTTCATCCAATTTCAAGTATTTATTTTATGGGTTTTATGATCTCAATTCCAATTGTATGAATTATGATTTATATTGTCATTACTTACCTAATTATGTATGAATTGTTATCAATTGCATGATTTCTATGATTTTATAAGTAAATTTTATTACATGCTATCTAGGGTTCATGAGATAGGCTATGGGTTCTTTCAGTTTTGATTCAGTTGATGTTATTTTACGTGATTATGCATGTTTTCAATTCTATTTCATGATTCTAAGTAAGTTTCATGTGAATCCATACTTTGCACTAGTTTTCACTTACAAAGTCATGATTATGGAATTATAAGTCTTGAAGCAAGTTTATGAAAAGGTAGGGGTGGCAGTGGGGCAGGTGCGGGGCGAGCTGAGCTTAACCCGTAATTTTTTGTAAACTGCTCCACCTCGCGTAGTGGCTTTTCTCATTTTTAACTTGCCCCGCCTCGCCCCACATAGACCCGCGCTGCTTAAAATTTTAAGTTATTTTATTTTTTAATTGAATTTAATATGAAAATTTGAAATTCATATTCTTTTTAATTTTTCACTAATTAACTATTTTTAGTTGACATTTCAACAATTGTTTCTTAATTGTTAATTAACATTTTAACAACTAATAATTTGCCGGACATGTCTAATTTAAATTTTAGAAAAATAAATAAAATTAAAATCAATATTTAATACAAAAAGTTTATATCTTTGATTTTTACTAATTATAAATATTTAATTTTCTTCAAATTCCTATTTGGTTTTTTAAACCCGCAACCCACCTCGCACCCACCCTGCACTGCCTCCTTGTCATCCCTATGAAAAGGGTGACCTAAGACCCTAGTGACACCCTTAAATGAGGTAGATTTTGCAATGTTGGAAAGCACACACCCACATTACATGAATCACATGAAAATGAGCTACTCTATGAACAAGTTTCTAAATGGTGGTTATGAATTGCCTATCCTACATGACAAGTCTATGAAAACTATGAACATTGATTTATGATAAGCTAATAATTTCATGACAAGTATGACTTTTATGACATGTATTCTATGGAATTTTGACTTAGCACTGAGTGGACTTTGAGGTGAAGACTCGACCCAAGGGGTTCCTACTGCCAATCTTTAGTTCTAAAACTACGTGTCACCGTAGTATTATTATTAATATGGTCTAGCCAGTGGATCCACATATAGCATATAATTTATGACATCCACCTAGCGGGTAGAGTTCTACCTTGGTAAGTAGACTATCTTTTCTACGATGAACGAGTAGACATTAGGATTCATGTTATAGATTGCATGATCTTATTGTTAGTTATGGTTATATTCCACATATGTATGGTTCTTTACGATTCATTAATTCAATATTCCTAGCCCTCATTTTTCACTTGATAATCTTTATGATTTACTTGTGCATTGATCATTATCATGTCTAATTATGCTTTTAAATACCTCTCTTATCATGCTATTCATTTTGTCAATTGCACAACATCATTTATGATTACTTGCATTGCTTACATACTTAGTACATTTATACCTATTAACACATACTTCTTTGCCTACGTTATTTTATAATGTAGGAGAGGACTTTTATTCTACTTATTACTCACATGGCTAGATTCTAGTCTACATTTGAAGATTGGTGGTGACTAGTGAGTCCTCATATTTCAAGGACAAGCCTAGTTCTACTCCATCCTTTGTCATCTTAGTTTTTGTTGAAACTTGAAACTCTTTTATTTCTTTGAGGGTGAGCTCGGAACATGTCCTAAATTCCTGCCTACGTTAGCTCATGTAGATGCATATTAAATGTGTATGGAGTCTATATTGTCTTAATACTTCCTTTGATATGCTATGCTCTAGTTCTTAATGTGTTCTTCTGTATTATTGTTGCTTATTTCACTACCTTATATATGCTTGATATTTTATGAGGCTTGATTGATGTTTTTTCGAGAATCCTAATCGTTATGTCACACCTAGGGCCTAAATTGTATCATGACACGCTCGAAATAATTTTTTGATAAATTCATTGGATTTCCGGAGGTGATTTTGGTCTAGAATGAGTTTTGATTAATTTTTGGAAGTTTTGAGGGTTGGATTTAGGGATTACTTGGAGGGGTAGGGTTAGATCCAAAAAGTATTGTGAAGAGGTGATTAGACAGCATATGATGCAACTTCATATCACTGAGGACATGATCTTAGATTGAAAAGAGTGGAGGTTGCATATTAGGGAGAAGGCTCAGTTGTCTTGCCTTGTGACGTTTTCAAATTTGCGATACCATTAGTAGTGCCATTATAATTGTGTTGTTATTGTTCTTTGATTATTTTACTACTTTTATTATTTTCTTGTAGAATTGACTTTGTTCTTCATTTTAGCTGTTATTTTATATTTTTTTTCTTTTTTTATTTAGGGTTGTGATACATTTGAATTGAGGATCTTTCAAAAACAATCTCTTTATATATACTCTACCCTTTCCAGACTCTACTTATGAAACTTCACTAGACAAGTTGTTATTGCATAATATATATATTTTTTTACGTAATATTCAGATACATGAAAGACAGATAAAAAACACAAATTTAACCAAAAAATATAAAAAATGACCAAAATACCCCGAC
This sequence comes from Solanum rostratum, assembly GCA_029948455.1. Lineage (NCBI taxonomy): Eukaryota > Viridiplantae > Streptophyta > Magnoliopsida > Solanales > Solanaceae > Solanum > Solanum rostratum. The sequence goes on from CM057053.1 coordinate 53,720,731, forward strand.
ATGCCAAAGCAAACATATTGACCTGTTGCCTGATTTGGCAGGTATAACTCTATCTTATTAGTTAGATAATAAATATAATAGAAAAAAAATATCCTAAAGTGGAATATATTAAGGTGTAAAGTAAAATAATTGTATACATTAAGGATGATTGTCGGACAATTCGGACATTGACGTGAATATTTATTTTATTTTGAAAAAAGAGTCACTGGCTGGCGCGTGTCACAATAAGTTTTATACTTTGACCTGGTGGAGCCACCGAAGAGGAATTGACGTGCATTTCCATTTCATTTGAATTTCATTTTTCTCCTTAATAGGCACACATAAAGATCTTTTCTCTAAACAAACATACACACACTAAATAATTTGTATATTTTTTACATTTTTAAAATTAGAATTTCGGAATGGAGACAAATGTCAGAAAAAGGAGATAATTGGGTGATTGAAACCCTAATTTTACTCTTTCCGATGCTTAATCCGTTGTAATTTTTACATTTTTAAGCGAAAATTTGATCTCCGGTACGTGAGTTCGACATTTAATTGAAATTGTTGTGTAATATTTGCGTTTTATCAATTGATGGGTGTGGAATTCGCAGATCGGCGAGGAAAATGCCGTCGAACGCAGATTTAGATCGACAGATCGAGCAATTGATGGAGTGTAAGCCATTACCGGAAGCGGAGGTGAAGACGTTGTGTGATCAAGCAAGGGCTATACTTGTGGAGGAATGGAATGTGCAGCCAGTGAAATGTCCGGTTACAGTTTGCGGTGACATTCATGGACAGTTTTACGATCTGATTGAGCTTTTCCGGATTGGTGGAAATGCGCCGGATACGAATTATCTCTTCATGGGCGATTATGTTGGTGAGCTTGCGATTTTTTTTCCCATTTATTGGGGCTGTGTATTTGTGTTGAATTTAAAAGTAAGGTTTTGGTGGTCCATCGATCCTAAACTAGTTACGTTCAGCTATATTTCTCTGTACCCGTTTATTTGTCGGATTCATTATTTTGCTCATGTATGTAATAAATTTGGCATCTTCATTGTTGACATGAACGCAAATTGCAAACGAGTACAACTCTAATGCTACGTGTCTAGTAGTCAATGCGGTGTGATGAGAACTATGAAGTCACATGTTTGAATGCGAGTGAAGGCAAAAAATATTAGGTAATTTCTATCCATCTGTCTAAGCTTTGGTGGACAAAGCTACATGTTTAGTCAAGATGTATCCAATGGAATAGTCAATGATCGAGTAAGTTGATCCGAACACCACTATTATAAAGAAAAAGAAACAACGTTAATGTTAAGATCTCTTGAAGGACAGCGTAGGTTGTGCAACATTGTATAGAGTGTGACGTGTAGTTTTTATACTGACCACTATAGTTTGTTTCAAGCTTGGACAGTCATTTTAGTGGTTCTTTCATGTTAGGGTGCTTCAAAATCATTCGTAAGTGTAGTTCATTTTTTTAAGGGAACAGTTCAACATTTCATTTCTCAACCATTGATGACATGAATGTTCTGATGCCATTTGCTGATGGCAGAGTTACTGTCACATGTCATTCCTTGTTTTGGCATTACATATTTAATACATGTTTAATAATGGAAACTGGGACTTCACTGATGAATCATTATTGAGATGGGATCTTTTATGTGCTGGTCGTTAAAATATTGACTTAGTAAGCTACCCGCCTTGGTAGGAGGTGAAATATCAAAGCTGTTTCTCTTCATTAAGCTTCATTAGCTTAAGACGTCTGAATTGGTAAAAGTTTGGTTACATCCTCTTGACACTTGAATTATTCAAGGTGTGGAAAAAAAATTTAGCCAATCAAAAAGTTGATGGCTGAAACATTTCATCATTGTTTTGATTGGTTAGTTTTTTTTTTTTAAAAAAAATTCTTTATAAAAAAAATAATGTTGCTTTTCATTACATGATAATTTAGTTGCTTCTCGTCTATGTAGATTTTCTCCTTTTTGGATTGTTTTAAGTGTAAGATTTCATAAGTGAGTATCTGGGTAGTTGAATGTGTTTTCTCAAGCATGGTAAGTTAGTGAAATAAGGCTTTACAGTTTATTACATTTTTGTAATGAAATAATCGATATATCAAACAAAAGCATCCAGAAGATGCAGAAAGAGATGGAATAATCAGGCCAAAACTATTGACAAAAACAAAATATCTTTACAGTCTATTACATATAAAAAGAAAAAATTGTCTTTTGGAGTCTAGTGGTATGAACAGAACGTCATGATGTGTGGGTTAGGCACGCGTCACTACTGATCAAGTGAAGAAGGGAGAGGGCCGGACCCGTTATCTACTTAGTTTCGAATTATGCGTCACGGGTTATTTCTTGGTTATCAGAAAAAAAAAAAGAGTTGTCCTTTCACAATTTCTTCTCATTTAATTTTTCTCGTTAGTTGAACTTCTCATCAAAAGCCTTTACGTTTTTTTCTTTATGTTAGAAATTTATTGCAGCTACATCAAGTGTGCATTAGAATCATGGAGTCTTTTCCTACTGACCATTGTTTTGCTATATAATAGTTGTCAAAGTCAATGTTATTACCTTCTGAAAAAAAAAATACTTGTCAAATTGTTTTATTCCTCCAAACTTTTCATGTCTGATATACTACATGGGTCAATAGGTGGATCCATCCTTATTAAAAAGGGGCCAATATGTGGATCCATAAATTGCCTTGGCTTTATGGGTGATTGGCATGTCTTCCTTTCTGTTGTCATGATTTTAGGACAGAGGCTTTTGATTGTTTCCTTTATTATACTTTCGGATTTTAGATACTTTCCACCATGGAAAGGTTGCTAATTTCATTAGCCATAACACCATGCTCTCTTATATAGTTTGTTATACTTTATCTACAGTTTTGTGTTTCACCTTCCCTGATCTTTATTTTTATTTCTTAATTCTTGATATTAGCATTGTTAGTTACCTTGTTGGACAAATATAGTAGCATTCACACGTCAGCCAGAGAATTATATTGGCAGGCCATCTATTATTAATAGTCTGTTCAGTGAATGCAGCATTCACATATATCATTAATGTATTTGCAATGAATGCAGACCGTGGGTATTATTCAGTGGAGACTGTCACACTCTTGGTTGCTCTGAAGGTCCGTTACAGAGATAGAATCACAATTCTTAGGGGAAACCATGAAAGCCGACAAATCACTCAGGTGTAAGTGATTTACTTTTTGGATCATGAATAATAAGTTCATTCTGAGCTGCAAAAATGGGTTATTGAAAAATAAACTTTCTGTTTTTATATTATCTAGCTTTGTGTATGAGGATGTGTGCTTGTATACACATACCACACTTATATTTTCTTCTCATCTCTTGGTATTTTGATTCCCAGCTGCGTTACACTATAAATAGTCAGAGAAAAAAAACTAAGTAGAACTACATTATAAGCAATGGCGTCGTTGGTGAATGATATGTTGGTTTATGCGTTACAGTTGCTTATCCCTTAACCCGTCGTGTAAGATATCAGGGTAGTTTTCTTTTGAAAATGGTCCAGTCAGTGGAACTACCTTGTTATTTTGTCTTTTTTTTTTATGACTGTGTTGTTCGGACTAGCTTTTGTGCACCGCAATTACTTCACCTCCCACCAACAATATGGGCTAGAGTAGTAACTCTTTCTACCAAGGTTAAGACAATGGGAAGAATACCTAGTGTTTTTTTGTCTCCGCTAGGATTTGAACTTGAGACCTAATGGGGCTCGACTACTTCATTGACCACTATGCTACACCTCGAGTAGTCACCTCTTACCAACAATAAGTACCAGAGTGTAACTCTGTCTACTAAGGTTAGGATGATGGGAAAAATCACCTAATATTTTTTTTTGGTCTCTGCTAGTATTTGACCCTGAGACCTCATGGTTCTCAACCACTTCATTGACCACTAGGCTACACTCTTGGGATGCTCTTGTTATTGTGTCTGTCTAGAAGGGAGTTCATTATTTCTTTGTGCATGTGCCCTCCTTAAATGAGAACAGGAACTTTAATCTTGACTTCTCTTTTTTCTTCCAAATGTCCTTGGTTGGGGTTTACTGGTACATTATGTCTCTTTGTGTTTTGTGTTGTTATCGGTGTAGGTATTCAACTTCTCATCTCCTCCCAATAAGAAAGAAAAATAAAGAATAAGAATATGAGGTGAACCTGAGTTGGGATGAGGATCTATGTACTGTTCATTCTACTTAGAATTTACAGTATAAAGTCTTTCTGCTTTTAAGGAATTCCTAGGTTTTGAGCATCTTATTGATTGGATGTATAACTATACCATTGTTGTCTTAGATCTGAACTATATCAGCAATAAGAGGAGCTATAGCTAGAGGTAAATTGGAAAGAAGGGGAGAGTTTGCATAACTTGAGAGCAGGAAAACAGGAGATCAGCTCTATTAGTGTTCTGAAGTCATTTAAAAGCAATATGTCAATGCCAAGGGAGTATTTGTTATAAAGGATCACATAATGGCCGTTCCATCCCCTTTTTCCTGTCAAAAAGATTCTGGGTTGTCTGCCGATCTTGGAACTGGAACGGGTTGTGTTTGTCAGCCGGATTAAACCCTATGGAATCAACTAAACCAAGGATATTTTTAGCAAAAATTTCTCATTAAGGTCTGCGAAAGTGACAACCTCCACTTTGTATAGAAGTTATTTCTATTATTCTGTTTTGTTCTGGAAAAATTCGGCCTCCAATGAAGTACTATTTTAAAGAAAATAATCTGGGGGGTTTCAGATATAAAGCTGACTCAACATTTAAGATCAGATTTAATTGTATGATGTATACTTTTGCTTACGTTTTGTGTAAAATGGATTGAAACATTGTAAGACTTCATTAGCTCCTACAGAATAAGATGGGATTAGTTTTTGGCTTTTTGGATGAAAATATACTGCACCATCATAGTGGTGCTCTTATTAACAAGATTTAACATTTATCCTCCAAAATATTCTTCTCCTTCTGTGGTAAATTTCCATTCACATTCATCATTTTCTTGTGCTTCCAGTTTGATAATTTGATTAGAACTGCTGGTTCTTTGCCTTCTTTCCTTTGTTCTTTATGCTGAAGTTTTTTTTTTTTTTTTTGGTGTGACCAGGTAATATGAGATATTGTCCTTTTAATAAATACAGTTTTATCTATTTCAGACATCCAAGCCTCTAAAGTTAGACTGCCTTCCAACTCATTATTTTCTGATATTTTATCTTTTTAATAAATGCTATTTCATCTTTTCAGACATCCAAGCTTCTTAAGTGACACTGTCTTCCCACTCATTATTTTCTTATTTGGAATATTGATGGTTAAGTTTATCCAGACAAAGGCATCATACCTTCTTGTAGAACAGTGCAAAAGGCATTGAGGAACTAGTTGTAAGTTGTGGGATTAAACAATTTCTGTTTGTGCCTTGTCTTTAGTCTCGTTAAAGTTCCTTTCCAACCACCAGATAGATGTATAACATTTGATGAACTGATCAAAAAGAAAGGAGAAAGAAAAGAATAGACAATTGACTGTTGGTTACCAACAGATGTATTTGTAGGCAGTCCACTAGGAGGAATTACTTTTGTAGTTCATTGTCTATTGATGCTTTACCAAGGCTGTGAGACTAATCTATGACTGCAGTTCTATCGTGTATGGTGGTGTTGAGATGCTTCTTTTCCTGATAGGTATGGTTTTTATGATGAATGCTTGAGGAAGTATGGAAATGCCAATGTTTGGAAGTATTTCACTGATCTTTTTGATTACCTGCCTCTGACAGCACTAATAGAGAGTCAGGTTTGAGCTGTTACTTTATTGGCTTATCATTTCAAGAGAAACACTGACACAAATATCTAGCTTAACTCTTCTTTTTGTTTTAGGTGTTCTGTTTGCATGGAGGACTCTCACCTTCCTTGGATACACTGGATAATATACGATCATTGGACCGTATACAAGAGGTATTGTACTTCAAGCTTTTATGCTTTAATAATACATTATAATGCTTTCTTTTGTATTTACTACTGGCTCCTCTGCTTGCTCCACCTCATGCCTATGATCCATATTTGCGCTTGAAAGTTCTATTACTCCTTTGTTCTAATTTTTATGACACATTTTCCTTTTTGGTCAGTCCCAAAAGACTGATGCCTTTCTGTATTTAGTTACAATTTAACTTTAAACTTTTCATATTACTCTTAATGAAATGTTTTTCTAGCCACACAAATATCTATGACTTATTTTGGACTACTAATTTTAAAAAGTCTTCCTTTCATTCTTAAGATTCCATGAATCTTCACATAAATTGGGATGAAGGGAGTATTTTAATTGAGCTTGCAGTTGATGGTTCAGTCTGTTGCATTAATTCGTAAATAATTTTTTAGTTAGGATGTATAATTGTATTAATCAAAAGAGATGTGTCCCAGTTTACTAGTGATATGTCCTATTAGTTTACTATAATGTTCAATAGAGCTACAAAATCAACTAAAGGACCCAAAAAAATGAACAGGAAGGTAGTCGAGTCTATTGATTTCTTTTCTTTTTTCTAATTTGTCCTGTATACTTTGCAAATTTTAAGTGTGTCATGGAGGTCTCGATGCAGTGCAGTCACAGTTGTCATCTGCTATGGGAAGGGATCTGCTTTGTCAGTTTCTTCATAGCTAGAGATGAGAATTTATTATGTTTACTTTGATGTCTTAAAAAAATGCTATTCTCTATTGCTTCCTGAACATGTGGTCCTGTGGTTTCCTTTGTTTCTAGTGTTTCATGATTTTAGTTGTATGCACATTAATTTTGCTGGTCCTCATCAGTTTAGTCATTCTGTATTATCAGGTTCCACATGAAGGACCAATGTGCGATCTCCTGTGGTCTGATCCAGATGATCGGTGTGGTTGGGGAATATCACCCCGAGGGGCTGGTTACACCTTTGGACAGGATATAGCATCTCAGTTCAACCACACCAATGGGCTCACTCTGATTTCTAGAGCCCATCAGCTTGTCATGGAGGGTTTTAATTGGTGTCAGGTTTGTGAACCCACTAAAGCAACCCCCCCCGCGTGCCACTTATGTTTATTAAAGTTGAAATTATTTTTTACTTTGTATTTATGTGTTATAACTTCCGCAGGATAAGAATGTTGTGACAGTATTTAGTGCTCCAAACTATTGTTACCGATGTGGTAACATGGCTGCAATTCTAGAAATAGGCGAGAACATGGAGCAGAATTTCCTTCAGTTTGACCCAGCTCCACGGCAGATAGAGCCCGATACCACAAGGAAGACTCCTGATTACTTCTTGTGATTCTAATGGTTTCACTAATTGATTGTAGTTCATCGATGTTGTATTGCTGTAGATGTATCTTAAAGAGAGAAGTTTTTATCATTTGAGGATTGTTCTCAACATTATTCTTTTTGTATGGAGGTGGCTTGGAATATATGCAACTGAGGTTCATCTGAGAGTTGAGAAGAGGCACTGAAGGTCTGTCATGTATATTGTTTTCTTAAGGGAGCAGCAATAACACGGTGCATTGTGTCCTATATTTTTGTGTTAGAAGGGTATTTTCCATGTGACGAGATCCACTAGATTCTGCCAAATTCGTGCGTGTTGATATCCACAAATATTGGTGGCATATTCGTTTATGGTCTATGGACATATTTCTAACTGTGTACAAGAACTGAAGAGGGAGTACTAGGTGTTTGTCTCTATATTTGGTATTCCCTAGAATCTCTTTTAACTTGATTTTTCCTCTTCGTTACGGTCTTTGGTGTTAAACTTTGGTATAAGCCCAAAGATATGCCTAAATGGAGCAAAAATATCCTTCCCTTGTGTTTTGGTTCAAAAATATTCCCCAACTATTAGAAATAAAATAAAAGTATTCCTTGTTAGATTTTGGTTAAGAAATATCTCTCATAAAATTTAACAAAAAAATATCTCTTTCTGACAAAAATGGCATCACGCATGCTATGTAGGTAAAAGTACCACATGATCAATCCATGTGAAATTCTATTTAGGGAAGAAGTTTTCTCTTCCGGTATTAGGTCTGAGACTAATCTTTTCATGTTGAAAGGGACTCACTTCCAAATGTCTTATTATACTCATTGCCTCTTCCTCGAATTAGTTTCTCGAGTTCAATAATATCCAATTCTGCAAATTTCTCAAACCTACGAAACATGTACAGAAGTTGTGCTCATGTTATCAATGTAACAAAATCAACGTAAGTTATCATTTCCAAGAGAAAACTCAATTGCGACTATAAACAAAAGTTTTTTTTTTTTAATATAGTAAGAATCTGGACTACTTAAACTCGATAAAAATTGATTTGAAGATGGGTTGGAGTTCTATTTTTAATGGAAGAGGGATATTTTAAATAATAACTTTAAAATTTCAATGGAGGGGTATTTTCTAGATAAAAACTTAAGAAGAATATTTTTGTTCCATTTCTAGTTAAGAGGTTTTTTGGCCCTTTGTCATTTCTATTATGAAGAAGGGTATTTTTGAGCTAAAAATTTAATGGAGAGGTATTTTTGAGCAAAAAATTAAATGAAGGTGTATTTTTGAGCTAAAATCTAACAATTTTTTTTCCCATTTCAAATAGTTATCGGTATTTTTGGCCTTTTCCCCTAAATTTCATGATAGTTAAAATTTATGTATGACGAAAGTCTAAAAATGAAGTAGAATATTCGTACAGTTCTTGAAAATTATTGATAGGTATCTATAATTTAATTTAATTTTTTTCTGTAATGTCTATAATTCGATTAAGATATTGCTTGAAAATATGTTTTTTTTTTCTGAACCTCCTTAAGATTTTCATTTGTAAATTTTAAAACAACTGTATAATTTGCTTATACTCACGAAATTTCAACAAAATGGAAAATTAAAGTAACACACGTCCAAATACAATTTTAAGTATCGGAAACTCAATTTTCAAATGTAATAAACTAATTGAAAGCCTACAGGATGACATCATCTCTGTGGTATTTGCTTCTTCTAGCATTACTTTTTTTATTCCTTACAATTGGAAATTAAAGAATACACCAATAAAATTTGATCGAATGTGACGACATGAGCAGATAATCAATATAGCACATAAAATAAATCAAGTAAATATAGCAGTATCGAAATTGGTAGATGATGTTTATTATGCAACAATGATGAACTTTGACCCTTTAGATAAAAATACAAGTATTATTTGGCTTACAATAATAATGACATATTCACGTCCACAAAATCCTTTTCCCCTTCTCCTGAATCTGGAAACTGAAAACATTGGAAAAGCTAAAATTGTTGCTCAAGGGAATCTCAAGGAGTTATGGCCACAATCATACCAATATGATAGAATTGGAAGCTTTTCTCAACGGCTCTATTGACATCTTATTTCTATAGAATTGTAATGCCTATAGAAATTGAATCAGACTCTATTCACATCTTACTTTACTTGGAGGATTACACAACCAACTTATGCTTCTATTATTACATCTTGCAAGGCAATTTTGAAGAAATTGAATACGCCAAACTACCAGACATTTTATCCAAATTAGTTTCCAAGCTAATAATGACCAACCATCCACTACATGTTGTAAAGACAATTAAATAAATTAGTTTCCAAGCTAATAATGACCAACCATCCACTACATGTTGTAAAGACAATTAAATGCTGACCAAGATAGAGTTCCTATCTAGTAAACTAGTATTATGGCCTACATATATTAAGTTAATCCATTTTGACAACCTAGTGATAATATAAGAATAGTTTAACTATATATCTATATTATATTAAATGCGTGAAGACCCTTAGAAATATTGTTTGAATTTTTTGTTTTTCATTAAAAGACTTCACTTTAGACAAATTCTTCTTTTTACATTTTTCTTCAATTATTATACTAATTTTAATAATATATTATATTAATTATGACAAAAAACATAACTATACATTTTTATATCCAAAATTACATGCCCCTACTGACTTTTTCCTATTTACTCTAATATACCAATCCCTTTTTACAAAATAGGTAAAATTTATTAGCATGTAATTATGGAAAAATTACAAGAAAAAACCCTTTAAGAGTCTTTATTACACTTTAGGGCATGCCCTATTTTATTTACAAACTTAACTTTTTATTTACAAAACTATACATGTTAGCTAACATTTTTGTTACTCTTTCTAATTTTAGTCTCTACATATTTTTAGTATCGGGATTTGTCATTAATTCTGAACTTTTTGTTTTTCCAATACTCCTTTTTCTTATTTGGTTACTTTTTGAAGTAACCCATCTGAATACATCTCTCTTTTGTCTTTTCATTACCCAAACGTCACTTTAGCTTCTTCTTCACATCATCTTCCATTTTTTTCCTTTCTTCGTCCTTCTGCAGTCATTCTTGACTCTTAATTTGCAGTGAGATCAAAGCAATTTGCTGTGGTGAATGTTGTGGTAGAAAAAGCTAGCGGCGATTATTCTGTTGTTTTTCATTAGCATAGGTTCTTATGGAAAAAGGAATGACATTGATTAGAAAAACTCACCGGATTACATTGATTATTCTGCTGGTGACCCTTCGGATTATTTCATTGGTGACAACACTCCACAACAACGTGAAGATTCAAAGTAAGTTCTTTTTTATTTTTTTTAAATAAAAAATTTAACCTTTTTTCTGAAATGTAATTGTTTGAATATTTTTTCAGTTTGCTGTTTGACTGCATGCTTCTCCTTGGTGTTCTTTTTTTTCTAATTAAATCACCAACGTTTTGACTTCATTGAATATTAAAATATTTCTACTCTTTTTTGGACAGTGGTCTCTATACGTGTGTGTTTGTTGAATACATTTCCCAATGACAACTTCATATTGAACTGCAAGAACCATTATAGTTCCCGATTTATTTCGGTTGAGGTACGAAGCATTGTTTCAGGATTATGACCGGCGAAAGATAGATGCAGATGCCATAAGTGAGAGTGAAGCTACTGGCAAGGTGGTCAGTAGGCTTGGTGCTCCGATGACTTCTATAGAACATGTTCAAGTCAATGACAAAGTGGCACTGTCAAAGTATGTTCTGAGAAGAAAGAAATAGACATTATAGTATATATTTGCAATTTACTGGACAATTGTTACTGTTGAACATGTTGTTCTTTTTTTAAAATTTATCCATGTTTACGACATTTATGGGCGTACATTTTGTGAGTTATTCTAATGGGTGAACAGACAGTTGCTATTTCTTTTTTGGCTAGTCGATCTGCAGTTTGTGTTTTATTTTTTTATGTTGTTCACGTATTGTGAACGTTGTAATTATCTTCATGGTATATATCACTTAGTGTAAACAAACTATACTTTTTTTCATCCAGTTATTATATCATTTCCATTGATCCCAGTTATGCGCTATTAACCTGTTTGTACTACTAAATATTCAGAAGAAGAATACCAAAAAATCAAACCAAGCTACTACCAAAAATAAAATCGAAATCTAAACCAAGTCCAACTTCAAGAATTTTGTCTATAAACTTTGCCTTTAAGATCAGAATAACAAACCAAAAAAAACAAAAACAAAATTTAAACCAATTTTGTGACCAAATACCTGAATTTCTTTCTTATTTGAAATAACAACTCTAAAATGATTTTTCACAAAAAAGAAAAAATAAACCATGCTATCACTTGTAAACACCATCACTAACATCTTTGTACTAATCCACAATTTTCTATTCCATACGTTTTACAAAGTCTAACATCAATTAATAATTTTCCACAATAATATTTGAATTTAATATTAACCATAAAAAATTAATTATTTACCGATTTACTAACCAAGAAACTAAAACCTTTACAGTTGTCATAACAAGTCTAATCAATTTTAAACAAAAAAAATAGTCAATCTAACATCAATTTTTTAACCAAAATAAAAATGAAAGTTTTGATAATAAATCAACCATGCTACCACCTTTAAGGACCAAGAGTGTAACGCCCGATAAAATTACCAAAATACCCCTAGAGGAGGAAGGTGTGCATAACGCTTCTTTCGATACTGTGGAAAATCCGAGGTCGGATTTGTGGTCAACATAAAAAATTGAGTGGGGGAAGGGTTTCGGTTAATTTTTAAAGTGATCGAGTCAAAAGATAATTTTTCGTTCCGAAACCAAAAATAGTGGAGGTGCCCGACAGAGCCGCGTCATGCACCTATCGCAGAGAGGGACTTATATTTTTTTCAAAATTTTTCGACGGGATTGAGAAAACTCATTCAGAAAAATTTTGCAAAAAATATACTGGTACGCGACTAGTTTGCATTGTGGACTGAGTCACTCTGAGTCTGAAAAATTTCTAAAATTTTTGAGAGGTATTCTAGTCCATTCCTAACACTTTATAAACTCCATATACGACTAACGTAAGTCATTTCATGAAGAAAGGGTTCAAAACTCCATCTTAAATCCTCTTCCCAACAACACTGACAAGTTAGGGCTTGAGGAGAATTGACATTGAAGAGTTCAAGAGGAGATCCCTTGAGAGATTTTTGTTAGAAATCATCTCAAGTATTTAAGGCTAACCTAAAGGCATGAATTGTTCTTCCATATGCCCCCTTTTGATTGAATTAAGTGCATAATCAAAGATAATGAGTCTATATGTAAAAATCCTTGAGTATTCTACTGAGATTTTACTTATTTCATGTATTTTCTTAAATTGATGATCATCACAAACTTGAATTACTGCATAAATGATTTCACCAAACTCTATGTGTATTTTACTAAAGATTGTAAGAATGAACTTAGGAGATGGATCTAGAGCCTTGACAATAATGATATAATTGACGTTTGTGATTGTGGTCTGAATGTTGAGAGTGTTGATGATGACGTTGATGAGAATGGTATTCTCTAAGTCTTAAAAAGCTTGCAAACTTAATTCTAAAAAAATGTTTTGAGTCCAAGAGTTGATGTTGATGAGACGAATTGATGTACTATGTCCCTATGGGACTGATGATGAAAAATCTTAATGTTGATGTTTTATGAGCATGTCAAGTTTTGGGAGGAGTATTGAGCACCAAAATGGGTAAGAGTGAGTCCCACTCGAACTCATTAACTACGTGGCCAGCGTAGGAGAGGATTGAACCGTAAAATGGATGTTTCCTTTGTCCCAAAAGAAGACTGATGTTATTTACTGTGGATCTGCTGATGTGATGTCCTTTACGCTGGCAAGGTGCTGGATGGATGTGGCAACGACATCACTTCGTTGTATCATCACCGACTCATAGGTGATGGTTGTCGGTTAGAGAAACTACCAATTAGGTTCCTCACTGATAGAACTCTGATGTTGATGTGATGGTATGGGTCTTGATGGATGTTGATGATTTATTGTCTACTCTTTATCCGATCAAGGGGTAGTAACTCATATCACGGGAGGAAACTTTGCGCAGAGTTCTATTACTATTAATGGGTGGCTCCGCGATTTCTTATGGGCACAGGCATCCCAGGTCATTCAGTCTTATGGTTCTTCATTATCTGCATATGGCCTTTTTTTCCTAGGTGCTCATTTTGTCTGGGCTTTTAGTTTAATGTTTCTTGTCCTAGACAGGCATTGGTCCTTCGAGTTGAGTTCAGTTGAGTTTCCTTGAGATAAGTCTGATGCATTGATGATGTTGAGATGAGATGTTGAAGTCATTTGTATACTCTTCATTCTTGTTTTAGATAGATATTTGACATTCTAATGGGGTATGATGTTGAGTTGATGTTATGCCTATATTATTCTACTTATGTTGTTATATTTGGCCATCTTACATACCGCATATTCCATGTACTGACGCCACTCGGCTCTGCATCGTTTCATGATGCAGATATAGGATGTAAAGGACTTCAACAGACGCATCTTTGAGGTTTCGAGGTTTCTATTCCAGCTATTGGTGAGCCCTCTTTACTATTCGAAGGAGCCTTTTTCCTTTATCAGTTATTTGATTTCATTAAGTTGGGTAACCATGGGCTGTCATGGTACCATCTTAGATTGTTGAGTTGAGGTAGAGGCTTTATAAACTAGAGTTGAGGATTTAATGTTGGAGTTCTTCCACTCCTTGAGTTGAGTTAGTAATAAAATTTACTTATCTTAGATGTTGAGACTGAGATTGTTGGCCTATGACGTTTTTATTGATGTAGAATTGACTGGGCTCACTACCTTTATTTATCCTACTACTTTCCGCTATGTTTGATGTTGAATGACTGGCTTGAGATCGAGTGGTTCACTTTGGGACTAGCAATAGTCTCTGGGTGCCGGCCACGCCTAGGGTACCCTCCCGGGGCATGAAAAAGTTGGTATCAGAGCATAGAGTTCAAGAATCCTAGGGAGACTATGAAGCTGTGTCTAGTAGAGTCTTGTTTATGTGTGTGTTGTGCACCACACTACATAAATAGAAGGCTATAGGACATTAGGAATGCTTGCGCTTCTCTTGTATTCTGAGTTCGTGCGATAGAGTTTGACTCTATAAAACTCTCTTCTAATTTGTGCGTTACGTGCTTGCAAATCATGCCTCCTAAACATTCTACTTCGCAAAGAGATACCTCATCCCCAAACACTGAGAATTCCCCATCAAAGGCCCCTACTCAAACTGAGACGAGAAGATGGGCTGACCTGCCAGAGCTACTGAGATTCCACAGGCACCTCCTGCTCAGTCAGCCTCCACCTCAAAGGCGGACTTCAGAGGAGCCATTGCTATGCTCACCCAACTAGTGGCCTCCTAGAGTAATAGCCGAGGTCCCCAGGCCCCTAGCTCTAGTTCCCAAGAGACCACGGCTGCAATCAGGCTCAGAGATTTCTTGAGGATGAACCCGCCAGTCTATATGGGGCCAAACGTTGAAGAGGACCCACAAAACTTTATTGATAAGATGTGTAAGGTCTTGAGGGCTATGCATGCGAATGAGGTTGAGGGAGTTAAACTTGCCTCGTATCAGCTGAAGGATGTTGCGAATGTTTGGTATAACCAATGGGAAGATAGTCGAGGTGAGGATACTGAGTCTACTGAGTGGGATGAGTTTGAGAGTGCTTTCCTCGACCACTTCTTTCCCCAAGAGTTGAGGGAGGCAAAGGTTAAGGTGTTCATGAACCTAAATCAAGAGGGGTTGACTGTCAAAGAGTACAATCAAGTTCATTCAGCTATCCCGATATGCCCTAGAGATGGACCTGGATATGAGGGCGAGAATGAGAAAGTTCGTGCCTAGAATGGGCAGGCATGTAAAGAGAGAGTGTAAGGCAGCATTACTGATCCCAGGTATGGGCATCTCTAGACTTATGATCTATGCCCAGCAAATTGAGGAAGACAAGAAGAAGGACAAGAAAGAGCAATAGAGCAAGAAGGCCAAATTGGTAGGGCATGAGCCTAGCCAACATATGAAGAATAAGGGTGACAAACCTTACTTTCATAGGAGGTATTCTAGCTATGCACCCTCTATGGCAAGTGCACCCGCTCAACAGAACAAGCATGATTAGAAATCTGATGGTCACCATAATTTCAGAGCTCAGGGTCCTCAGTCCCAAGCTAGCATGGCCCAAGGCTCAAGAGGGAAGCCACCTTGTGGAAGATGTGGCAAACTTCACCTAGGTGCGTGTCATGAGGGCACAAATGCTTGTTATATATGTGGATAGACTGACCACTTTTAGAGTGAGTGTCCTATGAGGAGATGGGGTGATGGAAGTAACAAAGCGCAATCGTCTGCAGCGCCCTTGCGGGAAGCCATTAGAAGGGTACTACTACAGGTACAAGAGGGGGACAACCGTCTGTATGCGATGGGTAATTGACTGGATCAGGAGATTGCACCAGATGTGGTTACGGGTATGCTTTGAGTCTTTTCTCACAATTTATGCATTGCTTGACCTGGGTGCCACTTAATCTTTTGTGACTCCCTTTTGACCAATAGATTTGAAATTCTTTTAGAGTGTTTGTTTGAGCCTTATACTATTTCCACTCCCACTGGTGAGTCTATCCTATTTGAGAGGGTCTATAGAGATTGTTTAGTATCCATCTATCATAAGGATACTCTGGCTGACTTGGTAGAGTTGGAGATGGTTGACTTTGATGTAATCCTTGGTAATGTAATGACTTAGTAGAGTTGGAGATTCATGCCTGATGACAAGAATGCCAAAGGTAATGTCTGTACCCTTGACTTAATTTGATTTGTCTCTGAGTTGATGTGTCCATTCGTGAGTTGATGTGTCTATTCCTAAGTCTGAATAGATATTGTTAAGATTGATGAGGAGTCGAGAGTTTAATTGATTGAGTGAGTATTAAGATGAGTCTTGAGTATATTCGTTCCTTGATGACCACCTCTACTCATCATTCGAGGACGAATGATTCCAAGAGGGAGATGACGTAACACCCAGTAAAATTACCAAAACACCTCTAGAGGAGAGATGTGCGCATAATGTATCTTTCCATGCTCTGATGGAAAATTTGAGGTCAAATATGCGATCAACATGAAAAATTTAGTAGGGAAGTGGTCTCAGTTGATTTTTAGAGCAACCGGATCAAAAGATAATTTATTGATGCAAAAATGAATTCCAGAATAAGTATGTGATAGGTGTGCAACACGCACCTGCCGCGGGCTAACACTTAACTTTTGTCCAAATATTTTCTACGAGATTAGAAAACTCATTCGGATAATTTTCAGTGAAAAGCACAAAAAATTGACAAGGTCCGAGTCATGGACCCCATGTTTCTGAGGTGAACTTTTTCTTTAATTTCATGAGGAGCATTCTAGACCTTTTTCAACCCCTCCTAAACTCAAAACATGATCTAATTGGGTCATTTTGAGTGTATAGTTTGAAGAGAGTTCTTTGAGGATCAATTGTCACAAATTTCACACCAGGTATGGAAGGCTAAACTAAAACATGAGATTGTTCTCCCATGTGCTCCATTGATGGTAATAGAGGTGTTGAGAGTTTATGAGTCCCCATACATGTTTCCTGAAACACTTTCTTGAATATTTTCTTGAAAATTATATTTATTACATGTATTTTCATATGTTGATGATAATCATAAACTTGTTTTCTCGAAATGAATATTTTTCATGAGACATCGTATAAACCCCGTGATATTTGTAAAGACAAGCATGAATGAACCTATGGATGGATTCTAGAACCTTGACTTGAGTATGTTGATGGTAATCTTGATGTGAGTATGAGGTTGAGTAATTTGAGCTTGATGATCCCATCCATAATTGAGTTCAAAATTTCTGTCTAAATGACTTCTTCTTAATGATAATCTGAGTCCTTGAGTTTTTACATGAGAATTGAGTTAATTGAGATGATTTAAAGTCCTTGAAAACAATAGAGGACTTTAGAGTTTGAGATAATGAGACTAATTGAGCTTATAAGAGTCTCTATGAGACCTATTGAGATAAGTTGTGGAGGTGAGGAGTCTTATGAGCATTGAGTCTTGGGAGGAGTATCGAACACCGAAATGAGTAAGAGTAAGCCCCACTCGCACTCATGAACTACATCGCCAAATGTAGGTGAAGACTGAACAATCACAACAATGGTTCCCTCTTGAGGAGAAGTCCCTGAAAGCAATAGAGGGCTTCTGAGACCATTTTCATTATGACTCTAGTTGTTCTTTACCTGGAAAATACTGGACGGTTGTGACAACATCAGCGGATTGTTGTACAATCACTAACTCATAAGTGATTGTTATCAGATAAGAGAAACTCCCAAATAGGTTCCACACTGATAGTATTGTGAGTCAAGTTGAGTTGAGTTGATTGATGAGGCTTGATTGGTTGATGGGTCACTTGTCTACTCTTACTCTTGCTTTAGATAGACATTTTACATCTTGATTGAGTATATTCTGAGTTGATGTTGTTTCTATATTACTCTGCCTGTTTCTAATTCATTTAGCCATTTTACACACTCGTACATTCCACGTACTTACGTCCCCTTTGGATTGTATCATTTTATGATGTATAGGCAAGTACTAGAGATTGTTAACAGGCGCATCATTGAGGATCTGAGCATCCAACTGCGTTGGTGAGCCTCCTTTACTTCGGAGGATCATTGTTTTATTATCGTCTTGCTTATTAGAGTTAGTTTTGAGTTGGCCTTACTTTTGATTGAGGTAGCCATGGGTCTGTCATTGGCACCACTTGATAGTGATAGAGACTTCATAGACTAGAGATTGAGTATTGATGTCTAGACTTGTTGAGTTACTTTCTTTCTTACTACCTTGTTTATTTAATATGATATTTGAATTATAGATTGTCTATTCTTATCTTTAGTCTTCCATTGAATTTTCTGAGTTATATATTAAATGAATGGATATGATGAGGCTAAGTGGTTCGCTTGGGGACTAGTAATAGTCTCTGAGTGCCGGCCACGTCTAGGGTACCCTCTCAAGGCGTGACAAAACTACCATTAAAACTCTAAACATGTTGGTTATTGATGGTTAAATAAGCAATCTAGTTGGTGTATGGATTAAACCAACAATAAAATTAAAGGGAAAATCAACTTTAATTATAAATTAAATCAATAGAATTGAAATAAGCACGACCATGAGAGCATTACTAAAAATATTATAAAAATGTTATAACTTAGCTGCCCTAGGTAATGCATATGCAAAAGCATCTTAAAATTAAAAAAATTCACATCAGGACGTAAATAGAAAGCATCCAAAATCAACAAGAAAATATCAAAAACATACATAAGACCAAAAAAACCCATAGATGTAATAAATTTAAACACCATTGCAGATCTGCTAAGACTTCATCCTAGAAACACACTTAGACAACAATACTCTTTCACTGACAATGACGTGCTCACGATTACTCCTAGGTCCACCATACTTGTTGAACACCTTTCCGGCCACCTCACTTTCACTAACTGCACCAGAGTCAATCTTCCTGTTGCCATAATCCCATAATAATGTCTCATATCTCAATCGGCAATATTTCGAATCAACTGTTTTTCATCCAATCTCCACATAGCCATATCCTTGACAGATAAACTCAGCAAATACACATGTATATAGTCCACAATCAATGTGAAAAAAAATAAAAAGAAGTTTAAAACATAAAATTAAAGAATTTCAACAAAAAAAATTATAATACTTACTTATAATCTTCCACTTGTTGTGGAATATTATCACAAGTAATATAACTCAGTTTATCACAAGTAAAATGCTTCAATAGTTTTTTGGCTGCAAAAATAACAAGAAAAGAAAAATCAAAACAAACAATAATCCAAAGTTTTCACCATGACTCAAAACTGACTAAAACCACATAGTTAGTTTCTGAAAGGACAAACCAGACGTCATTTCCAATATCATAGTAGAAGTCTAAGTCACACAAAAGATGCATAATAGAAACAGAACAAAAAAATAGAGATTTTCCACAAAACTCACAACCTGGCTAAGAAACACTAACTAATGTTGCACAAATGAAATAGAGAGTGCACCATCTTAAGTACCACTAAGCATTTTAACTCACACACTGTGACGCTCGGTAAAATTACCAAAGTGCCCCTAGAGTGAGGATACGCACGTAACGCATCTTCCAAGGCTCGTATGGCAAATTCGAGACCGGATTCGTGATCAGCATGAAAAATGGAGTGAGAAAATGGTCCGGGTCGAATTTTAGGACAACCCGATCGAAAGATAAATTTTCGATCCAAGTCACAAAACAGTGACTGTCCGCGACAGAGGCGCGACGCGCACCTGCTGCGGAGAGACACTTATATATTTTTCCAGATTTTTGACGGGATGGAGAAAACTCGTTTAAAAACACTTTTCCAAAAATACACAGTTCGCGATAGGTCCGCGTCGCGGACTGTGTATATTCCTAACTGGAAATTTTAATTTATTTCGAGGGGCATTCCGGTCAATCCCTAACCCCTCCTAAACACTAATACACGGCTAGTAAGGTCGTTTCTACAGGAAAAGAGTCTAACAAAACCTATTCTAAGTCCTATTCCAAAATCTAACAAGGGTAGGGCTTGAGGAGAGGAGAGAAAGGCTTAGGGTGAGAAATACGAGAAGAGATCCTCGACATCACCCGGTTGGACAGTTGCATCACAGGTATGTAAGGCTAAACTAAAACATGGGATTGTTCTCTCGTGTGCCCCATAGAGGTCATAGTTGAATTGATGATTGAAGGGTCTACATGCATGATTTCTTTGATGGATTTTCTTGAAAATTATATTTGAGATTACATGTTTTCTATGTTGATGATCATCATACTATTCGTTTTCTTAAATTGAATACTTTCATGGAATTTGCATAACCCTACATGACTATTTTGAAGAGCATGCATAATGAACTTGAGACTTGAGTCTAGAGCCTTGCATTGGGATTGTTGACTGTGATGATGAGTTGATGAAACCTTGATTGTTGTATGAGTCTCTATAAATGAACTCTACCGATGTGTTTATTCACCTGTTTCCTAATGACGGTTATATAATCTTGAGTCATTGAGGAGCTGTTGATGATAGGGTTAAAGTCCCTATGAGATGTTGATGATAGGGTCGAAGTCCCTATGAGGTAATTGATGAAAGGGCCAAGGTCCAGGTGAAATACCAGTCGTGGACGGGGAGTGGGTCCCTATGAGACTGGCAGTCGTTGACGGGGAGTAAATCCCTATGAGACTGGTTGAGGTTGATTTTATGAGCACTGAGTCGGGAGAAGTATCGACCACCGAAATGAGCAGGAGTGAGTCCCACTCGAACTCATTAACTACGTCGCCAAACGTAGGAGAGGCTTAAACCATCACATACACACATATGGTTTCCCTCGAGGTTTAACAGTCCCTGAAAGCAATAGAGGACCTGTTCAGTTTGATTCCATGTCGGGTTTATTGATATGGGATCCAGTGTTCCTTACTTGGCAAGTTTGGGACCACTGTGGCAACATCAGGGTGATTGTTGTACATTCACTGGCTCATAAGTGAGTGTTGTCGGTTAAGAGAAACTCCCTGGGAAATTCGTACCTTACTCTGAGTCCAGATGAGATGAGATGAGAGGGGGTGAACTCCTCTGAGATGATTCATGTGATGAGTTGAGACTTTTGATGAGTCTGGATAATGTTGTGTCACACTCTGTACTCTTTCGTAGAGGGGCAAGCTGGCGGTTAATGTGATTATGATGTTTATTTTGGCTTGATGTTACTTTCCATATTGTCTACCGATTTTCGTTTCATTTAGCTATTTTACATACCAGTACATTCCAAGTACTGACGTCCACTCTAGACTGCATCGTTTTATGATGTAGAGGCAGGTACTAGAGATCATCAACAGGCGCTCCGTTGAAGATCGAAGATCCGAAGTTGATTTGGTGAGCCTCCTCTACTCCGGAGGAATCATTATTTTATTTCATCATGCTTTAGAGTTAGGATTGGACTATCTCCTTATTTTGCTTTGGGTAGCCATGGGTCTGTCATTGGCACCACATGATTTAGTGATAGAGGCTTCATAGACAGGTGTCGAGTATTGATGTTGAGATTGTGAGCTAGTTCTTTCTACTAGCCTTCGTTATTTTATCTATATTATATTGAGAACTTTAGATGAATTCTGTCCATTGCTTGCATATAATTCCCGCAGATCGGTAGAAGTATGTGATTAAATGATGTGATGAGACTAGGTGGTTCGCTTGGGGGCTAGCAATAGTCTCCGAGTGCCGGTCACGCTAAGGGTACCCTCCCGGGGCGTGACACACACAAAGACAAACAAAAAGAGAACTAATCAGTATACCAACATTTTCACCGAAATTCTAATTTCTGAGTAACAAACTAATTCAGCAACAATCAAATACACAGCAGTCACCATCCTGAATACCATTATGCACTTTAATTCACAACAACCAAAACAAAAAGAAAACTGACCAACACACCAACATTTTCACCAAAACACAAAGCACCAATTAAGTAAACAACACTTAATAAATAAAAGAAACATAAATGAAATAGATTACCGAGTCAGTCCAAGCCTTTCCGGTAGTGACATGGCAGATCAAATAGCTAACCAAATAAACCATTTTTAAATAAATCAAGCATATTATACTTTGATCAAAATTTAGTTATTTCATAAAAAACATTACCATTAACATACGAGCACCAACGAGAGAGTTTTTGATTGTTCTGAAATGGTCCAAAAAAATTAAAAAAATATAAAACACTCAACTGTAAAATACTAAAAGTAACTAAAAATAAACAATAATATGATAGATAGATAAAAAAAACATTACAAAGTACCTTTTAATCATCTTTCAATTTCTTCATCTTGTCTTCTCAGGTTTCTTTTTTTTTTTTTGGACCCAGAAGTATTCTTCTCTTTAGCACCAAAAGATTTCTAACAAAAAAAATGGATCGAAAAAAAAAAGATTCTCTGATTTAAAAGTGAAAAATAATTTTAACCAAAAAAATACCTTGGCATTAACATGAGTTCTTCCTAACAAGTATTTCTTCCATTGTGATATCCAAGACACTATGTTGAAACGGGAAAAAAAAAATAAAAACAGTAAAAACTTTGCACGGGGCGGAGAAACATCTAAAAATCACAAATAACATCATTCAAACAAATAATTTTTGTTTGAAGATCAACAAAAAACTAAAAAAAAAATGGGGTTTGATTATGTTTACCTGGAATTTGGACAATTTCTTTCAGAGAATGGAAGGAAGAATTATGTTTTTGATGTCTAAAGGTGTTGTAGAAGCAACAATAGTGGTTTTTACCTTGATGAAAATAAAAAGTCCGATGGTTCAAGTTTCCTTCACATGTCTAGTGCTATTCAAAGCAATAAAATCAAAGAAATTGATTTGATTGACATTGGGAAAGGAAAAATGTATGTTAATATATCAAAAAAATAATAAAAAGAAACTAATTATTACCATAAAGGCAACACTCTTAATAAAGGTAATGCACAAACATGTACTCAACATATTTAATCAATGATCCAGTTTAGTAATTTAAGTGTTATTTTGGTAATAAAAAAGTTCTTGTTATTAAGAGTCTAAAGTAAACATAACAAAAAATAAATGGAGAAGATTTTCTTATTATAGTTAAATTCCTATAAGGAATATCTTTTTTCAACTAAAATAGAATTGATCCAAAAAAGAAAAAGTTGAAATATGTCATTTTAAATATTATATCTTATTTTACTTATATTAAACATAGATTTACAGTAAAAATGCTACCAACTCCTAAATATTTGGTGGAAGATTTTATTTATTAAGGTATCATAAAATAACGACAAATTCTTATTATATAAGGAGAGAATTGGAATTAAATATGCCCGTGAATAATGAAATTGAGTTAATCAAGGATTTCTTTCAACTATTGTGGTCCTTTTTTTTTTCCAAGAATTTACACTTTTTTTCCTTAAAAATTTCAAACACGCGTGTTCGGCTTTACGTGTAGCACATGAGTGTGGGGGGGGGGGGGGGGAATCTACAAGGTGATGATCCTATCATATTTATAGGGATGACTTCCTTAGGAACTGATGGATGTTATTAGAAGGGGGGGGGGGGGGGGGAGGATTTGCAAAGAAGAAAAATAAAATTAAAATTTGGGGGATGAGGTAGCATGCCCCGAGACATCCACCTCATTGAAATATCAAGTCATGTGGACGACTGTTAAAATGAGAGGTATTTTTGCATACTGCTACCATTACGAACATATTTGATCTTATAGTATAAATAATGACAAACTTAGCTAATAGATAATAATTGTGAGACATCTTTTACCTTTCTCTTTTCTATGTACTATCTAATAAAAGTGACATTCATTATAAAAATATACTTTTTATGCTATTATGCTTCTACAATAGTCATATTCAAATATTTGTAATAATATTTTATATAAAAATAAATATTAAAAAATTTATTATAATCATCATTAATGTCATGCACATAATAAATGTAGTATGAATATGTAACAAAAATATATATTTAAATAGTATGTATTAGTTACGATAAAAGGTTATTGGTGTTTGTAATATTTTAAATATTCCTTCACGTCCTTTTTTCTTATGGGGGTTAAATTGATTAAAAGATACATTTCTTCTTCTTGGTATACATAATCATTAAGCTTTTTTTTTTTTTTTCCATAGGTTTGTTTATAACAATTAAATGAAATCTAAACATCAAATATTAATATATATAAATAAGAAGACTTCACTATAGCGATCAGGAACTTTTCGGACGAACCCTACCACTATAACAACTTAACGAAATTTGATTGTATTGTCATTTCTCACTTCTAATGGTTGTAAATAAGATAGATAGAAATGATTTATTGTAACTTCCATGAGTTGTGACATCAAATGTAAAATGGTGTTTAAGTGCTTTTTTGTTTTAATATATGTGGCATTTGATTGAGTGTAAAATTTAAATTATTTATTATAATGAAATAGTATTATATTAATGATCAATATATAGTTGATAAAAATAATGAAATTAATAGTTGAAAAGTTAATTTTATTCGAGAAATTAGAAAAAAATAATCTCTTATGATCATTACAAATTAAATCAAAAAATATAGTATTTTCAAATTTATTGTGTGTTTCGACAACTTGATGTGAAGTGAATGGTTTAGCAAGTATCCCCGATGTTATTCTCAAAGTTTTGCGGCTTTGACTATTCCTCCCTCAAAGATTATTCCATTCGTTTAGAGGTGGATCTATCTTTTTGGTAACATATAATAGAATCTACTATTTTCTAGTCGAACTAGATAGATATAATCACTAAAAAAATGCTCAATTTGTAGTGATTTATTTGTGAAAGTTTTTAAAACCTCTATTATTTAATTCATTTTGTGACGTTTGTTCTATCCCCTACTAAAAAAATCTTTTGGTGACAATTTTATTGAGGAGGTTTGAAAATTGCCACAATTTTATCAATTCGTGACGATTATTAACCGCCATAAATTTATAAATTCATTAATTTTAGAAATTATATCCTTTTATATATCTTTTATTTCTTATATATCTAAATATTCATATTGGTGATTTGTAGAAAATAGTAATAATATTTAATTCATATATATCTTTTATTTTTTTATATATAATAAATATTCATATTTTGTGATTTATGACAAATAGTAATGAAATTTAGTTCATATATGTAACACACAATAACACAAATGCACATCATTCTCGTTCTTCATTTTAAAAGGATTGTGAATTTATGACCTATACTTTTCTATCTATTAAGGTACTATCAAATAATAGTTATATTTATTATATTTATTTTTATGAACATTTTATTCTATTAAAACTATTAATTACTAGTTACTAATTGTTATGACGAAAATATTTTTTACCTAAGTCTAATTAAAATATTAAATGGTTTACCTTCTCACCCAAAAATTAATTTTTGCAAAGAAGTAAAATTTCCCTCCAATAAATTTAAAACAAAATCAAATATAAAATATTTCCTTCCCACCGTAAAATAAACTCTCAAACTTCTCTAACACTTCCCCATTTCTACAAGACCACAACATGGAAATTTCTTTCCACTAAACGTGCTGTCTCCCCCTTTTTTTTTTCTCTTTTTATTTATTTTATTCTCTTATTCAATATGAATTTTTTTTTGTAGTTTTTATAAAAAGAAATTCTCAAAGTAATAAGTTTGCATAACATGCAAATTGGACTCTGGGAGCTTGTTTGAATGGTAGTTTGCCATGGTTTCATAATGTATGATACTGTATGATATGGTATGATATCGTACAGTATGGTACCATACAATGTTTGGATAGACTGTATGAGTTGTTATTCGTTTAGTAATAATTTGTTGTTTGATTTGATTGTATGGTACTGTATCGTAACTTATAAATTTACAAAAATGACTTTGATTATTATAAATATTAAATTTATCAATTTTTTTTAAAAATACAAAAAATCAAGTAGGGAAACACGGAAGCTAATATGTCTCCAATCTATATAAATATCACAAGAAAATAAAAAAATAAGAACTTTTAAAAAAACGAACCTAAAAAAATAGACTAAAACGTGAAAAAGAAAAAGACAGGAGGCGAAAAAGAAGTTCCATAAAGAATAAATGATAAATTATAATTATATAAATTGTAAATAAGGGTATAATTGAAAAATAAAATATAGGAGAACCATGGGATAGCACCAATTTGGTAGTTCCAAAAAGTGAGGATTTTTATGGTTATAGAACCATGAAACAAAACCATATCATACCATATAATTAATGAAACAATCAAAACAAACGTCATTATCTTAATAACCATAATATACCATACCATGGAAAACCACTGTCACGATCCAAAAATGGACGTGATGGCACTTGCTCAACCCACCAGAACAAGTCAGCCTAAACCCAACAAGAAATCAAAATGACGTGCGGAAGTACTAAATAAAATAGATAACAAAAACGAGAATTCTTCACAAACTTAAATACCACCTAAGGATTTGGTTGTCACGTGTACAAGCCACTAGTCATATAGAAATCCAAAGAATTACAAGTTTGCAACTGTCTTTCTTCACAAATAGAACAAAGCAGAAAGAAAACAGGACAAGAGAGTCAGTCAAATGACAACAGCTACCTCTCTAAATCTCCTGAGAAGCCTCGGATGATCAAGAAATATAGTATTCACGGTACGGGCTCAAAACCTACACAAGTGTAAAAGCAAGGGTGAGTACCAAAAACAATGCGGTACCCAACAAGTCAACTAGCAAGACAGAGTAAGTCCGATAGAATACACAAACTCCTTTCACACCCAACCACATACCGCCGAACTACACACCTGCACTCAGAAAAGTCCAGTCCAGTAACACATAATACATTCTAGTGATAGTTTCCACTATGTCACAAATATCAAATTACAAGTCACAACTCACAAGTAACAACACAATCAAACACAAGAATAACATCATGCCACACAGGAATAAGCAAGGATGAGATGCAATGCTTATGCAATAATTGCTGGCAATGACCTCGGCATCATAACATCACTGGAAAATACCTCAACATCATAACATCGCTGGTAAAGACCTCGGCGTAATATCATCGCCGGCAAAGACCTCGGCATCACAATATCGTTGCCGGCAAAGACCTCGGCATCACAATATCATCGCCGGCAAAGACCTTGGCATCACATCTCGATCGATATAAACCTCGGTCCCAACTTTTTACCATCTCACTCATATTAATATTCAAAACAATGAAAATGTGTGTGTCATGGAATGAATGAACATGAGATGAAATCCACAAACAAATCCACTCCTCATCACCAACCACAACAATATATCTCAAAAGAATATATATATAATTCTCATCACTTAAACACATGTTTAATTCAAGTGTCACAACAACACACCAACTCACATTATATATTTAAGCACCCTCATTAAAATATTTCACGAATCACACATAGGAGAAAGGATAATTTGAGAATTCTACAAGAATTACAAAGTTTTAAAAGTTCACTTGCCTTAATCAAATCTCGATCAACCAAACACTTGAGTCTTTCCCTTTCGAATAGAATCCGTAGCACCACGATCTAGTCAAATAAATTATCACAATAAGATTTCAAAACTAACAAGACCCACATTACTATACGTCTAACCTAGGCCCAAAACTAACCAATTCCATAGTTAATTTTCAAAATTTCAAGCCTAAAATTAAGTCTTAATTCTTCGAATATAACTTTAATGGAGTTTATAAAATATAGTGAACCTAGTATTTAATTACCTATTAAAAGATTTGAGAAAATATATATACAAATGTATGCGTATAAATTTGATTACGTAAATCTGCTCATCACGATATGGAAGAGCAATTTGCCCTTCCAGTAACCACATGCCATATTACATGCCTGAAAATCCTAAATATTAAACATCTCCATTTAATTCTAATCATCACTTATTGTTTGGTAAATTAGCACTAAAAGAAAACTCAAAACTTGACTAGTAGCAAAAAAAAAAAAAAAAAAATTTCAATTCATATCCCTTATACATTAATATCAATTAGAGCATAACTTATTCACCATCATTACACAAAGATGACCACTCATATTTCATGTTTCTCCAAGTCAATATCAATGCCACATATTTAAATTATAAAATTGATTTTTGAAACCCTAAAACATGTCAAACAACAATTGTTGCTTTAGCCATTAGACCCATAAATAAATGTGAACTAAACTATTTTCCCTTAGTATCATGTAGGAATAACTTGGAAAAATTAAATTTCAATAGAATACTTACCTTGAATGTGAGTTTTTTTCCTTTTGCAGTTCCTCGCAGTCGCTTCTTTTCTAAATGATTATGTACTGCTTATAACCCTATTTCTCCTCTTTCTATGTTTTTTTTATTATTATTTTTAAAAATAAAAGCTTGTTATGTACTAAAAGTGCTAAATTATATGAACCTAATAATTAGTAAATATGGTTGAAACGATCCAGAATTTTAACTAAATTATCACTTTAGCCCATCAACTAACTCGACTATCTACATTACCCTTCAACTCAGTAATAAAAGTTATCAAATAGTCCAAAAGACTCTTTTAAAATTATGAGAAAAATATTATTATGAAATCAAGAGGGCTAATTCTAGAAACAATATTATTGGTCATTACATTATCCACCACTAAAATTCATGTTCGTCCTCGAACATAAGGTAGAAGAAAGTACCTGAAACTTAGAAGAGATGAGGATATTTAACACGCATGTCAGATTCCGTCTCCCAAGTCGCCTCTCTAATTGGACGGTTCATCCATTTCACCTTTACAGAAGCAATATCTTTGTTTCTAAGCTTACGGACCTATCTATCCAAGATAGCTATAGGCTCCTCTTCAAATGACAAGTCTGGACTCAGCACCACCGAATCAAATGAAAGTATAGGAGACTCATCGGGCACATACTTTCGGAGCATGGAGACATGAAACACAGGATGCACGGATGACAAGCTAGGGGGTAAAGCTAGTCTATAGGCCACCTTTCCGACTCGCTCTAAAATCTCAAATGGGCCAATAAATCGGGGGCTAAGCTTTCCCTTCTTACCGAACCGCATAACACCCTTCATAGGTGACACTCTAAGCCAAACATGATCGCCCACCATAAACTCTAGTGCTCGAACCCTCCTATCTGCATAACTTTTTTGTCGACTCTGAGTGGTCAACAACCTACCCTGAATCATACAGACCTGCTCCATAGCATCCCTAAGGAAGTCTGCATCTAATGAGTCCATCTCGATAGAATCAAACCAACCAATCGGAGATCTACACCGTCTACCATACAAAGCTTCGAATGGAGCCATTTGAATACTGGAGTGGTAACTATTATTATAGGCAAACTCTGCCAAGGGAAAGTGTTGGTCCCAAGGGGAACTAAAATCGATCACACACGCTCGAGGCATGTCCTTCAACACCTGAATCATTCGCTCAGACTGTCCATCCGTCTGAGGGTGAAAGGCTGAACTCATATCCAGCTGAGTGCCTAGACCATGCTGCAAGGCCCTCCAAAAATGTGAAGTAAAGAGTGAACCCCGATCCGAGATGATAGAAACAGGCACACCATGCAATCTAACTATTTGACTGATGTAAAGCTCAACCAACTTCTCCGCTGTATACTTAACCTTGACAGGAATGAAATGGGCCGACTTAGTCAATCGATCCACAACTACCTAGATAGAGTCATAACTACCCATAGTAGTGGGTAAACCCACCACAAAATCCACGGTGATATGCTCCCACTTCCATGTAGGAATGGGCATCCTCTGTAACTCACCTCCAGGCCTTTGGTGCTCACACTTAACCTGCTGACAAGTTAAACACCTGGACACAAAGTTTGTGATGTCCTTTTTCATGCCACACCACCAGTAATGCTGACTTAGGTCATGATACATCTTCGCTGCTCCTGGATGATTGGAATAACGAGCACAATGAGCCTCATCTATGATCACTCTAATCAAGTCACCCACCTTAGGCGCACAAATTCGACCTCCAATCCTCAAGACACCATCAGGATCAAGTGTCGCTTCCTTAGCCTCTCCTTTAATCACCTTGTCTCTGATGAGACACAACTTTTCATCCTCAAACTGGTGCTCTCGAATCTGGTCCATCAAGGAAGAATGCGCCTCAATGAAAGCAAGTACACCACCCTCATCAGAAAGTTGTAACCTGACTAGGCCATTAGCTAGACATTGAACATCCCTGGCCAAAGGTCGCTCCTCAACTCTAATGGAGGCTAGACTCCCCATGCTAGAAGTCTTTCTACTCAAGGCATCAGCCACCACATTAGCTTTCCTCGGATGATATAAGGTGGTCAAATCATAGTCTTTTAGCAACTCAATCCACTTACGCTGCCTCAAGTTCAGATCTTTTTGACTGAAAATATACTGAAGATTCCTATGATCAGTGAAGACCTCATAATGTACACCATATAAGTAATGACGCCACAACTTAAGCACAAAAACCACAGCCGCGAGCTCCAAGTCATGGGTAGGATAATTCTTCTCATGAACCTTCAACTGTCTAGAAGCATAGGCAATCACTTTCCCCTTTTGCATCAACACACCACCTAATCCAACTCCTGAAGCATCACAATACACCGTAAAGTCCACACCTGCCTCAGGTAGTGTCAAAATGGGAGCTGAAGTCAATAAAGTCTTGAGCTTTTAGAAGCTCGCCTCACACTCATCGGACCAATGAAAGGCTACATTCTTCTGAGTTAATCTAGTCAATATGGCTGCAACAGAGGAAAACCCCTGAATAAACCGTCGATAATACCCAGCTAACCCCACAAAACTACAAATCTCGGTAGCTGAAGTAGGCCGTGTCCAACCTCTAACTGTCTCAACCTTAGCCGGGTCCACTCTAACCCCCTCCTTGGATACCACATGTCCTAAGAATACCACCGAATCAAGCCAGAACTCACACTTGGAGAATTTTGCAAATAACTTTTCCTCCCTCAACCTCTGTAGCACTATTCTCAAGTGACGAACATGATCAGCCTCTGTCTTGGAATATATCAAAATGTCATCAATGAATACTATCACAAAAGAATCTAAATACGGACGAAACACCCTATTCATTAATTCCATGAATGTTGCAGGGGCGTTAGTCAACCCCAAGGACATCACCAAAAATTCATAGTGGACATAACGGGTTCGAAAAGCTGTCTTAGGAATATCAGATGCCCTAATCCTCAACTGATGATAACCAGACCTCAAATCAATCTTAGAGAACAGAGTCGCTCCCTGAAGCTGATCAAACAAGTCATCAATACGGGGAAGAGGGTAATTGTTCTTGACAGTCACCTTGTTCAACTGTCTGTAATCAATACACATCCTCATAGACCCATCTTTCTTTTTCATAAACAAAATGGGGGCACCCCATGGTGACACACTAGGACGAATAAACCCTATGCTCAGCAAATCTTGAAGTTGCTCCTTTAATTCTTTTCAGCGGGGCCATTCTATATGGAGGAATGGATATGGGCTTAGTGCCTGGCTCTAGATCAATAGGGAAGTCAATATCCCTATCTGGAGGAACACCTGGAAGGTCAGTAGGAAATACATCGACAAACTCCTGAACCACAGGAATAGACTCTATAGAAGGTGTTTCAACACTGGTATCTCAAATGAAAGCTAAATAAGACAAAAACCCCCTACCAATCAATTTCTTAGCATGGATGTAGGAAATAACTTTGCTAGGATAAGATCCACTATCACCCTTCCACTCAATCTTTGGTACACCAGGCATGGCTAAGGTCACCGTTTTTTCATAGCAATCAAGAATAGCATGATAAGGAGAAAGCCAGTCCATCCCCAAGATAACATCAAAGTCTACCATCTCAAGAATAATCATATCTACCCAAGTATCATATCCAGCCAGAGAAACAAGACAGGATCAATACACTCGATCCACCACTAAAGGTTCACCTACTGGTGTGGAAACATGCACGGGCACTGACATCCGACCACATAATAAATCAAACCCAAACGAAAAGTATGTAGACACATAAGAGTAGGTAGATCCAGGATCAAATATTACAGATGCAAGCCGATGACAGACTGGAATAATACCTGTAATAACTGCGTCTGAAGCCTCAGCCTTGGGCCTTCCTGGAAAAGAATAGCACTGAGATCCTCTGCCACCCCCGGTCTGAGCAACACCTCGACCTCCACCACGTGGAACCAAGGCACCACTATCTGAAGTCCTGCCACCTCTAGTAGTTTGACCCCTGCCTCGACCCCTGGTCGGTGGAGCTGAATCTCTAATTGGAGCTACCGAATAAGTACGATGAGGTCCCGAATGAATCTGAAAGGGACAGTATCGAATCAGGTGGCCTGGATCCCCACAGCCAAAGCAAGACCAAGGTGTAGAAGATTGTTGTCCACCAAATGAACTGCTATGGCTACCACAGGTGGAATTGTGGGACCCTCGAGACATCTGTCCACCCTCAGCTGCTGGCATAGATGCATGCACAGGATCCTGACGCCTGAAAGATCTACCACTCCTATGCGAACCTCTACCTCCTGATGAAGTACCAGAAAACTGACCTGTAGTATGAGCCCTCTTAGGGTCCCCAAACTCCTCTCGAACCAGCAACTCTGCCTCCTTGGCGGTGCTCACAATAGACTGAAAGGAAGCCCCCTCACGAGCTGCTCTGAATACATAAGATCTAATGGAGAAATTTCAGCCCCTCACAAACCTGCAAACTCTCTCCACCTCATCTGAAATTATAGCTAAGGCATGTCGAGATAACTGACAAAAACGAGCCTCATACTCAGTAACAATCAAACCACCCTGCCTCAAATCCTCAAACCTCAATCGGCTCTTCTCTCGTACACTCCAAGGAATGAAACGATCTTGAAAAACACTGGAGAACACATTCCATTCCACTGGAGGGGATCCAACTGGCCTGGATCTCACATAGGTCCTCCACCACTCCCTGGCTGGCCCGCGGAGCTGGAGTGCAACGAAACGAACACCACGCTGATCAACCAAACCCACTACTTCTAGCATCTCATGGCACAAGGTCAGAAACTCATGGGCGTCCTCGCTCCTACCACCCTGAAATTGAGGTGGATTCATCTTCTGAAATCTTTCGTAACTAAGCTGATCATCTGCTACCAAAACTGCCTCTGGAGCGGTTTGTGCCCCAATAGCTGATAGGAACCACTGGGGGCTGACCCACCTGATTATCTTGAACTTGGTCGTGATGATGCCCTGAAGTCTGTTCTCCCACTCTCGTTTGAGAAACTCCCTGCGTGCCTGTCGCACCACCCCCTTGAGTGAAGTTCTCAAACATGCCCATCATCCTCAGCAGGGTGTCCTGAAGCAATGGTGCAGCTGTGGGCTCTGGAAGAGCCTGATCCTCATCAACTTCTATCTGTGGCTCTGGAGAAGCCCCTCTAGGCTGTCCTCTAACTGGTGCCCGCCCCTCGGGCACGTCCTCTCACTGATGTCACTCCACAAGCACAGTATCTAGCTCGACCCCTACCTCTAACTGGGGCCTCAACCATGGCCTCGGGAGCTGCTCGCCTCTACCACTAGTAATCGTAGCTCTAGTCCTTGCCATCTGTCAAAAGAGAAAGAGCACAACTCAATACTAATGGAGATAACCACACACGATAAGAGAGGATAAATAAAAAGAAGTTTCCTAACAGTCTTCATAGCCTCTCAAAGATAAGTACAGACGTCTCCGTACCGATCCTTGAGACTCTAATTAGACTTGGCTCGTACACACATGAGACCTATGAACCTGAGGCTCTGATACTAACTGTCACGATCCAAAAATGGACGTGATAGCACTTGCTCAACCCACCAGAACAAGTCAGCCTAAACCCAACAAGAAATCAAAATGACGTGCGGAAGTATTAAATAAAATAGATAATTAAAACGAGAATTCCTCACAAACTTAAATACCACCCAAGGATTTGGTTGTCACGTGTACAAGCCACTAGTCATATAGAAATCCAAAGAATTACAAGTTTGCAACTGTCTTTCTTCTCAAATAGAACAAAGCAGAAAGGAAACAGGACAAGAGAGTCAGCCAAATGACAATAACTACCTCTCTAAATCTCTTGAGAAGCCTCGGATGATCAAGAAATATAGTATTCATGGCCCGGGCTCAAAATCTACACAAGTGTAGAAGCAAGGGTGAGTACCAAAAGCAACGCGGTACCCAACAAGTCAACTAGCAAAACAGAGTAAGTCCGATAGAATACACAAACTCCTTTCACACCCAACCACATACCGCCGAACTACACACCTGCACTCAGAAAAGTCTCAGTCCAGCAACACATAATACATTCTAGTGATAGTTTCCACTATGTCACAAATATCAAATTACAAGTCACAACTCACAAGTAACAACACAATCAAACACAGGAATAACATCATGCCACACAGGAATATGCAAGGATGAGATGCAATGCTTATGCAATAATTGCCGGCAATGACCTCGGCATCATAACATCACTGAAAAATACCTCAACATCACAACATCGCTGGTAAAGACCTCGGCGTAATATCATCGCCGGCAAAGACCTCGGCATCACAATATCATCGCCGGCAAAGACCTCGGCATCACATCTCGACCGGTAAAGACCTCAGACCCAACTTTTTACCATCTTACTCATATCAATATTCAAAACAATGCAAATGTGTGTGTCATGGAATGAGTGAACATGAGATGAAATCCACAAATAAATCCACTCCTCATCACCAACCACAACAATATATCTCAAAAGAATATATATATATATAATTCTCATCACTTAAACACATGTTTAATTCAAGTGTCACAACAACACACCAACTAACATTATATATTTAAGCACCCTCATTAAAATATTTCATGAATCACACATAGGAGAAAGGATAATTTGAGAATTCTACAAGAATTACAAAGTTTTAAAAGTTCACTTGCCTTAATCAAATCTCGATCAATCAAACACTTGAGTCTTTCCCTTTCGAATAGAATCTGTAGCACCACGATCTAGTCAAATAAATTATCACAATAAGATTTCGAAACTAACAAGACCCACATTACTATACGTCTAACCTAGGCCCAAAACTAACCAATTCCATAGTTAATTTCCAAAATTTCAAGCCTAAAATTAAGTCTTAATTCTTCGAATATAACTTTAATGGAGTTTATAAAATATAGTAAACCTAGTATTTAATTACCTATTAAAAGATTTGAGAAAATATATATACAAATGTATGCGTATAAATTTGATTACGTAAATCTGCTCATCACGATATGGAAAAGAAATTTGCCCTTCCAGTAACCACATGCCATATTACATGCCTGAAAATCCTAAACATTAAACATCTCCATTTAATTCTAATCATCACTTATTGTTCGGTAAATTAGCACTAAAAGAAAACTCAAAACTTGACTAGTAGCAAAAAAAAAAAAAAAATTTCAATTCATATTCCTTATACATTAATATCAATGAGAGCTTCACTTATTCACCATCATTACACAAAGATGACCACTCATATTTCATGTTTCTCCAAGTCAATATCAATGCCACATATTTAAATTATAAAATTGATTTTTGAAACCCTAAAATATGTCAAACAACAATTGTTGCTTTAGCCATTAGACCCATAAATAAATGTGAACTAAACTATTTTCCCTTAGTATCATGTAGGAATGACTTGGAAAAATTAAATTTCAATAGAATACTTACCTTGAATGTGAGTTTTTTTTTCCTTTTGCAGTTCCTTGCAGTCGCTTCTTTTCTAAATGATTATGTACTGCTTATAACCCTATTTCTCCTCTTTCTATGTTTTTTTAATTATTATTTTTAAAAATAAAAGCTAGTTATGTACTAAAAGTGCTAAATTATATTAACTTAATAATTAGTAAATATGGTAGAAACGATCCAGATTTTTAACTAAATTATCACTTTAGCTCATCAACTAACTCGACTATCTACATTACCCTTCAACTCAGTAGTAAAAGTTATCAAATAGTCCAAAAGACTCTTTTAAAATTATGAGAAAGATATTATTATGAAATCAAGAGGGCTAATTCTAGAAACAATATTATTGGTCATTACAACCACCATCCAAATAAGCTGTGAATGTAAAGGTAATTCTCTGTCACATAAATTTAAAATTCATGTACACTAGAATTTAAAATCTATATTTTTATGTTTTTGTGTTATTTGTAAATAAATATGTATTTTGTAAGTTTTTAAACTTAATGTAGCCATACTTTTATAGATTTCAGGATATTATTGAGTTTTTGCCACACCATTAAGAAAACTATATTTGGCCTTCAATTGTTTAGGTAAGAACGATGACTAGTGTTTTATGTATTTATTTGTTTTTAGATAAATTTGATTTTGAAATTTCTTGTTGTATCAAAGAATGCAATTGGATGTGTATGTATCAATATTAGTTTATCTAATTGTGTATAAAAAAATTATGATTTTAGGTTTTCAACCAAGTAAAAGTGAAGATCAAGCTTACTTTGTATTACTTTAATCTGACATGCACCTAACGTCGTGATGAGTTTTTTTAATTATAAATTTTATGATTTACATTAAATATTTAGTAAAGTATTTATGTGCATTATTACAAAGGTTTGGTGTAAATAAAATATATAATTATTTAAGAAATATATAATTAGTTGTCACGCCCTGGGAGGGTACCCTAGGTGTGGCCGGCACCCAAAGACTATTGCTAGTCCCCAAGCGAACTACTCATTCTCAAGACAATCACTCAACATCAGTATAGCAGAATAGTGGAAGTAGTGTAGTGAGCTGCCTCAATAAAAAGGGTCAAATGGCCAACATCAATCTCAACATCAGAATAAGGAAGTGTATGTGCTACTCAATCCATAAGAGAAAACCTCAACATCAAACCTCGACGCAAGTTTATGAAGCCTCTAACTTGACTCAATTGTCTAAGATGGTACCATGACAGGCCATGGCTGCCCAACTCAATAAATAACGAAAGCAAACAAATAAAGGGTCTCCTCCCAATAGCAAGGAGGCTCACCAATGACTGAACTCGGAATCTCTGACCTTAACAATGTGTCTGCTGAAGTCTTTTACCTCCTGTGTTTGCATCATGAAACGATGTAGCGCCAGGTGGCTTCAGTACGTGGAATGTACTGTATGTAAAATAGCTGAATATCATAGTATAAGTACAACAGTATAGGGATAATATCAACT
This sequence comes from Solanum rostratum, assembly GCA_029948455.1. Classification (NCBI taxonomy): domain Eukaryota; kingdom Viridiplantae; phylum Streptophyta; class Magnoliopsida; order Solanales; family Solanaceae; genus Solanum; species Solanum rostratum. Next base: position 53,757,786 of record CM057053.1, read on the forward strand.
TAACATTATACACTGAGAATATCAAATGTCTATCTAAGGCAAGAAGTTAGAGTAGACAAATGGCTCATCAAAATCTCATCTCTACATCATCAATACATCAGACTCATCTCAAGGAACCTCGACTCAACTCGACTCAACTCAACTCAAGGAACTCGACTCAAAACATCATATCAACATCAACATCAGAGTACTATCGAAGTAAGACCTCACTGAGAGTTTCTCTAATCGACAACCATCACCTATGAGCCGGTGATGATACAAAGAAGTGATGCCGTTGCCACATCCATCCAGTACCCTGCCCGGGGTAAAGGACATCAACCTTAGTGGGTTCACAAGTAAAAACCCTCAATCTTCTTTTGGGACAAGATAGGATCCATCCATATTTTGGTTCAATCCTCTCTTTCTACGCGGGCCACATAGTTAATGGGTTCAAGTAGGACTCACTCTCACCCATTTTGATGCTCAATACTCCTCCAGAACTCGACATGCTCATAAAACATCATCATCATCATTAGTCCCATAGGGACATAATACCTCATCATCAGTCCCATAGGGACATAATACCTCATCATCAGTCCCATAGGGACATATTACCTTATCATCAGTCCCGTAGGGATATAATACCTCAACATCAGCATCGACTCGTCTCATTAACATCAATATCAACATCAACATCATGGAATCGAAATACTCTTTTAGAATTTAGTTTCAGGTGTTAAGACATCATGAAACATCATTCTCATCAACATCATCATCAAGATTGTTATCAAATGTGAAACACAATCACAATATCACAAACATCATCATCGTTAAGGCTCTAGACTCATCCCCTAAGTTCATTATTCATGCTTTTCAAATAATCATATAAGGTTATGCTAAATCTCATGAAAAATGTTAACTTCAGGAAAACAAATAGTATGATGATCATCAACATAGAAAACATGTAATTTCAAATCAATTTTTCAATGAAAAACTCTCAAGTATTCATGCCCATAGACTCTTCAACCATCAACTCATCTTTGACCTCTATGGGGCATAAGAGAGAACAATCTCATGCTTTTAGTTTAACTTTACATACCTGGGATGATTGCTAATGATAATTCCTTGAACAATCTCCTCTATGGGAAGCTTAGAAAGTATTAGGAATGGACTAGAATGGCCCTCGAAATTTTAAAGAAAATTTCCCGACTAGAAATAACACAGTCCGCGATGCGAACCTGTCGCGGACAGCGCATTTCGAAAAAATTCAACTCCGTCGAAAAATCACAGAAAAACATAAGTGTGTCTCTGCGATAGGTCCGCGACGCGGCTCTGTCGCGGACTCACACTATTTTTCGTTTTAGAACGAAAAATTATCTTTTGACTCGGTCGCTCTGAAAATTGACTGAGACCCTTCTCCATCTCAATTTTTCGTGTTGATCACGAATCACCCCTCGAATTTTTAATCCGAGCATAAAAAGACACATTTTGCGCACACCTCTCTTTTAGGGGTATTTTGGTAATTTTACCGGGCATTACATCATCTCCCCCTTGGGATCATTCGTCCTCGAATGATGAGTAGGAACGGTATTATGGTACGAATGGACTCAAGAGTCACCTTGATACTCACTCAACTCCTCAACTCTTCATCGACCTCAATAACATCTACACAGACATCAGGAATATACATATCAACTCATGGTAAGAACATCAATTTACATTAAAAAGTAGGAATATTACCTCCATACTCTCATCAACATCAGGCACGAACAGGTGCGGGTATTTCGTTGGCATCTCATCCTCAGCTTCCCATGTGGCTTCATCAACAAATTGGTTCCTCCAAAGAACTTTGACGGAGGCTATCTCTTTGTTTCTCAGTCTGCGAACCTGTCTGGAATTTCCTCATAGGACAAATTGTCTCTGACTCTCGTGCTCTCAACAAGGATTACCAAGGCAGGATCTCCCAAACACTTCTTCAACATTGAAATGTGGAACACCGGATGGATTTTGTCTAACTCAGAAGGTAACTCTAGCTCATAAGCAACCTTCCCAATTCTTTGCAAAATTTGATAAGGGCCAATACAACGAGGACTTAATTTCCCTTCTTCCCAAACCTCATGACACCCTTCATGGGTGATACCTTCAGGTATACCCAATTGCTCACCTCAAACTCTAGGTCTCTTCTCCTCACATCCGTGTAAGATTTCTGACGGCTTTGGGCAGTCTTCAATCTTTCTCTAATAATCTTCACCTTCTCCATGGATTGGTGGATAAGGTCAGGCCCAATCAACTCAACTTCTCCAACTTCAAACCACCCAATGGGTGATCTACACCTCCTCCCGTACAAGGCCTCATTGGGGGCCATTTGAATGCTTGCATGATAACTATTGTTATATGCAAATTCAATTAATGGTAAGTGATCATCCCAATTTCCTTTGAAGTCAAGTACGCATGCTCTCAACATATCTTCTACCGTCTGAATAGTGCACTCTGCCTGACCATCCGTCTGTGGATGAAAGGTTGTGTTTAAGTTTACTTTGGTACCCAATCCTTTCTGGAAAGACTTCCAGAAGTGAGAGGTAAGTTGGGCTCCTTTGTCCAAGATAATGGACAAGGGAACTCCATGCAACCTCACAATCTCTTGGATATACATCTTGGCATAATCCTCCATATTGTTAGTCGTCTTGACTTCCAGGAAGTGCACTGACTTAGTCCTTCTATCTGTAATCACCCATATAGAATTGTGCTGCTTCCGGGATCTCAGTAGGCCAGTGATGAAATCCATATTAACCATCTCCCACTTCCATTCTGGAATCTCAAAGTTTTGAGCCAAGCCACTTGGCCTTTGATACTCAAGCTTTACTTGCTGGAAATTTGGGCACTTTGAAACAAACTCAGCGATGTCTCTCTTCATTCCACTCCACCAATAGACTTCTCCCAAGTCGTGATATATCTTGGTGGAGCCCGGATGAATGGAGTATCTAGTGTTGTGGGCCTCAGCCATAATTTTCTCTCGAACACCATCAACATCAAGGACACATAGCCTACTCTAGTATCGCAACGCCCCATCTCCCCCTTTGGAGAAGACCATCACTTTTTATTTGTGGACAACCTCCTTCAATTGGTGTATAATAGGATCTCGATCCTGCTTCTCTTTTATCTCAGTCACTAGGGACGACGAAGACCTACTCTGAACATTAATACCTCCCTCGTCATTCTCCTCAAGTTGGACTCCCAGTCGAGCCAACCTATGCACTTCCTTCACTAGTTCTTTCTTCTCTTCCTCAACATGGGTTGTGCTACCCATAGACACCTGCTAAGAGCATTAGCAACAACGTTCACTGCAAGAAAAAAGACTTTTAACGACCATTTCTTAACGACGAGAAATGAATCCGGTCGTTATAAATACACTTATAGTGACCAAATTCTTTTTCAGACGTTATAAATATACTTATAATGACCAAATGTTTTTCCGATCGTTATAAATATACCTATAGTGACCAAATTTTTTTCCGGTTGTTATAAATATATTTATAGCGACCAAATTATTTGATGATCGTTGTAAATATACTTATAGCGATCAAATTATTTTACGGTCATTACAAATACACTTATAGTGACCAATTTTTTTTTATTATTATAAATACACTTATAGTGACCAAATCTTTTTCCGGTTATCAATAATAAATTTTAATGTAACATTAACAGGGGACAAATTTAATTTTTAAAGAGCATAACATGCCATCGTTAAAACATATTAGTTAGTGTAAAAATATGTTAACTAATATGAGAATATAGAGATCAGACCAAATCATGTTATAAGTATAACAAGTGGTGTTTTGTTAATCATTCTGATAAAAATCCTCCATCTTTTATAATTTTGCTTATTCCATATAAAAAAAGTTTAATAAAAAGAAAAAAATATTAATGTATTATTTTCTAATAGCTCTATCCATCATTTTTATTATAGTCAATTATATAAGATTATGAAATATTATAAAAGTATTTAGTTACAATCTTTTTGACATAATTTTTTTTAACTTAAATATTTTCTTGATATAGTTTTTATATATGTTTTTATTTTGAGAGACAATTTATTCATCTTTACTTGACATTTTTAAAGATGCAAGATGAAATAGGTCAAAACAAAAAATTGTAATGAAACAAAAAATTAACAATAAAAGTAATAATATTAAATATATAATTATGAGCTTATGAGATTAATTTAAGTTAGAAAAGTTATATAAATTTGGTCGTAAGTAATTTTCTCAAGAGGAAAGATATTTCTTTACTTGCAAATTACCTCGATCAATAGACTTAAGAATCAGTATCCAGTAATAATGTTTCTTCTAATAAAAAAAAATATATTGTGTTTTTTTTTTTCATTATTGGTTGTGAAACCAACAAGTGTATACAAAGAAAAATTATTTGTTTGAGTTAGAAAGGTATAACGTGAAATTTTACAAACAGAAAATTTAAAAACTTTACATGACATATAATCAACAACTAATTAATTAAGAAATCGTGATTTTTTTATTATTTAAAATTTAAGATGATATTATTGATTTGTTTCTCATAATAATTTTAATGATATTGAATTATTTATATTAGGTGAATACCATTAGTATAAAAAGTGAAACTAAAAGAAGTTGGGGGTTTTATCCATGAAGCAATGTGCAAAAAGTCAATAACTTAAGGTGCAAAATACAAAACAAACAATTTTATCTCTAGAACTAGGAAGCCCAACTTTCTTTTTATATGGTTGTGAGAACAGAAACAAATTTTATAGTTCATTGTGGTTAATCTTTGATTTTGTGAAAAAGAAAAAGGAAGATAATAGTTATTAGGAATATTATTAATAATTTTATATGAATTTTTTATACTTGTCTTTTGAAAGGTCATGCAGTAAGAATTCATCCTCAGAAAAAGTGTAAAGAAGTATAAGCGACAGAAAATTTTGAAGCACAGTAAGAATGCATTTAATATTTCAGAAATTGTTTAAAAATATTCTAGTTTTTATTTTATTTAGAGTCAAAAAATATAATATTACATAAATTTATATGTATATATTTTTGTAACTTTACGTAATATCATTCTTTGTAGTGAACTATGAAATTTTATATGAATATAATAAATTTGTATGTTTTCATATGTGCATGTATTTTTATGTTTCTGTGTATAAATCCATACGCAGTTTGCACTTTTGCAGATTTGATTTGTGGTTATAATTAAGGTTTTAATAACTAGAACTAAAGGGAGACTTGGGATAACTGGTAAAGATGTTGTCATGTGACCAGAAGCTCACGGGTTCAAACGTTGGTAACATCATCTGGCAAAAATGCAATGTAAGACTACTGTACAATAGATTCTTGTGGTTAGACCCCTCCTCGAAAGTGCATCGGGCTTGCCATTTTTTTTTAAATAACTAGAATAACAATTAGTGAAAGAAAATTTGTGTTGCTATAAAAAAGGTATAACGATCGAATTTTTGTCGTTGTTAAAGCTTTTTTAACAACCAGATTTAATTCGATCGTTAACTTTTAACGACAGGATTTAATCCGGTCATTAACTTTTAACGTCGGAGCTACTAATGATCGGTGACGACAGGATTTTTATCAGTCGTTATTGACTAATAACGACTGGATTTATACTTTTAACGACCGAATTTTTCCTCGTTAAATACCTATTTTCTTGTAGTGGTTAGCTTTACCTGGGTGGTACATGATGCTCATGTCATAATCATTGAGCAATTCCAACCATCTCCTCTGTCGCAGGTTAAGCTCTCTCTGACTGAAGACGTACTGCAAGCTCTTATGATTAGTGAACATGTCCACATGCACTCCATACAAGTAATGGCACCAGATTTTAAGTGCGAACACTACCGCCGCCAACTCAAGATCAAGGGTCGGATAGTTCTTCTCATGAACATTAAACTGCCTGGAAGCATAGGCTATCACCTTCCCTCTCTGCATCACTACACATCCCAACCCAACTCTTGATGCATCACAGTATATTACAAAATCTTCCGTCCCATTGGGCAAAGTCAAGATAGGTGCTGTGGTCAATCTAGTCTTCAACTCTTCGAAACTCTTCTCACATTCCTCAGACCACTGAAACTTGACCTTTTTCTGAGTCAGTTTGGTCAATAGTGCGGATAGGGAAGATAATCCCTCAACAAATCTGCGGTAGTAGCCTGCCAACCCCAAGAAACTCCTTATGTCAGTTGAAAAGGTCGGTCTTGGCCAGTTTGTAACTGCTTCAATATTCTGGCCATCTACTTGAATTTCATCACCCGAAACAACATGGCCTAGGAAAGCGACTGACTTAAGCCAAAACTCACACTTGGAGAACTTCACATACAATTCATGGTCCTTAAGAGCATGAAGGACAACTCTAAGATATTTAGCATGCTCCTCCTCATTCCTCGAATACACCAAGATATCATTAATGAATACGATTACAAACATATCAAGGTAGGGCCTGAACACCCTATTCATCAAATCCATGAAAGCCATTGGTGCGTTTGTCAACCCAAAGGACATAACCAAGAACTCGAAGTGGCCATATCTTGTCCTGAAGGCTGTCTTTGGAACATTATATTCTCTCACTTTCAACTGGTGGTAATCCGATCTGAGGTATATCTTTGGAAAGCATGAGGCACCCTGGAGTTGGTCAAACAGGTCATCTATCCTAGGAAGAGGATATTTATTCTTGATCCTGACCTTGTTCAGTTGCCTATAGTCTATGCACATTCTAAGAGACCCATCCTTTTTTCGTACAAACAGAACGGGAGCACCCCAAGGAGAAACACTTGGTCTAATAAAGCTCTTCTCTAACAAGTCCTTCAACTGCTCCTTCAACTCTTTCAACTCAGCCAGGGCCATCCTATATGGTGGAATTGAAATAGGCTGCGTGTTGGGAAGTACATCAATACCGAAGTCGATCTCCCTATCAGGAGGGACTCTAGTTAAATTCTCAGGGAACACCTCAGGGAGCTCATTTACAATCGGGACTGACTCAGGAGTAGGGGACTCAATATCATCAGATTTAACTCATACTAGGTGATAAATACAACCCTTAGAGATTAACTTTCTTTCCCTCAGGTAGGAAATAAATCTATCCTTGGGTGAGACATGGGTGAGACATAACTTCCCTTCCACTCTAGGACCAATTCATTCGAAAATCAAAATTTAACAACTCGAGTCCTACAATCTATAGATGCATGGCAGGCATGGAGCCAATCCATACCAAGAATCACATCAAAATCAACCATCTCTAACTCTACCAAGTTGGCCAAAGTATCCCTATGATAGATAGATACTACACAGTCTCTATAGACCCTCTTAGCCTGAATAAACTCACCAGTAGGAGTAGAAACAATATAAGGCTCAAGCAAACACTCTGGAAGAATCTCAAACTTATTGGCCACATAGGGCGTCTTACAAAGGATAAAGTGGTACCCCGGTCAAGCAATGCATAACAACTATAAGAAAATATTCGGAGCATACTCGTAACAACATCTGGTGCAATCTCTTGGTCCTGTCGATTACCCATCGCATACAGACGGTTCATTCCACCTCCTGCATTCTCAGTAGTAGCCTTCTGATGACTGCCCGCAGGGGGCACTGCAGAAGACTGAGCTCTATTACCTCTATCACCCCATCTCCTCGAAGGGCACTCACCCTGAAAATGGCCAGGGTGTCCATGTGAAAAGTAAATATTTGTGCCCTCATGACACGCACCAAGATGCAGCCTGCCACATCTGCCACAAAGTGGCTTTCCTCTCGAGCCTTGGGCAACGCTAGCTTGGGACTGAGGTCCCTGAGCTCTGAAATTAGACCATAGGATTTTTTATCATACATGTTTTGCTGAATAGGCGTACTCGCCATAGGGTGTGTATAGCTAGAAGACTTCTTCTGAAAGAAAGTTCTATCACCCTTATTCTGCTTCTGTTGGCTAGGCTCATGCCCTCGATTTAGCCTTCTTACTCTGCTGCTCTTCCCTGTCCTTCTTCTTGTCCTCCTCAGTCTGCTGGGCATAGACCATAAGTCTAGAGATATCCATACCTGGAATCAGCAATGCTGCCTTACACTCTCTCTTTACATGCTTGCCCAACCCAGACACGAACTTCCTCATCCTCGCCCTCATATCAAGGACCATCTCTAGAGCATGTCGGGATAGCTGGATGAACTTGAGGTTGTATTCTTTGACAGTCAACCCCTCTTGCTTCAGATTCACGAACTCCTTAACCTTCGCCTCCCATAACTCTTGGGGAAAGAAGTGATCGAGAAAAGCACTCTCAAACTCCTCCCACTCAACAGGCTCAGCATTCTCACATCTACCATCTTCCCACTGGTTATACCAGACATTGGCAACATCCTTAAGCTGATACAAGACCAACTCGACTCCCTTAACCCTATTTGCATGCATAGCCCTCAGGATCTTGTGCATCTCATCAATAAAGTTTCGCGGGTCCTCCTCAACCATAGACCCCGTATAGACTGGCGGGTTCATCCTTAGGAAATCTCTGAGCCTGGTCGCAGTTGTAGGCTCTTGGGAGCTGGAGCTAGGGCCCTGGGGACCGTGGCTATTACTCTGGGAGGCCACCAACTGAGTGCTCCCCTGAAGTCTGCTTCCAAAGTGGAGGCTGACTGAGTAGGAGGTGTTGGTGGAGCCTCAGTAGCTCTGGCAGGTCGACCCCGTCTCCTTGTCTCGTTTTGGGTAGGGACCTCTGGTAAAGGATTCTCAATGTCGGGGACTGGGTCATCTCTTTGGGCAGCAGTGCATTTTGGAGGCATGATCTGCAAACGTGTAGCGCACGAATTAGAAGAGAGTTTCATAGAGTCAAACTCCATCGCATGAACTCAAAACATCAAAGAAGTGTAACCATTCCTAATGTCCTATAGCCTCATGTTTATGAAATGTGGTGCATAACACACACATAAACAAGACTCTACTAGACACGGCTTCATAGACTCCCTAGGACTCTTGAACTCTGTGCTCTAATACCAAGTTTGTCACGCCCTTAGATGGTACCCCAGGCGTGGCCGGCACCCAGAGACTATTGCTAGTCCCCAAGTGAACCACTAGTTCTCAAGACAGTCACTCAACATTAGTATAGCGGAATAGTAGAAGTAGTGTAGTGAGCTACCTCAATAAAAAGGGTCAATGACCAACATTAGTCTCAACATCAGAATAAGCAAGTGTACCTGCTACTTAATCCATAAGAGAAAACCTCAACATCAAATCTAGACTCATGTCTATGAAGCCTCTAACTTGACTCAACTGTCTAAGATGGTACCATGACAGGCCATGGCTACTCAACTCAATAAAAAACGAAAGAAAACAAATAAAGGGTCTCCTCCGGATAGCAAGGAGGCTCACCAATGACTGAACTCGGAATCTCTGACCTCAACGATGCGTCTGCTGAAGTCTTTTACCTCCTGTGTCTACACCATGAAATGATGCAGCACCGGGTGGCGTTAGTACATAGAATGTACTGGTATGTAAAATAGCTGAATATCATAGTACAAGTACAACAGTATATGGATAACATCAACTCAACATCATACACCATCAGAATATCAAATTTCTATCTAAGGCAAGAAGTTAGAGTAGACAAATGGCTCATCAACATCTCATCTCTACATCATCAATACATTGGACTCACCTCAAGGAACCTCGACTCAACTCAACTCAAGGAAACACGACTCAACTCAACTCAAGGAACTCGACTCAAAACATCACATCAACATCAATATCAGAGTACTATCGACCTCATTGGGAGTTTCTCTAACCGATAACCATCACCTATAAGCAGTAATGATACAATGAAGTGATGTCGTTGTCACATCCATCCAGTACCCTGCCTGGGGTAAAGGATATCAACCTCAGTGGATCTATAAGTAAAAAACCTCTGTCCTCTTTTGGGACAAGATAGGATCCATCCGCATTGCGGTTCAATTCTCTCTTCCTACGCGGCCCACGTAGTTAATGGGTTCAAGTGGGACTCACTCTCACCCATTTCGATGCTCAATACTCCTTCCAGAATTTGACATGCTCATAAAACACCATCATCATCAGTCCCATAGGGACATAATACCTCATCATCAGTCTCATAGGGACATAGTACCTCATATTCAGTCCCATAGGAACATAATACCTCAACATCAACATCAACTCGTCTCATCAACATCAACATCAACATTATGGACTCGAAGTACTCTTTTAGAATTTAGTTTCAGGTGTTAAGACATCATGAAGCATCATTCTCATCAACATCATTATCAAGACTCTTATCAAATATGAAACACAATCACAACATCACAAACAAGGCTCTAGACTCATCCCCTAAGTTCATTACTCATGCTTTTCAAATAATCATGTACGGTTATGCTAAATCTCATGAAAAATGTTAACTTCAAGAAAACAAATAGTATGATGATCATCAACATAGAAAACATGTAATTTCAAATCAAAATTTTCAATGAAAAACTCTCAAGTATTCATGGACATAGACTTTTCTACTATCAACTCATCTTTGCCCTCTATGGGGCACAAGAGAGAACTATCTCATACTTTTAGTTTAGCCTTACATACCTGAGATGATTGCTAACAATAATTCCTTGAACAATCTTCTCTTGAATTCTTCAACTTCAACTCTCCTCAAGCCCTAACCTAGTGATTTTTCTAGGAAGAATGTTTTTTGATGGGTTTTTGGAACCCTTTCTCAGAGAAAACAACCTATATTCGTCATATGGGAAGTTTAGAAAGTATTAGGAATGGACAAGAATGCTCCTCGAAATTTCAAAGAAAATTTCCCGACTTGAAATAACACAGTCCGCGATGCGGACCTGTCGCGGACAACGCATTTCAGAAAAACTCAATTCCGTCAAAAAATAACATAAAAACATCAGTATGTCTCTGCGGTCGGTCCGCGACGCGGCTCTGTCGCGAACTCACATTGTTTTTCGTTTTAGAACGAAGAATTCTCTTTTGACTCGGTCGCTCTAAAAAACAACCGAGACCCTTCTCCCACTCAATTTTTCGTGCTAATCATTATTCCACTCTTGGAATTTTAATCTGAGCATCGAAAGACGTGTTTTGCGCACACCTCTCCTCTAGGGGTATTTTAGTAATTTTACCGGGCGTTACATTAGTAGCCGTCATAAGCCACAACAAGTTAGATTTATTGAACATGAATTTCATATCATGGCAATTTTAAACTCATGCAAATATAATTTTTTAACATACGAAATTTATATTATGGAGGTTGTAAACAGTCACAAATTAATTTAAAAAAACCTCCACAAATTTGAAAGTAATTTTGTGGCGGTCTTCATGGAGGTTTCTAAATACCACCACAATATGCTCGTGGTAAAGGTAATTGTAGCATTTTTAAAGACTGCCATAATTCTTATTGTGAGGGTCAAAAAATGCCTCAAATTAACAAAATAACTCCCATTAGTTGCGCATTTTTTTTGTAGCCAATTGATTGAGAGACAGAGAGAGAATAAAAACCTTGGCTTCCCCATCTCAATTTATGTGAGTGATTTAATAACGTAAAATTAGAAAAAAATACTTTTTAAGTTTATTGTCTAAAATAAGTTTTATATATCTATATGGTTAGTCATTTAGAGCAAAATGAATAAAAATTTAACATTAAATTATTTTTAAATATAAAAATATAATTTTTTAGAATAAACTTAAAAGAAAAATATACCACATAAATGAAATAAAGAAAGTGATAGCTAAATCAATTTTGTACTTGTTCAAGAAAATAATGAATGTGTTAAGTATGAATTGTGTTCATGTAAAGTCCACAATAGTGGTACTTGTCTTTGCTACAATTTCCAATGCTACAATTTCCAATGGCTTTGGTAGTCCACAATAGTGGCTACCATTGCCATATAAATGTACCTCAACATTCCATTTCATTTGTTCATATATGCACAGATCAACGGAAGAAAAATAAATACACTGCAATATATTATTCTCTCTTCTCCTCAGTTTTAAGCTTTTGATTCCCCTTACATATATTCTAGTTAATTCTAGATTTATTTTATAACACGTTATCAGCACGAAGCTCTTGTAAACAGGTAAAAGAGGTAAGAATTTATTTTATCAAAATGTCTAACATTTCAAAAGTTAAATTTACTGTATTTAATATTTCTGGATCTAATTATTCATCATGGGCACTAGATGCTGAACTGCATTTAAAATCAATGGGTCTGGCAGACACCATTAAAGATGAAAATAAGGCATCCAGTCAAAACCGTGCCAAAGCTTTAATTTTTCTCCGCCACCATCTTGACGAGGGACTAAAATTACAATATTTGACAATAAAAGATCCCTTGAAATTGTGGAAGAATCTAAAAGATAGATACGACCACCTGAAGTTGGTCGTCCTTCCCCAAGCGCGTCATGATTGGTTAAATCTAAGATTATTAGATTTTAAAAATATAACTGAATATAATTCAGCAATGTTTAGAATAAAATCACAGTTAAATTTATGCGGAGAAGAAATAACTGAAACTGACAAGCTTGAAAAAACATACTCCACATTTCCACCGGCGAATATACTCCTGCAGCAGCAATATCGCGGTATGGGTTTTACAAAATATTCTGAATTACTTTCACACCTTCTTATTGCTGAAAGGCATAATGAATTATTGATGAAAAATCATGATAGTCGGCCCGTTGGTTCTTCGCCACTCCCTGAAGTGAATCAGGCGAATTATAACAAACGAGAAAGAAATTATGGCCCCAGAAGTGGTCATGGCCGTGGCCGAGGTCAAAGAAGAAATCATGATAGTCGTCTCGCACCGAGGCACGACCAGCAATCAAAAAAGAAGGAAGAAAAGCCAGAAGCTTTTCCAAAGAAAAATTCAGAAAGTATATGTCACAGATGTGGAGGCAAAGGGCACTGGTCAAGGACATGCCGGTCATCTAAACGCCTTGTTCAACTATATCAGACATCATTAAAAAGAGCAGAAAATCCAGAGACAAATTTTTTGTCTGAAAATAATATGGAACATATGCATCTGGATGTAGCGGACTACTTAAATTTTCCAGAAGAAAATTTAAATATTAATGAAAATGTGAACGATGATGAGCATGATAATATATAAAATAATTTTCTTTATTTATATGTGTGCTTATGTTTTTGTATCCCGTGAAGATAAAAATAATAATAATAATAATTTGTATCTTGTCTTCCTTATTCTTATATATATTTAACTTATGCAAGATTTTTCATTAAATACACATAAGGTCCAAATAAATAATTACTTTATTATTTCTCTCTTTGAAGAATGGATATGCCTCAAATTTTGTTTGGATCAATAATCAATGGCGAAGATATTTGTGTTATTGACAGTGGAACGACCCATGCAATTTTTAAAGACGAGAAATATTTTTCTTCTTTACTTAAAAGAAAGGCAAATGTTACTATAATATCTGGTAGTGCAAAAATAATTGAAGGCTCCGGAAGAGCTACTATATTTCTACCTAAGGGGACAAAAATCGTTATAGAAGATGCATTGTTCTCTTTTAAATCCCCAAGAAATCTGCTAAGTTTTAAAGATATCCGCAGAAATGGATATCATGTTGAGACACTAAATGAAATGAATATTGAATACCTTGGTATAACCAAGAGTGTCTCAGGCAAGAAATATATTTTAGAAAAATTACTAACTTTATCATCTGGCCTATATTATGTAGAAATTAGTGCAATTGAAGCACATTCGATCGTAAACCAGAAGTTTACTGATCCAAAAACTTTTGTGCTATGGCATGACCGAGTAGGTCATCCTGGATCAATAATGATGAGACGAATTCTTGAAAATTTAAGCGGTCATCCATTAAAGAACCTGAAGATTCTTATGAATGACGAATTTTCATGTGCTGCTTGTCATCAAGGCAAATTAATTGCCAGACCATCGGCCCTGAAGGTTGGCATTGAATCCCCAAAATTTTTGGAATGTATACATGGGGACATATGTGGACCTATTCACCCACCTAGTGGAGTGTTTAGATATTTTATGGTCCTAATAGATGCATCATCAAGATGGTCTCACGTGTGCCTTTTATCATCCCGCAACCTGGCGTTTGCGAGGCTACTGGCACAAATAATAAGATTAAGGCGCAGTTCCCAGATTATCCAATTAAATCCATTCGTCTGGATAATGCTGGAGAATTTACATCCCAAGCTTTTGACGATTATTGCATATCAATTGGGATAAAAATTAAACATCCGGTAGCTCATGTTCATACTCAAAATGGCCTTGCAGAGTCATTTATTAAGCGCCTACAATTGATAGCTAGACCACTGCTCATGAAATCAAGATTACCCATTGACGTGTGGGGTCATGCTATCTTACATGCAGCAGCACTTGTACGTCTCAGGCCGACTAATTATCATAAATATTCTCCATCACAATTAGTATTTGGTCATGAACCAAATATAGCTCATCTACGAATTTTTGGTTGTGCGGTATACGTGCCTGTAGCACCACCGCAACGCACTAAGATGGGCCCTCAACGGAGGTTAGGTATATATGTTGGGTTTGACTCACCCTCCATAATTCGCTACCTCGAACCGTTGATAGGAGATTTATTTACTGCCAGATTTGCAGATTGTCGGTTTGATGAAACAATTTTCCCGCAATTAGGAGGAGAGAAAAAGGAACCCCTGAAAGAAATTGGAGAAATTGCGCGGAAAGTTTCATCACTATCTCATTTTGATCCACGAACACGCACATGTGAACAGGAGGTCCAGAAGATCATCCATTTGCAGACAATAGCAAATCAAATGCCAGATGTATTTACTGATTTGAAACGGATAACTAAGTCACATATCCCTGCAGTGAATGTGCCTATCCGGATCGAAGTCCCAAAGGGACCATCTGCTAGTATCACAGCTTCTGAATCCCAAACACGCCTGAAGCGTGGTAGACCAGTGGGTTCAAAGGATAAAAATCCTAGAAAGAGAAGCATAAGGAATGATAAAAATGATACTACAAAAGGACTTCCTGAAGAAGATCCAGACTTGAGAAATCCTGATATTCCTGAAGAAATCAGTGAAACCGAGACTCAAGTGAATAAAGAACTTCCAATAAATTCTATTGGTGATGAGATAAGTTTAGATCGATCGAAAATTATAGTGGATAATGTTTTTGCATATAATATTGCACTTAGTCTCATGCAAGACAGTGAAAGTATTGAGCCTAAATCTGTCGAAGAATGTCGACACAGAGATGATTGGCCAAAATGGAGAGAAGCTATTCAATCTGAATTAAATTCACTCTCTAATCGTGAGGTATTTGGACCTGTAGTCCAAACCCCTGATGGTGTAAGACCAGTTGGCTATAAATGGGTTTTTGTGCGAAAGCGAAACGAGAGAAATGATATTGTAAGATACAAGGCACGCCTTGTTGCACAAGGATTCTCTCAGAAACCCGGTGTCAACTATGAGGAAACATATTCGCCTGTTATGGATGGAATAACCTTTCGATATCTCATCAGTTTAGCTGTACATGAAAATCTTGAAATACATCTAATGGATGTAGTTACAACTTACCTCTATGGTTCACTTGACAGTGAAATTTACATGAAAATCCCAGAAGGATTCAAATTGCCCGAAGCATGTACTAAGTCTCGGGAAATGTTCTCAGTCAAATTACAAAGACCATATATGGTCTGAAACAATCAGGGCGTATGTGGTATAATCGCCTTAGTGAGTACTTGATAAATAAAGGATATATAAATAATGTCATTTGTCCATGTGTTTTCATTAAGAAAATAGGATCGGAGTTTGTAATACTCGCTGTTTATGTTGATGATATAAATCTCATTGGAACTCCTGAAGAGGTCCAAAAGGCAATTGAATATTTAAAGAAAAAATTTGAGATGAAAGATCTTGGAAGGACAAAACTTTGTCTGGGTCTACAAATTGAACATTTAGCAGACGTGATCTTTGTTCATCAATCTGCCTATACTAAAAAATCTTAAAGCGATTCTATATGGACAAAGCACATCCGTTAAGTACTCCAATGGTTGTTAGATCACTTGAAGTGAATAAAGATCCATTCCGTCCTCCAGAAGAGGATGAAGAACTTCTTGGTCCAGAAGTACCATACCTCAGTGCCATTGGTGCACTCATGTATCTTGCTAACTCAACCAGACCTGATATAACATTTTCTGTTAATCTGCTAGTAAGGTATAGTTCTTCCCCAACGCGAAGGCACTGGAACGGTATCAAGCATATTTTGCGATACCTAAAAGGTACAATTGATACGGGTTTGTTTTATACTAACAAAGGCTGTGCAGACCTTGTTGGTTATGCAGATGCAGGTTATTTATCATATCCACATAAAGCCCGATCTCAAACCGGCTATCTCTTTGCATATGGTGGAACTGCTATATCATGGCAATCTATAAAGCAGTCAGTTGTTGCTACTTCTTCAAATCATGCTGAAATAATTGCAATTCATGAAGCAAGTAGAGAATGTCCGTGGTTGAGATCAATGATACATTTCATTGAAGAAAAATATGGACTGAAAAATGATGTCATGGTACCCTCGGTCATATTCGAAGACAATGCTGCGTGCATAGCTCAATTAAAGGGTGGCTTCATAAAAGGAGACAGAACGAAACACATTTCACCGAAATTATTCTTCACACATGATCTTCAGAAGAAAGGTGATATTGATATACAACAAATTCGTTCGAGTGATAATCTTGCAGATTTATTCACCAAGGCATTGCCAACGTTAACATTTGAAAAACTAAGATATAAGATTGGAATGCACCGTCTCCAAAGTATCAAATGAAGTCTCCATCAAGGGGAGTAAAATACGCGTTGTACTCTTTTTTCCTTAACCAAGGTTTTATCCCACTGGGTTTTCCTGGTAAGGTTTTTAATGAGGCAGCTAATGATGCGTATTAAGATCACCTAGAACTTCCCTTTACATGGACAATTCAGGGGGAGTGTTAAGTTTGAATTGTGTTCATGTAAAGTCCACAATAGTGGTACTTGTCTTTGCTACAATTTCCAATGCTACAATTTCCAATGGCTTTGGTAGTCCACAATAGTGGCTACCATTGCCATATAAATGTACCTCAACATTCCATTTCATTTGTTCATATATACACAGATCAACAGAAGAAAAATAAATACACTACAATATATTATTCTCTCTTCTCCTCAGTTTTAAGCTTTTGATTCCCCTTACATATATTCTAGTTAATTCTAGATTTATTTTATAACAGAATGCAGTAAAAACTAACGAAAAAACAAAACATTTGTATATAGATAGGCACACAGTATTAGTGGACTTATACTACAAGCTGAACCCAATACCTAAAATTAACACAAATTTATAGGTAATGTAGGCATATCTTGAAAATGAATAGAGGGTGAGGGATGGGGGAGCAAGTGTTGGAAGGATATCTTCTAAACATGGAAACACATTCCACAAGAAAGGATTGTCACAGAACTAAGAATATATGCGGATTTGGTTGATTCTTAGGCCAATTCAAATCTGTCAAACCAATGGTTAAGATGCACCCAAGCAATATAAAAGCAGACATCACCCAACAATAACATCACAATTTCACTTAAGCAAAAACCCTAGCTAGTCAATATTTCATTTTGTTAAGCATTGTTTTCAATATAGTTTACTAGTGAAATGAAAAGAAAAAATTGAGATTATACAACGTAATCAACAAGCAAATTGGAACTTCCAAGTCATAACTCTTGGAGTTTACAATAACATCATTCATGTAGTCAAGATACATTAAAACTCCAAGAAAATCAAGGAGGCTAGACTAGACACCACATTGATAAATTGAAGTAGCATAAAAATTTCTGTGTTAGTTGTGCTTATTTTTCTTTATGCATCTTATAAATTGTTATATTTGTTATAATTATCTAATCTACAAGAAAGTCCACTTAGAATGGTCAATTGATAATTCGAACTAACTTTTAAAAAGAATTTAGTTCATCTCTCTCCTTGTTAATATGACAAAAGCAAAGATTATAACAAAATTTGGATTTGAATTTCCAAAAACAAAGTCTATTTCAACTTTATTTCATTAATTACAAGTGCATAGGACCAAATAACAGCGTGACAGGGATAGTAGCAACTTGGTTGGTGCTGTGTATTAAAATAGCCAGACATAAATTAAGCAACAAAATCTTCACAACTTCTTAAAACGACACCATATCTCTCTATACAC
Organism: Solanum rostratum; assembly: GCA_029948455.1. Classification (NCBI taxonomy): domain Eukaryota; kingdom Viridiplantae; phylum Streptophyta; class Magnoliopsida; order Solanales; family Solanaceae; genus Solanum; species Solanum rostratum. The sequence goes on from CM057053.1 coordinate 53,776,005, forward strand.
CAAACAAAAATCATCATCATCAATCACCTAGTAATTAATCTTTTCTCCATAATCTAATCCACTCATTAATATCTAATCATATCTAATTACATCACATATATCTTAAATTAATTAAGAATAAGAATCCTTAGCTTATTCTTCAAGCCACACTAATTATACTATCCCCACTACTACTGCCATTGAAGCCACCGGACATTGTCGGCTGAAACGCCGAGGAATGCGTGGGTACCGACGGTGATTTTTCGTCTGCCGCCCCTACCGATGCTGACGTGGACAGGTTTAAACTGAGATCTGCCATTTTTGAAGGTGGGAGAGGAAGAGCTGGTATTGGCCTAATGGCCTTGAAGGAATTGTTCATTCCTATGGTGAAATTCTCGGTCGAGCTTTCTCCAGTGGCAGGTAAATTTGCCGGCGGCTCAAGCTTGAAAGCTGACATCGGGCAATTGATCATTTGTTTATTGTCTTCCAATTTAGCAGCACCCTGAGGCTACAAAATAAGAAGAAAACATTGGAATCAAATTAGAGGCAGGAAATTTTATATACCATAGGTTCAACTGAATCTATTACTTTTTGATTTGATCATATAGATATGGTAATTGTGCATGTGCAAAATTTTATAAATCCATGGATCTACGATATTATGAGCAAATAGTAATTACATAATTTAACAAGCTTAGATGCTCACAGTATCAGCCGTGATGTCGAAAAGACTAGACCTCCGGTGTCTGCGACTACTGTTGTTTCTCCGGAGGAAATATTTTTGGGCATGGCTGGCTACCTGAGTTGGAGTCCTTGTTTTGACGAAGTTTCTAGAAATTCCTCTCCAATCACCTTTTCCTACTTTCTGCAATCCTAGCAAGAATAGTTTGTGCTCTTTCTCTGTCCATGGCACTCCTAATTAATTTTCAAAATTTAGAATTAACGGATAAGATATCTCATTTGAAAGTTCTGACACTAAACAATTGCAAGTGCAGACGAAGGGAATTGGAATGATTTTTTTCATTAAGTGAAAAACAAATAATTCCTGTGAAATGGGTAAGGTACCTCGTTTACGTTCACGACTCCTAGCAGAAGGATGAACAACATCATCAGAAGCATATCCGGCGTTCGACTGATGTTGGTGGTGCTGCTCAGTGTCCAATAAAGCTAGATTGTTCATGCTAGCACTTTTCCTGTATGAACCACCAGTAGCAGCACCACCTTCCATCACTCTAACACCAAAGAGCATGAACCCCTTCTTGGACGTTCCGGGTTCATGCTCTTTGTTTCCACTCTGGATGAAGAACTCGTTATTAGACATGGTGGCTACGCCTTTAATTTTTGACGAAAAATGGATTGATTGATTTGGTGGCGTAGTCCATATGGCAGAAGGAAGGAAATGAGGGTAAAGGAATGGTTATGATGTTTGGTGAATAATATGATTTATATAATAAAGTATAGTCAATTTTTCAAAAGGATGTATCTGGCCTAGTGATGCTTCGAGGAAGCAACTTCTATTTCGCAAAGGAGGTAGTGCAATGGATGAGATTGTTTTTTTCATAATTAGAAATTTTAAGTTTGGGCCCTGAGAATGGAAATTTTTTTGATAGAGAGTGTTTTCCGCAAATAAAGCCATACGCAAAATGAATTCGAATATAATTGAGCTTCAATATAAATATCGAATATCAAATAAAAAAAAAAACTTCTATTTAGTCTTCTTTTTTATTTTATCTTTTTTCCCCTATTGTCATTTCCTTTAGGAGGAAAGGAAGGTAAAAAATGCCTGAGACTTAGAATCTTGCAGAGAAAATACCGAAAAGGTGTTTTTTTTTCAAGGATCAACTAGTGGTCTTGGAAATTTTCTTGCCTCTTTCTACTAAAAAAAAATTTATACTTAGTTCACATCACACAAGATTCAAATACATTTTATTATCTCCGCCTATCTAAATTATATAATGCTCTTTGACTAGACATAAAATTTTATAATTCAAGAAAATAATTTATCTGAAATAAATCATAAATATTATATAGTTATAAATCAATTCACTATAAAATAAAAAATTTAAAATTAAATTATTATCAAAAATTCAAAAAGAAAAAATATTACAAAAATTAAGAAAAAAAGTAAATCACATGTCCCTCGACCTTTAGCAGTTGAATGAAACCCATGGGCAAGCAATGGATCCCAAAAAGAAATAATTGGATGTAATCCCTACACATTGTGGCTCAATTTCGATACGTATAAATGAAAAGATGGGCATTTAATTGAACACAACAAATTATGTGTCAGCAGTGGGACAAATAGGAAAAATGAGTCTTCTCAAATGCATTTTTATGGTTGCTTCGGGACGTGGCACGAACAAAATGCTTGGAGGCATGCGTATGGGGCTTAATTTTGTGAGCTTTTGTTGCTTCTATCACGGGTGACAAAATTAAATTTAACCTGTTTAATTCGTTAAAGTTTGAACGGATTAATAATCAATTAATTTATTAGCTTAATCTATCTCAATCAAATTGATTTTAATTCATTTAAAATTGAATAGATATGCAACCTAAATTAACTCGAGAGATCTTGTCAAAATATTTTTTTTTTAATTTGATATGTTTTATACAGAATAAAGAAAATATAATTTAATTAAGTACTAAAATATTGAAAAAGAACAAATAAAATAAGTAAAACTTAGCGAAAGTTGGGTCTTGGACCTCTCTATAACTCATTACTCAACCCATTTTGATTCAAGCAAATTCGAATTGAGCTGAGTCTTGATCCGTTTATTGTCTTGACCCATTATAACTCGTTCAAATTTGACCCAACCAACCCAATTGTCACTCCTACTTCTGATTGTAAATTCTTAACATATCTAACGCTCAATGCTTGGAATTCACCTAGTAGATCTTACACAAAATATGTATCAAAATCTTTAGATAATATTATTGTTGATCCTCATAATTTTTTAATAAATAAATGATGTTTAATAATTTTTCCATTTATAGCGATAAGAAAATTGACAATATCTCAAACAAGTTGTACTGTATATATCATTTATTACGATCTAAAAACACTGTAAAGGTGAATATTTCTTAACATATCTTTTAAAAATACTTAGCTCAAATTTACATCTTTACTTTTCATTGGTTCTATGTTTTGTCCTCAAAATTATCATATGTATTATTTCAGTATCTGAAAGTAAATTTTTTTTTTTATTCACGATGGATAAATTTATTGATGGAAGTAACTTGCATGGTATGATATTAATATATTTTAAAAAATTGTGATTCTTTTATTATTTCAAAATGTAGAATGTTAGGATTGATTTGCATTACATAATAAATTTTATATCATTTACATTATTTATATTTATAACATCATTATTGGGTTCTATGGAGTTTTGATGATTGACAAAATGACTTGAAATATATTGTTTAATCTAGTTGTCAGATACACAATCTCAAAGAGCTAAATTTGCAGCAAGATCAAGGTCATTAAGACAAGTGTGTCATAATCATGAAATGGATAGGGCTTTCATGGTACATTCAAGATAATAACTTTTGCTCAATTGAAGAGTTGGAGTTTGACTACAAAAGAAGAATAACAAAGAGTTTGAAGTCAACAAGGAGTCATACTTGAAGAAGAACTCTAAGGCAAGAGAGTTTGAGTAGATGAGGAGAGTTTGAAGAGAACAAGAACTCTATTGAGAGTTGTGTTTAAATAGAGTAAGGTCGAATACACACTTATTGAGCAAAATGACTGTTGGAGCAGTAAAGTTTTGATGGCTGACAATAGATAATGAAACAGGTTGGACTACCCAGTTCTTTCAGCGTACTATTTTCGTGGCAAACTGCACATGCATCACACGATCTGAAGTGGATAAAAGGTGCTGGAGATAAGATCTATAAAGCAACAGTTGGCAAGAAGAAGGATTCAAATTAAAATACAACTCTAATTCAATAGGATGCTTAAAAAGAGGAATTCTATGTGAAGAAGAAGTTCTATGTGAAAAAGGACTCCACTGGTGGTTATCATTAAAAGAGGTCTAGAGCAAATAAAACTCCTATTGATTACTATAAAGTTAGAGGACATGACAGCAGAAAGAGTCACGTAGAAAAAAGAAAGAAGCAGAGAGAAAAAGAGAGATTCAGACACATAAAAAGAGAGAGACGAAGAAGAATAGAAACGCGGCGACATAGCATAGGGCTTAGGCAGTTTTGTTTTCTCTTTGTAATTCTGAACAATTGTGTAATCTCTCAGAGTCTATAACTGAGATTAGTTTCTAGTCTTCAAGTTGGGGACAACTCGAAGACATTGGGAACATAAGCCTAGGGAGGTTTATGTGAAGTTAGGAAGTTGTTGAAGTAGTTTTGAAGGTTAGATTACTAGGAATTGTAATCGTTTGTTGAAGGCTCTTTTGAAGTAGTGAAGTTGAAGTTAAATCCTGTAGAGTACAGGTCGTGGTTTTTCACCCTTCTTGAGCTGGGGGTTTTCCACGTAAAACTGCTGCGTCCTATTTATTTCTGCGTCATTGAAACAGGTTCGATTAACCTGTTCCAACGATTAGGCAAATCCGTAGGGGGTGCAAGACCTAATAGTTGGTATCAGAGCAGGTTTTCTTATTAAAGGCTAGTACCTAAGAATTGATCCAGATGAATACTGCACCACCTTTTGGACATGGAGAAGGACAATCATCTGTGAGGCCTCCTCTTTTCAATGGAACACATTTCGGTTGGTGGAAGGCTAGTATGGAGGACTTCATTCAAGGAGAAGACTACGAACTCTGGGATAGAATTATTCTAGGGCCTACTATTCCTATGAAAGAAGTGGAGAACCAACAAGTGCTGAAAGAGAGAAGGGAGTTCAACGCTAAGGATTTGGTGGCCGTGAAGAAAAATGCCAAAGCTAAAAATATTTTGATTTGTGGTCTTGGTCCACAAGAGTATAACAGAATTTCAAATTGCTCCACTGCAAAAGAAATCTGGGATGCTCTTACAATTGCTCACGAGGGAACTGCTCAGGTCAGGAAGTTCAGGGTTGCCATGCTATTTACGGAATATGAGACCTTCAAGATGAAAGAGAATGAGACATTGCAAGAGATGATGGCAAGGCTCACACTACTTATTAATGAACTGGCTTCTCTGGGAAAAGTGCTTACCTCTAAAGAACAGGTAGACAAGGTTCTGAGAATTTTACCAAAAGATAAGTGGGATGTAAAAGTTACTGCCATTAGGGAAACTAAGGATATTGAAACCATGACATTGAATGAGCTGGTTGGAAATCTCAGAACATATGAGATGAACGTGGAAGAGCAAAAGGAAGAAGTGGGAATGTATGAAAAATTGCTCGCTCTTAGAGTAGTTTCTGATGATGAGGGATCAGATCTTGATGAAGATCAAATATTATTTTTAGCTAAAAAATTCAAAAAGTTTCTAAGGAACAGGAAAGGGAAGTATAAGAAAGAAACAGGTAACAAAAAGTGGTCCGAAGACACTGGTAACAGGAAGTGGTCCGATGACAAAAGCAACTCTGGATGTTACAAATGTGGAAAAACTGATCATCACATCAAACAGTCTCCTCTATGGGAGATTGAGTGGAGAAAAGAAAGGGTTGAAAGAGAAGTCAAAGAAAAAGCTGCTAAGCAAAAGGAAAAGGAAACCTATGCCATGATGGCCGCTTAGGGATCAGGTCTGGAAGATTCTGATACTGAAAATATTGACGAAACTGCTTTCATGGCTGCTGGAGATTCAGATATAGAAGAAGATGACAGATCTGAGGTAAGTATTTCTGAATTGAAAGAAAAGTTACATCTCTTTTCAAAAAGGAAGCTAATCTTGCTGCTTAATGGATTGATAGACGATTTTCAAGAAGTAGCAAATGGAAAGGATCAACTAATTAAAGATTTTTCAGATCAAAAATTTAAAAATCTTGAGATAAAAAACTATCTGGATAAAGCAAAAGAAATAAATGACAAGTTGAAGAAACAGGTTAAACAACTTGATTCACTTGTGTTGAACCTAAAGTCAGAAATCCAAAAGTTAACTGCTGCTGATAAGGGTGAAAGTACGATGAGTGAAGAGCATCAGAAGGTAGAAGCTGAGTTGAAAGAATGCAAAATTGAGTTTTTGTGTGAGAAAGAAAAAGTGAGAAAATTGACCCAAGAAAACTCCATTTTAAAACTAGATTTAGAAAAGGCAAACAGATGGACTCAGTCATCAAGAATAGTGAACCATCTAGGAAGCAGGAGTCACATTGAGAAAGCTGGAATAGGGTTCTTTTAGGAGAATGTTACTACTACTGATTTGTGCTACCTCTGTGGAAAAATTGGACATCCAACTACTGAGTGTCCAATTGCAAACAATGTTAGGAGTAGAAATACATATCATGTGCACAAAAGGAGGCATGAAAATGATAAAAGAAACAGGTCAAGGAACATGTTGCCTACTTGGGCAAGAAGGAATCTCATTCATCTGTTTTACAACTGGAAAGGACCCAAGCTTGTCTGGGTTCCTAAAACTAACCCTTGATCTGTCTTACATGTTGCAGTGAAAGAAAGCAAGCATTGGTACATGGATAGCGCTTGCTCAAGGCACATGACTGGTTATAAGCACAAGTTTCTTTCACTTGCACCTTTTAAAAAGGGGAGGACAGGATGACTATGAGCTAGATTAGAGGAACAAGTCAGGTTACCTGGTCCATCCACTGGACAAGCAGAGGACACACAGTCAGGGGGAACTATGGAATGTTGGATCACATGAGCAAGTCAGGATACCTGGTCTATCCACTGGACTAGCAGAGGGCACACAGTCAGGGGGAACTATGGAAAGCTGAAAATAAATCAGAAAAGATGAATAGACCTGACACTCAGAAAGTTTGTCATCATCAAAAAGGGGGAATTTGTTGGAGCAGTAAAGTTTTGATGGCTGACAAAAGATAATGGAACAGGTTGGACTACCCGGTTCTTTCAGCGTACTATTTCCGTAGCAAACTGCACATGCATCACACGATCTGAAGTGGATAAAAGGTGCTGGAGATAAGGTCTATAAAGCAACAGTTGGCAAGAAGAAGGATTCAAATTAAAATACAACTCTAATTCAACAGGATGCTTAAAAAGAGAAATTCTATGTGAAGAAGAAGTTCTATGTGAAAAAGGACTCCACTGGTGGTTATCATTAAAAGAGGTCTAGAGCAAATAAAACTCCTATTGATTACTATAAAGCTAGAGGACATGACAGCAGAAAGAGTCGCGCAGAAAAAAGAAAGAAGCAGAGAGAAAAAGAGAGATTCAGACATAGAAAAAGAGAGAGATGAAGAAGAAGAGAAACGCAGCGACATAGCATAGGGCTTAGGCGGTTTTGTTTTCTCTTTGTAATTCTGAACAATTGTGTAATCTTTCAGAGTCTATAACTGAGATTAGTTTCTAGTCTTCAAGTTGGGGGCAACTCGAAGACGTTGGGAACATAAGCCTAGGGAGGTTTATGTGAAGTTAGGAAGTTGTTGAAGTAGTTTTGAAGGTTAGATTACTAGGAATTGTAATCGTTTGTTGAAGGCTCTTTCGAAGTAGTGAAGTTGAAGTTAAATCCTGTAGAGTACAGGTCGTGGTTTTTCACCCTTCTTGAGCCGGGGGTTTTCCACGTAAAACTGCTGCGTCCTGTTTATTTCTGCGTCATTGAAACACGTTCGATTAACCTGTTCCAACGATTAGGCAAATCCGTAGGGGGTGCAAAACCTAACAATGACAATTAGAAAATTGATTTTTGAGAGGAGTTGATTATAAAGAAACAGTTTGAAGAACCTGGTCCTGTACTAAGTCTTTCTTCTAGGAAGTTGTTCTTTGTGTTGAGTCTTGATGTCATGTTAGTTCAGTGAATTTATAAACTGAAGTAGGTTGATAATCTTCAAATTTAGGGCGACTTGAAGACCTGGGAACATAAACCTTGGGAGGTTTATGTTGAGTTTGGAGTTTAGGTTTCAATTTCTTATACTGCATAGATTTGTAACGATTTTGTGGAGACTCATTGATTTAGTAAAGTTTGGTTAAATCCTATAAATAGGTTTTGATTATTTACACTTTTTGTGAATTGGATGTTTACCTATTGCGTTTATTTTGTTGAAACACGTTAGGCAACTTGTTTCACTCTTAGGCAACTCATTAGGTCATGCGGATTTTCAATCATGTTGGAAACTTTTTTTCTAGGATTTTTCTAATCATGTTTTTAATTATTATACATAAATTATTAATATGTTTTTTTAAAATTATTTTTATATGAACTATTATACTATTTTACTTATGTTATAAATGAACATTTTAAAAATTCATTAGATTTACATCCCATGCCTCAAAATTTATGTCCCACCCTTTAAAATAGGAGTGGCATGAAAAAGATATATATATTATAATAAGAGTAGCAATAATTAATAGAGTATAGTAAAATTGAGACATGCCTAAATCAAACAAAGATAAAATTAAAATAAAGGATGGTGGAAAGAGCATAGTGACTCTCCACCATCAAAATGGTATATTCTCCAGTCCAGTCCTTTTGGAAAGATTTGGTTGTCTCTATTTGCTTATTTAATTATATTATATACAACATTTGATGGTAGGGGTTCATTTGTGAGGATGAGGAAAGTCATTAACACCCAACTCATCTACTATTTTCTTAATTGTGTGGATGTCCTTTTGGTTCAGGTCCTTGCTTTTTCTTTTTCCCCTTTTATTTATTATTATCTATATCTATGTATGCCTAATATTCTCATGTTCTAACCACTTTTCAAACATCTATTTTTACTAATGGGATTAAAAAAAATACAATATTTTATGATTAAGCTTGGAATCTCAAATTAAATTTTCAACTCCTAAATAGAAGATTCAAAACATATATACATATACATAAATTTTTAAAATATTATTTAATATATATAGTGTAATTTTGCCGCAACAGTTTGGATGAATGCTCTGGACCCTTTTTGATCTATGCATGTCTTCAAGCGTCATTTTACTTTAATATATACAAAAGATTAATTTTTATCAGTCAACACAATAAATTCTTTTTATATAATTATGTTATTAAAAAGATAACTACTTATTAAAAAAAATTGAATTAGCTACCTAGAAATAAATCAAAGTTACTTGTTATAATAAATTGAATTACAAGGTGATAGCGTAAGATTTGTTAAAATGTGAAGGATATATGATAAAAGAATATTTGTAGGAAAAACATACATGAAAATTAAGGTAATTAAGATTTATTCTTCTTATAATTTCTCCTCTCTCCATAAACAAAATAATAGATCAATCAATATTTAAACTAAACGCATAAAAAGATGTAGCCAATAATATAATGGTTGAAGTGAGATTCTTGTACTATGGCGATTTCAATAGAAGTTATTTAATAGTTTAAATTGCACTACCTTCTTTACAAAAGAAAATATCAAAGCTTCTATAGTTTAGTGATATTGATGAAAACCTGTTTAAGGAATTTTCACAATTTTCTATTGAAGCTAGGGTTTGAAGGTTTGGCTAAATTCTTTTTTTCTTCTTTAAATTTAGGGATTCTCACTTGAGGTATTTAGGACTTCATTCATCATGGGCTAGATTCATCAGTGAAGCCTAACTAAAATCTCTCTTTTTTCCAAAGTTTGAGCATGGATTTTTTGGGTCTTTATGATGACATTCTAAATTATTGGATTATAATTATTACATGATTATTATACCTATGAATGCATGAAACTGAAGGATTACATGATTTCCAAATGGATTTAAGTGATTTCAAGTATATGATTAGGACTTGTTGAATTGATGTGGGTTCCTTTACTAATGATCCAAATTGATTTCAATTAGAGATGGCAAGGGGGGGAGGGAGGGGGAGGGGGGTACGAGGCGGGTTTAGAGCTATACGGGGCGGGGTAGGTTTAAAGTTATGTGGGGCGGGATGGGTTGAAGTAACTATTTTAAAACTAATGTCGAACGAGATGGGTTGCGGGTTTAAAGAACCAAATAGGAATTTGAAGAAAACGAAATCTTTGTAATTAGTAAAAATCAAAGATATAAACTTTTTATGTTAAACATTGACTTCAATTTAATATTTTTTCTAAAATTTAAACTAGACATGTTTGGTAAATTGTTAGTTGTTGAAATGTTAATTAGAGGCTTTTAATTATAGATCAAAAAACAATTGTTGAAATGTTAACTAAAAATAGTTAATTAGTTGTTGAGATGTTAATTAGCAAATGTCGCGCCCTATTTTTTCTCGCGGAGAAACGGAAACCTGGACGACGTCATATGCAATGACTCTTTTGGGATTTTTGATTATTGGAGAGTCGCCACCTAATGAATTTGAGGTGCATTAGGACACCATTCTAAACCTAAAATTATCTAAGGGTCAAGATCACCAGAGATCGGATAAGGGTTCTAGTTACCTCGAAGGGAAGGTGTTAGGCACCCTTCGAGGTCCACAAATGTGGGTCCCGGCTGTATCTCGCATTCTATGTGGGGTGAAAAATTATAAGCAAGGTAAATGAAATAATCGACACTTTTAGGCTAAATATAAAGTATTAAACACATAAAAACTTTTTATTTATGATCAGAACAATAAAAAAATAGATACATGATTAGCATAAAAAACTCATTCTTATAATAGTCTAAAGTGATAAAGTTACATGCAATATATATAATAAGACAATTACAAGAAAGTAATAATATAACTAAATGAATTAAATAAAGTAAAAAGAAATATGAAAGGAAATATTTTATTCTACACTTAAACTAAATCACATACATCTTATTTATTACCACAGTTAAAAATATATATCATTTAAAACTTAAAAAGTTATCAATTATCAAATCTACTATCCAAATGAAATGACATTTAAAGTCAAGTTTAGATATGAGGTTTCTAACATATATGACAATAAATAGGATACAAAACTACTCAAGTCATTACTCTATTAATTCAACCAAGAAAAATATATTTTTAAGCTGCTAAATAAAATAAAATAAAAATAGACGGTATTAATGACAAAAGAAGAAGAGACTGACCTAGTTGCTTCTCATATAATGCTTACGGTAGTTGAATAATATGAATAAAAGAAAAAGCTAACCCAAAAATAAAAGTAAAAGTAATAATAAAAAATGCAGAATTAAGAACGAACCTGATTACTTTTAAATCAAATACTTAAAATATATCGTGCAACATAGAAATTTGAATAACTTGGCAACACACAAAGTTAAAATTGAGAGAGAGACTGAGATCAGTATATGACGAAACTAAAGAGGGCCCAATGCGATGTCACTCCCTTTATTTCAAATTTTTATGATCAACCTTTCTAAATTCTTTAAGACAAGATGAAAATAATTATAAAATATTTAAACATAAAAAAAATCATGTAAAACTTCTAGTGTTTAGATTGTAAGAAATATTTCATATAGATATGATATTATTTATTTTTTCTTATTTAATGTTTTATCTATAAATGAAATAACAACATATTACACAAAAATATTGTTATTTGAATATTTAAAAAGATGACAAACTAAGGTAACTATCAAAATTGAATGTTAAAACTACGAAAGATGGTCTTTGTGCTATAGGAAATGCATTTGTATAATCATATTTTTCGTTTAGAAGGTTAAAAAATTAATATAGATCATTTTATGAATGTTTATAAATAAAGATTAAAACAAGAGCATACTACAAATATTCGCTAAAATTTTTTAATGTCAATTTTAATTACATTTGATTTGTGCATAAAAGTAAAATAATTTTATGGATTATTCATTTAAGAAATACAAATATTCATTGGACATTAAATAGTAAAACCTGATAGAATAGAATTTTCGCAGCAGTAATAGAAGTACATTATTATTTTCTCCAATTTTGGAAGAAATCATATTTAGTTTATTCTTTATACTACTTTCTAATACCTTAAAAACAAAATCATATTTAAGTATATTTTTATTAATATACAATCTACACCAACCTGTCATCTGCTTATATTTAATATTCTTCATAGTTAGTTTGTGGTGAATGAATATAAAATGATTGGACAATACGTTGATCAAAATAATCTGTTGACACATACAAGGAAAATAAAAAGAAATATTTTATTCTTTTATCAAAAGTTATTCACGAAGAAGAGAAATTAGTTGTAGACTATTACACTAATTTTTAAGTAAATGAAAAAATAAAATTTATTTTGATGCTATGTCCTTCTTTAAGGATAATTATGATAAATTTTTATTATTTTGGTATCCATATTTATTAGACATAAACAAATACCTCAAATGCTTAATGAGGTTTAGGCACATCAAAAAAATATTTGTTTTGAGTAAATACGGTTACAGATATTTATGAGAAACATAAAAAAAATTTATGATGTTGTGATACACCTTGCTCAAATTATATTAATAATTAACTTTCACTATTTAAATCAAGATGTGAAGACCAAGCGTAACAAGTATAATATACTCAAGCGAAGAAAGCAATTATGCTTCAATGCTTGTCTATGTAAAAACTGACTATAAGGATACTCATCTTGGTTGAGACTAGTAAACGTTCAACAATCAAAAACATGAGAAATCATGACCTATAACACAATTTTTCAAAAATTAGATGAAGTTTATTGTAAGTCAACAAATCATAAAGTTAAAGATTGAAATCATTGAGCATTTTCAAAATAGAATTGCATATATAAATTTAAGTAAATGTAGTGCCTGAGAATTTTAAAATATCAATTAAGAAAATATCTAATAAGAGCGAAAAGGGCTAATTTAATTTCTGCTTTTTAACTGATTGAAATATTTGTTAAGGAATATGTCATTATATGATCTATCTAGTTTGATGGTTGCAATGATCCTGAAGGTTATTTTTTATATTTTTGTAAATTTTTTTTTATCATTTTTCTTATATCGATAGTTTTACCAAGTCCTATTTGATTACTTGTGAAAGTTGGGTTTTTTGAATATTTTAAAAAAGATTAACTTTTCTTAAGTAGTTGAGTTTTTAACGGCTCAAGTTGCTTAATTTTGAGTGTTGGACTACTTTGGAGTTTCGAGTCTCAGAATAGAATTTCATAATTTCATCAGTTCTAAAAAATGGAAATCAATCTAGGAGATTTGTTGAAATCAAAGTTGGAGTTGTACGTGGATTTGAGGTCCAAAGTTTGATATTCAGTTGAAACATAGGGAAGTTTGACTTTGGTCAATATTAGAGTTCATGTGTTTGAATTAGATTTCAAATGATACCATTGGTTCCAAGAGGTGATTTTATCTCTTAAATGTGTTTCGATATAATTTCTGGGTTGTCCAATAGATTTTTGTATTCCCAGAACCTAAGTTGTCCAAGTTGCAATTAATATGATTCTTGGTCAAGGAGACCTTGGGTTCAATTTTTGATGATTTCATTGAGTCCAGTATGTCAAATTTAGTCGAGATGCATATATAGTTTGTGTGGATGGGATTATGAGAGAATCCCGTAGGTTGAATATGAGCTTTGTGTTGATTGATATTTCTCTATTGTGTTCTGCTTCCTAGGCATCCCTCAAGCTTTGATTTGGCCGCTTATGTGATGACCCCTTAAGCGATCTACCTTTGAAAAAGCAAATGGTTGCAAAAGTGATTACTCTAACAAAAAAGCATTGCTTGCTCTTTTTTGAGGAGTCGCTTAAACGCGACCCTAGGCTACTTTTGTGATATCAGAGACTTGATTTTAGGTCTTTTCTCAAGAATATTACCCTTTTTTGCTATTTCATACTTGGGGAATTCATGGGAGGTGATTTTTAAGTGTTCTTTAAAGTGTAATTGATCATGCAAGTGATTTTAAACTTGAATCATCATAACATATTGATTACTTATTATTTTTAACATCAAATCGAGAAATTTGAGTTGAAAAATTGGAGATCTTATTCATGAATCATATTTAACGAAAATGATAATTACGAATTGACTTTAACTCCGTTTCATAGTCCGTTTCTCTAAAAGAATTTTTATGTCCTAAGGAATATTTCATGTAAAAAAAATTAGATTTCAACCCTTTTTTCTGGCATTGGTTTTTTGTGCCTTCTTGTCCATTTTCCTCAAATTTCATGTTAAACTTGGAATTCAATTGTGAATCATCACTTGAATAGATTATGGTGTTTTGGGAATAATTGAATGTGGAATGCTCAAGTATTGGATTGACTTCTTGTCTTTAGTGAGACAAGTTTATTCCCATACTTTATTGAGTTTATTCAAATCTGGTATTTTCCTTCTTTGTGTATTAGAGATAATGGAGATTCAAAATAGGTGAATTATTCATGAAATTACTTTACATATGTCATAAGGTAATGAAATGACTACATGGTAGAATGTAATAAATCGACTCATGATTTAGTATATGATTGATGAAATTACTTTAAATATTTTGAAGTGTTTGTTAATGATATCGATCCTATATAGATATAATTGATTTATTATGTGATTCCCATGTTAAAGTTATGAAGATCCTACATATAGGAAAGCCAATTCCCAACCCTAGGGTATTGTCCTGAATAGCTAATCACAACAATACTAGATATGCCTTAATAAACCAAAACTACCTAACCAAACCCTAGAAGTCAACTGTACAAAGTTATGATAGATACAAGCACACAATTATATATATATATAATTAGAAGAAGAAGAAGAAGAAGAAGAAGAAGAAGAAGAAGAAAAACAACAACAACAAGAATAATAACAACAATAAAGAACAACAACAATAACAATTAGATACATAACTAGGAATTCTCCTATATGTACAAGCTACAACACTGTACAAGGACGAACATCAAAAAGGAAGGACCTGTTGAGTGTCTAAAGCTACAGATGCTCACCAATGTCTCTTGAACAACTCAAAAACCCCAAACTCAACAATTGAAACTATTACCTAGACCTACACTATGAGAAGATGTAGAAAATTAGGGGTGAGTACCAGTAACAGGCATCGAGTAGGAAACATCGGCCAACTCAGTGTAATATTGTAAATACATAAGGTTCAAATATAAAGAATTGCAATAAGTCGAGCAAATCTGAAACTCAAATCAAGGTGTAAGCATGTCTGGAGTATCACTGAAACCCAATTGAATCAACGCAAGTGGTGTGCAATGATACCAACTCATGAAATCTTGGGAGGCCCATATCAAAATTATCCATAGTCTGAGAAATAGTGTTGTATGCTAGTGCAAGTCCCTAATATCTACGCCTATACGCCGACTATCCCCTATAACCCCAAAAGGTACACCCCCACTGAAAGGCCCCAGATCCTTGACATCATTTTGAGGTCTACTAAACATGCCCAGAAAACTGCCAGGCATCACGTCACGAAAGGGCCTACACGGCCCATGTGGACTCACATGGACCGTGTGGCCTCCCATGGAGTGACACCTGGGAAAGTGGGAGGGTAAACAGACCAAGTCACGGCATGTGTGACCTTGGATGGTCCGTGTGGCCTTCCGTTTAAACTTGCAGTGTAGAGGGTTACCTGTACACGGATAGGGTCACGGACCATGTGACCATGGATGGTCCGTGTACCGGTCCATGTGGTACTACTTAGTCGGAAAAATCTTGCCTCTAAGAATTTTATGTCCAGGGCCACGACACAGTAAATGGTTCGTGTGACATTACACGGACCGTGTACCCTACCGTATGCCCAGACGGACCAATTTTAGGTCCATTTCATGAATAGCATTTTTGAGATATTGGTTATTCCAAACATGAATTTTGTCATTTCGTATCCCTCCTAAACTCCATATATAAGCTGAACACCCTCATTTTAAGCCATTATCTCATTTTTACTCCTCTCTCTAAATACTCCTACAAGAACTTCCTCCTACTTCTCATTAGGATCATTCAAGCCAATACTCTCAATTTGAAGTCCATTTCTCCTCAAGTGTTGTCTTCAAATCAGGTATGTGGATTTTTGATCCTTGATCTCTTTCAACCAAGAAGATCCCAAGTCCCTTTTAAACTACATTATGAAATTGTCTACTTAAAATATGAATTTATATTAATTGTTCTTGGTAACCTTGAACCATGCATGTGTCATTTAAGACTCCGAATTTCGAATTATGTAAAGTTTTATCATGAATAACTACTTGGATTATGAGACTATGGATATGCATATCCCTTTTAAAGATGTTATTATGCATGGGTGATATCTACTACCATTTTCTAGTAATTTTATTATAGATTTCCTAGTCTTTGCATTGTATTTCTAATTTTAGATATACTCTACATTACCCATGCCATCCCTAAATCATGCATTGCATCACATTCATGACAATGGTACATGGAAATCTTGGAAATGTGGGATTAAGCCCAATTTTGTCCTAAAAGGGAATTGTGATAGGATTTTGGTAAGACATGGGATATGACAAGAAGGTGATCACCAATATGTCTACGATTATAGCTCTTGGAACATTTTGGGTGCTTGCACCATCTTATATATGCAGATGAGCTATTCCTTGTATAAACTATGTGATTTGGAATTTGAGCCTACTTGCGCATTTAACATTTTGAAATGGATATTTGACTCTCTTGAAAGCATATGTATATATATATAAGTATTCTTGTGGGATGTGTTTGACTTAGCACTGGTGGATTGGGGGTGTTAGGGATATCCTTAAGGTCCCTCTCCCTCTCCTTGAACTATGTGACAACATAGGGACGGATGTTATTCGTCTATTCTGTTTATGATATGACATGTCTTGCTTTGATTCTGCATATCCTTTCGAAAAGCGTGGTCGCAAGAAAGGTGACCACCCACCGAAAAGTATGGTCGTAAGGTTAGATTACCCTTGGCAAGTAATCTTCTCTTACCGATGGGAGGTCCCAATCGGTCAAATTCATGTAATAGCTCGCATGAATTTGGGTTGTCGATTATAGTCCATTATATAGGAGCATTATCGCATTGCACGCATCATGCATTCCATGGCGTATCATATACTAAATTCCACTGCTTATACGATCTTTGGATATTATGTGCCCTTGTCATCTAACATTGATATGCAGGTTCAGTAAGTCATAAGCATTGCATGCCCGCACACTTAGTACATTCAAACGTACTAACGCATACTCTATGCCTAAATGATTTTACCATGTAGGGACCGAGCAGTTTGAGTACCAGCCGTAGGATGAATAGTCCTTCTTTGAAGATATTTTTGCGGTGAGCCCCATCTTTCGAGGGCGAGATTTTGTTTCTTGTGTTCATTATATATATTATTTTGTTGAGGGTGAGCTCGGAACTTGTCCTGGCCTCCGTTCCTTAACTAGAGGCATATGTTGGGTGTTTTGTAAAAACCTTGTCATTTTGGCTTAACTTATAAGAAATGCTCTTTTTGGGACTTGAACTTTCGTTATTTAATTACTTGTCTTTAAAAGCTTTTGAACCAAGCTACACATATTCTGAAATTTTGAGGCTTGTCTGGGGACTCTTGGGCCCCCATTCGCTGTGTCACATCTCGGCCCCGACCTCGGATCGTGACAAAAGGTGGTATTAGAGCCCTAGGTTTATGATGGTCCTCGGAGCCCAACATGCCGTATTGAGTAGAGTTCTATTCATGGGTGTGAAGTGCACCATGCTATGAGTGGGAGGCTACAAAGATGTATTAGGAAATTCCTCCCTTCTTCATGACTTGTATAGTGCTGTGGCCGGTTTATGAAATTTCTTTACTTTCTGGTGTTGTTAATCCCTTTCGGTAAATGCCTCAAGGAAGACCTCCACTACCTAGGCCGACTATGGCTACTGAAGAACAGGCCCCTCATGAGCCTATGGAGGAGCCTATCTCTAACGGTAAATTTCGTACCACTTTCGCCATGCTTGCACAGGCGGTGACTACTCAGGCAAGGCAAGCTAATTTACCACAGGACCCTACGCCCCCATCTATTGTGAGGGATTTCACCTGGATGAATCCTCCGGAGTTCTATGGGTCGAGGGCTGATGAGGATGCTTAGGAATTCATTGATGAGCTCTCAAACATACTGAACATTATGAGCGTCTCTTCTGAGGAAAAAGATTGGCTGCGTACCAGCTGAAGGATGTAGCTCAGGTGTGGTATTCACAATGGGCCATGGAGAGGGTCTATGATGGTAATTTTAAATGGGGAGAGTTTAAATCTGCCTTCCTCGATCGCTTCTTTCCACTTGAGCTGACGGAGGCCAAAATGACTGAGTTGGTTAACCATAAGCAGGGGAGTATGAGTGTAAGGGACTATGCTCTCAAGTTTACCAAGCTTTCTAAATATGCTTCGTCCCTAGTGATCGATCCCCGTACAAGGATGCACAAATTGGTTTCAGGTATTTCTGACCTATTGGTGAAAGATTGTCGGACTGCTATACTGATTGAGGACATGGATATGGTTAGACTCATGGTGTATGTTGAGCAGATTGAACGGGAGAAAATTAAAGAGAAAAGGGCACACAATCCTAAGAGAGCCCGCTTTGATGGTAGATTTTCTGGTGCTAGGAATGTTGGTTTTGGTCGCTTCCAACAGGGCCAAGGTTCGAGGGCTCGGGTGGTTAATGCTCGGGCACCCCCTCCCAGGGTACCAGTTGGTGGTGGACCAGGATATCTTATGTGTGACAAGTGTGGGAGGCCCCACACAGGTGCCTGCTGGAGAGATTTGGGACTTTGCTTCGGATATGGAAGTAATGACCATAAGGTTGCCGATTGCCCTAGGAGTGCGTGCGGAAGCCGAGGTTAGGTAGCCCAAGGTGGGCAGGGTCAGTAGAAGGGTCCCCAAGATGTTTCCCCAAGGAACAATAGGTTCTATGCACTCCATGCTCGTCAGGATGTCGAGGAAGCTCCAGATGTCGTGACTGGTATGTTAAAAGTCTTTGCTTTTGATGTTTATGTTTTGCTTGACCCAGGTGCAAACTTGTCTTTTATGACTCTATTGTTGGTTGTCAAGTTCGGTTTGAAACCCCAGATTCTAAGGGAGCCTTTCTCGATCTACACCCCCATGGGTGAATTTATTGTTGCTCATTGAGTCTATCATGGGTGCCCTGTTGTTGTGTCGCATAAAATCTTTCCATGTGATCTTGTGGAACTTGATGTTTAATTTTTATGTAATTCTTGAAATGGATTGGCTGCATGCGTCTGATGCTTCTGTAGATTATAGAACCCGAAAGGTCCAGTTCCAACCTCCCGGTGAGCCAGCTCTTAAATGAAAGGGTGGTGATTCCTCTATTAAAGGTAGGTTTATTTCCTACCTCAAGGTGCAGAAAATGATTTCTAAGGGATTCATTTACCATATGGTGAGGGTCAGGGATACAGATTCCGAGGTGCCTACTCTTGAGCCAGTCCCTGTGGTGAATGAATTATCGGATGTGTCTCCCAAAGACTTACTGGGCATTCCTCTGGATAGTGAGGTATACTTTTGCATAGATCTTTTTCCAGATACTCAGCCTATTTCTATCCCTCCATACCAGATGGCCCCTGCAGAATTGAAAGAGTTAAAGGAGCAGTTAAAGGACCTATTAGAGAAGGATTTTATTTAGCCTAGTACATCACTGTGGGGTGCTCCCGTGTTGTTTGTAAGGAAGAAGGACGGGTCTCTTCGTATGTGTATCGATTATAGGCAGTTGAACAAAGTGACTATTAAGAACAAGTACCCGTTGCCAAGGATTGATGATATGTTTGATTCGGTTCAAGGTGCCACTCACGTCTCAAAAGTTGATCTCCATTTCGGGTATCATCAGTTGAAGGTTAGGGAATGTGATATCCCCAAAACAGCTTTTCGAACAAGGTATGGGCATTTCGAATTTGTGGTTATGTCGTTTGGCCTAACTAATGCTCCGGTTGTATTTATGGACTTGATGAACAGAATGTTTAAACCATTCCTGGACAGCTTCGTGTTGGTCTTTATTGACGATATTCTCATTTACTCCCGAAGTGAATAGGAGCATGGAAATCATTTCAGAATGGCCTTGCAAACTCTAAGGGAAAAGAAGTTGTTGGGCGAAGTGACCTTCCTCGGGCATGTGGTGTCCGAAGACGGTATCAAAGTGATCCGAGGAAAACAAAAGCTGTGAAAAATTGGCCTAGGCCGTTGACTCCTTCGGATATCACAATTTTCTTGGGTTGGCCGGGTACTACAGAAGGTTCATGGAAGGTTTCTCAACTATTGCATCTCCATTGACTAAGTTGACCCAGAAGCAGGCTAAGTTCATACGATCGGATAAATGCGATAGAAGTTTCCAAACCTTGAAAGATTGACTTACGTCGGCTCTCGTTTTGACCTTGCCAAATGGTTTAGAAGGGTTCGTAGTGTATTTTGATGCCTCGCGGATCAGATTGGGTTGTGTGCTTATGCAGAATGGTAAGGTGATATCTTATGCATCACGACAGTTGAAGGTGCATGAACGAAACTACCGCATATATGACCTTGAACTGGCAGCGGTGGTTTTTTCTATGAAAATTTGGAGGCATTATTTGTACAGGGTCCATTTGGATGTATTCACCGATCACAAGAGTTTGCAATATGTTTTCACCTAGAGGGATCTTAACCTCAGGAAAAGGAGGTGGTTGGAGTTTCTAAAAGATTACGACATGAGTGTGTTGTATCATCCGGGCAAGGCCAATGTTATGGCCGACGCTCTCAGCAGGTTGTCTATGGGGAGTATGGCTCATGTTGAAAATGGGAAGAGGGAGTTGGTAAGGGATGTTCACCGGTTGGCTAGGTTGGGTCTCAGGTTGACTGATTCCAGCGAGGGTGGTATTCGGGTTCAGAATGGGGCAGAATCTTCTGTGGTGAATGAGGTGAAGGCTAAGCAAGATCTAGACCCATCGTTAATTGAGTTAAAGAAGTTGGTTGCTTCAAAAGAGATTGAGGCATTCTCCCAAGGGGGAGATGGTGTACTTCGATGTCAAGACGGGCTTTGTGTTCTCGATGTGGATGACCTTCGAAAGGTGATTATGAGTGAGGCTCACAACTCTCGCTACTCTATTCACCCGGTGTCTACCAAGATGTACTAGGATCTGAGAGAGGTGTATTGATGGCATGGTATGAAGAGGGACATTGCTAAGTTCGTGTCTGAATGCCCGAGTTGTCAGCAGGTGAAGGTAGAACACCAAAGGCCTAGTGGGTTGGCGCAAGTAATTGAAATTCCCACATGGAAATGGAGGATGTGAACATGGGCTTTGTGGATGGATTGCCTTGGACCCGAAGGAAGTTCGACTCCATTTGGGTTATTATGGATAGGATGAAGAAATCGGCTCACTTTCTACCTGTCAAGACTACCTTCAGTGCCGAGGACTATGCAAGGTTGTATATCCAGGAGTTGGTGAGGTTGCATGGTGTACCTATATCCATCATATCGGATCGTGGTGCTCAATTCACTTCCCACCTTTGAAATATTTTATGAAGGGCCTTGGGACCAAAATTAAGTTGAGCTCCGCTTTTCAACCTCAAACCGATGGCAAAGTGGAGAGGACTATTCAAACCTTGGCTGATATGTTGAGGGGATGTGTGCTAGAGTTTAAGGGGAATTGGGATGACCATCTTCCACTCATCGAGTTTGCTTATAATAATAGCTTCCATGCTAGCATCGGTATGGTGTCTTTCGAAGCCTTGTATGGGAGGAGGTGTAGATCCCTGGTGGGGTGGTTTTAATTGGGTGAGATGGTTTTAGTTGGCCCGGATTTGGTGTTGGATGCTATGGAAGAGGTAAAGGTAATTAGGGAGAGATTAAAGGTGGCCCAAAGTCGTCAAAAGTCCTATTCGGATAGTAGGAGAAGGGACCTTGAATTCCATGTCGGGGATTGGGTTTATGTGAAAGTCTCTCCTATGAAAGGCGTAATGCGTTTCGGCAAAAAGGGCAAGCTAAGCCCCCGGTATGTTGGTCCTTATGAAATTGTTGAGCGGATTGGAGGTGTGGTTTACAAGTTGGAGTTACCTCCGGATTTGGGTTCCATTCATCCGGTCTTCCATGTATCTATGTTGAGAAAATTAATTGGTGATCCTAGCACCATTGTGCCTTTGGAAGGGATTGAGGTCGAGGAAAACCTGTCATATGAGGAAGTGCCGGTGGCAATCTTGGATAGGCAAGTAAGAAGGCTTCGCAACAAAGATGTGGCTTTGATAAAGGTATTTTGGAGAAATCAACTAGTGGAGAGTTCTACTTGGGAGGCGGAGCTACACATGATGAAATGATACCCCCATTTTTTCCAATCTACTCAAGCCTAAGGTACTGGGGATCTTCCTTATCAATTGTTTCATTTCCTTGACTTCTTGAGTCTCATGACATGACATGCATATGTGTACACTTTTCTTTACAAATGAGTTGGATGCAATCTTAATATGAGCTTTGGTCTTGAACTATTTGATTTGTGGCATAAAAAGCTTTTGGCACAAACCTTTCATTTTGAGTTGAGTTGTGCATTGTGTCTTGTGTCGGACATATCTTGCCTTAGCTCTAACTTTTAAAGCCTTGTTCTTGCACATTCGGGGATGAATATTCCCAAGGGGAGATGATGAAAGGCACCGGATCCTTGACATCACTTTGGGGTCCACAAAACTTGCCCAGAAAATTGCATGGCATCACCTCAAAGAAGGGCCTACACAGCCCGTGTGGAGTCACACGGACCGTGTGGCCTCCCGTGGAGTGACACCTGGGAAAGTGGAGGGTAAACGGACCAATTCACGGCCCATGTGACCTTATATGGTCAGTGTGGCCTTCCGTTTAAATTTGCAGTGTGGAGTGTTACCCGTACACGGACAAAGTCACGGACTGTGTGACCATGGATGATCCGTGTACCGGTTCGTATGGTACTACTTAGTCCAGAAAATCCTTTCTCTAAGAATTATAAGTCCAGGGCCACGGCACAGTAAATGGTCCGTGTGATATTACACTGACCGTGCACCCTACCATATGCCCCAGACGGACCAATTTCAGGTCCATTTCATTAATGGTATTTTTGAAATATTGGTTATTTCAAACGTGAATTTTGTCATTTCCCACCCCTCCTAGACTCCCTATATAAGCTGAACACCCTCATTTTCAGCCATTCTCTCATTTTTACTCCTCTCTCTAAATACTTCTACAAGAACTTCCTCCCACTTCTCACTAGGATCAATCAAGCAAAGACTCTCAATTTGAAGTCCATTTCTCCTCAAGTGTTGTCTTCAATTCAGGTATGTAGGTTTTTGATTCTTGGTCTCTTGCAACCAAGAAGGCCCCAAGTCCCTTTTAACCTACTTTATGAAATTGTCTACTTAAAATGTGAATTTCTATTACTTGTTCTTGGTAACCTTGAACCATGCATGTGCTATTTAAGACTCCGAATTTCGAGTCATGTTAAGTTTTATCATGATGAACTACTTAGATTATGAAACTATGAACATGCATGTCCCTTAAAAGATGTTATTATGCATGGGTGATATCTACTACCATTTTCTAGTGATTTTATTATGGATTTCCTAGTCTTAACATTATATTGCAAATTTTAGATATACTCTACGTGACCCATGCCATCCTTACATTATGCATTGCATCACATTCATGACATTGGTACATGGAAATCTTGGAAATGTGGGATTAAGCCCAATTTTGTCCTAATAAGGGAATTAAGTTAGGATTTTGGTAAGACATAGGATATGAAAAGAATGTGATCACCGATATGTCAATGATTATGGCTCTTGGAACATTTTGGGTGCTTGCACCATCTTGTATATGTAGATGAGCTATTCCTTGCATGAACCATGTGATTTTGATCTCGTTATTTGGCATTTGAGCCTACTTGCACATTTAACGTTTTGAAATGGATATTTGACTCTCTTGAACTATGTGCCAACATAGGGACGGATGGTGTTCGTCTATTCTATTTATGATATGACATGTCTTGCTTAGATTCTGCAAATCCTTCCGAAAAGCGTGGTCATAAGGAAGGTGACTACCCACCGAAAAGCGTGGTCGTAAGGTGTGGTGTAGATTACCCTTGGCAAGTAATCTTCTCCCTACCGGTGGGAGGTCCCAATCGGTCCAATTCGTGTAATAGCTCGCATGGATTTGGGTTGTCGGTTATAGTCCATCCCTGTTATATAGGAGTATTATCACATTACACGCATCATGCATTCCATGGCATCTCATATACTAAATTCCATTGCTTATGCGATCTTTGGATATTATGTGCCCTTGTCATCTAACATTGATATGGAGGTTCGGTAAGTCATATGCATTGCATGCCCGCATCCTTAGTACATTCAAACGTACTAACGCATACTCTATGCCTATATGATTTTACCATGTAGGGACCGAGTAGTTTGAGTACCAGCCGCGGGACGAATAGTCCTTCTTTGAAGATATTTTTGCAGTGATCCCCATCTTCTGAGGGCGAGCTTTTGTTTCTTGGGTTCATTACGTATATTATTTTGTTGAGGGTGAGCCTGGAATATGTCTTAGCCCCCGTTCCTTAACTAGAGGCATATGTTGAGTGTTTTGTAAAAACCTTGTCAATTTTTGCTTAACTTATAAGAAATGCGCTTTTTGGGACTTGAACTTCCGTTATTTAATTACTTGTCACTAAAAACTTTTGAACCAAGCTTCGTAAAAATTTTGAGGCTTGTCTGGGGACTCTCAGGCCCCATTCGTCGTGTCACATCTAGGCCCCGACCCCGGATCGTGACACACACACAATCTCACTGATAGAATCACCATGGAACCCAACTCTCAGTATCATATGATAAAGGGGTCAAGTCATACGTGGGTGTAAGGCCCTATGTAATGCCCGGTAAAATTACCAAAATATCCCTAGAGAAAGGGTATGCGCATAATGAATCTTCCAATGTGCGTATGGCAAATCCGAGGCCGAATTTGTGATCAACACACAAAATTGAGTGAAAAAATGGTCTCAGTCAATTTTTAGAGCAACCTAATCAAAAGATATTTTTTGATCCGAAGCGCAAAATAGTGTTAGAACGTGACAGGGGCACGTCATGCACCCATCCCGGACTAGCACTTATATCCTTTTGAAAATTTTCGACAGGATTGAGAAAACCCGTGCAAGGGCATGATGCTTCACATTGGTTCCAACCCCTTGACCTAGGCAAGAGGCAAGGGTGAGACACATACCTCATATTACCTTGACTACAAGAAGGTGACGAGGATTTGGCATCATGATATTGCTCGACCACGGGCAGGTTGCAAGATTGTGGTGTTTCGATATCCCTTGACAGTGGGAAGGTGGAAAGGTTATGGTATTCTGATATTACCTTGACCACCGGCAGGTAGGAAGGCTATAACACACTTGGTATTTGGATTGATGATGTCACGCCCCGGGAGGGTACCCTAGGCGTGGCCGGCACCCAGAGAGTATTGCTAGTCCCTAGGCGAATCACTCGTTCTCAAGAAAGTCACACAACATCAACATAGCAGAAGTAAAGTAGTGAACTACCTCAATAAAAGGCCAATGGCCAATGTCAGTCTCAACATCATACTAAGTAAGTAAGAGTACTACTCAATTTTTAAAGAAAACATCAATGTCAGACCTTGACTCATGTCTATGAAGCCTCTAACCTGACTCAACTGTCTCAGATGGTACTATGACAAGCTATGGTTACCTGACTCAATAAACAAAGAAAGCATAAAATAGAAGGGTCTCCTCCGGATAGCAAGGAGTCTCACCAATGTCGGAACTCAAAATCTCTGGCCTCAACGGTGCGTCTGCTGAAGTCCTCTAACTCCTCTATCTGCATCATAAAACGATGTAGTGCCGAGTGGCGTCAGTACGTGCAAATGTACAGGCATGTAAAAACAATGAACATAACAAATTAAGTGCAACAACAGAGGAAAAACATCAACTCAACATCATGCTCCATCAGAATGTCAAATGTCTATCTATAAAAAGAAAATAGAGTAGATAAATGACTCCTCAACCTCTCACCTCAACATCGTCAACACATCGAACTCATCTTAAGAAAACTCGACACAACTCAACTCAAGGAAAATCGACATCAACTCAACCTAGGAACTCGACTAAAAATATCACATAAACATCAAGATCAGAGTTCTATCGAAATGGAACCTAACTTGGAGTTTCTCTAACTGACAACCATCACCTATGAGCCAGTGATGATACAACGAAGCAATGCCATTGCCACATCCATCCAATACCCTGCCTGTGGTAAAGGACATCAACCTCAGTGGATCCTCAAGAAAAACCCCAATCCTCATTTGGGGACAAGAAAGGAGCCATTCGTATTACGGTTCAATCCCCTCTCCCTGCACGGGCCACGTAGTTAATGGGTTCAAGTGGAACTCACTCTTACCCATTTCGGTGCTCAATATTCCTCCCATAACTCGACATGCTCATAAAACCTCAACCTCATCAGTCCTATAGGGACATAATACCTCATCATCAGTCTTTTAGGGACATAACATAATACCTCATTATCAACATCACTCCCGTAGGGACATAGTATAATAACTCAACATCACCATTAGTACTGTAGGGACATGGTACCTCAATATCAACATCACCTCACCTCATCATTATCAATATCAACATAATGGACTCAAGATACTCTTTTAGAAGGTAAACTTCCAAATTTAAGACATCATAAAACATCATTCTCATCAACATCATCATCAAGACTCTCATCAAATGTGAAACACAATCACAACATCACAACATCATCCTCATTAAGGCTCTAGACTCATCTCTTAGTTCATTCTTACACCTTTTTAATAAAATAATCATAGTGTTTTAAAGGAAAACACTCATGAGAATGAATTATGAATATAAATCCAGTTTATGATGATCATCAATTTAGGTAAAGTATATGCATAAAGTAAAATTCAACATGCATGTTCAAAACTCTTCACATCAACCTCATCATGTTCCAAGGCACAATTCAATTTACTAGAAAGGGCGCATGGGAGAACATTCTCATGCTTTAGGTTAGCCTTAAATACCTGGGATGATTCCTAATATAGTTCATTGCAGGAACTTCTGTTGATTTCCTCAACCTCAACTCCCTTCAAGCCCTGGCTTAGTGACTAAGAATGCTCTTGAATGGGTTTTCTTGAAACCCTTCTCTTGGAAAACAACTTTTATTCATCGTAGGGGAGGTTTAGACAATATAGGAATGGAACAAAATGTCCCTCGAAATATTAAAGAAAATTATCCCCGTCATGGAATAACACAGTCCGTGACGCGATCCTATCGCGGATAGTGTTATTTCAAAAAACATCACTCCGTCGAAAAATCACAGAAAAACATAAGTGTGACTCTACGATAGGTTCATGACGTGGTTCCATCGCGAACTCACACTGTTTTTTCATTTTGGAACAAAAAATTATCTTTCGACTCGGTCGCTCTACAAATCGACTGAGTCCCTTCTCACACTCAATTTTTTGTGCTGATCATGAATCCGCTCTCAAATTTTCAATCCGAGCAACAGAAGACGCATTTTGTGCATGCCTTTTTCCTAGGAGTATTTTGGTAATTTACCGGGCGTTACATTATCTCCCCCTTGGGATCATGCGTCCTCGAATGATGAGTAGGAACGATATTTGGCATGAATAGACTCAAACTCACCTCCATACTCACTCATCAACTCACCTCCTCAACTCTTCATCGACCTCAATAACATCTACTCAGACATCAGGAATATACACATCAACTCATGGTAGGAACATCAATTTATATAAAAAGTAAGAATATTAGCTCCGACACTTTCATCAACCTCAGGCACGAACAGGTGCAGGTACTTTCTCCTCATCTCTTCCTCAGCTTCCCATATGGATTCCTCAACAAATTGGTTCCACCACAGAACTTTGATGGAGGCTATCTCTTTGTCTGTGAACCTGTCGATCAAGGATTTGGACTTGGATTTCCTCATAGGACAAACTGTCTCTGACTCCATTGTTCGCCATAGGGATTACCAAGGCAGGATCTCCCAAACACTTCTTCAACATCGAAATATGGAACACCGGATGGATCCCATCTAACTCAGAAGGTAACTCTACCTCATAAGCAACCTTCCTAATTCTTCGCAAAATCTAATAAGGGCCAATATAGCGAGGACTTAGTTTCCCCTTTTTCCGAAACCTCATGACACCCTTCATGGGTGATACCTTCAAGTATACCCAATCGCTCACCTCGAACTCCAGGTCTCTTCTCCTCACATTTGTGTAGGATTTCTAATGACTTTGGGCAGTCTTCAATCTTTCCCGAATAATCTTCACCTTTTGCATGGATTGGTGGACAAGGTCAGGCCCAATCAACTTAGCCTATCGAAATTCAAACCACCCAATGGGTGATCTACATCTCCTTCTTATACAAGGCCTTATAAGGATCCATTTGAATGCTTGCATGATAACTGTTGTTATATGCGAATTCAATCAATGGTAAATGATTATCCCAATTTCCTTTGAAGTCAAGAATGCATGCTCTCAACATATCCTCTACCATCTGAATAGTGCGCTCTGCCTGACCATCTGTTTGTGGATGAAAGGTCGTGCTTAAGTTCACTTTGGTACCCAATCCTTTCTGGAAAGACTTCCAAAAATGGGAGGTAAATTGGGCTCCTCTGTCCGAGATGATGGACAATGGAACTCCATGCAACCTCACAATCTCTTGGATATACATCTTGTCATAATCCTCTGTAGTGTTGGTCGTCTAGACTGCTAGGAAATGCGCTGTCTTCGTCATCCTGTCTACAATCACCCATATGGAATCATGCTGTCTCCGAGATCTCGGTAGGCCAGTGATGAAATCCATATTAACCATTTCCCCTTCCATTCTGGAATATCAAAATTTTGAGCCAAGCCACTTGGCCTTTGATGCTCAACCTTCACTTGTTGGAAATTTGGGCATCTTAAACAAACTCCGCGATATCCCTCTTCATTCCACTCCACCAATAGACTTCTCTCAAGTCGTGATACATCTTGGTGGAGCCCAGATGAATGGAGTATCTAGTGTTGTGGGCCTAAACCATGATCCTCACTCGAATACCATCAATATCAGGGACACATAACCTACTCTGGTTACTCAATACCCCATCTTCCCCTTTGGAGAAGACCATCACTTTTTGTTTCTGCACATCCTCCTTTAATTGGAGTATAATAGGATCTTGATCCTGCTTCTCTTTTACCTCAGTCACTAGGGGCGATGAAGACCCACTCTAAACATTAGTCCCTCCCTCATCATTCTCCTCAAGTTGGACTCCCATTCGATCCAACCTATGCACTTCCTTTACTAGCTCTCTCGTTTCCTCCTCAACATGGGTTGTGCTACCCATAGTCAATCTTCTAAGAGCATCAGCAACAACATTAGCTTTACCTAGGTTGTACATGATGCTCATGTCAAAATCTTTGAGCAACTCCAACCATCTCCTCTGTCGCAGGTTAAGCTCTCTCTAACTGAAGACATACTGCAAGCTCTTGTGATCAGTGAACATGTCCACATGCACTCCATACAAGTAGTGGCACCAGATTTTATGCGCGAACACTACCGCCGCCAACTCAAGATCATGGGTCAGATAGTTCCCTTCATGAACTTTAACTTGCCTGGAAGCATAGGCTATCACCTTTCCTCTCTACATTAATACACATCCCAACCCAACTCTTGATGCATCACAGTATATTACAAAATCTTCCATTCTATCGGGCAAAGTCAAGACTGGTGTGGTGGTCAACCTAGTCTTTAACTCTTGGAAGCTCTTGTCATATTCCTCAGACCACTGAAACCTGACCTTTTTCTAAGTCAATTTAGTCAATGGTGTGGATAGGGAAGAAAATCCCTCAACAAATCTGCGGTAGTAGCCTGCCAACCCCAAGAAACTCCTTATGTCAGCTGGAGAGGTCGGTCTTTGCCAGCTTGCAACCGCTTCAATCTTCTAGCCATCTACTCGAATTCCATCACCCGAAATAACATGGCCTAGGAAAGCCACTGACTTAAGCCAAAACTCACATTTGGAGAACTTCACATATAGTTCATGGTCCTTAAGAGTTTGAAGGACAACTCTAAGATGTTTAGCATGGTCCTCCTCATTCCTCGAATACACTAATATATCATCAATGAATACAATCACAAACATGTCAAGGTAGGGCCTGAACACCCTATTCATCAAATCCATGAAAGTTGCTGGTGCATTCGTCAACCCAAAGGACATAACCAAAACTCAACGTGGTCATATCTTGTCATGAAGGCTGTGTTTGGAACATCACATTCTCTCACTTTCAACTGGCGGTAGCCCGATTTGAGGTCTATCTTTGAAAAGCATGAGGCGCCCTGAAATAGGCTACGTGTCGGGAAGTACATCAATACCGAAGTCGATCTCTTTATCAGAAGAGACTCCAAGTAAATCCTCAGGGAACGCATTTACAATCGGGACCGACTCAGGGGTAGGGGACTCAACATCATCAGATTTAACACGTACAAGATGATAAATACAACCCTTAGAGATTAACTTTCTCGCCCTCAGGTAGGAAATAAATCTACCCTTGGGTGCAACATAACCTCTCTTCCACTCTAGGACCTGTTCATTTGGAAATTGGAATTTAACAACTCAAGTCCTAAAATCTATGGATGCATGGCAAGCATGGATAAAGTGGTACCCGGGTCAAGCAATGCATAACAATTATAAGAAAAGATTCAGAGCATACCCGTAACAACATCTGGAGCAACGTCTTGAGCTTGTCAATTACCCATCGTATACAGACGGTTCGTCCCGCCTCCTGCATTCGCAGTAATAGCCTTCTGATGATTACCCGCAGGGGGCGCTATAGAAGACTGAGCTTTATTACCTCTATCACTCCACGTTCTCATAGGGCACTCACCCTAGAAATGGCCAGGCTGTCCATATGAAAAGAAAGTATTGGTTCCCTAACGGCATGCACCAAGATGCAACCTGCCACATCTGCCACAAGGTGGCCTCCCTCTCGGGCCTTGGCCAACACTTTCTTGGGACTGAGGTCCCTGCACTCTAAAATTTTAGTGACTATAGGATTTCTGATCGTACCTGTTTTGCTGAACAGGTGCACTCGCCATCGGAGGTGCATGGCTCGAAGATTTCTTTTGAAAGAAAGTTCTATCACCCTTATTCTGCTTCTGTTGATTAGGCTCCAATTTGGCTTTCTTACTCTGCTGCTCTTCCCTGTCCCTCTTCTTGTCCTCCTCAGTCTGGTGGGCATAGACCATAAGTCTAGAGATATCCATCTCTGGAATTAGCAATACTGCTTTACACTCCCTCTTTATATGCCTGCCCTCATATCGAGGACCATCACTGGAGCATACCGGGATAGCTGAATGAACTTCAGATTCTACTCTTTGACAGTCAACCCCTCTTGCTTCTGATTCACGAACTCTTCGACCTTTGCCTCTCTCAATTCTTGGGGAAAGAAGTGATCGAGAAAAGCACTCTCAAACTCCCCCCACTCAGCAGGCTCAGCGTCCTCACCTCTACCATCTTCCCACTGGTTATACCAGACATTGGCAACATCCTTAAGCTGATACGAGACCAGCTCGACTCCCTCAACCTCGTTCGCATGCATAGCCCTCAGAATCTTGCGCATCTCATCTATAATGTTTCGCAGGTCCTCCTCAACCTTGGACCCCGTATAGACTGGCGGGTTCATCCTTAGGAAATCTCTGAGCCTGGATGCAGCTGCAGGCTCTTGGGAGTTGGAGCTAGGGGCCTGGGAACCGCGACTATTACTTTGAGAGGCCACCAGCTGAGTGAGCATAGTAATGGCTCCGTTGAAGTCTGCTTCCGAAGTGGAGGCTGACTGAGCAGGAGGTGCCGGTGGAGCTCAGTAGCTCTGGCAGGTCGACCCCGTCTCCTTGTCCTATGCTGGGTGGGGGCCTCTAGTAAGGGATTCTCAGTGTTAGGCACTGAGGCATCTCTTTGGGCAGCAGTGCGTTTAAGAGGCATCATCTGCAAACGCGTAATGCACGAATTAGAAGGGGATTTCATAGAGTCAAACTCTATCGCACGAACTCAGAGCATCAAAGAAGTGTAACCATTCCTAATGTCCTATAGCTTCCTGTTTATGAAGTGTGGTGCACAACACACACATAAACAAGATGCTACTAGACACGGCTTCATAGACTCACTAGGAATCTCGAGCTCTGGGCTCTGATACCAAGTTTGTCATGTCCCGGGAGGGTACCGTAAGTGTGGCCGGCACCCAGAGACTATTACTAGTCCCTAGGTGAACCACTCGTTCTCAGGACAGTCACTCAACATCAACATAGCAGAAGTAAAGTAGTGAACTACCTCAATAAAAGGCCAATGTCCAACATCAGTCTCAACATCATACTAAGTAAGAGTAATACTCAGTTCATAAAAAAACATCAACATCAGACCTTGACTCATGTCTATGAAGCCTCTAACCTGACTCAACTGTCTAAGATGGTACCATGACAGACCATGGTTACCTGACTCAATAAATAACGAAAGCATAAAATAGAAGGGTCTCTTTCGGATAGCAAGGAGGCTCACCATTGTCGGAACTCGAAATCTCTAGCCTCAATGGTGCGTCTGCTGAATTCCTCTAATTCTTGTATCTGCATCATAAAATGATGCAGGGCCGAGTGGCGTTAGTACGTGGAATGTACTTGCATGTAAAATAGTTAAATATAGCAAATTAAGTGCAACAACATAGAGAAAACATCAACTCAACATCATACTCCATGAGAATGTCAAACGTCTATCTATAGCAAGAAAATAGAGTAGACAAATGACTCCTCAACCTATCACCTCAAAATCATCAGCACCTCAAACTCATCTTAAGGAAACTCGACTCAACTCAACTCAAGGAAAGTCGACATCAACTCAACTCAGGGAACTCGACTCAAAATATCACATAAACATCAACATCATAGTTCTATCGAAATGGAACCTAATTGGGAGTTTTTCTAACCGACAACCATCACCTATGAGCTAGTGATGATACAATGAAGTGATGCCATTGCCACATCCATCCAATACCATGCCTAGGGTAAAGGACATAAACCTCAATGGATCTACAAGAAAAACCTCAGTCCTCATTTGGGAAAAGAAAGGAGCCATCCGCATTACGGTTCAATCCCCTCTTCCTACGTGGGCCACGTAGTTAATGGGTTCAAGTGGAACTCACTCTTACCCATTTCGGTGCTCAATACTCCTCCCAGAACTCAACATGCTCATAAAACCTCAACCTCATCAGTCTCATAGGGACATAATACCTCATCATCAGTCCCGTAGGGACATAACATAATACCTCATTATCAACATCACTCCCGTAGGGACATAGTATAATACCTCAACATCATCATCAGTCTCGTAGGGATATGGTACCTCAACATCAACATCACCTCACCTCATCAACATCATGGACTCAAGATACTCTTTTAAAAGGTAAACTTCAAAATTTAAGACATCATAAAACATCATTCTCATCAACATCATCATTAAGACTCTCATCAAATGTGAAACACAATCACAACATCACAACATCATCCTCATTAAGGCTCTAGACTTATCTTTTAGTTCATTCTTACACCTTTTTGATAAAATAATCATAGGATTTTAAAGGAAAACACTCATGAGAATGAATTATTGATATAAATCCAGTTTATGATGATCATCAATTTAGGTAAAGTATATGCATAAAGTAAAATTCAACATACATGCTCAAAACGCTTCACATCAACCTCATTATGTTACTAGAAAGGGCGCATGGGAGAGTATTCCCATGCTTTAGGTTAGCCTTACATACCTGGGATGATTGCTAACACAGTTCCTTGCACGAACTTCTCTTGATTTCCTCAACCTCAGCTCCCCTCAAGCCCTGGCTTAGTGACTAAGAATGCTCTTGAATGGGTTTTTTTAAACCCTTCTCTTAGAAAAATGACTTTTATTCGTCGCAGGGGAGGTATAGACAATATAGGAATGGACTAGAATGCCCCTCGAAATATTAAAGAAAATTATCCCCGACTTGGAATAACACACATCACTCCATCGAAAAGTCACAGGAAAACATAAGTGCAACTCTACGAAAGGTCTGCGAAGCGGTTCTATCACGTACTCAAACTATTTTTCGTTTCAGAATGAAAAATTATCTTTCGACTTGGTCGCTCTACAAATCGACCGAGACCCTTTCCCCACTCAATTTTCTATGCTGATCACGAATCTGCTCTCAGATTTTCAATCCGACCATCAGAAGATCCATTTTGTGCACGCCTCTTCCCTAGGGGTATTTTGGTAATTTACCGGGCGTTACAGATGAGATGTGTTTCATATTTACATTTATGGTTTTATGGCATCATGGGTTCTTGAGGATATTGTAGCTCAGTCCTATCGTGTATATTTATTATGTTCTAAACTTTTTGGATGCAGGGATAGGGTTTTTCATTATTATATGTTGTTTGGATTTCTCTTTCCCAATCGCTGAACCAATTAGGTATATTTCGGTATACTCACTCTTATTCAATTTAATTCATATAGATCGAGCACAAGGACCCGCATAGGGTAGCTGATTCACTCTAGGTTATCTTCACTGTATCCATCCAGATCCTTCCGAAGAGGAGCAGTCTTTGAGTGGCCGTAGGTCTTTGGGATTTTCTTCATTTCCTCATCCATACTTTGTATCAGATACTTTGCGACAACCTTGTATAGTATTTGAGACATGTTTATTTACACTTCTGTATTACTTTTGAGGATCTTGCACTTATGACTCCAGATTTTGGGATTTGTATGTCACGTTTGAGATGATTTCCGCTTAATTTTATCTTCATTTATTTGCGATCTATTTTTGTTCGTGACATAGGAGTAGTAATAATCATTGAACCGGGTAAGATAAATAATAACTCAAACCTCATAAACTACATTGCCTACTTAAGATAAATGTTATGCCTCTCTTGTCCCTGAAGAAGACTTTTATCAATTGTGGATCTAATGAGATTGATCGTCCCTTACACTAGTAATGTATTTGACAACTATGAAAATGGCGGTGCAATATGTTGTATCATCACTAGATCAATAAGTGATAATTGTTATTAGAGAATTCCTCTGATAGTATATGATATGCTTTGATTGAGCTTCATATTGTTGAGTATATTATCAGGCATATTTTTTACTTTTAAACATGTAATGCTTTACGGAGTTTAGTTATGTTTTTGCATTAAGTCCTTTGAGTTGAGTACTTCTAAGCCTGGTTTTTGTTCTATCTGTTTAATACACTGTACATTTTATGTAGACATAATATGACTCTCTATAATTTTATAATGCAGATACATGTATTACTGATCCTCAACCACTGCATCATTGTAGATCATCCTACTTTTAGCTATTGGTGAGTCCTCTTAGCATTTGAGGGGATAGTATTTGTTTATTTTTGTCTCTTAAGTAGTTCTTTCGAGGTAGCCAAGGATCTATTATTGAAACCTTCTTGATAATTTGATAAATTCATAGATTGTGATAGTGTAGAATTGATGTTTCTACTTTTAAGACTTGTTTATTTGAAATGATTTCTTATGATATTGAGTGGAATTCAATTATTGTTTTTCTAAATATATTGTTTATCCCCAATATTTTTCATCTTCATGCCAATTTTTCCTGTAAATAAAACACCCTATTAGGAGTGCAATAAAAATTAGTCATAGATAATTAACTTAAAATCGAAAACATGATTTTTTTCTAAACGTGATATAACTAATAAAGTAATGAATCTTTTACTTTATATAAGCATATTTTAAGTACGAGTATAGAATAGGTTTTATTGATAATTTTCTTAAATTTGTAAATTCATTTTTAAATTTAGATGTGTTATTAGTTTACATTGAAAAGTTTCAGAATAAAAATCATAAATTAATTTGTTTAGTGTTTGATGCGTAAGAGATCATCCAGTGAAACCATAATAAATAGAACATTTAAAGAACAACAATAGTTAAAATTCAATTATAGTAAATATTTAAATTGATCCTATATATAATAAGCTGTTGAAATTACAAAATTTAAAAAAATTAAAATAGCAGATGAAAACTAAAAACGGGAAAAAGGTAAAAGAGATGTGGCGAGTCCTATGACATAACTTAGACATATAAAACATTTATAGACACTAATAGTCCATTCGACAACATGATAATATAAAATGTCACTCATAGAAAGAGAGACACACCAATCCAAAGTCTTTAGATATCGTTGGTGTTTTTATGATCTTGCATTAATATTGTTTAATGAAAGGTCCTCCAATAAAGTCACTGCATTATCATTATTCCAATTAAATATTTCTGACAACGGCAAACTCATCTGTGAAAATGATATAGAAGATGGAAGAACATGTGGGGGGTCCATAAGAGGAATCAACTGTGGAGGAGCCCTCAAAGGATCCACTTGATGAAGCATTTGTTTGGGAAATTCATGTGATGTGGATAATGGAAGTGTTGGTAAAGCCACGATGTGGTTTCCAAGTTAGGAACAGAAAGTGAATCCTCAGTGCTCTCATAGTTTGTCCGACTAGAAAACATCGATGGAGACAATGGAGGAACCATCGATACTTGTAAATCAGTATAGGATAACAAATGATTATTTAGACTCTCAATATTGGACCAACTAGGTATCATCGGTTCTACAATTGATTGAGGGATATTTGGTGTATATTCTTCTTCACCAATCTTCTTTTTTATTGCTTCATGAACTTGTTTAAGATTTCTCTGGATAACATAACTCAGATTGTTGATATCGCAAGGATGCATGTAAATGGGAATTTCATTTTCATTGAACACTTGATACATCTCATTTGTAATTTCCTTCACCCTATTTTCCTTCCTTAATTTTAATAGTTTTTCCTTCATTTTCTCAATCCTTTTCATGATGAGCTGATTTCTTGTCATCATCTTTTTGGATCTATCGATTTTTGGCAACTCCTTAAACTTTGTAAGAGTATTGACTGCAGAATCATGATCTGGAAAGACTGTAGGTCCACTTTTAAAATACCGTAAATGATTGCAGCTATTTCAACATCACAAAGAATTCTAAGTTGTTGCGCCTTTGTAAATAACCCTTTTTCTCTTTTCCTGTATGAGATTTTTCCAGATATTTTCATTTTCAATGAAAGCTAACTCCACTTTCTTTCTTGGCATGGTAGAAATTAGGAGAAGGAGGAGAAATGTGTTTCTTTAAAAGTAGCTTTGTTGTTATTTTGTTTCCCTTGAATAGACTCCTATTTATAGAAAAAAATTTAGATTTTATAAATTCTTAAATAGTTTGAATTGAGAATTTTTAGTTCATAGAAACTACTATTTGGGAACAAAACCAAATAGGAGTATACTACATAAAAATATTTGGTCTTATAACTTTGAAATATATGAAATTCGTGGCTCCAATCTTATCCTAACTCACTTTTTTGAGTCAAGCTTTTCTTGCGGTTTAAATATATATTAGTAATACTCACAAAAGATGCTCTTTGTACTACATGAAATGCATTTGTATAATCATATTTTTCTGTAGAAAGTTTAAAAAAAATTAATAAAGTTTATTTTATGATTGTTTACAAACAAAGACTAAAACAAGAGCATACTACAAATATTCGCTAAAAAATTTTTAATGTCAATTTTTATTACATTTGATTTGTGTATAAAAATAAAATAATTTTATGGCTTATTCATTTAATAAATACAAATATTCATTGGACATTAAATAGTAAAACCTGATAAAATAGAATTTTCGCAGCACTAATAGAAGTACATTATTATTTTCTCCAATATTGGAAGAGATCATATTTAGTTTATTCTTTATACTACTTTTTAATACCTTAAAAACAATATCATATTTAAGTATATTTTTATGAATATACAATCTACACCAACCTGTCATCTGCCTATATTTAATATTCTTCTTAGTTTTGTGGTAAATAAATATGAAATGATTGCACAACACACTGATCAAAATAATTTATTGATACATCCAAGGGAAAAAAAAGAAATATTTTATTCTTTTATCAAAAGTTATTCACGAAGAAGAGAAATTAGTTGTAGACTATCATACTAATTTATAAGTAAATGAAAACATAAAATTTATGTCACGACCCAGGGTCGGGGCCTAGATGTGACACGGCGAATGGGGACCCGAGAGTCCCCAAACAAGCATCAAAGTATCAAATTTCCATATCATTGATTCAAATAGCATCTAAGCACATATAGTTAAATGAAAGAAATCAAATCTCAGGAATCCATTCATTTATAGATAAGCAAAACGAGAAAGTTTTTTTTTTCAAGTGCCCAACATTTGCCTCTAGTCAAGGAACGGGGGCCAGGACAAGTTCTAGGCTCACCCTCAATAAAAGAACATACATAGAGGTCATGAGAAATAATTAGCTCGCCTTTAGAAGACGGGGCTCACCGCAAAAAAGGGGGGTCTTAAAGAACGGACTAATTGTCCAGTGACTGGTATCCAAACTGCTTGGTCCTTACATGATAAAATCATGTAGGCATAGAGTATGCGTTAGTACGTTTGAATGTACTAAGTATATGGGCATGTAACATGAAACGAAAATGATGTTAACCTGCACAAAATGCAATATAACAGAGTAGCCATAACCCATATATGCTAGCACTCAAAGAATCACTCCTTACTTGAATTGTGTAAAGGGAGGGTTGTGCCCGTCCTCATCAATACACATGTAGCTCATGACATAACTATATGCATAGGGAAGGTTGTACCTATCCTCATCTATGCCTTGTGTAAAGGGAGGGTTGTGCCCATCCTCATCAATACACACTTAACTCACATAACCATATGCATAGGGAAGGTTGTACCTATTCTCATCTATGCCTTGTGTAAAGGGAGGGTTGTGCCCATCCTAATCAATACACACTTAACTCACAAAACCATATACATAGGGAAGGTTGTATCTATCCTAATCTATGCCTTGTGTGAAGGGAGGGTTGTGCCCATCCTCATCAATGCACACTTAGCATTTACATACTCATGCAAGTTGTCACCTCATATACCCATATAATTCGTATTCATGTAGAAGTCAAGTTCTTAGTACTATCAATTCATGTCATAGTGGTGTTTAACTTATATCATGCTTTTGTTCGTATATTCTCACTCAATTCTTGTTCATAATCATAATTTTCATCCAAAACATATGCATACACATGTTGGGTTCTAACTCACTTCATAATTTTCATACAAACCAACATAATGAACGCATATGCATGAGTGGTGTGAATGTCATGGTAAAATAGAGTAAAACTAAAATTAGCAATATAATATGAAGTCTAGGAAATTCACAATAAAATTCATATGAAATTAGTAGTATAAATCACCCATGCATAATATCATCTTTAAAAGGAAATGCATGTTCATAGTTTCATAATTCAAGATGGCTCATCATAAAGGGACTTAACATATCTCAAAATTCAGAATATTATACTACACATGCATTGATCAAAGGTACCAAGATCAAGTAGTAAAATTCACATTTTGAGTAGACAAAGTCATAAATTAGTTTGAAAGGAACTTTGGGTCTCCTTGGTTGAAAGAGACCAAGAATCAAAACCCACATACCTGGTTTGAAGATGAACTTGAGGAGAAAATGGACTCAAAATTGAGGACCTTGACTTGAAAAGTCCTAGAGAGAGGTTGGAGAATCTTTGAAAGTGTAAACTTAGAGAGAGTGAGAGGAGTGAAAAGAATGGCTGAAACTTAGAGGAATTCAACTGATATAGAGGTTTAGGAGGGGTGGAAAAGACCAAATTCACGTTTAAAGTAATCAAAATTATAGAAATGCCATTAATGAAATGGACCCAAAATTGGTCCGTCTGAGCCACACGGTTTAGTAAATGCCCCATGTAGCTTCACACAGACCATTTACAAGGCCGTGGTGATGGACTTAGAATTTTCAGCGATTGTTTCAAGCCAAGGGCTTCCAACGGAAGGTCGTACGAACCGTGTGATGCTTCACGGGCGTACAAGGGTCCGTATGAAGGTACCAAAGCAAGAGAAACACTTAGAAACAATTTGGCAAAAAAATTCATAGGCCACCCGAGCCTCATGGACAGTTTGCTGCCACACAGTCCGTGTAGCTTGCCGTATGGCTTGCCTGCACAGACAGGCTGAACGAAAATAGGCATAACTCCTTGGTCCGAGCTTGGAATTAGGTGAAACTAGGTGCATTGGAAAGATAATTCAAAGAGATATAGTTTGATATATTATAGGACACCTATTTAGTTTTGTACTAAGAGATATGACTATTTAAAATTGACCCTTCTACCGAATCATATGAAGAACCTTTGGGTTTAGTGTCGAAGAAGTTTTGGAATATAAAAAGGGTTTTAAAGGTCATAAAAAGCCTTGGGGATGAATCAAAATATCAAAAACACCTTAGTAAAATGGATCTTTAAATTTCATGAAGGACTTGACACGGTTGGCTTCATGGGCCGTGAAGCTCTTCACGGTCCGTGAAGTCTCCCGTCTAGCCCAGAGAGGTTTTACGAAAATGGGTATAACTCCTTGCTCCGAACTTGGAATAAGGTGAGACCAGATGCGTTGGAAAGATAATTCAAAGAGATTCGGTTTGATATATCGTGGACCGCCCAGTTCGTTTTGAGCTAAGAGATATGCTCACTCAAAGATGACCCTCCTATCGGTACTTGAGATGAACTTAGCCAAGGGAATTTCTTTGAACTCGACTTGATGTAGGAGACCCATGATGATCATAAACAACATAGATAAGCTTTAATTGAAGGCTTAAAAGTGAACTTAGCTTGAGCATGAAAATCTCATTCTTAGAATTATTTCACTTCGAAA
Organism: Solanum rostratum; assembly: GCA_029948455.1. Lineage (NCBI taxonomy): Eukaryota > Viridiplantae > Streptophyta > Magnoliopsida > Solanales > Solanaceae > Solanum > Solanum rostratum. Next base: position 53,816,725 of record CM057053.1, read on the forward strand.
GCCTTACGGATGACCTCACGGGCCGTGCCACCCCACACGGGCCGTGTAATCATGCTTGGTCCAAAACTTTTCCGAAACCAATTTTTATGCTACCTTGAGGTCATACAAAATTCTGGGTTCTTACAATTTATTTTGATGCTATGTCCTTTTTTAACGATAATTATGATAAATTTTTATTATTTTAGTATCCACATTTATTAGACATAAACAAATACCTCAAATGCTAAATGAGGTTTAAGCACATTAAAAAAATATTAGTTTTGAGTAAATATGGTTACAGATATTTATGAGAAACATAAAAAAAATTTATGATATTGTGATTCACTTTGCTCAAATTATTTTAATAATTAACTTTCACTATTGAAATCAAGATGTGAAGACCAAGCGTAACAGGTATGATATACTCAAGCGAAGAAAGCAATTATGCTTCAAAGCTTGTGTATGTAAAAACTGACAATAAGGATACTCATCTTGGTTGAGACTAGTAAACGTTCAACAATAAAAAACATGACAAATCATGACTTATAACACAATTTATCCAAAATTAGATGAAGTTTATTGTAAGTCAACAAATCATAAAGTTAAAGATTGAAAACATTGAACATTTTCAAAATAGAATTGCATATATAAATTTAAGTAAATGCAGCGGCTGACAATTTTAAAATATCAATTAAAAAAATATCTAATAAGAGCGAAAAGAACTAATTTAATTGCTGCTTTTTAACTGATTGAAATATTTGTTGAGGAATATGTCATGATATGATCTATCTAGTCTTGATGGTTGCAATGATCTTGAAGGTTATGTTTTATATTTTTGTAAAAAAATTTATCATTTTACTTATATCGATAGTTGTCCCAAGTCCTATTTGATTACTTATGAAAGTTGGGTTTTTTGAATATTTTGTAAAAAAGATTAGTTTTTGTTAAGTATTTGAGCTTTTAAAGGTTCAAGTTGCTTAATTTTGAGTGTTGGACTATTTTGGAGTTTCAAGTCTCAAAATAGAATTTCATAATTTCATCAGTTCTAAAAAATGGAAATCAATCTAGGAGATTTGTTGAAATCAGAGTTGGAGTTGTATGTGGATTTGAGGTCCAAAGTTTGATATTCACGTGCTTGAATTAGATTTCAAATGATACCATTGGTTCAAAGAGGTGATTTTATGTAATGACCCGTTAGGTCATTTTAAAAATAAATCCTCTCTTTTATAAAAGATTATTCTTGTAATTTTTTTTAGGTAATTTTGGACTATTCGATAATTACGGTCATTTAGTTGACGTATAATTTTAGATTGGTAGATTAAATTAATAATTTTAATTAATATCCTATACTATTTATCCCATATTCATCAAAAATAGGCTAATAAAATTTATCACTTTTAGTATATTAAAATAAGTAAATAAATAAATAAGAAAAAAAGGAGAATTTTTTTTAAAAAAAAAATTATATAGGTTGAAAGGGCTGCGCAGCACGGCAACAGCCCCATGAAATCCCCAAAACAGAGAACAATTCCAACGAAAAAAAAGTGAACACAGAAAAGAAAAAAAGAGGTGTGGGAAGGAAAAGAAAGAAAAAGAAGAGAAGAAAAATTATGATTTTCGTCCCAAAACATCAAGGTAATTATTCTCATCCTTTCTATTAAGTTTTCATGAGATTATGAATAAATTTTTAGGGTAGAAACGTGTATAATTTATGTTAAATTAAGAAAATATAGCCCTAGGTTTCTTAGAATAAAATTTTTGATTTGGGGATCGACTGATGATCCATTTTTGCTGAAATTTAATATATGAGTTTATCTTATGATGGATAAACATAATTTGAAAGAAAATTTCAGATTTGAATTTAAGGGCTCGGGGGTGACTTTTTGACCCGATTTTTGAAAAAAAATATATAGCAATATGGGTGTCATTGGATTCGTATTCTTATGTATATTATGTATTTGAACAGATTTTGATCATCTAAAAGCATTACGAAAGACTCAAAATTCGGAGTGTTATTCTATTAATTGAGGCAAGTGGACTTTCAAAACTTTGTAATTCTCGTAGAATTCTCAAATTTTCCTTTCTCCTATGTGTGATTCATGAAATATTTTTAATGTTATAAATATGAGGTGTTTAAATGTAAATGTGAATGGGATATTATGACACCTAAATTGAAAATGTGGTTAAGTGGTGTGAATTATAGTATTGAGATATATTATTGTGGTTGGTAATGTGTGGTGTTGTAACACCTGAATCGAAAATGTGGTTAAGTGATGTGAATTCTATATTGAGATATGTGGTTGTGGTTGGTGATTATGAGTGGATTTGTTTATGGACTTCATCTTATATTCATTCATTCTATGTAACATATTTTTGCATTGGTTTTGGATATTGATATGAGTGAGATGGTAAAAATTGGGGCCGAGGTCTTTATCGGTCGAGATATAATGCCGAGGTCTTTGCTGGAGATGATAATATGCCGAGTCTTTGCTGGCGATGATAATATGCCGAGGCCTTTGCTGGCGATGATAATATGCCGAGGTCTTTACTAGCGATGTTGTGATGTTGAGATATTTTTAGTGATATTGTGATGCCGAGGTCTTTGTCGGCACTGATAATATGCCGAGGTCTTTACCGGCGATGTTGTGATATTGAGGTATTTTTCAATGATATTCTGATGCCGAGGTCATTACCGGAGATTATTGCATAAGCATTGCATTTCATCCTTGCATATTCTTGTGTGGCATGATGTTGTTCCTGTGTTTGACTATGTTATCACTTGTTAGTTGTGGCCGGCGATGAATTGTGACATTGTGAAAATTATCTTTATTATGTATTATGTGTTGCTGGGTTGGACTGATTTTCCGTGCAGGTTATAGTTGTGGAGGTCGGTTGGGATGAAAGGAGTTTTTGTATTCTATTGAACTTGCTTTGTTTTGATAGTTGACTTGCTGGGTACCATGTGGTTGGTACTCACCCCTCGCTTCTATATTTTTGTAGGTTATGCACTCGGATCTTTGTGATACTCTCTCTTCTTTTTTTTATCCAAGGCTTTCTTTGGAGATTAGTGAGGTAGCTATTGGTCATCTCAGCGAGCCTCATCCTCTTATTTATGATCTTGTTCTACTTTAGAGACAACATAATTTGTGACTTGTATTTTTTTCAAATCCATTGTAACACATTAGAGGCTTATGCACGTGACAACCAGGTTTTGGGGGATCTTAATTAAGTTGATTTATTATCGGTACTTAAAATTTTCACTTTGTATTATCCTTCCATATTTTATGGTTATAATTGGGCTTTAGGCTGACTTGTCTTTGTGGGATAAGACGAGTGCCATCACGTCCATTTTTGGGTCGTGACTTTTTATCTCTTAAATGTGTTTCGATATAATTTCTGGGTTGTCCAATAACATTTTTGTATTACCAGAACCTATAATGTCCAAGTTGCAATTAATATGATTCTCGGTCAAGGAGACCTTGGGTTCAATTTTTGATGATTTCATTGAGTCCAGTATGTCAAATTTAGTGGAGATGCATATATAGTTTGTGTGGATGGGATTATGAGAGAATCCCGAAGTTTGATGATGAGTTTTTGTGTTGAGTGATATTTCTTTATTGTGTTTTGGTGCCTAGGCATCCCTCAAACTTTGATTTGGCCACTTAAGTGACGACCCCTTAAGTGATCTACATTTGACAAAGAAAATGGTTGCTAAAGTGATTACTCTAACAAAAACATAATGCTTGCTCTTTTTTGAGGAGTCGCTTAAGCGACCCTAGGCTACATTTGTGATATCTGAGACTTGATTTTAGGTCTGTTCTGAAGAATTATACCCCTTTTTGCCTTTTCATACTTGAGGAGCTCATGGGAGGTGATTTTTAAGTGTTCTTTAAAGTGTAATTGATCATGCAAGTGATTTTAAACTTGAATCATCATAACATATTGATTACTTATTGTTTTTAACATCAAATTGAGAAATTTGTATTGAAAAATTGGAGATTTTATTCATTAATCATATTTAAGATTTACGAATTGAATTTAACTCCGTTTCATAGTACGTTTCTCTAAAAGATTTCTCATATCCTAAGTTGTATTTCACGTAAAAATTTCAACCCTTTTTTCCGGCATTGGTTTTTGGAGCCTTTTTGTCCATTTTCATCAACTTTCATGTTAAACTTGGAATTCAATTGTGAATCATCACTTGAATAGATTATGGTGTTTTGGGAATAATTGAAAGTGGAATGCTCAAGTATTGGATGCACTTCTTGACTTTAGTGAGACAAGTTTATTCCTATACTCTATTGAGTTTATTCGAATCCGGTATTTTCCTTCTTTGTGTATTGGAGGTAATGGAGATTCAAAATGGGTGAATTATTCATGAAATTACTTTACATATGTCATAAGGTAATGAAATGACTACCTGGTAGAATGTGATAACTACACTCATGATTTAGTATATGATTGATGAAATTACTTTAAATATTATGAAATAAGTGTTAATGATATCGATCCTATATAGATATAATTGATTTATTATGTGATTCCCATGATCAAAATTACGAAGATCCTACCTATAGGAAAGCAAATTCCTAACCCGAAGGTACTTGTCCCAAATAGCAAAACACAACAATACTAGATATGCCTTAATAAACCAAAACTCCCTAACCAGACCCTAGAAGTCGGACTGTACAGAGTTATGATAGATACAAGCACACAATTATATATATATATATATATATATATATATATATATATGTAATAAGAAGAAGAAGAAGAAGAAAAAAGAACAACAACAACAACAATTAGATACATAACTAGGAATTCTCCTATATGTACAAGCTATAACAATGTACAAGGCCATTGTCTAGATATAAAGGATGAACATAAAAAATGAAGGAGAATGTTGAGTGTCTAAAGCTGCTGATGCTCACCAATGTCTCTTGAACCACTCACAAACCCCAAACTCAACAATTGAAACTATTACCTAGACCTACACTATGGGAAGATGTAGAAAATTAGGAGTGAGTACCAGTAACAGGCACCGAGTAGGAAGCATCGACTGGCTGAGTGTAATATTGTAAATACATAAGGTTCAAATATAGAGAATTGCAATATGTCAAGAAAATATGAAACTCAGATGAAGGTGTCAGCATGTCTGGAGTATCACCGAAATCCAATTAAAGAAACACAAGTGGTGTGCAATGATACCAACTCATGAAATCCGATGAGGCCCATATCAAAATTGTCCCCAGTCTGAGACATAGTGTTGTATGCTGGTGCAGGTCCCTAATATCAATGCCTATACGCCGACTGTCCCCCATAAGCCCAGAAGGTACACCCACACACAATCTCACTGACAGAATCACCATGGAACCCAACTCTCAATATCATATGATAAAGGGGTCAATTTATACGTGGGTGTAAGGATCTATGTAATGCCCGGTAAAATTATCAAAATATCCATAGTGAAAGGGTATGCGCGTAATGCATCTTTCAATGCCTGGAAAATCTGAGGTCAGATTTGTGATCATCACATAAAATTGAGTGGGAAAATGGTCTCGGTCGATTTTTAGAGTGACCTGATCAAAAGATATTTTTTGATCTGAAGCGCAGAACAGTGTTAGTACGCGACTGGGGCGCGTCGCCCACCCATCCCGAAATAGCACTTATATCCTTTTGAAACGTTTTGACGGGATTGAGAAAACTCATTCAAGGGCATGATGCTTCACATTGGTTCCAACCCCTTGACCTAGGCAGGAGGCAAGGGTGAGACTCATACCTCATATTACCTTGACCACAGGCAAGTGACAAGGATTTGGCATCATGATATCGCTTGACCACGGGAAGGTTGCAAGGTTGTGGTGTTTCGATATCCCTTGACCGTGGGAAGGTAGAAAGTTTATGGCATTCTGATATTACCTTGACCACAGGCAGGTAGCAAGGCTATAATACACTTGGTATTTGGATTGATGAGATGTGCATCATATTCACATTTATGGTTATATGGCATCATGGGTTCTTGAGGATATCGTAGCTCAGTATTATCGTGTATATTTATTGTGTTCTAAATTTTTTTGATACAAGGATAGGGTTTTTAATTATTACATGTTGTTTCGATTTCTCTTACCCGATCGCTGAACCAATTAGGTACATTTCGGTGTACTCACACTCTTATTCAATTTCATTCATATAGGTCGAGCACAAGAACCCACATAGGGTAAGCTGATTCACTCTAGTTGATCTTCACTGTATCCATCCAAATCCTTCCGAAGAGGATCAGTCCTCGAGTTGTCGTAGGTCTTTGCGATTTTCTTCATTTCCTCTTCCATACTTTGTATCAGATGCTTTGAGACAACCTTGTATGGTATTTGAGACTTGTTTATTTACACTTCTGTATTACTTTTGAGGATCTTGCAATTATGACTCTAGATTTTGGGATTTTTCTGTCATGTTTGAGATGATTTCCGCTTAATTTCATCTTCTTTTATTTGCGATCTATTTTTGTTCGTGACATAGGAGTAGTATTAATCATCGAACTGGGTAAGATAAACAATAACTCAAACCTCATAAAATATGTTGCCTACATAAGATAAAGGTTATGCCTCTCTTGTCCTTGAAGAAGACTTTTATTAATTGTGGATCTAATAAGATTGATCGTCCCTTACACTAGCAATGTATTTGACAACTATGGCAATGGCGGTGCAATATGTTGTATCATCACTGCTCAATAAGTGATAATTGTTATTAGAGAATTCCTCTGATAGTATATGGTATGCTTTGATTGAGCTTCATATTATTGAGTATATTTTAAAGCGTAGTTTTTACTTTCAAACATGTAATGCTTTACGGAATTTAGTTATCTTTTTGCATTAAGCCCTTTGAGTTGAGTACTTCTAAGCCTGATTTTGTTCCGTCTGTTTTATACACTGTACATTTTATGCTCAAACATAATTTGACTCTCTATAATTTTATAATGCAGATAGAGGTATTACTGATCCTCAACCACTGCATCATTGTAGATCATCCTACCTTTAGCTATTGGTGAGTCCCCTTAGCATTTTAGGGGATAGAATTTATTTATTTTTGTCTCTTAAGTAGTTCTTTAGAGGTAGCCCAAGATCTATTATTGAATATTGTAGTGTAGAATTGATGTTTCTATTTTTAAGACTTTTTTATTTAAAATGATTTCTTATGATATTGAGTGGAATTCAATTATTATTTTTTTAAAACTATTGTTTGATTAGGTTATTGAATTGGTTATTCCACTTGAAGATCTCCTAATTATTGATTTAAGTCGTCCACAAAATTATTGGATGAGTGATCGGGGCATGTGGTTCGCTTGAAAACCATCAATGGTTGTTGAATGCTGGCCTTGTTTAAGGTACTCTCCTTTGGGTTGATTTTTAAATTGTTTATCCCCAATATTTTTTATCTTCATGCCAATTTCTTCCTACAAATAAAATACACTATTAGGAATTCTATAAAATTCATGCTAAAAAGAAAAAAGTTAAAGTAATAAATATGAGACAAATAACGACTAAAAATATACATTTTAGCCTAAAATCAAATTTTTATATCTTTGGAATGTTTAAATAAACAACAAAATCCTTTTTTGTGCTACAAAATTCTCGACTTAAAAAAGAATAACAACCAAATTTAAATAATTTAAAGAAAACGTAAATGTGATGATATAATTTTATGTTTTAGGAGTGAAATAAAAATTAGTCATAGATAATTAACTTAAAATAGAAAACTTGATTTTTTTCTAAACGTGATATAACTAATAAAGTAATGAATCTTTTACTTTATATAAGCATATTTTAAGTACGGATAAAGAATAGGTTTTATTGATAATTTTCTTAAATCTGTAAATTCATTTTTAAATTTAGATGTTTTATTAGTTTACATTGAAATTTAGATGTTTTATTAGTTTACATTTAAAATTTTGTAAAAAAGTTTAGTTTTTGTTAAGTAGTTGAGTTTTTACAGGCTCAAGTTGCTTAATTTCGAGTATTGGACTACTTTGGAGTTTCTAGTCTCAGAATAGAATTTCATAATTTCATCAGTTCTAAAATATGTAAATCAATCTAGGGGATTTGTTGAAATTAGAGTTGGAGTTGCATGTGGATTTGAGGTCCATAGTTTGATATTAAGATGAAACTTAAGGGAAGTTTGACTTTAGTACTAGTAGTAGTAGTAGCAGCTGTAGTAGTAGCAGTAGCAGTAGTAGCATCAGTAGTAGCAGTAGTAGTAGTAGTAACAATAACAACAACAACAACAACAACAACAACAACAATAACAACAACAATAATAATAACAATAACAATAATAACAATAACAATAATAACAATAATAACAATAATAACAATAACAATAATAAGAATAATAACAACAATAACAACAACAACAACAACAAGAAGAGAAGAAGAAGAAGGAGGAGGAGGAGGAGGAGGAGGAGGAGGAGGAGAGGAGGACGAAGAAGAAGAAGAAGAGGAGGAAGAAGAAGAAGAAGAAGAAGAAGAAGAAGAAGAAGAAGAAGATACATAACTAGGAATTCTCCTATATGTATAAGCTTTAGTGTCTAAAACTGTTGATGCTCACCAATGTCTCTTGAATCACTCACAAACCCCAAATTCAACAATTGAAACTATTACCTAGACCTACACTATGGAAAGATGTAGAAATATAAGGGTGAGTACCAGTAACATGCACCGAGTAGGCATCATCGGCCGACTGAGTGTAATATTGTAAATATATAAGGTTCAAATATAGAGAATTGCAATAAGTCGAGCAAATCTGAACTCAGATCAAGGTGTAAGCATGTCTGGAGTATCACAGAAACCCAATTAAACCAACGCAAGTGGTGTGCAATGATACCAACTCATGAAATCCAAGGATGTCCATATCAAAGTTGTCCCTAGTCTGAGACATAGTGTTGTATGCGGGTGCAAGTCCCTAATATCTATACCTATACGCCTACTGTCCCCCAAAAGCCTAGAAGGTACACCCACACACAATCTCACTGACAGAATAACCACGAAACCCAAAAGAATCACCATGATACCCAAATCTCAATACCATATGATCAAGGGGTCAAGTCTACGTGGGTGTAAGGCCCTATGTAACACCCGATAAATTTACCAAAATATCCCTAGAGAAAGGGTATGCACATAATGCATCGTCTGATGCTCGTATTGGCAAATCTTAGGCTGGATTTGTGATCAGCACAAAATATTGAGTGGGAAAATGGTCTCGGTCGATGTTTAGTGCGACCTGATCAAAAGATAATTTTTTGATCAGGGGCGCGTCGCTCACCCATCGTGGACCAATGCTTATATCCTTTTGAAAATTTTCGACGTCATTGAGAAAACTCGTTCAAAAACATCTTTCTGAAAATACATTGTGAGCGATTAGTCTGCCTCACGGACTGTGTCCTTTCTGAGTTGAGAATTTCTAAATTATTGTAAGGGGCATTCTGATCAATTCCCCATACCTCCTAAACTCTATACGTGATCTAATAAGGTCGTTTCAACGTAAAAAGGGTCTAAAACCTCCATTCTAAGTCGTATTCCAATATTCTATTAAGGCTAGGGCTTGAGGAGAGAACAGAAGAGCTTGAGTTTGAGAGAATTGAGAAGAAATCATTTATGTGCTTGATTGATCGCTGCATCCCAGGCATGTAAGGCTAAACTAAGAACATGAGACTTTTCTCTCATGTTCCCCATAGAGGTCATAGATGAGTTGATGGTTCAAGATTCTACATGCATGAATTTTGATAGTGTAACCTGAAAAAAAACTGATTTGAAATTACATATTTTCCAATGTTGATGATCATCATACTATTTGTTTTCTTGAATTGAACATGCTTCATGAGAACTTGCATAACCCTACATGACTAATTTGAGAGCATGCATAACGACCTTGAGAATTGAGTCTAGAGCCTTGAATTGAGATAGTTGATTACAATGATGAGTTGATGGAATTTGATTGTTTTATGAGTCTCTACAAATGAACTCTACTGATGTGTCTATTCTATTGTTTCCTAATGATTGTTTTATATCTTGAGTCATTGATGAGATGGATTGATGAGAGGGTTAAAGTCCCTATCAGATACCGATCATTGACGGGGAGTGAGTCCCTACAAGATTGGTTAAGATGGAGGTTTTATGAGCATTATGTCATGGGAGAAGCATCGAGCACCGAAAGAGTGAGAGTTAGTTCGACTCAAACTCGTCAAAATACATTGCCAAACGTAGGAGAGGCATAGAACCATCACATATATTATGGTTCCCCTTGTGAGTAGTGGTCCTTGAAAGCAATAGAGGACCTATTGAGTCGACGCCATATTCAGTAAGCTGATATGGTTTCTGAGAGATCCCTACCTAGCCAGTTTGGAACCACTATGGCAACATCAGGATGATTGTTGTACATTCACTGGATCATAAGTGAGTGTTGTCAGATAAGAAAAACTCCCATAAGTTTGCTACCTTGAGTACTCTAAGTTGAGATGAGTTGAGATGAGACGACAGGAGGTGAGCTCCTCTGAGATGAGATAAGAGGAGGTGAGCTCCTTTAAGATGAGTTTAAGACTATTGATGTGTTTGAGTTATTGATGTGTCACTTGTCTGCTCTTTATTCTTTCATAGATGGACATTTGACGACTTGATGCGATTTGATGTTTATTTTGAGTTGATGTTGTTTCAATACTATTCTACCAGTTTCTATTTCATTCAGTTATTTTACATACCAGTACATTCCAAGTACAAATGCCCACTCTAGACTGCATTGTTTTATGATGCAGAGGCAGGTACTAGATATTGTCAACAGGCGCTCTATTAAAAATCTGAGATTAGCTGCTGATTTGGTGAGCCTCCCCTACTTTAGGGGATCCACCATGATTTATTCATCTTGCTTTAGAGTTAGAGTTTGGACTATTTCTTTATTTTGATTTTGGGTAGCCATGGGTCTGTCATTGGCACCACCTGAGTAGTAATAGAGGCTTCATAGATGATGGTCGAGCATTGATATTGAGATTGTGGGCTAGTTCTTTCTACTGGCCTTTATTATTATTATCTATTTACTTAAGACTTTAGATGAGATGTGCCCATTTACTTACATATATTTTCCACTGTTCAGTAGAGTTTATTTGATTGAATGATATGATGAGGCTAAGTGGTTCGCTTGGGGACTAGCAACAGTGTCTGAGTACCGACCATGCCAAGGGTACCCTCCCAGGGCATGAAAAGATTTATATCAGAGCACAGAGTTCAAGTGTCTTAAGGAGTCTATCCGTGTCTAGTAAAGTCTTGGTTATGGGTGTGTTGTCATCCACATTGCATAAGCAGGAGGCTATGGGACATTAGGAATTGTTACCCTTTTCTTTTTATTCCAATTCATGCGATAAAGTTAAGCTCTATGAAAACTCTCTTCTTATTTGTGATGTACGCGTGCAAAATTGATAACATGCCTCCCAGAATAGCTGTCAGAGGAAGGGGACGTCCTGCCAGGCAAGATGTTAATCCATCCGAGCCTCAAGTACCCGAGGAGCCCGTTGATCAAGCTGTCCCTGTTGGGCAACCCCCTCAAGATGAGGTATCCAATGCCGAGCTATGCAAGGCTATTCGACCTTTAGCCCAGGCTCTCGCGACACCTGCTATGAGACAAGGAGCAGGTAGACCAGATTCTCATTACACCTCTAGAGTCCGAGATTTTTTTAAAGTGAACCCCCTGAGTTCACGGGATCTTAATCTATGGGAGATCCTGAGAACTATGTGGAGGAACTTGAGAAGGTGTTCCAAGTGATGCACGGGGCTAATGTTGATAGGGTTGAACTAGCTGCTTACTAACTCAAAGATGTGGTCAAACTGTGGTTCGACCAATGGAAGAAAAGTAGAAGGGATGATATTCTATGTTTGACTTGGACAATGTTTGAGGAAGCCTTCTTGGGACGCTTCTTCCCACGAGAGAAAAGAGAAGCTAAGGTGAGAGAGTTCCTGAATCTAAAACAGGGCTCTATAACTGTGCAAGAGTATGGTTTGAAGTTCACAAAACTATCTCGCTATGCTCCTGACGTGGTTGCTGATATGAGGGGAAGGATGGGAATATATGTTGATCGGTTGAATGGAGGACCAAAGAGAGATGATAGGGGAGAAATGTTTGTAAGTGATATGGTCATTGGGACACCTATGACATTTGTGCAATAAGCTTATGAGGAGAGACAACATGACAAGAAGGATTTCAAGCGTAAGAAAGCCAAGACATCCAGCCATAAGGTTGGAAGGAAAGACAATGGTAACCGATTCCCAGTGCCACAATCTGCTAGTGCACTTGTGCCTAGAGACAGATATGATCAAAGATTTCAGAATGCTGGAACCCATAGATCCTAGTCGCAAGCTAGTATGGCTCAAGGTTCGCATCGTAAGCCACAGTGTGATAAGTGTCGCAAAATGCACTTGGGGAGATGTCGTGACAGGAATGATGCGTGCTATGAGTGTGGCCAAGTGGGTCATTACAATAAGGATTGTCCAAAGAGGGTTGGCCAGGCTCAATCTACTACATCGGCCCCCCTAGTTAGAGGAAACCAGAGGGCCACTACGTTAGGCATAGACGGAGAAACAAATCGCTTGTATTCCATGGGTAGTTTCCAAGATCAGGAGAATTCCCCAGATGTTGTAACGGGTATGATTCATGTAGTTACTTTTGATTGTTATGTTTTGATGGATCCAGGTGCCACACTAATGTTTGTATCTCCTTACATGGCCAGTAAATTTGATAGAACCCGGAGAGTCTTCTTGAACCCTTTGATGTTTCGACTCCAGTTGGTGAGTGTATTCGAGCTGAGATGATCTATAGAATTTGTGTAGTATTCATCCATCATAGGACTCTTGTTGATTTGATTGAGTTTGAGATGGTTGATTTTGATTTGATCCTTGGCATGGATTGGCTTCACGCCTGTTCTTCCTCCGTTGATTATAGATCCCGAACTGTTAAATTCCAATTTCCTAATGAACCAATTCTAGAGTGGGAGGATGATTCTGTTACACCTAGAGGGAAATTTATCTCATATCTTAGAGCCAAAAAGTTGATTTCCAAAGGTTGTATCTATCACCTCGTGTGAGTTAATTCTGATGGTGTTGAGTCCCCAACTCTTGAGTTAGTCCAGATTGTTGATGAGTTTTCGAAAGTGTTTCTTGATGATCTGCCTGGAGTCCCTATTGATAGGGATATTGTCTTTGATTGATGTTCTTCCTGATACGCAACCTATTTCAATTCCAACTTATAGGGTGGCCCCCGCTGAGCTGAAAGAATTGAAAGAGCAACTAAAAGATTTGCTAGAGAAGGGCTTCATTAGGCTAAGTGTTTCACCTTGGGGTGCTCCTGTCCTACTCGTGTGAGAGAAAGATAGGTCCCTCAAAATGTGTATTGATTATAAACAACTGAACAAGGTCACAATAAAGAATAAATATCATCTCCCATGGATAAATGATTTGTTTGACAAACTTCAGGGCGCCTCTTTTCTCTCTAAGATAGACCTTAGATCTGGATACCACCAGTTGAAGGTGAGGAAATGTGACATTCCAAAGACAACTAAGTGCAATTTCATCATTGAGGTAAGTTCGGTTAACCTGTTTGGTACTGGATTTGAGTTATTGAACCTTTTAATGTGATAATTGTAAGAATTCGATTTGTGTATGAGCCAATGGCATGATGTGACTTAATTGATGGAAATCTGATGTCGGTTATGCCAAAAATTGAGTAAATGGAGATCCTATTAATAAGTTGAGATGAGATTATGAGATTTGAGATAATTTTAATATCACTGTGGTAATATGGAACTTGAGAGAGCTTTTGGATAGTGTGGTAAATAATTGATGATGATCGTGATGAATTTGAGAATTATGAGTCTATTTGGGTTTCTTATGGAGCCTGTTTCATTGACATCTCAATTATTTGATGAGATAGTGATTGAAATGAGATAATGATGGTTGTGTTGTGATAGTTGATAGACATGGTATAGTCTGTTGTACTTATATTATTTTGACTAGTGGCATTGGTATGCACATATCTCCTACTTGTTTTAGATGCATTGGTATGCACATCTTCTACTTCCTCAAATGCATTTATATGCACATGTCTTATAATAGACTGGGTGCATTGGTATGCAAAAATATTATTCCTGATTAGTTTGCATTGATATGCATATATTTTATACTTGACTGGTAGCATTGGTATACACATATCCTATACATAACTAATTGCATTAGTATACACACATCTCATTACATTTGCCCAATTTGAGACATTATTATATATGTTGAGACAGTTTATTATGGCCGGGAACGTGTCACGAGCTGGACCTAGGGTCTAGGAGTGACTTGGCGAATAGAAAACATAGAGTCCCCAAACAAGCCTCAAAGGATCAAAATTCACATCATCGATTCGGAAGCATATTCAAATGCAAAAAACGTAGTTCTAAGGGATAAGAAAGTAGGACTCATGCTCTGGGGATCTCATAGAAAAGGGGATTAACAAGGATTCATATAACACGTAGCACATAAAGACTAAGGGGCGGGTAAGTATGAATCACGCTATGGGGGCAATTCGAGACTTAGCATCTTTCGCATCATATCATACCATCAAGTCGTAAGACTCATGGGCAAGACACATAACAATATTCAATGAGTAACCAAGCCGTGACATAGTCATTCACATAGAACTTAGCGTATAAATGTAAAGGAGTTTACAAGATGTCCAATAATGCCTCTAGTCATAAGATAGAACGGGGGCCATGACATACCCCGGCCTCACCCTCAAATACAAGTATCCTAAACAAAAACAACATAGGTAGAGGATAGGTGGCGTGGCTTGTCCTTGGAAGATAGGACTCACCACAACAAGCAAAACGTGAGATCCGAGATAAACGTCCTGCAGTGGATAGATGTACTCCTTGATCATTACATGGTGAGATCATGTAGGAAAAAAGTATGTGTTAGTATGTTTGAATATACTAAGTATGTGAGCATGCAATGCGTATGACTTACCAATCTTGCATTTCAATGTTAGATGACAAAGGCACAAAATATAGAAGAAGCATAAATCCAAGAAGAATAGTATAAATATGCCATGGAATTCATGATGCATAAAATGCAATAATGCTCATATATAGTGGGGATGTGACCTCAACCGACATGAGTAAGACCAAGCGAGATATTACTTGGAATCCCGATAAAATCCCCTAACCGGTAAAGAGGTGGTCTACTTGCCAAAGGTAAATCATACTTCACCATACGGGAACATCATCCATTTCCTATGAAGTAACCCCCTTGCATGAACATCACCCATTTGTGATAGGACTTTTATATAACATATCATATCACATAATACTTCACCTTATGGGAACATCACCCATTTCGTATGAAGCAACCTTCCTTACGGGAACATCACCCATTTTAGATAAGATTCTCATAACCTATGTTAGGCACATAATTCAAGGAAAGAGTGAGTGAACCCTTAATCCATCGGTACTAAGTCGGCATCTCAGGAGAATATATATATATATATATATATATATATATATATATATATATGTATATCCATACATAATTTCAAGAGACAATAGTCATTTCAAATGCTTTCAATGCACATATAGGCTCAAAAGCGAAATATCATTCATAATAAATCATACTTAGGCTCAAATGTCAAATCATTGCTCTTAGTAAAAATAATCATGCATTGGAATAGCTTGTCTACACATAAAGAATGGTGTAAGCTCTCAAAATGGTCAAAGAGCCAGAATCATTGATATATATGTGATCACATTCTTGTCATAACCAATACCTTATCAAAATCATATCATGAAACATAATTGGGCTTAACCCACTTTATAATTTCCATAAAAACCAATGTTTATGAATGCATATGCAATGGATGATGTGGGAATAGCATGGACAATTGAGATTCAATAAAAAAATCAACAATATAATATGAAATTGAAGTAAATCCATAATAAAAGCCACATTTAAAACATAATATAAATCACCCATGCGTAAATCAAGCTTTAAAGGGGACATACATGTTCATAACTTCATAACTTCAATGTAAATCATCATAATAGGGATTAAAGTAACTTAAAATCAGAGATAAAGTATAGCCCATACATCAATTGAATTTAATAAATCATATAATGAAAAACCCACATTTAAAGTAAGCTTAATTTCATGAATATCAATTGAAAAGAGTTTGGGTCTTCTTGGTTGAAAGGGACCAAGAATCAATCCCACATACCTTTCTTAGGAAGATGAATTTGAGAAGAACCTATCTTGAAGTTGAAACCCCAATTGAATCATAGCTTGAGTCTTGAGAGAAGGACATAGAGAGGATTTTTTTTCTTTAGGAGTTGATTTTAGAGTAAGAGTGTTTCTAATGAGAATGAATTAAAATGAAGTAGTATTAGCTGACTTAGATGCTTAGGATAGGTGAAAAAGTCATAAAACATTTTAAAAATAAATCATAATTACCTAAAAGCCATTAATGAAATGAATGAAAATTGAGTCGTCATGCCTTCACTTGCCCTGACACGGCTTGTGATGTACTTCACTAGCTATGAACAGTGCTTGTGAGACGACACTTAGATAATTTTTTTCAATTCTCAATACTTAGAATTTTTGACGTGAAGAAACATCACATGAATGGCCACACGACCTGTGTAGATTTACATGGGTCGTGTAAGTGGTCGTTAATTTACACTTAGGAATGTTTTTGCATGAAAAGTTATGAGATGCTGATTCCATACTTAGAGAAGATTCACGTCGGAAGTGTTACGCCCAAAGTTCCATTAAGGCGGACTGGCACCCGTTACCGACAAGGCTTGGGAGAACCAACATATAACCATACACTGTCCATAAATATTACAAGGGGTTTCCACATTCAACATGCTTTCGAGAAAGTAGACAGTAACAACAAGCCAAAAGGAAACACGTATGACTGGGCCGTTGGAGCCACTATGTCTAAAGTGCGATACATGAGTACACTTTTCTTTACATAGTCTACAAAGCCTCTAGATAAAGAACAACATGTATAAGGACCGGGACGGACCCCACCTCATAATTAACTATACAATGCAAAAATATACGCTCTAGATGCACAAAGCCCCGAAGCAACCTGGAGCTCAATAACAGCTGCTGGATATTTTGTACTCCTACTGAGAAGACTTACTAGCTTCTGTACCTGCAGCATGAAATACAGCCCCCCCGTAAGGGACGTCAGTATGAGATAATGTACTGAATATGTAAGGCAACAGTATATGTAAAGTAGGAACTCAAGTGAAATCAAGTAGCAAGATATAAATGCGCAACACATAGTAAAAGATCACCTTTATTATATTTGTGGAGTTATGTACATCACATTCTTTTCTTTACTCGTCATTACTTTATAATTTCTTTTTAGGCATGTATTACGAATGACCAGCTGATCAGTGGTAAAAGAAGATGACCCATGCTAGGCATTTTAACCCCTGAGATGCTATGCTCATAGCTATACAAATCAAGATCGACCCATGCTAGACTTTCGCCCCTGGGCTGCCATCCTCATGAACCAAGTGAGATCGACCCATGCTAGGCTTTTGCCCCTGGGTTGCTACCCACAAATTATGAACATTGCTTTGAGTTATCATTTAAAAATTTGAGATTTTTACTTTGGTGGTCACGATGATTTTCAAGCTTCAGAATTATGTACCAATAACATATGACAGAATAATAGTCTCTTAAGGCAGCACAATATAGGAAACAAGTGTGATATTGACATACTACTTAGGAGTTTTAATGACAAGATTGGCTTCACGGATGGGAGAGTAAGCTACAGATTTATTAATGAACAACACTGCCATGGAATAGCTCTTAGGAAGCTCACTAGTAGATAGTGACACGAGTATTGGATTTCATGCCAAAGAATATGGAATAGGATAGCCTTACATACCTTGTCGTGCCACCTCGTTATCACTGCAATGTAATCTCCCCTTTTTCAAGTATTTATCTATGATTGAGTAGGTGATGAAACTATTATTATTAGTGAATAACCACATGTAGGTATTTCACTCACACTCACGAGTTATACGCAGGCAGCAAGCCCGTAACTACCAACCTAAGGGTGTTCCTTCAACTTCTTCTCCACTAATTACATTCATGGTCACACCTCTTACCATCATATTCACAAAATAACCTCTAAATATTATCATGAAGTAGGAGCAATGTGAACTTATGGCATCCAATTATCTTTCTCATGAGTTTCTACTAACATTCCACTTTAAATTCCAAAAAGGAGCTCACAATTAATGTAATAGGGGACTCCCCTCCATGGCTGTCCCAACAAGCATAAACCACCAGTAAACCTTCCCACAAGATTACCTCATATAAAAAGGACCTCTCCAACCTCATTGACACATAAACAATCCCCTAATTAACTCAAGCACAAGAGAGGGAGAAAAGTGCAGCAACTTACCTTACTTGTGAGGGATTTTTGTTGTTTAGCTCATATTTTTCAAAGGCTAAACTCTCCTTCAATCCTAGCTTGAGATAGGGATAATATTCAAGAACCCTAAGCTTTTTTTTATGGCTGCTATATGAAAATAGAAGGGGAAGAAAGAGAACCTTAAAAATCAGAGTTTTCCTCAAGTGTAAAATGGCTAACAAGAGCTGGTTACATTCCCTTATAAAGGGACCAGCTTAGGCCGACTTAATCCTTAATTTTTGGCCACATTTTACCAAGTAGGTGATGCACCTACTTGGCCTTTTAAGCTGGGCCTTTATGGGTCTCTACTTATTGGGCCTTGGCTGCCCATTCTTTCCTTTTTTTACTTCATTTGGGTTGGGCCAGAAATTTCAAGTAAATGGTTAGTGACCTTGGGCCCTATAATATAGCCAAACAAGTCTTAGTAGGTGGTACACCTACTTGGCCCTTTGGGCTGGTCAAAAAGTCTAAATAGGTGATGCACCTACTTGTGTCGTTAAGTCAAGAAAGCAGCTTGTTATCTCACCTCTTTTCTAAATCATAATCTCATATATTGCATCTTAATATTCCACTCTAGACTTTTAGCTCAAATAACACCTTATCGTCTCAGATTTAAATGCTTTCGTCGAGTTCATCTTGAATTCACACCCACTGAAACATGTGGGATATCACAACAACTCTCGATCCAATTTAAACTATTACCACCCTTATAAAATAATGTAGTCCCTTACTTGTACCATAAGCCTACACCAAGTGTCATATAAGTGGGACTAACACGTAGAAAATATGGAGTGTTACAGGAAGCTATATGGTGGGCCACACGGACCGTGAAGGTGGCTATATGACCTTACTTAGCCTCAATTATTGGCGTCGCACACTCAAGGCCACCACATGGCCCTCCACACAGTCAGTGAAGTGTCATACAGACCGTGTAGTCTCCCTTGAGACAACACTTGGTCCAATTCTTACCTAAAACGACATCTTCAAGTTCCAATGAAGTCGTACAAAGTCTGGGGCATTACATCTTCTCCCTGCCGGGAACATTCATCCCCGAATGTGCAAGAAAAAGGCTTGAAAGGATTAACTTAGAACATGAAACTTCCAAACATAAGACGCAGTACAACTCACCCCTTGAAATTATAAAGTCATTAACACTCCGTCGAAAGCATAATAAGATCATATTAAACATCATAAAATCTTTTTAATGCACATGTATGCATGTCATATCATGAGACTCAAGAATGAAAGAGTTAGGACCACTTTAGACGAGGAAGAACCTAATACCTTAGGCTTGAGTAGATTGGAAAGGATGGGGGTATCGCTTCATCATGTCCAACTCTGCATCCTATGTGGCACTCTCCACGTGTTGATTTCTCCAAAGTACCTTCACCAAAGCTACATCCTTGTTATGGAGCCACTTCACTTGCCTATCAAAAATCTCCACCGGGACTTCCTCATTAAGTTCTCTTAAACCTCAACACCCTCCAAAGGCACAATGGTGCTAGGATCACCAATTAACTTCCTCAACATGGATACATGGAAGACTGAGTGAATGAAACTCAAGTCCAGAGGCAACTCCAACCTATAAACAACGTTCCCAATCCGTTCAACAAACTTATAATGGCCAAAACACCGGGTGCTTAGGTTGCCCTTCTTACCAAAATGCATCACACCCTTCAAAGGCGAAACATTCATATGCACCCAATCACCAACATGAAATTCAAGATCCCTTCTCCTAACATCTGAATAGGACTTTAGGCTACTTTGGCCGTCTTCAACCTTTCCCTAAACAACTTCACCTTCTCTATAGCCTCCAATACTAAATCCAGGCCAATCTATGCCATTTTACCCAACTCAAACCACCCCACCGGTGACCTATACCTCCTCCCACATAAGGCCTCAAACGGTGCCATACCAATGCTAGCATGGAAGCTATTATTATAGGCAAACTCAATGAGTGAAAGGTGGTCATCCCAATTACCTATGAACTCCAACATGTAAGCCCTCAACATATCTTCCAAGGTTTGAATTGTCCTCTCAGCCTGCCCATTGGTTTGAGGGTGAAAAGTGGTGCTCAACTTAATCTTAGTACCAAGTCCATTTTGAAATGACATCGAAAAGTGAGAAGTTAATTGTGTGCCATGATCCGATATGTTAGACCTAGGCACACCATGCAATCTTACCAATTCTTGGATGTACAACCTTGCATAATCCTTAGCATTAAAGGTAGTGTTGACCGGTAGAAAGTAAGCCGACTTAGTCATCCAATCAATGATAACCTAGATGGAGTCAAATTGTCTTCAGGTCCAAGGAAAACCAATCACAAAGTCCATGTTCACATCTTCGCACTTCCAAGTGGGAATCTCAATATCTTGAGCTAAGCCACCAGGCATTTGGTGCCCCACCTTCACTTGTTGAAAACTTGGACATTCAGATACGAACTTTGCTATGTCCTTCTTCACACCATGCCACCAATACACCTTCTTCAAATCCCAATACATCTTAGTACATCCCGGATGGATAGAGATATGAGAGTTGTGAGCTTCGCTCAAGATCACCTTTCTAAAGCCATCCACATCTAGAACATATAGTCGGTCTTGGTATCGAAGTACACCATCTCCCCCTTAGGAGAACATCTCAATCTCCTTTTCTGCGACCGATTTCTTCAATTCAACCAATGATGGATCTAAATCTTGCTTACCTTTCACATCAATAATCACTGAATAAGTAGCACCATTTTGAACATGGATACCACCATCATGAGAGTCAGGCAACCACACACCCAACCTAGCCAATCGGTGAACATCCTTTGGAGACTCCCTCCTTTCCTCTCCAACATGAGTCACATTACCCATAGATAGCCTACTAAGAGCATTAGGTAAAATATTGGCCTTGCCAGGATGATATTGAACACTCATGTTGTAGTCCTTTAGGAGTTCTAACCATCTTCTTTGCCTCAAGTTGAGATCCCTTTGAGTGAACACATATTGCAAACACTTGTGATCGGTGAAAACATCCACATGTACCCCATACAAGTAGTGCCTTTAATTGCTTTGATGCATATGTTATTACCTTACCATATTGCATAAGTACGCAACCCAACCCGATCTGTTAGGTATCACAATACACCATAAATCCCTCCAAGCTATTAGGTAAGGTCAAGACAGGTCCCGACGTAAGACGATCCTTCAAGGTTTAAAAACACTTTTTACATTCCTCTAACCACACAAACTTCGCCTTCTTTTGGGTTAGCTTAGTCAATGGAGACGCAATGGATGAGAACCCTTCAACAAACCTCCTATAATAGCCGGCCAACCCCAAAAAACTCCAAATATCCAAAGGAGTCGATGGTCTAGGCCAATTCTTCACAGCCTTGCTCTTCGGATCAACCTTAATACCATCCCTGAACACCACATGACCAAGAAAAGCTACTTCATCAAACCAAAACACACATTTCCTGAATTGGCATACAACTTCTTCTCCCTCAAGGTTTGTAAAACCAACCTCAAATAGTCAATATGCTCCTGCTCACTATGAGAATAAATGAGAATATCATCAATGAAGACAACCACAAAACTGTCAAGGAATGGCTTGAACACTCGATTCATGAGATCCATGAACATGACCGGAGCATTTGTTAAGCCAAACGACATCACCACAAACTCAAAGTGCCGATACTTTGTTCGAAAAGCTATCTTGGAAATATCACATTCTCTAACCTTCAGCAGATGATACCCAGAATGGAGATCAATCTTTGAGAAGTAGGTGGCCCCTTGAAGTTGGTTGAACAACTTATCGATCCTAGGCAATAGATACTTATTCGTAGTGGTCACCTTGTTCAATTGCCTATAATTGATACACATTCGAAGAGATCCATCTTTCTTCCTTACAAATAACATTGGAGCACTCCATGGTGATATACTTGGCCTAATGAAGCGCTTCTCCAACAAGTCTTTCAACTAATCCTTCAATTCCTTCAATTCAGTCAGTGCCATACGATAGGGAGGAATGGAGATACGCTGAGTATCCAGGAGAAGATTTATGCCAAAGTCAACTTCCCTTTCAGGAGGAATACCGGGCAAGTCTTCGAGGAACACATTCGAAAACTCATTCACCACCGGGACCAACTCAAGAGTAGGTAATTCAGACTCCATATCCTTGACCCTCACAATATGATAAGTGCACCCCTTGAAAATGATCTTCAGGGCCTTGAGGTAGGAAATAAACTGACCTTTAATAGGGAGTCACTACCCTTCCATTCAAGAACGGGCTTACCAGAAAGTTGCAACTTAACCTTCCGGGTCCTACAATCTATAGAGGCATATGATGCATTCAACCAATCCATCCCATATTCACGTTAAAATAAAAAACCTCAAGTTCCACAAGATCACATGGGAAGACTTTATGCATCACGAAAACAGGGCAACCATAATAGACCTTATGTGCAACAACTAATTCACCTACGAGAGTATAAACTTGGAAAGGACCCTTCAAAATTTTGTGAAAGAAACCAAACTTAATAACCAACAGAGGAGTCACAAAAGTCAAATTTGCACCCAGGTCAAGCAAAACATAAGCATCAAAATCAAAGACTTTTTACATACCAGTCACAACATCTGGAGCTTCCTCAACCTCTTGATGGGCATGAAGTGCATAAAACCTGTTGTTACTTGGGGCAACACCTTCGGGAGATCTTTGTTGGCCTTGACCACCTTGATCCGCCTGACCTTGACCTTTACGAACATTCTTAGGTCAATTAGTAACCTTGTGGTTCTTATCACCACACCCAAAGCAAGCACCCAAATCCCTCCAGCAAGAACCTGTGTAGGGCTTCCCACACTTGCTACATGGAGGATACCCCTATCCAGCACCAACTGGTGCCCTAGAAAGAGGCACTCTAGCGTTAGTGACCCGAGGACCAGAACCTTGGCCCTGCTGGAAGTGACCAAAACCACCACCCCAAGAAACGGAGAATCCACCATCAAAACAGGACCTCTTAGGATCATGTACCCTCCTCTCCTTGAGTTTCTCCCCTTCGATCTACTAAGCATATACCATGAGTCTAGAAATATCCATATCTCGTATGAGCATGGTCGTGTGACATTCTTTCACTAGTGAGTCAGAGATACCTGAAATAAACTTGTGCATCTTTGCACGAGGATCACCCACAAGTGTCGGTGCATACTTGGAGAGCTTAGTGAACATGAGGGCATAGTCCCTCACACTCATACCCACTTACTTAAGGTTGATAAATTCAGCCAACTTGGCCTCCCTAAGCTCAAGTGGAAAGAAACGATCCAGAAATGCAAGGTTGAACTCCTCCCAATTGACAGCACCACAAAAACCCCTCTCTATAGACCATTGGGTGTACCACACCTGAGCCACATCCTTTAGTTGATAGGCAGCTAATTCAGCCTTCTCTTCAGAAGTGACACCCATAACGTTCAACACCTTGGTCAGCTCATCAATGAAGTCCTCAGCATCCTCATCGGCCTTTGACCCATAAAACTCAAGAGGATTCATCTAAGTGAAATCCCTCACCCTAGAAGTTGGAGAGGGATCCCGTGGAAGATTAGCCTGCCTAGTTTGAGATGTCACCACCTGGGCAAGCATAGCAAAGGTCGTACGGAATTCATCGCTAGAGATAGGCTCATCCATAGGCCCTTGAGGCGTCTCACCCTCATCAGACGTGGCCGGCCTTGGTAGGTAGGGTCTTCCTCGAGGCATCTTCTGAAATGGAGAAATTACACCATCAAGATTAGGGACCCAAATATATGAACCATAGGATGACATAAGGTATGAAGAAGTGAGACAATTCCTAGAACGCCTTCATAGTCTCCCACCCATAGGCTTGGTGCACTTCACACCCATGAATAGGACTCTATTTGACGCGACATATTGGACTCTAAAGATAATTTACAAACCTAGTGCTCTGATACCATCTTTGTCATGACCCAGACCTAGGGTCTAGGAGTGACATGGAAAATGAGAACCCGAGAGTCCCCAAACAAGCCTCAAAGTATCCAAAGTTACATCATTGGTTCGAAAGCATATTCAAATGCTAAACACGTAGTTCTAAAGGAAGGGAAAGTAGGACTCACGCTACGGGGATCTCATAAGGGTAGGGGATTAACATGGATTCAAATAGCACGTAACACATAAAGAGTAAGGGGCGGGTAAGTATGACTCACGCTATGGGGGAAATTCGGGACTTAGGATTGTTCGCATCATATCATACAATCAAGACATAAGACTAATCGCCAAGACATATAACAATATTTAACGGGTAACCAAGCCATGACATAGTCTCCGACATAGCACTTAGCATATAAACGTAAGGGAGTTTACAAGATGTCCGACAATGCCTCTAGTCATAAGATAGAAAGGAAGCCACAACATACCCTAGGCTTACCGTCAAATACAAGTATCCTAAACAAAAACAACATAGGTGGAGGATAAGTGGCTTATCCTTAGAAGATAAGACTCACCACAACAAGAAAAATTTGAAATCCGAGCTAGATATCATGTGGTGGATAGATGCACTCCTCGGTCCCTACATGGTGAGATCATGTAAGCAAAAGTATGTGTTAGTACGTTTGAATGTACTATGTATGCAGGTATACAATGCGTATGACTTATCAATCCTGCATTAGAATGTTAGATGACAAGGGCACATAATATAGAAGAAGCATATATCCAAGAAGAATAGTATAATGATATGCCATGAAATTCATGATGCATGAAATGCAATAATGCTTATATATAGTGGGGACGTTACCTCAACCGACATGAGTAAGTCTAAGCGAGCTATTACTTGGAATCCCGATGAAATTCCCTCACTGGTAAAGAGGTAGTCTACTTGCCAAAGGTAAACCATACATCACCATAAGGGAACATCACCCATTTCGTATGAAGTAACCCCATTACGGGAAAATCACCCATTTCAAATAGGGTTTTCATATAGCATATAATATCACATAATACTTCACCTTATAGGAACATCACCTATTTCGTATGAAGCAACCTTCCTTACGGGAATATTGCCCATTTCAGATGGAATTCTCATAACCTATGTTAGGCACATAATTCAAGGAAAGAATGAGTGAATCCTCAATCCATCGGTGCTAAGTCGGCATCTTGGGAGAATACATATATGTACATCCATACATAATTTCAAGTGATAATAGTCATTTCAAATGCTTTCAATGCACATATAGGCTCAAAAGCGAAACATCATTCATAATAAATCATATTTAGGCTCAAATGTCAAATCTTGGCTCTTAGTCAAAATAATCATGCATTGGAATAACTTGTCTACATATACAGAATGGTGCAAGCTCTCAAAATGGTCAAAGAGCCAGAATCACTCATATATATGTGATCACATTCTTGTCATAATCAATACCTTATCAAAACCATATCATGAAACATAATTGGGCTTAACCCACTTTATAATTTCCATAAATACCAATGTTTATGAATGCATATGCCATGGATGATGTGGGAATAGTATAGGTAATTGAGACTCAATCTAAAATCAATAATATAATATGAAATTGAAGTAAATCCATAATTAAATCCACATTTAAAATATAATATAAATCATCCATGCATAAATCAAGCTTTAAAAGGGACATGCATGTTTAAAACTTCATAACTTCAACTTAAATCATCATAATATGGATTAAAGTAACTTGAAATCATAGATAAAGTACATCTCATACATCAATTGAATTTAATAAATCATATAATGAAAAACCCACATTTAAAGTAAGCTCAATTTCATGAAAATCAATTGAAAAGTGTTTGGGTCTTCTTGGTTGAAAGAGACCAAGAATTAATCCCACATACCTTTCTTTGGAAGATGAATTTGAGAAGAATCTAGCTTGAATTTGAAACCCCAATTGAATCCTAGCTTGAGTCTTGAGAGAAGGACTTAGAGACGATTTTGTTTTCTTTAGGAGTTGATTTTAGAGTATGAGTGTTTCTAATGAGAATGAATTGAAATGTCATAGTATCAGCTGATTTAAATGCTTAGGATTGGTGAAAAGGTCATAAAACACATTTTAAAAAAATCATAATTACGTAAAAGCCATTAATGAAACGGATAAAAATTGAGTCGTCATGGTTAACTGGCACTGACATGGGCCATGAAGCACTTCCTTAGCCGTGAACAATGCCCGTGAGATGACACCTAGACAAATTTTTACAATGCTCAACACTTAGAATTTTCTATGCGAAGAAACATCACACGGATGTCCATATGGCTCACATGGAATTACACGGGTCTTGTAAGTGGCCGACAACTTACATATAGGAAAATGTTTGCACAAAACGTTATGAGACGACGATTCTATACTTTGAGAAAATTCACTTCGGAAGCCATATGGTTGGCCACACGGCCCATGAGCCTTCACACAGACCATGAAGGTGGCCGTGTGACCTTGTTTAGCCTCAATTGTTGGCGCCCATACTCAAGGCCACCACATGGCCCTCCATACGGTCCGTGAAGTTTCGCACAGATTTTATAGTCTCCCTTGAGTCAACACTTGGTCCAATTCTTGCTAAAATGACATCTTCAAGTTCTGATGGAGTCGTACAAATTCTGGGGTAATACACAAAGTCTTAAGACACTTTAACATGAGGCCCGCAATGCTTCGAGATACTTCTAATTATAGCCTGTGATGCCTTGAGATATTTGAGTACATGACCTGCAATGCCCCTGATTATATCATGTAGCTTCAACTCGATAAATGTGTATATCGACCCGACGACGGTCGTGATCCCACCTCATTCATATGCTGCAATGCCACTGCATTCATGCATTGCAGCATCGGCTGTATTTACTATCTTTTCTTATTAGTATTCATGGTTATAGTGTGTACTAACCCATTTTGATACAGGTGATAGAGTTCTTCATCATTACGTACTATTTTGATTTCTCTTACCAAGTCGGTTGAAAACGTACTACGTATATTTTGGTGTACTCACCCCTACTTTCTTTCCTCCCTGTACATCGAGCATAGGGAACTAGACAGGGTAACCGATTCATTCTACCAATGTTTTCTCCAATAATTCAGAGCATAGTGGTGAGGCTCAAACTTTGAGTCGTCACGATCTTTGATACTTTTTTATTTTCTTTCCTTTTGAACTATGTATCAGATACATTAGCTTTGTATCCCATTTTGAGATAGTTTTTTTTACTCTTAGTACTATTTTAGATGCTCTTGTACTATGACTCTGGGTTTTGGGATTGATTATTTTATATTGTAATTGTTTCTGCTTTATTTTATCCTTTTTTAATTGTGATCTGATTTTGGGTTGTGACATTTACTAATAGAGTATTCAAACAGTATCTTGATAGGTATGTGATTGTGTTTATCGATGACATTTTGGTGTATTCTAGAGATAAGGAGGAGCATGCAAATCACCTTAGAATCATGTTACAGACTATCAATGATAATGAGTTTTATGAAAAATATTGACAGTGTGAGTTTTGGCTCAAATCTATGGATTTTCTAAGCCATACTTTCTCGACTGATGGTGTTTGAGTAGATACTAAAAATATTGAGGCACTTAAAAATTGGGCTAGACCCATATCTCCAACTGACATAAGTAGCTTCTTGGGTTTGGTAGGCTTCTACCGCATATTTGTTGATGGAGTTTCATCCATTCTCTCAGCATTGACTAAATTGACCCCAATAAAGGACAAGTTCTAATGGTCAGATGAATGTGAGAAGAGCTTCCCACAGTTAAAAACAAGGTTGACTATTGTACTAGTTTTGACCTTGCTTGATAGAATCGAGGATTTTGTGGTATATTGTGTTGCGTCTAGAGTCTGATTGGGTTGTGTGTTGATGCAGAGAGGAAAAGTGATAGCTTATGCTTCTATACAACTTAAGGTTAATGGTAGGAATTACCCGACTCATGATCATGAGTTGCAAGCCACAGTGTTTGCTCTCATTATTTGGTGCTACTTCTTTTATAGAGTGCATGTATATGTGTTTACTGACCACAAGAGCCTGCACTATGTCTTCAGCCAGAAAGTGCTCAACTGAGGCATAGGAGATGGTTTGAGTTGCTCAAGGATTATCAAATTAGCATTCTCTACAACCCAAGCTAACATTGTTGGTAACGCTCTTACTAGGTTGTCAATGGGTAGTACAACTCATTTTGAGGAAGGAAAGAATGAGTTGGCTACAGAAGTGCGTATATTGGCTCGCCTAGGAGTCCCACATGAAGAGTCTAATGAAGGCAAAGTTAATGTCCAACATGGGTCTGCTTATCTTTGGTGGCAGAGGTGAAAGAAAAGCAAGACAAAGATCTTGTTCTACTTCAGTTGAAGGAAGTTGTTGATAAGTAGAAGGTTATGGTTTTATCCAAAGAGGGAGATGGTGTGCTGAGTCACTAGAGTAGACTATGTTTCCCGAATGTTGATGGTGTTCGAGGTAGAATTATTAGTAAAGTTCAAAGCTCTAGGTATATCATTCACCCTTGCACTACAAAATGTACGATGGCTTGAGAAAAGTTTATTTGTGGAGTCGAATGAAGAGCAATATTGTTGAGTTTGTCTAGAAGTACCCAAATTGCCAACAGTTCAAAGATGAGCATCAAATCCATGTGGATTGGAACCACTTTGAGATTCCTGAATAGAAGTGAGAGATGATTAATAAGGATTTCATTGCAGGCTTGCCAAGGTCCCGAAAGTAGCATGATTCAATATGGGTGATTGTGGATAGAATGACAAAATTTGCTCACTTTTTGGAATTTAAGACTATTGACATTACGGAGAATTATGCCATGTTGTACATTTAGGAGATTGTTAGATTACATGGAGTTTCCTTGTCTATCATTTCAGACAGAGGAGCTCAATTCACATAATAATATTGGAGATCTTTTTCAGTAAGGATTGAGTTCAAAGGTGAATCTTAGTACAACTTTTCATCTTCAAATAGATGGCCAAGCAGAGCGTACAATTATGACATTAGAAGATATATTGAGAGCATGTGCCCTTGACTTTAAGAGTGATTGGGATGATCATGTACCTCTCATTGAATTTGCACATAATAATAATTATTATGCAAGTATTCAAATGCCCCCCTATGAAGCTTTGTATGAGAGGAGATGCAGATCACCAGTAGGGTGGTTTGAAGTTGATGAAGTGGAGTTGATTGGTCAAGATTTAGTTCTTCAATTTATGGAGAAGGTGAAGGTTATTAGAGAGACATTGAGGAATACACGAAGCCTCCAGAAGTCTTACACTGATGTGAGAAGAGGAGATATAGAGTTTAAGGTAAATGATTGGGTATACTTGAAAGTGTCGCCCATGAAGGGTGTCATGCAATTTTGGAAGAAGGGAAAGCTTAATCCCCACTATATTGATCCTTGAAAAATTGTGAAGAGGATTAGGAATTTTGCTTATGAGTTGGAGTTTCCTTCTGAGTTAGTAGAGATTCATTCGGTTTTCTATGTCCCGATGTAGATGAAATGCTCAGAAGATCCTTCTTTGGTAACCTCCATTGATTGTACTAGAGCGAAAGATAGTGTGTCCTCTGAGGAGATCCCGGTTCAGATTCTTAATCATCAAATTCGCAGATTGAGGACCAAAACAATAGCCTCGGTCAAAGTCTTGTGGAGGAATCAATTTGTTGAGAAAGCCACATGAAAAGCTGAGGAGGATATGAAAGCTAAGTATCCACATCTATTCGTGTCTAGGTGATAGCTCGTGAGGTCCAACACTTCATTGAAAAGTGTCCTTCATAGTCCCACTTCTGTATTTATCATGCATTTTTTGCTTTTCTTCCATTCCGTGCTCGAATTAAAATGTAACTTCGGAATCAACATTTTGCATTACTGATTTACAATAAAAATAAAATGAACAACAGCTGATTAGCAGGGAATAATGAAGTATTATTTAGAAACCTATAATTGATGAGTTTGAATTATCCATTACAACTATTAATTTACCACGGCACAAAAAACCTGAAAGAATGTCTTCTACACAAAACTATTGTTACAAACCAATAAATCACAAAAGCGTGAGAGTCATAAAGTTATGAAAATAGCTTCTCCATTTACGGAAACTTTAGATATGTATTGTCGGTTGTTCCAAAATCTACAGGAGTAGAGTCTGTGAATGCAAGTTTGGTGAGGTCAATTCATTTAACAAAAATCATGAAAGAAAGAATAAATTAGAATTTCACCGACTTCTTTATTCGTATTGAAAATGACATAGAAAGCATAACACAAGACAATGTAATACTACTTTTTAAATGAATCTCAACATTAAGGGTACACATGCAATGCACGTGCGGTGAATCTAATATATTTAAAGAAGCAAATTAGCTAGCAGATTTCATCACTAATACAGCAACAAATGAAGAAGGTATATTGCATTTCACAATTTTCATCACTTATGTAGCAATGGGAAGAAGAATCGTAAACAGTGATAAAAGTGGCACCACAAGTATCAGAATCAGAACAAGAAGGAACAATGTCAAACAGAATACTGCAGAAGATAACACATAAAATTCACGAGGTCTCACATCTAAAATATTTACACATTAGCTTGTATCATAGATGTGAGAGCTATATAAGAGACAAAAATGGAGAACAACAAAAAGTGAAGATTTGGCAACTAAATCAGCATCAAAGCACTTGCTTACTACTGAGGGATCAAGGAGAAAGAGCCTCAGAGTATTTTGGGTAATTTAAGATCTATAAGGGACAGAGAGGAAACGGTAAGAAGAATAAAATACTTACAAAGAGCCACGAAGTTTGAAAGATAGTTCATCATCTATAGAGCCTTATATAAGCCCATTTTTTTCACTGCAATACACACCTAAAGGAGAGAGTTGGTAGACAAAAACAAAAAAGAAAAGTTGGATCAAAGGAAAGGACATCTTACTTATGCATACCGAGAAGAATACCTCAACCAACTATTATCAGGCACACAGTTGATTGCCCACAACAAAAGGAAAAGAAAGGTATAACTAGGAAAGAATTCAAACATCGGAAGTGGTATAGAGTGTTAGAGATAGAAATGAAGGACGAGGAAGAGACAACTAGGAAACCATACTTCATAGGGCCTTGTACTATTTCTCTAATTGTGGCTTGATCAACTTTTAAATTATTTTTTGGGGACCAATGTGATGCTGAGTCTTTAATAAAAAGGCATTCAGCCAAAGTTTTGATTAAAAAACATTATGCATTTGACAGATAGGGGAATGATTGCAGTGAAATTACACGAATTGTATTCCAGCAAAATCAATAAGTTTTTTTAGAATAATTCACCTCAATTGCAGTTTGTTGACAAATTTTCTTGATATGAATTCTAGTAACATCAGTCAGAAAGTGTTTCGGATTCAGTCATATGTTAGATTCTTTATCTTTTGACTACAATTTCTTAATAAGAAACATTGAAATTTGACAAGTGAGAAAAAGAGAAAGCTCAGTTTATATAGTAGTGCGATGAGTAATTCATACTCATGCAGTCTACAAGAAATAATATGTTATGTCGAGATAGATTGACTATGTTATGTGAGTTTTATTAAGAAATCAAAGTGAGGTTACATAATTAATTAGTTATGAACTAGGACCTACCAAATTGGATAATGGAAAAATAATTTGATTTTAAAATATTTATAGTCAAAGATTAGTAAATATTCATATATATATACTTGTTTTGTCCTAAATTACTTTGTCACTCCTATTTTTAGAATTTAAATTTTTCGCTAACATATTTAAGATTTAGTAATTTAATATGTATTCATATATGCTCATTTTATACTAAATTTCTTGATCATTCTAGTTTAGTGTATTAACATTTATTTACTAAAAGTGGGAAAAGTATTTTCATAATCAACAACATTATTTTAAGTTGCAACAACAGAAACATGTAGAATTAACTTTGAAATGACACTATTAATAGATTACTAGTGATGATAAATCTCATAAATAAATAAATAAATAAATAAATTATCAGTGAGAAATGACTTTGTCACCTAAAATACCTATTTTGTCACAAAAGAACTTTCGTGATGAAAACAATTCGTCAAACATTCGTCAGTAAATCATATGTTACCAAATGCATAACTACAACAAAGTGTTCCATCACTAAATTGAAAATCATTAACCATGAAAATAATTTTCATCACCAAACATATAGTATTTATGACGAACTTGTTTATCAAAAAAATAATATTTTTTGTAGGCAATAATGTGTTTGTGTCACTAAAAAGGTTATTAATACCAACGAAAATAATATGTCGCTAACTATTTCTATAATAAGTGATGATGTTATTTGCCCCTAAGTTTATATGTATTTTTTCATTTAACAAATATTATTCCATCATCAAAGAACTTCTTTTACATATGAGTTCTCCTTTTGTCGCTAAATCTATATATTTGTGAAAATTTTGCTTTTTTACAATTTTATAGTTGAAAATAATTCTATCATCACTAAAAGTATTTCCTTTACTAAAAAAAAAAAATTTGTCACTGTAGAATATCATAATCAGCGATGATCATAATTGTCATAAAACACAAAGTTAATTCTTAAGTAATAGGTAGGCTATTTTTTGGATAAATCTTATTCTTGTTACCAAATGTCATACTTTTATGATGATAATATTATTCTCTTAAAAAGTATAATAGTCGTTGCTAGAAGTTAAGCTTTTAAGGACAAAACACTTTGTCACTAGTCATTCATACTAATATAGATTCGATCTTTATTTAATTAGATTTTTTTTAATATAAAAATTTATAGAAAATTAAGAATTTGTAAATCGTACATTAATATCTCAAAATTCATAACCTAGTTTGTCACATTGTTATATAGTACTAATGAAGAATAAAAAGAAAATGACATTGAAATGATGTTTCATTGCATACTAGCTCCTTAAAAAAAAACTAATATTAAGGAAGTTTATCCAACTTTAAAGTATAACTAAGATATACTATACATTAACAAAACAAAGATAAAGATGGTGGCCATAACTATAATAGTCCTAAGGTAGCGAAATTCCTTTTCGGGTAAATTCCAACCTTTGTAATTGTGATTCGAGTGAAGAAAAAGTAAGTCTATTTATTTTAAGCCTTAAAACCAGTAGTTCTAGCGGTCGCCTCGGTTTATTCAAATTGCTTTTCATTATACAAAAAAGGTAACAAAGATAAAATATGAGCTTGTTTTATAGCAAGAGTAATTAATCGTTGTTGTTTTAAGGTCGACATTGCTTCTAAAAGTATCATTGCAGAAGCACTTCTCTCGAAACTAATCTTGATTCCCACCTTCCACAATCTGTGTAAAAAAGTGAAAAATCTAGATGTGATTTTACTTTTATGATACAAACAAACTAAAAAGTTATAAGGTCATTAAATCTACCTTAATAGATAACTTGATAGGATTCAGTGATCACTAAATCATGGAAAAGAAACAAAGTGCTAAAAAGTTATAACGTTGTTACTTATTTAATAAAAAGCACTGTAATGAAATTTATAATTCAATGCACTACAATACTTCTCAAGAATGAAATACCTTATGAAGTTAAAGAATCTATTCACTATATATTCATGGAGTGTGAAGTGGGATAAAATCTCTTAGTAAGTCTTTCTGTATTGATTACAACATGACATTTTCCGTTGTTGATGAAGATACCTATAGTTGTGTTGGTATTTTAACAGCCTAGAGCCTCATGCATGCAAACAAACTATGCTACCCTATAAAATTCAACGTTCTAGACTTAATGGCATGGTAAAAATCTCCTTACGAGGTCGTATGACTAAATATGGATCCCAGTCCTAAGGATATTTTAAAGCAAAATCCACCGAGGGGCTCAAAATGAGCTTGAATGCTATGGGAGTCAAATAAAAGGTTGTTCCAAATCAAACTAGATATTTCAGAGATTACCTGCAATTACCCTATAGGTCATTTATGTGTTTCAAAAAATTATTTGATCAGTTTTAGCATGTGCATAGCGAGCTCTGGCCATTTTTTACTTGTTGGTACTGTTAGTGTGGGTGTTGGGTGAATCGGTTGAGGTTTAGACAACTTTCTGAGTTAAACATAAGATTTTAATTGTAAAAAGAATTTTCAAGTAAAGTCCTAGTAAATGTCCTCAAAGTGAATTCTGATAGTTCCATCAGCTCCAGAACGACCAAATTAGGCTAGGAGCATGCTCGGTGCAGTTATATCTTTGTTTGCAAATTTAGCCATTGGAATCGGCAATAGTTGACTTTAGTCACTCCGGAGAAAAGTGCCCAGGTGTGAATTTTGGAAATATGGTTGGCTCTGGAACGTAAAGTTTTGTCTAATATGACCCTCTTTTTTGTACCAGGGACTTTTAGATGCAATTTGACCCCCTAGGGGCTTTCCGTTAAAAGTTGAATATAAGGAGGTGGGATCAACATCAGATTGTAAGGACCTTTGGTGGAATTTTATCTGCGCTATTGTCATGCCCCGAGAGGGTATCCTAGGTGTGGCCGACATCCAGAGACTATTGCTAGTCCCCAAATGAACCACTCGATCTTAGGACAGTCACTCAACACCAAGCATAGGGGAATAACAAGATAAAAATGTGAGCTACATCAATAAGGAGGGCCAATGGGCAACACTCAGTCTCAACATCAATGGTAAACAAATTTAAATGCTAACTCAACTTAAAAGGGGAAAAGACCTCAACATCAAACCTCAACTCATGTCTGTGAAGCCTCTAACTCAGCTAGATAGTCTGAGAGGGTACCATGATAGGTCATAGCTGCCGAACTCAATAAATATAATAACAGGTAAAGGAAAAAGGGATCCTCTGGATAGCAAGGAGGGCTCACCTATGATTGAAAATCAGAATCTCCGACCCTTAACAATGCATCTGCTGAAGTCCTCTACCTCATGTATCTGCATTATGAAACGACGCAGTGCCGAGTGGCGTTAGTATGTGAAATGTACGGTATGTAAGATGGATGAATATAACAGTATAGAGATAAGATCAACTCAACATCGTACTCCGTTAGAATGCCAAATGTCTATATAAAGCAAGAATAAAGAATAGAAAAATGACCCATCAACATCTCATCAATACATCATCGATACCTCAGACTCACCTTAAGAAAACTCGACTCAACTCAACTCAACTCGAAGGACTTATGCCCATCTAGGACAAGGATAAAGGGTAGACAGTAAAACATCAACATCCATCAAGACTCATACCATCACATCAACATCAGAGTTCTATCAGTAAGAAACCTAGTTGGGAGTTTCTCTAACCGACAACCATCACCTATGAGCCGGTGATGATACAATGAAGCGATGTCATTGCCACATCCATCTAGTACCCTACCCGATGTAAAGGACATCACAATCAGTGGATCCACAAGAAATAACATCAGTCCTCTTTTGGGACAAATGAAACATCCGTATTACAGTTCAATCATCTCCTACTCGGGCCACGTAGTTAATGTGTCAAGTGGGACTCACTCTCACCCATTTCGATGCTCAATACTCGTCCCAGAACTCGACATGTTGATAAAACATCATCATCAAGATTTCTCATCATTGGTCCCATAGGGACATAGTACATAAAATTCAACGTCGGATCATGAACATCAACTCATCTCATCAATATCAACATCATGGACTTGAAACATTCTTTTAGTATTTAGTTTCAAGTTCTCAAGACTCATGAACATCATTCTCATCAACATCATCATCAAGACTCTCAAAAATTTGGACCACAATCACAACATCACAAACATCATCATCATCATTATCAAGGCTTTAGACTCATCCCCTAAGTTCATTCTTGCATTCTTTAGAAAAATAGACGTAGAATTTTGTAAAACATTCATGCAAAAACTTATGCAGTAAATCAAGTTTATGATGATCATCAATTTAAGAAAAATACATGAATTAAGAAGAATTTCAGTAGAATACTAAAGGATTTTCACATATAACTCATCATCTTCAATCAATTTACTCAAAGGAGGCACGTGGAAGAATAATCCTATGTTTTAAGTTAGCCTTGCATAACTGGAATGATTGCTAACAACACAAATCCCTTGGAACTTCCTCTTGACTCTTCAATCTCAACTCTTCTAAAGCCCTAACTTAATGATTTGCTAGGAATGGGATTGTAAGATGGGTTTTGGAACCCTTTCTCCATGAAAATGAAATATACTAGTCGTATATGGGTTTTAGAAGGTGTTAGGAATTGACTAGAATGCCCCTTGAAATTTTAAAAATTTTCCAGTCGCGGAATAACCCAATCCGCGACGCGGACTGCTCGCGAACAATTCATTTTTGGCAAAAACTTTTTTGAACGAGTTTTCTCAATCCCATCAAAAAATTATGGAAAAACACAAGTTACCCTCCATGATGGGTCCGCGATGCGGCTCTATGATGCAGATCCTCACTGTTTTGCATCTCGGAATGAAAAATTATCTTTTGACTCGATCGCTCTAAAATTCGACCGAGACCTTTCTCCCACTCAATTTTTCATGTTGATCACAAATACGGCCTCGCATTTGTCATTTGAGCATCGAAAGATGCATTATGCTCACCTCTCTTCTCTAGGAGTATTTTGGTAATTTTACCGGGCGTTACATTATCTCCCCCTTAGGATCATTCGTCCTCGAATGATGAGTAGGAGCAGTATTATGGCATGAATAGACTTAAGACTCATTACGATACTCACTCAACAACTCAACTTCTCAACTCTTCATCAACCTCAATAACACTACTAAGAACATCATGAATAGACATATCAACTCAGGATAGAAACGTCAATTTAAGTTATGAATAGGAATATTACCTTTGATATTCTCATCATCAGCACGAATAGGTTTGGGTATTTGTCTCTCATCTCATCCTCAGTTTCCCACGTGGCTTCCTCAACAAATTGATTCCTCCACAAAACTTTAACGGAGGCTATCTCTTTGTTTCTCAGTTTGTGAACCTGTTGATCGGGGATTTGGACTGGAATTTCCTTATAGGACAAGCTATCTTTGACTCCAATACTCTCAACAGGGATCACCAAGGTAGGATCTCCCAAACACTTCTTCAACATAGAAATGTGGAACTCTAGATGGATTTCATCTAACTCAGAAGGTAACTCTAGCTCATAAGCAACCTTCCTAATTCTCATCACAATTTGATAAGGGCCAATATAGCGAGGATTTAATTTTCCCTTCTTCCCAAACCTCATGAAACCCTTCATGGGTGATACCTTAAAGTACACCCAATCGCTCACCTCGAACTCTAAGTCCCTTCTCCTCATATCGGTGTAAGACTTCTGATGGCTTTGTGCAGTCTTTAACCTCTCTCTAATAATCTTCACCTTCTCCATGGATTGGTGACAAGTTCAGGCCCAATCAACTTGGCTTCTCCAACCCCAAACCACCCAATGGGTAATCTACACCTCCTCCCATACAAGGCCTTATAGGGGACCATTTGAATGCTCACATGATAATATTTAGTATATGCAAATTCAATCAGTTATAGATGGTCATCCCAATTCCTTTTTAAATCAAGGACGCAAGCTCTCAACATATCTTCTACCGTCTAAATAGTGCGGTCTGCCTAACCATCCGTCTTTGAATGAAAAGTTGTACTCAGATTTACCTTGGTATCCAATCCCTTTTGAAAAGACCTCCAGAAGTGAGAAGTAAACTGGGATCTTCTATTTGAAATGATGGACAAGGGAAGTCCATGCAACCTCACAATCTCTTGGATGTACATCTTGGAATACTCCCTCACAGTATTAGTTGTCTTGATAGTCAAGAAGTATGCTGATTTAGTCATCTTGTCTACAATCACCCATATGGAATGATAATGTCTCTGGGATCTCGGCAGGCCGGTGATGATTCCATGTTAACCATCTCCTACTTCCACTCTAGAATCTCAAAGTTTTGAGCCAAGCCACTTGGCCTTTGATGCTCAACCTTCATTTACTGGAAATTTGGATACTTTGAAACAAACTCAGCAATATCCCTCTTTATGCCACTCCACCAATAGACTTCTCTTAAGTCGTGGTACATTTTGGTGGAGCCTGGATAAATGGAGTATCTAGTGTTATGGGTTTCATCCATGATCCTCTCTCGGTCACGATCAACATCAGGAACACATAGCCTACTCTAGTATCTCAACACCTCATCTCCCTCTTTGGGGAAGACCATCACTTTTCGTATGTGAACAGCCTCCTTCAATTGGAGTATGATAGGATCTCGATCTTGCTTCTATTTTTACTTCTGCTACTAAGGTTGATGCAGACTTACTCTGAACATCAATTCCTCCCTCGTCATTCTCCTTGAGTTGGACTTCCAATCGAGCCAACCTATCTACTTCCTTCACAAACTCTTTCTTCTTTTCCTCAACATAGGTTGTGCTACCCATTAACAACCTTCTAAGAGCATCAGCAACAATGTTAGCTTTACCTGGGTGGTATAGGATGTTCATGTCATAATCCTTGAGCAACTCCAACCATCTCCTTTGTCGCAAGTTGAGCTCTCTCTGACTGAAGACATACTTCAGGCTCTTGTGGTCAATGAACAAGTCCACATGTACTCCATACAAGTAGTGGCATCAGATTTTAAGTGCAAACACTACCACCGCCACCTTAAGATCATGGGTCGGATAGTTCCTCTCATAAACTTTAAGCTTCCTGGAAGCATAGGCTATCACCTTCCCTCTCTCCATCAATACACAACCCAAACCCACTCTTGATCTGTCACAATATATCACAAAATCTTCCATCTCATAAGGTAACGTCAAAATAGGTGTGGTGGTCAATCTAGTCTTCGACTCTTGAAAGCTCTTCTCACATTTCTTAGACCACTGAAACTTGACCTTTTGCTGAGTCAGCTCGGTCAATGGTACGAATAGGGAAGAAAATCTGTAAATGAATCTACGGTAGTAGCCTGCCAACCCCAAGAAACTTCTTATGTCAGTTGAAGAGGTCAGTCTTGGCTAGTTCTTAGCTGCTTCAATCTTCTAGGCATCTACTCAAATTTTGTCACCCGAAACAACATGGCCTAGGAGAGCCACTGACTTGAGCCAAAACTCACACTTCGAGAACTTCGCATATAATTCGTGGTCCTTAAGAGTCTAAAGGACAATTCTAAGGTGTTTGGCATAATCCTCCTCATCCTTTGAATACACCAAAATATCATCAATGAACATGATCACAAACATGTCAAGGTAGGGTTTAAACACCCTATTCATCAAGTCCATGAAAGTTGCAGGTGCGCTCGTCAACCCAAAGGACATGACCAAGAACTCAAAGTGGCCATATCTAGTCCTGAAGGCTGTCTTTGGAACATCATATTCACTCACTTTCAAATGGTGGTAACCCAATCTGAGGTCTATCTTTGAAAAGCATGAGGCACCCCAAAGTTTGTCAAACAAATCATCTATCCTGGGGAGAGGGTATTTATTCTTGATCATGACCTTGTTCAGTTGCTTATAGTCTATGCACATTCGAAGAGACCCATCTTTCTTTCGTATAAACAGAATGGGAGCACCCCAAGGAGAAATACTTATCCTAATAAAGCCCTTCTCTAACAAATCTTTCACCTATTTTTTCTACTCCTTCAACTCAATGGGGGCCATCCTATATAGGGGAATTGAAAAATGTTGCATATCGAAAAGAACATCAATCCTGAAGTCGATCTCCCTATTGGTAGGGACTCCATGTTAGTCCTTAGGGAACACCTCAGGGAACTCATTCACAATCGAAACTAACTCAAGAGTAGGGGACTCGATATCCTCATATTTAACTCGCATGAGGTGGTACATACAACCTTTAGAAATCAGATATCTAGCCCTCAGGTAGGAAATAAACTTACCCTTGGGTGCAACAGAACTTCCCTTCCACTCTAGGATCGGTTCATTCAAAATTGGAATTTGACAACTCGGATCTTACAATCTATTGAGGCATAATAGGCATGGAGTCAATCCATGCCAAGGATTATATCAAAGTCAACCATCTCCAACTTTACCAACTCAGCCATAGTATCCCTATGATAAATAGATACTATACAGTCTCTATAGACCCTCTTAGCTTGGATAGACTCACCAGTGGGAGTAGAAACAGTATAAGGCTCAAGCAAACACTCTAGAAAAATCTCAAATTTATTGCCCACATAGGGAGTTACAAAAGATAAAGTGGCACCCAGGTCAAGTTGTGCATAACAATTATAAGAAAAGACTCGGAGCATACCCGTAACAACATCTGGTCCAACCTCTTGGTCCTGTCAATACCCATTGCATACAGATGGTTTGTCCTTCCTCTTGCACCCGTAGTAGTAGCCTTTAATTAACTGCTCGCGGGGGCGTTGTAGAAGACTGAGCTTTGTTACTCCCCTCACCCTATCTCCTCGTAGTACACTCACCCGGAAAATGGCTAGAATGACTGCATTAATAATAAGCATTTGTGCCCTCACGACACGCACCAAGTTGCAATTTGCCACATCTGCCACAAAGTGGCTTTCTTCTCGGGCCTTGGGTCACGCTAGCTTGGGACTGTCCCCGAGCTCTGAAGTTCTTATGACCATAAGATTTCTGACTATACCTATTTTTCTAAACAGGCGCACTTTCCACGGACGGTGCATAGCTAAAAGACCTCTTCTTAAAGTAAGTTCTATCATCCTTATTCTTCTTCTGTTGGCAGGCTCATACCCAGCCGATTTGACCTTCTTACTTTGCTGCTATTTCTTGTCCTTCTTCTTGTCCTCCTCAATTTGCTGGCCGTAGACCATAAGTCTAGAGATGTCCATACCTGGAATCAGCAATTCTACCTTACACTCCCTCTTTATATGCCTACCCAATCTAGACACGAACTTTCTCATCCTCGCCCTCATATCAAGAACCATCTCTGGGGCATATCAATATAGCTGAATGAACTTGAGGTTGTACTCTTTGACAGTCAACCCCGCTTACTTTAGGTTCACGAACTCCTCAACCTTCGCCTCCCTCAACTCGTGGGGAAAGAAGTGGTCGAGGAAAGCACTTTCAAACTTCTCCCACTCAGCA
This sequence comes from Solanum rostratum, assembly GCA_029948455.1. Lineage (NCBI taxonomy): Eukaryota > Viridiplantae > Streptophyta > Magnoliopsida > Solanales > Solanaceae > Solanum > Solanum rostratum. The sequence continues at coordinate 53,858,228 of CM057053.1, forward strand.
GGTTCAGCATCCTCACCTCTACCATCTCTCCATTGGTCATACCAGACATTAGCAACATCCTTAAGTTGATTGGAGACAAGCTCGACTCCCTCAACCTCATTCGCATGCATAGCCCTCAAAATTTTGCACATCTCATCAGTAAAGTTTTGCGGGTCCTCCTTAACCTCAGACCCCGTGTAGACGGGTGGGTTCATCCTCCAAAATCTCTAATCCTGGTTGCGGCTGTAGGCTCTTAGGAGCTGGAGCTAGGGTCTTGGGTACCTCAGCTATTACTCTGGGAGGTGAGCATAGTAATGGCTCCCCTAAAGTCTACTTCTGAAGTAAAGGATGATTGAGCAGGTGGTGCCTATAGAACCTCCGTAGCTTTAGTAGGTTGACCCTGTCTCCTCATCTCAGTCTTGGTAGGGCCCTCTGGTGGGGGATTCTCAGCGTTTGGGGCTGAGGTATCTCTTTGGGCAGTAGTACGTTTATGAGGCATGATCTGCAAACACGTAACACATGAATTAGAAAAGAGTCTCATAGAGTCAAACTCTACAGCACGAACTCAAAATACCAATGAAGTGTAACCATTCCTAATGTCCTATAGCCTCCTATTTATAAAGTGTGGTGCACAACACACATATAAGCAAGACTCTACTAGGCATGGCTTCATAGACTCCCTAGGACTCTTGAACTTTGTGCTCTGATACCAAGTTTTTCACGCCCTGGAGGGTACCCTAGGAATGGCCGGCACCCAGAGACTATTGCTGCTCCCCAAGCGAACCACTCAATCTTAGGACAGTCACTCAACACCAAGCATACAGAATAATAAGATAAAGTGAGCTACATCAATCAGTCTACATCAATATGGAGGGTCGATGGCCAACACTCAGTCTCAACATCAATGGTAAGCAAATGCAAATGCTAACTCAACTCAAAATGGGAAAAGACCTCAACTCATGTCTATGAAGCGTCTAACTCAATTAGACAGTCTGAGAGTGTACCATGAAAGGCCATGGATACCCAACTTAATAAATAAAATAACAGGTAAAGAAAAATGGGCTCCTTTGAATAGCAAGGTGGGGTCACCTATGACATATCGGAACCTCAACGATGCGTCTGCTGAAGTCCTCTACCTCCTATATCTACATCATAAAACGATGCAGCGCTGAGTGGCGTCAGTACGTGGAATGTACGGTATGTAAGATGGCTGAATATAACAGTATAAATAGAATAGTATAGGGATAACATCAGCTCAACATCATACTCTGTCAGAATGTCAAATGCCTATCTAAAGCAAGAATAAAAAGTAGACAAATGAGCCATTAACATCTCATCAATACATCATCAATACCTTAGACTCATCTCAAGAAAACTCGACTCGATTCCACTCAACTCAACTCAACTCAAAGGACTTATGACCGTCTAAGGCAAGGATAAAAGGTAGATAATAAAATATCAACATCCATCAAGACTCATACCATCACATCAACATCAGAGTTCTATCAGTACGGAACCTAGCTGGGAGTTCCTCTAACCAATAACCATCACCTATAAGCTGGTGATTATACAATGAAGCAATATCGTTGCCACATTCATCTAGTACCCTGCCCAACGTAAAGGACATCACCATCAGTGGATCCACAAGAAATAACATCAGTCCTCTTTTGAAACAAAGGAAACATCTGTATTACAGTTTGATCCTCTCCTACGTGGCCGCATAGTCAATGAGTTTGAGTGGGACTCACTCTCACTCATTTCAGTGCTAAATACTTCTCCCAGAACATGACATACTCATAAAATATCAGCATCAAGATTTCTCATCATCGGTCCCATAGGGACATAGTACATCAACATCAACTCATCTCATCAACATCAACATCAAGGACTCAAAATATTCTTTTAGAATTTAGTTTCAACTTTTCAAGACTCATGAACATCATTCTCATCAACATCATCATCAAGACTCTCAATAATTTGGACCACAATCACAACATCACAAACATCATCATCATCAAAGCTCTAGACTCATCCCCTAAGTTCATTCTTCCATTCTTTAGTAAAAAAGACATAGAATTTTGTAAAATTATTCATGAAAGCAACTTATGCAGTAAATCAAGTTTATGATGATCATCAATTTAAGAAAAAATACATGAATTAAGAAGAATCTCTGTAAAATACTCAAGGATTTTCACATTAACTCGTCATCTTCAATCATAGACTTAATTTACTCAAAAGGTGCATGTGGGAGAACAAGCCCATGTTTTAGGTTAGCCTTACATACCTGGATGATTGGTAACAACACGAATCCCTTTGAACCTCCTCTTGACTCTGCAATCTCAACTCTTCTCAAGCCCTAACTTGATGATTTGCTAGGAAGGGAATTATAAGATGGGTTTTGGAATCCTGGCTTTGCGAAAATGACATATATTAGTTGTATATGAGTTTTAACAGATGTTATGAATGGACCGAAATGCTCCTCAAATTTATAGAAATTTTCTAGCCATGAAATAACCTAGTCCACCGCGCGGACTAGTTGGGAACAGTTCATTTTTGGCAAAAACTTTCCTGAACGAGTTTCCTCAATTCTGTCGAAAAATATGAAAAAAATAAGTTACCCTCCACAATAGGTCTGCGACGCGGCTTTGTAGCGGATCCACACTATTTTGCGTCTCAGAACGAAAAATTATCTTTTCACTCGGTCGCTCTAAAAATCGACCGAGACCTTTTCTCCACTCAATATTATGCACTGATCACAATGGCCTCGAATTTTCCATCCGAGTATCAAAAGATGGTTAAATGCACCTCTCTCCTCTAGGGGTATTTTGAAAATTTTACCGGGTGTTACAGCTTTTGGATTCGAAACGTCAAAATTAGTTGGCTTACATTGTCCATTTGTGAAATCGGAGTATGGACAATCCCAAAACAACAAAAAAAGGATTGAAAGGTTGCTAAAAGAGAGAAGGGTGATGTGGCATTCAACGATGTTGCCGTGTGGTGATGCTGTAACTTTATATTTATGGCCTTCTTTCCAGGGACGTGATATACATATATATCAATTTTACACTTTGATTTTGAGGGCATTTCTTATCTAATTTGGGTGATTTCAAAGGCTAACTTGTATACGTTTTTTCAAGAGGAATATTGTAGAAGTGTCAGAAACTACTTCTAGTAGGCCATTCATGGTCAAAATTGTTGTTTTTATTGCGTATGTTACCGTAAATTGTTGGAAACTTTGTGTTCTGATATATAAGCCATTTTTAATGGAATAGTAAAATTTGGGTCTAAACTGTACTACTTTTTGAGACGCATGCTGTGGCATATTCGAATTCTGTTAATTTGGTTGTATATTTGAGTAATTGGATGGGAAAGCTATTGCATAATATATATGTGTGTGTTCTGATATGAAATGTCATTTGGTTTTGTGTTGTTTCTAATTATTCTAAGTTTCATTTTGAACTCAATTTCTGGCTATGGACTCGGTGTGATGTAAAGATCAATTTACGAGTGTTGATTTAGTATTTAAATTATGGGCTCCATTTTTCTCCATTTTAATCTCAATAGACTTAATTTCCTTATTTTTTGAGATATTATGGTCACAACACCTATTGATGTTGTGATTTGTGTTTTGACAACTGTGCAGTATTTTGAAGATTTTAGGAAGCGTAAATCTTGCATGGATTCATCTCGAGCGCGTGGAGTTTCCTTCTAAGTAGGCTTATAGGCTTTCCTCACCTCTAGACTAAGGTGAAATGTATGTCATTAGGAGCCTTTTTGTTGTTTGAAGTTCTTCTAAGATATATACACATGTAGTTGAGGCTAGATTACCATTTAGACTCTGTAATACCTATATTTGTTATGTTATTTAATGTTAATATTGTGTGGGTTGTGCATTCATGTCGTCTAAGCTATACCTCCTTTTTTATATAATCTAATCAAGGTTAGGGTCAAATCCCACGGGGAATATAGTATAGACTTAGAATAATTGCAAGCAAGTAAAATAAATTAAGCTACTTATCTCCTGAAAAGAAGGATTCTGTAATTAACAAGAAAATAAACCTAAACTACAAGCAAGTGTTCTATAACAAGTGAGAGAAGTAACTAGGGTATTGAGTTCCCTAAGATTTCCTAACTCAGTATCACAAGATAATTGTTATCTTTTCTAGTGCGTAGTATGTAGAACGGTAAGTTAAGTTAACAAAGCCTTTTGATCCAGGCGATAGGTAAATTTCAGCTTCTACAAACTAGGTTATGGGTCGTACAAGATTCATGGCCCATACCTGGGCTTCATACTCTACATTCTTCAAAATCTACCTTCACTTCTACAAGACCTTCCTACAGGTCGTATTCAGGCTTATGGCTTTTATAGGGTTTCGTCTAACAACGTTTTCGAAACTCTTCATACTCTAATCATTAAGGCATATAACTAATCCCAACCCATACAAATATTTGTGGCTCATTTGATAGTTCATGGATGCAACTTCAAAAACTAGGCCCTTCATTGGATCTCACCTATAAAACCTCTATACAGCTCATGAAAGTATCCACGGCCCATAGAGTGTGTCGTAAGTCCTCAAAAACTTCACCTCTGTAGACTTTTCCCCAAAACCTTGCGAAATCCTATAATCTTGCAAAATAAATATAAAAACACATCAAACCTACAAATATCGCTTTGAGATTGACAAAATTCCATTTTAAAGCATCAAAAGTGTTGTATTTAAAGAACTTATCATGCATTTTTCTGATAAAGATTATAAATGCAAGGCGGAGTGCAACTGAGGTAAGTTAAGAATTTTGCGACCTTTATACATGTATTTGACTATTTAACTTTTTGTTTGAGCTATTGGGATTCCTTATATTGATAAATACATTATATCTGACATATATGATTCTGTCACATTTTACTTTCCTCACCCATGATTGATACGTATGCCTATTTAAATACTTGTTCACTGGGGTTGATCTCGACAACATACTCTGACTCTGTGATTGTGAATTTTTTATGTGTTTCTATTGGTGCATTGTATTCTTAATTCTTTAGTGACTTAGTGGTGTTTCTGACAATGAGATACATGTTATGCCCTGGAGATCAACTAGGCTACTTACGGCTGTCTGGGAGGTGGTTGTACTTAATAGTTGGATTGTCTGTGGTTATATAGATACCTACGGTTATCTTAGACTGTGATGAACCTGTCGATTACTAGGCATAGTCTTATGCTACCCATGGTAATATATTTGTCTATTTGGTTATCTGTATGCCAGTTTGCTGTTGAAAATCCTTGAGTAAAGGCCTATACCCATTAAGAGAGATGGTGATGATTGTATAGACACTGTGGTTGTTAAAATTATCATAGTATCTGTCTATAGGGTGATTTGAGGCTGTGATAGGTCTATTAGAGGTCAGATATGATCTTATATCATTTCTAGTAAGGCTTAACTGATTGGCCGCTTGTATACTTACATGGGTTGTCCCCTACCGAGATATGTGTTATGTTATGGAAGGTTAGTTATCTATTATATCTTGGTTATGCACTGAGGCTCTATTGTTGTGATTCTCTTAATATGTTGGACTCTGCTTAATAATGGGTGGAACGACCCAATCTGTGGCCTAGACATCACACGACGAATAAGACAGAGTAGGGCACCTCACCGAAGCCATCTTTAATATCTCAAGCATTCATAGGCATATTTTAAACATTTGCGAAAGTAAAATAGGGAAAGGGTCTATTGGGACATGTTATGGCAATGAAGCAACATCAAAAGGAAACATAAACATATGCCCATAAAGCATACGAACTAAATCATAGATGAACGAAACTGGTAATAGTCGATTTTCATGAAATAGAAAAGACGATAAACCCAAGTTCTTCTCAAACTATCTTATAAATGTGTCTACTTAAAATGTGAAATTTTACGACTTGTTCTTGGTAACTTTGAACCATGCATGTGCTATATGATACTCTGAATTTTGAGTTATGTTGAGATTTATTATGATGAACTACTTGGATTATGGAACCATGAACATGCATGTCCCTTTAAAGATGTTATTTGGCATGGATGATATCTACTACCATTTTCTACTAATTATTTTATGGATTTTCTAGTTTTACCTATTATTGCTATGTTTGGATATACTCTACATTACCCATGCCATCCCTACATTAAGCATTGCATCACATTCATGACATTGGTACATGAAAATCTTGGAAATGTGGGATTAAGCCCAATTTTTATCCTAAAAGGGAATTATGATATGATTTTTGTAAGACATGGGATATGACAAGAAGGTGATCATCGATATGTCTATGATTATGGCTCTTAGAACATCTTGTGTGTTTACACCATCTTGTATCTTGGCTCTTTGAGCATCTTGGATGCTTGCACCATCTTGTACTTGTAGATGAGCTATTCCTTGCATTGGCTTCTTGAATATGATCTTGTAATTTGGTGTTGAGCCTAAATGTCCCTTCAATGTTTTGAAACTTGCACTTGAATCTCTTGAAAGCATATGTATACATATATAAGTATTCTTGTGGGATGTTTAAGACTCAGCACCGATGGATTGGGGGCGTTAGGGATATCCCCAAGGTCCCTCTCCCTTTCCTCGAACTATGTGCCAGCATAGGGATGGATATTATTCGTCTACTTGTTTATGATATGACATGCTTGATAGGATTCTTGCAAATCCTTCCGAAATGGGGGTCCCGTAAGGAAGGTGACAATCTACCGAAATGGGGTTGCCCATAAGATTTGTTGTAGATTACCTTTGGCAAGTAATCTTCTCCCTACCGGTGGGAGGTCCCAATTGGTCCAATTCATGTAATAGCTCTCATGGATTTGGTTTATCGGTTATAGTCCATCCCCGTTATATATATATATATAGGAGCATTATTGCATCTGCACGTGTAACGACCCTAAAGGTTATTTATTATATTTTTGACAAAATTCGGAGGCTTGGATCGAAATTCCGTCAGTTCCAATTATTCCAAATGGTGAAACTAATGCTAGAAATGACTTCTTTGCAATTTTTAGAGCTTCTGAGAATATTTTGAGTTTTTGAGCCCGAAAGTAGTTTGAATGAGTTTTCTTGGGTTTTAGCCAAGGAGATCTCAAATTCAAATTCTGATGATTTCGTCGGATCCAAAATATCGATTTTTGTCTAGAAGGACCCTTCGTTCAGTTTTTGAAGCTTTCGGGTGAGTTTCAGTCCTTTCGATAGTCTTCGATATTGGAAAATGTGACCCACAGTGGAATAAAATGACCTCCGGTGAGAATTTCGACTACACCGTTGAGTCCGAAACATTGTTTCCATTCAGATTTGACATATAGAATGTATTTTTACTACTCTGGATGAGGTCGAAGCATTGAATTTAAGTTTGAGAGTTTGCTAGAAATGCTGAAGCGGGGATGACGTGGCCCAATTATGCGTTGCCACATGGCAGACGCAATATATTAAAAAAATGCAGATTTCTTCTCAAACTTTTTTGGGTTTCTCACAAACTTCCATCAACGATTTCTCCCTCCATTTTGGTGCTCCGCTCAAGGTAAAATTTACTGTTTTTTGGCTGGTTTGGATGTTTTTTTGGAAACTTTAAATATGAGGATTCTACCTCGGTTTAGCTCTGTTTTTTAAACGGTTTTCACCATTGAATTCCTTATTACTTGGAGAACATTTTCATGTATAAATTTCCTGATTTCCGATGACTTTTTTTGATGACGAAATATTTGGACCATTTTGCCCTTTTCACCAAATTAATTGATTTTAGTGTCATTAGATTCGTTATGTGATTGTGATATTATACTTGAATAGATTTTGGTGATTTGGATATCGTAGAGAGGGAAAAGCTTCGGAATTGGCATGATTCGAGACTTTATATAAGGCAAGTGGGTTTCTAATCTTTTGTTAAATATGTTAAACCTTGTATGCTCTAATATATATAGAATTGAGTATTTTGAGATAGAGATGGATTAATGTAGGCTTTGATCGAAATATTTTGAATCGAGTAATTATTCTTATGGTGATATTTGACTTGTGAATTAATTATGGAAATGTATTTTAGGAAAATAAATGAATTATTTGATATTGATATTGAATTGGTACTTATTTTGAGATGTGATTGTTATTGAGGTTGTGATGGTATTGATATATTAAGGATATTGCAACATTTATGGTATTGGGTAATACCCATATTCTTGTAACTTCTTCTACGTGTGATTCATGAATATTTTAATATTATAAACAAATGAGGCAATTAAATATAAACGTGAGTTAGTGTAGTGTTGTGACACTTGAATTGAAAATGTGGTTAAGTGATGAGAATTCTATTTTTGAGATATATTGTTGTGGTTGGTGATTATGAGTTGATTTGTTTGTGGACTTCATCTCATGTTCATTCATTCTATGTCACACAAAATCTGCATTGGTTCTGGATATTGATATGAGTGAGATGGTAAAGAAAAAAAGAAAAAGAAATTGGGGCCAAGGTCGTTACCGATCGAGATGTGATGCCGAGGTCTTTGCCAGCGATATTAGCAAAATTGGGGCCGAGGTCTTTACCAGTCGAGATATGATGTCGAGATCTTTGCCAGTGATATTAGTGAGATTGTGATGCTGAGGTCTTTGCCGGCGATATTATGATGTCGAGGTATTTGTCGGCGATATTGTGATGCCGAGGTCTTTGTTGGCAATATTGTGATACCGAGGTTTTTGACGGCGATATTGTGATACTGAGATCTTTGCTATTGATATTGTGATGCCGAGGTCATTGCCCGCAACTATTGCATAAGCATTGCATCTCATCCTTGCATATTGATATTGTGATGTCGAGAGGTCATTGCCGACAATTATTGCATAAGGATTGCATCTCATCTTTGCATACTATTATGTGGCATGGTGTTATTCATTTGATTGATTATGTTATCACTTGTGAGTTATGGCTTGTGATTTGATAATTGTGATGTACTGAAAAACTATCTTTATTGTGTATTATGTGTTGCTGGGCTGGGACTTTTCTGAGTGCAGGTTTGTAGTTCGGCGTTATGTGGTTGGGTGTGAAGGAGTTACTTGGTTCTTCATTGTTTTACTCTAGGTTAGTTCCATTTGTTGAGTACCGTGTTATTTTTGGTACTCACCCCTTGCTACATTTTTGTAGGTTGCGAGCCCGGTCCCTTTAGTTAGAATTTTCTCATTGCAGGATCGAGCTTCCGGATTATCCTTAAGGCAGTTGCTTATCTCATCGGTGGACCTTCAAGGAATCCATTATTATGTTATGTTCTATTTGAGGACTAGATATTTGAGACATTTATTTTATTCGAGTACTATGTATTTAGAAGCTTGTATATGTGACACCAGTTCTGGGATGGTTGTAGTTTGGTCTTCCTATAATTATTGGTCATATTAGGCTATCTTATCTTCTGTTATTAATGTTATGTTTGGATTAGTAGGTATTAGGCTGACTCGCCTTGGTAGGTTAGGTGAGTGCTATCACGCCCGAATTTTGGGTCGTGATAGTTGGTATTAGAGCCTCAGGTTCATAGGTCTCACACGTGTACAAGCCTAATCGAGAAAAGTCTTAAGGATCGGTGCGGAGACGTCTGTTACTTATCCTTGAGAGGCTATAGAGATTGTTAGGAAATTTTCTCTTATTCTTTCGATTCCTATCGTGCGTGGTTGTTGTAGGTCTCGGTACATTGCGTGGTTTAAAATTCGATCCAGCTCAGAGGTAATTGATTTAAGGGATGAATGTGTAGTCAGCCTTGGATTGTCCCTTGATTCGAAACGACTAGGGTGTGGATGAGGTCCGATGAGGTATGTCAAAGGTTAGTATCGAACAGAGAAGTTGAATTGATGGAGCAACTTTAAGATCTCTTTAGTTAAGAGTTCATATGCCCTAGTGTGTCTCCATGGGGTGCCCTGTTTTGTTTGTAAAGAAAAATGATGGTTCTATGAGAATGTGTATTGATTACAGATAGTTGAAAAAGTGACCGTTAAGAAGAAGTATCCTCTCCCTATAATTGATGATCTTTTTTACCAGCTTCAGGGTGAAAACCATGTTTTCCAAGATCGATTTGAGATCTGAATATCATCAGCTAAGGATCAAGGATTCTAGCATTTCTAAGCCAGCATTTCGAACGAGGTGTGGGCACTATGAGTTCCTTATGATGTCCTTTGGGATAACCAATGCCCTTGCCACATTTAGAGAGTTGATGAATGATGTATTTTAACTATATGTGGGTTCCTTGTTGTTTTGTTTTCATTAATGATATATTGGACCACTTCAATGCCAAAGAAGATTATGAGCGACATTTGAGAATTATACTTCAATAGATTAGAGAGGAGAAGTTATATGGCAAGTTTTTCCAAATATGAATTCAGCTGAGTTCGGTGGCATTTCTGGGTATGTTGTTGTTGCATCTTATATCATCTTGGAAAGCCAATAGGCTGGACAATGCTTTGAGTAGGAAGGCCTCAAGCTTGGGGAGTCTTGTAGCTATTCAGGTTAAGGAGTGCCCATTAGCTAGATATATTTAGAAATTGGCTAATAGATTGGTCAGAGTGTAGACTTCAGTGTCGAGGTGGTGCTTTCCTAGTCTACTAAATGTCCGGGTGATTCGTAAACGTGGCATAGCATCATTAATGTAATGATTATGTTATTAATGTAATAATTATAGGATTCCAGTTGTTAAGCTTTCAAAGGAGGGTTGAGTAGTATGGACAGAGGATGACATTGTGTTTATTAAAATCAGGACCTCTACTAAGTCTTCTTGGAGTGGATATGTTGCACAAATGACTATGATACAACTGCTATGGTGGTGTCTATGTCCATTTGGATAGGGCTATGGGTTGTACTGCTTCTGCTACCCATCTTGTCTATGGAAGAAGGTATATTGTTTGGTGAGAGATGAATTCAATGAGACAAAAGTGTGGACCATTCGAGCACCAACTTCTCCGAGAATATGGTGCATTCTAGTGGTGAATATGGTGGGACTTTTGATGTGGTACAGATAATATACAAGGACAGAGGCATTGGCCATTGAATGTAGACACTAGTTACTAAGGAGTTATGAATTGTTGCACTTCCTCAGGTTGTGGAGTTTGGCATTACCGTTATATTTGGGGAGAACCATTTGGTTGTTACTATGGATGCTTGGGTTTGGAATCAGTTATAAGAAAAATTGTAGTGGTGAATCATAGAGTGAGTATTAATATGTTTAAGTGTGATTTTATTCCATAGATCTATATGGGGATTGGTGACCTCATTGTAAGCTAAGAGGAGTGCTTTGATATAGAGATAAAAAGTATATAGACTAATAAGGTTTCGACGAGTTCACTAGTATAAATGGAAATGGAAATAATAGTGAGAAAGTACATATGGATAATTGGTTGAGTCAGTAAATTTTGCTGGTATGACTTGGGATTGGGCTACCATATCAATCATAACAACAGTTTTATTATATGTCATGACCTTAGTTGTCTGATTCGATGATGGTAAGATGGTTACATTGGTATCAGCAAGTTTAAGAGATTGTTTGGTAAAGTATGAGAGAGAAGTCTACATGGGTTGGCTCGAGTGTGAGAATGGATTTCGTTATGGTATTCAATTCAGTGACTAGTATGACTTGGGTTGCGAGTAACGAGTACGACAACGTATATGAGAAAGAGATTGATAAACAAATAGGGTATGCAATCTCTAAAGTTCTTCAAGATGTATATTAACCATGATTGAGAAGGAAATCAATCGCATAGTGTGAATTGGGATCCAGGATTTCATGGTATGTTCCGTTCACGATAATTGATTTTGTCAATGTATGGATTAGTCCAATGAGATAATCGGTTATGTTAGTTATTGAGCATTTTTAAAGGGTTTTGAGCTTGTCTTCGATTATGGATTATATTAATTTTGACGGTGAAGGGACTAAATGAAGTTTCATTTGAGCAGTTTGGTGTAAAGTAAAAGATAATCTGTTGTGAAAGTTTTTCTAAGAAAGTACAACAATAAATGGGTTAGGAGCGAGTACATAAGCCTTGGGCATCAAAGAGTTTGAGCACCTAGGATTAGGCTATGAATATGGGTTTAGCATTCAAACATCCTCGCAACATTTATAACAGTTACAAGTCAAGAAAAGTAAAGGAAAGTAGAGATCATATATGGGTCCATGGTTCAGAGTTGGAAATTGTATGGATTTCTCTTTGAGTTTGTGTGATGATGTAAGAGGGGTTGACTCATCAACAGAGTATGAGAGACTATGAACTTCTTTTTAGAAAGTTTGGTTTGGGTTGGAATGATAAACAGTGATCTGTGAGAAATTATGCAATTCATGTTAAGTTGGATTGCTCAATCATAATAGGTGACTCATGGAAGCAATATAGAAAGGACTCATGATTTGATATGTGCCCCTGATGACTTTGGATCAGATGGATACTACTTCATTGATGGAGGTCAACATAAACTATCATGATGGATTATGTTGGTACTTAGTGGTACATGGTATGCAGAATTCCTAGGGTGATAAAGAATTTTTTAAGTTTGGCATGAGGGAACGATTGTTGGAATAGACGTTGAGGCATTTTTTTCTCTTCGAAGGGTTTTACGTAGTTGATGTTGATTTCTAATTAAATAGTTGTAGCTCGTGGAAAGGGAACCATACTTGATTCAGCTATTGCTCCAGCATCCAAGCAGTATTATTTGAGGTTTTATAATCTTGGGAGTGTCATTCACTAGTTGTTAAATTTAATTGGGTTCTCTCTTACAAATATGTATTGTTGAAGTATTGAAATTGCGCAGCTTAAGTTCAGGGAAGATTATGTTAAGGGAATGGGACTTGGACGAGGTTTGTGATGGTTGGTAGATTGCAATTAACTATTATTGGTTCAAGTTTGGTTCATTAGCTAGTCTCTGACTTGTTAGCTACTCTTAGAGGGCAGAATATCATGTTGGCTCAAAGTATTATTCTTGCTGGTATGTTTTGATGTTATGGCTCTTGAGAATAAGGTCACTTAGAAGCAGTTAATGACTTGAGAAGGGTATGTCAGACTCTTAGTTACTTCTAGTGAGGCTCCTCTCTTTTCCTTATATTCGAGGATGAACATGGTTTTTAGTGGTGAATAATGTAACGACCCTGAAGGTCATTTATTATATTTTTGACAAAATTCAGAGACTCGGATCGAAATTCCGTCAGTTCCAATTATTCCAAATGGTGAAACTAATGCTAGAAATGACTTCATTGCAATTTTTAGAGCTTCTGAGAATATTTTGACTTTTTGAGCCCGAAACTAGTTTAAATGCGTTTTCTCGGGTTTTAGCCAAGGAGACCTCAAATTCAAATTCTGATGATTCCGTTGGATCCGAAATATTGATTTTGGTCTAGAAGGACCCTTCGTTCAGTTTTCGAAGCTTCCAGGTGAGTTTCAGTCCTTTCGATAGTCTTCGGTATTGGGAAATGCGACCCACAGTGGACAATTATTGCATAAGCATTGCATCTCATCCTTGCATACTATTATGTGGCATGGTATTATTTATGTGATTGATTATGTTATCACTTGTGAGTTATGGCTTGTGATTTGATAATTGTGATGACTGAAAAACTATCTTTATTGTGTATTATGTGTTGCTGGGCTGGACTTTTCTGAGTGCAGGTTTGTAGTTTAGCGGTATGTGGTTGGGTGTGAAGGAGTTAATTGGTTCTTCATTGTTTTACTCTAGGTTAGTTCTATTTGCTGAGTACCGTGTTGTTTTTGGTACTCACCCCTTGCTACATTTTTGTAGGTTGCGAGCCCGGTCCCTTTAGTTAGAATTTTCTCATTGCAGGACCAAGCTTCCGAATTATCCTTAAGGTAGCAGCTTATCTCATCGATGGACCTTCAAGGAATCCATTATTATGTTGTGTTCTATTTGAGGACTAGACATTTGAGACATTTATTTTATTCGAGTACTATGTATTTAGAGGCTTGTACATGTGACACCAGTTCTGGGATGGTTGTAGTTTGGTCTTCCTATAATTATTGGTCATATAAGGCTATTTTATCTTCTGTTATTATTGTTATGTTTGGATTAGTAGGTATTGGGCTGACTCGCCTTGGTGGGTTAGGTGAGTGCCATCACGCTCGAATTTTAGGTCGTGACAGCACGCATCATGCATTCCATGGAATCTTGTATAGTAATTCCTTTGCTTATATGATCCTTGTATATTATGTTCCTTGTCATCTAACATCGATATATAAATTCGGTAAGTCATATGCATTGCATGCCCACATACTTAGTACATTCAAATGTACTAACGCATACTCTATGCCTACATGATTTTACCATGTAGGGACCAAGCAGTTTAAGTACTAGTTGCCGGACGAATAGTCCTCCTTGAAGATATTTTTGCGGTGAGCTCCATCTTCCGAGGGCGAGCTTTGTTCTTGTGCTTCTTATGTATATTATTTTGTTAAGGTTGAGCCTGGAACTTGTCTTGGCCCCCGTTCCTTACCTAGAGGCATGGGTTGGGTGCTTTGCACGAACCTTGTCATTTTGCTCCATGTATAAGAAATCCTCCTTTTGGGACTTGAATTTCCGTTATTCAATTTGCTTATATTTAAAATTTTGAGGCTTGTTTGGGGACTCTCGAGTCCCCATTCGTCGTGTCATGTCAAGGCCCCGACTCCGCGTCATGATAGCCTATACCCGTTAGGAGAGATGGTGATGATTGTATAGACACTGTGGTTGTTAAAATTATCATAGTATCTGTCTATAGGGTGATTCGAGGCTGTGATAGGTCTATTAGAGGTCAGATATGATCCTATATCATTTCTAGTAATGTTTACCTAATTGGCCGCTTGTATACTTACATGGGTTGTCCACTACCAGGAAATGTACTATGTTAGGAAGGTTGGTTATCTATTATATCTTGGCTATGCATTGAGGCTCTATTGTTCTGATTTTCTTAATATGTTGGACTCTGCTTAATAATAAGTGGAACGACCCAATCTGTGGCCTAGACATCACATGACGAACGAGAAAGTGTAGGGCACCTCACCCAAGCCAACTTTAAAATCTCAAGCATTCATAGGCATATTTTGAACATTTGCGAAAGTAAAATAGGAAAGGGTCTATTGGGACATGTTATGGCAATGAAGCAACATCAAAAAGGAAACATAAACAAGTTCCCATAAAGCATACGAACTAAATCATGGATGGACGAAACTGGTAATAGTCGATTTTCATGAAATAAAAAAGACGATAAACATAAACAACAAAGAATATAAAAACCTCAAAAGACCAACATTAACATATAATTCACAAGTACAAAAGCAAGAATGAGAAATGGTAGAGACCCAAACTAAGGGCTCACCACAAAAGTACTAGTCTCAAATGGCTGAAAACTAACTATGAGCCAATGGAGTAGTACCTATCCTAACATGTTTAAATCGTACAGGCAAAATATGTGTCAGTACTTTTGGAAGGTATACTTTTGGAATGTACTGAGTACGTGAGATGCAATGCAAACATGAAATTGTAATGCCATCATTCATGAGTAAAACACACACACACATACATACATACATATATATATATATATATATATACATACATATATATATATACACATATATATACATATATATATACATGTATATATATACATATATATACATGTATATATATATATATGTATATATGTAATGACCCGTTATGTTATTTTGAGAATTAGTCTTCTTGATTTCCTAAAAGATTTACTTCGTAAAATTTTAAATATGTATTTTGGACTATTTGATAGCTATAGTTATTTAGTTTATGGATAATTTTAGACATTTAAATTAACTCGTGGACTAAAGAGTTAAGTTGTTTAAACATCCTATACTACTTAGACTATTATGTAAAAATAAGTAGTGGATTACTTAATTAAATTGACAAAAGAAAGAAAAGAGAGAGAGTAGGTTTTAAATGATATTACCATCTGTGTGGTTTCAAAAGCGGTAACCTCGAGAGAAAAGAAAAAGAAATTGTTGGCTTTAGGTGAGATTTTAATTGATAAAATCATTAAAGTTTTATGTTACAATTACTAGTAGTATATATATATATAAGTAATAGGTCGTTAGAAGGTCAAGCAGTCATTGGGTCGCGCGAAACAATATGCCATGGTTGTTGCAAATAGTGAACAATTAGTATAATAAATGTGTGGGCCTATAAAATATAAGAATTTTTTTTATTAAATTGTGTAGCCTGTGTGTTGATTTGCTTGTAGATGGAATTGCAGGTGAGCAATAAATTCCCCCTAACCGTGATACACAGGGCTTTTGGTCTTTTATTTAGTCGAACCTTTTCTGTGCGTCTTCAGATGTATATACATACATACATACATACATACATACGTACGTACATATATATATATATATATATATATATATATATATATATATATATATATATATATATATATATATATATGTACGTACGTATGTATGTATGTATATATTCATATTATTATTGGCGTTTATATTATATGAATAGCCAGGATAATTATATTATTTGGAGGATCTAAGACTAAATCCTAGGCTTGAAATTTAGGAACTAAATTATCGAGTTAGGTGACATTTGAGGGTTAGGCTAGATAGATAGTAATATGAGTGTTATTGGACTCCTTGTGACGTGTATGTTCCATTCTTGATAGAGAATTTTCATTGTGGGAGTTGAATCCAAGATTTGGTCCATTCGGTAGAAGTGTTCGAGTGCGGTTTCGACATTGAGGTAGGTTTGACTATCCTTCTTTGAGATTGGGATTGAGTTATTGAATATTATTATGTTATAATCTATGAGATGGGACCGTATCATGTGTCGGGTTGCTAATTTTGGTGAAATATTTTAAAGGAGAGTTGTATTCAAATATGTATAAAAGAGGGTGATTATTATAATTGATAAACTTTGAGATCTTTGATATTTATTGGGGTTATTTAGAAGGATATTGCTTCCATAATTGTGTCTTGGTTGCATGCACCCTCATACTATATGCCATGGAATTCTGGGAAGTTGTGAATGGTGATTTTTATCATGAGTCCTTGACCACGGTCACTTGGGTGGCAAGGTAGTTGATATATTGTGATTGAGGTATATGGCCTGCGAGGTCCCCATCCTTAGTGTGGGAGCCTTAGCTCGACGGGGGTGCATACGACAGGCTGTGCGATGGTCTTGATACCACCTTGCATGACATTGCATTGCACGACATTCCATACCATTTCACTATACTACTTGTGGTTGTTTTGGGGTTGGTCTGTGAAATTATATGTATACTTCATTCGCGTCGTTCTATATATATTGGCGGCACCGATGTCGGACTGGTTTTCCTGTTGCAGGTGAAAGCGTTCCTAGATTATTTCATAGCTTATTCAATTTCTAATTCCCAGTCGGTTAAACCTACTGTGTACATATTATTTGTACTCACCCCTACTCCTTTCTCCCCCCCAGATTCTCATCAGGATTATCCACGTGGTAGTTAATTTTGCTCATATGGTTCATACCAGATCTAGTGGTGAGATTCAGGGCTTCGAGTTTCCATTGGAGTCTATCTTAGTTGTTTAGTCTTTATTTCTATTCAAAGACTGAGATACACTTATTTTACTAGTTAAGTATTAGATGTTCTTACACCAGGTTTTGGGATGTCATTTATTTATTGAATTTTTCTCCTTCTAGGGTACATTTATTATTGGGATTGGAATTAAGTGGTTTTTTAGTCATGACCCCATTTTGGGTCGTGACTATATATATATATATATATATATATATATATATATATATATATATATATATATATATTGTGTGTGTGTGTGTGGTAAAAGTACACAGACTTGAGGTTAGTCATGCACAAGGAAGAATGCTCAATATGAATGAGGATCAATGCATAAAAGATCACATGTGATGGAACCATATCATAGATTCATGAATTTGTGAGAGTGAACCTTAACTGAAATATAAGACCATATGAGCTACTATATAAAATTCAAGTTTAACCCCTATGGTGGCATGAGGAGACCATTTGTTGGGTGTAACTCCAACATTCCGCATGCATCATTATATAACATAAGTGGCCAATGTGGATCCAGTAGCCTAGCCTACAAGGGCTCCTATGGTGGCACACAGTTTATGGAGCAAAGGGTTTCTTCTAGGGTTCCCTCACTGAACCCCACCATAATGCCTCATTTGGTACTAATTCATCCCACAAAATCCTTTAAAAGATATACTTAGTCAATTTATAACACTTTAGAATCATAAGTAGCAAGATCCTAGGAGTAGCTTGAACTTAAGAAACCACCAAATGAGTATTGTCCTTTCATATTGAGGAACTTATTAAACATTATTTAGGGCAAATGTCAACATGCTTATATCTTTGAAAAAACATAGTTTTAGAACTTTCCTTTAATGCCCTAATAATTATCGCATATCATGTAAATTTTAACTTGAAACTTAGTGGGCTAACTTCTTAAGTTGATACATTCTTAAATCATGAATTATGGCTAATCATGGAAAAACATGCTTATTCAAAACATGATAAAAAAACCCACACTTCATTAAAATTACTCATCATTGAGGTCATCATAAATAACTAAAATACATGTAAATACTTACTAAAACATCGTACGATATCATTGAGACCATTTAATAACATAAAGTATCATAAAATCATCATTAGCATTTATATTAATATGAAGTAACGTAAAGAAAAGGTAATAAACATTATGTAGGACTTTTTGGGTTAAAGGAGAGTCGTAAATCAAACTCACATACCTTGGTAAGCTTTGGGGAGAAGGAATTTGTTGTTGGTAAAGGAACCCCTTTTGAACCCTATCCTCCTAAGCTTATTCTTGAAAAGAGGGTGAATGACTTAGAAATTTGTGAGAGTAAGAGAATGAAAGTAATGAGAGATTCTTAGGGTTTTGGATCTTATTTAAAGCCTTCAAATTCACCAAAATGACCAATTTTAGGATTGGGCAGAAATAACAAAACTATGCTTCATTAAAACCATCCGAAGAGATGTACGAAAGCCCAATTACGGGTTGTGGTTTGAAGCACAAAACATAGTCCTGTCCATCTTGTTCTCTATTTACAATCTTCAAAAATTGGTCTGTTAACACGAATCACGAAACCCTTTTTTATGGGACGTCCTTCAACTTATGACTCGTGGTTGGACTCATAAAGTCCTTCCATTCTTAGCCAATTTTCTTACATTCCTGGACCTTATCTATGAAAGATTTCTATGGGATCTGCAGTATTCTATGGACTGTGCTGTTAATCATAGATCACCTTCTAGGAACTCCCAAATTTCCTTCTTATCTAGTACTCACTTATGACCCTATCAGCAACCCGTCAAACGTACAACGAGCTGTCATTGGATACGTGGGTTACCCCACACAAGGAAATTTTTTTCCTTTCCGCAAGTTCATCTTTAGGAGGTCAACCTACAGGTCATCATCCTATCTATGGGCCGTAAATCGGCTTTTTGAATTGACTCCAATTCATTTTCTGACAAACGTTTTTTGCTCTTCTAGAATCCTAATTTAGGGTCATTACAGTATCTCCCCTTTGGGAATATTCGTCCTCGAATGTACTTAAAGGTATGCTATAATGATTTAATCATCAGCTAACAACCCAGTATGCATGCAAAAATGCAAGTTAAACATCATTTCAATAAATTTTCATAATATATACTTAAGACATGTCTCAAAAAAGTCTGTAATCGTAGAAATAAGTGTATGCATCATGCAAAACTAAAATATGAGGAATTTGAGATTTTGGGATGAATTTCTTAATACCTTAGGCTTGAGTGGAGTGGAATAGCTATGGATAATGCTTCATCATATCCGCTTTCGCATCCCATGTGGCGCCCTCAACTTGATGATTTTTCCAAAGAACTTTAACTAATGCAACTTCCTTGTTCCTTAGCCTTTTCACTTGCCGATCGAGAATCTCAATCGGTACCTCCTCATAACTCAAGTTTTCTTCAATGTTCACATCTTCTACAAAAAATATGGAGTTTGGATCACCTATGAACTTTCTTAATATCGAGACATAAAAAATTGGATGGATTAAATACATTTCATTAGGTATGTCTAACTCTTATGCCACTTTTCCCTTTTTTCTCACCACTTTGTAAAGCCCTACATACCTAGGCACAATTTCCCCTTTTTTATTAAACCGGATAACACCATTCACACGGGACACTTTCAAATAGACATAATAACCAATTTAAAACTCAAGATCCCTCCTCCTAACATTAGAGTAGGACCTTGCCGTCTTTGGGCTACTTGCAACTTTTCCCTTATGAGTTTAATTTTCTTCATAGAATTCATGACTAGGTATGGTCCTAGCAATGCCACCTCATCAACTTCAAACCATACAATGGATGATCTACACCCGTCTACCATATAACGCCTCAAATGGTGCCATCCTAATGCTTGCATGATAACTATTATTGTCGGCCGAATCAATAAGAGACAAATGCTCATCCCAACTCCCTTTGGATTCCAATGCGTAGGCTCTCAACATGTCTTCCAAAGTACGAATAGTCCTCTCGGCTTGTCCGTTGATTTGGGGATGAAAAGTGGTACTCAACTTCACCTTAGTATTAAGTCCCTTATGGAAAGATCTCCAAACATGAGAGGTAAATTATACACCACAATCTGATATGATTGATAATGGAATCCCTTGCAAGCTTATTAATTCTTGGATATATAAATGAGCATAATCTTCAGCACTAAATGTCATTTTGACTAGTAATAAGTGAGCCGACTTTTTCATGTTATCCACTATCACCCATAAGGAGTCAAAATGGTTTTTTATCTTTGGCAATCCTACTACAAAGTCCATATTGACTTTTTCCCATTTCCAAGTGGAAATTTCAATGTCTTGGGATAGGCCACCCGGTCTTTGATGTTAAAGTTTGACTTGTTGGAAATTGGCACACTCGGATACAAATTGGACAATTTCCTTCTTCATTCCATTCCACCAATAGACCTCCTTCAAGTCTCTATACATTTTCCTAGTACTGGGGATGAATAGAATATGGCGAGTTGTGAACTTCTTGCATTATCAACTTCTTTAACTCACTATCATTGGATACATAAAACCTCCCTTGATATCGAAGTACACCATCTCCCCCTTGTGAGAAAACTTTTCTCCTTCTTTCACCAAGCCTTTCAACTCATCTCAGGCTTAAGGTCTTGCTTAGACTTAACCTCCTAAACCAAAGAAGATTTGGACCCATGAAGCACCATCTCACTACCACTTCCGAATTCTTTCAATTTTACTCCTAATAGCCAACTTATGGACGTGTTTGGCCAACTCGCTTTCCCTAACATGTTTGATATGAGACACACTACCCATAGAGAATATACTAGGGTGTCGGCTAGCACATTGGCTTTTCTAGGGTGATACTTTACACTCATGTCATAATCTTTGAGAAGCTCTAACCATCTATATTGCCTTAAGATCAGATACTTTTAGGTGAGCACATGTCAGAGGCTCTTGTGATTGGTGAAGACATCCACATGAACTCCATACAAGTAATGTTGCAAAAATTTCAAGGCAAACCTATTGTGGAAAGTTCAAGATCATGAGTCGGATAGTTCTTCTCGTGTACCTTAAATTTCCTTAAGGCATAGGAAATTACTTTACCATGTTGCATTAGCACACATCCCACCAAATCTTTGATGCATCACAATAAATAATGAATCTATCGTTCCCTTTCAACAATGTCAATATTGTAGCCAAAGATAGTCGATCCTCCAAAGTTTGGAAGTTTTTCTCAAACTCATCCATCCACACAAACTTTGACTTATTTTAAGACAACTTGGTGAGTGGGGACAAAATAGAGGAGAAATCTTGCACAAACCTTCTATAATACCCGGCTAGGTCCAAGAAACTCCTTATGTTCGTAGGAGTCAATGGCCTTGGCCAATTTCTTACTGCTTCGGTATTCTTCGGATCAACCATAATACCATCATTGTACACCACATGCCTAAGAAAGGCAACCTCACTTAGCCAAAACTCACACTTATCAATCTTTGCATAGAGCCTTTATTCCCTTAGGGTTTGCAACACCACCCTCAAGTGGCCCATGTGCTCTTTCTCCCTTCGAGAGTAAATTAAGATATCATCAATGAACACCACTATGAACATGTCAAGGTAGGGCTTGAAGACCCTATTCATAAGGTCCATGGATATTTTTTTGGCATTAATAAGACCAAACGACATCACTACAAACTCGAAGTGTCTATACCTAGTCAAAAATTCCATCTTAGGAATGTCAATTTCCCTCACCCTTAATTGGTGACACCTAGATCTGAAGTCAACCTTGGAGAAGTGTGTATCCCCTTGCAATTGATCAGACATTTCATTTATCCTTAGGAGTTGATACTTGTTCTTGATAGCGACCTTGTTAAGTTGCCGGTAATCTATGCACATATGGAGTGACCCGTCCTTCTTCTTCACAAACAAAACATGTGCATCCCATGGATACTAGGTCTAATAAGCCCTTCATGAACAAATCCTTCAATTGGTCCTTAAGTTCTTTCAACTCCACATGAGTCATTCTATATTGAAGGATTAAGATACTTTGAGCGTCGGGTAGGAGGTATATGCTGAAATCTATTTCCCTTTCTGGAGGAATACCAGGTAACTCATTCGAAAAGACATTGGGGAACTTATTGACAATGGGGACCAACTCAAGAGGAGAAACTTTACAAGTGACATGTTTAACTCTTACTATATGATAGATGCATCTGTTAGAGATCATTTTTTGAGCTTTTAAGAAAGAAACAAATTGCCCTCGAGATGAAGAATTACTACCTTCATACACAAGAATAGGCTCATTTGGGAATCGAAACTTTACTCTATGGGTTCTACAATTGTTGGAGGCATAAGAGGCATGCAACCAATCCATACAAAGTATCTCATCAAAATCAACCATGGAAAGCTCAATTGGATCACAGGAGACCACTTTATTCAAAATAGAGATAGGACTATTTCCATAGACTCTTCGGGCAACAATGGACTCTCCTATGGGGTTACTTAATAGGGATCATGAAGGACTTCAGGAAATGTATGAAATTTATTTGCAAGAAATAGGGTAACAAATAACAAATTAGCTCCAGGGTCTAATAAGTCATATGTATCAAAATTGAAAACTCTCAACATACTGGTGATAACATCTGAAGCCTCTTCAATCTCTTGATGACCATAGAGAGCATAAAAATAGTTGGTCCTTTGAGAGCCTTAAACTTGCCCATCTTAGCTTTGGGGCCTTACATTGCCACTCTTACAATCCTTGGCATGGTATTTGGGCTTCCCAAGCTTGAATCATACATTCGATCTTGCCAAGCACTCTCCCCTATGAAGTCTTCAAAACTTAGAGAAATTTAGGGTTTGAGGCTAAGGAGCTACCCTGTGTCTTTAGTGGTCCAAGGAGAAGGAGTGATTGTAAACCTTTGTCCACCTTGATTTTGGCCAACTTTAAACTTGTCACCTCTACTTCTTTGGTGAGAATAGGCCCCAACATTTACTCGTGACCTTTTGGAATCCCTTACTCTTTCCCTTAGCTTTTCCTCCTCTATTTGTTCCATATAGGTCATCAATTGGGAGATATTTATCTCTTTCACTATTATGGTAGTCTTGCACTCTTTGGACACCAAATTAGATATGCCAGAGATGAATTCGCTCATATAGGCCCTTGGATACGCAATAATTAAGGGAGCATACTTAGTGAGCTTATCTAATTTGAGGGTCGACTCTCTCACACTCAAGGACCCTTGCTTAAGGTTGATGAATTCTTGGATTTTGGCATCCCACAACTTAGTCAGAAAGAACTAATCCAAGAAGGCGCACTTGAACTCTTCTCATACAATTAGACGTGCTCATTGGCCCCTCTCATCCACCTATTGCTCGTACCATATTTTTTCTACACCCTTGAGTTGGTAGACAACCAACTCAGCGTTTTCCTCTAAAGGACTACCTATGATCGCTACTATTCGGTAGGGCTCATCAATAAAATTAACTGGGTCCTCCTCCATCCTGGAACCATTAAACTCCGAAAGGCTCATCCTCATGAAGTTTCTCACCCATGTGGATGGAGTAGGAACTTGCGGAGGAACGACGATCTCCATGTAAGATTGGTTAGCCAATGCTTTGGCCAATATGGTGAAGGTGGGTTAGAGCTCCACATGAGACACTTGATCATCTTGTTGAAGTGGAGGGGTTTATTTCTCGGGAGTGCCTCTTTGGTGGTGAGCTTTTCTTGGTAGCATGATCTAGAAACAATCAAAGAGGTCATCATTAATGAAAGGAAAACCTTCGTCGACTCTAAAGTCACAACATGAACAAGAAAGAAGGGACGCTTTCTTAAACTGTCTCATTGCCTCTCACTGAAGATAGTGGCACACTAAATAATCTTTAATGAGACTTTACTCGACCTGGTATGTATGGATATTTGAGGAACATTATAAAACCTCATGCTCTGATACTGTGTTTATAATGATCCGACATAGGACCTAATCGTCACATGGTGAATAAGATATCCGAGGGCACCTAACCGAAGACATCTTGAATATCTGAAGCATTCATATCCATATTTTAAACATTTACAGAAGTAAAATAGGGAAAGTTTCTATGGGTCCATATTATGACAATAAAACAACATTAAAAAGGAAACATAAATATGTGTCGATAAAGCATATCGACTAAACCATGGATGGACGGAACTGGTAATAGTTAGTTTCAATCAAATAGAAAAGACTCCAAGCAAAAACAACAAAGAATTTAAAAGCCCCAAACGGCTAACATAATTTTGTAATTAGGTTGATGTATTGGAATAATGATAGGAAAGTGATTTTGGTTGAGCCAAATTGTGATATAATTTTGACTTATTGATAACTAAAATGAAAAATAATGGGATGATGATGACTTTAGATCAAATGTGACTAAATGAGGCTTGTGAGACTGATTGGGATGAGTTAGGTCAAAAATTGTTGATATGCTTGCATAATTCGGATGATTTTGGTCTGGTGTCATTGATATTCTTGTATTATTAGGATGAGTAAGGTATGGAATTATTGAAATTCATGCATTCTTGGGACGAGTAAGGTCTAATATTATTGATGGTCTTGACTATTCATATAATTTTGGTGATCTAAAACATGATGTAAGGACCCAAAATTTTGTACATCCTCAATGAAGCATGAAAATTGGTTTCAGAAAAGTTTTGGACCAAGGTGACACTTCATGGGAGCCACCACGGTCCGTGTGTGGTTACACGGCCCGTGTGGAGCCTCCACGGAATGCCCCTTGGCCCATGGAGGATGTTTCGTCCTTAAATGTGGTGTTTTAAACTAAGGCATACCACACTTGGACCCCTCACGATCTGTGTGACACTTCATGGACCATTTGGTGGGCCGTGTGATGGCCTTGGCTTGAAATCCTATAACTTTGGGACCAAGTATGGTTACACGGCCCGTGTGGGGTGGCATGGCCCGTGGGGTCATCCGTAAGGCTTCCGGAGTGAAATATTTCTAAGTATGAAATCACCGTGCCGTAACTTGGTCATGGGATTTTCTAAGGAGAGGGGTACGGGCAGCGTCACGGCCCGTATGGCACTACACGGTCCGTGTGACCTCCCCTGAAGGTGACTTTGTTGGAAAGTTCTAAGTATGGGATCTTCATGCTCAAGCTAATTTCACTTTCAAGCCTTCAATTCAAGCTTATTTATATTGTTTAAGATCATCATGGGTCTCCTACATCAAGTCAAGTCCAAAGGAATTCCATAGGCTAAGTTCTTCACAAGTACCGATAGAAGGGTCAACTTTAAATGGGTATATCTCTTAGTACAAAAAGATATGGGTGGCCCACGACCTATCAAATTGAAGCTCTTTGAATTATCTTTCCAATGCATCTGGTCTCACCTCATTCCGAGTTTGGAGCAAGAAGTTATGCCCATTTTTTTAAAACCTGTCTGGGTTAGTCGAGAGGCCTTCACGGACTGTGAAAAGCTTCACGGGCCGTAAAGCCTACCGTGTGAACTACGGTGTAAAATTTAAAAGGACATTTTATTGAGTTGTTTTTGATAGCTTGACCCATCCACAATCAGTCTAATTCATGTAATAGCTCGCATGGATTTGGTTTGTCGGTTATAGTACATCCCCGCTATATAGGTGCATTGTCGCATTACATGCATCATGAATTTCATGGTTTCTTGTACACCACTCTCCCTTGGATATATATGATTCTTTTTATATTATGTGCCCTTGTCATCTAACATTAAAATGCAGGTTGATAAGTCATATGCATTGCATGCCCGTATACTTAGTACATTCAAACGTACTAACGCATACTCTATGCCTACATGATTTTACCATTTGGGGACCGTGTGTTATGATCATCCACCGCGTGACGGGTAGTTCGACTTTGGAGAACTGATATTGTGGTGAGTCCTATCATCCAAGGACAAACCGCCTTTCTTCCACCTATGTTGTTTTTTGTTTAGCTTCTTAGTTGAGGGTGAGCCCAGGACGTGTCTTGGCCCCCGTCCCATCTTATTACTAGAGGCAGTGTTGGACATCTTGTAGACTCTCGTTGATTCTTTATGTTATGTGTTGTATGTGAAGCTTATGACTTAGTTATTTATTGGATATGGCTATCATGGATTGCTTATGGGAATTATGATATGTATATATGTTTGAGGTGGAGATATGAAAGACCCTAAGCTCCGTATTGCCCCCATAGAGTGAGTCATACTTACCCGCCCCTTAGTTCTCATGTGCTATGTGCTATGTGAATCCATGCAAATCCTTTTCCCTTCGATATCCCCATAGCGTGAATCCTATTTTCCCATCCCTTAAAACTATGTGTTTATTATTTGAATGTGCTTCCGAACCAATGATGTGGATTTGGATACCTTAAGGCTTGTTTGGGGACTCTTGGATTCCCATTCACCGTGTAATATCTAGGCCCTAGGTCAAGGTCGTGACACATGATGACAGTTTGGACATTACCGTTGACATTAAATAATATTCCTTGAGTACATATGATATTTATGAGTTTCAGGCATCAACATTCCTATTTTAATACTATTCTACATGTTTCTATGCATATTGTGGTTACACCGATGATTTACATCTATTGTTTGTTTCTTGTATCATCCCTTGACCGGGTAGGAGGCAAGGGCATGATGCTTCACATTGGTACCAACCCCTTGACCCAGGTAGGAGTGAGACTCACACCTCATACTACCTTGACCACAGGCAGGTGACGAGTACTTGGCATCATGATATCGCTTGACCACGGGCAGGTTGCAAGGTTGTGGTGTTCTGATATCCCTTGACCATGGGATGGTGGAAAGGTTAAGTCATTATGATATTACCTTGACCACAGGCAGGTAGCAAGGCTGTAACACACTTGATATTTTGATTGATTAGTTGTGCATCATATTCACATTTATGCTTATATGGCATGAGGGGTTCTTGAGGATATCATAGCTCAGTATTATTATGTATATTTGTTGTGTTCTAACCTTTTTGGATGCAGGGATAGGGTTTTTCATTATTACATGTTGTTTCAATTTCTCTTACCCAATCGTTAAACCTACTAGGTACATTTCGGTGTACTCACCCTTATTCAATTTGATTCATATAGATTGAGCACAAGGACCTACATAGGGTAGCTGATTCACTCTAGTTGATCTTCACTATATCTATCCAGATCCTTCAGAAGAGGCTCAGTCTTCGAGTCGCCATAGGTCTTTGGGATTTTCTTCTGTAAGGACCCGATTTTTCGAATGGCATTGCCCAAGTGTCTTGGAATTTTCCCAGGTGAACTGTCAGGCACCTCTCCACGGAGGTGCCTACACGGCTCGTGTGAAGCCACATGGACCGTGTGGCCTCCCGTGGAGAGGCCCTAGGTCCAGTTCACGGTTGCAACAATTTTGGGAAAAGGGGTAATTTTTGCCAGGTGAAGGCACACAGACACTCACACGGTCCGTGTAATGTAACACGATCTGTGTGGCCCTCCGTGTAACTCACTACGTGAAAATTATTCTAAGTATAAAATTACCATCTCATAAATTTTGTCGTGCATAAAATATTTGAAGTCACTTCACACGGTCGATGTCACCGCCCGTGTGGAGTCACACAGACCGTGTAGTCGTCCGTATGGTACCACTTAATTCCATAAGTTTTCCCTCTGCAAGATTTTAAGTGTTGGGTCACGACCACTGTTCACGGTTAGTGTGACGCTACACGGACCGTGTAGTGAACCCTGTGACCCTGACGGACCAAATTTAGGTCCATTTCATTAATGGCATATCTATAAATTCAGTTTGTTATAATCACGAATTATGACCTTTTATATATACTAAACCCCTAATTCAACTAATATCCCCTCACAATCCGTGTTACAATCTTCAAACGATGATCACAATCTATGAATCAAACGTAAAATATAGTCAAACTATTATTTTCTCTCTTGTTCTCTGACTCCAGCCGTCAACAACATGTCTCACGAAATAAAATAAAATACTATATATACAAGGAAAACTAATCCAATAAAAAATGGGAAAAATAAACTTTGGCATGGACACGGTTCATTACACGGGCCGTGTAAGACCAGACGAACCATCACATGGTCTGTCTGCCACTGTCTTTTGCTTCGTCACGGGCCTTAGCACGGTCCATGTTATGTCTCACGGTCCGTTTAACGGTCCGTAAGTTTTCACTTGCACACTTTCTCTTATTTTCGATGATGCCTCTTTTAGTTCACGTCAACTTCATGGCGCATGACACTGTCCATGTCAGGTTTGACAGTCCATTTATCGGTCCGTGCAGATTCACTTGTGCGATTTCTAACATTTTCGATGGTGAACCCTCTACTTGACGTCAACCTCACGGTACCTGACACGGTCCGTGGCAGCTTGACGATCCGTTTCTCCGTCCGTGCGACTTGCCTTGGCCCGTTCCTGTTCCACGCCAAGTGTCGAGTCACGGTCGGTCACACGGTCCGTGTACTGCGACACGTCTCGTGAAGACCTCCGTGGTCCTTCACTTTGCTCCATTTTCCAATTCCTCCATGTTGGGCCCATCACGCACCATCCCACGATTTGTGTGATATTACACGGCCCGTGCGATGGTCTGTATATTGTCATTTCTCCGCAATTTATATTTTTTTTCTCACAATTCCTACATCAGTCCATGCCTTCGTTATTTTCCTGCAAAGTACCAAAACACACACATTAAACTAACAAATGCGCTTAAGAACTCACAAGGATTCTATGTATTAAGCGTCGTAAAAGTCGTATTTTTATGACTCATCAACAGACGACCCCAAAACAACAACCTCAACGTCTCTTTCCCTACCTGTGTCACATTCCCGCACCTCAAGAATCAATGGCTATTATTGACAATCTGTTGAAAATTTCTCAGCGAAATGGCAAGCATATTCCATGGTTTCTGATAAGGATTTGAATTCGAAATTCAAACTCCCCCAATTCTTATCCATTTCCCCCTCAAAATTTCCCTATAAATACCCCTTTGAATGTGGTAAAAAAAAGAGCCGACCATCCTCTAAGAACCTACAATCTTAGCTTTTAATTATATACTCCATAAGCCCAGAAACATTAGCTTAGGAGATTCGTTTAGGATTCTTTGGAAGTCTCGGCTATATCAAGTTCGTGGTGAGCAAACGCGTTTTGTCCCAGTTCTTGCTGGAAGTTTTTTTTTTCTCGACTGTGTTTCTTGTTTTCACGGAGGTTTTATTCTATTGTTATCCGTTGGAATCATGTTTTGTTACAAATTTTGTGCTGAGTTGAGGCTATTGCGATAAAATCATGATTTGGCCTGATTCAGTTACAAAGTTTGTACCGAAATTACTCTATATTTGCTCGATTGCTGTCCAGTTTAGTTTTCCCTTTCCAGGTCATATTGATCTCCATGTGATGTTCTTCCCCCCTGCTCGCTTCTCTGTTACAGCTTGTTTTTGAATTTTAATTTCATGAATAATGTATGCTTGTTTTGATGATTGTTCATCTTTAACATATGTGCATTTAGTTCTTTCTTTAATTAGTTCGATTTTTCTATTCAGGTTTCTTGACTTCCTGTTATTAATTTCTCATATAATCTCATCTTAAAATTGCATAAATATATTTTCACAACCCCTGATTAATTATAGTTTTCATTAATTTCACCATGTTATCTATGGACTCTATGCATTTATGGAAATTGAGTTCCTTTTTTTATGTTAGTTGCTATTTTCATCTTCAATATTCTATCTATATGAACTCTTCCATATTCTAATTTTGTTGTTATTCTATATATGCCAATCTATTGTTTAATTTTATGCTTTCCCTGTTGCTCTATCCCTCAGTGACCAATACTCTGTACAAAGATTTGTTGTCATCTCTAATTGTTTTAAGATGGTTTAAATCGTAATTTTATAATTTTTATTATAAAGAAAAATTTTATATTAATAAATTTTAATAAAAAATTAATTAAATAGATTAAATGATTTTATAGATAAAATATTTATAGTTCATGATTTTAAAGTTATAAAAAAAGTTAAGTGATGAAAAAAATCTTTAGTTTTGGTTGATCTGCTCCCCTTGTAATATAAATCTAGACTATAGTCCTCAATGAATTTTTCTGATGAGCAAATTACACGAGAGACACTAAACTTAAAAAATTATTAAAAAGATAATTCTCGTTGTATAGACATGTATAATCAGTGTATGCTTGTATATCATAATGTATATTTAGTATATAGTTCATATATAAGTAATATACATCGTATAGAGTGAACATTTTTTATAACTTTTGATACACTATATTATAAAGTCATGTATAATTTCACTAATTTTAGACTATTTTTTATGTAAATAAAACATAAATTACTTTTTTTTTTTTTTTTTTTTTTTTTATATATAATCCCCTTTTTCTGATTTTGTTACCCAAAAAGCTTAGTGCTCCAGCCCATTATTCTATAGCAATATCTTTTTACTACTTTTTATTTTATACTTTATTTGTGATTTGAAGCAAGCTATTTATCCGTTTTATGAAGATTGGAATCAGAGGGAAAAATGGAAGCGGGAAATCTCCTTCGTTTCATTCCGTTAAACCAACGACTTGTCCATTCTCCTCGTTTCACTTCTTTCCGTCACAGTCACACTGTTAGTGTTAAAGCTTCCCAGGTACTACTCTCTGTTCCACATTAATTTATTGGATCTTCTGTAAATAAATAAACGTGTTTAATTTGTGGGTTTTCTAATTGTCATGAAGGGAGAAAGTGGGTATAGAGGGATAAAGCCGCGGAGGGAATGGATAGCTGATTGGGTATCTAATAATGATGATTTGGTTCGGAGTATGCCAATTTACGTGGGTGGATTGTCTTTATTGGCTGTTCTCTTCAATCGCACTCTCTCTGGTATTGCTCCGGTTGCTGATGCTAGCAGGTTAACTATATTATTTTTCTTCAAATGAATCTGTTAGTTTTTACTCTTAGAAGCTTCATTAGATAGAGAGGATTTGGGGCTGCAATTTGTGTCTTGGAATATTTTTGGAGAGTCAGACCAACATAGGGTAATACTTGTTGGGTTTAAATAGAATTGGAAAATGAGAATTGAAAATGTGGGAGAAACAAGTGAATGAGAAAATAAAAATCATTTTCTCTCTGGTAGAATAGAGAAAAAGTTTTATCCAAAAAACACTTTCTTAAGCTATTAAGTAGAGGTTGGCATCGTCTCTTGGTTTTGGCCAAAGATGAATGCAAATGATTTGATGGATAATTTTGTTTAGATAAAAATTTATTCATCATTCTCATTAAATTTCCTTTTCCTAATGTTATTGAAATGAATTATTTATTAATTAATTAAATTCATCGGATTAATTTGTTTTGAACAGATGAGTTTGTTCTTAACAACTGAGTTTACATTTATTCATCCCATTTTATTGGCTATAAATAGAAGGATTTCTCCACTTTTTAGGCATTGAATTTTTTCCTTCTTTTGTACACGTTTTCTTACAAAGTGGAGTTTTTTGTGTGATTTCGTTGTTGACTTTTGAATTTGCCGAAGTTACTAAGTATGAGGTACCGCTACTTCCTTAACAGTTATATCTATTTTATCTTGGGAGGAAATAATTCATAACCTCGGGTACAGTGAGGGGATTAAATTTCTTAAGGACACACAATGATTCTGTGATCTCTGATGTTTTCTTTCTTTTCATCTTAAAAGTATTTCAAATTCACTATTTTGTACACAGGAATGACAATATTAAGGGTTCGTTTGGTGCAAGGGATAAGACATTACTATTTTAGGGATTAAAAATTTAGGATGAGTTTATCCCATATTTGGTTGGTATAAAATCATGGGATAATTTTCCTAGATCAGTTATTCCAAAATTGTGGTATTATTTTTATTCCATATTGAGGATGGAATAACTGATCGCAAGATAACTTGTTCCCCAGTCAAACGAGCACTAAGAGTTTATTTTTTATATGCTAACACCATAAGGCTACTTAGAAATACCCACTGTAGTAATTTAAGAAAGAATGTACGTATGGTAGTGTTTGTTTCCACAAGTTAAAACCTTGCTAATATGAGGTGTTTCAGCTAAAGTTGGGTTAAAAAGGAAAGAAGAAGAGAAAAATACAACTACACGCTGCTCCGAAAGTATGAAATGAATCCTCTAAAAAAATGTGGTTTTGGATGAATACACCAGAGGCATGTTCTAATAGGTGAATGCCTTCTTTTTGTTTTAGAAATAAAAAAAGCTAAGGTCTTTGCCTTTGGGGAATAGTTAGTGAATTTTCTTAATAGCCCCGTCATTACATCTTGAAATTATTGTGGTAGATCTTTGTTGGTATTGACCATCCCGAAGGGATATATAGCTGCTGATTATTGGAAGAGAATGCTGAACTCCCCCAGTAAAACCTTGGAAGAGAATGCTAAACTCCTCCAATATAATATTATGCAAGGGATGTCTCAAAGCTTGTTCAGTAATATTCTTAAAGATTGTTAAGACAGTCTGAACAAAGTCCCACATTACTTAAATATGGTTTTCCCGATTAGTTTGTAAAGATCTTGGCTGTTCTCCTTATGTTTTAAATTAGTTGTTTTTAAACTTTAGTAAACTCGTTTATGTTATCTTGAGATCAAATGAGTTGAACTTTAGAGACGGTGTTAAAAATATAGTCAGACAAAAGTCCCATGTTGGTTAAGCAAGTGTTTCCAAATCAGTTTATACTGATGTTAAATTACTTCACCTACTACGCTTATATTTTGAGTGCTCAAGTCCTTCGATAATCATATGTAACTGAAACAAGTATGTTGGTTATAGGAGCAGCATTCTTTTATGCAAAACATATTGGAAACAGTTTTTCGCTTTCTATCTCCCGTTTAGTTTAATTTTCTGTATGCTCTTGGGCCACTATTTTAACTGTTTGCTTCCAACTTACACAGTTCTCAATCCAGAGCAGATTTATTGACACTTGGCTTGGCAGTCACTAACATCTTAAATGGTCTTGTTTGGCTTTCAATCCGACCAAAATCCATATCTGTGGTGAGGACTGTATACACACACACATACATGCTTTCTTTTGTATCCAACTGTCTCTCCTCAGCTCGTTGCTTATCTCATGTTGATACACCACTAGATTAATTGATCTATTCAAGCAAGCTTTTTGTTTTCAGGTCAATCCTAACGGTGTGGAGTGCCAAAGAATAGCTTCTCAGCTACCAGATTTTGTTATTTCTGAGCTGCTATGGTATTGTATCTATGAGTTGGAAAAGTATTTGAAATAGGTCTTTATAACTTGCTCATTTTTATACTTGGATATCACGTATAATATTAGTTTGATATGTTTGTGCGTGTATACATGTTACATAATTTATGTAATGTCTTTACATTGTATTCGGGAAGTGAAGTTCATATTTTCCTTGGTGAAGAAAATTCATATTGAAGGTCATCTATATATGAAAGTTCTGCCCCATGATACTCCTCGTCAAGTCATAGGGAAGAGAGCTAGGTTCTACAGTCAAATGTTTATTGACATAAACCGACCACTAGTCTGTGATGGGAGAGGCTTATTGTGCAAAAATCGAGACTTGATTAATTAGTTGGGTGAACCTGTAAGTATTCAGCATTTACACCTTTTGAAGTATATAGAGAAGTTGGTTTTCGTCGACAAGAGAAAATTACATTAATTAATTGAGGGTACCCTCCACCTGACCATGAATCTGGGGATTTGAGTGACCAAGAGGTGAGAAAGTGTGAAAAGCCACTTTTGGCCTCTGAAGAGAAGAGGTTTGAGGGGAATGGATTTCCCATATATAAAATGTGTTTTCTTTGGTAGTGATAGTGGGAAAGAGCATCATTTGATGCTTTATGTTATGTGTCACAGGATATTGCAAAAATTACATTTTCTTTAAAGATTTCTTTTATAGAAATTCAATAGCTAAGTTTTAAAATGTAATCATTTTATTAGAATCCTATGTGGTTTGAATTTAGGAATTAGTTTCTTTCTGATTGTTATTTGATTTTTATTGTTAAGTGAAGTAGTATATTTTTCTAGTCAGAAATTATAGCTATAAATGTATGTCTGTGAATTATGAATAAAATAATTTTCTTTGACAACAAACAATAACATACCCAATGGAATCCCACAAGTGGGGTTTGGGGAGGGTAGAATGTACGCATACCTTACCACTGCCTCATAGAGGTGGAGAGGTTGTTTCACGGAAACCTTCGTCTCAAAAACCCAAAAGCAGAATAAACTAGATATAGAGAAAGGAAAGGACAGGAAAAGCACATGATAGTATGCAAATACGATAAATTTAACATCACAAAACGAAAAATGACAATACAAGATATAAGGCAACGTAAATACGCTAAAAGTAATGACCTACCCCTACTAACCTATTAGCCGTCTACTCTACTACGCAACCTCCACTTTTTTCTATCTAACGCCATGTCCCCGGTGAGATAAAGTTTCGCCATATCTTGTCTGATCACCTCCCCCCAATACTTCTTCAGCCTACCTCTACCCTCCGTGTATCCCCTAAATCCAACCTCTCGCACCTCCTAACAAGAACATCGATACACCTTCTCCGCACATGTCCAAACCAACGCAGTCCTAATCTTGGATGATCTCACAGGAGCTACCTCTAGCTTCTCCGGGATGATGTCATATCACTCCTGGTATGTCCACATATCCATCTCAACATCCTCATCTCCGTAACCTGCATTTCTGAACATGTGAATTTTTAATAGGCCAACACTCCACCCCATATAGCAAAGATGGTCTAATCACCATTCTGTAAAATTTGCCTTTAAGCTTAGGTGGTATCTTTTTATCGCACAATACTCTTGAGGCAAGCCTCCATTTCGTCTATGCTACCCCAACACGGTGTGTGACATCATTATCGATATCGCCACTACTCTGGATGATGGACCCAAGATACTTAAAGTTATCTCTCTTGGGGATAGATTGAGCGGCAAGCCTCACATCAGTGTTTGCTTCATCCCTCGCCACACTAAAATTGCACTCCAAGTATTCTGTTTTGGTTCTACTCAAGTTGAACCCTTTGGATTGCAAAACGTGTCTCCAAACCTCCAATCTATCATTAACTTTAGTCCGAGTCTCATCAATTAGTACGATGTCATCTGCAAATAGCATACACCAAGGGACCTCCTCCTAGATAGACCGCGTCAGCTCATCCATCACCAGGGAAACACAAAAGGGCTCAACACAGATCCTTGATGAAGTCCCATCTCGACAGGAAAATACTCTGAGTCTCCTCGCACTGTTCTTACCCGAATTTTGGCTCCGTCGTACATGTCCTTTAACACTGTAGTATTTTTTCTGTCAAAGTCTTTCTCTGTTATTTTCGTAGTTTTCTTATTAAAAAAACCAACACTTTGAAATATAGTTGGTTGCATAAATGAAAAGGTGGCATCATTTCTAAATAGTCCATAGTGCGTGAACTTTCTGTACACTAACACAACTGCAGTGGTGTATTTTATACAGCACTGATACAATAGACAACTCGTCCCAAAAGAGAATGTGTTAAATAGATCCTTAAACATGCTTCTGCACTGGAGCTTAGGTCCACCCTTATAGCCAGTCATCAATTGGAAGCGAGCAAGATGGTGCTGAATTGCAGGGTCTAAACCTTTGACAAGCAACTCTTCCAGTATGCAAATGACATCAAACCATGAAAGCACTGTTTTATACATTTCCTGACACTTCTAGATGAGAAACCTTTGTTCATCATGAAAGTGACATGTTGATGATTTAACATGTTACTCTTGCTTTTTTATCTATCCTCAGGGCATGGAATTCTCTATCAGATGTCACATGCTGCAGGTCTCTGGTCATTGTTTATGATGGAAAATGTATCCTTCAAACTGGGTTTGCTGCTGCATCATTGTCTAATGGAAGTGATGCAGTAGCTGTGGACACTAATAGATTGATAGAAGGATCACTTTACCAAGGTGTTCTAAAATCTGCATCACGTAAGTGCTATCACGTACTTTGCTTTCATTTTAGGTTATAAGATATAGTTAGATCTTCTTATTCCTTTAAGAAAGTGGGCAAAAGAGACTATAAGCCTGAGCACATGTTTAGAAAGATGTAGACGTCATTTGAATTTATCTTCATACCAGAAGTTCAAATTTCATGTGCTTGATTGTGGGTATTTTCAGAGAGCTACTTGGCCAACTTATCTCTTTATCCTGGGAAGTCGGAGTTACCATTTCTTCCTT
The DNA here is from genome assembly GCA_029948455.1 of Solanum rostratum. Classification (NCBI taxonomy): domain Eukaryota; kingdom Viridiplantae; phylum Streptophyta; class Magnoliopsida; order Solanales; family Solanaceae; genus Solanum; species Solanum rostratum. The sequence goes on from CM057053.1 coordinate 53,894,976, forward strand.
CAAATACACAGGTGGTACTAATTCCTGCTTTTCTTCCCCTCTCCTCTGTGGCTCAACATTTTCCCTTGTTTCACCTAAGTCCACAATATCTGTTGTGCTAAAAGATGTGTGCATACCCCTATATAGCCGAATGAGCATTTCTCTCTCCAAATAATGTTGCATCATTCAAGGTGTCTGCCAAATATACATCTTTATGTTCTCTTTTATCATGCATTCTTCATATTATTATGTTTCATTAGAGGTTCAGACTTCAGCAAAAGTTGTTAATAACCATAATACTTTACTAGGCAGTAATCTTGCAACCTCTAGGAGACAAAGGAATTGCCATAATTGGCGGTGATACAATCAGAGGATTCACATCTTCTGATCAGGTATGGATCACCATTCATGTTGCACTTATAGAGTTACTGATATGCCCTACCTTTATTTTTGCAAACTTGAAGCCTATGTGATCATACTATCTACACTTTTGGTAACATTAAGGGGCCATTTGGTTACTGGATAAGGGCTGAGTTATTCTGGTATAAAGGATTGTATAAGCTTTACCATGTTTGATAATATTTTTGTATCATGCGTAAACTTCAACTCATATAATATAATAATACTATATTTAGTTAGAAAATTAGAAAACCACATAACTAATACATGTCTAAATTATGAGTCAATCTATATATTATTTTATGAGAGATAAAAGATGGAATAAGTTATACCTGAATAACTAATACCTGAATAAAAATACTAGTTGACAACTTTACCCTCAATCACTCTCAATCAAGTGTACTCCACTTCTTTTTAGGAAACTTTCCGATCCTCTTCACGTCTCTAGATCTAGAACGACTCCTCTTTTACTTCATCTTACAATGGAGGCAATACAAGAAGGCAATCAACTGGGAAGCTGCATACTCCTGACAGTGAACTAGATGTTTTTCCTCATTATCTGAGAGTTTCCTTGAGCTGTAACTATTGCTTTGGTAAAAGAAAATAGTTTACCAAAAAAAAAAAGAACTAACTATCTGGGAGCTTCCACTGGTTACTTGTATAAATATGGCAGGAAGGTAATTATAAATAAAAATTTTATTTTAAAAAGTGTATAATACAGTATTTATTAATTTTTAGTTTAAGAAATCAACACCCAAAGAAATTATTAAATTTTGCATAACTAAACCTTACATAAATAAATCCTGCATAATTAAATACCCGCATAACTAATACCTGCAATATTGCTACCTGCATAACTAATACATGCATTACTAATACCCGCATAATGCTAACTAGCAACCAAATGACCCCCAAGTGCATTACTCTACCATCGTTGTAGTTATACTGTGTGAGCTCTATTTGCCGTAGTTATCATTACACTATGATACCTGCATTATTGCTACCTGCATAACTAATACATGCATTACTAATACCCGCATAACTCTAACCAGCAACCAAACGACCCCCAAGTGCATTACTCTACCATCGTTGTAGTTATACTGTGTGAACTCTATTTGCCGTGGTTATCATTATACTATGTATGAGCTCTATTTGTTGTCTGAATACTTGTGGAAATATTTGTGAAGTTCATGCTTTATATTAGTACCCCTGTTTGCCATCGTTCAAACACAACTTAGCCTCATGTTTTTCTCCTTTATTTGACAGGCATGGATCACATTGATCGGAGAGAAGTTAGATGCTACACTGACAAAAGTTTTCCGACATTCCTAGTGGCAGTGCAATATGACTGTTTCAAGACATTCAAACTGCAGTATCTTAAGTTCAAGCATTTGCCTATAATCATGTCCTCATTCAAGGTGATTTTCCTTCCTTCAGTTAATGTTCCATAGCGACCTACTCATTCTAGAAAATACCTATCTGTATCATGTCTCAACTCTTATATTTGGACTTGCTCTCCATAAGAAAGGACTTGCAGTTTCAGCTGGTTTTTACGAAGTACACAGAAGCGTTCCGTACATCTTTTAGAGGCAACCTTTGGCTATTGCGAAATATTTCATTTATTGGTTCATTTCATCATTGTAGGCACAAAGAGTGGTAATTTCTTTCCATGCTTGTTTGCTTTGAAATGATTTCCTTGTAAGGATGTCATGTTGATTGGTGAAAGGCCAAGATACTGTAGGAGGTAACTTTTTTCATCTTTCTTGTGAGAAAATGAGGAAGATTATAATCCAGAGAGAGCGATTATGGAAAATCCATTCCTAACATTTGTTAATCTTCATTCAGCCCGCACCAGCCAACCCTATCCTTGAAACTCTCTAATCTGCTCCACTCCATTGTCATCCCTATCTTCACTTGATTTTCTTGCCGGTAAACTCTGCACCTTGCCACCCTTCTGAAAAACATTGCTCTGCAAGCTTCCCACTCCTGCTATTTCGTAAAGTACTGTCGTCATGGCAAATTCAAGTTTTTTTTTTTTTTGGTTTGGTTAAAAGTAACTGGATTCTTTTTCTGAAGTGGAAATGGATGAAGGAAGTTTCATTTGGTAGTCACTACCCTATAGTTTGGGGCTATTGAAAGCAAATGCATTACTTAAAAGTTCAATGTGGATCATTACAACAGCTTTCTTAAACACCCGTGCGTATTGGAGAAGAAGTGCAAAAAGGTATCCTTGCCTGATATTTGAGTTAGAAGCTTTTGATGGTCACTTAACTTTGGATAAATTGGCCATCAGTCACTCAACTTTAATTTGTCTTTAAAACATAATTCACCTTTGCCAAATTATCTTTCAAGGCATTATTTCTGGAGATATGACCATGCATGATGTATATATATTGTAGTTAGGCATAGATAAGGTGGTGTACAACATGGCCTAGGATATTTTTTTTTTATATACCATCCATCTTCATTATCTATTTATTTTATTTTTAAGAGAAATTTTATAAATGACAAATATAAATTACTTATTACTTAATAATGACAAAATTATTTAGATTTGAATAGATAGCAAAAAAAAAAAAGAGCAATTTACTGCACATGCCATGATGCACATCTTATTAAATGCTAGTATAATAGGATTTTTTTTTTCTCGTGACAACTATTTTTTTTTAATTAAATGCAGATCCCATAACAACTTTTTTCTATTAAATGCTAGTATAACAAGTCCTATTGAATGCACTATTATTTCCTTATTTTTGTTAAAGTTAATTTTTTCCCTTTCGTTACCTAGTAGTCCTATTATGATTTTTTCCTTTTTTTTTTAAAAAAAAATTATTTTATTAATCTTTATGGAACAGATTTGCATACCTTCATTTAATGTCACTTTATGGGATATCGATTGAATACTCCTTAAAATTATTTTCAAACATCAATTATAACAGGCCAAAGACATAAATGGATGTATGCAAATCTGTTCCATCTTGTCTCTAAATTTCATTTTGTCACTTCAACAGTTCAACTCAATCTTGTTCAATTTTAACCCTTCAACTAAAATTTTTATGTTTCACATACACTATCCGTCTAACTTGCTCTTATTTTTTATTTTGATACTCTATTTTACCTTTGTTCCATTTAGTCTTTCAACTCTATTTCTCATGTATCATTTAAAATCAAATACTAATTTTATAATTTCTTTATTTTTATATTTGTTTTTTTATTTTCATTTTATAATCGACGTTTGTCTGTTAGTTTTCAAAATTTCTTAAAAATTAACAGACAATTTAAAAAAAATAATATTTTTTTGAAAAATAACCAAGGCAAATGTTGCCATTTTTCATTTTTAAAGAATCAATTAAATGACATCATATATATAGCTTTGTGGATTTAACTGAAACACTAACTTTCTAATTTTTCATCCAACTCAATACGTGTAAAAAGAAACCTTCTTCAATACAAATTAAAAAAAAAGGACAATTGTTCATTCCGGATAACACAACTAAAAATATTTTAAAACTCTATAGACTTCATTGGATTGTTATTGATTTTTTAAAAAAGAAAATTAGTGCACTTTTGTTTGTGTTCAAGCAAAAATATAGAGAAACTCTCAAAGAGTTCTTTTTTTTTAAAAAAATTAATGTTTATCATCAAATTTTATTTTTTAAAACGAAAATTATAAAATTAGTAGTACGAATGCCAATATTTTAAATGTAAAGTTCCAATTGAAGAGCATATCTAAAAAATTATAAAATTAGTAGTTTGTGTTTACATGATACATAAAAAATAAAGTTGAATAATTTAAATAAAACTAAGCCAATATAGAGAGCCGAAATGAAAATTAAGGGCAAGTTAAAGGAGTTATGCATGTGTTTGACCTTAATTAAATAATTGTTGTATGAATTTTTGATCCCTAAATAAGATTTTAAAATCATTCCAACAAAAAGTTTTTTTTTTTTTTTAATTTGAACAGATTCAGTTTCACGGGTGAAAAGTGGTGATATTGAGGGAGACAAAAATAAAAGAAGAAATAAAAGTGGATTTATAAAAGTAAAAGAAAATATATTTCTTGGCTTTCACTCTCTTAGAGAAGCGTGATGCACCACACTCTGCCACATCATTTATTTGTGTTTAAATGATACACTTTTAATGATGTTAAAATGTCTACTTGGAACAACCCATAGTTAACGACATTTATATAGAAGACATGATTCCTAATTTTATACTAATATTAATGACATTTATATAAAAGACATGATTCCTAATTTTATACCAATATTAACGACATTTATATAGAAGACATAATATTAAATATTTTATTTAGAGGAGATGACTCCAATTTCTTTTCTTTTGTAAATATATATCAACATAATGCAAAACTTCAATTAATCTATCAAAGTATAAATGTATTTTAATCCATTTTAATATCAAGTTCGTATAAAATTTATGTGTGTGTATGTGTGTTCTAGTTACATACTAAAGGGGCTTGAACTGTAATTTTTATGGTTGATTGTGTAAATTGGGGGTGGCATCAAGAAGGTTTGTGAATATACAGTTTAACTTGCATTTTATTGAGATATATATTCGTTTTCTTTTTAAAATTATTAAGAATATACAATAAAACTTATTTATACACTTCAGGGGCCTTGATTTTTTTTTTGTTGGTTGATTTGTTGTATTGTATAAAATCTGTATAACTTTGAACGATATAAGAAATAGGAAGAATGACTTAATAGGCCCTATACTTGGTCTCGTTTGTCACCTAGAACCTTATACTTAGAACTTTGCCAACTAAACCCTTGTACCCACTCAAAACCTACACTTTAAACCCTTTTTTCTGACCTGGCATCCTAAGTGGCATACCAGGTCATGTACGTGAAATTCACTCCATTTTGGAGCATGAAGGATTCCTAAAATACCCTTTAACAATCATCTTCTTCCCCAAATGCCCAAATATTATAATTCCTATTTTTTCTTCTCAAAATTCTTCAATTTCTTCTTGTTTTTGTTTCTCCAAATTTCTTCCCTTGAAATTTCTTCATGTTGGCCATGATTTCTTCTTGGAATTTTTATTTTTTTTATTACGTGATTTTTTTTTATTTATTAAAATTTCTTCTTCTTCACAGTGATAGTTCTTCGTATGTGGGATATATTTAAACCCAAAAATAAACCTTAGGGTATTTTTAAACCCAAAGATGAAAGAGGAGTATTTATGAGTTACTTTTATATTGATTTGGGACTGCATTTTTACTCCATCCCCAAAATCACCATTAATGGTTGTTGAGAGCTTTTCTTAGAGGCAATCTAGCTCTACATCTTGTATTTCTAGATCCTCTGCATCAGGCAAAGCAGGTTCATCACTTCCCTTAGTTTCCCTCAGCTTCTTGCTCGCCATCACCCTCCTTAACTCCTTTTTTGGAACTTGATTTCCTTTGTCTTTTACTGGGATTATCACTTTCTGGTGTCTCTGTTGCTTTGGATTTTTTACCCAAGGCGAAGTTAATTCCTATACTGTATGTTGTATCATCAAGTTCTAGCAACATTGCTGGTGCTAGAAGGAAGAGAAATTGACTGTGTCTCTTCTTCATACGTGGAAGAAGGTGAGGGAAGAGAGAAAGCTTTTCACACGTCATTTCATACGTGGAATTATTATATGACGTGAAAATTACGTGTCGTCGTTTGAAACTCACGCACCAGTCCCAGTCAGAAAAAAGGGTTTAAAATATAGGTTTTGAGTGGGTACAAGGGTTTAGTTGGCAAAGTTCTAAGTATAAGGTTCTAGGTGACAAACGGGACCAAGTACAGGGGCCTATTAGGCCATTCCGCCTAAGAAATAAAAAGAGTTGTTGTTTATTTGAGTGAATTCAAATAAAAAAATTTCAGTGAAACCTTGTTATGTGTATATAAGTGATAGATATTTGATTTTTTTTTTTTTTTGAGTTTACTTGTGGCGTTGTATAATATTTGTAACTTTGGGTGGTATCACGAAAATTAGTTGGCCAACCTTGCAAAAGCAAGAAAAAAATGTATGAAATTGATATAGAACTGGATAAATTCAAATTAAAATATATACAATATTAGTTGCGGTTTATAGGTATATATATTTAATTTCCTTTCAAAATATTAAGAATGTACAATAAAATCTAATGTGTATTAGATTGATATATATTTGGATTTCATAATTGTAGTCCAAGAGGTAAAATATGAATTGTGAGTTTGTGTTTTATTTTGTATGATTTGTGGTTATAAGAGGAATTAAAAAGGTTTACTTCTTATTTGGGTGAATTCAAATAAAAAATTTGGTGTGTTACCTTACTATATGTTATATGCATATAAGTGATAAATATTTAATTTTTGTTCTAATTACTTAGTAAGGAGTCTCATAAGTTTTGACTTGATTATATACTTTCCTTGAAAAATACAAATCCGTAAGTCTATTTGGGATGGATGGTTCAAAAACAAAATTGCTTTCAATACCACATTTGGAATCAGCCAACCTGACACCCAATCTAGCTAACCAGTGGACATCTCTTGCCAATTCCTTCTTCTCCTCCCTGACATGTGCCACACTCCCCATAGACAACCTACTGATAGCGTCGGACAAAACATTTGCCTTGCCCGGATGATATAGAACACTCATGTCATAATCCTTCAGGAGATTCAACCACCTCCTTTGTCTCAAGTTGAGATCTCTCTGGGTGAAGATGTACTGCAAACTCTTGTGATCGGTGTACACGTTAACGTGAACCCTGTACAAATAATGTCTCCATATTTTTAAAGCAAAAACCACCGCTACCAATTAAAGATCATCTATGGAGTAGTTACATTCATGCACCTTCAACTACCTGGATGCATACGCGATCGCCTTACCATTTTGCATAAGCACACAACCCAATCCTATCGGCGAGGCATCGCAATACACCAAAAATCCCTCTAGACCATTTGGTAAGGTCAAGACGAGGGATGATGTAAGCCGATCTTTCAAAGTCTGAAAACTTTTCTCGCATTCACCCGACTATACAAACTTAGCCTGCTTCTAGGTCAACTTGGTCAATGGAGATGCAATAGATGAGAGCCCTTCCACAAACCTTCTATAATACCCGGCCAACCCGAGAAAACTGCGAATATCAGAAGGAATCACGGTCTAGGCCAATTCTTCACGGCCTCGATTTTGTTCGGGTCCACTTTGATACCGTCGCCGGACACCACATGACATAGGAAGGCCACTTCGCCCAGCCAAAATTCACACTTGCTAAAGTTGGCATACAATTTCTTTTCCCTTAGAGTTTGGAGAAACATCCTTAAGTGATTCCCATGCTCTTGCCCCCTTCGGGAGTAAATGAGAATATCATCGATGAAGACCACCACAAAGCTGTCTAGGAATGGCTTAAATACTCGGTTCATCAGATCCATAACTACGATCGGAGCATTGGTTAGGCAAAACGACATTACCACAAATTCGAAATGCCCATACCTCGTCCGAAAAGCTGTTTTGGGAATATCACATTCCCCAACCTTTAACTGATGATACACAGAACAGAAATCAATCTTTGAGAAATGAGTAACATCTTGAAGGTGGTCAAACAAGTCATCAATCTTGGGAAGTGGGTACTTATTCTTAACAGTCACCTTATTCATTTGCCCGTAGCCGATACACATCCGAAGAGACCCATCCTTCTTCCGCACAAAAATATTGGAGCACCTCACGGAGATATACTAGGCTGAATGAAACCCTTCTCCAATAGATCCTTTAACTGCTCTTTTAATTCTTTCAATACTGCCGGTGCCATACCATAGGGAGGGATAGAAATAGGCTGAGTATATGGAAGAAGGTCTATGCCGAAGTCTACCTCTCTCTCCGGAGGAATGCTTGGTAAGTCTTTGGGAAACATATCCAAGAACTCATCACCGCAGGGACCGACTCAAGAGTGGGCACTTCAGACTCTACATCCTTGACCCTCACAATATGATAAATACACCCCTTGGAATCATTCTCCGCGCCTTGAGGTAGAAAATAAAACGACCTTTAATACAGGAATCACCACTCTTCCATTTAAGAACGGGCTCACCAAGAGGTTGGAACTAGACCTTCCGGATTCTACAATCAATAGAAGCATTTGATGCGTACAGCCAATCCATTCCAATGATCATATCAAAATCAAACATCTCAAGTTCAACAAGATCACACGGAAAGCTTTTATGCAACACAGCAATAGGGCAACCCTAATAGACTCTATGAGCAACAACAGATTCACCCAATGGGGGTGTAGACCGAAAAAGCATCCTTTAAAATATAAGGACTCAAACCAAACTTAACAACCAACTGCGGAGTAACAAAACACAAATTTGCACCCAGGTCAAGCAAAGAATAAGTATCAAAATCAAAGACTTTTAACATACCAGTCACGATGTTCGGAGCCTCCTCAACATCCTGGCAGGCATGGAGTGCATAGAACCTATTGTTCATTGAGGCAACACCATAGGAATCCCTTTGTTAACCTTGCCCGCCTTGGGCTACCTGACCTTGGCCTCCGCGTGCATTCCTAGGTAATTTGCAACCTTATGATCCTAACACCCGAATCCGAAACAAATTCCCAAATCCCTCCGACAGGCGCCCGAGTGGGGTTTCCTGTACCTATGACACATAGGATACCCTGGATCGCCATCCACCGGTGCCCTGGGGGGAGGTTCCCGAGCATTAGCTTCCCGAGTTCCCGAACCTTGGCCCTGCTGAAAATGACCAAAACCAACATTTTGGACACCAGAGAATCAACCATAAAAAATGGGCTATCTTAGGATAATGTGCCTTTTTCTCTTTGAGTTTCTCTCCTTCGATCTACTCAGCATACACCATGAGTCTGGCAATATCCATGTCCCGTATCAGCATAGCAGTATGACATTCCTTCACAAGCAAATCAGACACACCAGAAACAAACTTGTACATCCTTGCACGGGGATCAACCACCAGGGATGGAGCATATTTAGAAAGCTTGGTCAACTTGAGGGCATAATCCCTCACACTCATACTCCCCTGCTTGAGGTTGATAAACTCAAGTCATTCTGGGCTCCCTCAGCTCAAGCAGAAAGAAACGATCAAGGAAGGCAAATTTGAACTCTTCCCAGTTGACGTCACCACCACAAACTCTTACCATAGACCATTGAGTATAGCATACTTGAGCCACGTCTTTCAGCTGGTAAGCAACCAGTCCAGTTTTTTCCTCAGACGTGATGTCCAGTGTCTTTGTGAGCTCGTCAATGAACTCCTAAGCATCCTCATCGGCCCTTGACCTATAGAATTCAGGAGGGTTCATCCGGGTGAAATCCCTCACCGTGGAAGCAAGTGTAGGTTCTCGTGGCATGTTAGCCTGTCTTGCCTGAGTAGTCACCACTTGAGCAAGCATGGAGAAAGTTGTACGGAATTCACCATTTGAAATCGGCTCCTTCATGGGATCGTAGGGAACCTGATCTTCATCTGTCGGGGTGGTCTAGGTAGAGGGGGTCTTCCTCAAGGCATTTGCTGAAATGGATCAATGACACCGTTAAGTAAAAGAGTTACACATACAAGTCACAGCACAACAGAAGACATGAAGAAATGAGGTAATTCCTACAACGTCTCTGTAGCCCCCACCCATAGGTGTGGTGCACTTCACACCCATGAATAGGACTCTACTCAACGCGGCATGTTGGACTTTGAGGACCATTTATAAACCTAGGGTTGTGATACCATCTTTTGTCACGACCAGGGGTGGGGGCCTAGACGTGACACGGCGGTTGGGGACCCAAGAGCCCCCAAAAAAGCCTTAGGTAACCATAACAACATCGGTTCAAGATTAGCACTTGAGCATATGATAACAACCAGAACACAACTCGAGAATTGCATAGCGAACGCGGTACGAATATAATAGTCAAAGTGCACAGTGTCAAACAGTGCCTCTAGGCAAAGGGTCGGGGGCCGGGACAAATCCGAGGCTCACCCTAAAATAAGGAAAAAAAGGAATCATTCCAAAATAACAAATAAAGGAAGATAGCTGACTTGCCCTCGAAAAAAGGGAATCACCACAGGGATTCTGAGAGTGAACTAGTGTTCAAATGGTTGGTACTCAAAGTGCTCGGTCCCTACATGGTAAAATCATATAGGCATAGAGTATGTGTTAGTACGTTTGAATGTACTAAGTATGCGAGCATGCAATGCATATGACTTATCAATCTGCATTTCAATGTTAGATGACAAGGGCACATAATATATGAAGAATCATATATATATATACACACACACATATATATACACACACACACACACACACATATATATATATACACACACACACACATATATATGTGTGTGTGTGTGTGTGTATATATATATATATATCCAAGGAAGACTAGTATACAAGACTCCATGAAACTCATGATGCATGCAATGCGATAATGCTCCTACATAGCGGGGATGGACTATAACCGACCAACCAAATCCATGCGAGCTATTACATGAATTAGACCGATTTGGACCTCCTACCTGTAGGGAGCAGATTACTTGCCAAAGGTAATCTACATCACACCTTATGGACTCACCATTTCGGGGATGGTCACCTTCCTTACGGACTCACTATTTCTGAAGAATTTTTACAAGAAGATCCTATCAAGACAAAATCATAATAGACGAATAACTATTCCTTACGACACAGTCATTTCGGTAATGGCAAACGTTCCTATGTTTGCACATAGTTCAAGGAAAGGGAGAAGGCCCCAATCCATCTTTTCTTAGTCAAATATCCCACATGAATACTTACATATATGTACATACATGCTTTCAAGAGGTTCAACATCCATTCAAAACGTTCAATTTACCTTTAGGCTCAAATACCAAATCATAAGATCGTAATCACAATGTCCATGCAAGGAATAGCTCATCTACACATACAAGATGGTGCAAGCACCCAAGATGCTCAAAGATCTATAATCATAGACATACCGGTGATCATCTTCTTGTCATAACCAATGCCTTATCAAAATCATTTCATATTCATTTCATAAAATATAATTGGGTTTAACCCACTTCATAATTTCCATGTAAATTGATGCTCATGAATGCAATGGAATGCATGATGTAGGAATGACATGGGTAATGTCGAGTAAATCTAAAATCAGCAATATAATATGAAGTCTAGAAAATCCATATGAGAATTGTAGTATAGATCACTCATGCATAAAGCCATTTGTATGGGGACATGTATGTTCATAATTGCATAACTTAATGTGATTCTTCATAACAGAGCTTAAAATAACTTATATTCAAGAGTAATATACAACCCATGCATTGATTGAAATCAATAAGATCAAATAGTAAAAATCCATATTTAAAGTAGACTAAAACACATTAAATTAGATTGAAAGAAATTTTGGGTCTTCTTGGTTAAAAAGGACCGACAATCAATCTCACATACCTAATTTGAGGAGTAGAAATCAGACTTTAATTGACTCCAACAGAGACCCTAATTTGATCCTTGCAAGAGATGTAGGGAGGAATAGGAAAGTGATCTTAGGAAGGGTAGAGTGATCTTGGTGGAGGAGTGATAAGGGGAGGGGGTTTTCAGGTGAATTAAGGGTTTAAAATAGGTATAAAGTCATAATTCACGTTCAAAACGAACTGGAGTTTAATAAATGTCATTAATGAAACAGAGTTGAATTTGGTCTGTCTAGGTCACACGGTCCGGTATACTATCCATGTATCAGCACACCGACTGTGAACAGTGTTGTGACCAGGACTTAGAATCTGGTGAAGGAAAATTCCTCGGGTCTAAGTGGTATCACACGGACGCTTTTACGAACCATCAAGTGCCACACGGGTCGTGACATTATCTGTGTAAAGAGACTCGAAATAAATTTTGCATAGAAAAGTTACGAGACGGTAATTTTTTACTTAGAAAATTTTCCACATAGCAAGCCACATGGAAGGCCACTCGGACGGTGTGGCTTCACACGGGCCGTGTAGGCTCCTCTGTGCAGTGATGACTGGCAGTTTTCCTCGGGAAAAATTTGATGACCTCTAGGTAATGCATTAGGAGAAATCTTGGTCGTTACAATGGGATCATGGGTTCTTGAGGATATCGTAGTTTAGTACTTGTAACGCTCGGTAAAATTACCAAAATATCCCTAGAGCGAGGGTATGCGCGTAACGCATCTTTCGAAGCTCGTATGAAAAATCCGAGACCGAATTTGGAATCAGCATGAAAAATTGAGTGGGAAAGTGGTCTCGGTCGATTTTTAGAGCGACCTGATTGAAAGATAAATTTTCGATCCAAATTAGAAAGCAGTGACGGTCCGCGACCGAGGCTCGTTGCGGACCTGTCGCGGAGAAGTACTTGTGTGTTTTCCAAAATTTTCGACGGGATGGAGAAAATTCATTCAAAAATACATTTCCAAAAATGTACAGTTCGCGATAGGTCCGTGTCGCGGACCGCGTATTTCCCGAACTGGAAATTTCTCACTTATTTCAAGGGGCATTCCGGCCAATCCCTAACCCCTCCTAAACATCGATACATGGCTAGTAAGGTCGTTTGAACACGAAAAGAACCTAAAACCTCTATTCTAAGTTCTATTCTAAAAATCTAACAAGGCTAGGGCTTGAGAAGGGGAGAGAAGGGCTTGGGGTGAGACATTCGAGAAGAGATCCTCGACATCACCCGGTTGAACACCTGCATCACAGGTATGTAAGGCTAAACTAAAACATGAGATTGTTCTCTCATGTGCCCCATAGAGGTCATAGACGAGTTGATGATTGAAGAGTCTACATGCATAATTTCCTTGATGATTTTTCTTGAAAATTATATTTGAAATTACATGTTTTCCATGTTGATGATCATTATATAAATTATTTCCTTAAATCGAATGTTTTCATGAGAATTTCCATAACCCTACATGATTAATTTGAAAAGCATGCATAATGAACTTCAGAATTGAGTCTAGAGCCTTGAGTTAAGATTGTGATTGTTGATTGTGATTGTGATGAGATAGTGATGATTTGAGTTGATAGAGTTTGATTGTCTTATGAGTCTCTATAAATGAACTCTACCGATGTGTCTATTCACTTGATTCTTAATGATTGTTCTATATCTTGAGTCATTAATGAGATTGATTGATGAGAGGGTTAAATTCCCTATGAGATTGATTGATGATAGGGTTAAAATCCCTGTGAAATACCGATCATTGATGGGGTTAACGTCCCTATGAGATTGGTTTGATTGGATTGATGGTTTTATAAGCATTGAGTCACAGGAGGAGTATCGAGCAGCGAAATGAGTAAGAGTGAGTCCCACTTGAACTCATTAAGTACGTCGCTATACATAGATGAGGCTTGGAACCATCACATATATTGTGGTTCCCTCTTGATTAGAAGTCCCTGAAACAATAGAGGACTTATTGACGACTGACTCAATATTGGGTGAGCTGATATGGTTTCGATGCGTTCCCTACCTGGTAAGTTTGGAACGGCTGTGGCAACATCAGCGTGACTGTTGTACATTCACTGGCTCATAAGTGATTGTTGTCGGATAAGAGAAACTCCCATATATTTCTTGCCTTACTCCAAGTCTAGATGAGATGAGATGAGATGTGATGAGATGAGAGGAGGTGAGCTCCTTTGAGATGAGTCTGAGACAATTGATGAGTTCTGAGTTATCGATAGGTCACTTGTCTACTCCTTATTCCCGCATAGGCAGACATTTGACTAATGATGTGATTTGATGTATATTTTTGAGTTGATGTTGTTTCTATATAATTCTACCGGTTTCTGTTTCACTCAGCTATTTTACATACCAGTACATTCCAAGTAATGATGTCCACTTTGGACTGCATCGTTTTATGATGTAGAGGCAGGTACTAGGGATCGTCGACAGGCGCTTCATTGAGAATTCGAGATTTCAACTGATTGGTGAGCCTCCCCTACTCCGGAGGATTCACTCTTTTATTTCATCATGCTTTAGAGTTAGACTAGATTATTTCTTTTATTTTGATTTGGGTAGCTATGGATTTTTCATTGGCACCACATGATTAGTGATAGAGGCTTCATAGACGATGGTCGAGCATTTGGTGTTGAGATTGTGAGCTAGTTCTTTCCACTACCCTTTATTTTATATATGTATTTCCTTTGAGACTTATATATGTTTCTGCTATTCAATAGAGTATTTGATTGAATGATGTGATGAAGCTAGGTGGTTCGCTTGGGGACTAGCAATAGTCTTCGAGTGCCGGCCACCCCTAGGGTACCCTCCCGGGGCATGACAAACTTGGTATCAGAGCACAGAGTTCAAGTGTCCTAGGGAGTCTATGAAGCCGTGTCTAGTAGAGTCTTGTTTATGGGTTTGTTGTCGACCACATTTCAAAAGCAGGGGGCTATGGGACATTAGGAATGGTTACACTTCTTTCTTATTCCAATTCGTGCGATAGAGTTAAACTCTATGAAAATATCTTCTAATTCATGCTCTACATGTGCAGAATCGACGATATGCTTCCCAAAAGAGTTGTTAGAGGAAGGGGATGTCCTGCCAGGCGAACTGTTAACCCACCTGAACCCCAAGTACCTAAGGGGCCCGTGGATCCAACTGCCCCTGTTAGACAACCCCCTCAAGATGAGGTCTCCAATGCCGAACTGCGCTAGGCTATTCAAACTTTAGCCCAGACTGTCGCAGCACCCGCGGTGAGGCAAGGCGCAGGTGGAACAGGTCCTCATCACACCTCTAGGGTCCAGGAGTTTTTGGGGATGAACCCGCCTGAGTGTACGGGGTCTGCATCCACTGAAGATCCTGAAGAATATGTGGAAGAAATTGAGAAGGTGTTCCAAGTAATGCATTTAGCTGATGCTGATAGGGTGGAACTAGCTGCCTACCAACTTAAGGGGGTGGCCAGGCTATGGTTCGACCAATGGAAGAAAGGCAGGGAGGGTGATGCTTCGTATGTGACTTGGGCAATGTTTGAGGAGGCCTTCATTGGACGCTTCTTCCCAAGAGAGAAAAGAGAAGCTAATGTGAGGGAGTTTCTGAACCTAAGATAGGGCTTTATGACCATGCAAAAGTATGGCCTGAAGTTCACTCAATTATCTCGCTATGCTCCGGACATGGTTGTGGATATGAGGGGAAGGATGGGAATGTATGTAGATGGGTTGAACAGAGGACCCTAGAGAGATGGGAGAGGAGCCATGCTTGTGAGTGACATGGACATCGGGCGACTGATGATGTTTGTGCAACAAGCCGATGAGGAGAGACAGCACAATCGCGAAAAATTCAAGCACAAAAAAGCGAAGACGTCCAGCCATGAGGTTGGGAGGAAAGGAAATGGCAACCGCTTCCCAGCACCATAATCTGCTAGTGTCCTGGCGCCTAGGCGCCGGTACGATTAGAGTTCTCAGAATGTGGGAAGCCATGGGCCTCGTTCGCAAGCTAGTGTGGCCTAAGGTCCACAGGGTAAGCCACCATGTGGTACCTGTGGCAAGCTGCATTTGGGGAGATGTCGTGATGGAAATGACGTGTGCTACAAGTGTGGCCAAGCTGGCCACTACTAGAGAAAGTGCCCAAAATGGGCTGACCGAGCTAAATCTTCCACCCCAGCCCCACTAGTCAAAGGGAACCAGAGGGCCACTACATCAGGTACAGGCGGGATCACAAACTGCTTATATGCTATGGGGAGTCCCCAAGATCAGGAAAATCCCCTAGACGTTGTGACGGGTATGATTCGAGTCTTTACTTTTGATTGTTATATTTTGATAGATCCCGGTGCCACATTGTCGTTTGTGACTCCTTACGTGGCCAGTAAATTTGATAAAACACTCGAGAGTCTTCTTGAACCCTTTGATGTGTCTACTCAGGTGGGTAAGCCTATTCGAGCTGAGAGAGTCTATAGAGCTTGTGGTGTGTTCATCCATCATAGGGACACCATTGTTGATTTGATCGAGTAAAGGATGGTTGACTTTGATTTGATCCTTGGCATTGATTGTATTCATGCCTGCTATGCCTCTGTTGATTGTAGATCCAGAACGGTTAAGTTTCAATTTCCAAATGAACCAGTTCTAGAGTGGAAGGGTGACTCGGTGACACTTAGCGGGAGGTTTATCTCATATCTTAAAGCCCGGAAGTTGATTTCCAAAGGCTGTATTTATCACTTGGTGAGAGTGAAATCTAATGATGTTGAATCCCAACTCTTGAGTCAGTCCCGATTGTCAACAAGTTTCCAGAAGTCTTTCCTGACGACTTGCCCGGAGTCCCTCCTGATAGGGAGATGACTTTGGGATTGATGTTCTTCCAGATACCCATCCTATTTCGATTCCACCCTACAGGATGGCCCCTGCTGAGTTGAAAGAATTGAAAGAGCAACTAAAAGATTTGCTAGAAAAGGGCTTCATTAGGCCAAGTGTTTCACCAGGGGGTGCCCCTATTTTATTCGTCCGGAAGAAAGATGGATCCCTCAGGATGTGTATTGATTATAGGCAGCTGAACAAGGTTATGATAAAGAATAAATATCCTCTCCCAAGGATAGATGATTTGTTTGACCAACTTCAGGGAGCCTCCTGTTTCTCTAAGATAGACCTCAGATCTGGATACCATCAGGTGAAGGTGAGGGAGTTTACATTCCAAAGACATCCTTTGGGACTAGGTATGACCATTTTGAGTTCTTGGTCATGTCCTTCAGGTTGACGAATGAACTTACCGCCTTTATGCATTTGATGAATAGGGTGTTCAAGACCTACCTGGATATGTTCGTAATCGTGTTCATTGATGATATCTTGGTATATTCGAGGAATGAGGAAGAGCATGTTAAACATCTTAGAGTTGTCCTTCAAACTCATAAGGACCAGGAGTTGTATGCGAAGTTCTCCAAATGTGAGTTTTGTCTCAAGTTAGTGGCCTTCTTAGGCCATGTAGTTTTAGGTGATGGATTTTGAGTAGATGGTCAGAAGATTGAAGCGGTTGCCAGCTGGCCAAGACCGACCTCTCCAACTGATATAAGGAGTTTCTTGGGGTTGGCAGGCTACTACCGCAAATTTGTTGAGGGAGTTTCTTCTCTATCTGCCCCATTGACCAAACTGACCCAGAAAAAGGTCAAATTTGAGTGGTCTGAAGAATGTGAGAAGAGCTTCCAAGAGCTAAAGGCTAGGTTGACTATTGCACCTGTATTGACCTTGCCTGACGGGATGAAAGGTTTTGTAGTATACTGTGATGCGTCAAGAGTCGGATTAGGATGTGTGTTAATGCAAAAAGGTAAAGTGGTGGCCTATGCTTCCAGACAACTTAAGGTTCATGAGAAAAACTATCCTACCCATGATCTTGAGTTGGCAGCAGTGGTGTTTGCGCTTAAAATCTGGCGCCACTACTTGTATGGAGTGCAAGTGGATGTGTTTACGGATCACAAGAGTTTACAGTATGTCTTCAGTCAGAGAGAGCTTAACCTGCGACAGAGGAGGTGGTTTGAATTGCTCAAGGAGTACAACATGAGCATTTTGTATCACCCAGGTAAAGCTAATGTTGTTGCTGATGCTCTTAGCAGGTTGTCTAAGGGTAGCACAACCTATATTGAGGTAGAGAAGAAGGAGTTAGTAAAGGAAGTGCATAGGTTGGCTCGATTGGGTGTCCAGCTTGAGGAGAACGACGAGGGAGGAATTAGTGTTCAGAATGGGTCTGCATCATCCCTAGTGACAGAGGTAAAAGAGAAGTAGGACCGAGATCCTGTTATACTCCAATTGAAGGAGGATGTTCAGAAGCAAAAAGTGATAGTTTTCTCCAAAGGGGGAGATGGGGTATTAAGGTAAAAGAGTAGGCTATGTGTCCCTGATGTTGATGGTGTCCAAGAGAGGATTCTGGCTGAGGCCCATAGTACTAGATACTCCATTCATCCGGGCTCCACCAAGATGTATCATGACCTGAGAGAGGTCTATTGGTGTAGTGGAATGAAGCGGGATATCGCGGAGTTTGTTTCAAGGTGTTCAAATTGCCAACAAGTAAAAGTTGAGCATCAAAGGCCAATTGGCTTGGCCCAAAACTTTGAGATTCTAGAATGGAAGTGGGAGATGATTAACATGGATTTCATCACTGGACTACCGAGATCCCGGAGGCAGAATGATTCCATATGGGTGATTATGGACAGAATGACGAATTCAGCGCATTTCCTGGCAGTCAAGACGACCAACACTGTAGAGGATTATGCCAAGATGTATATCCAAGAGATCATAAAGTTGCATGGAGTTCCCTTGTCCATCATCTCGGACAGAGGAGCCCAATTTACTTCTCTTTTCTGGAAGTCCTTCCAGAAAAGATTGGGTACCAAAGTGAATTTGAGCAAAGCCTTTCATCCACAGACAGATGGACAGGCAGAGCGCACCATTCAGACGGTAGAGGACATGTTGAGAGCATGCGTCCTGGATTTCAAAGGAAATTGGGATAATCACTTACCATTGATTGAATTCGCATATAACAATAGTTATCATGCGAGCATTCAAATGGCCCCTTATGAAGCCTTGTATGGGAGGAGATGTAGATAACCCATTGGGTGGTTTGAAGTTGGCGAGGCTGAGTTGATTGGTCCTGACCTTGTCCACCAGTCCATGGAGAAGGTGAAGATTATTCGAGAAAGATTGAAGACCGCCCAAAGCCGTCAGAAATCTTACACAGATGTGAGGAGAAGAGATCTGGAGTTTGAGGTGAGCGATTGGGTTTACTTAAAGGTATCACCCATGAAGGGTGTCATGAGGTTTGGGAAAAAGGGGAAATTAAGTCCTCATTACATTGGCCTGTACCTGATTGTGCGAAGAATTGGGAAGGTTGCCTACGAGCTAGAATTACCTTCCGAGTTAGATGGAATCCATCCGGTGTTCCATATTTCGATGTTGAAGAAATGTTTGGGAGATCCTGCCTTGGTAGTTCTTGTGGAGAGCACGGGAATCAAAGATAGTTTGTCCTCTGAGGAAATCCTAGTCCAGATCCTTGATCGACAGGTTCGCAGACTGAGGAACAAGGAGATAGCCTCTGTCAAAGTCCTGTGGAGGAATCAATTCGTTGAGGAAGCCACATGGGAAGCTGAGGAAAAGATGAAGGCAAAATACCCGCACCTGTTTGTGCTCGAGGTTGATGTAAGTGTTGGAGGTAACATTCTTACCTTTAGATAAATTGACGTTACTACCATGATGTGATGTTTATAATAGTGATGTCCGAGTATATGTTGATGAGGTCGATGAGAAGTCGAAGTAATGATGTTATTGAGTGAGTATCGAGGTGAGTCTTGAGTCTATTCGTGCTTAATACCGTTCCTACTCATCATTCGAGGACTAATGATCCCAAGGGGGAGATAGTGTAACACCCGGTAAATTACTAAAATAGCCCTAGGGAAGAGGTGTGCGTATAATGCGTCTTCCGATGCTCGGATTGAAAATCTGAGAGTGGATTCGTGATCAACACTGAAAATGGAGTGGGAAGAGGGCTCAGTCGATTTTTAGAGCGACTGAGTCGAAAGATAATTTTTCGTTCCAAAACGAAAAACAGTGTGCCTGCGCGACAGGACCGCGACGCGGACCGGTCGCGGAGCCACACTTATGTTTTCTGTGATTTATTTTTGACGGAGTTGAATTTTCGAAAGTACACTATTCGCGACAGGTCCGCATCGCGGACTGTGGTATTTCATGACGGGGATAAATCCTTTTAAATTATGGAGGGCAATTTGTCCATTCCTAATTATCCTACTTAAGTTATGCCTTATTAAGGTCGGTTTTTCAGAAAAAGGGTTTTCAAAACCCAAAATTCTAAGCGTTCTTCCTAAAGGTCACCAAGCTAGGGCTTGAAGGAAGGTGAGGATTGAGGAGATCAAGAGGAGGTTGTGCAACTTTGTGTTAGCAAAACTTTCCAGGTATGTAAGGCTAACCTAAAATATGGGAATGTTCTCCCATGTGCCCTTCTGAGTATTGAGTTTAGAATCTTGATGATGAGGTTAATGTAAAGAGTTGATGCATGTAAAAATCTACGTATTTTATGTATAAATGATTTTCTTACAGGAATTGTGTCACGCCCTGGGAGGGTACCCTTGGCGTGGCCGGCACTCAGGGACTATTGCTAGTCCCCAAGCGAACCACTTAGCCTCATCACATCATTCAATCGAATAAACTCTACTGAATAGTGGAAAATATAATTAAGTAATGGATACATCTCATCTAAAGTCTCAAAAGAATATATAAAATAATAAAGGCTAGTAGAAAGAACTAGCTCACAATCTCAACATCAACACTCGACCATCGTCTATGAAGCCTCTATCACTAATCATGTGGTGCCAATGACAAATCCATGGCTACCCAAATCAAAATAAAAGAAATAGTCCAATCTAACTCTAAAGCATGATGAAATAGAAGTAGTGGATCCTCCGGAGTAGGGGAGGCTCACCAAATCAACTTCGAATCTCAGATCTTCAACGGAGCGCCTGTCGATGATCTCTAGTACCTGCCTCTACATCATAAAATGATGCAGTCCAGAGTGGACGTCAGTACTTGGAATGTACTGGTATGTAAAATAGCTGAATGAAACAGAAACCGGTAGAATAATATGGAAACAATAGCAACTCAAAATACATATCAAATCACATCATTAGTCAAATGTCCATCTATGCAAGAATAAAGAGTAGACAGGTGACCTATCAACAACTCAAACCTCATCAATCATCTCAGACTCATCTCAAAGGAGCTCACCTCCTCTTATCTCATCACATTTCATTTCATCTCATCTCATCTCAGTGGAGCTCACCTCCTCTCATCTCTTCTAGACTCGGAATAAGGTACGAAATTTATGGGAGTTTCTCTTAACCGACAACAATCACTTATGAGCCAGTGATTGTACAACAATCCCGCCGGTGTTGCCACGGCCGCCCCGTACTTGCCAGGTAGAGACGAATCGAAACCATAATGGATAAATCCAAGATGGAGACAGAACAATCAACAAAGTCCGCTATTGATTTCAGGGACATCAACTCAAGAGGAAAACCTCTTCTATGCTTGGCGACATAGTTTAATGAGTTCGAGTGGGACTCACTCTTACCCATTTCGGTGCTCGATACTCCTCCCGACTCAATGCTCATAAAACCATCAATCCAATCAAACCAATCTCGTAGGGACTTTAACCCCATCAACGATCGGTATCTCATAGGGACTTTAACCTTATCATCAATCAAGCTCATAGGGACTTTAACCCTCTCATCAATCAATCTCATAGGGACTTTAACCCTCTCATCATTCATTCTCATCAATGACTCAAGATTAGAACAATCATTAGGAATCAAGTGAATAGACACATCGGTAGAGTTTATTTATAGAGACTCATTAGACAATCAAACTCTATCAACTTATCATCATTCTCTCATCACAATCACAGTCACAATCAACAATCACAATCTTAACTCAAGGCTCTAGACTCATCATTTTCTCATCACAATCACAATCACAATCCAAGGCTCTAGACTCAATCCTCAAGTTCATTATGCATGCTTTTCAAAATGGTCATGTAGGGTTATGCAAATTCTCATGGAAAATATTCAATTTAAGAAAACAAATAGTATGATGATCATCAACATAGAAAACATGTGATATCAAATATAATTTTCAAGAAAAGCTATCAAAGAACTCATGCATGTAGACTCTTCAATCATCAACTCATCTATAACCTCTATGGGGCACATGAGAGGACAATCCCATGTTTTAGTTTAGCCTTACATACCTGTGATACCGTCAACAATCGAGTACTTTCGGGGTCTCTGCTCGAATTCCTCCCACAAGCTCTTCTCTCTTCTCCTCAAGCCCTAGCCTTGTTAGTTTCTAAGGGATAGGACTTAGAATGAGGTTTTAGACCCTTTTTTGGTTGAAAACGACTTAATTAGTCGTGTACCAGTGTTTCAGAGGGACTAGGGATTGACTAGAATGCCCCTAGAATTAAATTAGGAATTTGCAGTTCGGAAAAACACACGGTCCGCGATGCGGACCTATCGCGTACTGCGTAATTTTGGAAAAAGTGCTTTTGTACGAGTTCTCTCCATCCCGTCGAAAATTTTGGAAAACACACAAGTGCCACTCCGCGTCAGGTCGCTCTAAAATTCGAAAATTTATCTTTCGATCGGGTCGCTCTAAAATTCGACCGAGACCATTTTCTCACTCCATTTTCCATGCTGATCACAAATCCGATCTCGGATTCGCCATACGAGCATCGGAAGATGCGTTACGCGCATACCCTCACTCCAGGGGTATTTTGGTAATTTTACCGGGCATTACATCATCTCCCCCTTGGGATCATTCGTCCTCGAATGATGAGTAGAGGTGGGGACTAAAGCACAAATAGACTCGAGACTCATCTTCCACTCAGTTCAATCAATCCATCCTCGACCAGGCAATAGTAAGTCGCATCAAAATAAAACAACCAGTTTAGTGAAGAGCAAGGATTTTTACCTTAAATGTTTCCATCATCCGTTGTCACGAATAGGTGCGGGTATTTGGCCCTCATCTCCTCCTCAGCTTCCCATGTGGCTTCTTCAACGAATTGATTCCTCCACAGGACTTTGACTGAGGCTATCTCTTTGTTCCTCAACCTGCGAACCTGACAATCGAGGATCTGAACCGGGACCTCTTCATAAGATAGGCTATCTTTCACTCCAAGGCCATCGATAGGAATCACCACGGCGGGATCTCCCAAGCATTTCTTTAGCATCGACACATGGAATACCGGATGAACTCCCTCTAACTCGGAAGGTAACTCCAACTCGTAAGCAACCTTCCCAATCCTTTTTATGATCTGATATGGCCCAACATATCGTGGGCTTAACTTTCCCTTCTTTCCAAACCTTAGGACACCTTTCATAGGTGATACTTTCAAATACACCCAATCATCTATCTCAAACTCTAAGTCTCTTCTCCTTACGTCGGTGTAGGATTTTTGGCGACTCTGGGCAGTCTTTAGCCTCTCTCTAATGATCTTGAATTTTTCCATCGACTGGTGAACAAGATCAGGCCCAATCAGCCCTGCTTCTCCAACCTCAAACCACCCAATCGGCGACCTACATCTTCTCCCGTACAGGGCCTCATAAGGAGCCATCTGAATGCTTGCATGATAACTATTGTTATATGCGAATTCGATCAAGGGTAGATGGTCATCCCAATTTCCTTTGAAGTCAAGTACACAAGCTCTCAACATATCCTCGAGTGTTTGAATCGTACGCTCTGCCTGACCATCCGTCTGCGGGTGAAAAGCTGTACTCAGATTCACCTTAGTACCCAAACCTTTCTGAAACGATCTCCAGAACTGGGAGGTAAATTGAGCCCCTCTGTCTGAGATGATAGACAAAGGAACCCCATGCAACCTCACGATCTCCTGGACGTACAATCTGGCATACTCTTCCGCAGTGTTTGTTGTCTTTACTGCCAAGAAGTGAGCCGACTTTGTCATCCTATCCACGATCACCCATATCGAATCATGTTGCTTTCGAGATTTCGGCAGGCCAGTGATAAAGTCCATGTTGATCATCTCCCATTTCCACTCCGGAATTTCAAAGTTCTGAGCCAATCCACATGGCCTTTGATGCTCAACCTTCACTTGTTGGCAATTTGGGCATTTCGAGACAAACTCTGCAACATCCCTCTTCATCCCATTCCACCAATAGACCTCCCTTAAGTCGTGGTACATTTTGGTGGAGCCAGGGTGAATGGAATATTTAGTGTTATGAGCTTCTGCCATGATTCTGTCCCGTATGCCATCAACATTTGGAACACACAATCGACCTTGATATCTCAGTACACCATCTCCCCCTTTGGAGAAGACCGTCACCTTCTGATTGTGGACATCCTCCTTCAATTGGAGTATAACTGGGTCTTGGTCTTGCTTTTCTTTCACTTCTATCACTAGCGAGGAAGCAGACCCGTTCTCCACATTAACTCCTCCTTCGTTGTTCTCCTCAAGTCGGACCCCTAATCGAGCCAACCGGTGTACGTCCTTGGCTAATTCCCTCTTTCCTTCCTCCACATGGGCTGTACTACCCATTGATAACCTGCTAAGAGCATCAGCAACAATGTTAGTTTTACCTGGATGATAGTGAATGCTCATGTCGTAATCCTTGAGCAACTCCAACCATCTCCTCTGTCGCAAGTTAAGCTCCTTCTGACTGAAAACATACTGCAAGCTCTTGTGGTCTGTGAACACATCCACGTGTGCCCCATACAAGTAGTGACGCCAGATCTTAAGTGCGAACACTACCGCTGCCAACTCGAGGTCATGGGTTGGGTAATTCCTTTCATGGACCTTGAGTTGCCTGGAGGCATAGGCTATCACCTTCCCCCTTTGCATTAGTACACATCCCAGTCCGACCCTTGAGGCATCACAATAAATCACAAAGCCCTCATTTCCCTCGGGTAAAGTTAAGACTGGTGCAGTAGTCAATCTCGTCTTCAATTCCTAGAAACTCTTCTCACATTCCTCGGACCACTGAAACTTGACCTTTTTCTGGGTCAACTTGGTCAATGGTGCGGATAAGGAAGAAAATCCTTCTACAAACCTGCGGTAGTAGCCCGCCAACCCCAAGAAACTTCTAATGTCAGTCGGAGTGGTCGGTCGTGGCCAGTTCTTAACCGCTTCAATCTTCTGGGCATCCACCTGAATACCATCACCGGAAACAACGTGGCCCAGGAAGGCTGCTGACTTAAGCCAGAACTCACACTTTGAAAATTTTGCATACAACTCATGGTCCCTAAGAGTTTGGAGGACAACTCTGAGGTGATTGGCATGCTCCTCTTCACTCCTTGAATATATCAGAATATCATCGATGAATACAATCACAAACAAGTCAAGATACGGTTTGAACACCCTGTTCATCAAGTCCATAAAGGCGGCAGGTGCATTCGTCAACCCAAAGGACATGACCAGGAATTCAAAATGGCCATATCTAGTCCTAAAGGCTGTCTTTGGAATGTCGCACTCTCTCACCTTCAGCTGATGGTAGCCAGATCTGAGGTCTATCTTAGAGAAACAAGAGGCGCCCTGAAGTTGGTCAAACAAATCATCTATCCTTGGGAGAGGATATTTGTTCTTCACGGTGACCTTGTTCAGTTGCCTATAATCAACACACATTCTGAGAGACCCATCTTTCTTTCGCACGAATAGGACAGGAGCACCCCATGGTGAAACACTTGGCCTAATGAAGCCCTTCTCTAGCAAATCTTTTAGTTGCTCTTTCAATTCTTTCAGCTCAGCGGGGGCCATCCTGTAAGGTGGAATCGAAATGGGTTGGGTATCTGGAAGAATGTCAATCCCGAAGTCAATCTCCCTATCAGGAGGGACTCCGGGCAGATCATCAGGAAATACTTCCGGATACTCACTAACAATCGGAACTGACTCAAGAGTTGGGGACTCAACCTCGTCTGATTTCACTCGTACTAGGTGATAGATACAACCTTTGGAAATTAACTTCCGGGCTTTAAGATATGAGATAAACCTCCCCCTCGGTGTCACTGAGTCACCCTTCCACTCTAGAACTGGTTCATTTGGAATTTGGAACTTAACAATTCGGGATCTACAATCAACAGAGGCATAACAGGCGTGGAGCCAATCCATGCCAAGGATCAAGTCGAAATTAATCATCTCCAGCTCAATCAAATCAACAAGAGTGTCCCTATGATAGATGGACACTACGCAAGTCCTATAAACTCTCTCAGCTCGAATAGACTCACCCACTGGAGTAGAAACATCAAAAGGTTCAAGGAGACTCTCAGGGGTCATATCAAATTTACTGGCCACATAAGGAGATACAAATGACAGTGTGGCACCAGGGTCCATCAAGACATAACAATAAAAAGTAAAGACACGAATCATACCCGTCACCACATCTGGGGAGTTCTCCTGATCTTGGCGACTACCCAT
The DNA here is from genome assembly GCA_029948455.1 of Solanum rostratum. Classification (NCBI taxonomy): domain Eukaryota; kingdom Viridiplantae; phylum Streptophyta; class Magnoliopsida; order Solanales; family Solanaceae; genus Solanum; species Solanum rostratum. The sequence continues at coordinate 53,921,258 of CM057053.1, forward strand.
GGCGTACAAGCGGTTTGTCGCTCCGCCTGTTCCTGACATACTGGCCCTCTGGTTCCCTCCTACTGGTGGGGCCGATGCAGTGGATTGAGCTCGGCTAGCCCATCGAGGACAGTCTCTCTGATAGTGACCCACTTGGCCACATTTGTAGCACCCATCCTTTCCCTCACGACAGCTCCCCAGGTGCAACTTGCCACACTTTTTACACGGCGGTTGACCCCGCGATCCTTGAGCCACACTAGCTTGTGACTGGGACCCAGGGGCTCTAGTATTCTGGGACCTTTGATCATCCCTGATCCTGGGCGTGGGCGTACTAGCAGATGATGGTGTTGGAAAGCGATGACCATTGCCTCTCCTTCCCGTCTCATAGCTAGACGTTTTGGCTTTCTTGCGCCTGAATTCCTCCTTGTCATGCTGCCTCTCCTCATCAGCCTGTTGTACAAATGTCATCAATCGCCCAATGTCCATATCACTCACCAGCATTGCCCCTCTGCCATCCCTTTTGGGCCCTCTATTCAACCCATCGACATACATTCCCATTCTCCCCCTCTTGTCGGCAATCATATCTGGAGCATAGCGAGATAGCTGTGTGAACTTCAGGCCATACTCCTGCACGGTCATGGAGCCCTGTTTTAGATTCAGAAACTCCCTCACCTTAGCCTCTCTTTTCTCCCTTGGGAAGAAGCGTCCCAAGAAGGCATCCTCAAACACTGCCCAGGTCATACCTGAATCATCATCCACTCGGCCCCTCTTCCATTGGTCGAACCACAGCCTGGCCACCCCTTTGAGTTGGTAGGCGGCCAATTCAACTCTATCCACATCCGCCACATGCATCACTTGGAACACCTTCTCAAGCTCCTCAATATAGCTCTCGGGGTCTTCAGTAGCTGCCGACCCCGTGAACTTAGGCGGGTTCATCCTCAGAAATTCCCGGACTCTGGAGGTGTCATGAGTGTCCAGTCTGCCCGCTCCCTGTCTCACAGGAGGTGCCGCAACAGCCTGGGCTAGAGCCCGGATAGCTTGGCGTAACTCGGCATTGGAGACCTCGTCCTGAGGGGGCTGTTCGACAGGAACCGCTGGATCCACGGGCCCCTCGGGTACTTGGGGTTCAGGTGGGTTAACAGCTTGCCTGGCAGGACGTCCCCTTCCTCTGACAGCTCTTCTGGGAGGCATGTTTATCGATTCTGCACGTGTAACGCACGAATTAGAGGATAGTTTTCATAAAGTTCAATTCCATCGCACGATTTAGAGTAAGAAAGAAGTGTAACCATTCCTAATGTCCCATAGCCTCCTGCTTATGAAGTGTGGTCGACAACACACCCATAAACAAGACTCTACTAGACACGGCCTCATAGACTCCCTAGGACACTTGAACTCTGTGCTCTGATACCAAGTTTGTCACGCCTCGGGAGGGTACCCTTGGCGTGGCCGGCACTCAGGGACTATTGCTAGTCCCCAAGCGAACCACTTAGCCTCATCACATCATTCAATCGAATAAACTCTACTGAACAGTGGAAAATATAATTAAGTAATGGATACATCTCATCTAAAGTCTCAAAAGAATATATAAAATAATAAAGGCTAGTAGAAAGAACTAGCTCACAATCTCAACATCAGCACTCGACCATCGTCTATGAAGCCTCTATCACTAATCATGTGGTGCCAATGACAAATCCATGGCTACCCAAATCAAAATAAAAGAAATAGTCCAATCTAACTCTAAAGAATGATGAAATAGAAGTAGTGGATCCTCCGGAGTAGGGGAGGCTCACCAAATCAACTTCGAATCTCAGATCTTCAACGGAGCGCCTGTCGATGATCTCTAGTACCTGCCTCTACATCATAAAATGATGCAGTCCAGAGTGGACGTCAGTACTTGGAATGTACTGGTATGTAAAATAGCTGAATGAAACAGAAATCGGTAGAATAATATGGAAACAATAGCAACTCAAAATACATATCAAATCACATCATTAGTCAAATGTCCATCTATGCAAGAATAAAGAGTAGACAGGTGACCTATCAACAACTCAAACCTCATCAATCATCTCAGACTCATCTCAAAGGAGCTCACCTCCTCTTATCTCATCACATTTCATTTCATCTCATCTCATCTCAGTGGAGCTCACCTCCTCTCATCTCTTCTAGACTCGGAGTAAGGTACGAAATTTATGGGAGTTTCTCTTAACCGACAACAATCACTTATGAGCCAGTGATTGTACAACAATCCCGCCGGTGTTGCCACGGCCGCCCCGTACTTGCCAGGTAGAGACGAATCAAAACCATAATGGATAAATCCAAGATGGAGACAGAACAATCAACAAAGTCCGCTATTGATTTCAGGGACATCAACTCAAGAGGAAAACCTCTTCTATGCTTGGCGACATAGTTTAATGAGTTCGAGTGGGACTCACTCTTACCCATTTCGGTGCTCGATACTCCTCCCGACTCCTTCATTCTACCTCTACTTCTCCTAGTGACTCCTAGATCCAACCTCTCGCACCTCCTTACAAGAGCATTGGTACCTCTTCTCGGCACATGTCCAAACCATCACAGTCTTGCTTCCCTCATTTTATCAGCCACTGGGGCCACCTCTAGCTTCTCCCGAATGATCTCATTTCTAATCTTATCCCTCCTTGTGTGCCCACACATCCATCTCAGCATCCTTATCTCCACGATATGAATCATCTAAACATGTGCATTTTTAATCGGCCAACACTCCACCCCATACAACAAAGATGGTCTAACCACCATTATGTAAAACTTACCTTTGAGTATAGGTGGTATCTTTTTATCACACAGTACTCTAGAGGAAAGCCTCTATTTTGTCCATGCTGCCCCAATATGATGTGTGACATCATCATTGATATCGCCACTACTCTGGATAATAGACCCCAGATACTTAAAATTTTCCTTCTTGGGGATAGGTTGAGTGGCAAGTCTCACATCAATGTCTGCTTCATCTCTCGCAACACTGAATTCACTCCAAGTATTCTACTTTGGTCCTTCTCAGTTTGGATCCTTTGGACTCCAAGGCATGTCTCCACGCCTCCAACCTATCATTAAATTTAGTCCGAGTCTCATTAATCAATAATATGTCATCTACAAATAGCATACACCATGGAATGTCCTTCTAGATAGATCGTGTCAACTCATCCATCACTAGGGCAAACAGGAAAGGGCTCAACACTGATCCTTGATGGAGTCCCATGTCAACAGGAAAATATTCTGAGTCTTCTCTTACCGTTCTTACCCGAGTTTTGGCTCCGTCATATATATCCTTAATCGCCTCAACATATGCCATTAGGACACCTTTCACCTCTAGGCACCTTCATAGGAGATCCCTTGACACTTTGTCATAGGCCTTCTCGATATCAATGAACACCATACGAAGGTCCTTTCTTTCTTTCCCTATATTTCTCCACTAATCTCCGAATAAGGTGAATTGCTTCAGTAGTTGACCACCCCGGCATGAATCTAAACTGATTCTCTGAAATAGATACTACCCTTCTCACCGTCATCTCTACCACTTTCTCCCATACCTTCATAGTGTGACTTAACAACTTGATACCCTCTGTAATTGTTACAATTTTGAATATCCCCTTTGTTCTTGTACAGTGGAACCATTTTACTCCTCCATTCATCAAGCATCTTGGTAGTCTTCATAATAGCATTGAACAGTGTAGTCAATCACTCTATGCCATCCTTGACCATGTTCTTTCAAAAATCTACCAAAATCTTATCGGATCCGCCTTCCTTCCCTCTCTTCATCCTATTAATAACCCTTCTAACCTCCTCAACTCTGAACCGCCTACAATAACCAAAATCACGATGACTTTCGGAGTGTGTCAATTCACCCAGGTTAATGATTCTATCTCCTTTTTCATTCAAGAGTTTATGAAAGTAAGATTGCCACCTTAGTTTAATGGGAGTGTCAGTTACCAACACCATACCCTCCTCATCCTTGATTCACTTCCCTTGGTCCAGGTTGTGAGCTTTCCTTTCTCTCACTTTAGCGAGCCTATGCAATCTCTTGTCCCTGCCTTTATCACTTAGCTCCTTATATAGGCACTTAAAAGTTGCCGTCTTAGAATTCATCACCGCTATCTTTGCTTCTGACTTAGCCATCTATATGTCTCCTTAAGTGTTTGATTTTCATCTTTATCCATATACTCCAGCCACTTCATGTAAGCAACCTTCTTATCATTCACTTTGGCCTGGACTTCCTCATTCCACCACCAGTCTCCCTGACGTCCACAAATCTACATTGGTAGAAATAATCAATAATCTTTCCGAAGCAGTGACATTTGCTAGGTCAAAATGCAAAAAAATAAGCGAATAAAATGGGGAAAAGTAGGATGACAAAATTAGAATAGATTTCAAAAGAATCAAACTCACCATCACATACTAATTGTTCTTCATTGTAAGAGAAGAAAAAAGGTCTAAATTTGATGTTTCTCTCTCGCGTTTATATGTTGTCTCCTCTTGGTTGCTGAATAATTCCCTGCTCAACATGAATTATATGAAGAAACAGATCAATTTAGAAAAATAAAAACATGGCCAACAGAATACTAGATAATTTCTAAAAATAAATAAATAGAAAGAGATCGAGAAAACTCTATGCTTTGCAAAAACTTGAACAAAGGTTAGAGAAGGAGGGGCAGGAGGAGGAGGAGGACGAGCAGGGAAAGAAGGAAGAAAGAAATGATTATAAATGTGAACTCACTATTCTTTGTAGTTTTGAAGAAGAAGAAGAAGATGATGATTTTGAAGAAGAAGAATCTAGAGAAATGATTACAATGTAAATTCACTTTTTTTTTCTTTCTATTTTGCAGATCAAGAAGAATCTAGAGAAATGATTGTAAATGTGAACTCACCCTTTTTTGTGATTTTGAAGAAGAAGAATCGAGAAAGAGGTGAAAATGTGTGAACTGACCTTTCTTGTAATTTTGTAGAATACGCAGAAGAAGAATCTAGAGAAATAGTTGTGAATGTGAACTTACTGTTTTTTTTTTTTAATTTTGAAGAAAAATTATTATTTATTTGGCAGTCACCTATGTGAGTAATTCATTTTGGATTTTGTTTAAGCAGAAATATCGTGATTATTCATAATCGAATACACGTTTTTGTATAAAGCTTTCCTTCTTCTCTTTTAAATTTTTTTCTTATTTATTAATAAATTCTAATATTTGTGTTTATTATCATCATTTATCATATATCATATTATATCATTATCATATTATATCATTTATCATATGATATCATATACTAGGTAATTTGCTCGCGTTTCGTGTGATAGTACTCATTATATTAAACCTTTTTCGAGTATTCAAATATTAAGAATAACTAATATCTTTTGTTTAGAAAATTATAAAGTATTTAGATCATTCCAATCTAAATTTAATGATTTGACATTGTCATGTATCTCTAGAACTAATAATTAATGATTATAAAAGTCCTACTATTTGATCACTTTATCTTCTATTGATTTTAGCTTTTGTTCTCCAATTTAATTGGCTTCTCAATATTGAATAATTTTTCATGAAATAGTCAAGAATCGTTGTACATATTTGTATACACCAAATATATAGAAATTCAAATTCAGGACGTACACATATACTCGCTTTTATAAATTTTATGATGTAAAGATTTATTAAATTTAATAGAGAGTTCAAATAAGGTGAATCCATTAACAAAAAACACAATATACATTTGAATAAATAAAATACTAAATCATGTAAAGCACATAACTGAAATAACAAAGAAAAAGAATGGACTACTGTTAAAATTTGCAATGTCTCCTGACATAAGAAGGATATATTTGCAAAATCCATAAAAACATAGCCACCTGTCAGGACTTGAAATCAGGGTGTGATGACACTCACCTAACCCACCAAGGCGAGTCAGCCCAAATCTAAACAACCTAACATAATAATAAAACCGGAAGATAACATAGTCTAACATGAAAAATAAGCACAAGGAATTCAAAATACCACCATCCTAGAACTGGTGTCACATGTATAAGCCTATTAGTAATAGTACTCACTAGATAATACAAGTATGAATGTATAGTTCTCAAATAGAACATAACTGTAACGCCCAGTAAAATTACCAAAATACCCCTAGAGGGAGGGTATGCATGTAACACATCTTCCGATGCTCGTATGGCAAATCCAAGGCCAGATTTGTGATCAACACGAAAAATTGAGTGGGAAAATGATCTCAGTTGATTTTTAAAACGACCTGAAAAAAGATAATTTTTCGATCCGAAGCGTAAAATAGTGTTGGTGTGCGACAGGAGGGCGTCGTGCCTCTATCGCGGACCTGTACTTATATTTTTTTGAAAATTTTCGATGGGATTGAGAAAACTCGTTGAAAAAGTCTTTCTGAAAATGCACAGTACGTGACTAATCCGCATCACGGACTGGGCTTCTCCGAACTGGGAAAAATTCTAAATTTTAAGAGGGACATTCCGGTCTATTCCCAACCCCTCCTAAACTCTATACACAATCTAAATAGGTCATTTTGACGTAAAAAGGGCCCCATTCTAAGTCCTATTCCAATAATCTAACAAGTCTAGGACTTGAGGAAAGAGGAGAAGAACTTGAGGTTAAGCAATTCAAGAGGAGATCTTTGACGTGATTGATTGATAACTTCATCCCAGGCATGTAAGGCTAAACTAAAAATATGAGATTGTTCTCTCGTGTGCCCCCATAGACGCTCATAGATGAGTTGATGATTTGGAGAGTCTACATACATGATTCCTTGATGGTTTTTCTTGAAAATCTACTTAAATTCATAGATTTGCTTATGTTGATGATCATTATAAACTTGTTTTCTTGAATTGAACATTTTCATGAAGAATTGCATAATCGTACATGACTATTTTTTGAAAGGATGCACAGTGAACTTAAGAATTGAGTCTAGAGCCTTGAGTCAAGATTATCGATTATGATGATGAGTTGATAGAATTTGATAGCCCTATGAGTCTCTATAAATGAACTCCACCGACTTGTCTATTCGATTGTTCCCTAATGATTGTTCTAAATTATGAGTCATTGATGAAATCAATTGATGAGAGGGCTAAAGTCCCTATGAGATGTTGATTGATGAGAGGGCTAAAGTCCCTCTAAGATGTTGATTGATGAGAGGGTTAAAACCTCTATGAAATTGATTAATTATAGGGCCAAAATCCCTATGAGTCGATGGGATGGATGATTTTATGAGCATTAAGTTATGGGAGGAGTATCGAGCACCAAAAGAGTGAGAGTTATTCCAACTTGAAATCATCAAACTACGTCGCCAAACATAGGTGATACTAAGAACCATCACATATATTGTGGTTCCCTCTTGATTAGAAGTCTCTAAAGGCAATAGCAAACTTATTGACAACTGACTCTATATTGGGTGAGCCAATATGGTTTCGATTTGTTCCCTACTTGGCAAGTTTGGAACGACTGCGGTAACATCAGCATGATTGTTGTACATTCACTAGCTCATAAGTAATTGTTGTCGGATAAGAGAAGCTCCCATAAATTTTCTACCTTGAGTACTCCGAGTCGAGATGAGATGAGAGGAGGTGAGCTCATTTGAGATCAGTATTTGATTTGATTGATGAGGTTGATTAGTTGACGGGTCACTTGTCTACTCTTTATTCTTGCATAGATAGACATTTGATGAATCGATTTGATATTGATGATGGTTTTGAGTCGATGTTGTTTCATGTTATTCTACTTGTTTCTATTACTAGTAAATTCCACGTACTGATGTCCCCTTTGGACAGCATCGTTTTATGATGCAGAGGCAGGTACTAGAGATCTTCAACAGGCGCTCCGTTGAAGATATGAGATTCTTAGCTGATTGGTGAGCCTCCCGTACTCTAGAGGATCCACTATCATTATTTCATCTTTCTTTAGAGCTATATTTGACTAGTCTTGCATTTTTGATTTGGGTAGGCATGAGCCTGTCATTGGCACCACATGATTGGTGATAGAGGCTTCAACGATAATGGTTGAACGTTGATGTTGAGATTGTGTGTTAGTTCTTTCTACTAGCCCTTATTATGATCTTTATTATTTGAGATTTTAGATGAGATGAGCCCATTTACTTGCTTTTACTTTCGCTGATGTGTAGAATTGTTGAATTGAATAGATGTGATGAGGCCAAGTGGTTCTCTTGGGTACTAACAATAGTCTCTAGGTGCCGGCCACGTCTTGGGTACCCTCCCGGGGCATGACAATAACATAACAAAGAATCCTCGAGGGCTTGCCAAAAAGACAAGTAACTACCTCTCATGGGATTCAGAAGCTCGATCTTGTCACTAGGAAGTCTAATAAGAGGTACCGGGCCCAAAACCTACAAAAATGTAGCAAGGGTTGAGCACCAAACAACACGGTACTCAACAAATGAAAGCTAAACCTAAAGTAAAGCAATGAAGAATACAAGTACTCCTATCCAATCCGACCACATACTACCAAACTACACATTTGCGCTCAAAGGAATCCTAGCACAATAGCAATACATATATACAATTACATATTCAAGAATAATATCTTAGAACATACAACTGATTTCGAGAGTCAGTATCACAATAGTCCATCAGTAATATAAGCAATCACAGTATCCTCATAGTCCAGTCTCCACAATGTATAAGCTCAAGCTATCAACATATTGTACAATCTTTCAATAGTTACATCTTAGCAAGGTACAAGGTTCTAAAACATTTAGAACATCACACATAATACACATAACAACTTAAATAAAGGAATGATATGGAATAGAGTGAATTCTATGTAATGTAAACTGTAACACCTCCTAATTGTTTCCACCTAGTCCGAGTAGATGCACAGAGAAAAACATTGAAAAAGGACTAAGAAACGTTGTTAGAGTAGGAACTACAAGGACCATCTATGGCCCGTAGAAGGGGCCTCGTAAATCCCCAGATGACTTGGTGAAACTTTAATTTCTAAGTCTGAATCCTATGAATGAGACAACATATGTCCTGTAAAATATTCCATGGCCCGTAGATTGAATTCATAATTTGGTGGTCCAGATATTAATTTTTTAGTATCTTGAGTACGAGTTAGCAGATGGCCCGTAGTAGTGGTTTCACGCCAAATTCCAATGAATTAAATTTCTGGACCCCTCATCTACGAGAGATGGTCTATGACTCGTAGAATGGTCTACGACCCATAGACGAGGTCTCGTGGACCCAATCAATAGTTTTTATGAGGGGTATTTTTTTCTATTCCTATTCCTTTTAGTTAAACCCTTGGACATTTTAGTCTTAATTAAAGTCCAAAAACAAAATCCTAAGGATATTTTCACTATTCGTTATGCTTAGGGATTTCTTGAGAGCACCAGAGGAGGAAGAAGAGCAAGGGTTCAAACTCAAGAGCAAAGATCAGTTGAATTTTGTGCAATTCTTCTATTCTCAGGTGTGTAAGGCTTACTAAAGTGTGTAACTACGTTCATTCACATGCCCCCTCTATTTGGTGAGTCGAAGTAGATAATAAGAGTTGAGTTTATAAAAATTTTTTTTATTCTAATATTGAAGTTTCTGCATTTATTATGAATTCTTCTGATGATGTATGAGGCACTTGCCACATTGCATAATTTCTGATATGAAATTGACGTAAAAATTGATACTTGATAGCATGAATCCTAAATTGCATAATTTTTATGAAATTCTATGCATGGACTGAGTTGAGGTTTAAGTTCAATTATCTAAGTTGAGTAATTTAGTATGATTTAGCATGAGAAACATGTTTCACTTTAAATCACATTTACATTTATGCATTTTACTTACATTACATGATGAGTTCACTTGAGTAAGTCTGAATAACCGTCTGAGTCCGAGTTGAGTTCTAATATTTCCTTGATTGACTGAGTTGATGAAAAATTAAGATGAGTTGAGTTGAGATAACCTAATGAGGTTGAGATACGAATTGATTGATTGAGAAATTGAGATTTGAGTTAATTGATGAGTTGAGCATGATTTAGTATTGAAAGGAGTATCGAGCATCGAGTTGAGAGCGAGTAAATAATAACGTTAACCCACAGAACTATGCTGCCAGTGTAGGAAAGTCGAACAACACATTCTTACGACTCTTTTCCCAAAAGATGGAGAATCAAAATGGATCCAAGAGAGGGTTGATCGTCCTTTAACATGAAAAGTTTAGGAAGGGTGTGACAACGACGTCACCTTCGTTGTGCATTACCAAACTAAAGGTGGTGGAATTTGAATGTCAGTTAAGAGAAACTCCTAAGCAAACAATGATTGAACATAATATTTCTAAACTAAGTTTTCTATTGAGTCTATTTTTAGAGCATGATTATTTTAAACTTGCATATCTATTGAGTTGAGTATGAGTTGTTGAGTTGAGGTGAATGAGTCGAGCTTTAATTTCTTGAGCTATTTTACAGACCAATATATTCCATGTACTGACGTCCATTTGGACTTGCATCATTTCATGATGCAGGTACAGACGATAGAGGACTTTGGCCTATGCATCGTTGAGGTTTAGATCAGTGCATCCCTAAAGTTGGTGGGCCCTCCTTGCTTTTCGGAGGAGCCCTTTTCATCTTCTTACTTTTATTTAGTAGTTTGTTTCTTTGATTTGGGTGTTCATGGCTTGTCATGGCACCATCTAGATTGTTGAGTAGAGGCTTCATAGACGTTGAGTTGAGGATTGTTGAGTATATTGTATTTCCAAACTTGTTCATTAGAAATTTATGTTTTAATAAGAGTTATATTTATTTGTATGATATTCTTTTATTTTGAGCATTTTCTTCTACAGTCAAGTTAAGGTGACGATGAGGCTAGGTGGTTCTCTTGGGGAATCAACAATGATTCTTCAAGTGCCATCCATGCCAAAGGTACCCTACCAGGACATGACAAACTTCGTATCAGAGCATAGAGTCTAAGAGTCCTAGGGAGTCTATGAAGCCATGTCTAGTAGAGTCTTGTTTATAGGTGTGTTCTGCACCACACTTCATAAGAAGGAGGCTATAGGATATTAGGAATGGTTACACTTTCCCATGTTCTGAGTTCGTGCAATAGAGTTGAACCACTACAAAATTGCTTTCTAACTCGTGCATTATGCGCTTGCAGATCATGCCCCCTAAGCATACCATGACCTAGAGAAATGCTTCAGCGAACAATGCTAAGAATCCCTCTTCAGAGGTGCCTACTCAGATGTAAATGAGGGGTCGAGGTTGACTAACCAGAGCCACTAGTGCTTTTGAGGCATCTATTACCCCAACTGCTCCCACCATGGAGGATGACTTCAAGGGAGCTATCACTATACCCAACTGGTAGCTGCTCATAGTAGGAACCAGAGTTCATAAACCCCTAGTGTTATCTCTTAAGAGCAAACAGCTGCCACCAGACTGAGAGACTTTCTAAGGATAAACCCACCAATCTTCATTGGGTCCAAGGTTGAGGAGGACCCTCAGAACTTTACTGATGAGATGTGGAAGGTGCTGAAAGCCATGCATGCGACTGAGATAGAGGGAGTTGATTTTGCTCCTTATCAACTTGAGGATGTGGCTAATGTATCGTACAATCAGTGGGAAGAAAGTCTAGGTGAGGATGCTGAGCCTGCTGTTTGGGATGAGTTCGAGAGTGGCTTCCTCGATCACTTCTTTCCTGAGGAGTTGAGGGAGGCCAAAGTTGAGGAGTTCGTGAATTTGAAACAGGAGGGGTTAACTGTGAAAGAGTACGACCTAAAATTAATCCAGATATCTAGGTATGCACCAGAGATGGTCCAGGATATTAGAGAGAGGATGAGAAAGTTTGTATTTGCATTGGGTAGACATGTGAAAAAAGAGTGCAAAACAGCATTGTTGATCCCAAGTATGGATATCTATAGAGTTATAGTTTACGCCCAACAAACTGCAGAGGATAAGAAAAGAGATAGAAAGGAGCATATGAGTAAGAAAATCAAGTCAGCAGGGCCAATCAAACCAAGTAGCAAGGGAGATAAGTCTTATTTCAGAACAGGTCCACTAGCTATGCACCATCTTCATCTAGTGCACTAGCCCCAACTATCAGGTATGATCAAAAGTCCCAAGGTCAGCCAAACTTTAGAGCATAGGATTCACAATGTCAGTAAAGTATGACCCTTGGCTCTAGAGAGAAGCCACCTTGCGGGAAATATGGCAAGATACACCTGGGATAATGCAGAGATGGAGGTAACGCTTGCTACAAGTGTAGCTAACTGGGCCATTTTCAAAAGGCGTTTTCCATGTGGGGGAAATAAGGCCGAATCTTCTACCACAACACCACCAGCAAGAGGTAACAAGAGAGATTCTGCACCAGGGGCAGGCAGTGGGACCAACCGTCTATATGCAATGGGGAACCGACAGGACCAAGAGGTTGCACTAGATATGGTGATGCGTATACTTTGAGTCTTTACCTTTTCTTGTTATACTTTACTTGATCCGGGTGCGACTTGTTCCTATGTGATGCCATATGTGGCTGGTAGATTTGAGATCATTCCTGAGTGTTTGCTTGAGCCATTTTCTATTTCTACTCTTGTTGGTGAGTCCATTCGAGCCGAGGGAATCTACAGTGATTTTGTGGTGTCGATCTATCATAGGGATACTCTTGTTGATTTGATTAAGCCAGAAATGGTTGACTTTGATGTGATCCTTGGCATGGACTGGCTTCATGCATGTTATGCCTCTGTTGATTATAGAACTCGAAGTTTTGAATTCCAATTTTTGAATGAACCTATAATTGAGTGGAAAGGTGATTCTGTTGCACCTAAGGGTAAGTTTATTTCTTACCTCAAGGCTTGAAGACCAATCTCTAAGGGATGTATCTACAACATCATACGAGTAAAATCTGATGATATTGAGCCTCTTGCTTTTGAGTCTGTCTCGATCGTGAGTGAGCTTCCAGATATATTTCCTGAGGATCTGCCTGGATCCCTCATAATAGGGGGTTTGACTTCAAAATTGATATTCTTCCTGACACCTAGCCTATTTCTTTTCCGCCATATGGAACGTCCCCTACAGTGTTGAAAAAGTTGAAGGAGCAGTTGAGAGATTTGCTAGAAAAGGGATTTATCAGGCCAAGTGTCTCTCCATGGGGTGCTCTGGTCTTATTTTTACGAAAGAAAGGTGGTTCCTTTATAATGTGCATTGACTACCGTCAGTTGAATAAGGTGATAGCCAAAGAATAAGTACCCCCTTCCGAGGATCAATGACTTGTTTGACCAACTTCAGGGTGCCACTATTTTCTCAAAGATAGACCTCCGATCAAGCTATCACCAATTGAAAGTAGAGAATGTTACATCCCAAAGACAACATTTCAAACTCGATATGGTCACTTCAAGTTTTGGTTCATGTCCTTTGGGTTGACAAATGCACCTGCAACCTTCATGGACTTGATGAACAGAGTATTCAGATAGTATGTTGACATGTTCTGATCATGTTTATTAATAATATTTTTGTATATTCCAGAGATGAGGAGGAGAATGCTTATCACCTTGGAATTGCTTTGCAAATACTCAGGGATAACGGGTTATATGCAACGTTTTCCAAGTATAAGTTTTGGCTCAAATTTGTGGCATATTAAGCCATATAATTTCGAGCGATAACATTCAAGTGGATAGTTAAAATGTTGAGGCGGTTAAGAACTGGCTTAGACCGACCTCTCCGACCGACATAAGAAGTTTTCTTGGTTAGGCTGGTTACTACCGAAAATTTGTTGAGAGATTTTCTTCCATATCCGCACCGTTGATTAGACTAACTCAGAAGAAGGTTATGTTTCAATGGTATGATGAGTGTGAGAGGTGTTTCCAAGAGCTTAAGATAAGGTTGACTACTGGCCTAATGTTGACCTTTCCTGATGGAACAAATGGCTTTGTCATTTATTATGACGCTTCAAGGGTGGGATTAGGGTGCGTGTTGATGCAAAGGAGGAAAATTATTGCCTATGCTTATAGACAACTTAAAGTGCATAAAAAGTATGATCCCACTCATGACTTGGAGTTCGCAGAATTGGTGTTTGTTGTCAAACTATGGCTGCCACTAAGGGAGCACATGTTGATGTATTCACAGACCACAAAATCCTGAAATATGTCTTCACCAAGAAGGAGCTTAATCTGAGGTAGAGGAGATGACTTGAGGTACTAAAAGACTATGACATGGGCATACTCTACGACCTAGGTAAAATTAATGTGGTTGTTGTTACTCTTAGCAAGTTATCCATGGTAAGCACCACCCATATGGAGGAGGAGAAAAGAGAGTTAGCTAAAGAGGTTCATAGACTGTCATGATTGGGGGTTCAATTAGATGAATCGAGTAAAGGGGGAGTTCTTGTGCAAAATGGGTTTACATTATCTCTAGTAGTAGAGGTGAAGGAGAAACAAGATCAAGATCCCATCTTGCTACAATTGAAGGCAAATGTGCATAAGTAGAAGGTGATGATTTTCGCCAAAGGGGTAGATGGAGTATTGAGGTACCAAGGTAGATTGTGTGTTCCTAATGTTGATGGTGTTTGGGAGAGGATCATTAGAGAAGCCCATAACTCTAAATATTCAATCCATCCATAGTTAATCAAGACATATCATGATCTGAAAAAAGTCCACTGGTGGAGTGGAATGAAGAATGACATTGATGAGTTCGTTTCCAAGTACCCGAATTGTCAGCAATTTAAAGTTGAGAATCAAATGCCATGTGGAGAAACTCAAAATTTTGAGATTCTGACATGGAAATGGGAGATGATTAATATGGACTTTGTTATCGGTTTATCGTGGTCTCTCAAACAACATGATTCAATTTGGGTGATAATCGACAGAATCAAAACATCTGTACACTTTTTGGCAGTAAAGACGACTGACATGTAGAGGATTATGCATGACTATACATAAAGGAGATCGTTAGACTGCATGGAGTCCCTTTGTGCACCATCTTAGATAGAGGAGTTCAATTCATTACCTTATTTTGGAGATCATTTCACAAAGGTTTGGGTATGAAGGTGCACCTTAGCACTACTTTTCACCTGCAGAAAAATGACCATGCAGAGCACACCATTCATACCTTGGAGGATATGTTGACAGTCTATGTCATTGGCTTTAAAGGTAATTGGGATGACCATTGCCTTTGATAAAGTTTGCTTAAAACAATATCTTCCATTCAAGTGTTCAGATGGCCCCATATGCAGCACATTATAGGAGGAAATATAGATCATCGATTGGATGGTTCAAGGTAGGTGAAACAGAGTTAATTGGACCAGACTTGGTTCACCACGCCATGGAGAAAGGAAAGATCATCCAAGAGAGATTGAAGACTGCACAGAGTCAACAAAAATCCTACACCGATGTTAGAAGAAGAGACTTAGAGGTTGAAGTCAATGATTGGGTGTATCCGAAAGTTTTACCTATGAAAGGTATGATGCGATTCGGGAAGAAAGGAAAGTTGAGTCCCAGGTATATTGGCCCTTATCAGATCGTAAAGAATGTGAGCAATGTGGCATATAGTTGGAGCTACCACAAGAACTAGCAGCCATTCATCCAGTTTTCCACATTCCATGCTTAAGAAGTTTTTGGGAGATCCATAGTTGGTTGTGCCTTTTAAGAGTATTGGAGTAAGAGACAACTTGAGCTATGAGCAGAATCCTGTCCGAATCATTGATCATCAGGCTCGCAAGTTAAGAACCAAAGAGACTGCATCTGTCAAAGTCTTGTGGAGGAACCAATTTGTAGAAGAAGCTACTTGGGAGGCAGAGGAGGATATGAAGGCCAAGTACCCTCATTTATTCCTGCCTACTGATGCTGAGAGTAGATGGTAATGATTTCTTTCTAAATTCTTGACTTCCTATTCCTTGAGTTCTCTTTCCACCATGAGTTTGATAGAAGATAGTGCTCTAGAGTCAGAGTGCGGATTGGTTTGATGTGTGGACTGCTTAATTTTTTTATTTGCTAAGTTTCTTGACTGACTGATTGCACAAATGAGATGATAGCTGGTTTATTGTTAGAGTCCATAGAGATTCACGCCTTGACTATGTTTCCTAGGTTTCTCTTTATTTGTGGATGAATGATCCGAAGGGGAAGATAATGTAACACCCCCTAATTCTTTCCACCTAGTCTGAGTATATACAATGAGAAAAACTTGAAAAAAATGACTAAGAAAAGTTGCCGGAGTAGGAACCACGAGGGCTATCTACAACCTGTAAAGAGATCTACGACCCACAGAAGAGGCCTCATAAAACCCCCAGATGACTAGGTGATACTTTCTAAGTCTAAGGCTCATGTATGAGACAACATACAACCTTACATTAGTTTCGTGAATTTGTGGACCAAATATCAACTTTTTAGTATCTTGAGTTACGAGTTAGCAGATGACCCGTAGAAGTTTTCATGGCCCGTAGAAGTGGTTTCGTGCCAAATTTCAGTAATTTAGATTTCTGGATCCCTTATCTACGAGAGGTAGTCTACGACCCGTAGAATGGTCTACAGCTTGTAGACGGGGTCTCATAGACCCAGTCAACAGTTCTTAAGAGTGGTATTTTTATCTATTCCTATTATCTTAATTAAACCCTTAGACGTTTTAGACTTAATTAATGTCTAAAAACAAAACCCTAGGGATATTTTTACTATTCATTATGCTTAGGATTTCTTGAGAGCACCAGAGGAGGGAGAAGAGCAAGGGTTCAAACTCAAGAGCGAGGATCAGTTGAATTTTGATTGTTTCTTCTATTCCCAGGTATGTAAGGCTTACTAAAGTATGTAACTATGTTTGTTCACACGCCCCCTCCATTTGGTGAGTCGAAATAGAGAACAAGATTCAAGTTTAAAAAAAATTCTATTACTCTAATACCGAAGTTTCTGCATTAATTATGAATTCTTATGATGATGTATGAGGCACTTGATGCATTGCATAATTCCAATATGAAATCGAGGTAAAGATTGATACTTGATAGCATGAACCCGATATTGCATAATTTTATGAAATTCCATTTATAGATTGAGTTGTGAGGGTTTGAAGACAATATAGAGGTGATCGACATGCTCTTCCTTATATCTGGAGTATACTAAAATATCATCAATGAATTTAATCATGAACATGTCAAGTTATTATCTAAATATTTTGTTTATCAAGTGCATGAAAGTGGTAGAAGCATTGGTCAATCTGAAGGACATTACCAGAAATTCAAAGTGACCACATCACGTTCAAAAAGTCATCTTCGGGATGTCACATTCTCTCACTTTCAACTTGTGATAGCCTGATCTGAAGTCTATCTAAGGGAAAATTGTTGCAGCCTGAAGTTGGTCAAACAAGTCATCAATCCTTGGAAGGGGATATTTGTTCTTAATGGTAACCTTATTCAACTGGCGATAATCTG
Source organism: Solanum rostratum (assembly GCA_029948455.1). NCBI lineage: Eukaryota > Viridiplantae > Streptophyta > Magnoliopsida > Solanales > Solanaceae > Solanum > Solanum rostratum. The sequence goes on from CM057053.1 coordinate 53,938,611, forward strand.
TACACATCTGGAGGGAACCATCTTTCTTGCGCACAAATTGGAAAGGAGCACCCCATGGAGAGACAATCGAGCTAATAAATCACTTACCCATGAGGTTTTTTCAACTCCTCTTGAAGTTCATTCAACTCTGGGGGACCATACTATATGGAGGAACAGTGATAGGCTATGTATCGGAGAGAACATCAATTACAAAGTCAATCTCCCTATCAAGAAGGACTATGCGCAAATCACTAAGGAAGATATCAAGGAACTCATTGAAAACTGGAACTGATTCAAAAGGCGGAGACTCTACATCATAAGCCTTAACTTGTACGAGGTGGTAGAGGCATCCTTTTAGAAATTAATTTTTTGGACCTAAGTATCTCTATGATAGGTAGATACCCTTGGGCACTGCAAAACTACCCTTCCACTCTATAATAGGCTTATTTGAAAATTAGAATTTGACCGTCTGGGTTCTACGATTGACAAAGTCATAATAGGTATATAGCCAGTCCATGCTAAGAATCACATCAAAGTTAATTCTCTCTAACTCAACTAAGTCTGCCAAAGTATCTCTATGATAGATAGACACTATGCAATCTCTATATACCCTTTCAACTAGAATAGACTCACCATCAAGGGTAGAAACACTAAAAGGCTCAAGAAAACATTTAGGAAGGACCTCAAACTTACTAGGCCACGTATAAAGTTACAAATGATAAAGTGGCACCTGGGTTAAGAAAGCCATACACATCAGGAAAAGACTCAAAGCATTCTTGTAATAACATCTAATGTAACTTCCTGATCTTGTTGATTTCTCATCACATACAAATGGCTTGCACCCTTGCACTTATTAGTTGTGGTGCCTCTCTGACTACCACTAGATGGTGGTGCTACTGAAGACTGAGCTTTATTACCTCCATTGCCCCACCTCCTCATTAAGCACTCATTCTTGAAGTGACAAGTCTTTTCGCACCCATAGCAAGAATTTGTGCCCTCACGACACTCATCTAGGTGGAGTTTGCCACACTTGACACCTGATGATTTCCCTTTGAAACTTGAGTCACACTAGCTTGGGATCGAGAACCTTGAGCTATGGAATTCTGATGGCCTGAGACTTCTGATTATACCTATTTCTCGAAGCTGGTGTACTTGCAAGGATGTTGCATAATTTGAAGACCTCTTTTGAAAGTAAGACCTATCTCCTTTACTTGCTTATTCTGGCTAGGCTCATGCCCTGCTAATTTAGCCTTCTTGTTCAAGTTCTCCTCACCATCCCTCTTCTTGTCCTCCTCAAGTTGTTGTGCATAGACTATAAGCCTAGAGATGTCCATGTCTAGAATCAACAATGTTACTTTGCACACCTTTTTCACGTGCTTTCCCAAGCTAATATGAATTTTCTTATTCTAGACCACATGCCCAAAACCATCTCTGGAGAATATCTTAATAGTTGTATGAATTTGATACTATATTCTTTGACAGTCATCCCTTATGGCGTTAAATTAACAAACTCCTCAACCTTCACTTCCCTCAACTCTCGTGGAAAGAGGTGATAAAGAAAAGCACTCTCAAAGTCATCCCAAATGGAAGGCTCAACATCCTCACCTCGGCTTGCTTCCTACTAATTGTACCAATCATTTGCCAAATCCTTGAGTTGACAGGAAGCAAGTTCAACTCCCTCAATATCTATCACATGCATAGCTTTTAACACCTTCCACGTCTCATAAATAAAACTCTGGGGGGTCTTTCTCAACCTTAGACCCTGTGAAGACTGGGGGTTCATCCTTAGGAAATGTCTTAGTCTCGTCGTAGCAGTTGGATCTTAGGAGCTAGAACTAAGAGCTTGTGAACTTCTCTTCCCACTCTGGGTGGTTACTAGTTCCCTGAGCATACTTATAACTCTTCTGAACTCAGCCTCTGTAGTAGGAGTAGGCAAAGTAGTATGCGCCTGAGGAACCCCAGTGACTCTAGCATCTTGACCCCATCCTCTCATCTCCATCTGAGGAGGCACCTCGGGTGGGAATACTTAATGTTATAAGCTAAAGCATCTCTTTGGGTGACAGTACTCTTAGGAGACATGATTTGCAAATGCATAATGCACGAATTAGATAGATACTTTAATCGAGTTAAACTCTATCGCACCATCTCAGAATACAAGAAAGTGTAACAATTCCTAATCTCCTATCGCCTCCTACTTATAAATTGTGGTGCAGAAGACACTCATAAATAAGACTCTACTAGACACAGCTTCATAGACTCCTTAGGACACTTGAATTTCGTACTCTGATACCAAGTTTCTCACAACGCAGGAGGGTACCTCTAGCGTGGCTGGTACTCAGAGTTAGCCCCTAATTGAATCACTCGGCCTCATAACATTCATTCAATCACATTCTAATAGTAGAAGACATCAATGTATAAGAATACTTAAAGAAAAGAAATGTCAATAAATAAAGGAAAAAGGCCTAATATTTTATCCATAAACTGAGTAAGACTGGCATGAAAGAAACTAGCCAAAAATGTAATACAATCACAACTCGACACTCTAGTCTATGAAACCTCTTAAACATCTTACTAAATGGTGCAAGTGACATACCTATGGCTACTTCTAAATAGGATAAAATAAATCTAAACTCAAAGCTAGAATAGAATCATGATGTCCTCTGAAAGTAGGGGAGGGCTCACCAATCAACTGAAAACAAATAGGCCCTCAACAGGGCACCAGTTGATGACCACTAGTACCTATCTCTGCGTTATGAAAAAATGCATGCCCAAGTGAACGTCAATACATGGAATGTATGAGTATGTAAAATTATAGAAAGAAAAATGTAAAGGAAAAATAACATCAACTCAAATAGCTCAACTCAAGAAGTAGGAAACTCAATCATCTTGTCATGAGTCTAAAGTAAGAAGACAATTTAGACAATGACCACTCGTATACCATTTAATCCAATCCACTCAGAGTACTATTAGGGACTATTTGGGAGTTTCTCCAATTGACAACCATCACCTATGAGCCGCCGATGATACATCAAAGCGATGTCACTGCAACATCTATCTTATACTTTGCCAAGGTATAGGACATCCCATCAGGTGGATCCAAAATCAGTAACATCAAGTCCTCTTTTTGGGATAATAAGAAACATCCAATTTTATGGTTCAACCCTCTCCTACGTCGGCTACGTGGTTATTGAGTTCATGTTGGACTTACTCTTACTCAATTTGGTGCTCAATGATCCTCCCAACGCTCGACATGCTCATAAGACATCAACCCTACGGTCAACTCATTTATCTAGTCTCATTGGACATTTGGCAACACAATTTATCACATAATCTATCAACTCTTTGGTTTCATTCTTTTAAGGTTCAGCTCTTGACTTATAAAGACTTCATCATGCATCATTCTAACTCATAACATTAAGGAAAACAAAAGTATAGTTAAGAATGTAGAAATTCCATTGACCCTTTAGGCTCAAATCATACTCATTTAAGTGAAATATGTAAAAAAGAATAACCAAAATTCATGTTAGGTTTCATGTAGAATAGCAAAATCATCATATTCAAGTATTTCATAAAAATTGTAATTCATGCAAAATTATATAGAAATACATTAGTATTTAAGAAAAACATATAAGAAAAATTCATGGGAGGCGCAATTCACTCACAACTCCATCACTTCGGGTTATAGGGGCATATTAAAGAACATAATCCCTGTTTTGGTTAGCCTTACATACCTACAAATTTTGAGTCTTGGAATAGCTTGGAAAAACTCACAAAATTATCTTCAAACTTTGGCCTTTGTATCCCTCGAGACCTTGCTCTACATTGGAGAAGGTGCTTTTAGTGTAAAAAAGTTGAACTGATATGTTTAGCAATTTATTTAGGTGTAAAATGTCAAGTTTAGGATTTGGAAGGGTGGGAAAAGACAAAAATAACTTTTTAAAATGCTATAAAATTCATCCACCGGCTGCTCGTAGAAAATTCCGCAGCACATAGGAACCATTTCGTAAACTTTTGGGCAAATTTCGTGGTCTCTAGGTCGATTTCATAAGCCTAATCTACGGTTTGTAGAAGTTTCTATGACCCGTAGATGGGTCAGTCAAATTTGGGACCTAAATTGGATTTTTAAGAGTTTTTACCACGAGTTAGCAGACGGGTCGTAACTAAAACCACGACCCATAATAGGTTTCTTAGGTTCAACACTCCTATGGAAGTCTTCAGTAAAACGACCATAACATTTTACTCGAACTCCAAATGAGGTGAAATTAGTTGAGTTGGAAAGCTAATTCAAAGATCTTTCATTTGGTAGGTCATGAGTCACCTAATTATTTGTGTGCTAAGAGTTATCATAATTTAATGTTGACCCTCCTATAATCTAGCACTATAAACTCAATTTATAGGAAAGTTTGGAACTCGGCTAAGTACTAGAGGTTTCTTATGACCCTAATCAACTTCTCATATATAAGAATGAGGCTTGAAATATAGGTGCATGTAAGAATAGAGAGCTGGGTATCACATAGCTTTTCCCATGCGTGAAGTATGAGATGAATGTATGATTTGGCTTTTCAGCCCAAGTACACATGATTATGAATTATGTTTTGTCTTTTAAATCTAAGTATGTAGGAAGATGATTTTAAAAGAATTATGCCTCTTTTCCAAGAATATATATGTATTCCCGTGGGATGATGCTTAGCACTGAGTGGGCTTGTGTGAGGGGAATTATCCCAAAGGGTCCTTAAGTAAATCCTCAAGTCCAGTAACTATGTGCCAGCATAGGTTCATGTTTATGACCCTTTATAGGATCATCAGGTTATGGAAATCCTTCCAAAAAGGCCTGACCGCAAGAAAGGTGGCCATCACACCGAAAAGTCCGGGTCATAAGATATAGTGTGGACCACCTTTGGCAAGTAATCTACTATCATCTCTGTACAGAGGCTTATGCATTGGGGGATTCATGTTATGGACCGCATGATCTTAGACATCGTTGATCACATCTCTGTTATGTTAAGTATCAAGACATTCATGCATCATAGATTACGTGGCATATTGATATTATATCCTTTCCTATATACTTATTTCTATATATGTGCCGCTGTTATCTAACATTGATTGTAGGTTACTAAGTTCATAAGTATTTGCATGCCCGCATACCTAGTACATTCAAACGTACTAACACATACTCTTTTGCCTACATTATCTAACCATGTAGGGACTGGAGACTATCTTCATCCACCTCTTGACACCTAAATTAGATTATGAGACTTGTTATGTTGAGTCCTTAACTCTAAGGACAAGACCCACCTTCTATCTACCTACAATGCTACGTTAACTTATGTCTTTACTTTGAGGGTGAGCCTGGGACATGTCTTAGCCCTCATCCTATTCTATGATCTAGAGGCATTGTTGGACATTATGTAAACTCTACTAATGGGTTTATTATGGATTATACTATTTTCTTATGGAGACTATGATTGTGTATATCTCGTGTTGTTGATGTTGCGATGATATGTTTGTGATGAGATTCAGAAATGTGGAATTTTTAAGTCCCTTCTATCCCTATAGCATGAGTCATACTTACCTGCCCCTTAGTTCTTATGTGCTATGTGCTATGTAAAACCATGCGAATACCAATACCTGTGACATCACCATAAGGCGAGTCATGCTCACCCAACCCTTATAACTATGTGCTTATTATTTAATCATGCACTTCTGAACCAATGATGTGTTTATGGATGCTATGAGGCTTGTTTGGGGATTCTCAAGTTCCCATTCGCCATGTCACTCCTAGGCCCTAGGCCTAGGTCGTGATATTGTGATGAAATGGAAGTCCTAAGTCCCTATTTCCCCATAGAGTGAGTCATACTTACCCGCCCCTTAGTCTTTATTTGCTATGTGTCCATGCTAACCCTCTCCCCCATAACATCCCCATAGCTTGAGTTCAAAGCCCCACTTACCCTAGAATTATGTGCTTATTTAACTATGCTTCCACAACCAAGGATATGTCATGCATGCTTAAGAGTCTTGTTTGGGGCCCCTTCGGGTTCCCTATTCGTCGTGTCACACCTAAACCCTAGGCTTGGGTCGTGACACATAAACTCTGATATATCCTTCTTCATGCCACACCACTAGTAGTGTTGCCTTAAGTCATGATACATGATTGTTGCCTCTGGATTGATGGAATACCTGGTGCAATGAGTGTCTTCAAGTATCAATCTGATTAAATCACCTAACCTTGGGTACATAAATGTGACTCCCAATCCTCAAAACACCATCGGAATCAAGTACCACTTACCTAGCTTCACCCCTAGCCACCTTGTCTCGAATGATACATAATTTTTCATCCTCAAACTGCCTCTCACGAATATGATCCATCAATGATGAGCTAGACTCTATGAAATCAAGCACTCCATCTGTGTCCGAAACATGGAATCTCTCCAACCAATTTGCATCTCTGGCCAAGGGAAGCTTATCAGCCCGAATAGCCGCAAGATTCCCTTTGCTGGAAACCTTCCTACTCAAACATCAACCACTCCATTGACTTTCCCTGGATGATAGAGAATAGTTAAATCATAGTCCTTTAAGAACTTAATCCATCTCCTTTGCCTCAAATTTTTATCCCGCTAGCTGAAAAATATACTGTAAGATTCGACGATCAGTAAAGATCTCACAATGGACTCCACATAGATAGTGATACCATGACTCAACACAAACACTACCACGGCTAACTCCAAATCAGGGGTGGGATAATTATTCTAATGGGCCTTCAACTGCCTTGAAGCATAGAAAATTACCTTCCCTTTCTGGATCAAGAAACCCCCAAACACCACTCTCGAAGCATCATAACAAACTATGAAATAAACACCCTTCTCCATCAAGGGTAGAATTGGGGCAATAGTCAATAATAACTGGATCATTTTGAAGCTCTCTTCACACTCATTGGGAAATTGAAATACAACATTCTTCGGATTGAGCCTATTCAGTGAGGTTGTAATAGTAGAGAATCCCTACACAAAATGACGATAATAACTGGCTTAACCTTCAAAGATACAAATCTCTATAGTTGAGGTAGGCTAGTCAAACCTCAAAAAGCCTTAACCTTTACTAGACCAATCCGGATGCCTTCCTTGGACACCACATGCTCTAAGGATTCCTTAAAACTCAATGAAAACTCATACATGGAGAATTTAGCATAAAACCTCTCCTCCCTAATCTTCTGGAGTACAATCCTTAGATGCTTCACGTGATCCTCCTAGATCTTAGAATACACCAATATGTCATCAATGAATAATCACAAATGAACCTAGATGTGGCCAGAACACCCCGTTCATCAGCTACATGAAAGTTGTAGGGCGTTAGTCAAACCAAAGTACATAACAAGAAACACATTATGTCTATACCTGGTCCAGAATACTATCTTAGGAATATTTAAAGGCAAAATCCATAGTTGATGGTACATAGATCTCAAATCAATCTCAAAGAACAAAGCCCCCCCCCCCCCCCCAAAGTTGATCGAACAAATCATGGATACAAGTAAGTGGGTACTTGTTCTTGACAATACCTTGTTCAACTACTGATAATCGATACACATCATCCTTCTTCTTCACAAACAAGATGGGGGTACCCAAAGATGAAATAATAGGGTGAGTAATCCCTTTGCTCAATAAATCTTAGAGCTGCTCTTTTAGCTCCTTCAACTCAGCTCGATCCATATGATAGGGAGTGATAGAAATGAGCTTAGTGCCTGACTAAAGATTGATATCAAAATCAATGTCTATGGGAGGAAGTACTCCCAATAGATCAGTAGGAAACATATTTAGAAACTCACACACCATAGGAATAGAATCCATACAGGGTGGCTCAGCAATTATATCACGAATAAAAGCCAAATAAGACAAACACCCTCAATGAATCAACTTTTAGGCCTAAATATGTGAAATAACCTTATAAGGATAAGAAACCCTCGAACCTATCCATTCTATCCTCAGTCTACCTTGCATGGATAAGGTAACAGTCTTGGCTTAACAATCAATAATGGCACGATACGAAGATAGCCAATCTATAGCCAAAATAACATCGAAATCCACCATATCTAAGATAATAATGTCCACCCAAATCTCATAGCCTACCAAGGCCACAAGAAAGGATCGACAAACCCAATCCACTACTAAAGGCTCACCCACTAGGGCTAAAACCTGAATTGGCAGAAACATACTATCAAATGGAAAATCAAACCCTGATGAGAAATATGCAGACATTAGGGCGATGAAAAATTAAAACATACCTATAATATCATAAGAGGCCTCACTCTCAAAACTACCTGGAGAAGCATAGCAGTGGCCTCCCTATCTTCCATTAGTCGAAGTTGCCCTGCTACCACCAAAATATATGGAGGTATCAACCGCTCCTCTACCACTAGTGCATCCACCCCTGTTAGAAATCCCTCTACCTCAAGCCCTAGTCTGTGGGTTATGCCTTAAGATAATGGTGATAGATATTTGATTAGTGTTGCAGTGTAAGAGCGGCAAGGCTTGGTAGGAGTCTGCATGGGATATTGTCGAATCATATGATCCGGAGATCCAACCCAAAACATGACCTAGGGGAGGAATGTTACTGAGAAGGAATAGAAGGAATACCGTAGTTACCTGAGCGTGCATGCCTCTACTATGAGCTGGAGGAGCTATGGCCTAAACTATAAGAATCACAAGGACCCTATCCTCCCTCAGATGTTGGCAGCGCTGCATGAACCCTATGACGCTGGAATGATCCACTTCCCCTAGTCATATCTCGGCCTCAAGGTGATGCACCCGAGAACGGTCCAAATGTACAAACCCTTTTGGCATCCTCAAACTCCTTTCTCACCATAAGCTCTACCTCCTTAGTGACACTAACCCTAACTAAAATGAGGCTCCCTCTCTAGACATCCAAAACATCGACTGTCCAACAGAATAAGTCAGGGCCTCTCATAAGTCAGCAAACTCTCTCTGCCTCCATTGGAAAACTAGTTGTAGCATGCCAAGCTAATTGTCACAAATGGATTTCATACTCTAAAATTGGCATCATGCCCTGCCCCTAGATCTCAAATCTCAAACGGTGGTCTTTTCGGACACTTCAAGGGACAATTCTATCATAAAAAGCATTAGAGAATATCTCCCAAGTCATCAGAGGAGACCCAATTGGAAAAGACCCCAAATAAGTCCTTACCACTCCCTGGCTAGTCCTCTGAGCTGGGGAGTAACATACCAAACACTGTGAGTCTCCGCTAGTCCCACAACTTCTAGTCACTTCCTACAAGTAGTTAAAAACTTATGTTTATCCTTGGTATTTCCACCCTATAACTTAGGTAGGTCCATCTTCTTGAACATCTTATATCTATGCTGCTCATCATCAGTCTACTAGAGAAACCTCAACAATAGGTGTTGCTGGTGGCTAATCCATCTTTACCGGGGCTTGCTACTAATCCGAAGGTTGAACCTTAACGCGTGATTGAGAAGTGCATGGTGTACCAACTAGGCTACCGGCTTTCCCTATAGCCTCAAGCATATTTATAACTCTCAGAAGTGTATCTTGAAGTAGTGGTGCTGCAACATACTCAAGGGGGAACTTGCTCTTCTTTAGGATCTATTGCTGGCTCAGGGGAGATACTCTGCTCATAATCTTTAGAAAATGATGCTCCTAGGCTCTGACCTCTACCTCAGCCTCTGGTTAGGCCCCTATCCTTATGTGGAGTCTCAATAGCAATCTTGGGGGCTGCTTTACCTCATCTTGTAGCTGTTGTAGCTTTAGTCCTCACCATATGCCAAAAGTATACATGACTACTAAACACTCAAATAAGAACTCACACATGGCTTGAATATTTCCTTGGCTCACCATAAGAAACATCGGCTAATCATCGACTGGTAGAAACGTCAGACATAAATCTACTATTACCTTGCATATCTCTCGGATGTAGCCACCACATCTAGCAATGCACAAGTAATAGTAAATGCAATGTACACAATCTCTATATCATTACAATCTCAATGTCATCATAATTTCAATATCATTAGAAACTCAACATTGATACCATCTTAACATTAATATCAAATAATTCACAAGATCACATGTATTCACGAATCTATAATTAATTCACAAGTCAAGATTTAATAACATGAACAATTACACAATCCAAAATCCTATGGCTAAAGCCTATTAAAATACAATTCTATCCCAATTCATATCCCAAACCACCCAAATCCACACATATAGGAGAATACAAGGTTCAATCATACTTAACAAAAGTTTAGAAGTCCACTTGCCTTAGTAGAAGTCTTAATTAAGCCAAATCCACGCCTTTTTCCTTTCCACGTGTCACGACCAGGGCCTAAGGTCTAGGAGTGACATGGAGAATGGGAATCCAAGAGTCCCCAAACCACCCTCAAAGTATCCCTATTCACATCATTGGTTCTGAAGCATACTCAATAAGTAAACACATAGTTATAAAGGACGGAAAAGTAGGACTTACGCTTTAAGGATGTCATAGGAAAAGGGAGTATCATGGACTCACATAGCACATTAGCACATAAGATATAAGGGCGAGTAAGTATGACTCACTCTACGAGGGAAATTTGGGACTTAGGGTCTTTCAAATCATACCATATAAGCATCTTATATAACTCATATTCAATCTGTATAACCATATCCCATTAATAGCCATATCCATAATAGAAATCTCCGGATACAACACATAGTATGTAAAGTAAAAGAGTCTATAAGATGCCAAATAATGCCTCTAGCCATAAGATAGGATTGGGGCCAAGACATGACTCAGGCTCACCCTCAAAGTAAATAACATAACGCAAAAGCACCATAGGTAGAGGAATGATGACTTTCCCTTGGAAGATAGGACTCACCACAATGAGTGAATCTCAAGATCCAAGCTAACTGTCATATGGTAGATGAAGGTAGTCCTCGATCACTACATGGTTAGATTATGTTGGATAAAGTATGTGTTAGTACATTTGAATGTATTAAGTATGGGGGCATGTAATGCATATGAGTTATAATTCCTACATTCAATGTTAGATGACAAGGGCACATAATATAGAAGGAAGTATAGATCCAACGAAGAGTAGTATAACAATATACCATGAAAGCCATGATGCATGAGATACAAGATGCTTATATAAGAGGGGATGAGACCTCAACCGACATGTAATACAAGTAAGCTATTACTTGAAATCTCGATGTTTTCCCCATACAGAAAATAGGTGGTCTACTTGCCAAAAGTAAACCACACTTCTCCTTACTGGCCTCCCATTTCGGAGAAGTGACCTACATTATTGTCTCCCATTTTTCATAGGATTTTCAAAATTTTTATTAGATCATTTCAATGTTGTATTCGGACCTTACAGGCCTTCTATTGTGGTAAAGGTTACCATATACATATACCTATGATGGCACATAGTTCAAGGAAAGGGAGAGGACCCTTGGGGATAGCCTTGACGCCCCCAATGCAATGGTGCTAATTCATTATTCCACTAGAATACATATACATATACGTGCTTTCAAAAGAGATGCAAGCCATTTCAATTTATTTCAATGCAGAATTGGGCTTAAAAGCCAAACATCATTCATAATAATTCATACTTAGGCTCAAATGCCAAATCATAATCTAGATCAAACTTTTCATACATAAGAATAACTCAATCACATATACGAAATGGTGCAAGCACCCAAAATGCTAAAAAAGCCATATCATAGACATTTATGTTATCACATTCTTATCATAATCAAATGAGTGAGCTTAGCCTACAAATTCATTTTCAAAACATATGTAAGCTTAACCCACTAATTCACTTTCATCAAAGTCCAATGCTCATGAATATATATGCTATGAATGATATGTGAATAACAATGGATAATATAGATTCAATCGTAAATCAACAAAAACAAAAATAACATACCCAGTAAAATCCCACAAGTGGGTTTGGGGAGGGTAGAATGTACACAGACCTTACCACTGCCTCATAGAGGTAGAGAGGTTTTTCCTAGTAACCCTCATCACAAAAACCCATAAGTAAAATAAGCTAAATATGGAAAATAAGAATGGAAAAGAAAGCGTGAACAGAAAGAGTGATTAATAATGAAAAGCACATAATAGCAAGTAAATACGAGACAATTAACATATATAAGGTAGATAAAGGCAACACTGCACAACTCCTCATTATTTAACTATTAGCCTGCTACTCCAATTCGCGACCCCACTCCTTCTTATCGAAGGTCATGTCCTTAGTGAGGCCAAGTTTCATCGTATCTTGTCTAATCACTTCCCCCCAATACTTCTTCAGTCTACCTCTACCCTTCTGTTTAACTTCCAAATCAAGCCTCTCACACCTCCTAACAGGAGCATTGGTACTCCTTCTCCACACATGACCAAACCATTGCAGTCTTGCTTCCCTCATCTTGTCAGCTATAAGGGCCACCTCTAACTTCTACTAAATGGCCTCATTCCTAATCTTATCACTCCTGTTGTGACCACACATCTATCTCAACATCCTCATCTTTGCGACCTGCATAATCTGAACATGTGCATTTTTTATTGGCCAACACTCAACCCCATACATTAAAGATGTTCCAACCACCATTCTGTAAAATGCCTTTGAGTTTAGGTGGTATCTTCTTATCACACAATATCAAGAGGCAAGCCTCTATTTTGTCCATGCTGCCTCAATATAATGTGTGACATCATCATCAATATCCCCACTAATCTGGATGATGGACCCTAGATACTTAAAGTTTTCCCTCTTGGGGATAGGGTGAGTGGCAAGCCTCACATCAATGTCTACTTCATCCCTCATAATATTGAATTTGCACTCTAAGTATTCTGTTTTGGTCCCGCTCAGTTTGAATCCTTTGGACTCCAAGGCGTGTCTCCAAACCTCCAATATATCATTAACTTTGGTCCGAGTCTCATCAATCAGTATTATGTCATCTGCAAACAACATACACCATGGAACCTCTTCATGGATAGATCGTGTCATCTCATCCATCACCAAAAGCAAACACTAAAGGGCTCAACACAGATCCTTGATGAAGTCCCATCTTAATAGGAAAATATTCGGAGTCTCCTCCCACTGTTCTTACCCGAGTTTTGGCTCTATTGTACATATCTTTTATCACCCTAATAGATGTCACGTGAGGGATTGATTCGTTTGAGGCTGTTCGAGGATGATAAGTTATGTATTATCTGGGAAAAATTGACTAGAATTGAGGCTAGAGAACCAATGCTTGATTCTGATGGTGTTTTGAGGATTGGGAGTCTATTTGTTTGCCCAAGGTGGGCGATCTGATCTGGATGATACTTGAAGAGGCCCATTGCACTAGGTATTCCTTTCATCCAGGGGCGGCTAAGATCTATCATAACTTGAGCCAAGACTACTGGTAGTTTGGTATGAAGAAGGATATATCAAAGTTTGTGGCTAGATGTTTGATACGTCAGCAAGTCAAATATGAGCATTTGAGGCCAGGTCGTGAGTTACCCATTCTCGAGTGGAAGTGGGAACACATTACCCTAGATTTTATGGTGGGTTTGCCTCCTATAGTTGATGGTTTTGACTCTATATGGGTAGTGGTGTATCGATTAACTAAGTCCGCCAATTTCATCTCGGGTGAGGTGAAGTGTACAACTGGGTGGCTAGCCCAGCTTTACATTAATCAGATTGTGAGGCTTCACTAAGTTTCAGTTTCTATCATGTCAGACTGTGGTTCATTGTTTACATCATATTTTTTGGGCTTTCAGCATGATTTGCGTAGCCATTTGAATATGAGTACAACTTTTTACCCTCATACCTATGGCAAGTTTGAGAGGACCATTCAGGTACTGGAGCATATGTTATGGGCATGTGTCATTGATTTTGGTGCCAGATAGGGTCAGCAACTAGCCTTGGCCAAGTTTTCTTACAATAACAATTATTATTCAAACATTCAGATGGCTCCCTTTGAGGCCTTGTATGGTTGGAAGTGTAGATCTCCTATCGTATGATTTGACTCTGTAACAGTGGAGAGCATATGTATAGATATGTTGAGAGATGATTAAGAGTGGTTGTGGTTGATTCAAAGAAGGTTGGTGACGGCTCAGAGTCGCCAAAAGAGTTATGTTGGTTAGTGACATGGTATAATTGAAGGTCTCACCCTTGAAAGGTGTTATGACCTTTAGGAAGAAGGGAAAGCTCAGTCCAAGGTTTATTTTCCTTTCTGAGATTTTAGTTAAAGTGGGAGAGGTGGCTTATAGGCTCTCCTTGCCACCTAGTCTATCTTCAGTTTTCATGTCTCCATGTTGCAGCATTACATACAGATGAGCCTCATTCGATCCCCATGGATTCAGTTGATTTGAGCCCAAATTTTACTTATGGGGAGTCGCTAGTAGCCATTTTGGACAGGCAAGTGAGGAAGTTGAGGACTAAGGAGATAACTTCAGTAAAGGTCCAAAAGAGCCATCGGTCCGAGAGTGAGGCTATTAGAGAGTTGGAGTTAGATATGTGTGCCATTACCCTTAGCTTTTTTAGCCTTCAGGTATGTTCCTTATGTCATGTTTAAGGGACCATTATTTTTAGTACTGGATGATGTAATGACCTCGAAGGTCATTTTTGCACTTTCAATGAAATTACCATTTGCCTTTCACAAAAGTGCCTTAGGCCATCTTTTATTAAGTCTAGGAGTTGGATTTTGAAAATGTTGTAAAATGTTGGGGTTTGTCTAAAGAAGGGGTTTTTGAAGGGTTAAAGTTGAAAATTTTGAGTTTTGAGTGTCGAAATTTAATTCTATTATTCCATCAGCTAACAAATGCAGAATGTAGCATATGGGAACTTGTGGAAATAAACTTGGAGTTAAAATGGATATTTTAGATCCAAAATCGCATTTTAGTTCATTTTGGATCATACTTTGACTTTGACCAATGTTTGAAGTTCGGAAGCTCAAATAGAAATTCTGGCATTTCCAATATTCCGAATAGTAAAACTGATGCTAGAAATGCTCTCGTTGAAATTTTAAAAGTTTTTAGGGAAGCTTGGGTGTTCGAGTCCTTAACTAGTTTCTTTGAGTTTTCACAGTTTTTGGGCCAAGTAGGCTTCAAACTCGAAATCCAACAATTCCATTGAATCAAGAACATCATTTCTTGTAGGGTTATACGTCTAGTTTGTGTTCACGAGGTTCTAAATGAATCTCAAGGGTCCAATCCATGGATTATATTATGTGTATTTGCAACAATCTAGTGCAGCTAGCTTAGTGCTCCACGTTCGCAAGATGCCCTCTGCGTTCGTGGAGTGTGGAGGTTCTTGTGCTCCACATTCATGGACTATGAGTCTTTGCTTCTCCGCATTCTCATATAGACACCCCCCTTCGGGGCATTGGCATGTTTTGGCCTCCACGTTCGCAAAGCATTAGAAATGCCTGAATAGAGTAATATTTTAAAACATCGGGATTCACATTTTTCCACCATTTTCAATCCTCTAAGCTTGATTTTTGAGAGAATCATCATGGTTTTTCCAGGAAATCTATTAGGTAACTAATTTATAACCTCTTTCCTTTGGTTTCATTAATTAATTGTGTTTTTAACTTAGAATTCAGGGTTTTTTTAAATTTTCATTCCTAATGCTGATTTTGACCTCATTTTAACTCCATTTTCATAACGAATTTAACCATTAAAGTCCTTATTACTTGGGGAAGGTTTTCATGCATTAATTTTTCAGATTTTGGGAACTTACATTTTTTGGCTTGGGATTTTTTACCATTCTTCCCTTTTTGCCTTATTTTCTTTACTTTAGTGTCATTATATGCATTATGTGATTGTTATACTTTATTTGAATAGATTATGTTGATTTGAATTATCGTTAAAGGGGAAAAACTATAGATTTCACTTGATTTGGGACTTCTTCTATGGCAAGTGGACCTGTAACATTTTGTTAGGTATGATTGGACCGTGTATGCTCCTATATATGTGGAATTGATTATTTTGATGTAGAATTGTATCATCGTAGGCTTTGATCACAAGATTTTGGAAAGAAAAATGGTTCATGTTGTGAAATGTTGACTTGTGAGTTAATTCTGGATTCGTGATACATGTGATCTTGTGAATTATTTGATATTGTTATCGAGATGGTACCTATATTAAGATGTGAATTATATTGAAAATATGATGAAATTGAGAATGTGTGCGTTACATTCTCTATTATTTGCGCATTAATACTTATGATGGCTATGACCGATAGATATGCAAGGTAACAAGGTGGCCAAGGTCTCTACCTGTTGATGATGAGCTGAGGTAATACGTCAACGAGTATTATTGCTGAGGTTGCTTCTGGTCGGGTGAGCATTAGCTAAGGTCATTGCCTGCAATGTTCCTGGATATATGGTCTTTGTGTCGCCCCCATAAGTTTTAGCCTGAGTTTATCAACGAATGTGTATCATACGATGGACATACATCACGATTATTTAACATTACATCACATTATTTACATTTCATGACATCCACGTTATCTCACAAAATTCTTTCTTGATATTATTATATGTATTGTGTGAGAATTGTGGATAATTGGAAATTGTAATGATATGGAATATCTATTGTACAATTTGACTTTTAGTATTAGGTGGATATGTTAAGGTATAATGCCATGTGATGTGTATACATATATATATATATGTGTGTGTGTGTGTGTTGTATATTGTATCGTGCTGGGACTTTTCTTCGTGTAGGTGTGTAGTTCGACGGTATGTGGTTAGATGCATAGGAATACATGCATTCTTCATTGCTTCACTTTAGGTTAGTTCCATTTGTTGAGTACCTTGTTGTTTGATGCTCGCCTCTTGCTACATTTTTGTAGGTTGTGAGCCCGGTCCTTCTTGCTAGCCTTCTTTTTTACAAGATTGAGCATTCGTATAAATTGAGAGGTAGCTGTTTGTTTCTTCAGTAGGCTTTTAAGGATTTTATTTGATGTTTTTTTTTCTATTTCAGAACTAGACAGTGAGACTTGTTGTAAGGACCTGGATTTTTCAAACGGCTTTACTAGATCTCTTGGTATTGTCCTGAGCGAAACTTCCAGGCATCGCTCCACGGAAGGCCCACACAGGCTGTGTGAAGCCACACGGACCATGTGGCCACCAGTGGAGGGACATTTGGTCCAGCTCACGAAAGGAAAAACTTGAGATGGGGGAAATTTCGAAGCAAGTAAGGGTACACAGCCACTCACACGGTTCGTGTGATGTGTCACGGGCCGTGTGGTCCTCCATGTAACTCGCTACATAAAAAAGTATAGAAGAACTATCTCGTAACTCTGTCGTGCAGAATTATTTCAAGTACTATCACATGGACCATGTCACGGCCCGTGTGGAGTCACACGGTCCATGAAGTCATCCATGTGGTACCCCTTTGCCTCGAATAAATCCCCAGTGTTGGCTCTGCGAAATTTCTAAGTGACGATTCACGATCACTATGCACAGTCCGTGTGACGACTCACAGACCGTGTAGGTAACTGTGTGGACCTGACGGTTCCAATTTTTTCCCGTTTCATTAATGGCGTTTATGCAATTTTGATTCATTTTAATTATGAAATATGACCTTTTACCTATCCTAAACTCCTAATTCAGCCGATATCCCTCCCCTCTTAATTCATTGTCCTAAAACCTTCTACCTCTCATAAGATCACCTCCCAAATACTCTCTACTCTTCCTTCTCTAGATTTAAGGCTAGGGTTAATTGAAGTTCGAATTCAAGCTAAGTCCTTCTCCAAATTCAGCTCCTAAATAAAGGTATATGAGATTGATTCTTGGCCCATTTCAACCAAGAACACCCCAATAAAATTCAATTGTTTTCATGAATTTTAGTTACTTTAAATGTGGGTTTTCATTATTTGATTTTATTAAATCCAACTGATGTATGGGCTGTAATTTACCTATGATTTCAATTTATTTTGATCACTATCATGATGATTTACATTGAGTTATAAAGTTATGAACATGCATGTCCCCTTTTAAAGTTAATTTACGCATGGGTGACTTATATTATGATTTAGATGTTGGTTTAAGTATGGATTTATTCAATTTCATATTATGATGTTGATTTTAATTTGAATCTGTGTTATCCATGACATCCTCACATCATGTATTGCATTTGCATTCATGGATATTGGCTTATATGGAAATTATGAAGTGAATTAAACCCAATTATGTTCTATTAAATGATTATGATATGATTTGGATAAGATATTTGTTATGACAAGAATGTGATTACAGATATGTCTTCTGGTTATGGCTCTCAAGGCATCTCGGGTGGTTGCACCATTTTGTATATGTGAATGAGTTATTCCTTGCATGAATATCATTATTAAAAATTATGATTTAGCATTTGCGCCTAAATGTGCATTGAATGGTTATGAAATGAATTATGGTTTGAAAAGAATATTGTATCTCTTGAAAGCACGTATATATATAAGTATTCTCGTGGAATGCCGACTTAGCACCGATGGATTGAGAGCGTTAGAGCTATCCCCAAGGGCCCTCTTTCTTTCATCGAACTATGTGTCTAGCATGGTTTCAGAGAATCCTATCAGAAATAGAAAGGTGGCTTCAAATGAAACGGGATGGGTTCCCGTAAGTTGAAGTGTTATGTGATATGATACGCTATATGAAAAATCCTTACCAAAATGGGAGTGGTTCTCATAAGGGGGTTGCTTCATACAAAATTGGATGGGATCCCGTAAGTTAAAGTATGGTTTACCTTTGGCAAGTAGACCACCTCTGTATCAGTGAGGGGTTTTCATCGGGATTCCAAATAATAGCTCGCTTGGTCTTACGCATATCGGTTGAGGTCACATCCCCAATATATATGAGCATTTTTGCATTTCATGGCATCTTGTATATATTTCCATTGGATATATGATTCTTTCTATATTATGTGCCCTTGTCATCTAACATTGAAATGCAGGTTTGGTAAGTTATATGCATTGCATGCCCGCATACTTATTACATTCAAACGTACTAACGTATACTCTATGCCTACATAATTTTACCATGTAGGGGACGAGTACTTCGAGTATCAACCGTTTGACAAGTAGTCCGATTCAGAAGAGTATTGTGGTGAGTCCCATTTTCCAAGGCAAGCCATTTTCCTTTACCCTTACTATCTTAAGTTCCTTTTTCATTTGAGGGTGAGCCCGAAATATGTCTTGGCCCCCGTTCCATCTTAATTAGAGGCATTCGTTAGACAATATGTAGACTCCTTTTGAAATCAACTTGTTATGCATGGTATCTGGCTTATGTATTTGTTGGATTGATTTATGGGAAATCCTTATTTGGCTATATGTATATTTTGGTGTGGGAATGTGGAAAGTAACTAGCCCCATATTATCCCCATAGCGTGAGTCATATTCACCTGCCCCTTAGAGCTATGTGTTCGTTTATATGTCCTTCCTCAACCGATGATGTGGATTTAGATACTTGAGGCCATTTTGAGGACTCTCGAGTTCCCATTCGCCGTGTCACATCTCATCCCTAGTCCCGGGTCATGACAAAAGATGGTATCATAGCCCTAGGTTTATAAATAACCCTCGGAGTCCAACATGCCGCATCAAGTAGAGTCATATTCATGGGTGTGAAGTGCACCATGCCTATTAGTGGGAGGCTACGAAGACGTTCTAGGAATTGCCACACTTCTTCATGCCTTATGTCATGCTATGACTCGTATATTTGGTTCCCTTATCTTGACGGTGTCGTTGCTCCATTTCAGAAGATGCCTCGAGGAAGACCCCTTCTACCAAGGCCGGCTCCGGCTAATGAGGATAAGGCACCCCAAGTGCCTGTGGATGAACCCATCTCAAATGTTGAATTCTGTATAGCTTTTTCCATGCTTGCCCAGGTGGTGACCTCGCAGACTGAGCAGGCTAACCTCCCGCGGGAACCCACCCCAATTTCTAGGGTGAGGGATTTCACTCGAATGAATCCTCTAGAGTTCCATGGGTCAAAGGCTAATGAGGATGCCCAGGAGTTCATTGATGAGCTTACCAAGGTGCTGAACGTTATGGGTGTCACTTCTGAGGAGAAGGCAGAGTTGGCTGCCTATCATTTGAAAGATGTGGCTTAGGTGTGGTACACTCAATAGGCTATGGAGAGGGTATCTAGTGGTGATGTCAATTGAAAAGAGTTCAAACTTTTCACTTAAGCTCAGGGAGGCCATGATGACTGAATTTATCAACCTCAAGCAGGGAGGTATAAGCTTGAGGGATTATGCCCTCAAATTCACAAAGCTCTCCAGGTATGCTCCATCACTTGTGGCTGACCCCCGTTCAAGGATGCATAAGTTTATTTCTGGTATCTCTAACTTGCTTGTGAAAGAATGTTGTACCGCCATCTTTATACGGGATATGGATATCTCTAGACTCATGGTGTATGCTGAACATATTGAAGGGGAGAATCTTGGGGAGAGTAGGATGCACGACCCTAAGAGGGCCTGTTTTGATGGTGGATTTTCTGACACTCGTGGTGGCAGTTATATTCGTTACTAGCAGGGCCAAGGTTCTGAAACTCGGGTTGCTAATGTTCGAGTACCCCCTCCTGTGGCACTGGTAGGTGGTGGGCAAGGGCATCCTCTGTGTGTCAAGTGTAGAGAACCCCACACGGGTGCTTGTTGGAGGGATCTGGGTGCTTTCTTCGGGTGTGGTGACCAGAACCACAAGGTTGCTTATTGTCCTAGATATGCACATAGAGGTCAAGGTCAGGTGGCTCAAGGTGGCCAGGCTCAACAAAGAGCTCCCCAAGGTGTTTCCCCAAGGAACAATCGGTTCTATGCACTCTACGCCCACCAGGATCTCGAGGAAGCTCTGGATGTCATGACTGGTATGTTAAAAGTCTTTGATTTTGATGCTTATATTTTGTTTGATCTGGGTGCAAATTTTTCGTTTTTGACTCCTCTGTTGGCTGTTAAGTTTGGTTTGAGCCCTAGGATTTTGAGGGATCCCTTCTCAGTTTATACTATTGTGGGTGAATTTGTTATTGCACATAAAGTCTATCATGGTTGCCCTATATCTGTGTTGCACAAAATTTTTCTGTGTAATCTAATGGAACTTGAGATGTTCAACTTTTATGTGATTCTTGGGATGGATTGGTTGCATGCATCCTATGCCTTTATAGATTGTAGAACTCAAAAGGTCAAGTTTCAACCTCCCGGTGAGTCCGTTCTTGAATGGAAGGATGGTGACTCCTCTGTTAAAGTTCGGTTTATTTCCTACCTCAAGGCGCGGGAATGATCTCAAATGGGTGCATTTATCATATTGAGAGGGTTAAGGATATGGTGTTTGAAGTACCTACTCTTGAGTCGATCCCTATGGTGAATGAGTTTTCAGATGTGTTTCCCGAAGACTTGCCAGGCATTCCTCCTGAAAGAGAGGTAGACTTCAGCATAGATCTTCTTCCGGATACTCAGCCTATCTTTATTCCTCCTTATTGTATGGCACCGACAGAGTTGAAAGAATTAAAAGAACAGTTAAAGGATTTGTTGGAGAAGGGTTTCATTTGGCCCAGTATATCGCCGTGAGGTGCTCCAGTATTGTTTGTAGGAATGAAGGACGAGACTCTTCGAATGTGTATTGATTATAGGAAACTAAATAAGGTGACCGTTAAGAATAATTACCCATTGCCCAGGATTGATGACTTGTTTTACCAGCTTCAAGGGGCTACCTATTCTCCAAGATTGATCTTCGTCCAAGATATCATCAGTTGAAGGTTAGGGAGTGTGACATTCCTAAGACAGCCTTCCAGAAAAGGTATGGCCACTTTGAGTTTCTGGTGATGTCGTTTGGCCTAACCAATGCTCCGACCGTTGTTCATGGATCTAATAAATCGGGTGTTTAAGCCATTCCTTGACAGTTTTGTGGTGGTCTTCACTGACGACATTCTCATTTACTCCCGAACTGAGCAGGAGCACGGGGATCACTTGAGGATGGTCCTCCAAACATTGAGAGAGAAGAAGTTGTATCCAAGTTTAGCAAATGTAAGTTTTGGTTGGGCGAAGTAGCGTTCCTTGGTTATGTGGTGTCCAGTGATGGTATCAAGGTGGATCCGAAGAAGACTGAGGCCGTGAAGAATTGGCCTACACCGTTGACTCCTTCAGATATTCGAAGTTTCCTTGGGTTGGCCGTGTCACGCCCCGGGAGGGTACCCTTGGCGTGGCCGGCACTCAGAGACTATTGCTAGTCCCCAAGCGAACCACATAGCCTCATCACATCATTCAATCAAATAAACTCTACTGAACAGCGGAAAATATGATTAAGTAATGGACACATCTCATCTAAAGTCTCAAAAGAATATATATAAAATAATGAAGGCTAGTAAAAAGAACTAGCTCACAATCTCAACATCAATACTAGACCCTCGTCTATGAAGCCTCTATCACTAATCATGTGGTGCCAATGACAATTCCATGGCAACCCAAATCAAAATAAAATAAATAGTTCAATCTAACTCTAAAGCATGATGAAATAAAAGTAGTGGATCCTCCGGAGTAGGTGAGGCTCACCAAATCAGCTTCGAATCTCAGATCTTCAACGGAGCGCCTGTCGATGATCTCTAGTACCTGCCTCTACATCATAAAATGATGCAGTCCAGAGTGGACGTCAGTACTTGGAATGTACTGGTATGTAAAATAGCTAAGTGAAATAGAAATCGGTAGAAAAATATGGAAAACAACATCAACTCAAAATAAACATCATGATCACATCAAAACAGTCAATTGTCTATCTATGAAAGAATAAAGAGTAGACAAGTGACACATCATTAACTCAGACTCATCATTAGTCTCAACTCATCTCAAACTCAACTCAGAGGAGCTCACCCCCTCTCATCTCATTCTAGACTCGGAGTAAGGTACGGAACGTATGGGAATTTCTCTTAACCGACAACAATCACTTATGAGCTAGTGATTGTACAACATCCCGCTGGTGTTGCCACAGCCGTTCTATACTTGCCAGGTAGAGGACGAATCACAAAGAAAAAAACCATAATGGAGAGTCCAAAATGGAGATAGAAAACTCATCAAGTCCGCTATTGCTTTCAGGGACATAAAACTCAAGAGGAAAACCCCTTCTACGCTTGGCGACGTAGTTTAATGGGTTCGAGTAGGACTCACTCTTACCCATTTCGGTGCTCGACACTCCTCCCGACTCAATGCTCATAAAACCATCAATCCAATCAAACCAATCTCGTAAGGAGTTTAACCCCGTCAACGATCGGTATCTCATAGGGACTTTGGCCCTATCATCAATCAATCTCATCAGTGACTTAAGACTTAGAACCATCATTAGGAATCAAGTGCAAAGACACATCTGTAGAGTTCATTTATAGAGACTCATAAGGCAATCACACTCTACACTCTATCAACTCATCATCATTCTCTCATCACAATCACAATCACAATCAACAATCACAATCCTAACTCAAGTCTCTAAACTCATCGTTCTCTCATCACAATCACAATCACAATCAACAACCACAATCCTAACTCAAGGCTCTAGACTCATCATTCTCTCATCACAATCACAATCACAATCCAAGGCTCTAGACTCAATCCTCAAGTTCATTATGCATCCTTTTCAAAATAGTCATGTAGGGTTATGCAAATTCTCATGGAAAATATTCAATTTAAGAAAACAAATAGTATGATGATCATCAACATAGAAAACATGTAATTTCAAATATAATTTTCATGAAAAGCCATCAAAGAATTCATGCATGTAGACTTTTCAATCATCAACTCATCTATGACCTCTATGGGGCACATGAGACGACAATCCCATATTTTAGTTTACCCTTGCATACCTGGAAATTTGATATTACAATCAAAATTTGACGAATGCTAGCTTTCTTGGAGAAAATCCTCAATCTCGGTAGTTCTCTTAGAGTGGAAGAACTTGGAAAGACATTGCTTGAAGGGCTCATCTTTGAATCTTGGATTTCGGACTTAGAATCTTTAGAGTTCTTGATTAAGAACCATTTTTCTTGAAAAAGAAGAATCAAGGAATCCTCACAGAATTCTTGAATTCGTTTTCGTGAAACCCTAGGTTATGATTCAAGACTCTATTAGGGATTCATGAATAGATAGAGAAATTAACTTAAAGCCTATGAAGAATAACTCACCTTGATGATGAATCTTGAAAGTTAATCCTAACTTGATGACTTTCTTGATGATTCTTGAGCAATTTTATTTAGGAGTGAAGGAGAGGGTTTGAATTATGAAAACTGACGTTTTATGCGTTTTGGGGACTTAAATAGAACCCCAAAGGATTTAGGATAAAAGTACCCTCAAAATAAAATAAAAGGACATCGTTTAGCTTATCCAGAGAGGGTCCGCGATGTGTGGAGCCGTCGCGGATCTTTAGACAGCTCTACATGGCTTCAGTAAAATGGTCATAACTCTCTACTTCGAATTCGGATTAAGGCGAAATAAGATGTGTTGGAAAGATAATTCAAAGATAGTTAATTTGATATATTATAGGTCACCTAACTCATTATATGTTAGGAGATATGGTCATTTGAAGTTGACACTTCCATCAACTCACACGAAAACTTAGTCGGTAGAAATTCTTTGGACTTGACTTGATGCAAAAGATCATTTATCAACTCCAATTTTATTCCCACTCTAAGAAATCGACTTTAACATCTATGTTCAATTAAGAATTATCAATGAAAATCCTATGTCATATGAAGGATGACTCAATCTTAGGGAAAAAATAAACTGGGATGTTACATTATCTCCCCCTTGGGATCATTCGTCCTCGAATGATGAGTAAAGGTAGACATCAAGGCACAAATAAGAATCAGAACTCTTCTCAAAACTCACTCAATCAATCAAACTCTCGACCTCTCATCAATCTATAACCATCTCTATTCAGACTCAGGAATTGACACATTAACTCAAATAGACAAATCGGTTCAGATCAAGACTAAAGATATCATCTTAGACATTCTCACCATCAAGCACGAATAGAACGTTAGAACTCAATCAATTTCAATTATTTGAACGCCTCGACAATCAGTCTTTCAAACTTAAGAGAGAAGCCATCAACTCAAATCGAGAATAGGACTATCGTATAAACAAGACTCAGAGGACACTCTCATGCTCAAGTCCCCACCTCAATTGTGCTCCTTTTCATGGAACTCTACTCCACCAATGCAAGCTCATAGCTCTTATGCAAACCTCTATCTAACCACCTCTTCTTCTTTCATTCAAGCCTAGTTCTACGCCTCAAGGTGTTATTCGTAAGATGATTATATTCATACAAAGCGAATCCTCAATACTCCACTATATGTTCGGAACCCTTATTACGAAGTCTTTAATAGTCTGTCATCCATACTTACACCATAGCAACCATGTATTCAAGCCTATTACCTTATCCACTTTAAATATGTCTTAGAATTTTTCTAGCCTAGTTGTCATTTCTACCTCCACTATTCAATAAGCTCTCACTCAAAGTCACACCAACACACTCTTACCTATCTATTGCGCATCATACGATCTCATCTCTTTCCTCCTCCCTATCTCTATCACCAAAAAAAAAAGAATTGACATCACATCATCATCAGAATTAAGAACTCTCATTTTCTCTTGAATTCTGAAATCTTAACTCTTCTCCTCTTCTCTCAAGCCCTAGTCTTGTTCAATTGTTCGAAGAAGACTTAGGATGGGGGTTTTAGACCCTTTTCACGTCAAAACGACCTTATTAGATCGTGTACTAAGGTTAGAAGGTGTCAGAAATGGACCGAAATGCCCCTCAAAAATTTAGAAATTTTCAGCTCAGAAAAGGCTCTGTCCGCGACGCGGACTGGTCGCGCACTGCGCACTTTAAGAAAAAGTTTCTGAACGAGTTCTCTCAATTCCATTGAAAATTTGAAAAGAATATAAGTGTCACTCTGCTACAGGTACGCAACACGCCTCTGTCGCGCACCGACACTGTTTTGATGCTCGGATCGAAAAATTATCTTTTGATCCGATCGCTCTAAAAATCGACCGAGACCATTTTCCCACTCAATTTTCCGTGCTGATCACAAATCCGGCCTCTGATTTTCCATACAAGTATTGGAAGATGTGTTACGCACATACCCTCTCTCTAGGGGTATTTTGGTAATTTTACCGGGCGTTACATCATCTCCCCCTTAGCTCTCAAGGTCCTCTCTCTAAATTTGTAAATCAATTTCCTTTACTGGGCTATGAGCATATACTTCCACACGGTCAAGGAATTACTATCCACAAGAATATCTTAAGCACTTCTGTTATGCTATAGTTGCATACATATAACTAGCCACTCAAACTCTTTCCAACACTATCACTCTTAGCTCCTCCAGTCTCTATGGAAATCTCTCTATATTTGATATTCTTATGGTGTACATAACCACTTCCCACTACTCTTACAACCTAACCTCTTTCTTTGCCTGTTAGAAGTGCTCTCATAAATTTAATTGCATAAGGATTATTCTATCATGGAAAACTCATCATCATCTATCCATAAGCCTTGATCAATTTAATTACTAGGGATGATAAAGAATACTTATATCAACCTATTCCACATTGACAACATGGCTATGCTATCTAGATTCTTATACCAGTCATAACATAGAACTTCACACATCTTTACACACTCATGGATTCATATCTCAAACCTCTTCTTATCTATTGAGCTATCCTCGTTTCACTCGTCTTACCTAAAGACAATTGCACCCTACCCATTGCATCACTTCCTCAAAAATCAACGTCTTCATCTTCAAACATACACTATGGAAAGCCTCTTAGAGCAAATCTCTAACCAAGACTATCACTCTCACGATATTGTCTCCTCTTAAACACTACTCCTCAAAATTAAAGCTTAGGGTCTAGTACTAATGTGTGAATCTATCACATACCTCTCTAATACCATCTTATAACTACTAGGTAAAAATTTAGGGAACATAAGCCCACCAAGATCTCATAACAAGTATTCAATCACACATCTCTTCCTCACAACTCGGTGCCATTCACCTATTCAATCATATCTTCTATCTGACTAAGCTCATACCTCGATAAGTCTCATTAACTCTCAATTAAAAATCATAAGCCTAATTTAGATCTATCACATTGAAGGAACTCTTTTCCCCCGTTCAACATCTCCACTTCACCCTTAATAGTGTGAATACTACAACACATCAACATAATTTCCTTCTAGTATGAGCACGCTCTACCACATTCTAAAAATAACTCTTCCTCTATACCTCCTCGTGAAAATCATAGGGTACTCACGACTCTTTCTTCAAACTTATGCCAATCAACTCATCACCTTATTACTTACTTAATAGGTACGTAACTCTAGCTATAAGCCTCAATTAGCCATCACTCTTGCTATCTCGCCCCTTCCTTTCCATCATCATCATTCTAACTTTGGGATGATTCAATTCTACTCAGGGTTTGAAAGACCTCCAATCTCACTCTTAGGTGGTAACAACTAACTCTGTAAAGATATAAGTTTCCTCTCTCATGGGTCACGTCGGAAGCAAGTTTTGAAAAAAAAAAGGTCTGGGTACATCCAGAGCTAACTCAAATGCACGATTCATATAGGTAATAGTGCACTCTTTCTTCATCAATCAATCTTCGCACACTAGTCAGCTTCTCTCAAGCCTGGTGCAGTCTCTCTACCATTATGATTACTTTATCATAGAGGATCTCCTTCTGTACGAGTTTAAACATTATCGTCTGGTTGCCTCGTAGATGAGCCATAGTCGAAAGGTTTAGAACAACGGACGAATCAACGCAGATTTCTTAGGAAATAGCTCTATCGCACGACTCAGAGTATGAAAGAAGGGAAACTTTTCCTAAATGTCCTATAGCCTCCAAGTTACAGATGTGGACCTTTTAACACCAATAACAATGACTCTACTAGACAGGGCTTCATAGACTCCCTAAGACACATGAACTCTGTGCTCTGATACCAAGTTTGTCACGCCCTGGGAGGGTACCCTTGGCGTGGCCGGCACTCAGAGACTATTGCTAGTCCCCAAGCGAACCACTTAGCCTCATCACATCATTCAATCAAATAAACTCTACTGAACAGCGGAAAATATGATTAAGTAATGGACACATCTCATCTAAAGTCTCAAAAGAATATATATAAAATAATGAAGGCTAGTAGAAAGAACTAGCTCACAATCTCAACATCAATACTCGACCCTCGTCTATGAAGCCTCTATCACTAATCATGTGGTGCCAATGACAAATCCATTGATACCCAAATCAAAATAAAATAAATAGTCCGATCTAATTCTAAAGCATGATGAAATAAAAGTAGTGGATCCTCCGGAGTAGGGGAGGCTCACCAAATCAGCTTCGAATCTCAGATCTTCAACGGAGTGCCTGTCGATGATCTCTAGTACCTGCCTCTACATCATAAAATGATGCAGTACAGAGTGGACGTCAGTACTAGGAATGTACTGGTATGTAAAATAGCTGAGTGAAACAGAAACCGGTAGAAAAATATGGAAAACAACATCAACTCAAAATAAACATCATGATCACATCAAAACAGTCAATTGTCTATCTATGAAAGAATAAAGAGAAGACAAGTGACACATCATTAACTCAGAATCATCATTAGTCTCAACTCATCTCAAACTCAACTCAGAGGAGCTCACCCCCTCTCATCTCATTCTAGACTCGGAGTAAGGTACGGAACTTATAGGAGTTTCTCTTAACCGACAACAACCACTTATGAGCCAGTGATTATACAACATCCCGCTGGTGTTGCCACAGCCGTTCTATACTTGCCAGGTAGAGAACGAATCACAAAGAAAAAAACCATAATGGAGAGTCCAAAATGGAGATAGAAAACTCATCAAGTCCGCTATTGCTTTCAAGGACATAAAACTCAAGAGGAAAACCTCTTCTACGCTTGGCGACGTAGTTTAATGGGTTCGAGTTGGACTCACTGTTCATTTATAGAGAACCTTAGAACCCGTGTAGACTGGCGGGTTCATCCTTAAGAAATCCCTGAGCCTGGACGCAGCAGTTGGCTCTTGGGAACTAGAGCTTGGGGCTTGGGGACCGCGACTGCTACTTTGCGAGGCCACCAACTGGGTGAGCATGGCAATGGCTCCCCTGAAGTCTGCCTCTAAGGTGGGGGCTGACTGAACTGGAGATGTTGGTGGAGCCTCAGTAGCTCTAGCAGGTCATCCCCGTCTCCTTGTCTCACATTCTGGCAAGGGGTTCTCAGTACTTGGGACGGAACCATCTCTTTGGGTAGCAGTGCGTTTTGGAGGCATTATCTGCAAACGCGTAACGCACGAATTAAAGAGGTTTACTTAAAGTCAAGCTCTAACGCGTGACTCGGAACATCAAAGAAGTGGAACAATTTCCTAATGCCCTGTAGCATCCTGTTTATGAAGTGTGGTGCACAACACACGCATAAACGAGACTCTACTAGACACGGCTTCGTAGACTCCCTAGGACTCTTAAACTCTGTGCTCTGATACCAAGTTTGTCACGCCCCGGGAGGGTACCCTTGGCGTGGCCGGCACTCAGAGACTATGGCTAGTCCCCAAGCGAACCACTTAGCCTCATCACATCATTCAATCAAATAAACTCTACTGAACAGCGGAAAATATGATTAAGTAATGGACACATCTCATCTAAAGTCTCAAAAGAATATATATAAAATAATGAAGGCTAGTAGAAAGAACTAGCTCACAATCTCAACATCAATACTCGACCATCGTCTATGAAGCCTCTATCACTAATCATGTGGTTCCAATGACAAATCCATGGTTACCCAAATCAAATTAAAATAAATAGTCCAATCTAACTCTAAAGCATGATGAAATAAAAGTAGTGGATCCTCCGGAGTAGGGGAGGCTCACCAAATCAGCTTCGAATCTCAGATCTTCAACGGAGCGCCTGTCGATGATCTCTAGTACCTGCCTCTACATCATAAAATGATGCAGTCCAGAGTGGACATCAGTACTAGGAATGTACTGGTATGTAAAATAGCTGAGTGAAACAGAAATCGGTAGAAAAATATGGAAAACAACATCAACTCAAAATAAACATCATGATCACATCAAAACAGTCAATTGTCTATCTATGAAAGAATAAAGAGTAGACAAGTGACACATCATTAACTCAGACTCGTCATTAGTCTCAACTCATCTCAAACTCAACTCAGAGGAGCTCACCCCCTCTCATCTCATTCTAGACTCGGAGTAAGGTACGAAACTTATGGGAGTTTCTCTTAACCGATAACAACCACTTATGAGCCAGTGATTGTACAACATCCCGCCGGTGTTGCCACAGCCGTTCTATACATACCAGGTAGAGAATGAATCACAAAGAAAAAAACCATAATGGAGAGTCCAAAATGGAGATAGAAAACTCATCAAGTCCGCTATTGCTTTCAGGGACATAAAACTCAAGAGGAAAAAACTCTTCTACGCTTGGCGACGTAGTTTAATGGGTTCGAGTGGGACTCACTCATACCAATTTCAGTGCTCGATACTCCTCCCGACTCAATGCTCATAAAACCATCAATCCAATCAAACCAATCTCGTAAGGAGTTTAACCCCGTCAATGATCGGTATCTCATAGGGACTTTGGCCCTATCATCAATCAATCTCATCAGTGACTTAAGACTTAGAACCATCATTAGGAATCAAGTGAATAGACATATCGGTAGAGTTCATTTATAGAGACTCATAAGGCAATCACACTCTACACTCTATCGAGTCATCATCATTCTCTCATCACAATCACAATCACAATCAACAATCACAATCCTAACTCAAGTCTCTAGACTCATCGTTCTCTCATCACAATCACAATCATAATCAACAACCACAATCCTAACTCAAGACTCTAGACTCATCATTCTCTCATCACAATCACAATCACAATCCAAGGCTCTAGACTCAATCCTCAAGTTCATTATGCATCCTTTTCAAAATAGTCATGTAGGGTTATGCAAATTCTCATGGAAAATATTCAATTTAAGAAAATAAATAGTATGATGATCATCAACATAGAAAACATGTAATTTCAAATATAATTTTCCAGAAAAGCCGTCAAAGAACTCATGCATGTAGACTTTTCAATCATCAACTCATCTATGACCTCTATGGGGCACATGAGAGGACAATCCCATGTTTTAGTTTAGCCTTACATACCTGGAAATTTGATATTACAATCAAAATTTGACGAATGCTAGCTTTCTTGGAGAAAATCCTCAATCTCGGTAGTTTTTTTAGAGTAGAAGAACTTGGAAAGACATTGCTTGAAGGGCTCATCTTTGAATCTTGGATTTCGGACTTAGAATCTTTAGAGTTCTTGATTAAGAACCATAATTCTTGAAAAAGAAGAATCAAGGAATCCTCTCTTAGAATTCTTGAATTCATTTTCTTGTAACCCTAGGTTATGATTCAAGACTCTATTAGGGATTCATGAATAGATAGAGAAATTAACTTAAAGCTTATGAAAAATAACTCACCTTGATGATGAATCTTGAAAGTTAATCCTAACTTGATGACTTTCTTGATGATTCTTGAGCAATTTTGTTTAGGAGTGAAGGAGAGGGTTTGAATTATGAAAACTGACGTTTTATGCGTTTTGGGGACTTAAATAGACCCCCAAAGGGTTTAGGATAAAAGTACCTCAAAATACAATAAAAGGACATCATTTAGCTTATCCAGAGAGGGTCTGCGATGTGTATGCGACGCGGAGCCGTCGCGGATCTTTAGACAGCTCTGCATGGCTTCAGTAAAATGGTCATAACTCTCTACTTCGAATTCGGATTAAGACGAAATAAGATGCGTTAGAAAGCTAATTCAAAGATCTTTAATTTGATATATTATAGGTCACCTAACTCGTTATACCTTAGGAGATATGGTCATTTGAAGTTGACTCTTTCATCATCTCACACGAAAACTTAGTCGGTAGAAATTCTTTGGACTTGACTTGATGCAAAAGATCATTTGTCAACTCCAATTTTATTCCCACTCTAAGAAATCGACTTTAAAATCTATGTTCAATTAAGAATTATCAATGAAAATCCTATATCATATGAAGGACGACTCAATCTTAGGGAAAAAAAAACTGGGGTGTTACAGGCCGGATACTATAGAAGGTTTGTTAAGGGATTCTCATCTATAGCATCTCCATTGACTAAGTTTAACCAAAAGAAGGCTAAGATTGTATGGTTGGACGAATGCGAGCGGAGTTTCCAAACATTAAAGGATTGACTTACATCGGCTCCCATCTTGACCTAAACACACGACTTGGAGAGATTCGTGGTGTATTGTGATACCTCGGGGATTGGGTTGGGTTGTGTGCTTATGCAACATGGTAAGGTAATAGTGTATGCATTAAGGCAGTTGAAGGTGCATGAACGTAATTACCCAACGCACGACCTTGAGTTTGCGGCGTAATTTTTGCCTAGAAGATTTAGAGACATATTTGTATGGGGTTCATGTTGATGTGTTCACTGATTATAAGAGTTTGCAATATTTGTTCAATCAAAAGGATCTCAATTTAAGACAAAGGAGGTGGTTGGAACTCCTAAATTATGACATGAGCGTCCTGTATCATCTTGTCAAGGCCAATGTTATGGCTGATGCTCTCAGCAGGCTATCTATATGGAGTGTGGCACGTGTTGGGGAGGAAAGGAAGGAGTTAGCAAGGGATGTTCATCATCTAGCTAGGTTAGGTGTCAGGTTGGCCGATTTGAGCGATGGTGGTATCCATGTTCAAACCAGGGCAGAATCTTCCGTGGTGAGTGATGTAAAAGCTAAGAAAGATTTTGACCCATCATTACTTTAACTGAAGAAATTGGTCGCCGAAAAGGATTTCAAGGTGTTCTCCCAAGGGGCAGATGGTAAGCTCCGACACCAAGACCGGCTTTGTCATTCGGATGTGGATGATCATGGAAGGGTGATTATTAGTAAGGCTCACAACTCTCATTATTCTATTCACCCGGGGTCTACCAAAATGTATCGGGATTTGAAAGAAGTGTATTGGTGGCATGGCATGAAAAAAGACATTGCTAAGTTCGTATCTGAATTCCCGAGTTGTCAACAAGTGAAGGTAGAGCACAAAAGGCCCGGTGGCTTGGCCCAAGACATTGAGATTCCCACATGGAAATGGGAAGATGTGAACATGGATTTTGTGGTTGGTTTGCCTCGGACCCCAAGGCAATTTGATTGCATTTGGGTTATCGTTGATCAGATGATAAAGTCGGCACATTTCCTACTGGTCAAGACTACCTTCGGTGATAAGGATTACGCAAGGTCGCATATCCAAGAGTTAGTGAGGTTACATGGTGTGCCTAGGTCCATTATATCGGATCGTGGTGCCCAATTCACTTCCCATTTTTGGAGATCTTTTCAGAAGGGGCTGGGAACTAATATTAAGTTGAGCACCACTTTTCATCCTCAAATCGATGGACAAGCTAAATGGACTATTCAAACCTTGGGGTATATGTTGAGGGCTTGTGTGTTAGAGTTTAAGGGCAACTGGGATGACCATTTTCCACTCATTGAGTTTTCTTATAATAATAGCTTCCATACTAGCATTGGTATGGCACCGTTTGAGGCCTTATATGGGAGAAGGTGTAGGTCACCGGTGGGGTGGTTTGAGTTAGGAGAGATGGCACTAGTTGGCCCCGATCTAGTGATGGAGGCCATGGAAAAGGTGAGAGTGATTAGGGAAAGGTTGAAAATGGCCCAAAGTCATCAAAACTCTTATTCAGATGTTAGGAGGAGGGATCTTGAGTTTCGTGTCGGTGATTGGGTATATGTGAAGGTTTCACCTATGAAGGGCGTGATATGTTTTGGTAAGAAAGGCAAGTTAAGCCCCCGGTATGTTGGCCCTTATGAGATCGTTAAGCAGGTTGGAGGTGTGGCTTATAGGTTGGAGTTGCCTTCGGATTTGAGTTCCATTCACCCAGTCTTTCATATGTCTATGTTGAGGAAGCTAATTGATGATCCTAGCACCATTGTGCCCTTGGAAGAGATTGAGGTTGAGAAAAACTTATCTTATGAGGAAATCCTGGTGAAAATAACAAAGACGTGGCTCAGGGAAGGTGCTTTGGAGAAATCAACAAATGGAGAGTGCTACTTGGGAGGCGGAGCTGGATATGGTGAAGCGGTACCCTCATCTTTTCCGATCTACTCAAGCCTAAGGTATTAGGCTCTTCATTTTCTAATGGTTCCATTTCTTTCCCTCTTGAGTCTCATGGCATGTCATGCACACACGTGCACGAAAATGATTTTTAGGATGTTTGAATGACTTGAATACAATTTTAATATGAGTTTAAAGGCTTCATGGTTTTTTGAAATAATGAACTATGCATTGCACCATATGTTGGGTGTTTCATGCTCTAAGTCAAGCCTTATAAGCCTTGTTCTTGCAAATTCGAGGACGAATATTCCCAAGGGGGAGATGATATAAGGACCTGGAGTTTTTTGAACAGCTTTACCGAATCTCTTGGTACTATCCCGAGTGAAACTGCCAGGCATTGCTCCATGGAAGGCCCACACGAGTCGTGTGAAGCCATACGGACCGTGTGGCCTCCCATGGAGGGACACTTGGTCCAGCTCATAACAGGGGAGACTTGAGACGGGGGAAATTTTAGACCAAGTAAGGGCACATGGCCACTCACACGGTCCGTATGATGTGTCAGGGGTCGTGTGGTCTTCCATGTAACTCACTACGAAAAATTTTTTTAAGTATGGAAGTACCGTCTCATAACTTTATCGTGCGGGATTATTTCAAGTACTATCACATGGTTCATGTCACGGTCTGTGTGGAGTCACACGGGCTGTGAAGTCATCCATGTGGTACCTCTTATCCTCAAATATATTCCCAGCGCTGACTCTGCGAAATTTTCTAAGTGATGGTTTACGGTTACTATTCACTGTTAGTGTGACGACTCATGGACCGTGTAGGCAACCGTGTGGATCTGATGGTTCCAATTTTCGCTCGTTTTATTAATGGCATTTATGTAATTTCGGTTTATTTTAATTATAAATTATGACTTTTTACCTATCCTAAACCCCTAATTCAGCTAATATCCCTCCCTTCTTAATTCATTCTCCTAAAACCTTCTACCTCCAATAAGATCACCTCCCAAATACTCTCTATTCTTCCCTCTTTAGATTGAAGGCTAGGGTCAATTGAAGTTCGCATTCAAGCTAAGTCTCCCCAAATTCAGCTCCTCAATCAAGAAATGCGGGATTGATTCTTGGTCCCTTTCAACCAAAAAGACCCAAAAATATTTTCAATTGTTTTCATGAATTTTAGTTACTTTAAATGTTGGTTCTCATTATTTGATTCTATTGAACCCAATTGAGGTATGGGTTGTAATTTACCTATGATTTTAATTCATTTTGATCACTATTATGATGATTTATATTGAGTTATGAAGTTATGAACATGCATGTCCTGTTTTAAAGTTGATTTATGCATGGGTGACTTATATTCTGATTTAGATGTTGATCTAAGTATGGATTTATTCAATTTCATATTATGAAGTTGATTTTGATTTGAATCTATGTTACCCATGCCATCCTTACATCATGCATTGCATTTGCATTCATGGGCATTGGTTTATATGGAAATTATAAAGTGGGTTAAGCTCAGTTATATTCTATGAAACGATTATGATATGATTTGGATAAGATATATGTTATGAAAAGAATGTGATCACAGATATGTCTTATGATTATGGCTATCGGAGTGCTTGCACCATTTTGTATATGTTAATGAGCTATTCCTTGCTTGAGTATTATGATTATGACTTATGATTTGGCATTTGAGCCTAAATGTGCATTAAATGGCTATGAAATGAATTACGGTTTGAAAAGAATATTGTATCTCTTGAAAGCACGTATATGTATAAGTATTCTCGTGGCATGCCAACTTAGCATGGATGGATTAGGGGCGTTAGGGCTATCACCAAGGGCGCTCTCCCTTTCCTCGAATTATGTGCCTAGCATAGGTTATGAGAATCCTATCCGAAATGGGATGGGTTCCCATAAGAAAGGTGGCTTCATACGAAATAGGACGAGTTCCCATAAGTGTAAGTGTTATGTGATATGATATGCTATATGAAAAATCCTTACCGAAATGGGAGTGGTTCCCGTAAGGGGGTTGATTCGTACAAAATGGGATGGGATCTCGTAAGTTGAAGTATGGTTTACCTTTGGCAAGTAAACCACCTCTATACTAATGAGGGGTTTTCATCAGGATTTCAAGTAATATCTCTCTTGGTCTTACGCGTGTCGATTGAGGTCACATCAACAATATATATGAGCATTTTTTCATTTCATGCATCATTAATTTCATGGCATCTTGTATGTATTTCAATTGGATATGTGATTCTTTCTATATTATGTGCCCTTGTCATCTAACACTGAAATGCAAGTTTGGTAAGTCATATGCATTGTATGCCTGCATACTTAGTACATTCAAACGTACTAACGCATACTCTACCTACATGATTTTACCATGTAGGGGTCAAGCGCTTCGAGTATCAACCATTTGACGAGTAGTCTGATTCAAAAGAGTATTATGGTGAGTCCCATTTTCCAAGAACAAGCCATCTTCC
This sequence comes from Solanum rostratum, assembly GCA_029948455.1. Lineage (NCBI taxonomy): Eukaryota > Viridiplantae > Streptophyta > Magnoliopsida > Solanales > Solanaceae > Solanum > Solanum rostratum. The sequence goes on from CM057053.1 coordinate 53,975,216, forward strand.
TCTACCTCTACTTTCTTGAGTTCCTTTTTTCATTTGAGGGTGAGCTCGGAACATGTCCTGGCCCCCATTCTATCTTGATTAGAGGCATTCGTTAGATAATATGTAGACTCCTTTTGAAATCCACTTGTTATGCGTGATATCTGGCTTATGTATTTGTTGGATTGATTTATGGGAAATCCTTATTTGGTTATGTGTATATTTTGGTGTGGGAATGTGGAAAGTCCCTAGCCCCGTGTTGTCCCCATAGCATGAGTCCTATTCACCCGCCCCTTAGAACTATGTGTTGCTATTGTATGTTCTTCCTAAACCAATGATGTGTATTTAGATACTTGAGGCTTATTTGGGGACTCTCGGGGTTCCCAATCGCCGTGTCACATCTAGGCCCTAGTCTCGGGTCATGACACTTGTATTTTCATTAGACCATTCTTATCATTAGAGGCTTGTACATGTGACATTGCTTCTAGGATGGTTGTAGTTTTTATTTTCCTATGTTATCTATTATGTCAAACTACCTTATCTTTCGCTTTTGTTATTATTTTTGATTGTTTGGAATTGGGATGATTTACTTGGGTGGATTAGGTAAGTTACATCACACCCAGATTTCAGATTGTGACATATGCTACTGAGAAACATGGTGTAGAATCCTAAGAATGGTTGTTGCATGGTAGTAACAACACAGGATGATTAGGAGACGATTGACCGACCAATGCCATTAGTAGAAAATAAGGTTAGAGAGGAGATTGTGATGAGTAAAGTGAAATAGTACACTAGAAATGAGCAAGCCAAGAATATTACGGGAGACAGCGTGGTTGAACCAAGGAATTTGAAACCCATATAGCAACCTCCATTACCATTCCCTTAAAGGCTAAAGAAGAAGAAAGAAGAAGGGATTTTTTTAGAAATTCATCTCTTTGTTGAAGCAGTGGTCCATCAATCTTCCTTTCAATGAGACATTGGAATGGATGCCCAGGTATGTGAAGTTTATGAAGGATCGCGTTGCTGAGAAGAGCACGGTGAGTCAAGAGCTTGCAGATAATCTTCAATATTGTGGAGTCATTGCAACTAGATCTTGGTACATAAGAAAGAAGTCCCTGGAGCATTCATTATTCGCTGCATTATCGGAGTTTTTAATTTTGTAAAGGCATAATGAGATTTAGGAGCCAACATCAATCATAGGCCTCTTGCAGCATACAATGGGTTGGTCTTGGGAGGCCCCACTCAAACATCAATGTGGTTGTTGATAGCAGTCAGGATGGCCAAGAATCGTATAGGGATATTTTATGATGATATTGTTTGGGTTGAAAATTTCATATTCCTAGCAGATTTTGTCATTCTTGACTATGAAGTAGATTTTGATGTGTCAATCATCTTGGGTAGACCATTCTTAGTCACTGGGAGACGTTTAATGGACAAGGATTTAGGTCAACTCAAGTTTAGATTGAATTATCAGGAGGTCGTCTTCAATGTTTACCAGTCTATGAAGCGACCTAATGAATTGAAGCTTGTTTTGGTGATAGAACGTGTTGATGAAGTGCAACCAGTATTACCCATAGAGGAAAGGTGGGGTGTTAAAACTCTTGAGACTATGTTGATGAATTTTTCCAGGGAAGAGAGTTTAAAGCACTTCAACCACAAGGGTATTATAGACACCAAGTCAAACTTGAGGTAGACTTGAAGAATTGTGAAACGCCACCTACTAGAATTTCAATCAAAGAGCCACCGATGTTGGAATTGAAGGCTCTTGCAGCCCACATTAGGTATGTGTTTTAGGACCCATCAACACTTTACCTATGATCATTGCAACAAACCTTTATGATGGACCGGTAGAAGCATTGGTTTCAATCCTGAAGAGATTCAAAAAGGCCATTGGATCGATAATTGTAGACATTATAGGCATTTCGCTAGGTATCTGCACTCACAAGATCCAACTGGTCAAAGATTACAACCTTAGTATTTAGCATCAGAGACGTCTCAACCTACCCATGCAGGAGGTTTTACGAAAAGAGATCATCAAATGGTTGGACACTGGTATGATATATTTGATTTCTAACAGTGAATGGGTGAGTCCGGTCCTGTGTATCCAAAGAAAGGAGGTATCACTGTGGTTCCTAATGCAAGCAATGAGTTGATTCCTATATGACGAGTCACAAGTTAGATCGTCTGCATGGATTATCATAAACTCAATGTTTTTACTGAAAAGGATCACTTCCCTATGTCATTCATGGACCAGATGCTTGATGGATTCGCGAGTAAAGGCTATTATTATTTTTTGTATTCTTACTTAGGTTATAAACAGATCTCTATCGATCGAGAAGACCAGGAGAAGGATACTTTTAAATATCCTAATGGCACCTTCGCATTCAAGAGGATACGCTTTGGACCATGTAATGCACCAGCTACCTTCCAAAGATGCATGATGTTGATATTCTCTAATATGGTGGAAGATACTATTAAGTGCTTATAGATGAATACAGTGTTGTGGATGACTTATTTGATGATTTTTAAGGCATCTACATGACATGTTAAAACAGTGTTAAGAGTATCATCTTGTTCTAAATTGGGAGAAGTGCCACTTTGTGGTGAAAGAAGGTATCATTCTAGGACACATAATCTCCATCAAGGGTATTGAGGTAGACAAGGCCAATGTTGAGGCGATTCACAAGCTCTCTCCACCTATCTCTGTTAAAGGTGTAATGAGTTTATTGGGACATGCAGGCTTCTATCGGAGGTTCATAAAGGATTTCTCGAAGATTGCACATCCACTGTGCAAGTTGCTTGAGAAAGATGCTAAGTTCGTGTCTGATGCTGCCTATCTCAAGGTATTCAAGGGGTTGAAGCAGAAACTTGTTATTGTACCTATCATTGTTGCATTGAATTGGACTCAACCATTTGAGATCATGTGTAATGCAAGTGGGGTAGCACTTTGTGTGGTATTGGGTCACTTTAGAGAGAAGATTCTACATCCCATCTACTATGCCAGTAAAGCCCTTAATGCAACATAAAAGAATTATATTTTCACTGAGCAAGAGTTACTCATAGTGGTCTCTGCATTTGTGAAATTTATTTCATATATATTGGGAACCAAAGTCATTGTGCATATAGATCATTCAGCGTTGAGATACTTGATAGAGAAGAAGGATGCAAAACCAAGGTTGATTCTATGGGTACTTCTTTATCAAGAGTTTAACTTCGAAGTTATTGACATAAAGGGGATAGAGAATCAAGTTGAAGACCACGTATCCAGACTCGAGGACGATGCTATGGCTAAGTTTCAAGATGGATTGGAGATCAATAATTCGTTACCCGATGAGAGAGTGTTGGTCGCATCACATGATTTGATTCCACAGCTTGCAGACTTTGATAATTATTTAGTTGGTGATGTTGTGCTACCTGATATGACTTCCCACAAGCGCTAAAAGTTCATGTCTGACATGAGGAAGTTTTTTTCATATGAATCATATTTATTTCATGTTTTTCCAAATGGGATTATTCATCGATATGTTCCTGAGTATTGAATGATGGGCATTCTTGAGGCTTGTCATTCATCATTAGTCTGTGGGTATCATAGTGGCATCCGAAAAGCCCACAAGATCTTGCAGTGTAGCTATTATTGGCCTACAACCATGACTATGCCAAAGCATCTGCCAAGTGCCAAACAGAAGGTGAAATTTCCTGAAAGCATGAACTCTCGCTTAACCTTATTATAGTTATTGAGTTATTTGATGTGTGAGATATTGACTTCATCAGGCCATATGTGAGTTCATATGGGAATAAGTACATCATGGTTGTTGTACACTATGTTTTGAAATGGGTAAAAGCGATTGTGATTCCCAACAATGAAAGTGAAAACGTCACAGCATTCCTTAAGAGGAACATCTTCTCATGGTTTGGCACTCCTCAGACAATTATAAGCAACGGAGGTTCCCACTTTTGTAATAGGTTGTTTAGAACTCTACTAGAAAAGTATGGTGAGATATAGTTTTGCAACTCCCTATTATCCCTAAACGAGTGGACATGTTGAGCTATCTAATCGGGAGATTAAGTAGATTCTTTCGAAAACAACGAATGCAAACTAGATAGATTGGTCATGAAAGCTAGATGATGCATTATGGGCATATCGGACTGGATTAAAAACTCCTATAGGTATGTCTCCTTATCAACTTGTTTTTTGTAAAGTTTTCAACTTACCTATAGAGCTTGACCACAAGGCAATGTGGGTGCACAAGAAGATGAACCCGGAGTGAAATGATGTTGCGAATTCAAGGTTGAGCCAACTCAATGAACTTGATGAGTTTCAGTTGAGGGCATATGAGAGCTAAGCAATATACAAGCAAAGGATAAAGCTATATCATGAATGTGGAATTGAGGACCGCTAATTCGCACTAGGAAACTTGGTTCTATTGTGCAATTCTAGACTGAGGTTGTTTCCTGGCAATCTCATATCTAAGTGGTCGGGTCATTACAAAGACACACATGTTTTCCACCACGGAGTCATTAAGTTAAAGGATAACGATGGAACAAGGCTTAAAGCCAATGGCCAGAGGATCAAACCATACTTTGACAATGCTAAAGAAATAAAGATGATTGAAGTTTGGACACTTGGTGAAGTTTGAGTAAGCAAGTGGTCTAGATCGTACCTCGATATTAAATCAGGCCCTGCTTGGGAGGCAACCCAAGATTTTACAATTTGTTTTCTTGCAATTGTATTTTGTTTTAGTATTGGAAAACTTAGCTTAGTTTTGCTATTTTCTTTGTATTTTTGTACTTACAGTTAGTAAAGTTATAGGTCAACGATTTATTTTCATAAGTCTATGTAGGAACAGAATGAAAAAGCATACAAGTCCAAAAGTTTGGGAAAATATATATTTACAAGAACGTGTATGGTCATGGTTCAAACCATGACTCATAAACACTCTTCGTGGATCTAATTCCAGTAAACATGAGTTTCTGTCAGTCGATTCCATGAGCCAACTTTATGGTCCATAGAAACATTTATGGGCCGTGAATGAGATTCGTGGAAACCAGGTATGATTTACAGAATTTTTTTAACTGTCAGAAGGATTCACAAAACTCAGCTACGAACTATAGTTTAAACCACAACTCATGAAGGGGCTTCGTAAATTTGAGGTCCTAAATAGTGGCAGGCCCAATCCACGAAACTAGTATTACTGGCTGTAGAAGCATCTACAGCCGATAATCAGGGTTTCGTGAATTGAAACTACCTAAAACATTTTGCCTAACCCATCAAATAAATAAAAAGAATGGTAATAAAATTTCACGACCCGAATTCTCAAGTCATGATGGAGTCTTTAGATCCCGCCTAAAGGCAAGCCAAATCGAACCTCAGGTACTTGTCTTGAATAACTAACATGTAAATACTAGCAATATATACATAACACAAGAACAACCTACCCAAGACGTGGAAGAGGATATATATATATAATACACATGGCTAGGAGAACTCCTACATATATAAACCATAACTACTGAGTACAAGGTCAATATTTGGATACAAAAGACGGCCATCAAAAGGAAGGAGATAGCCAAGCCATAGGAATGATCTAGAGGGTCATTACAACACTCAATGATCAATCACTCACCCCATCAGCTCAGTTACACGCTTTCTTCACTTGAGTATATCATACCTAATATGTGTGGTCTACACATCTTGATTTACATAGTGAAAGTTAATTATTAAAATAATTTGAGCAAGCTACATCACAAAATCATTAAATTTCTTTTGTGTTTCTCATAAAAATTTGTAACCACATTTAGTCAAAATAAATATTTTTGTAATGTACCTAAAGCTCATTTAGCATTTGAGGTATTTGTTCATGTCTAATAAATGTGGATACTAAAGTAAAAAAACAATTATCATAATTATCCTGAAAGAAGGACATATCATCAAATTAAACTTTATGTTTTCAATTAATTAAAAATTAGTAAGATAGCTACAACTAATTTCTCTTCTTCTTGAGTAACTTTTGATAAAAGCATAATTTTTTTTCTTTTTATTTTCCTAGTACGTGTCAACTGATTATTTTGACCAGTGTATTGTGCAACCATTTCATATTCGTTTACCTTAAAACTAACTAAGAAGAATATTAAATATGAGCAGAGTGACTAGTTGGTGTAGATTGTACATTAACAAAAATACACTTAAGTATGATTTTGTTTTTACGATATTAAAAAGTAATATAAAGAATAAACTAAATATGATCTCTTCCTAAATTGGAGAAACCAATAATGTACTTCTATAAGTGCTGCGAAAATTCTATTTGATTTGATTTCACCATTTAATATCCAATGAATATTTCTATTTATAAAAATGAATAAGCCATGAAATTATTTATTTCTTATGCACAATCAAATATAATCAAAAATGACATTTAAGATTTTTTAGCCAATAGTTAAAGCATTTTCTTGTTTTAATCATTATTTATAAACATTCGTAAAATAAACTCTATTAATTTTTTTTAACTTTCTAATCGAAAAATATGATTATGAAAATGCATTTGATTTAGCACAAACACCATCTTCTGTGGGTACTACTAATATAGTTTAAACCACACCAATTCTTTTCCTAATAAGAAAAGTTTGACTCAAAAATGTTCGTTAGGATAAGATTGGAACCATGAACTTCGTATATTTCAAGGTGATAAGACCAAACACTTTTATCTAATATATTCCTATTTGGTTTTATTCCAAAACAGTAATTTCTATTAACTAAATATTCTCAATTCAAACTATTTAAGAATTTATAAAATCTAAATTTTTTCTATAAATAGAAGTCAATTCAAGGCAAACAAAAAAACAACAAAGCTATTTTAGAAGAAACACTTTTCTCCTTCTCCTCCTAATTTAAAGAAAGTGGAATTTGCTTTGACTAAAAATGAAAATGAAAGAAAAGTCTCCTACAGGAAAAGAGAAAAAGGATTATTGACAAAGGCGCAAGAACTTAGAATTCTTTGTGATGTTGAAATAGATGTTATCATTTGCAGTCCTTACAAAAGTGAACCTACAGTCTTTCCAAATCATGGTTCTGTAGTCAATGCCCTTACAAAATTTAAGGAGTTGTCAACAACTGATAGATCCAAAATGATGATGACAAGAAATGAGTTCAGCATGAAAAGGATTGAGAAAATGAATGCAAAACTAATGAAAGTAAGGAAGGAAAATATGGTAAAGGAAGTAACAAATGAGATGTATCAAAGTATTGAAGAGAAAAGAGATTCCCATTGACATGCATCCTTACTATCTCAACGATTTGAGTTATGTTATCAAGAGAAATTATAATCACGTACATGAAAGCAATGAAAAAGAAGATTGGTGAAGAGGGACATGCATCAAATGTCCCTCAATCAATCGGGACAAACATTGAGGGTCTAAATGATCATCTGTTGTCCCATACGGGCTTACAAGTATCGATAGTTCATCCATTGTCTCTATCAACATTTTCTAGTGTGACGAACTATGAGAGGGACGAGGATCCACTTATTGTCCCTAATTTGGATACAACATCAGTGGCTTTACCAATAGTTCCATTATCTACATTACATGAATTTCCCCAACAAATGTTTCATCAAGCGGATCTTTTGAAGGATCCTCCCCAATTGATTCCTCTTATGGACCCTCCATATGTTCTTCCATCTCCTTTACCATTTTCACGGATGATTCCTCCAATGGTTCCACTGTTGTATTCTCTAATACCTCAAAATATGGTTGTTAGAACTCCCAGAAATTGAATGCCTTCAACAACAATTGCTTCACTGATTCCTTCACCATTGATTGATAGCTCCTCTATTATCAACTTTATTGTGTTCTCCAATAACATCACAAATGGATCCTTCAATATATATCCCCATGATGAATGCGTTGATGTCTATGAATAACTACCAGAACAACTCCCTTGATACTCCACAGAGTCTGCCATTGTCGGGGTTATTTAATTGGAATGATGATGATCCAGTGACGTTATTGGAGGACCTATCATTAAACAATATTAATGCTCAAGATTCTAAAAACACCAACAATATCTAAAGACTTTGGATCAGTGTCTCTCTCTTTTTATTAGTAATATTTTTTATATCCATGTTCTCCAATGGACTATTAGCGTCTATAACTGTTTTGCATGTCTAAGTTATGTCATAGGACTCGACACATCTCTTTTTCGTTTTTTCTCATTTTTAGTTTTCATCTGTTATGTTAATTTTTTGTAAACTTTATTATTTCATTCACTAATTAAATATTTGATCAATTTAAATATTTACTATAATTGAAGTTTTATTATTGTTGTTGTTTAAATGTTCTATTTAGTATGGCTTTACTAGATAACCTCTCACACTTCAAAAGCTAAACAAATCTATTTATGTTTTTTGATTCAATTTTTATTCTAAAACATTTCAAGATAAACTACTAACACATCTAAAATAAAAAATGAATTTAAAAAAATTAAAGAAAATTTATCAATAAAACCTATTCTATGTCCATATTTGAAATATGATTACATGTAGTAAAAGATTCATTACTTTATTTGTAATATTATGTTTTAAAAAATTCAAGTTTTCTATTTTAAGTTAATTATCTATGACCAATTTTCTTGCACTCCTAAAACATAAAATTATATTATCACATTTATTTATTGGTTTTATTATTTTAATTTGGTTGATATTATTTTTTAAATCAAATTGTTTTTCCACAAGATAAGGGTTTTCTTGTTTTTTTAAACATTCAAAAGATATAAATATTTGATGTTAGGCTAAAAATGTTTATTTTTAGTTTTTATTTGTCTCATATTTAATACTTTTATTTATAATTTTTGAGCAATAATTTTATGGATTGTCTAATAGTGTATTTTCTTTATAGGATTAAATTGGCATGAAGATGAAGAGATTTGAACATAAACAATTTAAAAGTCATCCCAAAGAAGAGTACCTTAAACATGACTAGCATTCAGAAACCATAGTCGGTTTCCTAGCTAACCACATACCCCGATCACTCATCTAATAATTCAGTTAAAGGCTCAAAACAATAATTAAGAGATGTTCAAGTGGAATAACCAAGTCAATAACCTAATGAGACAATAGTTTTAAAATAATAATTGAATTCAACTCAATATTATAAGATAGTTTAAATAAACAAGTCTTAGAAATAGAAACATCAACCCTACACTATCACAATCTATGTAGCCTCTATCCAATTATCAAGAAGTTTCCAATAATAGATCCATGGCTACCTTGAAAGAACTACTTAAGAGACAAAAATTAAGAAATACTAGCCCCTCCAAATAGGAGGACTCTCCCATAGCTAAAAGTAGGATGATCTACGATGATGCACTGGTTGACGATCAGTAACACCTGTATCTGCATTATAAAATCATGGAAAGTCAAATTATGTCAGTACATAAAATGTAAATTATATAAAATAGATGGAATGAAAAGCAAGCTTGAAAGTACTCAACTCAAAGGACTTAATGCGAACATATAACTAAACCCAGTAAAGCATTACATGGTCAAAAGTAAAACTATGCTTTAAAATATACTCAATAATATGAAGCTCAATCAAATCATATCATATACTATCAGAAATTTGTCTAGCTGACAACCATCACTTATTGATATTGATCTAGTGATGATACAACATATTGCACTATCATTGCCATAGTTGTCTAATACCTCGCTAGTGTAAGGGCCAATCAATATTATTGGATCTAGGGCTGGGCATAATTTGGTTCAAATCAAAAAAATTGACCGAACTAATTTTTTTTTAATTTGAGTTTCGGTTTTTCGGTTATTTGGTTTCGGTTTGAAATTTTAAAAATTTAATAATTTGGTTCTGTTTTCGATTTTAAAATATATTTTTTCGTTTAACCGAAAAACCGAATTAATTTATACCATTATAATATAAATTATAATTTATACCAAATTATCTTTTATGGTCTAAAGCCCCAAACCCAAATTTAAATACCATGGCCCAATCTCAAACCCAATGGTCAAACCCAAATGTCAAACCCAAAATTATGGACCAATCCTATAGCACTAATAAATCATTAGTGGATCACTATCAACTTTTAATCTGGTAAAAATATTAAATGGTTTTTTTAATTATTAAAAAAAGCTAGTTTGAAAATTAGCAATTTCTATCCTTCAAGTGAGTATGGATTAGACAAACTCCATGCGACGAGCTCATGAATCATTAGTATGTAATCAATTAGATCAATTTCTTGTATGTAATCAATTACTTTTCAGCGAAAAAGAAGAGTCAGAAATAATATTCAAATCGAAAAATTAAACCAAAATAAACTGAACCAGAATTACAAAAACCGAACTAAATCGAATTTATTTCAGTTCAGTTTCGGTTTATATCTTTCTTAAATCGAAAACCGAAAACCGAAAAACCAAATCGACCAAATGCCCAGCCCTAATTGGATCCACAATCAACCAAAGTCTTATTTTAGGACATGAGAGGTATAACCTCTATCTTATGCTTGCAATGTAGTTTATGCAGTTTGAGTTGTTATTTATCTTACCTGATTCGGTGATTAATACTACTCCCAAAGACCCAATATGATCATATGTTCAAAGTCATTTGTTTAGTCTCATTGGACTCTTATCCAACTCAATCTCATTTATTCATCAACTATTAAATTTTTAAACATGCATTAGATTCTTTTAAACTCCTCTAGATTTTGATGATCCTGAAGGTCATTTTTTAAATTTTTAGAAAAATCATCATTTTTACCCTTCCCAATAACTTTCCCGAGTTTTATTTGATTGGTTTTGAATGTTAATTTTTGAAAATTTTGAGTAAATTTAAGTTTTTGCTAAATAGTTGAGTTTTAAAGGCTTAAGTTGTTTAATTTAATGTTACAGAGTCATTTAGAGTTTTTAGTGTCGAAATGAAATTAAATTGATTTCATCAATTGCATAATATGAAAATTGGTCAAAGAAGGTTGTTGAAATCAAATTTGGAGTTGTTTTGTGGATTTGAGGTCAGATGGTTGAAAATGACTTAATATTTGACAAAGGCTTCACTTTGGCTAATATTTTGAGCTTTGATGTTCAAATTAGATTTCCGATGGTTTCATTGGATCCGAGAGGTGATTTAAACTCTAGAATGATCTTTGGGTATAATGTTTTAGCTTTTTGATAGCATTTTGGTATTTTTAGTACCTTAAAGTTTTTCTAGTTGTGACTAATCAAACTTTGGGTCAACGAAATCTCGGGTTGTCATGAATAGACTTTGGAGATCATCATGGCGCTACCTTAACCCACGATAAGCAAGTCTGGCCCTGGTCTGGAATAGGGATGTAAGGGAAAAAGAAAACCCAACAACTGAAAGCTAATAAAAAGAAACTAGAACTTATACATCATATTAGCACACATAGATAGTAACACTATCCCAGGACCTAGAAATCACATATATTGAACTGCTATAGACACGATACACCATACTAAGTCTAATTGTCTTTATATATATATACAAGCCAAAAAGATATACGTGGCTAGTCCCAAAGAACAAAAGATAGCCAAAGATACTGTTACACTTGGTAAAATTATCAAAATACCTCTAGATGAGATATGCTCGCATAACACATTTTCCCAAACCTTTTTGGAAAATTCGAGGCCAAAAATGCAATCGGCGTGAAAAAAATATGTGAAAAAGAGGTCCTGGTTGATTTTTAGAGCAATGGGATCAAAAGATAATTTTTTAAAGGGACAACGCAATTCAAGAAAAGTGTGTGACATTTCTGCACCGCGGACTTATCACAGACTTACACTTAAGTTTGGTCCTATTATTTTTTATATAGATCAGGAAAAATGATCAAAAAGCGATTTACATAAAATTACAAACAAATGCAATTTATATGTTATTTTATAGAAAATAGTTTCTTGACGTGTTTTAAGTTTTTCGTTAATTAATAAACTGAAGTGCGACAAGTCCGCATCGTGAACTTGCCCCATTATGGTACTTGACAATTAGTTTTAAAAGCAAGGGCATGACAGTCCTTTCCCCGCCCATCCTAGACCATAGCCCTATTATTTTGAAGCCATTTTCGACCCTATATCAATTCCTATGCATAAACTTTCAATCATTTATGCTAATTAATCTTAAAAACTAGGGCTAAGGAGAAAAGAAGAGGCTAGGGTTCTAGTGGATTGGGGACAATTTCTTTCAAAATCCTCTTTCTGTCACTATCTAAGGTATGTAAGGCTAACGTAAAACATGAAATTATTCTTCCATGTGCCACCATTGATGGTAGTAGGAAGACTGCGAGAGTGTTGAGCCCCTATGTATGTTCTTGAATGTTTTTCTTACAAATTATACGTATGTTGCATATTTTCATATGTTGATGATCATCACAAACCTGATTTACTAAACATATGCTTTTACATGAGATATTTCACAAACCCTATATATTACTTCATAAAGATTGCATAAATGGACATAGGGATTGAGTCTAGAGCCTTGACTTGAGAATGTTGATTGCGATTGTGACGTGAGCATGATTATAGGTTGATAGAATTTGATGGTCCTGTGAGTCTTCATAAATGAACTCTAAAGATTAGTTTAGTTGATAATCTCCTTAATGATTGGTCTAGACTCTTCTTGAAATACATGAGTGGGAGTTGACGGGATAGTTGATAGGCTGAAAGTCTTGATCTGTTACAGAATAGATGGATTGAAATGAGTTTGTATGAGACCTCTTGACTGGATTGATTGAGATTTATTGTCATATGAGCATTAAGTCATAAAAGGAGTACTGAGAACCGAATTGAGTAAGAGTAAGTGATACGCCCAAATTACACTCCGAATAGAAGAGTAAAGCGGTCGTTGGTCAAATATAGAACTCAACCGCTTTTTGAGGTCGATCCCACAGGGAACACGTGAGAATTGTTCTATTAGTACCGGCTTTCAGTTGTAAATGCTATTCCCAAGATAAACGTACATAAAGTAAATGGGGGGTTCCGTTATTTAATTTAAATGCTTGCGTAAAGTAATTAACAAAAACGTTATTCTGATTTTTAGACAGATAGAGAGAGGCTAGGGTTGTGTTCCCTATGACTTCCAATACAACAACTAAACTGGTTTGGTAAACTCTCTCTTAATAATGCATGCAAAATCTAACAACTTAGCTAATAGCTAGTTCACCTTTCGGTCCTTCCTAGTTATATTTCACTCATCTCCTTTCGGTCTCAGAGTGTATGCAATTCTAACCGTTGTTTTTGATCTCAGAGTACCTTCACCTTTCAGTCTCAGGCACTTAGACTAGGTTCATAACCCCGAATTTCTGTTGTTAACCTCTTTTCCCAATCACTACATCCCTCTCGGACATGTAGTGAATACAGGCTTACCCTAACGCGTCGACTCATTAAGGAGAAGTTAGAACGAAGAATTTAACAATACATGCAATGATTATTCGAACGAATTACCCTAGTTTGCGTTATCTTATTGAGTCGTCATGGTTCCCACAACCCTAGTTGTGGGTTTAGCCTAGCATAATATTGATAACTTGCCCACAACAATTAGATGAAGACATAAAGATTGACTTACAATTGAAAGAACAAGAATCCGTGCAACAAGCTTCGAACAATGATCACAAACACGATTTTCACGAATTACAAAGTCAAACTAATGTTTTCTGCTTTTTTTTCTCTTGTTTCTGCCGTCAAAACGAAGTCCCTAATGAAAATAAAATAATGTACTATTTATACTAAGTAAAACTAATTCGATACAATTTAGGAAAAGTAGGCTCAACACGGGACACGGTCCGTTACACGGACCGTCTGAGGCCAAATGGCTCGTCTAACGGACCGTTTGGATTGGCTGTTGTGTCGGCACAGCCCGTGACACGGCCTGTGTAGCGTGAGACGGGTCGTCTGTCCCTCCGTGTGGCTCCACTTGCACAAATTCTGATATTTTCGACGAAGGCCCTTTTGCGTTACGTCACTTACACGGTACACAACACGGCCCGTCTGGTGTCAGACAGTCCGTGTGACGGTCCGTGTGGATTTCATTGCGCAATTTCCTTAAATTTCGACGAGTGCCTTCCGACTTACATCAGTTACACGGCCCGTGGCACGGTCCTTCTGGCGTCAGACGGGCCGTGTGAACTGTCCGTGTGAAAACTTTTCTGCGCGTTGCACCAAGTGTGGTGCCACGGTCGGTCACACGGACCGTGTGGCGTGACACGGCCCGTGTGGGCCTTCCGTGGTCCAACACTTGGCCTTGTTTTTTCACTCGTTCCTTGTGCTTTCCTCAATTACCCATGCCTTTGCTATTTTCCTGCACAGTATCAAAACACACCTATTAAACCAACAACAACGCTCAAGAACGCACAATAATTCTATGTTTTAAGCATCGTAAAAGTCGTATTTTCATGGCTCATCAACACCCTCAACTTAGAACCATTGCTTGTCCTCAAGCGATGACCAAAAACACATAACGACACACAAAGACAAGCGCTTAACAAGAAGTAAATAGAGACCCCATTATCATCAAATTCATGTTCAAAAAGTACACTTGCGATGTGCTCACACCCCAATGGACTCTTATTAGATCAACCTAAGCACTATACTGTATCCCGTTAGCCCTACTTAAGTCCGAGAATAAAGATGAGCTGGTTAGTATAGCCACCAAATAGTGCGGTGATAGTGCCCCTAACTACAAGGAAGTCTCACACACAGTGTAACAATGTAGCATAGAGACTGGAATGTAGACACTCACACTCAGAAAGATTTTCAACTGACACACAAGTATAGACCATATGCTTGCCTTTATTTTCACCACCTTGACTTCTGAATGGCCTTTTTAGGATCACTTTAGGACTTTTGAGGCTTGTAACATAGGCTCGAGCTTGGGTGAGGTATATTTAGGATAAAAGTGACTAGCTTTTTGTTCTAAGACCCTGCTTTGACTCAACTACTACTTTCGGCCCCCCAAAATCTTTGTTTTCCCTATTTTACCACTTTGCTTTGCAGATGGGCGTGGTTACCTTCTTCGTTCATTCTTTCACCCTAGGTTTCCCTCTCTTTTTTTTTTCCAACTTTTCTTCTCATCACTCGACTCCTTTCCATCCATATTATTCTGCCTCTCTTACAATAGCCACCCTCAACTTAGGATTTTAGCCTGAGTTGAGGTTCACAATGTCTTTCCAAGGACCAGGGCCAATGTAAGCCTCCCTCAACTTAGGCTTTTGGCTAGGTTGAGGTTCACAATGTCCTTAAAGGGACCAGGGCCTGAGCACGGTCTGCAGATAGATTGGAAACATGAATTGGGTAATAAGAAAGAAAAGGTCTAATGGGGCTCAATTATTTGGTTCAAAGGGAGAAACTTCATTTGGTTAATTCGTTTTAGGCTTAGTGACTTCTCAACAACAATGGTCTAAGATCCTATCCTAATCCACTCATTCAATCGTTTTAGGGGGACCAACCAGGCTAGTTCTAGTTTACAAGTGTGTCAATTGAATTCAAGCAAGTCCACTCCCACACACATGGCACATATCCCCCACTATTTAGCACTACACAACACAGTCAAGCTTCATTATTCAAGATGCCAACTAGACAATGTACACCGTGCTTTAAGAGGATCACAAAATCAGTCAGTATGGGATGCATGCTCACACAAGTTTCGTGAATTTTCATTTTTTTTTTCAAATTGTTGGGGTTACTATAGACTCTTATGAACACTTGTCTTTACATACAAAACAAACAAAATAAACCTAAATATGCCAGTTCTACTAGATACTACACCTTTAGAGAAAAGAAACATGGCAAGAAAAACTCATCAGGGTAGGATGCCCCACCCCCAACAAAATACAGTGCAATGTCCCCATTGCACCAGAATACATATGAAAGCAAAAATAGGAGTGGGACATACCTGGGACGCCCTAGGCGTCAGGCGGGTCATCATGGCTCGAACCAACTGGTGGGTCCGGGTAGGCAACATCAGCATCTGGCCCCACGACACTCTCGGAAGCATCTGTCCGGGCAGCCTCATATGCTAGGCGCGCCTGCTCCTCCTGGGCAGCAGCCTCTCGTCTCTGGGCCCTCAACACTTTGCGTAGCCTCCTCGCTTCCTCACGCTGCGGGTCTTTCGGAAGGCTAGTGCGCTGGCTACGGCGCTTACCTTTATCCTTATGACCGGAAGCTGCTGGAGCAGGTACTTGGGTAGCAGGAGGTACGAGTGGTACGCCCCAGCACTTGGTCAGGCTCGGCTCCACCGAGGCACTGAACAATGAGATCAACGAATCTGGCGGCGGAGCCGCAGCTGGCACCGAGATGTTATACCGGGTATACAATTCTGTAATTTTCTCCTTCATATCCTGCATCGTCTGTACCAAATGCGCCCTCTCATCATCGGACAAACATCCAAACATGCGATGGAAGTAGCCCTCCAACGTGTTGACCTGCTCCTGTAAACTCTGTATTTGGCCAACTAGTTCGGCGCGGAGACGGTCCTCAGCCAGCTGCACATGAGCCTGCACCACTTGAGGCACCCTGACCACCATTTGGTCAACAATCGCCCGTGTCTGTCTCTGTTCTGTGACCATGCGGGCTAGAAGGTCATAAGGGACATAAGTGTATCCCGGATGCGCCTGAGGTGCTGTGCCACTGCCCCCGGGCTGCTCAGAATCTGTACCGGTCTGGAGGGCTGTGGAGGGCTCCTCAAATGACAAGGGTTGCTGCGGAGGAGCCCGAGGAAGCTGTGTAGGAATCCCAAGCCAACGGGATCTGCTATGATACAACGGGTTGTCTATATCCTTGATCATGGCAATGTTTACCACGCCCGTTGGAGCTATCTTTCTGTCTAAGTAGTGGGTGGTGGGGACACGGGCCTGCCTGCAAAGTGCCCGAATCAGGCATGGAAATGACATACCTGCTCGTTCCGATAGGGCGCGGTCCTTGATCTCCATGGCAATAACACGACCCACATTAATACCAAGCCGATCTACCAAACACGCTACCAACGAAGCATGAGAGAGTTGGAACGTGTTGTCATTCACTGTGGGTCGTAGTCGGGCCCGCACCACCGACCACCAGAACTTCGCAACAAATGTGAGGGAGGCCTTGGTAATAGGAATCTTGGGGTTAGTCACCCAAGGTGCCTCCGCTCCTTGGAGCGCAATATGCTCCGCAACCCACTGCAACTCTTTGGCCCGGTTAGACGGGTCCGACATGTGAACCTCATCAGTAATGTTCACATACCTAGCAATGAATAAACCATCCGCTGGGGCCCGGTAGTCTGGGCCAAATAAAAACCTGTTGATCGTCGCTGCCGAGATATCTACTTGAGTCTCCCGGATGGTAACATATTCCCGGTGGGACAACTTGGCAGCAAGCCGCTTCTTCGATCTTCTGGGCAGGTTGCCTTCGATGGAGGTAAGTAGACTGGCGGGTAGCTGGAATAGAACTCGACGATCATATCCGGGCCATAATATCCGGGAGGGCTGGCCATCCACCCGAACTGGTATGCCTCGAATACATTTCGGATCTCCGGGATAGCATCAAGTCTGTCACTGAGGACCCGCATCTCCGGAATAATTGGCCTCCCCTAATAGCCCCCGGTGCCTTTAGTGATGCCATTAACATAAATTTCCTTTGCTCCGGGGACTGTCCACCGCCCGCGTAAGAAGACCAGAAGCCACTTGGCGGTTTCCAGGTCAGAAGTCCGGGCAACTGCCTGCTGAGTGGCCTCATCATCACTGTCGCGGAGGAGCAGAATGTCCTCCTCACCCCCAACATCGTGCTCTGCGGTGACTGGAGTGCCGGCCTCATCCTCCTGCTCTGGGGCTGCATCTTCCCCCTCCACCCCCACCTCTAGAGCTTCCTCCTTAGACTGGGAAGCTATGTAGCGTCTCACTAGACGGGAACGGGTGGTGCGAGGGGGTGGGGGGAGACATTATCGGCGATCTGCACAACTGACCCGCCGTCGGAGTCATCACCTGAGTCACTCCCCTGATGTTGACTGGAGGATTCTGTGATCGAATCCCGGAGACGTGACTCATGCTCGTCCCTACGTTGGCGAGGTCTTAGACGTGGGGCCATAGTAACCTGCAAACATCACAAGGAATAAAAAATTAGTTATGCCAGGATGCTTGGGACGACACACTAACGGGCCCCTGTGTTAATACAATGACAAAAACCCTTAAGAGTGTCATCACCCGGTCTATCATAGGGAATTTTACACTAGAATGCATATAAGAATCAATGAAAATAAATACAGTGAAGTCCATAGAAAATGAAGTGTCATGGCACGGTGGCTCCACACGGGCCGTGTAAGGGTACACGGGTCGTGCAGAGACCCGTGTAAGGGCCGTGGTGGTGGCAGATGCCAAGTGGCATGGGACGGGCATCCACACAGCCCGTGTCGTGTAAGACGGCCCGTGAGCATGGATCGTGTGGCGTGCCTTTGGCGCGAAAAATGGAACTCGGACCGGACGGCCCACTACACGGCCCGTGTGATACCACACGGACCGTGTAACGTGCCGTGACACGGTCTTCATCCCTAATCAGCCCCAATATCATAGATTTCATGCTCACACATGAAACAATGCATCAAAAACACAAGATCGACCATTTAAACTACGCATACCATACTTCCTACAACACGAATCCTAATTTTAACGACCCTAAAATTACAAATACCCTATGTTCAAGAGTTCAAGAAAGCAACAATGGTGGTTTAGAGTAACCCATTACCAAATCTTTAAGAAATCGAGCCCTAGAGAGTCATAGACTTCACAATCAATAAGGATATGCATAAAACCATACAAAGGAACAAAACTAAAAGAAAAATTTCAAGCAACAAATTAAAGAACAACTAACCCAAAATAAAACTTACTTAAGAGAGAATAGTAGACCTTGGACTCAAAAATTTTCCTAACGAAATTGGGACGGATCGTGATTGGAGTGCACAAATCGTGTGAGAAGAGATGAAGATTTGGTGGTGTGAGGAAGAGAGGAGAGAGCGTGTGGGGTGAGTTAGAGAAAGAGAATTAATGTGTGAAAAATAAAATTTGGAAAGAGGGTATAAATGCCCAAGACTATGCGGCCCAAAACGCTCCGAAAAATGGACCATGCCACGTGGCACGTTCTGTGTCGCGTACCGTAGGCGGCACACGTCTGTTCCCGAGGCGCACGCCCAAACGGTCCGGTAAACAGACCGTCTTACATTAGACGTACCGTGTAGCGTGCCGTGTGTCGGCACGCGTGTTATTACCAAAGTGTGTGCTCAGACAGTCCGCTGCACTGTCCGTTCGAGATCACATGGACCGTGTGGGTGGACCGTGGGATGTGCCTTAAATGGATTATTGCACTTACCTGGGGCACGCTCCAACGGACCGATACACGGTCCGTCTCGCGTCAGACGGGCCATGTGAACGGTCCGTGTGATGCCCCTTTGTAGAATTTTGTCCTTTCCTTCACCCGCACGCCTGATTAGACATTCGTTCACCATGTGCATCCTTCCTTGAGACAAAAATACAAACCAATATAAAGCATAAGTCAGTGTGTTTCTCTCTTCTTCTTTCTCTTTTTTTTCGATGGGTTGCCTCCCATTAAGCGTTTGGTTTAACGTTACGGCTCGACGTGGTGTTCTCGACTACTCAGACTTCGTCAAGATGGAGAACCTCTATCACAGAGGTTTCATCTGTATCTCCCCAGTACTTTTTCACGCGTTGCCCATTAACCTTGAAGCGGTGTCCGTCATCCGTTTCTAGCTCAACTGCTCCATTAGTAAATACTTGTGCGATCTTGTATGGGCTAGACCACCTTGATTTCAACTTTCTTGGAAACAGCCTCAATCTGGAGTTGTAGAGCAGCATTCTGTCACCAACCTCAAATCTCCTTGGTGCAATCAACTTGTCATGATAAGCCTTCATCTTATCCTTGTACAGAGCAACACTCTCGTAGGCCTGTAGACGAAATTCATCCAGCTCATTCAACTGGTCCATCCTCATGTTGGCTGCCTCCTTCCAATTCATATTCAGGGCCTTAAGAGCCCATAGCGCCTTGTGCTCCAACTCAATTGGCAGATGACAGGCCTTACCAAACACCAACTGATGTGGGGACATACCAATGGATGTCTTGTAAGCTGTCCTATAGGCCCACAATGCATCATCTAATTTCCTCGCCTAGTCCGTTCTTGTGGCATTCACAGACTTGGTCAGGATCTCCTTGATTTCCCTGTTGGATACCTCAACCTGCCCACTTGTCTGCGGATGATAGGGCGTGGCAACCTTGTGTTGGCGTACCCCGTATTTAGCAAGCACAGCCCGAAAGGATTTGTTGCAGAAGTGGGAGCCCCCATCACTAATGATAGTTCTGGGTGTCCCAAATCTGGCAAAAATGTTCCGCCTCAGGAACTGTACCACACTCTTGCTCTCATTATTTGGCAACGCTGTTGCCTCCACCTATTTAGAGATGTAGTCCACTACCACCAGGATATACTTCATCCCAAAAGAGCTCACGAACGGGTCCCATGAAGTCAATGGCCCATACATCAAATAGCTCAATCTCCGAAATAGGGGTCATTGGTAGCTCTTGACGCCTTGAAATGTTCCCTTGGCGCTGGCACTGGTCGCACCCCCGCACCAAGTCATGGGCATCTTTATAGATGGTGGGCCAGTAGTACCCACACTACAGGATCTTTTTGGCAGTCCTAGTTCCACCATGATGCCCCCCCACTGGAGAGGAGTGGCAAGCTTCCAAGATGCTCAACATCTCTGCCTCTGGGACACATCTTCGGATGACCCTATCTGCGCATGTTCTGAATAAATATGGATCATCCCAAAAGTACCTGCGCACATCAAGAAAAAACATTTTTCTCTGGTGAGGCTTAAGGCCTTCCGGCATAATATCACTCACCAGGAAGTTAGCAAAATCAGCATACCAAGGGACTAAGTCCACAGAAGCGGCTAATACCTGCTCATCGGGAAACGAATCATCGATGTTCAACCACTCATTGGTGCGGGCCGCGTCCTCTAACCTGGATAGATGGTCTGCCACTTGGTTCTCCGTGCCATTACGATCCTAGACCTCGAAGTCGAACTCTTGTAGCAAGAGCACCCATCTGATTAGGCGAGGCTTAGCATCCTTCTTGGACATGAGGTACCGGAGTGCGGCGTGGTCAATGTGTACGATCACCCTCGTGCCCAGTAGATATGCTCAAAACTTGTCGAATGCATACACCACGGCTAGCAACTCCTGCTCTGTGACAGTGTAATTCCTTTGAGCCTCGTTTAGTGTCTTGCTGGCATAGTAGATAGGATGGAAGATTTTGTTGCGATGGAAGATTTTGTTGCGCTTCTGCCCCAGCACAACACCCACGGCAACTCCACTTGCGTCACACATTACCTCAAACGGAGCGCCCCAATCTGGTGCAACCACGACAGGCGCCGAGATCAGCTTCTACTTCAAGGTCTCAAAGGCTTGCCGGCACGCATCATCAAAGTGGAACTTGACATCCTTCTCCAACAGTTTGCACAATGGGTGTGCAATCTTGGAGAAGTCCTTGATGAATCTGCGATAGAATCCAGCATGCCAAAGGAAACTCCGGACCCCTTTTACCGAGATAGGAGGTGGCAATCTCTCAATGACCTCAATCTTTGCCTTGTCCACCTCAATCCCCTTATCTGACACCTTATGGCCAAGGACTATGCCCTCCTTAACCATGAAATGACACTTCTCCCAATTTAGGACCAACTGGGCCTCTTCACAGCGCTGCAGTGCCTTGCTTAGATTCTACAGACAATCATCAAAAGAATCACCCACTACCGAAAAATTATCCATAAATACCTCGAGGGTGTCTTCAACCATGTCTGAAAAGATAGACATCATGCAGCGCTGGAAAGTGGCTGGGGCATTGCAAAGTCCAAATGGCATCCTTCTGAAAGCAAATGTCCCATAGGGGCACGTGAAGGTGGTCTTCTCCTGATCTTCTGGGTCTATTGATATCTGGTTGTAGCCCGAGTATCCGTCGAGGAAGCAATACCATCCTCGCCCTGCTAGCCTGTCTACCATCTGATCCGTGAATGGCATGGGGAAGTGGTCCTTTAGAGTCCATCTATTCAACTTCCTGTAGTCCATGCACACTCGCCATCCGGTGACAGGTCTCAGCGGGACAAGCTCGTTCTTGTCATTGGCCACCACCGTCATGCCCCCCTTTTTTGGGACACACACCCACTTGCTGTCCGAGATGGGATATACCACCCCAGCATCCAGCCACTTAATGATCTCCTTTTTCACCACCTCCTGCATTGGTGGATTAAGCCTTCTTTGATGCTCAATGCTGGGCACACAGTCATCCTCCAGTTTGATTTTATGAATGCAGATGCCTGGAGGAATGCCAATTATGTCAGCAATGGTCCATCCAATAGCTCGCTTGAACTTTTGGAGGACCCCCAATAACGCCTCCACCTGGTGTTCCTGAAGATCTGCAGCCACAATCACAGGGAGAGTGTTATTAGTACCTAGAAATGCATACCTGAGGTGTTGAGGTAACTCCGTGAGCTCCAGAATGGGTGGTTCCTCGATAGAGGGTTTCGCCGGTGGTGTTGGCCTATTTTTCAAATCCAAGTCCAACTTCCTAGGCACGAATGGTCTGTCCCCATGCCCTGTAGTGCATAGATGGCGTCGTTATACCCCTCAACACCATCTTTTGGGAAGTTCATCAGAACTGCCGCCAGTGTGTCGACAGTCATCTTTTACTCCAACGAGGCCTCAGAAGGGTTGTCGTCATCAACATCCATGACGGACATCACCGCTAACTCCTTAGGCCTTTTCATGGCAGCACACACACTGAATTTCACCTCTTCGGTGTT
Organism: Solanum rostratum; assembly: GCA_029948455.1. Lineage (NCBI taxonomy): Eukaryota > Viridiplantae > Streptophyta > Magnoliopsida > Solanales > Solanaceae > Solanum > Solanum rostratum. The sequence goes on from CM057053.1 coordinate 53,998,038, forward strand.
TAACCGGAATGTGAGTTCTCCTCGCTCTACGTCCACCAGTGCCCTTCCAGTTGCCAAAAATGGCCTTCCGAGGATTATTGGTACCTCGAAGTCCACTTTACAGTCGAGGATGACAAAATCGGCAGGGAAGATGAACCTGCCAACTCGAACTAGAACATCAAACAGGATTCCCACGGGCCTCTTTACTGATCTATCTGCCATCAATAGCCGCATGGTCGTGGGTGTGGGGGCTCCCAAGCCCAACTGCTGGTATACTGTCAACGGCATCAAGTTAATCCTGGCACCAAGGTCACAAAGAGCCCGTGCAAAGTCATGTGCACCAATGGTGCATGGGATGGTGAAAGCCCCTGGATCTCCCTTCTTTTCTACCAAAGACCTTGTAGCGATGGCGCTACAGTGGTGTAGATTATCAGCTTGCTCAATCGTGGATGTCCTCTTCTTAGTAACTAAGTCCTTCATGAACTAAGCGTAGACAGGCATTTGTTCAAGTGCTTCCACCAAAGGTATGTTCACAGACAGCTCCTTTAACATGGATAGGAACTTCTGGAACTTGCCATCCTCCGCCTTCTTTTTCAGCCTTTGGGGGAATGGCGGTTGCGATTTCGGGATGGCTGGCAGATTTGGGTAATTGGAGGTGTCCGTCTCTATTGCCTGCTTGGTCGACTCTGGCTCTGCTGTCGCAGCCTCAGGTCTATCACTCCCATTGTCAACCTGACCCTTCATAGGGCTATGCATCTTTTCATCTACTTTCACCTGACCTGCATCATTAGCAACAACTGGGTTAGAAAGTACCTTACCACTTCTCGTGGTGATCGCCATCCAGTGGCCATCATTCTTCGGGTTTTGCACTGTGTCACTCGGGAGTGATCCAGCCTTCCTCTGGTTAAATGCCACTGAAAGCTGCCCCAACTACTGCTCTAACTTCTTGATTGAGGTGGAGTGCGAGTCTACCAGCTGCCTGACATTAGACATTTCGCTCTTTACATCCCGCACCCCTGCCTCAGTGGCCTCCACTTTGCTTAGGACTTTTGTCATCATGTCCTCTAGCCTAGAGTTGCCACCACCTTCGTTTTGGCGGTCGCGGTTTCTGTAGCCATCCTTATTCTGCCAGTTCTCTTGGTAATTATCCCGATTGTAGTTCCGACCTTGGTTACCAGAGTTGAAACCCCGGTAACCCCCTTGACTACCTAGAAACTGAGCTTCCTCATCGTAGTTGATGCCTTGATCATCATACCTGGGTAGTGCTTCCATTGCTTTAACTTTCTCAGTGCCTCCACCAAGGAACCTCTTTAACAGCAAATCTATTAGTGTCCGCATATGGGCCATGTCCTGGTCCCGTTCTTCCTCCTTCTTGCTCTGCTCCTCGCTCATCTCAAATACCATCCCGGAGCAGTCTGCCTCTCTAGTATACCATGCCATGTTGTTCTTTGCCACCTGATCTAAGATGACCACTATGTCCGGGAAAGTCCTGGGCATATATTACCCTCCACAAGCTGTATCAATGATTGGCTTGGTAACGAAGTTGCAGAACCTGTAGAAGACTGCCTTCAAGTGTTCGTTAGTGAGATGATGGTTTGGACACTATTTGAGCTTTTGTCTGAATCTCTCCCAAGACTGATACAGCGCTTCATTCTGCATTTGTTTATGAGACCCGATCTCATCTTTGAGCTTCAGTTGCCGTGAAGCAGGGAAGAATCGTTCCAGAAAGGCCTCCTTTAGTTCTCCCCATGTGCGGATGGAATCATGGGGGAGCTCGTTCAGCCACCTTATTGCCTCCCCAGACAGAGACAGTGGAAATAGCCTCAACCTTAGCGCTTGCTGACTAACTCCGGGAATTTCGGACGACTGACAGGTAGCTAAGAAATTTAGCAAGTGTTGACTTGCATCCTCTGTGGCAGCTCCAGTGAACAACCCCTTCAACTGCAACATCTGCAGCATGGTGCTGGTGATAGTGAATTTGACCCCAGCAGGCAGAGGTGGTAGTACTATTGCCCCAGTGGTCCCAGCACCATCATCGTCATCATGCGCTGCTGGTGGGTACTGGGGGCCTTGAGGTCTCACCGGGGGTTGGTGTTGCTGTGGTGGTACGAGTTGTACCTGGCGAAGTGGTGCCGCTGGTGGTACCACATTACCAGGAGATCATCCATACCCAACCCATCCTGACCTCTATCAGCAGGATCCACTGCCAACTCCCTCTGCCTTGCTGCTTCACGGTCCTGGGCGTTCATTCTGCGAATTGATTTAGTAAGCTCTGGATCGTAGGGAATAAGTGTTTCACCCTTGCTTCGGGTGCTTGGCATGCAATGCTGAACCCCTACGAGGACAAAAACAAGAAACAAAGTAAAATCAGGGACTAGACTTACAAGCTGAAAGTAGCAACTAATAGACTAGTTCTTTGCCGCGTTCCCCGGCAACGGCGCCAAAATTTGATACGCCCAAATTACACTCCGAATAGAAGAGTAAAGCGGTCGTTGGTCAAATATAGAACTCAACCGGAGTTGAGGTCGATCCCACAGGGAACACGTGAGAATTGTTCTATTAGTACCGGCTTTCAGTTGTAAATGCTATTCCCAAGATAAACGTACATAAAGTAAATGGGGGGTTGCGTTATTTAATTTAAATGCTTGCGTAAAGTAATTAACAAAAATGTTATTCTGATTTTTAGACAGATAAAGAGAGGCTAGGGTTGTGTTCCCCATGACTTCTAGTACGACAACTAAACTGGTTTGGTAAACTCGCTCTTACTAATGCATGCAAAATCCAACAACTTAGCTAATAGCTAGTTCACCTTTCGGTCCTTCCTAGTTATATTTCACTGTTCTCCTTTCGGTCTCAGAGTGTATGCAATTCTAACCGTTGTTTTTTATCTCAGAGTACCTTCACCTTTCAGTCTCAGGCACTTAGACTAGGTTCATAACCCCGAATTTCTGTTGTTAACCTCTTTTCCCAATCACTACATCCCTCTCGGGTATGTAGTGAATACAGGCTTACCCTAACGCGTTGACTCATTAAGGAGAAGTTAGACGAAGAATTTAACAATACATGCAATGATTATTCGAACGAATTACCCCAGTTTGCGTTATCTTATTGAGTCGTCATGGTTCCCACAACCCTAGTTGTGGGTTTAGCCTAGCATAATATTGATAACTTGCCCACAATAATTAGATGAAGACATAAAGATTGACTTACAATTGAAAGAACAAGAATCCGTGTTACAAGCTTCGAACAATGATCACAAACACGATTTTCACGAATTACAAAGTCAAACTAATGTTTTCTGCTTTTTTTCTCTTGTTTCTGCCGTCAAAACGAAGTCCCTAATGAAAATAAAATAATGTACTATTTATACTAAGTAAAACTAATTTGATACAATTTAGGAAAAATAGGCTCGGCACGGGACACGGTCCGTTACACGGACCGTCTGAGGCCAGACGGCTCGTCTGGCCCGTGTAGCGTGAGACGGGCCGTCTGTCCCTCCGTGTGGCTCCACTTGCACAAATTTTGATATTTTCGACGAAGGCCTTTTTGCGTTACGTCACTTACACGGTACACGACACGGCCCGTCTGGTGTCAGACGGTCCGTGTGACGGTCCTTGTGGATTTCCTTGCGCGATTTCCTTAAATTTCGACGAGTGCCTTCTGAGTTACGTCAGTTACACGGCCCTTGGCACGGTCCGTCTAGCGTCAGACGGGCCGTGTGAACTGTCCGTGTGAAAACTTTTCTGCGTGTTGCACCATGTGTGGTGCCACGGTCGGTCGCACGGACCGTGTGGCATGACACGGGCCCGTGTGGGCCTTCCGTGGTCCAACACTTGGCCTTGTGTTTTCACTCGTTCCTTGTGCTTTCCTCAATTACCCATGCCTTTGCTATTTTCCTGCACAGTATCAAAACACACCTATTAAACCAACAACAACGCTCAAGAACGCACAGTAATTCTATGTTTTAAGCGTCGTAAAAGTCGTATTTTCATGACTCATCAGTAAGTCCAACTTAAATTCAATAACTATGTTGCCAAACGTAGGTGTTAGTTGAACCGTTAAGTTAGATGTTTCCTCTTGATCGATAAATCCTTGAAATAATAGAGGACCCCTTTCTGGTCCAGAGTAGATCGGTTCGTTCTTTACCTTGGCAAGTACTGAACAGTTGTGGCAACATCAACTGGGTTGTTGCATACTCACTGGCGTATAAGTGATTATTGTCAGAAAAGAGAAACTCTCAGATAGGTTTTATACTTAGAGTAATCTGATTGGATTGAATTTGATTGGATTGTATTGATGGGTCATTATATACTTTTTATTCTTTCTTTAGATAGACATTTAACGTCTTGATTGAGTTCCTTATCTCTCGATTTGAGTTATTTGAGTTTATAGTATTCTACCTCGTGGCATGTTTCATTCAGCCATTTCACATACTCTTACATTCCACTTAGTAATGTCTATTTTGAATACATCACTTTATGATGCAGAGACAAGTACTAGAGATCATCAATAGGTGCATAGTTGAGAATCTATTGCAGTCAGTTGAATTGGTGAGATCTCCCCTACTTCTAGAGGATACTCATTTATATTTTCATCTAGATTTTAGAGTTGACTTTAGATTTACTTATTTTGGATTTGAGGTGGCCATGGGTCTACCATTGGAACCATTGAACAGTTGATGGAGGCTTCATAGACTAGAGTGTGATTGGTTTTGAGTTGAATATTTATTTTGGGCTAGTTTATTTTCTACTAGTCTTATTGATTTGACTTGACTTTCGTCTATTGAGATTGTCCATCTTATTTTATCTTTAGTCTTTCATTGATGTATATACATTGATTAAATAAATGTGATGAGGTCAAGTGGTTCACTTAGGGGCTAGCAATAGTCTCTGAGTGTCGATCACATCTAGGGTACCTCTCGGGGCGTGACAAACTTGGTATCGGAGCACAGAAATCAAGAGTCCTAGGGAGTCTATGAAGTCATGCCTAGTAGAGTCTTGTTTATGGGTGTGTTGTGTACCACACTTTATAAGAAGGAGGCTATAGGATATTAGGAATTGTTACACTTTTTCATATTCTGATTCGTGCGATAGAGTTAAACACAATGAAAAACTCTCTTCTGATTCGTGCACTATGCATTTGTAGAATTGCAACCATGCCTCCAAAAAGAGATGCTAGAGGAAGAGTGCATCCTGCTAAGCAGAATGTTAACCAAGCTGAGTCCTAAAGTCAAGATGAGCCCATAGGCCCAGCAATCACTAAATAGCCACCATTGGCCCAAGGTATGATAGCACCGATTGTTAGATAAGGAGCAAACAGATAGGATACTCCAGACACATCAAACATTTGTGAGTTCTTGAGGATGAACCTACCTAATTTCAAAGGGTCTACACCCAATGAGGACCCAGCTAACTACATTGATGAGCTTTAGAAGGTGTTTTAGGTGATGCATGTGACTGATGTTGATAGCGCTGAGTGGGTTACCTACCAGCACAAAGGTATTGCCAAACTGTGGTTTTACCATTGGAAGAAGAATAGAGTAGAGGGATCCCCCACTCTGACTTGGATAGTATTTGAGAAAGCTTTCTTCGGGTGTTTCTTTCCAAAAGCTGAGAGGAAACCAAGGTAAGAGAGTTCTTGAACATGAAACAGGGCTCTATGACTGTGCAGGAGTATGAAATTATGTTCACCCGGTCATCCTGCTATGATCTGAATATGGTTGCAGATATAAGGGAGAGGATGGGTTTGCATGCTGATCGGCTGAATAGGGGACGAAAAACAATGGGAGTGGAGCTATGCTTGTGAGTACTATGGATATTGGAAAGCTGATGACTTATGTGCAGCAAGCTGATGAGAAGATTCAGTGGGACAAGGAAGAGTACAAAAATAAGAGTGCTAAAACATCCAGCCATGATGTTGGGAAGAGGGGGAATGGGTATGCTAACAGATTTCAGTCACGGCCAGCGCCATTATCTGCTAGTGCACCTGTGCCCAAAAATAGAAATGAACAGAGGTATCAAAATTTAGGGCTGAAGGATCTTAGTTGCAAGCTAGTGTGGCTTAAGGTTCATAAGGTAAGCCACCATGTAGTAAGTGCGGCAGGTTGCACTTGGAAAAATGTCGTGAGGGAAGTGATCCATGTTATAAGTGTAGCCAACTGGGTCACATTCAAAGGGATTTTCCAAAGTGGGCTAGAAAGGCTCGATCTTTTGCACCAACCCCACCAGCTAGAGGAAATCAGAAGGGTGCTACTTCTGGCACAAGTGGAGCTACAAATTGTTTATATTCCATGGGTAGTTTCCAAGATCAAGAAAACTCCCCAGATATTGTGGCAGGTGCAATTCCAATCTTTACTCTTGATTGTTACGTTTTGATGGCTCCTGGGGTCGCATTATCATTTGTGTCACCTTATGTGTATTGTAGATTTTGAATTCTTCTTGAGTGTTTGCTTGAGCCTTTCTCTGTTTCCACCCCTGTTGGTGAGTCTATTCTAGCCGAGAAGGTTTATAGAGATCGTGTAGTATCCGTCCACTATAGGGATACCCTTGCTGATTTAGTAGAATTAGAGATAATTGATTTTGATGTGATCCTTGGAATGGATTGGCTTCATGCTTGCATTTCCATCATTAATTATGGGACCCGAATCGTTAATTCCCGAATAAACTGATCCTAGAGTGGAAGGGAAATTCTGTTGCACCTAAGGTAAAGTTTATCTTATACCTTAGGGCTAAAAGCTAATCTCTAAAGACTGTATCTATAACCTTGTGCGAGTTAAGACTAATGATGTTGAGCATCCTACTCTTGAGTCCGTCCCAATTGTGAATGAGTTTCTTGAAGTGTTTCCTGAGGATTCACCTGCAGTCCCTCTAGATAGCGAAACTGACTTTGGAATTGATATTCTCCTCGAAACCTAACGTATCTTGATCCCACCTTATAGGATAGCCCCCGTTGAGTTGACAGAATTGAAAGAGTAGTTGAAAGATTTGTAAGATAAGGGCTTCATTAGGCCAAGTGTTTCTCCTTGGGGTGCTCCTGTTAAATTCGTGTGAAAGAAAGATGGGTCCCTCAAAATGTGTATTGATTATAAGCAACTGAATAAGGTCACAATAAAGAACAAGTATTCTCTCCCTAGGATAGATGACTTATTTAACCACCTTCATGGTGCCTCCTATTTCTCAAAGATACACCTTTGATCTAGTTACCATAAGTTGAAGCTGATGGAACGTGACATCCCGAAGACAGCCTTTATGACTCGATATGGCCATTTGAGTTCTTAGTCATGTCTTTTGAGATGACTAATGCACCTGCAACCTTCATGGATTTGATGAATAAGGTATTAAGACAGAACCTTGATATGTTCGTGATCGCATTCATTGATGATATTTTGGTGTATTCGAGAGATAAAGAGTAACATGCCAATCACCTCAAAATCACCCTCTAGACTCTCAAAGACCATGAGTTGTATGCAAAATTTTTGAAGTGTGAATTTTGGCTTATGTCTGTGGCTTTTCTAGGCCATATTGTCTTGAGTGATGGTATTCGAGTAAACACACAAAAGATTGAGGCAGTTAAAAACTGGCCCAGATCAACCTCTTCGAGTGATACAAGAGGTTTCTTGGGGTTGGTGGGCCATTATCGTAGATTTGTTGAAGGATTTTCATCCCTATCCTCACTATTGACTAGATTGACTCAGAAAAAGGTCAAGTTTCAATATTTTAAGAGCTAAAAATAAGACTGACTGCTACACAAGTTTTGACCTTGCCTGATGGGATAAAGGACTTTGTGATATTTTATGATATGTCTAGGGTTGGATTGTATTGATCCAGAGAGGAAAGTGATAGCTTATGCTTCTAGATAGCTTTAGGTTTATGAGAGGAACTACCTAACCTATGATCTTGAGTTGGCAGCGTGGTGTTTGGACTTAAACTTTGGCACCATTACTTATATAGAGTACATGTGGATATGTTTACTAACCATAAGAGCTTCCAATACATCTTTAGTCAGAAAGAGCTCAACCTGTGGCAGAGAATATAGTTGGCGCTACTCAAGGACTATGACATGAGCATTCTCTACCACCCAAGTAAAGCTAACATTGTTGTTGACGCTCTTAGCTGGTTATCGCTGGGTAGTATTGCCTATGTTGAGGAACGAAAGAAGAATCGGCTAAGGAACTGTACAAATTGGCTCGATTATAAGTTCAACTCGAAGAGAATGATGAAGGAGGAGTTAATGTCCAAAATGTGTTTGCTTCATCTTTAGTGGCAGAGGTGAAAGAAATGCAAGACCAAGACCTCATTCTACTTCAGTTAAAGGAAGCCATCCATAAACAGAAGATGATGGTTTTCTCCAAAGAGGGAGATGGTGCATTGAGGTACCAAATTAGATTGTGTTTTCTGAATGTTGATGGTGTTTGAGATAGAATTATGCTGAAGCCCACAACGCTAGATATTCCATTCATCTTGGATATACCAAAATGTACCATAACTTGAGGGAAGTCTATTGGTGGAGTGGAATGAAGAGGGACATTGTGGAGTTTGTTTCCAAGTGCCCAAACTATCAACGGGTTAAAGTTGAGCATTGAAAGTCGAGTGGATTAGCTCAAAACTTTAAGATTCCCAAATGCAAGTGGGAGATGATCAATATGGATTTCATTATCTGCCTGTCAAGGTCAGAAAAGTAATAAGATTCAATTTGGGTGATTGTGGATAGGATGACTAAATCAGCTCACTTCTTAGCAGTTAAGACGACTAACACTACAGTAGAGTATCTCAAGTTGTACATCTGTGAGATTGTGAGGTTGCATGCAGTTCCCTTGTCCATTATCTTGGATACAAGAACTCAATTCACCTCCCAATTTTGGAGATCTTTTCAGAAAAGATTGGGTTCGAAGGTGAATCTTAGCACAGTCTTTCATCCCCAGAAGGATGGCGAGGCGGAGCATACCATTCAAACATTGGAGGACATGTTGAGGGCATATGTCCTTGACTTCAAAGGTAATTGGGATGATCACCTACCCTTTATTGAGTTACCATATAATAATAGTTACCATGCAAGTATTTAGATGCCTCCTTATTAGGCTTTGTATGGGAGGAAATGTAGATCACCAATTGGGTGGTTTAAAGTGGGCGAGCCAAGTTTATTAGACCTGATCTTGTTCATCGATTGATAGAGAAGGTAAAGGTTATTAGAGAAAGGTTGAAGACTACACAAAGTAGCAAGAAATCTTACACTGACGTAAGAAGAAGAGACTTAGAGTTTGAGATGGGTGATAGGGTGTAACTAAGATATCACCCATGAAGGGTGTCATGAGATTTGGGAAAAAGGGGAAGTTGTCCTTATTATGTTGGCCCCTATCAGATTGTGAAGAGGCTTGGTAAGGTTGCCTATGAGTTAGAGTTGCCTTCTGAGCTAGATGTGATTCATCCAGTTTTTCACATCTCGTTGCTGAAGAAAAGATTGGGAGATCCTTCATTAGTAGTCCCCATTGATAGTATTAAAGTGAAAGATAAACTATCCTATGAAAAGGTTCCAGTCCAAATCCTTGACCGTCAGATTCGCAAATTGAGGACTAAAGAGATAGCCTCGTCAAAGTTTTGTGGAGGAATCAATTTTTGTTGAGGAATCCACATGGGAAGCTGAGAAAGATATGAAAGCTAAATACCTGCATTTATTAATGCCTGATGATGAGAATGTTGAAGGCAGTGTCCTTACTCTTGATTTGAATCTATTTGCCTATCCTTGAGTTGATTTGTCTATTCTTGAATCTAAATCGTGATTGTTTAGCTTGTTGACGGGTTAATAGTTTAATTGGAGATAGTCTTGACATTTATTCATGCCTTGAGTCCATTGTTTACTCTTCATTCAAGGACAAATGATCCCAAGGGGGAGATAATGTTAAACCCGGTAAAATTATCAAAATGCCCCTAGAAGAGAGACATTCGCATAACGCATTATCCTAAACCTTTTTGGCAAATCTGAGGTTGGAAATGTGATAAGCACAAAGAATTATGTGGTAAATTGGTCCTGGTTGACTTTTAGAGCAACTGGATCAAAAGATAATTTTTTGAAGCGAAAATGCAATTCCACAAAAGTGCGCGACATGTCAGCGTCGCGGACATGTCCCGGAGTTGTGGTAGACTTGCACTTAATTTTAGTCTTATTATTTTCTATGGGATTAGAAAATCCATCAAAAATGAATTTACCTAAAATTACACATACAACAGATTTGACAAACACAATTTATGTGTTATTTTATAGAAAAATAGTTTCTCAACGCGTTTTAAGTTTTCCGTCGAAAATGAACTGAAGTGCGACAAGTCCACATCAAAGACTTTCCCCATTTTGGTACTTGATGATCAGTTTTAAAATCAAGAGCATACTAATCCTTTTCCCACTAATCATAGACTAAAACCCTGCCGTTTTGATGTCGTTTTCAACCCTATACCAGTTCCTATGCGTGAATTTTCAATCAATTACACTAGTTCATCTTAAGAACTAGTGTTAAGGAGAAAAGAGAAGGCTAGGGTTCAAGAGGATTGAGGCTAATTTCTTGCAAATTGGATTGTCTATCTCCATCCCAGGTATGTAAAGCTAACCTAAAACATGGAATTGTTCTTCCATATGCCCCCATTAATGGTAGAAAGAAGATTGTGAGAGTCTTGAGCCCCTACGCATGTTCTTAAATAGTTTTCTTAAAACTTATATCTATATTACATATTTTCATATGTTGATGATCATCACAAACTTGATTTACTAAACAAATGCTTTTACATGAGTATTTTCACAAACCCTATATATTACTTCATAAAGATTGCATAAATGAACATAGGGATTGAGTCTGGAGCCTTGGCTTGAGATTGTGGATTGTGATTGTGATGTGAGCATGATGATCTATTGATAGAATTTGATAGTCTTGTGAGTCTTCATAAATGACTTCTAAAGATCGGTCTAGTTGAGAGTCTCCATAATGTTTGGTCTAGACTCCTTTTGAAAGACATGAGTGAGAGTTGACAAGATGATTGATAGGCCAAAAGGCTCGATTGTGACAGAATAGATGGATTGATTTGAGTCCATATGAGACTTCTTGATTTGATTGATTCAGATTGATTATCTTATGAGAATTGAGTCATGGGAGGAGTACCGAGCACCGAATTGAGTAAGAGTATGTCCAACTCGAACTCAATCATACATCGCCAAACGTAGGTGAGGATTGAATCATTAAGTTGGATGTTTCCTCTTGATTGATAATTCCCAAAAATAACAAAGGACCACTTTCTGGTCCAGGGTGGTTCGATTCATTCTTTACCTTTGCAAGTACTGAATGGTTGTGGCAACGTCAACGGGATTGTTGTATGCTCACTGGCTCATAAGTTATTGTTGTCAGATAAGAGAATCTCCCGAATAGGTTCTATATTTATAGTTATTTGATTGGATTGTATTGATGGGTCATTATCTACTCTTTATTCTTACTTTAGATAGACATTTGACGTCTTGATTGAGTTCCTTATGTCTTGATTTGAGTTATCTTAGTTGATAGTATTCTACCTCGATGCATGTTCTATTAAGCCATTTTACATACTCGTACATTCTACGTACAAATGTCTATTTGGACTGCATCAATTTATAATGCAGAGATAGGTACTAGAGATCATTGATAGGTGCACTGTTGAGGATCTATTGCAGTTAGCTGAATTGGTGAGCCCTCCCCTACCTCCAGAGGATACTTATTTATACTTTTCATCTTTCCTTTAGAGGTAGACTTTATATTTTCTTATTTTGGATTTGAGGTAGTCATGGGTCTGTCATTGGAACCATTGAATAGTTGATAGAGGCTTCATAGACTAGAGTGTGATTGCTTTCCAATTGAATATTTATTTTGGGCTGGTTTCTTTCCTACTGGTCTTATTCATTTGACTAGACTTTTATCTATTGAGATTGTCCACCTTCTTCTATCTTTAGTCTTCCTCTGATGTATATATATTGATTAAATGAGTGTGATGAGGCCAAGTGGTTCACTTAGGGGCTAGCAATAGTCTTCGGCCACGTCCGAGGTACCTTTCGGGGCGTGATAGATACAGATGGAATCCAGAAGGATCCAAGGATGCCAATGCTCACCACTAGTTTTAAATAGGACAACTGCACCGGAGTAGTCAACACATCATAGGCCGATGAGTATAAACAGTAAATAAAGCATGGCTAAGGTAAAATATAACACCCATAATGCCTAATAATAAGAGTTGAGCCTATATGTGGATAATGGTAGAAGTAATTAGAACTGGGCGATAGGTAGTGATGTATGTGGGTGTAAGGACCTAAACTCTATGTTTATACGCCAACTAGACCCCCATAATCCTAGAAGGTACAACCACATACCTAAACAGAGTATATGGTTTAAGGGTCAGCGGTGGTAAGGTTGAACTAAACTCGTAATCCAACTGTGTACATGGAGTCATCGTCTTGCCAAACTAATCTAATTTAGCCTCTATCCCCAATTGTATACCCTGACTTGGCCTCTAACCAAACTATAGCTTGGCCTCTAACCGAGGGTACGACCTAGCCTTTAACCAAGCTATGTCCTTGCCTTTATTAGGATAAGGTCAGGCATGGCCAATGGTCTGCCTTGTACCTTAGGCCTGGACTAATCCAAAACGCTCTTCATTAGTATTGCCATTAATGGTATAGCATCTACTATATGGGTTTAGACTCTACTACATTAGTGTAGCCTCTACTACAATGCTATAGACTCTATTATATTGGTATAGCTTCTACTATACAACCTCTAATTCGGGATATACAAAACATAGTTAGTCCTCATCTATACATTGCTTAGTGAGAGGATGTATGCCCAATTACAAGAATGTTTTGGCCATTAACTGTATGGGTGGTACTTTAAGTTTAAGTATGACATCGTCGGTCACCCCCATATCTAAGCAGCAACTATCATATCGCGCGAACATCCCGAAATAGCCAGCCAATAGTATGAATAATTAGGTTCTCAAATTGTTATGGACTATCTAAGGCTCAATTTTACAAACTCTAGTCTGCTAGTCAGGTTTACAAGGACTTGCTCCTCTCAATTCACACTGCATGTAAGCATAGAACTCTACCGATCCTGACCAATGAAGGTTTAACGCATCATTAGGCTAACATGGACTAACACCGAGTATTCATTAGACAATTAGGACTAAGGAAGATAATCAGATGTGTGGCAGACAACAAAGTATATTAGTCTTAAAGGATCCTTAACAGGTGAAATAATCACTTTATCATCCCTAGAAAATCATAAATACAATAGGAAACTAGTATGCCACTCAAAAGCTCCCTAACCACGCCAACAGTATACACTCATATATATCAACTAGTAAAATCAGACTCATCATGTACGGCTTCTAACCCATCCCACTATTCATTAATCATTCAACCCATAATGAATTTACACATTCAACTCAGTCTAGAAGAGGGGAAGACCGTAGCCTACCTGATTGCTGATCATTGACATTTCTAATCACTCTACAAATGCATTAACTTTCCGAAAAAATCTCACAATGCTACCAAGATGTCAGAAATAGATTCATGGCGTCAACACAGTCATTTCGACACTAAAAGCATAGAAAATGGACTTAAACCAATATCGAGACTAAAAAGCGAGAAGGCATTCCCATACTTGAATCCCACTCGAGCCTATATCTCAAATTTGGGCTCAATTTGATACTTAAAACAATACAAAACAAGTCAAGAACGCAAAACATTTCTTTTCAGAAAACATATAATAAAACAGCAGGCTCAACAACATTTTTACCTCAAATGCAGCTCAATCAACAAATTTTGGCAATACCATAGTGTGCGCCTCTAGAAGACACACAGAATAGACCTAAATTTCTATAAAATCTAATACAATATGACTAAGAAATTACATTCTGAAGTTTTCGATAATCCATAATAATATATAGCAACAAAACAAAAATATTTACCTTGATGGTGTGCCAAATGAAGTTTATGACACTTACACGACATTCCTCTAAAGAATAACACAAGTTAGCCCTTTGAATCAGTGAAATCGGCCTCCAGATGATAAAATCATCACATTTCCAACATTTTTCCTTCAACTTCGCGAATATGTAAGTACATACATATTTATGTTGCCTCACACTTCTTCACTGTGATCTCGGGCCTAAGGGTTGCGATCGAAGGCCTAAGACCCATGATCACAAAGCGTTACCAACAAGACCATCGCAATTGTGATGGCCAAGGGTTAGGATTGAGATGACCAATCCAACCTGCACCAGATTTCACCTGATTTCAAATATCTCAATAGCGTGCTTGAAATTCATTTAGAATTTGATTTACACAAATAAACTATGTAACTATACCAAATTTGACGTTCTAGATCCAATGGCATAATCAAATGTTTCATAAGAGATCATTATGATCAAATATGGGTCCCTCTTCCCAAGTATATAATTACTAAAGGTCAAACGAAAGGTCAAAAGCCTATTTGAGCACCCAAAAGCCTCAAAAATCAAACGAAAGGTCATTCTAGACAAAACACAATATTTTAGAGCTAACTTTGCCGTCAAAATTTCCATTTGAGCATGGTGATGTTGACTAAAGTCAAATATTAGCCTATTCTTAAGGTTGAAATGCAAAACTTGGCATAAATTAACACCGAAAAACTTGGTACTCTAACCAATCATGCTTCTAGCCAATTTTGATATTCCAGAGTTGATGGAATTGTCAGAATTCGTTTTTGAGGTAGTTTCGTCAAACTTTACTGGTAAACTCATTTTTCAACTTTAGTAGGCCCACCAAAATAGAAAATTGTACAACATCAAAATGAACGACCAGGACACCAAACTATTAGTGATAGGACATCATAAATGACTTGGGGTCGTTATAGGGACGCTCTAATCGATGCAAATAATATATAAAAATAGAAATGACCTGGAGGGTCATTACAACATCTACTACCAGCAAACTTTCGTCCATGAAAGTAAGGATAAGGGCACACCTGAGGATATAAATAGACTGGGATGCTACCTCAACAAGTCCCGCTTTGTCCGGGGTCACTTCCACTGGACTTTAACCATAGGTATATTTTTGGAGCGAAGCTCCCAGATATATCTTGATGATATGGCTACTTGCTCCTTAACAAATGCTAACTGGTCATCCAAATCAAAAGAGTCTTACTACAACACATGAGACTCGTCTGGCACATATCTGCGCAATATCCAAACATGAAAAACTAGATGTATAGCTAAAAATACTAGAGGCAATGTTAACTCATAAGCAACAACACCAACTCTCTTTAGAATCTCAAATGGCCTAATATGCCGACAGCTAAGCTTACAGTAGCCTAACCACTACAAGTCTATAATACCTCATTTCTAAGGGCCACTAGTGTCTCATCCTATTGCGTTGTAGCGCAGATCTGATCAAATAAGGAAGATTGAGCCCTAATATATGCTAATAGCAATTTAAAACTTGAAATATCAAATTGTACCAAACCATTAGCCAAGGAACGAATGTCCAAAGCCAAAGGTCACTCCTCAATACGTATTTAAGATAGGTTGCCCATACTGGCCATCTTGTGACTCAAGGTATTTGCTAATACGTTTACTCTAATCGACTGATACACAATAAAGAGATCTTAATTAACTAGCACCTCAATCCATTATGTCTGCCTGGAATTGAAGTCTCGCTTGCTCATAATATACTATAGGTTGTGATAATCTAGATAAATCTCATAATAGATTCCATATAGATAATGCAGCATATCTTAAGCGCAAACTCTATATCATAAGGGGATTAGTTTCATTCATGGTCTCCCAACTATCTGGAGGCATAAGTAATAACTTGGCATCACTGTATCAAAACACATCCAGATCAATCCCGGAAGCATCACAATACATTGTAAAACCCTCATCCACAATTGGAAGATTCAGAATAGGAGTCGTAGTCAGCAACTTCTTGAGCCTCAAGAAGCTAGAATCACACTCCTTAG
Organism: Solanum rostratum; assembly: GCA_029948455.1. NCBI lineage: Eukaryota > Viridiplantae > Streptophyta > Magnoliopsida > Solanales > Solanaceae > Solanum > Solanum rostratum. Next base: position 54,014,017 of record CM057053.1, read on the forward strand.
ACCATACAAATGGAGAACCCTGGCGAGTAATTCGAGTGAATGGTGAAGTAATAGTGGAAAACCCCTACACAAATTGTGTCACGCCCCGGGAGGGTACCCTTGGCGTGGCCGGCACTCGAAGACTATTGCTAGTCCCCAAGCGAACCACCTAGTCTCATCACATCATTCAATCATACTTCTACTGATCAGCGGAAAGTATATGCAAGCAGTGGATACAGTTCATCTAAAGTTCTCAATATAATATAAGCAAAATAACGAAGGCTAGTAGAAAGAGCTAGCTCACAATATCAACATCAATGCTCGACACCGATCTATGAAGCCTCTATTACTAAATCATGTGGTGCCAATGACAGACCCATGGCTACCCAAAAACAAAATAAGATAATAGTCCAATCCTAACTCTAAAGCATGATGAAATAAAATAATGGTTCCTTCGGAGTAGGGGAGGCTCACCAAATCAACTTCGGATCTCTGATCTTCAACGGAGCGCCTGTTGAGGATCTCTAGTACCTGCCTCTACATCATAAAACGATGCAGTCCAGAGTGGACGTCAGTACTTGGAATGTACTGGTATGTAAAATAGCTGAATGAAACAGAAACCGGTAGAAAATATGGAAAATAATATCAAGTCAAAATAGACATCATAATCACATTAACCGCCAGCTTGCCTGTCTGCGAAAAAGTACAGAGTGGGCAAGTGAAACATCATTATCTCAGACTCATCAAAGTCTCAACTCATCACATGGATCATCTCAGAGGAGTTCACCCCCCCCCCCCTCTCATCACATCTCATCTAGACTCAGAATAAGGTACGAATTTTTCCCGGGAGTTTCTCTTAACCGACAACACTCACTTATGAGCCAGTGAATGTACAACACTCACCCTGATGTTGCCACAGTGGTCCCAAACTTGCCAGGTAAGGAACACTGGATCCCATATCAATATACCCGACATGGAATCAAACTGAACAGATCCTCTATTGCTTTCAGGGACTGTTAAACCTCGAGGGAAACCATATGTATGTATGTGATGGTTTAAGCCTCTCCTACGTTTGGCGACGTAGTTAATGAGTTCGAGTGGGACTCACTCCTGCTCATTTCGGTGCTCAATACTCCTCCTGACTCAATGCTCATAAAATCAACTTCAACCAGTCTCATAGGGATTCACTCCCCGTCAACGACTACCAGTCTCATAGGGACCCACTCCCCGTCCACGACTGATATTTCACCGGGACCTTGGCCCTTTCATCAATTATCTCATAGGGACTTTCACCCTATCATCAAACATCTCATAGGGATTTTAACCCTATCATCAATATCTCATAGGGACTTTAACCCTATCATCAACACCTTCTCAATGACCCAAGAGTATATAACAGTCATTAGGAAACAAGTGAATAAACACACCGGTAGAGTTCATTTATAGAGACTCATACAACAATCAAGATTTCATCAACTCATCATCACAGTCAACAATCCCAATGCAAGGCTCTAGGTTCAAGTCTTAAATTCAGTATGCATGCTCTTCAAAATAGTCATGTAGGGTTATGCAAATTCCACGAAGGTGTTCAATTTAAGAGAACAAATAGTATGATGATCATCAACATAGAAAACATGTAATTTCAAATATCATTTTCAAGAAAATCCATTAAAGAAATCATACATGTAGATTCTTCAATCATCAATTCATCTATGACCTCTATGGGGCACATGAGAGAACAATCCCATGTTTTAGTTTAGCCTTACATACCTGTGATGCACTGTTCAACCGGGTGATGTCGAGGATTCTCTTCTCGTGTTCCTCACCCCAAGCCTTTCTCTCCTCTCCTCAAGCCCTATCCTTGTTAGATTTTAGAATAGGACTTAGAATAGGTTTTGTTAGGCTCTTTTCGTGTAGAAACGACCTTACTAGCCGTGTATTAGTGTTTAGGAGAGGTTAGGGATTGACCGAAATGCCCCTCGAAATCAATTAGAAATTTTTAGTTCAGAATTTACACGGTCCGCGACGCGGACCTATCGCGCACTGTGTATTTTTGGAAAACGTATTCTTAAACGAGTTTTCTCCATCCCGTCGAAAATCTGGAAAAATACATAAGTGTCCCTCCGCGGCAGGTGCGCGTCGCGCCTCTGTCGCGGACAGTCACTGTTTTGTGACTTGGATCGAAAATTTATCTTTCGATCGGGTCGTCCTTAAATTCGACTCGGACCATTTTCTCACTCCATTTTTCATGCTGATCACGAATCCGGTCTCGGATTTGCCATACGAACCCCGGAAGATGCATTACGCGCGTACCCTCACTCTAGGGGCCTTTCGATAAATTTACCGGGCATCTCCCCCTTGGGATCATTCGTCCTCGAATGAGGAGTGGAGGTGGGCATTAAGGCACGAATAGACTTACGACTCATTCCCACACTCAATTCAATAATAGTAAGTCAGATACAAGAATAGGATACTTAGCTTAGTGAAGAGCAAGGATTTACCTTCAGTGCTTTCACCATCAGTTGGCACGAACAGGTGTGGATACTTTGCCTTCATCTCCTCCTCAGCTTCCCATGTGGCTTCTTCAACGAATTGATTCCTCCACAGGACTTTGACTGAGGCTATTTCTTTGTTCCTTAGTTTACGAATCTGACGATCAAGAATTTGAACCGGAACCTCTTCGTAAGATAGGTTATCCTTCACCCCAATTCTATCAACAGAGATCACCAAGGCCGGGTTTCCCAAGCATTTCTTTAGCATAGATACATGGAACACCGGGTATACCCCATCTAGCTCGGAAGGCAACTCTAGCTCGTAGGCCACCTTCCCAATTCTCCTTACGATTTGATAGGGTCCAACATAACATGGACTCAACTTTCCCTTCTTCCCAAACCTTAGGACACCCTTCATAGGTGACACCTTCAAGTACACCCAATCATCTACTTCGAACTCCAAATCTCTTCTCCTCACGTCAGTGTAAGATTTTTGGCGACTCTGGGCAGTCTTTAACCTCTCTCTAATGACCTTGACCTTCTCCATCGACTGGTCAACAAGATCAGGTCCAATGAGCTCCGCTTCTCCAACCTCAAACCACCCAATGGGCGATCTACACCTCCTTCCATACAAGGCTTCATAAGGAGCCATTTGGATGCTCGCATGATAACTATTGTTATATGCAAATTCAACCAGAGGCAAATGATCATCCCAATTCCCTTTGAAATCAAGGACGCAAGCTCTCAACATATCCTCTAGTGTTTGAATTGTACGCTCCGCCTGACCATCCTTCTGTGGGTGGAAAGCCGTACTCAGGTTCACCTTAGTACCCAAGCTTTTCTGAAATGACCTCCAGAATTGGGAGGTAAATTGAGCTCCTCTGTCCGTGATGATGGACAAGGGGACTCCGTGCAACCTCACAATCTCCTGGATGTACAACTTGGCATACTCTTCGGCAGTGTTCGTTGTCTTGACTGCCAGGAAGTGAGCTGATTTAGTTATTCTGTCCACTATCACCCATATCGAATCATGTTGCTTTCGAGACTTTGGAAGCCCAGTGATAAAGTCCATATTAATCATCTCCCATTTCCACTCCGGAATTTCAAAGTTCTGAGCCAATCCACATGGCCTTTGATGCTCAACCTTCACTTGTTGGCAATTTGGGCATTTCGAAACGAACTCCGCGATGTCTCTCTTCATTCCATTCCACCAATAGACCTCCCTTAAGTCATGGTACATTTTGGTGGAGCCAGGATGAATGGAATATCTAGTGTTATGAGCTTCTTCCATGATTCTGTCTCGTATGCCATCAACATCTGGAACACACAATCGACTCTGATATCTCAACACTCCATCTTCCCCTTTGGAGAAGACCATCACCCTTTGATTTTGGACATCCTCCTTCAATTGGAATAGGACAGGGTCTTGGTCTTGTTTTTCCTTCACCTCCACCACTAACGAGGAAGCAGACCCGTCCTGGACATTAATTCCTCCTTCGTTGTTCTCTTCGAGTCGGACTCCTAATCGAGCCAACCGGTGCACGTCCTTGGCTAACTCCTTCTTTCCTTCCTCCACATGGGCTGTGCTACCCATTGATAATATGCTAAGAGCATCAGCCACGACGTTAGCTTTACCTGGGTGGTAATGTATGCTCATGTCGTAATCCTTGAGCAATTCTAACCACCTCCTCTGTCGCAAGTTGAGTTCCTTTTGGCTAAAAACATACTGTAAGCTCTTGTGGTCAGTGAACACATCCACATGCACTCCATACAAGTAGTGCCGCCAAATTTTAAGTGCGAACACCACTGCTGCCAACTCGAGGTCGTGGGTTGGGTAGTTTCTCTCATGAACCTTGAGCTGCCTGGAAGCATAAGCTATCACTTTCCCCCTTTGCATTAATACACATCCCAATCCAACCATCGAGGCATCACAATAGATTACGAAGTCTTCGGTCCCGTCGGGTAGAGTTAGGACCGGTGCAGTAGTTAACCTTGTTATCAATTCCTGGAAACTCCTTTCACATTTTTCGGACCACTGGAATTTGACCTTTTTCTGAGTCAATTTGGTCAGTGGCGCGGATAGGGAAGAAAATCCCTCCACGAACCTGCGGTAGTAGCCTGCCAGCCCCAAGAAACTTCTGATATCAGTTGGAGTGGTCGGTCGGGGCCAGTTCTTAACCGCCTCAATCTTTTGGGCATCCCCTCGAATACCGTCACCGGAAACCACGTGGCCTAGGAAGGCCGCTGACTCACGCCAGAATTCACATTTAGAGAACTTTGCATACAACTCATGGTCCTTAAGAGTTTGGAGGACCACTCTGAGGTGGTTAGCATGCTCCTCCTCACTCCTTGAATACACCAGAATGTCATCGATGAACACAATCACAAACAAATCAAGATATGGCTTGAACACTCTATTCATCAAGTCCATAAAGGCGGCAGGTGCATTCGTCAGTCCGAAGGACATGACCAAGAACTCAAAATGGCCATATCTAGTCCTGAAGGCTGTCTTTGGAACGTCACGCTCCCTCACCTTCAACTGATGGTAGCTAGATCTAAGGTCTATCTTGGAGAAGCAAGAGGCGCCCTGAAGTTGGTCAAACAAATCATCTATCCTTGGGAGGGGATATTTGTTCTTTATCGTGACCTTGTTCAGTTGCCTATAATCGATACACATTCTGAGAGACCCATCTTTCTTCCTCACGAATAAAACAGGGGCACCCCATGGTGAAACACTTGGCCTAATGAAGCCCTTTCCCAGCAAATCTTTTAATTGCTCTTTCAATTCTTTTAACTCAGCGGGGGCCATTCTGTAAGGTGGGATCGAAATAGGCTGGGTATCTGGAAGAACATCAATCCCAAAGTCAATCTCCCTATCAGGAGGGACTCCGGGCAGATCATCAGGAAAGACTTCTGGAAACTCGTTGACAACCGGAACTGACTCAAGAGTTGGGGACTCAACATCATCAGATTTCACTCTCACCAAGTGATAGATACAGCCTTTGGAAATTAACTTCCGGGCTTTAAGATATGAGATAAACCTCCCCCTAGGTGTCACTGAGTCACCCTTCCACTCTAGAACTGGTTCATATGGAAATTGGAACTGAACCGTTCGGGATCTACAATCCACAGAGGCATAACAGGCGTGAAGCCAATCCATGCCGAGGATCAAATCAAAGTCAACCATTTTTAACTCGATCAAATCAATAATGGTGTCCCTATGATGGATGGATACTACACAAGCTCTATAGACTCTTTCAGCTCGAATCGACTCACCCACCGGAGTAGAAACATCAAAGGGTTCAAGAAGACTCTCGGGGGTTTTATCAAATTTACTGGCCACATAAGGAGTTACAAACGACAATGTGGCACCAGGATCCATCAAAACATAACAATCAAGAGTAAAGACTCGGATCATACCCGTCACGACGTCTGGAGAATTTTCCTGGTCTTGGCGACTCCCCATATTATACAAGCGGTTTGTGGCCCCGCCTGCACCTGACGTAGTGGCCCTTGGGTTCCCTCTAACCGGTGGGGCCGATGCCGCAGACTGAGCCTGGCTAGCCCGCTTTGGACAATCCTTCTTGTAGTGGCCTACTTGGCCACACCCGAAGCATGCGTCATTCTTATCACGACATCTCCCCCAATACACCTTCCCACAGTTATCACACTGTGGTCTACTCTGAGAACCTTGAGCCACACTAGCTTAGGACTGAGGTCCGTGGTTCCCTGTATTCCGGAACCTCTGATCATACGGGCCTTTAGGCACAGGTGCGCTAGCAGCTGAGGGTGCTGGAAATCGATTCCCATTACCCCTCCTTCCACCTTCATGGCTGGATGTCTTAGCTCTCTTGCGCTTGAACTCTTCCCTGTCCTGTTGTCTTTCTTCGTCAGCTTGCTGCACGAATGTCATCAGTCGCCCGATGTCCATGTCACTCACAAGCATAGCTCCTCTTCCATCTCTCTTGGGTCCTCTGTTCAACCCATCTACATACATTCCCATCCTTCCCCGCATGTTAGCAACCATGTCTGGGGCATAGCGGGATAGTTGCGTAAATTTCAATCCATACTCCTGCACGGTCATGGAGCCCTGTTTCAAATTCAGGAACTCCCTCACCTTAGCCTCTCTTTTCTCCCTTGGGAAAAAGCGTCCCAAGAAAGCCTCTTCAAATACCGCCCAAGTTACATATGAAGCATCGTCCCCTTGGCCCTTCTTCCATTGGTCGAACCACAGCCTGGCCACCCCTTTGAGTTGATAGGCAGCCAATTCAACCCTATCAGCATCAGCCACGTGCATCACTTGGAACACCTTCTCAAGTTCCTCCATATAGTTCTCGGGGTCTTCAGTAGATGCTGACCCCGTGAACTCGGGCGGGTTCATCCTCAGAAATTCTCGGACTCTAGAGGTGCCATGAGAGTCTGTCCCACCCGCACCTTGCCTCACAGCAGGTGCTGCGACAGCCTGGGCCAAAGTTTGAATGGCTTGGCGTAGCTCAGCAGTCGAGATCTCAGCTTGAGGAGGTTGCCCAACAGGGACAGCTAGATCCACGGGCCCCTCGGGTACTTGAGGCTCAGGTGGGTTAACAGCTTGCCTGGCAGGACGTCCCCTTCCTCTGACAGCTCTTCTGGGAGGCATGTTATCGATTCTGCACGTGTAACGCACGAATTAGAGGATAGTTTTCATAGAGTTCAACTCTATCGCACGATTTAGAATAAGAAAGAAGTGTAACCATTCCTAATGTCCCATAGCCTCCTGCTTATGAAGTGTGGTCGACAACACACCCATAAACAAGACTCTACTATACACGGCTTCATAGACTCCCTAGGACACTTGAACTCTGTGCTCTGATACCAAGTTTGTCACGCCCCAGGAGGGTACCCTTGGCGTGGCCGGCACTCGAAGACTATTGCTAGTCCCCAACCGAACCACCTAGTCTCATCACATCATTCAATCATACTTCTACTGATCAGCGGAAAGTATATGCAAGCAGTGGACGCAGTTCATCTAAAGTTCTCAATATAATATAAGCAAAATAACGAAGGCTAGTAGAAAGAGCTAGCTCACAATATCAACATCAATGCTCGACACCGATCTATGAAGCCTCTATCACTAAATCATGTGGTGCCAATGACAGACCCATGGCTACCCAAAAACAAAATAAGATAATAGTCCAATCCTAACTCTAAAGCATGATGAAATAAAATAATGGTTCCTCCGGAGTAGGGGAGGCTCACCAAATCAACTTCGGATCTCTGATCTTCAACGGAGCGCCTATTGAGGATCTCTAGTACCTGCCTCTACATCATAAAACGATGCAGTCCAGAGTGGACGTCAGTACTTGGAATGTACTGGTATGTAAAATAGCTGAATGAAACAGAAACCGGTAGAAAATATGGAAAATAATATCAAGTTAAAATAGACATCATAATCACATTAACCGCCAGCTTGCCTGTCTGCGAAAAAGTACAAAGTGGGCAAGTGACACATCATTATCTCAGACTCATCAAAGTCTCAACTCATCACATGGATCATCTCAGAGGAGTTCACCCCCCCCCCCATCACATCTCATCTAGACTCAGAATAAGGTACGAATTTTTCCCGGGAGTTTCTCTTAACCGACAACACTCACTTATGAGCCAGTGAATGTACAACACTCACCCTGATGTTGCCACAGTGGTCCCAAACTTGCCAGGTAAGGAACACTGGATCCCATATCAATATACCCAACATGGAATCAAACTGAACAGATCCTCTATTGCTTTCAGGGACTGTTAAACCTCGAGGGAAACCATATGTATGTATGTGATGGTTTAAGCCTCTCCTACGTTTGGCGACGTAGTTAATGAGTTAGAGCGGGACTCACTCCTGCTCATTTCGGTGCTCAATACTCCTCCCGACTCAATGCTCATAATATCAACCTCAACCAGTCTCATAGGGATTCACTCCCCGTCAACGACTGCCAGTCTCATAGGGACCCACTCCCCGTCCACGACTGATATTTCACCGGGACCTTGGCCCTTTCATCAATTATCTCATAGGGACTTTCACCCTATCATCAAACATCTCATAGGGATTTTAACCCTATCATCAGTATCTCATAGGGACTTTAACCCTATCATCAACACCTTCTCAATGACCCAAGAGTATATAACAGTCATTAGGAAACAAGTGAATAAACACACCGTTAGAGTTCATTTATAGAGACTCATACAACAATCAAGATTTCATCAACTCATCATCACAGTCAACAATCCCAATGCAAGGCTCTAGGTTCAAGTCTTAAATTCAGTATGCATGCTCTTCAAAATAGTCATGTAGGGTTATGCAAATTCCACGAAGGTGTTCAATTTAAGAGAACAAATAGTATGATGATCATCAACATAGAAAACATGTAATTTCAAATATAATTTTCAAGAAAATCCATTAAAGAAATCATACATGTAGATTCTTCAATCATCAATTCATCTATGACCTCTATGGGGCACATGAGAGAACAATCCCATGTTTTAGTTTAGCCTTACATACCTGTGATACACTGTTCAACCGGGTGATGTCGAGGATTCTCTTCTCGTGTTCCTCACCCCAAGCCTTTCTCTCCTCTCCTCAAGCCCTAGCCTTGTTAGATTTTAGAATAGGACTTAGAATAGGTTTTGTTAGGCTCTTTTCGTGTAGAAACGACCTTACTAGCCGTGTATTAGTGTTTAGGAGAGGTTAGGGATTGACCGGAATGCCCCTCGAAATCAATTAGAAATTTTCAGTTCAGAATTTACACGGTCCGCGACGCGGACCTATCGCGCACTGTGTATTTTTGGAAAAGGTATTCTTAAACGAGTTTTCTCCATCCCGTCGAAAATCTGGAAAAATACATAAGTGTCCCTCCGCGGCAGGTGCGCGTCGCGCCTCTGTCGCGGACAGTCACTGTTTTGTGACTTGGATCGAAAATTTATCTTTCGATCGGGTCGTCCTAAAATTTGACCCGGACCATTTTCTCACTCCATTTTTCATGCTGATCACGAATCCGGTCTCGGATTTGCCATACGAACCCCGGAAGATGCATTACGCGCGTACCCTCACTCTAGGGGCCTTTCGGTAAATTTACCGGGCGTCACAAATTGTCTATAATACCCTACTGAACTAGAAAAACTTCTAACCTCAGTAACAAGTAGGCCTAGTCCAACCATTAATGGCCTCAATCTTAGTTGGGTCCACTATAAAGCCATCTTTGGATACCACATGCACTAGAAAAGCCACAGCTCTAACTAGAACTCACATTTAGAAAACTTCGCATACAATCGATTATCCCTCAATGTGTAAAGTACATTTATCAAGTGTTGGTCATGTTGTTATAAGCTCCAGGAGCATACCAGAATATCATCAATGAATACTATAACAAAGAAATATGGATACGGTTGGAAAACTCGAGTCATCAAGTCTATAAAGGTTGCAATAGCACTAAGAAACCCAAAGGATATAACAAGGAACTCATAATGGCCATAATGGGTCTAGCAAGCAATTTGAGGAATATTTGTAGCCCTAATCCTCAACTGGTGATAACCTGACCTCAAATCAATTTTGAAAATATAGAGGCTCCCTATTATTGACCAAAATAATCATCAATATGCGGCAAGAGATAACAGTTATTCACTGTCATAGTCAATGCACATAAGAGAGTCTTATCTTTCTTCTTAACAAACAGCACCCCAAGGAAACATACTTGGAATAATAAAACTATAATCTAGAAGACATTATACTTGAACACAAAGCTATTTAAGCTCTCCAGGAGCCACCCAATAAGGAGGAATAAAATTGCGCTTATTTTTTTACTCCAAATCTATGGAAACATCCAGATCCCTCTCTAGGTGTAGCCTAATATCTACTGAACCTAGTATAGTCTAGCACCCTCTGCAGTATCTTGCTGAGCAATAGGGGCTATATGCTCTACAAAAAGGCGGGTAGAGGTTGCATTAGTTGCACTAGCAACGTTAGAAATGGGACTAGTGCCTGTTGTGCACTCGAAAGAGTCGCAAGTAACTATGCAATGGTTGCATGGACTGCAAGTGTTATGATAGGGGTGACTATGTGCGGTGCTGCTGTGGGACTTTCTGGCTACGGGGAATAAAGGCATCCAGACGCTCCTCAACTGGTGCTGGGGAAGGGTCCTGATATGCAAAAGGTACTGCATCCCTGGATCTGCCTAAATTTCAACAATTGCGAGCCATAATTTTAAGAGAATGAACCAAGCAAGATACCAAAAGACCGACAATACAACGACATTAAATGATACAACCACAAATAAATTCCCTAACACATCTTGTAGCTTCCCAAGTACAAGTTACGAATGTCTATGCACACATCCGCAAGACTCTACTAGACGGTAGCTCTATACAAGTAAGATCTAATGCCCGGTAAAATTATAAAAATACCCCTAGAGGAGAGATATGTGCTTAGTGCGTCTTCAGATACTCGAATGGAAACTCCGAGGCCAGATTCGTGATCAGCACAAAATATTGAGTGGGGGGGGAGGTCTCGGTCGATTTTTAGAGTGACCGAGTCAAAAGACAATTTTTCATTCCAAAACGAGAAATAGTGAGAGTTCGCGATAGAGTCGCGTCACGGATCCATCACGAAAGATGGCTTATGTTTTTTCTAAATTTTTCGACAGGGTTGAGAAAACATTTTTCATCCTCAACAATTAAAGGTGTACTAATTTGATGTACCACATAAACATCAACAAAGTCCCCACCTTTCAATCTGTTAATAAATCTTAAGACATCCATATCACTATTTAACATGTGAAAACGATCTCTTTTATTAACTTTGTACCCAAATGTTTCAACTTTTTCAACTCCCAATTCATTAGCTAATTTATGAACAACATGATATGGAGCTCATCTACATCTACATCTATTTTTTCAGGATTAGTAATTCCATTTATATACTTGAGTCAAGGATCTGATAAAAAACAGCCTCCAAAATGCATTTGAAGTGTTATAATTGTTGAAGTCATATTGTTATCATGCCTGCAAAATCACAATCAGTAACTACTGACTGAATACAATAAAAAATCTCATTTTTTTACTTTAAACAAAAAGCCCTAATTTTTAAGTAATTTCTTACGAAATACAACAAAAGCCTATATAATAATACAATTGGACCACTAACAAGAATAAAATCTAATGGAATTGACAAACTTATACTTATTCGTAAGATGATTATTTGGAAAAAAAATCCTAAAATCTGACCATATTCACGGCAAATGTCATTGAAGGCATAAAACCTCTACAAAATGCTATTACACTCTGAAAGAAAGCAAACTCTTCTAAGAGAACAAAATATCAGCCAAGAGAACACTGCATGCAATTTTTTTTTTAAGAATCTAAGTTCAGAAACATACACATATTAATTCCAATGCGAAGTTAAAGCTTCTCAAATAAGCAGACAGCAAAAGGAGAAATCGATATGGAATAAAGTGTTGGAAGAGAGATCGGTTGTTCTTTGTATGTGGAAGAAGGTACTGGAAGGAAGAGCATCGACTGTGCCTTCTCCGTATGTGGAAGAAAGTGCGGGAAGAGAGAAAGATTTTCACACGTCATTTCCATACGTGGAATTATTAGATGACCTGAAAATTACATGTCATCATTTGAAACTCACGCACCAGGCCCAGGTAGAAAAAAGTGTTTAAAATGTACCTTTTAAGTGGGTACAAGGGTTTAGTTGGCAAAGTTTTAAGTATAAGGTCCTAGGTGACAAACGGGACCAAGTACGGGGCCCTATTAGGTCATTGGACAGTGAAAATAAATAATAATTGAAAGCATTATTACTTTTGCAAGTGTTCTGGTAACAAGCTAAGTTGATGTGCCACCAATGGAGAAATAAATTTTTTTTGGAGAACTTCAAAGGATAGGAACAAAGGGCATTCTTATAGCTTACCACTCTTGATATGCAAAAGTTCACCAATGAAGACCCTCAAGTACCTGTCATAATATGTCAGATATGAAAAACGTATGATTGCTGAGGTAAGAAAACAAACAGACTTCTTATATAAAAGGCCATATCCTAAGTGCTTTGGAGGATAATTAATACATTGTGTACATTGTATTAAATACTTCAAAAAATTATGAAATATACTTGAGTAAGTATAAGACTGAAGATGCATGCGTGAAAAAAAAAATTATGGTTGTCAAGTTCCTACACTATAAATGATAGACAATAGAATAGTTGAAACTCAAGTTCAAGAACTTCAACTTATTTTTCATGATTTTATTATTGAAGATATGGTGATTAATGATGCATTTCAAGTGGCTGTAAAAATTAAAAAGTTACTCCCTTGGTGGAGAGGCTTCAAAATAATCTAAAGCATAAGTACAAAGAGATGAGAATGAAAGATCTAGTAATTTGTCCTATTATTGAAGATGATGACAAAATAGCCAAGAAGAAGTTATGTGGAAATTCAATGATTATGGGAGCAAATATTGTTGAAGTGGCTCCTCTGGGTGATATGAAAAAAAGGTCCATTGGATAAAAGAAGGAGCAAGTCAAGAAAAATTTTAAGGGCAACTGCTATAATTATTAAAAAAAAAAAAATTAGCCATAAGGCTCTTAATTGTTGAGCCCAAAAAGGACAAGAATAAGGGTCAGTCAAACATGGTGAAAATGATGGACGATGTGAATGATCTACGTATTATGAAATCATAGTGAAATTTGATTGAAAATTCAAAAGAGTGTTTTTTTTTTTACCTACACTTTCATGGGACCTAATTAAGAGCTTTTATGAGAAATACTATAGCACCCATGATTAAAGGATATGAAAAGATACTTCTGAGTATGAATTCTAACAAGGTGCTAACTCTAAAAAATGTTCTTTTCTTTTCTGCAACTAGGAGGAATTTAATATAAACTGAATTACTCATCAAAAATGAATTCAAGTGTGTACTTGTTAGTCCGAAGTTATAATAGGCAAGAATGAGGGTTGTCTCATTGAGGACCTTTTCAAACTAAATACAATTATTGTTGGCAGTATTAAAACATTTTAGTTTCATATTATTTACTATAATCAAATATTTTACATATTCCTCTGAGACATGTCAACTACAAAATTTTGAGTATGTCATTGTGCCGGGATGCTATTGGCCAAGTTAGGGCAAAGAAAGCCATCCAATCAAAGTATTATCTAAATTTGAGTGTAATAAATCAAAATATGAAATCTATAGTGAATTTAAATTTGTTAAATATTCATATAAATTGATTGATTGAAATTAAAATTCTTTAAACTTAATCCACATAAAATATGTGATATGAAGTTAATACTATTACATGATGGAAGAAAGAATTTTATAACTTTTATTGACGACTGCACTCGATATTATTGCGTGTGCTTTCTTAATTATACAAATGAATAAATTGACGCATTTAAGAAACCGAACAATGAAGTTAAAAAAATAATTGAATAAAAAGATAAAAATTATAAAAAAAACGATAAGGGGTGAGAATACACATCTCTTTTCATAGAGATATATTTAGAACATAAAATTATTCATCAAATAATTGCCCCTTATACACCATAATTAAATGAAATTCTAAAAAAAATTGAATATTAAAGGATATGATGAATGTTTATTAATGAACTTTGATTTATTATAGAGCGTGTAGGAGAAAGCTATCCTTACAGCTAACTAAATACTCAATAGGGTTCTCTTATAATAGTACACAATTTATTTCATATGAGTTATGAAAAAGAAGAAAACTCAATTTAAAATATTTCAAAGTGTGAGAATTTTGGTAAAAATTGAAAAAAAAAGTGTGAATTGTGTTGTTATTGGTTATGCAACAAACAAAAAAATTAATCAATTTTTTTTTCCACAAATAAGAGAATTCCAAAATTTATGTTTACATGGTAAGTGAGATAAATAAATTTCTTTAAACATATTTATCCATATAAAATTAAATGAGAGTCATCAAGTGAAGATCTAAATCACCACAGAATGAACAAAATTAAGAGGATCAAGGGCATACCAAACTTCAAAAAGGACAGTTACTTTCTTTGGACCAGATTTGATGACATTTTTGTTTGAAATAAGTAGAAAACATTTAAAGCAACAATGCCTTCTTCTGAGTTGGTATGTAAAACGAAGCGGAAAATAGTAAGATTGAATCAATTTTGAATAATTATACATGAAAACTAATTAATCTTCCTTCTGGAAATAAACTTTTAAAATCAACATTGATATGGATCTTTGAAAAAAATTAAATAGCTTTTTTGACAAATATAAGACAAGACTCGTGATCAAAGGTCATAGATAAAAAAAAAGAGTGCTATGACTTTAATACATACTCATCGACAACGAGTGGTAATAGGTAGGGCAGAGAACATTATGTGCAACAACAAAAAAAAAAAATCTTATCACACACAATGAAGACCTAATACTGTGAAACAACTAATGTCTAGTAAAATTATTATTATTGACAATGTAAAGTTTAAAAATAATGTGCCGGATTCACTTTTAAAAGTCCTAGCTAGAGAGGCAATTAAAAGATCATCTAAGAAAATGAGTTTAAGATTTAGGACAAGTCATCATAGAGGTAATTCTATCCAAAAAATTAAAGATCTCAAAAGTTAAGTTCAAGAAAATCAAATAAAATTGTGACTCATTCTTTATACATTCATGAAATCAGGAGATGTTTATGGATGACACAAATACAACTAAGGAAAATGGTAAAGGATTGCTTGTATGGCATATAATTGCCCATATATATATCATTTTAAGTATATTTGATATATTTTTACTATTGAAACTTCAAAGAAAAGCTTATCTATCCAGATTAATTAATCTCATCCATGCATTCCTTTATGTTATAGTCATTATATTCCTCATTCATGTTTGAGATTATTGAGTCTAGTAAGAATAAATAAAAAAATTAAAGGAGTATGATGTGTTCCCATATGTTTTAGTGAAAAACATTTCTCCCTCAGTGATGGTGGAAAGAAAAGATCAAGGTTTAAATAAAAAAAATATTTTTACTTGTTAAAAAAGTTGAAAAGAGATTCGTCACACCATCATTGTCGTTC
Organism: Solanum rostratum; assembly: GCA_029948455.1. NCBI lineage: Eukaryota > Viridiplantae > Streptophyta > Magnoliopsida > Solanales > Solanaceae > Solanum > Solanum rostratum. The sequence continues at coordinate 54,029,555 of CM057053.1, forward strand.
ACTTGATTTCGACTTTAAAAAATGATCGTCAGAGATTCTTTTTGGACAATTTTTTAATTATTTAATTAATAATTAGATTAGCTAAATATCCAATCTGAATCCAATCCATGCACGAGATTCTTTTGCAGATTTTATTTAAAATTCTTGTTGTATTCGATTGATATTTTTGAAAGGTTGCAAATTTTCAGAAATTGTATCTTCATGATTATAAATATATTTGATCCTTCAAATTTTCTATTACCAAATTTTTGAACCTCGAAACTACTTTTTCTTTTACAAAAATAAATTCTAGTGTTTTCTAATGTGGTTGAGGTTTCCTCTTTTTTTTTTTTTTTTTGGCAACCGTTGTTGAGTGATTTTCTAACATTATGATTTTAGGTATTGATATATCGGTGAGTAAGATCATACTATCCAAAGGATATATTTCATTAACTTAGAGTACTTGAAGGGAGAATTTCCTTAAAAATACACTATGCATTTCAATAGGCTCGATCTTCTTCCTTAAAATATTTTAGAAACCAATTTTATCTTTTTTAGATTATTTGATTTAAAGTTTTTTTATTTTGAAAATATTCTTTAAACCTTGTTGTTTCGTACGAAATTTTTCATAATTAATGTTCTTAATATTTTTTTTATAACAAATCAGATAATAAAAATAATTAATTTTAAAATAAATTATTCTGAATTAACTTATTACCAACCAACCAAATCTCAAATCTCTTATAAAGGCAACCCCATCTTACTTTTTAGGTACCGTGATCCCACCAAACATGGCAAATTAATTGTAGACAACACTTTTTCAAGTTGATAAAGAAAGAACATATTTCTAACAAATAATTCAATTTGAACAAATAAACTTTTTTTCAAGATAAACATTATCACTATTGCGATGCAATGGTTGAGAATAGAAATATGTTAATTGGTTACTATTTTATTAGATTTTTATCATAAGAATTTATCTATAATTATCTTATAAGTAAATAAATTGTATAAATACTTTTTAAAACATAAGTGTATAATGTATAAAACTTAAAATTCATATTGTTAAATAGCTTATAAAGAACGAAAAGTAAATTATCAAAATGGAAAAAGCGAATTAAAAGTGAAGACGCTCCACCACGGTGTACTCAATTTGACACCATTATTTTGTTTAATATATGTACGTGACTTTTTTTTTAAAAAAAAAATTATACTTGTGAAATTATAACAGATAATATTATTGTATATGTGAAATTCAAAAGTAGTCAATTAACAATACCAAATAATTAAGTGTACTCCGAAGTCCTGAGAAGGTTATGACTTTTAACAAAGATTTGACTATCAACTTAATGGAACAATAACTTGAACTCAACTACCAATTCTGATCATCATATTTTATTTTAATGTATAGTTAATTAAAGCATTGAATAAGAGGTCTGCAGAATAATGTCACATACGTTGATGTTTATTCTTGTCAATACTGACATTGACCTTTACAATAAATACTTGTTATTTTTCAAAATAACTATGCATATGGGTCGAAGAGGCCCTCCAGATTTAGATTTCAATATATGGTGTCCCAATATAAGCTCACTGGTCAAGTTGTTAGACTTTTAGTAAGGTTATATTAAATAATAATTTGGGCTCAAATAAAGGCGGATGTACTATTTAAAATTTATGAATCCCGATAAGGACACCAAGTTCAAATGAAATAATAATTTAATTTACATTAAAATATTTTTTAAAAATTAATATGTATACAGAGTTTTGGTGAACACGCTAATGATTTCGTATTGAATAAACTCGATCATAATTTGTTTTGTTTTGTTTTAACTAAAAGAAAATTAAACCAAATCAAAATGTAGACAATATTTAAAAGTATTTTATGTATATATAAATATTTATTGTAATATAATTTATAAATAGTTTATAAATTTTTTTATAATTTTTATCTTTTAATATATTATTTCAAGTTTAGATTTAGAAAAATGACCCTAGAAGTTCATTACCTCATAGATACTAGTTATACATTTTACATAGAAATTAGAATTTTTATCTGTTGGTACGTTACAATTTTAGAAGGTTATACTCCTGGTGACTATTACATGAATTGGTTGGTTGGGTCCGAGTTAGGTTGGGGATGAAAGTCATGTCTCCACCCTAACATGCATGGGACCCTAATTTATGGACCTAAATCATATTCTCGGACCCAACTCTAACCATGATCTGAGACTCAACGCTTGATGTCAACACCGACCTCAACCTCAACCTTGACCTGCGGACTCGATCAATTCCTGACTCCAACACAAACCCTAAACTTTACCTTCGATCTAGAATCTTACTCAAGATCAAGGTCATGTTGATGCTATGAATTTGCCATCAGGGTTAGGGTTAGGTCATAAGTTAGCATTTGGTGTCAAGTTGTGGAATCATTAGGTTGTCAGGGTTCTTGTTAGGTTGGACTCCCATTTCCCCTATCATTCTATTCCTCGTCCTTGTCTTAGCCTTTGCTTTGGCCTATGTCCTTGAGGGTGATCCAGCCCTTACATACTTAGGGAATTCATCCGTTGTGGTAAGGAATGACAAAATGGGTAAGTTATTTGGGTATTTATTCACATGTACCCATTTTAAATGAATTGAGTACCCAACCCATTGAAGATGGATAAAAAATGGTTAAAGCTCATATTTTACCCATTTAATATGGGTAATTTAATGATTAATATGGGTAAAAGAGATTCAATTATAATGTAAACGAACTTTTTGTTGGAAGAAGTTGGGTGGGTGAGGGTAAGTAAATTTTTTTGAATTTCTAAAAATTAAATTAACTTTTTGTTGAGAGGGGGGAAAAATTAATTTTTTTTAACATTTTGAGGTAGAAGTGTGGATCAATTGGTTCGGTTCAGTTTTATATATTTTTGGTTCAGTTAATCAATTTTTTATTTTTAAATATGCTAAACCAATAGCAAACCAATAAAATAATTTTTATTGATTTTCAATTTATCGGTTTAAGGTTTTTAACTATTAGGTTTTCGGTTTACCTGATAAGAATGATAAATGAGAATTTGCTTTAATAAACGCAGATGGAGTACGAAAGAGTAAAGATTAAAGACTAAATACTAAAATGGGTAACTAATCACTTAAGTATGGTAAAGATTAAAATCGATAAAGTACTGCTATAATATCCTACTACTATTAATTTACTAATATTTAATATTTATGAAGGGATTAAATAGTAAATTATCATACTAATAACCCAATAGTAAAAATCGATATCGAACCGATAATCCAATAATTTATTTTTCAAAATCCTTGAAAATTTGATAACCTAACAACCCAATAACAATAAACCAATAATATTTTTATCGGTTCGGTTTATCGGCCGGTCCGATTTTTGTACACCCCTATTTGGGGATAGGGGTGGAGTTGTAAAAAATTATACTTTTTAAAAAAGGGTGGAGGTTAAGGAGACACCCGAGGGGTGGGGGCGAGAGTTAGAGGTAAAAAAATTTAAGAATTAACTTTGAAAAAAATAAATTAATTTTTTTTAACTTTTTGGGGGGTCCGGGGGGAGGGGAGCAGGGAGATTGGGTGGGGGTAAAAAATGAATTTTTTTACATTTTATTTTGTGCTGGGGGGCCCTCGAACGTGGGTGGAAGGCTCGGGGTAAAGGGTGAGGAATGACTAAAAAGATTTGTTTGTGAAACTTTTAACATGATCGCTACTATAATATGGGTATCCATATTTATCCATACTATCCATTGAGTAACTCATTTTTACCCATTTAAAATATGAGTCAAGTTAGGTATTTTATTCATTTTTACTTAACTCATATTTGATCGACTCATATTCGACTCGACCCCCTCGGTTGTTGCTCTTAGTTGTGGTGACTGGAGGGATATTGCTTTGAGAAATCGATCAATCCTTCTATGTTAACTCCCAAATATGGCAACATCTTTTCAATGGATAGATCTTGATGGTTCAACAAGGAGCTAGTCCAATAGATGAAAATAACACCATAGTTTTTATCCCCATAGGTAATAGTAAACCATTTTATTTTAATTTATAGGAAAATTTGTACAAAAAAATTAAAGAAAAGTATATTAAGGGGGTGTTTTGATTGTGTTTTTTTAAGTGGCTTATGTGTTAAAAGCCATAAGTTGGGGACTCTTGTAACGCCTGGTAAAATTACCAGAGTACCCCTAGAGGAGGGGTATGCAAGTAACGCATCTTTGAATTTCCGTATGTCAAATTCGAGACCGAATTTGTGATCAGCACAAAACATTGAGTGGGTAGATGGTCTCGGTCAATTTTTAGGCTACATGATCAAAAGATAATTTTTTGACTCAAAAACCAAAATAGTGTCGATGCGCAACGGAGGCACGTCGTGCCCCTGTACCAGACCCACACTTATATTTTTTCCAAAATTTTCGACGGGATTGAGAAAACTCGTTCAAAAACTTTTCGGAGAAAAATATACTGTACGCGACCAATCCACGTCGCGGACTGGATTATTCCGAAGCTGAAAATTTTCTAAATTTTATGAGGGGCATTCCGGTCAGTTTTCAACCCCTCCTAAACTCAATACACGACCAAATTAGATTGTTTTCCCATAAAAAAGGGTCTAAAACCCCATTCTAAGTCATTTTCTAACAATCTAACAAGACTAGGGCTTGAGGAAAGAGGAGAAGAGCTTGAGATTGAGGAATTCAAGAGAAAATCGTTGAAGTAATTGTTGAGAGCTTCATCCTAGGTATGTAAGGCTAAACTAAAAGCGTGAGATTGTTCTTTCATGTGTCCCATAGATGGTCATAGAAGAGTTGAAAGTCTAATAAGTCTACATACATGATTCTTGATGATTTTTCTTGAAAATTATGTTAATTACATATATTTTCCTATGTTGATGATCATTATAAACTTGTTTTTTTGAATTGAATATTTTTCATGAGATATTGTGTAACCCTACTTGACTATTTTCAAAAAAAACATGGATGAATGAACTTAAGGATTGAGTCTAGAGCCTTGATTGGAGGATGTCGATAGAGATCGTTGATTGTGATTGTGATTGTGGTGAGAGGATGATGATGAGTTGATAGAGCTTGATAGTCCTATGAGTCTCCATAAATGAGCTCTAATGATGGTTTATTCGATTGTTCCAAGCCTTGAGCTATTGATTGAGATTGATTGATGATAGGGTTAGTGTCCCTATGAGCTTGACTAATGATAGAGTTAGAGTCCCTATGAGATACAAATTGATGATGGGGTTAAAGTCCCTATGAGATTGATTGGATTGATTGTCTTATGAGGATTGAGTCATGGGAGAAGTATCGAGCACCAAAAGAGTAAGAGTTAGTCCAATTCGCACTCGTTAAACTACATAACTAAACATAGGAGAGGATTAAAACCATCACATTACATTATGGGTTCCCTCTTGAGAGAGTCCCTGAAACAATAGAGGACTTGTTTATTGCAGTTTCCCTAGTGGATTCGAATCGTTCTCTACTTGGAAAGTATAGAACGACCGTGGCAACATCGGTAGGATGTTGTACAATCACTGGCTCATAAGTGATTGTTGTCGGATAAGAGAAACTCCTAGAATGTTCCTACCTTGAGTATTCTGAGTCGAGATGAGATGAGATAAGTTCCTTTGAAATGAGTCTGATTTGATTGATAAGATTGATTGGTTGATGGGTCACTTACCTACTCTTTAATCTTGCTTCAGATAGACATTTGACATGTTGATTGTTTACTATTTCTGAGTTGATGTTGTTCCATATTATTCTACCTGTTTATGTTTCATTCAGCTATTTTACATACCATACATTCTACGTACTGACGTCACTCGGCGTCGCATCATTTTATGATGTAAATATAGAGATTAGAGATTATCAACAGGGGCACCGTTGAGGATCCAAGACATTTAGCGGATTGGTGAGCCTCCTCTACTCCAGAGGGTTCACTACCTTTATTTCATCATGCTTTTGAGTTAGACTAGACTAGTCTTATATTTTTATTTCGGTAGTCGTGGGATATCATTGGCACCACTTGATTAGTGATAGAGGCTTCATAGATGATAGTCGGTCGTTGATGTTGAGATTGTGAGTCAGATCTTCCTACTAGCTTTTATTATTAATCTATTATTATTTGAGACATTAGATGAGATGGGTCTATTTACTTTTATTTACTTCCGTTGATCTGTCTGAGTTGTTGTATTGAATGGATGTGATAAGGCCAAGTGGTTCGCTTGGGGACTAGCAATATTCTCTAGGTGTCGGCCACGTCTTGTGTACCCTCCTGGGGCTTGACAAACTTGGTATTAGAGCATAGAGTTCAAGTGTCCTAGGAAGTCGTGTCTAGTAGAATCCTTATTATTAGTGTGAAGAGCTTTACATCCATAATTTGGAGGCTATAGGACATTTAGGAATTGTTTCACTTCTTTCATGTTCTAAGTTGTGTGACAGAGTTATGCTCTATGAAAAGTTCTTCTCTAATTCGTGCTTTACGCTTTGAGGAGTTATGATCATGCCTCCCATAAGAGCCGTCAAAGGTAGGGGATGTCACGCCAGGCAAAATGTTAACCCAACTGAGCCTACAAACCAAGCTTTCCCTGTTGAGTAGCCCTCACAAGATGAGGTCTCCAATGCTGAACTACGTTAGGCTACTCAAACTCTAGCCCAGGTTGTCACAGCACCTACTGCGAGACAAGGAGTGGGTAGACAGGATTCCCATGGCATGTCTAGAATTCGAGAATTCTTGAGGATGAATCCGCCTGAGTTTTTAGGGTCTACATCCACTGAAGATCCTGAAAACTATGTGGCGAAACTTCTGAAGGTGTTCCAAGTGATACATATGGCTAATCCTGATAGGGTTGAATTGGCTGCTTACGAACTCAAGGGTGTGGCCAGACTATGGTTCGATCAATGGATGAAAGGTAGAGGAGATGATGCTCCATTGTTGACTTGAGCATTGCTTGAGGAAGCCTTCTTGGGGCATTTCTTTCCAAGGGAACGAAGAGAGGCCAAGGTAAGAGAGTTCCTAAATTTGTAACAAGGCTCTATGCCTGTGCAGGAGTATGGGTTGAAGTTCACGCAACTATCTCGCTATACTCCGGATATGGTTGCTGACATGAGGGGGAGAATGGGGATGTATGTGGATGGAAAGGGCCAAAGAGAGATGGAAGGGGAGCAATGATCATGAGTGATATGGATATTGTGAGATTGATGACGTTTGCGCAACAGGATGATGAGGAGAGGCAACATGATAGGGAAGAGTTCAGAAATAAGAAGGCTAAGCCATCTAGCCATGAGGCTGGAAGGAAAGGGAATGGTAACAAAATTCCATCACCATTATTTGTTGGTGCACCTGTGCCTAGAGGGAGAAATGAGCAAAGGTCTCAGAATATTGGAACCCAAGGATCTCAGTCACAAGCTAGTGTAGCTCAAGGTTCATAGGGTAAACATTGTGTGGTAAGTATGGCAACTTGCACTTGAGGAGATGTCGTGAAGAGGATAATATATGCTACAAATTTTGCCAAGCGGGTCACTACCAGGGAGAGTGTCCAAAGTGGGCTGATCAGGCTCAACCTTTTGCACTAGCCCCTCCCTCTCCCCCTCAACTAGAGGGACCCAGAGGAGTGCTACGTCAGGCGCAAGCAAAGCTATAAACCGTTTTTATGCCATGGATAGTCGCCAAGATCAGGAGAACTCCCCAGATATTGTGACGGGTATGATTTGAGTATTTATTTTTGATTGTTATGTTTCGATGGATTCGGGTGCCACATTGTCATTTGTAACTCCTTATGTGGCCATAAGATTTGATAGAACCCCTGAGAGTCTTCTTGAACCCTTTGGTGTTTCTACTCCAGCGGGTGAGTCTATTCAAGCTGAGAGAATCTATAGAGTTTGTGTAGTATCCATCCCTCATAGGGATACTCTTGTTGATTTGGTTGAGTTGGAGATGGTTGATTTTGATTTGATCCTTGGCATAGATTGGCTTCACGCCTGTTATGCCTCCGTTGATTGTAGATCCCGAACCGCTAAGTTCCAATTTCCGAATGAATTGGTTCTAGAGTGTAAAGGTGATTTTGTTACACCTAGAGGATTGTTTATCTCATATCCTAGAGCTACAAAGATGATTTCCAAAGGTTGTATTTATCACCTCATGTGAGTGAAATTTGATGATGTTGGGTCCCCAACTATTGAGTTAGTCTCGATTGTGGATGAGTTTTCGGAAGTGTTTCCCGAGGATCTGCCTAGAGTCCCTCCTGATAGGGACATTGACTTTGGGATTTATGTTCTTCATGATACCCATCCTATCTCAATTCCACCTTACATGATGGCCCCTGCTAAGTTGAATGAACAATTGAAAGACTTGTAAGAGAAGGGCTTTATAAGGCCGAGTGTTTCTCCTTGGGGCACCTTGGTCCTATTCGTGCGAAAGAAAGATAGGTCCCTCAGAATGTGTATTAACTACAGGCAACTGAACAAGGTTACCATAAAGAATAAGTATCCTCTTCCAAGGATAGATGATCTGTTTGACCAACTTCAGGGTGCTTCTTGTTTCTTAAAGATAGACCTCAGATATGGCTACCACCAGTTGAATGTGAGGGAATGTGATATCCCAAAGACAACCTTTAGGACTAGATATGGCTATTTTGAGTTCTTGGTCATGTCTTTTGGGTTGACAAATGCATCTGTAGCCTTCATGGACTTGATGAATAGAGTGTTTAAACAATATCTTGATATGTTTGTGATTGTGTTCATTGACAATATTTTGGTGTATTTGAGAGATGAGGAGGAGCATGCTAATCACCTCTGAGTTGTCCGTCAAACACTTAGGACCATAAGTTGTATGCAAAATTCTTGAAATGTGAATTCTGGCTTAAGTCAGTAGCTTTCCTAGGCCATGTTTTCGCGATAGTATTCGAGTGGATGCCCAAAAGATTGAGGTGGTTAAGAACTAGCCCAGACCGACCTCTCTAACTGACATAAGAAGTTTCTTGGGGTTGGTAGGCTACTACCGAAGATTTATTGATGGACTTTCTTCCTTATCCGCACCATTAACTAAATTGACTCAGAGAAAGGTCAAGTTTCAGTTGTCTGATGAGTGTGAGAAGAGTTTCCAAGAGTTGAAGATGAGACTAACTACTGCACTGGTTTTAACCTTGCTTGATGGGACAAAGGACTTTGTGATCTATGGTAATACTTTGAGAGTGGGATTGGGATGTGTGCTAATGCAGTGAGGGAAAGTGATAGCCTATGCTTTCAGATAACTTAAGTTTCATGAGAGAAACTATCCAACCCATGACCTTGAGTTGGCAGCGGTGGTATTTGCACATAAAATCTGGCGCCACTACTTGTATGGAGTGCATGTGGATATGTTCGCTGACCACAAGAGCTTGCATTATGTCTTCAGTCAGAAAGAGCTCAACCTACGATAGAGAAGATGGTTAGAGTTTCTCAAGGATTATGACATGAGCATTCTCTACCATCCAGGTAAAGCTAACATTGTTGCTGACGCTCTTAGTAGGTTGTTAATGGGCAACACAGCCCATGTTGAGGAAGAAAAGAAAGAGTTAGCTAAAGAAACACATCGATTAGCTCAATTGGGAGTTCAAATTGAGGAGAATGATGAGGGAGGAGTCAATATTCAGAACGGGTCTGCTTCATCCTTAGTGGTAGAGGTGAAGGAAAAGCAAGATCAATATCCTGTCATACTTCAACTGAAGGAGGTTGTCCACAAATAGAAAGTGATGGTCTTCTCCAAATGGATAGATGGAGTGTTGAGATACGAGAGTAAATTATGCGTCCCGGATGTTGATGGGGTTTGAGATAGGATAATGGCGGAAACCTATAGTTCTAGATATTCCATTCATCCTGGCTCTACCAAGATGTACCATGACTTGAGAGAAGTGTATTGGTAGAGTGGAACGAAGAGAGATATGGCTGAGTTCGTTTCAAAGTGACTGAATTGCCAAGAAGTTAAGGTTGAGCACCAAAGACCATGTGGACTGGCCCAAAATTTTGAGATCCCTGAGTGAAAGTAGGAGATAATCAACATGGACTTCATTACTGGTCTATTGAGGTCTCGAAAGCAACATGATTTGATATGGGTGATTGTGGATAGGATGACCAAATTGGCTCACTTCTTAGCAGTAAAGACAACCAACATGGTGGAGGAGCATGCCAAGTTGTACATCCAAGAGATTATGAGGTCGCATTGCATTCCCTTGTCCATCATCTCAAACAGATGAGCTTAATTCACCTCCCAATTTTGGAGGTCTTTCAATAAAGGATTGGGTACCAAGGTGAATCTGAGTATAGCCTTTCATCCACGGACAGATGGCGAGGCAGAGCATACAATTCAGACGTTAAAGGATATGTTGAGAGCCTGTATTCTTGATTTCAAGGGAAATTGGGATGATTACCTACCATTGATTGAGTTTACATATAACAATAGTTATCATGCAAGCATTCAAATGGCTCCCTATGAGGGTTTATATGGGAGGAGATGTAGATTGCCAATTGGGTGGTTCGATCTTAGAGAAGTAAAGTTGATTGGACCTGATCTTGTCCACTAATCGATGGAGAAGGTTAAAGTCATTAAAGAGAGGTTAAAGACTGCATAGAGTCGCCAAAAATCTTATATTGATGTGAGGAGGAGAGGCTTAGAGTTCGAGGTAAATGATTGGGTATACTTGAAAGTGTCACTTATGAAGGGTGTCATGAGATTTAGGAAGAAGGGGAAATTGAGTCCTTATATTGGTCCCTATCAGATTGTGAAGGGGATTGGGAAGGTTGCTTACAATTTGGAGTTGTCTTCCGAGTTAGACGTAATTCATCCTGTGTTCCATGTCTCGATGTTAAAGAAGTGTTTGGGAGATCCTGCCTTAGTGATCCCTATTAAGAGTATTGTAGTAAAGGATAGATTTTCCTACAAAGAGATTTTGATCCAAAATACTTGATCGTCAGGTTCGTAAGTTGAGAACCAAAAAGATAGCCTCAGTCAAAATCCTGTGGAGAAATTAATTCAATGAGGAAGCCAATAGGAAGCTGAGGAAGAGCTAAATATCCGCACCTATTTGTGTCCAATGATAATAATGTTGAAGGTAATTTCCTTATCCTTGACTTAATTTGATTGATCTATTCTTGAGTTGATATGTTTATTCATGAGTCTAAATGGAGATTGTTGAGATTGATGAAGAGTCTAGAGTTTGATTGATTGATGTGAGTATTGAGATGGGTCTTGAGTCTATTCGTGCCTTGGTATCCACCTTTACTCATGATTCGAGGATGAATGATCCCAAGGGGGAGATGATGTAACACTAGGTAAAATTACCAAAATATTCCTAGAGGAGAGATTTGCACGTAACGCGTCTTTCCATGCTTAGATGAAAAATGTGAGACTGGATATGCGATCAGCATGAAAAGTTGAGTGGGAAAATAGTCTCAGTTGATTTTTAGGGTAACCGGATCAAAAGATAATTTTATGGTCCAAAAATGAAAAATAGTGTCTGTGTGCAACAAAGTCGCGTCGCGCCTCTATAGCAGACCAGATTTAATTTTTTTCAATTTTTTTGACGGGATTGAAAAAATGCATTCGGAAATTTTTTGAAAAAAATACACTAGCGCGCCCAATCTGCGTCGTGGACTGGGTATTCCGAAGTTGAAATTTTTTTAATTTTGTGAGGATCATTTAAGACAATTTCCAACCCCTTCTAAACTCAAAACACGATTAAAATAGGTCGTTTGAGCATAAAAAAGGTCTTAAACCCCAACCTAAGTCCATTCTAAGTCTTGGGAAAAGGTTAGGGCTTGAGAGAAGAGAAGAGAGAAGCGTAGATTGGAGAATTCAAGGGTGAACTCTTGAAGATTGATTGGTAGAGCTTCACGCTAGGTATGTAAGGCTAAACAAAAAGCATGAGATTGTTCTCTCATGTGTCCCATAGATGGTCATAGAAGAGTTGAAAGTCTAAAGAGTCCATATTCATGATTCTTAATGGTTTTTCTTGAAAATCATATTAACTACATGTATTTTCCTATGTTGATGATCATCATAAACTTATTTTCTTAAATTGAATACTTTTCATGAGATATTCTATAACCCTACATGACTATTTTGAAAGCATGCATGAATGAACTTAGGGATGGAGTCTAGAGCCTTGATTTGAGAATGTCGATTGTGATTGTGATGTGAGAATGATGATGAATTGATAGAACTTGATAGTCCTGTGAGTCTCCATAAATAAACTCTCATGAATTGTCTATTCAGTTGTTCTCTAATGATTATTCTAAGCCTTGAGATATTGATTGAGATGTTGATTGATGAGATGATTAGAATCTCTATGAGACTGATTGAATTATGAGTACCTCTACGAGGCTGATTAAGATGATTTGATTGAGATAGTTTGATTGAGATGGATTATCTTATAAGTATTGACTCTTGGGAGGAGTATCGAGCATCGAAATAGATAAGAGTAATACCAACTCGCACTCATTAACTACGTAGCCAAGCGTAGGTGAGGATTAGAACCACTACATTCTATCGAGGTTCCCTCTAGATAGAAGTCCCTGAAACAATAGAGGACTTATAGATTTCCATCTCAATTTAGGATTATCGTTCTCTACCTGAAAAGTATAGAACGGCCATGGCAACACCGGCGGGATGTTGTACAATGACTGGCTCATAAGTGATTGTTGTCGGATAAGAGAAACTTCAAGAAAGTTCCCACACTTTGAGATGAGATGTGATGAGATGAGATGAGATGAGTTGAGTTGAGTCCAATGAGATGAGTCTAATTGATTGATGAGGTTGATTTGTTGATAGGTCACTTGTCTATTTTTTATTCTTGCTTTAGATAGACATATTGATTATTTATTATCTTAAGTTGATATTGTTCCATATTATTCTACGTGTTTCTGTTTCATTCATCTATTTTACATACCGTACATTCCACGTACTGACGCCACTCGACACTTTATGATGCAGATATGGGGATTAGATATCATCAACAGGTGCATCATTGAGGATCTGAGACGTTCAGCTGATTGGTGAGCCTCCCCTACATCAGAGGATTCATTTTACTTATTCCACCTTGCTTTAGAGTTAGACTTGATTAGCTTTTTTTATTGAGGTAGCCGTGGGTCTTTCATTGGCACCACTTGATAGTGATAGAGGCTTCGTAGACTAGAGTCGGATGTTGATTGTTAAAATTTTGAGCTAGTTCTTTTTACTAGCCTTTTAAAAAATTAATATATTATTTTGAGAACTAGATGAGATATGCCCATTTACTTTTCTTTTGTCTTCCGCGGATTAATAGAGTTTATTTGATTGAATGGATGTAATGAGGCCAAGTGGTTCGGTTGGGGACTAGCAATAGTCTCTAGCTGTCGACCACGTCTAGGGTACCTTCCCAGGGCGTGACATTGCACCTGCATACAACATTACACCTTAGTTGGGGACGGTTGTGGTATGGGCCTGCCCAGTCTTCATCGATTACTATCATTGTTCATCACCTTAGGCTGGTTCAGTCATCATTTGGGTTGGTTCAGTTAGCATAGTTTATCACCTTGGTTGGTTCAGTTGTGGTTTGAGGGTTCTCGGTATGCTTATGCTTGACCTGAGTTTGATTTCCTATATTTTTGCAATTCTCTATATACTCGAGCTTTCTATATGTTCATTATTTCACTCGGTCGGTCGTTGATGCCTACTGGATGCCTTTTTTGGTACTCATCCCTTACAATTTTGCATTTTCTCATAGTGGAGGTCTAGGTACGGGCCGTGATTGCTGAGATGGGGATTCGGGAGCGCTCAGGAGACTACTCTTAGGTGAGCACCGGCAGCTCTGGCTTCGTCGCAGTCTCCTTCCTTTGATGGTCTTCTTTTACTTCCAGACATCGACTTTGTGTAGTAGATCTATATATTTATAGGTACACTCCTAGTTTTGTATATTATTATAATGGTTATTGATATGTTTATGTGATATGTCCTTGTGTCTATTGTAGCTCTGTACAATTGACTTGTAGGTTCTGGTTAGGTTTTGGTTATTTATATTGTCATATTGGTTATGGTCATGACTAGAGAGCTAGGACAGGTACCCTAGGATTAGATAATTGGCTTGCCTGTTGATAGGATCTAACAGGTGTCATCATAACCGGGATCGGGTCGTGACAGTATTAGAAGTGGATTAGAGTCATAAGAAACTTGTAGTACTTAGTCGAGTTCAAAACTTTCCTATTGATTAAGTTTTTTGCATTAGATTATATAAGGGTCAATTTTAAATGAAAATAATTCTTAGCACATAAAGAATTAGGTGGTCCGTAACATATCAAATCAAAAATCTTTGAATCATATTTTCAATGCCGCCAATTTTGTATCAATTGAAGTTTGGAGCAAAAAGTTATCAACGTTTTACTACAGACTACTTAAAGTAGAGTTTACTGAAGGTACGAACTACGACCTTGACTTACGGGCCGTAGATTGCATTACGGACCCATAATGTCATCTCGTGGATTGACTCCTACATGTCAAATTTTGGGTCCTAAACTCTACAAACCCAACTACGGGTGTAGAAGCTTCTACAGTTCATAGTTTGGGCCCCTAAAATGAGTTCCAAGACCTAAAAATCTACCCTAGTTTCTACTAATAGACTTCTACGATTCATATAAGCTTCTATAAATGGTAGATAGTCCCATAGATGACCTGGACAATATTTTTAAGAAAATGTATTTTCATCCATTCTAAGCCTAAACTTCACAGGTTTTCACCCAATTAAATCCCTAAATACTATCCTTCAACTTCATTATGCTCAAAACATTCTCCAAACTTAGAACAAGTTTTCAAGAGGAGAAATCTAGGATTTCAAAAGAAGCTAGTTAGTTCTTTAGGAATCTAGTTCTTCCAAATATGTAAGGCCCCTCCAAAATTCATTCTACGTTTGTCTTAGCATCTTGAAATTTCTAATCTCCATCTTATATTAAGTTAATTATTGGAACAAGTTTTCTTGATTGTGAGTAAATTTCATCAAAGTATTTTTTTTATGTTGTTCTCTTGAATAAAATCATGGACTTTAATGATCTCACTACTAATTTAGGTTTTCACGTCAAGATGGTCACATTTAATTGTTGAACTAGTATGAACCCTACATATTTCATGAAAAGCTCTCAAGTCTAAAACATTGAGTTGAGATTAAGAAGAATATAAAGGATCTATATTTACAAGTTAGTTGAGCAGTAAACCTACATTTTTAGACTCGTTGCATTAATACTTTCTTCAGTAAAAGAGAAAAGATAAGTTTGAGAAAAGCTAAAGTTGGGCTAAGTCCTGAAAAGTTAAAGAAATATATTTTTAGTAATATTACTTTTAAAGTTATGAGCATATAATAAATGATTTTGGGAGTAGTATTGAGCATCGAGTTGGGTACGAGTTCAGATAATTCCAACCCCATAGACTATATAGTCAGCATAGGATAGGATTGTACTAAGTGTACAACTCCTCATAGGCCACTGAGATGTCCTAGTTTAGATGGATCCAACAGTAATTTGTCCCTTACCCTAGTAAAGTATGGGATGGCTCTGGAAATGTGGACAATATTGTATCATCATGAGTCTCATAGTGATGGTTGTTGGTTAAAAATCTCCCCAAGAAGTAAAGCTTATTATTTTATACTTTGAGATGCATTATTTCTTTTTAAAAGTGTTTCTATCTACTATGTTGTATTATTTAATTAAGTTGAGTTATTTTATAGAGTCAAGAATTTAAGTATTATATTTTTATATGTTTAGTTGTGCTCACTAATGCATTAAAACAAATATTTCTTTCATACTGAGTTGCACTTTTAAATGTGTTTAAAGAATGTGATTTACTTGCATGACATACTTTTGTCAATTAAGCTATCTGAGAGTTCAATTCTAAAATTGAGTATCTTTTCATTGGTACTTTTTTTAATCTTACATACCGTACATTCCATGTATTGATGTTATTTGGTGCTGCTTCGTTTGATGATCCAAATTCAAGTACTCATAATAACAAATGTTTAGTAAGGCAATTCTCATCAACACTTGGTGAGAACTCTTTAAATTCAAAGGTGCTCGAGAGTCTTTATTCCTACGGGCCTACCCCAAAACCTAGTTTAGTGTCAATATTTTAGAGGCTTCGTGGACTAGAAAGATATTGTTTATGTTATTTCCTTGAAGTTTTTTTAAAGTCGTGAATCAAGTTTTATATATTATTATTATATGTCTGAGTTCATAAATATTGTGCCTATTCTAATTCATTATGATGTTAGTGTCTTTCACTAAGTAAGTTAACCAGGCTAAGTGATCGTTTGGGATCAAAAATGATTTTCAAGTGTCAGCCACATCCAAAATATAGGCTAAAGGCATGACATGCTTCTTGGAATTTTTGACGTCTTTTGTTATCCTGAAAGCTTTTCTTTTATAGATCGTAAAAATTGAATCGTCATTTTAATAAGAACTAATTACATCCTTAACACTAAAAATATTATCTAGAAGCATGTGCTATGCTTTGATGCCACTTGAGGATAATCATGACAGATGGGTGCACGACTCAATAATGATTGTTGATCTTCTTATGGTCATTATGGTGGTGTCCAACTGTAAGGTGGCCTTTCCTTATAGAATTCCTAGTTGTCGGACAATCATAAGATATATATATATTACTTTAAAAACCCTGGAGGACGATTTAGGAAGAAAACAAAACTTTTTTCGACGAAAGCATTCTGACTCCTTTTCCATCGACGGCACTACTACATTAACTTTTTCCATCGATGGTATTAAACATTTCCATGGACGGCATTACACTTTCGGACCAGATCTAATTCAGCGAAGTTACTCAGTCGATCTTTTTACCGGCGGATGTTTTCCTCTTAGAACAGATCCGGCGAGTTTCGCCAATCTTATTCTTCTTGTTTTCTCTTCCATTCCGGTAAATACAAGAACTAGTTTTTCTTCCCTCTTTGTTTCTTTTCTGGTGAGTTCCGATGACCCTCTATATTTTTTGGTAGCTCATCTTCCAGACAGAATTGCAGTCAGTCTCCGGCGTGAATTTTCCTGCGAGAAACAGATTCAAGCGAGATGCAGATTCCAAAAAAGTTTTTCAACGACGTCTACAATTGGTATTTTCCAGAAATATTCATCATTTTTTTGACCAAAACACCAGGTGATATCTTTCAATTTCTTGTTATCTCTTATTTTAGTGAATTGTGTCTTTTAATTGTTTTTATTTCTTGCCCTTTACATATTGGTGTTGTAGTTTCTTGCTTGTTGTGTTGACTTTTACCATATATCCTTAGATTTACCATAATTTATATTTATCATTTATTATATTTTGCAAGCTTACATATCATATTGTGTTGTCTTTACTCTTTTATTCACCTTGATTTGTACTTAATTGCTTGGTTAGTAGTTTAGTTTGTTGTTCGGTAGTGTGGGGTTGTATACTTTTCTCTAGATTGCATCTTCTTGATCTTTGTAGCTTAGTGAGTTATTAATTCTTAGTTTAGTGATGTCCAGATCTAATGTTGGACTAGGGTCATGTCGTCGATTGGGGTCGGAGGTAAGGGGTGGGGGGGTAAGAGGGGTGCGGTCTTATTTAAGTTAAAGGTAGGGTCGTGGAACATAGGATCACTTACAAGGAAATCCATAGAACTAGTGAAGTGCCTTAAGAGGAGACATATTAATATAGTGTGTGTTCAAGAGACTCGACAGGTAGGTACCAAAGCTCGAGATGTAGATGGATTTAAGTTATGGTACTTGGGTGGTTCTAAGGATAGAAATGGTGTAGGTATCCTAGTAGACAAGGACCTTAGGGATTATGTGGTTGAAGTTAGGAGGTTTAATGAGAGGATGATGTCTATCAAACTTGTGGTTGATAGGCATGTAGTGAATGTAGTTAGTGTATACGCAGCTCAAACAGGCCTAGATGAGGAAGTCAAAAAGCTCTTTTGGAAAGAGTTGGATGCATCTGTGAGAAGCATACTAGAGACATAAAAAAATCTTCACTAGGGGTGACTTTAATGGGCATATCGGGGCAACCACTAGCAGTTTTGAAGATATTCATGGAGGCTCTGGTTTTGGGGAGAGGAATGGAGGTGGGACATCTCTCTTGGATATTGCCAAAGCCTTTGAGTTAGTTACTACTAACTCATGTTTTCCGAAGAGGGAAAATCACTTGATTACCTCTCATAGTACAGTAGCTAAAACTCAGCTTGATTACTTACTTCTCCGAAAGGGAGATAGAAGCCTTTGTAAGAATTGCAAGGTTATTCCGAGTGAAAATATTTTAACTCAACATAGACTTCTAACGATGGATTTAGAGATCAAAAGAGAAAAGAAGAAGGCTTTTAATGCCCTAGCGAGGATTAGATAGGGAGGCCTGACTCCTGCCCTTTCACGAGAGATAGAGGAAAAGCTTAGTAGTTTAGAGGCTTGGAGTAGTGGTGGAGATGTGAACAATGTGTAGGACACTACTGCTGGTTGCATTAGAAAAGTAGCTATCGAGGTACTAGGAATTTCGAAAGGGACCTTTGGTGAACATCCAGGTGATTGGTGGTGGAATGACAAAGTCCAAGGCAAGGTGAAAGCTAAGAAGATTGCTAATACGAAGTAGTTGGGGTGTAAGGGTGAGGATGAAAAGTAAAGGCTTAAGGAGATCTATAAGACAACAAAGACAGAAGCGAAGATGGTGGTGATGAGTGCTGAGCTAAGTGGTAAAGGTAGGGACAAGAGATCGCTAAAGAGAGAGAAAAGAAAGCTCGTGACTTAGACCAAGTGAAGTGCATCAAGGATGAGGAGGGTGAGGTGTTGGTGGATGAGACTTCCATTAAGCTAAGGTGGCAAGCTTATTTTCATGAACTCTCAAACAAAAAAAGGAATAGAGATATTGAGTTGGGTGAATTGACACACTCCGAAAGTCATCAAAATTTTGGTTATTTTAGGCAGTTCAGAGTTGAGGAGGTTAGACATGCTATTAGTAGAATGAAGAGAGAGAGTACGATCGGACCCAATGAGATTCCGATGGATTTTTGGAAGAGCATGGTCAAGGCATAGAGTGGTTGACTAGACCGTGTAATGCTATCATGAAGACTGCCAAGTTGCCCAATGAATGAAGGAGGAGTACAATGGTTCCATTGTATAAGAACAAGGGTGATATTCAAAACCGTAACAATTATAGGGGTATCAAGTTCTTAACTTACAGTATGAAGGTCTGGGAGAGAGTCGTGGAGATAAGGGTGAGAAAAAGAGTGTCTATTTCACAAAATTAGTTTGGATTTATGTGGGGGCGATCGACTATTGAAGCAATTCATCTTGTTCGGGAGATTAGTGGAGAAATATAGGGAAAGAAAGGACCTTCATATAGTGTTCATTGATTTTGAGAAGGCCTATGACAAAGTTCCGAGGGATGTCTGATGGAAGTTTCTAGAGGTGAAAGGTGCTCCAATGATGTATATTAGGGTGATAAAAGACATGTGCGACGGAGCCAAAACATAAGTAAAAACAGCGGGAGGAGACTCAAAGTATTTTCCTATTGAGATGGGACTTCGTCAAGGATTTGTGTTGAGCCCTTTTCTGTTTGTCTTGGTGATGGATGAGCTGACATGGTCTATTTAAGAGGAGGTTCCATAGTATATGCTATTTGCAGATGACATAGTACTGATTAATGAGTCTCGGACTAAAGTTAATCATAGATTGGAGGTTTCGAGACACGCTTTGGAATCTAAAGAGTTCAAACTGAGCAGGACCAAAACAGAATACTTGGAGTGCAAATTTAATGTTGCAAGGGATGAAGCAGACATTGATGTGAGGCTTGCCACTCAACCTATTCCTAAGAGAGAAAATTTTAAATATCTTGGGTCCATCATCCAGAGTAGTGGCGATATTGATGATGATGTCACCCACCATATTGGGGAAGCATGGACGAAATGGATGTTTGCCTCTGGATTATATAAGAAGAAACCACATAAACTCAAAGGTAAGTTTTATAGGATGGTGGTTAGACCGTCTTTTCTATATGGGGTGGAGTGTTGGCTAATAAAAAACTCACATGATTAGAAGATGCAGGTTGCGGAGATGAGAATTTTAAAATGGATGTGTGGATATACGAGGAATGAAAAAATTAGGAATGAGACCATTCAGAAGAAGCTAGAGGTGGCCCCAATGGCTGACAAGATAAGAGAAGCGAGACTGGGATGATTTGGACATGTGCAGAGAAGAAGTATTGATGCTCCTGTTAGGAGATGCGAGAGGTTGGATTTAGGAGTTACACGGAGGAGTAGAGGTAGACCGAAAAAATTATTGGGGGGGGGGGGGGGGGGAGGGGGGAAGGGGGTTATCAGACAAGATATGATGAAACTTAATCTCACCGAGAACATGACCTTAGATAGGAAGGAATGGAAGCCACAAATTAGAGTAGCAAGCTAATAGATTAGTAGGGTTAGGTTGATATCTGACTGTAGGGTATAGTAGGGTAGTAGGATTTTGTCACGCCCCGAGAGGGTACCCTCGGCGTGGCCGGCACCCAGAGGCTATTGCTAGCCCTTAAGTGAACCACTTGTTCTCAAGACAGTCATTCAACATCAACACAGCAGAAATAGAATAATGAGCTACCTCAAATAAAGGGCCAAATGGCCAGCATCGGTCTCATCATAAGAAGTAAATCGAAATGTACCACTCAATTCTTAAAGGACATCCATCAACATCAAACCTCTACTCATGTCTATGAAGCCTCTAACCTGACACGACTGTCTAAGATGGTATTATGACAGACCATGGCTACCCAACATCAACAAATAACGGAAAACATCAAATAAAAGGAGTTCCCTCCGGATAGCAAGGAGGCTCACCAAATGACTGGACTCGAAATCTCTGACCTCAACGATGTGCCTACTGAAGTCCTCTAACTCTTGTATCTGCATCATGAAATGATGCAGCGCCAAATTGCGTTAGTACGTGGAATGTACTGGCATGTAAAATAGCTGAATAACAATATAAGTACAACAGCATAGGGAAAACATCAACGCAACATTATACTCCATCAGAACGTCAAGCGTCTATCCAAGGCAAGAGACTAGAATAGACAATTGACTCATCAACCTCTCATCTCAACATCGTCATCACATCAAAACTCATCTCAAGGAAACTCGACTCAACTCACTCAAGGAAACTCGACGTCAACTCAACTCAGGGAACATCAACATCGACTCAACTCAGGGAACATCAACATCGACTCAACTCAGGGAACATCAACATCGACTCAACTCAGGGAACATCAACATCGACTCAACTCAGGGAACATCGACTCAGAACATCACATCAACATCAACATCAGAGTTCTATCAAATGGAACCTAACTGGGAGTTTCTCTAATCGACAACCATCACCTATGAGCCAGTGATGATACAACAAAGCAATGTCGTTGCCACATCCATCCAATACCCTACCCAGGGTAAAGGACATCAACCTCAGTAGATCCACAAGAAAAACCTCAGTCCTCATTTGGGACAAGAAAGGAGTCATCCGCATTGCGGTTCAATCCCCTCTTCCTACGCGGGCCACGTAGTTAATGGGTTCAAGTGAGACTCACTCTTACCCATTTCGATGCTCAATACTCTTCCCAGGACTCGGCATGCTCATAAAACATCAACCTCATCAGTACCATAGGGACACAATACCTCATCATCAGTCCCATAGGGACATAATACCTATAATACCTCAACATCAACATCAGTCCCGTAGGGACATAATATAATACCTCAATATCAACATCACCTCACCTCATTAACATCAACATCATGGACTCAAGATACTCTTTTAAAAATTAATCTTCCAGGTTTAAGACATCAGGAACATCATTCTCATCAACATCATCATCCAGACTCTCATCAAATGTCAAACACAATCACAACATCACAACATCATTCTCAATAAGGCTCTAGACTCATCTCTTAGTTCATTCTTACACCTTTTTAATAAAATAGTCATAGGGTTTTTAAAAGAAACACTCGTGAAAACGAATTATGAATGTAAATCCAGTCTTTATGATGATCATCAGTTTAGGTAAAGTATATGCATAAAGTAAAATACAATGCACATGCTCAAACCCTTCACATCAATCTCATTATGTTCAATACATAATTTAATTTACTCAAGAGGGCACATGGGAGAACATTCATATGTTTTATGTTAGCCTTACATACCTGGAATGATTTGCTAACACAGTTCTTGCACAAACTTCTCTTGATCTCCTCAACCTCCACTCATCTCAAGCCCTGACTTAGTGACTTCTAGGAAGAATGCTTCTGAATGGGGTTTTTGAAACCCTTTTCTTAGAAATCGACCTTTATTGGTCGTAGGGGAATGTTAAGGAAGTATAGTAATGGACTAAAATGCCCTCCGTAATTTAAAAGAACTTTTTTCCGACCTGAAATAACTCAGTCCGTGATGCGGACCTGTCGCAGACAGTGTATTTTCGAAAAACTCAACTCCGTCGAAAAATCCCAGAAAAACATAAGTGTGGCTCCGCGACAGGTCCGCGACGCGGTTCCATCACGAAGTCACACTTTTTTTCGTTTTGGAGCGAAAAATTATCTTTCGACTCGGCCACTTTAAAAATTGACTGAAACGCTTCTCCCACTCAATTTTCAGTGTTTTACGCACACGTCTTCCCTAGGGGTATTTTGGTAATTTACCGGGTATTACAGATTTGTCGTGTCTTTATACCCTGTGTTGTCATCATTCGTCTTATATCTGTTAATTGTATCGTATTTACATACTATTATGTGTTTTTCGTTATTAGTCGCTCTTTTTGTTTCCTTTTCTTTTCCTTTCCTTTTTTCCATATCTGGTTTATTCTGCTTATGGGTTTTTGAGACGAAGATTCCTAGGAAACAGCCTCTCTACCTCTATGAGGTAGTGGTAAGGTTTGCGTACATTCTACCCTCCCCAAACCCCGCTTGTGGAATTTCACTGGATATGATGTTGTTGTTTTATGTGTCACCATCAGGTTTGTTCCTTACAATAGCGAGCCACATACACTTGAAAAGTGTTGATCGACATTCCTTTGTCGGAAAATTACATGGTGTTGCTAGGTAAAATCAATTATCTTTTTATGTGTATACTACATATTGACACTCCTTGACTTCTATGCTATTTAAATTTTTTTATATTTTAACACCTCTTAGCCGAAATTCTATTTCCGCCACTATTTCCTTATACTAGTCTTGATTTTTTCCAATACAAAAATAACAGCAAAATTGAGTCGATTTTTCCCAAAATACAGAAGTAATAGAAAAAATGACGCATAGGCAATTATATTAAATTTGTAGTTACCAAATATGAATAAATATTGCATGTAATTTATTTTCTATTATTCTGTCCAATATATCAAACCAAACGTGCCCCAAGAGTAGCCTTGTTGCTGAGGGTGAAAAGGTTAACATTGTAGGTTGGCAACAACATTAGGAAAATCTGTTTTATGGCAGCAAATATTTCATTATTAAGGTGTGTTTGATAGGAGGGTATATAAAAAATTAAGTATAAAGAATATTTACGCCTTAATCCAAAATGAAATATAAAAGGATAATTCAGATATAAAATTTAAAAATTAGTACGTGGTTATGAAAAATCATCACAAATAATACAACGTTTGATTGGGCATAAAAGAAAAAATTAAATAAATCTATTTACAACTATTTAATCATTTCGTGGGCATACCAAAATAATACTCCCATTAGATATGCTAAAATTTAAATATTGTTTTGTATGGAGTATAATGTGAAATGAAAAGATATGTATAGGCATTAGTGATATGAGAATAAAAGTATCTAAAAACAACCATCAAATTTAAGAACTCAAACGCTTATGAATATATTATCAAAAGTAAAAGATGATTAGGGATTTTAGTAGAGTGAAAATTTCAACTTCATTTTAAAATTCAAGCTTTTTTCTCAATTTTTAAAATACTTAATGCAAGAAATATTAAAATAAAAATCATAAAAAATAACATTAGATTTTGCAATAAACTTATAAAAGGCTATTAATGAACACAAATAAGAAGCTATAAATATAGTATAAATTTTAGGGATACCATACTGAGTTGGGAAAATCTCAAAAAATCCCGAATCTTTATCAAATTACCAAAAATCCCGACTATTGATAATTATTTGATACCTTATGCAGATGCTTGATACCTGCAAAATGAAACTGAAAAATTAAATGCTGTAGCGTTAAATATGGAAATTAAAATTCTGCCAACTAACAATATCCTTCAATTAAGGATTTAAGTTACAAATCATTCAATTAATTCCTAAAAATACGTTTTGGGCGTTTGAATTTGAATTTAAAAAAGAAAAAACGACAACACCATTACTGATCTGCGACGGAAAAAAAAAAGAGAGGCGACCTGAAAAAGTTATGAATATCTCGATCTTGATACGTCACATCGGAACATGGGAATCCGATGTAATGTATGTTAGTTATAAAAGTGATGGAATTGTTGTATCTGAGAATACGTCGTTTTTTAATCTCAAAGCCGGAATTGCGTCACTGTTGGGTATCAATGAACAAATGAAGAGAATCGAAATTCGGTACATTGTTGAAGGTAATGCATCTTCGATTTGTATCCGGAACGACTTGGGGGTGAAGTTGTATTTGGAAATTAAAAAGAAGGAACACGGTTTTGGCCTGTATCCTTTGTGTGTTAATACTTTCGACATTGAAGGCAGCGAGCTTTTGCTGTGTGATACAACCACTGAAATGGTTAACCAAGAATCTATCAAATATGGTTACATAGGGAGTGGATACGTATCAAGTGTAATTGTCGACACAGCAGATTTAAATGTGAGGGTGAAAAACATGTACAAGAACAAGGCGACTTTAATCGATGTTATGACAAGATATAAATTGCACCATGGATTCAACTACAAAGTTAAACGATCAGACCAAGAAAGGTGGGAGTTTTTTTTCACTGATTTAATTCGCGTGTAATTTAAATTATTACGATTTTATTGCATCATTAAATTTTTTTTTCTTACTGCTAATTTAGATGTTTGTTGCAGCTATGTGTTGAAGTGCTTTTCTGATACTTGTTCATGGTGCATGAAATCTTCCTGCCGCAAGAATTCGGAAACTTTTATAATAAGATACTTCAATGATAAACATACTTGTTTGATGAGTGAGAGGATGTTCACAAAAGTTGAGGCGACGCTTTCTTTTATTAGTGGTGTAACTGCTCCAAAACTCTTAAATCACAAACGGAAGCATACACCGAATGATATAATTGATGACTTCAAGGTTGCTTACGGAGTACATA
Source organism: Solanum rostratum (assembly GCA_029948455.1). Taxonomy (NCBI): domain Eukaryota; kingdom Viridiplantae; phylum Streptophyta; class Magnoliopsida; order Solanales; family Solanaceae; genus Solanum; species Solanum rostratum. The sequence goes on from CM057053.1 coordinate 54,054,857, forward strand.
TTTCGTATCAACAAGCATGGCGTGCAAAGGAGAAAGCACTACACATGTTGAGGGGGAAACCAGCTGATGGATACAAACAATTGCCTGTGTACATGAACATGTTGGATAAGGTGTATCCGAATTCTTATATAAGAATGAAAAAGTCTCCTACTAATGAATTCATATATCTATTTATTGCATTACGTCCATTAATTAGGGGATTTCAGTTCTGTAGACCAGTTGTAGTTGTGGATGGTGCACATCTTAATGGCGCGTATAAAGGAACATTCCTTTCGGCTAGTACAGTAGATGGTTCAGGTATCAAAAATATTTCCATTATTTTTTTTCCAGACTTAATTTTTGTTTTTATTATTTTTAGACAATGTACCTGAAAATTAAAAAATAATTACCATTATTTTCTACACTCAATATAGTTGTTGATTTCGTAAAAAAAATAACGCAGGGTCAATATTTCCTTTGGCATATTGTGTTGTTGATACGAAGAATGATTGTTCGTGGTCATGGTTCTTTCAACAATTTAAAATTGCATTTGGCGAGAGAGAAAACATGTGTTTTGTGTCTGACAGAAATGAAAGTATAATCAAAAGTGTGAGTGTTGTCTTCCATAATACTCCGCATTATGCGTGCATCTGGCATCTATGGAAAAATATTTGCATGAATTTCAAGAAGAGCAAGAATGGCATTAGTGATAAGTTTTATGCTATGGCAAAGTGTTACAGAATCGAAGATTTTAACAGGATAATGGCAATTGTGAATAAAATTGACTACAGGGTGAAGGAGTATCTCGAAAATGTTGGTTACGAGAGATGGGCAAGAGTGCATGCACCTGTAAATAGAGGTCAATTAATGACATCTAACATAGCCGAATGTATTAATGGTTCCCTTGTGGATGCTAGACAACTGCCAATAATAGATTTTCTCGAAGAAGCGAGAATGTTGTTTGCATCATGGAATTGCAAAAATAGGGAACGGGCGATGTATACAAAAGAAACACTTGGCAAGAAATTTCAGAATATACTCATAGAAAATACAGCAAGGTGTGCAACAATGAAGGTATGTACAAATACATAGATTCATAAATAATTTATGTATAATGTTGAGGTATTAGTAACTACAGTAATAGGTAATGAATCTATGGAGGTATAAGCAATTATAATGTTGAGGTATCAATAATTACAATGTAGAGGTATCAGTAGTTAGAATGTTGAAGTATCAGTAGTTACAATGTTGAGGTATCAGTAAGTACATTAATAATTAATGAATCTGTTGAGGTATCAAATATGTCATTTACTTATAAAATTTTCTGTTTTTTTTAGGTCATTCCTTCCTCAGAATTTATTTTTTCAGTGTATGATGCTGGTCATAGATACATTGTATGCATTGAGAGAAGAATTTGCAGTTGTGGGAAATTCCAAATTGATGAAAATTCCTTGTGAACATGCAATTGCTGCTTTGAAGAGTAAAAATGTAGTTGATATGCATCCATACTGCTCGTACTATTACAAACCGGAAGCATTACAAAAAACATATGAAGTTCCGATGATGCCAATGCCCGATAGATCAGATTGGGAAGTATCAGTTAAGAAATCCGATGAGATTGTATTGCCACCAAAGTATAAGCGAATGCCAGGGAGACCTAAGAAAGGGAGAAATAAAAGCTTTGAGAGAAATTGACAACAAGTTCAAACAGCTGCAGTAAGTATGGACACGAAGGACACAATAGGCGAACTTGTTCTTTTTTCCCAAATGAGAAATGAATAATATTTTTTATGATGTATCATTAATATCAAAATTTGTTAATATGCTGAATAAATGAGGTATCAATGTGTATTTCTTTATGAGTAAATGTGTTATTTATATTGTGCAACTTGTTAATAAAACGAAATCTGATATGGGATTAGCTATTTTCGCGATTACTTTCCGAGTTAGATTGACTATTGTTGTAGAATCTATTAAGAGCATTCAATGTTAAAGATGACTCCTAATGAGTTAACAAAATACTAAGATATTTTTCATTTATTTCTCTTCTTTCTTTTTGATACTTGATTCATTATATTAGATAATGAATTAAATTATGCGAGGACATTTCTTTTAAAAAAAGCTAAAAAAAACTCAGTTAAATGGGGGAAATGATGCCAAAATATAATTTAAATTAAAAATAAAGCATATGCTGGTGTAAATGTATCAACAATGAAGAAAATACAAAAATTTAATAAAAGTTAACTAGTATCCAAAAATTTTAAAAAAATCCTAAAAAAAAAAAATATGTAATAAAGTAACCTAAGACAAAATGATTAGTTTTCCTTTGTCAGGTGCTTTGTACACATCCCTTGGCCTTGGAGGATCATCGTTTTCGCTTTCATACCCATCGATATTCTTCTCAGTTCCATATGTCCACAAAAGTACGGCGTATCTTTTACGAATGTAATCAGCATCAAGTGGAGTCGATGGGATCGGAATCCCGTCACTCAAATACTCAGCGTATGCCGCGACAAATACCCCACAATCACTGCATGTAAATGTATCAAACCTGTTAAGATGAACTGAAAAAAAAATTCAAAAAGTTGAAAAAACTTACAGGCTGTCACTGTTTTGCTTAGCAATGTCAGTGACAAATTCAACTATAAATGGTCGTTCCTGGCCAATGAATGAACCGGTGGACAAATCCTTGTATGCATCTAAGCCGGTCCATTCGGTGCGATCAATTTTTTCAAAGAATCCACTTTCTTGCAGATACGTTGGGAGCATCACTGCCAGTTTATTTATTTCAGCGTATTGATTCCTGCGGCGTGAACCAGATGACGAATCATAAACACGTATCAGCCTATCTTTCAAGACAATAACAGCAAGGACCCAGTGGAACGCATTGCCACAATTAACAGGAACAAACACCTCATCGACAAGGTGCCAGGGTGATGCAACAGGTATCGAAAACCCTTTTATCATGTTGATGACAGACCTCTCGCTCGCTGCATTTGCCGATATCCGCGCTACATCTTCCTGAGTACTTAAATAATATGTTTCGATTATGTAGGTATCAAATTACTTGATTCGTTAGGTATACACATTTATCAAAAATCTCGAAAAATTATAAATCATCTTGTTCAAGACTATCAGTGAAAATATCAATAAATCAATTAGGTAAAGTATCAAACATAGTTAAATTATTAGGTATTCACATTAACTTCAAAATCCCTAAAAATTTAGGTATCAATTTTAGAAGCAACAACATTTTAAATTCTTTTATTAATACATCAAACAAAGATGCAAGATGGATTTTTAACGGCGACAAATTTATGTATTTGTGGGTTTGTGAATATAAAAACGATTACCTTGGGCAATGGTGCTCGTGAAGTAGTTGAAGAAGATGCCCTACTGATACGACTTGCATGATGTTTCCGCCCTGGAGATCGTGACGTTGAAGGTACATTCTTCTCTTTTTTACCTTTAACCTGTGCTGTTTCGCCGGCGTCGTCGCCGGAACTGTTATGCTGTTCAACGTCGGCAATGCCGACTTCTTCACCACTGTTGGGAACGTCTTGAGTGAGGCCAAGGCTAAAGGATGGAATAGAATCCATTGTTGATGGAGAATGAAGAATAAATTCAGTTTACGAGAAGATGGAGAATGAAGAAGATGGAGAATGAAGAAGAAAGTCAGTTTACGAGATGGAGAAGAAAATGGAAAAAGTTTCTGTATCAAAAACCGTAAAAAGGGAAATTTAAAATTTAAAGGTAACTGTCACTCAAATAAAAATAAAAAATTAGAAATTTAAAAAAAAAGTGATTTAAAAAAGGAAAAAAATAAAATGTAAAAACTGGTTGACATTAAATATACTTCCATATTTAAAAACAGTACTAAATATATTCTTTAATAAAAAAAATAGTGAGGTATCAAAAAAAAATGAATTTTATAGAAAAGTCGGGATTTTAGTAGTTTTTATAAAAAGTTGGGAAACAATGATATTTGACAGAAAAAATTTGGGATTTCCATAAATTTTCCATAAATATATAGGTTAAAAGATATAATATATATATATATATATTATATAACATAAAAAGATATTACATAGATATAGAATTGAAAATGTCAAGAGTAAAATAAGTGTTGCATAGGATAGTGGGAGAAAAATTACTATTTTTCATAGTTGATCCACTACTAGGGACTAAGATATTTTTCATCGTGAATGAATGAAAAATTTGTGTTCTATAATATGATTTTTCATTCATTTTCTACTGAATCAGTTCACTAAAAAAATATATGATCTAAAATAGATTCTCAATAAAATAACAAAAAACTTTTAAATTTTTCTATACTAAGATACTGCTACTTTTTCTTTTCTCACCAATACACTCAAATTAGCTATAACTAAATTTGGAAATAAACCAAAAAAAATATTTATAAGTCAATTTAACTTATAAACACAGTAAAACACCTTCTTGGAAGTCTTTTTCTCAACACCACTTTATTTTTCCCCTAATTAAAGATTAAAAGGAAGAAAACGATTGACTATTTACCATATTTTAGCTAATGTCTCTAATGAAAAAAGCAACAAGAAAGAATTTAGAAAGAGTGAGGGATGAAAGTCAATCAAATTAATGTTTGTGAAGTGAAAACTCTTTTTCACTTTAGGGAAATTGATTTATATATAAATATATATATTTTTAATAAACTTAAACAAAAATCTATAAATATATAGGTATATTAATTGCCCTAAAGTAAAAGAAGAGTTTTAACTTACCAAAGAAATAAGATTTTAATTTACAACAAACTTATTAAATATTTTTATATATGATATTAATGAACTTAAATAAGAATCTATTAATATATGAATATTTCCTACAACTATAGTGGAATATTTTAACCTACACGTATAGATTTCTTATAAAGTTTATACCAAACTTATTTTATTTTATATAACTAAGAAGTACACTTTTCAAAACCGTCCTATTATCTCAGCTTCTTTTTAACCGACGGTTTGATTAATTTTAAAAAACAAATAAAAAATATGACAGTTATAATACGCTGTCTTGTATATTTGTATATGATATTGGCAAAAATTCTATAAATATTTTTATTATTTAAAGGTTCAGAAAATAAGAATAAAAGATTCATTCTATTACATTATGATAATATAAAGTAACATTAATCAAAGACAAAAAAATATATTATTTACATTACACGAGCAGAAAGAACTTCAGCAACATAAAAATCAAAAACTTAGTTTACTTAATTTAAATATCCTTTATGCCATATAAGAGAGGAAAAGTGTGCAGAATCACTTGTAGCTTATGATCCAAGATCGTTGAAATACCTTGTAGTTTATTAGTTACTATCTGAGAGTTGAGATGTTAGAACTAATTTAGTTTCAACCAAAGTAATATAAATTTTAGTATTATGACTTTGAGTGGTAATTATGTTGTTGCTCGCAAAATTTTTTATATTTTATTATTTTTAAATTTAATGTATAAATTATATTTTATACATGTTTATTTTGTTCGGTTTATTATTTTTTAATAATTCTTATAAAATAAAATATCTGACCGATACAATCATAAATTTATATAAACACAAAAAAAATGATTCTATGATTCGATTTGGTTGGTTAAGTCCCTTTTCCAAAAACTGTTGACACCCCTAGTTTATTTAGAGATATAGAGTTGATTGAGTTAAAAGAAATTTGACAAGGAAGGGTGATCCTTATTTTATGTCATTTGTAGGTAAGGAGGTTTTGAAAAGATCAACAACCAAGTTAAAGATGATATAGTTTTAAATAATATTTTTTTACTTGATCACTTTATTAAACATATTTATGAATAAAGAAGTGATAGTTTATGTATGAAATTCATACTCTCAATAGTTAGGTATGAAATTTAAAAAAAAAAAGATAGTTCAAATGTAATTTTTACACTTATCTCTTATTTTAACATACCATGAGAAAAATATATATATTTTTCATATTTTATTCTTAATATTAATTGTTAATTCTTCAAATATTAATTTTCAAGATCCAAAACTATCACGATCCAATATCTCAATTCATGATGACACCTATCACATCCCACCGGCAGGTAAGCCAACCCGTAATCTAGAACTGCTAGTAATGGGTGTGAGGGTAGAAAACTAACTAGAAATCACAATTTAAGGAAACGAACAACAATAACAAGGAAACCAACAACCGTAGATAATATATGTATACAACAAAAAGGATCCCTCTCAGAACCTGGAAGTCACGTATACAAAGCTACTAGGATAAAAGATACATCCCCTAATTGGCCAATACACAATACATACATAAATATAAATACAAGGCTAATCTCAGAAAGCAAAAGAAGGATCACAAGTGCAGATGGAGACTGAAATGATCCAAGAACGTCCAATGCTCACTGCTACTAGCTGAAAAGATCAATGTTGTTGGCTCATGCTCGGACCTGCATCATGGAGAAGATGTAGAATATAGTATGAGTACCAGATGAAAGGTACTCAATAGGCATCATAGGTTGACTGAGTAAGAATAGTAAATTTAGACGGAATATGTGGAATACAATACAACATAACCATCAACAGGAGTAATAGAGGTATGTACGTAGGTGTATGATACACGAAACCTAAAATCTATACGCCAATCGGTACCTCATAGACCCAGAAGGTACACCTGCGCATAAAGCTAAAGTAGAAGTGGGCATACAGAAACATTGTCGAATTCTGATGAATGGCAATACGAAACTCGGACCTTTAATCATCGAAAGTGCAAATGACCTCTAATCACAGATGTAGCTCAAACCTCTAGTCCTTGAAGGTACAAATGGCCTCTAATCCAGTCATATCGCGGACCTATATTCTCAGATAGTACAAGTGCCCTCTAACCACGAATGTAGCCTAGACCTCTAATCCCTAAAGGTACAAATGGTTGTAACTCGTCATGGCCCGATCTAGTCTTGGATAGTGCAAGTGACCTCTAACCATGGATGTAGCCTAGACCTCTAATCCCTGAAGGTGCAAGTGTCCTTTAACCCGATCGTAGCCCAGACCTCTAGTCTCGATAGTGCAAGTGACCTCTAACTACAAATGTAGCCTATACCTCTAATCCCTAAAGGTACAAGTGGCCTCTAACCCAATCATAGCCCGGACCTCTAGTCTCGGATAGTGCAGGTGGCCTCTAATCATGGATGTAGCCTGGACCTCTAATCCCTGAAGGTACAAGTGGCCTCTAGCTTGGTCATAGCCCGGACCTCTAGTCTCAAATAAGCACCAGCCTACTGTCACACCCTTTTTCGAACTAGTCGAAATAATTCGCAACATCATATGGTCGTGCTCTTTTGGTTTTTGGAAAATATGTTTTTAGAGTCGCCACCTAATTTTAAGGAAAATATTAGGAAACCAATTCGAAAAATAAAATAAAATGAAATGTAGACTCTGTTTTGATTTTGCGAAAACCAGTAAAATTCTAGGTAAGGGTTTTGGTTACTCGAGGGAAAAGTGTTAGGCATCCCTCAGAGCCTATCCGAAGATAGTCCTTAAACTTAGCTTAGGAAAATAAGTTAATGATAAATTATTCACTTGTTATTTCTTGAATTTAGTGATGAGAAAATTTCATCAAGAACAAAAATACAAGGTATGTCATATGTATGTCAGTGGAAGATTTCAATAACGACATATTTAGTATACAGCAAAATTAATAGGTAAGTAGGTAATAAACGAATAAGTTGGAAATGTAGAAAATTTATGTATTGAAGATATAGATGTATGTTTGAAATTATGAGCACATAAAAAAAACCTTATCGTGAGTAATATATTAGAATGTTGAGTATGACAACTCATCATTTTAAAAAAAATAAAAATAAAGGATGAGATGTAAAATATAATAATATGCGCAATTTGAGTAAAACTAAATACGAATAAATTTTAATAAGATAAATAAAATAACATGACATAAAATAAAATAATATAAAGAATGCTAAAATTATGCAAAAACTTGTGATCTTATATGTGTCTAAAATATGTTTATGTATGCCATCAAAGTATATGAGAGTTCGTTATTTCATTTATGTATGGGCTAAAATAGCAATAATTTTATATATGTAACAAAGTAATGTATATGTCGAGGTATAATAATTTATATTTTATAAGGAAAATGAATAACGTTGGTGAAGAGGAAAAATAGCAAAGAGAATAATATAATCTACACAACAAAGGAATATATCAAGTACATAAAAAACTTGAATTATATATTTTATGTGTATATAAAACACACATGTATATAATATTTATAAGAATCATGCCGTGGAATAAATGATCAAATAAATATATTTAAAGGGTGAGAAGATTTCGTGAAGATATATGTTTAACGCCATGTAGGAAAATAGGCTTATGTGAATTAGTTGTAGCTCGTATATATATCGGATATTTATCCCTTTAAAAATAAAGTATTATAATATTAATAATGATAATTGATGAAATGTAAATATGGTAATGTAAGACATGGAGTAAATATAATTTGAGAAAAACGTTCAAACAAATGTAATTCCAAGGAAAAAGGTATTAAAGAGCGTTAAACCGTTATGTAAAACTTATTGTTTTATATGTATTTGTTACGAAGTAAATATACTTATGAATGTCGTTCAAAATATATACGGGTTCATTGTTTTACTTATGGTGATAAGATAACAATAACTATATGTTCCAAAATGATAAGATGCAAAATTTTATGTTCCATTTAGGTAAATATCATTCGTAAAAGGCTAATAATATGACTTGTGTAAAATAATAATATGACTTGTGTAAAATAATATTCCAAGTGTAGAGAAAAATAAAAATATATACTTTAAGTATGACGTATACACTTACATACCTTGTATATTTTGAAGCTGTTAAGAAAAATCTAAAGTTTTGAAACATAATAAAAAAATACATTGAGTCATATTTGATTTAAAATGATATGATAATGTCTTATAAAGAAATTAACCAAACAAGACTAAGATAGACCAAATATATATTATGTTTTTTTAAAAAAATCAACTAAAGGAGTTTAAATTGACTCAAATGGTAACATTATATTGTATTTTGAGAAATTTAATTTTTAAAACCTCTAGGTAGCCTAATTATGGGATTCATTCTATAATTAATTTTATCAATTCTAAGGTCAATGTTCGTTACGAGGAATAATCCATTCCTAAAGATGACTATCTAGGCCTTTGATTAATTTGAAAACTTAATTTGAGAAAAATCCTCTAAGGACTTTGGTCTATTTTAGAAGTACATTTTAAAATGATTATTATGAAACATTGTCGAGACTATAAACACCAACACTAGATTCGCTAGCAAATAAATTAATCACAAAATAATCTTCAAACTAGAAGAAAGTTAGCTAAGGTATCAACATTCACATAAAAGAATATTAATCGATTAGTATCAAAAGAAATGTAATCAAATGGTGGTGGGGAAGGCCAAGAGACGCCGACTCCTAATTTATGAGACTCCGAGTGCGGTGATGATCCTAATAGCTGTTGGCCCAATATTTCGAGCTAAAACGAGTTCCAAATTAGAAACTCTAGTCTTCCGAGTGTACATGAAAGACAAAGAAAAAATAAGAATTAGGAATCATATAGCAAACTGATAGCAAAGCGTAACATATGTACAATTTTATGCTTTGGCAAAATTCCAACAAACTTTCGTCCAATAGTGATAACTTAGCTAGAGAAAAGGAGCAGCTTCAAAAAAAAGGTTTAAACACTCCAATTGTTTGAACCAAATAGGCATAAAAGTTATTACATCCCATGTAGTGAAGGTTAAGGCAGTGATTAGGACTCATACTAGTTTGAACAACAATTCAAACATAGAGATGTAATTTCAATACGTTATATAGAGATCAAACACAATACTAAAGATGAACCAGCACCACTTAGATTAGATCCCAAGACAAGGGGAAGAACTTTAGCTATCAGGGAAGAGGCCATCACATGAACAGATGCAAATTGGATTTAACAAAAAAACAATTTCAGCATGTAAAGAAATGCACTCGCTCTTTGTTTTTTTTTTAAAAAAAAATTAGGTTCCTATGATAGTATAGGAATGAACACAGCTGTTCAACACACTTATTGCAAATCTCCTGATCATATCAAACTATGAATAAGTCGTTATAACAGATTAGCTTATAAATTAACCCAAAATTAATCAAGTAAACAAAATCAAAAGACGCTTTAAGGAGCAGTGAAGCATTATTTGAGACCATTAGTCCAATGTATTATTCAGATGCTATGGAAGTAAATTTGAAACTGAAGAGAGAATGTGTATTTCGGGACGAGAGAATAAAATATAAAATTGGATAAAGAAAAAGGAAGAAATAAGTATAAACTGAAGTTATACTGGGCTAACATTTTCAAGTTGCATACGAACTCGTGGGTAAACAAATACTCATTCCTTAAAAGTTTGAAAGATAGTAATTTTAGAACTCTTGGCAGATAGTCATTAAGGATACAAAAGAGCGTAAGTCATGATCAGTTCGTCGACTATAACCTTAGAGATGCAGCAGTCCAGTTCTTTGTATTACAAAGTCGCTCTTTGATTTTCTAAATACTAATCAAGAGGTAAGAACAGGAGGAAAAGACTTATCCAAATTATTTTAAGAAAATGAGTGTAGATTTTAGGACATGAAAATAGAGCAACTAATTTTAAACGCAGGACGACAGTTGCAAAATTCTCTTGAGTTTGATCACTTAGTGCATAACTGATCCAAAGTTGGCCTAGTTTTGAAGCGATACGTGTGATGTGCTCAACCACAAACGGGCAAAACCAGTTGAAGTTGATAATTTTAGCAAGTTTCAGGGCCTATTTTAATCTTAACGTCATCAGAACTCTTTACGCAAGCAATCAACAGACGGATTTACAGCCAACACAATCCAAGTAACAATGACTAACAACCAAAAACTAGGAGGTAACATGGATGGAACCAGGCGCGTCGTACCAACACTTACACGTTGAGAATCAAGTAATCTATATAAACAACATAGGTACAACATTTACCTTGTGTAGAACAGACAACCATCGATTCATGATAGAAAGGAATTAAACAAATACAAGTCATATATTAGTTCAGATTAACAATTTAATGCAGAAAATTTTCAGAAGATCACAGTAACTGAATGTACTCTAGTTGGAAGAATCAAGACGAATAAGGCTAAAGTAATATGTTATTCCCAAAACAGAGAACAAGATGTAAAATAAAGATGATTACTGACCTTGTGTAAGGCAGCAAACTAAGGAACTCTTTGTCAAGGATTTCGACTCCGAACCCTCTTTCAAACTCGAGAGTAAAGACAGAAAAGAACCAAGTGATTTTGATAGCTAAAGCTTGTAGGGAAAGATGTACTGTTGTTCCTTTGAATCAGTTTTGATACCCCACCTCCAACCTCTTTCTGATACTGCCCTTTTGGAGTGAAAATCCGCTTCTATTTATAGGCAAATCGGGACTTGAGAAGAACTCAAATTTGAATTCAAATTGAGACATATTCTGAAGCAAAACAGGGTGAAGGTGAAAAAGCTGGAAAAAAAAATCTTATCCTTCGTTTTTGATTTTGACCAAAGGCTGGAGAAAAATCTCGTTGATGATGGTAGGAAGCAGATGGCGAGGATGACGGTAACCGGCGGATTTTCTGGGAAAAGAGAGGGGACGCCGAAGTCAAGGGTATGGAGGAAAGAGATCTAGGGTTACTTTTTCAGATCGATTTGAAAGGATGGAGACGTTTTGGAGGTGATGGATCGCTGCTTCTCCACGCAAATTCCGGCGGATTTTGGTGGAAAGAAAAGGAAAGAAGTTGCAGGGCATGGAGGAGTAGGGTGTAGGGTTGTCGCCGTTGGCCCGTTTGTCCGCCGGTTTAGAAGCAAAATCCGGCGGACTTCTGGAGGAAAGATGAGAAAAAGGAGAAGTGTAGGTGAGGAAGAAAGGGGCGGCTGTCTTGTTGGAGAAGATGGCCTAAATTAATCAGGGCCGTCCGATTATTTTGATCGGACGGATGTAAATAAATCAGGAGATAAAAAAAATATATCTAAATTAATGTGGTCCATTGGATTAAAATTTCAAGGGCTAAGATTATGGATGAAGAAGCACAATCCATGTGCTTGCCTACGTGGCACTCATGGATTGGCTAATTTGGAAGAACTTGGATTGCCAATTTGACTTAACTAATCCTATTTAAATTATAACCAATTATTTATTAAATAGTCCTATTCATATTAAGAAAATTATTATTTTGCAAGATTAATTATTTTCACAAAATTGGTCACTCTTAACATAAAATTAGCATGGGTTGATAATAAAATTAATTAATCAGGCTCCCTTTTCGGAAAACGTATGAAAAATACTCATTTTAATAAAAATTATCGTTTAATCAAAAATCGACTCGATACTTTAAAACGATAGCCATCTGTCATAGATTTCTCAAAAATGATGAAAGAAAATAGTAACATTCATATTTTGATTAGCTTTTATTAGAAATAATATCTGTAAAATAATTGGTAGAACCATAAAAATGAGAAGTTTATCAATAAAAAAAAAATCAACAATAACAATAACAAAATAATAATAGCATTCTTGGTAGTAAAATATTTCATACCTTATAAAGTTTTATCATTCCTTAAAAAAAATCCTTTTCCTTTCTCTTTCTCTTTTGTTCAAGTTTAACTAATTGAACATGGAAAGTCAAAATTAGAAATTTAAAATCTGAAATAATTAGAGAGCCAAAATCGGGAGAAAAATGAAAAGTACAAAATAAAAAATAAAAATAAAAATCGATTACTTTGTAGGATTAAGTTAATTGACAAGAATTAAATAAAATTAGTATGGATTAATAATGAAATTAGATTAGTCAAACTTCTTCATTTGAATAACACAAGAAGATATTTACTCGTGAAAAATGAGGAATCATGTTTGATAAAAAATAGAAATAAAAATGAAATGAAATAAAAAATGATTGAGTACTTAAAGTGATATTTGTATGATATAAAATTCTCGAGGATGCTAAAGAAAGTAGTAAATAATATATTTAAATATATATATATGTATCTAATCTTTGTAGGAAATAATATCCATAAAAAAAATGTTTGTCGAACAAAAAGTGAGAAAATTTTATCAAAATACTAGCAACGACAATAACAGTAATAGTAATAATAATAACAAAATATTATAATAATAACAATAGTAGTAGCAGCAGTGAAAAAAAAATATTTTGTAAAAGTTTTTTTTTATCTTTTCTTTTCTCTTTTAAAAAAAAAACTTTTTTTTAAAGAAATTAGACTAATTAAATATGGCGAGCCAAAATTGGGTGTCAACAGCTTGCCCCTTTCTTTGTCCATGGAAGAGAGTAATGAAGGCGTGGACAAAGAAATATGACACAAGCCAATTTTGGCCGATCAAACAATCTTTTTAGCAATCACTTGACATTTTACAGAGCTATGACCGAAGTCCTGGTTTCTGAGTTTCCCACGAATCTCAAATTTCTTGGGAAACCAGGCCATAGGTAGTTCGAGAGGGTAAGATCATAATAAATTTGATCGAATTCAAAATTTGCCCTAGTGTCGAATTATGGCAACCCTTAGTCTTCTTGGGTGATGGAGTATGAAGAGGTCAGTATGAATAAAATGAAAATAGCCACACTCAAGCTAAGGTAACTTGCGTATACCGAGACTTAGGAATTAGGTCGGGCGCAGCTCTAATGACTAACTGGGAAAGAGAAATGTTCTGTAGCAATTTCTACAATAAAACTTTGATGGAGAGGGAAACAAATTGCCCCAGTATCGAGTTATGGTGATACCGAGCCACGAAAGTTAAACAAAGAGTCGAACCTGATCAAGTCGGATTGAGTTTTGAAAGTGAATCCTTGACGTAGCTAGGGATGCTCGACATTCCACTAGCTTGCCCTAGTTTGCTGCTAAGATAGAGTTCCACGTCGCGATGTATTTTCCTGCAAAACAGGTAAAAAGGTGAAAAGTACCTGTTGTGGTTCGAAATTTCAAACGAAATTAATAATATAGAGAATAAAGTGTAGATATTCAAATGATCATTGATGTCTTTGTCTTGTGTCGTGAATGCATTGTAGGTGAAGTAGCTTGTAATATAAAGCCTCCGATTGGCGAAGCTATTGTAGCGTAACGCCTTTATCTAGCATGTCAAAGCTTGTAATATAAAGCCTCCGACAGGCGGGGCGATTGTAATGTAACGCTTGTATCTGGCGATGCAAAGCTTGTAATGTAAAGCCTCCGACCGGCGGGGCGATTGTGATGTAACGCCTGTATCTGGCGATGCAAAGCTTGTAATGTAAGGCCTCCGACAGGCGAGGCAGTTATAATATAACACTTGTATCTGCGATACGAAGTATGTAAATATTAAATTTAACTGTAGGTGTATGACGAGGTTGCTAGCGTGCATGCCGCTGATCGATAGAGCTTTGATGGTGTTGCTATATTGTGGTCCTTGACCGGTAGAGTGTCGCTTCTTTTGCTTATATACATGCTCTGATTGGCGGAATCTTGACGATTGGGATATGTGTAGCCTCCAAATTGTGGAGTTTGAATGATGCTTGCTATGTACAATCCTCGATTGGTAGAGATTGGACGGTGCTTGCTATATATATATATATATCCTCCAATTGGTGGAGTCTGAATGGCGTATGAGATGTGTATTGAAAATGTTTGCTATATACATCCTCCAGTTGGCGGAGTTTGGACTGTGTTTGCTATATACAACCTCCGATTGGCGGTGTTTGGACGACGTTTGCTGTATACAACCTCCAAGCGATGGAGTTTGACGCAGTTGGTTGTAATTCTTTGATTAGCAGAATTCTTTTGACGTAGTTAGGTGGCGGTCTCCCTTCGGCGAAGCTTATTCGATGTAGTTAGACGGTGGTCACCAATTGGTGGAGTTATTCTTGAGACAAAACAAACTATCCTATTTGTCCTACGGGGCCCCTTTGTATTTTGATCTGGATTTCGAGTGTACCTGAAAAGATTTAAAATGGAACCGTGTTAGATAAAAAATACGTAGCATATCGAGAAGTAAATAGGGAGAAAAATATTTTAGTTTGTGTTTGGAATAAGCCGAATAGCGTCTCCGGTCGTGCCCCAAGACTTGATGTCAGCTTCCTTGATTTCCTGTGTTCCTGCGCTCAAAGAAAATTTTAGTTTGGGAGAGGGATGTTGACTTGTGTTGACTCGCGGACTTTGGCTTCTTCATTGAAAACCTTCAATATTTCTCCAAACCGCCCTCGATCCCATGACCTGGAGACTCGGCAGGTGGATAGTAAAGGAACATTTGAAGAAAAGAAAAATAAAAATAAAAATAAAACAAATAAATAAATAAAATAATAGTATGTTACTTTATAAGGGAGTATGTCACTTGTATATAGATATATAAGTATATGTGTATATATATATAGTAATCTTCAATTATCCTAAGGTTATGACACGTTTCGCGGTCCACTGAGCTTCTCCATATCCAAATGTAGCTCTTTTCATGCTCTCATCTCCTGATGATGCTTCTCTGACTCTTTTGGCGGATTTGTTGCTTTCCAACGATGCATAATTAAAGGAGGGTTTCCGATGGGTACGACCCAACCTTAAAGGTGGCCTACATATCCTCAATTGAGAATCAAGTCTATATATAGTTCAGGGGTAACAGAATGAAGATTATGCAATGCAACGACCGAGCCTGACTCAGGCTGCCTACGTATCCAAGCGGAATCAGGTCAAAACGTAGTTCAAGTACAAAGGGAAACAAAAATAACATGTAATGCAATGACCGGACCTGATTCAGGCTGCCTACGTATCCAAGTGGAATCAGGTCAAAACGTAGTTCAAGTACAACAGAAAAGTAAAATATTAAGAGACCGAATCCGAAAAGGACTGCCTACGTATCCTACCAAGGGAAGTCAGGTCAGCATAGTTCTAAATACATAGAAATAATGCTTTTGGGTTTTCTAGGGAGACCGGACCCGAAGTGGGTTGCCTACGTACCCCACCCTGGGAAGTCAGGTCGAGACGTAGTTCTGTTACACAAAAATGCAAAATAAACTAGCCTTGGTATCTTCAGATGTAGTACTTCTTGATGGCGTCTGAATTGATTGGCTTGGTGCTCACCGTGCCGTCCATTTCTGCTAAGATTACCGCTCCTCCAGAGAGTACTCTATGAACCATATAGGGACCTTGCCAGTTCGGTGCAAATTTTCCTTTGGCTTCTCCTTGGTGGGGAAATATCTTCTTCAATACTAACTCTCCTGGTTTGAACTATCGAGGCCTAACCCTTTTGTTGAATGCCTTAGCCATTCTGTTTTGGTATAGCTGACCGTGACAGACTGCATCCATCCTTTTCTCATCAATGAGCATCAACTGTTCGATCCTACTGCGAATCCATTCTGCATCATCTAAACCAACTTCTTGGATAATCCTCAAAGATGGTATCTCCACCTCAGCAGGTATTACTGCTTCTGAACTATAAACCAGCATATAAGGAGTTGCCCCCGTGGATGTTCTAATCGTAGTGCGATAACCGAGCAAAGCATACGGTAGCTTCTTATGCCATTGCTTGTGACTATCTATCATCTTCCTCAAAATCTTCTTGATATTCTTGTTTGCGGCCTCAACTGCCCCATTCATCTGTAGTCGATAGGTTGTGGAGTTTCGATGAATGATCTTGAACCTTTCACAAATCTCTTGCATAAGATCACTATTAAGATTCGCCGCATTATCTGTGATGATTGATTCAGGAATTCCGAATCGGCAAATTATGTTGCTGCGAACAAAATCTGCCACTACCTTCTTAGTCACCACCTTGTATGTCGAAGCTTCAACCCATTTCGTGAAATAATCGATAGCTACTAGGATGAAACGATGTCCATTTGATCCGGCGGGCTCTATGGGTCCAATCACATCCATGCCCCAAGCGGCAAATGGCCAAGGAGAACCCATCACATTGAGCTCGTTTGGTGGGACTCGGATAAAATCTCCATGCAGTTGGCATTGATGAAACTTCTGCACATATCGAATGCTATCCCTCTCTATCATCATCCAAAAATATCAGGCTCTTAAAATCTTCTTCGCTAGAGTGAACCCGTTCATGTGAGGCCCACATGTCCCTGCATGTATTTCTTCTAAAAGTCTTGTCGCTTCCTTGGCGTCGACACATCTTAGCAATCCTAAATCTGGAGTCCTCCTGTATAGGATTTCCCCGTTAAGAAAGAAATGATTGGCCATTCTCCTCAAAGTCCGTTTTTGCTTGTTTGTGGCGTTTTTAGGGTACTCTTGTGCTTCTATCAATCTTTTGATGTCATAGTACCATGGTCTTCCATCCAAATCCTCATCTACATGAAAACAATATGCATGTTGTTCGTGTATCTCCACCCCAATAGGATCGATGTAATTCTTATCCTGATGCTGAATCATTGAGGACAATGTTGCCAAAGCATCGGCAAATACATTTTGAGTTCGAGGGACATGCTTGAATTCAATCTTCGTGAATCTCCGACTCAACTCCTTTATGTAATGCAAGTAAGGAAGGATCTTAACATCCTTAGTAGCCCATTCTCCTTGGACTTGATGAATCAGCAAACTGGAATCCCCTATCACCAAGAGCTCTTTGACATTCATGTCTATAGCCATCCTGAGTCCCAAAATACAAGCTTCATACTCCGCTATGTTATTTGTACAATCAAATCTGATCTTGGCTGAAATTGGGTAATATTGGTCAATCTCTGAAATTAAGACTGCTCCTATTCCGACTCCTTTGGAATTTGATGCTCCATCAAAGAACATCCTCCATCCATCAAATGGTTTTGATATGTCTTCTCCCACAAACAACACCTCTTCATCAGGGAAGTAGGTTTTGAGCGGCTCGTAATCTTGATCCACTGGATTTTCTGCAAGGTGGTCAGCCAAGGCTTGTCCTTTGATGGCTTTCTGTGTCACATACACAATATCAAATTCACTCAACAAAATTTGCCATTTCGCCAATTTACCTATAGGCATCGGCTTCTGAAAGATATACTTGAGTGGATCCATTCTTGAGATCAAGTATGTGGTGTATGCGGATAGGTAGTGCCTAAATTTTTGCGCGATCCAAGTCAAAGCACAACAGGTTCGTTCCAACAGGGTGTATCTTGCCTCATATGGGGTGAACTTCTTGCTTAAGTAGTAAATGTCTTGTTCTTTCCTACCCGTCTCATCGTGCTGCCCCAACACGCATCCAAATGCACCATCCATGACAGATAGGTATAATAGTAAAGGCCTCCCGGGCTCAGGTGGGACCAATACTGGTGGGTTGGACAAGTATTCTTTGATTTTGTCGAAAGCCTTTTGACATTCCTCCGTCCATCTTGTGGCAGCATCTTTCTTCAGCAGCTTGAATATGGGTTCGCATATTATTGTGGATTGAGCGATGAACCGGCTAATGTAGTTGAGCCTCCCCAAGAAACTCATCACGTCCTTCTTGGTCTTAGGAGGAGGTAGTTCGCGGATTGCTTTAACCTTTGATGGATCCAACTCTATGCCCTTTCGACTAACAATGAATCCTAGTAATCTTCCTGCGGGTACTCCAAACGCACACTTTGCTGGATTCAATTTTAAGTCATACCTTCGCAATCTTTCAAAGAACTTTCGTAAATCACCCAAGTGGTCTAAACTCTTCTTGGACTTGATAATGACATCATCCACATACACTTCAATTTCCTTATGGATCATATCATGGAAAAGAGTGGTCATTGCCCTCATGTAAGTTGCTCCGGCATTTTTGAGACCAAAAGGCATCACCCTATAGCAATACACACCCCATGGTGTGACAAATGCCGTCTTTTCTGCGTCATCTTCATCCATCAAGATCTGGTGATATCCCGCAAAACAATCCACAAATGATTGCAACTCATGCTTTGCACAATTATCAATGAGTATGTGAATATTTGGAAGAGGAAAATCATCCTTAGGACTGGCTCGATTGAGATCTCGGTAGTCCACACATATTCTGATTTTCCCATCCTTTTTTGGCACTGGCACGATGTTGGCCAACCACGTGGGGTAATTTGTAACCCTTACAACATTGGCTTCGATTTGCTTAGTTACTTTCTTTTTAATCCTCAGACTCAAATCGGGCTTGAATTTTCTTGTCTTTTGCTTGACAGGTGGACAAGTGGGATCGATTGGCAACTTGTGTGTGACAATGTCAGTGCTTAATCCTGGCATGTCATCGTAAAACCAAGCAAATACATCAATATATTGCTTAAGAAAATCTATCAATTCTTGCTTCCTCCCGCTCTCTAAATGTATGCTGACCCGTGTTTCCTTTATGACTTCTTCGTCTCCTAAGTTAACAACCTCTGTCTCTTCCATGTTGGGTTTCTCGTGACTTTCAAGCTGCTCGATCTCTTGTGGCAAATTTTCTGGCAACATGCTTTCATCATATTCTTCATGATCCAACTCGTTGATTCTGTTTTGCTCGATGAATTTGTGACATGTCATAACCGTTGAACTAGGATTTTTATTAATACGAGTGCTGAAAAATATAAACGGTAAGTAAAAATAAATAAATAAAGGAAACAAAAAGAAATAGATACTTTTAAAATAATGAGATGTTTTGGAGAAAATAAGACTTTCATTCAAAAGCATTCAGGCTTTTCAAAAGAGGCGAGCTACAAAAAGGGTCAAACATGACTCAAGCCTCGATCATGATCATGCAAATTTTAAAACTACTATTTTCCATACTACCAGGAGTCTTGTCAAAACAGAGATGGGTTGACGGTCCAGTTCTGCAACGCTTCTCTAGGCTCGGCATCACGGATAGTCAATTTGATGAGATCTATCTCTTTCTTTTCTCCGATCATGGCTACGAACAAATTTCCTATTCCTTCCATGATGTCATCTTCAACTGCTAGGCCTAGTGTTGGAGCTTGTTCTGGTACAAATGTCATCTTGCTCGACCTCCCGCCGCAGACACTTCCCGATATAGGCTGATATCCGAGCCCGGTGGTACCTTTCTGACGTTTCAGCTGGATTAGTTCAACTATGCCATCACACTTGAGTCCAAGTCCCGTCCTAGGCTGATATCCATACTTCAACATCTCTGAAGCAACCATCTTTGCCGCGCTTGACAATTTTACTTCTTCCGACTCTACTTTCTCATCAACTTTCGCAGCTTGCATAATTTCTAAAGTATGAAAAGTGGCTCCATCTAACTCGCCAGTGACCGGAACAGGATCAATAGAACAGGTGGGGTGACTATGCTCCCCATGGATAGTAACTTCCACGTGACCCCACTCAAACTTTACACACTGATGAAGGGTTGAAGGCACGGCTCTTGCCATGTGGATCCATGGTCTTCTCAGCAAAAGGTTGTAGTTAGACGACACATCCATCACTTGAAATAGAATACGTTCAGCTGGCCCAACCTGCAATGTGAGATATGCTTCTCCAATGACACTTCTTTGTGCCCCATCAAAAGCTCTAACTTTCACACGACTCTCTCTTATCTCTCCCATGTTCACACCCAACTCCCTTAGCGTTGTGAAAGGGAAAATATTGCATCCAGAACCACCATCAATCAAAACTCGAGTCACAATCTTGTCACAACATTTGACCGCGATATGAAGCGCTTCGTTATGTCCAACCCCTTCTGCTGGTAGCTCATCATCATGAAAAGAAATCTTGTTAGCTTCCACAACTCGTCCTATGGTTGCAGCTAGAGTTTCACTTGCGGTCTCTTTTGGGATGCAAATCCCACTTAATACTTCCATTAAAGCATTCCTATGAGTTTCAGAACTCATAAGCAACGACAAAATGGATATGTGGGCTGGTGTTTTCTTTAACTGTTCTTCAACTGAATAGTCCTTAGGTTGCATCTTCTTCCAGAATTCAGCAGCTTCGGCATCGGTGATATTTCTCTTCAAATTATGTTCCTTCCTAATAACTCCTCGATTAAGATCTCCTGGAGCATAACATCTCCCAGACCTAGTCATTCCTTGAGCCACAACGGTATCGACCATCTTACCCGTGGCTTTCGCCTGGTAATCCCATGGGACTGCTTTGGTGTCATACTCAAGCTTCTCGGTGATCAAAGTGGTTACCACAACTCTTGGCAAGTAGGTTTGGGCAGTCAAAGGTTCCCTTAACTGAACTGTGATAACAGGCTGCACCAGAGACGCAGTAACAACTCTTTTGATGTTCCAACCAGGCAAACTAGTATCTTCCAAGTCATATTCCCCTTCTAGTGTGACCATGTTGACTTCTCGATTCTCGTGATTCGGCAAAGGGTTATTGTTCACATTCGGATGTGCTGGAGTGCATTTTATAATACCCCTCTTGATCAGAGACTCTATCTGATTCTTCAACCCGTAACAGTCCTCCGTGTCGTGCCCTTGGATCCCTGAATGGTAAGCGCATCGCTTGTTCCCATCAAAGTTGTGAGGAATGGGATCAGGGAGTTTTCCTTCAACTGGCTGCAACATCCCCTCTTGCCTCAGTCTTTCAAATAACTGGGCATAAGGTTCGGCAATTGGTGTGTAGGTGCGAGTGTTTTTGGTTTCGAGATTTGGACGCGGTCTTGGCGCATACGCTGGCCTATTTTGATGGATTGGTGCTTGGACGGGGATATATGGTCTCGGTGGATTTTGGTGTGCCTGTGCTCGGGGTGGATTGTAGTGGGGTTGGGTATTATATACTGGGTATGGGATGCACGGAGCATGTGCGGCAATTTGAGGATTGTTGGGGTATCGGTGAGATGAACCTCTATGATGGTAGGTGATAGTTGAGACATCCTCCTTTTTCTTCTTGATGCCACTGATGGATCCCAATTGTATGGCCTTACATGCAGCTTGTAACGCAGCCATGGACTGAATCTTCCCAGATTTGATGCCTTCCTCTATAAAGTTTCCCATTTTGACCAATTTGGCAAACCTCTGGCCCATCATCGACATCATCTTGTCAAAGTAGATGCCTTCTTGAGCTCGAATAAAGTATTTGGAGAGCTCACTCTCATCTAGTGGTGGTTGGAACCTAGCAGCCTCAGTTCTCCAGCGTCTTGCATATTCTTGGAAGTCCTCAGAGGGTTTCTTCTGTATGTTGGCTAGTGAGAACCTATCTGGAGTGATTTCAGAGTTGAATTTGAAACGAGTCATGAAATCCTCAGCCATTTCTTGCCAATCATGCTATTTGCGAGGATCCTGACGAGTATACCAAGTTAAGGCTTCTCCAGACAAACTTCGAATGAGTAACTTCATCCTTAACTTCTCATTTCTCCCAACAATGACTAACATATCACAATATGCCCTTAAATGTGCGTGAGGGTCACCTTTCCCATCAAATAGTTCAAACTTTGGCGGCTTGTACCCTGCTGGTATATCGATGTCCGGGTGAATGCATAAGTCATCATAATCCAGGCTCTCTGCTCCCCTAGTGACTTGCAAGCTTTTTAACACCTTCCTTAGACCATGAAGTTGGGCGTTTATCGACTCATCTTCTTTCAAGCGAGCATCTTTCTCCATTTCTGCATATTGATCAACCTCGTACGGGACTTTGACCACGGCCGGGGTCGTGAAAGTAGGGCTTCAACAGCACATATAGGTGGCACATATGGCTCATGAGGAGCGGCAACGTGTGCCCCGAATATCTGCTGCATCGCGGGATAGGTGGGCATCGTATAAGCTTGTAGCGGATGGTCAGGAGTGGTCCTGACCATTGATGAGGAAACCAACGGTGCTTGGCCATGAATTGGAACATGTTGTGTATGCCCAGGTAGTTTTGGTGAGTCGGTGGAAAGCAGGTCAGTTTTTGGAAAGTAGATAGGTGTTTTGAAGGTTGGGAGAGTAGTAGCCGAAAGCTTGGCCAAGTCTCGTACTTGCCGCAATTCCTCCCTTAGGGCTTCCAATTCTTGTGCCATAAGAGCCATTCTCTCGTCATTTTGAGCAGTACTTTGAGAACCTTCAGGGTTTTCCATGGGTACTATTATGTTTGCAGCAGCGTCAAATTCTTCCCCGTTGGTCATCTTTCTTTTGGATCGAAGGTTGTATCGTGAGTCAGCCAGTTTGCAAGTCGACACAAATCAACTTCCTATTGGATTAATAATAACCAACATAAAAAGAAAGAAAAGAAAAGGATAACTATGTTAGTTTGGGAGATGTTGTTAGGAAAAGGAAATAATGTATATAGCAAATATGTAACACATATATACGCCAAATTAGCGACATTCAAGATACGTCCTAATATGGGGCCTCTTTTTGCTAAAGGTTAGCCTACGTTGAAATTAATTTGATGATAAATGATCCAACTAAACACATTCTGGATTTGGAACAACATAATTTCATTAATAGAAAATGTCTTTAGTCGTACAATAGAGCAGTCGGGTTAGAAACTAGATAATAAAAGCGAGGGAAGGGAAGGGCATGCAAAAGATGAGTCGCGTAACTCTTCGATGGAACACGACAAGGTACAAAAGATCAAGCTATGGCCAAGTTGGACCATCATTATCGTCATCGTCCCAATCATAGTATGACCCTGGGTAGTATTCTGGAGAGTTCGAACCCGTCTCCGAATCTTCTATACGATCAATCTCTATGGATGCATACTCAGAATGGTCCTCTCTTGCCGTTGGAGAAGGTCCATCTCCCATGACTTCGTCTTCTTCTGGATCCTCCTCAGGCTCCTCTTCTGGATCTTCCTCAGGGTCTTCTTTTGGATCTTCCTCAGGGTCCTCTTCTGGATCTTCCTCGGGGTTTTCTTCTGGGTCTTCCTGTGGATCTTCTTCTATCCTTTGGATCAAATGGTCCATGGATCCTGGAACTATTTGATTATACATGGGTGTTGTGAGTTCCATACGGGGAAGTACCTCTTCTTTAATCCAAGTGGCCCACCGACCGTCCACAAAGCCGCTGAATCCCTCTACACTGGGTTGGACCATGTGACTCACAGTGGTACGCCATGCGTAGTATTCGGGTGTGCACCATTTCTCATTTCCCATATTAGTCGTGATCATATAATCCCATTCTAGCTGCAAATTCCTTATCCATATAGCAGGGACTGAAACAAGATCATCCTCGTGTAGTACCATGCATCACCACAGTGGCACGTCCTGGATAACTCCAAACTGTCGCATGACCCGGAGAGGTGCATACGGTTGTACACCCCTTAACCCGACCAGCTCAATGAAATATAAGTGTCGAGTTCTGACGAATGCTAACCCAGATACTAAATGGAATTTTCACTGAATAGAGTCCCCAGTGAGATTTGTCAAAAATGTGCGCCACTCTTCTTCTCCGACTGGCGCATCCCAATATCGGAGACAGTCTTCGTGACTCTGAATCATATTGCGAGCGTCTACTATATAGTCCATTTGTGTGGGGGTCGACCGTAGAAATGCTCAATCGCCCAAACTTGTAGCAGTAAGTTGCATCCCCCGAAGAAATCATGCCCTCTCGTGCATGCAGATAGTGATCGAAACACCTCAGCGAGTACCATGTGCACCAAGGAGCAGCCCCGTGGCGCAGCAAATAGGTCCACAACTATGGGGAGGATGTTGATGTCGATGAAATGGAGTCTCATTGGGAAAACTATCGCACCCAAAAAGGCCAATACAAAGATCTTCGGCCGCGTGCTTATCCACTGCCTGCGAGTGCAAGAAAATTCCTCACGATATTCATCGAAACTCTCAAGTTGGCCAAATCTCCTAAAGAGATAGTCTAGTTTAACCTTTCCGCCTTCTACGTTCCTCAGTAATGGAAAGGTGTGCAACCCTAGGAGTCTTAAAAATTCCCTCGCACTTATGGTTGACGGGCATATTGGTAACCTCCCGTTGATAGGCAGCTCTGTGAATGTGCTGAACTCCTCCAGCGTGGGGGTGATTTCAAAATCCAAAAACTTGAAAGTCACTGTGCTAGGGTCCCAAAATTCCATCAACAGGGTGAGGAGCATTTTATTTGCCTGAACCTTCATCAGCGATAGCAACCCTCCTAGATGTCTCCTATTTCGGCCCTATGTGCTCTGTGGATGTTCTGCCACCAGTTCTGTAGGATGTGCGGTGCGGAGGTGACCATCTTAATGTTTGGGAGGTTCCGATTGATGTTCATCTAAACAAGAAAAAGGTATGATAAGTATGTCTATTCCAAATCCATCATGTGTTTTAGTTTGGATCATTCATATCGACCTTCACAAAAATATGTCGTCAGGTGTATGACCTTTGACAAAAGGGCAGTTTCCTAATTGCGAAGACGACGCCTTGAACCGTCTCGTCTAAGGTGTATGCAACATGACCTATTTTCTAGAGTAAGAGTTTTCCCTAAGCGCTTAAGAGTGGACTGAAGGTTTGCGAGAAGGCACACTAAACTTATTGCACCAACTCTGAAGCTAAGGAATCCAAATGAAGGTTTGGGGGAGTGTGAAACACTCCCCGCGTGAATCAGTGTGTGTAAGTGTACGGCCAAGGACTCGATAGAAAGTGTGGGTGACAATGTAGGAAAGCATTAACAAATAGTGTTTTCAAACAAATAAGGAACGCAAGGTTGGATTTGACTTGCGACCTTTCAATCAAAGCAATATATAGACAAATAATCACAAACATCATCTCTAAACTTGGTGTATTAAGGTTAAAACCTAAAGGTCCCCAGCGGAGTCGCCACTCTGTCACACCCTTTTTCGAACTAGTCGAAATAGTTCGCAACATCATATGGTCGTGATCTTTTGGTTTTTGGAAAATATGTTTTTAGAGTCGCCACCTAATTTTAAGGAAAATATTAGGAAACCAATTCGAAAAATAAAATAAAATGAAATGTAGACTCTGTTTTGATTTTGCCAAAACCAGTAAAATTTTAGGTAAGGGTTTTGGTTACTCGAGGGGAAGGTGTTAGGCATCCCTCATAGCCTATCCGAAGATAGTCCTTAAACTTAGCTTAGGAAAGTAAGTTAATGATAAATTATTCACTTGTTATTTCTTGAATTTAGTGATGAGAAAATTTCATCAAGAACAAAAATACAAGGTATGTCATATGTATGTCAGTGGAAGATTTCAATAACGACATTTTTAGTATACAGCAAAATTAATAGGTAAGTAGGTAATAAACGAATAAGTTGGAAATGTAGAAAATTTATGTATTGAAGATATAGATGTATGTTTAAAATTATGAGCACATAAAAAAAACCTTATCGTGAGTAATATATTAGAATGTTGAGTATGACAACTCATCATTTTAAAAAAAATAAAAATAAAGGATGAGATGCAAAATATAATAATATGCGCAATTTGAGTAAAACTAAATACGAATAAATTTTAATAAGATAAATAAAATAACATGACATAAAGTAAAATAATATAAAGAATGCTAAAATTATGCAAAAACTTGTGATCTTATATGTGTCTAAAATATGTTTATGTATGCCATCAAAGTATATGAGAGTTCGTTATTTCATTTATGTATGGGCTAAAATAGCAACAATTTTATATATGTAACAAAGTAATGTATATGCCGAGGTATAATAATTTATATTTTATAAGGAAAATGAATAACGTTGGTGAAGAGGAGAAATAGCAAAGGGAATAATATAATCTATACAACAAAGGAATATATCAAGTACATAAAAAACTTGAATTATATATTTAATTTGTATATAAAGCACACATGTATATAATATTTATAAGAATCATGTCGTGGAATAAATGATCAAATAAATATATTTAAAGGGTGAGAAGATTTCTTGAAGATATATGTTTAACGCCATGTAGGAAAATAGGCTTATGTGAATTAGTTGTAGCTCGTATATATATCGGATATTTATCCCTTTAAAAATAAAGTATTATAATATTAATAATGATAATTGATGAAATGTAAATATGGTAATGTAAGACATGGAGTAAATATAATTTGAGAAAAACGTTCAAACAAATGTAATTCCAAGGAAAAAGGTATTAAAGAGCGTTAAACCGTTATGTAAAACTTATTGTTTTATATGTATTTGTTACGAAGTAAATATACTTATGAATGTCGTTCAAAATATATACGGGTTTATTGTTTTACTTATGGTGCAAGATAACAATAACTATACGTTGCAAAATGATAAGATGCAAAATTTTATGTTCCATTTAGGTAAATATCATTCGTAAAAGGCTAATAATATGACTTGTGTAAAATAATAATATGACTTGTGTAAAATAATATTCCAGGTGTAGAGAAAAATAAAATATATACCTTATGTATGACGTATACACTTACATACCTTGTATATTTTGAACTTGTTAAGAAAAATCTAAAGTTTTGAAACATAATAAAAAAAATACATTGAGTCATATTTGATTTAAAATGATATGATAATGTCTTATAAAGAAATTAACCAAACAAGACTAAGATAGACCAAATATATATTATGTTTTTTTTTAAAAAATCAACTAAAGGAGTTTAAATTGACTCAAATGGTAACATTATATTGTATTTTGAGAAAATTAATTTTTAAAACCTCAAGGTAGCCTAATTATGGGATTCATTCTATAATTAATTTTATCAATTCTAAGGTCAATGTTTGTTACGAGGAATAATCCATTCCTAAAGATGACTATCTAGGCCTTTGATAAAGTTGAAAACTTAATTTGAGAAAAATCCTCTAAGGACTTTGGTCTATTTTAGAAGTACATTTTAAAATGATTATTATGAAACATTGTCGAGACTATAAACACCAACACTAGATTCGCTAGCAAATAAACTAATCACAAAATAATCTTCAAACTAGAAGAAAGTTAGCTAAGGTATCAACATTCACATAAAAGAATATTAATCGATTAGTATCAAAAGAAATGTAATCAAATGGTGGTGGGGAAGGCCAAGAGACGCCGACTCCTAATTTATGAGACTCCGAGCGCGGTGATGATCCTCGTAGCTGTTGACCCAATATTTCGAGCTAAAACGAGTTCCAAATTAGAAACTCTAGTCCTCCGAGTGTACATGAAAGACAAAGGAAAAATAAGAATTAGGAATCATGTAGCAAACTGATAGCAAAGCGTAACATATGTACAATTTTATGCCTTGGCAAAATTCCAACAAACTTTCGTCCAACAGTGATAACTTAGCTAGAGAAAAGGAGCAGCTTCAATTGTTTGAACCAAATAGGCATAAAAGTTATTACATTCCATGTAGTGAAGGTTGAGGCAGTGATTAGGACTCATACTAGTTTGAACAACAATTCAAACATAGAGATGTAATTTCAATACGTTACATAGAGATCAAACACAATACTAAAGATGAACCAGCACCACTTAGATTAGATCCCAAGATAAGGGGAAGAACTTTAGCTACCAGGAAAGAGGCCATCACATGAACAGATGCAAATTGGATTTAACAAAAAAATAGTTTCAGCATGTAAAGAAATGCACTCGCTCGTTGTTTTTTTTTTTTAAATTAGGTTCTTATGATAGTATAGGAATGAACACAGCCGTTCACACACTTATTGCAAATCTCCTGATCATACCAAACTATGAATAAGTCGTTATAACAGATTAGCTTATAAATTAACCCAAAATTAATCAAGTAAACAAAATCAAAAGACGCTTTAAGGAGCAGTGAAGCATTATTTGAGACCATTAGTCCAATGTATTATTCAGGTGCTATGGAAGTAAATTTGAAACTGAAGAGAGAAGGTGTATTTCGGGACAAGAGAATAAAATATAAAATTGGATAAAGAAAAAGGAAGAAAAAAGTATAAACTGAAGTTATACTGGGCTAAAATTTTCAAGTTGCATACGAACTCGTGGGTAAACAAATACTCATTCCTTAAAAGTTTGAAAGATAGTAATTTTAGAACTCTTGGCAAATAGTCATTAAGGATACAAAAGAGCGTAAGTCATGATCAGTCCGTCGACTATAACCTTAGAGATGCAGCAGTCCAGTTCTTTGTATTACAAAGTCGCTCTTTGATTTTCTAAATACTAATCAAGAGGTAAGAACAGGAGGAAAAGACTTATCCAAATTATTTTAAGAAAATAAGTGCAGCTTTTAGGACATGAAAATAGAGCAACTAATTTTAAACACAGGACGACAGTTGCAAAATTCTCTTGAGTTTGATCACTTAGTGCATAACTGATCCAAAGTTGGCCTAGTTTTGAAGCGATACGTGTGATGTGCTCAACCACAAACGGGCAAAACCAGTTGAAGTTGATAATTTTAGCAAGTTTCAGGGCCTATTTTAATCTTAACGTCATCAGAACTCTTAACGCAAGCAATCAACAGACGGATTTAGAGCCAACACAATCCAAGTAACAATGACTAACAACCAAAAACTAGGAGGAAACATGGATGGAACTAGGCGCGTCGTACCAACACTTACACGTTGAGAATCAGGTAATCTGTATAAACAACATAGGTACAACATTTAACACCTTGTGTAGAACAGACAACCATCGATTCATGATAGAAAGAAATTAAACAAATACAAGTCATACATTAATTCAGATTAACAATTTAATGCAGAAAATTTTCAGAGGATCACAGTAACTGAATGTACTCTAGTTGGAAGAATCAAGATGAATAAGGCTAAAGTAATATGTTATTCCCAAAACAGAGAGCAAGATGTAAAATAAAGATGATTACTGACCTTGTGTAAGGCAGCAAACTAAGGAACTCTTTGTCAAGGATTTCGACTCCGAACCCTCTTTCAAACTCGAGAGTCAAGACAGAAAAGAACCAAGTGATTTTGATAGCTAAAGCTTGTAGGGAAAGATGTACTGTTGTTCCTTTGAATCAGTTTTGAATAAACTGATACCCCACCTCCAACCTCTTTCTGATACTGCCCTTTTGGAGTGAAAATCCGCTTCTATTCATAGGCAAATCTGGACTTGAAAAGAACTCAAATTTGAATTCAAATTGAGACATATTCTGAAGCAAAACAGGGTGAAGGTGAAAAAGCTGAAAAATAAATCTTATCCTTTGTTTTTTATTTTGACCAAAGGCTGGAGAAAAATCTCGTTGATGATGGCAGGAAGCAGATGGCGAGGATGACGGTAACCGGCGAATTTTTTGGGAATAGAAAGGGGACGCCGAAGTCAAGGGTATGGAGGAAAGAGATCTAGGGTTACTTTTTCAGATCGATTTGAAAGGATGGAGACGTTTTGGAGGTGATGGATCGCTGATTCTCCACACAAATTCCGGCGGATTTTGGTGGAAAGAAAAGGAAAGAAGTTGCAGGGCATGGAGGAATAGGGTGTAAGGTTGTCGCCGTTTGCCCGTTTGTCCGTTTGTCCGCCGGTTTAGAAGCAAAATTCGGCGGACTTCTGGAGGAAAGATGAGAAAAAGGAGAAGTGTAGTTGAGGAAGAAAGGGGCGGCTGTCTTGTTGGAGAAGATGGCCTAAATTAATCAAGGCCGTCCGATTATTTTGATCGGACGGCTGTAAATAAATCAGGAGATAAAAAAAATATATCTGAATTAATGTGGTCCATTGGATTAAAATTTCAAGGGCTGAGATTATGGATGAAGAAGCACAATCCATGTGCTTGCCTACGTGGCACTCATTGATTGGCTAATTTGGAAGAACTTGGATTGCCAATTTGACTTAACTAATCCTATTTAAATTATAACCAATTATTTATTAAATAGTCCTATTCATATTAAGAAAATTATTATTTTGCAAGATTAATTATTTTCACGAAATTGGTCACTCTTAACATAAAATTAGCATGGGTTGATAGTAAAATTAATTAATCAGGCTCCCTTTTCGGAAAACGTATGAAAAATACTTATTTTAATAAAAATTATCGTTTAATCAAAAATCGACACGATACTTTAGAACGATAGCCATCTGTCATAGATTTCTCAAAAATGATGAAAGCAAATAGTAACATTCATATTTTGATTAGCTTTTATTAGAAATAATATCTGTAAAATAATTGGTAGAACCATAAAAATGAGAAGTTTATCAATAAAAAAAATCAACAATAACAACAACAAAATAATAATAGCATTCTTGGTAGTAAAATATTTCATACCTTATAAAGTTTTATCATTCCTTAAAAAAACTCCTTTTCCTTTCTCTTTATCTTTTGTTCAAGTTTAACTAATTGAACATGGAAAGTCAAAATTAGAAATTTAAAATCTGAAATAATTAGAGAGACAAAATCGGGAGAAAAATGAAAAGTACAAAATAAAAAATAAAAGTAAAAATCGATTACTTTGTAGGATTAAGTTATTTGACAAGAATTAAATAAAATTAGTATGGATTAATAATGAAATTAGATTAGTCAAACTTCTTCATTTGAATAATACAAGAAGATATTTACTCGTGAAAAATGAGGAATCATGTTTGGTAAAAAATAGAAATAAAAATGAAATGAAATAAAAAATGTGACGCCCGGTAAAATTACCAAAATGTCCCTAGAGTGAGGGTACGCGCGTAACACATCTTCCGGGGCTCGTATGGCGAATCCGAAACCGGATTCGTGATCAGCATGAAAAATGGAGTGCGAAAATGGTACGGGTCGAATTTTAGGACGACCCGATCGAAAGATAAATTTTCGATCCAAGTCACAAAATAGTGACTGTCCGCGACAGAGGCGCGACGCGCACCCGCCGCGGAGGGACACTTATATATTTTTTCAGATTTTCGACGGGATGGAGAAAACTCGTTTAAAAATACTTTTTCCAAAAATACACTGTGTGCGATAGGTCCGCGTCACGGACCGTGTAAATTCCGAACTGGAAATTTCTAATTTATTTCAAGGGGCTTTTCGGTCAATCCCTAACCCCTCCTAAACACTAATACACGGCTAGTAAGGTCGTTTCTACACGAAAAGAGCCTAACAAAACCTATTCTAAGTCCTATTCCAAAATCTAACAAGGCTAGGGCTTGAGGAGAGGAGAGAAAGGCTTGGGGGTGAGAAATACGAGAAGAGAATCCTCGACATCACCCGGTTGAACAGTTGCATCATAGGTATGTAAGGCTAACCTAAAACATGGGATTGTTCTCTCATGTGCCCCATAGAGGTCATAGTTGAACTGATGATTGAAGAGTCTACATGCATGATTTCTTTGATGGATTTTCTTGAAAGTTATATTTGAAATTACATGTTTTCTATGTTGATGATCATCATACTATTCGCTCTCTTAAATTGAATACTTTCATGGAATTTGCATAACCCTACATGATTATTTTGAAGAGCATGCATAATGAACTTGAGACTTGAGTCTAGAGCCTTGCATTGGGATTGTTGACTGTAATGATGAGTTGATGAAACCTTGATTGTTGTATGAGTCTCTATAAATGAACTCTATCGATGTGTTTATTCACTTGTTTCCTAATGACGGTTATATAATCTTGAGTCATTGAGGAGGTGTTGATGATAGGGTTAAAATCCCTATGAGATGTTGATGATAGGGTTAAAATCCCTATGAGATGCTGATGATAGGGTGGAAGTCCCTATGAGGTAATTGATGAAATGGGCCAAGGTCCCGATGAAATATCTGTCGTGGACGGGGAGTGGGTCCCTATGAGACTGGCAGTCGTTGACGGGGAGTGAATCCCTATGAGACTGGTTGAGGTTGATTTTATGAGCATTGAGTCGGGAGGAGTATCGAGCACCGAAATGAGTAGGAGTGAGTCCCATTCGAACTCATTAACTACGTCGCTAAACGTAGGAGAGGCTTAAACCATCACATACATACATATGGTTTCCCTCGAGGTTTAACAGTCCCTGAAAGCAATAGAGGATCTGTTCAGTTTGATTCCATGTCGGGTATATTGACATGGGATCCAGTGTTCCTTACCTGGCAAGTTTGGGACCACTGTGGCAACATCAGGGTGATTGTTGTACATTCACTGGCTCATAAGTGGGTGTTGTCGGTTAAGAGAAACTCCCGGGGAAAATTCGTACCTTACTCTGAGTCTAGATGAGATGTGATGAGAGAAGGGGTGAACTCCTCTGAGATGATTCATGTGATGAGTTGAGACTTTTGATGAGTCTGAGATATTGATGTGTCACTTGTCCACTCTGTACTCTTTCGTAGATGGGCAAGTTGGCGGTTAATGTGATTATGATGTTTATTTTGACTTGATGTTACTTTCCCTATTTTCTACCGGTTTCTGTTACATTCAGCTATTTTACATACCAGTACATTCCAAGTACTGACGTCCACTCTGGACTCCATCGTTTTATGATGTAGAGGCAGGTACTAGAGATCATCAACAGGCGCTCCGTTGAAGATCAGAGATCCAAAGTTGATTTGGTGAGCCTCCCCTACTCCGGAGGAACCATTATTTTATTTCATCATGCTTTAGTGTTAGGATTAGACTATCTTCTTATTTTGTTTTGGGTAGCCATGGGTCTATCATTGGCACCACATGATTTAGTGATAGAGGCTTCATAGATAGGTGTCGAGTATTGTTGTTGACATTTGAGCTAGTTCTTTCTACTAGCCTTCGTTATTTTATCTATATTATCTTGAGAACTTTAGATGAATTGTGCCCATTACTTGTATATAATTTCCGCTGGTCATTAGAAGTACGTGATTGAATGATGTGATGAGACTAGGTGGTTCGCTTGGGGGCTAGAAATAGTCTCTGAGTGCCGGCCACGCCAAGGGTACCCTCCCGGGGCGTGACAAACTTGGTATCAGAGCATAGAGGAAGGGGACGTCCTGCCAGGCAAGCTGTTAACCCACCTGAGCCTCAAGTACCCGAGGGGCCCGTAGATCCAGCTGTCCCTGTTGGGCAACCTCCTCAAGCTGAGATCTCGAATGCTGAGCTATGCCAAGCCATTCAAACTTTGGCCCAAGCTGTCGCAGCACCTGCTGTGAGGCAAGGTGCAGGGGGGACAGACTCCTATGGCACCTCTAGAGTCCGAGAATTTCTGAGGATGAACCCGCCTGAGTTCACAGGGTCGGCATCTACTGAAGACCCCGAGAGTTATATAGAGGAACTTGAGAAGGTGTTCCAAGTGATGCACGTGGCCGATGCTGATAGGGTTGAA
Source organism: Solanum rostratum (assembly GCA_029948455.1). Taxonomy (NCBI): domain Eukaryota; kingdom Viridiplantae; phylum Streptophyta; class Magnoliopsida; order Solanales; family Solanaceae; genus Solanum; species Solanum rostratum. The sequence continues at coordinate 54,088,811 of CM057053.1, forward strand.
TTGGCTGCCTATTAACTCAAAGGGGTGGCCAGGCTGTGGTTCGACCAGTGGAAGAAGGGCCAAGGGGACGATGCTTCATATGTAACTTGGGCGATGTTTGAGGAGGCTTTCTTGGGACGCTTTTTCCCAAGGGAGAAAAGAGAGGCTAAGGTAAGGGAGTTCCTGAATCTGAAGCAGGGCTCCATGACCGTGCAGGAGTATGGATTGAAATTCACGCAACTATCCCGCTATGCTCCGGACATGGTTGCTAACATGCGGGAAAGGATGGGGATGTATGTAGATGGGTTGAACAGAGGACCCAAGAGAGATGGAAGAGGAGCTATGCTTGTGAGTGACATGGACATCGGGCGACTAATGACATTCGTGCAGCAAGCTGACGAAGAAAGGCAACAGGACAGGGAAGAGTTCAAGCGCAAGAGAGCTAAGATATCCAGCCACGAAGGTGGAAGGAGAGGTAATGGGAATCGATTTCCAGCATCCTCAGCTGCTAGCGCACCTGTGCCAAAAGGCACGTATGATCAGAGGTTCCGGAATACAGGGAACCACGGACCCCAGTCCCAATCTAGTGTGGCTCAAGGTTCTCAGAGTAGGCCACAGTGTGATAACTGTGGAAAGGCGCATTGGGGGAGATGTCGTGATAAGAATGACACATGCTTCGGGTGTGGCCAAGTAGGCCACTACAAGAAGGATTGTCCAAAATGGGCTAGCCAGGCCCAGTCTGCAGCATTGGCCCCACCGGTTAGAGGGAACCCAAGGGCCACTACGCCAGGTGCAGGCGGGGCCACAAACCGCTTGTATGTTATGGGGAGTCGCCAAGATCAGGAAAATTCTCCAGATGTCGTGACGGGTATGATCCAAGTCTTTACTTTTGATTGTTATGTTTTGATGGACCCTGGTGCCACATTGTCGTTTGTAACTCCTTATGTGGCCAGTAAATTTGATAAAACCCCCGAGAGTCTTCTTGAACCCTTTGATGTTTCTACTCCGGTGGGTGAGTCTATTCGAGCTGAAAGAGTCTATAGAGCTTATGTAGTGTCCATCCATCATAGGGACACCATTATTGATTTGATCGAGTTAGAGATGGTTGACTTTGATTTGATCCTCGGCATGGATTGGCTTCACGCCTGTTATGCCTCTGTGGATTGTAGATCCCGAACGGTTAAGTTCCAATTTAAAATGAACCAGTTCTAGAGTGGAAGGGTGACTCAGTGACACCTAGGGGGAGGTTTATCTCATATCTTAAAGCCCGGAAGTTAATTTCCAAAGGCTGTATTTATCACTTGGTGAGAGTGAAATCTGATGATGTTGAGTCCCCAACTCTTGAGTCAGTTCCGGTTGTCAACGAGTTTCCAGAAGTCTTTCCTGATGATCTGCCTGGAGTCCCTCCCGATAGGGAGATTGACTTTGGAATTGATGTTCTTCCAGATACCTAGCCTATTTCGATCCCGCCTTACAGAATGGCCCCCGCTGAGTTAAAAGAATTGAAAGAGCAATTAAAAGATTTGCTGGAAAAGGGCTTCATTAAGCCAAGTGTTTCACCATGGGGTGCCCCTGTTTTATTCGTGCGGAAGAAAGATGGGTCTCTCAGAATGTGTATCGATTATAGGCAACTGAACAAGGTCACGATAAAGAACAAATATCCCCTCCCAAGGATAGATGATTTATTTGACCAACTTCAGGGCGCCTCTTGCTTCTCTAAGATAGACTTTAGATCTGGCTACCATCAGTTGAAGGTGAGGGAGCGTGACGTTCCAAAGACAGCCTTCAGGACTAGATATGGCCATTTTGAGTTCTTGGTCATGTCCTTCGGACTGACGAATGCACCTGCCGCCTTTATGAACTTGATAAATAGAGTGTTCAAGCCATATCTTGATTTGTTTGTGATTGTGTTCATCGACGACATCCTGGTGTATTCAAGGAGTGAGGAGGAGCATGCTAACCACCTCAGAGTGGTCCTCCAAACTCTTAAGGACCAGGAGTTGTATGCAAAGTTCTCCAAATGTGAATTCTGGCGTGAGTCAGCCTCCTTCCTAGGCCACGTTGTTTCCGGTGACGGTATTCAAGTGGATGCCCAAAAGATTGAGGCGGTTAAGAACTGGCCCCGACCGACCACTCCGACTGATATCAGAAGTTTCTTGGGGCTGGCAGGCTACTACCGCAGGTTTGTGGAGGGATTTTCTTCCCTATCCGCGCCACTGACCAAATTGACTCAGAAAAAGGTCAAATTCCAGTGGTCCGAAAAATGTGAGAAGAGTTTCTAGGAATTGAAAACAAGGTTAACTACTGCACCGGTCCTAACTCTACCCGACGGGACCAAAGACTTTGTAATCTATTGTGATGCCTCGATGGTTGGATTGGGATGTGTATTAATGCAAAGGGGGAAAGTGATAGCTTATGCTTCCAGGAAGCTCAAGGTTCATGAGAGAAACTACCCAACCCATGACCTCGAGTTGGCAGCAGCGGTGTTTGCACTTAAAATTTAGCGGCACTACTTGTATGGAGTGCATGTGGATGTGTTCACTGACCACAAGAGCTTACAGTATGTTTTTAGCCAAAAAGAACTCAACTTGCGACAGAGGAGATGGTTAGAATTGCTCAAGGATTACGACATGAGCATACACTACCACCCAGGTAAAGCTAACATCGTGGCTGATGCTCTTAGCAGGTTATCAATGGGTAGCACAGCCCATGTGGAGGAAGGAAAGAAGGAGTTAGCCAAGGACGTGCACCGGTTGGCTCGATTGGGAGTCCAACTCGAGGAGAACAACGAGGGAGGAGTTAATGTCCAGGACGGGTTTGCTTCCTCGTTAGTGGTGGACGTGAAGGAAAAGCAAGAGCAAGACCCTATCCTACTCCAATTGAAGGAGGATGTCCAAAATCAGAGGGTGATGGTCTTCTCCAAAGGGGGAGATGGAGTCTTAAGATATCAAAGTCGATTGTGTGTCCCAGATGTTGATGGCATACGAGAAAGAATCATGGTAGAAGCTCATAACACTAGATATTCCATTCATCCTGGCTCCACCAAAATGTACCATGACTTAAGGGAGGTCTATTGGTGGAGCGGAATGAAGAGGGACATCGCGGAGTTCGTTTCGAAGTGCCCAAATTGCCAACAAGTGAAGGTTGAGCATCAAAGGCCATGTGGATTGGCTCAAAACTTTGAAATTCCGGAGTGAAAATGGGAGATGATTAATATGGACTTTATCACTGGTCTGCCAAGGTCTCAAAAGCAACATGATTCGATATGGGTTATAGTGGATAGAATGACAATCAGCTCACTTCCTGGCAATCAAGACAACGAACACTGCAGAAGAGTATGCCAAGTTGTACATCCAGGAGATTGTGAGGTTGCATGGAGTCCCCTTGTCCATCATCTCGGACAGAGGAGCTCAATTTACCTCCCAGTTCTGGAGATCATTTCAGAAAAGCTTGGGTACTAAGGTGAACCTGAGCACGGCTTTCCATCCACAGAAGGATGGTCAGGCGGAGCGTACAATTCAAATACTGGAGGATATGTTGAGGGCTTGCGTCTTTGATTTCAAAGGGAATTGGGATGATCATTTTCCTCTGGCTGAATTTTCATATAACAATAGTTATCATGCGAGCATCCAAATGGCTCCTTATGAAGCCTTGTACGGAAGGAGGTGTAGATCGCCCATTGGGTGGTTTGAGGTTGGAGAAGCGGAGCTCATTGGACCTGATCTTGTTCACCAGTCGATGGAGAAGGTCAAGGTCATTAGAGAGAGGTTAAAGACTGCCCAGAGTCGCCAAAAATCTTACACTGACGTAAGGAGAAGAGATCTGGAGTTCGAAGTAGATGATTGGGTGTACTTGAAGGTGTCACCTATGAAGGGTGTCCTAAGGTTTGGGAAGAAGGGAAAGTTGAATCCACGTTATGTTGGACCCTATCAAATCGTAAGGAGAATTGGGAAGGTGGCTTACGAGTTAGAGTTGCCTTCCGAGCTAGATGGGGTACACTCGGTGTTCCATGTCTCTATGCTAAAGAAATGCTTGGGAAATCCGGCCTTGTTGATCCCTGTTGATAACATTGGGGTGAAGGATAACCTATCTTACGAAGAGGTTCCGGTTCAAATTCTTGATCGTCAGATTCGTAAACTAAGGAACAAAGAAATAGCCTCAGTCAAAGTCCTGTGGAGGAATCAATTCGTTGAAGAGGCCATATGGGAAGCTGAGGAGGAGATGAAGGCAAAGTATCCGCACCTGTTCGTGCCAACTGATGGTGAAAGCACTGAAGGTAAAAATCCTTACTCTTCACTAGGCTAAGTGCTGTATTCCCTTACGTGACTTGCTATCATTGAGTCGAGGGTTGATTTTTTTTAAAAATTGAGTGTGGGAATGAGTTGTAAGTTTATTCGTGCCTTAATGCCCACCTCCACTCCTCATTCCAGGACGAATGATCCCAAGGGGGTGATGATGTGACGCTCGGTAAAATTACCAAAATGTCCCTAGAGTAAGGGTACACGCGTAACGCATCTTCCGGCGCTCGTATGGCGAATCCGAGATCGGATTCGTGATCAGCATGAAAAATGGAGTGGGAAAATGGTCCGGTCGAATTTTAGGACGACCCGATCGAAAGATAAATTTTTTATCCAAGTCACAAAACAGTGACTGTCCGCGATAGAGGCGCGACGCGCACCTGCCGCGGAGGGACACTTATATATTTTTTCAGATTTTCGACGGGATGGAGAAAACTTGTTTAAAAATACTTTTTCCAAAAATACACAGTGTGCGATAGGTCCGCGTCGCGGACCGTGTAAATTCTGAACTGGAAATTTCTAATTTATCTCGAGGGGCTTTCCGGTCAATCCCTAACCCCTTCTAGACACTAATACACGGCTAGTAAGGTCGTTTCTACACGAAAAGAGCCTAACAAAACCTATTCAAAGTCCTATTCCAAAATCTAACAAGGCTAGGGCTTGAGGAGAGGAGAGAAAGGCTTGGGGGTGAGAAATACGAGAAGAGAATCCTCGACATCACCCGGTTGAACAGTTGCATCATAGGTATGTAAGGCTAACCTAAAACATGGGATTGTTCTCTCATGTGCCCCATAGAGGTCATAGTTGAACTGATGATTGAAGAGTCTACATGCATGATTTCTTTGATGGATTTTCTTGAAAGTTATATTTGAAATTACATGTTTTCTATGTTGATGATCATCATACTATTCGCTCTCTTAAATTGAATACTTTCATGGAATTTGCATAACCCTACATGATTATTTTGAAGAGCATGCATAATGAACTTGAGACTTGAGTCTAGAGCCTTGCATTGGGATTGTTGACTGTAATGATGAGTTGATGAAACCTTGATTGTTGTATGAGTCTCTATAAATGAACTCTATCGATGTGTTTATTCACTTGTTTCCTAATGACGGTTATATAATCTTGAGTCATTGAGGAGGTGTTGATGATAGGGTTAAAATCCCTATGAGATGTTGATGATAGGGTTAAAATCCCTATGAGATGCTGATGATAGGGTGGAAGTCCCTATGAGGTAATTGATGAAATGGGCCAAGGTCCCGATGAAATATCTGTCGTGGACGGGGAGTGGGTCCCTATGAGACTGGCAGTCGTTGACGGGGAGTGAATCCCTATGAGACTGGTTGAGGTTGATTTTATGAGCATTGAGTCGGGAGGAGTATCGAGCACCGAAATGAGTAGGAGTGAGTCCCATTCGAACTCATTAACTACGTCGCTAAACGTAGGAGAGGCTTAAACCATCACATACATACATATGGTTTCCCTCGAGGTTTAACAGTCCCTGAAAGCAATAGAGGATCTGTTCAGTTTGATTCCATGTCGGGTATATTGACATGGGATCCAGTGTTCCTTACCTGGCAAGTTTGGGACCACTGTGGCAACATCAGGGTGATTGTTGTACATTCACTGGCTCATAAGTGGGTGTTGTCGGTTAAGAGAAACTCCCGGGGAAAATTCGTACCTTACTCTGAGTCTAGATGAGATGTGATGAGAGAAGGGGTGAACTCCTCTGAGATGATTCATGTGATGAGTTGAGACTTTTGATGAGTCTGAGATATTGATGTGTCACTTGTCCACTCTGTACTCTTTCGTAGATGGGCAAGTTGGCGGTTAATGTGATTATGATGTTTATTTTGACTTGATGTTACTTTCCCTATTTTCTACCGGTTTCTGTTACATTCAGCTATTTTACATACCAGTACATTCCAAGTACTGACGTCCACTCTGGACTGCATCGTTTTATGATGTAGTGGCAGGTACTAGAGATCATCAACAGGCGCTCCATTGAAGATCAGAGATCCGAAGTTGATTTGGTGAGCCTCCCCTACTCCGGAGGAACCATTATTTTATTTCATCATGCTTTAGAGTTAGGATTAGACTATCTTCTTATTTTGTTTTGGGTAGCCATGGGTCTGTCATTGGCACCACATGATTTAGTGATAGAGGCTTCATAGACAGGTGTCGAGTATTGTTGTTGAGATTTGAGCTAGTTCTTTCTACTAGCCTTCGTTATTTTATCTATATTATCTTGAGAACTTTAGATGAATTGTGCCCATTACTTGTATATAATTTCCGCTGGTCATTAGAAGTACGTGATTGAATGATGTGATGAGACTAGGTGGTTCGCTTGGGGGCTAGCAATAGTCTCTGAGTGCCGGCCACGCCAAGGGTACCCTCCCGGGGCATGACAAAAAATGATTGAGTACTTAAAGTGATATATGTATGACATAAAATTCTCAAGGATGCTAAAGAAAGTAGTAAATAATATATTTAAAAATATATATATGTATCTAATCTTTGTAGGAAATAATATCCATAAAAAAAATGTTTGTCGAACAAAAAGTGAGAAAATTTTATCAAAATACTAACAACGACAATAATAGTAATAGTAATAATAATAACAAAATTTTATAATAATAACAATAGTAGTAGCAGTAGTGAAAAAAAAATATTTTGTAAAAGTTTTTTATTATCTTTTCTTTTCTCTTTTAAAAAAAACTTTTTTTTTAAAGAAATTAGACTAATTAAATATGGCGAGCCAAAATTGGGTGTCAACACCTACCCCAATAATAATTAAATTAGGACTCTTAACACAAATGACTACATTTACAAATCCAAATTTAATCTATAAGAAGAAAAGTTGTTGTAACACCCGAATCACCAAAATACCCCTAGATGAGAGATGTGCGCGTAACGCGTCTTCCCAAGCTCCGATGGCAAATCCAAGATCGCAAATGGGATCAACATGAAGAATTGAGTGGGAAAGTGATCTTGGTTGTTTTTTAGAGATTTTCGATGCGAAAATGATTTTTAAAATAAGTGCACGACAGGTGTATGACGCGCATTTGATGCGTACTTACAGTTAGATTAAGTTCAAATATTTTCTACGAAATTAGAAAACTCGATCAAAGAATTTTCAGTGAAAACCCCCCAAAAATCTGTTGAGTTGATATTATTTCTATATTATTCTACCTATATATGTTTCATTCAGCCATTTTACATACTCGTACATTCCACGTATTGACATCCATTTGGATTGCATCATTTTATGATGCAAAGATAGGTACTAGAGATCGTCAACAGGCGCATCGTTGAGGATCTATCGCAGTCAGTTGAGTTGGTGAGCCTCCTTTACTTCAGATGATCATTATTTTATTTGTATCTAGCTTTATAGAGTCAGACTTGATGTAGACTAGCTTTACTTTTGAGTTGAGGTTGCTATGAGTCTGTCATTGGCACCATTTGATAGTGATAGAGGCTCTATAGACTAGAGTTGAGTTATTGATGTTGAGATTTATTGAGCTAGTTCCCCTTCAACTAGCCTATTTAGTTAATATACTATTTGAGACATCAAATTTTTCCATTATTATCTTTAGTCTTCCGCTGATTGATAGAGTTTATTAGATGAATGAATGTGATGAGACCAAGTGGTTTGCTTGGGGACTAGCAATCACCGCATCTAGGGTACCCTCTTGGGACATGACAATCGTAGCCTACTTGTAGATAGAACACATGTACCCCAACCTACTCCACTGGTGGTTTCTCCTTCTGAATAGCCTCTGAACGTTGTCAAGCTATAAAAATAGAATCACAACGCTATAATGATCATTATAAAACTAAAATTACAAGAGAAGGGAACGACTGATTTTGGAGTCAAAAATAGGAAAAGTGGAACCTGCATTTGGAATCCCATAATTAATCCCAAAAGCTAGTCCTAACCAGCTCCCCGAGCTCATATTCCATGATGGAATGCAATTTGGGGCTCGAAAACACCTCAACATCAACAAACGAGAGAAATCTAATTTTAGTTCAAGAATGACTAATGTGCCAGCAACTTTTTACAGATAATTACCATAAACAAGGGCCCAACTGCCAAAACTAACCATATGATGGTGTTTTTCATGAAAACTCCCACAGTTTAGACTCTTTACTCACTCAATTCGGACAAAAAATGAGCAAGAAATCATCCTCCAAAATTTCTCAAAAATGGAGCTCGAAAATGTGCTATGAAAGCAGCTAAATGGCGATTCTAAATTGGACCTAAAATGGCCAAGAAATCACTGTCCATAGTTTTCCAAAAATTCACTACGAAAATAGCTTAGGATAGCAGCTAAAATGCAAAACTCACTTTAAATGAAGCTTCCAATCCACTTTTCAAGCTTACCAATGTGTTCCCCTCGAAAATTCCTTCAATTTTGACCATTGAATCACTCGATTTGAGCTCAAAATGAAGAAAACATTATCACATGAAGATGGAACCAAGTGTTAAAAATGGCTACCTTTACAAAGGTGGAGATGGACCAGGTACGATGCGCCAGTGCACCAGCAGATTATTCTCATTTTAAAATTTTTTTTTATTTTCTTAAACTTTGTGTGAAGTCAAACTAGGTTATTCTCTTTTAAACGAATGAAGAATAAGATTCAAATTAACTTTTCTTAGAAAGGTGCACCAAAATCATCTCATCACATTACTTGATACTTCAACTATATATGGATTCATATATTTATATTTAAATATTTTAAAAAAAATATAACAGTACTATATATGATTTTGGGAGTAAAGCATGGGCTCACATGATCCTGGTGACCCCTACTTGCATACGATCCTGCATGTACAATATCATGTAGCAAAGTTTCTTCAAATAAAAAAGATGTTTTATTCATGTGGAATGCCATGTAGCAAGATTTTTTTTAAAAAAAAAAAGTAAAAAGAGAGTGTATTACAAATACCATTGAAGTGTGTTTTTAAAACTAATGAGGGATAGTTCAAGTATAAAATAATGTATTTCTAAAATTAAGAGTAATAGTTAGATATAGAACTTAAACTCCCAAACATTTGGATATGAAATTTAAAAAAGAAAAAAGAGATAAAAATATGTTTCTGACACTTCAACTTTTTTTTTTAATTTTTTAAAAAAGTATGTAAAATATTAAATTGAAGAAATAAAAGTCGAGGAGAAAGACTATTGTGTCATTTACTTGATGGAAGGACATAAATATGATAATGGTCGTTCATTTATTTCCTCTTTTTGTTTACAGAATTAAACGATAATGGTTCATTAAATTTACTACTACTTTTTCTTTTAAAAAAATGCGGTTATAGGGACAAACCCTAATGCCCTATGTTAACCACTCCTAATACGCTACATATGTTAACCACTCCTAATATGCTACATTTCTCCTGATAAATGTATTTAAACTATCATAAATGATTATTTTATTTCTTAGGCAAAAAATTAAGATTAGTTATTTGGAAATTAAGTTAGTCTATAACTTAAGAATATATTTATTCCTTATATTTGATCTCTCTCTCTCTCTCAAAAAAATAAGAAGTTAGTTTTTTTCTATAACTTAAGAAAATATTTATTCATGATATTTGATCTCTCTCAAAAAAAAAAGTTTAATTTGTTTCTTCTTTCTTCTTTCTTCTATCCTTTGTCATTTCTTTTTACTATCCTCTGCCTTTAAATCAAAGTAAAGGGGATATTTGTTATAGAATCTTAATCAGCACAATTTTAGGAGTTTGGTGGGACTTTTTAGGAGTTACAATAGTATTACTGAATGTATATGGACTGAGCACTATACATTATTTGATTTTCTTTTTCTTATTAGAAATTTTATGTAAGTTATACATAGGTAGACATAACCTTTCTTTTTTTTTTTCACCTAAATAATATTTCCTTTGTTTCATTTTAATTGTCAAATATGTCAAAATAATTATCTCAAAATAATTATCAATTCAAATAATCAAGAAAATCTTTTTTCAATTTCACCCTTAGCAATTATTCTAGAATTAAGAGACACATATATAAATAAAAGTTTAAGCATCTATAAGGAATATATTAGTCAAACAACACTTCTAGTTAGTTTTTCTTAAGAATTGTGTCAAATCTTATCATGACAACTAAAATAGGATAGAGAGAGTACCTATATAAGAAATACAACAACAACACACCCAGTCAAATTCCCCAAGGGGGTCTGGGGAGGTTGAAATGTACGCAAACCTTACTACTACCTCATATAGATAGAGAAGTTGTTTTCGGAAAAACCCTCGTCTAAAAATCGAGCCCCATAAGCAAAAGATACTAGATGTAACAGAAAGGAACAGAAAAAGAAAAACGACTTATAATGAAAAGTAACTGATAGTATGTAAATACAGTAAAAGTAACAAATAAAAGACGAATAATGACAACACATGATATAGAGAAACGACTACTCCTACTATAGTCACAAAATCATACATCGACCACTCTACTAGCCTATTAGCCTTACACCCTAAGAAATACATGCATTAATATATATTATTACAAAGAAAATAAAATATTGAATAAGAATGTATAATTGAAATGACAACCCCCTTCTTATTTATACCCAAAATTGTTTAGCTATTTATTATCTTCATGATATTCATCTTTTTACCCTTAATCTATTCCAAGGGACGAAATGATGTCCCACGACAACTTATAATTTGAATACCCTTTATCAATATTGATGGAGTTTAAGACAATTTATGAAAAACATTCTTATACTTTCTCCATCTCAAATTAATTAAATTTTTTAGGCTTTTTTTTTCAATATTTAAAATAATTGAATTGTTCAAAGTTCAAGATGAATGTTTGAACTTTTTTTCATATTTGTCCTTTCATTTATTGAAGTTTTACATTTTCAAGGAGATAAAGTACACTACATATTTATGGTTTCACAAAGGGCAATAGTGGAAAATATGATGTTAATTTTATCTTTAAATATTTTTCTTAATATATATGCATTATCTTATAACTTCAATTAAAATGGGATGAAGGGAATAGCATAGTATATATAAATAGATATAATTGCAACAAATACAAAGTAATTGATGAGCTTTTGGTAAAAGAAAATTTCTCTAACTTCTAAACTTATTTAGACTTCTAAAGAGTACTTGTGTAGGGGTAAAATGAAAAAAATTTACATAGTTAATTTCATATTGATTTAGTAAACAGACAAGTAATTTAGGACATGTATATTTAGTAAGGTAACTAACTAATATGAGACTAATGGAGTATAAGTCTTATCTAATATAAATTTTATTCACTTTGTTTCTTTTTTCAACTGATATGTGTTACTTTTCAAGAGTCAATTTGACTTTTAAAAGTTAAATTAGATTGCATTAGTTTCATATTTTAAAATAAAAATTTAGATATTAAAAAACTATACGAAAGTACTGTAAATTGCATTTTTTATATTAATATGATTAAAAAATACATGTTAAATATATTAGCCGAAGTTGATGTTATTTGATTATAAGTAAAAATATGATAATTGAAGAAAAACAGAGGAAGTAAATCCTAATTACTCCTATTCGAATTTACTTGCCAAATTTTAACTTGGCACACCTATTAAGAAAATAATTATTGATATAGTGAGTTTATTATTCTACCTCTATTAATTGATAGAGTCTCAAGCATATTTATTCACTATATTTTTCAAAAAATAAATATTAACTCAATGTTAATAAATTAAGGATACAATAGAAAAAAAAGAAGAGATTGTCTTACCTTGATCAATTAAATATGATGAGTAATTGTGAAAATTAAATTAGAAAATATTGGGATAAGTATAAAAAAAACCACACCTAAATTAATTCCTTTGTTTGAGAAACACACCTCATTGTGTGTGTAATACACTTTTTGTTTTATTGAAAAAAACTTGCCACATGTCATTCCACGTGGATAAAATTTTTCACCTTTGATAAAAATTAAAATATTAATACCCCCTCCTCCCCCTCCCCCCCCCAAAAAAAAAGAATTATTCAAAAAAATTAAAATAATTTTCTCTCCTACTTCACCACCTCTGCCCTTCCCCCAACATCCCGGCCCATTGTATTTTTAAGTTTCTTTCATAAAATATTTTTAAGGAATTCAAACTTTACTCCTGCTCCCATTGCATTTAATCCTCCGTTTCTAATTTATTTTTATTTATATTTTTTTTCATTTTTCACATTTGGTGTATATACACATATTTTTATAAAATATTTTTTTTACTGGTGTATCAAATATAACATAAATTTTATTTCAAAAAAAGCCTTGTGGCTAGTTAAAATTATTTTTCTAAAATTGAAAAAAAAATGAAAATGGAGGATTAAGCAGGTGGGAATGAAATGTGTGATGTGATGTTTGTGGTAGGGTGAGGGGGTGGTGAAAGGAAAGTGGTAGAGTGACCTAAGAAATATAATTTACGTTTTCTTTTATATATTTTTTTGAAATAATAATTATAATAATACTATAATTTATATATTCTTTTTTGTTAAAATGGAATTTTTGTTCAAATAAAATATGTTATGACATTTTCTTTTAAACAAAAGAAAAAATCTAGTATATACACCATAATTGAGGGTGCAATAAAAATGATTTATATATATTTTAAACAAAAATATTGGAGAAGTGAGTAGATTTTAAATTAATTTGGTAAAAGAGAGGCACTCAAGTCTTTTCCCACCAACTGCCTGTACACAATGTATTAATAGAGTGTTTTGACTTCATTATGAGTCATGAGAAGAAGAATTGAAGTTGTTTCTTCTTCTCTGAAAATCATGTAACATAATTCCAAGAATATGGGTTCTCTACCCGTTCACACTTGTTCTGTTTTGTTTTGAGATCCAAAAATATGATGTAAAATTAAGAAGAGAAGAAATGGGGGCATGTCTGTCACGGCCGGATAATTGTGTAGGAGGTAAATTGGGATCTTCAAACAAGTTTAGAAGAAGAAGGAAATCTTCTCATTTCTATGATAACTCCCTTCATAAAATTGATGAGGCATTCCCTTTGGATAACTACAATCCAACATGTCAGGGTACTCTCTCTCTTTTTACTTTTTTGTTTGATCTCACTTTTTTTTATTCAGAATTGTGATCTAAAATGTTAGTTGAATTCTCAAAGTAATCAGCATTTTAATTTTTAATTTTTGAGTCAGTTTGGTTAAGTTGAAAGGTTAAAGGTGGAAGAAAGTTGGAGATATGAAGATCATGAGATCCATTTAGGTGGAAGAAAGTTGGAGATATGGCGTATTATTTCCCTTAGTTGATTTACTTTTGAAAGTTATCTTATTATTAGTGAGATTTCGATTGCTCATATTATAATCCCTTTTGCCGTTTACTTAAAAAAGAAACGTGTTCTCCCAGCCACAACAAAGCTCCACTTCCAAGTGGCTGAGAAAAGGGAATTCAGTATAGGCTTAATTGAGTAAGCTAGCAGGAAAATATAAATTATAATGAACACATCATTTATAAATCTAGTGGTTTTATTAATATGAACTTCTATAGGCTCATCTTGTCTACATTTTAGATGGTAAGTTGGTCCACTGCATATGAAATAAAATTGGATTTAGATCTTTGATGTGATTGACTTGAATAGATATTCATTGTAAATTTGTTATTTCTTTCTGTTCCTACTGACTTCATAGTTAAATGATTTTTTATTTGTTTAGGCCTTAAATATATACACATACACACAATAATAATAATAATATAATTTTTTTATAATTCTTATCTACTACTTTAAGTGTAGTATTCGTAAAATGTTGTTGTGAAAATTATATTTATTAATATGAAGAGTTAAAGTTATTTAATTCAAAGTATTTAAATATTTTCTAGTAAAAAATAGATTGTTTTTCTTTTTCTCCTTTTTTAATATTTTTTTTTACAATTTTTTATTATTTTTTTAAGTGAAAATAAAATCATAAAATTTACTAATAAAATTTTCTTTGGAATCTAAACTAAATATTTTACTAGTCTTACCTTGCTCCACCCCTGACAAATAAGGTTGGTTATTTCTTAGGAGTTCCAAATAGAGGTTCAGCAGTTCAAAACGTCAGCTTTAGGATTTGCTCATGTGAATCAAAATTGCTCTGTGCTCTGCCAAAGTGGAACCTTTATATATTTTAGAAATTGATTACATGTTAGGATTAGATATTGGAATGCTTGAGAAAGTAATGGGTGGGAATAGTGATTTTGTTTTTAAGATGTTTCCTATGAAGTCCTGCAGTTTGTTGTTGGATGCTAATAAATCATCTAGAATTATGACGCCATCATTCAGCTTGGGTTTATATTGTCATTAAGGGTACTAAGTTCATTTTTGCCATGTTGGGAGTACCTTTGTTTTCATTTTTATCCTATCCGAAAGAGAATCCACTACTTCTTGGTCTGGATATCTAGAATGGTTGATTGATTGACGGAGAAACTTTGCATAAAAGATATATTGGTGAGAACGTAATATGAAGGTCTCAATGGTTATCACTCTTTTGGTGTTAAAATGGAGTTATAGTTACTGGACCTTTGAGAATTTGCTTTGAGGTAATTGTAGAAACAATAAAGTCTGATTGGCTGTGTCATGCCGTTCTCTTATAACTTGAAATTGGTGATGCGCTTTTTTCTATTTTGTACATTAGTAAACTCCTAAAGTTTCTCATGTACTTGCAATGTCGTTTTCTTTTCTTGAATCTTGTCATATGCCTTCAGCAAGCGGCAAGTCAAAGTGAGTTCGCTTGGTTGGTTGTCCGTTGGGACATAAGTATGTTTTACACTATATCTTCAATATTCCATCCATCATTCATTGGGAAGAATTTTGTATATTTTAAGTTTTCATCCTAAAACTGAATAGCAAATAAAACCGTCACAAATAACCTTCTTAATTGGTTAACGTTTTATCATGGAAATAACAGGAAGAATTGAGGAGGCATGGTATGATTCCGCTGCAATATTTGAATCTGACTGCAGTGATGAAGATTTCCAGAGTGTTCCTGATGGTACAGCATTCTGATTTGCAATCTTCCATTTCAACTGTTAGATTTTGTTTCCTTTGAACTTATGTTAATAAATCAGAAATAAACACAATTACTGCAGATGTACTTTCTCTCAACAGCTTTGAGTGTGGGCGGACTAGTGTAGCTTCTATCAACGATCCTAACCATGGGGATGTTAATAAAAATGTCCACTGCCAATTATCATCTGAACTGAAGAGGCAGGAGGAACTATTAAGCAATCCTGCTAGCAGCTCTGGAAGTTGCTCCGGTAAAATTGTAAAAACAACAAGAAGTTCAGTGCTTCCAAAAGAGGTACAGCCTGTTTTCGTTGATGAGATCTCGTCCTCGGAAAATGTAGGTAGTGGCAAGGGAGATTGTTTGTTGGAGAACTGTGGAATTCTTTCAAGCAACTGTCTTCCTCGTCTTACCTCCACTGTTGTGCCAGTTGAGAAGAGATCTCTTAGCTGTAGTCCTCCTAGTTCAAGGAAGAAAGCGGACTTAAAACTTCCCTTCAAATGGAAAGAAGGAAATCCTTGTGCCACTCTACGTGAGTTTCTATATCTAGCTTTTGATCTAGTTGCTTTGACACAAAGTTCTCCATATATGCATCCCATAATCAATTAAGTTTGAATATCATTGTTGATTACTTTTTCAAATATTGGTTCTAAACTATCTTTAATTTGTTGGAATACGTAATTAGCAATTTTTGCTATTGAAGCCATATATATAGATAAAATTTAAAGAATTAGCTAAAGCTATCGATGCAGACTTTTGATGAGTCTGGACATCTGCAGGGGTATAAACTCCTTAACATCTGGCCTTAGTCTGTAAGAAGTTACAAAGTAAGCAAGTCTGATCACAGCGTCCCACCACTGCCGTTCATTTCATTTTTCAAAAGCACCTAATAATTCAAAGCTTCCACACCCTACCTGGAACTGCTGAAGTAAATAAAAACTTACGGGCATGGGTATGAAAATGAATTTCTTATAGAGACATGATTCATTGCTTTAGAAGTCTTTAATCTGGCGCATTTAACATGATAGATATTCACAACTGTATTTCAGAGAATTGATTTCTCCCTTATTGACATGTTGTTACTGCTCTGCTAATAAGGGTGGAACAAGGTATTGCCTTTAGAGATGCTGAGCTTCCTTATAGCACTTCTGAAGTGTGAGATATTTCTAAAGAAGTGCCTCCTTACAACAACAATAATACCCCAGGAACAAGTTGAGTCAGCTAGATGAATCCCCACTGACCATGTTTCCTCATTTAAATGCATCTCAGACCAACATTTAAAATAAAAAGTTCTAAAAATTCTCTATATTTCTTGGCATAAGAATCTCTAATTGGCTAAAAGATTCCTAATAAGACCTAAAATAAACGTATTAACATGACTAAAACATATTTTGCTAATTAATTGATATTTGCCTAAACAAATCTTTTTTTTTTGGAAAAATTATGTAACTAGGCAAACATATGAGATGTATTTATATTATGCCACTATAGTTTGAAAAAATTACAATTTATAGCTATAGTTCGGGTTTTGTTGCTATTTTCTCTCTCCTCTCTTCCTCTCTCGCCTCTCTCCTCTCTCCTCTCTTTCTCTAATTTCTTGCCAGATAAACAATTACATATGTATACCAGCTGCATATAACAATTATTTTGACAGATATACATACTCAATTCGACTGATATACATATACAATTCGCATCTCTCCTCCCGCTCTCGATCTCGCTTGCCTCTCTCATCTCTCTGCCAATCTCGTGCCAGATATACAAGTACATATGTATATTAGTTACACATATACAATTATTTGACAGATATACACATACAATTTGACAAATATACATGTACAATTTGCCTCTCTCCTCCCTCTCTCGATCTCGCTCGCCTGTCTTCTCCCCTCCAGGTCACATAGCTGAGGTTATGCCATGTAATTATGTAAAATATAGCTATACGACCATATTAAGTTTCAAGCCTAGGCTATTTATGAAAATTTCCCTTTTATTTTCCATTGTGCCTTATCATTCGCCAAGTGTAAATTCATTCCAAGCAATTATAGGCGTTTTGAGGCCACTGTCTCCCATGTGATTTAAGGTGTACCTCGTTGCCATTTTAGCTAGAACATCCTTAATATAAAATGCATGAGTGTGAAAGTGGGGCCAGTATAGAAGGTAAAACAAAAGGCATCCTTGTCAAGGTTCTTGATTCTGCTTCACGTTGAGGTGGAACAGATCTTAACAATCTACTTCTTAAGGGAAAATTTAGTCTTGCTGAGAGAGAAAAGAAAAGTAGTTCCAAAAGGAGACTTGACCTAGCAAATGCGATACTTTGGCAGCTACGAACTAAGACGCTTCAGAAGAAATGCTACATCCACTAACTGGTGGATCTTAATGATCCACTTTTAAGGGAAAATTTTAGTCTAGTTGTTTTCTCAAAGTTCACAAGTTTGACGTCCTTAGACCTGTTTCATAAATCAAGCTGTACAATCGAGAGAGAAGGAAAAGGAAAAGGAGAGAATGACTGTGATGGAGGAATGGAGTCCTTGACAACACGTATCTGTCTCCGAGCCTGAAAACAGGCTGTTTGGCATCTTATATAAATGTTTGAGGAATTCTCTATACTTTTATTTTTCGGATGGAAACAAAAGTGATGATTCAGTTATATGAGATACAGTTACCAGAAAAAGGAGAAGAAAATACAATGAGCTAACTTTAGTTTGTCTTTGGGTACAGTTTCATCTAAAAACCTGCTTCAAAGGCCCAAAGCTGGTAGCCAAGTACCAGTTTGCCCGTTGGAAGAAAAATTGCCCAATAGTTGGTCCCATATTGAACCAAGTACCTTCAAGGTTCGTGGAGGAAACTATGTCAGGTAATGCATGCTTCCATTGTGTATGCTTACAGATACAAGAACAAACAGGTAAGCCCTTTTTTAGGAGAGAGACAATCTAGTCATAAAAAATGGCTTATATGAAATCCTTCATTAACAAAGAGTAGAAAAGCTAAGGGAAAATCCATATGCCTGTCGTCAAAGATGTATTTTGTGCATGTTAAGGTTATCATAAGTCTGTGTATGCATGCTGTCTGCTGATGCAACTGCCCTCTACTTTTGTTTATGTGGTATCATTCACGTATTTTAATTTCTGCAGGGACAAAAGGAAAGAATTTGCAGCAAATTATGCTGCATATTATCCTTTTGGCGTTGATGTATTTTTATCTCAAAGAAAAATTGATCATATTGCTCGACTTGTGGAACTTCCTGTTATTGAACACTCTGGGACACTTCCACCCATTCTTGTTGTGAACATCCAGGTACCATTTAGTTTAGCTTGAAGAGAATAAATGTATTTCTTTTTCTTTTCTTTTTTTTCTCCATTGCTCTGGCTGTCATTTAAGTTGGTCTGACGATTAATTTAAAGATTGGTAATTTTTGTGCTAAAGATACACATGAAATGTGTTTGAGTCCCTTCAAAGTCAGAGTTATTCAACACCTTAGAAGCTTTACTCACCTCCATGTAGGTCTCCAATGTAGGTGGCCATTTAACCTCTATTAATAACCTCCCCAGTGTTCCCATTAACCACATCTCAGTTCTTTTCAGTTGTGCACTTATTCTCAACCCAGTGTTTTTTAGCCCTATATATTCTTAGTCCTCTAGAATCATGTTTGTTAGTATTAAAGCTTTTTTTTCTTATTTTCATGTAGTTTATGTTCTCTTGATGATCCATTTTGTATTCAAATATTCACTCATTTGAGTCTCTAAGGAGCTGTTTTCTCCCTTCTTTTTCTTTACTTTTTACAGGTACCATTATATCCTACTGCAATTTTTCAGGGTGAAACTGATGGTAAAGGAATGAGTTTTGTCTTGTACTTTAAGCTTTCCGAAAGTTATGCAAAGGAACTTCCTTCTCATTTTCTAGAGAACATCAAAGTAAGTTCAAATTACCATGTCATTGTTACTTGTTTCTCTTTTAGCCTGTCTCTAATTGTATATATCTCCTGTTGCTTCCTAATTGTTTAATCATGTTCATGTTTGCCTTTTTTATTCTTTCAAACTTGTTGTAGAGTTGTGCTTCTTGTAACATTTGTTTCTCTATGTATATTCATTTGTAATATTGCGTTACGTGCTGCTTGTTTACCAGTATTATTTCATGGTTTATTCACCTCTTGTCTATTTCTTGGTAAAGCATCAGTCAGAATTTTTTACTGAACAATCTCTTCCTACTATTTAACAATGATTGTGCTCCTCTGTCCCCCACCTTCCTTTTTCTCTTTCCTGTTGATCAGAGGGTAATGGATGATGAAGTGGAAAAAGTGAAGGCCTTTCCAATGGATAGTACTGTTCCCTTTAGGGAAAGGTTGAAGATATTAGGTCGTGTAGCAAATGTGGAGGACCTCCGGTTAAGTGCAGCAGAGAGGAAGCTTATGCAGGCGTACAATGAAAAACCCGTTCTTTCACGTCCTCAACATGAGTTCTATAAGGTATGATTGTCAGATTTGGTTATTGTCAGATTTGCATGAACAGCTTATCTCTTATGTGTGTGTGGGCATTAGTATGAGTGCCGCGTTGTCTCATTCTTATCGAAGGAAATATGTTTAAGTTCTTATTAAGTTGCTAATGATGCCTTTGTAGGGAGAAAATTATTTTGAGATTGATATAGATATGCACAGATTCAGTTACATCTCTAGGAAGGGTTGTGAAACATTTCTAGATAGGCTAAAGCTATGTTCCTTGGATGTAGGCCTCACAATTCAGGTGAGTATCTGTATCTGACCTCAAATTCTCTTCTTTTCGAAATCAATCGTAAGTGATTATTTTTATTATTCAAATCAGGGCAACAAAACTGAAGAATTGCCAGAGCAGATCTTATGTTGTATACGGTTAAATGAAATCAACTATGTGAATTATCAGCAACTCGGGGTTAAAAATGGAACCCCTTGAATAGGTGCACAAACTGTGTAATTCACAGGATATGGCAAATAAGTGATGAAGTTATTGTTATCTAGTTTGTGTCCCTCCCTTTCTCCTCTTTTCCCCAATTCTCTGTTTCAAATGTGCTCTCTGGAGAAGCAAATGGTTTATCCCGCGAGCTATATAGATAATAAGTTCGAATCTATGGACAAGGCTGAGAAAACAGTCAATTGAGTGGATGTTATTTGTGTCAATGTTAGTCTTTCTGTTTTTATTTTGGATTCTTTTGATGCGACACATCCATTTAGTGCTTCCTTCTGAAAAATAAATAATGCAAATATAATTTCAAGAAAACCATGTGAAGAAGAAAAATGATTGAAGTTGGATATTAACATTTCCAACCGAATCTAGTATAACTAGTTACAAAAGTCCGTGCTAGCACGGATTCGACATAAATTATTTTTTAATTTCGAGTTATGTGACATTAATAGATTTTTTTTATATATCTTAAAAAATTTTAAGTTGTTGACTACTAAGACCTATAGAATATTTTATTTGTTACCCATTTTGTTCTAATTTATATTGCACATATAAAATTTTGAGAATTTTTAAAAATATTTTCTTGTTAACACAAATATAATTATTAAAAGATTATTAAAATAATTCTTTAATTTTATTTGTCCAGCTTAAAAAGGAAAACTCAATTTTTTATTTTATATTTATTTTGTCCTAATTTTAATGTTTATATGCTTAAAATAATTTATTAGGATGATATAGTAAAATCATAGTTGAAGCAGCTAGATTAGGGATAATATTGTAAAATCATAGTTGAAGCACCGAAGAAATATAAGGAAGCAGCTGTAAAAAATTTGCGAAAATTTTTTTTTGGTCCCACGTAATAAAAGAGAAGAAGCAAACAACTGAAGCACCTCAATTAATTGCTTATATATAAGTAGTAATGAGGATCTAAACTCCAAAATATGCAATAAGTGTAGCATCTTTGCATCCAAGGGACCTATTGATTAGTGAAGTGGAATAAAAATTATTGGTGCATTCGGTATGATGGAAAATGTTTTCTAGGAAAGTAAGTGAATTTTTTATTTATTTTTTCTCGTGTTCGATACGTAAGAAAAAATATTATCGTAAAAACATTTGTATATAATCTAGACAAATAGTATGAAAGGTGGCAAAAGGCCGGGTAGAGGGGGTGGTGAAGATGATCTATGTTGGAGATTGAAGAGAACACAAGTAATTTGAAATATCACTTGTGAAATTTATTTTTCCTATTATTACGAGGAAAATTTTTCCTCATTTTTAAGAAATTTATTTTTCTAGAAAAAATGTTTTTAAAATTTTTTGATATTTGAATGTATTTTTTCCTACGCACCAAACACACCTTTATGGACTCAGAGAGAACTATTTTGATCTAGTTCATAGCCCAAGTAGAAGGCTAGGATTTGAATCTCTGTACATGCCAAAAAAGGGGAAGGTGACTTACCAACTTCCTCAATTTTGGTGCATACAAATACTCTGGGAGTGTTTTAAGATGATCTAGACGACACAGGTACAATAATGAATACTACAACATCCCTAAGGAGGTTGAAAATCTTGAGAAGTTGCATGATAAATTTACATTATATTGGATATCTTCCTATGATCGTATCCGGTCAGGCCAATCTGCTCACTTGACTACAGTTGCCTATTAAGTCATATTGATCAATTATAAGCATTATAAAGTTCAAAGACTACATACATTTTTGTTCAATTGGAGGAAACTAAGTTGAGTTTAGCTAAAAAAGAAGCAGCAGAATACAATTAAATAAATAAATTCTCCTAGTAAAACACCAAGTGAAGTATCTTAGCTGATTATCAACTAGTAAATGAAGTATTTTAATTGGTTCCTATCCTCAGATGTTGTTTGGGGGAAGGTAGTAGTAAATATTAGTTACTTCCGTGAGAAAGAACTGATGATGTTGTAGGGCTGCTAACAGTCTCCATGGTCCCTACTTGTGTTTTCCCAGTTAGCATATCTATAGCAATTTGAGCAACTTCTGCAAACCAGTCATCCTCTGGAAGTACGCTGCAGAATTAGAATTTTTTAAAACTTAGTAACTGACGAACTTTGACATGTGAGCCTACTCGTGTTGCCTTCAATCCCAGATAAAGGACTATTGGAGTAGGTTGCCGGTTAGCGTAAAAACTAGTGAAATCTTTTATGAATCCTTAAAATACAGTAAATAATGAATGATTCAGGGGCTTTGTTTTATTTTCTATGGTATACCTGTAAGGATCAATTTGATTTGCAGCAACTGCTTCAATGGCTCTGCCTATGATGTTTTTGATAACTTGTTGAAGATTTCGAGACAAGTAACGCCCTTGTGAAGCAAACAGTATCACAAACTCCATATCTAGATAAAACTACAGTAGAAACAACAGTGTTTCAGTTATCA
The DNA here is from genome assembly GCA_029948455.1 of Solanum rostratum. Classification (NCBI taxonomy): domain Eukaryota; kingdom Viridiplantae; phylum Streptophyta; class Magnoliopsida; order Solanales; family Solanaceae; genus Solanum; species Solanum rostratum. The sequence continues at coordinate 54,111,446 of CM057053.1, forward strand.
AAACAAACAAAAGTACTCCCTCCACTCCAATTTATGTAATGTAGTTTGATTTGACACGGAGTTTAAAAAAAAGAAAGATTTTTTAAACTTGTGGTTTAAAATAAATGGCAGATGTTTATGTGACTATAAATCATTTCATTAAGAGTATAATGGATATTTTAAAGTTAAATTGTTACTAAATACGTAAAAATAAGTCATTCTTTTCGAAATTGACTATAAATTGGGATAGAGGGAGTATCTAATTTGTGCAAGTACAAAAGGAAACAAAGCTTGAGAAGACAAGAAAACCTGTTGAAGGCCAAGTGGACCTAAAGGCCTTGCCCCTTGCTCAATCTCTTCCCAGAAATTTTGATCTTCAGAAAGCCAGAGGATAATAGTTTCAGTGAGCCTCATCAAAAGAATAGTAGCAAATCTTTCTCTTCCCACAAACATGTCTGATGCTATGCTAGCGATTCGAGTCAACTTCCCAAACATTTCCTGATATACTGGTGATGGAAACCACTCTATCTCTTCTGGATTTCCATCAATATTTAGGTACATGTCTGGACTTAAACGAACGCCACCATCTTCCAAGAAAATGAGTTCAAGTGCATGTTGCCTACAAAAGCTGTCACGGAGCTGATCAACTAAACGTTGGAGTCGCCGCTTCAGTTCTCTCTGTTCTACAGGACGGGACTGCCTGTCTGTATTTCGTTTGGATGTATCATCTGTCTTATTAGATTGTTGTGAAGATGAAAGCTTCATGGCTGCACGAGGGATTAGCTCATCTGATAACAGTAATGCATTGGCTAGTAAAGCAGTTTGTTTGGGTTCTGTCTCAGCCATCCTAACAATTCTGTTTACCGATCCTTCAAGGTTCTCATTTTCCACTGAACCAGGTAAAGCTTTTATCAACATACCTATGTATGCATTAAACACTTGCATCACACCTTCCAAAGCGTGCTCAGACAACTGTAAGATCTCAAGAGGACTAATGTCCTCACAGAGTTCCTGTGAGAAATATCATGTTTAGTGCCGTAAAGAGCTTCAGAACATTACATACTACAGAAAAACCAGAATTATGAGATGAAAAGCTAAATGCAAGAGTTATTTATTTCTGCTGAAGTGCAAAGTTAATCACCTGAACCATTGTGTTGAATTTATGAGCACTGCTTGAGAGCTTTGGCTGGGAGGCAATTACACCAGCAAGAGATGAAGTTCCTTGAGAACGTGAGCCTATTGGTGTAAAAGTTAGCGACCAATCATCTGCAGCAGCAAGTGCAGCAGTGCACTGCTCAATCCGCTTTATATTGGCACACAGTGCTTGCTCAACACAGGGCTTAAAGATTTTCAAGAGAACTGGTGAAAGGGCCAACCCACGAGCTTCTAGCAAAGAGCAGTGCCCGAGACTTATGTAAACACTTTCAGCAACAGGTCTTAAGCATCCTGATGCTGCTGGTGAAGCTATGACATATCTTTTAATAAGATGAGTAAAGTTCTCAGTCTGGTTGACAGCCCAAGTTACTAGCTCAGATGAGTAGGAAGGTTCATCATCAAATAAGGCCAAAGAATCACTTGTGGCCTGTGCAATTGTTGAGAAAACCAACTGTGAAAGAGCAGCACTATATGCTACTCCATGTGAAGTACCTGAAGGCCGAAGACCCTGCATATTACCATGCAACTTCTGCTGGTGAGAACTTAACATTAAGGTATGAGCACGAGGTCCATCACCAAGGCGTTTTAGAGCTTGTACTGCAGGCCGAAGCTCAGCTGTAGACTGGAAAGAAGCTTCTGCTAACTGTGCTGCTAACTTTTGCTTCTGTTCAGTGATAACTTTCTGCAATGCTAATAACTCAGATGGAGTCAATGTCTGTTTACTATGAGTATCCTTTACCATACGTTCTCCTTCATCCAGCACTTCCAAAACTTCATCCACTCTCCTCTCAGCAAGTAGCACTTCAAGCTTCTCTATAAATTGTCCTAACCAACTCTCAGTATTGGTGGTATCGTTGTTGACATGATTAGACCTATCATCTTGTTTTGAATCCTCGGAGCTAGACAGAGTATCAACACTAATTCCTTCAGCTAGACCATGAACAATTGCTGCTCGAGTAGATAGGAGATTTCTCAAGGCAATAAGCTGTCCTTCAAGATTGGATATTTCCCTTGATGTGCTGCATATATAAAACGAATAAGACATTTCTGCAAGTGATGCACCAACAGCCTAGATACACTGCAAAAGGAGTGATAAGTGGTTGTTTCAGACTAAAAATGTTCCAGCTTCATACACATTTTTACATAATGCCTAAAAAAACGAGATACATCAAATTCACGGGCTAAATGTTCCAGCTTCATTGCAGAAATTGATACGTACTGACAATTTTCAAGTGTACTCACTCTGTTAAACAGGGGAAAACTATGATCTGTCTGAGTTGGAAAGTAATAGGTATTGAATTCATAAGTTTGGTTACCGTATGAAAGCAGCATAATTAGCATAAACGCTTTTTCGCATTTCCTCTGCAGAAGCCTTCCTTAAGTCCATAAGGTAACGGCATAAATGCCTTATTTCCTGTTAACAAATTTCCAAAGAATTGCACCTTACAAACACTCATTCATTTTGTTTACAACAACAAACACAAATGATAAATTTATGCATAGATAACAAAATGAGAAAACCTTTTCGCTCATTTGACGACATCGATTGGTAACATAAGAATGAGGATCAAATACAGAAGATTTGAAGACTTTGAGTTTATCACCGAGTGATAAATCCTTTTCATCAAAATCAATTGAATCACCTATGCTTGAAGAGAAGGAACCTCCATCCATCTTTAATCAATTATTCCAACGAAGAGAATAGGAAGATGATCACAAGACCAACACATGATTCAATTTATATCACCACGCTGGACTCGCTCCTAATTCCGCTATCTTTTCTTTTTGTCTGTTACACTACATCACATATTTTTACTCTATCTAATTTTGTACTATAGTTTTTTATAAATTTATTTAAAAGAAATCTAAAAAGATTATTTTTTTCTAAGTCAAATTATAAATGATTCTAAGAGCAAAAAGAAAGCTATTGAATATGTGTTTGAACTTTCGATATACAATATTAATTTAGTGTAAATACATTGAATGTACTCCCTCCTTCTGTCTAACAATAGTTGTCGATTATTAATTTGACACAGAGATTAAAAAAGCAATAAATGTTAAGGATAATTTTACTAAAATCATTTTTTGAATATAGTAAATGTAATATCTTGGAAAATGTATGCACATTATGTATTAATCTTTTGATAATTACAAAAATGTAAAATATACATTTTCAATTCATGAATACATGTGTTGATAGCATGCTAGGTAATAAATATTGTAATATGTGAGTTTCTGAAGACCGTGCATTGCACGGGTTCAATAAATGTTATTTTTTTGTTTTTGTTAATAGTAATTAATAGAAAATATATAGTAAAATTAGGTAAACACTTTAATAGTCATCGAAAAATTAAGTAGACACGTTATTGTAATTTCATAGTTGAAATAGATGAAGAAATAATTAAATAATAATTAACAGACTTGACACAATAAAATTAAGCAAGCACTTTAATAGCCACTATAACACTAAGTAGACGCGTTGTAGTCACCTTTCCAAGACTCTAATTTCTTCTCCTTGACTCTAGATTCTTCCTTCTTAATAGTCAAGCTAAATGGCGGGTTGTGAGATTCTCCCCACCTGATGTTGCGACGTTCTCAGTGCAATGCTACTGTAGGAACTTCCAGACTCTATCTTTGAACTGCGACATGCCTACATGCCTTTCCTATATGGCCTTCCCCAAAGATTGTCCCTTCCGATGCATGAGGAACATTGTTGTGGTTGGTTGTCCCTGTTTTTGCTTGGCCTCCTCTGACGATTTCTCCTTCTGGTGGGCTTGTCCTTCCGACTTTGGCACCTTGACTAGAAGCACCATGCAGGACCCATTCTTAATTAATGATCAGGAGTTTTTGTAGATAAGGGTCGATCGCCGTGTGTCATATTTGGAAAAACTCTTGCCCGAGAATTATATCAAAGAGATCTAGTGGAGCAACAATGAAGTTGGTCTTACCATGCCACTTGCCCAACTTAGTGTCTACTCCATGAAAAACTTCGCATACAGGAGTCATTGGTGCATTGACCGTCCTAAGGCGGGCGTTACTTGGGCTATAACTCAATACTAACCTGTCGTTGTAGACTTGGTCATGATATTGACCTCTGCACTTGCGTTGACTATAGTACGAGGGGATCGTCCATTGATCGTGATGTTCACATATTATGCACTAAATTCTTTTGGCTTCTCCGGTTGTTTTGCGATAACTCCGCATAGTCCAATCACTTCTAATTATGTTGTGCTTGAACCTTGCCCTGGTTCTTGTGCATCCTTCTCCTTCTATTCTCATGGTATGGCACCAAGATTCTTCAGTTCAGGACATCTTGCATAGCTATGCGGTCCAATTTATAGGTGTCATGATGCTTGGGATGTGGTTGTCAATCTTTGACTACCATCTCCCCCACCTTGGTCATGACTACCTCTTGTTTTCTTTTCTCTATCTCTATCATGCTTTTTATGTCTAAAGACCATTAGAGCTTCAGCTTGTGTGATGGCCTCAACGGTGGTGCTAACTTGGCGGCGTTCCAACTCCATATTGGCCTAATTTCACAGCCTATCCATGAAGTGGAACAACATATCTTCATCCGTGAGATTAGGTATCTGAAGTGTGAGGGTGGTGAGCTCATTCATGTAAGCCTTCATGCTACCCATTTGCTTCAGCTTTCTAAACTTATGTTTCACCTTATAGACGAAATTATTGGGGAAAAAGGTCTTCTTGAACTCATGTCGAAACTGCTCCCATATGTATTGATAGTGCATAACCCCTTCCTTATCTCCGGCTCCTATGGCTTCCACCACAACATAATTATCTCCAAAAGGTACAACACAGCCGTATTGACCTTTGTCACATCATTCCTCACTTTGTTAGACTTAAAGTAGTTCTCCAAGTGCTAAAGGAAATTCTCCATCTCCTGCACATTGTGAGCGCCCTTGAACACGGGTGGCTTGGGGCCCTTTTCTATAGAGAGGAAGGAAGGGGGAGAGAAGGAGAAGAGAATCGATCCTTAATCTTGGCCTCCTTGTCTCCACCGGACATATCACATCTTTGTCACGCCCCATTTTTTCTCGCGAAGAAACAGGAACCTGGACGACGTCGTGGTAACAACTCTTTTGGGACTTGAAAATTGAAGAGTCGCCACCTAATAATTTGAGGTGCATTAGGACACCATTCTGAACCTAAAAATTAATCTAAGGGTCAAGTTATCGGAGAACAGGTAAGGGTTCAAATTACCTCGAAGGAAAGGTATTAAGCACCCTTCAAGGTCCGCAAATGCCGGTCCCGATCGTATCTCGCATTTATATGAGGGTTGCAAATAACAAGTAGGGTCTCTTAATTTTAAAATTTCTTAAATTGATTCTAAGTTATAAAGTAATTTAATTTATTTATTAAATAGGTGACAAAAATAACGGAAATGTAATTGAACAAGTAATTAACTCTAGATGATGCATCGAATTAATTTACTTAATTAATGTTAATAAAGAAACTTTGATTATTAATTCTATCTAAATTATCAAGTAATTATAAAACACAAATTTTTATCTTATTTTTTAATAAGATCCAAGTAACAACACAATAAGCTATTATTATTTTATTAATCTTAATCTAAGTGACCATATAAAATTTTTTTTTATCTTATCTTATCGTCTAGTGAAAGAAAATAAAGCGAGTATTAACGCGAATATTAAAAAAACTAAACTGTCCAAAAGAAGAAAATACTTCGTAAGAAGTTTTCTTGATTTCAAGAGAGAGGAAGATTTTAAAAAGAGTTTTTAAAAAAAATGTTTGTTTCTTTGCAGGTATGAAACTATGATATTTAGTTATCATAACTCCTTCATCTAGAAACGTTTTTATTTGAGATCGATCTTAGAAAATTATATATAATTTTGTGTTTAAAAGAAAGTAAAAAAAAACTTTGATACAATATATATATGCACATAATTATTTACGTATAGATACACATAACCTACTTTTTTAATTTAAAGAAATTGGGTAGGTGGTATTCTGAGGACGCGTCGGCTATTTAAAATTTTTGGAATTAGATCTCGTAATTCCTTTTGACTCCCTCGCTAACTATAGGTTAGGAGATAGTCTTTTATTTTCCGCATTGTCTAGCTCAAGTTGAAAAGAGGCTAGACAATGATCTTTTAGAAGAAAATATTTTAGTGAAATCTTGTTTAAAAGATCAAAAATAAAAGAAAAAAATATAGCAAGTATTTTCCCGCCCCCCAATCAATAATAACCCCAATTTTCACTATTATTTGGTTACATCGGTTGCGAAAAATTAAAAAAAATACATCATAACATTAATAAAAAGAAATCTTTGAGGCCTCCGAACTCATCCCATCCCAAGACGACTCTCCACACCTGTGATTAGAAAAACAACAAACCTGCAACAATAAAGATAAACTAGTAGTACCTGTGACAAAATAAATTTCAAGCAGATGCATAAGAGAATGAAAACTGACCAATAATAATGATTGAAACTAGACTTTAGAAGAGTATAATAGAACATTTTTTGTATTTTGTCAGAATAGTGTGTGCTCTTTTTATCGTGTGAAAGTGTTGTGTAAGATGTGTCTGTGTATATGTGTAAGAACGTCCTTTTGAGTGCTAAGAGAGGACTGCTTTTATAGTAGAACAAAGGGAGGCAATGAAAGACAAGTAAATTATCCTTACCATAAACAGAGGGAAATAAAAGTCAAGTAAATTAATTATACAAATTAAACACCATAACTAGAATGAGTGAATCAATTACATTGATTTTGTTCAATTTTACCAAAAATAAGAATACTTTAAATTAAAGAAATAATTTTGGAAAAGAAATCCAAATCGTGTAATAATTTCAAATCAATCCGGGAACTAATATGTATATGTATATATATTTTTTATTTATTTTATTATTATTATATCTTTTTTTTAAAAAGAAGGCAACAATATATTCTGTTGTATATTCCAAGTTCCACACAAGGCACAAATAAAAATAATCAATTTAATTAAGTGAACCAAATATCAGTAAGAAAATTTGAATTGGAGATAAACACAGATGTAATTAAATCGGAAAAACATTATCAATTAATAAAAGAAATTCGATTAGTAATTGTACTACACACATTAATATACAACATTTTGAGGTAATAAATTTTACGTAAAGAAAACGTTCGCAATATATATTAAAATAACGGTGTAAAATATTTGAATGTATTTAAAAAATATAAGATGGTAAACATTATATATAAAATATGACACTAAGTAAAATAATTATAAATACCATGAGTAACAATAAGTGGTAAATAATAATAATGAATATTATACTAAATAATAATAAATATAACAATAACTTAGAATGACAAAATAAATTTAAACGATAGCAAAAATGATTACCGAACAAATTTGAAAGTTTATTTTAAGAGTTATGTTAAAACACATGATTATTTGGAAAAATTGAAAATAAATCCAAAAGTTTAAGAACACCTATTTTAATCAAATGGAAACCTAAGATGGACCATAGGTCGGTCAAAATTGGGTGTCAACAATCTTCCTATCTCGATGCCTTCCTCAAGCGCCTTCATCTTGGAACTCATGGTCTCAACTTTTCTCAGCTCATCCATGAGCTGATACTCTAAGGAAGTGAGACCTTCTTTCATTTCATACTCCGCAACCTTTCTCCCTTCCAACTCCTTACGGATGTTGTCATTCTCCTTAAGGGTAAAGTCCACCAACGTCTTGAACTTTCCATAGAACTAGTTTAAATGTTTGCCTGGCTTGCCTGGTGGAATCTATCCTCGCGATCTACTCCATGATGGATGGAACGTCCATGAGCTCCTTACCTCATTCTTCATCACTCACTCGTGGTCGAGAGTGAGTGGAATGTTAGGATCTCGCTTAGCACAGGTTTGAATGACACTTTCTCATTCCTCATAGAGTTCTTATTTCCTTATGTGGATTCTTTCCATCATCCGACCTAACGATGGTGGCGTTAAGGTCTCTCTCCCTTGCCATTTTTCTTTAGTAATAAGTTGTACTACTCTGTCACAGACTTAGACTTCGACTAAGACTTTCGTGTGGCATTTGACAACTTACTCACGACTCTTTCACAATCTTGTAAGCTCAAGTAAGCCTTTTCAACTAGATCACTAAGGGAACAATAGATTTGAAGAAGACAAGAGAGCTTTTGGAGAAGACTTGTATATCACTTGGAAGATTACTTACAACTTTCTTGGTTGGTTACAAGTGAATGACCCCCTCTACTTATGTTACTCATCTGGGGTCAAAGTGTAAATAATATTTACTATATAAATCCCTTTATATTAACACATAAGTCCTCCCTTTATGATGCTTTACATTTTTAGGGTGTTCTAAGAGTTGTCAAGACTTGACTAGATATTCTAGAGTCTTCTAAGGATCTTTACATGTTATCCATAATGTTCTAGAGTCTTCTGAAAACCTCTTTAAGACTCTCGTTTCTTCTCCTTAACTGTAGTTCCTTCTTCTTTACTATAGATTCTTCCCTCTTCTTAATCGTCAAATGGAGGGTCGTGACACTAGGCCCCTCACAATTTTCTCAAACTTTTTGGGATTTTCAAGGTCATACTAGGTGGGATAATTTAAAGAGTGTTACAATATCTACCCATTGAGATCATTTGTCCTCGAATAAAGAGTAACTAGGGATATACTCGAAGCATGAATAATAATTAAGACTTAATCAAGCAACTAATCAATCAATCAAACTCTTTAGATAATCTACTATTCAAACTCAAGAATAGACAAATCAATTCAAGTCAAGAGTAAGGACATTACCTTGATTGTTCTCATTATTGGGCACAAATAGGTGAGGATATTTAGCTTCCATATCTTCCTCAAATTCCCACGTGGCTTCCTCAATGAATTGATTCCTCCATAGTACCTTGATTGAGGCAATCTCCTTGGTCTTTAATTTGCGAACTGTCAGTCTAGGATTTGGACTAAAATCTCTTTATAAGACAAGCTATCCTTAATTTCAATACTTTCAATGGGAATTATTAATGAAGGATATCCTAAGAAATTCTTCAATATCGAGATGTGAAATACTAGACGAATAACAACTAACTCTCGAGGCAACTCCAACTCATAGGCCGTATTTCCAATCCTCCTCATAATCTGGTGAGGACCAATGTACCTTAGACTTTCCCTTTCTTCCCAAATTTCATAACACCCTTCATAAGAGATACCTTCAAGTATACACAATCATTCACCTCAAACTCCACGTCTCTTCTCCTCATATCAACATAGGATTTTTATTGACTGTGCACCGTCTTCAACCTCTCTCAAATAGCTTTACTTTTCCATGGATTGATGAGAAAGATCTGGCCCTATCAAATCCTCTTTACCTACTTCGAACTAACCAATTGGCGACCTACATCTCTTCCTATATAAGGCTTCATAAGGAGCCATTTTAAATACTCGGATGATATCTATTTTTATATTCGAACTCAGTGAGAGGTAAATGATCATACCAATTACCTTGGAAATCAAGGATAGGGGCTCTGAACATGTCCTTTAGTATCTGAATTATGCACTCTACCTGGCCATCTATCTAGGGATGAAAAGTTGTGCTAGGTTCACCTTGGTGCCCTGTCCTTTTTTAAATGACCTCAAAAATTGAGATGTGAATTGAGTTCCTCTGTCCGAGATGATGGACAAGGGAACTCCATGTAATCTAACAATCTCACAAATGTACAATCTGACATAGTCCTCTATCTTAATCGTTAGGACATGAGACGATTTGGTCATCTTGCCCACAATCACCAATATCGATACTGCTTTCGAGAACCTTGGCAAACCTTTGTTGAAGTCCATATTGATCATCTCCAACTTTCATTCAAGAATCTCAAAGCTCTATTACATTCCACATGGCCTCTTATGCTCAACTTTGACCTGTTGATAATTCTGGCATTTGGAAACAAAGTTAGTAATATCCCTCTTCATTTTACTCCATCAATAGACTTTTCTCAAGTCACGAGAAAAAATTAGGATATGAGTTTGAATAGCTAATTAGGACCATATTTTCTGGATTAATTTTAAAATTTTGGATGTGAATGCCTCGTTTTTCGTTTTTGACCCCAAATTTGGTCTGTCTATTTTAGTTTCTTGTAATTTAATATCATAACTATCATTATAGAGTTGTGATTCTATCTTTGGCAGCTTGGTAGTGTTCTGGGGATATTCAAAAGGAGAAAGTGCCGATAGAGTAGGTTGGAGCCTACATGTTCGACCTACAAGTAGGCTACGAGTTTTCTTCTTTCAAATTGAGTTTGGATATGTAAATGAAGTTGGATTTGCATGAATATGGAATTTGAAATGAGTTGTATATGCCATATATGCTAAGGATTTCGGTCTAGTTGATATAGGGGCAGGTAGGAACTTTCATTGTTTGATTGGATCTTGTATGCTTGTTCCTATCTTGTTTACGGCTAAGTTTGGTACATTGGAGTATGTTTGGCCTTAGTTTAGGCTAAAATTAGTGATCCCATAGACTCATGTTGTTCGAGTTGATAAATTAAATTTATCCATCCTGCGTGACTTGAGAGGCGTAGGTCCTTGTAGATTGTCATAGCAGACTTGAGTCTACAGATTGAGCCTTAAATAGGTAGTAACATCATCAGAAGACTGATTATCCATAAGTCCCGTTTTCGTTGTGTATTGAGACTAGAGATGGCAAATGGGTGGATTGGATTGGATTTGGATGGATTGAGCCAAAATAGATTGGATCACAATTCATTCATATAAAATATGGGTAAATATGGTTTTGGTCAAATATAGTTTGGGTAAAAATGGTTTTAATTCACTTTAGTCTCTTAAAGAAAAAAGATAAAAATAAAAATAAAAATAAAGTCAAAGTTAGATTGTTAATGCTCAACTCCTATCATCTCAACCCTACTCCCAAATAATTATTTTTGAAAAAATAATTTTTTTCATTAAAAAGAAATTAATTTTTTTTATTTTCATATCCTATCACCCACCCACTCCCACTGACCCCACCCTTCCTGCACCTCTATCACCCCCAATTTTTAATTAAAAAATATCAAGAAAAGTTCACCCACCCAATTCACCTCTCATCTGTCCTCTACCCCCCCAACCTATCACCATTAAAAAGAATTAAAATTTTCATCCCAAGCTCCACCGAACCCCCTACCCCAAATATTTTTTTATAAAAGAAAATCAAAAAAGAAAGTTAAATTTTTTTACCACCCCACCCTCCATTTCTACCCTACCCCCAGTACCCCCCCCCCCCAATTTTTTTTCAAAGAAATATTTTTAAAAAATGAATTTTCCCCCCTCCCTCGGACTCCCTACCCCACCCCCACTCCTAAATTGTTTCTAAAGAATTTTTTTTTTTTAAAAAGTTAATTTTTTAATCCCCCCAAATACCCAATCCCCATTCCACTCCCAATTTTTTAATGAAAAAATAACAAAAATTAATGAAAAATTAAAAATAAAACATTTCTCCCCACCCCTACCCCCAACCTCTATTTTGTTTTAAAATTTTTTCTCCATATCCCCTTACCCTTACTCCTGACCCTAAATTTTTTCAAGAAAAATAAAAAAAATTCCCACACAATTTTTTTTGTGTAGTTAAATTTTTTTAATTATGAGTGGGGGATCTATGGATCTATATAGGTACCCATATTTTACCCATTTTGACCATATTTGTATAAGGTCTTAAAATAAGTTAACCCATATTACCCATTTAGAAAATATGAGTGATCCATTAAAATAAATATGAGTTAAATAGACTCATTTAACCTTATATGGATCAAAATTGCCACCCCCTAACTGAGACCCGTTTGACTATAGAGACGATCGTCAATTATATGAGAGTTCTGGAAGAGCCTGTTTGGGGTTAGATGCCCAGTTCTATCTACATATCTTTCTGCCATGGAGTCAATAGATTGAGTCTGGCTATTAACTCCAACATGATATATACGATTAGCACTTTCAGAGATTAAAAGTCCATGCTATGAGTGGTTAGAGGCCATGGTAAGGGATTAGAAGTTTGTGCTATGTTGTGGTTAGAATCCACGGTATTTTTAGGGATAAAAGGTCCAGGCGACGTCCCTGGTTAGATGTCACTTGCATTATCATGGATTAAAGGCCCTAGCTATATCCACGATTAGAGGTCGCCTTCACCTTTGGGGATTAGAGGTTCGGGTTTTGTACTACCATCCCTTAGAGTTTGATAGTAGTTATAAATGTTACATCTACTTTAGCCTTGTACACGGGTGTACCTTTTGGCTCTATGGAGGCCTGGTTGGCATATAGATTTTAGGATGCTCCTGTTTGGTTGGTTACTTCATATTCTAACTCATCTACCTATATTTACTACTCTTACTCAGTCGGCTTATGATGCCTATTAGGTACTTTTTTTAGTACTTATACTACACTCTGCATCTGCTTTGTAATGTAGGTCCTAGCATGAGTTGGGGGCATTGATTCTTTTCAACTAGTAGCAAACTTTTCCGATTGGGTTAGCACCCGGCATTCTTGGATCATTTCGGTCTCCCTAAACATTTGTGGCCCGTATTTTATCTTTGAGACTACTAATGTATATGTATATATTATTTTGGCCCATTTAGGACATATATCTATTACTCTGGTAGCTCTGTACATGTGACTGAGAGGAATTCTTTTGTTGTGTATATTATTTTCTCATATTAGTTGTTGGTTCCTTATTATTATTGGTTTCTGCAAATTATGAATTCTAGTTATTTTTTCTACCCTCATATCCCATTACTAGCAGTTTCAGGTTATAGGTTGGCTTACCTGTCGGTGGGATATGGTAGTTGTCATCATAACTCGAGATATCAGGTTGTGACAAGTTGATATCAGAGCCCCAGGTTTGTGGTTTCATTGTATAGACTAACGTCTAATAGTCCTGTGGATGGTGCGAAGACGTCCGTAACTCATCTTCAGGATGCTATAGGATGTTATTAGGAATGTGTTATATGATTGTATCACTTTGTGCAGCGTACGTTTTTGTTGGTTTCATGAAAACTCATTTGTGTAACTCTTTTGTACAGATGGCTGACGGATGTTGTACATCTGGTGGCGCTGATCCATCCAAGGTAGTAGACACGGCCCAACTAGGCTTAGAGGTCGATCTGGGGGTAGGGGTAGGGATGTAACTCCAAACCCAGTGGGAGCGATTTTGATAGACAAGACAAAGCACTTTCAATGTTGATGAAAGAGGGGGAAATGCTTGGACGATTGAGAAGGAACACCTGGATGCCCATATTCCCCTTTAGCCAATAAGACTAGACTTGGAATAAAACCCCAGTTGCACCTGTTATGACTCCTGCACTCTAGGCGTCTATAGCTCAGTTACTTGTCCCCTCCAGGCCCTGGCACCTGCTCTTGATCCACTAGCACCGCAGGATCAGCCTACAACACCAGTGCTAGGGGAGAAGCCTCCTCTAGTGCCACCAATTCAGTAAAAGCAATCCCAAACTCTATACCCAACATTAGTTCCTCCTACTGCCCAACCAAATGCTGCAGAAGGTGTTGTACCATTTTAGGATCAGAGTGTGCTGGGGTAGTTCCTCAGATTGGATCCATCTAGGTTCTTAAGGAAGATTGGAGAGGATATCCATGAGTTTCTAATGTCTTGCAGTGAGAGGTTACATATTTTGAGGTTGTTGGAGTCCTAAGGGGCTAATTTTATCGCATATCAGCTTAATACGGCCGCTAGGCAGTGCTAGCATGCTTATATGGACACTAGACTAACCAGGACGCTATCGGTGTCATGGACAGTGTTTTTGGAGGCATTTTTTGCTGGGTTTTTCCCTAGGAGTCTCTAAGATAGGCTCTGTGATCGGTTCTCGATGCTAGAGTAGGGCACTATGATCGTGTTCGAGTATGAGGCAAGATTTCATGAGCATTTGAAGTATGCAACTATGATACTACCTACTACAAATGAGAGGATTAGGTGTTTTGTCAGCAGACCACCGACACAACTAAAGATTCAGACTTAGTTGTTGGTTACGGTGGGTTGGCTTTTTTTTATATATTGTTGGTCATACCTGTCCCATCAAGCAGCTTCATCGTGAGGCCTATGGAGGCAGCGAAAGAAGGGCCTACCATAAGAACAACTACAGTGGAGCTTAGTATAGACCCATGGAGCATTATGATAGATTCTAGTAGGGATTCCACCAAGGCTCATTGTCGCGCCGTTTAGGCTTCACTTTAAACTTCAGAGGGTAGTTGACAATATCAAGACGCCTCCAGTTAGCGCATTCCTTCTTATGTTGCTGGGCCAAGTGTAAGAGATAGAGTTATGGCAACTTTGGGGTTGATTGGATCCTCACATTCACCTATCCAGGGATCCAAGGCCCCAGAGTTAGGTACCATAGGTCATATCAGTTGATATCTTATAGAACAGCTCATCTAGGGTTGTTATTGTTGTGGGGAGTTAGAGGACTAGTCTAGAGATTGGCCTCAATGGAGGGGATGCACTGTGCTTCATAGATATCTTGCTCAGCCTCGGCACCAATACCTTTAGCTAGAGATAGGGGTTAGGATCAGGACAACAAGAGAGATTTGCAGGTTCCAGAAGTGGTTCTAGGGGTGGCAGGTCAAGTGGTAGAGGTGATACCCGAGGTGGAGGCCGTTATGTCCATTTCTATGCAGCTCCTATAAGGTCAGGACCTGAGGCATTAGATGATGTCATTATAAGTATGATTTCTATATGCCAACAATCATTTTCAGCTTTGTTTGATCTTAGGTCCACCTATTCCTATGTATCTATTTATTATGCTCCCCGTTTAGGGGTGAGCCCAAAGCCTCTACCAGCACTGCTCTGTGTTTCTAACCCTCATAGGGGATTCTTTAGTAGTGAATCAGGTGTATAGGTTATGTATGGTTACTCTCTAAGGGTAAGATCCTCGAGCGGATCTGACATTACTTGACATGCTTAATTTCGACACTACTCTGGGCATGGATCAGTTGGCGTCTGATTGTCTACAAAACTACACCTCTAACTGAAGGTATAAGTGACCGTTGCCAAAATATAGAACATAATCAAGGTTAGGGTCGAACCCATAGGGAATATGATCTAAACTTGGAGTAATTATGAGCAATCAAGATGAATTAATCTTCTATTATCTCCTAAAAGGGGGGGAGGGGGTGGGGGGTTTGTAAATGCAATAATCAAACCTAAACTAGACACAAGTTATCAAGAGCAAGCATCGTGAAATCAATGAGAGAAGTAACTAGGGTATTGTGTTCCCCATGAATTCCTAACCCAGTATAGCCAGATAATCATAATCTTTTCTAGTCTGTAGCATATAGAACTAGTAAGTTATGTTTACCTAACCCTTTGATCCAGGAGAGAGGAAAATTTCACTGTGTGATTTGATCCATCCTCGCAGTGTTGCATTACTAACCCTTACCTTTTTGTTCAAGTACAACCACCACTTGATTCAGTTAGGTTGATTAGACGAGAGGGATCACATCAAATCCTGTTAATTATCCCTTATCCCATTCATTACCCCCTTTATCCAATAAGTAAGAATTAAGTGAGTACTAACGTTGGCCACCATTAAAAAGCATTCTAAATGAAGAGATAATTAATACATGTGTGCACACTTCCCAAGAATTACAGATTATCTGATTTTACTTTGTTAATTCTTCATGGTTCCCACAACCCTAGTTATGGATTTAGCTATGCATGATCATTATAGATTAAAGAATCATGTTATGGAATAGCACAATTAAACACTTAAAATGATGTATTGAAGAACAAGAAATCACAATGCTATTGATCAAAAGTAGAAGTAACAATAATCATAAGTAGTTCTCTTCACGATCTATTATCCTCTCTATCGTGTCTCTACTCTCTTTATTGTTCCACTCTAAGAAAAAAAATCTAAAAAACCTATTTATAATAAGTAAAATACAAATTCAAAATGGAATAGAAAAACTAGATTCGACAACTCGGATGGACAAGGTTATGGGCTCTATATGGAATCATGGGTCGTACCTAGGCTTCGTAATCTGCATTTCCCAAAAACTGTCTTCAACCTACGAAACCTTCCTATGGGCTGCCTTATGACTTATGGCCCGTAAAGGATCTTGTCTGCTAACTCTCCTAAAACTCTTCAAAACTTTGATCCTCCAGGCACGATCTTATTCACAACCTGTCATCCAACATACCACTTGTAAATGACCTTATGTGATATCTATTCAGCATTCAACATCTTTTCTGAATCATTCTGAATCTTGTAATACTGCAAAATCAACATAAAAACTCATCAAACCTACTAACATAATTTTGAGAACACACAAAATTCCAAGTTTTAAGCATCAAAAGTGTTGTATTTTAGCATCACATCAACACCCTCAACTTAAAATTATTTCTTATCCTCAAGCGATGGACTCAACCTACATAAGCAGTATAGAAACGTACAGACCTCAATCTAATGGCACACCTTATCTCTAAATCAATCACAGATACCTTATCGAACACATCAGTGTGTATCAGACAGTTATCAAACAATCGCATGCAGGCTAATACGCAATAGTGCAACTATGATAAGCAAGGTAATCACAATCACCAAAATAGCCTAGAATTAATAATGTAACTCAAGTGCCCTCACAAAAATAAGTCCTATATCTCACTCACGATGGTATATTAAAATTTGATACTTGGGACTAACAAAATCACTCATACTCATACAGATATTCAAGCATTGCGCACAATACCGTATGATTGCCCCTATACTCTTGACCATGACCTTTCACTACTTGGAGTAGGATCACTATAGGACTTTCTTGGCATGTAATATAGGTTTAGGGGGCTTCAGTATGATGTTTCTAGGATATAGTGACTAATGACCCTCCTTGACATTGCGTTATTTTACACTTTTTCCCTCCCAACATTATTAGTCACAACTCATTCTTCCCTTCTCCTATTTCAAGCCTTTTATGGGTGTCGTATTCATGTTTTTCAGCTTATTGCCTTTTATTTGTCACATTCTTTTTCTTTTTAGCTCACAATTTAGGCATCTATTTGTTTTTCTTGTACCCACTTCAAAATATTTCCTTTTTATGCATCACTAGCCTCCATCCTTATTTAGTGTGATTTTCCCTACACCAACTACCCTCAACTTACACTTTTGGCCTGAGTTTAGGTGCACAATATCCAACCTATGAACCAGGGTGACTTTCAGTAGCCACTTTTAAATTAGGCTTTTGCCTGAGTTGAGGTACACAATATTTAAGGAAGGACTAGGGCCAATTTCAGGATTACACATTCAAGAAAGCTTGGTCACTGAGGTGTCTACAAAGAAAGGGTACATATAAAGCTCAAATATTAGGATCAAGGGATACATCACACATTTGGTTGGTCATTTTAGGCTATGTGGCTTAATATGATAAATGACCTAAGATCTTTTCCTAACCAACTAACCTGCAGTCTTAATCATAATAATAGGGCAAGTTCTGAATTGAAACACAATATAAGAATCATACAATGAAGCTCACACACACTTGGCACTGATTACACTATTGGTGCAGACTCTCAAATCATACTTTTCATCAAACATGAAACTCACTTATCAGAACAAACACTTTCAACCACTGATTTCACATGGTTGTTGTCAAAACTACCTAACAATACATTAATCACAAAATTTTTGATGGGTATCATTCTTTCAACAAAACTAACATATGCCATAGATTTTGGTACAATATGCTACTCATACTACTTACACATCCTAAACATCCTGGTTTAATAGAAAATAAATGTCCTTAGGGAAAGAACACAGGCAAGAAAATCCTGCGGACTCAAAAATTGGGATAGTTATAGGTCTTGGTTACTCAGACTTCGCTGAGGCCTATAACTACTTACACCCCATCGAAAACATTTTACATTGTTATCATTGCAACAACATATAGCTAAAGAAAAGCATAGGGGTCAAAAAGAACATACATAGACACCTAAATGTCAATCTCCATCTTGGGTTACCTCCCAAGTAGTGCCTAATTTAGTGTCGTAACACGACCTTGACAACGTGGTTACTCAGACTTTACCAAGTGCCCGTACCTCCATCTTCATATCATCAGGTCTCTTCATGGACTAACAAATGTTGAGACAACTTCTTCATTCTTTAATCTAAACTTGAGTTAGCCTAATTCCATGTCCACTAGTGCTCGCTAGTTGCTAGTAAGGGCCTTCCCAAGATGATCGGAACTTCGAAATTGACCTCACAATCCAGGATCACGAAGTCTGCAGGGAATATGAACTTTTCCACTTTGACAAGAACGTCATACAGAATCCCCACAAGCTTCTCTATTGTCTTGCCAACCATCAACAGCCCCATGCTTGTTGGAGTAGGGGCTCTCAAGCCTAACTTCTTGAACACTGCAAGAGGCATTAAATTGATGCTGGCGCCTAAGTCACATAACGCCTTTGCAAATTCCACATCTCTGATGGTGCAGGGTATGGTGAATGCTCCAGGATCCTATTTATTCTACACCAAGGACCTTGTTGCAATAGCTTTGCATTGCTGAAGCTCTTGAAAGAGCTCTTGGCTCATAGTCCTCTACTTTGTCACTAGGGCCTTCATGAATTTTTTATACCCAGACATTTTCTTCAATGCCTCAATGAAAGTAATATTGATCGTTAGCTGCTTTAACATGGAGATGAAGTGTTGGAACTTACCTTTCTCCTCTTTCTTTTTGAGACTCTGAGAGAAAGAAGGTGGAAGTCTAGGTATAGGTTTCAATTTCTTTGGTGTCTATACCTCATTACTCACCCCATCCTTAGTATTAGCATCCCAGTCTCCGCATCTTTGCTTTTGACCATCTGCTCAGGAACCTCATCATCATCTACAGGCATTGGTGGGTCGATCCTCTGCTTGCCACCCCATGTTGTCATTTCGATGCACTACCCATCATTCTTTAGATTCTGCACTGTGTTGCTTGGCAATATACCTTTTTGACGCTGCTTTAACTAAGTAGACATCTGACTAGACTGTTGCGACAGCTGCTTGATAGCCATAGAATGAAACTCGATCTTCAAATTAATGCTTGAGATGTCAGATTTCATCCCCTTCAAGGTCTCATCTTGGGCATTGTCTTTCTTCAACAATCTATTGAACATCTCCTTGAACTACCCACCCTAGAATTACGATTATGTGGTGGCACATACAGACCATTCTTGTACCCATCTCTGTTTCCCTAATCACCATCTCTATCTTGGCCCCTATTTCTATCACAATAGCCATCTTGGTTGTTATCCTTAAAAGCACTGTCTCCGTTGAAATTCTGACCTTGATTCCCTTGACCTTGGTGCCAATAGTCCTGATTTGACCCTTAGGTGTTGGTTTGAAAATCCCCCATCTGATCAGTTACAAAACATGTATCCTCATCATAATAAGGCTCCTCATACATGGGTTCTCGTGGAGGCTGATGATTCACTGCATTGACGTGCTCCTGACTTTGCTTCATCAACAACTCTACATTAGTCCTGATTTGAGCCATCTCTTGCATCATCTCTTCATTTATCTTAGCCTGTTCTGAATTGGTAATAACTTAGAAAGAGCTTTTAGTAGTTGAATTATCTCTTGAGCCCAATGCATGGTTTGTCTTTGCAACCCTTTCTAGTCGTGCAACTACAACCGAAAATGAACAATCTAAGAATGAGCTAACAATGATTATGTTGGCCACCGCTTTGCGATTGTCATTAAGTGCCCGATAGAAGATCTTCACCAAGGAATCATCAATGATTTTATGGTACAACACTCCTCGAACACTTTGTAAATCTCTCCACGTTGTACTGATTGAATCACCAGGCAACTGCTCGAAGTTGTTGATCTGATCCTTCAACTTCAGCTTCTTTGACCTAGAAAAGAACATCTTTAAAAAGGTCTTCTACATTTAAGCCCAAGTGGTGATTGAACTTTCTGGGAGTTTGGATAATCATACTGCCGCTTCGCCTGTGAGAGACAATGGGAAGATATGGAGCCTAACAACATCTATGGACAGAGTTTAGTTTCCCATCATACTCTTGCAGATGAAGACAACATTGTGTAGATGGTTATGTGGATCCTCTGATGTTAAGACCGCGAACAACCCTCTATTCTGCAACATTCGTAACAACATACTCGAAACAACAAATTTTGTGTCATCCGGTAAGGGAGGTAGCACAATAGCTCCAGTGACATCCACCACCATAGGATCAAGCTTGTATTGATTCCATGTGTTAGCAGCATGTTGTAGATCCTGTGGTGGTGGATTCACATCCTCAAGTGGTGGTGGGTTATCATTATTAAGATTCAATATTACATTTGCAGCGTTATTCGCAACGTTGTTCGTGTTGTCTTCGGCCATTCTTCTAATGTTCTCCGAATCTATGGGTTAAACGGAGTAAAGTGATTGCCTCGACTATGAGTACTAGGCATACACTACACCTATATGCTGAAACAAAATAAAAATAACAAGAAACATAAAATAAAAAAATAAGGATTAATTCACAAATTACCCAAATTAAACTAGTCTAAAAGTCGTATTCCTCGACAAAAGTGCCAAAATTTTGATTATCACCCAAACTACACCTCTCCCTGAAGGTATAAGCGGTCGTTGTAAAAATATAGAACCTAACCAAGGTTTAGGTTAAACCCACAGGAAATATGGTCTCGATCTTGAGTAATTATGAGCAATCAGGATGAATTAATCTTCTTCATCTCCCGAAAAGGGGTTTTTTGTAAATTTAATAATTAAACCTAAACTATAAATAAGTTATCAAGAGCAAGTGTCGTGAAATCAATGAGAGAAGTAACTAGGGTATTGTGTTCTCCATGACTTCCTAATCAGTATAGCCAGATAATCGTAATATTTTCTAGTATGTAGCATATAGAACTGGTAAGTTATATTTACCTAACCCTTTGATCCAGGTGAGAAGCAAATTTCACTATGTGATTTGATCCATCCCTGCAGTGTTGCATTACTAACCCTTACCTTTTGTTTAACCACCCCTTGATCTAGTTAGGTTGACTAGACGAGAGGGATCACATCGACTCCTGTTTATTATCCCTTATCCTATTTATTACCCCTTTGATCTAGTAAGTAAGAATTAGGAGAGTTCTAATTTTGGCCACTGTTAAAAAGCATTCTAAACAAAGAGATAATTAATACACACATGCACGCTTTTCAAGAATTGCGGATTATCTAATTTTAATTTGTTAATGTTTTACGGTTCCCACAATCCTAGTTGTGGATTTAGCTATGCATGATCATTGTAGATGAAAGAATCATGTTATGGAATAGCACAATTAAAAGCTTACAATGATGTATTGTAGAACAAGAAATTCAAAATTTTCCACAAGAAATCAAAAAGTTATCGATCAAAAGTAGAAGTAACAATAATAACAAGTAATGTTCTTCACGTTCTACTGTACTCTGTATCGTGTCTCTACTCTCTCTATCGTTCCACTCTAAGAAAATGCCTAAATACCTATTTATAATAAGTAAAATACAAATCCAAAATAGAATAGAAAAATCGGATTCAGCAACTCAGATGGACAAGTTTACGTACCGTATATGGAATCGCAACCCTTACATGGGCTTCATAATCTACATTTCCCAAAAACTGTCTTCAACCTATGAAAACTTCCTACGGACCATCTTATAACTTACGACACGTAAAGGGTCTCGTCTGCTAATTCTTCTAAAACTCTTCAAAACTTTGATCCTCCAGGAATGATCTTATCCACGACCTATTATCCAACCTATGACTCGTAATTGACCTCGTCTGATAGCTATTCAACATTCAACATCTTTTCTGACCTTTTACTTATGAACTCACATACGGACCGTGAAGTATTCTACGGCTCATCTGACAACTCGTACTTTGCAACATTTGAAAATTGGCCTTTCCCTGGATCTAACCCACGAATTATCCTACGGCTCATAGAGGAAACCACGGCCTATAGAATGCTCTATAAGTCTCCAAAATCTTGAATTCTGCAGAACTTTGTCCAAAATCATCTTGAATCCTGTAATCCTGGAAAATCAACATAAAACACATCAAACCTACTAACATCGCTTTGAGAACACAAAAAATTTCAAGTTGTAAGTATAAAAAGTGTTGTATTTTAGAAGCACATCAACTTTTCATCATGAGGTTTTGGATTGCTATGAAAAGACCATTACCTTGGCCATGCATGATATATGCCCATTATGTGGCAGGGATTGATTAGCCATACCCTGATTGGTATTATCTCATATAGTCAATCTTGGAGGTTAGTAGTTACTGGATGCCTAGAATACTTTGTTTATATTCATGATGTATCGGGCAAGGCCCCTTTTGTTGTTTCAATTCTCGTAGTTTATGAATTCCCTAATTTATTTTTTTGCTAACTTACCTGGCCTACCTCTAGAGAGGGACATTGATTTTTCCATAGATTTGGAGTCGTGCACTAAGCCCATATCTATCCTTTTGTTATTGGATGGCTCATGCCAAGCTTAAAGAGTTATGTGTTCAACTTCAGGGCTTTCTAGATCAGGGATTTATACGGCCGAGTGTATCCACTAGGGGTGCTCATGTTCAATTTGTTAAGAAGAAGAACAGGACCCTCTGGATGTGTATTGACTACAGGCAGCTGAATTAGGTGGCGGTGAAGAACCATTACCCCCTTCCTCACATTGATGACTTGTGTGACTAGCTACAGGGAGTTACAACACTTTCTAAGATCTATGAGAGGTTTGGTTACCATCAGTTGAGGATTAGGGTGGCATGCATCCCCAAGACCGCCTTTTGGCCTTGTCATGGACACAATGAGTTCCTAATTATGTCATTTGTGCAAACTAACACCCCCATAACCTCTATGGATCTAACTCGAGTATTAAAGACTTATCTTGAGTCCATCGTGATTGTATTCCTTGATGATATCTCAGTATACTCACAGAGTCGAGAGAGCAGTATGCCTAACATTTGTTGATTGTGCTCCAAACTTTGAGGGATCAACGTTAATATGCCATGTTCACTAAGTGAAAGTTTTAGTTGTAGTGTGTAATGCTTCTAGGGAGCTTAGTGTCTAAGGAGAGTATTATGGTAGATTCGACCAAGATTGAGGCTATTTGTGGCTAGGCCCAGCTTACATTTGTCAATGAGGTTAGGAGTTTGGTTAGTTTTTTCGGATACTACAAGAGGTTTCTTAAGGGTTTTCCACTTTTACTGCACCGTTGACCCAATTGACTAACCAAGGTGTTCCTTTTATATGGTCAGAGGAGTGTGCGTTCAGCTTTTGGAAGCTCAAGGAGTTGCTTACCACCTCTCTTATTTTGACTCTTCCAGTTGACGGTAAGGCTTTACCGTATATTATGATGCTTCTGGCATTGGCTTAGGGTGTGTTCTAATGTAGCGGGGATGCGTTGTTGCTTATGCCTCCCTAGAGTTCACGAGCGCAACTACCCAACTCATGATCTAGAGTTGGCGACGATAGTTTTTGTGCTCATCATATGGAGGCACTACTTATATAGGGTTCACTATGATGTGTAGACAGACCACCACAACATTCAGTATATTATGAGCCAATGGTACCTAAATTCTAGATAGAGACATTGGGTTGTGTTATTGACAGATTATGATCTTTCTACTCTTTACTATCGAGGCAAGGCTAAAGTTATTGGGCTAATGTTGTTGCAGATGCCTTGTGTCGAAAAGTGGTGAGTTTGGGTGTAAAGACCCAGAATTTCTCTCACTGGCATTACCTTGAAGTCCTGAAAATTCTTCCCCAGGAAAGCTGCCAGGCATCCCTTCACGGAGGAGCCTACACGGCCCGTGTGGAGCCACACGTTCCGTATGGCCTCTCATGGAGTGACACTTGATCAGTTTCCCGTAGGGACAAACTTGGTACGTTGGGAAATTTTCCAAGTGAAGGTACACAAACCTTCACACGGTCCGTGTGGCCTTCCATTTATTTTCTGTGTGGAGTTACCTTTACACAGATCAGGTCACGGTCCGTGTGACTCCAGATGGTCCGTGAACTTGTCCGTGGGGTGCGACTTAGTTCCGTGAAATTTTACCTCTATGAGTTCTAAGTCCAGGACCACAACCCTGTTCACAGTCCGTGTGATGCTACACAGACTATGTAACGAACCGTGTGACCCAGACGGACCAAATTTAGGTCCATTTCATTAATGGAATTTTTGAAATTTGGATTGTTTTAAGCATGAATTTGGACTTTTCCACCCCTTCTAAGCCTCTAAATCAGTTGAAATCTTCCAACTTTCAGCCACTTCCTCATATCCTCTCCCTCTCTCTAAAATTTACTCCTACAAGTTCTCCAACTTCTCTCTAGGAACCTCAAGTCAAGACTTTTAATTTGGAGTCCCCTTTTCTCCTCAAGTTCATCTTCAAGTCAGGTTTGTGGGATTGATTCTTGGTCTCTTTCAACCAAGAAGACCCAAAATTGCTTTCACTTGAATTCATGAAATTTTAGTCACCTTAAATGTGAATTTTACAATTTGATCTTGTTAACTTTGGTTAATGCATGGACTGTACATTATTCTGGATTTTAAGTTATGTTAAACTCTAGCATGATGAATCACCTTGAGTTATGCAATTATGAACATGCATGTCCCCTTAAATAATGTAATATGCATGGGTGGTCTATACTACGATTTTCATATGAACTTTATTGTGGATTTCCTAGATTTTAAGTTATATTGCTAATTTTAGACTTACTGTACATTACCCATGCCATTCCTACATTATGCATTGCATTGCATTCATGAGCATCGGTTTACATGGAAATTATAAAGTGGGATAAACCCAATTATGTTATACGATGTGATTTTGATAAGGTATTGGTTATGACTAGAAGGTGATCACCGATAAGTCTATGTTTATGGTTCTTTGAGCATTTTGGGTGCTTGCACCATGTTGAACATGTAGGTGAGCTATTCCTTGCACGAGAGTTTTGATTATGATCTTGTGATTTAGCATTGAGCCTAAATGTGCATTGAATGTTTTGAAATGGATACTTGACTCTCTTGAAAGCACTTACATACATATATATATATATATAAGTATTCTAGCGGGATGTGGTTGACTTAGCACCGATGGATTGAGGGTTCTCTCGATTTCCTTGAACTATGTGCCAACATAGGGATGGATAATGTTCATCTAGCTTGCTTATGCTATGACATGTTTTGAAATGATTCTTGTAAAATCCTTCCAAAATGGTGATTTTCGTAAGGAAGGTGACCATCCCCGAAATGGCGTGTTCCATAAGGTGTGACGTAGATTACCTTTGGCAAGTAATCTTCTCCCTACCGGTGGGAGGTCCCAACCGGGTCAATTCATGAAATAGATCGCATGAATTTGGTTTGTTGGTTATAGTCCATCCCCGTTATATAGGAGCATTAGCGCATTGTACGCATCATGAATTCCACGACATCTTGTACATTAAATTCCATTGCTGATATGATCCTTGTATATTATGTGCCCTTGTCATCTAACATTGATATGCAGGTTCCGTAAGTCATATGCATTGCATGCCCGCATACTTAGTATATTCAAATGTACTAACGCATACTCTATGCCTACATAATTTTACCATGTAGGGACCGTGCAGTTTGGGTACCAGCCACTGGACGAATAGTCCGTTCTTGAAGACTTTTGCAGTGAGCCCCATCTTTTAAGAGAGAGCTAGTTATTTGTTATGTTTATTATGCATGTTCTTTTGTTGAGGGTGAGCCCGGAACTTGTCCTGTCCCTCGTTCCTTAACTAGAGGCAAGTGTTGGGCACTCTGTAAATCTTTCTTAGACAAGGCTTCTCCGACAGTTCTTTTTTTGTTGAGGCTTGTTTGGGGACCCTTGGGTCCCCATTCGCCGTGTCACGTCTAGGCCCTGACCCCGGGTCATAACACTGGGTATTTTGGCTTATTTGCCTAGTTTGGAGTGGCCTCTAGATTTAGAAATCTAGTACTTAGCTAACATGATAGTTAGATTGGATATCTCGGACTCCGGGCAGATACTAGTTTTTATAGGGGTCCAGTTTTCCTTATTTGATCGGATTCGTGCCAAGCAATATGAGGATTAGTTATTGGAATCCTTTAGAGACTAGGTTTTATAGGGTGATGGTGGCCAGACTCTTATAGGTCCAGATGGGGTTCTCAGATTTAACGGTCGTTTGTGTGTTCCTAGAGTTGGGGGCTTAATACAGCTGATTCTTCGTTAGGACCATGATTCTAAGTATTTTATTCATCCAAACACGACAAAGATGTATCAGAATCTGAGGCAGAAATCCTAATGGGATGGTATGAGAAGAGATATAATAGAGTATATATCTAGTTGCCTTAGCTGTCAGGAGGTGAAGTCTAAGCATTAGAGGCCTGGTGGAGAGCTTCAGAGTTTACCAATTCCTGAGTGCAAATAGAAGCACATCTTCATCGATTTCATGATGGGATTACCTTAGACTTCCAAGGGTATTTATAATGTTTGGGTCAGTTAACCAAGTCCACTCAATTCCTCCTAATTCGGTCTACATTCACTGTCAAGCGGCTTTCTCGAGTTTATATTTATGTAGTGGTCTGTCGCCATGAGGTACCAGTGTCTATCATTTCAAATCAAATGTCTCAGTCTACCTCCAATTTTTGGAGATCTTTTCAGTGAGATTTAGGCACACGAGTTGATCTTGGTATTGCATTTCACCAATAGAATGATTGTCAGTCAGCGCATACTATCTAGGCCTTGGATGATATGTGTTGGGTCTTTATATTGGAGTTTGGTGGTTAGTAGATCAATTTTTTCCCTTTGCGAAGTTTGCGTACAACGACTACCAATCTAGTATTTAGATGGCCCTATTTGAGGCATTATATGGTAGCGTTGTTGCACTCCTGCTGGTTGGTTTGAGTCCTCAAAGTCTAGACCATATAGTAAAGATTTGCTTTAAGAGGCCTTAGCCAAGGTTTTGGTGATTCAAGATAGGTCGAGGATAGCTTAGAGTCAAAACCAGAGCTTTCCAATCACAGATGCTTATCTTTTGATGTTGATGACCGAGTGTTTCTGCGGGTATCACCCTTGAAAAGCGTGATGAGGTTTGGTAGGTAACGCAAGCTTAGCCCCCCATATATTGGGTCATTTGAGATTTTGAGGAAGGTTGGTGTGGTTGCATATAAGTTAGCTCTCTCTCCAACATTTCCAGTTATATACCCAATTTTTCACATCTCAATGCTATGCTAGTATGTACTAGTGAGTCTCATGTGCTGTAGTATGATTCAGTTCAGTTGGATGATTATTTGACCTTTGTTAAAGAACTAATAGCCTTCTAAGACATGGATATCAGATAGCTTTGCTCCAGAGCCATACCTGTGGTTAAGGTCAAGTAGAGATATCGATCAGTTGAGGAAGCTAACGGGGAGACCGAGCGAGAGCAGTACCCAGCCTATTTGAGCCTCTAGGTATGCGCTTATCTTTACTTTCACGGACAAAAGTTCTTTTAGTAGTGGATGTTGTGATCCTCCTGCACCCTTTTTGCTGTTTAGAGCATTTATATAGAGGCACTAGGTCATTTATGATCTGTTGGCACTAATAGCTCGATTTCCTAGTCGTTGGTTTGGATGATGTGCAATTTTTCATGTTTTAAGGCCTTTCTAACTTGAAAAGTTGATTTTGGACAAAAAAGGTAAATAAACGGCCTCAGAATGGAATTCTGACAGTTCCATTGGCTCTAGAATGGCCAAATTAGACTAGAAACATGGTTGGCTTGAGTATCAAGGCTTTCGGTGCGAGTTTGAACCATATTTAGCATTTAGCCTTAAAAGCTAGCCAAAAGTTGACATCAATCAACAATCTTGAAAAATGCACCCTAATGAAAATTCTGACAGCGTAGTAAGTTCCAAAATATGGAGTTTGGTCTAGAACAACATTTCATTTGGATCCTGAGGCTTTTATACTCAATCTGACACCCTTGATGGAAATTGATTAATGGGATATTTAATCGTAACATCTCGTATGGGAATTTTAATTGTGCCATTGAGTTCGTAATGTTGATTTTGGTGGGGTAGCATATTCCGTATGCGTGCATGAGATTCTGGATGAGTTTTGAGTACCCCCTCAAAAATTTTGAGTTTGGAATTACCAACTTTTCAGTTGATAATTGGTGCTAGAGGACTTGCCCTTCACATTCGTGGGCCCTTGGCTGTGATCGCGGAAGACAGGTTGCTTGGTCTTCACATTTGTGGGGCCTGACCATGATTGAAAAGGCCAGCTTGTTTAGGCTTCGTGCTCATAGGGGACCCTCCACAATCGCGAAGGTCATTTTGGCCGTACTTCGTGATCGCAAAGTCCTGTTCACTGCGATCATAGAGGAAAATTTCAGCAGGTTCCTATGTATATATTTTTTTATCCTCGATCAACGTTTGGGTCCAACCTTTGAAAGGTGATATTGCCTTCATTTCAAGCTCAAATAAATTATTCAAAAGGCTAGTTTATGGAATTTTTCATGAGGAACGTGTTGGTGAGCTCAAATAGTGACTTAGCAGCTTTATTAGAGGTGAGTTCCTCATTTTAGATGTTGTGTGGTGCATTTTCAGATTGGAAATTTGAGGAATTTTGAAAAATGATATCTTGGCCAATTTAGGTCCAAATTGGATGATTCAAGAGCCTAAATTGCGTGATGTTTTGCAGTGAACATCGTGATGTGCTTGTTTTCAGCTGTGGATGCTTCGTTTTGAGTAAATTTTCCTTAATTAGATGCTGCCATAGTCTAGGTTTTGAGCTACATTAGGCTTGTTTGTGTTTATTGGTATTGGGGGTGATTTCGGGCTCCAAATTATGTCTCACGTTAAGACATGAGCTCGAAAAGCTGTCTAGGGCCAAGTTTTTTAGATTAATTCTAAAAATTCAGATGTGGGTCATACGTTTCTCATTTTTTACCTCGAATTTGGTCCATTTCCATTTCTTGTAATTTTAATATAATAATGATCGTTATAGCATTGTTATTTTATTTTTGGTAGCTTGGTAGCATTCTGAGGCTATCTAAAAAGGTAAAGTGCCCAGTGAAGTAGGTTGGAGCATGCGTGTTCGCCCTACAGGTAGGCTATGACTTTCCTTCTTTCAAATTGAGTTTGGATATATATATGTAGTTGGATTTGCATGAATATGGGATAGGAAATGAGTTGTATATGCCATATATATGCTAGGGATTTCTATTTATTTTATATTAGGGCATGTGGTACTTTCATTGTATTGTCAGTTCTTCCATGTTTGTTGATGTCTTGTTTATGGACGAGTTTGGTATGTTGGAGTATGTTTTGCCTTAGTCTAGGATCAGACTAATGATGACAGTGATTCGCACTACTCTGAGCCGATAAATTAAATTCATCTGCCCAATATGACTCAAGAAGTGTAGGTCCTGTAGACCAGCATAGTAGAGTTTTAGTTTGTAGATTGAGCCTTAGATAAGCAATAACATCATTAGAAGCCCGATTATCCATAAGTACCATTTTATCTTATTGGAACATCTTAGTTGCATATAGGAAGTCGTTTGACTATAAAGATGATTGCTAGTTGTATGAAAGTTCTAGAAGAGCCCGTTCAAGATTAGAGGCCCAATTTTATCTACTTATCCTCCTGCCACAGAGTTGATAGATAGAGTTTGACTATTAGATCCATCATAATATCTACTATTAACACTTTCAGGGATTAGAGGTCCATGCTATGAAGAGGTTAGAGGCCATAATATTTTCAGGGATTAGAGTTCCATGCTATGATGTGGTTAGAGGCCATAGTATTTTCTAGGATTAAAGGTTTGTACTATGATGTGGTTAGAGGCCATGACATTTTCTGGCATTAAAGATCCAGGCTATGTCTGTGGTTAGAGGCCACTTGCATTATTAGGGATTAGAGGTCCAAGCTAAATGTGTAGTTAGAGATCATTTTTACCTTCGGGGATTAGAGGTCCGGGTTTGTAATGGCATCCATCAAAGTTTGATAGTTGTTCTGAATGTTACATCTGCTCTAGTCTTGTATGCTAGTGTACCTTCTAGGTCTATGGGGGCCTAGTTGGCGTATAGATTTTATGATTCTTGCACCTTACACCTCCGTACAACTTCTATTGCTCCTTTTTGGTTGGTTGCTTTGTATTCTAGCTTATCCGTCCGTATTTACTATTCTTACTCAGTTAGCCTATAATGCCCACAAGTACCTTTTTCTAGTACTCATACTACATTTGCATCTACTTCGTGATCAATTCCTAGCATAAGCCGACGACGTTGATTCTTTTCATCCAGTAATAGACTTTTCCAAAGACTTGGATGAACACCTAGCATTCTTGGATCATTTTGGTCTTCCTTAACACTTGTGGTCCATCTTTTGTCTTTGAGACTAGACATATATATATATATATATGTGTGTGTGTGTGTGTGTGTGTGTGTGTATAATATTTTAGCCCACCATAGTCCTAAGAAGACATGATCCCAGACAGATACTTGACATGTAACCCCCTTTTCAGGTCCATCACAAGGAAAATGAATCCCTCATTCCCAACCCATGACCAATATGAGCTCGAATCTTCCTTCTTAACTCCCGAAACTTCTTCGTAGTTGCTTTCTTACATGCCTTCTCCCTTTTTGATAGTGTCTTTTGCAATCACAAGTTTCGTCATTCCCATCACTTCTTACTTAATGGTTAGGTCTAAATTCTACAATGGAGCTCATAATAAAATCAGGCTTTCTAATTATAATAAGTTGTTCAAAAGGATTCCCCATCCTTCCATTAAATATTCTGCTTTTTTCTTGATATTTGGGGTTCAAATATCCATGGATTCGTTGTTTACTTACTAGGTTTATATAATTTAGAAAACACTAGTTTTCTCGAAGCTTCTTGTTCATATCTCTCATCAAAAGGTGTGATTCGATAATGTCTATCTAGCAAACTCCCTGCTAACCCTCCGATGCCACAAAATGGTTGTAGACCTTAAAAAAAAAAGACTTGTGTAGAACTAAACATTGAAGAAATCTCAAGAAAAAAAAAGATTCGATGATCTAATAAAATACTCTTGTAGCTCTGACATATGAATTTCAGGTTCCGGGAGGGATTCTTTTGTTGTATATATTAGTATCTTGTCTAATTTGTTGGTTACTTGTTATTATTGTTCGTTTATGCAAATTATGAAATCTAATTAGTTTTTCTGCCCTCACGCCTATTAGTAGCAAAACTGGATACGGGCTGGCTTACTTGTCAATGAGACATGATAGGCATTATCATGACTCGAGATATCGCGTTGTGACACTTTTGACTTTTACCTTATAAGCCACTTTAAATAGACAATGTAAACAACCCCGTAAGGACCTTTTAGAAGTGTTGAATATTAATTAATAAATTGTATGCAAATTGTTGGTTGAATAAAATTGTAGAAATTCCATCCTTCTGATAAATAATTGTATAAGATAATATTTAAATTGATTTAAAGGTGTAAAATATTAGGACTTCTTTGAATATAATTATCAATTTTTTTTTATAAAAGGTAAAATTAAGTTATTTAGAAGTGGCCCCTAAAATTCAAGTGTTAGTAGATTTTTTTTTTTGAGTTTTCTTACGTATTTGCCAATCTTTTTGGACCTTTTTTAGACCCTTAGAAGTGTAAAATATTTGGACTTCTTTAAATAGAATTTAGATTTTTATTTTTATAAAATATATAATTAATTAAATTAGAAGCGGTTCATAAACTTATGATTTTTTTGGGGACTTTGTTGGGTTTTTTTAAAACGTTTAACAAAGTGAAAATATTAGGACTTCTTTAAACATAATTGTATATTTTTTTATAAAATATATAATTAATTGATTTAGAAATGTTTCATAAAATTAAGAATTCAAGTGTTGATAGTATTTTCTTTTTACTATTTTTTGGGCCTTTTTTGCAAATGTTAGTAGAATTCTTTTTCCAATTTATCGTTGGCATGTTGGCGCGACACGTTGTCCAATAGTTAGCATGTCAGAACATGACATTCGATCTAATATCTTTTAGAACATGACACTTGATTCCATTATGTAACAGTGTCGTACCTTATCCAACAAGAATAATCATCAACACAATTATTATCACAACAAATGATTAGTTACAGTTATATCAACAAATGATTAGTTACAGTTATATCAATTTCTCTATGATTACACATGTAATCATAATCAAGTAAGAGGTTTGTATATCAATAATGGTCCTTGAA
This sequence comes from Solanum rostratum, assembly GCA_029948455.1. NCBI lineage: Eukaryota > Viridiplantae > Streptophyta > Magnoliopsida > Solanales > Solanaceae > Solanum > Solanum rostratum. Next base: position 54,143,780 of record CM057053.1, read on the forward strand.
ATAAAACCCACACTCAGACTATTAGCGTGTTAGAACATGGCACTCAATCAATAGTTAGTGTATCTGAATGTGGGACTCGATCCAATAATATGTCAGAATAAGACATCCGATCCAATAATGTATAGGAACATGACACTCGATCCAATAATGTGCCGCAATGTGACACCCCTTTTAATAATAAATTAGAGTTCCACACCCAATTCAATAATGTATCGGAGCATGATACCCAATCCACAATCACAATGAATGTTTTACAAATTTGCCTAATTCAAGTAACAAATTCATTACATGCAATTTGATTTTCAGGTAGTCCTTTCTTTAGGTTCATTATATCTTTCTCAATTCATCTACATGCACGCAATACCAACATGCAGTAAACAACACATATATCATAGGATATAAACAATTACTTCTAATGCAACCGTCACTCTTGAAGTTTCAAGTAAATCAATAGATTCATTATATGGTGTGATCAACATGAAGACAATTTGTATTCACACTTTTCTTTCATAAAAAGACCCAAGTAATTCACATAGAACAATCAACATGAACACAACCACATGTATATATCTAGATGCATCAATAACCACACACTAGACATCCTTGATTATTAAAAGACTCAAAATCTCATAATAACCAGTACTTCTTTTACATATAAAATTCACAAGGACCACAACCATCTTAACAAGAAGTACTAAGAAAATAATCAAGGACTAGATTACTACTGGTAGTAACAACTTAGTCAAACCCCATAGTACATTTATGTCATAACAACATAACCACCATATTTAGCTATCTAAAATGTATGCCCAAAGGTTTTTGTAACGATCCAACCTAGGGCCTAGTAGTCACACGGTGAATGAGACACCTGAAGGTACCTCATCTAAGCCATCTTACATATCATAAGCATTCAGAGGTATAAAACACTAAAATGAAATAGAAAACTAGGGAAAACGGGGCAAAGGGCCACAACTTAAAAATCATAAAAGACTATAAGAACTGGATGCCATCATAACATTTGTCTAACAATACCTCTGACATAAACTTGGCGGGGGCTAAGACATGTTCAAGCTCACCCTCGAATACATACATAGCAAAAGAAATATAAAAACTGGAATCCAGAATGTCTTATACATCAATCTAGAAAGAAAACTAGGTTATTGTCCCCGAACTAGAGGACTCACTAACTGTTGTCTTCAATGATCCAAAGCTAGCCACGTGGAGGATATCGATGAGCACCGGTTTCTACATGGTCAAATCATGTAGGCATAGAAGTATGCACAAAAGTATTGGTATGCAGGTATGCAATGTATGACATTGAAATAAATAATGAAATGATTCATGCTAAGTCTCATTTTAAAAATCATACTTTTACAAGGTCATTAGTAAGTCATAACCAAGCCAATATCATTTAAACATAAAAGGACAATCTTAGAAAGGACACAGTAGGATGCATGGATGAACATAGTCGTGAATAAGAGAAATCATATAAAATTAGAACATATATATGGTGATCATATAGACATTTAATCTCATCATAGAACATGAAATATTGCACATGAGAATTAAAGTATTAACCCTTACTTGAATGCATGAAGTGTCACATAAACTTAAATTAGCGAGAAAATACATATTTTTATGATTAGTTAAAATATTAATATCCTTGGGTGAACAATACTTCACTTTACATAAAAGACTATTTTATTATGGAATAAACATTAGTAATCATAATGAAGACCACCTTTCACACATAGCCATATACCTTTAGGAGAAATACCATTTGAACTTATGAAACAATGAATCATAGGAGCTTTAAATCACCTTTGGACATACATAACAGAACCATTTTAATTCATCATAGGAGGACTTCTTGGGAACATAAGGAGAGCTTGAACATATGTGAGAGCATCCTTTTACCGACATAAACCATGTGAGTTATTTATGGAGTCCTGATGATACCCTTACACCAAAGAGGGGGGGAGATCACTTGCCAAGGTGACCTCCTAAGATGCCTAAGTGGATCCACTAAAGCCTTACTATTGAGCAACATGTACTATCGGTTAGTCTAGAAATCAACCTCTACTAGCAGGTGATTCCTATTTCCTATAGTGGCATGTAGTTATGGGACAATGGAATTCTACAAACGGTCTCATGCCTCTTCTAACGAGGAGCTTCCGCATCCATCCTAAGGTCCACTCAGTGCTAAGTAAATTCTCACAGAATAATCATAGGTATAGAACATGGTATCATTATTAGAGAGGGATCATAATCGACATATAAGACCAAGCACTTACCTTAAGGGAACACCACCTATTTTAGAAAATACTCCATAATTACCTTATGGGAACACCACCCATTTTGGAAAATTCTCCATAATTACCTTAAGGGAACACCACCCATTTTGGTATACACATCTTATTAACCTTATGGGAACACCAACCATTTCGGTGTACACATCTTATTAACCTTACGGGAACACCACCCATTTCGGTTATCATATGTGAATGACCTTATGGGAACACCACCCATTTTGGTCAGTATTCTTGACTCCAATGAGTCTAGCCCCATTATCAAATAGATAAAAGTATAGTCATGACCTACATAAACTTGTACATCACCGCTTCATTAAGAAGACATTTCAATAATCCATAACTTTCATATAACTTCTATGTGTTTCATGGCATACTTGGCATACTCCATCATTCATAATATCCATGACATATAAATAAAGGAATTCATGAACTTACATAAATTTTCATAACATTCTTTTGAAGCTATAACATAAATGTTGACTCTTAACATTTAGGACACTTATGCTCTTATATAGCATAGGATGAGACTTCCTTCTTTCACAAATAAATACTCTTCATCTTGCTTAGGTTCAAAACATAAGATTTGCATGCTTAAAAACTCATAATCATGAAATACATAGAATTCACACTTGATTCATATACAATAATAATAAAGAGAGTATGAACTTAAATAAAATCAAGCAACCCTCCATCAACCTCTTAACCCAAAATTCTGTAAGGAAGGAAAAATCACAAAATTAGTCATGTAATCATGAAAATTACTAGCTACTCATGTATAAGAGTAGTAGGATTCACCAATTTAAAGTCAAGTTTATGAGACCCATCAAATATATCTAAAACCCTAGCTTCCATAATATAGGAATTCAAGGCATAAAATTATTATCATGGCATTAAATATTATTTTATAATAATATGGATTAACAAACATCAATAAATTCATAATATAGAAATTTGGACTAATTCAAATCAACCCAACATGGTCCTTATAAAACCCCAACTAGAAAGTCATGAATTTCAACTCAGTATGCATCATAGGTCATACATAAAACTCATGTACTTCATAAAACTAAGAATGCATTACAAATTATATGACTAGACCAACTTTCCATAACTTCACAACATACATGAACCATGGGTAAAATTTAACGTAAAGAAACTTGAGCTTTGTGAAGGGAAGGGCTCCACAAATCAAACCCACATACCTTAACCAAAGATTTATGGAAGAAATCACAATTTTTGGTGAAGAAACCTGAAACCCTAGCCATGTATTCAATGGAGGACCTTGGAGACTTGAGAGAGTTTTGAGAATTAGGTTATTGAAGAATGAATTAGGATTAGGGTCATTTAGAGGAGTTTTAGACTGTTATAAGGCGTGTGGGATGTCAAAATGATGTGGGATTGGGATTAGAGTGTGAGGAAAGGTCAAAAATACCCTTTTTTAAAACTGGCTGGACAGTTCCATGAAACCCATTTATGATCTGTAAGTCATTTCACGGCCCGTAGAATGGGTCATAGAAACTGACAACCTGATAATGCTTCAGTAAAATGGGAATAACCTTTTGGTCCAAATACGAAATGAGGTGAAACTAGTTGCGTTGGAAAGATAATTCAAAGATATTTAATTTGGTAGGTTGTATAGAACCTAATTAGAAATGTGCTAATAGATATGGTGACTTGAAGTTGATATATATATGAACTCATGCTACTTAAGTGATTGAAATCGTTTGCACTCGACTTGATGAGAGAGGGGCTTGACATTGCATAAAGGGTCATGGTAGGGCTAGATGAGATTGTTAAGAGAATACCAAAGATTAGAACTTCACTTTATAAAAAAACATTTGCTGGACAGGACCACGAGACCCCGTTTATGGGTCGTGGTTCATTTAACGAGTCGTAGATGGGGTTTGTCTGATAGAGTTTCAGAAACCCTTCTCTGATTCTAATCCTATGATATGGTCTATGACTCATAGAATACTTTATTGATCATTTGATAAATCGTAGATTGAACTTCTAAAAGATTCCAAATTTCATCAAGTCTGCCAGGCTCCACGAATTCTCTTATGGGTCGTACTCCAACTTACGACCCATAAACCCCTTCGTAAAAACATACAGTTCCAGAATTCCCAAGCTTATTTTCTTGGATCCATTCTACGAGACTAACTACAGGTTGTAACTCCTTCTACGGGCCACAAGTTTCCCTCGTCCAATTACTACAAGTTATTTTCAGACCAATCTTCCTGCACTTATAGGCCTCGAATCTGAGGTTTTACAGCTTCAACATGATTTTTCTTGTCAATCTACTTACACTATGCGATGGAAACTGGTTTACAGTTACTCAAGAAGAAAAGAACAACCTATCTAGGGGCTAAGCAGATGCCGAAGAACGATAGCACAGTTTTTTACTTTCAAGCGGTGAAACAATGGAGAAAGACTTGGAATCCGTTATTTGTTGCGTTTCTTATGCTAGGATCACTTCTCTTCTTCCTGCAAAGACTGGAATAGCCTTTGAGTGTACCTAGGATAACTCTCATCTGTTCTACCACTGAAGGAGAGGAGAAAAATAAAAGAATTTGGATTTTGGGTTTTTTGGCCCCGATATCCCACCATGGCAGGTCCCATCCTGCTATAGTAGTGCTGTTGTGGCGAGGTTATTCCTACTATGTTGGAATGGAGCTAGTCTATATCAACTTGATCATAAAATCTTTACCCTGCTAAATAATGATAGTTTGGGTTGGTGCACTCCGCCTTCTATTATTTAAACCACACTTAAGTAACACCTCTTAGTTGATGGTCTGCTAAAACACCCTTAATGGAAATTTTATGAACCATATCGATCAACTCTTGTGGATCTTCATCCACCTTAGACACATTATAATGACCCCCAGTTTACAGGCCCTAAGTGCAGAAAAGTTAGCCTGGAAAATGATTGAGAACCTAGTTTATAAGACCATTTATGGCCCGTAAGTTGTTCTACAGCCCGTAGGGTCGGTCCTTAAACATAGAACTTCATAAAGGGGAAATGTTTCAAGTGTGGGGTAACCCACGACCCAAGTTATGGCTCAGAGGTAATGATACAGCTCGTAGGTTCATCAGTGGGACCCCAGGCATGAAGAAATTTTAAGTTTTCATGAAGGTGATTTACGAGTTATCAGATAGCCCTTAGAATGGGACATAACCAGTATAAGGTTTTGTGAAAAAAGGTCAGGAATAAGCTAAGGTAGAATTTTTCTATGTGTGGAAGGACTCTACGAGTCCAACTATGGCCCATAAGTAATTCCACGACTCATCCTATTTGTCATAGTTTTCAATTCAGCAAAACTCAGATTTTAGGATTCTCATGTGAACCATTAAACGAAAGGACTTACAGCCTTAAGTAAGATTACGACCCATAATCAGGGTCTCGTAGATGGCTTCCGACAGTTTTAATAAGGGGCATTTTGATCATTTCTATCAACTCTAATTCAAACCCATGTCAGTTTGGGGATGGAAAAGGAACCTATATTAGCCTACTAACCCTAATTACCTTCATTCTATACTCCTAAACACTACAAAGCAAAATATGTCCTCAAGAACTCCCAAGAACAAAACTAGGGTTTTCAAGCTTCTTCCCCAAGGTTCCAATTTCTATGTATCTCTAGCTCCCCAGGTATGTGAGTTGATTTATGGGTATCCTTTCACCCATAGAGTTCCTACTATGCCTTTTATCATTTCTTTAAGTTTTTCAATTCTAATGTATGTTTATGATGATTTTATGGCTCTTAAGTTACTATATGATATTCATAAAGTTCAATGATTATGTTGCTAAGTAAAAATATGTGTATGTTTTGGAGTATGATGTTGATTCTATGATAGGTCTTGATATGATTAATATTGGGTGATGTCGATATTCCATTTTAAAGAAATTTCTTAAGACTTATGTGATTTATAATTGTTCCATGCATCAATTAAGCCCACCTTATTTTCAATAAAAGTTCTCCATGAATTATGACAATGAGTAGGGCATTTATGAAGAGCTTCAAAGTCAAAGTTTACCAAAGATATATGTATGCTGATTATTTCCCTAAAAGATATTTAAGAAAAATTCTTAAGTTCGAGATGATTGCTAGTTATGATTCTAAGAGTAAGTTTTTAAAAGATTTTCATGGGATGACTTACCCCAAGAGAACTAGAGGTTGGGACTCATCCTATTAGTTGAGGCATGATTCCCTTGAAGCTAACTATAGATGTCCCTAATTATGTGCCACCATAGGATCCTTATAGGCTAGGCTAGTGAATCCATGTAGGTCCAGAAGTTATGAAAAATGCAATTGCAAGTTACTAAGTTTCAGATATCGACCTTGGCAAGTAAATTCTCCTTTTCCCAGTGGAAAGAGTGCATTGGCTTTTCTCCAATGGAGGGAGTTCACTGAATTCCACGTAGTTGCTCACATGGTCTTATAATCGGTTACGTTCTATTCCCACAAGTTTATATAATCCTATGACATGTCTCAAATTTGTATGTTTAATATGCATTGTCTTAATTAATCTGAGCAATATTCCTTGTGCACGTTTAAGCTTATTTCATGACTCTTTAAACTTAAGTATATCTATATGTTATGTTTAACTATGATGGCATTACAGTTTCATCCTGCATTGCATCTCACATACTTAGTACATTCCAACGTACTATCGCATATTTGCCTGCATGATTTAACCATGTAGGAATATGTACTCTTCCACCAGCTCGTGGCTAGTCGTTGGCGTTCAAGACTAGCTAATTGTGGTGAGCCCTTAGTTCGAGACTCCACCTATTTCACACACCTTATGTATTTTTGTTTTAGACGATTGTATTAATGGACCTTCTGAGGCGTTTACTTTTCTATGTTGTCTATTATGGATGTTCTTTCTATTTGATGGAAACCGACCTTACCAATTTCATTTGTATGTATTAGTGGTATTCTTATGGACAAATGATATTTACTAAATTGTCTTCTTATTAATGTTTCTTCATTGGATAAGATGGCCCATAGCCCCTTCGCAATATGTTTCTCCTTAATGCCCATGAATGCTTGAGATGCTTAGATGGCTTAGGTGAGGTGCCTCCGGGTATCTCATTCACTGTGTGACGGTAGGCCCCTAGGTCGAATCATTACAAACTTGGTATTAGAGCATGAGATTTTAAAATGCTCCTCGGATGTCCATGCATACTTGTAGCATAGAGTATCATTCAGAGTTGTGAAGCACAGCACTATCTTGAATGAGAGCCTATGAGAAGATTTAGGAAAGTCTTCCCTTCTTTCTTACTCAATATCGTGCCTTAGAGTTGAGTAAGGTTTTTTGCTAACTAACGATGGGATTTGGTTTCTTTCTGGATCATATTGCCCCGAAGTGCTCCCCACCAACGAGGCACTCCGGAACATCAAGTCTCTCCACTCCAATAGGATGAAGGAGTGTCTCATGTAGAGTTCAGAGTCACTTTCACGGAGTTGGACCAAGCATTGTCTAACCAAGACAATAGGGAGATAGTCGTACCTCACCAATACCCCAGCCACTAGAGTTTGAGACTTCATGCGGATGAACCTGTCAAAATTTCATAGGTCAAAGGCGGATGAAGACCCTATGGAGTTTATCGAAAAGGCCTACCAAATTGTGATGGTGATGGGTGTGTCGTCAAAGGACAAAGCTGAGTTGGTGGCTTACCAACTTAAAGGAGTAGCCAAGATTTGGTATGAGTAGTGAGCAAAAAAGAGAGGCCGAGAAACGGGTCCTATTGCTGGGAGGAATTCAAGTGTGCCTTCCTAGAACAGTTCTTCCCCATTGAGCTTAGGGAGGCAAAGGTCTAAGAATTCATCAACCTGAAGCAAAGAAGCATGAGATATACCCTGAAGTTCACTAAATTATCCAATTATGCTTCATTAATAGTCGCGAACCCAAGGGCTCGCATGAAAAAATTCATTTTGGGTGTCTCCGAGTTGATCTCTAAAGAATGCAAGACGACGATATTGGTCAAGGGGATGGATATGTCCCACCTAATGACATATGTCGAACAAATTGAAGAGGAGAAGATCCGAGAAATGGCAAGGGAGTCCAAGAGGGCTTGTGTGGATGGTGGGAACTACTCTCAACAAAGGAGTGGTAGCTACAAATCCCAAGGTGGCACGAGGTAAGTATCAACCAACACTCCTCATCCCCGAAAGAACAAGGGGGTTTCCCCAAAGTCCTCACTGCCCCAAGTGTGGAAGACCCCATGAGAGGGAATGCTTAGTCGGGTCCAAAGCTTGTTTTACTTATGGAAAGCTTAAGCACCATGCTAAGGACTGTAGAAGTGGAGGCACAAGACCCTAGAGACATAGGGGTCAAGCTCAAGGTATCCCTAGGGCCAACAAGTTCTATGCCCTCCACGGTTGTCAAAAGGTTGAGGAAGCCCTAGATGTGGTCACCAGTATGTTACAAAATTATGATTTTGATGCATATGCACTTTTAGACCCGGGAGCAAATTTGTCTTTTGTAACCCCATTCTTTGCATATAAGTTTCATGCATGTCCTAAATTCCTCCATGAGCCTTACGATGTGAGTAACCCCGTGGGTAAGTCTATCATAGCCCGAAGAGTCTATAGGGGTCATCCTGTTTCTATTCTGCATAAAGTGATCCCATGTGATTTAGTCGAGCTCTCCATGGTAGACTTCGATGTAATTTTTGGGATGGATTGGTTGCATGCTTCCTATGCCTTCATTGATTGTAGAACCCGTAAGGTCAAATTCCAATTTCCTAATAAGTCAGTTCTTAATTAGGAGGGTAACAACTCTTCATGTAACGGTCATTTCATTTCTTCTATTAAGGCCTACAAGATGATTTAGAAAGGGTGTATCTACCACTTGGTGAGGGTCAAAGATGTCTCTTCCAAAGTTCCTTCTCTTGAGTCAGTCCCTATTGCAAGTGAGTTCCCTGATGTCTTCCCAGATGAGTTACCAAGTGTCCCTTCTGAAAGAGAGATAGACTTTGGTATAGATCTTTTGCCTCATACTCAGCCTATCTCAATCCCTCCTTAAAGAATGGCTCCCATAGAGTTGAAAGAGTTGGAAGGAACAACTAAAGGATTTGTTGGGGGAAGGGTTTCATTTGTCACAGCCTAAAATGGATCGCAACTAAAGAAACAGAAATAAAGTGGAAAGAGTTTAAGGAACAACTAAAGGATTTGTTGGAGAAGGGTTTCATTTGTGACGACCCAAAATGGATCGCAAGTAAAGAAAGAGAAATAAAGCGAAAACCATCTTAAACATAACATAACAATCACCAAATATTTGAAGTCATGAGTACAAGAATATCCAAGAAAGTATTGGAGGGTAAATATAACTGTCTCAGAAGAAAATACAATACTGTCTCATAGTATCTAACACATAGTCAGAGAGAAAAGAAATAAACAGAGGGCTCAAAGATCTATTGCGACTCAAAGTCTGAGCCTCACCATCGAGATCTAGATGATAACGATAACATTCAAATGGAATGATCAACTACCCTATCTTGAACCCCGTGCACAATCTGCAAGGAGGAAACAAAGTAGGGGTGAGTACACCGAAATGTACCTTGTAGGTTCAACCGACTGGCTAAGAGAAATCGAAACAAGTATATAATAAGGAAGAACCCTATCCCTATATCCAAAATGGTTAGCATAAGATGAAATATGTACAATAATAATGATCTAAAATATCCTCAACAATCCATGATGCCATATACCACAATGTGAAATATAATGCACAACACATCAATCCAAATACCAAAGGTGTCACAACTTTGCCACCTGCCCGTGGTCAAGTAATATCAAAATGCCACAGCCTTGCCACCTACCTATGGTCAAGCAACATTAGAATGCCACAACCTTGCCACCTGCCCATGGTCAAGTAATAATATGATGCCAAGTCCTTGCCACGTGCCTATGGTCAATGTATATGAAGTATGAATCTCACCCTTGCCTCCTGCCCGGGTCAAGGGGGTGGTACCAATGTGAATCATAATGTCCTTGCCTCCTATCCGGGCCAGTGGGTGTTACCAATCACATACAATAGATGTAAATCAACAGTGCAAGCCAAATGTGCATGTAAAGATGGAATAGCATTACAACAAGAATACCAATGCATGAAACTCATAATAATCATATGCACTCAAGGAGTAATATCAAGTGTCACAGCTATGCTCAAACCATCATCATATTTTAAATCATTATAATTATATCAATAATCAAGAGTGTCAATATTATCGGACCTTACTCATCCCAAGTATGCAAGTATAACAATAATACCGAACCTAACTCAACCCAAATATACAAATATAACAATGATACCGGAGCTAACTCGTCCCAACAATACAAGTATATCAATAATACCATACCTTACACGTCCCAATTGGTCTCACAAATCTTATTTAGGCACATTCTATCTCAAGTCCACACCATTTCATCATAATTCGACTCAGATCATCAGTAGGATCAAACTTATACCACAATTCGGCTCAACCTAAATCACTTTTGATCATCATTTTAACATATCAACTCAATTACACAATCATCCTTCTAAATCTCGCAATTACCACATGAACAAGATCAATAACTCAAATTCAGTCCCAAAAGGTTATCCGAACCAACCTTGATGCAGAAATCGCATTCGGATAAGCTGTCAATCAACTCAAGTCCTCAAATTGATCCTCCAATTCCATAAACGACTGTTAACCATAGATACTACTCATCAAGAGAAGCATTTTGATACCCATATTGGCATAATTTAGGCTTAGGGATAAAATGATCAAAATTAGAGCTAAAATTTGAAAGTCCCAAATCTGGAAATAAATTTTTTAAATCAAATTCTACACGAAAAATAGAGTTTATGGGTGAAAATCCCATTAAAAATCAAGCTTAAATTGAATGAGAAATCAATAGTTAAAGTTTGGAAAACATAGTCTTAAAATTCCCAATTTTGGGTGTTTAATTTCATGAAATCAAAGAAAAAACTCAAAGAAAATGACTAATTTAGTGTGTTAGAAACACTTACCTAACAAAAATCTTCGAATACCTTTTTGCAAAATCACCCCAAAAAGCTTAGAAGTTCGAAAATAGATTAAAAATGGTGTTTTACGAGTTTACAATTGTCCTGTATAAAAACTACTCCGCGATCGCGAAGCCCATCTAGTGAACACATAGACCAATCAGGCCACAACTCCGTGAATGCGGGACATAGTCCGTGAACATGGAGCTCAGTAGACCCACACCTCCGCGAACATGGAGGTTTCTCCACGAACGCAGAGAAGAAGTCCACCTACACCATGTATTAGCAAACTAGCAATGCTAAGTACAATTTCCGTACTCGGAATGGAACCCTGAAACTCATTTGAACTCAGAATTTTACAAAACAAATATGTATCTATACCATAAACAACAATCTAGACTTAACGGAATCATTAGAAGTTAGTTTAATAGTCTCCTCACCACATTTACAAATGCAAGTCGGTGAAACTAGTTTGAAACTCAAAATACCAAAACTGCCCTTGGCAACTCTAAAGATTATTTCGAGAATATTTCTAGCTTCTGAACTCCGAGTGTTGATCAAAGTCAAACTTTGGTTTCACAATGACTAGAATCACAACTTTTGGCCTAAATACCTCATTTTAACTCCAAATTCAGTTCAACAACTTCCTATAGTTTTGTTTTGACATTCCAGAGCTAACTGAATCAATGGATCCCCTATCAGACCTTCGAAACTTAGAATGACACAAACACTCACTTTTTCAATAACTTAAACCTCCAAAAAAGCTTTTATGTTTCAACTTTTAAAAACTCAAGATTCTAATTCTAATCATTCAAAATAGGCCCAAAGCAACTTACGAAAGGGTAAAACAGTAAATTTACAGATAATGCCAAAAATGACCAACTAGGTCATTACATCATTCACCACTAAAAAGAATGTCTGTCCTCGAACATAAGAAAAAGAGGAGTACCTGAAGCCTCAAAAAGGCTGGGAATCTGTCCCGTATATCAGACTCTAACTCTCATGTAGAGTCATCAACGGAACAGTGCAGCTACAAAACCTTTATGGATGGTATATCTTTGGATCTCAATTTTCTGACCTGGTTGTCCAATATAGCTATAGGTTTCTCTTCAAAGGACAAATCTGGACCCAACTCAACAGAGTCATAAAAAATCACCTGGGACTCATCAAGAATGTACTAATGGAGCATAGAAACATGAAAAATAGGATGTACAGAAGATAACCTCAGTGGTAAAGACAACTCATAGGCTATCTCACCAATTTTTTTCAAAATCTCAACAAGGCCAATGAATCTGGGACTAAGCTTGCCCCTCTTCCCGAATTTAATCATACCCTTCGTGGTGAAACTTTTAGCCAAACCCTATCACCAACAGAGAACTCAAGAGGCCTAACCCTCTTATTAGCATAACTCTTTTGGCAATCTAGGTAGTCAAAAGTCTACTCTGAATCAGTCATACCCGGTCCATGGCATATGGAAGCAAATCAACACCCAACACCTTAGCCGAACCTGAATCAAACCATCCAATGGGTGGCCTACACCAGCGACCATACACGACTTCGAATGGTGCCATCTGGATGCTGGAATGTACCTGTTGTTATATGCTAACTTTGCCAATGGTAAGTGATGGTCCCCACCGGGCTCTAAAATCAATAACATAACCCCTGTCCTCCAACACCTGAATAATATGCTCTACGAGTGAAATGCTAAACTCAAATCCACTCTAGAACCCAAACCACGTTGTAGTGCCTGCCAAAAGTGAGAAGTAAACATAGATCCTCTATCTGATATTATAGACATTGGCACACCATGAAATTTGACAATGTCCCGAATATATAATCTATCCAGCTGCTCCGCACTATAGCTAGTCTTCACCGATAGGAAATGTGCCAACTTGGTCAATCGATCAACGACCACCCAAATTGAATCAAACTTGCCCAAGGCCATGGGAAAACCTGTAGCTAAGTCCATAGTCACTCTCTCCCACTTCCACATGGTAATGGGCATCTTTTGCATCGATCGACCATGATTTTGATGTTCATACTTCACTTGTTGACTATTCAAACATTTTTCCACGAACATGACTATGTCTCTTCTCATGCCAAACCACCAATAATGGTATTTAAAATCATGATACATCTTAACCATACCTGAATGAATGGAATATCTTGCACAATGGACCTCCTCTAATATAAATTTCACTTAACTCCCAACTTTAGGCACACAAACTCTACCGTTAACCATCAAAACACCATCAGAATCAATAATAGCCTCCTCGGCTTCACCTCTCAACACTTTGTCACAAATTATACATAACCCGGGGTCCTTAAACTGGTGAACACATATCTAATCAAGCAAGGAAGATCTAGCCTCAACAAAGGCCAAAATACTCTGAATGAGGAGAAATGTCCAAACAGACCATCTTCCTAGCAAGTAACTTAACCTCTAGAGCCAAAGGTCTCTCGTTATCCCTCAAGAATGCCAAACAACCCATCCTAGTAGCCTTCCGGCTCAAAGCATCTGCTACCACATTGGCTTTCCCTGGGTGATATAAAATAGAGATATCATAGTCCTTAAGCAACTTCAACCACCTATGCGGCCTCATGTTAAAATTAGGCTAAGTAAAGATGAATTTTAGACTCTGGTGATTAGTAAAGATATCGCAATGCCCCCCATAAAGATCATGTCTCCACACATTCAACACAAACACAACTGCAACCAAATCCAAGTCATGGGTAGGGTAGTTCTTCTTAGGAATTGTCATGACCCGAACCTAGGATCTAGGAGTGACATAATGAATGGGAACCCGAGAGTCCCCTAACAAGCCTCAAAGTATCCATATTCACATCATCGGTTCGAAAGCGTATTAAAGATAGTAAACACATAGTTGTAAGAGAAGAGAAAGTAGGACTCATGCTATGGGGATGTCACAGGGATAAGGGATTAGCATGGATTCACATAGCACATAAGAACTAAGAGGTGGGTAATTATGACTCACTCTCTGGGGGGAAATACGGGACTTAAGATCTTCCACATTTTCACATCAAAATATACGTACTTCTCATAATCAATCCATAATATCCATATCCAATAGATAGCCACAACCCTTATCATAATCTCTTAATATAACACTTAGTACATAAACGTAAAAACGTTGACAAGATGTCCAACAATGCCTTGTCCTTGTAAGATAGGACTCACCACAAAAAGTATCTCAAGATCCAATCAAGCTGTCGTACGGTGGATGATGGAAATCTCTGATCCTTGCATGGTTAGATCATGTAGCCAAAAATATGGGTTAGTATGTTTGAATGTACTAAGTATTCGGCCATGCAATGCATATGACTTATCAAACCTGCATTCAACGTTAGATGACAAGGGTACATTATATAGATAGAGGTATATATCAAAGAGAAGTAGTATAATAATATGCCATGAATTCATGATACATGAGATGTCATAATGCTCATATATAGTGGGGATGGACTATAACCAACAAATCAAACTCATGTGTGCTATTATATGAATTAGTCCAATGAAGACCTCCCATCGGTAGGATAATATTACTTGCGAAGCGTAATCTACACCACACCTTATGATCCAGTCTTTTCAGTGTGATAGACACCTTCCTTACGACCCAGTCTTTTTAGAAAGATTTCCATATCATATCAAGGTGTAACCATTCCTTATGACCCAGTCTTTTCAGTAATGGCCACCACACACCTATGATGGCACATAGTTCAAGGAAATGGAGAGGACCCTTGGGCATAGCCTTGAAGCGCCCAATGCATTGGTGCAAAGTCAAACATCCCATAGGAATACTTATACACGCTTTCAAAAGAGGCACAAGTCATTTCAAATCATTTCATAATTGGGCTAAAAAGCCGAATCACAATTCAATCTATACTTTTCATGCATCGGAATAGCTCATCTCCTTAACAATATGGTGCAAGCACCCAATATACTGTGATCAAATTCTTGCCATAACTATAATATTATCAAAATCTTATACATAAACATAATTGGGCTTAACCTACTTCATAATTCATAAATCAAATTCTCATGAATGCATATGTCATGAATGATATGTGACTAGCAATGGGTAATATAAATTCAATCTTAAATCAACAATTCAATATGAAATTCAAGTAAATCCATACGTAAAAATCCACATTTAAACCATAATATTGATTACCCATGCTTAGATCAAACTTTAAAGGGACAATGCATAATCAAATCTGCATAATACTTATATAATTCAACATATTAAGGTTTGAATCAACTTAAAACCAACAATAAAGCATATCTCACACTTTAAGTGAATTTAATAAAGAATAATCTTCAAAACCCATATTTAAAGTAAGAAAAATTTCATGAAATTCAAGTGGAAAGAGTTTGGATCTTCTTGGTTGAAAGGGACCAAGAATCAATCCCATATACCTTAGCTAATTGAGAAGATTCAACAAGAAATTTGATGAATAAAAGAGTCTTCCCTTGATTCCCAAACATAGTCTTCACAAGAGTCTTTGAGAGAGTTCTTAAGAGTGAGTTGACATAATTCTTAGTGTGAGAATAAATTTGAATGAGAGGAGAAGACTTTAGGTCATTTGAATGTCATAGAATAGCATAGGAAGTCACAAAAGTCCCTTAGAAGTAGCCATAATTACAAAAAACAACAATTAATGAAATGGAATAAGAATTGTTGTCATGGGTCCCTTGAGAAGGTCTCATAGTCCGTACAAGGTCATACGGACCGTGAACCCTCCCGTGAAGCCTCACTTAGCCAAATCACAGGAATACCTTTACAAAAAAAAACAAGCATAACTTCTCAATCCAAACTCTGAAATAAGTGAAACTAAATATGTTGGAAAGATAATTCAAAGAGCTTCATTGTTGCCTCCCTTATTCAGAAAAGTAGTGTTGACCCATTCCTTGGTATTCGCCCCCCCCCCCCCCCCTTTTTCATTCCCTTCAGAGTTGTCTACATTATTGTCCTTTTTTTAGGGCTTCAAATTGATTATTTGTTTGTATAGCATTGTTACCTTGTTGTGCTCTTACTCTAGCATTCCAGATCTGGGGTTGTTTCATTTTTGTGGGTGGGGATCCTTTTCTCCTTCCCTTTCTGTCATTCTGTTGCTTGAACCCATCTGCCTGTTTGTTGATGTCCTTCACCTGCTCTTTCTTTTGCTCCTTGTCTTTGTCATCAATCTTTTTTTTTTGATTCCTTTGGGTAGAGTTCAGGGTGAGAAATGTAGCACCGTTGTTCATTGTGATCCTAAATCTTGCAATTTGAACAATACTTTGGCATGTAGTCAAAGTTAATGTTGATCCACCTTTCATTAACCTCTCCAGATTTCTTTCTTAGTCCCACATTTATGCGCTTAGGGAACTCTCTGAGGAGGTCCACTTCCACTTTGACTCGAGCACAATTGGGACGAGTTTGGTTCTTCGTGGCTAGATCCACTTATAAGGGTTTTCCTACAGCATAAGCAAGTGAGAAGATGGTCTATTTGCCAAAAAAAGTTTGGCGGAAGGGAGGGGGTGCCTTTTCTCAAAAAGAGACGCATCTTGAAGAAGAAGCTTTCAGACCATCTTTTCTATCCAGATAGCGAGCGATCACTCAGCAATGAGATCCAGGCAATGGACATGGTGATCTCTTTCTATGGGTCAAAGAGGAGGCCCCATTTTAGGGTTCTCATGGTGTAGGTTTCATATTTGTGAGTGATAAGAAAGGTCAGTTTGGATAGGAGATTCGCATAGTTTTCCATGTTGGAGGCCCTTATTAAAATATATCTACTATTGAGGACTCCAATCTTACATTCACCTTTGAGGTCATATTGCTTAGGGACGAGTTTTTTAAGGTTTTAAAAATCACGCCATCCAAAAAGGAATTTTCCTATGACTGCAAACTGAAGTTTCTCATTAATAATCATTCGGTCCACCTCATCTTCGTCCCAGACGATTCGAGGTTCACCTTGTATGTATCTCACAGGTTTCATGCGTAAAGGCTTCGATACAGGGGTTGGAGGTTTAAATACGTTAGCATAGTCAGGTTTTTTTGGGGATGTCAACCCCTGTGGGAGGTTGACCCGTCAAGGCATTGTCCATGTCCATCGTAGATTGGCAGCGATGAGAGCAACGGCAGCTAGGGTGTTCACTCTTTAAGTGTTTAACTATGTGAAAAGGAAAAAAAAAAAGAGAGAAAAGTCAGGTTAATTAAACCTGTTGAATATTTCTTTTGAACTTTTAATATATACAGCTCAAGTTACCTTTCTAAACTTTTGTTATTGAATATATAGTAATACAATCCTCGTTTTATGTTACTTGGTCCATATATTAAAAATAATTATTTAAATTTATTTGTTCAATTTGTGAAATCAAAATTATCTTATTATATTTTTCTCCTTTTATCCCTATTGTATTAAATAACCATACTAAGTAATAGTAATTGTAAATTTAGAGTTCCCAAAATCGTTAATAAAGTTAGTTTAGCAAACTATACCTTTAATTAAAATTTTCTTAGGGGAAAAATTATGTAACTAGTCAAAAAATTCATAGTATTTATTAAAAACATCTACACTTTAAAATTATTGTTAAATACAACTATATGATAACATAATGACAAATTAATAGTATCCTAATATAATTCCTTTATTTTCTCAACTAATTGGCATGGTTTTAGGAATTTAATTTCTAAAAAGATTCCATTGATTCAAGTAATAAAATCTTCATCATATAATGTTTTGAAATTTTTATTTATTTTGATTATTTTATTTTATTCTATTTACATATTTGTGCTTGTTCATCAATTTTCTGATTCTATACACATATTTTTATTTACCAAAATATGAAAAATATATGAATGTAATTTGTATTTTATTTTTTTAGAAAAAAATATATATTCTTTTGGTATAAATCATAACTCAACTATTGTTCTCATGCTCGCATCATTTTTTCTTCTTAAATTTATTTGTATTCATTTAATATGTACATTTATTCCCATGTTCAGAAATGTATTTCCATTTTTCTTCTTAAATATTTTTATATGCAATCAAATTTGTATTCCTATTTTTTTTTCCTCATGTATATGCATATTTTTTATTCTATATACATATTTTTGTTTATCAAGATACAAATATTATTTATATTTTCTTTTTTTTAAAAAAAAATATTATATGTTTTAAATCATAACCCAACTACATTTCTCATGTTCTCATCATTTTTTCTTCCTAAATATATTTGTATTCATTTAGTGTGTATATATATATACACATATATACACACTTAAAAGTGTGAAAACCCTTAGAAATGTTGTTGGAACTTTTTGCCCTCCATTAAAAGACTTTGTTTTAGATAAAATCGTCTTTTTACCATTTTTTAAAATTATTATTTAATTATATTTATTATATTGACTTTTAAAATATATGTAAAGAAGTGATAAAATAAAGACTTCTGACCATAGAAAGACTCTTAAATCTTCCTTATTTCTTATTCGAATCAAGAGAATATTGCAATTACTAAGAACAATTCTAATTCACTGTGGATTCTATTTAAGATAAAATTTCTATATATAGGACTTTTATAAATAAATAATTTTGTATACATACATATACCTTCTTTTAATAGTTGGTCAATCTGCACTATGCAAAATATGGTCCAAATTTATCTTTCATTAATATTTTGGGTCAATCATAATTTGTTTATAGGTATAAATTCTCAAAAGAAACATAGTGATAAAGTTGCTCTAATTTATTGAGATTTTCTTCTAGCTTATAACTAACAAATTTTTTTTTCAAGAGAATTAATAGTGCTACTATTTAGTATGACCCAGATTATGAAAGTTGTCAACCACTCGAGTAAGCTTTACTTGTCCTTAGGACTAACATAATGTTTGCTTTTTCCGGTGATCCGTCCAAAGTTTTACATAATAGGGATCAAACAGGCAAATTAATTGACAAGCGAAGTCTTGAATTATTTTATTTCTTAGAAGGGCGTACATGATCAAATATTGAAATGTTCTAATGCTAAGTTTATAATAACTGACTTTAAATTAGCATCCCATCATACTTTTTTTAATCTTAGGCTTCTCCACAACAATGCCATCATTTCCAGCAAGTGCACGATACTTATCCTTCCTAGTAAAAGTAGTACACTCATAAGAAAGAGTTGCAGCAATGACCCTTTGTATATAGTTAGCCACTTCATGACTTGATTTCCCGGAATAACAAGTTAATTCATAAGGTAACTTGTTCAAAAATGTAACTTCATAAGCTGGACTAGGATTCATAAAGAAGTAAAAAGGGTCCATCCCTTTCCACCCTCTGGCCGTCGTCCCGTGAAACATGCTCATCTTATTCACCATAGCTACGGGTACAAGTTCATTGGTTAACTCAGCAAATAAAGCCGAGAATCTAAGAAGAAACGGCTCCCTACACGTAGTCCCCTCGGGGCATATTGCTAGGTCACCTTCTTGTAATAGCTTCTTGATCATCGAGGCATCCAGAGCTCGATCACGATTCAATCTAACCGTTTTAATCGGTGAAATGATCTCAGAGAGTCGTGAAACGGAGTATGTAACAGCTGGAATCGGTCGTCCAAGGGCAGTAGATAGGAAGATGGGGTCAAGAAGAGTCCTGTGAGAACAAATGAAGAGGACGCCCGATTTGTTATCGGACTTATTGACAGGAGGTGGAGGGTTACCCTTAATGATGACACGGACGCCTAGCGCCCTAAATGCATAGTAGACAATGGACATAGGGAGGAGTGATCCAGCAGCAATGCGCAAACAGGCGAGGATGAAACCAACGGGGATCCATAGAATGATGAGCAATGCCATGATAGGTGTTGGCTTTTGGACTAATCGACCGTCGTGGAAGATGATGGGCTTGGGAAGTTTGCTTGTGGTTACAGCCTTAACTTCTGGCTTTGGGGGTACAATATAACCCTCCTGCATTTGAACTTTGTTATATAACAACCCAAGATCATCCACACAGTAGAATTATACAAATATCTCATTTTATGATTTATAAGAATCTTGAGCCAAAAGGCCCACTTTTCCAAGGAAAAAAAAGGGCTTAAAATGACACTCTTTATTCCGAGATAACAAAAATGGGCAAGTCAGCTGACTTACCCAAACTATAACGGCTGAGTCAACCGGCCGTTTGGCTATATAATTTTTTCCCAAAATCGTTGGACAGGACACGACTTGCACTATCTATTTCTTCTTTTCTTCTTGTGTAAGTGGTGGATAGTCTACGCCATCTCTTTCTTCCGTTTTATGTGGCATCTTTTCTTTTTTAGTCTATTCCAAAAAAGAATATTATTTTATTAGAATTAAAAATAATTTAATTTTGAAATTCTCCTTTTACCTTTAGTGAGATAAATCTCAATCACACAAGTATTTAAAGATTGTATAGATCACAAGTTTTAAAAGTCTTTATTCTTAAATACTATGCCAAGTCAAACGGTACCACATAAATAGGACAGAAGAAGTATTTTTTAGTACTCTCTCCGTTCCATTTTATATGGCTGGCTATGGGATTTGGGGTTTCACAAACCCCCTTCGACGTAAAATTCTACTATTTATATATAGTTAAAATTATTTTTTTTTATCTATACATAGTAGATATCTAACATTCTTGGACTAGTCCATGTGCTTGCTTTGAATTTTGAACCTCCTTAACTGAAATCCTCGTTCCACCATTATGTGGCATTATTATTTTTTTTAGTCTGTTTGATTAAGAATGTCAGCTTACTAGAATTAGAAATAATTTAATTTAAAATTTCTTCTTTCACCCTTAATAAAATTATTTTCAACCATACATATATTTATGGATGAGTTTAGATCATTAATTTCAAAAAAAAAAATCTTAAATATCGTATCAAGTTGGATGGGAGGAATAGTTGGTATGTACAAACTACAAAGGAATATAGTTTAGGTAAGTTGGTCATAGGCCAGCAGCTTGTCCGTTCTGGTTATCTCGGAAAAAGTGTCCCTTGAGCAATTTTGCTTGGAAAAGTTATCCTTTTCATACACACAAGTGTTGTTTATAACTTATTTTAGATTATAAATTTAAAAAAAAGTTTATTCAAACACCCGCACACCTATTATTTGTATGTTTAACTACTTTGGGATAGATTAAGAGGATTGACAAGAAAACAAATTAGGTAATGAGTAAAATATAGCGAAGAACTAACCTTACACAAAGCCAAGAAAGGAAAATCAGTATGACGATCACCTAATCCAATCTCCGGTTTAGTGTCTCCAAAAGCTTTTTTAAGAGCATCAGCTTTGTTCTTCCCAACAAGCACTCCCGGCTTCTTAACAAAACCAGTAGCCCTACCTTTATAAATTTCAATTTCAGTCCCTAAAACCATATCAGCTCCCAAGAAATCCTTCAAGAATGCTTCCACCATAACCCTCGGATTCGCTGTCAAAACATAACGTTTCCCACAAGAGGAGAACACTTTCCAAGACTCTGGATGAAGATCCTGTGAGTAGAATTTCGGTAGCACTGCACGTGCTACTGATTCTATATCAGAAACCTTCATCCCAACAAACGTCGTGAAAATAAGAACTTGGATTCCTGCAGACTCCGATATGAAATAGTAAAGTAGTCCAGCAAGTGGTGAAGACAAGAGAAGAAAAAGTAACCTTAAAACCCCTCCCACTTCAAAAGCAACTAAGGCAAAATAAGGGAAAGAGCTTCGACCTCGAAGTAAGGTTCCATCCATGTCTGCAACCACTGTGTCCTTTTCCCGCCCTATGGATGCACATTTGTCCACAGTCGGAAACATCGTAATCGCCATTTTGGCAAGTTAACAAATAAATATATTTTGTTTTTCTTTTTATTAAGATGTTGGATTTATGAAGCTTGAAGTTAACTTTCTCAAAATTTGAGTGTATATATGCATATTGATTAAGAAACATGACAAATGAGGAAAACATAGTGAAGATGGTATCTAAGATAAATGTCCATAATGATTGGCTGCATTGAAGAGATTAAGGGCGAAAGAATATTTTTTAAATTTTTCATGTTTCATTGGTTAAAAATTTTTGAAAATTATTTTTTTTAAGAAAATAAGTTCCTTAAAAAATGAAAAAAAAGACTTTTCTAATGGAAATTGGAAAAAGAAAGTTTCACAAGGGCATTAACCCCATCCCCACGACTCCACATCCTCTTGGTTATCTCCATCCCCACTTGTCATAGTTTTTTTGTCTAGATCAATAATTATATACAAATATTTTTAAAATAATATTTTTTTAATATATGTATCGAACACCAAAAAAGAAAAACCTACTTTTTTTTCTGAATATATTTTCCTTCAAACACAACCCTAAAGCTTCAAGGAGTTGCCTGAAATTGGCATATTCTTTGTTTCACTGGAATGGAGAAAAGCCTAATTCCTAGTTCAAATCGTCATTTCTTGTTTTTGTGCATTCACCACTTAATATATTATCTTACTTTTTATGTTACACGCAGTTTGTTTGTCTTTTATTCCAAGTAATGGTCAGCAAAAACATATTAAATTTCCCAAAACCTAACGTCTTTGTTTAGGATGATATTGAAATACTTCTTTGTTCAAACCGCCAAATTCTAAAACTTAGGTTGAAGTACACAATTATGGAATATTAGACAAAAGAACTTTAATATATCATTTCACAAAGTGACAATTATTCCTTGTAATATTTGCTTCTTTAGTTTATATGAACTAGGCGTCCAAAGTATTGGGACAATACAGAAGTAATCAATTTGACTTCTTGCGTTACCAAAGAATAAAGGAAGTTTAACTTCTCTACATGGTGTACAGTATAAATTTTTACACACTCAAAAGTCATTTATAGACAAGGATAAGTAACCTACATGTATAACATGGTAAGTGACTTGCTTAGTAGATAAAACTATAATCATGGTGTAATTTTTTTATTTTAATAAAAAGAAAGTAACAAAGGTTTCATCTTGAGGATTGTCTCTTCGTCGATCCACATTTATTTGCAAGATTTGTTTTCTTTGAAAATAAATATAATGTGCTAGGAAAAATTGCAGGATATTGCAACTAAATTACAAGGTTAAACAAACAATTTTGTATGTATAATTAGCAAGTTTGTAAAGGGTAACAAAACCAAATCTATCCAAAGGCAAGATGTTTAAAATCCCATAAGCTTTTAGAATTGAACATAATCAGTGTAGTCTATGTTTAAGTAGGAATACGGTTGAAATTTGTTTTTAGTTACTGCACAAGTTTTTAGCAAAATTAGTTATTTAGTGTAAAATAAATTAGAATTTTGAATTTTATTTAAGTTGTTTGAGTTGTTGAGATTTTTTTAGGTTATTTTAAATTTTGCATACTATATGTTTTACATTGGTTATTTAAAGTCCTCAATGATTATCGAAAGCTATTGAAAATCATTTCTATCCATTCAGAGAGTCTTTCTATCTTTTTGCTACTCCACTCATTTCTTTTTTAAAAAAACTCAACAATGGTATCAGAGTCTCATTAATCTTACGAGATCTGTGAGTTCTTCCAAAAAATTACCATATCATTTTTAACTTGTAAGGACTATCCTTTTAACCCGTTAGAGCTACTTTGAACCCACAAGGGCTATTCTTTTAACCTATTTTAACTCGTCAGAGCTATTTTCAATTTGTGTTTGTTTCAACGGCACAAATATTTTTTAACCAATTTTTAACATAAAATGGGCAAGCAGCTGACTTTATCAAATTTGGCCAGTAATAAAATCTCTTTTTGAGATCTATGTTTTATGTGATATTGTGATGCAAGAAAAAATCATAACTGAAATCCTATTAATTTCCAAATGAAAGCACTTTCAAACAAGAGAAGACCATTGATGGTGTTTTTTAAGCACAAAATCAAAAGAAGAAGAAATTTTGCAAGTTAAAAAATAATTCAACATCAACTCCTAGAACCAAAATTGAGGAGCAATTTTTTAGATTGCAATAACTAAAGCAAAGAAAGGATGTTGAAATTTGTTTTTAGTTACTACAGCAGTTTTTAGCAAAATAAGTTATTTTGTTTAAAATAAACTTGAATTTTGAATTTTAGTTAAGTTGTTTGAGTTGTTGAAACATTTAGGTTATTTTAAATTTTAAATTATGCAGATTATATGTTTTACATTGGCAATTTGAAGCCCTCCAACTTAATAAGATTATTGAAAGTTATTGAAAGTCATTTCAATCCATTGAAAAACTCTTTCAATCCTTTTACTGCCGCATTCACTCCTTTTTTAAAAAAACAACAATTACAAAATATTTAGCTGCTCACTTTTTGTAAGTTTAGAAATCAAAACAGTGCAACTAAAAACTTCTTCTAAAATCTGATTATGTAAAGATAGTTCATTATCCATTCAAAGTTAAAACTAGAGGTTATACCCTTGTTGAACTCATATCTATCTCAAGACACATTAGATTATTTGTGTCATGGCCTGACCTTTCAAGTTATGATAGTCCCTGTTAAATCCCACCTACAGGCAAGTTAACCAAATACTCAAGGTACATGCCCTACTAGCTAAGCATAACGATAGCAACCAACATACAAATTAAGCGAACCACAACCTATCCCAGGTTCTAGAAGTCATCTGCACAGTACAGAGCTACTATAGACTCAAAAATAAAATTATACATAACAAGAATAAGCTCATATATACAAGCCAAAACTATAATGTAAAAGGCCAATGTCTAAATACAAAAGAGGGTCCAAAAACAGAAGGAGATTGTGGAAGATCTGGAGTTGCTGGTGCTCACCAAGGTCTCCCGAAGCGTCAATAAGCCCCTACACCAACGGCCACAGCTCGTATCTGGACCTCCACCACAAGTTGATCTAGAAAAATAGGGGTGAGTATCGATAATAGGCACCCAGTAGGCATCATCGACCGACTGAATAAAATACAGTAGATACAGAATGCACAAATATGGAGAGAACTACAGTATAACTAACAAATCAGAATCCAGCTAACAATAAGTATCACAGTAATATTATCGTGTCCCAACGGCCGGAATCAAGTAACATATCACACCCCAACATACAAAACACAGCAAAAACCAAACTCTCAATATCATGTAGTCAAGGGGTCAGACTTTACGTGGGCGTAAGGCCCTAATATCTATGTTGGTACGTCCCCTGAGCCCCCATAAGTCCAAAGGGTACACCACACACAATCAAGGTGTCAGATGGTGCTTGGTGGAACCCCGGGTAGAATTGTGTAATCCCTTACTAGCTCGTGGCAGCCGAACCTGGTCTTGTGTAGGAACGTGACACTCGATTCGGAGTATCATAGTGTGCCAGGCCGTGACACCTGACCCTGACACCTAAATATATAATGATGGGATGAATCCCCCGCGGGAGAAAGAATCCCCCTAATCATGACAGTACGCATCCACCGATCCTAGAATGTATACTATATCAGGACGCGACACCCAACCCTGTAATGTATATCGTGTCGGTACATGACACCCGATCCGAAAATGTATATCGTATCGATACATGACACCCGATCCGAAAATGTATATCGTGTCGGTACGTGACACCCGGTCTAGAAATGTATATCGTATTGGTACGTGACACCCGATCTAGAAATATATATCGTGTCGGTACGTGACATCCAATCCAGAAATATAACAATGTGGCTCCACATATAGCAACTCTAGGGCAGCACCGGTATAATAACGCTAAGGCCCAAGAGAATAGATAACCTGAAATGTCGCACCTACCCAAAATCACATCGCAACCCAGCTGCTACCAAGGGTATTGCCTAAGGCAACTACATGTCAGCTCACTGACAATGTACCCATCTCTAACAAGGGTGCTAATCCTCAGGATTAGCCAACATAGTGTCTCAGTCACAGATAGCCCTAGGTAGCCTATAGGATATAGCCCATACCTCGTTACTAAGGTCACACTCTCGTATCTTACCTGTCAATGGCTCAGTAGTACCATATCTCGTATCACAGGTCACAAGGCTCCCTTAGGAGTACAATCATAAAAGTTCCTAGAACATAATATATTTCTCTTGTCACTAACCAGGATAATAAGTACATAATAGATAATAACTTTATACAGAATCATATATGTCATAGAGCAACACCGAATCGTGTTTAATTAGCCAATTATGCCACAGTCTAGGTAATCATAGATATTCAAAGTGAGTATAGGCAATCACAATTGTATCACAGATATCCAAAACAATCAGAGCCATAAAGAATCACACAGAGATGCTAGAACCAGTGCATGACGCAGAATGTAATCATATGTCAGCCTCACAAGCTAGTATATCTCAAAGGCATTAAGCCACACACCCACATAGTCAAGAACTAAGCTCGGTATACATACCTGTCAGAGTTCTCAGCCCCATCTGGCTCTTACCAGGCCATCTTGTAGTCTTATAGTGTCAGAATTCAGCCAATACAGTAGTCATAACTAATGCACCTATCAATACAGTAAATGCCATCTCGAGCCAGCATATATCATACACATACAATATCATACACATACAGGATAATTGGCCATGTATACACCATGTATTCAACAATCATCAGCCCATATACCACAATCTAGGCAGCCACAAGTACTCAAAGTAAACGTGAACAGTTACAAGCATATCATAATTATCCAGAACAACTAAGCCCAATAGAATCATATCTATACCAAATCAGCCCACGGGACGGCATACAATTAATAAACAACCTCACAACCAGCATACCTCAGTATCATCAAGCTGCACATCCACATAGACAAGAGTTAAGCCAAAATATGTACCTTTCATAGGGTATTAGCCCGTATATATCCTATACTAGGCCTTTTAGTAGTGACACAGTGTCAGGACTCAACTAATATCATGGTTATAGCTAATACAGTCACAATACAATGATTACCACCCCGCATCATCATATACTACCCATACAAAGCACAACCAGCTATATATTACACATACTTAGCAACTCAACCCATAAACAGTACATTTCTACGCACTCCCGCTCAGACATGCAAACATTTTAACTCAGTCTAAGGTTTAGAGAAGCCTAGCCTACCTAGAAGGCGGTTCCTCGCGCTTCTGATCTGCCCACCCGAGCTTTTTCCTTCCTTATCATCTCGAACGCTGCTCAGTTGTCAAAACATGAATCACAAGGTCAACACATTCCCTCCTCTGGCTTTCTCCAGTAGGTTGCCTCTAGAGCAGTTAGTCTAGCATTTCCGGTTGTTTATATAAGATCCTATGTGAACATAGAGAAGTTATAGCTTGAAGTCCTTAGTTCAGGAGCTCTACCTTTAGAATAGAATGATCATGTCTATCCCTCTTTGGCTGGCTTGCTTCGCTTGACTTTGATTTAAATAGAGTTTGAGCTCTGAGTAAGCTCTTGACTTTGATTCACTTGTGGCTAATTTGACGGTAAAATCTCAAGAATCAGGGAAAATTACATCACTTATGACTAAAATGGGAAAAAATGGACCCCACGCCTGACATACAAAATCAATGCCCGTAAAATGATTGTTACATCACCCCGAGTCTATAGCCAATAATTGAGCTCAAAATAAGGCTCAGAACACTAAGAAGTAGCCCAAAACCTGAATGACATTTCTTATCGGAAAAAGTACTACAGCAGCTTCTTGGACAAATATCTCAAAAATACAATCAAATTAACAGAATTCGAATATAACATGACGCAGGTCTCGAAAAATAGTACAGTTTAGACCCAAATTTCACTAAATTCCAATAAGAAACGACCGAGATATCGCAACTCAAAATTTTTGACAACTTACAATAATTCGTACAGAAAAATCAGTGATTTTTACCTCAAAAAGTGTGCCAAAGCTGAAATCTGAGGTCCCCACGATGTTCCTCACGAGATTCCACACAATTTAGCCTTTTGATTCGCTAATATCCGGTAAAAACAGCCCAAGATTCGCAGGTTTAAAGTTGTTCGTTATTTTTGCGAAATGGGGGCTTTATATGATGCCACCGCCTCTTCCACGTGGCAGCCTTTGCCTGGGCCACATCGGCGCCGCCTTTCCATTTTTAGCAACTGCTCAAACTTAATTTCGATGCTCCGGTTTCATCCGGAGTCGAAACAATACAATTCATATATGAATCTGATCGAATATAACATTTTAGACACAACAGTATAGTCAAAATTTTCACCGAAGGTCGTTTTCTACCAATATGGGTCCTACTTTCCAATATCAAAATCTAACGAAGAGGACAAAACACACTCGGAAGTCCCAGGAACCGAATAAAAGACCATCCTAGACCAAAATTGACTTTCCGGAGCTAACTGCACCGCCAGAATTCCCATTTAGGCATGTTTATTGAGGGTGTTGACTAAGGTCAACTATTGGCCCCTTTCAGCGGCTAAATTTGTAAAACTCGATATAATTGCACCGAACATGCTTCTAGGCTAATTTGGTCGTTCCGAAGTTGATGGAACCGTCAGAATTTTACTCCGAGGCCATTTACTAGGACTTTATCAAAAAAACTCATTTTATAGTTATAATCTTCCGTTAGACGTGAGAAGTTGTATAAATCTCAACCGACTCTCCCAACAACCAAGCTAGTCGTATCAACAAGTCAAAAATGGTATGAGGTCACTATGTATATACTCAACTATAATAAAATAATCATGAAAAATTAGAAATGACCTGGAGGGTTATTACAATATGACTTCAACTTTCAAATAACAAAAGGCCAAGTGAATTTCAGGATCAAAGAGTAAGAGTTATTATTACAGCTCAAACGCTTATGAAAAAGAAGTTCAAGACTAACTTCTTTTGGAAGAATGCAGAGCTCACGTCACTAGGATGGCTAGGACCAGTAGTTGGACTCCACACTTCATTTGAAACATTAAAGAGAGAAGTTAGCTGAGAGCAAATGGATTCAATTGAACTCACAAGAACCTACCCTAAATCAGTTGGCCAGGGTTTTATAGGTGGTCAAATTGT
This sequence comes from Solanum rostratum, assembly GCA_029948455.1. Lineage (NCBI taxonomy): Eukaryota > Viridiplantae > Streptophyta > Magnoliopsida > Solanales > Solanaceae > Solanum > Solanum rostratum. The sequence goes on from CM057053.1 coordinate 54,173,057, forward strand.
CTGTTGATCCATTACAATGTTTGGATGATCATAGAATTTCTTTTCCTACCTTTTTGTTGGGACGTTCAATATATATCCTTGTTATATGAAAAACAGGTTTTTGCTAGTGTAGGCCAGTAGCTCCTTTAACTTTACTGTTTTCAGAACAGCTTCCTTTTTGAAGGCCCTCAACAAGCTGGTTTTGATGTTGTAGCTATGGATAATGCAGATGAAATCACCCATTTTAATGCTAATATGAATTCAGTTGACAAAAATATGAATAATTTTATATTAAGCAGACATCTTGTAGAGTTTGGGAGGTAGTTGGAAAAAAACTACAACCATTAAGATGGAACTTTAATTGTAATAACAATTAGCTGTGAATAGATAAATGAGGTGCAGAGGATGGACTTACAACTACTAAGCTGCATCTCCAGAGACACTTTACAGTTATTGGAATCACCAATTGGCTCAATTAGCAAAATCGATCAAGAACGTGCATTTTGTCTCAAGAGAGAGATCAGCACCGTTTGCTCAACGCACTTATTAAGAGATAAACTAAATAGGGCCTTAACTTCTGTTCAAACTCTATAAGAGATAGAGACCTACTAGCATTTCATCATCATAACATTTAATCAATTGAAAAAGAAGAGAACATAACCCTATAGTAATAGGTCAATGGCCAAATATCTAAGACAGAATCCTTATCCATATGACCTAGACAAAACAGCAAACTTTAATGAGAACCAAGCGATCCAACAGCTCTCTCTCAATTATATGTAGAACAGATCCTATAAGTTCAATGATCCTGTTAGAAACTCACTTATGTTTCTGGCAAGTAAACCAACTCAAGAGCATAGTAGTCAAGCATTGGATACTGTATCAAGACATGAAGGTAGCTAGTAGAAAGGGGGAAGTAGTGGACCATGATTAGCAAGATAAAATAAGCATGGTAACTGAAGAATGTAATCAAACACTCATTTAGTTTACAGGACCATTGAATATTGTTTCACTAGTCAATTGATGCAATCACATATATATGAACTACACCGAAATATCAACAATCTAAAATCGTACCTTGTTACAGAAGTGTTCCAATGTTCTTGGAGAAGAAATCTACACAAGATCAAGAAGGGGAAGGAAGCAGAAAGTTACAATCTCTTTCTTTTTGTTCTTTTTCAGGAAAACATTGTTTCTTTTCAACAAACCTTTTGGAGAAACCTTTTGTAAATCCTAAAGAGCCATAACTTTTCAAATAGTTGTCTCTTTTCTTTTATTAATAAATAAATAAATACAATGCATATATATATTATTTAAATATTAATATGGATTTGGGTTGACCTAATCAAATTTCCTTCAGTAACATTGTTTGTGGGAAATGTATGAATTACTTGTACCTGTTATGCGATACTAATTAGCAGAGATTAGGTTTTAGTTAGGCTTAACTCATAAACAGACACCTCAACTTGTACTCACTTTTCACTTAGACACCTAAACTAAGACACGTTCCTAATAGACACCTAAACTAGTAAAATTTGATCCACATAAACATTTTTTTTCCTAACTTGAGATGTGGTTTCCGCGCATGAGCTTCACGCAGACGACTAGGATTAAATATCCAATCATCATTTTACACGTAATTTCCATCTATTTTCCCCTTCCAAGTCAGATTCCTATTTCAAAAGGGTAAAAAACCCTAAACATAACTTCCTTCATCTCTTCAACTTCAAAACCTCCTCCACATCTCTACCACCGCTTGCGAACTTTTGCCGCCTGCGAACTGCCGCCACCTTCATCTCTTCTACTTCAAACTTCTGCTTCCTTCATCTCTACTACTTCAAACTTCCGCCGGCCGCCGCCCCACATCCCGACCATTATACGGCTAAAGTCCTCCTAGTTCCGTTTTGATCAAGTGAACAACAAATAAGTGGAAATTACGTCTATCCAGGTAATTTTAGCAACCCTTTTTTGAATCTCCTCCTTATCTTTCGTTTAATTTGCTACTCTTTTCATTCTTCATTGTTCTACAAAATTTAGTCTCCTCCTTGACAGGGGACTAATTCCTTTGTATTTTTCATGCATTCTCTAAATGCTAATAATAAAATCTTTAATATAGAAAATAAATAAAAATGTTATCCAAAGTTTTGATCTTGTAGATTTATGACTCATCTGATCTTACAAATTATTAGTTATCTTTCTGGACCATCAATGTTTGATCTTTGCTTATAATTGGAGTATCCTTAGGGGAACTTCAGTTTTTTCTAAATATTATTTGAGGGGCTTTATATCCCACTTCGAGGAGCATGTGCAATTAGAGTTGAATAGAGAAATATGCGTTCTTTGATCTACTCGATTATACTTCTAGAGATTCATCTAGTTAAATAATAAGTGTTTCTGCTTCATTTTTGTTCTAATCTCATACTAAACTGAGTCCATCTTGTCTGCTGATGGGTTTTTGACCTTCTTCTTTTGATTTTTTACAGGCTTAACTAACTATTACCCATGGAGGAGGTTATAATTACGAAAATCTACCATGGTAGAACTTTCTCCCAGGTATCTGTCGCTACATATGTTGGTAACTGCATGCCAACTCTTAGATATATAGATAAGGACCACTTTTCCAAAATGGAACTATTATATTATACTAAAGAATTAGGGTATGCAACTGTTGCTGAATTTTATAATCAAGATTTAGAAACTAAAGAATTTGTCCTGATTAAATCTGACCAACATCTACTAGACCTCATTAAAGACTTAAAACCTGAGGACACATTTGAAGTGTTTGTTGCTCATGTTTTGGATCAAGCAATAGTTGATAATGAGGGACCAGTTGGTTATCTTACTTGTAATAGTGTTGGTATTGGTGAGCCTGTCAATCTAGGTGAAGAATATGAGGCTAATAACACTGTAGAGGAGAATGAGGTTGATTCCTTTAACTTTGTGAATGTTGATGTAGATGGTGAGTTATCAGATTTTTTGAGTAGTGAGTCAGATCTAGAAGATATACCTTTAGAAGATGGCTCAGATGATGAGGAGTTGAGAGCTTTTAGAGAAGAAAGGAGAAAAAAACAAAGGAAAAAGGTTGTTGAACTTGTAAAAATACCAGTTGGAGAGACTGGTGGTGTAGATAGAGGTTTTGAGGATATTGGAAAAGATAACACTAACAAATATGCAGGAAAATTGGGTGGAGATGAGGATTATCTTGATAGTTCTGACTGTTGGAATGATGATAGTGAGGAACAAGTTTATGTGGATGCTATTAGGGGAGTAGATCTACCTTCCAGAAGGAGAAGAAAAAAAGTAAGATATAACGAAGATTATGACGAGTCAATATTTGAGCTTGGAATGGTCTTTGAGTCTGTGAGTCAGTTTAGGCAGGCAATGTTTGATTATGCTGTAAAGTACACGAGGCAGTTAAAGTTAAGACCCAATGAAAGACATAGAGTGAGAGTGAAGTGCAAAAATTCCAATTGTAACTGGTTGTTATATGTTTCCATTAATAGGGATTCAGGTAATTTCATTGTAAAGAACTATTATCCTGTTCACAAGTGTATTTTATTAAACAAGAACAAGTTGTGTGATTCGAAGTTGATAGCGAGAAAGTTTAAGGATAGAATTGTATCTCAACCATATATAAGGATCTGGGAAATTCAAGAATTGGTAAGAAAAGAGTTGGTCTTTATGTTGGTAAGAGTGTGTGTTACAGGGCTAAACAAAAGGTTATGAAAGAAAACATGGGTGATTGGAATATGGAGTTTGCTAGATTATGTGACTATGCAGACATGATCAAGCAAACCAATTCCGGAAGCTCTTGTTGGGTGAAAATTGATAAAGAAACTGAACCAGGAAAGAACCTTTTTGTTTACTTTTATGTGTGCTTTCATGCATTTAAGCAAGGATGGTTGGAGGGGTGTAGGAAGATAATTGGGTTTGATGGTTGTTTTCTGAAAGGTGCTTGTAAAGGTGAGCTATTAGTTGCAGTTGGAAAGAATGGGAATAATCAAATGTATCCCATTGGTTGGGCAGTTGTGGATACTGAAACAAAACACAGTTGGAGTTGGTTCATAAGGTATTTGATTGAAGATCTAAATTTGGGAACTGGTGAAGGTTTGACTGTAATGTCAGACATGCAAAGGTACTGTTTATATTCTCTTATTTTTAGTTTTATTTTCAGCTTTACTACTTTAATAATTTTACACTTTACATATTTTTGTAGGGACTTGTTCCTATCTTGATGGAGTTATTACCAAATGTTGAGAAGAGGATGTGTGCTAGACATATATGAAGTAACTGGCATCAGACTTGGAAAGGAGAAGAAAGAAGGAAACAATTTTGGAGATGCTCAAAGTCAAGCTTTGAAGTCAAGTTTAAAGAGGAGGTTGAAGCAATGATTAAACTAGGTAAGAAGGAAATAACAAATGACTTGCTATATTATGATCCCACTACTTGGTTTAGGGCTTTTTTCAAGACTCATTCCAAATGTGATGTTGTAGAAAACAACATATGTGAGACTTTCAATTCCTGGATCTTAGCTGCTAGGCATAAATCAATTGTTTCCATGTTAGAGGATATTAGGCATAAAATGATGAATAGGCATATAGACATGATCAAGTTTCCTGAAACATGGATAGCAGACATTGCACCTATGGCAAGGAAAATACTAGAAGATAACAAGGAGTATTCTTCTAAGTGTAAAGTTCAATGGAATGGAGAGAATGGTTTTGAAATTACTGAGGGGGATATTCATTTGTTGTTCACTTGCACAAGAAATATTGTGATTGTAGATTGTGGATGTTGAGAGGTATTCCTTGCGCTCATGCTATTTGTGCTTATTACTACTTGAATCAAGATCCTAATCAACATGTAGAGCACTGGTATAGGAAAGAAACATTTCTCAAGGCATATAGTCATTTCATCCAACCTATTCCCAACATGAGGATATGGCCTAAAACTACAAATCCATCAATAGACCCTCCAATACAAAGAAAAATGCCAGGCAGGCCTAAAAAGAACAGGAGAAAGAGAAAGGATGAGCCCAAAAAATTTGGTAAAATTTCAAAAAAAGGAGTGAAGATGAATTGTTCCGTATGCAAGAGGTATGGCCATAACAAATCTATCTATGCAACAAAAGTAAGTTATTCCAAGAGTTTGAAAATTGATTAAATTATATACCATATAATAATTCGTACATAATTTTTTTTGTATTATATAGTTTGGTCAGGGAAGCACTTCTCATGCAAGTTCAGTTTGCGGTGACACAACAGCTCCACCAAAAGATACTCAAACAAGAGTAAGTTATCCATTTACGTTTACTTGTTCTCTGAGATCTTGCGTTTTATTTTGCTCAATTCTTGAGTTTAGTTTGAGTAAAGTCCGATCCCAACTTGAGTTTGGTATTGAGGCGTGATTATTGTCATGTTTTTGTTGCTGATAGTTGCTAGCATTTTTTTTCTGATGTTGTCTCATAGTTGCTGGTAGTTGCTAGCATTTTTTTTGTGATGTTGTCTGATGGTTGCTGGTAGTCTATTTCTGGTAGTTGCTGGCAATTTTTTAGCTGAAGCTGGTCTATTTCCTGATAGTTGCTGGTACTCTCTCTGTGCTAGTCATTTATATTATTCTGCTGGTAGTTGCTTAATTATGAAAAATGAGTGGAGAATCTTTGTTTATTATTCTGTTGCGTGCCATTTGGTTCAAAGACAAGTTGCTGGCAATTTTTTTTATGTTGCTGACGATTTTTTTGCTGATATGGTCTGATAGCTGCTGAAATTTTTTTTATGTTGTCTGACAGCAGCACCAGGTGTATGAAAACTACAATTTTATTTGTAGTGACACTAGATCTGTACCAAGAGCTCCTCAAAAAAAGGGGCATGGTGGGTTAGGAAGAGGATTGGGAAGGGAGAAAGCTAATGCAAGAGGAACTTCATTTGTTAGTGAGACACATGACTCTTCTAGTTAAGTGCCACCTAAATCAAGCCACAAGAGAACATACAATTTGTCTACTGCTACTGGAACAAACAAAAGGCCTACAAGTGGTTTTGTTTTATACCTGATCCTAAAACTGGAATCCAAGTGTTTAATGTAGGCTCACTTATGTTGGTCTTATTTATTGATCATAATTGCTTCTTTACCGATTCTTAGCTTTCTTTTTCTTTTATTACAGCTTAGTACATCAAGTGAGACGGTACTACATAGGCCAACAAATTTGAAGAGTGCTTCAACAACCAATATAGATATTGGTTTTAAACCTCGTGGCCTAAGATGGAATGGAAAAGATGCAGTCAACACCTCTGAGTTGCAACGTATGAGAGCTAATAAGAAAAATGAAGTGTCAACAACTTGTGAAACCTCAAAAAATAGTTTATCTGGAATGCAAATAGGATTTTGGGCTATGGATTTTGAACAATGTAATATTAATAATTTTTTTTTGAACTAAGATGTTATTTTAGTTTACTTTTGAACTTGTGTAATTTGTTTTGACAATTGCTTTATTTAATTGAATTGTCGGTTTGTTTAGTTGTTGTTGAGTTTAGTTGAACTGGCAGAAAGTTTGCTCTTTTATAGATTTGAGTATTGTTATCTCTATCATTGGCTTAAGTTTTCTTGAAAAGATTGGAGTTTTTTGTTGAATTCAATTTGGTTGAGTCTTGCCATTTTGTTGTTGTGTTGTTGTGTAGCTGTTGTGTTGCTGCAGCATTGAACGTATAAGTGTAAATTGCTGCAGCATTCAATTTGTCTTAAGTGTAAATTTTTCTATCCAATGTATAGTTTCCGCATACACAAGCATTAGAATTAAACAATACCGTGTTATGACTAAATCAAATGCAACACTACTCAAAAGAGCATTACTTATAACATTACTAGGTATACAATTCATTTGGAGAAAAATCAGTTTTGACATTGAGAGTTAGTTACCCCTACATTCAAACTCAAAAGGCCACAGCTGCTCCACTATTACAAGGTATACAATTTTGTTTGTTTAAGCCGTAAATTTAAGTTATCAATGACCATAAGTGAACTTAACCACTAGATTTAGCTGCAGAGACTTGTATCAAGTCACTTGATAGTGTTCTATGTTAATGTTTGTTTGCAGGATATTGTCGATCAACAAATAAGCAAAGGCAAAAATTGCATATAAGCCATAGAAATTGGAAGTGCTAATCAATTTGCAAGCTTCTACTAATTCTTTTGAAAGTTCAATGCTAATATCGAGTGGTCATTATGTATAATCTATAGTTAGAACTTGATACAGCAGAAAGACCAGATACATATGAACTACATCATATAATAAGCAAGTGATGAATGTACCAAAATCATTTGCAGAAGGATAGTTTTGACTGTTTTTTGCACTTGGAGATGGAAACTTTATGAGGGGCAAAAAAAATAGAAGAAATTTTTTTTTAAGTAAGAAATTTTAACTACAAATTGTTGGTTACTCGAATTACTCCACAAAAGTGAACTAAAAAGGCTAAGAATGAAATCAGTTGGGATTAAGGGTATATTAATGGAGGAAAATTTGGAAAGGAAAAGAAGAGAGAAAGAATTAATGGAATGGAAAAGAAGAGAGAAAGAATCAATGGAATGGAAAAGAAGAAAGAAAGAATCAAGAGCTTTGAATTTGGAATGGAAAAAATTAGGATTTAGGGTATATTAATGGAAGAAAATTGGAGAAATTGGAGATGGCAGCATTAAATTGGAGAAAGAAAAAATCAAGAGCCTTCTCACGCGCCTGTTATGGGTGACTGCCACCTACTTTGCCATGTAGGATGAAAATATTTATGTGGATCAAATTTTACTAGTTTAGGTGTCTATTAGGAACGTGTCTTAGTTTAGGTGTCTAAGTGAAAAATGAGGACAAGATGAGATGTCTGTTTATGAGTTAAGTCTTTTAGTTATGTTAGTATGTTTACTTCTGTTGGGTTAAACACAGTTTTGATGATGGACAAAGGACAATGAAACATGTTGACTTATCAGGTTCTTCAGGGCACTGTCTCAGAGAAAAAGAAGACACGATACCACAAGAAGCGGAAAGGATAAAGTTTTTGGAAATAAGGTTGAAATTAAAAAAAGAGGAAGATGGTTCAGCACTCACAGGTGAAGGAAGAGTTAAAGTGAAGAAGGAGTTCAAGAAGGTGTAGAACTCTAATAAAGCAAGAAGGAGTTCAAGAAGGTGTAGAACTCTAATAAAGCAAGAAGAGTTCAAGCTGAAAAAGGAGTTTTCTACAAAGAAGGTGTAGAACTCTAAAGCAAGAAGAGTTCAAGCTGAAAAAGGAGTCTTCTACAAAGAATGTATGTAGAACTCTAAAACAAGAAGAGTTCAAGCTGAAAAAGGAGTCTTCTACAAATTGATGTCAAGAGAGTTTAACTGCAAGTAGAACTCAAGAAGATAACTATAAAAAGAAGCTCTCAAGTCTCAGAAAGCACTCAGACAAAAAGAGAGAAAAAGAAATCAATAAAGTCTAGAGTCAGGATTGTTCTTTAGTTGTGGAGTCTGTATGTTATCTCAATAATCTATAAACTGAGAGCTTGTTTAGTCTTCAAGTTGAGGGAAACTTGAAGACGTTGGGAACATAAGCCTAGGGAGGTTTATGTGGAGTTAGGAAGTTGGTGAAGTTGTGTTGAAGTCTTAGATTACCAAGATTTGTAATCGTTTGTTGGAGGCTCATATTGATTTAGTGAAGTTGGGAGAAAATCCTGTAGAGGTACAGGTCGTGGTTTTTCACCTTTTGTAAGCTGGGTGTTTCCACGTAAAAACACTGCGTTTTCGTTTATTTTCGCTTTACTGAAACACGTCTGCAAATATGTTCCTTCGATTAGGCAAATCCATAGGGTGTGCAAATCTAACAATTGGTATCAGAGCAGGTTTTCTTGTTAAAGGCTAGTACCTAAGAATTGATCAAGATGAATACTGCACCACCTTTTGGACATGGAGAAGGACAATCATCTGTGAGGCCACCACTCTTCAACGGAATACATTTCGATTGGTGGAAGGCTCGGATGTAGGACTTCTTTCAAGGAGAAGACTATGAACTCTGGGATAGAATTATCATAGGAACTAATATTCCTATGAAAACAGTGGAGGACAGACAAGTGCCAAAAGAGAGAAGGGAGTTCAACGCTGATGATCTGATTGCATTAAGAAAAAATGCTAAAGCCAAAAACATTTTGGTTTGTGGCCTGGGTCCAGAAGAGTATAACAGGATCTCAAATTGTACTACATCTAAGCAAATCTGGGATGCTTTTACTATTGCACATGAAGGAACTGCTCAATTCAGAAGATTCAGGGTTGCTATGTTGTTCACTAAATATGAGACCTTCAAGATGAAGGAAAATGAGACTTTGCAAAAGATGATGGCTAGACTCACACTGCTCATAAATGAACTTGCATCCTTGGGGAAAGTTCTTACTTCTGAAGAACAAGTGGACAAGGTTCTGAGAATCTTACCACAGGCTAAGTGGGATGTAAAAGTTACTGCCATTAGGGAATCCAAGGACATCGAAACCATGACATTAAATGAGCTTGTTGGGAATCTCATAACATATGAGATGAACATGGAAGATCAAAAGAAAGAAGTAAGCATGGATGAAAAATCACTAGCTCTTAGGGTAGCTTCTGATGATGAGGGATCAGATCTAGATGAAGTTCAGATAGCCTTTCTAGAAAATTTTAAATAAAAATTCCTAAAAAATAAGAAAGGGAAAGACAGGAGAAAAACAGGTAGTAGGAAGTGGTCTGAGGACACAGGAAGCAGGAAGTGGTCTGATGACGGAAATCACTCAGGGTGTTACAAGTGTGGAAAAACGGATCATCACATTAAACAGTGTCCCCTATGGGAAATTGAGTGGAAAAAGGAAAGGGCTGAGAGAGAAATGAAAGAAAAAGTTGTCAAACAAAAGGAAAGAGAAAACTATGCTATGATGGCTGCATGGGATCAGGAATGGAGGATTTAGACACAGAAAATGTTGATGAAACTACTTTCATGGCTGCTGGAGATTCAGATCTAGAAGAAGCTAAAAAAAATCTGAGTTAAGTATTTCTGAATTGAAAGAAAAGTTGCACCTCTTTTCAAAAGGGAAGCTAATATTGCTAATGAATAGATTGATAGACGATTTTCAAGAAGTAGAAAATGAAAAGGATCAACTAATAAAAGATTTTTCAAATAAAAATTTTGAAAATCTTAAAATAAAAAACTGTCTGGAAGAAGCAAAAGAAATAAATGACAAGTTGAAGAAACAGGTTGAACAACTTGATTCACTTGTGTTGAACCTAAAGTCAGAAATCCTAAAGTTAATTGTTGCTGATAAGGGTAAAAGTAAGATGAGTGAAGAGCATCAGAAGGTAGAAACTGAGTTGAAAGATTGTAAAATTGAGTTTTTTTTGTAAGAAGGAAAAAGTAAGAAAATTGACCTAGGAAATCTCCATTTTAAAACTAGATTTAGAAAAAGCAAACAGATGGACTCAGTCATCGAGAATAGTAAACCATCTAGGAAGCAAGAGTCACAATGAGAAAGCTGGAATAAGGTTCTTTCAAGAGAATGTTACTACTACTGATTTGTGCTACCTCTGTGGAAAAGTTGGACATCTAACTACTGAGTGTCCCACTGCAAACAATGTTAGGAGTAGAAACACATATCATGTGTACAAAAGGAGGCATGAAAATAATAAAAGAAACAGGTCAAGGAACATGTTGTCTACTTGGGCAAGAAGGGATATCATTTATCCGTTTTACAACTGGAAAGGACCCAAGCTAGTTTGGGTTCCTAAAACTAACCCTTGATCTGTCTTACAGGTTGTAGTGAAAGAAAGCAAGCATTGGTACATGGATAGTGCTTGCTCAAGGAATATGACTGGAGATAAACACAAGTTTCTTTCACTTGCACCTTTTAAAGGAGGAAAGGTTTCCTTCGGAGTATTAAATAAAAGAACCAATTGTGTTGAAGAAAGCATTCATGCTGTTTTTGATGAAAATTGTGGTGCTTTTGAGAATGATATGCAGGATGACTATGGGCTAGATCAGAGGAACAAGCCAGGCTACTTGGTCCATCTACTGGACAAGCAGAGGGCACACAGTCGGGGGGAACTATGGAAAGCTGAAAATAAATCAGAAAAGATGGATAGATCTAATACTCAGAAAGTTTGTCATCATCAAAAAGGGGGAATATGTTGGGTTAAACAAAGTTTTAATGATGGACAAAGGACAATGAAACATGTTGACTTATCAGGTTCTTCAAGGCACTGTCTCAGAGAGAAAGAAGACACGATACCACAAAAGCGGAATGGATAAAGTTTTTGGAAATAAGGTCGAAATCACAAAAATAGGAAGATGGTTCAGCACTCACAGGTGAAGGAAGAGTTAGAGTGAAGAAGAAGTTCAAGAAGGTGTAGAACTCTAATAAAGCAAGAAGGAGTTCAAGAAGGTGTAGAACTCTAATAAAGCAAGAAGAGTTCAAGATGAAAAAGGAGTCTTCTACAAATTGATATCAAGAGAGTTTAACTGCAAGTAGAACTCAAGAAGATAATTATAAAAAGAAGCTCTCAAGTCTCAGAAAGCACTCAGACAAAAAGAGAGAAAAAGAAATCAATAAAGTCTAGAGTCAGGATTGTTCTTTGGTTGTGGAGTCTGTATGTTATCTCAGTAATCTATAAACTGAGAGCTTGTTTAGTCTTCAAGTTGGGGGAAACTTGAAGATGTTGGGAACATAAGCCTAGGGAGGTTTATGTGGAGTTAGGAAGTTGGTGAAGTTGTGTTGAAGTCTTAGATTACTAGGATTTGTAATCGTTTGTTGGAGGCTCGTATTGATTTAGTGAAGTTGGGAGAAAATCCTGTAGAGGTACAGGTCGTGATTTTTCACCTTTTGTGAGCTGGGTGTTTCTACGTAAAAACACTGCGTTCTCGTTTATTTTCGCTTTACTGAAATACGTCTGCAAACTTGTTCCTTAAATTAGGCAAATCCATAGGGTGTGCAAATCTAACAACTTCTAATTCAATGTTTGCTAGGAGTCTTTTCATCTTATTAGAGATTTATTGCAAGTAGAAAATGTAGAGAACTTTTAATGTTAGAGAAATTGATTTATTACATGTATTTAATTTATGTTTGTAATTTAACTTAACACGAAGTTTAAGAAAAAAGAGAAGATTTTGGAACTTGTGATCTTAAATGTACCATAACATATGTTGCTTTATAACAAAGATAAGTGACACCAACATTGTCACAGAAGATTGTGGGTGTATTTGGAATGGTGATAGACAATTCATTGAGCAAGTTGCGCACCCATGTGAGTTCCGCAAGAGCATTTGCAACTGATTTGTACTCTGCTTCAATAGATGAGTGAGCTACAACTTGTTGCTTTTTTGACGACCAACTGACAGGATTGCGCGCAAAGAAAAGAACATAGCCTGTACTCTGTCATTTGGGTCTCCCGCCCAACCAGCATCAGCATACATGTAAAGATTGCAATCTGAGTTGCGACGAATATGAAGACCTGAAGTTGTCGTGGCATGGCGTTGAGGTACCATAGTATCCTTTTAACTGCCTTCCTATGTTCATCAGCGGGATCATGCATAAACTATGGCAGTTTGTTGGCAGCATAAGAAATATCAGGCCGTGTAAAGGATAAATATTGCAACTTACCGAGGGTGCACCTGTAGAGTGTAGCAATCCCAGGTGGAGAATTATCAGTTGCCCGAGGTAGTTTACCAGAACACATTGGTGTTGAAACTCCTTTACAATTTTGCATATCCAATTCAGACAGAATATCAAGAATGTATTTCGACTGAGACAGAATAAGACCATCTGGCACTTCTTTTGCTTCAACACCCAAAAAGTAGTTTAAATTGCCAAGATCCTTTAGAGAGAAACGAGAACCCAAGGAATCATGTTTAATCAAGCTGGGATGACTCCTGTGATCAAAATGTCATCAACATAAACGAGCACATAAACAGTAGCTTCCAGATTCTTCAAAATAAACAATGAGGTGTCAGATTGAGATTTAATAAATCCCATTTTCTGTAGATGATCATGCAATGCAGTATACCAAGCCCGAGGGGCCTGTTTAAGACCATAAATGGCTTTTTTTAAATCTACAAACATGAGAAGGGAACTGGGAATTGATAAATCCTTGAGATTGAGACAAAACCTCTTCAGTCAACTGGTTGTAGAAAAGCATTGTGGACGTCAAGTTGATGAATCGACCAATTGTGCTGCACTGCTATGGATAACACAAGTCACTGTTGTTGGCTTAATAATTGGACTAAAGGTCTCATGAAAATCCAAGCCAGGGCGTTGCATGGATCCCTTAGCAACAAAGCGAGCTTTGTATTGATCTAGAGAATCATCTGCATTTCTTTTAATGTGATACAACCATTTGCAGTCCACAACATTCATCATATTCTGCTTACATAGCTTGTCTCCACTCTTCGTGGATGTTGGCTTGTTTGAAGGTTGTTGGTGTAACAGTCAAGTGAGTTAGAAAAGTGAATTGTTTTTTTGGCTTGGTAATATTATTCTGGGACCTAATGGTCATTCGGTTAACTACAGGCTTTGGAATTGGCATGGGGGGCTGTTCAGGGATGGGACTTTCACTGCCAGGAAGTGAAGAAGTTGTCAATGGTGAATTGGTGACTGGAGATGGAGCATTCGGGATTTGGGGTAGAGTGTTAGTGGTAGTGTCAGATTTACGTCTTTGATATGTTATCAAAGGTGTAGGCTGTGTGTTTGAGGTTTTGTGATGCTGGGAAGAAGTAGAAAAAAATGTAGAATTACCTGGAATAGTTGCAGTAGCTGCTGGTACTTGGCCAGTATTGAAGGAGCGAGTAATTTCTGATTCCAAGGACAGTGGTATAGGTGTGTGGTATATTAGTAGAGGATGCTGGAATGGCAGCTGACTACAGAGTTTTCCTCTTTGGAGTTCACGTCTTCCTAGGTCAGTTGAGAAAAGCTTTTCTTGATATGGAGAAACATTGTTTCAAAAGGAAAATGGTTTTCATAAAAGAGAACATCACTGCTGATGAATATTTTCGACTGCACTAGGTCAAAGCAGAAGTATGCATGATGGCTCTGAGAAATACCTAAATACACACAAGGGGTGAACTTAGGCTCCAACTTATTTTTGGTATAAGGTTTAAGCCATGGATAACAAAGACAACCAAAAATTTTAAAATTGGCATAGTTGGGTGGTTTACCAAATAATTTTTGGTAGGGTGACTCGTTATCTAAGATGGGTGTGGGTGGTCGATTAATGAGATAAACGGCATGATGGCAGGCAAAAGACCATAGTTCTGGTGGTAGGGATGCTTCATAGAGAAGCATTTTGGCCATTTCAACAATATGACAATGACGACGTTTAGCTATGGCAATGCATTGTGGTGTGTAGGGAGGTGAAACTAAATGTTCAATCTAATTTTGTTGAAGATAGGACTGAAGACTTTTGTATTCACCTCCTCCATCCGAATAAAGAGATTTAATTTCTGTTTTGAAAAAATTTTCTACTAAAGGATGCAAATTTTGGAACAAAGAAGCGACTTCACTTTTATTTTTAATTGTACACAACCAAGTATACTTGGTGTATTGATCAACAAAAATACAGTAATATAGTATTTTGTCTAGTGATAAAATGGGCGATGGTCCCCATAATCACTAAAGATAACTTGAAAAGGAACATTACTAGATAAAGTGAGTCGTTGAAATGGAAAACGATGTGATTTATTAGAGGAACAAGCATTACAAAATTCAATTTTTTCTTTAGTAGCAACAGGTAAAGAAAACTTCTTCAAAATAAAATTTAAAATCGTTGAATGAGGATGCCCCAAGTGACAATACCATAGCTGGAAAGGAACTTTTGTGGAGGCAAGATTGATGGATATTGGTGGTCTAGGTGGATGTTGTGGCCACTCATTGAGTCCATTCTTATTCCGGCCTTGTACCAGTGACTTCTGAGTATTCAACTACTTCACAAGAAAAGTAAAAGGAAAAAAAATTCAACAAACGTTAGATTGTCTTGACAAAATTTGGCTACAGAAATTAAATTCTTTTTAATTGATGGAGTACATAGAGTGTTAGAAAGCTTGAAAGCAGAATTAGATGCTTGTATCTGAGTTGAACCAGTATGAGTAACAGAAATGGTTTTACCGTCACCCATGGATATTCCTTCCTGTATACTCTTCAAGATTATGAGGTTCAGCCGTGACATGATGAGTCACACCAGAATCTAGAACCCAAGACCTTTCTGTTGACTGGAAACTAGAGGCAAAGTTGGTCTTAGCTTCAAAATGATTGTGCGATTTGGAACGACATACATCTGCAGTGTGACCAAATTTTTGGCACAATTGGCATCGAACAGATTGTTTTGAGTTTGATCTCCAATTTTGCTGATTGTTGGAGCTGGACTGTCGAGGTACAAATTGGCTCCACTGTTGATTGTTGAAGTGAGGATCGTTCCTATTAGACTGGTGTGGTATGTTTGTCTTTTGTGCTACAGCAGCTGTAATATTGGAGGATGACTTCTCGAGATCTTGGTGCTTGAGGAAAAGCTCATGATTTGTGAGCTTGTGAAACAATTCTTCAAAACTCAATGAAGAGTCTCGGGCTCTTATGGCAGCAGAAATTTCATGATACTCTGGCCCAGGCCGCTAAGAATCTTGACTATAAGTTCAACATCTGTTACTGGTGATCCAGCAACTTTGAGAGCATCAGAAAGAGATCGAACCTCTTGTAAGTATTCTGCAACAGATTTAGAGGCTTTCTTGATATTTGCAATTGATCGCGCAAGCTAAAAATGTGTGTGACTCTTATTTGCATAAGCTGTGTGAAGAAGTTCTCAGGCTGTCTTAGCGAATGGAGCTGTGGCAACAGTAGGCATAGTGGTGGGATCAATAGATGCCATCATTGCTTGCTGGATCGGTTGGTCTTGCAAGAACCAGATTTGATATCCGGGATTTGGCAACACAAGGTTATCTCGAGTAATGGTCATTGGTGGTGCCGGTTTTGATCCAGGTGGTGCCGGTTTTGATCCATCAAGATGTCCCATGAATTGATGACCAATTGAGTAGCATCACAAGTTGTGCTTTCCAAGTCGAGAAGTTGAGATTACTTGCACCTTGATAGGAAACCGAGATGCAGGATTGAATTGTACCACATGAACAATAGTAAGATAGCAGAAGCACTGCTATTGTTAGCAGTAGTATCAATAACTGGAGGGATTGTTTCTTGAGATGCAGCCATAGATGGGGAGAGAAAAAAGGATCAAGCTCGTAAGAGGCTCTAATACCATATAAAATTAAATAGAGAGAAGCAGTCGAAAGATGATTTTATTCCTTAGGCATTCAAGCTTTAAATACAATAAATTAGAACGACCTACAGCTGAACTTAAGGAACTTGATCGCTACGTATACTCCTGAATAGTTGGAATCTTCTACGGTTATACAACAACAATAAACTCCTACAATAGGAGGAGTCTTCTACAAATACAAAAAAGTAGCAAATTATTCTAATAGTAATAATATAAAATAATTATGCTTAATAAAAAGAAAGATATGTTAGTGTATGAATGATCAAATATGTTTACCAGTCGAGCAGTTCCAGAAGTTAATAGTATTTAGGTCTTTGTTCTCCATCTCTCAATCACAACCTGTAATTGCTGAGTTCTCCTCCTAACCTGTAAAACAAAGATTTTAAGTACATTGCCACCAATAAGGCATTCAGCTGTTCTTAAAAGAAAAACATGCAACTGTATAATCCTAACCCAAAGATGTGTCATTTGTTAGGGACACCACTTTTATGTAGACATAATTTGGGCCGGTCTGGACCTCTTTATTCATGTAAAAGATGCTTTGGTGATTTATAATTAAAAAAAAAAAAAAAAACCAAAGCAAGTAACCACGAAATTTCTCAAGTCAACCCGTATGCTCTTTCACAACTGATGCTTTCAGAAGTTTAACAGAAGCTGAAAGAATAGCATCGTATTACATACTTCATTTTAGTCATTTATGTAGTGAAAAGGCAAAACTTTTTCGTTGAAGACTAAGAAGTTGCCTTCTTTCCCTTTTTCTAATGGCCCCACCTGCAATCCCCAAAAAAGTGGAAAATAATGAAATCATTCAAAGTGGTGTAGATATTTTATTCATCTCAGTGGAGTTAGATTGTTAGGGTTTTTGGATCTGTACCAAATTGTTCTGGTCTTGTACACTTTTGACAGCATCCTAACATAATTTTAGCAAATTATCGAACAAATGACTGTGCAACATCACCTTAATTCCATCTAAAAGTAGTTTCTCTTTAGTCTATCTTACACATGGATACAACTCAAGACACAATAGTACTGAATCAGATTATTGAAACCTCAGCCTCGCTTCATAGAATTCTGTTCTGAACATTATATATAGAAGAGCTACTAAAGAAATAGCCTTATGGCACATTTTGCAAGAAAAGTTCCCAAGGTTCACTCCAATTCAGTTAGTATCTTTAATTTTATTCAGAAGGAAAAATATTGCAACAATCAAGTAGGACAAGGTCCAGTTCTCTGTCATTGGGAATTAAATTGAATAATACTAAGATTAAAGAACTTAATCAAAACAATAACAATTAGATTAACCTATCAAAATGAAATAAATTACAGGTTTCTTATCCTCTAAAGCAAAGGAATATTCTCACCCCCACTGTTCCAACTTGAAGGCTGAAATCTGAAGCAAACAAATTATATAACTTGTAATAAATGGGCAAGACAAGATGGACCTAAAATCACACCAGACGAGTGTCTCAAAAGACTTACAATCTGGTGACATCCACAGACTTAACAAAAAGTAGAATTCATTACAATAAAAGTTAGTTTTCATATAGGCAGTAGCAACTAGTTTCGATCAAAGCTTAGACATATTGGTACACTTATAGTAGGTCCAGTATTTTGTAGGAGTTATTTTTGTCTGTTTGTTTGTCAGTTGAAAATGTGGAGAACCTCCACCGCTAGAGAATCCCAAATTACTGAAAACTGGAATGAATCAGGTCCCAATGCGACAAAATGGATTGTAAGAATTAGCATAGGCAACTCCAACTACCTAGAGGTTGAGGTGTTGTCATAAGGCTAAAAATACCTCTTTTAACGTAACAGCAATATTTAGAGTTTGAATCAAGCGTGTAGAAAATTAATACTTCTTTTTGTGGTAAAGAAATGTCAACTGAATAGCAGCTATATAGAAGATCATAAATAGCAAGAACATATTTATAGTACCTCAACTAGCGGTTTTTTACCCCGAAGCAGAGTATCAACACTTCTTTCAGTCTGCATTTTGTTCTCCAAAATGAAAAAGAGCTATTAGAACTCAAATAGCTGGCAGGAAGACTACAAAGCAATGCAAGGAACCTATATTACTCTTTGAAAATAAGATAGTATGCACAAAGAACAAACAAGGTAATCAAAGATGGAGGGGAATATGTGTCAATATGGAGACATTGCTGTCTAGAATGTGATATTTTCTATATTATGGCATTGCCTCAAAGTACCGACTTACCCGGTGTACAAACCAGTGGTGTCTCTCGTTTATTTCAATCAAAAACGGAAAGGGAGCTGGAGCTTTCCTCTCAAGAACACTTTTATTGCATTTCCTGATTTGTGCTTCCTGATCACTTAGAGTCACAGTTACTACTCCTCCAATCTGTAAAATTAGACAATTCAAGAAATTGGAAAGGAAGCATGTGCTTTGCCTAATAATGAAGTGTAATTGTGTCAAGAAAACTGAATATAGAAGAGATATTAAGGCAAACAAGAAGAAAACTTAATTGAGCACTAAGACACATTATGAATTGGCTTTTGGCTTTTGACTTATTTTTATCATTTTAGCTTAAAACCAAGTGCTTATAAGCACTTTTTTAGTTGCCCAAATACTCCAAAAGTGCTAAAAAGTTATTTTCGCCTAAAAGCACATAAGCCAATCCAAACAGGTTCGAAATCTATAGTGGTGTTGTCAAAGGCGCGCTTAAGCCTTGAAGTGAGGCAAAACATGTAGAGCGCCTTGCGTCGCTTAACATACCTTTAGTGTTGTCGTCAAGGCTCTAAGACATACATTTTCGTGCCAACGAGCCTCTCCTAAAAAGGCAAACTAAACAATTGATATATCACTTCTTTTTTTGAGATAAAGGTAACTTTGAATTCACAAAAGAAATCATCATCCAATGGACGATGAACTGGAAACTTATATCCCACAAGGTGGTGGGCACACCCTCAAAAAGTTATACAGAATTACACTGAACTATCTTTTTGTCCTTCAAAACACCTAGCATTCCTTTCTTTCCATAGAGTCCACCGCATACATGCTTGGATAGTCTTCTAGCAGTCTTCACTTTTCCCTCTATTGCCAATTCCTGTCCAGCTATTAAGGAGCTCCATGGTTGTCTTTGGCATCACCCAGCTAACCCCTAGAATACACAAAAACATGTTACCACAATTTTGAAGTTGCTTTACAGTGAACCAACAAATGATTATTTACTTCTGCTTTCATCTCAAACTGAAGCATCTTGAGCATAACTGCATCCCCTTTTTTGTATTGCCTCATGGGTAAGGCAAGCTTTTCTTCTAACCAACTAGGCAAAATATGCTACTTGAGCAACATATCCTCAACATCTTGAGCATAAGTGTTTGCCACCTCTAGTAGCCTGGCCATATCCTCAATTTCCCAGTCATTCAGGAGGGCCCTCCTGAACACTAAGCTCCAACCTTGTTGGCTCCATAGGTGAGCAACAATAACAGATCTTTGTAAGCTCAAGGTGTAGAGACTAGAGAATAAGTTCCTCAGGCTGTCATCCCCTTCCCAGATTTCATATCACAAATCTGTTTTCAGGCCATTGCCCACACTAATATAGAGATTGTTATTGAACTGCGGCCACAATCTTCTAATGGTCTTCCACACACTGCATCTAAACGACCCCATTACCTCCTCAGTAGTCCATTGGCTAAACAAGCCATATTTCCCAGCTATGAATCTTCTCCATAGGGCTCTATTTTCAGTACAAAATCTCCATAGCCATTTCTGTAGCAAACAATTATTCTGGATGCTAAGATTTCTCATGCCAAGGCCACCTTGTTTTCTGCTCAAAGTGAGTATCTCCCATTTCACCAGGTTGTAGCCCCTCTTTTCTTTGTTCCGTTGCCAAATGAAGGATCTTCTCATTCTGTTGATTCTCTTCTTAGTGCTCTTGGGTCTTGGAAATAGACTCATCATGTAGGTAGGTAGTCCATCTAAAACTGACTTGATTAGTGTCAGCCTACCCCCTAGTGATAAGTACTGGCTTTTCCATCTTGAGAGTCTGTTCTCTCATCTCTCCATCACCTCACTCCATACTTCCAACTCCTTGTTTTTGGGCCCCAGAGGCAAACCCAGGTACTTTGTAGGCAGAGAGGAAATATTGTAAGGATTGCTCTTAAGTGTCTGATTTGTGCCAGTTCTGCTTCAAAAAAACATAGAGCATCATCTGCATAGAAAAGATGTGTGATTTCCAGATCATCAACTCCCCCTATCCGAGCACTTAATCCTTTTACACCAACCATTTAGCTTTGTTGTTCTGAACATGTGGTTCAGACCCTCCATAGTCAGTAGGAATAGAATAGGTGACCTAGGATCTCTAAGACCTCTGTGAAGTTGAAATAATCCTTCAGGCTTACCATTTATAATAAGTAAGAATCTTATATTTGAGATGCAAAACTTTATCCAGCAAATTCATTTCTCTCCAAAGCCCATCTTTAATAAATTTTAGCCAGAAATTACAATTAACATGATCATAAGCCTTTTCAATAAATAGCTTGCATAGGATGCTTGGTTTATTCTGTTTTACTCTCTAGTCAACCATTTCATTAGCTGACAGAACAGCATCCATGATTTGCCTTCCTTTCAAGAATGTCATTTGATGTCCATCAACCAGCTTCCATATAACTATTTTCACTTATTATTATTAATCTTAGACTAAACATAGTTATTTGTATTCTTTTCTCCATTTGCGCCTTTTTCATTAAAGCACACACTTTATTTGCACTTTGCACTTAAAGCCCCAATAGACCTTAGAGTTTTTATTGCTTTTCACTTTTGGTAACACGGATCTGTAGTCATTCAACCTCCAATGTCCTTTTGCTAGTAAGCCTATGAGCAGAAGAAAACAAAAGCTAAATCCTAAACTATAGGTAATGATAAACTTCTTCTTGAAGTTCAAAATCCAATTTGAAGTCCAATATATCATCCAGAAACTGTAATTGTTTAGTTCTCTACATTTTTATGCCAATTCAAAATCAACATAAATCATTTATATTTCCGATAAATTGCTGATGTCAGGAAAATCAATGAAAAGAACTTGAAATAAAGAGAAAGAGGAGCTGATGAACTGGTTTTAGAGCAAAGTGCCTGGAGTCACTTAAACAGGCCATCAGAAAAATAAGTGACTAGAGATGGAATAACACCCTGTCCCCCCTCAAACCAGAAAAAGGTAAGGAAAGAAAAGGAAACCTATGTTTAGTAATACTAAGTCTGACGACCACTTAGGATGACGACAAAACCCAGAGAAACCGTCTGAGAAGTATCTGCTCAAGACCAAGAATGTATGCTTGAATGAAAAGCTACACAAGACACTCATTTTCTGTTTGGGTGGAGTTACAGAATATATGCATATCTTTTTCTTGATATTATACAAAGATGTAGATAGATATCAGATCTTTAGGATTTCCTATTCATTTCTTTCCTTATATAGATAGATATCAGATCTTTAGGATTTCCTATTTATTTCTTTCTTTAGTTAGCTTCTAATGTTATTGTATCTATACATGTTTAACTATTGAATAATATACAAGTCATTCTCTCCATACCTTATCAAATAACAGGTGGTTGTAGTGAAAAGGATGAAAAGAGGGTTGGGAATATCAAGTTTCAAGAATAAACCAGATAATAAAGGAATAAACTGAGATTTTGGACATTCAGCAGAGAGGAAAGTGTATTGACATGATGTAAGTTTGTGTATTGTTAGGAGGACTAAACTTTAAGCAAAGTTGGAGAACCTCATGGTGGCAGTTTTTGAGGAGGATAAGACATGAATGGGAAATTTTTTTTACCTATTGTCCAGTTTAAGGGTGAGCGGGTAGAAGATTGTTTTGGTGGAAGATAGACTGAGCAAAGGACTATTAATAATATGTAACCAGTTCATTCTCTAGTTTCTAAGAAGCATACCACAGTCCATACCTCTTTGAGGTTGTAAAGTGGCCAATTGTTTTAAATCCTGCAGTAACGAGAACCCAATGTTTTTTTTCTTTTGATTGGTGTAATGAGAACACACGATTCTGCACTAAACATTAGAATTTCTTTGCACCAATTCATGCACTTGTCGAATTTGAGATTGAAGTACTGGATACTTTGGTATAGAGAGCTTCTGCCAGTGGCATCTTTGTCTTACTTTAAGAAGTAAGATGTTTCATTAAAAGGAATCAAGAGGATGCAGTAGTACAAACATGAGTGCAAGAATAAAATGTCAGCTCTAATACATTAGTTCTATGCTAGAGATTAGGAGCTAACAAAGTCCAAAAACTGACTGATAACAGAATTGCAAGGATCGAGTGAACTCAGAGAATTCAGAAACTCTATAGAGGAATTCAGGGATAACAGCTCAAATAAATGGAAAGGAAAGAAGAGTTGAGGAAGAAGCAGCAGAATAGGAACTTGTAATACTTCTCATTCATGAATGTGAAGACTTGAATACAACCATTTATAGGGATCAACTAGGGTACCATTGGAATCCAAATTTTGTTATTGATTCTAACTAACTCTAACAGACTGACCAATTGGGTTAAGAGTAGACAAGTGACCCATCAACCAATCACACCTCATCGATCAACTCAACTTAATTCAACTCAGCTCAACTCAGAGTACTATCAGTGTGGGACCTATTTGGGAGTTTCTCTTATCCGATAATAATCACTTATGAGCTAGTGACTGTACAACAATCCCACTGATGTTGCCACAGCCGTTCCCTACTTGCCAAGTAAAGAACAACTCGAATCCATAATGGATCCGGACAATTAACCGATTAAGTCCTGTTGTTTCAGGACAATAAAAAGGGGACATGCCCGACTCTAACGGACTTAGTCCTCAACATAGGAACTTGTCCGACTTTAACGGACTCAGTCCACTAAATAGGAACTTGTCCGACTTTAACGGACTTAGTCCACTCCTACGCTTGGTGACTAGTTAATGGGTGCAAGTGGGACTTACTCTTACTTGTTTCGGTGCTCGATACTCCTCCCAAGACTCAATGCTCATAAGACTCTTCATCTCAATAAATCATCTCATTTAGTCTTGTGAGAAATAGGGGAAAATATATTATTGAATTGTGTATTTACATTGTTACATAAAGACCCTATTTATAGACACTACAATCTAATCCAAATTCAACTAGGATAGTGTAATCCTACTCCTATTCTAACTCTAACACCCCCCCTCAAGCTGGTGCATACAAATCATAAGCACCTAGCTTGTTACAGATATAATTAATACGAGGACTAGTGAGGGACTTGGTGAAGACATCTGCAAGCTAATCACTTGACTTCACAAACTTTGTAACAATGTCTTTTGAGAGTATTTTTTCTCTGACAAAGTGACAATCAATCTCAATGTGCTTGGTCCTTTCATGAAACACTGGATTTGACGCAATATGAAGGGCCGCTTGATTATCACACACAAGTTCCATCTGATCAACCTCTCCAAACTTTAGCTCCCTCAACAACTGTTTGACCCAGATAAGCTCGCAAGTTGCTGTAGCCATTGCTCGATATTCTGCCTCTGCACTCGACCGAGCAACCACACTCTGTTTCTTGCTCTTCCACGACACCAAATTACCTCCTACTAATACACAATATCCGGATGTAGACCGTCTATCAGAGGGTGATCCTGCCCAATCAGCATCTGTATATCCCGTGATATGCTCATGTCCTCGATCTTTGAAGAGTAGTCCTTTCCCAGGCACTGACTTTATATATCGAAAAATACGAACAACTGCATCCCAATGACTATCACAAGGGGAAG
The DNA here is from genome assembly GCA_029948455.1 of Solanum rostratum. Lineage (NCBI taxonomy): Eukaryota > Viridiplantae > Streptophyta > Magnoliopsida > Solanales > Solanaceae > Solanum > Solanum rostratum. The sequence continues at coordinate 54,197,077 of CM057053.1, forward strand.
TCATAAATTGACTTACAACACTCACAGGGAACGAAATGTCAGGTCTAGTCATTGTGAGATAATTTAACTTTCCCACTAGTCGTCTATACCTTTCAGGATTACTGAGTGGCTCCCCCTGTCCTGGAAGCAGTTTTACATTCGGATCCATAGGAGTGTCAATGGGTCTACATCCCATCATCCCTGTCTCCTCAAGAATGTCTAAAGCATATTTGCGTTGACAAATAACAATACCTGATCCAGACTGAGCAACCTCAATACCTAGAAAATACTTTAACCTCCCAAGGTCTTTAGTTTGGAAATGCTTAAAGAGATGTTGCTTCAAACTAGTAATACCATCTTCATCATTGCCAGTGATAACAATATCATCGACATAAACAACCAAATAAATACATAAATTTGCTGCAGAATGCCGATAAAATACAGAATGATCAGCTTCACTACGAGTCATGTCGAACCCCTGAATTACCGTGCTGAACTTGCCAAACCAGGCTCGAGGAGACTGTTTCAGACCATAGAGTGACTTGCGCAATCGGCATACAAGTCTACTAGACTCCCCTTGAGCAACAAAACCAGGTGGTTGCTCCATATAGACTTCTTCCGCAAGATCACCATGTAAAAAAGCATTCTTAACGTCCAACTGATGAAGAGGCCAACGACGAATGGCAGCCATAGATAGAAGAATACGGACAGATGCCATTTTAGCCACAGGAGCAAACGTATCACTGAAATCGAGCCCAAATATCTGAGTGTATCCTTTGGCAACAAGGCGAGCCTTAAGTCGATCAACCTGACCATCCGGACCAACTTTCACTGCATAAACCCTACGGCAACCAACAGTGGATTTACCTGCAGTAAGGGGGACAAGTTCCCAAGTACCACTCGTATGTAAAGCAGACATCTCATCAACCATAGCCTGCCTCCATCCCGAATGAGAAAGTGCTTCACGTGTAGTCTTAGGAATGGAAATAGAGGACAAAGACGATACAAAAGCATGATAGGATGATGTGAGACGATGATAACTCAAGAAAGTATAATGTGGGTTAGCATTTCGAGTGGACCATATACCTTTTTTAAGTGCACTCAGTTGGCTAGGAGTAGGCAAGGCCGCAGTAGGTGCAAGGTCTGGCGCATGACATGAATCATTTAGAATCAGTGTTGGGCGTGGACGACGATGATAAGTCAAGAGAGGTGGAGGTGTGGTGGATTTTGTTAGAGGTGGCACTATTATTGGAGGTTCCTCAAAATTCGGTACAGGTAGGACTTGAGGTAGAGGTAAGACCTCAGAGAGATTAGGACCATCAGATGATGTATAGTAAGGTTGAGATTCAAAGAATGTGACATCAGCTGACATAAGATATCGATTAAGGTCAGGGGAATAACAACGATACCCTTTTTGAACGCGAGAGTAACCAAGAAAGACACATTTGAGAGCACGAGGGGCTAATTTATCTTTCCCTGGAGCGAAGTTATGAACAAAGCATGTACTCCCGAAGACACGAGGAGGTATAGGATGGAGATGTGACAAAGGGAACAGTATGGAATGTGGAACCTGATTCTGAATAGAAGATGAGGGCATTCTATTAATTAAATAACAAGAGGCAAGAACAGCATCGCCCCAAAAACGGAGCGAAACATGGGACTCAATGAGAAGAGTGCGAGCAGTTTCAATAAGATGCCTATTCTTTCGTTCTGCTACACCATTCTGCTGAGGGGTGTATGGACAAGATGTCTGGTGAATAATTCCTTGGTGAGTCACAAACTCCTGAAATTGGGAGGACATGTATTCTAAGGCATTATCACTACGAAGAGTACGAATAGAAACACCAAACTGGTTTTGTATTTCAGCAAAAAAACTTTTAAATATAGAAAATAACTCTGAACGATCTTTCATTAAGAAAACCCAAGTACATCTTGAATAGTCATCAATGAAACTAACAAAATAACGAAAGCCTAAGGTTGAACTAACACGACTAGGACCCCATATATCAGAATGAACTAAAGAAAAAACAGACTCAGAATGACCCTCAGTACTACGTGAAAATGTAGCACGAGTGTGTTTCCCAAGTTGACACGACTCACAATCTAATGAGGATAAACTGGACAAACTAGGCACCATCCGTTGCAGTTTAGATAGACTAGGATGCCCCAAACGTTTGTGAATTAGGTCTGGAGTATCTGTGACGGAGCATGCTGTGAAGGAATTGGAAGAGGTAAGATAGTAAAGGCCTTGTGATTCATGTCCTGTGCCAATCGTCTGTCCCGTACTGCGGTCCTGCATAAGGAAAAAATCATCAAAAAAATAAATGCCACAATGTAAGTCCCGCGTCAAACGACTAACAAATGCCAAATTAAAAGGAGAAGTAGGAACATAAAGAACAGAATCTAAGGGGACAGAAGGTAAAGGTTGGGCTTTTCCAATCCCTTTAGGTTTGGTCTGGATCCCATTGGCCAAAGTAATAGCAGGAAGGGATTGTGAGTAAACAAGATCAGACAAAAGTGTTTTGTTACCAGAAATATGATCAGAAGCACCTGAGTCCATAACCCATGGTCCAAGAGGACTAGACTGTGAAACACAAGCAAAAGGATTACCCGCAACAGGAACAATGGGTTGAGAAGTTGATGCTGCTTGTGGAGGCAGTTGCTGACGTGCTCGATACTGAAGGAACTCATCATATTCAGCCTGAGCAATATGAGCATTATTAGATGATCGGTCAGGTGGAGCAACGGAAACAGTAGGAGGAGCAACAGGTTGCTTATTTGCTCGATTTCGAAGGGATTCATTATATTCCTTTATAACAATAGGATCATAACTGGGGGGTGGACCATGCAAAGTATAACATATGTCACGAGTGTGTCCAGACTTGTGACAATAACTACATTTAGAGCGAGATCTTCCAGAACGGCCTCCTCCCCGTCGGTTCTCCATAGTAGAACTCTGTTTATCAATAGTTTGAGATGCAAGAATAGATGAGTCAATGGTGGGTGATGAAACTACTTTATGGTTGGGCGGCGCAGCAAGACGAAGTAAACGAGAGAATAATTCATCCATTGTAGGAATGGTGGGACTAGCTAAGATCTGGTCGTGCACAGAATCATGATCAGCAGGAAGTCCAGCAAGTGTAAGGACTAAAAACAATGTTTGTCTGTGCTCTTGTTGTGTTGTGACGTTCGTTGTGACTGGCATCAACGTTTCAAATTCCTCCATGACTGCTTGCACTTGTCCCAAGTATGTAGACATATCAGATTCATGTTTTTTTAAGGTGGTCATTCGAGACACCACATCATAAAATCGAGATATGTCATTAGTATATAAAGCACAAGCCTTTTCCCAAACTGAATAACATGTCTGGAATGGGCGAAATAAGGGCATCAACTTGGAATCAATAGAACGCCATAGGAGACTACACAATTGAGCATCAACCCTCTCCCATTGTGCTTTGGCTGTGGAAGATTCCTCAGTAGCCTTTTGCTTTGCATCCACCACACAAGCATTGGTTGTTAAGTGATCGTGAACACCTTGACCTTTACACCATAATTCAACTGAGGAAGCCCATGCTAAGTAGTTGGAACTACCCATTAATGGTTCTGAAGTAATCATAGGATGAGAACTTCCTACTCCTGTACTTTTGGAGCCAAACATATCAACCCCAAAAGACATCCTTTGGAATAAAAAGAAAAAATTGTTTAAATAAAGAAAAAAAGGAGATGGGTCTGCCTCAGAATGCTGAGGCGACCTCACTGAGGCAAAGAAAAGTGGAAAAAACAAGCCGGAACAGTGAAAAAGTTGCCGGAAAAGGTCGAAAGTCGCCGGAACCCTAATTTCAGAGGTCGGAATCAGAAAAAAATTGCATGGGCAGCCTCGGTATGGAGAGGCGACCCAGCTGGAAAAAAAAATTGTTGCCGGAAAGTGGTTGGAGCAAGCCGCACGCGCCAGCGCGTGGCCAGATCTCGCCAGAAAACCAGCAAATTCAGGCGGCGCGTGCAGGCGCGTGCAGGGTCATTTTCCGGTGGGTCTGACCTCGCTGTGGTCGCCGGAGGGTGAGGGACAAGGTGGTGGTGTTGATTTTCACACAACACTGACAAAAAAATATTCTGACACAAATCAGTGATCCATACCGGAAAGTTTCTCACCGATGCTCTGATACCATGTGAGAAATAGGGGAAAATATATTATTGAATTGTGTATTTACATTGTTACATAAAGACCCTATTTATAGACACTACAATCTAATCCAAATTCAACTAGGATAGTGTAATCCTACTCCTATTCTAACTCTAACAAGTCTCATAGAGACTCTCATTATCTCAGTAACTCAAACTCTAAAGTCCTCTATTGCTTTCAGGGACTTTAACTCATCTTAATCAATAGCTCAAGGCTTAGAACAATCATTAAGAGGAAGTAAATTAGACGAACTCTCTAGAGTTCAATTATGAATACGCATGGGACCATCAAGCTCTATTAACTCATCATCATGCTCACATCACAATCACAATCAGCATACTCAACTCAAGGCTCTAGACTCAATCCCTAGGTTCATTCATGCAGTCTTCATAAAATAACATATAGGGTTTATACGATAACTCATGTAAAAGCATCAAATCAGTAAACCAAGTTTGATGATCATCAACATGTGAAAGTACATAAAAATATATATATAATTTACAAGAAAATATTCAAGAAACATGTATGTAGACTCATTATACTCTCAACTCCTCTATTACCATCAATGGGGGCACATGAAAGAACAATTACATGCTTTAGTTTAGCCTTACATACCTGGAATGAAGGTAGACAATCAACTTGGCACGAATCCGGCTTGAACTCCTCGAATCCTCGCTCTTCTCTCTTCTCTTTAGCCCTAGGTCTTTTCTAAGGGCTTAGGAATGAGGATTAAAACCCTTTTACGCTCAAAACGACCCATTTAGATCGTGTTTTAAGTTTAGGAGGGGTTGGGAAAGGCTTGGAATGCCCCTCACGAAATTGAAAAAAAACAGTTCGCTTCGGGAACACATGGTCCGCGGTGCGGACTTGTGCAAATTTCGGGGTTTTTCGTTGAAAGTTCTCCGATCGAGTTTTCTAATCCCTTAGAAGATATTTGGACCAAATCTAAGTGTAAGTCCGCGTCAGGTGCGCGTCGCACACCTGTCACGCACTTATTCTGAAAATCATTTTGGCATCGAAAAATTATCTTTTGATCCGATTGCTCTAAAAATCAACCAAGACCACTTTCTCGCTTAATTTTTCATGTTAATCGCATATCCAGCCTCGGATTTGTCATCGGAGCATGTGAAGATGCGTTATGCGCACATCTCTCTTCTAGGGGTATTTTGATAATTTTACCGAATGTTACAACTACCAAAGCCCTTTTAATCTCCATGACATGTTGTCCATCAAGTTTTATTACCTTGTTGTCATCTACAACCATTTCTAAGCGAATTTTTCCTGCAAGTGATTCAACTCCAATGCTCCACACTCATCTAACTCATGTTTCTTTTAGCTTTTCTCCCATCAATTTAAAAGAATGCTCATCATACAGAGTGTTGTTGAATTCAACCACATGCATAACCTCATCCCACAGATCTGATACCATTGTTACCAATGATAGAAAACCATCAATCCACACTTTTGCTATTTCTTCTGCAATTAGTATTGGTCTTTCCTCCGTTATCAGAAAGACTGATTTCACAATCTCTTCACATGGTCAGGTCTTCTTATCACTCTCCAAGTTTAACCATAAATTGCAGGAAGTCATAACCTTGGAAGAATTTTACCAGAACGAGCTTGCCATACGAGCACTTCCTCCCAAGCATCTCTTGAATAAACAACACAAGTTCTACTGTTAATTGCATTTAGTTTGATCAGATTTGAGTTCAGAGAATTGATGTTGGTCTTTATCATCAACAAGCTTATCCAATTCCCATTGCTTTTCACCAACTCTATTATGCTTCTCCTTCTTATTATCCAAAATCACATTCTCATAATCCAACAGGTAAACATTACAAGAAATTCACATTAAAATAACCAACAAGAATAGGGCACCAAGAAACCAAATGTACAAAATCAGATATCACATTATTCCTTTCCATCCCATTTCTCTCAGGCATTTGATCGAACATGTAAGGTGTGGCTACGCCTCTTCCAAATTTAGAGTAAAAATCACCTTCATTTTCCATAAAAAGTGTGGCAAGTAAACATGTCTTCGAGAAGTTCAGATTTTGTTGCTTAAGAATTTGTATCCAGAGAAGAATTTTCAGCATATTCATCAAATTGTGTTTGAGATAGTTCCTTCTGTTGCTGTTTCAAGCTCCATCTATACAAAAATACCAGTGTACGTTTCAAGCATTCTTCCATATTTTGGAGTTCAACTTCAATGTTGAGGAAATGACTTATAAGTGTTGACATCCTTCTATGGTCCAAGAACCGTAAGGCTCTGATAACACTGATAGCAGAATCCGAGGGACCGAGTGAAATCCGAGAATTCAGAAGCTGCCCAAGAACTCTAGATGGGAGCTCAAGGTTAACAGATCAAATAATGGAAGGGAAAGAAGAGTTGAAGAAGAAGTAGAAGAGGAACTCCTAATACTTTTCATTCATGAAAGACTTGAATACAACCATTAATAAGGATTGACAAGTGTACCATTGGAATCCAAATTTTGTTGTTGATTCTAACTAACTCTAACAGACTAGCCAATTGGATTAACCAACTAATCTGAGATATACGTATCACTGATTAGCACTAATTTCAGGGATTAGATTGTTCCAGCAAAATGAGTTAAGAAGACAACTTGGACTGATCTGGCAGTAAGAAAGAAGAACGAAAGTAGCCTTCAAGCAACCTCTTTGCTGTTGCGCGTTTGGAGTTAAAGTTCCATCAGAACATTTGTGGTTTCTTTCTGTCTAAATAATAACGGCTAGCAGATATATTCCTTCTAGGTATCTTATTACTTGTAGGACTCTTTAAATTAAATTTGTACTTATCAGCTTTCTTATCTTTAGGATTGTAACTACGTAGATTTCTCTAAGTTGTAATTTATTTTCAGCCTTGTATGTAATACACTGGCTATATAAGAGCCAACACAGCAATCAATAAAATATATGCGTTCATCTGCAACAACCTGATCTCTTTCTCTTTATGGTATTCAGAGCCTTATTGCTTTAAAGAGCTTCATCCTTTTCTTTTTCCTCCTCCCAGCCCACCCAACTCAAGCCTAATGGCCTCCAATACAAGTGTCGTCAATGCTGACAACATCTCCAGTTCAAACACCGTTGTCCAATTCAATCCAGTTACTCAACTCCCAATCAAACTTGTCGGTAGCCATAACTTTTCGCTGTGGAAGGCTCAGGTGTCCATGCTTATGCATGGACACAACCTCTTTGGACATCTTGATGGATCGATCTGAGCTACTTCTAGAACCATCTCTGAAAACAACCTCACAGTATCCAATCCTGCTTATATTTCCTGGTTTCAACAAGATCAGCTTATACAAAATGCTATCTTGGCAACTGTGGATGCGACCATTGACAGTACAGTCGCTTCTGCTCCAAATTCCAAAGCTGCTTGGGATGCCTTGCATACTGCTTATGCAAATTAATCTCAAACGCGTATCTTTAGTCTTAGAGACCACCTAGCCCGCCTCTCCAAAGACTCTCGTCCTGTTGCAGACTATCTCCATCAAGTTCGGTCTCTTTGTGATGAACTTGCCGCAACCGGTTCCCCCGTTTCCAATGAAGAACTCATTGTCAAGATTCTCACTGGCCTCAGATCTGAATTTCTAGAACTCTCAGCCGCTATCTGCGCTCGAGATTCTATAATTCCCTATGAAGAACTATATGAAAAGCCCCTTGATCATGAGATTTTTCTTCAGCATGAGGAAGCCAAAAAGACACCTTCTGTTCCAATCACTGCCAACAATGCTTAAGGGACTTCTTCAGTTCCTACCCGTAGGCTCTACTAATAATCAAAACGATAATCGACGATCAAATGCGCAAAATCAACAAAATCCTAATCCATCCCAGCGCAACGATCAACAAGAGCAGTCTCCCAGCAACAACCTTTACTGCCAACTCTGTGATCGAAGAGGTCATATTGCTCGTGTTTACCGAACATGCTCTCACAATCATCTTCAAGCGTGTGCCAATTATGCAGCACATCTCCAAAACCAGTCAGCTCCATGGATCGTTGATAGTGGTGCAACCCACCATATTGCCTAAGAGGCTCAAAATCTAACCACTATGCAAGACTACCACGGCTCGGAGGAGATCGTCATAGGTAATGGTAATACCATTCCAATCTCTCATACTGGTAATGTGAACTTTAATGCATCAAATCATCAATTCCAGCTTCAACATATTCTTTGCTCTCCAGCTATTAAAATTAATCTAATATCTATCTCTAAGTTTTGTCAAGATAATAACTCCTCTATGAATTTTTTTCCTTTCTCTTACCTTGTGAAGGATCTGACTACGGGGGCGCCATTGGCTCGCGGATGGAATAAAAATGGGCTGTATGAGTGGCCACCGGGGGATGTTGATGGTCCGCTGAAATGCAAAGTCACTGTTTCATACAACCTATGGCATCGACGATTAGGCCACCCTAATCGTCAAGTTCTAAATAAGTTTTTGCGTGACTTCTCCATTCCAGTAGTTGGTTCCAAAACCAATACTGTTTGTCATTCATGTTATTCTAATAAAAGCCATAGGATGCCTTTTTCTAAAAGTTCTTTGAATAGTGCCAAACCATTAAATTTACTTTCATGGTGACTTGTGAGGGTCGTCTCCAGTTTTATCGATTGACAAAAAATGATACAATGTTTATTTGTTGATCAATTTTCAAGACATATCTGGTTGTTAACACTAAAAACTAAAACAAAAGTTCTAGATATTTTCAAAAGTTTACATCCCATGCTAGAAAAACATTTCAATACAAAAAATTTATCCTTTTACACTGGATGGTGGTGATGAGTTTCAAAAATTAGATTCCTATCTAAAAACACATGGAATTGAACACTTAGTGCCCCTCCCCAATACACACCACAAAGGGTAGCCTTAGTTGAACACCGACATCGTCATGTCATCGAGACAGCCCGCACCTTATTACACCAAGCATCCTTACCTTCAATGTTTTGGAGTTATGCTTGTCAACAATCTGTTTATTTGATCAATAGGATGACTACACCAAATCTACAAAATAAATCACCTTTTGAAATCCTATTTCAGACTATGCCTAATTATGATTCCTTCAAAGTTTTTGGATGCTTGTGCTACCCATGGCTCAAACCATATTCCACTAATAAATTGGAACCTCGATCCACACCATGTGTTTATTTAGGTTTTTCTAATAAATATTATAGCCATCAGTGTTTTGACCCAGTTAATTCCAAATTATATTTATCCAGGAATGTAATCTTTTTGGAAGACAATTTTCCTTTACGAAATATTTTTTCAAGGTTTAATAATAAAGTTAATGTTTCTTCAGATAATATTTCGATTGAACGACAAGCCAAGGAGGACGGTAATTTAATTTCACATCCCTCTTATCAACTCCCTCTACCAGTAACTATGTTGCCAACGGTCCCTCAACACCTGCAAGCTATCTCCTCTGTTCCAAATGGTGTCTCTCCACAGTCAGGTAACATTCCTTCTCATGTCTCAACTTCCACATCTTCACCCTCTACACAAGTTCCACAAGAACAAAGAACAAATCCTTCACCAACACCTCAACCATTGCCCTCACGACCAATTATCACATATCATAGACGAGAAAGACCACCCATTCCTAGCCAAACTCTAAATCCTCCAAATTCATCTGCTTCGGCAAAATCAGCCACATATGGCTTCCTCTCCCCTCCACCAACAGCTCCTATGCAACCTGACCCACCAACCCAGCCACGGCCAAACCATCCAGCCACCAAAGTACACCCAATGACTACCGGATCACAGACTCGTAGCCTTAAACCTCGACAATTTCTCACAACTACTACACTGTCTCCAAAAATCCCCACCACTCATAAGCAAGCCAAGCTAATTCCCCAATGGAAAGTAGCAATGCAAGCAGAATTTGATGCTCTTGTTCGCAACCATACTTGGGATTTCGTTCCATGTGACTCTTCCAAAAACGTGATAGATTGTAAGTGGTTATTTCGAGTTAAATACAAATTTGATGGTTCTGTTGATAAATACAAGGCTTGTTTGGTGGCTAAGGGGTTTACACAACGCCATGGACTTGATTATCATTCCACTTTTAGTCCAGTAGTCAAGCCTGCCACTGTCCGCTTGTCCTGACTATCGCCACTCAACTTGATTGGCTTGTTCATCAATTGGATGTTAACAATGCCTTTTTGCAAGGTCATCTTACTAAAGAAGTATACATGCGACAACCACCAGGATTTGAAAACTCTGGGAATCCTACCCATGTATGTCGTCTTCAGAAGGCAATTTATGGTCTCAAACAGGCCCCTTGTGCTTGGTACACTGAACTCAAAAATTATCTCCTTACTTTGGGTTTTGTTAAATCACTTTCTGATTCCTCGCTCTTCATTATGCATAAAACTGGATTTACTGTGTATATTTTAGCTTATATGGATGAATCATAGTGACTAGTAATCACCAGAAATGTGTTCATTAAGTCATTGAGGCTCTTTCTCACCGGTTTTCATAGAAGGACTTAGGGCCTCTTCATTACTTTCTTGGTATTGAGGTGATTCGTTCTTCTACTAGTCTTCTTCTTTCTCAACAGAAGTACACGATGGATCTCCTACATGAGGAAGCTATGGATAATTATAAAGGTGTTTCCACACCTATGACATCGGCTATTGTTTTTGATCCCTCATCTGATGATCATCTAACTCAGGTAAGAACGGTGGGAGGAGACTCAGAGTATTTTCCTGTTGAGATGGGACTCCATCAAGGATCTACCTTGAGCCCTTTCCTGTTTTCCCTAGTGATGGATGAGCTGACGCGATCTATCCAAGAGGAGATTCTATGGTGTATGTTATTTGCAGATGACATAGTACTGATTGATGAGACTCGGACTAGAGTTAATGATAGGTTGGAGGCTTGGAGACACGCCTTGGAGTCCAAAGGATTCAAACTGAGCAGGACCAAAACAGAATACATGGATTGCAAATTCAGTGTTGCAAGGAATGAAGCAGACTTTGATTTGAAGCTGGCCACTCAACCTATCCCCAAGAGGAAAAACTTTAAATATCTGAGGTCTATCATCCAGAATAGTGGTGATATCGACGATGATGTCACACATCGTATTGGGGCAGCTTGGACTAAATGGAGGCTTACCTCGGGAGTATTGTGTGGCAAGAAGATACCACCCAAACTCAAAGGTAAGTTTTAGACAATGGTGGTTAGACCATCGTTGTTGTATGGGCGGAGTGTTGGCCAATAAAGAATGCACATGTTCAGAAAATGCATGTCGCAGAGATGAGGATGTTGAGATGGATGTGTGGTCACAGAAGGAGATATAAGATTAAGAATGAGATCATTCGGGAGAAGCTAGAGGTGGCACCGGTGGCTGATAAGATGAGGGAAGCGAGACTGCAATGGTTTGGACATGCGCGGAGACAAAGTACTAATGCGCCTGTTAGGAGGTGCGAGAGGTTGGTTTTGGGAGATACACGGAGAGGTAGAGGTAGACCAAAGAAGTATTGGAGGGAGGTGATCAGACAAGATATGGCAAATCTAGATCTAACCGAGGACATGACCTTAGACAGAAAGGTGTGGAGGTCGCAAATTAGAGTAGCAAGTTAATTGGTTGGTAGGGTTAGGTGCATGGGTGATCTCGAGGTTTAGCAAGGTAGCAGGGGTAGGCGTGATTGATGTCACTATCTGTCGTATGTGTGTTGAATTTATCGTATTTACATATTGACATGTGCTTTTCGTACATAGCCACTCTTTTTATTTCGATTCTAGTTCTATTTCTCCCTCTGTTCCCTTTCCTTCCCTTTGCAATATCTAGTTTATTCTGCTTATGGGTCGTTAAGTCGAGGGTTCCCAGGAAACAGCCTCTCTACTTCTATTTAAATACGAGGTAGTGGGAAGGTCTGCGTACATTTCTACCCTCCCCAGACCCCACTTGTGGGATTCAACTGGGTATGTTGTTGTTGTTGTTGTTTATCTGATGATCATCTAGTTGATGGTTCCTTATATCGTCACATCATTGGTAAACAATTACCTTTCCTTCACCCGGCCAGACATAGCTTTTGCTATCAGCAAGTTGTCACAAGCTATGCATTAGCCATTTATGTCTCATTGGGTTGCTCTTAAACGACTTCTCCGCTATCTCCTTTCAACTACCTCCTTTGGTGTACTCATTGCCAAGGAAATTGATCGTAGGTTGCTTGCATACTCTGACTCAGACTGGGCAGGGGATCCTCAAGATCGGACATCCACCACTGGTTATGTTATTTATCTTGGACGTTCTCCGATTTCATGGTCTTCAAAGAAGCAGCATTCAATATCTCGTTCTTCTACAGAGGCAGAGTATCAGGCAGTGGTTGTTACTACTTCTGAAACTAACTGGCTAACCCCTCTTCTTCAGGAGCTTCGATTTCCTTTGACTGTTATTCCAAGAATTCTCTGTGACAATATTGGCACCACTTATATCGGTAAATCTTGTTTTCCATAGCCGTATGAAGCATGTGGCCATCGACTTCCATTTTGTTCGTGAGCAAGTTGAACGCAAACAGCTTGAAGTTGCCATTTACATGCTGCTGATCAAATTGCAGTTCTCACAAAACCTCTTCCGCGTGCACTTTTCAGCAACCTTTTCTCCAAGTTGGGCATAGTAGACCTCGACACCAACTTGTGTGGGCGTAATAACGGCTAGCAAATATATTCCTTCTAGAACTTTTATTACTTGTAGGACTCTTAAAATTAAATTTGTACTTATCAGCTTTCTTATCTTTAGGATTGTAATTACATAGGTTTCTCTAAGTTGTTATTTATTTTCAGCCTTGTATGTAATACACTGGCTATATAAGAGCCAACACAGCAATCAATAAAATATATACGTTTATCTGCTACAAGCTGCTCTCTTTCTCTTCACCAAACACATAGAAAAATAGTAGCAGGGATCATTATCCAGATCTTCTTGATGGTTCTGTCAACATTCCATGAGCACCAGCTTTCATAGGCATCTTTTACCTTAAGAGGCATGACCCAATTGAGTCCTAAACCCAAACAGAACATATTCCATCGATCATTAGCAACTGCACAATGAAGAAATAGGTGGCCGATACTCCATGAGTTGTTGGAGCACATGTAGCATCTGTTTTCTTCTTCTGCTAAGGTTGTCCTGGGTCAGGCAAACTTCACTTGGGACTATCCAGCCAAATATATCATCTTTGTTGGCAGATTGGTCTTCCAGTTCAGTTTCCAAGGTCAAAACTCTGTAATTTGATCTGTGCAAAGAGGTAGGAGTAGCCAGCTTTACAGTTGTATATCCTCCTTTTTGTTTCACTCCAGGCAAGTCTATCTTCCGCTTCTGGAGAAGCAAATCTAGTGTTGTAGTATCTTAATTTTCCCAGTATATCAAGAAGATCTAACTTTCAGTCATGTACATTCCTATCTTAATCTTCCCAGTACGTCAAGAAGATCTTCAAACTTTCAGTCATGTACATTCCTTCTCAAATTTGGGGCCCAAGTGCTGCCACTTCTGTTCACAGAAATAGTTGAATCTGCTTTAGTGACTATCTGGTAAAAAATTCAAATGAATCTCCTTCAGTGAGGCATTATCCAGCCACTTATCCTTCCAAAACCTGATGTGAGTTTCATTTCCAGCTATAAAGCTGATCTTTTGAGAGAACTAACTCCAAAATGTGCTTTTATACTTCCAGGTCTTACACCATGAGGGAACTAGGTGTTTTAGTACACCAGTGGTCCTATCCACCATATTTTGCCTTGATCACATTTTTCCAGAGCCCAGGTTGACGTGAACAATATCTCCACAGCAATTTTATCGGCATGCTGGGCTCTCACCCCCAAGTCACCCTTGGGGTTTGGTTGAGCGATTTTTCCCCTTTAATCAGATGAAATTTGTGACTTTACCATCTCAAAAAACAATTGTGACTTTGGCTATCACCTACCGTAGGAAGGTCCTGATTTTGTTCAGCAGATACATACCTTTGACAGGGAATTTTTTCAGGTCGTTAGGAGTCTGACAACAGAGAACTTCCTTGAGGAATAATATAGAACATATCTGCAGAAGCTACGTAGTTATCACTATTGACAAGTGAGAACATCCATAAGAGGAAATAGATATATGTGAATGGGTGCCTCTTCTATTAGAAGGCAAAGGCCATGATCAAGTAAATTTCTGATGTTCATTGATTGGGTAGTTAATTCGGTGAGCCATCATCACTTAGAAAGTTACAACAGGAATGGAAACTGGGCTTCAATGAGAGATAGAGGAAATCTACAAAAAGTAATTCCACAGCGTCTTTCTGGTACTTGTGAACTGAACAGAAAGCATCCAGGCAGAGAAGATGACCATTACAAGATACTTAGATTGGTTTGTTTAACATTTTATTTTTCACGCAGTGAGCAATTATCTGTTGCAGATGATGACATTTTGAATCTTTCCGGATAATTCTCACATGTACAGATTTTTGATATATAAGTGTAGAAGTTATTTGATAGGAAGTCTTGACTTTATTTGACTATTCCGGTTCGTTGTTTTCTTGACTGTTTTTATATAGTTGGTTAGTAGTATACCTTATTTGTATTATTTACATCTTTGGGTGGCGGTGTGTGGCCGTTATTCTTACTTAGCATACTTTAATTTAGTAGTTTATTACTTTAAGTTTAGTGACGTCAGGATTGAATGATAGACTAGGGTCATGTCGTCGGTTGGGAGTGGGGGCAGGGGTAAGGGGTAGAGGTGGTGAGAGGATAACGGGCCTATGTAAGTTAAAGATAGCGTCGTGGAATATAGGATCACTAACAGGGAAATCCATAAAGCTAGTAAAATGTCTTAAGAGGAGACATATTAATATAGCGTGTGTTCAGAAGACCAGATGGGTAGGTACCAAAGCGCGCGAAGTGGATGGGTTTAAGTTATAGTATTCAGGAGGTTCTAGGGATAGAAATGGTGTAGGTATCTTAGTAGACGAAGACCTTAGGGATTATGTGGTTGAGGTTAGGAGGGTTAATGATAGGATGATGTTCATCAAACTCGTGGTTGGGAGGCACATAGTGAACGTGGGAAGTGTTTATGCGCCCCAAGTAGGCCTAGATGAGGAAGTCAAAAGGCTCTTTTGGGAAGATTTGGATGAGGTTGTGCGAGGCATGCCGGAGGCAGAAAAAATCTTCATTGGGGACGACTTCAATGGGCATATCGGGGCAAACACTAGCGGGTTTGAAGATGTTCATGGAGGCTTCGGTTTTAGGGATAGGAATGGAGGCGGGACGTCTCTCTTGGATTTTGCTAAAGCCTTTGAGTTAGTTATTGCTAACTCGTGTTTTCCCAAAAGGGAAAACCACTTGATCACCTTCCGTAGTATGGTAGCTAAAACGCAGATAGACTACCTACTTCTCCGGAAGGGCGATAGAAGTCTATGTAAGGATTGCAAGGTTATTCCGAGTGAAAACATTTCCACTCAACATAGGCTTCTAGTGATGAATTTGGAGATTAAGAGAGGAAAGAAGAAGGTTATTTATCCCCAACCGAGAATTAGGTGGGGATGCCTAAATCCCACCCTTTCCTGAGAGATCGAAGAAAAGTTGAGAGACCTAGAGGCTTGGAGTAGCGGCGGAAATGTGAACAATATGTGGGACACTACTGTTGGCTGCATTAGAAAGGTAGCTACGGAGGTACTAGGGGTTTCGAGAGGGGTCTTTGGTGGACGGCAGGGTGACTGGTGGTGGAATGAGGAACTTCAGACTAAAGGGAAAGATAAGAAGGTTGCCTACACAAAGTGTTTGGAGTGTAGGGATGAAGATGAAAAGCGAACACTTAAGGAGGCTTATAAGACAGCTAAGTCAAAAGCAAAGATAGCGGTGACAAGTGCTAAGACTGCAGCATTTGAGCACCTGTATGAGGAGCTAAGTGATAAGGGGGGACAAGAGATTGTATAGGCTCGCTAAAGTGAGAGAAAGGAAAGCTCGCGACTTGGACCAAGTGAAGTGCATCAAGGATGAGGGGGATGAGGTGTTGGTGGATGACACCTCCATTAAATTAAGGGGGCAAGCTTACTTTCATAAACTCTTAAATGAGAAAGGAGATAGAAATATTGAGTTGGGGGAGTTGGCACGCTCTGAAAGTCATCATGACTTGGGTCATTGTAAGCGGTTTAGAGTTGAGGAGGTTAGAAGGGCTATTAGTAGGATGAAGAGAGGGAGGGCGATTGGTCCAGATGAAATCCCAGTAGATTTTTGGAAGAACATGGTCAAGGATGCATAGAGTGGTTGACTAGACTGTTCAATGTTATTATGAAGACTGTCAAGATGCCTGATGAATGGAGGAGTACGATGGTGCCGTTGTACAAGAACAAAGGGGATATTCAAAATTGTAACAACTACAGGGGTATCAAGTTGTTAAGTCACACTATGAAGGTTTGGGAGAGAGTGGTGGAGATGAGGGTAAGAAGAGTAGTGTCTATTTCGGAAAATCAGTTTGGTTTCATGCCGGGGCGGTCGACTACTGAAGCAATCCATCTTGTCCGGAGATTAGTGGAAAAGTATAGGGAAAGAAAGAAGGACCTTCATATGGTGTTCATTGATCTTGAGAATGCCTATGACAAAGTTCCAAGGGATGTCTTATGGAGGCGTCTAGAGGTGAAAGGTGTCCCAATGGCATATATCAGGGCGATAAAGGATATGTACGACGGAGCCAAGACTCGGATAAGAACGGTGGGAGGAGACTCAGAGTATTTTCCTGTTGAGATGGGACTCCATCAAGGATCGGTGTTAAGCCCTTTCCTATTTGCCCTAGTGATGGATTCGCGTCATTTGAAGCTGGCCACTCAACCTATACCCAAGAGGGAAAACTTTAAATATCTAGGGTCTATCATCCAGAGTAGTGGTGATATCGACGATGATGTCACACATCGTATTGGGGCAGCTTGGACTAAATAGAGGCTTGCCTTGGGAGTGTTGTGTGACAAGAAGATACCACCTAAACTCAAAGGTAAGTTTTATAGAATGGCGGTTAGACCGTCTTTGTTGTATGGGGTGGAGTGTTGGCCAATAAAGAATGCACATGTTCAGAAGATGCATGTCACAGAGATGAGGATGTTGAGATGGATGTGTGGTCACACAAGGAGGGATAAGATTAAGAATGAGATCATTTGGGAGAAGCTGGAGGTGGCACCGGTGGCTAATAAGATGAGGGAAGCCAGACTGCGATGGTTTGGACATATGCGGAGACGGAGTACCGATGCGCCGGTTGGGAGGTGCGAGAGGTTGGTTTTGGGAGCTACACGGAGAGGTAGAGTCGTAGAGATAGACCGAAGAAGTATTGGGGGGAGGTGATTAGACAAGATATGGCGAATTTGGATCTAACCGACATGACCTTAAATAGGAAAGAGTGGAGGTCGCGAATTAGAGTAGCAGGCTAATTGGTTGGTAGGGTTAGGTGGATGGGTGCTCTAGAGGTTTAGTGAGGTAGCAAGGGTAGGCGAGATTGATGTTTATCGAATGTGTGTTGATTTTATCGTATTTACATATTGACATGTACTTTTCGTAGATAGTCGCTCCACTTATTTCGATTTTTTAGTTTTATTTCCCCTTCTATTCCCTTTGCAATATCTAGTTATTCAACTTATGGGTTGTTGAGTCGAGGGTTCACAAGGAACAACCTCTCTACTTCTATTACGAGGTAGTGGGAAGGTCTGCGTACATTTCTACCCTCCCCAGACCCCACTTGTGGGATTCAACTGGGTATGTTGTTGTTTAGTCACTATCCCAACAGAATTTGGAGACAAACCCCGGAGTCTAAAGGTTTTGGGTTAAGCAGGACTAAAATAGAGTACCTTGTACAAGTAGTCAAGTACAGTGACGCAACTCATGAGGCAGAGATGGAAGTGAGGATCGATACAAAGCCATACCCAAGGCAAGAAGTTTCAAGTACCTTGGGTTAATCCAAGACAATAGGGAGATTGATGATGATGCCGCACACCGCATTATTGCAGGGTGCACGAAATGGAAGCTCGCATCTGGAGTACTTAGCAATAAGAATGTGTCCCGAAGACTTAAAGGTGAGTTCTATAGTGGTTGTTAGACCAACATTGTTGTACGGGGTAGAATGTTAGTTGGTCAAGAAAGCTCATGTCCAAAAGATGAAGGTAGTAACAATGAGAACGCTCAAATGGATTTGTGGGCGTACACGAAGAGATATGATCGGGAATGATGTTACTTGGGACAAAGTTAAAATGACCTCCATGGCGGATAAGATGAGCGAAAAGAGACTGAGGTGTTTTAGGCATGTGAAGAAGAGGTATGAGAGGTTGGCTGTAGCAGGAGTTAAGAGAGGCAAAGGTAGGACAACAAAGAATTGGGAGGAGGTGATTAGACATGACTTAGCACAACTTTAGCTTACTAAGGACCTGAACCTAGATAGTAAGATATGGAGGTCAAGGGTTAGGGTAGAAGGATACTTGGTAGTTGGGTGTTGTCGCACTTTTTGTGGGAGAGTAAAGGGCTAGCTTCCTTTTCCACTCTCATTATTGGTGGCAGTACTTAGTAATTGCGTAATCACACATTCTTCTACGTGTGGTATTATTTATCACTTCATTTGCCTTGTATCGTGCTAATTGGTTGTTCTATTTTTCTTGCAATCCTGCTTCAATGACATTCCTTTTGAGCTGAGGGTCTATCGAAAACGACGTCTCTAATTCACAAAGGTAGAAGTAAGGTCCGGATAAATCCTACCCTATTAAGACACCCCTTGTGAGATTACACCGATATGTTGTCGTTGTTGTTGTTGTTGTTGTTGTAGTCACTATTCCAGCAAATAGAAATTAACAGGGTGCATATTCTGCAATTGTAGCGTCTATAGGCTTTCTTACAATTTGGATATGCTATTTTGGGTGGTTTCTTTTAATTGATGGCTAAGTAGTTCATCATTTATCACCTTGGAGTTTATGTTTATTTTCTGTTATCTTTGATGAGGCCTCCTCTGTACCTTGTCTAATGGAATACTGAAACTTCATTTATGATAAGGAAAAAACACACACACAAGATCTATCAGTTGAAATAGAGAAGTCTTATACCGAATCTGAATGACTCAAAAGCTTTTTAGTTCTGTCTTTAAATCAAAGAGATGCAGAAGTAATGCTTGCTTACCATTAGCCGCTAAAAAGCAGATATAAAAAGATGTTTTTAAGGATACATTCAAATGATGCTGATATGGACTAGCATGACAGTAAGAAAAATGAGGGATTCCTCATTAAGGAAATCATTAGGTGTTCCATACATACCAGATCACACAAAGTAGGATTCTTAATTATATTCTCTAGCTGGTCGCCATGAGCTGTACCAATAAGCATAACACCTCTCTCAGCAATTGTACGACAAGCATGAACTTCAGATTCAGTGCCAATCTCATCAACAATGATCACCTCAGGCATGTGGTTCTCCACAGCCTCAATCATAACCTGATGCTGCATCGATGGGTTTGGAACCTGCAATCTTCTTGCCCCACCTATTGCTGGATGTGGGATATCCCCATCACCTCCTATTTCATTGCTTGTGTCAACAATAACCTAACACAATGATCTCTAAGCTGTGAAAATTTCTTTCATTAGCAGCAAAGTAAAGAAATAAGTAAATAAGAATTGAGAAACAAAAGCAGGACAGTGAAACCATAAAGTAAAATTGCAGCAGTTAGTTAACAAACCACTCTTTTATGAAGTTCATCTGACAAGACGCGAGATATCTCTCTCACAGCTGTAGTTTTACCAACACCAGGTCTGTTAAATTAAAGAGAGCCAAATCAGAAAGAGAGAAAACAACTTGACAGTATAGCAAGGTCTAGTCAATTGTGATCAAGTTTGATGGTCATCAGCTTAGTAGAACACATTAGAAAAAATTAAGCCACGAGAAGTTCAATGGTTCCACTTGAGCTCATACTAGGAACCAGTTATCCAGCATGAGGGGGGAAATTAAGCCCATGGGTGATATTGTGCCAAACAAAAAAGAGGGACAGGGGGGAAAAGAGAGTACAGCAAGCATCGGTGCTTATTTAGTCCCAAACATAACTATGCTTCCTAGATTAGACAAAAGTTACAAATGATTACAAGCTAACTCATTATCAGTAATCAGATAGGATTGCAGGTAAGCTGCTTGGATTCAACTTATCGTCATATTTCACATCCAATGACAAAATTACAGGCCTCCAAAAAGAAATGCTGATGAAAAAAACAAAATGGCATGCACTTGCTAAATCCTCTCAATATCTTGTTAACCTTGGAAGTGAAGGCTGAATATAGTGGAGTTTTATTGTGTATTTAAAATGTGTAATCACCTTACTTAGCTAAGTTTATACTACAAGAGAAGGGACAAATTAATTTATTTCTCTCAGGTCAGCAAAACACCCTCTTATGCAGGGACAAGTTCGCGAAATCCTTTTCTAATAATGGTGGAAGCAAGACTTGAATCCAAGACTTCCAGCTACTCTAATTCCATACTAAAATGCGTTACCACCTCAAATAAAAACCTAAGTTGTAAGAGAAGAGATATAATCGTTTACTTATTTTGAGGTTTGCAACAAATGTAAAGACATTTAAATAAATAAAGTGTGTTCCATACAGCGGTTTAAACTTCTAGACTAGTTCAGTAAAGGGGTTTCGATTGATCAAAAGAAGAGTCTACTTTAACTAATATGCCCTTGGGCAAGGCCATACATATTATAGAAATCACACTTGGAAAGGTTGTTTCCTTCTTGATCAATAACAATTGCAGCATTGTTTGTTAGCATAATGCAAAGATCGTAGGATATCCTGCATAATCTACATTTGGTGTAGAATATATGCAAGAGATATTCTAGATGCTACATTTAGTGTAGAATATTGTGTAGCATTAGTTGTAGAATATAAGGAAGAGATATTCTAGATGCTACATTTAGTGTAGCATTAGTTGTAGAATATTATGCACATTAATTTGTAGGATTTACATTAAGGAGAGAATATTTTCTCTTTTATATAAATACCGATGTATTCTTATGTATTTGAATAAATAAATTGAGACAATCATTCCTTAGTTTCTCTTGTGTTTCTCTGTTCTTGACATGGTATCAGAACATTCTCTTCTTTGATTCATAGAGTCTTGGATCTATAGAAACTTTCAAATATTTTTTAGAAGTTTTTGTTTTCGTTGTTGTTAATCAACTATTAGTCCTAACTATGCGGGGCTCTTGGTCTTTGATTTTTCTAGCAATTTTTTCGTATCATTCTGTTTTTGGATTTTGCAATTCAAAAATATGACTTCATATCACTTTGAGTCATTCAATGTTCGTTTCACTAGAAAAAATTACTCCGCTTGGGAATTTCAGTTTCAATTATTTGTTACCGAAAAAGAGTTATGGGGCCATATAGAGGGAAGTGATCCTGCACTGACTGATCCTACAAAATTAGGTCAGTGGAAGGTCAAAGATACTCCGATGATGACATGGATTTTAGGGTCAATCGACCCTCTCATTGTTCTTAATCTTAGGCCATACAAGACTATAATCAAGAAAATAGCGCAAGATGCTTTCAACTACAGCATGAAATTGCTAATTACTCTCAAGGAGCTCTTTCTATTCAGGATTATTTTTCTGGAATTCAGAACTTATAGGCTAAATTCATGGATAATGTTTATGCTAAAATACCTATTGAATCTCTTCGTACTATTCAAACAGTTAAGCAAGAGAGATCAATTACCATGGTTGGGGATATTACTAAAACTTTCAAGAATGTATTTGTATCACCAAAGCTCTCCACTAGTCTTATTTTTGTTGGCCAGTTGGTAGATAACAATTGGTGATGTGAATTTTTCTCGTAATGATTGCCTTGTGCAAGATCAGGTGCGGGGGACAATAATCGCGAAGGGGCCTAAAGTTGGAAGATTGTTTCCTATATGCTTTTCCATTCATCGTGTTCTATCTTTACTTCTACAACTAGTAAGACTGAGGTTTGTCATAAGCGTCTAGGACATCCAAATTCTATTGTGTTCTCTCATTTGTCAAATTCTGATATATTGAGAAATAAAAACCAATTTTCAGCAACTCCCTTTGATTGTTCTACTTGTAAAATAGGTAAAAGTAAAGCTCTTCTTTTTCCTAGTTTCAAAAGTCGTGCTACAAAGTGTTTTGATGTTATTTATAGTGATGTTTGGAGTATTTCACCAATTGTTTCTCATGCTCATTTCAAGTACTTTGTGACATTCATAGATAATTATAGTCAGTTCACATGGGTGTATTTTCTTCGTTCCAAATCTGATGTTTTTTCCATATTCAAGCATTTTTGACTTACATTGAGGCTCAATTTTCTACCTGCATCAAAATATTAAAATCTGATTCTGATGGAGAATATATGTCTAATGAATTCAATAGTTTCTTGCTTCAGAAAGGAATTGTTTCACAATGCTCTTGCCCATATACCCCACAACAAAATGGAGTTGCTGAGCGTAAAAATTGTCATCTTTTGGATGTAACTCATACTTTATTGACTGACTGAGTCCTCTGTCCCATCTAAGTATTGGGTTGAAGCTTTGTCTACTGCTGTCTATTTAATTAATAGGTTGCCATCTAAAGTGTTAAACCTTGACTCTCCATACTGTCGTTTTTATCACCAAAATCCAAGCTATGATAATTTTCATACATTTGGTTGTGTTTGTTTTGTGCATCTTCCCCCATCTCAACGCAATAAACTTTCAGTTGAGTCTACTAAATGTGTTTTCATGGGTTAAAGTACTTCACAAAAAGGTTTTATTTGCTATGATCCAAGTTCTAACAATTTTGAGTTTCCAGAAATGTTGTTTTCTTTGAGAATCAATATTTTTTTCCTACTCATTTTGAGTCATCTTCAGTTTCTTTTCTTCCTACTTTTAAAGATTTGTCTTCTTCTTCTGAGCGATTCAAACCTGGATTTGTGTATGAACGACGTCGTCCAACTTTACCTCATCCCGAAATTGATCCGACACTTAAACTGCTGCTCAATCAGAATCTGAG
Source organism: Solanum rostratum (assembly GCA_029948455.1). Taxonomy (NCBI): domain Eukaryota; kingdom Viridiplantae; phylum Streptophyta; class Magnoliopsida; order Solanales; family Solanaceae; genus Solanum; species Solanum rostratum. The sequence goes on from CM057053.1 coordinate 54,220,236, forward strand.
ATTTCTTCAAGTCCTGCTCCTCTTGAGCCTTTTCGGCGATCTACCAGAGTATCTCGTACTCCTAACTGGTATGGTTTCTCCTCTACATTATCCACCATCAATATTCCAACAGGTTATACACAAGCCTCCAAGCTTGAAAGTTGGCAGAAAGCAATGAAGAACTTTGGACACTTAAAAGAAAATAACACATAGGACATTGTTTCTTGTCCTTCAAATGTCCATCCAATCAGATGTAAATGGGTTTATTTAGTTAAACTCCATTCTGATGGAACTCTTGATCGATACAAAGCTCGATTGGTGGTCCTTGGCAACAAACAGGAGTATGGTGTGGACTATGAGGAGACTTTTGCACCACTAACAAAAATGACTACGACACGAACAATTATTGCCATTGTTGCGTCACAAAATTGGCCACTTTATCAAATGGATGTAAAAAATGCTTTTCTCCATGGTGATCTCAAAGAAGATATTTATATGAAACCTCCACCTCGTTTGATTTCATCACCTACATCAAATGTTTGCAAGTTGAAGCGATCTTTGTATGGATTAAAACAAGCTCCCCGAGCTTGGTTTGACAAGTTTCGGTCTACTTTGCTTCAATTCTCTTTTGAACAGAGTAAATATGACTCATCTCTATTTCTTTGGAAAACATATACCGGTTGTGTTCTTCTTTTGGTATATGTAAATGACATTATTATCACAGGAACTGATTCTTAATTAATTTCTAACCTCCCGCAGCAGCTAAAGGATTCTTCTCATACGAAAGATCTTGGTACTCTTACATATTTTTGGGGTTTGGAAGTTCATTGTGATTCTTTAGGTGTGTTCTTAAACCAGCACAAATATACTCAGGACTTGATTGCTTTGGCTGGTCTTCAAGAATCTTCTTCCATAGATACTCCATTGGAATTGAACGTGAAGGAGATCTTCTGCCTGATCCAATTTTTTTTTATTTGCACCGGGCGTCCGAGTCTCTTAGAGTCCCGACTAATCCCGAGTATCGACAATTAGTTGGGAACCTAAATTATCTTATTATTACTCGACCTGATATCTCTTTTGCAGTTCAACAAGTTAGCCAATTCTTGCAGGCTCCTCGTCATCTACATTTGGTGGTTGTTCGTCGTATCATTCGATATCTCTTAGGAACATCTACTCGTGGATTATTCTTTCCTAGTGGTTCTCCTATTCAGCCTAATGCATTTTGTGATTCTGATTGGCTAGTTGTCCCGGTACTCGTCGCTTTGTCACAGCTGGTGCATGTTTCTAGGAAGTTCCTGATATCTTGAAGAGTAAGAAGCAAGATCGTGTTTCAAAATCCTCAAACGAGCTTGAATATTGAGCAATGCTTGCAACTTGCTCTAAGATTATTTGGCTTCATGGTTTGTTGACAGAAATTGGATTTCCTCAATCTAGTCCTACTCCTCTTCACGCTGACAACACAAGCGCCATTCAAATGGCTACAAATCTAGTTTATCATGAAAGAACCAAACATGTTGAAGTGGACTATCATTCTATTAGAGAAGTTGTCAATGAAAGAGTTATTACCCTTCCACATATATCTAGTGATCTTCATATAGCTGATATGTTTACCAGTCAATGGCATGACAACACCATCGATTTGTAGTAGGTAAATTGATGTTTTTTGATCCACCAGCATCAATTTGAGGAGGGATGTTAGCATAATGGAAAGATCATAGCACATCTTGCATGATCTACATTTAGTATAGAATATTATATAGCATTAGTTGTAGAATATATGCAAAAGATATTCTAGATGCTACATTTAGTGTAGAATATTGTGTAGCGTTAGTTGATGCAAGAGATATTCTAGATGCTACATTTAGTGTAGAATATTATGTAGCATTAGTTGTATAATATTATGCACTTTAATATGTAAGATTTACATTAAGGATAGATTTACATTAAGGAGAGAATATTTTCTCGTGTATTAATACTGATGTATTCTTATGTATTTGAATAAATGAACTGAGACAATCATTCCTTAGTTTCTTTTGTGTTTCTCTGTTCTTGACATTGTCATCATACCATATGATCATCATGTTATCACGTTCGAGTTCTTTAGAGGTACGCACAATTACAGCTCTGACTAGTTTTAATCCTTATAGGGGCATATTACATAATTCACCGAGGTATTAGATAGACAGAGGTCCTGGTTCAAGTCTCACTGCCACCCACAATGAAAAAGAATTTTTCATGTACTTGACCGATGAAAACAGGTTGGCCCACATGTATGTGACTTGTCGTAAAACATAATTATGTAAACTAAAGTGTGCTCTAACTAACAGTTTTTAAGATTTTGATGAGGTGATCATGCAATTAAATATGATAAAAGAAGCAACTGTAGGATTAAATATGGTAAAAGAAGCAACCGTAGGATGTCAAGAACAATCTGGGGATCTTTTAGGCACAACTCAGAGATTATAATAACAATGATAGTGTTCATGGTGCATCCACCTTTCAAACCCACATAAAGATAATTGGCTATGATTTATGATGAGAAATGTTATAACTAACAAATCCTGCGGATTCTCAGTAATTAACATTTTTGTTACATCATGCTCTCCACTGGTCAGACATGGTTTACATCTATATTTAACTCACTTACCGTCCAACAAACAAGATGCTTTCACCAAAATCAAGCAGATCCCGCACCATGTCAATCTGTCCTCTGGCCCTGCCAACTCGGCAAGTCAAACCAATGACTTCGCCCTTCCTATTCCTAATTGCAGAAATGCGATGCAAAGTACCCTCAATGCCAGCTCTATTATCTCCTCCAAATTGTCCAATTGCCTTGAGTACACACTGTATTTCTTCCATTGAGACCTGTTTAACCGAAGAAACAAATATAACTTTACATTTCAAAAAAAAAAAAGGAAGCAGATATAACTAAGCTCTTCAAATAATCTCCTGGTGTCTAGTTGCTGTTCTTTACAAACTTTAACAAAAGACAATTCAGAGTTAAGAAATTAGATACAGCTAAGCTCTTTTGAAAATCTTCTAGTCTCTTTTTATTTCTTACAGGAAAAGACATCTTAGAATCACTCTGACATCCATAGAGAACCAATTCAGTAGCAAGGTTCAAGACCACCATTTTCTTCCCTTATCTCTTTTCACTTCATAGTAAACTACAATAAGTTTCTGGTGCTTCTAAGCAAGAAGTGCACTACACTCATTATCATGACAATAAATACTTCAATATTTTCATCAAGTAGGGTAATTTAAATACCTTTAGTGTTTACCTCAGTGTTTCGAAGGTAACGCCTGCCAAAATCATCTATATAGTGCGCGTGCGGCAAACAGCCTAAATCCAAAATCACCTACAAACATAACATAATATTGTTTTGATCAGTATAGTGATTATCATAGCATAATAATAAACACAACATAATAATTATCATGCATAAGCATCACTGATAACCTATGAGTTAACATGAATCTCAAATAATTATCAAGCCATAAACATTAGTGGTAACCCATATGATAATATGAAACTCATCCTGTCATTTCGTGAAAAGCACATCTACTGAAACATGTTTGTAGTAAGCATATAAATTTAATCAAGTTCACAAAATGATAATTTCCAGAACACTGATCATATTTTTCCAGCAAGAGACCTCTTTGACACCAGATTATTAGCAAAACAAAGGACGCCATCTTTTGTAGGCACATTTGAGCTGGTAAACTATAACGCTAGCAGATCAAGAAAAGTTAATTAGCTGACAGTAAGATTTAAGGCAAACATCACATATGGCTTTTTAAGAGATACAGCAAGTGAAGCTAAAACCATCAAGGAGAAATCTGGTTTTATTAACCAGTGGACAACTGAAGAGGTTAAGGGCACATTTGGATGCAGTCTTTGGAAGACCATCAGAAGACTCTGGACACATTTCGAAAACAACATATGCATTCTTGTTGGGGATGGAATGAAGACAGAGTTTTGGAATGAAGTATGGATAGGAGAGGACAGTTTGAGAAACATATTCCCTCCCCTATACGCATTGAGTCTACAGAAACATGATAAGGTAGCACAAATATGGAGTCAACAGGGGTGGAATCTACTGTTTAGAAGAGCATTGAATGATTGGGAGATTGAGGAGGTTGCTATGCTATTACGGGCGCTTAATAATTTTCCAGGTACTTCTCAGAGGTCTGATAAGCCAATATGGAAGACAATATGGAAGATACACAACAAAGGTGTCTATACAGTTAAGTCAGGCTACTGGAAGATGAACCATAATGTCTGTCTGACTGATAGATGGCCCTGGAAACTTCTTTGGAAGGTGAAGTGTCCAGTGAAGGTCCCATGTTTTGCTTGGCTACTAATCAGGAAGGCATGTCTCACACATGAGGCCCTACAGAAAAAAGGCATGCAAATTTGTTCAAGGTGTTTTATGTGTGAACAGGACGCTGAAGAGAACAACCATCTATTCATACAATGCCAAATAGCTGCCAGCTTGTGAAATATGTTTTTATGCATTTTGGTGGTCAGCTGGGTGATGCCAAAGACTACTCTGGAGCTCCTAAACAGTTGGCCAAGAATCGGAAGCAGAGGTAAAAAGGAAGAATGGTGGAAGATCATCCCAACATGTATCTGGTGGTCCATATGGAATGAAAGAAATACTAGGTGCTTCGAAGGGCAGAAAATTACTTTTCAGAGGATTAAAGCTAACTGTATTAGTCTTCTGTTTTTTTGGTGTAAACAAGATCTGGTGGGGGAGGAGGCAGAAGTAGTTGAATTCCTAGGAAACTTGTAATCTGTTTACCCTTGTGGGGGTGTGCCCATCACACTATGGGATGTAAGTTTCCAATTCATTATCTCTTTGATCTTGAATTTTTGTGAATACAAAGTTATCCTTATTTCAAAAAAAAAATCTGGTGAAAAAACACATATTCCATCCCTTTGTCAAGTATTGTTGTGGATTATGATGGAGATGTTCCCATCGTTAGAAATAGATACCTCTACTAGTTGATCTTGCCTGGGGTCACTCAAAAGTGTGTCCCGTAAGTCACATGGAAAAATCTGCAAAAAGAAGAAAAGAAAAATAGATCATTTTACTTCCATATGAAAGCATGTTCTATAACATAAAGCAAATACTTCAATAATATAACTGGAGCAAGAGATCAAAATCACAATATGTGAAATGACTCTCGAACCCAAGTTATCCTACCGTTTGTTTGGGCATAAATTACAAAGAATGTAAAGAAAAAAACTTCCAACTCTAATGTACATAGCCCTCTTGAACTAAAATATAAACAAAAAAGCCATAGTCTATACTAATGGGAGGTAAGATGGTTCTGCTGCAACACTCCTTGAAGCACGTGATCTTTTACTTTGTGTATAAAGTAAATTTTACCTAAAAAGTTTTTCAAAACAGGCTGAAAAGTCCATTCTTGAATAAGCAATCACCTTATTTTATTTTTCTCCTTTTCTAATATTCAAAGAAAATTGACATGGTAACAGATTTGTATTGACATCAGAAGAGCCTGTAGAGGCCATAGTTACAACAAAAGAAAGCTAAAATCTACACAAAAATTCTATTATAGGTATAGAGACTCTAGGAACTGTGATAGAGTCTCAGAATCATATATGTAATTGTAAAATTAGATCTTGGGCCTAACTCACACCCTAAAAGCTAGCTCAAAGGGAGGATGATCGTCCAAGTCCACCCATCTCATTAACCACCAATGTGGGACTTTCATCATTCTTCAATTCCCCACCTCACGCCGTGCTTAGCATCTGGTGCGTGGGCAATCTTTAATTTTCAGGAGGCCCAACATTGGTGACATAGATAATTTTTAATTTTCGGGGGGGGGTGTTTAAATATTGGGTGAGATGGATCCCTGTGTTGATACCATGTAAAATTAGATCTTCGGCCTAACTCACACCGCAAAAGCTAGCTCAAAGGGAGGAGGATTGCCCGAGCCTTATAAGGAGTCCACCCATCTCATTAAACACCAATGTGAGACTTTTGCCATTCTTAAACGGTAATCCTGTTTACACCAAATATAAATAAGTAGAATACAACTAAGCTGTATCTTCTTGATACCTTTTAGATAGTTCACCATATGCAGCCTGGGATCATACTTCATCCAATTTTTTTGAGCTCTTGTGCCTCCTCTTCAGCTTTATTCTCCCTTTTTCTATAACCGAGAAATCCGTCTGTGGCCTGCCTTGGACCAACCACGGCCTTCTAAAATTCGGCGGATAAATGGGCCCGCCCCTCTACCCTTCTCCACTTAAATATTAGGCTTCGCTTTGCATGGTGTAGTGCTTGAACCTATGACCTGTTTATTCTCCCATTTTTGGCACAAACTATCCCATGTTTATTTTTTGTTCCCAATCTCCCATTATTAACTTTCTTGTAGACTTTTGTGTTTGATATAAGAAAAGTTCACTTTCTCGTGAAGTTAGATTTTCCCAGGAACCAAAGCTACAAACTCACAGGACATATAGAAAATCTTAAGTACTCCACTGTGTTTCCAAGTTCTAATGTCACTACTTTTTATTTTGACAATGAAAAGCCCTGCAACAAGTAATGCCAGTACAATGACAACTACTACTACAACACCTCCATTTTGCTCCATTTGGGCCTGTCTCATTCAATCAATTTATCTTTAGGCGCAAATTAGGGATTCTTAAAATTGGGAATTTTCAAAATGTCACACTAATTCCTAGACGAACATGCAAGTCTAACCAAAACTAAAACACTCTTCTCAAACACTGGTCTTATGTATGTATTACCAAATAACACTAAATCTTAATCCAAACTTAGTTGGTAAGCCTATATGGATATGATCGTCTAAGAATAGCTTATAGAGAGGCTAACTTGCATCAGTTTTGAGAGTAGTTAAATGAATGGTTTCTCCCTAAATCGTTAAAGATCTAAATCTAGCTGACTTGTAAACTACATCATCTTATTCCCTTCCCTCCCCACTTTCTAGGATCTTTACATAAGCACATCATCTCAAACATTCTCAAAAGCCATCCTAACCCTAACTTCTACGTTCTAACAAGTATCACACTATGTGCCCCAACAAGTGAGTGTTAGATATCCTGGTAATGATAAGGAGCCTACAAGTTGAAACCTGCTCCCACCACTACCAATCCTTAAAGGGGGGGAAAGGTTGAAATTATTAGAACTTTAGACACAATCAACTAACCAATTCCACCTCAACCCTTAAGTATTTCAGGTAAGTTTAAATGAATCCTCTATATCCATCCCGCTCTATTTGGACTATTTGGACTATTAGAGCCCATTTCCTTCTAGTACTTTAATGTGATGGAACACATTGCCCATTTTACACCACTCCTGTATCCGTGCAATGCATTCTTTTTCCCCACACAAACTTTACTCTTTGAAGACCCACGAGATGCTGCCTACTAACATACCTAAACTGTCGACTAATTTATGCAAGCTCACACTGCTAGAGTTTTAATAACGAAAACACACACCCAAAAAAAAAAGGGGGAAAACATAATTAGTTGAAACTTAAAGAGGAAGCGCACCTGAAAGAGGGCATTCATATCATCATCAGCCTGACTATTACAGCACAAAAGGGTACTTCGGGGACGAGAATAACGGTAGCTAGCACGCATCAATGATGGATAATGCGATAAACTGATGAAACAACAAGGTTTATTTTTCATGGCTGGAGTAATGACACTAGAGACTGCAGTCATCAACAAGCTAGAACTCATTTCAAGCTAGATTTTGCAAGAAACCACAGCGCCAAGTACCAAATCCCAATCCCCTTGCTATAGTGTGTTTCAATGATAGTAACAGAGAATTTTCTTAATGCATTGCAGGTGAGTCCGGACAAAGATTGGATGCGGCAGAGTGAGTGAAACTTATCCAAGGGTCAAGTCTTGCCTAAATAATTCCTTCCCACTCTATATTGCTCTTGGAAAATATGATAACACATTCAAGGTGTGTTCCGTATTGAAGAAATATTTTTAAAATTCTTTCTAAGTTTTTTATATTTAATTAGTTTAAAGGCTTTTTAAAATATTTTCTCTATGAAAAATAAATTTTAATGGTAAAATTTCATAAATATAAAACTATCTAACTATTAAAAAATATAGTCCGAAGGTTTCATTTAAAAATTTAAGCCGCAAAAAACACAATCCGTTGTACAACATTATACATCCGCTATACAATTATATACAAAGTTTTCATATTTTATTGTTTATAAATATGTTTAGAAACTTGGGGGTTTTAATTAAGGGTAACAAACAAGTTTTAAAATTTAAAAAAAGTGACACAAGTTTTAATTATTGAGTGTAGGTGACAAAATTATAATTAAGAGTTAATGATATTGGACTATTTTAAAAAAAGTCCCCAAGTTTATTTTTATACACTTTAACCACAAAAAAAAATACCCTAATTACCCCCCCCCCCCCAAAATCCCCAACGACCCCATCGTTACCCCCATCGTTCCCGCACTTTTTTCCCCCATTTCATCGCTTCTTGGTTGTTCCTTGTTGTTGTTGTAGTTGTTGTTGTTGTTGTTCTTCTTCTTCTTGTCACTATTTTCCCAACACAAGATTTGAGCTTCAAATTTGAGGGAAAAGAAATCAATTTTTTGGGGACATTTGTTCGGGTAGCCTTCGAAATTACTTGAAAGGTAAGTTTTAATCATTATTATGACCGATAAAAGTGTATGTGGTCCTATTTATTTGGGTTTTGTGTTTTTTTTTTATGTTTCCACCATTGTTGCCATATTGAGCCATTTTGAGGAAGACGCAGCAGCTGCTGGACTGAGTGCAAGATTATTTCCAGTGGAGGAAATATTTCGTCATTTTCGTTCTCCCGGGGGAGTTTTTTTGAGAGTTTTTTTTGGTGAACCAATATGTCTCAATGTTTGCAGGATGTGTAGGTGCTCGGTGAATTTTTCGAGGCCCGTAGCGAAAAATTCCAAAAATTATGGCCCGAAAACAGCGAGCCTTCGCGACACGTCAGCGTCGCGAATGCGTTGCGGACAAGGTTATTTCCAGGGGAGGAAATGTTTCGTCGTTTTCGTTCTCCCCGGGGAGTTTTTTTTGGTGAACCAACATGTCTTAATGTTTTGAAGGATGTGTAGGTGCTCGGCGAATTTTTCGGGTCCCGTAGCGAAAAATCCCAAAGTTTTTGTCCAGCAACTGCTAGGAATATTTCAGCAGCTGTTGTACATTTCCCAGCAACTGCTAAGAACAATTCAGCAACTTACGAACTTGCTAGAACAAATTCAAACAAAATGTTTACTATTGCCATATTGACGCAATGTATTATAAAACATATTGATTGTATACTATAAAACATATTGACGCAACCAAGTAATACTCAATTTTCTTAGTCATTAGCACTTACATATGCAATTGCTCAATAGATTGTTTATTACTTGTGAGTAAGCGAAGTCAATGTATAAGATTACTCATGAATTTAGCATTTAATTTGAAGTCGGAGTAACAATACTCAACTTATCAGTACATATGGCTGATATCATCCCCTTATAGTCATCTTCCTATAGGTACTAACGAAATATCAAAGTTCGGGTCCAACAATTCCCAGCAGCTGCTGTACATTTCCCAGCAGCTGCTGAGAATAATCCAGTAACTTGCCAACTTGCTACAACAAGTTTTAACAAAATGTTTTCCATCGAGTTATTTCTAGTGTTGAATTGGACTAAATTCCTTATATTCATCTGTAACGATGAGCATATGAACTAATTAATGGAAAGAGCAACCTAAATATAAGTGTGATTTAGATCTGCCATCGTATTGTTTGTGTAAGTACTATCTCAATGTATAAGATCACTACTGATTCCACCTCAACGCATAAGATAACTAGTAATGTATTACAAAACGTATCGACGCAACCAAGTATAAGTGTGATTTACTTAGTCAACATCACTTACATATGCAATTGCTCAATAGATTGTTTATTACTTGTGAGTAAGCGAAGTTAATATATAAGATCACTCATGAATTTAGCATTTAATTTGAAGTCGGAGTAACAAAACTCAACTTATCACTACATATGGCTGATACCATCCCCTTATAGTCATCTTCCTATAGGTACTAACGAAAAATCAAAGGTCGGGTCCAGCAGCAGCTGCTGTACATTTTCCAGCAGCTGGTGTACATTTCCCAGCAGCTGTTGAGAATAATCCAGCAACTTGCCAACTTGCTACAACAAGTTTTAACAAAATGTTTTCCATCGAGTTATTTCAAGTGTTGAATTGGACTAAATTCCTTATATTCATCTGTAACGATGAGCACATGGACTAATTAATGAAAAAAGCCACCGAAATAAATGTGATTTGGATCTGTCATCGTATTGTTTGTGTAAGTACTATCTCAATGTATAAGATCACTACAGATTCCACCTCAACGCACAAGATAACTAGTAATGTATTACAAAACATATTGATGCAACCAAGTATAAATGTGATTTACTTAGTCAACATCACTTACATATGCAATTGCTCAATAGATTGTTTATTACTTGTGAGTAAGCAAAGTCAATGAATAAGATCACTCATGAATTTAGCATTTAATTTGAAGTCGGAGTAACGAAACTCAACTACCACTACATATGGTTGATACCATCAGCTTATAGTCAACTTGCTATAGCTACTAACGAAAAATCAAAAATAGGGCCTAGCAATTGCTGAGAATAATACAGCAATTGCTGCACAATTCCCAGCAACTGCTATGACCTTTACAGCAGTTGCTGCACAATGCCCGTGCATCACCGATTCCCGGTAATCCGTCGTTCATTATTGAAATTTTTATGTTTGGACTAAGTGGTGTTGATGTTTTTCAGCCATTGACATTGTTCGGTGAATTTTTCGAGGCCCGTAGCTCAAATTCCAAAAAAAAATTGTCCCCGAAAACAGTGACCCTCCGGACATGTCCGCGTCGCGGAGGCGTTGCAAACACACACTTGTTCACTTGTTTTGGGTCAAAAATGCATCATCGATTTTTTCCCAAATCCGTGATTAGTTTTTGTCATTTGTTTAGTTGAACTAATATATATTACTGTTTTGAAGCGTAGTGCATTGTTCGGGGAATTTTTCGAGGCCCGTAGCTCAAAATTTTAAAAAAAAATTTGCCCGAAACAGTGTTCGTCCGCGACAGTACCGCGTCGCGGAGTCATCGCGAACACAGACTTGTTCACCTATTCTGGGTGAAAAATGCATCATCGATTTTTTTCCAAATCTGTGATTTATTTTTGTCATTTGTTTGGTTGATGTAACATATTACTGTTTTGAAGCGTAGTGCATTGTTCGGGGAATTTTTCGGGGCCCGTACTCAAAATTTAAAAAAAAATTTGCCCGAAACAGTGTCCGTCCGCGACAGTACCGTGTCGCGGAGGCGTCGTGAACACACACTTGTTCGCCTGTTCTGGGTCAAAAATGCATCATCGATTTTTTTTCAAATTCGTGATTTATTTTTGTCATTTGTTTAGTTGAACTAGTATATATTATTGTTTTGAAGCGTAGTGCATTGTTCGGAGAATTTTTTGGGGCCCGTAGCTCAAAATTAAAAAAAATATTGTCCAAGACAGTGTCCGTCCGCTACAGTACCGCGTCACGGAATGTGTTTCTGCGGTACGCATCCGCGACGCGGACAAGTCGCGGACGGTCCAAAATGTCGCGGCTGGAATTTTTTTTTTTAAAACTAAATTTTTTTTTGAAACTTATAAATTTTTTTGTCACAAATTGGTTCCAAAAGTTTTTAAAATATACACTTTAACCCTTCATTAACTTAATCCCACTTAATTTTTTATTAATGACAAGTTTGACCGGTCAAAGTCAAACTTGTCACCTTTTTTAATTTCCAAACTTAACTAACACCCACAATTCAATTTTCACTAGAAACTTGATATCCATCAATATATAGTATATATTATAAAAGATATTTATACATTCCTATACAATAATATATAATATCATACACCATTGTATATAAAATGAATTTCGTGTTTTTCCTTGAATTCAAGCATCATATTCATCCAAAAGCACTTTAAAAACTACACTATCACTCAATTATTTATATGTAAGCTTCTCAATATATGATCGATCTTCTCCAATAATACCCACTCAAAATGGAGCTTATTTGCAAAAAATCAATTTTCAAATTTTAAAGCATCAACAAAATGTCAATAGTAATTTATAGGAACTCTAATAACGGAGGTAAAGTAATGATTTGATATGTAAATTTCTTGAGAACTAGGGCTTATTACCAACCACTCAACTATATATACATATGAGATCATTCATTTACTCCAAGAAACCAAACCAAATAAATCATCAATTATAGTCATCACTATCGTTGTAGTAGTCACCTTCATTGGAGAAACAACCTCTAGCTAACAAAATATGTCACACCCCGAGAGGGTACCCTAGGTGTGGCCGACACTCAGAAACCGTTGTCGGTTCCCAAGCGAACCACTTGGCTCAATTTACTTATTCAATTAGCGGAAGATTTATTGAAACAAAAGAAAGTACTCGAGTGGGTATTCATATTCTCATGTAAAATAATTTTATATTGTATATTAAAATAATTCAATGATTCAATTCAAATAAATAATAATAGTTTTTCAAAATTGACTCTGAAAGTAAGACAGACTCCACTTTACTCTATTTGACTCAGTCTATAAAGCCTCTATCAACTGATAAGAATGTGCCAAGACATATTCAAGGCTACCTCAAGACAATAAAAAAAAGAATGAAATAAAATAAAAGGGTTCCCCCTAAAGTAAGAGGTCTCACCATTGTCTAAGAGTGAATAGATCTTCTACAAAGTAATTGCTGAGGATCTCTAATACTTGTATCTGCATCATGAAACGATGCAGTGCCGAGTGGCGTCAACACATGGAATGTACAGTATATAATATGGCTGAGTAGAATAAAACTCTAGAGAAAACTCAATGACAAAAGCAAAATACAACTCAATCCATTATGATATGCAACTTTAAAAATTAATATAATAACATAAAACAATACCTTTCAAATCAACTCAATCATATGCAATTTCATTAAATCAAATTCAATTTCCATCATTACGAAGTTTCTTTAACCGACAAACATTACCATATGAGCGAGTGATGACACAACGTTTTGCACTGCCGTTATCGCAGTCATCTAATACCTTGCCAGAGTATGAGATGATTTAAATTATTGGATCCATAAATTAAGTCCTCTTTTGAGACAAGAGAGGCTAGGCCTCCATGCTACGCTGGCTATGTAGTTTATGGTACTTGAGCTCTTTCAACTCTTACCCAAATTGGTGCTAATACTTCTCCCAAAATATGAGCTCATACCTATCAACAATTCAAATCATCTCATCAAGTCTCAATGGACCTTTTTATCAATTCAATTTCATCTCAATTCATCAATACATTCAATTACAAATCATATTCTTTTTCACAAAAATAAATATTCTTCAAAAGTCATACATATCTCATCAAGACTGTTTCCTCAAAACAACATTCAACTCAACACTCATACTCTTTTAAAATCAATGCTTATACTCTTTGAGAACTCTTTTTAAAGTATATATAATACTAGTTCAAATCACTTTTTCATCAATGCATAAAAATCATCATCCTTGCTCAAAATATACATAACCTTGATTTAAATCAAATATTTTATTTAATGCATAAAAATCATGAATCTCAATATCAAATAATGCATGAGAAAAATATGATCATTAACTCAATAAGGGTTCATGGGAAAGTAACCACGAACAACAATTCCAATTCCAATAATAAAATAATAATAACTTCAATACATAATTATATAGAACTCAATAGAAGAAGAATTGATTCAATTGAAATTCGAAAAAACTAGGCTTTTACCTAATTCAATACTCATTAAAAATAGAAACTTAGACATGGGGCGCATGGACGAACTCAATCCGACGCTATGATAGCCTTACATACCTGGAAAGTTGATATTACAATCAAAATTTGATGAATACTAACTTTCTTGGAGAAAATCTTTGATCTTAGAACATTGATGCTTGTTCTTGAGAAAAGAAATTCTCTTTGTAGTTCCCTTAGAGTGGAAGAACTTGAAAAAAAAATATTGGTTGAAGGGCTTCTCTTTGATTCTTGCATTAGAATCTTTAAAGCTCTTGATGAAGAACCCTAATTCTTGAAAAAGAAGAATCAAAAAATCCTTTTTTGGAATTCTTGAATTCATTTCTTGAATTCCTGGGTTATAATTTAAGATTTTCTTAGAGATTCATGAATAGACGAAGAAATTTGGGTTGAGAAGCTTGGAATTTATGGAGTATAACTTACCTTGATGATGGATCTTGAAAGCTAACCCTAACTTGATAATTTTCGTGATGATTCTTGGGCGTTTAAGTTTAGGAGGGAAGTGGGTTTTATTTATGAAAAACTGACTTCTATGCGTTTTGCGACACTAAAATAAACCTTCATAGGTTATAGAATAAAAATACCCTCAAAAAAATAATAAAAGGACGTCATTTTAACTTGTTCAGAAGAGCCTGTGTACAGTTTGTGATGCAAAGTCATCGCAAACTTCGGACAGCTCTGCACGTCTCCTATTAATTAAATTTTTTTTCTTTCTAAATTTCGTATTAATTAACTATCATAATAAAAAAGTTATTATAAAAACTCATGTAATGTATGGATGTAAGATTTATATGTTTAATTTTTAATATTATGAATATAACTTAATTAAATATAGAATTTTATTATCTTCTAGATTACCATATCTTTTCTTTTCTTTGTAATATACCTATTATAGATTTGCAATGCTAATAAAGGAGCAAGTAACTTACAAAGAATCATAATAAAATGAAAAATAATATAATTAGATGTCAAGATAGTGTTGGTCATAGACCAAAAGAACTCAGAAAAAGATGAACCAAAGTTTTTGCATTACTCATAGAGCACAAGCTTAGTAAAGCATATGAGTGTATAATAATTTTTCTTAATATTATGTCTTCTCATGATAAAAAAAATTATTAAATAACTTTGACTAAATCTTGCTTTTTTTAATTTCTAAGATTAAAAAAAATTATTAAATAACTTTGACTAAATCTTGCTTTTTTAAATTTCTGATTCCCCCCAAAAAAATCCAACATCATAGGCCAACAAAAGAAATTTAGGTGTGAATTTATGGAACAAAAAATATAATGAAATTGTTCATCCAATAATGAACATGACATACATTATCTCTCAATGCCACACCAAAACAAATACTTGACTAACTTATCATCCCAGCACACTCTCTCTCACACACACACAAAAAAGTTTGCAAAATCAAGCCATTTCAAGATTATCAAAATAGTTGGAAGAAGGAATGATTGAACACTAATTATTTGTCATATACAAATTGCATTGATATTTCAAACTGTGTATTACCACAAATAGAAATTGTAGGTGTTTTAAGGCAAACGAAACTGTCACGACCCGACACTAGAGTCTAGATGTGACACGGCGAATGAGAACCCCAGAGTCCCAAAACAAGCCTCGAAGTATCCAAATCCACATCATCGGTTCAGAAGCGCAATCAAATAATAATCACATAATACTAAGGGATTGGTAAGTAGGACTCACGCTATGGGACATCGAGGGGAAAGGAATTTACATAGATTCACATAGCACATAACATACAAGAACTAAGGGGCGGGTAAGTAGGACTCACACTATGGGGGCAAACGGGACTTAGGACCTTCCATATTTTCACACCAATCATGCAAACATGATGTATGTCCGTAATCGACCCATAATAGTCATTTCAAAAAGGTAACTAATAACATAAACTCCGAATACATCACATGGCATATATATATAAAATCAACGGGAGTCTACAAGATGTCCAACTATGCCTCTAGTCATAAGATGGAACGGGGGCCAAGACATGTCCCGGGCACATAATATAGGAAGAAGTATATATCCAAGGAAAAAGTATACAATATGCCATGAAATTCATGATGCATGAATGCAATGACGTTCATACTTAGCGGAGTTATGATCTCAACCGACAAGAGTAAGACCAAGTGAGCTAGTACTTGGAATCCCGATGTAATTCCCTCAACGGTGCAGAAGTGGTCTACTTGCCAAAGGTAAACCATACTTCACCTTACGGGAACATATCCCATTTCGTATGAAGCAATCCCTTCATGAGAACATATCCCATTTCGGAAAGGATTTTTTCATATCATATCATAATACTTCACCTTACAGGAATATTAGCACCTAATTTTTTACCAAACTTAAGTTATTTACTTTTTAGTATTTAAATATTTATTTTTGAATCTAAATTAGATATTTTTATCTTATTCAGAATAATTTGAAAACAACAAAAATGGAGTCACCTTTTAATGTAAGTTTTGTTTTAAAGAAGAGAAAATTTATAAAAATATATGTTTTTTCTTTTAATTTTGATTCTATTAAATAATCCTAAAACTACTCATTAAATCTAACTCCTCCCCACTCACCTAAACTATCACCACAATACTCTCACACAAAACCAGCTATGCCCTCATATTTTAATATACACGGCACACAAAAGAAAAGGGAAGACAATTTTTTTTCTTCTTCTTCTTTCTTTACATTCTACAAAAAAGAGGACATTCTACACACTGTTAAAAAAAATTCTACACCGCATTCTTTCCTTTTTCCCATATGCACAAACACAGTAGAAAAAAAGAGACTATATTTTTTTTTTCACACACACTTCATACAGACAAGAAAAAAAATACTTGCACAAAGATTCAAACAAAAAAAAATCTCAAAAAAACACATCAACAAAAAAAAGAAGAAGACGGAGTTAGAGGTTTGCCTTCGCGGTTCGAGTTCATGGTTCCTATTGTGTGGTCCCTTGTAAATTATTCTTCATAAGAGGTAACACTTATCTTTCTTGTCCAATTTAATATGATTACACTATATTAAAGTTGTCAAATTTCGTATGTGTTTGATCCAGTGCTATTCTTTGACATTGTAATATGAATTACGTTCAAATCTTTCATATTAATTTTTGTTTAGATGTTTTATATTGTTAAATTTAGTATAAACTGTTAAATAACTTATTTCATGTTGAGTAAATTCATTGCCCAATTATAATGATGTGTGCGTTTACGATTTAATAAATTGGAATGACAAAAATAATTAATGATATAAATTCTTTATATAAAATATTGCTTTCAGTTTGTAGGTTTTTCTTTTATTCTTATGACTAAAATAAGGGGAAAAAATGTTAGGTGTTCATAATTCCTAACATGCTAAATGTGCAAAACTTATATATAAAAATATATTTGGGTGTTCTTACTAATGTCGTGCTCATCGTTTTCTTAGAAAAAATATAAAATGAAAATAAAAATGAGAAGTTTGTAATTTTTTACATCTCATTTTAGTAATGATTTTTTTTAGAATACTAATTTAACAATTTCATGTTGATCCTTGTAATTAATATTGAATTGTTGAATTATGTTTTTCATAAGTCACAATGACTAACAATCAACCAAGAAAAGATTAAAGTCTTTTGACTTTGAGAAAAATTCCAACGTTGAATAATTTGTGTAATTAAATTTTTAAAATTGAATAGTTTGGAGCATGATTAGGCCGACAATAAAGATAGACAAACTTTAGGATTTAAATAACATTGAACAAATGTTACAAAAAAATAATAATTTGTGGCAAGATTGGAAACGCTGCTATCAATATACCACACTAATAAAATAAGATAGTTTTGAACGAGTTTCAAATAGATTAAAGAAGGCGGGTAAATGACATTTTTGAAAAATTATAAATACAATATGTTCAAAATTAAGTTAAGCCATAGACTAGTCAATAACGTGACTATGCTAAAACCAGGGGACTCGAGGGGTGCCTAACACCTTCCTCTCAGTCAACAGAATTTCTTACTCGATCTTTGTTTCGCAGACCAAAAATAAAGAGTCATTTCCTTTTGATTAGGGATTTAAATTAGGTGACTTGGAACACCAAAACTCAATTCCAAGTGGCGACTCTGAATAAATAAAATAATTCCTCTATTATTCAACACCACACGCCGGGGGGAAAATAAGGGTGTGACAGGGAACATATCTCATTTCGTATGAAGCAACCTTCCTTACGGGAACAAATCCCATTTCGGATAGGATCCTCATGACATATGCTAGGCTCATAGTTCGAGGAAAGGGAGAGGGTCCTTGGGGATAGCCCTGACGCCCCCAATCCATCGGTGCTAAGTTAACATCCCACAAAAATACATATAGCATATAGTATATATATATATATATATATATATATATATATATACACACACACACACACACATACTTTAAAAAAGACACTAGTCATTTCAAATCCGATCAATGCACACTTAGGCTCAAATGTCAAATCATAGTTTATAGTTATAATATTCATGCATAGGACTAGCTCGATTACAAATACGGAATGGTGCAAGCACCCAAAATTCTCAAAGCTATAATCATTGACATACATGTGATCACATTCTTGTCATAACCATACTTTTATCAAAATTATTTCAAAAACATAATTGGCTTTAACCAATTTCATAATTTCCATAAAGACCAATGTTCATGAATGCAAATGCAATGCATGATGTGGTAATAGCATGGGTAATATATATTCAAGCTAAAATCAACATTATAATATGAAATTGAGTAAATCCATAATTAAATCAACATCTAAATCATAATATAAATCACCTATGCATAAATCAACTTTAAAGGGGGACATGCATGTTCATAACTTCATAACTCAATGTAAATCGTCATGATAGAGATTAAAGTAAATTAAAATCATAGATAAAGTACAACCCATACATCAATTGAATTTAATAAAATCAAATAATGAAAACCCACATTAAAGTAAGCTTAAATTCATGAAAATCAATTTAAAGGAGTTTGGGTCTTCTTGGTTGAAAGGGACCAAGAATCAATCCCACATACCTTGATTAGGAATATGAACTTGAGAAGAATTTAGCTTGAATTTGAAACCCCAACTGAATCCTAGCTTGAGTTTTGAGAGAAGGACTTAGAGAGTATTTTGGGAGTTGATTTTAGTGTGAGAGTGTTTCCAATGAGAATGAATTAAAATAGAAGAGTATCAACTGATTTAGGGGTCTAGGTTAGGCAAAAAGGTCATAAAACACAATTAAAATAAGTCCTAATTACGTAAAAGCCATTAATGAAACAGATGAAAAACGGACCGTCACGGCTTCATTGGCACCTACACAGTCCGTGAGTCACTACAGCCCGTGAACAGTGCCCGTGAGGTGACACTTAAATAATTTTTGCGATGCTCAACACTTAGAATTTTTTCGAAGCAAAGGAGTGTCATACGGACGGATACACGGCCCGTGTGACGCTATAGGGGTCGTGTCAAGAGCCGTGTGACGATACTTAGAAAAACCCTGCACGAAAAAGTTACGAGACAGTAATTTTGTACTTAAAAAAATTTCACGTTGCGAGCTATACAATGGGCCACACGGCCCGTAACACACCACACATACCATGTGGGTGGTCGTGTGCCCTCACTTAGTCTGAAACTCTCTGTCGAATACCTGTGATCGAAATTATGGCCAAGTACCTCTCCACTGGAGTCCACACGGTCCGTGTGGCTTCACACTGGTCGTGTGGGCCTTCAATGGAGCGGCACTTGATCAAAGTTTCTCCCGGACCAACGTTATGAGATCTTAAAAAGTCGTTCGAAAATTCGGATCTTTACAAAAACAATATCAACTGTTTAATTAAATAAGTTATTTAGATTAATAAGTGTAAGGGTATTTTTGTAATTTGACTTTTAAATTTGTGAGTTCATCGCGCTCTGACTATTTTTACCTTATTACAATATGATGCCTATTATTTAAATTTTAGAAAAAAGTCTGATTTTTAAAAGAAAAATTATGGAGTGGGGCAGAGGGTGTCTAAATGATTTAAATCCAAGAATGGTAGATTAAAATAGCATGTTTATACCTCTTGTATTTCGAAATAAGTGGTGTTTTAGCCTTTTCATTTTATTTCAAGAAGGAATTGCTCTTATTCTTCTAAAAATTTCCATTGTTTATATACCAAGAATCATTAATTAGCTTTTCTTAAATTAGGGGGTAACTTAGTAAAAATATTTTTAATTTTCTATGAATGAATAATTTTCTAGAGGTGTGCTCAAACTAAAAACACCACTTATTATTTTTACTTAAAAAAAGACCACATATTTTAAAACAAAGAAATATACCATAAGTATTACATTTATATATTAATTAAGTTTTTTTTCCCTCTCAATTTCGTATTAATTCACTATCATAATGAAAAAGGAAAACTAAATTTGTACCCCTTTAAAACAAACTATTTACATTCATATATCCTCATATAATTAAAATTTGCCCCCTTAATATTAAAATTCGCACGCTAGCGCTATGCTGACGTCAGTACCCGCTTGTATGATATACCAACAGGGTATACATATACCAACAGAGTATCACAGATGATTAAGCTTAGCCCTATATGATACCGATAGGGTATCAATATAATGATAGAGTATCACAAAGAGTATATTCTCTACTAATTTAAAATTTAATAATTAAGTTTGTAACTTTGATAATTTTCTCTTAATAATTTTATTTATTAAAAAAAGAGCTCAAAATTATACGATACCTATAGGATATCAATATACCGACAGAGTATCATGAGAATATATGTTTTATTAATTTAGAATTTAGTTTTGTAATTTTAATTATTTTCTAGTCTTATTCGATACCGATATGGTATAAATATATCGACGGAATATCATAACGAATATATTTTCTATCAATTTAGAGTTTAATAATTTTTTTATTTGTTTCTTATTTATTTCTTTAAAGAAAAAACATAATCATATATGATACAAATTGGGTATTAATATACCGCTAGAGTATTACTAAGGATTGAGCCCATTCTATATGATACCGGTATGATATATATATACCGCCAGAATATATTTTATAGTATTTATGACGCGAAATAAAAAGGAGTAACTGGGTAAAAAGGTAAATAGTTTGGGTCATGGGTCTATTGAAGGTAAATAGTTTAAATTGAGTCTATTAAGAGTAAATAATTTCAAATTAAGTCTATTTTGTGTATTTTTCCCTTATAAAAGTTCATGTACTGTATGGATGCAAGAGTTATATCACCAATAATATATGTTTAATTTTTGGCTTAAGTTATTGATAGACACCTAAATTTGTCCGTATTTTTCACTTAGACACCATAACTAAGACTAATTCCTATTGAATACCTAAACTATTCAAAACATATACCTCCTAAGCACGCTGATTTGGTAAAAAAATAAAGTGTGTGTAATTCAGTTGTGCTGACGTGACAAAGTGACAAATTAAAGAATGACATCGTGAATAAAAAAAATTAAAATAATAAATTATAAAAAGACAAAATAAGAAATTTTATTTTTTATTTCATTACCTAATTTTTTTTGCACACACACACACACACACACACACACACACATACATATATATATATATATATATATATATATATATATATATATATATATATATATATATATAAGTCGTAATGAAATAAAAAAATAAATTTTCTTTTTTGTCTTTTTATAATTTATTATTTTAATTTTTTTTATTCACATGACAAATGTCATTCTTTAATTTGTATGAATTACACACTTTATATTTTTTGCCAAATCACTATTTTGTGCTTAATAAATACATATTTTGAATAATTTAGATATTCAATAAGAATTAGTCTGAAAATTGCGGACAACTTTATGACTTAAACCTAATTTTTTTATATTATGAATATAACTTAATTAAATGTAGAATTTTATTATCTTCTAGATCATCATAGCTTATTTAATTTGTAATTTGTAATTTGTAATTTGTAATTTGTAATTTGTAATTTGTAATATACGTATTATAGGTGAAGTGAGAGAGGTTATTCGTGTAGAAACGGCGTCGTATAGGGCGCCGCCCCGTCGCCAAATCGCTAAAACAGATTCTGTTATCGCACACACTTCCAACAGAAGATACTCTGTCGGCCCATTTTTAACGCGCCTTGCACGTTCTCTCCTCCCACTAACTATCCTTTTTATTCTATTCTCTACTTCACCGTTATCATCTGACGTGGCATGTACAGTTGTCATAACAGCCCCGTCATTTTAAACATTAACTCTATATAAAAAAATCTTTCTCCCTCTGCGTATCTTAGCACAACACCCACCATTTATCTACCCTACGCACATTGACCGGCTCACTCGCCGGAGTTTTTTCCGGGTCAACGACTGATTCAACTTCCTTGTTCCCGATTTAACAAACTTTCCAGAAATTTCTCGAGAAATAGCTTTATATATTTATCTGTACACAAACATTCCTTCTTCGTTTTCATCAACAACACTGAAAGTGAAAGAGAAAGAGAGGAAAATATGGGAGTTGATTACTATAAGACACTGAAAGTGTCACGCAATGCGAGTGAAGAAGATTTGAAAAAATCGTATAAGCGGTTGGCGATGAAATGGCATCCGGATAAGAATAGTGAGAATAAGAAGGAAGCTGAAGCGAAATTCAAACAGATATCTGAGGCTTATGATGTACTTAGTGATCCTCAGAAGAGGCAGATCTATGATTTGTATGGTGATGAGGCGTTGAAAACTGGACAATTTGATCCATCTTCACCTACTGGAGGTGTCAATGGTACTACATATGGTGATGGAAGAGGATTTAAGTTCAATTCGCGTGATGCGGAAGATATTTTTGCCGAATT
Source organism: Solanum rostratum (assembly GCA_029948455.1). Lineage (NCBI taxonomy): Eukaryota > Viridiplantae > Streptophyta > Magnoliopsida > Solanales > Solanaceae > Solanum > Solanum rostratum. The sequence goes on from CM057053.1 coordinate 54,243,013, forward strand.
TTTCGGTGGATCGGATGGGTATAGTAGGAGTACTGGTGGTGATGTAAGGATTCGGAAGGCTGCACCGGTGGAGAACAAGTTGCCGTGTAGTTTGGAGGAGTTATACAAGGGTTCTAAGAGGAAAATGAAGATTTCAAGGATTGTTCTTGACGGCACTGGGTAAGTTAAAACCTGACATTATTCAAACATTTACATTAAAATTCGTTATCTACTTTTCTCAGGGAGAAATGTTTGTTGAATGAATTACATCTGAGTCATCTATATTCGGGATTATTTCTTCTATACTCATTGTTTTTGTTTTCACCTGGCCTATTCATGGAGTTGATAGTAGTGATTGGATCTTTTGTGTGGTGAATTTGGCAGATTTTGCCATGTTAATCCTCTCCACCAAGGTTGGTTAATTGTTGTGATATGAATCTGGATGTACTCCATGCCTCAACCACTAGGCCATTTCCTTGAAACTGTGACTTTGAGATTATCCCACAGTAATGTATCGGAACAGCACATCATATGGGGGGTTATGGATGAATTGTATAGAATGAATGATATTGGTGAGTGAGGGAACGTTCAATTTTGATCATCATTAGTAAGGCAAAAGTACATTTAACTTAAATTATGCTTATAAGTTGGGACAGTACTGAAGCACGAATATAAAATGGTTTGTGTAGTATGAAGTTTACAGTCAACAAACAAGATATGATATTCCAGAGTTGCTGATACTTTCTTGGAGGTGTTTCAACCAATTTGAATGTGTAATTCTATAGATGTGACAGTTGAAACTGAGTCAAAGGAGTTTGTCACTTTTTGGCCATTTTAAATCAACTATTATCATCAACCATTTGCTATTGCTACTTATAACAACTATAAGTTGTCCTTAATATGCTTTTATGATCTCCCTCTTGACGAAATGAATGATAATTCTGATGTTAATCTAATTTCTTTGTGTGGACTCTCGTGGGAGATTTATAGCTTATTCACACCCCAATTTCCAACAGCGAGACACTTATTGGACATAACTTCTAGAGTTACTTTTGAGCTTTAATGGGGAATAGAACACTTGGTTTCACAGATAACCTTTTTAGATAACTCTTTTAAGTTCAACGAGGAAAACCATAATATGTTGTTTGAAGCTTTCATTTTGAAAATCATGAGATTTGAGGTTAGGTTGCGCACACACCACTCTCCCCTTGCCCTACTTGTGGGATTACACATGGTATGTTGTAAAATTGATATATTTTGACTTTGCCACCTCCAGAATGATTGATTTTAAAATAATACAACATCTTTTTTGCTGATCCATCTGAATATAATCTGAGGTAGTGTTTTTCCTATATGTGTTTACTTACTTCCAGTTAGTTAGACTTAAAATCTTCCTACAAGACTACTCTTTCGCTTTGAGGAACTACATATTTTACTGTTATAAACATGTGCTTCTATAATCTATTATTACTTAAATCTTCCTATGTAAGAATACTCTTCTGCTTTGAGGAATTACATATTGTTACTATTTCGGAACTGTGCTTCTATCATCTATTATTACTGAATAAATTCCAAAAGTTTGGACCAGAGATATGGTTTTAGGATCAAAGCTACTTTCCCTACAGAATTTAAGTCTTTAACATTTGCTTATTTATGATCACTAGGGAGGTAGATTAGGCATGCTGCATGTTCCATTCCCTGGTTGCAATGATATAATTTCTGACAAAATTGGAGACAAATTTCCTGGCTGCTAAAGCAGCATTACCTTTCTAGAGGTGCAGAGTGGAGGTGAGGGGATAACGCAGAAATGGCTTAACAGTGGAATTCTGCCAACATGTGATTCTACTGTTGCTTGTACTTAATATAGAAGTTACAATTAATTAGTTTGCACTTAATTGGTCTAATACTGGTTCTTAGTCTCATAAGCTTTGTCTTCCATGTATGAACTAAATTTGCAGCAAGCCCACAACTATCGAAGAGGTCTTGGCAATACACATTAAACCTGGTTGGAAGAAAGGCACAAAAATTACTTTTCCAGAGAAAGGGAACTATGAACCTGGAGCTGCACCTGGTGATCTTATTTTTGTGATAGATGAAAAGCCACATGATGTTTTCAAGAGAGATGGGAATGATCTAGTGATCAATCATAAAATCTCATTAGTAGATGCTCTCGCTGGGAAAACTATCAACCTGACTTCTCTGGATGGAAGGGAACTCGCAATACCAATCACAGATATTGTTAAACCAGGACATGAACAGATAGTTCCAAATGAAGGAATGCCAATTTCGAAAGAACCTGGAAAGAAAGGAAAATTGAGGATCAAATTTGAGGTTAAATTCCCATCAAGGCTTAGCACAGATCAGAAATTTGATATCAGAAGAGTATTGGGCAGAACTGCTAACTAATCCAGGGGTTTTTACTTGAGATTTTACCAAGACTGATTGTTTATGTACATACTTAAAAGTTCGCATCAAGTTTATGCTAGCATAAGACAGGAGAATTGTGCATAGTAGGATTAGTGTTTTGACACGATGCCTCTCAAAGTTTACTTTTATTTAGCACCATAAAAGGAGCTAATATAGCAGCTACTCCAGCTGCCCATATATTATTCTTACGTTGGATATTGAACAAGTTAGGTAGTTTACTAGTTTTAATAACTGTGCTATTTATTTTGGAGGTAGATGCTATATATCAAGTATTGAAGTTGGGAGTAGTTTTCTATCTTGTTCGGATTGTTAATTTCTTCTGTGGACTCAGATTGTGGCAAACTGGTAATGAAAATATATATATTCATTTATCTTTTGGCATTGTCATGTTTTATTTCCTGGCATTGGCTGGATGAAGCATTTGTATTTTTGCAATTTTTCATTCATATATTTGCTTTCTGCCCAAGTTTTGTCTTTCATTTTGCTCCTTGTTAACCCAGGAGAATGCGAAAACTTTTTCGTTATTGTTTGAAATTTGTGTAGGGTAACTTCCAATCAGCTACTTGTAACATATATGCCCCTGGGCACGCGCACACACTGGGCAAGGGTCTTTGTTTTAGAGTAGTTGGATTTGAAAGAGAAGAGATCCTATGAACACACAAAACAAGCAAGGCATCTTCTTATTCAAACCAATATACAACAATGAAAATAGTGCTATCATCACTCTCGTTGAAGTGAGGAAGAATTAGAGACTTGAGTGTTAGTTATTTCATTGCAAAGAATAAAATGATGAAGCAATAGTTTTATTTATTATTTTTTTCATGGTTTCTAAGCTCTGTTTATTTCAATCTTGTTCTGCAGCCCATCTTTATCTGCTCCCACAAGTTTATCAACTATTTCCCCTTGCTTTATCAGCACGAATGTTGGCATTGCTTGCACCCCATATTCTTGAGCTACTTCCTGCATTCAATGAATTAATATAAAGTTTAGCATGAGATGTTAGTTGCAAAAATAAGTGTACAAACAAACAAAACTTGCAAGCAAAGCATATATAATTAAAGCTCATACAGCTAGTTCATCCACGTCAGTCTTGATGAACTCGACATCTGTATATGTAGCGGCAAAGTCGTTGATAATTGGCTGCATGTGTCGGCAGGGACCACACCATGAAGCTGTGAAGTCAATAATAATCTAGCAGTCACAAGAAGAAATAAAAAAAAGGTCAAATGATATTAGTACAGCCTATAATTTATAATTTTATACAATAACTTCTTTGAAATGTTTGAAGAAAAATCCTGTAAAATGAATATACTTACCAATTTATTAGTTTGTTTCAAAGCATCAAAATGGAGCTTCCATGTTGCTGAGGAATGGAAATGAATGACTCGAGTCTTCCTGGGTAGAGTTGATGTCACTGCATTATTAGTTTGATGCCAAGCAGAAGAGTTGTTGGCACCCATTTTCTCAATAATTTTGAAGCAAAGATATTTTGCGTTAAGAACTTTAGATCAGTGGAAGAAAGCCCTTGGCGTGCTATTTATGTTTCGTGCTAATGTGAGGGAATATCTTATTCAAATTGAAGCAGAATATATTCTTTGGTCATTTGAGTGATATGTGATTGTTAGTTTTGAATAATCTCCATCACTTATGGGAAATCAAACTTTAATGGTACTATTGCCTTTTGTCTTGATGCTGTAGGGATCATCACAACTTTATGCTCCTCATTGTTTGTTTTAGATAGAGGAGCTTTAATAATTAAGTAACTACTAATATTCTAAAATTTTGACAGGGTAAATTAAATACTCCATCTCCATTAATTAAAACAGCAGTAGGTCTACTGATTTTGATGGTAACATTGACCATAAAACTCCAACGCACTGCTCAAAAAAGTGGGACGTGAGGCAGAGTGTTTTACTTGGCATAAGAGGAGGCACAAGCCTTGAGACATGGAAAATAAGCCTCATGAATCTTTAAATTTTCAATTTAAAATATAATAAAATTGTGTAATAACACAAAATCATAAAAGTACAATAATAATTTAAAAATATTATAAACATAAATTTAAAAAACTCAAATAAAATAAAACGTCTAACAAGATTTACACATAAATAATGTAATGAAATAAAAATTATTAAGATGCAAATAATTAAAAATTATTTGTCATACTATGCAATTTATTTTGCTAAAAGAAAATATTCAGTACGAAAATTTATTAATATCATAACAAAAATATCACTTCATCATGAATAAAAATAAAAATATTTTTAAATTATAAAATAATAAAACATGATAATTTTGAGATATATGACAAAAAATGGATATCAATGATAAGTGAAGATGTAAAATTTGACTATGCATTTTAAAAGAGATGTTTAAGTAGTAATCATGCTCACGGTGTTTCTAAATTAGTAAATATGCGATACCACGACTTATTGTTTGAGTTACTTTCAAACTTCTTATTTCTATAGATGGAAAATTAATTAAGTATCATTTATTTATTAAAATATTATCAGGATCAATAATCTATATATGTACTATATTAAAAGCGTGAAGGCCATTAGCAATGTTGTTTGAACTTTTTCCCCTTTATTAAAAGACTTCTCTTTAGACAAATCGTTTTTTCACTATTTCTCTTAATTTATTATTTAATATTTTATTTATTTAGTTTCAAGATTCACTTTTGGATTAGAATTTCTTTATATTTAGAATTCACTTTTGTTTATGACTATTCTAGGTAAGTAATTAACAAAAATTTTGACTATTAAATATTTTGTTAATAAAATTATGTAATATAACAAATTTAAAAAAAAAAACCAGTAAAATAATGTTGGAAACATTAAACTACTCCTTCTATATTTATAAATCTTTTGTTATATTAAATTTTAGTCAATTAATTATTTAACTTCTAATTATTCAACTTTGAATTATTGTTTTATGTATTCAAAAACTATTAACATATCTATATTATAAGCAATTGAATTGATTTTCTCATGTTTGTTGTATCGCGATGGACTAAACTATTGCATCAGGTGGCGACAAGAAATTTTGGCACATCAGAAACCTCTCGTCTTCGTCGTCGTCGTTGTCGGAACAAATCTTCTCGCAGAGTCACCGACGAACTTCGCCTACGCACGTCGCTGACGAACTGGTTAACTTTTTCTCTTTGTCCTTCCGGCGGCTTCCAGCACTTTCCGGCAGCGCCCAGTCATTTTCGCTAGCGATTTCTCTTGAGAAATCAATCTGCTCCGATTCTTTTCGAAGATCAGTCGGTCTAAACCAGACCTTGGAGGCATCTCAACGGCGGCAAGTTTTCAGATTTCAAGATTCCGGCAGGTTTGCTCCGACGATGACAGACAACTTTTCAACATTCTGGCAGGTTTCAAGATTTCATGATTCGGTCAGGAAACTTCACTGTTCAATGTCAACCATTAATTTTTGGGTCAGAGTACTCAGGTGATATCCTCAACTATCCCCCTTTCTTTGTTGTTCAAACTATTGTTCAAATTCTCCTCTTGGCATTACTCCCAGTCTGAATAGCTGACATTGCTCTTTGTTTATCTGTTTCTTGGCATCCTATTTTTCATGCTTAGTGTTTCTTGCATGTTGCTACATGTTTGATTATTTAGTTTGCTATACTTCTTATTTTATTTGACTATTCCTTGACCTATTTATATAAGTGTAGAAGTTATTTGTTATGGAGTTTTCCTGATTGTTTGTCTATATAGTTGGATATTCGATTAGTATACCTCATTTGTATTGTTGTATATCATTAGGTTGCAGTGTGTGTGGCCTTTTATTCTTACTTAGCATAGTGGGTAACTTTCTCTTGTTATATAACCGAGTTTAGTGACTTCAGGAGCGAATGATAGACTAGGGTCATGTCGTCGGTTGGGGTTAGGGGGAGGGGTAAGGGGTCAGGGTGGTGAGAAGGTCATGGGCCTATGTAAGTTAAGGATAGCGTAGTGGAATATAGGATCACTAGCAGGGAAATCTATAGAGCTAGTAAAATGCCTTAAGAGGAAACATATTAATATAACGTGTGTTTAGGAGACCATATGGGTAGGTACCAAAGCTCGGGATGTGGACAGGTTTAAGTTGTGGTACTCGGGTGGTTCTAGGGATAGAAATGGTGTAGGTATCTTGGTAGACGAGGACCTTAGGGATTATGTGGTTGAGGTTAGGAGGGTTAATGATAGGATGATGTTCATCAAACTTGTGGTTGGTAGGCACGTGGTGAACGTAGTTAGTGTTTATGCGGCCCAAATATGCATAAATGAGGAAGTCAAAAGGCTCTTTTGGGAAGACTTGGATGAGGCTGTGCGAGGCATACAGAGACAAAAAAAATCTTCATTGGGGGCGATTTCAATGGGCATATTGGGGCAACCACTAGCGGGTTTGAAGATGTTCATGGAGGCTTTGGTTTTGGGGATAGGAATGGAGGCGGGACGTCTCTCTTGGATTTTGCTAAAGCCTTTGAGTTAGTTATTGCCAACTCCTGTTTCCCAAAAAGGGAAAACCACTTGATCACCTTTTGTACTACGGTAGCTAAGACTCAGATAGATTACTTGCTTCTCCGGAAGGGCGATAGAAGTTTATGTAAGGATTGCAAGGTTATTCCGAGTGAAAACATTTCCACTCAACATAGGCTTCTAGTGATGGATTTGGAGATCAAGAGAGGAAAGAAGAAGGAGGTTATTTATGCCCAACCGAGGATTAGATAGGGATGCCTTAATCCTGCCCTTTCCCGAGAGATGGAAGAAAAGTTGAGACACTTAGAGGCTTGGACTAGTGATGGAAATGTGAACAATATGTGGGACAATACTGCTGGTTGCATTAGAAAGGGAACTACTGAGGTACTAGGGGTGTCGAGAGGGGCCTTTGGTGGACGGCAGGGTGACTGGTGGTGGAACGAGGAAGTTCAGGCTAAAGTGAAAGATAAGAAGGTTGCTTACACAAAGTAGTTGGAGTGTAGGTATGAAGATGAAAAACGAACACTTAAGGAGGCTTATAAGACAGCTAAGTCAGAAGCAACGTTAGCGGTGACGAGTGCTAATACAGCAGCATTTGAGCGCCTGTATGAGGAGCTAAGTAATAAAGGCGGGGACAAGAGATTGTATAGGCTCGCTAAAGTGAGAGAAAGGAAAGCTCGCGACATAGACCAAATGAAGTGCATCAAGGATGAGGAGGGTGAGGTGTTGGTGGATGACACCTCCATTAAATTAAGGTGGCAAGCTTACTTTCATAAACTCTTAAATGAAAAAGGAGATAGAAATATTGAGCTGGGTGAGTTGGCACGCTCTGAAAGTCATTGTGACTTTAGTTATTGTAGGCGATTTAGAGTTGAGGAGGTTAGAAGGGCTATTAGTAGAATGAAGAGAGGAGGGCGATTGGACCAGATGAGATTCCGGTATATTTTTGGAAGAATATAGTCAAGGATGGCATAGAGTGGTTGACTAGACTGTTCAATGCTATTATAAAGACTGTCAAGATGCCTGATGAATGGAGGAGGAGTACAATGGTGCCATTGTACAAGAGGATATTCAACACTGTAACAATTACAGGGGTATTACGTTGTTAAGTCACACTATGAAGGTTTGGGAGAGACTGGTGGAGATGGGGGTGAGAAGAGTAGTGTCTATTTCGAAAAATCAGTTTGGATTCATACCGGGGAGGTCGACTATTGAAGCAATTCATCTTGTCCGGAGATTAGTAGAAAAGTATAGGAAAAGAAAAAAGGACATTCATATGGTGTTCATCGATCTCGAAAAGGCCTATGACAAAGTTCCAAGGGATATCTTATGGAGGTGTCTAGAGGTGAAAGGTGTATCAATGACATATATCAGGGCGATTAAGAATATGTACGACGGAGCCAAGACTCAAGTAAGAATGGTGGGAGGAGACTTAGATTATTTTCCTGTTGAGATGGGATTCCATTAAGGATCTGTAGTGATGGATGAGCTGACACGATCCATTCAGGAGGAGGTTCCATGGTGTATGCTATTTGCAGATGACATAATACTGGTTGATGAGACTAGACTAGAGTTAATGATAGGTTGGAGGCTTGGAGACATGCCTTGGAGTCCAAAGGATTCAAACTGAGCAGGACCAAAACAGAATACATGGAGTGCAAATTCAATGTTGAGAGAGATGAAGCAGACATTGATTTGAAGCTGGCCACTCAACCTATCCCCAAGAGGGAAAACTTTAAATATCTGGGGTCTATCATCCAGAGTAGTGGTGATATCGATAATGATGTCACACATCGTATTGGGGCAGCTTGGACTAAATGGAGGCTTGCCTCGGAAGTGTTGTGTGACAAGAAGATACCACCTAAACTCAAAGGTAAGTTTTACAGAATGGTGGTTAGACCATCTTTGCTGTATGGGGTGGAGTGTTGGCCAATAAAGAATGCACATGTTCAGAAGATGCATGTCGCAGAGATGAGGATGTTAAGATGGATGTGTGGTCACACAAGGAGGGATAATATTAAGAATAAGATCATTCGGGAGAAGCTGGAGGTGGCACCAGTGGCTGATAAGATGAGGGAAGCAAGACTGCGATGGTTTGGACATGTGCAGAGACAGAGTATTGATGCGCCTGTTAGGAGGTGTGAGAGGTTAGTTTTGGGAGCTACACGGAGAGGGAGAGATAGACTTAAGAAGTATTGGGGGTAGGTGATCAGACAAGATATGGAGAATCTAGATCTAACCGAGGATATGACCTTAGATAGAAAGGAGTGGAGATCGCGAATTAGAGTAGCAGGTTGATTGGTTGGTAGCAGGGGTAGGCGTGATTGATGTCTCTAGCTGTGATATGTATGTTGAATTCATTGGATTTATATATTGACATGTGCTTTTTGTAAAAAGTCGCTCTTTTATTTCAATTTCTAGTTCTATTTCTCCCTTTGTTCCCTTTCCTTCCCTTTGCTATATCTAGTTTATTCTGCTTATGGGTTATTCAGTCGAGAGTCTCCAGGAAACAACCTCTCTACTTCTTACAAAGTAGTGGGAAGGTCTGCGTACATTTCTACCCTCCCCAGACTCCACTTGTGGGATATAACTGGGTATGTTGTTGTATTTAATGGCAAGTGTTATTTGTATTTGATTTTTAAATTGACGTGAGTCGTACACTAAACTAGCATTAATTAAAGGCTTTAGCGCATAAATTTGTGAAAGATCTGTTAGGCGAGTTCTTAACTTTGGGTGTTGAACGTGTTTAGGACATTTAGTCGGTTGCTTAGGACGCGAGCCTCACAATATTAAATCCGACACATGAGTCTCGAGAGATTTTGCCAGAGCCTCACCCTTGGGTCCCGAGGCGAGTCGCTTTTCAAACACTACTTTTTTTTTTAATTAGGAGTAGCGGAAGAGGAAATGGGGAGGGGATTATAATATAGGGAATCGAATCCTCACCAACAAGGTGGAAGTTCAGATAACCAACCAACTGAATTACTAAAATTCCCCTCAAACACTACTTCAAAGTATTGTTACCCACTGTATTGAGATAGCTTAAGCCATAAAATAAAGTTGCATGATGAAGCTTTAATATAAGGTAAATATAACTAGGTAGCATTTCGTACAAGAAGCAGATAGCTTTTTTCTCATTAACTTTGCTTAGACACAAGTCACAACACACATTTTATACTCCAAGAGTCTAAATCCAAATATAAGAATCACATATACTTCAAACTATATGTGTTTATTAAATGGTATATTACAACTTATAAGCAATGCCTCAAGGAAGATGAAAAATAAAATAATGATATTTTAGACCAGTAGGTGTGGCAGTTTGCAACTTAAGCGTACACGAAATATATGATTTTCCGTGAAATTTTAATGCATTAGATCATATTTCTAATTTATTTTTTTCTTTTCATAGTTTGATTATGAAAGTTTTTGTTTCTCTATTTCCTGAGTATGACTATACAATTTGTTATTATTGATCCTATTGATAATATATAGAAAATCAAGTTAGATATCGATTTCACGGGGACTTAAATTTTTATGATTAATTGAATTCAACTATAATCAATTAATCAAATAAGTATTTTATCACAACTTTTAGTTTTTTTTGTATAAACTATTGTAGTCTGTAGAAGAATAAATTAATTAATTACTCTAATTTATGCTAGTTAAAGTTGAGACATAAGAATTTAGCATAATAGAAGATGATATTTTGGTGCCAATCTTATTGAGTAATCTCTTGAATTGACTTCGATTTTCCATCAAGTTGTTGATTAACATAAACTACTGTGATTAGGCTCTCTTGAGCTACGTAGCCCTTTGATCAATGTCTTCACTTCTACGCCTATCTCTCAGTAATCTAGAATGTCTTTCAATTATAATGTGCATTAACCAAGCAAGGAATCTGGGTACATCTCTATGTTACCCAAGAATGTATCTCCGAGGTGATGCTCTACCCTGTGTTCCCTTTATCAAATCACACCTTTTATTGGCAGCTGAATCAAAAAATGTTTAGATAAAAAATAATACATGCCATCACACAACAATAGATATCCTAACAAGTTAATACGACAACAATATGATGTCTTGTGCATACACCAATCTTCACTTCGCACCACAATGTGCTTACACATCACGGCTCTGAAAAATATATTGTGATTAGATCTTCTTGGACTTTGAGAAAATGAATATATATCTTACTGTCATGGTCACTACTTTGCTCTTTTGGACTTAATGAAACTTTTGATTGACCTTTTTTCACTGCGGCAATAAAGTTTATCGCGTTAAGCACTGTACCAACATTTGGGCCAACACTATGAAGTTCTGCGTAGCTTTGCACCAAATCTCGCCGCATAGCAACTCCTGTACTTTTTTCCTACGTTGAATAATCTTTTGTTGTTCACTAACTTTATTCCGTCCATAGAAATAATTATACAAGTTTGATACATTTTTTATTAAATCAAATCAAACAAGATCGATTTAAACATAAAATAGCAGGAAAAGATGGCTAAACTATAGTCAATAATAATAATCGATCTGCTGCTTCTAGGAATGGGATACAACAACAATCAATGTGTGTGCCACCATATCATGGTAATTTACTTTTAATATGTAAAAGAGGTAACAGGCCGTCCAATCAGTTAAAGTATATAAATAATTTATTTTGAATAATTATAAGGTGCAACTTATGTCTATTCTTAATTTAATTACAATGGCTAAGTAATATAATTTGATGTAAGAATACTTATTATGAAGTGGATTAATGGTTGCACTTTGTGTGCAACGACATAAAATTGCAATAATAGGAATTTTTGAAAGTGGATTATTGATATAATATAATATCTTATTCCGAACTCGAAAGCCTTGGCCAACACATTGTACAAATGGGTGGTAGTCCCCTCTCTCTCTCTTTTGATCAAATGCTCCGCACTTTATTCCTTTGACAATGACCAATTTTGCAAATTATGCCAATTACGTGATTCTCAATATACACAACCTTGGCTCATACTTTGACTTAAAATATTTATTAATTTTATTTTGAGAATCTAAATTTAACTATAAAAAATCTCATCAAACACTAAATTTATAGGATCATTGATTTATTTCACTAGTTTAAATAATCTATTTGAACATGAACTACAACAAAATAACCACAGTCTGTAATCATGTACTTGTTGCAAAAGTTTTTTTTTTTTTGAGAAGAGCCCTGGGTTATCGAAAGCGATCAATCTTTCTTCTGGTGGGAGGGAGTCTTGTAAAGGGGGAACCCTTCAGGAATTAGAGAAGGCAACATAATTAAATTTTTTCTTTCTACCGTGCTCCTTTTCTTTCGAAGAAGTCCTTTTATAATTATGAAATGATGCAACTATTTAAAACAATACGAAGTCCTTTGAATATTAGAATTTTAATGAATTTTAATTTTTATCATAGTCTAAAATATTAATTTAGTTTTATAAAATCATTATTTTGTATTTAAATTACATTTTTTTATATATCATTGATTATATTTGTTCATAGTCATTTTAGTATTTTTAACAGTATAATAATTCATTTTTTTGTGCAAATAAATTTATTGGTAAGTATTTAATTGACCCATAATTTTGACCTTGATTTTGAGTCCATTAAACTTTTTAGTTGTGTATATAACTCTTTGCCTAGTTACAATAATAAAATTGACGGCGAATAATTTTAGATTATCATTAACAATTTTTAATATTTTTTCATGTCATTATCCATTGTCTTCTCCAACAAAAAGTTTGCGGGAGCTGCGATCAGTCCATCACCCAAAAGACCCACTACCTTCTTACTTCCTCACCTTGTCACTGGTCACCCCTCATTCCTGGCCGGACATCACCACCCAAATCCACAAACCCATAGCCAAATAACTTCCACTGCTACTCCATCTCTGCTACTCCATCACTGCAACATCAACAGCTTTCAGATTTGTCCAGAGAGTGCCAAATTCAGTAACCTTTATTTGTTTTGATATTGTGATTTTATTTAGGTTGTTGTTCATTTTTGTTTTTGATCTTTGAAACTGATTGAATTACTTTTTATGATTGAATTATTTTTTATGAGTCATCTTTATGTTGCGCTTTATTATAAATTTTTAAATTGAGGAGATTTTATTTTTATGTCGTAGATCTTGTTTTGTGTATTATGTTGATTATTTTTATATTGTATTTATTCATTCATTCATTCATTATTTGTTTAATTATATATATCGTCATTTGCATTCATGACATGCTTCCATTAGTTGACATTGATTTTATGTATTTAAAAGAACAATTTTGCGAATTCGTAGTAGGTCTTTTTTATATTCTTGAACCTTTTTGGAATAAGTGATAATTTATTGGTTTGTGATGTGCCCAATGGTTGTCATAAGTTTCAATCCAAGTCGTCCACTTGAGCCTAGTCTGTTAAAAGCCCACTCTTAGTAAATCTAGGCTAGAGTGAAACCAAATCCTTTATTTAGGTACATTTCCCAAGGTTGATCCAATATTTATGATATATCGGGTCCATTAGAACACCGTCTTGCATCTAATTGAAGGATGAGTATATCTAGTTGTATGTACCATTGCCCTTCGAATATGAAATTTTTCTTATTTATAGTTTAGTTTTTTTTTTTGTAAATAAATAATTTAAAGAGTGTACCCCTACGTGAGATTTATTTTTGTTTGTATATCTTTTCCCCTCATTTTGTATCCCATTTCATTTTATACATATAATTAGTACAATATATTTTCTTTAGGGGGCAATGGAACGTACACATAAACGACATACACATTCATTAATTGTTTGGTCTATCTTTAGCTTAAAAGGTTATATGTCTATTAGAGTGCTTATACATTATCTGTTTGTGTAAATATTACATGATTTTTTTCATTTATGTTTATTGATTTTGTGTAAATACATATATTTTGCTTGAAGCATGATTTTGTAAATGATAATCTATTTGAACTACGATTGTCCTGATTCCCACTTCAACGGGATACGTAGGTGCCACAATTGCTTGATCATATTTTCCGTAAACTTTTCATTTCATCACAAAGGAAATGGGGGCAAATTTTGAGAAGGGACAAATGTTTAGGAAAGATCTTCGAAGGTTTCAGCAGTGTTTCACTCCAATGCCAGATTTGCGAGACATGATTCTGAATTTGTATATAGTTTCATTTTTATTTATGATTTTATATTCAATAAATGTCTTTAACTTTATCTATTTTACATGCTTTACAAAAAACATTATTTGATATTTTTTTGTTAATGTGAATAGTTCGTTCTTAAATATTCATTGATTTTTTCATTTTTGTTATTTTTCTTTCAAGAAATACATTTGTTTTTAAAGATATGCATTTTATACCATATCAATGACAACCATGCGAGTCTGATTCTCACCATCTGATGTGATATGTTGGTAGCCCTTCTCAATATTTGATTTTGTAAATAGTTTATCTTTTCATGCAACAAATTATTTTTTCATTTTTGTGACTCTATCTTTTATAAATAAATTGTTTCATTTTTCAAAGGCATCTTTTATATCATATCGGCCAGCACTATGCGAGTTTGATTCTCACCATCTGGTGTGATATGAAGGTAACTCTTCTTGGGTTCGACTCCACACACATAAAAATTGTATATTTTAATTTTGTAAATAGTTTATCTTTTCATGTAACAAATTCTTTTGACATTTTTATAACCTTTTTTTATTATAAATAAATTAAACCATTTTAATAAAAATAAAAAGAAAAGAATTTTTTTTAATTTTGTAGTACATATGAACGAACTACGCATACGTGATTCTCAACTCGATGAGATACGCAGACAACCCTTCTTGGGTTGAGTGCTCCTTTTTCAAATTTAAAAATAAAAACAAAAATGCAAATTGTGCATATATTTTATAATATATGCTCATAAACTACGCGTACCTGATCCTCATCTAGATGAGATACGTAGGCAACCCTCCACATGTTCGGTGCTCCTTCTTCAATTTTTTTAAAAAAAAGTGGAAAGAAGTCAAATTGTACTTATATTTTATATCATATCTTCACAAACTATGCGTACTTGATTATTAATTCTTTGAGATACGTAGCAATCCTTCTTGGGTTCGGTATTCATTTTTCCAAAACTAAAAAAAAATTTGTGTACATATTTTAAAAGTCATATCTTGAACTCAATTGAGACCGTTACAGTTAGGATCACGTAAATATTTGGTAGGACGAAAAGGATTGATTTTGTAGTAAACCATACATTCTTTTGGTACCTGTCATTATATTTTTGTGATGTTTGAAAATTCTCTTGCAAACATTCAAAATAAGAATAAAATTAACTTCATAGTTTTAAGTGCATTGTGTGGTGAACGTTAGATTAAAATTGAATTGCATCGGATTGTTGATCTATAACATGACTTGAATGTTTGTTGAGGCAAAATGCTGAGTAATGTTTGGTGTGAGAAAGGATTGTAGGCCTTCTTTGGCCTCATTGTGACCTTTAAAACCTACCAAATGACATTAAACCCCAGTTTTCCACATTTTGAGCCTAAAGTTTTTTCTTTGACAAGCACATCTTAGCCATTATCCTTTTGAGTGCTTACATGGACTATTCCTCTCTTGGCCCATCCTTTTTGAGGACCAAAAATGTGCAAATGATAAGAGAAGATCCATGTTTGAAATTTCTAAAAGCAAAAGATGCAAAGTCTCAAAAAGCCAAGTAAGTGAACACGACTTCTAGAGAAAAAAAGAAGAACAAAAGAAGAAGGAAAGAAAAAAGAGCTGGTAGAAACATAAAAAGACAAAAATACTCCTACAGGGTCAAGGAAAGATGAGAAGAAAATTTCTCTAACAAAAGTAAAAAGGGGATAATATCGAAGGTGGTAGTGATTCTTCATTTTTATTGCATTCACATTGCACTATTGGAGGTGGTAGTGTCACATTCATTCATATTGCATTGCCGAGAGGGCCATTCATGCATATTACATTACCGAGAGAGTTATTCATTCATTTTGCACTACCGAGAGGACCATTCATTCATTTTGCATCGACGAGAGGGCCATTCATTCATTTTTGCATTGCCGAGAGGGCCATTCATCATTTTGCATTGCCAAGAGGGTCATTCATCCATTTTGCATTGCCGAGGGGGTCATTCATTTTGCATATTCATTCATTTTGCATTGCCAACAGGGTCATTCATTCATATTGCATTGCTGAGAGGACTATTCATTCATTTTGCATATTAATTCATTTTGCATTGCCAAGAGGGTAATTCATCATGCATTTAATGAATCATCTTTTGTCTTACCAATAGACATGCATTATTATCCTATATGTATAATTTTCATTTGTCTTACCAATGGACATGCATTCATATTGCATTCAAGGAATCATCTTCATTCGTCCTACCAATGGACATGCATTCATATCCTACCGATGGATCATTTTTCATTCGTCCTATCAATTGACATGTATTTATATCCTACTAATAGATCATTTTTCATTTGTCCTACTAATTGACATACATTCATATCACACCGATGAATTATTTTTTATTCATCCTGCCAATGGACATGCATTCATATCCTATCAATGGTTCTTATTTTTCTTTTCAAATGATTCACACCTTGCTTCAACAATCATATCAAGGTTGTCGACATGCATTGAAAGAGGATGGAAAAAAAGTATTAAAAGCGATGCCACCAATTCTTTTTTTATTTTGTCTCTACTAATAAAGTTTTATCTTAGATTTTTTTTGAGAGCATCCAAAAGGATGCATTCTCAGTTAAACCATAACTGCAAACCAGGTATACAAAGTCGCAACAATGTGAAACTTTTGGAATGGAGGAGCAACTTCCATCACAATCAAGACACTTCTATTTGAAGGTCATGTGTTTGACCAAAATTGGGTTCGTCAATTTTTTTTATCCACGATTTCTTTTATCGATCATATCCAAAAATAGAGATAGCTATTGACACCCATTTTGCCCCAACACCTCTAAAAATTCATATTTTTTATGTTTTATTTTTTGAATAGTTTAAAATACTTTTTCTGCAATTTTAGAGTAATTTATCAATAATTATCCTTAATTTTTAAAAGAATTTTAATTAGTATATTTTGAATTTTAATTTATTAAATCATGATTTTATATTTAAATTACTTTTTTTTTAATTATATCATTGATTATATTTGTTCATAGTCATTTTAGTATTTTCAACACAGTCTAATAATTTATTTTTTGTGTAGATAAAATTATTGGTAAGTATTTAATTGGCCATGATTTTGGACTTTGATTTTGAGTCCATTAGGTTTTTAGGTTATGCATACAACTCTTGGCATAGTTAGAATAATAGAATTATTGATGAAAATTTTTAGATTAGGGTTAACAATTTTCATTTTTTTTCTATGCTATCATCCATTGTCTTCTTCGGTGAGAGTTCGCCATAGCACCCGATCAGTCCACCACCCAAAAGACCCACTATTTCTTTTCTTTCTCACCTCGTCACGGTTCACCCCTCACTCCTTACCAGACACCACCACCCAAATGTGAAACCCCACAATTATATTCTTACATGTACCTATGTTTCAAACCTTATTCTTATATATGTGCAGGGGATTAGGATCATAAGAGACCTCTTGTACTTAGTCGAGTTTAAAACTTTCCTATCAATTGAGTTACTTGCATTAGATTACACAAGGGACGACTTTAAATGAACATACCCTTTAGCACACAAAGAATTAGGAGACCTATGACCTACCAAATGAAAGGTCTTTGAACTAACTTTCCACCGCCGCTTATTTCACCTCATTTGGAGTTGGAAGTAAATTATTATGACCTTTTACTACAAACTACCAGAGTAGAGTGTAACTACAAACTAACTTATGGACTGTGGTTTGAATGACGGCTCGTCCTGTTAACTCATGAAAAATCTTCAGAAAGTCCATTTTTGAGTCCCAGAATTGATGAACCCAACTACAGGTTGTAGATGCTTCTATGAGCCGTGGTTTGAGCTCGCGGAATGGATCTAGAGACCCTAAAATTTGTTCAAAAGTTTACGAATGGGTTTCTATGGCCCGTAGGTTGACCCATGGACGACTTTGACAGTATTTTAAGAAGGATTATTTTGTTATTTTCCCACTCTTCCAAAACCTTAACCTGAATTTTTATAAGTAAAAAAGTCCCTAAATATATCTATTCAACTCTTTTATGCTAAAACATATTCTTCAACTTAGGGCAAGGTTTCAAGGGGAGAAAAAACTAGGGTTTCAAGAGAATCTTGCGAGTTCTTCCAAGCTATTCGAGGACTCAAAACTTCTATGTATGTAAGGCTATCTCGAACATGGATTATAATCTTCCATGTGCCCCATAACCCAGATTGATTGAGTTGTGAGCAAATTAAGTCTTCTACGACTATTTCTTGAAAACGTTACTTAAATCCTAATGTATTCCTATGCAATCTTACATGAATGATAGTTTTTATGGATTATACACTCGAAATAAATGATTTTACTTTTCTACATAAACTCTAGAATGAATTCTCATTATTCTATATATTGTATCTAATTGGGTATACATGAGTAAAATTTGAGCTAGAAGAGTCTACAAAATTCATAACTAATTTAACTCTACTTTTGTGCTTGAATATTAAGAGTTGGAATGGTGGATGATAAAGAGTCTTTATAAGTCAAGAGCTAAATCCTAAAAGAATGTTCCTAACTAAAGAGTTGATAGTTGATGTGATGAATGGAGTTGAAAAATGTCCAATGTGATTAACCGAACGAGTAAACCATAGGATTGATGTCTTATGAGCATGTTGAGTATTGAGAGGAGTATTGAGCACCGAATTGAGTAATATTAAGTCCAACTTGAACTCAATAACTACGTGGCCAATGTAGGAGAGGATTGAACCGTAAAATTGAATGTTTCTCTATTGTCACAAAAAGAAGACTGATGTTATTGATTGTGGATCCACTGATGGGATGCTCTTTTCCTTGGCAAGGTAATGGATGGATGTGGCAATGACATCACTTCATTATATCATCACCAGCTCATAGTTGATGGTTGTTGGTTAGAGAAACTCACATATCGGTCTTGATAGTAATCTAAGTGGATTGAATTAGATAGTATATGAGTGGTCATTGTCTAAAATGTATTCTTACTTTAGACTCTTGCAATGCTGATTAGGTTTCCTACTTCTTGGTTTGAGTTATTTGACTTGATGTTATTCTACCTTTACATGTTTCATTTCACCCTTTTACATACTCATACACTCCACGTACTGATGTCCATTTGGGGCTATATCTTTTCATGATGTGGAGACAGGTACTAGCGGTCATCAACATGCACCTTGTTGAGGATCCATTTGCATTCAACTGATTGGTGAGTCCTCCTCTACTTTTGGAGTATATCATGTTTCTCTTCTAGCTTTTGGTTTAGTCTTATTATGATATTTTGAGGTAGCCATGGACCTATCATTGGTACCATTTAGTTAGATGATTAGAGGCTTCATAGACTAGATTGTCGAGTTATGATTGTATTATGTTTTTATCTAGTTTCTTTCATACTAGTCTTACATACTTGATTTATAGAATGTTTGGATATGTTATTGCATTTCACTAAGTATTTCTTGAAATCATTGATGTCTGTTAGACCGTGATTGAATGAATGTGATGAGGCTAAGTGGTTCTCTTGGGGGGAGGGATAGAATAGTCTTTGAGTGCCATCCATGCCAAGGGTACCCTCCCGAGGTGTAACAAACTTGGTATCAGAGCACAAAGTTCAAGTGTCTTGGAGAGTATATGAAGCTGTGTCTAGTAGAGCCTTGTTTATGGGTGTGTTGTGCACCACACTTCATAAATAAGAGGTTATGAGACATTAGGAATTGTTACACTTCTTTTGTATAATGAGTTCGTGCAATAGAGTTTAACTCTATTAAAGTATCTATCTCATTCGTGCACTACGCGCTTTCAGATCATGCCTCCTAAGCGTATTGCTACCTGAAAAGATGCTTCATCTAGCAACACTGAGGATCCCCTACCAGAGGTGCCTACTCAGATGGAGACGAGAGGCTGAGGTCGACGTGCTAGATCAATTGGGGCTCCCCATACATCTACTGTTTCACCTACTCCTACTACAGTGGCTGATTTCAGAGGAGCTATGACTATTCTCACCTAATTGATAGCTGCCCAGAGAGTTCACAAGCTCATAGTTCTAGCTCTCAAGACTCAACTGCTACAACGAGACTTAGAGATTTTTTGAGGATGAACCCACTAGTCTTCACAAGGTCTGAGATTGAGGCCCCCATAATTTTATTGATGAGATGTGGAAGGTGTCGAAAGCTATGCATGCGACTGAGACTGAGGGAATTGAACTTTCCTATCAACTTAAGGATTTGGAAAATGTTTGGTACAATTAATGGGAAGAGAGCCAAGGCGAGGATGCTGAGCCTGCTATTTGGGACGAATTTGAAAGTGTTTGATCACTTGTTTCCACAAGAGTCAAGGGAACCGAAGGTTGAGGAGTTTTTGTAACTTGAAGCAGGAGGGGATGACTATCAAGGAATATAGCCTTAAGTTCAAACAACTATCCAGCTATGCTCCAGAGTTGGTCCCGGACATGAGATCTAGAATGAGAAAGTTCATAACCGGCTTAGGCAAACATGTGAAAAGGAGTGCAAAGTGACATTGCTAATTTCGGGCATGAACATCTCTAGGCTTATAATTTATGCGTAACAATTTGAGAAAGATAAGAAGAGGGATAAGGAGGAGCATTTGAGAAAGAAGGCTAAGTCAGCAGGGCATGAGCCAAGCCAGCATAAGCAAAGTAATGGGGACAAGTCTTATTTTCAGAAGACGTCTTCAAATTATGCACCATCTTCTGCAAGTGCACCAACTTCGAGTAACATGTATGATCAGAAGTCTCAGGGCCATCAGAATTCCAGAGCATAGGGTTCTCAATCCCAAGTTAGTGCGACTCAAGGTTTAGAGGGAATCCACTATGTGGCAAGTGTGACATACTCTACCTAGGTGAGTACCGTGGGGGCACAAATGCTTGCTATATGTGCGGACAGATTGGACACTTTCAAAAAGAGTGCCTAATAAGGAGGGGTAAAGGAGGTAATAAAGCTCAGTATTCGGGAGCACCACCAACCAGGGGTAATTAGAGAGGTACCACTACTAATACGGGCAGGGATACAAATCATCTATATGCAATAGACAATCAACATGATTGTCCCAGGTGCAGTTGCACCAGATGTTGTTACGAGTATGATTCTAGTGTTTTCCCATGATGTGTGTGCCTTGCTTGACCCAGGTGCATCTTTATCATTTTTTAATCCATATGTGGCTAGTAAGTTTTGAGATCCTTCGTGGATGTCTTCTTGAGCCCTTTAGTGTTTCTACTCCTGTTGGTGAGTCCATTCTAGCTAAAAGGGTATATAGAGATTACATGATGTCTATCTATCATAGATATACTTTGGTAGACTTAATTGAATTAGAGATGAATAACTTTGATGTGATTCTTGGCATGGATTGGCTTCATGCCTGTTATGCCTCTGTCAATTCTAGAACTCGGACGGTCAAATTTTAGTTTCCGAATGAGCCTATAATAGAGTAGAAGGGTAGTTTTGTTATGCCTAAGGGTAGGTTTATTTCCTACCTTAGGGCCAGAAAGATGATCTCTAAAGGATGTACCTATCACTTCATGCGAGTTAAGGCTGATAATGTAGAGTATCCACTCTTTGAGTCAGTTCTGGTTGTTAATGAGTTTCCTGAGGTCTTCCCTAACAATTTGTATAGAGTCCCTCCTGATAGGGAGATCAACTTTGGGATTGCTGTTCTTCCTAATACTCATCCCATTAATGTCGCTCAACCCGACTACTTAAGGGAAACAGGGGCGATCATCATCAGCATAATAACCCAACTTAGAGGTTGGGGTCAAATCCCACAGGGAACAATGTGGCGACGATTGAGTAGAGCAAGGACCTATGGCTACTAGATTTTTGATCCGATAAACGAGTACCAAGCAAGAATTCTAACTAAATGGGGGTGAAGCTAAGCTACATATTCTCCTAAGAAATAATTGGATAAGGATTGATCAAGCAAGGAAGCAAGGATAGGGGATATGAGAATCAATCAAAACTCAATAAATCCATCACACTTAGCATCAAATTGACTCTATAGGTAGGCTAAGTTTCTTGTAATCACCCCTCGGCTAGGATGAAGGTGATGTTTTGCATAAGCCAATTACAACCTCTTATGCGAGCCACTCGAAGACACACTTGGCTTGAGCACCTCAAAGCAAAACTCCCAAGACCTTAACGGTTGAGTCCCTTTTTAGGCTCTCAACACATAAACACATGACTATCATGCAACCCTCCACTTTAACTACACCCACTAGAGCAATAATTGAAGATATAAGCTAGATTCAAGTTTGCGACCTCAAATTTAAAGTTATACATAAAGATATGCATGAACCCATAAATCAATTCAAAGAATCAAAGCGATTTGGGAGCAACCCATTTGATTTTTTAAGTAAATCATCTACTAAGCATGAAATCAAGAGAATAATCAAGACCCATATACAAATTAACATCCAAACTCAATTAAATCTACAAATTAAGAATTCAAGAATAAGGAAGAAAGAGTGAGTGAAAGATAAATACAAGTGAAGCCCCCACTCTTCAACCATTCAAGAATTCATAGAAAACTTGCTCCAAATCCTCACCCTAACTAAAATCTACACTAAGGTGTGTTTTCTCTTCAAGCATGTATGTATTCTCTTCTTTGAAATCAATAGTCTATCTTCGGTATGCAGAACAAGGACCGGGAGTGCATGTATGTATGATTGTCAGATTGAGATGGCCAAATTCCTGAATTGCCCTGACATTGGTCACAAAACTGCTTTGCGTTCGCGGATCTTTGACTGCATTCACGGAGATCAACAGGTTCTTTACCCTCTATATTCGTGCTTGGACATATTATGATCGCGGGAAATCATCGCCTTTTGCTCCACCTACGCGCCAGTGCTGGGTGTGTTCACTCCCTTTCCAGATCCAAAATGTTGCCAGATACTATTTTGCATAGTTTTAGCTCCTATTGGCTACAATTCAGCTTCAACCTCAATTCTTTCAGCAAAGTCAAATTCTAAACCATATGTACCTTAAACATATACCATTCAAAGCATAATTAGCCCCAAGTTTTACGATTAAAAACACAAAATCATAAGAAAAAGAGTAAAAAATGAGTGTAAATTATACACTCATCAACACCCACAATTTAAGACTTTTCTTGCCCTCAAGCAAAACAAAACCAAACTCAAGAGACTAGCAATTCAAGCACACAATACCAACTCACCTTAGGCAACTAAATCATGATCATACCAATGATTGATACCAACAATTAGCACAAGTATGTGGATGCCTATCAAGGAACTCCCTCACTTTTCAAAAGTATCTTTTCAATTCAAAACAACTTCCAAGGATGACCACATGACAACACAAAATATCAAGGAGTGACTAAAACTCCTAGTTAACTAACAAGTTCCACTTGACTCAAACTTAGAAAAACATCAATATCAACCAATCTATGTCAACTTGCATGTCCTCATAAAGAGGAAAAAAGTCCCTAAAACACTCACAAGTATATACAATGAACAAGGGACAAGACTCAAATATTCACATTCACAAAAGAACATCTTGTGTACACAAATGCCACACTACAGGCTTACCTCTATTTTCAATCAACATTGGCCCAACTCCATTTGGTTGGAAATCTCAAAGGGTTTTTTAGGCTTATAATATACATTTAGGGTAGGGTAGGATACAATTTAGGAGATAGTGACTAACCCTATTTAAGACCCACATACAACATTCATCTTCTCCATCTTTTCCACTTTTCTTTTTCACATTTCACACCAATGCACATTTAACCCTTCTTTTTCACTTAGGTGCCCCACCTGCAACCATTTTTCAACATTTTGGAGGATTCTTTTCATTCAAGCAATTTTTTTTCATTTTATTTTCATTTTGAAAGCACTCTTTTTCTTTTCTTTTCTTTTCATTCCTCCATTTAATTTTTCTTTTTCTTTCTCTTAACAAGCCTCCAAGTGGTAGACACCCTTCCTTTTTTTCCTACATCACCCCCAACTTAGGCTTAAAGCCTCAATAGTCACAAACATGCAAAACTCAAGGAGTGATAAAGGTTCAAAAGAGGGATATCTTGTCCAAAAAACTGCTCTTCTTCTTCTTCTCATGTTCCGTGAACTTTTTCTGCCGCTACTCTATCTTTCCCTGCCTTTGGCTCATATGCTCAAGCCGGTTACTCATAGATTTTTAAGCAGTTACACATGATGCAAGTGTAGGTTGATCATCTGCTGTAGCTCCTAGTGTTCCTATAAGAAGACCTGCAACCAGCTGCCTGATCTGCTCATCCATCCCATGAATCTGGGAGGATAAGTATCTCATAGTAGGGGGACCAAGCTGAAGTGGTCATGAAGAAACTAAAGGACCTGTAGCTCCTGAAGGAGACAGCCAGCCTCTGATCTTGGCTCCGTGAACTACCCAAAAAAGGGATCTAAAGCATCAATCCTTCTCTTTTACTGTCCCCCTGGGCCACTTCTCTTCTTCAGTGGATATATGTCCCTGGCCAGCATCTTCTCTTCATCTGTAGGTAGCATAGACACCCCTGCCTCATAACATAGTCTGGAAATCAAAGAGGGGTCTACTAAGCTTTTGGCCCTCCCTTGGGCCACTTTTACAATCTGATCAACTATGATTTGTCCCACATAAACCTGAAGACCATCCAAGATGGAAGCTATAATAAGTGCACGGTCTAGAGTCACCTCCGTGTGATATGTAAAGGGAATGACACGAGCGCAAATGATTGAAAGCGAACATCTAGCTTCCACTATGAACTCACATGAGTCAAAACCTCTATGTGAAGTGAACTACTTCGGAGAAACTGCATCATGCAACTTGTCTACCAACCACTGAGCACCCAACTCTCGATATCTCTCCTTGTACCCTCTATTATCAGTATCCGATAGTCCATAGATAACATTGGTAATTACTGGGGTAAAGTCAACTCTCACTCCCCTAATCATGGTAGTCGTCTCCTCTCTAAAGTTTGTTTCCAAGGCATTAGCATATAACTCAGCTACTATGGTATTGTTGGCTTTGATAAGTTCATCAACAAAGCATAAGCAACCTGAAGTTTGAAGCCGACCAAAGAAATTTGGTTTCTTTTCCTCCACCTTGTCCATGCAAATCACTCTTTCTTTTATCACAGGTCGGCCCAAATACTCATCATATTTTCGGGTAGATTTGGCTGAGAGGAATCATCTTTGATCAATGTAGGTTTCTTCTTCTCTCGCTGGGATGATTTCAGCCTCATGAAGTATGTTGTCAAGATCTATATTTACCCAATTAAACCTACGATTCAAAACCAACATGACAAAAACATCTTATCGACATTTAAATCACGCATTTAGAAAGCATTTAAGCTAGGAGGATTGATTGGAAAAAGTTTGCATCAGGTGGTGAAACATGCTATTTTTGAGTAGTGGCAAACTTCTCTTTGTGTTGGCGGTCACACTGGCACGATCATGGAGTTTCATTAACTCTAGGCTTTAGTGTTTGCTGAAAGTTATTCACATTCGCGAAGAGCCAAGAATATCCAGAATCATTACGATTGCGGCATAGTGCTCGTGTTCGCGGATAGTAGAAGCCACTATCTTCAAATTTCACAGGGGCATTTTCAGAAATAGGTGGGGGCCACATGTTTGCAGCAAAATTTCAACAAACTATTACCCCTCTTTCTATGCCCCAACAACAAATAATCACTCTCCAAACAATGCTCAACAGTTTAGAACATGATTTAAGTAAATTTCCAACAAATTAAGCACGAGATTTGGATTCTAAAACACCAAGACGTGGGACACCACAACAACACATATTTATGCCAAGAACATAAAGAATGGAGAAAGAGGTCAAAATAATGGCAGGGTAGCAAACATGATAGGAAAATTTAAACTTGGCTTTTACCACTGCCAAGCCATTTTAATGGCAGCGCACAGTTTTTGTCACTGAAGAAGAATGGAGGAGGGTTTAGAGGAACATACCTTAGAGTGGAGAACCCAAAAAGGATGAAGGAGAAGAAAACTTAAAAACTCCTTTGAATTTCGAGTTGAAAGGAATTGTTGACAGTGATTACCTTTCAACCATGCTATCCTTTTATGAAATTAAGAGACAAAATCACAAGTGACTTGTATTTTCATTTAATTGCACCAATT
Organism: Solanum rostratum; assembly: GCA_029948455.1. Classification (NCBI taxonomy): domain Eukaryota; kingdom Viridiplantae; phylum Streptophyta; class Magnoliopsida; order Solanales; family Solanaceae; genus Solanum; species Solanum rostratum. Next base: position 54,269,158 of record CM057053.1, read on the forward strand.
AAATCTCTTTCTTCGCAAAATTTTAGGCGAGATCACCCTACTTCCCCGAGTTCACACTCCGCGTTTATAGAATTGGAGCGCCTCCACCGAGCTTTGCTGAGTGCCAGACCTGGGAAAAGTTTCTACAACTTTAGGCAGTCCTAGGCCCACTTGGGCGATTGTAACGCCCGGTAACATTACCAAAATACCCCTAGAGTGAGGGCATGCGTGTAACGCATCTTCCAATGCTCATATGGCAAATTCGAGGCTGGATTTGTGATTAGCATGAAAAATGGGGTGGGTAAATGGTCTCGGTCAATTTTTAGAGCGACCTAATCAAAAAAGATAATTTTTCGAGCCAAAACGAAAAATAGTGGCGGTGCGCGACAGAGGCGCGTCGCGCACCTGTCGCGAAGGGGCACTTGTGTCTTATTCAAATTTTTCGACGGGATGAGAAAAACTCGTACAAACACTCCTTTTTGAAAATACAATGTTCGCGACCAGTCCGCGTCGCGGACCGTGTATTTTCTGAGCTGGAAATTTCTAATAATTATGAGGGCATTCTGGTCAATTTTTCACCCCTCCTAAACACTAATACACAACTAGTAAGGTCATTTCGACATGAAAAAAAATTCCTAAAACCCCCATTCCAAGTCCTATTCCATAATCTAACAAGGCTAGAGCTTGGGGAGAGAAGAGAAGGGCTTGGGTTGAGATATTCGAGAAGAGATCCTCGACATTACTCGATTGAATAGCTGCATCACAGGTATGTAAAGCTAAACTAAAGCATGGGATTATCCTCTCATGTGCCCCATAGAGGTCATAGATGAGTTGATGATTGAAGAGTCTATATGCATGATTTCTTTGATGGATTTTCTTGAAAATTATATTTGAAATTACATGTTTTCGATGTTGATGATCATCCTACTAATTGTTTTCTCAAATTGGATATTTCATGAGAATTTGCATAACCCTTCATGACTAATGTGAAAAGCATGCATATTGCACTCGAGAAAACTGAGTCTAGAGCCTTGAGTTGAGATTGTTGACTGTGATGAAATTTTGATTATTTCATGAGTCTCTATAAATGAACTCTACCGATGTGATTATTCACTTGTTCCCTAATGATTGTTATACAATCTTAAGTCATTGATGAGATGTTTGATGATAGGGTTAAAGCCCTATGAGATGTTTGATGATAGGGTTAAAACCCCTATGAGATGTTTGATGATAGGGTGAAAGCCCCTATGAGAGGATTGATGATAGGGTGAAAGTCCCTATGGGATAATTTATGATAGGATGAAAGTCCTTATGCGATTATTTATCAAAGGGCCAAAGCCCCTGTGATATCAGTCGTGGACGGGGATTGAGTCCCTATAAGACTGGCAGTCGTTAACGGGGGGTGAGTCCCTATGAGACTAGTTGAGGTTTAGGTTTATGAGCATTGAGTCGGGTGGAGTATCGAGCATCAAAATGAGTGAGAGTGAGTCCCACTTGAACTCATTAACTACATTGCCAAACATAGGTGAGGCTTAAACCATCACATATATATGGTTTCCCTCGAGATGTAACAGTCCCTAAAAGCAATAGAGGATCGATTGAGTTTTGACTCCATATTGGGTGAGCTGATATGGTTTTTGAGCGTTCCTTACCTGGCAAGTTTGGAACCACTGTGGCAACATCAGTGTGATTGTTGTACATTCACTGGCTCATAAGTGAGTGTTGTCGGATAAGAGAAACTCCTAGAAACTTCCTACCTTACTCCGAGTCTAGATGAGATGAGAGGGGGTGAGCTCCTCTGAGATGAGTTTTGAGATGAGATGAGAGAAGGGTGAGCTCCTCTGAGATAATCATCGAGATGAGATGAGAGGAGGTGAGCTCCTCTGAGTTGATCTTTGAGATGAGTTGAGACTATTGATGAGTCTGAGATAATGATATGTCACTTGTTTACTCTTTACTCTTTCATAGATAGACAAGTTGACGGTTTGATGTGATTTTGATGTTTATTTTGACTTGATATTGTTTTCCATATTATTCTACCTGTTTCGATTTCATTCAACTATTTTATATACCAGTACATTCTAACTACTGACGTTCACTCTAGACTGCATCATGTTATGATGTAGAGGCAGGTACTAGAGATCATCAATAGGCGCTCCGTTGAAGATCAGAGATTCGAAGTTGACTAGGTGAGCCTCCCCTACTCCGGAGGATCCACTCCCTTTATTTCATCATGCCTTAAAGTTAGATTGGACTATTTCTGTTATCTTTATTTGGGTAGCCATAGGTCTATCATTGGCACCACATAATTAGTGATAAAGACTTCATATACAATGGCCGAGCATTGATGTTGAGATTGTGAGCTAGTTCTTTCCAATAGCCTTTATTATTATATATAATCTTTTGAGACTTTGGATGAGATGTGCCCACTTACTTACTTATATTTTCCGCTATTCAGTAGAGTGTAATTGATTGAATGATGTGATGAGGCTAAGTAGTTTGCTTGGGGACTAGTAATAGTCTTTGCGTGCCGGCCACACCAAGGCTACCCTCCCGGGGCATGACAAACTTGGTATCAAAGCACAGAGTTTAAGTACCCTGGGGAGTCTATGAAGCCGTATCTAGTAGATCTTGTTTATGGGTGTGTTGTCGACTACATTTCTTAAGCAGGAGGCTATAGGACATAAGGAATGGTTACACTTCTTTCTTATTCCAATTCATGCGATAGAGTTAAGCTCTATGAAAACTCTCTTCTAATTCGTGCTCTACGCATGCAAAATTGATAATATACCTCCCAGAAGAGCTGTCATAGGAAGGGAACGTCCTACCAGGCAAGCTGTTAATCCACTTGAGCCTCAAGTACTCGAGGAGCCCGTGGATCTAGCTGTCCCTGTTGAGCAAACCTCTCAAGATGAGGTCTCTAATGCTGAGTTACGTCGGACTATTCAAGCTCTTGCCCAGGCTGTCACTGCGCCTGTCATGAGACAAAAAGCAGGCGGGCAGGACACCCATGACACCTCTAGAATCTGAGAACTGTTTAGGATATATCCGCCCGAGTTCACGGGGTCTGACTCTACTGAAGATCCCGAGAACTATGTGGAGGAACTTGAGAAGGTGTTCCAGGTGATGCATGTGATTGATGCTGATAGGGTAGAATTGGCTGCTTACCAATTGAAGGGTGTGGCTAGACTGTGATTCGACTAATAGAAGAAGGGTAGGAGAGATGACGCTCCGTGTTTGACTTGGGCGGTGTTTGAGGAGGCCTTCTTGGGATACTTCTTCCCAAGAGAGAAAAGGAAAGCCAAGGTGAGAGAGTTCCTGAACCTAAAACAGGGCTCTATGACTGTGCAGGAGTATGGGTTGAAGTTCACGCAACTATCTCGCTATGCTCCGAACATGGTTGCTGATATGAGGGGAAGGATGGGAATGTATGTAGATGGGTTGAATAGAGGACCCAAGAGAGATGGGAGAGGAGCCATGCTTGTGAGCGACATGGACATTGGGCAACTGATGACATTTGTGCAGCAAGCTGACAAGGAGAGGCAGCATGATAAGGAAGAGTTCAAGCTCAAGATAGCTAAGACATCCAGCCATAGGGGTGGAAGAAAAGGCAATGGAGATCGATTTCCAGCGCCCTCAGTTGTTAGTGCACCTGTGACTAGAGACAGGTATGATAAAAAATTTCAGAATGCTAGAACTCATGGATCCTAGTCGCAAGCTAGGGTGGCTCAAGGTTCGCAGGGTAGACCACCGTGTGATAAGTGTGGAAAAATGCACTTGGGGAGATGTCGTGATAGGAATAATGCATGTTACGTGTGTGGCCAAGTAGGTCATTACAAGAAGGATTGTCCAAAGCGGGCTGGCTAGGCTCAGTCTACTACACCGACCCCACCAGTTAGAGGACACCAAAGAGCTACCACGTCAGGCGCAGGCGGAGCAACAAATCGCTTGTATGCCATGGGTAGTCGCCAAAACTAGGAAAACTCCCCAGTTGTGATGGGTATGATTCGAGTCTTTACTTTTGATTGTTATGTTTTAATGGATCCTGGTGCCACATTGTCATTTGTAACTCCTTATGTGGCCAATAGATTTGATAGAACCCCTGAGAGTCTCTTGGAACCCTTTGATGTTTCTACTTCGGCGGGTGAGTCTATTCGAGCTGAGAGGATCTATAGAGCTTGTGTAGTGTCCATCAATCATAGGGACACTCTTGTTGATTTGATTGAGTTGGAGATGGTTGATTTTGATTTGATCCTTGGCATGGATTGGCTTCACGCCTGTTATGCCTCTGTTGATTGTAGATCCTGAAATGTTAAGTTCCAATTCCCTAATGAACCGGTTCTAGAGTGGAAGGGTGACTCTGTTACACCTAGAGGAAAGTTTATCTCATATCTTAGAGCCAGAAAGTTTATTTCCAAAGGCTGTATTTATCATCTTGTGCGAGTGAAATCTGATGATGTTGAGTCCCCAACTCTTGAGTCAGTTCCGATTGTTAACGAATTTCCGAAGGTATTTCCTGACGATCTGCTCGGAGTCCCTCCTGATAGGGAAATTGACTTTGGGATTTATGTTCTTCCAAGTGCCCAGCCTATTTCGATTCCACCTTATAGAATGACCCCCGCTGAGTTGAAAGAGCAACTAAAAGATTTGCTAGAAAAAGGCTTCATTAGGCTAAGTGTTTCACCTTGGGGTGCTCCTTTTCTATTCGTGCGAAAGAAAGATGGGTCCCTCAGAATGTGTATTTATTATAGGCAACTAAACAAGGTCACAATAAAGAAGAAGTGTCCCCTCCCAAGGATAGATGATTTGTTCGACCAACTTCAGGGCGCCTCATGTTTCTCTAAGATAGACCTTAGATCTGGCTACCATCAGCTGAAGGTGAGGGAGTGTGACATTCCAAAGACAACCTTTAGGACTAGATATGGCCATTTTTAGTTCTTAGTCATGTCCTTTGGGTTGACGAATTCACCTGCCACCTTTATGGACTTGATGAATATAGTTATTAAACCATATCTTGATTTATTTGTGATTGTGTTCATCGACGACATCTTGTATATTCAAGGAGTGAGGAGGAGCATGCTAACCACCTTAGAGTTGTCCTTCAAACTCTTAAGGACCATGAGTTCTATGCAAAATTCTCAAAATGTGAGTTCTGGCTTGAGTCAGCAGCCTTCCTAGGCCATATTATTTCCTGTGATGGTATCCGAGTGGATGCCCAAAAGATTGAAGCGGTTAGAACTGGCCCCGATCGACGACACTGACTGACATTAATAGTTTCTTTGGGTTAACAGGCTACTACCACAGGTTTGTTGAGGGACTTTCTTCCCTATCCACGCCATTGACCGAATTGAAGGTCAAGTTTCAGTGGTCCGAAAAATGTGAGAAGAGTTTCCAAGAATTGAAAACGAGGTTGACTATTGCACCAATCCTAATCTTACCCGATGGAATCGAGGACTTTGTAATATATTGTGATGCCCCAATGGTTGGATTGGGATGCGTACTAATGCAGAGGGGGAAGGTGATAGCCTATGCTTCCGGGCAACTCAAGGTTCATTAAAGGAACTACCCAACCCATGATCTTAAGTTGGCAGCAATAGTGTTTGCACTTAAAATCTAGCGTCACTACTTGTATGGAGTGCATGTGGATGTGTTCACTGACCACAAGAGCTTGCAGTATGTTTTCAGTAAGAAAGAGCTCAACTTGCAACAGAGGAGATGGTTGGAATCGCTCAAAGGTTATGACATGAGCATTCACTACTAATACGCCAAAATTTATACTCCAAAAGGAAGAGTAAAGCGGTCGTTGGTCAAATATAGAACTCAACCAGAGTTGAGGTCGATCCCACAGGGTACGCGTAAGAATGATTCTATTAGCACCGACTTTCAGATGTAAATTCTATTCCCAAGATAAAGTTGCATAAAGTAAATGGGGGGTTACGTTGTTCAATTAAATTCCTATTGTAAAGTGACTAATACGGATGTTGATACTGGGTTTCAAACAATTAATGAGAAACTAGGGTTGTGTTCTCCATAACGTCTAATACGATAACTAAACTGGCTTGGTAAACTCATTCTTGATTGTGCATACAAGATCAAACAAAATAGCTAATACCTAGTTCACCTTTCGGTCCTTCCTAGCTATACTTCACTCATCTCCTTTCGGTCTCAGAGTGTGTGTAATTTTGACCTTTGTTCTCGATCTCAGAATACCCTTACCTTTCGGTCTCAGGTACTTAGACTAGGTTAAAAACTCCAAATTTCAGTTGTAGGATTCTTTTCCTAATCATTACATCCCTCTCGGGCATGTAACAAATACGAGCTTGCCGTAATGCGTTGACTCATTAGGGGGAAGTTAAAGTGAAGAATTCTACAATGAATGCGATAATCAATCCCTCTAATTTACCCCAGTTTATGTTATCTTATTGAATTGTTATGGTTCCTACAATCCTAGTTGTGGGTTTAGCCTAGCATGCTCAATATAACTTGCCACAATAATGTAATGAAATCATAATAATTGACTTAAGATTGAAATAGCAATGAATCCACGTGTTACAACTTTCGAAGAGATGATCAAAACACAAGAATCTAATGTAAAGTAAAGTCACAATACTGTTCTCTCTTTGTTTTCTAACTCCAACATTCCACAATTCCAGAAACTGAATAAAATAAATATATATATACAAGGAAAAACCTAATTCAATTAAAAATAGGAAAATAGACTTCGACATGGGTACGGGTCTTCACACGGGCCATGTGAGTCCAGACGGACCGTCACACAGTCTGTAAGTCATCACCTCCTGGTTTCTCATGGAAACTAACACGACCCGTGTTGGGTTTCACGATCCGTTTAACAATCCGTGAGTCTTCATTTGCATGATTTCTATTATTTTTGATGGTGATCCTTCTAATTCACGTCAACTTCACGGCATATGGCACATCCCGAGAAAGCTTTGACGGTCCGTGTGAGCCTCTCGTGCATCTTGCCTTGGTTTCATTCCAGTTTCACGTCCAAGTGTGAGGTCACAGTTGGTCACACGGTCTGTGTACCATGACATGGTCCGTGAAGACATCCGTGGTCCCTCACTTGGCTCAATTTCCAGCTTCACGCCCAAGTGTGAGGTCACGATTGGTCACACGGTCCGTGTAATGTGTCACGGTCCGTGAAGACCTCCATGGTCCCTTACTTGGCTCAATTTCCAGCTTCTCTTCGTTGGCCCTTCACTCACCCTCCCACGGTCCGTGTGATGTTACACAGACCGTGAGAGGTTCTGTATGTCACTACTTCACCAATTTTTTTATTCTTTTTCTCACAATGCCTTCATCATTTTTCTGCAAAGTACCAAAACACACACATCAAACCAACATATTTGCTTGAGAACGTGCAAAAATCCTTCGCTTAAAGCGTCATAAGAGTCGTATTTCTATGACTCATCAACACCCTCAACTTAGAAAGTTTGCTTGTCCTCAAGCAATGACGGCACACATAAACAACTCATAAATACAAGTGCCTCATTAATCTCATGGATAATCCTTTCATTTTACGATGTATGCTCAAAAAAACTATGCCCTAAATGTGCTTGATGAGTCATGAAAATACGACTTTTACGACGCCTAAAACATAGAACTATTGGGTGTTCTCGAGCGGTGTTATTGGTTTAATAGGTATGTTTTGATATTGTGCAGGAAAATGACTAAGGCATGGGAAATGGCGGAAAGTGCAAGGAACGGGTGAAAAACGAAGCCAAGTGTCGCACCACGGAAGGCCCACACGGGCCGTCTCATGCCAGACGGTCCGCGTGACCGACCGTGGCACGACACGAGTCACACGGTCAGGCCACACGGCTCGTCTGACGCCAGATGGACCGTGTGACGGACCGTGTACTTGACGTAGCTCGGAAGACAACCCGTCGAAAATTAAAGAAATTGTGCAAGGAGATTCACACGGAGGAACCACACGACCCGTCTTACTCCACACGGATCGTGTAACGGGCCGTGTAACTGACGTAGCTCGAAGGGCCTTCGTTGAAAATATCAGAATTCGTGCAAGTGGATCGACACGGAAGAGCCACACGGCTCGTCTCACGCCACATGGGCCGTGTCACAAACCGTGTGGGCACAGTCAGTCGCCAGATGGTCCGTTCACACGGACCATCTCACCTCAGACGGTCCGTGTAACGGACCGTGCCCCGTGCCGAAATTATTTTCCTAAATTATATCGACTTAGTTTTACTTTGTATAAATAGGATGTTATTTTATTTTATTAGAAAACTTCGTTTTGACGACAGAAACTAGAGAGAACAAGGAGAAAAACATTAGTTTGGCTTTTGTAATTCGGGAGAATCACGTTTGTGATCATTGTTCAAAGCTTGTAACACGGATTCTTGCTCTTCAATCGTAAGTACATCTTTATGTTTTCTTCTACTCGTTGTGGGCAAATTATCAATAGTATGCTAGGCTAAACCCACAACTAGGGTTGTGGGAACCATGACGACCCAATTAAGATAACGCTAACTGAGGGTAATTCGTTCAAATAAATAGCGCATGTATTGTTAAATTCTTCGTTTTAACTTCTCCTTAATGAGTCGACGCATTAGGGTAAGCCTGTATTCGTTGCATGCCCGAGAGGGGTGTAGTGATTGGGAAAAGAGTCTAACAACAGCGATTCGGGGTCATGAACCTAGTCTAAGTGCCTGAGACCGAAAGGTGAGGGTATTCTGAGATCAGAAACAACGGTTAGAATTGCATACACTCGGAGACCGAAAGGAGAGGAGTGAGATATGCCTAGGAAGGACCGAAAGGTGATCTAGGTGTTAATTAAGTTGTAGATTTTGCATGCATCATTAAGAACGAATTCACAAATCCAGTTTAGTTGTCGTAATTGTATGTCATGGGGAACACAACCCTAGCCTCTCTCTATCTGTCTAAGAATCTGAACGTCTTTATTAATTACTTTACGAAATTAGTTAAACTAAATAACGCAACCCCCATTTATTTTATGTACATTTATTTTGGGAATAGCATTTACAACTGAAAGCTGGTACTAATAGAATAATTCTTACATGTTCCCTGTGGGATCGACCTCAACTCTGGTTGAGTTCTATATTTGACCAACGATCGCTTTACTCTTCTATTTGGAGTGTAATTTGGCGTATCAAATTTTGGCGCCGTTGCCGGGGACTTCTGACCCGGAAACCGCCAAGTGGCTCCTGATCTTTTTACGGAGGAGATGGTCAGTCCCCGGGGCTAAGGAGATATACGTCAATGGCATCACCAAAGGTACTGGAGGCTATCAGGGGAGGCCAATTATCCCGGAAATGCGGGTCCTAGTGGACAAGTTGGACTCCATTCCGGAAATACGAAATACCTTTGAAGCATATCAGTTTGGATGGATGGCCAGCCCTCCTGGATACTATGGCCCAGATATGATCGCAGAATTTTACTCCAGCTATGCCGCCAGCCTTCTTGTATCCATAGAAGGCAACCTGCCCAGACGTGCGAAGAAGCGGCTTGCTGCCAAATTATCTCATCGGGATTATGTCACCATCCGGGGGCACAGGTTGACATCTCGGCAGAGACGATCAACCGCTTTTTATTTGGTCCAGACTACCGTGCTCCACCGGATGGGATCTTCATTTCTCACTATGTGACTGTCACTGATGAGGTTAGGATCTCGGACCCGTCTACCCGGACTAGGGAGTTACAGTGGATGGCGGAGCATATTGCACTTCAGGGAGTGGAGGCACCTTGGGTGACTAACCCCAAGATTCCTATTACAAAAGCCTCCCTTACATTTGTCGCCAAGTTTTGGTGGTCGGTGGTGCGAGCCCGACTTCGACTCACAGTAAACGACAACACGCTCCAACTCTCCCATGCTGTGTTGGTCGCGAGTTTGGTGGCCCGCCTTGGTATTAACGTGGGTCGCATGATTGCTATGGAGATAAAGGATCGTGCCCTCTCCGAACGCGCAGGTATGTCCTTTCCATGCCTGATTCGGGCACTTTGAAGGCAGGCCCGTGTTCCCACCACGCACTTCTTGGACCGGAAGATAGCTCCGAAGGGTGTCGTCAACATTGCAATGATTAAGGATATCGACAACCCATTGTACCACAGTCGATCCCGGCGGCATGGGATTCCGACACAGCTCCCCCGGGCTCCCCCACAACAGCCTTTGGCTTTTGAGGAGCCCCCCACAGCCCCCCAGACAAGTACAGATAATGAGCAGCCCTGGGGCAGTGGCGCAGCACCTCAGACGCATCCGGGCTACACGTATGTCCCCTACGACCTCCTCGCCCGCATGGTTACAGAGCAGAGGCAGACGCGGGCGATTGTTGACCAGATGGTGGTCCGGGTGCCTCAGGTGGTGCAGACTCACATGCAGTTGGCTGAGGATCGGCTTCGCGCTGAACTACTTGGCCAGATCCAGAGCTTGCAGGAGCAGTTTAACCAGTGGGAGGCCTACCTTCGCCGCATGTTTGGCAGCATGACCGGTGATGAAGTGACTCAGATGATGCAGGAGATGCAGGTCATGAAGGACAAAATTGACGATTTGTATGCACGGTACAACAGCACCGGGCCCGCTCCGGCTCCACCACCCGATTCGTTTGCATCATTGTTTAGTGCCCCGGTGGAGCCGAGCCTGATTGAGGGCTGGGGGGTACCGATCATACCTCCTGCTGCCCAGGCACCCCTTCCTGCGGCGTCGGGTCATACGGACAAAGGTAAGCGCCGCAGTCAGCGCACTAGCCCACCTGAGGACCCACAGCGTGAGGAGGCACGGAGGCTGCGAAAAGCTTTGAGGGCCCAGAGGCGTGAGGCTGCTGCACGGGAAGAACAGGCGCGCATCGCATATGAGGCTGCCCGGACAGGCGCATCCAGAAGTACTATGGCGCCAGCTGATGATGTTGACTGTCCGAACCCGCCAGTTGGTTCGGGCCATGATGACCCACCTGACGCCTAAGGCGTCCCAGGTATGTCCCTCTCCCATTTTTGCTTTATTGGTTATTCTGGTGCTATGAGGACATTGCACTGCTTTTTTGTTGGGGATGGGGCATCTTATCTTTACCCTGAAGTGTTTTTCTTGCCATGTTTCTTTTCTCTGAAGGTGTATTATCTAGTAGAACTGGCATGTTTAGGTTTATCATGTTTGTTTTGTGTGGTAAAGACAAGTGGTTATAAGAGTTTATAGTAACCTCACCAATTTGAAAAATGAAAATCCACGGAACTTGTAGGTGTGTATCCCATATGGACTGATTCTGTGATCCTCTGAAAACACAATGTACATTGTTTAGTTGGCATATTAACGATTGAAGTCTGACTGTGTTGCGTAGTGCTGAATAGTGGGGGATATGTGCCATGTGTGTGGGAGTGTATTTGCTTGAATTTAACTGACACACTTGTAAGCTAGAACTTGCCTGGGTGGTCCCCCTAAAACGATTGAATGAGTGGATTAGGAAAGGATCTTAGGCCATTGTTGTTAAGAAGTCACTAAGCCTAAAATGAATGCACCAAATGAAGTTTATCCCTTTGAACCAAAGAATTGAGCCTTAATAGACCTTTTCTTTCTTATTACCTAATCCATGTTTCCAATCTATCTGTAGACCATACTCAGGCCCTGGTCGCTTTAAGGACATTGTGAACCTCAACGTAGGCCAAAAGCCTAAGTTGAGGAGTGGCTTATATTTGGCCCTGGTCCTTGAAAAGACATTGTGCACCTCAACTTGGGCTAAAATCCTAAGTTGAGGGTGGCTAGTGTAAGAGAAGCAGAAGAATAGGGATGGAAAAGATCCAAGTGGTGAGAAGAAAAGTTGAAAAACAAAAGAAAGAATTTTTGGGGGCGTAAAAAAAAAAAAAAAAAAAAAAGCTACAAGCCTAAAGTGCACGCCCCTCTGTAGAGCAAAGTGGTAAAATAGGGAAAACAAAGATTTTGGGAAGCCAAAAGTAGTGGCTGAGTCAAAGCAGGGTTTTGGAACAAAACGCTAGTCACTTTGATCCTAAATATATCTCACCCAAGCCTGAGCCTACGTTACAAGCCTTAGAAGTCCTAAAGTGATCCTGAAAAGGTCATTCAAGAGTTAAGGTGGTGAAAATAAAGGCAAGCATATGGTCTATACTCGTGTGTCGGTTGAAAATTCTTTCTGAGCGTGAGTGTTTACATTCCAGTCTCTGTGTGCTACAGTAATTCATGGTGTGTGAAACTTCTTTGTAGTAAGGGGCACTATCACCACACTATTTGGGTGCTATACATAACTGGCCTATCTTTATTCGAGAACTTAATAGGAGCCAACGAGATATAGTATCGTGTTTAGGTCGATCTAATCAGAGTCTGTTGGAATACGCACACATTACAAGTATACGTGTTGAGCATGAGTTTAATGAACAAAGGGGTTGCTATTTATTTCTTTTTAATTACTTGTCTTTTGTGTGCCGTAACGTGTTTCTGGTCATCGCTTGAGGACAAGCAATGGTTCTAAGTTGAGGGTGTTGATGAGTCATGAAAATACGACTTTTACGACGCCTAAAATATAGAACTATTGTGTGTTCTCGAGCGGTGTTATTGGTTTAATAGATATGTTTTGATATTGTGCAGGAAAAGACTAAGGCATGGGAAATGGCGGAAAGTGCAAGGAACGGGTGAAAAACGAAGCCAAGTGTCGGACCACGGAAGGCCCACACGGGCCGTCTCACGCCAGACGGTCCGTGTGACCGACCGTGGCACGACACGAGTCACACGGTCAGGCCACACGGCTCGTCTGACGCCAGACAGACCGTGTGACGGACCGTGTACTTGACGTAGCTCGGAAGACAACCCGTCAAAAATTAAAGAAATTGTGCAAGGAGATTCACACGGAGGAACCACACGGCCCGTCTTACTCCACACGGATCGTGTAACGGGCCGTGTAACTGACGTAGCTCGAAGGGCCTTCGTTGAAAATATCAGAATTCGTGCAAGTGGATCGACACGGAAGAGCCACACGGCTCGTCTCACGCCACACGGGCCGTGTCACAAACCGTGTGGGCACAGTCAGTCGCCAGACGGTCCGTTCACACGGACCATCTCACCTCAGACGGTCCGTGTAACGGACCGTGCCCCGTGCCGAAATTATTTTCCTAAATTATATCGACTTAGTTTTACTTTGTATAAATAGGATGTTATTTTATTTTATTAGAAAACTTCGTTTTGACGACAGAAACTAGAGAGAACAAGGAGAAAAACATTAGTTTGGCTTTTGTAATTCGGGAGAATCACGTTTGTGATCATTGTTCAAAGCTTGTAACACGGATTCTTGCTCTTCAATCGTAAGTACATCTTTATGTTTTCTTCTACTCGTTGTGGGCAAATTATCAATAGTATGCTAGGCTAAACCCACAACTAGGGTTGTGGGAACCATGACGACCCAATTAAGATAACGCTAACTGAGGGTAATTCGTTCAAATAAATAGCGCATGTATTGTTAAATTCTTCGTTTTAACTTCTCCTTAATGAGTCGACGCATTAGGGTAAGCCTGTATTCGTTGCATGCCCGAGAGGGGTGTAGTGATTGGGAAAAGAGTCTAACAACAGCGATTCGGGGTCATGAACCTAGTCTAAGTGCCTGAGACCGAAAGGTGAGGGTATTCTGAGATCAGAAACAACGGTTAGAATTGCATACACTCGGAGACCGAAAGGAGAGGAGTGAGATATGCCTAGGAAGGACCGAAAGGTGATCTAGGTGTTAATTAAGTTGTAGATTTTGCATGCATCATTAAGAACGAATTCACAAATCCAGTTTAGTTGTCGTAATTGTATGTCATGGGGAACACAACCCTAGCCTCTCTCTATCTGTCTAAGAATCGGAACGTCTTTATTAATTACTTTACGAAATTAGTTAAACTAAATAACGCAACCCCCATTTATTTTATGTACGTTTATTTTGGGAATAGCATTTACAACTGAAAGCTGGTACTAATAGAATAATTCTTACGTGTTCCCTGTGGGATCGACCTCAACTCTGGTTGAGTTCTATATTTGACCAACGACCGCTTTACTCTTCTATTTGGAGTGTAACTTGGGCGTATCAGTGCTTACACCCCAAACCTACCCGCACAGATTCCGGTGGGCAGCTTGCATGTATAGTCAGCCTCCATATGATTCGGAACAAAGAATGAATCAGTTGTATAAGCAACCAATCAGTGCAAAGATAGTGCCCTCACTACAAAGAAGTCTCACACACAGAGTACAAATACAATAAAGAGACCTAAATGTAGACACTTGCACTAAGAACAAAGCTTTCCACCGACACACAAGTATGGACCATATGCTTGCCCTTATTTTTACCAATGTACTCTCGAATGACCTTTTTAGGACCACTTTAGGACTTTTGCAGCTTGTAATATAGGCTCGGGATAGGGTGAGGTAAATTTAGGATCAAAGTGACTAATTTTCCCTTCCTAGACACTGCTTTGACTTGGGCTCTACTTTCGGCCTCCAACCTCTTATTGCCCTTATCTTTCCAACTTTCTTTGCAGTTGGGAGTGACTTCACTAGTTTTTTTATACTCATTCATGGTCACACCCCAAACTTCCCTTCTCCTCTCGTCACTTGGCTCTTTTCCATACTTACTTTCTTGTTTTTCTTACAATAGCCACCCTCAACTTAGGCTTTTCGCCTGAGTTAAGGTTCACAATATCTTTTTAACGGACTAGGGCCAGTGTAAGCCACCCTCAACTTAGGTTTTTAGCCTAGGTTGAGGTTCACAACTTCCTTAGAGAGACCAGGGCCAAAGTAAAGATCTACAGATAGGTTAGGAAGGTGAGTTGGGTGATTAGAAAGAAAAGGTCTATTATGGCTCAACTTTTGGTTCAACGGGAGCAATTTCATTTGGTTGGTTGATTTAAGGCTAAGTGACTTCACAAAAAAAGGGCCTAAGATCCTATCCTAATCCAATCATTCAATTATTTTAGTGGGACTAACCAGGCAAGTTCTAGCATACAAGTGTGCCGCTGGATTTTTTTTCAACAAACACGCTCTCACACACACGGCACATCCATTATACTAATTGGTGCAAATCAACCTAGTCACCCTTCATTCGTTAATGAGCCAACCATACCATGCATAACATGCTTGCATAACAGTTTGTCAGGATGGGATGCATGCATATACAGGCTTTTTACAATATTGTTATTGATAAACTCAAAACAAGGGTTACCCTAAACAACTGTAAACACATGTATTTACAAAAACATAAAACATTACGACCTAAACATGCCAGTTCTGCTAGATAATACACCTTCAGAGAAACGAAACATGGCAAGAAAAACTCCTCAAGGTTCAGGATTCCCCACCCCTTTCAAAAATACTGTGCAATGCCCTCATTGCACCATAATTAACAATAAAGCACAGAATGGGAGTAGAACATACCTGGGATGCTCTAGGCGTCAGTCGGGCCATCGTGGTTAGACCACCGGGTGGGTCTGTGTCATCAACCGGCGCGTCCGGTCCGACGACGCCCCTGGAGGCTCTTATTCGAGCTGCCTCATATGCTAGCCGCTCTCTCTGTTCCTGTTCTACAGCTGCTCGGTGCTGGGCTCTCATGTCTTTGTGCAATCTTCTCTCTTCTTCTCACTGCGGATCCTCCGGAGGGCTGTTGCGATGGTCACGTCGCTTCTATTTATCCTCTATTTTGGGTGCTTCTGAGGGTTGCACCTGGATAGCAGCGGGTGCAAGCGGAATGCCCTATATATCGTCTAAACTTGGCTCCATCGGAGTAGTGAATAGTGACATCAGAGAATCTGGCAGTGGAGCCGGTGCCTGTACCGTACTGTTGTACTGCGCTGTTAGTTGTGCAATTTTAGCCTTCATGTCATGTATAGTCTGCACCAAATTGGACATCTCCTCGCTGGACATACTTTCAAACATGCTATGGAAGTATCCCTCCAAGGTGTTGACCTGTTCTTGCAAGTTGCTGATTTGGCCCAGTAATTCTACGCCAGAGATGATCCTCTGCCTGTTGAACGTGAGACAGCACTACCTGAGGCAGCCGTGCCATTATCTGGTCAACAATCGCCCCTGTTTGTCTCTAGTCTGTCACCACTCGGGCTAAAATTTCGTAAGGGACATAAGCGTACCCTTGTTGCATCTAGGGAGCTGCACCCCTACCCTCGGGCTGCTCAAAAGCCATACCTGACTGTGGGGCGGTGCTGTGCTCCTCAAAAGACAAGGGTTGCTGGGGAGGTGCCCGAGGAAGTGTTGCAGGCAATCTAAGCCGGCGTGCGTTGCTGTGGAAAAGCGGGTTTTGCACATCTTTGATCATAGCGATGTTGATCATGCCCTTCAGGGCCATCTTTCGATCCAAGAAATGGGTGGTAGGGACATGGGCCCGCTTGCAAAGCGCTCGGATCAGGCATGGAAAACACATACCTGCTCTGTCTGAAAGGTCCCGTTCCCTCATCTCTAAGGCAATGACCCGACCCACGTTAATTCTAACTGCACGATCAAGCACGCTATTAGTGAGGCATGGACGGTTGCAACGTGTTGCCATTAGCTGTGGGTCGCAGCCAGGCCCGCACCACCGACCACCAGAATTTTGCTACAAATGTGAGGAACGCCTTAGTGATAGGAATTTTGTGGTTTGAAACCCATGTGGCCTTAGCTCCTTGAACGGCAATCTGCTCTGCAATCCATTTGAGTTGTGTGGCCCATGTAGTGGGATCGGATATTTGGGTCTCGTCCGTGATCCGCAGATGCTTGGTGATGAATAAGCCATCCGGCGGGGCTCGGTAGTCTAGCCCAAATAAGAACCTGTTGATGGTCGTTTCTAAAATATTTGCCCGTTCCCCATGCATCGTGACATATTCTCGTGGGGACAATCTATAGGCCAGCTGCCTGTTCACTCGCTTTGACTGGGTACCCTCGACAGAGTTCAGTAGGTTGGCAGCATAGCTGGAGTAGAATTCAGCAATCATGTCTGGCCCATAGTAGCCGGGTGGTCGCGCCATCCACCGAAATTGGTATGCCTTAAATGCATCTCTTATCTCCGGAACCCCATCCAGTTAATCAATGAGAACCCGCATCTCAGGGACGATGGCCCTCCGTTTGTATCCCCCTGAGCCTTTAGTAAGGCCATTCACATAGAATTCCTTAGTACCAGGGACAGTCCATCATCCCTGCAAGAACACGAGAAGCCACTTTGCAGTTTCAGGGTCAGGTGTTCGAGAAACCGCCTGGTGTATGGCTTCATTGTCACTATCTCGGAGGGCCAGGATGTCATCTTCATCCTCCGCATTGTGCTAAGCTGTTTTGGGTGTGCCTCCCTCATCCACCTACTCCGGGACCTCATCCCCCCCTCAACTCCCACCTCAGGAACCCCCTCCTCAGACTGGGGGGCTATATGTTGGCCCGCTGCAAGAACTCTTATAGTGCGAGGAGAGTGAGGGGAGACATTGCCGGTACACTGTACATCGGACCCTCCCCAAGAGTCATCACCTGAGTCACTCTCCTGGTGCTGACTAGTGGACTCAGTGATCGAATCCCGGAGACGTGACTCATGCTCTTCCCTAGGCTGGCGTGGTCTTAGATGGGGGGCCATGTTGCCTGCAAATACCACAAGGAGTAAAACAGTTAGTTATGTCGGAATAAGCAGGACGACACACGAGCGGGTACTCAGACTTCCCCTGTGTTATAAAAGTGACAAAAACCCTTAAGAGTGGCGTCACCTGGTCTGTCATAGGGAGTTTTGTAGATGCATATAGAAACTAACGAGGATCAATACAGTGCAGCCTTAGGTGAGGAAGTAATCTGGCACGGAGGGCCCTACACGGGTCGTGTAGCATTACACGAATCGTGATAAGGCCTGTGTGAGTGAACTTGGGGTTTGGCTGCTAAATGACCTGACACGGTCTGTGAGAGGTGCTCCATATCAGGGCAATAAGTGCTTCCACACGGACTATTACACGGCCCGTGTAGTATGACATGATCCGTGTAACGCACCGTAAAATCACTCGTCACCCCTAGTCAGCCCAAAGCCAACAATCCCACATTCATTCATGAAATACGACATATAGCACACAAGATCGACCACTATACTTGCTTACCGCACACAAACATCATTAATTTAACTCTAGAAACCCTAAAATCCCAAGACTCCCATGTTCAAGAATCCAAAGTTCAGCAATGGCGATGTACTCTAACCCAACACAAAATCTTCTAAAAATTGTACACGAAAGTGTTATATAACATGCAATGGACCAAGGTGGAAGCATAGATTCGTGCATAAGCTAAAAACTAGAGAAAATTTAAACTAAAAGAAGAAATAAACCAACTAAAAAACTTACTTGACACGAGGGACTTGAAGTTAGACTAGAAAATCGCCCAAGGAAAGTGCTACGGATTGTAAGAGTGTTTCACAAATCGTGCTAGAAGAGATAGAATTTTTGTGGTGGTGAAAGGGGGAATCTAGCGTGAGAGGTGTTAGAGAGAGAGAGTATAAATATAAAAGTGAAAGTGGGAAAGAGGGTATAAATATCTGACCTGACACGTCTCTTAGATGGTTGGTCAAAAACAGTCGGTTATGCGTGAAATGGTTTGGTAAGGCCAACCGTGTGCCCAGCCTTAGGTTTAAAAGCATACTTGGCACTATCACCCAACGGACCGTCAATAGCCATATGGACTGTGAAAATGGTCCGTGTGACAGGCCTTTGAAAAAGTGGCACTTACCTAGAGCCACGCGCCGCACGGGCCGTTAAACTGTCCATTTGGTGTCACACGGGCCGTTTAGGCCTCCGTGCGGCTCTCCTTTGCCAGTTGATTTCTGTGTGTTTGTGTTACCCCCTTCACCCATACATATGCTCACGCCTCTCTTCACAGTGCTCATCCTTCCTTGGGGCCAAAAATAAAAAACAATGCAATGCATGACATAAAATATACACTTTTTTTTATGGGTTGCCTCCCATTAAGCGCTCAGTTTAATGTCACGTCTCAACGCAGTTGTGTTGACTACTCAGACTTCGTCAAGATGTAAGACCTCAATCACTGAGGTTTCATCTGCAGCACCCAAATACTTCTTCACTCGCTACCCCATTAACTTTGAAATGGTGCCCTTCGTCAGTTTCCAGCTCAACTGCACCATGTGGAAATACCTGAGCAATCTTGTATGGGCTAGACCATCTCGATTTTAGCTTTCTTGGAAACAACCTCAACCTTGAGTTGTACAGCAGAACCTTGTCACCAACATTGAAACTCCTTGGTGCAATAAGCTTGTCATAATGGGACTTCATCTTGTCCTTATACAGTGGTGCACTCTCATAAGCCTGGAGGCAAAATTCATCTAGTTCATTTAGCTGATCAAGCCTCGCATTGGCTGCCTCATCCCACTTCATGTTCAGGGCCTTAAGAGTATAGAGCGCCTTGTGCTCCAATTCCACTGGCAGATGACATGCCTTACCAAACACCAATTGATATGGGGACATACCAATAGGTGTCTTGTAAGCCGTTCTGTAGGCCCATAGTGCATCATCTAGCTTCCGAGCCCAGTCCGTTCTTGTGGCATTTGGTCAGGATCTCCTTGATTTCCCTGTTTGACACTTTAACTAGCCCACTCGTCTTCGGATGGTAAGGTGTTGCGACCTTGCGTTGTCGCACCCCATACTTATCGAGTACAGCCCGGAAGGATTTGTTGCAGAAGTGGGAGCCCCCATCACTAATGATAGTTCTGGGTGTCCCAAACCTAGCGAAGATGTTCTGCCTCAGAAATTGTACCACGTTTTTACTCTCATTTTTAGGCACTACTATTGCCTCCACCCATTTGGAGACGTAGTCCACCGCCACTAAGATGTACTTCATTCCAAATGAGCTCACAAACGGACCCATAAAATCAATGCCCCATACATTGAACATTTCTATTTCAAGGATGGGAGTCATTGGGAGCTCGTGACGCTTGGAGATGTTGCCTTGGCGCAGACACTGATCACATTCGTGCACCATTTTAAGGGCATCTTTGTATATGGTGGGCCAGTAGTATCCCCATTGCAAGATCTTTTTCGCTATTCTGGCACCACCATGATGGCCCACACTGGGGAAGAGTGATAAGCTTCCATGATGCTCAACATCTCCGCTTCCGGTATGCACCACCTGATGACCCCATCTGCGCATGTTCTGAACAAGTATGGGTCATCCCAAAAGTACCTGTGAACATCATGAAGAAATTTTTTTCTCTGGTGAGGGTTAAGGCCCTCAGGCATAATATCGCTCACCAGAAAGTTAACGAAATCACCAAACCAAGGGATTAAGTCAGCAGAAGCTGCCAATACCTGCTCATCGGGAAACGAATCATCAATGTCCAACCAATCCTTAGCTCTGGCCTCATCTTCCAACCCTGACAAGTGGTCTGCCACTTGGTTCTCCGTGTGTTTTCGGTCTTGCACCTCGAAGTCGAACTCTTGTAGCAAGAGCACCCATCGGATTAGTCGTGGCTTAACATCCTTCTTTGCCATGAGATACCGAAGTGCTGCGTGGTCTGTATGCACAATCACTTTTGTGCCCAATAGGTATGCCCGGAACTTGTCAAACGCGAACACCATAACCAACAAGTCCTGCTCAGTCACAGTGTAGTTCCTTTGAGTGTCATTCAGGGTCTTGCTGGCGTAGTAGATAGAATGAAAGATCTTGTTGCACTTTTGCCCCAGCACAACACCCACAACAACTTTGCTCGCGTCATACATCACCTCAAATGGGGCACCCCAGTCTGGTGCAACTACCACGGGCGCAAAGATCAACTTTTGCTTCAAAGTCTCGAAGGCATACCGGCACACATCATCAAAACAAAACTTCACATCTTTCTCCAATAGCTTGCACAATGGATGTGCAATCTTGGAGAAGTCTTTGATAAACCTGCGGTAGAAGCCCGCATGCCCAAGAAAAATCTGGACCCCCTTCACTGATATGGTAGGTGACAACTTCTCAATAACCTTGATCTTCGCTTTATCCACCTTGATGCCCTTATCTTAAACCTTGTGGCCAAGGATTATCCCCTCCTTGACCATGAAATGGCATTTCTCCCAGTTTAATACCAACTGAGCCTCTTCATAGCGTTGTAGTGCCCTGCTAAGATTCAATAGACAGTCGTCAAAGGAGTCACCCACCATAAAAAAGTCATCCATAAATCCCTTGAGGGTGTCTTCGACCATGTTAAAAAAGATTGACATCATACAACGCTTGAAAGTGGCCGGGGCATTACAAAGACTAAATGGCATTTGCCTGAAGGCAAACGTCCCATAAGGGCAAGTGAAGGTGGTATTCTCTTGATCCTCCGGGGCGATGGATATCTTGTTATAACCCAAATACCCACCCAGGAAGCAATACCACCCTCGACCTGCTAATTTATCAAGCCTCGCATCCATGAAGGGCATGGGGAAGTGATCCTTCAAAGTCCATTTGTTCAGCTTCCGGTAGTCCATGCACACTCGTCACCCTGTGACAGGTCTCAAAGAGACAAGCTCATTCTTGTCATTAGCTACCACTATCATGCCCCCTTATTTGGGACACATTGTACTGGGCTCACCCATTTGCTGTCCGAGATGGGGTATACCACCCCAGCATCTAGCCACTTGATGATCTTCTTTTTCACCACCTCTTGCATGGGTGGATTAAGCCTTCTCTGATGCTCAATGT
Source organism: Solanum rostratum (assembly GCA_029948455.1). Classification (NCBI taxonomy): domain Eukaryota; kingdom Viridiplantae; phylum Streptophyta; class Magnoliopsida; order Solanales; family Solanaceae; genus Solanum; species Solanum rostratum. The sequence goes on from CM057053.1 coordinate 54,290,780, forward strand.
TGGGCACACAGTCATCCTCCAACTTGATTTTGTGAGTGCAGATTCTTGAAGGGATTTCGATAATGTCTGCAATGGTCCAACCAATAGCTCTTTTGAACTTTTGGAGGACCCCCAACAATGCCTTTACCTGGTCTTCCTGATGATCTGCGGCCACAATCACAGGAAGAGTGTTATTGTCGGTTAAAAATGTGTACCTTAGATGCTTTGGCAACTCCTTGAGCTCCACAACATGAGGCTCCTCGATAGATGGTTTGGCTGGTGGTGTTGGCCTATTTTTCAAGTCCAAGTCCAGCTTCCGAGGAACAAATGGTCTGGTTCCCATGCCCTGTAATGCATAAATGGTGTCTTTCTACCCATCGACAACATCTCCTGGAAAGTTCATCAGCACTGCAGCCAGCGTGTCCACGGTCATCTTTTCCTCTAGTGGGATCTCTGAGAAACAGTCATCGTCTACATCCATGACAGACATCACAGACAACTCCTTAGGCCTTTTTATGGCAGCACAAACACTAAATTTTACCTCATCGGTGTTCAATAAGAAGGTGAGTTCTCCACGCTCTACATCCACTAGTGCCCTGCCAGTTGCCAGAAATGGTCTTCCGAGGATGATGGGCACCTCGAAATCCACTTTACAATCAAGGATTACAAAATCTGCAGGGAAGATGAACCTGCCAACTCGAAGCAATACGTCGCACAAAATCCCCACGGGCCTCTTCACTGATCTGTCTGCCATTAATAGCTGCATGGTAGTGGGTGTGGGGGCTCACAAGCCAACTGGTGATACACTACGAGCGGCATTAAATTAATGTTGGCACCCAGGTCACAAAGGGCCCGTGCAAAATCATAGGCTCCAATAGTGCACTAGATAGTGAAGGCCCCTGGATTGCCCTTCTTCTCAACCAAGGACCTTGTAGCAATGGCACTACAGTGGTGTAGATTGTCAACTGGCTCAATCATGGCTGTCCTCTTCTTGGTGACTAAGTCTTTCATAAACTTAGCATAGCCTGGCATCTGCTCAATTGCTTCCATTAAAGGGATGTTCACGGACAGCCCCTTCAACATAGACAAAAACTTTTGAAACTTGCCATCCTCAACCTTCTTTTTCAACCTTTGTGGGAATGGCGGTAGTGGCTTCGGGATGGCTAGTAGGCTCAGAGTATTGGGAGTGTCCACATCTATTGCCTTTTTGGCAGGCTCTGTCTCTACTGGTGCTACATCAATCTCGTTACCCCCATCATCCACAAGCACCTCTATGGGGCTAGGTATCTTGCTAACTGTTTTATCCTGACTTACATCACTGTAAACAACAGGGTTAGAAAGTACCTTGCCACTTCTCGTGGTGATCTCCATGCAGTGGCCATCATTCTTCGGGTTCTGCACAGTATTATTGGGAAGTGACCCAGCCTTCCTTTGAATCAGTGAAGCTGAAAGTTGCCCCAATTGCTGCTCTTGTTGCTTGATCGAGGTGGAGTACGAGTCTACCATTTGCCTCACATTGGACAGTACTCCTTTCACATCTCGCACCCCTACCTCTATGGCCTCCACCTTGTCAAGAACCTTTGCCATCATCTTCTCTAGGCTTGAGTTTCCACCACCCTCATTTTGGCGTTCTCGATTTCTATAGCCATCTTTATTCTGCCAGTTCCCTTGGTAGTTATCACGACCATAGTTCCGACCTTGGTTACTGGAGTTAGATCCTCGGTAACCCCCCTAACTGCCCACAAATTGAGCTTTTTCATTGTAGTTGTTGCCTTGGTCATCATACTTAGGGAGTGTGGCCATCGCTTTTACCTTCTCCGTACCTCCACCAAGGAACCTCTTTGACAGCAAGTCTATCTGTGTCCGCATATGGGCCATGTCTTGATCCCTCTCTTCCTCTTTTTTCCATTGCTCCACACTCATCTCAAAGACCATCCTAGAGCATTCTGCATCTCTGGTGTACCATGCCCTGTTGTTCTTTGCTACCTGATCCAAGATCACCACTACGTCCGGGGAACGTTCTCAACATGTACGACCCTCCACAAGCTACATCAATGTTTGGCTTGGTAATAAAGTTGCAGGACCTGTAGAAGACTGCCTTCAAGTGTTCATCTATGAGATGATAGTTTAGGCACTCCTTGAGTTTCTGTCGGAATCTCTCCCAAGATTGGTACAGTGCTTCATTCGGTAGTTGCTTGTGAGATCCGATCTCATCTTTGAGCTTCAGTTGCCTTGAAGGAGGGAAGAACTTCTCTAAGAAGGCTTCCTTTAGTTCTCCCCACGTACGGATGGAATCATGGGGGAGCTCAAATAGCCACCTTATCGCCTCACCAGACAGAGACAATGGAAATAATCTCAACCTTAGTGCTTGTTGACTAACTCCTATGATCTCGGAAGACTGGCATGTCACCAAGAAATTCATCAGATGCAGATTTGCGTCCTCAGTGGCGGCTTCACTGAACAACCTCTTCAGCTGTAACATTTGCAGCATAGTGCTCATGATAGTGAACTTGACACCAGCAGGCATAGGTGGCAGGACTATTGCCCTAGTGGTCCCAGCACCCTCATTATCATCGTTTACTATTGGGGGATACTGAGGTCCTTGAGGTCTCAATGGGGGGTTGGTGTTGCTGTGGTGGTACAAGTGGCACCTGTCAAAGTAGTGTCGCTGGTGGTACCACATTACCGGCAAGATCATCCTCACCCAACCCATCGTGTCCTCCGTCAGCAGGATTCACTACTAACTCCCTCTGCCTTGCTACTTCATGGTCCTGGGCGTTCATTATGAGAATTGACGTTGTAAGTTCGGGATTTTAGGGAATAAGTGCTTCACCCTTACTTTGGGTGCTTGGCATGCAATACTGGTTCCCTACAATACACAAACTGAAAGTAGCAACTAATAGACTATTTCTTCGCCGCATTCGTCGCATTCCCCGGCAACGGCGCCAAAATTTGATACGCCAAAATCTACACTCCAAAAGGAAGAGTAAAGCGATTGTTGGTCAAATATAGAACTCAACCAGAGTTGAGGTCGATCCCACAGGCAATGCATAAGAATGATTCTATTAGCACCGGCTTTCAGATGTAAATTCTATTCCCAAGATAAAGTTGCATAAAGTAAATGGGGGGTTAGGTTGTTCAATTAAATTCCTATTGTAAAGTGATTAATACGAATGTTGATACTAGGTTTCAAACAATTAATGAGAAGCTAGGGTTGTGTCCCCCGTGGCGTCTAATACGATAACTAAACTGGCTTGGTAAACTCATTCGTGATTGTGCATACAAGATCAAACAAAATAGCTAATAGCTAGTTCACCTTTCGGTCCTTCCTAGCTATACTTCACTCATCTCCTTTCGGTCTCAGAGTGTGTGTAATTTTGACCTTTGTTCTTGATCTCAAAGTACCCTCACCTTTCGGTCTCAGGTACTGAGACTAGGTTAAAAACCCCAAATTTCTGTTGTAGGATTCTTTTCCTAATCACTACATCCCTCCCGGGCATGTAACAAATACGGGCTTGTCCTAATGCTCGACTCATTAGGGGGAAGTTAAAGTGAAGAATTCTACAATGAATGCGATGATCAATCCCTCGAATTTACCCCACTTTATGTTATCTTATTGAATTGTCATGGTTCCTACAACCCTAGTTGTGGGTTTAGCCTAGCATGTTCAATACAACTTGCCCACAATAATGTAATGAAATTATAATAAGTGACTTACATTTGAAATAGCAATGAATCCACGTGTTACAATCTTCGAAGAGATGATCAAAACACAAGAATCTAATGTAAAGTAAAGTCACAATATTATTCTCTCTTTGTTTTCTAACTCCAGCGTTCCACAACTCCAGAAATGGAATAAAATAAATATATATATACAAGGAAAAAAATAATCCAATTAAAAATAGGAAAATAGACTTCAGCATGGGTACGGGTCTTCACACGAGCCGTGTGAGTCCAGATGGACCGTCACACAGTCCATAGGTCATCACCTCCTGGTTTCTCACGGAAACTGACACGGCCCGTTGGGTTTCACAGTCCTTGAGTCTTCATTTGCACGATTTCTATTATTTTCGACAGTGATCCTTCTAATTCACATTAACTTCAGGGCATATGGCATGACCCGTGAGAGCTTTAACGGTCCGTGTGAGCCTCTGGTGCATCTTGCCATGGTTTCGTTCCAGTTTCATGCGCAAGTGTGAGGTCACGGTTAGTCACACGGTTCGTATACCGTGACACGGTCCGTGAAGATATCCGTGGTCCCTCAATTGGCTCAATTTCCAGCTTCACACCCAAGGGTGAGGTCACGGTTGGTCACACGGTCCGTGTAATGTGTCACGGTCCGCGAAGACCTTTGTGGTCCCTCACTTGGCTCAATTTCTAGCTTCTCTTTGTTGGCCCTTCACGCATCCTCCCACGGTCCGTGTGATGTTACACGACCCATGAGAGGTTCCGTATGTCACCAATTCACCGATGTTTTATTCTTTTTCTCATAATTTCTCCGTCATTCCAAGCCTTCGTCATTTTCCAGCAAAAGTACCAAAACACACACATCAAACCAATATATTTGCTTGAGAACGTGCAAAAATCCTTCGCTTAAAGCGTCATAAGAGTCGTATTTCCACGACTCATCAACTACCACCCAGGTAAAGCTAATATTGTTGCTGGCACTCTTAGCAGGTTATCAATGGGTAGCACAGCCCATGTGGATGAAGGAAAGAAGGAGTTACCAAGGACGTACATCGATTGGCTCGATTAGGAGTTCGACTTGAGGAGAACAATGAAGGAGGAGTTAATGTTCAGAACGGGTCTGCCTCCTCGTTAGTGGTGGAGGTAAAGGAAAAGCATGACCAAGACCCAGTCATACTCCAATTAAAGGAGGATGTCCACAAACAGAGAGTGATGGACTTCTCCAAAGGGGGAAATGAAGTGTTGAGATATCAAAGTAGATTGTATGTCCCAAACGTTAATGGCATTTAGGACAGAATTATGGCAAAAGTTTATAACACTAGATATTCTATTCATCCTAGCTCCACCAAAATGTACCACAACATAAGAGAAGTCTATTGGTGGAATGGAATGAAGAGGGACATTGCGGAGTTCATTTCAAAATACCCAAATTGCCAACAAGTAAAAGTTAAGCATCAAAGGTCATATGGATTAGCTCAGAACTTTGAAATTCAGTAATGGAAGTGGGAGATGATTAACATGGACTTTATCACTGGTCTACCGAAGTCTCGAAAGCAACAAGATTCGATATGGGTGATCGTGGACAGAATGATTAAATCAGCCCACTTCTTGGTAGTTAAGACAACAAACACTGCGGAAGAGTATGCATAGTTGTACATCCAGGAGATTGTGAGGTTGCATGTGGTTCCCTTGTCCATCATCTCGGACAGAGGAACTCAATTCACCTCCCAGTTCTGGAGATCATTCCAAAAGGGCTTGGGTAAGGTGAACCTGAGTACAACCTTTCATCCATAAACGAATGGCCAGGCAGAGCGTACGATTCAAACACTTGAGAGCATGCTGAGAGCTTGTATTCTTGACTTCAAGGGAAATTGGGATGATCACCTACCATTGATTGAATTTACACATAACAATAGTTATCATGCAAGCATTCAAATGACTCCTTATGAAGCCTTATACGGGAGGAGATGTAGATCACCAATTGGGTGGTTTGAGGTTGGAGAAGCGGAGCTGATTGGGCCTGATCTTTTTCACCAGTCGATGGAGATGGTCAAGGTCATTAGAGGAAGGTTAAAGACTGCCCAAGGTTGCCAAAAATCTTACACCGACGTGAGGAGAAGAGACTTAGAGTTTGAGGTAGATGATTGGGTGTATTTGAAAGTGTCACCTATGAAGGGTGTCCTAAGGTTTGGGAAGAAGTCCATGTTATGTCGGACCATATCAGATTGTAAAGAAGATTGGGAAGGTTGCTTACGAGCTGGAGTTGCCTTCCGAGTTAGATGGAGTCCACCTAGTATTCCATGTGTCGATGCTGAAGAAATGCTTGGGAGATCCTGTCTTGGTGATCCCTGTTGATAGCATTGGAGTGAAAGATAGCCTATCTTACGAAGAGGTCCCGGTTCAAATCCTTGATTGTCAGATTCGTAAGTTGAGGAACAAAGAGATAGCCTCAGTCAAAGTCCTGTGGAGGAATCAATTCGTGAAGAAGCAACATGGGAAGCTGAGGAGGAGATAAAGGTCAAATATCCGCACCTGTTCGTACTAAATGACGAAGGTGTTGGAGGTAAATTTCTTGCCCTTCACTCAATTGATTTCTCTATTTTATATGTGACTTACTGCTATTAAGTCAAGAAGTTTAATTGATTAAGTTGAGTGCGGAGATGAGTCTTGAGTCTATTCATGCCCTAATATCCACCTATACTCATCGTTCGAGGACGAATGACCCCAAGGGGGAGATGATATAACACCTGGTAAAATTATCAAAATACCCCTAGAGTGAGGGTATGCGTGTAAAAATCTTCCTATGCTCATATGGCAAATCCGAGGCCGGATTTGTGATCAGCATGAAAAATAGGGTGGAAATATGGTCTCGATCGATTTCTAGAGCAACCGATCAAAAGATAATTTTTCGAGCCAAAACAAAAAATAGTGGCAGTGCGTGACAGAGACGCGTTGCGCACCTGTCGCGGAGGGGCACTTGTGTCTTATTCGAATTTTTCGATGGGATGAGAAAAACTCGTACAAAAACTCCTTTCTTAAAATACACTGTTCGCGACCAGTACGCGTCGCGGACCGTGTATTTTCCGAGCTGGACATTTCTAAATAATTATGAGGGGCATTCCGGTTAATTTCCCACCCTTTCTAAACACTAACACATAGCTAGTAAGGTCGTTTCAACGTGAAAAGAGCCTAAACCCCCCATTCTAAGTCCTATTCCATAATCTAACAAAGCTAGGGCTTGAGAAGGGAAGAGGAGGGCTTGGGTTGAGATATTCGAGAAGAGATCCTCGACATTACTCGGTTGAATAGCTGCATCACAGGTATGTAAGGCTAAACTAAAACATGGGATTGTCCTCTCATGTGCCCCATAGAGGTCATAGATGAGTTGATGATTGAAGAGTCTACATGATTTGATGGATTTTCTCGAAAATTATATTTGAAATTACATGTTTTCTATGTTGATGATCATCCTATTAATTGTTTTCTTAAATTGGATATTTCATGAGAGTTTGCATAACCCTTCATGACTAATGTGAAAAACATACATATTGCACTCGAGAAAACTGAGTCTAGAGCCTTGAGTTGAGATTGTTGACTGTGATGAAATTTTGATTGTTTCATGAGTCTCTATAAATGAACTCTACCGATGTTATTATTCACTTGTTTCCTCATGATTGTTATACAATCTTGAGTCATTGATGGGATGTTTGATGATAGAGTTAAAGCTCTATGAGATGTTTGATGATAGGGTTAAAGCCCCTATGAGATGTTTGATGATAGGGTGAAAGCCCCTATGAGAGGATTGATAATAGGGTGAAAGTCCCTATGGGATGATTTATGATAGGGTGAAAGTCCCTATGAGATGATTTATGAAAGGGCCAAAGTCCCTGTGAAATATCAGTCGTGGACGCAGAGTGAGTCGTTATAAGACTGGCAGTCGTTAACAGGGAGTGAGTCCCTATGAGACTGGTTGAGGTTGAGGTTTATGAGCATTAAGTCGAGAGGAGTGTCGAGCACCGAAATGAGTAAGAGTGAGTCCCAGTCGAACTCATTAACTACGTCGCCAAACGTAGGTGAGGCTTAAACCATCACATATATATGGTTTCACTCGAGATGTAACAGTCCCTGAAAGCAACAACGGATCTGTTGAGTTTTGACTCCATATTGGGTGAGCTGATATGGTTTTTGAGCATTCCGTACCTGGCAAGTTTGGAACCATAGTGGCAACATTAGTATGATTGTTGTACATTTACTGGCTCATAAGTGAGTGTTGTCGGATAAGAGAAACTCCCAGAAACTTCCTACGTTACTCCGAGTCTAGATGAGATGAGAGGGGGTGAGCTCCTATGAAATGAGTTTTGAGATGAGATGAGAGGGGGGTGAGCTCCTCTGAGATGATTATCGAGATGAGATGAGAGGAGGTGAGCTCCTCTAAGTTGATCTTTGAGATGAGTTGAGACTATTGATGAGTCTGAGATAATGATGTGTCACTTGTTTACTCTTTACTCTTTCATAGATAGACAAGTTGACGGTTTGATGTGATGTTAATATTTATTTTGACTTGATGTTGTTTTCCATTCAACTATTTTACATACCAGTACATTCCAAATACTGACATCCACTCTGGACTGCATCGTTTTATGATGTAGAGGCAGGTACTAGAGATCATCAACAGGCACTCCGTTGAAGATTAGAGATTCAAAGTTGACTGGGTGAGCCTCCCCTACTCCGGAGGATCCATTCCCTTTATTTCATCATGCCTTAGAGTTAGATTGGACTATTTCTGTTATCTTGATTTGGGTAGCCATGGGTCTATCATTGGCACCACATAATTAGTGATAGAGGCTTCATAGACAATGGTCAAGCATTGGTGTTGAGATTCTGAGCTAGTTCTTTCCACTAGCCTTTATTATTATATATAATCTTTTGAGACTTTAGATGAGATGTGCCCACTTACTTACTTATATTTTCCGCTATTCAGTAGAGTGTATTTGATTGAATGTTGTGATAAGGCTAAGTGGTTCACTTAGAGACTAGTAATAGTCTTTGAGTGCCGGCCACGCCAAGGGTACCCTCCCGGGGCGTGACAGCGATCCTCCCTTCACTGATGGGAGATGCCTGGGCCCCAAAGTGTCGTCAAAATGGCAAGGTTCATCCTTTTGCAATTTTTGTTGGCGTTTCCACCCATTTCCTCAACTCCAATCATCTTAACACTTCAAAACCTGTGTAAAACCACTACCAAAGACTTGAAAATTGTGAGGGTTAGATAAACATCAAAAACCAAAATTAAGAAGCTATTCTAAAAATTTATAATACAAGAATTCATTAAATAATGAACAAAACTTGATTTACTACTTTTTGTGTTTCCACTTTGAGACAATGAATCTTCTCCCCAATTTCAAGATGATTATCCATTTGAGTTCATGGGGATGGTGGTAAGAGGCCATCAACATCTTCCACTGGTCTCTTGATGTGCTGCCAAAATACAATACTTTTGATGCTTAAAACTTAGAATTTTGTATGTTCTCAAAGCGATATTGGTAAATTTGATGTGTTTTTATGTTTGTTTTTTAGGATTACAGGATTTGGCATGATTTTTAGCTAAGTATGCAAATGTTGAAGTTTTTGCTATTCTACGATACCGGCTGTGGAAATTTCCACTGGCCATAGAGTTAGTCTCGTAGCAAAATCCAGTGAAAGGGTGATTTTCTGAATTTGAATCTACGAACTATCAGACAAGCCGAAGAATAAACATGAGTCATAGATAAAGTTTCGTACCCTAAGGATTAGAAAGTGGAATGTTGCTAAAAAGTCATCAGATGAAATCCTATATGAGCCTGAAGACGACACGTGGAAAGTTCTCGTAGAAGCTGAACCTAGAATTGAAGATAAAGTCCATGAAGCCCCGATTACGGGCCATAAAACTTTATACGACTCGTAATATGCTTGTAGTGCTTGCCAAATCCAGTTCTCTTATTTAAATTTAGATTTGTACTTTAGACACTACAAATAGATTTTTTAAGGTTTTATTCAGTAGACAACAAGTAGAGAACGGCAAAGAATAGTAGAGAAACAATTTTTTTTGTGATTTTAATTCATACGTTGTGTTTTCTATTAAGAGATTGGATTTCTTATTCTTAATTTCATTCTTGTAAGTGCTTAATTATACTATTCTATATCATGATTCTTGCATCTACAATGAACATGAGTAGCTAAATCGACAATGAGGGTTATGGGAACCATGACGAACTAACAAGGTAAAATCGTAATTCCTGGAAAGTGTGCATGCATGTATTAATGAATTCTCTTTGTTTTGATTGCTTTTTAACAGTGGCCAATGTTAGAACTCGCCTAATGTTACTGAGTGGATCAAGGTAATAATGAATAGGAAAAGAGATTAATTAACAGGATTCGATTGATGTTTTCTAGTCTAATCAGCCAAATTGGATCAAAGGGAGGTTGAATTGGAACAATAGGTAAGGGTTATTAATGTCACATTGTGGGGATGGATCAAATCATGAGTGAAATTTGCCTCTCACTTGGATCAAAGGGTTTGGTAAACTTAACTTATTGTTCTGCATGTGACACACTAGAAAAGAATGTGATTATCCGATAATACCAAGTTAGGGAATCACGGGGAACACAATACCCTAGTTACTCTTCTTTGGTTTCGCACACTTGTCTTAGTCTAGGATTTCTTTTTGCAATTTTAGAAAACTCTCTCCTTTGGGGAGATAAGTAGGTTAATTAACTCGAATCGCTTGAAATTACTCTAAGTCTACCATATTCTTTGTAGGATCGACCCTAACCTAGGTTAGGTTATATAACTTGACAATTACCATTTTAATCTTAAATAAGGAGATGTAGTTTGGGCGACATCAAGATTTTGGCACCGTTTCTAGGCAATACAACTAGACTTGTTTAATTTGAGTAATTTGGAATTAATCCTTATTTCCCTCGTTTTACGTTTGTCTTATTTTCGTATTGTTTCAGCATGCAGGTGTAGTGTATGGACAACAGTCGAAGTCAAGGTATTCCCTTGACTCTGTTTTACCCAAAGATCCAAAGGAAGCTGAGAAGAATGGCCCAAGACAATACAAACAACACTGCAAATAATGTAGTGAATGCAATATTGAATCAGAACAAGAATGAGAATGATAATAACCTACCTCCATTTGAGGATATTGACCCACAACCACAGGATCTTAACACCGAACCTCATATATGGAATGAATATCGGCTTAATCTTATGGCGATGAATGTCACTGGAGCTATTGTGTTACCGCCACTACTAGATAACACATAGTTCATTGTTTCAAGTGGGTTACTCCATATGCTGCATAATCGCGGGTTTTTTGTGGGTGTACCATTAGAGGATCCACATAGCTATCTACACAACATTGTCTTCGTCAGTAAGAGCGTGATGGGAAACCAGAATCTGTCTATGAATGTCGTTGGGCTCCATGTCTTCCCGCTATCTCTAATAGGTTATGCAACATAATGGTTATCCGAGCTCCCATAGAGTTTGATCACCAGTTGGGCTGAATTGCAGAAGGCCTTTTCGGAGAAGTTCTTCCCGAGATCGAAGAATCTAAAGTTGAAAGACCAAATCAATAACTTCGAGAAACAACCTGGTGATTCGATTAGTACCATATGGGAGAAGTTCACAAAGTGTCTAAAGAGTATCCCCGACCATATGATCGTTGATAATGCCTTAGTGGAGATCTTCTATCGAGCCCTGAACAAGAATAGCCAAGCATGTACTAATGCTATCATGGGAGATTCACTTCTTGATTAACTATTTTTGTTTATTGCTGAGAATCTTGAAAAGGTGGTCAAGACAATTCGTGGATAGGGAACAAGGGATAAGTCGACAACAAAGAGCCCGTGCGCAATTAGTACTAATTCGGTGCAAGACAAAATAAATGAAGATATGATACAAGAGCTTGCTCAAATTAGTACCAATGTGGAGTTGTTGATGAAGTAGAACCAAGAATGTATGAATGCAGTTTCTCATCAGCCTTCATGAGCACCCATATACGAGAAGCCTTACGATAAGGAGGACACTTGCTTCATCCTTGATCAGATGAAGGGTTTCTTGTAAGGACCCGGTCTTTGTATGACTTCAATGGAGCTTAGAAATTTAGTTTTGAAAAGTTTTGGACCAAGGTGACACTTCATGGAAGCCTTCATAGTCTGTGTGGTGCTATACGAACCGTGTGGGGCCTCCTTGAAGTGGCCCTTGGACTTGTGTGGGGTTTGAGGGATTTAATGTGGAGTTTGGGACCAAGACGTACCACACTTAGACCCCACGCAGTCCCTGCGAGGTCATACGGACCATGTGGTGGACCTATGATAGCCTTGGGCTTGAGACTCCACTGTTTTGAGCCTAACGCAAGTGGTACAACCCCTCTCACGGATCATATGGTGCTTCACGGTCCGTGAGGCCCTTCTATATAGGTTCCAGAGTAGAACTTTTGTAAGTATTAGATCATTGTTAGGGATGTTTGTCGTGGAGATTTTTCTAAGTAAAGTGGTACGAAGGAGTACAAACATTGTATGGCTTGGTACGGTCCGTAACACCTTCCGTGTGAGGTGCCTATGTTGAGTTTCTCTAAGTATGAAATCTTCAAGCTCAAGCTAAGTTCACTTTCAAGCCCTCAATTTAAGCTTATTTATGTGGTTTAGGGTCATCATGGGCCTCTTTCATCAAGTCAAGTTCAAAAGAATCCCATTCGCTAAGCTTTTCACAATGACCTATAGAAGGTTCAATTTTAAATGGTCATATATCTTTACACAAAAGGAAATGGGTAGCCCACGACCTACAAAATTAAATCTCTTTGAATTAGCTTTCCAACGCATCTAATTTCACCACATTCCAAGTTTAGATCAAGAAGTTATGCCCGTTTTCATAAAGCCCATATGTGTAGAATCCCGTGCATTGGCTAAGTATGGTCTCACGGGAGGGTTTCACGATCTGTGAGTCCTTGTAAGAAACATCAGACCTTCTCACGAGACTCCTGACAAGAAATTTTATTCCGCTTCATTAATGTTTTTTTAATTATGGCTACTCCTAGGGACTTTTATGTATTCCTATGACATCCTAAGACCTCCAAATGACCTTAAATCTAATTCTCCTTTTCAAATTCATTCCTACACTTCAAATTATATTGAAATCTCCTAAAAACTCTCTCAAGAACTCTTGTGAAGATTAAGATTGGGAATCAAGGGAAAACTTTGTTCTTGATCAAATTTCTTCTTGAATGTCCTCCATTAGCTAAGGTATGTGGGATTGATTCTTGGTCCCTTTTAACCAAGAAGAGCCAAGCTATTTTACACTTACTTTCATGGAATTTTAGCTTACTTTAAAAATGGGCGAAAGGGAGTTGGCGAAGGATGCACATTGTTTGACAAGCTTGCTCCTTGGATATTCGAAGTTTTCTTAGGATGGATGGTTATTATAAACGGTTTGTTGAAGGTTTCTCATCTATTGCATCTCCAGTGACCAAGTTGACTCAAGAGAAGGCCAAGTTTGTATGGTTAGATGAGTGTGAGAGGAGTTTTCAGACATTGAAAGATCAGCTTACATCGGATCCTATTTTGATTTTACCAGATTGCTTAGATAGGTTGGTGGGGTATTGTGATGCTCCTCGGATTGGGTTGGGTTGTGCACTTCTGCAACATGGTAAAGTGATAGCTTATGCATCAAGGCAATTGAAGGTGCATGAGCGTAATTACCCAGCTCATAATCTTGAGTTAGAGGCGGTGGTGTTTGCCTTGAAGATTTGGAGGCACTAATTGATGGGGTGCATGTTGATGTTTTCACCGACGATAAGAGTTTTCAATATGTGTTCACTCAAAGGGATCTTAACTTGAGACAAAGGAGACAATTGGAACTCCTTAAGGACTGTGACATGAGTGCACAATATTATCCTTGCAAGGCAAATATTGTAGCCGATGCTCTTAGTAGGCTATCTATGGGAAGTGTGGCTTATGTTGATGAAAGGAAGAAAGAGTTGGCAAAAGATGTTCACCGTTTGGCTAGATTGGGTGTTAGGTTTTCCGACACTATTGATGGTAGTATTCATGTTCATAATGGGGCCGAATCTTCTGTCATTGTTGATGAGTCATGAAAATACGACCCTTAAAACACCTTAAAAATAGGATTTTTGCGGGTTCTCAAGCAATTTGGTTTGATTTGATGTTTGTTGTGTGTTACTTTGTAGGAAAATGGTCAAGGCATGAAGAATTGGGTGAAATCCAAGAAAATAAATGAGAAAGGAGCACAATTGTTGTCACATAGAGGCCTCCACGACCCGTGTAGAATCACACAGATCGTGGGAGGCCACATGGACTAGCCTAGGCGTATTGCAGCAAAGAAAAGAGCTAAGTAAAGGACCATGGGTGCCTTCACAGCCTATGTATCACTAGATGGACCGCGAGACCCATCGTGGCCTCACAGTTAGCGTGTCAAGAGGCGACTGGAACGAAGGAAACAAAACCAAGCCCCATGGTGCCTTTCACGGGCCGTGAGAACATACATGGGCCGTGCACCAAACGTTGATGCAAATGGAAGTGCTATTGTCAAAAATTATAGAAATCATGCAATTGGAAGTCTACATGGCCCACCATGGGCCATGTGACCTATCGCGGACTATGAAGTGGGCTGTGGAGCTGAAGGCAACACTAATAGTGTGGAAAATTTTTAAGGCAGGGGTCACAGACTATTTGCATGGGCCGTGAACCCTCACCACGGGGCGTGTTATCAAGCATGAAGAAGTGTTGTGAGCTGAAGATCAAGTACAAGGCCACGAACCATGATACAGTCCATACGGAGCCTCACGGGTCCTGCCGATGCCCGTACCTATGCCGACACCTATTTTCCTATAATAAATTGAATTAGGTTTTCCCCTTTGTGTGTGTATATATATATATATATATGTTTATATATATATTATTTTTATTCCGTTTTGAATTTTCATTGATTGCTGGAGACAGAAAGTAATGAGAGAGCACTATTTTGTGCTTAATTACATTGAACTCTTGGATTTTGATCATCTTTTTGAGATTTTAATCTGTGGATTCATCACTATATCAATAGTAAGTTCTTTCTCATGATTTCTTTATATTGTTGTGGGATATTTACATTGAATATGCTAGGCTAAACCCACAACTAGGGTTGTGGGAACTATGACAACTCAATGAGATAGACAAATTTGGGGAAAATAGTTATTACTTGTCGTGTACATTGTAGTGTTTTTCACTTTAACTTCTTCCTTAATGAGTTGGCACATTAGGGTAAGCCTGTATTCGTTACATGCTCGGGAGGGATGTTGTAATTAGAAAAAGAACTCTACAACAGAAATTCGGGGTTATTAACCTAGTCTAAGTACTTTAGACCAGAAGGTGAGAGTATTTTGGGGTCCATAGCAAGGGTTTAAGAGTACACGTTCTGAGATCAGAAGGTGATGAATGAAATGCATTTAAGAAGGACCGGAAGGTGATTAGATGTTACTAACTTGTTTGATCTTGTATACACAATCATGAACGGGTTTACTAAACAAATTTGGCTATTGCGTTGGGCGTCATGGGGAACACAATCTTATCTTCTAGTTAATTTTTTGAAATCTAGTAGTTACTGAAATGATTGTCACTACTTTACTTTACTAAATTAGTTTGCAACATTGAAACCCCCATTTACTTTATGCACTTTTATTTTGGGAATAGATATTGACACTTGAAAAAGTGTGCTAATAGATATATTTTCATGCATTCCCTGTGGGATCGACCTTAACTCTTGTTGAGTTCTATATTTGATCAACGACTGCTTTACTATTCCTTTTGGAGTGTATATTTGGGCATATCAAATTTTGGCGCCATTGCCGGGGAATACATCGAAATAATAGTCTATAAGTTTCTACTTTTAGTGTGTAATACTAGTCCTAATTTTACTTTTATTTTGTGTTTTTGCTCTTTGTAAGAAACCAACTTATATTCCAAAAACCCAAAGTAAGAGTGAAACACTTATTCCCTACGAGTCTGAATTAACAAAGTCAATTCGTAGAATAAACGCTTAGGAAGGGAAAGCATAGAGGTAGAGAGAGTTGGTTGTGAATCCTGCAGCTGGGGGAAACGACGATTTTGGCATGGATGACCTTGTTGGTAATGGGGTGCCACGTGCGGCACCACTTTGACATGTGTCACCACTGTAGAAGCAACCTATTTTGAGACCGCAGGTTCCCTAATAACCACAAGCAGCAAATAAGGATAATGATGGTGTTGGGACCACAAGAGCAATAGTGCTTTCTCTGCTGCTTACAGGTGTCAAGTTTCCACCATCACTAGCACTATGCTACAGATGCCCCAATTGAAAGGGATGTTCTGCAGAGCAACAACTGAGGACAAAAATGATCATGTCATGAACTTTTTGGCTACATACCAGTCGTCCGAAATTCCAAGGGTTAGTAAGCAATCTAGTTGAGGTTGTTCATGTAGTCTCTTACTTGTGAGGCAACAAAATGGCTGAATGAGCTTCCTCATGATTCCATTTACACCTGGGGAGAGTTAAAAGAGGCTTTCTTAGAGAGGTTCGTCCTTGCATCTACAAAGTTGAAGACCAAATATGAGATTGGGTCCCACAAGCAACTGCCGACTAAAGCACTATATGAAACTTGGGAGAGACTCAAGTAGAAAATCAAGCAGTGCCTTAATCAAAATCTCATAAATTAGAACTTGAAAGAAGTTTTCTAAAGGTCCTACAACTTTGTGACTAAGCTTATCATTGATGTGGCATGTGGAGGATCATACATGGCCAGGAATTTCCCAAACATCATTGTAATTTTGGATCAGGTTGCTAAGAACAACAGGGCATAGTACACTAGGGATGGAGATTGCTCTGGGTTTATCTTTGAGATGACTATGGAACAAAGGAAGAAAGAGGAAGAACAGGACAAAGAATTGGCTCACATGTGAACCCAGATGGACTTGCTGACAAAGAGGCTGCTAGGTAGAGGACTAAAAAAGGTTAGAGCATTGGACACATTTCCTGGGTATGATGAGCCAAGCTGTGATTATGATGAGGAGGCCAACTTTTTGGGCAGCCAGGGGCTTACCTGACATACAACTCTGGTTTCCAAGGTCGGAACTATGGTTGTGATAACTACCAAGGGAACTAGCAAAACAGAGACAACTATAGGAGTGACCGAGCGGGAGTGTATGTGCCACCGATGAACTATGAATGTCAAAACAATGGTGGTGGAAACTTGAAATTGGAGGAGATGATGATGAAGGGTGTTGACAAAGTGGAGGCCACTGAGGTGGGGGTGCGAGATATAAGGGGAGAGATGTCTAATGTTCAGCAACTGGTTGACTCGTACTCCACCTTGATCAAGCAATTGGAGCAGCAGATGAGGTAACTGTCAGCCTCACTAAATTAGAGAAAAGCTAGGCCACTCCCTAGTAGTGATACTATTCAGAACTCGAAAAATGATGGTGACTGCATGGAAGTAACCACGAGGAGTGGTAAGGTACTTTCTGATCCTATTCTAGCTAGTGATGCAGGCACTGTTAAGGTTAATGGCAAGGCATCTGACCCCTTGGACGTGCTTGATGATGATGCAGACAATGAGATAGATGTGACACCCATGGAAGCTGAGGTTACTAAAGATCCTAAAGAGTCGTACAAACTTGTCACTCAGTCTTTGCTGGTCATTCCCGAGCCACCGCAACCATTCCCACATAGGTTGAAGTAGAAGGTATGAAATGGCAAGTTCCAAAAATTCCTGTCTATGCTGAAGGAGTTGTCAGTAAATATTCCTCTAGTGGAAGCACTTGAACAGATGCCGGGCTATGCTAAGTTTATCAAGGACTTAGTCACTAGGAAGAGGACAGTCATAGACAAGCCTACAAATAATCTTCATCATTGTAGCACCATTGCTACCAGGTCACTAGTCGAAAAAAGGAAGATCCGAGAGCTTTCACTATCCCGTGCACTATTGGGGCCTATAACTTTGCACGAGCTCTTTGTGACTTGGGTGCCAACATTAATTTGATGCCACTGGCAGTTTACAAGCTTCTGGGCTTAGGGTCCCCCACTCCCACTACTATGCGGCTACTCATGGCAGACAGGTCAATGAAGCGACTTGTGGGGATTTTACGTGATGTAGTGGTCCATGTGGGCAAATTCATCTTCTTGGAAGACTTCATTATCCTGAACTTTGAGGTTCCTATCATTCTTGAGAGACCCTTTTTGGCTACTGGCAGGGCATTGGTAGATGTGAAACATGGGGATTTGACCTTCTGATTAAACACTGAGAAGGTAAAGTTCAATGTGTGTGCCTCCATGAAGAGACCCAAAGAGGTAAAAGTCATGTCAATCGTGGATGTAGAGGATGCATATCTGTCTATGGTTCTGATTGAGGAAAAGATGAGCATAGAAGCATTGGCAACGATAATGATGAACTTCCCTGAGGATAGTATCGACAAGTAAAAGGACACTGTGCATGCCTTGCATGGTAGGGGAATTAGACACTTTATCCCTTAGAAGTTGGACTTGTACTTACAGAATAGGCCAACTTTGCTAGCCAAGTTGTCTATTGAGGAGCCTTCTACTATGGAGCTTAATGAGTTACCACGACACCTAAGGTATGTATTTAGGGGAAATAATAACACTCTTCTTGTAATTGTGGCTAAAAATCTTCAAGAGGACCAGATTATAACATTGTTGGGGGTCTTCCAAAAAATCTAAAGGCCCATTGGTTGGACCGTTGCATACATTAGTGGGGTTCCTCTAGGGATATGCAAGCACAAAATCAAGTTGGAGGACAACTGTGTGCCCAACATTGAACACCACCACAAATTGAATCCACCCATGCAAGAGGTGGTGAAGAAAAAAAATCATAAAGTGGCTGGATGCTGAGGTTATATACCCATCTCCAACAGCAGGTGGGTCAACCCAGTGCAATGTGTCCCCAAAAACGGAGGCATGACTATTGTAGAAAATGACAAGAATAAGTTGGTCCCCTTGCGACCTGCCACTGAATGGCGAGTATGTATGGATTATCGGAAGTTGAACAGATGGACTTTGAAGGATCATTTCCCCATGCCCTTCATGGACCAGATGTTAGACAGGCTGACAGGTCGAGGGTGGTATTATATCCTGGACAGGTACTTCAGCTATAATCAAATATACATAGCCTCAGAGGATTAGGAGAAGACTACATTCACTTGCCCATATGGGACCTATGCTTCTTGGAGGATGCCTTTCAGGTTATGCAATGCCCCAGCCACCTTCCAGCAGTGTATGATGTCATTCTTCTCTGACATGGTCGAAGACACACTTGAGGTATTAATATATGACTTCTCTGTAGTAGGTGATCTTTTTGATGATTGTCTTCTAAATCTTAGCGGGCATTACAATGTTATGAGGAGGCAAACTTTGTCCTAAACTTGGAGAAGTGAAATTTCATGGTCAAAGAAAGGATAGTCCTCAGCCATAAGATTTCCAACAAAGGCATAAAGGTAGACAAAGCGAAGATTGAGGTTATTGAAAATTGCCACCTCCCATCTCTGTAAAGGGGGTCAGAAGTTTTCTTGGGCATGCAGGTTTTTATCGCTAGTTCATAAAAGGTTTCTGCAAAATTGCACACCCATTGTGCAACTATTAGATAAAGATGCCAAGTTTTAGTTTGATGACAACTACCTGCAACCTTTATGACTCGAAAGCATGAATTGATCTCTGCACCTATGGTAATTGCATTGTACTGGTCAACCCCTTTTGTGGTCATATCTGATGCGAGTGGAATTGTTGTGGGTGTTGTGCTGGGTCAGAAACACCATGAGGTTTTTCATCCCATCTACTATGCCAACAAGACTTCCAACAATGCCTAAAAGAACTACACAGTGACTGAGCAGGAGCTGCAGGTTGTGGTGTACATATTTGATAAGTTTCGGGCCTACCTATTGGGCACAAAGATGATCGTGCACACAAACCATGCAACATTGAGATGCCTTATGTCTTAGAAAGATGCTAAGACAAGGCTAATCAGTTGGGTTCTCCTGCTGCAAGAGTTTGACTTTGAAGTCCAAGATAGAAAAGGGACTGAGAACCAGGTGGCAGACCACTTTTCCAGATTGGAGGATGAATCAAGGGCTAACGACCGATTAAACATCAATGATTCATTTCCCGATGAGCAGGTATTAGCATCTTTTATTGACTTAATTTCTTGGTTTGCTAATTTTGCTATCTAGTGAGTGACATCATGCCTGAGGGCCTTACCTTTCACCAAAGAAAAAAGCTTCTTCTTGATATGCGCAGGTACTTCTGGGATGAACCGTACTTGTTAAGAACATTTGTTGATGGGGTCATCAGGCAGTGCACCCCAAAAGCGGAGATGATGAGCATCATGGAGGCCTGTCGCTCTTCCTCAGTGAGGGACCATCATAGTGGTGCCGGGACAACAAAAAAGATCTTGCAATGTGGGAACTACTAGTCCTCCATCTACAGAGAGGCCCATGACTTGGTGCAGGGTTGTGATCAATGCCAGCAGCAGGGCAACATCTCTAGGCATCAAGAGCTGCCTATAACCCTTATCCTTAAAGTGGAAATATTCGACGTTTGGGGCATTGACTTCATGGTCCTATTTGTGAGCTTTTATGGCATGAAGTATATCTTGGTAGTAGTGAACTATGTCTCCAAGTGGGTGGAGGCCATTGCATTGCAAAACAATAAGAGCAAAAGTGTTGTCCACTTTCTGAGGCAGAACATCTTCTCTAGATTTGTGACATCCAGAATTATCATTAGTGATGGGGATTCTCACTTCTGTAATAAGATCTTCTGTACCATGCTAGCTAATTATGGAGTACGACGACACAATATGGCCACACTCTACCATCCAAAGACAACTAGGCAAGCTGAAGTTTAAAACAAAGAGATTAAGGAGACCTTGACCAAGTCTGTGAATGCGACTAGAACTGATTGGGCCCAAAATTGGATGATGCATTGTGGGCATATCGGACGGGCTACAAGACCCCTATTGGTATGTCACCATATCAATTGGTATTTGGTAAAGCCTGCCATCTATCTGTGGAGTTAGAGCACAAGACACTCTGGGCTCTAAAGAAGTTGAAAATGAATTCGAGTGAAGCCACTAACATGAGATTGGATCAACTCAATGATTTGGATGAGTTTCACTTTTAGGCTTATGAGCGTACAACACTTTACGAGGATAGGATGAAGTTCCAACATGACAAGCACATTGCACTATGAAGCTTCAATATTTGTGACAAGGTTCTATTGTACAATTCTAGGTTGAGGTTGTTTCCAAGTAAGCTTAAGTCTAGGTAGTCTGGCCCATATATAAAATTTCCCAAGTATTCCCACATGGTGCAATAGGGCTAGAGGCTGAAAACGGACATAGATTCAAAATTAATAGACAACGGGTCAAGCAATACCTACGTGTTGTAGGTGAAGGCTCAGTTATAGAAGTAGTGTAGATTGATGAAGTCTAAGTAATCAACATAGCTGCGTTATGCCACGACATTAATAATAACGCTTCATGGGAGGAGGCAACCCATGCATTGTAATAGCTAGATTTTAAAAAAAAACTATGATGTCATGTGTTGTTATTTTTGCTTCGTATTTGTAGGTAGGTATGGATATCACTTTAGATTTAATATGCCTACACGTGGTGGGGGGAGTGACATGAGACTATGGTGGGTGAAATTTCGCAAGGGAAGATACCACGCCCGTTTCCACGGACCATGGTGGGCTGGACGGACTGCATGATCATCCATGGGACTTGTGCGTAGCTCAGGTTAGGTTTTAAATACTCTAAGGCCAGGTCAACGAATGGTCCAAACGAACTATGACACACGACCCAGGCCTTGAGTCTATCCGTGAAAAGATGAGCATCAATCGACTGGGAGGACAAAACTACGACACCTTACACAGTTCATGTACCCTATCACGGGCCATGTAGGTCGCACATAGCCCAGTTACATTTTCCAATTCTTACGAATGGTCCAAATGAACCATGACACATGACACATGCCACGAGGCGTGAGGTCGTCTGTGGAGGTTGTGTTGGTCAACCCTGTTGACCAAGAACATTAAAAAGCCCTTAATTTTCCCTACATGCCCCAATTCTCTCTCTTTACCCTTTCTCCTGTCTCACGCCCCTCCCTCTCAAACCCACCAAATTCTCTCTCCTTTCTCATGGAACGTGCGTCAATCTTACAATCTGTAACATACATCCTAGTTTAAGTCTTTATATTTCAAGCAAGTCATCACCCTTCTTGTGTTCTTCATCAAGTAAGCTGGGGTTTTTAATTATAGGTGACTAAAAGGTTTCAAAACTAAAAAAAAGTGACATAAGTTTTAATTATTGGGTGCAGGTGACAAAATTATAATTAAGAGTTAATGATGTTTGACTATTTTCAAAAAGGTCCCCAAGTTTTTCTTTATACATTTTAACCCACAAAAAAATACCGTAATCCCCCCCCCCAAAAAAAAACAAATCCCCAAGCTTTTCTCGTGACATTTTTTCTCCCTTTTTCATCGCTTCTTCTACTTCTTCTTCTTCTTCTTTTTCTTCTTTTTCTTGTTGTTCTTGTTCTTCTTCTTGTTGTTGTTGTCACTATTTTTCCAACACAACATTTGAGCTTCAAATTTGGAAGGAAAAAAATCAATTTTTTTGGGGCATTTGTTCGTGTAGCCTTTGAAATTACTTGAAAGGTAAGTTTTAATCATTATTATGACTAATAAAAGTGTATGTGGTGCTATTTATTTGGTTTTGTGTTTTTGTTGATGTTTCCGCCATTGTTGGCATTTCTTCACTGCTGAGCCATTTCAGGGACGATGCAACAGCTGTTGGACTCAGTCTAGCAGCTGTTGGGATGCAATAGCTGTTGGACTAACAAACTGGTTAACCACTTTTGCAGCAGTTTTAAATAACTGTTGAATGTACTGTGTATTTGCTGCATGTGATGTTTCATTTGATGAAGTAGCTACTGAATTGAATACAACAGTTGTTGTATTTCTGTACAGTTTTCTCATGTTGCACTTTTAACTATTACTTATTTAGGTACCTTCAAGATCATCCATGGGAGACAAAATAATATTAGGAGTTGATTGTCATGGTGAATGGGTTGAGTCCAACAATCGTTTTATTTGGCGTTGGAAAGGTAAAGAAATGGTCGAGACGATAGCGATGATTGTGAATCGAGATATCTCGTATGAGGATTTTGTAAATCAAATTATTTCTAGCTATGAATTAAATTGTGAGCTGGAAGATATCGTCATCACTTACATACATTCTTGTGATGAAAAACAGAGAGTGGCTCCATTTAGAATAAAAAATAAGTGAATTTACGAATTTATTTAGAAGATGAAGGAAGACCCATTCTACGGGTATACATGGTTGAAAGGGTGGTGGAGAACCAAAATTCACATCAAAATCTAGAAATTGTGACTGATGAATGTCCTGTGATGGCTACAGACATTCCAAATAGAGCAAGTAGAGGTGAGCAGACGCTGACCCCAGAAGTTGGGAGCAACACACCAGCGAATACACAATCGACACAGTCGAATCATGTTCAAGATGATGAAACAGGTTTTTATACTGGTATGACATTTAAGAATAAGGAAGATTTAGATATTACATTGAAAATGGCTTGTTTGAAGAAAGACTTTAGATTAAAAATGGTGATAAACTCGCGTCTTGTGTATTGCGTCAAGTGTGTACATCCCGAGTACAAGTGGTGGCTGAGAGTGGTGAAGCTTAAAAGTTCTGACAGATTTTACATTAGAAAGTATGAAAAGTTTCACACTTGTGGTTCTCAGTATCTGACGAGCCACAATCCGCATGCTACGACCAAAGTAATTGGTGCATACTTCAAAGATAAGTTTCCCGAGGGTAAAGGGCCGTCCACTAGAGATATGAAAATCTCACTTCGTGTTGAATTGGGATGCAAGGTCAGTTATTGGAAACTTTGGAAGGGAAGTGAAATTGCAAAATCTTTGATAAGGGGAACACACGAGCATGGATATGTGGTGCTTGACGCATATCGTTATATGCTTAACATTGTAAATCCGGGGACCAAAATGGCGTTGGAGCTCGATGAAAATGGTAAATTTAAGTATTTTTTTGTTGCCATAGGAGCTTGGATTCGTGGTTTTAGGCATATGAGAAAAGTCATAGCTGTCGATGGAACATTTTTAAAAGGCAAGTATGGTGGCGTTTTGTTGTCTGCTATTGCACAGGATATTGAGAAACATGTTTTTCCCGTTGCATTCTGTGTTGTTGACTCCGAATGTGATGCCTCTTATCGGTATTATTTTGAGCAAATGAGCAGTTTTATAGAGGATACTCTGGAATTATGCATAATTTCGAATCGGCATCCAAGCATAAAAAAATGGTTTCAATTGTCTACCTTTCTACTGATTATGGTTGTTGCATGTGGCACCTTGGTGAAAATATTCGAACCAATTTTCACAATGGAAGAATCATTTATCATTTTTACAAGGCCGCACAAGCATACAATGTAAGTGAGTTTAATGACCACTTTTAATCAAATTAGAGATATTGTTCCACATGCTGCCATACATCTTGAAGAAATTGAATTTCACAAATGGAGCAGGGCATTTTTTCCGGGAAATAGGTAATGTGTAACTAACTGCTGCATTTGTTCCATTTCTGCTGCTGATGAAGATTCTGTCGCAGCAACTGCTGCATTTGCTGTAGATGAAGATTCTGTCGCAGCAACTGTTGCATCTGCTGCAACATCTTTACTATCTGTTGTAGAATTTTCTATTTTTAAAAATAATAGTTATTAAATTCTATAATATCTGCTGCAACATTTATAGGTTTGGTATTATGACATCAAACATAGCTGAGTCGATTAATTCACTTTTTGTTGTTGAAAGAGAATTTCCAATTCCTGCTCTATTTGATGAAATAAACAAGAAGTTTGGAGAAGACTTTCACCAAAGAAGAATAGAGTTCATTAATGCATCAGCCATCTTGGTCCCTTCGATAGGTCATCACAAAAAAAATTAATATAGGGAACAAGCTATTGGTTCATCTAATCGCCAATTATAGATATGTTGTCTCCGGTCATGATGCAGTGGCAACGGTTGATCTTCATTGCAAATCTTGTACTTGCAGAGTGTTTGATCTTGATAAAATACCTTGTCCGCACGCGATGGCCGCGCTCCGGTGTCAATATGGTGAAAATTATGGAAGGCGTATTTATGAATATTTCTCTCAATATTATAAGGTAGAGACATTCATTCTTGCATACGTGGAGAAAACTAAACCCGTGCCGTCCGAAGAATTTTGGAAAGTTCCTAGGGAGATTTTAGAAAGGAAAATACTTCCTCCACATATTGCACCGGGAAAGGTGGGAAGAAGGGAAAGAAGCGGCGGCCAAGTATCGGACAATCATTGCCAAGCAAAAAGAACAGATGTTCCATATGCAAGAGGGTTGGGCACAAGAGAACTACGGAGCGAAATGTTATATAAGAACACTCGCTTTTATCTAGTGTTTGTGAACTTCTTTCATTTTGCATGTTAATTTTATGCAACAATTAACATTTTTTGTTATTTAATATTATCAGTGTTATTGTTATTTGAATACATTTTTACTCAATTTATTATTGCTCAATAGATTGTATATTACTTGTGCAATCGCCACGTCACTGGATAAGATCACTTATGAATTTAGCGTTTTATTTGAAATTGGACTAACCAAATGCAATTTATCACTACATATGGTTGATACCATCAACTTATAGTCATCTTCCTATAGCTACTCACTAGCTTGCAATAGTAGGGTCCAACAATTGTTATGCATTTTACAACAATTCTTTGGTTGTCTGCGATGCATACGCGACACGGACCCATCGCACATTATGCTCATCCCAGGGCTGAAATGTGCATCATCGATTCTCGGTAATCAGTCGCTCAATATTGAAATTTTTTTGTTTGGACTAAGTGATGTTGATGTTTTTCAGCTATTGGCATTGTTCGGGGAATTTTTCAGGGCCCATAGCTCAAATTCCAAAAATAATTTGGCCCCGAAAAATAGTGACCCTCCGCGACACGTCCGTGTCGTGGAGGCGTGGCGTATTAGCACTTGTTCGCCTTGTTTCCAATGGAGAAAATGTTTCATCGTTTTCGATCGACCCGGGAATTATTTTGTGAGTTGTATTTGTTGAACTAACATGTGTTAATGTTTTGAAGGATGTGTAGGTGTTCACTGAATTTTTTGAAGCCCGTAGTGAAAATTTCCAAAAAATTTGGCCCCGAAAATAGTGACCCTCCGCGTCATGTCCGCGTCGCAGAGGCGTCGCGTACCAACACTTGTTAGCCCTGTTTCTAGTGGAGAAAATGTTTCGTCATTTTCGGTCAACCCGGGAGTTATTTTGTGAGTTGTATTTATTGAACTAACATATGTTAATATTTTGAAGAATGTGTAGGTGTTTGGTGAATTTTTCGGGGCCCGTAGCTTAAATTTCCAAAAAAATTGGCCTCGAAAATAGTAACCCTCCACGACATGTCCGCATCGTGGAGGCGGTGTCTACTAGCACTTGTTCGCCCTGTTTCTAGTGGAGAAAATGTTTCGTCATTTTCGGTCGACCCGAGAGTTATTTTGTAAGTTGTATTTGCTGAACTAACATGTGTTAATGTTTTGAAGGATGTGTAGGTGTTCAGTGAATTTTTCGGGGCCCGTAGGTCAAATTCCCAAAAACTTTGGCCCCGAAAATAGTGACCCTCCACGACATGTCTGCGTCGCGAAGGCATCTCGTACCAGCACTTGTTCTCCCTGTTTCCAATGGAGAAAATGTTTTGTCATTTTTTGGTCGATCTGGGAGTTATTTTGTGAGTTGTGTTTGCTGAACTAACATGTGTTAATGTTTTGAAGGATGTGTAGGTGTTCGGTGAATTTTTCGAAGCCCGTAGTGAAAAATCAAAAGTAGGGTCCAGCAACTCCTGCGACCTCTACAGCAGCTGCTATACATTTCCCAGCAACTGCTGAGAATAATTCAGCAACTTGCCAACTTGTTACAACAAATTCAAACAAAATTTTTACCATCGCCATATTGACGCAATATATTATAAAACATATTGATTGTATATTATAAAACGTATTGACGCAACCAACTAATAGTCAATTTACTTAATCACCATCACGTACATATGCAATTGCTCAATAGGTTGTATATTACTTGTGCAATCGCCACGTCAATGTGTATGATCACTCATGAATTTAGCGTTTTATTTGAAATTGGAGTAATAAAACTCAATTTATCACTACATGTGGCTGATACCATCAACTTTTAGTCATCTTCCTATAGCTACTAACGAAAAATCAAAAGTTGGGTCCAGCAATTGTTGAGAAGAATACAAGAATTGCTGCACAATTCTCAGCAACTGCTGCGACCTCTACAACAGCTGCTGTACAATTGTGAGCAACTGCTGAGAATAATCCAGCAACTTGTCAACTTGCTACAATAAATTCAAACAAAATGTTTACCATCGAGTTATTTCTAGTGTTGAATTGGACTAAAATCGCTACATCCATCCATAACGATGATCACATGGACTAATTAATGGAAAAAGCCACTGAAATAAGTGTGATTTAGAACTACGATCGTATTACTTATATAAGTACTATCTCAATGTATAAGATCACTACTGATTCTACCTCAACGCATAAGATCACTACTAATATATTATAAAACATATTGACGCAACCAACTAATAATCAATTTACTTAATCACCATCACGTACATATGCAATTGCTCAATAGGTTGTATATTACTTGTGCAATCGCCACATCAATGTGTATGATCACCCATGAATTTAGCGTTTTATTTGGAATTGGAGTAACAAAATTCAATTTATCACTACATATGGCTGATACCATCAACTTATAGTCATCTTCCTATAGATACTAACAAAAAATCAAAAGTTGGGTCCAGCAATTGCTGAGAATAATACAGCAACTGCTGCACAATTCTCAGCAACTGTTGCAACCTCTACAACAGCTGTTGTACAATTCCCAGCAACTGCTGAGAATAATCCAGCAACTTGCCAACTTGCTACAATAAATTCAAACAAAATGTTTACCATCGAGTTATTTCTAGTATTGAATTGGACTAAAATCGCTATATCCATCCGTAACGATGATCACATGGACTAATTAATGAAAAAAGCCACTGAAATAAGTGTGATTTAGAACTGCAATCGTATTACTTGTGTAAGTACTATCTCAATGTATAAGATCACTACTGATTCCACCTCAACGCATAAGATCACTACTAATATATTATAAAACATATGGACACAACTAACTAATAGTCAATTACTTAATCACCATCACCTACATATGCAACTGCTCAATAGATTGTATATTACCTGTGCAGTCGCCCATGTCAATGTATATAATCACTCGTGAATTTAGCGTTTAATTTGGAATTAGACTAACCAAACTCAATTTATCACTACATATGGCTGATACCATCAACTTATAGTCATCTTCCTATAGCTACTAACGAAAAATCAAAAGTTAGGTCCAGAAATTGCTGAGAATAATACAGCAACTGCTGCACAATTCCTAGCAACTGCTACGACCTTTACAGCAGCTGCTGCACAATTCCCAGCAATGATCGATTCCCAGTAATCCGTCATTCAATATTGAATTTTTTATGTTTGGACTAAGTGGTCTTGATGTTTTTTAGCTATTGGCATTGTTCGGTAAATTTTTCAAGGCCCGTACCTCAAATTCCAAAAAAATTTTGGCCCCAAAAATAGTGACCCTCCGTGACATATCCGCGTCGCGGAGGCGTCGCGCAGAAACACTTGTTCGCCTGTTTTGGGCCAAAAATGCATCATCGATTTTTTTCCAAATTCGTGAGCTTTTTATGTCATTTGTTTGGTTGAACTAACATATATTATTATTTTGGAGCATAGTGCATTGTTTGGGGGAATTTTTCGGGGCAAGTAGCTCAAATTCCAAAAAGAATTTGGCCCCGAAAACAGTGACCATCCACGACATGTCCGCATCGCGTAGCAACTACTTCGTGAGGCCCTAGGAAATTAATTATTTAAGTGTGGGTCCGCGATCTCTCCACGTCGCGCTTGAGTCGCGGACCTGTGTAATTCGTGCCTCAATTTTCGCGTGACTCCACCACTATATAAACCCCCTTCATTTTTTTAGGGTTTTTTTTATAACTCAACACCCGATTGTCCGCCCTTTCCCTCTACACTCTCAATTTTTTGCCTCTACTCTTCAAGTTTTCAATCCTCTACGTGACACACACTCATCTCATCATCAAGTCAAGTAAGTATTTTCTCCTACATGTCGCATTTGTGTTAGACTAGTATGATTTGTAGGAATTTGATAAGTGTGAGTGCTTTGTTTGTTACTCATTGTGCTTGCATTTGGTTATTGCATTATTTCAAGTATGGGTGTTGTTTTTGTAGTAATTTGGAGAAATATGTTAGATTTGTTGGTTGATTTTGATTGGTCACGTGCCACCAGTGAAGTGTTGGGTCAAGATTACCTAGGCTTGCACATGGTCCCTTTATGCTTTTTTTGAGCGACTGAACTTGTTTTGCTCCAGGTACTAATGGCTTCTACGGTAAGACGAACAGGGCAAACAAGTGGAGCTGGCGCCTCGAGCAGCCGACGGTGTACCAGGGATGTCCCAGTGGTACCCCGATCCCCTGAGAATAGAGGCCAACGGCCTGGTTTTGGGCTTCGGGCAGTCGATAGAGAGGGATAGAGGTGGTACCGGGCTCATAATGAGACCAAGTACTTCTCGGATGTTCCTATTGATGCGGACTCCTTGGTACGCGAGTTCCTCCTCATTTATCAAAGGTGCATGGACTACCACCTCATGTTCCTCTTCAACGATCCCCTACCATGCAACCTCAGCATGGTTAGGGAATTCTACGCAAACATGAAGAAGGAACCTCGCACACAGGTGGTTATTGTGCGAGGAGTGGAAGTAAACATATGCCCCCTTGCCATCAATGGCATTCTGGGCACTCCAGATGTTCCTGCCGGGCTTTTCAATGATTTGCAAATGCAGCCCCCATACCGTCTCATCTGGCACACACTCGCGGGAGTAAACGCCACGGCAAGATGGATAAGGCATGCTAGACAAGGATACCACCAAAGCTTCCCCTTTGCCCACATGAATCGGGAAGCTTGGGTCTGGGTCAAAATAGTGATGCATTCCTTCTTTCCGGGGCAACAGTTCACTGCCGTGATGCGATATAGAACTTGCCTGGTATATGCCCTCATGACGGGCATGGAGCTCAACTTTGAGGCCATTCTCAAGTCCGCCATGAGAAAGGCTAGAGTCCACGGTGGTCGCTGGTATGCTTTCGGGGGCCTCATAACTGAATTGTGCACTCGTGCAGGTGTCCCCACCGAAGAGCTGGATTATTGGCCCCAAATCGAGGCCTCACCCTATAATGTCACCAACATTAAGGGGCCTAAGGAGGCTACGGGGCCAATCCTCACCACTGCTGAGCGCAACCATCAGGATGAGCTCATTATGGCACGCATGTACGGGCTCGAGATGTTGAGGCACAGGACGGGCGGTCGCCCGTCTATGGAGCAGGAGCTGGACGAAGTTGCCACCCGCTACCCTCTCAACACCATGACAAATGTTATATTGGACAACAGACCTACCTTTGTGGAGCCCGTTGATGGTGATATCCCCACGGACCCGGAGGAAGTACAGATGGGATCCGAC
The DNA here is from genome assembly GCA_029948455.1 of Solanum rostratum. NCBI lineage: Eukaryota > Viridiplantae > Streptophyta > Magnoliopsida > Solanales > Solanaceae > Solanum > Solanum rostratum. The sequence continues at coordinate 54,321,217 of CM057053.1, forward strand.
AGTGAGGAGGATGATATTGAGGATGAGGTCCCAATTGGCACAGCAGGGGAGCCAATCTTGCCCAACCCGGATGAGTAGGAGCAACCATCCTATTGTTTTATTTCTTGCTTAGTTTAGACATTGCTTGTATAATTCAGACATTGCTTGTACATTAAATTTTAGTTTTAAGACATAAATCGTTTCTTTTTATAAATTTCATTGCTATTAATCTTGGATACCAATTGCTGTAGCTACTAACTCGTTGTAATAGTAGGGTCCAGCATTTGCTATGCATTTTACAACAACTGCTACGACGTTTACAGCAACCGCTGCATAATTCCCAGCAATTGCTGAGAATAATTCAACAACTTAATAACTTGCTGTGATATTTTACAGCAATTGCGACAACTAGTCCAACAACTAGCCAACTTGCTATAACAAATTCAAACAAAATATTTACCATAAATATTCAAACAAGTAGGTCACTTGCTAAGTCATTTGACAACAAATATTTCTAAAAAAGGAGAAATTCTTATAAATGGAGATATTTCAATAACATAAAATATCCATCATCAACATTCCAAAAAAATTAGAAAAATAAGAAAATACATATGTTTATAAAATAATAATCCTTGATCAACATCACCAAAAAGTCTAGAAAATAACAAACATAAAAAAATACTCATTATCCAAACATTAAATACACCCATTAAATAAAATCATAACATCAACTACTGCTCCTCCATAGATGCTGCTTCTTCTTGTTCCTTCCCAGCACCTGCTGCTTGTTGCTCCTCCATCGCAGCTGCTGCTGCCTGCTGCTCCTTCATCACAACACTTTTTGCCCTTTTCCTTGCACTCATGAGTGCTTTAGAAACTTGTTTTTGCCTCTTTTGCTCTCGAATAGGAGTATAAAGTGACACCACCCTTTATGACGGGATGACACCTCTTTTGGATAGGATGATATTCAATGTTTCCTTAAATTATAGCATCATTTCCATCATTTTATCCATTTTCTCATTATGTGACACTATCATTTCCATCATCCTATTCGTCCTGTCGTTGTAAGTTTCACAACCACAAGTACCACAAGCTGCTGTCTTATAAGTCCCAGCACCCAAGTCACCGGATCTACCAAGGGTGAATAGAGTTTCGAAATCACCTCCACCACCAAGAGGAGAAAATGCACCTCTATAACCAGCACCTTCTTCTTCCCCGGCAGCAGTTTCTGGAAGATCTACTCTAGCAACAATTTCAACACCACTTACCCCAGCAGCATTTGCACCAGGCCCGGTAGCATCACCTACCCCTACCCCAGTATCAGCATCAGCATCAACAACAACCCCAACACCAACACCAACACCAACACCAACACCAACAGAACAAGAGAATCCCTTTTGATGGCTGTTACGTCGACTAAATCTTTCACCAACCTCACAATTCTTGGATCCTCTTCTTTTTGCTTGAGTGGCACAAATTTCGTCCAAAAGTCCATGTCGTTCTCACTTTCGACCGGGATTAGCCACGGATAAACAACCTACAAATTAAATAAATCCACGGATAAACAATCAACAAAATACTAAAATATGAGAAGACAAGAAATGTTTTAAAATTACAGCAACTGTAGCACTTACCTCATCCTCGGGTGGATCAAAGAGTTCGTGTGCCTCCACTTTAGCATTATTTGATGCTGCCAACCATCGAAGAAGTCTCGGATAAGATACTTCCTTGTCGAACGCTTTGAATGTTTTTCGGATGTAAGGAATGGCTTCAAAAGCCCAAGCCTAAATAAATCAATGCCATGAAATATTATTAATTAACATAATAAATAAATATAAAAAATAGCAACAAAAATACAACAAATAGAACTTACCATAAAAGCCCACGGAAAACCATAGAGATTGGACGACTTTCTGGTCGATGTCGCCGCCTTCTTCAAATATTGCACTGTCAGTTCATAGCTATCCCCACCCCAAGGATAGACACAAAATGCATCTCAGTTGGTCGCTAGCTTGAACCAAGAATCCATCGCATTAGTCCCTCCATCTCTACCCATAAGAATCTCATGGACAAAGTAAACTAAACAGAGAGACTTCTTCACACTCCTCCTTACTTCACTTGACTGCAACAGGTCAAACATCTCTTTTGATTTGCAATGCGTCTTCTTCATTGCATCACAAATTCTTCTATATGTCTTTTTAGTCTTTTTAGATTGGGAGGGAGGAGGAGGTGGAACGTGACAGTTCAAGTCAGTCATAATGGCAAACTCTCTCATGCCAAAACAAACAGGCATGCCACAAAAATTAACCCAAAAATCATTCTGGCTACTAATCCATCGACAAATAAGCCGATACATCAGCTTCATTTGAAATCGGGGGATGTTTCCCTTACCTATATTTTGGTATAGCTTACCAAATACCATAGACTTAAAGTAGCCTTCCAAGTCTTCCTTCACTAAAATATTTTTAAAATCCAAAAATGGTTTCCCAAGTTCGGATTTTATTCCTATATCCCCTCTCTCATGACGATTCAGAAACCCAGGCATGTCAAATCCATAATCATCATACCTGAAAGCCACAACTATGGCAGTGTCTGAAGCAGCTAAGGGAATGCCAACAACAGTTGAGGCGGTTTCTGCAGCAGCTAATGTACTCTCGTCACCAGCTATGTCCCTTGTCGCAGCATCAGAGGGACTGTGTGCAGCAGCTGCTGGGCTGTGTGCAGCATCAGAGGAAGTGTGTGCACCAGCTGATGGGCTCTGTGCAGCATCAGAGGAGTTGTATGAGCAGCTGCTGGGCTCTGTACAGCATCAGAGGAATTGTGAGCAACAGCTGTTGGGCTGTGTGCAGCTGCTGCTGGACTGTCTACAGCATCGGCTAGACTGGCACCAGTACCAACCTCAGCACAAACTACTTCAATGAGACGATCCAGTTGTTGTTGTGACTGATCATCGTCTAGCTCATCTTCCGATATAATGAGCCTCCTAGAACGTCTAGAAGGAGCATTCTCGGGTCCACGATTTTTTCGTTTTGGTCTTGCCATCTAAGTATAGATAGCCCTACAAAAAAATCAAACCGATTTCAACAAGAAAGAAAGGAAATCTATTTATTAATTTTTAGCAATTGAGAATGCAACAAGGCCAAAAAATTATCTTGAACAACACTCAATTTAAATGCACTTCAAATTTACCACATGTACATACCAGTGGTGATTCATCTTATACCCTAAATTCTAGAAAAAGCATAAGAAATAAACAATGTAACAGACTACAACAACAACCTCCAATAGTTGAATAAAACACCCAATTAAAATCAACCCACAAATCAAACATATTTCTCAAAATTACTACAAAAACAACAACACCCATACTCGAAAAGTACAACAACAAATCAAACAACACCAACTTGAAATAACCTATAAGCCAAAATGCAAGCATATTGAGTAATAAACAAACCACTCACACTTAACAAATTCCTACAAATAATGGTAGTCTAACCCAAATGCAACATGTAGAAGAAAACTTACAGTAGAAGGATGGTGAGATGATTGAAAATTTGAAGAGTACAGGGAAAATACTTACTTGACTTGATGGTGAGATGAGTATGCGTCGCGTAGAGGATTAAAAGCTTGAAGAGTAGAGGGAAAAAATTGAGAGTGTAGAGGGAGAGGGGCGAAAATCGAGCGTTGAGTTATAAAAAATGCCCTAAAAAAAATGAAGGGGGGTTTATATAGTGGTGGGGCCACGCGAAAATCGAGGCCCGAATTACACGAGTCCGTGACGCAAGTGCGACGTGGAGACATTGCGGACCCACATTTAAATAATTAATTTCCTGGGCCCTCACGAGGTAGCTGGTACACGACGCCTTCGCGACGCGGTACTGTCGCGGACGGACACTATTTCGGATTTTTTTTTAATTTTGAGCTATGGGCCCCAAAAAATTCCCCGAATAATGCACTACGCTTTAAAACAGTAATATATGTTAGTTCAACCAAACAAATGATAAAAATAAATCACGGATTTTGAAAAAAATTAATGATGCATTTTTTGACCTAGAACAGACGAACAAGTGTTTCTGCATGACGCGGACAAGTCGTGGAGGGTCCGAAATGTCGCAAATGGTATTTTTTCTTTTTTTGGACTTATATTTTTTTTAAAATGGTTCATGAAGTTCTTATAATATACACTTTAACCCTTCATTAAATTAATCACACTTAATTTTTAAATAATGACAAGTTTAACCTTGAAAGTCAAACTTATCAACTTTTTTAATTTTAAAACTCAATTGACACATTCCTTTGTCCAAAGTGTCACAGTGCATATAAATTTGTGTTGGATATTACTTAGGGAGGTGCGAAACCACCATTGTTGAGAGCTTGAAGTGTTTCCATGGAGTCTAGCGCTCTTTACGCTTTTTCTCTTGGTAAAAATTTATTTTTCGCATTTTTGTATGTGTGGGTTAGCATTGGGTACTTGTCAAGCGTGGGGAATGCTCGATTTGCTTAGGGGAGATGGCTGGCCGTCGAAGAGGCTCGTTATAGAGCCCAATATGGTCCGTGCATTGTCATACGGGCTGTGTAGGTGCCCGTGCTTGAACCCTTCACACACACAAGTTGTCTGCTCTCACGGACGCTTGCACGGGCCGTGTTCTTTTGTCACAGGCCATATGGGTCTTCCATCGGGATGACAACTTCCCATAGCTCTCCAAGTCTCTCGAGACGGGCCACCGCATGGTTCATGTAACTATTCACGGCCCATGTGGGGGTCCCACCTATGGGTGGCAGAAGAACCGGTAAGTACCAGTTTCGGTCCGGTTCCGATGCCGGTTCGGTGCCAGTCCGGTCCGGTTCCGGTACTTACCGGTAGGAACCGGGAGGGAGGGTACCGATAGGGGGATCGGGAAGGGAGGGGGATTTTTTACCGGTAATTACCGGTTTCGGTTTATCGGTTTCGGTCCGATAATTCCGGTCCAAATTTTTTTTTAATTTTTTTAATTTGTTACCGTTGGTGTGGGGCCCACCAAAGGTAACATTATTTTTTAGCCATTTTTTGGTCCCTTTTTTACCCTTTAGTTTTTCAAAATTCAATATTTTCTCAACTATAAATACCCCTAAATCTTTCATAATTTTTCACTTCAATTCTCTCAATCTAATTCTCTCAATTCAATCCAATTCTCTCCACTTACTAATATTACAAATTTATAATTATATACATATTACATATTTACATACTACTCTCAAATATTATATATTATATATTAATTATCTACTCTCTCAATCATTATTCCAAAATATTATTAGTTTGGTTAATTGCATTTTGGAGCAAATTTTGGTGGATCAATTTGAAGCATATTCAAGCTTCAACTTTCATCAATTTCGGCTTCTATGTCTGTTTTTACACAGACGTTTGGTACCTTCGTTCCTAAATTCTACTTATTTGTTCTTCTAATTTTACTTTTTTGATTACTTTTACTTGTTGAGTTGTTGTCTCCTTGAATTAATTTTTTTCCATTCATAAACTTGAATTTTTGCATATGATCGTAATTTGTTTAATTAAATTTAACATGGATTCCGATGGAAAAGAAAAGGGAAAAAGTACATTTTTTGGTGGAATTAAAAAAGCTTTAACCGGTAAAAAATCAGGTGGTAGTTCGTCTACAAGACAACCACCACTTAGATTAAATACCGAAGATTCTACTTATATAGACAACACGGGTTTTATTAATATTGACTCTAACACGGAATTAGACAATGATTTTCTTGAACAACATTTTGGTAATTTTAACGAAGATTTACCGGAAGATGGTTTTGAAATTAATGAAAACGAAGATACTTTTGATGACGATGAAACTCAGCCCCCCATATAGTGCTACTACTCCCTCCCCTCCCGCTCCCGCTCTCCACGTACAACCTAAGTCATCTAATAGGCCTAAGATGGAACGCGCAAAAAAATCCGTTGTTTGGCAATTTTTAACGCAACATGAAGATAAAACAAAAGCAATTTGTAACAAATGTAAACACGTTTTAAACCATAAAACTTCGGGAAAGGAGGGCGGGACGGGTCATTTGAAAAATCACCTTATGCATTGTTATAAATTGGAATTTTTGCATGCCCAGGCAGTTGCGGACGCCAAAACATTTGGAACTCCCATTCCCGATGAATCGGCGGGAGGTTCAAATATGGTGCAATCGCAACTAAATCCTATTAATATTTTCGGTCCTAGTACACATAGACCTTATAGTAGACAACGTGACCTGGATGAGCTTTCTAAAATGATTGTTGTTACTGGTTTGTCTTTTAGTTTTGCTGAAAATCCCGGTTTTGTCCATTATATTCAAATTGTGTATAACCCGTCTTTTAATGGTTTTTCAAGAAATACAATAAAAAAACTGTTTTTGACTTTCAAGCACGCCATGTACAATACCTTAGATGTTTATTTGCTTATAATAATTGTAGGCTATCAATAACTTCTGATATGGGACGTAGTGTAACCGGTAATGATTACTTTACAATTACGGCCCACTGGATAGATGATAACTGAAATTTGCAAAAAAGAATTTTAGGATATAAAACTTGTGAATTTCGAAAAACAGGTTCTTATATTTCGCAAACTATTCTTAATGTTTTACAATTTTTTGGTATAAGTAGAAAAATATTTAGTGTAACTTTAAAAGTAATGGCTAGGCGTAGGAAATTTGAGCAGTGTTGCATTGAATGTAATTTTCCTGTTAGAAAAATTCCTAAATCCATAGTAAGTAGGTGGAATTCATTCTATGAAATGTTAAAAGTTGCTTACGACTATAGGAGACCTCTTACAATGGTCTAGAAAGCACATAATTCAGATCCCAACTTCCGTCTAGATGAAAATGATTGGGTTGATATTAAAGATTTAGTTGATTTTTTAAAAGTTTTTTATTTAGCAACTAAACAAATATCCGGTCTTTATTATCCTACTATCTTCTGTGTTGCCTAATATTTATGCTATTTGTAATAAATTAGCTTCGTTTAAAAATAATGCAAGATTTAGTGAACCTGTTAGAAAAATGATTGAAAAATTTAGGAAATACTTTTTCCCAATCCCTCAGATTTATTTAACTGCTTGTTTGTTTAATCCTGTTTATAAAGAATTTGGTGTATTTAAAATGGTAACTAGTATATATACAGACTTAGAAATAGTATACGACGGAGAAAATCAATCACTTAATTTAGAAGCAGTTCTAAATAACGTTAGAATAGATGCTAGGAAATTATATGATTTAGAACAATATAATTCAACACAAAATGTACAATACCAACCCCAACCTACTAGGCCTAGATATGATGATGATCTTGACTATATAATAGAATTACAACTTGGACTACAAGCTAACGAAAATAATGACTTTGATGAATATCTTACCAGGCACCAGAAAGCATCAAGGACGCAGAGGGGAAGCCGCAACTTTTGGCGTGGTGGAATACTCGTGGAAAAAATTTTCCAAGACTTCAACGGGTGGTTCGTGATGTGCTGGCAATTCAAGCTTCTTCAGTGGCTTCGGAAGGCGCTTTTAGCGCTGCTAGGTTCCAAGTAGGAGACTATAGGCATTCACTAGCAGGCGATAGCTTAGAAGTTTCAGTCTTATTTCAAGACTGGATAAATGCGGAGCGGAGGAATTTAGGGCGTCCGACATTGCCTTCTCAATTTGAAGCCGATATCGATAATGTTATATCGGAATCAAGCGAAGACGTCATGGAATTTCTGGAAGAACAAGCTCAAGAGCCGATTCCAGAAAATGTGACGGTTGAAATGTTAGAAACTCTTAGACAAGAGTTTCAAAGTAGTTTTAGATATTAGTGATTAAATTTTATTGTATTACAAATTTACAATAAATAATACCTAGTTGAAACAGAACCCTTCCTAGAAGGTGGCTGCGTAAATTAGGTTGATTTCTAATATCTTACCTTTCTACATTGTGCAATTTAAATTTTAAAATTACATCATAAGTTAGAGGCTATTCGCCTTATTTCTTTTTTTATTTTTATTATCTTCACTTAATCTTAATTTAAATTTTGACTTTTGACTTCTTTTTAATATATTTGCCCCTTTAAAGTTTAAAGTTTAAAATATAAAAAGAAACATTCAAAATTTAATCGTTAAAAATTAAACTTTATAATTTTATATTTAAAAAAATTAGAAATTTTAACTTTTATAGTACAAAGATTGAAAAATTTGATTTTACACTTTAAATATTTTAGTTATATACTTATATACTTATATTATATAAAACTTTAAATTCAAAGTTCAAACTTTCAAACTTATAACAACTTTAAATTCAAACTTTCAATTTTCAAACTTCATTTTAAATTTTAAAAATTTATGTAATGATTAATGAATAATAATACTACCATTTTAAAATTTTAATTTAACCTTTAACATTTTAAACTTGAATTTAAATTTTTAAATATTAACAATTAATTTAACATATTAATTTAATATAATTTTTTTTTAAAAAAAATCCGGTGGGCCGGTCCGGTCCGGTCCCGGAACCGGTAAGGTACGGGTACTTTTCCCCAGTACCACCGGTTCTGGTTCCGAGAAAAATTCCCCATCCCTTACCGGTTCCGGTCCCGGTACCGGTCAATGCCGGTCCGATGGTGCCGGTTCCGATACCCCTGCCACCCATAGTCCCACCTAAGGGATCACTTTTGAACACTTAGGTTATTTCATCTAGTTTGTTTGGAATTGTTTTCCCACTCGACTTAGGTGTAATTTCCCTATGATGTATCGGGTGACGCCACTTGGGTTATTGTCACTTTTCTGGCACAGGGGAAGTCTGAGTACCCATTAGTATGTCAATTTGCTTGTTCCAAAATTTTCTAACTATTTTTATCCATTGTTGATGCTTATAGGATTTATGGGCCCACAAAGTCATCCCAACCTAGGGATGAGCCTGGGTCACGTCTCCATAATTCTCCAATAGTATCTTCTAATCAACAGAATGGGAGTGAGTCAGACGGTGAGTTCTCGAGAGGGTCCGAGGATTGATTCACTGGAAATGTCTCCCCTCACACTAGAAGGGCTCATGCAACGAGCTAGACCATAACCCCCCAGTCTGAGGAAAGGGTTCCTTATGAGAGAGTTAAGGAGGAGGGGGCTTCCCTGGAGCAGGATGAACAGGCAAAAACCCCGGAGGCTGACCAGCAACACCATGATGCTGAGGCTGATGAGATTGACCTGCGGGATAGTGATGATGAGGCCATCCATTATGCGGTCTCCTGGATGAGAGATATTGAAACCGCGAGGTGGCTTACAGTATTTCTGCGAGCCCGATGGTCAGTCCCAAGTGCTAGAGATTTTCACTCTTGGGCTAACCACGGGCTTCAGAGGGTTCCAACAGCGGGTTACGTTCTGGAGGTTCAGGTCATAACAAATCAATTTGACAGGATGCCTGAGATCAAAGTAGTGTTTGACTCCTATCAGTTTGGATGGATGGCTCAACAACCCGGTTACTATGGGCCTGCAATCATTGAGGAGTTCTACTCCAACTATGCCGCTAGTCTATTGAACTCAATACATGGTGGACATTCTATAAAGTTTAAGAAGCAGCTATCCTCTTTATTGGCCCCATTTGATCATGTCCCGCTGTGAATTCTGAGAAGTTTCTTGAGCTCTCCTTGCCCTTTTCTGTTGGGAATTCCAAGCACTGGTTTAGTCTGGTTGTTGTCATAAGCAGTTGTAGGACCTAGTACTACCATTATTAAGGCTGTCAAGTCCTTTCTCTGGATGTTTCTGTCACTAACCAGGGCATTCCTTTATGCTTCTCGGTCCTTCCACGATCTTTTGGATGAAAAAATATTATTAACGAAGGGCAAAATCTAGCCTGTATTCAAGCCGTATACAAAGAGTAGAAACCTTGCAAATATACATGATTATGTATGAATGTCACTTAAGCATCTATATAAGTAGGAATCTCACGTGTGCACCAAAAGAAACAAGGAATCTATGCAGGTACATTGAGTTTTCAGTTTTGTTAATAGATTATTGGTACCTATGCAGGTACATTGAGTTTTATGATGCTATGTCTGTGCCAATGGCTATTGCTTTATCTGGCCGCTTGCTTTTTGGCCAACCAGTCATGGTAAAACCTTCTGAAGCTGAAAAGAACCTGTTCAATCAACTGCTTCTGGTGCTGGATCAGGGTTGGCAGGGCCAAATGCTGCCTCAGAGAGAAAACTTTATGTAGGAAATCTTCATTTCAACATGACAGAGTTGCAGCTTAGACAGGTGCGAAGACTCTGACTCTTTATCTGTGTATAGTAACAAATCACTAGAGTATTTACTTGTCATGTGCACTGCATGATGGTGGTGGCTCAAAGACAATATTCTACGATGCTGATCTACCTTGACTTGTAGAATATAACACGCTGCTGAACATACGTATTTTATAGTGGAAATAAAGTTCAGGCAAACGCCTATATGGGTGTATATATGAAATACTTCATGATTTTCTTTCTTAGGGATCTTTTGTTTCTTTTTAATTAAATACTTGATACAGACACCCATATATGTGTTTGCCTAAACTTTATTTTTTCTATTATACTAATTTGTTTTTTCAGCATGTATGACTGACTTCTCAATGTCCTTGCTACAATAATTTTACTAAGGCTTTATCTTCTATTTCTAATTATATTTTGTTATGGCTGGTGTGTTCAGATATTTGAAGCTTTTGGGCCAGTAGAGCTTGTTCAATTACCTACAGATCCTGAAACAGGACATTGCAAAGGATTTGGGTTTGTCCAAGTCGGTCTTTAGTGAACTGCAATATTTCTTTGTAGTGTATATTCTCTATCATTATGTTATTTCTTTTAGTAACGCCTTTGTGTCTCAATTTTGGTTCATCTTAGTTTGCTCAACTTGAACACGCCAAGGCAGCTCAAAGTTTGAATCGCAAGCTTGAGATTGCAGGTCGCACGATCAAGGTATGTTGATAGACTGAACTCGTTGGTGATATATAGTTGTTCTAGACCTTGCTTTTCTGAATACTGTTGGATGACAATATTTGCCGGCCCTTGATTGGCCTTTTGGTTCAATGCAGGTTTCATCCGTTACCGAACATGTTGGAGTATAAGATGCTGGAGCTAAAACTGCAGATTTTGATGATGATGAAGGGGGTGATTTGGTGAGTTTTGCTCTTAGATTGATTATAGAATGGCCTTGCAAGCCATCTTTTCCCTCAAGTGAGTTAAATAATTCATAAATAATGAGTATGACGGTGCTAACACAACCTGAGAAAAGCCATTAAGAATGTGCCAGCTGCATCATCATCATAGTTTTTAGTCTCTGTTTCTGCTTTCCCATTTTCCCCCTTTTTCCTGGATTTTTCGGTATGTTAGAAAAAATGAACCAAACCGACTAAGTAAATTCGTTAATATAGAAATTTTATAATCGTAAATTTGTTTTTATACAGACACTTTATATATCTTTAAATAAAAGTTGTTAGATGTTTTGTTTTAATACAATGTCATCTTGAGTATCCCAATTTTCTATGTTGAAGTTATTTAGAAGTGATCTATTTATTGTTTTAACATTTTAGGCTAGTTAAGTTTGAAAACAATTATGGATGTAAGGTCATCTGTTCTGTGGAAGGGAATAGTTGCCACATCTCACTATGAACTTTCTCACATATAAATGCTTTTAATAGGTAATAGGTTTAATCAATTTGTTTGATTCTCGCTAAACCTAAAGACACTAGAAATTGTGTCTTTAGCTCTAGTAGAGAGTGAAATGAATTTGTATTTCATGTGGGGGCAACAACAACATACCCAATGAAATCCTCACCAGGTGAGGTATGGGGAGGGTAGGGTGTACGCAAATCTTACCACTATCTCAAAAAAGTAGAGACAGTGTTTCTAGAAGACCGTCGGTTTAAGTACATCAAACTAAGTTAAAGGAGAAGAAACAAAGAAGAAAACATATCTGTTAATAAAAAAAGCAGTGTAAAGTATACAAGAAAGGAACAATGATGACAACAAAATAGTGTGATAATCGAAACACTAAACACAACATATGGCAATAACTATAAGGATACGGCTAGTATTACGACAAGCACTAACAAGCCTAAGTCTACGCACGGCAAGACAATACTTTACCCTACTAACCTTCAATCCTAATACACGAACTCCACTCCTTGCTATCTTGAGTCATGTCCTCAGTGATATGCCACCCTTGCCTTCTATTGGATAACTTCATTCCTAATCTTGTGACTCCTAGTATTTCATATGGGAAAAACTAAAAACACCAAGTTCGAAACAAAAAATATTGATTCTTTGTTTTGGTTTGGGTTTGGTTTAGATGAAAACAGAGACAAACCAAACCATGAACACACACCCTAAGCATAATGCGGAGAAAGAATATAACATGGAACCATTATCAAGACTAGGAAGATCTGCTTTGACTTCCTTCTATTCATCTGGTTTATGTTGTCAGTGAGTGGTATCTCCTCCTCCTAGAGGAATTCTGATTTTGTACTGGCGCATTGTAAAGCAGAATCTTAGTTGAGTTTTGGTTCTTGTTTTTACTTGTTCTAGGAAAATTACAGGACATTCTTTTCATTCTGGGATGTTAAAAATGTGAGACTTTAACACTGCCACATAAATATTACTATTTTATAGAATATCCACGACTTCTAGGGAGACCAGTCCCTAACTATGGGGCTGAACTAGGCCTAGGTGCATATCTTTACATGTATCAGTGCTAGGTCCATCCTCATTTGGGCTCTTGGTCCTTGCTTCAATTGGGCCTAGGCGTGAAGGGGTTATTAGAGTGGGTTAGAGTCCCACAACCAATGTGGAATGAATGGGTGGTTTGCTTTTATGTACTTGGACTATCCCACTACCCCCTATAAGCAGCTTTTGGAGCTGAATTAGGACCAAGATTAACACTGATGTGATGTTCGCTATACCAAACTTTATAATCAATCATTTTAATATTCCTTTTATTACCTTTGATGTAATATGCTAAAGTCAAATGAATATCTTATACTCTGTCTAGTCTAAGACTCATATAGAAGTGCAATGAATGCTACATAATTTCTTCGATGTTACCATGATATAGTATTTGCAACAGAAATTTGTGTGGAACATGTGCAAGAGCTAAATGAGTTCACGATATCAGATCATGCTTCTTTCTTTCCTATATACCATGTACAAAAATAGTTGTTTAAGTGCACTGCTAAACCAGACTCGCACTTGTGGGATTTCACTAGGTATGTTTATGTTGTACTAAAAGCAGCTCAATAGCTGTGGATCCGATCTTATCCATTCTTGGAAGTATGAAATATAGGGGATGGAACTTGTATTTTTTCAAGACTAATTCATTCTGAAGCTGCTCAGGAAGCTATTGCCTAATTTCATTCATAGCATGAAAATTAGCGGGAATTTTCCTTTTTCTGTAAATTGATAATTTTTTTTTCTTTTGGTAACTCTGCATATGGATGCCTGTTACATTAGATATCTGATGAAATCATTCTCTCTGATATTAAACTGTGCAGAGATAGGAAATTATACTGCCAAATGAGAGCTGTAGGCTTCTAATAATTGCTATCTCTATCATAAAGTGCACTCCCATCTGAATCATTTTTCTATATTTCAGGCATTGAATGCTCAGTCTAGGGCCATGCTTATGGCAAAGTTGGACCGCAGTGGTGTTGCTTCGAGGTTTGTCCAGCTTTCTCCCTCTTTTGGGTTGATCCTCTCTATCTTTTCCCTCCATTATTTTGGGACGGTGGGTGTATTTTTAGCATGTTTTGCATAGATCTAATGCTCAAAATTTTCTCTGCAGTGTTGTGGGTACACTCGGAGTTCCAGCACTTAATGGAGCAGCTCAGCCAGCAATGAACATGCCAATGGGTGGGGCAATAGCTTTTCTGAATATTCTCCCAACGCAACTCATTGCTTCCATGGCTCCCGAACGCATTGGAATTCCCAGCGAATGTTTATTATTAAAAAACATGTTTGATCCTGCAACTGAGGTTTGTGTCCCTAGGGAATTTCATATTTATCATGGATGGGAGGTGCATATCTGATTCTCTATTATTTCACAATATATTGATCTTTCAAGTATGTGCTGCAGATGGATCCAGAATTTGATTTGGATATTAGAGATGATGTAAAGGAGGAATGTTCCAAGTATGGCAGGGTCAAGCATATCCACGTGGACAAGTATGTGGTTAATTTATTTGATGTTGATTTTTCAGCTAAAATAGTAAAAAATGCTTTCATTTCTTTGCCCGACAGATCTTTTAATTTGTTGATGAGTACTTCTGGATAAGATAATGCATTTCATCCTCTTAGCGCGTTCTTCTTATTAGACACCAATAAACCTCGTTTTTGTTCTTGAAAAAAGGGAAAGACTAAAACGACTTTTAGCTTGTAATGAAACGGAACTATGACATAAGCTTCAAATTTGATTGTCGAATGACCTATCGGATTTTTAAATGGCTAGTTCTTCATTCCTCTTGGACAATTCACTTTTAAAAACCATGATCCAATAGTCAGCTATTCTGGCTGGCTATTTACTGTTAAATTAATATTATTTTCGTCAGCTATTGATCCTAGATGTATCTTTTGGCAGGAATACCGCTGGTTATGTGTACTTGCGGTTTGATAGTGTTGAAGCTGCATCTCGTGCTCAACAAGCTATGCATAAGAGATGGTTTGCTGGCAGATCGATTTCAGCCATCTATTTGGTAAATGTTTAAGTTCTCTGAGCATTTTTGTGTCCCCATCTGCCTTATCTTCTTCAAATGCGTAAATGGTTCATTGAACGTGTAAATTTTTTTTTTGGGAGGGGGCATTGGGGTTGTGGAATATTAAATTCTACCCTGTTAGTTTCTTGAAGTGTCCATTTGTTCCTATTCTGTTTATTGTGGCATCTTGATTCCAGTAATGGTAGATAGCCGTGAAGTGAAATTGGAGTTCAGACCAAGAAACAGGAGAAAATTCTACTAACTTCTTGGCTAATTTTGACCTGGCGTTTTGTTCTGACTTGACTAAAGAATGAATATACTTAATCTGTACTTTTTCATTAAATTGACCGTAGATCATTTCTTGTACTCACCTTAGGCCCCGCCCCTATGTAAAATGGGGTAAAATGGACCCAAAACATTTTTAGTTGCAACTTTGTTATATGTTTTTTGTCTCTTGTTTATGTCTTGATTGAGCTTTTCTTTAAATAAAAAATGTCGTTAAATTTTCCTTGATGTATGTTTCCTGTTGTGCAGCAACCTTATGAATATGATGCCAAGTTCAAAGGTACTGTCTAAAATGTCTGAAGACTGCTGATTTGTTTATTGTGATTGCAAAACTGCAGCTGATTTTGTATTTAAGTTGGGATGTTAGTGATACCAAAGACTCGTTAAGGGTTCTGTATACTTGGACACGTGAGGTTATAGGTGTTATTGCGGTGAAGATTATGTAATTTTGACACAGATTCTCTTTTAAATCAACCATGTCACTTGGGCCCTATGGATCAAGGTTCACAGCCTTAACTAATTGTGTGCATTTATTCACGTCTTATAGATCTGATTTTAGGGTGTGCTTGTTATTGGTCAAAATTTTGGAAATCATCTTTTGCAGGATTGTTTATTTTAAAAATGAGAAAATTACTTTCCCAGTAAAAGTAGGGAGATTAAGTTTTCCCTGGGTCTGCATGGTGATAGTCTCCTTTTACCCTCTTTACATGTCCCTTCCGCCCACCCATGCTCATAAATCTTCTGTCTTTACTCTCGACATTATTTTATTAGGTTATATATATAAATATTTTGGTATTATTTTGGAGAATTAATAATCTTTTTATCCATTTAATTTGGACGTTTAAATTTTAGTAAAAGCAATCGGACCGTAGTAGCAAATGTGCTTACTTCCAGTTTCACTGGTCATTCTTTAACATCACTTGATGGACTGTTCAAACCTTTAGCATGTTGGTGGGTTCGATTGCTTATACCAATTCAAAGTTAGAAGGTGTAATAATTTTAACCCAATGTCCGTATATTTTTCCCCAGCAACAACCTCAAGTCTCAACTCTTTTATGAGCACTACACTACTTTCAACTCCATTCTACTCTCTGCAGAAAGAAAATCGTTTGATGGCACAGAAAATGCCTTATAATAGAGAGGATGCCAAGAGATGAAAATATTAGACGTTACATAGTCATTTGCCAATCGTCTCTTCATTGCTAGAAGTTAAGGAGTGTCATTGAATTGCTTTTATATCAATATCAATATCAATTAATGAATATGTGAAAAGAAGGCTAATTTGTAATAAAAAAAACACTATATAACAACAAAGAGTGAGTTTCTTTTTAAAGTTGAGGCTGTTGAAGTATGCTCTTATTTTGATAAATTGGTCAAAAAATCGTTTTCCCACCTAATGCAGATGAGCATTGGTTGCTTAGTTGAAGAAAATGCTTTATGTCAGCGCCGATGAAGGTGTATATATGTTTTCTTGGCTTAGAATTGTTGAGTATGAATTACCATGTACAAAAGTCCATAATAGTGGTTTGCTCCTTTTGAGAGGAGAATGAATGTCAACATTGAAGGCATGTTGAATTCATACATATTGCCTTCTTCCCTTTTTGGCTATAAATAGCCATAATTTATACAGAATACATACAGTTATTGATAGATAAAAAATTTTCCCCTTATTTCTCTCTTCTTCTCAGTTTTAAGCTTTTGATTCCCCTTACATATATTCTAGTTAATTCTAGATTTATTTTATAACACGTTATCAGCACGAAGCTCCGCCCATTTCAAGCCATTGTAAACAGGTAAAAAGGGTAAGAATTTATTTTATCAAAATGTCTAATATTTCAAAAGTTGAATTTACTGTACTTAATATTTCTGGATCTAATTATTCATCATGGGCACTAGATGCTGAACTACATTTAGAATCAATGGGTCTGGCAGACACCATTAAAGATGAAAATAAGGCATCCAGTCAAAACTGTGCCAAAGCTTTAATTTTTCTCCGCCACCATCTTGACGAGGGACTAAAATTACAATCTTTGACAATAAAAGATCCCCTGAAATTGTGGAAGAATCTAAAAGATAGATACGACCACCTGAAGTTGGTCGTCCTTCCACAAGCACGTCATGATTGGTTAAATCTAAGATTATTAGATTTTAAAAATATAACTGAGTATAATTCAGCAATGTTTAAAATTATATCACAGTTAAATTTATGCGGAGAAGAAATAACTGAAACTGACAAGCTTGAAAAAACATACTCCACATTTCCACCCGCGAACATGCTCCTGCAGCAGCAATATCGCGGTATGGGTTTTACAAAATATTCTGAATTACTTTCACACCTTCTTATTGCTGAAAGGCATAATGAATTATTGATGAAAAATCATGATAGTCGGCCCGTTGGTTCTTCGCCACTCCCTGAAGTGAATCAGGCGAATTATAACCAACGAGAAAGAAATTATGGCCCCAGAAGTGGTCGTGGCCGTGGCCGAGGTCAAAGAAGAAATCATGATAGTCGTCTCGCACCGAGGCACGACCAGCAATCTAAAAAGAAGGAAGAAAAGCCAGAAGCTTTTCCAAAGAAAAATTCAGAAATTATATGTCACAGATGTGGAGGCAAAGGGCACTGGCCAAGGACATGCCGGTCATCTAATCGCCTTGTTCAACTATATCAGGCATCATTAAAAAGAGCTGAAAATCCAGAGACAAATTTTCTGTCTGAAAATAATATGGAACATATGTATCTGGATGTAGCGGATACTTAAATTTTCTAGAAGAAAATTTAAATATTAATGAAAATGTGAACGATGATGAGCATGATAATATATAAAATAATTTTCTTTATTTATATGTGCGCTTATGTTTTTATATCCCGTGAAGATAAAAATAATAATAATAATAATAATTTGTATCTTGTCTTCCTTATTCTTATATATTTAACTTATGCAAGACTTTTCATTAAATACACATGAGGTCCAAATAAATATTTACTTTATTATTTTTCTCTTTGAAGAATGGATATGCCTCAAATTTTGTTTGGATCAATAATCAATCGCGAAGATATTTGTGTTATTAACAGTGGAACAACTCATGCAATTTTTAAAGACGAGAAATATTTTTCTTCTTTACTTAAAAGAAAGGCAAATGTTACTACAATATCTGGTAGTGCAAAAATAATTGAAGGCTCCGTAAGAGCTACTATTTTTCTGCCTAAGGGGACAAAAATTGTTATAGAAGATGCATTATTCTCTTCTAAATCCCCAAGAAATCTGCTAAGTTTTAAAGATATTCGCAGAAATGGATATCATGTTGAGACACTAAATGAAATGAATATTGAATACCTTGGTATAACCAAGAGTGTCTCGGGCCAGAAATATATTTTAGAAAAATTACCAACTTTATCGTCTGGCCTATATTATGCAGAAATTAGTGCAATTGAAGCACATTCGATCGTAAACCAGAAGTTTACTGATCCAAAAACCTTTGTGCTATGGCATGACCGAGTAGGTCATCCTGGATCAATAATGATGAGACGAATTCTTGAAAATTCAAGTGGTCATCCATTAAAGAACCTGAAGATTTTTATGAATGACGAATTTTCATGTGCTGCTTGTCATCAAGGCAAATTAATTGCCAGACCATCGACCCTGAAGGTTGGCATTGAATCCCCAAAATTTTTGGAACGTATACGTGGGGACATATGTGGACCTATTCACCCATCTAGTGGAGTGTTTAGATATTTTATGGTCCTAATAGATGCATCATCAAGATGGTCTCACGTGTGCCTTTTATCATCCCGCAACCTGGCGTTTGCGAGACTACTGGCACAAATAATAAGATTAAGGGCGCAATTCCCAGATTATCCAATTAAGTCAATTCGTCTGGATAATGCTGGAGAATTTACATCCCAAGCTTTTGATGATTATTGCATATCAATTGGGATAAAAATTGAACATCCGGTAGCTCATGTTCATACTCAAAATGGCCTTGCAGAGTCATTTATTAAGCGCCTGCAATTGATAGCTCGACCACTGCTCATGAAATCAAGATTACCCATTGACGTGTGGGGTCATGCTATCTTACATGCAGCAACACTTGTACGTCTCAGACCGACTAATTATCATAAATATTCTCCATCACAATTGGTATTTGGTCATGAACCAAATATAGCTCATCTAAGAATTTTTGGTTGTGCGGTATACGTGCCTGTAGCACCACCACAACGCACTAAGATGGGCCCTCAACGGAGGTTAGGTATATATGTTGGGTTCGACTCACCCTCTATAATTCGCTACCTCGAAACGTTGACAGGAGATTTATTTACTGCCAGATTTGCAGATTGTCAGTTTGATGAAACAATTTTCCCGCATTAGGGGGAGAGAAAAAGGAACCCCAGAAAGAAATTGGAGAAATTGCATGGAAAGTTTCATCACTATCTCATTTTGATCCACGAACACGCACATGTGAACAGGAGGTCCAGAAGATCATCCATTTGCAGACAATAGCAAATCAAATGCCAGATGCATTTACTTATTTGAAACGGATAACTAAGTCACATATCCCTGCAGTGAATGTGCCTATCTGGATCGAAGTCCCAAAGGGACCATCTGCTAGTATCACAGCTTCTGAATCCCAAACACGCCTGAAGCGTGGTAGACCAGTGGGTCCAAAGGATAAAAATCCTAGAAAGAAAAGCATAAGAAATGATAAAAATGATACTACAAAAGGACTTCCTGAAGAAGATCCAGACTTGAGAAATCCTGATATTTCTGAAGAAATCAGTGAACCCGAGACTCAAGTAAATAAAGAACTTCCAATAAATTCTATTACTGATGAGATAAGTTTAGATCGATCAAAAATGACAGTGGATAATGTTTTTGCATATAATGTTGCACTTAGCCTCATTTGACAGTGAAAGTCTTGAGCCTAAATCTGTCGAAGAATGTCGACACAGAGATGATTGGCCAAAATGGAGAGAAGCTATTCAATCTGAATTGAATTCACTCTCTAATCGTGAGGTATTTGGACCTGTAGTCCAAACCCCTGATGGTGTAAGACCAGTTGGCTATAAATGGGTTTTTGTGCGAAAGCGAAATGAGAGAAATGATATTGTAAGATACAAGGCACGCCTTGTTGCACAAGGATTCTCTCAGAAACCCGGTGTCAACTATGAGGAAACATATTCGCCTGTTATGGATGGAATAACCTTTCGATATCTCATCAGTTTAGCTGTACATAAAAATCTTGAAATACATCTAATGGATGTAGTTACAGCTTACCTTTATGGTTCACTTGACAGTGAAATTTACATGAAAATCCCAGAAGGATTCAAATTGCCCGAAGCATGTACTAAGTCTCGGGAAATGTTCTCAGTCAAATTACAAAGATCATTATATGGTCTGAAACAATCAGGGCGTATGTGGTATAATCGCCTTAGTGAGTACTTGATAAATAAAGGATATATAAATAATGTCATTTGTCCATGTGTTTTCATTAAGAAAATAGGATCGGAGTTTGTAATACTCGCTGTTTATGTTGATGACATAAATCTCATTGGAACTCCTGAAGAGGTCCAAAAGGCAATTGAATATTTAAAGAAAGAATTTGAGATGAAAGATCTTGGAAGGACAAAACTTTGTCTGGGTCTACAAATTGAACATTTAGCAGACGGGATCTTTGTTCATCAATCTGCCTATACTGAGAAAATCTTAAAGCGATTCTATATGGACAAAGCACATCCGTTATGTACTCCAATGGTTGTTAGATCACTTGAAGTGAATAAAGATCCATTTCGTCCCCCAGAAGAGGATAAAGAACTTCTTGGTCCAGAAGTACCATACCTCAGTGCCATTGGTGCACTCATGTATCTTGCTAACTCAACCAGACCTGATATAACATTTTCTGTTAATTTGCTAGCAAGGTATAGTTCTTCCCCAACGCGAAGGCACTGGAACGGTATCAAGCATATTTTGCGATACCTGAAAGGTACAGTTGATATGGGTTTGTTTTATACTAACAAAGGCTGTGCAGACCTTGTTGGTTATGCAGATGAAGGTTATTTATCAGATCCACATAAAGCCCGATCTCAAACCGGCTATCTCTTTGCATATAGAGGAACTGCTATATCATGGCGATCTACAAAGCAGTCAGTTGTTGCTACTTCTTCAAATCATGCTGAAATAATTGCAATTCATGAAGCAAGTAGAGAATGTGTGTGGTTGAGATCAATGATACATTTCATCGAAGAAAAATGTGAACTGAAAAAGGATGTCATAATACCCATGGTCATATTTGAAGATAATGTTGCATGCATAGCTCAATTAAAGGGTGGCTTCATAAAAGGAGACAGAACAAAACACATTTCACCGAAATTATTCTTCACACATGATCTTCAGAAGAAAGGTGATATTGACGTACAATAAATTCGTTCGAGTGATAATCTTGCAGATTTATTCACTAAGGCATTGCCAACGTCAACATTTGAAAAGTTAAGATATAAGATTGGAATGCACCGTCTCCAAAGTGTCAAATGAAGTCTTCATTAGGGGGAGTAAAATATACGCTGTACTCTTTTTTCCTTAACCAAGGTTTTATCCCACTGGGTTTTCCTGGTAAGGTTTTTAATGAGGCAGCTAATGATGCATATTAAGGTCACCTAGAACTTCCCTTTACATGGACAATTCAGGGGGAGTGTTGAGTATGAATTACCATGTACAAAAGTCCATAATAGTGGTTTGCTCCTTTTGAGAGGAGAATGAATGTCAACATTGAAGGCATGTTGAATTCATACATATTGCCTTCTTCCCTTTTTGGCTATAAATAGCCATAATTTATATAGAATACATACAGTTATTGATAGATAAAAAAATTCCCCTTATTTCTCTCTTCTTCTCAGTTTTAAGCTTTTGATTCCCCTTACATATATTCTAGTTAATTCTAGATTTATTTTATAACAAGAATAATAATGTTTATTTTTTCCATTCAAATGTTCTATACTTCTGTTTATATACTTTTAATAAATTATTTGTACATTATATATCAAAGTATTTTGTGCACATTTTAATATTTTTTTACTAAATTGGAAATATATTTATTCCTTTTTAAATCGTTTAATCATATTTTTGGTATTACTATCACAAGACGGATGAATTCTATTTTAAAAAACATGAACACTTTTTTAGGAATATTAATCTTGTTAGTTCAAGATTTGATATGACAGTTGACAACTTAATTAGAGATGCACATGATTATGTCCCTTTTAGTTAAACTTAAATAGTTGGAGTATTATATATGTGTAATGACCTGGTTGGTCATTTTTGGCCTTACATGTAAAAATTACCGTTTTACCATTTCGTAAGTGTCTTTGGGCCTAGTTTGAACTATTTAAATGGTTGGAACTGGAATCCCGAGTTTTAAAAGTTGAAAATATGTGTTTTGGCATTTTTGAAAGCTTAAGTTGTTGAAAAAGTGAGTTTTTGTGTCATCCTGAATTTCGGAGGTCAGATCGGGGATCCATTAGCTCTGGAACACCGAAACTGAATTATAGGAAGTTGCAGAACTGAATTAGGAGTTAAAACGGGGGTTTTAGGCCTAAAGTTGTGATTTTAGTCATTTTCGAAATCAAAGTTTGACTTTGGTCAACATTCGAAGTTTGGATCGGAATTTCGATAGTTCGAATAGTTTCAGATGGTGAAACTAACGCTAGAAATGGTCTCTTCATAATTTTTGGAGTTGCTGAGGTCAGTTTTGGTATTTTGAGTTTTAAATTAGTTTATTTGACTTGCATTGGTAAATGTTTTGTGGAAGCCATGAAATCAATTTTCGATGATTCTGTTGAGTTCGGATCGCTGTTTCTGGTAAGGATGCATATCTAGTTTGTGAAATTCTGAGTTCGGATGAGTTTCAGGAGTCCATTTCGTGTAGGAAAATTGGACTTGCGTTGCTGGTTTTGCAGCTATCTGGTGCAGGTCCTGTTCTTCTCCACGTTCGTGGACTTGGTCCCCCCATTCGCGGAGTGATGTACTATTAGGCTTCGCGTTCGCAAACTGGTCCCTGCGTTCGCGGAGAGTTGGGCTTGGTTAGGCTCCGTGTTCGCGGATCTGGTCTCCGCGTTTGCAAAGAGCATTTCACTGTTTAGTTTTAAAAACCCAAGAGACACCACTTTTACTCCATTTTTGAACTTGTCAACCTTTTTGGGCGATTTTGAAAGGATATTTTTGAAGAATTTTGCTGGATAAGTGTTTCTAACATTATATGAATCATTTTTCATAAGTTTTATCTTGATTTTGTCCTAAATTTCATGATTTAAATGTCCCACATTGGGGATTTTTAGACTATGATTTCTAAACTTTAAATAAGGATTTCTCACTCGTTTTAAACCCCATTTTAGTGGGATTTTCACCCACGGACTCCATTGTTTTGCGAAAAACTTAATTTAAAGTCAATTTTCAAATTTGGGAAATTTGAATTTTAGCCCTAGAATTGACCATTTTGCCCCCAAGCCTAATTCATGCTAATATGGGTATCAAAATGCACCTCTTGATGCGTAGTATCTGATTTTAATAGTGATTGCTCGATTTGAGGATCATTTGGAGGTTTGAGTTGATTGAAAGCTTGTCTGAGTGTAGTTTCGACATCGAGGTAGGTTCGGCTAACTTTTTTGGGACTAGATATGAGTTATTGATCATGATTATGTGATATTTGTGAGATGTAGATTGAATTATGAGCCAATAGCATAATATGATTGAATTTGATGGGAATATGACGTTGGTTATGTCGAATATTGAGTAAATGGCGATCCTATTGATTAATTGAGATGAAATCATATGATTTGAGATAATTGAGGTATCATTATGATAACATGAGATAACTTTTGGATAGTGTTATGACCAGTTGATGATGACTGCGATGAACCTAAGAGTCATGAGCCTAATTGGAGGTTCTTGTGGAGTTTGATTCATATATAACTTGATCATTGATGAGATAGTGATGATATGAGATATTGACAGCCTAGTGGTAATAATTGATATACATGGTATAGCCATATAATGTTATACTCCATTGTGTCATTAGTATGCAGTATCTTACACTGACTAGTTGCATTGGTATGCACAAATCTTATACTCCATTGATGCATTGGTATGCATATATCTTATGTGACTAGTGGCATTGTTATGTACATATCTTATACTGGACTGAGTGCATTGGTATGCATGGATCTTATTTCTAATTGGGTTGCATTGTTATGCACACATGTTATATATGATTGGTTGCATATGCACACATTTGATACACGATTGGATGTATTGTTATGCACATTTCTCATTACATTTGCATCATTTAAGACATTATGATCCATATTGAGACAGTGGTTATGGCCCGCGATGCCTCAAGATACTTCTGATTATGGCCTGCGACGCCTTATTATATATTTTAGTACATAGCCTGCAAAGGCCCCGGGTTTTATCTTGTAACTTCGGCTCGATAGATGTGTACGTCGGCCCCACGATGGTCGTGATTTTACCTCATACATGACCCCCGACACCATTGCATTCTTTCATAGCGTTGCATTGAATTATTAGACTGGTTCACTATCCGTGTTTGTTATTATTCTTGATTACATTTCTTTGTGTTCTAACTTTTTTGATGCAGGTGATAGGATTCTTCGTTATTAGTTATCTAATTATTCGATTCTCTTACCTAGTCAGTTGAATCTACTTGGTACATTTCGGTATACTCACCCATACTTTGTTTTCTCCCTGCAGATCATGTACATGGTTCAAGACAGGGTAGTTGATCATTCCATTTGAGTGTTATTGATAACGTCCAGATCTTGGCGGGGAGGCTCAGACTTCGGGTTGCCGTAAATCTTTAGGTCCTCTTTTTGTTTCTTTTCTCTCAGATTATGTATCAAATATTATGAGACAACATTGTATTTTCTTTTGAGACAGTTGTATTTGCCCTTCTGTACTGTTTTAGATGCTCTTGTACTCATGACTCCAGATTTTGAGAGATTTCTTATGGCATATGAGTTGTTTCCGTTTAATTTTTCTTTCTTTAGTTGCGATCCGTTTTGGGTCGTGACAATATGCTTATGCATAAATTCTAAATTTTGTAGGTAAGAGTTAAAAGAAAACTTAGTATGAACAGGAATTGAGTTCGATGGAATTGACGTGCTATTCATATAAATTTTATTGCATTTGAGTAAAAAATTAGTAAATTTTGATATTCAATAAAAAAATTTAAATTGCTTAACTTGGAATACACGTGCGAAGTACCTGTGCGTATACTAGTTTAGTTAAAAGATCTAGAACGTGGGCCAGAGAATTTGGGCCGAGAAGCCTAAATTCTTGCATATATTTTAGCAACGTATTAGGGCATTATAAAATTTCTTATTTTGGTCATGAAAAAGAAAACATAAACATGAGGAATTAGGGTATCTGGCGGCGATGAAATTGATAAACACGAGGAATTAGGGTATCTGGCGGCGATGAAATTGATAAACATGAGGAATTAGTGTATCTGGCGGCGATGAAATTGATCTTTTCTTAAATCACAGCGGGCTTGGATCCTAAGATAGGAGAGTAGAAAATTTTGCATTCGATTGTAGTATCCAGGTATGATATAAACTGTCTTATGAATACATTTCTTAAATTTGGCTAAGAAGCATATTATTATTAAATTTATGTTGAAAAGTCACAAAAACGGATTATGGAAATTAATAATTAAGTCTTGATTGAGAATAATAATGATGGCTATAAGTTTGGTATAGATAAATTTTATGGAATTGTACATTCAAGCTAATGTATTGGTGCAATTTGAATGCTATTTTATTAACTTGTTAATTGATTTTAGTATCAAATTTACTTTAATATGTATATTTTTTGGAGCATCAGTTTGGAACAAGATCATTTATATATTAGATATGTTGTTCACTAAATAAATATGATGATTGCATTGATATTTAGGGGTATCTCTATAGATATCGCAAGTCTAGCAGATTTAAAACTAGGCTCTACAATATGAGTCTAATATATCATCAAACTATAAGGCCCGTTAGAATATCTTGAAGGTTACTCTACACTAAATCTTAGCCCACACCTATAAAAAGGTGTTATATTCAAGTTTTCATGACTTACAAATCATGAAACCTAATAGATTAATCTAGTCATAACATACGGAATGTCAACAACATAATGTTGACTAGTTGCAAAGGTTTTCATTGTCTGCTATGATTGGTGAAAGTACAATAAAGTTCTTCAGATTGTCTAGCCAATAAGAGAACACTAGGTTTCTCTTGTCCACTCATTAAGATGCATTCTTTGATAAAAGATTACCTAGTTTTGTATAACAAATACATATAAGTAAAAGTTTATTTGCTCTCGACAAAGAACTACGTCAATATAGTGAAAGACCTGATAGAGTTATGTTTAGGTTTTGTTGTATTGATTTTCTATCTTGTGCTATAAAATATTGTAAGAACATTTTCATATATTTTAAAGGAATATTGATCATTTCTTGTTATTTTTAAGTTGTTGAGATCTTGTCTAGAGTTAGCCTTGAGGAAGGTGTTGAAATTTTCATTAACTAGAGTTAGTTTACATAGTGGCCAATAGAGGTATTACTTTAGCTCGAATCATGCAATACAATTATCACAAGAGAAGGGGTGGAGAGTTTGAGGTCTAAGTTACAAAAGTCTGTAATCTATGACTTTGCTCTTTGCATCTTAGTGAAGATTATTCGAGAAAACCTATGGGATAGGTCGTCATTTTTTCTCTCTTGAGCAAGAAGGTCTTTTTTACGTAAAGTAGAATGTTCCTTCCACTCGTATTTTATCTATTCTTACATCATTAATGTGTTAAGGGACCTGGTCCCTGACTGTGGTGAACGTATGCAATCTAACAATTGGTATCAGATAGGACTCTCTAATCACTTAACATCGAAAGGGATTCCCGCAGAAGAATGGCTTCTTTACTTAACTTAGAGGAAGGACAATTATCTACAAAATCCCATCATTTCAATGGCCAGTTCTATAGTTGGTGGAAAACACGTATGCATGGTTTTCTTACGGATGAATACAATAAACTGTGGGATATCGTGTTAGATGGTCCCTATGTTCTCACACTTGAAGTGAAGGAAGCATAAGTCACTAAAGTTGTTCTAAAAACTTGGAAAATGAAGAAAAACATACAGAAGAACTACAAAGCTAAGAAACTGCTAGTGTGTGGCATAGAAGCAAAGGAATATAATAGAATCTCTGCGTACGAGTCTGCTAAAGAGATTTGGGACTATCTAAAGATTGCACATAAAGGGAATAAGAAAGTGAAGGAATCTAAAGTTGATATGCTTCACACTCAGTATGAGAACTTTGCTATGAAAAAGAAGAAACTATTCATGACATGCATACTAGGCTCTCTTCAACAACCAATGAGCTCTGATATTTGGGAGAACCTATCCATCAAAGTAAGCAGGTCAGAAAACTTCTTAGAATTCTTCCCAAGCCATGGAAAGCAAAGTGGATGCTATCTCAAAGGATGAACTCATCAAAAATATTCAGACTCGTGAGCTAAATAAGAAACGAAATATGTGAAAAAGGATAAATACTCATAGATGGTGCAAAATTGTGAGGAAGCATGGGGGATTTATGAAGAAAAAAATGCAAGTTGGGTAGCAAGTGGTGCTGACTATTGCCATAAATATGAAAAACTTTGGTATTCTATTAGAGATTTCGCTATGCACAAGATTGATCATAAAGAATATGCCAAATTAGGACGAAATAAAGACAATTAAGGGAGCAGGTCCTTGAGAAGTCAAGAAGGAAGGTAGCCGGTGACTATATGATGAAGAAGGCTTTTGCTATCTAGGGAAATTCTTTAAGCAAGTCTGAATAATTAGAACATCCTAAGAATGCATCCATACCTGCCGATGATAAAAGTTGATAATGATGTCTTTGATACTCTTTTTGAATTTATGGCAAAATCCGATGATGAAACTAATGAAGAGCTAATACTATTAGACCTTAAAGAGAATCTTGATCTTTATTCTATCAAGAAACTAAGAAAATTAGCTAGTGTATTAATTAACTCACTATGTGATTTAATTGCTAAAAAAGATTTTATAAATAATAGCATTGATATTTTTCAAGCTGCGAAAATTGCTCTGGTCATTCAAATATCTGATTTGAAAAAAAATCTTTTTTTGGAGGCTGAAAATCTTAATCTCAAAAAACTTCTGAAGGAGAATCCTGAAATGATGTGAAGCTTAAGGGTAAATTTATTATGATTGAGTTAGAACTTGAAGAGTGTCACGACCCAAGCCTAGAGACAGTGCGACATGGCGAATGAGAACCAGAGGGTACCCCAAACAATCCTCATAACATCCATATGCACAACCTTGGTTAAGAAGCGCAAATCATTCATAGTACTAAGAGGATTAGGGACTTAGGACACACTCTATGGGGAAAGGGATGAGGAATTCTCATCATTCAAACAAACAAGTAATTCTAAGGGAAGGGAACACGGGACATATTTTATGGGAAGTAGGGACTTAGGAATGTCTCCATCTTGCCAATATCATCACAAACAATGCTCAATAATGGGATATGGACTAGGGGGAAGTCTCCACAGATACAAGAATATCGCATAATACGTACATAACATATTATCTAACAATACCTTTATTCATAGATGGGACGGGGGTCAAGACATATCCCGGGCTCACCCTCAAACGAAAGTAGGAAAAGTAACAATGTCTTAATCATAAACAATCTAGATAGGAATTAGTTCTTTCCCTCGAAATAGAGGACTCACCATAAGCAAGATCTTCACGGAACATGCTAGCCAAGTGGAGGTGGACGCGGAAGAGCTCCAATCCCTACATTATTAGAACGTGCAGACAAAAGTCTGCGTTAGTACTTTGAATATACTAAGTATGCAGGATACAACGCAACAATGAAATAAGCCATGTTAGACAGGATGCATGATCATAAACAAGGAAAATAAGCTTAATAACATAAACAATGCCTTAATTAAAACCCGCATGGAGGGAAAACATAATTTCAGAATCATACACATATGTATGTGCAAGAGAGCTTCACCGAAGACTATACGAGCTACTGCATGGAATCTTGATGTTGCCTCCACACCAGAAAAAGGAGTAGTCTACTTGCATAGGTAAACTGTACCTCACCTTATGGGATCCTACCAGATCCAGAGAGTGCTTTACATGAACCTTACGAGATCATTGCCATTTCAGTGATTAAATATGAATATAGAGATATTTGTGGATCCACTAGCCAATATATAAATCACACAGTGGCACGTAGTTAAGGGACAATGGAAATCTACCAAGGTCCTCTTGGTGCTTAGTCTAGTCCCACAGAATACATGAACATAAACATAGTTCTTTACATGCATAAGCTCATGAATTCTAATACCGTGACAAGGGAGCTCTTTAAAACCATAATCATCATAAGAGGGGCTTCATAATCTTGCATAATAATCATAACAATTCCATGGAATCATAACATACTTGATAGCCCTCAACATCCATAGTACTTATGAACTTGCATTTCATAAGGTAAAACCTTTCATCAAACTCCCACATGTAACTTTAGTTCAAATTGAAGTGGGTTCATGCATGAAGACTTAAAATCATAAAATAGAAGAGTAACATGCATAATAAGATAGATTATGACCATTTGAAACCATTCAAACAACCCACCATAGACAAAGGAAATCCTCAGTTAGGGCATCATGAAACCCTTTCTTAAATCATAACTTTATTATGGAATTTCATTGTAATAATATATAAAGCTAGAATATCATAAAGTACTTCATAATATTAACATATGTGAAAAGTTCATGCAATTTCATAAATCACTCATAACTTGAGAATAAATGGAGAAAAGTAATATTGAGCTTTGTGGATGGAAAGATCCACAAATCAAACCGACATATCTTAGTGTGATTTAGTGGAAGAAATCTGGTTTGGAAGTGAAGGATTCTGAAACCCTAGCTTGCACTCTTCACTTATACATCTTAGGGGAACTTGAGAGTGTTTTAAGAGAGTCTTAGGTTATTTTGGAATGAATTAGAATGGAATGTGTTAGAACAGTATAAGACTGGAAATGATTAATTTAGGGTCTAAACGACATAGCATAGGCATAGAATACTAAGAATGGTCAAAAATACCCCTTTATAAAATTTGTAAAGCCAGACTACGAACCTTCAATTACGAGTCGTAGTCCAAACCATGGGCCATAGGAAAAGGGGTTTCGTCTTGTTGTTTTTGGACCCCTCTAATTCATTCTTTGAATCTCCATCCATGAACATGTTTATGGTTCGTAAAAGAGTCTACGAGCTGTCTGTTGTTCGTACTTCGAACTTTAGAAATGTGTTCCCCATCAAGGTAGGCTACCATTCCACGAGCACAAACTACACCTCGTAGATTCATCCATATCTCATAAATGTGCTTCTTACATTGGAGGTCCCAAACTTAGGCTACTAGAATTTGTACCCTTGGACCAAGAACACTTAGTATGGTTCGTACTCCATTTTACGGACTATAAAGCCTAATCGTAAAACCCACTTATACTTGGTAAAATTTCCAAACTCTATTTCACCTGCACTATCCCCCCCTTAGGAATATTCATTCCTGAATGACTAAATGTGGCCTAAGGAATAGGCTGAAGCTTAAAATTCATTATGCATGCAAGAATGCAACTTAAACATCATGAAAATTTTCAAACTCATACTTCAAACACCATTTATAATGCAACCTCATAAACACGTAAATATGCATGGATGACATGAAAATGATATGCAAGAAAGTGGAGGTTTTCAAGAGGAAAACATGGTACCTTAATCTTGATTAGAGTGGAGGAGATATGGGGTATCATTTCTTCATATCCACATCCGCTTCCAATGTGACACTTTCAACTTGTTGATTCCCCCAAAGGACTTCAACAGATGCCACACCCTTGTTTCTTAACCTCTTGACTTGCTTATCCAAAATTTCAATCGAGACTTCTTCATAAGTCAAAATCTCTTCAACATTCACCACTTCTAAGGGCACAATGGAACTTGGGTCACCAATACACTCCTCTAACATGGAAACATGGAAGAAGGGATGAATCAAACTCATTTTCATAGGCAATTCCAACTCATACGCAACTTTGCCAACCCATCTCATGATCCGCTAAGGCCCTACATATCTAAGGCTTAACTTTCCTCTCTTGCCAAAATGAACCACACCCTTCATAGGTGAAACCATCAAATACACCCAATCATAAACTTCAAATTCAAGGTCTCTCCTCCTAGTATCGGCATAAGACTTTTGCTGACTTTAGGCCATCTTTAATCTCTCCCTTATCAACCTTAACTTCTCCAAAACTTCCAAAACCAAGAATAGACCTATCAAAACCATTTCCCCCACTTCAAACCACCCAATCGAAGATCTACATCACCTTTCATACAAGGCCTCAAACGGTGCCATCCCAATGATAGAGTGGTAACTACTGTTGTAAGCAAACTCAATGAGTGACAGATGCTTACTCAACTACCTTTGAACTCCAACACACAATCCCTAAGAATATCCTTAAGGGTTTGAATGATTCTCTCGGCTTGGCCATCTATTTGTGGATGAAACGTCATACTAAGCTTGACTTTGGTACCAAGGCCTCTTTGGAAAGATCTCCAAAAATGAGAAGTGAATTGGGAACCATGATCCAATATGATGGAATAATGGGACCCCATGCAATTTAACCAACTCAAGAATATACAGTTTTGCATAGTCTTTGGTGCCATAGGTAGTCTTGACTGGCAAGAAATGCACCGACTTGGTCATTCTATCAACGACGACCTAAATAGAGTCAAAGTCCCTCTTAGTCCTAGGTAACCCAATCATGAAATCCATATTAATATCCTCTCACTTCTAAGTGGGGATGTTGATGTCTTGGGATAAGCCACCCAGCCTTTGGTGTTCGGCCTTGACTTGTTGGCAATTATGATATTGGGCTACGAACTTCGCAATGTCCCTTTTCATGCCACCCCACCAATTTACTTTTCTCAAATTCCTTACTTTTCTCAATTTCTTTGTATAGTCGGGGTGAATAGAGTAGGATAAATTGTGAGACTTTTTCAAGGTCAAATTCCTCAACACAGTAACGTCCCGCACATATAGCCTCCCTTGATACCTAAGGACACTATCCTCTTTAGGAGAACAACCAAAGTGGGATCAAGGTCTTGCTTGGATTTGAACTCTTTAATCATCTAGGACCATCATAACTCCATCTTTGGACTCATCCAACCTAACTTCCAACCTAGAAAATTGATGAAATTCCTTTGCTAACTTCTTTTCCCTCTTGTCAATATGAGCTACACTTTCTATGGATAACCCACTTTAGGCCCCGGTCACAACATTAGCTTTTCCCGGATGATAATACACACTCAAGTCGTAATCTTTAAGAATTCTAACCACCTCCTGTGCCTCAAATAGAGATCTTTTTTGGGTGAACACATATTTAAGACTCTCGTGATCGTTGAATACATCTACGTGAACCGCATACAAATAATAACGCCATATCTTTAAAGTGAATACCATGACTGCTAGTTCAAGGTAATGAGTAGGATGATTATGCTCATGCACTTTTAGTTCCTAGCAGTATAGGCAATGACCTTGCCACCTTATATCAACACACAATGTAATACAAATAATATACAACAAACCTTTCTAACCCTTCTGGTAAAGTCAAAATAGGAGCGAATATAAGCTTATCTTTCAAGGTTTGGAAACTATTTTCACATTCGTTGGTCCATTGAAACTTCACCTTCTTTTGTGTCAACTTTGTCAAAAGGGATGCAATTGAAGAAAATCCCTCAACAAATCTTCGGCAGTATCCTTCTAAGCCCAAAAAGCTCCTAATATCCATCAAAGTCAAGAGCCTAGGCCAATTCCTCACCACTTACGTCTTCTTAGGGTCCACTTTAATCCCTTTACCCGACACCACATTTCCAAGGAAGACAACCTCCCTCAACCAAAATTTACATTTGTCAAACTTTGCAAACAACCTTTCTTGCTTCAAGATTTGCAATACCACCTTTAAGTTCCTCATGTCTTCTTCTTTGCTCTATATATTAAAATATCATCAATGAATACCACAACAAACATATCAAGGTAGGGTTTAAAAACCCTATTCATGAGATCCATAAATATTGCTGGAGCATTAGTTAGACCAAAAGACATTACCACAAATTCAAAATGCCTATACCTCGTCCAGAAGGCCATCTTGGAAATGTCACTCCCTCACTTTAATTGATGGTATCCGAACCGAAGGTCGATCTTTGAGAAGTGACTAGCTCCTTGCAATTGATCAAATAAGTCATTCATCCTTGGTAGTGGGTACTAGTTCTTTATAGTGACTTTGTTGAGTTGCCGATAGTTGATGCATATTCTAAGTGAGCCATCTTTCTTTCTCACAAATAACACTGGTGCACCCCAAGGTGACTTGCTAGGTCTAATAAAGCCTTTCTCCAATAAGTCCTTCAATTGATCCTGTAATATTTCAACTCAATCAAGGACATACGATAGAAAGGAACAAAGATAGGTTGAGTATCATGGAGGAGGTATATACCAAAATCTATCTCCCCTTTATGAGGAACAACGGGGAGTTTATCGGGAAACTCATTGACCACTGGAACAAACTCAATTGAGGGAACTTTGGACTCGGCATCCCTAACACTTACCAGATGATATATGCAACCCTTAACAATAAATTTCTGAGCCTTAAGACAAAAGATGAATCTACCCTTAACCACCAAATCATGATTTTCGCACTCCAAGAGGGGTTCATTACGAACTTGGAACTTAATATTACGAGTTCTACAATTAACAGAGCCATGATGTGCATGTAACCAATCCATCCCAAGAATAATATCAAAATCCACCATGGCAAGTTCAACAAAATCACCAGAAAAAACTTTATGCAAAATGAACATGGGGCAACCTCTATAGACTCTTCTTGCAACAGTAGATTCACCAATGGGGGTAGATACAACAAGGGTTCACATAAGATTTTGGGGATCATGCCAACCTTACTAGCAATGAATAGTGAAATGAAAGACAAAGTGGCACCTAGATCCAATAAAGCATATACATCACAATCATAAACCTTTAACATACCAGCGATGACATCGGGTGCCTCATTCACCCCTTGCATCCCTTATAGAGCATAGAACCGACTGTGATAGAAAACACCTCTATGTTGGCCTCCTTGTTCCTTTTGGCCTCCATGGGCACAATGTCCTTGAGGAGAACCATCCCTACTTTTGTTTGGAGCATTTGGACAATCAACAAGTTTGTGGCCTAGCTTGCTAAACTCGAAGCATGTACACAACTCTCTCAAACATTTACCATCATGATTCTTCCTACACTTTGGGCACATAGGAAATATTGGTCCATCATTACCATCTTGGACTTTAGGGTTTGACACCCTATCATTAAAAAACCTTTGATTTAGAGCATTTGACAACCCTTGACCTTGGAACTCATGGCCTTGTTGGAAACGACCACCTTTAGCACCTTGGAAGCCTTTTTCAAAATGAGCCCTCTTGGATTCTCCCATCCTCCGCTTCCTAAGCTTCTCTCCTTAAAGTTGTTCGGCGTATATCATGAGCTGATATATATCCATATCCCCTATGAGCATGGTGGTGTGACACTCTTCATTGATCAAGTTGGACACACCCGACATGAACTTCTGCATTTTTGCCCGAGAGTCAACAATCAAGTGAGGAGCATACTTGGAGAGGTTATTGAATTTGAGGGAGTACTCCCTCACACTCATAGGGACTTGTTTGAGGTTCATAAATTCTGTCATCTTTGCTTCCCTTATCTCAATAGGGAAGAAATGGTAAGGGAAGACGACTTTAAATTCCTCCCGAGGAATGGACTCATTATCTAACTTCTCCATCTTCCATTGGTTATACTATATTTGGGCAAGACCTTTGAGTTGGTAGGCCACTAACTCTGTCTTCTCCTCTAAGCTCACCCCATGATAACTAAAACCTTGTACACTTCGCCAATAAATTCTTGGGGATATTCCTCCACTTTAGAGCCATAAAACTCTGGAAGATTCATCCTAGTGAAATCCCTCACTTTAGAGGCTATAGTAGGAGCATGAGGAGCTTGAGTTCCTTAATTCACTTGGTTGGCCACAACTTGTGCCAACAATGCAATGGCATTTTGGTATTTGGCATGCGTGACCCCCTCTTTTTGGGGAAATTGAGGGGTCAGAAGGGCTTGATCCTCATTCAGAATAAGGTCCTTTGGTGTCATTCTCCTTAAAAGCTTTATCTAGAAATGCAAAGAACAAATCATTATGAGATAGAAATCATAGGACTAGCTCTAAGGCACGACATAGAATGTGAAAGAAGTGAGTCATTTCCTAAACTCCTTATAGCCTCCTATTCATAGTTCTAGCATACTTCACGACTATGAATAAGTATCTACTTGATACGGTATGTTGGATTTTCAAGGCCCAGTTATGAACCTAGTGCTTTGATACCAAGCTTGTCATGACCCAATCCTATGGCCTAGGCGCGACATGGAGAATGGGGAATCCGGAGGTACCCCAAACAAGCCTCATAGTATCTATACCCATATCCTTGGTTAAGAAACGTGAATCATTCATCAACAAAGAGTACTAAAGGGATTAGCAGCTTAGGACGCACTATGTGGGGGCAAGGGATAGGGAATCCCCATCATTCAAACAAACAAGTAATTCTACACGAAGGGAACATCGGATGAATTTTATGGGAAGCAGGGACTTAGGAATGAATCCATTTTGCCAATATCATCACAAGCAACACTCAATCATAGGATAGGGACTTAGGAAAAGTCTCCACAGATACAAGAATATCACATAATACGTACATGACATCCAACAATACCTCTAATCATAGATGGGACAGGAGCCAAGATATGTTCTGGTCTTACTCTAAAAAATAAGTAGCAAAAGTAACAATGTCTTAATCATAAATAAGATATATAGGAATTGGATCTAACCCTCAAAGTGGAGGGCTCACCACAATTTGACCTATTTCTAATTGTATGATATTCTTATAGACTGGTTGGAGGTCTCATGCCTAGGTCTTTGAGCACTGAGTCTGGATAATTAAGATTGTTGATTGTTGCTGTTTAAGGAGGGAATAGATAATTACTACAAAATGGTTCTCTAGCTCTTGAATGTTAATCTTGAGTTTCCTTGTTGAGATAGTTTGGTATAACTATTTAAGTGTTAATTGTAAAGAAAATTATTGGATATCGTCATTTCAAAAATGGTAATCAAAGAGGAACATGTGGAATAGGCAAAATATTAATTCATAGGATTAGAGAGTTAATTCCTCGAAGAAAATGTATATCATAATGAGGTCAAGCATTTGAGCTATATATGTGTGTGTTTATGTTGATTGTTTCATATAAAATTCTTGTGTAATGCATGTTCGAAAAATGAAAGGTGAACATAAAATGTTCATTTTGATAATCTCATGCAATGAACTATTTGATTTACTAGTGTCTTTCAGGTGTGGTAGTTGTCTTATTGTGATTTTGATTTTGATTGTGCATGCTATTTGAGATTGCTGGTTGGCTTAAGTACCACACCTAGTATAGAATAACATCAACTGGCATAGATTTCATACATATAACATGATATTCCTTGGTTGACTCAGCCACCATGCATGATATATGATATTTCTTAGTTGGCTTAGGTACCATGCCTGGTACATATTATTGGTTGGCTCGGATACTATATCTTATTCATAATATAATTGGTTGGATCATAATATCATTAGTTTGGTTAGATATTATGTTTACTGCAAATTATTTCTTGACCCACCTGGTACGTGTCTGATTGTATATTGATTTAATTTTTGGAAGGAATTAGGTTGTTTGTGATCATGTAGGACATGTTTCATGTGTTTATTAAGTCAAGATTTGAGACTAGAAGTCTATATCTGATTTTGAATTATTGTTATATCTGTTAGTCATATTGGTCTAGGAATGGTACGGTTGTTGTATATAATTGCTAGAATAATTCTTATATAGATTAGAGATTGCATGTAGAACACCGAAGGCCCATGTCTTAAGTATCCTCAAGTGGTTTGGGTTACTTAAATAGTGAGCAAGACTCAAGTATGGTAAGCATGAAGGTTTGATTATCATGTGATGGTTAGGCTTTGGAAGCCTTAGAATGCATGTATCAATTATTAGGCTAGAGAACCTTTATGTATATAAAGAGTTAGGCTTGGGATGCCTTAGTGTGTCAGACTTGAGAAGCTTAGTGTATATAAAGGGTTAGTCCTGGGAAGCCTTAGTGTGTATAAAGTGATAGGGTTGGAAAGCCTTAGTATATATAAAGGTTTAGGCTTAGAAAGCCTTAATGTATATAAACGGGTGGGTTATAACCTCTAGTAGTTGGCCAAGATTTATGTTAAGGGAATAGTAAGGTTACACAAGGTTTCCCTTTCTATCATTCCAAATAGATGGTCCATTTAAGGTTCTTCACAATATGGGACCAATGCTTATAGATTAGCTTTTCTTCTTTATTTGTTAGTAGATCATCCGGTGTTTCATATATCTATGCTAAAGAGGTACTATGGGATGGGTATTGCATTATAAGTTGGATCCGATATTGCTAGGAAAGAATCTTAAGTACGAAGAAGAGCCAGTTGAAACTTTTGATCAAGATGTCTGGAAGTTGAGGACTAGTAAACAAGGTTAGAGAGGATTCAATGAAAGTATAGTCCGATTAAAGTAGCCACTTGCGAAATTGGGAAGGACATGTGGAGCAAGTACCCTAACTTATTTGAGGATTAAGTTACTACA
This sequence comes from Solanum rostratum, assembly GCA_029948455.1. Classification (NCBI taxonomy): domain Eukaryota; kingdom Viridiplantae; phylum Streptophyta; class Magnoliopsida; order Solanales; family Solanaceae; genus Solanum; species Solanum rostratum. The sequence goes on from CM057053.1 coordinate 54,359,080, forward strand.
TTCTTCTCAACTTAGCCTATTTTTTATTATTTGATCACTTAAGGATGAGCAATGGGTAGATTGGTATCTATTATAATGAACCCTTCCGGTCGTTAGGGGAAAATCAATGGTGAAAAGAATTGGGCTTGAAAACTTTGGTGTAGTAACTTAAAATTTTTTGGGCTACGCCAGCTTTAGATAGAATTTGCATACGGTGAGGTCTAAAGAAATGCAAAAAAAGATTGGGGTTAATCTCTAAGTATAAATTAATTATCTAGTAGCTAAAATCGTTAAGGGGTCTATAGGAATTTGTAATTGAAATCAGATATGTTGAACTCTTGATATTGAACATGAGGTGAAGGGAATATTTTTCGAATCTCAAGGTTCGAGGGTGTGTTGCAAAATGAGTACTTCTAGCAAGATATCTGAGTTTTTTGGACCTCAAGGTTTGAGGATATGTTGTAAAATGAGTACTTGTAGCAGGATCTCTGAGTTTTTAACCCATGCAAGCCTCTATAGCAAGTTGGGAGCTACTATTGTGGGATAAGTTGGGTTTTAGTGTCATGCCTCCAAAAGCGATCATTATTTCGCTATCTCATTTTGAAGTACAAAGGCGGCCTAGGACCTTTTTCATCTATTTTCTACCATTCTCTTTGATAAAGGAAAGTGAAATACTTCTCTCACTTATAATTCGATTTTGAAGCCTTAGAATCTATGATTGTAGTCCTAGTGGAGGCTTTTGACTTGAATTAATGCTAGAAAAATCTTGGATTTGGTAGGAAGATCATGAAATTGGTCTAGAGTGGGGATTGAGTTGTAATTTTAGTATGTTTAGGCAATTATTCATTGATTATTGTATTTGATGTTATTATTTTAGACAGAGAACAAGCTTAGCTTCATAAAAGAATTCAAAGTTAGTGATCAAACTTTTGCAGCTACTACTTAGTGTCCAAATAGGCTAGATTTAACTGAGTAGTTTTAACCTATTTCCAATTGCATGATATTCTTGTAAATTGATAGGAGGTTTCATATCCAGGACTTTGGGAACAAAGTTTGGTTGGTTAAGATTATTGATTGTTGTTTTTTAAGGTTGGAATAAATAATAACTAGGGTTGTTCTCTAGTTTTTTTAATTATTAACCTTGAGTTTCCTTATTGCGATGGTTTGGTAATAACTATAAGGGTTAATTGTTTAAGTATTTTTGGGGTACATCCATTTCTGGACCTTGTGGTAATCAAAGGGGAACATGAAGAACAAGAAGAGTATTAATTCATAAGATTAGATAGGTAATTCCTTGGAATGAATGTGCACTGACAATGAGGTCTAATATTTGGACTGTTGATATATTAAGTGCACGTATGTATGTTTGTATATGTATGTGAGATAGAGAGACAGAGGGAGAGAGAGAGAGAGAGACTGCGTATGTATATGTGTGAGTGTGTTTGTGTTCATGTTGACTATTCCATATGAAATGCTTGTGTAATGCATGCTCAAGAAACAAAGGGTGAACGTGAAATGACTTTAAATTGATAATCTTATGCAATGAACCTATTTGATTCATTATGTCTTCAAGAGTAGTTGTTTCATTGTGATTGTAATTGTGCATGTTGTTTTTGATTGTTGGTTGTCTTGAGTACCTTGTACGGTATAGGATAATCTTAGTGCAAATAGGTACCATGCATGGTACATGATATCTCTTGTTGACTCGGGTGTCACGCTTGGTATATGAGCTCATCGATTGGATTAAAACAACTACACTCAACACACCTCCAAATTCTTCTTGATACATGATGGTCATTGACTTGATGATAGATTTTTCATGAAGGTACTATTATATTTTGGATATTTTGTTCCTTGTTTCACTACTACAAAGATACGATCAATTGACTCAGGTATCACGTTTGGTCCAAAATATCTCTTGGTTGGATCGAGTACCATGCTTGGTTTATGTGTGATTATTTATTAGTTCTTTAGATAAATTGGGTTGTTTCTGATCATGTGGGATATGTTTCACGTGTTTATTGAGTCAAGATTTGAGACTGAAGTCTATTTTTATAATTCGCTTATTGTTATATGTGTTAGACATATTGGTCTGTGAGTGACCGAGATATTGTGTTTAAATGAAAGACTAGTTTTTGTGTAGATAATAGGTAGCATGGAAAACACCACAAAGTATGTCTTAAGGATTCTTGAGTGGTTTAAGTTACTTAAAAGGTGAATGTGAGTCAGATATGGGTGGGCATGAAGGTCTGATTCATGTCTCATGTGATGGTTTGGATTAGGAAGCCTTAGTGAGTATAAGGTATTAATCTTGGATAGTCTTAATGTATATAAAGGGTTAGGCTTGGGAAGCCTTAGCATGTATAAAAGGTCGGGCTTAAGAAGCCTTAGTATGTATAAAGGGTTAGGCTTGGGAAGCCTTAGTATGTAGAAAGTGCTAGGCTTGGGAAGCCTTAGTGTATATAAAGTATTAGGCTGGAAAGCCTTAGTGTGTACATAAGGTTAGGTTTGAAGCCATAGTAAGTATAGAAGGGTTAGACTTGAGAAGTCTTAGTATGTAAAAAGGGTTATGATTGTGAAACCTTAGCGTGTATAAAGTGTTAGGCTTGGAAAGTTTTAGTGAGTATCATGGGTCAGGCTTGGGAAGCCTTGGTGTTTATAAAGGGCTACACTTGGGACGCCTTAGAATATATTATAAAAGGTACTCTTGGAAAAGTCTTAGCATGATAAAAGAGTGGTATGATAGATGGTAGAGTTGGTAATAGAAGAAGGTAGGAAGCTAGTATCAAAATAGACTTGTCATGGGTAGTGTAGTAGGGGCATGGTGACCCTGTTTAAAGTGCAGAATTATTACATTGCATATTTTTTTTCTAACTATTTACATGATATTTTGTGATAGATTTGGGTTGTTAATGATGCCTACCAATGCATGTTGTTCGTACTAATGATACTCTTTCTATGCCACTTGGCATAGTCTGGTTATGGGGTAGTGATAATTCTTAAGTGAAGATCACGATGATTTCCAACAACTTTTATTTCTCTTTGTCTATGGTAAACTTATGTCAGCTTTATTTATATTTATTTCTTACTATTGGTAGCTCTTGTATCTATAAGGATTAGTTTCTTAGGAGAATTTTATTGATGTTTTAAAAGAAAACTAAGGCTGAGATTGACCCTTTTGTTTATTTAAAGTAATGTGTCATGGTTACTTATTTTGCATGACCTATTTCAAAATGGATAGTAAGGACTCTCCTATCTAGGTGTTAGAGTATGTACCCCCACGGTCCATGGGTTGGATATGACAATTATATCAGGTTCAAGATTACCACACTCCCAGTATAAGAGCAAATGTCGAGTAGAGTTCTGTAGATTGGTGTATTGATGTCCACATCTAATATTTAGAAAGCTATCAAACATTCTAGTAAATCGCTTCATTTTCTTCACTCCTTTAATGGCGTATGTTGCTTGTAAAGATTTAGTCCAATTGGTATCTCTTGATTTTAATTGGTATCTCAATGAGGTAAATTAAATGCCATTGTAACCGGCTGGAATGGTAAAAGCAAAGGAAGTTAGAATAGGAAAAGTTCCAATTGGTATTTGGCCTAGAGGCTGTGTGAATGCATGAATGATCAATTAAGGATCATCCATGATGTGAATGTAATGTAATGAATAATATTTGATTTAGTGACAAGGATTAATGATTGTAGTTATGTGCATATTATTGCCTATTTATATGCAATTGTGTGAAATGTACTTGCCTGAGTGGCATAAATTATATAGGATGTAATTGCTTGAATTTCTATGAGATTGTAGACAGGAAAATTCATAACATGGTTTTGTGTAATGATTTAGTGATAACATGTTGTGTGACTAATTGAAAATTTTCACGTTAAAAATTGTGCATGAACTTGTCATTGGTAAAGATGGTAAAGAGGAAGGAATCAAATTGCACCGATGGGAAACTCTAGTTTTGGAACAGTTGGACCTTATTGGGAACCATAGGAAAAACTGGATATCCTGGTGCGATAGCAATATGATGAACAATTTCAATGATGTGGGCATAATTAAAGGATGCAAAGTAGTATTGATGCACGGCTAGGTTTGGTCTTGGGATATGCATTGCTGCGTCTGGTCTTACATTTGAGAATATGATGCAATTTTCAAAGTTAACATTGATAATACAGGAGTGGATGGAGTTGTTAAAGGACTATGATGTGTTTATTCAGCACCATCCAGAAAAGACCAATGTGGTGACAAATGCTTTGAGTTGGAAGACGATTAGAAAGGGCAGTTTGGCTTGCTTAGGGTTGTCTAAGTAATCCTTAGCTAGAGAAATTTAACCTTTAGTATCTAAGTTCATGCAATTGGGAATTTTAAAAAATGGTGTAGTGTTAGCCAACATTGAGGTTAAGCTTCTATTTTTAAATGAAGTCAAGGCTAAACAATTTGAGGATGAGAATTTGAATAAGCTCAGGAAAAAGGTGGTGTTTAGGGAGATTCCTCGATGCCACACTCAACAGTGCAGTATGCTTAGTTTTAGAGAGAGGATTTATGTCACTCACATTAACAACTTGATTCAAAATGTGTTAGTAGAAGCTCATGCTTTGCGGTATCAATTCATCCAAGTGTGACAAAAAGTATTGAGAGTTTGGGAAACTTTATTATTGACCAGGGATCAAGAGAGAACATAGCTAAATATGAGCACACAAGGCTTGTAGGATTCTTCAGAGGATGTTCATTCCTAATGAAAGTGGGAAATAATAGTCATAGGCTTCGTGTCAGGGTGGATATATCTCCTAATAGATGTCCAAGATTTATGTCAAAGGAATAGTGAGGTTGCACATGGTTCCCTTTTTATCATTTCAGACAAATAGTCCATTTGAGATTTCTAGCAGCATGAGCTAGTGGCTTATATGTTACTTTTGCCAACTAGTTTGTCTGGAGACTATCTAGTATTTCATGTATCTATGATGAAGAGATTAAAATGGGGATGGATATTGCATTATCAAGTGGGATCCAATATATTTAGACAAGGATCTTCAGTATGAAGAAGAGCCAGTAATTGTTGATCGAGATGTTTGGAAGTTGACGATTAAGTAAGTAAGGTCAGTGATGGTTCAATAGAATCATAGTTTGACTGAAGAAGCCACTTGAGAAATTGGGAAGGACATGTGGGGACAAGTATCCTCACTTATTTGAGGATTCAAGTGCTACATTCTTCTTGACATAGCCCAATTTTCTTATTTGATCGCTTGGAAATGAGCGATAAATAGGTAAGTATCTGTTATAATGACTTCATTTGGTCGTTAGGGGAAAACCAATGGTGAAAATGGGCTAGAAAACTCTGGTATATTAACTGAAATTAAAATCTAGGCCAGACTTAGACAAAATCTGAGTAAGGTAAGATCTAGAACAATTCGAAAAAGGATTGGAGTTAATGTCTAAGTGTGGATTTGTTCTTCTAGTATCTAAGACATAAGGAGTTTGTAGGACTTTTCAAATTAAAATCGAGTAAGTAAAACTCTTGCAATCGAACTTGAAGTGAAGGGATTATTTTTAAAATGTCAAGGCTTAAAGGTGTATCACAAAATGGGGACTTCTAAGAGGATTTTTGAGTTTCTGTCCCATGCAATCGGCTATAGTGGGTTAGAACTTACTGTAGTGGGATGAGAACCACTATAGCGGGGTAAGTCAGATTTTAATGCAAAAAGACCCCCAAAACTGATCATTATTTGGCTTACTTTTTTAGGAAACTGCAGAAGTGACCTAGGAAATTTTTCATCTTTTTTTCATTGTTCTCTTTTATAAAGGTAAATCCTCTAACTTGTAGTTTGATTTTAAGTGTTAGAATCTATGATGAAAATCTAAGAGGTGGATTTTGACTTGAGTTAATGGTGGAAAAACCTTGGTTTAGGAGTCATGATCATGAAATTAGCCTAGAGTTGAGATTGAGTTATATTTCGAGTATACTTAGGCCATTGTTCATTGATTATTTTATTTAATCTTATTATTTCAGATCGAGAACAAGCGAAACTTCACAAAAGGATTCAAAGTTCGTGATCAAACTTTTGCCGCAGCTGCTTGGCACCCAAGTACGATAAGTTTATCTGAGTAGTTTTGATATGTTTCAGTTGCATGATATTTTTGTGGATTGATTGGAGGTTTCATGCCTAGGCCTTCAAGCATGGAGTCTAGATGGTTAAGGTTGTTGATTGTTTCTATTCAAGGAAGGAATAAATAATGACTAGGTATGGTTCTCTAGTTCCTCATTAATTTTTAAGAAATTGCTAGTTTTGTCCATTTTTGGGACTTATGGTGATCAAAGGGAAATGGGAAGAGTACTAATTCATGGGATTAGGGAGGGAATTCTTGGGAATGAATGTGTACGCATAATAGGGCTCAATATTTGAGCTATTGATAGATAGGTACATGTGTATATGTGTGTGTTCATGTTGACTATTCCATATGGAATACTTGTGTAATGCATGTTCAAGAAATAAAGGGTGAAGGTGAAATAACTTCATGTTAATAATGTTATGCAATGAACCTATTTGATTTACTTATGACTATAAGTGTAATTTTTCATTGTGATTGTGATTATGCCTGCTGTTTGTGATTGCTAGTTAGATCGGATACTACGTCTGGATAAGATAACCTCAATTGGTACTAGTACCATGCCTGGTACATGATTACCCATGGTTGGCTTGGATACCATGCCTAATACATGATACCTCTTGGTTGGCTCGAGTAAGGAGTCTGTTACTCCAATGGTGTTGTTAACAATGTCAGAGTGATACTCAATTTTTTTGTTCCCTGTCGCTAAGGACACCCTAAGTACTTAATGGGGAACCTTTAGTATCTCAATTTTATGATTCTAATCATTTTTGTGATAGTGACTTGCTTAGTTGCTTATTGAACCAGGTTAGTCCATTGTTATCCAAAGCCTAGTTTCTTGAGAATACTATTTAAGTATTCCCAAAACACTCAACCATAGACTTTTCTCACGACGAGTTTAATCACTACATTGCCACCCTTGTTAGCTTTGCTTATATTACTGATGATATTTTGAGCTAATAGGATGTTGTTTCAAGATTGATCTCCCTTTTATGAACCCACTCTGATTTTTAGAAATAACCATGAGAAAAATACTAGAGATTATGGTGCTGAGGATTTTAGAAGACAAACTGTAGATGTTTATGGGTCTAATATCTGAAAAGCTTTAAGGATGATCAATCTTTGGAATCTTAACAATGCAAGTGTTGGTATAAAACTTGTGAGGATAGTTCCTTTGAAGAAAGATTTGACAACATTATGGGCATGCAAGGAAACAATAATCCAACATATATGTTAGGACATCCCATTCAGTTGTCCATCAGGGCCTATAGAGTTGTTGGGATCAATAGAGAAAATAATGCCAGTCACTTACTTAAGCTCTAGGGTGGTATCTAACATAAGGTTATCTTCCTCCATGATGCAATTATCCATGTAGTCAAGGACACTAAAATTAGTATTCACAGATTCTTGAGCAAATTAAACAAATCTCATAGAAGCTCACGTCTCCATTCACTATAGCTTTAATTTTATCATAGAAGTAGGCAGCGTTGTTATCTCCTTTATTGAACTATTTTACTCTTGCTATTTTGCATAAAACATAATCTTGAACTTTATGTTATCTGGTGAAAATAGCTTTGTACTTGGAGAGGTCACATCCGTTCTCTAGAGTATTATCAGTAACACATTTCTTCTATAATTTTCTGGTCATGTTTTTCAGTCTTTTAGGCTTTTCATAGATGTCCCCAAACATATCTCTGGACCATGCATTAAGAGTTCTAGTTGTGTTTTTAATTTTTTGTTGAATAATATAAAAGGGGTTTCCATGGATGGTGATATTCCAACTATTCCGAATTGTCTATAGAAACATAGGATAGTGGGCCTAAAAGTTCAAAAATATGAGATATGTGATTCCTTGAGTGTTATCCTGCATTAGATCTATCTGGAGAGGGGCATGATTTGAGCATGTTTTATCGAGGTAGATAACTGAAGCATTATTAAGCCTCTCGTTTTTCTTCCAAATGTTGTGGGAAGAATCCCTATTATCTTACCATGTAATTTTTAGACCTATGAAACCATCTTGTATCCCCAACTCGTATTGACTACTGTAGTTATCGATCAACCCCATAATTCTCTTCTCAGTTCTTCTAAGCATTTTGGATAAAGATGGGAATATGTTATGATCCACTTTAATATATGGACACTTTGTTCCTTGTCTCGGACGATGGTTATATTGATGTCGCTGGTCCACATGAGCCAAATTTATTCAAGAGTTTGGTATTTCTTTAGAGATCCTTTTGATCCTATGCCTTTGATATTCTAGGACATGATCTTAACCATTGGAAACAGTAAAATTGGGATTGTTTTGATCCTCCATAGAGGATAGCTGTGTGTAGTTACTAAAGAATTGACTCCCTCCAATAAGGTGTTGATTTCTTGGAGAGATATTATTATACTTTGCTATGAGGAGATCAGAGATTATTGTTTTGATCCTCCATAGAGGCTATTTTATGATGCACTTGGTTTACTTTGCTACGAGGAGAGGCTGTCCATGACCCGATGGTGAGTCATCTTATGAGTTCATCATCAAAATTGGAGATTTCCATATCTTCTCCCTAATATTCCTTAAGCATCTCATGGGGCAGCCTGGAATTATTTTCTTTGATAATAGCCTGATCATGAGTTTTATTTTTGATGTGATGATCCCTTATTGCATCTCATGGATTTGGTTCTATCTCTTTAGCTCTTATTTTATCATCATCAGCATTGGTGATTTTCCTTGGGAGGTTGATAGGTGTCCAGACGAGGTTCTTTTCATCTTTGGTTTGTTGTGCTTCTTCTTCTAGGTTCATTTATCAGTATATGGGACAAAGTTCAACCAATAAAACAAAGGAAAACCATCAAAGAAATTATTCTCTTAAAGTTAGATTGAATTGTCACAAACTCTTTTCTTAAAGAAATTCTTCTCAACAAAGAAAAAGTGAACAATCAAATTTTATTTATTTATAATACCACTAGACTAAAATTAGCTTGTAATTCATTTTAGGAGATAATCTTTCCACGTATAGTTGGTTGCAACACACCTTTTGCGTTGAGAACTTTAACAGGGGGAGCTGTCCACAATAAAGTGACAATACAAAAGTAATGTGAATGTATTGTGCACTAATTTGTTAGTTGGTATACTTTTTAACAACACAATCCATTGGATGTCTCAAGATATTTCACTAACTTTAACAACTGCACATTTAGTTTGCCAAGATGTGTGTAAAAATCTCAAATTTGGTGAGTAAAATGTTAATGACACTTTTTGGAAATACAATGTAGAGGATGGAAGTTTCAAAGGTCTCTGGAACATCTGCTATTCGATGAGTCACATGCGAGGTGATGAGGAGGATAGAGACTTACATTAAATATGTTTTTGTGGTAGGATTACCAAAATAGAAAGCTCCCCTATGGATGAATGACAAACAATTATGCATTTCAACATAACAACGAAATGATAGTTTGTTTGTTGACGTCTCGTGGTTGTGCAGAATTCATGAAATAAAAGATAAAGTAAACCAATGAAAATGGCAAATAGAATAACGTGAGCATTTGCATACCACCAGAAAATGGGCAGTTAGAGTGGCGTGCACAAGGAACACTATGGAAATGACAACATATTATTGTGCTTAGACGGGTGCAAGTAACAAAAGGGACATATGAGATAAACATTATAGGTGTACATACCACAGGAATGGCATTAATTATATAGTTAGCATTATTTTGTCAGATGCATCTGTAAATTGCAGTTCTGAGTTGTGCTTACTTTGTTAGTAATTTCTAATTTGTGGAGTCGCATATTAATATATTATACGTAGATATGCTATTTTTAAAGAAGTCCCTTTTTGATCTAATAAAATTTATATATATTTGGGCATAAATATAAATATCTATTAAACCTTTTCTTATAATTATGATGGAAAAGACATACCTTTCATGAAAGGGTATTGCAGAATCTTTAAATACTTATGTTCTCCTCTTTTTCTCTCCATCGCAGAAAAGAATATTCCAAAGAACTGTCTTCAAGGTTTAGAAGATCCTGTTTTCTTAATCAAGTTATTACAATGAATAAAGGTTAGTATACCTATCATTCTTATATATTGATGTTCATGTCTTGTGATTTACTTGTGATCTTGGGTGAATTCTTTAAAGTTTTTCTAACATACTTCTCCCTCATGTATTGAATCCACAATTGTGCGAGGTGCATGTGCGCCGGTTTTTGGGGGATTGGAGGTAGTTTTGTACGGAGAACAACAAAGGAGTTTAAGGTGTAATTTAAACTGTACCTGGGCATGTATCTGGGAAGTTTAGTCGTGCAGGATGATCTGTGTTGTTTGCCTCCATTGGTGGAATTCCTTGTGTTTAAAGTTTTGGCATAGTAAGTCATAGTAGCATTGGAGATAATAATACTGCTACTTTCATGTATGAAGTCGGAATTATGGCTTAAAGTGTGTACGGACAGTGAAGAGTAATAATAGAAAGACAGATAGTGTTAAACATCATCGAGATAAAGGTAGTGGATTTCTACTGTTAGTATTAATGGTAAGTGTCTCTTTTTTGGGGAAGAAGTCATGAAGCACTGCCAAAAATGAATGTTAGCCGGTGGTTCTCAGATCAGATGTTGTGAACTAGCAGGTCATTTGGTGCATTCAACAGCACACAAGTAAGTGGTGTGGACTATTTGAAGTAGGCTTAATGTATAAAGAATACAATCTACAAAATGTAGGGCTTAATAATAGTTGTTCAAGTACGGATGGAGTCAAACACGCGTATAATAACAACATAAAGAGAAGATGTAAAAATCAATGAAAAAGGAAGGATGTACAGAGTATTTAGTCAAATATGGTTTGCTGATGGATAAACATGCTAATGCAGAGGCCAGTTGATTGATTATTCTCTAGTTTGCAAGTAACTATTTGGAAAAGGAGCCCACATCATATGAAAATCAAAAAATGCTTTGTTAATGAGATAGAAAAAAGGCATTGTCGATCTAAACCATAAAAGGGCATTAGAAGTAGAAGCGATATGGATGTACAAAGTGTAGCATACCAATAGTTTGATTCAAGTAAGGATGGAGACAAATCCGTGCGTAGTAACAACATAAAAAAGAGGATGAGAACAACAAAGTAGTATAAGGTAGAGTTTACACTGTACATGGGCATGTATCTATGGGGTTTAGGCATGCAGGATGATCTATGTTGTTTTCCTACATGGGGGGAGTTCCTGTGCATTTAAAGTTTTGGCATAGTAAGTATAATCTGAATATATCTAGTACAAGATAGGATGGAATCAGTTTCATATATAGTGGCAGCAAAATAGAGAGGCCATAAGTACCATAAACAAAGATAGGCGGGGAAACAGTTAAATTAGTAAATTTCGCGTGCACTAGCAGCATAAAAGGGAGAGGCCGTAAGCACCATAAACAAAGATAGGCAACGTAAATAGTGAAGTAGCAGGGTATGGGGACTATACATACAACATAGGGCATTGAAGATAGGTTTTGGAGTAACAAATATGGAGATGGTGCACGGTCGCCTAGGAAATGAACGACAGAAGTATAGAAGAGGGGTCTGAAGGAAAGATACAAAGTGGAAAGTTGATGTGCATACCTAATTTACACGATGCGGTGGACGGCGTTAAGCACAATTGTGAAAGATTCAGGAGGCGGTGGTACCCGAAACTTAAAAGGAAGCGGAAGGGAATGGAAAACAGCAGATGGTTATGAGAAGTGAAGGAGATCTGATGGACGAAGAAGTTTATATGTAGAGTTTGAGGGTGCCGTTTATGAATGGGTGTCGTAAGTGCGAAGCGAATGGGTATCTCAAGTGAGAAGGAGTAGGAATGCTGAGAACGCGTGACGTAGGCAAGATTTATCATCCTTTATTATATATATATATATATATATATATATACATATATATATATATATATATATATATGTATATATATATATATGTATATATATATATAATATATATATATATATTTAAGATTTTTTGTGATAATTTTGAAGATACATTCATGAAGATAAAATCGTCACTGAATTCTACTTTAAATCCTTTGGCCGAAGAATGGAATCCGTCTGCGGATGTTCATGAGATAGATCGAACCTTTTTCATGACGTTTAGTACTAATGGTTATTTCTATAAGAAACATGTGTTTGATTTCTTTCAACTGCAGGAATGTGGTGAAGCATTTACAATTATTAGGAAGTGTTTTCTTTTTTTCTGTTCCTTTCAGTTCTGTCTATTCACACACAAAAAAAACCACACTACCAAAGAAGTCTGGAAGACTATTTTCTCACCTACATGGTATACGAATCCAAGACTTCCTAGCTAGAGGCTAGACGGTATCAAACCACGGGACAGGGAAAAAAGAGCAGCTTTCTAGGTTCTGCCATTGTAGGGTCAAAAATAATAATAAAAAACGAAATAGAAGCGACGCCTGGTTCGCCAAAGTACCGCTGCCACCAGGGCTTACATCCTCCTATCGCCTACTAGCTGCATGCTTTATATACCTACTGCTTCTATCGATGGAAAGACCGAAGCACGTCTCCCTATAGCTTTGACTGCCAGAGGTCGGGAAGAAGGGGGTGACTGGGCCCTATCAGCAAAACAAAAGGTAAGGAACTTCTTTCACTAGTATAGTATCGGGAACATGCCTAGAAGAGGATTTCATAATTCCAGAGGCACCCAAGCCATCCTTACTTCATCTTCACTTCATCCTTATACACCTGCTGGACTGTCTATCCTTCCTTTTGATTAGATGGATTATATCATCCAAGAGCTTAAACTAAGAGGAAAATACTTCAAGGAACGAACTTGCAGGCCTTACCTTATACCTTACCTCAACGAAAAAGGCTAAGGAGGGCTAACTCGGATAGGTCAGATACGAGGGAAAGAGCCCATAAAAGAGAGATCGGATGCCCTTTCCGATGCAGTTCACGATGCGGAGCTGCCAACTAGCTAAGCTAGGTAGTTTGTTGTTAGAATATCTATCCTAGTAGGAAGATGGAAAGAATATACTATACACTATAGGAGAGTCAAAGAATAGGCCTGTTGGAACTATATCAAGATTAGAATGACAAGGAATATCCGTATCCGTATATAATAAGTTGGGCTCTATCCTTCCCGCCCACCTCAAACATATCTGGAGGGAAGAATCCGAGGGTAGCCTGATGATTAAGGGACAGGGACACTGTCAACAGGGTATGGTTCTTTTTTATCACCCCGGATGACGCACACTGCTTTAAATAAAGCGCAGTGAATAATGCGCCAGACCGCCTAACCAGTTGAACCGTTCTCTTATAGAACGGGTAAGCCGCAAAAGAATGTTCCTTGCTTCCAGCTATCCTCATGAGTCATTTTTGCTGTAATCTGTCTCTCGATAAGAAGCTTTCTTTTGATCCGGGTTAATCTCGTCTTCTTGAAGAATTACGGATTCCTAAACCTAGTAAGGGAAAGCGATTCTACTCCAATTGCATTCATCAGTTGGATGAGAGTGAGAATAGAAAGGAAGCCGGGGGCAAAAAAAAGTTTGATTGCAGCCAAGGCAAGAATGCCACGAATGGTGGTCATTTTAGCAACCCGGGGCAAATGTTTCTTCTATCTCGTCAGGGGGCCCTTGGGCCACTTGACTGTAAGGAAAGGGGTTCGACTCAATATTCTTGAAGGAATCCTTTAGCTACTAATAACGCCTTGTATCTATCTACCGAGCCATCTGCTTTATGCTTGATCTTGTAAATCCACTTGCAGCCAATGGCTTCTTTCCCTGCAGGCAATGAGACTAAGTTTTATTCTTTTTTTCTTGTATTCAGCAAGAATGATTGGAAGAAAAAGCAAATAATTCAGGTTCATGAAAAGATTTCACTGACATGAGGTAAGCTCGATGTTTTAGAAAAAACGATTCATAAAATAAGACAAAAATCCTTCAACGGGATAAGAAAAAAGAGAAGATCAACGAACAATCGAGAAGGATCCAGAATCTAAGGAAGCGACTGGAAGGAAAGCAACTGGGCCTCACTGCTGATCTTCGTCAGTAGTCTGACTTTGGGAAAGAGACTGTAATCGCCGCCGAGAAGAAACATGCTGTTCCGGATGACTGGAAGCCTCTGAGGTCAGCTGAACAGGCTGACAATCGGCGGAAGATGCTGGCCTGAAGAGTGAGGCTGATCCATAACTAAGACTGCAGAAGAATGAAGTTCGAGTTGATGAACAGGGCCATAATACATCTCCATCACCATTCTCCTCCAGGGCTTATAAATTTCTAAAAGGAAAATCTGTTGTGACCTCGGAGAAGCGAAATATACGAGATCACAAACGTAGATTGCTCGCGGCTAGGCTAAATATGAATTGAGACGAAAGCTTTATAAAGATCCCGATCTTCCTAGTGATATGCGGGACAAACATCGTTCTAAGTTGTCCAAGTTGCCAAGAAAGAGTTCCTTTGCACGAGTAAGAAACCGATGTATTTACACGGGTCGCCCTCGTTCCGTATATGAGTTCTTCCAAATTTCTCCTATCCTTTTTCGTGGATTAGCATCTCGAGGTCCTTTGATGGGCATAAAGAAATCGTCTTGGTAGCATATGAGCAATGGAAGGCAGGCACAACAGACTGATCAGTAATGGCGCACGAGAGCCTTTAGTGCCCCCACCCATCTCTCTGACTTCGGAGAGCCGCTAAATAATGAGGTTCGGCATCTGCTTGAGAAGGAAGAAGAAAGGTTGGATCCGCTCTTAAAGAAGACGTTCCGGGGGGAAGAGTTAGAAGTATGAGTTCCGTTCCTATTATAGCATTAGCCACACTTGGGCGAAGACGAACTAAAAGCAAGTCCTTTTTAGCATAAGACTCAGATAAATATAGGGTTAGCATCCAGTTCTGAGATTAAGGAAAAAGCAGTGATTAGCGATTAGAGGAATATAACTATGCAACAGCGGATATGCGACATCGAATATATATCCTTTCAGTCAGGTATATCCTCTCAAGTAAGCTTTCCCTCTCGGCTTCGTTAACTAGACTTTTTGGCTTCGGCCAAACACTTTTTCTCGCTGGTCGAGCTTTCTACAAAAAAAGCGATGCAAGAACGTATTCTTTTATCTAAGCTTCTTCCCTGTGCATTAGCTCCCCCCATCGTAGATGGTTCAGCCACGCCCGGTGCCACGAAATGATTGAGAACTACGACGGGGTCGAAATGCATTTTCTTCTTTGTATTCAATAAGTATTGCATGACCGAATAATTCAAGGAAGGGCGGACTGCGGGGAGGGTCCTTTTAAGTAGATGACTCGTCGGGCGGTCGGAGCGGGACTTCTTTGGGAAAAAGAACTTGAATAAGTTTGTTTTTCTGAAGGAGTCGTCATTTTCTATCAGGAACGCTATTAGCAAAAGAGTATAATAATCTTATCACACACACCAATTAAGACAACTTTCAAAACATCTGTTTAACAATAAAGTTTATCAAAGTAATTAAGGGAACATATTGAAAACATATAGCCATCCTTCCTTTGTAGCCTTGAATCACAAATAAACCCGCGGCTTAAAAATTTTAATCTTCATTTTTCAAATAGATTTGCTCAGCCTTGGGAGATGTTCTATGGAACTGCATCATTTCTATGGCAATATTCCAATCTTCCAAAGAACCATATGGTTCAATACTCATCCTTACCAAATTTGGAGTATGAGCAAGCAATTCCTTAATGAAAAACACTTCAATATTTGAACCATAAAATAATACACTACAACATCTGCTAGCTTTTTGAGCAGTTGGTCCAAGAAAGTTGGTGTGTCTATTTTCTCGAAACTGCTTCAATAGTACCAAAGGAATGATAGACCTCAAGGTGTCAAATAAATACCATACGAAACAGATCACACACACACACACACACACACACACACATATATATATATATATCATTTCTTATCGAAATCTCAAGTTTACTCAAATTGGGAGAATTCTTCAACAACTCAAATGCATAATAAGCCTGGCCGATTTGGATGAAGTTTATTTCTAAATGTAGATGACACAAGCAATTGAGCATAGTTAGTCACCACCTTTGGAAGTACACCTGCACTCAAACACTTCGGACCAAATACATGATTATAAGAAAAAAATCCCAATAAGATGGGAAGTAAAACAATTCATGCATGTCAGATTCTTACCTTAACTGTAGATGAACACAACATAAGTTCCTGAAGTGCAGTCAAGCTAAGAAGCAGCTTTTCCAAAGTTAATCTTTCATCAAGCATTGAATAATTTTTTCAACCTTGAGACACAAAAATATAAATTGTTTGCAGTTCATAAAGCAACTTAGGTCAAGATTACACTCATCCTCACTGTAACTCAAGAACTTCAACCCAGATGAAGCAATGTTGAGGTGCTGAGTACCATAACAGTCCGACAAGGTCAGTTTGACAAGAAGGGGGGAATTTAATAACACAAATATCTGCAGATGACTCAAAGGTTATGTTTTCCATACAAAGTGTTGTAAGATTCTGAAAGCCAATAAAAGATTTTGGGAGTTTGGCGATAAAATTGAAGAGTTTACGCTTTGTCAGGGTTGCATGATCAAATATATAAGAAGGCACTTTGTAAGCAATATTTATTGGTATGTTAAGCTTTAGCTTCTTGACACCTTTTGCGGTGGCATGAAGTATCTATCTATCAATACCTGGACACACAGACAACTGTAGTCTTGACATATCAAGGTCAAACTTCACAACGTTTCCAACATGTCCTAAAAGGATGTTGTCAATTGTGCGTTCAAAGACAGTGGAGATATTGATGTTTATTGCAGAATTAAAAAGGGTCAATTTTCATATAGACCACATATTCATTCTCATTGACTCTTTTTAATTTTCAGAAAAATAGAGGAAATGTGTGAATAGTTGCTGCGGAAATGGATAGAGAAGATCGAATAAGTTACCTGCCAAGAAATGTTATAGATCGTATCTTTGATCTTTTGCCTACTGAATATGCAGCAAGAACTAGTTCTTTGTCCACTAGTTAGAGACACAATTGGGCGACGCTTCTGGTGGTGGATCATCACTTCTGTAATAAATTAACATCAATATCTCCACATGTCTTTGGATGCACCATTGACAACATCCTTTTAGGACATGTTGGAAACATTGTGAAGTTTGATCTTGATATGTCAAGACTACAGTTGTCTGCGTGTCCACGTATTGATAGATAGATACTTCTTGCCACCGCAAAAGGTGTCAAGAAGCTAAATCTTAACATTTCAATAACTATTGCTTACAAAGTGCCTTCTTATATATTTGATCATCCAACCCTGACTAAGCTGAAACTCTTCAATTTCATCGCCAAACTCCCAAAATCTTTTGTTGGCTTTCAGAATCTTACAACACTTTGTATGGAAAACATACCTTTGAGTCATCTGCAGATATTTGTGTTATTAAATGCCCCCCTTCTTGTCAAACTGACCTTGTCGGACTGTTATGGTACTCAGCACCTCAACATTGTTTCAGTTGGGTTGAAGTTCTTGAGTTACAGTGAGGATGAGTGTAATCTTGACCAAAGTTGCTTTATGAACTGCAAACAATTTATATTTTTGTGTCTCAAAGTTGAAAATTATTCAACGCTTGATGAAAAATTAACTTTGGAAAAGCTTCTTCTTAGCTTGACTGCACTTCAGGAACTTATGTTGTGTTCATCTGCACTTAAGGTAAGAATCTGACATGCATGAATTGTTTTGCTTCCCATCTTATTGGGATTTTTTCCTTATAATCTTGTATTTCGTCCGAAGCGTTTGAGTGCAGGTGTACTTCCAAAGAAGCTCCCGTTTACGCTCAATTGCTTGTGTCATCTACATCTAGAAATAAACTTTATTCAAATTGGCCAGACTTGTTACGAATTTGAGTTGTTGAAGAATTCTCCAATTTTGAGTAAACTTGAGATTTTGGTAAGAAATGATTTCACTTTATATAATAAAACATGACGAGCTAAAGTGAAGTATGGTATTTATTTGACACCTTTAGGTCTATCATTCGTTTGGTGCTGTTGAAGCAGTTTCAAAAAACATAGACACACCAACATTCTTGGACCAGCTGCTCAAAAAGCTAGAAGATGTTGTTGTGTATTATTGTAAGGGTTCAAATTCTGAAGTTTTTTTCATTAAGGAATTGCTTGCTCATACTCTGTCTTTGGTAAGGATGAGTATTGAACCATATGGTTCTTTGGAAGATTGACATATTGCCATAGAAATGATGCAGTTCCATAGAGCATCTCCCAAGGCAGAGAAAATCTGTTTGAAAAATGAAGATTAAAATTTTTAAGCCGCAGGTTGATTTGTGATTCAAGGCTACAAAGGAAGGATGGATATATGTTTTCAATGTGGTCTCTTAATTACTTTGATAAACTATGTTGTTAAACAGATGTTTTGAAAGTTCAGTCTTAATTGATGTGTGTGATAAGATTAGCATATTCTTTTGCTAATGTCTTCCGGACTTCTTTGGTTGTGTTTTTTTTTTTTGGTGAATGGTGTTGGAGTTTAAAAGCTTAACTTCAACTCAAAAAGTTGAAAATAAAGGCAAGAAGAAGAACAAAGATATTTGCTGGGAAGATTGATCTTTCATTGAACACAAAATGATGTTTAAATACAGAAAAAATGCAACAACTAAGCCTAAATTTCAGCAACTACTTTCCACATGATCCCATGATAAATGAACCACTAAAAATAAAAGATAACTCCTACAGAACAGCCAGCTAACTTCTATAAAAAAGCAACTAACTTAAACTACTGAAAATGGCTAAAAAGCCGGAGAAAACAACTGCTTCTGTTTCCTTAGTTACTGCAGTAACTGAGGCAATTAATCAACACTCCTCCTTGCTTCAGTTGCTGCAAATTCCAAGTCTTTCTCTGAGAAATTCGAATTTACTCCTTAGCAAGGCTTTGGTAAAAATATCCGCCAATTGAAGATTCGTCTTGCAATACTTTAATCCAACAAATCCTTCTTTCTACGCATCTCTGAGAAAGAATAATTTGATATTGAAATGTTTGGTCTTCCCATGAAAAACAGGATTATTTGAGATAGAAATAGCTGCTTGATTATTCACAAACACCTCTGTGCACGTTGTTTGCTTTAAATTTAAACCAAGTAGCACTTTTCTCAGCCATAAGGCCTGATTTGCAGCAGCTGTTGCAGCGATGAATTCAGCTTCAGATGTAGATTATGCAACAATCTCTTGCTTTTTAGAACACCAAGAAAATACTCCTGAACCAAGAGTAAAACAGTAACCAGAAGTACTCTTCATGTCATCAAAAGAGCCACCCCAGTCACTATCAGAGTACCCCTGCAACACATACTTATGATTTGCAGAGTACTTAATCCCAAAATTCAATATTCCCTTAACATACCTTATCACTTCCCAAATTCAATGTTCCCTTAACATACCTTATCACTCTTTTAGCTGCTTGAAAATGAGTGACAGTTGCACAATTACTGAATCTAGATAGAAGACTTACAACATATAAAATGTCAGGTCTAGTTGCTGTAAGATACATGAGACACCCAACCAAACTCCTGTAAAGAGTCTCATCCACTTTTTCAGCTTCATCATTTTTGCTCAACTTCTCCTTTTGACACATTGGAGTAGTTGTCGCTTTGCAATTCTCCATTCTGAACTTTTTCAGAATATCTTTTGCATACTTCTTTTGACAGATGAACACTTCATTTTGGTGTTGCTTGATTTCCATTCCCAGGAAATACACCATTTCTCCCAAATCTGTCATCTCAAAGGTCTGCTGCATATCTTCTTTAAATTTCTTAACAAGTTCATCATTGCTTCCTGTAACCAGTAGATCATCTACATATAATGAAATAACAATGAAATTAATTTCATCACCTTTAATGTAGAGAGTAGCTTCACTAAGGCATTTTCTAAAACCTAGTTGCACCAAATGCTCATCAATCCTGCTGTACCAAGCCTTGGGCGCCTGCTTTAGTCCATACAAAGCTTTTTTGAGCTGATATACCTCATCTTCATGCCCTTCGACTGCAAATCCTTCAGGTTGATCAATATATATTTCCTCCTCGAGAAAGCCATTCAAGAATGCAGATTTGACGTCCAACTGGAACACTTTCCAACCCTTTTGTGCAGCTATAGCCAACAATAATCTGATGGTTTCTAGTCTAGCAACAGGAGCAAATGTATCAGAAAAATCCATACCAAAAATTTGAGCATACTCCTTTACTACAAGTCTAGCTTTGTGCTTGTTGATAGAGCATCTGCATTCAACTTAGTTCTGAAAATCCACTTCACTCCTATGACTTTCCTATCTTCCGGTCTTTTCACAAGTTTCCAGGTCTGATTCTTCTCAATCATGGCTAGCTCCTCCTTCATTGCAGCTCTCCATTTAGGATCTTTTTCTGCTTCTCAAAAATTCGTTGGTTCAACAACAACCATATTGCATCTCTGATAGATATCAGTGAGTGATCTTGTACCTCTTATTGGGACATCATCCACCAATTCATCTTCTTTTAGCTGAAGCGTTGTACTTTGATCAGGAATGTATGTTGGTTCTCCTTCTTTCCAGGTCCACTGTTCATCTTCCATGAAATGCACATCTCTACTTATCAAGATTTTCCTTGTATAAGGTTGGAAAACCCTGTAAGCCTTAGAAACAGTGCTATAACCCACAAATATTCCAGCTTCTGCCCTTTTATCCAATTTATCTCTTTTAGTCTGTGGAATATGAGTAAAACACAAACATCCAAACACTTTGAGATTTTTCAAAGAAGGTTTATAACCATACCAAACTTCAAATGGCGTCTTTCCTTCTAATGCTTTTGTTGGAAGCCTGTTGAGTAGAAAGACTGAGGTATATGCAGCTTCTGCCCAATACTCTTTTGGCAAACACTTTTCGCACAACAAATATCTCGTCATCTCCATTATGGTATGATTCTTCCTCTCACTAACTCTATTTTGCTGCGGAGTATATTGAGCAGTGAGCTGGTGTTCAATCCCGGCTTCTTCACAAAATAGATTGAACAGTTCAGATGTGTACTCCTCGCCATTATCAGACCTTAAGGATTGAATCTTGCAACCACTTTGCATTTCAATCCACTTCTTGAATTTCCAAAAGATAGCGGCAACTTCTGACTTGGACCTGAGAAAGTAAATCTAACACATTCTTGTGTAGTCATCAATGAAAACTATATAATACTTACTCCCTTTGAGTGATTGAGTTCTTTGAGGACCAGCCAAATCTGTGTGGATTAATTTCAGTTTCTCAATAACTCTCCAAGTTGCTTTGTTGAAAAGAAGCCTTGTTTGCTTACCAAATTGACAAGCTTTGCAGTCTGGTATTTCAGCTTCAAGTTTAGGCAGCCCTCGAACTAGATCTTTCTTCTGTAGGTTCATTACAACATCATGATAGAAATGTTCGAGCCTTTTGTGCCAACCTTCTGCATTGATCTTAGTTGCAAAATAAGCTTTTTGCTCATGCACGATAGGATCCAATGTAAAGTTTTTTCCATTCATCATTACTTTGAATAAATTATTACCATCTTCATCGTTGATTTGACAATAATTGATTTCAAAGAGAAGTCTGAAACCATTCTCAATCATCTGGCCAACACTTAACAGACTGTGACTTATATTAGGTACCTGAAGCGGCTTTAATTTCCACAGTACCTTTGCCTTAGGCAGGAAGGTACTCTCCATTGCCAACTTGTACTTTGGAAATTATTGTAGTATCCAACTCCTTGAAGAGATCACAGTCAAATGTCATGTGGTTTGTGCAACCACTATCAATAAGCCACTTGTCACTTGAACCGCTAGATGCAAAACAGGTTGCTACAAAGAGTTGCTCCTCGTCTTCCTGATTAGCTACCTGCGCGACATCATTTAGTTGAGTGTTGTTCTTGCAAATCTTTTGATGATGTCCCATCTTCATACATTTTTCATACTGCTGGTTTGGCCTTCTCCAGCATTTGAATGGTGGATGACCCTTCTTTCCACAATGCTTGCAAGGAGGAAAATCATGTTTTGCTCTCCTGCTGACCCGGGGAGAATGAGAACCTGAGTTTTCCTTCTTGTTCCACTTCTTCTTTCCTTTGTCTCCTTGGTTTGATTGAACTGTTGTGAGAAGTGCACCCTCAATAGACCCTTCAGACCTCATAAGTCTTCTTTGTTCTTGTGCCTGCAAAGAATTCAATAGTTCTGCCAAACTAATTGTTGACAGATCCTTAGAATTTTCCAGTGAGGAAATAGTTGCTTCAAACCTTTCGGGAACTGTTACAAGAATCTTTTGAACTAATCCAGAATCTGGAAATTCAGAGCCAAGTAATCTTACATTGTTGGCAATGTTGAGCAACCTGTCAGAATACTCTTTGACCGTCTCTGAATCCTTCATCTTATGAAGTTCAAATTCTCTTATCAGGTTGAGAATCCACATTCCTTTCATCCGTTCATCTCCTTCATATTCTTTCTTTAGGAAATTCCAGACCTCAAATGCTCATTTCATTGTCATAATCATGACAAAGATTTCAGATGAGACTGACTGCAGCAAATAACGTTGCTTTAGCCTTGAATTTTCTTGTTTTCTTCTCCTTGTGATTCCTTATTTGCGCCATGGTTGGATTTGCAGGAAAGGGAGGTACTTCGTAGTCCTCCCCAACAGCTTCCCACAGATCATTTGCCTCCATATGTGCCTCCATTCTTGCTGCCCATACATGATAGCGTTCACCTTTGAAGACAGGTGGTGCTAGCGCAGTGAAAGGAGTTTCTGATTCCATGTGAGAAAAAAAAGAATAAGGAAATCAGTTTCCCTTAATTACAGGTCCCTCAAGAAGAGAGCTCTTGATACCACTTTGTTGGAGTTTAAAAGCTTAACTTCAACTCAAAAAGTAGAAAATAAAGGCAAGAAGAAGAACAGAGATATTTGCTAGGAAGATTGATCTTTCATTGAACACAAAATGAAGTTTAAATACAAAAAAAATGCAACAACTAAGCCTAAATTTCAGCAACTACTTTCCACATGATCCCATGATAAATGAACCACTAAAAATAAAAGATAACTCCTACAGAACAACCAGCTAACTCCTATAAAAAAGCAACTAACTTAAACTACTGAAAATGGCTAAAAAGCTGGAGAATACAGCTGCTTCTGTTTCCTTAGTTACTGCAGTAATTGAGGCAATTAATCAACAAATGGGAAGAAATGCAAGGAACAGAAGAATAAAACACTTCCTAATAATTGTAAATGCTTCACCACATTCTTGCAGTAGAAAGAAATCAATTCTTATAAAAATAACCATTAGACTGAACGTCATGAAGAAGGTTCGATCTATCTCATGAACGTCCGCAGATAGATTCTTTGGCCAAAGGATTTAAAGTAGAATTCAGTGACAGATTTATTTTCACGAGTGTATCTTCATTTTTATTATCACAACAAATGGTATTATACATAAATAAAATTTGATTGTTCCCTTTTCCTTTGTTGAGAAGAATTTTTTTAATAGAAATAGTTCATGAGGATTCAATCTAACTTTAAGAGAAGAATTTCTTTGACAGATTTCCTTTGTTTTATTGGTTGAACTTTGTCCCATCTAGTATTCTCAGAATTAGGGGATGGGATTTAATTCTTGATTTGATTTTGTACTTCTAGTCTGGGAGGACGTACGGAACTAAATTTGGAGTTACAATAAATATTTTGGAGCCAAAGTTGTATTTTTAGTTGATTTTGGATCATAGTTTAACTTTGGTCTACATTGGATATTTGGAAGGTCTAATCGAAATTTTGACAACTCCAGTGTTTTCGGATGGTGAAATTAACGCTAGAAATGGTGTCCTTGTAATTTTTAGAGTATTTCAGGGCAGTTTGGGTATTTTGAGTTTTAACTAGTTTGTTTTAGTTTTATTTGGTTTTGGGCCGTGGAGGTCTCAAACTTGAATTCCGATGATTCCATTGAGTTCAGAACGTCGTTTCTGGTAGGATTCCATGTCTGATTTGTGTTCATGGAGTTTCGAACAAATTTCGAGGGTCCGTTTCGAGATTTCCTAGAACTAGTTTTGCTAATATCTGGTGCAGCCACCTATGTACTCTGCATTCGTGGGGTTACCCTTTGCGTTCGCGGAGTATAGTGTCTCTTGACCTCCCTATTCGCGGAGGTGCTTTTTGAGTTCGTGGACTGTATGTGGTTCTTTCTCAGCATTTGTGGATAGGCACTCCATGTTCGCGGAGCATTAAAATGCCTGAAAGAGTGGTATATTTTAAAATAGCGGGTTGTGCAATTTTTCACCATTTTCAATACTCCAAGCGCGGTTTTTGAGAGAATCTTTAAACCTTTTCAAGGGATGATCATTGGGTAATGTTTTCTAACCTATGTTTTCAATTCCCATTGATTAAATTGTATTTTTAACTTAGAAGTTGGAGTTTTTAATTCAAGAAACTAAGGTTTCCTTCAGCTTTGATTTCCAATAGTAAATTGGTGATTGTGACCTCATTTTAACTCTGTTTTCAAAATGGTTTTCACCGTTGAAATCCTTATTACTTGAGAAACATTTTCACTTTGTGATTTTCAGATTCTAGGCAGTTTTTTTGGCATGGGATTTTTAATCATTTTACTCTTTTTGTTCAGATTGCTTGATTTTGGTGTCATTAGATTCATAATGTGATTGTGATGCTATATTTGACTTAATTACAGTGATTTGGAGTACTGTAGAAAAGGAGAAGGGGTGGTTTTGGTTTCATTTGAGATTTCTACTAAGGTAAGTGAACTTCTAACCTTTTGTTAAGTATGATTGAACCTTGTATACTCCTATGTGTGTGGATTTTAGGTGAAATATTGCATGAAATGTGTTAGGATTGTAATTTTGTAGCCTTCGATCATGGGATATCTGATTGGGCATTAGTAAATGTTGTAAACTCTTGTCTTGTGAATCAAATGGGCATTAGGATTGGGCATTAGTACATGTGTTTGATTTTTTTCAAAGGTAGGCACGTTTCAAACACATGTTTTTTTTATAGAAATAACCATTAGAACTGAACATCATGAACAATGTTTTATCTATCTCTGAATGTCCACTGATAGATTCCATTCTTTTGTCAAAGGATTTAAAGTTGAATTCAGTGACAGATTTATCTCCATGAATGTATCTTAAAAATTATCACAACAAATGGTATTATAAATGAATAAAATTTGATTGTTAACTTTTTCTTTGTTGAGAAGAATTTCTTTAAGAGAAGAATTCATGAGAATTTAATCTAACTTTAAGAGAAGAATTTCTTTAAGAGAAGGATTCATGAGAATTCAATCTAACTTTAAGAGAAGAATTTCTTTGACGGAATTCCATTGTTTTATTGGTTGAACTTTGTCCCATATAGTATTCTCATAATTAGGGGATGGGATTTAATTCTTGATTTGATTTTGTGCTTCTCCCAATTTTCCCCTCCTTGTTTTACATATTCATCTCTATGTCTAGGTCAATTAGGTGGTTGAAGGTTTTGGTATTCTCCTGGGTGCACATTTTGACCCCAATAGTATCTTTCTTATCCATATTATTGCCGTTGGGTGTTGATGATGTGTGGCTTGTGTCATTGTCATTATTCATCCTTGGTGTAAGATAAGAATATGTTTTTTAACTATTATAAAAAAGTTGATTTGAAAATTCGTTATGTTGCTTCTTCATTTGAAGTCCAGTAGAACAACTATGTTTCTGCAGTTGAATTGCTTGTTAATTAGTATAGTAAAAGTATCTAGATATTAATCAAAGTGGGTTCATAAAAGGGAGACTAATCTCGAAAAAAACATCCTATTAGCTCAAAAAATCGTCACTAATATCAGCAAAACTAACAAGGGTGGCAATATGGCGATTAAACTCTTCGTGAGAAAAGTACACAGTTGAGTCTTTTGGGAATACTTGAATAGTATTCTCAAGAAACTAGGCTTTGGAGAATAATAGACTAACCCGATTCACTAAGCAACTAAGCAAGTAATGAAACAATACACACACAAATGAAACATAATGACATATATCTTAGCTACTCAACATGGCTATAGCTACTATTCAAGCTGCAAACCTAAATGGAAAACATGTCCACACTTTAACTTGGCAATGGACATGCTGTTATTATCGATAACCACCTCCAAGCAAATGGAGAAATCGGAGCATCCATGATTAATGGGAAACGAATAACTAGAAAAAAATTGGAGATAAAAAGGAGTTTGTGATTATAGATTCAGTTCTGACAAGTTTGATGAATAAGTGTATGCAGTTTGCACGATTGTTCTCTAAAGATTTGTTTTGTCAGTCATAATATTCAGAAAACTTGTCAAAATTGAATCTACAATCACGAATTCTTTTCCATCTCCAATTTCTTTTTCTAGTTATTCATTTCACATTAATAACATGTATGCTCCTGATTGCTGCATTTGCTTGGAGGTGGTTATCGACAATAATAGTAGGTCCATTGAGAAGTTAAAGTGTGAACATGTTTTTCATTTAGGTATGCAGCTTAAATAGTGGCTTTAGCCATGTCGAGTAGCTAAGATATATATCATTATGTTTCATTTGTGTGTATTGTTCCATTACTTGCTTAGTTTCTTAGTGAATCAGGTTAGTCCATTGTTCTCCAAAGCCTAGTTTCTTGAGAATACTATTCAAGTATTCCCAAAATACTCAACTATATACTTTTCTCATGAAGAGTTTAATGACCACATTGCCACCCTTCTTAACCCACTTTGATTTTTAGAAATGGTCATGGGAAAAATACTAGAGATTATGGTGTTGAGGATTTTGGAAGACAAATTGTAGAGGTTTATGTGTCTAATATTTGAAAAGCCTCAAGGAAGATCCATCTTGTAATCACTTCAAAGGTCATATTTGGCATTCTTAACAAGATTACCATTTTTGCCTTCCCGAAAGTTGCTTTGGGTCATTTTTGGTTGAGTTTAAATGTTAGATTTTGAAAACTGTAATGACCTCGAAGGTCATTATTGGCATTCTCTACAAAATTACTATTTTACCCTTCTAGGGAGTTCCCATTGATCATTTTTGGTTGAGTGTAAATTTTGAATTTTGAAAACCTTGTTAAAAAAGTTGGTGTTTTGCTAAAGAAAGAGTTTTTAAAGGCTTAAAGTTGGAAATTTCGAATTTTTAAGGTCATTTTGAGTTTTGAGCATTGAATTTCAATTCTATTGGAGTTAAAACAAAGATTTTGAAGACAAAGTTGTATTTTCAGTCGACTTTGGATCATAGTTTGACTTTGGTCAACATTGAAAGTTTGGAAGTGTAACACCCCAACTTTTTTTTTAACTAAGATTGAGTCATCCTTCATATGATAGGATCAATTCCTAAGTATTTAAATTATATTAGATGTGATTTAGAGTTATAAAGGATCTTTTACATCAAGTCAAGTCCAAAGAATTTTAACCGACTAAGTTTTCGTATGAGTTGATAGAAGGGTCAAATTCAAATGATCATATCTCCTAAAGTATAATGATTTGGATGACCCATAATATATCGAATTAAAGATCTTTGAATTATCTTTCCAACGCATCTTATTTCGCGTTAATCAGAGCTCAGAGTAGAAAGTTATGATCATTTCACTGAAGACCTGCAGAGCTGTCTGAAGGTCCACGACGGCTCCGCGACACGGACCTATCGTGAACCCTTTCTGGATAAGCTAAACCACGTCATTTTATTTTATTTTGAGGGTACTTTTATCCTAAAACCTTTGGGGGGTCTATTTAAGGTCTCAAAATGCATGAAACATCAGTTTTCATAAGTAAAAACCCTCTCCTTTACTCCTAAACATAAACGCTCAAGAATCATCACTAAGGTTTCCTTTGTTGAAAAGGGACATTCATCTCGAAAAAACACCTATTAGCTCAAAAAAACATTAAAAACATTAGTGATATCAGCAAAACTAACAAGGGTGGCAATGTGATGATTAAACTCTCTGTGAGAAAAGTACATAGTTGAGTCTTTTGGGAATACTTGAATAGTATTCTCAAGAAACTAGGCTTTGGAGAACAATGCACTAACCTGAGTCACTAAGAAGCTAAGCAAGTAATGAAACAATATACACAAATGAACATCACGATATATATCTTAGCTACTTGACATCGCTATAGCTACTATTCAAGTTGCAAACCTAAATGAAAAACATGTTCACACTTTAACTTGGCAACAGACCTGCTATTATTGTCGATAACCACCTCCAAGCAAATGGAGCAATCCGGAGCATCCATGTTATTAATGGGAAATGAATAGCTAGAAAAAGAATTGGAGATGAAAGGGAGTTTGCGATTATAGATTCAGTTCTGACAAGTTTGATGTATAAGTGTATGTAGTTTGCATGATTGTTCTCTAAAATAGATTTGTTTTGTCAGTCATAATATTCATCAAACTTGTCAAAACTGAATCCGCAATCTCAAATTCTTTTGCATCTCCTATTTTTTTTTAGTTATTCTTTTCCCATTAATAACATGGATGCTCCTGATTGCTCCATTTGCTTGGAGGTGGTTATCGACAATAATAGCAGGTCCATTGCGAAGTTAAAGTGTGGACATATTTTTCATTTAGGTATGCAACTTAAATAGTAACTTTAGCCATGTCGAGTAGCTAAGATATATATCATTATGTTTCATTTGTGTGTATTGTTCCATTACTTGCTTAGTTGCTTAGTGAATCAGGTTAGTCCATTGTTCTCGAAAGCTAAGTTTCATGGGAATACTATTCAAGTATTCCCAAAAGGCTCAACTATATACTTTTCTCATGAAGAGTTAGTCACCACATTGCCACCTTTGTCATTTTTGCTGATATCACTAAACACTTTTTTATCTAACGTGATGTTGTTTCAAGATTAATCTCCCTTTTATTAACCTACTTTGATTTTTAGAAATAATCATGGGCAAAATACTAGAGATTATGGTGTTGATGATTTTGGAAGACAGATTATAGAGGCTTATGTTTCTAATATTTGAAATGCTTCAAGGAAGATCAATCTTGTAATGACTTCAAAGGCCATATTTGGCATTCTCAACATAATTACCATTTTGCCCTTCCTGAAAGATTCTTTGGGTCATTTCTGCCTAAGTCTAAAAGTTAGATATTGAAAACTGTAATGACCTCGAAGGTCATTTTTGTCATTCTCGACAAAATTATTGTTTTACCCTTCTCGGGAGTTCCCTTGGGTCATTTTGGTGGAGTCTAAAATTTGAATTAAAAACTTTGTAAAAAAGTTGGTGTTTTGCTAAAGAAAGAGATTTTAAAGGCTTAAAGGGTCATTTTGAGTTTTTAGGGTCATTTTGAGTTTTGAGCTTCAAAATGCAATTTTATCAATTCCATCAGCTCCAAAATGCAGAATCTAGTGTGGGAGGACTTACAGAAATGAATTTGGAGTTAAAATAAAGATTTTTGAGCCAAAGTTCTATTTTCAGTTGATTTTGGATCATAGTTTGACTTGGGTCAAGATTGGAGGTTTAGAAGTTCTGATCGGAATTCTTACAATTTTAGTGGTTTCGGGTGGTGAAACTAACACTAGAAATGGTCTCCTTGTAATTATTAGAGTTTTCGAGAGCAGTTTGGATGCTTTAAATTTTAACTTGTTTCTTTGAGTTTTATCGGGTTTTGGGCCATGGAGGCCTCAAACTCGAATTCTGATTATTCCATTCAATTTAGAACGTCGTTTCTGGTAGGATTCCATGTCTGATTTGTGTTCACGGGGTTTCGAACAAATCTCGAGGGTCCGTTTTAAGATTTCCTAGATCTGGTTTTGCTGATATCTAGTGCAGCCACCTATGTACTTTGCATTCGCGGGGTTACCTTCCGCATTCGTCGAGTGTAGTGTCTCTTGACCTCCACATTCGCGCAGGTGGTCTCCGCGTTCGCGCAGGTGGTCTCCGCGTTCGCGCAGGTGGTCTCCGCGTTCACGGAGTGTATGTGGTTCCTTCTCTGTTTTCGCGAGTGGGCACTTTGCGTTTGTGGGTAGGCCTTCCATGTTCAATGAGTGTTGGGCTGGTCTAGCCTCCGCGTTTGCAGGTGCTTATCCACGGTCACGGATCATTAAAATGCCTGAAAAGTGTTATATTTTAAAATATCGGGTTTTTCTATTTTCAACTCTCCAAGCTCAATTTTTGAGAGAATCTTTAAAGTTTTTCAAGGCATGATCATAGGTAACATTTTCCTAACTTATGTCTTCAATTCCCATTGATTAAATTTGTTTTTAACTTAGAAATTGGAGTTTTTAATTGAAGAAATTAAGGTTTTCTCCGGGTTTGATTTCCAATAGGAAATTGGTGATTGTGACCTCATTTTAAATCTATTTTCAAAACGATTTTCACCGTTGAAATCCTTATTACTTGAGAAACATTTTTATTTTTTGATTTTCAGATTTTGGGCATTTTTTTCGGCATGGGATTTTTAACCATTTTATCTTTTTCGTCTAGATTGCTTGATTTTGGTGTTATTAGATTCATAATGTGATTGTGATGCTATATTTGACTTGATTACGATGATTTTGACTATCGTAGAAAAGGAAAAGGCGTGGTTTTGGTTTCATTTGAGACTTCTACTAGGGTAAGTGGACTTCTAACCTTTTGTTAAGTATGATTGAACCTTATATTCTCCTATGTGTGTGGATTTTAGGTGAAATGTTGCATGAAATGTGCTAGGATTTTACTTTCTTAGGCTTTGATCATGGGATATCCGATTGGGCATTAGTAAATGTTGTAAACTCTTGTCCTGTGAATCGAATGGGCATTAGGATTGGGTATTAGTACATGTATTTGGTTTCTTTCAAAGGTAGGCATGTTTCAAACACATATTTCTTATAATAATAACCATTGTTACTGAACATCATGAACAAGGTAGATCTATATCATGAACGTCCACGGAGAGATTCCTTTCCTTGGCCAAAGGATTAAAAGTAGAATTTAGTGACATATTTATCTTCATGAATGTATCTTCAAAATTATCACAACCAATGGTATTATAAATAAATAAAATTTGATTGTTCACTTTTTCTTTGTTGAGAAGAATTTCTTTGACGGATTTCCTTTATTTTATTAGTTGAACTTTGTCCCGTCTAGTATTCTAAGAATTAGGGGATGGGATTTAATTCTTGATTTGATTTCGTGCTTCTCCAATTTTCTGCTCCTTATTTCACATATTCATCTCGATGTCTAGATCAATTAGGTGGTTGAAGGTATTGGTATTCTCCTTGGTGCAAATTTTGACCTCAGTAATATCTTTCTTATCCATATTATTGCCGTTAGGTATTGATGATGTGTGTCTCATGTTATTATCATTGTTTATCCTTAGTGTAAGACAAGAAAAAATATTTACTATTGTTAAAAAATAGACTTGAAAGTTCTTCAGGTTGCTTCTTCATTTGAAGTCCAGTAGAATAACTATGTTTCTGCAGTTGAATTGCTTGTTAATTAGTTAGTAAAAGTATCTAGATATTAATCAAAGTGGGTTCAAAAAGGGAGATTAATCTCGAAAAAACATCCTATTAGCTCAAAAAATCATCAGTGATATCAGCAAAACTAACAAAGGTGGCAATGTGATGATTAAACTCTTCGTGAGAAAAGTACATAGTTGAGTCTTTTGGGAATACTTGAATAGTATTCTCAAGAAACTAGGTTTTGGAAAACAATGCACTAGTCTGATTCACTAAGCAACTAAACAAGTAATGAAATAATACGTTATATATCTTAGCTACTCGACATATGGCTATAGCTACTATTATTTAAGCTGCAATCCTAAATGTAAAACATGTCCACACTTTAACTTGGCAATGGACCTGCTATTATTGTCGATAACCACCTCCAAGCAAATGCAGCAATCTGGAGTATCCGTGTTATTAATGGAAAATGAATAACTAGAAAAAAAATTGGAGATTAAAAAGAGTATACGATTGTATTAAGTTTTGACAAGTTTGATGAATAAGTGTATGTAGTTTGCATGCTTGTTCTCTAAATATTTGTTTTGTTAGTCATAATATTCATCAAACTTGTCAAAACTGAATCTACAATCTCAAATTCTTTTCCATCTCCAATTTTCTTTTTCTAGTTATTCATTTCTCATTAATAACATGGATGCTCCTGATTTCTCCATTTGCTTGGAGGTGGTTATCGACAATAATAGCAGGTCCATTGCGAAGTTAAAGTGTGGACATGTTTTTCATTTAGGTATGCAGCTTACATAGTAGCTTTAGCCATGCCGAGTAGCTAAGATATATATCGTTATGTTTCATTTGCGTGTATTGTTCCATTTCTTGCTTAGTTGCTGGGTGAATTAGGTTTATCCATTGTTCTCCAAATCCTAGTTTCGTGAGAAGACTATTCAAGTATTCCCAAAACACTGAACTATATACTTTTCTCACGAAGAGTTTAATCACCATATTACCACCCTTGTTAGTTTTGCTAATATCACTGATAATTTTTTGAGCTAACAGGTTGTTTTTTCGAGATCAATCTCCCTTATGATCCAAATTTGATTTTTAGAAATAATCATGGGAAATACTAGATATTATGGTGTTGAGCATTTTGGAAGATAGATTGTAGAGGCTTATGAGTCTAATATTTGAAAAGCTTCAAGGAAGATCAATCTTGTAATGACTTTAAAGGTCATATTTGGCATTCTCAACAAAATTACCATTTTTCCTTTCCCGAAAGATGCTTTGGGTCACTTCTGGTTGAGCATAAAATTCGGATTTTGAAAACTGTAATGACCTCGAAGGTCATTTTTGGCATTCTCGATAAAATTATTGTTTTACCCTTCTTGGATTTCCCTTGGGTCATTTTTGGTTGAGTATAAAAGTTGGATTTTGAAAACCTTATAAAAAAAGTTGGTGTTTTGCTATAAAAAGAGTTCTTAAAGGCTTAAAGTTAGAAATTTCAAGTTTTTAGGGTCATTTTGAGTATCGAGCGTTGAAATGTAATTCTAGTGATTCCATCCACTCCAGAATGCAGAATCTGGTCTGCGAGGACTTACAGAAATGAATATGGAGTTAAAATGAAGATTTTGGAACCAAAGTTGCATTTTCAATTGATTTTGGTCCATAGTTTGACTTTGGTCAAATTGGAATTTCGGAAGCTCTAATCGGAATTCTCACAATTCCACTTGTTTTGGGTGGTGAATCTAACACTAGAAATAGTATCCTTGTAATTTTTAGAGTTTTCGAGGAAAGTTTGGATATTTTGAGTTTTAACTAGTTTCTTTGAATTTTATCGGGTTTTGGGCCATGGAGGATTCAAATTCGAATTCTGATGATTCCATTGAATGTAGAACGTCATTTCTGGTAGGATTCCGTGTTCGATTTGTGTTCACGGGGTTTCGAACAAATATTGAGGGCCCGTTTTAAGATTTCCTAGAATTGGTTTTGCTGATATCTGGTGCAGACACCGATGTACTCTGCTTTCTCGGGGTTACCTTCCACATTCACGGAGTGTAGTGTCTCTTTATCTCCGCATTTGTGCAGGTGGTCTCCGCATTCACGGAGTGTATGTGGTTCCTTTTCTGCTTTCGCGGATAGGCACTCTGTATTCGTGGATAGGCACTCCATGTTCAATGAGTGTTGCGCTTGTCTAGCCTCCGCGTTCGCAGAACATTAAAATGCCCAAAACAGTGTTATATTTCAAAATAGTGGGTTTTGCCATTTTCCACCATTTTCAACAATCCAAGCTCGATTTTTTAGAGAGTGTTCAAAGTTTTTCAAGGAATGATCATAGGGTAACGTTTTTCCTAACTTATGTTTTCAATTCCCATTTTTAACTTATAAATTAGAGGTTTTTAATTGAAGAAATTAAGGTTTTCTCCGGCTCTGATTTCCAATAGTAAATTGGTGATTGTGACCTCATTTTAACTCTGTTTCCAAAATGGTTTTCACCGTTCAAATCCTTATTACTTGAGAAACGTTTTCAGTTTTTGATTTTCAGATTCCGGGCAGTTTTTTCATCATGGGACTTTTAACCATTTTACCCTTTTCGTCCAGATTGCTTGATTTTGGTGTCATTAGATTCATAATGTGATTGTGATGCTATATTTGACTTGATTACAGTGATTTGGAGTATCGTAGAAAAGGGAAAGGCGTGGTTTTGGTTTCATTTTAGACTTCCACTAAGGTAAGTGGACTTTTAACCGTTTGTTAAGTATGATTAAACCTTGTATTCTCCCATGTGTGTGGATTTTAGGTGAAATGTTGCATGAAAGGCGTGACGATTGTACTTTCGTAGGCTATACATCTGATTGGGCAGTAATAAATGTTGTAAACTCTTGTCTTGTGAATCAAATGGGCATTAGGATTGGGCATTAGTACATGTGTTTGACTTCTTTCAAAGGTAGGCACGTTCCAAACACATGTTTTTTTTTTATAGAAATAACCATTAGTACTGAACGTCATGAACAAGGTTTGATCTATCTCAGAACGTCCATGGACAGATTCCATTCTTTGGCCAAAGGATTTAAAGTTGAATTCAGTGATGGATTTATCTTCATGGATGTATCTTCAAAATTATCACAACAAATGGTATGATAAATAAATAAAAATTTGATTGTTCCATTTTTCTTTGTTGAGAAGAATTTCTTTAAAAGAAGAGTTCATGAGAATTCAATCTAACTTTAAGAGACAAATTTCTTTAACGAATTTCCTTTGTTTTATTGGTTGAACTTTGTCCCATCTAGTATTCTCAGAGTTAGGGGATGGGATTTAATTCTTGATTTGATTTTGTGCTTCTCCAATTTTCCCCTCCTTGTTTTACATATTCATCTCAATGTCTAGATCAATTAGGTGGTTGAAGGTTTTGGTATTCTCCTGGGTGCACATTTTGACCTCACTAGTATCTTTCTTATCCATATTATCGCCGTTGGGTGTTGATGATCTGTAGCTTGTGTCATTGTCATTGTTTATCCTTGGTGTAAGATAAGATTTTTTTTAACTATTATAAAAAAGTAGATTTGAAAGTTCCTTATGTTGCTTCTTCATTTGAAATCCAGTAGAATAACTATGTTTCTGCAGTTGAATTGCTTGTTAATTAGTATAGTAAAAGTATCTTGATATTAATCAAAGTGGGTTCATAAAAGGGAGACTAATCTCGAAAAAACATCCTATTAGCTCAAAAAATCATCACTCATATCAACAAAAGTAACAAGGGTGGCAATATGGTGATTAAACTCTTCGTGACGAAAGTACATAGTTGAGTCTTTTGGGAATACTTGAATAGTATTATCAAGAAACTAGGCTTTGGAGAACAATGGACTAACCTGACTAAGCAACTAAGTAAGTAATGAAACAATACACACAAATGAAACATATCGATATATATCTTAGCTACTCAACATGGCTATAGCTACTATTTAAGCTGCAAACCTAAATGAAAAACATGTCAGCACTTTAACTTGGCAATGGACCTGCTATTATTGTCGATAACCACCTCCAAGCAAATGGAGAAATCTGGAGCATCCATGTTATTAGTGGGAAATGAATAACTAGAAAAACATTGGAGATGGAAAGGAGTTTGCAATTATAGATTCAATTCTGAAATGTTTGATGAATAAGTGTATGCAGTTTGCACAATTATTCTCTAAAGATTTGTTTTCACAGTCATAATATTCATCAAACTTGTCAAAACGTAATCTACAAACACAAATTCTTTTCCATCTCCAATTTTTTTTCTAGTTAGTCATTTCACATTTAACATGGATGCTCCGGATTGCTCCATTTGTTTGGAGGTGGTTATCAACAATAATAGCAGGTCCATTGAGAAGGTAAAGTGTGGACATGTTTTTCATTTAGGTGGTGCAACTTGAATAGTGGCTTTAGCCATGTCGGGTAGCTAAGTGATAGCAGGGTGATCTATTTTCCACAATTTCACCACTGTTAGGCAGCCTACACACAGTAAACTTCAGCCTCACAAACACAACACTACACTGTCTAACACTTAGACAGTTTGCACGTATTTGGACAGTAACACGTATTCGAACACTTAGCCAAATTTACAGGAACAATTTCCCAACCTTTATTAACAACGTAATACAAGGAAAAGGCTTCACAAAATATGTCTAAGGCAAAGAACACACTCTTCTGCCTTAGCCATATTTTCCACCCTATTTATAATTTTTTGCACATGGCAGTTACAACAAGATAAGACAGTTATAAACTGTCATGCCTACATGGCAGCCACATCAGAAATCCACAAAGTTGTTACAACAGTCATATTCCTAACAGATTAGGCCTAAATTCGAATTCAAACTAAGTCTGGTATGTGCCTAGCACATGCCCCATGCCTTAGGCGAATTTTGGCCCCTGCCCCAACACTTAGAATATTTTCTGCCTTCTTCAACACTTAGAATTATTTCTGACTTCTTGCCAGCACTATGTCAACATGCCATCAGCTTTGTCTTGCCATCGTCAAGTCCCACAGCCTTGCCTTGTCAAGCCAACACATTGCCTAGCCGCGCCAAGCCTTAGCCTTGTCAAGCTGCACGCTGCCTTGCCTTGCCGATGCCACTGCCTTGTCTTTATGCCTTGTGCCCAAGTCTGCTTGGCCATCACCCCAGCATACTTGGTGGTTGTGTCTAAGCTCACTTGCACATACTCAAGTAGCTTAACACCTTGCTGCACTACCAACACTTAGCCGCACAGCCCATGCTACATTGCTTTGCCAACACCCATGTCAAGGCCAATGTAGAAGTCCTTGCCATGTCCGTGCCACGCCCCATGCCATGCCCGTGCCATAGCATGTAGGCAGATCAGGGGTCTGATAGACCACCCCCACCTCTTGAACTCGATGCCCTCATCGAGACTGTTTTGAAGTAGTCCTCGATTTTTGCATCGAACTGCCACAAGTCTTTTGCCTTCACCCAAATAGCATCTTCAACAGCCTGCCCCTTCGAGTGAATCAGGAACTCCGTCTTGGTGTTCTTCTTTCCATGCCCCACAATCCTGTGATCCAGAATTTCTTCAATGTCTGCATCAAACTGTGTTGGAATAGAAGGAGGAGCCCTCTTGTTCATGTTCCTTTCCGGATCCTCATCTGCAAAATAAGGTTTAAGAAAGCTAACATGGAAGGTTGGATGAATTTTTAACCTTTCTGGCAGCTTCAATCTGTAAGCTACTTCCCCCACTTTCTTCATGACTTCAAACAGACCATCGTACTTAGGGATCAGTCCCCTATGCCTTGTCTTGCTTGAAATCTGCTTCCAGATTTGTGGAGTTAGCTTCAACAGAACTTGGTCACCCACTTGAAATTCTAATGGGCGCCTGTGTTGGTCAGCATATTTCTTCATGTGCCGCTGAGCCTTGCGCAAGCTGTCTTGAGCCTCAGAAAACATTTCAAGCCTGTCCCTTGCAACCCTGTATGCTGCTGGACATTTCCCATGAGACCTGTTCTTTGCGACATCTAATGGTGTCATAGGCTGTCTGCCTAAGACAATCTCAAACGGACTCATCTCCGTTGCTGAAGACTTATGCAAGTTATAGCAAAATTGGGCTATATCAAGTAAACTTACCCAATTCCTTTGACTTGCAGTCACAAAATGCCTCAAGTATTCCTCCAACAAGTGGTTAATCCTTTCCGTCTGTCCATCCGTCTGTGGGTGATTTGCAGTAGAGAACTTCAACTCGGTTCCCGTCATATTGAACAATGTTGTCCAAAACCTGCCTGTGAACCTAGTGTCTCTATCACTCACAATGTCAGCCGGAACACCAAAATACTTAACAACATTTTGATAAAACAACTCAGCAGCAACCTCAGATGAGCATAAGTTAGGTGCAGCAACAATACAACATACTTTGAGAATCTGTCTACTACAACCATAACTGATGTCTTATTCTCAACTTTGGGAAAACCAGAAATGAAATCCATGCTTACCGACAACCATGGCCTTTCGGGAATAGGCAGGGGCTGCAACAATCCTGCCTCCTTCTTACGTTCTGTCTTGTCCACTTGACAAATGTGACAGGTTTTCACGTAAGCCTCAATGTCATCCTCCATCTTTGGCCAGAAATACACACGGGACAGCAGTGCCATCATCCGTTCCACACCTGGATGACCTGCCCAAGTAGTGTCATGCGCCTCTTTCATTATGTCTCTACGCAGTCCACTACCATTTGGCACCACGATTCTCCCCCCCTTAAAATGGAGCAGATCGTCCTCGATCCAGTACCGTCTCATAGTCCCATCTTGGACTTGACCCATCCACTTCACATAGAGTGGGTCATTCAATGCAGCCAACTTGATCCTGTCAACAAAGTCAGATTCAAGTTTCGAAATTGAATATACTGCAGCAAATACCTCTTTTCTGCTCAATGCGTCTGCCACTTGGTTATGCTTTCCCGGCTTATGTTCCCACATGAAATCATATTCTGCCAGAAACTCTTGCCAGCGAGCCTGTTTCGGACTTAACTTTTTCTGAGTTTTGAAAAAGTGTTTTCCACATTATCAGTCCGCACAACAAACTTTGTTCCCAGCAAGTACACCCGCCAAGTCTGCAAACAGTGCACAACAACAACCATCTCTTTCTCATGAGTAGAGTATCGTTGCTCAGCATCATTCAACTTTCTGCTTTCAAAGGCCACAGGATGGCCTTCCTGCACCAACACGCCCCCAACAGCCTTGTCCGACGCGTCAGTATGCACTTCAAATGGCAACTCAAAATCAGGCAGCCTTAGTACCGGTTCAGATGCAATAGCTTCTTTCAACCCTTGAAAAGCTTCTTCACACCGCACCGACCATACCCATTTGACATCCTTTTTCAGTAAGTCTATCAACGCTACTGCCCTCCTAGAGTACCCAGCAATAAACTTCCGGTAATAGTTAGCCAGCCCAAGGAACGATCTCAAATCCTTCACTGTTGAAGGTGCCTGCCACTCAGCTATGGCCTGCACTTTCTTAGGATCCATCCGAACCTGCTTTTCGCTAACCAAATGCCCCAAAAACTTTATTTCCTTTTGAGCGAATTCACACTTTTCTATTTTAATAATAAGCGTGTATTCTCTCAATTTCGTTAAGACCATACTTAGGTGTTGCACATGCTCCTCTAACGTTCTACTATAAATAACTATGTCATCTAAGTAAACAACAACAAAGTCATCGAGATACTCAAACAACACATTATTCATTAAATTGCAGAAAGTTGCCAGAGCGTTTGTCAAGCCAAAAGGCATTACAAGGAATTCATATGAGCCATATCTAGTTACACAAATAGTCTTAGGCTCATCCCCTTCTGCTATTCTAACCTGCCAGTAACCCGACCTTAGATCCAGTTTTGTGAACCAGCTTGCCTTGCTCAACCTGTCCATCAGATCTTGCACCAACAGAACTGGATACTTGTTCTTCACAGTTACCTTGTTCAGCGCCCTGTAGTCCACACACATCCTTAAGGATCCATCCTGTTTCTTTTGAAATAAAACAGGAGCACCATAAGGAGCCTTAGATGGCTGAATCAACCTAGCATCTAGCAATTCATTCAACTGTCTTCTCAATTCAGCCAGCTCTTTAGGGGCCATCCGATAAGGAGCTTGGGCCGGAGGCGTTGAACCCGGCAGTAACTCTATCTTGTGGTCAATATCCCTCCTTGGTGGCAGGGTCTTTGGCAATTCAGGCGGCATTACGTCTGCAAACTGTTTTAGCACACCTGCTACACAGTCAGGCACTTTAACCTGCACATCAGGTTTTACTTCGACCAAGGCGGCCAGAAAGGTCTCATCACCCTTTCTCAACCCTTTGTCGACAATAATGGTAGATAACATCGGGGTCTTGTACTTAGCAACCTTCTCGGCTTCACCATATGGGTGCACAGCCTTCACAAAGCTTGGACTGGTCTCATCCATGATCATGACACCATCCAAGTGAGGAAACGGAACAAACTTATATTTCCTCAGAAAATCAATTCCAAGTATGACTTCAAAGTCTCCGAGCGGCATCACCATCAGATTATGCTTGCCCTTCCAGCAACCAGTCAGCATATCTACATCATAGGCCATGCCTTTAATAGCCTGCGCCTTTGAACTGACCGTCTGGACATAGGATGGACATTTCTTCAATTTCAGTCCAATCCTATCAGAAATCTTGACATCCACAAAAGTGTGTGTGGCCCCAGTATCAACCATGGCCACAGTAGGCTTCCCGTTCACCATCATCTCAATATGAATCAGTGAGGCATGAGGGTTACCTGATTTGGAAGTCTCCCCGACTGCGTTAATCAGACTGATCTGATTTAAGGACAGTCCCAAGGGATTGGCAAGTGCAGCAACCACTTGCCCCTCATCCTCACTGGAATTCACATTTCCAGCAAGTATAGCATTCACCCTCTCACGATTTGGGCAATGCTTGACCAAGTGAGGGCCACCATAAGTCCAACAACCTTTGTCTTTGCTCTTGGTCTTATTGTTGTTGCCTTCCCTCATTGGCGCCTTGCCCTTGTCAGCAGCATCTTTCCGGTGTTCCTTCTTCCCTTCCCTTTTCTTCTCAAACTTTTTCTTAGTTTTCGAAGTAGAGGGCTCGTCAGAAGTAGGCCGGATTGAGCAATAGTCCACCAAGGAATCTGCCGCAGCAATGGTGGTGGGCAGATCCTTGACATTCTGCCTTCTAAGTTCGTTCTGGGCCCAGCCTTGCATGCCTGAGATGAAATTATGAAGCTTGTACTCATCGGACATGTTCTGGACGTCCAGCATCAAGGAAAAACTCCTTGATATAGTCCCGAATAGTCCCACTTTGCCGCAGCCTTTTCAATCGGTCCCTAGCAATCCATGACACATTGCTAGGGAGGAACTGGTCCCTCATTTCCTTTTTCATCTTCTCCCATGTATCAATACGTGGTCTGTTAGCACTTTCATCATCTGCATTTCGTGTCCTCCACCAAAGTTTGGCATCACCTGTCAAGTACGTGGTGGTGATGTTTACTTTGTCGTTTTCCAGCACTCTTGCAGTAGAAAAGTACTGCTCCATGTCCCAAAGGAAATTCTCCAGTTCTTTGGCACTCCTAGCCCCGCCAAAAGGCTTTGGCTCTGGGATTTTCAACTTAGAGTGTTCCCCACGAATTGGCCCGGACGCAGCGACTGCCAGACGCAGCACTGCAATTTCTGAACGAAGTTCCTCATTCTCCTTCGCTAGAGTCTCTGATTGCAGCGACAGACTTTCACGAAAATTGATAATTTCTGCCATGTATTCGTCCTTCTCGGCAGTATATACAGCAAACTCAGACCGAAATCTTTCGTATTCAGTCTTAATGCCCAGAATCTGTGTCAACAGATCTACCAAAGTTGGGTCATTCCAGCGCTCGTCCGTCATGCCAATGAATGCCTCGACACGCCTCAAGTGTTCACGTATTTCTGCATTTAGTCACCATCATCGTATAGCCTACGCTCTGATACCAATTGATAGCAGGGTGATCTATTTTTCACAATTTCACCACTGTTAGGTAGCCTACACACAGTAAACTTCAGCCTCACAAACACAACACTGCACTGTCTAACACTTAGACTGTTTACACGTATTTGGACAGTAACATGTATTCGAACACTTAGCCAAATTTACAGGAACAATTTCCCAACCTTTATTAACAACGTAATACAAGGAAAAGACTTCACGAAATATGTCTAAGGCAAAGAACACACTCTTCTGCCTTAGCCATATTTTCCACCCTATTTATAATTTTCTGCACATGGCAGTTACAACAAGATAAGACAGTTATAAACTGTCATGCCTACATGGCAGCCACATCAGAAATCCACAAAGTTGTTACAACAGTCATATTCCTAACAGATTAGGCCTAAATTCGAATTCAAACTAAGTCTGGCATGTGCCTAGCACATGCCCCATGCCTTAGGCGAATTTTGGCCACTGCCCCAACACTTAGAATATTTTCTGCCTTCTTCAACACTTAGAATTATTTCTGACTTCTTGCCAGCACCATGTCAACATGCCATCAGCTTTGTCTTGCCATCGTCAAGTCCCACAGCCTTGCCTTGTCAAGCCAACACATTGCCTAGCCGCGCCAAGCCTTAGCCTTGTCAAGTCGCACGCTGCCTTGCCTTGCCGATGCCACTGCCTTGTCTTTATGCCTTGTGCCCAAGTCTGCTTGGCCATCACCCCAGCATACTTGGTGGTTGTGTCTAAGCTCACTTGCACATACTCAAGTAGCTTAATACCTTGCTGCACTACCAACACTTAGCTGCACAGCCCATGCTACATTGCTTTGCCAACACCCATGTCAAGGCCAATGTAGAAGTCCTTGCCATGTCTGTGCCACGCCCCATGCCATGCCCGTGCCATAGCATGTAGGCAGATCAGGGGTCTGACACTAAGACATATATCATTATGTTTCATTTGTGTTATTGCTCCGTTACTTGCTTAGTGAATCAGGTTAGTCCATTGTTCTTCAAAGCCTAGTTTCTTGAGAATACTATTCAAGTATTCCCAAAATACTCAACTATATACTTTTCTCATGAAGTGTTTAATTACCACATTGCCACCCTTGTTAGTTTTGCTGATATCACTGATGAGTTTTTGACCTAACAGGATGTTTTTTTGAGATAATTTCCCTTTTATTAAGCCACTTTGATTTTTAGAAATAATCATGGGCAAAATACTAGAGATTATGGTGTTGAGGATTTTGGAAGACAAATTTTAGAGGCTTATGGGTCTAATATTTGAAAAGCTTCAAGGAAGATCAATCTTGTAATGACTTCAAAGGTCATATTTGGCATTCTCAACAAAATTACCATTTTGACCTTCTCAAAAGAAGCTTTGGGTAATTTCTTGTTGAGTTTAAATGTTAGATTTTGAAAACTGTAATGACCTCGAAAGTCATTTTTTGCATTTTTGACAAAATTACTATTTTACCCTTCTCGGGAGTTCCCTTGGGTCATTTTTTGTTGAGTCTAAAATTCGAATTTCGAAAACCTTGCAAAAATATTTGGTGTTTTGCTAAAGAAAGATTTTTTAATAGCTTAAAAGTTGGAAATATTGATTTTTTAGGGTCATTTTGGCTATCGAGCGTTGAAATTCAATTCTGTCGATTTCATCAGCTCCGGAATGCATGATATGGTCTGAGAGGACTCACAAAAATGAATTTGGAGTTAAAACAAAGATTTAGAAGCCAAAGTTGCATTTTCGGTTGATTTTGGATCATAGTTTGACTTTGGTCAACATTGAATGTTTGAAAGATCTAATAGGAATTCCAACAGTTCCAGTGGTTTCAGTTGATGAAACTAACACTAGAAATGGTGTCCTTTTAATTTTTAAAGCTTTCGAGGGCAATTTGGGTATTTTGAGTTTAACTAGTTTCTTTGAGGTCATATTGGGTTTTGGGCCAAGGAGTCCTCATACTCGAATTCCCATGATTCCATTGAGTCTGAAACATTATTCTGGTAGGATTCCATGTCTGATTTGTGTTCATGGGGTTCCTAACAAATCCCAAGGGTCCATTTTGATATTTCCTGTAGCTAGTTTTGCTGATATCTAGTGCAGCCACCTATGTACTCTGCGTTCGCGGGGTTACTCTCTGCGCTTGCGGTGTGTAGTGTCTCTTGACCTCCACATTTGCGGAGGTGGTCTCTGCGTTCGTGGAGTGTATGTAGTTCTTTCCCGCGTTCGTGGAGTGTTGGGCTGGTCTGGCCTCCGCATTTGCATGTGCAGATCAGCGTT
Organism: Solanum rostratum; assembly: GCA_029948455.1. Classification (NCBI taxonomy): domain Eukaryota; kingdom Viridiplantae; phylum Streptophyta; class Magnoliopsida; order Solanales; family Solanaceae; genus Solanum; species Solanum rostratum. The sequence goes on from CM057053.1 coordinate 54,402,773, forward strand.
CGCGTAGCATTAAAATGCCTAAAACAGAACAATATTTTAAAATAGCGGGTTTTGTCATTTTCCACCATTTTCAACACTCTAAGCTCGATTTTTGAGAGATTCTTCAAAGTTTTTCAAGGCATGATCATTGGGTAACGTTTTCCTAACTCATCTTTTCAATTCCCATTGATTGAATTGTATTTTCAACTTAGAAATTGGAGTTTTTAATTGAAGAAATTAAGGTTTTCTCCGGCTTTGATTTCCAACAGTAAATTGGTGATTGTGACCTCATTTTAACTCCGTTTTCAAAACGATTTTCACCGTTGTAATCGTTATTACTTGAAAAACATTTTCATTTTTTGATTTTCAGATTCTGAGCAATTTTTTTGGCATGCGATTTTTTACCATTTACCTTTTTTTCCATATTGCTTGATTTTGGTGTCATTAGATTCGTAATGTGATTGTGATGCTATATTTGACTTGATTACGGTGATTTGGAGTATCGTAGAAAAGGAAAAGGCATGGTTTTGGTTTGATCTACTAAGGAACATAGACTTCTAACATTTTGTTAAGTATGATTGATTCTTGTATTCTTCTATATGTGCCGATTTTCGGTGAAATGTTGCATGAAATGTGTTCGGATTGTACTTTTGTAGGCTTTGATCATTGGATATCCCATTGGGCATTAGTAAATGTTGAAAACTCTTTTCTTGTGAATCAAATTGTGTATTCTCGTTAATTGTGCAAATTTTGAAATTACTTGACGTTGATATTGCAAATTATGTTGTGAATACTTGAGGACTTGTGGATTATTCAGAATTGATTGTTGAGTCAAATGATGCATGTGGACTTCTTGCATATTCTTATTATCATGAATATGGTTATTGTGCTATGATTACATGCTTTGCTCGATATCCCATTGATGATAAAATGCCAAAGAGAAATGGTTCCGGCTAGAAAAGAAAAGAAAAGAAAAGAAAAGAAAAGAAAAGAAAAGAAAAGGTGAAGGAAAATGGTTCCGGCTAGAAAAGAAAAAAAAGAAAAGAAATGAAAATCCAAAGGGAAATGGTTCTGGCTAGATATGAAAGTAAATGCCGAAGGAAAATGGTTCCGGCGGATACATGATCCATGTGAGGCCTACATGGGTTTTGTTTTGATACGATCAACAATTGTGTATAGTTGGATAAACATGCATCATGATTATTTGACATTGCATCATATTGCTTATATTTCATAGCATTCACTCCATTTCATACCATTCCTTCGTTATGATGTTGTATGTGCTACGTGTTATGGATAGATCGCCTTGATCTTGTGCGTGCATAAGATGGAAATTATGAAAAGACTGTATTAAATGTTGATTGCTTGACATGGTAAATTAAGAAGACTTGATTATGTGCACACAGTGAATGCTAATGACATTGATAAATTGTTGTACTACTTGACTCTGGAATCTAGTTGTATATTCTGAGATAATGTCCTATGATATGTTATTCTGTGTGTGTATATACATATATTATTGTTGCGCTAGGACTTTTCTGAGTGGGGTGTGTATAGTTGGCAGTATGTGGTTGGTTGGACAGGAGTACTTGTGTTCTTCAGTGCTTTACTTTGGCTTAGTTTTCAGTTTCTGAGCACCGTGTTGTTTGGTGCTCACCCCTTGCTATATTTTTATAGGTTGTCAGCCTGGTACCATCTCATAGATCTTCCCAGATTACAAGATCGAGCTTTTGGATCTCTTGTGAGGTAGCTGCTTGTTTCTTTAATAGACATTCGAGGATTCAGTTTTATGTTATCTTCTATTTGAGAACTAGACATTGAGACTTGTATTATCATTTGTGTATTCTTCTTATTAGAGGCTTGTGCATGTGACACCGGTTCTGGAATAGTTGAAGTTTAGTTTCCCTTATGATATCTATTACTTTAGACTGTTTTATCTTTTGATCTTGGTATTGTTCTGGGTTGTTTGTGTCTGGATCGTACGTTTTTGTCTTAAGAGAAATAACCTCTGAATCCGGTTTTGTCATTAGGATAGGAGGGAAATCGGCAGCTCGAAGGAGAGCTTGCCCGGCTGCCAAAACTTGAAATTTCAAACTTTAAGTCTTTAAAAACTCTTTTTTAGAAAAATCCCAACTCTTTACAAGGTTTTTGTCATGATCTTGAGTTTTGGGTGTCAAAATGCAATTCCGTCAATTCCACTAGCTTCAAAATGCGGAATTTGGTCTAAGAGAACTGAAAAATCTGAATTTGGAGTAAAAAATAGAGATTTTGGACCCAAAGTTGCATTTTAAGTTGAATTTGGATCATCGTTTGACTTTGGTCAACGTTCGAAGTTAGGAAACTCAAATAGGAATTCCGACAATTTCAGTGGTTTCGGGTTGTGAAACTAACATTGAAAATGGTCTCGTTGTAATTTTTAAAGTTTTCGCGGGTAGTTTGGATATATTGAGTTTTAACTAGTTTCTTTGAGTTTTATCAAGTTACGGGCCAAGGAGGCCTCAAACTCGATTTTCAATGGTTTCACTGAGTTTGGGATGTCATTTTTACTAGGGATGGAAACCTGCTTTGTGTTTGCAGGGTTTTGAATCAACCACGAGGGTCTGTCCCGTGTGTGCAATAGCTGATTAGACTGCAATCTGGTGTAGTCACTTTAATGTTCCACGTTCACAGAGTTGTTTTCCACGTTCGCAAAGGATTATCCTCTTTGACCTTCATGTTCGCGGAGGATGTCTCCGCGTTTGCGGAGTGTTAGGTTGTCTGGCCTCCGCGTTGGGAGACACTCTGTGTTCCCATAGTGCATGTGATGCCTGAAATAGTGTGTTTAATTAAAATGTCGGGTTTCATTATTTTTCACCATTTTAAACATTCTAAGCTCGATTTTGGAGAGACTTTTCAAGGATTTTCAAGTCAAGACTTTTGGGTAACGTATTTCTAACTTATATCTTCAATATTTATTGATTAATTCATGATTTTAACATCAAAATTTGAGTTTTGAATTAGAAAATTTGAGGTTTTCATGAACATTGGTTCTTGATAAAAAGATGATGAATTGGAGCTCATTTCAAGCTCTTTTTTGAAACGGTTTTCACCATTAGATTACTTTTTACTTGGGAAACATTTTCATGTAAAAGTTTTCAGATTTGGGGAAACTTTTTCAGTATGAGATTTTTTGAACATTTTGCCATTTTCTCCCAAATTGCTTCATTTTGGTGTCATTCGTTTTGTAATGTGGTTTTGATTCTATATTTGACTACATTGTGGTGATTTGGAGTATTATAGAAAGGGAAAATGCATGGATTTGACTTGATTGAGACTTCAATTAAGGCAAGTAGGCTTCTAACCTTTTGTTAAGTATGATTGAACCTTGTATTCTCCTATATGCGTGGATTTGGATGAATTGTGGCATGAGATGGATCAAAATTATACTATTATAGGCTTTGATCATGGGATTTCAGATTGGGTAATTGTAAGTGTTGTGAATCCTTGACTTGTGTGATAATTGTAATTTTTTTATACTTGTGACCTTATGGATTATTTGATAATGATATTGAGGTTGTATACTTGTGATGATATTGAAATTGTGATGATATTGTAATTTTGATGATATCAAGATTGTGTGCATTGCATTTACTGTTACTTGTGCATTGATACTTGTGATGACTATAGCCGAGAGATGTGCAAGGTAACATGTGTATTGGTGGCTCAGGTTTCTATTGATCGATTATTAGCCGAGATTTTTGTCAGCATGCTGAGGTAATATTTTGGCAGACAATATGGCCGAGGTTTCTTCAGATCGTGTTAGCATTGGCCGAGGTTTACCGCCAGTGTTCATAGATACATGGTTCATGTGAGTTCCCCATGGGTTTCAGTCCTAGTTTATCAGCGAATGTGTATTGTACAACAGTCATGCATCATGATTATTTGACATTGCATCGTATTATTTACATTCCATAGCATACACTCCATTTCATATCATTCCTTTCTTGAAGTTGTTATATATGCTACTTGTGATGTGTAGAATGCTTTGAACCTTGTACATTGTTGAGATTAAGCTATTTAAAGGTTATGATATATGTCAATGACTTGAACATCATACGTCGTGAAGATCAGACTATTGGGATATTGTGCCATGACTGCTAATATTACTAATCGACTATTGTACTAATTGACTTTGGGAATCAGTTGAATATTTTGAGATATTATTCCATAATATGTATATATATAAATATTGTTATTGTGCTGACATTTTCTGAGAGCAGGTGTGTAGTTTGGTGGTATGTGGTTGGGTGGATAAGAGTACTTGCGTTCTTCATTGCTTTACTTCAGGTTTAGTTTCCAATTGTTGAGTACCATGTTGTTTGGTACTCACCCCTTACTATATTTTTTGTAGGTTGTGAGCCTGATCCCTCTTGATAGATTTTCCTATGTCAAGATCGAGCTTCTGGATTTCTTGAGAGGCAGTTGCTTATCTTTTTGGTAGACCCTTGAGAATTCTTTATTATGTTTTGTTTTATTTCAGGATTGGACTTTGAGACTTGTAACTTCTTTAGAATGTTATTAATAGAGGCTTGTACGCATGAAACCAGTTTTAGAATGGTTTTAGTTTAGTTTCCTTATGCTTACCTACTATTTTAGACTGTTCTATCTTCCACTTTTATTATTATATTAGACAGTTCAGGTTTAGGCTGACTCTCCTTGGTGGGATAGATGAGTGTCATCACACCCAAATTTTGGGTTGTGACAATTTGGTATCAAAGTCCAGGTTCATAGGTTTCACATGTGTATAAGCCCTGTCTAGTAGAGTCTTGAAAATCAGTGCAAAGACATCTGTCACTTATCCTTGAGAGGCTATGAAGACTGTTAGGAAATTCTCTCTTACTTCTTTCTGTGAGGGTTCTTGTTTAAGTGTTGAGTGATCATGTGTCCTTTTGATAGATGGCGAGGACTAGATCAACAACATCTATTGGACGATGGAAGGAAGTTCCTGAGATTACTACTGAGACCCCAACTAGGGGTAGAGGCTGAGGCATGGGCCCAGGCCGAAGAGCAACACCAACTAGAGACTATTAGCATGGTATCTCCCTTGAGCCAACTATAGAGTCTAGAGAGGAGCAGTTTCCTCCTAAATATGTTGCAATACCATTTCTATATGATACACTTTTGAGGGTTTTGAGTGTGCTTGAGGCTATGGGGTATCTCGACACAAGTGAATGTTCAACTTCTGGATCAGCAGGAAGCTCTTGAGACCTCGGTACAGGGAGGGCAGCCACAAGCAATACCTATTGTTGAGGTTCCTCCAGCACCTACTGTTGAAGTTCCTCTAGCAATAGTCTTGACTGATGAGAACAGTGTAGATATAAGAGATTCAGGAAGATTGACCCATCTTAGTTTCAGGGTGGGAAGACTAGGGATTCATAATTGTAGAGAGCTACTTGAGACTATTGGGCTAGCAATGACTCATGGTGTTTGGTATGTTACTCTCTAGCTCCATGGATCAGTTAGGGAGTGGTGGAGGACTTATTTCGAGTCTCTTTTGGTTGGGTCTCCTCTGATGACTTGGGAGACATTCTCCAGTGCTTTCTATGATAGATTCATGCCTTGGAGTGTCAGGGAGGACAGTTGTCTAAGATTTGAGAGTCTGAGGTTGGGTACTATGTTAGTTTCAGAGGATGAGATTCATTTATGCCAGTTAGCTCGACATGCTACCACCATCCTTCCCTTTGAGTCAAAAAGAGTTTGTCAATTTATGAGGGGGTTAATGTATTCTATCAAGAAGTCAGTGTTCAGGGTGTCTAAAGATGGAGCCACATTTCAGTCGGTGGTTAGTACCACCAAGAAGGCAAAGCTCATGGAGCGAGATGAGTTTGGGGACCCCAAAAGGGTCCGTACGTCTGGTCAGTTCTCAGGTGCCTCATCTGGAGGCAGAGGTATGGCTAAAGAAGGCGGAGCATTTTAGCGCTGTGGGGTTTATGCAGCACCATCAACATCTAAGGAAGGACGGGATCCTCGTTATTCTTACAGTTAGGGTCAAAGTTCCTCTAGTTCACAGTTGAGGCTTGTAGGTTGAAGTGGATATAGTATTCCTCATGTTATTTTACAGCAGTCGTCCACCTCTAGATCATGTTTTTGGTGGGGGTCTCTAGACCATCTGGTTTAGCAGTGTCCCATGCAAACTCATACTAGACCCCATCGCTTATACACCACAACACCAGTCAGAGGTCCGACACCATCAGCTTGGTATATAACTCCACAGACTTGGGGATAGGGTATAGGTCATAGCTATAGAGGTGGATGCAGTAGAGGTAGAGGAGCAAGTGATACCCCCACACATTCTAGTGGTAGAGGGGCATCTTCCATTAGTGGCAATTGGGGAGGTCCATATTCTGCTTTACCAGGTAGACCCGAGGCTGAGGCCTCTGATACTGTTATCACAATTATTGTTTTGATTTTCCATCACTTTGCATCTGTGTTATTTGATCCTGGCTCCACTTATTCATATATGTCTGCATATTTCTTATCGGGGTTTATTTTCTATGTGATAGTATGTCTGTGCTTGTTTATGTTTCGACTCTAATAGGTGAGCCTTTATTAGTAGATAAGGTGTACCGATCTTCTCTTGTGACTCTGGTAGGTTATAAGACTTGGGTGAACATGATTATACTAGATGTGGTAGATTTTGAAGTTATTTTGGGTATAATTGGCTATCGCCGTATCGTGCTATTCTTGACTGTTGTGCCAAGACTGTGACCTTAGTCATGCTAAGTAGACCAAGGATAGAGTGGACAGGTTCGAGGGCTTCTTATCCTAGTAAGTTTATTTGCCCAAAAGTTGATTCATAGAGGGTGTTTGGCTTATTTGGTATTTATTTGTGATACTATTGCTAAGCCACCTTTCATGGATTCTATTCCTATGGTTTGTGAGTTTCCAGATGTATTTCCTAATGATCTACCGAGAGTCCCCCGACAGGTATATTGACTTTGTTATAGACCTTGAGCTAGGATCTAAGCCTATTTCTATCACTCCATATTGTATGAATCCAGCTGAGTTGAAGGAGCTAAAAGAGAAACTCCAAAATTTATTGAGCAAGGGGTTTATTCGCCCTAGTGTTTCACCTTGGGGTGCCCTGGTCTTATTTGTGAAGAAAAATGATGGTTTCATGAGGATGTGTATCCATTATCGGTGATTAAACAAGGTGACTATTAAGAATAAGTACCCACTTCCTCGTATTGATGATTTGTTTGATCAACTTCAGGGAGCAGCATTGTTCTCTTAGGTTGATTCGAGATATAGGTACCATAAACTACGAATTCAACCTTCAAGTATTCCTAAGACAACCTTTCAGACCAGGTATAACCATTATGAGTATCTTGTCAGTTTGGTTGACCAATGCTCCTACAACATTTATGGAGTTGATGAATGGGGTATTCCAACCGTATTTGCATTCATTTGTGATAGTATTCATTGATGACATCTTGGTTTGTTTTGAGACCAAAGAGGATCATGTGAAACACCTGAGGATTGTGCTCCAGAGGCTTAGGGAGGAGAAGCTTTATGCAAAATTCTCCAAGTGTGAGTTTTGGTTGAGTTCCAGAGCATTCTTGGGCATGTGGTGTCTAAGTAGGGTATCTGGGTTGATCCAATGAAGATTGATGCCGTTTAGGGTTGGACTGGGCCTACCTTAGCTACAGATATTCACAACGTTGTGGGTTTAGTTGGATATTATCATCGTTTTGTGCAAGTTTCTCTACTTTTGTAGCTCCACCGACTAGGCCCACTCAGAAAATGTTATATTTCATTGGTCCAATGAGTGTGAAGAGAGCTTCCAAAAGCTAAAGTTATTGTTGACTACTGCTCCTATCCCGACCTTGTCAGAGGAAGGTGTTGATTTCACTTGTGATGCTTCAGGAGTGGGGTTAGGTGGAGTGTTGATGCGGAGAAGGAAGGTGATTGTCTATGCTTCAAGGTAATTGAAGGCCCATGAGAAGAATTATCCCACTCATGATTTGGAGTTGGCGATAGTAGTTTTTGTGTTGAAGTTGTGGAATCACTATCAGTATGGAGTCCATTGTGAGATCTTTACTGACCATCACAACTTATAAGATATTTTCAGCCAACGAGATATGAATTTAAGGTAAAGAAGATGGATTGAGCTCCTAGAAGACTATGATGTGACTATTCTCTATCATCTCGGGAAAGCCAACGTTGTAGCTGATGCATTAAGTAGGAAGGCTTCCAGCATGAGGAGTCTTGCTGCTATCCGAGTGGAGGAGCGGCCCTTGGCTAGAGATATTTAGAGATTGACCAATGGGTTGGTGAGGTTACAACTTTTGAATAGGGGTGGAATGCTTATTTCATAGGGGCCCACTCATCCTTGATAGATTAGATTCGTGAGAGGCAGTTTGAAGATGAGAAGTTGTGTATCATTCGAGACAAGGTGGGTAGAGCTGAAGCTAAGGAAGTGGTACTTGATTCTTTTGGTGTTTTGAGGATCAAGAGTCGCATTTGTTTGTCCAAGGTGGGCGATTTGATCAGATTGATACTTGAGAAGGCTCATTGCACCAGGTATTCCATTCATCCAAGATCAACAAAGATGTATCATGACTTGAGCCAGCATTACTGGTGGTGTGGCATGAAGAAGGATATATCGAAGTTTGTGGCTAGGCGTTTGACATGCCAGTAGGTCAAATGTGAGCATCTGAGACCATGTGGTGAGTTACAAAGGATGTCCATTATTGAGTAAAAGTGGGAACACATTCCTATAGATTTTGTGGTAGGTTTGCCTTCTACAGTTGGTGGCTTTGATTCTATATGGGTGGTGGTGGATCGATTGACTAAGTCTGCCTGTTTCATTTCGGTCAAGGTGAGGTACACATCAGAGAGGTTGACTCAGCTCCACATTAGCCAGATTGTAAGGCTTCGTAGAGTTCTTATCTCCATTATGTCAGACCATGGTTTATTATTTACATCCTACTTCTGGAGAGACTTATAGCATGGTTTGGGTACCCATTTAGATATAAGTACAACTTTTCACCCTCAAACTGATGGGCAGTCTGAGAGGACCATTCAAGTGTTAGAGGATATGTTACGAGCATATGTCATTGATTTTGGTGCCAGATGGAATTAGCACTTAGCCTTGGTGGAGTTTTATCACCATAACAATTACCATTCCAGCATTCAAATGGCCCCTTTTGAGGCTTTGTACAATCGGAGGTGTAGATCATCTATTGGATGGTTTGACTCAGTAGCGGTGGAGAGCATGGGTACATATGTTGAGAGAGGACCTAGAGCGGGTGTGGTTGATTCAAAGTAGGTTAGTGGTAGCTCAGATTTGCCAAAAGAGCTATGCTGATAGGCGGATTCGACCTTTGGTATTCATGGTTGGTGACAGGGTATGGTTAAAGGTCTCACCCTTGAAGGGTGTTATAAGGTTCGGGAAGAAGGGCAAGATTACCCGAGGTATATTGGTCCTTTTGAGATTCTAGACAGAGTGGGAGAGATGACCTACAGACTTTCCCTGCCACCCAAGCTATCTTCAGTCCGTTATATGTTTTATGTCTCTATGTTACGATTTTATATTTCGAATGAGTATCATGTGATCTCCATTGATTAAGTTGAGTTAAGCCCAAATTTGACTGATGAGCAGCCGGTGGCCATTTTGGACAAGCAGGTGCGAAGTTGAGAACTAAGGAAATAGCTTCGGTAAAGGTCAGTGGTGCCATAGGCCCGTGGGTATGTGGGAGATAGAGGCCGATATGCTTGCCTGATACCCTATGCGTTTTAAGCCTTCAGGCATGTTCCTCACTCTCATGTTCAGGATGAACATTATTTTTAGTAGTGGAAGATGTAATGACCTCGAAGGTCATTTTTAGCATTCTCGACAAATTTACCATTTTGCCCTTTCCGAAAGTTGCTTCAGGTCATTTCTGGTTGAGTCTAAAAGTCGAATTTTGAAAACCTTGTAAAAAGGTATGATTTTTCTAAAAAAGAGTTTTTAAAGGCTTAAAGTTTGAAATTTTGAGTTTTGTGGTCATCTTGAGTTTTGGGTGTCAACACAATTCTGTTAATCCCATCAACTTTGGAATGCAAAATTTGGTCTAGGAGAACTGACGAACAAAATTTGGAGTTATAATGAAGATTTTGGACCCAAAGTTGTATTATTAGTTGAATTTGAATCATAGTTTGACTTTGGTGAACATTCAAAAGCTCAAATCAGAATTTCGATAGTTCCAGTGGTTCTAGGTGGTGAAACTAACGCTAGGAATGGTATTATTGTAATTTTTTGAGTTCATAGGGTAGTTTGGGTATTTTGAGTTTTAACTAGTTTCTTTGAGATCTATTGAGTTTTTGGCCGAGGAGGCATCAAACTCAAATTTCAATGGTTCCATTGAGTCCAGGACACATTTCTAGTAGGATTGCATATAGAGTTTGTATTCGTAGGGTTCTGAACAAACCCCGAGGGCCCTTCCCATGTGTGCAATAGCTGATTTGGACTACAAACTAGTGGAGTCACTTTAACGCTCCGTATTCATGGAGTTGTTCTTTGCGTTCATGGAGGGTTATACTCCTTGACCTCCGCATTCGCAGAGAAGGTCTCCGCGTTCATAGAGTGTTAGGCTATTTGACCTCCGTGTTTGTAGCAGACCCTCCGCGTTCGTGGAGTGCATTTGATGCCTGAAACAATGTGTTTAATTAAAATGTCAGGTTTCATCATTTTTTTTTTATCATTTTTAACATTCTAAGCTCGGTTCTGGGGAGAGTTTTCAAGGATTTTCAAGACAAGGCGTTTGGGTAACGTATTTCTAACTTTTATCTTTAATTTCCATTGATTAATTCATGATTTTGACGTCAAATTTTCGGTTTTGAACTGGAAATTTGAGGTTTTCATGGACATTGGTTCTTGATAGGAAAGTGATAAATTGGAGCTCATTTCAAGCCCTTTTCGAAATGGTTTTCACAGTAGATTCCTTATTACTTAGGGAACATTTTCATGTAAAAAATTTCAGATTTCGGAAACCGTGTGATATGAGATTTTTGGACCATTTTGTCTTTTTCACCCGAATTTCTTGATTTTGGTGTCATTAGTTTCGTAATGTGATTGTGATTTTATATTTCACTAGATTGTGGTGATTAAGAGTATTATAGAAGGGGAAAAGACTTGTATTCCATCAGGGCCTACAGAGCTGTTGGGATTAATAGAGAAAATAATGCCAGTCACTTCGTTAAGCTCTAGGGTGGTATCTAACATAAGGTTATCTTCCTCCATGATGCAACAGATTCTTGAGCAGATAAATCTCATAGAAGCTCACATCTCCATTCACTATAGCTTTATTATTTTCTAGCCGGTTATCATGATTATCCTATATTCTTCTGATATTCAACTTCCTTCTTTGTCTTTAATATTAGTGTAGAAGTAGGCAGCGTTGGCATCTCTTTCGTTGAACTATCTGACTCTTGTTTTTTTTGTATAAAACATAATTTTGAATTTTATGTTATCTGGTGAAAATAGCTTGTACTTGGAGAGTTCACATATGTTCTCTAGAGTATTATCAATAATTCTTCTATAATTTTCTGATCAAGTTTTTCAGTCACTTAGGATTTTCATAGATGTCCCCAAACGTATCTCTGGACCATGCATTGAGAGTCCTGGTTGTGTTTTCAGTTTTTTGTTGAATAATATAAAAGGGGTTTCCATGGATGGTGATATCCCAACTATTCCGAATCGTCTATAGAAACATATAAAGGATAATAGGCCTAAAATTCAGATATATGAGGTATGCGATTCCTTGAGTGTTATCCTGCATTAGATCTACCAGGAGAGGGGCATGATATGAGCATGCTGTAGAGAGGTGGATAACTGAAGTATTGTTAAGTTTATTGAACCAAGTACCATAATAGAGAAGCCTATCGTGTTTCTTCCAAATGTTGTGGGAAGAATACCTATTATCATACCATGCAAATTTTAGACCTATGAAACCAACATCTTGTATCCCAAACTCCATGCTTTCCTCTACTCCATGAGGTCAACCTCCTTCCTTTTCCTCTCTGGTAGTAATAACATTGAATTCATAATGCATCCCAAGGATCATGAATGTTGGCTACTGTAGTTATCGATCAACCCCACAATTATCTTCTCAGGTCTTCTAAGCATTTTGGATAAATTCCAGAAAGATTGAAAGATGGGCAGGTGTTATGATCCACTTTAATATATGCACACTTTGTTCCTGGTCTTGGATGAATGGTAACATTGATGTCGTTAGTCCGCATGAGCCAAATGTTGTTTAAGCAACTGTAGAAGACCTGGTTCATGCCTATCTTATTTTTTAAATTTGTCAATGTTACTATTTTCCACCATAGATTCTTGAAGGCAGACAAGATGAAGATGATATTAGTGTTCAAGAGTTTGGTATCTCTCCAGAGATCCTTTTGATCATATACCTCTGATATTCTAGGACATGATCTTAACCATTGGAAACAGTAAAACTGGGCTTGGAGGTTATGAGTTCATCAAAATTGGAGGTTCCCATATCTTCTCCCTAGTATTCCTTAAGCATCTCACGGGGCAGCCTGGAATTATTTCCTTTGATAATAGCCTGATCCCTTATTGATGCATTTTTCTTGCTACTGATATTGTACTTTGAGTTTTACACTTACAGGTTTATAGTACACTAAGAATATGGAGTCCAATGTGGATTTTCACACACAAGATTAGGTAAAGAGGTTGTCTTATGAGATTGAACTAATGATGCAGAATATTGAAAACTCAAAGTTATATGCTGGAATGCGCTTAGATCTCAAACCGAATGAATCTTCTCAACAACACTTGTTTCGCGTTTTGGGCTCCCATTCACATGTTCAGGTGGTAATCTTTGCTTTGGGAAGCATCGAATACAGTTTTCATTTGCAGTTTCAGCTTGTCATTATTCTCCTACTAAAACGAGATTTTTCCAATTGGATTGGCAATATATAGACATATGATCCTGCTATGTCGCAAGCTGATATCATAGTTTACAAGAAACTAGGTCTTGAGCTCTTGACCATTAAATGAAAATTGCAAGAGGCTAGTCCAGTGACCGACATTGTTCTACATTCCCTATCCTTATCATTTTCTTATGGGCAACCTGCTGAGAGCAAACTGGTCTTCTTCTTGTATGAACCAATTTGTTCTGTTGACAAACTCATTTAAGAATGTGTAGCCCGTTATTGTTCCAGAGATGTTTAACAAAGAAACAATTCAACGTCTAGAGAGAATTCTCCTTTCACAACAAAGTTCGAAATAAAACATAGCTTTGACATGATGTATACTCAAGTGTTCGCAAGATTTGCTTGGCATTTCTTTGACGTGGATCCCAACGTTGACATGGAAACTTGGCAACCTGGTAGTGTACTTCTTTCTATCTTGATTGAAGTTTGTTGGTTGCTCTTACGACACTCGCACTAATCATGTGTTTTTATTTTCAGAGACTGAATATATAGCATGTCGCAAAAGAGACAAATCTTGGTTGGATATGCAAAGGTATATACTTCCAATCAGTACGTATATTTGTGCATTTGAATATTTAATGTTTAAAAGTTGTTTGGTAACTGATTAGAATGTGAGTTGGAAAATATGCAAAGTAATTTTATCTAGTATGAAAAGGGCCCAATGGTTTGGTGAATATCGTTTTTAATTTTTTTAAACAAAATACTAAATTTTGAAAAGTTTTCAGTCTGTAATTTCTGATATGCTTGTACATTGTAGGTACAAAGTTTTCAAGTGTGTCATCTTTTTGTTTTTCTAAAAAAAATTGATAACTATTTTCTAATATTGAATCATCAATCATTACCTTTTCATTAGAATATCTGAACGCTTGTATTTTGCAAAAAATGAATCCCCATTCTTTGCATCTATTAGCTTATTTGTTGTAAAGGTTTAAGAAGGTACAAAGTTTGTAATTTCTGATATGCTTGTACATTGTATATGACGAACTGGCCTAGTTTTAAAATATACAATAGGGTAAAAATAGGATTAGAAATAGTTGATTGTGTGTATATAGGATGTAGTACAAATAGTAAATCATATCAAATTTTGGTTTATAAATTGAAAAATTCTAATCTTCACACTAATAAGGTAATAAATCAGATAATGATGAATCTTTCGAAATCATAATCATATCATATCATCATATATTACTAAAAATAGGAACAAAAAAAGTTGAAATCTGAAATATCAAAATAACGCTATAAAATTAAATTATTACAATAATACCATTAATATAATATCATTAATATATATATATTATTACTTATTATGGAAGAATTAATAATTTCAGTTAATTCTAAAAAAAAATCTTCACCTAATGTCAGAAAATTGACATAACATCTACAACACTCAAATTGAGTCATCCTACTTTAATGCTTTCTGAAAATGTTAAAATGACTAAAAATTGATTTCTTTCAGAAGGCATGCTACATAAACGTACGACAAGAATATAAGAAGGCATGGTGAAATTTATGAGCTATTAACTATGGTCAGGTATATAAATTTTTTAGTTAATGCATGTAGTTATTTTAATCACTAAATAATCTTTGTTTTATTTCCTATGGTGGTAACTTATTTTTACATTCTTCAATTATATCAGTATAAGATAAAATATTCTTAGTTATTACAGATTAAATGTATTTTTCATCTTTTACATAATATTTTTTTGGACAATCTTTTTATATTCTCTAAAGCATCATATCATATCATCATCATATATTTTTAAAAGTGGGATGCTTCAAAGTGTAAAATTGAATTACCATTTTATCCGCTACATTAAATTAAAATATTATAAAGTATCTAATTAGTTATAAAATATCATATTAAATTTGTTAGTTACTTTTGAAGTCGAAAATAGAATGCTTAGAGAATTTATTAGATGACTTCTGAAGTGTAAATCAAATTGTCATAATATTTGTCCCAATTCAATACTAAAATCAAATTGTCATAATATTTAATAATGCCTTCCATGCTAGCATTGGTATGACACTGTTTGAGGCTTTGTATGGTAGGAGATGCAGATCACTGATGGGGTGGTTTGGGTTGGGAGAGATGCCTTTAATTGGCCCGGATTTAGAATTGGAGGCTATGGAGACGGTGAAGTTGATTAGAGAAAGGTTGAAGATGGCCCAAAGTTTCCAAAAGTCCTATTCGGATGTTAAGAAGTGGGACCTTGAGTTTCATTTTGGTGATTGGGTGTATGTGAAGGTTTCACCTATGAAGGGCATGATGCGTTTTGGCAAGAAGATCAAGCTAAGTCCCTGGTATATCTAGGCCCTGGTGAGTTTGTTGAGCGAATTGGAAATGTGGCTTATAGGTTGGAGTTGCCTACGGATTTGAGCTCCAGTCACCCGGTCTTCCATGTGTCTATGTTGAGAAAGTTGGTTGGTGATCCTAGTTCTATTGTGGCTTTGGAAGGTGTTGAGGTTGAGGAGAACTTGTCTTACGAGGAAGTTCTCATGGAGATCTTGGATAGCAAGTGAAGCGGCTTTTTAATAAAGATGTGGATTCGGTGAAGATGCTTTGGAGAAATAAACATATGAAGGGTGCTACATGTGAGGCGGAGTTGGACATGATGAAATGATATCCCCATCTTTTCCAATCTACTCAAGCCTAAGGTATTAGGTTCTTTCTTTTTCTTGTAGTCCTAATTCTTTCACACTTGAGTTTCATGATATGACAAGCATACATATGCACCAAAATGATTTTTGTGATGTTTTGAATTATTTGAATATGTTTGAATATGAATTATAATGACTTTATGATTTTCAAGTGATGAAAATTCATATTGGGACTTGATGTTTCATGTTCTAAGACAAGCCCTTCAAGCCTTGTTCTAGCACATTCGAGGATGAATGTTCCCAAAAGGCAGATGATGTAAGGACTCAGACGTTGTACGACCTCATTAGAGCTCAAAAAGTTTGGTTTCGGAATGTTGTGGACCAAGGTGACGCTCCATTGGAGCCCTCACGGTCCATGTGAGGCTATGCATATTGTGTGGGGCCTCATTAGAGTAACCCTTGGCCTTTTGTGGGATGTTGGAGCTTAATGATGGAGTCTAGGACTAAGGGATGCCACACATGGACCCCACATGGGCCGTGTAAGGCTTCACGGACCGTGTGGAGGGCCGTGTGGTAGCCTTAGTCATGAAATTCCATAGTTTTTGGACCAAGTATAGTAGGACACCAAGTATACGGTCCGTATGGGGTGGTACGACCTTTATACCTCCCCGTATGGCTTACAGAGTGAAATTTTTCTAAGTGAATCACCATCTCAGAACTTGTCGAAGAAACAATTTCTCAGTGGAGGAGTACGGCCAAGTGTACGTATTGTGTGGCTTGGTACAGTCTATACCACCCTCCGTATGGGTGCCTACATTAAAAAATTTTAAGTATGGGATTACCATGTCGAACCTTCGTCAAGTGAAATTTTTCAAGTGTTGGATCACGGACATGTATACGATCCGTATAGCATGTCACGGACCGTATAGTCCTCCATGAAACGAAATATTTAATTTTTCAACTCGTTTTATTAAAGGCGTGTTCATAATTATGGTTTATCCTAAGGGTCTTTTGTGACCTTTTATGCTATCTTTGGACTTTCAAATGACCTATAATTTATTCCTCCATTCAAATTCATTCCTCACACTTAGAATAATTTTGAACCCTCTTAAGAACTCTCTCTCAAAGGACTCTTGTAAATTTAAGCTTGGGAATCAAGGGAAGGCTCATTCTTCTTCAAATTTCTTCTTGAAACTTCTTCATTAGCTAGGGTATGTGGGATTGATTCTTGGTGCATTTCCACCGAGAAGACCCAAAACTTTTTTCAATTTTCATGAAATTTTGGTTAATTTAAATATGGGATTTCAATATTATTGTTTATTAAATTCAATTGATGTATGTGCTATGTTTATTTATTGATTTTAAAGTGATTTAAGCCCTAATATGAAGAATTGCATTGAAGTTATGAAGTTATGAATGTGCATGTCCCCTTTTAAAGCTTGATTTGTGCATGAGTAATCTATATTATAATTTAAATGTGAATTTTACTTATGTCTCTGATTGAATTTCATAATGTATTATTGATTTAAGTTTAAATCTACATTACCCATGCTATTCTTATCTCATTCATAGCATATGCATTCATGACCATCGAATTTTTATGAAAAATTATGAAGTGGGTAAAGCCCAATTATGTTTAAGTATACGATTTTGATAAGATTATGGTTATGACAAGAATGTGATCATATAAATGTCTATTGTTTTGGCTCTTTGAGCATTTTGGGCGCTTGGACCATCTCGTATATGTGAATGTGCTATTCCGATGCATGAGAATCATTATCAACTATGATTTGACTTTTGAGCCTTAATGCGCTTTGAAATGATTTGAAAAGATTGTTGCCTATTTTGAGAGCATGTATATGCATAAGTATTCTCGTAGGATATTTTGACTTAGCACCGATGGATTGGGGGCATAAGGGCAATCCCCAAAGGTCCTCTTCCTTTCCTTGAACTATGTGCCATCATAGGTATATGCTAGCCATTAATAAAAAGACTAGGTCGTGAGGAATGGTAACACATTTTTATATGATATGATGTGATAGGATATGATATGATTTGATATGGAAATCCTGTCAAAAGTGAGGTCATAAGGAAGGTGTCCATCATACCGAAAAGATGAGATTGTAAGGTGTGATTTTGATTACCCTTGGCAAGTAATCTTATTCTATCGGTGGGAGGTCTACGTCAGATTAATTCATGTAATAGCTCGCATGAGTTTGATTTTGTGGGTTATGGTCCATCCCCACTATATATGAGCATTTGTGCATTTCATGAAACATTAGTTTCATGGCATATCGTATACTATATCTCTTGTTATATTTCTCCTTCCATATTATGTGTCCTTGTCATCGAACATTGAATGCATGTTTGGTAAGTCATATGCATTGCATACCTGCACACTTAGTACATTCAAACGTACTAATGCATACTTTTGCCTACGTGATCTAACCATGTAGGGGTCGAGGACTACATTCATCCACCGTAGTCTAGCTTGGATCCTGAGATTTGCTTGTTGTAAAGAGTCCTATTTTCAAAGGACAAACCACCACTCCTCTACCTATGGTGTTTTATTTATGCTATTTACTTTAAGGGTGAGCCCGGGGTATGTATATGCCATCTTACTATCTTATGACTAGAGGCATTGTTGGACATCTTGTAAACTCCTTTACATTTATATGCTAAGTGGTGAGATTGGAGATTATGCTTATGCATTTGGCTACCTATTGGATATTGTTATGTGGAATGGCTGTGAGTATTATCATATGTTGTTGTTTTATGATGTGAAAGATCCTAAGTCCCCAATTGCCCCCATAGAGTGAGTCATACTTCCCTGCCCTTAGTATTTATGTGCGACGTGCTATGTGAATCCATGTTACTCCCATTCCCTATGACATCCCCATAACATGAGTCCTATTTTCTTGTCCCTTAGAACTACATGTTTACTATTCGTTTACACTTTCAAACCGATGATGTGAGTATAGATACTTTGAGACTTATTTGGGGATTCTTGGGTTCCTATTTGCCATGTCATTCCAAGGCCCTAGGTCTAGGTCGTGACAGTTGTCAATTTTTGGGAATCAATGGGATCGATCCTTGGCATTAGTAGAGTTTTGATATAATAATGACTATCAATCGAGCATCCGAATGGTACCATTTGAGGCGTTATATGGTGGGAGATGTCGTTCTCTAGTGGGTTGGTTTAATGCTTTTGACATTTGGCACTGGGGTACAAATTGCTTTGTGTTTCCACAGATAGAGTTTGTGTGCTTCAGGAGAGACTTTGCACTACCTAAAATAGGCAGGAGTGCTACAACGATAAGAGGGGTTGTCCCTTGGAGTTCATGGTTAGTGATCGAGTATTTTTACGTGTGTTACTCATGAAGTGCATGATGAGATTCAAGAGTAGACATAAACTTAGTTTGCGATTTATTGGCCCTTTTGAGATCTTGAGGTGGATTGGAGAGGTATGTAATAAGTTAGCTTTGCCCCCAACTTCTTCTAGTGTTCACTTGATGTTTCATGTTTCCATGTCGTGGTAGTATGCTCTGGATGAGTCTCATGTACTTTAGTGGGATTTAGTTTAGCTTAATGAGTCCTTGGCATTCGAGGATGAGCTTATAGCAATTTTAGACAAGCAGCTTAAGAAGTTGAGGTCCAAGGATATTTCTTCAGTTAAGGTCCAACCGAGCACTATCTAGTTGAGGACGCTACTTGGGAGACCAAGCATGATATGTGGACCAGATATCCCTACCTTTTTGAGTCTTCCTATATTACCTTTCTTCGGACTTTCAAGGTTGAACTTCCGTTTAGTAGTGAATTTTGTAATGACCTGACCTGCAAGGTCATTTCCATATTTTCATTCAAAATTACATTTTTGCCCCTTCTGGTAGTTTCATCATGGTTATTATACATTGTTGGGATGGGTGGCATACTTCCCTATGTGATTAAATGAGTTTTGTGCTAGTTTCCTTCTTTTAGAGCCTTAAGGTGAAAATAATTGACTTTAGTAAATATGAGATTCGAGCATTAGATGAAAATTCAAATAGTTCCACCAGCACTTGAAGGCTGATTTTGGTCAAGGAGGATGGTTAGTTTGGGTTTTTGGGCCTTGTTTTTGAGTTTGTGTGAAAGGTCATTTTAACTTTGAAGTTTTTGGCCAAGATTGACTTCTATGAACTTTTGGGAAACGAGCCCGGATGAATTTTGTTTTAGCGTGATTAGCTCTGGAATGCCAAATTTAGTTTATAATGACCTTTGGTTTGGTTGGTTGTGTTTATCTCTTGAACGCGAGTAGCGCAATTAGCTCTGGAATATGAGCAACGATTTGATTGTGTTTCGGCTTTGAGGTAGGCTATGACTTCTCTCTTTTAGACTGTGTTTGGTTGATTTTATATGAATTGAATGGTTTCGAATGATTATGAGTGGATTATGAGTACTTTGAAATAGTCTTGGACTCTTTGAAGTGTTACTACTTGGACCGGTGAACTTATGGAATTTGATCGGAAGGCCTTAGTTAAGGATTCCTTGTTATTGTGATGGAGATTAGACTTACAAATTGTTTATTAGGGGATTTAAACTTAGGTCGGTGTGCCAGTTTTTGCTATGTTATATGTTTATCTTATTTCCATAATGTTGCTGCTTATTACTCATACACCTAATGGAAAATTTCTAGAGTGGGAAGTGGTTTATATGATGAATAGATCTTGTATTTATATATATTTATTGGTGATCTTGTCCTAAGGTGGTGCTCAAATGGTGAAATTTATGAAGGGTAGAATTTTGAGCAAGTATATGGCATTTATCGGAAAAATTATCCAAATTAATAGAAAGATAGTATCAATTTGCCTCCAAAAGAAGGGTTGCTTACATTTGATGAGCTCGAAGATATTCTGAGAGGACCACTGAGGTATTCCGAGGTTTCTACTACCATTTTGATAAGCTCAAGGCTATTCTAGGCTACCTGTAAAAATATTTTTGCTTTGATATATTCACATTTGATAAGGTCGGGGCTATTCCAGGTGGCCCACATATACTTTGGGTTCTATTAAATTATATGATAAGCTCAGCGCTATTTCGAGGCCCCCACAATTATTCTTTCGGGTGTACTAATGCTACACTCTATAAGGAGATAATTCACTACCATATACATAGTAGGAAGGTTAATTCAACATATTTTAGAGTGTTGAGTTGTTTTCGATGGACTGTTGGTGCTTTATTCTACCCCATTTCACATCATATATATATATATGTTATTATTGTGTTTATATGCTTAGCTTATCTTTGTTCTATTTATTTTATGTATGTATTATCTTTCTAAGATCGATCGACCTATGATGTCTTCTGGATATCCCATATTTTGGTACTCATGATGCAGTTCTGCATCATTTTGATGTACATCCCAACTCGATCCACTCTCAGTACACGCCCGAGTTTACCTTACTTACTTTCCTTTTCCTTATATAAATAACTCAATCAAAATGCAATTATCTAGTAGCATCAAATTTTGATCGTGGCGGGCTCCTGACGTTCAGAGACTTGCTGCCTTCTTTCTTACTTTTTGATTGTATTTTGCATTTGAGATAGTATGAATTTGTATTGTATTTATATCTGTTGGGATGTGGAGCCTGATTAATATGTAGATGTACTGTTTATATATTAACGATCTCGCTGTACTATTTTTATTATTCTCCGTATATTTTGTAACAGTGTTATTCTATTAATATAAATACTGCATCACCGTGGAGGTTACCTTCACTGGTGTTACCACGAAATTATTTCTCTCTCTCTCTTAGGTTTACCAAAAACTGTCTTGATTCTTGAATTATTCTTCGAAATTCCCAAGTGTTGTTGTAATCGATCCTAACAATATCTATATTTATATTTATCAGCTTTGTTCTTAGAAGCTCCTATATGTGTTGACACCAGGTCTGGAAATTTGGTTCTAGTGTCAATTTGTCCTTTTAAAGATTATCTTCGGACACTTAGCGTATTTTGTATTGAATTGCACATCTATTCTTTGACCCATATTTATTTGCTATATCATCCCATCTTCCTCTTTTTATTAGTATTGTTATTGTCCGTATTAAATATATTGTTCCCTCTAAGTTTATGTCTTGGATTTGCTTGCCTACCGGGGGTTTTTAATAGGCACCATCATGATTTGAATTCGGATCGTAACTGCTTGCCGGAGTAAGTGTCTCCTCAGGAATAAAACAAACCATCTGAAAATTACATAAACAGATAAAAGGTTAAAAGACATGAAAAAAAATTAAGCTAACAACTAAGATAAAATTTCCTTCATCGTTAGAGTGTATCATAGCACCAAGCAAACTGTCTTTAGTGAAGTGAAGCCATTAGGAATTTTTTTCACAAATCAAGATGAGCTACTGATTATATAAATGAAAAAAATATTTGGGCAAAGATTGTTAAGAAATGCAAGTCAATGTTTGCATTAGCTATGATATAGACATTTCAGATGTTGAAAATAACTCTCTCATCATATCCCACAAAACAAATGCCGAGAAAAAAATAAAACATATCCTTATCTTTGAAGGCAGACATAACATGACCCCTTATGTCGTTATATATAATCTAGAACACTAACACCCTCTTAACTTTGCATAATGTAATACGTATAGATGAAGACCGCTTCTCTTTACTCAAACAAAAATACGAAAGATGAAAAACTAATAATATCAGCACACAAGAATTTTAACATCAACATTCTAAGATAAATTCTTAACAAAGACACAATAGACAACTTCTTTATTAATTACCAAAAATTATAAAACAAATGATGCATCATTAAACAACATTCCAACATTATTTAGCTTTGTACTTTTAGAGCTTATCAATAATACAAAATTTACCTCTATTTATTGGTGTCACTTGTTGCTTGCAGTAAACCCACATGGCCGGGTTATATTATTTCAGTATTTAGTGTATAAAGTGAGCAAGCAAACAATATGGATATAGAAAAATCATAAACTTGATCCATAAATGGAAATGAACAAATATTTTAAGAGCTAATAAAATAACTTGGGCATAAATAGAAACTAAATCATACTCAAGCAATTTGTAAATAGAATGAAGAAACTAGGTGGTTGCTTCCAGAAAATAGTTATTTCTTTACCATAAACGATAAAGATTAATTATTTATAAGCAACACAATGTTTTGTGCAACAACATAATGAGAAAAAAGAATAAATAGTTTTTGGATATCAATGTCTAATGAACATTTGGCATGCCTTTTAGAAGATCGAACTATACCTTATGTCATTTTTCTTCTCAACTTTCAAATGTAATGTTGGAACACTAGCGCGGCAGGCCAATGAGAAATGCTCCGTGCATAGTGGTTGCTTTGTTTGATAGGGCCTGGTAGTGGCCTAACTAACAATGATAAGTTTCCATTTCCCCGCAGTTTCTGCTAAAATGACATACCTCCTGATGTACACACAACAACATTGGAATAGAGACAAAGCTAAGTGTATCACTATCCCATCTTGTAAATAAAATTTGGATGGTATCTGGCAATTTTAATTCCTTATGGTTCATATAAAACTGATAATAATATTCCAAATCTCATTGATAAATTAGCTCCATGACCACAAGAACTATAAGTTTCATCTCTACTAAAACCAATGTATTTTCAAATATATATGTCTACTTAGCAGGAAAAAAAAAAAACGACTGAAGATGATATCAGCTCTTAACTATATAATTGAGACAAAAAAAATGTGATAAGAGTCTTTTAAGGGATAAAGAGTAATAAATAGCACTTTTCTCAATTTGGTGAAATCAACAATTAAGTTTTTTTTTCTGTTTTGAGAAAAGATAGGAAGTGAAACAATGCAAGATGACTTCCATATTGTTGGTTTTTTAGCAAAAAAACTAAGAAAATAACCGAACAAATACTTTGAGAGAAAAAAATACTGCGTGTTGTCTGAGGAATTATATTATTAATAATTCAAGACATACATTTATAGCATTAATTTCTAACTAAAAAATAGAAAAATATGCAAACTAATCTTATCCTATAAAATTCAAATAAAATATAAAGAAACTAGGACTCTAATAAAAAGAATTCTTCTAAAAAAAAATGTAGCTAATTATTTTAATTCTGCAATATCCTGAGACATATTTTCAACACTCTTCCTTGGATCAGGATTTGTTGATTGCAGTTTCATCTGAAATTGACCTCATGAATAAATCAGCCAATTCATCTTTTGTGTTGCAAAGCTTGTGCACATCTTCTGTTGGATCAAATAAGAAGTTTTTACTTCTCATTTCAACTTGTAAAATTTCCTGCTTATTGGAATCAAAGATTCGACAATATTTATCTCCAAATAATAATATAAATCCATTTTTCATAAGCTGACCAACACTCAATAAACTTTTATCAATATCAGGCACGTAAAGGACATCTGAAATTATTTTTGTACCTGAACTTGAATTGATTGCAACAGACCCTTTTCCTGTTGCAGGAATACAGTCTCCATTTCCAATTCTGACCCTTTTATTTTCCATAGGCATAAAATCTTTAAAAAGATTTTTGTCATATGTCATGTGATTTGTACAACCACTATCAATCATTCAAAAATCAGCTTTTTTGGTTACAGAGTAGGTTGCCATAAATAAATGGTCTTCTTCTTCAGTGGTGACTTGGGCAACTGTTTCATCTTGCTGAAATTTGCTTTTGCAAATCACAGCTTCATGACCAAGTTGTTTGCAGATCTTGCACTGTGCATCTGGTCTCTTCCAACATTTATATGGAGGATGTCCATTTTTGCCACAGTGCTGACAAGGTGGGTAATTCTTCGAGAATTTACCTTTCCTTTCAGTTTTGTGACCGGCAACTAATGCTTTTTCAGCCATGTCATCTTGCCTCATAAGCCTCCTTTGCTCTTGTGTCTGCAATGTATTTAACAATTCTGCCAAGGTAATCTTGGACAAATCTTTTGTATTTTCCAAGGTAGTTATAGATACTTCGTATCTTTCTGGCACTGTAACAAGAATTTTTTCAACAATTCTTGAATCCTTAAATTTAGTGCCAAGCAATCTTACCTTGTTAACAATGCCAAGAAGTCGATCTAAGTACTCTTTGACGGTCTCAGATTCCTTCATTTCTTGCAATTCGAATTCCCTTATCAAATTCAACACTTTCATGCCCCGTATTTTTTCATCTCCGGTGTATTCTTCCTTCAGATAATCCCAAATTTCTTTTGCTGATTTGAGAGCCATAACTCTCGTGAAAATTGTCCCAGACACACCAGCAAACAAAGTTGCTTTAGCTTTTGATTTTTTTATTTTCTTTTCTTTTTGGTTTTTGATCTGGGCCACCGTGGGATTATCATGCAACGGAAGAACATCATAATCTTCTTCCACGGCCTCCCAAAGATCTAAAGCCTCAAGATAAGTCTCTATTCTTATTGCCCATAAATGATAATTTTCACCATCAAAAATAGGAGGAGCAATTTGAGAAAAATTATTTTCGGAATTCATCTCACAGATCCCTCAAGAAAATGGCTCGGTTACCAATTGTTGGTTTTTTAGCAAAAAAACTAAGAAAATAACTGAACAAATACTTTGAGAGAAAAAAAATACTGCAGTGTTGTCAGAGGAATTATATTATTAATAATTCAAGACATACATTTATAGCATTAATTTCTAACTAAAAAATAGAAAAATATGCAAACTAATCTTATTCTGTAAAATTCAAATAAAATAAAGAAACTAGGACTCTAATAAAAATAAATTTAAAAATCCCTAAAACTTAGCTATTGAATATCTTTTAAAAAGAATTCTTTTAAAAGAAAATGTAGCTAATTATTTTAATTCTGCAATATCCTGAGACATATTTTCAACACATATAAGGATAATGGTCATGTCACTGATTCACGTACTTTTCAATGCCTATACTAAAGTACAAGATAATGTGAATCCACTCCCTGAACAACTTCAGTCTTACTTTTCTACTTGTGGATTTTAATATTGTTTATTTATTACTTAGTGTGTTGATGGAGAGAATTTTTCTTTTTTAATTTGAAAGCAAAGTTGCGTGCAACATAGAATTTACCTTTAAAATTTTAAAAAGATTTGTCGCTGAATCAGTAGGGTCTATTATCCCAAACTTGTGTGCCACTTCTGCTGCAATTATGGCAAAAAGTTATACAATTATTGTGATATTTTTCACCATTTCTTTAACAATCTAAGAGACTATGACAAATAATTCTACTCCTGAAACAATTTCTGATACTATAAATATCGGTACTAATACTGCTACTCAGGTTCCGGTTGTATAACCATATGCTAAACCTTTTTTGAACGTGTAAAATATTGAAATATTTGCAAATACAAATTGTAAAAGATGTCATGGACGTCTTTTCTTATTGCTCGATATTCATGGTGTTGCACATGCTTTATTAAATCCACTACCTAGTGCTGATAGTGATGATAAATTTTTTTGAATCATGGAAAAACGTCAATAAGGCATGTCGCCATACTATATTGCAATTTCTAATGAATTGCTTGATGTGTATTATAGTTGCGAAGAAGCCAAGGTGATTTTGAGAAGCCTTAATTAAGAAATTTATTACTGAAGACGCTACTAAACAAAAGTTTGTGATTGGATGATATTACCATCAAATGAGTGATGTGAGGGGTATGAAAATTTAAATCAATGAATATCCAAAATTACTTGAAGACTTGAAGGCAAAAGGAATTTCTATACCAGAAAAATTTTCTGTTGGAGTGTTGATCGAAAAATTGTAAAAATAATTCAAAACATAAGCAAATGAATTTTACTATTGAGGAGATAGTGACACATTTTAATTGAAGATGCAATGAAAAGAATATTTCAAAGCTAAACAACTGGCTCTCAAGGCAAATTCAGTACAAGGCTAAAGCAACAATAATAACAGGTATGACAATAAATCTCGAGGTTACAAGCCTAAAAATCCTAACTTTAAGAAAAATAATCATTGTTGTTTTACTTGTGGAAAATCAAGTAATCATGCGGCTCAATGTAGGAAAAGAGTTAAAAATGACAAAGAAATAGATTAATCTTCCAAACATACTTAGCTAAAGGAGATGATATTATTGTTGTCATTTCTTAAGTGAACCTTGTAGAGCATATAAAAGAATGGGCAGTAGACTCTAGGGATACCTGAACATTTATGCAAATCGTAAAGCATATGCCTCCTATACATTAATAGGAGATGACAGTGAAGTGGTCTACCTTGGATACTCAAGAACAACTAAAGTCTTGGGTACTGGTAAAGTGCTCCTTTAGCTCCGAACAACTCCATTCTTAATTTTCTGCTCATGGGGTTTATTATTGTTTACTTATTACTTAGTGCGTTAACCAAGAGATTTTGTTTTTCTAATTAAAAGCAAAGTTATGTGGAACATAGAAGTTACCTTTTAAAATCTTAAAAACATTTGTTGCTGCATCAGTAGGGTCTATTATCAGAGTTGTTTGCCACTTCTGCTGCGATTAAATCTAACAATGAAGGTCCATCAACAATTATTGCATAGCTATAGAACAAAAATAATTTCCTCTGACAACTAGAATTAACATGTTGAACAAATACATCAATATTGGACTCCCAAAATACTTATGAGAAATAACATTTCCACCTTATTTAACAATCAAAACTCCAACCTTTTTATAGTATCAAGCTTCTGCTATGGCAACTTTGGCGTTGTGTAGAAGGCCTTTATAAACATGGACAAAGGGTGGATAACATATACACAAAACTCTAGTGGGTACTACATCGACTTTTTGTCCTAGTGGAAACTGAAATGGGTTAACAAAATAAGAACCATGCAAACATTCATCCATCATTTGAAATTTGGAATATGAATGTTTTTTAATATGGTTCACTCTACCTTATTCCATTATACATCCATTTCAGTTGCCAGTGGACAGAGAATAGATGGACAACCTAGTTAAGTTGTGTGTATAAGTTATCCTCCGTCCATCCACGTTGATAAAAATATGTTATACGATGCCATATTGATGTGTTGAATATTTAGTAAAAAGATTGTTTGTCGTTCGATCTACCTCAATATTTATTTTCATAAGGGGACATAAATGATTTTGGATTGAACCAAAGTAATGGGTTGGTTAGAATTTTGAAGTGAACTAAAATCAGAGATAAATTAATTAAGGGTTAGGGTTTCTATTGGATAAATCAATAGGGAATTGGTGAGAAATCTTATTTTTTGATTTTTCTACTTTCTAACACAATTTCAAGAATGGAAAAGAAGAAGATAGGATTGGAGTAGTTGATAAGATCAATTCAAGTGGGCTGGATTTTCGATTTATATGGATTATTCACCTTTCTTGGTTCTAATAAAATGAAGAAGAGGCAAAAGTATTTCTTTTCCTTCTTGAGAATGAAGGAGAAAAAGAGGTTGGACTCTTCCAGAACATTCATACTAGGATGAGACACCTGCACGAAATGGGTCACAAATTGGGAGGTCAAGGAAAAGAAGGAGGAAGATGGAGACTATATGTAAATTGTATATTTCAAAAGAACTATTCCTTAAAAGTGTAAGTGAAAAAATCTATTTAACGTATTTGTGGCTCTACGCAAAAGGGAACACTTGTCCTCTTGCATGTAAAAGGAGTTAGACAAGTGGCTCTACGCAATGCCACTTGTCATTGTCTCATCCTTTTCTACTCCAATATATTTCCTCACTTTCCATTTGAAAAATACAACAAATAGTAGTAACTTAACATCTTTTCCTTTCTTGCTCTCTTATTCTCATTTTGCCTCTCACTTTATTTTCTTTCTTTAACTTAATTAATAAGTTTAGTTTAGTTGTTTTAGTTTCACACTAATAACTTACTAATGTTAATCAATTTTCTGATTCATATATCATCTATTTAAATAGAGAAGGCTTGTTCGATCTTGGGGAATCAATTCACACAGTTGAAATAGCTTTTTAGGAAAGTGTCCAGCATGACTCAAGCATTAGTCTTGCTCTAATTAAAATGTCATAATAGTTGTGCATTTTAAAATTTAAGTATTTAATAATTTGCTAAATATTAAAATTTATATTCTTATTCCGATATTTTTCACCATTTCTCCAACAATCTAAGAAACTATGACAAATATTTTTACACCTGAAACTATTACTGATATTACAAATATTGGTACTAATCTCGCTTGTCACGCTCCAGGAGGGTACCCTTGGCGTGACTGGTAGTCAAAGACTATTGCTAGCCACCAAGTAAACCTCTCGGTCTCATCACATTCGTTCAATCACATTCTAATAGCGGAAGACATCAACGGATAAGAAATACACAAATGGAAAGTAATGATAGAATGAAAATCAAAGGCCAAAGGCCAAATAATATATCCATCAACTAAGTAAGACTAGTATGAAAGAAACTAGTCAATAATAACATCCAATCACAACTCAATAGTCTAGTCTATGAAGCCTGTAAAACATTTGACTAAGTGGTGCCAATGACATAGTCATGGTTACTTCAAAATAAAATGAAATAAAAGGGGTAAACTCAAAGCTAGAAGGAAAAACATGATATCCTCCAAACGCAGGGGAGGAATCACCAATAGCTTAATACAAGTAGGTCCTCAATAGGACACCTGTTGATGATGGCTAGTACATGTCTCCGCATCATGAAAAAGGGCAGGCCCAAATGGACATTAGTATATAGAATGTACGAATATGTAAAATGGCAGAAAGAAACATGTAGAGGAACAATAACATTAACTCAAATAGCTCAACACAGAAAATAGGAAATTTAATCATCATGTCAAGAGTCCACAGTAAGTATGCCATCTAGACAATGACTACTCATCTATCATCTACATCCATCCACTCAGAGTACTATCAAGCCCTATTTGGGAGGTTCTCTCACTGACAACCACCACCTATGAGTCGATGATGATACAAAAAAGTAATGTCCTTGCCACATCAATCCAATACCTTGTCGAAGGTATAGGACATCCCATTGGGGATCCAAACCAGTAATATCATGTTCTCTTTTTGGGACAATAGGAAACATCCGATATTACGGTTCAATCCTCTCCTATGCCGGCTACATAGTTATTGAGTTCGAGTTAGACTCACTCTAACTCAATTCGGTGCTCAATACTCCTCCCAAGACTCAATAAGCTCATAAAACATCAACCCTATGGTTAACTCATTCATTTAGTCTCATTGGACATTTGTCAACTCAGTTCATCACATGAACTATTACCTCTTTGGTTACATCATTTTAAGGTTCAACTCTTGACGCATAAGGATTCTATCATGCATCATTCTAACTCATGGCATCCAGGAAATCAAAGGTAGAGTTAAAGCATTTAGGGAATCCATAGTCTCTTTAGGCTCAATTATACTCACGCATTCTCATTTAAGTAAAATATGTAAAAATAATAAGAAATCATGCTAGGGTTCATGTAATAGGGTAAAATAATCTAATTCAAGTAATTAAATCATAAAAACAGTAAGTCATGCAAGATTATGTAGAAATACATCAGAGTTTAAGAAAAACCATCAAGAAACATACATGAGAGACTCAGTTTACTCACAACTTCATCAATCTAGGTTATGGGGCACATGGAAGAACAAAGTTCATGCTTTGGTCAGCCTTACATACCTAGAAGTTTTGAACCTTGAGGTAGCTTGGAAGAATTCTCAAGTTTGTCTTCAAACCCTAGCCCCTTTTCTCTCTTGAAACCTTGATTTTATGTTTGAGAGAGTGATTTAGCGTAAAAGTGTTAAACTGACATGTTTAGAGCTTTATCTAGGAGTAAAAACGTCAATCCTAGGCTTTGAAAGGGTGGGAGTAGACCAAAATAACCTTCCTTAAAAAGCTTTCAAAAGTCATCTATGGGCCCATCTATTGCCCATAAAAGTTTCTACGGCCTGTAGGGACCCTTCCGTAAGCTTTTGTGCAAATTTTGGGGTCTTTGATTCACTTTCACGAGCCTATTCAATGGCCGTTAGAAGGTTCTATGACCCTAGATGGGTCCATAGAGTGTGGAACCAAAAATATGAAGTTTTAGCACTTTTTCCTATGAGTTAGCAGACGGATCGTAACTCTTTCTGCGACCGGTAATAGTTTTTGTAGAGCAACTTTGCACCTGGCAGTCTCCAGTAAAACAGTCACAACATTTCACTTCAAATTCCAAATAAGGTGAATCCAGTTGCCTGGGAAAGCTAATTCAAAGAGATTTTATTTGGTAATTTATGGGTCACTAGTTCTTTGTGTTATAAGAGTTATAATCATTTAAAATTGATCCTTGCATAATCCAACACTAGAAACTCAATTTATAGAAAGGTTTTGAACTCGACTAAGTAGTAGAGGTCTCTTATGACTCTAATACACTTCCCATGTGTAAGAACGAGTCTTAAAATATAGGTACATTTGAGGATAGAGTTATGGGGTGTCATAATATCTCCCCCTTGGGATCATTCATCCTCGAATGATGAGCAACTCGGAGACCTATCAAGAATGAACTCAAATACTCGGATACTCCATTACTCATATTCAGGAAATAAGTTTTAACTTAGGATTCAAAATTAAAAGACTATCTCTAACATCATTAGGCACGAATATAGTTAATTACAAGCATACTCAAACATAGATTCAAGAAGAACATCAGCTCAAAGGTAAGAACTCAACTTAACAATGGAAAAGTGATTCTGAGAATAGAAATGAATCATTACCATTAATCTTATCATTAGGAGGCACGAATAGGTGAGGGTATCTATCCTTCATATCCTCTTCAGCTTCCCATGTAGCCTCTTCAATGGATTGACTTCTCCACAACACTTTTACAAACGCAACCTCTTTAGTTCTCAACTTGCAAACTTCGCAATCAAGGATTTGGGATGGGATTTCTTCACAACTCAAACTATCCTTCACTCTAATGCTTTCAACAGACACAACCAAAGATGGATCTCCCAAACACTTCTTAAGCATTGAAATGTGAAAGATCAGATGGATGGTTGCCAGCTCCTATGGTAGCCCCAACTCATAAGATACGTTTCTCACTCTCTTCATAATTTGGCAGGGACCGATGTATCGAGGACTCAACTTTCCCTTCCTCCCAAATCTCATTACACCCTACATGGGTGATACCCAATCATTTAGTTGGAACTATAGGTCCCTTGTAGGACTTCTGGCGACTTTGAACGATTCTCAATCTCTATTGGATGATCTTTACTTTCTCCGTAGCTTGGTAATCTAGGTCTGACCTGGTCAATCCTTCTTCACCTACCTCGACCATCCAATTCGCGATCTATATCTCCTCCCATAGAGGGCCTCATATGGAGCCATGCGGATGGTTGAATGAAAGTTGTTGTTGTAGGAAAAATCAATCAAAGGCAAGTGGTCATCCCAATTACCTTTGAAGTGATTAACGCAAGCCCGCAAGATATCCTCAAAAGTCTGTATCATCCTTTCTGCCTAACCATCAGCCTAAGGGTGGAAAATAGTACTAAGGTTCACCTTTGAACCTAGCCCTTTCTGAAAGGACTTCCAGAATTGGACAGTGAACTGAGCTCCTCGATCTAATATGATCAATATAGGAACTCCATGTAATTTGAAAATCTCTCAGATATATAACCGGGCATAGTCCTCTATCATATTAGTAGTCTTTACCGCCAAGAAGTGGGCTGATTTAGTCATCTTATCAACAATCACCCATATCGAATTATGTTATCTGTGAGACCTCGGTAAGCCTGTGATGAAATCTATAATGATTATCTCCTACTTTTATTCTGGAATTTAAAAATTTTGGGCTACTCCACATGGCCTTTGGTGCTCAACATTCACTTGTTGGCAGTTTGGGCACTTAGAAACAAAGTCTGCGATGTCTCTCTTCATCCTGCTCCACCAATAAACCTCTCTCAAGTCGTGGTACATTTTGGTAGACCATGGATGGATTGAATATCTAGAGTTACGGGCTTTATCCATGATCCTTTCTCGAATTCCATCAATATCTGAAACACATAATCTACTTTGGTATCTCAATACCCCATCTCCCGTTTTGACAAATGCCATCACGATCTGCTTGTGTACATCTTCCTTCAATTGGAGTAAGATGGGATCTCAATCTTGCTTCTCCTTTACTCTGCTATAAAGGATGATGTAGATGTATTATGCATAAGTATTCCACCTTCACTAGATTCATCTAGTTGAACTCCCAATCGCGCTAGTCTATGCACCTCTTTGGCCAACTCTTTCTTCTCTTCTTCCAGATGAGCAGTACTTCCCATAGACAACCTGCTAAGAGCATCAACAACCACATTAGCTTTATTTGGATGGTAGAGGATGCTCATATCCTAGTCGTTGAGCAACTCAAGCCATCTCCTCTGCCACAATTTAAGCTCTTTCTGGGTGAATATATATTGCAGGCTCTTGTGGTATATGAATACATCAACATGTGCCCCATATAAGCAGTGGCGCTAAATCCTGAATGCAAATACCACCATAGCCAATTCTAAGTCATGAGTTGGATAGTTCCTCTCGTGTTCTTGAGTTGTCCGGAAGCATAGGCTATGACCTTATCTCTTTACATCAAAACACATCTCAATCCCGCTCTACAAGCATCGCAATATAATCATAAAATCATCAGTTCCTTCAGGTAGAGTAAATATTGGTGCAGTCGCTAATCTGGTTTTCAATTCCTGAAAACTCTTCTCACACTCATCGGACCACTAAAACTTAGTTTTCTTTTAAGTCAGCTTAGACAATGGTGAGGATATAGAGGAGAATCCCTCAACAAACCTGTGGTAGTAACCAACCAAACTTCTTATGTCTGTCGGAGAGGTAGGTCTAGGCCAATTCTTAATTGCCTTAATCTTCTGCATATCCACTCGAATACCATCACTCGAGACAAGATGGCCTAAAAATGACACTGATTTAAGCTAGAACTCATATTTTGAGTATTTAGCATACAACCTCTTATCTATAAGGGTCTGAAGAATAATTCGGAGGTGATTGACATGCTCTTCCTCATCCTTGGAGTACACCAAAATATCATCAATGAACATAATCACGAACATATCAAGGTACTATCTAAATACTCCATTCATCATGTCCATGAAAATGGCAGGAGCATTGGTCAATCTGAAGGACATTACCAGAAACTCAACGTGACCATATCAGGTTCGAAAAGCCATCTTCAAGATGTCACATTCTCTCACTTTCAATAGGTGATAGCCTGATTTGAGATCTATCTTGGAGAAAATGGTGGCACCCTAAAGTTGGTCAAACAAGTGGTTGATCTTTAGAAGGGGATATTTGTTCTTAATGGTCATCTTATTTAATTGGCAATAATCTATGTGCATTCTGAGGGAACCATCTTTCTTTTGAAAAAATAGGACAGGAGCGCCATATGGAGAGACACTCGGCCTAATAAATCCCTTATCCAAGAGATCTTTCAACTACTCTTTCAGTTCTTTCAACTCAGTAGGAGCGATTCTGTATAGCGAAATAGAGATAGGCTGGGTATCGAGAGAACATCAATCCCAAAGTCAATCCCCCTATAAAGAGGAACTCCAGGAAAATCATCCAGGAACTCATTGACAACTGGAACTGACTCAAAAGGTGGAGACTCTATATTATTAGCCTTAACTTGCAAGAGGTCATAGATACATCCCTTAGAAATTAATTTTCTGGCCCTAAGGTATGAAATAAACTTACCCTTGGGTACGACAAAACTATCCTTCCACTCTATAACAGGCTCATTTTGAAATTGGAATTTAACAATTCGAATTCTACAGTCAATAGAGGCATAACAGGTATGAAGCCAATCCAAGCCAAAAATGACATTGAATTCGATCATCTCTAACTCAATCAAATCAGAAAAAGTATCCGTACGATAAATGGACACTATGCAGTCTCTATAAACTCTTTCCGCTAGAATGGACTCACCAACAGGAGTAGAAATACTGAATGGCTCAAGAAGACATTCAGAAAGGATCTCAAATTTACTAGCCACATATAGAGTTATAAATGATAAAGTGTCATCTGGGTCAAGCAAGACATACACATCATAGGAAAAGACTCGAAGGATACCCTTGACAACATCTGGTGCAACTTCCTGATCTTGTCATTTTCCCATTGCATACAAATGATTTGTAACCCCGTCTGTCTTAGTTGTGGCAACTCTTTGTGGTGCTGATGAAGATTGAGCCTTAATACCTTAATCACCCTGCCTCCTCATTGGGCACTCATTCTAAAAGTGACAAGTCTGTCCGCACCTATAGGAAGCATTTGTGCCCTCGTGACACTCACTTAGATGGAATTTACCATACTTACCATATGGTGGTTTCTCCCTCGAACCTTGAGTCACAATAGCTTGGGATTGAGAACCCTAAGCTTTGGAGTTCTGATAGCCCTTAGACCTCTTATCATACCTACTACTCGAGGCTGGTGCACTTGCTGAAAATGGTGCATTTCGACATCTTTTGAAAATTGGATTTGTCCCCCTTACCTTGCTTATGCTAGCTAGGCTCATGCCCTGCTGGTTTTGCCTTTTTGCTCAAGTGCTCCTCCTTATCCCTCTTCTTGTCCTCCTCAGGTTGTTGCGCTTAGACCATATGCCTAGAGATCTCCATGTCCGGAATCAATAATTTTTGCTTTGTACACCTTTTTCGTATGTTTGCCCTAGTTGGATATGAACTTTCTCATTCTAGATCTCACGTCAAGGGCCATCTCTGGAGCATACCTGGATAACTGTATGAACTTAAGGCTATATTCTTTGACAATCATCCTCTCTTGCTTCAAGTTGACAAACTCCTTAACCTTCGCTTCCCTCAATTCTCGTGGAAAAAAGTGGTCTAGAAAGGCATTATAAAAGTCATCCCAAATGGCAGGCACAACATCGTCACCTCGGCTTTCTTCCTATTGATTATACCAGACACATTTGTAACATCCTTTAGTTGATAGGAAGAAAGTTCAACTCCCTATGTCTTAGTCATATGCATAGCTTTCAACACTTTCCATATCTCATCAATAATGTTCTGGGGTTCTTCCTCAACTTTTGATCCAGTGAAAATCGGTGGGTTCATCCTCAGAAAGTATCTCAGTCTAGTTGCAACTGTTGGCTCTTGAGAATTAGAACTAGTTGTCTGTGAACTCTGATTCCCACTCTGAGCAGCTACCAGGTGGGTAAGCATAGTGATAGCTCCTCTAAAATCAGTCTCTCTGGTAGGAGCGGGTGAGGTAGTGGA
The DNA here is from genome assembly GCA_029948455.1 of Solanum rostratum. Taxonomy (NCBI): domain Eukaryota; kingdom Viridiplantae; phylum Streptophyta; class Magnoliopsida; order Solanales; family Solanaceae; genus Solanum; species Solanum rostratum. The sequence continues at coordinate 54,438,554 of CM057053.1, forward strand.
TGGCTGAGGAGTCCCAGCGGCTCCAGCAGGTTAATCTCTACACCTGGTCTCCATCTGAGGAGGCACCTTTGAAGTGGGATTCTCAGCATTGCTGGCAGAGCATTTCTCTGGGTCACGATACGCTTTGGAGGCATGATTAGCGAGAACATAATGCACGATTTAGAAAAGAGCTGTAGAGTGTTTATCTCTATCGCACGAACTTTGAATACAAGAAAGTGTAACAATTTGTAATACCCTATAGCCTCCTACTTACAATGTGTGGTGCACAATACACTCATAAAAATACTCTACAAGACACGGCTTCACAGACTCCCTAGGACACTTGAACCCTGCACTCTGATACCAAGTTTGTCACACCCCGGAAGGATAACCTTGGCGTGGCCGACACTCAGAGACTATTGCTAGTCCCAAATTGAACCACTCGACCTCATCATATTCATTCAATCATATTCTAATAGCGGAAGACATCAATGAATATGAAATACATAAATAGAAAGTAATGATAGAATGAAAATCAAAGCCCAAACACCAAATAGTCTATCCATCAACTAAGTCGGACTAGTGAGAAAGAAACTAGTCAATAATAACATCCAATCACAATTCAATAGTCTAGCCTATGACGCCTCTAAAACACCTGACTAAGTGGTGTCATTGACAGACCCATGGCTACTTCAAAATAAAATGAAACAAAAGGGCTAAACTCAAATCTAGAAGGAAAAACATGATATCCTCCGTAAGTAGGGGAGGACTCACCAATAGCTGAATAGAAGAAGGTCCTCAACAGGGCGCCTGTTGGTGACTGCTAATACCTGTCTCTGCATCATAAAAAGATGTAGGCCCAAATAGATGTCAATACATGGAATGTACGAGTATGTAAAATGGCAGAAAGAAACGCGTAAAGGAAGAATAATATCAACTCAAATAGCCCAACTCAGAAAGTAGGAAACTCAATCATCAAGTCAAGAGTCCAAAGTAAGTATGCAATTTAGACAATTACTACTTATCTATCATCTACGTCCATCCACTTAGAGTACTAGCAAGGACAATTTAGAAGTTCTTCTAACTGATAACCATTAACTATGAGTTCGTGATGATACAATGAAGCGATGTTATTGCCATTATCCATCCAATACCTTGCAGGGGTATAGGATATCCCATCAGTGGATCCAGAGAAGTAACATGAAGTCCTCTTTTTGGGACAATAGGAAACATCTGGTTTTACTATTCAATTCTCTTCTACGTCGGCTACGTAGTTATTGAGTTTAAGTTGGACTCACTCTTACTCAATTTGATGCTCAATACTCCTCCCAAGACTCAATATGTTCAGAAGACATCAACCCTATGGTTAACTCACTCATCTAGTATCATTGGACATTTCTCAACTCAATTCATCACATCAACTATCACCTCTCTAGTTACTTCATTCTAATGTTCAACTCTTGACTCATAAGGATTCTATCATGCATCATTCTAACTCATAGCATCCAGGGAAATAAGGTAGAGTTAAATTATTTAAGAATTACATAGACTCTTTAGGCTCAAATTATACTCACACATGCTCATGTAAGTAAAATATGTAAAAATAATAAGAAATCATGTAGAGTTCATGTAACAGGGTAAAATCATCTAATTTAATCATAAAAATAGTAATTCATGGAAAATTATGTAGAAATACATTAGGTTTTCAGAAAAACCTTCACGAAATATACATGTGAGACTCAATTTACTCACAACTTCATCAATCTGGGTTATGGGGTACATGGAAGAACATAATCTATATCTTGGTTAGCCTTACATACCTTGAAGTTTTTTTGAACCTTGAGGTAGCTTGGAAGAATTCTCAAGTTTGTCTTTAAACCCTAGCCCTCTTTCTCTCTTGAAATACGTTTGAGAGAGTGATTTAGCATAAAAGTGTTAAACTGACATGTTTAGGGCTTTATAGGTGTAAAAACATCGATCCTATGCTTTGAAAAAGCGGGAAAAGACCAAAATAACCTTTCTTAAGACGCTGTCAAAAGTCATCTAGGGGCCCATTTACGGTCGGTAGAAACTTTTACAGCCCGTAAGGACCCTTTCGTAACCTTTTGGGCAAATTTTGGGGTCTTTAGTTCAGTTTTACGAGCCCATTCTACAGCTCATAGAAGGTTCTATGACCCGTAGATTGGTTCATAAAGTCTGGAATCAAAAAGTAAAGTTTCAGAAATTTTCCCACAAGGTAGAAGATGGGCAGTAACTCTTTCTATGGCCCGTAATAGGTTTCGTAGAGCAACTCTACACCTGGCAGTCTCTAGTAAAATGACCATAACTTTTGACATCGAACTCTAAATGAGGTGAAATCAGTTGCGTTGGAAAGGTAATTCAAAGAGAATTCACTTGGTAGGTCATGAACACCTAATTTTTTGTGTGCTAAGGTTATGCTCATCTATAGTTGACCCATGCATAATCCAACACTAGAAACTCCTTTTATAGAAAGGTTTTGAACTCAACTAAGTATTAGAGGTCTCTTATAACCCTATTACACTTCCTATGTGTAAGAATGAGTCTTGAAACATAGGTAAATGTAAGGAAGAGTTACACGGTGTCACATCGCTACTCCTATTACAGTTTTACTACTATATCTAAGCCTTTTTTGAACGTGTAAAATATTGAAATATTTACAAAATAAAATTGTAAAATATGGCAAGAACATATTTTCTTATTGCTCGATATTCATGGTATTGCACATGCTTTATTAAATCCATAACCTAGTGCTGACAACAATGATAAAATTTTGAAATCATGGCAATACGTCAATAAGGTATATCGGCATACTATAATGCAAACTATTTCTAATGAACTGTTTGACGCTTATTGTAGCTGCAAAGAAGCCAAGGTAATTTGGGAAGCCTTACTTAAGAAGTTTATTGTTAAAGACGCTACTGAATATAAGTTCTTAGTTGGATAATATTGCCATCAGATGAGTGACGTGAAGGATATCAAAATTTAAATCAACGAATATCGAAATTGCTTGAGGACTTGAAGCAAGAAGAAATTTCCCTATCAGAAAAACTTTTTGCTGGAGTGTTGATCGAAAAATGCCTAAATCATGAAATGATATAAAAATAATTTAAAATATACGCAAATGAATTTTACTATTGAGGAAATAGTAACTCGCATTTTAATTGAAGATACCAATATAAAAAAATCTTTAAAGCTAAACAACTAACTCTCAAGGCAAATTTAGTACCAGGCCACACTAGCAATAATAACAGGTATGGAAATTAATCTCGAGGTTACAAGCCTAATAATTCCAACTTTAAGAAAATAATAGTAACCACTCGGACCTAGGGTCTAGGAGTGACATGGTGAATGGGAACCTGTGAGTCCCCAAACAAACCTCAAAGTATCCAAGTTCACATCATTGGTTCGGAAGCATATTCAAATGATAAACACATAATTCTAGGGAACGGGAAAGTAGGACTCACGCTATGTGGATATCATAGGAAAAGGAATTAATATGAATTCACATAACACATAGCACATAAAGACTAAGGGGTGGATAAGTATGACTCTCGCTATGGGGGCAATTCGGGACTTAGGATCTTTCACATCTTATCATGAAATCAAGTCACAAGACTCATAGCCAAATCACATTCAATAGGTAACCAAGCCATAACATCATCTCCAATCATACCACTTAGCATATAAATGTAAAGGAGTTTACAAGATGTTCAACAATGTCTCTAGCCATAAGATAGCCAAGACATACCCCGGGCTCACCCTTAAATTTAAATAACCTAAACAAAAGCACCATGGGTAGAGGATCGGTGACTTGGCCTTGGAAGATAGGACTTACCACAACAAGCAAGACTTGATATCCGAGCTAAACGTCGTGCGGGGGATAAGTGTACTCCTCGATCCCTATATGGTGAGATCATGTAGGCAAAAGTATACGTTAGCACATTTAAATGTACTAATTATGCGGGCGTACAATGTATATGACTTACCAAACCTACATTCAATATTAGATGATAAGGGTTCATAATATAGAAAGAGTCATATATCCAAAGGAGAGTAGTATACAATATGCCATGAAGTCCATGATGCATGAAATATCATAATGCTCATATAAAGTGGGGATGTGACCTCAACTGACATGAGTAAGACCAAGCGTGCTATTACTTGGAATCCTCATGAAATCCCCTCACTGGTAAAGAGGTGGTCTACTTGCCAAAGGTAAACCATACTTCACCTTACGGGAATCCCCATTTCGTATGAAGCAACCTTCCTTATGGGCATCCCCATTTCAGATAGAATTTTCACATATAACTTATCATATCATACTATACTTCACCTTATGGGCATCCCCATTGCATATGAAGCAACCTTCCTTACGAGCATCCCATTTTGGATAGGATTTTCATATAACCTATGCTAGACACATAGTTCAAGGAGAGAAAGAACCCTCAATCCGTTGGCGCTAAGTCGTCTTCCCACAATAATACATATACGTATATATATACATGCTTTTAAAGAGGCAATAGTCATTACAAATCCGTTCAATGCACATTTGGCTCAAATTCCAAACCATAATTCATGATCACGATACTCATGCATAGGAATAGCTCATTCAAATATACAAGATGGTGCAAGCACCCAAAATGCTCAAAGAGCCATAACTATAGACATTTATGTGATCACATTCTTGTCATAACCATACTCTTATCAAAATCATTTCATAAGACATATATGGGCTTAACCCACTTCATAATTTTCATAAAATCCAATGTTTATGCATACATATGCCATGAATGATGTGAGAATAGCATGGGTGATTGAGATTCAATCTAAAAATCAACAATATAACATAAAATTGAAGTAAATTTATAATCAACTCCACATTTAAATCATAATATAGATCACTCATGCATATAACAAGCTTTAAAGGGGACATGCACATTCAAAATTTTGTAATCTCAATGCAAACCATCATATTGGTGCTTATATCAACTTAAAATCACCAATAAAGCACAACCCATACCTCAATTGTATTTAATAAATCAAAATATTGAAATCCATATTTAAAGTAAGCAAATATTTATGAAAATTAAAGTAAAAGGGTTTTGGGTCTTCTTGGTTGAGAAGAACCAAGAATCAATCCCACATACCTTATCTAATGAAGAGGTTCAACAAGAAATTTGGTGAAGAAAGAGCCCTTCCTTGACTCCCAAGCTTAAAACCCACAAGAGTTCTTTGAAGGAAACTTAAGAGCGACTTGAGAGAATTCTCAATATGGGGAGTGATTTTGAGTATTAAAAATAGGGTTTAAGTCATTGGGGAGTCCTTAAATGGCATAGGAGGTCCTAAAAGACCATTAGGATAAACCAAATTTACAAAAAAACCATTAATGAAATGGATAGAAAAATTGGACGTTACCACTTAAAGGAAGGTTACATGAGCTGTCTTAAGATACACTGTCTGTGTACCCAACCGTGTCACCTTCCTTGGAAAAACAAATCTCACGACGAGTTACGAGACTATGATTCTATACTTAGAAAAACTTTCACTCTGGAAGCTATATGGACGATCTCATGGGCTGTGGCACATTACACGAGCCGTGTGAGGAGCCGTGAGAATACACTTGGTCCCAAAATTGTGGGATTTCAAGCCAAGGCCATCACACGACCCACCACATGGTCCATGAAGTATCACACGGACCGTGAGGGGTCCAAGTGTGATATGCCTTAGTTTTAATTACCACATCAAGGGCCAACGCCAAATATTGAGGCCAAGGATCACTTCACTGGAGGCCACACGGGCCGTGTGACCTCACACAGATTGTATAGTCTCCTTTGAGGTGACACTTGTCCGAAATCTTGCCAAAAATGATATTTTCATGCTTTGATGAAGTCGTACAATATCTGAGTCATTACAAATAGTTGCTTTTTTTACTCGTGGAAAACCAGGTCATTATACGACTCAATGTAGAAAAATAGTTTAAAATGACAAAGAAAAAGGTTATCCTCCAAAAGCTAGCTTAGCAGGAGATGATATTGTTGTTGCTATCATTTCTAAAGTGAACCCTGTAGAACATGTAAAAGAATGGGCGGTAGACTCTGGGGATACCCGAACATTTATGAAAATCATGAAGCATATGCCTCCTATACATCAATACGAGACGATGGTGAAGTGGTCTGCCTTGGATACTCAAGAGCTACTAAGGTCTTGGGTAAAGGTAAATTGCTCCTAAAGCTCCGAACAATTCCATTCTTAATTGTTTGCATGTGGAATTTATTATCGTTTACTTATTATGTAGTGTGTTAATCAAGAGAAAAAATGGTTTTTTTGTAATTGAAAGCAAAGTTATGTGGAACATAGAATTTACCTTTTAAAATCATAAAAACTTTTGTAGTTGTATCTATAGAGTCTATTACCTCAAACTTGTGTTCTACTTCTACTGCGATTAGAGCTAACAATGAGGGTCCATCAACAACTATTGCATAGCTATATAACAAAACTAATTTCCTCTGATAACTAGAGTTAACAAGTTGAACAAATATATCAATATTAGACTGCCAAAATACTTATGAAAAAGGACGTTGCAACCTTATTTAATAATCAAAACTCCAACCTGTTTATAGTCTCATGCTTCTTCTAAGGCAACTCTGGAAATGTGCAGCAGGTCTTTACAAACATGGAAAGAGGGAGGATAACATATACACAAAGCTATCGTGGGTACTACATTGACTCTTTATCCTAGTGGAAACTAAAATGGCTTAACAAAATAAGAACCATGTTAACAAAGATTCATACTTCATTTGAACTTTGGAATATGAATATCTGTTAACATGGTTTTTTCTATCTTCTTCTTTTATACAACAATTTCAGCTGCCAGTGGACAAAGAGTAGATGGACAACCTAATTAAGTTGTGTGTATAAGTTATCCTCCACCTATCCACGCTGATAAGGACATGCTATACAATTCCATATTGACAAGCTGAATATTTAGTACAAAGGTTGTCTATCGTTTGATCTACCTTAGCATTTATTTTCGTAAGAGGACATACACGATTCGGGATTGAACCAAAGCTATGGGTTTGGTTAGAATTTTGAAGTGAACTGAAATCAGAGATAAATTAATGAAGAGTTAGGGTTTGTGTTGGATAAATCAATTGAGAATTGGTGACAAATTTTATTTATTGATTATTCTGCTTTCTATAAGTATTTCAAGAATGGAAAGGAAGAAGATAAAATTGGAGTAGCTGATAGGATCGATTCAAGTAGGCTGGACGTTCGATTTATATGGATTATTTACCTTTCTTGGTTCAAATGATATAAAGAAGAGGCAATTTTTTTTTGTTCTTGAGAATGAAGGAGAAAAAGATGTTGGACCCTTTAAGCACATTTATACCAGGATGAAACACCTTCAGGAAATGAGTCAAAAATTTGGAGGTAAAGAAAAAGAAGGACGAAGATGGAGACTGTAAGTGTATTGTATATTTCAAAACGACTATTCCTTAAAAGTGTAAGTGAAAAAATTTATTTAACGTATTTGTGGCTCTCTGACAGAGGGAACCCTTGTCCCCTTCATGCATGTAAAAGGAGTTGGGCAGGTGGCAAGCTCCAATATATTTCCTCACTTTCCAATTGAAAAATATAACAAATAGCAGTAACTTAACATTTTTCCTTTCTTTCTCTCTTACACTCTTTTTATCTCTTCCTTTATTTTCTTTCTTTAATTTTGATTAATAATTTAGTATAGTTGTTTTATTTACACACTAATAACTGGCTAATGTTAACTAATTTGCTGATTCATCTATTGTCTATTTAAATGGAGAAGACTTGTTTAATCTTGGAAAAAAATTCACATTGTTTAAAGAGTTTCTTAGGAAATTGCCCAACAGGACTCAAGCATTAATCTTGCTCTAATTAAAATGTCATGATAGTTGTGTATTTTAAAATTTCAGTATTTTATAATTTGCTAAATATTTAAAAGGTATAATATTATTATGATATTTTTCACTATTTCTTGAACGATCTAAGAAACTATGGCAAATAATTCTACTCTTGAAACTATTTCTAATGCTACAAATATCGGTACTAATTTTGCTACTCCTGTTCCGATGGTACTACCATATGCTAAGCCTTTTTCTAACATCTAAAATATTGAAATATTTACAAATGAAAGCCGTAATAGATGGCATGAACATAGTTTCTTATTGCTCAAAAAGAATCTTTTAAAACTAATAGAAAAGAATCTTTTAAAACTAAACAACTGGCTCTCAAGACAAATTTAGTACTAGGCCAAAGCAGCAATAATAACAAGTATGACAATTAATCTTGAGGTTACAAGGCTAATAATCCCAACTTTAAGAAAATAATAGTTGCTATTTTACTCGTGGAAAACCAGGTCATCACGCGGATCAATGTAGGAAAATAGTTAAAAATGACAAAGAAAAAGAATATCATCCCAAAGCTAAATTAGCTAAAGGAGATGATATTATTGCTGCTATCATTTCTCAAGTGAACTTTGTAGAACATGTAACAGAATGGATGGTAGACTCTAGGGCTACTAGAACATTTGTGCAAATCGAGAAGTATATGCCTCCTATATATCAATAGAAGATAACGGTGAAAGGGCCTACCTTGGATACTCAATAACTACTAAAGTCTTGGGTAAAGGTAAAGTGCTCAAGAAGCTCCAAACAATTCCATTCTTAAATTTCTGCTCGTGGAGTTTATTATTTTTACTTATTACTTAGCGTGTTAATCAAGAGATTGTTTTTTAATAATTGAATGCAAAGTAATGTGGAACATAGAATTTACCTTTTAAAATCCTAAAAACTTTTCTCAATGCATCAGTAGGTTCTATTATCCTAAACTTTTGTTCCACTTCTGCCACGATTAGAGCTAACAATGAGCATCCATCAACAACAATTGCATAGCTATAGGAAAAAAATAATTTCCTCTGACAACTAGAATTATCAAGTTGAACAAATATACCAATAATTGACTTCGAAAATACTTATGAGAAATAAAATTGCAACCTTATGTAACAACCAAATCTCCAGCCTGTTTACAATGTCATGCTTCTGCTAAGGAAACTCTTGTATTGTGTAGTAGGTTGTTATAAACATTGATAGAGGGCGGATACATATACATAAAAATTCAGTGGGTACTACATCAACTCTTTGTCCTAGTGAAAACTGAAATGGCTTAACAAAATAAGAACCATGTTAACAAACATCCATACTTCATTTGAACTTTGGAATATGAATGTTTGTTAACATGGTTCACTCTATCTTCTTCCTCTATGCAGCCATTTCAGTTACCAGTGGACAAAGAGTAGATGGACAACCTATTTAAGTTGAGTGTATAAGTTATCCTCCATCTATCCATGTTGATAAACACATGCAATACAATGCCATATTGACGCGTCAAATATTTAGTACAAAGATTGTATTCCGTCTGATCTATCTCAATATTTATTTTCGTAAGGAAACATAAATGATTTTGGATTGAACCAATGTTATGGGTTAGATTAGAATTTTTAAGTGAACTGAAGTTAGAGATAAATTAACTAAAGGTTAGGGTTTGTGTTGAATAAAACAATTGGAAATTGGTGAGGAATTTAATTTGTTGATTTTTCAACTTTCTACAACTATTTCAGGAATGAAAAGGAAGAAGATAGGATTGGAGTAGCTGATAGGATCGATTCAAGTAGGCTGGATTTTCAATTTTAACTGGATAATTCACCTTTCTTGGTTCTAATGAAATGAAGAAGAGGCAAAAGAAATTTCTTTTGGTTCTTGAGAATGTAGGAGAAAAAGAGGTTGGACCCTTCAAACACATTCATACTAGGATGAGACACCTGCAAGAAATGGGTCAAAAATTGGGAGGTCAAGGAAAAGGAGGAAGATGGAGATTGTAAGTGTATTGTGTATTTCAAAAGAACTATTTCCTAAAAGGGTAAGCGAAAAAAATCAATTTCCCTGCAAGCGTGAACACTTGTCCCCTTACATGTAAAAAGAGTTGGACAAGTGACAAGGCCACTTGTTATTGTCTCATCCTTTTTTACTCCAATATATTCCCTCCCATTCCATTTGAATAATATAACAAATACCAGTAAATTAACATCTTTTCTTTTCTTGCTCTCTTACTCTCATTTTGCCTCTCCCTTTATTTTCTTTCTTTAATTTAACTAATAACTTTAGTTTAGTTATTTTATTTCCACACTAATAGCTTGCTAATGTTTATTAATTTGTTGATTCATGTATCATCTATTTAAATAAAGAAGGCTTGTTTAATCTTAGGAAAATAATTCACTCCATTAAAATAGTTTCTTAGGAAAGTACACAACACGACTCAAGCATTAATCTTACTCCAATTAAAATATCACAATAGTTGTGTATTTTAAAATTTTAGTATTTTATAATTTTCTAAATATTATAAAGTTATATCATTATTGTGAGATTTTTCACCATTTCTCCAACAATCTAAGTATCCAAGACAGATAATTCTACTCTTGAAACTGTTAGGATCGATTACAACAACACTTGGGAATTTCGAAGAATAATTCAAGAATCAAGACAGTTTTTGGTAAACCTAAGAGAGAGAGAGAAATAATTTCGTGGTAACACCAGTGAAGGTAACCTCCACGGTGATGCAGTATTTATATTAATAGAATAACACTGTTACAAAATACACGGAGAATAATAAAAATAGTACAGCCTAAAATACGGCGAGATCGTTAATATATAAACAATACATCTACATATTAATCAGGCTCCACATCCCAACAGAAACTATATCTGATACCACAAATAATGGTACTAATCCCGCTACTCCTTTTCCGATTGTACTATCGTACACTAAGTCTTTTTCGAACGTGTACAATATTGAAATATTAGAAAATGAAAATTGTAAAAGAGGACAAGAAGGAATTTTCTTTTTGCTCGATGTTCAAGGTGTTGCACATGCTTTATTATATCCACAACCTAGTGCTGGCAGTGATGATAAAATTTTAGAATCATGGCAATACGTCAATAAGGTATGTCACCATACGATACCGAAAACTACTTCTAATGAACTGTTTGAAGTGTGTTATAGTTGCAAAGAAGCCAAGGCAATTCGGGAAGCCTTAATTAAGAAATTTACTGCTGAAGATGCTACTAAACAAAAGTTTGTAGTTTGAAGATATTACCATGGAATGGGTGACGTGAAGGATTTAAAAATTTAAATTATTGAATATCAAAAAATGCTTGAGGACTTTTAGGCAGAAGAAATTTCTCTACCAAAAAATTTTTCTACTAGAATGTTGAACAAATATATCAATATCGGACTCCCAAACTACTCATGAGAAATAACATTGCAACTTTATTTAACAATCAAAGCTCCCACCTTTTTATAGTGTCATGCTTCTGCTAAGGAAACTCTGGAATTATGTAGCAGGTATATATAAACATGAACAGAGGGTGGATGACATATACCAAAACCCCAGTGGGTACTACATTGACTCTTTCTCCTAGTGCAAACTTGAATGGATTAACAAAATAAGAACTATGTTTACAAACATTCATACTTCATTCAAACTTTGGAATATGAATGTTTGTTAACATGTCTCACTCTAGCTTCTTCATTTGTACAACCATTTCAATTGTCAGTGGACAAAAAATAGATGGACAACCTAATAAGTTGTATGTATAAGTTATCTTTGTGACTCCCCATAATTCTATCCTCACATATACCTATGTTCCAAGCCTCATTCTTATATGTGGGAAGTGAATTAGGGTCATAAGAGACCTCTAGTACTTAGTTGAGTCCAAAGCTTTTCTATAAATTATGTTTTGAGTGTTGGATTATGCAGTGGTCAAGTTTAATGATCATAACTCTTAGCATACAAAGAATTAGAGGTCCCATGACATATCAAATAAAAACCCTTTTAATTAGCTTTCCAACGCAATTGGTTTCACCTCATTTGGAGTTTGTAGTCAAAAGTCATAGCTAGAGTCATTCTACGAAACCCCCATTACGGGCTTTAAAATGGATCACGGCCTTTCTGCTAAGTCGTGGAGAAAAGTCCCAAAGCTTCAACTTTTGGCCCCAAACATTATGAACCCATCTACAGATCATAAAATAGGCTCGTAAAATGTTCCAAAAAATCCAAAATTGGGCCAAACGTTTATGCAAGGGTCCCTACGGGCTGTGAAATGTTTTACGGGGTGTAAAGTGGCCCGTAGACGACTTTTGATAGCTTTTGAAGAAAGATTATTTTGGTCTTTTTCCACCCTTCAAGCCTAGGATTGCTGTTTTTACACCTATATAAGCCCCTAAACATGACTATTCAATCCATTTACGTTCAAGACTTTGAACAAGGTTTCAAGCGGAGAAAAGCTAGGGTGTCAAGGGACTTCAGCCACTCTTCAAAATTCTTCAAGAATCGAAGTTTCCCAGGTATATAAGGCTACCCATAACATTGGATTGAATTCATCAACGCGCCACACTGTTGTTTCCTTGTGATTGAGTTCAAGTAGAGTTTTACCTTAATTCTTGAATTGAAATCTAAAGTTGTCTAGTGTCCTATTGAGTTCTTTATATATTAAAATATATTGGTAATATTCCTGAGTTGGATAGTTGATTGGAATGCATGTTCATGTCCTCATTCACATGAACCTTAATTGAGGTTTATATTTGATTATGCGTTATTCCAAATTGAGATTCCGTGGTCATTTTGTATGTTGAACAAAGATGAGTTTTGAGAATATTTTACTAAGTCTACATGAGCATGAGTTTTAACCATAAATAATGATTTGAAAAAGAGCCTTGATGATATATAAATATTTCTTTTTAACATATTTTTAAAAGAATGCATTTAATGTTTTGAGGAAGTATTTTGATGATGATGTAAAAGGTTTTCAAAATATATTTATTAATAAAAGATGATGATGTTGATGTTTGAGATGACGTTGATGTTCAAATTTAAGTCCAATGAGACTTGATGAGATATTTTGAGTGAATTATTCACTTGATGAGTATGAGTACATGTGTTTGGGAGTAGTATTGAGCACCAAGTTGGGTAAGAGGAGAACACCCCAGAACTATGTAGCCCGCGTAGGATAGTCATGCAGTCAGCTCTGACAACTCTTGTCCCAAAAAGATGGACAAGGCTTGAGGATCCAAAAACAGAGGTGAGAGTCTTTACCTTGGCAAGTATAGGATGGACGAGCAACGACACCGTGATCATTGTGCATCACCAACGAGGGTGGTGGGAGGTTGTCGGTTAGAGAAACTCCCTAACTTTGCATAATTGATTTGACATGAGTTGCATACTAGAGTTTCTTTTACGAGAAATGTTTTACTATATAAATGGAATGATTTAGCATGAGTTGCATACTATTGAGTTTACTTTCAAAATATGACTTTATTTTATAAATTTGCATGTTTTACCAAATTGAGTTGAATCACTTGATTTGAGTATCTTTGATTTAATCCCTTCCTTTCCAGCTATTTTATATGCCAGTATATTCCATGTACTGATATCCATTTGGACCTACATCATTTTATGATGCAGACACAGGTGATAGAGGACTTCAACCAATGCCTCCAGTTCAGTGCACTTCCAGGGTTGGTGAGCCCTCCTTTTTCGGAGGAGCCCTTTTATTTCCTATTTCTGATTGAATAGTTCAGTTCTTTGATTTTGGGTATATATCACCTGTCATGGTACAATCGAGATTGTAAAGTAGAGGCTTCATAGACATAGAGTAGAGTTGATGGATTGTTATTGATGTTTCAAATCCTTATTTATTGGAAACCTATTATTAAAAGAGACCTAGTTATTACTTAAACTACTTGTGTTTCTAGAGTACTTTCATTCTGCTGTTTAGTATGATGTGACGATGAGCCTAAGTGGTTTGGTTGGGACTAACAATAGTTTCTGAGTGCCGTTCATGCCAAGGGTACCCGCTCGAGGCGTAACAATATCCGTCTCTCCATATTGATAAAGACATGCTATACAATGTCATATTGATGCGCCAAAAATTTAGTAAAAAGGTTATTTGCTGTCGATCTACCTTAGTATTTATTTTCCTAAGGGGACATAAATGATTTTGGATTGAAAAAAAGTTATATGTTAGGTTAGAATTTTGAAGTGAACTGAAATAAGAGGTAAATTAACTAGGAGTTGGGGTTTGTGTTGGATAAGTCAATTGGGAATTGGTGAGGAATTTTATTTATTGATTTTTCTGCTTTCTACAATTATTTCTGGTGGAAAGAAAAAAAGATAGGATTGGTGTAGTTGATAAGATCAATTCAAGTGGGTTGGATTTTCGATTTATATGAATTATTCACCTTTCTTGGTTCTAATGGAATGAAGACGAGGCAAAAATATTTCTTTTGGTTCTTGAGAATGAAGGAGAAAAAGAGGTTGGACCCACGAAGCACATTCATACTAGGATGAGACACCTGCAAAAAATGGGTCACAAAATGCGAGGTCAAGGAAAAGGAGGAAAATGGAGATTGTATGTGTATTGTGTATTTGAAAACAAATATTCCTTAAAAGTGTAAGTGAAAAAATCTATTTTACGTATTTGTGGCTCTCTGCAAGAGGGAACATTTGTCCTGCATGTAAAAGGAGTTGGCAAGTGGCAAGCTCCAATATATTTCCTCACTTTCCAATTGAAAAATATAACAAATAGCAATAACTTAACATCTTTGCATTTCTTGCTCTCTCACACTCACTTTACCTCTCTTTTTATTTTCTTTCTTTAATTCAATTACTAATTTTAGTTTAGTTGTTTTATTTCTACACTAATAACTTGCTAATGTTAATTAATTTGTTGATCATGTATCGTCTATTTAAATAAAGAAGACTTGTTTAATGTTGGGAAAACAATTCACATCATTGAAATATTTTCTTAGGAAAGTGCCCAGCACGACTAAAGTATTAATCTTGCTCTAATTTAAATATGATAATAGTTGTGTATTTTGACATTTCAATATTTTATAATTTGCTGAACATTAAAAAGGTATATTTTTATTGTGATATTTTTCATCATTTCTCCAATGATCTAAGTAACTATGGCAAATAATTCTACTCTTGAAACTATTTCTAATACTACAAATATCTGTACTAATTCCACTACTCCTGTTCCATTTTACTACTATATGCTAAACCTTTTGCGAACGTGTAAAATATTGAAATATTTGCAAATGAAAACTGTAAAAGATGGCAAGAACATATTATCGATGTTCATGGCATTACACATGCTTTATTAAATCCACAACTTAGAGATGACATTGATAATAAAATTTAGGAATCATGGCAATGCATCAATAAGGTATGTCACCATACTATATTGCATACTATTTCTAATGAACTATTTGATGTGTATTGCAGTTGCAAAGAAGCCAATGTAATTTTGGAAGCCTTAATGTAACACTCGGTAAAATTATCGAAATACCCCTAGATGGGAGATGTGCGCATAACGCGTTTTCCAAAACTATGATGGCAACTCCGAGGCCGGACATGCAATTGAAATGAAAATTTTTGTGGGGACATTGTCTTGGTTGATTTTTAGGGAAACCGGATCAAAAGATAATATTTTGATGCGAAAACAATTTCTAAAATAAATGCGCGACAGGTGTGGACGCACACCTGCCATGGACTTGAACTTAGTTGTGATCCCAATGTTTTCTACAGGGTTAGAAAACTCGATCGAAAATTTTTTGGCCAAAAACCCTGAATTTATACATAGTTTGCATCACGGGCATGCGTACCCGAGGAGAACTTTTTTCTTTAATTTCGTGAGGGGCATTCTAGACCTTTTCCAACCCCTCCTAAACTCAAAACACGATCTAAATGAGTCATTTTGAGCATAAAAAGGATTTTAATACCAATTCCTAAGCCATCCTAAGTTCTGGAAAAAAGACCTTAGGCTAAATAGAAGAGAGAAGAGTGAGGATTCGAGGTGTTCAAGCCAAAATCGTGCCAAGATTGATTATCTATCTTCATTCCAAGTATGTAAGGCTAACCTAAAACATAGGAATGTTTAGTGATAGAGGACTTGAGAGTCTAGTGATCAGTCTACATACATGTTTCTTGAATATTTTCTTGTAAATTACATGTATTTTCATGTATTGATGATCATCATAAACTTTATTTACTGATTTAATGTTTTTATATGAAGTTACTTTTATAAACCCTATATAATGTTTTGTGCAAAAAAAAACATGAATTAACCTAGGGATTGAGTTTAGAGCCTTGACTTAGGTATGTTGAGTGTGATTGTGATGTGAGCATGATAATATGTTAATAGAGCTTGATGGTCCTGTGAGTATTCATAATTGAATTCTAGAGTTTTGTCTAATCGACTTCTTCTCAATGATGATCTGAGTCCTTATGTTCTTAAATGAGAATTGAGTTAATTGAGATTAGTTAAAATCCCTGAAAGCAATAGAAGACTTTAGAGTTTGAGTTAATAAGATGATGAGAGTCTCTATGAGACTAATTGAGATGAGTAACGGAGATGAGAAGACTTTTGAGCATTAAATCTTGGGAGAAGTATCGAGCACCAAATTGAATGAGAATAAGTCCTATTCGAACTCAATAACAACGTCGCCAAGTGTAGGAGTGAACTGTGTTTGTTAAAGACAAACAAGTTCCTATTTAGAGGATTAAGTATCTGTTAAAGTCAGACATGTCCCCCTTTTAAAGTCCCTAAAAGCAACAGAAGACTTTAGAGACCAGATTCCTTGTGGATCATAGTTGTTCCTTACTTGGAAAGTACGGAATAGTTGTGGCAATATCAGCGGGATTGTTGTACAATAACTAGCTTATAAGTGATTGTTGTCGGATAAGAGAAACTCCCAAATAGGTCCCACATTGATAGCACTCTAAGTCTAGATTAGTTGAATTGAGTTGGGTCGAGTTGAGTTGATTGATGAGATCCTATTCATTGGTCATTTGTCTACTCTTTATTCTCGCTTTAGATAGAAATTAGACATCCTAATTGAGTATTTTCTAAGTTGATGTTATTTCTATATTATTCTATCGGTATCTGTTTCATTTAGTCATTTTACATACTCGTACATTCCACGTATTGATATCTCCTTTGGAACATATCGTTTTATGGTACAATGGCAAGTACTAGAGATTGTTAACAGGCGTATCTTGAGGACCTATCGCAGTGAGTAGAGATTACGAGCCTCCTTTACTTTGGAGGATCATTATTTTATTTTCATCTAGCTTTATAGAGTCAGACTTGATTTGGACTAGTTTTATTTTTGAGTTGAGGCAGTCATGGGTATGTCATTGGTACCATTTGATAGTGGTAGAGGCTTCATAGACTAAAGTCGAGTTGTTGATTTGGAGATTATGTTGAGCTAGCTTCTTTTAGACTAGCCTATTTTATTTATATACTTTTGAGACTAGATTGCCCATTTATTATCTTTAGTCTTCCGCTAATTAATAAAGTTTATTGAATGAATGAATGTGATGAGACCAAGTGGTTCGCTTGGGGACTAGCAATGCTCTCTAAGTGAACCACATCTAGGTTACCCTCTCGGGGTGTGACAAACTTGGTATCAGAGTTCAGAGTTCAAGTGTCCTAGGGAGTCTATGAGGCCGTGTCTAGTAGAGTCTTGTTTATGGGTGTGTTATGCACCACACTTCATAAGAAGGATGCTATATGACATTAGGAATGGTTACATTTATTTCTTATTACAATTAATGAGATAGAGTTACTCTCTATGAAATCTCTCCTCTAATTCATGCACTACACGTTTACAGAATTGTGATCATACTTTCAAGAAGAGTTGTTGAAGGAAGAGGGCATCCGGCTAGAAAGAATGTTAACCAACCCAAGCCCTAGGGTTAGGATGAACCCATAGGCCTAGACGTTCCTGTCATGCAGCCACCACATGCTGACATTAACAATACTAAGCTTTGCCAGGCCATCCAAACTTTGTCCTAGGCTGTGACAACACTAGTTGCTAGGCAAAAAAAGGCACATAGGGTGTTCCAAATACATCCAGGGTTCATGAGTTCTTAAGGATGAACTCACCTGAGTTTAAGATGCCGAGAAAGAATAAGAATAGGGGTCACTTTCAAGTAAGGCCTCATAACTTTAGAGCTCAGGGTCTCAGTCACAAGCTAGTGTGGCTCTAGGTTCCCAAGGCAAGCCACCTTGTGGCATGTGTGGAAAATTACACTTGGGAAAATGCCCTGAAGGAAGTGAGGGATATTACAAGTGTGGCCAAGTGGGTCACTTCTAGAGGAAATGTCCAAAGTGGGCCAAAAAGGCTTAAGCTT
The DNA here is from genome assembly GCA_029948455.1 of Solanum rostratum. NCBI lineage: Eukaryota > Viridiplantae > Streptophyta > Magnoliopsida > Solanales > Solanaceae > Solanum > Solanum rostratum. The sequence continues at coordinate 54,456,840 of CM057053.1, forward strand.
CTACACAGCCACCACCAGTTAGAGACGATCAGAAAGATGCTACTTCTGGCATGGATAAAGCCATATACCAGTTATATGCCGAGGGTGGTTGTCAAGATCAGGAAGATTCTCTAAATGTCTCCCAGATGTTATGACGGGTATGATTTGAGTCTTTACTTTCGTTTGATATTATCTATGATAGAGAAACCTATGTCTCTAAAGAGTATAATGTTGCCACCTAAGAGTATGACTTGGGGTATCATAAACTATAAGTAGAGTGGTCGTCCCAGAGCCAGAATAATAACGACAGAAAAGAAAGGATGAAATAGTAAGAGTGATAGTTGATTGTCTTGTAGCTAGAGTTATTATCTATTAGGTAAGTAATAGGGTGATGAGTCTATTGCCATAAGTTTTTTTTTAAAAAAAGGTAGTAAGTACCCATTGATTTTTATAAGGAGGTATAGAGAAAGAGTTATAATCAGAATGTGTTGGAGCGTTCTCAAAACTAGAAGAAGGTTTATGTTGATGTGTTATAGCATTCATACCATTGAGGGTGAAGTACAAATGTTGAATAGGGCAACAGAGTGCTTTTGATGTGATAGATCTAAATTAGGCTTATGATCCTGAATGGAGATCCCCGTGAAATTCATAGAGTTATGAGCTCAACTAGAAAGGAGGTATAATGGACAGCTGATAGCTCTTGAGTTGTAAGGAGAGGATGTGTTGATGGAATATTTGGTATAAGATTTTAGTGGGCTTATGTTCCTAAATTATTACCTAGTAGTTGTAAGTTGGTGTGATGTAGAGAGGTGTGTGATAAATGCACATGTTAGTGCTAGAACCTAAGCTTGAATTTTGAGGAATAGTATTGAAGAGGAGATAGCATTGTGACAGTGATAGTCTTAGTTGGAGATTCGCTCTAAAAGGGTTTCCATAGTGTGTATTCGAGAGGAAGATGCTGATTTGTAAGGAAAGTGATGTTGTGAACAGAGTACAAGTGACCCTAGGGTAGGAATAGTGATTGAGGATATGCCATTAGATAAGAAGAGACGTAAGATGTGTATCCATAATAGTGCAAAGTCGTGCGAAGCTTTAAGTTATGACTGCTATAAGGATCTAGACAGTATTTTGAGTTGTCAATGTGGAGTAGGATGATGTAAGCATTCTTTGTCATCCCGAGTGACTAGATTGATTGGGGTTTATGGATAGATGATGATCAGTTTTCCATTATATTCTAATTCATTTATAATTAATTTTATGGGAGCACAAAAGCTGAGTGTTAACTAGCAAAACAAGAGGTTAGATTGTAAGAGTTATGGAAATTGGTTATGTATGCCAATAATAGTAGCAAATATAGAAAGATTTTCATAGAGACAACAAAAATCTAAGAGCGGTATCTTCGAAGAGAGTCCCAGTGGCTATTTATATATATGCAGCTATAGAATAACGAAAGAGTTTAAGCTGTTCTTGTGGATAGTGATTCCCTGACTGTGTGGAAATATGTATTTATAGCTTAGAAAAGAGAATTGATTCACATATTTGGAGAGATGACCTTAATCTAATGGGGAGATGATGATGTTATAAACTAAAAGTAGACCTCGAGTTCTCGATATTGATGGGATTGATCAAGATAAGACATTAATTCCTTGCCATATCATATATTCCTTATACTTCAGTTGAGGTGATGCTCTATTCCTGTTTGGTGTATGATTGCCAAGGCCTATGGCCTGGTCCCATACATAACATACTGATTCCTGTTCATGTTGAGTTTTGAGGATAAGGAGCAATGAATTCATTTTGCAATTTTGATCTTACCTCATAGATCTAAAAGTTTCCAATCCTATTTTGAATGAGAGGTGACCCGAGTTTTACACTATGTATAGTTATGCAAACTCAGAATGAATCTTGATAGAGGAGGGAGATCGTACTTCATTACAAATGTTCTAAGATTAGATATCTTGATTTAATCTTGCTACAAATCATTCATTCTAGGCCCTTTCAGTGATCCTGCTTCCTAGCCTTGGTAGAAATGTTGATGATAATAGAGGAGTGATGGTTGATGAGAAAGAATAAATGTTCTTGATTCTGATAATGATGTGATATTGTTTCCTTGTAAGGTTAAAGATATGGAGGAGGAGTTAGGGAAATCTTGATGAGTGTAAATGATAGGTAAAAGAATATTAGTGTCTCTCATGATAAGAGTTCATGCGATTATGGGTGTAGATGTGCTATGGTAGGTTTGAAGATTCTCAAGTGGGGTTGACCTTAAAGAAGCCATTAAGTGGTTAGAGTGATAGGCTTGAACCTACGGTTGTCATTATGTGAGTGTATTATTGTGATAAAAATGAGTAGTATTCTTTAAGTAAAGGTTATTATGGAGACGGAAAACATAGCTTTTGAGGGTTTAGATTGGTATAAGTATGATCTTCTTAGGACTAGAACATTGGGACTTAGAGTTAGGTGTAAAATGGAATAAAAGGATCCGAGTTTACGTAGAGAGTTGAATAGGAGCTTTAAGATTAAGTTGATGGAATCAAATGCTGCGAAAGGAGCACAATTGATATGTGGACCTAAGCTTGAGAGTGTCCATAGAGTCTTGTATATCACGATGGTCCCATTCTCGATTAAAGTTGAAGGCTTCCTTCTTGAGTTTGAATGGCTAATTGTTGAGATGTTTAAATAATTCGAATTGATTGAATTGTAATGTTCCATTCATGCCTGATGATGAGAATGTAGAAGGTAATTTTCTTATGCTTGACTTAAAATGATATGTCTATCCTTGAAGTGATGTGTCCATTCTTGAGTCTGAATAGAGATTGTCTGAGTCTAAGGAGGAGTTGAGAGTTTGATGGGTTGAGTGAGTGTTGAAAAGTCTTGATTGTTATTCGTTCCTTAATGTCTACCCTACTCATCACTTGAGGATGAATGATTCCAAGGAGGGATGATATAACACTCGGTAGAATTACCAAAATATAGCCCAAGATAAGAGATGTGTGCATAATGCATCTTTCCAAACTCTGATGGAAAATCTGAGGCCAGATCCGTGATCAACATGAAAATTTTTGTGGAAATATTGTCGTGGTTGATTGTTAGAGCAACCGGATTAAAATATAATTTTTTGATGTGAAAATAATTTCCAGAATAAGTGCGTGATAGGTGTGCAACGCGCACCTGGCACGGACTTGTACTTAGTTATGATCCCAATATTTTCTACGAGATTAAAAAACTCGATTGGAGAATTTTTTATGCAGAACCCCGAATTTATACACAATCCATGTCGCGAATATGCATACCCGAGGGGAACATTTTTCTTTAATTTTGTAGGGAGCATTCTAGACCTTTCTCAACCACTCTTAAACTCAAAACATGATCTAAATGGGTTGTTTTGAGCGTAAAAAGGGTTTTAATTCCCATTCCTAAGCGATCCAAAGTTCTTGAAAAAAAAGACCTAATGCTAAAGAGAAGAGAGAAGAGAGAAGAGCGAGGATTCGAGGAGTTCTAGCCAGATTTGTGACAAGATTAATTGTCTACCTTTATTGCAGATATGTAAGGCTAACCTAAAATATGGGAATGTCCTTCCATGAATCTTGTTGATGGTAATAGAGGAGTTGAGAGTCTATTGATGGTCATTGTAAACTTGATTTACTGGTTTAATATTTTTACATGAAGTTACTTTTATAAACCCCATATATTATTTTGTGAAAGCATGCATGAATGAACCTAGGGATGGAGTCAAGAGTCTTGACTTGAGTATTTTGAGCATGATTGTGATGTGAGCATGATAATGAGTTAATAGAGCTTGATGGTCCCGTGAGTATACATAATTAAATTCTAGAGTTTTGTTTAATCAACTTCTTCTTAATGATGATCTGAGTCCCTGAGTTCTAAATGAGAATTGAGTTAATTGAGATGAGTTAAATTCCTTACAAGAAATAGAGGACTTTAGAGTTTTAAGTAACGAGATATGAGAGTTTCTATGAGATTAATTGAGATGAGGGGTCTTATGAGCATTGAGTCTTGGGAGGAGTATCGAGCACATAATTGAGAGGGAGTAAGTCCCGCTCGAACGCAATAACTACATCGCAAAGCATAAAAGTGGACTACATCCACTAAAGCCAGACAAGTTCCTATTTGGAGGACTAAGTATTTGTTAAAGTTGGACATATCCCCCTTCTAAAGTCTCTGAAAGAAATAGAGGACTTTAGAGACCAGATCCCTTGTGGATCATAGTTGTTCTTTACATGGAAAGTACTGAACAACTTTAGAAACATCAATGGGATTATTGTACAATCACTGACTCATAAGTGATTGGTGTTGGATAAGAGAAACTCCCACACCGATAGTATTCTGAGTCGAGTTAAGTTGAGTTGAGTTGATTGATGAGGTCTCATTGGTATTGATTGGTCATTTGTCTACTCTTTATTCTTGTTTTGGATAGACATTGGACATTCTAATTGAGTATCTTCTGAGTTGATGTTATTTCTATATTATTTTATCGGTATCTGTTTCATTTAGTCATTTTACATACTCGTATATTTCACATACTGACATCCTCTTTGGACTGCATCGTTTTATGATGCAGAGGTTCGTACTAGAGATCGTCAACAGGCGTATCTTGAGGACCTATCGCAGTGAGTAGAGATTATGAGCCTCCTTTACTCTGGAGGATCATTATTTTACTTTCATCTAGCTTTATAGAGTCAGACTTTATTTAGACTAGCTGTACCTTTGAGTTGAGGTAGCCATGGGTTTGTCATTGGCACCATTTGATAGATATAGAGGCTTTATAGACTAGAGCTGAGTTGTTTATTTGGAGACTATGTTGAGCTAGCTTCTTTCAGCCTACCCTATTTTATTTATATGTTTTTGAGACAAGATTGCCCATTTATTATCTGTAGTTTTCCACTGATTGATAGAGTTTATTGAATGATTGAATGTGATGAGAAAAAGTGGTTCGCTTGGGGACTAGCAATAGTCGCTGAGTGCCAGCCACGTCTAGGATACCTTGTCGGGGCGTGACACTTAATTAAGAAATTTACTGCTGTAGTCGCTACTAAAAAAAGTTTATAGTTAGAAGATATTACCATAAGATGAGGATGTGAAGGATATGAAAATTTAAATAAATGAATATCAAAAATTACTTGAGGAGTTGAAGGCAGAAGAAACTTCCCTACCAGAAAAATTTTCTACTGGAGTATTGATCGAATAATATTCTGAATCATGGAATGATTATAAAAATAATTTAAAACATAAGAGGACAGATTTTACTATTGAGGAGATAGTAACCCACATTCTAAACAACTGGCTGTCAAGGCAAATTTAATTCCATGCCAAAGCAACAATAATAACAGGTATGACAATTAATCTCGAGGTTACAAGACTAATAATCCCAACTTTAAGAAAAATAATAGTTGCAGTTTTACTCGTAGAAAACCAGGTCATCATGTAGCTCAATGTAGGAAAATAGTTAAAAATGACAAAGAAAAGGGTTATCCTCCTAAAGCTAACATAGCTGACAAAAATGATATTATTGATTTTGTTATTGCTCAAGTGAACCGCTTAGAACATGTAAAAGAATGGGCCATAGACTATAAGGCTACTAGAACCTTTGTGCAAATTGAGAAGCATATGCCTTCTATACATCAATAGGAGATATATAATGGTGAAGTGGTCTGCTTTGGATACTCAAGAACTACTAAAGTCTTGGGTAAAGGTAAAGTGCTCCTAAAGCTTCGAACAACTCCATTCTTAATTTCCTACTCGTGGAGTTTATTATTGTTTACTTATTACTAAGTGTATTTATCAAGAGAAAAAAATATATATTTTATAATTGAACATAGAATTTTACCTTTTAAAATTTTAAGAAATTTTCTCGATGTATCAGTAGGGTCTACTATCTCAAACTTTTCTTCCACTTGTACTGCAATTAGAGCTTACAATGAGGGTCCATCAACAACTATTGCATAGCTATAGCACAAAAATAATTTACTCTGAAAACTAGAATTAACAAGTTTAACAAATATATCAATATTGAACTCCTAAAATACTTATGAGAAAAAATATTGCAACCTTATTTAACAACCAAAACTCCAACTGTTTATAGTGTCATGCTTTTGCTAAGGCAACTCTAGTATTGTGTAACAGATCTGTATAAAAATGGACAAAAGGAGGATAATATCTACACAAAACTTCAGTTGGTACTATATTGACTCTTTGTTCTAGTGAAAACTGAAACCGCTAAAAAAATTTAGAACCATGTTAACAAACATTCATACTTCATTTAAGCTTTGGAATATGAATGTTTGTTAACATGGTTTATTCTATCTTCTTCCTTTATTCAGCCATTTCAGCTGCTAGTGGACAAAGAGTAGATAGACAACCTAGTTAAGTTGTGTCTATAAGTTATCCTCCATCTGTCCACGTTGATAAAGACATGTCATACAATGCCATATTGACGCGCTGAATATTTAGTACAAAGATTGTTTGTCATCCGATCTACCGCAATATTTATTTTCGTAAGGGGACACAAATAATGTTGGATTGAACCAAAGTAATGGGTTTGGTTAGGATTTTGAAGTGAAATAAAATCAGTGATAAATTAACTAAGAGTTAGGATTTGTGTTGGATAAATCAACAGGGAATTGGTGAGAAATTTTATTCATCAATTTTTTTGCTTTTTACAACTATTTCAGAAATGGAGAAGAAGAAGATAGGATTGGAGTAGCTGATGAAATCAATTTAAGTGGGTTGGATTTTTGATTTATATGAATTATTCACCTTTCTTGGTTCTAATGAAATGAAGAAGAAGCAAAAATATTTCTTTTGGTTCTACAAAATGAAGGAGAAAAAGAGGTTGGATCCTACAAGCATATTCATAGTAGGATGAGACGCTTGAAGGAAATGGGTCACAAATTGAGAGGCCAAGGAAAAGGAGGAGGAAGATGAAGACTGTACATGTATTGTGTATTTCAAAAGAATTATTCCTTAAAAGTGCAAGTGAAAAAATCTATTTAACCTATTTGTGGCTCTATGCAAGAGGGCACACTTTTCCCCTTGCATGTAAAAAGGAGCAGGACAAGTGACAAGGCCACTTGTCATTGTCTCATCCCTCTCTACTCCAATATATTACCTCACTTTCCATTTGAAAAATATAACAGCCAGCTGCAACTTATTATCTTTTTCTTTCTTGCTCTCTTACTTTCGTTTTCCTCTCCCTTTATTTTCTTTTTTTAATTTAATTAATAATTTTAGTTTAGTTGTTTTATTTTCACACTAATAACTTGATGATGTTAATTATTTTGTTGATTCATATATCATCTATTTAAATAGAGAAGGCTTGTTTAATCATGAGAAAACAATTCACACCGTTGAAAGAGTCTTACAAAAGTGCCAACACGACTCAAACATTAATCTTCCTCTAATTAAAAAAATCATAATAGTTGTGTATTTTAAAATTTTAGTATTTTATAATTTGCTATATATTAAAAAGTTATATTACTATTGTCATATTTTTCACTGCTTCTCCAACAATCTAACAAACTATGGCAAATAATCCTACTCCTGAAACTATTTCTGATACTACATATATTGGTACAAATCCCGCTACTCTTGTTCCGGTTGCACTATCATATGCTAAGCCTTTTTTGAACATGTAAAATATAGAAATATTTACAAACGAAAATTGTAAAAGATGGCAAGAAAGGATTTTCTTATTGTTCTATGTTCACGGTGTTGCAAATGCTTTATTAAATCTACAACCTAGTGCAGACAATGATAATAAAATTTTGAAATCATGGGAATACGTCAATGAGGTATATCACCATACTGTAATGCAAATTATTTCTATTGAATTTTTTGACGTGTACTGTAGTTGCGAAGAAGCCAAGGTAATTTGGGAAGCCTTACTTAAGAAATTTATTTCTAATGAGTGATGTAAAGGATATGGAAATTTCAATCAATGAATATAAAAAAATTCTCGAGGACTTTAAGGCAGAAGAAACTTCCCTACCAGAAAAACTTTCGATTAGAGTGTTATATCGAAAAATTGCCTGAATCATGAAATGATTATAAGAATAATTTAAAACATAAGCAAATGAATTTTTCTATTGAGGGTATAGTGACTTACATTTTAATTGAAGATACCAATTGTAACACCCGGCAAAAAAACCAAAATACCCCTAGAAGTGAGATGTGCACATAACGTGTCTTCCCATGCTCGGATGACAAATCTGAGGCTGAATTTGTGATCAACATGAAAAATTGAGCGGCAAAATGCTCTCGGTCGATTTTTAGAGCGATCCGGTCAAAAGATAATTTTTGACCCGAAAATGAAACAACAGTGTCGGTACCTAATATTTTTTGAATTTTTTTCGATGGGACTGAAAAACTCGTTCAGAAAAGTTTTAGAGAAAAATACACTCGTACGCGACCAGTCCGCGTTGTGGACTTGGTTATTCCTAAACTGAAAAATTTCTAAATCTTGTTAAGGGCAATCCAGAAATTCCCAACCCCTCCTAAACTCAATACACCATCTAATTAGGTCATCTTAAACATAAAAAGGGTTTTAAAACCCCATTCTGAGTCATTCTAAGTCCTTAAAAAAGACTAGGGTTGAGGAAAGAGGAGAAGAGTTTGAGATTGAGGAATTCAAGAGGATGTCCTTGAAGTGGTTGTTGAGAGCTTCGTCCTAGGTATGTAAGGCTAAACTAAAAGTATGAGATTATTCTCACATATGCCCCATAGATAGTCATAGATGAGTTGAAGGTCTAAAGAGTTTTCATACATGAATCTTGATAGTTTCTCTTGAAAATTATATTAATTATATATATTTTCCTATGTTGATGATCGTCATAAACTTGTTTTCTTGAATTGAATACTTTTCATGAGATATTATATAACCCTACATGATTATATTTTGAAAGCATGCATGATTGAACCTAGGGATTGAGTCTAGAGCTTTGATGTGAGAATGTCGATTGTGATTGTGATTGTGTTGAGAGAATGATGATGAGCTGATAGAACTTGATATTACTGTGCGTCTCCATAAATGAACTCCTTTGATTTGTCTATTTAATTGTTCCATAATGATTGTTCTAAGTCTTGAGCTATTGATTACGATGTTGATTGATGGGACGGTTAAAGACCCTACGAGACTAATTGAATGATAGTGCCTCCATGAGGCTGATCGGGATGATTTCAATGAGATAGTTTTACTAGATCAATTGTCTTATGAGCATTGAGTCTTGGGAGGAGTATCGAGCACCGAAAGAGTAAGAGTTAGTCCAACTCGCACTTGTCAAACTACGTATCCAAACGTAGGATAGGATTAAAACCATCACATTACATTGTGGGCTCCCTCTTGAGAGAGTCCCTGAAATAATAGAGGACTTGTTCATTGTTGTTTCCCTAGTAGATTTGAGTTGTTCTCTACCTGGAAAGTATGGAACGGTCGTAGAAATACCGGCGGGATGTTATACTATCACTGGCTTATAATAAATGGTTGTCAGATAAAAAACTCCCAAAAGTTCCCACCTTGAGTACTCTGAGTCGAGTCAAGTTGAGTTGAGTTGAGTCGGTTGAGTTGATTGATGAGGTTGAATGGTTGATGGGTCACTTGTCTAACCTTTACTCTTTCTTTAGATAGACATGTGACATTCTGATTTGGTTGTTATTATGAGTTGATGCTATTTCCTTATTATTCTATTTGTTTCTGTTTCATTCAGCTATTTTACATGTCGTATATTCCATGTACATATGCCACTTGGCGCGATATCATTTTATGATGTAGATACAGGAGTTAGAGATTGTCAACAGGCGTACCATTTAGGATCCGAGACATTCAGCTGATTGGTGAGCTTCCCCTACTCTAGAGGATTCACTACCTTTATTTCATCTGTCTTTAGAGTTAGACATGATTTAGCTTTATTTTTATTGAGATAGATATGAGTTTGTCATTGGCACCACTTGATAGTGATAAAGATTTCATAGATGATAGTCGATCTTTGATGTTGAGATTGTTGTGTTAGTTCTTTCTTCTAGCCTTTATATTAATTATATCATTATTTTGAGAACTAGATGAGAAGTGCCCATTAACTTTTCTTCTATCTTCCGCTGATCAGTAGAGTGTATTTAATTGAACAGATGTGATGAGGCTAAGTGGTTCACTTGAGTGCTACCAAAGTCTCAAGGTGTCGGCCACGTCTTAGGTACCCTCCCGAGCGTGATAAACTTATTACTAGAGCACGCGTTTTAGTGTCCTAGGTAGTCTATGAAGTCGTGTCTAGTAGAGTCTTGTTTATGGGTATGTTGTAAACTACACTTCATAAGTAGGAGGCTATAGGACATTAGGAATTGTGACACTTCTTTCTCATTCCAAATTCATGCGATAGAGTTAAACTCTAAGAAAGCTCTCTTCTGATTCGTATGTTACACATTTTTAGAATTGTGACCATGTTTTCAAGAATAGCTGATAAAATGAATAAGAGCCTGGCCAGACGGAATGTTAACCATCCTGATCCCTAGGATCAGAATGAACCCAAAGGCCCAACCGTCCCTGCCATTCAGCCACAGCATGATGACATTAGCAGCTGAGTTTTGCCAGGCCCTCCAGACTTTGGCCCAAGCTGTGACAACATTGGCTGATAGACAGGGAGAAGGCAGGCGGGGTGTTCCAAATACATTAGGAGATAGTGAGTTCTTGAGAGTGAACCCACCTGAGTTTAAGAGGTTGAGAAGGAATAAGAACAAAAGTCACTTTCAAGTAGAGCCTCGTAACTTTGGAGCTCAGAGATCTAAGTCATAGGCTAGTGTATATTCCAAGTCCCCGAAGTAGGCTACCTTGTGGTACGTATGGCAAAAGTCCCCTAGGATAATGTCATAAGGGAAGCGAGGGATGTTATAAGTGTGGACAAATGGGTCACTTCAAGAGGAATTGTCCTATGTGGTCCAAAAGAGCCCAAGCTTCTACACCAGCATCATCACTTAGAGAAGGTCAGGAATGTTCTCTAGATGTCTCCCCAGTTGTCGTGACGGGTATGATTCGAGTCTTTACTTACTGTTGATGTTATCTATTAGAGAGAAACTTATGTCTCTGAAGGGTTTAGTATTACCACCTAAGAGTGAGATGTGAGGTTTTTATACCACCCTGACTAGAGCTGTCATTCCAGAGCTAGAATGATGACAATAGAGAGGAAAGGATGAGATAGTGAGATTGATAGTCCATTGAGGCTTGTAGTTAGAGTTATTTGCCATTAGGTAAGTAATGAGATCACGAGTCGGTTGTCATAAGCTTGATGAAAAAGTGGTGAGTACCCTATGATTATCATGTCGAGGTATAGAGAGGTAGTTAGTGTTAGAATGTGTTAGAGCATAATTAAAACTGGAAAGAGTTCTACGTAGGCATATCCCGATATTTGTACTGTGAGGGTGAGATTTGGATGTTGAATAGAGGGATGGAGTGCTTTCAATATGATAGACTACCCTAGGCTTATAAATCTAAAGCTAGAGCCCCACTAGATTTATATGGTTTGAGCTTAGCCAGGTAAGGGGGTATAGTGAGTAGAAGAATAATACTTAAGTTGCAAAGAGGGGATGTGTTTAGTGAATACCTGCTGTGAGATTTTATTGGGCTTATGCTCTGAAATTACCTAGTATTTGTAAGTTGGTGTGATATTCGAGATGTGGGTGTAGATTAACATGTTAGTACTAGACTCTAAGCTTGAAATTTGAGAAGTAGTGGCAAAGAGTTGACAACATTATACAAGTGATATTCTTAGTTGGAGATTTTCCCTAAGAGGTTCACCATAGTGTGTGTTTGAGGTTAAGGTGTTGGCCTGCAAGAAATGTGTTGTTATGAGTTTGGTTTAGATGACGTAGATGGAAAGAGAGAACTAAGGATGAAACATTTGATAGGAGAAGTTAGATTGTAAGAGTTGTGGGAAGTGGTTATGTACGCCATTAGAGCAACAAATATAGAGAGATTTTCGTAGCGACAAGAGAAAACTAAGAGTGGCATCTTTGAGAGAGTCTTAGTGGCTATTTTATATATGCGACTATAGTGTGAGAAGGAGTTTGAGACGCCTATTCACATGGATAGCGTTTCCTCGACCATGTGGAGCTATATGTTTATAGCCTAGTAGAGGAAATTAATTCGCAAAACTTGAGAGATCATTCTTGAGCTACGGGGGAGATGATGAGATAATAGACCTAGGTAAGCCTTGAGGTTTCGATAGAGGTGGGTTGATCAAGATAAGACATCAATTCCTTGGCATATCGTACATGCCTTATTCTTCCATTGTGGTGATGCCTTATTCCCTATGGTATATGACTGTCATGCTTATGGCCTAGTCCTACGTACCCACTTGTTGATTGTCCTTCATGTTGAGTTGTGATGGTGAAAAGTGATAAACCCATTCATTAATTTTGATCTTACTCCATGGATCAAAGAGTTCCCAATCCTATGTTGAGCGAGTTGTGACTTTAGTTTTACGCTACGTATAGTTTTGTGAACTCAGAATGAGTCTCGATAGACGAGGAAGATTGTACTTCATTATGAACGTCCTCAAGTAAGATTTCTCGACTGAATTATGCTAATGATCTTTGTTCCAAGTTCATTGGGTGATCTTGTCTTCCCAGTCTGGATAGAAATGTGGATGAGAATAGAGGAGTTAGGGTTGATGAGAGAGAGTAAGGGTTCTTTATTTTGATATTATCTTATGCATGCCAGACCTTCAGTATGTTATGCCATTGTTGATAGTAGGATGTAGAGTATCAAGTTTTAGATGTAGAGTCATACTTATTTGGCATGAGGAGGTAGTCGTTGGGGTTTCACCAAAGGGGAGAGGTGATTAGTCCCTCTAGGCTCAGGTAGTGATACCGGTAGTAGTAGACAGAGAATAAAGGTAGATAAGGAGGAGGGAATGTATCCCTATTATGACATTGGTGTTGTGCTTGTGTCATGTAGGGATAGAAATAGGGTGGAGGGGAGAGATAAGACATTATGATGTACAATAGATAGGTAAGGATAAATTAAAGTGTCTCTAGATAAGAGTATGCTAGAGTGTCTTTGGATGGGAGCTCGTGAATGGTGGAGGTAGAGGTACTAAGTAGGCTTGAAAAAAACTTTTAGATACAGTTGAAGTGGTTAGATAAATAGGCTTGAATGCGTGGTTGTTACTATGCGAGTATTGATGATAGACAGTTGAAGACTTCGTGACGAGGGTTTCAAGTATGGATAGCGGGTTATTAAAGAGGAATGGTTATCTTTTGGGGAAAGTACCTGTGAGAGTATAGGGCTTGAGTATTGATGGTTAGCCTTGTATGGACATGATCATCTTAACAAAAGCACCGTGAGGCTCAGAATTAGGCTTGAATGGAAAAAGATGATATGGACAGGTAGGGAGTTGAATAGGGGTTGTAAGTTTAAGTTGATGGAGTAGAGTGCCATGAAAGGTAGCACAATTGACGTGGAGATTTGAGCTTGAGAATGCCTGCATAGTCTTGTATATCACGATTGTCCGCTTTCTCGATTAGAATTGATGACTTCCTTCTTGAGTTCAAACAACTGATTGACAAAGTGTTTAAATGATCCGAATTGATTAAGTTTTGATGTTCTATTCGTGCCTAATGATGAGAATGTTGAAGGTAATCTTCTTATCTTTGATTTACTTGATATTTCTATCCTTGAGTTGATATGTCTATTCTTAAGTTTGAATAGAGTTGATTGAGATGGATGAGGAGTTGAGAGGATGATTAATGGACGGGTGTATTGAGATGAGTCTTGAGTCTATTCGTGCCTTGATGTCTACCTTTACTCATTATTCAAGGACGAATGATCCCAAGGGAGAGATAATGTAACACCTGGCAAAATTAGCAAAATACCCCTAAAAGAGAGATGTGCACATAACGCGTCTTCTTATGCTCGAATGGCGAATCTGATGCCAGATTCGTGATTAACAAGAAAAATTAAGTGGGAAAATGGTTTAGATCGATTTATAGAGAGACCCGATCAAAAGATAATTTTTCAACATAACAATGGAAAATAGTGCTGGTGTGCGATCGAGGCGCGTCACACCTCTGTAGGGGACTTACACTTGATTTTTATTCAACTTTTTTTGACGGGATAGAAAAACACTTTCAGTAAATTTTTGGAGAAAAAAACACTCGTATACTGGTCAGTCCATGACGCGGACTGGGTTATTTCGAAAATGAAAAATTTCTAAATCTTGTGAGGGGCATTATGAAAAATTCCCAACCCCTCCTAAACTCAATACACGATCTAATTAGATCATTTTATGCGTAAAAAGGGTTTTTGAACCCCATTCTCTGTCATTCTAAGTCCTTGAAAAAGATTAGGGTTTGAGGAAAGAGGAGAAGAATTTGAGATTGAAGAATTCAAGAGGAAGTTCTTTAAGTGGTTGTTTAGAGCATTATCCCAGGTATGTACGGCTAAACTAAAAGCATGGAATTTTTCTTTCATGTGCTCCATAGATGGTCATAGAAGAGTTGAAGGTCTAAAGAGTTTGCATACATGAATCTTTATGGTTTCTCTTGAAAATTATATTAATTATATTTATTTTCCTATGTTGATGATCATCATAAACTTGTTTTCTCGAATTGAATACTTTTTATGAGATATTGTATAACCTTACATGATTATTTTTTAAAAGCATGCATGATTGAACCTAAGGATTGAGTCTAGAGCCTTAATGTGAGAAGGTTGATTGTGATTGTGATGAGAGAATGATGATGAGTTGATAGAACTTGATAGTCTTGTGAGTCTCCATAAATGAACTCCACTGATTAGTCTATTTAATTGTTCCCTAATGATTGTTCTAATCCTTGATCTATTGATTGAGATGTTGATTGATGAGAGGATTAAAAACCTTACGAGACTGATTGAATGAATGTGCCTCCACGAGGCTGATTGAGATGATTTTATTTAGATAGTTTGATTGGATTGATTGTCTTATGAGCATTGAATCTTGGGGGGTATCGAGCACCGAAAGAGTAAGAGTTAGTCCTACTCGCACTCGTTAAACTACATCACCAAACGTAGGACAGGATTAAAATCATCACATCACATTGTGGGTTCCCTCTTGATAGAGTCCCTTAAACAATAGAGGACTTGTTGATTGCACTTTCCCGAGTGGATTCGAGTTGTTCTTTACCTGGAAAGTATGGAACGGCTGTAGCAACATCGACAGGATGTTGTACTATCACTGAATCATAAGTGATAATTGTCGAATAAAAGAAACTCCCAAAAGTTCCCACCTTGAGGACTTTGAGTCGAGTTGAGTTGAGTTGAGTCTAGTTGAGTTGATTGATGAGGTTGATTGGTTGATGGGTCACTTGTCTAACTTTTACTTTTTCTTTATATAGACATGTGACATTTTTATTTGGTTATTATTATGATTTGATGTTATTTCCATATTATTCTACCTGTTTTGATTTCGTTCAGCTATTTTACATACCGTACATTCCACATACTGATGCCAGTCGGTGCTGCATCATTTCATCATGCAGATACAAGAATTAGAGATCGTCAACAGGCGCACCATTGAGGATTCGAGACGTTCAGCTGATTGGTGAGCCTCCCCTACTCCGGAGGATTCACTACCTTTATTTCATCTTGCTTTAGAGTTAGACTTGATTTAGCTTTTTTTTTTTTGAGGTAGCCATGGGTCTGTCATTGGCACCACTTGATGTGATTGTGGCTTCATAGATTATAGTCGACTGTTGATGTTGAGATTGTTGTGCTAGTTCTTTCTTCTAACATTTACATTAAATTTATCGTTATTTAGAGCACTAGATGAGATGTGCCCATTTACTTTTCTTCTGTCTTATGCTCATCAGTAAAGTGTATTTAATTGAATGGATATGATGAGTCCAAGTGGTTCGCTTGGGGACTAACAATAGTCTCTAGGTGCCGACCACATCTTGGGTACCCTCTCGAGGCGTGACACCAATAGAAAAGAATCTTTCAAAGCTAAACAACAGGCTCTCAAGGCAAATTTAGTACAAGGATGAAGAAGTAACAATAACAGGTATGGCAATAAATCTAGAGGTTATAAGACTAATAATCCCAACGTTAAGAAAACGAATAGTTGTTATTTTACTTGTAAAAAACCAGATTTTTATGCTGCTCAGTGTAGGAAAAGAGTGAAAAATGACAAAGATAAAGGTTATCCTTCCAAAGCTAACTCAGCTGAAGGAGGTATTTTATTGTTGTTGTCATTTCTCAAGTGAACCTTGTAGGACATGTAAAAGGTTGACAGGCTCTCAAGGCAAATTTAGTACAAGGATGAAGAAGTAACAATAACAGGTATGGCAATAAATCTAGAGGTTATAAGACTAATAATCCCAACGTTAAGAAAACGAATAGTTGTTATTTTACTTGTAAAAAACCAGATTTTTATGCTGCTCAGTGTAGGAAAAGAGTGAAAAATGACAAAGATAAAGGTTATCCTTCCAAAGCTAACTCAGCTGAAGGAGGTATTTTATTGTTGTTGTCATTTCTCAAGTGAACCTTGTAGGACATGTAAAAGGTTGGTGGTCGACTCTAGGCCTACTTGAACATTTGTGAAAATCGAGAAGCATATGCCTCCTATACATCAATAAGAGATAACAATTAAGTGGTCTACATTCGATAATCAAGAGCTACTAAAGTCAGGGGTAAAGGTGAAGTGATCCTAAAGCTCCAAACATCTCCACTCATAATTTTGTGCACATGGAGTTTATTATTGTTTACTTATTACTTAGTGTGTCAGAGGAAAAAATGTTTTTTGGAAATTGAAAGCAATCTTATATGGAACATAGAATTTACCTTTTAAAATCTAAAAATCTTTTGCCACTGCATCAGTAGGGTCGATTATCTAAAACTTGTGCGCCATTGTTTCTGCGATTAGAGCTAACAATAAGGGTCCATCAACAACTATTGCATAGCTGTAAAACAAACATAATTTCCTCTAACAACTAGAATAAACAAGTTGAAAAAATATGTCAATATTCGACTCTCAAAATACTTACGAGAAATAACATTGTAACCTTATTTAACAATCAAAAATTCAACCTATTTATAGTGTCATGCTTCTTCTAAGGCAGCTCTGGAATTGTGTAGCAGGTCTTTATAAACATAGACAGAGGGCGGATAATATATATACAAAACTCCAGCGGGTACTACTTCGACGCTTTGTCCAAATGGAAACTGAAATGGCATAACAACATTAGATTAACCATGTTAACAAACATTCATACTTCATTTGACCTTTGGAATGTGAATGTTTGTTAACATGTTTACTCTATCTTCTTCCTTTATTAAGCTATTTCAGTTGCCAGTGGACTAAGAGTAGATGGAAAACCTAGTTAAGTTGTGTGTATAAGTTATCCTCCATCCATCCATGTTGATAAAGAATGCTATACAATGCCATATTAATGACACGAATACTTAGTACAAAGGTTGTTTGACGTCTAATCTACCTCAGTGTTTATTTTTGTGAGGGGACATAAATGATTTTTGATTGAACAAAAGTTATGGGTTAGGTTAGAATTTTGTAATTAATTGAAATCGGAGATAAATTAACTAAGCGTTAGGGTTTGTTTTGGATAAATCAATTGGGAATTACTGAGGAATTTTATTTATTGATTTGTTTTTGCTATCTACAACTATTTCAAGAATGGAAAGGAAGAAGATAGGATTGGAGTAGCTGATAGGATCGATTCAAGTAGGTTAGATTTTTTTATCTATATGGATTATTTACCTTCCTTGGTTCTAATGAAATAAAGAAGAGGCAAAAATATTTCTTTTGGTTCTTGAGAAGTGAGGAGAAAAAGGAACTTACTCTAGTCTAAGTTATGGTGAAAAAAAAAGATGCTTCTAGAGGAGATCGAAAGCCATTAGAGAGAAGGAAGAGAAAAAGCGAGAACTTACAGATGAAGGAAAACATGAGGATGAATTTGGAAAGTCACGTGGTGAACCAAGCTAAAGGGCCTAGAATCTGGACATTTTAAAAGTTGGGTGGGCTTGGTTCTTTAAATATTTTTGGGCTTGCGTGTAATTTATTACATTTTAGAAGGCTCGTGTAGCAATTCTTATTCGTTTACCAATAAAATGAGCCCAAGAGCTCACAATTTGACTTAGAAAAAAGGAGAAAAAGATATTGGACCCTTCCAGCACATTTATAAGTGTATTGTGTATATCAAAACAGTTATTCCTTAAAATGTAAGTGAAAAAATATATTTAATGTATTTGTGGTTTCTGCCTGAGGGAACACATGTTCTCTTGAATGTAAAAGGAGTTGGACAAGGGGCAAGGCCACTGGTCATTATCTCACCCCTTTCTATTCCAATATATTACCTCACTTTCCAATTGAAAAATATAACAAATAGCGGTAAGTTGACATCTTTTCCTTTCTTGCTCTTTTACTCTCATTTTGCCTCTCCCTTTATTTTCTTTCATTAATTTAATAAAGAATTTTAGTTTAGCTGGTTTACTTCAATATTAATAACTTGCTAATGTTAATTAATTTGCCAATTCATATATCCTCTATTTAAATAGAGAAGGCTTGTTTAATCTTGGGACAAATTTGAGACAGTTGAAATAGTTTCTTAGAAAAGTTCCCAGCATGGCTCAAGCATTAATCTTGCTCTAATTAAAATATCATAGTAGTTGTGTATTAAAAAAGTATTTGGTCAATAAGAAGATTTATATTATTGAATAATATATACTAATACATAGTACTGCTAGGGAGGGATCCTTGTATCATATAGTTTGGAGGGTTTACACGAGGAAAAGTAATTAAATTAGTGGCTTTAGTCATTCTAACAAAAGGAGTATAATGTCTGCATGGATCTCGTCACGAACAAACATTGGTGGAACTTTCCAGCACAAAGAGTCATTTAGAGTGGTTAGCTTTGTACCGTCCTTATCTAAGGCATCCGCAACCTGGTTCGTCTCTCTATAGCTATGCAGGACTTGAGGGTCCCCCAGTTTCCAGATTAGCTCCCTGCATTCAAGTAAAATGTTAATAACATTTGGCTAGTCATGTAGGAGATGGTGTATTACATCGAGGCAGTCCATATTGATCTGGAGTGGAGTAATTATATTTTCTAACGCTAGCCTTAGTCCATGCAATAGAGATGTTAGTTCATCATATTTGTTATTCGTAATGGATAAATTACTCATATACCCTAGGACCCATTCTCCATATTTGTTATTCGTAATGGATAAATTACTCATATACCCTAGGACCCATTCTCCTTTGATGTTATGGAAAACCCCACCTGTTTCCCCACTATTTGTTACAGAGTTAAACGATCCATCGATATTTAGATTAAAGCCTTTGTCTCGAGGTTAGCATGTTGTTTGCGTGTTTGAGTTTTTTCAGGCATTGGTTGAAGAAGATATACTCAGTTGCATATGTAATGGCCTTAGTGAAATTAGCGTAGGTATTTTTATTGAGAAAAGTATTGTCATTCCTTGTCATCCATATGTGCGATATGATGAAGGGAAAGACATCTTGCCAGGTTAACTTTGTTTGTAGCATGGCATTGGCATCTCTCAACTTATTACTAAGCCAATTGTTTTTGGAGAGTAGGTGGTAAGTGACACGTCTTAGGCCAAGGTTTCTCCATATGTATTGCACACTTTTACAATCGAGGAAAATGTGGTTTATAGTCTCATGGGCTTGGCATATATGACATAGCTTGTTTGGGACAACACATATAGAGTATAGTATTGTTTTATTAAGATCCTGTTGTGTTGATATTGCCAAAGGAAACACTTTATTTTGTTTGGGAATTGCTATGCCCAGACCCATGCAAACTCTTTTTGCAATGGTAGGCGGGGGTGATTTCCCCTTCATGAAAAGGAAGACAGATTTGGTTGTGAAGGTTCCTTTAGGGTTGGGGCCCCAAATTGGTTTGTCACCAGTAGGTTCGTTCATGTAGGTACTATCAATAAGGTTTGTTATGTTTTTTGAGAGGTCAAAAGGGGCTTGGTTATCGCTACACTTGTCCAGGAAATCCCTTACTAAGATTTGGTCCTCGTCTTTTTGTAGGGGTCCTTCAGTTTAGTGTCTTAGGGGGGTATTGTTACGTAACCATGTATCATTCCAAAAGGAAGTGTATCTAACATTCCCTATTGTCCATGCTATACCTTCGCAGCACGTGTCCCATCCCTTGAGGAGGTTTTTCCATAGGTAGCTATTTGTACTCCTAAGGTTACTGTTGGTGGAAAAGGATCCATTGTGGGTGTAATTTGGAGGTCCAGGGATACCTATAGGGATTTAGGGTTAGTGTAGGTCCTCCATGCATTTTTGGCTAATAGGCCATGTTTTTAGTGTTTTCATCTTCTATACTTAGCCCTCTTTCTCTTTTTTGAAGGGTTATATTTTCCCAACTTATCATGTGTATCTTCCTTTTACCTCCTGTTGATCCCCAAGTGAAATTCTGTTGAATTTGGTCAATTTTCCTTTTGAGGCTTTGGGGTAATCGCATAAATTGCATAACATGTGTGGGTAGGCTGCTAAGGCATGCTTTTGCTAGGGTTACCCTACAAGCCATGTTGAGGAACTTTGTTTCCAGCCCATCATTTTAGCTTGCATGTTGACTAGGATAAACTAGAAGTCCACTTTTGAGTAATGCTTGTGTGTAATTGGGAGTCCAAGATACTTCCCAAAGTGTGTGCCTATTTTAATTCCTATGCTTTGGGATATGGATTTTTGGAGCTCTTTCGCACAGTTTGTTGATAAAATCAGCTTGGATTTTTCAGTATTTATAGTCTGCCTTATAATCTATAGAACTTTAGCATAGTATCTTGGATGTTTGTACAATTTGTAATGGTTGCTTTTCCTATTAGGATTAGGTTGTTCACAAAGAATAAGTTGGATAGTCGAGGTCCCTTGTGGGATATTGTGACTGGGACCCACTCTCCTTGGGCAACTTGGCTATCTATATGTCGTGATAGGATTTCCATGCACATAATGAATAGGTACGGTGACATGGGGTCCCACTTACCTAATGCCCCTAGTAGGACTAAGGAATTTTGTTCTGGAGCTGTTAATTAGGATAGAGATTTGACTCATGGTGATGCAGGACATTATTAGCTTAATGAGCCTTTCATAGATTTGGAAATAATGGAGGGTGTATTTTAGGAACAACCATTCTATTTTGTCGAAGGCTGTTGGAGCAGTAAGGTTTTGATGGCTGACAAAAGATAATGAAACAGGTTGGACTACCTGGTTCTTTCAACGTACTGTTTCTGTGGCAAAACTGCACACGCTGCACACAATAAAAATGGAATAAAGGGTGCTGGAAATAAGGCATATAAAAAGGAATACTACTCCAAGTTGTCAAAAAGAAGGAGGATTTAAAAAGGAATACTAATACAACTCCAACTCTAACAAGATGCATAAAAGAAGGAGAAAAAGAAGGAGAAAAAAAAGGAGAAAGTTGATTAGAAGAAGGAGTTCTAAAGGAAAAAGGATTCCACTAATAATTGGTGTTATCCTTAAAGAGATGGAGAGCAATTAAATCTCCAATCAGCAACTATAAAGCTAGAGGACATGACAACAAAAAGCTGGCGCAAGAAAAAGAAAGAAGTAGAGAGAAAAAGAGAGATTCAGACACAAAGAAAAGGAGAGAAGAAGAAGAAGAGAAACGTGGCGACATAGCATAGAGCTTAGGCAGTTTTGTTTTCTCTTTGTAATTCTGAACAATTGTGTAATCTCTCAGAGTCTATAACTGAGATTAGATTCTAGTCTTCAAGTTGGGGGCAACTCGAAGACGTTGGTAACATAAGCCTAGGGAGGTTTATGTGAAGTTAGGAAGTTGTTTTGAAGTTTAGATTACTAGGAATTGTAATCGTTTGTTGAAGGCTATTTTGAAGTAGTGAAGTTGAAGTTAAATCCTGTAGAGTACAGGTCGTGGTTTTTCACCCTTCTTGAGCCGGGGGTTTTCCACGTAAAATTGCTGCGTTCCAGTCTGTTTCTGCATCATTGAAACACGTCGGCTAACCTGTTCCAACGATTAGGCAAATCCGTAGGGTGTGCAAAACCTAACAAGTGGTATCAGAGCAGGTTTTCTTATTAAAGGCTAGTACCTAAGAATTGATCCAGATGAATACTGCACCACCCTTTGGACATGGAGAAGGACAATCATCTGTGAGACCTCCTCTTTTCAATGGAACACATTTCGGTTGGTGGAAGGCTAGGATGGAGGACTTCATTCAAGGACAAGACTACGAACTCTGGGATAGAATTAGTATAGGGCCTACTATTCCTATGAAAATAGTGGAGGACCAACAAGTGCCGAAAGAGAGAAGGGAGTTCAACGCTAAGGATTTGTTGGCCATGAGGAAAAATGCCAGAGCTAAAAATATTTTGATTTGTGGTCTTGGTCCAGAAGAGTATAACAGAATTTCAAATTGCTCCACTGCAAAAGAAATCTGGGATGCTCTTACAATTGCTCACGAGGGAACTGCTCAGGTTAGGAAGTTCAGGGTTGCCATGCTATTTACTGAATATGAGACCTTCAAGATGAAAGAGAATGAGACATTGCAAGAGATGATGGCAAGGCTCACACTACTTATTAATGAGCTGGCTTCTCTAGGAAAAGTGCTTACCTCTGAAGAACAGGTAGACAAGGTTCTGAGAATTTTACCAAAAGCTAAGTGGGATGTAAAAGTTACTGCCATTAGGGAAGCTAAGGATATTGAAACCATGACATTGAATGAGTTGGTTGGAAATCTCAGAACATATGAGATGAACATGGAAGAGCAAAAGGAAGAAGTGGGAATGTATGAAAAATCACTCGCTCTCAAAGCAGCCTCAGATGATGAAGGGTGAGACTTGGATGAAGATCAGATGGCTTTTCTAGCAAAACATTTTAAAAAATTCATGAAAAAGAAAGGCAAGGACAAGAGAGAAACAGGTAACAGGAGGGGGGTTGATGAAACAGGTAACAAAAAGTGGTCCAATGACAGAAACAACTCTGGATGCTACAAGTGTGGAAAGACTGATCACCATATCAAACAATGTCCCCAGTGGGAAATTGAGTGGAGAAAAGAAAGGGCTGAGAAAGAACTTAAAGAGAAAGCTGCTAAGCAAAAGGAAAAGGAAACCTATGCTATGATGGCCGCGTGGGGATCGGGATTGGAAGATTCTGATACAGAGGAGATTGATGAAACTGCGTTCATGGCTGCTGGAGATTTAGATCTAGAAGAAGATGATAGATCTGAGGTAAGTATTTCTGAATTGAAAGAAAAGTTGCATCTCTTTTCAAAAAGGAAGCTAATCTTGCTAATGAATGGATTGATAGACGATTTTGAAGAAGTAGCAAATGGAAAGGATCAACTAATTAAAGATTTTTCAGATCAAAAATTTGAAAATCTTGAGATAAAAAACTGCCTGGATAAAGCAAAAGAAATAAATGACAAGTTGAAGAAACAGGTTAAACAACTTGATTCACTTGTGTTGAACCTAAAGTCAGAAATCCAAAAGTTAACTGTTGCTGATAAGAGTGAAAGTACGATGAGTGAAGAGCTTCAGAAGGTAGAAACTGAGTTGAAAGAATGCAAAATTGAGTTTTTTTGTGAGAAAGAAAAAGTGAAAAAATTGACCCAGGAAAACTCCATTTTAAAACTGGATTTAGAAAAGGCAAAAAGATGGACTCAGTCATCAAGAATAGTGAACCATCTAGGAAGCAGGAGTCACAATGAGAAAGCTGGAATAGGGTTCTTTCAGGAGAATGTTACTACTACTGATTTGTGCTACCTCTGTGGAAAAATTGGACATCCAACTACTGAGTGTCCAATTGCAAACAATGTTAGGAGTAGAAACACATATCATGTGCACAAAAGGAGGCATGAAGATAATAAAAGAAACAGGTCAAGGAACATGTTGCCTACTTGGGCAAGAAGGGATCTCATTCATCCGTTTTACAACTGGAAAGGACCCAAGCTAGTCTGGGTTCCTAAAACTAACCCTTGATCTGTCTTACAGGTTGCAGCGAAAGAAAGCAAGCATTGGTACATGGATAACGCTTGCTCAAGACACATGACTGGTTATAAGTACAAGTTTCTTTCACTTGCACCTTTTAAAAAGAGGGAGGACAGGATGACTATGCGCTGGATCAGAGGAACAAGTCACTCTACCTGGTCCATCCACTGGACAAGCAGAGGGCACACAGTCAGGGGGAACTATGGAAAGCTGGATCGGAGGAACAAGTCAGGTTACCTGGTCCATATACTGGACAAGCAGAGGGCACACAGTCAGGGGGAACTATGGAAAGCTGAAAATAAATCAGAAAAGATGGATAGGCCTGACACTCAGAAAGTTTGTCATCATCAAAAAGGGGGAATTTGTTGGAGCAGTAAGGTTTTGATGGCTGACAAAAGATAATGAAACAGGTTGGACTACCTGGTTCTTTCAACGTACTGTTTCTGTGGCAAAACTGCACACGCTGCACACAATAAAAATGGAATAAAGGGTGCTGGAAATAAGGCATATAAAAAGGAATACTACTCCAAGTTGTCAAAAAGAAGGAGGATTTAAAAAGGAATACTAATACAACTCCAACTCTAACAAGATGCATAAAAGAAGGAGAAAAAGAAGGAGAAAAAAAAGGAGAAAGTTGATTAGAAGAAGGAGTTCTAAAGGAAAAAGGATTCCACTAATAATTGGTGTTATCCTTAAAGAGATGGAGAGCAATTAAATCTCCAATCAGCAACTATAAAGCTAGAGGACATGACAACAAAAAGCTGGCGCAAGAAAAAGAAAGAAGTAGAGAGAAAAAGAGAGATTCAGACACAAAGAAAAGGAGAGAAGAAGAAGAAGAGAAACGTGGCGACATAGCATAGAGCTTAGGCAGTTTTGTTTTCTCTTTGTAATTCTGAACAATTGTGTAATCTCTCAGAGTCTATAACTGAGATTAGATTCTAGTCTTCAAGTTGGGGGCAACTCGAAGACGTTGGTAACATAAGCCTAGGGAGGTTTATGTGAAGTTAGGAAGTTGTTTTGAAGTTTAGATTACTAGGAATTGTAATCGTTTGTTGAAGGCTCTTTTGAAGTAGTGAAGTTGAAGTTAAATCCTGTAGAGTACAGGTCGTGGTTTTTCACCCTTCT
This sequence comes from Solanum rostratum, assembly GCA_029948455.1. Classification (NCBI taxonomy): domain Eukaryota; kingdom Viridiplantae; phylum Streptophyta; class Magnoliopsida; order Solanales; family Solanaceae; genus Solanum; species Solanum rostratum. The sequence continues at coordinate 54,481,937 of CM057053.1, forward strand.
TGAGCCGGGGGGGTTTTCCACGTAAAATTGCTGCGTTCCAGTCTGTTTCTGCATCATTGAAACACGTCGGCTAACCTGTTCCAACGATTAGGCAAATCCATAGGGTGTGCAAAACCTAACAAAGGCCTTCTCCTAGTCTAGTATGAGGATTAGGTTCCCTTTTTTTCTTTCATTTTCCTGTAATGTGTTATGAGTTCTTGGGCTATAATGGCATTATCTGTTGCTTGCCTTCCTTTAAAGAACCTGGCCTGTTGAGGACCAATCCATTGGTTCTTAAAGGGTCGTAGTCTGGATGAGATTATTTTCGTGATGATCTTGTAAGTTGTGTTACATAGGCTAATCGACCTAAATTCCTTAGGGGTACTAGTGTTTCTATTTTTTGGAGTCATGCATATGTAGGTTTTATTTATTTCCGTGGGGAATATGCCTTTAGCGAAGGAATACATGTGATCCATGACTCTATTATGCTCCAATATTTCTGGTAAAATATGGGGTATAGCCCATCTGGCGTTGGGGCTTTTAAAGAGTGGAAGCTATAGACTGCTCGTTTGATCTCACATCTGTTGGTGTGTCCCCTAGTGTTTGGTACAGTGTTGAGGGATGGTTATTCATTTCCCACTCTATATCCATGTAGAACTAGTATGGGAAGTGGTGAAAATTTCGTGGAAGTGGGAGCAAATTTTGGTTCTGATTTCTAAAGGTTCATAGGTCTAGTCATTTTCATCACCTTTTAGAGCTATGATCCTATTCGTTCGTCTTCTATTCACAGTAGGTGTATAAAAAAATTTTGTGTTTAGATCCCCTTCATTGAGCCAGTTAACACATGATTTTAATTTCCGAAAATTTTCTTCATGTTTCAGCAAGTTATTGTATTCCAGATATAGTTATTGCTCCAGGTTCATAAGGAAACTATTTTTGGGATATTTTGGGGATTTGTGAATCCCTTCTAGCCCCTTAATAATGGTTTTTTTCTTATAAAAGATATTTCCAAAGGTAATTTTATTCCATTTTTTGGACGTCATGTTGGAAGATAGGGATAGCACTGTGGATGCCTTCCTGTTTGTTCCATGCTTCCTTAATGATACCTTCTAGGTCCGAATGTGTTATCCACATCGTTTCAAACCTAAAGATTTTATGTGGGGACCCCTCAAATTTGGGCAGAAAGCTCAATAAAAAGGGGGCAGTGGTTAGAGTGTGTACGTGGTAGGTGTTGCACGTGCAAATTTGGAAATTTATGCAGCCATTTGACGTTTGCAAAAAACGATCCAGTCTTTAATAGATTAGTTGTTTTCTATTTTTAAATTGCTTGTTCAACCACCATATGTTTATGTTCCCTTTGAATCCCATATCTATTAATTCACATTAGTTGACTGTTTCACGAAGTTCTAGTACATGTGGTTGACTTGGAAGCCTGCCTCTTTTTTTGTCAGCTATGCTCAGAATTTCGTTAAAGTTTTCGCCAATTAACCAGCTTCCATCAAAATTATCTTTTATATCTTTTGGATTTTTCCAAAGTATTTTCCTGTATTCTCTATAAGTGTTAGCATAAATGCTGCAAAATAAACATGTGCCATTACTAGCATGTACCTTGACTATTGCATGGATTTCCTGGCCCGTAGTGGCAATATTATCTAGTTCCAGGATGTTGTTTTCCCATAGGACTGCTAGGCCTCCAGAGTTTCCATTTGTAGGAACTTGAATTGTATTATTGAAGTTAAATTTATCTAGGATAGACTGATGATCTTGCAATTTGATTTGAAGTAGAGCTATTAAGGGAGGTTTGTGCCAATATAGGAGAGCTCGAAGATTTCTCCTAAAGGCATCATTGCTACAACCCCTACAATTCCAGATCATTAGATTTATTGATCTTGATAGTTTTTAGACTGGATTCGTGGGATACTCCTAGTGGGAGTAGTTCCTCAGAGTTGGGTTCAAGATAACTACGTAATTCCCTGTGTTGGGGTTGAAAGGCATTCTTATATTTAAGGAGCCTTTTGAGAGATTTGGGGGACATATTAGTATGTGTTGTTTTCGTATCTCACTTTGAATATCATGACTTTTACATTTTTCAGAATTGTTGTTTTTGTTCTTGTTTTTCGCATCATTTCTATTGCTTCCTCTATTTCCTGATCATCTACACTTTCCTCTAAAGGCCTTATATGATGTAAGGGAGGTGTCTGGGATAGTAGGTTACCGGAGGACTCATGGTGGAGAGATTGGGTACTATTTGGGGTGGACTCTCCATCTGGTTGCCCTACATTCAACTTGGTTAAGGTATTGCCTCCGTCTAAGGAGGTGGGTTCATCCCTGTCCCTGGGAACTGATAAGGATATAGGAAGGTCGGAAAGATTAGAGGTTCCACATTTGGGAGCTGGTAGAGTGAGTTGAAGAGAGGCATTGGAAGAAAGGTAGTTGAGGAAATGGGATGTTCATTGGAGGTGGAAGGATAGTGGATAACCATAAGTGATTATTGTATGTCTCCATGCCCAGTCTCATCCCTTCCGAGATGACGTGACCCAACTTATCTCCCCTCCATTTCCATGTTGAAGGTAAGGGGTTGACCATGGATACTTATTTCCAATCACAAGTGGGGATTTGGATTCGGTTCTGATGCAGCAGTAGCATATAGATTGTTGTTTCCCCTTGAGTTCACTAGGTGGGCCTGGAGGAGAGGCGTTTGAGGGTTCATTATGTTGGGTGATATTGGAGGAATGAAGCACGAGTGTAGAGTTCTTCTGAAGTGGGCTCTGTGTCTTTGGTGTGATAATAGTGGTGTTCTAGGCATTGTTAATTGGAAGGTCTATACAGATATTATTCTTGTTATATTTTTCACCATTTCTCCAATAATCTAAGTAACTGTGGAAAATAATTCTAATCTTGAAACAATTTCTGATACTACAAATATTGGTACTATTCCCGCTACTCCTGTTCCGATTGTACTACCATATGCTAAGCCTTTTTTGAACATATAGAATATTAAAATATCTGCAAATGAAAACTATAAAAGATGGAAAGAATGTATTTTTTTATTGCTCGAAGTTCATGGTGTTGCACATGTCTTATTAAATTCACAGCCTAGAGTTGATAGTGATGATTAAATTTTAGAACCATGGGCAATCCGTCAATAAGGTATGTCGCCATACTATATTGCAAACTATTTCTAATGAACTGTTTGACGTGTATTGTAGTTTCAAAGAAGCCAAGGTAATTTGGGAAGCCTTAAGTAAAAGATTTACTACTGAAGATGGTACTAAACAAAAGTTTGTAATGGGAAATTATTCCTATAGATAAGTGATGTGAAGGATACGAAAAAGTAAATCAATGAATATCATAAATTGCTTAAGGAATTGAAGGCAGAACGAATTTCCCAACCAGAAAAATATCTGTTGTAGTGTTGATCAAAAAATTGCCCGAATCATGGAATGATTATAAAAATAATTTAAAACATAAGCAAATGATTTTACTATATAGTAACTCACATTTTAATTGAAGATAGTAATAGAAAAGAATCTTTCAAAGCAAAACAACTGGCTCTTAAGACATATTTAGTACCAGGCCAAAGTAGTAACAATAACAGGTGTGACAATTAATCTCGGGGTTACAAGCCTAATAATCCCATCTTTAAAAAAATAATAGTTGTTGTTTTGTTCGTGGAAAACCAGGTCATCATGCGGCTGAATATAGGAAAATAGTTGAAAATGACAAAGAAAAGGGTTATCCTCCCAAAGCTAACTTAGTTGAAGGAGATGATATTCTCGTGTTGTCATTTCTCAAGTGAACCTGTTAAAACATGTAAAAGAATCGGTGGTAGCTCTAGGGCTACTAGAACATTTGTGTTAATCGAGAAGCATATGCCTTCTATACATCAATAGGACATATATATATATATATATATATATATATATATATATATATATATTATATATATATATATATATATATATATATATATATATATATATTATATATATATATATATATATGTGATGGTGAAATGGTCTACCTTGGATAAACTACTAAAATCTTTGGTAAAGGTAAAGTGCTCTTGAAGCTCCAAACAACTCCATTCTTAATTTTTTGGTCATGGAGTTTATTATGGTTTACTTATTACTTAGTGTGTTCATCTAGAGAAAAAATATTTATTTAACAATTGAAAGCAAAGTTATGTGGAACTTTACCTTTTAAAAACATTTCTCCTTGCATCAATAGGGTCTATTTTCTAAAATTTGTCATGCATCGAGCATACACCCCAGACAAAGCCGACACTCAGAAACTTGTTTTTGTCCCAAGCGTTCCACTTAGCCTAGCTAACTTACTTAGTGGAAGATATTAATTTCATAATCATTTCGGATAGGCTTAATGTTCATGAACTCAGACATACAATAATAACATATACAACTTGACTCAAAGCTCTAAAACAACTCCAAGGAAATAACAAGAACAATATCTTTCCAGTCTATGAATCATCTAAGGTACTGACTCTGAACTAGGCATCGGAGTAGGCTTACGGCTAACTCAACTAAAATAAATACAAGAAAATAAAGACTCTCGAGCTACTCTGGATGTAGAGAGGCCTCATCAACTGCTGATGAGGACTATCTTATTGAACATCTCCTAACATGGGTACCTCAATGAGAATCAGAAAATGATGCAGCTCAAAAGGCATCAGTACGTGGAATGTACGGTATGTAAGATGGCCAAAAAAGTGCTAAGAACAGGATACTCAACTTTTCTTTGAGATAGGCAATTAATAAAAATATGTCATGCAAATAAACATATGTTTAAAATGTTTTTTAAAAGTTTAACTCAATATAAAAGAACTAATTACTTTAATGCATTAACGAGCGCAACAAAATATATAAAAATAAAATACTCATATGCTTAGCTCTGTAATTAGCTCAACTCAATTAAATATACAACATAATGAAAGGAAGTACTTTAATAAAGTAATGATAAATCTCAATGTATAAGATAATAAACTTTAATTCTTGGGGAGTTTCTCTAACCCACAACCAACACTATGAGCTTCGTGATGATATAACGTCTTGTGCATGCTACCAGAGCTGTTCAATACTTTGCAAATTTAAGGAACGAAAACTAGGGGAATGGATCCATCCCAAAACTAGGCCATCTCATTGGCAAGTGAGGAGTTGTTCCCTTGGTACAAGTCCTATCCTACCCGACTACATTGTTTATGGAGGTGAAGTTCTGTAAATTCATACCCAAATTGGTGCTTAATACTACTCCCAAGATATGCACTATACTCAATGACTGTAAAAAATGTCACACTTTAGGGAAAAACTGAAAATTTGTTGCTTGGAGCCTTCGCTCATGATTTTTTCTTTAAACTGGAGTTTCTTTTTCAAACTGATAATGCTTTCTTATAACTAGTCTTTACTGATAAAATAATGCATTTGAAACTACCAAGTTTCCTCAAACATTGAAATTTATGCATGATGAATAGTAATGCAAGATACCTTAACTGACCGAACTACTCTTTTAAAACTAATATATGCTATGGTCAAAAGATAGTATAGTAAATCGACTACTTGTATAACCCTTGCTATGATGTTTTTTTAAACAACTCATATTTGAACTGAATAACATTTCAATAATTTCATAGAGTCATGATTATATGAACATAATGTCTTATCATTCAAAGCTCAACTTGACAATAGAGTAATTGTGAAACATAATTGGGAAAATAATTCTTAAACTAGTTAGGGTTCTTGTAACTGTGGTGATACTTCAAGAATTTAAAGGGATGTACTCAACATTGAAGTTCTTAGCATGATAATGATAAAATAAGAATGACTTCATGATAAAGTTCTACAATTTATTTATAAAATCATAGGAAAAAAAATTGAATTAACTCGTGACCAGAATTCTTGATAAGGGACATAGATTAGGCACGAAAATAAGATTTTAGGTAGCCTTACATACCTTGAAGAAGTAGATTTCTTGATGAACTTTGAAGAATTCACTAGCTTCTCTTGAAACCCTAGTTCATCTTCTCTTGAAAACTATTTCTAGGTTTGGAGAGTTTTTTTAGCATAGAGAAATTAAAGAATCACGTTTAGGGATTTATTTAGGTTAAAAATTGACATGTTTTGGGGCTTATAGGGTGAGATAGAACGAAAATACCCTCCTTTAAAATCGCTGATCGGGTCACCTACGAGACCCTCTACTGCCCATAAAAGTTTCTACGGCCTGTAGGGACTCTTCCATAAACTTTTGGACAATTTTTTGTATCTCTAGATCACTTTCACGAGCCTATTTTATGGCCCGTAGAAGTTTCTACGACCTATGTATTGGTCCATAAAGTCCGGAACTAAAAATTAAAATTTCAGGACTTTTTCTCACGATTTAGCAAACATGCCATACTTTAATTTATGGCCCGTAAAGGGGTTTCGTCGAAGCAACTCTGCTCAGGCGGTCTTCATTAAAATGGTCATAATGTTTGACTCCGAATTTTAAATTAGGTGAACTCAGTTGCATTGGAAAGCTAATTCAAGCTTTTATTTAGTAGACCATACGCTACCTAATTCTTTGTGTGCTAAGTGTTATGGTAATTTCATGTTGACCCTTGCATAATCCAAAGTGAAAAACTCAACTGATAGAGAGATTTTGAACTTGACTAAGTATTAGAGGTCTCTTATGAACTTAATCTACTTCTAATATACTTCACACATATAGGAATGAGTCAAAATATATAGAGACAAGTAAGGCATTATTTTGTTCAAGCTTATATACTTGCGACGAAAGTTTTTGGATCCTATGAATAGAGTTGTGAGGTGTTACAATGTCTCCCCCTTGGGATCATTTGTCCTCGAATGAAGGTGAGAATAAGCTGGACAAGAATGGATATACCCTTATTATTTCTTCTCTTATGAACTTTTCCAGCAACACAGATAGGACTGATTCATACTAAGAGTTTGAAAACTATCAATAACACATAAAATAAGAATGATACGAGGTTAAACATAAGTCACACTCTATCCGAAGCTATTCAATATAGAACATGGGTGCCTAGGGAATGAAAAAAGGTTTAGGACTATGGTACTTTGAATGATATGATTGATAGGTTTTAATCCTAGCAACACTTCTCGACTACACTCTTCTTTATACATCGAAGTCTGCATTAGTTGCGACTCATATAAAGCTCTCGTAAGGATACATATGGCTACTCTATCAAGTAAAAGTCTAATTGCATACTCTTACTTTGTTCAAACCTAACTCTAAGCCATAGGGTATTACATATAAGATGGTCATGCAAATCTTAACATCAAGGTTTATACTCTATACCCTTAAAAGAAATTTTTATCCAAAGAGTACTACTCCCTTCTTCCATATTCAACAAGCCATGATTCTTACTCAATATGCATCTAATGCATCCTACATTAATTCACATGCCATAAGCACCACATTCAGGCCTAGTACTAGAATCACTCCATGAGCTCTATGTAACCACTCTTCTTAGAATCTCCTGCCTTCTTATGTTTTTAGCCACAAATGCATCATTCCTAATACAAGGAGATAATATGAATGTTCTCATCTAAATCTAAGCAACAACACCTCATCTTGTTCCTTCTTCCAACTTACTGCTTCACCCTAGATGGAATAGTAGGTCACTAAGATCACAATAAGAAATATCAACCCTGTCGCTATTATTACTCAACTACTACTATTAGTATCACCACAAAAGCTAAACAATATCACTGGAAGGATTAGAACGAGAGATCGAGAGCATGATTCTTTGAGAAACCTTTTTGCTATAGGAATGTGCATGGCATATTATTACTTTGTGAGCCACTGAGAGAGAGTCATAAGTTCATGAGACTGAGAATACTATGGAACCTGAGTGCTTATGTGAATAGATCTATATCATGAAACTAATATCTGAGACTTGATAGAGTAAGATTGAGATCAATGGCTTAAAATCTTCATCTTTTATTTTGGGGAATGAGAATAGCAGTGAATTTGTCTGAAATGTATGAGCATGGATCATTGACGTAATGTTGATATCCAATATGTCAATAGAGTATTATAATGATTGAGTTTTGAAAAGATGTGAGGATAGGAGTGGATTGATGTACCACTAAAACTTCTTATGAACACATCACTATCAGTCTCCCATTACCTTACTTAAACTCTTACCTTGTTATCCTACCATTAGGTCTGAGGCTAACACTCTAAGACTAAAAACCTATTCCACCTTCCTTAAACTAATCCATATTTATCTCACTATAATACCTACAGAATTTTCTAATCTCGTGTCTACCGAACTCTCTCACTGCACGTACTAGGAATCCATTTAGGACTTCTTTCTATGGTGCTTCTCATAACCTCATCCTTATTCTATAAAAGTCTTCCTAAAGTCGCTACTTTAATTGGCTTGTAAGGCCACTTTATTTAACTCTTAGTAATTTGTCTTCTCCTTCTTTGTATACTAACACCACTTCATTATATTTTTCTATCTACCTAACTGGAAGGTACTTGGCCTATATGTAGGAGGTTCATCATTGTCTATATATGATACATTCTTTCAAACTCTTACAGATGACAAAGAATGCTTACAACAGCTTACCCTATATTGGCAACTCAATATACTTTCTATGCTCACATAGCAAACTGTAAGCTTAATTAAAACCTCATAATAACTATATATTCTCTTTGATGCCCCTTTTAAACCCCTTTTACCTAAAGACTTAGTTATAATTCATTTTCTCATCTAAGGACACAATACCACATTAGTACAACCTCATGTATTGTAAGATAACATCTTAATTCCTCATGTACTCTATGTCAAATCTATTAGAAACATCTTAATTCCTCATGTACTCTATGTCAAATCTATTAGATCAAATATCAACCTATCATCATCTTCTTCATGCTTCCATCCCTCTTATCATGGAACTTAACTCAAGTTCAAGCTTAGTGTCTTGTACTAAATACGTATTGGAAATATGATTTCCTGCATAATGTACTAACTTATGACTGCTGAGTGAAACTAAGAAATATTCTCCCACTAAGACCTTATAAGAAGTAGTCAATTTGTATCTATTAGCCTACCTAGTTATAGTTACTCATCATATCCTCTTTCAAAACCTAGATGCTACTTACCCATTTACTATACATCATTCCTAGTTAAGCCTATAACTCTATGAATATCATAGGGCTTTCCCTTCAAAATCATAAGCCTAGCTTAGATGTATCAACTCATGGCTACTTTATCCTTCTATTGAACACCTATACTTGGTCTTTACTAAATAAAGACAAATCCGCATAACTCTTTTCTAATTCGAGTGTGCTCTACCTCATATGAACTAACTACTCTTCCTCTACCTCCTAACATGAAAGATAAATGATACTTACTACTCTGGGATCAAAATTAAATGGAATTGACTTATTACCTCTCTACATATCTTATAGCTACATAATTCTTACCCACAATCCTTATTCAACCACGATTTACTTTTGAATTTCTACGTCTTTCGAGGTCTGGGATCATTCTGTAACTTATAATTTAGAGAAGAGAGTATTATAGTATGTCTTACTTCAACTCAAGAGCACGAATCATACGACGAAGGATAGATGCTTTCAAATCAATAGATTTAGGCACACTAATCAGCTTCTCTCAAGCCTGGTGTAGTATCTTTACTTTCTGAAGGCTTTATCTAAGAGTAACTCACCAAAAAGAATCTCAACTTTACTGTTTCAACCACCTGGGTTATGAAGTGTAGTCGAATGGATTTGAGAATCACATAAATCAGAAAAATATTCTTATGGCACAACTCTATTGTATGATCTAGAGTATGAAAGAATGAGAGATATCTCCTAAATGCCTTGTAACCTCTTGACTATAAGTGTGGTGCAAAACACACCCATAAGCAAGACTCCACTAGACACGACTTTATAGACACCCTACGATACTTGAACTCTATGCTCTAATACCAAGTTTATCACCTCGAGCCCACACCCCGAATGTGGCTGGCACTCGAAAATTATTTCTTGTCTCAAGCGAACTACTTGGCCTGGCTAACTTAGTTAGCTGAAAATATTAATAACAAAATGAATTAGGATAGGCTCAATGTCCATGAACACAGACATACAGTAATATAATATACAACTTTACTCAACGCTCTCAAACAACTCCAAGGAAATAACAAGAACAATATCTTTCTAGTCTATGAAGCCTCTAAAGTACGGACTTTAAACTACGCACCGAAAAAGGCTCAAGACTACCTTAACTAAAATAAATACTCTCGAGCTCCTCTGGATGCAAAGAGGTCTCACTGGCTGCTGATAGGAACTGTCTTACTGAAAATCCGCTAACATGGGTACCTGAATCTACATCATAAAATGATGCAATGCCAAAGGCGTTAGTATATGAAATGTAGGGTATGTAAGATGGCCAGAAATGTGCTAAGAATAGGATACTCAACTTTTCTTTGAGATAGTCAATTGAGAAAAATATGTCATGCAAGTAAAACATATGTTTAAAACGAATTTAAAAGTACAACTCAATATAAACAATACTTACTTTAATGCATTAACTAGAACAACTAAATATATAAAACTAGAATGCTCACATGCTTAGCTCTACAATTAGCTAAACTTAATTAAATATGCAACATAATAAAAGTAAGTACTTTAATAAAGAAATAATAAATCTCAGTGTATAAGATAATAAACCTTATTTCTAAGGGAGTTTCTCTAACTCACAACCATCACTATGAGCTTCATGATGATACAACATCTTGTCCATGCTGTTAGAGCCGTCTAATACTTTGTAAGGGACGAAAACTAAGGGAGTGGATCCATCCCAAAACAGGGCCATCTCAGCAGCAAGTGAGGAGTTGTACCTTGGTACAAGTCCTATTCTATGCCGACTACATATGTTTAAGTTGTTGGAGTTATTTGAACTCGTACCCATATCGGTGCTCAATACTACTCCCAAAATATGCATTATGCTTAATAACTAAAAAACGTATCCCACTTTAGTGGAAAACTGAAAATCTGCTGCTTGGAGCCTTAGCTCAAGATATTTTCTTTAAACTTGCTTTTCTTTCTTAAACTAATAATGCTTTCTTATAACTGGTCTTTACTGATAAAATAATACATTTGAAACTATCAAGTTTCCTCAAACTCTTAAATTTATGCATGATGAATAGTAATGAAAATTACCTTAACTGAATTGCTCTTTTAAAACTAATATGCTATACTCAAAAGATAGTGTAGTAAACAGACTATTTGTATAACTCTTGCTAAGATGTTTCTTTGATCAACTCATACTTGAACTGAAATAATCTTTCATGAATTTGATAGAGTCATAATTATATGAACATAATGCCTTAAACTAGTTAGGGTTTTTGTAACTGTGGTAACACTTCAAGAATTTAAAGGGATGTACTCAATACTGAAGTTCTTAGCATGATAATGATAAAATAACAATGACTTCATGATAAAATTCTACATTTTATCTATAAAATCATAGAAATAAAATTGAATTGACTTTTGACTAGAATTCTTGATAAGGGATATAGATTAGGCACGAAAAATAAGATTTTAGGTAGCCTTACATACCTGAAAGAACTAGTTTTCTTGAAGAACTTTGAAGAATTTACTAGATTCTCTTGAAACCCTAGCTGTTCTTCTCTTTAAAACTACTGCTAGGTCCGGAGAGTGTTTTGAGCGTAGAAAAATTAAGGAATCACGTTTAGGAATTTATTTAGGTTAAAAACTGAAGATTTTAAGCTTAAATGGTGAGAAAGGATGAAACTACCCTACTTTAAAATCATTGATCAGGTCGCCTACGAGACTCTCTACGGTCGTTAGAAGTTTCTATGGCCCGCAGTGGCTCTTCCATTCACTTTTGAACAATTTTTGGGGTCTCTGGATCACTTTCACGAGTCCATTTTATGGCAGTAGAAGGTTCTATGACCTGTGGATTGGTTGGTAAAGTCTGGGGCCTAAATTTGAAGTTTCAGGATTTTTTCCACAATTTAGTAGATGGGCCATATTGTAATTTATGGGGCCCGTAAAAGTGTTTAGTAGAAGCAACTCTGATCAGGCAGTCGTCATTAAAATGGTCATAATATTTGACTCTGAACTCCAAATGAGGTGAAATTAATTGTATTTATAAGCTAATAAAAAGGGATTTCTGTTGGTCATAGGCCACCTAATTCTTTGTGTGCTAATAATTATGATCATTTAAATTTTATCCTTGCATAATCCAAACTGAAAAACTTGACCGGTAGAGAGGTTTTGAATTTAACCTAGTAAAGGAGGTCTCTTATGAATTTAATCCATTTGTAATACACTACACACATATAGTAATGAGCCCACAAATGAAGATACAAGTAAGGCATTATTAGGTTCAAACTTGTGTACTTACGATGAAAAAGTTTGGATCCTATAAATAGAGTTGTGGGGTGTTGCAATAATTTTGTGCCATTTTTAGTGCGATTAGAGCTAATAATGAGGGTCCATCAACATCTATTGCATGGTGACTATAGAAAAAATAATATTCTCTGACAACTAGAATCAACAAGTTCAACAAATATATCAATATTGGACTCCCAAAACACTTATGAGAAACAACACTGTAACCTTATTCAACAATCAAAACTCCAACCTGTTAATAGTGTCATGCTTCTGCTAAGGCAACTCTGGTATTGTGTAGTAGGTTTTCCAATTACGGACAGAGGGTGGATAACATATACACAAAACTCCAGTGGGTACTATATCGATCTTTGTGTAACGCCCGCTAAAATTACCAAAATACCCCTAGAGAGGAGGTGTGCGCAAAATGCGTCTTTTGATACTTAGAACGGATTCATGATCAACACAAAAAATTGAGTGGGAGAAGGGTCTCGGTTGATTTTTAGAGCGATCGAGTCAAAAGATATTTTTTGTTCTAAAACAAAAATAGTGTGAGTCTGTGACAGAGCCGCGTCGCGGACCTATCGCGGAGACACACTTATGTTTTTCTGTGATTTTTTGATATAGTTGAATTTTGCGGAAATGTGTTGTCCACGACAGGTCCACGTTGCGGACTATGTTACTTCAGTTTGGAAATTTTTCTTTAAAATTTTGAGGGGCATTCTAGTCCATTTCTAATACCTTCTAAACTTCCTATATGACTAATATATGTCGTTTTCTCAGAGAAAGGGTTCCAAAAACCCATTTAAAACCCTTTTCCAAGCAAAATCACTAAGTCAGGGCTTGAGGAGAGTTGAGATTGTGGAATTCAAGAGGAGATTGTTCGAAGAATTGTTGTTAGCAATTATCCCAGGTATGTAAGGCTAACTTAAAGCATGGGATTGTTCTCCTATGTGTCCATTTGAATAAATTGAGTCATTAATTGAAGATAATGAGTGATGTGAAGAATTTTTAGTATTATACTGAGTTTTACTTAATTCATATATTTCACATGAATTGATGATCATCATAAACTTGATTTATTGCATAATAGATTTTAATCAATGTTTTTCACAAAATCCTATGTTATTTTATTAATGTATACAAGAATAAACGTAGGGGGTGAGTTTAGAGACTTAACAAGGATGATGTCTGTGATGCTGTGATTGTGTTTCAAATTTGATGAGAGTCTTGATGATGATGTTGATGAAAATGATGTTTCACCAGTCTTAAAACTTGAAACTTAATTCCAAAAATAATGTTTTGAGTCCATGATGTTGATATTAATGAGATGATGTTGATGTTAATGAGACGGGTTGATGTTGATTTTGAGGTACTACGTCCCTATGGGACTGATGATGATGTACTATGTCCCTATAGGACTAATGATGATGTTTAATGTCCCTATGGGACTGATGATGATGATGGTTTATGAGCATGTCGAGTTCTGAGAGGAGTATTGAGCACCAAAATGGGTGAGAGTGAGTCTCACTTGAACCCATTAACTATGTGACCTGCGTAGGAAGAGAGGATTGAACCACAATGCGAATGGCTCCTTTCTTGTCCCAAAAGAGGACTGAGGTTTTTTTTCTTGTGGATCCACTAAGGTTGATGTCCTTTACCCCGGGCAGCGTACTGGATGGATGTGGTAATAACATCGCTTCGTTATATCATCACAGGCTCATAGGTGATGGTTGTCGGTTTAAGAAACTCCCAGTGAGGTCTTACTTTGATAGTACTCTGATGTTGATGTTGATGTGATGGTATGAGCCGAGCTTCTTTGAGTTGAGTTAAGTTGAGTTTCCTTGAGTTGAGTTGAGTCGAGTTTCCTTCAGTTGAGTTGAATCGAGGTTCCTTGAGATGAGGCTGAAGTTTTGATGATATGGAGATAAGATGTTGATGAGTCATTTGTCTACTCTAATTTCTTACCTAGATAGACAATTGATATTATGATAGAGTATGATGGTGAGTTGGTCTTATCCCTATACTGTTACATTCAGCCATTTTACATACTGTACAATCCACGTACTGATGCCACTCGGCGTTATATCATTTTATGATGAAGATACAGGAGTTAGAGGACTTCAGCAGATGCATCGTTGAGGTCAGAGTTTCCGAGTTTAGTCATTAGTGAGCCTCCTTGCTATCTGGAGGAGACCCTTTTATTGTTTGCTTTCTTCATGTATTGAGTTTGGTAGCCATGGCCTGTCATGGTACCATCTTAGACAGTTGAGTCAAGTTAGAGGCTTTATAGACATGAGTCGAGGTTTGATGTTGAGGTTTTTTCCCTTATGAGTTAAGTTAACATTTGCATTTACTTATCCTGATGTTGAGATTGATGTTGGCCATTGGCACTTCTTATTGAGGTAACTCGCTGCATTACTTCTACTATTCCGCTATACTGATGTTGAGTGACTATCCTGAGAACGAGTGGTTCGCTTGGTGACTAACAATAGTCTCTAGGTGCCAGCAACTCCTAGGGTACCCTCCCAGGCATGACAACCTAGGTATTAGAGAAAAACGTTCAGGAGTCCTAGGGAATCTAGGAAGTCATGTCTATTAGTGTCTTGTTTATGTGTGTGTTGTGCACCACACTTCATAAAAAAAGACTCTAGGACATTAGGAATGGTTACACCTTTTTGATGTTCTGAGTTTCTGCGATAGAGTTTGACTCCATGAAACTCTCTTCTAATTCGTGCATTATGCGTTTGCAAATCATGCCTTCAAAGCACACTACTGCCAAACAGATGCCTCAGTACCTAATTCTGAGAATTCCCTAATAGAGGTCCCTACCCAGAATGAGACAAGGAGACGGGGTTGACCTACTAGAGCTATTGAGGCTCCACCGGCACCTCCTGTTCAGTTAGCCTCCACTTTAAAAACAGACTTCAGTGGAGCCATTGCTATGCTCACTCAGTTGGTGACTTCTCAAAGTAACAGCCATGGTCCCTAGGCCCCTAGCTCCAGCTCCCAAGAGCCTACAACTGCAACCAGGCTCAGAGATTTCCTGAGGATGAACCCGCCAGTCTATACGGGGTCTAAGGTTGAGGAAGACCCACAATTTTTTATTGATGAGATGTGCAAGATTTTGAGCGCTCTGGTCGACTATGGAAGCTATTCACCTTGTTCGGAAATTAGTGGAGAAATATAGGAAAAGAAAGAAGGACCTTCATATGATGTTCATTGATCTCGAGAAGGCTTATGACAAAGTGCCAAGGGATATCCTATGGAGGTGCTGAGAGGCAAAAGGTGTCCAATGGTGTATATTAGGAAGATTAAGGACATGTGCGACGGAGCCAAAACTCGAGTGAGAACGATGAGAGGAGACTCAAGCTATTTTCCTGTTGAGATGGGACTCCATCAATAATCTATGTTGAGCCCTTTCTTGTTTGCCCTAGTGATGGATGAGATGACGCAAGCTATTCAAGAGGAGGTTCCATGGTGTATGCTTTTTGCGGATGACGTAGTATTGATAGATGAGACCCGAACAAAAGTAAATGATAGGTTGGAGGAGTGGAGACACACCTTGGAGTCCAATGGATTCAAACTGAGCAGGACCAAAACAGAATACTTGGAGTGCAAATTCAGTGATGTGAGGGACGAAGCAGACGTTGATATGTAGCTTGCCAATGAACCTATCCCCAAGAGGGAAACCTTTAGGTATCTGGGGTCCATCATCCAAAGTAGTGGCGATATCGACGATGATATCACACATCGTATTAGGGCAACTTGGTCTAAATGGAGGCTTGCCTCTGGAGTATTTTGTGATAAGAAGATACCACCTAAACTCAAAGGTAAGTTTTACAGAATGGTGGTAAGACCATCTTTGTTATATGGGGTGGAGTGTTGGCCAATAAAAAATGCACATGTCCAGAAGATGCATGTTGCAAAAATGAGGATGTTGAGATGGATGTGTGTGCGCGCAAGGAGGGATAAGATTAGGAATGAGATCATTCGGGAGAAGCTAGAGGTGCCCCCGGTGGCTGAAAATATGGGGGAAGAGAGACTGCGATGGTTTGGACATGTGCAGAGAAGAGGTACCAATGCTCCTGTAAGGAGATGCGAGAGGTTGGACTTAAGAGGTATTAGGAGAAGTAGAGGTAGACCAAAAAGGTACTGGGGAGTTGTGATTAGACAGGACATGGCGAGACTTGATCTCACCGAGGATATGACCTTAGATAGGAAGGTGTGGAAGTCGCGTATTAGAGTAGAAGGCTAATAGGTTAGCAAGGTTAGGTTGATGTCTAGCTGCACGGTAGTGCAGGGTGTTGTCTTTATCTATGTCATCTGTATTAAATTTATAGTATTTGCATAATATTATGTGTTTTTCAGTAGTAGTCGCTCATCCTATTCCTTTCTTTTCTTTCATCTTTATCATATCTAGTCAAATACGCCTATGGGTTGTTTAGAAAAGGGTTCCCAGGAAACAACCTCTCTACTTCTATGAGGTAGTGGTAAGGTCTGCGTACATTCTGCCCTCCCCAGACCCCACTTGTGGGATTCAACTTGGTATGTTGTTGTTGTTGCATACGAATAGGGTTGAGAGAGTCGAGCTGGTCTCTTATCAGCTTGAAGATGTTGCTAATGTCTGGTATAACCAGTGGGAAGATGGTAGAGGTGAGGATGTTGAGCATGCTGAGTGGGAGGAGTTTGAGAGTGTTTTCCTTGATTACTTCTTTCCCCAAGAGTTGAGGGAGGCGAAGGTTGAGGACTTCATGAATCTGAAGCAAAATGGGTTTACTATCAATGAGTACAACCTTAAGTGCATCTAGCTGTCCTGATATGCTCTAGAGGTGGTCCTTAATATGAGGGTGAGGAGGAGAAAGTTTGTGTCTAGATTGGGCAGGCGTTTAAAGAGGGAGTATAACGCAGCATTGCTGATTCTAAGTATGGACATCTCTAGAATTATGGTCTATGCCCAGCAGACGGAGGAGGACAAGAAGAAGGACAGGGAAGAGCAGTAGAGTAAGAAGGCCAAATTGGTAGGGCATGAGCCTAACCACAGCAGAATAAGGGTGATAGAACTTTCTTTTAGAAGAAGTCTTCTATCTATGCACGCTCTATGGCAAGTGCACCTGTTCATAAAAATAGGCATGATCAGAAATCCTATGGTCACCAAAATTTCAGAGCTCAGGGACCTCGGTCCCAATCCAACGTGACCCAAGGCCCAACAGGAAAGCCACCTTGTGGCAGGCTGCACCTTGGTGCACACCATGAGTGCTCTAATACTTGCTATTCATGCGGACAACCTGGCCATTTTCAGGGTGAGTTCCTTCGAGAACATGGGGTGATAGGGGTAATAGAGCTCAGTCTTCTACAGCGCCCCGTGCAAGCAATCAGTAGAAGGCTACTATCGCGAATACAGGAGGCAGGATGAACCATCTATATGCGATGGGTAATTGACAGGACTAAAAGGTTGCAGCAGATGTTGTTACATGTATGCTCCGAATCTTTTCTTATAATTGTTATGCATTGCTTGTCCCAGGTGCCACTTTATCCTTTGTGACACCCTATGTGGCCAATAGGTTTGAGATTCTTCTAGAGTGTTTGCTTGAGCCTTATACTATTTCTACTCCTACTGGTGAGTCTATCCTAGCTGAGAGGATCTATAAAGACTGTGTAGTATCATCAATCATAAGGATACTTTGGCCGACTTGGTAGAGTTGGAGATGGTTGATTTTGGTGTAATTCTTGGTATGGATTGGCTCCATGCCTGCCATGCCTCCATAGATTGTAGGACCTGAGTTGTTAAATTCTAATTTCCGAATGAACTGGTCCTAGAGTAGAAGGGAAGTTCTGTTGCACCCAAGGGTAAATTTATTTCCTACTTGAGGGCTAGAAAGTTAATCTCTAAGGGTTGTGTTTATCACCTTGAGCGAGTTAAATCTGATGATATTGAGTCCCTTACTCTTGAGTTGGTCCTGATTGTAAATGAGTTCCCTAAGGATTTACCTACAGTCCCTCCTGATAGGGAGATCGACTTCGATATTGATGTACTTCCCGACATGCAGTCTATTTCAATTCCACCATATAGAGTGGTCCCCTCTGAGTTGAAAGAGTTGAAGGAGCAGTTGAAGGATTTGTTAGAGAAGGGCTTTATTAGGCCAAGTATTTCTCCTTGGGGTGCTCTCGTTTTGTTTGTACGAAAGAAGGATGGGTCTCTTAGAATGTGCATATTCTATAGAAAGCTAAACAAGGTCACTATCAAGAATAAATATCCTCTTCCCAGGATAGATGACCTGTTTGACCAACTTCAGGGTGCCTCATGCTTTTTCAAGATAGACCTCAGATCGGGTTACCACCAGTTAAAAGTGAGAGAATGTAATGTTCAAAAGACAGCCTTTGGGACAAGATATGGCCACTTTGAGTTCTTGGTTATGTCCTTTGGGTTGACGAATGCACCGACAACTTTCTTGGATTTGATGAATAGGGTGTTCAGGCCCTACCTTGACATGTTTGTAATCATGTTCATTGATGATATTTTGGTGTATTCGAAGAATGAGGAGGAGTATGCCAAACACCTTAAAGTTGTCCTTCAGACTCTTAAGGACCATGAATTGTATGCGAAGTTCTCTAAGTGTGAGTTTTGGCTTATGTCAGTGACTTTCCTAGGCCATGTTGTTTCAGGTGATGGAATTTGAGTAGATGACCAGAAGATTGAAGCGGTTACGAACTGGCCACGAACGACCTCTCCAACTGACATAAGAAGTTTCTTAGGGTTGGCAGGCTACTATCGCAGATTTGTTGAGGGATTTTCTTCACTATCCACACCATTGACCAAACTGACTCAGAAAAAGATCAGGTGTTAGTGGTCTGAGGAATGTGAGAAGAGTTTCCAAGAGTTGAAGACTAGATTGACCACTGCACCTGTCTTGACTTTGCCCGACAGGACGGAAGATTTTGTGATATACTGTGATGCATCAAGAGAAGGGTTGGGATGTGTATTGATGCAGAGAGGGAAGGTGATAGCCTATTCTTCTAGGTAACTTAAAGTTCATGAGAGGAACTATCCCATCCATGATCTTGAGTTGGCGGTGGTACTTTTCTCACTTAAAATCTGGTGCCACTACTTGTAGGAAGTGCATGTGGACGTGTTCACTGACCACAAGAACTTACAGTATGTCTTCAGTCAGAGAGAGCTCAACCTGCGGCAGAGAAGATGGTGGGAATTGCTCAAAGATTATGACATGAGCATCATGTACCACCTAGGTAAAGTTAACATTGTTGTTGATGCTCTTAGCAGGTTGTCTATGGGTAGCACAACCCTGTTGAGACAGAGTAGCAAGAGCTAGTGAAGGAAGTGCATAGGTTGGCTCGACTAGGAGTCCAACTTGAAGAGAATGACGAGGGAGAAATCAATGTTCAGAGTGGGTCTTCATCTTCCCTAGTGACTTAGGTAAAAGAGAAGTAAGATCGAGATCCTATTATACTCCAATTGAAGGAGGTTGTCCACAAAAAAAAGTTATGAGGTATTGAGATACTAGAGTAGGCTATGTGTTCCTGATATTGATGGTGTTCGAGAGAGGATTATGGCTGAGGCCCACAACACTAGACACTCCATTCATCCGGGCTCCACCAAGATGTATCACGACTTGAGAGAAGTCTATTAGTAGAGTGGAATGAAGAGGGACATCACTGGATTTGTTTCAAAGTGCCCAAATTGCCAGTAAATGAAGGTTGAGCATCAAAGGCCAAGTGGCTTGGCTCAAAAATTTGAGATTCCAGAATGGAAGTGGGAGATGGTTAAAATGGATTTTATCACTGGCCTACCAAGATCCCGGAGGCAACATGATTCCATATGGTTGATTGTAGACAGGATGACTAAGTTAGTGCACTTCTTGGCAGTCAAGACGATTAACATTGCGGAGGAGTATGCCAAGATGTATATCCAAGAGATTGTGATGTTGCATAGAGTTCCCTTGTCCATCATCTCGGATAGAGGAGCCCAATTTACCTCTCACTTCTGGAAGTCTTTCTAGAAAGGTTTGGGTACCAAAGTGAACTTGAGCACGGCCTTTCATCCATAGACGGATGGTCAGGCAGAGCGCACTACGCAGACGGTAGAAGATATGTTGAGAGCCTGCGTCCTTGACTTCAAAGGTAATTGGTATGAACATATACCATTGATTGAATTTGCATATAACCATAGTTATTATGCAAGCATTCAAATGGCCTCCTACGAGGCATTGTATAGGAGAAGGTGTAGATCACCCATTAAGTGGTTTGAAGTTGGGGAAGCTAAGTTAATCGGGCTTGACCTTTTCCACCAATCCATGGAGAAGGTGAAGATCGTTAGAGAAAGATTGAAGAATGCCCAAAGCCATCAGAAATCTTACACAGATGTGAGGAGAAAAGACCTAGAGTTCGAGGTGAGTGATTGGGTATACCTAAAGGTATCACCCATAAAGGGTGTCATGAGGTTTGGGAAGAAGGGGAAATTAAGTCCTCGTTATATAGGCCCTTATCAGATTGTGAGAAGAATTGGGAAGGTTGCTTACGTGCTAGAGTTACCTTCTGAGTTAGATGAAATCCATCCGGTGTTTCACATTTCGGCGTTGAAGAAGTGTTTGGGAGATCCTGCCTTGGTAATCCCTGTTGAGAGAACAAGAGTTAGAGATAGTTTGTCCTATGCGGAAATTCCAGTCCAAATCCTTGATCGATAGGTTCGCAGACTGAGAAACAAAGAGATAGCCTCCGTCAAAGTTTTGTGGAGGAATCATGAAGCACATAGGAAGATGAGGAAGAGATAAGAGCTAAATACCAGCACCTATTCATGCCTAATGTTGATGAGAGTGTTGGAGGTAATAATCCTACTTTTTAATTTCAATTGATATTCCTACCATGAGTTGATGTGTATATTCCTGATGTTTGATTAGATGTTATTGAGGTCGATGAATAGTTGAGGAGTTGAGTTGTTGAGTAAGTATCGAGGTGAGTCTTGAGTCTATTCGTGCCATAATATCGTTCCCACTCAACATTTGAGGATGAATGATCCCAAGGGGAAGATGATGTAACACTGGGTAAAATTACCAAAATACCCCTAGAGGGGAGGTGTGCGCAAAACACGTCTTCTGATTCTCGGATTTAAAATCCTTGAATGGATTCGTGATCAACACGAAAAATTGAGTGGGAGAAGGGTCTCGGTCGATTTTTAGAGCGATTGAGTCAAAAGATAATTTTTCGTTCTAAAACAAAAAACAGGGTGAGCCAACAATAGAGCTGAGTCGCGGACCTATCACAGAGACACACTTATGTTTCTCTGTGGTTTTTCGATGGAGTTTAATTTTATCGGAGTGCGCTATCCGCGATAAGTCCGCGTTGCGGACTGTGTTACTTCATGTCTGGAAATTCTTCTTTAAAATTCAAGGGACATTCTAGTCCATTCCTAATACCTTCTAAACTTCCTATACGATGAATATATATCGTTTTCTCAGAGAAAGGGTTTCAAAAACCCATCCAAAACACTTTTTCAAGCAAAATCACTAAGTTAGGGCTTGAGGAAAGTTGATATTGAGGAATTCAAGAGAAGATTGTTCAAAGAATTGTTGTTAGCAATCATCCCAGGTATGTAAGGCTAACTTAAAGCATGAGATTGTTCTCCCATGTGTCCCTTTGAATAAATTGAGTCATTGATAGAAGATAATGAGTTGATGTTAAGATTTTTGAGTATTATACTGAGTTTTATTTAATTCATATATTTTACATGAATTGATGATCATCATAAACTTGATTTATTGCATAATTTATTTTCATAAGTGTTTTTCACAAAATCATATGATTATTTTATTAAAGAATGCAAGAATGAACTTAGGGGATGAGTCTAGAGACTTAACGAGGATGATGTATGTGATGCTGTGATTGTGTTTCAAATTTGATGAGAGTCTTGATGATGATGTTGATGAGAATGATGTTTCATGAGTCTTAAAATTTGAAACTTAATTCTAAAAGCAATGTTTTAAGTCCATTATGTTGATATTAATGAGATGATTTTGATGTTGATGTTGATGTTTATGAGATGAGTTGATGTTGATGTTGAGATACTACGTCCCTATGGGACTGATGATGAAGTACTATGTCCCTATGGGACTAATGACGATGTATTATGTCCCTATGGGACTGATGATGATAATGTTTTATAAGCATGTCGAGTTCTGGGAAGAGTATTAAGCACCGAAATGGGTGAGAGTGATTCCCACTTGAACCCATTAACTACGTGGCCCGCGTGGGAAGAGAGGATTGAACCACAATGTAGATGTCTCCTTTCTTGTCCCAAAAGAGGATTGAGGTTTTTTACTTGTGGATCTATTAAGGTTGATATCCTTTATCCCGGGCAGGGTACTGGATGGATGTGGCAACGACATCGCTTCGTTGTATCATCATTGACTCATAGGTGATAGTTGTCGGTTAGAGAAACTCCCAGTGAGGTCTTACTTTAATTGTATTTTGATGTTGATGTTGATGTGATGGTATGTGTCACGACCCGGGGTCGGGGCCTAGATGTGACATGGTGAATCCAAACAAGCCTCAAAATTTTCGAATTTAAAGACAAGTAATAAAAAGGGAAAAATTCTAAAATCCAAAGGGAAAGCATATTTTATAGATAGATCAAAATGACAACGTCTTTACAAGCACCCAACACATGCCTCTAAGGAGGGGACGGGGGACAGGACAAGTTCTGAGCTCACCCTCAGCAAAATAAATGTACATAAGGAACACAAGGAGTAAAACTTGCCCTCGGAAGACGGGGCTCACCACAAAATAGCTTCAAGGGGACTATTTAACCTGTAGATGATACTCAAACTGCTCGGTCCCTGCATAGTAAAATCATGCAGGCATAGAGTATGCGTTTGTATGTTTGAATGTACTGAGTATGCGGGTATGCAATGCATGTGACTTACCGAACCTGCATAACCATGTTAGATGGCAAGGGCACATAATATTCAAAAACATATAAGCAATAGGATTTAATATACAAGATGCCACGGGATGCTGATACGTGCAATGCGATATTGTTCCTATATATATGTGTAATGGAGATGGACTATAACCGACAAACCAAGTCCATAAGAGCTATTTCATGAATTGGACCGATTGGGACCTCCCACCGGTAGGGAGAAGATTACTTGCCAAAGGTAATCTACATCACACCTTAAGGGACCCCCATTTCGGTGGATGGTCACCTTCCTTACGGGTTCCCCATTTCGGAAGGATTTGCAAGAATCATATCAAGACATGATGTATCATAAACAAGTAGACGAATAATATACGTCCCTATGCTGGCACATAGTTCAAGGAAAAGGGGAGGACACCTAATCCATCAGTGCTAAGTCTTACACATCCCACAAGAATACTCATATACGTATATGTATGCTTTCAAGAGAGTCAAGTGCAAGTTTGAAAATGTTCAAGGCACATTTAGGCTCAACGCCAAATTTCAATATCATATGCAAGATGCCAATGCAAGGAATAGCTTATCTTCAAGTACAAGATGGTGCAAGCACCCAAGATGCTCAAAGAGCCAAGATTATAGACATACTGATGATCACTTTCTTTGTCATATCCCATGTCTTACCATAAAGATCATAACACAAGTTCATATTACCAAGATTTCCATGCACCAATTCATGAATGTAATGCAATTGCAAGTATGTAGGGATGGTATGGGTAATGTAGAACATATTTAAACATAGCAATATAAGGTGAGAGCTAGAAAACCCATAATAAAAATAAGTAGAAAAAGTAGTATTTTCACCCATGCATGAAACATCTTTAAAGGGACATGCATGTTCAAATTTCATAATCCAAGTAGTTCATTCTAATAATTCTTAACATAATTCACAATTCGGAAGGTTAAATAGCACATGCATTGTTCAAGATATCAAGATAAAGTAGTAAAAACTCACATTTTTAGAAGATAAGTGTATATAATAGTTTGAGAAGACTTGGCTCTTCTTGGTTGAGAGAAACCAAGAATTAAACCCCACATACCTAATTTGGAGACAACCTTGAGGTGAAATGCACTTCAAATTATAAGTCCTAGCTTGAAAGATCCTAGAAAGATGTGGGAGAGACTTGTAGGAGTGACTTTTAGTGAGAGAGAGTGAGAGTGAAAAATGGATGAGAATGGTGAAGTCTCCCTTATATAGGGAGCTTAGGAAAGGTGGGGAAAAAAATTTTTGTCGGAACAAACCAATATTGCAAAAATGCCATTAATGAGATGGACCAGGAATTGATCCGTTTGAGGCATACGGTCCAGTATATGGTCCGTGTAGTGTCACACGGACTGTTTACCGTACCGTGCTCCCAGACTTAAACTTTTTCGAGGCAAGATTTTCCAGACTAAGTATCACAACACGGAACGGTAAATGAACCACCTGGGGTCACACGGGTCGTGACCCCATCCATATGTAGGTAACTCCCCACCCTTGGTTTAGACGGAGGGCCACACGGACCGTCAGGCGTCACACGGGTCGTGACTTGGTCCGTGTGGATGTGGCCTTTAGCAGTCCACCATACGGAAGGCCACACGGCCCATCCATGGTCATACGGACCATGTGATGGCCCGTTCACCCTTCAATTTCCTTGGGTGCCACTTCACGAGAGGCCACACGGGCCGTGTGGGACCTCCCGTGAGGTGATGCCTGGTAGAATTTCTAGGCAATTGACCTCGAAATAACGTCAAGGGTCCGGGGCCTTTCATCATCTCCACCTTGGGGACATTCGTCCCCGAATGTGCAAGAACAAGGCTGGAAAAGTTAAAATTAAGAAGAGATACATCCGACACAAGACGCAATGCACATGTCAACTCAAATTACAAGATTTGTATTAAAGCTTTTGATGTCATACGCCGAATTACAGTTTAAGACCCAAATTCATATCAAAATTGCATTCAACCCATTTGCAAAAAAAGGAAAGATTTTTATTGAAAACATATGTATGTCATGTCATGAGAATCAAAAGGGCAAGAAAATAACACAATTGATATGGAAAGTTCCTAGTACCTTAGGCTTGAGTAGATTGAAAACGATTGGGGTATCGTTTCATCAAGTCCAGCTCCGTCGTCCAAGTGGCATTCTCCACTAGTTGATTTCTCCAATGCACCTTTATCGAAGCCACATCATTGTTGCGAAGTCGCTTTACTTGCCTATCCAAGATTGCCACCGGAACCTCCTCATAAGTCAAGTTTTCCTCAACCTCCATTTCCTCCAAGGGCACAATGGAGCTAGGATCACCAACAAACTTTCTCAACATAGATACATGAAAGACCAGATGGATGGAACCCAAATCCGGGGGCAACTCCAACTTGTAAGCCACATCTCTAATCCGAATTTCATAAGGGCCAATATACCGAGGGCTCAACTTGCCCTTCTTGCAAAAACGCACAACGCCCTTCATAGGAGATACTTTCACATAAACCCAATCCCCGACATGAAATTTGAGGTCCCTTATTCTACTATCCGCGTAGGACTTTTGGCGACTTTGGCCCGCTCTCAACCGCTCCCTAATCACTTTTACCTTCATCATAGCATCCAACACCAAATCCAGGACAACCAAGGCCGTTTTGCCCACTTCCAACCACCTCACCGGGGATCTATACCTTCTCTCATACAAGGCTTCAAACGGTGCCATGCCAATGCTAGCATGTAAGCTATTATTATAAGCAAACTCGATGAGCGGAAGATGATCATCCTAATTCCCCTTAAAATCCAACACACATGTTCTCAATATGTCTTCCAAGGTTTGAATAGTCCGCTCCGCTTGGCCATCGGTTTTAGGATGGAAAACGGAACTCAACTTAATTTTGGTCCCAAGGCCCTTCATAAAAGACTTCCAAAAGTGGAAAGTGAATTGAGTACCACGATCCGATATGATAGATCTAGGTACGCCATGAAACTTCACCAAATCTTGAATATACAACCTTGCATAATCCTCGGCACTGTAGGTAGTCCTGACCGATAGAAAGTGAGCCAATTTTGTCATTCGATCCACAACAACCCAAATAGAGTTGAATTGCCTTCGGGCCCGAGGAAAGACAACCACAAAGTCCATATTCATATCCTCCCACTTCCATGTGGGAATTTCAATGTCTTGGGCCAAACCACCGGGCCTTTGATGTTCTACTTTCACCTGCTGACAACTCAGGCATTCTGACACGAACTTAGCAATATCCCTCTTCATACCACGCCACCAATAAACCTCTCTCAGATCCTGTTACATCTTGGTAGACCCTAGGTTAAAAGAGTAGTGAGAGTTGTGGGCCTCACTCTTAATTACTTTCCTAAGGTCATCCACGTTGGGAACACAAAGCTGGTTTTGGTACCGAAGCACTCCATCTCCCTCTTGGGAGAAAGCCTCAATCTCTTTTGCAGCAACCAACTTCTTCAACTCACATAACGACAGATCTAGATCTTGTTTAGCTTTCACTTCATTCACCACAGAAGATTCTAACCCATTCTGAACCCGAATACCACTCGGTCAACCTGCCACCCAACCTAGCCACTGGTGAACATCCCTTGCCAACTCCTTTTTCTCATTTTCAACATGCGCCACACTCCCCATAGACAACCTGCTAAGAGCGTCGGCTACGACATTGGCCTTGCCCAGGTGATACAACACACTCATGTCGTAATCTTTTCAAAACTCCAGCCACCTCCTTTGCCTGAGATTAAGATCCCTCTGGGTGAAACATATTGCAAACTTTTGTGATCGATGAATACATCAACATGGAACCCCGTACAAATAATGCCTTAAAATTTTCAAGGCAAACACCACCGCTGCCAATTCAAGGTCATGAAAGGGATAGTTTCGTTCATGTACGTTCAATTGTCTTGATGCGTACGCTATCACCTTACCATTCTGCATAAGCACACAACCCAATCCGACCCGTGAGGCATTGCAATGCACCACAAACCCTTCCGAACTACTTAGCAAGGTCAAGATGGGAGCCGATGTAAGCTGATCCTTCAAATTTGGAAACTCTTCTCACGTTCATTTGACCATATAAACTTAGCCTGCTTCTGGGTCAACTTGGTCAATGGAGATGTAATAGATGAGAAACGTTCTACAAACCTTCTGTAGTACCTAGCCAACCCAAGAAGACTACGGATATCCGAAGGAGTCAATGGCCTAGGACAATTTTTCACAACTTCTGTCTTCCTCGGATCCACCTTGATACCATCCCCAGACACCACATGCCCGAGGAAAGCCACGTCCCCAACCAGAACTCACACTTGCTGAACTTGGCATACAGTTTCTCTTTCCTCAAAGTTTAGAGAGCCATTCTCAAATGATTTCCGTGCTCTTGTTCACTTTGGGAGTAAACGAGGATGTCGTCAATAAATACCACCACAAAGCTGTCCACAAAAGGCTTAACACTTTGTTCATCAAATCCATAAATGCGGCCGGAGCATTAGTTAGACCAAATGACACCACCACAAATTTAAAATGCATGTACCTTGTCCGAAAAGCTGTTTTGGAGATAGCATACTCTCTAACCTTCAACAGATGATATCCGAAACAGAGATCAATTTCTGAGAAGTGGGTGGCACTTTGTAGCTGGTCAAACAAACCATCAATCCTCGGTAACGGGTAGTTGTTCTTAACTGTCACTTTATTCAGCAGCCTTTAGTCAATACACATACGGAGAGACCCGTCTTTATTTCTTACAAACAACATAGGAGCACCCCACGGTGATGTACTAGGCCGAATGAAACCCTTCTATAATAGGCCCTTCAACTGCTCCTTTAACTCTTTCAATTCTGCAGGGGCTATCCGGTATGGAGGGATAGAAATAGGCTAAGTACCTGGAAGAAGATCTATGCCAAGTCTATCTCTCTATCCGGAGGAATGCCTGGTAAATCCTCAGAACACATCCGAAAATTCATTCACCACTGGGACTGACTCGAGAGTAGGCACCTCAGAATCTGCATCCCTGACCCTCACCATATGGTAGATGCATCCCTTAGAAATCATTCTCTGTGCCTTGAGGTACGAATAAACCTACCTTTAATAGTGGAATCACTACCCTTCCATTCAAGAGCTGGCTCACCGGGAGGTTAGAACTGGACTTTCCGGGTTCTACAATCTATGGTAGCATAAGATGCATGTAGCCAATCCATCCCAAGAATCACATCAAAACCAAACATTTCAAGTTCCACAAGATCACATGGAGAGATTTTATGCAACACAGCAGCAGGGCACCCGTGATAGACTCTATAAGCAACAATAGATTTACCTACGGGGGTGTAGACCAAAAACGGCTCTCTTACAATCTGGGGTTTCAAACCAAACTTAACAGCTAACAGCGGAATCACAAAGTATAAGTTTGTACCTGGGTCAAGCAAAACATAGGCATCAAAATCAAAACCTTTTAACATACCCATCACAACATTTGGAGCTTCCTCGACATCCTGGCGAGCATGAAGTGTAAAGAACCTGTTGTTCGTCGGGGCAACACCTGGAGGACCCTCTGCTGACCCTGCCTGCCTTGGGCTACCTGACCTCGGCCTCCGCATGCATTCCTCGGGCAATCAACAACCTTATGGTCTTTACTTCCACATCCGAAGCAAAGATCCAAATCCCTTCGGTAGGCACCTGTGTGGGACTTTCCACACTTTTCACACAAGCTATATCTGGGTCCGCCACCCGTTGATACCCCAGAGCGGGTGCCCGAGCTCCCAAACTTTGGCGTTGCTGGAAGCACCAAACCCAACATTCCTAGCACTGGAGAACCTACTATTATAGTAGGCTCTCTTGGGATCGTGTGCCCTCTTCTCCTTGAGTTTCTCCCCCTCAATCTGCTCAGCATACACCATGAGTCTAGCAATATCCATGTCCCCAATCAGCATAGCAGTTCGACATTCTTTCACCAGCAAGTCAAAAATACCTGAAACAAATTTGTGCATCCTCACAGGGGGGTCGGCCACTAGGGACGGTTTGGAAAGCTTGGTAAACTTAAGGGCATAACCTCACACTCATACTCTCCTGCTTGAGATTAATAAACTCGGTCATCTTGGCCTCCCTCAGCTCAAGTGGGGAAAAGCGGTCAAGAAAGGCAAATTTGAACTCTCCCCATTCAAAATCACCATCACAAACCCGTTCCATAGCCCACTGCATATACTATACCTGAGCTACATCCTTCAACTAGTAAGCAGCCAACCCAGCTTTTTCCTCAGAAGAGACGCCCATAATGTTCAGTATTTTAGAGAGTTCATCAATGAACTCCTGGGCATCTTCATCAACCCTTGACCCGTAGAACTCTGGAGAATTCATCCGGTAAAATCCCTTATAATGGAAATGGATGTGGGATCCATAGCAAATTGGCTTGCCTTGCCTAAGAAATCACCACATGTGCATGCATGGTGAAAGCAGTACAGAATTCACCATTTGAAATAGGCTCTCCCATAGGCTCGTGAGGGGCCTGATCTTCAGCAGCCGGAGCCGGCCTAGGTAGTGGAGGTCTTCCTCAAGGCATTTACTAAAAAAGAATTAATGATACCAATAAGTAAAGAAATTCATAAACTAACCATAGCATGATACAGGACACAATGAAGGGAGGAATTTTCTAAGACGTCTTCGTAGCCTTCCACTCATAGGTATGGTGCACTTCACACCCATGAATAGGACTCTACTCAACACGGCACGTTGGGCTCCGAGGACCATTGAAAACCCAAGGCTCTGATACCAACTTTTGTCATGACCCAGGGCCGGGGCCTAGATGTGACACGATGAATAGGGACCCGAAAGCCCCCAAACAAGCCTCAAAATTTCTGAATTTAAAGACAAGTAATAAAAAGGTAAAAATTCTAAAATCCAAAGGGAAAGCATATTTTATAGATAGATCAAAATGACATGTCTTTACAAGCAACCAACACATGCCTTTAATGAGGGAACGGGGGCTCGAACAAGTTTCGGGCTCACCCTCAGCAAAATAAATGCACATAAGGAACACAAGGAGTAAAACTTGCCCTTGGAAGATGGGGCTCACCATATAATAGCTTCAAGGGGACTATTCAACCTGCGGATGATACTCAAACTGCTCGGTCCCTGCATGGTAAAATCATGCAGGCATAGATTATGCGTTAGTACATTTGAATGTACTAAGTATGCGGGTACGCAATGCACGTGACTTACCGAACCTACATAACTATGTTAGATGGCAAGGGCACATAATATTCAAGAACATATAAGCAATAGGATTTAATATACTAAATTCCATGGGATGCGTGATGCGTGATGCGTGCAATGCGATATTGCTCCTACATATATGTAACGGGGATGGACTATAACCGACAAACCAAATCCATGCAAGCAATTACATGAATTGGACCGATTGGGACCTCACACCGGTAGGGAGAAGATTACTTGCCAAGGGTAATCTACATCACGCCTTACGGGACCCCTATTTTGGTGGATGGTCACCTTCCTTATGGGTCCCCCATTTTCGAAGGATTTGCAAGAATCATATCAAGACATGATGTATTATAAACAAGTAGACGAATAATATTTGTGCTTATACTGGCACATAGTTCAAGGAAAAGGGGAGGACCCCTAATCCATCGGTGCTAAGTCTTACACATCCCACAAGAATACTCATCTACGTATACGTATGCTTTCAAGAGAGTCAAGTGAAAGTTTCAAAATGTTCAAGGCACATTTAGGCTTAATGCCAAATTTCAAGATTATATGCAAGATGCCAATGCAAGGAATAGCTCATCTACAAGTACAAGATGGTGCAAGCACCCAAGATGCTCCAAGAGCCAAGATTATATACATACCAGTGATCACCTTCTTGTCATATCCCATGTATTTCCATAAAGATCATAACACAAGTTCATATTACCAAGATTTCCATGCACCGATTCATGAATGTAATGCAAATGCATGTAGGGATGTCATGGGTAATGTAGAGCATATTTAAACATAGCAATATAAGGTGAGAACTAGAAAACCCATAATAAAATTTAGTAGAAAAAGTAGTATTTTCACCTATGCGTGAAACATCTTTAAAGGGACATGCATGTTCAAATTTCATAATCCAAGTAGTTCATTCTAATAATTCTTAACACAACTCACAATTCGGAAGGTTAAATAGCACATGCATTGTTTAAGATATCAAGATAAAGTAGTAAAAATCTCATATTTTAAGAAGATAAGTGTATATAATAGTTTGAGAAGACTTGGGTCTTCTTGGTTGAGAGAAACCAAGAATGACACCCCATATACCTGATTTGGAGACAACCTTGAGGTGAAATGCACTTCAAATTGTAAGTCCTAGCTTGAAAGATCCTAAAGAGATGTGTGAGAGTCTTGAAGGAGTGAATTTTAGTGAGAGAGAGTGAGAGTGAAAAATGGCTCAGAATGGTGAAGTCTCCCTTATATAGGGATCTTAGGAAGGGTGGGAAAAGACAAAATTTTCATTGGAACAAGCCAATATTTCAAAAATGCCATTAATGAGACGGACCAGGAATTGATCCGTCTGACGCATATGGTCCAGTATACGGTCCGTGTAGTGTCACTTGGACATTTATGGTACCGTGGTCCCAGACTTAAACATTTCCGAGGCAAGATTTTCCGGACTAAGTATCACAACATGGACCGATAAACGGACCACCTGGAGTCACACAGGCCGTGACCCCATCCCTATGTAGGTAACTCCCCACCTCTGGTTTAGACGGAGGGCCACACGGATTATCAGGCGTCACACGGGCTGTGACTTGGTCCGTGTGGATGTGGCTTTTAGCAGTCCACTATACGGAAGGCCATACGGCCCATACAAGGTCACACAGACCGTGTGATGGCCCCTTTACCCTCTAATTTCCCTGGGTGTCACTTTATGAGAGACCACACGGTCCGTGTGGCTTCACACGAGTTGTGTGGGACCTCCCGTGAGGTGATGCCTGGTGGAATTCTGGGCAGTTGACCTCGAAGTGACGTCAAGGGTCCGGGGCCTTTCAATATGAGTCGAGCTTCCTTGAGTTGAGTTGAGTCGAGTGTCCTTGAGTTGAGTTGAGTTGAGCCGAGATTCCTTGAGTTGAGTTTAGTCGAGGTTCCTTGAGATGAGTCTGGTGTATTCTTGTTGTGGAGATGAGATGTTGATGAGTCATTTGTCTACTCTAATTTCTTGCCTTAGATAGACATTTGATATTCTGATGGAGTATGATGTTGAGTTGAGGTCATCATTATACTGTTGTATTTGTATTGTTACATTCAGCCATTTTACATACCGTACATTCCACGTACGGATGCCACTCAGCACTGCATCATTTCATGATGTAGATATAGGAGTTAGAGGACTTCAGCAGACGCATCATTAAGGTTAGAAATTCTGAGATAAGTCATTGGTGAGCCTCCTTGCTATTAGGAGGAGACCCTTTTCTTGTTTGTTTTCTTCATTTATTGAGTTAGGTAGCCATGGCCTATCATGGTACCATCTTAGATAGTTGATTCAAGTTAGAGGCTTCATAGACATGAGTCGAGGTTTGATGTTGAGGTTTTTCC
Source organism: Solanum rostratum (assembly GCA_029948455.1). Lineage (NCBI taxonomy): Eukaryota > Viridiplantae > Streptophyta > Magnoliopsida > Solanales > Solanaceae > Solanum > Solanum rostratum. Next base: position 54,514,859 of record CM057053.1, read on the forward strand.
CTTATGAGTTGAGTTAACATTATTTGCATTTGCTTATCCTGATGTTGAGACTAATGTTGGCCATTGGCCCTTCTTATTGAGGTAGCTCATTGCATTACTTTTACTATTCCGCTATACAGATGTTGAGTGATTGTCCTGAGAACGAGTGGTTCACTTGGGGACTAGCAATAGTCTCTGATACCACCCACGCCTAGGGTACTCTCCCGGGGCGTGACACTTTTTCCTAGTGAAAACTGAAATGGCTTAACAAAATAAGAACCATGTTAATAAACATTCATACTTCATTTGAACTTCGGAATATGAATGTTTGTTACATCGTTCACTCTATCTTCTTCCTTTATGCAGCCATTTTAGTTACCAGATGACGAAGAGTAGACAGACAACCTAATTAAGTTTTGTTTATAAGTTATCCTCCTCTGTCCATGTTGATAAAGACATGCAATATAATCCCACGTTGACGCGACAAATTTAGTACAAAGGTTGTTTTCCATTCAATCTACTTCGGTATTTATTTTCATAAGGGGACATGAATGATTTAGGATTGAACCAAAGTTATAGGCTAGGTTAGAGTTTTGAAGTAAACTAAATTCAGAGATAAACTAACTAACAGTTAGGGTTTGTGTTGCATAAATCAATTTGGAATTGGTGAGAAATTTTACTTATTAATTTATTTGCTTTCTAAAACTACTTCATGAATGGAGAAGAAGAAGATAGGATTGGAGTAGCTGATAAGTTCAATTCAAATGGACTGGATTTTTGATTCATATGGATTATGCACTTTTCTTGGTTCAAATGAAATGAAGAAGAGGCAAAAATATTTCTTTTGGTTCTTAAAAATGAGGAGAAAAAGAGGTTGGACCTTTCAAGCACATTCATACCTGGATGAGACACTTGCACGAAATGGGTTCACAAATTGGGAGGTCAAGGAAAATAAGTAGGAAGATAGAGACTGTAAGTATATTCTTTTTATTTCAAAAGAACTATTTCCTTAAAAGTGTAAGTAAAAAAATTAATTTAATGTAGTTGTGGCTTTATGCAAGAGGGAACACCTGTCCCCTTGCATGTAAAATAGAGTTGGACAAGTGGAAAGGCCACTTGTCATTGACTCATTCCTTTCTATTCCAATATATTTTTTCACTTTCCATTTGAAAAATACAACAAATAACAGCACCTTAATATCTTTTCCTTTTTTTTCTCGCTTACTCTCGTTTTGCCTCTCCCTTTATGTTCTTTCTTTAATTTAATTAATAGTTTTAGTTTAGTTGTTATATTTTCACAATAATAACTTGCTAATGTTAATTAATATGCTGATTCATATATCATCTATTTAAACAGAGAAGGCTTGTTTAATCTTGCGAAAACAATTCACACCGTTGAAATAGTTTCTTAGGAAAGTGCCCAGCATGACTCAAGCATTAATCTTGCTCTAATTAAAATTTTATAATAGTTGCGTATTTTAAAATTTCAGTATTTTATAATTTACTAAATATTAAGAAGTTATATTACTATTGTGATATTTTTCACTATTTCTCCAACAATCTAAGAAACTATGGCAAATAATTCTAATCTTCAAATTATTTCTGCACGACAAAAAATGGTACTAATCCTACTACTTCTAATCCTGTTGTACTACCATATGCTAAGCCTTTTATTAATATGTAAAATATAGAAATATTTACAAATGAAAAATTTAAAAGATGGCAAGAACGTGTTTTATTATTGCTCGATGTTCATGGTGTTCCACATGATTTATTAAATCCACAACCTAGTGCGGACAGTGATGATACAATTTTGAAATCATGGAAATATGTCAATAAGGTATGTCGCCATACTATAATGCAAACTATTTCTAAAGAACTTTTTGACGTGTATCGCAGTTGCGAAGAAGCCAAGATAATTTGGGAAGCCTTACTTAAGAAATTTATTACTGAAGACGCTACTAAACAAACGTTTGCAGTTGGAAGATATTACCATTGGATGAACGATGTGAAGGAGATGAATTTAAATCAATGAATATAAAAAAATTGCTTGAGGACTTGAAGATAAAAGAAACTTCCCTACCAGAAAAATTTTCTGCTGGAGTGTTGATTGAAAAATTGCCTGAATCATGAAATGATTATAAAAGTAATTTAAAATATAAACAAATGAATTTTACTGTTGAGGAGATAGTGACTCACATTTTAATTTAAGATATTAAAAGAAAAGAATCTTTCAAATCTAAACAAGTGGCTCTCAAGGTAAATTTTGTACTAGGCCAAAGTAATAATAACAACAGGTATGGAAATGAATCTCGAGGTTACAAGCATAATAATTCCAACTTTATGAAAAAGAATAGTTGTTGTTTTACTTGTGTAAAACTAGGTCTTTATGCAGCTCATGTAGGAAAAGAGTTAAAAATGACAAAGATAAAGGTTATCCTTCCAAAGCTAACTTAGTTGAAGGAGATATATTATTGTTGTTGTCACTTCTCAAGTGAACCTTGTAGAACATATAAAATAATGGACGGTAGACTCTGGGGCTACTCGAACATTTGCGAAAATGAAGAAGCAAATGCCTCATATACATCAAAAGGAGATAACAGTGAAGTGGTCAACCTTGGATACTCAAAAACTGCTAAAGTTTTCGGTAAAGGTAAAGTGCTTCTAAAGCTCTGAACAACTCCATTCTTAATTTTCTAGATGTGGTGTTTATTATTGTTTACTTATTACTTAGTGTGTTAATCAAGAGTAAAAATATATATATTTTTTAATTGAAAGCAAAGTTATGTGGAACATAGAATTTACCTTTTAAAATCTTAAAAACTTTTTTCGCTGCATCAGGAAGGTCTATTATCTCAAATTTGTGTGCCACTTCTACTGCGATTAGAGCTAACAATGAGGGTCAATCAACAACTATTGCATAGCTAAAGAACAAAAATGATTTCCTCTGAACACTAGAATTAAAACGTTGAATAAATATATCAATATTGGACTCCCAAATTACTTACGAGAAATAATATTGCAACCTTATTTAACGATCAAAACTCCAACCTGTTTATAGTGTCATGCTTCTGCTAAGGCAACTCTGGCATTGTGTAGCACATCTTTATAAACATGGACAGAGGGCAGATAACATATACACAAAACCCAAGTGGGTATACATCGACTCTTTGTCCTAGTGGAAACTGAAATGGCTCAACAATATTAGAACCGTGTTAATAGACATTCGTACTTCATTTGAACTTTGGAATCTGAATGTTTATTAACATGGTTTAGTCTATCTTCTTCCTTTATTCAGCCATTTCAGTTGCAAGTGCACAAAGAGCAGATGGAAACCTAGTTAGGTTGTGTGTATAAGTTATCCTCCATCTGCCCACTTTGATAAAGACATGCTATATAATGCCATATTGACGACCCGAATATTTAGTGCAAAGGCCGTTAGCCATCCGATCTACCTCAGTGTTTATTTTCGTAAAAGAGGACATAAATGATTTTGGATTGAACCAAAGTTAAGGGTTAGGTTAGAATTTTGAAGTGAACTGATATCAGAGATAAAATAACTAAGAGTTAGGATTTGTGTTGGATAAATCAATTGGAAATTGGTGATGAATTTTTTTTATTGATTTTTCTTTTGCTTTCTACAACAATTTCAGGAACGGAAAGGAAGAAGATAGGATTAGAGTAGCTGATAGGATCGATTCAAGTAGGCTGGAATTTTGATTCGTATGGATTATTCACCTTTCTTGGTTCTAATTATATAAAGAAGAGGCAAAAATAATCTTTTGGTTCCTTAGAATTGAGGAGAAAAAAGAATTTACTCTGGTTTAAGTTATGATGGAAAGGAAAAGATACTTCTGAAGGAGATCGAAAGTTATTAGAGAGAAGGAGGAGAAAAATCGAGAGCTTACATATGAACGAAAATATGAGGATGAATTTGAAACGTCACCTGGTCAACCTTGTCTAGAAGCTGGATATTTTATAAGTTGGGTGGGTCGGGTTCTTTAAATATTTTTAGATTTGCGTGTTATTTTATTACATTTTAGAAGGCTAATGTAATAATTCCTATTCTTTTACCGATAAAATGAGCCCAAGCACTCAAAATTTGACTTAAAGAAAAAGGAGAAAACGATGTTAGACCCTTCAGGCACATTCATACTAGGATGAGACACCTACAGGAAATGGGTCACAAATTTGGAGGTCAAGGGAAAGAAAGAGGAAGATGGAGACTGTAAGTGTATTGTGTATTTCAAAATAATTATTCCTTAAAAGTGTAAGTGAAAAAATCTATTTAACGTATATGTGGCTTTTTGTAAGAGGGGACACTTGTCCTCTTGAATGTAAAAGGAGTTGGACAAGTGGCAAGGCCACTTATCATTGTCTCATCCTTTCTACTCCAATATCTTTCCTTACATTCCAGCTGAAAAATATAACAAATAGCAGTAAATTAACATCTTTTCTTTTCTTGGTCTCTTACTCTCGTTTTGCCTCTCCCTTTATTTTCGTTCTTTAATTTAATTAATAATTTTTGTTTAGTAGTTTTATTTCCACATTAATAAATTGCTAATGTTGACTAAATATTTTATTCATGTATCCTCTATGTATTTCATGCTTAGAGTTATGGAATATATGTTATGCGAGCATCTCTTGTCTAGGGTATTTTTATGATTTTATCGGGTGTTATAGTAGATCTCTTTACGGACCATAGATGGCCCTCGTGGATTTTTCTTTAGTAGTTTTCCTTAGTCGTTCTCTTAGTTTTCTCAATGCATCTACTCAGACTAGGTGGAAAGAAATAAGGGGTGTTATATTAATCTTGGGGAAACAATTCACACCATTGAAATAGTTTCTTAGAAAAGTGACAAACACGGGTTAAGCATTGATCTTGCTCTAATTAAAATATCATAATATTTCTGTATTTTAAAATTTCAATATATTTTATAGTTATCTAAATATTAAAAAATTATATTGTTATTGTGATATTTTTCACCATTTCTCCAACAATCTAAGAAACTATGGCAAATAATTCTACTCCTGAAACTATTTCTGGTACTACAAATATTGGTACTAATCCCGCTACTCCTGTTTCGGTTTTACTACCATATGCTAAGCTTTTTTCAAACGTGTAAAATATTGAAATATTTACAAATGATAATTGTAAAAGATAGCAAGAACTTTTTTTGTATTGCTCAATGTTTATGATGTTGCACATGCTTTATTAAATCCACAACCTAATGCTGACAGTGATGATAAAATTAGGAATTCATGGCAATACGTCAATAAGGTATGTCGTCATACTATAATGCAAATTATTTCTAATGAACTGTTTGACGTGCATTGTAGTTGCAAAGAAGCCAAGGTAATTTGGAAAGCCTTACTTAAGAAATTTACTGCTGAAAACAAAAGTTTGTAGTTGAAAAATATTACCATCAGATGATTGACATGAAGGATATGAAAATTTAAATCAATGAATATCCAAAATTGCTTGAGGACTTGAAGGCAAATGAAATTACCCTACCAGAAAAACTTCCTGCTAGAGTGTTGATAAAAAATTTGCCTGAATCATAAAATGATTATAAAAATAATTTAAAACAAAAGCAAACGAATTTTAATGTTGAGGAGATAGTGACTCATATTTTAATCAAAGATACCAATAGAAAAGAATCTTTCAAAGCCAAACAACTAGCTCTCAAGGCAAATTTAGTACAAGGGCCAAAGCAGTTATAATAACACGTATGGTGATAAATCTCGAAGTTAAAAGCCTAATAGTCCCAATTTTAAGAAAAAGAATAGTTGTTTTACTTGTTGAAAACCAGGTTTTCATGTGGCTCCATGTAAAGGAAAAGAGTTAAAAATGACAAAGATCAAGGTTATCATTTCAAATCTAACTTAGCTGGAGGAGATATATTATTGTTCTTGTCATTTCTCAGGTGAACCTTGTAAAAAATGTAAAAGGATGAGCACCGTAGACTCTGGGGATCCTAGAAAATTTGTGAAAATCGAGAGGCATATGCCTCCTATACATCAGGATAACAGTGAAGTGGTCTACCTTAGATACTAAAGAACTGCTAAAGTATTGGGTAAATGTAAAGTGTTCCTAAAGCTCTGAAAACCTCCATTCTTAATTTTTTGCATATGGAATTTATTATTGTTTACTTATTACATAGTGTGTTGATCAAAGAGAATTTTTCTATTTTTTTTTTTTTTTTTGTAATTGAAAGCAAAGTTATGTGGAACACAATATTTACCTTTTAACATCATAAAAACTTTGGTCGCTACATCAGTAGGGTCTATTATCTCAAACTTTTGTGCCACTTCTTCTGCGATTAGAGTTAACAAGGAGGGTCCATCAACAACTATTTCTTAGCTATAGGACAAAAATAATTTCCTCTAACAACTAGAATTAACAAGTTGAACAAATATATCAATATTGGACTCCCAAAATACTTATGAGAAATAACATTGCAGTCTTATTTAATAATCAAAACTCCCACCTATTTATAGTGTCATGCTTCTCCTAAGGAAAGTCTGGCATTGTGTAGTAGTTCTTTATAAACATTGGCAGAGGGCAGATAACATATACACAAAACTCCAGTGGGTACTACATTGACTCTTATTGTCCTAGTGGAAACTGAAATAGCTTAACAAAATTAAAGCCATATTAACAAACGTTCATACTTCATTTGAACTTTGGAATATGAATGTTTATTAACATGGTTTACTTTATGTTCTTCCTTTATTCAGCCATTTCAGCTGCCAGTGGACAAAGAGTAGATGGACAACCTTGTTAAGTTGTATATATAAGTTATTCTCCATCTGGCGTTATTAATAACCACATGCTATACAATGCAATATTGACGAGTTGAATATTTAATATTAAGGTTGTTTGTTGTCTGATCTACTTCAGTTTTATTTTTGTAAGGGGACACATATGATTTTTTATTGAACCAAAGTTATGAGTTAGGTAAGAGTTTTGTAGTGAACTGAAATCGGAGATAAATTAACTAAGAGTTAGGGTTTGAGTTGGATAAATCAATTGGTAATTGGTGAGGATTTTTATTAATCGATTTTGGTTTTTTGGTTTTTTTTTTTTTTGCTTTCTACAACTATTTAAGGAATGGAAAGGAAGAAGACAAGATTAGAGTAGTTGATATGATCGATTCAAGTAGGTTGGATCTTCAATTTATATGGATTATTCACCTTTCTTGGTTCTAATGAAATAAAGAAGAGGCAAAAATATTTCTTTTGATTCTTGAGAATTAAGGAGAAAAAAGAACTTACTCTGGTTTAAGTTATAGTGGAAAGTAAAAAGATTCTTCTCTAGTAAATTGAATGACATTAGAGAGAAAGAGGAGAAAAATGAGAACTTACAGATGATGGAAATCATGAGGATGATTTTGGAAAGTCACCTAGTGAACCTAGCTGAAGGGTCTAGAAGCTGGATATTTTATAAGTTGGGTGGGTTGGGTTCTTCAAATATTTTTGGGTTTCCGCGTTATTTTATTACATTTCAGAAGGCTCATGTAACAATTCTAATTCTTTGACCAACAAAATGATCCCAAGAGTGCAAAATTGGACTTAAAAAACGGAGAAAAAGATATTGCACCCTTCAAGCACATTCATACCCGGATGAGACACTTGTAGAAAATGGTTCACAAATTTGGAATTCAAGGAAAAGGAGGAAGACAGAGATTGTACGTATATTCTGTATTTTAAAATAACAATGCCTGAAAAGCGTAAGTGAAAAAATCTATTTAACGTATTTCTTGCTCTCTGCAAGAGGGAACACTTGTCCCCTTGAATCTAAAAGGAGTCAGACAAGTGGCAAGGTCACTTGTCATTGTCTCATCCCTTTCTACTCATTCCTTTTTGCTCTCTTACTCTCCTTTGCCTCTCCCTTTATTTTCTTTCTTTATTTTTTTTAATAATTTTAGTTTAGTTGTTTTATTTCCAGATTAGTTGTAACGCCCCCTAATTCCTTCTACCTAATTTGGAGTAGATGCGTAGAGGATGCTAAGAAAATACTGAGAAAAGTGGTTGAAAGGGAGAATCACTAGGGCATCTAGAGCCCATTGAGAGGTCTATGGGCCATAACATAGGTCTCCGTAAAACCCCAGTTGACTTGGAGAATTTTCTAAGGATGAGGCCTATATACAAGATAGCATACGACCCATAAAGTATTCCGCAACCCATAGACTGGTTTCGTGAATTGGAGGTTCAAATACCAATATTATAGTAGTTATGAGTTAGCAGATGACCCGTAGAACGTTTTACGGCTCATAGAGGAGGCTTTGTACCAATTTCCAGTAACTCAAATTTCAGGACTCCTTGTTTATGGGAGGTTCTCTTTGGCTCGTAGAATTGTCTACAGCCCATAGACGGGGTCTCATATACCCAGACGAAATTTTTTAAGAGGGGTAATTATGTTTATTCCTGTCCCTTTTAATTAAAACCTTAGACGTTTTTTATTTAATTTAAGTCCAAAAAAAAGTCCAAGTGTATCTTCACCATTCTTCACGCTTAGGGATTTCTTGAGAACACCAGAGGAGGGAGAAGAGCGAGAGTTCCAAATTCTAGCATGAGGATTGACTGGAGCTGGATTGTGTCTTCTGTTCCTAAATATGTAAGGCTTACTAAAGTGTGAAACCACGTTTTTTCGCACGTTCCTTTTACTGATTTCAATCTAAATTTAGAGCAAGAGTTGAGTTTTGAAATCCTTATCATCTGGATATTGAGTTTTGGCATTTATTATGAGTCCTAAAGATATACATACGATAATTATCATGTTGTATGACTACTAGTATATGATTAACACGAGTATTTAATTCTTGATATCATGAACCCTAAATTACGTAATTTTATAAAATTCTATGCATGGACTGAGTTGAGATTTGAGTTTGATGTTAATTGTATTAGATGAGTAACTTGAATATTGTCGAGCGTGAAAAGCATATTGAACATAGTCATATATACTATCATGAATCCTATTTGCATTGGATGATGAGTCTAATTAAGTGAGTCTGAATGACCGTTGAGTCTATATTGAGTTTGATTTTCTTCATTTGTTGACTAAATCGATGAGTAACCGAGATGAGTTGAGATAAGATAACCTGATGAAATTGAGGTTTGAATGATTGACTGAGTAAGGAGGATTTAGTTGATTGGTGAGTTGAGTATGTTTTAGTCTTGGAAGGAGAATCGAGCATCGAGCTAGGAGCGAGTAAATAACAACTCTAACCCATAGAACTACATTGCCAAAATAAGATAGTCACACATCATATTCTGGCGATTCATGTCCCAAAAGTTGGACATTTACTATGGATCCATGAGAAAGTTGATCGTCCTTTACCATGGAAAGTTAAGGACGTCCGTGGCAACGACATCGGCTTCGTTATGCATCACCAAGCTAAAGGTATGGGATTGGATATCTGTTAAGAGAAACTCCTAAGATTCATTAATTGAGCATGTTACTTTTAAGCTGAGTCTACTTCTATCGAGTTTACTTTAAAGGGATGATTTACTTTAAAACTTGCATGTACTTAGTTGAGCATGAGTTGTAGAGTTAAGGTGAGTTAGTTGAGTTTTATCCTCTTGAGCTATTTTACATACTAGTATATTCCATATACTAATGTTCACTTGGACATGCATCGTTTCATGATGCAAATATAGGTGATAGAAGACTTCAGCCCGCACATTGTTGAGGTCCGAATAAGTGCATTCCCTAGAGTTGGTGAGCTCTCCTTGCTTTCCGGAGGAGCCTTTTAATCTTCTGAGTTGATCTAGTATTTTTCTTGCTTTGATTTGGGGATTCATGGCTTGTCATGACACCATCTAAACTGTTGAATAGAGGCTTCTTCAACACTGAGTAGAGGATTTGTTGAGTATTTTATATTTCAAACTTATCCATTGGAAATTATGAGTTAGTAAATTTATATTTAATCTAATGATGTTTTATTCTAATTGATCATTTTCTTACACTGTCGAGGTGAAGTGACGATGAGGCCAGGTAGTTTTCTTGGGGAATCAGTAATGGTTCTTCAAGTGATGGTCATACCAAGGGTACCCTCGCGGAGTGTGACAAACTTGTTATCAGATCATAGAGTTCAAGAGTCCTAGGAGGTCTATAAAGTCATGTCTAATAGAGTCTTATTTATCGGTGTGTCAAGTTACACCCTTCATAAAAGGAAAGCTATAGGACATTAGGAATTGTTACACTTTCTTGTATTTTGAGTCCATACAATAGAGTCAAAAGTCTATAAAGCTCTTTCTAACTCGTGCTTTACGCATTTGCAGATCATGCCTCCTAAACGTACCGTGACCTAGAGAAATGCTTCAGCCAATAACGTTGAGAACCTAACTTCAGAAGTGCCTCCTCTTGTGGAAACGAGGGGTCGTGGTCAATCGGCTAGATCCACTGGTGTTCCTGAGGCCCCTACTGCTCCACCTGCTCCTACCACAGAGGATGACTTCATAGGAGCTATAACTATGCTCACATAGTTGATAGCTGCCAAAGTGGGAACCATGATTTACAAAGTCCCAGTTCTAGCTCTCAAGAGCCAACGACTGCCACAAGACTGAGGGACTTTCTGAGGATGAATTACCCACCTGTCTTCACCGGGTCAGAGGTTGAGGAGAACCCTCAAAACTTCATTGGTGAGATGTGGAAGCTGCTGAAAACTATTCATGAGAATGAGACTGGGGAAGTTGAGCTTACTACCTATCAGCTCAAGGATGTGGCTAACATTTGGTACAATCATTCGGAAGAAAGTCGAGATGAGGAGACTGATCCCCTGCTTGGGATGAGTTTGAGAGTGTCTTACTTGATCACTTCTTTCCTCAGGAGGTTAGAGAGGCAAGGATTGAGGAGTTCGTGAATCTGAAACAAGAGGGGTTGACTATTAAATAGTACAGCCTGAAATGTATCTAGTTGTCTAGGTATGCCCCAGAGATGGTCCAGGATATGAGAGCGAGGATAAGGAAATTTGTATCTGAATTAGGTAGGAATGTGAAAAGGGAGTGTAAGGGGGCATTGCTGATCCAAGGTATGGATATCTATAGAAATATGGTTTATGCCCAAAAAACTGAGGACGATAGGAAGAAAGACAATAGAGCATCTAAGTAAGAAGGCTAAGTCAGCAGGGCCTGAGCCCAATTAGACCAGGCAAAGTAAGGGAGATAAGTCTTACTTCCAAAAGAGGTCCTCTAGCTATGCACCATCTTCAGCCAGTGCACCAACTTAGAGCCACAAGTATGATTACAAGTCCCAAGGTTAGCCAAACTTTAGGGCACATGGTGCATAGTCTCAAGCAAGTGTAACCCTTGGCTCTAAAGGGAAGCCACCTTGTGGATAATATGGTAAGATGCATATGGGAGAATGTAGGGATGGAGGAAATGGTTGTTATAAGTGTGGCAATCTAGATCATTTCCAGCGGGAGTTTCTTATGTAGGGCAATAAGGCACAATCTTCTACCACAGCACCACCAGCGAGGGGTAACCAAAGAGGTGCTGCACCTGGGGCAGGCAACGGGACAAACCGTCAGTATGCAATGGGGAACTGATAGGACCAAGAGGTTACACTAGATGTTATGACAGGTATGTTTTGAGTATTTACTTTTGATTATTATGCTTCACTTGATCCGGGTAAAACTTGTTCTTTTGTAAATGCCATATGTGGCTTGTATATTTGAGACCCTTTGCTTAAGCTGTTTTTTGTTTTCACCCCTATTGGTAAGACCATTCGAGCCGAGAGAATATATATAGATTTGTGGTGTCCATTTATCATAGGGATACTCTTGCTGATATGATTGAGTTAGAGATGGTCGACTTCGATGTAATCCTTGGTATGGACTGGGTTCATGCTTGCTATGCCTTAGTTGATTGTCGAACTCAGAGCGTCAAATTCCAGTTTCCAAATAGGCATATTATTGAGTGGAAGGGAGATTCTATTGCACCAAAATCTAATGATGTTAAGCCTCCTATTCTTGAGTTTGTTCCGACTGTGAGTGAGTTTCCTGATGTAGTTCGTGAGGATCTGCCTGGAGTTCCTCCTGATAGGGATATCGACTTCGAAATTGATGTTCTTCCTAATACATAACCTATTTCTATTCCACATCATAATAGGCCCTGCAGGGTTTAAAGAGTTAAAGGAGAAGTTGAGGAACTTGTTCGAGAAGGGATTTACTAGCCCTAGTGTCTCTCTATGGGGTGCTCCGGTCTTGTTCGTGCAAAAGAAGGATGGTTACCTTAGGATGTGTATCGATGACCACCAGTTGAATAAGGTGACAATAAACAATAAGTATCCCCTTTTGAGGATTGACGACTTGTTTGACCAACTTCAGGGTGGCACTATTTTCTCTAAGATAGACCTCATATCAAGCTATCAGCAATTGAAAGTGAGGGAATGTGACATCCCGAAGACATCTTTTCGAACTTGATATAGTCACTTCCAGTTCTTGGTGATGTCCTTTGGATTGACAATTGCACTTGGAGCCTTCATGGACTTGATAAACAGAATATTTAGGCAGTATCTTGACATATTCATGATTGTGTTTATTAATGTCATTTTAGTGTATTCCAAAGATGAGGAGGAACATGCTATCATCTAAGAATTTCTTTGCAGGCGCTCAGGGATAATGAGTTAACTGCAATGTTTTTGAAGCGTGAGTTTTGGCTCAGATCCGTGACATTCTTGGGGCATATAATTTCAAGTGATGGCATTCAAGTGGATACTCAAAAGATCAAGACGGTTAAGAACTGGCCTAGACCAACCTCATTGACTGATATAAGGAGTTTCCTGGGATTGAATGTCTATTACTATAGGTTTGTTGATGGGTTTCTTCCCTATCTACACCATTGACTAGATTGACTTCGAAGAAGGTCAAGTTTCAATGGTGTGACGAGTGTGAGAAGCGTTTCTAGGAGCTGAAGACGAGGTTAACTACTATTCTCGTGTTGACCTTGCATGATGGGATAGATGGATTTGTCATCTACTACGATGCTTTGAGAGTGGGGTTGGGATGTGTATTGATGCAGAGAGGAAAATTTGTTGCCTAATTCTAGACAACTTAAAGTACTTGAGAAGAATTATCCCACTCATGACTTGGAGTTGGCAGCAGCGGTGTTTGCTCTAAAACTATGGCACCACTACTTGTATGGAGCACAAGTTAATGTATTCACATACCATAAAAGCCTACAATACATCTTCACCCAGAAGGATCTTAACTTGAGGCAGAGGAGATGGCTTGAGTTTCTTGAAGACTATGACATGAGCATCCTCTACCATCCAGGTAAAGCTAATATAGTTGTTGAAATTCTTAGCAGGTTATCCATGGGGAGCACTTCCCATGTGGAGGAAGACAAAAAGGAGTTTTCCATGGTGGTTCACTCACAAGCACGATTGGGAGTTCAACTAGGTAAATCCGGTCGAAGGAGGAGTTCTTGTGCATAATGGGTCTGGATCATCTCTAGTAGTGGAAATTAAGGAGAAACAAGATCAAGATCCTGTTTTATTACAATTAAAGAAGGATGTACATAAGCAGAAGGTGATGGATTTCGCCAAAGGGGTAGATGGGGTTTTGAGGTATCAAGGCAAACTATGTGTTCCAGATATTGATAATGTCCAAGGAAGGATCATGGCAGAGGCCCACAGTTCTAGATATTCCATCTATCTATGGTCTACAAAGAAGCAACATGATTTGAGAGAAGTATACTGGTGAAGTGGAATGAAAAAGACATTGTTGAGTTCGCTTCCAAGTGTCTGAATTGCCAACAACTTACAGTTGAGCACCAAAGGCCATGTGGAGTAGCCCAAAACATTGAGTTTCTAGAGTGGAAGTGGGAGATGATTAATGTGAAATTCGTCACGGGGTTACCGAGGTCCCGTAGACAGCATGATCAAATTTGGGTGATAGTCGATGGGATAACTAAATTTGCTCACTTCTTGGTAGTAAAGAAGACGGACACTGTGGAGGACTATGCCCGGCTGTACATAAAAGAGGTTGTTAGACTGCTTGGGGTCTCCTTATTAATTATCTTAGAAAGAGGAGCCCAATTCACTTCTCAGTTTTAGAGATCGTTTCTGAAAGGCTTGGGTACAAAGGTGCACCTTAGTACTGCTTTTCACCCACAGACAAATGGCCAGGCACAGCGTACAATACAGACCTTAGAGGATATGTTGAAGTCTTGTGTGATTGAATTCAAAGGAAATTGGGATGCCCATTTTCCTCTAATTGAGTTTGCTTATAACAACAGTTTCCATTCGAGCATTAGATGGCCTCATATAAAGCACTCTATGGGAAGAGGTGTAGGTCACTGATTGGATGGTTTGAGGTAGGTGAAGTGGGATTGATTGGGCCAGACTTGGTACATCAGGCTATGGAGAAATTCAAGATCATTCGAGAAAGGTTAAGGACAACACAAAGTCGACAGAAATCCTACACAAATGTTAGAAGAAGAGACTTAGAGTTTGAGATCAATGATTGGGTGTATTAAAAGTGTTGCCCATGAAGGGTGTGATGAGGTTCAGAAAGAAAGGAAAGTTGAGTCTGTGGTACATTGGACCTTATCAAATCATAAAAAGAGTGGGCAATGTGGCATATGATTTAGAGCTACCATCAAAGTTAGTGAACATCCGCCCGATCTTTCATGCTTCCATGCTTAAGAAGTGTTTGGGAGACTTGCAGTTGGTTATGCCTACCGAGAGTATTAAAGTAAAAGATAGTATAAGTTATGAAGAGATTCCTGTCCAAATCCTTGATCGTCAAGTTCGCAAGCTAAAAACAAAAGATATTTCATCTATCAAAGTATTGCGGAGGAACAAATTTGTAGAAGAAGCTACTCAGGAGGCGAAGAAGGACATAAAGGACAAATACCCTCATTTATTCCTTCCTGCTGATGATAAGAGAGTTGATGGTAATGATTTTCCTCTAAATTCTTGAATTCCCATTCCTTGAGTTCTCTTTTCATTCTAAGCATGCTAGATGATAGAGCTATAGAGCCTGAGTGAGTATTGGTGTGATGTGTTGATTGTTTGATTATTTTACTTGCCAAGTCCCTTGATTTATTTATTGCATGAATGAGGTGAGAGTTGTTTTACTGTTAGAATCTATAGAGAGTTTCGTGCCTTGACCTAATCCCTAGATTTCTCTTTATTCGAGGAAGAATGTCCCCAAGGGAGAGATAATGTAACACCCCCAATTCCTTCTACCTAATCTGGAGTGGATGCCCAGAGGATGCTGAAAAAGACTGAGAAAAGTGGCTGAAAGGGAGAATCCATGACGACATCTACGACCTGTAAAGAGATCTACGGCATGTAAAATAGGTCTCATAAACCCTAATTGACTTGGTAAAATTTTCTAAGTCTGAGGCCTATATATGAGATAGCATATGGCTCGTAAAGTATTCCATGGCCCGCAGATTCGTGAATTGGAGGTCCAAGTATCAACTTTTCTTTATATTGAGTTACGAGTTAGAAGACAACCCATAGAATATTTTATGGCACATGGAGGGGGGTTTGTGCCAAATTTAAGTAACTTAAATTTCAGGACACAATGTTTACGAGAGGTCATCTACAGCTCGTAGAATGGTCTATGGCCCGTATATGGGGTTTCGTAGACCCAGGAAATAGTTTTTAAGAGCGGTAATTTTGTCTATTCCTGTCCCTTTTAATTAAAACCTAGGATGTTTTGGGCTTTATTTAAGTCCCGAAACAAACTTTAAGTGTATCTTCACCATTCCTCACGCTTAGGGATTTCGTGAAAACACCAGAGGTGGAGAAAAGCGAGAGTTCCCAATTCTTGCACAAGGATCGGCTGGAGCTGAATTGTTAATTCTATTCCCAAGTAGTTAAGTCTTACTAAAGTGTGAAACCATGTTCATTAACACACCCTTTCACTGATTTGAGTCAAAATTTGTTGCAAGAGTTAAGTTTTGAAATCCCTATCATCTAGATATTGAGTGTCAACATTTATTATGAGTTCTTATATATATATATATGTATGAGATAATTATCATTTTTCATGACTACTGGTATAAGACTAACATGAGCATTTAATTCTTGATATCATGAACCCTAAATTACACAATTCTATTAAATTCTATTCATGCGCTGAGTTAAGATTTGAGTTTGATGTTGATTGTATGAGATGAGTAACTTGAGCATTGTCGACCATGAAAACAATATTGAACATAGTCACATATACTATCATGAAACCTACTTGCATTGCATGATGAGTCTAATTGAGTAAGTCTAAACAATCATTGAGTCTAAGTTTGGATTCGTTACAGTCCCCCCTGTGATACTCCAACCGCCCCATGAATTGGTTATTCCTAAACGAGTCATGAAGGGTATAACGAACATACCCTGTCTCCACATTGGATTCCTTATCCTAATGAAGCGGCTGGAAAAAAAGGAATGTAGAGAAGAATATCCGTACTCTGTTTCGTACCTGGTAGCTAGCCTTTCGCTTCCTCCTTGTACTAGATTTTTCCAAGAATTCTAGTTGTCTTCATTTATTAACTGAATTGATGAGTAACTGAGATGAGTTGAGATAAGATAACCTAATGAGATTGAGGTTTGGCTGATTGACAGAGTATTGAGGATTGAGTTGATTGATGAGTTGGGCATGTTTTAATCTTGGGAGAAGTATTGAGCCCCAAGTTGGGAGCATGTAAATAACTGCTCTAACCCACAGGACTACATTCCCAGCGTAGGATAGTCGTATAGCACGTTATGGAAACTCATGTCCCAAAAGTTGGATATTTACTATAGATCCATGAAAGAGTGTATCGTCCTTTACCATGACAAGTTAAGGACGGGCGTGGCAATGATGTCACCTTTGTTGTGCATCACCAAGCTAAAGGTGATGGGACTGGATGTCGGTTAAGAGAAACTCCTAAGCAACACTAATTCAGCAAAAGATACTTTTAAACTGAGTTTAGTTCTATCGAGTTTACTTTAAAGGCATGATTTACTTTAAAACTTGCATGTACTAAGTTGAGCATGAGTTGTTGAGTCGAGGTGACTAAGTTGAGTTTTATTTTCTTGAGCTATTTTACATGCCAGTATATTTCATCTACTAATGCATAGTTGGACCAATATCATTTCATGATGCAGATACCGGTGAAAGAGGACTTCAGATACTACAAATATCGATACTAATTTCAGTACTCTTGTTCTGGTTGTACTACCATATGGTAATTCTTTTTCAAGCGCGTAAAATATTGAAATATTTACAAAAACACCTGTAAAAGATGGAAATAATATATTTTCTTATTGCTCAATCTTCATGGTATTGCACATGCTTTCTTAAATCCACAACCTAGTACTGAGAATGATGATAAAATTATTGGATCATGGCAATCCTCAATAAGGTATGTCGCCATACTATATTGCAACCTATTTCTAATGAACTGTTTTATGTTTATTATAGTTGCAAAGAAGCCAAGGTAATTTGGGGCCTTAATTAAGGAATTGATTGCTGAAGACACTACTAAACTAAAGTTTGTAGGTGGAAGATATTACCATCAGATGGGCGATGGAAAGGATATAAAAATTTAAATCAATGAATATAAAAAAATTGCTTGAGGACTTTAAGGCAGAAGGAATTTCCCTACCTGAAAATTTTTCTACTGGAGTGTTGATCGAAAAATTGTCTGAATCATGGAATGATTATAAAAATAATTTAAAACATAAGCGAACGAATTTTACTATTGAGGAGATAGTAACTCATTTTTTAATTGAAGATACTAATAGAAAAAATCTTTTAAAGCTACACAACTGACTCTCAAGGAAAATTTAGTACTAGACAAAAGCAGCAATAATAAAAGGTATGGCAATTAATCTCGAGGTTACAAGTCTAATAATTCCAACTTTAAGAAAAATAATAGTTGCGATTTTACTCGTGGAAAACCAGGTCATCCTGCTGCCCAATGTAGAAAAATAGTTAAAAATGACAAAGAAAAGGGTTATCCTCCCAAAGCTAACTTAGCTGACGGACATGATATTATTGTTGTTGTCATTTCTCAAGTGAACCTTGTAGAACATGTAAAAGAATGAGCAGTAGACTCTAGGACTACTAAAACATTTGTAAAAATCGAGAAACATATTCCTCCAATTCATCAGTAGGAGATGACGGTGAAGCGGTCTATCTTGGATACTCAAGAACTATTGAAGTCTTGGGTAAAGGTAAAGTGTTCCTGAAGTTCCGAACAACTCCATTATTAATTTTCTACTCGTGGAGTTTATCATTGTCTACTTATTACTTAGTGTGTTAATCAAGAGAAAAAAATATTTTTTTATAATTGCAAGCATAGTTATGTGGAACATAGAATTTACCTATTAATATTTTAAAAACTTTTTTCGCTGCATCAATAGGGTCTATTATCTCAAACTTTTGTTCCACTTCTTCTGTAATTAGAACTAAAAATGAGGGTCCATCAAAAGCTATTGCATAGCTATAGAACAACTATAATTTCCTCTGAATACTAGAATTAAGAAGTTGAACAAATATATCAATATTGGACTCCCAAAATACTTTATGAGAAATAACATTGCAACCTTATTTAACAATAAAAACTCCAATCAGTTTATAATGTCATGCTTTTACTAAAGCAGTTCTGATATTGAGTAGCGGGTCTTTATAAGCACGGACAGAGGGCAGATAACATATATACAAAACTCAAATGGGTACTACATCGACTCATTGTCCTAGTGAAAACTTTAATGGCTTAACAAATTAAAATTAGAACAATGTTAACAAACATTCATACTTCATTTGAACTTTGTAATATGAATGTTGTTAACATGGTTTACTCTATCTTCTTCCATTATTCAGCCATTTCAGTTGCTGGAGGACAAAGAGTAGATGGACAACCTAGTAAAGTTTTGTGTATATGTTATCCTCTATCTGTCCATGTTGTTAAAGACATGTTATACAATGTCGTATTGATGCACTGAATATTTAGTGAAAAGATTGTTAGCCGTCCGATCTACCTCAGTATTTATTTTCGTAAAGGGGCACAAATGATTTTTGATTGAACAAAAGTTATGGGTTAAATTAGAATTTTGAAGTGAACTTAAATCTGAGATAAATTAACTAAGAGTTAGGCTTCGTGTTGGATAAATCAATTAAGAATGTGTGAGAAATTTTATTTATTGGTTTTTTTTTTTTTTTGCTTTCTACAACTATTTTAGGAATGGAAAGGAAAAAGATAGGATTGGAGTAGCTGATTTGATTGATTCAAGTACGCTGGATTTTCGATTTACATGGATTATTCACCTTTCTTGGATCTAGTGAAATAAAGAAGAAGCAAACATATTTCTTTTGGTTCTTGAGAATTAAGGAGAAAAAGGAACTTACTCCGGTTTAAGTTATGGTGGAAAGGAAAAGATGCTTCTGGAGGAGATCAAAAGCCATTGTAGAGAAGAAGGGGAAAAAGAAAGAACTTACAGATGAAAGAAAACATGAAGATGATTTTTGAGAGACACCTACTCAACCAAACTGAAGGGTCTAGAAGCTGAATATTTTATAAGTATGGTGGGTTGGGTTCTTTAAATATTTTTAGGCATACGTGTTATTTTATTACATTTCAAAAGGCTTATGTAACAATTCTTATTCTTTTGCCAATAAAATGAGCCCAAGATTTCAAAATTCGACTTAAAAAAAGGAGAGAAAAATGTTGGACCCTTCAAGCACATTCATACCAGGATGAGACACCTGCACGAAATGGGTCAAAAATTTGGAGGTAAAGGAAAAGAAGGAGGAAGATGGAGACTGTAAGTGTATTGTGTATTTCAAAATAACTATTCCTTAAAAGTGTAAGGAAAAAAAATCTATTGAACGTATTTGTGTCTCTCGACAAGAGAGAACACTTGTCCCCTTGAATAGAAACGGAGTTGGGCAAGTGGCACTCATCCCTTTCTACTCCAATATACTTCCTCACTTTCCAATTGAAAAATATAACAAATAGCAGTAACTTAACATCTTTTCCTTTTTTGCTCTCTTACTCTCATTTTGCCTTACACTTTATTTTCTCTCTTTAATTTAATTAATAAGTTTAGTTTAGTTTTTTTCTTTTCAAATTAATAACTTAATTAATTTGTTGATTCATGTATCCTCTATTTAAATAGAGAAGGCTTGTCAAATTTTAGGAAAATAATTAATACAATTGAATAGTTTCTTAGGAAAGTGTCTAGCACGACTCAAGCATTAATCTTGCTCTAATTAAAATATCATAATAGTTGTGTATTTTAAAAATTAAGCGTTTTATAATTTGCTAATTATTAAAAAGGTATATTATTATTGTAATATTTTTCAACATTTCTTCAATGATCTAAGAAACTATGGCAAATAATTCTACTCTTGAAATTATTTCTCAAACTACAAATATCGGTACTAATCCCTCTACTCCTGTTCCGATTGTAGTACTATATGCTAAGCCTTTTTCATACATGTAAAATATTGAAATATTTGAAACTGAAAACTGTAAAAGATGGCAAGAACGTATTTTATTATCACTCGATGTTCATGATGTTGCACATGTTTTATTAAATCCACAACCTAGTGCTGATAGGGATGATAAAATTTTAGAATCATGGCAATCCGTCAATAAGGTATGTCACCATACTATATTGCAAACTATTCTTTATGAACTGTTTTATGTGTATTGTAGTTGCAAAGAAGGCAAGGTAATTTGGGAAGCCTTAATTAATAAATTTACTGCTGAAAACGCTACTAAACAAAAGTTTGTAGTTGGAAGATATTACCATTAGATGAGTGACGTGAAGGATATGAAAATTTAAATCAATCAATATCAAACATTTGCACAAATCTAGAAGCATATGCCTCCTATACATCAATAGGAGATGACAATGAAGTGGTCTACCATGGTGTCACAATCCGAACCTAGGGGTCTAGGAGTGACATGGCGAATGGGAAGCCGAGAGTCCCTAAACAAGCCTCATATTATCCATACTCACGTCATTGGTTGTAAACAAATAGTAACACATAGTTCTAAGGGACAGGAAAGTAGGACTCACACTATGGGGATGTCATAGGGAAATGGAGCAACATGGATTCACATAGCACTTCGCATATATATACTAAGGGGCGGGTAAGCATGACTCACTATAAGGGAGAAATTCGGCACTTAGGATCTTTCACATCATAACATACAACCATATCATAAAGCTCATAACCAATTGACATAACAATAACCAATAGGTAGCCATATCTAAAAGCATAATCTTCAAATACAACACTTAGCATATAAACGTAAAGGAGTTTACAAGATGTCCAACAATGCCACTAGTCATAAGATAGGATGGGGGCCAAGACATATCATGGGCTCACTCTCAAATAAATAACATAAACAAAAGCACCATAAGTAGAGGAAGGGTGGTTGGTCCTCAGAAGATAGGACTCAGCACAACAAGCAAACTCAAGATCCAAGCTAACCGTCGTACGGTGGATGATTTTAGTCCTCAGTCCCAACATGGTTAGATCATGTAGGCAAAAGTATGTGTTAGTACATTTGAATATACAAAGTATATGGGCATGGAATGTATATGAGTTATCAAACCTACATACAATGTTGATGGCAAGGGCACATAATATAGAAAGAATTATATCATATAACAAGTGAATATACTATATCAATATGCTATGAAGTGCATGATGTATGAACGCGAAAATACTTCATATATATGAGGATTGGACCATAACCGACATAAAACTAAGTGAGTTATAACTTGGAACTCTATCGTCTACCCCACAACGGATAAAGAGGTGACCTATTTGCCAACGGTAGATCCATAATCATTTGTCATCCACAAAACGGCATAAACATATCTATGCAATGCACATAGTTCAAGAGAAAGGAGTAAGGACCCTTGGGGACAACTCACCCTGCCTCGAATCCCATTGGTGCTAGGTTATCATCAACTAGAATACCTACATACATACATACATACATATATATATATATATATATATATATATATATATATATATATATATATATAAGACTTCTAAATCACTTACATGCATACTTAGGCTTAAAGCCAAAACATACTTCATGTAATACTTCCATGCATAGGGATAGCTCCTTTAGATCACCTTCTTGAGAAATGAGCATGAACCCTTGGGGATAGCCCACCTCTCCTCAAACCTCAATCGGTGTTCCATAAATATGGTGGTGTAAATACCCATAATTGCTCAAGGATCCATAATCATGGACATAAACATAATTGGACTTAACCCACTTCATAAACTTCATAAAAATCATAGTCATGTATACATGTGCCATGAATGAGCTGAGATTAGCATGAGTAATGGAGATTCAAACTTTAACCAACAATACATTATGAAATTCAAGTAAATACATAAGTAAAATTCACATTTAAATTATAATATAGATTACCAATGCAAAAATCAAGCTTTTAAAAGGGACATGCACTTTCATAACTTCCCAACTTCAATGCATTTCATCATATTAGGGCTTAAATCACTTTAAAATCAACATTACAACATAGCCTATACATCAATTGAATTTAATAAATAATAATCTTCAAATCCCATATTCAAAGTAAGCTAAAATCCCATAAAATCACTTGAAAAGAGTTTGGGTCTTCTTGGTTGAAAGAGACCAAGAATCAATCCTACATGCCTTAGCTAATGAAGAAGATTCAAGAAGAAATTTGAAGAATGAGCCTTTCCTTGATTCCCATGCTTGAATTCACAAGAGTCCTTTGAGACAGATCTTAACAGTTACTTGAGAGAATTTAAAATGTGAGAAATGAATTTAAATTAGAGGAATAAAGTATTAGTCATTTGAAAGTCTTTAGGTAGCATAGAAGGTCAAAAAAGACTCTTAGAATCAACCATAATTACGAAAATGTCATTAATGAAATGAGTTGAAAAACTAAAATTTTCATCTCAAGGATAGGTGGTAAGGTCAGTGAAGCTCCATATGGACCATACACTTGCCCATGGTCTAACACTTAGGAAAATGTTCACTTGATGGAGGTCCGAAATAGTATTATCATACTTAGAATTTTTCAATGGAAGGTGGTACGGACTGTACCAAGCCAGATGGTCTGTGTGCCTCCTCCATCCCATATCATTTAGAAAAATTCTTCCATGATGAAGTTCTAAGAGGGTGATCCAATACTTAGAAAAGTTTCTTTTCGGAACCCATACGGGAAAGTATACGGGATGTACCACTCCATACGGACCGTATACTTGGCCGTCCCATTTTACTTGGTTCCAAAACGATGGAATTGCAAGGCTAAGGCTACCACACAACTCTCCACATGGTCCGTCAAGCCTTACACGGCCCGTGTAGGGTCCATGTGTTGCATGCTTTAGTTCAAAACCATACTTTTAAAGCTCATACACCCCACACAAGGCCAAGAGCTATTCCAAGGAGGCTCCACACAGTTTGTATTGTCTCACATAGACCGTGAGGGCTTTCATGGAGTGTCACCTTGGTTCAAAACATTCTAGAACCGAATTTCCAAGATCCAATGAGGTTGTTCAATGTCGGGTCTTTACATCATCTCCCCCTTGAAAACATTCATCCTCGAATGTGCTAGAACAAGTCTTGAAATGCTTGACTTAGAACAAGAAACATTCAAACATAAGATAACATGAATATTTCAACACTTGAAATAATAAAGTCATTCAAACTCATATCAATACGTATTCAAATCAATCGAAACATCATATAATCGTTTTGGTGCACATATACCCATGTTATGTCATGAAACTCAATAGCAAAAAAATTCGGACCACTTGAAAAAGGAAGAGTCTAATACCTTAGGCTTGAGTAGATTGGAAAAGATAGGGATATCATTTCATCATGTCCAACTCTGCCTCCCATGTAGCGCTCTCCACATGTTGATTTCTCCAAAGTAACTTAACCGAAGTCACATCCATGTTACAAAGCTGCTTCACGTGCCTATCAGAAATCTCAATCGGGACATCCTCATATGACAAGTTCTCCTCAACCTCCACACCATCCAAAGGCACAATTGTAATAGGATCACCAACCAACTTCCTCAACATAGACACATGGAAAACTGGGTTAATAGAACTCAAATATGGAGGAAATTCCAACCTATAAGGCACATTCCCAAGCCGTTCAACAATCTCATAAGGACCTACATATCGGGGTCTCAACTTGACCTTCTTCAAAAAACGCATCACACCCTTCATTGGTGAGACATTCACATACACCCAATCACCACTAAAACTCAAGATCCTGCTTCCTAACATCCGAATAGGACTTTTGGAGACTTTAGTCCATCTTTAACCACTCTCTAATCAACCTCACTTTCTCTATACCCTCTAATACCAAATCCAGGCCAATCAAAGCCATCTCTCCCAACTCAAACCACCCTACCAGAGATCTATATCTACTACCATATAAATCCTCAAATAATGTCATACCAATGCTAGGATGAAAGCTATTATTATAAGAAAACTCAATAAGTAGGAGATGGTCATCCCAATTATGCTGGAACTCCAACATACAAACCCTCAACATGTCCTCCAAAGTTTGAATTGTCCTCTTGGCTTGCCCAATGGTTTGAGGATGAAAAGCACTACTCAACTTTACCTTAGTACAAATTTCTCTTCGAAACGACTCCTAAAAGTGTGCAGTAAATTAGGTTTCACAACATGATATGATAGACCTAGGCACACTATGCAACCTCACCTACTCTTGTATGGGTAACCTAGAATAATCTCCAGCACTAAAGGTAGTCTTGATTAGTAGGAAATGAGCCGACTTAGTCATCGATCAACAATAACCCAAATTGAGTCAAATTTCCATCGGGTTCGAGGCAAACCAACCATAAAATCTATGGTCACATCTTCCTACTTCCAAGTAAGAATTTCAATATCTTGAGCCAAACCACCAGGCCTTTGGTGTTCTACCTTCATTTTTTGACAATTGGGATATTCGATACAAACTTGGGTATATCTTCATACTATGCCACCAATACGCTTCCCTCAAATCTTGTTACATCTTAGTAGATCTCGGATGAATAGAATAATGAGAGTTATGGGCTCCACTCATGATCACCTTCCTAATATCATCCTCATCCAGAACACACAACAGATCCTGATATAGAAGCACACCATCTCCCCCTTGGGAGAAAACCTCTATTTTTGTTTTAGAAACGGATTTCTTCAACTCATCCAATGATGAATATAGGTCCTGCTTAGCCTTAACATCTACAACCATAGAAGATTCAGCCCCATTTTGAACTTGGATACCACCATTAGAGTCAGGCAACCTAATACCCAACCTAGCCAAATGGTGAACATCTCTTGCTAAAACATTCTTCCCCTTATCAACATGAGCCACACTTTCTATAGGTAGTGTCACGCCCCGGGAGGGTACCCTTGGCGTGGCCGGCACTCAGAGACTATTGCTAGTCCCCAAGTGAACCACTTAGCCTCATCACATTATTCAATCAAATAAACTCTACTGAACAGCAGAAAATATGATTAAGTAATGGACACATCTCATCTAAAGTCTCAAGAGAATATATATAAAATAATGAAGGCTAGTAGAAAGAACTAGCTCACAATCTCAACATCAATACTCGACCCTCGTCTATGAAGCCTTTATCACTAATCATGTTGTGCCAACGACAAATCCATGGCTACCCAAATCAAAATAAAATAAATAGTCCGATCTAACTCTAAAGCATGATGAAATAAAAGTAGTGGATCCTCCGGAGTAGGGGAGGCTCACCAAATCAGCTTCGAATCTCAGATCTTCAACAAAGCGCATGTCGATGATCTCTAGTACTTGCCTCTACATCATAAAATGATGCAGTCCAGAGTGGACGTCAGTACTTGGAATGTACTGGTATGTAAAATAGCTGAATGAAACGGAATCCGGTAGAAAAATATGAAAAACAACATCAACTCAAAATAAACATCATAATCACATCAAAACAATCAATTGTCTATCTATGAAAGAATAAAGAGTAGACAAGTAACACATCATTAACTCAGACTCATCAATAGTCTCAACTCATCTCAAACTCAACTCAGAGGAGCTCACCCCATCTTATCTCATCTAGACTCGGAGTAAGGTACGGAACTCATGGGAGTTTCTCTTAACCGACAACAACCACTTATGAGTCAGTGATTGTACAACATCCCGCCGGTGTTGCCACAGCCGTTCTATACTTTCCAGGTAGAGAAAGAATCACAAAGAAGTGCCATCATGGAGAGTCCAAAATGGGAATAGAAAACTCATCAATTCCGCTATTGCTTTCAGGGACATAAACTCAAGAGGGAAACCTCTTCTACGCTTGGCGACGTAGTTTAATGGGTTCGAGTGGGACTCACTCTTACCCATTTCGGTGCTCGATACTCCTTCCAACTCAATGCTCATAAAACCATCAATCCAATCAAACCAATCTCATAGGGAGTTTAACCCCGTCAACGATCGGTATCTCATAGGGGCTTTAACTCTCTCATCAATCAATCTCATCAATAACTCAAGATTTAGAACAATCATCAGGAATCAAGTGAATAGACACATCGATAGAGTTCATTTTTAGAGACTCATAAGACAATCAAACTCTATCAACTCATCATCATTCTCTCATCATAATCACAATCACAATCAACAACCACAATCTTAACTCAGGGCTCTAGACTCGTCATTCTTTCATCACAATCACAATTTCACGGACCTAGACTCAATCCTCAAGTTCGTTATGCATGCTTTTCAAATTAATCATGTAAGTTTATGTAAATTCTCATGAAAGTATTAAATTTAAGAAACCAAATAGTATGATGATCATCAACATAGAAAACATGTAATTTCAAATATAATTTTCAAAAAAAAACCATCAAAGGAATCATGCATGTAGACTCTTCAATCATCAACTCATCTATGACCTCTATGGGGCACATGAGAGGACAATCTCATGTTTTAGTTTAGCCTTACATACCTGGAAATTTGATATTACAATCAAAATTTGACGAATACTAGCTTTCTTGGAGAAATTCCTCAATCTCGGTAGTTCTTTCAGAGTAGAAGAACTTGGAAAGACATTGCTTGAAGGGATCATCTTTGATTCTTGGATTTTGGACTTAGAATCTTTAGAGTTCTTGATTAAGAACCATAATTCTTGAAAAAGAAGAATCAAGGAATCCTCTCTTAGAATTCTTGAATTTGTTTTCTCGAAACCCTAGGTTATGATTTAAGATTCTATTAGGGATTCATGAATAGATGAAGAAATTCCGGTTAGGTGGATTAAAATTCATGAAGAATAGATTACCTTGATGATAAATCTTGGAAGCTATCCTTAACTTGATGATTTTCTTGATGATTCTTGAGCAATTTTGTTTAGGAGTGAAGGAGAGGGTTTTTAATCATGAAGACTGACGTTTTATGCGTTTTGGGGCCTTAAATAGACCCCCAAAGGGTTTAGGATAAAAGTACCCTCAAAATAAAATAAAAGGACATCGTTTAGCTTATCCAGAGAGGGTCTGCGATGTGTTCGCGACGCGGAGCCGTCGCGGATCTTTAGACAGCTCTGCAGGTCTTCAGTAAAATGGTCATAACTCTCTACTCCGAACTCCGATTAAGGCGAAATAAGATGTGTTGGAAAGATAATTCAAAGATCTTTAATTTGATATATTATAGGTCACCTAACTAATTATACTGTAGGAGATATGGTCATTTGAAGTTGACTCTTCCATCAACTCACACGAAAACTTAGTCGGTAGAAATTCTTTGGACTTGACTTGATGTAAAAGATCATTTATCAACTCCAATTTTATTCCCACTCTAAGAAATCGACTTTAACATCTATGTTCAATTAAGAATTATCAATTAAAATCCTATGTCATATGGAGGATGACTCAGTATTAGCTTTAAAAAAAATTGGGGTGTTACATTATCTCCCCCTTGGGATCATTCGTCCTCGAATGATGAGCAAAGGTAGATATCAAGGCACGAATAGAATCAAAACTCTCCTCAAAACTCACTCAATCAATCAAACTCTCGACTTCTCATCAATCTTTAACCATCTCTATTCAGACTCAGGAATTGACACATCAACTCAAATAGACAACTCAGTTCAGATCAAGAGTAAAGATATCATCTTAGACATTCTCACCATCAAGCACGAATGGAACGTTGGAACTCAATCAATTTCAATTATTTGAAAACCTCGACAATCAATCTTTCGAACTCAGCAAAGAAGCCATTAACTCAAGTCAAGAATAGGATTATCGTATAAACAAGACTCAGAGGACACTATCATGCTCAAGTCCCCACCTCAATTGTGCTCCTTTTCATGGGACTCTACTCCATCAATGCAAGCTCATAGCTCTTATGCAAACCTCTGCCTAACTACCTCTTCTTCTTCCATTCAAACCTAGTTCTACGCCTCAAGGTGTCATTCCTAAGATGATCATATTCATACAAAGCAAATCCTCAATACTCCACTCCATGTTCGGAACTCTTATTACGAAGTCTTTAATAGTCTATCATCCATACTTACACCATAGCAGTCATGCATTCAGGCCTATAACCCTAACCACTTTAAATATGTTTTAGAATTTTTCAAGCCTATTTGTCACTTCTACCTCCACCATTCAATGTGCTCTCACTCAAAGTCACACCAACTCACTCTTACCTATCTATTGTGCATCATACGATCTCATCTCTTTCCTCCTCCCCATCTCTATTCTAAAAAGGAATTGGCATCACATCATCATCGGAATTAAGAACTCTCATTCTCTCTTCAGTTCTTCCATATCAAGTTGTTCTCATCTTCTCTCAAGCCCTAGTCTTGTTCAATTGTTCGAAGAAGACTTAGGGGGGGGGGGGGTTTAGACCCTTTTCACGTCAAAACGACCTTATTAGATCGTGTACTAAGGTTAGAAGGTGTTAGGAATGGACCGAAATTCCCCTCGAAAATTTAGAAATTTTCAGCTCAAAAAAAAGGCTCAGTCCGCGACGCGGACTGGTCGCGCACTGCGTACTTTCAGAAAAAGTTTCTGAATGAGTTCTCTCAATTCCGTCGAAAAATTTGAAAAGAATATAAGTGTCACTCTGCTACAGGTGCGCGACACGCTTCTGTCGCGCACCGACACTATTTTGGTGCTCGGATCGAAAAATTATCTTTTGATCCAGTCGCTCTAAAAATCGACCGAGACCATTTTCCCACTCAATTTTCCGTGCTGATCAAATATCCGGTCTCTGATTTTCCATACAAGCATTGGAAGACGCGTTACATGCATACCCTCCCTCTAAGGGTATTTTGGTAATTTCATCGGGCGTTACATCATCTCCTCCTCAGCTCTCAAGGTCCTCGCTCTAAATTTGTAAATCAGTTTCCTCTATTAGGCTATAAGCATATACCTCCACACGGTCAAGAAATCACTATCCACAAGAATATCTTAAACTCTTCTGTTATGCTATAGTCGCATACATATAACTAACCACCCAAACTCTTTTCAACGCTGTCACTCTTACCTTCTTCCAGTCTCTATAGAAATTTCACTATATTTTCTATTCTTATAGCGTACATAACCACTTCCCACAACTCTCACAATCTAACCTCTTCTTTTGACTGCTAGAGGTGCCCCTATAAATTTAATTGTATAAGGATTATTCTATCATGGAAAACTCATCATTATCTATCCATAAGCCTCGATCAACATAATTACTAGAGATGATAAAGAATGCTTACATCAGCCTACTCCACATCGACAATTCAAATATACTATCTAGATTTTTATAGTAGTCATAACTTAAAGTTTCACACATCTTTACGCAATCATGGATACATATCTCAAGCCTTTTCTCATCTATTGAGCTATCCTCATCTTACTCGCCTTACCTAAGAGGAAATTGTACCCTGTCCATAGCATCATTTCCTCAGAAATCAACGTCTTCATCTTAGAACATACACTATGGCAAGCCCCTTAGAGCAAATCTCCAACTAAGACTATCACTCTCATGATATTGTCTCCTCTTAAACACTATTCCTCAAAATTCAAGCTTAGGGTCTAGTACTAATGTGTGAATCTATCACATACCTCTCTAATACCATCTTATAACTACTAGGTAAAAATTTAGGGAACATAAGCCCACCAAGATCTCATAACAAGTATTCAATCACACATCTCTTCCTCACAACTCGGTGCCATTCACCTATTCAGTCATATCTTCTATCTGACTAAGCTCATAACTCGATAAGTCTCATTAACTCTCAATTAAAAATCATAAGCCTAATTTAGATCTATCACATTGAAAGCACTCTTTTCCCCCGTTCAACATCTCCACTTCACCCTTAATAGTGTGAATACTACAACACATCAACATAATTTCCTTCTAGTTTGAGCACGCTCTACCACATTCTAAAAATAACTCTTCCTCTATACCTCCTCGTGAAAATCATAGGGTACTCACGACTCTTTCATCAAACTTATGCCAATCAACTCATCACCTTATTACTTACTTAATAGGTACGTAACTCTAACTATAAGCCTCAATTAGCCATCACTCTTGCTATCTCGCCCCTTCCTTTCCATCATCATCCTTCTAACTTTGGGATAATTCAATTCTACTCAGTGTTTAAAAGACCTCACATCTCACTCTTAGGTGGTAACAATTAACTATTTAGAGAAATAAGTTCCTCTCTCATGGGTCACGTCAGAAGCAAGTTTTGAAAAAAAAATGGTCTGGGTACATCCAGAGCTAACTCAAATGTACGATTCATATAGGTAATAGTGCACTCTTTCTCGTCAATCAATCTTCGCACACTAGTTGGCTTCTCTCAAGCCCGGTGCAGTCTCTACCATTCTGATTACTTTATCTCAGAGGATCTCGTTCTGTACGAGTTTGAACATTACCGTCTGGTTGCCTCGTAGATGAGCCATAGTCGAAAGGTCTAGAGCAACGCACGAATCATCGCAGATTTCTTAGGAGATAGCTCTATCGCACGATTCAAAGTATGAAAGAAGGGAAACTTTTCCTAAATGTCCTATAGCCTCCAAGTTATGGATGTGGAGCTCTTCACACCAATAACAAGGACTCTACTAGACACGGCTTCATAGACTCCCTAAGACACTTGAACTCTGTGCTCTGATACCAAGTTTGTCACGCCCCAGGAGGGTACCCTTGGCGTGGCCGGCACTCAGAGACTATTGCTAGTCCCCAAGCGAACCACTTAGCCTCATCACATTATTCAATCAAATAAACTCTACTGAACATCAGAAAATATGATTAAGTAATGGACACATCTCATCTAAAGTCTCAAGAGAATATATATAAAATAATGAAGGCTAGTAGAAAGAACTAGCTCACAATCTCAACATCAATACTCGACCCTCGTCTATGAAGCCTCTATCACTAATCATGTGGTGCCAATGACAAATCCATGGCTACCCAAATCAAAATAAAATAAATAGTCCGATCTAACTCTAAAGCATGATGAAATAAAAGTAGTGGATCCTCTGGAGTAGGGGAGGCTCACCAAATCAGCTTCGAATCTCAGATCTTCAACAAAGCGCCTGTCGATGATCTCTAGTACCTGCCTCTACATCATAAAATGATGCAGTCCAGAGTGGACGTCAGTACTTGGAATGTACTGGTATGTAAAATAGCTGAATGAAACAGAAACCGGTAGAAAAATATGGAAAACAACATCAACTCAAAATAAACATCATAATTACATCAAAACAATCAATTGTCTATCTATGAAAGAATAAAGAGTAGACAAGTGACACATCATTAACTCAGACTCATCAATAGTCTTAACTCATCTCAAACTCAAATCAGAGGAGCTCACCCCCACTCATCTCATCTAGACTCGGAGTAAGGTACGGAACTCATGGGAGTTTCTCTTAACCGACAACAACCACTTATGAGCCAGTGATTGTACAACATCCCGCCGGTGTTGCCACAGCCGTTCTATACTTGCCAGGTAGAGAACGAATCACAAAGAAGTGCCATCATGGAGAGTCCAAAATGGGAATAGAAAACTCATCAAGCCCGCTATTGCTTTCACGGACATAAACTCAAGAGGAAAACCTCTTCTACGCTTGGCGACGTAGTTTAATGGGTTCGAATAGGACTCACTCTTACCAATTTCCGTGCTCGATACTCCTCCCGACTCAATGCTCATAAAACCATCAATCCAATCAAACCAATCTCGTAGGGAGTTTAACCCCGTCAACGATCGGTATCTCATAGGGGCTTTAACCCTCTCATCAATCAATCTCATCAATAACTCAAGACTTAGAACAATCATCAGGAATCAAGTGAATAGACACATCGGTAGAGTTCATTTTTAGAGACTCATAAGACAATCAAACTCTATCAACTCATCATCATTCTCTCACCATAATCACAATCACAATCAACAACCACAATCTTAACTCAGGGCTCTAGACTCGTCATTCTCTCATCACAATCACAATCACAATTTCACGGACCTAGACTCAATCCTCAAGTTCGTTATGCATGCTTTTCAAATTAATCATGTAGGGTTATGTAAATTCTCATGAAAGTATTAAATTTAAGAAAACAAATAGTATGATGATCATCAACATAGAAAACATGTAATTTCAAATATAATTTTCAAGAAAAACCATCAAAGGAATCATGCATGTAGACTCTTCAATCATCAACTCATCTATGAACTCTATGGGGCACATGAGAGGACAATCTCATGTTTTAGTTTAGTCTTACATACCTGGAAATTTGATATTACAATCAAAATTTGACGAATACTAGCTTTCTTGGAGAAAATCCTCAATCTCGGTAGTTCTTTTAGAATAGAAGAACTTGGAAAGACATTGCTTGAAGGGATCATCTTTGATTCTTGGATTCTGGACTTAGAATCTTTAGAGTTCTTGATTAAGAACCATAATTCTTGAAAAAGAAGAATCAAGGAATCCTCTCTTAGAATTCTTGAATTCGTTTTCTCGAAACCCTAGGTTATGATTTAAGATTCTATTAGTGATTCATGAATAGATGAAGAAATTCCGGTTAGGTGGATTAAAATTCATGAAGAATAGATTACCTTGATGATAAATCTTGGAAGCTATCCTTAACTTGATGATTTTCTTGATGATTCTTGAGCAATTTTGTTTAGGAGTGATAGAGAGGGTTTTTAATCATGAAGACTGACGTTTTATGCGTTTTGGGGCCTTAAATAGACCCCCAAAGGGTTTAGGATAAAATTACCCTCAAAATAAAATAAAATAACATCGTTTAGCTTATCCAGAGAGGGTTCGCGATGTGTCCGCGACGCGGAGCCGTCGCGGATCTTTAGACAGCTCTGCAGGTCTTCAGTAAAATGGTCATAACTCTCTACTCCGAACTCCGATTAAGGCGAAATAAGATGTGTTGGAAATATAATTCAAAGATCTTTAATTTGATATATTATAGGTCACCTAACTCATAATACGTTAGGAGATATGGTCATTTGAAGTTGACTCTTCCATCAACTCATACGAAAACTTAGTCGGTAGAAATTCTTTGGACTTGACTTGATGTAAAAGATCATTTATCAACTCCAATTTTATTCCCGCTCTAAAAAATCGAATTTAACATCTATGTTCAATTAAGAATTATCAATTAAAATCCTATGTCATATGGAGGATGACTCAGTCTTAGCTTTAAAAAAAAATGGGGTGTTACAGGTAGCCTACTAAAAGCACCGGCCACCATATTTTCCTTGTTGGGGTGATATTGTATACTCATGATGTAGTCCTTAAGGAGTTCCAACCACCTCTTTTGCCTCAAGTTGAGATCCTTAAGAGAACATATATTGCAAACTTTTATGATTGGTGAAAAAATCAACATGCACCCCATACAAATAGTGCCTCCAAATCTTCAAAGCAAACACCACCGTCGCTAAGTCAAAATTATAAGTCGGGTAATTATGCTCATACACCTTTAATTGCCTTGACGCATAAGCTATCACTTTTCTATATTGCATATGTAACAAGCCAGCCAAATTTGAGAAGTATCACAATACACCACAAACTCATGTAGGCCATCCAGTAAAGTAAAAAAAGGAGCAGATGTAAGCTGATCCTTAAAAGTTTGAAAACTCTTCTCACGCTCATCTGACCATACAAACTTAACCTTCTTTTGAGTCAACTTGGTAAATGGAGATTCAATAGATGAGAACCCTTCAACAAACCTTCTATAATAACTAGCCAGTCCAAGAAAACTCTAGATATGCGAAAAAGTTAATGGTCTGGGCCAATATTTCATGGCCTCAGTCTTTTTCGGGTCAACCTTAATACCATCACCAGACACCACATGACCAAGAAAAGCTACCTCACCCAACAAAAGGGTACTTGTTGTGGAGAAGCCAAACAATACTAAATCAATGCACATCACTTAGCAATGGCAATGGGTTCAAGCCAGACGGTACTTGCCATCAAGAACAAGTACCCATTCCCAAGCCAAACGATCCGTGTGCATCCTTTATCCCACATCACTTAGAAAAATTCTTCCATGACAAATTCTAAGACGGTGATTTAATACTTAGAAATATTTCACTCCGGAAATCATACGGGAAGGTATACGGGCTGTAACACTCCGTACGGATTGTATACTTGGTCATCCCACTTTGCTTTGTTCCAAAACTGTAGAATTTCAAGGCTAAGGCCATCACACGACCCTCCATGCAGCCGGTGAAACCTCACACGGCCTGTGTGGGGTCCATATGTGGCATGCGTTAGTCTAAAACCCCATTTTTAATGTTCAAACACCCCAAACAAGGCCAAAAGCCACTCCAAGGAGGCTCCACACGGTCTGTGTGGTCTCACACGTAGCGTGAGGGCTTCCATGGAGCATCATCTTGGTCCAAAACTTTCCACAGCCAAATTTTCAAGCTCCAATGAGGTCGTACAACGTCCACATTATTATACTATGATACTCAAGAACTACTAAAGCCTTCGATAAAGGTAAAGTGCTCCAGAAGCTTTGAACAACTCTATTCTTATTTTTTTGCTCATGGCATTTATTATTATTTTCTTATCACTTAGTGTGTTAATCAAGAGAATTTTTTTTTTTATAATTGAAAGCCAAGTTACGTGGAACACAAAATTTACCTTTTAAAATCTTAGAAAAGTTTTGCATTGGATCAGTGGGGTCTATTATCGCAAATTTGTATGCCACTCCAGATGTGATTAGAGCTAACAATGATGGTCCATCAACAACTATTTCATGGTTATAGAATAAAAATAATTTCCTTTGACAAGTAGAATTAACAAGTTGAACTAATATATCAATATTGGACTTCTAAAATACATATGAGAAATAACATTGCAACTTTGTTTAACAATCAAAACTCTCACCTTTTTATAGTGCCATGCTTCTGTTAAGGAAATTCTGGCACTTTGTAGCAGGTCTTTATAACCATGGATAGAGGGTGGATGACATATTCCAAAACTCCAGTGGGTACTACATTAACTCTTCGTCCTAGTGGAAGCTGAAATGACTTAACAAAATAAGAACCATGTTAACAAACATTCATATTTCATTCAAACATTGGAAAATGAACATTTGTTAACATGGTTCAATCTATCTTCTTCCTTTTATGCAGCCATTTCAATTATCAGTGGACAAAGAATAGATGGACAAAAAACATAAGTTATGTGTGTATGTTATGTCCGTCTGTCCACAATTATAAAGACATACTATACAATGTCATATTGACGCGCCAAATATTTAGTAGAAAGGTTGTTTGCCGTTTGATCTACCTCAGTATTTATTTTCATAAGGGGACATAAATGATTTTTGATTGAACCAAAGTTATGGGTTAGGTTAGAATTTTGAAATGAATCAAAACCAAAGATAAATTAACTAAGAGTTAGGGCTTGTCTTAGATAAAGCAATTGGGAATTGGTGAGGAATTATAATTATTGATTTTTCTGCTTTCTACAAATATTTCAAGAACGGAGAGGAAGAAGATAGGATTGGAGTAGCTAATAAGATCAATTCAAGTAGGCTGGATTTTTTTATTTATATGTATTATTCACCTTTCTTGGTTCTAATGAAATGAAGATGTCATGCCCCTAGTGACCCTAAACGTGGCCGACACTCAGAGATAATTGCTCAGCGTGTAACACTTTATGCGCATAATGCATCTTCCCACACTCAGCAAATCCAAGGCTGAAAATGTGATCAACATGAAAAATTGAGTGGAAGATGATCTCAGTTGATTTTTAGAGCAATTGGATCAAAATATAATTTTTCTATGTGAAAACGATTTTCAGAATGAGTGCGAGAAAGGCGTGTGATGCGCACCTGCCATGGATTTACACTTAGTTTTTGTCCAAATATTTTCTAGATGATTAGAAAATTCGATCAGAGAATCTTCAGTGAAAACCCCAGAAAAAAGTACAAGTCTG
Source organism: Solanum rostratum (assembly GCA_029948455.1). Classification (NCBI taxonomy): domain Eukaryota; kingdom Viridiplantae; phylum Streptophyta; class Magnoliopsida; order Solanales; family Solanaceae; genus Solanum; species Solanum rostratum. The sequence continues at coordinate 54,551,256 of CM057053.1, forward strand.
CATCGGGGACCCACGTACCCGGGGCGAACTTTTTATAGTTTTTCACGAGGGGCATTGCAGACGTTTTTCGATCCCTCCTAAACTTAAAATATGATTTTAAATATGTTCTTTTGAGTATAAAAGGGGTTTTTAACCTATTCTTAAGTCTTTCAATATTTCTAACAAAGGATCTAGGGCTAAGGAGAAGAAAGAAGAGTTAGGAGTCGAGAAATTTAAGTTTAATTCATGCCAAATAAATTGTCTACCTTTACCCCAGGTATGTAAGGCTAAACTAAAACATGGAAATGTTCTTCCATGTGCCCCATTGATGGTAATATAGGAGCAGAGAGTCTAATGAGTCTACATACAGGATTCTTGAATGTTTTTTGTAAATTATTTATATATTTTTATGTACTTTCACATGTTGATGATCATCATAAACTTGAATTACTGATTTAATGTTTTTGCATGAGTTATTGCAAAAGCTCTATATTATTTTATAAAGATTTCATGAATGAATAAGGATTGAGTCTAGAGCCTTGACTTGAGTATATTGATTATAATAGTGATGTGACAATGATAAGGAGTTAGTAATGCTTTATGGTCCCATGAGTATTCATTATTGAAATCTAGAGTTTTATCTAATTGACTTCTTCCTAATGATTATTTTGAGTCGTTGAGTTCTTAAATGAGAATTGAGTTAATTGAGATGAGTTAAAGTCCTTAAAAGAAATAGAGAACTTTAGAGTTTGAGTTAATGAGATAATGAGAATCTCCATGAAACTAATTGAGATGAGTAATTGAGATGAGGAGGCTTATGAGTATTAAGTCGTGGGAGGAGTATCGAGCACAGAAATGAGTAACTCGTACTCACTAACTATGTTGTGAAGCATAGGTGAGGCTTGAACCATCGCATTAGAGATTCCCTCTTGAGGAAAAGTCTCTGAAAGCAACAGAGGACTTTCGAGGCCATTTCCATTATGGATTTCCATTATAAATTCTAGTTATTTTTAACTGGTAAGTACGGAAAGGCTGTGGAAACATCAGTGGATTGTTGTACAATCATAGGATCATAAGTGATTATTGTCAACTAAGAAAACTCAAAAATAAGTCCCACATTGATAGTACTCTGAGTCAAGTTGGATTGAGTTGATTGATGAGGTTTGATTGGAATTGATATGTCATTTGTCTACTTTTTATTCATGCTTCAGATAGAAATTTGACTTTCCGATTGAGTATCTCTTGAGTTGATGTTACTTTTATATTGTTCTACATTTATCTATTTCCTTCAGCCAATTTACTTACTCATACACTTCACGTACTGATGTCCTCTTTGGACTGCATCATTTTATGATACAAAGGTAGGTACTAGAGATTGTCAACAAGCACATCATTAAGGATTGATCGAAATCGATAGAGTTGGTGAGCCTCCCATACTTCGGAGGATCATTATTTTACTTTCTTCTAGATTTATAGAGTTAGACTTATGTTAGCTTTATTTTGTTTTGAGGTAGCTATGGGTCTGTCATTGGCACCACCTGATAGTGATAGAGACTTCATATACTAGAGTTGAGTTATTGATGTTGAGACTTTGTTGAGCTAGTTTCTTTCATACTAGCCTATTTATGTGACGTGATAGTTGAGACTTGGATTTCCCATTTCTATCTTTATTTTTTCACTGATTAATTAGTTATTGAATAAATAGATGTGATGAGGCCCCAAGCGTTGAATATATTTGATTAAGCCAAGTGGTTCGCTTCGGTACTAGCAATAGTCTTTGAGTGCCGGCCACGTCTAGGGTACCTTCTCAGGGCGTTACAAAGTTGGTATCAGAGCATAGAGTTCAAGTTCCCTAGGGACTCTATGAAGCCATGTCTAGTAGATTCCTTATTATTGGTGTGAAGAGCTCCACATCCATATTAGGGAGGCTATAGGACATTAGAAATTGTTTCATTTCTTTCATACTCTAAATCGTGCAATAGAGTTACACTCTATGAAAGATCTCTTCTAATTCCTGCATTACGCTTTTACAGAATTATGATCATGTTTCCAAGAGAAGATTTGATAAAGCAAAAGGGAATCTAGCTAGATAGAGTACCAAATGACCCGAGCCCTAGAATCAAGATGAACCCATTGGCTAGATAGAGTACCAAATGACCCGAGCCACCAAAGGCTGATATCAACAATGCTATGTTTTGCCAGACCATCTAGGCTTTTCCACAAGCTATGACAGCACTAGTTGCTAAACATGAAGCAGGCAGGTAGGGTGTTCCAAATACATTCGCAGTTCGTAAGCTTGAGAATGAACCTACCTAAGTTTAAGAGGTCGAAAAAGGATGGGAACAAGAGTCACCTTCAAGTAGGGCCTTATGACTTTAGGGCTCATGGGTCTAAGTCATGGGCTAGTGTGGCTCGAGGTCCCCAAGGCAAGCCACCTTGTGGCAAGTGTGGCAAACTTCACTTGGGAAAATGCAGTAGAAGGAACGATGGATGTTGCAATTGTGTCCAAGTGGATTACCTTTAGAGAGAATATCCTATGTGGGCCAAAAAGGCCCTAGCTTCTACACCAACACCCTCCAATCAGAGTGGATCAAAAAAGATCTCCAGATGTCACCCCAAATGTCATGAAGGGTATGATTTGAGTCGTTACTTGCTTTTGATGTTAACCATGAGAGAGAAAGTTATATCTCTAAAAGTTTAATGTTACCTCCCCCACAAGAGTGAGATTTAAGGTCTTATAAAGCCTGAGTAGAATTGAATCATCCTAGAGTTAGAAGGACGATGGTGGAAAGCAATGGACGAGATAGCAAAAGAGATAGTTGATTGAGGCTTGTAACTAGAGTTATTATCTATTAGGTATGTGATAGGGTGATGAGTTGATTTCCATAAGCCTCTACGGGAGAGTAGTAAGTACCCCTTGAATTTCAGGATGAGGTATAGAGGAAGAGTCATTGTTAGAATGGGTTAGAGTGTGCTCAACCTATAGAGAGGTTTATGTCGATGTGTCATTGTATTAGTGAGGATAAAGTATAGATGTTGAATAGGGGAGATAGAGTACTTTTGAGGTGATAAATCTAAACTAGGCTCATGATTCCGAAGAGGAGCCTTGTGAAATTTATAGAGTTAGGAGCTTGGCCAGATAAGGAGGTATAGTGAATGGGTGAGTGGTACATGATTTGTGAAGAGGGGATGTATTGATCGATTTTTGGCTATGAGATTTTAGTAAGCCTATATTCCTAATTTTTACCTGGTAGTATAGGTTAGCATAATATGAGGGAGGTGTGTGATGCAAATGTTAGTATTAGACCCTAAGCTTTAATTTTAAGGAGTAGTGTGCAAAAGGGGATAGCATTGTGACACTGATAGTTTCAGTTAGAGATTTGCCCTAAGAGGTTCACCATATTGTGGGTTAAAGATTAAGGTGTTGGCTTTAAGGTGTGTGATGTAATGAGTATGGTATAGGTTCCCTTATATGGAAATTGAGAGTTGAGGATGAAACATTTGATGGAAGAGGCTTAAGATGTGTAACCATAATAGAGTAAATTATGTGAAACTCTATGTTATGACTACTATAAGAATCTATATAATATATTTGAGTTGTCAATGTGGAGTAAGCTAAGTTAAGCATTCTTTGTCATCCCTAATAATTAAGTCAATCGGGTTTATAGAAAGATGACGATGAATTCTCCATGATAGTCTTATTCTATACAAATAAATTTATGAGAGCATAAAAGTTTAGTGTTAGCAGACAAAAAAAGAGGTTAGATTGTAAGAGTTCTATAGAGCGGTTATGTACACCAATAAGAGTAGTAAATATAGAAAGGTTTCCATAGAGAAAAAAGAAAGGTAAGAATGGTATCTTCGAAGGGGTTCTTACAGGCCATTATGTATATGTGACTATAACATAACCAGAGAGCTTAAGATGTTCTCACAGATAGTGATTCCTTGACCATGTAGAGATATGTTCTTATAGCCTAGTAAAGGGAGTTCATTTATAAGACTAGAGAGATAACCTTTGAACTAAGGGGGAGATGATTATGTAATAAATAAAGTAGATAATGAGTTTTCGATTGTGATGGGTTAATAAAGATGAGTCATAAATTTTTTGCAATATTATATGTTCCTTATACTTTAGTTGAGGTCACAATTCCATTTTCGTCTGCTGTATGACTGTCATGCCCATGGTCTAGTCCCCTGTATCACTTGTTGATTATCATTCATATTGAGTTTCGAGGAGGAGAAGTGATAACTTCATTCAATAATTTTGATCTTAGCTAATAGATCTAAGAGTCTCCATTCGAATGTTGAATGAGATGTGACCTGAGTTCTACACTATGTATAGTTATGTGAACTCAGAATGAGCTTGGATAGACGAGAGAGATCGTACTTTGTTATGAATGTTCTCAGATAAGATTTCTTCATGGAATTGTGCTAATGATCTTTTGTACCAAGCCCTTTTCAGAGATCCTGTCTCTAAGTCTTAATAGAAATGTTGATGATATTAGAGGAATGATGATTGACGAGAGAGAATCAGTGTTCTTGATTCTGATAATGAGGTGATATCATTTCATTTAAGAGGAGTTAGAGAGATTGTGATAAGTCTAATAGATAGTAAAGGAATCCCATGATAAGAGTTCATGCGATCGAGGGTGTAGATGTACTTTGGTAAGTTGAAGATCCTCTAGTGATATTGACCTTAAAGAGGCCATAAAGTGGTTAGAGTAATAGGCTTGAATGTGTGGTTACTATTATGTGAGTGTATTAAAGTCATGAGAACGAGTAATTTTCTCATAGTAAAAGTCACTATGGAGATACGAAACATAGATTTTGAGGGGTTAGATTGGTGTAAGTATGATCATCCGAGTACTAGCACCTTGAGACTTAGATTTAGGTATGAACGGAATAAGATGATGTGGATAGGTAGAGATTTGAATAGGAGCTACAGGCTTAAGTTGAAAGAGTGTAGTGCCATAAAAAGGGTCATAGTCGAAATGAGGTGTTGAGCTTGAGAGTATCCATAGAGTCTTGTACATCACGATGGTCCCATTCGTGATTAGAGTTGATGAATTCCTTCTCGAGTTCGAATAACTTGATTGTCGAGACATTTAAACGATTTGAAATGATTGAGTTCTAGTGTTCCATTCATGCCCGATGACAAGAATACCAAAGGTAATATCCATACCCTTGACTTAGATTTCCCTATTCCTAAATTAATACGTCCATTCCTAAGTTGATGTGTCTATTTCTGAGTCTGAATAAAGATTGTTAAGAGTGATAGGGAGTCGAAAGTTTGATGATTGAGTGAGTATTGAGAGGAGTCATGATCGTATTACTGCGTTAGTGTCTATCCTTACTCATCATTTGAGAACGAATGATTCCAAGGGAGAGATTATGTAATACCTGGTAAAATCATAAAAATACCCCTAGAAAAGATATATGCTCATAACGCGCCTTCCAATACTTCGAAGGAAAATCTGAGGCCGAAAATGCAATTAGCATGAAAACTTGAGTGAGGAAATCGTCTCAGTTGATTTTTAGAGCAACCTGATCAAAAGATAATTTTTCGAGAAAAAAAGCGATTTCTAAAATAAGGGCGCAATAGGTGTGCAATGTGCACCTGCCGCGGAGTTACACTTAGTTTTGGTCCAAATACTTTCTACGAGATTAGAAAACTCGACCAAAAAAATTTTAGTGAAAAACCCAGAAAAAGTACAAGTCCGCATTGCAGGCCCCACGTACCCGCGCTGAACATTTTTTCAGTTTTTCGTGAGGGGCATTCTAGACCTTTTCCAACCCCTGATAAACTTAAAATATATCTGAAATATGTTGTTTTGAGTATAAAAAGGGTCTTTAACCCATTCTTAAGCCTTTCAAAACTCTTAACAAAAGACCTAAGGCTAAAGAGAAGAGAGGAGAGCGAGTCGAGGAATTCAAGTTGGATTCATACCAAATTGCTTGTCTACCTTTATCCCAGGTATGTAAGGATAAACTAAAATATGGGAATGTTCTTCCATGTGCCTTATTGATGGTAATAGAGAAGTTGAGAGTCTAATGAGTTTATATACTTGATTCTTGAAAGTTTTCCCGTAAATTATATATATAATTTTTACGTGCTTTCACATGTTGATGATCATCATAAACTTGACTTACTGATTTAATTCTTTTACATGAGTTATTACAAAAACCCTATATGTTATTTTATAAAGATTGCATGAAAAAACCTAAAGATTGGGTCTAGAGCCTTGACTTGAGTATGTTGATTGTGATGGTAATGTGATTATTATGAGGAGTTAATGTAGCTTGATGGTCCCATGAGTATTCATAATTCACTTCTTCCTAACTATTATTCTGATTCCTTGAGTTCTTAAATGAGAATTGAATTAATTGAGATGAGTTAAAGTCCATGAAATCAATAGAGGACTTTATAGTTTGAGTTAATGAGATGATGAGAGTCTCTATAAAACTAATTTAGATGAGGAGTCTTATAACATTGAGTCTTGGGAGGATATCGAGAACCGAAATGAGTAAGAGTAAGTCCAACTCGCACTCATTAACTATGTCGTCAAGCGTAGGTGAGGCTTGAACCATCACATTAGAGTTGAGTTGAGTTGATTTATGTGGTTTGTTTGGAACTGATGGCCCATTTGTCTACTTTTTATTCTCGCTTTAGATAAATATTTGACTTTTTGATTATCTCTTGAGTTCATATTGTTTCCATATATTTCTACCTTTTGTCTATTTTATTCAGCCATTTTACAGACTCGTACATTCCATATACTAACGTCCCCTTTGGAAAATGATGCAGAGACAGGTACTAGAGATCGTTAACAGGCGTATCATTGAGGATCTATCGAAATTAGCAAAGTTAATTAGCCTCCCTTACTTTGGAGGATCATTATTTTACTTTCATCTTGCTTTATAGAGTTAGACTTGGGTTGACTTTATTTTTTTTTTGAGGTAGCCATGGGTCTGTCATTGGCACCACCATATATTGATAGAGGCTTTATAGAGTAGAGTTGAGTTATTGATGTTGAGACTTTGTTGAGCTAGTTTTTTTCATACTAGCCTATTTATGTGACATGATATTTGAGACTTTGATTGCCCATTTCTATCTTTAGTCTTCTGCTAATTTATTAGTTATTGAACGAATGAATATGATGAAGGTAAGTGGTTCGCTTTGGGACTAGCAATAGTTTTTGAGTCTCGGCCACGTCTAGGGTACCCTCCTGGGGCGTGACAAAATGAACTAATTGGCCTCATTAGATTCACTAAACATAACTAACCAATGAGCAGAACACTAAAGATAATAAATGATGGACAATCAAAGTATCAAAAATCATATCAATAAAACGGGCTAGTATGAAAGAAACTAGCTCAACAAAATCTCCAATCAGCAATCCGACTCTAGTCTATGAAGTCTCTATCACTGTTAATTGGTGCCAATGACAGACCCATGATTACCTCAACTTAAAATTAAGCTAGTCTAAAGTCTAACTCTAATTGCTTGATGAAAATAAAATAAGGATCCTGTAGAATAAGGGAGGCTCACCAACTCAGCTGACTTCAATAAATCCTCAACGGTGCGCCTGTTGATGATCTTTAGTACCTTTCTTTGTATCTTAAAACGATACATTCCAAACAGAGGTTAGTAGGTGGAATGTACGATTATGTAAAATGGCTGAATGAAACAGATATAGGTAGAATAATATAGAATAACATCAACTCAGATAATACACAATCAGAACGTCAAGTGTCAATCTAAAGCAATATAAAGAGTAGATAATGACCAATCAATACCAATCCAACCTCATCCAATCAAATCAACTTAGAGTACTATCAGTGTGGGACCTATATGGGAGTTTCTCTTATCTGACATCAATCACTTATGAGCCAGTGATTGTACAACAATCCCGCTGATGTTGCCACAGTCGTTTGGTACTTTCCAGGTAAAGAACGAATCAGATCCACAAGGGATTTAGTATCTCAAGTCCTCTATTGCTTTCAGGGACTTCAACTCAAGAGGGAACCTCTGATGTAATGGCTAATTCTCACCTATGCTTGGCGATGTAGTTAATGAGTGCCAGTTGGAATTACTCTTACTCATTTTGGTGCTCAATACTCGTCCCAAAACTTAATACTCATAAGACCATCTCTCTCAATCAATCATCTCAATTAGTCTCATAAGGACTCTCATCATCTCATCAGCTCTACCTCAATTAGGCCTTCCGGCCTATCATATCAATCATCCCATCAACTCAATTCTCATTCAATCTCTATAGTTCAATTAGGGATACCCATAGAACCATCGAGTTCTAACATCCTATCATCATTCTCATAACATCATTGCAATCAACATTCTCAAGTCAAGGCTCTAGATCTATCTCAGGTTCATTCATGCAATCTTTTATAAAGATAACATATAGGGTTTGTTCAATAACTCATGAAAAGTATTTAATTAGTAAAATAAAATTTATGATGATCATCAACACATGAAAATACATATAATGTATATAATTTACAAGAAAACATTCAATAAACATGCATGGGGACTCAATACATTCACAATATTTCTATTACCATCAATTGGGGCACATGGAAGGACAATTCCAAATTATAGTTTAGCCTTACATACCTGGTATGGAGTTTTAACAGTCAATCTCGTAAGGATTCTCCTTAATCCTCTCTTCTTTTTAGCATTAGTCTTTGCTAGAAGCTTAGAAAGACTTAGGAATGGGGATTAAACCCTTTTCCACTCAGAACAACCTATTTTGATCGTGTTTTAAATTTAGGAGGAGTTGGAAAGAGTCTAGAATGCCCCTCACGAAAAACTTAAAAAAATACACTTCAGGGTACCAAGTCCGTGTCGCACACTTGCGTGCATTTCAGGGGTTTTCACTAAAACTTTCTCATCAAATTTTCTAATCGCATAGAAAATATTGGGATCATATCTAATTACAAATTCACGACAAGTTCGTGACGCGGACATGTTGCATACTCTTACTAGAATTGTGTTTTGCGTCAAAACATTATCTTCTGATCTGATTGCTCTAAAAATCAACCAAGACCATTTTTCCACACAATTCTTCATATTTATCGCATTTCCAGTATCAGATTTGCCATCAGAGTTGTGGAAGACACGTTATATGCAAATCTCTCATCTAGGGGTATTTTGATAAGTTTATCGAGTGTTATAGAGAAGAGGCAAAAATATTTCTCTTGCTTCTTGAGAATGTAGGAGAAAAAGAGGTTGGACCCTTGAAGCACATTCATACTAGGATGAGACACCAACAGGAAATGGGTCACAAATTGGGAGGTCAAGGAAAGAAGGAGGAAGAAGGAGATTGTAAGTGTATTGTGTATTTCAAAAGAATGGTTCCTTAAAAATGTAAGTGACAAAATCTATTTAACGTATTTGTGACTCTCTGCAAGAGGGAACACTTGTCCCCTTGCATGTAAAAGGAGTTGGACAAGTGGTAAGATCACTTGTCAATGTCTCATCCCTTTCTACTCCAATATATTTCCTCACTTTCCAATTGAAACATATTACAAATTGCAGTAACTTAACTTCTTTTCCTTTTTTGCTAACTTACTCTTGTTTTGCCTCTCCTTTTATTTTCTTTCTTTGATTTAATTAATAATTTTAGTTTAGTTATTTTATTTTCACACTAATAACTTGCTTATGTTAATTAATTTATTGATTCACGTGTCCTCTATTTAAATAGAGAAGGCTTGTTTAATCTTAGAAAAATAATTTACACCGTTGAAACAGTTTCTTAGGAAACTGCCCAACACGACTCAAGCAATAATCTTGCTCTAATTAGAATATCATAATAGTGGTGTAGTTTTAATATTTAAGTTTTTTACAATTTGGTAAATACTAAAAAGCTATATTACTATTGTGATATTTTACACCATTTCTCCAAAGATCAAAGAAACTATGGAAAATAATTCTACTTTTGAAACTATTTCTGATACTATAAATATCGGTACTAATCCCACTGTTTTTGTTCCGTTTCTACTACCATATGCTAAGCATTTTTCAAACGTCTAAAATATTGAAATACTTGCAAATGAAAGATGTAAAAGATAGCAAGATCGTATTTTCTTATTGCTCGATGTTCATGGTGTTGCACATGCTTTATTAAATCCACAACATAGTGTTGACAGTGATGATAAAATTTGGAATTATGGAAATACATCAATAAGGTATGTCGCCATGCTATATTACAAACTATTTCTAATGAATTATTTGATGTGTATTGTAGTTGTAAACAAGCTAAGATAATTTGGGAAGCCTTAATTAAGAAATTTACTGCTGAAGACGCTATTAAACAAAAGTTTGTCGTTGGAAGTTATAACCATCAGATGAAAGACATCAAGGATATAAAAATTTAAATCAATGAATATCAAAAATTGCTTGAGGACTTGAAGGCAGAAGAAATTTTCCTACCAAAAAAATTTTCTGTTGCCGTGTTGATCGAAAATTGCCTCAATCATGGAATGATTATAAAAATAATTTAAAACATAAGAAAATGAATTTTACTATTGAGAAAATAGTGACTCACATTTTAATTGCAGATACTAATAGACAAGAATCTTTTAAAGCTAAACAATGGGTTCTCAAGGAAAATTTAGTACAAGGCCAAAGCAGCACTAATAACAGGTATGATAATAAATTTAAAGGGTACAAGCCTAATAATCCAAACTTTGAGAAAAATAATAGTTACAGTTTTACACGGGGAAAACCTGTCACGCCCCAGAGGTACCCAAGACGTGGCCAGCACCTAGAGACTATTGCTAGTCCCCAAGCGAACTACTTGGTTTCATCACATCTATTCAATTCATCAATTCTACAGATCAGCGGAAGTAAAAGAAAGTAAATGAGCTCATTTCATCTAATATCTCAAATAATATATATACTAATAGAAGGCTAGTAGAAAGAACTAGCTCAACAATTTCAACATCAACGTTTGACTATTACCTATGAAGCCTTTATCACTAATCAAGTGGTGCCAATGACAGACCCATGGCTACCGAAATCAAAAAATAAGATTAGTCTAGTGCAACTCAAAAGCATGATAAAATAAAGGTAGTGAACCCTCTGGAGTAGGAGAGGCTCACCAATCAGCTGAACGTCCTGGATCTTCAACAATGCGCCTGTTGATGATCCCTAATCTCTATATCTACATCACAAAATAATATAGCGCCGAGTGGCGTCAGTACGTGGAATGTACAGTAAGTAAAATAGCTGAATGAAATAGAAATCGGTAGAATAATATGAAACAATCATCGACTCAGAATAATCATCAAATCAAATAAAATCATCAAATGTCTATCTATGCAAGAATCATGAGTACACAATTGAGCCATCAACCAATCAACCTCATCAATCAAATCAACTCTACTCAACTCAATGGAACTCATCTCATCACATGTCGTCTCATCTCGACTTAGAGTACTCAAGGTAGGAACTTTCTGGGAGTTACTCTTATCCGACAAGAATCACTTATAACCCAGTGAATGTACAACAGTTAACCTCATGTTGCCATAGTTGTTCCAAACTTGCCAGGTTAGGATCGAATCAAATCCATTAAGGGAAACATCAATCAACTGAGTCTTCTATTGCTTACAGGGACTTCTAATCAAGAGGGAACCACAATATAGTATGATGGTTCTAATCCTCACCTACGTTTGGTGACATAGTTTGACGAGTGAAAGTCAGACTAACTCTTACTCTTTCGGTGCTTGATACTCCTCCCATAACTCAATGCTCATAAGACAATCAATCCAATCATAGGGACTTTTAACTCTATCATAAATCAATCTCATAGGGGCTTTAACCCCTTCATCAATCAAAATCTCATTAGGACTTTAGCCCTCTCATCAATCAACATCTCATAGGGACTTTAACCCTCTCATCAATCAATCTTGTCACGCCCTAGGAGGGTACCCTTAGCATGGCCGGCACTCAGAGACTATTGCTAGTCCCCGAGCGAACCACTTGGCCTCATCGTCACCTCATACTCAATAGTAAAAGGAACATTCTCAAGGAAAAGACTGTAACATAATTAAAGTAATTAAGTCTTTATATAAAAAGTTAATTTCCAATAAAAAGGAGTTAAAAAAAATAATACATAACATTCTCTAATCAATGTCTATGAAGCCTCTACCTCTAACATCTAGATGGTACCACGACAGGCCATTGTTACCCAACTCAAGGAAAATAATGTATTAACTCAAGCTAAATGATAATAATATGGAAATCATCCAAAAATAAGGAGGTCTCACCGATCAGCTGAACGCGAAAAGATCCTCAATGAAGCGTTTGTCGATGGTCTCTAATACCTCCTCTGCATCATAAAACGATGCATTCCTAAAAGGGGGCATCAGTACATAGAATGTACTGGTATGTAAAATAGTTGAATGAAACAGAAACAGGTAGAATAATATAGGAATAACATCAACTGAACATCTATTCCATCAGAATGTCAAATGTCTATCTAAAGCAAGAATAAAGAGTAGATAAATGGCCCATCAACATCTCATCTCAATATCATCAATACATCAAACGCATCTCAAGGAAACTCAATTCAACTCAACTCAAAGGAACAATGCCCGTCTAGGACAAGGATAAAGAGTAGACAAGATTTCATCAACATCTATCAAGAGTCATACTATCACATCAACATCAGAGTACTATCAGTTTGGAACCTAGCTGGGAGTTTCTCTAACCGACAACCATCACATATGAGTCGGTGCTGATACAACGAAGCAATATCATTTCCACATCTATCCAGTACCCTGCACGGGGTAAAGGATATCACCATCAGTGAATCCACAAGAAATAATATCAGTCCTTTTTTTAGGACAAAGAAAATATTTGTATTATGGTTCGATCCTCTCCTACGCATTCCACGTAGTTTATGAGTTCAAGTGGGACTCACTCTCACCCATTTTGGTGCTCAATACTCTTCCCAGAACTCGACATGTTCATAAAACATCATCATCAAGATTTCTCATCATAGGTCCCGTAGGGACATAGTACATCAACATCAACTCGTATCATTAACATCAACTCATCTCATCAACATCAACACCATGGACTCGAAACATTCTTTTAGAATTTAGCTTCAAGTTTTTAAGACTCATGAACATCATTCTCATCAATATCATCATCAAGACTCACAACAATTTGGACCACAATCACAACATCACAAACATCATCATCGTCAAGGCTCTAGACTCATCCCCTAAGTTCATTCTTGCATTCTTGGGTAAAATAGATATAGAATTTTGTAAAATCTTTCATAAAAATAACTTATGCAGTAAATCAAGTTTATGATGATCATCAATTTAAGAAAAATACAAGAATTAAAAGAATCTCAGTAGAATATTCAAGGAATTTCACATATGACTCATCACCTTCAATCATAGACTCAATTTACTCAAAGGGGCACATGGAAGAACAATCTCATGCTTTAGGTTAGGCTTAAATACCTGGAAAGTTGATATTACAATTGAAATTTGATGAATACTCATATTCTTGGAGAAAATTCTTGATCTCGATAGTTTTTTAAAGTGGAAGAACTTGGAAAGACATTTTTTGAAGGGCTTCTCTTTGATTCTTGAATTCTTTACTTAGAATCTTTAGAGTTCTTGATGAAGAACCCTAATTCGTGAAAAGAAGAATCAAGAAATCCTTTCTTTAGATTCTTGAATTCGTTTTCTAGAAATCCTAGGTTATAATTTAAGATTCTATTAGGGATTCATGAATAGATAAAAAATTTAGGTTGAGTAGCTTAAAATTTATGAAGAATGACTCACCTTGATGATGAATCTTGAAAGTTATTCCTAACGTGATGACTTTCTTGATGATTCTTGAGCGTTTATGTTTAGGAGAGAAGAAGAGGGTTTTAATTATGAAGACTGACGTTTTATGCATTTTGGCACCTTAAATAGACCACCAAAGGTTTTAGGATAAAATTATCCTCAAAATAAAATAAAAAGACATCATTTAGCACATCCAGAAAGGTTTTGCGATATATCTGCAACGCGAAGCTGTCGTGGATCTTTAGACAGCTCTGCAGGTCTTTAGTAAAATAGTCATAACTTTTACTCTGAACTCTTATTAAGGCGAAATAAGATTTGTTAGAAAGATAATTCAATGATCCTTAATTTGATATATTATGGGTCACCTAAATCATTATACTTTAGGAGATATGGTCATTTATTTTCACCCGTCTATGAACTCATACGAAAACTTAGTCGGTAGAAATTCTTTGGACTTGACTTGATGTAAAAGATCCTTTATAACTATAAATTACATCAAAGATACTTTAAATACTTAGGAATTGATCCTAGAATGTGTATACAACCGAAAAGTCATTGGTCCATCTAACCTTTATAAAATTTTACATTAGACATGGGACCTTTTATCATCTCCAATTCTATTCACACACTAAAAAATTAATTTAAACATCTATGCTCAATGGTGAATTATCAATTAAAATTGTATATCATATGAAGCATGTCGCAATCTTAGTTTAAAAGAAGTTGGGGTGTTACAAATCTCATCAATGACTCAAGATATAGAACAATCATTGGAAAACAATCGAATAGACACATTGGTGGAGTTCATTTATAGAGACTCCTAGGACTATCAAATTCTATCAACTCATCAACATTCATTCATCACAATCACAGTCATAATCGACAATCTCAACTCAAGGCTCTAGACTTAAATTCATTATGCATGCTTTCAAAAAAGGTCATGTAGGGTTATGCGATTCTTCATGAAAATATTTAATTAAAGAAAACAAGTTTATGATGATCATCAGCATAGAAAAACATGAGAATTTAAATAAATTTTCAAGAAAAACCATGTAGGATCATGTGTGTAGACTCTTTGAATCATCAACTCATCAATGATCATCTATGGGGCACAAGAGAGAAAAATCCTATGCTTTTGGTTTCGCCTTACATACCTGGGATGAATTTATCAGTCAATCACGTCAAGGATCTCCTCTCGAATTGTTCTACCTCAAGCTCTTCTCCTCTTTCCTTAAGCCCTAGCTTTGTTAGATTATTTGAATAAGACTTAGAAAGTGGGATTTAGACTCTTTTTATCTCAAAACGACCTAATTAGATTGTGTAAAGAGTTTAGGAGGGGTTCGGAATAGACCGGAATGGCCCTCCTTAAATTTAGAATTTTTTTCTAGTTCAAAGAAGCCCAGTCCGCGACGCAGACTGATCGCATACTGTTCATTTTCAGAAAATGTTTTTGAATGACTTTTCTCTATCCCATCAAAAAATTCAAAAAAATAGAAGTGCAGGTTCGAGACACAGGCGCGACACGCTCCTATTGCGCACCAACACTATTTTGTGCTTCGAATCAAATAATTATCTTTTGATCGGGTCGTTCTAAAAATCAACTGAGACCATCTTCCCACTCAATGTTTCGTGCTTACCAGAAATCCAACCTCGAATTTGTCATACGGCCATTGGAAGATTCGTTACGCGAATACCCTCCTCCCGCTAGGGGTATTTTGGTAATTTTACCGAGCGTTAAATCATCTCCCCTTTTGGATCATTTGTCCTCGAATGATTAGTAAAGGTGGATATCAAGGGATGGATCAAAAGGATTAGAAACTACTAATTCATACAGAGCCATCGAACCAGCCCAACCAGCAACCAGAGCAGTATGCATTATGTGAGCGGAAAAGAACCAATCGGGATCATTCAATACAACAGAATGAACACGATACCAAGGCAAACCTATGGAAATACCCCTTATATCAAAGATAAATGGACACTACGTAACTTTATTGCATTGGAAAAGACTATAATATGACTATCCTATGGACCACTCTTGTTGAGTCGATTATTTCCGAACAAAGGTTTCTATTTTTTTGGTAATAATGGAACAATTCTGTTCGTAGGAACAAAGAGAAGCATATTTATTCTATATTCGATAAGTACCAATACATAATGGGGGAGTTGATCCCATTTCCTATGAGCGAATGAGTCTCTAGATACTTATTTATCATAGAAAGACCTATTCGTAATAATAGACTTAAGACTCATCTCAACACTCAGCTCAATCAATCAAATTCTCAACTCTTCCTCTACCTCAATCAATACTACTTAGACTTAAGAATAGAAAGTCACATCAAGAATAGATCAATCAATTTATTGAAGGGTAAGGAATTTACCTTCAACACTCTCATCATCTAGCATGAATAGGTGCGGATAATTGGCCTTCGTCTCTTCCTCAGCTTCCCATGTGGCTTCCTCAGTAAATTAATTTCTCCATAAGATATTGACTAAGGCTATCTCTTTGTTCCTCAACTTACTAATCGGATCATCAAGGATTTGGACCGGGACCTCTTTGTAAGACAGGCTATCCTTCACTCCAATGCTATCAATAGGGATCACCAAGGCAGGATCTCCCAAGCATTTCTTCAACATCGACACATGGAATACCAGATGAACTCAATCTAACTTGGAAGGCAACTCTAACTCATAAGCAACCTTCCCAATCCTCTTCACAATCTGGTATGGTCCAATGTAGCGTGGACTCAACTTTCCCATTCTTCCCAAATCTTATAACACCCTTCATATGTGACACTTTCAAGTACACCCAATCATTCACCTCAAACTCCAAGACTCTTCTCCTCACGTCGGTATAAGTTTTTTGTTGACTTTGGGCAGTCTTCAATCTCTCTCTAAGGACCTTAACCTTCTCCATCGAATGGTGGACAAGATTAAGCTCAATCAATCCCACTTCTCCAACCTCAAACCACCCAATTGGTGATCTACATCTCTTTCAATAAAAGGTTTCATAGAGAGCCATTTGAATTCTTGCATGATAACTATTGTTATATGCAAATTCAATCAATAGTAGGTGATCATCCCAATTTCTCTTGAAAACAAGAATACAGGCTCTCAACATATCCTCTAATGTCTGAATTGTGATCTCTATCTAACCACCTATTTGTGGATGAAAGGTTGTACTCGAGTTCACTTTAGTACCCAATCCTTTCTAGAATGATCTTTAAAATCGGGAGGTGAATTGAGCTCCTCTGTCCGAGATGATGGACAAGGGAACTCCATGCAATCTCACAATCTCCTAGATGTACAACTTGGCATACTCCTCCGTAGTGTTGGTGGTCTTCACTACTAAGAAGTGATTCGATTTGGTCATCCTATCTACGATCACCCATATCGAATCATGTTGCTTTCGAGACCTCGGTAAGACAGTACTAAAGTCCATATTAATCATCTCACACTTCCAATCAGGAATCTCAAAGATCTTAGCCAATCCACATGGCCATTGATGCTCAACTTTCACTTGCTGGAAGTTCAGGCAATTTAAAATGAACTCAGCAGTATCCTCCTTCATTCCACTCCACTAATAGACTTCTCTCAATCGAGCCAATCGAGAGAACTACCGAGATTGACAATTTTCCACTCCAAAAGAACTACCGAGATTGACGATTTTCTCTAAGATGGCTAGTATTCATAAAATTTCTATTGTAATATCAACTTTCCAGGTATGTAAGGCTAAATAAAAAAATATAGGATTATTCTCTCATATGCCCATAGAGGTCATAGGTGAGTTGATTGTTGAAGAGTTTACATGCATGAATACTTGAGGGTTTTTCTTGAAAAATTGATATGAAATTACATGTTTTCTATGTTGATGATCATCATGCTATTTGTTTTCTTAAATTGAAAATTTGCATGAAAATTTGCATAACCCTACATGACTAATTTGAAAATCATACATATTGAACTTGAGAATTAAGTCTAGATCCTTGAGTTGTGGTTGTTGATTGTCAGGAGAGAATGATGATGAGTTGATAGAGTTTGATTGTCTTATGAGTCTCTATAAATGAACTCTACCGATGTGTCTATTCACTTGTTTTCTAATAATTGTTCTAAATCTTGAGTCATTGATGAGAGGGTTAAAGTCCCTATGAGTTGAATGATGATGGGGGTCAAGTCTCTATGAGATAGCAATCATTGACGGGGTTCGAGTCCCTATGAGATTGGTTGAGATGGAACTTTTATGAGCATTGATTCAGGAGAAGTATCGAGCACGAAAATGGGTAAGAGTGAGTCCCACTCGAACTCATTAACTATGTCGCCAAATGTTGGTGAGGCATAACACCATCACATATATTATGGTTCCCTCGAGAGTAACAGTCCCTGAAAGCAATAGTGAATCTGATGAGTATTGACTCTATATTGGGTGAGTCGATATGGTTTCAGAGCATTCCCTACTAAGCATGTTTGGAACAGCTGTGGAAACATCAGGGAGATTGTTGTACATTCACTCGCTAATAAGTGAGTGTTGTTAGATAAGAGAAACTTCCATAAATTTCCTATCTTGAGTACTCTAAGTCGAGATGGGATGAGATGAGATGAGAGGAGGTGAGCTCCTCTGAGATGACATGAGATGAGAGGAGGTGAGCTCCTCTAAGATGAGATGATATGAGACGAGGTGAGCTTCTTTGAGATGAGTCTGCGATGATTGATGAGTTTGAGTTATTGATGTGTCCCTTGTCTACTCTTTATTCTTGCATAGATAGACACTTAACTATTTGATGTGATTTGATATTTATTTTGAGTCGATGTCGTTTCCATATTATCCTACCAGTACATTCCAAGTACTGATGTCCACTCTGGACTGCATCATTTAATAATGCAGAGGCAGGTACTAGAGATCGTCAACAGGCGCTCTGTTGAAGATCTTAGATTCTAAGTTGATTGGTGAGCCTCCACTATTCCGGAAGACACACTATTTTTACTTCATCATGCTTTTGAGTTAGATTTGACTATTCTTATATTTAAATTTTTATAGCCATGGATCGGTCATTGGCACCACATGATTGGTGATAGAGGCTTCATAGACAATTGTTGATAATTGATGTTGAGATTGTGAGCTAGTTCTTTCTACTAGCCTTCATTATTTTATGTATTCTTTTGAGACTTTCGATGAGATGTGTCCATTACTTGCTTATATTTTCTGCTGTTTAGTAGAGTTTATTTGATTGAATGATATGATAAGGCTATGTGGTTCGCTTGGGGACTAGCAATAGTCTCTGAGTGTCAGCCACGCGCCAAGGGTACCCTCTCGGGGCGTGACAGAGATTGACTTTAGGATTGATGTTTTTCTCAATACCCAGCTTATTTTGATTCCACCTTATAGGATTACCTCCGTTGAGTTGAAAGAGTTGACAGAGCAATTGAAAGATTTGCTAGAGAAGGGCTTAATTAGGCCACGTGTACCTTTGGATGCTCCTGTCCTATTCGTGCGAAAGAAAGATGGATCCCGCCGAATATGTATTGACTATAGGCAACTAAACAAGGTCACGATAAAGAAAGTGTATCCACTCCTAAGGATAGATGATTTCTTTGATCAACTTAAGGGTGCCTCTTGTTTCACCAAGATAGACCTTAGATCTGGCTACCATTAGATGAAAGTGAGGGAATGTGACATTCCAAAGATAGCCTTTAGGACTAGATATGGCCATTTTGAGTTCTTGGTCATGTCCTTTGGGTTGACGAATGCACCTGCAGCCTTTATAGACTTCATGATTAGAGTATTCAGACAATATCTTGATATGTTTGTGATTGTTTTCATCGACAACATTTTGGTGTATTCAAGAAGTGAGGAGCATGCTAACTACCTCAGTGTTGTCCTCCAACTCTTAAGGACCATGTGTTGTATGAAAAATTCTCAAAGTATGAGTTCTGGCTTAAGCCACTGGCATCCCTAGGCTATGTGGTTTCTGGTGATAGTATTTGAGTGGATGCCCGAAAGATTGAAGTGGTTAAGAACTGGCCCAGGCCAACCACTCCGGCTGACATAAGAAATTTCTTGGGGTTGGCAGGCTACTACCACAAGTTTGTTGAGGGATTTTCTTCCCTATCCGCACCGTTGACTAAATTGACTCAAAAGGTCAAGTTTCAGTGGTCCAATAAATGTGAGAAGAGTTTTCAAGAGTTGAAGATGAGGTTGACTACTGCACCGGTCCTAACTTTACCCGATGGGACAGAGGACTTTGTAATTTATTGTAATACTTCGAGGATTGGATTGGCATGTGTACTAATGCAAAAAGGGAAGGTGATAGACTATGCTTACAGGAAACTCAAGGTTCATGAGAAGAACTATCCAACCCATGATCTCGAGTTGGCGGCAGTGGTGTTTGCACTTAAAATTGAGCACCACCACTTGTATGGAGTGCATGTAGATGTGTTCATTGACCATAGGAGCTTACAATATGTCTTCAATCAGAAAGAGCTCAACCTGCGATAGAGAAGATGGTTGGAGTTGCTCAAGGATTATGACATGAGTATTCCCTACCACCTAGGTAAGGCTAACGTTGTTATTGACGCTCTTAGCAGGTGTCAATGGGTAGCACAACTCATGTGAAGGAATGAAAGAAGGAGTTACCCAAGGAATTGCATCACTTAGCTCGATTAGGAGTTCAACTTGAGGAGAATAATGACGGAGGAGTTAATATTTAGAATGGATCTACTTCATTTTGGGTTGCTGAGGTGAAGGAAAAGCAAGAACAAGATCCTATTGTACTCCAATTGAAGGAGGTTGCACAAACAGAAGGTGATGGTTTTCTCCCAAAAGGAGATGAAGTGATGAGATATCAAAATAGATTGTGTGTTCCCAATATTGATGCTATTCGAGACGGAATCATGGTTGAGGCCCATTACACTAGATATTCCATTCATCCAGGCTCTACCAAGAAGTACCATGACTTGAGAGAAGGTTATTGGTGGAGTGGGATGAAGAGGGATATTGTTGAGTTTGTTTCAAAGTGCCTGAATTGCCAGCAAGTGAAAGTTGCGAATCAAAGGTCATGTGGATTGGCTTAGAACTTTGGGATTCTAGAATGGAAGTGGGAGATGATCAATATGGAATTTATTACTGGTCTATGCAGGTGTCAAAAGCAAAATGATTCGATATGGGTGATTGTAGAAAGGATGACTAAATCGGCTCACTTCTTGGCGGTTAAGACAACTAACACTGCGGAGAAGTATGCCAACTTATACATCCATGAGATCGTGAGGTTGCACGGAGTTCCCTTGTCTATCGTCATAGACAAAGGAGCTCAATTTACCTCCCGATTTTGGATATCGTTCCAAAAAAGATTGGGTACTAGGATAAACCTAAGCACATTCTTTCATCCACATACAGATAGTCACGGAGAGCGTACAATTCAAACATTCGAGGATATGTTGAGAGCTTGTGTTCTTGATTTCAAGGGAAATTGGGATGATCACCTACCATTGATTGAATTTTCATATAACAATAGTTATCATATATGCATTCAAATGGCCCCTACAAAGCCATGTATGAGAGGAGATGTAGATCACCAATTGGGTGGTTTGAGGTAGTAGAAGCAGAGTTGAATGGGCCTGATCTTGTCCACCAATCGATGGAGAAGGTCAAGGTCATTAGAGAGAGATTCAAGATTGCCTAGAGCGGCCAAAACTCTTATACCGGCATGAGAAGAAGAGACCTAGAGTTCGAGGTAAATGATTAGGTGTATTTGAAAGTGTCACCTACGAAGGATGTCATAAGATTTGGGAAGAAAGGAAAGTTGAGTCCACACTATGTTGTACCATATCAAATTGTAAAGAGGATTGGGAAGGTCGCTTATGAGTTTGAAATCCCTCCCGAACTAGATGAAGTCCATCCGGTATTCCATGTGTCGATGTTGAAGAAATGCTTAGGAGATCTTGCCTTGGTGATCCCTGACAATAGCATTGGAGTGAAAGATAGCCAATATTACGAAGAGGTTCTGGTTCAAGTCGTTGATCGTAAAATTCATAAGTTACGAAACAAAGAAATAGCCTCAATCAAAGTCCTGTGGAGGAATCACTTCATTGAGGAAGCCACATGAGAAGCTGAGGAAGAGATGAAGGCTAAATATCCACACCTATTCATGCACACTGATAAGAGTGTTGAAGGTAAATTTCTTACCCATTACTAGATTGATTGATCTATTCTTGATGTGACTTTCTATTCCTAAGCCTAATTAGTATTGATTGAGGTCGAGGAAGAGTCAAGAGTTTGATTGATTGAGTTGTGTGTGAAGATGAGTCTTAAGTCTATTCATGCCTTGATATCCACCTATACTCATCATTTGATGATGAATGATTCCAAGGGGGAGACGATGTAACACTTGGTAAAATTACCAATATACGCCTAGAGTGAGGGTATTCATGTAACACATCTTCCAATACTTGTATGAAAAATCCGAGGCCAGATTTGTGATCAACACAAGTAATTGAGTGGGAAAATGGTCTTGGTCGACTTATAGAGTGACTCCATTGCGGACCAACACTTGTATTTTTTTGAAATTTTTCAAAGGAATTAAGAAACTCTTTCCGAAACGTTTTCTGAAAATACACTATGCGCAACCAGTCCACGTTGTGGAATGAGTCTTTTTCGAGCTAAAAATTTTGAACTTTTACGAGGGGCATTCCGGTCAATTCCCAACCCCTCCTAAATTCTATACACAATCTAATAAGGCTTTTTTGACATAAAAAGCGTTTAAAACCCCCCATTCTAAGTCCTATTCGATAATCTAACAAGGCTAGGGCTTGAGGAAAGAGGAGAAGAGCTTGAGTTTGAGAGATTTGAGAAGAAATCCTTGACGTGACTGGTTGATAACTTCATCCTTCGTATGTAAGGCTAAACGAAAAGCATGGGATTGTTCTATCATGCCCTACAGATGGTCATAGATGAGTTGATGGTTCCAAGAGTCTACATACATGATCCTTGATGGTTTTTCCTGAAAATTGATTGAAATTCACATGTTTTCTTATGTTAATGATCATCATAAACTTGTTTTCTTGAATTGAATATTTTCATGAGAATTTGCATAACCCTACATGACTATTTTGAAAAGCATGCATAATGAACTTATTAATTGAGTCTAGAGCCTTGAGTTGAGATTGTCAATTGTGATGAGAGAGTGATGACGAGTTGATAGAATTTGATTATCTTATGAGTCTCTATAAATGAACTCTACCAAGGTGTCTATTTGATTATATCCTAATAGTTGTTTTAGATATTGAGTCATTGATGAGATTGATTGATGAAAGTTTTAGAGTCCCTATGAGCTTGATTGATGAAAGGGTTAGAGTCCCTATGAGTTGATTGATAATAGGGTTAGAGTCCCTTATCAGATACCGATCGATAACGGGGTTTGAGTCCCTATGAGATTTGTTGAGATGGAGGTTTTATGAGCATTGAGTCATGGGAGGAGCATCTCCCACCGAAAAGGTGTGAGCTAGTCCATCTTGAACTCGTCAAACTACATCGCTAAACGTAGGTGAGGCTTAAAACCACCACATATATATTATGGTTCGCTCATGAGTAACATCCCTTAAAGCATTAGCGGTTATTGAGTACTGACTCCATATTGGGTGAGCCGATATGGTTTCAATCGTTCCCTACCTAGCAACATCAGCGAGATTGTTGTATATTCACTAGCTCATAAGTGATTATTGTCGGATAAAAGAAACTCCCATAAATTTCCTAACTTGAGTACTCTGAGATTAGATGAGATGAGATGAGATGAGATAAGATGAGAGGAGGTGAGCTCCTCTAAGATGAGATGAAATGAGATGAGAGGAGGTGAGTTCCTTTGAGATGAGTCAGAGATGATTGATGAGTTTGAGTTGTTGACGGGTCACTTGCCTACTCTGTAATCTTGCATAGATAGACATTTGACGATTTGATGTAATTTGATGATTATTTTGAGTTAGTGATGGTTTCCATATTATTCTACATGTTTCTGTTTCACTCATATATTTTACATACCAGTACATTCCAAATACTAATGTCCCTTCTGGACTGCATCATTTTATGATGCAAAGGTAGATACTAGAGATCATTAAAAAGTGCTCCGTTGAAAATCCGAGATTCACAGCTAATTGGCGAGCCTCCTCTATTCCAGAGGATCCACTACTTTTATTTCATCATGCTTTAGAGTTAGATTGGACTATTTCCTTTATTTTAAATTTGAGTAGCCATGGGTCTGTCATTGGCACAACATGATTACTGATAGAGGCTTCATATACGATAGTTGAAGGTTCTTGTTGAGATTGTGAGCTAGTTCTTTCTACTAGCCTTCATTATTTTATATATTCTTTTGAAACATTAGATGAGATGTGCCCATTACTTACTTATATTTTCTGATATTCACTAAAGTTTATTTGATTGAATGATGTGATGAGGCTAAGTGGTTCGCTTGGGGACTAGCAATAGTCTCTGAATGTCGGCCACGCCAAGGGTATCCTCCCGGGGCGTGACATTTTGCCCTAATTAAAATGTCATAATAGTTGTGTATTTTAAAATTTTAGTATTTTATAATTTGCTAAATATTAAAAAGTTATATTATTATGGTGA
This sequence comes from Solanum rostratum, assembly GCA_029948455.1. Lineage (NCBI taxonomy): Eukaryota > Viridiplantae > Streptophyta > Magnoliopsida > Solanales > Solanaceae > Solanum > Solanum rostratum. The sequence goes on from CM057053.1 coordinate 54,575,680, forward strand.
TATTTTTCACCATTTCTCCAACAATCTAAGAACCTATAGCAAATAATTCTACTCTTGAAAATATTTCTGGTACTACAAAAATTGGTAAAAATCCCGCAACTTCTATTCCAGTTGTACTACCACATGCTAGGCCTTATTTAAACGTGTAAATGTTGAAATATTTGCAAATGAAAATCGTAAAGGATGTCAAGAATGTATTTTTTTATTGCTCGATGTCAATGGTATTGCACATGCTTTATTAAATCTACAATCTAGTGCTAACAATGATGATAAAATTCTGGAATAATGACAATATGCCAATAAGGTATGTCACCATACTATATTTTAAACTCCTTCTAGTTAACCATTTGACATATATTGTAGTTGCAAAGAAGCCATGGTAATTTTTGAAGCCTTAATTAAGAAATTTATGGCCAAAGACGCTACTAAATAAAAGTTTGTAATTGGAAGATATTACCATTATATGAGTGATGTGAAGGATATAAAAAGTTAAATCAATGAATATCAAAAATAATAGTCGGTAAAGTGAACTCGGATTAGGGATAAATTAACTAAGAGTTAGGGTTTGTATTAGATAAATCAACTAGGAATTGGTGAGGAATTTACTTGTTGATTTTTCTGCTTTCAACAACTACTTCAGGAATGAAGAGGAAGAAGATAGGATTGGAGTAGCCGGTGGTATTGATTCAAGTAGTCTATATTTTTTTATTTATATGGAGTATTCACCTTTCTTGGTTCTAATGAAGTGAAGAAGATCCAAAAATATTCCTTTTGATTCTTGAGAATAAAGTAGAAAAAGTGGTTGGACCTTTCAAGCACATTCATACCATATGCGACACCTGGAGTAAATGGGTTAAAAAATGGGAGGTCAAGGAAAAGAAGGAGGAAGATGGAGACTGTGTATTGTGTATTTCAGAAGAACTATTCCTTAAAAGTGTAAGTGAAAAAATCTATTTAATGTATTTTTGGCTCTCAACAAGAGGGAACACTTGTCCCCTTTCATGTAAAAAGTGTTGGACAAGTGGCAAGGCCACTTGTCATTTTCTCATCCCTTTCTACTCTAGTATATTTCCTCACTTTCCAATTGAATAATATAACAAATGGCAGTAACTTAACATCTTTTGCTATCTTGCTTTCTTGCTCTCGTTTTGTCTCTTCCTTTATTTTCTTTCTTAAATTCAAAGAAAATTTTAGTTTAGTTGTCGTCTTTCCATAGTAATAACTTGCTGATGTTAATTAACTTGCTGATTCATGTATCGTCTATTTAAATAGAGAAGGCTTGTTTAGTTTTGGGAAAACAATTTACACCATTGAAATAGTTTCTTAGGAAAGTGCTGAGCACGAATTAAGCGTTAAACTTGCTCTAACTGAAATATCATAATAGTTATGTATTTTTAAATTTCAGTATTGTATAATCTGTTAAATATTAAAAAGATCTATTATTATTGTTATATTTTTCACCATTTCTCCAACAATATAAGAAACTATGGCAGATAATTCTACTTCTTAAACTATTTCTGCTGCTACAAATATTGGTACTAATCTCGCTACTCCTATTCCGGTTGTACTGCCATATGCTAAGCCTTTTCCAAACGTTTAAAATATTGAAATATTTGGATATGAAAATTGTAAAAGATGGCAAGAATGTATTTTCATTTTGCTTGATGTTCATGGTGTTGCACATGCTTTATTAAATCCACAACCTAGTACTGACAGTGATAATAAAATTTTAGAAACTTGACTATATTGCAAACCATTTCCAATGAACCTTTTCACGTGGATTGTAGTTGCAGTGAAGCCAAGGTAATTTGGCAGGCCTTAATTAAGAAATTTACTATTGAAGATGCTACTAAATAAAAGTTTGTAGTTGGAAGATATTACCATCAGATGAGTGATGTGAAGGATTTGAAAATTTAAATCAATGAATATCAAAATTTGCATTAAAACTTGAAGGCATTAGGAATTTCCCTGCCAGAAAAATTTTCTGTTGGAGTGTTGATCGAAAAATTATCTAAATCATTAGAAAAAATGATTTAAAACATAAGTGAACAGAGTTTACTATTGAGGAGATACTGACTCATATTTTAATTGAATATACCAATCGAATGAATCTTTTAAAGCTAAATAACTAACTCTCAAGGCAAATTTAGTACAAGGCCAAAGCAGAAATAATAATTGATATGGTAATTAATTTCGAGGTTACAAGCCTAATAAACCCAACTTTAAGAAAAAGAGTAGTTGTTGTTTTACTTGTGGAAAATCAAATCATCATGCGACTCAATGTAGGAAAAGAGTTAAAAATGACAAAGAAAAAATATTTCCTCCCAAAGCTAACTTAGCTGAAGGAGACGATATTATTGCTGTTATCATTTCTCATGTAAAACTTGTAGAACATGTAAGGATATGGGAAGTAGACTCTAGGGCTACTCGAATATTTGTGCAAATCGAGAAGCATATGTCTGCTATACATCAATAGAAGATGATAGTGAAGTGGTCTACCTTGGAAACTCGAAACTGCTAGAGTCTTGGGTAAAGGTAAAGTTCTCCTGAAGCTCTGAACAACTCCACTCTCAATTTTCTGCTCGTTCAGTTTATTATTGTTTACTTAGTGTGTTAATCAAGAGAAAAAAATAATTTTTTTATAATTGAATGTAAAGTTATGTGGAACATAGAATTTACATTTTAAAATCTTAGAAACATTTGTCACTACATCAATAAGTTCTTGTAACACCCCACATCTTACATGTACTAGTCCAATGCAGATGAAATATGATATGGCGGGGTCAAATCCGCACACATTTTAAAAGTGCGTGAATTTTAGATTAAAGGGGTATATGTACACCTAACGCTTAAGATTATCGAGTGTATATACTCTTTAAGTCAGGTTAAGGAGATTGTGAACTTAAATGAAGTGAAATAAGTGAGATGCTTGTGAGACTTAGGAAGCTAGCAGATGAGTCACCTACGTGCTTCGCTTAAATAGGCTAGGTAAACGGAGACAAGGCCCAACAACAAATTTGTTCAATTCCGATAAAGAATAAACCCCGAGTTAAGGATGTGATTTGGGCCCATGGTTTAGCATCATAAAAGTACAACATTTTCAGCCCAAGATGAATAGGAAAAAGGGCCAAATTACATTCACAACCCAATTCACAGCTAGGGCCCAAACTAAGTGGGTATAAAGGAGAAAATTTTGCAGCAAAGCCCATCCAATTGAAGCCCAATAAGGCCCAAGTGAAAAGGCTATGTTTCTGCATCATAACCTTAATAAAGTAAGGCTGGAAATCCAAAAGAAAGTCGGCCAAAAGTGGCCTTATAAAAGGGAGCAAAATCCAACAACTTTTAGTCATTTTCTTAAGGCCAAAAATCAGATTTCTCTCAAAGTTTCTCCTTGCTCTTTCTTCACTTTGTAAAGCAGCCAAGGCTCACCTCTGGGGTTCTTGAAGAGAACCTAATCCTTGAGGGCTAAGGTAAGTAAAAATACCTATAGTTTGGTGTATTTTTTCATGAAAAACATGAAGAATATGCTGGTTATACTTGTGCAGGAATTTGGACAGCATGTGTTCCAAAGATTGTTGTCCACTTTTCTTGTTAATTAAGAAGCTTTTCTCTTGTTGGTTGGCTGGATTATGAAGTAATATGTATGTTTTTAAGAAGGTTTGGTTCTGTAGTTGTGTAAGAAGGCTTCTGCACCATTCTTATCTTTCGTGAAAATGAGTTCTTATATGATACCTAAATTGCGCCCTTAGTAGGAATTTGTGGACTGAATATTGGGAATGGTTGTCTCATGTTTTCCATCCACTTGGGAAACTGTTTTTGTACTGTTTTAGGACTGTATTTGTGTGTAAATATGTTGAGGACAGTTTGGTTGAGGTTGAAACAGATTTGGAATTGTTAACGCTGAAATGTAGTGAAAGGACGTAATGTTACGTTGCCTACTTGCGTGTTGTGTAGAATTCTTGTATGTTGTACTTTATGAGCTGTTGTAACACTGTAATGGGACTGAAATGAGCTGGATAAGACACGTATATGAGAACGTGTATTAGAAAATACGATTAGGAGTGGAAGTGTTGAAAGAATACTCTTTGGGTGCTAATTCCGAGCTTGCTGTCCGGATATTATTTTTGGGTGAAATTAGATTACCAAGATGTGTTTATTAGTTCCTAATACTAGTTTTATCACCTACTATATTGTAGATAAGTGTTTGGAGGAAAAGGATACTACTTTGAGGTAATAACGATATAGTAAAGCGAGGTATGTAAGGCTACTTGATTTCCTATTACTTGGCATGAAATCTACGTCCGTCCTTGGTACATAGAGGGCACTTACCAACTATGAAATAACTAATAATTGTGTCTCCACTCTTTACCATGTTCATATGTTCCCATACATAGTCATTGTTAAATCGTACTTGGATACCAAAGATACATGAGTTCTTTTTTACCAAACAACGCCCATGTGTTGTTTAATCTCCTATACGGTTCATTAGTTGCGTATCTCTCTTTTCATTGTGGTATTATCTTGTATGATTGTTTATATGTCACATGTTTATATTCCTATATCTCTAAATATTATGACCACCAAAAGAATCATCTGGAAAGTAAATAAAAGATAACTCACAGTTGATTATTAATGGGTGGTATCCCAGGGGTGGAAGATTCACCTAGCATGGGTCGATCCCATATTACGGGGGGTATCTCAGGGGTGAAAGGAAAGCCTAGCATGGGTCGATCCTGATATTGATTTATCACTGATCAGCTGATCATTTACATGATATATTGTGCACAGATTATACAGTAAAGAATGGTAAAGTAATATAAATACATAAAGTACATGATTTCATAGTATGACTAAAGGTGGTTTTTTAATCCTTACACACCAATATCATTTGAGTTCTTATTTCATATACAGTATTTTCTGCCTTAAATATTCAGTACATTATCTCGTACTGACGTCCCTTACAGGGACCCGCATTTCATGCTGCAGGTACAGGAGTTACTAGATCTCCCCTGTAAGAGTACATGACTTTCAGTTGTTGTTACTGAGCTCTAGGTTGTTTCGGGGCTTTTGTGTCTAGAGCTTTTATTTTGTATTGTATAGTTGGTCATGAGGCGGGGCCTGTCCCGACCCATATAGACATTGTTCCTTACCTAGAGGCTTTGTAGACTATGTAAATTAAAGTGTGGTCAAGTAGCATACTGTAGACACCGTGGCTCCAATGGCGTAGTCTTATGCATCTACTTTTGGCTTGTCAATACAGTTTACTTTCTTCTGACAACATGTTGAATATGGAAACCTCTTAAATGTTCATAGCAGGTGCATAGTTATATGTTGGTTCTCCCGAGCCTTGTCGGCAACGGGTGTTAGTCCGCCTTAATGGGACTTAGGGCGTGACAGAAGTGGTATCAGAGCGGGTCGACCTAGGGAGTCTACAAAGCCGTGTCTATGTAGAGTCTTGTTTATGGATGTGTTGTGCACCACATTTATAAGCAGGAGGCTACGTGGCATTTAGGAGTTGTCATTTTCTTTTCATTCTTTCGATCGTGCCATAAAGCCAAGTGTTGTAGGTTGATTGTTTTTAACCTCTAAATTATTTTGTACGGCAAGTATGCCTGAAACAAGGAAAAGTAAAGTCAAAGGGAAGGAAGTGGAAGTGGTAGTTGGTGCACCTTATCGGGTGAGACGAAGAAATGAGGCCCAAGATGAGTCTCTATCACAAACATCTCCAACTCCTCCAGCTCCTGATGAGCCAAGAAGTAGTGAAACTCCCCCAGAACCACCTACCGATGCTACCGTGCAGGATCTGAGAAATGTTGTCCAATTATTGACTCAGATAGTCGCTGGCCAGAGTCAAAGACAAGAAGGTCCAGCTATAGGTGCAGGTGGTGCAGATAGGGCAGCTAGCATGAGGATACGTGACTTCCTTAATTTGGACCCCCCATCTTTTACCGGGTCAGATCCTAATGAAGATCCACAAGATTTCATCGACCAGATCCAACGCACTTTGGATGTTATGCATGTAAGCGGTGCAGAAGTGTGGAGCTGGCAACATATAGATTGAAGGGTGTGGCTATATTGTGGTATGAAGCTTGAAAGCAATCTAAGGGTATAGATGCACCTCCATCTACCTGGAAGGAGTTCAAAGAGGCATTTCTTGACCATTACTTGCCATACGAAATCCGAGAGGCCCGGGAAGATCAGTTTCTGAATCTCCACCAGGGGAATATGAGCGTGAGGGAGTATAGCCTTCAATTTAATTCCCTGTCCAGGTATGCTCCTAATGTAGTTGCTACTATGGCAAATAGAGTTCATTGATATGTGGATAGGTTGGATTTGTATCTGGTCAGAGACTGCACCATTGCTTCTTTGGATAAAGACATGGATATAGCGAGGATGCAAGCATTTGCACAAAAACTACAGGATCAGAGGCAAAGAAGAAGGACACAAGAGTTAGAAAGAGGGCAGTCCAAGAGGGCCAGATCTACAGGGCAGTTTGTACTGTCCCAAGGTGAGTTTAGGCCCCGATTTCCTAATAAACCACCTAGGCCATCATCCTCCTATTCTGCAGTCAGTGCTCCACCGCAACTTCAAGGGCCTAGAGGTAATCAGTTCAGTCAAAGAAGTGAAGGCCAAGGTGTACGAACAACAGGATATTCAGCCAGCTAGCAGATTCCTCCTAGGCAGCCTTGCAAACAATGTGGGAGGAGTCATTTAGTTAGATGTCGTGTTGGGACAGATGCTTGTTATTTGTGTGGTGTACCAAGGCATATGATGAGAGATTCCCCAAAAAGACGTATGGGTGATATAGCACAACCTACTGGGTCAGTTGTTGCATCATCATCGTCAGTTCCTCCATTCGGTAGGGGTCAGCAAACGCCTACAGGCCGTGGTAGAGGTAGTAGAGGGGCAGCTAGCTCCAGCGGAGCCCAGAATCGCACCTATGCTCTGGGGAGTCGGCAAAATTTGGAAGCTTCACCTGATGTGGTCACATGTACATTGTCCATCTTTTCACATAATGTGTATGCATTAATTGACCCTGGTTCTACATTATCATATATCACTCCACTAGTGGCTGGGAAGCTTAAAAGAACACCTAAATTATTGAACGAGCCATTTGAAGTGTCTACACCAACCGCTGAATCTATTATAGCTAGAAGGGTTTATTATGACTGTGTAGTAATTGTTTGTGACTGTGACACATTGGCAGACCTTGTTGACTTAGATATGGTGGAATTTGATGTTATAATGGGTATGGATTGGTTAGCTTCTTGCTATGCTACTGTGGATTGCTGAACTAAGAGAATGTATTTCCACTTTCCAAAGGAGGCGGTCCTTGAATGGGAAGGTAATGTTGGGGCATCAAAGGGTAAGTTTATTTCCTATTTTAAGGCAAGGAAGATGATGTCAAAGGGATATATATGTCATCTAGTTAGAGTAAGGGATATGCAAGCAAAATCACCAAATCTTCAATCTGTTCCCATAGTGAATGAATTTGTTGATGTGTTTCCCGAAGAGCTTCCAGGTTTACCTCCAGAATGAGAAATAGATTTTGGTATTGACTTACTTTCAGGCACTCAACCTATTTCTATTCCCCCATATAGAATAGCCCCGGTAGAATTACGTGAATTAAAGGAGAAATGAAAAGATTTGCTAGAGAAGGGTTTTATAAGACCTAGTGTGTCCCATTGGGGTGCACCAGTGTTATTTGTACGTAAAAAGGATGGCACCTTGAGAATGTGTATTGACTATCGGCAATTGAATAGGGTGATAATTAAAAACAAATACCCCCTCCCCAGGATTGATGATTTATTTGAGCAGTTACAGGGTGCCAGATGCTTTTATAAAATTGATTTGAGGTCAGGTTATCACCAATTGAGGGTGAAGGAGAAAGATATACCCAAGACAGCCTTTAGGACACGCTATGGTCATTTTGAATTTCTTGTTATGTTATTTGGGTTGACTAATGCTCCAGCAGTTTTTATGGACTTAATGAACAGGGTATTCAAGCCATTCTTGGATGTATTTGTGATAGTATTTATAGATGACATTTTGGTGTATTCAAGATCAGAAGAGGACCATGCAAATCACTTACGACAGGTATTACAATTTCTTCGTGATCGACATTCGTATGCCAAGTCTCCAAATGTGAATTTTTGTTGAAATCCATGGCATTCTTGGGTCATATTGTATATGATGAAGGAATAAGGATTGATTCACAAAAGATAGAGGCAGTGAAAGATTGGCCAAGGCCAATAACACCCACAGAAGTTCGAAGCTTCTTAGGGTTAGTAGGTTATAACAAAAGATTTGTTGAAGGTTTTTCTTCTATTTCTGCACCTCTAACAAAGTTGATGCATAAGGCGACAAAATTTGAATGGAATGATGCATGTGAAAGGAGCTTTCAAGAGTTGAAAAGCAGGCTAACTTGTGCACCTGTATTAGTGCTTCCAGAAGGCACAGAGGGGTATGCGGTGTATTGTGATGCTTCGGGGGTTGGCTTAGGGTGTGTACTGACACAACATGGTAGGGTAATTGCTTATGCCTTGAGACAGCTGCGGCTACATGAGAAAAACTACCTAACACATGACCTTGAGCTAGGAGCTGTTGTGTTTGCCTTGAAAATATGGCGCCATTATTTGTATGGAGTTCATGTTGACATATATACTGACCATAAGAGCCTACAGTATATCTTTAAACAGAAAGACCTAAATTTAAGGCAGCGGAGGTGGCTGGAGCTAATAAAGGATTATGATGTTGATATACTATACCATCCAGGGAAAGCAAATGTGGTAGTTGATGCTCTGAGTCGTAAGGCAATTATTAATATTGGTGAGCAGTCCGTGGTACGTCAAGGAGTGGCTAAGGATCTACGTTAACTAGCCAATTTGGGAGTTTGCCTCATTGAAACTCCAAAAGAAGGGGTTGTTGTGCATAATGTTGCGGAGTCTTCATTGGTAACAGAGGTAAGAGAAAAACAGTTCAAAGATCCTATTCTACGACGACTTAAGGAGAAGGTAAGCCAAGGCACGACGAAGGGCTTTGAACTTACCCAAAATAAAGTACTTTATTGTCAAAATAGATTATGTGTTCCTAATATAGATGGATTAAGAATGAGGATAATGGAAGAAGCCCATCATTCAAGATATTCTATCCATCCAGGTTCAACTAAGATGTATCATGACCTGAAGGGAATGTTTTGGTAGGAAGGCATGAAAAAGGACCTTGCAAAATTTGTGGCTCACTGTCCGAATTGCCAACAAGTTAAGGTAGAGCATCAAAAGCCAGGAGGTTATATGCAATGTATAGAGCTTCCAACGTGGAAGTGGGATATGATCAATATGGATTTTGTTACTGGGTTGCCTCGCTCATTTCAGAAGTTTGACTCCATATGGGTGATAGTTGATAGACTCACAAAGTCAGCACACTTCTTGTCGGTTAGGAGTAATTATACAGCTGAAGAGTATGCAAAGCTATACCTCAAAGAGATAGTTAGGCTACATGGGGTCCCAATCTCCATTATATCTGATCGGGGAGCTCAATTCACCGCAAAGTTTTGGAAATCCTTCTAAAGGAGCTTAGGGACACAAGTAAGTTTAAGCACAGCTTTCCACCCGCAGACAGATGGTCAAGCAGAACGCACCATTCAAACACTTGAAGATATGTTGCGGGCTTGTGCATTGGACTTCAAAGGTAGTTGGGTGGACCATTTTCCACTTATTGAATTTACCTATAATAATAGCTACCATTCAAGCATCAAGATGGCACCATATGAAGCTTTGTATGGAAGGAAGTGTAGATCACCAATATGATGGTTTGAAGTAGGTGAAACCACCTTGCTTGGTCCAGATCTAGTCTAACAAGTCATGGAAAAAGTCAAGGTAATACGACAACGGCTAAAAATATCCCAAAGTCGTCACAAATCATATGCGGATGCTAGAAAAAGAGGACTGGAATTCTTAGTAGGAGATTGGGTATTCTTAAAGGTGCCCCCAATGAAAGGTGAGATCTGGTAAGAAAGTAAATTTAAGCGCACATTACATAGGGCCATATAAGATTATTAAAAGGTTTGGACATGTTGCATATGAATTAGAGCTACCCCAGGAGCTTTCAATGGTTCATCCGGTTTTTCATGTCCCAATGCTTCGAAAATACATAGGTGACCCATCTCGTATTACTCCTATTGAAGATATACAGGTTATGGAAGATCTCACCTATAAAGAGGTATCTATTGCTATCCTAGATCATCAAATTAGAAAGCTAAGGAATAAAGAAATACCTTCAGTAAAAGTGCTTTGGAGGAACCAGCAGGTAGAAAAGATAACGTGGGAGGCTGAGGAAGCAATGAGGTCTAAATACGCTTATTTATTTGAAGCTAAAGAGGAAGTCCAAGATACAGAGTTAAGGGATTAGTAGGTACGTGAATATGAATTCTTATTATGTTTTCAAAATTCTGTTTACACGAAAGTTCAAACTTGTTTAACATATTCAATTATGCTTACATTCGGGGATGAATGTTCCTAAGGGGGGAGGATGTAACACCCCACATCTTACATATACTAGTCCAACGCAGATGAAATATGATATGGTGGGGTCAAATCCGCACACATTTTAAAAGTGCGTGAATTTTAGATTAAAGGGGTATATGTACATCTAACGCTTAAGATGACCGAGTGTATATACTTTTTAAGTCAAGTTAAGGAGATTGTGACCTTAAATGAAGTGAAATAAGTGAGGTGCTTGTGAGACTTAGGAAGCTAGCAGGTGAGTCACTTACGTGCTTAGCTTAAATAGGCTAGGAAAACGGAGACAAGGCCCAACACCGAATTTATTCAAGTTCGATAAAGAATAAACTCCGAGTTAAGGATGTCATTTGGGCCCATGGTTTAGAATCAGAAAAGGACAACATTTTCAGCCCAAGATGAATAGGAAAAAGGGCCAAATTACATTTACAACCCATTCACAACTAGGGCCCAAACTAAGTTGGTATAAAGGAGCAACATTTGCAGCGAAGCCCATCCAATTGAAGCCCAATATGGCCCAAGTGAAAAGGACAAGTTGCTGCATCATAACCTTAATAAAGTAAGGGTGGAAATCCAAAAGAAAGTCGGCCAAAAGTGGCCTTATAAAAGGGAGCAAAATCCAGCAACTTTTAGTCATTTTCTTAAGGCCAAAAATCAGATTTCTCTCAAAGTTTCACCTTGCTCGTTATTCACTTTGTAAAGCAGCCAAGGCTCAACTCTAGGGTTCATGAAGAGAACCTAATCCTTGAGGGCTAAGGTAAGTAAAAATACCTATGGTTTGGTGTAATTTTTCCATGAAAAACATGAAGAGTATGTTGCTTGTACTTGTGCAGGAATTTGGACAGCATGTGTTCCAAAGATTGTTGTCCACTTTTCTTGTTAATTAAGAGGCTTTTCTCTTGTTGGTTGGCTGGATTATGAAGTAATATGTATGTTTTTAACAAGGTTTGGTTCTGTAGTTGTGTAAGAAGGCTGCTGCATCATTTTTATCTTCGGTGAAAATGAGTTCTTATATGATACCTAAATTGCGCCCTTAGTAGGAATTTGTAGACTGAATATTGGGAATGGTTGTCTCATGTTTTTCATCTACTTTGGGGATTATTTTTGTACTTTTTTAGGACTATATTTGTGTGTATGTTGAGGACAGTTTAGTTGAGGTTGAAACAGATTTGGAATTGTTGACACTGAAATGTAGCATAAGGATGTAATGTTACGTTGCCTACTTGTGTGTTGTGTAGAATTGTTGTATGTTGTACTTTATGAGCTGTTGTAACACTGTTATAGGACTGAAATGAGCTAGATAAGACACGTATATGAGAACATGTATTAGAAAATATGATTAGGAGTGGAAGTGTTGAATGAATACTCTTTGGTTGCTAATTCCGAGCTTGCTGCCCGGATATTATTTTTGGGTGAAATTGGATTACCAAGGTGTGTTTATTAGTTCCTAATACTAGTTTTATCACCTACTATATTGTAGATAAGTGTTTGGAGGAAAAGGATACTACTTTAAGGTAATAACGACATAGTACAGCGAGGTATGGAAGGCTACTTGATTTTCTACTACTTGGCATGAAATCTACGTCCGTCCTTGGTACATAGAGGGCACTTACCAACTACGACATAAATAATAATTGTGTCTCCACTCTTTACCATGTTCATCTGTTCCCATACATAGTCATTGTCAAATCTGCATACGTATTTGGATACCAAAGATACATGAATTCCTTTTTACCAAACAAAGTCCATGTGTTGTTTAATCTCCTATACGGTTCATTAGTTGTGTATCTCTCTTTTCATTGTAGTATTATCTTGTATGGTGGTTTATATGTCACATGTTTATATTCCTACAGCTCTAAATGTTATGACCACCAAAAGAATCATCTGGAAAGTACATAAAAGATAACTCACAGTTGCTTATTAATGGGTGGTATCCCAGGGGTGGAAGAATCACCTAGCATGGGTCGATCCCATATTAAGGGGGGTATCCCAAGGGTGAAAGGAAAGCCTAGTATGGGTCAATCCCGATATTGATTTACCACTGATCAGCTGGTCATTTACATGATATATTGTGCACAAATTATACAGTAAAGAATGGTAAAGTAATAAAAAAACATAAAGTACATGATTCCACAATATGACTAAAGGTGGTCTTTTCATCCTTACACACCAATGTGTGATATCATTTGAGTTCTTATTTTATATACAGTATTTCCTGCCTTACATATTCAGTACATTATCTCGTACTGACGTCCCTTACAGGGACCCGCATTTCATGCTGCAGGTACAAGAGTTACTATATCTCCCCAATAATAGTACAGGACTTTCAGCTACTGTTACTGAGCTCCAGGATGCTTCGGGGCTTTTGTGACTAGAACTTTTATTTTGTATTGTATAGTTGGTCATGAGGCGGGGCCTTTCCCGACCCATATAGATATTGTTCCTTACCTAGAGGCTTTGTAGACTATGTAAATTAAAGTGTGGTCAAGTAGCGTACTATAGACATCGTGGCTCCAACGACCTAGTCTTATCCATCTACTTTTGGCTTGTTAATACAGTTTACTTTCTTCTGACAACATGTTGAATATAGAAACCTCTTAAATGTTCATAGCAGGTGCATAGTCATATGTTGGTTCTCCCGAGCCTTGTCGGCAACGGGTGTCAGTCCGCCTTAATGGGACTTAGGGCGTGACAGTTTTATTATCTCAAACTTGTGTGCCATTTCTGCTGCGATTAGAGCTAACAATGAGGGTCCATCAACAACTATTGCATAGCTATAGAACAAAAGGAAATTCCTTTGGCAACTAGAATTAACAAGTTGAATAAATATATCAATATTGGACTCACAAGATACTTATGAGAAATAACATTGCAACCTTATTTAACAATCAAAACTCCAACCTTTTGATAGTGTCATGCTTCTGCTAAGATAACTCCGGCATGTGTAGCAGGTCTTCATAAACATTGACAGAGGGCAGATGATGTATAATACAAGAAAAAAGACTTTTAACGACCATTTCTTAACGACAAGAAATGAATCCGGTCGTTTTAAATACACTTATAGTGACCAAATATTTTTTCGGTCGTTATAAATATACTTATAGTGACCAAATCTTTTTTCGGTCGTTATAAATATACTTATAGTGACCAAATTTTTTTCCGATCGTTATAAATATACTTATAGCGACCAAATTATTTTTCGGTCGTTATAAATATACTTGTAGCGACCAAATTATTTTACAGTCATTATAAATACACTTATAGCGACCAAATCTTTTTTCGATTGTTATAAATCACTTATAGTGACCAAATCTTTTTTTGGTCATTAAAGAAAAATTTTAATCTAACATCAACAAGGGACAAATTTGATTATTAAAAAGCATCACATCACATCGTTAAAACATATTAATTAGTGTAAAAATATGTTTAACTGATATGAGAGTAGAAAGATCAGACCAAATCATGTTATAAGTATAACAAGTTGTGTTTTGTTAATCATTCTGATAAAAATCCTCCATCTTTTATAATTTTGCTTATTTTATAAAAAAATTAATTAAAAAAATATTAATGTATTATTTTCTAATAACTCTATCCATCATTTTTATTATATTCAATTATATAAAATTTGAAAATATTGTAAAAGTATTAAGTTACAATCTTTTTGACATAATCTTTTTCAACTTAAATATTTTCTTGATATAGTTTCTGTATATGTTTTTATTTTAAGAGACAATTTATTCATCCTTACTTGACATTTTTAAAGATGCAAGGTGAAGTAGGTCAAAACAAAAAATTGTAATGAAACAAAAAACTAACAATAAAAATAATAATATTAAATATATAATTATGAGCTTATGAGATTTATTTAAGGTAGAAAAGTTATATAAATTTGATCTTAAGTAATTTTCTCAAGAGGAAAGATGTTTCTCCACTTGCAAATTACCTCGATCAATAGACTTAAGAATCAGTATACATTAATAATGTTTCTTCTAATAAAATATATATTTATTATGCCAATTTATTTTTCATTATTGGTTGTGAAACCAACAGATGTATACAAAGAAAAATCATTCATTTGAGTTAGAAAAATATAACATGAAATTTTACAAAAAGAAAATTAAAAAGTTTACATAACATATAATCAACAACTAATTGATTAAGTGATCATGATTTTTTTATTATTTAAAATTTAAGATGATATAATTGATTTGTATCTCATAATAATTTTAATGATATTGAATTATTTATATTAGGTGAATACCATTAGTATAAAAAGTGAAACTAAAAGAAGTTGAGGGTTTTATCCATGAAGCAATGTGCAAAAAGTCAATTACTTAAGGTGCAAAATACAAAACAAATAATTTTATGTCTAGAACTAGGAAGCCCATTTTTCTTTTTATATGGTTGTGAGAATGGAAACAAATTTTATATTTCATTGTGGTTAATCTTTGATTTTGCGAAAAAAAAAAAAGGAAGATAATAGTTATTAGGAGTATTATTAATAACTTTACATGAAGCTTTTATACTTGTCTTTTGACAGGTCATGCAGTTTGAAGAACTCATCCTCAGAAAAAGTGTAAAGAAGTATAAGCGACAAAAATATTTGAAGCACAGGAAGAATGCATTTCATATTTCAGAAATTGTTCAAAGATATTCTAGTTTTTATTTTATTAAAAGTTAAAAAATATAATATTATATAAATTTGTATGTCTATATTTTTGTAACTTTACGCAATATCATTCTTTGTAGTGAACTATGAAATTTTATATGAATATAATAAATTTGTATGTTTTCATATGTGCATGTATTTGTATGTTTGTGTGTGTAAATCCATACGCAGTTTGCACTTTTTCTAATTTGATTTGTGGTTATAATTAAGGTTTTAATAACTAGAACTGAAGAGAGCCTTGGAGTAACTGGTAAACATTTTGTCATGCGATCAGAAGGTCACGAGTTCAAACTTTGGCAACATCATCATTGCATAAATGAAAGGTAAGGCTACTCTACAATAGATCCTTGAGGTTAGACCCTTCCCCTGAAGTGCACTGGGCTTGCCTTTTTTTTTTTTAATGACTAGAATATCAATTAGTGAAGGAAAAATTTAGTTGCTGAAAAAAAGGTATAATGACCAGATTTTAGTCGTCGTTAAAGCTTTTTAACGACCAGATTTAATCCGGTCGTCAACTTTTAACGATGGGACTGAAATCAATCATTAACTTTTAACGACGGAGCTACTAACGATCGGCGACGACAGGATTTTTATTTGTCGTTATTAATTTATACTTTTAACGATCAAATTTCCCCTAGATAAAGACATATTTTCTTTTAGTGGTATACACAAAACTTCAATGGGTACTACATCAACTCTTTGTCCTTATGGAAACTGAAATGGCTTAACAAAATAAGAATCATGTTAACAAACATTCATACTTCTTTTGAACATTGGAATGTGAATGTTTGTTAACATGGTTCACTCTATCTTCTTCATTTATGTAGCCATTTCCATTTCTAATTGACAAAGAATAGATGGACAACCTAGTTAAGTTGTGTGTATAAGTTATCCTTCGTCTATCCACATTAATAAATACATTCTATACAATGTCATATTGATGCGCCGAATATTTAATACAAAGGGTGTTTGTTGTCTGATCTACTTCAGTATTTATTTTTGTAAGGGGACATAAATAATTTTGGACTAATCCTTTCATGCCCCGAGAGGGTACCCTAGACGTGGTCGACACTCAGAGACTATCGCTAGTCCCCAAGAGAACCACTTAGCCTCATGACAGTCATTCAATCATTTAAATAGCAGAAGACAGAAAATAAGGTGACATTATGATGGGCAACTCAATCATTATTCTAACTCAATGAATAAAGGCTATTGGCTAACAACAAATCAAACTCAATATATGTGACATAAAATAGTCTTAAAGAAAGTCAATTCAAGAAATGAAGGAACTCTACATCAACTAATCATCTTCTAGTCTATGAAGCATCTACCTCTATATATCTAAATTTTACCATGAAAGGCCATGGCCATCCCGACTCAAAAGAAATAAAAATAACTCAAAGCAAAAGGGATATAAGTGGTATCCTCTGAATGCAGGGAAGGACTCACCAATCAGTTATAGGAATATAAGATCCTCAATGAAGCACCTGTTGATGACCTTTGATACCTATCTCTACATCATAAAATGATGAAGTCCAAATGGACGTCAGTACATGGAATATTTTAGTATATAAAATGGTTGGAAAGGAATAGGTATAATCAAAATACTCAAATCAAGGAACTCAACTCAACAATCAACTAAACTCAAGAGGCTCAACTCATCTCAACTCAGTAAAATATGTGAGTTTAAGAGTAAAGTTATATTTTGAAAATAAACTCAATAGTATGCAACTTACAGCAAATCGTTCAAATTTTATGATAAAATAATGCTCCTCAAAAGTTACTCTAGTATGCAACTCAGTTAAAAGAGTTATGCATAGTTAGGGAGATTTTATAACCGAAAGAGATCACACCACCCTTATTGGTGATGCACAATGAACGCGACAATCGTTGTATGCCCGTCCAATACTTGTCAAGGTAAGAACGTCAACTATACACCATGGATCTATCATCCTCTTCCATCTTTTGGGGACAGGAGTTGCCAAAGTTAACTGCACAACTATCCTATGTGGGCAATGTAGTTCTGGGGCGTTGAATTCTCACCCAACTCGATACTCAATACTACTCCCAAGAACATGTACACATAGCTATAAAGTAAATAGATTACTCAAAAACATCTCATCAAGTCTCTTTGGACTTTAGTTTGTGCACCGAGCTCATTTCAAACATCGTCATCATCATCTTCTATCAATAAATATATTTTGAAAATCATTTATATCATCATCAAAATACTTCCTGAAAATTTCAAGTGCTTTCTTTTAAAAACATGCTTCAAAAAATATTTACATATCCTCAAGATAATTTCTCAAATTATTATTTATGCTCAAAACTCATATTCATGCAAACTCAGTCTAATATGCTTAAAAAATCATCTGTATTTAATATGCTCAATATGACCATCAATCTTAGTTTCGGAATAATGCATAAAAATCTAACATAGTCCTCAATTAGCAATCATGTGAATGAAGAAATAAACATACAACCAATCAAATGCTCAACTTCAAGAACATCATCAAGAAATTTTTGTATACTAGAAACCCATTAAGACATTAGAAAACTTAGAAGTTTAATTTAAGAATTTAGGGTAAACCTCCACTCGAACTCAATTTCAAGGAATTAACATATGGGGCACGTGGATGAACTCAATTCAACGCTATGAATAGCCTTACATACCTGGGATAAAGGAAGATACTCAACTTTGCAAGGAATTGGCCTCACTCTCTTGAACCCTAGCTTTTCTTCTCTTTTTCTCTCAAGAATTCTCACTCAATTTTAGTGTAAGGGACTTTAGAATGGGTTTAGGAACACTTTTTAGATAAAAAAAGATCTATATTGATCGTGGGTTAGGTGTAAAAGGGGTGGGAAAAGTCTGGAATTCCCCACATGAAACAATTGAAAAAACTTCGCTAGGGACACCTAGTCCGCGTCACGGACTGTGTTGTTTTTTGGGGGTTTTCACTGAAAATTCTCCATTCATATTTGATAATCCCATTGAAAATATGTGGATTACGTCTAAATGCAAATCAGCGACAAGTCTGCTATGCGGACTTGTCGCACACTTACTCTGGAATGCGTTTGCACATCGAGAAATTACCTTTTGATCTGGTTACTCTAAAAATTAATCAAGACCATTTTCCGGCATAATTTTTCATGTTGATCGCATTTTCAGTCTCAAATTTTCCAAAACATCTTGGAAAGATGCATTATGCAAGCATCTCTCCTATAGGGGTATTTTCATAATTTTACTAGATGTAACATGATCTCCACCTTGGGATCATTTATCCTCGAATGATGAGTATGCTAGGAGTTTTCTCAAGGCACGTACACAATCACTGACTCAAATACTCAAATACTCCAACTCAAGGATGAACATCGACTCAAGGATAGAAAACTCATCTTACTAGACGACATCATTGTCTGAAGCTTATAACTCTCATCGAAGCCCAATTCTCACTGCATACTCTTACCAAGGTCAAGCCTAACTCAAAGTCATTATGTGCTACCCTGTATGTTAATCATACTCCTATAATTTATCATGTAAGATCCTCGTTATATACCTTAGACATTCTTACCATCTGGCATGAATGGTACATCAGAACTCAAGAAATTCGAATCATTTAAACACCTCGACAATCAATTATTCAAACTCAAGTAAAACATCATCAACTCTAATCGAGAATGGGACCATCATGATACATAAGACTCCACAGATAACTCTCAAGCTTAGCACCTCATCTCCACTACGCTCCTCTTCATGGCACTGCACTCCATCAGTTAAAATTTATATTTCCTATTCAAATCTCTGCCTAACCACATCTTCTTATTTTGTTCAAGACAAATTATAAGCCTAAAGTATTATTCCTAAGATGATCATATTCCTAGAAAGTTTATCCTTGAAACTCAAGCTTTATACCTCCTCAGGGATTTTCATTTAGAGAATACCACTCCTTCTCACTACTCTAACACATCTATCTGGAACACTCATTCGAAAATCATCAATAGCCTTCTCCAATCACTCATATAAAGACATCCACACATTCTAGCCTATCACTCTAACCACTTTAAGTATATCCAAGAATTATCAAGCCTAATTAGCACTTTTATATCCGTCATTGAATGAGATCTTACCTGAAGACACACCAACATGCTCTTGCCTAAAGACACTCTAACCTACCCTTACCTATATGTTGCACATCATAAGGTCTCATCTCTCTCTTTCTCCATATCCATAACCTTAATGAGAAGAGGATATCATCATCATCACATCAAAGAACATCCACCATTACGCATCAGCAATAACTCATCCACTATCATCAACATTGCGATCAAGACTAGAAAGAAGGATCCTTGGAATGGTTTAGAGCAAAAGTTCATAAGCACCATGCATTCAAGGAATTTGATTTGAGTGTATTCATAATGTGATACAATCTCATTAGCCTTTTAGGACCTATTATGCATTTAGGGAATCAAACATGTTGTGAAACCCAAGTCGCATCTTGTATGACATAAGATTGGGAACCCTTAGACTTTTATGAGATAAAAGTATAAATATCATTCCTCATACTTAGAACTCAACGTGAATATGCATCAACATCTAGTGCATTGGTCTAAGCCATAGGCATGGTGCTTATACACAAGACAGGAGTAAAGCATCACCTTAACTGAGATATATGGAATATAAGAGAGAGAAGAGTGTCAATGTCTCATCTTGAACAACTTACCACTATTGAATTTCAAGACTCAGTTTAGTTTATTAACTCCTCATCTCCCCCTTAGCTCAAAGGTCCACTCTCTAAGTCTGTGAACTAATCCTCTTTACTAAGCTACAAGTATAGCTCTCCACACAACTGGGCGTTATTATCCACAAGAACATCTTAAACTCTTCCATAATCTATACTCAAAGATATAAAATTTCTATTACAACTTTATTCTAGATATGACTCTTAGATTCCTCCTAGCTATGTGGTCATCTTTCTATATTTACTACTCTTATTGGCATACATAATCACTTTGTACATATCTTATAATCTAACCTCTTTATTTAGTCTACTTACATTTAACTTCTAAGATCCAACTTAGTTGACTAAAGAAGTCTTGAATTACAAAGTACAACTCATCATCATTTATACATGAATCCATATTGACCTAATTGCTGAGGGTGACAAAGAATGCTTACTATATCCTTCTAAGGGGTAACTCTACCATACTCATAGCATCTCAATTGTTTAAAGTTAACATCTTAACTTCGAACACATACTACAGTAAGACTCTTAAAGAAAATCTCTGACTAAGGCTATCACAGTCATAATGCTATATCCTTCTTCACACCGCTGCTTAAAATTGAAGCTTAGGGCCTAATGCTAATATGTGCATCAGACACTTCTCTCAAATCATACTACCTTATAACTACTAGGTAACAATCTAGGAACATAGGCCCACTAAAAATCCGATAGCGAATACTGGATCAACATATCCCTTCTTCACAACACAAGTACTATTCACCGATTCACTATACCTCCTTATCTGGTTAAGATCATAACTCTATGAAATCTCTTGGGGCTCTCACTTCGGAATCATAAGCCTAGTTTATATCTATCACATTGAAAGCACCTTGTTCCCCTATTAAACATCTATAATTTTTCCCTCACTACTACTGTGACACATTGACATAAACCTCTTTCTAGGTTGAACACACTCCAACTCATCCTAACAATAACTCTTTTTCTAGAACTCTACTCTATCGTCAAAGCATTATGGGGCCTAAATCATCACTACGTTACTTACTTAATGGACGCAAAACTCTAGTTATAAGTCTCAATTGACTATCACTCTCACTATCTGGTCTCTTTCGCTCCCTCTTAGTCCTTCTAACACAGGGATAATGTAATGCCCGATAAAATTACCAATATAACCCAAGAGGAGGAGTATGTGCTTAGCGCATCTTTCAATGCTCGTATTGAAAATCTAAAATCGTATTTGTGATCAACAGGAAAATGTGAGTGGGAAAATAGTCTCGGTCGATATTTAGAGCGATCGGATCAAAAGATAATTTTTTAATCCAAAAATAGAAATAGTGTCGGTGTGCGACGAGGGCACGTCGCGCATCTGTAGTGGACCCACACTTATATTATTTTACAAAATTTTTGATGGGATTCAGAAAACTCGTTCTGAACCTTTTTAGAAAAAAATACACTATACACGACCAGTCCACATCACGGACTCGGTTATTCCAAAGCAGAAAATTTTCTAAATTTTTTAGGGGCATTCTGGTCGATTCTCAATCCCTCCTAAACTTAATAGACGATCTAATTAGGTCATTTTAATGAAAAGAAGCTCTAAAACCCCATTCTATGTCTTTTTCTATCAAGCTAACAAGACTAAGGCTTGAGGAGAGAGGAGAAGAGCTTGAGATTGAGGAATTCAAGAGGATATACTTGAAGAGATTGTTGAGTGCTTCATCCCAGGTATGTAAGGCTAAACAAAAAGCATGATACTGTTCTCTCATGTGCCCCATAGATGGTTATAGAAGAGTTGAAGGTCTAAAGAGTTTACATACATGATTCTTGATGGTTTTTCTTGAAAGTTATATTAACTATATGTATTTTCCTATGTTGATGATCATCATAAACTTGTTTTCTCTAATTGAATACCTTTCATAAGATATCGTATAACCTTACACGATTATTTTTTAAAGCATGCATGATTGAACAGTAAGGATTGAGTCTAGAACCTTGATGTGAGAATGTCGATTATGATTGTGATTGTGATGAAAGAATGATGATGAGTTGATAGAACTTGAAAATCCTATGAGTCTCCATAAATGAACAACAATGATTGTCTATTTTGTTGTTCCCTAACGATTATTCTAAGCCTTGAGCTATTGATTGAGATGTTGATTGATGAGATGATTAGAGTCTCTATGAGATTGATTGAATGATCGTGCCTACACGAGACTGATCGAATGATTTGATTGGTTTGATTGGATTAATTGTCTTATGAGCGTTGCATCATAGGAGGTGTATCGAACACTGAAAGAGTATGAGTTAATCAACTCGCACTAATCAAACTACGTAGCCAAATGTAGGAGAGGATTAGAACTATCACATTAAATTGTGGGTTCCCTCTTGAGAGAGTCTCTAAAAAAATAGAGGACTTGTTGATTAAAGTTTCCCTACTGGATTCGATTCATTCTCTACCTGGAAAGTATAGAACGGCCTATGGCAACACCGGCGAGATTTTGTACAATCGCTGGCTCATAAGTGATTATTGTCCGATAAGAGAAACTCCCAGAAAGTTCCTACCTTGAGTACTCTGAGTCGAGATGATATGAGATGTGATGAGATGAGTTTCTTTAAGATGAGTTTGATTGATTGATGAGGTTGATTGGTTGATGGGTCACTTATCTACTCTTTATTCTTTCTTTAGATAGACAATTGACATTTTGATTTGATGATTGGTCTGAGTCGATGGTTGTTCCATACTATTCTACACGAATCTATTTCATTCAGCTTTTTTACATACTGTACATTCCACATACTGACGACACTCGATGCTGCATCATTTTATAATGTAGATACAAGGATCAGGGATCGTCAACAGGTGCATCGTTGAAGATCTAGGACGTTCACCTTATTGGTGAGCCTCTCCTACCATGGAGGATCTACTATTATTTATTTCATCATACTTTTGAGTTAGACTAGACTAGTATTATATTTTGATTTCGGTAGCCATGGATTTTTCATTGGAACCACTTGGTTAGTGATAGAGGCTTCATAGATGAAAGTCGAACGTTGATGTTGAGATTGTGAGCTAGTTCTTCCTACTAGCCTTTATTATTGATCTATTATAAATTGAGACATTAGATGAGATAAGCCCATTTTCTTTCATTTACTTCTACTGATCTGTAGAGTTGTCGGATTGAATGGATATGATGAGGCCAAGTGGTTCGCTTGGGGACTAGCAATAGTCTCTGGGTGCTGGGCACGTCTCCGGTACCCTCTCGGGCCATAACAAACAACAACTCTACTTATGGTTTACAAGACCTCAAATCACACTCTTAGGTGGAAAAATTAAACTTCTTGGAAACATAAGGTTCTCACTCATAGATAACATCAAAAGCAATTAAAGACTCGAATCATATCCGTCTCAACATCTGAAGTATTTTTCTAGTCTGGGGGACTACCCACAGCACACAACTGGTCTATAGCCGTGCTCCTACTAGAACTAGCACCTCTTCGATTTTCTCTAACTTATGGTGTAGATGTAGTGGGTTGAGCTTTGTTGGCCCGCAATGGACAATCCCTTAAAAGGTGACTCACTTGGCCACAGTTATAGCAGCTGTCGATACCCATTCAAAAATTCCCTAAATAAAGTGCCACACGTTTCATATGGTGGCTTCCCTTTACGACTCTAAGTCACACTTTCTTAGGATGGAGGGTTTCAGACCTTGAAAGGCTGGTTTCGTCTCGGTCTCAAATTATACCTACTGTTAAATGTGGGTGTATCCGTTGGTTGTTGCGCATAACTCAAGGGTCTCTGCAGAAAGGGGACACTATTTTCGTTCCCTTGTTTATGCTTACTATGCTCACATCCTATTGGCTCAGCCTTTTTTCCCCAAGGTTCTTGCATCTCATTCTCATTTTCCTCTTTTACCCATCGAGCTTGTGCAGCACGCTGAATAGTAGGTTTAAGCTCCTTGGTACCGACTATATTTCTCGGGTTCACAATGCATTTGGAAGGCATAGTTTGCAAATGTGTAACGAATGATTTAGAAGGGAAATAGAGTTCAACTTTGTAGCATGAATCAGAATAAGAAAAAAGTGTAGCAATTCCTAATGTCCTATAGCCTCCCTATCATGGATGTGGCGCACTTCACACTATTAATAAGGACTCTACTAGACACGGCTTCATAGACTCCCTAGGACACTTGAACTCTATGCTCTGATACCAAGTTTGTCATGCCCCAGCAGGGTACCCTAGACATGGGTAGCACTCAGAGACTATCTCTAGTACCCAAGCAAACCACATGTCCTCATGATAGTCATTCAATCGTTTAAATAGTGGAAGAAGGAAAATAAGGTGACATTATGATGGGCAACTTAATCATCACTCCACCTCGATGAATAAAGGCTATAGGCCAACAAAAAATCAAACACAACATCTGTGACATAAGATAGATTTAAAAAAACTCAATTCAAGAAAAGAAGGACCTCAATATCAACTCATCATCTTCTAGTCTATAAAGTCTCCACCTCTACATATCTAGATGCTACCATGACATGCCATGGCTACCCCAACTCAAAGAAAATAAAACTAACTCAAAGCAAAAAGGATAAAAGTAAATCCTCTAAATGCAAGGCAGGACTCACCAATCAGTTATGGGAAGATAAGATCCTCAATGAAACACCTGTTGATGACCTTTGATACCTATCTCTGCATTATAAAATAATGCAGTCCAAATGGACATCAGTATATGAAATATATTGGTATGTAAAATGGATAGAAAGGAAAAGGTATAATCAAATATTCAGAACAAGGAACTCAACTCAATAATTAACTCAACTCAAGAGGCTCAACTCATCTCAACTCAATAAAATATGCAAGTTTAAGAACAAAGTCATACTTTGAAAATAAACTCAATAGTAGATAACTCACCCCAAATCGTTCAAATTTTATAATAAAATAATGCTCCTCAAAAGATACTCTAGTATGCAACTTAATCAAATTTGTTATGCAAAGTTAGGGTGTTTCACTGACCGACACACATCCCACCACCCTCTTTAGGGATGCACAACGAACGCGACGTCATTGCTCACATGACAATACTTGCCAAGATAAGGACGTCAACTGTACATCATGGATCCATCATCCCCATCCATCTTTTTGGGATAGGAGTTAACAGAGTTAATTGCACAACTATTCTACGTGGGCAACGTAGTTTTGGGGTGTTAAACGCTCACCCAACTCGGTGCTCAATACTACTCTAAACAAATGAACTCACAACTATCAAGTGAATAGATTACTCAAAAACATCTCATCAAGCCTCTTTGGACTTTAATTTGTACATCAAACTCATCCCGAACATTGTCATCAACATCTTCCATCAATAAATATGTTTTGAAAATCACTTATATCATCATCACAATACTTCCTCAAAACATGAAGTGCTTTCTTTCAAAAATATGCTTAAAAAATCTTTTAATATCATCAAAGACTCTTTCTCAAATTATTATTTATATTCAAAACTTATATTCATGCAAACTCAGTAAAATATGCTAAAACTTATCTATAGTTAATATGCTCAATATGACCATCAATCTCAGTTTCAAAATAATAAATAAAATCAAGCATAGTCCTCAATTAGGATTCATGTGAATGAAGACATAAACATACAATCAAGCATAGTCCTCAATTAGGGTTCATGTGAATGAAGACATAAACATACAACCAATCAAATACTCAACTTCAAGAATATCATCAAGATATTTTAGCATACTAGAAACCCATTAAGATATTAGAAAACTTAGAAGATTCATTGAAGAATTTAGGTAAGACCTCCACTTAAACTCAATTTCAAGGAATTAACATGTGGGGCGTGTTGATGGACTCAATCCAACGTTATGAGTAGCCTTACATACCTGGGATGAAGGAAGACACTCAACTTCGCACGGAATTGGCCTCAGTCTCTTGAACCCTAGTTTTTTTTCTCTTCTTCTCTCAAGAATTCTCACTCAATTTTAGCATAAGAGACTTCAGAATAAGTTTAGGAACCCTTTTTTAGGCCAAAAAGACCTATATTGATCGTGGGTTAGGTTTAGGAGGGGCGGGAAAAATCTTGAATTCCCCTCATAAAAAAATTAAAAAAGACTTCACCTCGGGACACCTAGTCCGCGTTGCGGACTGGTTTATATTTTGGAGATTTCGCTGAAAATTCTCTGATCAAGTTTTTTAATCATGTAGAAGATATTTGGATCACATCTAAGTGTATATCCATGACAAGTCCTCATTTCAGGCCTGTTGCACACTTATTCTAGAATGCATTTTCGCATCGAAAAATTATCTTATGATCTGGCTTCTCTAAAAATCAACCAAGACTTATTTCTCACATAATTTTTCAAGTTGATCGCATTTTTAAAAGAGCTTGCCAAAAGAGTTTGGGAAGATGTGTTATGCAAACATCTCTCCTCTAGGGGTATTTTTGTAAGTTACCAAGTATAACAAAACATTTTTGAAAATATTTGTATAGGAGCGCGCCCATTCCGCGACGCGGATTGGGTATTCCATAGTGTAATTTGTTTTTGTGAGGGGTATTCTAGACTTTTCCCAATCCCTCATAAACATAAACCATGATTAATTAAGTCATTTTTAGTCAAAAGGGTTACCTAAACCTCATTCTAAAGCCTCCAAATGCACAAAAGCTAGATTAGAGTTATTGAGAGAAGAAGAGAAGAAACGAGGGTTCTTGAGGTCAAGGTTGAGTTGTTCTTCAATTCTAGGTATGTAAGGCTACCTAAAGCATTAGATTATGTTCATCCACGCACCCCATTATCTACATAAGATGAGATTATGAGTATTAATTGTGTATTTTCAACCCTGTGAATCTTGAGTCCTAAATTCTTGTAAATGTCTGAGTTTTATGAATATATTTGAGTTAAGTTATGAGTTGCATCATTATTACCATGAAATATGAATGTATTTTGAATGCTTGATACCCTAACCCTAAACATTATATTTTCTTTGCTTACTAAATTGAAATTATGAACATAACCTTCTAAACTAAGTAAGTTAAACTTGAAAAATATGTTTCCTATTTCATATATGAATGTGCTGAATATCTGTGATGTCTTATGTGCTGAGCATGAATGATATGAAGTCGCTTGACCATAATTCATAAGTCTTGCATGATGTGAATTGAGTCTGGAGTTGCATTCTTTTGAATTCCCATTTTGAGTTTATGGAGTTAATTGAGAAAGTTGATGTTGAGTTGATTAAGATAAGTTTGAGTTGATGAGCATATTTTTGTCTTGGAAGGAGTATCGAGCACCGCGTTGGATGAGAGGAGTCACCCCAATACTATATTGCCAGCATAGGATGGTGACACAAGATAATTCTAGTGGCCCATGTTCCCATCTGAGGAACACTCTCTTAGGATCCGAGAGAGAGAGTTAGAGGTTGATGTCCTATTCCTTGGAAACTTTAGTATGGGCGTGGCAACGACGTCCACAGCATTGTGCATCACTAAAACTCATGGTGGGGTAGAGAGTTATGTCGATTAGAGAAACTTCCAAGCAAAACTTGAGTTGAGCATATCATAATTTTTGAATTGATTTGAATTAAACTAAACACTAAGTCAATTTCCAAAGCATGATTTTCCAAACATTTAATTTGCATCATATACTTGAGTTGAATTATAAGATGAGGCGTTGAGTCTTAAGTCGAGTTGGTTGTTTGAGCCCTAGCCTGGTCTGTTGCTTGAGCCATTTTACATACTGTATATTCCATGTACTGACGCCATTCGGTGCTCCTTCTTTTCATGATGGAGATACATGAGATAGAGGACTTCAGCAAGCGCATCATTGAGGTTCAAGGTTACCGAGTTACAGAGATTTGGTGAGCCCTCTTAGCTATTCGGAGGAGCCTTTCTTTATAATAGTAGTTACTTTCTTTTCTTGAGTTGGGTAGCCATGGGTTGTGATAGTACTGTTTAGACATTTAGAGTAGAGGCTTCATAGACCTTGTGTAGAGTATTGTTGAGTACCTTTTTTTCTAAACTTGACTTAATATTTTGAGACTATTTTATGATATTTTTATCTTTCCTTTAATGTTTTTATATGAGTATTCTTCCACTGTTGAGTAGGATGTAACGATGAGGCCAAGTGGTTCGCTCGTAGGCTAGCAATAGTCTTTGAGTGCCGGCAATGCCTAGGGTATCCTCCCAGAGTATGACAAAATTGGTATCAGAGCATAGATTTTAAGTGTCCTAGGGACTCTATGATCCTTGTCTAGTGGAGTCTTATTTATGGGTGTGTTGTGTACCACACTTCACAAGAAGGAGGCTGTAAAACATTAGGAATGGTTACACTTCTTTTGTATTCTGAGTTCGTGCTATAGAGTTTGACTCTATAAAACTCTTTTCTAATTCGTGTGTTATGCATTTGCAGATCATGCCTCCTAAGTGTACAGCTGCCCAACGAAATTCCCGAGCCCCAAACACTGAGAATCCTCTGCCAGAGGTCCCTACTCAGACAGGGACGAGAGGACAGGGTCGCTTATCCAGGACCACTGGATTCCCACAGGCACCTCCTGGTCAGTCGGCCTCCACCTCATAGGCAGACTTCGGAGGAGCCATTACGATGCTCACCAAGCTAATGGTCTCCAAAAATAGCAACCGAGGTTCCCAAGCTCCTAGCTCTAGCTCCCAAGAGCCCACTACTGCAACTAGGCTCCAAGACTTCTTGAGGATGAACCCGCTAGTCTACACAGGGTCAAACGTTTAGGAGGACCCATAGAAATTCATCGATGAGATGTGCAAGGTATTAAGGGCTATTCATGTAACTAAGGTTGAGGGAGTTGAACTTGCCTCC
The DNA here is from genome assembly GCA_029948455.1 of Solanum rostratum. Classification (NCBI taxonomy): domain Eukaryota; kingdom Viridiplantae; phylum Streptophyta; class Magnoliopsida; order Solanales; family Solanaceae; genus Solanum; species Solanum rostratum. The sequence goes on from CM057053.1 coordinate 54,604,452, forward strand.
TATCAGCTCAAGGATGTGGCGAATGTTTGGTATAACAAATGGGAAGATAGTCAAGGTGAGGATGCTGAGCTTGCTGAGTGGAGAAAGTTTGAGAGTACTTTCCTCGACCATTTCTTTCCCTTAGAGTTGAGGGAGGCAAAGATTAAAGAGTTCGTGAACCTAAAGCAAGAGGGATTGATGGTCAAAGAGTACAACTTTAAGTTTATTAAGTTGTCCAGGTATGCTTGAGAGATGGTCCAGGACATGGAGCAAGGATGAGAAAATTCATGTCTGGGTTGGGTAAATAGGTGAAAAGGGAGTGCAAGCCAGCATTACTAATCCTGAGCATGGATATCTCCAAAATCATGGTATATGCCCAGACAAATAAGGAGAATAAGAAGAAAGACAAAGAAGATCGCTTAAGTAAGAAATCCAGTCCACAGGGCATGAGCCTAGCCTGTAGAAGCAGGAAAAGGGAGATAGATCTTACTTTCAGAAGAGGAATTGGGGGTATACACCGTCATAAGCCAGTGCACCAACTCCAAATATCAAGTATGATCAAAGATCCCAAGGTCAATAAAACTTTAGAGCACAGGGTTTGTAGGCCAGTATGACCCTTGGCTCGAACCCCCTTATGGGAAGTGTGGTAGGATGCATTTAGAGGAATGGAAGAAGGGAGGAAATTGTTGCCACAAGTGTGGGCAGAGAGGTCACTTCCTAAGAGAATGTCCAATTTGAGGTAATAAGGTGCAATTTTCTACTACAATACCACCACCCAAGGGTAACCATAAATGTGCTACACTGGGGAACAAGTGGAGAAATATATCGTCTATATGCAATGGGGAATCAACAGGGCCAAAAGGTTACACCAAATGGCATAACGGGTATGCTTCGAGTCTTTACCTTCGATTGTATGCTTTGCTTGATTTAGGGGCAACAGTGTCCTTTGTGGCATAATATGTGGCTAGAAAATTTGAGAATTCTCCTGAGTGTTTACTTGAGCCTTTCCCTATTTCTACTCTTGTTGGTGAGTCTATCATCGCCAAGAGAGTCTATAAGGATTGAATAGTGTCTATCTACCATAGGGATACTCTCGCTGATTTGGTTGAGTTAAAGATGATTGACTTTGATGCAATCCTTGGTTTGGACTGGCTTCATGCCTGCTGAACTGTCAAATTTCGATTTCCAAATGATCCTATTATAGAATGGAGGGGAGATTCTATCGCACCTAATGGCAATTTTATTTCTTACCTTAGAGCTAGAAAGTTAATATCTAAAGGGTGCATCTACCATCTCGTGTGAGTCAAGTTTGATGATTTTGAGCCTCCTACTCTTGAGTCAGTCCTGATTGTAAGTAAGTTTCGGGAAGTATTTCTTGAGGATCTACCTGGAGTCCCTCCCAATAGGGGGGATCGACTTCGGGATTGATGTTCTTTTCGATACCCAACCTATCTCCACCTTATAGGATAGTCCCCGCTGAGTTGAAAGAGTTGAAAAAGCAGTTGAGAGACTTGTTAGAGAAGGGATTTATTAGGCCGAGTGTTTCTCCTTGGGGTGCTACCATCCTATTCATGTGGAAGAAATACGGGTCTCTCAGAATGTGCATAGGTTATAGCTAACTGAACAAGGCCACGATTAAAAATAAATATCCTCTCCCAAGGATAGATGATAGGTTTGACCAACTTTAGTATGCCTCTTGTTTCTCAAAGATAGACCTCAGATTTAGCTACTATCAGTTGAAAGTGAGGGAATGTGACATTCCAAAGACAGTCTTTAGGATGAGATATGGCCACTTTGAGGTATCAATCTTGTCCTTTGGGTTAACGAATACACTTGTAGCCTTCATGGACTTGATGAATAAAGTGTTCATACCATAACTTGACATGTTTTGTAATTGTGTTCATCAACGACATTTTGGTATATTCAAAAGGTGAGGAGGAGCATATCAATCACCTTAGAGTTGTCCTTCAAAATTTTAAGGACCATGAATTGTATAAAAAGTTCTCGAAATGCGAGTTTTGGTTTAAGTCAGTGGCCTTCCTAAGCCATATTATTTCAGGTGATGTTATTCCAGTAGATGCCCTAAAGATTGAATCGGTTAAGAATTGGCCCATATCGACCTCTCCAACTGATATAAGAAGTTTCTTGGGGTTGGCACGCTACAACCACAGATTTATTGATGGATTTTCTTTCCTATCCGCACCAGTGACCAAATTGAATCAGAAAAAGGTCAAGTTTCAATGGTCTGAGGAATGTGAGAAGAGCTTCCAAGAGTTGAAGACTAAATTGACTACTGCACCTGTTTGGACTTTGGCCGATGGGATGGAGGATTTTGTAATATATTGTGATGCGTCAAGAGTTGGGTTAGGTTATGCATTGATGCAGAGGGGGAAGGTTATAGCCTATGCTTCTAGGCAACTTAAGATTCATGAGAGAAACTATCTGACCGATGATGTTGAGTTGGTGGCGGTGGTGTTTGAACTTAAAATCTGGCGCCACTACTTGTTTGAGTGTATGTGGATGTGTTCACTGACCACACGAGCTTGTAGTATGTCAGTTAAAGAGAGCTCAACTTGTGATAAAGGCAATGGTTGGAGTTGCTCAAGGATTATGACATGAGCTTCCTCTACCACCCAAGTAAAGCTAATATTGTTGTTGATGCTCTTAGAAGGTTGTCAATGGGTAGCATGGACATTGTTGAGGAAGGAAAGAAAGAGTTAGTGAAGGAAGTGCATATATTGGCTCGATTGTGAGTTCAACTCGAGGGGAATAATGAGGAAGGAGTCAATGTTCAGAGTGGGTCTGCATCATCCTTAGTGGTAGAGGTAAAACAAAAGCAAGATAGAGATCCTGTCATACTCCAATTGAAGGAGATTGTCCACAAACAGAAAGTGATTGTCTTCTCCAAAAGGGGAGATGGGGTGTTGAGATACTGGAGTAGGTTATGTGTTCCTGAGTTGATGGTATTCGAGAGAGAATCATGGCTGAAGCTCATATCTCTAGGTATTCGATTCATCCTGGCTCTAACAAGATGTTCAATGACTTGAGGGAGATGTATTGGTGGAGTGGAATGAAGAGGGATATCGCTGAGTTTGTTTCTAAGTGCCTAAATTGTCAGCAAGTCAAAGTTGAGCATCAAAGGCCATGCAGATTGGCACAGAACTTTGAGATTCCTGAATGGAAGTGGAAATGATAACATGGACTTCATTACCGACATACCGAGGTCCTGAAGGTAGCATGATTCAATATGGGTGATTGTGGATAAGATGACTAAATCAGCTCACTTTTTCGCAGTCAAGACGAATAATACTATGGAGGATTATGCCATGTTGTACATCCAAGATATTGTGAGGTTGCATGGAGTTCCCTTGTCCATCATCTTGGACAGAGGAGCTCAATTCACCTCCTAATTTTAGAGATCTTTCCAGAAGGGATTGTGCACAAGGGTATATCTGAGTACAGCCTTTCATCCACAAACAGATGGCCAGGCAGAGCATACAATTCAGACATAAGAAAATAGGTTGAGAGTCTATGTCCTTGACTTCAAAGGGAATTAGAATGACCATCTACCATTTATTGAATTTTCATATAACAATAGTTATCATGCAAATATTCAAATGTCCCTCTTGAGGCCTTGAATGGGAGGAGATGTAGATCACCTATTAGGTGGCTTGAGGTTGGGGAAGCCGAGTTGATTGGACCTGATCTTGTCCCCCAATCGATGGAGAAGGTAAAGATCATCAAAGAGAGGTTGAAGACTGCACAGATCCACCAAAAGTCTTAGACCGATGTGAGTAGAAGAGACTTCGAGTTTGAGGAAAGTGATAGGATATACTTGAAATTTTTACCCATGAAGGGTTTCATGAAGTTTGGAAAGAAGGGGAAATTAAGTCCTTGCTATATTGGCCCCTACCAGATTGTGAGGAGAATTGGCAAGGTTGTATATGAGTTAGAGTTGCCTTCTCAGTTAGACGCAATTCATCCATTGTTCCACATCTCGATGCTAAAGAAGTGCTTGGGAGATCCTGCCCTAATGATCCCCGTTGAGAGCATTGGAGTAAAGAATAGCTTGTCCTATGAGGAGATTCCAGTCCAAGACCTTGATCGTCTAGTTCGCAAGTTTAGAACCAAAGAGATCGCCTCGGTCAACGTCCTATGGAGAAATCAATTCATTGAGGATGCCACATGGGAAGCTAAGGAGGATATGAGAGCCAAGTACCCGCACCTTTTCGTGGCGAATGAGGAAAATATTGAAGGTAATGTTCCTATCCTTGACTTAATTGATGTTTCTATTCTTGAGTTCATGTGTTCATTCTTGAGTCAGAGTAGTGTTTATGAGGAGTCGAGAGTTAGAATTATTGAGTGAGTATTGAGATAATTTCTAAGTCTGTTCGGGCTTTCACAGCCACCTCTACTCATCATTCGAGGACGAATGATCCCAAGGGAGAGATAATGTAATACTCAGAAAAATTACCAAAATACCTCTAGAGGAGAGATGTGTGCATAACGCATCCTCTTATGCTCAGATGGCAAATCCGAGATTGGATTTGCAATCAGCATAAAAAATTGAGCGAGAAAATGGTCTTGGTCGATTTTTAGAGCAACTGGATTGAAAAATAAGTTTTTGATTTGAAAACCAAAGTAGTGTTTGTACATGTCAAGGCCGTGACGCACCGTGGGCACGAACCCTGACTTATATCTTATAGGAGGGTAAAAACCCATTCAAAAAGTTTTTGGAAGAATTTGTATAGGAGCGCCCCCAATCCGCGGCGTGGATTAGGTATTCTGTAGTGTAATTTTTTTTATTTTTTTGTAAGGGGCATTCTAGACTTTTTCCAACCCCTCATAAATGTAAAGAATGATTAATTAAGTCATTTTTAGTCGAAAAAGGGTTTTCTAAACCCCATTCTAAAGCCTCCAAATGCACATAGACTAGATTAGAGATATTGAGAGAAGATGAGAAGAAACGTGGGTTCTTGAGATCAAGGTTGAGTTGTTCTTAAATTCCAAGCATGTAAGGCTACCTAAAGCATTCGATTATGTTCATCCACCCGCCCCTTCATCTTCTTGAGATAAGATTATGAGTATTTATTGCGTATTCTCAATACTGTGAATCTTGAGTCCTAAATTCTTGTACAAGTCTGAGCTTCATTAATATGTTTGATTTAAATTTTGAGTTGCATCATTATTACCATGAAATATGAATGTATTCGAATGCTTAATACACTAACCCTAAACTTAGTATTTCCTTTGCTTACTAAATTGAAATTATGAACCTAACCTTCTAAACCAAGTAAGTTGAACTTGAAAAGTATGTTTCTTGTTTCATATATGCATTTGTTGAATATCTGTGATGTCTTATGTGTTGAGCATGGATGATATGATGTCACCTTGACTGTAATTCGTAAGAGTCTTGCATGATGTGAATTTAGTCATTGTTTTGAGTTCCCATTTAGAGTTATGGAGTTAATTGAGAAAGTTGATGTTGAGTTGATTGAGATAATTTTGAGTTAATGAGCATATTTTAGTTTTGGAAGAAGTATCGAGCACTGAGTTGGGTGAGAGGACTCACCCTAGAACTACATTCCCAGCATAGGATGGTTGCACAGGATACTTTTGGTGGCCCATGTTCCCATCTGAGTAACACTCTCTTAGGATCCGAGAGAGAGAGTTAGAGGTTGACATCCTATTCTTTGGCAAGTTTAGGACGGGCGTGGCAAAGATGTTGGCATCATTGTACATCACCAAACTCAAGGTGGGGTGGAGAGTCATGTCGGATAGAGAATCTTCCAAGCAACACTTAAGTTGAGCATATCATGATTTTCAAACTGAGTTGCATTAAACTAAACACTGAGTCTATTTCCAAAGCATGATTTTCAAAACTTTAAATTTGCATCATGTTACTTGAATTATGAGATGATGAGTTAAGTCTTGAGTCGAGTTGGTTGATTGAGCCTAAGCCTTGTCTATTGCTTGAGCCATTTTGCATACCGTACATTCCACGTACTGACGTCACTTTACGTTGCATCATTTCAAGGTGCAGATATAGGAGATAGAAGACTTCAGCAGGCACACCGTTAAGATTCGTAGTTCCGAGTTCCAAAGATTTGGTGAGCGCTCCTTGCTATTCGGAGGAGCCTTTCTTTATTTTATCAGTTACTTTATTTTCTTTGAGTTAGGTATCCATGGCTTATCATGGTACCATCTAGACATTTAGAGTTGAGGCTTCTTAGACCTTGAGTAGAGTATTGTTGAGTACTTCTTTTGCTAAACTTGATCTAATCTTTTGAGACTATTTTATGATATTTTTATCTTTCCTTCAATGTTTTTACATGAGTATTCTTCTGTAGTTGAGTAAGGATATGATGATGAGACCAAGTTGTTTGCTCAGAGGCTAGTAATAGTCTTTGGGTGTCGGCAACGCCTAGGGTACCCTTCAAGGCATGACATGAAGCTCACTTCCGAAAAAACATTAGCCCTCATGAATGTGTTACATGTTCCTACAATGTAAGCAAATCTTATTTTTGTAGCTTTGCTAAATAAGGCTGGAACCGAAGTGTTATTTGAATCTGAAAAGATTATCATGGAAAAAAATAATATGTTTGTGGGTAAAGGCTATTGTAACGTGGACTCTTTATACTCAATGTTTTTATTAACAATGCATCAACTTCTTCTTATATGATTGAATATATTCCCTTATTTCATGCTAGATTAGAACATGTTAATATCTCATATTTAAAGAAAATGCAGATTGTTAGTTTAATATCTTATTTAGACTCACATTATTTTGATACATGTGAATATGTGTTGAAGCTAAAATTACTAATGTCACACCCCAAAGAGAGGGGAGGCGCAATTGGCACTCAATACCGTTATTGGTCGGTAAGCCACTAAACAGGCTAGTTAACGAAACTAGGGGCCAGAAGAAAATGGGGCATCATCATGTTTAGAAAAAACTAAACCGCGACCGTTTAGGTCATGACCTAGTCAATAGCAAATCAGGTACATCAAGATAAGTAAACCAGAATGATAAAGTACTAGCAAGCCGACAAGGCTGCCACCAAAGTGGTACAGGTGCACACCATATGTACATGCCAATCTTATGACTGGAGACTGAAAGACACAAAAGTACCAACCTACAATAACATGTCCACAATAGCCTCTATGAGAATCACTAACACTACCGGGAAAGGGCCCCGGCTATACCCAATTATACAACAAAAAGTAAACATCTTGTGAAAGCTCCAGGAAGAAGTGGAGCTTACTAACTCATAGTTGAATGGGGCTCCTAGTGGAGGGGTAAATCAAAACTCCTACCTGAACCTACACGCACGAAATAAAATACGTCCCCAGGCAAAAGGACGTCAGTACGAATAAACATGTATTGGTATGTAAGGCAGGAAGTAAAATCATAGATAACCGTAGTAAAAAGGTTAATAGAAATACCACCTGTAACCAAAACCCAAGTAGCTTTATAGGCAAATAAGCAACTTCCTAGTGATCAAATATGCATGGTATGCTCGAGTATCGCATGTCGGGAATACATATATATAGATGCAAATGCATGACATACCCAACCAAATGCTAGCAATGGTCGTCCTTTCTGGTAGCTAACCGGCATCATATCTGCGAACCATATACATATATATATATATATATATTTGGGCAAATAGGCCCCATACCTTCTATTATAGCTCGAGGTCCATGCATAACATTCAATGTATGACATGAATGTTGAATGCACAAAGTAGGCCATAGCAAGAACTTAGCAAATCTTGGCTCATTGGTGCACTTATTCTCATAGCAACATAATTATTTTCATTTAGCCAATCTTGGCTCATTGGTACACTTCATAACATCATAATCGTCATCATAGCATATACACATGACTAGTAGGATCTTTTCTATCTTTTTAACAAGTTTGGGAACTTAACCCAACATTTAGAGTGAAGCTTTAACTTTGAAAATGTTCATAAAGGTGCTTTACATAATGCTTATACTTGATCCTATGTCAATAAGTAAAGGAAGTATTTAAACAGGATCAAGTGCCTTAATCGTTTAAATAGGAGCATTTCACCGGAGATGATGATCTAAAATATGATGATGGTTGGCCATTTGTTGCGACACTTGATATTATTCCTTGGGTGCATATGATCTGTATGAGTTTCATGTCTTAGTATCTCTGTTGTGGTGCTATTTATATGTCTACATGCATCATTGAGTTGCACTGTTGATCTATATCTATTTTGTGTGGCTTGTGACATCCTTTGACCCGGGTAGGAGGCAAGGGCATTATGATTCACGATGGTACCATCCCCCCCCCCATTGACCCGGCCAGGAGGCAGGGTGAGATTCATACTTCATATATCTTGACTATGAACAGGTGGCAAGGACTTGGCATCATATTACTACTTGAGCATGGGCAGGTGGCAAGATTTTAGCATACTAATATTACTTGACCACGGGCAGGTGGCAAGACTGTAATACCCTTGGTATTTGGCATGTTTAGTTGTGCATTTTATTTCTTATTGTGGTTATGTGACATTACGGATTCTTGAGGACATTTTAGCTCATTACTATGACATATGTATTATCATTTTGTGCTAACCTTTTTGGATGCAGGTATAGGGTTCTTCGTTATTATATGTTTAATTCGATTTGTCTTACCCAGTCGGTTGAACCTGCTGGGTACATTTAGGTGTATTCACCTCTACTTTGTTTCTTCCCTAGAGATCATGCACAGGGTACAGGATAGGGTAGTTAATCTTTTCATCCAAGTGCTATCATTACCATCCAGATCTTAGTGGTGAGGCTCCGACTCCGAGTCGTCGTAGATCTTTGGATCCTCTTTTATTTATTTTCGCTCAGACTATGTATCAGATAGTATGAGCCAGTATTGTACTTGTTTTTGAGACAATTATATTTAACCTTTCGTACCATTTTAGATACTCTTGTACTCATGAATCCAGGTTTCGGGCGATTTCCTATATTTTTTGAGTTTGTTTCCGCTTTATTTATCTTTCTTTAGTTGCGATCTATTTTAAGTCGTGACAGTCCCATACAGTATGAGATTTCTAAAATTTATACTTATATTAAAACTCAATATTTATTTAGACTAATATATTTTGAATTTGATATAATTTGAATCATTTTATAAAATTTATATTTTAATAATTTTTATATTATTATAAGTAGCAACAATAAACAACTTAGAATTTTTTAAAATATATAAAAAAAAATCAATATCACATCAATCGAAATAAAAAAAATATATCACAAACTTTTATAACTAGTAATTTAATAATTCCATAGCCAACTAAATATATCAACCAATATAAACTAGAGCAAATTTAATCATCAAGATGACTTTTCCAATGGATTCTAATAACTGGATAGTTGTTGCTAGTTGTCGAACCACTGTAATGATATAAATTCCCTGGATGAAAAGGAAAATGTCAAAAATATCCTTAAACTAAATGTAATGAACAAAAATGCCCTTGTAATTGATACTTTGGTCCAAAGATGTTCTTATTGTTGCCAAATGGGTCAGAAATGTCATTCTCTCATATATATATATATATATATATATATATATATATATATATATATATTGTCTCTTTAAACATATTTCTAATGAAAATATTATTTTTAAAGAATCTTTTGCTTGTTTTATTTTTTTTATAAATCAAATTAACTAATAAAAGTGTGAGAAAATAGTTTTTTTCTTAATATCATTTTATTAATTAAGGAGATAAGTATCAAAAACACACCTAAACTATATCCTTTTTTTGAGTTTCATACCTAAACTATTGGGAGTGTGAGTTTATACATAAACTATCACTTATTAGTTTGAGAAACACATTTTAGTGGTATGTGTAATATACTCCCTCTTTTATTAGAGAAAAAATTGCCACATGGCATGTCAGATTGACAAAAATTAAATAAAACATTAATATTAGTTAAAAGTAAAAGATTAAGTTATAAATACTCTTTCAAAAAAACATTATTTTTAAAAAAGTAAAATTTAAAATATTTTTCTCACCTACTCCACTACCCACACCCTTGCGTACCCCCACCCACCCCGTACAATGTTCGCCTTTTATTTTTTTAATCTCTTTTTATAAAATATTTTAAAAAGTTCAAACTTCAGCCCCTACTCTACTCCTACCTAATAAATTAATTTTTTTAAATAAATAAAATTCTATCCCACCTGCATCTAATCCTCCGCTCCTGATTTATTTTTATCTTTTTTAATCTTTTTTTATTTTTTTCCTAGATATGTACACATATTTTTAGAAAAATATTTTTTTAATTGTTTATCGAATGTAACAGAAATAAAAAATTTATTTAAAAAAAATCTTAAGAGGGAGGATTAAGTTGGTAACGCAGAATTATTTTTTCTAAAAAAATTAAAATAATATTTGGATTATTATTTTAAGAGGGAGATGAAGTAAGAATTTTTGTAAAAATTTACAATTTTCGTTCGGGGGTGGGGGGTGGTATACGGTGAGAGGAAGTGGTGGGTGAGGTAAGAAGAATATTTATATTTTATTTTTTTATTTAACAATATACTTTGATATTTAATTTTAACTAATACTATAATTTATTTGTTTTTTGGCAAGGTGGAATATTTTGTCCATATTGAGTGTGATGTAACATTTTTTAAAAAAAAAGAGAGAGAATGTAGTACACACATCATGGTGAGAGTGGAATAAAAGATAGAAGTGTGTTTCTCAAATTAATAAGTGATAGTTTAGGAATGTAACTCACACTTCCAATAGTTTAGTTATGAAACTAAAAAAAAGGTGATAGTTCAGGTGTGTTTTGTCACTTATCTCTTAAAAAATAAAACATTGTGCTCCTGTAACAAATAATATATGTCATAAATATAAAATCATAGTAAACCCAACATTAATTTTTATTTAGATAATGATAAAAATAATTATTATGATAAAGCAAAAACAATTATTTTTTAAAAAAATCTCAAATTAAAGTAGGATAAATATTTACTAATTAAGAAAATAACATAGAAAAATAATGTGTTGAAAAATAAAATAAATAATAAATTTATTTGAAAAGGAATATTGTTGGCCTATTAAATAAGTATAATGATATTTTTGGACTAAAATATCAATGCTAAAAATATTTTTATATCAAATTATAAATAAATTTTATTCATTTCGGATATTTATGACTTTTTTCCAGATTAAAAAACTATATAAGGGTCAAGGATAGTGTTTAATATTGGTTGAGATATAATGAGACATGAAGATATGGCACCCACGTGGGCAGTGGTGTCCCATGAAAACGATGTTCCACGTGTTAGATTTTTGGACATTTATGCTCAAGATCCAAAGCTCAGTCCACTTAATTGGGCCCCTTATCTGCATTTTTCCCCTGGAAAACGACTCTTTCGGCCCCAGGCCCATTACACCGTACATTTCCTGCCACGTTAACACGCCCTGTCGCTATCAATGGGCTTCAGAGATTCCGTGGTCTGCGCTTCTCTGCTTGCACGACCATTTCTTTTTTCTTAACCCACACTCCATTTGGCAAACTTACATTTGTCGGCTTTTTTTCTACTTCAATGGGGTGATGGATTAATATTTTTAAATGACTTTTTAGTATCCTCTAGTTTTTTATTTGGTTATAAAATTAGGAGTGATCTATTCAAAATTAATAATTAAATGGGAATGAGAAACTCTTGTCTCTTAATGAAATAAATTTATTTTAAAATAAAATAGTTAAAATCTTGAACGACTCAATCACTAAAATAATGAAATAATAAAATTATACTCCTTTGATTCTCATTTATAAGTCGTTCTTATTAAAAATAGATGATCCTTAATGTATGCCATTTTACAAAATCAATACATAAATTACTTTATTCTTCCTATTATATCCTTAATAGTAATTAATTTTAAAAATATATATTTGACTAACTAAAAAACTAAAGAAATAATTAATGTTGAAAGTCGAACTAATAGATATCCCTTTATATCCTTTTTATATCTTACTTTTCACATTCTTTATAATTATGAAGAACGTGTATTTGTATAAACAAATAATTTATTTTTAGAAATTATGTAATGCATATTTTTTTAATATAACAAATTAAATATTCTTTATGTCCCATGTTAACTTAATTTATGAGAAAATGTACACACATATATTAAAAAAATATTTAAAGATATAACTTAAATCATGTTTTCCACTATATATTATTCTTGTTGAAATCATAAATGTAGCTTTGTAAGCAATGTAATCCTAAAAAAATATAAAACTTCAATAAATGAAAGGGTAAATATGGAAAAAGTTCAGTTCAATTATTTTGAACAATGAGAAAAGCTCTCAAAACTAAAATTAATATGACAAAGGGAGTATTCACTAAAAAATTAATACGAGGATAATAAATTCAATCATAACTTGACTTCAAATCAAATTGCTTTTATTGAAAGTTTCTTTTATTTATAGATTAAACACCTCAAATTAATGTTAAAAAAATATTATAATCTGTTGTAGTTATTTTTTCTTATTGAGGTTTGATAAGTTCTTTGAATTAATGAAAAAGAAACCTATATAAAGCGACATTTTCATGCAGTAGGCTCTTGAAGTTGGGAAGGAGCTATAATTTAACAACATTGTTAGATCTTATAGTCAGGGCAAAAAAAATTTCCTAAATTTTGTGTTCATGTGAAGAAAATCATTACATATGTATAAATATTTAACTGAAAATTCAGTAACTAACTAAAATGAGCTATGAATACAATGACAAATTTAAAACATGTAGAACTTTATATCCCGATTTTACCTCTACTTGTAGGTCTTGCATGCCTTCTACAACAATTGCATCCACAAAAATTTGCATCGGCACTAAACCTTGATGTAAAGTACACAAATGGAGTAGCTACAAGGATTTACTGTTGTGACTAAGGACACAAATTTTGGTTATCGACAATGACTTGTCGAAAATATAAATTTGATGTCTACTTCAAATTTCAAGTATCAAAACAAGTTAATATTATTTTAATATCATTAATATCAACTTATTAAATTTAACTCAACAGTATTTCGATTATATCAATTTTTTGAATTCTTGAGCGAAGTTTTATTAGTCTAACTCTATATTATTAATATATGTTTTCATTAAAAAATTGCTTTGTTTTTATCTTTATTACTTCATAAGATCTACATATATCCTATTACTTTCGGACCTCACATTTTAGATTATACTGAATATGTTATTATTATTTAATTTATAAATGTCAACTAAGAAAAAAAATGAAGATCTCCCTATGACTACTTTAGGCTCCAATATTGTTGAGACGGCCTCGAAAATAAATATAATCTACCTCGGAAGTAATTATCAAATCATAAATATAACCTACCATGGTCTTCGACTTGTCTCTTAATCATTGGTAACAATATGAAATTTTAATTCCTTTCAAGAACATATGGCTATAAGCTAGTGTTTGGTAAGGTTCCAGAGCTTTAATGTTTAATTAACTTACTTAAAATACTTTAAAGAAGTCTTGGTTCTTAATGGACTTGGAATATATGTATAGTTAATTTCATTTGTTCCATCAAGGCTACGTGCTCGAAGTGACAGAATCTTTTTATAAAGAACAATTATAGTAGTTTATATGTGTTGAGTATGAATTGCCATGTTTAAAGTCCACAATAGTGGAGATATACAATTTTCAAGGCTTTGGTAATCCACATTAATGGCTACTATTGTCATATATATGTATATATGCCTCAACATTTCATTTCTGTTGCTACAGATTAATGAAAAGTAAAATACACTGCAATATATTATCCTCTCTTCTCCTCAGTTTTAAGCTTTTGATCCTCCTTACATTTATTCTAGTTAATCCTAGATTTATTTTATAACACATTATCAGCACGAAGCTTCGCCCATTTCAAGCTATTGTAAACAGGTAAAAGGGGTAAGAATTCATTTTATCAAAATGTCTAACATTTCAAAAGTTGAATTTACTGTACTTAATATTTCTAGATCTAATTATTCATCATGGGTACTAGATGTTGAACTGTATTTAGAATCAATGGGTCTGGCAGACACCATTAAAGATGACAATAAGGCATCCAGTCAAAATCGTGTCAAGGCTTTAATTTTTCTCCACCATCTTGACGAGGGACTAAAATTACAATATTTGACAATAAAAGATCCCCTGAAATTGAGGAAGAATCTAAAAGATAGATACGACCACCTGAAGTTGGTCGTCCTTCCATAAGCGCGTCATGATTGGTTAAATCTAAGATTATTAGATTTTAAAAATATAACTGAGTATAATTCAACAATGTTTAGAATTATATCACAGTTAAATTTATGCGGAGAAGAAATAACTGAAGCTGACAAGCTTGAAAAAACATACTCCACATTTCCACCCGCGAATATGCTCCTGAGCAGCAATATCGCAGTACGAGTTTTACAAAATATTCTGAATTACTTTCACTCCTTCTTATTGCTGAAAGGCATAATGAATTATTAATGAAAAATCATGATAGTCGGCCCGTTGGTTCTTCGCCAAATGAAAAATCATGATAGTCGGCCCATTGGTTCTTCGCCACTCCCTGTAGTGAATCAGGCGAATTATAACCAACGAGAAAGAAATTATGGCCCCAGAAGTGGTCATGGCCGTGGCCGAGGTCAAAGAAGAAATCATGATAGTCATCTCGCACCGAGGCACGACCAGCAATATAAAAAGAAGGAAGAAAAGCCAGAAGCTTTTCCAAAGAAAAATTTAAAAAGTATATGTCACAGATGTGGAGGCAAAGGGCACTGGTCAAGGACATGCTGGTCATCTAAACGCCTTGTTCAGCTATATCAGACATCATTAAAAAGAGCCAAAAATTCAGAGATAAATTTTTTGTCTGAAGATAATATAGAACATATGTATTTGAATGTAGCAGACTACTTAAAATTTCCCAGAAGGAAATTTAAATATTAATGAAAATGTGAACGATGATGAGCATGATAATATATAAAATAATTTTCTTTATTTATATGTGCGCTTATGTTTTTATATCCCATGAAAATGAAAAAATAAATAAATAAATAATAACACGTTATACTTATTATTATATATTTAACTTATCCAAGACTTTTCATTAAATACACATGAGATCCAAATAAATATTTACTTTATTATTTCTCTCTTTGAAGAATGGATATGCCTCAAATTTTGTTTGGATCAATAATCAATCACGAAGATATTTGTGTTATTGACAGTGGAACGACTCATGCAATTTTTAAAGACGAGAAATATTTTTCTTCTTTACTTAAAAGAAAGGCAAATGTTACTACAATATCTGGTAATGCAAAAATAATTGAAGGCTCCGGAAGAGCTACTATATTTCTGCCTAAGGGGACAAAAATCGTTATAGAAGATGCATTGTTCTCTTCTAAATCCCCAAGAAATTTGCTAAGTTTTAAAGATATCCGCAGAAATGGATATCATGTTGAGACACTAAATGAAATGAATATTGAATACCTTGGTATAACCAAGAGTGTCTCAGGCCAGAAATATATTTTAGAAAAATTACTAACTTTATCGTCTGGCCTATATTTTGCAGAAATTAGTGCAATTGAAGCACATTCGATCGTAAACCAGAAGTTTACTGATCCAAAAACTTTTGTGCTATGGCATGATCGAGTAGGTCATCCTGGATCAATAATGATGAGACGAATTCTTGAAAATTCAATCGGTCATCTATTAAAGAACCTGAAGATTCTTATGAATGACGAATTTTCATGTGTTGCTTGTCATTAAGGCAAATTAATTGCCAGACCATCGACCTTGAAGGTTGGCATTGAATCCCCAAAATTTTTGGAACGTATACATGGGGACATATGTGGACCTATTCACCCACCTAGTGGAGTGTTTAGATATTTTATGGTCCTAATAGATGCATCACCAAGATGGTCTCACGTGTGCATTTTATCATCCCGCAACCTGGCGTTTGCGAGGCTACTGGCACAAATAATAAGATTAAGGGCGCAATTCCCAGATTATCCAATTAAATCCATTCGTCTAGATAATGCTGGAGAATTTACATCCCAAGCTTTTGATGATTATTGCATATTAATTGGGATAAAAATTGAACATCCGGTAGCTCATGTTCATACTCAAAATGACCTTGCAGAGTCATTTATGAACATCCGGTAGCTCATGTTCATACTCAAAATGACCTTGCAGAGTCATTTATTAAGCGCTTGCAATTGATAGCTAGACCACTGCTCATGAAATCAAGATTACCCATTGACGTGTGGGGTCATGCTATCTTACATGCAACAGCACTTGTACGCCTCAAACCGACTAATTATCATAAATATTCTCCATCATAATTAGTATTTGGTCATGAACCAAATATAGCTCATCTACGAATTTTTGGTTGTGCGGTATACGTGCCTGTAGCACCACCGCAACGCACTAAGATGGGCCCTCAACGAAGGTTAGGTATATATGTTGGGTTCGATTCACCCTCCATAATTCGCTACCTCGAACCGTTGACAGGAGATTTATTTACTGCCAGATTTGCAGATTGTCGGTTTGATGAAACAATTTTTCCGCAATTAGGGGGAGAGAAAAAGGAACCCCAAAGAGAAATTCGAGAAATTGCATGGAAAGTTTCATCACTATCTCATTTTGATCCACGAACATGCACATGTGAACAGGAGGTCAGAAGATCATCCATTTGCAGCAATAGCAAATCAAATGCCAGATGCATTTACTGATTTGAAACGGATAACTAAGTCACATATCCCTGCAGTGAATGTGCCTATCCGGATCGAAGTCCCAAAGGGACCAACTGCTTCTGAATCCCAAACACGCCTGAATCGTGGTAGACCAGTGGGTTCAAAGGATAAAAATCCTAGAAAGAGAAGAATAAGGAATAAAAATGATACTACAAAAGGACTTCCTGAAGAAAATCCAGACTTGAGAAATCCTGATATTCCTGAAGAAATCAGTAAACCCGAGACCCAAGTGAATAAAGAACTTCCAATAAGTTCTATTGGTGATGAGATAAGTTTAGATCGATCAAAAATTACAGTGGATAATATTTTTGCATATAATGTTGCACTTAGCCTCATGCAAGATAGTGAAAGTCTTGAGCCTAAATCAGTCGAAGAATGTCGACATAGAGATGATTGGCCAAAATGGAAAGAAGCTATTCAATCTGAATTGAATTCACTCTCTAATTGTGAGGTATTTGGACTCGTAGTCCAAACCCTTGATGGTGTAAGACCAGTTGGCTATAAATGGGTTTTTGTGCGAAAGTGAAACGAGAGAAATGATATTGTAAGATACAAGGCACGCCTTGTTGCACCAAGGATTCTCTCAGAAGCCCGGTGTCAACTATGAGGAAACATATTCTCCTATTATGGATGGAATAACCTTTCGATACCTGATCGGTTTAGCTGTACATGAAAATCTTAAATATATCTAATGGATGTAGTTACAGCTTACCTCTATGGTTCACTTGATAGTGAAATTTACATGAAAATCCCAGAAGGATTCAAATTGCCCGAAGCATGTACTAAGTCTCGGGAAATGTTCTCAGTCAAGTTACAAGAATCATTATATGGTCTGAAACAATCAGGGCGTATGTGGTATAATCGCCTTAGTGAGTACTTGATAAATAAAGGATATATAAATAATATCATTTGTCCATGTGTTTTCATTAAGAAAACAGGATCGGAGTTTGTAATACTCGTTGTTTATGTTGATGATATAAATCTCATTGGAACTCCTGAAGAGGTCCAAAAGGCAATTGAATATTTAAAGAAAGATTTTAGATGAAAGATCTTGGAAAGACAAAACTTTGTCTGGGCCTATAAATTGAACATTTAGCAGCCGAGATCTTTGTTCATCAATCTGCCTATACTGAGAAAATCTTAAAGCGATTCTATATGGACAAAGCACATCCGTTAAGTACTCTAATGGTTGTTAGATCACTTGAAGTGAATAAAGATCCATTCCGTCCCTCAGAAGAGGATAAAGAACTTCTTAGTCCAGAAGTACCATACCTCAGTGCCATTGGTGCACTCATGTATCTTGCTAACTCAACCAGACCTGATATAACATTTTCTGTTAACCTGCTAGCAAGGTATAGTTCTTCCCCAACGCGAAGGCTCTGGAATGATATCAAGCATATTTTGCGATACCTGAAAGGTACAATTGATATGAGATTGTTTTATACTAACAAAGACTGTGCAGACCTTGTTGGTTACGCAGATGCAGGTTATTCATCAGATCCATATAAAGCCCGATCTCAAACCGGCTACCTCTTTGCATATGGAGGAACTGCTATATCATGGCGATCTACAAAGCAGTCAGTTGTTGCTACTTCTTCAAATCATGTTGAAATAATTGCAATTCATGAAGCAAGTAGAGAATGTGTGTGGTTGAGATCAATGATACATTTCATGGAAGGAAAATGTGGACTGAAAAATAATGTCATAGTACCTACAGTCATATTTAAAGATAATCCGCGTGCATAGCTCAATTAAATGATGGCTTCATAAAAGGAGACAGAACGAAACACATTTCACCAGAATTATTCTTCACACATGATCTTCAGAAGAAAGGTGATATTGATGTACAACAAATTCGTTCGAGTGATAATCTTGTAGATTTATTCACTAAGGAATTGCCAACGTCAACATTTGAAAAGCTAAGATATAAGATTGGAATGCACAGTCTCCAAAGTATCAAATGAAGTCTTCATCAGGGGGAGTAAAATACGCGTTGTACTCTTTTTTCCTTAATCAAGGTTTTATCCCACTGAGTTTTCCTGGTAAGGTTTTTTACTGAGTTTTCCTGGTAAGGTTTTTTACGAGGCAGCTAATGATGCGTATTAAGATCACCTAGAACTTTCCTTTACATGGACAATTCAGGGGGAGTGTTGAGTATAAATTGCCATGTTTAAAGTCCATAATAGTGGAGATATACAATTTCCAAGGCTTTGGTAGTCCACATTAGTGGCTACCATTGCCATATATATATATATGCCTCAACATTCCATTTCTATTGCTACAGATTAATGAAAAGAAAAATACACTGCAATATATTATCCTCTCTTCTCCTCAATTTTAAGCTTTTGATCCTCCTTATATTTATTCTAGTTAATCCTAGATTTATTTTATTACAACATGAAAGTTTTAGCTACTAAAATATATGCTTATAAATGGACAATAGAAGTCTAGACCAATGCATCAGCAAGATTTTCATGTTTTAAAAATAAGGGAAACAATCCTTGATTCCCTTAAAAAAAATTAAAATGATGGGGTGTGTCTCAACGTCAAATTTTACAAAATTAAATAAAAGCCAAATTGTCAACATTTTTTTCCCCTAAAGCTAGGTAAAAATTTGCATTAACTAAAATTTGATTGAAAATTGAAGGCCAAAGACGGACGACACCCTCAATTTTTTTTACCTAAAATCTACTAAGAATGGATGGTTACGTCAACAACGGTTTCATGTGGGTCAAATTTAGTAAACACACAATGTTGGTTTTAATTGAGGGATTAATTAAGTTCAACTTGCCTAGTTTATATTTAAAAATCTGGTGAATTAAATCTTTTTAAAAAACTAACGGTTGGTGTCGATTTATATTATGAATATTATTTATTTCAATCATTAAGAATATTTTATATTAATAAATTATTTTTCATTTAGATCATTAAACTAACACTATCTCTGGGTTTGTTTTCGTATTGATACACAAATTGATGAAAAATCTTCGATTTTCTGAGTTTTTGCAAAAATTCACAAATTAATTGACATAATCCATCGTTCTTCAAGAAAATCAAAAGAAGAAATTTGCATTTTAAGCAATCGATTATTTGCCATACATGAAATAGTTGATAGAAATACCTACAAAGAAGAGTAATGTTTCAATCATATAAAACCTATGCAATATCGGTTGGGTATTACAAACTCATTCCACAAAAAAAGAAAAGTATCAATATATAAGTGTTCACCCAATTCTATTACTATAAGGCTTTTCGGGATGTACCAAAAAATAAATTCGTGAGGGCTTGATCTAAAGCGGACAATATCATACTAATAGGGAGTTAGGGTGGCAGTACGTGCAGTCCTAACGAGTTCAGTTCTAGATGCAACATATTTGATAGTAATGAAGATTTTGTTGGAGAAACTTTTTCAGAGTGGTTCTCTATGGCGAGACATGAAATTTGTAGAGGAGATTCAACCTAATGAAAATTGTGCGAAGAAGATGGAGTAAATTTATTGTCTGAAATTCAAGCCAAGGGAGAAATTTGTTGAGTTTTTGTCCTGAGTTTCTTACCATGATTGGAGTTTTCCTTTTAGGAAAAGGAAAATAAAATTTCTCCATAGAAAAAGGTTTATGACTCTATAAATAGAGGTGGATTCCTTCTAACTTGGTAGCATTTACAATCTAGCCATGAGGGCTTGAGAGTTTCTTACCATAACTTGGGTTTTCTATATTTTATCCATCTGTTTGTAATTTTTTATTTTTATTTTCTTGAGTTAAAATTCAAATTGTGGTTATAAAAAAAATAAATAATAATATATTAAAATTATTGAGATTGAGCAGGTCAAATTGGCTGGGTCAATGACCCAATCCAAATTTTAGCCCATTTGAGCACAAAGTAAGTTCAAGCGGTTATAACCTAACCCGATTTATATTTTAACTAATTTTAACATTCTCAATTTCAACGCAATCCGCTCGTTTGCCACCTCTATTATTACAATAACTTATTTACTTGTTCGAATGTTAACAAAATGTTTTGAATTTATTGCAACAATGTCTTTAGTTATTGCAATGATGTGCTTACATGTGGCAAAAAAAGGTTGACTAATTCCCTATCGAGAAAAATAATGTAGATGAACTTCGTGAATTTGATAATACTTCTGATCTACTTTAAAAAGCTGAAGATAATCTAGAGTTCAAAACAAACTTACAAGGCTTCATAAAAATTAAAATAACCATTGATACTGATAAACCAAATCTACTTCAAAAAATTAAACTTTTTGAGAACATTTGTAAAGGGTATTATATACTCCTCAATTTTACGATTTCGAGTTGATATACCTCTCATTACAAAATGGCTCACATATATTCTTATCGTTACAAAAGTTCTTCTTGTAAATTTTTTTATTTATTTTAAAAATTTAATGTAGGAGTATATTTAATATTGCTCTCACATTTTTTTTTTTTTACTTTCTTTGATTCAATAACCAACTTATATTTTTAAATTTTTGAAATTATCAGTATTATTTCATTTCATCTCCAATAGCAGGACTAGTTTGTGTTTGAGCTAAAGAAAGGGTGAATGAGAACATTTTGGAAGAATCAAAGATCATATTATTGCAGCAACAGCCTTTATATCTCAGTAATTGTTTAAGTGAAAAGTGAATAATGGGAGAACCAAGATTGATCCTCCATTTGGAAACCTAGATTGCAAGAATTAACTGGTAAATCTTCATGATGATGTTCTTCAAGTTTTGGGAAGCATAGTGGAGGAAGAAGGGTCCTGCTATCATCTTCTTGAGAAAAATCAGAGGCTTCTGTCTCAAATACATGTGAAGAATCAGCAGGCTCTAAAAAAGATGTGTAATCCCCATCAGTAAAATGTGGGCTGTCTGAATCAAGAATATCACTTTTTGCATCTTCTTGTTTGCACACCAAATTTGAAGTAATCCCAATAGGATTCTCACCTTCTGCTGCATCAACTGGACTAATGCCTTTTGAATTTTCCTTTCCATTCACTCTGGTGATCAACTTCTCCTTAAGTAAATGGACCTATTGAACACAAAGGGTGAAGAAAGACAGATCAGATTTTGTATACTTCTAATATTTTAATTTTGTTTTTCTTATTTATTTTTTTAAATCTATTTTTTTAAGAAAATACATTTCTTCTTTTTTCTAACTTCTCAACGTGTTCAAGACAGAAAATTTAAGGATATTGTGACACATATTATATATCTTTATTTTAAAATTATAAGATTCAGCAAGCATAGTTTTTAAAAATTTTATGTCAAAAATTAGATTAGACAAACGAATTAAATTGAAGTAAGTAAAATTTCTTTAAATCTATTTGTAACTTTTTCTCTTTAATTTTAATTTTTCGGCACGTATAAAGTCGACATTTTCAATATTAATTTAAGATGGAAAGAGTCAAAAAGCTTCTTTATTTGTTTAAATATCATATTAAGTAAAAATCAAAATTAGGATATCATTTTGACTCAGGTTCTCAACATTTTCAAGTAAATTAACATTGAAATATGCTAATATTCTGATAATGTTTTGAGTGGTTTCTCGACTAAAGTACCTCTTTTCTCAAACTTTCATTCTCTTTGAAGAGACAATCATATTGAGTCTTGAGTTTATGAAAGGCAGCTTTGAGGACATCATAATTCTTCTCAAGTTGCTTTGTTTTGTACCTAGCTCGTCGGTTTTGAAACCAAATAGCAACTTGCCTAGGCTGCAATCCAATTTCTTTAGCTAATTGGACTTTCCTCTCAGGTTCAAGCTTGTTTTCTACTTCAAAACTTTTCTCAAGAAACTCAACTTGTTTTGGTAATAATCGTCTCTTCTTTTCAGTTTGGTGAAAACACATATCATAATTATCCTCGTTGCTGCTGTTCTCTTCTTTGTCAAGTTGGGGTATAATAGACCTCTTTTTACCCTTTTGTCCTCGGCTTTGGTTGAAATTAACCATGGATGCAGGGCCTGAAACAGAGCAATAACTTCACTTCAATTTCTCAAATACACGATGAGAACCATATTGTGTCCAAAGATTGGGTTAGGGCAAACGAGGCGGAAATTACAAGGTGAAGATTAAACACTCGTTAACCAGATGAAAATTCAGATAGTAAATATTTTCTGTGACCTTAAGATATAATCTATGAATCTTATCGATGGTGGGAAAGGAATTTATTTAAACAATAATCCTGGGTTCAACATTTATATAAATAAAGTTTATCATTTTTTGCCCGAAGAGATTTGAGATTATCCCTAGCCCCATGCCTCACCATCCAATAGAAAGTTAAAATCAAGAAGTGCAAGTTTAAAAGAAATGCAGAATATTACCATGAAAGATTGGGGAAGAGTTGGAGACCCAATTAGGAGGAAGAACTTCATTTGGAAGTAGAAATCCATTGTTGGAAATCATATTAGAACCTTCATAAACACCTGCTACCTCCATAGCTTCAGAGGAGAATCAACACTTGAAAATTTGAGCTATTTAATTAAGTTACAAAGTTTGTCAATTGTGACTAACAAGATTGTGCTGAGTACTATAAATGAGGATCACAGTAAATATTCAGAAAAAGAAGCAGAGAAGAAAGATGAAAATTCAACATAGAGAAATAAACAAGCTCCCAATAGAGAAAAAGAGAGGAACTGCAAAGGCCATTTTGGAAGAGCTAGAAAGGGGTTTTTAACTTATAACAAGCTCCCGATAGCAGTGACAATAGGAGCTTTTTGTGAATTTCCTATTAAGCCCCTGCGCTTGAAAATTTACTCGATTTACCATTTCGATGTAAAAAATAAAATGTAGAGTATGTGAACCTTTGCATCAAATCAAAGAATGTTATTACCATCAAAAGATGTGGTGCAGTGACTTGTTCCTTTTTAATCACAGATTTGACTTTTAAGAATAAAATATTTTTTGATAGGAAGTACTTTTTCCAATCTTATGCGGCACGAGAGTGAAAAAAATAAAAAAATATCTCTTGATTGGACAAACATATACAGGAAATTACCCAATTTATAGATCAAGTCAAATAGCTTGTTTCAATCACATTTATGATTTACTGGGAGGATCCTATGCCAGTATCAAATATGTTTTTTTTCACGCTGAAAATTTATTATAGTTATGTGACTATCGCCACAACTACGTTCCCTTCTAAAGGGTTTTTATAATACTATTAGGGGGCGTTTGGTAGGATGTATTAGCACAAAATAATCCATGTATTAAGTATAGTATTAGTTAGTGCTATGTTTGGTGGGATTTTTGGGCCATGTATAACTAATCCATGGTATTAGTTAATACCACATACATGGTATTAGCTAATACCTTCCATTTGGTGGTATTAGCTAATACCTTGGATTAATACCATGGGATTAACTACACAAAGACAAAAATATCCCTCAAATTCTTTTACATATTTTTGTTTTCTTGATTTTATATCTTATATTTGTAGTTTTGTACTAGTAAATTTATTTAAATAAATTAGCTTACAAATTTTATTTATTTGAGGGTTCATATTTTCATAATATAAAAATAAATAAATTTACCATGTCAAATTTAAAAATTTTATTTATTTGTTTCATAATTACATAATACACAAAAAAATATTTTGATATGTCAATTTTTTTTTATAACTAATTTTAGTTGAGTGATCTTATTGATACAATATAAAGTCCAATGATGTTATATATATTCTCAAAGTTGAGTGACCTTGTAAGATATAAACACTATATTAAAATTACAACTTTTTATGTGTAAATATAGATTGTCTATTTTACAATTGTTTCCCATCTTCTCTATTTTGATAATAGATGGTTTGTCTTTATTAAATTAAAGAATGACATTTTATTAGTGATGAATTTATTAAGATTATAATTATTTATTCTCAAATAATTCAAGTGAGAAAATAGCAAACATAATGACAAATTATTATTTTCCTAACTAGTTAGAAGTCATAAAAAATAATTTACTTTGGTCTAATCACGTGAAATAGAAAATCTCATAATAGTTGAAGGGCATAATTGGAAAGAAACATTTTATAGAATTTTAAACCAGTCACAAAATTAAATAGGAAACAATAAACCAAACATGGGATAAAAAATAATCCCAGCATTACTAATCCCTGCATAACTAATCCTTGCATTACTAATACATGTATTACTAATCCCTGCATTATTTATTTTTGTACCAAACTACTCCTTACTTTTTTCTACAAAATTCGAATATTAATTTTTCCTACAAAATTCATCTGGTCTAACGATTCCCATATTAGATAGTAACAAAACTATCAAAATTAACTTCACCACAAGATTATGGAGGCATAGTCCTGCCATGTGGTTGAATATACTTAACTATCATTTAATTAGAAATAATTTATAGAGTTAGGAGTTGGAGTTTAAGATGAAATTGTATTTAATTATACTTTATAAAAAAATATTTTAAAATAATATTCATAATTGAATATACTTAATTAAATATTTGGAATGATGTTCATAAAAAATATTATAGTTTGTAAAAATAACTACAGTTTGAACTTAATTAGAGATGTATGATTATAGTTTGTTTGATTATGAATTGTAGTCATATGTTAGAAGGAAAAGAGATGAGAGCGAGGTTGGGAGGGGAAGGAGAAAGACGAGTAACATCTAGGAGAGAGAGGCAAGAAGTGAGAGAGATACGATTAATTTGTATATTTCATTGATATATAATTGTATCGTGAATATAATTGATTTGTATAAAAAAAAAACTAGCTACTAAAAGATGGATAGAGATAATGGAGATTGGAAGAGGCGAAAAAGATACAGTTGATTTGTATATCTGATTGTAATTATATCACAAATATAATTGGTACATTGGATTTGTATCAACGAATACAATAGTATCAAAGACTAAGTATTCGTTGATACAAATCGATGGTATAAAGTATATTTAACAAATACAATTTATATCCTAGTACAATTTTTATTAATGAATAGAATTGTATCAACGAATATAATTATATCAATAAATATAGTTGTTTCAATGTTGTATTTCATAACAAATTGTAGTTGTATTCATATGTTACCTTTTAGATTGCACTTATGTGTCACCATATGTATTAGTATTTGTATCATTGATTGCTATCATTTTTATTTGTAGTACAGAGAAAGGAGAAGCTAAATGAGAGAGGGCAAAGATAAGAAAGAGGCAAGCAAAGGAGAGTGGGGGGGGGGGGGGGGGGACAAAGGAGAGAGAAATGAACTATAAAATTCCTCAATATAACTATGAATTGTAATTTTTTAAATTATAGCTGTGTATAGTAAATACAAATCATTATTAAACTACATTTGGTATTAAATAATTACATAAAATCAAATAATATGAAACAAGTAGAAGTAGTATTTGATATCAATCTTGATTATATAATTAAAATAGTTGATAATATTACTGTTGAAGAACATAATACGGAGAATAACATTGATCGGAGAGGGAAAAGTTGCTTCTTCAATTAGAAGATTTATGTATTAAACTCGTGCAGTCAAATTCCCTAGTTTAAAATGTGTAATAATTAATAGGATTAGTTCTAATTCTAGACTCACGTACAAGGGACAAAAACAAATAATAAGTGATTAATGTCATTGGAAAACAAAAAAAAAAAAAAAGGAAATAAGTGAAAAAGGAAAGAGATAAAGTTGCACAGGCTTAAAAAATCATGATAAAACAGGAAACTTCGAAAGATAAAATTAGGTACGTAAATAGGGTCCAAGATATCTGTATATGTAATCAAGAAAGAATATCCAGCTTTCCAATTCCAAAGGGTTTTTGCCACCTTTCTGTTCTGCTATGGCCTTATGGGAAAAAGGAAATTGTAAGATTGGTATGCCTAATTCATTGAACTGCTAAAGAACCCTTTTAAAAATTGAAAATAAATATTTTAAAGTTCTATGATTGGCTGAATTGCGTGGTTGATTGTACTCCATTTCTTCCGTTATGCTTTTTCAAGAATGAAATTTAAATTAAATTATATTAATTTAATATTTAGAATAAAAATTATACAACATTTTATAAATAATAATTTTTTCATAGCAATATAGTAAAAAGATATTTATTACAATATTAATTATATGATTTGATTTTTTTCTTTTTTTTTAAAAAACTATGATATAAAGAAAAGTATGAAGTACATGCAAAGTAGCCCTCAACTGGTACCGCCCTTACCTTATTAAAAGTTGGCGACGAAGTTTGTGCCCCATTTGATATGAACTTCACTGTCCTAATTCAGAACATCAATCTAAAATATCTTCCTTACTTTTGTTCTACCAGACATATTTTAAAAAATAGGAAAAGAGTTGAATATATAATTTCTTTATTTTATATTATTTGACTCTTATTAATTTGGTACACTATTTAAAGTTCTTTTATTAGGATATATTTTACTAAATAGAAAGGAATAGGTGGAGAAATTTTGTGTTATATCTGATAATTCTTTATAATATCCAAATTGGATTAATTCTGTGAATAATATTTTAAAATTTTAAATTCGACTACTTTTATTTATGTAGTTATTTACTCTTAAGAATAGCATGCGAAACCTTAATAAACTCTCATGATTTGCTAAAATAGACGCATAAAGAGAAGAATCTATTTTAGTATAAGAGTAAAGGAAGATGAAATAGTGGGAGAATCTCGAAATCTCTCAAATAAATTAATCTTGGCTATGTTACATTTGGCTCAAAAATATCCTCTTCATTAAATTTTTTATTTTAAAAGACTCTCCAACTAAAATAAATGGCTAGAAAATATTCTTCTTACTAATGGTTCTCCAAAGCCTCTTTCTCTCACCACTTCTTCAAACTTCAATTCATATTTTTCATAGAGAAATCTCTGATCAAGGGTAGATCAATAACCCTTTAGCATCACATCTAAGAGATTCTTTGATTTGGGCCGAAAAAGCAATGTCACTCGATTATTATTAAATTGATTACAATCTTTTTCTATCCATAAAGATCCCACGAGAGCGTCTTCCGTGAACTATTTCAAATAAGATAGTTTTGCCCTTATTCTTATACATTGGGGGGGTGGGGGTGGGGGTGGAGGGGGGGGGGGAATTGAATGTTTGATATATGATAACATATAGGAAAATAAGTAGCATAAACACTTCCCATTTTAGCAAATAAAAGTAATGACATATAACATATTTTTATTCTAATTCTTGATAATTTAGATATGAGTTTTTATTTCTTACATGAGATAGATATATATTTTTTCTTACACACGTACTCAAAAAATATTTTTCTACATTGATAATAATGAATTTATTTTACTAACTCTAAGAATGATATGGTAAACGAAATCAAATTTAATTATACCTTGGTACGCTATAACTTATCATAACTTTCAAACAACCCAAGTTTCAGTCGAAGACCACCGAGTCATACTTTTAAAAGAAATAGTAAAATAAATATTTAGTTGAAAAACTTATGCAAGTAACTAAACTTTATATAAAACACAAAGTGGCCATCTGAGCACTTATTCTAACGCCTAAATATAAGAGAACCCTTAATTCCAACCAATTAAATCACGTGGAAGTAAGAGAAACAGAAGATAATAATGACAGATCATAAAATTTTCAAGCAAAAAGTTAAAAATTTAGTTTAATTTTTGAAAACAGCAAAACATGTAAAACCCTCAAGGAATCTAGTCCAAATAGGTACAAGAGCTTCTAATAATACAATGAGAAATAAAATAATGATACAACTCTCACCATAAGGCAGGAAAAGAATCTATTGGATATCATCATCGTCTTCACTTAAGAAATATCACCGATTTTGCAACTAGTCAATACCAAAAGGTAAAGTAAGAGTAGTGTCAGTATAATCAACATGTACTAGTTGACATCATCAGTTAACCAGAAAACCACCACATAATATAAGTAAATGTCAGAAAGAAGCATGCAATAAGAAAAATCAGCACCCAATTCTATAACCATATACTTCACAATTCCGTTTATCTCAACCAGCCCAAGTAATATGACATGATATCAACTCTCTAATTACTCCGCTGCCTACTCTAATGCTGATCAGGGTCAAACCCTTCTATTCCTTACAATAGGGGTTTCAAACCCACAACTGCTAACTTAGTCTAATAAATCTACCACTTTCGATTAATAGTTCTCAATAACTTTCTAACATAAAATATTTAGATACTCACTCACAAGATAACTGTAATGACCTGGTTAGTCATTTTTTAGCTTATCTATAGAAATTATTGTTTTACCCTTTCGTAAGTTGCTTTGGAACTATTTGAACTATTTGTATTATTGGAACAGAAATCTTGAGTTTTAAAAGTGGAAAATATGAGTTTTGGCATTTTTGGAAGCTTAAGATGTTGAAAAAAATGAGATTTTGTACCATATTGAGTTGCAGGTGTCGGATCGGAGATCTATCGATTTCATTAGCTCCAAAACATGTAAACTGGTCTAGGAGAAGTTATAGAACTGAATTCGGAGTTAAAATGAGATTTTTAGACCCAAAGTTGCTTTTTAGGTATTTTCGGAGCCAAAGTTTAACTTTGATCAACGTTTGGAGTTCGGAAGCTCATATCGAAATTTCGACAGTTCCAGTAGTTCTGGATGGTGAAAGTATTGCTAGAAATAGGCTCGTAATAATTTTCGGAGTTGCCAAGGACAGTTTTGGTAAATCCAGAATAATTCACAAATACTCAAATAGTCCCCAACACATATTTTTCAATATCACCACCATCTTAATATCAACATCAAGTAATTCACAATTCACACAATTTTAAACAAGTGTAAGGATTCACAACCTTTACAATTACCCAAACTGAATTTCCATGATCAAAGCCTACAATAGTACCAATCTAACCCATTTCGTACCTCAAATCATCCAATCATATTCACATAGGATAATACAAGGTTCAATCATACTTAACAAAAGGTTGGAAGTCCATTTGCCTTAGAAAAAGTCTAGAATCAAGTCAAATTCACGTTTTTTTCACTTCTTCGATAATCTAAATCACCACAATCTATTCAAATATAGCATCACAATTGCATAAAGAATCTAATGACACAAAAATCGATCAATTCTGGTGAAACGGGAAAAATTGTTAAAAATTTCATGCTAAAAAAGGTAATCGGAATCTAAAAATTAATATATAAAAAATGTTCTCCAAGTAATAAGGACTTCAACAGTGAAAATTATTTAAAAAATGAAGTTAAAATGAGGTCAGAATCATCAATTTAATATTAGGAATCAACATCAGAAAAATACTCAATTTTTATAATTAAAAACCCCAAATTCTAAGTTAAAAAAAAAGCACAATTTAATCAATGAAAATTTAAGGAATATGTTAGAAAATAGTTACGCAATAGATTTGCCTTGAAAAACCTTGAAGAATCTCTCAAAAATGAATCTTAAAATATTAAAAATGGTAAAAAAAAATCCGTCAATTTAAAAGGACCCACTATTTTAGGTACATTTTATACTCCCCTAAAGCGGTGGACCTTCCGCGAACGTGGAGGACCTTCCACTAATGCGGACGTCAGACGGGCTAATCCTCCATGAACGCAGAGGTCAACTTAAATGACGCTCTACGAATGTGGTGTCCCACCCCACGAAAATAGAGGTCTGGTGCCTCAAAACTCCGCGAACGCGGTGATCACTCCGCGAACACGGAATACAAAACCACTTACACCAAATAACAGAAATTTCACAACATAGGAAAATCATTGAATAGACCTTTGGGATTCGTTCAAAACCCTATGAACACAAACCAAATATGGAATCCTACCAGAAATGACATTCTAGATTCAATGGGACTGTCAAAATTTGATTCCGAGGTCTCCTTTACCTGAAACAAAGAATGATCGTTTTAACTAGTTTAGGACTCAAATATCCAAAATAACCTCTGAAACTCTAAAAATTACAAGGTGACCAGTTCTAGCGTCAGTTTCTCCATCCAAAACCACCTAGACCTGTTAGAATTTCAGTCTAAGCTTTCGAACTTTGCATGTTGACCAAAGTCAAACTATGATTCAAAATGAACTAAAAATGCAACTTTGGGCTTCAAATCTCCACGTTAACTCCAAATTTAGTTCTGCAAATTCTCTTAGACCAAATTCGGCATTCAAGAGCTGATGGAATTAACAAAACCGCATTCCAACACTTGAAACTCAAGATGACCATAAAACTCAAATTTTCAACTTTAAGCCTTCAAAAATTCTTCCTTTAGCAAAACTCCAACTTTTTACAAGGTTTTCAAAATTTGACTTTTAGACTCAACCAAAAATAATCCAAGACAACTTTCGAGAAGGGCAAAATGATAATTTTATCAAAAATTTCCAAAATAACCTTCCAGGCTTTTATAGAAACCATACTGAGGCCTCCACCACCTTTCCCTCAGAGGTTAAAGAAGAAGAATAAGGAAGGGAAGTTTCAAAATTTTATCTCAATGTTGAAGCAGTTGTCGATCAATCTTCCTCACATTGATGCATTGGAGTAACTGCCCGGGGTAGGTGAAGTTCATGAAGGACCTAGTTACAAAGAAGAGAATGGTGAGTCAGAGCTTGCTCAGGATCTTCATCATTTCGAAGCTATTGCAACAAGGTCTTTAGTGCAAAAGAAGGAGGACCCCAGAGCATTCACCATTTCTTGAACCATCAGAGTCTATAATTTCACAAAGGCACTATGCAACTTAGGAGCTAGCATCAATCATATGCCTCTTTGGTGTTCAAGAAGTTAGGACTAGGAGCCCCCACTTCAACGTCAACACGGTTGTTGATGGCAGATAGGACTATGAACAAGTTTGTGGGGATACTATATGATGTTCTTATTCGAATTGAAAATTTCATATTCCCAACAAACTTCATGATACTTGACATCCCAATCATCTTGGGAAGGCCCTTCTTAGCCATTGGGTGAGCACTAATGGATATGGAGTTAGGTCAAATCAAGTTTAGATTGAATGACGAAGAAGTTGTCTTCAATATTACTAGTCCACGAAGAGAGAAAATGGTTTGAAGGTAGTCACTATGATCAAAAGTGTTGATGAAGTGCAACTAGAAGTTCCTATAAAGGAGAGTTTGGGTGTCGAAACTCTTTAGGTTGTGTTGATGAATTTTGGGAATGACGACATCCCAGACTATGACGAGACAGTTAAAATGCTTAGATCACATGAGTATACTAGTCACCAACTCAAGCTTGAGTTGGACATGAAGAACCGTGAGACGCCACCTACCAAACCATCCATTGAAGAGCCACCAGTGTTAGAATTAAAGGCTCTCCTAGCCCACTTGAGGTATGTGTTTCTGAACTAACAATACTTTACCAGTGAATATTGCTGTAGATCTTGATGATGAATCGGTGGAGGCATTGGTTTCGGTACTCAAAAGTTTCAAAAGAGCGATTGGATGGACAATTGCAGACATTATTGGCATTCCATCTTGCATCTGCACTCACAAGATTCAACTTTTCGAGGACCATAAGCTGAGCATTGATCATCAAAGACATCTTAACCCACCAATAAAAGAGGTTGTGTGCAAGGAGATTATTAAGTAGCTAGATGCCGGTGCAATATATCTGATCATTGGCAGTGAATGAGTAAGCTTGGTCCAGCGCATCCAAAGAAGGGAGGTATCACTATGGTTCCTAATGCTATCAATGAGCTGATTCCCATGAGACCAGTAATAGGTTAAAGTGTTTGCATGGATTACCGCAAACTCAATGCTTCTATAGAAAGGGATCACTTCCCTATGTCGTTCATGGACCATATGCTAGATCAAATGGTAGGCAAAGGCTGGTACTATTTTCTTGATGGTTACTCAGGGTAAACTAGATTTCTATCGCTCCAGAAGACCAGGAGAAGACCACTTTCACATGTCCTTATTGGACCTTCTCATTCAAGAGGATGTCGTTCGGATTGTGTAATGCACCGGCCACCTTCCAGAGATTCATGATGACGATTTTATCAGACCACCCACAAACTTTTCAACCAAATTTTCTGAGAGATTCTAACCATACCATTTTCTTCCCCATTACCGATTAACTTCGACCACCCACAAACTTTTTCAACCAAATTTTGGCGTGCTAACCACTATTCCGACGAGTTTTCAAGTCAGCCATTAGGTTCAAATACTTGGTTTTCATTGGTTAGTCAGTTGGAATCACATCCATTCAATGTCTCTGATATCATGGGTCCCAAAGTTGATGGAGCTAGATGTGTGGAGATGTGTCTTATGAGAGAGATCCTTCATGACAAGCTAATGAAGTTCGAGACTAATGGATCTTGGAGAATCTTGACGTCCATAACGATGAGGGTGTTGAGCCACAATGGACACGGGCAGTGTCTTGATAGATAACACCGGCTCAAACCCTTGTCACTATAATATAGCCTCCCCAATTTGAGGACAGACATCCTACACGGAGCGATTTCATACAGTTCTCCAGCTCTAGAGAGGGTTCTCGATCTGGATCCTTTGATCGTAATGGTTCTGGCTTAGAGGAGGAGTCCAGATCGGAGTCCAAAAGTTCTAACAAACCAGTCATTGTCCCTGTTCATGTATCTGGCTAGCTTAGATTGTGGTGCATAAAGGATATGTGTGCCATCTACTCTGATGATGTTTTCTAGGATGATAGAGACCAAAACATAAGGACTATATTGGAGGAGCCCTAGATACTGACATCCTAATTTGATGTTGTGCCGACCTTCTGTGACATTTTTGCCTGGTACAAACTTGAGTAGATAGCAGCACCATCAAGGATGTACTCACCGACGTTGGTCAGGGAGTTCTACGCATTCTACGCTGCTACTATTATTAAGGCTGCTTTGAAGAAAGCCAATCCCATCGCCCAAACACGTTTGATCTAGACATTGGTTCGTGATGTATCTCTAGACCTCTCAGAGACCATTGTCTGACGATTCTTGTTTTGTCTTGAGTACTAGGCCCCTATTTCCACAACTGAGTTTAACTATCGAATGGGGTAGGAACGAGATCGTGCTGTGGTGAGATACCCGACCCAAAAGGACACTTTGATTAGATTGGTCAAAGGATACATTGTTGAGCGATGCAGGGACACCAACTAGGTGTTCTTTCCCACACCTATTATCAAGGCCTTGCTCAACTTCATAGGGTCGTGATCCGTATGCATATCCGATTGAGCCAGGCGAACAACACACTCACGCCAATTGCACCATTCATATTTCATCATAGCTGGTTATGACATTAGTTTTGCTCATTGTATTGTTGAGGATGTCCTTGAGTGATCTTTATAGAAGTTGACGTCTACTCCTTTTCCTTGCTTGGTCCGTAGACTTTACAGTGATGTGGGGATAGAGATTTTCCCCAATGTCGATCAGATGGTTGATGTACAACGGACTTAGGATTCCAGCCAGATAAAGACTTATGAGAATCGCATTACACCTCGGTGATTACCACATCCCATCATCAGACTTACCGAGATGTTCGCCAAGCCTCCACATCCTGAGACCTATCGACCGGTGATGAGACAGGAACAAGGCATACTTCCACATCTTCCATTATACATGAGGCCGTGCGAACACGTCCTTAGCCCACGGGTGTGTCCTATATTTTTGTAGAGTCTATTCAGGCCTTGGTACAACGCTAGGCTGAGACTGAGTCTCAATTGGCTCACTTAGTATAACAGATCAAGACTTAGGTTCGCAAGGCCATTATTGAGTTAGACGAGCGTATGACAGAGCATAACACAACCAACCTTGATCAGCAAATGAGAGTTTTTCATGGCTGAGTAGGTGCATTTGAAGGATCGCCTCGGTATGACTCAGGCACCTGATTTGATTGCCATCCGGACAAAGATCCAGCAGCTTTGTTAGGAGATGAGAGCAGAAACACTAACATTATTGACCGTTTCCATGCCTACCATTTCTCCACCAGTTCTCAACTTATCTGTTGAAGAGATCACTATTCCCGCCTCTAGTAAGAGGCGACATGTGGGCGACGATGATCCAAAGCAGCATTGCAACGTGCACAGAGTACAGAGCACCAACAATTTGAGGCTGCTAGATGGGCTTCAATTTTAAAGGAGGAGATACAACTCGCACGTGAGCACGAGATAGTGTAGGGTGCTGGACTCTTTATACAGGTCGCTACGATTGAGGCAACTACCCAGGAGATTCAGGGTGGTGAGGCCCAGATTGACGTCGGTGCTTAGGCACCCAGATATGTTTATTTTTTACCCTTATATGAGTTTTTAGGTTTATTTTGATGCATTGAGGACAATGCGAAGCTTTTTTTGATAGGTTGTAGGTAGTTATAGGACTCGACAAAGTTTGGGTAACCAAGGCTTATATCTACTCATATTTTTTAGTCAACATAGTTTTTTTTGCATGTGTTCTTTCCCTAAGAATATTTATTTTCTATTGAACCGACATGTTTAGGAGGTATTGGTAGTAATAGTAGCATATTATATGGATATTTGTGGCATATGTTAATTTACTGTGAAAACATAGTACCCCTTTATTTTTGAAATTGCTTTTGGAATGATATGCTTTTAGATGATTTTGATGGTAACCATGTTGGATATGTATATGACATTATGTGTTCTAATAGGATAAGGCTAAATTTTGATGAAAAACGCAATCCGAATGTTTGCATTGATAGTGTTAATCAAGTACCAAGTGTGCGTGAGCTTTATTACATAATTCTCTTACTGGGTTTCAATCAGAACTTGCCGTCGAGACTGTAGATTAGTTTGTCAAAGAGGATCATGGGATATTATTTATAATAGTCCACTTAGCCTAAATGACCAACCAAATAAAGTGTGTATCCCTTGATCCAAATGTTTGAGCCATATATGTACCTTTCCATTGTAAATAACTTCATCACCAACCTCAGTCTCTGTGTAAATCTTGAATTCAACCCCGGTTCTTCTTTGAATATTGTGCACCTTGACTCGGGCTGAAAGCCTAAGTTGAGAGTAGCTACCAAAAGTGGCACTGGTTCATTGGTAGGACGTTGTGTACCTCAACTCAGACCAAAAGCCTAAGTTGAGGGTGGCTACTATAAAGAAATCACGACAACTCGGGATAGAAATCAAGGTGGTATGATAAAAAAAAAGGAAAATATGAGATGGGTGTGAGAAAAGTGAAGAAATGCCTAAAAGAGAGCTGAAAATAAAAAGAATTGAGAAAAATAAAAGGCAAAGAGCATGAGAAATATATAAATACACCAAACAATATTCAAAGTATGTGAAAGAAAACAATGAGTTGAAAAAGTATTAGAGTTGACAGGGATAAGTGCAAAATAACATAGTGCCAAGGAGGGAAATTAGTCACTCGGTTCTAACTTTATCATACCAAGCCCCCCAAGCCTACGTTACAAGCCAAAGAAGTCCCATAGTGATCCTAGTTTAGCTAGTCAAATGTCATGGTCGAGAATATAAGGGCAAGCCTATGGCATTATACACGGTATTTGAATATCAGTTGTGAGTGTAAGTGTATTCGTTTAGTCATTGGAATTGAATAGAAATACATCAAATTGTGTGAGAAACGAGACTTTTTTTTGTTTGTGAGGGCACTTTAATTACATTGTTATGTGTTGGACTATTTTGGTGGTTATTACTTATCAACATTGCCTTGTCTATCAAAATTACTTTGTCATGTATCGATCCACATGAGTTTGCTTGATAAATATCTTGCATATGAACTAAAGGTTCGTGAGGGTAGTTGTGATTGACGGAGATATGATATATGCCATGTGATTGAAATCTGTATGTTTGATGTACTGCTTATATTAGATTGAGTCCATTGCTTGAGGACAAGCAACAATTTAAGTTGAGGGTGTGGATGTGCTGCCAAAATATGACACGTTTAATGCTTTAAACTTAGAATTTTGTTTGTTTTCTAGTGATTTTAGTAGATTTGATGTGTGTTTGTGTTGTTTTTATAGGATTACAAGATTCAGGATATTTTTTTAGAAGATTGCCAAAGTTTTGCAGCTTTTTGCTTAGTAGGAGACCACCTACGACCAATGTTTGATACACGAGTCATAGGTGGATGTTCATGGGTTGATTCAGAGTTTGAAAGATTTTTTGGAACTTGGATGTTGATTAACAGGAGGGGTCGTGGTTTATCCACAACTTGTAGACTTATTTGTGGTACTAAAGCTCAGTGTTTCTAAAAGTTAACAAGACAGAGAAGGCTACGACTCATATTTCAAACTACGAGTCATAGATGTAGTCTCATACATGGAACCCAGTATTTACAAAGCCAGCCTATCATACCCCAACCACGAGTCATAGATCAGTTCACGAGCCATACATTGGCTAGTGGTTGGGCTTGAACCCAGTTTTTCTTGTCCATTTAGGATTTGGATTTTAATGTCTATAAATAGGACTTTTATTTATTTTTGGATGTAGACTATCTGAAAACATAATATTGCTTTTTCTTTTGAGTTATTCTTGGAGATTTTAGGAGATACACTTTGTGCTTAATTTTGGATCATGAAATTGCCATTTATGTGGAGATTTTGGATTTTCAATTCTTCAAGTCTTCCTTGTAAGTGTTTAATTATGAAATATTAAACATGATTTCTTCATCTACAGTGAACATGAGTAGCTAAATCCACAACTATGGTTGTGAGAACCATGAAGAACTAACAAAATAAACACCAAATAATTTGTAATCCTTGGAAAGTGTGCATGCATGTAGTATTTATCTGTTTGTTTTGATTACTTTTAATGGTGGCAAACATTAGAAATTACCTTATTCTTACTTGCCAGACCAAGGGGATAATGAATGGGATAAAGGATAAATAACAGGATCCAATGTGAGTACTCTCGTCAAATTAACCTAAATGGACCGAGGGATGGTTATATTGGGACCAAGGTAAGGATTAGTAATGCGACCACATAAACGAACCAAATTGCATGGTAAAATTTGCCTATTTGCCAGACCGAGAACTTAGGTGAACATGACTCACCAATCTGCATGCTACACATTAGAAAATGTTACAATTATGAGGTTATACAATGTTAGGAATTCATAGGGAACACAATAACCTAGTTATCTTCTCTCACTAAATTAGTGATACTTGCATTCTACTTGTTCTTAGTATAGGTTTTAGGTATTACTTTTTACAACATAAATTCTCTCTGTTGGAAATAGGTTTGTTAATTCTTTGAAATTGCTTTAATTATTCCAAGTCTAGACCATATTCATCATGGGATCGAACCTAACCATTATTAGGTTCTGTATTTGAAATAGTGACTGCTTATACCTTAATTGGGAGGTATAATTTTGGTGTTACCATCTACAGAGAGCCTCGTTGAGCCTTTCCTTGGCAACCTTGTTACCCTTGACTTTTGATTGGAAAGATATTCCTTCTTGTTAAACACTTGAGCTTAAATTGGTGAAAGTTGTGGTCAAAGCCCAAAGTTGGGGGTGTTGGTAAGAGAGGAGTGTCTCCCATTCGAAAGTTTGAGGAAAGAAATAAGAGAGAAGTGGAGGAGTCCATGCATGATGAAAAATAAAAATAAGAAAAATACTTGAATAAGAAGAAAGAAAAGACTTCATTTGAAAATAGGACCCTCTGAAATTCTTGAAAAATAGTTACATCGTAGACACCTAAGACTGAGGTTCAATGCAAAATGATGTCATTTGGAGAAGAAAGTGAATGGGGATTAAAAGATTCATGAGAGTTGTATGTAGTGTTCAAGGAGGGATGAGTCACTTATACCCAAATGCTACCCTACCTGTCCTTTAGCTTACTTTACAACCCTAGCAAAGTCCTTTGTGATCCTAGTCCGAATGGAATTGAGTGAACATTGATTGAGAATAAGGAAAAGTCTATGGGTACAACTAGCATGTCATATCTCACTTGGGAGTGTTAGTGTTGCTAGATCCTTGAAGTTAATATCATTAATTTGTGTGCATAAGGATATTCTTTGTTGTGAGGGTAAGTGGTGATGATTTTAGGCATTGATTAGCAATCGCATTGGCAACTATGAGCATATGTTTTCCTTGAGAACTCCTTAGTCATCTCT
Organism: Solanum rostratum; assembly: GCA_029948455.1. NCBI lineage: Eukaryota > Viridiplantae > Streptophyta > Magnoliopsida > Solanales > Solanaceae > Solanum > Solanum rostratum. The sequence goes on from CM057053.1 coordinate 54,643,212, forward strand.
TAAGGCTTCAAAATCATGTTAGTGGTTTGTAGAGGCTTAGAGGTTTGGCGACAAAGGAAGGAATGTATGTGCGGCTCCTTATGGACCTATTTGCAAGCATTGTGCTTTGGATTGATTGATATTTGATTTGCTTGAGGGCAAGCAAAAGTTTAAGTTGGGGGTGTTAATGAGTCTACATTTTCGACTCGTATATAGCTTAAAAAGCATGAAAATGATGTCCTCAATGTATTTTTTGTGCCTCATGTGCTTATCAATTTATGTGTTTGATGCTAGAATTGAGGATGAAAATGCATGGAAGGACAAAACTTTAACAACACGGGACAAACAGAGCAAATGTGCCAAAAAGGCAATAGAAATCAACGTTACCAAATATTCGGCAGATCACTGAATGTTGATCCTGACCGCCTAATATTGCAGTGTCCAACTCCACCGATGCAGTATAAGGGCGATGTTAGTGAAGGTTTGGTAATGCACAGTCGCGTCGCCTAATGTTACAGTGACCAAGGTCTTCAGCAAATAATTAAAAAGGCAGTTAAGTACACTTTCGGTGGATCACCAATGTGTTTGGCAATGGTCGATCTTGACCGCTGAATGCTGACTCATGCACATTTTGGCGGTAATTTTGGCTAGAGTATAAAAGAAAAATTAAAAGGACTTTCAGTACACAATTACCAAAGGATATTCAGAGAGAGTACACTAAACCATTCTTCTAGAGGGAGAAGTACATTGGAGATTTCATGCTTGAAGAAGAGGGTTTTGAACTTAGCTTTGGGAGGAAAATTGTAGAAAGAAGAGAAGGAATTCTTTCTATTTTCTTGTAAAACTCTATACCCATTGCAATGGAGGTTGATCTTGGTACTCAATTTTATCTTTTAGTTATGAAAGGCTAAAACTCTTTATGTTAGGGGTGTGTAATTAACTTGGGTACTTGATTTATGACTAGGTCTTATTTATTTTGAATGTTTTGTTATTGATTGAAGTGAGCTCATATGTATTACCATTTATTAATTGAAATCTTGGAGTTGCGAACTCAAGGTTATACTTAGATCTTCAATTGTTGCAAGTACCCTTGAATGATTGGAGTGGGTAATGTGTATGATGGTCATGTTTGTTACGGTTTTTGATTGACTATCTCAAAAAGGTTCAGTCGGCTAAGGTCTTAGATGGTTTTCTATTCAATTTCTTAGGGCATGATTGTGTTCTAGTGCAATTTAGCATATGAAACTTTAGTCAGTTCATGTGAAACACTACTATTGTCTGATCAGAAATAGTAGTTACTAGCATTTTAGCCTGTTCACATTCAATTAACAAATTCATTCTAGTTGTAAGACCCATTTGTTGATTTTTTGACCCAAGTGAACATACCCCTAACATAGCTCCTCTCCATTTATTTCAAAATCAAACCTAGAAATCGTTCATTAGATACAAGTTAGTTTTAATCACTTTTATTAATGCTACAAACCTTTAGTATAATTTAATACTTCTAACTTTGAACCTACCGTTCCCAGTGGATTCGACCACGACTCTTAATTGGGTAAATATATGACAACGACCACAACTTCTTAATGTTTCTGAGGTATGTTGAGGCAGACATCATGCTGTCACCAGTTTCAATAAAAACCCAATTTACTTAATGTATTATTGTTTTCGAGAAATAGGTACTTTAGTTAAGAATAGCTAACAAATTTCTTTCAACTAATTCCCCGTGGGATCAACCCTGACTCTTAGTTGGGTAAATATATTGCTAATGATATCTATATTTCTTTCAAGAAGTATAATTGAACGTTATCAATCACGTGAATAGTTGCTTGTGGTTGAGATTGATTTTTGATGCAATAGTTGTAGCCATGGGAAAAACACCATCAAGATTACAATAAGCATCATGGGCCTCGGATAGTAGTATTTCATTCGGGAGAAGCGAGGAGTCATAACTCAGAGTCACAGGTAGTGCCAAGGTTACTTTAAGGAGTTTTTGTACTAATGACGGTTTAGATGCAGGAGTAAGTAAGTTATAAGGTCATGATATCTTGTTGGGACCAAACTATTGATTTTTCTTGGTTATGGTGGATGTGTTAGGTTTTAATAGGTCAAAGAATATTTTATGTTGTGCTGGTAATCAAATGAGGAATCGTGTCCAGGAACAAATATATGTGATGAACTCAGATGGTCAGAGGAGTTTTGACTATAAGCACCAGAGAGGGAATACTTTGGGGGTCAAACAAAAGAGGATTCTTGGTAATTGGTATATTCTTGTATCCTACAAGTGAGAATCCTATCGAGGATTCTTTATAAGGCTTAGCATGGGGTTTTGTTGCTTCTTGACATTCTTGGTAGTTATTTTGTCAATGAGAATCCGTTCAACTATAGGTGATTGACCTTGATGACCTTTGGGCCTAATTGTTCCATTGTTAGGAGCTGTCTACTCTTGCAGCTACTATCCCAATATTTTGATATTATTATTAAAGGTGGTATACACTTAAGAATAGCATTCACTAGTTGGTCTCCTAATTGTCACCTTCCTTAGTTCAGATTTGTTCGGCTCTCTCTCATTACTATTTGTTGTATAAAGTTTAGATCTATGAAGCTTAAACTTGAGAGAGGGAGGATTATGTTATGAGAATAAAGGGTGACTAAGGTTGTGGTGCATGTATATTGTAAGTGTATGCTGGTTGGTTTATGCTTATTACTAGTGTTAGCCGGTATTAGTTTAACATTGCATCAAGGTCACGGGGAGAGGAGGTTCGTCTTGAGGACCATGTTGTGTTTGGTAGAATTTATATTTAGAGTGGCTTAGGAGCTAGTTTATCATTTGGGAAGTACCATGTTTGATGGGTTTGTTAGATTATGTTGGATACTCCAAAAATTGGGTTGCTTAAAGATGTCATGAAGTGGGTGTGATTGATTCAGAGTCAGTTGTTGACTGCCTAGAGTCATCAAAAGAGTTATGTTGATAAGAAGTTTGATCCTTGAAGTTCATGAAAGGTGGCCAAGCATGGTTGATGTTTTTTTTCCATGAAGGGTGTCATGAGGTTCGGGAAGAAGGGCAAGCTTGTCCCTAGGTGTATTGGCCCTTTTGAGATTCTAGAATGAGTGGAAAAAGTGGTTTACATATTTTCTTTGCCACCTAGTCTATCTTCTGGGCATCCGATATTTCATGTCTTGATGTTATGACATTACATTCCAAATGAGTCCCTTGTGATATCCCTCGATTTGGTAGAGTCGGGTTCGAATTTGACTTATAAGGAGAAGCCGATGACCATTCTAGAATGACATGTTCAAAAGTTGAGGATCAAAGAGATAGCTTCAGTGAAGATTTAGTGGAGACATCAGTCCTTTGGGGAGGCTTTGAAAGATAGAATCTGATATGCTGGTTCGCTATGAACATAGTTTTTTGTGGTGGATGATATAATAACTCCGAAGGTCATTTTTTACTTTTCTGATAAGATTATCATTTTACCTCTCACAATAGCGGCCTCAAATCATGTTTGATTGATTTCAAAGGTTGGTTTTAGAAGATTTTATGAAAAGTTGAGATTTTTCCGAAATATTAGATTTTTGAAAGTTTAAGTTACCTAATTTTGAAATTTAGGGACATTCAGAGATTCAAGTCTCAGAACAAAATTCCATCAATTCCAAAATATGAAAATTCATCTAGGAGAGTAGTGTGAATCAAATTTGGAGATGTTATTTGGATTTTAGGTCTAGCATTGGAAATTGAGTTAATGTTTGACTTTGTCAACATTTTGAGTTTTAGTACTCAGATTGACTTTTTGATGATTCTATTGGTTTAGAGAGGTGATTTTTACGCTAGAATGTGCCTTGTCCTTATATTTGAGTGTTCAAATAGCGTTTTGATAATTGAAGTGGCATAAGTTAATTTAGTTGTGCCTAATTGAGTTTCGGGTTAAGGAGTCCTCATATTCAATTTTCGATGATTCCACCAAGTCTGGAATGTCTTATTATGTAGGGTTGCATATATGGTTTGTGTATATGTGGTTTTGAATGAATCTGAAGGGTTGATTCAGACTTTTTGATATTGTTGAAAAATTTGTTGTGTTTTGGTATTATAGGCCTCGTGTTAGCGAAGGCCTGGTCGCAAAAGTGACCTCGCAAAAGCAAGATGCTTCGCTAAAGCGACCAAGCTTCGCTTTAGTAAAGCTTGCGCGTTTTTCAAGTGTCACTTTAGCGATACCTTTGTCGCTATAGCAACATCAGAAAGGCGTTTTTCAGACCCCTGGCGACACATTTTGAGTATTTCCTCCATTTTTAAACTTTGAGAGCTTGGCTTAGGCGATTCTTGCTTGATTTATCAAAGGTTTTTCACTTAAAAAGGCATTTCGATTACCCATTAATTATCCCTTGATTTTATCATCAAATTTAGAGTTTTCAACTGAGAAAATTAGGGATTTTCTTGAACTTGTGCTTTCCACGAAAATAATAATTGTGAGCTCGTTTTAGCTCCACTTTCAAATTGGTTCTTACTAATGGTTTTTTAATCATGAGATGAACGTTGTCATCTAAAATTTTTTAGATTTTGGCTTCGATTTTCGATAGTAAATTTCTGGTAGATTTTACCCTTTTTCTCAAATTGCTTGATTTTGGTATCGTTCGTCTTGGAATGTGATTGTGAATTTATTTTGAATAGATTGTGGTACTTCAGATTCAATTTAAAAGGAGAAGGATCTCTTGTTGGATTGATTATTTGGATGATTCGAGGCAAGTGAATTCTAAACCTTGTAGAATTTAATTGATCTTGGTATTTTCCTTACTTTGGTGAAATTGGGACTAGTGAAATAATTTAACAAATATGATTGGATAAATGAGGATGTCGATATGATAATATGTATGAATTAATGCTTGAATTGATACGTATTTTGTTGATGAGTTGATCCTTGTGTTCATAATGTGGATTAAGCTTGTAATATCGATTGTTGAACATGTAGTATAGGTTTATATGGGTTTAATGGTTGGGCTTCGCTTTTGTTATGTGGAAACATTCATGGAATGTATTCTATGGGTGATGATTGAACTAGTTGTATAGTCTAGAAATTGTTAGGATCGTTAAATCAAATACTTGAGAATGTGGATCAAATGGGAAGTAATCCTAATCTATGATGATATAGTGATTGTTGAGAGCTTGAGCCATGATGTGATTTGATTATTGTGTGTTACTAGTGTTGATGATCTAAGTGTCGAAGGAGCTATGAGAGTGAACATTTGATTGTTGAATAAATGAATTATGTGAACAAGTTTTCCTATTTTTATGCTTATGAAGGTGATATTATGTTGTGATGACATGTATTTTCTTGATGTCCCATTGATGATGAAAAGCCAAAGGGAAATGGTTTTGACTAGATGATAATGAGATTGATTTGACGTGATTCTTGAATGTATGAATTGTGTTGACTCTTTGGATACTTTAATGCCTATGCGATATGTTCTTATGTATTATATTGAACATGTCGAAGGGAAATGGTTCTAGCCAAAAAAGAAAAGAAAAGACGAAAGGAAATGGTTTCAGCAAAAATAAAAAGAAAAAGAAAGAAACAAAGAAAATTCTGAAGTGAAATGATTCTAACAGATACATGATCCATGAGTGGTCCCCATAGGTTCCGGTCTATTTATATCGGCGAATGTGTATCATAGGATAGACATGCATTATGAGTACTTGACATTGCATCATTTTCCTTGCATATCATGGCATTCCATCCCATTTCACTACTTGTATTAAAAGTGTTAAATTATGTTAAGTGTGTTATATTGATTGATTTTTTCTTGTAAACTGATGAGATTGATTTGTTGAGATGTTGAGGACTGAGAATGTGATTATAGATTATCTATATTGTGGGTGCTGGGCATTTTTAGTGCAGGGTTATAGTCTAGAAGTATGTGGTTGTCATGGAATATATATTTTGTTCCTTATTCTCTACCTGTGATTAGGTCCTCTTGTTGGGTACCTTGATACTCACCCTTATTTTCTATACATATGTGTAGGTAGTGAGCTTGGATCCGATTAACTTTTCCACTCTTCTTGCGAACCAAGCTGGGATGGATTGAGAGGTAGTTGCATGTTGATCCCGCCTACTGTCAAGGCTGTTGGATATCTTTATTAGTTTTATTCTATTTGAGAAACAAAGATTATTGAGACTTGTATTATTTCTTTCTGATTTTGATGTATTAGTGGCTTGTACACGTGACTAGTTTCTGGGATGGTTTTTAGATTTGATTATGACCCTTATACTTTAGATCTTTAACACTTGAATTGTTTTGTTAACTTATCTTCCGCATTATCTTGTATTATTTTGTTGTGACATGTTTAGGCTGACTTGTCTCGATGGAATGAAGGAAAGTGCCATCACACCTAATTTCGGGCCATGACTGATGTCGCTTAACCCGACTACTCAAAGGAAGAAGGGACGGTCATCATCGACATAATAACCCAACTTTAGAGGTTGGGGTCGATCCCATACAGAACAATGTGTTGGCGAATGAGCGCAACAAGGACCTATGGCTACTAGATTTTGACTCGATAAGTGAGTTCCCAACAATAATTCTAACTAAAATAAAGGAAATTAAGCTAACAACTACTCCTAAGAAACAATTGGGTAAGGATTGACCAAGCAAGGGAGCAAGGATAGGGGATATGAGAATCAATCAAAACTCAATTGATCCATCACACTTAGCATCAAATTAACCCTATGGGTAGGGAAGGTTGATTGTAATCACCCAAACTGGGGAAGTGATGTTTCACAAGAGCCAACTACGGTCTCTCATGTGAGCCACTCAAAGACATGCATGGCTTGAACACCTCAAAGCAACACTCCCAAGATCTTAGTCGTTGAGTCCCTTTTGAGTCTCTCAACTCATAAACCCATGCTATCATGCGATCTTCCCCCTCAACTACACCCGCTAGAGCACTAATTGAAGATCTAAGCTAGATTTAAGTAGCTACCTCAAACCTAATTCATACAAGAAGATATGCATGAACCCACAAATCAATTCAAACAATTAAAGCAATTTGGGAGAAACCCTCTTGATTTTGTAAGTAAATTGTCAACTAAGCATGAAAGCAAGAGAAATAATTAAGACCCATATATAAATTAACATCCAAGATTAAATTAAATCTACAAATTTAGCATTCAAGAACAAGTAAAGAAAGAGTGAGTGAGAGATAAATATAAGTGAAGCCCACACTCTTCAATCTACTCAAGAATTTGTAGAAAGCTTTCTCTCAATCCTCATCCTAAACTAAAATCTATACTAAGTTGTCTTTTTCTTCTTCAAAGACGTATGAATGTACTTCTCTGTATCATTTCGTATCAATGTATCAAGAATTAGTGTTGGGGTTGAGTGTATATAATTTTTGGGACTAAAAATGATGAATATCCAGCGTTATCCCGATGCTGGTCACTATAACATTCCGCAATCGCGGAGGTTGTGTCTCTTGGTGCTCTGCCTTCGTACCAGGGCTCAGTGTGTTCGTGCTTCTTTGCATGCCAGAGCTCCACGATCGCGGTCCTGAAGGCCGCATTCATGGAGTGTATCTACTGCCAGGTACCTTTTTATGCATTTCAACTCCTTTTGGCTCCAATTCAGCTTCAATCTTCAATTCTTCTTAGCAAAGCCAAATCTAAATCATATGTACCTATAACATACATCATTAAAGCATAATTAACCTCAAGTTACGAGATTATCAACATAAAATCATAAGAAAAGAGCAAGAAATGCGTGCAAGTTATGCACTTATCAACACCCCTAACTTAAGACTTTGCTTGTCCTCAAGCAAAACCAAACCAAACCCGAGAGGCTAGCAAATTAAGCACACAATCCCAATACACTTTTACAACAATTAAATCATGATTATAATAATGGTTGGTACCAACAATTAGCACAAGTGTGTGGATGCCTATCAAGCAACTCCCTCATATTTCAAAAGGATCTTTTTCAATTCAAAGCACATTAAAAAATGTGACCAAGTGACAACACAAATTCTCATGGAGTGACTCAAACTCCTAGTCAACTAACAACTTCCACTTGACTCAAACTTAGAAAATCATCCATATTATCAATCCATGTCAATTTGCATGTCTTCACAAAAAGAAAGAAAGTCTCCAAAATACACACAAGTATATACAATGAACAAGGGACAAGGACTCAAATGTTCACACTCAACAAAAGAACATCTTGTGTTCGCAAATGCCACACCATAGGCTTGCCTTTATTTTCAATCAACATTGGCTCAATTTCTTTTGGTTGGAAATCTCAAAGGGCTTCGCCAGGATGATAAAAAGCTTAACACCTCTCATTCTTATTACTTTTTCAATATGAAAACAAAAAAAACCAGAAAATTTAGGCTTGTAATACAGGCTAAGGGGTAGGGTTGAATACAATATTGTCAATAGTGACTAACCTCCTTAGGTCTCACATACAACATTCATTCTCTTCGAAATTCCCACTTTTTCTTTTTCGCATCACACCAATGCGTATTTAACCCTTCTATTTCATTTAGGTGCCCCCCTTGCAACTATTTTCAACATGTTAGAGGATTCTTTTCACTCAAGCACTTTTTCTTCATTTTCTTTTTATTTTAAAAGCACCTTTTTTTTTCTTTTCATTCCTCCATTCATCTTTCTTTTTCTTTTTCTTTTAACAAGCCTCCAAGTGGTTGACACCCTTTCTTTTTCTCCTACATCACCCCCAACTTAAGGTTAAAGCCTCAATTATCACAAACATGCTAAACACAAGGAGGGATAAGGGTTCAAAAGAGGAATATCTTTTCAATAAGGTTCAAGGCTTGTAATTAAGGTTGCCAATAAAAATGATCGGGCTCAGAAAGGACACTAGGGATAAAATCAATGCATTTGGTGGCTATTTAGGTTAAGTGGGCCCAATTCAAACAAAGAATGCCTAAGATCATCTTTCCAACCAAAGTCTATCAAGACCAACATTTCAAGACTAACAAGGCAAGTTCTAGGTGACACAAATGCACACAAGGAGTAAATAAAAACTCACAACACACATGACATGCAAATTAAACAAAAAGGGATCAATATCTCTCTCAAGTAAGGTACAAGGGACTCATTGTTCAAATATATCCATCTAGCAACTAAAAGTCACAAAAAGAGTTAAAGTATTGTCTTAGAATCATCCCAAAACCATTTAACTTTAAAAAATTGAAGGGGTATGTCTTTTTCACAATTCCACTTAACTAATTATTTTATTTCATTCCTATTTGGATGGTTTGGTGTTTTGATGATCCCTACCATTGAGAACGAATGGAATCAGATGGTTCTATTTCTCAATCTTTCTGACTTGCTCCTACGAACCCAAGGTCGAAAAGATTGCAAAAATCAGTCATTCACAACCACTGATGAAGGATTCCTCGAAAAGTTAAGGATTAGTAATCCTTTTTAGAAATCGAATGGATTCGGTCTTATACATACGCGAGGAAGGTAATCAAAAAAGAAAGAAAATGGGTGTCAAATAAGTGATAATCTCAGTGTATAGCTCCAGCTAGAGTCAATGGCTAGTCAGACTTCACCAAAGACTATATTTTACACACACTCACACACTCAATCGACGATTTGCCCTTAAGAATGTCGTCACTCAATCCATCATAGGGAATCGTCGAATATACATACCATTAAAAAGAAAAATAAGAAGCTACCAAATCTAATAAGATGGCTAAACCTAAACACAATATATACAAGCCCGACAAGGGCATGCAATGGTTGAAATAAGCAATTAAATTTCATCAAATCATATGATCAACCCCATCTTCAATTATAATGTGACCTCGTAATAGTATTATAAAGTAAAAGGGGAGACGAGAGACTCCTTGAGATGATCACTTGGCGCTCTAACCCAAATCTCCTCTCCATGATTAAGTTCCAAGGCATTAGCACAGAGTTCGGTTAATCTAGCAGGATTTGAGATCGATGTAATGACCCGTTGGGTTATTTTAAAAATTAGTCCTCTTATTTTCTTGAAATATCCTTTTTGTGAATTTTAAATGGGTATTTTGGACTATTTGATAGCTACGGTTATTTAGTTTATGGATAAGTTTAGACATTTAAATTAACTCGTGGACTAAAAAGTTAAGTTGTTTAAACATCCTATACTAGTTAGATTATTATGAAAAAATAAATAGTGGACTAAAGTGAAAATTTATATAGTACCTTATACCTTATTTAGCAAGAATAACTTAGTAAATTCTATCACTTTTATCACATAATTAAAATAAGGAGAAGAAGAATAAGGGTTTGGCGCTGACTTATGAACACAGAAAGAAACGACGGCTTGATTTACTGCGTCAGGTAAATCTTTTCTGAAAATTGCCACTAAAGTGGATTGAAAAAAAATTATTATATCAATTTGGTGTTATGTTTCCTTAAGTGGGGCCACTGCCGCCCTTAACAAAATTCAGGTGAAAGCCTTAATTCTTAATTAAATGAAATGCCTTAATGCTTGTTTGGAGGATTGTTACATATATATATGTATTACTTATTATTATTATGATTATTTTGGGTTTTTTAATATGCAAAGAAAGTTGCTTCTTGATAAGGAAAATGGCTGCCAGCAGTTTTGGGGGGGCGAATTGAGGCACTGACCTCTTCGTCCCCTGCAAATATATATATATATATATATATTATATTTATTATATAATTTTTCTCTCATCTTTTGTCAATTGAAAAAAAAAATAATAATAGGATACTAGGTATTAGATGTATCTTATTGTATAAAAACCGTTAGAATCATATTATTTGGAGAACTTAAGACTAAATTTTAAACTTGAAATTAAAATTTTCGAATTAGATGAAATCTTGGGGTTAGTCTAGATAAATGATAATTTGGTTGTCATCGGACCCCTTGTGACGTGTATGTTCATTCTTGATAGAGAATTTTCATTGTGGAAGTTGAATTCAAGATTTGGTCTATTCGGTGGAAGTGTTCGGGTGCGGTTTCGACATTGAGGTAGGTTTGGCTATCCTTCTTTGAGATTGGGATTGAGTTATTGAGTATCCTTATGTTTTAATCTATGGGATGAGATCATATCATGTGTTGAGTTGATAATTATTATTGTATGGCTTCGAGAGCATGTGAATCCTAAATTGAGAATATTGTGAATATGATATGTTGAGAAAGGGAGAAAATTTGTACTTATTGAGAGGAATGTTGTTTCCATAATTGTGTCTTGCTTGCATACATCCTCATACTATATGTCATGACATTTTGGGAAGTTGTGAATGATGATTTTTATCATGAGTCCTTGACCACGGGCACTTGGGTGGCAAGGTAGTTGATATATTGTGATTGAGGTATATGGCCTGCGAGGTCCCCATGGGTCCCCTTAGTCTGGGAGCCTTAGCTCGACAGGGGTGTATACGACAGGCTATGCGACGGTCTTGATACCACCTTGCATTGCATTGCACTGCACGTCATTGCATACCATTTTATTTTACTACTTTTGGTTGATTGGGTTGGCTTATGTCAGATTGAATGTTTGTTTTGCTTGCGCTATCATATATATATGGGAGGCACCGATGCCGGATTGGTTTTTCTGTTGCAGGTGGAAGCGTTCCTAGATTATTTCATGGTTTATTCAATTTCTAATTCCCAGTCGGTTAAACCTACTGGGTACATATTATGTGTACTCACCCCTACTCCTTTCTCCCCCGCAGATTCTCGTCAGGATTATCCACGTGGTAGTTGAATTGCTCGTGCACCTGGTTCATACCAGATCTAGTGGTGAGACTCAGGGCTTCGAGCTTCCATTGGATTCTATCCTAGATGTTTAGTCTTTATTTCTATTCGAAGACTGAAATACATTTATTTCTTTAATTAGTTATTAGACGCTCTTGATACTCGTGACACCAGGTTTTGGGACATTGTTTTTATGTGGTGACTATTTGTTTATTGGATTTCTCTCCTTCTAGGTTACATTTATTATTGAGAATGAAATTAAGTGGTCTTTTAGTCATGACCCCATTTTGGGTCGTGACAAGTTTGGTATCAGAGCTCTAGGTTCACCGGTCTCATGAGTTAAAGAGCAGGGTGTCTAGTAGAGTCTTGCGGATCGGTACGTAGACGTACATATCTATCTTCGAGAGGCTACAAGATACTTGTTAGGAGAAAATTCCTCTTTCTATTGATTTATTTCGTGCAATTTGTTCATATTCACATTTTGTACGCTTCTAATCTATTCTTCCTGCACAGATGGCGAGAACTAGAGCTAGAAATACCGAAGATGAGTCGGTACCTTCTGTCCAAGCCCCCGCTAGAGGGCGAGGCAGAGCTCGTGGTAGAGCTAGAGGCCGAGGTCGAGCTAGAGCTGCAGCACCAGCCCGAGGTCAGACTAGAGGGGCTTCACCTGAGCCTATTGCTGACCCAGTTTATGAGCACGAGGAGCAGACTGAGGACCCAGTTCAGCCTCCGACATCTTTAGAGGGTACACCAGTATTACAGGAGCTATTGATTCGGTTGTTGGCCAGGTTAGAGGGTACCCCTGCTTCTAGTGATGTTCCAGGTACCCCAGTTCCTGCTATACCGGTTGGTCCTTCATAGCCAGCTCAGGGACATAATATGGGATTTCAGACCCCGAGTTCATTTTCTATGCCTTCTATTGCACCCCCGAGGTTTTCAGCTCCGCCAGTTTCTGGCAGTGCTGCTATGTCCTTGTCTGAGCAGAAGAGTTTTGAGAGATTTGTGAGATTGACTCCTCCCAAATTTGATGGTACCGCTGGGGATAGGGCATATGACTTCCTGACAGAGTGCCAGGATCGATTGTTTAATTTGGGTGTTCTGGAGGCCCACGGAGTAGCTTACACCTCTTATCAGTTCACAGGCATGGCTAGAGAGTGGTGGAGGTCGGTTATGGCCCGGAGGCTAGTTGATGCTCCAGCAATGGATTGGGGGCAGTTCACTGAGATCTTTCTTGAGAAGTTTGTACCATACAGCCTTCGTGATAGACGTCGTGATGAGTTCGATGGATTGGAGCAGGGTTCCATGACTGTGACCGAGTACGAGGCACGATTCCATGAGTTATCCCGTTATGCCATGTCTAGTATTCCCACAGAGTTCGAGCGGATTCGTCGATTTGTGAAGGGGTTCACAAGTTATCTTCAAGAGGCCACAACCTCTCTTGTGTTATCTGGTTGTTCCTTTCAGAGCATTGTTGACCATGCTAGAATGATAGAGGGCATCAGACAGGCCCGACAGGGTGGTGGTAAGAGGTCCCGCTATCATGGTCAGTTTGGCAGTTATGCATCCAGAGACAGAGATTCTCAGAGCCAGGACGCTCAGGGTTATCAAGGGAGACCAGTTCATGCTGCCCTTCCTAATGCAGGTAGTACAGGTAGGTCCGGACCTAGAGGTTGTTATGTGTGTGATGAGTTTGGCCACCATGCCAAGGATTGTCCTAAGCGTGCTCCTGCTTCTTTTCCATCGGGGACACAGACGACCCGACCTACACCAGCTCCAGCAGCTAGAGGCGCTTCACAGAGTGCGAGGGGCAGCACTAGAGGTGCTAGGGGTGGATCTCGAGGTGGTGCTCGTGGTGGATCGCAGGTTAGTAGAGAGCGCCGAGTGTGTTACGCCATTCCAGGCCGTACAGAGGCAGAGACATCTGACGCTATGATTACAGGTATTATTCCAGTTTGCCATCGTTCAGCTTCAGTATTATTTGACCCTGGGTCCACCTATTCATATATATCCACTTATTTTGCTCATGATATTGATGGTGTGTGTGAGCCTCTTGATGTGCCTATTTCTGTTTCTACGCCCGTGGGTGAATCTTTAGTGGTGGATCGAGTCTATCGGGGTTGTATTGTGGTGTTCTCAGGTAGGGAGACCAAGGCTGATTTGATCCTTCTAGACATGCTTGACTTTGATGTTATCTTGGGTATGGATTGGTTGTCCCCTTATCATGCGATCCTTGATTGTTATGCTAAGACTGTGACTTTAGCGTGTCCGGGTTTACCCCAGTTAATGTGGGCAGGTGCTCTCAACTCTTACCCTAAGGGGATTATTTCTTATGTTCATGCTCGGCATATGATAGAGCATGGGTGTTTATCTTATTTGGCTCATGTACGTGATATTTCTAAGGAGTCATCTTCTTTAGAGACCATGAGGGTGGTGAGGGAGTTCATGGATGTGTTTCCTACAGATTTACCAGGTGTTCCTCCAGATCATGATATTGACTTTGCCATTGATTTGGAGCCATGCACTAAGCCCATATCTATTTCTCCTTATCGAATGGCTCCTGCAGAGTTAAAGGAATTGAAGGAGCAATTAGAAGATTTGTTGAAGAAGGGGTTTATCCGGCCTAGTGTGTCGCCTTGGGGCGCACCAGTGTTGTTCGTAAAGAAAAAGGATGGTACTATGAGAATGTGCATTGACTATCGTCAGTTGAACAAAGTGACCATCAAGAACAAGTATCCCTTGCCTCGTATTGATGACTTATTTGATCAACTTCAGGGTGCCTCAGTGTTCTCAAAAATTGATTTGAGGTCAGGGTATCATCAGTTGAAGGTTCGGGAGTCAGACATCCCTAAGACTTCTTTCAGGACTCGATATGGGCGCTATGAGTTTGTGGTTATGTCATTTGGGCTGACTAATGCCCCTGCCGCTTTTATGGAGTTGATGAACCGAGTGTTCAGACCTTACCTGGATTCCTTTGTGATTGTATTTATTGATGACATATTGGTGTATTCCAAGAGTGAGGCAGACCATGCTCGTCACCTGAGGGTCGTGCTCCAGAGATTGCGTGAGGAGAAACTATATGCTAAATTCTCCAAATGCGAGTTTTGGCTCGAGTCTGTGACTTTCTTGGGTCATGTGGTGACCAAGGATGGTATTATGGTTGATCCAGCCAAGGTTGCAGCAGTTCGTGATTGGGTGAGACCCACTTCAGTGACTGAGATTCGAAGTTTTATTGGGCTGGCAGGTTATTATCGTCGATTTGTGCAGGGATTCTCCTCTATCGCAGCTCCTTTGACTAAACTAACTCAGAAGGAAGTTGCATTTCTATGGACCGCTGAATGTGAGGCAAGCTTCCAGAGGCTTAAGGAGTTACTGACTTCAGCACCTATTTTAGCATTGCCCGAGGAAGGTGTAGCCTTTGTTGTTTATTGTGATGCTTCGGGTGTCGGTTTAGGTGGAGTGTTGATGCAGAAGGGAAGAGTTATAGCTTATGCTTCGCGACAACTGAAGATCCATAAGCGGAACTACCCTACTCATGATTTGGAGTTAGCCGCGGTGGTATTTGTTTTGAAGTTGTGGAGGCATTATCTCTATGGGGTGCATTGCGAGATCTTTACAGACCATCATAGCCTCAAGTATATTTTCTCTCAGCCTAATTTGAACATGAGGCAGCGCAGGTGGTTGGAGTTGTTGAAAGATTACGATATCTCTATTCTCTATCACCCTGGCAGGGCTAATGTGGTGGCGGATGCCTTGAGCCGGAATCCTTCTAGTATGGGTAGCTTGGCATATCTTAGAACGGAGGAGAGGCCTTTAGCTTTGGAGGTTCAGTCTTTGGCTAGACGATTGGTTAGACTTGACATCTCCCCATCTCATAGTGTGTTGGCCTTCGTCGAGGCTAAGTCTACATTGATGGATCAGATTCGTGCTCACCAGTTTGATGATGATAAATTATGTATGATTCGGGACAAAGTGTTGAGAGGCGAAGCTAAGTCAACTTTTCTTGATTCTGAGGGAGTTCTGAGAATTAATGGGCGCATTTGTGTGCCCAAGGTAGGTGATTGGGTTCGTTTGATTTTGGAGGAGGCTCATTGTGCTAAGTATTCCATTCACCCTGGGGTGGCAAAAATGTTTCATGATTTGAAGCAACATTATTGGTGGTGTGGGATGAAGAGGGACATTGTGGTGTTTGTGGCTAAGTGTTTGAATTGTCAGCAGGTTAAGTACGAGCATCAAAAGCCAGGAGGTCCAATGCAGCGGATGCCCATTCCCGAGTGGAAGTGGGAGCGTGTTACCATGGATTTTGTTACTGGATTACCCGTGACATTGGGTAAGTTTGACTCTATTTGGGTGATTGTAGACAGGTTGACCAAATCATCTCACTTTATTCCAGTAAAGACTAGCCACAGTGCGGAGCAGCTAGCTAGGATCTATATACATGAGGTGGTTAGATTGCATGGGGTGCCTATCTCTATTGTGTCAAATCGAGGTTCGGTGTTCACCTCCCGATTTTGGAAGGCATTGCAGCATGGGTTAGGTACACGATTAGACATGAGTTCGGCATTTCATCCTCAGACAGACGGTCAGTCCGAGCGGACCATTCAGGTGTTGGAGGACATGCTTAGGGCATATGTGATGGACTTTGGTTCTCAATGGGACCAACATTTGCCCTTAGCGGAGTTTGTTTATAATAACAGTTATCACTCCAGTATTCAGATGGCACCATTTGAGGTGTTGTATGGGCGTAGATGTCGATCACCTATTGGATGGTTCGACTCAGTCACCGTCGAGGCATTAGACACTGATTTGCTCAGGGATGCTATGGAGCGGGTGCGCTTGATCCAGAGTCGACTATTGACAGCCCAGAGTCGGCAGAAGAGCTACGCTGATAGGAGAGTTCGTCCTTTGGAGTTTATGGTGGGCGAGCATGTGTGGTTGAAGATATCACCCATGAAGGGTGTGATGAGGTTCGGGAAGAAGGGCAAGCTTAGCCCGAGGTTTATTGGCCCGTTCGAGATTCTTAGAAGAGTAGGTGAGGTGGCTTATGAGTTGGCTTTGCCACCTAGATGGTCAGCGGTTCATCCAGTATTCCATGTCTCTATGCTCCGTAAATACATATCAGACGAGTCCCACGTTATTTCGTATGATACCATAGAGTTGGGTCCGGATTTGACTTATGAGGAGGAGCCCATAGCCATTCTAGATAGACAGGTTCATAGGCTCAGGACCAAGGAGATTGCTTCTGTTAAGGTTCAGTGGCGACATCGATCTATTGAGGAGGCTACTTGGGAGACAGAGTCAGATATGCGTGTTCGATATCCTCAACTTTTCGAAACTTCAGGTACTCTCTTCTACCTTATGTTCGAGGACGAACATGATTTTTAGTGGTGGATGATGTAATGACCCTTTGGGTTATTTAAAAAATTAGTCCTCTTATTTTCTTGAAATATCCTTTTTGTGAATTTTAAATGGGTATTTTGGACTATTTGATAGCTACGGTTATTTAGTTTATGGATAAGTTTAGACATTTAAATTAACTCGTGGACTAAAGAGTTAAGTTGTTTAAACATCCTATACTAGTTAGATTATTATGAAAAAATAAATAGTGGACTAAAGTGAAAATTTATATAGTACCTTATACCTTATTTATCAAGAATAACTTAGTAAATTCTATCACTTTTATCACATAATTAAAATAAGGAGAAGAAGATAAGGGTTTGGCGCTGACTTATGAACACAGAAAGAAACGGCCGCTTGGTTTACTACGTCAGGTAAATCTTTTCTGAAAATTGCCACTAAAGTGGATTGAAAAAAAATTATTATATCAATTTGGTGTTATGTTTCCTTAAGTGGGGCCACTGCCGCCCTTAACAAAATTCAGGTGAAAGCCTTAATTCTTTATTAAATGAAATGCCTTAATGCTTGTTTGGAGGATTGTTACATATATATGTATTACTTATTATTATTATGATTATTTTGGGTTTTTTAATATGCAAAGAAAGTTGCTTCTTGATAAGGAAAATGGCTGCCAACAGTTTTGGGGGGGCGAATTGAGGCACTGACCTCTTCGTCCCCTGCAAATATATATATATTATATTTATTATATAATTTTTCTCTCATCTTTTGTCAATTGAAAAAAAAAATAATAATAGGATACTAGGTATTAGATGTATCTTATTGTATAAAAACCGTTAGAATCATATTATTTGGAGAACTTAAGACTAAATTTTAAACTTGAAATTAAAATTTTCGAATTAGATGAAATCTTGGGGTTAGGCTAGATAAATGGTAATTTGGTTGTCATCGGACCCCTTGTGACGTGTATGTCCATTCTTGATAGAGAATTTTCATTGTGGGAGTTGAATTCAAGATTTGGTCTATTCGGTGGAAGTGTTCGGGTGCGGTTTCGACATTGAGGTAGGTTTGGCTATCCTTCTTTGAGATTGGGATTGAGTTATTGAGTATCCTTATGTTTTAATCTATGGGATGAGATCATATCATGTGTTGAGTTGATAATTATTATTGTATGGCTTCGAGAGCATGTGAATCCTAAATTGAGAATATTGTGAATATGATATGTTGAGAAAGGGAGAAAATTTGTACTTATTGAGAGGAATGTTGTTTCCATAATTGTGTCTTGCTTGCATACATCCTCATACTATATGTCATGACATTTTGGGAAGTTGTGAATGATGATTTTTATCATGAGTCCTTGACCACGGGCACTTGGGTGGCAAGGTAGTTGATATATTGTTATTGAGGTATATGGCCTGCGAGGTCCCCATGGGTCCCCTTAGTCTGGGAGCCTTAGCTCGACAGGGGTGTATACGACAGGCTGTGCGACGGTCTTGATACCACCTTGCATTGCATTGCACTGCACGACATTGCATACCATTTTATTTTACTACTTTTGGTTGATTGGGTTGGCTTATGTCAGATTGAATGTTTGTTTTGTTTGCGCTATCATATATATATGGGAGGCACCGATGCCGGACTGGTTTTTCTGTTGCAGGTGGAAGCGTTCCTAGATTATTTCATGGTTTATTCAATTTCTAATTCCCAGTCGGTTAAACCTACTGGGTACATATTATGTGTACTCACCCCTACTCCTTTCTCCCCCGCAGATTCTCGTCAGGATTATCCACGTGGTAGTTGAATTGCTCGTGCACCTGGTTCATACCAGATCTAGTGGTGAGACTCAGGGCTTCGAGCTTCCATTGGATTCTATCCTAGATGTTTAGTCTTTATTTCTATTCGAAGACTGAAATACATTTATTTCTTTAATTAGTTATTAGACGCTCTTGATACTCGTGACACCAGGTTTTGGGACATTGTTTTTATGTGGTGACTATTTGTTTATTGGATTTCTCTCCTTCTAGGTTACATTTATTATTGGGAATGAAATTAAGTGGTCTTTTAGTCATGACCCCATTTTGGGTCGTGACAAATAAAGTGTGTGTTGTTAAGATCCATCTCCACCCAGTCGGTTCTACAATGAAAAAATCACATGACAAGAGCATCTTATAGATGTTGGAAGTCATGTTTTACAGAACAATCAGATTAAGAGAATCAACTGAATAGGGTTCGAATTAAGCAGTGAAGTGTTGCTTCTTCTGTTCAGTTACATATTTTATTCTCTGTTCGCAGTCACTCTGGTGCGTTTGTAGAGTTCAAGGCATTCCAAGCTTTCGCATTCACCATAAATTATCTGCACTCACAAAAAGCCGAAAGTTTCCCATAACAGTGCGATCGCGGTGCAGTGTTCGTGTTTGCGGAGAGCCCGACATCTTTTTTCAAACTTTGTAGACGCATTTTGTCAAACGCATGATAGACATACATTCATAGTCCTATTTTGACAAACATCACCCCCACACTATCGGCAACAACATTCACTCACTACCCAAAATTACAAACAACAAGTTAACAATTAAATTCAGTTTCATTTTTTTAGCATTCAGACCTAGAAATCTTCATCTAAAATGCCTAAAGGCGCGACACATAGTAGCAGCAAGTTGAACCTCAGAAAATAACAATAGATCAGATCATCTAAGCTTCAAACTTCATAACCATGGTACAAAAGATTTAACAAAGAGGCAGTACCCACGTCATGGAGTTTCATGGTTGCACAACTTATCAACTATGAATAAGAAATGAGGTGGAATGAGGTGAACATACGTTTGAATGAGTAACCAAAAAGGATGAAGAAAGGAGAGCTTGAGTTGTTCCTCAAATTCATGTGGGAGCCAGAGTTATAAAGGAATTGGTTACCTCACATTTGATTATATTCCATGCCTATGATATCCTTTTTCTGAATGTATCAGGCAAAGTCACCAATGTTTTGTCTTTTCATTTTAGACACCCGTGCAGCATACCACCTTTGCGGAGGGAAGGTGCAATCATGCCACATCGCCGGCTGCACACATTCTGCGTTCACGGCATTAGACCGCCTTCGTGGAGCTTTGCGGAATGCTAGAACTGGGCTGATCTTCTGCAACTCTGGGTGATCCTAGGCCCAATTGGGCACTCCGCCCTTGTGCAATGGGCGATCTTGGGCCCCAAAAGTGCAGTCAAAACGGCCCATTTTCATCATTTTTCCATTTTTGTTGGTGTTTGCACCCACTTCTTAAGCTTCAATCATATTTACACTTCAAAACTTATGTAATGCCACTTCTAACGACTTGAAATTTGTGAGGGTTAGCGAAAAATCAAAAATAAAAATCAAGAAGCTATTCTAAAAATTTAAAATGCAAGAATTTATTAAAATATGAATAAAAATTAATTCACCACCCATTTGTGTTTCCACTTTGAGGCAATGAATCTCCTTCCCAATTTCAAGATGATCTTCGATTTGAGCTCATGATGAGGGTGATGAGAGACCATCAACATTTTACACCGGTCTCTCCACTTTGAGGAGTTGAATTGTCTACCCAACTTGTAATCAACTTTCCTTTTAGGTTTCTTGGGTAGATATGGGAGTGTCAAGAGGTCCTCTTCAAATTGAGATTCACATTCTGTGACCTCTAAGTGAGCAAAACTCCCAACTTCAAATGAACCAAAGTTCCCATTTAGGATTTCCAGGGCTTGCTCTTGCAACTTTAGTATCAATTCCTCAATTTTGGCTTCTTAGATAAATTGGACTTGATGAAATACATAGGCCTGATATCTCTTCCACATCAAGCTCCACTAGTTCTTCTTGGGACTCCAACTCATAATTGATCACCTTTGAGCTAGGGGCATCACTCACCTCGTTGCTTAGCTTCAAGTCGACCTCCAAAACATCAACTTCCCATTCAAACCAGTCCAACTCATAACCTTTAGAAACAAGCAAGCTATTGAGATCATTCCTCGTGTTGAGAAATTGGTGCCTTTGGGCCACTTCTTTGGCAAGTCTAAGACTTAAATTAGTGAACCAATATTGACTCATAACACTCTCGTCTCCATTTACTTCCTCAACACCATTTTGCTCACCACGAAGTGCAATACTCTAACGGAGATAGAAGAAGGAATTACATTCCTCAAGCAAGCATTCATCACAATTAGCCATACAACAAAAAGAAAAACAAAGAGAACAAAAAAAAGTACTCACTTGTTAAATCAACAAGATTAGACTACAAGTCCTAAATCAACTCAATACGCCTATTATTGCCTGACAACGGCACCATTTTGATGTCGCTCAACCCGACTACTCAAAAGTAGAAAGGGCGGTCAGCATCAGTATAATAACCCAACTTTAAAGGTAGGGGTCGATCCCATAGGGAAAAATGTGTCGGTGAATGAGCGGATCAAGGACCTATGACTACTAGATTTTGACTCAATAGGAAAGTACCCGGCAAGAATTCTAACTAAAACGGAGGGAAACTAAGTTAACAACTACTTCTAAGAAACAATTGGGTAAGGATTGACCAAGCAAGGGAGAAAGGATAGGAGATATCATAATCAATCAAAACTCAATCGATCCATCACATTTGGCATCAAAGTAACCCTGTGGGTAGGCTAGGTTGCTTGTAATCACCCTGGCTAGGGAAGTGATGTTTTGCAAGAGCCAACTATGGTCTCTTACATGAGCCACTCAAAGACACGCCTGGCTTGAGCACCTCAAATTAAAACTCCTAAGCCTTAGCCATTGAGTCCCTTTTGAGGCTCTCAACTCATAAACCCATGACTATCATGCGATCTTCCCCCTCAACTACACCTGCTAGAACACTAATTGAAGATCTAAGCTAGACTCAAGTAGCTACCTCAAATCTAATTTATACAAGAAGATATGCATGAACACATAAATCAATTCAAACAATTAAAGAATTTGGGAGAAACCCTCTTGATTTTGCAAGTAAATTGTCAACTAAGCATGAACGCAAGAGAAATAATCAAGACCCATATATAAAAACATATAAGCTTCAATCAAATCTGCAAATTTAGCATTCAAGAACAAGGAAAGAAAGAGTGAGTGAGAGATAAACACAAGTGAAGCCCACACTCTTCATTCCGCTCCAGAATTTGTAGAAAACTTGTTCTCAATATTCACCCTAAACTAAAATCTACACTAAGGTGTGTCTTTCTTCTTCGAAGATGTATGAATGTTCTTCTGTGTCTCATCTCTCATATCAATGTATCAAAAATTAGGGCTGGGAGTGCGTGTATATCATTTTTGGGACTGAAAATAATGAATTTCCAGAACTGCCCAACGCTTGTCACTACAACATTCCGCGGTTGCGCTCAACATTCGGTGATTGCGGAGGTTGTGTCTCTTGGTGCTTTGACTTTACGCCAGGGCTCAGTGCGTTTTCGCTTCTCTGCATGCCACAACTCCCCGATCGCGTGCCTGAAGGCTGCATTCGCGGATTGTGTTTGCTGTCAGGTACCCTTTTATGCATTTTAGCTTCTTTTGGCTCCAATTCAACTTTAATCTTCAATTCTTCTTTGCAAAGCCAAATCTAAACCATATGTACCTATAACATACACCATTTAAAGCATAATTAGCATTAAGTTACGAGATTAACAGTACATAATCATTAGAAAAGAGCAAGAAATGAGTGCAAAGTTATGCACTCATCAATGACAGAGAGAATGAATAGCACAACCTGGGAGTATTACTGGACCAGTTCAAGGCATATTAAACCCATACATTGATAAACTAATTGGGAAGTATAATTAAATGAGGGATCGTGAAGAATTAGTGAAAATGATAGCTTTGGGTTGTCTACCTTTTTTATTTGCTTCTTCTGATGCTTTTATTCATTATATACAATTAATTTATATTCCCATGTTTAAAAATCCTAGAAGTACTTGTCAATCGTATTTTTAGACTTCATGGACAATATGCATATTATTTATAGAAATTTTTACACAAATAACAACTTTCACCCCCAAAATTACACTTTAAAATTTATTTATCAAAATACCAAAAAAAAACACACTCTTTTTCATTTTCCAACACTATTATATCATACCACACACCACAATAATCACACTCAAAACACTCTCTCTCCTAAATTTGTAAATAAAGTTGGTATTTTATATGGTATTTTTCAATGATTCGGTAGGAGCATGTAATTTTTATCAAAAACTTGGTATTTTTGAAAACTCCCCTTATTTATATTGGTTATTAATAAAATCTTTCATATAGAGTTTCTCTTACTTCTGATCTTAGTTGTACTGTAAATAAAAATGATTATTTAACTATTATTTGTCACTGGATAGATAGAGATTTTTTCATGCAAAAATGTATTTCAGCATTTCAATATGATAAAGACCGTAGACAAACTGCACAATTTATTTATGATATTATATCATGGTTACAAATATTATGGTCTTGAACAAATTTTTTTATGTATTTCATTTGATAATGCATCTAACAACGTCGCCACTATTGAATTTTCAAAAACTCCGCTCCCCCTCCGCCCTTCTTTAGAGGATATTTTTTACATTAAATGTGCTTGTTATATAAATAATTTAATTGCAAAAGATGGTCTTTATTTTTTAAGCCCGTAATTGGAAAAGCTAGACATGCATTGACTTTATTCAAGGAAATAATAGAAAAGGTAGATTAGGGAATTCAAAAACAAAAAAAAGTCAAAAAAAAAAAAAAGATCTTAGACCAAGATTAATGCTTGAAGAAATTGAGACTAGATAGAATTCTACTTATGATTTTTAAAGACTTGGTATATTTATGAACCCCTATAACTACAACTTTAATCCATATGCAGCTAAATTTTTCAAACTCATATTGCAAGAATCCGATTGGGTTAAAATTAATGATTATGTTGTTATATTTTTAGAAAATATTTATGTCGCTATTGTTGAATTTTTCAGTGCTTATTGTTCTACTGTTTGTCATATTTTAGCTTATATAGCCGATCTTCCGTTATTGCTTATGGAATATAAACTTAAAGCAAAATACAAGCATGTTGTAACTGAGACGAGTGAAAAAAAAATTCCTATTCCTTCCATTCATTTGGTTGGTGCTATATTAAATTCGTGTTGAAATTAGTACTGTGTTTAAATTTGTTCACATTATTTATAGTTCTTTAGACATTAACGTTGAAGAAGAACCTACTATGTTTTAAAAAACGAGTGATGCAAATAATCATATTCAATCATTATATATTATTATCTCATTTTACTTAATAATGCTACCACTACGCACACCGTTCCTCTAGCTCGTCCTTCTAATGACCCACCATCTTTTAAAAGACAGGCACATGATATGCTTTCCCATTGTTTTACTAATTTATCAATTTAGAATAGAATATAGTTTAAATCACAAAGGAGCATAAATCGAGACGAGCTTAATTGTTATTTGAGACGGGCCCCAGAGACCTATCAAAAATAATATTAGCATATTGGAGGGAGAACAATCAAAAGCAATATCGGGTACTATCAATCATGGCTGGGGATATGCTAAATGTTCCAATGTAAGTCATTGCATCAGAGAGCGCATTTTGTCAAGGAAGATAGCAGATCAGTGATAATCACATTCATTGGGGAGCAATGCCATGAATGTTGTAGTTTGCCTCAGAGATTGGATTAGAGTAGAGCAAAGAAACAAAGGAAGACCACAAGATACGAAAGAAGATGAAGAACTTAAAGAAATAATGCCAAGTGCAAATCCTTTGACACAAGCTAGTTCAAATTATGGATTAGTTGATTTTACAAATTATGAGTCAATTCCTGTTAATGTTATAATATAGATGAACCGAGAGAATGATTCGAAATATATAGAAACTATAGTTTATTAGAGACAACTAATTGTAAGTTGTAACTTTGTACGTTTTGAATTTTATCAATCTATTAATAAAGTCAAAAGACTCATTTAGTGTTTGCATTTCTTAAATTTTTTTCATAAATTGTGTATGATTCAATTAAATGATTTTATTTATTTTGCATAATCATATATTGAAAAATAGATTTGTACTTTTGTAATCACTATAATAAGCCAATAATATTACATTGTAAGTGTATTTCTTTAATAGATAGTATATTGTGAGTATACTAATATATTGATATACATTGTAAGTGCATTATTACAAAATAGATAGTATATTGTGAGTATATTTGATATATTTTGTAAATCTACAATATAACTATATTATTATAATAGATAGTATATGCACTATATATTTGCTATATATTGTAACTATATAATGTAAGTATATTATTATAATAGATAGTATATTGTGAGTATATTTGATATACATTGTAAATATATAATACAATACTATCTTATAAGATAGTATATTGTGAGAATATAATGTAAATATATTATTATAATAGATAGTATATGTTGAGTATATTTGTATACATTGTAAGTATATAATGTAAGGATGTTATTATAATAGATAGTATATTATGAGTATATTTGATATACATTTTAAGTATATAATGTAAGTGTATTATTATAAGAGATAGTATATTGTGATTATCTAATATACATTGTAAAATGTAATAAATATATCATAGTAGATAGTATATTGTGAGAATATATGTAAGTATATTATTATAATAGATAGTATATTTAATATATATTGTAAGTATATAATATTATAATGTAAGTATATTATTATTGTATATTGTGAAGAATACTTTATAAAAGTTAATATATTGTGATAATATAATGTAAATATGTTATTATAATAGATAATATATGGTGATTATATTTGATATACATTAAACTATATATAACATATTGTAAGTATATTACTATAATAGATAGTATATGATGAGAATATAATGTTACTGTATTATCAGATAGTATATAGTGAGTATATTTGATCTACATTGTAAGTAGGGCAAGCCCGGTGCACTAAAACTTCTCGCTATGTGCAGGGTCCGGGAAATGACCCGACCACAAAGGTCTATTGTACACAGTCTTACCTTGCAAATCTGCCAGAGGCTATTTCCAAGGCTTGAACCTGTGACCTCCTAGTCACATGGCTAACACTTTACCAGTTACTTTAAGGCTCCCCTTCATCTACATTGAAGTATATAATATATAAACATTATAAGTATATTATTAAAATAGTTAGTATATTGTGAGTATGTTTGATATACATGGTAAATATATTACTATAATAGATAGTATAGTGTGAGTATGTTGTGAGAACATAATGTTAAGTATATTATTATAATAGATAGTATATGGTGATTATATTTGATATACATTGTAAGTATTTTAATATAAGTATATTATTATAATAGATTGTATATTTTAAGTACATTGATATACATTGTAAGTATATTATTATAATCGGTAGTATATTTTGACTCGTAAGTATATAAATGTACGTATATTATTATATATTTCAAGTATATATATTTAATATAATGTAAGTATTTTAAAATTAAAAATAGTTATAATTACAATAGATAACGATACACTATATTGATGATTGACTCAAACGTTTGAATATATAAATATTGATAAATTAAAAAGAGGGGGGGGGGGGGCACTAGACTCGGACCATGTACCTTAACGGGTCATAGGTCAGGCCATCTAAAATATTCGTAGTGTTTAGCCCGGCCCAGCCCAGCCCAGTTGACACCTTTTACATGCAGAACTAGTAAATTATGTTGACATAAGCATAACAACCCATCTTGAGATGAGAAGTCTCACATCGGCAAAACACAAGAGAGATGTTGGATATATAAGTAAAGGACTGGTCTACATACTGTGAGGCACCTTTTGGGGTGAGCAAAAAGGGACAAATTCGTGATGGGTTAGGCCCAAGAGCGGACAATACTTTACAGTGTTGGGCCAGGTCGTTATAGGTGGTATCAGAGTCACTCTTGTGTCGGCCTTGTCTATGTGGGTTATAGTTCAAATGAGTTTAGGCGAATTCTGATGAAGCGGCGCAAACCTCAATGCTGAGTCCAGGTGAATCCCATGCGGTGGGGCAAACCTCAGCGAGGACGCTGAGTCCATAGAGGGGATGTATGTAACAACCTATCTTGATATGAGAAGTCCCACATCAGCAAAAACACAAGAGATATGCTAGATATATAAGTAAATGATTGGTCTATATACTGTGAGGCGCCTTTTGAGGTGAGTCAAAAGGGACAAATTCGTGATGGGCTAGGCCCAAGAGCAGATAATACTTCACAGTGTTAGACCAGGTCGTTACAATAAGACCTTGGTCTGACAAATAGATGAATTTCAATACACAACTTGGTCTATCTAATGTGTGTATGCTTTACTAACCCTTACTCTCGCTCCAGATTTAGCTATCCCTTCATCTTTCAAGCTAATTAGATGAGTGTAAAAATGTCAAATCTCTATTGTTTTATCGCTTTTCCCATTCGTTACCTCCTTGGTCCAGCAAGTAAGAATAAGGAGAGTTTTACTGTTTGCAATTGTTAAAAGCAATCAAAACGAAGAGATAAGCAATACATGCATAAAAATAATTCAATAATCAGCTTTTATATTAATTTGCTTCGTTAATCCATCATGGTTCCCACAATCGTAGTTATATAATTTAGCTACTTATTATTGTAAAAACACAATCAAAATTTATAAAATAAACTTTTTTGTGTTAATCATAAAAATTCAAGAACAATAGCTAAATAATATTCCAAAAATCAAGAATAAAAACAAACAATAAAGGAGAAGAAAAGAATAAACTAAAACTCTCTGATCTCCATGATGGCTCTTTCGAAATTACAAACTATATAATTTTAAAACCTAGGTTATGTGTGAGTGGTAAAATTTATGTTCTAGGTTAGTTGTTAATTAATTATTAATTAGTTATCGAAGAATTAATTTTTTATGGGCTATTTATAGACTAGATGAAAGTTGCTCGTGCTATGCACGGGCCCAACATGTTAAGTATAGTCAATTTTTCAGAAATCATTTTAGTTTTAAGGATAAAGATCTCCATCAAAAAGTAGTTCATATTAGTGAACCATATGTTATATTTACAGAGAGATAAAATTTCATTAAATATTTATATCATGATTTCTCTCTACATTTTCTAAAAAGTAATCTTATTACAAATCTTTGAGTGAAATAAATAACACGACTTAACATTGATCAGGTCTACAAACAAAGAATTTTGGCGTTGATTCTAAATACAATTAAACTATAACAAAATTCAATAACACCTCATAAGCTAATTGTCAATACTTCTTCTCATGGAGACTTGGCAAGAATTCACCTATAAAGTTAGTAGAGAGATCATAAAGAAGAAAAGAAACGTTAGAGACCAAAAACCCACTAAATTGAAATATCAGCATCCCATAAAGAAGTTATAAGAAGCTACAAACTTTCCTCGACAGGTTCCACGAATGTTTTATTTCATCATTTGTTGTGGAATCCAAGTGATTTTATTGAACGTAAGTTGCAACTTTATTTTTGTTCTTATTCCTAGCAGAAGCAAAAAGTAAAACACCGAGTGATTTATTCTCATCTACTTAAGACCTGGAGGCAAAATTACTTGGTATATGTGTTGGTGGGATGGAGCATGTATCCCCTGAAATAATCTAGGTGCGTGCAAATTGATTCTAACACTATCGTCATTAAAAAAAACTGTTAGGATACCAATAATGACATTATGTTCTAACCAATTTAGATACATATTCCATTGGTCCTTTCATTTTGAGGCTCACAATTTTAAACTTCACAAATGATCCATCGATCCCTTGACGTCTTTATAAGACTTAGGCCATGACCAATATCATAAAGATTCATTTTATCAATGCACATACATCTTAATCTAAACTCCTAAAAGCTTCAAATAGTACTCATGTAGATTTCGTTTTAGAAGATATTATAGTAGAAACAGTTCATAAATGTACATATTGAAAATGTCATCTATTAAAGGATACCCGTCCATGGGACTCTAGAGCCGCTATAGTTGCAAGACATTTCTAGATTGTAGCTTTCTTTTCCTATGTAGGTGTTTGAGCTTGTAAGCACCCATACCAAGGCCGGCCCTTCAAATTCAACTTAGCCAATACCATTGATGTTTACCACCTAGATGCATTACAATATAAAGATTATTTAAAATTATATTAAACGAATTTTCATGTGAATGCAAATGTAAGATGAGAATGTCAATCATAGTAGTTTCTCCAAAAAAAGAAAAAGGCAAAGTACTCTCAAAATAGGATATAAAACACATCTCATGCTTTAGATGGATAACAATTGTACCTTTTTTTAGGCTCAGGCCATCTTAAAGATGGAAAGAAAGTTGCCCCTAAGGCGAGGGACCCAGCAAAATAAAGGGGCTTTAAATCGCTAAACATTTTAACATTTATAATAAAAGCTTAAGAACATATTCATGTTTTTAGACTCTAGTAGTGATTCAAATCAACAAAGTCATCAAAAGAACAAGGAAAAGAATATAAAAATAAACGAAATTCCTATTATCAAGAAACAACAGGAAGAAGTAGATATATATTACTCACCAGAATCCATGAATTCAATGAATGCCATAGATTAATTAGAAATCAGTTAGAGAAATTGAAACTTCGATGAAATTAAAGCAAGCAATGAATATTAAGAGCAACTGAACAAAGCATAGAGAAGAAAAGAGAAAGAGAGAGGAAGATAAGTGAGAAAAAAGACTCTACACATAGAACTATGTGTTGGTGGCATAAATCTTCCGCCAACCTCAAAAAGCTGAAACTTTGAGTTGGTGATGCAATAAATAATGATTTTTATTGCTCATAACAATATTTTCTAGCCAGCTAGTATGGAGTATAAATAACCTCAAGAGAGAATTACCAAATCTAGAGTTTTGTTAGCTATAAGCTTGTAACCAAAAGAACAAACATTTCAGGTTTTAGATGCAACAATGCTAGTAAAAATTACATTTTTAATAATGTTACAAAATAATGGTTGAACATGTGTTATTAACCATAAGAACTGGCAACTGCACCACATCTTATTACATTACATCTGAATTTCTAAATATAACAAAGTTGTCGAATACATTTGGTTAGAAAGCAACATTATTGTCTTCAATGAGAAGTTCTCCTTCAAAAATTAAGACATCTTCAACACACTGTGCAGTATTACTCATTGAAGTAACATTACAATCTTTCGATAAATATCAAAACACATGGCATTCAAAAAACTTTTAATACAAAATTGTATCCAGATCGATACAGGCTATTGGGCATTTTCAACATGGATCACCATAAAGAAAATCTGATCATCCTCCAATTATAACTTTTAGGAAGTTAAATATGCAACAGGATAAATTGGGGAGCCACAATAACAATATAGAGCTACCAGCATCTTAAGTAATCGACAAACAAAAGAACAACCAAAATAATTTTTTTTCCAACCAATACCGAAATGTATACATATCAGTAAATCACCATAAGCTTGCAACTAAAACATCTCTGAAGAATTTGGTTATAAAGAGTGTTGATATGTCTTATTAGACTATCTTTGTCATCCTCAAGGTAAGTCAGTCTATATACTTTCTACTGAGTAACTTTAACCTTGCTTTGAAACTTCCTCAACTATTCTCAGTTTCAGTAATTGTACATCTTCATGCAAGGATCATGAGCCAATGAAATGCTTAGTATAAAATGCAAAAGAAAGACTTAGTGATGTATTATAAAATTACGTGAAAGAGAGTAATTTACGATTCAGAGTTTGCAAGGGAAGAGAGAACAACTTACATTCATACAATGCTTGATGATTGGGTCAATTAAAAAATTACAGTCTCCAATCTCCTGTAGAAATTCTCTTCTACGGTATGCATGAAAATGAAGCTGTAATTTGGATATAATTTGAGAACAACATGAGTTACACACTAAAGATATAACTTGAAAACAACATAAGCTACAAAATAACAAGGTATTCCTGTAAAATGGATTCACAAATTGTATAGGCTAGCTATTTATTAAAGATTCTAATTACATTGTATAATAAGGTATTAAATTAATGGGCTTTATAAAAATATCAATTATAATTAGAGAAAACTCCAAAGACAACTCTTGAAGGTTTAGAAGTTCATTATTTCTTAATTCGCTATCAAATATGGCTAAAAGTAAGTCTTCTTCATCAAGTTTGTATAAAGCACCAATGCTGAATCAAGCTCAGTCTAGCTCCTATTTGTCAACAATTAGATCTCAAAAAGTTATTTCTATAACTCGATCTATAAGGGTGATTTCAGTAAACTGTTGGCACGACCAAAATGAGCATCATAGTATATAAACATAATAAATTTCGAGGAAGCTATTAACACTTTGTAATCACATTACAAGTACTACAAAATTACCATTTCAAAGAAAATAAATCATAGTGATGAATCTAAAACATGTAGGATGACACATAATTCGAGTAGAGATGTTTTAGTCGACTCTTAGGACCATAACTAAAAGAAGCTACAAACAAAAGTTGGGTGCTGAATCTTAAAAACCTAATTTAGTTGCAAAAATAATATTTCAACCTCCTAAAAGATAGTACTAAACAAGCGCATCAAAATTTACTGTACGTTGTAACTATTGAAGATAACAATGTATTAGCTGTTAGTTAGTAGTCCTAATTGTTAGTTACATATTGTTAATTAGTTAGTTAGTTAGCACAATTAGTTAGTAATTAGTTAGAAAAATAGTTAATTGTGTAACTATAGTTAACTAACTATAGTTAACTAACTGATTTGTATAAATATCCCCAATCTGTTAGTGGGATATTCATATTGAATATACACAGAAGACTTGGTCTTCTTCTTCAAGCTTTCCTCTGTTCTCCTTCTTCATCTTCATGGTATCAGAGCGGGAAGATTCGATAATTGTTTGACTCAAGTAATTCCCAGCTGAAAGAAGAGAAAGATGGCTAATTCAAGTAATACGCCAGTGGGTTCAACAATGGAAACACTCGAAGCGATAGAGACTAAGAGGAATCATCCTCTTTACTTGCATCCGTCGGATACTCCTGGGAGTGTTTTGACATCAATTCAGCTAACAGGGACTGAAAACTACTCACTTTGGAGTAGATCGATGATGATAAACCTCAGGGCAAAGAGCAAGCTCGGATTTGTGCTGGAAACTTTCCGGAAAAGTGACTATTCACCAGAATTGGAGGAGCAATGGGAGAAATGCAATGCATTCGTGCTTGCATGGATCATGAATACAGTATCAAAGGAGCTGTTAAGTGGCATTGTGTATACTTCAGATGCTGCCATGGTCTGGACAGATCTGAAGGAGAGGTTCGACAAAATTGATGGATCTAGGATTTACCAGCTTCATAGAGAAATTTGCACCATTCATCAAGGTAATTCTTCGGTTTCAGCTTATTTTACGAAGTTGAGGTTAATGTGGGATGAGTTTGATGCACTTGTCCCACCTCCAATGTGCAATTGTGATAGATCTAGAGCCTATGTGGATCATTTACAATGTCTGCGTCTGTTTGCTTTTCTAATGGAATTGAGTGAAGTCTATGGCCACGCACGTAGCCAAATTTTGATGATGAATCCTCTACCAAGTGTTGGTAAGGCATATGCCATGATTATGGCAGATGAAAGTCAAAGAATGACCTCAGGAATACATGCAAATGGAGATATGATCGAAGCTACAACACTATATGCAGGAAGGGGAAATATGAGAAATCAGAATACAAACATGAATTATGAAAAAGGAAGTTACAATGCTGGTGGTTATAATGCTGTTAGTACTGGCAGAAAAAGGGTCAATTGGAACCTATTTTGTGACCATTGCAAGATGAATGGACATACTAAGAACATATGCTATAAGTTGGTTGGTTATCCAGATGACTGGAAGTTCAAGAAGAAAACTGATCAAGGAATGAATAGAAATTTCAACTTCAATAAGGGTAAAGGAGTTGCTAATAATGTGCAAGTTGAAAAGGGACAAAAGGATGATGTCTTTGGTTACAATGTTGAAGAACAGGATTCTGGTGTTGCTGGTATACATGACCTCAACTCTATGTGCTCAGATTTGAAGGCATTAGCTATGCAAAAAACTTATACTCCAGACCGATACCAGAGAGTATTGAAGATACTAAATGAAGAAAAGAAGGTTGATGAAGTTACTAATATGGCAGGTAATGTTACTAGTAATCATGTAGTGAATTGGATTGTTGATTCTGGTGCAACATCACACATGACATCTAAAGTAGATACACTGGATAGTATTACTCATAAGAATATAAAAAAAAAGGTTTTCCTACCTACTAGACAGTCTGCAATAGTTACACACTCAGGAAGCTGTATGATACCAAGTTGTGGGAAACTAAAAAATGTGTTGGTGATATCTAATTTTAAACATGATCTACTTTTAGTATCACAATTGACCAGGCAACTAAAGTGTTCTGTTAGATTCTTTCCTGAATTCTGTGTTTTTCAGGACCTCTTCAATGGAGAGGTGAAAGGGATTGGTAAGGAGGTAGATGGATTGTATTACTTTCCTGGCAGCTATTCTGAAATGAGGACTGGAAAGGCATTGGTAGCAAGAACTGAAGCTAAAGATGCAAGGGATATGTTGTGGCACATCAGGATGGGTCATTCTTCTGTAAAAGTATTAAAGAATTTGTCATTGATCAATAAGGAGGCAAGTACAACAATATGTGATAGTTGTTCAGTTTGTCCATTAGCTAAACAGACTAGAATTCCATTTGGTGTTAGTATGACAAGAAGTAGTGATGTGTTTGATCTAATTCATGTTGATGTCTGGGGTCCTTACAAGATTCCTACTCATCATGGTTTCAGATTTTTTCTGACAATTGTGGATGATAGTTCAAGAATGACTTGGCTGTTTCTGTTGAAGTTTAAAAGTGATGTTTTTGAGACATTCAAATTCTTTTTGATCTTAGTCAAAAATCAGTTCAATAAACAAGTTAAAAGAGTGAGATCTGATAATGGAACTGAATTCTTTAATAAAGAATGCATCACAATGTTTAAATCATTAGGAATCATTCATGAGAGTAGCTGTCCACACACTCCACAACAAAATGGAGTGGTTGAGAGAAAACACAGACATATACTTGAGGTAGCAAGAGCCATCAGATTTCAAGGAGGAATTCCAATTAAATTCTAGGGAGAGTGTGTTCTGGGTGCTGTGTACTTAATTAATAGGATGCCTACTGAAGTTTTGAAGGGCCAGTCACCTTATGAGATGTTTCACAAAATGAAGCCAAAGCTTGAGCATCTAAGAACTATTGGATGCTTGTGTTATGCAACTAACCTGGTCAAACTGGATAAATTCTCACCAAGAGCAGAACCATGTATCATGATGGGTTATCTAGCAAATCAAAAGGGGTATCTTCTATATAATATTGAGCACAGGAAATTCATAGTGAGTAGAGATGTCATATTCAAGGAGAATGTCTTCCCATTCAAGATGTCAAAGGATGAGTATGAGCCACCTTTTGCAAACCAGCCTATGTTAAGATATGATGATGATGAAGAAATGAAAGTTGTACCTGTAATCAATTCTACAGATGATGATGCACATTCAGTCCTACAACCAGATGAGGTATGCTTTCAAGACACTAATAGTACTACCGAAAATGAAAGCATAGGAGCTGATCTTAGAGACAGTCACAATATCATCAACACTATAGGTCAAAGAACTTCCAATAGAACTTCCAGACCACCTATTTGGATGAAAGATTATGTAACTTCTGTGACTAAAAATGCATATCCACATTCATTGGCCAATCATGTGGCCTATAATCAGCTGTCTCCTGGATATCAAGCATATTTGAGAAATATTTCAACAGATACAGAACCAAGAAACTATGAAGAAGCTATCAAGGATCCAAGATGGGTGGAAGCAATGCAGTAGGAAATTAATGCACTTGAAACCAATGGTACATGGAATGTGGTTAAGTTACCACCACACAAGAAAGCCATAGGGTGTAGATGGGTATACAAGATAAAGTATAAAGCAGATGGAGAAGTTGACAGGTTCAAAGCAAGATTGGTGGCTAAAGGATATAGTAGACAGAAGGGGTTGACTACCAAGAGACCTTTTCCTCAGTGGTTAAAATGGTGACTGTAAGAGCTGTGGTTGCAATAGCAGCAGCTGAAAATTGGGTCATCTATCAGATGGATGTTTTCAATGACTTCCTACAAGGTGATTTATTTGAAGAAGTATATATGGAACTCCCTAAAGGATTTGTGAGCAAAGGGGAAAATCAAGTATGCAAGCTTGTAAAGTCATTGTATGGACTTAAGCAGGCATCTAGACAGTGGAATGCAAAACTAACTGATGCCTTATCACAGTCAGGATATCAGCAGAGCCATTTGGATTATTCATTATTCACAAAAAGGAAGAGATCAGCTGTGGTGATCATTTTAGTGTATGTAGATGATTTATTGATTACTGGAAATGATTCAGACTTGATACAAGAAACAAAAACAGTGTTACATCAATCATTTAAGATCAAGGATCTGGGAGAGCTGAAGTATTTTCTTGGGATTGAGTTTAGTAGATCAGACCAAGGAATTGTCATGTGCCAGAGGAAGTATGCTTTAGAGTTAATATCTGAAGTTGGTCTAGCAGGGGTTAAAGCAATATCAACACCCCTAGAGTATAATGTGAAGCTTACAAGTGCAGATTTCAGTACATGTGAAGATGATGAGATGTTCATTGACATAGGAAGGTATCAAAGGTTGATTGGAAAATTGCTTTATCTTACAAATACCAGGCCTGATATAGCTTTTTCAGTTCAATGTCTAAGCCAGTTCATGCAAAAGCCAAAAAATTCTCACTGGAATGCAGCCTTAAGGATAGTGAAATACATCAAATCAGCACCAGGTCTGGGATTGCTTATGAGTTCTGAGAAACAAACACAACTTACAGGTTATTGTGATGTTGATTGGGCAGCATGCCCAAACACCAGAAGATCTATTACTGGATACTTGTTGAAATATGGGAAATCACTGATAGCATGGAAGTCAAAAAAACAACATACTGTATCAAGAAGTTCTGCAGAAGCAGAATACAGGAGCCTTGCAGCATTAACAGCTGAGGTAGTGTGGGTTACAAACTTGTTCAAGGAGTTAAGGATAGAACTGAAAGGGCCTACAAACATACTATGTGACAGCAAAGCTGCTATTCAAATTGCAGGAAACCCAGTCTTCCATGAAAGAACAAAACATATCGAAATTGATGGTCATTTCATCCGGGAAGAGAATG
Source organism: Solanum rostratum (assembly GCA_029948455.1). Taxonomy (NCBI): domain Eukaryota; kingdom Viridiplantae; phylum Streptophyta; class Magnoliopsida; order Solanales; family Solanaceae; genus Solanum; species Solanum rostratum. Next base: position 54,679,524 of record CM057053.1, read on the forward strand.
CAGCAGGGGCTTATCAAGACTAACTACATAAATACAAAGGAGCAACAGGCTGATCTACTGACCAAAGCACTAGGAAGGCCACAACATGATTTTTTGCTTGGCAAGCTAGGTGTTCTGAACATTTTCAGTACATCTAGCTTGAGGGGGAGTATTGAAGATAACAATGTATTAGCTGTTAGTTAGTAGTCCTAATTGTTAGTTACATATTGTTAATTAGTTAGTTAGTTAGCACAATTAGTTAGTAAAATGAATTAGTTAGTAATTAGTTAGAAAAGTAGTTAATTGTGTAACTATAGTTAACTAACTATAGTTAACTAACTGATTTGTATAAATATCCCTAATCTGTTAGTGGGATATTCATATTGAATATACACAGAAGACTTGGTCTTCTTCTTCAAGCTTTCCTCTGTTCTCCTTCTTCATCTTCAGTAACAACTCGGAGCAGGCTTTAAAGGTGAAAAGATTGAATAAATAGCATGTCCGCTTGAAAATAACTGAAATAAGCACCCATATTTCCTTGCTATAAATCGACACTTTGACTATACCAATGTGAAGAGATACTACTTTACTGGGAAAAGACCTATATCAATTAGAAAAACTTAAGTTGTAAAGTGTACCTATTTTTGCTGCAAATTATATATGGTTCTATAATCAAATTTCACCAAACTCTATTTATACATGTTAAAAGTGATTTTGTAAAACTTCTTGTTCAACACATATTAGTAAGTTAGTAATTAAGATTATGAGTCAGCGAGAATCAGTAGCCTTTGCAGTTTGCAATGATACAATATTTTTGTTAAGAATTATGTGAAAGATACATAACATATGTGAGCGTAAACCAATTTATTATTATGTATTAATTAACTTGGGATAATTATAGCAATTCATAAATTTAAAATCTTGAATCCGTCTTTGTCATACCTAATTTAGCTAATCCGAAATAGGAGAGAAGAAATTAAATAAAAGTAAGAGTATCGATGAAGGTTTCTGTATACTCTTAAGAACTTTATTAGCACATATTCAACTTTCTACTATTCTTTAACTATGGTTGCTTTTGAAGAAGAGGCAGAACATATACAATAGAGGTTGAGTGAAAGGAATAGTGGCTTAGGAAATAATAAATATACATTTTGATTAACGTCTTAATCTATGATTATGATTAGGGGCTAACTTGGTCATCCAAATAAGCTTTCGAGGACATGCTTTGTTGCTTAAGAGCGGATAGTTAGCTTTGACAACATAAACATTTACATTATATTCTACCCTATGATATCCGCTCTGGTATTTTGTCCCTTACGTGGCATGCTCTATAACGCAATTAAACAAAATAAAAAATCCCTCCATGATAGTTGTCTGAATCTTATAATAATAACAATACATACTCCATCAATCCTAAAATTCTTGATCTACTTACCTTTCCCTACCTCACAAAGTAAGATGCAGCCCTAATCGACTATAAGAATCAACACCATTTCTGATATCATTCAACCATTCAATTAACAAAAACATTACAATTCTCCATCCAAACGGCTGAACTAAATTTTGCAAAAGAAAAAAAATTGCAAGAATTTCAACTACAGTTATTGCATGAGTTTTGACAATAAAATAAATAAGTTATAGGATAGACACAAAATAGTGAAATTTATTAATTATAATTCAGGATAATCTTGGGTTAAGATTTTTTTTTTGGATAACTGAAAATATACCCAATTATAATATGAGAAAGCAAAAAAAAAAAAAAAACTATCAAAATAGAGAATTTTCAACAGTAAAACAAAATTTTGAAACAAAAATTCAAAATTTAGAAGTACCTGTTTAGATCGTGGAGTAAAAGCTTTCATCGTAAGAGGTCAGCAGTAAGAGAGGGAGAAGTTGTTGCGTTTCACCTCCCTAAGATATGAAAAACGAAAGAGTTACTTCTAGATTTTAGTTGAACATTAGACAATTACTCTTTTGTCAATGCAGAGTAACAGTAAGATTCGCAATAATAACACCCCGTTCTACAATTACCTCCACCTTCATTGCACATCCATTAGGCTATGCCCCCAAACACACCCGTACCGTCGAACCACAAAAGAAGTATAATAAGGAAGACTACTTTTTGCAGGTCAAATCAAATCTACTCGCATATACTACTCTTGAGGTTTTAGAGTTCTTTCTAGCCATATATACTATTATCAGTAATCAACACGTCTCAAAATTTTGAAAGAGATTTTCAGCATAAATTGAAGCAACAAAATAAAAACCCTAAAGTACAACTAACATCACCAGGAGCATGATTAGCAAAGGCTTCTTTCCAAGTTTCATAAAGTCTTTGAACCATCTTCTATCTTCACCAATTTTTCTTCGATTTGCTATACTCCATGCCTCTTCCTTCATTCCAATAAATTCAGGGGGAAAAGAAAAACTATGAAGCAAAACAAGGAAAAGAAAAATTGTGTGCAATTTTTAACAGCTTGTTTGGATGGTGGTTTGTCAGAGTTTCATAATGTATGGTACTGTATGATATGGTATGGTATCGTATAGTACCGTACCATACAATATTTGAATAGATTGTATGAGTGGCTATTGTTTAATAATAACTTGTTTGATTTGACTGTTTGGTAATGTATAGTAACTTATAAATTTACAAAAATATCGTTAATTATTATAAATATTAAATTTATCATTTTTTAATAACTCTTAAAAAACTAAATACATAGAATCGAGTAGGGAAACATACAAGCTAATATATCTTCATTCTATATAAACAACACAAGAAAAAAATAAGAACTTTTAAATAAACAAACCTCAAAAATAACTAAAAGATGAAAGAAAAGACGGGAGGTGGAAAAGAAGTTTCAAAAGTTGATGCGGAGGGAAATAAGTAATAAAAAAACATATATTAGGGTTAATTAAGTTTAATAAAGAATAAAGGATAAATTAGAATTTATTTAAATTTAAATAATGGTATAATTGGAAAAAAAAAGAGAACCATGGGATACCACCAAATTGGTGGTTTCAAAAAGTGGGGGTTTTCATGGTTACAGAACCATGGAACAAAAAACCATACCTTACCATATAATTAATGAGACAATCAAAACAAAAACGTCGTTCTCTTAATAACCATATCATACCATATATACTACGAAAAACCACCATCCAAACAAGCTGTAAAGGTCAATGTAGAAGTTTAGATTAAATGACCATTATACTCTTGATATATTGTTATATTTATGATTATGCCATTGGTCGGCCATTCATTGACTTTTCTATACCGTTAAAATTAAAATATAGGAAAATAACTAAGTACAAAATAAATTGGAAAAAATCCAAAAATCAAAGAATTAAACTTTTTTGTTTTTCCGCCGCATGGGATTGTTCGCAGCAGCTGCCTCAAGTCTTCACATGCTGCCACGTGGCAGTCTTGCTAGAAAGTTTCAAGTTCTCTTGTCATTCTGCCTTTTCCGCTGTATATATTAATTTAATGCATTAAGCTGCAGGCTTGATTTTTTCTATAATCTATTTTTAATTCGTTTTAGCTTTAAATTTTTTAATCTTAATGTCATTTTAATTCTACAAATAAAATATATTATTTAGAATAATTCATAAAATTATGTTAAAAAAATAATAAATAAAAATATTAAATATGAGATAAATAATAATTAAATATATTTATTTTTGGTCTCACATCAGTTACTGGGATTGACCCTAGCTAACTTAATGTCTGAAATAAACTGAAATCCTGTTATTGTGATAATATCACTTATATGTGATATTAACTATAGCTGACAGTAAAACCATGCGAGTTATAACATGAAATCCTGTTATTGTCCCTACACCAAATAAATGAGAGAGTACTTGCCAATGTAGGCTCTATCCTATGAAATGTGTCATAACATAGGCTATATGTGGATCCACTAGTAAGCCAATTAACATAAAATTCTATGCTGAAACATAGTTATGGAACTAAAGATTACTTCTATTGACCCCTTAGATCGAGCCTCCACCTCAAAGTTCCTACGGTGCTAAGTCAAGTCCCAACAGAATATTTGTCCTAAATTATAAAACTTAATATGTGGAAAGGCAATAGTTAGTTATCTGGTTTATTTCATAAAGACTTAATCACAGAATAACTACTTTCATAATGATACATGTAATATGGGCATTGTCCTTTCATCATTACAAATCTATACTTAGGTGAGAAAATCTCACAATCATTCATACCTCTTTGAGGAGTATCATAAAAGATTACTTTATTTTTTCATAGAGTTTGCAGTGGAACCTTATGAATTCATGATCATAATTCACAGAGAAAACTAAGACAAAAACATGGGTTCATAAGTAATCAACTTAAAACATGTAATTTGGATGAAATATGCATAATCATGAAGAATGATGTTAATTAAAATATAATTGAAATAACCCATAATGAATTTCATGAATCCTAGATGGAAAGTAGGAGAACTTGAATGAAAACTTTTTAATTCATGTAATTAAAGTCAATTCATACATAATTAAGTCAATAATAATAAGTAGAAGCATGATTATAATGACCTCAAAGGTTTTTTTTTGGTATTTTGATAAAATTACCATTTTTCCCTTCTCAAAAATTGCTTTGGGTCATTTTTTGTTAAGTCTAAAAGTCAGAATTTGAAAATCTTGTAAAAAGTTGGAGCTTTGCCAAAGAAAGAGTTTTTAAAGGCTTAATGGTGAAAAAATGAGTTTTGTGGTCATTTTGAGTTTTGAGTATTGGAGTGCAATTATGTCAATTTCATCAACTTTAGAATGCCGAAGTTGGTCTAAGAGAACTCACAGAACTGGATTTGGAGTTAAAACGGAGATTCTAGGTCCAAAGTTGTATTTTTCCATTAATTTTGGATCATAGTTTGACTTTGGTCAATACTCGAAGTTCGGAAGCTCGAATCAGAATTCCGTCAGTTCTGATGGTTCTATATGGTGAAACTTATGCTAGAAAAGGTCTCATTGTAATTTTTAGAGTTCCCAACGTTATTTTGAGTATTTGAGTCGTAAACTAGTTCAAACGATCTTTCTCGGGTTCCGAGCCAAGGAGGTCTCACATTCAAATTCTAACAGTTCCATTAAGTCCGGAACGTTGTTTTTGGTAAGGTTTCATGTTTAGTTTATATTCACAGGGTTCCAAACGAATTACAAGGGTCCATTTCATGATTTTCTGGTGTTGTGTTCTAGTTGGTGTGATCTAATATCTGGTGTATCAATGTTGTTTTTTGCATTCGCGCCTCTATCTTCGCGCTAGCAGAGGTCAAAATATCTTAGATCTCCGCGTTCGCAGAAGAGGGTCCGCGTTCGTGGAGTTATGGGAGCCAAGCTCCATAGACATTCGCGTTCACAGGGTATGGAACCGCGTGCACAGAGTATTTCCACCTTAGCCTCCATGTTTGCGGAGTATTGGGGCAGCCTTGGCTTTTGCGTTCATGGAGCATTAAATACCCTGAAACAGAAGCTTCTTTTAAGTGATGGATTTAACATATTTCCTCCATTTTCAAACATGCAAGCTTCGTTTTTGGGTGATTCTTTAAGGTTTCTTAAGGCCAATCTCTTGGTTAACCTATTTCTTTAATTTTTATGATCAAATTGTGCATTTAACTTAGAATTTGGGGAATTTAATAGGAGAAATTGAGAATTTTTTGGATATTGATTCCTAATGCTAAATAGATGATTCTTACCTCATTTTAACTCCATTTTCGAAACGATTTTCACCGTTGAATTCCTTATTACTTGGAGGACATTTTCATATTTTAATTTTCAAATTTTGGTTACTTTTTCTGGCATGAGATTTTTGACAATTTTGTCCTTTTCATCCGAACTGATTGATTTTAGTGTCATTAGATTCGTTATGTGATTGTGATACTATATTTCAATAGGTTGTGGCGATTGGATTATTATGGAAGGGGAAGGGTTGTTAATTTGATTTGATTCGAGACTCTTTCTAAGGCAAGTGGACTTCCAACTTTTTGTTAAGTATAATTGAACCTTGTATTATCCTATGAAAATGTTCTTGTGTGATTTGAGGAATGAAATGGGTTAGATCGCTACTATGGTAGGTTTGATCTTGGGGATTCGATGTGGGTAATTGTAATTATTGTGTATTCTTATTGTTGTGCTATAACTGAGGGAATTGTGAACTAATTGATGTTACCTTGAGATTGTGTTGTGAAATATACATAATTAAATGTTGTATTACATGATTTAAGTGGACATCTTGCATCCTCACGTTCTTATGAACATGATCATTGTGCTATAATTACATGCTTTCTTGGTGTTCCATTGATGATGAAAAGTTGAAGGGAAATGGTTCCGGCTAGAAAAAGAAAAAATATGAAAAGCCAAAGGAAAAAGGTTCCGGCTAGATATAAAAGTAAATATCGAAGGGAATGATTCCGACGAATACATGGTCCATGTGTAACCCCCATGGATTTCGATCTGAAGTTATCGACGGATGTATATCATAGGACAGATTTGCATCATAATTATTTGATATTGTACGACATGGTTTGTAATGCATTACATTCACTCCATCTTTTCTTAATATGTGGATGTATAATCTATGTTTGATCACTAGGAAGTTTTGAATTTCTGACTTATTGTTAAAGTGGATCCAATAGGAGATGATGTTTAATGTTGATACTTGAGCCCTGTACACTAAGATATATTGGACTATGTGGTTTCTATGATTGCTTATGTTATCAATGGATTATGATACTTTTGACTTTGGGATTTATATGTATAATCGAAGACTTGATCTATGATAGGCATTGGTTTATATGTATTATTGTTGAATTGGGACTTTTCTGAGTGCAGGATTGTAGTTTGGCGGTATGTGGTTGGGATGGATAGAAGGTTCTGTGTTCTAGATTACTTTACTTTAGATTACTTTTCATTTGCTGAGTACCGCATTGTTTGGTGCTCACCTTGCTATATTTTTGTAGGTTGTGAGCCCGGACCGTGTTGCTAGATATTCTTCATTACAGGATCGATCTTCTAGATTATTCATGAGGTAGCTGCTCATATCTTCGGTAGGACTTCGAAAATTCCATTTTCTATTTTTTTCTATTTGAGAACTAGACATTGAGACTTGTATTTTTTTAGTATTCTATATTCAGAGGCTTGTACATGTGACATCAGTCCTGGGATGGTTGTAGTTTTTGGTTTTCTATTCTTATCTACTTTATTAGACTATTTATCTTCTGTTTTTATTATTCTGTTAAGTTATTTAGGTTTGGGCTAACTTGCCTTGGTGGGTTAGATGAGTGCCATCATAATCGAATTTTGGGTCATGACAATTTGGTATCAGAGACCCAGATTCATAGGTCTCACATATGTACAAGCCCAGTCTAGTAGAGTCTTGAGGATTGGTGCAGAGATGTCCATTACTTATCCTTGAGAGGCTATAAAATCTATTAGGAAATTCTCTTTTGCTTCTTTCTAATCAATTCACCTGTGGGTTTTGTTTAAGTGCAGAGTGATCATGTGTCCTTTTGGCTGATGGTGAGGATTAGATCTACTGTGGCTATCGGATGAGTGGAGTTGTCCCCTGGGATTGCATTCTAGCCTAAAACATCATGGGTTTTAATTAAGTGTGACTGCATGTGCTAATTGGTGAGTCAGCAGCTTGTAGGCGGCTGCAAGCAGGTGTGTAAGCTACTTGTAGGCATCTTGCAAGCTAGTGGGTAAGCTACTTGTTGGCAGCGTCCAAGCAGGTGCGCAAGCTACTTGTAGGCGGCTTTCAAAGAGGTGGATAAGCTTCTGGTGTGGGTACTTAGTCACGAAATTTTGTGGATGACTTAGTGAGAAAGTATTGTGTCTAACTTGGTTAAAGGTAAACTTTGTGGTGAAACTTAGGTGTAAACTTGGTGTTGAAGTCTTGGGTAAACTGGGTGGTGAAGTTTAATGGTAATCTTGGTGATGAAGTTTTGGATAAACATGGCGGGTAATCTGGGTAAGTGGCAACTTTGGTGGAGGTGGTAACTTTGATGTGGTGATTCTTGCACATGTCATTGGGTAGCATCAGACAATGCAGAGGTTGAGGGAGTTGCCAACTGGCGTGAGTATCCTTCTTACATCCACCAATCAACGCCATGTTTCATCATTCTCAACTTTTTTTTCTCAAGACCCCATTTGAGTAATCTGCTCAAGTACCTGTTCTTGCTCGTTGATCCTATAATCTTGTGACTCCATTTCTGTGGTTTAAGCCTTATTCTCATAAAGTTGATTACTGGTGTTTCCTGGTTGTCGTTCGACCTAGTAGTGAACCTCTTTAAAAATGTTTCAGGTCGGGACAGGAAGTCCGTCATGATATTTTCCTTTCCTTTGAGGTGCTTTACTTTTAACTTGTAAGGAGAGAACCATTATGGCCACTAGAGGATCTAAGGATTTGGAATGATATTTGGGTTTACAAGTATCATTTTTGGGAAGGCACTAACGTCCATCTCAATTAAAAATTCTACATGGATTAAAAAGAAGTTGAACTTCTTAATGCCATTCTTAATGGCTAGAATTTCCTTGAAGGTGGATTGGTAGTGTTGTTCTGCATCCTTGAATCTCCTGTTGGCATATCCGCATTTGCTATGATGGTTGTCTTTCTCCTCTAGGAGGATAGCACTCCATTATTCGTTACTTGCATCAGCCTATAAGATCTTCAAGCCATCCGAAGGAATGTTGATGGTCTCAACCTTCTTGGATATTTGTTTGATATGGTATACAACATCGTCTTGGTCTTTTCCCAAGATTGGATCATTTTTCTTTAGCATCTCAGTAAGTGGACTGATGTATGTAGAGACATTAGGAATAAAATCTTGAACGTAATTGATCGCACCTAGGAACTGTTGGAGTTTCTTGATCATCATATAGGTGTTGGGAAACTTGAGTACTTCATGGCAGATGTATGGCCATAGGTGGTACGCTCCATTAGAGAAGTGCATTCCAATGTAGTTATTTTCATCCTTCATAAGAATTATCTTCTTCATGGAGAGCATGATGATATACTTATTCACTAATTCATGGAATTGGAGGAGAAGGGCATGGTGTTCCTCGACAGTATTATTGAACAATAGGATATCATCGATATAGACAAGTGATGTGTGGAGGATAGGCTGGAAGATACAGATCATGGCCTTTTTGAAAAGTGAGGGTGCTGGTTTGAGCCCAAATGACATTACCTTCAACTGATAATAGTGGTCGGGTATGCAGAAATCTGTCTTGGGCTTGTCCTTCGGATGTACACCCAATTTCCAGAAGCCTGACTTAAGATCAGACTTTGAGAAATAGCTGGCCTTGGCTAATTATGCGAACAAGGTCAGCTTGTTAGGGATCAAGAACTTATCATCCAGAAGGAAGTGATTGAGAGGGTAGTAGTGGATAACTAGTCAGAGCTTGCCTCTCTCCTGTTAGGCTCGCTTGTTGACATAAAATGCCTCACAAGCCTATTGCGAGTCCGATAGTTTGATCAGTTCAGACTCTAGTAATTCACCACATTCCTTCTTAGCAAGTTGGAGATATTCTTGATTTATGCCTAAGTGACTTGCCTTTGTTGGATTGATATTCTCGGTCCTTTTGAATGGGAGTCTGATGAAGAATTCTTTGCTTAGCCACAACGGATTAGCATGCTTCTTCATAAACTCTTTGTGGGAATAAGCGCATGATTCTTCAATGAGCTAACGTTCGACATCCTTGAACTGCTCTTCTTCCGTGAGAGGAAATAGCCTTGTGATGATCGTGTATGGTTTCAATTTGTCTTCAAGGCTATGCCTTGTGCTCGTACCTTGAGCTGATCAATGTGCTACTTGTAATTATCAAACCCAATTGTGAGATCAGTCCCTTGGATAACAGATCCGAGTATTTTGGTTTTGAACTGCACTCCTGGGATGGATTTAATCATGATGGGGTTCTTCGTGATGACTTTAGCAGTCAGGATTTCTTTAGAGATAGCGTTGAAATGTTTCGAGTGAAGACTTCATTGCTCTTTTGGAAGAGGGTTGGGATTGTGCATTGATGTCGCTTTATCGGTGTCCATGAAGGTGATAACTTGAATTGGTCTAGTCTATTTGAATGGATATACCTCCAGTTAGACATTAGGTATTTCGGCATTGGAGATGATGTTGACTTCTTTTCTATTGGATTGAAATGTCTAGAACAGAACATCATTTGGTTGAGGGTCGTTACTCAGTGAATGAGGGATCACGTCTAGTAACCCTTCTTGTCTGGTGTAGTCAGTATCTTCTCAAAGGCCATTTTTGTTGTCAGCGGTTGCATCTGCTAATAGCTTAGCGGCTCTTTGTGACTTTCTGGAGTAGGGGCAATCTCTTTTGAGATGTGTAGTTTTCTAGTAGATCTTGCATTTGTATACTTTTCTTTTGGAACGTCTAGGATGGATGGCGGTTGATGATTCATCCTCTGATGTTGTGAGTAATATTTCATTCTTCCTTCTCTCCTTGAACCTTTTTCAACTCTTCCATCTAGTCCTGTTTCATTCTTAGCATTTGTACAGCCGGTAAGGTTCACCAGGTTTTGCGGTTCAGCTGTATGCTTCGCTGGTATAATGATTTATGACTATATTGTCACGGTATGCAACATCTCTAGAGCTATTGCTGGACGAATTGCTAAGGTGTTCTACTGCATCAAGAAATACATCTTGGCCTGATGAAGAATCCTATTTGTTGATCACCACTTTGAAGTGGCGGATTGGTTTCATTGGCAACCTACTTTTCCAGGCTACACAATTGTGGTACAGGTTGATCTTGGGTAAGCAAGTCGTTTTTCAGGGTGCTGGGGCTTCAGACAAGCCACTTCTCATTGTACAGCTCTTGATGTGTGGTGTTGAGCTCCTTCTTTTGTGGGACCAAGTATGGTCATCAGACTCCTGTGGATTCTTGCAAGAATCCTTCCTCCTTCGGGATCGCTTACATGCTGCTTCATCTTTCCTTTGGGTTGAAAGCGCATGCTTTCTTTCCCCGATGAGTTTTGCTATGTCGAACTCATTTCCATCCTTTGTGTTCTAAGAGATTAATGTATGTATTTGAGGTTAAGAATGGAACATTGAAATTGGAATGTCTAGATTAAATGAGTATTATAAGTCCAGGTTAGCTGAAGTTCCTGACGGAGTCTATTGCCTTTCATTTCTAGTCAAAGAATTTGAAGAGTGACGCCCTGTCGGACCCTTTTCAAGCGCAACGATATATAGTTTTTGTTGCAGCGCTTGAATGAGGTGAGCGTTTTGAGCCGACGTGTCTACCATCCTTACCTTGCTCCAAGGCTTGGTTTTAGCCAGAGCTATACGTCTGATGGAGTGATTCTCTTCGGGCAGTATTTTGTTATCTATCACGTAGTCTTTTACCTAACTGTGAAGTGTCTCTTCCTTCTGGCCATTTGGCATGGTTTCTGGGTAATAGATAACCTTTTGTGGCATATCGGAACCAGGTTCAGGTTATTATTTTTGAGTGTTTGGTCTAAGAAGAAGCTATTTTTGTGACTGGAGCTCATAGGGTATATCATGGATAGTGGAGGTGCAGGCTCTTTTGTCGTGGTATCATTTTTTTGATGAAATGGTTGAGGCAGATTCACTTTAGGGTACGTATGACCCTAGGAATTCATATTTTCCCGGATGACTCAAAGAACCAATAGACGGATCTCCTTCATCATATCTCCTCCTGAATTCCTTTTAACTTCTTCCTCCTTTCTTACCCCCCCATGGAGGGTCATCATCATCCATTTCTATTGCTTGACATCATTGGTAGTCACAATCGAGGTTCCATTGAGTATGTCTTATAAATAGACATGTGAACCAGTTTAGAGTGCATCCATCATGGTCAAACTGCTATATCAAACCATGTTCAGTCCTAGAAGAACTGAGCAACCGAGCAGCAGTTTATGGGTCCATATCGTCTGAAAGATTGCTAGCAGATTGGAGCACATGGATGGGTAGAACTTTATGGGTAGATTGATCGGATTCTATAGGATATATGTTATCATAGGCTATAGTGATAGCTTTATGGGTAGATTGATCGGATTCTAAAGGATATATGTTATCATAGGCTAGCAGATTGGAGCACATGGTTTGTCGTGCAAGAGAGATTGAAGATGGTCTCTCAACTCCTTATACTTGGTGACCCAAGACATAGGAATAATACAAAGAAGTTTAACCTTGGGTATTTCTCTTGATAACAAAGCACATCTGGTAGTTCCTTTGGTGGCATCTTCTTGTAAAAATAAGGAATTGTTTCCATTAGGGAGCATGAGGCCTATGGCATGGTTCTGAACTCTCTAAGCTAGCTGGCAGTGTATGGTCGCCTAAATAACATCTCTAGCGTGTGGAACTTCGAATATCTGGACCTAGATTTTCAACGCCTCTGTGAGGTATGGATCGTGCAGGGACATGTTGAAGTTGTGATAGATCATGAGAAACACAGTCTCGACATTTAGGGTTATTTCAGAGGTGCCCATATTCACATGTTGGTACTCGTTGTATATCGGATATCCAAGAGGGAAAGATGCATCATTAAGGGCTGGCCTTTTCTTTTGTTATACGTCAATGCAACTCTGATGGCACCAAAATGAAAATGGGTGAACCCTGGCTTTTTCACGAGTGTGGAAAGTCCTTTGGCATCTGAAGTGTGATGAACTGTTCCTCATGGGTCGTGAGAAAAAGGTGTGAAGTTTTGAGGAAGCAACATATTCTTTCACTTCTTTTTGTTTTTGTTGGACTAGGGAGTGGATTTGCAACCAAGGATTACATGTCTTTTTTGGCAAAGGTAGAGTATGGGTTCAGTAGAGGTAGATATGTGGTGGATATTTTCTTTTCAGGGGTAACACTTATACTTCATAGAGATAGGCCTATTTATAAGAAAGAGTTTTTCTCCGGGTAGGAGTCATCTCTAACTTGGAAAAGGACCTACAAACACTAGACTTAGACGGTAAAGATACAGAATTATAAGAACAAGATGAAGACAATAAAGACTCCTAAATAGACATATTTTTTGATTTTTTGGACAATAAAGACACACACATATTCGTTCTAAAGATCTATGGACAAATTCTGTATTTGTGCTAATATCTAAGGTAAAGACTCTTACGCTGATTATGTAAAAACTGTAAAGAGATTTATGGATATTGACTGAAATTTAAACACACGAACTTGAAGTATACACACAAATTAGAAGTAAATGACTTAATAATAAAAGTTGGTGGTAAAACACGAGAGATAGAGACTTTATAAAGACCTCGTTCCTCCTTCTGGTGATGGAGAAGGGGTTTTCTCTAATGCCAAGGAGGGTAAGAGGCAATCAAGGGAGCGAATGCATACCACGCATAGGACCGGGGGGGCCGAGAACCCGGTGGCTCAGTAGGTTAAAGCCGGTGAAGTACCATATGCCATGCAAGATTGACTCAGGTAGATTACAATGATGTTTTGAGTGTCTCATCCATACAGGCGATATGTCATCCCAAGTCTGCTCGGCTCCAACCCTAATAGCAACCTTACTAACCAAGCAGTAAACCAAATGATAGGTTTTTCAACTTTTTTAGGGCTTTCCACACGGGCTTTATGTGACTCTCCCTAGCCTATAGCACCGTTCAACTTCGCCAGGAACAAGTCTCATGCAGCCAATACTGGTTTACCCACTAAATTCTTTTTCCAAAGTCTATTGTAATCACAACAAATGACATAAGGGCAAATATATAATGTCTTAGTAGAGCCTAGATGATATTGGATAACTTAGCAAGCTATCTACTTCACAGAGAGTAAGGCATGCCGGAGTGTGACCTTAAACCCCACCCTGCTTTGAAACTACGAACCAAACTACCCATCCCCGAAATATAGAAGAACAAGAGAGAAGTTTGGCCAACAATCGTATTATTCAGAACAAAAGCGTATATACAAGGGTGTACTAACTTTGAGAGAATTTCTAAGACTATTTCTCTCGGACTCTAGACTTTAGACTAAGGACTCTTGTAGGACTAAGTTGAGACTAAGTTTTTTCTGAGACGACTCTATGTTGTCTATCCTAAAGTACTTGGCCTCCCTTTTATAGGAGAAGGTTAGCCTTACAAACCAACTCAAAATAAAAAAAAATATTATCATACATGGCACACCATTTTAGAAATGGATGGGCCCTACCTTATTCTAAAAATAATAAATCATATCCAGACTTACTATCTTTATCTACTTTATTCAAACCGGGCCCCACCTAACATGTGAACTGATTGTGATAAAACAAAACACAAAAAATAAAGCATGATGTTGGCATGTGATAGCATGTGCAAGCTGGTGAATTAATAGCTTTTAGGCGCAAGCAGGTATGTAAGCTACTTGTAGATATCTGGAAATCTGGTTGATAAGCTACTTGTTGGCAGCATTGAAGTAGGTACGCAAGATACTTGTAGGCGGCTTCCAAGCAAGTGGATAGGCTTTTGGTGTGGGTACTTGGTTACATAATTTTGCGGCTGAATTGGTAGGGATATATTACAGCTAACTTTGTGAGGATGCTGAAGTAAACTTGGTGGTGATGTTTTGGGGTAAACTTCGTGGTGATGTTTGGTGGTAATCTTAGTGAGGAATTTTTAGGTATATATGGTGGGTAATTTTGGTAAGTGATAATTTTGGTAGAGGTGGTAACTCTAGTGTGGTGATTCTTTCACATGTTATCAGGTAACATCAGACTATGCAGAGGTTGAAGAAGTTTCCAGTGGGCGTGAGTGTCCTTCTTCCATCCATTAATTGACAACGTGTTTTTTCTTGCTCAGCTCTCTTTTCTTACAACCTCGCTTGAGCGATCTGGTAAAGTATCTTTTCCTACTCGTCAGTCTTACAGCATTGTGATCCCATTTCAGCTGTGGAATATTTCGCCTTATGCTAGTTATGGCCTGAGTGATTTGGTCTCTGGTGATCTTGTATGGATCCATATACACTCTAGCAGCCTATCGGACCATTTCCCAGTAAGGATGGTCATTGTTGTCGTTCCATCATGCAACTTCCTTGGGCTATATATCCTTTGAGGTGCATCTAGTTTGTTGGAAGATGATTTTCTGTACCTCTCGTCTTCCAGGGACAAAATAGAGATAGGGAATTTCCAGTAAAGGGAAATTTTTTGTTGGTCCTAGACCTGTCTGTTTATAACGTTCACTGATCTGTGCAACATGAATACCTTACCCTCGTAGAAGTCTCAGAAGCAACACACCCACCATCGTCTTAGTCGAAACCACAGTAAGAACTTCTTCAAGGGTGGTTGGATTCTATAGAAATCCCAGAATAGGTTGAATTTGAACTCTATTTGGATGTAGTATTAGCGACACAGGTACCAAAACAACCACAGGATTCCTGGGGGAAGTTATCAGCCATGAGGATGAAGATGTGGCAGAATGGGTACTCTAGGTGTACTCCAAAAGGTTTGAGGATAGATCCTCCATACTATTTGAACACTTGGAGTTCATAGAACATCTTTCTCTCCATGGTGATTGACGGATCAAAGTGATCCTCGAAGTAGGTGAATAGTTCAAGTAGGTAGTCCGCCATTCCATCTGGAAGTGTTAGTGGTGTTTTGATCATAACGATGGATGCAAGTTTTCCTGAGTTAGTGTATTCACCGAAAAAGTGGAATAACTTGGAGGCGGTGGTGTATGGCTTGAACTATTTCCTAAACGTTATTCCCTTCGTTGTTATCTCAAGGCGATCCTTGAGCTGCCAATAGATGTAGAACCCAACGATGAGGTCTCTTTCGAGGAAGGTTGAACCAAGGAGCTTGGTTCTGAACTGTAAGCATGGGAAGAACTCAATCACAACTGGGTGACTGGTTATCAAATTAGTCATCAGGAGTTCTCCCGATGGAGTGCTGAAGTTCTAGAAGTGAGAAATCCAGTGATCATCGGGTAGAACTGTTGGGTTGAGGATGGATGATGTGGACCTAGTATCCATGGCAGCAATCACTTGCACTGGCTTATCCCATTTGGATGAGAAGATAGCCAGCTGAACGTGCAGGGTGTTAACCTCATCGTTCTTTCCTCGGTTGGATATCTGGTACATGTTGTGTCCAGATTCATTAGTGATGTTGCCATCCTCTTCTCCCGATTCATACATTTCTAAGGAGAAGAGTGTCTCACCCGTTGGTTTGTCCTCCAGTGAGAAGACAGACTCCAGATCGTCATCTCTGCTGAGATAGATGCTTGTGTGGTCTGCTAATTCCTCAAAGAGTTGGAGGGCTTTGAAAAATCTCTTTGACTGTAGGAAGTTCTTTAGAAAGTGTCCAGATTTGTTCCATATGAAGCAACGATTCATCTTATCATGGGTGATTGGACTTCTCCTCTTGAAGTATTGCATGTGTTGGGTCATCCTTGACCTTGCGTCTGGAGGTCTTGGCAGCTTTAACCTCTTGTACTGCCTATGAACCTTCCTTCTTGCTCGGCGTCTTGAGTAAGCGCAGTCGGATTTTGTGACTTGGTCACTGCGACTACATGCCCTGTCAAGTGCCAGTAGCTCTGGATGATGTATTTCAAGACAGATCTCTTTGTGAAAATGTTGTCTGGTGCTTGGAAGATCGCCTGCCAAATGTAACTGATGTGCGGGGCAGTTATAGTCTTGAACTTATCCTCACCTGCCTAATGTAACCGATGTGGGGGGAAGTTATAGTCTTTGACTTGGCTTCTATGATCGTCATGGCATGCCCAACTAGTATCTTAGGCAATGATGATATGAATGCCTGCTTCAAACTGGGGTATCCTCCTAGCTCAAAGTAGATTCTTGCCATCTTTTTGAAATGGATATCGATGACATCTCTGTCATAGGATACGCACTTCTCTCTCCAAGAGCTATCTTCGCAGCTTCTCCCTTCATTCGTCGGTATCTCCACAGAAGACTTCCATGAGGATGTTTAGATTTCCTTTGAAGTCTTGGGATGTGAGGAAGTAGTTTCGATCTTGCATTCCTAATAAATTCCACCAATCCCTGAGAATGTCGAAAAACCATGAACTAAATTCTAACAGGATCATGTACTTCTCAGACTCGACCAAATTATTTATGATCAACCAAGTGTAGAAGTCTTAGATCCTCTAAGGCCATGCTGAGACCTTGACATTATCGAGTGCAAAGTTGTGGAAACTATTTCCAACTTGTTTTTGGGTTGTGATTGCTTGTAATGACCTGGTTTGTCATTTTTGGTATTTTTTGTGAAAATTACTTTTTTATCCTTTCATAAATTGCTTTGGGCCTATTTTGAACTATTTGGATGGTCGGAATTAGAATCCTGAGTTTTAAAAGTTGAAAATGTGAATTTTGGAATTTTTGGAGGCTTAAGTTATTGAAAACGTGAGTTTTTGTGTCATTCTGAGTTTTGGAGGTTGGATCTGGGATCCGTAAATACCATTAGTTCCTGAATGTCTAAACTAAACTACAGGAAGTTGCAGAAATGAATTTGGAGTTAAAAATCTAGTTTTTAGGTACAAAGATGTTATTTTGGTCGTTTTTTGAACCAAATTTTGACTTTGATCAACATTCGGAATTCGAAAGCTTGGATCGAAATTCTGATAGTTTCAATAGTATCTTATGGTGAAACTAACTCTAAAATGGTTTCGTCATAATTTTTGGAGTTGTCGGGGGTAGTTTTGATATTTTGAGTTCTAAACTAGTTTTATTGACTCGAATCGGTAAATATGGAGAGAAGGCCTTAAAACTGATTTCTGATAATTCCATTGAGTTTGGATCATTGCTTCTGGTATGGATATATATAAAGTTTGTGAAATTCTGATTTCGAATGCCCATTACGAGTTTTCGTTAAATTTGTGTATTGCTGGTGCATCCCCTTTTTACTCTATGCGTTCACAGAAGTGCACCTGGTTCTTCTACGCATTCAGGCTCAGGCCTCCGCATTCATAGAGGAGGACCTGGTTCTCCACCTGCATTCGCAGGGTGGACCTACTTCTCCACCAGCGTTCGCTGTGTATTTAATACCTGGAAAGTGTTAAAATCGTGAAAACACCATTTTTACTCCATTTTTGAACATTCAAAGCTTTTGGGGCGATTTTGAAGAGATATTTTTGAAGAAATACTTTGGGTAAGTGATTCTAACACTATATTAATTATTTTCCATAAGTTTTTATCTTGATTTTACCTTGAATTTCATGATTTTGAATGTCCAAAATTGGGGATTATTTTGACTATGATTTCAAACCTTTAAATGGTGATTTCTCCTTCAATTTGGACTCAATATTACGTGGGATTTTCACCTACGGACTCCATTTTTCATGTATAACCTGATTTTAAAGTCAATTTCTAGATTCGAAAGAATTTTAGCCCTAATTTTGACCATTTTGCCCCTAAGCCTAAACTATGCCAATATGGGTATCAAAATGCTTCTCTTGATATGTAATATCCATTTTTGATAGTGGTTGATTGTTCTATGGATCATTTGGAGGCTTGAGTCGATTAAAGCTTGTCCAAATGCGGTTTCAGCATCGAGGTAGGTTCAACTAACCATTTTGGGACTGGATTTGAGCTATTGAGCATGTTCATGTGATAATTGTGAGATGTAGATTGAATTATGATCCGATATCATGATATGATTGAATTTGATGGGAATATGAGGTTGGTTATGCCGAAAATTCAGTAAATGGTGATCCTATTGATTAATTGAGATGAAATCTTCTGTTTTGAGATAGTTGGGATATCATTATGATAATAAGGGACTTGCAATAGTTTTTGGTAAATGTTGTGACTAATTGATGATGAGTATGATAAGTGTAAGGGTTATGAGCCCATTTTGGGTCCTTATGGAGCTTGTTTTATTAACATATGGTTATTTTTTATTGGTGATGAGATGAGACATGGTATATTTGTATAATGTTAATATTCTATTGTTGCATTGTTATGCACCATCTTTTATTGACTTGTTGCATTGGTATACACAGGTTCTTATGCTCCATTATCGCATTGGTATGAGATTCTTATGCTCCATTGTTGTATTGTTATGCACATACGTTATACTGGACTGTGTGCATTGATATGCACGGATCTTATTTCAGTTTGGGTTGCATTGGTATGTGCATATGTTATATATGACTAATTGCATTGGTATGCACACATTTGATACATGATTAGATCTATTGTTATGCATATTTATCACAATATTCATATCATTTGAGTTATTATGTTGTATATTGAGACAGTGGTTATGGCTTGCGACGCCTCGAGATACTTCTAATCATATTCTACAATACCTTATTATATATACATATACATATATATATATATATATATATATATATATATATATATATATATATATATATATATATATATATATATATATATATATATATATATATATATATATATATATGTCTTTGTACATAGCCTGCGGAACCCCCGGGTTCTATCTTGTAGCTTTGGCTTGATAGATGTGTACATTAGCCCCGCGATGATTGTGATTACACCTCATACATGGCCTGCAATGCCATTGCATTCATGCATTGCATTTCATTGTATCATGTGATCAATTACCATCTAAAAATAATTGCCATTATTTATGACTCTATAGTATTGTGTACTAACCATTTTGATGCAAGTGATAGGGTTCTTCATTATTACATAATGTTCGATTTTTCTTGCCCAGTCGGTTGAACCTACTGGGTACATTTTGGTTTACTCACCCCTACTTTGTTTCCTCCCTGCAAATCATGCACAGGGTTCAGGATTGGGTAGTTGATCATTCCATCTGAGCTTTATCGATACCATCCAAATCTTAGCAGTGAGGCTCAGACTTTGAGCCGTCGTGGATCTTTGGGTCCTGTTTTTATTTCCTTATCTTACAGACTATGTATCAAATATTACGAGATAGTGTTGTATTTGCTTTTGAGACAGTTGTTTTCACTCTTTAGCACTCCTTTAGATGCTTTTGTACTCATGACTCTAGATTTTGGGAGATTTCTTATATCTTATGAGTTTGTTTCTGCTTTATTTATCTTTCTTTAGTTGCAATCTTTTTTGGGTCGTGACATTGCTGGTTCTGGCCTTTCTTCTGGGACAGGGTCATCTATCATGCCGTCCTTGTCATCGTCCACTTTGGAAACTTTAGGTTCTTTGTGTTGATTCATGAAAAGCTAGGGGTATTCCTCCTGCTCATCCGATGTAAGTAATGATTTGAAAGTTCCTTCCATGTATTCTTGTGAATCGTCAACATATTCATAGGAATCATTTGATGATGAATCTTTTTAATTTTGATGTAACCTTCAGAGGGATAATTATCCTCAAGTTTGATCTCCGAGTTTACATTGTCAAGCTATTCATCACATCTGAGGTCATCGTCAGTTGGGACTTCAAATTCTAAAGCTGTTCGTCACATGATTACCTTAAAGCCAGTGATGAGCACTTCGAATTCAATGAAAAAACAACATGAGAATGTGAATTCCCAACTAACGATGACCTTTGATGCGATGAACAACTTGACAACATCAACTCGGAGATCAAACTTGAGGATAATTATACCTCTGAAGGATACATCCAATATAGTGAAGATTAAACATCATGTGATTCCCAGGAATATGTTGATGATTCCCAGGAATGTGCGGAAGAAACCGCTGAATCGTGAATAACATTGGAGGAGGAGGACTATTCCCTGCTCTTCATGAACAAGCACGAAGAACCTGAAGTCTTCAAAGTCAGCAACAACACGGACGGCATGACAGATGATCCTATCCTAGAATGAATTTCAGATCGAGCAACCACAAGCTAAAAATAAGTTGTAACTTGCTTCCACATTTTATCACTCAACGATGTCACGGTCTCAACATGGACTCGGAGGATCCAAGACTTCCTTACCTAGATGGTCACAAAGAATTTGGTCGAGTTTGAGAAGTATATTATCCTGTCAGAATTCACTTCTAGGTTCTTTAGCATTCTCAAGGATTAGTGGAACGCACTAGGAATGCAAGATCGAAACTACTTCCTCACATCCAAAGATTTCACAGGAAATCTGAACATCCTCATGGAAGTCCTCTGTGGAGATACCGGCTAATAAAGAGAGAAGCTACGAAGATAGCTCTTCAACATGAAATGCATATTCGTATGACAAAGATGTCATCGATATCCATTTCGAGAAGATGGCTAAAATCTACTTTGAGCTAGGAGGAGACCTAGTTGGAAGTAGGCATTTGTGACAGCACTACCTGAGATGTTAGCTGGGCATGCCATGAAGATTAAAGAAGACAATTCCAAGGACATAACTGCCCTGCACATCAGCTACATTTGACAGGTAATCATTGAAGAAGTGGACAACATTTGCACAAAGAGATCTGTCCTCATCCAGAGCAATCCAGCACTTGATAGGGCATGCAGCCGCAGTGACCTTGTCAAAAAATACGAATGTGCTTGCTCAAGCTGCCGATAGAGAAGGAAGGTCCATAAATAGTACAGGAGGTTCAAGCTATCTAGACCTCCAGATGCAAGGTCAAGAATGACCCAGCGCACCAAATACTTTAGAAGGAGAAGTAAAGGAAACCATGACTAGAAGAATTGTTGCTTCCTCTACAATAGACCTGGACACTTTGTGAAGAACTATGCACAGTCAAATAGATCAGTTAGAGCCCTCCAACTCTTCGAGGAAATAGCAGACCCCACAGACATCTATCTTAGCATAGATGACGATTTGGATTTTGTCTTCTCACTGGTAGACGAACCCACTGCCAAGACACTCTTCTCTTTAGAAATGTATGAATCCACAGAGGAGGATGGCAACACCACAAATGAATCCAGCCACATCATGTACTAGATATCCAACCCAAGAAAGAACGACGAGGTTGACACCCCGCACGTTCAGCTAGCTATTTTCCCATCCAAATGGGATAAGCTGGTGCAACGAATCACACTCATAGATACAGGGTTTGCATCGTCCATTCACAACAAAGTAGTCCTACTCAATGATCATTGCATTTCTCATTTCTAGAACTTCAACAGTCTATCAAGAGAAATCTGGACAACTAAGTTGATTACTAGACACTCGATCATGATCGAGTTCTTCCCGAGCTTACAGTTCAGAACCAAGCTCCTTGGTTCAGCCATCCCCGGAAGAGACCTCACCATTGGGTTTGATATCTACAGGCAATTGAAGGATCGTGTTGCAATAAGAACGACAAGAATAACTTTCAGAAAACACTTCAAGCCATACACCGTTGCCTCCAAGTTATTCCACTTCTTTGGTGAGGACACTAACTCAGGCAAATCCACATCCATTGCTATGATCAGAAGGCCACAAACACCTCTAGATGGAATAGCGAACTACCCACTAGAACTCTTCACCTGCTTCGAGTATCCTGATTAGCCGTCAATCAGGGTGGAGAGAAAGATGTTCAATGAACTCCAAGTGTTAAAAAAGTATGGAGGATCCATCCTCAAACCTTTCGGAGTGCACCGAAAGTACCCATAATTCCGTGTCTTCATCCTCGTGATAGATGACTTCCCCCAGGAACTCCTATGACTATTTTGGTACCTATGTCAACTAATACTACATCCTAATGGAGTTCAAGTGCACCCTGTTCAGGGATTTTGACAGAATCCATTCACCTTAGCAAAAGTTCTTACTTTGGTTTTGACCAAGACGATTGTGGGTGCGTTGCTTCAGAGATTCTTATGAGGCCAATGTATTCATGTTGCACACATCGGTTAAGGTTATCAACGAACAAGTCCAGGCCTGACCAGAAATTTCCCATCTCTATTGTTTCCTAGAAGAAGAGTACCATGAAGTGCTGGAGAATCATCTCCCAACAAAATAGATACATCCCAAAGGAGATATGGCCTAAGTAAGGAACACGATTGAACTATATCGATGACCACCCTCACTGGGAGAAGGTCCGACAGATTGCTCGAAAGTATAAGGTTCCACATGAGATCACCAGAGACTAGATCACTCAGGCCATAATAAGCATAAATGAGAACCTTCTACTGTAGAAATGGGATCACAATGCTGTAGAACCAATGAGCAGGAACAAATACTCCACCGGATCACTCAAACAATGTCTTGAGAATAGATAGCTAGGCAAGAAAAAACACGATGTCGATGTTCCATATGAGATCACTGGGTGAAGGTCCAACAGGTTGCTCGAAAGTATAAAGTTCCATACTAGATCACCAGAGACTATATCACTCAGGCCATAATGAGCATAAATGAGAACCTTCTACTGTAGAAATGGGATCACAATGTTGTTGGACCAATAAGCAGAACAGATACTACACCAAATCACTCAAACGATGTATTTAGAATAGATAGCTAGGCAAGAAAAAACACGACGTCAATTAGTGGATGGATGAAGGATACTTACGTCCATCGGCAACTCCTTCAACCTTTACATAGTCCGATACTACCTGATGAATGAGATAAGTTTGAAATCACATTTGACTCGTTCAAATGGATTTCGGATGCAAATGGGCTAAAAGTCGAATTCGGTCGTGGCCTGCTCAATTTGACCCTCTAAATTAAAAAAAAAAAATTGAACATATTGATGTTAAAAAAATTGAACATATTGATGTTTATCTTTAGAACCATAATTTGATTTTCAGCTCAAGAAATAAAACATAAGTTCTTGATTTTTGGAGTGAGAAGTCACCAAAATTATACCAACTAAATAAACACATATTTAATATGACTCACACAAAATGTAATCTATGGCCAAAAAATATATAGTTTGATTTTTCTCAGTTAGTTTGATCCTAGAAAAACTAAATATTACTTTACTAATGAAGAGAATGGATAAATAGTAATTCATTCATTCATTCAATAATGAAAACATACATTGGATCAATGTTAATAAAGAGCATTAAAACATGTAAAATTTGGGGAGTAAATTAGCTCAGTTGATTAATTGCTTATCAACTAACTCGGATCATGATTCGTTAATTATATTGTATGTTCTTCTTGTTGTAGCTTTAAAGTCACAAATATGGCACTTAGAGTAAGTAGACCTGGTAGATTTGGAAAACAATACTTCGCTCATCAATATTTTGTTTTCAATATGGGAAAAACATTACTTCGTAGATCAACATACTCTTACGGAGTGGTCTTATTGAGAAAATATTTTTCTTATAGTTTATATGTAGTAAGGCAACATCAACGATGAGTACAATTAATACAATAAGAGAATGATCTGATGTACTATGTACGTGGTTATGAGAAAAGATTTTTATACTATGTAAGTGGTTATGAGAAATTAGGCT
Source organism: Solanum rostratum (assembly GCA_029948455.1). Lineage (NCBI taxonomy): Eukaryota > Viridiplantae > Streptophyta > Magnoliopsida > Solanales > Solanaceae > Solanum > Solanum rostratum. The sequence goes on from CM057053.1 coordinate 54,703,729, forward strand.
CAACTAATTTTAGGATAAAGTTGTTAAATGTACATTGCTGCGAGATCACATACATAAGTGGGCTTTTGCAGTAAAATATTATTATGAACTTATTAATTAGTATATCAAATTCAGATTTGTACATATCGTTTAGGATAAGTATAACTCTTGAAAAATCTTGTGGACATGTCAACTTGAATTATGGTGATTAGGCTTGAACAATTTTAGGATAAAATTTCTAGATGTATATTCTTATAATACTGGATACGAAATTGACGAAAATATTGATTTTAGAGGACATGCAAAATGAATACAATAACATTTCTTAATGTATACATTCAAGCGATAATGCACTAACTCTTACACAGCTCGTGAATGCGCAGACCAAAGTCACTAGCCTCCACAATAGTGGGAGCTAGGCTTGCGAGAACGTGATAATCAAGAGAGGCTGCAACATTTCTTTTCATTGACTGATCCAATAAGCTAGAAGAATCATCATACTGGTGCTTGAGAATCATTCGAAACTCGTGCATGCCAACGAGTTATACAACCCCATCGGATTTTGAATTTTGAACTCAATGGGGATGTCAAAATTTTCAACCGAGGTCGTCTCGATGAAAAGTGAGCCTCACAAATAAACTCTATTTTAAGCCATACGCAACAATGCTGCTCAAAATGAGCCGCGAATCTGCGGAATCGGAATGAACTGTCCCCCAAGACCAACCATTACGTTTCAAAGCTAATGGAACAACAAAAATTACATTCCGAGTTCGTTTAGTTGATGCTTTGTCCAGAGTCAAGCATTCGAGTTTCAAAAGCTCTAAAACACAAAAACCTACCCAATCCCTACAAGTCAAGAATTACGTGTGGTCGTGACAGAAAAGCTCTATATGTTGAAATTACAGGAAAGCGGAGAAAATGACCTAGAGGGTCATTACATAAATATCGAAGACTTGACTTGGATTTGGGTCTTGGGCTTGGCTAGGCCCTTAAAATAAAAATTTGTATAAGTTTAAGTTTGAAGCATTGCATACCGGCACGAAAAACCGATGCATTACCACTAGATTATACTCCGTAGGCCTAATCTGGACGGTAGGAACGAGTTGTGGGGCTCGAAGAACGCAAGGATGCGGGGAGATATTGTCCAGTACAGCGTAAACCATGTCAAAGCAAGACTAATCAATATCAGAGCGGATCCGCGCTCCTCCTAGAATAATTTCCGGTGCAAAATAATCGTAGAAATTAAGGGGTTCTTCCGTAGTAAATCAAATGGTCTAGCCAATCGTTCTTCTACCTAACTACTTTCTCAGTCTTCTCTCTTATCTCGCCATTTTTGAATTAAAATAAAAGTAGATGTGTTTACCTAGTAATGGATCGACTCCAAGAGCATGGACATGCTTTTGATTACCCATCAGATCAACCATCCATCTTTAGGATCACATTAGTAGAGTACACGTATATTCCCTTAAGTTGTCCTTATTAACAGATTGCATATTCTTAATTATACAGTAAATCATCCTTGGCACTGACTTTCATGTACATATTTTTGCCTATTCTTAATCACACAATAAGACACGTAATTCTCCTAAAAAGGGCACATTCACTTGACTGTCTATACTACGTACTTTGTAGCTTAAACTTCTGCAAAGAATCAAGAAACATATTTTAAGTCTTTTGGAATTTAGAGTAAAAAGAGAAGGAAAACAAAATTAAGAGCAGCGTGTCAACAATTTACAGAAGGATAAAAGATAATATGTGTAGACGATTAGTTAAATTGACAAATATATTTGTAGGCAGGTAAAGGAATCACTGAGAAAAAGTGAATTACATAGTTATGCCCATAGATGTCTTGAAAAGGAGACAATTTATACATATCAATTAGATTTCAACAGTGAAGTTGCAAATATTAACCCTCACTGCTTCTCATCATATCAACGGTCATCATTATTAAGAAAATTTTTCATAGCTTGCAGGCATTGTTTCAACACATCATTCTTCCACGCATTGTTGGCACCCTCTTTTCTGGACTTATCGAAAGCTCCAGTAGCATCGATACGATGCACCAACCACATTTTCTCTACTATTAATTGCTTTATTTTGTCAAGTTGGTGATTAATTAGTGTGCAAGTATTACTCTTGATATCTTCAATTGATGATTGAAGAATCAACTTCTTTGATTCATCATCCTTGTCTAAATCTTTTTCTTCTCTCAAATACTGGTCCATTTCAGGACACCAATGGACCTTCAAATTCCTCTGGTGTAATCAGCATCTGGAACAAATATTTGTTGCACTTCATCCACTAGCCATGTATGCAACAAAAAGTTTATAACATGATTTATTTGAATTATCCTTGAAAATGAAAAAGATTATTTACAAAATTCTAAAAAAAAATTGTCAGCTATGTGCATGATTATCTTTCGTCTGCATAAGCCTTGACGATGTATAAAAAAAATAGAAAACTGACCTACATTGACCATTTGATCAACCCTCGTGCGAACTCTATGGCGCAAGACCGACCGGGCTACATCAATTCAAATATAGAAACTATGATACTTATATTTGAACTTGAAGATAAGATGTTCCACAAGTTTTTCAATGTATGAATTTGACCCTCCAACAATTATAGGAACACATTCGGCTCTCAAAACTTTTTTAATGTAGTGAATGGCTTGATAACAGAAATCCTAGGCTATAAAGTCAGAATCCGGCTCGATTTAACCTTAGAAATTGTGAAAGGAAATAATGTTCAATAAGCATTATAGCAAATTAAATTAATCACTATTATGTTTCATCTATCTGAACATATTTATCGGTATGATTACGTAATATGAATTATTTTAACGCTTAACGGTTTGACTTAGTGACCTAAGTATGGAGAAGTTCAAATACTTTATGGAGAGAAAACTATATGGCAATTTCTTCTACTATATTCAAACTTTAATAGAAATATTCTCTACTACTTACACGGTTGAAAAAAGCAAACACCCCCCACCCCTCGCTCTACACACATGCATTGTTGAATTATTTGAGATGCACAAACATAGGATCATCAGAGATAAGATTGATAAAGAAAATAATAGTCATTTTTCACTCATATGCATAATCGAATTAAGTTTATCAGACACCATTTTATTTAAATAAATAATATTTTGGTACCTATGTCACTAATAGTACATCCTAATGGAGTTCAAATGCACCCTGTTCAAGGATTATGAGAGAATCCATTCACCCTAGCAAAAGTTCTTACCTTTGTTTTTACCAAGACTTTTGTGGGTGCGTTGCTTCAGAGATTCTTATGAGGCCAATGTATTCATGTTGCACACATCGGTTAAGGTTATCAACGAACAAGTCCAGGCCTGACCAGAAATTTCCCATCTCTATTGTGTCCTTAAAAGAAGAGTACCATGAAGCCCAGAGAATCATCTCCCAACAAAATAGATACATCCCAAAGGAGATATGGCCTAAGGAAGGAGCAAGATTAAACTATATCGATGACCACCTTTACTGGGAGAAGGTCCGACAGGTTGCTCGAAAGTATAAGGTTCCATATGAGATCACCAGATACCAGATCGATCAGGCCATAATGAGCATAAAGGAGAACCTTCTACTGTAGAAATGGGATCACAATGCTGTAGGACCAACAAGCAGGAATAGATACTACACCAGATCACTCAAACGATGTCTTGAGAGGATATTGCTAGGCAAGAAAAAACACGACATCAATTAGTGGATGGATGAAGGATACTCACGCTCGTCGGCAACTCCTTCAACCTCTACATAGTCTGATACTACCCGATGAATTGGATGAATTTGAAATCACATTTGGTATGACTTCGTCCAAAAGAATTTTGGATGCAAATGGGCTAAAAGTGGAATTCGGTCACGGCTTCTTAATTTGACCCTCTAAATTAAAAAAAAAAAAAATTGAACATACTGATGTTTATCTTTATAGCCATAATTTGATTTTCAGCTAAAGAAATTAAAAATAAGTTCTTGATTTTTGGAGTGAAAGCCACCAAAAATTATACCAACTAAATAAACACACTTAATATGACTCTCACAAAATGTAATCTATGGCAAAAAAATAAATAGTTTGATTTTTCTCGGTTAGTTTGATCCTAGAAAAACTAAATATTCCTTTACTAATGAAGAGAATGGATAAGTAGTAATTCATACATTCAATAATGAAAACATACATTGGATCAATATAAATAAAGAGCATTAAAACAGGTCAAATTTGGGGAATAAATTAGCTCAGTTGAAAATCATTTTATATTGGATTGAGCTGGAATGGGTTGAGATGACCCAATTTAAATTATCTTGAGCTCAACTTATAAGATTGTGAACGAATCATCTATGTTTGGGCTCATTTTGGCAACCTTATTTTTATCTGACATGGCTGCACAATACACATGAATTCCTCAATTTTTCCCGGCAGTCTTGTTCAACGATAGCTACCATATCGATTAATTGCTTATCAACTAACTCGGATCATGATTCGTTAATTATATTGTACGTTCTTCGCATTGTAGCTTTAAAGTAAAAAATATGGCACCTAGAGTAAGTGGACCAGCGATGTAAGGCAACAACAGCGATGAGTACAGTTAAAACAATAACAGAACGGATGGAATTATTAAGGCTTCAACATGCATTATCGATAACTATATATATGTATGGCAAAGCCATGTATCCAACATCGGTGCTTGATAACAACAAATTTGGTCTTTTAAGTCCTTGTCCAATTTATTTATATTAATAAGAATGATCTGATGTAGCTGCATGAGTAAGTAATTACATAAAATAAAATATAAATATTAAATATCGAGGACTTGGACTTGGGCTTCTGCTTGGCTGAGCCTTTAAAATTAAAATTTTGTAAGTTGAAGTTCGAAGCATTGCATGCTGGTGCAAAAAACAAACGCGTTACCATTCTACTATACTCCGTAGTCCTGTTTTGGTCGGTAGGAATGAGGTGAGGGAGAATCGGGACCGGAAGAACGCAAGGACACGGGGAGATATTACGTCTTTTGGGAACCGGTACCGCGTAAACCATGTCAAAGCAAGACCATTCAATATCGGAATGGATTCGCGCTTTTCCTAGAATAGTTTCTGGGTGCAAAATGAGCTTATAAATTAAGTGGTACTTCCGTAGTAAATCAAATGATCTAGCCAATCATTCTACTACCTTACTACTATCTCAGCCTTCTCTCTTTTCTCGTAATTTTTGAATTTAAATAAAAGTATATGTGTTTATCCCGTAATGGATCGACTCTAACGACACGGACATGCTCTTGTTTACCCATTAGATCAACCATCCATCTTCAGGATCACATTAGTAGAGTACACATATATTCCCTTAAGTTATCCTTATTAACAAATTGCATATTCTTAATTATACTGTAAATTATCCTTGACATTGATTTTTGCATACATATTTTTGCCTATTCTTAATTATAGAATAAGACACATCATTCTTCTAAAAAGGGCACATTGACTCGGCTGTCTATAACATATATTTTGTAGCTTAAACTTATGCAATGGATCCATGTAACAATTTACAGAAGGATAAAAGATAATATGCGTACACAATTAGTTAAATAGACAAATATATTTATAGGCAGGTAAAGGAATCATTGAAAAAAGGTGAATTACATAGTTATTCCCATAGAAGTCTTGAAAAGGAGACGGTATATACATATCAATCAGATTTCCACAGTGAAGTTGCAAATATTCACCCTCACTCCTTGTCATCATATCGGCGGTCACCATTTTTGAGAAAACTTTTCCCAGCTTGTAGGCATGGTTTCAACACATTATTCTTCCACGCCTCGTTGGCACCCTATTTTCTGGCATCACGGAAAGCTCCAGTAGCATCGAAATGATGCACCAACTATATTTTCTCAACTATTAATCTCTTTATTTTGTCAAGTTGGTGATCAATTAGTGTGCAAGTATTACTCTTGATATCTTTAATTGATGATTGAAGAATCAACTTCTTCGATTCATCATCCTTGTCTAAATGTTTTTCCTCTCTCGAATACTTGTCCATTTCAGGGACACCAATGGACCTTCAAATTCCTCTAGTGTAATATACAACTGGAACAAATATTTTTTGCACCTCATCCACTAACCCAGCATGCAACAGAAATTTTGTAACTTGATTTAATTGAACTAGTCTTTGAAAATAAAAAAGATTATTTACAAAATTGTAAAAGAAAAATATCATCTCTATGCAAGATTATCTTTCATCTGCATAAGCCTTGATGGATATATAAAAGAAATGGAAAACTGACCTACAATTACCATTTGATCAACCCTCATGAAAACTCCACGGCACAAGACCCACCGGGCTACATCAATCCAAATGAAGAAACTATGATACTTATACATGAACTTGAAGATAGGAACATCCACAAGTTTTTCGATGTATGAATTTGACCCTCCAACAATGATAGGAACACATTCGGATCTCAAAACGTTTTGTATGTATTGAATGACTTGATAATAGAAATCTTCAGTTATGAAGTCAGAATCCAGCTCGATTTCATCTTAGAAAATGTTAAAGGAAATAATGCTCAATAAGCATTATATCAAAATACATTAGTCACGGTAATGTGTCATCTATCAGAACATTTTTATTAGTATGATTACGAAACATGAATTATTTTAACGCTCAACGGTTTGACTTAGTGACCCGAGTAGGTTAAGAATTTGGAGTTATGAAGTTCAAATACTTTATAGAGAGAAAAGTGTCTGGCATTTTCTTCTACTACATTCAAACTTTAATAGAAATACAATCCACTACTTACGCTCGTTGGAAAAATGAAATATCCCCCACCCTCGCTCCATGCACACGCATTATCGAATTCCTTGAGATGCGCAAAAATCGGATCATCATAGATAAGCTTGGTAAGGAAAATAATAGTCATTTTTCACTCATATGCGCAATTGAATTAAGTTTATCAGGCTTCATTTTTATTGAAATAAAATTTTTTAAATAATAATATGCGTTTTTATTCGAGTCTATAATTTCTACTATCAAATTATCTGGATAGCCATTCCATATCAATATAATTAGAAATAAGTATATACCTGGCAAATAGTGTGATACAGTTTGCTGCTCAATGTGTGTGATCGTGTTGGTAACAATGTCAAGTCCCTTATATACTTGCATTTTGTTGGTATTGATGATTTCTCCATGTAAATGGGTGGCAAGGACAATGGAGAGACAAGTTTTTTCCGATCCCGTTGCCCCTAAACGAACAACACTTTCTTCTTGATGATGTTGTTATTGTTGATGAAAGTGCTCATTTTACCTAGACAAAAAGAAAAACAAAATAGTAAACAACTTAAAGTAGTAGATAATCTCATGAAGGCCACTCATGCATGGAGTAAGACGTTAAGAAATCAAATCTTGTAAATGTTAGTTTGATAAGTAGAATCCTTCTTGATTTCGATGTAAAATACTATGTAAATGGTTATGAGAAAAGGAAATTCACTAGGTTTTTATAGTAAAATGTGTTTGTGGAATTATTGATTGGAATGCCAAACTTAGAACATTTCAATATCTTTTAGGACAAGAATGGTTTTTTAAGGAAATAAAATGTATGGATATGTCAACTTGATTTTTGGCAATTAGGCTCAAATAATTTTAGGATAAAGTTATTAAATGTACATTGCTATGAGATCGCATACATAAGTGGGTTTTTTGTAGTAAAATGTGATTATGGACTTATTAATTGGTATACTAAATTCGAATTTGTATATATCTTTTAAGGTAAGAATAGCTCTTGAAAAATCTTGTGGACATGTAAACTTGAATTATGGTGATTACGCTTGAACTATTTTACGATAAAATATCTGGATGCATATTCTTAGGATACTGGATACAAAATCGGTAGAAATATTGATTTTAGAGGACATGCAAAAAGAACACGATAACATTTCTGAAAGTATATATTCAAGTGATAATGCGCCAATTCTTACATAGCTCGTGAATGCGAAGGCCAAAGTCACTAGCCTCCACAAAAGTGGGAGCTAGGCTCACGTGAACGTGTTATAGAAGTAAGGCTGCAACATATCTTTTTCATCAACTGATCCACCGAGCTAGAAGAATCATCATACGAGTGCTCGAGAATCATTCAAATCCTATGCATGCCGAAGAGATATTCTACTACATCGGATTTAAAATTTCGGACTCAATGGGGATGTTGAAGTTTCCCACTGAGGACATCTCGATGAAAAGTGAGTCCCACAAATTGTAACACTATCTAATTCCATCTATGTAATCTGGAGTAGATTAACAGAGGATGCTGAGAAAATACTGAGAAAAATTGCTAATAAGGATTCATGAGTGTCATTTATGGCCCGTAGAAAAATCTACGACTCGTAAAATGGGTCTCGTAAAACCCTAGACGACTTAGTGAAATTTTATAAGTCTGAGGCCTGTATACGAAATACGACCCATAAAGAAATCCATGACTCATAGATTGGTCTTTTAAATTGATAGTCAAAATATTAACTTTTTATTGTCTTTAATACGAGTTAGCAAACGACCCTAGAATGTTTTACGAATCATAGAGAGGGGTTTAGTAAGAAATTCGGGTAACTCAAATTTCTGGACCTTTTGTTTACAAGAGGTCATCTATGACTCGTAGAATGTTCTACGGCCTATAGACGGGATCTCGTAGACTTAGATGACAGTTTTTCTTGAGGGGTAACTGTGACGCCTAGTAAAATTATCAAAATACCCCTAGAGTGAGGGTATGCGTGTAACACATCCTTCGATGCTCGTATGGAAAATCTGAGGTCAGATTTATGATCAGCACAAAAAATTGAGTGGAAAAATGGTCCTGATCGATTTTTAGAGCGACCCGATCAAAAGATAAATTTTCGATATAAAACACAAAAAATTGTTAGTACACGACAGGTGCGCGTCGCGCATCCATCGTGGACCAGCACTTATATTCTTTTAAAAAATTTCAACGGAATGGAGAAAACTCATTGAATAAACTCTTTTCTGAAAATACATTGTTCGTGACCAGTCCGCATCGCGGACTGTGTCTTTTCTGAGTTGAGAATTTCTAAATCATTATGAGAGCCATTCCAGTCAATTCTCCACCCCTCCTAAACTCTATACATGATTTGATAAGGTCATTTTCATGTGAAAAGGGTCTGAAACCCCATTCTAAGTCCTATTCCAATACATTACTAATGCTAGGGCTTGAGGGGAGAAGAAAATAACTTGAATTGAGAGATTCGAGAAGAGACCCTTGACATGCTTGGTTGATAGCTGCATTCCAGGTATGTAAGGCTAAACTAAAAACATGGGATTATTCTCTCATGTGCCCCATAGAGGTCATAGATGAGTTGATGGCTTGGAGAGTCTACATGCATGATTTCTTTGATGGGTTTTCTTGAAAATTATATATGAAATTATATGTTTTCTATGTTGATGATCATCATACTAATTGTTTTCTTAAATTGAATATTTTCATGAGAATTGGCATAACTCTACATGACTAATTTGAAAAGCATGCATATTGAACTTGAGAATTGAGTCTAGAGCCTTGAGTTGAGATTGTGATTGTTGATTGTGATTGTGATTGTGATTGTGATGAGAGAATGATGATGAGTTGATAGAGTTTGATTGTCTTACGAGTCTCTATAAATAAACTCCACCGATGTGTCTTTTCACTTGCTTCTTAATGATTGTTCTAAATCTTGAGTCATTGATGAGATTGATTAATAAGAGGGTTAAAGTCCCTAGTGATTGATTGACGAGAGGGTTAACGCCCCTATGAGCTTGATTCATGATAGGGTTAGAGTCCCTATGAGATATCGATTGTTGACGGGGTTAAAGTCCCTATAAGATTGGTTGAGATGGAGGTTTTATGAGCATTGAGTCGGGAGGAGTATCAAGCACCGAAATGGGTAAGAATGAGTCCCACTTGAACTCATTAACTACGTCGCCAAGTGTAGAAGAGGTTTTCCTCTTGAGTTTATGTCCCTGAAAGCAATAGCAGACTTGTTGAGTTTTGTGTCTCCATTTTGGATTTATCCACTATGGTTTCGATTCGTTCTCTACCTAGCAAGAGAACATCTGTGGCAACACCAGCGTGATTTTGTACAATCACTGGCTCATAAGTAATTGTTGTCGGATAAGAAAAACTCCCATAAATTTCCTACCTTGAGTACACCGAGTCTAGATGAGATAAGAGGAGGTAAGCTCCTCTGAGATGAGATGAAATAGGAGGAGTGAGCTCCTTTGAGATGAGTCTGAGATGATTGATTGAGGATGAGTTATTGATGGGTCACTTGTCTACTCTTATTTCTTCCATAGATAGACCTGTGCTGATTCGATAGTATATGATGATTATTTGAGTTGATGTTGCTTCCATATTATTCTACCTGTTTCTGTTTCACTCAGCTATTTTACATACCAGTACATTCCAGGTACTGATGTCCACTCTGGATGCAGCGTTTTATGATGCAGGGATAGGTACTAGAGATCATCAACAGGCACTTCGTTGAAGATCTGAGATTTGCAGTTGATTGGTGAGCCTCCCCCAACTCCGGAGGATTCCCTATATTTATTTCATCATGCTTTAGAATTAGATTGAACTATTTCCCTTATTTTTTATTTGGGTAGCCATGGGTCTGTCAGTGGGACCACATGATTAGTAATAGAGGCTTCATAAACGATGGTTGAGTGTTGATGTTGAGACTTGCGAGCTAGTTGTTTCTACTAGCATTTATTCCTATATATTCCTTTGAGACTTTAGATTAGATGTTCCCATTTACTTACTCATACTTTTCGTTGTTCATTAGAGTTTATTGATTGAATGATGTGATGAGGCTAAGTGGTTCGCTTGGGGACTAGCAATAGTCTTTGAGTGCCGGCCACGCCAAGGGTACCCTCCCAGGGCGTGACAGTAATTTTGTCTTTTCTCATCATTTTTTATTAAAACCCATGATGTTTTAGGCTTATTTTAGACCTGTTATTAGCACCCTAAGGGTATGAATCCTCAAAAATACATAGAAACGCTAGAGAGCATCGGAGAAGGGGAAAGAGCTAGGGTTCCAAGAACGTGAGTAGAGATTCCTTGAGAAGTTGGTTGTTCTTCTATTTCAAGGTATGTAAGGCTAACTAAAAAATGGAATATGCTCTTCCATGTGCCCCATACTCCAAATATATTGAGTTGTGAGTGAGTTGTGTCTCCAATGCATGTTTCATTAAGGTTTTTTTTTCCCTTAAATTCTAATGTACTTCTACATAATTTTGCATGAATTACTACTTTAATTCATGAAACACTTGAAATAGATAATTTTTTCATATTACGTGAACCCTAGCATGAATTCTCAATATTTTTACAAATTGCATTTAATTGAGCATCCATGAGTATGATCTAAGTGTAGAGAGCCTATGAAATTCCTAAATGCTTTAATTCCTTATTTGTTTCCTGGATGTCATGAGTTTAAACGATGCATGGTAGAGTCTCTATGAGTTAAGACTTAAATCTTAAACCAATGTTACCAAAGAGCCGATAGTTGATGTGATGATTTGAGTTGATAGATGTCCAGATGAGACTAGTTGAATGAGAATGATTTCCTTATGAGCATTGAGTCTTGGGAGGAGTATTGAGCACCGAAATGTGTAAGAGTAAGCCAAACTCGAACTTATTAACTACGTAGTCAAGCATAGGTGAGGATTGAACTATTATATATGATGTCCCCTTGATTAGAAGTCCCTAAAAGAATAGAAGACTTGATTGAGTGGATTCCTTATGGATTCAATTCGTTCTTTACTTGGCAAGTACTAAATGGTTGTGGCAATATTAGTGAGATTGTTGTATAATCACTGGCTCATAAGTGATTGTTGTCAGATTAGAGAAACCCCCGAATAGGTCCCAAACTGATAGTATTCTGACTTGATTGGATCAATTGATTTGGATTGGTATTGATAGCTCATTAACTATTCTTTATTCTTGATTTACACAGATATATGACATCTTGATTGAGAATCTTTTAGTCTTGTTAGTATATCTATATCTGTTTCACTCAACTATCTTACATGCTCGTACATTCCACGTACTAACATCCATTTAGGCTTGCATCTTTTCATGATGCAGAGACAGGTGTTAGAGATTATCAACAGGCGCATCGTTAAGGATGTACTCACATCCAATTGATTGGTGAGTCCTCCCTTATTTTTGGAAGATGCTCATTTAGATTTCAACTTGCTTGAGTTAGTACTTTATTTCCTTTGATTTGGGTAGCCATGGCCTGTCATGGTACCATCTAGATAGTTTAGTTAGAGGCTTCATAGACTAGATTTGGGATTGATGATTTGGATATTATCTGACTAGTTTCTTTCACACTAGTCCTGTTGATATGTCATGATTGCCTTTATTTTAGCTTGTCTACCTTTATTCATCTTTATTCTTCCATTGATATAATAGATATTGATTGAATGAATGTGATAAAGCCAAGTGGTTTGCTTGGGGGTTAGAATTAGTCTCTTAGTGCCAGCCACATCTAAGGTACCCTCTCGGGGCGTGACAAATGTGGTATCAAAGCACAGAGTTCAGGTGTCCTAGGGAGTCCATGAAGTCGTGTCTAGTAGAGTCTTGTTTATGGGTGTGTTGTGCACCACACATCATTGCAGGAGGCTATAGGATATTAGGAAAAGTTACACTTCTATAATATTCTAACTCGTGCTATAGAGTTAAACTCTATGAAAGCTCTCTTCCAATCCTCCAAGAAGAGCTATTAGAGGAAGAGGGTGTTCAGCTAGACAAAATGTCAACCAACCTGAGCCTCAAAATCAGGATGAACCCATAGGCCAGGTCATCGATGAATAACCGCCACAGCTGGAAATCTCGAATGTTGAGCTCCACCAGGCCATCCAGACCTTGCCCAGGCTGTGACAACACCTGCTGCTAGATAAGGAGCGGGTAGACACGATGCGCAGGACACATCCAGAGTCTGAAAATTCTTGAGGTTGAACCTACCCGAGTTCACAGGGTCTACACTCACTGATGATTCTTAGAACTACATTGATGAGCTACAGAAGGTGTTCAAGGTTATGGATATGGCTGAAGCTGATAGGGTGGAGTTAGCTGCCTACCAGCTCAAAGGTGTTGCCATGCTGTGGTATGATCATTGGAAGAAGAACCAATGAGAGGGTGCCCCAGTTCTATCTTGGACAATGTTTGATGAAACTTTCTTGGGGTGCTTCTTTCCAAGAGAGCTGAAGGAGGTCAAGGTACGAGAGTTCTTGAATTTGTAACAGGTCTCTATGATGGTGAAGGAATATGGTCTTAAGTTCATGCAGTTGTCTCGCTATGCTCTGAGATGGTTGCGGACATGAGAAGCAGGATGGTTCTATGTGTTGATGGGTTGAAAGAATGGCCAAAGAAAGATTAGAAAGGAGCTATGCTTGTGAGCAACATGGACAGAGGATGATTGGCTGATGAGGAAAGACAATAAGATAGGGAGGGATCAAGAATAAGAGGGCTTAAACCTCCAGCTATGAGGTTAGGAGGAGAGGGAATGGTCGCAAGTTTCATTCTGGGCCAGCACCTTCTTCTACTAGTGCACCGACACCCAGAAATTGGAATGAGCAAAAGTCTCAAAATTTTAGAGCCCAAGGGTTTCATTCATAGGCTAGTGTGACTTTACGCTCACAAGGTAAGGCACCATGTGTCAAGTATGGCAAAATATACTTGGGAAGGTGTTGTGAGGGAGGTGACGCATGCTATAAGTGTCGCCAAATGGGTCATTTCCAGAGAGATTGTCCAAAGTGTGCTAAAAAGGCCCAATCTTCTGCACCAATGCCACCAGCTAGTAGAAATCAAAGAGGAGCTACTTCTGGCGCAAGCGGGCCCATAAATCATTTTTATGCCATGGGTAGTCGCCATGATTAGGGAAACTCCCCGGATATTGTGACGGGTATGATTCGAGTCTTTACTCTTGATTACTGTTTTGATGGATCTTTGTGCCAGATTGGCATTTTTGTCTCCTTATGTAGCTAATAGATTTGATAGAAATCCTGAGTGTCTTCTTGAACCCTTTGATGTTTTTACTCCGGTTGGTGAGTTTATTCTAGCTGAAAGAATCCATACAAACTGTGTAGTATCCATATATCATAAGAATACTCTTGCTAATTTGATTGAGTTAGAGATGGTTGACTTCGATGTGATTCATGAAATGGATTGGCGTCATGCCAGTTATGCCTCTATTGACTGTAGAAATTGAATGTCAATTCCAATTTCAGAATGAGCCTATCATAGAGTGGAAGGGTGACTTTGTTGTGCCTAAGGGTAAGTTTATTTCCTACTATTAGGCCAGAAGGTTAATATTAGAGAGATGTATCTACCATCTCGTGCGAGTCAAGTCTGATGACGTTAAGTCTCCAACCCTTGAGTTTGTTTTGATTGTGGATAAGTTTCCTAAAGTATTTGAGGATATGCCTGGAGTCCCTCCAGATAGGGAGATTGACTTCAAAATTGATTTTCTTCCCAATCCTCAGCCTATCTCCATTCTTCCATATATAATTTCTCCTGCTAAGTTGAAAGAATTGAAATAGAAGCTGAAGGATTTAGTAGAAAAGGGCTTTATTAGGCCGAGTGTCTCTCTGGGGCACTCATGTCCTATTCGTTCGAAAAAAAGATGGTTTCCTTAGAATGTGTATAGATTACCGCCAATTGAATAAGATGACCATTAAGAACAGATATCCCCTTACAAGGATTGACAACTTGTTCGACCAACTTTAGGGTGCCACTATTTTCTCCAAGATAGATCTCAAGTCAGGCTATCACCAGCTAAAAGTGAGAGAATGTGACATCCCGAAGACAACTTTTCGAACCTGATATGGTCATTGAGTTTCTGGTGATGTCCTTTGAGTTAAAGAATGCACCTGCAGCCTTTATGGATTTGATGAACAGAATATTCAGGTAGTATGTAGACATGTTCATGATCATGTTTATTGATGATATTTTGGTGTATTCCAGGGATGAGGAGGAGCATGTTAATCACCTCAGAATCTCTTTACGGACACTCAAGGATAATGAGTTATACACAAAGTTTTCTATATGAGTTTTTGCTCAAGTTTGTGGCGTTCTTAGGCCATATAATTTTGGGCGATATCATATGAGTGGTTACACAATGATTGAGGCGGTCAAGAATTGGCCTAGACCTAATTCTCTGACTAAAATAAGAAGCTTTTTGGGTTTGAATGGTTAATACCGTAGATTTGTTGAAGGATTTTCTTCCTTATCTGCACTGTTGACTAGACTCAATCAGAAGAAGGTCATGTTCCAATGGTCTGATGAATGTGAGAAGAGTTTTCAGGAGTTGAAAATAAGGTTGACTACTGACTCAGTGTTAACCTTGGTCGAAGGAGCTAATGGGTTTGTTATTTGTTGAGATGCCTCAAGAGTGGGACTGGGATGCATATTGATATAAAAGGGTAAAGTTGTTGCTTATGCTTCCAGGAAACTCAAAGTGCATGAGAAGAATTATCCCACTCATGACTTGGAATTAGCAGCAGTAGTTTTTGCTTTCAAGACATGGCGCCACTACTTATATGGAGCACATATGGATGTATTACAGACCATGAGAGCCTACAATATGTCTTTACCCAGAAGGAGCATAATCTGAGGCAGAGGAGATGGCTTGTGTTACTCAAGGACTATGATAATATCATCCTCTACCATCCAGGTAAAGCTAATGTAGTTGTTGATGCTCTTAGAGGTTGTCTATGGGAAGCACCGCCCATGTTGAGGAGGAGAAAAAAGAGTTGGCTAAAGAGGTGCACAGACTAGTGCAATTAGGAGTTCAACTCGATGAATCTAGTGAAGGTGAGATACTAATGCACAATGGGTCTACATCATCCATTGTGGTAGAGGTAAAGAAGAAGCAAGACATAGATCCCATCTTACTCCAATTGAAGGAAGATGTACAAAAGCCAAAAGTAATGGCTTTCGCCAAAGGGGCAAATGGAGTGTTGAGGTACCAAGGCAGATTGTGTGTTCAAGATGTTGATGGTGTTAGACAGAAGATCATGGCAGAGGCCCATAATTCTACATATTGCATTCACCCAGGGTCAATTAAGATGTACCATGACTTGAGGGACATTTATTGGTGGAGTTGCTGAGTTCGTTTCCAAATGCCCAAATTGCTAAAAAGTTAAAGTTGAGCATCAAAGGCCATGTGGAGTAGCTCAGAGCTTTCAGATTCCAAAGTAGAAGTGGGAGATGATTGATATGGACTTCGTCACCGATTACCGAGGTCCTGCAGACAATATGATTCGATTTGGGTGATAGTTGATCACTGGGCACTTCTTCGCAATAAAGACAACTGACACTGCAAAGGATTATGCACGGGGGTACATAAGGGAGGTTGTTAGATTGCATGGAGTCCCTTTGTCTATTATCTCAGATAGAGGAGCTCAATTCACTGCTTAGTTTTGTACGGCCTTCTAGAGAGGCTTTGGCTCAAAGGTGAATCTTAGCACTGCTTTTCACCCTCAAACTGATGGCCAAGAAAAGCGAACAATTCAAATGTTGTAGGATATGTTGAGAGCTTGTGTAATCCACTTCAAGGGTAATTGGGATGACTATTTTCCTCTGATTAAGTTCGCCTACAATAATAGCTTCCATTTGAGCATCCAAATGGCTCCTTATGAGGCCCTCTATGGTAGGAGATATCGACCACCAATTGGATGGTTCGAGGTAGGTGAAGCAGGGTTGATTGGGCTAGATTTAGTACACCAGGCTATGGAGAAGGTGAAGATTATCCAAGAGAGGTTGAGAACTGCTCAGAGTCATTAGAAATCCTACACTATGTTAGGAGAAGGGATCTAGAGTTCGAAGTAAATGATTGGGTATACTTGAAAGTACCACCTATGAAGGTTGTAATGAGATTCGAGAAGAAAGGAAAGTTGAGTGCTCGATACATTAGTCCCCACCAAATTGTGAAGAGAGTGGGAAACATAGCTTATAAGTTGGAGCTACCACTAGAATTGGCCGCCATCTATCTGGTCTTTCACATTTCAATGCTTAAGAAGTGTTTGGCAGATCCATCCTTGGTTGTGCCTGTTAAAAGCATTGGAGTGAAAGATAGTTTGAATTATGAAGAGATCCCAGTCAATATTCTGGATGATCAATTTCGCACATTGACAACTAAACAGGTTGCTTTTGTCAAAGTGTTGTGGAGAAGTCAATTTGTTGAAGAGGCTATATGGGAAGCTGAAGAGGATATGAAGGCTAGATACCGAAAACTATTCATTCCTAATTATGAGAATGTTGAAGGGAATAGCCCACTCTTAATTTATTTATTTATTTCTTAAGTTTGAATAGCGAGTGTCTAGATTGTTGATTGGCTGATAGTTTGATCAGTTGATTGGGTATTGAGAGGATTCTTGATCGTTATTCATGCCTTGAGTCTGTCCTTACTCTTCATTCGAGGACGAATGATCCTAAAGGGGAGATAATGTAACATCCTTTAACTCTTTCTACCTAATCTGGAGTAGATGCATAAAGGATGTTGAGAAAAGACTAAGAAAAACTTCTATGAAGGATTCATGAAGGCCATTTACGGCCCGTAGATAGATCTACACCTCGTAGAATAGGTCTCGTAAAATCCTCAGATGACTTTGTGAAATTTTCTAATTCAGAGGCTTATATACGATATAGTATACGACTCTTAAAGAAATCCACGACTTGTAGATTGGTCTTGTAAATTAATGGTCAAAATATCAACTTTTTAGTGTCTTGACTACGAGTTAACAGACAACCCGTAGAATGTTATACGGCTCGTAGAGAGGGGGTTTCATGACAAACTCAAGTAATTCAAATTTAAGGGCCACTTGTTTATGAGAGGTCATCTACGACTCGTAGAATGGTTTATGACCCGTAGACGAGGTCTCATAGACTCAGATGACAGTTTTTCTTGAAGGGTATTTTTGTCTTTTCCCATTGTTTTTAATTAAAACACAGGATGTTTTAGGCTTATTTTAGACCCCTTATCAGTACCCTAAGGGTATTACTCCTAAAAAATATTAAAAACTCCAGAGAGCATCGATGAAGGGGGAAAAGCTAGGGTTCCAAGCACATGAGTAGAGATTCCTTGAGAAGTTGGTTCTTCTCCTATTTCCAGGAATGTAAACCTAACCAAAACATATAATATGCTCTTCAATGTGCCCTATAATCCAAATTGATTGAGTTGTGAGTGAGTTGTGTCTCCAATGCATCTTTCTTTTAGGTTTTGTTTTCTTATATTCTAATGTACTTCTACATAATCTTGCATGCATTACTACGTTAATGCATTAAAGACCTGAAATAGATAATTTTGCCATATTACATGAACCCAACATGAAGCTCAATATTTTTACAAATTGCAATTAATTAAGCATGCATGAGTTTGATATGAGTCTAGAGAGCCTATGAAATCCCTAAATACTTTAATTCCTCTTTTGTTTCCTGGATGTCATGAGTTACAATGATGCATGATAGAGTCTCTATGAGTCAAGAATTGAACCTTAAATGAATGTGACCAAAAGAGTCGATAGTTGATGCGATGATTTGAGTTGATAGATGTCTAGATGAGACAAGTTGATTGAGAATGATTGTCTTATGAGCATTTAGTCTAGGCAGGAGTATCGAGCACCGAAATGGGTAAGAGTAAGCCTAACTCAAACTCATTAACTACGTAAGCAATCGTAGGTGAGGATTGAACTATTATATCAAATGTTCCCTCTTGATTGGAAGTCCCTGAAACAATAGCATACTTGATTGACTGTAGTCATTATGGATTCGATTCGTTCTTTACCCATAAGTACTGAATAGTTGTGGCAACATCAGCGAGATTGTGGTATAATCAATGGATCATAAGTGATTATTGTCTGATAAAAGAAACTCCCAGATAAGTCCCAAACAGATAGTATTCTAACTTGGTTGGAGTATTCTAACTTGGTTGGATCAGATTGCTTTGGATTGGTATTGATGGGTTGTTGTCTATTCTTTATTCTTTCTTAAAATCCATATGTGACATCCTGATAGAGCATATTTGCATCTTGTTAGTCTATCTATATTTGTTTCCATCAACTATTTTACATGCTCGTACATTCCCCATACTAACGACCATTTGGGCCTGCATCTTTTCATGATGTAGAGATAGGTGTTAGAGATCATCAGTAGGTGCATCGTTGAGGATCTACTCACATCCAGTTGATCGGTGAGTCCTCCCCTACTTCCGGAGGATGTTTATTTAGATTTCATCTAGCTTGAGTTAGTTATTTATTTACTTTGATTTGGGTAGCCTGACCTGTCATGGCATCATCCAGATAGTTTAGTTAGAGGCTTCATAGAATAGATTTGGGATTGATAATTTGGATATTGTCTGGCTAGTTTCTTTCACACTAGTCCTGTTGATTTGTCATTATTGTCTTTATTTGAGGTTGTCAACCTTTATTCATCTTTAGTCTTCTGCTGATATGATAATTGTTGATTGAATGAATATGATGAGGCCAAGTTGTTTGCTCTGGGGCTAGCAATAATCTCTGAGTGCCGTCCACATATAGGGTACCTTGGGGGCACGACAAAGATAAACTCTATTTTAAACCATAAGCGATAACACTGCTTGAAATGAACCATGAATCCGCAGAATCAGAACGAACGGCCCCCCTGACCAACCATGACGTTTCAAAGCTAACGGAACAACAAAAATTACATTCCGAAGCCATTTAGTTGATGCTTTGTCCAGAGTCAACCATTCGAGTTTTGACATCTCTAAAATAGTAAGACGTACACAAAACCCAAATGAACAATGAGGTAACAAAACTACTAGTCCCAGGAAGTCATGAATTACGTGGGGTCGCGACATAAAATCTCTAAATGTTGAAATCACAGGAAAGCGGAGAAACTGACTTAGAGGGTAGTTACATAGATATCAAAGACTTGGACTTGGACTTGGGTCTTAGGCTATGCTGGGCCCTTAAAATAAAAATTTGTACAAGTTGAAGTTTGAAGCATTGCATGCCGGTGCGAAACACCGATGTGTTACCACTATGCTATACTCCGTAGGCCTATTCTGGACAGTTAGAACGAGGTGAGAGAGAATCGGGGCTCGAAGAACGCAAGGACACAGGGAGATATTAAGTCTTTCGGGAACCAGTACCGCGTGAACAATGTCAAAGCAAAACTAATCAATATCGAAACGGATTTGCGCTTCTGCTAGAATAATTTCTGGTGCAAAATGAGCGTAGAAATTAAGGGGTTCTTCCGCAGTAAATCAAATGATCTAGCCAATAATTCTTTTACCTTACTACTTTATCAGACTTTTCTTTTTTCTTGCCATTTTTGAATTTAAATAAAAGTAGATGTGTTTTTTCCACAATGGATTGACTCCAAGAGCACAGACATGCTTTTGTTTACCCATGAGATCAAGCATCCATCTTTAGGATCACATTAGTAGAGTACACATATATTCTCTTAAGTTATCCTTATTAAAAGATTGCATATTCTTAATTTTTACAGTAAATTATTGTTGATACTGACTTTTGCGTACATATTTTTGCCTATTTTTAATTATTCAGTAAGACACATAATTCTCCTATAAAGGGCACATTGACTTGACTATCTAAACTTCCGCAAAGAATCCATAAACCTATTTTAAGTGTTTTGGTACTCAGAGCAAAGAGAGAAGGAAAACCAAACTGAAAGAAGGGCGGCCACAATTTACAGAAGGATAAAAGATAATATGTGTAGACAGTCAGTTAAATTGACAAATATATTTATACACAGGTAAAGGAATCATTGAAAAAAAGTGAATTACATAGTTATGCCCATAGAAGTTGTGAAAAGGAGACAATATATACATATTAATTAGATTTCAACAGTGAAGTTGCAACTATTCACCCTCACTGCTTGTCGTCATATCAGCGGTCATCATTTTTGAGAAAATGTTTCACATCTTTCAGGCATGGTTTCAACACATTATTCTTCCACATATCATCCACACCCTCTTTTCTGGCCTCATCGAAAGCTCTAGTATCAACGACACGATGCACCAACCACATTTTCTTAACTATTAATCGCTTTATTTTGACAAGTTGGTGATCATATAGTGTGCAAGCATTACTCTTGATATCTTTAATTGATGATTGAATAATTAACTAGTGTAATCCGCATATGGAACAAATATTTGTCGCAACTCATCCACTAGCCCTGCATGGAATAGAAATTTTATAACTTGATTTATTTGAATTAGCGTTTGAAAATGCAAAATATTATTTACAAAATAGTAAAAGGAAAATGTCAGCTCTATGCATGATTATCTTTCATCTGCATAGATCTTGACGAATTTATAAAAGAAATAGAAAACCGACCTGCATTGACCATTTGATCAACCCTCGTGCGAACTCTACGCTGCAAGACCGACCTGGCTACATCAATCCAAATGAAGAAACTATGATACTTATGTTTGAACTTGAAGATAGGATCTTCCACATGTTTTTTAATGTATGACTTTGACCCTTAAACAATGATAGGAACACATTCAGATCTCAAAACTTTTTCTATGTAATGAATGGCTTGATAACAAAATTCCTCGGCTGTGAAGTCAGAAGTCGGCTCAATTTCACCTTAGAAAATGTGAAAGGAAATAATGTTCAATAAGAATTACATAAAAATAAACTAATCACTATAATGTCTCATCTATCTGAATATATTAGTAGTATGATTATGTAATATGAATTAATTTAACGCTCAACGATTTGACTAAGTGACCAAAGTAGGTTACGAATATCGATTTCTGAAGTTCAAGTATTTTATCAAGAGAAAAGTTTCTAGCAATTTCTTCTACTATATTCAAACTCTAATAGAAATACTATCCACTACTTACGCCGATTGAAAAAAGTAAACACCCCCCACCCCTCGTTCCAACAAACTCATTGTAGAATTACTTGAAATGCGTGAAAATAGGATCATCATAAATAAGATTGATAAAGAAAATAATAGTCATTTTTCACTAATATGTGTAATCGAATTATGTTTATCAGGCGTAACTTTTATTGAAATAAATATTTTTGAATAATAATGTGTGTTGTTGCTCAAGTCTATTATTACAACTATCAAATTATCTAGATAGCCATTTGATATCAACACAATTAGAAATAAATATGTAGCTAGCAAATAGTGTGGTACACCTTACTTCTCTGTGTGTGTGATCTTGTTTGCAACAATGTCAAGTCCCTTATATACTTGCATTTTGTCAGATTTGATGATTTCTCCTTGAAAATGGGTGGCAAGGTCAGTGGATAGATGAGTTTTTACGGATCCCGTTGCTCCTATTACGAATAACACCTTATTCTTGTTGACGTTGTTATTTTGATGAAGGTGCTCATTTTACCTAGACATAAAGGAAAAAAATAGTAAACAACTTAAAGTAGTAGATAATCTAATGAAGACCACTCATGAATGGAGTAAGGAATTAAGAAAACAAATCTCGTAAATGTTAAGTTGATGAGTAGAAACCTTCTAGATTTCGATGTAATATACTATGTAAGTGGTTATGAGAAAAGAAAATATGCTAGGTTTTCATAGTAAAATGTGCTTTTGGAATTATTGATTGGAATACCAAATTTAGAACATTTCGATATTTTTTAGGATAAGAATGGTTTTTGAAAGAAAATAAGTGTATGGATATGTCAACTTGATTTTTGGGAATTAGGCTTAAATAATGTTAAGATAAAGTTATTAAATGTACATAGCTACGAGATCGCATACATAAGTGGGCTTTTGCAGTAAAATTGATTATGAACTTATTTATTGGTATGCCAAATTTAGTTTTGTACATATCTTTTAGGATAAGAATAGCTCTTAAAAAATCTTGTGGACATGTCAACTTGAATTATGGTAACTAGGCTTGAACAATTTTAGGATTAAATTTCTGGATGCATATTCTTAAGATACTGGATATAGAATCGACGAAAATATTGATTTTATAGGACATGAAAAAAGACCATAATAATATTTTTGAAAGTATATATTCAAATGATAATATGCCAATTCTTACACAGCCCACGAATGCGAAGACCAAAATCACTTGCCGCCGCAATAGTGGGAGCTAACTCACGTGAACATGACATACAAGTATGGCTACAACATGTTTTTTCATCAACTGATCCAAGAAGCTAGACGAATCATCGTATGGTTACTTGAGAATCATTCAAAACCCGCGCATGCACATGAGATATTCTACCCCATCGAATTTAGAAATTTGGACTCAATGGGGATGTTGAAATTTCCTACCGAGGTCATCTCGATTAAAAGTGAGTCGCAAAGATAAACTTTGTTTTAAGCCATAAGCTATAATGCTGCTCGAAATAAACTTTGTTTTAAGCCATAAGCGATAATGCTGCTCGAAATGAGCCATGAATTCGCATAATCTGAACAAACGGTCCCCCTAGATGAAACATGAAATTTCAAAGCTAATGGAACAACAAAAATTACATTCCGAGATCGTTTAGCTGATGCTTTGTCTAGAGTAAACCATTCGACTTTCGACAACTCCAAAACACAAAGACCTGCGCAAAATCCAAACATACGACAAGGTGACTGAACTACCAGTCCCAACTAGTCAAGAATTACGTGGGGTCGCGACAAGAAAGCTCTAAATGTTGAAACTACTGGAATGCGGAGAAAATGACCTTGAAGGTCATTACATAAATATCGAAGACTTGGACTTGGACTTGGGTTTTGGGCTTGGTTGGGCACTTAAAATAAAAATTTGTATAAGTTGAAATTCAAAGCATTGCATGCCGGTGCAAACAACCGACGCGTTACCACTCTCTATACTTCATAGGCCTGTTCTGGATGGTAGGAACGAAGTGAGAGAGAATCGGGGCTCGAAGTACGCAAGGACGCATGGAGATATTAAGTCTTTCAGGAACTAGTACCAAGTAAACCATGTCAAAGCAAGACCCATCAATATCAGAGTGGATTCATGCTCCTCCTTGAATAATTTCTGTTGCAAAATGATCATAGAAATTAAGGGATTCTTCCATAGTAAATCAAAAGATCTAGCCAATCATTCTTATGCCTTACTACTTTATCAGCCTTCTCTCTTGTCTCACCATTTTTGAATTTAAATAGAAGTAGATGTGTTTATCCCCTAATGGATCGAGTCCAAGAGCACGAACAATGCTTTCGTTTACCCATCAGATCAACCATCCATCTTCAGGATCACCTTAGTAGAGTACACGTATATTACCTTAAGTTATCATTATTAACAAATTGCATATTCTTAATTATACAATAAATTAGTATTGACAATGACTTTTGCGTACATATTTTTGCCTATTCTTAATTATACAATAAGAAACATAATTCTCCTAAAAAGGGCACATTGACTTAACTATCTATACTACGTATTTTGTAGCTTAAACTTCCACAAAGAATCCATAAACTTATTTTAAGACTTTTGCTACTTAGAGCCAAAAGAGAAGGAAAAAAAACTAAAAGAAGGGTGGCAACGATTTACTGAAGGATAAAAGCTAATATGTGTAGACAATTAGTTAAATTGACAAATATATTTATAGGCAGGGAAAGGAATCATTGCAAAAAAGTGAATTACATAGCTATGCCCATAGAAGTCTTGAAAAGGAGACACTATGTTAATATCAATTAGATTATAACAGTGAAGTTGCAAATATTAACCCTCACTGCTTGTCGTCAAATCAGCGGTTATCATTTTTGAGAAATTTTTTCACAGCTTTCAATCATGGTTTAAATATATTTTTATTCCATGCAGCGTCGGCACCCTCTTTTCTGGCCTCTTCGGAAGCTCCATTAACACGATAAGATGCACCAACCAAATTTTCTAAACTATTAATCGCTTTATTTTTTCAAGCAGGTAATCCATTATTGTGCAACTATTACTCTTTATATCTTCAATTGATGATTGAAGAATCAACTTCTTCGATTCACCACGCTTGTCTAAATTTTTCTTCTTCTTCCAAATACTGGTCCATTTAAGGGACACCAATGGACCTTCAAATTCCTCTGGTGTAATCCGCATCTGGAATAAATATTTGTCGCACCTCATCCACTAGCCCTGCATGCAACAAAAATTTTATCATTTGGTTTATTTGAGTTTGCCTTTGAAAATCATAAAGATTATTTACAAAATTGTGAAAGAAAAATGTCAGCTCTGATCTATGCGTGATTGTCTTTCATCAGCATAATCCTTGACGGATTTATAAAAGAAATAGAAAACTGACCTGCATTGACCATTTGATCAACCTTCATGCGAACTGTACAGCGCTAGACCGATCGAGCTACATCAATCCAAATGAAGAAACTATGATACTTATAATAGAACTTGAAGATAAGATCTTCCACAAGTTTTTCAATGTATGAATTAGACCCTCCAACAATGATAGGAACACATTCGGATCACAAAACTTTTTCTATGTAGTGAATGGCATGACAAAAGAAATCCTCGGCTGTGAAGTTAGAATCTGACTCGATTTTACCTTAGAAAATGTGAAAGGAAATAATGTTCATTAAGCATTATATCAAAATAAATTAATCACTGTAATGTCTCATCTATCTGAACATATTTAGAAATTTTTATACAAATAACAACTTTCACCCCCAAAATTACACTTTAAAATTTATTTATCAAAATACCAAAAAGAACACACTCTTTTTCATTTTCCAACACTATTATATCATACCACACACCACAATAATCACACTCAAAACACTCTCTCTCCTAAATTTGTAAATAAAGTTGGTATTTTATATGGTATTTTTCAATGATTCGGTAGGGGCATGTAATTTTTATCCAAAAACTTGGTATTTTTGAAAACTCCCCACATATTTATGAGTATGATTACGTAATATGATTTATTTTAACGCTTAACGGTTTGACTTAGTAACCCAAGTAGGTTAAGAATCTCAATTTCTGAAGTTCAAATACTTTATGGAGAGAAACGTATCAGGCAATTTCTTCTACTATATTCAAAGTTTAATAAAGAAACTATCAACTACTTACGCTGGTTGAAAAAAGCAATTACCCCCAACCCCTTGCTCCACACACACATTGTATAATTACTTGAGATGCGCAAAAATAGGATCATCATAGATTAGATTGATAAAGAAAATAATAGTCATTTCTCACTCATATGTGTAATCAAATCAAGTTTTTTCGGGCGTCATTTTAATTGATATGATTTCTTTTAATAATAATGTGCGGTTTTACTCGAGTCTATTATTTCCACTATCAAATTATCTGGATAGACATTCGATATCAACACAATTAGAAATAAATATATACCCTTGCAAATAGTGTGGTACACCTTGCTTCTTAGTGTGTGTGATCTTGTTGGTAACAATGTCAAGTCCCTTATATACTTGCATTTTGTCAGAGTTTATGATTTCTCCTTGAAAATGGATGGCAAGCTCAACGGAGAGACGAGTTTTTCCAGATCCTGTTGCTCCTATTACGAACAACACATTCTTTTTGTTGATGTTGTTATTGTTGATGACAGTGCTCATTTTACCTTGACATAAAGAAAAACAAAATAGTAAATAGCTTAAAGTAGTAGATAATCTCATGAAGACCACTCATACATGGAGTAAGTCATTAAGAAATCAAATCTCGTAAATGTTAAGTTGATAAGTAGAAACCTTCTTGATTTCGATGTAATATATGACGTACGTTGTTATGAGAAAAGAAAATACACTAGGTTTCTATAGTAAAATGTGCTTGTGGAATTATTATGTTGAATACCAAATTTAAAACATTTCGATATCTTTTAGGATAAGAATGCTTTTTGAAGGAAAAACATGTATGGATATGTCAACTTGATTTTTGGAAATTAGGTTCAAATAATTTTAGGATAAAGTTATTAAATGTACATTTCTACGAGATCACATACATAAGTGGGCTTTTGCATTAAAATGTGATTATGAACTTGTTAATTGGTATACCAAATTCTGATTTGTACATATCTTTTAGGATAAGAATTGCTCTAGAAAAATCATGTGGATATGTCAACTTGAATTATGGTGATTAGTCTTGAACAATTTTAGGATAAAATTTCTGGATGCATATTCTTAGGATACTGGATATAGAATCGGAGGAAATATTGATTTTAGAGGACATGCAAAAAGAACACAAAAACATTTATAAAAGTATACATTCAAGTGATAATGCACTAATTTTTACACAGCCCCCGAATGCGAAGACCAAAGTCACTAGCCTTCGCAATAGTGGGAGATAGCTCACGTGAACATGGTATACAAGTATGGCTGCAACATATTTTTTCATCAACTAATCCAACAAGCTAGAAGAATCATCATACGAGTGCTCGAGAATCATTTGAAACCCGCAAATGCCAACGAGATATTCTACTGCATCGTCTTTAGAATTTCGGACTCAATGGAGATGTTGAAATTTCCAACCGAGGTCATCTTGATGAAAAGTGAGTCCTACAGATAATTCTGTTTTAATCCATAAGCGATACTGCTGCTCGAAATGAGCACAAAATTCGCGTAATCGGAGGAACGGCCCCCGTAGACCAAACATGACGTTCCAAAGCTAATGGAACAACAAAAATTACATTTCGAGGCTGTTTAGGTGATGTTTTGTCCACAATCAACAATTCAAGTTTCAACAGCTCCAAAACACAAAAGACCTGCGCAAAACCCAAATGAACGACGAGGTGACCGAACTACCAGTTCCAGCAAGTCAAAATTACGTGGGATCGTGACTGGATAGCTCTGAACATTGGAATTAAAAGAAAGCGGGGAAAATGACCTAGAGAGTCATTACATAAATATCGAAGACTTGGACTTGGACTTTGGTCTTGGGCTTGGCTGGGCCCTTAAAATAAAAATTTGTATAAATTAAAGTTCAAACAATTGCATGTCGGTGCAAAAACCAACTCGTCACCGCTCCGTTATATTCTGTAGGCTTGTTCTGGATGGTAGGAAAGAGGTGAGGGAGAATCGGGGCTCGAAGAATGCAAGGACGCGGGGAGATATTAAGTCTTTTGGGAACGAGTACCGCATAAACCATGTCTAAGTAAGACCAGTCAATATCAAAATGGATTCGCGCTTCTCCTAGAATAGTTTCCGGCACAGTAAATAAAATGATCTAGCCAATCATTCTTCTACCTTACTACTTTCTCAGCCTTCTCTCTTGTCTTGACATTTTATAATATTAATAAAAGTAGATGTGTCTATCCCGTAATGGATTGACTGCAAGAGCATGGACATTCTTTTGTTTATCCATCAGATCAACCATCCTTCTTCAGGATCAAATTACTAGAGTATACATATATTCCCTTAAGTTATCCTTATTAGCAGATTGCATATTCTTAATTATACAGTAAATTATCATTGACACTGACTTTTGCATACATATTTTTGCCTATTCTTAATTATACAATAAGATAAATAATTCTCCTAAAAAGGGCACATTGACTTGACTATCTATACTACTTATTTTGTAGCTTAAACTTCTGCAAAGAATCCATAAACTTATTTTACGTCTTTAGCTACTTAGAGCCAAAAGAGAAGGAAAACTAAATTAAAACAAGGGTGGCAACAATTTACAGAAGGATAAAAGATAATATGTGCAGACGCTTAGTTAATTGAAAAATATTTTATAGGAAGGTAAAAGAATCATTGAAAAAAAGTGAAATTACATAGTAATGCGCATATAAGTTTTGAAAAGGAGACAATATATCCATATCAATTAGATTTCAACAGTGAAGTTGCAAATATTCACCCTCAGTGCTTGTCATCATATTAGCGGTCATCATTTTTGAGAAAAAAAAATTTCACAGCTTGCAGGCATGGTTTTAGCACATCATTCTTCCACACATCGTCGGCACCGTCTTTTCTGGCCTCATTGAAAGCTCCAGTAGCATCTATAGGATGCACCAATCACATTTTCTCAACTATTAATCGTTTTATTTTTTCAAGTTTGTGATCAATTATTGTGCAAGTATTATTCTTGATAACTTCAATTGATGATTGAAGAATCAATTTCTTCGATTCATCATCTTGTCTAAAATGTTTTCTTATCTCAAATACTCGTCCATTTCAAGGACACCAATAGACCTTCGAATACCACTGTTGTAATCCGCATGAAGAACAAATATTTGTCGCACCTCATCCACTAGCCCTGCATGCAACAAAAAATTTATAACTTGATTTATTTGAATTAACCTTTGAATATCAAAAAGATTATTTACAAAATTATAAAAGAAAAATATCAGCTCTATGCATGATTATCTTTCATCTGCATAAGCCTTGACGTATGTGCAAAAGAAATAGAAAACTGACCTGCATTGACCATTTGATCAATCCAAATGAAGAAACTATAATATTAATATTTGAACTTGAAGATAGGATCTTCCACAAGTTTTTCCACGTATGAATTTGACCGTCCAACAATGATAAGAATACATTCGGATCTCAAAACTTTTTCTATGTAGCAAATGACTTGATAAAAGAAATCCTCTGTGAAGTCAGAATCTGACTCGATTTCACCTTAGAAAATGTGAAAGGAAATAGTGTTCAATAAGCATTATATCAAAATAAATTAATCACTATAGTGTCTCATCTACCTGAATATATTTATCAGTATGATTACGTAATATGAAATTATTTTAACGCTCAACAGTTTGACTTAGTAACCGAATTAGGTTAAGAATCTAGAGTTTTGAAGTTCAAATACTTTATGGAGTGAAAATAATCTGGCAATTTCTTCTACTATATTCAAACTTTAATAGAATTACTATCCACTAATTAGGCCGGATGAAAAAAGCAAACATCCCCCACCCCTCGCTCCACGCACACTTATTGTCGAAATGCTTAAGATGCGCAAAAATAGGATCATCATAGAAAAGAATAATAAAGAAAATAATAGTCATTTTTCAATCATATGAGTAATCGAATAAATTTATCAGGTGGCATTTTTATTGAAATTAAAAAAATTCAATAATAATGTGCATTTTTACAGAGTCTATAATTCCTACTAACAAATTATCTGGATAGCCATTCGATATAAAGACAATTAGAAATAAAAATATACGTAGCAAATAGTGTGATACACCTTGCTTCCCAGTTTGTGTGATCTTGTTGGTAACAATGTCAAGTCTCTTATATACTTGCATTTTGTGAGAGTTGATAATTTCTCCTTGAAAATTGGTGGCAAGGTCAATGGAGAGGCGGGTTTTTCTCGGTCCCGTTGCTCCTAATATGAACAACACTTCTTCTTGCATATTTTGCTATTGTTGATGAAAGTACCCATTTTACCTAGACATATAGAAAAAAAATATAGCAAACAGCTTAAAGTAGTAGATAATCTCATGAAGACCACTCATGCATGGAGTAAAACATTAAGAAATCAAATCTCTTAAATGTTACGTTGATCAGTAGAAACCTTCTTGATTTCGATGTAATATACTATGTAAGTGGTTATGAGAAAAGAAAATACACTGGATTTTTATAGTAAAATGTGCTTGTGGAATTATTGATTGGAATACAAAATTTAGAATATTTCGATATGTTTTAGGATAAGAATAATTTTTGAAGGAAAAAAATGTATAGATATGTCAACTTGATTTTTCGCAATTAGGCTCAAATAATTTTAGGATAAAGTTATTAAATGTTGTTAGAACTGCGCACCCTAGAATTTGCCTACTCGTTGGAACAGGTTAGATGACCTGTTTCAATAGTACAGAAATTCAACCCTTGAACACAGTGATTTTACGTGGAAACACCTGGCTCACAATAGGTGTAAAAACCACGACCTGTACCTCTACAGGAATTTCTTCAATATTTATTCAAATCAACGTGAGCCTTCAAAAGTTAATTACAACGTGTAATAACCCTTTACTTCTACTCCCTTACCTACAATCTACTCACAACCCTCCCAAGGATTGTATCCCAACTGTCTTCTTGTTAACCCTAACTTGAAGACAAAACTATTATCAGTTATAGATTCTGAGAATTACAAAGTTCCTATGAAACAAAAGAAACCCTAGACACGAGTTCTAGCTCTTTCTTACACTTTGTTTTTTCTCTCTATTTGCACACCCTTTTTGTGAATCTTGAATCTGGTTTTATAGCTGTAAACAAGCTCTTTCTCCAACTTCTTTTCGAATTCCTTTTCTTAATCCGCGTCTCACGCTTCTTGACAAATCTTTCCTTCTTTGTAATCTTCTTCTTTTAGGAGTTTTAGTTGAGATAATATTCCTTGTTTTCCTCCTATTTCTAGTGCCAAGTATTGTATGTTTATGATATATAGTGAGTTGCACTTTTCGTGGCTGTGCCGTCTTTCCTCCTGTGGAATGAATCTGATAAATCTTTCTGTTTCATCTACCTGTTTCATTTACTTTGTTAATCATCAAAAGTCCTTGTCCCAACAAATTCCCCCTTTTTGATGATGACAAACTTCCTGAGTTGGCACCATCCTTTTTGTAGCAATGAAACAGGTTAACCAGTAAGTATAATAACTACGTTCATTTCAACTCATCTTCCCCCTTTGGAGATCATCGAAAAGAAACTGATAAGTATAAGCAAGGAGAAACAACATGTATAACCAAGCAGTAGAAAAAAACAGAGATTAGTATTCATATGCAAGAGTACCAAACATTAATCAACAATACAAGAACCAAGATCTACCACCAGGCATACAACCTGCCATGCAAAAGAAGAAAGAGACAAACAATTTAAACAAGGCACAAAAAAAACACAGAGGCTAGAGAGAGGACGGATTTTAAGGGATGAGCTTGGTGAGGGCATGAACAATATCAGTGTGTTTAGCTCGTTCCTTCATGAGAGTCTCCTCTAGTTCTGTAATCTTGAGGGTGAGAGCACGCTTCTCCTGCTCAAAATGCTCACGCTCCTGAGCCATTTCCACGTCCTTAGTATTAAGTGCCATGTGGAGACGATGAAGTGGAGTGCCCGGTCGTTGCATTGAACCAGGTAAAGCTTGATGGTCCACCTATCCTAACACATCTTTAGTGGTCTGCATGGTCCAGACCTGTACCGGAACTGAATAGGCCTCAAAGACAGTGGCCAACCAAAACCCGTAGGGAAGAGCATGTCCCTTTTTGTCCTGGACAAGAACCCTCTGAATGTGGTGCAGCATAAGAGCAGGAAGGTTGATTGGAACACCTTCATCGAGAAGTTCCATCAATGTGAGGTCCAGATAACTTGCCTCAAAGCGACGCTCCTGTCGCGGAATCACAATTTTATGGACCACATCGAAGTATAGCTGGTGAAAAGGCGACATCTCCCTTCGTTGAACACGTCTATGCTGGGTGAGAGATGGCTTCCCAGCAAATTTCCTTGTAATTTCTAAGGCAGAGGGCATTTGATCTAGAGGAGGCCACTCATGACGCACATAGTGTGCCCAGCCAACAGCAGGAACTTGGAGAAGACGTCCAAGATCACAGGAGGAGAGGCGGAGAGAAACCCCTCGAACAGTCGTGGAAAAAAAAGAATCACGCACACTTCCTTGTGCGTAAAATTCAACCATTTCATTTTTGTCCATCTTTCTTTGGCCAGTGGTTTGGAGGAGTAGAGCAGACCACCCTTGGATCTCAATTTTGGAGAGTAAGGTTGTCATTTCAGGGCCACCCACCTCAGTGATGACACGGCCTCGAAGAAGAGAGCGCCGTTGAAAGTGAGAGAGGTTAGAAGAGCCGGGATCGGAAGGAGTGACGGGTGAAGGGGCGAACTCACTGTCAGACGAAGAGACAGGAGATGGAACTGGTGGAGGAACCCGTTTCTTTCTTGTGGTAGTACGGCATTTGGTGGTGGGTTTAGGAACAGGTGCGGGTGTACTCTGTGGAGGGGGAGGAGATGGAGACAATGATGGAGAGATAGGAGAGTATGGAGGAGTGACTGATGGAGAAGGGGGTAATGGTGCCCTAGGATCCTTAGGGAAGATATGCTTACGCCTGTTCCGTCGAACCTGACGCAAAAGGAGATCCCTAGGGGCGGAGGCGGTGGAAGGACCCTTTCGTGTCTTGCTCTTGCGAAGAGCTTCTTGAAGAGCCTCTTTGGCTTGACGCTTTTGGTTGCGTGTATGAGGAGGCCGAAGGGGTGCAGACGAAGTGTCTTTTTCTGGGGAAGGGTCATCCTTAGAAACAAGAATTGGGTCAAGAATGGCTTTGCGAAGGCGGCGTAGGGTTTGAGTGGGGTTTTGTGGAGGTGGAGTGGGTGTAGAAGTGGGTTGATCATGGTCTGTGAATGATGGAACGGGAGATGCTGGTGGAGCAGTGTCTGAAGAAGATGAAGGAGTGAAGAAATGGGCAAGGTTTTCTTCAAGACCCGTCCAACGGAAAAAATCAGAAAAATCAAGTCAAAGAGGAGGAGGCATATTGGCAGTAGGATGCACAATCAGTGCCTGACACAGGGATTCTTGAGGTTCAGGAGTATTGGGCGATTTCTTAGAGGACGCCATTGTTGGGTGTGAAAAGATGAAGAAGATCAGAGAGGTGTTTCAAAGAAGAAGGATGAAGTGTGAGATGATGAAGGTTGAAAGAGGCGGTTCAAATATAGGAGGAGAGAGAGATGTGAAAAGGTGGGATAGTTATGGCATTGGGAAGGAAATGGGTGGTGGAGGTAAAGGAGCCCGTCGTTTCGTCAGGGAAGTAGGCGAAGAGACGGTTTGGGCGGCAAAGATTTGACTATGTTGACACGGTAATGATGAAGGGAACAGGTTTAATGTGCCTGGTTTAAATATTTGACTCAATAATAAGTAAAAATTTGCACAGCAAGTGTTACCTGGTGGAGTGACCTGTTCCAATTGTTGATGCATGTTGTGAAAAAATCCTGCATATAAGACCACGTCCTCATGTTAACTTCTACAAGATGAAAGGATATACATGAGATAAAGTATTATCTAATGCACTCCGAACTTATAAAACGTATCATGATATTTTGAGTTGGTCAAAGGAGGGGTTATGTAATTTTGACCATCCCCAAGTCTAGCCTAATTTGTTCAAAGCATTCTCTGCTTAGTGCCTTGGTAAAAATGTCAGCAATTTGATTTTCGGTGGGACAAAACATGATTGATACCAGCCCTTTGTCAACACAATCACGAAGAAAGTGATGTCTTGTGTCTATATGTTTAGTCCGTTTGTGTTGGACTGGATTTTTTGCAATGTTGATGGCGCTCGTATTGTCACACAAGATTGGAACACTTCCAACATCTATTCCAAAATCCAGCAACTGTTGTTTAATCCAGAGCAGTTGAGCACAACAAGAACCAGCAGCTACGTATTCAGCTTCAGCAGTGGATAATGCTACAGAGTTCTGCTTCTTGGTGGACCATGAAATTAAACATGTTCCAATGAAGTGAGCCATACCAGATGTGCTTTTGCGATCAACAAGGTGCCCAGCATAATCAGCATCAGTGTATCCTATGAGGTTGAAATTACTACCTTTTGAGTACCATAGCCCCAGGTCAGAGGTGCCTTTGAGATACCGAAGAATTCTCTTCACAGCCTTGAGATGTGACTCCTTTGGATTGGCTTGAAAACGAGCACAAAGTCCCACGCTGAAAACAATGTCAGGTCTACTAGCAGTAAGATATAACAAGGAGCCGATCATACCTCGATAGAGCTTTTGTTCAACAGTCGCACCTTTTTCGTCCAGCTCCAATTTTGTGGCAGTGGCAATTGGTGTATCAGTTACCTTGGCATCTTCCATTTTGAACCATTTGAGAAGTTCCTTCACATATTTACCTTGGTGAATCAGGGTTCCAGAAGGAGTTTGCTTGAATTGAAGGCCCAAGAAGAAATTTAGTTCTCCCATCATGCTCATTTCAAATTCTCCATTCATCAGTTTTACAAACTCTTGAGTCATGACCTCATTTGTAGAGCCAAAAATGATGTCATCCACATAGATTTGTACAATAAGAAGATCAGAGCCTTGAGTTTTTAGGAATAGGGTGTTATCAATTTTTCCTCTAGTGTGACCATGGTGTAGAAGATATTTTGATAGTCTTTCATACCATGCTCGTGGAGCCTGCTTTAGTCCATACAAGGCCTTATCAAGTTTAAATACGTAGTCAGGATGTTCCGTACTTTCAAACCCTGGTGGTTGTTTCACATAGACTTCCTTCTTTAGATATCCGTTTAAAAATGCACTTTTTACATCCATTTGATACAGGGTAATCTCCTTGAATACAGCGAAGGCTACAAGTAGTCTGATGGCTTCAAGCCTTGCCACAGGTGCAAACGTCACATCGTAGTCTATTCCTTCTTCCTGATTGTATCCTTGGACCACTAGTCTCGCCTTGTTCCTTGTAACTGTTCCATGCTCATCTAGTTTGTTACGAAAAACCCACTTAGTGCCAATGATAGTCCTTCCTTCTGGTTTAGGTACCAAGTGCCATATTTTGCATCTTTCAAACTGACTGAGTTCTTCTTGCATGGCAAGAATCCACTCCTCATCTTGTAGTGCTTCCCCTATCCGTTTTGGTTCCAATAGTGATACAAAGGCTTGAAAAGCACAAAGGTTCCTCATTCCAGATCTTGTAGTGATTCCAGAAGTCAAGTCTGTGAGAAGGTTATCAAGAGGATGGGAGTCTTGATATTTGTAATTTCTTATCACCAACCCCTGGTTCTGTTCGTTCTGTGGTTGGTCTGATTGATTGGAGCTTGAATCTGCCTGTTGACTTTCAGATTCTGCTGTTGTTCCCCCTGTCTGTATGCTCTCATCCTTTTCAGTGAGTGGAACAGGTAAGGTAACCTGTTCTTTTGACCGAAGTTCACTTTCATTGACATCCTGCAGATTATTCTCAGGAACACAGATAGTTTCATCAAATATAACATGAATACTTTCCTCAAGACAGTTGGTGCGTTTATTTAGGATTCTATAAGCTTTACTGTGTAGAGAATATCCTAGGAAAATTCCCTCATCACTTCTAGCATCAAAGTTTTCTAAATTTATCTTTACCATTGTTATGAACATAGCATTTGCATCCAAATGTCCTGAAGTGGGAGATATTAGGTTTTCTGCCTTTGAGTAATTCATAAGGGGTTTTATTTAATAAGGGTCTAAGCATGCATCTATTAAGTATGTAGACAACAGTGTTTACTGCTTCAGCCCATAGATTTCTAGCTACATTACTAGCTATCATCATTGTTCTAGCCATATCTTCTATGGTTCTATTCTTCCTTTCTACCACTCCATTTTGTTAAGGGGTTCTAGGGGCAGAGAAGTTGTGATCAATACCATTTTTCGAACTGAATTCTAGAAATTTTATATTTTCAAATTCAGTTCCATGGTCTAATCTTATGGATATTAGGGAAGTCACCAACTTCTTCTCCATTTTCTTGATGAAAATTGAGAAGACATCAAAAGATTCATCTTTAGAAGCTAAGAAAAAGGTCCAGGTAAACCTGGAATAATCATCAACGATAACAAACATGTACCTTTTACCTCCTCTGCTTTTTACCCTCATAAGTCCACATAAGTCCATATGAACCAGTTCCAAGCACTTAGTGGTACTTACCTGGTTCTTTGATTTGAAGGATGTTCTGACTTGCTTCCCTTTAGCACAAGCACTGCAGACCTTATCTCCCTTGAATCTGGTTTTGGGTAGCCCTTCGACCATGTTCTTGGATGAGAGTGTATTTAGTTGTTTCAAACTAGCATGTCCAAGTCGCTTGTGCCATAGTAATGGATCTTCCGTTATTGCACTAAGACATTTCAAATGTACTCCAGCCATACCCATGATGTTGGCTTTATATACATTCTTGTATCTATTAGCTATTAGAACCACTTCTTTCATCTTAAGATTTTTGACCTTGCAATTCTCAGATGTGAAAGTGACCTTGTTACCTTTGTCGCATAATTGAGAGATGCTCAAGAGGTTGTGCTTCAATCCGTCTACATGATAAACTTCTTCAATGGCTTTAGATTCTTCTCGTCTAATTTTTCCAACACCCACGATAGTTCCCTTCTTGCCATCCCCGAAAGAGACCTTTCCACTATTAAGTGGTGCTAGTGAAAGGAATTTTTGTCTGTCTCCCGTCATGTGTCTTGAGCAAGCACTATCCATATACCAATGTTTGCTCCCTTTCACTGCAGCCTGTAAAACAATTTAAGGGTTAGTTTTAGGAACCCAGACTAGCTTGGGTCCTTTCCTGTTATAGAAGGGATGAATAAGATCTCTTTTTGCCCATTGAGGCAACACATTTTTTGACCTGTTTCTTCTATTTACCTCAGCCTTATTCTTATGCATATGGGTGATGTTTTTGTGCCTAGCTTTACTTGCGATAGGACATTCAGTGGTTGGGTGTCCAGTCTTGCCACATAAATAGCACAAATCAGTGGAGGTGGTTTCTTCCTGAAAGAACCCTATTCCAGCTTTCTCATTATGATTTTTGTTGCCTAGGTGATTAACTATCCTAGACGATTTGGTCCAACGGTTTGCCTTTTCAAGGTCTAGTTTTATGGTTGCTATTTCAAGATTCAGTCTTTTTATTTTCTCTTTCTCCTGTACTAACTCGTCATTGTTGCTTTTAAGCTTAGTTTGTAATTTCTCAAGTTCAAGATTAGTCTCACTTGCTTTTCTGTCAGCAATGGTAAGTTTTAAAACTTCTGATTTTAAACTTAGTACAAGTGAATCAAGTTGTTTGACCTGTTTCTTTAAGTGGTCATTTAGTTTATTTGCTTCATCTAGACAATTGGTCTGAAAAGCCCTTTATTAAGTGATCTTTTTCGTTTTCTATTTCTTGAAAGTCATCTATTAGTCCTTTCATGAGAATAATTAGCTTGTCTTTTGAAAAAAGGTGTAGTTTTTGTTTTAGTGTAGAGAAACTTACCTCAGATTGTGTTTCTTCTTCCAGATCTGAGTCCTCTGCAGCCATGAGAGCAGTCTCATCAGCGTCTTCCGTGTCAGATTCTTCCATTTCTGATCTCCACGCAGCCATCATTGCATAGTTTTCCTTTTCTTTTTGCTTAGCGGCTTTTTCTTTGATTTCTCTTTCAGTTCTTTCTTTTCTCCACTCAATCTCCCATAAAGGACACTGTTTGATGTGATGATCAGTTTTTCCACATTTATAACATCCAGAGTTGCTTTTGTCATCCGACCACTTCCTGTTACCTGTGTCATCGGACCACTTCCTGTTACCTGTTTCTTTCTTATCCTTCCCTTTCCTGTTTCTTAGGAATTTTTTGAAGTTTTTTGCGAGGAAGGCGATTTGATCTTCCTCTAGGTCTGATCCTTCATCATCAGAGGCAGCCTTGAGGGCCAGTGTTCTTTCATCTACTTTCGATTGTTTCTTTGAATCTTCCATATTCATCTCGTAGGTTCTGAGATTTCCAACCAGTTCATTTAAGGTCATGGTTTCAATATCCTTTGCTTCCCTGATTGCAGTGACCTTTACATCCCACTTGGCTTTTGGAAGGATCCTTAGAACTTTGTCTACCTGTTCCTCAGATGTGAGAGTCTTTCCCAGAGATGCTAACTCATTTATGAGCAAGGTTAGTCTAGCCATCATCTCGTGCAGCGTTTCATTCTCTTTCATCTTAAAGGTTTCGTATTCAGTAAATAGCATAGTGACTCTGAATTTCCTGACCTGAGCAGTTCCCTCATGAGCGATTGTGAGTGCATCCCGAATCTCTTTGGCAGATGTACAGTTTGATATTCTGTTGTATTCTTCAGGTCCTAGGCCGCAGACCAACAGATTTTTGGCTTTGGCATTTTTCCTCATGCCTGTCAGATCGTCGGCGTTGAATTCTCTCCTTTCTTTTGGTACTTGTCTGCCTTCCACAGTTCGCATAGGTATAGTTGGTCCCATGACGATTCTATCCCAGAGTTCATAATCTTCACCTTGAATAAAGTCTTCCATTCTGGCCTTCCACCATGCGAAGTGTGTTCCACTGAAGAGAGGGGGTCTAACGGCAGACTGTCCTTCTCCGTGTCCAAGCGGTAGTGCGGTGTTCATGATGATCGTTTCTTAGGTATTAACCTTTAACAAGAAGAACCTGCTCTAATACCACTTGTTAGAACTGCGCACCCTAGAATTTGCCTACTCGTTGGAACAGGTTAGATGACCTGTTTCAATAGTACAGAAATTCAACCCTTGAACACAGTGATTTTACGGGGAAACACCTAGCTCACAATAGGTGTAAAAACCACGACCTGTACCTCTACAGGAATTTCTTCAATATTTATTCAAATCAACGTGAGCCTTCAAAAGTTAATTACAACGTGTAATAACCCTTTACTTCTACTCCCTTATCTACAATCTACTCACAACCCTCCCATAGGATTGTATCCCAACTGTCTTCTTGTTAACCCTAACTTGAAGACAAAACTATTCTCAGCTATAGATTCTGAGAATTACAAAGTTCTTATGAAACAAAAGAAACCCTAGACACGAGTTCTAGCTCTTTCTTACACTTCGTTTTTTCTCTCTATTTGCACACCCTTTTTGTGAATCTTGAATCTGGTTGTAAAGCTGTAAACAAGCTCTTTCTCCAACTTCTTTTCGAATTCCTTTTCTTAATCCGCATCTCACGCTTCTTGAAAAATCTTTCCTTCTTTGTAATCTTCTTCTTTTAGGAGTTTTAGTTGAGATAATATTCCTTGTTTTCCTCCTTATTTCTAGTGCCAAGTATTGTATGTCTATGATATATAGTGAGTTGCACTTTTCGTGGCCGTGCCGTCTTTCCTCCTGTAGAATGAACCTGATAAATCTTTCTGTTTCATCTACCTGTTTCATTTACTTTGTTAATCATCACATGTCCTTGTCCCAACAAATGTACATTGCTACGAGCCGTGCATGCAACAGAAATTTTATCACTTGATTTATTTTAATTAGCCTTTGAAAATCATAAAGATTATTTACAAAATTGTGAAAGAAAAATGTCAGCTCTATGCGTGATTGTCTTTCATCAGCATAAGCCTTTACGGATTTATAAAAGATATAGAAAACTGACCTGCATTGACCATTTGATCAACCCTCATGTGAACTGTACATCCAAGACTGACCGGGCTACATCAATCCAAATGAAGAAACTATGATACTTATATTAGAACTTGAAGATAGGATCTTCCACAAGTTTTTCAATATATGAATTAGACCCTCCAACAATGATAGGAACACATTCGGATCACAAAACTTTTTCTATATAGTGAATGGCAAGATAAAAGAAATCCTTGGCTGTGAAGTTAGAATCCGGCTCGATTTTTTACCTGAGAAAATTTGAAAGGAAATAATGTTCAATAAGCATTATATCAAAATAAATTAATCACTATAATATCTAATCTATTTGAATATATTTATTAGATTGATTACGTAATATGAATTATTTTAATGTTCAACGGTTTGACTTAGTGACCCGAGTAGGTTAAGAATCTCGAGTTCTGAAGTTCAAATAATTTATGGAGAGAAAAGTGTCTAGAATTTTATTTTACTACATCCAAACTTTAATTGAAATACAATCCACTACTTACGCTTGTTGGAAAAAGCAAATACCCCCCATCCTCGCTCCACACACACGCATTGTCGAATTCCTTGAGATGCGCGAAAGTAGGATGATCATAGATAATCTTGATAAAGAAAATAATAGTCATTTTTCACTCGTATGCGCAATCGAATTAAGTTTATCAGGCTTCATTTTTATTGAAATAAATTTTTTTAAATAATAATGTGTGTTTTTACTCGAGTCTATAATTCCTACTATCAAATTATCTAGATCATCGTTACATATCAATACAATTAGAAATAGTATATGCCTAGCAAATAGTGTGATACACTTTGATTCTCAATGTGTGTGATCTTGTTGGTAACAATGTCAAGTCCTTTATATACTTGCATTTTGTCGGCGTTGATGATTTCTCCATGTAAATGGTGGCAAGGACAATGGAGAGATGAGTTTTTCCTGTCCCGTTGCCCCTATTGTGAACAACACTTTCTTCTTGCTGATGTTATTGTTGATCAAAGTGCTCATTTTACCTAGACATACGGAAAAAAAAAATAGTAAACAACTTAAAGTAGTAGATAATCTCATGTAGACCACTCATGCATGGAGTAAGACATTAAGAAATCAAATCTCGTAAATGTTAGTTTAATAAGTAGAATCCTTCTTGATTTCGATGTAATATACTATGTAAGTGGTTGTGAGAAAAGAACATACACTAGGTTTTTATAGTAAAATGTGCTTGTGGAATTATTGATTGGAATGGAAAACTTAGAACATTTCGATACCTTTTAGGATAAGAATGGTTTTTCAAGGAAAGAAAATGTATGGATATGTCTACTTGATTTTTGGAAATTAGGCTCAAATAATATTAGGATAAAGTTATTAAATGTACATTGCTACGAGATCGAATATATATAAGTGGGCTTTTTGCGGTAAAATGTGATTATGAACTTATTAATTGGTATACCAAATTCAAATTTGTACATATCTTTTAGGATAAGAATAGCTCTTGAAAACTCTTGTGCACATGTAAACTTGAATTATAGTGATTACGCTTGAACTATTTTACGATAAAATATCTAGATGCATATTCTTACGATATTGGATATAGGATCGGCGGAAATATTGATTTTAGAGGACATGCAAAAAGAATACAATAACATTTCTGAAAGTATATATTCAAGTGATAGTGCGCCAATTCTTACACAGATCGCGAATGCGAAGGCCAAAGTCACTAGCCTTCGCGAAAGTGGGAGCCAAGCTCACGTAACGTGATATACAAGTAAGGCTGCAACATATCCTTTACATCAACTGATCCACCAAGCTAGAAGAATCATCATATGGGTGCTCGAGAATCATTCAAATCCCATGCATGCCTAAGAGATATTCTACCCCATAATATTTAGAATTTCGGATTCAATGGGGATGTTGAAATTTACAACCGAGGTTGTCTTGATGAAAAGTGAGTCTCATAGATAAACTCTGTTTTAAGACATAAGCGATAATGCTGCTCAAAATGAGCCATGAATCCAAGGAACCATAATGAACGGTCCCCCTAGACCGTACATGACGTTTCAAAGCTAATAAAACAACAAAAATTACATTATGAGGCCATTTAGCTAATGCTTTATCTAGAGTCAGCCATTTGAGTTTCGACAGCTCCAAAACTCAAAGACCTACACAAAACCCAAATGAACGAAGAGGTGACCAAACTACCAGCCCCAGCAAGTCAAGAATTACATGGGGTCCTGACAAAAAACCTCTCTATATGTTGAAATTACTGGAAAGCGGAGAAAATGACCTAGAGGGTCATTATGTAAATGTGAAAGACTTGGACTTTGACTTGGGTCTTGGGCTTGGCTGGGCCATTAAAATAAAAAGTTGTATAAGTTGAAGTACGAAGTGTTGCATGCCGATGCAAAAATCCGACGTGTTACCACTCGGCTATACTACGTAGGCCTATTTTTGACAGTAAGAACGAGGTGAGGGAGAATCGGGGCTCGAAGAACGCAAGGATGAGGGGAGACATTATGTCTTTCTTGAACCAGTATGACGTAAACCATGTCAAAGCAAGACCAATAAATATCGGAATGGATTCGCGCTTCTCCTAGAATAGTTTTCGATGCAAAATGAGCATAGAAAGTAAGGGGTTCTTCTGTAGTAAATCAAATGATCTAGCCAACCATTCTTCTACCTTACTACTTTCTCAGCCTTCACTCTTGTCTCACCATTTTT
This sequence comes from Solanum rostratum, assembly GCA_029948455.1. NCBI lineage: Eukaryota > Viridiplantae > Streptophyta > Magnoliopsida > Solanales > Solanaceae > Solanum > Solanum rostratum. Next base: position 54,746,429 of record CM057053.1, read on the forward strand.
GAATTAAAATAAAAGTAGATGTGTTTTATCCCGTAATGGATCAACTCCAAGATCACGAACATGCTTTTGTTTATCCATCAGATCAACCATCCATCTTTAGGATCACATTAGTAGAGTACACGAATATTCCCTTAAGTTATCCTTATTAATAGATTGCATATTCTTAGTTATACAGTATATTATCCTCGACACTGACTTTTGTGTACATATTTTTGCCTATTCTTAGTTATACAATAAGACACATAATTCTCCTATAAAGGTCACTTTGACTTGACAATCTATACTACATATTTTGTAGATTAAACTTCTGCAAAGAATCCATAAACTTATTTTAAGTGTTTTGCTACTTAGAGCCAAAAGTGAAAGAAAACCAAATTAAAATAAGGGTGGAAACAATTTACAAAAGGATAAAAGATAATATGCGTAGACAATTAGTTAAATCGACAAATATATTTATAAGCAGATAAAGGAATCATTGAAAAAAACTTAATTACATTATTATGCCCATAGATGTCTTTAAAAGGAGACAATATGTATATATTAATTAGATTTCAACAGTGAAGTTGCAAATATTCACCCTCATTGCTTGTCGTCATATCAGTAGTCATCATTTTTGAGAAACTTTTTCACAGCTTGCAGGGATGGTTTCAACACATCATTCTTCCATGCATTGTCTGCACCCTCTTTTCTGGCCTCATCAAAAGCTCCAGTAGCATCGATACGATGAACCAACCACATTTTCTTAACTATTAATCGGTTTATTTTTTCAAGTTGGCGATCAATTAGTGTGCAAGTATTACTCTTGATATTTTCAATTGATGATTGAAGAATCAACTTCTTCGATTCATCATCCTTGTCTAAATTTTTTTCTTCTCTCAAATATTGGTCCATTTCAGGGACACCAATGGACCTTCGAATTCCTCTGGTGTAATCCGCATCTGGAACAAATATTTGTCGCACCTCATCAACTAGCCCTGCATGCAACACAAATTTTATAACTTGATTGATTTGAATTAGCCTTTGAAAATCAAAAAGATTATTTACCAAATTGTTGAAGAAAAATGTCAACTCTATGTTTGATTATCTTTCAGCTGCATCAGCCATAGATGTATAAAAGAATAGAAAAACTAACCTGCATTTACCATTTGATCAACCCTCGTGCAAGCTCTACGGTGCAAGACCGACCGGGCTACATCAATCCAAATGAAGAAACTGTCATACTTATATTTGAACTTGAATATAGGATCTTCCATAAGTTTTTCAATGTAAGAATTTGACCCTCCAACAATGATAGGAACACAATCGGATCTCAAAATGTTTTCTATGTAGTGAATGGCTTGATAACTGAAATCCTCAGCTGTGAAGTCAGAATCTGGCTCGATTTCACCTTAGAAAATGTGAAAGGAAATAATGTTCAATAAGCATTATATCAAAATAAATTTATCACTATAATGTCTAATCTATTTGAATATATTTATTAGTTTGATTACGTAATATGTATTATTTTAACGTTCAATGGTTTGACTTAGTGACCCAAGTAGGTTTCCAATCTCGAGTTCTGAAGTTCAAATATTTTATCGAGAGAAATGTATCTGGCCATTTCTTCTACTATATTTAAATAGAAACACTATCCTCTGCTTACGCCAGTTTAAACAAGTAAACAGCCCCCAGCCCTCGCTCCACGCACACACATTGTCGAATTACTTGAGATGCGCAAAAATAGGATCATCATAGATAAGATTGATAAAGAAAATAATAGTCATTTTCACTCATATGCGTAATTGAATTAAGTTTATTAGGCGTCATGTTTATTGAAATAAATAATTTTGAATAATAATGTGTGTGTTTTACTAGAGTCTATAATCCCTACTATCAAATTATCTGGAAAGCCATTTCACATCAACATAATTAGAAACAAATATATACCTAGCAAATAGTGCGGTACACCTTGCTTCTCAGTTTGTGTGATCTTGTTGGTAACAATGTCAAGACCCTTATATACTTGCATTTTGTCGGAGTTGATGATTTCTCCTTGAAACTGGGTGGCAAGGTCAACGGAGAGACGAGTTTTTCCCGATCCCGTTGCTCCTATTATGAACAACACTTTCTTCTTGCTTACGTTGTTATTGTTGATAAGAGTGTTCATCTTACCTGGACATAAAAGAAAAACAAAAGAGTAAACAACTTAAAGTAGTAGACAATCTCATGAAGACCACTCATGCTTGGAGTAAGACAATAAGTAATCAAATCTCGTAAATGTTAAGTTAATAAGTAAAAACCTTTTGATTTTGATATAATATTCTATATAATTGGTTACGAGAAAAGAAAATACACTAGGTTTTTATAGTAAAATGTGCTTGTGGAATTATTGATTGGAACTCCAAATTTAGAACATTTTGATATCATTTAGGATAAGAATGATTTTTGAAGGAAAAACATGTATGGATATGTTAACTTGATTTTGGAAATTAGGGTCAAATAATTTTAGGATAAAGTTGTTAAATGTACATTGCTATGAGATCACATACATAAGTAGGCGTTTGCAGTAAAAAGTGATTATGAACTTATTAATTGCTATATCAAATTCAGATTTATACATACCTTTTAGGATAAGAACAACTCTTCAAAAATGTTGTGGACATGTCAACTTGAATTATGGGGATAAGGCTTGAAAAATTTTAGGATAAAATTTCTAGATGCATATTCTTGGGATACTAGATACAGAATTTACATAAAATATTGATTTTAGAAGACATGCAAAAAGAACACAATATCATTTCTTAAAGTATACATTCAAGTGATAATGTGCCAACTCTTACACATACAACTCATGAATGTGAAGGCCAAAGTCACTAGTCTCCGCAAAAGTGGGAGTTAGGCTTGCGTGAACGTGATAATCAAGTGAGGCTGCAACATATTTTTTCATCACCTGATCCACAAAGCTAGAAGAATCATCATACAGGTGCTCGAGAATCATCTGACATCCGCACATTCCAACGAGTTATTCTACCCCATCAGATTTAAAATTTTTGACTCAATGGGGATGTTGAAATTTCCAACCGAGGTTGTCTCGATGAAAACTGAGTCTCACTGATAAACTCTGTTTTAATCCATAAGTTATAATACTACTTGAAATGAGCCATGAATCTGCGGAATCGGAACAAATAGTCCCCCAAGACTAAACATGACCTTTCAAAGCTAATGGAACAACAAAAATTACATTCTGAAGCCGTTTACGTGATGATTTGTCCAGAGTCAATCATTCGAGTTTTGAAAGCACTAAAACACAAAGACCTACCCAGTCCCTGCAAGTCAAGAATTATGTGTGGTTGCGATAGAAAAGCTCTAAATGTTGAAATTAAAGTGGAGAAAATGACTTAGAGGGTCATTACATAAATATCGAAGACTTGGACTTGGACTTGGATGGGCCCTTAAGATAAAAATTTGTATAAGTTGATGTTCAAAGCATTGGATACCGGTGTGAAACACCAACGCATTACCACTCTATTATACTCCGTAGGCCTAATCTGGATGGTAGGAATGAGGTGAGGGAGAATAGGGGCTCGAAGAACGTAAGGATCTGGCGAGATATTATGTCTTTAGGAAACCATTATGTCACGATCTGGACCTAGAGCCTAGATGTGACGCAGCGAATGGGAATCCGAGAATCCCAAAACAAGCTACAAAGTATCCAAATCGACATCATCGGTTCAGAACCGCATTCAAATAGTACACACGTAGGTCTAAGGGATGGGAAAGTAGGACTCACACTATGGAGATATCGAAAGGTAAGGTATTTACATGTATTCACATAGCACAAAGCACATAAGAACTAAGGGGCAGGTAAGTATGACTCACTCTATGAGGCAATACGGGGCTTAGGATCTTCCACATTTCCACATCAAACATACATACATATAATAACTCCCATAATCATTCCATGATGGCCACATCCAATAGATAATCGAAATCATAAAGTTCAAATACAACATATAGCATATAGAATCTGCAAGAGTCTATAAGATGTCCAACAATGCCTCTTGTCATAAGATGGGACGAGGGACAAGACATGTCCCACGCTCACCCTCAATTAATAAAGATTAAAAAAAAAAAACATAGGTAGAAGGAAGGTGGTTTTTCCTTAGAAGATAGAACTCACCACAATATCAATTCTTCGAATTCGAGCTACTCGTCAAGCGGTGGATTATCGTAACACACAGTCCCTACATGGTAAAATCATTTAAGCATAGAGTATGCATTAGTATGTTTGAATATACTAAGTATGCAGACATGCAATACATATGACTTATCAACCTGCATTTCAGTGTTAAATGACAAGGGCACATAATATAGAAAGAATCATATATCCAAGGAAGAGTAGTATACAATATGCCATGAAATTCATGATGCATGAAATGCAATAATACTTATGTATAGTGGGATGGACTATAACCTACAAATCAAACTCACATAAGCTATTATATGAATTAGTCAGATAGAGACCTCCCATCGGTAGGAGAAGATTACTTGCCAAAGGTAATCTAAATTACACCTTACGACCACTCTTTTTGATGGATGGTCACCTTCCTTGCGACCATGCTTTTCAGAAGGACCTTTAAAAATCATATCATATCATATCATAAACAAAATTAATGAATAATCATTCTTTTTGTCCCGGTCTTTTCGGTAATGGCTAACGTTCCTATGTTGGGACATAGTTCAAGGAAAGGGAGAGGGCCCTTGGGGATATCCCTAACGCCCCTAATCCATCAGTGTTAAGTCAACAACATCCCATATGAATACTTATACATATACGTGCTTTCAAGAGATACAAATTTTAATTAAAAAGCTGTTCAATACACATTTAGGCTCAAACGCCAAATCATAAGTCATAATCATAATGCTCATGCTAGGAATAGCTCATGTACATATACAAGATTGTGCAAGCACCAGAGATGCTCAAAGATCCATAATCGTAAGATATGTATGTTATCATATTCTTGTCATAACTAACGCCTTACCAAAATCATATCATAATTGTTTCATAAAACATAATTGGGTTTAACCTACTTCATAATTTTCATATAAACTAATGTTCATAAAAGCAAATGTGCATGATGTGAGAATAGCATGGGTAACATAGGTTCAAGTTAAATCAGCCATAAAAATGAAATTGAGGAAATTCATAATTAAAACCACATGTAAATTGTAATATAGATCACTCATACATAAATCAACTTTAAAGGGGACATGCATGTTCATAACTTCATAAATCAATGTAAATCATCATAATAATGCTTAAAATAGCTTGAAATCATGAATAATGTATAGCCCATACATTAATTGAATTTAATAAAATCAAATAATGAAAACCCACATTTAAAGTAAACTAAAATTCATGAAATCAATTGAAAGATTTTTGGGTCTTCTTGGTTGAATGGTATCAAGAATCAATCCCATATACCTTAATTAGGAAGATGAATTTGAGAAGAATTTAGCCTGAATTTGAAACTACAATGAATCCTAGCTGGAATCTTGAAGATGAGACTTGGAGAGAATTTTGAGGGTCTAATTCTAAAAACTCAGTGTTAGTCTTGAATGAGGGTTTAGAATTAGCGTAGAAGAAGTTTAGGGAAATAAAGGGGGGGGGGGGTTAAAAAGGTCTTAAAAGCCCTGGAGATGGGTCAAAATATCAAAAATACCCCAATAAGACTCCCCTTTAAATTTTTAACTGAACTTGACACAGTTGGCTTCACGGTTTGTGAAGCTCTTCACGGGTCCGTGAAGGCCTCCCGTCTAGCCCAAACAAATTCTATGAAAAAGGGTATAACTTCTTGCTCGGAATTTGGAATGAAGTGAGACCGGATGCGTTGGAAAGATAATTCAAAGAGCTTTAATTTGATAGGTCATGGGCTACCGAATTCCTTTTGTGCTGAGAAATATGACTATTAAAGTCGACCCTTCTATCGGTACTTATGAAAAACTTTGCCAATGGAATTCCTTTGAACTTGACTTGATGTAAGAGACCTATGATGGCCTTAATCAAGATAATAAGCTTGAATTGAAGGATTGAAAGTGAACTTAGCTTGAGCTTGAAGATCCCATACTTAGAATTTTTCAACCAACTCACCTTCACGGGAGGTTACACGGGCCGTGACACTACCCGTACCCCTCTCCTTAGAAAAATTCCAATATCGCGTTACGAAATGGTGATTCCATACTTAGAAAAAATTCACTCCGGAAGCTTTATGGATGACCACACGGGCCGTGACACCCCATACAGGCTGTTAACTTAGCTGTGTAAGCATACTTGGTCCCAAAACTGTGGGATTTCAAGCCAAGGCTACCACATGGCCCACCACACAGTCCATGAAGTGTCATACGGACCGTGAGGGGTCCAAGTGTTGTGTGCCTTAGTTTAAAACACCGCATTTAAGGGCCAAACATCCTCCAAATGCCAAGGGCCACTCCATGGAGGCTCCACACGGCCGTGTGACCTCACACGATGTAATGACCCGTTAGGTCATTTTAAAAATAAATACTCTCTCTTTCGTAAATGATTCTTTTCGTAAATTTAAATTGAAAATTTTGGACTATTCGATAATTACGGCTATTTAGTTGATGGATAATTTTAGATAATTAATTTAGTTGGTGGATTAAAATAATTTTTTAATTGATATCCTATATTAACATAGATTTGAGTTAATTCGATATGGAATCTGCTGAAACTAGTATTAAAAATACTAGGCTTGAAGAGGTTGATTTACCTCAAGATCTGGATCTGCTTAATAAGTGGACGATCCCTAAAATTCCTATAAATACCATTTATGATTATGGTTGGTTTGATAGATTATCTTCCAAACAAATTATGAAAACTACTGAGCAATCTCTCACTATGAACTCTTCAGAACAAACAATTAGATTATTAAATCGTCGAGATATTGACATTTTTAAACATAAGTATAATTATATGCATATTGGCATGGTGCAAATTGCATTCAAACCCTTAACCCTGACTGGGTTATCAGAAACTTTTTTAGCAGCTCTAAGGGATGCTAGAAATCTAGATTTTAGACAATCATTAATGGGTTCTATTGAATCTACAGTAGCCTATGGTCCAGTATATTTTAACATACAACCCAATCTTACACTATCTTTATCAGACATAAATATTTGTGATGCTTTGACATTAAATGTTAAAACGCATGGATATAATTATGCAACAGGATCTGAATTGTTATGTATTTGTTATAGAATTTATTATAAATTCTTATCCACTCTGAGTCCAAAATGTAAATTACAAGACTCAAAAAACCAATCAATTATTTTTGAAACTAACTTTGCTGGGTCTAAAATAACAACTCGTAGACCTATTAAGTGGGAAGAAATTAACTTTCCAACAACTTGGATTTTGAACTCCGTAATAGATCAAAAGAATATTTCTGAAAATATTTCTAATAAAGAATATTCTCACATTTCTCAGTCTTCAGAAGGACAAATTTGTATTCAATTTGAAGATAACAAATCATTTACCCCATATAGGCATTCCTATTCTGGTAGTAGACGATGTCTACCTACTGCTAAACAGTCATTTATTTCCCCAGTAAAACCATCATATGGTCCGGCTAGGAATAAACCTGCCTCTTTACATACTGTAAATTCTGATAGATCTGAGTTTATTAAAATTGATGAAAATAATATTATTTCAGGAATAGATGAGGATATCCCCTCAAAATCCGAAATGGATTTTAATCCAAATGAAATTTAATGATTCCACACCAAATCGATTTTAGCACTGGCTCTCAAGCTAGAAAATATATTCAAAATGAATATAGGCAAGAAAAATGGAAAAATTTCCGAAATTGGTTTTCTAACACTTATAGTGAAAGTGAGAAATTCAGCATTTCACAAGAATTTTATGAAACTTGTGCATTACATAACAAGATTATATTCTTTGTTCCTTGGTTCATAACCACATATTTACCTTTATATATAAAGGTATTAGAGCAACGAAGTTATAAAGATTCAAATGGACAAATAGTTAAGTCCATTTATCCTCCTCAAGCTCCATTTATTTTACCAAATAACACTTCAATAACTTTTGAAGCTTTTCAAAAATTTATTGAAAACGATACTGCTAAAATTAGCGTTAAAGAAGTTAATGCCATAATTTCCCAAAATAATTATATGAGCTTATATTTAAAAGTTCTAGGGGAACATTTAACCTCTCTTGATACTAAATTAGAAGAATTGACAAAATTAGTCAAAGGTCTTGTTCAAACTTCTCTAACAGCTGCACCATCATCTAGCAAAACTCCTTTAGCGGTAGCAGCATCTATTCAAAGGCCCCTAGATGTAGGAGAATTTGTTCTTAAATCTAAGAATGATTTAGAAGAATTAATTAATGAAAAATTGGCTAGTTTAGATATTAAACCAGTCCAGTTAGAATCGGAATTTGCCGATGCATTTAATTCTTCTCAAAATTATAAAGACCTCATTGATTCTGAGCTCAATAAGCTAAGAAGTTTTCCTCAAAAACAGAGTAGCAAATATGCTATGAAACCAGATATGAAAACCTATTATTATCATAGACCAACTCCTCAAGATGTTCTAATAGAAGAAAGAGATTGGAATATGACCAACACTAACTATAGCGGAGACCAGATTTATGAATGGAATCTGGATGGTCTGACCGATAGGCAGATTAGCATAATGATTCATCGCATGCTAATGTATTCTACCATTTGTAGAGCTACCTCTAATAAAAATACTGACAGAATTATTTGCAAAATGATTGTTGCCGGATTTACTGGTCAGTTAAGAGGATGGTGGGATAATATTCTCACAGATGAACAAAGGAATAGCATATATTCTGCAACTAACCCAAATGAAGGAATTGATTCCTTAGGATTCAAATTAGAAGCAGGTCGTGAGGATAGCATATATTCTTTGATTTGCACAATTATTGAACACTTTAGTGGAAGATTTACCAATGTGTACGAAAATATTCGTACATTATTAAATAATCTTAAGTGTAGACATTTAGGTGAATTTCGTTGGTATAAAGATACCTTTCTTAATAGGGTGATGGATTTACCCGATAGTAACGAGGCACATTGGAAATCAAAATTTGTTGATGAACTGCCTCCATTATTCGCAGAAAGAATTAGAAAAATTCTTCGCGGAAATTCCCCAAGCATAGATTATGTAAATTATACTTATGGTAAATTAATAGGAATATGTACACAAGAAGGACTAAACTTATGTAATGAACTTAAATTAAGTAATCAACTTAAAAAAGAGAAAATGACTCATAGATCACAATTAGGTGATTTTTGTCAACAATTTGGGGTTAGTGATATGCATTTAGCTCACAAGCCACAACCCCATAAAAGCGGATATATTCGCAAAGGTAAGAATCCTAGACGAAGGTCTAAACAAGAACGAGAATTTCGTAAGAAATTCCGAAAAGAGACAAGATTTGTCAAAAATAGATCTGGCAGAAATTTAAATAAAATAAAATGTTACAATTGTGGTAAATTTGGGCACATTGCTCCAAATTGTAAGAAAGAAAAGCTAAAAGCATTAATTTCAGAATTAGATGAAGATAAAAAACAGGAATTTATGCAGATTTTTTATGATACTTCTGAATCAGAAGTAAGCAGTGACTCCTCAGAAATAGAGCTTTTTGATCAAAGCTCATCTAGTTCCGAATCGGACAATCAGGTATGTCAGAAAAATCAGTGTTCTTGTGATAATAATGAAAATGATTTTTATAACTTGCAATCTCAATTTAATGATGCTTTTGAAATTAAGCCCATTACTTCGGATAATATCCTTGAACTTCTAAAAGAAGTTAATGATAATAATTTACGAGAAAAAATTATTAATATGGCTTCATCATCCTCTAAATTAGAAAATCCCTCGAATAAAAACACTTTGTCAAATTCAGCAACTTATTCTTTTACTGAAGTTCAAAAAAGACTTTTGAATAAACCATATATTATGGAATCTAGAGACACCTCGATGAATGATTTAAAAATTGAGGTTGCAAAGCTCAAAGCTGAAATTAAATCTTTAAAACAAAATCAAATGATTTTGGACCACAGAGTTTCTCAAATTGAGAATTCTGATGATAAAAACAATCTTGATCAAAAGCAAAAACAAGTATTGAATAATGATTCACAAGATATTTCTGATTTTTCGAATCAAATCATTTCTTTTAAAAGAAATGAAAAGGATGATATTTTTCTGGGAATGATGCAATTAATTACTTCCCATAAATAGCATATTAAAGTAAATCTTTTAATCAATAAAGATTTTTCAATTACTACAACGGCTTTAGTAGATAGTGGGACAGACATTTCATGCATTCTTGAAGGATTAATTCCTTCAAAATATTTTCATAAAACTTCTCACATGATTAAATCCGCATCAGGTAATAATATGAATGTTCAATACAAATTACCTAATGCATATATTTGTCATCAAAAAATTTGCATACCTCATATGTTTATTTTGACAAAAGATTTTTTAAATCCTCCAATTATATTGGGAACTCCATTTTTAAAGGCAATTTATCCTTTAAAACATATTGATGAAAAAGGTTTTCAAGGTACTTACAATGGAAAACAAATATCTTTTCAGTTTATAACTGAACCAATAAAGTCGTGATATTCAGAGTCTAATTGACATGAAACAAAATCATTTAAAAAGTTTACAATCCGAAATTTGTAGCCTTTCTGTAAATGATATTTTACAAAATCCTAAAATACAAGAAAAAATTAAATTAATTTCTGAACAATTTGCTGCATCTATATGTGCTGAGCATCCTAATGCATTCTGGAATAGGAAGAAGCATATAGTAACTCTTCCTTATGAAGAATCTTTTTCAGAGAATAGCATCCCTACGAAATCTAGGCCCTGCCAAATGAATTCAGAACTAATAGATTTCTGCAAAAAGGAAATAGATGAATTATTAAATAAAGGTCTTATTAAACTTCAAAATCACCGTGGTCTTGCACTGCGTTTTATGTTAATAACGCTGCAGAAAAGGAGCGTGGGAAACCAAGATTAGTAATAAACTATAAGCCCCTTAATAAGGTGTTAAAATGGATTAGGTATCCCATACCCAATAAAAAGGATCTACTCAATAGAGTATATGATGCCAATATATTTTCAAAATTTGATTTAAAATCTGGATATTAGCAGATTCAACTATTCCATGAACATACATATAGGACAGCTTTTAATGTCCCCTTTGGCCAATATGAATGGACAGTAATGCCATTTGGCTTAAAAAACGCACCTTCCGAATTCCAAAAAATAATGAACGATATTTTTAATCCTTATATGGATTTCATAATTGTTTATATTGATGATATTCTTGTATATTCTAAAACATTAGAATTACATTTTAAACATCTTGAAATTTTCAAGAAAATTATTATCCAAAATGGTTTAGTTATATCTAAACCAAAGATGAGTTTATTTCAAAATGAAATAAGATTTTTAGGTCATAATATTTCTCAGGGAAAAATTGTCCCCATACAACGAGCTATTGAATTCGGTAATAAATTTCCAGATAAATTATCTGATAAAAATCAACTACAAAGATTTTTAGGTAGTGTAAATTATGTTTCTCCTTTTTTAAAGGATTTATCGGTTATTGCTGCACCTCTATATGAGTTATTAAAGAAGAATGTTCCATTTAGATGGACTGATAGACATTCAGAAATAGTGAATTTGATTAAAAATAAGGTTAAAGGTCTACCTTGCCTTACCCTTTCAAATCCGAATTGGAAAAAGATTGTTGAGACCGATGCGTCTAACATAGGATTTGGAGGAATATTAAAGCAAATTAATCCTCATGATAATATAGAATATCTCGTAAGATATTACTCTGGAAAATGGAATAATGCACAGAGCAAATATGCTACAATTGCTCAAGAAATGTTAACAATTGTTAAGTGTGTTTTAAAATTTCAGGATGATTTATACAATCAGAAGTTTTTAATAAGAACTGATGCTCAGGCAGTAAAGTATATGTTTAATAAAGATTTTAAACATGATGCCTCAAAAATAATATTTGCTAGGTGGCAGGCTCAATTAGCCCCATTTGATTTTGATATCGAATACAAAAAGGGAATTGATAATTCTCTTCCTGATTTTTTTAACTCGAGAATATTTGCAGGATGGGCTCGAACAATGAGTGGCATTCCTCTAATAGAGGAAGAAGAAGCAATAGAGGGAGAGGAAGGGGAAATTCCCCGGTCGGAAGTTCTACTTCCTTTAATATGCAAAATGCATTAAGGATTAATAGTCCAAGACCAGTACTCCAAATTGGGGGAAAAACTCTGGTAAATGAAAAAAATCAGAGAAGAATCATATTCTTCTATCAAATTGGAAGATATTCCTAAAGATAGTCCACTATATGAACAGCTGAGATCATATCTCGAGCATGAAAAAGAAAGAAAGGGAAATTCCTATGCCACAGTGGTAAGCGAAGATTTTGATAATATCAAAATCTATGAGAAAAAACAAAGGACAGAAATCATATTTCTGGTCGAAAATGAAGATATTCTTCAACAAAATGACCCATGGAATATACTCCGAAAATATTCAGTAAACAATGTTTACTTCCCAGGAACATCCTTCAAAACACTTCAATATTATGAAGAAATTTTGGTTACAACTGGCAGTGTTGAAATTCAACACTTTCCTGCTAATAGCAGTGAAGAGCACAGTTTTTCGAAACTTATAATCAAACAGGTTATACCTGCAGAAAGGTGGGGTTTATCGACCTTCACAGAAAAACCAGTCATACTGGGGAATGTAAAAAGTAGATTTACCTACTGGGATTATATCCTAGCCTTTAAAAGAGTTTTATATTATAATAACAACAAGCATAAGCATACTTGGTTTATAAAGGTATGCGAAAAAGTATTTGCCCAATCAAAGATACCAAATTGGTTTATTGATTGGTGGACTTATCATGGGCCTTCAGTAGATATTCTACCATCACCATTTCTGGAACAATATACAGCATGGAAGAAAATTTCGCCAATGCTGATCAAATTATATAGTGACGAACATGTGTGCTAGGAAGAAAAAATCGGACAAATATATTTCTTCCTAGAATTTTCGATCCCATGGATACATAAATGGGAACCTGAATTTGGTTATACCGAAGAAAATATCCATTGTATCAAAAGGGTGTATTATAATAAATTTTGGGACAAACTTATGAAAACTGATCCTAAAACACAAACTCTATACGGACAAGAACTAATTGATAATATGATCAAGACAATTCAGACATATAAATCTGAAATTAAAGACAACATTGTAAAGGATAACACTTTAAGGCATATTGCCCGAAAAATCACCTTCCAAGAAGGAGACAAAGACGAAGCGGTCCAGAAATACCTAGAAGAAATTAAGAACAACTTATTAAAAACCATGGAACAAATAAATGATAAGTCAGATGTGTCCATGAGAAGTTGTTCAGGAGAAGATGATAAATCAAGCTTCAATGAAGCACAGACAGACGAAGACTTAGATCCAGAAAATATTTTGGAAGACGCAGAAGATTTTCTTGCTGAATTGAAAAGAAGAGAAAAGGGCAAAAACGTGAAAGAATAAAGGACCCGTCAAATCAAGAAAGGAATAATATTCCATAACTCACCATGTGAGTCACTGTACATGTAGGCCACAATTGTCGGCCATTATACTATTTAAATTACTATTTAAATTTTTGTAGTTTTGTAGTAGCTTTCTATAAATATAGAAGGCCTCTCATTAGAGGAGGCATCGATCAGAAAAATAAAAGATCTAAGTTTTCCTTCTTTGCTATATTGTTTGAAAGTTTTCTCTTTTCAATTTTGTAAAGTCTTTCTTATTGTATAAATAAAGAAGTTGGAGCAGCAGCTCAATATCTAAGCCCAAATCCCAGGTATTTCATTTTTAGTTTTGTATAGTTTCCATGGCCCGAGTTATACTCGGCTAAGTTCATTTCTATGTTAAATATCCCACTTCGCTTTCATATAATAAGGCTATGCTAGACTCACTTGATAAAAGCTTAAGATAGAATGTAACTTATGAACATTTGAAGTTTGGTTAAGCTTGGTTCCAAGAAGGTGGTACAGTCGTTAGCACTGTCAATCGTTAGATTGTTGGTGTCTGGTTGGCCTGGATGTCGTTAGCCCATTATTATTGTTATGTGTGTAGGGCATTTTGTTTCCCAGGCTAAAAATCAGACTTCTGTGCATAACCGACAGGCCCCTTGCTTGGGTAAAATGTTACCATATAGCTTGTAAAAATTCCATGCAGCTTCAAGTTCGTAAGTTAAATTTATCTTCATGGCCTTTATTAAAGTAAAAGATCCGTTTATATGATTTTCTAATTTAGAGGATGATGAAGCCATATTAATAATTTTTTCTCGTAAATTATTATCATTAACTTCTTTTAGAAGTTCAAGGATATTATCCGAAGTAATGGGCTTAATTTCAAAAGCATCATTAAATTGAGATTGCAAGTTATAAAAATCATTTTCATTATTATCACAAGAATACTGATTTTTCTGACATACCTGATTGTCCGATTCGGAACTAGATGAGCTTTGATCAAAAAGCTCTATTTCTGAGGAGTCACTGCTTACTTCTGATTCAGAAGTATCATCAAAAATCTGCATAAATTCCTGTTTTTTATTTTCATCTAATTCTGAAATTAATGCTTTTAGCTTTTCTTTCTTACAATTTGGAGCAATGTGCCCAAATTTACCACAATTGTAACATTTTATTTTATTTAAATTTCTGCCAGATCTATTTTTGACAAATCTTGTCTCTTTTCGGAATTTCTTACGAAATTCTCATTCTTGTTTAGACCTTCGTCTAGGATTCTTACCTTTGCGAATATATCCGCTTTTATGGGGTTGTGGCTTGTGAGCTAAATGCATATCACTAACCCCAAATTGTTGACAAAAATCACCTAATTGTGATCTATGAGTCATTTTCTCTTTTTTAAGTTGATTACTTAATTTAAGTTCATTACATAAGTTTAGTCCTTCTTGTGTACATAGTCCTATTAATTTACCATAAGTATAATTTACATAATCTATGCTTGGGGAATTTCCGCGAAGAATTTTTCTAATTCTTTCTGCGAATAATGGAGGCAGTCCATCAACAAATTTTGATTTCCAATGTGCCTCGTTACTATCGGGTAAATCCATCACCCTACTAAGAAAGGTATCTTTATACCAACGAAATTCACCTAAATGTCTACACTTAAGATTATTTAATAATGTACGAATATTTTCGTACACACTGGTAAATCTTCCACTAAAGTGTTCAATAATTGTGCAAATCAAAGAATATATGCTATCCTCACGACATGCTTCTAATTTGAATCCTAAGGAATCAATTCCTTCATTTGGGTTAGTTGCAGAATATATGCTATTCCTTTGTTCATCTGTGAGAAAATTATCCCACCATCCTCTTAACTGACCAGTAAATCCGGCAACAATCATTTTGCAAATAATTCTATCAGTATTTTTATTAGAGGTAGCTCTACAAATGGTAGAATACATTAGCATCCGATGAATCATTATGCTAATCTGCCTATCGGTCAGACCATCCAGATTCCATTCATAAATCTGGTCTCCGCTATAGCTAGTGTTGGTCATATTCCAATCTCTTTCTTCTATTAGAACATCTTGAGGAGTTGGTCTATGATAATAATAGGTTTTCATATCTGGTTTCATAGCATATTTGCTACTCTGTTTTTGAGGAAAACTTCTTAGCTTATTGAGCTCAGAATCAATGAGGTCTTTATAATTTTGAGAAGAATTAAATGCATCGGCAAATTCCGATTCTAACTGGACTGGTTTAATATCTAAACTAGCCAATTTTTCATTAATTAATTCTTCTAAATCATTCTTAGATTTAAGAACAAATTCTCCTACATCTAGGGGCCTTTGAATAGATGCTGCTACCGCTAAAGGAGTTTTGCTAGATGATGCTGCAGCTGTTAGAGAAGTTTGAACAAGACTTTTGAATAAACCATATATTATGGAATCTAGAGACACCTCGATGAATGATTTAAAAATTGAGGTTGCAAAGCTCAAAGCTGAAATTAAATCTTTAAAACAAAATCAAATGATTTTGGACCACAGAGTTTCTCAAAATGAGAATTCTGATGATAAAAACAATCTTGATCAAAAGCAAAAACAAGTATTGAATAATGATTCACAAGATATTTCTGATTTTTCGAATCAAATCATTTCTTTTAAAAGAAATGAAAAGGATGATATTTTTCTGGGAATGATGCAATTAATTACTTCCCATAAATGGCATATTAAAGTAAATCTTTTAATCAATAAAGATTTTTCAATTACTACAACGGCTTTAGTAGATAGTGGGGCAGACATTTCATGCATTCTTGAAGGATTAATTCCTTCAAAATATTTTCATAAAACTTCTCACATGATTAAATCCGCATCAGGTAATAATATGAATGTTCAATACAAATTACCTAATGCATATATTTGTCATCAAAAAATTTGCATACCTCATATGTTTATTTTGACAAAAGATTTTTTAAATCCTCCAATTATATTGGGAACTCCATTTTTAAAGGCAATTTATCCTTTAAAACATATTGATGAAAAAGGTTTTCAAGGTACTTACAATGGAAAACAAATATCTTTTCAGTTTATAACTGAACCAATAACTCGTGATATTCAGAGTCTAATTGACATGAAACAAAATCATTTAAAAAGTTTACAATCCGAAATTTGTAGCCTTTCTGTAAATGATATTTTACAAAATCCTAAAATACAAGAAAAAATTAAATTAATTTCTGAACAATTTGCTGCTTCTATATGTGCTGAGCATCCTAATGCATTCTGGAATAGGAAGAAGCATATAGTAACTTTTCCTTATGAAGAATCTTTTTCAGAGAATAGCATCCCTACGAAATCTATGCCCTGCCAAATGAATTCAGAACTAATAGATTTCTGCAAAAAGGAAATAGATGAATTATTAAATAAAGGTCTTATTAAACCTTCAAAATCACCGTGGTCTTGCACTGCGTTTTATGTTAATAACGCTGCAGAAAAGGAGCGTGGGAAACCAAGATTAGTAATAACCTATAAGCCCCTTAATAAGGTGTTAAAATGGATTAGGTATCCCATACCCAATAAAAAGGATCTACTCAATAGAGTATATGATGCCAATATATTTTCAAAATTTGATTTAAAATCTGGATATTGGCAGATTCAACTATTCCATGAACATACATATAGGACAGCTTTTAATGTCCCTTTTGGCCAATATGAATGGACAGTAATGCCATTTGGCTTAAAAAACGCACCTTCCGAATTCCAAAAAATAATGAACGATATTTTTAATCCTTATATGGATTTCATAATTGTTTATATTGATGATATTCTTGTATATTCTAAAACATTAGAATTACATTTTAAACATCTTGAAATTTTCAAGAAAATTATTATCCAAAATGGTTTAGTTATATCTAAACCAAAGATGAGTTTATTTCAAAATGAAATAAGATTTTTAGGTCATAATATTTCTCAGGGAAAAATTGTCCCCATACAACGAGCTATTGAATTCGGTAATAAATTTCCAGATAAATTATCTGATAAAAATCAAGTACAAAGATTTTTAGGTAGTGTAAATTATGTTTCTCCTTTTTTAAAGGATTTATCGGTTATTGCTGCACCTCTATATGAGTTATTAAAGAAGAATGTTCCATTTAGATGGACTGATAGACATTCAGAAATAGTGAATTTGATTAAAAATAAGGTTAAAGGTCTACCTTGCCTTACCCTTTCAAATCCGAATTGGAAAAAGATTGTTGAGGCCGATGCGTCTAACATAGGATTTGGAGGAATATTAAAGCAAATCAATCCTCATGATAATATAGAATATCTCGTAAGATATTACTCTGGAAAATGGAATAATGCACAGAGCAAATATGCTACAATTGCTCAAGAAATGTTAACAATTGTTAAGTGTGTTTTAAAATTTCAGGATGATTTATACAATCAGAAGTTTTTAATAAGAACTGATGCTCAGGCAGTAAAGTATATGTTTAATAAAGATTTTAAACATGATGCCTCAAAAATAATATTTGCTAGGTGGCAGGCTCAATTAGCCCCATTTGATTTTGATATTGAATACAAAAAGGGAATTGATAATTCTCTTCCTGATTTTTTAACTCGAGAATATTTGCAGGATGGACTCGAATAATGAGTGGCATTCCTCTAATAGAGGAAGAAGAAGCAATAGAGGGAGAGGAAGGGGAAATTCCCCGGTCGGAAGTTCTACTTCCTTTAATATGCAAAATGCATTAAGGATTAATAGTCCAAGACCAGTACTCCAAATTGGGGGAAAAACTCTGGTAAATGAAAAAATCAGAGAAGAATCATATTCTTCTATCAAATTGGAAGATATTCCTAAAGATAGTCCACTATATGAACAGCTGAGATCATATCTCGAGCATGAAAAAGAAAGAAAGGGAAATTCCTATGCCACAGTGGTAAGCGAAGATTTTGATAATATCAAAATCTATGAGAAAAAACAAAGGACAGAAATCATATTTCTGGTCGAAAATGAAGATATTCTTCAACAAAATGACCCATGGAATATACTCCGAAAATATTCAGTAAACAATGTTTACTTCCCAGGAACATCCTTCAAAACACTTCAATATTATGAAGAAATTTTGGTTACAACTGGCAGTGTTGAAATTCAACACTTTCCTGCTAATAGCAGTGAAGAGCACAGTTTTTCGAAACTTATAATCAAACAGGTTATACCTGCAGAAAGGTGGGGTTTATCGACCTTCACAGAAAAACCAGTCATACTGGGGAATGTAAAAAGTAGATTTACCTACTGGGATTATATCCTAGCCTTTAAAAGAGTTTTATATTATAATAACAACAAGCATAAGCATACTTGGTTTATAAAGGTATGCGAAAAAGTATTTGCCCAATCAAAGATACCAAATTGGTTTATTGATTGGTGGATTTATCATGGGCCTTCAGTAGATATTCTACCATCACCATTTCAGGAACAATATACAGCATGGAAGAAAATTTCGCCAATGCTGAACAAATTATATATTGAAGAACATGTGTGCTGAGAAGAAAAAATCGGACAAATATATTTCTTCCTAGAATTTTCGATCCCATGGATACATAAATGGGAACCTGAATTTGGTTATACCGAAGAAAATATCCCTTGTATCAAAAGGGTATATTATAATAAATTTTGGGACAAACTTATGAAAACTGATCCTAAAACACAAACTCTATACGGACAAGAACTAATTGATAATATGATCAAGACAATTCAGACATATAAATCTGAAATTAAAGACAACATTGTAAAGGATAACACTTTAAGGCATATTGCCCGAAAAATCACCTTCCAAGAAGGAGACAAAGACGAAGCGGTCCAGAAATACCTAGAAGAAATTAAGAACTACTTATTAAAAACCATGGAACAAATAAATGATAAGTCAGATGTGTCCATGAGAAGTTGTTCAGGAGAAGATGATAAATCAAGCTTCAATGAAGCACAGACAGACGAAGACTTAGATCCAGAAAATATTTTGGAAGACGCAGAAGATTTTCTTGCTGAATTGAAAAGAAGAGAAAAGGGCAAAAACGTGAAAGAATAAAGGACCCGTCAAATCAAGAAAGGAATAATATTCCATAACTCACCATGTGAGTCACTGTACATGTAGGCCACAATTGTCGGCCATTATACTATTTAAATTACTATTTAAATTTTTGTAGTTTTGTAGTAGCTTTCTATAAATATAGAAGGCCTCTCATTAGAGGAGGCATCGATCAGAAAAATAAAAGATCTAAGTTTTCCTTCTTTGCTATATTGTTTGAATGTTTTCTCTTTTCAATTTTGTAAAGTCTTTCTTATTGTATAAATAAAGAAGTTGGAGCAGCAGCTCAATATCTAAGCCCAAATCCCAGGTATTTCATTTTTAGTTTTGTATAGATTCCATGGCCCGAGTTATACTCGGCTAAGTTCATTTCTATGTTAAATATCCCACTTCGCTTTCATATAATAAGGCTATGCTAGACTCACTTGATAAAATCTTAAGATAGAATGTAACTTATGAACATTTGAAGTTTGGTTAAGCTTGGTTCCAAGAAGGTGGTACAGCCGTTAGCACTGTCAATCGTTAGATTGTTGGTGTCTGGTTGGCCTGGATGTCGTTAGCCCATTATTATTGTTATGTGTGTAGGGCATTTTGTTTCCCAGGCTAAAAATCAGACTTCTGTGCATAACGGACAGGCCCCTTGCTTGGGTAAAATGTTACCATACAGCTTGTAAAAATTCCATGCAGCTTCAAGTTCGTAAGTTAAATTTATCTTCATGGCCTTTATTAAAGTAAAAGATCCGTTTATATGGTATAATAATAATAATAATAATAATAATAATAATAATAATAATAATAATAATAATAATAATAATAATAATAATAATAATAATAATAATAATAATAATAATAATAATAATAATAATAATAATAATAATAATAATAATAATAATAATAATAATAATAATAATAATAATAATAATAGGGTTAGAAGGGCTGCTGCCCCAAATTGTTGAAACTTGCAAACATAACAAACGCAGAAAGCAAAGAAAAAAAGAACGCAGCAACGCATAAACAAAGAAAAAAAATGCGGGAAGAAAAAGAAGAGAAGAAAAATTATAATTTTCATTCTAAAACATCAAGGTAATTATTCTCATCCTTTCTATTATGTTTTCATGAGATTATGAATAAATTTTTAGGGTAGAAACGGGTATAATTTAGAAAATATAGACCTAGGGTTCTTAGAATAAAATTTTGATTTGGGGGTCGAATAACGATCCGTTTTAGCTGAAATTTAATATATAAGTTTATTTTATAATGGGTAAATATAATTTGAAAGAAATTTTCAGAATCGAATTTAAGGGCTCGGGGTGACTTTTTGACCCGATTTTTGAGCAAAAAATAAAAGTAGCAATATGGGTGTCGTTGGGTTCGTATTCTTATGTAGATTATGTAGAACAGATTTTGACCATATGAAAGCGTTACGAAAGACTCAAGATTTGGAGTGCTATTCTATTAATTGAGGCAAGTGAATTTCTTAACCTTTGTTAAGTATATAAAATCTTGTGCTTCCTTGTGGGAAGGTTGTGAAGGATTTTGACATATTGAGTTAGTGTTGATGTTGTATTAAGACCATGTTGTTGTGAATTGTGCATTGTGCATTGTGTTAAAGTTAGTCATTTTCTCATTATCATGTAAGCATGCCTATTTGCATTGACCTGTGTGACAAGTGTTATGTGAACTGAGGAAGAATAAGAATTAAAAAGGATGTACCAATTAGAGGGACGTGTCGCACGCCGCGACGGATATTATAATTCGAGGGACGTGTCGCACGCCGCGACGGATACTACATATGATTCGAGGGTCGTGTCGCACACCGCGATGGATACTACATATGATTCGAGGGTCGTGTCGCACGCCGCGACGGATACTATATATGATTTGAGGGTCGTGTCGCACGCCGCGACGGATACTATATATGATTCGAGGGTCGTGTCGCACGCCGCGATGGATACTATATATGATTCGAGGGTCGTGTCGTACGCCGCGATGGATGCACGTACTAGAAGTCCCCCATGGGTCCCGGACTGCGAGGCAGCGGGTGTGTATCACTAGGTCAGACATGCATCAGGATATTTGACATTGCATTGCATTCCCTCACACATTATCATTATCTATGAACTTGTGAGTATCTTTTATGCAACTTGTGATGGATGCACTTGATCATTATATTGTTGAACTATAAATATTGGTGTGGGTATTGAGCTATAGGCTATGCACATTGTGAATTGTTAGGTTGAGATGACTTTATGCAGGTGGTAGTTGTGGAGGTTCTGTTGGAGTGTTAGGAGTACTTGCATTCTATATTACTTAATTTTGTGTTTAGTAGTTCACTTGTTGGGTACCGTGTGTTTGGTACTCACCCCTTGCTACTACATTTTTGTAGGTTATGAGCCCAGATTTTTGTGATACCCTCTATATTTTATGTGTCCGAGGCTTCCTGTGGTGATTGTGTGAGGTAGCTGTTTGCCATCCCAACTGACTTCTCACTCCTATTTATGATCTTGTTCTACTTTAGAGACAACATCATTTTTGACTTGTATTTTCTTTTCAAATCTATTGTAACACATTAGAGGCTTGTGCACATGACAACCAGGTCTTGGGGAATTTTAATTAAGTTGACTTATTATCGGTAGTTAAAATTTTCACTTTGTATTATCCTCCCATATTTTATGGCTATAATTAGGTTTTAGGCTGACTTGTCTTGGTGGGATAAGACGAGTGCCATCACGTCCATTTTCGGGTCGTGACAAATGGTATCAGAGCCCCAGGTTCATAGGTCTCACGTATATATAAGCCGAGTCTAGTAGAGTCTCGAGGATCGGTATGGAGACGTCTATATTTATCTTCGAGAGGCTATGAAGACTGTTAGGAAACTTCCTTTCGTTTATTCTTTCTCCAACGTGCGTCCCTGATTCAGTGTGATTCTTATCGTTTTCTTCGTTCTCTCTCATTTATAGAGATGATTCGTGCTTGGTTCTTTAAATGAGTAGTTTGTGGGTTATATATGACTTGAATGTTAGCTCTAGTTCTAAAGTGTAAGTAGCATACTTGTAAGAAGGATGTGTGGTTATATTTAAAAGATTCAATGATTAGAAGAGGTTGGGTAAGGTGATGACTTGACGATACACTTTGAGGATATTTGAGTGGTAAGGTCAAACAATGGATTGAGGAATTTTATGAACGTGTTGTCCTTTTTGGAGTTAGTTATCCAGCAACACAAACAGTATTAATGTGGTATATATGATATCGAAAATGGTTCAACAATTTAAGGCGGAATCTTAAAAGGATAGGTGGATTACGAATTTTGTTCTGTAAACTAATACTACTAAAGTTTTCATAATATGTATGGATTGCTTAAATAATGATAAGAATGATGTTGTGCCAATAAAGGTCAGAATCTCTATTATGATTTCATAGATCAAGTGGATATTAAGGAAGGTCATGATACGACCATCACAATGAACTGATGCTTACTTGATTAGAGTTATGGAGTATGTTACTTTTGCTAGCGACTAAATATATGAAAAAAATATTTATTACTTAAGATAGAGTCATGATGGATTGGATAATGTTTTGCAACTATTGATAGGTAGAAGCATGTGGGCTAGTTTGGTGCTACTTCCTTAATAGGTATGATGTGTTCTAGTGGTGGATCTAATGGACTTTCATAATATAGTACTAGTGGCATATGAAAATGGGTCTATCCATTGTCAAGCGTGAATACAAACTATTTTAGAGATTATTCGTGTTTCGTGGGCTCATTTGATAAGGTTTAATGTCATATTCATATTCGAGAAATCAACTAGTTTTCTACTTTGGATGTATGGGCTAAATATTATTTATAAGAAAAATGTTAGTGGTGGATCTTTGATACAATTAATGTATTTGAGTTGTGAGGTGTATTCGGGAAATTCTAAATGAGGACTATTATTCCATGATAAGTTCCAAGTGAAGTTCTTTATATTTGACTGATATAGTTTTGGTGTCATATCAATGATGAGGGTAACCTTGAGATGATGGCAATGGCTATAGAACATACTAGTAATAAAGGTTTGTGATGGATTATGATCAAGATGCAATCATATGATGATTATTTTTTATTGAGTGAATTCAGTATGGTAAACACAATTTGCGGGTATCAAAAGTTACGTTTGCTACTATGTGATGAGTAACGTGATCATAAGAAAGATGTAAAATGTGTTGAGATACTGCTTAAATAGAATTGAAAATGAGCTAGAGTCATAAGTGAATAAATTAGTGAGATGTAGGGATATTCACTCTGGTGGTATAAATCAAAGATATATCTTTTGAGAGAATGGAGAATTGAATTTAAAGTTACCCAGTTTTATTTATTTTGCATTGGTTATAGTGATAGTATTAAGTATAATTGGTCTTGGCTATAAAACTGTTGGATAATATTTGAGGGGAAAAACAAATCTACGATGTTGGGCTTGAATATGGTGATAATCTCTTTTTGTGATTTTGAGTATGATAATTAGTACATTAAAACTTTTTATAAAGGATATTGTATGGTCGATAAAGAGGGGACCAATCATAAGTTAAGATATATGAATTCATAAAGATCTCAACTATGAGTTAATGCCAATAGATAAAGAAATTGGGATACAAGTTAAAAATAAAGATTCGAGTTTATCATTGTTATTGTATATCTTTGCTATTATATATATATACATTGTCAAGATATTTATTGATAAGATAAGAAATAATGGATAGCAATGGTATTCAACATTTGGAAGAACCTGCATGTGATTTGGGTCATAAATTTAGTTAGTTTGTTTTTTTATTGAAGGACCTAAAGAAGTGCTCCACTTAAAGTTTTAGCTTAGAACATGAGGTAAAATATCACGTGTCGTTGGTCAGATAATAAAATTGATAAGTGAGTTAGTGAAGGAATGGGAATCTAATATATTGAAGAGTTCAGGGTATCTGAAATTTGTGTCATAAGAAGAATTTAAGAAAGTAAAGGAATAAGACCTCTTGTATGGACCCTTAGTTCGCAATTAAAGGTTTTACTTATTTTGCCTTTGAGCCCAAACATGATCATGCAATGCGTACTTCTTTGGCACAGATTTTCTAGGATGTACTCGTGATTTTTATGAAGACTGAGTTTTGATTCGAGTGGCAAATAATGATATATGAAATATGCTACATTTTTATATTGGTCTAGATTGTCCAACTATGATAAATGACTCATGAGGGCGTTGTGATATAGACCTATAGCTCTACACGCTTATTGAGGATATTGAGAGGGTTGAAATCACTTTATTAATGGGACTACATAGATTATTGTGATGCGTTACATAGACATTTGATGATGACTAGAGGTTATGTGCTTATGGTATGCAGGATGATTAAGGTGATTGAGTCTCTCTAAGTTTTGGCATGAGGTATATGATGCTTTGAATGGTAGTTGAAATTAGGTATGAAAAAGATTGCATGAAATTGACTTTAGGTACAATGAAATAACCTTACCTCGATGAGAAAAATACTAAAAAATTTGAAATCAATGCTATCAACTTTGGGTGTGACTCATATCTATAAGAAGTGCTTAAATAAAAAGGGAGGAAGCCATAATTTGAATTATTTGAAGATGTTAATGTCTTGCTAAGAAGACTTTGATAATAGTAACAATTTGAGAGAATGGTAAATGACAAGTAGGGCTATGATATTCTATTAGTATTAAGAGCATTGTCTTTGATGCAGTACTGTGAAGAGTATATGAAGTTTGATAAATTAAGTATGTGTACGATTGTATTGGGACCAGACAAGTTGATTATGTGCAGCTAAAAATGGAATTAAAAAAAAAAAGAAGAAGAAGATAGGGTCAGATGATGAAAATATTTGATAGGGGTGCTATGAAAGGAGTATCTTGTGTTATTCGACCTTCATTCTGTGCATTTTGGTGTGACTACCTACTTTATTATGAGAATACCTGCCTATTTCCACTGTGTCTTCACTTTGGTAGACGGATCCTTAGTGGTGGATCGGGTGAACCGATCCTGCAATTTTCTCTTAGTAAGATAGGATGCTTGTGCGGACTTGATTATTTCAATTTCGACATATTTAGTATTATTTGGGAAAGTTGAAGTATACAAGTGATTCTACACATACAACTTTGTTTGTGTGAATTTATAAAAGAGCTACCATAAATATTTATAATTGTCCAGCAGTTTTAAGGTTCATCTTGTCGTTGAGGTTATCTTTTGGCTATGCATGAATGAATGTGATGCATATTGGGTCTAGCTCTACCACTCTGAATGAATCTTCGCTAAGTTGTTACTTGATCATTCCCTTCGTTGGGTCAGAAAAGAATTTGATTCTCTATGATGAGTGCTCTACGTCTAAAGATCGCATTTTATATGTGTGGTAGTGGTAAGGTCTGCGTACATCTTACCCTCCCCAGACCCCACTTGTGGGATTTCACTGGGTATGTTGTTGTTGTTGTTGTTGTAAGACCGTGGGGAGATTTGACTGTGAGAATGAAATCTTAACAAAATCTATGAGGGTTTGTGCATTAGAAGTGTGAGATGGTTGATTTAGGTTTGCTTTTGATTATGGCTGGTTTTGATTCAGAATTTTATAATGATTATGTAAGAAAGATTTATCGAGTTATGGACTGGTGAGTTGTTATTCGTATCGAATTCCTGAGTTAGCCAGTGGCTTGAGAATCACTATCGATTTGAAAATCTTTCAAGGTTTAATTCGAAAATTCAGTTTTTAATAGAAGATTTTGATTGAAAGGTCTTAAAGGAGGGGCTTACTTGGAGAGATGATATACTGACCTTGGAAGATCACCACTTAGGATTTTAGTAATATCGATTATTCTTCTTTCTCCTTCTTATGTTCGAGGACGAACATGATTTTTAGTGGTGGATAATGTAATGACCCGTTAGGTCATTTTAAAAATAAATACTCTCTCTTTCGTAAATGATTCTTTTCGTAAATTTAAATTGAAAATTTTGGACTATTCGATAATTACGGCTATTTAGTTGACGGATAATTTTAGATAATTAATTTAGTTGGTGAATTAAAATAATATTTTAATTGATATCCTATATTATATATCCCATATTTATCAAAAATAGGTTAATAGGATTTATTACTTTTAGTACAAAATAATAATAATAATAATAATAATAATAATAATAATAATAATAATAATAATAATAATAATAATAATAATAATAATAATAATAATAATAATAATAATAATAATAATAATAATAATAATAATAATAATAATAAAGGGTTAGAAGGGGCTGCTGCCCCAAATTGTTGAAACTTGCAAACATAACAAACGCAGAAAGCAAAGAAAAAAAGAACGCAGCAACGCATAAACAAAGAAAAAAAATGCGGGAAGAAAAAGAAGAGAAGAAAAATTATAATTTTCATTCCTAAACATCAAGTTAATTATTCTCATCCTTTCTATTAAGTTTTCATGAGATTATGAATAAATTTTTAGGGTAGAAATGGGTATAATTAAGAAAATATAACCCTAGGGTTCTTAGAATAAAATTTTGATTTGGGGGTCGAATAACGATCCGTTTTAGCTGAAATTTAATATATAAGTTTATTTTATAATGGGTAAATATAATTTGAAAGAAATTTTCAGAATCGAATTTAAGGGCTCGGGGTGACTTTTTGACCCGATTTTTGAGCAAAAAATAAAAGTAGCAATACGGGTGTCGTTGGGTTCGTATTCTTATGTAGATTATGTATTTGAACAGATTTTGACCATATGAAAGCGTTACGAAAGACTCAAGATTTGGAGTGCTATTCTATTAATTGAGGCAAGTGAATTTCTTAACCTTTGTTAAGTATATAAAATCTTGTGCTTCCTTGTGGGAAGGTTGTGAAGGATTTTGACATATTGAGTTAGTGTTGATGTTTTATTAAGACCATTTTGTTGTGAATTGTGCATTGTGCATTGTGTTAAAGTTAGTCATTTTCTCATTATCATGTAAGCATGCCTATTTGCATTGACCTGTGTGACAAGTGTTATGTAAACTGAGGAAGAATAAGAATTAAAAAGGATGTACCAATTCGAGGGACGTGTCGCACGCCGCGATGGATATTATAATTCGAGGGATGTGTCGCACGCCGCGACGGATACTACATATGATTCGAGGGTCGTGTCGCACGCCGCGACGGATACTACATATGATTCGAGGGTCGTGTCGCACGCCGCGATGGATACTACATATGATTCGAGGGTCGTGTCGCACGCTGCGACGGATACTATATATGATTCGAGGGTCGTGTCGCACGCCGCGACGGATACTATATATGATTCGAGGGTCGTGTCGCACGCCGCGACGGATACTATATATGATTCGAGGGTCGTGTCGCACGCCGCGATGGATGCACGTACTAGAAGTCCCCCATGGGTCCCGGACTGCGAGGCAGCGGGTGTGTATCACTAGGTCAGACATGCATCAGGATATTTGACATTGCATTGCATTCCATCACACATTATCATTATCTATGAACTTGTGAGTATCTTTTATGCAACTTGTGATGGATGCACTTGATCATTATATTGTTGAACTATAAATATTGGTGTGGGTATTGAGCTATAGGCTATGCACATTGTGAATTGTTAGGTTGAGATGACTTTATGCATGTGGTAGTTGTGGAGGTTCTGTTGGAGTGTTAGGAGTACTTGCATTCTATATTACTTAATTTTGTGTTTAGTAGTTCACTTGTTGGGTACCGTGTGTTTGGTACTCACCCCTTGCTACTACATTTTTGTAGGTTATGAGCCCGGATTTTTGTGATACCCTCCTCCTAGAATAATTTCCTGTGCAAAATGATCGTAGAAATTAAGGGGTTCTTCCGTAGTAAATCAAATGATCTATCCAATCATTCTTCTACTGAACTACTTTCTCATCCTTCTCTCTTGTCTCGCTATTTTAAATTTAAATAAAAGAAGATGTGTGTATTTTATAATGGATCGACTCCAAGAGCACGGATATGCTTTTGTTTACCCATCAGATCAACCATCCATATTCAGGATCACATTAGTAGAGTACACATATATTCCCTTAAGTTATCCTTATTAATAGATTGCATATTCTTAACTATATAGTAAATTATCCTTGACACTAACGTTTGTGTACATATTTTTGCCTATTCTTAATTATACAACAAGACACATAATTCTCCTAAAAAGGGCAAATTAACTTGACAGTCTATACTACATATTTTGTAGCTTAAGCTTCTGGAAAGAATCCAAAAACGTTTTCTAAGTCTTTTGGAACTTTGAGTAAAAAGAGAAGGAAAACAAACTAAAAGAAGAGTGGTCAATTTACGGAAGGATAAAAGATAATGTATGTAGACAATTAGTTAAATTGACATGTGTTTATAGGCTGGTAAAGAAAACATTGAAAAAAAGTGAATTACATAGTTATGCCCATAGATATCTTGAAAAGGAGACAGTTTATACATATCAATTAGATTTCAACAGTGAAGTTGCAAATATTAACCCTCATTGCTTCTCATTATATCAGCAGTCATCATATTTGAGAAAAAATTTCACAGCTTACAGGCATTGTTTCAGCACATCGTTCTTCCACGCATCGTCGACACCCTCTTTCTGGACTCATCGAAAGCTTCAGTAGCACTCGATATGATGCACCAACCACATTTTCTCTAATATTAATTGCTTTATTTTGTCTAGTTGGTGATTAATTAATGTGCAATTATTACTCTTGATATCTTCAATTGATGATTGAAGTATCAACTTCTTCGATTCATCATCCTTGTCTAAATTTTTTTCTTCTCTCAAATACTGGTCCATTTCAGGGACACCAATGGACCTTTGAATTCCTCTGGTGTAATCAGCATCTGGAACAACTATTTGTTACACCTCATGCACTAGCCCTGTATGCAACAAATTTTTTATAAACTTGATTTATTTTAATTATCATTTGTAAATAAAAAAGATTATTTATGAAATTGTAAAAGAAAAATATCAGCTATATGTATGATTATCTTTCATCTGCATAAGCCTTGATGGATGTATAAAAGAAATAGAAAACTGACCTACATTGACCATTTGATCAACCCTCGTGCGAACACTATGGCGCAAGACCAACCGGGCTACATCAATCCAAATAAAGAAACTATGATACTTATATTTGAACTTGAAGATAAGATTTTCCACAAGTTTTTCAATGTATGAATTCGACCCTCCAACAATTATAGGAACACATTCGGATCTCAAAACGTTTTCTATGTAGTGAATGGCTTGACAACAAAAATCCTCGGTTGTGAAGTAAGAATCCGGCTAGATTTAAACATAGAAAATGTGATAGGAAATAATGTTCAATAAGTATTATATCAAAATAAATTAATCACTATAATGTATCTATCTGAACATATTTATTAGTATGATTATTGTCACGCCCCGGGAGGGCACCCAGGACGTGTCCGACATCTAGAGACTATTGCTAGTCTCCAAGGGAACCACTTGACCTCATCACATCTATTCAATCCAACAACTCTATAGATCAACGGAAGTAAATGAAAGTAAATGGGCTCATCTTATTTAATGTCTCAAATAATATATATAATAATAGAAGGCTAGTAGAAAGAACTAGTTCACAATCTTAACATCAACAATCGACTATCATCTATGAAGCCTCTATCACTAATCAAGAGGTGCCAATGAAAGACTCATGGCTACAAAAGAAAATAAGATTAGTCTAGTCTAACTCAAAAGCATGATGAAATAACTAATACTGGGTCCTCTGGAGTAGGGGAGGCTCACCAATAAGACGAACGTCATGGATCTTCAACGATGCACCTGTTAATGATCCCTAATTCCTGTATCTACATCATAAAATGATGCAGCACCGAGTGGCATTAGTACATGGACTATACGGTATATAAAATAGCTAAATGACACAGAAATCGGTAGAATAATATGAGACAATAATCTACTCATAACAATCATTGAATCAAATCAAATCAAACATCAACGGTCTATCTATGCAAGAATCAAGAGTAGACTAGTGACCCATCAATCAATCAAACTCATCAATCAAATCAACTCAACCCAACTCAATGGAACTCATCTCATCTTATCTCGACTCAGAGTACTCAAGGTAGGAACTTTTTGGGAGTTTCTCTTATGTGAGAACAATCACTTATCAGCTAGTGAATCTACAACAATCAAGTTGATATTGCCACAGGCGTTACAAACTTTCCAGGTAGGGAACGAATCGAATCCACTAAGGGAAACAACAATTACCTAAGTCTTCTATTGCTTTCAGGGACTTCTAATCAAGAGGGAACCATAATATACTTTGATGGTTCTAATCCTCACCTACGTTTGCAACATAGTTTGACGAGTAAAAGTCGGACTAACTCTTACTCATTCGGTGCTCAATACTCCTCCTATGACCCAATGCTTATAATCCAATCAAATCATAGGGACTTTTAACCCTATCATTAATCAATCTCATAGGGGCTTTAACCTTTTCATCAATCAATCTCACAGGGGCTTTAACCCTTTTATCAATCAATCTCATAGGGGCTTTAACCCTCCCATCAAGGAATATTTCAATCAACGATTCAAGATTTAAAACTATCATAAGGGAACAATTGAATAGACAAATTAGTGGAATTCATTTATGGAGACTCGTAAGAATATCAAGTTCTATCAACTCATCATCATTCACTCATCACCATTACAATCACATCACAATCGACATTCTTACATCAAGGTTTTAGACTCAATCCCTAGGTTCAATCATGCATGATTTCATTATAGTCATGTAGCTCATGAAAATATTCAATTCAAGAAAACAAGTTTATGACGATCATTAACATAGAAAGATACATAAATTTAATAAGATTTTCAACAAAAACCATCATGAATTATGCATGTAAACTCAATAGAATTTCAACTCATCTATGACTATCTATAGGGCACATGTGAGGAAAATCTCATGCTTCTAGTTTAGCCTTACATACTTGGGATAAAGCTATCAACAATCACCTTCAAGAATCCCTCTTGAATTGCTCAATCTCAAGCTCTTGTCCTCAAACCCTAGTCTTTTCCAATTGTTAGAAAAGGACTTAGAATCGGGTCTTAGACCCTTTTAATGTCAAAATGACCAAATTAGGTCATGTATAGAGTTTAGGAGGGCTTGGGAATTGACCGGAATGCCTCCGTCATGCACCGACATTGTTTTTGGTTTTCGAGTCGAAAAATTATCTTTTGATCCGGTCGCTCTAAAAATCGACCAAGACCTTTTTCCACTCAATATTTTCTGTTGATCATGAATCCGACCTCGGATTTGCAATATGAGCATTGGAAGATGTGTTACGCGCATACTTTTCCTCTAGGGGTATTTTAGTAATTTTACCAGGTGTCATATCATCTCCCACTTGGGATCATTCGTCCTCGAATGATGAGTATAGGTGTGTATCAAGGCACGAATAGACTCAAGACTCATCTCAACATTCAACTCAACAAATCAAACTCTCGACTTCTCATAAAACTCAATAAATTCTATTGGGACTCCAGAATAGGCAATCAACTCAAGAATAGATCAATCAATTTAGTCAAGGGTAAGAAATTTACCTTCGGCATTCTTATCATTTGGCATGAATAGTTGCGGATATTTGGCCTTCATCTATTCTTTAGATTCCCATGTGGCTTCCTCAACAAATTGATTTCTCCATTGGACTTTGACTGAGGTTATCTCTTTGTTTATCAACTTACGAATCTGACGATCAAAGATTTGGATAGGAACCTCTTTGTAGGATAAGCTATACTTCTCTTCCGTACTCTCAATAGGGATCACCAAGGAAGGATATCCCAAGCACTTCTTCAACATCGACACATGGAACACCGAATGAATTCCATCTAACTCGGAAGGCAACTCTAACTTATAAGCAACCTTCCCAGTCATCTTCACAATCTGATATGGTCCCACATAGAGTAGACTCAACTTTCCATTTTCCCCAAAGCTCATGACACCCTTCATAGGTGACACTTTCAAGTACACCCAATCATTCACCTCGAACTCTAAGTCTCTTCTCCTCATGTCAATATAAGATTTTTGGCGACTTTAGGCAGTCTTCAATCTCTCTATAATGACCTTAACCTTCTCCATCGATTGGTGGACAAGATCAGGCCCAATCAATTACGTTTCGACAACCTCAAACCACCCAATTGGTGATCTACATCTCCTTCCATATAAGGCTTTATAGGGAGCCATTTGAATGATCGCATGATAACTATTGTTATATGAAAATTCAATCAATGGTAAGTGATCATCCCAATTTCCCTTGAAATCAAGAACACAGGCTCTCCACATTTCCTCTAATGTTTGGATTGTGCGCTGCCTGACCATTAGTCTGTGGATGAAATGTTGTACTCAGGTTCACTTTAGTACCCAATCCTTTCTGTAATGATCTCCTAAATTGGGATGTGAATTGAGCTCCTCTGTCCGAGATGATGGACAAGGGAACCCCTTGTAACCTTACAATACCCCAGATGTACAACTTAGCGTACTCATCCTGTCTATAATCACTCATATCAAATCATATTGCCTTCGAGACCTCGGTAGACCAGAAATAAAGTCCATATTGATCATCTCCCACTTCCATTAAGGAATCTCAAAGTTCGGAGCCAATCCACATGGCCTTTGATGCTCAACTTTCACTTGCTGGCAATTCGGGCACTTTTAAATGAACTCAACAATATCCTTCTTCATTCCACTCCACCAATAGACTCCTCTCAAGTCGTGGTACATCTTGGTAGAGCCAGAATAAATGGAATATCTAGAGGTATGGGCTTCTACTAAGATTTTATTTCGAATGTCGTCAACATCCTGAACACACAATCTACTCTGGTATCTCAACACTCCATCTCCCGCTTTGGAGAAAACCATCACTTTCGGTTTATTGACCTCCTTTAACTACAGTATGACAAAATCTTGGTCATGCTTTTCCTTCACCTCTGGCACTAAGGATGAAGCAGACCTATTGTAAACATTAACTCCTCCCTTTCTCCTCAAGTTGAAATCCAAATCGAGCCAATCGATGCACTTCTTTAGCCAACTCCTTCTTTCCTTCATCAACATGGGCTGTGCTACCCATTGACAACATCCTATGAGCGTTAGCAACAATGTTAGCTTTACCTGGGTGGTAAAGAATGCTCATGTCATAATCCTTGAGAAACTCCAACCATCTCCTTTGTCGCAGGTCGAGCTCTTTCTGACAGAAGACATACTGCAAGCTCTTGTGGTCAGTGAAAATACATCCACATGCACTCCATATAGCAGTGGCGCCAGATTTTAAGCGCAAACACTACCGCTGCCAACTCAAGGTCATGGATTAGATAGTTCCTCTCATGAACCTTGAGTTACCTGAAATCTTAGGTTATCACTTCCCCCATCCGCATCAGCGCACATCCCAATCCAATTTTTGAAGCATCACAATAGATCCCAAAGTACTCTGTCCCATCGGGCAAGGTTAGAACTGGTGCAGTAGTCAGTCTTGTCTTCAACTCTTGGAAACTCTTCTCACATTCGTCAGACCACTGAACTTGACCCTTTTCTAAGTCAATTTAGTCAACGGTGCGGATAAAGAAGAAAATCCATTGACAAATTCGCTATATTAGTGTGCCAACCCCAAGAAACCTCTTTTGTCAGTTGGAGAGGTCGGTCTGGGCCAGTTCTTAACCGCTTCAATCCTTTGGGCATCTACTCAAATACCATCACCAGAAACCATATGGCCTAGGAAAGCCACTAACTTAAGCCAAAATTCACACTTCATGAATTTCACATACAACTTATAGTCCTTAAGTGTTTGGAGGACAACTATAAGGTGATTAACATGCTCCTCCTCATCTCTTGAATATACCAAGATGTCATTAATGAACACAATCACAAACATATCAAGATATTGTCTGGATACTCTATTCATCAAGTCCATGAAGGCTGCAGATATATTCGTCAACCCATCGGACATGACCAAGAACTCAAAATGGTCATATCTAGTTTAAAAGGCTATCTTCGAAATATCACATTCTCTCACTTTCAAGTGATGATAACCAGATCTGAGGTGTATCTTTGTGAGAAACAAGAAGCACCCTGAAGTTGGTCAAATAGATTATCTATCTTTGGAAGAGGATACTTATTCTTTATGGGGACCTTATGCAGTTGCCTATAATCAATACACATTCTGAGGGATCCATCCTTCTTTTGCACGAATAGGATAGGGGCACTCCAAGTTGAAACACTCGGCCTAATAAAGCCCTTCTCTAGCAAAGCTTTCAACTGTTCTTTTAACTCTTTCAACTCAGCGGGGGCCATCCTATAAGGTGGAATTGAGATAGGCTGGGTATTGGGAAGAACATTAATCCCAAAGTCAATCTTCCTATCAGGAGGGACTCCAGGCAGATCATCAGGAAACACTTCAAGAAACACATTCATAATCGGGACTAACTCGAGAGTAAGAGACTTAACATCATTAGATATAACTCGCACGAGGTGATAGATATAACCTTTAGAAATCATCGTTCTAGCCCTAAGGTATGAGATAAACTTTCCCCCGCATGCAATAGAATCACCCTTCCATAAACTTTTCCCTGGGTGCAACAGAATCACCCTTCCACTCAAGAATGGTTCATTCAGAAATTGGAGAAGACTCTCAGGGTCCTATCAAATCTACTGTCCACATAAGTAGTTACAACAGACAATGTGGCACAAGGATCCATCAAATCATAACAATCAAAAGTAAAGACTCGAATCATACCTGTCACAAAATCTGGGGAGCTCTCTTGATCCTTGCGACTACCCATGTATACAAATGGTTTATAGCTCCGCTTGCGCCTGACGTAGTGGCCCTCTAGTTTCCTCTAGCTGGTGGGGCTGGTGTAGAAGATTGAGCGTGGTCAGCCCACTTTGGACAGTCCTTTTGGTAGTGACCCGCTTGGACACATTTGTAGCATACATCATTCTCGTCACGACATCTTACCAAGTGCATTTTGCCACACTTACCACATAGTGGTTTTCCCTGTGAACCTTGAGCCACACTAAGTTGTGACTGAGATCCATGGGCTCCAACATTCTGAGTGCTCTCATCATACCTCCCTCTTGGCATAGGTGCACTATCAGATGATGGTGCTGGGAACTGGTTACCATTACTTTTCCTTCAAACCTCATGGATAGATGTCTTTGCTCTTTTACGTCAGAACTCTTCCTTATCTGGTTGGCTTTCCTCATCGGCTTGCTGCATGAACATCATCAATCTCCGAATATCCATATTACTCACAAGCGTTGCTCCTCTCCTATCTCTCTTGGGTCCTCTATTCAACCTATCAATATACATCCCCATTCTTCCCCTCATGATAACAACCATGTCCGGAGCATAATGAGATAGTTGTGTGAATTTCAACCCATACTCATGCATACTCATAGAGCCCTACTTCAGATTCAAGTACTCTCTTACCTTAGCCTCTCCTCATTCTCTTGGAAAGAAATGTCCCAAGAAGGCTTCCTCGAAACTGCCCAAGTCAACAATAGGGCATCCTCTCCTCTACCTTTCTTCCGTTGGTCAAACCATAGTCTGGCCACACCCTTGAATTAGTAAGTAGCCAGTTCAACTCTGTCCACATCAACCACATGCATCACTTGGAAAAGGGTCCTCAAGGTAGGAACTTTTTGGGAGTTTCTCTTATCCGACAATAATCACTTATGAGCCAGCGAATGTACAACAGTCAAGCTGATGTTGCAACAACCATTCCAAACATGCCAGGTACGGAAAAAATCAAATCTACTAAGGGAAACGACAATCAACTAAGTCCTTTATTGCTTTCAGGGGCTTCTAATCAAGAGGGGACCACAATATAGTGTGATAGTTCTAATCCTCACATACGTTTGGTAATATAGTTTGATGAATGAAAGTTGGCTAACTCTTACTCTTTCGGTGCTCAATACTCCTCCCATGACTCAATGCTCATACGACAATCAATCCAATAAAACCAATCAAATCGTAGGGACTTTTAACGCTATCATCAATCAATCTCATAGGGGTTTTAACTCTTTCAGCAATCAATCTCATAGGGGCTTTAACCCTTTCATCAATAAATCTCATAACAGATTTAACCCTTTCATTACCAATCTCATAGGGGCTTTAACCCTTTCATCAATAAATCTCATAGGGGCTTTAACCCTCCCATCAAGGAACATTTCAATCAACAACACAAGATTTAGAACAATCATAAAGGAACAATCGAATAGACAATTCAATTAAGTTCATTTATGGACACTCATAGGACTATCAAGTTCTATCAACTCATTATCATTCACTCATCACCATCACAATCACATCACAGTCGACATTCTAACATCAAGTCTATAGACTCAATCCCTAGGTTTAATCATGCATGCTTTCAAAAAAGTCATGTGGGCTTATGTAATTTCTCACGGAAATATTCAATTCAAGAAAACAAGTTTATGATGATCATCAACAATGAAAAATACATTAATTTAACAAGAGTTTCAACAAAAACCTTCATAAATTATGCATGTAAACTCGATAGACTTTCAACTCATCTATGACCATCTATGGGGCCCATGAGAGGACAATCTCATGCTTCTAGTTTAGCCTTACATACCTGGGATGAAGCTATCAACGATCACCTTCAACAATCTCTCTTGAATTCCTGAATATCAAGCTATTATCCTCTTTCCTCAAGCGCTAGTCTTTTCCAATTGTTAGAAAATGACTTAGAACGAGGTCCTTGTAAGGACCCAGATTTTCGAACGACTCCATCGGATCTCTTAATGTTTTCCCAAGAGAAACTTTGATCAAGTGTCAATCCATAGGGGGACCACACGGCCAGTGTGAAGCAACACGGACCGTTTGGCCTCCAGTGGAGGGGTACTTGGCCATAAATTTTATTATGGGGACTTAACAGAGAATTTCAGGCTAAGTGAGTGCAGATGGCCACCTCACATGGTCCGTGTGGTCTGTCATGGGCCGTGTGGCCCATCGTATAGCTCACAACTTGAAATGTTTTTAAGTTCAAAATTACCGTCTAGAGTCACACGGGCCGTGTAGCCTTCCGTATGGCACCCCTTTGCTTCGAAAAATCCTAAGTATTGAGAATCGCAAAAATTTGTTAAAGTGTCACCTCACGAGCACTGTTCATGGGCTGTGAAGTGTCTCATAGACTATTTAGGTACCCATAAAGTCGTGACGGTCCGTTTTCCATCCGTTTCATTAATGGCTTTTACATAATTATGAATTATTTTAATTGTGTTTTATGACCTTTTGGCCTATCCTTGAGCCCCTAAATAAGTTGATACCCTTCCATTCTAATTAATTCTCATTTAAAACACTCTCACCCTAAAATCATTCCTAAAGATCCTCCCTAAGATCTCCTCTCAAGACTCAAGCTAGGGATTCAAACTATGAAGTTATGCATCTCTCTTTTAAAGCTTGATTTATGCATGAGTGATTTATATTATGATTTAAATGTGGATTTAATTATGGATTTACTTCAATTTTATATTATAATATTGATTTTAGCTTGAGTCTATATTACCCATGTTATTCTCACATAATGCATTGCATTTGCATTCGTGAACATTGGTCTTTACAGAAATTATGAAGTGGGTTAAGCCCAATTATATGTTATGAAATGATTTTGATAAGATTATGTTTATGAAAAGAATGTGATCACATATATGTCCATGATTATGGTTTATCTATGAACATTTTGGGTGCTTGCACCATTTTGTATTTGTAATCGACCTAGTCCTATGAATGAATATCATAATTACGAGCTATGATTTGGCGGCATTGATCAGATTTGAAATGACTATCGCCTTTTTGAAAGTACATATTTATATATATATGTGTGTGTGTGTGTGTATGTATGTATGTATGTATTCTCGTGGAATATTAACTTAGCACCGATGGATTGGGGGCATCAGGGCTATTCACAAGGGTCCTCTTTCTTTCCTCAAACTATGTGCCTAGCATATGTTGTGAGAAACCTATCTGAAATGGGAGATTTTCATGTAAGAAAGGTTCCTTCAAACAAGTGGTTCCTATAAGGTGGAGTATTACATTATGATATGAAAATCCTTTCCGAAATTGGAGATGTTCCCGTAGTGGGGTTGCTTCATACGAAATGGGAGTGGTTCCCGTAAGGTGAAGTATAGTTTACCTTTGGCAAGTAGACCACATCTGTACCGGTGAGGGGATTTCATCGGGATTTCAAGTACTAGCTCACTTGGTCTTACTCAGGTCAGGTCACATTCCCGCGAAGTATGAATATCATTGCATTTCATGCATCATAAATTTCACAACTTATTGTATACTACTCTTGCTTGGATATATTATTCTTTCTATATTATGTTCCCTTGTCATCTAACATTGAAGTGCAGGTTGATAAATCATATGTATTGCATGCCCGTATACTTAGTACATCCAAACATACTAATGCATACTCTATGCCTACATGATTTTACCATATAGGGGCCAAGCCCTACGACTATCCACGTCTTGACGAGTAGCTCAACTCCGAAAGTCGAACTTGTGGTGAGCCCCATCCTCCAAGGACAAACCACCTTACTTCTTTCTATGTTAACCTATGTTTACTTTCTTATTTGAGGGTGAGTCGGGGAAATGACTTTGCCCCCGTTTCATCTTATGACTAGAGGCATCACTAGACATCTCATAGACTCTCTCGTAGACTTTGTATATGTTATGTGTTGTATTTGGAGCTTATGCTTTCGGTATCTATTGGAAATGACCATTATGGATCGGTTATGGAATTGTGATAGGTATGCATGGGTTTTATGGAAATGTGGAACGCCCTAAGCCCCATTTTCCCCATAGAGTGAATCTTACTTACCCACCCGTTAGTTCTTGTACGCTATGTGCTATGTGAAACCATGGAAATCCCTTTCCCCTCGATGTCCCCATAGCGTGAGTCCGACTTTCATATCCTTTAGTATTATGTGTTTATTATTTGAATATGCTTTCGAACCGATGATGCCAATTTGGATACTTCGAGGCTTGTCTAGGAACACTTGGGTTCCTATTCGCCGTGTCACTTCAAGGCCTTAGTCTTGGTTCGTGACAAAATATGGTATGAGAGCATTAGGTTTATAAATGGTCCTTGGGGTCCAACATGTCGCGTCAAGTAGAGTCCTATTCATGGGTATGAAATGCACCATGCCTATAAGTGAGAGGCTACTAAGGCGTTCCAGGAATTTTCTCACTTTTTCATTCCTTACGTCATGTTATGGATCGTATATTTGGTTCCCTCATCTTGATGATGTCCTTGCTCAATTTCAGAAGATGCCTCGAGGAATACCACACCCATAAAGGTTGGATATAGCTGATGAGGAGCAGGCACCTCAAGGGCCTATGGATGAACCCACATCAAATGGTGAATTCCGTACAACCTTTGTCGTGCTTGCCCACGTGGTGACATCTCAGACTAGGCAGACTACTCTACCACGGGATTCTACACAAGCTTCTAAGGTGAGGGATTTCACCCGGATTAATCCTCTGAAGTTCCTCTGAAGTTCCATAGGTCAAAGGCTGATGAGGATGCTCCGGAGTTCATTGATGAGCTCACACAGATATTGAACATTATGGGTGTCACTTCTGAGGAGAAGTCTAA
Source organism: Solanum rostratum (assembly GCA_029948455.1). Lineage (NCBI taxonomy): Eukaryota > Viridiplantae > Streptophyta > Magnoliopsida > Solanales > Solanaceae > Solanum > Solanum rostratum. Next base: position 54,786,822 of record CM057053.1, read on the forward strand.
ATTGGCTGCTTATCAACTAAAAGATGTAGCTCAAGTATGATACACCCAATAGTCTATTGAGAGGGTTTGCAGTGGTGATGTCAATTGGAATGAGTTCAAATATGCGTTCCTAGATTGCTTCTTTCCCCTTCAGCTTAGGGAGGCCAAGATGACTGAATTTATCAACCTCAAGCAAGGAGGTATGAGTGTGAGGGACTATGCCCTCAAATTTATAAAGCTCTCCAAGTATGCTCCGTCACTTGTGCATGACCCTCGTGCAAGGATGCACTAGTTCATTTCTGGTATCTTTGATTTGCTTATAAAGGAATGCCTAATTGTCATGATAATACAAGATATGGATATTTCGAGACTCATGGTATATGCTGAACAGATCGACAGGGAGAAACTCAAGGAGAGGAGGGCACACGATCATAAGAGGGCTCATTTTTATGGTGGATTTTCCAGTTCTTGGAGTGGTGACTTTGGTCGCTTCCAGTAAGGCCAAGGTTCTAGTTCTCGAATTGCTAATGCTTCGGTACCTCCTCCAAGTGCACCAGTTGGTGGTGGACAGGGGTATCCTCTGTTTGGCAAGTGTTGGAAGCCCCACACGGTTACTTCTTGGAGGGATTTAGGTGTTTGCTATGGGTGTGGTGATAAAAACCAAAAGGTTGATGATTGTCCTAAGAATGCTCATAGAGCCCAAGGGCAGGTGGCTCAAATGGTTACCATTACATTTCTTTCAAACCTCATGGCTGGATGTCTTTACTCTCTTACGTCTGAACTCATCCTTATCCGGTTATCTCTCCTCATCGGCTTGTTGCGCGTACGTCATCAATCTCCCAATATCCATATCACTCATAAGCATTGCTCCCCTCCCATCTCTCTTGGTCCTCTATTCAACCTATCAATATACATCCCCATTCTTGCCCTCATGTTAGCGACCATGTCTTAAGCATAATAAGATAGTTGTGTGAACTTCAACCCATACTCTTGCATAGTCATAGGACCCTGCTTTAGATTTAAGAACTCTCTTACCTTATCCTCTCTTTTTTCTCTTTGGAAGAAATTTCCCAAGAAGACTTCGTCAAAAACTGCCCAAGTCAATAATGGGGCATCCTCTCCTCTACCTTTCTTTTGTTGCTCGAACCTTAGTCTGGCCACACCCTTGAGTTAGTAAGCAGCCGGTTCAACTCTGTGCACATATGCCACATGCATCATTTGGAACGCCTTCTGAAGTTCCTCCACACAGTTCTTAGGATCCTCAGTGGATGCAGACCCTATGAACTCAGGCGGATTCATCCTCAAAAATTCCATGTCTCTAGAGGTGTCATGGGAATCTTGTCTACCCGCTCTTTGTCTCACAGTAGGTGTTGTGACAGCCTGGGCCAAGTTTGAATAGCCTGGCGTAGTTCAGCATTTGAGACCTCATCTTGCGGGGGCTGCTCAACAGGGAAAGCTTGTCCTGCATGCTCCTAATGGCCTTGAGGCTCAGATGGGTTAACATTTTACTTAGTGGGACATCCCCTACCTCAGATAACTCTTCTGGAAGGCATGATCACTACTCTACAACACATAGAGCAAGAACTAGAGAAAAACTTTTCATAGAGAATAACTCTATCGCAAGATTTAGAACATGAAAGAAGTGAAACAATTCCTAAATGTCCTATAGACTTAAAATTATGGATGTGGAGCTCTTCACACCAATAATAATGACTCTACTAAACACGGCTTCATCGACTCCCTATGTGCTCTGATACCAAGTTTGTCATGCCCCAAGAAGGTACCCAAGACATGAGCGACACCTAGAGACTATTGCTGGTCCCCAAGCGAACCACTTGACCTTATCACATTCATTCAATCCAAAAACTCCACCGATCAGCGGAAGTAAATGAAAGTAAATGTACTCACTTCATCTAATGTCTCAAATAATATATATAACAATAGAAGGATAGTAGAAAGAACTAGCTCACAATCTTAACATCAACGTTCGACTATCATCTATGAATCCTCTATCACCAATAAAGTGGTGCCAATTACAGATCCATGGCTACTGAAATCAAAATATAAGACTAGTCTAGTCTAACTCTAAAGCATGATGAAATAACAAATAGTGGATCCTCTGGAGTAGGGGAGGCTCACCAATAAGCTGAATGTCCTGGATCTTCTATGATGCGCTTGTTGAGGATCCCTAATCCCTTCATATGCATCATAAAATGATGCAGCACTGAGTGGCATCAGTACGTGAAATGTACGGTATGTAAAATAGCTGAATGAAACAGAAATTAATAGAATTATTTGAAGCAAATATCGACTCAGAACAATCATCAAATCAAATCAAATCAAATGTCAAATGTCTATATATGCAAGAATCAAGATTAGACAAGTGACCCATCAACCAATCAACCTCATCAATCAAATCAACGCAACTCAAATGGAACTCATCTCATCTCATCTCGACTTAGAGTCCTCAAGCTAGGAATAATTTGGGAGTTTCTCTTATCCGACAAAATCACTTAGAAGCCAGCGAATGTACAATAGTCAAGCTGATGTTGCAACTGCCATTCCAAACATGCTAGGTAGAGATCGAATCGAATTCACTAAGGGAAATAACAATCAACTAAGTCCTCTATTGCTTTCAGAGGCTTCTAATCAAGAGGAACCACAATATAGTGTGATGGTTCTAATCGTCACCTACGTTTGGCAACATATTTTGACGAATGAAAGTCGGACTAACTCTTACTCCTTTGGTGCTGATACTCCTCCCATGACTCAATGCACATAAGGCAATCAATCCAATCAAACCAATCAAATCTTAGGGACTTTTAACCTTATCATTAATCAATCTCATAGGGGCTTTAGCCTTTTCATTAATCAATCTCATAGGGGCTTTAACCCTTTCACCAATCAAACTCATAGGGTATTTAACCCTTTCATCAATCAATATCATAGGGGCTTTAACCCTTTAATCAATAAATCTCATAGGGGCTTTAACCCTCCCATCAAGGAACATTTCAATCAATAATTTAAGATTTAGAACAATCATAAAGGAACAATCGAATAGACAAATCAGTTAAGTTCATTTATGGACACTCATAGGACTATCAAGTTCTATCAACTCATCATCATTCACTCATCACCATAACAATCACATCACAATCGTCATTCTCACATCAAGTCACTAGACTCAATCCCAAGGTTCAATCATATATGCTTTCAAAAAAGTCATGTGGGGTTATGCAATTTCTCGTGGAAATATTCAATTCTAGAAAACAATTTTATGATGATCATCAACTTAAAAAAATACATGAATTTAATAAGATTATCAACAAAACCCATCATGAATTATGCATGTAAACTTGATCGTATTTGAACTCATCTATGACCAATATGGGGCACATGAGAGGATAATATCATTCTTCTAGTTTAGCCTTACATACTTGGGATGAAGCTATCAACAATCACCTTAAAGAATCCCTCTCAAATTTCTCAATCTCAAGCTCTTCTCCTCTTTTCTCAAACGATAGTCTTTTTCAATTGTTAGAAAAGGACTTAGAATGTGGTCCTTATAGGGACCTGGATTTTCGAATGACTCTACCAGATCTCTTAATGTTGTCCCGAGAGAAATTTTGACCAAATGTTGCTCCATGGGGGGCCCACACAGCCAATGTGAAGCCATACAGACCATGGGGCCTCCAGCGGAGAGGTATTGGCCATACATTTCATTATGAGGACTCGATAGAGAATTTTAGGCTAAGTGAGGGCACATGGCCACCCTACATGGTCCGTGTGGTGTGTCACGAGTCGTGTGGCCCACCGTATAGCTCGCAACGTAAAAAATTATAAGTACAAAATTACTGTCTCATAACTTTTTCGTGCAAGATTTTTCTAAGTGTCATCACATGGCTCTTGACACAATTCGTGTAGTGTCACATGGTATGTGTAGCCGTCTTTGTGACACCTCTTTGCTTCGGAAAATTCTAAGTATTGAGCATCGCAAAAATTTCTTTAAGTGTCACCTCATGGGCATTGCTCACGGGCTTTGAAGTGTCTCACGGACCGTGTAGGCGCTAGTAACGTTGTGACGGTCCGTTTTCCATCCGTTTCATTATTGGCTTTGACATAGTTATGAATTATTTTAATTGTGTTTTATGACCTTTTTGCCTATCCTAGACTCCCTAAATAAGCTGATACTCTTCCATTCTAATTTATTCTCATTTGAAACACTCTCACCCTAAAATCATTTCTAAAGATCCTCTTTAAGCTCTCCTCTCAAGACGCACGCTAGGGATTCAACTTCAAGCTAAATTCTTCTCAAATTTATCTTCCGAATCAAGGTATGTGGGATTGATTCTTGGTCTCTTTTAACCAAGAAGACCCATACTCTTTTGAATTGATTTTCATGAATTTTAGCTTAGTTTATATGTGGGTTTTCATTATTTAATTTTATTAAATTCAATTGATGTATGGGTTGTACTTTATTCATGGCTTTAAGATATTTTAAGCCCTATGATGATGATGATTTACATTGAGTTTATGAAGTTATGAATATGCATTTACCTTTTAAAGCTTGATTATGCGTGGGTGATTTATATTATGATTTAAATACAGAATTAATTATGGATTTACTTCAATTTCTTATTATAATAGTTATTTTAGCTTGAATCTATATACCCATGCTATTCTCACATTATGCATTGCATTTGCATTCATGGACATTGGTCTTTATGGAAAGTATGAAGTGGATTAAGCCCAATTATATGTTATGAAATGATTTTGATAAGATTATGTTTATGAAAAGAATGTGATCACATATATGTCAATGATTATGGTTTATCTATGAACATTTTGGGTGCTTGCACCAATTTGTATTTGTAATCGACCTAGTCCTATGCAAGCGCGCGCACACGCACACACACAAACACACACACACACATACACACACACACACATATATATATAATATGTATTCTCGTGGGATGTTGTCTTAGCACCGATGTATTGGGGGCGTCAGGGCTATCCGCAAGGGTCCTCTCTCTTTCAACGAACTATGTGCCTAGCATATGTTATGAGAATCCTAACTGAAATGGGAGATGTTCCCATAAGAAAGGTTCCTTCATACGAAATGGGAGTGGTTCCTGTAAGGTAAATTATTATATTATGATATGAAAACGCTTTTTGAAATTAGAGATGTTCCCATAAAGGGTTTCTTCATACGAAATGGGAGTGGTTCCTGTAAGGTATATTATTATATTATGACATGAAAACGCTTTCTGAAATTAGAGATGTTCCCATAAGGGGGTTTCTTTATACGAAATGGGAGTGGTTCCCGTAAGGTGAAGTATGGTTTACCTTTGGCAAGTAGACCACATATTTACCGGTAAGGGAATTTCATCGGGATTCTAAGTAGCAGCTCACTTGGTCTTATTCATGCCGGTTCATGTCACATCCCCGCGAAGTATGAATATTATTACAATTCATGCATGATGAATTTCATGGCATATTGTATACTACTCTTTCTTGGATATATTGTTGTTTCTATATTATGTGCCCTTGTCATCTAACATTGAAGTACAGGTTGATAAATCATATGCATTGCATGCTCGAATACTTAATACATTCAAATGTACCAATGCATACTCTATGCCTACATGATGTTACCATATAGGGGCCGAACCCTACGACAATCCACCTCTTGAGAGTAGCTCAAATCCAAATGTCGAACTTGTGGTGAGTCCCATCCTCCTAGGACAAGCCACCTTACTGCTACCCCTGTTTACCTATGTTTACTTTCTTATTTGAGGGTCAGCCTGGGACATGTCTTGGCCCCCGTTCCATCTTATGACTAGAGGCATCACTGGACATCCTTTAGACTCTCTCATAGACTTTATATATGCTATGTGTTGTATTTGGAGCTTATGTTTTCGGTATCTATTGGAAATGACCATTATGGATCGGTTATTGAATTGTGATATGTATGCATGGGTTGTGTGGAAATGTGGAACGTCCTAAGCCCCGTTTGCCCCTATAGAGTGAGTCCTACTTACCCGCCCTTTAGTTCTTGTATGCTATATGCTATGTGAAACCATGTAAATCTCTTTCCCTTCAATGCCCCCATAGTATCAGTCCTACATTCCTATCCCTTAGTATTATATTTATATAATTGAATACTCTTCCGAACCGATGATGTGAATTTGGATACTTGAAGGCTTGTTTGGGAACACTAGGGTTCCTATTCACCGTGTCACTTCAAGGCCCTAGTCTTGGGTCGTGACAAAAGATGGTATGAGAGCACTAGGTTTACAAATGGTCGTTGGGGCCCAATATGTCGCGTCAAATAGAGTCATATTCATGGGTTTGAAGTGCAACATGCCTATGAGTGGGAGGCTATGAAGGCGTTCTAGGAATTTCCTCACTTATTCATTCCTTACGTCGTGCTATGGCTCGTATATTTGGTTCCCTCATCTTGATGATGTCCTTGCTCAAATTCAGAAGATGCCTTGAGGAATACCAACCCACCAAGGCTGGCTCCAGCTGATGAGGATCAGACACCTCAAGGGCCTATAGATGAACCCACATCAAACGATGAATTCCATATAGCCTTTGTCGTGCTTGCCCAGGTGGTGACATCTCAGACTAAGCAGACTAATCTACCACGGGATCCTACACCAGCTTCCAGGGTGAGAGATTTCACCCGGATGAATCCTCCAAGATTCCATGGGTCGAAGGCTGATGAGGATGCTCAAGAGTTCATTGATGAGCTCACAGAGATATTAAACATTATGGGTGTCACTTCTACGGAGAAGTCTGAATCGGCTGCTTATCAACTGAAAGATGTGGCTCAAGTGTGATACACCTAATAGTCTATTGAGAGTGTTTGCAGTGGTGATGTCAATTGGGAGGAGTTCAAACTTGCGTTCCTGGATTGCTTCTTTCCCCTTGAGCTTAGGGAGGCCAAGATGACTGAATTTATCAACCTTAAGCAAGGAGGTATGAGTGTGAGGGACTATGCCCTCAAATTTATAAAGCTCTCCAAGTATGCTCTGTCACTTATGCCTGACTCTCCTGCAAGGATGCACAAGTTCATTTTTGGTATCACTGATTTGCTTATAAAGGAATGCCTAACTATCATGCTCATATGGGATATGGATATTTCTAGACTCATGGTATATGCTGAACAGATCGAAGGGGAGAAACTCAAGGAGAGGAGTGCACACGATCATAAGAGGGCTCATTTTGATGGTGGATTCTCCAGTTCTTGGAATGATAGTTTTGGTCGCTTCCATCAGGGCCAAGGTTTTGGTGCTCGGGTCGCTAATGCATCAGTACCTCCTCCCAGGGAAACGGTTAGTGGTGGACAGGGGTATCCTCTGTGTGGAAAGTATGGGAAGCCCCACACGGTTACTTGTTGGAGGGATTTGGGTGTTTGCTATGGGTTTGGTGATAAAAAGCACAAGGTTGCTGATTTTCCAAAGAATGCTCATAGAGTCTAAGGTCAGGTGGCTCAGGGTGGTCAAGGCTAGCAAAGAGCTCCCCAAGGTGTTGCTCCAAGGAACAACAGGTTTTATGCACTCCATGACCATCAAGAGATTTTGGAATCTTTGGATGTCGTGACTGGTATGTTAAAAGTCTTTGGGTTTAATGCTTATGTTTTACTTCACTCAGGTGCAAATTTGTCTTTTTTGACTCCTATGTTGGCTGTTAAGTTTGATTTGAGTCCCAAGATTTTGAAGGACCCTATCTAGGTTTATACTCCTATGGGTGAATCTATTATTGTACATAGAGTTTATCGTGGTTGTCTGGTTTCTATGTTGCACAAAGCTTTCTTGTGTGACTTAGTGGAACTTGAGATGTTTGATTTTGAAGTCATTCTCAGGATGGATTGGTTGCATGCATCATATGCCTCTATACATTGTAAAACCCAGAGGGTCAAGTTCGAACTTCCCGGTGAGCCCATTCTTTAATCGAAGGGTAATGACTCCTCTATTAAAGGTCAGCTTATTTCCTACCTCAATTTCTGGAAATCGGTTTCCGATGGATGTACTTAGCATATTGTGAGGGTCAAGGATATGGAGTACAAAACACCTACCTTTGAGTCGGTTCCAATGGTGAATGATTTTTCGAATGTCTTTCCCCAAGACTTACTCGATATTCCTCCCAAAAAAGAAGTAGACTTTGGCATAGATCTTCTCTCGGATATTCAACCTATCTTTATTCCTCCTTATTGTATGGCGTCAATGGAGTTGAAAGAGTTAAAGGATCAATTAAAGGACTTGTTGGAGAAAGGTTTCATTAGGCGAAGTATATCGCCATGAGGTGCTCCAGTGTTAGTTGTGAGAAAGAAGGATGGATCTCTTTGAATGTTTATTGATTATAGGCAACTGAATAAGGTGACCGCTAAAAAAAAGTATCCGTTGCCCAGGATTGATGACTTGTTTGACCAGCTTTAAGGGGCTACTAACTTCTCAAATATTGACCTTCGTTCCTGGTATCATCAGTTGAAGGTAACAAAGTGTGACATTCCTAAGACAGCCTTTTGGACAAGGTATGGGCACTTTGAGTTTATGGTGATGTCATTCGGCTTAACCAATGCTCCGACCGTATTCATGGATCTGATGAATCAGGTGTTCAAGCCATTTCTTAATAGTTTGTGGTTTTCTTCATTGATGACATTCTCATTTACTCCCGAAGTGAGCAGGAGCATGGGGATCATTTGAGAATGGTTCTACAAACCATGAAAGAGAAGAAGTTTTATGCCAAGTTAACAAATGTGAATTTTAATTGGGTGAAGTGGCCTTCCTTGGTCATGTGGTGTCTGGTGATGGTATCAAGGTGGATTCGAAGAAGTTTGAGGCCGTGAAGAATTGGCCCAGACCGTTGACTCCTTCGGATATTCGAAGCTTTCTTGGGTTGGTTGGCTATTATAGAAGGTTTGTTGAAGGGTTCTCATCTATCGCATCTCTTTTGACTAAATTGACCCAAAAGAAAGCTAACTTTTTATGTTCAAATGAATGTGAGTAGAGTTTCCAAACCTTGAAGGATCGGCTTAAGTCGGCTCCCATCTTGACTTTACCAAATGGCTTGGGGGGATTTGTGGTGTATTGTGATGCCTCATGGATTAGGTTGGGTTGTGTGCTTATGCCACATGATAAGGTAATAGGTATGCATCTAAGCAGTTGAAGGTGCATGAGCGTAATTACCCAATGCATGATCTTAAGTTGGTGGGGGCAGACTTTGCCTTGACAATTTTGAGGCACTATTTGAATGGGGTTCATGTTGATGTGTTCATTGATCACAATAATTTGCAATATGTATTCACTCAAAGGGACCTCAACTTGAGGCAAAGGAGATGGTTGAAACTCCTAAAGGACTCCGACATGAGTGTTCAATATCATCCCGGCAAGGCGAATGTTGTAATCGATGCTTTGAGTAGGCTATCTATGGTAGTGTGACGCATGTTGAAGAGGAAAGGAAGAAGTTAGCGAAGGATGTTCACCGGTTTTCTAGGTTGGGTGTTAGGTTGGCCGAATCGAACGATGGTGATATCCTTGTTCGAAGCGGCGCAGAATTTTCCATGGTGGTTGATGTATAAGCTAAGCAAGAATTAGATCCATCTTCTCTTGAATTGAAGAAGTTGGTTGCCAAAAAAGAGATCGAGGTGTTCTCCCAAGGGGTAGATGGTGTGCTCTGATACCAAAACTAGCTTTGTGTTCTGGATGTGGATGATCTTAGGAGGGTGATCATGAGTGAGGCTCACAACTGTCATTATTCAATTCACCCAGGGTCTATTAAGATGTATCGAGATTTGAAGGAAGATGTATTGGTGACATGGTATGAAAAAGGACATAGCTAAGTTCGTATCCAAATGTCCAAGTTGTCAACAAGTGAAGGTGGAGCACCAAAGGACTAGTGGCTTGGATCAAGATATTGAGATTCCCACATGGAAATTGGAAGACGTGAACATGGACTTTGTGGATGGCTTGCCTCGGATCCAAAGACAATTTAACTCCATTTGGGTCATCGTTGATCGGATGACTAAGTTGGCTCATTTCCTACCGGTTAAGACTATCTATTATACGGAGGATTACGCAAGATTGTACATCAAAGAATTGGTGAGATTGCATGGTGTGCCTAGGTCCATTATATTGGATCGTGACACCCAATTCACTTCCCACTTTCGGAGATCATTTCAGAAGGGACATGAAACTAAGATTAAGTTGAGCATCGTTTTTCATCCTCAAATTGATGGGCAAGCTGATAGGACTATTCAAACCTTGGAGGATATGTTGAGGGCTTGTGTGTTGGAATTAAAGGGTAATTGGGATGATTACCTTCCCCTCATTGAGTTTTCCTATAATAATAGCTTCGATGCTTGCATTGGTATGGCACTATTTGAGGCCTTATGTAGGAGAAGGTGTAGGTCACCGATGGGTAGTTTGAATTGGGAGAAATTGCATTGATTGGATGGGATTTTGTATTAGAGGCTATGGAAAAGGTGAAGGTGATTAGAGAAAGGTTAAAGACGGCACAAAGTCGCCAAAAGTCCTATTCGGATGTTAGGAAGAGGGATCTTGAATTTCATATTGGTGATTGGGTGTATGTGAAGGTTTCGGCTGTGAAGGATGTGGTGCATTTTTCTAAGAAGGGAAAGCTAAGCCCCGGGTATGTTGGCACTTATGAGATCGTTGAGTGAATTGGGAGTGTGGCTTATAGGTTGCAGTTGCCTCCAGATGTGAGTTCCATTCACCCCGTCTTCCATGTGTCTATGTTGAGGAAGTTAGTTGGTGATCCTAGCACTATTGTGCCTTTGGAGGGAATTGTGGTTGAGGAGAACTTGTCCTATGAGAAAGTCCTGGTGAAGATTTTAGATAGGCAAGTGAAGTGGCTTCGTAACAAGGATGTGGCTTCGATGAAGGTACTTTGGAGAAATCAACACGTGGAGAATGCTACATGGGAGACAGAGTTGGACATGATTAAGCGATATCCCTATCTTTTCCAATCTACTCAAACCTTAGGTACTATGCTATTCCTCTTCTAAATATTCCTAATTCTTTCACTCTTAAGTCTCATGACATGACATGCATACATGTGCACGAAAATAATTTTTATGATGTTTTGAATGATTTAAACACATTTTTCTATGGGTTTTAAAGACTTTATTGTCTTCAAGCATTGAACTATGCATTATACCTTGTGTTTGAAAGTTTCATGTCTTAAGTCAATCTTTCAAGCCTTATCGTTGCATATTCGGGGACGAATGTTCCCAAGGGGGAGATGATGTAAGGACTCGGATTTTTGAACGACTCTATCGTATCTTTTAATGTTGTCCCGAGAGAAAATTTGACCAAGTGTCGCTCCATGGGAGGCCCACACGGCCAGTGTGAAGCCACATGGGCCGTGTGGCCTGCAGTGGAGGGGTACTTTGCTATAAATTTGATTACGAGGACTTGACAGAGAATTTCAGGCAAAGTGAGGGCACACGACCACTCCACACGGTCCATGTGGTGTATCATGGGATGTGTGGCCTACCGTATAGCTCGCAACGTGAAATTTTTCTAAGTGCGAAATTACCGTCTCGTAACTTTTTCATGCATGATTTTTCTAAGTGTTGTCACACGGTTCTTAACACGACCCGTGTAGCATCATACGGGCCGTATAGCCGTCCATATGACACCCCTTTACTTCAGAAAATTCTAAGTGTTGAGCATCACAAAAATTTGTGTAAGTGTCACCTTATGGGAACTGTTCACGGGCCATGAAATGTCTCACGGACCATGTAGGTGCTAGTGAAGCCGTGACGGTCCATTTTCCATCCGTTTCATTAATGGCTTTTACATAATTATCACTTATTTTTATTGTGTTTTATAACCTTTTTGCCTATCCTATACCCCTAAATCAGCTGCTACCCTTCCATTCTAATTCATTCTCATTGAAAACACTCTCACCCTAAAATCATTCCTAAAGATCCTCCTTAAGCTCTCCTCTCAAGACTCAAGCTAGGGATTCAATCGGGGATTCAATTGGGGATTCAACTTCTAGCTAAATTATTCTCAAATTCATCTTCTTAATCAAGGTATGTGGGATTGATTATTGGTCTCTTTCAACCAAGAAGACTCAAATTATTTTCAGTTGATTTTCATGAATTTTAGTTTACTTTAAATGTGGATTTAATTATGGATTTATTTCAATTTCATATTATAATGTTGATTTTGCTTGAACCTATATTACCCATGTTATTCTCACATCATGCGCTGCATTTGTATTCATGCACATTGGTCTTTATGGAAATTATGAAGCGGGTTAAGCCCAATTATGTTTTATGAAATGTTTTTGATAAGATTATGGTTATTACAAGAATGCGATCATATATATGTCAATGATTACGGTTTATATATGAACATTTTTGGGGCTCGCACCATTTCGTATTTGTAATCAAGCTAGTCCTATGCATTAATATCATAATTACGAGCTATGATTTGGCATTTGAGCCTAAATATGCATTGATTTGATTTGAAATGACTATTACCTTTTTGAAAGTGTGTGTGTGTGTGTGTGTGTATATATATATATATATATATATATATATATATATATATATATATATATATATATATATATTATATGTATTCTAGCGGGATGTTGACTTAGCATCGATGGATTGGGGGTGTCAGGGCTATCCCCAAGGGTCTTCTCTCTTTCCTCGAACTTTGTGCCTAGCATATGTTATGAGGATCCTATCTGAAATGGGAGATGTTCCCATAAGGAAGGTTGCTTCATATGAAATGGGAGTGGTTCCCGTAAGGTCGAGTATTATGTTATGATATGAAAATCCTTTCCAAAATAGGAGATGTTCCCGTAAGGAGGTTGCTTCATACGAAATGGGAGTGGTTCCTGTAAGGTGAAGTATGATTTACCTTTGACAAGTAAGACCACCTCTGTACCGGTGAAGGGATTTCATCGGGATTCCAAGTACTAGCTCACTTGGTCTTACTCATGTCGGTTGAGGTCACATCCCCTCTAAGTATGAATATCATTGCATTTCATGCATCATGAATTTCACGGCATATTGTATACTACTCTTTCTTGGATATATGATTCTTTCTATATTGTATGCCCTTGTTATTGAACATTGAAATGTAGGTTGATAAATCATACGCATTGCATGCCTGCAAGCATAATACATTAAAACGTACTAACGCATACTCTATGCTACATGATTTTACCATGTAGGGACTAAACTCTACGACTATCCACCGCTTGACGAGTAGCTCAATTCCGAAAGTTGAACTTGTGGTGAGTCCCATCTTCCAAGGACAAGCCACCTTCCTTCTACCCATGTTAACCTATGTTTATTTTCTTATTTGAGGGTGAGTCCGTGACATGTCTTGGCCCCTGTTCCATCTTATGACTAGAGGCATCGTTGGACATCTTGTAGACTCGCTCCTAGACTTTAATATGCTATGTGTTGTATTTGGAGCTTATATTTTCGGTATCTATTGGAATTGACCATATGGATCGGTTTTGTAATTGTGATAAGAATGCTTGGTTGGTGTGGAAATATGGAACGTCCTAAGCCCCGTTTGCCCCCAGAGAGTGAGTCCTACTTACTTGCCCTTTAGTTCTTTTATGTTATGTGCTATGTGAATCCATGTAAATCCATTTCCCCTCGATGTCCCCATAGCATGAGTTCTACTTTCCTGTCGCTTAGTATTATGTGTTTATTATTTGATTGTGCTTCCGAACCGATGATGTGGATTTAATTACTTCGAGGCTTGTCTAGGAACTCTCGGGCTCCCATTCGTCGTCTCACTTCAAGGCCCTAGTCTCGGGTCGGTATAGTCCTAGACCCTTTTAACATCAAAATGGAAAAAGTAGATCGTGTACAGAGTTTACGAGGGGTGGGGAATAGACCAGAATGCCCCTTACAAAATTTAAAAAATTTTTAGCTTCGGAACACCTCAGTTCGCGACGCGGACTGGTCGCGCACAGTGCATTTTCGTCAAAACATTTCTAAATGAGTTTTCCCAATCCCGTTGAAATCTATTGAAAAAAAACTTAAGTATCTCCTCGTTACAGGTGTGCGATGCGCCTCTTTCACTCACCGACACAGCTTTTTGTTTTCGGGTCGAAAAATTATCTTTTGATCGGGTCGCTCTAAAAATCTAGCGAGACCATTTTACCACTCAATTTTTCGTGTTGATCACGAATCCGGCCTCAGATTCACCATACGAGCATTGGAAGATGCATTACGTGCATACCCTTCCTCCAGGGTACTTTGGTTATTTTATCGGGCATTACAATTACGTAATATGAATTATTTTAATGCCCAACGGTTTGACTTAGTGACCCAAGTAGGTTAAGAATCTCGAGTGCTGAAGTTCAAATACTTTATGGAGAGAAAACTATCTGGAAATTTCATCACTAATATTCAAACTTTAATAGAAATACTATCCACTACTTACGCCGGTTGAAAAAAGCAAATATCCCCCACCCCTCGCTCTACGCACACACAATATTGAACTACTTGAGATGCACAAAAATAGGATCATCATAGATAAGATTAATAAAGAATATAATAGTCATTTTTCACTCATATGCATAGTCAAATTAAGTTTATCAGGCGTCACTTTTATCGAATTGAAAAAATTTCAATAATAATGTGTGTTTTTACTCGAGTGTATAATTCCTACTAACAAATTATCTGGATAGCCATTCGATATCAACACAATTAGAATTAAAAAATACGTAGCAAATAGTGTGATACACCTTGCTTCTCAGTTTGTGTGATCTTGTGGTTACAATGTGAAGTCTCTTATATACTTGCATTTTGTGAGAGTTGATGATTTCTCCTTTAAAATTGGTGGCAAGTTCAATGAAGAGACGAGTTTTTCCCAATCTCGTTGCTCCTATTATGAACAACACTTTCTTCTTGCAGACGTTGTTATTGTTGATAAAATTGGCCATTTTACCTAGACATATAGAAAACAAAATATAGTAAACAGCTCAAAGTAGTAGATAATCTCGTGAAGACCACTCATGCATGGAGCAAGACATTAAGAGATCAAATCTCTTAATTGTTACGTTGATACGTAGAAACCTTCTTGATTTCGATGTAATATACTATGTAAGGGGTTATGGGAAAAGAAAATACACAAGGTTTTTATAGTAAAATGTGCTTGTGGAATTATTGATTGGAATACCAAATTTAGAACATTTCGATATCATTTAGAATAAGAATGATTTTTGAAGGAAAAAATGTATGGATATGTCAACTTGATTTTTTGCAACTAGGCTCAAATAATTTTAGGATAAAGTTATTAAATGCACATTGCTATGAGATCACATTCATAAATGGGCTTTTGCAGCAAATTGTAATTATGAACTTATTAATTGATATACAAAATTCAGATTTGTGGAGCTTGTTTTAATGACATATGGTTATTTTTTATTAGTGACGAGATCAGACATTGTATATCTGTATAATGTTAATACTCCATTGTTGCATTGGTATGCACCATTTTTATTGACTTGTTGGTATGCACAGGTTCTTGTGCTCCATTGTCGCATTGGTATGCACATATTCTTATGCTCCATTGTTGTATTGTCACGCACATATCTTATACTGGATTGTGTGCATTGGTATGCACGAATAATGTCCTGAGATTCCCCTGGGTTCTATCTTGTAGCTTTGGCTTGATAGATGTGTACATCAGCCTCGTGATGGTTGTGATTCCACCTTATACATGGCCTGCAATACCATTGCATTCATGCATCGCATTTGATTATATCACTTGATCAGTTACCATCTAAAAATAATTGCCATTATTTATGACTCCATAGTGTTGTGTACTAATCATTTTGATGCAGGTGATAGGGTTCTTCATTATTACGTAATGTTTGGATTTTTCTTACCCATCGGTTGAACCTACTAGGTACATTTTGGTGTACTCACCCCTACTTTGTTTCCTCCCTGCAGATCGTGCACAAGGTTCAGGATAGGGTAGTTGATCATTTCATCTGAGCTTTATCGATACCATGCAGATCTTAGCGGTGAGGCACAAATTTCGAGTCGTTGTGGATCTTTGGGTCTTGTGTTTATTTCCTTATCTCACAAACTATATATCAGGTATCATGACACAGAATTGTATTTGCTTTTGAGACAGTTGTATTTACTCTTTAACACCCTTTTAGATGCTATTGTACTCATGACTCCAGGTTTTTTAAGATTTTTTATATCTTATAAGTTTGTTTCCGCTTTATTTTTCTTTCTTTAGTTGCGATTTGTTTTGGGTCATGACATTACTGGTTCTAGCCTTTATTCTGGGATAGGATCATCTATCATGTCGTCCTTGTCATCGTCGATTTTGGAGACTTTAGGTTCTTTGTGTTGATTCATAAAAAGCTAGGGGTAGTCCTCCTCCTCATCCGATGTAAGTAATGATTTGAAAGTTCCTTCCATCTTGTGGATCGTCAACATATTCCTGGGAATCGTTTGATGATGAATCTTTATTATTTTGATGTATCCTTCAGAGGGATAATTATCCTCAAGTTCGATCTCCGAGTTGACATTTTTAAGCTATTCATCACATCGGAGGTCATCGTCAGTTGGGACTTCAAATTCTAAAGTTGTTCGTCACATGATTACCTTAGAGCCACTGATGAGCACTTTGAATTCAATGAACAAAAAACATCAGAATGTGAATTCCCATCTAATGATGACCTTTGATGCGACGAACATCTCAACAGCATCAACTCGGAGATCAAACTTGAGGATAATTATCCCTCTGAAGGATACATCCAATATAGTGAAGATTCATCATCAAGTGATTCTCAGGAATATGTTGATGATTCCCAGGAATGTGGAAAAAACTGCTGAATGATGAATAACATCAGATGAGGACTATCCCTTTCTCTTCATGAACAAACACAAAGAACCTTAAGTGTTCGAAGTCAACAACAACAAGGACGGCATCACAGATGATCCTATCCTAGAACGAAGTTCAGAATGAGCAACCACAACCTAAAAACAAGTTGAAACTGCCTTCCACATTTTATCACTCGACGATATCATGGTCTCGACATGGACCCGGAGGATCCAAGACTTCCTTAGATTGTCAAAAAGAATTTGGTCGAGTGTGAGAAGTATATTATCCAGTCAGAATTCATTTCTAGGTTCTCCAGCATTCTCAAGGATTGGTGGAACGCACTACGAATGCAAGATCGAAACTACTTCGTCACATCCCAAGACTTCATAGGCAATCTGAACATCCTCATGGAAGTCTTCTGTGGGGATACCGGCTAATGAAGAGAGAAGCTGCGAAGATAGCTCTTCAACATGAAATGCATATCATATGACAAATATGTCATCGATATCCATTTCGAGAAGATGGCGAAAATCTACTTTGAGCTAGGAGGAGACCCTAGTTGGAAGTAGGCATTTGTGACAGCACTGCCTCAGATGTTAGCAGGGCATGCCATGAAGATCAAAGAAGAAAATTCCAAGACCATAACTTCCCTACAGCTCGGCTACCTTTGACAGGCAATCTTAATTTGAAGCACTGGACAGCATTTGCACAAAGACATCTGTCCTCGTCCAAAGCAATCCAGCACTCTATAGGGCATGCAGCCGCAGTGACCATGTCAAAAAATCCGAATGTGCTTGCACCAGTTTCCGATAGAGAAGGAAGGTCCATAAATATTACAGGAGCTTCAAAATATCCAGACCTCCAGATGCAAGGTCAAGAATGACCCAGCGTACCAAATACTTCAGAAGGAGAAGTCCAAGCAATTACTATTACAAGAAGAATTGTTGCTTCCTCTACAACAGACCTGGACACTTTGTGAAGAACTACGCACAGTCAAAGAGATCAGTTAGAGCCCTCCAACTCTTCGAGGAAATAGCATACCCCATAGGCATCTATCTTAGCATAGATGACAATTTGGATTTTGTCTTCTCACTGGAGGAGGAACCAACTGGCAAGACACTTTTCTCTTTAGAAATGTATGAATCCACAGAGGAGGATGGCAACACCACAGATGAATCCAGCACAACATGTACTAGATATCCAACCCAGGAAAGAACGACAAGGCTGACACCCCGCACGTTCAGATAGCTATTTTCTAATCCAAATGGGATAAGTTGGTGCAACGAATCACACTAATAGATA
The DNA here is from genome assembly GCA_029948455.1 of Solanum rostratum. Classification (NCBI taxonomy): domain Eukaryota; kingdom Viridiplantae; phylum Streptophyta; class Magnoliopsida; order Solanales; family Solanaceae; genus Solanum; species Solanum rostratum. The sequence goes on from CM057053.1 coordinate 54,804,965, forward strand.
TAGGTTCTACATCATCCATCCTCAACCAAGCAGTCCTACTCAATGATCATAGCATTTCTCACTTCTAGAACTTCAACAGTCTATCAAGAGAAATCTGGACAGCTAAGTTGATCTCTACACACTCGATCATGATCGAGTTCTTCCCCAGCTTACAGTTCAGAACCAAGCTCCTTGGTTTAGCCATCCCCGGAAGATACCTCACCATTGGGTTTGACATCTACAGGCAATTGAAGGATCGTCTTGCAATAAGAACAACAAAAATAACTTCCAGGAAACACTTCAAGCCATACATCATTGCCTCCAAGTTATTCAACTTCTTCGGTGAGGACACTAACTCAGGCAAATCCACATCCATTACTATGATCAGAAGGCCACAAAAACCTCCAGATGGAATGGCGGACTACCAACTAGATCTCTTCACCTGCTTCAAGGATCCCTATTATCCGTCAATGATGGTGGAGAGAAGGATGTTCTATGAACTCCAAGTGTTAAAATGTATGGTGGATCCATCCTCAAACCTTTCAGAGTGCACCCAAAGTACCCATAATTCCATGTCTTCATCCTCGTGGTAAATGACTTCCCCCAGAAACTCCTAGGGCTATTTTGGTACCTATGTCACTAATACTACATCCTAATGGAGTTCAAGTGCACCCTGTTCAGGGATTTTTACAGAATCCATTCACCCTAGCAAAAGTTCTTACCTTTGTTTTGACCAAGACTTTTGTGGGTGCGTTTTTTCAGAGATTCTTATGAGGCCAATGTATTCATGTTGCACACATCGGTTAAGGTTATCAACGAACACGTCCAGGCCCGACCAGAAATTTCCCATCTCTATTGTGTCCTTAGAAGAAGAGTACCATGAAGCCCAGAGAATCATCTCCCAACAAAATAGATACATCCCAAAGGAGATATGGCCTAAGAAAGGAGCACGATTGAACTATATCGATGACCACCCTCACTGGGAGAAGGTTTAACAGGTTGCTCGAAAGTATAAGGTTCAATACAAGATCACCAGATACCAGATCACTCAGGCCATAATGAGCATAAAGGAGAACCTTCTACTGTAGAAATGGGATCACAATGCTGTAGGACCAACAAGCAGGAACAGATACTACTCAAACGATGTCTTGAGAATATATTGCTAGGCAAAAAAAAACACGACGTCAATTAGTGGATGGATAAGGATACTCACGCCCGTCAGCAACTCGTTCAACCTCTACATAGTCCGATACTACCCGATGAATGGGATGAATTTGAAATCACATTTGGTATGACTTCGTCCAAAAGAATTTTGGATGCAAATGGGCTAAAAAAGTTGAATTTGGTCGTGGCTTGCTCAATTTGACCCTCTAAATCAAAAAAAAAAAGTGAACATATTGATGTTTATCTTTATAGCCATAATTTGATTTTCAGCTAAAGAAATAAAATATAAGTTCAATTTAATAGCCATAATTTGATTTTGGAGTGAAAGTCACCAAAAATTATACCAACTAAATAAACACATTTAATATGACTCTCACAAAATGTAATCTATGGCCAAAAAATATATAGTTTGATTTTTCTCGATTAGTTTAATCCTAGAAAAACAAAATATTTCTTTATTAATGAAAAGAATGGATAAATAGTAATTCATACATTCAATAATGAAAACATACATTGGATCAATATAAATAAAGAGCATTAAAACAGGTCAAATTTGGGGAATAAATTAGCTCAGTTGAAGATCATTTTATATTGGATTGAGCTAGAATGGGTTGAGATGACCCAATTTAAATTATCTTGAGCTCAACTTATAAGATTGTGAATGAATCATCTATGTTTGGGCTCATTTTGGAAACCTTATTTTTATCTGACATGGCTGCACAATACACATGAATTCCTTAAGTTTTCCCAGCAGTCTTGTTCAACGATAGCTACCATATCGATTAATTGCTTATCAACAAACTCGGATCATGATTCGTTAATTATATTGTACGTTCTTCGCATTGTAGCTTTAAAGTAAAAAATATGGCACCTAGAGTAAGTGGACCAGGTAGATATGGAAAACAATACTTCACAGATCAATATATTGTTTTCAATATGGGAAAAACATTACTTCGTAGATCAACATACTCTTACGGAGTGATCTTATTGAGGAAATTTTTAATTATAGTTTATATGTAGTAAGGCAACAACAGCGATGAATACAATTAAAAAACAATAACAGAACGGATGGAATTATTTAGGCTTCAACATGCATTATCGATAACTATATATATGTATTGCAAAGCCATGTATCCAACATCGGTGCTTGATAACAACAAATTTGGTCTTTTAAGTCCTTGTCCAATTTATTTATATTAATAAGAATGATCTGATCTAGATGCATAAGTAATTACATAGAATTAAATATAAATATTAAATATCGAGGACTTGGACTTGGGTCTTGTGCTTGGCTTGGCGCTTAAAATAAAAATTTTGTAAGTTGAAGTTCGAAGCATTGCTTGCCGGTGCAAAAAACCAATGTGTTACCATTCTGCTATACTCCACAGTCCTCTTCTGGTCGGTAGGAACGAGGTGAGGGAGAATGGCGACCGGAAGAACGCAAGGATGCGAGGAGATATTACGTCTTTTGGGAACTAATACCATGTAAACCATGTCAAAGAAAGACCATTCAATATTGGAATGGATTCACGCTTCTTCTAGAATAGTTTCTGGTGCAAAATGAGCGTAGAAATTAAGTGGTACTTCCACATTAAATCAAATGATCTAGCCAATCATTCTTCTATGTTACTACTTTCTCAGCCTTCTCTCTTTTCTCACAATATTTGAATTTAAATAGAAGTAGATGTGTTTATCTCGTAATGGATCAACTCCAACAGCACGGACATGCTCTTGTTTACCCATTAGATCAACCATCCATCTTCGGGATCACATTAGTAGAGCACACGTATATTCCCTTAAGTTATCCTTATTAACAGATTGCATAATTTTAATTATACTGTAAATTATCCTTGACACTGATTTTTGCGTGCGTATTTTTGCCCATTCTTAATTATACATTAAGACACATTATTCTCCCAAAAAGGGCAAATTGACTTGACTGTCTATACTATATATTTTGTAGCTTGAACTTATGCAATGAATCCATAGACTTATTTTAAGTCTTTTGCTACTTAGAGCCAAAAGAGAAGGAAAATCAAATTAAAAGAAGTGTGGCAACAATTTACAGAAGGATAAAAGATAATATGCATAGACAATTAGTTAAATTAACAAATATATTTATAGGCATGTAAAGGAATCATTGAAAAAAAAGGTGAATTACATAGTTATTCCATAGAAGTCTTGAAAAGGAGATGGCATATACATATCAATCAGATTTCTATAGTGAAGTTGTAAATATTCACCCTCACTGCTAGTCGTCATATCAATGGTCATCATTTTTGGGAAAAGTTTTCACAGCTTGTAGGCATGGTTTCAACACAGCGTTCTTCCACGTCTCGTCGGCACCCTTTTTTCTGGCCTCATCGAAAGCTCCAGTAGCATCGAAACGATGCACTAATTACATTTTCTCAACTATTAATCGCTTTATTTAATCAAGTTGGTGATCAATTAGTGTACAAGTATTACCCTTGATATCTTTAATTGATGACTGAAAATCAACTTCTCCGATTCATCGTCCCTGTCTAAATTGTTTTCTTCTCTCTGGTGTAATATACATTTGGAACAAAAATTTTTTGCACCTCATTCACTAACCCTGCATACAACAGAAATTTTATAACTTGATTTAATTGAATTAGCCTTTGAAAAATAAAAAACGATTATTACAAAATTGTAAAAGAAAAATATCATCTCTATGCAAGATTATCTTTCATCTGCATAAGCCTTGATGGATATATAAAAGAAATAGAAAACTGACTTACATTGACCATTTGATCAACCCTCATGCAAACTCTACGACGCAAGACCGACCGATCTACATCAATTCAAATGAAGAAACTATGATAAATATATTTGAACTTGAAGATAGGATCATCTACAAGTTTTAAATGTATGAATTTTACCCTCCAACAATGATAGGAACACATTAGGATCTCAGAACTTTTTGTGTGTATTGAATGGCTTCATAACAAAAATCATCGGCTGTTAAGTCAGAATCTGACTCGATTTCACCTTAGAAAATGTTAAAGGAAGTAATGCTCAATAAGCATTATATCAAAATACATTAATCACGGTAATGTCTCATCTATCAGAACATATTTATTAGTATGATTACATAACATGAATTATTTTAATGCTCAACGGTTTGACTTAGTGACCCGAGTAGGTTAAGAATCTCAAGTTCTGAAGTTCAAATAATTTATGGAGAGAAAAGTGTCTTGAATTTTCTTTTACTACATCCAAACTTTAATAGAAATACAATCCACTACTTATGCTTGTTGGAAAAAGAAAATACCCCCCATCCTCGCTCCACACACACACAGTGTCAAATTTCTTGAGATGCGTAAAATTAGGATCATCATAGATAAGCTTAATAAAGAAAATAATAGTCATTTTTCACTCGTACGCGTAATCAAATTAAGTTTATCAGGCTTCATTTTTATTGAAATAAAAAATTTTAAATAATAATGTGCGTTTTTACTCGAGTCTATAATTCCTACTATCAAATTATCTAGATAGTCATTCCATATCAATACAACTAGAAATAAGTATATACCTAACAAATAGTGAGATACACTTTGATTCTCAACGTGTGTGATCTTGTTGGTAACAATGTCAAGTCCTTTATATACTTGCATTTTGTCGGCTTTGATGATTTCTCAATGTAAATGGTGGCAAGGACAATGGATACATGAGTTTACCCCAATCCTGTTGCCCCTATTATGAAAAACACTTTCTTCTTGCTGATGTTGTTATTGTTGATCAAAGTGTTCATTTTACCTAGACATAAAGAAAAACAAAATAGTAAACAACTTAAAGTAGTAGATAATCTCATGTAGACCACTCATGCATGAAGTAAGACGTTAAAAAATCAAATCTCGTAAATGTTAGTTTGATAAGTAGAATCCTTCTTGATTTCGATGTAATATACTATGTAACTAGGTTTTTATAGTAAAATGTGCTTGTGGGATTGTTGATTGGAATGGAAAACTTAGAACATTTCGATACCTTTTAGGATAAAATGGTTTTTCAAGGAAAGAAAATGTATGTATATGTCAACTTGATTTTTGGAAATTAGGCTCAAATAATATTAGGATAAAGTAATTAAATATACATTGCTACGAGATCGCATATATAAATGGGCTTTTTGCGGTAAAATGTGATTATGAACTTATTAATTGGTATACCAAATTCCGATTTGTACATATCTTTTAGGATAAGAATAGCTCTTGAAAAATCTTGTGGACATGTAAACTTGAATTATGGTGATTACGCTTGAACTATTTTACGATAAATATCTAGATGCATATTCTTAGGATACTGGATACAGAATTGGCGAAAATATTGATTTTTAGAGGACATACAAAAAGAATACAATAACATTTTTGAAAGTATATATTCAAGTAATAATGCGCCAATTCTTACACAGCTCGCGAATGCGAAGGCCAAAGTCACTAGCCTCCGCGAAAGTGGGAGCCAGGCTCACGTGAACGTGATATACAAGTAAGGCTGCAACATATCTTTTACATCAATTGATCCACCAAGCTAGAAGAATCATCATAAGAGTGCTCGAGAATCATTCAAATCCCATGCATGCCTAAGAGATATTCTACCCCATAATATTTAGAATTTCGAACTCAATGGGGATGTTGAAATTTATAACCGAGGTTGTCCTGATGAAAAGTGAGTCTCACAGATGAACTCTGTTTTAAGCCATAAGAGATAACGTTGCTCAAAATGAGTCGTGAATCTAAAGTATTGGAATTAACGGTCCCCCTAGACCGTACATGACGTTTCAAAGCTAATAAAACAACAAAAATTACATTCCGAGGCCATTTAGCTAATGCTTTGTCTAGAGTCAACAATTCGAGTTTTGACAGCTCCAAAACTCAAAGATCTGCACAAAACCCAAATGAACGAAGAGGTGACCAAACTACCAGTCCCAGCAAGTCAAGATTTACATGGGGTCACGACAGAAAACCTCTCTATATGTTTAAATTACAGGAAATCAGAGAAAATGACTAGAGGGTTATTATGTAAATACGGAATACTTGCACTTTGACTTGGGTCTTGGGCTTGGCTGGGCCATTTAAATAAAAATTTGTATAAGTTGAAGTACGAAGTGTTGCATGCAGATGCAAAAATCCAACGCGTTACCACTCGGCTATACACCGTAGGCCTATTTTTGACAGTAGGAACGAGGTGAGGGGAAATCGGGGCTCGAAGAAAGCAAGGACGAGGGGAGACATTATGTCTTTCTTGAACTAGTACCGCATAAACCATGTCAAAGCAAAACCAATAAATATCGGAATGGATTTGCGCTTCTCCTAGAATAGTTTTTGATGCAAAATGAGCATAGAAATTAAGGGGTTCTTCCGTAGTAAATCAAATGATCTAGCCAACCATTCTTCGACCTTACTACTTTCTCAGCCTTCTTTCTTGTCTCACCATTTTAAAATTAAAATAAAAATAAAAGTAGATGTGTTTATCCCGTAATAGATCAATCCAAGAGCACGAACATGCTTTTGTTTATCCATCGGATCAACCATCCATCTTTAGGATCACATTAGTAGAGTACACGAAAATTCCCTTAAGTTATCCTTATTAATAGATTGTATATTCTTAGTTATACAGTATATTATCCTTGACATTGACTTTTGTATACAAATTCTTGCCTATTCTTAGTTATACAATAAGACACATAATTCTCCTATAAAGGTCACTTTGACTTGACAATCTATACTACATATTTTGTAGATTAAACTTCTGCAAAGAATCCATAAACTTATTTTAAGTGTTTTGCTACTTAGAGCCAAAAGTGAAAGAAAAGCAAATTAAAATAAGTGTGGAAATAATTTACAAAAGGATAAAAGATAATATGTGTAGACAATTAGTTAAATTGACAAATATATTTATAGGCAGGTAAAGGAATCATTGAAAAAAACAGAATTACATTGTTATGCTCATAGAAGTCTTTAAAAGGAGACAATATGTATATATTAATTAGATTTCAACAATGAAGTTGCAAATATTAACCCTCATTGCTTGTCGTCATATCAGTGGTCATCATTTTTGAGAAACGTTTTCACATCTTCCAGGCATGGTTTCAACACATCATTCTTCAATGCATCATTTGCACCCTCATTTCTGGCCTCAACAAAAGCTCCAGTAGCATCAATACGATGAACCAACCACATTTTCTTAACTATTAATCGCTTTATTTTTCCAAGTTGGCGATCAATTGGTGTGCAAGTATTACTTGATATTTTCAATTGATGATTGAAGAATCAACTTCTTCGATTCATCATCTTTGTCTAAATTTTTCTCTTCTCTCAAATATTGGTCCATTTCAGGGACACCAATGGACCTTCGAATTCCTCTGGTGTAATCCGCATCTGGAACAAATATTTGTTGCACCTCATCCACTAGCCCTGCATGCAACACAAATTTTATAACTTAATTAATTTGAATTAGTCTTTGAAAATCAAAAAGATTATTTACCAAATTATTAAAGAAAAATGTCAGCTCTATGTTTGATTATCTTTCAGCTGCATCAGCCATAGATGTATAAAAAAACAGAAAACTAACCTGCATTGACCATTTGATCAACCCTCGTGCGAACTCTACAGTGCAAGACCGACCAGGCTACATCAATCCTAATGAAGAAACGATCATACTTATATTTGAACTTTAATATAGGATCTTTTACAAGTTTTCAATGTAAGAATTTGACCCTCCAACAATGATAGGAACACATTCGGATCTCAAATTTCTATGTAGTGAATGGCTTGATAAATGAAATCCTCAGCTGTGAAGTCAGAATCTGGCTCGATTTCACCTTAGAAAATGTGAAAGGAAATAAAGTTCAATAAGCATTATATCAAAATAAATTAATCACTATAATGTCTAATCTATTTGAATATATTTATTAGTTTGATTACGTAATATGAATTATTTTTACGTTCAACGGTTTGACTTAATGACCTAAGTAGGTTTCGAACCTCGAGTTCTGAAGTTCAAATATTTTATTGAGAGAAATGTATCTGGCAATTTCTTCTACTATATTAAAATAGAAACACTATCCACTACTTACGCCAGTTTAAACAAGTAAACACCTCCCAACCCTTGATCCACGCACACACATTGTCGAATTACTTGAGATGCGCAAAAATAGGATCATCATAGATAAGATTGATAAAGAAAACAATAGTCATTTCCACTCATATGCGTAATTGAATTAAGTTTATTATGCATCATTTTTATTGAAATAAATAATTTTTAATAATAATGTGTGTGTTTTACTAGAGCCTGTAATCCCTACTATCAAATTATCTAGATAGCCATTTGACATCAACATAATTAGAAATAAATATATACCTAGCAAATAGTGTGGTACACCTTGCTTCTCAGTTTGTGTGATCTTGTTGGTAACATTGTCAAGTCCCTTATATACTTGCATTTTGTTGTAGTTGATGATTTCTCCTTGAAAATGGGTGGCAAGGTCAACGGAGAGACGAGTTTTTTCCGATCCCGTTGCTCCTATTACGAACAACACTTCCTTCTTGCTTACATTGTTATTGTTGATATGAGTGATCCTCTTACCTGGACATAAAAGAAAAAAAAAGAGTAAACAACTTAAAGAAGTAGATAATCTCATGAAGATCACTCATGCTTGGAGTAAGACATTAAGTAATCAAATCTCGTAAATGTTAGGTTAATAAGTAAAAACCTTCTTGATTTTGATATAATGTACTATGTAAGTGGTTACGAGAAAAGAAAATACACTAGGTTTTTATAGTAAAATGTGCTTGTAGAATTATTGATTGGAATACCAAATTTAGAACATTTTGATATCATTTAGGATAAGAATGGTTTTTGAAGGAAAATAATGTATGGATATGTCAACTTGATTTTGGAAATTAGGGTCAAATAATTTTAGGATAAAGTTGTTAAATGTACATTGCTACGAGATCACATACATAAGTAGGTGTTTGCAGTAAAAAGTGATTATGAACTTATTAATTGGTATACCAAATTCAGATTTATACATAACTTTTAGGATAAGAATAGCTCTTCATAAATGTTGCGGACATGTCAACTTGGGGATTAGGCTTGAACAATTTTAGGATAAAATTTCAAGATGCATATTCTTAGGATACTAGATACATAATTTACAGAAAATATTGATTTTAGAGGACATGCAAAAAGAACACAATAACGTTTCTTAAAGTATACATTCATGTGATAATGTGCCAACTCTTACACAACTCATGAATGTGAAAGCCAAAGTCACTAGTCTCCGCAATAGTGGGAGCGAGGCTTGCGTGAACGTGATAATCAAGTGAGGCTGCAACATACTTTTTCATCAGCTCATCCACAAAGATAGAAGAATCATCATATAGGTGCTCGAGAATCATCCGAAATCCGCACATTCCCACAAGTTATTCTACCCCATCGGATTTAGAATTTTTTACTGAATGGGGATGTTGAAATTTCCAACCGAGGTTGTCTCGATGAAAACTGAGTCTCACTGATAAACTCCGTTTTAAGCCATACGTGATAATACTGCTCGAAATGAGCCACGAATCTGCGGAATCGGAACGAATAGTCCCTAAGACTAAACATGGCCTTTCAAAGCTAACGGAACAACAACAATTACATTCTGAAGCCGTTTAGCTGATGCTTTGTCCAGAGTCGACCATTCGAGTTTCAAAAGAACTAAAACACAAAGACCTACCTAGTCCATGCAAGTCAAAAATTATGTGTGGTCGCGATAGAAAAGCTCTAAATGTTGAAATTACGGGAAAGCGGAAAAAATGACCTAGAGGGTCATTACATAAATATCGAAGACTTGGACTTGGACTTGGACTTGGATGGGCCCTTAACATAAAAATTTGTAAAGTTAATGTTTGAAGCATTGCACACCGGTGTGAAAAACCGACGCATTACCACTCTATTATACTCCATAGGCCTAATATGGATGGTAGGAACGAGGTGAGGCAGAATAGGGGCTCGAAGAACGCAAGGATGTTGGGAGATATGATGTCTTTAGGGAACCAGTATATCATGATCTGGACCTAGGTCCTAGATGTGACACAGTGAATGGGAACCCGAGAGTCCCCAAACAAGCTTCAAAGTATCCAAATTGACATCATCGGTTCAGAAGTAAATTCAAATAGTACACACGTAGTTCTAAGGGATGCAAAAGTAGGACTCACGCTATGGAGATATCGAAGGGTAAGGTATTTACATGGATTCACATAGCAAATAGTACATAAGAACTAAGGGGCGGGTAAGTATGACTCACTCTATAGGGCAATATGGGGCTTAGGATCTTCCATATTTCCATATCAAACATACATACATATAATAATTCCCATAATCATTCCATGATGGCCATATCCAATAGATAACCAAAATCATAAACTTCAAATACAACACATAGCATATAGAATCTACAAGAGTCTACAAGATGTCCAACAATGCCTCTAGTCATAAGATGGGACGGGGGACAAGACATGTCCCACGCTCTTCCTCAATTAAGAAAATTAACAAAAAACAACATAGGTAGAAGGAAGGTGGTTTGTCCTTGGAAGATAGGACTCACCACAATATCAATTCTCCGAATTTGAGCTACCCGTCAAGCGGTGGATTATCGTAACACACAGTCCCTACATGGTAAAATTATTTAAGCATAGAGTATGCGTTAGTACGTTTGAATATACTAAGTATGCAGGCATGCAATGCATATGACTTATCAACCTACATTTCAATGTTAAATGATAAGGGCACATAATATAGAAAGAATCATATATCCAAGGAAGAGTAGTATACAATATGCCATGAAATTCATGATGCATGAAATGCAATAATGCTTATATATAGTGGGATGGACTATAATCTAAAAATCAAACTCATGTGAGCTATTATATGAATTAGTCAGATAGAGACCTCCCATCGGTAGGAGAAGATTACTTGCCAAAGGTAATCTACATCACACCTTACGATCATGCTTTTCGGTGGATTGTCACCTTCCTTACGACCATGCTTTTTTGAAGGATTTTGAAGAATCATATCATATCATATCATAAACAAAATAAATGAATAAACATTCTTTACGACCCGGTCTTTTCGGTAATGGCTCACGTTCCTATGTTAGAACATAGTTCAAGGAAAGGGAGAGGGCCCTTGGGGATAGCCCTAATGCCTCCAATCCATAGGTGCTAAGTCAACAACATCCCACATGAATACTTATACATATATGTGCTTTCAAGAGATACAAATATTCATTACAAAACTGTTCAATGCACATTTAGGCTCAAATGCCAAATCATAAGTCATAATCATAATGCTCATGCTAGGAATAGCTCATGCACATATACAAGGTTGTGCAAGCACCAGAGATGCTCAAAGAGCCATAATCATAAGACATGTATGTGATCACATTCTTTTCATAACCAATGCCTTACAAAAATCATATCATAATCGTTTCATAAAACATAATTGGGTTTAACCTACTTTATAATTTCCATATAAAATAATGTTCATAAAAGCAAATGCATGATGTGAGAATAGAATGGGTAACATAGATTCAAATTAAAATCAGCCATAAAAATGAAATTGAGGAAATTCATAACTAAACCACATGTAAATCGTAATATAGATCACTCATACATAAATCAACTTTAAAAGGGACATGCATGTTCATAACTTCATAACTCAATATAAATCATCATAATAATGCTTAAAATAACTTGAAATCATGAATAATGTACATCCCATACATCAATTGAATTTAATAAAATCAAATAATGAAAACTCACATTTAAAGTAAACTAAAATTCATGAAATCAATTAAAAGGAATTTTGGGTCTTCTTGCTTGAATGGGACCAAAAATAAATCCCACATACCTTGATTAGGAAGATGAATTTGAGAATAATTTAGCTTGAAATTGAAACTCCAATGAATCCTAGCTTGAATCTTGAAGATGAGACTTGGAGAGAATTTTGAGGATCTAATTCTAGAAACTCAGTGTTAGTCTTGAATGAGGGTTTAGAATTAGCGTAGAAGAACTTTAGGAATATAAAGGGGGGGTTAAAAAGGTCTTAAAAGCCCTGGAGATGGGTCAAAATACCGAAAATACACAGTTGGCTTCACGGTTTGTGAAGCTCTTCACGGTCCGTGAAGGCCTCGCATCTAGCCCAGACAAATTCTACAAAAAAGGGCATAACTTCTTGCTCCAAATTCATAATGAGCTGAGACCAGATCCGTTGGAAAGATAATTCAAAGAGCTTTAATTTGATAGGTCTCCATCCACCCAATTCTTTTTGTTCTAAGAGATATGACCATTTAAAGTCGACCCTTCTATCGGTACTTGTGAAAAACTTAGCCAATAGAATTCCTTTGAACTTGACTTGATGTAAGAGATCTATGATGGCCTTAATCAACATAAATAAGCTTGAATTGAAGGATTGAAAGTGAACTTAGCTTGAGCGTGAAGATCCTATACTTAGAATTTTTCAACGAAATCACCTTCACGTGAGGTTACACGGGCCGTGACACTGCCCGTACCCCTCTCCTCAGAAAAATTCCAAGATCGTGTTACGAGATGGTGATTCTATACTTAGAAAAAACTCACTCCAAAAGCTTTACAGATGGCCACACGAGTCGTGAAACCCCACACAGGCTGTTAACTTAGTTGTGTAAGCATACTTGGTCCCAAAACTGTGGGATTCCAAGCCAAGGCTACCACATGGCCCACCACACGGTCCGTGAAGTGTCCAACGGACCGTGAGGGGTCCAAGTGTGGTGTGCCTTAGTTTAAACACCGCATTTAAGGGCCAAACATACTCCAAATGCCAAGGGCCACTCCATGGAGGATCCACACAGGCCGTGTGACCTCACACGGACCGTGAGGGCTCCCATGAAGCGTCACCTTTGTCCAAAACTTTTCCCAAACCAAATTTCCATGCTCCATTGAGGTCGTGCAAAATTTAGGGTCATTACACAATACCGCATAAACAATGTCTAAGCAAGACCAATCAATATCAGAGCGGAATCCAGCTCCTCCTAGAATAATTTCCGGTGCAAAATGATCGTAGAAATTAAGGGGTTCTTCCGTAGTAAATCAAATGATCTATCAAATAGATCTTCTACCTAACTACTTTCTCAGCCTTCTCTCTTGTCTCACTATTTTTAATTTAAATAAAAGTAGATTTGTGTATCCTGTAATGGATCGACTCCAATAGCACGGATATGCTTTTGTTTACCCATCGGATCAACCATCCATATTCAGGATTACATTAGTAAAGTACACATATATTCCCTTAAGTTATCCTTATTAATAGATTGCATATTCTTAATTATACAATAAATTATCCTTGACACTGACGTTTGTGTACATATTTTTGCCTATTCTTAATTATACAAGACACATAATTCTCCTAAAAAGGGCAAATTAACTTGAAAATCTATACTACATATTTTGTAGCTTAAGCTTCTGGAAAGAATCCAGAAACTTATTCTATGTCTTTAGGAACATCGAGTAAAAAGAGAAGGTAAACAAACTAAAAGAAGGGTGGTAACAATTTACAGAAGGATAAAAGATAATATGTGTAGACAATTAGTTAAATTGAAAAATATGTTTATAGGCTGGTAAAGGAAACATTGAAAAAAAGTGAATTACATGGTTATGCCCATAGATATCTTGAAAAGGAGACAGTTATACATATCAATTAGATTTCAACAATGAAGTTGCAAATATTAACCCTCATTGCTTCTCATCATATCAGCGGTCATCATTTTTGAGAAACTTTTAACAGCTTGTAGGCATTGTTTCAACACATTATTTTTCCACGCATAGTCGACACCCTCTTTTCTGGCCTCATCCAAAACTTTAGTAGCACTCGATATGATGCACCAACCACATTTTCTCTAATATTAATTGCTTTATTTTGTCAAGTTGGTGATTAATTAGTGAGCAAGTATTACTCTTGATATCTTCAATTGATGATTGAAGAATCAACTTCTTCGATTCATCATCCTTGTCTAAACTTTTTTCTTCTCTCAAATATTGGTCCATTTCAGGGACACCATTGGACCTTCGAATTCCTCTGGTGTAATCAGCATCTGGAATAAATATTTGTCACACCTCATGCACTAGCCCTGTATGCAACAAAATTTTAATAACTTGATTTATTTTAATTATCCTTTGTAAATAAAAAAGATTATTTATGAAATTGTAAAAGAAAAATATCAGCTATATGTATCATAAGCCTTGATGGATGTATAAAAGAAATAGAAAACTGGCCTACATTCACCATTTGATCAACCTTCGTGCGAACTCTATGGCCCACGACCAACCCGGCTACATCAATCCAAATAAAGAAACTATGATACTTATATTTGAACTTGAAGATAAGATTTTTCACAAGTTTTTCAATGTATGAATTCGACCCTCCAACAATTATAGGAACACATTTGGATCTCAAAACGTTTTCTATGTAGTGAATGGCTTGATAACAGAAATCCTCGGTTGTGAAGTAAGAATCCGGCTAGATTTAAACTTAGAAAATGTGAAAGGAAATAATGTTCAATAAGTATTATATCAAAATAAATTAATCACTATAATGTATCTATCTGAACATATTTATTAGTATGATTATTGTCATGCCTCGGGAGGGACCCCAGGACATGTTCGACACCTAGAGACTATTGCTAGTCCCCAAGGGAACCACTTGGCCTCATCAATTCCATTCAATCCAACAACTCTACAGATCAGCAGAAGTAAATGAAAGTAAATGGGCTCATCTCATATAATGTCTCAAATAATATATGTAATAATAGAAGGCTAGTAGAAAGAACTAGTTCACAATCTTAACATCTGCATTCGACTATCATCTATGAAGCCTCTATCACTAATCAAGAGGTGCCAACGAAAGACCCATGGCTACAAAAATAAAAATATAAGATTACTCTAGTCTAACTCAAAAGCATGATAAAATAACTAATAGTGGGTCCTCTAGAGTAGGGGAGGCTCACTAATAAGACGAGCGTTCTGGATCTTTAATGATGCGCCTATTAATGATCCCTAATCCCTGTATCTGCATCATAAAATTATGCAGTGACGAGTGGCATCAGTATGTGGAATATACGGTATGTAAATTAGCTAAATGACACAGAAACCGGTAGAATAATATGAGACAATAATCTACTAATAACAATCATCAAATCAAATCAAATCAAACGTCAATGGTCTATCTATGCAAGAATCAAGAGTAGTCAAGTGACCCATCAATCAATTAAAATCATCAATCAAATCAACTCAACTCAACTCAATGGAACTCATCTCATCTTATCTCGACTCAGAGTACTCAAGGTAGGAACTTTTTGCGAGTTTCTCTTATCCGACAACAATCACTTATGAGCCAGTGAATCTACAACAGTCAAGTTGATATTTCCATAGGTGTTACAAACTTTCCAGGTAGGGAACGAATCGAATCCACTAAGGGAAACAACAATCAACTACGTCTTCTATTGCTTTCAGGGACTTCTAATCAAGAGGGAACCACAATATACTGTGGTGGTTCTAATCCTCACCTACGTTTGACGAGTAAAAGTCGGACTAACTCTTACTCTTTTGGTGCTCGATACTCCTCCTATGACCAAATGCTCATAAGACAATCAATCCAATCAAATCATAGGGATTTTTTAACCCTATCGTCAATCAATCTCATAGGGGCTTTAACCTTGTCATCAATCAATCTCATAGGGGCTTTAGCCCTTTTATCAATCAATCAATCTCATAGGGGATTTAACCCTCTCATGAATCAATCTCATAGAGGCTTTAACCCTCCCATCAAGGAATATTTCAATCAATGATTCAAGATTTAGAACTATCGTAAGGGAACAATCGAATAGACAAATCAGTGGAATTCATTTATCGAGACTCACAGGACTATCAAGTTCTATTAACTCATGATCATTCACTCATCACCATTATAATCACATCACAATCGATATTCTTACATCAAGGCTTTAGACCCAATCCTTAGGTTCAATCATATATGCTTTCAAAATAGTCATGTAGCTCATGGAAATATTCAATTCAAGAAAATAAGTTTATGATGATCGTCAACATAGAAAAATACATGAATTTAATCAGATTTTCAACAAAAACCATCATGAATTATGAATATAAACTCGATAGAATTTCAACTCATCTATGACCATCTATGGGGCACATGTGGGGAAAATCTCATGCTTCTAGTTTAGTCTTACATATTTGGGATGAAGCTATTAACAATCACCTTCAAGAATCCCTCTTAAATTCCTCAATCTCAAGCTCTTGTCCTCTTTCCTCAAACCCTAGTCTTTTCCAGTTGTTAGAAAATGACTTAGTATTGGGTCTCAGACCCTTTTAGTTTCAAAATGACCAAATTAGATCATGTATAGAGTTTAGGAGGGGTTGGGAATTGACTGGAATGCCCCTTACAAAATTTAATAATTTTCAACTTCGGAACAACTCAGTCCACGACGCGGACTTTTCACGCACAGTGCATTTTCTTCAAAAGGTTCCTAAACGAGTTTTCCTAATCTCGTCAAAAGAGTTTGAAAAAACATAAGTGCCTCTCCGGTATAGGTGCGCGATGCACCTCTATCATGCACCGATACAATTTTTGGTTTTTGAGTCGAAAAATTATCTTTTGACCCAGTCGCTCTAAAAATTGACCGAGACCATTTTTCCACTCAATATTTTATGTTGATCATGAATCCGACCTCGGATTTGTAATATGAGCATTGGAATATGCGCTATGCACATACCCTTCCTCTAGTGGTATTTTAGTAATTTTACCGGGCGTTACATCATCTCCCACTTGGGATCATTCATCCTCGAATGATGAGTATATGTGTGTATCAAGGCACGAATAGAATCAAGAATCATTTCAACATTCAACTCAACCAATCAAACTCTTGACTTCTCATAAATCTCGATAAATTCTATTGGGACTTCGGAATAGACAATCAACTCAAGAATAGATCAATCAATTTAGTCAAGGGTAAGAAATGTACCTTCGACATTCCCATCATTTGGCATGAATAGTTGTGGATATTTGGCCTTCATCTCTTCTTCAGCTTCCTATGTGGCTTTCTCAGCGAATCAATTTCTCCATTGGACTTTGACTGAGGCTATCTCTTTGTTTATCAACTTACGAATCTGACGATCAAAGATTTGGACAGGAACCTCTTTGTAGGATAAGCTATACTTCACTTCCATACTCTCAACAGGGATCACCAAGGTAGGATGTCCCAAGCACTTTTTCATCATCGACACATGGAACACTGGATGAATTCCATCTAACTCGGAAGGCAACTCTAACTTATAAGCAACCTTCCCAATAGTCTTCACAATCTGATATGGTCCCACATAGAGTAGACTCAACTTTCCCTTCTTCCCAAATCTTATGACACCCTTCATAGGTGACATTTTCAAGTACACTCAATCATTCACCTCGAACTCTAAGTCTCTTCTCCTCATGTCAATATAAGATTTTTGGGTACTTTAGGCAGTCTTCAATCTCTCTCTAATGACCTTAACCTTCTCCATTGATTGGTGGACAAGATCAGGCCCAATCAATTATGTTTCTCCAACCTTAAACCACCGAATTGTGATCTACATCTCCTTTCATATAGGGCTTCATAGGGAGCCATTTGAATGATCGCATGATAACTATTGTTATATGCAAACTCAATCAATGGTAAGTGATCATCCCAATTTCCCTTGAAATCAAGAACACAGGCTCTCCAGATATCCTCTAATATTTGGATAGTGCGCTCTGCCTGACCATATATCTGAGGATGAAATGATGTACTCAGGTTCATTTTAATACCTAATCCTTTCTGTAATGATCTCCAAAATTAGGATGTGAATTGAGCTCCTCTGTACGAGATGATGGACAAGGGAATCCCTTGTAACCTTACAATATCCTAGATGTATAACTTAGTGTACTCATCCTGTCTACAATCACTCATATCGAATCATATTGCCTTCGAGACCTCGGTAGACTAGAAATAATGTCCATATTGATCATATCCTACTTCCATTAAGGAATCTCAAAGATCTGAGCCAATCCACATGACCTTTGATGCTCAACTTTCACTTGCTGACAATTCAGGCACTTTGAAATAAACTCAACAATATCCCTTTTCATTCCACTCCACCAATAGACTCCTCTCGAGTTGTGGTACATCTTGGTAGAGCCAGAATGAATGGAATATCTAGTGTTATAGGCTTCAACCAAGATTTTGTTTTGGATGTCGTCAACGTCCAGAGCACACAATCTACTCTGGTATCTCAACACTCTATCTCCACCTTTAGAGAAAACCATCACTTTCGGTTTGTGGACGGCCTCCTTCAATTGTAGTATGAAAAAATCTTGGTCTTGTTTTTCCTTCACCTCTGCCACTAAGGATGAAGCAGACCCATTCTAAACATTAAATCCTCCCTTATTATTCTCTTCAAGTTGAAATCCCAATAGAGCCAATCGATGCACTTCTTTGGCTAACTCTTTCTTTCCTTCCTCAACATGGGCTGTGTTACCCATTGGCAACCTTCTATGAGCATTAGTAACAATGTTAGCTTTACCAGGGTGGTAAAGAATTGCTCATGTCATAATCCTTGAGAAACTCCAACCATCTCCTTTGTCGTAGGTCGAGCTCTTTCTGACTGAAGACATATTGCAAGCTCTTGTGGTCAGTGAACACATCCACATGCACTCCATATAGCAGTGGCGCCAGATTTTAAGCGCAAGCACCACTGCTGCCAACTCAAGGTCATGGGTTTGATAGTTCCTCTCATGAACCTTGAGTTGCCTAGAAGCTAGGCTATCACTTCCCCCTCTGCATCAGCATATATCCTAATCCAATTCTTGAAGCACCACAATAGATCACAAAGTACTCTGTCCTATCGGGCAAGGTTAGAACCGGTGCAGTAGTCAATCCTATCTTTAACTCTTGAAAACTCTTCTCACATTCGTCAGACCACTGAAACTTGACCCTTTTCTGAGTCAATTTAGTCATAGTGCGGATAAAGAAGAAAATCCATTGACAAATTTGCGGTATTAGCCTGCCAACCCCAAGAAACTTCTTATGTCAGTTGAAGTGGTCGATCTGGGCAAGTTCTTAACCGCTTCAATCTTTCTTTTGGGCATCCACTCAAATACCATCACTAGAAACCACATGGCCTAGGAAAGCCACTGACTTAAGCAAAAATTCACACTTCGAGAATTTCATATACAACTCATAGTCCTTAAGTGTCTGGAGGACAACTCTAAGGTTATTGGCATGCAACTCCTCATCTCTTGAATATACCAAGATGTCATCAATGAACACAATCACAAACATATCAAGATATTCCCTAAATACTCTATTCATCAAGTCCATGAAGGTTGCAGATGTATTCGTCAACCCATAGGACATGACCAAGAACTCAAAATGGTCATATCTGGTCTTAAAGGCTGTCTTCGGAATATCACATTCTCTCACTTTCAAGTGATGGTAACTAGATCTGAGGTGTATCTTTGTGAGAAACAAGAGGCATCCTGAAGTTGGTCAAATAGATCATCTATCTATGGAAGAGCATACTTATTCTTTATGGTGACCTTATTCAGTTGCCTGTAATCAATACACATTCTGAGAGATCCATCTTTCTTTCGCACGAATAGGATAGGGGCGCTCCAAGTTGAAACACTCGGCCTAATAAAGCCCTTCTCTAGCAATGCTTTCAACTATTCTTTCAACACTTTCAACTCAGTGAGGGACATCCTATAAGGTGGAAATGAGATAGGCTGGGTATCTGGAAGAACATCAATCCCAAAGTCAATCTCCCTAACAGGAGGGACTCCAGGCAGATCATCAGGAAACACTTCAAGAAACTCATTCACAATCGGGACTAACTCAAGAGTAAGAGACTCAACATCATCAGATTTAACTCGCACGAGGTAATAGATACAACCTTTAGAAATTATCAATTTGGCCCTAAGGTATGAGATAAACTTTCCCTGGTATGCAATAGAATCATCCTTTCATAAACTTTTCCCCAGGTGCAACAGAATCACCCTTCCACTCAAGAACGGTTTATTCAGAAATTGGAAGTTAACGGTTTGGGATCTAAAATCAACGAGGAATAACAAGCGTAAAGCCAATCAATGCCAAGGATCACATCAAAGTTAATCATCTCTAACTCAACCAAATCAACAAGAGTGTCGCTATGATTGATGGACACTACACAAGCTCTATAGATTCTCTCAGCTCAAATTCTTACCCACTGGAGTAGAAATATCAAAGGGTTTAAGAAGACTCTTAGGGTTTTATCAAGTCTACTGACCTCATAAGGAGTTACAAAGGACAATGTGGCACAAGGATCCATCAAATCATAAAAATCAAAAGTAAAGACTTGAATCATACCTGTCACAACATATGGGGAGTTCTCTAGATCTTGGCGTTTACCTATGTATACAAACGATTTGGAGCTCCACTTGCGCCTGACGTAGTAGCCCTCTAGTTTCCTCTAACTGGTGGGCCTGGTGTAGAAGATTGAGCGTGGTCAGCCCACTTTGGACAGTCCTTTTGGTAGTGACCCGCTTGGACACATTTTTAGCATACATCATTCTCGTCACGACATCTTGCCAAGTGCATTTTGCCACACTTACCACATAGTGGTTTTCCTTGTAAACCATGAGCCACACTAGCTTGTGATTGACATCCATGGGATCCAACATTCTGAGTGCTTTGATCATACCTCCCTTTAGGAATAAATGCACTAGCAAATGATGGTGCTAGGAACTGGTTACCATTACTTTTCCTTCAAACCTCATGGCTGGATGTCTTTACTCTCTTACGTTTGAACTCTTCCTTATTTTGTTATCTTTCCTCATCGTCCTACTACACGAACATCATCAATCTACGAATATTCATATTACTCACAAGCATTGCTCCCCTCTCATCTCTCTTGGGTCTTCCATTCAACCAATCAATATACATCCCTATTCTTCTCCTCATGATAGCAACCATGTCTGGAGCATAATGAGATAGTTGTGTGAACTTCAACCCATATTCATGCTTACTCATAGAGCCCTACTTCAGATTCAAGGACTCTCTTACCTTAGCCTCTCATCGTTCTCTTAGAAAGAAATATCCGAAGAAGGCTTCCTCAAAAACTGCCCAAGTCAACAATAGGGCATCCTCTCCTCTACCTTTCTTCCGTTGGTCAAACCATAGTCTAGCTACACCCTTGAGTTAGTAAGCAGCCGGTTCAACTCTGTCCACATCAGCCACATGCATCACTTGGGACACCTTCTGAATCTCCTTCACATAGTTCTCATGATCCTCAATGGATGCAGACCATGTAAACCCAGGCGGATTCATCCTAAAAAATTCCCGGACTCTAGAGGTGTCATAGGAATCTTGTCTACCCGCTCTTGGTCTCGCAACAAGTGTTCTGATAGCTTGGGCTAGAGTTTGAATAGCCTGGCGTAGCTCAGCATTGGAGACCTCATCTTACGGCGGCTGCTCAACAGAGAAAGCTTGGCCCGCAGACTCTTCGTGTCCTTGAGGCTCAAGTGGGTTAACGTTTTACCTAGCGGGACATCCCCTACCTCGAATAGCTCTTCTAGGAGGCATGATCAAAACTTTGCAACACGTAGCGCATGAACTAGATAAGAGCTTTTCATAGAGAATAACTCTATCGCAAGATTTAGAACATGAAAGAAGTGAAACAATTTCTAAATGTCTTGTAGCCTACGAATTATGGATGTGGAGCTCCTCACACAAAAAATAAGGACTCTACTAGATACGGCTTCATAGAATCACTAAGACACTTGAACTCTGTGCTCTGATACAAAGTTTGTCATGCCCCGGGAGGGCACCAAAGACGTGGCCGACACCTAGAGACTATTGTTATTCCCCAAGTGAACTACTTGGATGCATCACATCTATTCAATCCAACATCTCTACAGATCAGCGGTGGTAAATGAAAGTAAATAGGCTCATCTCATCTAATGTCTCAAATAATATATATAATAATAAAAGGCTTGTAGAAAGAACTAACTCACAATCTTAACATCAACATTCGACTATCATCTATGAAGACTGTATCACTAATAAAGTGCTACCAATTACAGACCCATGGCTACCGAAATAAAAATATAAGACTAGTCTAGTCTAACTCTAAAGCAGGATGAAATAACTAATTCTGGATTCTCCAGAGTAGGGGAGGCTCACCAATAAGTTGAACGTCCTGGATCTTCAATGATGTGTGTGTTGATGATCCCTAATTTCTTTTTCTGAATCATAAAATGATGCAGCGCCAAGTGGCATCAGTACGTGGAACATATAGTATGTAAAATAGCTAAATGAAACAAAAATCAATAGAATTATTAGAAGCAATCATTGACTCAAAAGAATCATCAAATCAAATGTCAAATGTCTATCTATGCAAGAATCAAGAGTAGACAAGTGACCCATCAACCAATCAACCTCATCAATCAACTCAACTCAACTCAACTCAATAGAACTCATCTCATCTCGACTTAGAGTCTTCAAGGTAGGAACTTTTTGGGAGTTTCTCTTATCCGACAACAATCACTTATGAGCCAGCGAATGTACAACAGTCAAGCTAATAATACCATTGTCGTTCCAAACATGCCAGGTTGGGAACAAATCGAATCCAATAAGGGAAACAACAATCAACTAAGTCCTCTATTACTTTCAGGGACTTCTAATCAAGAGAGGACCACAATATAGTGTGATGGTTCTAATCCTCACCTACGATTGGCAACATAGTTTGACAAATGAAAGTTGGCTAACTCTTACTCTTTCGGTGCTCGATACTCCTCCCATGACTCAATGCTCATAAAACAATCAATCCAATCAAACCAATCAAATTGTAGGGACTTATAACGGTATCATCAATCAATCTCATAGGGGTTTTAACCCTTTCAACAATCAATCTCATAGGGGCTTTAACCTTTTCTTAATCAATATCATAGGGGATTTAACCCTTTCATTAATCAATCTCATAGGGGATTTAACCCTTTCGTCAATAAATCTTATAGGGTCTTTAACCCACCCATCAAGGAACATTTCAATCAACAACTCAAGATTCAGAACAATAGTAAAGGAACAATCAAATAGACAAATCAATTAAGTTCATTTATCGACACTCATAGGACTATCAAGTTCCATCAAGTCATTATCATTCACTCGTAACCATCACAATCAACATTCTCACATCAAGTCTCTAGACTCAATCCCTGGGTTCAATCATGCATGCTTCAAAAAAGCCATGTGGGGTTATGCAATTTAACATGGAAATATTCAGTTCAAAAAATAAGTTTATGATGATCAACAACATAGAAAAATACATTAATTTAACAAGATCTTCAACAAAAACTTTCATAAATTATGCATGTAAACTTGATAGACTTTCAACTCATCTATGACCATCTATGGGGCCCATGAGAGGACAATCTCATGCTTCTAGTTTAGCCTAATATACCTGATATGAAGCTATCAATAATCACCTTCAAGGATCCCTCTTGAATTCCTGAATATCAAGCTCTTCTCCTCTTTCCTCTAGCGCTAGTCTTTTCCAATTGTTAGAAAAGGACTTAGAATGGATTTTCGAACGATTCTATCGGATCTCTTAATATTGTCCCGAGAGAAAATTTGACAAAGTGTCAATCCATAAGGGGCCAACACGGCCAGTGTGAAGCAACACAGACCGTTTGGACTCCAGTAGAGAGGTACGTGGCCATAAATTTCATTATGGGGACTCGATAGAGAATTTCAGGCAAAGTTAGTGCACATGGCCACCCCACATGGTCCGTGTGGTGTGTCACGGGCCGTGTGGCCCATCGTATAGCTCAGAACGTGAAATGTTTTTAAGTATGAAATTACCGTCTAGAGTCACACGGGCCGTGTTGCCGTCCGTATGGCACCCCTTTGCTTCTAAAAATTCTAAGTATTGAGCATTGCAAAACTTTGTTAAAGTGTCACCTCACGGGCACTGTTCATGGACTGTGAAGTGTCTCACAGACCGTGTAGGTGCCAATAAAGTCGTGACGATCTGTTTTCCATCTATTTCATTAATGGCTTTTACATAATTATGAATTATTTTAATTGTGTTTTATGATCTTTTTGCCTATCCTCGACCCCTTAAATAAGTTGATACCCTTCCATTCTAATTCATTCTCATTTAAAACACTCTCACCCTAAAATCATTCCTAAAGATCCTCCCTAAGCTCTTCTCTCAAGACTCAAGCTAGGGATTCAAGCTATGAAGTTATGAATATGCATGTCCCTTTTAAAGCTTGATTTATGCATGAGTGATTTATATTATGATTTAAATGTGGATTTAATTATGGATTTACTTCAATTTCAAATTATAATATTGATTTTAGCTTGAATCTATATTACCCATGTTATTCTCACATGATGCATTGCATTTGCATTCATGAACACTGGTCTTTATGGAAATTATGAAGTGGATTAAGCCCAATTATATGTTATAAAATGATTTTGATAAGATTATGTTTATGAAAAGAATGTGATCACTTATATGTCAATGATTATGGTTTATCTATGAACGTTTTGGGTGCTTGTACCATTCTGTATTTGCAATCGACCTAATCCTATGAATGAATATCATAATTACGAGCTATGATTTGGCTGCATTGATCAGATATGAAATGACTATCGCCTTTTTGAAATTACATATATACATATATATAAAATATGTATTCTCGTGGAATGTTAACTTAGCACCGATGGATTGGGGGCGTCAGGGCTATCCACAAGGGTCCTCTCTCTTTCCTCGAACTATATGCCCAGGGCTATCCACAAGGGTCCTCTCTCTTTCCTCGAACTATGTGCCTAGAATATGTTATGAGAAACCTATCTGGAATGGGAGATTTTCCCGTAAGAAAGGTTCCTTCATACAAAATGGGAGTGGTCCCTATAAGGTGGAGTATTACATTATGATATGAAAATCCTTTCCGAAATAGGAGATGTTCCCATAATGGGGTTGCTTCATACGAAATGGGAGTGGTTCCTGTAAGGTGAAGTATGGTTTACCTTTGGTAAGTAGACCACGTCTGCACCGGTGAGCGAATTTTATTGGTATTCCAAGTATTAGCCACTTAGTCTTACTTATGTCGATTTAGGTCTCATCCCCGCTAAGTATGAATATCATTGCATTTCATGCATCATGAATTTCACAGCTTGTTGTATAGTACTCTTGCTTGGATATATTATTCTTTCTATATTATGTGCCCTTGTCATCTAACATTGAAGTGCAGGTTGATAAATCATATGCATTGCATGCCCGCATACTTAGTACATTTAAAAGTACTAATGCAATGCATACACAATGCCTACGTGATTTTACCATATAGGGGCCAAGCCCTACGACTATCCACCTCTTGATGAGTAGCTCAACTCCGAAAGTCGAACTTGTGGTGAGCCCCATCCTCCAAGGACAAGCCACCTTACTTTTACCCGTGTTAACCTATGTTTACTTTCTTATTTTAGGGTGAGTCTGGGATATGTCTTTGCCCCCGTTC
The DNA here is from genome assembly GCA_029948455.1 of Solanum rostratum. Classification (NCBI taxonomy): domain Eukaryota; kingdom Viridiplantae; phylum Streptophyta; class Magnoliopsida; order Solanales; family Solanaceae; genus Solanum; species Solanum rostratum. Next base: position 54,830,726 of record CM057053.1, read on the forward strand.
CATCTTATGACTAGAGGCATCACTGGAAATCTTGTAGACTCTCTTATAGACTTTATATATGTTATGTGTTGTATTTGGAGCTTATGTTTTCGGTATCTATTGGAAATGACCATTATAAATTGGTTATGGAATTGTGATATGTATGCATGGTTTTATGGAAATGTAGAATGTCCTAAGCCCCGTTTCCGCCCATAGAGTGAGTCCTACTTACCCACCCGCTAGTTCTTGTATGCTATGTCCTATGTGAAACCATGTACATCGCTTTCCCCTCGATGTCCCTATAGCGTGAGTCCTACTTTCCTATCCCTTATTATTATGTGTTTATTATTTGAATGTTTTTTGGAACCGATGATGTCGATTTGGATACTTTGAGGCTTGTCTAGGAACACTTGGGTTCCTATTCGCCGTGTCACTTCAAGGCCCTAGTCTTGGGTCGTGACAAAAGATGGTATGAGAGCACTAGGTTTAAAAATGGTCGTTGGGGCCCAATATGTCGCGTCAAATAGAGTCATATTCATGGGTTTGAAGTGCAACATGCCTATGAGTGGGAGGCTATGAAGGCGTTCTAGGAATTTCCTCACTTATTCATTCCTTACGTCGTGCTATGGCTCGTATATTTGGTTCCCTCATCTTGATGATGTCCTTGCTCAAATTCAGAAGATGCCTTGAGGAATACCAACCCACCAAGGCTGGCTCCAGCTGATGAGGATCAGATACCTCAAGGGCCTATAGATGAACCCACATCAAACGATGTGGCTGCTTATCAACTGAAAGATGTGGCTCAGTATGATACACCCAATAGTCTATTGAGAGGGTTTGCAGTGGTGATGTCAATTGGGATGAGTTCAAATTTGTGGTCTTGGATTTCTTCTTTCCCTTGATCTTAAGAAGGCCAAGATGACTGAATTTATCAACCTCAAGCAAGGAGGTATGAGTGTGAGGGACTATGCCCTCAAATTCATAAAACATTCCAAGTATGCTCCATCACTTGTGCCCGACCCTCGTGCAAGGATGCACAAGTTCTTTTCTGGTATCTCTGATTTGCTTATTAAGGAATACCTAACTGTCATGCTCGTACAGGATATGGATATGTTGAACAGATCGACGAGGAGAAACTCAAGGAAAGGAGGGCACACGATCATAATAGGGCTCATTTTGATGGTGGATTTTCCAGTTCTCGGAGTGGTGACTTTGGTCGCTTCCAGCAGGGCCAAGGTTCTAGTGTTCGGGTTGCTAATGTTTCAGTACCTCCTCCAAGTGCACTAGTTTTTGGTGGACATGGGTATCCTTCGTTTGGAAAGTGTTAGAAGCCCCACATGGTTACTTGTTGGAGGGGTTTGGGTGTTTGCTATAGGTATGGTGGTAAAAACCACAAGGTTGCTGATTGTCCTAAGAATGCTCATAGTGCCCAAGGTCAGGTGGCTCAAATGGTTACCAGTACATTTCCTTCAAACCTCATGGCTGGATGTCTTTGCTCTCTTACGTATGAACTCATCCTTATCCGATTATCTCTCCTAATCGGCTTGTTGTACGAACATCATCAATCTCCCAATATCCATATCACTCACAAGCATTGCTCCCCTCCCATCTCTCTTGGGTCGTCTATTCAACCCATCAAAATACATCCCCATTCTTGCCCTCATGTTAACAACCATGTCTAGAGCATAATGCGATAGTTGTCTGAACTTCAACCCATACTCTTGCATAGTCATAGAACCCTGTTTTAGATTCAAGAACTCTCTTACTTTATCCTCTCTTCGTTCTCTTTGAAAGAAGTGTCCCAAGAAGACTTCCTTGAAAACTACCTAACTCAATAATGGGGCATCCTCTCCTCTAACTTTCTTTCGTTGGTCGAACCTTAATCTGGCCACACCCTTGAGTTAGTAAGAAGCCAGTTCAACTCTATCCACATCAGCCACATGCATCACTTGGAACACCTTCTGAAGCTCCTCCACATAGTTCTTAAGATCCTCAGTGGATGCAGACCCTATGAACTCAGGTGGATTCATCCTCAAAAATTCCCAGTCTCTAGAGGTGTCACGGGGATCTTATCTACCCGCTCCTGGTCTCACAGCAGGTGTTGTGACAGCCTGGGCCAGGGTTTGAATAGCCTGGCATAGTTCAACATTTGACCTCATCTTGCAAGGGCTACTCAACAGGGAAAGCTTGGCCTTCAGGATCCTCGTGTCCTTGAGGCTCAGGTGGGTTAACATTTTACTTAGCGAGACATCCCCTACCTCGGATAGCTCTTCTGAAGACATGATCACTACTCTGCAATGCGTAGAGCAAGAACTGGAGAAGAACTTTTCATAGAGAATAACTCTATCACAAGATTTAGAATATAAAAGAAGTGAAACAATTCCTAAATTTCCTCTGGCCTTAAAATTATGGATGTGGAGCTCTTCACACCAATAATAAGGACTCTACTAGACACGGCTTCATAGACTCCCTAAGACACTTGAAATCTGTGTTTTGATACCAAGTTTGTCATGCCCCGATAGGATACCCAAGACGTGGCCGGCACCTAGAGACTATTGCTGGTCCCCAAGAGAACCACTTGGTTTTATCACATCCATTCAATCCAACAACTCCACGGATCAGCGGAAGTAAATGAAAATATATGTGCTCACTTAATCTAATGTCTCAAATAATATATATAATAATAGAAGGATAGTTGAAAGACCTAGCTCACAATCTTAACATCAACGTACGATTATCATCTATGAATCCTCTATCACTAATAAAGTGGTGCCAATTATAGACCCATGGCTACCGAAATAAAAATATAAGACTAGTCTAGTCTAACTCTAGAGCATGATGAAGTAACTAATAGTGGATCCTCCTGAGTATGGGAGGCTCACCAATAAGCTGAACGTCCTGGATCTTCAATGATGCGCGTGTTGAGGATCCCTAATCCCTTTATATGCATCATAAAATGATGCAGCGCCGAGTGGCATCAATACGTAGAATGTATGGTAAGTAAAAGAGCTGAATGAAATAGAAATCAATAGAATTATTTGAAGGAATCATCGACTCAGAATAATCATCAAATCAAATCAATCAAACGTCACATGTCTATCTATGCAAGAATCAAGATTAGACAAGTGACCCATCATCCAATCAACCTCATCAGTCAAATCAGCTCAACTCAAATATAACTCATCTCATCTCATCTCAACTTAGAGTCCTCAAGGTAGGAATATTTTGGAAGTTTCTCTTATCTGACAAAATCACTTATTAGCCAGAAAATGTACAAAAGTCAAGCTAATATTGCCATAGCCGTTCCAAACATGCTAGGTAGGGATCGAATCGAATCCACTAAGGGAAATGACAATCAACTAAGTCCTTTATTGCTTTCAGGGACTTCTGATCAAGAGGGAACCACAATATAGTGTGATGGTTCTAATCCACACCTACGTTTGGCAGCGTAGTTTGACGAATGAAAGTCAGAGTAAATCTTACTCCTTTGGTGTTGATATTCCTCCCATGACTCAATGCTTATAAGACAATCAATCCAATAAAATCAATCAAATCATAGGGACTTTTAACCTTATCATTAATCGATCTCATAGGGGCTTTAACCCTTTCATTACTCAATCTCATAGAGGCTTTAACCCTTTCACCAATCAATCTCATAGGAGATTTAACCCTTTCATCAATCAATCTCATAGGGGCTTTAACCCTTCCATCAATAAATCTTATAGGGCTTTACCCCTCCCATCAAGGAACATTTCAATCAACAACTCAAGATTTAAAACAATCGTAAAGGAACAATCGAATAAACAAATCAGTTAAGTTATTTAATGGACACTCATAGGAATATCAAGTTCTATCAACTCATTATCATTCACTCATGACCATCACAATCACATCACAATCGTCATTCTCACATCAAGGCTCTAGACTCAATCCCTAGGTTCAATCATGTATGCGTTCAAAAAAGTCATGTGAGGTTATGCAATTTCTCATGGAAATATTCACTTCAAGAAACAAGTTTATGATGATCATCAACATAAAAAAATACATGAATTTAATAAGATTATCAACCAAACCCATCATGAATTATGCATGTAAACTTGATAGGCTTTCAACTCATCTATGACCAATATGGAGCACATGAGAGGATAATATCATGCTTCTAGTTTAGCCTTACATACCTGGGATGAAGCTATCAATAATCACCTTCAAGAATCCCTCTCAAATTGCTCAATCTCAAGCTCTTCTCCTCTTTTCTCAAGCGCTAGTCTTTTCCAATTGTTAGAAAGGGACTTAGAATGGGTCCTTGTAGGGACCTGGATTTTTGAATGACTCTACCAAATCTCTAAATGTTGTCCCGAGAGAAAATTTGATCAAGTGTTACTCCATAGGGGGCCTATACAGCCAGTGTGAATCCATACAGACCGTGGGGCCTCCAGTGGAGGGGTACTTGGCCATAAATTTCATTACAAGGACTCGATAGAGAATTTCAGGCTAAGTGAGGGCACATGGCCACCCCACAGGGTCCGTGTGGTGTGTCCCGAGCCGTGTGGCCCACCGTATAGGTCGCAATGTAAAACTTTTTTAAGTACAAAATTATCGTCTCATAACTTTTTCATGCAAGATTTTTCTAAGTGTCATCACATGGCTCTTGACACGATCCATGTAGTGTCATATGGGCTGTGTAGCCATCCGTATGACACCCCTTTGCTTCAGAAAATTCTAAGTATTGAGCATCACAAAAATTTCTTTAAGTGTCACCTCATGGGCGTTCACGGGCTATAAAGTGTATCACGGACCGTGTAGGTGCCAGTAAAGCCATGACGGTCCATTTTCCATCTATTTCATTATTGGCATTTACATAATTATGAATTATTTTAATTGTGTTTTATGACCTTTTTACCTATCCTAGACCCCCTAAATAAGTTGATGCCCTTCCGTTCTAATTCATTCTCTTGTGAAACACTCTCACCCTAAAATCATTTCTAAAGATCCTCTTTAAGCTCTCTTCTCAAGACTCAAGACACAAATTCAACTGGGGATTCAACATCACGCTAAATTCTTCTCAAGTTCATCTTCCTAATCAAGGTATGTGGATTGATTCTTGGTCTCTTTCAACCAAGAAGACCCAAACTCTTTTGAATTGATTTTTATGAATTTTAGCTTACTTTAAATGTGGGTTTTTATTATTTCATTTTATTAAATTCAATTGATGTATGGGTTATACTTTATGCATGACTTTAAGTTATTTTAAGTCCTATGTTGATGATTTACATTGAAGTTATGAAGTTATGAATATTTACCTTTTAAAGCTTGATTTATGCATGGGTGATTTATATTATGATTTAAATATGAATTTAATTATGGATTTACTTCAATTTCATATTATAATAATGATTTTAGCTTGAATCTATATTACCCATGCTATTTTCACATGATGCATTGCATTTGCATTCATGGACATTGGTCTTTATGGAAATTATGAAGTGGGTTAAGCCCAATTATATGTTATGAAATGATTTTGGTGAGATTATGTTTATGAAAAGAATGTGATCACATATATGTCAATGATTATGGTTTATCTATGAACATTTTGGGTGCTTGCACCATTTCGTATTTGTAATCGACCTAGTCCTATTCATGAATATCATAATTACGAGCTATGATTTGGCATTTGAGCCTGAATGTGCATTGATCGGATTTGAAATAACTATCGCCTTTTGGAAAGTACTTATATATATATATACTCGTGGGATGTTGACTTAGCACCGATGTATTGGGGGCGTCAAGGTTATCCGCAAGGTTCCTCTCTCTTTCCACGAACTATGTGCCTAGCATATGTTATGAGAATCCTAACTAAAATGAGAGATGTTCCCATAAGAAAGGTTCCTTCATACGAAATGGGAGTGATTCCTATAAGATAGAGTATTACATTATGATATGAAAATCCTTTTTGAAATTGGAGATGTTCCCTTAAGGGGGTTTCTTCATACGAAATAGGAGTGGTTCCCGTAAGGTGGAGTATGGATTACCTTTGGCAAGTAGACCACGTCTATACTGGTGAAGGGATTTCATCAGGATTCCAAGTACTAGCTCACTTGGTCTTACTCATGTCGGTATATGTCACATCTCCGCTAACTATGAATATTATTGTATTTCATGCATCATGAATTTCATAACATATTGTATACTACCCTTTTTTGGATATATTATTCTTTCTATATTATGTTCCCTTGTCATCTAACATTGAAGTGCAGGTTGATAAATCATATGCATTGTATGCCAGAATACTTAATATATTCAAACGTACAAATATATACTCTATGCCTACATGATTTTACCATGTAGGGGCCGAGCCCTACGACAATCCACCTCTTGACGAGTAGCTCAATTCCGAATGTTGAACTTGTGGTGACTCCTATCCTCCTAGGACAAGCCACCTTACTACTACCCCTGTTAACTATGTTTACTTTCTTATTTGAGGGTCAGCCTGGGACATGTCTTGGCCCCCATTCCATCTTATGACTAGAGGCATCACTAGACATCCTTTAGACTCTCTCATAGACTTTATATATGCTATGTGTTGTATTTGGAGCTTATGTTTTCGGTATCTATTGGAAATGACCATTATGGATCAGTTATTGAATTGTGATATTTATGCATGGGTTGTGTGGAAATGTAAACGTCCTAAGCCCTATTTGCCCCCATAAAGTGAGTCTTACTTACATGCCCCTTAGTTCTTGTATGCTATGTGCTATACAAAACCATGTAAATCCATTTCCCTTCGATGCCCCCATAGTATCAGTCCTACATTCATATCCCTTATTATTATATTTATATTATTTGTATGCTCTTCCGAACTGATGATGTGGATTTGGATACTTCAAGGCTTGTCTGGGAACACTAGGGTTCTTATTCACCGTTTCACTTTAAGGCCCTAGTCTTGGGTCGTGATAAAAGATGGTATGAGAGCACTAGGTTTATAAATGGTCCTTGGGGCCCAACATGTCGCGTCAAGTATTGTCCTATTCATGGGTGTGAAGTGCACCATGCCTATGAGTGGGAGTCTATGAAGGCGTTCTAGGAATTTCCTCACTTATTCATTCCTTACGTCATGCTATGGCTCGTATATTTGGTTCCCTCATCTTAATGATGTCCTTGCTCAATTTCAGAAGATGCCTCGAGGAATACCATACCCACCAAGGTCGGATATGGATGAACCCATATCAAATGGCGAATTCAGTACAGCCTTTGTCGTGCTTGCCCAGGTAGTGACATCTCAGACTAAGCATACTAATCTGCCATGAGATCCTACATTAGCTTCTAGGGTGAGGGATTTCACCCGGATGAATCCTCCAAAGTTTCATGGGTCGAAGGTTGATGAGGATGCTCAAGAGTTCATTGATGAGCTCATAGAGATATTGAACATTAGGGATGTCACTTCTACGAAGAAGTCTGAATTGGCTACTTATCAATTGAAAGATGTAGCTCAAGTGTGATGCCACCAATAGTCTATCAAGAGGGTTTACAGTGATGATATCAATTAGGAGAGTTCAAACTTGTGTTCCTGGATTGTATCTTTCCCCTTAAGCTTAGGGAGGCCAAAATGACTGAATTTATAAACCGCAAGCAAGGAGGTATGAGTGTGAGGGACTATGCCCTCAAATTTATAAAGCTCTCCCAGTATGCTCTGTCACTTGTGCCTGACCCTTGTGCAAGGATGCACAAGTTCATTTCTGGTATCTCTGATTTTCTTATAAAGGAATGCCTAACTGTCATGGTCATATAGGATATGGATATATCTAGACTCATGGCATATGCTGAACAGATCAAAGGGGAGAAACTCAAGGAGAGGAGGGCACACGATCATAAGAGGGCTCATTTTGATGGTGGATTCTCCAGTTCTTGGAGTGATGGCTTTGGTTGCTTCCATCAGGGCCATGGTTGTGGTGCTTGGGTTGCTAATGCATCGGTACCTCCTCCCAGGGCAACGGTTAGTGGTGGACAGGTGTATCCTTTGTGTGGCAAGTGTGGGAAGCCCCACACGGTTACTTGTTGGAAGGATTTGGGTGTTTGCTATGGGTGTGGTGATAAAAAGCACAAGGTTGTTGATTTCCAAAAGAATGCTCATAGAGTCTAAGGTCAGGTGGCTCAAGGCGATCAAGGCCAGTAAAGAGCTCCCTAAGGTGTTTCTCCAAGGAACAACAGGTTCTATGCACTCCATGACCATCAAGAAGTTTTGGAAACTTCGAATATCGTGACTGGTATGTTGAAAGTCTTTCGATTTGATGCTTATGTTTCACTTGACTCAGGTTCAAATTTGTCTTTTGTGACTCCTATGTTGGCTGTTAAGTTTGATTTAAGTCCTATGATTTTGAAGGAACCTCTCTCGATTATACTCCTATGGGTGAATCTATTATTGCACATAGAGTTTATCATGGTTGTATGGTTTCTATGTTGCACAAATTTTTCCCGTGTGACCTAGTGGAACTTGAGATGTTTGATTTTGAAGTCATTCTCAGGATGGATTGGTTGCATACATAATATGCCTCTATACATTGTAGAACCCAGAGAGTCATGTTCCACCTTCCTGGTGAGCCTGTTCTTTAATGGAAGGGTAATGACTCCTCTATTAAAGGTCGGTTTATTTCCTACCTCAAGGCCCAGAAATTGGTTTCCGATGGATGTAATTATCATATTGTGAGGATCAAGGATATGGAGTGTGAAATACCTACCTTTGAGTCGGTTCCAATGGTGAATGATTTTTCGAATGTCTTTCCCAAAGACTTGCTTGGTATTCCCCCCAAAAGGGAAGTAGACTTTGGCATAGATCTTCTCTCGGATACTCAACCTATCTTTATTCCACCTTATTGTATGGCGTCGATGGACTTGAAAGAGTTAAAGGATCAATTAAAAGACTTGTTAGAGAAAGGTTTCATTAGGCCAAGTATATCACCATGGGGTGCTCAAGTGTTAGCTATGAGAAAGAAGGATGGATCTCTTTGAATGTTTATTGATCATAGGAAATTGAATAAGGTGATCGTTAAAAATAAGTATTCGTTACCCAGGATTGATGACTTGTTCGACCAGCTTTAAGGGGATACTAACTTCTCAAAGATTGACCTTCGTTCCTAATATCATCAGTTGAAGGTAACGAAGTTTGACATTCCCAAGATAGTCTTTTGGACAAAGTATGGCACTTTGAGTTTGTAGTGATGTCATTCGGCTTAACCAATGCTCCGGCCGTATTCATGGATGTGATGAATCGGGTTTTCAAGCCATTTCTTGATAGTTTTGTGGTTGCCTTCATTGATGACATTCTCATTTACTCCTGAAGTGAGCAAGAGCACGGGGATCATTTGGGAATGGTTCTACAAACCATGAGAGAGAAGAAGTTGTATGCCAAGTTTAGCAAATGTGAATTTTGGTTGGGGGAAGTGGCCTTCCTTGGTCGTGTGGTGTTTGGTGATGGTATCAAGGTGGATTCGAAGAAGTCCGAGGCCATGAAGAATTGGCCCAGACCGTTGACTCCTTCAGATATTCGAAGCTTTCTTGAGTTGGCTGGCTATTATAGAAGGTTTGTTGAAGGGTTCTCATCTATTGCATCTCTGTTGACTAAATTGACCCAAAAGAAAGCTAACATTTTATGGTCAGATGAATGTGAGTAGAGTTTCTAAACCTTGAAGGATCAGCTTACATCAGCTCCCATCTTGACTTTACCAAACAGCTTGGAAGGACTTGTGGTGTATTGTGATGCCTCACAGATTAGGTTGGGTTGTGTTCTTATGCCACATGATAAGGTAATAGCATATGCATATAAGCAGTTGAAGGTGCATGAGCGTAATTACCCAATGCATGATCTTAAGTTGGCGGGGGCAGTCTTTGCCTTGACAATTTCGAGGCACTATTTTAATGTGTTCATGTTGACGTGTTCGTCGATCACAAAAGTTTGCAATATGTATTCACTCAAAGAGACCTCAACTTGAGGCAAAGGAGATGGTTGGAACTCCGCAGGACTACAACATGAGCGTCCAATATCATCCTGGCAAGGCCAATTTTGTAACCGATGCTTTGAGTAGGCTATCTATGGGTAGTGTGACGCATATTGAAGAGGAAAGGAAGGAGTTAGTGAAGGATGTTTACCGGTTGGCTAGGTTGGGTGTTAGGTTGGCCGACTCGAATGATGGCTATTTCCTTGTTCAAAGCAGCGCAGAATCTTCCATGGTGGTTAATGTAAAAGCTAAGCAAGAATTAGATCCATCTTTTCTTGAATTGAAGAATTTGGTTGCCGAAAAAACAGATCGAGGTGTTCTCCTAAGGGGTAGATGGTGTCCTCCGATACCAATACTAGCTTTGTGTTTTGGATGTGGATGATCTTAGGAGGGTGATCATGAGTGAGGCTCACAACTGTCATTATTCAATTCACCCGGGGTCTACTAAGATGTATCGGGATTTGAAGGAAGTGTATTGGCGGCATGGTATGAAGAAGGACATAGCTAAGTTTGTATCCGAATGTCCAAGTTGACAACAAGTGAAGGTGGAGCACCAAAGGACCGGTGGCTTGGCTCAAGATATTAAGATTCCCACATGGAAATGGGAAGATGTGAATATGGGCTTTGTGGATGGCTTGCCTCGAATCTGAAGACAATTTTACTCCATTTGAGTCATCGTTGATCGGATGACGAAGTCGGCTCATTTCCTACGGGTTAAGACTACCTATAGTATGGAGGAATACACAAGATTGTACATCCAAGAATTGGTGAGATTGTATGGTGTGCCTAGGTCCATTATATTGGATCTTGACACCCAATTCACTTCCCACTTTCGGATATCATTTCAGAAGGGACATGGAACTAAGATTAAGTTGAGCACTATTTTTCATCCTCAAATCGATGGGCAAGCTGATAGGACTATTCAAACCTTGGAGGATATGTTGAGGGCTTGTGCGTTGGAATTCAAGGGTAATTGGGATGATCACCTTCCACTCATTTAGTTTTCCTATAATAGTAGCTTCCATGCTAGCATTGGTATAGCACAATTTGAGGCCTTGTATTGGAGAAGGTGTCGGTCACCGGTGGGGTAGTTTGAATTGGGAGAAATGGCAATGATTGGATGAGATTTAGTATTAGAGGCTATGGAAAAGGTGAAGGTGATTAGAGAAAGGTTGAAGACGGCACAAAGTCGCCAAAAGTCCTATTCGGATGTTAGGAGGAGGGATCTTGAATTTCATGTTGGTGATTGGGTGTATGTTAAAGTTTCGCCTATGAAGGGTGTGCTTCGTTTTGGTAAGAAGGGAAAGCTAAGCCCCGGGTATATTGGCCCTTATGATATCGTTGAGCGAATTGGGAGCGTGGCTTATAGGTTGGAGTTGCCTCCGGACTTGAGTTCCATTCACCCCGTCTTCCATGTGTCTATGTTGAGGAAGTTAGTTGGTGATCCTAGCATTATTGTGCCTTTGGAGGGAATTGGGGTTGAGGAGAATTTGTCCTATGAGGAAGTCCCGGTGTAGATTTTAGATAGGCAAGTGAAGTGGCTTCGTAACAAGGATGTGGCTTCGATAAAGGTACTTTGGAGAAATCAACACGTGGAGAGTGCTACATGGGAGATAGAGTTGGACATGATGAAGCAATACCTATCTTTTCCAATCTACTCAAGCCTAAGGTACTAGGTGATTCCTCTTCTAAATAGTCCTAATTCTTTCACTCTTGAGTCTCATGACATGACATGTATACATGTGCACGAAAATATTTTTAATGATGTTTTGAATGATTTAAATACATTTTGATATGGGTTTTACAGACTTTATTGTTTGCAAAGTGTTGAACAATGCATTATACCTTGTGTTTGAAAGTTTCATGTCTTAAGTCAATCATTCAAGCCTTGTCGTTGCATATTCGGGGACGAATGGCCCCAAGAGGAAGATCATGTAAGGACTCCGATTTTTGAATGACTATCGTATCTCTTAATATTCTCCCGAGAGAAAATTTGATCAAGTGTCGCTCCATGGGAGGCCCACACGGCCAGTGTGAAGCAATACAGACCGTGTGGTCTTTGGTGGAGGGGTATTTTGCTATGAATTTGATTACGGGGACTCAATAGAGAATTTCAGGCTAAGTGAGGGCATGTCCACTCCACACGGTCTGTGTGGTGTGTCACGGGATGTGTGGCCTACCGTATAGCTCGCAACGTGAAATTTTTTTAAGTGCAAAATTACCGTCTCGTAACTTTTTCATGCATGATTTTTCTAAGTGTCATCACACGGCTCTTAACACAACCCGTGTAGCATCACACGGGTCGTGTAGCCGTCCATATGGCACCCCTTTACTTTGGAAAATCTGAGTGTTGAGCATCATGAAAATTTGTGTAAGTGTAACCTTATGGGAACTACTCACAGGCCATGACATGTCTCACGGACCGTGTAGGTGCTAGTGAAACCATGATGGTCCATTTTCCATCCGTTTCATTAATGGCTTTTACGTAATTACGACTTAATTTTATTGTGTTTTATGACCTTTTTGCCTATCCGAGACCCCATAAATCAGCTGATACCCTTCCATTCTAATTCATTCTCATTGAAAACACTCTCACCCTAAAATCATTCCTAAAGATCCTCCTAAAGCTCTCCTCTCAAGACTCAAGCTAGGGATTCAACTTCTAGCTAAATTCTTTTCAAATTCATCTTCCTAATCAAGGAATATGGGATTGATTATTGGTCTCTTTCAACCAAGAAGACCAAACTCTTTTCAGTTGATTTTTATGAATTTTAGTTTACTTTAAATGTGAGTTTTCATTGTTTGATTTTATTAAATTAAATTGATGTATGGGTGTACTTTATTCATAAATCTAAGTTACTTTAAGCCCTATGATGATGATTTACATTGATATTATGAAGTTATTAATATGCATGTCCCCTTGAAAGCTTGATTTATGCGTGGGTGATTTATATAATGATTTAAATGTGGATTTAATTATGAATTTATTTCAATTTCATAGTATAATGTTGATTTTATCTTGAACCTATATTACCCATGCTATTCTCACATCATGCCCTGCATTTGCATTCATGAATATTGGTCTTTATGGAAATTATGAAGTGGGTTAAGCCCAATTATGTTTTATGAAATGATTTTGATAAGATTATATTTATGACAAGAATGTGATCACATATATGTCATGATTATGATTTATCTATGAACATTTTTGGGGCTCGCACCATTCCGTATTTATAATCGAGCTAGTCCTATGCATCAATATCATAATTATGAGCTATGATTTGGCATTTGAGCCTAAATGTCCATTGATTCTATTTGAAATGACTATCACCTTTTTGAAAGTACGTATATATATATATATATATATATATATATATATATTATATTTATTCTAGTGGGATGTTGACTTAGCATCGATGGATTGGGGGCGTCAGGGCTATCCCCAAGGGTCTTCTCTATTTCCTCGAACTTTGTGTCTAGCATATGTTAGGAGAATCCTATCCGAAATGGGAGATGTTCCCGTAAACAACCATATGGGAGTGGTTCCCGTAAGGTAGAATATTATGTTATGATATGAAAATCCTTTCCAAAATATGAGGTATTCCCGTAAGGGGGTTGCTTCATACGAAATAGGAGTGGTTCCCGTAAGGTGAAGTATAGTTATCTTTGGCAAGTAGACGACCTCTGTACCGGTGAGATGATTTCATCGGGATTCCAAGTACTAGCTCACTTGGTCTTACTCATGTCGGTTGAGGCCACATCCCTGCTAAGTATGAATATCATTGTATTTCATGCATCATGAATTTCATGGCATATTATATACTAATGTTTCTTGGATATATGATTCTTTCTATATTATGTGCCCTTGTCTTTTAACATTGAAATATAGGTTGATAAATCATATGCATTGCATGCCCGCATACTTAGTACGTTTAAACGTACTAACGCATACTCTATGCTACATGATTTTACCATGTAGGAACCAAGCTCTACGATTGTCCACTGCTTGACGAGTAGCACAATTCCAAAAGTTGAACTTGTAGTTAGTTCCATCCTCCAAGGACAAGCCACCATCCTTCTACCCATGTTAACCTATGTTTACTTCTTATTTGAGGGTGAGCCCAAGACATGTCTTGGCCCCCATTCCATCTTATGACTAGAGGCATCGTTGGACATCTTGTAGACTCTCTCATAGACTTTATATATGCTACGTGTTGTATTTGGAGATTATGTTTTCGGATCTATTGGAAATGACCATTATGGATCGGTTTCGTAATTGTGATAAGTATGCATGGTTGGAGTGGAAATGTGGAACGTCCTAAGCCCCGTTTTCCCCCATAGTGTGAGTCCTACTTACCTGCCCCTTAGTTCTTGTATGCTATGTGCTATGTGAATCCATGTAAATCCCTTTCCCTCGATGTCCCCATAGCGTGAGTCCTACTTTCCTATCCCTTAGTATTATGTGTTTATTATTTGAATGCTCTTCCGAACCGATGATGTGGATTTGGATACTTTGAGTCTTGTATGGGAACTCTCGGGTTCCCATTCGCCATCTCACTTCAAGGCCCTAATCTCGGGTCGGTACAGCCCTAGACCCTTTTCACATCAAAATGGAAAAAATAGATCGTGTATAGAGTTTAGGAGGGGTTGGGAATTGACCAAAATTCCCCTCATAAAATTTAGAAAATTTTCAGCTTCGGAATACCTCAATCCGCGATGCGCACTGGTCGCGCACAATGCATAACATTTCTGAATGAGTTTTTCCAATCCCGTTGAAATCTTTTGAAAAACCTTTAGTGTCTCCTCGTTACAGGTGCGTGATGCGCCTCTTTCGCTCACCGACACAGCTTTTTGTTTTCGAGTCGAAAAATTATCTTTTGATCAGGTCGCTCTAAAGCGAGACCATTCTACACTCAATTTTTTTTGCTGATCATTAATCTGGCCTCGGATTCACGATACGAGCATTGGAAAATGCATTACGTGCATACCCTTCCTCCAAGAGAACTTTGGTAATTTTATCGAGCGTTACAATTACATAATACGAATTATTTTAATGCTCAACGGTTTGACTTAGTGACCCAAGTAGGTTAAGATTCTCGAGTTTTGAAGTTCAAATACATTATGGAGAGAAAAATATTTGGCAATTTCATCTCTAATATTCAAACTTATGGTGAGTACCATCTTTCAAGGATAAGCCACCTTCCTCTATCTATGTTATCCAATGTCCACTTTCTTATTTGAGGGTGAGCCCAGGACATGTCCTGGCCCCCATACCACCTTATGACTAGAGGCATTGTTGGACATCTTGTAGACTCCCGTAGAATTTACATATATATGTTATGTGATGTATTCGGAGCTTATGTTATTGGTTACCTTTTGGAAATGGCTATTGTGGATTGATTATGGAAATATGTTATATGTGCATGTTTGGTGTGGAAATGTGGAAGGTCCTAAGATCCATTTCCCCCCATAGCATGAGTCCTACTTACCCATCCCTTATTATTATGTTGTTATGATTGTGCTTCTGAACCGATGATGTAGATTTGGATACTTCAAGGCTTGTTTGGGGACTCTCGAGTTCCCATTCACCGTGTCACATCTAGACCCTAGTCTCGGGTCGTGATACATTTGCAGCCCAAAGAAAATTGAAGCACCACAAGTACTAGGACCACCACACTTGGTCCCACAGAAAAACAAGCTCAACGGCAGACATAAAGAGCTACTATATAAGGAGTGGGTTTTCTTAAGCCCCAACACCTTAAACAATGACTTGCTTACCCCAGATCAAGCGGTACCACAACTGTGTAGCCTAGAATAAAAGGTTACTGATTAAACTAATGCTCCACTTAAAAGTGGTGATACCTGCAATGAGGATTCTTCATCAGGGCAAGATGAGTTTTATGATACAGCGATCCACCTAGCAATAGCTCCAGAAAAGCTGCATACTATGATAATGGAGGCATAAATCTTGATCAGTAAAGCATGCAGTTGAACCATAGAACCTGGTGAACCTTACCAGCTCTCCAAACATCAAGACCAAAACAGGACTAGATGGAAGAGATGGAAACAAAGGTGCAAGAAGAGAAGGAAGAATGAACGATTACTCACAGCACTAGAGGAAGAATCCTAAATGGCTAACCAACCCAGATGTTTGAGAAGAAAGGTCTACAAATGCAAAATCTATGAGAAAACTATGCATCTCACAAGAGATTGCGCCCGTACTCTAGAAATGCACAAAGAGCCAAAAGCTATTAACATATGCAGCTGCTAATAGGAAAAATAGGCATTGAGAAAATACTGACTAAACCATACAAGAAGGGTTACTTGACATAATCTCTCCTGCTCTAAGTAACGACCCTCAGTTAGATGATGTTTTGTTCCAAGCATCTGGAGCCAATGGGAAAGAAGACAACATCATCTCCTATGCTAAAGTATCCAACAAGTGATATATCCATTTAAATATACAAGACCAGCCCAAGTTATTGTCTTTTTGGACACCGGTTAAGCCCCATCAATGCCCAACCCTAACATCTTTCCCAAAGAGCAATGGGGTCCTCACTCAAAATACTTCAAAATTGCCTCTAAGTAAATCCTAACTACTAAAGTCATCACGAAGAACCCCATCATGATTAAATTTATCGTACGAGTGCAGTTAGAACCAAAATACTCAGATTTTTTATCCCAAGGACTAATCTCATAATAGAATTTGACATCTACAAGCATCTAAGTGATCGTCTCATGTTACGAGCACAGCATATGGATTTCAAGGATAAATTCAAGCCATACATGACTATCACAAGGTTATTTCCTATCATGGAAGAAGAGCGGATCAAGGATATTGAACGTCTACTCATGGAAGAATCATGTGGTGATTCCCACAAAGAGTTTATAAAGAAGCATGCTTAGACCTTATGGCTAAATGGAGAATTCTTCATTAAACTCATATTCAAAAGCAACGAGAATATCAATCCAGCAAAGGCAAGCCACTCAGGTATGAACCCAGAATATCTCCAACTTGAAAATAAGGAATACTAGAATCCAGACTGATCAAACCATCGGATTCACAATGGGCTTGTGAGGCTTTTTATGTCAACTAGTGAGCCAAACAGGTGAGAGGCAAGCTCTGACTAGTCATCAACTACCAGAATTTCAATCACTTTCTTCTGGATTATATGTTCCCGATTTCGAACTAGCTGACCTTGTTCTCACAATTGGCAAAAGACACCTACTACTAAAGGTTTAAACTTAGGTCGAGCTTTAGGCGATTGGGCATACACTCATAGGACAAGGCCAAGGCCGTCTTCTGCATACCCGACCATAATTACCAGTGAAAGTTTACATTGTTTAGGCTCAAACCAGCGCCCTCCCATTTCCAAAAGGCCATGATCCATATCTTCTATCCCATCCTCTACACATCACTAGTTTATAGCTATGATATCCTACTATTCAGTGATACTACCAAAGAACACCATGCGCTGCTACACCGATTCTATGAATAAGTGAAGAAGTATATCATCATGCTCTCTATGAAGATGATGATTCTTATGAAGGATGAAATAGACATCTTAAGAATGCATTTCTCTTACGGAGCATACCACCCAGTGCCGCACATCTCCCTGGAATTACTCAAGATTCTCGACACCAGCATGATGATTGAGCAGCTCTAACAGTTCCTAGGTGTGATAAATTATGTCCAAGATTATATTCTTAATGTCTCCACGTGTATTACTCCACTTACAGAGATGTTAAAAAAAAGCACTCTAGTTTGGGAAAAGGACCAAGATGATGTAATATACCACATCAAACAAATATCAAAGGAGGTTGAGACCTTTCACATTTCCTTGGATGGTCTGAAGATCTTACAGACTGATGCACGTAGTGAATACTAGAGCGCTATCCTCCTAGAGGAGAAATTCGATCATTATAGCATATGCAGATATGCTAGTAGGAGATTCAAGGATGCTAAACAACACTACCATTCAACCTTAAGGCTATTCTAGCCATAAAAATGGCATTAGGAAGTTCAGTTTCTAGCCATAAAAATGGCATTAGCGGCTAACTTGGTGAGGAAGTTTTGTGGCTGACTTGGTGAGAAAGTTGAGGTGAACTTGGTGGTGAAGTTTGGTGGTAATGTTGGTGAGGAAGTTATGACGGGTAATTTAGGTAAGTAGAAATTTTAATGGAAGGGCTAACTTTGGTGTGGTGATTCTTGAATATGTTATCGGGTAGCATCACACTATGCAAAGGTTGAAGGAGTTCCTAATTAGCCTGAGAATCCTTCATCCATCCACTAACCAGTGTCTTGTTACTTCTTGCTCAACTTTTTTTACTTAAGAACCCTCCTGAGTGATCTGGGGAAGTATCTTTTCTTGCTTATTGGTCCTGCAACATTGTAATTGCATTTCTGTGGTTTTAGCCTTATGTTCATAAAGTTTATTACCGGTGTTTCCTGGTTGTTGTGTGACCTAGTAGTGAACCTCCTTGAAAATGTCTCTGGTCGAGATAGGAAGTCTACCATGATATTTTCCTTTCCTTTAAGGTCCTTTACCTGGAACTTGTAAGGATGGAATCACTGTGTCGACCGGAGGATCTAACGATTTGGAATGATATTTGGGTTTATTTGGATCATTTTTGGGAAGGCTTTCATGTCCATCTCAATTAGAAATTCTATATGGATCAAAATGAAGTTAAATTTCTTAATGCGATTCTTGATAGCTAGAATTCCCTTGAGGGTTTAATGGTAGTGTTGTTCTGCCTCCTTGAATCTCCCGCTGGAGTATCAAGGGGAAATCCATGACCTTGGATTATTCATGAGATAGTTGTTCATATCTTCAGCACGCCATCGAGGATTCCATTTTCTATTTCATTCTTTTTGAGAACTACATTGAGACTTGTATTTTATTAAGTATTCTATATCCAGAGGCTTGTACATGTGACATCAATTTTGAGAGGTCATAGTTTTTAATTTTCTATTCTTATCTACCTTATTAGACTATTTATCTTCTGCTTTTATTGTTTTGTTAAGTTATTTAGGTTTAGCTGACTCACTTTGGTGAGTTAGATGAGTGCCAACACACACGAATTTTGGGTCATGACAATGATTCATGAATTTTCATGTCAAATCATCAAAATACTAAATTTATACATTGAAAAACATTGAAAAAGATAAGATTTCTTTAGACTCTATGGATGAAAAGAACCCATGAATGAATACCAACATATATTATATAGATTCTAGCCTTGAAATTTGAAAAGGAGCATTGAAATCCTTAAAACCCTCATGAGATGAGGAAGATGACCTTGGGCTCCTATAGTTTAGGTGAGAATTGATATAATTGATGGGAATTAGGATAGTTTATAAGATAAAAATGGCTATGGGTAGTTTATAGGTCCAAAACGACGTAGTTTAGGTGTTACAAGAATAGAAAATGTTTAAAATATCGCTTAATTAAAAATTGTCAGTCTACAATCAAATTCTACGAGTTGTAGTCCATTCTACGAATCATAGAACCCCTTTCATGGATCTTGATCTCAAATCTAGAATTCTTGAGATTTTGTATGAGATGACTTTTACAGATCATAAATCTATCTATGGACTATCTTGTTAGTCCATAAAAAAGTACTACAGTGATGTCACCCAAGCTAAACCTCCTTTTTAAGGTTAAAGTGGTGGTTGTCAAGATATATAACCTAACCAAGGTTAGGATTGAACCCACAGGGAATATGGTAGACTTAGAGTAATTTTAAGCAATTCGAGATAATTAACCTACTTATCTCTTGAGGGGGGGTTTGTAATTTGCAGAAAGTAAACCTAAACTAGAACCAGTGTTGTGAAATCAGTGGTAGACTCAGAAGCTGAGAGACGCCTTCACTATGGGCGTCGACGATGCAAATACCCACTCAAGGTCCTAGCCTTGCTCATCAATGTGGTCGGTAACCCATCTTATTAAAGTGGCCTTGCAGGCCATATCTCTCATTTCAAGATCTTGTCCCAAGTCTGCCCCAATCTGTGGTTTAACTCAGCTGTGGTCTTGGGGGCCTGGTTATCGAGACCAATTGAACCATCGCTAGAAAGGTACATCACCCAGCAATACAACTCAGAATCCAAAGAATGAGGAGAAGTATATAGCGGTGACTACTTGTGGTGGCAAACAAACTATTTAACACCCCTCTCTCCCTCGATGCCTATTGATGATGATGATATTCGTGAGGAGATAGTTGAGAGCAAAGATGCAGAGCCCAGAGATATTCATGCCAAGGATGGGGTGAGTAATGCAGCGGAGACACCACAGAAATTGAAACTCATTCGTAGACCTCCCCCTCCTTTCCCATAGAGAATCAAAAAGAAGGAGGAAGGTAAATTCCAGCACTTAATCTCCATGCTGAAACAACTCTCTATTAACATCCCTCGTATTGATAAATTGGAGAAGATGCCTGGGTAAGTAAAGTTCATGAAGGACTTGGTCACAAAGAATCCGATCGTAAGCCAAGAGCTTCAATATTGTAGTGCGATAGCTACAAGGTCCTTGATGCAGAAGCGAGAAAATCCTGGAGCATTCTCCATACCCAGCACCATCGGAGATGTTAAGTTTGCAAGGGCATTATGCGATCTAGGTGCCAGCATAAATCTGATACCTCTTGTGGTCTTCAAGAAGCTAGTTATAGGAGCCCCTACTCGTACGAGCATGTGATTGTTGATGGCTGATAAAACGGTGAAGAAGCCTATGGGGATACTATATGATGTCCTTGTCAAAGTAGAGGAATTCATATTCCCCGCAGACTTTGTGATCCTTGACTGCGAAGTCAACTTCAAAGTCCCAGTCATCTTGGGAAGGCCCCTCCTAGCCACTAGGCGAGCACTAGTGGA
Organism: Solanum rostratum; assembly: GCA_029948455.1. Taxonomy (NCBI): domain Eukaryota; kingdom Viridiplantae; phylum Streptophyta; class Magnoliopsida; order Solanales; family Solanaceae; genus Solanum; species Solanum rostratum. The sequence goes on from CM057053.1 coordinate 54,851,561, forward strand.
TATGAAATCCGACCAACTCAAGTTTCGATTGAATGATGAAGAAGTTGTCCTCAACATCTATCAATCGATAAAGAGGCCCGATGACTTGAAGATGGTAGTTTGGGCACTTGATGAAGTTTGAGTAACTAAGTTGTCCAAGTCGTGTTGCGATAATAAATTAGGCGCTACTTAGGAGGCAACCTAAGATATTTTATGTAACAGTAGTAGTTTTTGTTTTTAGCTTTTGGACTTATAGGTAGTTTAATTTTTAGCATTTTGGTTGTAATTTATAGACTCTATGCTGGTGGCATATAGGGTAACAGTGTGTTTTGTGAAAGATGTGCAAGTACAAGACCAAGTCAGCCATCTTGGGCTGAATAAGCAACAAAAAAGTGCTTCTACGACCAGTTCTATAGGTCGTGGTGCCATACAATGACTCGTAAAACACTTCTAGTGAGCAAAATAATATGCACTCTGGTCCATGAGACAACTTTATGGCCAGTAGATAAAACTATGGGCCATGAATGGGGCTCATAGACCCAAATAAGTTCTCTAATTTGTCTAAGTGTTGGGGCTTCTACGAGCCACTCTACGAGTCACATTTCTACACACGGCCTGTAGATGGGTCTGTGAAGCCAATGTCCCCAATTAGGGCTTTGGCCCTCCACGATACCAGGCTCTACAGACCGCAAAAAACTCTACGGCCTGTAGTTGGGCTTTCATAGAGCCTGGGCCCAATTTTCACAAGATCCAGTCAACATATAAAAGAGGGGTAAAATATGTTTTACCCCTCATCCTCAAAAAAATTGCCAAAGACACCTGACCCCTTCTCCTACCCTACCATTCCTATCACCATCCACATTTTTTGGCAAGTTTTTTGGCATCACTCTGGCAACCTAGGGTTTCTCCATCTCAGATTCCTCTTTCAATTTCTCATCCTTGTGATCTAATTTTGATGAGTTCTTGGCTCTAAATCCCTTGTATTACCGAAATTAATATCATTAGGACAGAATTATTTACGGGTATGGTATTCAAAACTTGGTGTGTTCGAATTAGTTATTACCTTTGTATGTGATATGTGTTTAACCTTGATTGAGTTGTTGTCGTTGTTTTGAATAATGTAAATGTTGAAATGTGTATGTGGCCATGCCATGTTTGAATGTTGTTATGAGAAAATCATGTCATCACATGTGGTTGTAGTTACATGGGAATCATTACTCGAAAAATAACATGTGATGATATATGTGTGCATAATTTCTAACTTTCAAACGGCCGCTAATTTAAGGTGTGAATATGTAAAATGGAAATTGATGGGGTAGTGTACAATTGTTGCATATGGGGTATTAGGGAATTTTTTAGGATCATGTGGGTGCATAAGATTCTCGATTCGATGCTAATTTAAATAATTGTTGTCTAATGATGACATTTTGGGACCCATTTGATAGGCTTAGAAAACCAAGTTACTGGAAACTTCATACAACGAGGGTCTTCTATGGCCATGGAATATTCCATGAGCCGTAGTTGCCCCTTGTGTGAAGATCCAATAGCCTGGAGTTTCTGAGACCCTACCAGACGAGACCTTTGATGAGCCATAGTTTATTCTACGAGTCATAGATAGGACTCTTAGGGCCATCCCTACAAATATTAAAGTTTGTAACCACATCTACGGCTCAGTCGATGACTCGTAGAATGTTCTATGAGTCGTACCTGGTCTCGTAGATATAATTCTAGAAACTAATATGGATACACCCTGCCATCGACGAGGGCCTTCTATGACTCATAGTTTTTACTATGACCCGTAGACGAGCCTTCGTAGACTCATCTATCACCAGTTCTGATATGTTCTTATTTTTCGTTCCTATATGTTTAGGGCTAATCATACTTTTAAATATGTGCATTTCAGGTACCATGGCCCCAAAACCAAGAAAGAGCGAGATACAGGCCATGCAGAGGCGGTTGGGAGATAATCCCTCTGCCACCCATGGAAATTCTGAGGAAAGCGGATCTCTTGAGGAGCTCGGTGTGCAACCTGATGCATGAGCCGAGAGAACACAGACATGGGTTATTGTTAAACAGTTAAGGCATCCCAAAACTCAGGCTATTGTGGCCCTCCCTCCTCAGTTTGATGAGGGAGGCGACAAGGATAGCAAATCAATAAAGATGACTCCCTCCGGAGAGGGATTTGAGAAGATTCAGAGTCTGAGTCTTCATCAACACCTCGAGCACCACTCTCATCTCCAGATTCTCTATTTAGCCGGTGGTGCATGCAGGGTATGCAAACTATCTATCAAGATGACATATAGAAGGATGAGCGAGGTCAACTAGCCCATTCCATATTCGAGGAGCCCCGGATTTTCACCTTAGGGCTAGATAGTGTCCCCGGCATCCAAGACACCATTGTCTAATACAGGCTCCAATGGCTTATAGCACCATCAGGGAAGTACTCCCCGCCTATAGCTCATGAGTTCTTTGTATTCTACACTGCCACAATCCTGGGTTCTCTCCCAAGGGGAAGAAACCCCTTACTCAGCCCCGGTTGACGCACATGAGGGTAAAGGGTGTACAAGTTGACATCTCAGAGCCAACCATCCACTACATGCTATTTGGTCTAGAGTACATGGCCTCCAGGACCATAGTTGAGTTTGACTATATATTGGGGTAGACTCGGGATAGGATCCTAATGAAAGATCCTGCCCGCGAGGCTTCTTTGATGAGATGGGTAGCCAACCATATTGTTGAGCAGGGATAGGACCCTTAGTGGGTACCTACTTTGTCGGAGCCCATGGTTAAGGCATCCCTCATCTTCACTAGAAAATTTTTATAGGTGGTGGTGAGATCGTAGATCCTACCTACACATGTAGATAATACCTTAACGTCGGACCACATAGTACTGGTTGCCAGCATTTCGGCTAGTTACGACATGGATTTGGCCCGCCTGATTGTGGGTAAATTTTTGTGGCGACACTGAAGAGGTCCACCTCCATCCTCTTTCTATGCTTGATATATTGCCTTTGTATAGCAGCATGGGTGGAGATACATCACCATTTGGACACTTGGATCGAGGTTTAAAGGATTTCGGATGCTAGCCTGATAAAGGCCAATGAGAACCTGGTGGTCCTCCAACGAGCACCACACCCTCCAGACCAAATGTCAAAAATGTTTCTCGTTGTGCCACCGTCTGAGCCTCCTTCTTCCTCTACCACTGTTATTTCCACTATTAAGAGGCCCCCACCGACAGAGACTGACATAGAGAAGGGGCCCACTATTACCACTACTGTACTAGAGGTCATGCACACTCACTCAGCACCCGCTGGCATGGTATATGTGTCAGCGACATCTATTCAGGCCATGGTGCAGAGACATGCTCGCACCGTGTCCTAGTTGACTCAGTTACAGGCTCACACCGAGTCCTAGTTGACTCAGTTACTACAATAGATTTGGCCTTGGGTTCGCCAGGCTATCTTAGAGGCTGCGACGTATATGCAGACATACACTGTGGTTGTTATTCAGGAGACACTCACACCAGTGGACAGCCTCATTGATACGTTTAAGAGCGAGTAGCATAGAGACTCAACTCAGTACATCCTGCAGATTTGATGGCCATTCAGATGAAGATCCAGCAGCTTCGATCCAAGATGAGAGTTACAGTAGTAGCACCGGTCATGCTTCCACATGCCGATCACACTAAGGTGGTAGTTGATTTGTTTGCTCCTGAGGATCCACCACTCTCTTCTCCCGGGAAGCGGCCCCACATTAATGATCCAGATGCAACGAGACTAGAGGCAGGGATGATAGAGGAAGACCAACACGAGCTTGCTAGGCTTCACTCTATATAGGATGAGGAAGAGTGTTGATCATGCGAGTTAGAGATGATTAGGGTGTTGGACCCTCTAGACAAGCAATCGCTACTGAGGAGACCACCTGGTAGGTTGAGGTTAGTCAGACTCAGCCTGAGACAAGTGCTTAGGCACCCAGATATGTTTTTTGACCCCTATCTTTGTTATTATGATATTATGTGCATTGAGGACAATGCAAACATTTTTTGATAGGTGTGGGTAGTTATAGGCCTCAGTGAAGTCTGTGTAACGATAGCCTATAACTATCCCAAATTTTGAGTCCTAGGGGTTTTTTGCTTGTGTTCTTTTTTCCCAAGGATATTTATTTTTTGTTGAACCGGCATGTTTAAGATGTGCAGCTAGCATTAGTAGTATGTAGTACTGAAATCTATGGCATATGTTAGTTTTTGTGTGAAAAATGGTACCTATCAAAATTTTGTTAGTTAGTGTTGATAGAAACCATGCAATCGATTAATTGACGTTGCTTGTTTTGATGAGTGAGGTCTAATTATGATGTAGAGCATGATCTGAGAGTCTATGTTAATAGTATAATCAGTTCCGTGTGTGAGTGAGCTTGCTTTGCTAAGTTCTTATACTGTGTTTCAATTCAAAACTTGCGCTGTTACTTTAACTTAGATTGTAGGTTGGTTGGTTAGAAAGGATCTTAGGCCATTGTTCCTATTAGTCTACTTAGCCTAAATGGCCGACCATGTGTGTAATATATCCCTTGATCCCAATGTTTGAGCTTTGCATATACCCTTTTCTTTGTAAAAACCTAAGTAACCTAGCCTTGTTAAATGTAAAATCCTGAAGTTCGCCCTGGTCATTCCTTGAATATTGTGCACCTTAATTGAGGCGAATAGCTTAAGTTGAGGGTGGCTACCAAGAGTGGCCCTGGTTCATAGGTTGGATATTGTGCACCTCAAACTCAAGCCCAAAGCCTAAACTGAGGGTGGCAGGTATAAGGGTAATCACATAAAATGTGGTGGAAGCTAGTGATGCATGGAAAAATAGATAAAAATGTGCTATGGGTGCATGAAAAATGAATAGATGCCTAAACAATAAGCTAAAAAGAAAAATGATGTGAAAATAGAAGGCAACGCGCTAAAAATGAGAATAATGCACCCAGAAAAAGCATGAAGTAGGAGAAAGGGAGAATGAGTTAAAAAATGATAGTGTTGGTAGGGAAAAAGTGTAGAATAACACAGTGTCAAGGAGGGCCATTAGTCACTATGCTCCCAAAACATCATACCAAATCCCCTGAACCTATGTTACAAGCCAAGAAAGTCCTATAGTAATCCTAGTCCAAGTAATCGAAGGTCATAGTTTTGAGTATAGGAGCAAGCTTATGGTATTGAGCATGGTCTTTGAATATCTATTGTGAGAGTGAGTGATTTCATTTAGTCCCAAGCATTGAATCTGAAAACTTTATCATGAGTGGGATATGCGACTTCTTTTTGTGAGGGCACTTGCATTACACTGTTGATTTTAGACTAACTCAGTGATTCTTGCTTATCTGTGGTTATCTTACTTGTCATAGTTGCATTGTCATATGTATTGATATGCATTGGTTTGTTTCATGGCTATCTAATATGCATTGATGAGTCGTGTGTGTATCTGTGCTTGAATTGGAGATGATGTGAGCCATTAGATTGAGGTTTGTGTGTACTATAATGCTTATGTAGATTGAGTCCGTCGTTTGAGGACAAGCAACAATTTTAAGTTGAGGGTGTTGATGTTCTATCAAAATACAGTACTTTTGATGCTTAAAACTTGGAATTATATGTATTCTCAAAGCGATGTTAGTGGGTTTGATGTGTTTTTATGTTTGTTTTTTAGAATTATAGAATTTGACAAGATTTTGGGCTAAGTGTGCAGTTGCTGCAGTTTTTGCTCATCTATGACAAACTTTACGTGCCATGGAAGTTTTGATAGGCCGTAGAGTGGGTTTGTAAGTATAATCAGTTCAGGGATGATTTTCTGAAGTTGCATCTACGAATTGTCAAACGAGCCATAGAATTATGTACGAGTCATAGATGAGATCCCGTACCCTGAGGATCAAAAGTTGGGATTTTTTGAAAAGTCATCAAATGAAATCATATACGGGCAATAAGTCTGAATACGACCCGTAGAAAGGTCTCGTAGAAGTTGTGCCCAGATTTGAAGAATAAAGTTCACGAAGCCCAGGTATGGGCCATAAAACATAGTACGACCCGTAACCCTACTTATAATACCTGTTGAATCTAGTTTTCCTATTTTGTTGGACTTGTATTTTAAGTACTACAAATACATAGAGAACGGCCAAAAATCTTGAGAGAAGTGCTTAGAAACACTTGGAACACAACTTCATGATTTTAATCATTACTTTGTGATTTCTTGTGAAGAGTTTGAAATTTCTTGTTCTTAAATTCATCTTTGTAAGAGATCAATTATGTTTTTCTATATCATAATTCTTGCATCTACAATAATTATGCATAGCTAAATCCACAACTAGGGTTGTGGGAACCATGAAAAACTAACAAGGTAAAATCAGATAATTCGTAATTCTTGAAAAGTGTGCATACATGTATCAATTAATTCTCTTCATTTTGATTATTTTTTAACGGTGGTCAACGTTAGAACTTGCCTAGTTATTACTGACTGGATCAAGGTAGTAATGAATGGGAAAAGATATTAATTAAGGATTTGATCGATTTCTTCTCGTCTAATTAACCAAACTAAATATAGGGAAGGTTGTACTGGGATAATAGGTAAGGGTTAGTAATGTCACACTGTGGGATGAATCAAATCATGTAGTGAAATTTACCTCTTGTTTAAATCAAAGAGTTTGTTAAACTTAACTTACCATTCTGCATATAATACACTAGAAAAGATTATGGTTATCTGATAATATTAAGTTAGGGAATTATGGGGAACACAACCTAGTTACTCTTCTCACTGATCTCACAACACTTGTTCTAGTTTAGGTTTACTTTCTGCAAATTACAGCCCCCCCTCCTTTTCGGGAGATAAGTAGGTTAATTATCTCGAATTGCTTCAAATTACACCGAGTCTACCATATTTCCTATAGGTTCGACCTTAATCTTTGTTAGGTTATGTATCTTCACAACAACCTCTTTAACCTTCAAAAAAGAGGTGTAGCTTGGGCGACATCACCATCTTCTAGGATGTTCAGTTTGTTAGGATCGATTACAACAACACTTCTAGATTTCGAAGAACAAGTCAAGACAGTTTTAGTAAACCTAAGAGAGAGAAAGTATTTTTGTGGTAACACCTTGTGGGGCAACCTCCACGGTGATGCAGTATTTATATTAATAAAATAACACTATTACAGAATACACGGAGAATAATCAGGCTCCACATCTCAACAATTCTCCCACTTGGAGACTGATCAGGTAACCAAAACAGTATTCTCTCAAACAGTGTGATCATAACATCAATATTTCCTACTGCATAACAACATTGTAGAACTCACATCTACAAAAGTCCAACTAAGGTGTTGCACAGCCCCAGTTTCCTAACATCAACACATTTGGTCAACATGTCTGCAAGATTCTTTGCACCCTCTATCTCCTCCACACACATATCACCATCCTCCACTGCCCTACGAGTGAAATAGTATCGTCTTCTGATGTGCTTTGCCTTCGAATGATAGACTGGATTCTTCACTAACTGTATGGCGCTCTAACTGTCTGAGTAAAGAATCTTCTTGCTTTGCTTCTTGCCCAATTCTTCAAGATAATCAGCCAACCACACCATCTCCTTCCCAGCTTCAGCCATTGCCACATACTCAGCCTCAGTAGATGAAAGAGCAACACACTTCTGAAGCCTAGACATCCAACTTACAGCTGTACCACCTATGGTGTAAATATACCCAGATGTGCTCTTGCTTGAGTCCACATCACCACCAAGATCAGTATCCACAAAACCCTTCAAAACCACTTTATTCTTGCCAAAACAAAGTGAAGTATTTGAGGTACCTTTCAAATATCTTAGAAGCCACTTCACAGCTTCCCAATGCTCTTTTCCTGGGTTTGCCATATACCTGCTAACAACTCCCACTGCATGTGCTATATCTGGTCTAGTGCAGACCATAGCATACATCAAACAACCAACTGCTAAAGCATATGGAACAAGTGTCATATGTTCTCGCTCCTCAGCTGTCTTCGGTGACTGCTCCTTTGACAACCTTTTGTGATTTTCCAAAGGAGTAGTTCTGGGCTTAGCATCAGTCATCCTGAATCTGGCCAACACTTTCTCGATATACTGCTCCTGTGATAGATTTAAAGTGCCAGCAGATTTATCCCGAGAAATCTTCATTCCCGGAATCTGCTTCGCTGCACCCAAATCCTTCATATCAAAGGCTGAAGATAGACTTGCCTTCAGACTGTTTATTTCCTGCATGATGGATCCTGCAATCAATATATCATCCACATACAAGAGTAAGAAAACAATGGACTCAGTGTATTTCTTGAAGTAACAACACTGGTCCGTTTCAGTCCTGCTAAATCCACTCTTGATCATGAAGGAGTCAAACTTTTTATACCACTGTCTTGGTGCTTGCTTCAGTCCATACAAGCTCCTGTTGAGCTTGCATACCATGTGTTCCTTGCCCGGAACAACAAAACCTTCTGGCTGCTGCATATAGATCTCCTTGTCTATGTCTCCATGTAAGAAAGCAGTTTTTACATCCATTTGCTCAAGATGCAAATTCTCAGATGCAACAATACTTAGTAAAATCCGGATAGTAGTTAACTTCACAACAGGAGAGAATATTTTAGCATAACCAATACCTTTCCTTTGTGAGTATCCCTTAACTACTAACCTCGCCTTGAACCTTCTTTTGCCATCTGGTTCAACCTTGATTCTGAACACCCACCTGTTTGACAAAGCTTTCTTCCCCGTAGGTAACTCTGTCAGTACCCACGTATTGTTCTTCTCAAGTGAACTCATCTCATCATCCATGGCTTGCTCCCACTTACTTGAATTCTCCACTTGTACAGCCTCATCATAAGATTCAGGTTCCCCTTCATCAGTCAGCAACAGATAATGTAATGAAGGTGAATACCTGTCAGGTGCTCTGATAGTTCTGGATGATCTCCTCAACACCTGCTCAGGTGTCAATTGCTCACCCTCAGACTCTTCAGCAACTGTGTCTGGAGTTGGTTGAGTTTCTGCAGCAACATCTTTGGGTAACTCAATGTCAACTCCCACTCGCTTTGTAGTTTCTGAATCTTTTTGCTCTCTGTGTTTGTACAGGACAGACTCATCAAACGTGACATCACAATGTCTTAGGATTTTTCGATATTGATCATCCCAAAACCTGTAGCCAAACATGTCAGTACCATAGTCTATGAAGTAACACTTCACAGCCTTAGCATCAAGCTTGTCCCTCTTCTCTGGATCAATATGAACATAAGTTGTGCAGCCAAAGGTTCTCAAGTGTGAGTACTTGACTTCTTTCCCGGTCCACACCTCCTCTGGAATCTTGAACTCCAAGGGAACTGATGGTCCCTTGTTAATCAAGTAAGCAGCTGTGTTAACAACATCTGCCCAAAACATCTTAGGCAGCCCACAGTGTATCCTCATGCTTCTTGCACGTTCGTTCAATGTTCTGTTCATCCTTTCAGCAACTCCATTTTGTCTTGCCTTCCCTGGAACTGTCCTCATCAATCTGATACCCTCAGCACCACAAAATGCTTTGAACTCTGACTTATCGTACTCTCCACCATTGCCAGATCTCAGGCATTTGATCTTCAAACTAGTCTGATTCTCAACTTCAGCCTTCCACTTCTTGAAAGTCGCAAACACATCTGACTTATGCTTCAAGAAGTAGACTCAAACTTTTCTGCTAAAGTCATCAATGAAGGTTACATAGAATCTGGATCCTCCTACTGATGAAACTGGAGATGGCCTCCAAACATCTATATGAACCATCTCTAACCGCACCTTCTTTGGTTGTCTCAGAGTCTTTGTAAAGTTAACTCATTTTTTTTTGCCCATAACACAGCTCTCACAAAGACCCATATCAACTGATTTCAGACCTTCTAATGCTCCTTTTGCAACCAGCATCTTCATTCCCTTAGCACTCATGTCTCCAAGTCTGTTGTGCCACAAACAAGAACCGGAATCTCACTCAGCAACAGCGACCATATTCATGCACCCTGCAGTGGTGTACAAGGTTCCAATTTTTGTGCCATGAGCAACAACCATAGCCCCCTTCACAATCTTCCATGAACCATTCCCAAACTGTATTGTGTAGCCCGTGCTATCCAACTGACCAATAGAGAGTAAATTTTTCTTAAGTTCGGGAACATATCTGACATCTTCTAATGTCCATTGGTTTCCAGATGGAGTCTTAATGCAGATATCCCCTTTTCCTTCAACCTTCAAGGGCTTGTCGTCTACAAGGTACACTTTTTCAAAATATGCAGATTTGAAATTTTGGACAGTTCCTTGCTCAGACAAGAATGAAAAGATGCACCAGATTCCAGAATCCAGGATTCAACCAGGCTGTCCACGCTCAGGATCAGAGCATCCCCAATGTTTTCCGCCAAATTTACAGAATCAGTATCATCTGCAGATTTCTTATTCAGCTTCTTCTTTGGTTTCATGCAACTTGACCGGTAGTGCCCTTTCACTCCACAATTTCAACAAACCACATTGGGTCTGTTCGGAGACTTCCCACGATTCTTTGAATTTGATCGTTCATATTGATGCTGGCCTTTCGATTTGTTTCTCCCCCTTCCGTCAACATTGAGAGCACTACCCGATGAATCTCCCACTTCTCGTTTGCGAATACTTTCGCTGAGAACAACATCAAGGATTTCATCAAACTTCAGTTTCTCAGAACCATGGGAACTGCTAATCGCAGCAACAATAGTATCCCAAGACTGGGCAGAGATGACATCAAAATCAACGCCTTAATCTCATCCTCAAAGTTAATCTCCACAGGACACAGTTGACTCACAATCATATTGAACTCGTTTATGTGATCCGCTACTGATCTAGTCTCAGACATCTGCAAATTGAATAACCTACGCATCAAATATACCTTGTTTATCGTCGATAGTTTTTCATACATATTTGATAGCGCCTTCAACAGATCTGCTGTGGTCTTCTCCTTTGCGATGTTGAAAGCTACGTTTCTAGACAAAGTCAACCAAATTAGCCCCAACGCCTGGCGGTCCTTAAGTTTCCATACGTCCTCTGCCATGGCTTCAGGCTTCTCCCCAGTCAAGGGTACGTGAAGATCTTTTTGATAGAGATAATCTTTGATCTGCATCTTCAAGAAATTGAAATCAGATCCATCAAACTTCTCGATTCCAAGCTTCGAATTATCCATCTTCAGTGATCGTGTTGAATCGCCTGTGTTCTGATACCAGTTGTTAGGATCGATTACAACAACACTTCTAGATTTCGAAGAACAATTCAAGACAGTTTTAGTAAACCTAAGAGAGAGAAAGTATTTTTGTGGTAACACCTTGTGGGGTAACCTCCACGGTGATGCAGTATTTATATTAATAAAATAACACTGTTACAGAATATACGGAGAATAATCAGGCTCCACATCTCAACACAGTTGCCATTACATTATGATTGATTCGTCTGATGGTGATATGAGGTCAAAAAACATACTCCCTCCATTTCATTTTATGTGGTCCCCTTTCCTTTTTAGTCTGTCCTAAAAAGAATGTTACCTTACTAGAATTAGAAACAATTTAACTTTAAAATTTTCCTTTTACCCTAAAAGAAATGATTTTTAACCACAATATCTATGGATGATTTTAGAGCACAATTTTCAAAAGTCTTCCTTGTTTTCTTAAACATCGTGTCAAGTCAAACAATGTCACATAAAATGGGACAAAGTATATTTAATTATTATATGTCTCATATTTAATTTTTTTCAGTTATTATTTTTTAGTATAAAGTTTATGAAATTATTTTTATATTGTATATTTTATTTGTAGGATTAAAATATTATGAAAATAAAAAAAATGGTGAGTATTTAAATTAAAAATTAAAATTATATAAAAAATAAAATAGACAACTTAATTGATTCAATTTAATATTATAATAATATGATATATATGTGAGCATCGCGCAAAGTGAAGTTTCAATTGAAACTCGTCTGCCACGTGTCACTTGGTAAAGAAGAGTAGGAGAAGTTGAAGACAACAACAAAAACCCAATTCAATTGGGTTTTAGAATTTTTAATTTATTTTGGACTCAATTATTTTATTTAATTTTTTTATATTTATTAGTCCATAAAAATAATTTTTAGGAAGATAGAACATAGAACTTACAACTTACGCATGATTTAGACCTTCAAAATTTTATAGCTTGAAAACTTTAGAAGAGTTATCGTGGAGGCTGGATTATTTTGATTTATTCTTTTTCTTCTCCTTTATTATTTATTTATTTTTTTAATCTTTGAAAGTTCTTTTAGCTATTGTTCTTAAATTTTAGGATTAACACAAGTAAGTTTATTTTTATAATTTTTTTATTATATTTTTACTATAATGAGTAGCGAACTTTCTAAATTAATGTAAAAGTTGATTCTTGAATAATTTTCATGCATGTATTATTTTTTCCTTTACTTTAGTTGCTTTTTAACAATGGACAACGTTAGAACTCACCTTATTCTTACTTGCCTGACCACTAGAGGTAACGAATGGAAAAAGAAATTAAATAAGGAAGATTTGACAGACTTTTCTCATAATCTAATTAGCTTGTTTCACTCACCTCGAGCATAGCTAAATCTAAGATCAAAAATAAGGGTTTCTAAAGTATGCACTCGTAGACTAACTATATGTTGCGAGGTGAAATTCGTCTACTTAGACAATCATTCCATTTAGATGATACCTAATTTATTTATCTTACATGCTAAGAATCGAAACAGATCACTAATACAATATTCTTGCTGAATCATGAAATCATGAGAACATATTCCTAGTTACTTCTATTCATTTTAGTACAAATAAATATTAAATCGTAAGCTATTATTATTTTATATTTTTTCATCTCAATTACATTCCCCTTTTTAAATAACGATTAACGAGTTAAGCTTTGCTTTTGACAACTTTTTTTTCATATTTCTCATGAAATTGACTCTGAATTACAAGTTGGGAAAATATATTGCAAACGTCGTTTATATTTCTTTTCAAGAAGTATGTTTGAAGTTATCAGGCAAAACATTTGTAGAAAAGCATATCATGTTGAGATTAAATGGCTTATCAGTCAAAGCAGATCTTTGAGTATTATCACATTACTTGTTGGAAAAGTTCGATCCTTCCCTGCTTGTGAAATTAAGATATGCACTTTAGTAATTGAGGTAGTGGTAGGAGTACAAAAGTTTATAATTCTCCAAAAGGAGATTCTTCCACTATACAAAAGAATAGTAGGATTACAAGAATATGTTTACAAAAGATTTTCTCACTCTAAAGTGGCTTACAAGCTTAAGGATTGAGACTTCTTAAGCTTTATACTCTCACTAATAGGTTTCCTCACTTTGGAAGTGCATTTCTCTCAAGTGAATTCTTACTTCACTTAGATTTCTAGGATAGTTGTCAAGCGGATTCTTACTTCACTTGGATTCTAGGATTGACTTGGATTGTTAGGATTGCTCTCAAGTGGATTCTTAGTTCACTTTGATTTCTAGGATAGCTCTCAAGTGGATTCTTACATCACTTGGATTGCTAGAACTGCTCTTGGATGATTAGGAATGAAAGATCATACCTCTATTTACACTATTCCACCTCCTTAATGAATGGTGGAGAAAACGTCTCTAGAATGCTCCACACATTCTAGAGAGCCTCTACTCTTCCACTTCTTTCTACACTCTTCTAATTTCTTTCTTAAGGTTCCACATATCTCCAAAATATTCCAAAGGCTTCCACATTCTTCCACATGCTTTTATAAGATTCTAGAGACTTCTATACTTCTCTAGAGTTCTCCCGATCATTCTAGAAAATCCTACACTTTTCTAGAATTTTCTAGAATCTCTCCAAGTAAGGAAGGAACCCAACAAATACCCCCCCTCCCCCACCGACTTAATTGGGGAGTAGAAGAAATCCTGCACCTTGACAATAGTCTTCAAACTTCTTTGTTGGTATTACCTTGGTCATCATGTCTGACCAGTTTTCATATGTGTGAACCTTGTCAAGATGTATTTTATCTTCTTCGAGGACTTCTCGGATCTAATGGTACATTATTTCAATATGTTTTTTGCGAGAGTGGAATGTTGAGTCTTTCCTTGCCTAGAACTTTGAATCCTGTAGGTTTCTCTATGTAGATATCTTCCTCCATATCACCATGAAGGAATGTTGTCTTGACATCGAGTTTTCCAATCTCCAAGTCCTGCACTACTGCTAGGCCGAGAACAACTCGAATAGATGGCATCTTTACCATAAGAGAGAATATTTCTTCAAAGTCAATATCTTTTCTTGTCCGAATTCTTTAACGACCAACCAAGCTTTGTACTGAAGCTTTGAGTTATTATCTTTGGTTTTAATTCAATACACCCACTTATTCTTCAAGGATCTTCTCTCTTTGGGTAGCTCCACTAGCTCATAAGTGTGATTCTCATGCAAGGATTGTATTTCTTCTTGCATGGCTCTTATACACTCTTCTTTATACTCATTATTAACTACTTCATTGTAGGTTTGATGCTTCACCTCATCAGTGAGCATAATATATTCATCTGTGTTATAGCGGGTGGATTGTCTCCTCTCCCTCGAGGATCATCTCAGCTCTAGTGCTGTCAGAGAGCTAGATTGAGGCTCTTTATGTGTTGATTCATCATGTGTATCCTCGTTGTTTTACTCGAGCAGAGGTCTTTAATCTTCAGCATCATTGGTTTCAGGTGTGTTATTATTGTCTTCACTTTGGACTGGAGTAGATTTAGTGTTCTTGCAATTTCTCAATCTTGGCCTCTCTGAATTTTTGATATCTTCAATTGTTTAGTCTTCAAAGAATATGACATCTCTGCTGCGAACAACTTTCTTGTTGATTGGATCCCAAAGCCTATATCCAAATTCATCCTTAGGTGAATGAAGGTAGATGCATTCCTTCGCTTTAGCGTCAAGCTTAGCTCTCTCATCTTTGGGAATGCGGAGAAATGCCCTGCATCCGAACACCTTGAGATGATTATATGAAGCTTTTTTGCCTATCCAAACTTCGTCTGGGATGGCACCTTCCAAAGGGAATGATGGTGTAAGATTGATAATATCACAGTCAGTACAGTTTCTTCCCAAAATGATTTGGATAACTTGGCATGAGAGAATCTAACTCTTTCCTCAATAGTTTGATTCATTCTCTCAGCAAGCCCATTCAGTTGTGGTGTCTTAGGTGGAGTCTTTTCAAACCTAATGACATATCTCTTGCAATAGGCTTCAAAGGGACCTCTATACTCTCCTCCATTGTCAGACCATACACACTTAATCTTCCATTCGGCCTCACGTTCCACTAGAGCGTGGAATTCCTTGAATGCATTGAGAACTTGATCCTTTGTCTTTAAAAGGTATAACCATACCTTCCTTGAATGATCATCAATAAAGGTGATAAAATGTGATACACCGCCATTAGATTTCTCTGACATCGAACACATATCAGTGTGTACGAGGTCAAGGATGTTCTTTGTCCTTGTGGGTGGAGATGATCTTTGGAAAGTATCTCTATGTTGTTTTCCAGCTAAACAATGAGCACAAGGATTAAGTCGTTTACCTTTCACATCAGGGAGGAGATGTTTTCGAGCGAGCATGTGAAGACCTTTTTTACTGATGTGCCAAGTCATTTGTGCCATATCTCCAAATCATCAGTAGTGATATTTATCTCTCCTTTGCAGAGTTTGGCTTGTATCACATACAATAATCCTTCCTTCTTTCCTTGATCCATAATTAAACTTCTTTTGGTGAGCTTCAACTTTCCTTCACCAAAGCAATTCATCAAACTAGCATTGTCTAGTTTTCCAGCAAGGATAAGATTGAGTGCATAGCTGGGACATGCCTCACATATTTTAGGACAAGGTTGCATCTAGTACTTATAGTTAGGATGATGTTTCTTATCCTATATTTCTCTTATCTTGATTTCCCATTTGCATCATACCGAAGTTACTGCCTTGATAGAATGAAAAGAAACTTGTACGTGGGGTAAAATGGAATGAAGCACCGGAATCGATAATCCAAGAGCTTTCATCACAAGTGATGTTTAAGATATCACCTTCACCAATGAGATAGAGTAGATCTTCTTTTGATGCTAAAGCAGTAATACTCTTTTATTCTTGCTTCTTTGTTGGGCTGATCTGGTCTGGTTTAATATTTCCTTTTGATGTCTCTTTAGGGATCGACATTCAGTTTTCGTGTGGCCCATCTTTCCACAGTAATAACATGTAATCTTGGAGCATGACTTAGATCTTCCTCAAGATTGGTGCGTATCTCGGCTCTTGCTATGCCCACGAGTTTTGTTTTTGCTTCGATTCTCAATAATATTGGCCTCGGGATAAGTAGACTCACCTCATTCCATTCTTCTTGCTTCTTCACCAAGAAGACTATCACTGGCGAAGTCCGTGGTGAGCTTTCAATCAGGAGCTGAGTTGTTTAGAGTAACAACAAGTGTATCCCAACTTTTCGGCAAGGAGCTAAGGAGTAGAAAGGCTTGCAACTCATCATCAATCTTCATATCAACTTTTGTTAGTTGATTAACGAGCCTCTTGAAATTATTTGAGTGCTCAATCATACTGTTGCCATCCTTATACTCTAATTCCTCCAACTGTCAAAGTAAATTAGCTTTGTTACGAGGCATTTTCTTTTGAATAACGGATTCAAGTTTCATCCATAGTTCGTAAGCATTTTTGTAAGTAGAAACATGCTCAAAGAAAGTTTTATCAATGTACTTACGGATCATTGAAATGGTCTTCCAATTTAGTAGCTTCCATTGAGCATCGCTCTTGCCTTCCACCTTTTCTTTTTAGATGATGGGCTCATGCAAATCTTTGCAATATAGACGGTCCTCCATCATCAGTTTTTAATATGAGTAGTTGTTGGCTGTGAGATTGAACATGTCTTATAATGAACCAAGCTCTGATACCACTGTTGGGAAAGTTCGATCTTCTCTGCTTAAGAAGTTAAGATAGGTACTTTAGGAATTAAGGTTATGGTAGGAGTACAAGAGTTTATAATTCTCTAAAAGGAGATTCTTTCACTATACAAAAGAATAGTAGGATTATAAGAATATGTTTACAAAAGATTTTTTTACTCTCAGGTGGCTTTCAAGCTTATGGATTGAGATTTCTTAAGCTTTATACTCTCACTAATAGATTTCCTCACTTTGAAAGTGGATTGCTCTCAAGTGGATTCTTACTTCACTTGGATTTCTAGGATTGTTCTCAAGTGGATTGTTAATTCACTTTGATTTCTAGGATTGACTTGGATTATTAGGATTGCTCTCAAGTGGATTCTTATTTCACTTAGATTTCTAGGATAGCTCTCAAGTGGATTCTTACTTCACTTAGATTGCCAGGATTGCTCTTGTATGATTAGGAATGAAATCTCCTACTTTTATTTATACTACTCCACTTCCTTAATGAATGGTGGAGAAAACATCTCCAAAATGCTCTACACATTCTAGAGAGACTCTACTTTTCCACTTCTTTCTTCACTCTTCCAATTTCTTCCATAAGGTTCCACACATCTCCAGAATATTTCAGAGGCTTCCACATTCTTCCACATGCTTCCATAAGATTCTAGAGAGTTCTATACTTCTCTAGAGTTCTTCGAATCATTCTAGAAAATTCTACACATTTTTAGAATTTTCTAGAATCTCTCCAATTAAGGAAGGAACTCAACATTACTTGTGTTCATGAACTGTTCTTTCATGTTTGTCTGTAAGACAAGAACATAATGATGAACTCAATTTTAAGAAAAAGATATAATGGAAATATGAATGTCAAAAATGATCTAAGGTACTGCATACTATAATCTACACCAAGTTTCATTGATCAAGACGTTGTATATTCCTAATAAATGTAGAACAAAGCTCTCAAAGTATGTCGTGATCACACGATTTAGTCATTAAATATGACATTCCAAAAGAGGAAGAAGATTTGACCTACTATGTATAAGTGAGAGATAAAGGAAATTTGATTGTGTAACCTATGTGGTTCAAACCAAACTCCTGTAAATAGTAATATATAATCATTACATATTTAATTTACTAACAAAGAAAAAAAGACATAACTATTTAAAAAATTGTACCCTTTGAGATTATAAAAGATTTCTCTTAAGGAGAAACAACATATATTTTCTTCAAAATATAGAAAAAGAAAATTCTCTCTTTTGGAAAACACTCTTTTTCTTATGTGAAGAACTTCAGTGAGAAGATTCCTTGAAGATTAAAGTGATGTCTACCCAGGCATTTGGAACTATCTTCTGTAATGGATAGAACTATAGGACATAGTTTGTGTTCTTATGTGATTACACTTTGAGACTAGTGACATAAATTGAATAATTATACAAACTAAGTATTTGATTAGATTTTTGGATGCCCAAACCCCATGTACATCTCCCGAGCCATCACAGTCATCTTTAGCACATATATTTTTGTGTATACCTTCATCTTCCTCTCAATCTAGTCAGAACAATGATGTCTTGAGGCGTGATAATTAACATGAATTGGGCATAGCATTAGAGGACCATCCTCTCCAAAGATAGACGTTTGAGTTTTAGCAGTGCGGTCCAAATTGATGAACTTCTGAAAAGTAAAATGCTTTTTTTTAAATACAAACTATTTTATCAGGGTTCATCCACCAAAGATTTCGATTTAAATATTAATTCTCATTTTTCATATTCTTAGTTAGGTGCCTGCAAACTCACCGTCTTTCTAGATTGGTCATTGAGAAGCAAACAGAAATTTTATTCATAATACTGCAAATAAGAAAAATGAAGAAGGGAAAGATGCATTATCATGGTTCCTGTTAAGAGGAGGAAGGAGGGGCTGAGGATGATGACAAGGTGGAGGAGGAGTAGATGGTTACATATGTAGTTTAAATATTATATTTTCTTATTTATCTATTCCTCGTTGATAAATATTATCGTAATTCTTATTATTTATTTTAATAAATTTGTGTGACATTCTAGATTAATTAATAGACAAAAAAAAATCTTTGCATACTCACTAATTATTACTATTTCACAAGGTCATAGTTAATTATTTAGTTACTATTATCGAATTAAATAATTAACATAAAATAGGATCAATGAATAAATTATATAAACAAACACAGAAAATAACATAGGTAAAAATCTAAACTAAAAAAGGGGTAAGTGTTTGGAGGCCTTTGTCTTTCTTAATTATATCGTAGACATCAAAATTTTGTACGACTATATAAAATAAGTTATATTTCAGTTAGGATTTATTAGAGATTATTTTATCTTAAATTCTAATATAGAGGGTATTATATGCCTTGAAAAGACATCTCAAATATTCTATGAACTCTGAGATATTCATATGGAGATCAAGATCAACCTACAAATGTGTACCCGCATTGTTTGCGAATAAAATTATGTTTTTTTCATATTTTATTTGTGATTGTAATTTATTTTTTATTATTTTAAAAATTATTGCAAATAAATTGGCGTTGGGACCAAATCTATCATTCATCTCTTTTTTCATAAATCAAATTTGCAACTTTGAAGCTAGCAATGATAGAAAAATGAGTGTTGCAACCCCTGTTTTTGAGTTTCATCAATCCTATACTTTAACAAAGAAGTAGGGGCCATTTGTAGACATCAAAATTTTGCAGGGCTCTACAATATGAGTCCTATTTTGGTTAGGATTTCTGTGGAGGTCACTCTATCATAAACCCTAATTCATGACTATATAACATGTATTATATTTCATTAAAAAGGTATCTCAAATTTTTCATAAACTCTGAAGTATTCATAAAAAGATTAAAAACATCCTATATTCGAGAAATACGACCCTCATTTAGGTTCTAGACTCATCGACAGGAGAGGGTGTTAAAACATTTTCTAATGCGTTTGATCGAAAAGATATTTTGTCTTCACACCTCAAAAGTAATTAATTGAAGGTTTGCTAGGGGGAATGAATCTTAGTGTATCACGAGTCTCATGTGTTTTAATATTATTTTCACATGCTAAAGTCGCCCAATTTGATTGATAAAGACTCATTTCACACTGTGAAAGACCTGACAAAGAGGACACTTTTTAATCAAGATTTAACAAAAATGAAATCCAATTAGGGATATATGATTTTTTCAATATATTGAAAGTCAGAATTTGTGAATTTTTGTGAAGTACAAGACTAGGGAAAAAATTCAGTTAACCATTATTTCCTCAAATAATATTCAATAGTCTATTAGATTTATGCCATATAAATCACAAAATAATTTATGATTGAGATTCATTTTAAATCATATAGATTAAATAATTTAAAAAAAATCCATGTGATCCCGTACCCACACTAGTGCTGGTTCATTCTGTTGATTTGACCCTTGTTTTGAAGAAAAAAAAAAGGTTTGGAATTAATTTTTTGGATTATTATTTAATTAATAATTATTTTATTCGTCTTATTTTATATAGCATCTTTTGATTTAGTATGATATTTAAAAAAAAATTAAAAACAAATTATGATTTAAAATAATTTTTAAATATTTATATATCATTAAGAATATAAGGTATATATGATTTCTCCAATCTATTGCAAATCAGAATTGGTGGAATTTAATGAGGTATATATGATTTCTCCAATCTCTTCAACTAATAGTTACTCCATCTTTTATATTTATATGACATCTTTTAATTTAACATGATATTTAAAAAAAAAAAAATTAATTTAAAATAATTCTTGAATATTTATGTGCTTGTAAAGTATTTTATCAAGGTTATAAGAAGAATTTTAAATTTAATTATTTTTAATTATAATAAAGTGACTTTTTTTAGATGACAAAAAAAATATCACATGAAAAGGGATGGAAGGTGTATTATTTTAGAAAAATCACATTTTTCTTAAATTTTAATTTTCTTTAATAAAGAACATAATTTTTTAAAAATAATAAAAATTGTTAGTTGAGTGGATATAAAGAAAATTCAACTGATTAAACTATCGATGCCAATACTTCAAAAAGAAGTAAAAGAAAATTCAATTTATTTGATACATTTGAAATTTAGGAATATTTCAGTCTTTCGCCGTAGAGCATAGAATATACCAGCTAGTATATACATCTCTCTATATATAGATATAGATATGAAAAGACTCGTTAACGGGCTTAATATTACAAGCTTAAGTTTTGTACATGCTTAATCATATTTTTAAATAATAAATTAATTTTTAATATTTTTCGATAAGCACCATAAAAAGTGAAAAGAGTATTACTTTGCAAGGTAATTAGTATTTTTTCATTTTTATAAAATAAAAAATATTTATAGCTTATTTAAGTTGTCACAACTAATATTAATAGAGTACGCAATCTAATATTTATTTTAACATTATTTCAGATATAAAAATTGAATTAAATCATAAACATGGTTGGATAGAAAGAGGTATGTCATCTCCTTTAATTATATGTATTAGATCATATAAAAAAAGTCGTTAACATCAAGTATATTTTAATATGAATTGATGCACATAATTAAATGAGAAGATATATTTAATGTCGTTAACATAATTATGTTATAGGCATGTAATTTTTTTCAAAATTTGAACAAAAAATAACATTTAAAGCTAAATATTTATGAGTTGACAAATTTATCCTCGGTCATCTACTTCTTCATTTTTTTAGGTAATAGAAATTTAAATATTATATTATAAAAAAGGAATTTGGAATGATATTTTATTCTTGAATATTTTTTCTTTTATTTTTTCTATTTTTATAAACTATTGAATAGTTATCATGATATAAATTGTAACTCAATGTAGAGAATAAAATTTCAAAATTTGTATAAAATGCTATCAATTGTAAGAAAAGACCAAGCACATAATATAATTTGTAACACAAAAGAAGAATATTATCGTCCAAAATACGTGACATATATATATTTTTTTCGATCCAATAGGTTTCATGAATTTGTCCTCAAACATACCCTTTAATTTATCAAACCTAAATTGCATATACATACCTTGTGAACTTATGTTAATCTTGTGAAATTCTCACTTTTCTAATCCATATCAATATGAGCTCGCCTAAAATTTTATATGCAGTCCTTCTTTAAAAGCTTTTCAATATTGAAATCTATTAATCCTTCTCTTTAATGTTTCTTCGTAGATCGTCTGATTCCCTTTTTTATTTTCTTTAACTCTTATTATTCGAGCTAGTAAATTAATTCTTGAAATAGTGATTTTTGAGAGGAAAAGGGTACATTTGCATCAATATTTAAGAAAAAGACTTTCTTTTAGGATAAATTAGTTAAATGCTTAACGAAAGCCAAAAGGGAGTGGAAGTGGTCAATATATACAAACTTAATTAGTATTATCTTTCTAATAAAAGATGAAGAAGAATGGGATAGAGATGAGGAAATGCTTTTTGCTGACGACTATCTTGCAAAGATTAATGCAACACTAATTCAAGTTGTGCTGTTTTCACATCTTCTTGCATCACAAGAGGTGATAAGACTGCTGCCGGTATCATCCTATTATTATATTTTTAAAAATAAATAAAATTAAATTAACATTTTGTTTCTAAATTATAAATTAATCAAAATATCTTCAGTCTTTTCATTGGCCTCTTGTTTTTTTTCTTTTCTGTTGGAAGGATGAGTAGTTTAACTGCCCACAAGGGCAAATACAGGAGTAGTTTGGGCCCACTTAACAAGTAATTACAAGTCGAGATATTTCTATCATACACTATTTCATTGATATGTCCAAAATAATTCTGTGCTTACTTAAGTAGAATCAATAAAAACATGGGCACTCCTTTCGGGCGGAGCTATATTCACCCAAGAGTAATCAGATAAATATTCTTTGTCAAATTTTTTTTTGAATATATCAATTAAATATAGATATTTTGATATATATATCAATTATTGAATATGCTTGATACAAAAATCATTCACTCATGTTATAAAAATATGAACACTCTTAATGAAAATGCTGGCTCCGCCATTGACTCCTTCTGCATGGTTTTTCTTGCCCTCCTTGCTTTGTACAGCTGCCAACTCATTTTGCTCCCCGTAGATAACTAAGGTCCCGTTTGGCCCCAAGTATTCTTGGGAAAATTTGGGGAAAAAATTGGGGTGGGGTGTTTGGTCAAAAAACTTGGTAAATAATTTTTAGGAACTTGGGAGATACTTGAAAAGTTTTGAATATTTAAAAATTATCCCAAATTTTTATAATTTATAAAAAAAAAAAACCATCTATCATTTATTAATTCAAACTAAATATTCATCTAGCAATTTACTCTATTAACATGACTAGCCAATTCATTTATTAACATTGGAAAAAAAGAACATTTTATTTTGAGTGAGAACATGAGGAAAAAAATAATTTATTCTTAATGCCATTAATGTATCAATCTTACCCATATTGTTATTTTGTTATTGTTGATTGTTATCAATTATGTTATAAGGTTATTTTTTTAACAAACATGTTACTTATAGATAAACTTATGAGGTTTCTAAAATAACTTTTAGAACTTATGAGTATAAATTATATTCTTTCAAAATAGTCAAATATTATTGAAAAATTTTAGGGTCAAACGCATTGCGCACCTAAAGCAAAACTTGCCCAGAATATTTGGAAATTTGGATTAAACACTTACTAAATAGTAATGTATCAAGTAAGTAATAAAGTGATCAATTATTAATTTAATTAATTAATATGAATTAATAAATTTATGAAGAAATTAGATAGCAAAGTCAATTTATTGCAAACTGGATTTTCGACTAAAATGTTGATTTCAAATATGCATTTTAAACTAATTTCATATCATATCATTATATTGTATTAAAAATAGGATGATGATATTAATACTGAGAAGCACTTTAATGTAAAATTGATTTACTAAAATGTTCTTAAAAGTTAAATTAATCTAGTTACTCCTTATCTAAAACTCCAATTTCACTTTATAAAAATGTGAATAAATCTTTTATTAAGTTTTATCGGATGTCCCCGAAGGGACAATTAATTTTCACTAACTAACAGCCTAATTAATCATTTTTCCATAAGCAACACCCCGTGTCAACATAATGAATTGTATTAAAATTCTCAAGGCACTTAATTTCTTCACTTAACTTTTCATTTTCATTAAGGTGGTCATTAACATCTTATTTTCATCCGTTAAAACTCATTAAAATTAAGCTGCTATTTGTGTAATGATTTGTCTCCGTCGTCGTTATGGATGGGTCGTCGTTATGGATGGATCAATGAGGAAAAAATTTGGGTTAGAAAACTTTGAGTAGTAATTTGAAAATTTTAAGCTTCGGCCAGACATGGACAAAAATTAAATTAGGTGAGGTTTAGGATAACTTGATAATATATTGGAGTTTGGATTATGAGTTTGATCTTATGAGTCAATAGCCAAGAAAATAAGGAGCCACGACTATAGAAATTGAACTCGGACAAGTAAAACTCTTAAAATTGATCTTAATAGGTTGATTTTATAACGTCATGGTTTGAAGCTGTGTTGCAAAATAGAGGCTTGGAATGTAAATCACAAATTTTTGACTTCGTGTAATCCACCACAATGGAATTATATTCCTGCTATGGTGGGACAGTCGCGATTTAAATAAAAAAAGTATCAAAATCGTTTTTATTTCTCTCACTTTATTCAAGAAAGACCAAAAGCAACCTAGGACTATATTCATTCAGTTGCCACCTGCTTCTTCTGTAAAGGTAAATTAATCATTCCTCTTATTTATAATTTGATTCCTAGACCTTAGAATATATGATAATTTTTTGCGGGGAAAATTTTAGCCTGAATTTAACAGTTGAAAAAATGCCCTAGTTGGGGGACGATAATCATGAAAGTGATCAAGGGTTAGGATTTTATATGATTCGGATATTTTAGGCCATTGTTTATTAATTCTTTGTTTTTCATGCTTGTTTTAGATCAAGAAAGAGATAAAACTTTGGAAAAAGGAAAAGCTCCGGTTCTTTAGTATTTTCAAGACTTGTTTCGAGGTAGGTGATGGTGTAATTTTTTGTTTGTAATATATATGTCTATTATACATTATTAGTATTGCCTTTATGTATGTGAATAGAGAAAGATGGAATAAACCTAAAGAAATAGCTATTTATGGTCAATTGCATACAATGAACCTATTATGTGATTGTGCAAGTGTGTACCATTCATTGTGATTTTAATTTTGAATTCGATGTTACGTTCTGATACATATTGAATCGAATGTCACGTTTCGACCCATAATGGATTGAGTGTCATATTCCGACACATATTGGATTGGTTATCACATTGCAACACATATTGAATCAGGTTATTTTGACATATATTGGATTGGTTGTCACGTTTCGACACATATTAGATTGAGCGTCACATTCTGACATATATTGGATCGAGTATCATGTTCTGACATCCTAACAATTTGAGTGTGGGTTCCATAGAGGGTCATCATTGACTGTTGCATTCGAGATTGACATTGTGAACTGTATAATGAACATGAACTGGTAACTTGTTGGTGTTTTCAATATATGTTTGGTGTTACTATGTTGTAGTTATCTGAATATATTTTACTTGTTAGTGTAGCCATTTAATCCTATTAGTATACTGCTCTTGTGTATATTAGTACTACACTTGCTCTTTCTTTATTAAGTACAGAGTATCTTTAGGCAATTGTTGAGTAATCATAGCTAAGAAATCACTGAGCGATTGGTCCACTTTGTCCAAACATAGATAATCGTAGACATTGGTTATTTATGTTTTTCTTGGGGTTACATCCCCATATTTTAGACTATTAGATAGAGTTTTGGTACAATAATTTTCAGGTTCTAGGAGAGTTAATTTCCTCACTGTTTTAGATTTTTCTATTTGAATTTATGGGAACTCAACTAGTGATTGTTATTTAGACTTGTTTTCACATCTTTAAATCGCATATTTCATATTAATTGCTCATTTGGTTGTAATAATGATTCTCTCACTAAAAGTTTAGCATCGGTGCCGATTGCGCTAGGTTGGAGTCATGGCACAAATCTATATCAAAGCTCTAAATTTGTTGGTCTCATCGTAAAAAATTAGTCTAGTATCTTTGTACTTTTCTTTAAGAGGTTATAGGACTTTAAGTTTTTTTTTTAAAAAAAAAAAGTTCTAATCACTTTTAAGTAAGAAATTTTCTTTACTAATGAAACTTCAATATTTTCCCAAGTGAAACACATGTCACACATATTTCAAATGTTTCTTTTCAATTTAAGTCAAATATTACTTCTTAAAAGAGTATTATTCCTCTTTTTAATTTTGTTTTTTGGGTGGTGGGGGTCCTTTTTTTAATTTGACAAATTGTAAATTTCAATTTTTTGTATTACATATTTGAAATTACAAATTTAAAAAATGCTAGTTTAGTGTACATGTTTTGCACGTATGTCCCTCGTCAATTTAAAAATTACAGATAAAAAGTACTTGTCAAAATAAATAATGTTCATGTAAACAAAATTAAATAAATATCAAGTTTGATGCAATAGTATAGTCTATTGTGAAATGGCAAAGATGAGAATAATTTAGAGTTAGAATAATTAAGTTACTAAAATTAATGTAATAAAAGATTCTTAAATATAAAAAGAATAGTTTAATATTTCCAACGTAATTTTACTGATTTTTTTTCTTTTTAAATTTGTTATATTACATATTTTTATTAACAAAACATTAGTTAATTATTTACATACAAAGTGGTAAATCAAAAGTGAATTCTAAATGTAAAAAAAATTATAATCTAAAAGTGATTTTTGAAACTAAATAAATAAAAAATAAAATAATAAATTAAAAAAATAGTGAAAAGACAATTTTGTCTAAAGCAAATTATTTTAATAAAGGGCAAAAAGTGTAGACAATATTCTTAAGGGTTTTCACACTTTTAATATAGTATAATTTATAATATATTATACATATTTTAATTTAAAATATAAATTAAAAATTTTTATTCTTTAAAAAATTTCATATTAAATTACATAAACTATGAAAAAGAAAAACAGTACTCCCTCTATTCAATTTTACTTGTCACTGTTTCGTTTTTCAAGGCCAACTTAACTAAACTTTAAAGCTAAATTGAAGTAGTTAATTCTAATATTTGAAATCTAAAATTTAGATGGTTGAAAACTATATGAAAAATGTTTTAAGTTGCAATTTTATCATATTAATATGATAAAAAAATACATTTTAAAATGTTGGTCAAAGTTCATATAGTTTAACCTCGATAAATGAAATAGTGACAAAGGTAATACAATACCTTGAAAAAAGTAATAGAAAAATGACTATAATTAATGATAAGAATAAATTAAAAATTAAATATAAAATTATCTTTAATTTTACAAATTAAACAAATAATATTGAATATCATAAAATAATATAATAGACTAATAAAAATAAACTGATGTACTGGAAGGTAGTACAATTTTGTGAAGTCATATGGAGTAATACAGAGCGACGTGTCCTAGGAAGAAATGGTGGCAGATTTTGAGGGGTTGGAAATTGTACACGAGCAATTCAGGATAAACAAAATCCGTATGTTTATTTGAACAAATCATATGTTGTCCTTCAAAATAGGAAACATAAAAGGATATGTATATCTTTACGTGGCAGTACTTAAGTGGAGAATCACTTCACATAAACATTTCACCAAACCAAAAGAGGCATATTGAAGATGTCCATCAATCAAAGAGCAAGGACAATGCTTTTAATTTGATGTCGGGAACTTGAAAAAGCCCTTGCAACTGCATGCATGCTAGTACTTTTTTGGATGAATTAAACCTAATCTTGTCTGTTCCATAGGTTATATCTGACCTATCAGCAATATTATTCGTTTGATATGGTGTATAAGAATTATATTAAATAAATAATATTAATAATGTATGTATTAATAATGTTGAAATTATTTTTTTATACAATAGAATATTTGATTTAATATATTAAAAATAAAATATATTGCATAATTTTTATTTAAAAAAATCACACTCCTTAGCTTTGGGACATGAGAAATGTCTTGAGAAGGATTTGAAGGATAATTATGTTACTAATTAATTTAATGCATGTATTGAAACATTTTGTATTACTCATTCATAGAAATTCATAGTATCAACAATTAATATAGACCTCGATACACAATATAGTATATAATTAATGTAAACAATTTACATAGATTAAAAAAATATATCAAATAAGATATTGATAATACACAAAATTACTGCATATATTTTTTTTTAATACACTCTGCGAAATTACATATGGAATAAAAAATAGCAAAAACATCATACTGATAAAAAAAAAGGTTACGTGGAAAAACCTTCTCCGTATTCACAAAGCAGACTCCTAATTTAGAGTTTTAGATAGAGTTCCTTCTAACGGATAAGTCTATTTTAGGATACAAGATATATGAAAACATTACCCACCAAGTAGATGAAAATATTACCAATTAAATAGGCATAATCACACCTATAAGTCATTGAGAAAATATATTTACACAAAAAAATAGTTCTTTTTTTAAACTTAAAATGGCCTTTCGGCCAACATTTCTCAACAAACATAGCCATTCAGCTATTTTGGTTCTAATTTGACAAGTTGCCATATAAAATAGCTGGCATGTAATGCCCATGTTAGACAATTCCCCTTTATAGGTATAGGGTTCCAAACCTGCGCTTCTTCAAATATCCCATAAATCTAAATAAAGTAGGGATTTCAAAGCTTTTATTTCTTTATTTTGGCCATTCGGCCTTTTTCTCCCCCCCCCCCCCCCCCCTCCTTTTTTTTTTAAACTGGAACCTTTTTTTACGCTATATTAAAGTAAAATAAGAAAATTCAACGTTTAACATTTTTATTGCTCTTTTTTTAGAAGCTTTTTTTTCTTTTTATAACTGTTTCACTTCTTTTGTGAATTTTTTTAATGTCATTTTATTATTTCTTGTTTATTCTTTTATTTAATTAAGGTAGAAGTGTATGAT
This sequence comes from Solanum rostratum, assembly GCA_029948455.1. Classification (NCBI taxonomy): domain Eukaryota; kingdom Viridiplantae; phylum Streptophyta; class Magnoliopsida; order Solanales; family Solanaceae; genus Solanum; species Solanum rostratum. The sequence continues at coordinate 54,880,486 of CM057053.1, forward strand.
AATCAAATAAATATCGATTTAGATACATTACATAATTATTTATACAATATTGATACACGATTATGCACCATTTATATTATGTCAATACATTACATATCTATTTATATAATATCGACACACATTTATATACAATTTATATAATATTAATACACATTTACATACTATTTATATAATATTGATACATGCTTATACATAGTTTATACAATGTAAATACATTACATAACTATCGATATAATATTGATATACGTTTATTCATATTTATATAGTATTGATACATGAAAATATTTTGTTTTGAAAAAAGATTATATATATATATATATATACACACACACACATATAAAGCCACAACAAAATAAAAATAAAATATTTTTTTTTTAAAAAAATAATGCTGCCAAAAAAAGAAGAAGCAAAAAGGACCTAATAGCCTTGGAAAGATTTGAGCTACGTTGAGCCCATGACCTTCTTGAGCTATTTTCTGCAAAGAAAAAGGAAGGGACTACTTTTCTCGTAATATTATTTGTGTTTATATTCATGAAATTTGTCCTACTAAATATGAAAAAAAATCCTTATTTGTGAAACCAAATATTTCTTATAAGGATATTATAACTTTGTTGATACAGAAAATTAATTCATATAAAAGTTCAAAACATCAAGTACACTTTTTTATAATTATACAAAATATATAAATAAATAATAAACCTCTAACCTCCTTACCTTAAAGATGGATTCTAATTCATCAAATTTAAGCTGGCTCACCTACTCTGTCAAAGAAAGCTAATAACTTGTAATGACCCATAATATTGTTTTTGGAATTAGTCCACTTGATTTCATAAAAATATCTCCCTCGTAAAAATTTTAGCGGGTACGTTGGACTATTCGATAGCTAAGACTATTTAATTTAGGGGTAAGTTTGAATAATTAATAAGTGATGGGTTAAATGTTAATTTGTTCAAAACCCTATATCACTTGACCCATATATTAGATTAGGTTAGTGGGATTTAATTAGTTCAAAAGAAAAAAAAACAGAATAAAAGAAAAGAAAACGCTTCGAAGTAGAAGAGGAGCAACTTCTGCGACATCCGGTATGATTTCTTTTCATTAGGTGTTATCATCCTTAATAATCCCTAGGTATACGTGCAGGAGTGGACACTTTTGATTAATTATAAATTGTTTATCACAATGAGTTAATTATTTAATAGATATAGAAAGAAATAGGGGTGTAAAGATCCAATCAAAGAGGAATTAAGAGTGTGGGAAGGGGTGTGTGACGTGTGGACCCCAATTTGCTATTCCAGAAAGTGACAACTTAAGTAAATGGGGCATTGGAGGTTATAGGTGCTGCCAACAGCCTTCTATCCTATATATGTATATATTAAATATTTTTTTGTTATCTTTTGGCAAATAAGTATAGTTATAGATAATTAGATGTTGGATGTATTGTCTTTTGTAAACCCCCTTTGAAGTTATTTTATTTGGAGGAATTAAGATGAAACCCAATGCTTAAAATTTGAGAACTTGACTATAGATTTTGTGTGGGTAGTTTCGAAAACCTTATTGTGATTATGTGTTGACTAGATTGTGGTACTTCGGATTCTATTCGGAAGGGAAAGACTCAAGTGGTCGATTGATCGTGATTTGACTAAGGCAAGTGAATTTTCAAAATTTTGTAATTCTTGTAGAATTCTCAAATTATCCTTTCTCCTATGTATGATTCGTGAAATATTTTAATGAGGGTGCTTAAATATAAAATGTGAGTTGGTGTGTTATTGTGAAACTTGAATTAAACATGTGTTTAAGTAATGAGAATTATATATATATATATATATATATATGTATATTCTTTTGAGATATATTGTTGTGGTTGGTAATGAGGGATGGATTTATTTGTGGACTTCATCTCATGTTCATTCATTCTATGACACACACATATGCATTGTTCTGAATATTGATATGAGTGAGATGGTAAAAAGTTGGGACCGAGGTCTTTACCGGTCGAGATGTGAAGCCAAGGTCTTTGCTGGCGAGATAGTGATGTTGAGATCCGTACTAGTGATATTGTGATGCCGAGGTCTTTGTTGGCGATGATATTGTGATGCCGAGGTCTTTGTCAGCGATGATATTGTGATGCCGAGGTCTTTGCCGGCGATGATAATATGCCGAGGTCTTTACCGGCGATGTTGAGGTATATTTCAGTGATGTTATGATGCCGAGGTCATTGCTGGCAATTATTGCATAAGCATTGCATCTCATCCTTGCATATTCCTGTGTGGCATGATGTTATTCCTGTATTTGATTGTGTTGTTACTTGTGAGTTGTGACTTCTTGATTTGATATTTGTGACATACTGGAAACTATCTCTAGAATGTATTATGTGTTGCTGGACTAGGACTTTTTTTGAGTGTAGGTGTGTAGTTCGGCGGTATGTGGTTGGGTGTGAAAGGAGTTTATGTATTCTATCGGACTTATTTTGTTTTGCTAGTTGACTTGTTGGGTACCCCGCGTTGTTTTTGGTACTCACCCTTGCTTCTACATTTGTGTAGGTTTTGAGCCCGGACTATGAGTAGTATTTTTCTTGATCATCCAAGGCTTCTAAGGAGATTTAGAGAGGTAGTTATTGTCATTTGGCTGACTCTCTTGTTCCTATTTCCTTTCTGCTTTGTTCTATTTGAGAAGAAAGACAATTTCAAACTTGTAATTCTTTGGATTTCTGTATGACTAGTGGCTTGTACACGTGACAACCAATCCTTCGGTGGTATTTAAGTTTGTGAATTTTTAGTTATCTATTTTATTTAGTACTTCCACACGTCATTTCGGCTTCTTGTTGGGTTTAGGTTGACTTGTTCTAGTGGGTCTGAGCAAGTGCCCTCATGCCCATTTTTGGGTCGTGACAGTTGGTATCAGAGCTCCAGGTTCATAAGTCTCACGAGTGTAGAAGCCAAGTCTAATTAAAGTCTCAAGGATCGGTACGGAGACGTTTGTACTTATCTTTGAGAGGCTATTGAGACTGTTAGGAAACTTCTTTTATTTATTCTCTCTTATCGTGCATGGTTATCTTCATTAGTATTGAGTTGTGGCCATGCTCTTTTGACAAATAGCAAGGATTAGAGCTACGATTATTAGTGGTAGAGGCGAGGCAGCTCCCGAGACCATGGTTGAGGCCCCAGTTAGAGGTAAGGGCATGGGTTGAGCTAGAGGCCGTGCTTGTGGAGTGACATCAGTGAGAGGACGAGCCTGAGGGGCGATACCAGTTAGAGGATAGGCTAGAGGGGTTTCTCCAGAGCCACAGATAGAAGTTGATGAGGATCAGGCTCTTCCGGAGCCCACAGTTGTACCATTGTTTCAGGGCACCCTGTGGAAGATGATGGGTATTCTTGAGAACCTCACTCAGGGGGGTGGTGCGACAGGCACGCAGGGAGTTTCTCAGACGAGAGTGGGAGAACAGACTTCAGGGCAGCATCACGACCGAGTTCCTGATAATCATATGGTTCAGCCCCCAGTGGTTCCTGCACCAGCTATTGGGGCACAAACCACTTTAGAGGCAGTTTTGGCAATAGATGATCATCTTAGTTACGAAAGATTTCAGAAGATGAAACCACCTCAATTTCAGGGTGGTAAGAACGAGGACGCCCATGAGTTTATGGCCTTGTGCCATGAGATGCTAGAAGTAGTGGGTTTGGTTGATCAGTGTGGTGTCCGTTTTGTTGCACTCCAGCTCCGTGGGCCAGCCAGGGAGTGGTGGAGGACTTATGTGAGATCCAGACTAGTCGGATCCCCTCTAGTGGATTGGAGTATGTTCTCCATTGCCTTTCAGGATCGTTTCATTCCTTGGAGTGTATGAGAGGAGAGCCGATTGAGGTTTGAGGATTTGAGACAGGGTGGTATGACTGTTACTGAGTATGAGGCTCGTTTTTGTCAGTTATCTCGACATGCCTTAGCTATAATTCCAGATGAGGTGGAGAGAGTCCGCAGGTTTGTGAGGGGCTTGAATTTCTCCATTAGATCTTATGTGTTCAGAGTAGCTCGTGAGGGGGATTCCTTTCAGTCTATTGTGAGCACCGCCAAGGAGGCAGAGTTGTTGGTTCGAGAGGAGTTTGGGGACCCTAAGAGGGATCATACTACAGGGCAGTTTTCTGGTACTTCGTCAGGAGGTAGAGGTTCGCACAGGAGTGGTGGATCTTTTAGGTGTCAGGATCCTGTGCATGCATCTATGCCAACAGCTGAGGGTGGACAGATGTCTCGAGGGTCCCACAGTTCCACCCATGGTAGCCATAGCAGTTCAGTTGGTGGACAACAGTCTTCTACACCTAGGTCTTGCTTTGGGTGTGGGGATCCAGGCCACTTGATTCGAAAGTGTCCCTTTCAGATTCATTCAGGACCTCATCGTACTTATTCGGCAGCTCCAGTTAGAGATTCAGCTCCACCGACCAGGGGTCGAGGCAGGGGTCAAACTACTAGAGGTGGCAGGACATCAGATAGTGGTGCCTTGGTTCCACGTGGCGGAGATCGAGGTGCTGCTCAGACCGGGGGTGGCAGAGGAGCTCAGTGCTATTCTTTTCCTGGGAGGCCCGAGGCTGAGGCTTCAGACGCACTTATTATAGGTATTGTTCCAGTCTGTCATCGACCTGCATCTGTGCTATTTGATCTTGGATCTACCTACTCTTATGTGTCTACGTACTTTTCATCTGGGTTTGATTTATTATGTGAACGGATGTCAGTGCCCGTGCATGTTTCCACACCGGTAGGTGAGCCTTTAGTGGTGGATCGAGTGTATCGATCTAGTCTTATTTCTTTGGCTGGGTAAGATACTTGGGTAGATATGATTATTCTTGAGATGGTAGACTTTGATTTAATTTTGGGGATGGATTGGATTTCTCCTTACCATGCTATTCTTGATTACTATGAAAAAATTGTGACCTTAGCCATGCCTGGTGTACCAAAGATTGAGTGGAAGGGTGATAGTGGTTCTTATCCTAGCAAAGTTATTTCCTACATCCATGCTCAGAAATTGATTGATAGGGGGTGTCTGTCTTACTTAGCTTTCACTCGAGATACCAGTGTTAAACCACCTTTTATGGAGTCTATTCCTGTAGTTCAGGAGTTTGTCGATGTGTTTCCTACTGACCTTCCAGATGTTCCTCCCGATAGGGATATTGACTTTCCTATTGATCTTGAGCCAGACACTAAGCCCATGTCCATCCCTCCATATAGAATGGCTCCAGCTGAACTGAAAGAATTAAAGGAGCAACTTCAAGACTTGCTGAGCAAAGCGTTTATTCGTCCTAGTGTGTCACCATGGGGTGCCCCAGTCTTATTTGTGAAAAAGAAGGATGGGTCTATGAGGATGTGTATTGATTACAGGCAGTTAAACAAGGTGACTGTTAAGAACAAATATCCTCTTCTCCGTATCGATGACTTATCAGCTTCAGGGAGCGACTTTGTTCTCTAAGATTGACTTAAGGTCTGGTTATCATTAGTTGAGGATTAGAGCATCAGATATTCCTAAGACAGCTTTTCGAACCCGCTATGGCCACTATGAATTTTTGGTGATGTCCTTCAGGTTGACTAACGCCCCTGCAGCATTCATGGAGTTGATGAATAGGGTGTTTCGTCCTTATTTAGATTCTTTTGTGATAGTATTCATTGATGACATTTTGATATATTCCAAGACTGAGGCTAATCATGTTCGTCACTTGAGAATAGTGCTACAGAGGTTGAGGGAGGAAAAGTTATTTGCGAAATTCTCCAACTGTGAGTTCTGGCTTGATTCTGTGGTATTCTTAGGGCATGTGGTGTCCAAGGAAGGGATTAGAGTGGATCCGGCTAAGGTTGAGGCAGTTAGAGGTTGGGCACGGCCTACTTCAGCTACCGAGATTCGCAGTTTTGTGGGGTTAGCAGGGTATTATCGACGATTTATTCAGGGTTTTTATTCTATTGTAGCCCCATTGACTAGATTAACTCAGAAGAATGTAGCCTTTCATTGGTCTGACGAGTGTGAGGCAAGCTTCCAAAAGCTCAAGACTTTGTTGACTTCAGCTCCCATTTTGACACTACCTGAGGCAGGTGTGGACTTTACGGTGTATTGTGATGCTTCAGGAGTTGGTTTAGGTGGTGTGTTGATGCAAAAGGGGAAAGGGATTGCCTATGCCTCCAGACAATTGAAGGTTCACAAGAAGAATTACCCTACCCATGACTTGGAGCTAGCGGCTGTAGTTTTTGTGCTTAAGTTGTGGCGTCATTACTTATATGGAGTTCATTGTGAGGTCTTCACCGATCATAGGAGTCTTCAGTATATTTTCAGTCAAAAGGATCTGAACTTGAGGCAGCGTAGGTGGATTGAGTTGCTAAAAGACTATGATTTGGCCATCTTATATCATCCGGGGAAGGCTAATGTGGTGGTTGATGCCTTGAGTAGAGAGACTTCTAGCATGGGGAGTCTAGCCGCCATTCGAGTTGAGGAGCGACCTTTGGCCAGGGATGTCCAGCGTTTGGCTAATGGCCTAGTCAGGTTACAGCTTTCGAATGAGGGTGGTGTACTTTCTTTCATTGAGGCTCGTTGTTCCTTGATGGACCAGATTCAAGAGCGCCAGTTTGAGGATGAAAAGTTGTGTCTCATCAGAGATAAGGTGATTCGAGGAGAGGCTAAGGAAGCGACATTGGATCCTGATGGTGTCTTGAGGATTGGAGGTCGAATTTGTGTGCCTAAGATAGGTGACTTGATTAGAGTGATCATGGATGAGGCTCATTGTGCTCGTTATTCCATTCATCCAAGAGCATCGAAGATGTATCATGACCTGAGTCAGCATTACTGGTGGTGTGGCATGAAAAAGGACATCACAGACTTTGTGTCCAAGTGTTTAACTTGTCAGCAGGTTAAGTATGAGCACCAAAGGCCTGGAGGTGAGTTACAGGGGATGCCCATTCCTACATGGAAGTGGGAGCGTATCACCATGGATTTTGTGGTGGGTTTACCCACTACTGTGGGTGGGTATGACTCTATCTGGGTAGCTGTGGATCGATTGACTAAGTCGGCCCATTTCATTCCTATCAAAGTTAAGTATACAACGGAGAAGTTGGCTGAGCTTTACATCAGTCAGATAGTTAGATTGCATGGTGTGCCTGTTTCTATCATTTCAGATCGGGGTTCACTCTTCACTTCACATTTTTGGAGGCCCTTGCAGCACGGTCTGGGCACTCAGTTGGATATGAGTTCAGCATTTCACCCTCAGACAGATGGATAGTCTGAGCGGAAGATTCAGGTGTTAGAGGACATGCTTCGAGCGTGTGTGATCGATTTTGGTTCCCGTTGGGACCAACACTTTCCCTTAGTAGAGTTTGCCTATAATAATAATTACCACTCCAATATACAGATGGCTCCATTTGAAGCTTTGTATGGTAGATAGTGTAGATCTTTGATTGGTTGGTTTGATTTTGCTGAGATGGACTCATTAGATGCAGACTTTCTTAGAGATGCTATGGAGCAGGTCCGTATGATTCAGGGTAGGTTGTTGACCGCTCAGAGTCGACAGAAGAGTTATGCAGATAGGAGGGTTCGAGCCCTAGAGTTTATGGTGGGCGATCATGTTTGGCTTAGAGTGTCACCTATGAAGGGTGTTATGCGGTTCGGTAAGAAGGGAAAGCTTAGCCCCCAATTTATTGGCCCATTTGAGATTTTAGAGCAAGTTGGAGAGGTGGCATATAGACTAGCCTTGCCACCTAGCTTGTCATCCGTGCATCCTATGTTTCATGTCTCCATGCTTCGGAAGTATGTGCCCGATGAGTATCATATACTTTCATTTGATGCGGTGGTGTTGAGTCCAGACTTGTCATTTGAGGAGGAGCCTATAGCTATTTTGGATAGACAGGTACGAAAGCTTAGAAACAAAGAGATTGCTTCCGTGAAGGTGCAATGGAAGAATCGTCCAGTTAGAGAGGTGACTTGGGAGATGGAGTCTGACATGCATGCTAAGTATCCTCATCTTTTCGAAGCTTCAGGTACTTTTTTTTACCTTATGTTCGAGGATGAACATAATTTTTAGTGGTGGATAATGTAATGACCCATAATATTATTTTTGGAATTAGCCCACTTAATTTCACAAAAATATCTCCCTCGTAAAAATTTTAGTGGGTACGTTGGACTATTCGATAGCTAAGACTTTATAATTTAGGGGTAAGTTTGATTAATTAATAAGTGATGGGTTAAATGTTAATTTGTTTAAAACCCTATATCACTTGACCCATATATTAGATTAGGTTAGTGGGATTTAATTAGTTCAAAAGAAAAAAAAACAAAATAAAAGAAAAGAAAACGCTTCGAAGGAGAAGAGGAGCAACTGCTGCGACATCCGGTATGATTTCTTTTCATTAGGTGTTATCATCCTTAATAATCCCTAGGTATACGTGTAGGAGTGGACACTTTTGGTTAATTATAAATTGTTCATCGAAATGAGTTAATTATTTAATAGATATAGAAAGAAATAGGGGTGTAAAGATCCAATCAAAAAGAGGAATTAAGAGTGTGGGAAGGGGTGTGTGGACCCCAATTTGCTATTCCAAAAAGGGACAACTTAAGTAAATGGGGCATTGGAGGTTATAGGTGCTGCCAACAGCCTTCTATCCTATATATGTATATATTAAATATTATTTTTGTTATCTTTTGGCAAATAAGTATAGTTATAGATAATTAGATGTTGGATGTATTATCTTTTGTAAACCCCCCTTTGAAGTTATGTTATTTGGAGGAATTAAGATGAAACCCAATGCTTAAAATTTGAGAACTTGACTATAGATTTTGTGTGGGTAGTTTCAAAAACCTTATTTTGATTATGTGTTGACTAGATTGTGGTACTTCGGATTCTATTCGGAAGGGAAAGACTCAAGTGGTCGATTGATCGTGATTTGACTAAGGCAAGTGAATTTTCTTTTGAGATATATTGTTGTGGTTGGTGATGAGGGGTGGATTTGTTTGTGGACTTCATCTCATGTTCATTCACTCTATGATACACACATTTGCATTGTTCTGAATATTGATATGAGTGAGATGGTAAAAAGTTGGAACCGAGGTCTTTACCGGTCGAGATGTGATGCCGAGGTCTTTGCCGGCGAGATTGTGATGTTGAGATCTGTACTAGTGATATTGTGATGCCGAGGTCTTTGCCGGCGATGATACTATGATGCCAAAGTCTTTGTTGGCGCTGATATTGTGATGCCGATGTCTTTGCCGGCGATGATATTATACTGAGGTCTTAACTGGCGATGTTCAGGTATTTTTCAGTGATGTTATGATGCCGAGATCATTGCCGATAATTATTGCATAAGCATTGCATCTCATCCTTGCATATTCCTGTGTGGCATGATGTTATTCCTGTATTTGATTGTGTTGTTACTTGTGAGTTGTGATTTGATATTTGTGACATACTGGAAACTATCTCTAGAATGTATTATGTGTTGATAGACTGGGACTTTTTTTGAGTGCAGGTGTGTAGTTTGGCGGTATGTGGTTGGGTGTGAAACTAGTTAGTGTATTCTATCGGACTTATTCTGTTTTGCTAGTTTACTAGTTGGGTACCGTGTTATTTTTGGTACTCACCCTTGCTTTTACACTTGTGTAGGTGTTGAGCCCGGACCGTGAGTAGTATTTTTCTTGATCATCTGAGGCTTCTCAGGAGATTTAGAGAGGTAACTGTTGTCATTTGGCTGACTCTCTTATTCCTGTTTCCTTTCTGCTTTGTTCTATTTGAGAAGAAAGACAGTTTTAAACTTGTAATTCTTTGGATTTTTGTATGACTAGTGGCTTGTACACGTGACAACCGATCCTTGGGTGGTGTTTAAGTTTGTGAATTTTTAGTTATCTATTTTATTTAGTACTTCCGCACGTCATTTTGGCTTCTTGTTGGGTTTAGGCTGACTTGTTCTAGTGGGTCTGAGCAAGTGCCCTCACGCCCATTTTCGGGTCGTGACATAACTTCACATATCTATCATAGCACAAGTTTTATCATAAGAAGAACTAGTTCATTCACTCAAATCAAAGACTCAAACATAAATTTAGAACTCAACATCAAAGTACAATTATCGCATTTACAAAAGAATTCACATGTGTGTATAAAGAATCATAAATTTGCATATTATGTACATCTCCATTAATTGTGCATGCTCGAGTAGGATTAAATTGAATTTTAACGGGTTGTAATATAGGTTACGATACGATAGAAAACTACATAATAGTGACATAGACCTCATTGATATGTACTTAATGGAAGCCTGTATTTGAATGGTTCAAACATTAGACCATTATTAATGAGTGCATTATTTTCATTATGATTTGAAGCACTTCATGGGTCTTAATAAGCCTTAATCATTAAAATCTAGACCAGAGTCTTAATATCATTAAGAAGTATTATTGTGTGAATAATATTCACCATTACCTATCAACAATCACCAAGCGCCACCACTAACTACCTCTGTTATCACAACTACACCATTGTCAATCATCATTACTGTTGCCTAACACCAACCACTATTGTCATCATAACTACCACGGTTGCTAACTACTATTATCAGCTACTACTACATTTACATCCTCCATCATTATTATTATATTCACTTCTACTATACCCTCCATCTTCTTTATAGCCGCCGCCACCTCCACCACCACTATCACCACTATTATAAGGATCCGGACTTCGGAAGGCCTTAATGACACTTAAAATGAAGTTCCAAGAGTCTTTGGCCTGGTTTTCCCTTCAGGGAACCCTTCTCTGGCCGTGAAGGTAGTCGTAGAGGTACCTTGGCCAATGCCTAAGTTTCCGTGGCGTGTTCCTAGCCTTTCAAGCCAAGTGTGCCCTTCACAGAGCACTTCACGGCTCATGGACCTCTCCACTAGCCGTGAAAGTGGCTCATGGGAAGGGCCTTAGCCTTGGTCTCAACTGCCACATGAAACGTGTTTTTCACAGAGCATACAAACGTCTTTATCATCAAATATGAGTAAGGAGCCATCTTATATTATTCTAAGCTAAACATAAATCTGTTCAAGTTTTATCATGAATTCAATTGTAATTTTACTTGATTTGAATCTTTTCATGTATCAACTTCTTTCTTCTACTTTCAAGCTAATTCCATGTTCATAATGTATTGTAGTTTTTGTTATGTCGAATTTTAGTTTCTTGTTGAATTGAATCCTCTCGTATTTTAATTCTTCAAGAAATTTTTTATGCATACGTCAGATAACTTTATTCTTAACATTCTCTATTTCTGCTCAGAGGAATAGATTCTTTAAAGATAACCTTTGGCAATATTGCTAATATCTTCACTTCTTTTTGGAGATATTGGAGGACATGGTTCTTGATTATTCAGTCTTCAATTTTTATCTTTCACATAGATTGTCTCTTATATATCATTTGTCAATCATCAAAATATCACATGATCTAAATGTGAATTCGGAATTCATGATGTTTCAATACTTGTTTGATGATTCTGTCCGGTCAATGAACTCTCTTTAAAACATTAAACTATACCTATGACAACAACTAAAAAGGTAATCAAGATCTTAATTTGAAGCACAAGAATCTACACAATACAACTCAAGTACATTAAAGATATATTTTGTTAGTAATAGGTGTCTTCATCGTATAATTTGACTCTCAAATAACATTTTGTATAGACTGTACTCTCATTATGATGCCTCTCTCTTTGGTTGTCATTAAATTTTATAATTTTTTGACATGTTATGTCATGCCCCGAAAGGAGAGGAGGCGAGACTGACACTCGATATGATCATTGGTTGAGTAAACCACTAAACATGCTACCTAACTAGACTAGGGGCCTAAAGATTGAGCAGCATAACGTCTGATAAACTAAGCCTAGACCATTTAGGTCATGACTTAGTTAACAATAAGTCATATACAACAAGGTAGATAAGTTAAAATCATAAAGCACTAGCTAGCAGACGAGGGTGCAACCAGAGAGGTACATGCACACACACATATATATTGTCACAACCCGAGTCTACACCCTAGTCATGGCCGACACCTAGAACCATTTCTGATCCCAAGCGAACCACTTGGCTTGGCTACTTTACTCAGCGGAAGACTTAAATAATAAATCATAGGCTTAGATATGATGTGCTAAGAGAATGCAACAACCTGAACAACTAAACAAAGGAAGTATCCCAATAACAATCAAAAAGTAAGGAGTGAAACTCATGACCTCTAGTCTATGGAACCTCTAACAAAAGTAATCTAGACAACTACCATGATAGGCCATGGTAAATACAACTGAAAAGAAATGTTAAAACATAAATAAAGACTCCAAAGCCTCTAGTTGGTAAAAGGCCTCACCAATAGCTGAATGAAATGGTGGCCCTCAATGAAACGTTTGCTGAGGGACTCTGTCACCTATGTCTGCATCATAAAACGATGAAGGTCCAAAGGATGTCACTACATAGAATGTACGAGCATGAAAAATATCCAAAATCAAAAACTTAAGATAGGGTATTATACTCAAAAGTAGCTAAAACATGTCTCAAAATAGGATAACATAAGTAATAAATAAAGTGATGCTGAAAGTAAAGACATATGCTAAAACTCTGTGTGCAAGAATTAGTTTATTTTAGCTTGGGAAGTTTCTCTAACTGACAACCATCACTATGAGCTTTGTGATGATACGTCTTACCCACGCTGCTAGAGCCGTCCCATACTTTGCCAGGGAAACAGACAAGAACTAGCGGAGTGGATCCATCCCAAAATTGATCCATCTCAGTGGTAATGAGGAGTTGTACTCTTGGAATATTCCTAACCTACGTTGGCTATATAGTTATGAGTTCAATTTATTATACTCTTACCCATATTGATACTCTACTACTCCCAAAAGTAAAATCCATATGCTCATACTTAAAAGAATATAATCTGCTCTAGGTATTACTTTTTTTTTGGGACTTAGCCCAACTTAGCATTCTCTTAACTTCTTTCGAAACTGTCTAAATTCATAGGTTTCATGCTTCACTGTTCATAAAATACTTATACTAATGCTTTTCTTATGTTTGAAGTAAGAATTGAAAATTCATAGATTTTTGTAGTAACTTTAAGGTTCAACTAGTTTATGAATGAAAATTAGTATCTCAACCTAAGACCTTAATATAATAGAAAATTCAGTAAATTTCATGCTTTTCTTCAAAAATAACGTAAACAAGAACAATTTCTCAAAGTAAAGAAATATTGTTTCCAACTCATAACTTGATACTTAGAGAAAACTGGTAGTTACATAATGGTGAAATAGTGAAAAAGATTTTTGTAGGCCTTACATACTTGTGGGAATTAGTTTCTTGAAGAATCTGAAGAAGATGTGTGAAAGCCCTAGCTTTTGTCCTTTTGGAATTACGTTTTGAGTTTGGAGAGTGTTTGAACGTTAATAATTTGAAGAATTACATTTTAGGAGATTAACAGGGTGAAACTAACAAGTTTAGGCTTAAAGGGTGATAAAAGACCAAAATAACCCTCTTTAAAATCACTATTTGAGTCGGCTACGAGTCCATCTACGGCCCATAGAACCCATGCATAACTTTTTGGACAAATTTTGGGGTCACTGGATCAATTCTACGAGCCCAATCTATGGCTTGTAGAAGTTTTTACGATCCGTAATTGGGTCCATAAGTTCTGGGACTCAAAAATGAACTTGTAGAAGTTTTTTATGTGTTGACAGTATGGGTCGTATTTTAATCCACGACTCATAAGTTAGGGTCGTAGAAACAATTTTACACTAATAATCTGTAGTAAAATCATCATAACGTTTGACTCCGAACTCCAAATGAGGTGAAATTAGTTGCGTTGGAAAGAAAATTCAAAGAAATTTCATTTGGTAGGTCATAGTCCACCTAATTCATTGCGCACTAAGAGTTTTGGTCATCTAAAGTTTATCCTTGTATAATCCAAATTGAAAAACTTAAACGGTAGGGGGGTTTTGAACTCAACTAAGAATTAGGGGTTTCTCATGACCTGAATTCAACTCCAATACACTTTCCACCTATATTAATAATCCTTAAAATGTAAGTACAAGTAAGACATTGCTAGATTCAATATTGTGCATTTGCGATGATGAATTTCCAGATCTTAAGAGTGGAATTGTGAGGTGTTACATTTATACATGCCAAGCCTATGGCTGAAGACTAAAAGTTGTAAAAAAAAACAATTCAAAATACCATGCCCACAATAGCCTCTAAGAATGTCACTAACACTATCATAATAGGGCCCCAACTATACCCAACTGTACAACAAAAGTAGACATCCTGTGAAAGCTCCCATAAGAGATGGAGCTTACCAACTCACAACAGAACTGAAATTCTAGCGGAGGGTCGATCAAATTACCTACCTAAACCTGCACGCACAAAACAAAATACAATATCTCTAGGTAATGGAACATCAATACGAATAAAAATGTACTGGTATGTAAGGCAGAAAGTAAGATTATTAATAGCTGTGCTAGAAAAGGGTAATAGAGATACCATATGTAACCAAAACTCAAATAGCCTTCATGGCTAACATTCAACCTCCTAGTGATCAAATATGCATGGTATGATTAAGTAATCGCATGTCGTGAATAAATATATATATATAAATGCAAATGTATGACATACCCAACCAAATGCTAGCAGTGGTGGTCGTTTCTGGTAGCTAACCAACATCATTTTTGTCAATATGTGACCATCTATATAATATACATATATATAGTCATTTGGGAAAATAGGCCCCTTACCTCCGATTATAGCTCGAAGTTCATGCATAACATGCTATATATGATATGAATATTGATTGCACATAGTAGGCCATAACAAGAACTTAACCAATCTTGGCTCAATGGTACTCTTATTCTCATAATGTCAGAATCACCGTCGTATCATATGCACATGGCTGAAGGAATCTTATATGTCTTTCGAGTAAGTTTGAAAACTTAAGTCAACATTTAGAATGATGTCTTAACTCTACAAATGTTCATAAGGGGTGTAAAGTGCTTCACACAATTCTTATACTTGTTTCCTTATTAATTAGTAAAAGAAAGTATTTAAGAAAATCAAGTGTCTTAGTAGTTTAAATATGATTATTATATTTGAGTTTGTTGGAAATCAACATGTTACTTTTTAAGTTCTTAAAATATAGTTTTAACGTGAAAGGAGGACTGATTATGAATATTAAATTCCCCTCATAATCTTTTTTTATTTTTAGTGACACCACCAAAGAAAAGTAACACCTCAATCACATGAACAGGTAGTTAGGAAAGCCGATAAATTGATATATAGAAACTCAATGTTAAGTTTAATCGAGCGAATAGAATATCAACCTAATATCATCATGAAACTAGTTCAGGTATGATCCCAATGCCTTTTACAAAAAGTCTCTCTAGAAATAAAATAGTAAAATATCGCGTTTGACATTTTTGAAATTTCTTAGATTTCATGCTAAAAGAAGGGACAAAGCTTAGACTTAACATACCTCTCTAACGAACGTCTGAATGCTTGAAGTTTATTCACGAAAGTTATTTCTTACGTCCTAAGCTTCGCAAACACTATATATATGAAGCTTATACACACCAATAAATAGTTCATAACTGAGCATAAATTAGTAGATTTGTTATATAGCCTTAATATGATGAAACATCTGTAGAACTTCATAAATATGATCATAAAAAAATTCCAAGATTATTACTTGAACAAATCATTATAAAGATAGAAGAACCGGCAAAAACAACAATTTACTACCTTCTACGAATAGCTCCAAACCTAGCTAACATGAGGGAAAAATGATTGCAAGGTGTAAAGCATGCAATTCTAGGCACAGGGACGAACTTTAATAGTAGAAATCACTAAAAACATATCTAAACCACTCAAGAACCTCATGGGAACTATCTCTTCAGTTTCCTCACTATTTTGGAATAGAAATGCAATGTTTGTGGTCTTAAAATGTCAGGGTTTCCGACCTATAAGTTTCCTTGACCCGACCCAGTGTGCAACGCAATTTCTGCTCGGACAGTCCATGGTAAAATAGTTATAACGTTTTACTCCGAAGTGGATCTGATGCGTAGTTTTATGAGTTGAAAACTAAACTTGTAGATCTTCTATTTGATAGGTAATGGCCCCTTTAACTCATTATATTTTGGTAAATATGGTTTGAGACATTTGACCCAAAGTTAAAGAAAGATTTCTTCGAGAGGCTTACGACAACTTTGGTCAACTTTTGTCTCAAAAATATCTTGAATAAGACTCCACTTGACGCGGCGTGTTGGACTCCAAGGACCTTTTTCAAAACCTTAGAGCTCTGATACCAAGTTTTTCATGACCCAATCCTAGGTCTTAGGAGCGACATGACGAATGGAACCTAATGGTAACCCAAACGAGCCTTGTAGATCCATATACACATCATCAGTTTGGAAGCGCAATTCAAACATCATAGAGTGATAGTAAGGGATAGGGGTTTAGGACTCAAGCTACGGGATAAGGGGTAAAAGGACTCATCATCACACGATCATAACAAACAAGTCTAAGTGATGGGATCATGAGACGCAAGATATGGGAATAGGGAACATGGGATTTACCATCACACATTCAACAACAAGAAAGTCTAAGGGACAGGATCATGGGACTCAAGCTATGGAACTAGGGACTTAGGAACTTCACCAACTCATTAACACATCACAACAACATCAACATCAAAGGGATAGGGATTAAGAAAAAAGCCTTCATGGTTACATAGCATAGCAAGGATTTTACGTTGCATAACATGTCATCCAATTGTGCCTCTAGTTCATTGAAGGACGAGGGCTAAGACAAACCCCGGGCTCACACTCAAAGTAAATAATATAAGGTAACCATAGCATAGAATAAGTTGATATAAGGTGGGTATAAAGGACTCACCACAAGCAAACTTCCACAAGCGAACTTAGCCACGAATGGATGGATGAGGTAAGGCTCCAGTCCATACATGGGTAGATTATGTAGGCAAAAGTATGTGTTAGTGCATTTGAATATATATATATATATATATATATATATATATATATACGTATATATATATATATATACATATACATATATATATATATATACATATATATATATATATATATAAGAGATTTGAATATAATAACTCAAGATGCCTTAAATCATGATGCATGAATGCCATAATATATGAACATAGGCATCCTCAACCGACATGTAAGACTATGCAAGCTATTACATGGAATTCCGATGTTGCCTTTACACTGGAGAAAGAGTAGGCAACTTGCCAAAGGTAGATTATGCTCCACATAGTGGGTGGTGGTACTCATAATCATCCATATTTGGCATAAATATGAACTTACTATTGCACATAATTATGAGAAAGGTAGGCTTTACAAAGGACCCCTTAGGTCGAGCCCCCACTTCCAATCTCATTCAGTATTAAGGCATCGTCCCACGAGAATACATATACATATACATGTTTGTAATAATATCATAAGTCATTTTAAATCATAACCATGCATACTTGGGCTTAAAAGCCAAATCATACTTCAATCCATGATTTACATGCATAGGAATAACTCGTTCAAACCTGTACATGATGGTGTATACACACTTATAAATGCTTAAAGTCTAATCATAAATATTATGTGATCACATTCATGTCATAACCATACTTTCCTTGAAATCATAATCATGTTCATAATTGATAGCCAAATCCATAGTACAACTCCATAAAAAGTTATGTTCATGCATGCTCATGTCATGGAGAATGAAGATATAGAATGAGTACTTGAAATTCATACTTAAAATGAGATAATTAAATAGAATCATGCATAATCCATGAAGAAATCAACAATTGATAATGACTCATATCATAATTTTATCACTTTGAAGCTAAATCATAAAATTCATCTGTAAATTATACTTTGAAATCATGAAAAAAATTAAAGAAATAGCTTTTGGAGCTTCATGATTGGAAGGTAATCATGAATGAAACCACACATATCTTGCTTTAATTAAAGAGATTGAGATGAGATAGACTTGAACTTGAAAGCACACTTGAGACCATAGCTTGAATTCTTTGAAGTAGTGACTTGGAGAGAAATTCTTGGAAGTAGATGAAACAGATTAAGTGTTTAGCTTGAAATGAGCATGAGGAATAGAATATAGACTGATTTATAGGTCAAAGTATAGTATAAAATCTTTAAAAGGTCTTGGAAGTGAACCAAATTACCAAAGCGATCTTAATGAAATAGAGTTAAAAAATGAACTGACACCTTGCACGGAAGGCTTCACGGCTCATGAAGCCTCTCGTGAACCTGGCCCAAGATACGAGATAGAGATTTTCCGAGCCAAGGCAGCCTCTCAAATCCCAAGTGTTCCTTCACAGACCATACCATGGTCCATAGTGATGTCCACAAACTGTGGTGGCACTCTTAGGCAAGGTAGTGCACAACAAAGCAAGGGACTCCTCCCATGAGCCTTTTCACGGCCAGTAGCGAGTACCACGAGCCGTAAAAAGGCTCCATGGAGGGACAGTTGGCTTTGAAAAGCTCTGGAAGGATGGACAATCCGGGAAATGGACAACGGCTACTCCATGGCTTGTGGAGCTATCCTTGAAAGGCACCTTGGTAAAAAAATTATAGGAAACCATTTTTCAAGCAACGTTAAGGCCTTTCAAATCCCGGGTCCTTACATTGTGAGTTGATTATTGATGAATATTGATGTATGTGTTGAGTTATTATTGTGTGGTATTATGTGTTTCATATATACCCCAGTCATTCATCTGCTATGTATTATTTGTATTGGATTGTGAAAATGAGATAAGAAAAAGATATTGATATTAATAATTGGGACTGAGGTTCCTAATGGTCGTGGATATAACCGAGGTCTCTTCCTGCAGATACATGATCTATGTGAGACTCTTATGGTTCCCGCCTAAGTTGATCAGCAGATGTATATCATATGATAGACATGCATCACTATTATTTGATATTGCATTGCATCATCCTGCACTTCACTCATTGTTGAATTGTAAGTGAATTGTTGAGTTATTTGTTGATATAAAAATCCTGGATAGTTGGTCCTTGTTGATTATGACTCCTTGAAATTGTGGTACTGATTAAAATATATAAGAGAACATATATATATATATATAGACACACACACACCTAAACACATATTCAAACATGGGCAACCATAATTCAATTATCAAAACATGACAATATACATACATGGGATTGTGTCTAACATAACCATACCCAACAAAAGTTTTCAACCTAACCCTACAATAATCGGTAAATTAATAGTATTGGGAGGATAAAAAACTTACCAAATTGAGTGATTATATTGTAGAAATTTAAGGAGGTGATGAGGCCTAGAAACCCTAGGCTAGTAGAAAATCTTGTAGGAAAGTGGTAGTGTGTTGCCGTCGGTGATCAGAGAGTTTAGTGATGGGGGATGATCGGTTATTTTTTGTAAATTAGGGCTCAAATGGGGTAAAAAAATTTTGACCCCTATATTTATAGTTTGATTAGGTCAGTCAAAAACTGATGGGCCTGGACTCTACAAAACCCCAATTACGGGTCGTAAAGTATTTTGTGACCCATGAATTATGATTTCGTAAAACATCCAAACCCTAGTTTTAAGGACTGGATTTCATGGACCAGTCTATGAGTCATAAAATAAAGTATGACTTGTAGAGTTGGTTGTAGAGACCCCAACACTTGGTCAAAAATTCAAAAAACTTACCTAGGGTCCACGAGCCCTATTACGACCTGTAGTTGTATCGATGGATTGTAAAGTCGTCTCGTGGATCGGAGTGCAAAACGTTTTGCTTACTGGAAGTGTCTATGAGTTGGTTTATGGGTCGTAGAGTGATTTACGGCCCATAAAACTAGTCGTAGAGGCACAACCCGATGCCTTTTTCAACCAAGAATGGCTGACTTAGTCTTGTACCTGCACCTTCTTTAATGAACACATAGTTACCCTATATCCAACCAGCCCAAAATCAAAAATTACAACCAAAATACAAGAAAATAAACTATCTATAATTCCAAAACTAAAAAAAAGCTACAACTACAACTATTACATTAGAAACCTTGGGTTGCCTCCCAAGCAACACCTGAATCGTCGCGGTATGACTAGGACAACTTGGGTTACTAAGACTTCACCATGTGCCCAAACCTCATTCTTTAAATCATTTGGCCTATTTATAGACTAATAGATATTGAAGACAACTTCTTCATCGTTTAATCTAAACCTGAGTTGACTGGCTTCCAAATCTACTAGTGCTCGACCAATGGCTAGGAATGGTCTTCCCATGATGATTAGGACATCAAAGTAAACTTCACAATCTAGGATCACTAAATCTACGAGGAATATGGACTTTTCAACTTTTATAAGCATATCATAAAGTATCCCCACAGGCTTCTTCACTGTTCGGTCAGCCATCAATAACCACATACTCATCGAAGTAGGAGCTCCCAATCCTAGCTTCTTAAAGACTGCAAGGGGCATTAAATTGATGCTGGCATCTAGATCACATAATGCCCATTCATATCCACATCTCAAATAGTGCAGGATATGGTAAAAGCACCGAGATCTTCTAGCTTCTTGATCAAGGACCTCATAGCATTTTCACTGTAATATTGAAGCTCTTGGGAGAGCTCCTTGCTCACAGTGCGCTTCTTCGTAACCAGGTCCTTCATGTACTTTACATATCCTGCATCTTCTCCAATTCCTCAACGAGAGGGATGTTGATGGAGAGTTATTTCAACGTAGAGAGAAAGTGCTTGAACTTGCCTTCATCCTCATTCTTTTTAATTCTTTGAGGGTAGGGAGGAGGAAGCCTAGGAATAGGCTTCAACTTTTATGTCACATCAGTATCTTCACTCACCCCATCCTTGTCACGATCGTCTCCAGTATCCGCATCCTTCACCGCAACTGTCTCCTCTTAAACATCATCCTCATCAACTAACATAGGAGGATCAATGGTGCTCTTGCCACCAAGAGTAGTAACCACCATGCACTACCCTTCATTCTTAGGATTCTTAATTATGTTGCTAGGAAGTATACCCCTCTGACACTGATCAAGTTGAGTTAATACTTGACTGGACTGTTGCTCAAGTTGTTTGATGGAAACATAATGAGACTTCATTTTCTGATTTATACTGGAGATCTCAGATTTCATCCCCCTTAGAGTCTCATCCTGTGTCTCGACTTTATTCAACAAATAGTCAAATATCTCCTCAACTCTTGAGATACTCACACCTGTGTCATGGTTGTTTGGTGGAACATAAGGACAATTTTTGTAGCCATCTCTACGGCCCCAATCTGCATCTCTGTCTTGGACTCGATTCCTGTTTAGTACCCTCCACATTTGTCTCTAAAAACTCCATCTCGATTGAAGTTCCAACCTTGGTTTCCTTGGCCTTGGTGCCAATAGTCCTGATTGGACCCTTGGGAGTTGGTCTGGAAACCCCACGTCTGATCAGCAATAAACAAGTGTCCTCCTCATAGTAGAGATCATCATATATGGGTGCACGTGGAGGCTAATTATAAACTACATTGATTCGTTCCTGATTTTGCTTCATCATCACTTCTACACCTACATGAATTTGGGAAAGCTCTTGCATAATCTCTTCATTTATCTTGGCTTGCTCCGAACCAATACTGATAGAGAACGAACTTTTAGTAGATGCTCTGTCTCTTTTCCCCCATGCACGATTTGTCTTGACCACTCTCTCCATCCTCTCAGCAATCCTTGTAAATGGCTAATCTAAGAACATGCCTCCCATAATGGTATCAGCACAAGCTTGACTATTTTCATCAAGGACACAGTAGAAGATCTCCACCAAGGCATCATCAAAATTATGGTCCAGGACACTCCTCAAGCACTTAGTAAATCGCTCTCATGTAGTACTGATTGAGTCACTAGGAAGTTTCTTAAAGTTGTTGATCTGATCTTTCAACTTGAGCTTCTTCGATCTCGGGAAGTACCTCTCCAAAAAGGCCCTCTGAAATTCAACCCAACTGGTGATCGAACTCTGCATGAGCCACACTCAAAACAAGCACCTACCTAAAGCACGCACTTGAGTGATTCTTCCCAGAAGTAGTACATCGAGGGGGCATTGACGAACCTCCAACCTGTTCCTTGGGAGGAGGCACTCTAGCATTGGTAACCCTTGCATTTGAATCTTGGCCTTTTTGGAAGCGACCATATCCACCACCACTCCTAGAGTTGGACAACCCACCAATATATTGTTCCCTCTTGGAATCATTCACCCTCTTCTCGTTGACCCCTTCAATCTATTTAGTATAAGCCATGAGCCTAGAGATGTCCATATCCTGAATAAGCATAGTTGTATAGCATTCTTTCACAAACAAATCAGAGATCCCAGACATAAACTTGTGAACTCTTGCACAGGGGTCAGCCATAGCATAGGAGCATACTTTGAGAGCTTTGTGAACTTCAGGGCATATTCCCTCACACTCAATCCACCCTGTTTGAGGTTGATAAATTATGTCATCTTAGCTTCCTTAAGATCAAGAGGAAAGAAATGATCTAGAAAGGCAAATTTGAACTCTTCCCAATTAACCTCATCACCATAGACCCACTCCATCAACAATTTGGTGTACCACACTTAAGCCACATCCTTTAGCTAATAGGTAGCTAACTCAGATTTCTCTTCTGATGTCACCATTATAATAGTCAACACCTTAGAGAGTTCATCAATGAAGTCTTGAACATCATCATCAGCTTTCGACTCATAAAACTCCAGAGGATTCATCCAGGTAAAATCTCTCACTCTAGCATCCAGAGTGGGAGCATAAGGAAGGGGATCAACCTGTCTAGACTAGGTGGTCACCACTTGGGAAAGCATGGCAATAGAAGTGCGGAATTCATCATGAGTGATCGGCTCTCCAAAAGGCTCTTGAGGGACTTGATCCTTATTAATTTGGGCCTTCCTTGTCTTCGTTGAGGAATGTTCTCTAAGGCATCAAGGACATCATCAAACTTAGGAAGCCTTGAGACACGGTTCAAGCATGACATAAGACCTGAAGAAATGACACAATTCCTAGAATGCCATCATAGCCTCCCACTCATAGGTATGGTGCACTTCAAACCCATGAATAGGATTCTAATCGGCATGGCATGTTGGACTTTGAGGATTATTTATAAACATAGTGCTCTGATACCAAGCCTGTCATGACCCGGACGATGGTCTAGTAGTGACTTGATGAATGGAAACTCAAGAAATGCCAAAAAAAGCCTCATAGTATCGGCATTCACATCATCGGTTTGAAAGCTCATAATAAAGTAATAAACACATAGTTCTAAGGGACGGTAAAGTATGACTCATGCTATGGCGATGTCATAGGCATAGGGATTTGCATGGATTCACATAGCACATGACACATAAGAACTAAGGAGCGGGTAATTATAACTTAGGCTATGGGGTGGAATGGGACTTAGGAGTTTCCACATTTCTATATCTCATCACAACATATATTCATCTCATCAATATTCAATAGATGGATATAATCATAATCTCCATAAGCAAATAACATGCCATAGCACAAATCCTTATAAGAGTATACATATTTTCCAACTATGCCTCTGAGTCATCGATTAGGATGGGGGCGAAGACATGTCCTTACTGCACCCTCAAAGTAAATAAACATAAGCGGAAGAAACATATTAGGTAGATGGAAGGTGGTTAGTCCTTGGATCATAGGACTCGACACAACAACTTTCATAATCCGAGCGAGCCATCAAAAGGTGGAGGAAGATAGTCTCTGGTCCCTGCGTGGTTAGATCATGTAGGCAAAGAGTATTCGTTAGTACGTTTGAATGTACAAGGTGTGCGAGCATGCAATGCATATGAACTCTCTAAACCTGCATTCAATGTTAGATGACAAAGGCACACATGTAGAAAGAAGTATATAAGCAAAGAAGAGTAATATATCAATATGCAATGAAATCCATGATGCATGAAATGCCATAATACTTCAATATAGAGGGGATAAGACCTCGACCAATATCTAGACCGTGTAAGCTATTACATGGAATATTGTTGTCTTCCCCACACCGAATAAGAGGTGATCTACTTGCCAAAGGTATACCATACTTCTCCTTATGAGCCTCCCATTTAGGAGAAGTAACCTTACCTTATGGGCATTGCCATTTCGGAAAGGATTATTCATTCATCATACCGTAATCGTAACCATACCTTATGGGTCTCCCATTTTGGTAAATGTTACCATAAACAAATACCTATGTTTGGCACATCGTTATGGGACTTGAGTACTGGACCCTTGGAAATAGCCCCCATCTCACAAGTCCTCTCAGTGCTATGTCATCATCCCACAAGAATACATATATGTCTACATGCTTTCAAAGAGGCACAAGTCATTTCACTGCATACCTAAGCTTGCAAGACAAACATTCTTTGTAATCATTCATACTTGGTTTAAACAGCTAAATCATACTTCAATTCAAACCTTCATGCATAGGAATAGCTCATTCACATATATCATATTAGTGTAAACACCCAAAGTTTGCTCAAAGAGCCATATCATAGACATTATGTGATCACATACCATGTCATAATCATACTTTCACCAAAATCATATTCATAAACAAACTAGGGTCTTAACCCACTTCGTAATCTTCATGAAAACCGATACTCATGTATGCATATGCAATAAACGATGAGATAATAGCATAGGCAATAGAGATTTAAACTTAAATCAACAATACAATATCAAATCTAGGCAAAACCATGAGTAAATTCACATTTAAATCATACTTTAGATTATCCATGCTTAAACCAAACATTTAAAGGGACATGTATATTCAAACCTTCATAATATCAATGTAATTCAACATATTATGGCGTAAATCACTATTAAAACATCAATTGAACATAGACCATATCTCAATTGAATCAAATAAATAATAATTTACAAGACCCACATTTAAAGTAAACTTGAATTTCATAAATCAAAGAGTAAAAGAGTTTGGGGTCTTCATGGTTGAAAGGGACCATGAATCAATCCACATACCTTAGATAATAAGAAGAATCAAGAAGAATTTGATTAAAGAAGAAGACGACCCTTCCTTACGACTCCAAGTTAATGCTTCAATGGCTCACTTGAGAGGAGTGTTTAGAATAGGAATAGAGGAGTGTAGGTCTTTTCTGGGGTTTAGGATAGGTTAGAAAGTCATCAATGACCCTTAGGAATAACCAAAATTACAAAAATGCCACTAATGGAATGAGCTTCAAAAAGTTACTAGGGGTTCCATCAAGAAGCCTCACTACTCATGTGAAGTCACACTGACTGTATGGTTGTCCCTGAGACCATACTAAAAAAAATTCTCACAGGCTAAGTTCCGAGACAGTGATTCCATACTCAGAAAAATTTCAGGCCAACACCCTTATGGGACACCACACGACCCATGTAGGGGTTTGTGTGTGAGGTGCCTTAGCCAAAATATGGCTTTCAATCCCCCGCATGAGCCACCCCACGGCCAATGATGTGTCACATGAGCCGTGAAGGGCTCAGTGAAGGGCACCTTAGTCTTGGACTCCACCATGAACCCAACCAAACTACACAAAAGGCCAAGGGCCACCTCAACCTACACACGGCTTGTGGAATGCTCCACGACTCGTGGAATGCTCCACGACTCGTGGAGGTGATCTTGTGGTGACACCTCATTCCAAAACCTTCCGAAATCTAATTTCCATGCACCATTAAGCCTTACGAAGTCAGGGTCCTTACATCAATGCGACAAGTAGTGCATAATATTATGAAATTAAGGTTCATGCCAACTAGTACAAATAGATGCTCAAAATCACATGAATCATTATGTATATATCAATACTTCATAGATATGCACGAAGTGTTGGAGTAAGTGCAGACCACTTGAAGATTATGATTATCGAATTCCCCCACTTAACCTCTATGCACTAACAGGACTCATGTAGATGAAAAGAGTGCACAGATGAACTCAACATAATTTATTAGCAAGCTTACATATTAGGAATTACGAGGAACAATCGATTTGCTAGAAACATTCAATCACATACCCAGAACCCTAGATTTTCACCCTTCCTTGGAGATCTCAAAAGTTCTAAGTGTAGAATGATGAATAATAGTGTAGGGTACTGTTAAGGGGTAAATAATAACTGCAAAACATCATGTATTTCATTAAAAAGGGGTTGGAAAAGACAAAGATAGACCTACTCAAAACTATCGAATGGAACCACGAAATCCCATTTATAGGTCATGGTTCACTTTACGAGCTGTCAATGCCCTCTCCTAGATGGAGGGTTCCCAAGTATTAGGTCGCTAAAAATCGGACTAGGGGTTCTATGAAACCCTCTTTTACAGGTAGTAGATGAGTTAACAAGTTGACCTATCTTTTCGTGGTCTGAGATTCAAAAAAACATTTGGGGAAATGGAACTACGATCCCATTCTATTGGTCATAGAATGGAGTACGATACTTAAATTTAATCGTACATGGCCCCCAGACTTAGAAGATATTCTAAATCACATGGGAAACTACAGATATGGACCGTAGAAGGCCCTTTGTGGTTTCTCCTAGTAACTCTTTTTATGTCATTTTTCAACTTTCTCTGGAACGTTCAGACTTAGACTATGGGGTATAAATTAGAGTGTTACAATATCCAGAGCTCTACTAGCTCGAACTCCACTTCGAAAGTTTCTGTGGAATCCTATATTTTCTTACTTACCATAATGTCTTCTTAATTTTCTCAAATTCTATACCTTGGGACACTAATTATCTATGAACCGCAGAAGACAAAATTTTCATTGGGATTCATTGTACTTTGAATTTTAGTCAACTCTTCTTCCAGGGAGAATTTTAACCACACACTTACACCTTAACCAATTCTATAACAAGAGCATCATCCAACTTAAAAAGGAGTAACCACTAGGTATTATTATGAATAATAGGAGGGATATGGCTGATCGAGAACCCGCTCACTTACCCCAATCCCTTAATCGACCCTACTATTAAGAATGATTAGTCATGGAAAATTGAACTTGTTTCTTATCCTCTATACAATAAGCCTATGAGTAATGCCTAACACTACTCAACCAATAGCTGGTTATTATATTAAATCTGTGTGAGTAACTATTCTCATTAATGGAGAATCTTAAATTTACCAGTACCGAAATAGTTTAGTCCTGTCACTCTCTTTTGTTTGCTCATAGCTACACAATATCACTACAATGTATGTCATTACTTAATCAAGAATAAAATCACTAAGTCAAATAAAGTCTAGTGTTTGAATAAATGTAGATAACCTCAACCCAAAAAGATTAACAACCTCAAATCAATAAAATCATGATAAACAGAAACACAGTTCAAAAACAAAAAAGGTATCAAATCCCCGAAACTCATCCCAATAGTTGAAATAATTATGAATGATAGAAACACAATTTAGAAAAAAAACTAAAGCACCGAGTCCCCATAAACACAATCTAGTAGTTAAGATAATTATGAGAAATACAACAAAATTTAGAAAAAACCATTGAGTCCCCATAAACTTAATCCAACAGCTAAAATAGCTATGACAATTTTAAATACATTTTAGCACAACTAAAGCATTAAGTCTTCATAAACTCAATCCAATCCAAAGTGATGTCACGATCTGAAATTCGGGTGTGATGACACTCACCTAACCCTCAAAGGCGAGTCAGACTAAAATCCAAATAACTTTACAACAAGGTAAGAGCTGAACATAACAGTTTAAATATAAAGATAAGCAGAAGACAACAAACTACAACCATCTCAAAGACTGGTGTCACATGTACAAGCCACTAAATACATAATGCTCGAATACAATACATATCTGAAATGTCCAGTCCTCCAATAGAACATAACATAATAATGAATTCCTTGAAGGTCTGCCGAAGACATAAACAGCTACCTTAACGGTAATCCGAAAGCTTGATCCTGCAATAAGAAAAGTCTAACCAGAGGGATCGGGCTCACAACCTACAAAAATGTAGCTAGGGCTGAGCACCAAACAATAGGATACTTAACAAATGCAACTAACCTAAAGTAAAAAAGTTAAGAATGAAGTAACCCCCTAACACCCAACCACATACCGCCGAACTACAAACCTGCACTCAGAAAAGTCCCAGCACAATCTATACAACATACATAAATTACCGGAATATAGATATACTCATTACTTAGCATCAGGCCTCAAAGGATCACAATCTCACAACAATACAAGGATTCATAACCTTCACAATTGCTCAATCCAAAAATTCTATGATCAAAGCCTATAATAGCATGTCTCATTATTCCACTTTCAAGTCATAGAGAAAATTCTACAATTTATCAAGTTCCACCAGTTCATCAAGTTCCATTGAATTAATACCAAGAACTAATCATGTAAAGCCGTAAACAAGTCAAATGATATGATAAATAACCACTCTCAACAACACTCCATATAATCATAGAAGGCTAGAGCATTATGGGATGAAATGAATGTTGTGAGATATAAATAATGCTATGTAGTGTCAAATAATTTTGATGCATATCTTTCCCACGATACACATCCCCTTATCATAATCATGTCTTAGCCAGAACCCATGTGGGCCACACATGGACCATGTACCCGCTGGAACTATTTTCCTTCGGCAATTTTAATTTCATATCTAGCTAGAACCATTTTCCTTCGCGTTTGATTTATTTTCTTTTTTCACTAGCTGGAACCATTTGTGTAGTCGAAATTCCTACCAGAGGTCATTTTATTCCAATAAAGGTCCCATTTCCGAATATCGAAAACCACCGAAGGGACCAAAACACACTAGGAAGCCCTAGGAACTGAATGAAGGGTCCTACTAGACCAAACTCGAAGTTTCTGATCCAATGGAATCATTAGAATTTGAACTTGAGACCTCCTTAGCTCGAAACCCAAGAAAGCTCATTTAAACTGATTTTGGACTCAAAAACTCAAAATATCCTTAGAAGCTCTAAAAATTGTAACAAAGTCATTTCTATCATTAGTTCGACCATTCGGAACTATTGGAATTTTAAGAACTTCAATATGAGGTTCCGTACCCTGAATGTTGACCAAAGTCAAACTTTGGCTCTAATAACAACTAAAAACACAACTTTGGGTCCAAGAACCTCATTTTATCTTCAAATTCAGTTTTGCAAGTTCTCTTAGACCAGATTCGGCATTGTAGAGCTAATGGAATTGAAAGAATCAAATTCTAACGCTCAAAACTCAAAACGGCTAGAAAACTCAAATTTTCCAACTTCAAAGAACTAAAAATGCATCTTTGGACCTAATATCTCCATTTCAACTTCAAATTCAGTTCTGCAAGTTCCCTTAGACCAGATTTGACATTACGGAGCTAATGGAATTGATGGAATTGAATTCTGACGCTCAAAACTCAAAATGGCTAGAAAACTCAAAATTTTCAACTTAAAAAAAAACTAAAAATGCAACTTTAAACCTAAAATCTCCATTTTAACTCCAAATTCAGTTCTGCAAGTTATCCTAGACCAGATTTGACATTCCGGAGCTGACAGAATTGATAGAATT
The DNA here is from genome assembly GCA_029948455.1 of Solanum rostratum. Taxonomy (NCBI): domain Eukaryota; kingdom Viridiplantae; phylum Streptophyta; class Magnoliopsida; order Solanales; family Solanaceae; genus Solanum; species Solanum rostratum. Next base: position 54,910,067 of record CM057053.1, read on the forward strand.
ATAATTCCACACTCAAAACTCAAAATGGCCAGAAAACTCATACTTTCCTAATTTAAACCTTTTAAAACTCTTTCTTTTGCAAAATTCAAGCTTTTTACAATAATTTTAAAATTCGAATTATTGACTCATCCAGAAATAACCCTAGGCAACTTTTGGGGAGGGTAAAATGGTAATTAGGTCAAAAATGGCAAAAATGACTTTCGACGTCATTATATCATCCACTACTAAAAGCAATGTTCATCCTCAAACATAAGATAAGAGACATACCTGAAGGCTCCAAAAATTGAAGGTATCGAACTCATATATTTAACTCTATCTCCCATACAACCTCAATCTCAAGACTATGGCACCACTGGACGTTTTCTGAAGTGATCTCCACAGTCCTCAACTTCCATACCTGCTTGTCCAATATGGCTACTTGTTGCTCCTCATAAGTAAATTAGGGCTCAACTCAACTAAATCCACAGAAATCACATGAGACTCATCCAGAATGTAATACCGCAACATCAAAACATAGAATAACGGATGGACTAAGGACAAGTTGGGTGGCAAGGTAAGTTTATAAGCCACCTCTCGCACTCTATCAAGGATCTCAAAAGGACCAATGGACCTCAGACTAAGCTTCCCCTTTTTCCTGAATCTCATAACCTCTTACAAATGTGAGACTTTAAACCAAACCATCTCACCAACCATAAACTCCAAAGATCGAACTCGCCTATCTGCATAGCTCTTTTAATGACTCTAGCCTGTCACCAATCTACTCTGAATCAATTGTACTCACTCAAGATCATCTCTCAACATATCAACACCCATAACCACCGCTACTGAGTCAGACCAACCTATGGATGATCTGCATCTTCAGTCATACAAGGCCTCAAAAGGAGCCATCTGAATGCTGGAATGATAACTGTTGTTGTACGCAATCTCCGCTAAAGACAAAGGATGGTCCTATCTATCCCCAAAATCAATAATATTGGCTCGGAGCATATCCTTTAATACCTGAATTGTCTTCTTGGACTGATTATCAATCTAAGGGTGGAAAGTGGTACTCAAATACAAACGAGTACCCAAAACATGATGTAAAACCCTCCAAAAGTGCAAAGTAAACAACGAGCCACTATCTGATACAACAGATACCAGAACCCCAAGAAGTCTCACAATCTGACTGATATAAAGTTGAGCCAGTCTCTTAGATGTATACTTCACTTTAAAGGAATGAAGAAGGAGGACTTCGTTAGACGATCCACCACTACCCAAATAGAGTCAAAACCCTGACGGTAGGAGGTAAGCCCATAATGAAGTCCATGGCAATATGCTCCCACTTTCACTTGGGAATGAGCATCCGCTGAAGTTCCCCACCTGGTCTCAAGTTCTCACACTTGACCTACTGACATGTCAAGCACCTGGATACGAACTCTAAAACATTCCTCTTCATACCAGACCACCAATAATGCTAACTTAAATCATGGTACATCTTCGCTGGCCTCGGGTGAATTGAATATTTAGCACAATGAGCCTCCTCAAGTATTAGTCTGATCAAATCACCAACCTTAGGCACACAAATATGAATCACAATCCTTAGAACACCATCTGAATCAAGAACTGCCTCTCAAGCTTTACCTCTAATCACCTTATCCCGGGTAATACATAACTCCTCATCCTCAAACTTCCTCACACGAATGTGATTCATCAAAGATGAATGGGCCTCAATAGTAGAAAGCACTCCACCCTGGTTTGAAATCTTTATTCTCACCAACCCATTGGCCTATCTCTTAACATCCCTAGCTAGCAGTCGCTCCTCAACCCGAATAAATGCATCGACCACCACATTGCTCTTCCCGAGGTGATATGGGATAGTCAAGTCATACTCTTTAAAAAGTCCAATCCACCTTATTTGTGTCAAATTTAGATCCCGCTAATTGAAAATATACTGTAGGTTGTGATGATCAGTGAAGATCTCACAACGGACTCCATACAAAATAGTGACATCATAACTTTAACACAAATACTACCGCAACCAGCTCCAAATCATGTATAGGGTAGTTCTTCTCATGGGCCTTTAACTATCTAGAGGCATAAGCAATAACCTTCCCTTTTTGCATCAATACACCACCTAACCCCACTCCCTAGGCATCACAATAAATAGTGAAATCGACACTCTCCTCCGGCAATGTCAGAATATGAGTTATACTCAATAATAACTTGAGCTTTTTGAAGCTCTCTTCGCACTCATCGGACCAATGAAATACCACATTCTTCTAAGTAAGCTAGTAAGTGAACTTGTAATAGTGGAGAAACCTTGAAAAAACAACGATAATGACCAGCAAAGCCCAAAAAATTGTGAATTCCTCTAGTTGAGGTTGGATTAGTCCAACCCTGAACGACCTCAATCTTAGCCGGATCAACTCGAAGACCCTCACTGGACACCACATGCCCTAAGAATTCTATCGAACTCAACTAGAACTCGCACTTGGAGAACTTTGCATACAACTTCTCCTCCCTAAGCGTCTGGAGTACAATCCTCAAATCCCTCACATGGTCCTCCTCAGTCTTGGAATAGACCAAGTTGTCATCGATGATCACAATTTGGAGCGAGTCCAAATATGATCGGAACACTCCATTAATCATCTCCATAAACGTTGTAGGGGCGTTAGTCAAACCAAAGGATATAAGAAGGAACTCGTAGTGGCTATACATAGTTTGGACGGCTATCTTCAGTATATCTAAGGGACGAATCTGAAGCTGATGATACCCGGACCTCAAGTCAATCTTAGAGAATAGGGCTGCTCCCTGAAGCTGATCAAATAAGTCATCTATGTGGGGAAGCAGGCACTTGTTCTTGACATTCACTTTGTTCAACTATCTATAATCAATACACATCCTCATGGATCCATCCTTCTTCTTTAAAAACAGGATTAGGGCACCCCATGGTAAAATACTAGGGAAAGTAAAGCCCTTGCCAAGCAGATCCTTGAGCTACTCCTTTAACTCCTTTAATTCAGCTGGAGCCATCCAATAAGGAGTGAAAGAAATGGGCTTAATGCTCAGCTCTAGGTCAATAGCAAAATTAATGTCCTGATTAGGAGAGACCCTTAGTAGATCAGTAGGAAACACATATGGGAACTCACAAACTATTGGAAAAGATTCCATAGAAGGTGACTCAGCAGTTGTGTCATGAATAAAAGCCATATAAGCCAAACACCCTCGATCAATCAACTTTTGTGCCCGAACATAAGATATCACTTTACTAGGATAAGAACCCTTCTTACCACTCCACTCAATCTTGGATTTACCTGGCATGGCTAAGGTGACGGTCTTAGCATAACAATCAAGAATAGCACGATATAAAGATAGTCAATCCATACCTAGAATAACATCAAAATCTACCATATCCATTATAATCAGAGCTACCGAAGTCTCAAAGCCCTCTAAAGTAACAAGAGAGGATCGGTACACCGAATCCACTACTAAGGGCTCTCCTACTTGTGTCGAAACATGAACAAGCGCAGACATGGAATCACAAGGAAACTTGAACTCCAAAGAGAAATAAGCAGACACATATGAAAATTAGAGCTAGGATCAAATAACACAGATGCAGGGCAATGGCAAACCAGAATAGTACCTGATAGCATCAGAAGCCTCTGCCTCAGGTCTACCTAGAAAGGCATAGCAATGTCCACCTCGACCTCCACTCATAGAAACTAATGATCTACCACCGGAAAGAGTGAAAGTATTATCTGCTCCCTTACTACTGGTACGTCCACCTCTATTAGCCTGACCTCTACCATAGCCCTTACTCTGCGGGGCTGAGCCTCTAGCTGGTGGTGGCGAATTTCTGACCGGTGTTGCAGAGTATGAATGGTGTGGCCTAGAATAAGTATGCGCAAGCTACTGTCAGATATAATGATTGTGAGAACCACATACATAACAAGATCTAAGCGTGGAAAGTTGAAGTGATGGAGTAGGAGGGATACTGTAACCTCCCCGATATGTGGGCCTCTGATAGAAACCGAATGAACTCTACCTTGAATTGTAGGAATCACAAGGGCCTCATCCTCCCTCTGAAGCTAGTAAGGCTGCATGAACACCATGATGTTGAGAAGAACTACCTGTTCTGACCTTATCTTTGTCCCCCGATGAGGCACCTGAGTACTGTCCTGTAATACAAACCCTTTTGGGATCCCCTAACTCCTCCCTCTACATCAACTCCACCTCTGTGGTGGCGCTAATCACTGGCTGAAACAAGGCTCCGTCTCTATCTACCTGGAATATCGACTGAAGGATAGCATGAATCAACCCTCTCACAAACTGGTGAACCTTCTCCTCCTCAGTCGAAACTATGGTTGTGGCGTGATGGGCCAACTAGAAAAATCTGATCTCGTACTCTGAAACTGTCATGGTGCCCTGCCCCAAAATCTCAAGCCTCAATTGGATCTTTTCACAGACATTCCAAGGAACAATCTGTTCGTAGAATGCATCAGAAAATGTCTCCAAGTAATCTAGGGAGATCCAACGGGACAGGATCCTATATAAGTCCTCTACCATTCCCTGGCTAGCCCACAAAGCTGAAGAGTGACATATCCCATATCATGTGTCTCTGCTACTCCCACGGTATCCAACAACTCTCTACAAGTGTTCAAGAACTCATGAGGATCCTCAGTCCTCCAACCCTAGAACTGAGGTAGGTCCATCTTCCGAAATTTCTCATAGTTCCCCTGCTCATCATCAGTAAGGGAAACAACTAGTGGAATCTCATAATTCGGAGCTACTAGTGGCTGCTCATCCTAAACCTGGTCCTCGGGGGCCTGCTGCTCAACCTGAGGCTACACCCTCAACTGAATTGGTGAAGTGCCAAGAGGGTCAGTTGTCTGCCCCAAAGTCTCCAACACACCCAAGACTCTTAAAGTGTATCATGAAGGAGGGGTGCTGCAAAATATTCATGTGGAACCTACTACTATCTAGGCTCCATAGCTATCTCGAGGGCGATACCCTGCTCATAGACCCTCACTGGTGCCGCTCTTTAGCCCCGACATCTAGCTCGCCCTCAGGCACGACCCCTACCCTTAACTGGGTCTCAAAAGCAACATCGGGGGCTGCCTCTCCTCGATTGGTAGAAGGAGTAGCTTTGGTCCATGCAATTTTTCAAAAGGGCACAAGCACACTAAGCATTTATACAAAGACAACGGATGAACTGAATAGAATGAAATAAAAGAGAGTTTCCTAACAGTCTTCATAGCCTCTCAAGGATAAGCGATGAACGTCTCCACACTGATCCTCAAGATTGTACTAGACTGGGCTCGTACACATGAGAGACCTACGAACCTAGGGCTCTGATACCAAATAGTCATGACCCAAAATTTGAGTATGGTGACATTCACATATCCCTCCAAAGCGAGCAAGCCTAAAACCCAAATAACTTAACAACAAGGTAAAAGCGAAGGATAATAGTCTAAATATAAAGATAAGCAGAATAAAATAAACTACAACCATCGCAAGGACTGTTGTCACATGTACAAGCCCTTAATACATAAAACTTGAACAAAACACTTGTCTCAAATAGATAGTCCTCAAATAGAACGTAACATAATAATAGATTCCTCGAAGGTCTACTGAAGACACAAGTAGCTACCTTAAAGGTAATTCAAAAGCGCAATCCTACAATGAGAAAAGTCTAAACAGAGGGATCGGGATCGTAAAGTACAAAATTGTAGCAATGGGTGAGCGTCAAACAACAGGGCACACAACAAATAAAACTAACCTAAAGTAAAACAATGAAGAACCAAGTAACTCCTTAACACACAACAATATACCGCTAAACTATAAACATGCACTCAGATAAGTCTCAGCACAATGTATACAACATATAAAAATTACCAGAATGTAGATATACTCATCACTTAGCATCAGGCCTCAAAGGATCATAATCTCACAACTATTTTACAATACAAGGATTCATAACCTACACCATTGCTCAATCCAAAAATTCTATGAGCAAAGTATATAACAAAATAATTCAAGTTCTTACCAGTTCCCAAGCGTCATTGAATCTATATGAAGAACTAATCATGTAAAGCCATAAACAAGTCAAATGATACAATGAATAAACAATCTTGACAACATTCCATATAATAATAGCAAGCCAGAGCATTATGGGATGAAATGAATGCCGTGAAATGTAAATAATGCTATGCAATGTCAAATAATAGTGATGTATGTCTATCCAATGATACATTTTCGCTGATCATAATCATGCCTCAGTCAGATCCCATGGGGGCATACATGGACCATGTATTTGCCGAAACCATTTTTCTTTGGGAATTTTCATTTCATATCTAGCCAGAACTATTTCCCTTCAGCTTTTTATTTCTTTTCTTTTTCACTAGCTGGAACTATTTTCCTTTGGATTTTCATTTCTTTTCTTTGGATCATCAAGCAAACAGACAACAAATGCACAATGATCATGTTCATGGAAATAAAATACGCGAGATGTCCATACGAATCATATATCTCAATAATCAAGAATGGGTAACTCAATACCATAAATGTCGCAATGTCCTCAACATCTCAATACCATCACAACCTCAATAACATTCACATCTCAAAATAAGTACCAATTCAATATCAATAACAAATAATTCATTATTTCACATATAATAAACCTCCATAATTAATTTACAAGTCTAATATAACCATAGGAATAGTTACTAAATTTGAAATATTTCAATCAAAGCCTACATTGATTCATCTATACCCAAAAATACTCAATTATGTACACACTAGAGCATACGAGGTTCAACATACTTAACAACAGGTTAGAAATCTACTTACCTCAAATAAAGTCTCAAAAGCAAGAAGGAATCGTCATTTTCCCTCTCCTACGATACTCTGAATCACAACAATCTAATCAAGCAGAGCACCACAACCACATAACGAATCTTATGACACTAAAAAAACTCAAATATTCCAACTTTAAAGAACTAAATAATGCAACTTTGGACCTAAAATATTCATTTTAACTCCAAATTCATCTCTGCTAGTTCTCCTAAACAAGATTTGGCATTCCAGAGTTGATGGAATTGACAGAATTGTGATCCAACACTTGAAACTTAAAAGGGTAGAAAATTCAAATTTTCCAATTTAAACCTTTGAAATTCTTTCTTTTGCAAAACTCAAGCTTTTTACAAGATTTTCGAAATTTAACTTTTAGACTCATCCAAAAATGATCCAGGGTAACTTTTGGGAAGGGCATTACTTAGGTTACAAATGTTGAAAATGACATTCGAGGTCAGTACAAGTAGAAAAATAATTATGACAAGTAGAACACAATTTAGCAACAACTAAAGCATTAAGTCTCCAAAAATTCAATCCAGTAGTTAAATAATCATGATCACAAGTATAGCATAACCTAGACATTTAGACTCAAGTCTTAATTTAATAAACATATAAAATCACATTAAGACCTTTAACATAATGTCAAGCCCGAAGCCAACAATGCATAGATAAGAACTCAATATCACATTATTTAAAATCCATCAAAGAAAATTTTTAGCACAATAATTCAGCTATTATACAAAAATAACCCTTTTCATATGGTTTACAACCAACCTTGACACCAAATGATGCAAACATGCATGGTTATATTGTAAAGAAGACTCGTAGGTCTTTAATTTGACAGTTTGTTGAACACTTGATTCATTATTGGCTCAGAGTTATGGTCATTTAAAGTTGGCCTTTGTTTAAACTTTTATCTGAAACTAAATCGGTATGACACTTTCAACTTAACTTTGTGATTGGGGCATTGTACGATATTAGTTCAAACTTAATGCACTTGTATATAAAAAATATGATCCTCAAAACTATGACTAATGAGATTTGTACACCCTTATTGCATATATTTTCAGTAACGATGGAATAGGTCGTTACATGTGATGACCTAATCTAGTCTAGTTGTCTTTCAAAAAATTAACATTATCACTCCTTGGCTCCCTCAATATAGTATATTTTATACTATCTCTTTCTTCCAGCCTCAATTTTCACAATTAACAATCCCTTTTAAATTTTATCAAAGTAGGACATGCTTCTTGCAATATTTGTTCAACATGAAATTAGTTGCTTGTAGTTCTACATCTCCATTGTAATTTAGCAAATAGTTCCTTTGAGTTTCAAATAAGAATTTGAACACCACCCACATGTAGTAATTTTTATTTAATATTTAAGATGATAAAAGAATTAGTTTAAATATAAATTTTATTTTTTTGAGTGCGACCCATTTATTAATGTGTGCATATGATTTAGGAGTAATTTTCTAGGAAGAGTAATATATGGATAAAATACTTCATCATAGTAGTTAGATTGTTGATTTCTTATTATATTATTTTTTGTTTATATTTGAAAATATTAAAAAAAATTACTTGAAATTATATTTTATTTGAATTTGTTTACTATTTATGTTTAACCGAAAAAATTAATTGATTTTTCCTTGGCTCCAACAAAATAGTATTTCTCAATAATAGCAATTTTTCTCTCTCTAGAATAAAAAAAGAACCGAACACACTTTGCAGATAGACTCTTTTTCTTCGGCGACTTTACCCATCGATCTACTCCGGCGATCTCTGATCCAAGCTTGAAGACCGACCAGAGTTAACCCCTTCTCCTCCTCGCGATCTCCTTTCGCAACAAAAGAACGACGAGAATAATGGAGTTTTCGACTCCAAATTAGGGTTCCAACGAGAAGAACGGTAAACAACAAAAGGCTTATTATTCTCCCTTTTTTATTAGAGTATTTTTAATTAATGATTTTTTTCGTCAACAATTTTTTCCCAACTCCAATTTCTCATCTTCTTGAAGTGCTAATTAACGAGGTGTGTCTTGTGACAGCTAGGTTTTGTGTCTTGTGAAATCTGTGCTTTACAACAAATTTCTGGAGAAATTTCTGGTGGATTGAGAATATTTTCGACGAGGTCTAATATTTTTCGGCGAGGTTTAATATATTTTGGTGAGTCTAAATTCAGGTGATATCTTCCAAACTCCTTTTTTATTTGCTATTTTTTCTAATCAATCGTTAGATTTTCGGTGGTATCTTTCAGTTAAGCTTATGTTACATAATGTGAGTGGTTAAATAATTTTGATGAGAAATATTTAAAGAAAGAGAGAAATAACAGAACTTGAGATTGAATTTTGGTTGCTTGAATCTTACCTTCTCTAGATTTTCACATTGAAATTTTGAAAATTAATCAATGTGTTCCTTATTTTACTGTATCTCTTTCTCTTTTTGTTAACCTTTTACTGTACCTGTGTTGGTACTTTTCTGTATGTGAATAAGGTCCAATTCATATATATTTGTTTGGTAAGTAATATCTTACTTGTTACATATTTTTGAATGTATTTTATTTCTTGTTATATTTCTTACTTGTTGTATATTGTGGTTCTTTCAAGTACTCTTTGTATCTTGGTGTTGTGGGTTGTTACAAGTATTTTATAGGAGTATTTATTTTCGTCTTGATTTTTTTTATTTTATAGGACCGGTAGGATTGGTTAGTTGATTATAATAAGTTATAGTTTAGATTTTACTGTGCAGTATTATTGGGGAGTTGTTTTCATGAGAATGTTTGTTCTTTATCCCGTATAGTTTGTGGAGCTAGTAGTTCTTGGTATAGTTTAGCGGTGTTGGAGTCTGATGGTGGATTAGGGTCTTTTCATTGGTTAGGGCCGGAGGATAGGGGTAGTAGTGGTAAGAGGGGCACAAGTTTACTTAGGCTAAGTGTAGGGACGTGGAACAAAGGATCTCTTATAGGAAAGTTCATAGAGCTAGTGAATAGTCTTTAGAGGAGACAATTAATATAGAATATGTCCAAGAGACAATATGGGTAGGTACCAACACCCTAGACGTAGACGATTTTAAATTGTGGTACTCGAGTGGCTCTACGAATATAAATAGAGTAGTTCCTGGTAGATAAGGACCTTAGGGAGTATGTTTGAGGTTAGGAGGATTAATGATAGGATGATGTCTATTAAACTCGTGGTCGGTAGTCATATTGTAAATATAGTTAGTGCTTATACGTCCCATGTGGAATTGGATTAGGAAGTCAAAAAAACCCTTTTACGAAGAGTTGGATAAGGTTTTGAAAGGTATACAGGACACAGAGAAGATCTTCATTGGGGGTGATTTTAATAGGCATATAGGTGCTACCTCTAGTGGTTTTGATGGTGTTTATAGAGGCTTTGGCTTTGGGGAGAGGAATGCAGGTGGGACATCCCTCTTGGACTTTGCTTAAGCCTTGAGTTGGTTATTTCCAACTCAAATTTTTCGAAGAGGAAAAATCTGTCATGCCCCGAAAAGGTACCCGAGACATGGCCGGTACGTAGAGACTATTGCTAGTCCCCAAGCGATCCAGTTGGCCTCATCACATCCATTCATTCCAACAACTCTACATATCAGTGGAAGTAAATAAAAGTAAATGGGCTCATCTCATCTAATCTCCCAAATAATGATAGATTAATAATAAAATCTAGTAGGAAAACTAGCTCACAATCTCAACATCAACGTCCGACTATCATCTATGAAGCCTCTATCACTATTCAAGTGGTACCAATGACAACTAATGTCTATCGAAAACAAAATATAAGTCTAGTCTAGTCTAACTCAAAAGAATAATGAAATAAACAATATTGGATCCTCTGGAGTAGGGGAGGCTCACCAATAAGTTGAACAACATATATCTTCAACGATGCATCTGTTGATGATCCCTAATACCTGTATCTGCATAATAAAATGATGCAGCGCCAAGTGACATCAGTACGTGGAATGTAAGGTATATAAAATATCTAAATGAAACAGAAACATGTAAAATAATATGATATAACATTAACTCAGAATAGTACAATCAACATGTCAAGTGTCTATTCTAAAGAAAGAACAAAGAGTAGACAAGTGACCCATCAACACCTCAACCTCATAAATTAAATCAAACGCATCTCAAGGAAACTCAACTCAACTCAATGGAACTCAACTCAACTCGGAGTACTCAAGGTGGGGAACTTTTAGGAGTTTCTCTTATCCTACAATGAGCTAGTGATTGTACAACAATCCCGTTGATGTTTCCACAGTCATTCCATACTTGCTAGGTAGGAAACGAATTGAATCCCCTGTGGGAAAAACCTCAAGGAGGCCTCTATTGTTTCAGGGACATAAACTCATTTCAAGAGGGAACCACAATATAATGTGATGGTTCTAATCCTCGCCTACGTTTGGCGACGTAGTTTGACGAGTTCGACTTAGACTAACTCTCACACTCTCAGTGCTCGATACTCCTCCCAAGACTCAATGCTCATAAGACCTCCATCTTAACCAATCTTATAGGATTCTAACCCCATCATTGGTCAGTATCTCATAGGGACTCTAACCCCATCATTGATCAGTATCTCATAGGGACTCTAACCCTATCATCAATAAAGCTCATAGGGACTTTAACCTTTTTATCAATCAAACTCATAGGGACTTTATCCCTCTCATCAAGAACATCTCAATCAATAGCTCAAGGCTTAGAACAATCTTTAGGGAACAATCAAATAGACCATCATAAGAGTTCATTTATGGAGTCTCTTAGGGCTATCAAACTCTATCAACTCATCATCATTCACAATTACAATCACAATTACAATCACAATCACAATCAATAATCTCATGTCAAGGCTCTAGACTCAACTCCTAGATTCATTCATCCATGCATTCAAAAGTTAACATATAGGGTTATGCAATATCTCGTGAAAATATTCGATTCAAGAAAATAAGTTTATGATTATCATCAACATATGGAAATACATGTAATTAGATATGATTTGTGAGAAAACATTCAAGAATCAATTTAAAAAACATGTACGGGGACTCATGGACACTCAACTCCTCTGTACCCATCTATGGGGCAACTGAGAGGACAATTCTCATGCTTTTAGTTTAGCCTTACATACCTGGGATGAAACTCTCAATAATCAATTTAAAAATTTCCTCTTGAATTCCTAAATCTCAAACTCTTCTCCTCTTTCCTCAAGCCTAGTCTTGTTAGATTGTTTGAAAAGGACTTAGAACAGGGTTTTAGACCTTTTTGCATCAAAATGATCTAATTAGATCGTGTATTGAGTTTAGGAGTGGTTGGGAATTGACTGAAATGCCCTTTACAAAATTTAGAAATTTTTCAACTTCGAAATAACCCAGTCCGCGGACTGGTCACATACAGTGTATGTTTCTCCGAAAAGTTTTTGAACGAGTTTTCCCAATTGCATACAAAAAATTTGAAAAAAAGTAAGTGTGTGTCTGCTACAGAGGCGCGACATGCCTCCATCGTGCACCGACATTATTTTTCTTTTTTGGATCGAAAAATTATCTTTTGATCTGGTCGATCTAAAAATTGACTGAGACCATTTTCCCACTCAATTTTTCATGTTGATCACAAATCTGGTCTCAAATTTTCCATACGAGCATTGGAAGATGCACTACACGTATACCCCTCCTCTAGGGGTATTTTGGTTATTTTACCGAGAGTTATATCATTTCCCCCTTGGGATTATTCATCCTTGAATGATGCGTAAAGGTGAAAATCAAGGTATGAATACACTCAAGACGAATAGATCAGTCAATTTAGTCAAGGGTAAGAAATTTACCTTCGACGTTCTCATATTTGGCACAAATAGGTGCAGATATTTGGCCTTCATCTCTTCTTCAGCTTCCTATGTGGCTTCCTCAACGAATTGATTTCTCAACAAGACTTTGACTGAGGCTACCTCTTTTTTTCTCAACTTGCAAATCTGACGATCAAGAATTTGACCAGAACCTCTTCGTATGAAAAGCTATCCTTCACTCCAATGCTATAAACAGGGAACACCAAGGTAGGATCTCCTAAGCACTTCTTCAACATCCACATATGGAATACTAGATGAATTCCATCTAACTCGTAAGACAACTCTAATTAATAAGCAACCTTTCCAATCCTTTTCATTCCACTACACCAATAAACTTCTCTTAAGTCGTGGTAAATCTTGGTGGAGCCAGGATGGACTGAATATCTAGTGCTATGGGCTTCTGCCATGATTCTATCTCGAATGCCATACACATCCTAAACACACAATCTACTCTGGTATCTCAACACTCCATCTTCCTGTTTGGAGAAAACCATCACTTTCTGTTTGTGGGCAACCTCCTTCAATTGGAGTATGACAGTATCTTGGTCTTGCTTTTCTTTCACCTGTGCAACTAAGGAAGAAACATACCCGTTTTGAACATTAAATCCTCCTTCATAATTGTCCTTAAGTTGAAATCCTAATCGATCCAATCGATGCACTTCTTTGGCCAACTCCTTCTTTCCTTCCTCAACATGGGTTGTGCTACCTATTGGCAACCTGCTAAGAGCATCCGCAACAACGTTAGCTTTACCTGGGTGGTCGAGAATGCTCATATCATAATCCTTGAGCAACTCCAACCATCTCTATTGTCACAGGACTTAAGACATACTGCAAGCTCTTGTGGTCAGTGAGCACATCTACATGCACTCCATACAAGCAGTGGCGCCAAAGTTCAACACCATTGCTGCCAACTCTAGATCATGAGTTGGATAGTTCTTCTCATGAACCTTGAGTTGCCTGGAAGCATAGGCTATCACTTTCCCCCTCTACATTAGCACATATCCCAATCCAACCCTCGAAGCATCATAATAAATAACAAAGTCCTCCGGCCCGTCGGGTAAGGACAGGATCAGTGCAGTAGTCAACCTCATCTTCAACTCTTGGAAACTATTCTCACATACATCGGACCACTAAAACTTGACCCTCTTTTGAGTCAATTTAGTTAATAGTGCGGATAGGGAAGAAAATCCATCAACAAACAACGGTAGTAGCCTTCCGAACCCAAGAAACGTCTTATGCCAGTCAGAGAGGTTGGTTTGGGACAACTCTTAACCACTTCAATTTTCATGGCATCCACTCTAATAACGTCACTGGAAACCTAGAAAAGCCATTGACTTGAGGAAAAATTTACATTTCGAGAATTTTGCGTACAACTCGTGGTGCTTAAGTGTTTGGAGGAAAACTCTGAGGTGATTAGCATGCTCCTCCTTATCTCTCGAATACACCAAAATGTCATCAATGAAAATAATCACAAACATATCAATGTATTACCTGAATACTTTATTCATCAAGTTCATGAAGGTTGCAGGTGTATTTGTCAACCCAATGGATATGACCAAGAACTCAAAATGGCCATGTCTTGTCCTAAAGGTTGTCTTTGGGACATCACATTCCCTCACTTTCAACTGATGGTAGCCAGATCTGAGGTATCTTTGGGAGACAAGAGGCCCCCTGAACTTGGTCAAATAGAACATCTATCCTTGGAAGAGGATACTTATTCTTTATGGTGACCTTATTCAGTTAACTGTAGTCAATATACATTCTGAGGGACCCATCTTTCTTTCGCACAAATAGGATCGGGGAACCTCAAGGAGAAACACTCAGCCTTATAAAGCTCTTCTTTAATAGATCTTTCAATTGTTCTTTCAATTCTTTCAACTTAGTGGGGGCCATCCTATAAGGTGGAATTGAGAAAGACTGGGTATCGAGAAGAACTTCAATCCCAAAGTCAATATCCCTATCAGGAGGGACTCCGGGCAGATCCTCAAGAAACACGTCAGGAAACGCATTAACATTTGGGACTGACTCAAGAGTAAGAGACTCAATATCATTGATTTAACTCGCACAAGTTAATAGATACAACCTTTGGAAATAAGCTTTCTGGCTCTAAGGTATGAGATAAACTTTCCCCTAGGTGCAATAGAATCACCCTTCCACTGAAGAACCGGTTCATTTTGGAATTGAAACTTAACAATTCGGGCCCTACAATCAATGGAGGCATAACAAGCGTGAAGCCAATCCATGCCAAGGATCAAATCAAAATCAACTATCTCCAACTCAACCAAATCAACAAGAGTATCCCTATGATAGATGGACACTACACAAGCTCTATAGATTCTCTCAACTCGAATTGACTCACCCATTATAATAGAAATATCAAAGGGTTCAAGAAGACTCTTAGGGGTTCTGTCAAATCTGTTGGCCGCATAAAGAGTTACAAATGTCAATATGGTACCCGGATCCATCAAAACATAACAATCAAAAGTAAAGACTCGAATCATACCCGTCACAACATCTGGGGAGTTATCTTGATCTTGGCGACTACCCATGGCATACAAATGATTTGTTACTCCACTTGAGCCTGACGTAATAACCCTCTGGTTTTCTCTAGCTGGCGGGGCCGGTAAAGAAGATTGAGCCCGATCAACCTACTTTGGACAGTCTCTCTAGTAATGACCTTCTTGGCCATATTTGAAGCATACATCCTCCCCCTCACGACATCTCCCCAAGTGCAATCTGCCACACTTACCACATGGTGGCTTACCTTGTGAACCTTGAGCCACACTAGCTTGTGACTGAGGTCCTTGGGTTCCGATATTCTGAGATCTCTGATCATACCTGCCCCGAGGTGCAGGTGCACTGGCAGATGATGGTGTTGGAAATCAGTTACAATTCCCCTTCCTTCCAACATCATGGCTGGATGTCTTAGCTTTCTTATGTCTGAACTCTTGTCTATCCTATTGTCTCTCCTCATCAGCTTGTTGCACAATTGTCATCAATTTCCCAATGTCCATATCACTCACAAGCATTGCTCCCCTCCCATCTCTCTTGGGTCCTCTATTTAACCCATCAACATACATCCCCATTCATCCCCTCATATCAGCAACCATGTTCGGAGCATAACGAGATAGTTGTGTGAACTTCAACCCATACTCTTGCACAGTCATAGAGCACTGTTTCATATTCAAGAACTCTCTCACCTTAGCCTCTCTTCATTTTCTTGGAAAGAAGTATCCCAAGAAGACTTCCTCGAACATTGCCCAAGTCAACAATGGAGCATCATCTCCTCTAACTTTTTTCCATAGGTCGAACCATAGTCTGGCCACACCCTTGAGTTGGTAAGCAACTAGTTCAACCCTGTCAGCATCAGCCCATGCATCACTTGGAACACCTTCTGAAGTTTCTCCACATATTTCTCAGGATCTTCAGTGGATGCAGACCCTGTGAACTCAGGCGGATCCATCCTCAAGAATTCCCTGACTCTAGACGTGTCATGGGAATCCTATTTACCCACTCCTTGTGTCACAGCAGGTGCTGTGACAGCCCGGGGTAGAGTTTGAATAGCCTGGCGTAGTTCAGCATTGGAGACCTCATCTTGTGAGGGTTGCTCAATAAGGAAAGCTTGGTCTGCAGGCTTCTCATATCCTTAAGGCTCAGGTGGGTTAACATTTTTCCTAGCAGGACGTCCCCTACTTTTGATGGATCTTCTTGGAGGCATG
This sequence comes from Solanum rostratum, assembly GCA_029948455.1. Classification (NCBI taxonomy): domain Eukaryota; kingdom Viridiplantae; phylum Streptophyta; class Magnoliopsida; order Solanales; family Solanaceae; genus Solanum; species Solanum rostratum. The sequence goes on from CM057053.1 coordinate 54,926,461, forward strand.
ATCACAACTCTTCAATGCATAGAGCACGAATTAGAGAAGAACCTTTTATAGAGTATAACTCTATTGCACGACTTAGATCATGAAAGAAGTGAAACAGTTACTAAATGTCCTACAGCCTCCATATTATGGATGTGTAGCTCTTCACACCAATAATAATGACTCTACTAGACACGACTTCATAGATTCCCTAAGACACTTGAACTCTGTGCTTTGATACCAAGCCGCGAGACGTGGATGGCACCCAGAGACTATTGTTAGTCCCCAAACAAACCACTTGGCCTCATCACATTCATTCAATCCAACAACTATACAAATCAGCGAAAGTAAATGAAAGTAAATAGGCTCATCTCATCTAATGTCTCAAATAATGATAGATTAATAATAAAGGCTAGTAGAAAGAATTAGCTCACAATCTCAACATCAATGTTTGACTAACATCTCTGCAGATTCTATCACTATTCAAGTGATGCAAATGATAGACCCATGGCTACCGAAATCAAAATATAAATCTAGTTTAGTCTAACTCAAAAGAATGATAAAATAAATAATAGTAGATCCTCCGGAGTAGGGGAGGCTCACCAATAAGCTGAACATCCTGGACCTTCAATGATGCGCCTGTTGACGAACCCTAATCCCTATATCTGCATCATAAAATAGTACAGTGCCAAGTGGCATCAGTACGTGGAATATATGGTGTGCAAAATAGCTGAATGAAATAGAAACAGGTAGAATAATATGATACAACATCGACTCAGAATAGGACAAAATTAATATGTCAAGTGTCTATTCTAAAGCAAGAATAAAGAGTAGACAAATGACTCATCAACACCTCAACCTCGTCAATCAAATTAGACTCATCTCAAGGGAACTCAACTCAACTGAACTCAATGGAACTCAACTCAACTAAACGCAACTCGGAGTACTCAAGGTAGGAACGTCTGGGAGTTTCTCTTATCCCACAACAATCATTTATGAGCCAGTAATTATACAACAATCCTACTGATGTTGCCACAGTCATTCTGTACTTGCCAGGTTGGGAACAAATCGAATCCCCTAGAGGAAAAAGCCTCAACAAGTCCTTTATTGTTTCAGGGACATAAACTCAACTCAAGAGGGAACTACAATGTCATGTGATGGTTCTAATTCACCTACGTTTGGCAACATAGTTTGACGAGTTTGAGTTGAATTAACTCTCACACCCTCGATGCTCGATACTTCTCCCAAGACTCAATGCTCATAAAACCTCCATCTCATCCTATCTCATAGGGACTTTAACCCCATCATAAATCAGTATCTCATAGGGACTTTAACCGTATCATCAATCAAGCACATAGGGAATTTAACCCTTTCATAAATCAAACTCATAGGGACTTTAACCCTCTCAGCAAGAATGTCTCAATAAATAGCTCAAGTCTTGGAACAATTTTTAGGGAATAATCGAATAGACCATCATAAAAGTTCATTTATGGAGACTATTAGGGGTATCAAGCTCAATCAACTCATCATCATTCACAATCATAATCACAATCACAATCACAATCACAATCAACAATCCCACGTCAAGGCTCTAGACTCAACCTCTAGATTCATTCATGCATGCTTTCAAAAGTTAATATGTAGGGTTATGCAATTTCTCATGAAAATATCCAATTTAAGAAAATAAGTTTATGATGATCACCAACATATAAAATATATATGTAATTAGATATGATTTGTGAGAAAACATTCAAGAATCAATTTAAGAAGCATGGATGGGGACTCGTGGACACTCAATTGCTCTATAACCATCTATAGGGAACATGAAAGGACAATCTCATGCTATTAGTTTAGCCTTACATACCTGGTATGAAGCTCTCAACAGTCACTTCAAGGATTTCCTCTTAATTCCTCAATCTCAAGCTCTTCTCCTATTTCGTAAAACCCTTGTCTTGTTAGATTGTTAGAAAAAGACTTAGAATAGAGTTTTAGACCTTTTTTACATCAAAACAACCTAATTAGATTGTATATTGAGTTTAGGAGGGATTGGAAATTGACAGAATGACCATCACAAAATTTAGAAATTTTTCAGCTTTGGAATAACCCAGTTCGCGACGCGGACTTGTCGCATACAGTGTATGTTTCTTTGAAAAGTTCCTGAAAAAGTTTCCCAATACCGTCAAAAATTTTTGAAAAAAATGGTGTGAGTCTGCTACAGAGGCGCGACGCTCCTCCATCGCGCACTGACACTATTTTTTATTTTCAGACTAAAAAATTATCTTTTGATCCGGTCGCTCTAAAAATTGACCGAGACCATTTTTCCGCTCAAATTTTTGTGCTGATCACAAATCCGGTCTCAGATTTGCCATACAAGCATTGATAGATACGTTACGCGCATACCCCTCCTCTAGGGGTATTTTGGTGATTTTACTAGGCATTAACAAAATCACTTGGTTACCTTTCATAGTACTGTAGCTAAGACCCAAATTGATTACTTGCTTCTCTAAAAAGGTGATAGAAGCCTTATAGAAATTGCAAAGTAATTCTGTAAGAATATTTCCACTCAACATAGGATTCTAGCGATGGACTTGATAATCAAGAGGGGTAAGAGAAAGAAGGCTATTTATGCCTGACTGAGGATTAGATGGGGTGGTCTTACTCCTGTCCTTTCTCAGGAGATGGGGGAAACATTGAGTAATTTAGGGGCTTGGAGTAGTAAAAGAGCGGTGAACACCATGTGGGATACCATGGCCGATTATATTAGAAAACTAGCTATTGAAGTACTAGGGATTTCGAGAGGGACCTTTGGTGGACACTAAGATGATTAGTGGTGGAGTGGAGAAGTTGAATGCAAAGTAAAATCTAAGAAGATGGCTTATATTAAGTGGTTGAAATGTAGGGATAAGGATGAAAAATTAAAGCTTAAGGATATCTATAAGAGGATGAAGACAGATGTGAAGGCGGTTGTGACGAGTGCTAAGACAGCAACATTTGAGTGCTTGTATATTGAGTTAAGTGAAAAAAACAGGGGCAAGAGATTGTATAGGTTTACAAATTGAGAGAGAAAAAATCTCGTGACTCAAACCAAGTGAAGTGTATGAAGGATAAGCAGTATGCGATGTTGGTGGATGAGACTTCCAATAAGCTTAGGTGGCAAGCTTACTTTCATAAACTCTTAAATGAAAAAAGGAACAAAGATATTGAGTTGGATGATTTGGTGTACTCCGATAGTCATCACGATTTTGCTTATTGAAGATGTTTCAGAGCTGAGGAAGTTAGACGTGTTATTAGTAGGATGAGCAGAGGGAAAGTGATCAGACCTGATGAGATTCCGGTGGATTATTGGAAGAACATTGTCAAGGATGGTATTGAGTAGTTTACTAGGTTGTTTAATGCTATCATAAAGATGTATAAGATTCCCAATAAATGAAGGCGAAGTATGATGGTACCATTATATACGAACAAGGGTGATACTCAAAATTGTAACAATTACAGGGGTATCAAGCTGTTAAGCAATACTATGAAGGTCTAAGAAAGAGTGGTGTAGTTGAGGGTGAGGAAAGGAGTGTCTATTTTAGAGAGTCAGTTTGGATTTATGTAGAGGCAGTTGACTATTGAAGCAATCCATCCTGTTTGGAGAATAATGTAGAAATATAGGGAGAGAAAGAGGGACATTCATGTGGTGGTCATTGACTTTGAGAAGGCTCTATGATAAAGTTTTGGCGGTATGTGCTATGGAGATGTCTAGAGGAAAAAGTTGTTCTAATAGCATATATTTGGATGATAAAGGACATGCATCGTAAAGCCAAAACTCGGGTGAGAACGGTGGGAAGAGACTAAGAGTGTTTTCCTGTTGAGATGGGACTTCATCAAGGATCTGTGTTGAGCCTTTTTCTTTTTTCCTTAGTAATGGATGAGCTAACACGGTCTATCCATGAGGAGGTGCTGATGTCACTCAACCCAACTACTCAAAGGAAGCAAAGGAGGTCTTCACCAGCATAATAACCCAACTTTAGAGGTTGGAGTTGATCCCACAGGGAATCATTGTTCAAGGCGGAAGTGACTCGTTAGGCAAAGTAATTATAGGATCTAGGGGGTTGCTATAATCGAATTAATGATTCAGCTAAACAAGTTCTAAATATCAAACTAAGCAGCTATTAAGGGAAGATGTTGGGGATGTCCAATTATGAAAATTGATCTACCAACTAGATATAGATACTTGACGAAATGCGTTGATGTTGAGTGGAAAAGGCTAGGTTGTTTTTAACCCATATAAGCTATGATACAAGGGTGTTTTGCATGAATCCACTAAGAAATCATATGCGGATCCCCGAGGACTCGCTTGGCCTAAGAAGTCTCATCAAAACCCCTAATATCTTTGCCATTGAATCCATGGTTGGGGACTTCAACTGAAACCCCAAGAGGTTTCCTGTCATTATACCTATTCCATACTCTAATCGTTCCGGCTAAGGCAACAATTAGAATCTAAAATAAAACCCCAAGTTTGCAACTTTGAAATAATCTATTAAACATGGGAATGGAGATAAATTTAATCAAATTAACTACAGATAAGTAAGGCTATCAAAGACCCACTAGATAAATAAAAAATCCATATCAATAGCACACCCACAATGGGTGTTTTAGCCACATATGCTAGAAATTAAAGATTTCATACCATACATAGCAGCAACAATCATGAATAACAAGATTTAATACAAATTAGTTGATTATCACCGACCAATCTTCTCCAATTTGCTTCCTAAAAGCTTCAAAATCCTAGCTCCCTTTTGTACTCTAAAAGAAAAAATTTATGTACTACTACTACAGACTAATTGTTCTAATATGGTATGAACTGATATATACAATGTTCTTTCTAAAATTGCTTATATATTCCATGTAAATGTGTGAAAATTTGTACTGTTTAATGCCATTAGGCAGTCAAGGCTGACCATCGTCGAGCACTCCAGCGATGCGTCGAATGTGTACTTGACTATTTTCCTGTGCAACCTCATAAGGCTTCCTCTTCTACAACATTAGGCAATGACTCTTTGTTTTTCTTATCAAAATTGACGATGCGCCAAAGTATTCCTCATATCGCCTTCCTGTCAGTGTTTTAAGGCTTCGAGCGCTGCAACTTCAGGTGATCTCTTGTGAAATTCAGCGGTGTACCGAACATGCTTTGCGATACCGAATCGAACTGCCTTCTTGACTTGACCAAAAACTTTGGTTGCTGCAATGATAGGGGATCTCCTTGAGTATTTTGTGGATCGCCGAGTATGTGGGCGATACCACTTTTCTCCATCTTTCAGCGCTTTTGCTCCCTTTCTGAAATTTCATCAAGTATTCATTACTTGTGCACTTTTAGTCCCATTTCTTGTCATAGCACATGTATATTGTTAGAAATTAAAATTAATAGCACACCGAGGGCAATGTTTCTTTTCAAACTAGCCCCAAAATGAGTCCAAATTATGCACTCATCAGGTGCCATGGTTTATGTTATTTGTAAATGATATAGTACAGATTGATGAGACTTGGGCTAAAGTTAATGATATATTTGTGGTTTGGAGGCATACTTTATAATTCAAAGGGTTCAAACTATGCACGACCAAACAAGAATAACTAGAGTGCAAATTCAGTATTGCAAGAGATGAAACGGACATTGAAGTGATGCTTGCCACTCAACCTATTCCAAAGAGAGAAAATATTAAGTATCTTCGGTCCATTATCCAGGGTAGTGGCAATATCAACAATGATATCACACATCGATATTGAGGTAGCATGGACAAAATGGAGGTTTGCCTCTGGAGTGTGTGATAAAAATATACCACCTAAACTTAAAGGTAAGTGTTATAGAGTGGTGGTTAGACTGCCTTTGCTTTATGGGTTGGAGTGTTGGCCAACTAAAAATTCTTCATGTTTAGAAGATACAGTTCGCGGGGACGAGGATGTTGAGATTGATGTGTGGACATACCAGGAGTGAGGAGATTAGGAATGAGATCATCTAGAGAAGTTAGAGGTGGCCTATGTGGTTGACGAGATGAGGGATGCGAGACTGCGATAGTTTGGACATGTGCAAAGAAGAAGTATTGATGCCCCTGTTAAGAGGTACGAGAGGTTGGATTTAGGGGTTATACAGAGGGGAGAGGTACACCAAAGAAGTACTAGGGGAGGTAATCGGACAAGATATAGTGAAACATCACCTCACCGAGGACATAACCTTAGATAGAAAGAAGTGGAGGTCGCAAATTAGGTAGAAGGCTAATAGGATAGTAGGTATGACCTTATGATTTAGTAGGTTAGCAGGAGTAGTCTTTATATCCTGTGTTATCATTATCTGTCTTTTATTTGTTACTTTATCGTATTTACATACTAAAATTTTGCTTTTCATTATTAGCTATTTTCCTTTTTTTCCTTCTCTTTTATATCCATTATCTTCTACTTATGGGGCTTGATATTTAGAGATGAGGATTTTCCGAAAATAGCCTCTCTATCTCTATGAGGTAGTGGTAAGGTTTGTGTACATTCTGCCCTCTCCAGACCCAAATTGTGGGATTCTACTGGGTATGTTTTGTTGTTGTTGTAATTGATTTCTCCTTGGGGTTATATATTTGAAGATAACAATGAAAAAGAAAATTATATCCACTACTTTTAAGATATAATTTTTATGGATACACAAAAAGTTTTATTACTTTGTAGGGTTTCCATGTGTAGATTAAAATTATTTTTAAAGTTTTATATATAAAACTAACAGATTGAGCATTTATGTGATGCTATCATTATTGTTTTACAAATTATTTATTTAAATTATTTTGAAATACTTCACAATCAAGTATTACGTTTTATAATTTTTTAAACAATTAAAAATTGCAAATTCTTATGGTGCTTCCTTGTGGAACATTTTGACTCTCTTATTATACATAGCGAGATTATAATTGAACACTATCTTTTTTTAGTATAAGAAATACTCTTGCTATTTCTGAGTATCAAATACATTTATTCAAAATTTTATGTTTCCAACGAGGACAATTGGTATGAGTACGGCTGGAAAATAATTTTTAGTGTTAGCAAGACTCTTAAAATATTTTATGGTGTGAAGAGGATTGGTAAAGTGATTACAAGTGTGAATAAGGTTGATAGAATAACTTAGCTTCATCATCATGTCAGCTATTGGTACTCTTAAATAATGTGGTAAAAATGATAAAAATTGGTATTCTTAAATAATGTGATAGAAAATGATAAAATTATTGGTGTTAAAAAATGTGTTCAAAGTATGAATTTCTACATAACTGTGCTAAACGATGTTAAAGCCAAAGTAGAGTTCACCTAAGTTAGATGAACTTTTGTACTATTTTCTTTTTTCGCATATATTATGTTAAATAACGTGACAGAAAATAATAAAATTGTTGGTGCTAAGACAAGTATTGGAAGTGTGAATTCTTGAAAAATTGTGCAAAAAGATTTTAAAGTCTTAATAAAATTCACCTAATTCATCTAACTTTTGTAATTATCCTCTTTGTTATAACCCCCTCCCCCCCAATCCAACATACATACATACATACATATATATATATATATATATATATATATATATATATATATATATATATATAACATACACATACACACTTATGAGTGATGATATTCCTTTTAAAATTTAAAATGGTTTTACGATAAAAATTTTGAAATGAATTCTTCTGTTTTTTTATAGTTTGACAACAAAATTGAAGATGGAAAAAGGCTTTTTCAAGGTTTTCAACCCTAAAACCAGTGCAAAATGGATGGTAAGTATGCTTCCTCTTTGTAATATTTTCTATTTTGTATTTTGAATGTTTTTTCTCGTTTTGGAGATGTGGGGAGAGATGTAGGAAGGGGCAGGCCTCGATAAAATTAAAATGTGCCAAAGATAGAAATAAATGAACTTAGATTTTATGGTCTTTTATAATATTAACAAATATTTCATATACGATTCTTTCTAATTATTTTTCTTGAATTTTTCGATTAATAATTTTTGAAACTATGGTTTTGAATAAGGTGTGAGATAGTTAAAAGAAGAGAGATTTCATTGTTTGATGCAAGTAAATTTTATAACTGCATTTAGTATATGTTGAATCTCCAAATATTGTATTAATATTGTATAGATTCATCTCAATCGGTTGATATCGTAATTTGCATGTATTATTTTCAAATGATCATCTTTTGAGAGTTTATGGAAGTAACCGTTCAATATATTTTGTAGAATATCTCAAATAGTTACATTCTTGAATTCTAATCGCAAAATTTCTAATTTTTTATTTTATTTGAAAAGAATTTTCTTCTGATTTGTTTCTTTTTATGATATGGTCAATATGATTTAAAGAAACTAGTATTGTTTTATATATTTTTTTAAAAAAATAATGTTCTTTTATTCTTTACAGAAAATTCCCACAGGTTATACAAAATACATGAACGAAAATATTTCTAGGAAAGTTATCTTGAGGGATCGGTTTGGCAATATGTGGCCTATAGGTGTGGTCAAACAGGGAAGAGATTTTTATTTTTATTATGGATGGAAAAAATTTATGGAGGAGAACACACTAGAGCTAGGAGACTTTTTAATATTTGATAATGATGGAAAAGGAACATTTGACTTTAAATTACTTGGAACAAATGAAGGTGTAAAAAATGGAGTTGGCAGTAAAAAGAACGAGGAAGAAATGGATATTGAACACCAAAAGAGTATAGGGAGAAAAAGGAAAACTTGGGCTAGTTATAGTAGCAGTAGTTCTTCTGATGATGACAGTTCCAAGGATTACATGGTAGAAGAAGATGATGCTGAAGAAGGGACAGAAAGGGAAGAAGAAGAAGAAGTAGATAATGATGATGACAATATGGGGAATGTAATGGATAGGGATGGCGAAGATAAAGTAACTGAGAAGAAAGATGAAGAAGAGAATGAAAGTGCTGGTAAATATAAGAAAAATGTGCAACATTCAAAAGGTAAACACAATTAAGAAAGATCTTTATACCTACTCCTCTTTTTAAGTTTACTTGCAATTCAATTTTTTGCTTGTTAGTATATGTTGTAAACATGATGTCATTGCATATTGGACATAATCTAATACTTTTATAAACTTCATGGAACATTAAAAACTATAAGTTAGTTTTCAAAAGATTTAATTGTTTGGTTCTCTGAAAATTGATCCTAAGAGCACATTTTTGTTAGTTTTTTGAATAGCGAAAAAATAGATTTAAATATTATTTTATAACAGTTTTGATATATGCCAAATTGTTTTCTTTATTAAAGTCCATGTTCAATTAATTACCACCATGTAAAATGCTAAGGATGGAGTATTTTGTGAGTTTCCATGAGATTAATATTTGTGAACTTGGCCAACTAACTTTCTTGATTTAGCTGGATGCAAAAAAGTCACTACTTCCAAGGTGAGGGATGTTCATGATTATCATGGAGCAGATATATTCAAAAGTGGACGTGCAACTCAGCCAAATAATCCTTACTTTGTAGCGAAATTACGAAAAAATAGGAGAAATGCACTGGTAAATTTAAGCCTATAACTATGTATTCTAGTGAACGATTTTAATGTTTAATCTTATAACATTCTCTTTTAACAAAGTCTTTATTCTTAATTGTAGTTCATCCCAAGAGATGTGCTAAGAGATTACAAACTTGAACTCCCTCCAAGCATCACCATTCATGACTCTGATGGTAGAAAATTTGAGACAACAGTCAAAACATGGAAGGATGGTAGAATGTGGCTAGTTGGCGGATGGCGCAACTTATGTAGGTGGAACCTTGTGGAGGAAAAAGACAGGTGTATTTGTGAATTTGTGAGAGGAAAATGCAGTAAAGACATTTATCTAAAGGTTCGAGTTATCCATGAAGTATCGAGTTCTCATCCCAACAATAAATAAAAGAAATAGTTTGTTATTATTCAATATAGCATTTTAATTTTTATGATTTTTAGTGTTATTGTATGTTGATAAATTTTTGAGACTATAAGTGTTGTTGTTTGTTGACAAAAAAATAAGATTGTTTTAATTAGATTATTGATCTGATAAAAGATTGAAGACTATTTTAATTTAATGTTATTCATGAATTATATAGGTGTAAATGTCTATGTCGAATAGTAGCAAGTTGACTCTCCTTTAACTCATTGAGATGATTATGATGATGATGATTGTTGTTGTTGTTATTGTTGTTGTTGTTGTTGTTGTGGTTGTTGTTGTTGTTATCGTTGTCATTGTTGTTGTTGTTGTCGTTGTTGTTGTTGTTGTTGTTGTTGCTATTGTCGTCATCGTTATTGTTGTCGTTGTCGTTATTTGTTGTTATTATTGTTGCTGTTATTGTTGTTGTCGTTGTTGTTGTTCTTGTTGTTGTCGTTATCGTTGTTGTTATTGTTGTCATTGTTATTGTTGTTGTTGTTGTCATTGTCGTTGTTTGTTGTTGGTGGTGTTGTTGTTGTTTTCGTTGTTGTTGTTGTTATTGTTGTTGTTGTTTTTGTTGTTGATGTTGTTATAAAAGAGTATAGTCTTATTTATTTATTTATTTTTGATCCACAACATGCTCTTCACATGCTTGATTGATCTTAATCATGAATTACCCATGTAAATTATTTGTTGGCAGTAATGATGATTTAAAACTCCATTTCAAATATTAACAACCAACACATACTATCTAAAGAGAAAACATATCTTGAATGTGCTCATGTTTCATAGCAATACATCATTTTAGTTATTATATTTATTTAAGTACGTACGAATATTTTATCGGATGGTCGATGGTTAAGCTTCAACTCAACCTAAATTAATAATACTCTAATAAACACTTGTTTTTAATATTTAAGATCATTGTAAGGATTTATACATGCATTAAGCCCATTAAAATCTATTATGTAGGTAAATGATGATGAAAATCAAACTCAAGAGCGTTATTTATGTGATGAAAGACTACAAATATGATATTCTTTCAAGCATGTCTATCCGTGACTCTTCTAGTAAAAGCTAAAAAGTTTTGTCCAAATGAAAGACTTAGAAGGAGAGTAGAATATCTAAGACTACCTTCCTGACCCGTTATGGCAATTATGAGTGCTTAGTTATGTCTTTTGGATTGGCTAATGCCCCCGTTGCTTTAATGGATCTGATGACTCATATATACAGACCTTATTTTAATTATTTTGTCATAATCTTCATTGATGAGATTATGGTATTTAAATTATTTTGTTATAATCTTCATTAATGACATTATGGTATACTCATGGAGTCGAGAGCAACATGTCAAAAACCTGAGGGTTCTTCTTTAGATATTAAGGTCCCACCAGATTTATGCCAAGTTTCGTAAGTGTGAGTTTTTTGCTAGAGTCTGTAACATTTCTGGGGCACATAGTGTCCAAGGATGACATTATGGTGGATCTAACTAAGATTGAGGCCATTTGTAGTTGGGTTAGGCCCACATTTATTACTGATGTTAAGAGCTTTGTTGGTTTAGTTAGGTAATAGAAAAGGTTCATTGAGGGGTTCTCTACTATTGTTGCATCGATGAATCGACTGACTCATTAGGGTGTCCCTTTTTTTGTCTAAGGAGTGTGAGTTGAGATTTCTGAGGCTCATGAAGTTATTTGCTATCGCTCCTATTTTGACTCTTCCCGTCGAGGGTAAGGGGTTTATAGTATATTCTGATGCTTCCATCAACTTGGGATATGTTCTTCTGTAGTAAAGTCAAGTAATTTCTTATGCTTCCCGACAATTGAGATTTTTATGACCGTAGCTACCTCACTCATGATTTGGAGTTGGCGGTGGTATCTTTTACGCTTAAGATGTGGAGAAACCACTTATATGGGGTCCATTGTGATATATACACATTCATCGAAGCCTGCAATAAATAATGAGCTAAAGGAATTTGCATTCCAGGCAAAAGCATTAGATTTAGCAATTAGAAGATTATGACTTCTCTATTCTCTATCATCTGGGAAGGGCGAATGTAGTGGCAGATGCCTTGAGTTAGACGATGGTCAGTATGGGTAGCTTAGCTTATTTGCCTATTTTATAGCATCCTTTGGCACTCGACATTATGTCCTTGGCTAATAGGATAGTGCACATTGGATGTTTCAAACTCCTAGTATGTGTTAGCCTTCATTGGGTCTCAATCTGCTCTATTTGATAATATATGTGTCAGACAGTACGAGGATGAGTCACTAACAGCTCTCAGTCATTGAGTGTTCCAGGGTTGTGATGGCAAGGCTACTATCGCCTCATATGGGGTTCTCAAATTTGATGGCGGATTATGTGTTCCTAGATATAGGGGTTTAATATAGCTAATTCTACATAAGGCTCATGAGTCTAGGTATTCTATCCACTAGGGCATAATAAAGATGTATTGGGATTTGAAGCAGCATTACTAGTGAGATGGTATGAAGAGAGATATAGGTTATTATCGATCCCACTATCTTAGCTGTCAGCAGGTAATGGTTGAGCATTAGAGACCCGATTAAGAGCTTCAAAGGTTGCCCATGCTCGAGAGGAAGTTGGAGCCAATCACCATGAACTTTGTAATAGGATTACCTGGACTTCCAAAGGTATAGATAGCATATGCTTCATCATTGATCGGTTAACCAAATCAACTGATTCCCTTCAAGTTTGATCTTCCTACTATGTTGAGCAGTTATACATATACACACTTAGGAGATAGCCATATTCACGAGGTACATGGTCGATTATATTAGATCGAGGTTCACAATTAATCTCTAGCTTGTGGAGAGCATTTTTGAGAGAGTTGGGCACCCGAGTTGACCTTAGTATAACTTTTCATTCACAAACCAATAGCTAGTCAGAACATACTATCTAGGTCTTCGAGGATATGTTTGTCACTCCTCGGAAGGGGACCCTTGGCGTGGCCGGCACTTGAAGAACTATCATTGATTCCGTAAGAGAACCACCTACCCTCATCATCACATCATACTTTGCAACGGAAGAATACTCTAGAAAAGCCATCATTTTAGATAAATAAAACTCTATTATAATAATAGTTTCCAATGATCAGGTTCAGAAAATAAATAACAATCGACAATTCTCTACTCAATATCTATGAAGCCTCTACCTAATAGTCTAGATGGTACCATAATAGGCCATAGCTACTCCATTCAAAGATATTAAAATACTCAATGAAAACTAAAAGGGATCCTTTTAATAGCAAGGAGGGCACACCAAATTTGGGAGGAAGAAGTTGGAGCTCAACAATGCACTGGTTGAAGTCCACTATCACTTGTATCTGCATCTTTAACGATGTAGGCACAAATGGACATCAAGACATGGAATATATTGGTATGTAAAATATCTAAAGGCAACAAGTGAAACTTAACTCAAATTAGTCAACTCGACTCAGAAATCAACTCATCAACTCATAACTCAACTGAATGAATATACAAGTTTAAAGTTTAGAATTATGCTTTGAAAATCGACTAGTGTTATGCTACTAACTTTAAAGCATTATATGCTCAATTAGGTGTTGCATAGGAGTTTCTCTTAACCGATATCCAGTTCCACCACCTTTAGTCTGGTAATGTACAATGAAGGCGATGTCGTTGCCATGCTCAAGATGAATAACACTCTTTCTTGGATCCAAAATAAATGTCCATCTTTTTGGGACACGAGTAGCCCGAATTAACAGTGCAACTATCCTACACTGGCAACGTAGTTTATGAGTCAGACTAGTTACCTACACGCTCCCATATCAGTGCTTGATACTGCTCCTAGACAAAAATATGCTCATGCCAATCAACTCAGCTTAACTAAACTTATTCACTCAACAGCTCAATCGATTCGAATCATCAATCATGCATGAAATTAAGACTCTAACTCAAAATCAACGGTTATTTAGACTCCACTTGATCATACTCAACACATGATACAAGTAATATGCTCATTAGAAATGCACAAATACAGGCAATATACTCCTCATACTCAATTTACTCAGCGCAGACAATCACGATCATGGTTTCAATACGATCAATGCAACAAAGGTTATTTAGAATGGTGCGATTTAAAGTTCACAGTACTAAATGCAAATATGACCCTCCAATTTCATATGACCAGCATGTAACTCATTAACCCATTCATAAATATGCATAATGGCTCAAATAATTACAAGTATTTCGAGATTAGGATCATGGAATTTTTCCATACTAAATTATTATATATAAACTCAACTCAATTAGATGAAAGGGCGTGTAGATGGACTCAATCCCACGCCTTAGGAAGCCCTTACATACCTGGAATTAGGAAGAATGATCGAATCTCTAAGGACCCTCAAGCTTGAACTCGAAACCCTCACTTTTATCCTTTCTTCGATGCTCTCAATGTTTCTAGCTGTATAATGAGGAATAATACACCCAGGGTATTGATAAAGGGTCCAAATAAAGTCCAAAGAATCATGGTTTTTACTTGAAAAAATGTAGGAAAAGACAAGAATACTCCTCTTAAAATTGTCGATTGGAACCACATGACCTCATCTACCGGTCGTGGTTCCGCTTATGGGCCGTAAGTGTCCCTTCGTAGATGAGAGCCCAAAATTTTGATTACTAAAAATTGGACATAGGGTTCTACGAATACCTTGATACAGGTCATAAGACTCACCATGAGCCATCGCGTTAACTCATCGTTCTGAGTTCAAAAATCATGGTTTCTAGAACATCAACCTACGGAACATGTCTTATGACCCATAAGACAAATGATGGGCCGCCCTGATAGCCATTGTTTAAGTTACAGAAAAATTGATCTTTCAATCATCAAGCCATGAAACTTTTTCTAGGGGAGGTAGAATATTTTACTATCTATATAATGTCTCATACATTGGCCTCAAACTTAGAAAAATTTCACTAAGTCACAGTGGCATCTATGAGGCCTCATCTACGGGCCGTAGATCACTCTACTTGTTGTAGATCACTCTACGGGACGTACATGACCCTTTGTGGCTTCTTTTAGGGACTTTTTTTAGTCATTTTTCTGAGTTTCTCTAGGAACCTACTCAGACTACGTAGGCTGAATTAGGGGGTGTTATATCATCTCCCCCCTTGGAATCATTCTTCCTCGAATGAAGAGAAATCTAGGAACCTAATCAGGGCATGAATCCTATCCTGGACTCTAACAATCAAAAAGTTCACAAATCACTCATGCAATCAATCAATTAAGCCGTTAAGCATATATTCAACCAACAAATCAAACTAATCATCAATCTAACTCTAGGACTCTATTGTCATTCAAACATGGATAGAAAGCAACTTAAGGGATTGAAAAGAATCATTACCATCAACTCTCTCATCATTGGAAGGCAGGAAAAAATGAGGGTATTTGGTGTTCATATCGTCTTCAGCATCCCAAGTTGTTTCTTCTACAGACTGATACCTCCACAACACCTTGACAAATGCAATCTCCTTGGTTCTTAACGTGCAAACATCACAATCAAGGATTTGGATGGGAATCTCCTCATAGCTCAAAGTTTCCTTCACTCTAATATTCTTAATAGGCACAACCAATTGTGGATCTCTCAAACACTTTTTAATCATGGAAATATGGAAGACTAGATGGATGGCTGCTAACTCTTATGGTAGCTCAAACTCATAGGCTACATTTCTCACCCTCTTTATAATTTGGTAAGGGCCAATGTACCTTAGACTCAACTTCCTTTTCTTCCCAAATCACATTACACCCTTCATGGGTGAAACTTTCAAATACACCTAATCATTAACTACAAACTCTAAGTATCTTCTTCTAACATCGGTGTAGGATTTCTATCGACTCTATGAAGTCTTCAATCTTTCTTGGATGATCTTCACTTTCTCCATAGATTGATGAACCAAGTCTGGCCTAATCAATTCTGCTTTGCCAACCTCAAACCATCCAATTGGTGATCTACATCTCCTCCCATAAAGTGCCTCATATGAGGCCATCCGAATAGTCGAACGGAAACTGTTATTGTAGGCGAACTCAATCAGAGATAAATTATAATCCTAATTACCCTTAAAGTCAATAAAGTAGGCCTTCAACATATCCTCCAAAGTTTGAATCATGCGCTCTGCTTAGCCATTAGTCTGTGAGTAGGAAACAGTTGAGATTTACCTTTGAACCCAAGCCTTTATAGAAGTATCTCTAAAACTGGGTAGTGAATTGGGCTACTCTATCTGAGACGATAAACAAGGGGACTCCATGCAGTCTAACAGTCTCTCTTATGTATAATCTGGCATAATCCTCTGCGGTGTCAGTTGTCTTTACTATTAAGAAGTTGGCAGATTTTGTCATCCAGTCAACTATCACCCAAATCGAATTATTTTGTGCGCAGGTGCTCAGTAAGACTGTGATGAAGTCCATGTTAATCATCTCCACTTCAATTCTGGGATCTCAAAGCTCTGAGCTACTCTACAGGACTTTTGATTCTCAAACTTAACTTGTTGGCAATTCGGGTATTTATAAACAAACTTGGTAATGTCCTTTTTCATTCCACTCCATCAGTAGACTTCTCTCAAGTCATAGTACTTCTTAGTTGAGCCATAATGGATAGAATATCTAGAGTTATAGGCTTCTTCCATGATCCTCTCTTGAATACCATCAATATCTAGAACATATAATCTGCCTTGATAGTTCAATACTCCATCTCCCCCTTTAGCAAAAGCCATTACCTTATGCTTATGCACAACTTTCTTCAATTGCAGTGAGATAGGGTTTTGGTCTTGTTTCTCCTTCACCTTAACTACGAGAGATGATATAGACCCATTGTGCACAAGAACGCCACCTTCATTAGATTCATATAGTTGAACTCTCTTGTCATCCAGTTTGTGGACCTCTTTAGCTAGCTTCTTCTTCTCTTCCTCTACATGAGCAGAGCTTCCCATAGACAACCAACTAAGAGCATCAAAAACTACATTAGCTCTACCTAGGTGGTAGAGGATATTCATGTCATAGTCCTTGAGTAACTCAAGCTATCTCTTGGCCTCAAATGAAGCTCCTTCTATGTGAGGACATATTGTAGGCTCTTATGGTCTGTAAATACATCAACATGTGCTCCTTACAAGTAGTGGCACTATATCTTAAGAGAAAATACCACTGCTTCCAATTCCAAGTCATGTGGGATAATTCCTCTCATCTAAGTTGAGTTTCCTAGAAGCGTGAGCAACTACTTTACCATTCTGAATCAATAAGTATCCCAATCCCACTCTCAAGGCATCATAATAAATGATAAATCCATCAGTTCCTTCAGGAAAGGTCAACACGTGAGTAGTGGTTAGCCTTGTTTTCAACTCTTAAAAACTCCTCTCATACTTGTCAGACCATTGAAACTTTACCTTCTTCTAGGCCAACCTAGTCGATGGTGTAGATATGGAAGAGAACCCATTAACAAATATACGGTAGTAGCCATCTAAACCTTGAAAAATTCTTATATCAGTCGAAGAGATTGATCTAGGCCAGTTCTTAACTGCCTTAATCTTTTGAGTGTCTACGGTACCATCACCTGAATCTATGTGGCCTAGGAATGCCACATATTTGAGCTAAAACTCACACTTTAAGAATTTTGCATACAACTCATTGTCCTTGAGCATCTGTAAAGTGGTTCTAAGGTGATTAGCATGTTCCTACTCATCTTTGGAATACACCAAAATATCATTGATAAACACAATCATGAACATATCAAGGTACTGTCTGAATACTTTGTTCATCAAGTCCATGAAGGCTAAATGTGCATTTGCAACCAGGGTCTATCAAAAACTTACCAAAAACTTACCAAAAACTTGAAGTGACCATATCAGATCTGGAAAGTCATCTTCAAGATGTCACATTCTCTAACATTTAACTAGTAATAGCCTGATCTAAGGTCTATCTTAGAGAAAATAGTGGCACCCTAAAATAGGTCAAACAAGTCATCTATTCTTGGGAAGGGATACTTATTCTTGACCATTACCTTATTCAACTGGTGATAGTCAATACACATATTGAGGGAACCATCCTTATTTCACACGACTAGGATAGAAGCACACCACAAACAAACACTCGGCCTAATAAAGCCCTTCTCTAGTAAATCTTTCAACTGTTCTTTTAACACTTTCAACTCAACGGGGGGCCATTCTATACGGCATAAAAAAATAGGTTGGGTGTTAGAGACAACATCAATCCCAAAATAAATCTCCATATTAAGAGGGACTCCAAGCAGATCCTCAAGAAACACTTCAGGTAACTCACTCACTATCGGGAAGAACTCAAGGGTAGGAGGCTAATCATCATCAGTCTTAACTCATACGAGTTGATAGATATATCCCTTGGAGATTAGCTTTCTGTTCCTAAGGTAAAAATAAACTTATCCTCTGCCACAATAGAATTTCCCTTCCACTTTAGGACTGGTTCATTTAAAAATTTGAATTTAATGGTTCAGGTCCTACAATTAATGGAGGCATAGCAAGCCTGAATCCAATCCATGCAAAGAATCAAATCAAAATCAACCATCTCTAACTCTATCAAACAGCAAGAGTATCCCTTTGTTCGATGGACACTTCCAATCTCTATAGATTTTTTCATTTTATATAGTTTTACCAATAGGTGTAGAGGTAGAAAAGGGCTCGAGCAAATACTCAAGAAGAATCTTAAATCTACTAGCCACATATGGCATCACAAATTAAGGAGTTGCACCCAGAACACGCAATGTATAACAATCATAAGTAAAACCTTGACGCATACCCGTCACAACATCTGGTGTAACCTTTTGGTCCTATCGGTTCCTAATCACATACAAATGGTTTGTTCCACCGCCTATCCCTGGTTTAGTACCTCTTTGATTACCTTTGGATGGTGGTTTTGTAGTAGAAGACTAGGCCTTATTACCCCACATCGGACATTCCTTCTGAAAGTGATCAATCTGGCAACACTTAAAACAATCATTCCCTCCCTCTCTTCACTCTCACAAATGGATCCTAATATATTTTCCACAAGTTGGCTTCCCTTTCGAACCACGGATCACACTAGCCTGAGTCTGAGGACCTTGTTCTCTTGAATTTTGCTGAACTTGGGACTTCTGATCATACATGTTACTCGGAGTTGGCGCACTGTGATGTGTTGCTAAAATACAACACTTTTGATGCTTGAATTTAAAATTTTGTGTGTTCTCAAAGTGATGTTAGTAGGTTTGATATGTTTTTATGTTAATTTTGCAGGATTACAAGATTCAGGGTGATTTTGGGCAAAGTTATGCAGATTATAGGGTTTGGGGGGATTTGCGAGTCACACTACGGGTCGTGGTTCTTCCCACAGGCCATAGGCTGGTCGCGTGGGTTAGATCCAATGATGGGATGATTTTCAATAATTGAGGCTACGAGTTGTCACACTAATCATAGAATTATTTATGGCTCGTGTGTGAGTTCGTATGTCAAAGATTAGAAAATATACTGAAGGCTAAAGTGTTATAAGATGAGGTCACTTACGAGTTGTATGTTGGATGATGGGTCATGTATTAGATCGAGCCCAGAAGATTAGGATTTTTGAGGATTTGTTGAAACATTAGCAAACAAAACCCCTTACGGACCATAAATTAGAAGACGGCCAATAGGAAGGTTTTGTAGGTTGAATATATTTTTTTGGAAATATAGATTATGAAGCCCAAGTATAGGTAGTGATTTCATGTATGGCCCATAACTTTTTTCGTATAAATTATCGATTCCAATTTTTCTATTCCATTTTGGATTTGTATTTATTTATTATAAATAGGTTTTTTAGAGGGGACATTAGAGAAACAATAGAGAGGACAGTTCGAACGTGGAGAACACTACTTGTTATTATTTTTATTTCTATGTTTGATCTATAACATTATGATTTCTTGTAGAGATTTTCAATTTCTTGTTCTTCAATTCATCATTGGAAGTTGTTAGTTATGTTATTCCATTACATGATTCTTTCATCTACAATGATCCTACATAGCTAAATCCACAACTAGGATTGTGGGAACCATGAAGAACTAACAAAGTAAAATTAAATAATTCATAATTCTTAGAAATATGTATGCGTGTATTAATTATTTATTTGTTTAGAATGCTTGTAAATGGTGGCCAACGTTAGAACTCGCCTAATTCTTACTTACTGCATCAAGGGGGTAATGAATGGGATAAGAGATAATTAATAGTATTAGATGTGATCTCTCTCATCTAATCAACTTAATCGAGGGGTTGACCACCTTCAGTGCCGAGGATTACGCAAGGTTGTATATCCAAGAATTGGTGAGGCTGCATGGTGTGCCTAGGTCAATTATATCATATCGTGGTACCCAATTCACTTCTCACTTTTGGAGGTCTTTTCAGAAGGGGCTCGGAACTAAGATTAAGTTGAGCACTACTTTTCATCCTCAAACCGATGGCCAAACATAGAGGACTATTCAAACATTGGCGGATATGTTGAGGGCTTGTGTGTTGGAATTTAAAGGCAATCAGAATGACCATCTTGCAGTCATTGGTATGGCGCCATTTGAAGCTCTATATGGGAGAAAGTGTAGTTCACCGGTGAGGTGGTTTGAGTTAGGAGAGATGGAACTAGTTGGTTCGGATCTAGTGATAGAGGCCATAGAAAAGGTGAAGGTGATTAGGGAGAGGTTGAAAATGGCCCAAAGTCGTTAAAAATCTTATTCGGATGTTAGGAGAAGGGATCATGAATTTTACGTCGATGATTGGGTGTATGTGAAGGTTTCGCCTATGAAGGGTGTGATGCATTTTGGTAAGAAGGGAAAGCTAAACCCCCGGTATGTTGTCTCTTATGAGATTGTCAAGCGAGTTGGAGGTGTGGCTTATAGATTGGAGTTGCCTCCAGATTTGAGTTCCATTCACCCGGTCTTTCATGTGTCTATCTTTCGCTTTTACATCAAGATTCCACTCAAACCAACCCCAGATACATCACGATAGGAGCTGTAGTCAACAAATATTTTAGCTTTTAGAAGCTCTCCTCACACTCATCCGACCATAAGAATGGAGCATTCTTCTGAATGATCCTTGTCAATGGGACTGGTATAGAAGAAAAGCCTGAACCATATCTGAACAAGGAAAACATGTGAAGAAAGAGTGCAAGGCGACATTGTTGATACCAGGCATGGAAAACTTTGGGCTTATGGTCTATGCACAACAACTAGAGGAGGATAAGAAGACGGATAGAGAGGAGTATTTGAGTAAGAAGGCCAAGATAGCAGAGCCTGAGCCTAGTCAACCTAAGAAAAATAAGAGAGACAAGTCTTACCTCCAGAAAAGATCTAATAGTGATGCACCATCCTTAGCTTGTGTGACATTACCCAAACTACACCTCTCGCTGAAGGTATAAGCGATCACTGTCAAAATATAGAATCTAACCAAGGTCAGGATCAAACCCACATGGAATATGGTCTGGACCTAGAGTAAGCACAAATGAATTAATCTACTTATCTTCCGAAAGGGAGGGGGGTTGTAAATGCAATAATTAAACCTAAACTATAAGAAAGTAATCAAGAGCAAGTATTGTGAAATCAATAAAAGAAGTAACTAGGGTGTTGTGTTCCCCATGAATTCCTAACTCAGTATAGCTAGATAATCATAATCTTTTCTAGTGTGTAGCATGTAGAATTAGTAAGTTACGTTTATCTAACTTTTTGATACAGGAGAAAGGCAAATTTCACTACATAATTTGATCCTTCTCCGCAGCATTGCATTACTTACCCTTTTTGTTCCAGTACAAATATATAAGAGAACACATATACACACGCGCGCGCGCGCGCGCGCACACACACACACACATATATATGTTATGTATGTGTGTTGGTTTTCTAGCGTACAATGTTGTAGTTTCGGAGGTATGTGGTTAGGATGGTAGGAGTACTTGTGTTCTTCATTGTTTTACTTAGGCTTAGAATACATTTGTTGGATACCATGTTGTTAGGTACTCATCCTTGCCTCTACACTTATGTAGGTATTGAGCCCGATACCTCCTGATCTCCTTATTTCCTATTTTTGGTATGAGCTTTAAGACAGTTTGAAAGGTAGTAGCTAGTCTCTTTTCAGTGAACCCTTTCAGACTTGTGTTTCCTAACTGTTTTTGTTCTATTTTTGAATCAACGACATTGAGACTTGTACAAATTTCTTTGAATTATGTTGTAGTATAGGCTTGTACATGTGACACTAGTTTTGGATTGGTTTTTAACTTTGGATAATCTTCTTTAATGACCTTTCCATATTAGACTATATTTTTATTTTATCTTCCGCTTTATTTAGTTATTTTCATCTTAGGATGACCTGCCTCGGTGGATTAAAGGCAAGTGCCATCACACCAGATTTTGAGTCATGACAATTGCATCTTCCATAAGGGAAATTCGTGGAAGTTTCAAAAGGATATATTTGGCACGGAAAAATACAATGATGATGGTGGTGTGCCTGAAATCAAGAATCAAGTATCACAACACAAACAGTAGTTATGATGTCCATAGTTCCATCACCAAATCATAAAATTTTTTAACATGATTAGAGGTGGAAAAGGGAATTAATAATACTAGAGTTTTGGTGATGTAAACTTGACTCAGATATCATGTAAAAGTTATAAAATCATAGTGATGCCCATCATGTATGCAAATAAATTTAATTTATATAAGTAGGTTACTTGTAGTAATAAAAATTCTTATAGTATCAGAAATCCTATACAAGAAAAAATAACATAATTACAAACATCTGTAGAATATCGGAAAAAATGTGCATTCCTTTAATAACATATATCCTTCATTAAAATTTTAAGTTATAAGGACAAATTAAGGTATACATGGAAGATAAAGAGAAGAGTTTCATTGCCAAGAAGTGCACAAGATACAAATTCCTCTCTGCTCTCAACTCTCAACTACCTAAAGAGAACATTTTGTTAAAAGCAATTTGGACTCCATATCAATTTCCAACAGCTTTTGAATGCAGATATTAATAGGAGAGGTCCAACATAGACAACGACAAAAATATAATTCTCACACTAACAAAGGAGAAATTTAGTGATCATACACCTTTTTTAGCATAATATTTGTTTTTTAAAAAAATATTTAGCGGCAACACTAAATCCTTAGAGATAGTTAGAGATATTTTTCACATATATACAAGTTTGGGGATAAAATTACATGCCCTATCGAACTCTTTGAAAATTACCATGTAACATACCAACTTTATTTACAATATTAGGAGAGAGAGTGTTTTGAGTGTGATTATTGTGGTGTGTGATGTGATATAATAGTGTTGGGAAATGGAAAAAAAAGAGAATGGGTGTATTTTTTTGGTATTTTGGTAAATAAATTTTAAAGTGTAATTTATAGGAGAAAGTTGTATATTTATGTAAAATTTTCAATATTTCATCACTTCCACTTTATATGATTTTTTTTTTTGTCGACAAAGAACCACACATCTTTAAATTTAGTAATAATTTAATTTGAAAATATCCATTTCTAGCCACATAAATATCTATGACTTATTCTAAAGTACAAATTTTAAAAGCCTTTCCTTATTTCTTAAATTCAATGGCAAACTAAAGTAACTCATATAACAACATTTATATTACTACCGTTAAATAATTAGCACAAAACCTTTATTTATTGCAGCGATACATAATATATTATTATCACTCCACCATATATAGTTGAGTAATATACTTTCATTTCGTTGTTTTTGCTAATTTTGATGGATAAATTGATGTTGCTTAAATATAAATACTTCATCAATGTAATAAGTTTTTATTTTGGTTTTTGGCTTTTTCTTATATGACTGAACCGCCTTTAAGTTTCATGGTTTATTAGAAAGAAGCCCATGGATTCCCATGGATCCTATTGCAACGCGTGTATTCGGGATTAAAAGAATCAATTCTTTATTTCGTTACATATTTATTATTAAAGCAAGTGGAATTTAAAAATATAAAAATAAAAAACTGATACCCCTCGGTCCATCTTTACTTATTTCCTATAGATTTGACATGCGGATTAAGAAGTAGTAAATAATAGGAGTAATTTTACCAAATTACTCTTTGAATATAATAAATATAATATCTTGAAAAATGTAACAGGAAAATGAGTGTAATTAATGATAAGGTTAAATTAGAAAATAGATATAAACTTATCTCTTGATTTTATAAAATAAACAAATACTATTAAACATTCCAAAATTATATAGGGAACAAGTAAAGATAGACTCAGGGACCAAATTAATTAAAGGAGAAGAAGAAAGAAAAGAAACATTTCCAGCATGTAATAAAACAACATATCATAAATGGGATGGTGGGGTTATCAAGCTTTACATTTATTGTTTTAGGGCATTGGTCAAACAATACAAGACAAGAAAAAGGAAAAAAAATCGTCCTAAAATATCACTTCTTCCCTTCTCTTCTTTCTCATCTCCCTCTTTATTAGCCTCCCTCAGCAACTACTACTAGTCTACTACCACTAGCTAGTTATGAAATTTATTTGAATCTCTTATGTATTTTATAAGTTACCAAATATTAGGTAATATCCCATCTATCTCTTCTACAAAAAAAAAAAAAAAATTGGAAGAAGTTGAATGACAAAGAGAGAGGAGTATTACATGTGTCATAATTAGACAAAACAAAATTGAAATTTTTTTCTATAAGGGGGAGGTTTTAGCCTTTGCATTTCTGAATGTTTTCTATTTTCTTCTCACCCTCTAAAGGTTCTTTAAATCACCCTTTTGATCACTAGTACTCCCTTTCTAACACCTCAAATTGAGATAATTAAACCAAAAGGAAAAGCAAAAAGAAAAAAATAATGGTGAGTTTGCTCTTGTTTTTTTAATTTCTTCCTTTTTGTATATATATTTACTTAACAGTTTGTATTACAGGAAGTAGAAATCCAGAACAAAGTAGGTAGCACTAATTGGGAAGGGTATGTAGATTGGAGAAATAGGCCGGCACTTATCAATCGTCATGGTGGCTTGGTTGCTGCATCCTTTGTCTTAGGTAGAGTAATCATTTTCACAACACTCTCTTCATGCTCTATATTTTTTATTTAAATTCGAATCCACATTTTACATAGGTTTGCCCATCAAAATTCATGGTCTCTATCAGTTTTTTTAGCAGGCAAAAAGTTGTTACTAATCAAATAGAAAGTAATCTCTACTATGAAGCTTTTTTCTTTACAAGACATCTTTTAACGAATTTGTTTATTGATAAACTGAATTTGTTGTATAATTTCAGTGGTGGAGGTGCTGGAGAATTTGGCATATCTAGCAAATGCAAGCAACTTGGTGATGTACTTGTCTGAGTACATGCACTATTCACCAAGCAATTCAGCCAATTGTGTGACAAATTTTATGGGCACAGCCTTTCTACTTGCTCTTCTTGGTGGCTTCTTATCTGATGCTTTCTTCACAACTTATCACATCTATTTGATCAGTGCACTCATTGAATTTCTGGTAAATCATCAATTCTCTTTTTCTATTTCTATGATTATCTACTTTTTGGTCCCCCTCTGCCTTTATCCTGCCCCAATTCCTGGGAGTTGATCTACTTCAATTAAATTTTGTTATTTTTATCAACATAACTATCAAATGATTTTATTTATAAAGATTTAAAATAGGTAAAGAAAAATCATCTAAAAAGAAGAGGAAAATACCACTAGCAATAATTGCTACTTACTTCTCTATCAAAGAAGTTGGGAAATGTGATTAAAGCAAGGAACGACACCACGCTTTTTTATGCACTTTTATGCCTTTCTTTTTCTTTTTTCTCTTTCTTCCACTTAAATGCTTAACTCATTAAATAATAATTGCACCTCAAAGAAAATCTTAGAATCTATATTAACATTAAGATACTAATCATGCATGAAATGAATTACTACTTCTCATCTCATTTTAAAATGGGAGAAGGGAATAATACTTCACTCTTATTTGTTTATTATTTCAAAAATAAATTTTTTATTTTTCTGGTCACTTATAATATATTAACAATTATTTTTTTATACTATATAGCATTAATTACTTATTTTCTAAATTATTTTTCAATTAATAAAGATAGAGGGTAAAATAGTTATGTGAATCAGTATTTTCTTAATGTCTTTGTCTAAGTTCAAAGATAATAAGCAACAATAAACGAAGAAAATACTTTACAAAATCAAAATAAAATTAATTAATATAATTTTGCACTTACAATTAATTCTGTTTTTGAAGGTGTAAGAAGTTAGTAGAACTATAGTTTTTATTTATGATTTAATATTTATTTTTTTATTTTAAAATATCGACTTGATTCAATTTTTAAAAGTTAGTCAAATTGACTGTTGAAAAGTATTATATGACAACTAAATGGAATTGATGATGTGTATTGAAAGGATGATATAGTAAAATTATCATTTTAAGCCAAAAAAAATGGAATTAGGGGAAGGTAAATAGCGAAAAGAATTATAAAGTTACAGTTGAATTTTCAACAATAAAATAAAAATTCAGATAGAATCAATTAAGCTAATAAGATTCTGATAAAATTAATATATTGGACTAATAAAAAAAGGGAGGGAATAGTTTCCTACTTTAAATGCTTCTAGATGGTAAGCCTAAAACAAAGGTGACCAATTCTTACTAGCTAGTACTAGTTTGTTTTAATCTTGAGGATGAAACTTTAATTAATTTACTTAAGACATGGATAACCACAATGACAAGACACTTGGAGTAATTAGGAATCAATTTTAACATAGTGATGATCACTTTTGAATTCCACTAATAAGAAACAAATTGACTAATCCCCAGCTATAAAGTATTGCAGCATATAATAAAGATACAAGGACAATTGGTTGCTTTTAATTTCCCCTTTTTATCTTCCTTTTCTGTTTCTTTTTGTTTTCCAAATAGTCACATTGATCATGGTAAAACGCTCCTCTTGATATTCATCTTTACTTGTTCCTTATTGATTTAACATGAAAATTAAAAAGTATTAAATAATAGGAATAATTTATCAAATTATTCTTTGAATATAATAAGTATAATATTTTAAAAAATATAATAAGAAAATAACTATTATTAATAATTTTGCCATATTGCACCACATATACGTATCTTGTCTACATCTTAATTACCCATTCACACTTCCTATATATACTTTTTCTGTGTATGTATGTGTATATATATATACTCGTGTGAGAGTAGTTTCTGTTTGACTTCGCTTTGTTGCTATTAATGTGTTTATCCAATTGCATGCATCATATTTGAGCTATTTATTACTTATTATATATATCATCCATAATCCATAAATGGTGATAAAAGAATAATATCTTTCATAGAACAGGTGTGTGGCTATTAGGACCGCAGCAATGGTACAATTACCTTACATTTAGTACAAATAAGGATCAACTTAATTTAACATTCCATTTTGAGTAGGCAAAAGGCCTAGTGTCAATACTTGTCAAACTACTACTAGTGTCCAATAAAATTGTTTATATTTGATGCGAAAGCTATACATTAGTGATGACCCACTTATCCCAATCTTTATCTACCATATCCTTATTTCATGACATGAACATTTTTGGCTCATCACTTTGTATATAGAGTTACACTTTTTAGAGAAAATACATAAAATCTCTGACTACATAAGCATTCAAATACCCTTTTAACAGCTCACAAGTGAATTTAATCTCATCCTAACACTACAAAACCAATCTGGAGAGTGCAGAGCACATGCACCTCGTCAGCACTACGTGAGCGCCACATAAAAAATTATATATAAATTTATTTTTAAATTTTTATTTTATTTATTATTGAAAGATCTTTTTCCCCAACAATTATAGAATATCAAACAATGAAGCATCCAAAATTCAAGAAAGTTGCATCAAATTGTTACTTTTGATATAGGCATAAATCTTGTTGACGAATGGAGTGGAGTTTGAGAGTATAACTAAAGATGCCAATATTAAAATGGATTAGCTCAATTTTTAGTTGCCGTTTAAAAATAAAAAAGCTTCAATTTTACTTTGAACAGTCATTATTGAAGAAAATTAACTTCAATTTAGAGACAATAATGATAAAGTTCGATGATTTCTATGAAATATTTACTATCTTTAATTTATATAAGAAAAAGAAAAAAAAAAAGGCGAGGACGAAGGTGCAGAAAAGGCCGGGAGGAGGGCTGGTGGGAGAAAGAGAAATAACGTTTGGGTGGAGGCTTTAAAGAAGAGGAAAAAACATGTGGGTGTGTTGTGGGTGGAGGTCAAAGAAGGAGAAGTGGGGTGGGGTATTTTGAAGAAGTAAAA
Organism: Solanum rostratum; assembly: GCA_029948455.1. NCBI lineage: Eukaryota > Viridiplantae > Streptophyta > Magnoliopsida > Solanales > Solanaceae > Solanum > Solanum rostratum. Next base: position 54,954,674 of record CM057053.1, read on the forward strand.
AGGGGGTCGGGGCTTTGAGGAAGAAGGAGAAAGAGGAAGGGGTTGGGTGGATTTTTTTTTTTTTTTTTTTTACAATACTTATAAATAGGATCAGTTTTTTCTTTAAAAAAAAATATTAAATACGTGCCTTAATTTTTTTTCCATGTCAGATTTTTGGGTGGAATTAAATTTACTTGTGAGTTGTTAAGGTTGAATGCCCGTATAGTTAAAGTGCTTAAGTAATTTTCGCTGCCAAGTTTGGGAGGATTTTATGTATTTACTTGACTTTTTAGCATAAAAAATATTTTAGATTATTATATTATTTACAAGGTAAATATAAATACTTTCTAATGATAAAAGTTGTTTTATTTCCTATGTCACAATTTATCTGATATTTTTCTTTTTTTAATTACTTCAAAAAAGAATGGTTTCTTTTTATATTTAACAATAATTAAATTTGAAATTTCTCATTTTATTCTTAATGAGATGATTTATAATCAAACCAATATCTATAATTTGCTTTAGACAACAATTTTTTTAATAAAAGTTTTTCCTAATCAAAATACGATGATATAAATTGAGACAAAAACGAAAATTGGGACAAAAACGAGTATTACTAACTAGAAACCTTGAAAATTATTTTTCTAAAGACAAAAAAAAAATCCCTACCATTTATACATATTTACTAAAACATCCCTAATTAATTTATCAGCAGTATCTCAAATGTTTTGTTGAGTTTCATTTGTTCAGGGTTCTGGGTTTAGACTATTCTATTCTTCTTTTTAATACAATATAATTTTCTTTGTTTTATTTTTCACTTTATATAATATTATTACAACTATGAGAGTGTGTTTACATGTGGATATTAGATTACATTATATTAATATTAAATTTTTTTAGAATTGAAAATTTGCAATATGTACTTTTTAATTAAGTTATTTCATAAGCGATAGTATTTAAGATATTTTCTCTATATAAAATACTTTTATATAGTAAAGGTGCAATGACATATGTCCTTTTTGTTTAAATTTGACTCTCAACAGCGTTTTTTTAAAAAAAGATTAGCCAAAGTATCATAAATTGTGTCAAGCATAAGATAATATTTTAATTGATGCTGGTGTTAGTTATAAAGTATATACTACATCAAAATAAAAATGTCAAATAAACAGAAGAAAAATAACACCAAGTTTTGTACAGAGATTATTTTTCCAGCTAATTAAAGGACCTTTTACTGTTTCGAAACATGTCCTATACGCATGTACATAGCTGATTTAAACAAACAAATACCGTATTGGTTTTTCCATCATCCAATCGACAACAAATAGACTGAAATCTAGTTAGAACATGTGTATATACGTTTTATTTGTTGTATATATTCACCATTTTAAAATTTTGATTTCATCACAGGGGCTGGTGGTACTCACGATACAAGCTCGTTCAGAGTCGTTGAAACCTGCAAAGTGCAAGTCAGAGATGCCCTGCGAACAAGTTCATGGTGCACAAGCTGCAATGTTGTTCATTGGTCTTTACTTGGTGGCATTAGGTGTAGGAGGTATAAAGGGATCATTGCCACCCCATGGAGCTGAACAATTTGATGGAGAAACCCCAAAAGGGAGGAAACAAAGATCAACTTTCTTCAATTACTTTGTGTTTTGCCTCTCTTGTGGTGGCCTCATTGCTGTCACATTTGTTGTCTGGGTTGAAGACAATAAGGGATGGCAATGGGGATTTGGGATTTCAACTTTGGCTATATTTTTCTCCATCCCAATTTTCCTTGCTGGTTCATCTTTCTATAGGAATAAGATTCCTCGTGGGAGTCCTCTAACGACAATATCTAAGGTAAGTTCTCAATGCATTTTAACTTATATGCACCAACAATGTAACAGGATGGGTGACAGACTTGTACACTTGTTAGTGTTCAAAAATAGAACTCTTCTGTAAACGCAACTAATATACTGTTGTTATGCATCTAGGTCCTAATTGCTGCCTTGCTAAACTCTTGTGCACCAAGAAATTCGAGTAGTGCAATAGCAAGTCTGGGTTCAAGCCCCTCTACGATTCCAGTACTATCCAATGAAGATGAGGAAATTACTACAAACAGCAAACATGTAGAATCGATCAATATTCCAACGAAAAGTCTGAGATTCCTTAATCGAGCAGTTATAAAGAAGCCTGCAGCTTGTGGTGTGTTAAAATGCTCTGTACGAGAAGTAGAAGAAGTCAAGATTGTGATAAAAATCCTCCCAATTTTCGCCTGCACTATCATGCTCAACTGTTGTCTAGCTCAACTATCTACATTCTCAGTTCAACAAGCTGCAACCATGAATACAAAATTTGGCAAGTTAAAAGTACCACCAGCTTCACTTCCCATTTTCCCTGTACTCTTCATCATGTTCCTTGCGCCAATTTTTGACTACTTCATCATCCCATTTGCCCGTAAGGTAACTAAGACTGAGATGGGAATCACTCACCTCCAACGAATAGGAATTGGGTTGTTCCTCTCCATTGTAGCCATGGCAATTGCAGCTCTTGTTGAAATCAAGCGCAAAAGAGTAGCTACTGACTTGACACTACTCGACTCTGCCAAGCCATTACCTATAACATTCTTTTGGATCGCATTTCAATACTTATTTCTTGGATCAGCTGATCTGTTCACTCTAGCTGGACTGCTAGAATTCTGTTTCTCGGAAGCACCAGTTAGTATGAGATCGTTGGCAACATCTCTCTCATGGGCTTCATTAGCAATAGGATACTATCTTAGCACAGTGATAGTATCCATAGTCAATAGTGTCACAGGAAATTCAAAGCACCAACCATGGCTCTCTGGCAGAAACTTGAATCACTTCCATTTGGAGAGATTCTACTGGCTAATGTGCATACTCAGCGCATTGAATTTCGTACACTACTTGTATTGGGCTAGAAAGTACAAGTACAGATCAGTATCCTCTTAATTAAAAAAAAAAGTGGCAGCATATATATATGTAATGTAGATTAAACTATACCGGCTACTGTAGCCTACTACTGTAAATACGTCTGATGAATTGCTGGACTTTGTCGCTAGCTAGGCCAGCAAAGAGGGAATATCGATCCGGTTTTGATACAGCTTTTTGTTATGTCACATCTTCAAATAACAAGCTTTTTGAACAAATGTCCTGTATCTATGTTTTTGTGCAAGTTCTATTTGTTTGATTATTTGACTGTGTTGGATCATAATTCTGGCAACTGTGGATAGCTACCATTAAGATCTAACACATGGGAGATAGCTGCATGATTTGAACTTTATGGATCTACCCAATAGCTATTATGGATACACTACGCTCTGTATCCACTGGTGTTGGCATCTTTGCCCTCATTCTACATTCGCTGTGCTAAAAGAAGATGTTTCTGTAACCACAATATATTTTCAACTGCTCAATTTTTTATTTTTTTTATTTCAACTCCGTACCAAAACATATGGTACACCTAGCAAAAGATGGCACATATTTGTAAACTCAAAAACAATAGACCAAAAAAAAAAAAAGAAAAAATTTGGTATACTTTCTTCTCTTCTCTATGTCGCTACCGTCAAGTCTGCCCTTTGATTACTGTATCCTCACCCAAACACAATGACCAGGAACACCTTGATGAACTACAAACACCATATAATATCCTGGAGGTGCAATATTCCTTGATGGAGGTGCAAACACTGTAACTTTATAACCAAACATATAAAGCCTTTCTATACCCAAAATGTCCAAAATTAACTGCCTTTGATTCATCCCAAATGAGTGTGTAGTAAATGAAGGTGCAATCATGCTTACTATGAACTCTGCATCAGGCTGTGAAAACGGTAGAGTGAATGTGATAGAGAACTGCTGACCGTACGATAAGATTTGCCCCGCATCAACAGCTTGGATTAAAGGGCTCAGATGCGCATATTGTGTAGCCAAATAAGGTGGCGAAAATGCCTCTAAGCTTAACTCTGTAGGGTACTCTACGCCTGTAAAGTTGTACGTTGCATGCGGATTACTTCCACCCACTAATATCCTGCCATCTGGCAGTAGAATAGCTGAGGAGTGATACATTCTTGGAATTGTACTAGGGGTGAGCACGCTGAATCTTTTCCCGGGGTCGGGTTCGTCGGGTCTGTAAAGAACCGGGTTTAATACCGGGTCAATAGCATTCTCCCACCCGGCTGCTCCATTTGCCGCTCCATTTAGTATAATTACATCTCCGGTAGGTAACAACAGCATATCGGGCATGATCCGACCCATAGGCATCTCCTCCATGACCCATTGAGGATTCGGATCCGTAAGTTTCATTCGCCCACATGTACTTGAAGCCTTCCAGAACTCCCCCTCTAGTGCTTTCATATAAGCGCCACCCCACGCGCCGCCGCATATCATCACCTCCACCACCGGTTCTTGAGCTGGATGTAAACGTAACGGAAGCATTACCGAAGACCCAGTAGCCGGATAGCTCCTCTTCTCGCCGGGAATCATGGGGAATTCCTTGACTACCCTGTTATTCACGTAATCTAATACAATGGAGCGTTGATTGGAGAAAATGTAGAGATTTCCGTCGGGTAAAATGTATATGAATGGATAAAGATTGTTTTCTTCCATTGGGTCAGTAGTTTCCAGCAAGAACGGAAGATCAAAAACCCCACCATTATCACCAGGACTTTTGGGGAAAAACTCATAGCTAAAAGCTTTTCTTCCTCCAACAATGATTACACGTCCATCAGGAAGGGTATGATCAGAAGCATACCATCTCTGAACCGTTAGATTTTGTAGTAACTCAGTCCAATCACAATCACCCTCACACGGGGAAAACAACCGTATTTTACGCTCTCCGGCATGGTATCCCCCTGTTTGTACGAGGGTTCCGTCAGAATTAAGCGCGCCGGAAGAACACCAAACATCCGTTTGAATCATGAGTGGACGGTAAGTGTTCGAAGAAACGTCATAAAGAATAGAATGAGCAGAGCAATCGACATCAAGAACCTCGTCGTCATAACGACATTTGCCTTGAGGAAGTGAGAGATTAGAAGCACCGAAATCAGTTCTGTCGAAGATAAGGACTTTGTTGTTGTAGAGAAGCTGCATATGCATTGCAGAGACACCAACTGAAGCATGTAAAAGTAGCCATTCACCATTTACATTTGATGGGAAAAAAGGGGGATGAAATATATTTGGATTAAGCTGTGAATTTCGACGATGATGACGCTGTTTTCGATGGCTGTGATGACGGTGATGTGACAATGAAGATGATGAAAGAATCAAGATTGTGAATAGGAATGAAAAAGATTGAATCTTGATCAACCCCATTGTGATCAAGAAGAAACAGACCAAAACCAAGAAAGGCTTGTCAGTATTTTAGCAGCTGTTTCCCTGATTTTGTTTCAGTTTTTACTAGATAGATGGAGTAATAGACGCAAGGGAAATTTAACACTCTGTCAAATTTCTAAACAGTATAAATATCCTGTTTGAAATTGAATGAGTCTTGAACAAAAGATATACTGGACTAGTATTTTTGAGTTTGTTTTGTGTAATCCAATTATAATTTTGATTAAATATGTAAATTGTATTCATTTTAATTTCCTTGTGTTGAAACAGTTATATCATGACTTATTAAAACCAAGGAGAACCCCTCAATTTTACTTCTCTCCGTTTACTCAGGGATCGCTGATATTGTCATGTAATATAAATAATTGAAAGAAGCATAAATATCTATTTAAGACAATTCTTGTTTACCGTTTTTTTTATAGGATGTATTAGAAAAATTATTATATATTTGAGTTGTAATATTATTTAATAATTTGTTTGATAGTACCTTCAACCTACTTATACTTAATACATTATATATTATAAATTTCATTGGGTATGTTGTTGTTATACATTATACATTCTTATACTAATAATATAAGAATAATTATTCATTATATATTTATACTATATTAAAAATGTGAAGATTCTTATAAGTGTTGTTTGAACTTTTTGATATTTATTAAAAAACTTCTCTTTATATAAATCATTTTTTTGCTATTTTTTAAATTTATAATTTAACTTTTTATCAATTTAATTGTAAGATTCACTTTTGAATTAAAATTTCTTTATATTTAGAATTCACTTTTGATTTAGAACTATTCTATGTAAATAATTGTTAGAGTGAAGGAAAGATATTATTATTTTTTTAATATTTAAGACTTTAAACTTAAATAAAATTTTGACTATCAAGTATTTTATTAATTATATAAAAAAATTTAAAAAAATCAATAAAATTATTAAACTATTCCTTTTTTATTTAGGAGTCTTTTTTATATTAAATTTTAATTAATTAATTATTTAACTTCTAACTATTTAACTCTAAATTATTACTTTAAGTAACTGAATAAATTTTCTCCTCTTTGCGATTCACAATAGATTATACTATTACATCATACTAATAATATTTATTTAATTTTATTTTTATGAATATTGCATTTATTCAATAAAAAATAATATTTATATATAATTTTTAGATTGACACAGCACTATACTAAACTAGTATTATTAGAAATAGAAAGTTCCAAGCATTAAAATTTGATTACTATTTACTTTTACAATAAATTCAAATGTTATAAATAATATCAATTAATTAAATATAGCAATCATATTTCAAACATCAAATTAATTATATCATGCTAATGTAGGGAAATGTAATTTTGACAAATTGCTTTTTAATTTTAAAAATAATTTTTGACAGAATATTATAAATGCAATATTCGTACTCAAATGCTTTAGAGACTCAATTCAATGACTCCATTATTCCCATTAACTCTTTAAACAATGGAAATCAATGGTCGTTTTTTGCTCTAATTTGAAAATTATTCAAGGAATTAATCACACAATACTCTTATATATTACAATTTGAAATTATATATTTTGCATTTTGATTTAAATAATTTTTTTCCCTCTAAATATGTATCCATATTTGTAAGAGAGTAGTAAGATGTTCTTATTTTCTTCACGTCGCAAGTTCTAACTAAAAGTGTAAAAATAAATCCGAATATAGGTAATTCGTCCAAAATTTTATGGATTGGACTCAAGATAGTTTGAATTTGATTCAATCTCAACCCATTTTGAAAGAATTTCCAATTGAGCATAATTTAATCTCCAATTTCAATTCGTTCTAAGACTCTTTACTTGTATTGATATAACTAGTCTTGTTGTATGCGCTTTACGCGTGAGCAAAGCAAGCATAACTAAATTTAATTATGAACTTATAAAAAAAATTAAAAAAAAATACTACAAAAGTAATTTTGATAATTCTTTATTGAGAAAAGACATCAAAACTTATTTTAGTACCTAAACTATATGGACGTTCATATACCCCTCTTAACAACTTCTGAGTGAATTAAATATCCCCTTAAAGGGTGACGTGGCAAAGAGAGTGAACTCACTCTCCTAAAAAAGCGTGAAATGATTAAAAAAAATACAAAAATTGAATGATTAAAGCATATACATGGCATTTTTTATTAGTCAATATATAAATAGTATTTTTTAATATTTTTATAAATTATATCTTTTAAAAAATGTATGAAATTTCTTAATTAAAGGTAAATAAAATTTTGGGTCCTATTTTTTCTAAAAATTATTTAATTTTTTCGCTCTCTTTGTTTTGTTGTCTTCTCCAAATATCATCTTCCTCCATTGAAGTACTACTTAAACATTTCTTCTTCCATATTAGTCAGTTATTCCTTCACTATCTCACCAGCCCTTTATTAATCCACAAAATCATGCACCAACTTCATTTTATTGAATGTAAATTTTTCTTGAATTCGGAGTGACCCACTTTGATTTCTATTAGTTGTGATGCAAAAAATGTGGGTCTATTAACTTTCATTTTATTGAATGTAAATTTTCTTGAATTTGGAGTGACCCACTTTGATTTCGATTAGTTGTGATGCAAAATATGTGGATTTATTAAATTTTTTATACAATCTTCATATTTAGTTTGAGTTACTAAAAAAAACAATGGCTTCCAAAATCATTCTCCCGAGGGAAATTTTATTGGGGTGGGGTGGAGAAGGGGCTTCGAAGTTATTTGGACACCAGAAATGGTGGAAATCAAGGAAGAAGAAGAAAAGGAGAAGGGGGGCTTGGGTGGGGGTGGGGGGAGGGGGTGTTTATAAGAGAAGGGCTTAAGAAGGTGGGACCCATTTGTTTAAAATGATTATAATTAATGAAAGTGATTTCACATTTTAATTTTAAATTAATTTATTAGTGTAATGAATTTAAAAAAATGTAAAGGAAACGGTAAATAAACAAAAAGATAAAAATTATTGACGTGGTGCTTACATGGCTGTGATAACGCTTACATGTCTATGATGTGGCAGGTGAGAGTGAAATTATCTTCTCGGGGTGGTATTTAATTCATTGGAAAGTTGTTAAGGGGAGAGGAGTATATGAGCGCCCGTATAGTTTAGGTGTTAATGTAAGTTTCGTTGCCAAGTTTAGAGGGGTGGGGGTGGGGGGTTGTCGTGTTTCTTCTTTATTTTTAAGGTCATATCTATAGAGATTCAATCACTACTTAGAACTTTACAGTAAATTAGAAGTTTTCTTAGCGACTGCAAGGTATTTTCTTGATTCAAATAAGAAATAAGAAATAAATAGGAGTCTATCAAATAAGGAAGATTTAGGAGTCTTTCAACTGCTAGAAGTTCTTATTTTTTCAATTCTTTTCATATATTTTAAAAGTCAATATTATAAATATAATTAAATAATAATTTAAAGAAAAATAGTGAGAATACTATTCTATCTAAAACAGAGTATTTTAATGAAGGACAAAAAGTTCAAACAACATTTCTAAGGGCCTTCACACTTTTAATATAGTATAGATATAAATATAGATATAGATAGATAGATTTCTAAATGGAGGCTTGCCTCTGGAGTATTGTGTGACAAGAAGATACCACCCAAACTCAAAGGTAAGTTTTACAGAATGGTGGTTAGACCATCGTTGTTGTATGGGATGGAGCGTTGGCCAATAAAAATGCACATGTCTAGAAGATGCAGGTTGCAGAGATGAGGATGCTGAGATGGATGTGTGGGCACACAAGGAGGAATAAAATTAGGAATGAGACCATTCAGGAGAAGCTAGAAGTGGCCCCGGTGGCTGATAAGATGAGGGAAGCGGGATTGCGATAGTTTGGACATGTGCAGAGAAGAGGTACCAATGCTCCTGTAAGGAGGTGTGAGAGGTTGGACTTAGGAGGCACTAGGAGAAGTAGAGGTAAACTGAAGAAGTACTGGGGAGAGGTGATTAGACAGGATATGGCGAGACTTGATCTCACCGAGGACATGACCTTAGATAGGAAGGAGTGGAGGTCGCAAATTAGAGTAGAAGGCTAATAAGTTAGCAGGGGTAGCCGTGGGGTATTGTAGGGTGTTGTCTTTATATGTATTATGTGTATTAAATTTAACGTATTTACATAGTATTATGTGCTTTCATTAGTAATTGCTCTTTTTATTCCTTTCTTGTCCTTTCTTTTCTGTCATATCTAGCTTATTCCGCATATGGGTTGTTGAGACGAGGATTCCCAGGAAACAACCTCTCTACTTCTATGAAGTAGTGGTAAGGTCTGCGTACATTATACCCTCCCCACACCCCACTTGTGGGATTCCACTAGGTATGTTGTTGTTGCTGTATAGATAGATAGATTAGTAGCATCAAATTTTTTGAAATAATAAATATTCTTAAAAAAGAATATGACCAAAAAAAATAAAATTTTAACTTTTTGATTATTTTATAGTGTAATATTTAAAAGCTTGATATGTAACTTTTCTTATGTTCAACTTTACCAACTAAATTGTGAAGGCTTGATGATCTGACGAAGCACCTATTACTTCACTTAAGTTCATTAGACTATTGTCTAATGTTTATATATAGACATTCCTAGTGACACACACCCAATTCTATAACCAAATATAAATAAATTATATTGCTTTGGACAATCTTCGAATTTGTTATTGTCTATTATAAATGCACTACTATTTATGATTCTCTAACTTCAAAAATAAAGTAAAGATATAGAAAACTTGCCTCAAATCAAAGCAATTTTATCTTTACATGTACAGTCATTAATACTATTTAAATTTCATATTGAAAAATATAAAATGCCAAAAAGAAAATTATAAACCATTTTATCTCTTTTTTATTCTAAATACTTTTAAATTTAAAGTTCAAGAAAATCAGTATAAGTAACATTAGTTGGTAAAAGATTTTAAACCTAAAGTGATAGTAACTATTGAATTCTAAACCATTTTTTTTAACCTAGCTTGAGCCCCTTTTGTAAAAGATTCCTAAGTGGACTCTAAATATATTAAATAAAGAAGGAAAAACTACCCCAGTTAGCAAACTGTGATAAATATTTAGTCAATATAATTGTACTTTATTTTATTTATTATATATGGATGTAATTATATATTAAATAGCAAGATACTACGTATTTATTAGCAAAGATACTCTACAGCCTAATTACCTTCTTTTTAGGCCTTTATATAGTAATACCTATGCACGTTAGTCCCTATACACACTACTTCATTCAATGTTTAAAGCGTATGCATTATTTTCAAGTTTAATTTTTTTTTCTCTTTTCATTATTAATCATCAGCGTGATTGTCTCCATTATATCTTCCCGTTCATCATCATTCAAAAGACTTTTTTAGAAGAGAATGTGAGATTCTTGCTACATGGATATCATCTAAATCCCTATTTCATCTAAAAGGTTTTATTTGTATAGATTTATTTATATATTTTTCTTCTCATTACACCAGATTTTCTTTAGTGATTTTGTTCGATTTCATCTTTCAATTCATGATTTTTGATCGATTTTAGGCATTAAAGTGTGATTCTCCTTCTATCATCAGATGTCTTCCATAGCCCTAATTTATAGTGAAGGTTTTATGCATATACTTCTACATATTTTTTCATCTATTTTTAGGGCTCGTGTATCAGCCTTATTCATCAACATTACAATGGATGAAATTAATAACTTAGGGAGGGTTACATGAGGTATAAATTACTTTGATAATATTTTGGATGAAGCGCCATCTTTTGATTTGTGTATTACTCAACAACAAGCTGTAATTCCAGCATATGTTGCTGCAATGGAGATCGAAATGCGAACAAAGAACCACAATGAGCCCGTACCATTGAATATAATTAGCCAAGAGCAAGGGGCAAAATCTGTCAAGAGGAAAGAAGGTTCAAAATAGTTAGAAGAGAAAATCAATTTTGGAAAGAAAAAAAAGTATGCAATGTTGCCCATGGTAGCAATGGAGAAGAAGTCCAAGAAGAAGAACAACGATCAGCAAAAGAGGTATTTACTCTTATCCAAAAATGCTTTGATACTTGAATATTTTATAGATTTATTTTAGTTCCTTATACAATATCACGCCCCAGTAGGGGTATCCAAGATGTGGCCGACACTCAGAGGCTATTGCTAGTCCCCAAGCGAACTACTTGGCCTCATCACATTCATTCAATCAACAATTATCATGTTAGCAGAAGACTAACGATAAATAAAGGTGGACAATCTCAATTAAAATTAATCAAAACAAATCAATAGGACTAGTATAAAAGAAACTAGTCAGACAATATCCAAGTTATCAATCCCAAATCAATTTATGAAGCCTCTAACTAAACTGTCTAGATGGCACCATGATAAACCATGACTACCCAAATCAAAGGAAATAGAGTATTAACTCAAGCTAGATGAAATTTAAATGAGCATCCTCCAGAAGCAAGGGAGGACTCACCAATCAACTGGATGCTATTAGATCCTCAACGATGCGCCTACTGATGATCTCTAACACCTGTCTTTGTATTATGAAAAGATGCAGGCCCAAATGGGCGTCAATACGTGATATGTACGAGTATATAAATAACTGAGTAAAACAGATGTAGGTAGAATAACAACAACTCAGAAAAGAAATGCTCAATCAAGATGTCAAATGTCTATCTAAAGCAAGAATAAAGAGTAGAAAATAACCAATCAATACAATCTAAATCAATCCAATCCAATCAAGTTAGAGTACTATCAATATGGAGCTTATCTGGGAGTTTCTCTTATCCGATAACAATCATTTACGAGCTAATAATTGTACAACTATCTCGTTGATGCTGCCACAACCGTTCAATACTTTCAAGGGTAAAGAATGAATCCACCCATAATAATCCAATCAATCAAGTCCTCTATTATTTCAAGGACCTATCAATCAAGAGGAAATATCTGACTTAACGGTGCAATCCTCACCAACGTTTGGCGACGTAGTTAATGAGTTCAAGTTGGACTTACTCTTACTCATTTTGGTGCTCGATACTCCTCCCAGGACTCAATGCTCATAAGACAATCCATCTCAATCCATCATATCAATTAGTCTCATAAGGACTCTCATCATTCCATCAGTTCTATCACAATCAAGCCTTTTGACCCATCAATCACCTAACCAGTTCTCAATTATATCCTTCAAAAAGCTTATACCAATCATTAAGAGGGCAATCAATTAGACCAATCTTCAGAGTTCAATTATGAATACTCACAGGACCATCAAGTTCTATCAACCTATCATTATGCTCACATCATAATCACAATCAACATTCTCAAATCAAGGCTCTAAACTCAATCCCTAGGTTCATTCACGCATTCTTTTACAAAGTAACATATATGGTTTATGAAAGAACTCATATAAAAATATTTATTTATTAAATCAAATTTATGATTATCATTAACATATGATAATACGTAGCATACGTATAATTGACTAGAAAACATGCAAGAAAACATACATAAAGACTCAATACTTTCATCTATCAATCTACCTCAATCAAGGGGCACATGGAATAACAATTCCATACTTTAGATTAGCCTTACATACCTGGAAATTTCAAACAGTCAACTCTTAGAGAATCTCTGCTCACGTGCTTGAACCCTAACTTTCTCCTCTTCCTCGATGCTCTCTAGCAAAACTGATTTTTGAATAATAATACCTTTAGAGTACTAATAAGGGGTCTAAAAAAAGTCCAAAATGTCATGAATTTTAATTAATAAGGGTAGGAAAGGACAAAATTACCCTTCAGAAAAATACCGAAGTGGACCATGAAACCTATTTTACGACCCATGAAACAGGTAATGGGTTTTCAAACCCCTCATGAAAAATAGATCAAAATTGTAAATTTATGAATCTCATTCTATGACCTTTCAGACAGCTTGTGGAACATGTTACAGGACGAATTTCGTCATGTAGAATCTAGGCAAAAATTATGGATTTTTGGATCTTATTCTACCACTTGACAGACATGTTACAGGTCGTGTTCCCTTTCGTAGAATCTCTTCTATACTTATCCAAGATTTTTTAATTCTGGAACACCTTTTACGACCTAGTCCACGGGCCATACTCCATACTATGACTCGTAAACCCTCTCGTAGAATCGGGTCTAAGAACTTGTTGCACTTTCAAAATTTCTAGGGTGTTAGATACAAAATGTATACAACTTTCTGTTAGAGTTAGAGTAACTGTATTGGGATGTCATATTTTAAATTCATTCATTTTTGTATATTTGTATGCAGAAAATTGTAAATTATATGTTAAATCGTCCCGTTAAAGCCCCGCATATGCAAGTCTACACAAATTATAATGTAATTCATGATTTGAAGCAAAAGTTAAGCGAGGCACAATTTAACAAGTTTAAAGATACATGTTTTGGTGTATACACCTGTATGCGTCAATGTTTTGTTGTAACACAAATATTTAGGTGTTTCATGGCATGTGAATTGGTAGAAAGTTCTTGTGATACTCTCTTAATTCACATAAATCATTCCACATCGCGATTCAATATTAGAGAGTTTGCCGTCATCACGAGGTTAAAGTGTGTTGCTGATACCGAGGATTTTTCATTCAATACAAGTGAACCTAACAGGCCCATGCAACAATATTTTGAATGCATAAGGACTATGAAAAAAGGAAAGTTTGTTAGGAGCTTTGAGAATAAGATTCGGGGTGATGGGAATGATGACGATGTTATCAAGATAACAATACTTTATTTCATAAATACATTTATATTTTTCAGAGAGAAGAATAGCGCATTCGTACCATGAATTCAATTTGGTTGAGAGTGGTTGATACAATGAATACTCTTGGGGCATAAAAGCATTTGAAGCTCTGATTAAAAGTATTTCCAAGAAGATGGATACTGTGAAACAGTACTATAGGATTGTCAGTATGCCTCTCGCCATACAAGTATGGTTGTATGAATGTTGCTCATCAGTTGACTCAAAGATTGCTATCAAAGAGTCATCTCGAGTTCCCAGGTTACTAAATTGAAGGACCATATATAAAATAACCACGTTACGAGTACCTAATGGAAGGGATGTTCAGAGATAATGAGAATTTGATAATTTACTATAGAGAATTATTTATACGTCTTGTATAATTAGTATATATAATCTTTTTTAAAATGTGTATATACTAATGTATGTGTTTTTTTTTTGTGTTCACAGTTAACTTATCAAAATAAATCACCCACACTTAAGGAGATTGCATTTCTTCAAATTCCATAAAAAAAGGGTGCAAGTGACACAACTTGCTCGGCAATAGAAGTTGATGAAGTTGAGGATGTCATTTTTACTTTTCCCTCCAATACAAATGTTAAAGAAAAAAGGAGGAGAGAAAAAACAGGTCAATGTATCATTGTTACCACAAAAAAAAAGCGAAGACATCATCTTGGTGAATCTTTTAGTGAAAAGTTTCTCTTGAATCTCCTGTTGTATCAACCAAGGCAAATAGCAATGTTCCGACACAAAATTTTCAAAAGCAGCCCAAAGAATCTATCGACATGATGTGGCTAACGAGATACCATCAGTTGTGTTGACAGAGAAACAATCGAGCAACAATGCTGATGAAATTGTGAAATTGAGGGAAGATCTTGCCAAGTTGAAGGATTTAGTAAGATGTTTTGTTTTTATTTTAGCTATTAATATTCTAATTATTCAGTAAGCTGTTTTTTGTTTTTATTTTTCTAAACATAAATTCGTATCTGTATTTACTGCATATATAGGTGTTTTCCGAGCTCAAGGAATTGCGTTTGTTTATACTTAAGAATTTCAAAAATCTAATGGATGCTATCAACGTGAATCAAACAACCAAAGAGGCATTTAAGGTATTACATAACAAGTTAGTTTTTAGCAAATCACATATACAAGAGTCACTACTTGAATATTTCATATAGATAGGACACACGCAACAAGTCGATATCTCATGTACCAGATTCATCGAAAGAGAGATCCCAAAATGAAAACAATCACCATCCAAAGGTACAGGACTACTCCATTACCACACATGCTGATAGATTCGAGGTAATAAATGTATTGAGTTTTTCGTATACCTAATGAAATTCCACAAGTGATGCCCCGAAACACATGTATCTATTATAATAATTAAACAAGTATATTAAGAGACTCGAGGTAATACATGTATATATTTATCACCGCTTGTAGGTATATTTTTTCTAGAAAGTTTTACATTCCACAAGTGACACCTGAAGCATATGTATATATTATAATAATTAAATAAGTGTATTAATAGACCTAGGGTAAAACATGTATACATTTATCACTGCTTGTAGGTATTATTTTTTGAAAATGTTTTACATTCCACAAGTGATGCCTGAACATGTATCTATTATAATAATTAAACAAGTATATTATGAGGCTCGATGTAATATATGTATAAATCTTATCACTGCTTGTAGGTAGTATTTTTTGAAAAAGATTTTTACAAAATGACTAAATGTATGTGTGTGTACCCACACTTTTTAATAAAAAATGGATGAATGTGTTGCTGAAAAATAATGATACCAATTCTACTAAATTCTGATTCTAACAGTGATTTTTATCAAAATTTTTGAAGAGTTGTTACATGCCTTTGGTTAATATATAGCAGATCTTTTGCAATAACGAGGCTTATTAATCAAGATCACTCAAATGGTCACCTTGTCAGGACATTCATTAATGCTCCATATGAAAAGCACATTGCCAAGGAGCATGATGGTAAATCAACAGAAACAGAGGTATATTATATAAAATATCGATTTTATAATTTATCTTTCATGAATTTTAATAGAAAACATTGTGTCTTACCTTTATTGTTTATTAGACACCACTATCAGTCATCTTAGCTTCCAATGAAGCTGAAATCAAACATTATGATCAACTTGAGCAAATAGAATTTAATGGAGGTTTGCACAATGCGAATAGCTCTGCGAGTGCCCAAATGGATGATGAACAACATGTATTCGGCAGTCCCATCCAGCCGATCCGAATGTTCAAGTGACAGGCGCAATATAACCAGAGTCACAATTTGAGTTGCTTGACGAGTTGTTATCGAGCCTTAATCCAGATAGAACAAGTGTGACTTAGTCAGAGGATGTTGTTTATGATGTTACACCCTTACCAATTCAAAGAATCAAATAATCTGGTCGGTGGAACAGTTCTTCACACTCAACAAACTGAGAATCTTCAGCCGGTAACTACAATATGTTACTCTATTTCCTTTAACTATTTATATTAGAGTCACTTTTAAATATATAGGTTTGTGCTAGTTTTCCTCTTATTTTATTCGGTAGTTCATCTAATGTGATCCGTATCTATGGAAATAAATATCCATTTGTTTGTGATTTCATACAAAGGTCATATAATTATGACCTTTTCGAGGACTATGCAAATTGGCTCCGTGAAGGTCTCCTTAACAAGCATGAACATAAGTAAGTTGTATTTTCGTATGATTTCCACAATTTACATTTTTTGTATTAATCATAGGGGTAATGTATTTTTTATAAGGCACATGGTGAAGATCACTATAAGAAGAACAAAACAACACTTTTGGCCCCAATGGATCTAGGTATACATCTAATCACTAATAAAAACTGGTTCTACAGGCTTTCATTCAATGGGCAAATCTTGAACGATGGGGCACGAACTACAGTATATTCATCTACCAACTAAAGAATTTAGTTTCTTGTACTTTACATATGCGATATTCATTAAGTAATTTATATTTTTTTTATAGCTTATCAATGTAATCCTCTATTACTTGCAGAAGAAAAACAGGTATAACATTAATAGCAGATACAAATACACCACGGTTGACCTTTCATTTAATATAAAAATTGCCAAAATCTATGCTGATTATGTTGAATCAGAAAGCGAAAAATATATGGCAAAAGAAGAAAATGTCATACGTGAATACATAAACAGGTACAGGTTGATGGCTGCTATTCCATGGAACACGGTCGATCATGTTTTTACATCTGTTAACATGAAGGAAAAAGGTCATTGGGTTCTGTCACACATCAGGAGGATACCCTTGACATGGCCAGCACTTGAAGAACCATTGTTGATTCCCTAAGAGAACCACCTGGCCTCATCGTCACATCAACTCAACATCGAAAGAATAACTCAAATAGAAAGGCATCATATGAATAAAATATAACTCAACTAACTCTTAGTTTCCAATGAATAAGTTTGGAAATACAAAGTACTCAATAATATCCTCTACTCAGTGTCTGTGAAGCCTCTACTCAATAATCTAGATGGTTCCATGACAGGCCATGGGCACCTCCAATCAAAGAAAGAAAAGGACTAGATCAAAACAGAAAATAAAAGGCTTTCTCCGGAAGCAAAGAGGGCTCATCAACTCTGAGATGCATTGAACTGGACCTCAATGATGAACGGGCTGAAGTCCTCTATCACCTGTGTCCTCTATCACCTGTATCTACATCATGAAATGATGCAGGTCCAAATGGACGTCATTACATGGAATATATTGGTACGTAAAATAGCTCAAGAAATAAGGCTCAACTCACTTATCTCGACTCAACAACTCATGCTCAACCCAGTACATGCAAGTTTAAAGTAAATCATGCTTTTAAAGTAAAATCTTTAAAAATAGACTCAGTTTAAACTATCATGCTCAATCAATGTTTCTTAGGAGTTTCTCTTAACCTACATCTAGTCCCATCATCTTTAGTTTGTTGATGCATAATAATGGAATGTTGCAAGGACCCAGATTTTTCAAGCGGCTTTATCGGACCTCTTGGTACTGTCTAGAGCGAAATTGCTAGGCATCTCTCCATAGAAGGCCCACATGGGCCTGTGAAGTCAAACGGACCATATGGCCTCCTGTGGAGGGACACTTGGTCCAGCTTACAATCGGGGGGAATGAGACGGGGGGACTTAAGACCAAGTGAGGGCACACGGCCACTCACACGGTCCGTGTGATGTTTCACGGGCCATGTGGACCTCCGTATGGCTCAGAATTTTTCTAAGTATGCAAGTACTGTCTCGTAACTTTGTCGTGAAGAAATAAATTTAAGCACTATCACACGGTCCATGCCATGACCCATGTAACGTCACATGGGCCGTGTAGTCATCCGTGTGGTACCACTTAGCCTCGAATAAGTTTCCAGCGTTGGCTCTGCGAAATTGTCCAAGTGACGGTTCACAGTCCTTGTGACATCTCACGGACCGTGTTGGCAACCATATGGACCTGATGATTCCAATCTTTGCCCGTTACATTAGTGGCATTTATGTAATTTCGGCTTATTTTAATTATGAATTATTATCTTTTACCTATCCTAAACCCCTAATTCAGCAGATATCCCTCCCTTTTTAATTCATTCTCCTAAAACCTTCTACCCTTCATAAGATCACCTCCAAAATGCTCTCTACTCTCCCCTCTCAAGGTTCAAGGCTAGGGTTAATTGAAGTTCAAATTCAAGCTAAGTCTTTCCCCAAATTCAGCTCCTCAATCAAGGTATGTGGGATTGATTCTTGGTCCCTTTTAACCAAGAAGACCCAAAAATCTTTTCAATTGATTTCATGAATTTTAGTTTACTTTTAAATGTGGGTTTTCATTATTTGATTTTATTAAATCCAATTGATGTATGGGCTGTACTTTACCTGTGATTTTAAATTACTTTGATCACTATTATGATGATTTACATTAAGTTATGAAGTTATGAACATGCATGTCCCCTTTAAAGTTGATTTATGCATGGGTGATTTATATTATGATTTAGATGTTGGTTTAATTATGAATTTATTCAATTTCATATTATGATGTTGATTTTAACTTAAATCTATGTTACCCATGCTATCCTCACATCATGTATTACATTTGCATTCATGAACATTGATATATGGAAATTATGAAGTGGGTTAAGCTTAATTATGTTTTATAAAATGATTTTGATATGATTATGATAAGGCATTGGTTATGACAAGAATGTGATCACATATATGTCAATGATTATGGCTCTTTGAACATCTCGGGTGCTTGCACCATCTTGTATATGTGAATAAGTTATTCCTTGCATGAGTATCATGATTATGACTTATGATTTTGCATTTGAGCCTAAATGTGCATTGAATGGTTATGAAATGAATTATGGTTTGAAATGAATATTGTATCTCTTAAAGGCACATATATGTATAAGTATTCTCGTGGGATGTCGACTTAGCACTATTGGATTGGGGGCGTCAGGGCTATCCCCCAGGGTCCTCTCCCTTTCCTCGAACTATGTGCTTAGCATGGGTTATGAGAATCCTATCCGAAATGGCATGGGATCCTGTAAAGAAGGTGGTTTCATACAAAATGGGACGGGCTCCCGTAAGTTTAAGTATTATGTGATATGATCTACTACATAAAATATCCTTACCGAAATGGGATGGGTTCCTGTATGGGGGGTTGCTTCATATGAAATGAGACAGGATCCCGTAAGTTGAAGTATGGTTTATCTTTGGCAAGTAGACCACTTCTGTACCAATGAGGGGATTTCATCGGGATTCCAAGTTATAGCTCGCTTGGTCTTATGCATGTCGGTTGAGGTCACATCCCCACTATATATATGAGCATTGTTGCATTTCATGCATCATAAATTTCATGGCATCTTGTATATATTTCCATAAGATATATGATTCTTTCTATATTATGTGCCCTTGTCATCAAACACTGAAATGTAGGTTTGGTAAGTCATATGCATTGCATACCCGCGTACTTAGTACATTCAAACGTACTTATGCATACTCTATGCCTACATGATTTTTACCATGTAGGGGCCGAGCACTTTGAGTATCAACCGTTTAATGAGTAGCCCGATCCAGAAGAGTAATTGTGGTGATAACTATTCTCCAAGGACAAGCCGTCTTCCTTTACCTTTACTATCTTCGAGTTCCTTTCTCATTTGAGGGTGAGCACGAAACATGTCCTAGCCCCCGCTCCATTTTGATTAGAGGCATTCATTGGATAATATGTAAACCCCTTTGAAAATTTTATGTTATGTGTGGTATCTGGCTTACGTATTCGTTGGATTGATTTATGGGAAATTCATATTTGGCTATATGCATATTTTGGTGCGGAAATGTGGAAAGTCCCTAGTACCCTATTGCCCCCAAAGCATGAGTCCTATTGTCCCGCCCTGTAAAGCTATGTGTTACTATTATATGTCCTTCCTAAACCAATGATGTGAATTTAGATACTTGAGGCTTGTTTGGAATCTCTCGGGTTCCCATTCCCTGTGTCACTTCTAGGCCCTAGTCACGAGTCGTGACAAATGTCATTGTCACGCTCGTTCTAAACTTGCCACGAAAAAGGACAATCAACTCTCTTGGATCCATAGTAAATGTCCACTTTTGGGATTAAGAGTCGCCAGAATTAGCTATACGACTATCCTCCATTGGCAACGTAGATTTGTGGGTTAAAGTAAATATTTACTCGCACCCAGCTCAGTGCTCAATACTCCTCCCAAGACTAAAATAGGCTCAACTCAATTAATCAACTCAATCCTCAAATTCTCAATCAATCACATCAAGCACATCAGCATCTCAACCTCATTGGGTAACCTCATCTCAACTCGTCTCAGTTACTCATCAACTCATTTAATCAATGCAGACAATTAAATTTAACTCAGACTCAGACGATCATTTAGACTCATTCAAATTGACTTATCTTGCTATGCAAGTAAGTGTCATGGTAGTATTATTGGTCATGTTCATTATGCTTTTCATGCTCTATGATGCTCAAATTTCTCAACTCATCCATTGAACCTCAACTCAAACCTCAACAAATATATGCATAGAATTTCCATAGAATTATGCAATTTAGAGTTTATGCTATCAAGCCAGAGCAAGACTTCTCTATAGGAACCCCCGGTAAAGGAGACCTATCTAGTCAAATAGGCTTCTATTAAGAAATTAGCTCATTCAAGTATGAAACTTTACCCCAATACCATATCAAAACCGTGCAATGTAGCAAGTACCTCATACATTATCAAGAGAATTCATAATAAATAAAGAATTTCAATAATAGGAAAATAAGGTTTCCCAAATCTCAACTCTTTCCCAAATTTTAACTTAAGTAGATGAAAGGGGCGTGTGAATAAATGTTGTTCCACACTTTAGTAAGCCTTACATACCTAGGAATGGAAGAAATAATCAGACTTCAATGAATCCTCGTGCTAGAATCAAGACTTCTTGCCTTTCTCCCTCTTCTAATGTTCTTCAAGAAAGCTGTAAGTGTGAGGAATGGTGGAAAATACATTTAGGGTCTCATTCAGGACTTAAATTAAGTGCAAAACGTCCAAGGGTTAAATTAAAAGGGGTAATAATAGACAAAATTACCCTTTTTGAAACCGTCGCTTGGGTCTAGAAGACCCTGCCTATGGGCCGTAGAGAATTATACGGGCCGTAGACAGCCTCTCATGTATAAGGGGTCTGAAAATCTGTGTTACGAGAAATTTGCACATGAGCTATAAAATACTCGTCGGTCGTATACCATCTCATATATAGACTCAAACTTAGATAATTTCACCAAGTCATCTGGGGGCTTTATGAGACCCATTCTACGAATCGTAGACCTGTCTACGAGTCGTAAATAGCCCTCATGAACCTTTTTCTACAGTTTTTCTCAGCATCCTCTGTGCATCTACTCCAATTAGGTAAAAGGAATTAGGGGGTGTTACAGGTTTTCCAGTTGAATACTTCAATGCAGACTTGCTTCGTATAAGATATGGCTCATGTGACGCCTGGTAAAATTACCAAAATACCCCAGAGTGAAGGTATGTGCGTAACGCATCTTCCGATGCTCGTATGGCAAATCCGAGGTTGGATTTGTGATCAGCACAAAAGATTGAGTGGGAAATGGTCTTGGTCGATTTTTAGAGTGACCCGATCAAAAGATAACTTTTCGATTCGAAGCTTAAAATAGTGTTAGTACGTGACAGGGGCGCGTCGCGCACCCATTGTGGACCAGCACTTGTATTCTTTTGGAAAAATTTTGACAGGATGGAGAAAACTCGTTCAAAAACTCTTTTATGAAAATACATTATTTGCGACTAGTCCGCGTCGCGCACTGTGTCCTTTCCTTAGTTGAAATTTTTAAATCATTATGAGGGGCATTACGGTCAATTTCTCATCCGTCCTAAACTCTATACACGATCTAATAAGGTCGTTTTGATGTGAAAACGGCTCTAAAACCCCCACTCTAAGTCCTATTCCAATACATTACTAAGGCTAGGGCTTGAGAAGAGAAGAGAAGAGCTTGAATTGAGAGATTCGAGAAAAGATACTTGACGTGCTTGGTTGATAGCTACATTCTAGGCATGTAAGGCTAAACTAAAAATATGGGATTGTTCTCCCATGTGCCCCATAGAGGCCATAGATGAGTTGATGATTTGGAGAGTTTACATGCATGACATTCGATGGGTTTTCTTGAAAAATTGATTTGAAATTACATGTTTTCTATGTTGATGAACATCATACTAATTGTTTTCTTGAATTGAACATTTTTCATGAGAATTTGCATAACCCTACATGACTATTTTGAAAACATGCATAATGAACTTGAGGATTGAGTCTAGAGCCTTGAATTGAGATTGTTGATTGTGATGAGAGGATGATGATCAGTTGATAGAAATTGATTGTCTTGTAAGTCTCTATAAATGAACTCTACCGATGTGTCTATTTAATTGCTTCCTAATGGTTGTTCTAGATCTTGAGTCATTGATGAGAGGGCAAAAGGCCCTATGAGATGTTGATTAATGAGAGGGCTAAAACCCCTATAAGTTGATTGGTTTGATTGGATTGATGGTTTTATGAGCATTGAGTCATGAGAGGAGTATCGAGCACCGAAATGGGTAAGAGTGAGTCCCACTTGAACTCATTAACTATGTTGCCAAACGTAGTGTTGGAGTAGTAAAGTTTTGATGGCTGACAAAAGATAATGAAACAGGATGCTTAGAATTATCTATGAGAAGAAGGAGAAGGAGTTCTAATTCAACAGGATGCTTAAAAAGAGGAATTCTATGTGAAGAAGAAGTTCTATGTGAAAAAGGACTCCACTGCTGGTTATCATTAAAAAAAGGTCTAGAGCAAATAAAACTCCAATTAATTACTATAAAGCTAGAGGACATGACAGCAGAAAGAGTGGCGCAGAAAAAAGAAAGAAGCGGAGAGAAAAAGAGAGATTCAGACACAGAAAAAGAGAGAGACGAAGAAGAAGAGAAACGCGGCGACATAGCATAGGGTTTAGGCAGTTTTGTTTTCTCTTTGTAATCCTGAACAATTGTGTAATCTCTCAGAGTCTATAACTGAAATTAGATTCTAGTCTTCAAGTTGGGGGCAACTCGAAGATGTTGGGAACATAAGCCTAGGGAGGTTTATGTGAAGTTAGGAAGTTGTTGAAGTAGTTTTGAAGGTTAGATTACTAGGAATTGTAATCGTTTGTTGAAGGCTCTTTTGAAGTAGTGAAGTTGAAGTTAAATCCTGTAGAGTATAGGTCGTGGTTTTTCACCCTTCTTGAGTCGGGGTTTTCCACGTAAAACTGCTGCGTCCTGTTTATTTCTACGTCATTGAAACATGTTTGATTAACCTATTCTAACGATTAGACAAATCCGTAGGGGGTGCAAAACCTAACAGTTGGTATCAGAGCAGGTTTTCTTATTAAAGGCTAATACCTAAGAATTGATCCAGATGAATACTGCACCACCTTTTGGACATGGAGAAGGACAATCATCTGTGAGGCCTCCTCTTTTCAATGGAACACATTTCGGTTGGTGGAAGGCTAGGATGGAGGACTTTATTCAAGGAGAAGACTACGAACTCTGGGATAGAATTATTATAGGGCCTACTATTCCTATGAAAGAACTGGAGAACCAACAAGTGCCGAAAGAGAGAAGGGAGTTCAACGCTAAGGATTTGGTGGCCATGAGGAAAAATGCCAAAGCTAAAAATATTTTGATTTGTGGTCTTGGTCCACAAGAGTATAACAGAATTTCAAATTGCTCCACTGCAAAAGAAATATGGGATGCTCTTACAATTGCTCACGAGGGAACTGCTCAGGTCAGGAAGTTTCAGGGTTGCCATGCTATTTACGAAATATGAGACCTTCAAGATGAAAGAGAATGAGACATTGCAAGAGCTGTTGGCAAGGCTCACACTACTTATTAATGAACTGGCTTCTCTGGGAAAAGTGCTTATCTCTGAAGAACAGGTAGACAAGGTTCTGAGAATTTTACCAAAAGCTGAGTGGGATGTAAAAGTTACTGCCATTAGGGAATCTAAGGATATTGAAACCATGACATTGAATGAGCTGGTTGGAAATCTCAGAACATATGAGATGAACATGGAAGAGCAAAAGGAAGAAGTGGGAATGTATGAAAAATCACTCGCTCTTAGAGTAGTTTCTGATGATGAGAGATCAGATCTTGATGAAGATCAAATATTATTTTTAGCTAAAAAATTCAAAAAGTTTCTAAGGAACAGGAAAGGGAAGGATAAGAAAGAAACAGGTAACAGGAAGTGGTCCGATGACACTGGTAACAGGAAGTGGTCCAATGACAAAAGCAACTCTGGATGTTACAAATGTGGAAAAACTGATCATCACATCAAACAGTGTCCTCTATGGGAGATTGAGTGGAGAAAAGAAAGGGTTGCAAGAGAAATCAAAGAAAAAGCTGCTACGCAAAAGGAAAAGGAAACCTATGCCATGATGGCCGCTTGGGGATTAGGACTGGAAGATTCTGATACTGAAAATATTAATGAAACTGCTTTCATGGCTGCTGGAGATTTAGATATAGAAGAAGATGACAGATCTGAGGTAAGTATTTCTGAATTGAAAGAAAAGTTGCATCTCTTTTAAAAAAGGAAGCTAATCTTGCTGATGAATGGATTGATAGACGAATTTCAAGAAGTAGTAAATGAAAAGGATCAACTAATTAAAGATTTTTCAGATCAAAAATTTGAAAATCTTGAGATAAAAAACTCTCTGGATAAAGCAAAAGAAATAAATGACAAGTTGAAGAAACAGGTTAAACAACTTGATTCACTTGTGTTGAACCTAAAGTCAGAAATCCAAAAGTTAACTGCTGCTGATAAGGGTGAAAGTACGATGAGTGAAGAGCATAAGAAGGTAGAAGCTGAGTTGAAAGAATGCAAAATTGAGTTTTTGTGTGAGAAAGAAAAAGTGATAAAATTGACCCAGGAAAACTCCATTTTAAAACTGGATTTAGAAAAGGCAAACAGATGGACTCAGTCATCAAGAATAGTGAACCATCTAGGAAGCAGGAGTCACATTGAGAAAGCTGGAATAGGGTTCTTTCAGGAGAATGTTACTACTACTGATTTGTGCTACCTCTGTGGAGAAATTGGACATCCAACTACTGAGTGTCCAATTGCAAACAATGTTAGGAGTAGAAACACATATCATGTGCACAAAAGGAGGCATGAAAATGATAAAAGAAACAGGTCAAGGAACATGTTGCCTACTTGGGCAAGAAGGGATCTCATTCATCCGTTTTACAACTGGAAAGGACCCAAGCTAGTCTGGGTTCCTAAAACTAACCCTTGATCTGTCTTACAGGTTGCAGTGAAAGAAAGCAAGCATTAGTACAAGGGTAGCGCTTGCTCAAGGCACATGACTGGATATAAGCACAAGTTTCTTTCACTTGCACCTTTTAAAAAGGGGAGGACAGGATGACTATGAGCTGGATTAGAGGAACAAGTCAGGCTATCTGGTCCATCTACTGGACAAGCAGAGGGCACACAGTCAGGGGGAACTATGGAAAGTTGGATCAGAGAAACAAGTCAGGCTACCTGGTCCATCCACTGGACAAGCAGAGGGCACACAGTCAGGGGGAACTATGGAAAGCTGAAAATAAATCAGAAAAGATGGATAGGCCTGACACTCAGAAAGATTGTCATCATAAAAAAGGGGGAATTTGTTGGAGTAGTAAAGTTTTGATTGCTGAGAAAAGATAATGAAACAGGATGCTTAAAAAGAGGAATTCTATGAGAAGAAGGAGAAGGAGTTCTAATTCAACAGGATGCTTAAAAAGAGGAATTCTATGTGAAGAAGAAGTTCTATGTGAAAAAGGACTCCACTGGTGGTTATCATTAAAAGAGGTCTAGAGCAAATAAAACTCCAATTAATTACTATAAAGCTAGAGGACATGACAGCAGAAAGAGTGGCGCAGAAAAAAGAAAGAAGCGGAAAGAAAAAGAGAGATTCAGACACAGAAAAAGAGAGAGACGAAGAAGAAGAGAAATGCGGCGACATAGCATAGGGTTTAGGCAGTAATCTCTCAGAGTCTATAACTGAGATTAGATTCTAGTCTTCAAGTTGGGGGTAACTCGAAGAGGTTGGGAACATAAGCCTAGGGAGGTTTATGTGAAGTTAGGAAGTTGTTGAAGTAGTTTTGAAGGTTAGATTACTAGGAATTGTAATCGTTTGTTGAAGGCTCTTTTGAAGTAGTGAAGTTGAAGTTAAATCCTGTAGAGTACAGGTCGTGGTTTTTCACCCTTCTTGAGCCGGGGGTTTTCCACATAAAACTGCTGCGTCCTGTTTATTTCTACGTCATTGAAACACGTTCGATTAACCTGTTCCAACGATTAGGCAAATCCGTAGGGGGTGCAAAACCTAACACGTAGGTATGGCTTAGAACCATCACATATATTGTTGTTCCCTCTTGATTAGAAGTCCCTGAAACAATAACAAACTTATTGATGACTGACTCCATATTGGGTGAGCTGATATGGTTTCGATTCATTCCCTAACAAAAAAGTTTAGAACGGCTGTGGCAACATCAGCGTGATTGTTGTGCATTCATTGGTTCATAAGTGATTGTTGTCAGATAAGAGAAACTTCCATAAATTTCTTACCTTGAGTACTCGGAGTCTGAGATGAGTTTTGAGATGAGATGAGAGGAGGTGAGCTCCTTTGAGATGAGATGAGGTGAGACGAGATGAGATTAGAGGAGGTGAGATCCTTTAAGATGAGTCTGAGATAATTGATGAGTTTGAGTTATTGATGGGTCACTTGTCTACTCTTTATTGTTGCATAGATAGAGATTTGACTATTTGATGTGATTTGATGGTTATTTTGAGTCCATGTTGTTTCCATATTATTCTACCTGGTTCTGTTTCACTCAGCTATTTTACATACCAGTACATTCCAAGTATTGATGTCCACTCTGTATTGCATCATTTTATGATGCAGGGGCAGGTACTAGAGATTGTCAACAGGCGCTCCGTTGAAGATCTGAGATTTCGAAGCTAACTTGATGAGATTTCCCTACTCCGGAGGACCCACTACATTTATTTCATCATGCTTTAGAGTTAGATTGGACTATCTCCTTTATTTTGATTTGGGTAGCCATGGGTTTGTCATTTGCACCACATGAGTAGTAATAGAAGCTTCATAGATGATGGTTGAGCGTTGATGTTCAGACTTGTGAGCTAGTTCTTCCTACTAGCCTTTATTTTTATATACTTATTTTGAGACATTAGATGAGATGTGCCCATTTATTTACTTATACTTTCCGTTGTTCATTAGAGTTTATTGATTGAATGATGTGATGAGGCTAAGTGATTCGCTTGGGGACTAGCAATAGTCTCTGAGTGTTGGCCACGCCAAGGGTATCCTCCCGAGGTATGACAGCTCACTTCTATGGGATTATGCTTAAAAAAAAGCTGGAGATGAAGCCTTTAGCGACGACGAGGCCCCTCCTAAAATCATCAGGCCACATGTTGAATTTGATAGTAGTGAAAAGATCCTAATCACCTAGGTTCTTTTGTTATTTTTACTTGTTTTTCTTGTTGGACAAAATGGTTTCTTTCAGTTTCCATCTCTATGACAATAGACTATGTTTTTGAATGCAATAACTTTATTTAAGAGATCACATGAAGCTTCTTACATGAAATTAGTTAAGTGAGTTAGAATTTAACCATTGTATACATATACATAATTCATCTATCTATCTATCTATCTATCTACCCTTTTCCTGTAATCAATCTATTTAATCTATCTTTTCGTTACATTATAACCATGCTTGTCATAAATATTTTTTTGACGGCAAAATGGTTAGACAATACACATCGAGACCAGATTTATTAGAAATATAAAGAGCTAAATGACACATATTGTAGAGAAAGCTAAATCACATTTTTAGCACCACAAGCATGTCCTGCCTATTCGATTAATAAGCATACTCGAACTGATTATCCTGACAAAGTACATGTCATTTGCATCAAGCTTCAAAAAGAAATATATTTGTACCATATTATTGGAAGCTATAAACACTATAAAAACAACTAATATTCACGCTTGTTTTTTAGCATACGTATATGCAAGTCCCAAAACTTCTAGGACGACTATTATTATACTACTACAAGATCACTCTCTTACTAGGGATGAAAAGGAATGCTTACATCAACCTACTCCACATTGATAGCTCAAAAATACTGTCTAGGTTCTTATAGCAGTCATAACTTAGAGCTTCACACACCTTTACACAATTATAGGTACATATCTCCAGCCTCTTCTTATCTATTGAACTATCCTTGTTTCATTAGTCTTACCTAAGGGGCATTAATACCCTTCCCATAGCATCACTTTCCTTACAAATTAGCATCTTCATACACTATGCCAATCTTTGTAGAGAAAATCTCCAACTAAGACCATCACTCTCATGATACTATCTCCTCTTTCGCACTACTCCTCAAAATTCAAGCTTAGGATCTAGTACTAATATGTGCATCACAAACTTCCCTAATGTTATACCAACTTCTAACTACTAGGTAAAAATTAGGAATATAGGCTTACTAAAATCTCATAGTGATACTCAATCAGCACATCCCCTCTTCATAACTCAAGTACCACTCACCCCTTCACTATACATCCTCATCAGGCTAAACTCATAACTCTATGAATCTCATGGGGCTCTAACGTTGGAATCATAAACCAAGATTAGATCTATCATATTTAAAGCACTTTGTTTCCCCCTATTCAACATCTATACTTCACCCTCACTAATACAAATATCAAAATACATCAACATAAACCTCTTTCTAGTTTTGGCACATTTTAACAAATTCTAGCAATAACTCTTCCTCTATACCTCATCATGAAAATCATAGGGTACTTACGTCTCTTTCATCAAACTTATGGCAGTCGACTCATCACCTCATTACTTACCTAATAGGTACATAACTCTAACTACAAGCCTCAATCAGCCACCGCTCTTGCTATCTCATCCCTTTCTTTCCATCATCATCCTTCCAACTCTGGGATGATTCAATTCTACTTAGGATTTATAAGACCTCACATCTCACTCTTAGGTGGTAACATTAAACTCTTTAGAGACACAAGTTTCTCTCTCATGGGTAACATCGGAAGTAAGTTTTGAATAAATGGGTTGGGGTACATCTAGAGCTAACTCAAATGTACGATTTATATGAGTAATGGTGCCCTCTTTCTAGTCAATCAACTTAGCACACTGGTCAACTTCTCTCAAGCCCGGTGCAGTCTCTCTACTAATCTGATTACTTTATCGTAGGGGATCTTATCAGTAAGAGTTTGAATATTATTATCGGTATCACCTCGTCGATGAGGCATAGTCAAAAGGTTTAGAGAAACACACGAATCATCATAGATTTCTTAGCAAAATAGCTCTATCGTGCGATTTAGAATCTTAAAGAATTGAAACTTTTTCTAAACATCAATAGTCCTTCATTTATAGAAGTACGGCCCTCACAACCAAAAACAAGATCCTACGAACACGGCTTCATAGACACCCTAGGATACTTGAACTCTGTGCTCTGATACCAGGTTTGTCATGCTCGGGGGTACCCTTGGAGTGGCCGCCACTTAGAGACTATTGCTAGTCCCTGAGCGAACAACTTGGACTTATTGTCACCTTATACTCAAAAGTGGAAGAAACATACTCAAGGAAAAGAATGTAATGTAATTAAAGAGTCAAGTTTTTATATAAAAAGTTAATTTTCAATGTATAAGAGTTGGAAAGGAAACAATACTCAATATCCTCTACTCAATGTCTATGAAGCCTCTACCTCTAACATCTAGATGTACCACGACAGGCCATGGCTACCCAACTCAAGAAAAATAAAGTAATAACTTAAGCTAGATGATAGCAATATGGAAATCCTCCAAAACAAGGAGGTCTCACCGATCAACTGAGTGCGAGTAGGTCCTCAACAAAATGCCTGTTGATGATCTCTAATACCTCTCTCTACATCATGAAATGATGCAGTCCAAAGGGGACGTCAGTATGTGGAATGTACGAGTATGTAAAATGGTTGAGTGAAATAGATACAGGTAGAATAATATAAAAACAATATCAACTCAGAATATACTCAATCAGAATATCAAATGTCTATCTAAAGCAAGAATAAAGAGTAGACAAATGACCCATCAACCAATCAATGCTCATCAATCAACTCAGACTCAACTCAAAGGAACTCAACTTAACTCAAGTAAAGTTGGGAGTTTCTATTATTCGACAACAATCACTTATGAGCCAGTTATTGTACAATAATTTCACTGATGTTGCCACAGGCATTCCGTACTTACCAAGTAAAGAATGAATCGGATCCATAATGGATCTGGTCAATCAATTCCGCTAGTGTTTCAGGGACTTCTAATCTAGAGGGAACCTTAATGTAATATAGTGGTTTTAGTCCTCACCTATGCTTGGCAACGTAGTTAATGAGCATGAGTTAGATCTACTCTTACTCATTTCGGTGCTCGTTACTCCTCCGAAGACTCAATGCTCATAAAATCATCTATGTCAATCAAATCATCTCAATTGGCCTCGTGGAGGCACTCATCATCTCAATCAGTCTCATAGGGACTCTCATCATTTCATCAACTCAACTCAAATGGGGCCTTTCGGCCTAACATCAATCAACTCATCAACTTAGTGTTCGTTTAAGAACTCAAGGACTCAAATCATCATCAATAAGAGGTCGTTTAGACAGAATTAAAGAACTTAATTATGAAGACTCATAGTATCATCAAGATTAATTGACTCAACCTTATACTCTCATCAAGATTACAATCAACATACTCAAGTCAAGGCTTTAGAGACTCATCCCTAGGTTTATTCATGCATGCTTTCACAAATTAACATATAGGGTTTATACAATATCTCATGAAAAATATTCAATTCAAGAAAACAACTTTATGATGATCATCAACAAATGAATATATATATATATATATATATAATTTTCAAGAAAATATTCAAGAAACATGTGTGTAGACTCATGGGACCCTCGATTTCTCTATTACCATCAATGGGGCAAATAAAAGAACAATTCCATGCTTTAGTTTAGCGTTACATACCTGGAAAGTTGGTATTATAATCGAAATTTGATGAATACTAGCTTTCTTGGAGAAAATCCTCGATCTTGGTAGTTCTTTTAAAGTAAAAGAATTCGGAAGGACATTGGTTGAAGGAATTCTCCTTGATTCTTGAATTCTTGACTTAGAATCTTTAGAGTTCTTGATGAAGAATCCTAATTCTTGAAAAAGATGAATTAAGAAATCCTTTCTTGGAATTCTTGAATAGGTTTTCTTGAAACCCTAGGTTATGATTTAAGATTCTATTAGAGATTCATGAATAGATGAAGAAATTCGGGTTGGGTAGATTGAAATTTATGAAGAATAACTTATCTTGAGGATGAATCTTGAAAGCTAATCCTAACTTGATGACTTTCTTATTGATTCTTGAGCGTTTATGTTTAGGAGTGAAGGAGAGAGTTTTACTTATGAAGAATTGATGTCTTACGCATTTTGGGACCTTAAATAGACCCCCAAAGGTTTTAGGATAAAAGTACACTCAAAATTAAAAGAAAGGACGTCATTTAGCTTATCCAGAAACGGTTTGCGTTGTACAGGTCTTCAGTAAAATGGACATAATTTTCTATTCCAAACTATGATTAGAGCGTAATTACATGCATTGGAAAGCTAATGCAAATACTTCAATTTGACATATTATGGGTCATCTAACTCGTTATGCTTTAGGAGATATGGTCATTTGAAATTGACCCTTCTATCAACTCATAAGAAAATTTAATCGGTAGAAATTCTTTAGACTTGACTTGATGTAAAAGATCTCGTATGACTCTAAATCACATCTAATATACTTTAAATACTTATGAATTGATCCTAGCATGTATATACAACCTAAAAGTCATTGGTCCATCTAATTTTTATAAAATCTTACATTAGAACTGCGACCTTATATCACTCTAATTTTATTCCCACACTAAGAAATTGGCTTTGATATCTACGCTTAATTAAGAATTTTCAATTAAAATCCTATATCATATGAAGGATGACTCAATCTTAGCTAAAAAAATTGAGTGTTACGGATAATTAGGAAGTCCTGTACTTATATATTAAATGAAAATGGGACAAAATTGCTCACGAAATATACAAAAATAGACCACTTATACTCTTTATTATATTTTGGAATAAAAAATACCCCCGTTATCAGATGGAGAAACTACAAATGGATCAAGAGTTAAGAACAATGATATAAAAAGCCACGTGACACTAATTCTGCCACCAAAACTTGCCAACTAGGATATTATCTAATTTTAAACACATTTTTATCATCCAAATCCTAACCGAAATTTTAACAACACTGTAACTTCTTGTTCCCCTCTCCTCAGATTTTGTTGGTTATTCTCAATTTAAATTTATGCCTGTGTTTATGGATCCTCAAGAATCAGATTAAGAAATTTTCATTGAAGTAAGAAAACCTTCAACTCTAGCCTGCCCAATTCAACAATTTCTTCCCCAGATTTTTTGAAGAATAACAAGTACTGCAAGAATCAAATCAATTAACCACTTTCTTCTCTGTCATCATCACCCAAACATTTGGCTCATCAACACTTACTGTCTCCCACATACTTTGTACAGTTAAAAAAAATTCACTTATGGAAGAGTAAGTCGGATTAGAATTATAAAATTGGGTTAAAATTTAATGGGTATTCTAGTTGGTAAGCTTAGGTGGAAGAATTAGTATCACATGGCTTGCCATCCTATAAACTCTTGAAGGCATTTGTAGTTTCTTGAGAAAGTGAAGAAGATACTTTTTTTTAATCTCAAATTGTAATGAGGGATATAAATAGTCTATTGTAAAAACCCGACTTCTTGAATGACTTTATCGGACCTTACAATGTCGCACCATGAGAAATATTGACCAAGTGTTGCTTCATGGGAGGCCCGCATGGCTTGTGTAAGGCCACATGGACCATGTGGCCTCCAGTGAAGGATGACTTGGCCAAGATTCTGATTACGGGGACTTGGCAGGGAGTTTCGGGCTAAGTATGGGCACACGGCCACCCACACGATCCGTGTGACATGTCACAGCCCGTGTGGCCCCTCGTGTGACTCTCGACGCAAAATTTTTCTATGTATGAAATCACCGTCTTGTAACTTTTCGTGCAAGATTTTTTTTCTAAGTAAGGATTGATGGCCCTTAACACGACCCGTGTAGTGTCACACGAGCCGTGTGGCCATCCGTGTGACACCCCTTCGCTTAAAAAAATTCGAAGTGTTGAAGATGCAAAAGATTTGTCTAAGTGTCATCTAACGAGCACTGTTCACGACCCATGAAGTGCCTTACGGACCGTGTCAGTGCTAGTGAAGCCTTGATGGCTCAATTTTCATCTGTTTCATTAAGGTTTTTTTATTTAACTTCGAACCACTTTAAACGTGTTTTATGAACTTTTAGCCTATCTTAAGCCCCTTAATCAATTAAGGCTACTTCATTCTTATTCATGCTCATTAGAAACACTCTCACCCTTAAAATCAATTACTAAAAATCCTCTCTAAGTTCTCTCAAAACTCAAGCAAGGGAATCAAATTAGGGTTCACCTTCAAGCTAATTTCCTCTCCAGTTCTTTTTCCAAGGCTAAGGTATGTGGGATTGATTCTTGGTCCCTTTCAACCAAGAACACTCAAACTCTTTTCAATTGATTTTCATAAATTTTAGCTTACTTTAAATGTGGGTTTTCATTATTTGATTTTATAAAATTCAATTGATGTATGGGCTTTACTTTATTTATGATTTTAAGTTATTTTAAGACCTATTTTGATGTTTTTCATTTAAGTTAAGAAGATATGAAGATGCATGTCCCCTTTAAAGCTTGATTTATGCATGAGTGATCTATATTATGATTTAAGTGTGGATTTAATTCAATTTCATATTATATTGTTGGTTTTAGAGTGAATCTATATTACCCATGCTATTCTCACATCATTTATTGCATTTGCATTCATGGATATTGGTTTTATGGAAATTATGAAGCGGGTTAAGACCAATTGTGTTTTATGAAATGATTTTGATAAGGTATGAGTTATGACAAGAATGTGATAACATATATGTCAATGATTATGGCTCTTTGAGAATTTTGGGTGCTTGCACCATTTCGTATATGTAGATGAGCTATTTATTGCATGAGTATCATGATTATGATGTATGGTTTGGCATTTGAGCCTAATTGTGCATTGAATAGATTTGAAATGAATATCGTATCTCTTGAAAGCATGTATATGTATAAATATTCTCGTGGAATGTTTTGACTTAGCACCCAAAAGATTGGGGGCGTCAGGGCTATCCCCAAGGGTCCTCTCCCTATCCTCGAATTATGTGCCAATATAGGAACAATAGCTATTACCAAAATGACCGGGTAGTAAGGAATGATTATTCATTTTTTATGATATTATATGATTTTGAAAATCCTTCTGAAATGGTGTGTTCCCTTAGGGAGGTGACCATCCACCGAAATGGGGGTCCCGTCAGGTGTGATGTAGATTACCTTTGGCAAGTAATTATTTCCTACCGATGAGAGGTTTTTATCGGACTAACTCATGTACTAGTTCGCATGGGTTTGATTTGTCGGTTATAGGCCATCCCCACTATATATATGAGCATTATTTGCATTTTATGCATCGTGAATTTCATGACACATTGTATACTATTCTCCTTTGGATATGTGATTCTTTCCATATTATGTGCCCTTGTCATCTAACATTTAACTGCAGGTTGGTATTCATATGCATTGCATGCCCACATATTTAGTACATTCAAAGTACTAACGCACACTTTATGCCTACATGATTTTACCATGTAGGGGCCGAGCGCTACGATTATCCACCGTTTGACGATTAGCTTGAATCCGGAAAGTTGAACTTGTGGTGAGTCCAATCTTCCAAGGAAAAGCCACCTTCCTTCTACCTATGCTATTTTATGTTTACTTTCTTACTAGAGGGTGAGCCGGGGACATGTCTTGGCCCCCGTTCCATCCTATGACTAGAGGCATTGTTGGACATCTTTTAGACTCTTGTAGGCTCTATATGTTATGCGTTGTGTCTAAAGTTTATGATTTCGATTATCTATTGAATATGGTAATCATGGATTGATTATGAGAATTTAGTAGGTATGTATGTTTGATGTGGAAGGTCCTTTTCCCCTATGATATCCCCATAGCGTGAGTCCTATTTTCCCGTTTCTTAGAACTATGTGTTTATTTCTTGAATGCGCTTCCGAACCGATGATGTGGTTTTATTGCTTTAAGGCTTGTTTAGGGACTCTCGGGTTTCCATTCGCCGTTTCACTTCTAGGCCCTAGGTCCGGGTAGTGACATCTATTCTGCATAACTCAAAGACAATTTTGATCATTTTTTTCAAATATTAAATAAACAAAATAATTCTATAAATTAAGTTGAGAGATTGTGATGTTGTTTAATAAATAAATAGTAAAAATTGAACAGTTGGATGAAATGATTAACATGTAGCAATTGAAGTATCTTTGAGTAAATAGGCAAATAAATCACTACATTAACTAGGGGTGTCAAATGACGGGTTGAGTTGAAATTGGGAATAATAAAATGGGTTGAAATAAAAATCAGGTTGGGTCATGACCCATCCAGATTTGCGTAGGACTCAAACAGGTTGGGCTCAAATAGGCTAAAATTTGGGTTGGATCTTGACACATCCAATTTGACCGTTCAATCTCAAATAATTTTAACATATTATTATTTATCTTTTATAATCATAATTTGAATTTCAACTCAAGAATAAAAATAAAAAGTTACAAATCTATATTATATTAAAAGCGCGAAGGTCCTTAGAAATGTTGTTTGAACTTTTTGCCCTTCATTAAATACTCTGCTTTAGGCAAAATCGTCGTTTCACTATTTCTTTAATAATTATTTTATCTTTAATTTATTTAGTTTCAAGATTCACTTATGAATTAGAATTTCTTTATATTTATAATTCAGTCTTGATTTAGGACTATTCAATATAAATAAATAAGTACTATTTATCTATAATTTCTAAATTGACATGACATCTACGTGTAAAGTAAAGCACGTACACTAAACTAGTAGATAAATATATCCTAGAAGATATAAAATATAAAAAATTACGCCAGTAGTCAAGAATCTCAACTTATTTATTAAAATTAACTACCCTTTAAAAAAATTATTAATTACAGCTACATTATAATTAAATTGCAAATTAAAAATCTCCTACTATAATTTCTTATTTCTCTCAACTTATTTATAACTTTTTGTTTAAAAATATTAAAAAAAACAAAATGATATGCTTTCTTTCTCTACTTTTCACCTAATTCCTGCTTCTCTCTCTCCTTTAAGCAACATTCCCGCTTCTCTCTCTTCATTTTTGTCTTCCCTCTGCTCTCTCTTCATTTTCGTCTTCCCTTTTCTCTCTCTTCTATCTCCTTTTTCCCTTCAAAAATCAGTTATTTTATTCTAGGTAACAAATCTTCACCCTATATTATGTTTCTTTTTAGGTATGTTTTTGATTTTATATACATATTTGTGCTTCTTCGAATGTAAATACATGTCTGTCACGCCCCAGGAGGGTACCCTAAATGTGGCCGACACTCAGAAACTATTACTAGTCCCCAAGCGAACCACTTGACCTCATGACAATTATTCAATCATTCAAGTCAGCGGAAGACATTAGAATAAGGGAGACATAAGGATGAGCAACTCAGTTTACTTCTAGCTCAATAAATAAGGCCCATAAGCCAACAAACTCAAACTCAACATCTGTGACATAACAAAAGGTTTAAAGAAAACTCAATTCAAGGAAAGAAGGACTTCAACATCAAATCATCATCTTGTAATCTATGAAGCCTCTACCTCTACAAAATAGAATGTTACATTATAGGCCATGCCTACCACAACTCAAAATGAAACTAACTCAAAGCATAAGAAATATAAAATGGTATCCTCCGAATTTAGGGGAGGACTCACCAATCAGCTGCAGGAAGGAGCGCCTATATAGGATCTCGAGTACCTGTCTCTGTATCATAAAAAGATTTTTGAAGGCCCAAATGGACGTCAGTACGTGGAATGTATGAATATGTAAAATAGCTAGAAAGGAATGGACATCGTAACATACACTCAACTCAAATATCGACTCATCACAGTCATCAACTCAACTCGAAAAGTAAGGAACTCAATCATCACATTAGGATACCGCCAGGACCAATCTTGGAGTTTCTCTAACCCAGAACCATTACGTATGAACCCGTGATAATACAACAAAACGATGTCGTTGCCACATCCATCCAGTACCTTTCCAGGGTAAAGGATATCATATCGGTGGATCCATAATAAATAAAATCAAGTCCTCTTTTGGGACAAAGGAAACATCCAATTTTACAATTTATTCCTCTCCTATTCTAGCCATGTAGTTATTGAGTTTGTGTTGTTATCTACTCATACTCAATTCGGTGCTCAATACTCCCCTTAGGACTCAACATGCTCATTAGAGATCAATCATCTGGATTACTCATCTAACTAGTCTCATTGGACAGTGTTAACTCAGTTCAGTATATCAACCATCAACTCTTGGGTTAGGATCATTATCTTAGGATTAATTTCATGGTCTTTAAGACTCTAGGAACATCATATTTCATTAACATCATCATCAATGCTTTTATATTAGTGTCACAGTCACAGTCACAGTCACATGAACATTCATACTGTGAAGACTTTAGACTCATCCCCTGAGTTCACTCTTGCATGTTTTAGTAATGACACCTAGGGTTTATGTTCAACACAGTAAGAAACAAGTTTATAGAAATTCATCAACTATACAGTGCAAGCAAACATGTTAAACATTATAGAAGTTTTCAAAGGATATGTAATTCTATGTGCACAATGTTATCATAACTCATTCTACCATAATCATGGCGCACATGGCAGAACAATCTCATGCTTCAATTCAGCTTTATATACGTGGAATGAGGGATGACACTAATCTTTGTAAGAAATTGACGTCAACCTCTGGAACCCTAGCTTTT
Organism: Solanum rostratum; assembly: GCA_029948455.1. NCBI lineage: Eukaryota > Viridiplantae > Streptophyta > Magnoliopsida > Solanales > Solanaceae > Solanum > Solanum rostratum. The sequence goes on from CM057053.1 coordinate 54,993,380, forward strand.
CTTCTCTTCTTCTCTCAAGAACTCTAACTCAATTTTAGTGTAAGAGATTTTAGAATGGGTTTAGAAACCTTTATTAGAAAAAAAATGACCTATATTGGTCGTGGATTAAGTTTAGAAGGGGTAGGAAAATGTCTGAAATATCCCTCAAAAGTTTTAAAATTTTGAACTTCGGTGGAACAGATAGGGGGACTAGGTCCGCGACGGGCTCTTCGTGTATCTGTGCATTTTTCTTCATAAGTTTTTTGATCAATTTTCTAATACCATAGAAAATATTGGAATCACAACTAAGTGTAAGTCCATGATGCAGACATGTCGCGCACTTTTCTGGAATTACTTTTTTGCTTTGAAAAATTATCTTCAGATCCAATTGCTCTAAAAATCAATCAAGACTATTTTCCCACATAATTTTTTGTGCTGATCGCATTTTTGACCTCGGATTTGCCAATAGAGTTTGGGAAGACGAGTTATGCAAGCGTATCTCATCTAGGGTATTTTGGTAAATCTTTTTGGCTGGGTGTTACAATGTCAATATTAATAAACTAATTCCACTATGTCACGCCCTGGGAGGGTACCCCTGGCGTGACCGACATTGAAGAACTATTGCTGATTTCCCAAGAGAATCACCTGACCTCATCGTCACATTTTTCTCAACAAAAGAAGAAAATACTCAAATAAGCGATATTCAAATGGAATTGTAAAATTCTTATAAAATATGAGTTCCAACGATCAAGTTTGGAAATGAATAATAATCGACTATCCTCTACTCAAGATCTATGAAGCCTTTATCTAACAATCAAGATGGTACCATGATAGGCCATGACTACCCAAATCAAAGAAACAAGAATACTTAATAAATAACAAGGGCTCCTCCGAAGGCAAGAAGGACTCACCAACTTTGAAGACAAGGAAGCTGAACCTTAACGGTGCGCCTACCGAAGTCCTTTATTACCTGTATCTGCATCATTAACGATGTAAGCCCAAAAGGACATCGGTATATGGAATATACTAATACGTAAGAAGGGATAAAGTAAACAGGCAAGGCTCAACTCAACTGAAGACTCAACTCATCAATCCATGTCTCAACTTAAAGACTATGCAAGTTTTAAAATTTAAAATCATGCTTTTGAAAATAGGCTCAGTGTTATGCAAGTCAGTTTGAAATACACTACGCTCAATCAAGTATTTCTTAGAAGTTTCTCTAACTGACATAACTCGCACCACCATAATTTATAGATACATATGTTCTAGAGAATTTGAAGAGTCAATTAAATGTATAGTAATTTTAATTAATGTATGAAAATAGATTAAAAAGATTAGAAATATAAAGACAAGAAAGGAGTTTCATTTTTCTCAAGTGATGCTCTCCATCTTTATAGCTTCTCAAATAGAAGACTTTTAGCATAATGTTATAACTTTTTATATTTATGATTTCTTTTCTTTTCGTGCACTATTTCGTCACTTCATGTAACAATTTTGGGACCGTGGATCGCCCATGTGGATTGACCCGATACAATCTTAACCTCACCCGTGAATCTGGTTTTATAAAAGGTGGTACAATTAAATAATAACTGTACAACCCTAACCTACAAGGATGAGGATAAATAGTTATTGTCCAACTAGGAGAAAGCAGCTATAACAACTTAAACACTCCCCTATTTTAAGGGTAAGAGGTTGACTCATGTTGAGAGCAGAAGAGTGGGAAGTTATCTGTCCATCTTTTGAAAACTACTGTGCCAGTAAAAACAAAACTATGAGAAAATCAGAAAGAGAATTTCGGATCCTATATTCATCAATCCACATAAGTCATTGTAACGACCTGGCCCAACACTGGGAAGTATTGTTAGCTCTTGGGCCTAGCCCATCACAGATTTGTCCCTTTGGGCTCCGCCAAAAAGGTGCCTCACAGTATATTGACCAGTCATTTACTTTATATACCCAGCATCTCTCGTGTTTTTCTGATGTAGGACTTCTCATATCAAGAAGGGATGTTACTTACACCCCCTCTATGGACTCAACGTCCTCGCTGAGGTTTGCCTTACCGCATGGGATTTTCTTAGACTCAGGACTGAGGTTTTCCCTGCTTCACCGGGATTCGCCTAAACTTAGTTGAACTCTGACCCACATTGACAAGGCTAACATAAGAGTGGCTTGATACCACCTGTAACGACATAGACCAACAGTGTGAAGTATTGTCCGCTCTTGGACGTGGCTCATCATAGATTTGTCCTTTTATTCTCACCCTAAAAGACATCGCACAATATATAGTCCAATCCTTTACTTATGTACCCAACATCTCTCTTGTGTTTTGTCGATGAGAGACTTCTTATCTCAAGATGGGTTGTTACATACATCCCCTCTCATTCATCCTCGAATAAAGAGAAATCTAGGGAACTTAGTCAAGGCACGAATCTCCCTATGGACTCTAACAATCATCCAACTATTGTCTCGCTCATGCAATCAATCAGTCAAGAAACTCAACAAGTAAAACAAATAAACAATCAAAATATCAAGTCAACCCTCACTAGGACTCTAGAGCTCTATCGTCTGTCAACTCCTTTTTCTCTCCCTCAACATGGGTGGTGCTTCCCATAGATAACCTACTAAGAGCATCAACAACTACGTTAGTTTTACCTGGATGGTAGAGGATGCTCATGTCATAGTCTTTGAGTAACTCAAGCCATCTCCTCTGCCTCAGATTAAACTCCTTCTAGGTGAAGATGTATTGCAGGCTCTTGTGGTCTGTGAATACCTCAAAATGTGCCCCATACAAATAGTGGCACCATAGTTTGAGAGCAAAAAACACTACTACAAACTCCACATCATAAGCATGGTGGTTCTTCTCATGCACTTAAGCTATCTAGAAGCATAGGCGACAACCTTCCCCTCTGCATCAAGACACATTCAATCCCACTCTCGAAGCATCACAATAGATGACAAATCTACTCATTCCATCAGGAAAGATTAACACTGGTGCAGTAGTCAAACTCGTCTTCAACTCTTGAAAACTCCTCTCATACTCATCAGACCTTTGAAACTTGACCTTCTTCTGAGTTAGTCTAGTTAATGGTGCGCATATGGAAGAAATCCATCAGCATATCTGCAGTAATAGCCGACCAATCCCAGAAAACTCCTTATATCTGTTGGAGTGATTGGTCTAGGCCAGTTCTTAACTTCCTCAATCTTTTGGGTATCTACTTGTACTCCATCTCCTAAAACTACCTGGCCTAAGAATGCCACAAATTTGAGCCAAAACTCACACTTCGAAAACTTTGCATATAGCTCATTATCTCTAAGCATCTGCAAAGTGATTCTGAGGTGATTGACATGTTTCTCCTCATCTCCAGAATACACCAAAATATCGTTGATAAACACGATCATGAATATGCCAAGATGTTGTCTCAATACTGTATTCATCAGGTCCATGAAAGTTTCAGGTGCATTTGTCAACCCTAAGGACTTCACCAAGAATTCGAAGTAACCATATCGGGTTCTAAAAACCATCTTTAGGATGTCACATTCTCTGCCTTTCAACTGGTGATGGCCTAATCAGAGGTCTATCTTGGAGAAAATAGTGGCACCCTGAAGTTGGTCAAACAAGTTGTCGATCCTCAAAAAGGAATACTTATTCTTGACTGTCACCTTGTTCAATTGGCGGTAGTCAATACAATTTCTAAGGGAACTACCCTTATTTCGCACGAACAAGATTGAAGCACCCTATGGAAAGTTACACCGGCCTTATGAATCCTTTTTCTAGAAAATATCTCAACTGCTCCTTCAACTCTTTCAACTCCGCAGGGGCCATCCTATATGGTGGAATATAGATAGGGTAGGTATCAGGGAGAAAATCAATTCCAAAGTCAATCTCCCTACCGGGAGGAACTCTGGGTAGATCCTCAGAAAATACATCAGGGATTTCATTTACAATCGGAACAAACTCAAGAGTAGGAGGCTTAACATCATTAGACTTGACTCTTATGAGGTGATAAATGCATCCCTTAGAGATCATTCTTCGGGCCTTGAGGTAAGAAATAAACCTACCTTTGGTGCAACAGAATATCCCTTCACCTCAATAACAGGCTCATTCGAAAACTAGATTTTGATAGTTCGGGTTCTGCAATCAACAGAGGCATAGCAGACGTGGAGCCAATCTATGCCAAGGATCACATCAAAATCGATCATCTCTAACTCAATCAAATTAGCAAGAGTATCCCTATGATAGATGGATACCACACATTCTCTATAGATTCTCTCGACTCGAATGGACTCACCAACAAGAATAAAATATAAAACGATTCAAGCAGGAACTCTGGAAGGATTCAAATCTACCAGCCACATATGGCACCACAAAAGAACAAATTGCACCCAGATCAAGTAAGGCTTAACAATGAAAGGTAAAGACTCAAAGCGTACCCGTTATAACATCTGGTGCAACCTCTTGGTCCTGTCGATTACCCATCACGTATAGACAGTTTGTCCCATAGTCTGCCCCTGATGCATCACCTCTTTGGTTACCCTTAGTTGGTGATGTTTTGGTAGAAGACTGGGCCTTACTGCCCCACATCGGACTCTATCTCTGAAAATGGCCTGGTTGGCCACACTTGTAGCAACCATTCCCTTCCTCTCTATATCCTCCTAGGTGCATCCTACCACATTTCCCACAAGGTGGCTTCCCTTTTGAGCCAAGGGAAATACTGGTCTGAGATTTTGAACCATGTGCTCAAAAGTTTGGCTGACCTTGGGACCTCTAATCATACCTAGTATAGGAGGCTGGTGCACTGGCTGAAGATAGTGCATAGCTAGAGGACCTCTTCTGGAAGTAGGACTTATCTCCCTTACTGTCACGCCCCCGAGAAGGTACCCGAGACGTGGCCGGCACCTAGAAACTATTGCTAGTGCCTAAGCGAAGCACCTGGCCTCATCACATCCATTCAATTCATCTACTCTACAGATCGACGGAAGTAAACAAAAGTAAATGGGCTCATCTCATCTAATGTCTCAAATAATAATAGATTAATTATAAATGTTAGTAGGAAGAACTAGCTCACAATCTCAACACTAATGTCCGACTATCATATATGAAGCCTCTATCACCAATCAAGTGGTGCCAATGACATACCCATGACTACCGAAATAAGAATAAAATACTAGTCTAGTCTAACTCAAAAGCATGATGAAATAAATAATAGTGGATCCTCTGGAGTAGGGAGGCTCACCAATAAGTTGAACGTCCTGGATCTTCAACGATCAACCTGTTGACGATCCCTAATCCCCGTATCTACATCATAAAATGATGCAGCGCCGGGTGGCATCAATACGTGAAATGTACGGTATGTAAAATAGCTGGCTGAAACAGGTAGAATAATATGATACAACATCAATTTAGAATAGTAAACGATCAGCATTTCAAGTGTCTATTCTAAAACAAGAATAAAGAGTAGACAAGTGTCCCATCAATACCTCAACCTCATCAATCAAATTAGACTCATCTCAAGGAAACTCAACTCAACTTAACTCGAAGTACTCAAGGTGGGAGCTTTTGGGTGTTTCTCTTATCCGACAATAATCACTTATGAGCTAGTGATATACAATAACCCCGCTGATGTTCCCACAGACGTTCCGTACTTGCCAGGTAGGGAACAAATCGAATCCCCTAATTGAAATAACCTCAATAAGTCCTCTATTGTTTCAGGGATAAAAACTCAACTCAAGAGAGAACCACAATATAATGTGATGGTTCTAATCCTCACCCACATTTAGCGATGTAGTTTGAAGAGTTCGAGTTAGACGATGTAGTTTGAAGAGTTCGAGTTAGACTAACTCTCACTCTTTTGGTGCTCGATACTCCAACCAAGACTCAATGCTTATAAGACCTCCATCTCAACTAATCTCATAGGGACTTTAACCCCGTCATCGATTAGTATCTCATAGGGACTCTAACCCTATCATCAGTCAAACTCATAGGCACGTTAACCCTTTCATCAATCGAACTCATAGGGACTCTAACCCTTTCATCAATCAAACTCATAGGGACTTTAACCCTTTCATCAATCAATCTCAATCAATAGCTCAAGGCTCATAACAATCGTTAGGAAAAAATCGAATAGACCATCATTAGAATTCATTTGTGAAGACTCATAGGACTGTCAAGCTATCAACTCATCATCATTCTCTCACCACAATCACAATCACAATCAACAATCTCACGTCAAGGTTCTAGACTCAACATCTAGATTCATTCATGCATGCTTTCAAAAGTTAACATGTAAGGTTACACAATTTCTCATGAAAATATCCAATTCAAGAAAGTAAATTTATGATGATCATCAACATATGGGAATACATGTAATTAGATATAATTTGTGAGAAAACATTCAAGAATCAATTTAAGAAACATGTATGGGGACTTATGGACACTCAACTCCTCAATGACCATCTTTGGGGCACATGAGAGGACAATCTCATGCTTTCAGTTTAGTCTTACATACCTGGGATGAATCTCTCAACTATCACTTCAAGGATTTCCTCTTGAATTCCTCAATCTCAAGCTCTTCTCCTCTTTCCTGAAGCCCTAGTCTTGTTAGATTGTTCAAAAAGGACTTAGAATGGGGGGTTTAGACCTTTTTTTATGTCAAAACAACATAATTAGATCGTGTATTTAGTTTAGGAGGGATTGGAAATTGACCGGAATGCCCCTTACAAAAGTTAGAAAATTTTCAGCTTTGGAATAACCTAGTCTGCGACGCGGACTGGTCGCGTACAATGTATTTTTCTCCGAAAAGTTTCCGAACGAGTTTTCCCTATCCTGTCAAAAAATTTGAAAAATATAAGTGTGGGTCCACTACAGTGGCGCGACGCGCCTCCGTCGTGCACCGATGCTATTTTAGTTTTCGGGTCAAAAAATTATCTTTTGATCTGGTCACTCTAAAAATCAACCAATACTATTTTCTCACTCAATTTTTTGTGGTAATCACAAATCCGATCTCGAATTTGCCATAAAAGCATTGGAAGATGCCTTACGCGCATATCCCTCCTCTAGGGGTATTTTGATAATTTTACCAGACATTACATCATCTCCCCCTTGGGATCATTCGTCCTCGAATGATGAGTAAAGGTGGATATCAAGGCATGAATAGAATAAAGACTCATATCAACACTAACTCAACTAATCAAACTCTCGACTCCTCCTCAACATCAATCAACTCTACTCGGACTCAAGAATAGACAATCAACTCAAGAATAAATCAATCAATTTAGTCAAGGGTAAGAAATTTACCTTCAACGTTCTTATCATTTGGCACGAATAGGTGCAGATATTTGGCCTTCATGTCTTTCTCAACTTCTCATGTGGCTTCCTCAATGAATTGATTTCTCCAAAGGACTTTGACTAAAACTATCTCTTTATTTCTCAACTTACAAATCTGACAATCAAGGGTTTAGACCGAAACCTATTCGTAGGACAAGCTATCCTTCACTCCAATGTTATCAACAGGATCACCAAGGTAGAATCTCCCAAGCAATTCTTCAACTTCGACACATGGAATACTGGATGAATTCCATCTAACTAAGAAGGCAACTCTAACTTATAAGCAACCTTGCCAATCCTCTTCACAATATGGTCCAACATAGCGTGGACTCAACTTTACCTTCTTCTCACACTCTTCATAGGTGACTTTCAAGTACACCCAATCATTTACCTCGAACTCGAAGTCTCTTCTCCTCACGTCGGTATAAGATTTCTGGTAACTCAGGGCAGTCTTCAATCTCTCTCTAATGACCTTAACCTTTTCCATCGATTGGTTGAAAAGATCAGGCCCAATCAATTCCGCTTCTCCTATCTCAAACCACCCAATTAGTGATCTACATCTCCTTCCATACAAGGCTTCATAGGGAGCCATTTGAATGCTTGCATGATAATTATTGTTATATGAAAATTCAATCAATGGTAGGTGATCATCAAAATTTCCCTTGAAATCAAGAACGCAGGCTCTCAACATATCCTCTAATGTCTGCATTGGGCGCTCTGCCTGAGATCGGTCTATGGATGAAAGACTATACTCAGGTTCACTTTAGTACCCAATCCTTTTTGGAATGATCTCCAAAATTGGGAGGTGAAATTGAGCTCCTCTGTCTGAGATGATGGACAAGGGAACACCATGCAACCTCACAATCTCCTGGATGTACAACTTGGCAGACTCCTCCGTAGTGTTGGTTGTCTTGACTGCTAAGAGGTGAGCCGATTTAGATATCCTATCGACAATCACCCATATCAAATCATCTTGATTTCGACACCTTGTTAGACAAGTAATAAAGTCCATATTAATCATTTCCCACTTCCATTCAGGAATCTCAAAGTTCTGAGCCAATCCACATGGCCTTTGATGCTCAACATTCACTTGCTGGCAATTCAGGCACTTTAAAACGAACTCAACAATGTACCTTTTCATTCCACTCCACCAACAGACTTCTCTCAATTCGTGGTACATATTGGTGGAGCCAGAATGGATGGAATATCTAGTGCTATGGGCTTCAGCCATGATTCTATCTCGAATGCCGTCAACATCCGAAACACACAATCTACTCTGGTATCTCAACACTCCATCTCCCCCTTTGGAGAAAACCATCACTTTCTATTTGTGGACAACCTCCTTCATATGGAGTGTGGCAATTCTTGGTCTTGCTTTTCTTTCACCTCTTCCACTTACGATGAAATAAATTCGTTCTGAACATTAAATCCTCCTTCATCATTCTCTTCAAGTTGAACTCCCAATCGAGCTAATCGATGCACTTCATTAACTCCTTCTTTCCTTCCTCAACATGGGTTGTGATACCCATTGAAAACATGCTAAGAGCGTTAACAACAATGTTAGCTTTACCTGGGTGGTAGAGAATGCTCATGTCATAATCCTTGAGGAACTCCAACCATCTCCTCTATTGCAGGTGTAGCTCTTTCTGACCAAAGACATACTACAAGCTCTTGTGGTCAGTGAACACATCCACATGCACTACATACAAGTAGTGGCACTAGATTTTAAGTGCAAACACCACTGCCACCAACTCAAGATCATGGGTTGGATAGTTCCTCTCATGAACCTTGAGTTGCCTGGAAGCATAGGCTCTTACCTTCCCCCTCTACACAAGCACACATGCCAATCCAACGCTTGAAGCATCACAATGAATCGCAAAGTCCTCTGTCCCGTCGGGTAAGGCTATGATCGGTGCAGTAGTCAATCTCGTCTTCATCTCTTGGAAACTCTTCTCACATTTGTTGGACTACTAATACTTGACCTTTTTCTATGTCAATTTAGTCAATGCTGCGGATAGGAAAGTAAATCCATCAACAAATTTTTGGTAGTAGCCTGCCAAACCCAAGAAACTTCTTATGTCACTCAGAGATGTCGGTCTAGGCCAGTTCTTAACCGCTTTAATCTTTTGGCCATCGACTTGAATATAATCACCAGAGACAACGTGGCCTAGAAAACCCACTGATTTAAGCAAGAATTCACACTTCAAGAATTTTGCATGCAACTCATGGTCCTCAAGTGTTTGGAGGACAACTCTGAGGTGATTAGCATGCTCCTCCTCATTTTTGAATACACCAAAATGTTATCGATGAACACAATCACAAACATATCAAGATGTTGTCTGAATACTCTATTCATCAAGTCCATAAAGGTTGTAGGTGCATTCGTCAACCCAAAGGACATGACCAAGAACTCAAAATGGCCATATCTGGTCCTAAAAGGCAGTCTTTGGAATATCACGTTCCATCACTTTCAACAGATGGTAGCCATATTTGAGGTCTATCTTTGAGAAATAAGAGGCACCTTGAAGTTGGTCAAACAAATCATCTATCCCTGGAAGAGGATATTTATTCTTTATTGTGACCTTTTTCAGTTGCATATAGTCAATACACATTTTGAGAGATCCATCTTTCTTTCACACGAATAGGACAGGGGCACCCCAAGGAGAAACACTCGGCCTAATGAAGCCCTTCTTTAGCATATCTTTCACATGCTCTTTCTACTCTTTCAACTCAACGGGGACCATCCTATAAGGTGGAATCGAAATAGGCTGGCTATCGAGAAGGACATCAATCCCAAAGTAAATCTCCCTATCAGGAGGGACTCCAGGCAGATCTTTAGGAAAAACTTCTGGGAACTCATTCACAATCAGGACTGACTCAATAGTTAGGGACTCAACATCATCAGATTTCACTCACACAAGGTAATAAATACAACCTTTGAAAACCAACTTTCTGGCTCTAAGATATGAGATAAACTTTTCTCTAGGTGCAATAGAATCACCCTTCCACTCTATAACCAGTTTATTTGCGAATTGGAACTGAATGGTTTGGGCTCTATAATTAACAAAGGCATAAGAGGCGTGAAGCCAATCCATGCCAAGGATCAAATCAAAATCAACCATCTCCAGTTTAACCAAAGAAATAAAAGTATCCCTATGATGGATAGACACTACAAAAGCTCTATAGATTCTCTCAGCTCGAATAGACTCACCCACTGGAGTAGAAACCTCAAAGGGTTCAGGAAGACTCTTAGGGGTTCTATTAAATCTACGGGCTACATAAGGAGTTACAAATGACAATGTGGCACCCGGATCCATTAAAACATAATAATCAAAAGTAAAGACTTGAATCATACACGTCACAACTTCTGGGAGTTCTCCTGATCTTAGTGACTACCTATGGCATACAAACGGTTTGTTGCTACACTTGCGTCTAATGTAGTGCCCCTCTGGTTCCCTCTAGCTGGCAGGGGTGGTGCAGAAGATTGAGCCCGGTCAACCCACTTTGGACAGTCTCTCTAGCATTGACCTGCTTGGCCACATTTGAAGTCTACATCATCCCCCTCACGGCATCTTCCCAAGTGCAATCTGCCACACTTACCACACGGTGGCTTACCTTGTCAACCTTGAGCCATACTAGCTTGTGACTGAGGTCCTTGGGTTCCAACATTTTGAGACCTCTAATCATACCTGCCCCTAGGTCCAGGTGCACTAGCAGATGATGGTGCTGGAAATCGATTACCATTCCCTTTCCTTCCAACCTCTTGGCTAGATGTCTTAGCTTTCTTATGTCTGAACTCTTCTCTATCCTGTTGTCTCTCCATATCACTCTCAAGCATTGTTCATCTCACATCTCTCTTGGGTACTCTATTTAACCCATCAACATACATTATCATTCTTCCCCTTATATCAGCAGCCATGTTTGGAGCATAGCGAGATAGTTACGTGAACTTCAACCCATACTCTTGCACAGTCATAGAGCCTTGTTTCAGATTCAAGAACTCTCTCGCCTTAGATTCTCTTCGTTGTCATGGGAAGAAGCATCCCAAGAAGGCTTCCTCAAACATTGCTCAAGTAAAAAATGGAGCATCATTGCCTTTACTTTTCTTCCATTGGTCGAACCACAGTCTGGCCACATCTTTGAGTTAGTAAGCAGCCAGTTGATCCCTATTAGCATCAGCCACATGCATTACTTGGAACACCTTCTAAAGTTCCTCCACACAATTCTCAGGATCTTCAGTGGATACAGAACCTTTGAACTCAGGCAAATTCATCCTCATGAATTCCCTGACTCTAGACGTGTATTGGTAATCTTGTCTACCTACTCCTTGTCTCCCAGCAGGTGCTGTGACTGCCTGGGCTAGAGTTTGAATAGCTTGATGTAGTTCAGCATAGGGACCTTATCTTGCGAGGGCTGCTCAACAGGGAAAGCTTGGTCCGCAGGCTACTCGTGTCCTTGAGGCTCAGGTGGGTTAACATTTTGCCTGGCGGGATGTCCCCTACCTCTGACGGCTCTTCTAGGGGGCATGATCACAACTCTGCAATGTGTAGAGCACGAATTAGAGAAGAAATTTTCATAGAGTTATGCTCTATCGCACAATTTAGAACATGAAAGAAGTGAAACAATTCCTTAATGTCCTATAGCCTCCATATTATGGATGTGGAGCTCTTCACACCAATAATGACTCTACTAGACACATCTTTTTAGACTCCCTAAGACACTTGAACTCTGTGCTCTGATATCAAGTGTGTCATGCCTCGAGAGGGTACTCGAGACATGGCCGGCACCTAGAGACTATATCTAGTCCCTAAACGAACCATTTGGCCTCATCACATCCATTCAATCCAACATCTTTACATATAAACGAAAGTAAATTAAAGTAAATGGGCTCATCTCATCTAATTTCTCAAATAATAATAGATTAGTAATAAAGGCTGGTTGGTAGAACTAGCTCACAATCTCAACATCAATGTCGACTATCATATATGAAGCCTCTATCACTAATCAAGTGATGCCAATGAGAGACCCATGACTACCGAAATCAAAATATAAGACTAGTCCAGTCTAACTCAAAAGCATGATGAAATAAATAATAGTGGATCCTCTGGAGTAGGGGAGGCTCACCAATAAGCTAAACGTCTTGGATCTTCAATGATGCGCCTATTGACGATCCCTAATCCCTGTATCTACATCATAAAATGGTGCAGTGCGGAGTGGCCTCAGTACGTGGAATATACGATATGTAAAATAGCTAAATTAAGCAGAAACTGGCAGAATAATGTGATACAACATTGACTCAGAATAGTAAACATTCAACATGTCAAGTGTCTATTCTAAAACAAGAATAAAGAGTAGACAAGTGACCCATCAACACCTCAACCTCATCAATCAATTCAGGCTCATCTCAAGGGAACTCAACTCAACTCAATGGAACTCAACTCAATTCAACTCAACTTAACTCGGAGTACTCAAGTTGGGAACTTTTGGGAGTTTCTCTTATCCAACAACAATCACTTATGAGCCAGTGATTGTATAACAATCCCGCTGATGTTTCCACAACCATTCCGTACTTTCAAGGTAGGGAACAAATCCAATCCTCTAAGGGAAACAACCTCAACAATTCCTCTATTGTTTCATGGACATAAACTCAATCAAGAGGGAATCACAATGTGATTTCCATTGTGTTTTGGGGGATTTCCATATTATTATCATCTAGCTTGAGTTTGTACTTTATTTTCCTTGAGTTGGGTAACCATGGCCTGTCGTGGTACCATCTAAACGTTAGAGGTAGTGGCTTCATAGACATTGAGTAGAGGATGTTGAGTATTGCTTCTTTTCCACCTCTTCTTTATTGGAAATTAACTTTCTATATAAAGACTTGATTACTTTAATTACATTACAGTCTTTTCCTTGATTTTTTCTTCTACTGTTGAGTATGAGGTGACAATGAGGCCAAGTGCTTCACTCGGGGACTAGCAATAGTCTCTGAGTGTCGGCTAAGGGTACCCTCTCGGGGTGTGACATGAAGAACCATTGCTGATTCCGCAAGAGAACCACTCGGCCTCATCATCACATCAACTCGATAGCAGAAGGAAATGTTCAAATAAAAGATTCTCGAATAAATATAAGTTTCATTATAACATAAATTTCTAATTAACAAGTGTGGAAATACAAAATACTCAACAATTCTCTACTCAACGTCTATGAAGCCTCCACTCAACAATCTAGATGGTGCCATGACATGCCATGTACACCCCAAATCAGAGAAATAAACTACTTAATAAAAATAAGAAGATGAATAGGGCTCCTCTAAAAAGCAAGGAGACCTCACCAACTCTGGGGATACACTGATCTAGACCTTAATGACGCGTGAGCTGAAGTCTTCTATCACCTATATCTACATCATGGAATGATGCAGGTCCAAAAGGACATCAGTACATGGAATATATTTGTATGTAAAATAGCTCAAGAGAGTAAAGCTCGACTCACTCACCTCAGCTCAACAACTCATATTCAACTCAATAGATATGCAAGTTTGAGATAAAGCATTCTCCAAAAATAGACTCAGTAGAAAACTTAGTGTAGAAATAGCATGCTCAATCAGTGTTCGCTTAGGAGTTTCTCTTAACCGACATCCAATCCCATCACCTTTAGTTTGGTGATGCGCAATGAAGGCGATGTTGTTGCCACGCCCGTCCTAAACTTGCCACAGTAAAGGACGATTAACTCTCTCTTATGGATCCATAATAAATGTCCATCTTTTGGGACATGAGTCGCCAGAACGTGTTGTATGACTATCCTATGGTGGCAACGTAGTTCTGTGGGTTAGAGTAGATATTTACTCACTCCCAGCTTGGTGCTCGATACTCCTCCAAAGACTAAAAACATGCTCAACTTATCAATCAACTCAATCCTTACTGCTTAGTCAATCACATGAAATCTCAACCTAATTAGTTTATCTCATCTTAACTCATCTCAATTTCTCATCAACTCAGTCAATCGATAAATAAAGATAAATCAAATTTAACTCAGACTCAAACGGTCATTCAAACTCACTCAATGAGACTCATCATGTAATGCATGCAAGATACATAGTAGGATATGTGACTAAATGCAACATGTTTCTTATGCTCGACAATATTCAAGTTACTCAACTCATACAATCAACTCAATCCATGCCTAGGTTTTATGAATATCACTTAATTTAGAGTTGATCATTTAATTTAGGGTTCGTAATACCAAGTATAAAAAATTCATGTTAATCTCACATCAGTAGTCATGCAAAATGTTAATTATCTCATATGTTATCATAACAACATATAATAAATGGTGAAACTCGATAATTAGATGATAGGGATTTCAAAATCCAAATCTTGTTCTAAATTTTAGACTCAAACATGTGAAGCAGGCATGTGGACGAATGTAGTTCCACACTTTAGTAAGCCTTACACACTAGGAAATAAAAATAAAAAATTTAACCAATCCTCGCTCTTGAGTTTGAATCTTGCTCTTCTCCCTCCTCTAGTGCTCTCAAGAAATCCCTAAGCATGAAGAATGGTGAACATACCCTTAGGGTTCTATTTTAAGACTTTAATTAAGTCTAAATTATCCAAGGGTTTAATTAAAAAGGATAGGAATAGGCAAAAATACCCCTCTAAAAACTGTCGACTGGGTGTACGAGACCCCGTATACGTGTCGTAGACCATTTAACGAGTCGTAGACCACCTCTCATAAATGAGGGGTCTAGAAATTTGGGTTACTAGAATTTTGCATGAAACCTCCTCTACGAGTCGTAAAAAGTTGTATGAGCTGTCTGATAACTCGTCACTCAAGATACTGAAAAGTTAATATTTGGACCACCAATTCATGAAACTGATCTACGGGTCGTGGAATACTTTATGGGCCATATGTTGTCTCGTATATGGACCTCAGACTTAGAAAACTCATCAAGTCATCAATTGGAGGGGGGGAAGGGGTTATGAGGCCTCTTCTACGGGCCATAGATCTCTCTATGGGCCGTAGATGGCCCTCGTGGATTCTCCTTCAACAGTTTTTTTCTCAATTATTCTCTCAGTTTTCTCAGTGCATCTACTCAGACTAGCTGGAAAGACATAGGGGGTGTTACAGGCATTTAGTTTTTGGACAACAATCCGTATTCTTAGTGAAACGAATGTAGATTTGGGGCAAATTTTACTGATGGCAACAATGACTGTTGCTCAAAATGAAAAGTACGACCCCTTGTTCTTACCCCATTAATTTTACTTACAAATGGTATCAGATCATGGTTGGATTGGTTGTAGATTTCATGTTAAAATGTCTGATATTCATCGAGTTATGAATTTAAGATGAATTTGATGATTGGTGATTTTTGACAATTTTTTTGAAAAGGTAGATTATATTTAGGTCTGTTTTGACTCTCAGTCGATAATATTTTGGGCCTAATCTTTATATAATCATATCCTACTCATTTTAAGCTTTTCTTAAACATATTAAAATAGAAAATAAAATTAAAAATAAGTGAGATATAAATTTTTGATGTTTGGCAGTTTTGACTGCGTTTTTGATGAAAACCCGCTACTGATTTTGACGTTTTCAAAATTTGCTTGTCAAAACTTTAGCCCAAAATTTGTATGATCATAATCTACTCATTTGGAGTGTTATGGAAATATATTATAATAGTAAATTAGATGAAAATCGAGTGAGATATGATTTTTGGGAAAATTGGATATTTTTTAGATATTTCTGTTTAAAATTAGTTATTGGTTTTTATTAATTTGGGCTGTGTTGGTTGATCTTCTTGGATGTAAATAGAGCAATATTTGATCTTTAAAGCTCTAACTATGATCTTTTGTTCTTAGCCAGATATTTGTGTGTTATAACCCAAGACTAAGGTCCAGACGTGACACGACGAATGGTAACCCAAGAGTCCCCAATTAAGCTCTGAAGTATCTAAATCTACATCATCGGTTCGGAAGCGCATTCAAATAATAGCACATAATACTAAGGGATGGATAACTAGGACTCACACTATGGGGACAAACGGGACTTGGGACCTTCCACATTTCCACACCAAACATGCAAACATAACATATGTCTGTAGTCGATCCATAATAGCCATTTCCAAAGATAACCAACAACATAAGCTTTGAATACCTATATGGGAGTCTATGTATGTATGTGTATATATATATATATATATATATATATATAAAATATATGGGAGTCTACAAAATGTCCAGCAATGCCTCTAGTCATAAGATGGGATGTGGGCCAAGACATGTCCCGGGCTCACCCTCAATAAAGAAGATAAACAGAAAAGAACATAGGTAGAAGGAAGATGGTTTGTCCTTGAAAGATAGGACTCACCATAATATCAATTCTCCGAATTCGAGCTACTCGTCAAGCGGTGGATGATTATAACATACGATCCCTACATGGTAAAATTATGTAGGCATAGAGTATGAGTTAGTATGTTTGAATGTACTAAGTATGCGGGCATGCAATGCATACGACTTATCCGCATTTCAATGTTAGATGGCAAGGGAACATAATATAGAAAGAATTATATATCCAAGGAAGAGTAGTATACAATATGCCATGGAATTCGTAATGCATGAATGCAATGATGTTCATATTTAGCGGGGATTTGACCTCAACCGACAAGAGTAAGACCAAGTGAGCTAGTACTTGGAATCCCGATGAAATTCCCTCACCGGTACAAAGGTGGTCTACTTGCCAAAGGTAAACCATACTTCACCTTACAGGAACATATCCCAGTTCGTATGAAGCAACCCTCTTACGGGAACATATTCTATTTCGGAAAGGACTTTTAATATCATATCATAATACTTCATCTTATGGGAACATATCCCATTTCGTATGAAGCAACCTTCCTAACGGAAACATATCATATTTCGGATAGGATTCTCATAACATATACTAGGCACATAGTTCGAGGAAAGGGACAGGACCCTTGGGGATAGCCCTGACGCCCCCAATCCATCAGTGCTAAGTCAACATCCCACGAGAATACTTATAGTATACATATACATACTTTCAAAGAAAAGGCGATAGTCATTTCAAGTCCGATTAATGCACATTTAGGCTCAAATGCCAAATCATAGCTTGTAGTTATAATATTCATGCATAGGACTAGCTCAATTACAAATTTAGAATGGTGCAAGCACCCAAAATGCTCAGAAGCCATATTCATAAGACATATATGTGATCACATTCTTGTCATAACCAATATCTTATCAAAATCATTTCATAAAATATATTTGGGCTTAGCCCACTTCATAATTTCTATGAAGATCAATGTTTATGCATGCAAATGTAATGCATGATGTGGAAGTGGCATGGGTAATATAGCTTTAAGCTAAAATAAATATTATAATATGAAATTGAGTAAATCCATAATTAAATCAACATCTAAATCATAATAAAAATTACCAATTCATAAATCAAGCTTTAAAGGGGACATGCAAATTCATAACTTCATAACTTCAATGTAAATCATCATAATAGGGATTAAAGTAATTTAAAATCATAGATAAAGTACAGCCCATACATCAATTGAATTTAATAAAATTAAATAATGAAAACCCACATTTAAAGTAAGCTTAATTTCATGAAAATGAATTGAAAAGAGTTTGGGTCTTCTTGGTTGAAAGGGACTAAGAATCAAACCCATATACCTTGATTAGGAAGATGAATTTGAGAAAAATTTAGCTTGAAGTTGAATCCCCAATTGAACCCTAGCTTGAGTCTTAAGAGAAGGACTTAGAGAGTATTTGGGAGTTGATTTTAGTGTGAGAGTGTTTCCAATGAGAATGAATTAGAATAGAAGGGTATCAACTGGTTTAGGGATCTAGGTTAGGCAAAAAGGTCATAAAACACGATTAAAATAAGTCGTAATTATGTAAAAGCCATTAATGAAACGGATGGAAAACGGATCGTCACGGCTTCACTGGCACCTATACATTCTGTGAGTCACTTCACAGCCCGTGAACAGTGCCCGTGAGGTGACACTTAAACAATTTTTGCAATGCTCAACACTTAAAATTTTTCCGAAGCAACGGGGCGCCATACGGATGACTAGACGACCTGTGTGATGCTACATGGGTTGTGTCAAGAGTCGTGTGACGATACTTAGAAAAATCTTGCACGAACAAGTTACGAGATGGTAACTTTGTATTTAGAAAATTTCATGTTACGGGCTATACAGTGGGCCACATGACCCATGACACACTACACGGACTGTGTGTGTGGCCGTATGCCCTCACTTAGTGCAAACTCTCTGTCAAATTATCGTAGTTGAAATTATGGCCAAGTATCTCTCTACTGAAGGCCACATGGTCCGTGTGGCTTCACACTGGCCATGTGGGCCTCCCATGGAGCGACACTTGGTCAAATTCTCTCCCGAGCCAACGCTATGAGATCCGATAAAGTCATTCGATAACTCGGGTCCTTACATCGTCTCCCCTTTGGGAACATTCTTCCTCGAATGTGCAACGACAAGGTTTGAGAGCTTGACTTAAGACATGAAACATCTAGACACAAGGTGTAATACATAGTTCATCGCTTGAAAATCATAAAGTCTTTAAAACCCATATCAAAAATGTATTCAAGTCATTCGAACATCATAAAAAATCATTTTCATGCACATGAATGCATGTCATGTCATGAGACTCAAGAGTGTAAGAATTAGAACTATTATTAAGAGGGTTAACCGAGTACCTTAGACTTGAGTAGATTGGAAAAGATGGGGATATCGCTTCATCATGTCCAATTCCGCCTCCCATGTAGAACCCTCCCAACATACCGAGGGCTTAGCTTGCCCTTCTTACCAAAGCGCATAACACCCTTCATAGGCAAAACCTTCACATATACCCAACAACCAACATGAAACTCAAGATCCCTCCTCTTGACATCTGGATAAGACTTTTGTCTATTCTGTGCCGTCTTCAACCTTTCTCTAATTACCTTCACTCTTTCCATAGCCTCCAACACTAAATCCGGTCCAATTAATGCCATCTCTCCCAACTCAAACCACCCCACCGATGACCTACTCCTTCTCCCATACAAGGCCTCAAATGGTGCCATACCAATGCTAGCATGAAAGCTATTTTCATAGGCAAACTCAATGAGCGGAAGGTGATTATCCCAGTTACCCTTAAACTCTAACACACAAGCCTTCAACATATACTCCAAGGTTTGAATAGTCCTCTCAGCTTTCCCATCGGTTTGAGGATGAAAAGCAGTGCTCAACGTAATCATATTCCAAGTACCTTCTGAAATAACCTCCAAAAATTGGAAGTGAATTGGATGCCATGATCCGATATGATAGATCTAGGTACACCATGTAGTCTCACCAATTCTTGGATGTACAATCTCGCATACTCCTTGGCGCTAAGGTAGTCTTGATCGGTAGTAAGTGAGCTAACTTGGTCATCCGGTCAACGATGACCTAAATGGAGTCGAATTACCTTGGGTTACAAGGAAAACCAACCACAATGTCCTTGTTCACATCTTCCCACTTCCATATAGGAAACTCAATATTTTGAGCCTAGCCACCAGGCCTTTGGTGCTCTACCTTCAATTGTTGACAACTTGGACATTCGGGTACAAACTTAGCTATGTCCTTCTTCATACCAAGCCACCAATACGGGTGAATAGAATAATGAGAGTTGTGAGCCTCACTCATAATTACCCTTCTAAGATCATCCACATCTAGAACACAAAGTCGGTCTTGGTACCGGAGCACACCATCTCCCCCATGGGAGAACACCTCGATCCCCTTTTCGACAACCAACTTCTTTAATTCAAGCAATGACGGATCTTGCTTAGCTTTTACATCAACCACCACAGAAGATTCTGCCCCGCTTTGAACGTGGATACCACTATCATTCGAGTCAGCCAACCTGACACCCAACCTAGCTAACAGGTGAACATCCCTTGCTAGCTCCTTCCTTTCCTCTTCAACATGCGTCACACTTCCCATAGATAGCCTACTGAGAGCATCAGCTACAACATTGGCCTTGCCAGGATGATATTGAACACTCATGTCGTAATCTTTTAGATTTTCTAACTATCTCCTTTTCCTCAAGTTGAGATCCCTTTGAGTGTGTACATATTGCAAATTCTTCTGATCGGTGAACACGTCAACATGAACCTTATACAAATAGTGTCTCCAAATCTCCAAGGCAAAGACAGCCGCCGCTAACTAAAGATCATGTGTTGGGTAATTATGTTCATGCACCTTCAATTGCCTTGATGCATACGTTATTACCTTACCATGTTTCATGAGCACACAACCCAACCTAATCCGCAAGGCATCACAATACACCATGAATCCCTCCAAGCCGTTTGGTAAAGTCAAGACAAGAGCCAACGTAAGCCGATCCTTCAAGGTTTAGAAACTCCATTCGCATTCATCTGACCACACAAACTTAGCCTTCGTTTGGGTCAATTTAGTCAACGGAGATGCAATAGATGAGAAACTTTCAACGAACCTTCAATAATATCCAGCCAACCCCAGAAAACTTTGAAAATTTGAAGGAGTCAACGGTTTGGGCCAATTCTTCACGGCCTCGGTCTTCTTCGGATCCACCTTGATACCATCACGGACACCACATGACCGAGGAAAGCCACTTCACCCAACAAAAATTCACATTTGCTAAACTTGGCATACAACTTCTTCTCTCTAAAGGTTTGTAGGACCATTCTCAAATGATCCTCGTGCTCCGACTCACTTCGGGAGTAAAAGAGAATGCCATCGATGAAGACCACCACAAAATTGTCAAGAAATAGATTAAGCACCCAATTCATCAGGTCTATGAACATATACATAGCATTGGTTAAGCCAAATAACATCACTACAAACTCAAAGTGCCCATACCTTATCCGAAAGGCTGTCTTGGGAATGTCACATGTAAAGACCTAGATTTTTCCTAATGGCATTGCCTAGATGTGCTGAGATTTTCCCTAAGAAAACTGCTAGGCATCACTTCACGGAGGAGCCTGCACGGTCCGTGGCCTCCCGTGGAGTGACACTTTGGTTAGTTCACGGTTGGGGCAAACTTTGGGACAAGGAGAAAATTGGCCAAGTGAAGGCACACGGGCATTCACACGATCCGTGTGACGCCACATGGTCCATCTCCCCTTCTGTGTGGCTTACTGCATGAAGAATTTTACTAAATACAAAATTATCATCTCGTAAATTTGTCGTGAAAAAATTATTTCGAGTACCTTTACACAGATGATGTCACAGCCTATGTGGCGTCAGATGGTCTGTGAAGCCGCCCGTGTAGTACCATTTAGTTTCGTGAAATCTTCCTCCTGCAAATACTAAGTCCTTGGCCACGGCACTGTTCATGATCCGTGTGATGCTACACGGACCGTATATCAAATCGTGCGACCCAGACAAACCAAATTCAGGTCCATTTCATTAATGGCATTTATGAAATTTTGGTTTGTTTTTAACGTGGATTATGAATTTTTACCTATCCTAAACCCCTAATTAAGCTGAAAACCCCTCCCCTCTCCCTTCATTTACCTAAATCACTCTGCCCCTCTCAAGATCACCTTCCTATTTTTCCCAATTCTTCTCTCCCAAGGATTCAAGCTATGGTCCAAATTGGGGTCAATTCAAGTCTGATTTCTACATCTCAAGTCAGGTATATGGGATTGATTTTTGGTCCCTTTCAACCAAGAAGACCCAAAATTCCTTTCAAGCTATTTCATAAATTTTTGTCATTTTAAATGTGAGTTTTTACTATTTGCTCTTATTAACTTCAATCAATGCATGGGCTGTACAATACTCATGATTTTAGGTTATTTTAAGCTCTATTACGATGAATCATATTGAGTTATGAAATTATGAACATGCATGTCCACTTAAAGATTGTTTCATGCATGCGTGATCTACTCTATGATTTTCATATGGGTTTTAATGTAGATTTTCTAGATTTCGTACTATAAAGCTGATTTTAGATTTACTATATATTACCTATGCCACTCTCACATTGCATTACTTTCAAGAGTATTAGTCTTCATGGAAATTATGAAGTGGGTTAAGCCCAATTATGTTTTATGAAGTGATTTTGATATGATTTTGATAAGGTATTTGTTATGAAAAGAATGTGATCACATATATGTCTTATGCTTTGGCTCTTTGAGCATATTGGGTTCTTGCACCATCTCTTATAGGTAGAAGAGCTATTCCTTTCATGAGTACCATGATTATGATTTATGCTTTGGCTTTTGAGCCTAAATGTACATTGAACGGATTTGAAATGAGTATTATAGCTTTTGAAAGCACGTATATGTATAAGTATTCTCGTGGGATTTTTGACTTAGCACCGATGGATTGGAGGCGTCAAGACTATCCCTAAGGGTCCTCTCCCTTTCCTTGAACTATGTGTCAATATAGGGAAGGATGCCATTACCGAAATGACTGGGTCATAAGGAATAGTATTTGTTTATTGATATGATATGACTATTGAAAAATCCTTCTGAAACGGTGATTCCCGTAAGGAAGGTGACCATCCTCCGAAATGGTGCGTTCCGTAAGGTGTGATGTAGATTACCTTTGGCAAGTAATCTTCTCCCTATCGGTGGGAGGTCCGAATTGGTTTAATTCATGTAATAGCTCGCATGAATTTGATTTATCAATTATAGTCCATCCCCAATATATATGAGCATTATTGCATTTCATGCATCATAACTTTCATGGCATCTTGTATACAAATGTCTATATTATGTGCCTTTGTCATCAAACATTGAAATGCAGGATTGGTAAGTCATATGCATTGCATGCCCGCATACTTAGTACATTCAAACATACTAACACATACTCTATGCCTACATGATTTTACCACTAGGGACCGAGCACTTTGAATATCAGCCATTCGACGAATAGTTCACTCTTGGAATCTTTGTGGTGAGTCCAGTCTTTCGAGGACAAGCTGACTACTTTCTTCCTATTGCTATTTTAAGATGTTCTCTTTATTAAGGGTGAGCCCAGAACTTATCCTGGCCCCCATTCCTTTGATTAGAGGCATTTTTTGGCACTATTATGACTAATGTATTGATCTCGTATTCTTTATGACTCCTGAATTTGGACTTAGTTATAATCGTGCGTGTTGTTTGTATGCTAATCGTGGACCGATGATGTGGTTGTGAATACTTGAGGCTTGATTAGGGGCTCTTGGGTCCCCAATCGCCATGTCACATCTAGGCCCCAACCCCGGGTCATGATAAAAGATGGTATCAGAGCCCTAGGTTTATAAATGGTCCTCGGAGTC
This sequence comes from Solanum rostratum, assembly GCA_029948455.1. Classification (NCBI taxonomy): domain Eukaryota; kingdom Viridiplantae; phylum Streptophyta; class Magnoliopsida; order Solanales; family Solanaceae; genus Solanum; species Solanum rostratum. The sequence continues at coordinate 55,016,990 of CM057053.1, forward strand.
CAACATGGCACATTGAGTAGAGTCCTATTCATGGGTGTGAAGTGCACCATACCTATGAGTGGGAGGCTACAAAGACGTATTAGGAAATGCCTCACTTCTTCATGTCTTGTGTCATGCTGTGACAGGTATATGTAGTTCCCTTACCGGTGTCGTTGATCCATTTCAGCAAATGCCTCGAGGAAGACCCCCTCTACCTAGACCGACTTCGACTGACGAAGATCAGGTTCCCCACGAGCTATGGAGGAGCCTATTTCTAATGGTGAATTTCATACCGCTTTCGCTATGCTTGCCCCGGTGGTGACTACTTTGGCAAGGCAAACTAACTTGCCACGGGATCCTACACCTACTTTTAGGGTGAGGGATTTCACCCGGATGAACCCTCCGGAGTTCTATGGGTCGAAGGTTGATGAGGATGCCCAGGAGTTCATTGATGAACTCACAAAGATACTGAATATTATAGGCGTCACTTCTGAGGAAAAAAATGGACTAGCTGCTTACCAGCTGAAGGATGTGGCTCAAGTGTGGTACACTCAATGATCTTCGGAAAGAGTCTGTAGTGGTGATGTCAATTGGGAGGAGTTCAAATTTGCCTTTATTGCTTCTTACCACTTGAGTTGAGAGAGGCCAAGATGACTGAGTTTATCAACCTCAGGCTGGAGAGTATGAGTGTGAGGGATTATCCCCTCATGTTCACGAAGCTTTCCAAATATGCTTCATCCTTGGTGGCTGATCCCCGTGCAAGAATGCACAAGTTCATTTCGGGTGCATCTGACTTTCTTGTAAAGGAATGTCATACAACCATGCTTATACTGGACATGGATATCTCTAGGCTCATAGTCTATGCTGAACAAATTGAAGGGGAGAAACTCAAGGAAGGGAGGATGCATGATCCTAAGAGGACCCGTTTAGATGGTAGATTCTCCAGTTCGCGAGGTGGTGGCAGTTTTGGTCATTTCCAGTGGGACTAAGGACAAGGTTCGGGTGCTAGAGTGCCTTCCCCCAGAACACTGGTTGGTTATGGGCAGGGAAAGAACCACACAGGTGCTTGTAGAAAGGAACTGGGGCTGTGTTAGGTGTGGTGATAAGAATCATAAGGTTGCAAATTGTCCCAGATTTGCCCGCGGAGGCTAGGGTCAAGCGGCCCAAGGTGGGCAAGGTCAACAAAGAGCTCCCCAAGGAGTGGCCCCAAGGAACAATAGGTTTTATGCACTCCATGCCCGCCAGGATGTCAAGGAAGTTACGGATGTCGTGACTGGTATGATAAAAGTCTTTGATTTTAATGCTTATGTTTGCTTGATCCGAGTGAAAATTTATGTTTTGTGACTCCGCTGTTGGCTGTTAAGTTTAGTTTAAGTCCCCAGATTTTAAGGTATCCTTTCTCAGTCTACACCCCCGTGGGTGAATCTGTTGTTGCTCATAGAGTCTATCAGGGTTGCCCTGTTGCTGTTGCATAAAATCTTTCCATGTGACCTTGTTGAACTTGAGATGTTTGATTTTGATGTGATTCTTGGGATGGATTGGCTACATGCATCATATGCTTCCATAGATTGTAGAACTCGAAAGGTCAAGTTCCAACCTCCCGGTGAGCCCGTTCTTGAATGGAAGGGTGGTGACTCTTCTATTTAGGGTCGGTTTATTTCCTACCTCAAGGCAAAAAGAATGATTTCGAAGGGGTGCATTTATCATGTTGTGAATGAGTTTTCGGATGTGGTGAATAAGTTTTCGGATGTGTTTCCCAAAGACTTGCGGGGCATCCCTCTAGAAAGAGAGGTAGACTTTGCGATAGATCTCCTTCCAGATACTCAACCTATTTCTATTCCTCCTTATCGTATGGCACCGGCAAAATTGAAAGAATTAAAGGAGCAGTTAATAGATCTTTTAGAGAAGGGTTTCATTTGTCCTAGTATATCGTCGTGGGGTGCTCCATTGTTGTTTTTGCGAAAGAAGGATGGGTCTCTTCGGATGTGTATTGACTACAGGCAGTTGAATAAGGTGACTATTAAGAATAAGTACCCGTTGCCCAGGATTGATGACTTGTTCGATCAGCTTCAAGGTGCTACTCATTTCTCGAAGATTGATTTCCGTTCCGGGTATCATCAATTGAAGGTTAGGGAATGTGATATTCCCAAATAGCTTTTTGGATGAGGTACGGGCAATTTGAATTTGTGGTGATGTCGTTTGGCCTGACCAATGCTCCGGCCGTGTTTATGGATCTAATGAATTGGGTGTTCAAGCCTTTTCTTTACAGTTTCGTAGTGGTCTTTATTGATGATATTCTCATTTACTCCCGAAGTGAGCAGGAGCACGAGAATCACTTGAGGACGGTTCTCTAAACTTTAAGGGAAAAAAATTGTACGCCAAGTTTATAAAGTGTGAATTCTGGTGGAGTGAAGTGGCTTTCCTTGGTCATGTGGTGTCCGGCGATGGTATCAAGGTGAATCCGAAGAAAACTGAGGTCGTGAAGAATTCGCCTATATCGTTGACTCCTTCGGATATTTGCAGTTTCCTTGGGTTGGCCGGGTATTACAGAAGGTTTGTGGAAGGGTTCTCATCTATTGCATCCCCATTGACCAAGTTGACCCAAAAGCAGGCTAAGTTTGTATGGTTGGATGAATGTGAGAGGAGTTTTCACACTTAGAAGGATCGGCTTACGTCAGCTTCCGTCTTGACTCTACCAAATGGTTTAGAGGGATTTGTGGTGTATTGTGATTCCTCGCGGATCAAACTAGGTTGTGTGCTTATGCAGAATGGTGTATTGTGATGCATACGCATCAAGGCAGTTGAAGGTGCATGAACGTAACTACCCCACACATGATTTTGAATTGGCAGCGGTGGTTTTTGCTTTGATGATTTGGAGACATTATCAGTATGGGGTTCATGTTGATATGTTCACCGATCACAAGAGTTTGCAATATGTTTTCACCTATAGGGATTTCAACTTGAGACAAAGGAGGTGGTTGGAGCTTCTGAAAGATTACGACATAAGTGTTCTATATCATCGGGGCAAGGCTAATGTTGTGGCCGACGCTGTCAGTAGGTTATCTATAGGGAGTGTAGCGCATGTTGGGGAAGGAAAGAAGGAATTGGCAAGGGATGTTCACTGGTTGGCTAGGTTGGGTGTCAGGTTGGCTGATTCAAGCGATGGTAGTGTTCGCGTTCAGAATGGAGCAAAATCTTCCGTGGTGAATGAGGTAAGGGCTAAGCAAGATCTAGACCCATCATTACTTGAATTGAGGAAGTTGGTTGCTCCAAAGAAGATCGAGGTGTTCTCCCAAGTGGGAGATGGTGTACTCCTGTACCAACACCGGCTTTATGCACCAGATGTGGATGATCTTAGAAGGGTGATTATGAGTGAGGCTCACAACTCTTGTTACTCTATTCACTCGGGGTCTACCAAGATATATCAGGATTCGAAGGAAGTGTATTGGTGGCATGGTATGAAGAAGGATATTGCTAGATTCATGTCTGAATGCCCAAGTTGTCAACAGGTGAAGGTAGAACACCAAAGGCCCGGTGGTTTGGCTCAAGACATAGAGACTCCCACATGGAAATGGGAAGATGTGAACATGGACTTTGTAGTTGGGTTGCCTCGGACCCGAAGGCAATTTGACTCTATTTGGGTTGTTGTGGATCGGATGACGAAGTCGGCTCATTTTCTACCATTAAGACTACTTTCAGCACCGAAGATTACGCAAGGTTGTATATCCAAAAGTTGGTGAGGTTGCATGGTGTACCTAGGTCCATTATATCGGATAGAGGTACCCAATTCACTTCCCATTTTTGGAGGTCATTTCAGAAGGGGCTTAGGACCAAGATTATATTGAGCACCGGTTTCCATCCTTAAACCAATGCCAAGCGGAAAGGACTATTCAAACCTTGGAGAATAAGTTGAGGGCTTGTGTGTTGGAGTTTAAGGGAATTTGGGATGACCATCTTCCACTCATTGAGTTCTCTTATAATAATAGCTTCCATGCTAGCATTGGTATGGTGCCGTTTGAAGCTTTGTATGAAAAAAAGTGTAGATCGCCGATGGGGCGGTTTGAGTTGGGAGAGATGGCTTTAGTTGGCCCAGATTTGGTGATGGAGGCCTTGGATAAGGTGAATGTGATTAGGGAGAATTGAAGGCGGCCCAAAGTCATCAAAAGTCGAATGTTAGGAGGAGGGACCTTGAATTTCATGTCGGTGATTGGGTGTATGTGAAAGTTTCTCCTATGAAGGTTGTGATGCATTTTGGTAAGAAGGGCAAGATAAGTCCCCGGTATGTTAGCCCCTATGAAATTGTTGAGCGGATTAGAGGTGTGGCTTATAAGGTGATGTTATCCCCAGAGTTGATTGTTATTCATCCAGTTTTCCATGTGTCAGTCGAGGAAGCTAATTGGTGATCCAAGCACCATTGTGCCTTTAGAAGGAATTGAAGTTGAGGAAAACTTGTCTTATGAGGAAGTGTCGATAGAGATCTTGGATAGACAAGCAAAGCGGCTTCGTAACAAGGATGTGGCGTCGGTGAAGGTACTTTGGAGAAATCAACAAGTGAAGAGTGCCACTTGGGAGGCTGAGCTGCACATGGTGAAACGATACCGTCATCTTTTCCAATCTACTCAAGCCTAAGGTACTAGGTTTCTTCCTTGTCTAATGGTGCCATTTCTTTCCCTCTTGAGTCTCATAACATGACATACCTACATGTGCACAAAAAGGACTTTTTATTGTTTTGAGCGACTTATAGACAATATTTGAAATGAATTTGATGGTCTTGAACAATGGTTTTTGCATAATGCTTTTGGTACAAAATTTTGGTAATGAATTATGCATTGTATCTTATGTGGCATGTTTCTTGCAATAATCGTAGCCTTTCAAGCCTTGTTTTGCACATTGGGGGATGAATGTGCCCAAGGGGGAGATGATGTAAAGACCTAGCTTTTTCCTAATGGCATTGCCTAGATGTCCTGAGATTTTCCCCAGGAAATCTGCCAGGCATCACTCCATGGAGGAGCCTGCACGGCCCGTGTGATGCCACACGGACCAAGTGCCTCCCGTGGGGTGACACTTTGGTTAGTTCACGGTTGGGGAAAACTCTGGGACAAGGAGAAAATTGGCCAAGTGAAGGCACACGGGCAATCACACGGTCCGTGTGACGCCACACGGTCCATGTGGCCTTCTGTGTGGCTTAGTGTGTGACATATTTTACTAAGTACAAAATTACTGTCTCGTAACTTTGCCGTGAAAAAATTATTTCAAGTACCTTTAGACGGACGATATCACAACCCATGTGGCGTCAGATGGTCCGTGAAGCCACCTGCGTGGTACCACTTAATTCCATGAAATCTTCCTCCTGCAAATTCTAATTCCTGGGCCACGACACTTTTCACTGTCCATGTGATGCTACACAGACAGTTTATCGAACCATGTGACCCAGACGGACCAAATTCAAGTTCATTTCATTAATGTCATTTATGAAATTTTGGTTTGTTATTAGCATGAATTATGACTTTTTACCTATCCTAAACCCCTAATTCAGCTGAAAACCCCTCTCCCGTCCCTTCATTTACCTAAATCACTCTACCCCTCTCAAGATCACCTTCCTATTTTTCCCAATTCTCCTCTCCCAAGGATTCAAGCTAGGGTTCAAATTGGGGTCAATTCAAGTCTGATTTCTACTTCTCAAGTTAGGTATGTGGGATTAATTCTTGGTCCCTTTCAACCAAGAATACCCAAACTTCATTTCAATCTATTTCATGAATTTTTGTCATTTTAAATGTGGGATTTTACTATTTGCTTTTATTAACTTCGATCAATGCATGGGTTGTACATTACTCATGATTTTAGGTTATTTTAAGCCTATTATGATGAATCACATTGAGTTATGAAATTATGAGCATGCATGCCGCCTTAAAGATTGTTTCATGCATTGGTGATCTACACTATGATTTTCATATGGCTTTTAATGTGGATTTTGTAGATTTCATACTATAAAGCTGATTTTAGATTTACTCTAAATTACCCATGCTACTCTCACATCATGTATTGCATTGCATTTAAGAGTATTGTCTTCATGGAAATTATGAAGTGGGTTAAGACCAATTATGTTTTATGAAGTGATTTTGATATGATTTTGATAAGGTATTGGATATGACAAGAATGTGATCGCATATATGTCTTATTCTTTGACTCTTTCAGCAGATTGAGTGCTTGCACCATCTTGTATAGGTGGATGAGCTATTCCTTGCGTGAGCACCATGATTATGATTTATGCTTTGGCTTTTGAGCCTAAATGTGCATTGAACAGATTTGAAATGAATATTATACCTCTTGAAAGCACATATATGTATAAGTATTCTCGTGGGATATTTTGACTTAGCACCGATGAATTGGGGGCGTCAGGGCTATCCCCAAGGGTCCTCTCCCTTTCCTCGAACTATATGCCAACATAGAGATGGATGCCATTACCGAAATGACCGGGTCTTAAGGTTGGTATTTGTTTATTGATATGATATGACTATAGAAAATTCTTATCGAAATGGTGATTCCCGTAAGGAAGGTGACCATCCTCCGAAATAGTGTATTCTGTAAGGTGTGATGTAGATTACCTTTGGCAAATAAACTTCTCCCTACTGGTGGGAGGTCCCAATCAGTTTAATTCATTTAATATCTCACATGGATTTGATTGGTCGGTTATAGTCCATCCCCTGTATATATGAGCATTATTGCATTTCATGCATCATAACTTTCATGGCATCTTGTATATAAATTTCCATTGAATATACAATTCTTCTATATTATGTGCCTTTGTCATCTAACATTGAATTGTAGGTTTGGTAAGTCATATGCATTGCATGCCCATATACTTAGTACATTCAAACGTACTAACGCATACTTTATGCCTACATGATTTTACTATGTTTGGACCGAGCACTTTGAGTATTAGCCATTCGACGAATAGTTCACTCTTGGCATCTTTGTGGTGAGTCCCGTCTTCCAAGGATAAGCCAGCTACTTTCTTCCTATTGCTATTTTAAGATGTTCGCTTTATTGAAGGTGAGCCCGGAACTTGTCCTGGCCCCCGTTCCTTTGATTAGAGGCATTGTTGGGCACTATTATGACTAATGTATTGATCTCGTATTCTTTATATGACTCATAAATTTGGACTTGGTTATAATCATGTGTGTGTTTGTATGCTAATCTTGAATCGATGATGTGGTTGTGAATACGTGAGGCTTGATTGGGGGCTCTTGGGTCCCCAACCGCCTTGTCCCATCTAGGCCCAAAACACGGGTCGTGACATCACACTCCCTAACCTTCAACTGATGATGCCTAGAATGAAGATCAATCTTTGAGAAATGTGTAGCCCCTTGAAGCTGGTCGAACAAGTCATCAATCCTGGGCAACGGGTACTTATTCTTAACGGTCACCTTATTCAGCCGCCTATAATCAATACACATTCGAAGAGATCCATCCTTCTTTCTTAAAAACAACACTGGAGCACCCCATGATGATATACTAGGACTAATGAAACCTTTCTCCTACAAATGCTTCGACTGCTCTTTTAACTCTTTCGACTCCGTCGACGCCATATGTTAAGGAGGAGTAGAGATAGGCCGAGTATCCGAAAGAAGATCTATGCCAAAGTCTACCTCCCTTTTAGGAGGAACACTGGGAAAGTCTTCAGGAAACACGTCCAAAAGCTCATTCACCATAGGAACCGACTCAAGTGTAGGTGCTTTGGACTCCATATCTTTGACCCTCACAATATGATAAATACATCCTCAAGAAATCATTTTCCAGGCCTTGAGGTAGGAAATAAATCGACCCTTAATAGAGGGGTCACTACCCTTCCATTCAAGAATGGGCTCATCGAGAGTTTGGAACTTGACCTCCTAGGTTCTACAATCTATAGAGGCATATGATGCATGAAACTAATCCATCCCAAGAATCACATCAAAATTTAACATTTCAAGTTCCACTAGGTCACGGGAAAACTTTATGCAACATTGAAACCAGAGAACCACGATCGACTCTATGTGCAATAGCAGATTCACCCACGGGAGTATAAAATGAGAAAGGATCCTTCAAAATCTTAGGACTCAAAAAACATTTAACAACCAATAGAGGAGTCACAATAGATAAATTAGCACCCGGGTCAAGAAAAATATAAGCGTTAAAATCAAAGACTTTTAACATACCAGTCACGACATCTGAAGCTTCCTCAATATCCTTACGGGCATCGAATGCATAGAACCTGTTATTCCTTGGGGAAACACCTTGGGGAGATCTTTGTTGGCCTTGACCGCCTTGAGCTACCTGACCTTGTCCTCTATGGGCATATATAACCTAAATATTGAATTTTCTGCAATTACTTTGAGTCCTCATGATTATATACTGAATAATTGATGCTAAACTGTTGCTGATATGAGATTGAGATATCAACTTTATGCATTGACATCATGAACTCCAAATTGCATAATTTCATGAAATTCTGTGCGTGGACTGAGTTGAAGCTTTAGTTTGATTTTCTAAGTTGAGTAAATTGAGCATAATTGAGTATGACGACCACATTGCATTTCAAGCGTCTGCACATTTATGCCTTTTTCTTGTATTACATGATGAGTCCAATTAAGTGAGTCCAAATGACTATTTGAGTCAGAGTTAAGCTTGATCGATTTCCTTGATTGACTGAGTTGATGAGAAACTGAGATGAGCTGAGTTGAGATAGCCTGATAAGGTTCAGATTTGAGTTGATTGATCGAGTATTACTGAGATTTGATTTGATTGACAAGTTGAGCATGATTTAGTCTTGGGAGGAGTATCGAGCACCGAGCTGGGAATGAGTAAATAACTATTCTAACCCACAAAACTACGTTGCCAATGTAGGATAATCGTACAACATGTGTTTGGCGACTCTTGTCCCAAAAGATGGACATTTATTATGAATCTATGAGAGAGTTGATCATCCTTTATCCTGGAAAGTTTAGGATAGGTGTGGAAATGACGTCGCCTTTGTTGTGCATCACAATACCAAAGTTGGTGGGATTGGATGTCGGTTAAGAGAAAATTCTAAGCAAACACAGATAGAGCATAATGCTTTTAAATTAGTTAAATACTACAGATTATATTTTTAAAAGCATAATTTATTTTAAACTTGCATATCTGTTGAGTTGAGCATGAGTTGTTTGAGTTGAGCTTTACTTTCTTGAGCTATTTTACATACCAGTATATTCTATATACTATCATCCATTTGGACCTGCGTCATTTCATAATTCAGATACAGGTGATAGATGACTTTAGCCCGAACATTGTTGAGGTCTAGATCAGCGCATTCCCAGAGTTTGTAAGCCCTCCTTGCTTTTTGGAGGAGTCCTTTTATTTTCTATTTTTGATTGAGTGGTTTATTTCTTTGATTTGGGTATCCATGACCTGTCATGGTACCCTCTAGATTGTTGATTAGAGGCTTCATATACATTGAGTAGAGGATTTGTTGAGTATTATTATTTCCAAGCTTATTCATTGGAAACTATGTTTTAGTAGAGTAATATTCATTCATAAGATATCTTTTTATTTGAATATTTTCTTTCGTTGTTGAGTTGATGTGACGATGATGTCGGGTGGTTATGTTAGGGAATCAACAATGTTCTTTAAGTGTTGGCCACGCCAAGGGTACCCGCCCGGGGCATGACAATTATATTAGTGTTTAGGATAAGGAAGCCCTATCCATTTTGAATGATTCTTTACCAATTTTGTAGAAGTATGAATTTATTGAGGAATGTGCTGAAACAGAGCCAAACAAACCTTTATGGAGATTCATGTTGGCCTTAGAAGTAAAACGAGTCAAGATTACATGCATATATCCTATTGGATTTTCTTTTTGCAATGAACAAGTTGTTTCATTTTTTGTATTGTTTTGACATATTATGAATTATATTATATCTTTGCTTTCCATAGCCATGGCTTATTTGATATATCATGGTATTCTATTGTATGAGATTGATCTAAGACTTAGTGATCTTCTTGAAAAGTCTGTATTAATATACATTGAGAAATTAGTTTTTGATTTTGGTTAAATATTTGAAACGTAAATGATGATTGAACATTTCAAATACCCTTTTAATTTTACACTGAATGTGAAACTATTATCAGAACTAATTTTCTTGAATGTATATTTACACGTGCCAAATTGATGAGTGAACATGGATAATTATCTCTTAGTTACAGACATGGCAACAAAAAGTATCATTGTTGAGTTAAATAAAGGTGAGAAACTAAATGGTGACAATTACAACATTTGGGGTAGTAAGATATGATATGTCTTAGACAAGCAAAACGTGCTCGAAGGCATAAACCATGTTCTAAGTCAACCAGAAGAGGGTAACATGGTTCAACATACGAGAAATCTTGAAACTTACTAAGCATGGAAAAGGGCATATTCCATTGCACATGGAATCATTGTAAGCTCTATGGTTGATTAAATGATTCCTGAATGTGAGAAATTTCCTAATGCTCATGCGATATGGAGGCACTTGCAAGTAACATGTGCGGACACTTTTGTGACCCGCCTAAGATAGCTATTATCAAGTTTGACACTTTCAAAAAGTATCAGGATCAAAGCATTGAGAAACACCTTAGGGTGATGTCAAACATGATAGCACAACTTAATTAAGATTGCTCGTCACAGTCAGTCTGATGAGAAACAGGTTCAAGCAGTGATCCGGTCCCTTCCTAATAGTTGAAAATATTTGAAGGTTAACCTGGCCCACACTAAAAGTATAAAATCTTTTCTGATATTGTGTGACATGTTGAACTTGAAGATGAGCGGCTTGGTGCTACTAAATTTACTAATGCTTTTGTGGCTAAATCAAGTGGTACGAAATCTTCAGGCTTTAAGCACAAGAAAAATTGGAAGAAGGAAGGAAAGGGTAAGGAGACCAAGGAAAGAAAAATCACAAACCATATTCCAAGAAAGAAAAATGGTTTTTTTAAGAAACGAGACAAGAAAAATCAAGTGCTACAATTTTCATGTTCTGGGGCATTTCGCTCGCGTGTGTACCGAGCTGAAAAATGTACCATAAACACATCTTTAAGTTTTGTATATGTTACAAACACTTTTTTACTAATTGAATCTTATCCTATGTGGCTTGTAGACTCGGGATCCACCGATCATATGAGTCGAGATTGAGAAGCGCTAGTAGAGTTTCATTGACTTACATTTGCATCTAGATGGATTTATGCGAGAAATAATGCAAGGCTGGAAGTCAAGGGAATAGGAACATGCAAAATTGACTTGCATGGTGGTCGATCCTTGATGTTGCACGATGTTTTATATACTCTAGATATCTGACAAAACTTAGTATCTACCTCAGTGCTTTTAGTTGTTGGTTTCGATTTAATTCTTAGTCCCAATGATATAAGAATAACACTAGATAATGTCTTGCATGGTTTAGGACTATGTTATAATCGTTTCATCATTTTAGATTGTAATATTTCAACTTGTGACTATTATGTTGACTGATGTGTAATGGCATGTTCTTCAAGTATTAATTATGTAGATGTTATTACATGGCATACGAGATTAAGTCACATAGGGCAAGAACGAATGGATAGGTTGGAAAAAGGAAGACATTTAGTCCTTAATCCAAAATTAAATTACCTACTTGTGAAAATTGTCTTGCTGGAAAGATTATGTGAAAATCATTTGGGAAAGCTAAGAGAGCTGAGTTCCTACTTCAATTAATCTATTTTGATATTTTTGGTTTAATGAATGTGAAGGAAAGGTATGTTGCCACATATTTCATTACATATATTGATGATTCCATGCGCTTTGGTTATGTCTACTTGATTACTCATAAATCTCAAGCACTTGAGTTCTTTAAAAGATATATAAATGAAGTTGAAAATTAATTAGATAAAATAATAAAGGTTCTAAAAACTGACCAAGGACATGAATATTTATCAAATCAATTTGAAGAATTACGTAATGAAATGGGCACAATCAGACAATTAACTACTACTTACGCACCCTAACAAAATGGTGTGGTTGAAACAAGGAATACGACATTATTGGATATAGTTAGGTCAATGATGGCACAAGAAAATTTGCCTATCTCGTTTTAGGGAGATGCATTTTTGACTATGGCTTACATATGGAATAAAAAGTGCCTTCTAAATCAGTAACTTTCACTCCTTTTGAACTTTGGACTGGTCATAAAATAAACATAAACGATCTATGACATTAGGTTTGTGCTAAGTATATTGAAGATCATTTGGGTGAGTTTGATAATTTAAGTCCAAAAGAAAAGAAATGTATCTTCATAAGATACTCAGAATGCTACAAAGGGTATGTATTCATTGATGAATTGGAAGATGGAAGTGTCACTAAAATTGAATCACGAGACGTCAGATTTTTGAAAAACAAATTTCCAAAAAGGAGTGATATAATTGAAGGTGAGCCTCTGTACGAAATATTGAATTTAAAAGATCAGATAATGCCATCGAATACATTTGATTAGGAAATTGATTGAGAGATAATTCCTGGTCCAAGTGAGAGTTTTGAATCCCAAATTCCTATAGAGTATTCTGAACTTCAACTGCATAAGAGTAAAAGGAAAGGAGAACCTAAACGATCTTATCAGGTTGAGAATTATGTTGTCTTCGTATATCCCATGGAGTTTGATGAAGCTAACTTTGTGACTGAGGCTTTATCAAATTTTGAAAAGGACAAATGATTAAAAGTGATAAAAGAAGAATTAGAGTCCATGAAAACCAATAAAGTCTGGGATCTAGTTGACCTTCCACAAGGACATAAATTTATTGGGAATAAGTGGATTTTCAAGTTTAAATGTAAATTGGATGGGTCAATAGAAAGACACAAAGCTTGACGGGAGGCTAAAGGTTTTATTCAAGAAGCTGGAATAAATTATGAGAAATTTTTTTTACCAGTTGTAAAGTTTTCCTTTGTACGACAAATTTTGGCTATAGTTGCACGTTTAGATTTGGAATTACATCTAATGGATGTGAAGACTGCTTTTCTCAATGGAGAATTGAACTAGGAAATCTACAAGGAACAACTTGTAGGTTTCATTATTAAAGGCCAAGAAAAGAATGTTTGTAAATTATAAAGATCAACATATGGCCTAGAGAAATTTTCAAGGCAGTGGTACTTGAGATTTCATAAAGAGGCGATGTCATTAGATTTCACCATAATCAATGAAGACCATTGCATTTATGTGGAAAGATCTAATGAAAAGTTTGTAATTCTTTCTCTTTACTTGTGCATAATGGGTCTACATCATCCCTTATGGTAGAGGTAAAAGAGAAGCAAGACCAAGATCCCATCCTACTCCAATTGAAGGAGGATATACATAAGTAGAAAGTAATGGCTTTCGCCAAAGGGGAGATGGAGTATTGAGGTACCAAGGCAGATTGTATGTCCTAGATGTTGATTGTTTTCGACCGAGGATCATGGCTGAGGCCTATAATTCCTGATATTCCAACACCCATGCTCAACTAAGATGTACCACGACTTAAGATAGATTTATTGGTGGAGTAGGATGAAGAAAGACATTGTTGAGTTTGTTTCCAAGTGCCCAAATTGCCAACAAGTTAAATTTAAGCACCAAAGGCCATTTGGAGTAGTTCAAAACTTTGAGATTCTAGAGTGGAAGTGAGAGATGATCAATATGGAATTCGTCACAGGTTTACCGGTCCCGCAGACAGCATGATTCGATTTGGGTGATAGTTGATTCGATGACAAAGCCTGCACACTTCTTGGCAGTAAAGACAACTAACACTATAGAGGGTTATTCCTTGTTATACATAAGGGCAGTTTTTAGATTGCATGGAGTCCCCTTGTCTATTATCTCGGAGAGAGGAGCTTGATTCACTGCTTAGTTTTTAAAGTCCTTCCAAAGAGGCTTAAGCTCAAAGGTGAATCTTAGTACTGCTTTCCACCCTCAAACTGATGGCCAAGCAACGCGAACAATTTAAACCATGGAGGATATGTTGAGAGCTTGCATCATCAACTTCAAGGGTAATTAGGATGACCATTTGCCTCTAATTGAGTTCTACAATAATAACTTCCATTTGAGCGTCCAAATGGCTCCTTATGAGACCCTTTATGGTTGGAGATCACCGATTGGATGGTTTGAGGTAGGTGAAGCAAGGTTGATTGGGTAAGATTTAATACACTAGGCTATGGAGAAGTTGAAGATTATCCAAGAGAGACTGAGAACCGCTTAGAGTCGACGGAAGTCCTACACTGATATTAGGAGAAGGGGTCTAGAGTTCGAAGTAAATGATTAGGTATACTTGCAAGTTTCACTCATGAAGGGTGTAATGAGATTCGGGAAAAAAGGAAAGTTGAGTCCTCAATATATTTTTCCCTACCAAATTGTGAAGAGAGTGGGAAACATAGCTCATGAGTTGGAGCTACTACTAGAACTGGCAACCATCTATTCGATCTTTCACATTTCTATGCTTAAGAAGTGTTTGGAAGATCCATCCTTGGTTGTGCCTATGGAAAGCATTGGAGTGAAAGATAGTCTGAGTTATGAAGAGATCCCAGTCAAAATCATTCATTTTCAAGTTCGCAAATTGAGAATGAAAGAGGTTGCTTCTGTAAAAGTGTTGTGGAGGGGTCAATCCATTGAAGAGGCTACATAGGAAGCTGAAGAGGATATGAAGGCTAGATACATGCATCTATTCATTTCTAATGATGACAATGTCGAAGGTAATATCCTACTCTTAACTTGAGTTGATTTGTTCATTTCTTGAGTCTGAATAGCGGTTGTCTAGATTGTTGATAGTTTGATTAGTTGATTCGGTAGTGAGAGGATCTTTGATGGCTATTCGTACATCAAGTCTATTCATACTCTTCATTTAAGGACGAATGATCCCAAGGGAAAGATAATGTAACACCCTAGAAATTTTGAAAGTGAAACAGGTCATCAGACTTGTTTTTATGAGAGGGTTTACGAGCCATAAACTGGAGTACGACCCATAGACTAGGTTATAAAAGGTGTGCTAGAGTTGAAAATTTGGATTAAGTATAGAAGAGGTTTTACAAGAGGAAACATGGCCCGTAACATGTTCCACGAGTCATTTGTCAAGTCGTGGAAAGGGATTATAAAACCTATAATTTTGGCCTAGGTTCTATAGGAGAGAACATTAGTCGTAATATGTTCTATGAGTCATCTGATGGATTGTAGAATGACAATCAGAAACTAATAATTTTGATCCACTTTCCAAGAGAGAGGATTAAGACTCGTAACCTATTCCACGGGCCATAAAAGTGGTTTCCTGGTCCACTTCGGCTGCTTTTCTTGAGGGGTAATTTTTTCTTTTCTCATCACTTTTATTTAAAACCCATGATGATTTGGACTTATTTTAGACCCTTTATCAGTACCCTAAGGGTATTACTCCTCAAAACTACTTCTAAATTCTGGAGAGAATCAAAGAAAGGGAAAAAGCTAGGGTTCCAGGCACGTGACCGGAGATGTTTTTAGAAATTGATTGTCCTTCTATCTCTAGGTATATAAGGCTAACCAAAATATGGATTATGTTCTTCCATGTTCCCCATACCCCGAATCGATAAAGTTGTGAGTGAGTTGAGTCTCCAATGCATGTTTCTTAAGGGTTTTTCTTAAATTCTAATGTACTTTCACCTCGTTTTGCATGACTTAATATTTTACGAATTAAATATCGGAAATAGATGATTTTGCCATATTACATGAACCCTAGCATGAATTCTTAATATTCTTATAAATTGCATTTAATTGAGCATGCATGAGTATGATTTGAGTCTAGAGAGCCTATGAAATCCCTAAGAGCTTTAACTCCACTTTTGTTTCTTGAATACTATGAGTTAGTATGAATGCATGATCGAGTCTCTAGGAGCCAAGAGTTGAACCCTAAAAGAATGTCACCAAAGATTTGATAGTTGATGTGATGATTTGAGTAGACAAATGCCCAGATGAGACTAGTTGATTGAGAATTATTGTCTTATGAGCATTAAATCTTGGGAGGAGTATCGAGCTTTGAGTAAGAGTAAGCCCAACTCAAACTCATTAACTACATCACCAAGCGTAGGTGAGGATTGAACTGCTAAATTGGATATTCCCTCTTGATTAACAGTCCCTGAAAGAATATCAGACTTGATTAACCGGATCCATTATGGATTTGATTCGCTCTTTACCCTGGAAAATATTGAATGGTTGTGGCAACATCAGCGAGATTGTTGTAGAATCACAGGCTCATAAGTGATTGTTGTGGGATAAGAGAAACTCCCAGATAGGTCCCAAACTGATAGTATTTTGACTTTATTGGATCGGATTGATTTGGATTGGTATTAATAGGTTATTGTCTATTATTTATTCTTTCTTTAGATAGACATTTGACATTTTGATTGAGCATCTTTGAGATTTTTTATTCTATCTGTCTCTGTTTCACTCAGCTATTTTACATGTTGGTACATTCCACGAACTGACGTCCATTTGGGCCTGTATCTTTTCATGATGCAAAGACAGGTGTTAGAGATCATCAACAGGCGCATCGTGGAGGATCTAATCACACCCAGTTGATTGGTGAGTCCTCCCCTACTTTCGGAGGATGCTCAATATAGATTTCATCTAGCTTGAGTTAGTACTTTATTTCCTTTGATTTTGATATCCATGGCATGTCATGGTACTATCTAGACAGTTTCGTTAGAGGTTTCATAGACTAGATTTGGATTGATGATTTGGATATTGTTTGACTAGTTTCTTTCACACTATTCCTGTTGATTTGTCGTGATTGTTTTCGTTTGAGATTGTCCACCTTTATTCATCTTTAGTCTTCTGTTGATATGATAATTGTTGATTAAATAAATGTCTTGAGGCCAAGTGATTCACTTGGGGGCTAGCAATAGTCTCTGAATGCTGGCCATGTCTAGGATACCCTCCCGGGGCATGACACAAGAATTGGAAAAGAAACAATACTCAACATTCTCTACTCAACGTCTATGATGCCTCTATCGCTAACATCCAGATAGTACTATGATAGGTCATGGCTACCCAACTCAAAGAAAATAAAATACTTATATCTAAAGGAATATAAGTGGTATCTTTCAAATGTAGGGCAGGACTCACCATTTAGCTGTAGGAAGATAAGTTCTCAATGAAGTGCTTGTTGATGACCCCTAATACATGTCTCTGCAGTCCAAATGGATGTCAGTACATAGAATATACTGGTATGTAAAATGGGTAAAACGAAATAGGCGTAATAGAAATACTCAAATCAAGGAACTCAACTCAGCAATCAACTCAACTCAAAAGGCTCAACTCAATAAAACATACAAGTTTAAGAATAAAGTCATACATTGAAAATAAACTCAATAGTATGCAATTCACATCAAATCGTTAAAAATTTTATAATAAATAATTCTCCTCAAAAGATACTCTATATGCAACTTAATCATATCAGTTATGTAAAATTTGGGAATTTCTCTAACCAATAGACATCCCATTACCCTCTTTGATGGTGCACAATGAAGACGACGTCGTTGCTTGCCCGTCCATTACTTGCCAAGGTAAAGACGTCAACATCAACATCATGGATTCATCATCCCCATCCATCCTTTTGGGACAGGAGTTGCTAAAATGTGTCGCTCAACTATCCTATGTTGGCAACGTAGTTATGGGGTTGAGTCACTTGTACTATACCCAACTCGGTGCTCAATACTACTCCCAAAACATTCTCTTTAAAACTCATCTCACACATCATCATCATCATTATCATCATCATCTTACATCAATAAATATATTTTGAAAATTAATAATGTACATCCTAATCAAATATTTACTTAAAACATCTTTAAAACTCAATGCTTAATTTCATCAAAACTCATCAAAACATCAAGTGCTTTCTTTTAAAAATGTGTTTTCAAAAATCTTGCACATATCATCAAAACTCTTTCTCAAATCATTATTTATGCTCAAAACTCACAGTCACGCGAATTCAGTAAAATATATTCAGAAATCATCTTTACTCAACATGCAAAAAGAACCATCAAACCTAGTTCAAAAAAAATGCATAAAAGGAATAAAATATAATCATCAATTAGGATTCATGTGAATGAAGACATGAACATGCAACCAAATAGAATACTCAGCTCAACATCTCCATCAATACAATTTTTTGTGTACAGGGAACTCAATAGATTATAGGTAACCTAGGGATTTCAATTCAGGAAATTCAAGAAAAGTCTACCCGAATTCGTTTTTAAAGAAGCAACATGTAGGGTCCATGGATGAAGTCAATCCAATGCTATGATTAGTCTTATATACCTAGAAGAATTGAATTTTGGATTAGCTTAGAAGAACTCGCACAATTCTCATGAAATTCTAGATTTTCTCCTCTTTTTCGCTCAAAGTCTCCTTTTAGTTTTAGCGTAAAAGGCTTTAGAATGGGTCTAAAAACCATTTTTAGACAAAAACCGACCTATTTTGATTGTGTTTTAGCTTCGGAGGAGTTGGAAAAAGTCTGGAATGCCCCTCACAAAAAATTGAAAAATTTCACCTTCGGCATAGCATTCGCGATGCGGACTTGGTCATTTTAGGTGTTTTTCGCTAAAAAATGTCCGATCGAGTTTTCTAATCTTGTGAAAAATATTGGGACCAAGCTTAAGTGTAAGTCTGCGGCAGGTCCGCGTTGCACACCTGTCGTGCACTTATTCTGGAAAATCATTTTCACATCAAAAAATTATCTTTTGACCTGGTTGCTCTAAAAATCAACCAAGACCATCTTCCCACATAATTTTTCATACTGATCGAATTTCTTGCCTCGGATTTGCCTTCAGATTTTGAGAAGACCCCTTATGCACTTGTTTCTTATCTAGGGGTATTTTGATAATTTTACAAGGCGTTACATCATCTACCCCTTGGAATCATTCGTCCTTGAATGATAAGTACACTAAGGGATTTCTCAAGGCACATACACAATCACGAACTCAAATACTTCAACTCAAGGGTGAACATCGACTCAAGAATAATAAAACTCATTAGAGGACATCATCATCTGCAGCTTATAACTCTCATCAAGACCTAAGTCTCGTCGCACACTTTACTATGGTCAGGCCTTCAAAGATACCATGTTCTACTTCGTAAGTTAATCATACTTCTATAATTTATCCCGTAAAATTCTTATTATATACCTTAGACATTCTTGCCATTTGGCACGAATAGGACATCGGAACTCAAACAACTCGAATCATTTAAATGCCTCGGCAATTAGTTATTCAAACTCAAGAAGGAAGTCATCAACTCTAATCGAGGATGGAACCGTCAAGGTAGATTAGACTCCATGGATAACTCTCAAGCTTATTATCTCATCTCAACTATGCTCCTCTCCACGGAACTATACTTCGTCGATTAAGGCTTATAGCTCCTATTAAAATCTCATCCTAACCACATCCTCTTATTCCGTTTAAGCCTAATTCTAAGCCTCAAAGTGCTATTCCTAAGATGATCGTAATCCTAGAAAGTTAATCCTCTAAATTCAAGCTCTATACCTCCTCAAGGATTTTCATTTAGAGAATACTACTCCCCCTCACTACTCTAATGCCTCTACCTAGAACACTTACTCAAAAGTCATCAATAGTCTTCTCCAATTACTCCTATCATGACACCCACACATCCAAGCCTATCACTCTAACCACTTCAACTATATTTAAGAATTACCAAACCTACTTAAAAATGTCACATCTGTCATTGAATGAGCTCTCACACAAAGGCACACCAACACACTTCTTGCCTAGAGACACTCTAACCTACTCCTAATTATCTGATGCATATCATAAGGTCTCATGTCTCTCTTCCTTCACATCCATAACCTTAATAATGGGAGGGCATCATAATTATCACATCAAAGAACATCCATCATTACATCATTACCAATAACTCATC
Source organism: Solanum rostratum (assembly GCA_029948455.1). Classification (NCBI taxonomy): domain Eukaryota; kingdom Viridiplantae; phylum Streptophyta; class Magnoliopsida; order Solanales; family Solanaceae; genus Solanum; species Solanum rostratum. The sequence continues at coordinate 55,036,912 of CM057053.1, forward strand.
TACTGTCATCAACATCGCTATCAAGATTGGAAAAAAATCATCGAAAAGGTTTAGAGCGAAAGGTACCAAGCACAATACATTCTAGAAATTCCATCTGCGAGCATTTGTAATGTGATGTAATCTCATTAGCCTTTTTGGATCTATCATCCGTTTATGGAATCGAACATGTTGTGCAACTCAAGTCGTATCTCATATGATATAAGGCTGGGAACTTTGAGATTTTTTTGTGAGATAAAAGTACAACTATCATTCCTCATCCTCAAAACTCAACATGAACGTGCATCGACATCGAGTTCATGGGTCTAGGACATAGGCATGGTGCTCAAACACAAGATAGGAGTAAAGCATCGCCTTAGCTAAGATATAAGGAGTACAAGAGAGCGAAAAGCATCAATGTCTCATCCTGATCAACTCATCACTATCAAAACTCAAGACTTGCTTTAGTTTATTAACTCCTCATCTTCCCTTAAGATCAAAGGTCCACTCCCTAAGTCTGCGAACCAATCCTCTTTACTATGCTACAAGTATAACTCTCCACACAATTGGGGCATTACTATCCATAAGAACATCTTACACTCTCCTGTTATACTATACTCAAATATATAAAACTGCTATTAGAACTTTCCTCTGAGGTACTACTCTTAGTTTCCTTCTAGACCTATTGGCATCTTTCTATACATATGTGATAGCTTTCCACAACTCTTATCGTCTAACCGCTTTATTTAGCATGCTAATATTCAACTTCTAAGTTCCCATATAATGGACTATAGAAGTCTTGGATTACAAGGTAAAACTCATTGTCATTTATACATAAATCACTATCAACCTAATTACTAAGGTTGATAAAGAATGCATACACCCACTTATTCCACATCAATAACTCAAATATACTATATAGGTTCTCATTGCAAGTCATGGCTTAAAGCTTCGCACAGCTTTACACTATCATGAATACATATCTTAAGCCTCTTCTTATCTAGCGTCTCCTCCTTAATGTACCATCTCCATCTAAGGGGTACCTCTACTACACTCGTAACATCATGCTCCTTGCCAGTCAATGTCTTAACATCGAACACACACTACAGCAAGACTCTTAAAGCAAATCTCCAATGAACACTATCACTATCATCATGCTATCTCCCTCTTCATATCGCTCCCAAAAATTCAAGTTTAGGGATTAGTGCTAACATGCTCATCACACACTTCCCCTATATCATACAAACCTATAACTACTAGGTAATAATTTAGGAACACAGGCCCACTAAAGTCTCATAACAAATACTCGATCAACACACCCCCTGTTCACAACTCAAGTAACATTTACCCATTCACTACACCTTCTTATTTGGCTAAGGTCATAACTCTATGAATCTCATGGGGCTCTCACCTTGGATTCATAAGCCTAGTTTAGATCTATCATATTGGAAGAACTCTGTTTCCCTATTCAACCTCTATGCTTCACCCTCTATCATAAAGCTCTTCCTAGTTTGAGCACGCTCTAACTCATCCTAACGATAACTCTTTCTCTATACCTCATCATGAACATCAAATGGTACTTACCTAAAGGACACATCACTCTAGTTACAAGCCTCAATCAATCACCACTCTCACTATCTGGTCTCCTCCTCTCCCTCATCGTCCTTATAGCTCAGGGATAACAACTCTACTATGGTTTATAAGAATCTCAACTCACACTCTTAGGTTCAAACATTAAACTTTTAGAGACATAAATTTCTCGCTCATGGATAACATCAAAAGAAAGTAAAGACTCGAATCATACCTGTTAAAACTTCTAAAGTATTTTTATGGTCTGGGAAACTACCCATACCATACAACTGGTCTGTCGCCCTGCTCGTGCTAGAAATATCATCTCCCTGATTTCCTCTAATTGGTGGTGTAGATATAGTGGGTTGAGCTTTATTGGCCCATATTGGACAATCCCTTTAAAAGTGACCCATTTGGCCACATTTATAGCAACCATTAGTGCCCATTCGACGCTTTCCCAAATTGAGTTTTCCACACTCTCTACATGGTGGCTTTCCTTTATAGCCTTGAGCCATACTTCCTCGGGATGGAGGATTTCGGACCGTAAAAGGCTGGTTTCTCCTCGGCCTCAGATTGTATCTACTATTAAATATGAGTGCACTCACTGGTGGTGGTACACAACGCTAGGGTCTCTGCAGAAAGTGGACCTATTTCCATTCCTTTGCTTATAGTTACTACGCTCATGTCCTATTGACTTAACCTTTTTGCTCCAATGTTCTTCTATCTTATTCTCCTTGTCTTTTTCTACCCATCAAGCATGTGCAACAAGCTGAGTAATAGGTTCAAGCCCCTCAATTTGATGACATTCCTCGGGTTCACGAAGCATTTGGAAGTCATGGTCTGCAAACATGTAAATTACGATTCAAAAGAGAGATTTTCTAGAGTGTAACATTGTAGCACAAATCAGAATAAGAAAGAAGGGTAACAATTCCTAATGTCCTGTAGCCTCTCTATTATGGATGTTGCACGCTTCACACCAATAATAAAGACTCTACTAAACACGACTTCATAGACTCTCTAAGACTCTTGAACTTTCTGCTCTAATATCAAGTTTGTCACGCCCCTGGAGGGTACCCTTGGTGGTTGGCACTCAGAGACTATTTCTAGTTCTCGAGTGAACCACTTGGCCTCATCGTCGCCACATACTCAACAGCGGAATGAAATACTCAAAGAGAAGACTGTAAAGTAAGTAAACCAAGTCTTTAATAAAAAGGTAATTTCCAATAAACAAGAGCTGAAAAAGAAATAATAATTAACATCCTCTACTCAATGTCTATGAAGCCTCTACCTCTAACATCCAGATGGCACCGTGATAGGTCATGGCTACCCAACTCAAAGAAAATAAAATACACAAAGCTAAAGGGATTTAAGTGGTATCCTCCGAATACAGGAGAGGACTCACCAATCAATGCAAGAAGATAAGGTCCTGAATGAAGCGCCTGTTGATGACCCCCAATACCTGTGTCTGCATCATAAAATGATGCAATCCAAATAGATGTCACTACATGGAACATACGGGTATGTAAAATGGCTGAATAGGAATAGGTATAATAAAAAATACTCAAATCGAAACTCAACTCAGCAATCAACGCAACTCAAGAGGCTCAACTCAATAAACATGCAAGTTTAAGAATAAAGTCATGCTTTGAAAATAAACTCAATAGTATGCAACTCACGCCAAATCATTCAAAATTTTATAATAAATAATGCTCCTCAAAAGATACTCTATATTCAACTTAAACAAATCAGTGATGCAAAATTTGAGAGTTTCTCTAACCGACAGACATCCTACCACCCTCTTTGATGGTGCACAATGAAGACAATATCATTGCTCGCCCATCCATTATTTTACAAGGTAAGGACATCAATATCAACATCATGGATCCATCATCCCCATCCATCTTTTTGGGACAAGAGTTTCCAGAAAGTGCTGCACAAATATCCTACGGTGCAATGTAGTTATGGGGTTGGGTCACTCGTACTCTACCCAACTCGGTGCTCAATACTACTCCCAAAACATCTTCTTTAAAACTCACCTCAAACCTCATTATCATCATCTTCCATCAATAAATATGTTTTGAAATTTATAATATACATCCTCATCAAATATTTACTTAAAATATCTTTTAAACTCAATGCTCAATTTCATCAAAACTCATTAAAACATCAAGTGCTTTATTTTAAAAAATGTGTTTTGAAAATCATACATATATCATCAAAACTTTTTCTCAAGTCATTATTTATGCTCAAAACTCATATTCATGCGGATGCAGTGAAATATGTCAAAACATTTCTTCACTCAGCTTGCAAAAATAATCATCAAACCCAATTAAGAAAATGCATAAATGGAATAAAATCTAATCATCAATGAGGGTTCAAGTGAATGAAGACATGAACATGTATCCAAATCGAATACTCAACTCAACATCACCATCAATACATTTTTTTATCTAGAGGAAACTTAATAGACTATAGGTAACTTAAGGATTTCAATTCAGGAACTCAAGAAAGCTCTATATAAACTCATTTTCAAAGAATCAACATGTGGGGCGCATGGATGAACTCCATCCAATGCTATGGGTAGCCTTAAGTACCTAGAAGATTTGAATTTTAGATTAGCTTGGAAGAACTCGCACGATTCTCTTGAAACCCTAGCTTTTCTCCTCTTCTTCGCTCAAAGTCTCCTCTAAGTTTTAGCGTAAAAGACTTTAGAATGGGTCTAGAAAGCCTTTTTAGTTCAAAAATGACCGATTTTGATCGTGTTTTAAGTTTAGGAGGGGTTACAAAAAGTCTGGAATGCCCCTCACAAAAAACCTGAAAATTTTCACCTTTGGCGTACCAAGTCTGCGACGCGGACTTGGTCATGTCTGCGATGCGTCGTACTTGGTCATTTTTAGGTGTTTTTGCTAAAAATGTTTGATCGAGTTTTCTAATCTCGAGGAAAATATTGGGACCAAGTTTAAGTGTAAGTCCACGGCAGGTCCGTGTCGCACACCTGTCGTGCACTTATTCTAGAAATTATTTTCGGATCGAAAAATTATCTTTTGATTTGGTTGCTCTAAAAATAAACCAAGACCATTTTCCTACATAATTTTTCATGTTGATCGCATTTCTGGCTTCGAATTTGCCATTGATGTTTAGGAAGACGCATTATGCACACGTCTCAGATCTAGGGGTATTTTGATAATTTTATAGGGCATTACATTATCACAAAGCTAAGAAAGATAGAAATAAAATAACACAGAGAGTTTTACGTGAAAAAACTCCTTGCTCAAGGGAGAAACAACCACAACTTGTTACACATGATTTAAGCACAGTTTCAGTACCTTCAAGGAGCAATAAAGATTAAAACCTCTTACAACCTACGGACTAAACCTTTTATCCCTTTTCCCTTCACATATAATGAAAACTCTCTTCAAACTAAGCAACAATTTTGTTGCCCACTAAACCAATCTACCTAGAGGTTTAGACTTCAAAGCTCCATCCCAGCTAACTCTATCTATGGATAAAGAAACAACAATAATATACCTAGTGGAATCCCACAAGTGGGGTCTGGGGAGGGTAGAATGTACGCAGACCTTACCACTACCTCATATAAGTAAAGAGGTTATTTCCTGAGAATCCTCGTCTCAAAAATCCATCCATAAGTAAAATAAGCTAGATATGAAGAAAAGGAAAGGAAAGGGAAAAGAAAGAGCGACAATTAATGAAAAGCACATTTCAATATGTAACACACATACGAAAGAAATAAACTAATAATAATAGAAATAAAGTTTATAAAACTTGGGAGCCTTTGTTGTTCTTCGATTGTATTTCTAGAAGATTATTTTTTTACACTTTTGATGTGGAAGATGATTATCAAATTATCACATTTGCAATATATATATATATATATATATATATTCATGTATGATATTTTGCCACCATTTATTTGGACCACCTTTACTTAAAGCCATTCTATTGGCCAATGGGCCTGCTACACTGCTACATTCAAGCACCTAAGAGAAGTTTCTTACTGGCAGTATACCATACCAAGTTCAATTATACAAATTAAGTACACCTGCCATCACTTGGAATAGGTTCAGGTAGAATTCCAGAGCTTGTCAAACCATCAAAAATTTATATTAACAATCTTCCCCTTTTTTGTGATAGCAAACATTGTGGCAAATCTTCAAAAAACAAGAACTGCTTCCCCCTTTTAACATACTACTCTATCAATATACATGCTCTCCCTTTTTCCCCCTTTCAACATGCTCTCCCTTGCCCCTCCCTTTCTCAATATAATTTCCCCTTTTTGACATCATAAAAAATAAAAAAGGAAAAACAATAAACCAAATTAAGTGTCAAACATGATAGCATTAACTCATAGTAATAAATAGCAACAACACACAAAGAGAAAGGTTTCAAAGATAGATTATCATAGCATTCATTTAGTCAACAGAATGAAAGCATACAAACCACTAAATACAACAAGCACAACAAAAGACTGCCACCAAAAAGGGAGAGGACAAAGGGAATATTTAGGACGGGGGAGGTTTGGGAGTGAAGACTTTGGAGAATAAGGGACACATGAGCAGATTCTTCTTTATGAATCATCAACAGCCTATCTTTGAGTTCATCTACCTGTAAAGAGAGTTGAGCATTCTAAGCTCATAAAGTAGATAGTTCCTCTGAACCAAGTCCCTCTTGAGAAACTTTAGCTAGTTGATATTTCAAGTGGGCAATTTTTGTATCCTTCTTTGTCGATGTCATTGAGATCTCATCCATCTCATCCATCTCATGATTCAACTGCTCCTAATTGTCAAAAAGTTCAGACACCTGAGGCTTGCTCTTCTTACCACTCCTTCAGTCAACACATTCACATTCAACAAGAGTATGAAGGGACATACCTTACTTGATTGTACCTTTGACCTCTGTTTCAATGCAAATGCCCTATTCAATAAGTAACCATATGCCAAGCCATGTTTTCCATCCCTAGAAGTCATTATCTTTATAATATTCTCTAATATGATGGCTAATAGATTTATATCTTCCATTCTACTCAGACATTCCATCAAAAACAGGTCGGAAGTAGTAGCAATTGTGCGTTTCTCAAACCCGGGCAGCAACATGACAAATTTAAAGTAAAGCTGAAAAGTTCCCTCGTGAATTTTTTGGACACACCAATCCTACTGAATTTGTCAATTCCCAATTTCAAAGATCAAGTCTAAAGAAGGTGATACCTTCATGTCGGACTTAATTCCTTTTGCAGCCACATTTAAAATAGTCCCCAAGATTTTCTCATCCAGAAAAATTCTTGTGTATTTACAACTGAGTCCATACTACCATCATCATTAAGTCTCAAGTTGTAACATAATTCTTCCACCTCCTTCTCATATAACATAGGAACTGGCCATTTAAACAAATGTACCAGATCACTCATTCCTGATCTTCCAACAAATTCTAGATAAAAAATACAACCACTCAACACTTTTTGAGTTTTTAAAATATTGGCTCTCTCTTTATTGGAAAGTTCTTTCGTGGGACCAGGTCCCTCAGTTAATTCTTCATCTTGTGCAACCTCAAAATCAGCAATGTCTTTCCCTTTATCCTTCTCTTTTAGAATCTTTGGATCATCTTATATGACCTTTTGTTGTCTTGAACTTCGTCTAGCCTTTGTCTTAGAAAGTGATGTTACTTTGAAATGACATGTTTCTTCCCTTTCTTGATTACTGTGACTAGTTCCTCATCATCACTTTGATCCTCTTCCAAAGATATATCGATTACATCAGCTTCAATCACTAGGTCTTTATCCACAACCTTCCTCTTTTTCTCATATTCTCAACTTTTTGAATTTGTTAGTCTGCATAGCATCATTTAGCAGTTTTCTCTATAAACGTTTGGTAGACCAAGTCTTTCCTTTTCAATTAGGAACAACTTCTATTTTCTCTTTAGAGATGGAGTCACCATTCTCCTTTGAATAGCCCAAACTAAGGGTCTATTATCTTTATCAAATTCATTCAGAAATAGGGGTTCGATCAAATTGGGGTTGAATTTCTTTAGTCTACTCTTAAAAACCTTTCCCTCCATTTTTTGAGACTAGTCCTTCACCAAAGAACAGGTCTAGATTCTCATCTATTATTAAGGCTAGACTCTGAATGACCAGTTCCTCATTGAAAATTGGTATGTCTGACTTAGAATTCTTTTCTAAAGGAAGATCTCCATCAAATTGTTTCTCAGAAAGACCTAAGAAAGAGGGACCAGGTTAGGATGTAAAAACAAATACATATACATTTTTAGGTAGTATTTTGGACACCATGGAGGGATTTGGAGTATAGTACTAAGGAGTGTTGAGGTCTAGAGTGGAAGAGTATTCTATGATAGGAGTCTGAATCTCCTTAGGAAGATTAAAAGAGACCGGAGGTGGAGGAGAGGGCAAACTTGGGCTTTCACTTTGTGCTTCATACCATCAACAATGGGGATTTAAAGAATAGGATCTAACATTGGTGTTTTCATGGTGGAAGTTTGTTCATCCGTAACTTCAGGGTTAAGAACAGGGAGATTTGCAGAATTAGACATGATTAATACAAAAAAGGTCTTTTAGGATAGGGCATGAAGAATAAGGGTTTGACATGGCTTGGGAAACAAAAAATATAAATAAGAAAAAGAAATGTAAAAGAAAAGAATATATAGAAGGGAAGAGGTGTTCGAGTCCCAAAATGGTGCGTCTAATCGAATTAAACCAATTTGACAATCGTCAAAAAAGGGGGATAAGACACGTGACAATCACATCGATTCCATGACCATTAGTAAGAATACTAACCTTGAGTGAGGACCAGGTCCTTCCTCGTAGAATGAATGTAGCTGCTTTGATCCTCCTACCTGTTTCTTCCATTTTGGCCAATCCCCGTGCATGTATACCTGTAATAGGTACAAAATTAAGTTTATCATAATTATGCATAACAAAATAAAAGATATTTGTTGTCTAAATCATAGTCTTCGAAGGGATTGAGAAAAAACATAAGATCATTGACAGGTCTTCAACAACCTAAGCTTCAAATGATTCTTCTCAAATATTTCTTTATTTAGCAACTTGGTATGAATATCAACAATTTGATCTTTAGTTTTGCAGACTTGCATGTTGATATTTCCTTTCTCAAAATTATCTCTTAAGCCATGTTAGAGCACTTGTATTGTCACACAAGAGTAGGATAGAATGAGTTATCACACCAAAGTCCTTCACTTGTTGTTTGGTCCATAATAATTGTGCATAACATGAGGCAGTAGCTATATACTAAACTTCAGTAATTGAAAGAGCAACTGAATTTTGCTTTTTAGTTCCCCATGATACAAGACACAACCCTAAAAAGTGATCCATTCAAGAAGTACTCTTTCTATTAACCTGATATCTAGCATGATCAGGATCAATATATCTCACTAGTTCAAAAGAATCACCTATAGAATAGTATAAGACCAAGTCCCATGTTTTCTTCAAGTATCTCAAGATTCTCTTAACAGCATTGAAATATGACTCCTTAGGATTTGCTTAAAGCCTTATGTAAATACCAATATTTAATATAATATCAGGATGACTTGCTCAAGTACATTAGTGAACCAATAATACTCCTATACATTCTTTCATTAAATGAGGGGCCAGGTTCATCCACATCCAGTTTGAAGTTTGTCCCCATTGGAGTATCTATGCGCTTAGCATCCTCCATTTGAAACTTCTTCAATACCTCGTTGATGTATTTTTCTTGAAAGATGGAAGTTCCATTCGAGGATTACTTAATTTAAAGCCTAGAAAAAATTTCAGTTCACCTATCATACTTGTTTCAAATTCACTCTTCATGAGATTTGAGAATTCTTCACATAGAGAATCTGAAGTGTCCCTAAAAGAATATCATCAATATATATCTGGATTATGAGCAAATTTCCTCCTTTTGTCTTCTAAGAGTATTGTCAATTTTCCCTATTTTTGGAGCCATAATTAAGAAAAAGTTTTGACAACTCTCGTACCATTCTCTTGGTGCTTGTTTGAGTCCATAAAGCACCTTGTCCAACATTAGCACGTGATTGGGATAGTCAACATCTTTAAATTCTTGAGGTTGTTTGACATACACTTCTTCTTTCAAGAACCCATTTAGGAAAGCACTTTTGGCATCCATTAGAAGTAATTTAAAACCCATGAAGGGTACAAAAGCTATGAGAATTCTTATCGCTTTCATCCTTGCCATGGGGGCAAAGGTCTCATCGTAATTAATCACTTCTTCCTTTTATACCCTTGAACCACCAATCGTGACTTGTTTCTGACAATAGTACCACATGCATCAAGCTTATTGTTTTGAAGATCCACCAGTCCCTATGATGGTTATGTTTGCAAGTTTAGGGACCATATGTCACACCGTACATCTCTCAAATTGATACAGCTCTTCTTGCTTCGAATTGTGCTAATCAACATCCTTCAAGTCTTCACTTACATTTTTAGGCTTAATGGATTAGATGAATGGTAAGTAAGCAGCCATGTTTCTTATATTGGATCTGGTTTGAATACTAGAATCCAAAGGGGAAATGACATTGTCTAGTGGGTGAGAGGACCGAGGGTTTCATGTAGATCTTCTTGGAATTCGATGTTCTTCTTCGGCCTCAACATCTCTATTGTCAACAACATCTTTAACTTCACATAGAATGCATGGTTCTTAATCATTAGCAGGACCAAGTCCCTCCGCAGGATAGTTTGCATCTTTAGAAAAATCAAACTTATTATTATCCTCATATTCAACTTTATCTTGATCTTTTAATCTTTCAAGCTCGCCAGATTCAGCAAAGATCACATGATCACTTTCTTCAGTACATTGTGTTCTTTTGTTAAATAACATGTATGCTTTGATAGAAGATGAATATCCTACAAACATTCCTTTATCACTTCTTACATCAAATTTCTCAAGATCATATTTGCCATTATTCAGGACAAAACACTTGCACCCAAAAGCCCTTAAATAGTTCACTTTAGGCTTTTTGTTGTTCAGCAGCTCCTAAGGATTTTTGTTGAGGATGGATTTTATTAGGTATCTATTAGTCACATAACATGTAGTGTTCATAGCTTCTATCCAGATGTTCTTTGAAAGTCCTGAATCTGTCAACATAGTTTTGGCAATATCTACCAAAGCCTTATTCTTCCTTTCCATTACACCATTCTACTAAGGAGTTCTAGGATTAGAAAATTTGTGATAAATTCCATTTTCATCACAAAAGATATCCGTCTTGGCGTTTTCAAATTCTATTCCATGGTCTAACCTGATCTCAGCACCTCGCAATTAAGCTTTGACTTTATCATTTTTATAAAGATTATCAGAACATTATATGTTTCATCCTTATACCTCAAAAATATGGTCTAAGTAAATCTTGTATAGTCGTCTAAAATCACCAAAATTTACTTCTTCTCACCTCTACTTTGAATCTTAATAGGTCCATATAGGTCCACGAGTATCAATTCAAGAGGTCTAGTCGTACTGACTTGTTTTTCTACTTGAAACAAGATCTAGTTTGCTTACCCTTTACACATACTTTACAAATCTTGTTATCAACAAACTTCATCTTAGATAAGCCACGGATTAGGTCCCTACTCATGATTTTGTTCAATAGAGAAACACTAACATGACAAAGCATTTTATGCCATAGATCTACATTCTCACTCTGAGCACTAAGACATGTAAGATCATTAACCTGTATAGTATCAAAGTCTGTTGGTTTCATGTTTTTCACTTTTTTTACAATCAGGATAACTTCTTGAGAGGTTAAATTTATCACAACGCATTTGTCTCAATGAAATATGACCTCATTTCCCTTGTCACAAATTTGAAATACACCCAACAAGCTCTACTTCAATCCATTTACGTAGTAAACATTTTTAATAAAGTGCTCCATAGACTTTCCAATTCTTCCAATACCTAGTATGTAGCCTTTCTTACCATTTTCAAAAGGCACACGTCCACTTTAAAGTGCCTTGAGTGACATGAAGCTTTTAACATCTCTAGTCATGTGTTTTAAGCAACCACTATTACTGACTTTGGCTTCCTCCACTTACCTACATATAGATGACTTGTTAGATTTGGGAATCATTTAAGTATGAGTCCTCAATATGCAACAAAGGAGTAGCACGTGTTTTTCTTGTAATAATGAGGTAAGACCACTTTCTCCAAATCAGACCCGGTCTTAGATTTTAGCATAGGATCAAGTTCTCTCTTGAACTTCTTCTATTTGGCATATTTTAAAAGACTTTCTTCAAATCTTTTCCAAGCAGGGCAATCACTTTTAATATGCTCATTTCTTCCACAATGAATGCAAAGACGATTATCAGAAACAGTGACATACTTGTTATGTGGGTTGTAAGAAGGATCCTTCTTCACATAACCAAGACCTTTTCCATTGTTAAACTCCTGAATGGTGAGATTATCTAAGATTATTGAAGATGTATGTAAGGACCTAGACTTTATAAGATCTCAGTGGAGCTTGGAAATTCGGTTTCGGAAACTTTTGGACCAATGTGACACCTCATGGAAGTTTTCACGGTCTATGTGAGGCTATACAGACGGTGTGGAGCCTCCTTAAAGTGACTCTTGGCCTTGTTTTGGATTTTTAGGCTTTAACGTGGAGTTTGGAACTAAGGCATACCATACATAGACCCCACACAGGCCGTGTGAGGCTTCACGGACCGTGTGGTAGCCTTGGCCTTGAAATTGTACATTTTTGAAGCCAAGGCATGTCACATGGACTGTCTCATGGACCATATGACCCTTCACGGTCCGTGAGGTCCCCCGTATAGGTGCCAGAGTGGAAATTTTTTAAGTATTAGATTATCATCTCGGAACTTTGTTGTGAAGAATTTTCTAAGTGAAGTGGTATGGAGGAGTACATGGACCATAAGGCTTGGTACGACTTGTATAACCAACTTTCAAGAACTCAAGTCAAGCTTATTTATGTTGTTTAGGGCCATCACGGTCTCCTACATCAAGCCAAGTTCAAAGTAATTTCATTGGCTAAGCTTTTCACAAAAATTGATAGAAGTGTCAACTTTAAATGGTCATATCCCTTAGGACAAAACGAAATGGGTGGCCCATGACTTATCACATTGAAGCTCTTTGAATTAGCTTTCCAACACATCTGATGAAACCTCATTCCAAAATTTTATCAAGAAGTTATTCCAATTTTTGTAAAGCCCATCTATGTAATATTTTCTGAGATTTGGCTAAGTGTAGTCATACGGGAGGGTTTCACGGTCCATGAGACCTTGTACGGACCATGAGACCTTCTCATGGGACCCGTGGAAAGAAATGTTTTTTTTGCATCATTAATGATTTTTTTTAATTATGGATTCTCCTAAGGGTCTTTTATAACGTCCTATGCTATCCTAAGACCTCCAAATGACCTAAACTCTATTTCTCTAATTCAAATTCATTCCTACACTTTGAATTATTTCAAACTCTCTCTTAAGAACTCTCCTAAGGTGAACATTGCGGGTGTTAGCACCTAATTGTTTTACCAAACTTAAGTTATTTACTTTTAAGTATTTAAATATTTAGTTTTGAGTCTAAATTAGATATTTTTATCTTATTTAGAATAAGTCGGAAACAACAAAAATAGAGTCATATTTTAATGTTAGTTTTGTTCTAAAAAAAAAAGAAAAATTTATAAAATATATGTTTTTTTTTATTTTGATTCTAATAAACAATCTAGTATTGTTATTACTTTCTTAATTATATTTTAGTTAAAACTTTCTATATCTTATTAATTTAAAATAGTTTTGTAATATTTTTTTTTCTTTTCTTTTGTAATATTTTTTTTTCTTTTCTTTCTCTTCTTTCAAAATAAAAACAAGACAAAATAAAATAAATAAACTTAAAAAAAAAAAAAAGAACTACCCATTATTTCCAACTCCTCCCCCACTACTCCCTCATTTTCCACATCTTCACATCCCCCACTCCCTTATTCTTGAAAACACACGTACACACACACACTTCACTCATTTTTTCTCTTTCTTTATATTCTACAAAAGCACAAAAAAGAAGACACAAGACAATCTTTATCATCCATCTTTTTCCTTTTCCACCTTCTACAAACACACCAAAAAAAATCTCAAAAAACACAATTGAAGAAAAACAAAGTTGAGTTTAAGGTTTGCTTTTGGGAGTTTCTGATTCGTGGTTCCTATTGCAGTCTTTTTTTATAAATCATTTACCACAAGAGGTAACACTTATCTCTCTTGTCCACCTTAATATGATCATAATACATTAAAATTGTCAAATTTTGTATGTTTATGACTCATTAATATGCTTTGATATTGTGTTCAAATCTTTCATATCAACTTTCTGTTTAGATTTTTTTTTATTGTTAAATTTAGTGTAAAATTGTTAGATAGTTTATTTCATGTTGAGTAAATTATTTTCATTGTTAATTTTTATGGTTTTGTGTGTACTTTTATGTTTTAGTAAGAATAAATGATGAAAATAATCAAGGACTAATCATTATGTAAAATATGTGTTTCAATTAATATATTTTTGTCTTTTATTTTAATGACTTAAAAAAAAACATTACTCATAATTCCTAATATGTTCATACTAGTGTTGCATGTACAAAATTTATATGAAAACATAAAAAATTAGTCATGATTATTAACATGTTCATACTAGTGTTGCATGTACAAAATTTATATGAAAACATAAAAAATTAGTCATGATTATTAACATGTTCATACTAGTGTTGCATGTAAAAAAAAAACTTTGTATGAAAATATATTTGGTGTTTCTGATAAATTTGTTCACTTTTTATTTTAAAAAAAAAACATAAACAAAATTTGTAACTTTCTTTGCATCTCATTTGAGTAAATGATTTTTTTTATGAATACTATTAACAAGTTTAGAGTGGTCCATTAGTTAATATAAATTTTTTAAATTATACTTTTCATAAGTCATAATGACTAGAATAAATAAATAAATAAAATTTTTGGATCTTGTATTTAGGAGAAAATGATTGGGTGGATAAATAATAATAGGCAAATATTAGGACTCAAACTTTATTAAATAAATTTCCTTTCAAAAACTTCAAAGAGATAATTAATTCGTGGCAAGATTGGAAAGCGTTGCTATCAATACACCACGAACCAATAAAATATGATAGTTTTTTTAAAAAAAATAAATAAATAAATTTCGGATAAATTAAAGAAGGTAAGTAAATAAATTTTCGCAAAACCAAGAAATATAATGTTTTCAAAATTAGGTTAAGTCATACATAAATCAATAAAGCAACCATGCTAGAACCATGGGACTCGAGGGGTGCCTAACACCTTCCTCTCGGTCAATAGAATTCCTTACCCGAATTTCTGGTTCGCAGATAAAAAAAAATAATAATAAAGAGTCATTTTTTTTTATTAGGTATAAAAAAAAGGGTGACTTGGAACACCAAAACTCAATTCCAAGTGGCGACTCTAAATAAATAAATAATCTCTTTTCAAAATGTCACTTTAATTGGAAAAACTCTATTGTTCCTAAACTCACGCGCGGGGGAAAAAATAGGGGTGTGACAGGTGGCGACTCTGCTGTGGATAACCAGAATTCAGGCTTAAAGAATATTGATTTATGCATGACTTTATTTATTATTTATTTATTTATTTATTATGTTGTATTTGTTGGTTTAATATGCTATTTGCCTTCTTATTTACTGCCTCAATATTATTTGGAATTGTCATCTCTCGCGCACCCATCTGAGTCTTCTGAAAGTCCACTTTATTCGGAGATGCGATTTACGCTCCCGAAACTTTCTTTGAGATACCAGAGATGCGATTACGATCCTGGGAAGGAATATAGTTACACAAGTTTTAGGTTGGGAAGTTCCAAACAGTGAGGCCGGAAAGCCCTGCTGCCGGTAAGCTGTTACTTCCCGAACTCGAGTTGTCCACTCGTTTTACAGGCGGTCTAGACACCAAGTATATTAGGGTTTAAAACCTAGCTGAACCAGTCTTAGGGTACGCTTTGTTAGCATCATGAAATTTGACTTAGAGGGGCTCGACACTGGGGTTGAGTCCGTCTAGGACAGGCACCCAACTTTAAGACTATCATGCACATTCTCTATGCTACTTGTTGCATCATCAGAGGGGCTATATCAAATGTTGACCGGCTTTTAGATGAATTGAAAATAAGATAACTTTGTGTTTTCTCTTTTTTCAAGTTACTCTTTTTCGAAAAAAAAACAAAACAACCTAAAAGATTTTTTTTCCCTCTTTCTTTCCTTTAAGAAAATAAAGAGGCTTTAATTTTCATAATTCACCTAAAAATTAAATAAAACATTTTTTTATATGGTATAAAGTGAAAATAGATTTTTTTTTCTAGTTTGGTGTTTTTCATTAAAATTATAAAGTTCGTCAGACCTAGGTCTAGTTTTTTTTTTTAAAAAAATAGTAAATGAATAATAGTAAATAAAAATTCATCGATAGACTCTAAAATTTTATTTATTTATTTATTATTATTTTTATTTATTTAGTTATTAAAAAAAACGTAATGTCTAAAAAAAATCATATCCATTTTATTTGCTGGATGAATCTGTCCTCTATTTTTAAAAAAAAATGCAACAATAATTTGTTTTGATGTCACAAGTGTCAATTTGTTTTTTTAATTTGTCATCATCCTATAGGGATAAAATGAGTTCAATGGGGAGATCTGATAAGAGACCTAGAGATGACCAGCCACCCCAGTTTATGGTGTTAGACAAGGCTCCGGTGTATTTGAAGGCATGGTACGAAAATATGAGAAATTATGGAAAAGGGGAAGTATTTAAGCGTCTAGGATACTTGCGAAGCCTCTTGTATGTTGAGCCGCGAAGGGATGTGATAGAAGCTTTAGTCTCTTTTTGGGATCCATCGAACAATGTCTTCCGTTTTGCTGATTTCAAACTTACTCCAACTCTAGAAGAAATAGGCGCATTCATGGGTACGGGCAAGGACCTTCACAAAGGAGAACCTATGATGCCCAAATATATTGGTGCAAGAAGATTCTTAGAATTGGTGCACATCAAACAAGTGGAGATGGATTGTTTAAAGCAGGGTTGGGTTCATTTTGATTTCCTCTACAAAAGATATGGCCGACAAGATGGATTTGAGGTCTATGGAAAACAACTCTGTAACAAGGGGTGTCGCCAAACTTGGGAGAGGCACAGTTATGAGGCATTTATAGTGGCTTTCTTAGGAACTATGGTATTCCCAAGAAGGGGGCAAAAGATTGACATAAACTTGGCCGCTGTCCTTCCAGCTTTCGAGAAGAGGCCTAATATTACCCTGAATGGTTCTAGCTGACATCTACCGTACCTTGACAAGGTGCAAAAATGGTGAAGACTATTTTGAGGGATGTAATATCTTGTTACAAATATGGATGCTCGAACACATCCGATATCACCCCTATGCAATAGACTTCAAAGTAGAATGGAATGATTACATCGGTGGTCATAAAGAAAGGATTGAAGATCAGGTTTTCCCTGAGGGCATCAAAGCTTGGAGAAGGTATCTTAACGAGTTAACTGCCGATAAGATTGTATGGAATTATCACTGGTTCCCGTCAGAAGAGGTAATATACATGTCCTCCTTTCGACCGTTCATTGTCCTAATGGGTCTCCGTGGTGTTCAACCCTATGCACCACTCAGGGTCATGAGGCAATTGGGTCGACGACAGTGTCTTCCCCGATGTGAAGACATGTGAGAGTTTATGTATGAGTTTCATCCCGATATTCCTCTCAGGGAGTCAGAGATATTCAAGATTTGGGGAGGGCGCATACTCTCGAGCTCCTTGGAAAGAGTGACAGATCGTAGCAAAGGTGAGGTGGACCACTCATACTTGGTATGGTTTTATGATCAGCCCCCGCTTAAGGCCATGCCTGAAATATCGGCAAGAGGAGCCATAGATTATATAGCTGAAATCGAGGTCAAAATTAAGCAAGCCCGCCTCGAAGTTGAGAGGAGTTATCAGTCCACTCTTGATGGCTTAAGTAATGCTTTGAAGAATGTCCGAGAAGAACTGGCACAACACGAGGCAACAGTGGAGGCTCGAGTGAGATTGATTCGAAAGAGGGTAGAAAAAGAGCACCAAGCCACCATTCAATCCTTGCGTGAGGATCTGGGCATTACCACAGGCGCCATGGAGCAACAAGAAGAAGAATTTAAAAGGGAAAAGGCCCTAATGGTACAGACATAGACTAGGTTGCAAGCTCAGTTGAAAGCCTCTATGGAGCGGGAGAAAAACATAGCAAGGTGTTTCACGGCTTACCAGGCAGAGATCGAGAGTGAAAGGAACCAATGGCTTGCAAAGAGGAATGGACTTCTTAACCAAGTAGAAGAGCTTCAGGCACAAGAAGACAATTTGAACCATGAGATCCATACCACTTAGAACTGGCTGCGGAATTGTCATGACAACATGGAGGAAGCCAAAGGACACGTGGTTCAGGTTGCTGAAGACCTAATTGATGTATATGGCAGTTATCTTCATCGAGATGATAAGACCTTGGGCCGACAAGCACGGGAATTGGCACTACACCTGCCAAAAGCACTGTTCAAAATTTATTCAGACTTGAGAAGTGACTGAAATCCAAGACATTCCAAGAAAGCATTTTCATTATTGTTATTTTCCTTTCTTTTCTTTTATTTTGTCAAGTCCGTTGCAACTTCAAGTCTTAGTTTTATTTTGGGTTATTTGTATTCAAAATCTTTTGGACACAAATGAAAAGATGTTTTTCTATTTAATTAAAATTGTGTTTTTCTTCATTTTATTAAAAAAAGCATTTTTTTCAGGAACTACGTGATGATCTGATTCATGTTCAACATGATACGTAGGCAACCCTCAATGGGTTCGATCAAAATATCTCTAAAAAAACAAATTCACCTAAAAGCCGGGATGAAGCATGAAAGCTGTCTCTACTATAGAAATAATTTAGGGAGCATAACATACAATGTGTGATTGATATCTGCAAAGTTATAAACCCTAACACGTGTTGTTTTGTTAAAGAGAGAAAGCTTTAAGGTGGTTGATTTGTGGTTAAACTGGCATCTCATCCATACAACACAAGGTCAAAGGGAAAAAGAAGATGACCCGCAAAAAGGGAACAGAGTCGGATAATGATGATATCCAAAATTCGATAGTTCAACAAGAATCAGTGCCAGTGGAGGAAGTAAGGATGCTAAGGCAGCAAATGGCTGAAATGTACCAAGCTTGGATGAGCGGGCAAGCCCCGCCACCTTCAATCCAAGAGTACCTAAATACAGTTATATCGCCCCGAACGAGTGATCCGCTCTACCCTCCTGGGTTTAGCCCATATGTTAACACATCCAATACTGTTGAGACTTCCACTGTGCGCCCTCTGAATACGCCCATGATAAGTAATCCACTTTTCATGCCAGCCGCACAAACCAATACAGTCCCTCAGCCCAAATTGGTCCCCAAATTCAATGATGATCCTTTGTCCAAGGTCTATCCTAGTCAAGAATATGCCCCTAAAATGACTATTAAAATTCCAGATGCCTACTACCATACTCATCAGTATAATTCCCCTATAGAAGTTGAGAAAACAACCAAGAATGAGGAACACGAAGAAATGGCTAAGGAGATGAGAAGTCTAGAACAGAACTTAAAAAACATGCAAGGATTAGGAGGACATAAAAGTGTCTCGTTCAAGGACTTGTGTATGTTCCCTGATGTTCACTTGCCTGATGGGTTTAAGCTCCCAAAATTCGATAAGTATAGTGGCCATGGTGACCCCGTGGCTCACTTAAAGAAGTACTGTAATCAACTAAGGGGAGCGGGAGGAAGAGAAGAACTCCTTATGGCCTACTTTGGAGAGAGCCTAACGGGGTTGGCCTCAGAATGGTTCATTGATCAAGATATTTCTCGTTGGCATGTTTGGGATGACATGGCTCAGGATCTTTTTCAACAATTTCAGTATAATATTGACATCATCCCAGACCGCAATTTCCTCGCTAACTTGAAAAAGAAATCAACTGAAAGTTTCAGGGAATATGCCATAAAATGGAGAGAACGGGCAGCTAGAGTCAAGCCACCAATGAAAGATCAGGAGTTGATTGATGTTTTTCTCCAAGCCCAAGAACCTGACTATTTTCACTACTTGCTTGCCGCAATGGGAAAGCCCTTCGCTGAAGCAATCAAGATTGGAGAAATGGTGGAAAATGGCATAAAGTCGGGAAAAATTGTGAGTCAAGCAGCTATCAAAGCCACCACACAAGCAATACAAAGTGGATCAGGTGGTTTTGGGAACCGAAAGAAGAAGGAAGAAGGGTCCATGATGGTGTTAGGATCAAAAGGTACGCAAAGGAGGACAAACTACCCTCATGTGCAAGTCCAACAAGGACAACCTGTTGTACCTCAACACTATTATCCACCCCCATATGCAGTTTTCAACACTCAAGCATATGCCCGACCTCCTCAACACCGACAATGACGGGCACCTGCCCCACAAGGCTTTCGGCCCTAACAACAGAGCTTCCAGGCACCTTATAATCCACGTCCAAGGGCGGATTATGCAAAGGAACAAGGTCAAAAGGAAACTTTCACCCCAATTGGAGAATCATACACTAGCCTATTGCAAAAATTAATGCAATTAAGACTGGTTGAACCTATCGTTCCTTATCAGGTCAACCCAAATATGAGAGGCTTTGATCCAACAGTTACGTGTGAGTATCACTCTAATGCCCCTGGTGATAGCACCGAAAATTGTTGGACCTTAAAGAAGGTCATCGAGAAGCTAATCAATGACAAAGTAATTGTGATACGTAATGAGGAAGCACCGAATGTCACCAACAATCCACTTCCTGCTCACAACAATGAGCATGTCGTTGGAATGATAAGCACTCATATGAAAGGTGAACCAATAGATAGAGAGAACATTGAAGGTAGGCCCTCAAAGGAAGAGTCAAGCATGGTCTTGGAATTTATACAAAGGGGACCGTTGATTGTGAAAGGTGCAAATTCAACTCCTGAGAGCTTAAGAAAACCACAATTGTATGTCCCGGGAGCTATAAAAGGAGGAGTTCCATTAAATAGGCCAAAACTATATGTTCCCGGAGGATTTCCAAGTGCCTATTTAAGCCAAGATGGTTTAAGAAAGACAGAGGAGCCAGTTGTAATAAAGTTTGCAAAACAACTCCCGATCACAAGCATGAAAGCTGTCCCATGGAACTATAACAAAACCATTGTGACATACAAAGGGAAAGAGCTCACCGAAGAGATTAATGAAGCAGGCGGTATGACTCGTTCTGGACGGTGTTATGTCCCAGAGGAACTAAGAGGAGCCAAGCACGCAAAAGAAAGTCAGCTGCCGGTGAAAAAGCCTATCACTGAAGAAGAGGCCGAGGAGTTCTTGAAAAAGATAAAGGCTCAGGATTATTCTATTATCGATCAGTTAAGAAAAACCCCTGCCCAAATCTCCTTGCTATCATTGCTCCTACATTCCAAGGAGCATCGTCAAGTATTGATTAAAATTTTGAACGAGGCATACGTCTCCGAAAATGCCACGATAAGTCACGTGGAAAAGATAGCCAACAGGATATTTGAGGTAAATAGAATCGCATTCACGGATGATGAATTGCCTTTGGAAGGGTCTGGGCACAACAAGGCTCTACATCTAACCGTGAAATGTGAAGAAAATTATGTGAAGAGGGTCCTGGTTGATGGGGGATCAGGTGTCAACATTTGTCCTCTTTCCACATTACAAAGTTTGAAGATTAACACCGATAGAATTTGCACTAACAATATGTGTGTACGAGCATTTGATGGAGCAAAACGAGACACAATTGGTGAAATTTACTTGATTGTGACAATTGGGCCGGTGGAGTTTGGAATTACTTTTCAAGTGACAGACATGAACACCTCTTACAACTTACTCTTGGGAAGGCCATGGATCCACATGGCCAGGGCTGTACCATCTACTTTGCATCAGATGGTCAAATTTGAACATGACAAACAAGAAATCATTGTCCATGGTGAAGACGACCTCCCGATGTATCGAGACCCTTCCACACAATGCATAGAGGCCAAAAACGAATATGAATTCCTCAATTATCAGGCCCTCGAGATAGTAGCGGTCAATCAACTTATGGAAGGGAAGCCTATATCAAATCCTCATCTCTCTCCTACTTCGTTCATGGTGGTAGCTCAAATGATACATAATGGTTATGAGCCTGGAAAGGGACTAGGATTGTCATTGCAAGGAAGGGTAGATCCTATCAATCCAATGGGCAATCAAGAAACATTTGGGTTGGGTTTTGAACCAACTAAAGTTGACAGAAAATGGGAAAAGGAGCACAAAAAGATGGCTTGGAGCTTGCCAAGGCCAATCCCTCATATTCTTGAGTCTTTCACTAAATCTCAACGTGAGGAGGGTCCAAACCCATCTTTCCAAAATGATACAGATGAAATTTGTCAAGGTCTTAAGGAGATGTTTTATGCCATATGGACGAGGGCCCCAGTCATGCCGATGTGCAATTCATCGGCCGTAATGTCCAACTCAACAATTGGGAAGTCACTCCTCTCCCTAGCAGGATGGAGTTTTGGTAGTTTATTTTGCAGCTTTTCCTACATTTGCACTATTTTTAGGGTTGTAATCTAAGTGTCTTAGTTGTTCTTATGCCATGTTAGTCCATTTCAATCCAGTTTAATGAACTTCCAATTTCCCTAGTAAAAGCGTGTCATGTCTCTTTGCTTTTCTGATTTTGTTTTTATTTTCATTTCAGTTACGTTAATACCGACTTTAATAACATGACATGCATGCGGAGTTTATGTCTAGATCCTGAAAAATTGTCTGATCTCAAAACAATAAATCAAGATCTTGAAGAATATGATGAAGATGGAGCATATGAAGAAATTAAAAAGGGATTGGACCAATTTGAGAATAAACCTAAGCCCAATTTAAACGAAACTGAGACAGTCAATTTGGGAACTCGAGAGGAAACTCGAGATACAAAAATAAGTATTCATGTCGAACAAAAGACCCGAGATGAACTAATTCAAGTTCTATTTGAATATAGAGATGTCTTTGCTTGGTCCTACGATGACATGCCAGGTTTGAGTGTTGATCTGGTAGTTCACAAACTACCCACATATCCTGATTCCTCACCTGTCCAACAAAAACAAAGAAAGTTCAAGACAGACGTGAGTGATAAAATAAAAAAGGAAATTATGAAACAACTAGATGCAAATGTGATTAGAGTTGTGCAATACACTACGTGGTTGTCCAACGTTGTGACAGTGTCAAAGAAATATGGGAAAACCAGAGTTTGCGTCGACTATAGGGATTGAAACAAAGCGAGTCCAAAGGACAACTTCCCATTACCCAACATTCACATTCTAGTTGATAATTGTGCCAAACATGAGATTCAATCTTTTGTGGATTGTTATGCTGGATATCACCAAATCCTCATGGATGAAAATGATGCAGAGAAGACTGCTTTCACTACCCCCTGGGGGACCTACTGTTATAGGGTCATGCCATTTGGTCTTAAAAATGCAGGGGCAACTTATATGAGAGCTATGACCGCCATATTCCATGATATGATGCACAAGGAAGTTGAAGTATATGTCGATGATGTCATTATTAAATCTAGAATACAAGCAGATCATGTACGTGACTTAAGGAAATTCTTCGAAAGATTACGAAAGTACAATCTTAAGCTCAATCCAGCTAAATGCGCATTTGGAGTACCTTCAGGAAAGCTTCTGGGTTTCATAGTTAGTCGAAGAGGCATTGAGCTAGATCCTGCCAAGATAAAGTGTATTCAAGAATTACCTCCTCCGAGGAATAAGACAGAAGTCATGAGCCTTCTAGGGAGACTGAATTATATTAGTCGGTTCATCGCGTAGCTTACCATCACATATGAGCCAATCTTCAAGTTGTTGAAAAAAGATGCCGCTGTCAAATGGACGAGTGAGTGTCAAGAAGCTTTTGACAAGATCAAAGAATATCTAATGCACCCTCCAGTATTAGTCCCTCCGGAGTCCGGAAGACCTTTATTCTTATATCTTTCAGTGATGGATAATGCCTTCGGTTGTGTTCTAGGTCAACATGATGCCACAGGCAAAAGGGAGCAAGCAATTTATTATTTGAGCAAAAAGTTCACAAAGTATGAGGCGAAATACACTCTCTTAGAGAGGACATGTTGCGCCTTAACCTGGGTGGCTCAAAAATTGAAGCACTACCTTTTGTCATACACAACCTATCTCATATCTCGAATGGACCCTTTGAAATATATTTTTCAAAAACCTATGCCAACGGGTAGACTGGCAAAGTGGCAGATCTTACTTACGGAATTTGACATAGTGTATGTTACTCGTACCGCCATGAAAGCACAAGCATTGGCTGATCATCTAGCAGAAAAACCAGTTGATGATGAATACCAGCCATTAGACACATACTTCCCAGATGAAGAGGTTAACGTTGCTGAGAAAGAAGGGCTAAGGGATAGCCAGATATGGAAGTTATATTTTGATGGAGCTGTCAATGTCAATGGAGTGGGAATTGGAGCAGTCCTTATTTCACCAACTGGGCACCATTATCCTGCCACCGCACGCCTTCGGTTCTTTTGTACCAATAATACAACAGAATACGAAGCTTGTATTATGGGATTGGATATGGCAATAAATTTAGATGTGCATGAGCTAGTGGTTTTAGGGGACTCCGACTTGCTTGTTCGACAGGCTCAAGGCGAATGGGAAACTCGGGATATTAAGCTCATCCCATATAAGCACTGTTTAGAGAACCTTAGCAAAAGGTTCAAGTCCATTGAGTTCAGATATATCCCTAAGTCCCACAATGAGTTGGCTGATGCTTTAGCCACCTTAGCCTCAATGCTTCCATACCCAGGCAACACCTATATCAATCCCCTAGAAATTCAAATCAGGGATGAGCATGGTTATTGTAATATAACTGAAGTAGAGCCAGATAGTGAACCATGGTATCATGACATCAAACGATTCTTAAAAGAAAGAGAACATCCACTGCATGCCAATAGAGATCAAAAGAAGACTATTAGGTGACTTGCCAGTGGTTTCCTTCTGAGCGGGGAGGTTTTATATAAAAGAACCCCAGACTTGAATTTATTAAGATGTGTGAGTTCTCAAGAAGCAGAAATGATCATGGCTGAAGTACATTCGGGGGTATGCGGCCCGCATATGAATGGTTATGTTTTAGAAAAGAAGATTATTCGGGCAGATTTTACTGGTTGACCATGGAAAGAGATTGCTCCCGTTTTGTTCGAAAGTGTCATCAGTGTCAAATCCATAGTGACTTGATTCACTCACCCCCTTCAGAGTTACACTTTATGTCTTCTCCTTGGCCTTTCGTTGCTTGGGGCATAGACGTTATTGGGTCAATCGAGCCAAAAGCTTCTAATAGGCATCGATTTATTCTGGTCGCCATCGACTACTTCACCAAGTGGGTAGAAGCTGTTACTTTAAAAGCAGTCACCAAGAAAGCAGTGGTGAACTTTATCCATTCCAATATCATATGTCGTTTTGGTATGCCGAAGACCATTGTCACAGACAATGCGGAAAATCTTAATAGCCACCAAATGAAGGAGGTTTGTGAGAAATTTAAAATTGCCCATCACCATTCAACCCCTTATCGACCCAAAGCAAATGGAGCTGTAGAAGCAGCAAATAAGAATATCAAGAAGATTCTTAGGAAAATGGTCCAAGGATCCAGACAATGGCATGAGAAATTACCTTTTGCTCTTTTGGGATATCGCACGACTACCCGCACATCAATCGGTGCAACTCCTTACTTATTAGTCTATGGAACTGAGGCTGTTATACCTGCAGAAGTTGAAATCCCATGGCTTCGAATCATTGCTGAAGCAGAAATTGATGATACAGAATAGGTGAAGAAAAGGTTGGAGCAATTAGTATCAATTGATGAAAAAGATTGACGGCAGTCTGTTTCGGCCAATTGTACCAGCAAAGGATGGCTCGAGCCTATAATAAGAAGGTACGCCCCAGAAATTTTGAGGTCGGTCAGCTTGTTGTAAAACGCATCCTTCCCCACCAAAAAGAAGCTAAAGGAAAATTTTCCCCAAATTGGCAAGGCCCTTATATCGTTAAACGAGTGTTACCAAAAGGAGTTTTGCAATTGGCAGATATGGAGGAAAAGGTAGCCGACATAATGGTTAATGCAGACTCGGTCAAAAGATATTATGTTTAATACTTTTGGTTCGACACTGGTGTGACTAGTGTTCCCAAGATAAGATAACCTATGTTCGAACACCACCTACCTCTTCGAAATTTTCCCTCTTTGGAACCGCAAAAAAAAAGCAAAAAAAAAAAGAGAAGCAAAAAAAAAAAGACAACCCTTGATCGAACTACGTGCGACCTGATTCCTAAAAGGATACGTAGGCAACCCTATCTTGGGGTTCGGTCCAACCAAAAAAAAAAAGAAAATTATGTTTTGGCGTGTTCAAAGCCGAGGCACACTTTAATGGTTCCAAAGTTGTGAATCTTTCTAAAAGCCTTTCTCATATGCCTTAAAACGACTTCTCAATCACTCTTCAAGAAGCTTCAAAGCACGGTGTCATAGATGTGTGATTTTACAAAGGTGAAAGTCTTATAGGTGAGAGCCCTACGACACCATAAGACGACGATAAAGGAAAATGAAAGAGAGTTCAGCTCTAAATTGAAAGGCACAATATTGTTTTATGAGATTTAGACTACTTGGATGGATCGAAACGTATGAGCCGAAATGCATGTCATGATTCCTTAAAATCGGTACGTACATTCATATAAATTCTTTGATTCTTTTATTTCTTTCTTTTCCTTGTCCCCTCTTCAAAATATAACCTTATCTCGTAAAGTTATGATCCATCGTGTCACCCCATCATACTTGTGTTGAGTCGCTGCTCTCAAAATCTTATGTCAAATGTTAAAGGAAAAGTTGCAAAATTCACTAACAGTTTTTCAGTTGAAGAGCGAGGGGCATACACAACCGGTGAAACACATTTGGGGACTAGCTAAGATAAGGGAAAAATTCAAAAAAAAAAAGGGAAAGTTTTATGGCAAGTCTCCATAGGGAAAGATCACTAAGGCAAGGGAGTGCTTGTTGAAACAAGAGGATCCACACAATATGGACAAATCAATATTGGATCGAAGCATTCATGGTGCGCATCTGAAAAGATAGGGATTAACTTTTAAGAGCTTTCAAGCAATTTGATCAATCACCGATAAAGTTAATCTTCCAAGCCGAGTGGATTGCATGAAAAATCAAACCTCACGGGATCAAGGCCACAAATCAACCACCAGTTAGGAAAACTAACAAATCGTTCTTTGATTAAACAGGTATGAGCAAATCCTGTAAATAGTTTTGAGAGACGAGCACCAAAGGTAAGTTCTCAAATCTTCATGTGCGATCCAATATGCGCATAGTAAAATTGTTGTTAATTCATATCAGAAATCGGTAAAAAGGACCTTTGTTTTCCTAGTCGAAACTGGGGCATTTTTTTTATTAAAAAAAATACTAATAATAATAATAATAAATAAAAATTCACGATTAAAAAAAATTCAAAATTTCTCAGTTTCAAAACTGGGGCATATTTTATCTTATTTTTAAAATAAAAAAAAAGTAAAATAAAATAAAAATAATTCATTCGTTTAGGGCGCGAACCTTCATAATATTCGCTTAGAGCGCGAACCCTCATAATATTCACTTAGGGAGCGAACCCTCATAATATTCGCTTAGGGCGCGAACCCTCATAATATTCGCTTAGGGCGCAAACCCTCATAATATTCGCTTAGGGAGTGAACCCTCATAATATTCGCTTAGGGCGCGAACCCTCATAATATTCGCTTAGGGAGCGAACCCTCATAATATTCGCTTAGGGCGCGAACCCTCATAATATTCGCTTAGGGAGCGAACCCTCATAATATTCGCTTAGGGCGCGAACCCTCATAATATTCGCTTAGGGAGCGAACCCTCATAATATTCGCTTAGGGCGCGAACCCTCATAATATTCACTTAGGGCGCGAACCCTCATAATGTTCGCTTAGGGAGCGAACCCTCATAATATTCGCTTAGGGCGCGAACCCTCATAATATTCGCTTAGGGAGCGAACCCTCATAATATCCGCTTAGGGAGCGAACCCTCATAATATTCGCTTAGGGCGCGAACCCTCATAATATTTGCTTAGGGAGCGAACCCTCATAATATTCACTTAGGGAGCGAACCCTTATAATATTCGCCTAGGGCGCGAACCCTCATAATATTCGCTTAGGGAGCGAACCCTCATAATATTCGCTTAGGGAGCGAACCCTCATAATATTCGCTTAGGGCGCGAACCCTCATAATATTCGCCTAGGGAGCGAACCCTCATAATATTCGCTTAGGGCGCGAACCCTCATAATATTCGCCTAGGGCATGAACCCTCATAATATTCGTTCATATCTTCATAGGGCATGATAGTCGCCATTTTTATTTTCCATAAAGCATAATATCTAATTTCATTCAATAATAGAGTATTTGTTTTTTTTTTCGTTTTCCTTGTTTTAATCACTGTATTATTTTTGTTTAATATTATGTGCAAATCAAGCAAAATAACCCATAAAATATTTCTTAGCACAAACTGGAGCAGATTAATTTTGTTTTGTTTTTTTCTTTGATTGCAGGCAAGTCCCTCTGCGACCACAAGTTTGGACATCAATAACGGAGTGACATTTGTTCGATTTGTGAAGTGAAGAATGACATTAAGAGTCAATTCGAACCCATGTAGCAGCTCAACATATCAAGATTCTGCTTCCCAACTTCAATTCAGGAAACAAGTGTACACGAATAGTGTACTAACTTTCTTCTGGAGAGGCATCGGTAACTCAATTGAGATTTCAAGTTCAAGCCTCAAACACAAACTTCAAGATTAGATTTTGAGATCAAGATACCCGTCAGGAAAAGGCGAGGTGATAACTGAAGATGCAAGGGAAGACATGAAAGAGAAGAGGGTCGAGCCAAGTAGAATTGAATAAATCTTATATCGTTTCCTTTTAGTGTTATTATCTTCAATGTAATAATAGGAATCACGAACCGGAATCTCGATGGGACTAGACTCAACTTTCTAATCCATCCATCCATCTCTGCAACTATTTGAACTACACGTGACCTGATTCTCTTATAACCCGAGATATTTAGGCTGCCCAAAACCAGGGCTCGGTCACTCTTGCTTACTCTTTCTTTTCCCCTTCTTTTCCCTTACCTTTTAATAATGTTATGCCAAAATTAGGCACGTTAACTTCTTTGTTTAAAAACTCTTCATGTTCTCAAGCAAAAAGGGGCATCCTGTTAGCATCTAATTTTTTACCAAACATAAGTTATTTACTTTTTAGTATTTAAATATTTAGTTTTGAGTCTAAATTAGATATTTTTATCTTATTTAGAATAAGTTGAAAACAACAAAAATAGAGTCATATTTTAATGTTAGTTTTGTTCTAAAAAAAAAAAGAAAAATTTATAAAATATATATTTTTTTTAATTTTGATTCTAATAAACAATCTAGTAATGTTATTACTTTCTTAATTATATTTTAGTTAAAACTTTCTATATCTTATTAATTTAAAATAGTTTTGTAATATTTTTTTTTCTTTTCTTTCTCTTCTTTCAAAATAAAAAAAAAAAGAAAAAATAAAATAAATAAACTTAAAAAAAAGAAAAAGAACTACCCATTATTTCAACCTCCTCCCCCACTACTCCCTCATTTTCCACATCTTCACATCCCCACTCCCTTATTCTTGAAAACACACGTACACACACACACTTCACTCATTTTTTCTCTTTCTTTATATTCTACAAAAGCACAAAAAAGAAGACACAAGACAATCTTTATCATCCATCTTTTTCCTTTTCCACATTCTACAAACACACCAAAAAAAATCTCAAAAAACACAATTGAAGAAAAACAAAGTTGAGTTTAAGGTTTGCTTTTGGGAGTTTCTGATTCATGGTTCCTATTGCAGTCTTTTTTTTGTAAATCATTTATCACAAGAGGTAACACTTATCTCTCTTGTCCACCTTAATATGATCATAATACATTAAAATTATCAAATTTTGTATGTTTATGACTCATTAATATGCTTTGACATTGTGTTCAAATCTTTCATATCAACTTTTTGTTTAGATTTTTTTTTATTGTTAAATTTAGTGTAAAATTGTTAGATAGTTTATTTCATGTTGAGTAAATTATTTTCATTGTTTATTTTTGTGGTTTTGTGTGTACTTTTATGTTTTAGTAAGAATAAATGATGAAAATAATCAAGGACTAATCATTATGTAAAATATGTGTTTCAATTAATATATGTTTGTCTTTTATTTTAATGACTTAAAAAAAACATTACTCATAATTCCTAATATGTTCATACTAGTGTTGCATGTACAAAATTTATATGAAAACACAAAAAATTAGTCATGATTATTAACATGTTCATACTAGTGTTGCATGTACAAAATTTATATGAAAACATAAAAAATTAGTCATGATTATTAACATGTTCATACTAGTGTTGCATGTAAAAAAAATTATATGAAAATATATTTGGTGTTTCTGATAAATTTGTGTTCACTTTTTGTTTTTAAAAAAAAAACATAAACAAAATTTGTAACTTTCTTTGCATCTCATTTGAATAATGATTTTTTTTTTATGAATACTATTAACAAGTTTAGAGTGGTCCATTAATTAATATAATTTTTTTAAATTATACTTTTGATAAGTCATAATGACTAGAATAAATAAATAAATAAAATTTTTGGATCTTGTATTTAGGAAAAAATGATTGGGTGGATAAATAATGATAGGCAAATATTAGGACTCAAACTTTATTAAATAAATTTTCTTTCGAAAACTTCAAAGAGAATTAATTCGTGGCAAGATTGGAAAGCGCTGCTATCAATACACCACGAACCAATAAAATATGATAGTTTTTTTTTAAAAAATAAATAAATAAATTTCAGATAAATTAAAGAAGGTAAGTAAATAAATTTTCGCAAAACCAAGAAATATAATGTTTTCAAAATTAGTTTAAGTCATACATAAATCAATAAAGCAACCATGCTAGAACCATGGGACTCGAGGGGTGCCTAACACCTTCCTCTCGGTCAATAGAATTCCTTACCCGAATTTCTGGTTCCCAGATAAAAAAAATAATAATAAAGAGTCATTTCTTTTTTATTAGGGATAAAAAAAAAGGGTGACTTGGAACACCAAAACTCAATTCCAAGTGGCGACTCTAAATAAATAAATAATCTCTTTTCAAAATGTCACTTTAATTGGAAAAACTCTATTGTTCCTAAACTCACGCGCGGGGAAAAAATAGGGGTGTGACAGCGGGATTCACTTGAAGCTAACGAAAAGGGGGTCTCTTCTTCGTTAAATTTCTTCCTATTTCTTCTTGTTAGCTAAGGTATGTGGGATTGCTTCTTGGTCCCTTTCAACCAAGAAGACACAAACTCTTTTACACTCAATTTTATGAAATTTTAGCTACTTTAAATATGAGTTTTAAATATTATTGTTTATTAAATTTAATTAATGTATGGGCTATGTTTATTATTTATTTTAAAAGTGATTTAAGCCCTAATATTAAGAATTGCATTGAAATTATGAAGTTATGAAGTTATGAATATGTATGTCCCCTTGTAAAGCTTGAATTGCGCATGGGTAATCTATATTATGATTTAAATATGAATTTTACTTATGTCTTTACTTGAATATCACAATGTATCGGTGATTTAAGTTTGAATCTCAAATACCCATGCTATTCTCATCTCATTCATAGCATATATATTTATGAGCATTGAATTTTATGAAAATCATGAAGTGGTTTAAGCCCAATTATGTTTATGTATATGATTTTGATAAGATATTGATTATGACAAGAATGTGATCACATAAATGTCTATTGTTTTGGCTCTTTGAGAATTTTTGGTGCTTGCACCATTCCGTATATGTGCATGAGCTAATCCTATGTATGAGAATTAGATCAGGAACTATGATTTGGCTTTTGAGCCCAACTATAAATGTATAAGAAATATGGTTGGCTTTTAAGCCTAAATGTGCATTGAAAGGACTTGAAATGACTATTGCCTCTTTTGAAAGCATTTATATGTATAAGTATTCTCGTGGGATGATTTGACTTAGCACCGAGCGAACTTGTATGAGGGGTGCTATCTCCAAGGGTCCAGTACCCAAGTCCCATAATTATGTACCAGCATACAAATATGGTAGCCATTATCGAAAAGACTGTGTCGTAAGAAATGATTACACATTTTGATGTGATATGATAGGATATTTTTTTATATGGAAATCCTTGAGAAAAATGTGGTCGTAAGGAAGGTGTCCATCACACAGAAAAGATATGATCATAAGGTGTGATGTAGATTACCCTTGGCAAGAAATCTTCTTCTACCGATGAGAGGTCTACATCGGACTAATTCATGTAACAGGTCGCATGAGTTTCATTTTTTGGTTATAGTCACATTCCCACTATATATGAGCATGCTTGCATTTCATGCAATCATGGTTTCATGGCATATTGTTATATACTCTTCTTGGATATGAACTTATTTCTATATTATGTGCCCTTATAATCTAACAGTGAATGCAGGTTTGATAAGTCATATGCATTGCATGCCCGCATACTTAGTACGTTCAAACTTACTAACGTATACTTTTGCCTACATGATCTAACCATATAGGGACCAAAGACTACCATCATCCACCATTTGATGGCTAGATCGGATTTGCGAAAGTGTTGTGGTGAGTCCTATATTCAAAGGACAAGCCACCATCTATCTACCTTATGTTTTTTCCGTTTTGATATTTACTTTGAGGGTGAGTTGGGGACATGTCTTGGCCCCTGTCCTATTCTATGACTAGAGGCATTGTTGGACATCTTGTAGACTCTTGTTGGATCTATGTGTTATGTGTTGTATTTGGACCTTATGATTATGGTTATCAATTGGATATGGCTATTATGGATTGATTATGGGAATTATGATTAGTATGTATGATTTGATATGGAAATGTGGAAGATCCTAAGTCTCATATTACCCCAATAGAGTGAGTCATACTTACCCTCCTCTTAGTACTTATGTGCTATGTGCTATGCCCCATATCCCTATGACATCCCCATAGCATTTCACATTGCTTAGAACTATGTGTTTTCTATTTATATATACGCTTCCAAACTGATGATGTGAATATAGGTACGTGAGGCTTGTTTAGGGACTCTTGGGTTCCCATTCACTATGTCATTCCTAGACCCTAAGTTCGGGAGGTGACACAGATAGTATCAGAGCACTAGGTTTATAAATAGTTATCATGATCCGGACCTAGGGCCTAGGAGTGACATGGTGACTGGGAACCCGAGAGTCCCCAAACAAGCCTTAAAGTATCCAAATTCACATCATCGATTCAGAAGCGTATTCAAATGGTAAACACATAATTTCTAAGGGACGGGAGAGTAGGACTCACGCGATGGGGATATCATAGGGAAAGGAATCAACATGGATTCACAAAACACATAACACATAAAGACTAAGGGGTAGGTAAGTATGACTCACGCTATGGGGGCGATTCGGGACTTAGGATCTTTCGCATCATATCATGCAATCAAGTTATAAGACTCATATCAAAAACACATAACGATATTCAATAGGTAACCAAGTCATAACATAATCTCCTATCATAGCACATAGCATATAAACGTAAAGGAGTTTACAAGATGTCCAACAATGCCGCTAAACATAAGATAGGTAGGGGGCCAAGACATAGCCGGGCTCACTCTCAAAGAGAATAAAAACAAGTAAAACACCATAGGTAGAGGAATAGTGGCTTGTCCTTGAAAGATAGGACTCACAACAACAAGCAAAAACTTGAGATCCAAGTTAAACGTAGTGCGATAGATAAATGTACTCCTCGGTCCCTACATGGTGATATCATGTAGGCAAAAGTATGTGTTAGTACATTTGAATGTAATAAGTATGTGGGATGCAATGCATATGACTTACCAAACCTTTATTTCAATGTTAGATGATAAGGACACATAATATAGAAATGTTCATATATCAAAGAAAAATTGTATACAATATACCATGAATTTCATGATGCATGAAAATAAATAATGTTGTTGTAAGGTCTGCGTATATCTTACCCTCCCCAGAACCCACGTGTGGGATTTCACTAGGTATGTTCTTGTTGTTGTTGTTGTATGAAAATACAATAATGCTCGTATATAGTGGGGATGTGACCTCAACCGACATGAGTAAGACCAAGCAAGCTATTACTTGGAATCCCGATGAAATCCCTTCACCTGTAAAGAGGTGGCCTACTTGCCACAGGAAAACTATACATCACCTTACGGGTACATCACCCATTTCGGATAGGATTTTCATATAGAATATCATATCACATAATACTTCACCTTGCGGGAACATCACCCATTTCGTATGAAGCAACCTTTCTTATGGGAACATCACCCATTTCGGATAGGATTCTCATAACTTATGTTAGGCACATAATTCAAGGAAAGAGAGGAAACCCTCAATCCATCGATGCTAAGTCGTTATCCCACAAGAATATATATACGTGTACATATACATGCTTTGAAAAGAGGTAATGGTCATTTCCAAATCATTTCGATGCAATCTTAGGCTTAGAAGCCAAACACCATTCATAAAAATTCATACTTAGGCTCAAATGAAAAATCATAGCTTATAGTCATAATACTCATGCATAGGAATAGCTCATTAAAATATACAAGATGATGCAAGCACCCAAAATGTTCAAAGAGCCATAATCATAGACATTTATGTGATTACATTCTTGTCATAACCCATATCTTATCAAAATCATATCATAAAACATAATTGGGCTTAACCCACTTTACAATTTCCATAAAATCCAATGTTCAGGAATGCACATGCCATGAATGATGTGGGAGTAGCATGGGTAATTGAGTTTCAATCTAGATACAACATTATAATATGATATTGAAGTAAATCCATAATTAAATCCATATTAAAATCATAATATAAATCACTCATGCATAAATCAAGTTTTAAAGGGGACATGCATCTTCATAACTTCAATGTTAATCATCATAATAAGGATTAAAGTAACTTAAAACCATAAATAAAGTACAACCCATACATATATTGAATTTGATAAATCGAAATAATGAAAACCCACATTTAAAGTAAGCTTAATTTCATGGAAAATTATTTGAAAAGATTTGGGCATCCTTGGTTGGAAGGAACAAAGGATCAAACCCACATACCTTCACAAAATGAAGAAAACCCAAGAGAAATTTGAAGAAATGAGTTTCTTTGCTTCCCAAGTTGAAAATCCACAAGAGTTCCTTTGAGAGTAGTTTTGAGAGAGTTCAAATGTGTGGAGTGATTTTGAATATTAGGAATAGGGTTTAAGTGATTAGGGAATACTTAGATAGCATAGGAAGTCCCAAAAGACCATTAGGATAAATCAAATTTACGAAAATGTCATTAATAAAATGGATAGAAAAATTGCACGTCGTCACTTCACTAGAGGGTTCCCCTGTACCACCACATGGTCCGTATACCCATCCATGAGAAGACATTTGGAAAAATTTGGATTGACGGAAGTTCAAAATGGAAGCCCCATACTTAGAAAAATTTCACGAAGTTAGCTAGGTGTGGGGGGGAGGGGGGTTACATGGCCCGTGTGATGTCACACGGTCTGTGACATGGATCAGTGATTTATACTTAGAAAAATTTTTATTTCGAAAGCTATACGATTGGCCATACATCCCGCGAACCTTCACACGACCCGTAAAGGTGGTCGTGTCACCACACATTTCTTGAATCGTTGGTGTTTCAAGCTCAAGGCCATCACACGGCCCTCCACAGGGTCCATGAAGTGTCTCACGGCCCGTGTGGGGCACAAGTGTGATGTGCCTTAGCCCGAAACTCCACGCCAAGCCCACGCACCCAAAAGCAAGGCCAAGGATCACTCCATCAGAAGCCACACGAGTCGTGGACTTCACACAGACCATGTAGTCTCCCTTGAGGTGACACTTAGTCCAAATCTTGGCAAAAACAACATTTTTAAGCTCCGATGAAGTCGTACAATGTCCGAGTCATTACATCATCTCCCCCTTGGGAACATTCATCCTTGAAAGTGCAAGAATAAGGCTTGAAAGGATTGACTTAGAACATGAAAATTCCAAACATAAGTTACAATACATAATTTACCCTTTAAAAATCATAAAGTCATTAAAACTCATACCGAAACATATTAAAATCATTCAAAACATTATAAAAATAATTTTAATGTACATGTAAGTATATCATATCATGAGACTCAAGAATGAAAGAGTTAGGACCACTTAGAAGAGGAAGAACCTAATACCTTAGGCTTGAGTATATTGGAAAAGATAGGGATATCGTTTCATCATATCCAACTCTGCCTCCCATGTAGTACTCTCCATGTGTTGATTTCTCCAAAGTACCTTCACCGAAGCTACATCCTTGTTAGGAGCGTTTCACTTGTCTATCCAAAATCTCCACCGGAACCTCCTCATAAGATAAGTTCTTCTCAACCTCAACACCTTCTAAAGGCATAATAGCACTAGGATCAACAATTAACTTCCTTAACATAGACACATGGAAGACCGGGTGAATGGAACTCAAATCCGGAGGCGACTCTAACCTATAAGCCACGTTCCCAATCCGTTCAACAATCTCATCAAGGTCAACATACAGGGGACTTAGCTTGCCCTTCTTACCAAAACACATCACATCCTTCGAAGGTGAAACCTTCACATACACCGAATCACAAACATGAAATTCAAGATCTTTCCTCATAACATCCGAATAGGACTTTTGGTGACCTTGGGACGTCGTCAACCTCTCCCTAATCAACTTTACCTTCTCCATAGCCTCCAACACTAAATCCAGGCCAATCAATACCATTTCCCCCAACTCAAACCACCCCACCGGTGACCCACACCTCCTCCCATACAAGGCCTCAAATAGTGTCATACCAATGCTAGAATGGAAGCTATTATTATAAGAAAACTCAATGAGTGGAAGATGGTCATCCCAAATACCCTCTAACTCCCACACACAATCCCTCAATATACCTCCAAGGTTTGAGTTGTCCTCTCGGCTTGTCCATCAGTTTGAGGATGAATAGCGATGCTCAACTTAACCTTAGTACCAAGTCCCTTTTGAAAAAACCTCCAAAAGTGAAAACTGAATTGGGTACCACGATCTAATATGATAGATCTATGCACACCATGCAACCTCACCAACTCTTAGATGTATAAGCTTCAGCTCCAAACATAGCCTTGACTGGTAAAAAGTAAACCAACTTAGTCATCCGATCAATGATAACTCAAATTGAGTCAAATTGTCTTCGGGTTCGAGGAAAACCAACCACAAAGTCCATGTTCACATCTTTTCACTTCCAAGTAGGAATCTCAATGTCTTGATCCAAACCACCCGGTTATTGCTGCTCTACCTTCACTTGTTGACAACTTCGTCACTCGGATATGAACTTGGCTATGTCTTTCCTCACACCATGCCACCAATACACCTCCTTCAAATCCCAATACATCTTAGTAGATCCCACTATGAATAGAATAATGAGAGTTATGAGCATCACTCATGATCACCCTTCTAAGACCATCCAAATCTGGAACACATTGTCGGTCTTGGTACCGAAGTACTCCATCTCCCCCTTGGGAGAACACCTCAATCTCTTTTTCGGCAACCAATTTCTTCAATTCAAACAATGATGGACCTAAATCTTGCTTAGCTTTCACATCGACAACCACTGAAGATTTGGCCCCATTTTGAACATGAATGCCACCATCATTAGAGTCAGCCGACCTAACACCCAACCTAGACAACTAGTAAACGTCCTCCGCCAACTCCCTCTTCTTACCGTCAACACGAGCCACACTCCTTGTAACGCCCGGTAAAAATTATCAAAATACCCCTAGAGGAGAGGTGTGTGCAAAATGCATCTTCTGATGCTCGGATTAAAAATTCGAGAATGGATACGTGATCAACACAGAAAATTGAGTACAAGAAGGGTCTCGCTCAATTTTTAGAGCTACTGAGTCAAAAGATAATTTTTTGTTCTAAAATGAAAAATAGTGTGAGTTCGCGGCAGAGCCACGTTGCGGACCTATCACAGAGACACACTTATCTTTTTCTGTGATTTTTTTGACGGAGCTGAGTTTTTTCGAAATGCACTATCCGCGACAGGTCCACGTCGTGGACTATGTTATCTCAAGCCTAGAAAGTTTCTTTAAAATTTCGAGGGGGCATTCTAGTCCATTCTTAATACTTTCTAAACATCCCATATGACAAATACAGGTCATTTTCTCCAAGAAAGGGTTCTAAAAACCTATCCAAAACATTCTTCCTAGAAAACTCACTAAGCCAGGGCTTGAGTGGAGTTGAGATTGAGGAATTCAAGAGGAGGTTGTTCGATAAATTATTGTCAGCAATCATCCCAGGTATGTAAGGCTAACTTAAAGCATGGGATTGTTCTCCCATGTGCCCTTTTGAATAAATTGAATCATTTATGGAATATAATGAAATTGATATGAAGATTGTTGAGTATTATACTGATTTTTACTTAATTCATATATTTTACATGAATTGATGATCATCATAAACTTGATTTATTGCATAATTCATTTTCATGAGTGTTTTTCACAAAACCCTATGATTATTTTATTAAAAAGTTTAAGAATGAACTAGAGGATGAGTCTAGAGCCTTAATGAGGATGATGTTAGTGATGTTGTGATTGTATTTCACATTTGATGAGAGTCTTGATGATGATGTTGATGAGAATGATGTTTCATGATGTCTTAAAACCTGAAACTAAATTCTAAAAGAGTATTTTGAGTCCATGATGTTGATGTTGATGTTGATAAGGCAAGTTGATGTTGATGTTGAGGTATTATGTCCCTACGGGACTGATGTTGATCTCGAGGTATTATGTCCTTATGAGACTGATGATGATGTATTATGTCCCTATAGGACTGATGAGGTTGATGTTTTATGAGCATATGGAGTTCTGGGTGGAGTATTGAGCACCGAAATGGGTAAGAGTGAGTCCCACTCAAACCTATTAACTACGTGTCCCGCATAGGAAGAGAGGATTGAACTACAATGCGGATGGCTCCTTTCTTGTCCTAATAGATGACTGAGGTTTTTCTTGTGGATCCACTGAGGTTGATGCCCTTAACCCCGAGCAGGGTACTGGATGGATGTGGCAACGGCATCTCTTCGTTGTATCATCATCGGCTCATAGGTGATGGTTGTCGGTTAGAGAAACCCCCAGTGAGGTCTTACTTCGATAGTACTCTGATGTTAATGTTGATATGATGTTTTGAGTAGAGTTCCTTGAGTTGAGTTGAGTCGAGTTTCTTGAGTTAAGTTTGAGGTATTGATGATGTGGAGATGAGATGTTGATGAGTCAAGTGTCTACTCCAACTTTGCCTTAGATAGACATTTGATATTATGATGGAGTATGATGTTGAGTTGATGTTATCCCTATACTGTTGTACTTGTACTGTGATATTCAACTATTTTTTACATACTATACATTCCACGTACTGACGCCACTGGGCGCTGCATCATTTCATGATACTGATACAGGAGTTAGAGGACTTCAGCGGACGCATCGTTGAGGTCAGCAATTTCGAGTTCAGTCATTAGTGAGCATCCTTGCTATTTGGAGGAGACCCTTTTATTGTTGTTTTCGTTATTTATTGAGTTGGGTATCCATGGCCTATCATGGTACCATCTTAGACAGTTGAGTCAAGTTAGAGGCTTCATAGACATGAGTCGAGGTTTGACGTTGATGTTTTTCCCTTATGAATTGAGTAGCACTTACACTTACTTATTCTGATATTGAGACTGATGTTTGCCATTGGACCTTTCTATTGAGGTAGCAGACTACACTACTTCCATTATTCCACCATACTGATGTTGAGTGACTGTCCTAAGAGCGAGTGGTTCGCTTGGGGACTAGCAATAGTCTTTGGGTGCCGGCCATGCCTAGGGTACCCTCCCGGGGCGTGACAAACTTGGTATCAGAGTACAGAGTTCAAGAGTCCTAAGGAGTCTATGAACCCGTGTCTAGTAGAGTCTTGTTGATGTGTGTGTTGTGCACCACACTTCATAAATAGAAGGCTATAGGACATTAGAGTTTGATTCTATGAAACTCTCTTCTAATTAGTGCGCTATGCATTTGCAAATCGTGCCTCCAAAATGCACTGCTGCCCAAAGAGATGCCCCAGTCCCTAACACTGTGAATCCTTTACCAGAGGTCCCTACCCAGAATGAGACAAGGAGACGGGGTCGACCTGCCAGAGCTACTAAGGCTCCACCGGCACCTCCTGCTTAGTCAGCCACCACTTTGGAAGCAGACTTTAGGGGAGCCATCGCCATGATCACTTAGTTGGTGGCCGCTCAGAGTAATAGCTGCGTTTCCTAGGCATCTAACTCCAGCTCC
Organism: Solanum rostratum; assembly: GCA_029948455.1. Classification (NCBI taxonomy): domain Eukaryota; kingdom Viridiplantae; phylum Streptophyta; class Magnoliopsida; order Solanales; family Solanaceae; genus Solanum; species Solanum rostratum. Next base: position 55,077,012 of record CM057053.1, read on the forward strand.
CAAGAGCCTAGAGCTGCAACCAGGCTCAAAGATTTCCTGAGGATGAACCCGCCAGTCTATCCGGGGTCTAAGGTTGAGGAAGACCCGCGAAACTTTATTGATGAGATGTGCAAGATCTTGAGAGCTATGTATATGAATGGGGTTGAGAGAGTTGAGCTGGTCTCATATCAGCTTAAGGATGTTGCCAATGTCTGGTATAACCAGTGGGAAGATGGTAGAGGTGAGAATGTTGAGTCTGCTGAGTGGGAGGAGTTTGAGAGTGTTTTCCTCAATCACTTCTTTCCCCAAGAGTTGAGGGAGTCGGAGGTTGAGGAGTTCGTGAACCTGAAGCAAGAGAGGTTGACTGTCAAAGAGTACAGCCTAAAGTTCATCCAACTGTCCCGATATGCTCCCAAGATGGTCCTTGATACGAGGGCGAGGATGAAGAAGTTGTGTCTGGATTGGGCAAGCATGTAAAGAGGGAGTGTAAGGCAGCATTGCTGATTCCAGGTATGGATATCTCTAGACTTATGGCCTATGCCCAGCAGACTGAGGAGCACAAGAAGGACAGGGAAGAGCAACAGAGTAAGAAGGCCAAATCGGCAGAGCATGAGCCTAGCCAACAGAAGCAGAATAAGGGTGATAGAACTTTCTTTCAGAAGACGTCTTCTAGCTATGCACCCCCTATGGCGAGTGCGCCTGTTCAGCAAAACAGGTATCATCAGAAATCCTATGGTCACCAAACTTTCAGAGCCCAGGTACCTCAGTCCCAAGCTACCGTTGCCCAAGGTCCGAGAGCAAAGCCACTTTGTGGTAGATGTGGCAGGCTGCATCTTGGTGCATGCCGTGAGGGCACAAATACTTTCTTTTCATACGGATAGCCTAGCCATTTTCAGGGTGAGTGCCCTTCGAGAAGATGGGGTGATAGAGGTAATAGAGCTCAGTCTTCTACAATGCCCCCTGCGGGCAGTCATCAAAAGGCTACTACAAATGTACTAGGTAGGACGAACCGTTTGTATACGATGGGTAATCGACAGGACAAAGAGGTTGCACCAGATGTTGTTACGGGTATGCTCCGAATCTTTTCTTATAATTGTTATGCATTGCTTGACCCAGGTGCCACTTTATCCTTTGTGACATCCTATGTGGTCAATAAGTTTGAGATTCTTCCAGAGTATTTGCTTGAGCCTTATACTTTATCTATTCATACTGGTGAGTCTATCTTGGCTAAGAGGGTCTCTAGAGACTGTGTAGTATCCATCTATCATAGGGATAATTTGTCCAACTTGGTAGAGTTGGAGATGGTTGATTTTGATATAATTCTTGGTATGGATTAGCTCCATGCATCCATAGATTGTAGGACCCGAGTTGTTAAATTCCAATTTCCGAATGAACCAGTCCTAGAGTGGAAGGGAAGTTATATTGCACCCAAGGGTAGATTTATTTTCTACCTGAGGGCGACAAAGTTAATCTCTAAGGGTTGTATTTATCACCTTGTAAGAGTTAAATCTGATGATATTGAGTCCCCTACTCCTGAGTCAGTTCCGATTGTAAATTAGTTCCCTGAGGATTTACCTGGAGTCCCTCCTGATAGGGAGATCAACTTCAGTATTGATGTACTTCCCGACATGCAGCCTATTTCAATTCCACCATTATAGGATGGCCCCCGCTGAGTTGAAAGAATTGAAGGAGCAGTTGAAGGATTTGTTAGAGAAAGGTTTTATTAGACCAAGTGTTTCTCCTTGGGGTGCTCCCATTCTAGTTGTACGAAAGAAGGATGGGTCTCTCAGAATATGCATAGACTATAGGCAACTGAACAAGGTCACGATCAAGAATAAATATCCTCTTCCCAGGATAGATGACTTGTTTGACCAACTTCAGGGTGCCTCATGCTTTTCAAAAATAGACCTCAGATTGGGTTACCACCAGTTGAAAGTGAGAGAATGTGATGTTTCAAAGACAGCCTTCAGGACAAGATATGGCCACTTTGAGTTCTTGGTTATGTCCTTTGGGTTGACGAACGCATCGGCAGCTTTCATGGATTTGATGAATTGGGTGTTCAGGACCTACCTTGGCATGTTTTTAATCGTATTTATTGATGATATCTTGGTGTATTCGAGGAATGAGGAGAAGCATGCCAAACACCTTAAAGTTGTCCTTCAGACTCTTAAGGACCATGAATTGTATGCAAAGTTCTCCAAGTGTGAGTTTTGGCTTAAGTCAGTCACTTTACTAGGCCATGTTATTTCGGATGATGGAATTCGAGTAGGTGGCCAGAAGATTGAAGCGGTTACAAACTGGCCAAGACCGACCTCTCCAACTGACATAAGGAGTTTCTTGGAGTTGGCAGGCTACTACCGCAGATTTGTTGAGGGATTTTCTTCCCTATCCGCACCATTGACCAAACTGACTCAGAAAAAGGTCAGGTTTCAGTGGTCTGAGGAATGTGAGAAGAGTTTCCACGAGTTGAAGACTAGATTGACCACCGCGCCTGTCTTGAATTTGCCCGAAGGGACGAAAGATTTTGTGATATACTATGATGCATCAAGAGTTGGGTTGAGATGTGTATTAATGCAGAGAGAGAAGGTGATAGCCTATGCTTCCATGCAGCTTAAAGTTCATGAGAGGAACTATCCGACCCATGATTTTGAGTTAGCGGCGGTAGTGTTCGCACTTAAAATCTTGCGCCACTACTTGTATTGAGTGCACGTGGACGTGTTCACTGATCATAAGAGCTTACATTATGTCTTCAGTCGGAGAGAGCTCAACCTACGACAGAGGAGATGGTTGGAATTGCTCAAAGATTATGAAATGAGCATCATGTACCACCCAGGTAAAGCTAACATTGTTGTTGATGCTCTTAGCAGGTTGTCTATGGGTAGCACATCCCATGTGGAGGAAGAGAAGAAAGAGCTAGTGAAGGAAGTGCATAGATTGGCTTGACTGGGAGTCCAACTTGAGGAGAATGACGAGGGAGAAATTAATGTTCAGAGTGGGTCTACATCATCCCTAGTGACTGAGGTAAAAGAGAAGCAAGATCGAGATCCTATTATACTCCAATTAAAGGAGGCTGTCCAAAAACAAAAAGTGATGGTCTTCTCCAAAGGGGGAGATGGGGTATTAGATACTAGAGTAGGCTATGTGTCCCTGATGTTGATGGTGTTCAAGAGAGTATTATGGTTAAGGCCCACAACACTAGATACTCCATTCATCTAGGCTCCAGCAAGATGTACCATGACTTGAGAGAAGTCTATTGGTGAAGTGGAATGAGAGGGATATCGCTAAGCTTGTTTCAAAGTGCCTAAACTGCCAGCAAGTGAAGGTTGAGCATCAAAGGCCAAGTGGTTTGACTCAAAACTTTGAGATTCCAGAATGGAAATGGGAGATGGTTAATATGGATTTCATCACTAGCCTACCGAGTTCCCAGAGGCAGCTGATTCTATATGGGTGATAGTAGACAGGATGACTAAGTCAGCGCACTTTCTAGCAGTCAAGACGACTAACACTGCAGAGGAGTATGCCAAGATGTATATCCAAGAGATTGTGGGGTTGCATGAAGTTCCCTTATCCATCATCTTAGATAGAGGAGCCCAATTTACCTCTCACTTCTGGAAGTCTTTCCAGAAAGGATTGGGTAGCAAAGTGAACTTAAACACGGCCTTTCATCCACAGACGGATGGTCAGGCAGAGTGCATTATTCAGACAGTAGAAGATATGTTGAGAGCATACTTCCTTGACTTCAATGGAAGTCAGGATGACCATTTACATTGATTGAAATTGCATATAACAATAGTTATCATGCAAGCATTCAAATGGCCCCCTATGAGCCCTTGTATGGGAGGAGGTGTAGATCACCCATTGGGTGGTTTGAAGTTGGAGAAGCTAAGTTGATAGGGCCTAACCTTGTGCACCTGTCCATGGAGAAAGTGAAGATTATTAGAGAAAGATTGAAGACTGCCCAAAGCCGTCAAAAATCTTACATAGACGTGAGGAGAAGAGACCTAGAGTTCGAGGTGAGCGATTGGGTATACCTGAAGGTATCACCATGAAGGGTGTCATGAGGTTTGGGAAGTAGGGAAAATTAAGTCCTCGTTGTATTGGCCCTTATCAGATTTTGCTAAGAATTGGGAAGGTTGCTTATGATTTAGAGTTACCTTCTGAATTGGCGGAATTCATCCAGTGTTCCACATTTCGATGTTGAAGAAGTGTTTGGGAGACCCTGCATTAGTAATCCCTGTAGAGAGCACAGGAGTCAGAGACAGTTTGTCCTATGACGAAATTCCAGTCCAAATCCTTGATCGACAGGTTCGCAGATTGAGAAACAAAGAGATAGCCTCCGTCAAAGTTCTGTGGAGGAACCAATTTGTTGAGGAAGCCACATGAGAAGCTGAGGAAGAGATACGAACAAAATACCCACACCTATTCATGCCTAATGTTAATGAGAGTATCGGAGGTAATATTCCTACTTTTAATGTAAATTGATGTTCATACCATGAGTTGATGTGTATACTCCTTATGTTTGAGTAGTTGTTATTGAGGTCGATGAAGAGTTGAGGAGTTGAGTTGTTGAGTGAGTATCTAGGTGAATCTTGAGTCTATTCGTGACATAACACCATTCCTACTCATCATTCGAGGACGAATGATCCAAAGGGGGAGATGATGTAAAGCCCGATGAAAATTACAAAAATACCCCTAGAGGAGAGGTGTGCGGAAAATGCATCTTCCGATGCTCGGATTAAAAATCCGAGAATGGATACGTGATCAGCACAGAAAATTGAGTGGGAGAAGGGTCTCGATCAACTTTTAGAGCAACCGAGTCAAAAGATAATTTTTCATTCTAAAACAAAAAAAGTGTGAGTTCGCGATAGAGCAACATCGCGGATCTATCGCAGAGACACACTTATCTTTTTCTGTGATTTTTTTACGGAGCTGAGTTTTTCCAAAATGCACTGTCCACGACAGGTCTGCATCGCGGACTGTGTATTTCAAGTCGGGAAATTTTCTTTAAAATTTTGAGGGGGCATTCTAGTCTATTCCTAATACTTTCTAAACTTCCCATACGATGAATATTGGTCATTTTCTCCGATAAAGGGTTCCAAAAACCTATCCAAAACATTCTTCATAGAAAAATCACTAAGCCAGGGCTTGAGGGGAGTTGAGATTCAGGAATTCAAGAGGAGGTTGTTCGAGAAATTGTTGTTAGCAATCATCTCAGGTATGTAAGGCTAACTTAAAGCATGGGATTGTTCCCCCATATGCCCTTTTAAATAAATTGAATCATTTATGGAATATAATGAAATTGATGTGAAGATTATTGAGTATTATACTAATTTTACTTAATTCATATATTTTACATGAATTGATGATCATCATAAACTTGATTTATTGCATAATTCATTTTCATGAGTGTTTTTCACAAAACCCTATGATTATTTTATTAAAAAGTGTAAGAATAAACTAGGTATGAGTCTAGAGCCTTAGTGAGGATGATGTTAGTGATGTTGTGATTGTGTTTCACATTTGATGAGAGTATTGATGATGATGTTGATGAGAATGATATTTCATGATGTCTTAAAACCTGAAATTAAATTCTAAAAGAGTATTTTGAGTCCATGATGTTGATGTTGATGTTGATGAGGCGAGTTAATGTTGATGTTGATGTTGAGGCATTATGTCCCTATGGGACTGATGTTAATATCGAGGTATTATATCCTTATGAGACTGATGATGATGTGTTATGTCCCTATAAGACTGATGAGGTTGATGTTTTATGAGCATGTCGAGTTCTGGAGGAGTATTGAACACCGAAATGGGTGCGAATGAGTCCCACTCGAACCTATTAACTACGTGGCCCGCATAGGAAGAGAGGATTGAACCACAATGCAGATGGCTCCTTTCTTGTCACAATAGAGGACTGAGATTTTTCTTATGGATCCACTGAGGTTGATGTCCTTAACCCCGGGCAGGGTACTGGATGGATCTTGCAACGGCATCGCTTTGTTGAATCATCACTGGCTCATAGGTGATGGTTGTCGGTTAGAGAAACTCCCTGTGAGGTCTTACTTCGATAGTGCTCTGATGCTGATGTTGATGTGATGTTTTGAGTAGAGTTCTTTGAGCTGAGTTGAGTCGAGTTTCTTGAGTTGAGTCTGCAGTATTGATGATGTAGAGATGAGATGTTGACGAGTCAAATGTCTACTCTAACTTTGCCTTAGATAGACATTTGATATTATGATGGAGTATGATGTTGAGTTGATGTTATCCCTATACTGTTGTACTTGTACTGTGATATTCAGCTATTTTACATACCAGTACATTTCACGTACTGATGCCACTCGGCGCTCATCGTTTCATGATGCAGTTACAAGAGTTAGAGGACTTCAGCAGACACATCGTTGAGGTCAGCGATTTTGAGTTCAGTCATTGGTGAGCCTCCTTGCTATTCGGCGGAGACCCATTTATTGTTGTTTTCGTTATTTATTGAGTTGGGTAGCCATGGCCTGTCATGATACCATCTTAGACAGTTGAGTCAAGTTAGAGGCTTCATAGACATGAGTCGAGGTTTGACGTTGATGTTTTTCCCTTATGAGAATTGAGTAGAACTTACACTTGCTTATTCTGATGTTGGCCATTGGCCCTTTCTATTGAGGTAGAAGACTGCACTACTTCTATTATTCTGCCAAACTAATGTTGAGTGACTTTCCTGAGAATGAGTGGTCTGCTTGGGGACTAGAAATAGTCTCTGGGTGCCGGCCACGCCTACGGTACCCTCCCGGGGCGTGACACTCCTCATAGCTAGCCTACTAAGAGCATCAGCTGCAATATTGGCCTTACGGGGGTGATATTGAACACTCATGTCGTAGTCCTTTAGGAGTTCCAACTATCTTCTTTGACTCAATTTGAGATCCCTTTGAGTGAACACATATTGCAAACTCTTGTGATCGGTGAAATCATCAACATGCACCCCATACAAATAGTGCCCCCAAATTTTCAAAGCAAATACCACCGCTGCTAACTCAAGGTCATGAGTCGGGTGAATATGCTCATGCACCTTCAATTGCCTTGAGGCATAAGCTATCACCTTACTATGTTGCATAAGTACACAACCCAACCCAATCTGAGAAGAGTCACAATATACTACCAACTCATCCAAGCCATTTCATTAAGTTAAGAAGGAGCCGATGTGAGCCGATCCTTCAATGTTTGAAAACTCTTTTCGCATTCATCCGACCACACAAACTAAACCTTCTTTTCAGTCAATTTAGTCAACCGAGATGTAATCGATGAGAACCCCTCAAAAAACCTTCTGTAATAGCTAGCCAACCCAAGGAAACTTTGAATGTCCAAAGGAGTCAATGATCTAGGCCAATTTTTCACGGCCTCGATATTTTTCGGATCCACCTTTATACCATCACCGGACACCAAATGACCAAGAAACGCTACTTCACCCAACCAAAACTCACATTTGCTAAACTTGGCATACGACTTCTTCTCCTTCAAGGTTTGTAAAACCAACCTCAAATGATCCATATGCTCCCGCTTACTTCAATAATAAATGAGGATATCATCAATGAAGACAACCACAAAGCTATCAAGAATGGCTTGAACACCTGATTCATGAGATCTATAAACATAGACAGAGAATTAGTTAAGCCAAACAATATCACCACAAACTCAAAGTGCCCATACCTAGTCCGAAAAGCCATCTTGGGAATGTCACACTCTATAACCTTCAACTGATGATACTTGGAATGGAGGTCAATCAGTGAGAAGTGGATAGCCCTTTCAAGTTTGTCGAACAAGTCGTCAATCCTAGGCAATGGATACTTATTTTTAATGGTCACCTTATTCAATTGCCTATAATTGATACCCATCCGAAGAGATCTATCATTCTTCTTTACAAATAACACTGGAGCACCCCATGGAGATATACTTGGCCTGATAAAATCCTTCTCCAACAAATCTTTTAACTGATCCTTCAACTCTTTCAACTCAGTTGGTTCTATATGATAGGATGGAATAGAGATAGGTTGAGTATCCAGGAGAATATCTATGCCAAAGTCTACTTTCCTTTCGGTAGGAATACCAGGCAAGTATTCGGGGAACACATCTAGAACTCATTCACCAACGGAACTAACTCAAGAGTAGGTGATTCGGACTTCACATCCTTGACCCTTAGAATATGATATATGCACCCCTAGGAGATCATCTTCCAGGCCTTGACGTAGGAAATAAACTAACCCTCAATAGCGGATTCACTACCCTTCCATTCAAGAACGGGCCCTTTGGGAGGTTTGAACTTGACCTTCTGGGTTCTACAATCTATAAAGGCATATGATGCATGCAACCAATCCATCTCAAGAATCACGTCAAAATCAAACATCTTAAGTACCACAAGATCACACGGGAAGACTTTATGCAACACAGAAACAGGACAACCATGATAAACCCTATGTGCAATAAACGATTCACCCATGGGAGTAAAAACTGAGAAAGGATCCCTCAAAATTTTGGGACTCGAACCAAACTTAACAGCAAACAGAGAAGTCACAAAAGAAAAATTTGCACCCGAGTCAAGCAAAGCATAAGCATCAAAATCAAAGGCTTTTAACATACCAGTCATAACATCCGGAGCCTCCTTAACTTCTTGATATGCATGAAGAGCATAGAACATATTGTTCCTTGGGGAAACACCTTGGGGGGCTCTTTGCTGGCCCTGACCACCCTGAGCCACTTGACCTTGGCCTCTATAAACATTCTTAGGAGAATTCGCAACCTTTTGATTCTTATCACCCCACCCAAAGAAAGCACCCAAATCCCTCCAATAAGCACCTGTGTGGGGTTTCCTACACTTGTCACATAGAGGATACCCCTGACCACCACCAACTAGTGCCCTAGGTGGAGGAGCTCTAGCATTAGCGACTCGAGCACCAGAACCTTAGCCCTGCTGGAAATGACCAAAACCACCACCCCGAGAATCGGAGAACTAACCATCAAAATGGGCCCTCTTAGGATCATGTACTCTTCTCTCCTTGAGTTTCTCCCCTTTGATCTGCTCAGCATATACCATGAGTCTAGAAATATCCATATCTTGTGTGAGCATGGTTGTACGGCATTCTTTCACAAGCAAGTCAGAGATACCAGAAATAAACTTGTTCATTCTTGCACGAGGATCAGCCACAAGTTTCGGGGCATACTTGGAAAGCTTAGTGAACATGAGGGCATAATCCCTCACACTCATATTACCCTGTTTAAGGTTGATAAACTCTGTCATCTTGGTTTCCCTAAGCTCAAGTGGAAAGAAACGATCCAGGAAGGAAAGATTGAACTCCTCCCTATTGACACCATCACCACAAACCCTCTCCATAGACCATTGGGTGTACCACACCCGAGCCACATATTTCAATTGATAGGAAGACAATCAACCTTCTCCTCAGAAGTGACACCCATAACATTCAACACCTTAGTGAGCTCATTAATTAACTCGTGAGCATCCTCATCAAACTTTGACCCATAAAACTCAAAGGATTTATTTGGGTGAAAACCCTCACCATAGAGGCTAGAGTGGGATCTCATGGAAGCTTATCCTGCCTAGTCTGTGATGTTACCACTTGGGCAAGCATAGCAAAGGTTGTACGGAATTCACCATTAGAGATAGGCTCATCCATAGGCCTTTGAGGTGCTTGACTCTTATTAGTCGGAGCTGGTCTGGGAGTTCTTCCTTGAGGTATCTTCTGTAATGGAGTAACGACACTTTCAAGATAAGGAAGCCAAATACATACAAATCATAGCACGACATAAGGCATGAAGAAGTGAGACAATTTCTAAAACACCTTCGTAGTCTCCCACTCATATGCATGGAGCACATCACACCCATGAAAAGGACTCTACTTAACACAACATGTTGGACTTCGAGGATCATTTACAAACCTAGTGCTCTGGTACCATCTATGTCATGACCCAAAACTAGCGTCTAGGAGTGACATGGCGAATAAGAATCCAAGAGTCTCTAAACAAGCCTCAAAGTATCCAAATTCACATTATCGGCTCAAAAGTGTATTCAAATGGTAACACATAATTTCTAAGGGACGAGACAATTGGACTCATGCTATGGGGATATCTTAGGGAAAGGGATTAACATGGACTCACATAACACATAGAACATAAAGACTAAGGGCGGGTAAGTATGACTCACGCTATGGGGGAAATTTGGAACTTAGGATCTTTCGCATCATATCACACAATCAAGTCATAAGACTCATAGCCAAAGAACATAACGATGTTCAATAGGTAACCAAGCCATAACATAATCTTCAATCATAGCACTTAGCATATAAACATAAAGGATTTTACAAGATGTCCAACAATGCCTCTAAATATATGATAGATTGGGGCCAAGACATACCCCATGCTCACCTTTAAAGAGAATAAAACAAGTAAAACACTGTAGGTAGAGGAATGGTGGCTTATCCTTAAAAGATAGGACTCACCGCAACAAGTAAAAACTTGAGATCCAAACTAAACATCGTGCAGTGGATAAATGCACTCCTGGTCCCTACATGGTGAGATCATGTAGGAAAAAGTATGTGGTAGTACATTTGAATGTACTAAGTATGTGAGATGCAATGCATATGACTTACCAAACCTGCATTTCAATGTTAGATGACAAGGGCACATAATATAGAAATGATCATATATCAAAGAAGAGTTGCATACAATATACCATGAATTCCATGATGCATAAAAATGCAATAATGCTCATATATAGTGGGGATGTGACCTCAACCGACATAAGTAAGACCAAGCAAGCTATTACCTAAAATCTTGATGAAATCCCCTCACCGAAAAAGAGGTAGTCTACTTTCCAAAGGTAAATCATACTTCACCTTATGGGAACATCACCCATTTCGAATAGGATTTTCATATAGCATATCATATCACAAAATACTTCACCTTGCGGAAACATCACCCATTTCATATGAAGCAACCTTTCTTATGAGAAGATTGCCCATTTCGGATAGGATTCTCATGACTTATGCTAGGCACATAGTTCAAGGAAAGACGAAGAACCCTCAATCCATCGGTGCTAAGTTGTCATCCCACAAGAATACGTATACATATACATATACATGCTTCTAAAAGAGATAATGGTCATTTCGAAATCATTTCGATGCAATCTTAGGCTTAGAAGCCAAACACCATTAATAATAATTCAAACTTAGGCTCAAATGCCAAATCATAGCTTATAGTCATAATACTCATGCATAGTAATAGCTCATTCGAATATACAAAATGGTGCAAGCACCCAAAATGCTCAAAAAACCATAATCATAGACATTTATCTAATCACATTCTTGTCATAGCCCATATTTTATCAAAATCGTATCATAAAACATAATTGGGCTTAACACACTACATAATTTCAGTTAAATCCAATGTTCATGAATGTACATGTCATAAATGATGTGGGAATAGCATGGGTAATTAAGATTCAATCTAAAATCAACATTATAATATGAAATTGAAGTAAATCCATAGTTAAATTCACATTTAAATCATAATACAAATCACTCATGCATAAATCAAGCTTTAAAGGAGACGTGCTTCTTCATAACTTCATCACTTCAATGTAAATCATCATAGTTAGGCTTAAAATAACTTAAAATCATAAATAAAGTACAACCCATACATAAATCGAATTTAATAAATCAAAATAATGAAAACCTAAATTTGAAATAAGCTTAATTTCATGAAAATTGCTTGAAAAGATTTGGGTCTCCTTGGTTGAAACTTGGAAGGAACCAAGGATCAAATCCACATACCTTCAAAGAAAACCCAAGAGAAATTTGAAGAAGAAATGAGTTTCCTTGCTTGCCAAGTTGAAATCCACAAGAGTTCCTTTGAGAGTAGTTTTGAGAGAGTTCAAATGTGTGGAGTGATTTTGAATATTAGGAATAGGGTTTAAGTTATTAGGGAGTCCTTATATAGCATAGGAAGTCCCTGAAGACCATTAGCATAAATCAAATTCACGAAAATGCCATTAATAAAATGAATAAAAAAATTGCACGTCGTCACTTCACTGGAAGGTTCACAGCTCGCGTATCACCACACGTTCTGTATACCCATCCGTGATACGACACTTGGAAAAATTTGGATTGGCAGAAGTCCAAAATGAAAGCCCCATACATAAAAAAAAATTCACAAAATTAGCTATACGGAAGGGGGGTTACATGGCCCGTGTGATGTCACACAGTCCGTGACATGGGTTGTACCCCAATACTTGGAAAAAATTTCATGACGAAGTTACAAGATGGTGTTTATACATAGATAAATTTTCATTCTGGAAGCTATACGATTGGCCATATGGCCCATGAACTTTCACACGACCCGTGAAGGTGGCCGTGTGACCATACTTTGCTTTAATCGTTGGTGTTCCAGCTCAAGGCCATCACACGGCCCTCCACACAGTCCGTAAAGTGTCACACGACCCCTGTGAGGTCCAAGTGTGATGTGCCTTAGCCCGAAACTCCACTCCAAGGCCACGCATCCAAAATTAAGGCCAAGGGTCACTCCATTGGAGGCCACACGGGTCGTATGACCTCACACGGATCATGTAGTCTCCCTTAAGGTGACACTTGGTCCAAATCATACCAAAAATGACATTTTAAAACTCCAATGAAGTCATACAATGTCCAGGTCATTACAATAGTCCTCGAAGTCCAACATGCCGCATCAAATAGAGTCTTATTCATGGGTTTGGAGCATGCACATTTATGGTAGGAGGCTAAAAGGCATTTTAGGAAAAATTTCACTTTTTCATGATTCTTATCTTTCCATGGAACGTGTCTTAAGATTTCCTATCTCCATTCCTCCCTACCAAATAGAGAGAGTTACTTTAGGCCCATAATGCAATTCAGGCAAGGAAGATGTTGTAGATGATCTTATAGATGAGGTGAAAAGGGAGTTGGCGAAGGATGTGCATCATTTGACAAGATTAGGGAATTGGATTGAGTGAGTCTAATGAAGGTATCTTTCATGTTTAGGATGGGGCTGAATCTTTTGTGGTTGTTGATGTCAAGGAAAATCAAGGCTTAGACCTTTCATTGGTTGTGTTGAAGAGGTTGGATGCCGGAAATAAGATAGAGCCTTTTTCCCAGGGGGGAGATGATGTAATTCAGTACCAAGATCGATTGTGTGTTCCAGACATTGATGGTCTTAGAGGGATGATAATGAGTGGAGCCCATAACTCTTATTACTCCATACTTCCAAGATCCGCCAACATGTATCGGGACTTGAAAGAAGTGTATTGGTGGCATGGTATAAAGAAAGGCATAGACAAATTTGTATCTGAATGCTCTAATTGCCAAAAGGGGAAGATGGAACATCAAAGACCTGATTGTTTGGCCCAAAACATTGACATCCCTTGTTGAAATGAGAGGATGAGAATGTGGACTTTGTGATTGGACTTTCCCGTACAAGAATCAATTTGACTCCATGTGGGTAGTTATTGGAAGAATGACCAAATTGGCTCACTTTTTATCGGTGGAGACTCCTTTCAATGTTGAGGACAATGCCAAGTTATATGTTTAGGAGTTGGTTAGATTGAATGGTATGGCTACATTTTATTATATCAGATTGTGATATCCAATTTAATTTCCACTTATGGAAATCATCTCAACGAGGGGCCTAGCACTAAGGTGAGGTTAAGTACCACTTTTCATCTTCAATCTATTGGCCAAGCCAAGGGGAAAATTCAAACCATCGAGGATATGTTGGGGACTTGTGTGTTGGAATTCAAGGTTAATTGGGATGATCATCTTCCACTCATTGAGTTTGCTTATAATAATAGTTTTCCATCTAGCATTGGCATGGCACCATTTGAGGCTTTGTATGGTAGGAGATATAGATCTCTGGTATGGTGGTTTGAGTTGGGAGAGATGGTTTTGATTGGCCCGAATTTTGTGTTGGAGGCTATGGAGAAGGTGAAGTTGATTAGAAAAAGGTTGAAGACGGCTCAAAGTCATCAAAAGTCCTGACCCTAGGTACGGGTCGTGACAATGTAGAACACTTAAGTGATTTATTCAACTTTCTTTAGCCCTGACTAGGTCCCTTTCTAGAAAAATATTTCTTTCTAAGGCTAGGTTCATCCTTAATTCAGCAGCTTTTAACTTCTCTTCTAAGTCAAGTTGTAAGCTACTGATTTCATTTTTTTCCTTTCAAATGATTAATGGGATCCTTCATTAATTCCCTTTTAAGAGCTATATTCTCAGACCCCAGAATAGCTAACTTCTCTTTTATTTCAGACAATTGAGCTACCAAAAGGATTTTTTCATCCTGAAAAATGTCTAAATTATTGTTCAAAAAATTCTTTGAAATTGTCAACTCACTAAGAGAATCGATTAACACAACAACTAATTTTCTCAATTTTTTAAGAGACTAGACATTTAGATTTTTTCTTAAGATCATCAAGGGTTACGTCATCATCATTTCCATCTTCATCATCAAATTTTTCCATGAAGGCAAACATTGAGTTGACCACATCTTCGTCATCTTTGGTGACTAACATAGATGCATTACCAGGATGTTCGGATTCCTCTAATTCACTTGAAGAGTTTCTCCAAACACCAAGAGCTTTCTTCACAATTTAATCTGCTACAACTCTTTTCTTAGATTTTCTCGGGACCTGGTCCCTCTTCTTGTCTTTGTCTCCACCAGTCTTGGCATACTTCTTTACTCCAACTTATGCATAGGACAATCTCTGATAAAGTTTCCAGGCTTTCCACATTTATGGCATGGATCAGTTGAATTTTCAGATTTGCTTGAGCCTCCTTTCTGAAAATCATGCTTCTGACAATTTTGTGAATCTACGAGTTAAGTAAGCCATATCAATGTCTCTTTCACTGTCATTACTAGGGGCATCTTTGAGTGTTAAGCACTTGTCCTTCTTCACTTCCTTCTAAGTGAGATCTCGTTATTTGTTGAGTTTATGGGTTTGAAGATTACCAATCAACTCATCTATGATGAGAGTCTCCAGACCCTTGTTTTAGTGATAACATCAACTTTGCTTTCTTAGGATTTTGGAAGCCCCCTGAGAATTTCCCTAACTTGCTTACTTGTGGTAATAGGTTCTCGTAGGAACCTAAGCTTATTAGTGATTGAGGTGAACCTGGTATGCATTTTCTGAATGGATTCACCTTCCTTCATGGTAAAATTTTTATATTGATTAGTCAGCATGTCAACCTTTGATTCCTTCACTTGTGTTGTACCTTCGTGAGTTATTCTTACTAATTCACAAGCTGAAATTCGATTGTACTCATCAGTTCTATACCACACACAAGCAATTTTTTAGCCCTGTAGTTCTTTCAAACCTTCTTCCTATCAACTTCGTTGTATTCTCTTGGAGTCTTTAGAACAAGCCCGGTGATGTCTCCTTCCTTGACTTCATTCATTGGCACATGTGGTCCTTCAAGAACAATGTCCCACAGTTCACTATCTTCTGTTATAAAATTGACCATTAAAATAAAGAGGTCTAGTTATTGATTGTCCTTCTTTTAGATTTGTAGGTGCAGTCATTACTCAGGATCCACTCTAGGTATTAACCTTTTAAAGAGTTCCTACTCTGTTACCAATTGATGGACTGGACTCGTCTACTATCGCAAGGCACTAGGCCCCTTATAACAAATCTAAGAAAGATTAAAAAACCACGGAGATTTTTATGTGAAAAAATTCCTTGCTCAAAGGAGAAACAATTACGACCTATTGCACAGGATTTAAGAACAGTTTCACCATCTTCAAGGAGCAATAAAGATTACAATCTTTTGCATTCAATGGACAAAACCGTTAATCCCTTTTCTCTTTGTATAGATAATGAAATCCCTCTTTAAACTAAGCAACAACTTCGAAAAAGTCACAACATTTCAAAACAGTCACAACTCCTTGAAAAAGTTTCAAACTTTCGAAAAAGTCGCAATCCTTCAATATGAAAAATTATCTACTTTTAATATAATATAAGATAATTAAATAAATATAATATAAAATATAAAAAATATACTAAATTGATCTTTAAGTTGGAGGTATTATAGTAATCTCTTTGGAAAAATCACAACCCTTTGAAAAAGTCACAACTGTTTGAAAAATTCATGACCTTTTAAAAAAGTCATAACCCTTTGGAAAAATCACAATCATTGAAAAAAATCACAACTCTTCAAAAAAGTCACATATTTTGAAAAAGTCACACCCTTTCTAAAAAAACTCACAATTCATAACTCTTCAAAAAAGTCACAACATTTCAAAACAGTCACAACTCCTTGAAAAAGTCTCAACCTTTTGAAAACGTCGCAATCCTTCAATATGGAAAATTATCTACTTTTAATATAATATAAGATAATTAAATAGATATAATATACAACAACAACAACATTGTACATATAAAATATAAAAATATACGAAATTGATCTTTAAGTTGGAGGTATTATAGTAATCTCTTTGGAAAGTCACAACCTTTTGAAAAAGTCACAACTCTTCAGAAAAGTCACAACCATTCAAAATAATCACAACTCTTCAAAAAAAGTCACAATTTTTTGAAAAATCACAATCCTTTGGAAAAGTCACAACCCTTCGAAAAAGTCATAACTATTTGAAAATGTTACAACTCTTCGAAAAAGTCACAACTTTTTGAAAAAGTCACAACTCCTAAAAAAAATTGCAATGGGGGTACTATAGTAATTTAACATCAAGTTAGGGAGTTCAAGCACTTTTGAAAAATCAATTATATCGAGAAATAATATTATAATCCAATAATATAATTGAAGATAACTAGGACTTCAGCATTATTACATTAATAAAAGTTCTTGAGATGAATTTATAATGCAAAATTTTCTATATAGAAAGAACTTACTAACTTAAGAGTATTTTATTAATTTTAATATTAAAATTAATAAACTTAATTCGATTACTTATGACCGCGCTAAGCGCAGGCTAATTATCTAGTAGAAGAGTAAAAAAGTATCACATGCAAGAACCCTAAAATTTATGAAAATAACAAATATAGATTTTTATATTTACAAATTGCAGTTTAACGATTACAATATTAATTAAAATCGAAAAAAAAAAAGAACACTACTTAAAGTCTTCAAAATTCATCTATATATACCACTCAAGGTCAAAAAAAAATCAAATGACATGTTAAATAGAATAAAAGTATTTCATTTTTTTATTGGGATAAGAATTTGCGATTTGCTCCAACTTTATTGTTTTTTCCTCTCATAAATTCCTAAAACATGTCATTTTTCTCCATAAGATTTCACCTGAACAAACTGCTCCATCCGTCGACTAGGGATGTTCTACCGTCCTTTAAAGTTTAGTGTTTGGACACAAATTCTCTACTAGAAGTGTCATGGATGGTCATTCTCTAAGGTAAATCATATTTTTGTTTCATCACATAAACAAAGCTCTTGAGTTTGAGTTTCATCGTTGTTGCTCAACATAATATAATTTTTGAATGCTTAGTAATTCACATTTATATCGTTACAAAGACTTTAAAATATTAAATACAAGCATTCAGTATTGTATTATTAATTGAATTAAGCTGAAGTTTTACCATCAATCATCAACAAAATATTTGTGCATATTTAAACAATATAATTATTAAAAAGATTCACTGCTACACGGGAGGAGCAAGTTTTAGATGTGATCGCGCTATAGATTGTATGTGTTGGTTGTTAATATATTAATTCGAGTTTTTACCTTATCACCATCCCAACATAAAATTTACATGTGAGGAATACATTATGGATCAAAAGTAGATGAATAAGATCGCATACTCTCTATAATTTAAAAACTGAAAACTAAATAAAAGTGCTTACTCTCAAGAATATTTGTAGATCCAAAATTAGTAATAATAATAAGAAGAGCTAACTTTTAATGAGTTACGTGGAATCAAATTACTACCATTCGACACATATATCTACACATATGTAATTCATGAGTTGGTCAAACTAAAATGGTCTTCAATTCTTTTATTACATCAATTATACTAAATAAAACAACCTTCATTTTTTTGTCAATAAACAACGGTACTTGAAGTCTTCAAAAATTTTCAACATACAACAATACTAAAGAGCATAAAATTAAAATGCTATTTTATATAGCAGCAATCTATTTCTTTCAGTTATTATTGGGATGGGAACTTGATCTTTCATGGAGAACTTGAATCTGTAAGTAAATTCCTTTACTGGATTTTTCTCTCACAAATTCACAAATGCACCTATCATCTTTCTCCATGAGGTTCCACCTACATAAGTTGCGCCATCCACCAACTAGCCATACTCTGCCGTCTGCCCATTTATTGACTCTTGTCTCAAATTCTCTTCCAGCAGAGTCGCGAATAGTGATTCTTGGAGGGAACTCAAGTTTGTAGTCTCTCACCACATCCATTGGAATGTACTACAATTATGAACAGACTTTGTTAAATGAGAGTTATAAAATTAAACTATAAAACCATTCACTAGAATACATAGTAATAGAATTTTAGTTACCAGTTGACTTCTCCTTTTTGCATGAATTTTTGCTACAAAGTAAGGATTTTTTGGTTGAGTTGCACATCCACTTTTAAATATATCTGTACCGTAATGTTCAGGGACATCACTCACATTGCAAGCAGTGGCATTTTGACATCCAGCTGAATCAAAAAAGTTAACTTGTCAGGTTCACCAATTGAAATCTTATGGAAACTCACAAATACTCTATTATTTTCATTTTACAAGGTGCTAAATTATTGAAAATGAACTTTAACAAAGGAAAGTTTCATGAAAAAAATAAAAATGATAGAGAATAATATTTGAATCTATTCTTTTTCACTATTCAAGACACAAATAAAATGTGCCCTTAGGCTCGTTTATCAACTAGACAAACAATAGAACTTTTTGAAAAATTGCTTATTGTCTTAAACCTTTCATTACTTTTTTAAGACTACAAGATTATGTCAAAAGACGCAAAGACAATATATTCAGCTATGTACTAACAAAAAAAGAATGAAATTGCATGTAAGATAAAACAGAAGAGTAGATATTAAGATCTTTAATAATCGTGTTTACCTTTTGAACATTGCAACTTTTTCTTACGTGTGCCAGCCATTTCATTCCCTTCTTCATCATCTATTTCCTCTATTTCTTCCTCCTCCCTCTCTCCTTCCTTCTTCTCATCTTCTTCCTCTTCCACGTATCTCCGTTTTGAACATAACACGCTTTCATGGGTCTCTTCTTCCTCTTCCACATATCTTCTTTCTCTATCAGTGGCCCAAGTTTTTTCTATTGTCTCTACACTCTTTTGATATTCAACATTCATTTCTTCCCCTTTCTTTTTACCTCCAAATCCGTTCTTTACACAACCATTTATTCCAAGTAATTTAAAGTCAAATGTTTCTTTTTCATCATAATCAAATATTAAAAAGTCTCCATACTCTAGAGTGTTATCCTCAACGAATTTTTCCCATCCGTACTGAAAATAAAGATCTCTTTCTTTTTTAATAACTTGAATAGGCCACATATTTCCAAACCTATCCCTCAGGGAAACTTTCCTAGGTAACTTTTCATTCTTGTAAATTGTATAACCTGTAGGAATTTTCTGTGAAGGAAAAAAATATTATTTTTGAAAAAAAACATAAAACCACACTTATTTTTTAAAATCAAATTGACCCAATCACAAAACCAACTACTATCAAAAGATTTTTTTTCAAAAAGAAAAATCACTGTTTAGGAATTTTTTAGAATTCAAGAATGTAACTATTTGAGGCATTCTAAAAATTTTATTGAAAAGTTTCTTCCATCAAAAGTCTATATAATACAGTCATTGAAAATAATAGATGTAATTTGTGAATCAATAGATTGAGATAAATCTACATAATACTAGGATAAAGTTAGGAGATTCAGTATATATATAATGCTAGTATAAAATTTATTTGCATCACACGAAAGCAACTCTCTTCTTTTAGCTTTCTCTCCCCTTGTTCACAACCCACGCCCTCAAATTGCATTACTTAAGAAAAATCGAGAACAATAATAGATCAAATATTTGCAAATTCACATAAGAAAGAGTGAGGGAAAAAGTACTCTTAAAATATTATATAAGTATAATTAAATATGTCTTTTGCAGATTTAAATCTCACCGAGGTCTTCCTTCCCGTATCTACTGCCCACATCTCAAAAATAAGAAAGAAATTAAATAAAGTAATTTGAAAATGATATGCCATGAGGAGTAAGTTTACTTACCATCTGTGTTGCACTGGTTTTAGAATTGAAAACTTTGAAGAAGCTTTTTTCCATGTTTATTATTGTTATCAAACTGTAAGAGAATAGAAGAATCACTACACAATCTTAACCCTATAATTTAATCAATTTTGAAGGAGTATCTTTACTTATAAGAGAGAGAGAAGAAAGTTACAAATCTTCACATGATTTAGGTGAGCTCAATTTAGCTCAGCTTTCTAGGCGTACACTTTCAAACATTCACATGATTTAAGTGAACAATTATGATCAATTTTCTAGGCGTACACTTTCAAAAGTTCACATGATTTAGGTGAACTCAATTTTGCACAATTTTCTAGGCGTACACTTTGGAAAGTTCACATGATTTATGTGAACGCAATTTTTCTCAGTTTTCTTTCTACACCAACAGTAAAATATTTTTCCTTCCAATCTTAACCCAATAATTTATTCAATTTTGAAGGAGTATCTTTACTCATAAGAGAGAGACAGAGAGAGAAGAAAGTTACAAATCTTCACATGATTTAGGTGAGCTCAATTTAGCTCAGTTTTCTAAGCGTACACTTTCAAACATTCACATGATTTAGGTGAACAATTATGCTCAATTTTCTAGACTTACACTTTCAAAAGTTCACACGATTTAGGTGAACTCAATTTTGCACAGTTTTCTAGGCGTAAACTTTGAAAAGTTCACATGATTTAGATGAACTCAATTTTTCTCAGTTTTCTTTGAACACTTTCCTAACCCAACAGTAAAATATTTTTCCTTCCAATCTTAACCCTATAATTTATTCAATTTTGAAGGAATATCTTTACTCATAAGAGAGAGAGAAGAAAGTTATAAATCTTCACATGATTTAGGTGAGCTCAATTTAGCTCAGTTTTCTAGATGTACACTTTCAAACATTCACATGATTTAGGTGAACAATTATGCTCAATTTTCTAGGTGTACACTTTCAAAAGTTCACACGATTTAGGTGAACTAAATTTTGCACGGTTTTCTAGGTGTACACTTTGAAAAGTTCACATGATTTAGGTGAACTCAATTTTTCTCAGTTTTCTTTTAACAATTTCCTAACCTAACAGTAAAATATTTTTCCTTCCAATCTTAACCCTATAATTTATTCAATTTTGAAGGAGTATCTTTACTTATAAGAGAGAGAGAGTATGATTTAGGTGAGCTCAATTTAGCTCAGTTTTCTAGGCCTACACTTTCAAACATTCACATGATTTAAGTGAACAATTATGCTCAATTTTCTAGGCGTACACTTTCAAAAGTTCACACGATTTAGGTGAACTCAATTTTGCACAATTTTCTAGGCGTACACTTTGAAAAGTTCACATGATTTATTTGAACTCAATTTTTCTCAGTTTTCTTTCTACACTAACAATAAAATATTTTTCCTTCCAATCTTAACTCTATAATTTATTCAATTTTGAAGGAGTATCTTTACTCATAAGAGAGAGAGAGAGAGAAGAAAGTTACAAATCTTCACATGATTTAGGTGAGCTCAATTTAGCTCAGCTTTCTAGGCGTACACTTTCAAACATTCACATGATTTAGGTGAACAATTATACTCAATTTTCTAGACGTACACTTTTAAAAGTTCACACGATTTAGGTGAACTCAATTTTTCACAGTTTTCTAGGCGTAAACTTTGAAAAGTTCACATGATTTAGGTGAACTCAATTTTTCTCAATTTTCTTTGAACACTTTCCTAACCCAACAGTAAAATATTTTTCCTTCCAATCTTAACCCTATAATTTATTCAATTTTGAAGGAGTATCTTTACTCATAAGAGAGAGAAGAAAGTTATAAATCTTCACATGATTTAGGTGAGCTCAATTTAGCTCAGTTTTCTAGGCATACACTTTCAAACATTCACATGATTTAGGTGAACAATTATGCTCAATTTTCTAGGCGTACACTTTCAAAAGTTCACACGATGTAGGTGAACTCAATTTTGCCAGGTTTTCTAGGCGAACACTTTGAAAAGTTCACATGATTTAGGTGAACTCAATTTGTCTCAGTTTTCTTTCAACAATTTCCTAACCTAACAGTAAAATATTTTTCCATCCAATCTTAACCCTATAATTTATTTAATTTTGAAGGAGTATCTTTCCTTATAAGAGAGAGAGAGAGAGAAGAAAGTTACAAATCTTCATATGATTTAGGTGAGCTCAATTTAGCTCAGTTTTCTAGGCGTACACTTTCAAACATTCACATGATTTAGGTGAACAATTATGCTCAATTTTCTAGACGTACACTTTCGAAAGTTCACATGATTTAGGTGAACTCAATTTTGCACAGTTTTCTAAGCGTACACTTTGTAAAGTTCACATGATTTAGGTGAACTCAATTTTTCTCAGTGTTCTTTCGACACTTTCCTAACCCAACAATAAAATATTTTTCCTGCTAATCTTAACTCTATAATTTATTCAATTTTGAAGGAGTATCTTTACTCATAAGAGAGAGAGAGAAGAAAGTTACAAATCTTCACATGATTTAGGTGAGCTCAATTTAGCTCAATTTTCTAGGCGTACACTTTCAAACATTCACATGATTTAGGTAAACAATTATGCTCAATTTTCTAGACGTACACTTTCAAAAGTTCACACGATTTAGGTGAACTCAATTTTGCATAGTTTTCTAGGCGTACACTTTGAAAAGTTCACATGATTTAGGTGAACTCAATTTTTCTCAGTTTTCTTTCAACACTTTCCTAACCCAACAGTAAAATATTTTTCCTTCCAATCTTAACTCTATAATTTATTCAATTTTGAAGGAGTATCTTTACTCATAAGAGAGAGAGAGAGAGAGAGAGAAGAAAGTTACAAATCTTCACATGATTTAGGTGAGCTCAATTTAACTCAGTTTTCTAGGCGTACACTTTCAAACATTCACATGATTTAGGTGAACAATTATGCTCAATTTTCTAGGCATACACTTTCAAAAGTTCACACGATATAGGTGAACTCAATTTTGCACAGTTTTCTAGGCGTACACGTTGAAAAGTTCACATAATTTAGGTGAACTCAATTTTTCTCAGTTTTCTTTCAACACTTTCCTAACTCAATAGTAAAATATTTTTCCTTCCATTCATTGCATCTGTACCACCCCTTTCAACCCTTTTACTTCTTTTTTTTTCTTTTTCTTTTTTTCTTTTGATTTAGATATTTGTTATCTTAGTTAGTTTTTTCTTTTTTAGAAAATATTAAATGAATATTAAAAGTAACAAATTTCAAAAATTTTATTTGTATAAATATGAAACAAGTGGTATAGAACATTGAATGAATTATGAATTTAATCCATTAATTATCTAAAATTACCCGTCAACTAAATAACCGAAATACGTGAATAGTCCAAAATTTTTAATTTAAATTTATGAAAAGAATATTTTATGAAAGAGAGAGAGTTTGTTTAAAATGACCTAGCAGTTCATTACACTATTCACCACTAAAAATTATGTTCGTCCTTAAACATAAACATGTTTGGCATATGTCATGAGCCTAAAATTCCTAATTTCTTTATTCTAGCCATCAATTAATAAATTATATGTGACTATTGTAACACACGGTAAGATTACCAAAATGCCCCTAGATGAGAGACGCTTGCATAACGTATCTTCCCAAACTCCGGTGACAAATCAGATGCCAGAATTGCAATCAGCATGAAAAATTGTGTGGGTAAATGATCTTGGTTGATATTTAGAGCAACCGAATCAAAAGATAATTTTTTTATGCGAAACGCAATTCTAGAACAAGTGTGTGACATGCCCGCGACGCGGGCTTGTCGCGTACTTACACTTGGATGTGATCCCAATATTTTCTATGGGATTAGAAAACTTGATCGGAAAAATTTTCAGCAAAAAACCCTGAAAATCAATCGCGGACTTGGTACACCGAGGCGATTTTTTTTTAGTTTTTAGTAAGGGGTATTTCAGACTTTTCCCAACCCTTCCTAAACTTAAAACAAGATCAAAATAGGTCGTTTTGAGCATAAAAGGGTTTTTTACACCCATTCCTAAGCCTTTCTAAGCTTCTAACAGACTAGGGCTAAAGCAAAGGGAGGAAGAGCGAGAATTCAAGGAAATTGAGGTGAATTCTAGCAAGGTTGATTGTCAAAACTTCATACCAAGTATGTAAGGCTAACCTAAAAAAATGAAATTGTTCTTCCATATGCCCCTTGATTGAGAGAGATTGATAGATGAGCGTATTGAGCCTCTATACATGTTTTTCATGAATGTTTTCTTGTAAATTTGATATATCCTATGTATTTTCTATTGTTGATGATCATCATAAACTAAATTTTCCGAATAAATATTTTACGTGAGATTTTTCATAAACCCTATATATTACTTTATAAAAGATTACATGAATGAACCTAATGATTGAGTCTAGAGCCTTGACTGAGAATGATGATTGTGATTGTGATGAGCATAATAATAAGTTGATAGAATTTGATGGTCCTGTAAGTATTCATAATTGAACTCTAAAGATTGGTCTAATTGACTGTCCTCCTAATGATTGGTCTAAGCTCTTTTGAGAGATTGATTGAATATTGAGTTAAGGAGATGATTGATATATTAGGCTGGAAGGCCCGATTGTGATAGAGCTGATGAAATAATGATATTCTCTATGAGACTAATTGAGATGATTGATTGAGATGGATGGTCTTATGAGCATTGAGTTATGGGGGAGTATCGAGCACCGAAATGAGTAAGAGTAAGTCCAACTCGCACTCATTAACTACATCGCCAAGCGTAGGTGAGGATTGAACCATTACATCAGAGGTTCCCTCTTGAATTGAAGTCCCTGAAAGTAATAGCGGACTTGAGAGACCAGATCCCTTATGGGTCCAATTCGTTTTTTACCTAGCAAGTATGAAACAGTTGTGGCAATATCAGCGGGATTATTGTACAATCACTGGTTTATAAGTGATTATTGTCAGATAAGAGAAACTCTTAGATAGGTTCCATACTGATAGTACTCTAATTTGATTAGATTGGATTAGATTGGATGGTATTGACTAGTCATTGTCTACTATTTATTCTTGCTTTAGATAGACATTTGACATTTTGATTGAGTGTCTTCTGAGTTGATGTTATTCTATATTGTTTTGCCTATACCTGTTCATTCAGCCATTTTACATACTCGCACATTCCACGCACTGACGTCCATTTGGATTGCATCGTTTAATATGCAGAGAAAAGTACTAGAGATCGTCAACAGGTGCACCATTGAGGATCTATTACAGTCAGTTGAGTTGGTGAGCCTCCCTTACTCCGGAGGATCCTCATTTTATTTTCATCTAGCTATTAGAGTCAGTTTTTAGACTAGCTTTATTTTGAATTGAGGTAGCCATGGGTCAGTTAGACTAAAGTTGAATTGTTGATTGGCTTCAACGGAGCACCTGTTGACGATCTCTAGTACCTTCCTCTGCATCATAAAATGATGCAGTCCAAAAGGGACATAATACTTGGAATGTACTGGATGTAAAATAGCTGAGTGAAATAGAAATAGGTAGAATAATATGGAAATAACATCAACTCAAAGTAATCATCAAATACCATCAAATCGTCAAATGTCTATCTATGCAAGAATAAAGTGTAGACAAGTGACCCGTCAACAACTCAAACTCATCAATCATCTTAGACTCATCTCAAAGGAACTCACCTCCTCTTATCTCATCTCATCTCAACTCAGAGTGCTCAAGGTAGGAAATTTATGGGAGTTTCTCTTATCCAACAACAATCACTTATGAGCCAGTGAATGTACAACAATCTCGCTGATGTTGCCACAGCCATTCCAAACTTATCAGGTAGGGAACGAATCGAAACCATATCAGCTCACCCAATATGGAGTCAATCATCAACAAGTCCACTATTGTTATAGGGACTTCTAATCAAGAGGAAACCACTGTATATGTGATAGTTCTAAGCCTCACGTACGTTTGGCGACGTGGTTTGACGAGTTCAAGTCGGACTAACTCTCACTTTTTTGGTGCTTGATACTCCTCCCATGACTTAATACTCATAAAACCTCCATCTCAACCAATCTCATAGGAACTCGAACCCCATCATCCATCGGTATCAGATAGGGACTAGAATCTCATCTTCATTCAACTCATAGGGATTCTAACCCTTTCATCTATCAAGCTCATAGGGACTCTAACCTTTTCATCAATCAACACATAGGGACTCTAACCCTTTCATCAATCAACTCACAGGGACTCTAACTCTTTCATCAATCAATCTCATCAATGACTTAAGATTTAGAACAATCATTAGGAAATAATCGAATAGACACATCGATGGAGTTCATTTATAGAGACTCATAAGACAATCAATTTCTGTCAACTCATCATCATCTTCTTATCATAATCAACAATCTCAATTCAAGGCTCTAGACTCAATCTTCAAGTTCATTATGCATGCTTTTCAAATAGTCATGTAGGGTTATGCAATTTCTCATAAAAATGTTTAATTAAAAAAAACAAGTTTATGATGATCAACAACATACAAAAACATGTGAATTCAAATAGAATTTTAAGAAAACCATCAAGGATTCATGCATGGAGACTTTGAACCATCAACTCATCTATGACCAACTATGGGGCACATGGGAGAACAATTCCAGGCTTTTAGTTTAGCCTTACATACCTGGGATGAAGCTATCAATCAATCACGTCAAGGATTTCTTTTCAAATCTCTCAAACTCTAGCGCTTCTCCTCTTTCCTCACGCCCTAGCCTTGCTAGATTATGGAATAGGACTTAGAATGGGGGTTTTAGACCTTTTTTACGTCAAACGACCTCATTAGATCATGTATAGAGTTTAGTAGGGGTTGGAAATTGATCGGAATGCCCCTCGTAAAAATTAAAAATTTTTAATTCGGAAAAAACCCAGTCCGCGACACGGACTGGTCCTGCACTGTGTATTTTTACAAAAAGTTTCTGAACGACTTTTCTCAACCCAGTCGAAAATTTTTTTAAAAAAAATAAGTTCTGGTCCGGGATAGGTGCGCGACGCGCTCTTGTCGCGCACCAACACTATTTTGCGCTTTGGATAAAAAAAATTATCTTTGATCGGATCGCTCTAAAAATTGACCGAGACCATTTTCCCACTCAATTTTTTGTACTGATCACAAATCTGCCCTCGAATTTCCCATACAAGCATTGGAAGATACATTATGCGCATATCCTCTCTCTAGGGGTATTTTGATAATTTTACCCAGTGTTATAAAGCTTGTTTTATTGATATGATTTTTGAGTCTCAGATTGCCCACCTTTATTTTCATAGTTTCCGCTGATATATTAAATAAATTGATGGAGTGAGTATGATGAGGCCAAGTGGTTCACTTGGGAACTAGTAGTAGTCTCTGAGTGTCGGCCACGTCTAGGGTACCCTCCGAGGGTGTAACAACTATGCAATTGATGGTTTCTTCTATTCTATTATTGTTTGACAACAAAAGGGAACATGGAAAAGGGCTTCTTCAAAGTGTTCTACCCTAAACCTAGTGCAAAATGGATGGTATGGATACATGCTCCTCGTGGTATTTCATTTTTAAACAATTTATTTAATTATTTTTCTTATTTTGGAGATATGAGCAGTAGAAGGAAAAGACCTCGACGAAATTTAAATCTGCAAAAGATAGACTTAATTATATAACAATCTGAAATCGAGTGCGATAATACTTACCTTTAATCCACCGATATTAAGCACTAAATACCATTATTCACCAAAACTAAACAAATGGGAAAAACATCACCTACTATTATCATATAAAACATCCCAAAAAATTTAAACAAAGGCTAAATTTATGTTTAATTCTACCAACACCATAATTTCTTATGTCATATTATTACATTGACTGCAATTATTAGGATAGATTCATATGTACTAAAGAGATTTTATATAATAGATTCGAAAAAAAATGTTTTTTAAAGAAAAATGAATAATTGATACTTTCTTTTCTCATAAATATCCCTTATTAATGGGAAAGGCTTATAAATATGATTCTTTCAATTTTTTGGTCTAAAATTATTGATCTTAGGCATATTTATACGCCCTAATAGCCAAATTTAACCAAGTCAAGAGCCTAGTTAGAGGACAAATTGATAGAGTATAGGTACTTTTAGTGTAGTTTTGTTGTTTCATGCTAATGCTTGTCTGAGATCGCTTTCTGGTTGTGTTTTCCAGGTTTTTTGAGCAGATATGGATGTTCCGGTTTGTAGGCGGATGTCACGGCCTGGACCTAGGGCCTAGAAGTGACATGGCGAATGGGAACCTGAGAGTTCTCAAACTAGCCTCAAAGTATCCAAATCCACATCATCGGTTCGAAAGCGCATTCAAATAGTAAACACATAGTTCTAAGGGATGGAAAAGTAGGACTCACGCTATGGGGATATCGAAGGGAAAGGGGTTTACATGGATATACATAGTACATAGCATAGAAGAGCTAAGGGGCGAGTAAGTATGACTCACTCTATGGGGGCAATATGGGGCTTAGGATCTTCCACATTTCCGCATCAAACATAGATACATATCATAATTCCCAAAATCAATCCAAGATAGCCATATCCAATAGATAACAAAATCATAAGCTCTAAATACAACACATAAAATATAGAATCTACGAGAGTCTACAATATGTCCAACAATGCCTTTAGTCATAAGATGGGACGGGGGCCAAGACATGTCCATGGCTCACCCTCAAAGTAAATAACATAAGCAAGACTTCATAGGTAGAAGAATGGTGGCTCGTCCTTGGAAGATAGGACTTACCACAACTAATATCTTAAATTTGATCTAGCATCAAACGGTGGGTGAAGGTAATCTCTGGTCCCTACATGGTGAGATCATGTAGGCAAAAAGTATACGTTAGTATGTTTGAATGTACTAAGTATGCGGGCATGCAATGCATATGACTTATCAAACCTGCATTTCAATGTTAGATGACAAGGGCACATAATATGGAAAGAATCATATATCCAAAGAAGAGTAGTATACAATATGCCATAAAATTCATAATGGATGAAATGAAATAATGCTCATATATAGTGAGGAAGGACTATAACCGACAAATCAAACCTATGCAAGCTATTACATGAGTTAATCTGATAGAGACCTCCCATCGGTAGGACAAGATTACTTGCCAACGGTAATCTACATCACACCTTATGACCTGGTCTTTTCGGTGGATAGTCTCCTTCCTTACGACCCGATCTTTTTAGATGATTTCCAAAGTGACATCATGTCCAAAATTGAATAACCATTCCTTAAGACCTGATCTTTTCGGTAATGGCTTTCATTCCTATGTTGGCACATAGTTTGAGGAAAGGGAGAGGGCCTCCAATCCATCGGTGCTAAGTCAAAACATCACACATGAATACTTATACATATAAGTGTTTTCAAGAGATAAAATATTCATTTATAACTGTTCAATGCACATTTAGGGTCAAAAGCCAAACCATAAATCAAAATCATGATACTCATACAAGGAACAGCTCATCTACCTATACAAGATGATACAAGCATCCAAAATGCTCAAAGAGCCAAAAGCATTGACATATATGTGATCACATTCTTGTCATAACCAATAGCTTATCAAAATCATATCATAAAACATAATTGGACTTAACCCACTTTATAATTTCCATAAAAACCAATGTTCATGAATGCATATGACATGGATGATGTGGGAATTGCATGGGTAATTAAGATTCAATCTAAAATAAATTATATAATATGAAATTAAAGTAAACCTATAATCAAATCCACATTTAAAATATATAAATCACCCATGCGTAAATCAAGATTTAAAGGGGACATGTGTGACGCCCGGTAAAATTATCAAAATGCCCCTAGAGTGAGGGTATGCGCGTAACGCATCTTCCGAGGCTCGTATGGCAGATCTGAGATTGGATTCGTGATCAACATGAAAAATGGAGTGGGAGAATGGTCTGAGTCGAATTTTAGGACGACCCAATTGAAAGATAAATTTTCGATCTAAGTCACAAAACAGTGACGGTCCGTGATATAGGCGCGACGCGCACCTGTCACGGAGGGATACTTGTCTGTTTTTCCAAATTTTTGACGGGATGGAGAAAATTCGTTCAAAAACACTTTCCAAAAATACACTATTCGCGATCGCTCCGCGTCGCGGACCGTGTATTTTCCAAACTGGAAATTTCTAAATAATAATGAGGGGCATTCCGGTCAATCCCTAAACCCTCCTAAACACTAATACACAGGTAGTTAGGTCGTTTCAACATGAAAAGGGCCTAAAACCCCTATTCTAAGTTCCATTCCAAAATCTAACAAGGCTAGGGCTTGAGAAGAGGAGAGAAGAGCTGGGGTGAGACATTTCGAGAAGAGATCCTCGATGTCACCCGATTGAATAGTTGCATCACAGGTATGTAAGGCTAAACTAAAACATGGGATTGTTCTCTCATGTGCCCCATAGAGGTCATAGATAAATTGATGATTGAAGAGTCTACATGCATGATTTCTTTGATGGACTTTCTTGAAAATTATATTTGAAATTACATGTTTCCTATATTGATGATTATCATATTAATTGTTTTCTTAAATTGGATATTTTCATGAGAATTTACATAAACCTTCATGACTAATTTGCAAAGCATGCACACTGCACTTGAGACTTGAGTCTAGAGCCTTGCATTGGGATTGTTGATTGTGATGATGAGTTGATGAAATCTTGATTGCTTTATGGGTCTCTATAAATGAACTCTACCAATGTGTTATTCACTTGTTTCCTAATGACGGTTATACAATCTTGAGTCATTGGGGAGATGTTGATGATAGGGTTAAAATCCCTCTGAGATGTTGATGATAGGGTGGAAGTCCCTATGAGATAATTGATGAAAGGACCAAGGTCCCTGTGAAATATCAGTCGTGGACGGGGAGTGAGTCCCTATGAGACTGGCAGTCGTTGACGGGGAATGAATCCCTATGAGACTGGTTGAGGTTGGTTTTATGAGCATTGAGCCAGAAGGAGTATCGAGCACCAAAATGAGTAGGAGTAAGTCCCAGTCGAACTCATTAACTATGTCGCCAAACGTAGGAGAAGCTTAAACCATCACATATATATGGTTTCTCTCGAGGTTTAACAGTCCCTGAAAGCAATAGAGGATCTGTTCGGTTCGATTCCATATCGGGTACATTGATATGGTATCCAGTGTTCCTTACCTGGAAAGTTTGGGACCACTATGGCAACATCAGGGTGATTGTTGTACATTCACTGGCTCATAAGTGACTGTTGTGGATAAGAGAAACTCCCGAAAAAATTCTCACCGTAATCCGAGTCTAGATGAGATGAGATGAGATGAGATGAGATGAGATGAGAGGGGGTGGACACCCCTGAGATGATCTATGTGATGAGTTGAGACTATTGATGAGTCTGAGATAATGATGTGTCACTTATCTACTCTTTATTCTTTCATAGATAGACAATTGACTGTTTTGATGTGATTATGATGTTTATTCTGAGTTGATTTTACTTTCCATATTTTTCTACCAGTTTCTATTTCATTCAGCTATTTTACATACCAGTACATTCCAAGTACTGATGTCCACTCTGGACTGCATCGTTTCATGATGCAAAGGCAGGTACTAGAGATCATCAACAGGCGCTTCATTGAAGATCAAAGATCCGTAGCTGAATTGGTGAGCCTCCTCTACTTCGGAGGAACCACTACTTTATTTCATTATGCTTTAGAGTTAGGATTGGGCTATTTCCTTATTTTGATTCGGGTAGCCATGGGTCTGTCATTGGCACCACCTGATTAGTGATAGAGGCTTCATAGACAAGGGTCGAGCATTGATGTTGAGATTGTGAGCTAGTTCCTTTTACTAGCCTTCATTATTTTATCTATATTCTTTTGAGACTTTAGATGAGATGTGTCCATTACTTACATATATTTTCCGTTGTTCATTAGAATTATGTGATTGAATGATGTGATAAGGCTAAGTGGTTCACTTGGGGACTAGCAATAGTCTCTGAGTGTCGGCCACGCCAAGGTACCCTCCCGGGGCGTCACAAACTTGGTATTAGAGCACGGAGTTCAAGTGTCCTAGGGAGTCTATGAAGTCGTGTCTAGTAGAGTCTTATTTATGGGTGTGTTGTCGACCGCACTCCATAAGCAAGAGGCTATGGGATATTAGGAATGGTTACACTTCTTTCTTATTCTAATTCGTGCGATAGAGTTGAACTCTATGAAAACTATCTTCTAATTCGTGTGCTACACGTGCAGAATCGATAATATGCCTCCCAGAAGAGCTGTCAGAGAAAGGGGACATCCTGCCAGGCGAACTGTTAACCCACCTGAGCCTCAAGTACCCGAGGGGCCCGTGGATCCAGTTGTCCTGGTTGAGCAACCCCTCAAGATGAGGTCTCGAATGCTGAGCTACGCCAAGCTATTCAAACTTTGGCCCATGCTGTCGCAGCACCTGCTGTGAGGCAGGGTGCAGGTGGGACAGACTCTCATGGCACCTCTAAAGTTCGATAATTTCTGAGGATGAATCCGCCTGAGATCGCGGGGTCTGCATCCACTGAAGATCCTGAGGAATATGTGGAGGAACTTGAGAAGGTGTTCCAAGTAATGCATTTAGCTGATGCTGATAGGGTAGAACTGGCTGCTTACCAACTGAAGGGATTGGCGAGACTGTGGTTCGACCAGTGGAAGAAAGGCAGAAGGGATGATGCCCCCTGTCTGACTTGGGCAATGTTTGAAGAGGCCTTCTTGGGACGCTTTTTCCCAAGAGAGAAAAGAGAAGTCAAGGTGAGAGAGTTCCTGAATCTAAAGCAGGGCTCCATGATTGTGCAGGAATATGGGTTGAAATTCACGCAATATCCCGCTATGCTCCAGACATGGTTGTTGATATGAGGGGAAGGATGGGAATTTATGTAGACGGGTTGAACAGAGGGCCCAAGAGAGATGGGAGAGGAGCTATGCTTGTAAGTGACATGGACATTGGCCGACTGATGACATTCGTGCAGCAAGCTGACGAAAAGAGACAACATGACAGGGAAGAGTTCAAGCGCAAGAGGGCTAAGACATCCAGTCACGAGGGTGGAAGGAGAGGTAATGGGAATCGATTTCCAGCACCCTCAACTGCCAGCGCACCTGTGCCTTGAGGCACATATGATCAAAGATTCCAGAATACAGGAACCCACAGACCCTAGTCCAAAGTTAGTGTGGCTTAAGGTTCACAGAGTAGGCCACCGTGTGATAACTGTGGAAAGCGTACTGGGGAAGATGCCGCGACAGAAATGACGCATGTTACGGGTGCGGCCAAGTAGTCCACTACAAGAAGGATTGTCCGAAGCGGGCTGGCCAGGCCCAGTCTACTGCATCGGTTCCACCAGTTAGAGGGAACCAGAGGGCCACTACGTTAGGTACAGGCGGAGCAACAAACCACTTATATGCTATGGGGAGTCGCCAAAATCAGGAAAACTCCCCAGACGTTGACGGGTATGATCCGAGTCTTTACTTTTAATTGTTATGTTTTGATGGATCCTGGTGCCACATTGTCGTTTGTAACTCCTTACGTGGCTAGTAAATTTGATAAAACCCCCGAGAGTCTTCTTAAACCCTTTGATGTTTCTACTCTGGTGGGTGAGTCTATTCGAGCTGAAAGAGTCTATAGAGCTTGTGTAGTGTCCATCTATCATAGGGACACCATTGTTAATTTTGATCAAGTTAAAGATGGTTGACTTTGATTAGATCCTAGGCATGGATTGGCTTCACGCCTGTTATGCCTCTGTCGATTGTAGATCCCGAACGGTTAAGTTTCAATTTCCAAATGAACCAGTTCTAGAGTGGAAGGGTGACTCAGTTACACCTAGAGGGAGGTTTATCTCATATCTTAAAGCCCGGAAGTTAATTTCCAAAGGTTGTATTTATCACTTGGTGAGAGTGAAATCTGATGATGTTGAGTCCCCAACTCTTGAGTCAGTTCCGATTGTCAACGAGTTTCCAGAAGTCTTTCCTGACGACTTGCTCGGAGTCCCTCCTGATATGGAGATTGACTTTGGGATTGATGTTCATCCAGATACCCAGCCTATTTCGATCCCACCTTACAGGATGGCCCCCGCTGAGTTGAAAGAATTGAAAGAGCAACTAAAAGATTTGCTAGAAAAGGGCTACATTAGGCCAAGTGTTTCACCATGGGGTGCCCCTATTCTATTCGTGCGGAAGAAAGATGGGTCCCTCAGAATGTGTATCGATTATAGGCAACTGAACAAGGTCACGATAAAGAACAAATATCCTCTCCCAAGGATAGATGATTTGTTTGACCAACTTCAGGGTGCCTCTTGCTTCTCTAAGATAGACCTTAGATCTGGCTACCTTCAGCTGAAGGTGAGGGAGTGTGACGTTCCAAAGACAGCCTTCAGGA
This sequence comes from Solanum rostratum, assembly GCA_029948455.1. NCBI lineage: Eukaryota > Viridiplantae > Streptophyta > Magnoliopsida > Solanales > Solanaceae > Solanum > Solanum rostratum. The sequence goes on from CM057053.1 coordinate 55,111,674, forward strand.
CTAGATATGGCCATTTTGAGTTCTTGGTCATGTCCTTTGGACTGACGAATGCACCTGCTGCTTTTATGGACTTGATGAATAGAATGTTCAAGCCATATCTTGATTTGTTTGTGATTGTGTTCATCGACGACATCTTGGTGTATTCAAGGAGTGAGGAGGAGCATGCTAACCACCTCAGAGTGGTCCTCGAAACTCTTAAGAACCATGAGTTGTATGCAAAGTTCTACAAATGTGAATTCTGGCTTAAGTCAGCGGCCTTCCTAGGCCACGTTGTTTCCGGTGATGGTATTCGAGTGGATGCCCAAAAGTTTGAAGCGATTAAGAACTGGCCCCGACCGACCACTCCGACTGACATTAGAAGTTTCTTGGGATTGGCGGGCTACTACCGCAGGTTTGTTGAGGGATTTTCTTTCATATCCGCGCCATTGACCAAATTGACTCAGAAGAAGGTCAAGTTCTAGTGGTCCGAAAAATGTGAAAAGAGTTTCCAGGAATTGAAAACGAGGTTAACTATTGCACCAGTCCTAACCTTACCCAACAGGACCGAAGACTTTGTAATTTATTGTGATGCCTCAATTGTTGGATTGGGATGCATACTGATGCAGAGAGGGAAGGTGATAGCTTATGCCTCCAGGCAACTCAAGGTTCATGAAAGGAACTACCCAACCCATGACCTCGAGTTGGCAGTAGTAGTGTTTTCACTTAAAATTTAGCGTCACTACTTGTACAGAGTGCATGTGGATGTGTTTACTGATCACAAGAGCTTGCAGTATGTTTTTAGTCAAAAAGAGCTCAACTTGCGATAGAGGAGATGGTTGGAATTGCTCAAGGATTATGACATGAGCATTCACTACCACCCAGGTAAAGCTAACGTTGTTGCTGACGCTCTTAGCAGGTTATCAATGGGTAGTACAGCCCATGTAGAGGAAGGGAAGAGGGAGTTAGCCAAGGACGTGCACCGGTTGGCTCAATTAGGAGTCCGACTTGAGGAGAACAACGACGGAGGAGTTAATGTTCAGGACGGGTTTTCTTCCTCGTTAGTGGTGGAGGTGAAGGAAAAGTAAGACCAAGACCCTGTCATACTCCAATTGAAGGAGGATGTCCACAATCAGAGGGTGATGGTCTTCTCCAAAGGGGGAGATAGAGTGTTAAGATATCAAAGTCAATTGTGTGTCCCAAATGTTGATGGCATACGAGACAGAATAATGGCAGAAGCTCATAACACTAGATATTCCATTCATCCTGGCTCCACCAAAATGTACCACGACTTAAGGGAAGTCTATTGGTGGAATGGGATGAAGAGGGACATCGCGGAGTTCATTTCAAAATGCCCAAATGGCCAACAAGTGAAGGTTGAGCATCAAAGGCCATGTGGATAAGCTCAGGACTTGGAAATTTCGGAATGGAAATGGGAGATGATTAACATGGACTTTATCACTGGCCTGCCGAGATCTCGAAAGCAACATGATTCGATATGGGTGATCATGGATAGAATGACTAAGTTGGCCCACTTTTTGGCAGTGAAAACAATGAACACTGTGGAGGAGTACGCCAGATTGTACATCCAGGAGATTGTGAGGTCGCATGGGGTCCCCTTGTCCATTATCTCGGACAGAGGAGCTCAATTTACCTCCCAGTTCTGGAAATCATTTCAGAAAAGTTTGGGTACTAAGGTGAACCTGAGTACAGCCTTCCATTCACAGACGGATGGTCAGGCGGAGCGTACAATTCAAACACTAGAGGACACGTTAAGAGCTTGTGTCCTTGACTTCAAAGGGAATTGGGATGATCATTTACCACTGGATGAATTTGCATATAGCAATAGTTATCATGCAAGCATTCAAATGGCTCCTTATGAAGCCTTATATGGAAGGAGGTGTAGATCGCCTATCGGGTGGTTTGAGGTTGGAGAAGCAGAGCTCATTGGACCTGATCTTGTTCACCAGTCGATGGAGAAGGTCAAGGTCATCAGAATGAGGTTAAAGACTGCCCAAAGTCGCCAAAAATCTTACACCGACATGAGAAGGAGAGACTTAGAGTTCGAAGTGGATGATTGGATGTACTTGAAAGTGTCACCTATGAAGGGTGTCCTAAGTTTTGGGAAGAAGGGAAAGTTGAGTCCACGTTATGTTCGACCCTATTAAATCATAAGGAGAATTGGGAAGGTGGCTTACGAGTTAGAGTTGCCTTCTGAGTTAGATGGGGTGCACCCGGTGTTCCATGTGTCAATGCTAAAGAAATGCTTGGGAAATCCGGCCTTGGTGATCCCTGTTGATAGTATTGGGGTGAAGGATAACCTATCTTACGAAGAGGTCCCGGTTCAAATTCTTGATCGTCAGATTCGTAAACTGAGGAACAAAGAAATAGCCTCAGTCAAAGTCCTGTGGAGGAATCAATTCGTTGAAGAAGCCACATGGGAAGCTGAGGAGGAGATGAAGGCAAAGTATCCGCACCTGTTCGTGCCAACTGATGGTGAAAGTACTGAAGGTAAAAATCCTTACTCCTCACTAAGCTAAGTGTTCTATTCTTTTTATGTGGCTTACTATTGTTAAGTCGAGGATTGATTGATTGAATTGAGTGCGGAAATGAGTCTTGAGTCTATTCGTGCCTTAATTCCCATCTCTACTCCTCATTCGAGGACGAGTGATCCCAAAGGGGAGATGATGTGACGCTCGGTGAAATTATCAAAATGCCCCTAGAGTGAGTATATGCGCGTAATGCATCTTTCGAGGCTCGTATGGCATATTCGAGACCAGATTCGTGATCAGCATGAAAATGGAGTGGGAAAATGGTCTGGGTAAAATTTTAGGACGACCCGATCGAAAGATAAATTTTTGATCCAAGCCACAAAACAGTGACGGTCCGCGACAGAGACGGGACGCGCACCTGTTGCGGAGGGACACTTGTCTGTTTTTCCAAATTTTTGACGGGATGGAGAAAACTCGTTAAAAACACTTTTCAAAAATACACTATTCGAGATCGGTCCGCGTCGCGGACTGTGTATTTTCCGAACTGGAAATTTCTAATTAATTATGAGGGGCATTCCGGTCAATCCCTAAACCCTCCTAAACACTAATACACGGCTAGTTAGGTCGTTTCAACATGAAAGAGCCTAAAACCCCTATTCTAAGTCCTATTCCAAAATCTAACAAGGCTAGGGCTTGAAAAGAGGAGAGAAGGGCTTGGGGTGAGACATTCGAGAAGAGATCCTCGACGTTACCCGGTTGAATAGCTGCATCACAAGTATGTAAGGCTAAACTAAAACATGGGATAGTTCTCTCATGTGCCCCATAGAGGTCATAGATGAATTGATGATTGAAGAGTCTACATGCATGATTTCTTTGATGGATTTTCTTGAAAATTATATTTGAAATTACACATTTCCTATGTTGATGATCATCACACTAATTGTTTTCTTAAATTGGATATTTTCATGAGAATTTGCATAACCCTTCATGACTAATTTGGAAAGCATGCACACTGCACTTGAGACTTGAGTCTAGAGCCTTGCATTGGAATTGTTGATTGTGATGATGAGTTGATGAAATCTTGATTGCTTTATGAGTCTTTATAAATGAACTCTACCGATGTGCTATTCACTTGTTTCCTAATGACGGTTATACAATCTTGAGTCATTGAGGAGATGTTGATGATAGGGTTAAAATCCATATGAGATATTGATGATAGGGTGGAAGTCCCTATGAGATAATTGATGAAAGGACCAAGGTCCCTGTGAAATATCAGTCGTGGACGGGGAGTGAGTCCCTATGAGACTGGCAGTCATTGACGGGGAGTGAATTCCTATGAGACTAGTTGAGGTTGGTTTTATGAGCATTGAGTCGGGAAGAGTATCGAGCACCGAAATGGGTAGGAGTGAGTCCCAGTCGAACTCATTAACTACGTCGCCAAACGTAGGAGAGGCTTAAACCATCACATATATATGGTTTCCCTCAATGTTTAACAGACCCTGAAAGCAATAGAGGATCTGTTCGGTTTGATTCCATATCGGGTACATTGATATGGTATCCAGTGTTCCTTACCTGGAAAGTTTGGGACCACTGTGGCAGCATCAGGGTGATTGTTGTACATTCACTGGCTCATAAGTGAGTGTTGTCGGATAAGAGAAACTCCTGGAAAATTTCTCACCGTACTCCGAGTCTAGATGAGATGAGATGAGATGAGCGGGGGTGGACACCCCTGAGATGGTCTATGTGATGAGTTGAGAATATTGATGAGTCTGAGATACTGGTGTGTCACTTGTCTACTCTTTATTCTTTCATAGATAGACAATTAACTGTTTTGATGTGATTATGATGTTTATTCTGAGTTGATTTTACTTTCCGTATTTTTCTACCGGTTTCTATTTCATTCAGCTATTTTACATACCAGTACATTCCAAACATTGATGTCCACTCTGGACTGCTTCATTTCATGATGCAGAGGCAGGTACTAGAGATCATCAACAGGCGCTCCATTGAAGATTAGAGATCCAAAGATGAATTGGTGAGCCTCCCCTACTCCGGAGGAACCACTACTTTTATTTCATCATGCTTTAGAGTTAGGATTGGACTATTTCCTTATTTTGATTTGGGTAGCCATGGGTTTGTCATTGGCACCACATGATTAGTGATAGAGTCTTCATAGACAAGGGTCGAGCATTGATGTTGAGATTGTGAGCTAGTTCTTTCTACTAGCCTTCATTATTTTATCTATATTCCTTTGAGACTTTAGATGAGATGTGTCCATTACTTACATATATTTTCCGCTGTTCATTAGAATTATGTGATTGAATGATATGATGAGATTAAGTGGTTCGCTTGGGGACTAGCAATAGTCTCTGAGTGCCGGCCACGCCAAGGGTACCCTCCCGGGGCGTGACAACATGCATGTTCATAACTTCATAACTTCAATATAAATCATCGTAACAGGGCTTAAAGTAACTTAAAATCATAAATAAAGTACATCTCATATTTCAATTGAATTTTAATAGAATCAAACAATGAAAACCCACATTTAAAGTAAGCTAAAATTTTTGGAAATCAATTGAAAAGAGTTTGGGTCTTCTTGGTTGAAAGAGACAAGAATCAATCTCACATACCTTGTTTAGGAAGGTGAATTTAAGAAGAATTTAACTTGAAGTTGAAACCCCAATTGATTCCCTAGCTTGAGTCTTGAGAGAAGAACTTAGAGAAGATTTTTAGGAATTGATTTTAGAGTGATTTAGGGGTGTAGGATAGGAGAAAAGGATATCAGCTGATTTAGGGGTGTAAGATAGGAGAAAAGGTCATAAAACACCCTTAGAATAACCCAAAATTACGCAAGATTCATTAATGACATGGAATTAAAAATCCGCATAGATTTCCTACACAGACGAGTTTTACGAAAACGGACATAACTTCTTGATCCGAATTCAAAATGAGGTAAAACCAAATGAGTTAGAAAGATAATTTAAAGAGCTTCAATTTGATAGGTCATGGGCCACCAGTTCCTTTTATGGTAAGAGATATGCCCATTTAAAGTTGACCCTTCCATTGGTACTTGTGAGAAACTTAGCCAATGGGATTCCCTTGAACTTGACTTGATGTAGGAGACCCGTGATAGCCTTAAACAACATAAATAAGCTTGAATTGAAGGTCTGAAAGTGAAATTAGCTTAAGCTTGAAGATCCCATACTTATAATTATTCAACGAAATCACCTTCACGAGAGGCCATACGGGTCGTGTAGTATCACACAGGCCGTGACACTGCCCGTACCCTTCTCCTTAGAAAACTTCGACGATCAAGTTACGAGACGGTGATTCCATACTTAGAACAATTTCACTCCGGAAGCCTTACGGATGGCCACACGGGCCGTGAACTTGGCCGTGTGACCATACTTGGTCCCAAAATTGTGGGATTTCAAGCCAAGGCCACCACACGGTCCATGAAGTATCACACGGACCGTGAGGGGCCCAAGTGTTGTATGCCTTAGTTTAAAACGCCACATTTTAGGGCCAAACATCCTCCATATGCCAAGGGCCACTCCGTGAAGGCTCCACACGGGTCGTGTAACCTCATAGGGACCGTGAGGACTCCCATGAAGTGTCACCTTGGTCCAAAATTTTTTTGAAACCAAATTTTCATGCTTCATTGAGGTCGTACAAAACTTCGGCTCCTTACAGCGGAAAATAAGGAAGGATGCAACCGCATAAAGGAGCATAAAAAGTCAACCAGTCCTGTAAATTGAGGAAGTCCGTGTCGTGGACGAATGTAACCAGTGTATAGAGGTTGATAATTTTGAAAAGGAAGAGAAGAAAAGCACGAAACACGTACGAAGATAAGTCCACATCGCGAACCTTGGAGCAAAATAGTCAAAATTGGCGGAATGAGCGGGATTTACAAATTGCACATTGGGAAGACAAGTTTGTGTCGCGGACATTGAAGACGCATGGGATTCTTTAGGTTTAAATACATTTTTTGTCATTAGTTTAGTATCAGATATTGCTAGGCATAGGAGAAGAGATGAAGAACTTCCATCTTGGTTTATTTGTTTTATCTTTTTCTCTTTTAATCCATTCTTTAAATGTTTTTTAGACTATTTGTGTGTTTGAGATAAACAATGAGTGACTAATTTCCTATATTCTTGAATTGTAGTCATAAACTATGTTCTAGACTTTGATTTTTATGATTTATGAATGGGTTTTTGCATAATCACGCCCATATTCCTTTAATCTATATTTCATAGTCTGGCCAACCGTGAAATACGTTTGTTATCTACTCTGGACTCGAAAGATGTTGGGATAGATAGAACACAGGGTATAGGGAGTTTGTTCATTCTAGGAGACTAGAATGATTTGTGTATGAGAGAATTGTGACATCTACCCATCCACCTTGCTTGGTTCAAATATAGAAAGATACATTGATCACGTTTATCCCTGCTCAACGATGTAGTTAGGTTGTCAATGAGAATAGATTGGTAGAGGGTGTGCAGTCCTGCTTTGTATATTAAACATTGAATTAGTAGTTAGAAAACCTATGATTGTTAATAATAATTGAGGCGAGAGCATATGTCGAACAGTTGAAATCTTGGAATCTCGCTTAATTTGATAATTTCCTAGCAATCATTTGATTTTAATCTTTGTTTGATTTAATATTTTAGTAGTAATAATCAATAATCACCTTTTCTTGAATAACACGCATTGCATAGTCATCTTTTGTTAATATCATGCATGATGTTTTGCCACCATCTATTTGGACCACCTTTACTTGGAGCCATTAGGTCTGCCACATTGTTGCACTCGAGCACCTAATAGAAGTTTGTTACTGGTGGTGTATTATACCAAGTGTGACTTTCAGTTATACAAATCAAGTACACCTGCCATCTTTTGGAAGGGGATCAGGTTCCTTTCCAGAGTTTGTCAAACCATCAAAATTTCATATTGACATATACCATTACATTATTTTAAAGATAATCCTAAGTGTTTGAATTTAAATCAGAAATATAATTCACTTTTATTTTCTGTTATCTCTCAAGAACTATGTGCGATTGGAGAATTTTATTTTATTTTCTATGGTAACGTGTTCTTGCATAGTGCTACGCACAATGTACAGCTATAAGTTTCTTTGCAGGATTAATCGAATCATTGCTTTTCTACAACTCCATTAGAAATTTCCTATTACTTTCTGTGATCAGTACCATTTTGCTAGTTGACTGTGAAGGAAAGGTTGTCACACCCATAACATTCAAGCTAGGACACCAAACGGTGTGGCTTAACGGTCATAGTGCAGTATGACTGAAACCATGGGTGATGAGGGTTCAAATTCCACATAAGCCAAAAAGTTAGATGATTTCTTCTCATCTATCTAAAGCTCGGTGGTAAGATTCCCTCAAATATATGCTAGTGGTAGAAAATGAGTACCCAGCAAAAAAGTTGAAGTGCAAGCAAGATGATTAGAACACCACTATTACCAATGTTTTTAAAAGTGAAGCATACAAAAGGCAACAATATTCATGACGCTTTAAATGAAGTGAGGCACACACTTTAATAACAAATATACTTAGCATAAATATATTTAGTACTATAATAATCAAATTGTCAACATCATACCAGTGAATCCCACAAGTGGGGTATGAAAAAAGTAGAGTATACACAGCCTTATTACTATCTCGCAAAGGTAGAGGGCTGTTTTTGAATAACCCCCGGCTCAAGTACAATAAATCCAAGTACAAAGTAGGGGAAAATAATGTAGAAAACATAGCAACTAACATGGTGAACCAACACTAGTGCGATAATTTTAACACAGTAAACTATTGAAGATGCTCGAGATAAAAAGTAAGAACTACACTAATACCAAGTGATAACAAGTAAAAAAAGCCAAAGACTATATGAAAAGGCTAGTGATGCAAGAACCCTGAATACCTACAAATCGTCTACGCTAATCCACAACCTTCAAACCTTCCTATCTAAGGTCATGTCTTCGGTAAGCTGAAGATGCGTCATAACCCGATCTAAGATGAAATCAACACTTGAAAACCCAAAATGAAAATGTAAAGTTGTTTGTCCAAGTTAATACTCTTAGGGTCGTTTGGTTGGGATGAACTTATCCTAAGATAAACTATGCTGGAATTAGCTATCATGAGATAAGTTATCCCACCATATATATGTGATAACTTATCCCATCACTATGGTATAAATGGTGGAATAAGTTATCCAAATTTGGCAACCAAATAAGATATCAAAATTTTATCCTTCACTATTTTTTTATCTCATAACTATTTATTTTTATCTCTCACACCAAACGACCCCTTAGGAAATTGATCAACTCCACATTTATTTGTTCATGATAAATCATGAACTAATAGTTAGAAAATGTCAACACCGGATGACATAACACAATATGCTTCTACTATTCAGTTTCTTTTTTTTTTTTTTTTGTTTGAGATAACCACCAACTTACCTCCACAATCCAGTCAACAAGGATTGCCAACATACTTCGAGTGATATCTAGCTGGAGTGTTTCCATGAAATTTGGTTGCGGCCTTCTAATTAGCTCTGCAACCCGTAAATTGTTATGCATATCGTGAGCATATTGACTGCATTGTTGTGGATCCTTTTGATCAGAATCAATGTCTATGAAGTCCAACTTCGTTGATGTTTGCCACATCACGAACAGCTTTCTCATCTGAGCCTTTTCATGGAAAATGTTTGACTTCTATTGGATTTCCTAGTTGTTCATGGGACTTTCTTTCTGAGCAACTTTGATTAAGGCTACTCCTTGGTGTAAACTTGGCTGGAATTTAATAGACTTCAGGATCAACTGATGCGGTCACTATAGACACATTCATTGAGCTGTTTCCAACTCGCATGATCTTCTTCTTTGGGACTTTAGAAGCATTGAAGTAATCTTTATTTGAAGTATTGCAACATAGATTTGTGACTGGCTGGCATTTCTGCTCCACACAGGAAGTTAGTGGAACATTCTTGCTCCTCTCCCTGAGGATTGCCGTGTTACAGAGCACGTTTTTGTCTCCACTGCTTTAGCAGTTCTGCAGTGTGTGCAACCACGGATTTTTCACGGACAGCAGCTCGAGATCTTGTAATTCGAACCATGGGTTCTGAATTTTCTCTCTTCATAGTAAGTGTGGGGGTTGTGGAATTAAGCTAGTCAATGTACTTTTATTTCAACCCCTCATTTACCTTGTTATGCAATCAACAGCTACAAGAACAATCAAGAATGTGATTAAGACAGGATCTTGCTGAGAGAAAATGGAGACTGAAATCTGAGCAAGTAGGGATGTTGAGTTCAAAGTTCAAATTCAAGAAACGATAATCAAATTGTAATTAAAATAAATACATTTCAAGATGCGATATAGAATAATATTGATATTAATCCAACTCCTCAAAATTGAGATTCAAAGAGTCAACCCTTTTTGTCTGGATCACTTTGCTTCATTATTTGAAGCGCACACTTCTTGAAGCACATGCTTTTGTTGCTATCTAAGCACACACAAGTGTACATGGTTTGACAAGTAGTAAAGTGACTCCTAGAGCTGAATTGTCGTACCCAAAGTACTTCAATGAGGCTTTCAAGTCTTCTTTTAATGTACTAAATTTATTGCATCTGTTGTAAAGAGTTTTGAAGTTTAATATTCCTAACTATAACATTGATGAAACTACTATTAAAATGATTCAAATCTTGCTATGGAAAATAATCAAGTAAGATGAATTCCAGGGCTGCAACACTAACAGATGCCAGGTATAACATTCATACTTCAGTATCCAATGGGCTATCAAATTACTGATTTACAGATTTGATATTACAATCATGGCCTTCCGACCTCAAATTGTCCATCTTGGTTGATAGCCTAACGACATCATTGAGCGGGGATAAGCCTGAAACAACGAAGATCATTAATGTTATCATTCTGTTTAGACCAGTCTAGGTGTATAGGATGTGCTACAGGCATCCTACACACAAATCATTCTAGTAGCCCTAGAACAAACTCTCTACATTCCATGTTCCATCTCCTATCCGTCTTCCGAGTTCAAGGTAGACAACAAATTTACCTTGATTTTGGTCAGACATTAAAATAATACAAATATGTAGGAGTATTTCTATACACAACCCATTATCAACCAAAGCAATTAAGTATTATACCATAATCTTGTGGCTACAACCCTAGAACAGGGGAACTTAGCCACTCATAATCTGAACCATAAAACGATATTGTGTCATGAACATTCAAAAAGTAGAAATTAAAGGAGAAAGGGAGAAATATTAGCCCTAGAAAAGAGTACATCGTTTTCTTTCGTTCCCAATACAAGAATGAATAATTCTATTCAACAATTCCAAGTGTCCTCTTAAACACTGCAATTCGCGATAATTTTAAAACGAAATCCATAGTCTGCGACGCAGACTAGCTCAATTTTGGTGTATTTCTGCAGTTCCAAGCCGCTCGAGCATTTTTGAACCAGGATTTAGTACATTTTTGCACTCTCACTGCCTGGCCACTTTTGCCTTGAAATCATCCTCCTCCGCGACGCGGAGGTGCTCCAACACTGTGCATTTGTTGCCTTAGCTGCTCCCAAGCTCTAATTTTTTCGCACCGGTCTCCACTCCTTGCTAAGCTGAAGCCCTTTCTTCTTTGGGGTTGATCTTCCTTTTTGTCATGAAAAACACTGAATCATATTGGTAGCTCGGAAATACAAAAGTACAACAAAAATCACGACGACTTAAAGAATTCGTCCTCAAACTAGGTCGTAAATATGAGTTAATTTGGCTATTAGGCGCATAAATTCGCCTAAGATCACCTTTACATATGAGGAACCCCTTTCATCAAATAGCTTCATTGCTTTAAGTAACAAAGCAGATGCCTTTTAACAGCACTGGCTGTTTTATGAAAACAAAAACAAAAAAAGCACTTGGTCCAACAATTAAGTTTTTCTTTTGATTTAGTGGAGCAAGACTTCAGTTTGAGTACATGAAAAGCTGACCTATAAGGAGAGAATTTCAACTGAACTTACAGCCATCGTCTTAAGACACGTGATAACCTACATAATGTGAGGTCTATCATAAGATAACTATGAATGGTCACCTTTCATTCCAGAAGTGTGGATGCTTCCAATGTTGAGAGGCTTCTACTGGAATCAAAATATAGTCTGCAAAGTACCTGTGACTGGAACAGTTTACTATTACTTAAGAGCTTCACAACTGAATGATGCAAAGGGAGGGATTGGCTTTGACTGCATTTCTGATTATTACACATCAGCGGTTTTCGTGTCCCCAAGAAGGTCAGCTATTCCTACCTACTGATAAGTTAATATTATCCTGAGATTACAGAAGTAGATGATTCTAGTTTCAAGATTTTCCCCACCTGCACCAGGTTACTGGCGCCAAGAATGATAAACAGATTCAACTAGAATCCAAGCATAGAGAACAAAATTCGACGACTTCCAGAATCATTCGAGTTGAAATTATAACAAACTTTCTCATGGTTGGGCTAAGCATTACAGTTAAATTAAGAGAGACATTCTCATGGTTAATCTAGAGGAAAAATCAGAAAATACTAACCATAATAAATCACATTCAAAATCCATATTCAACGTGACCGTGATTTGACTTTATCATATAAGCTTGAATATGTTGCCTGTTACTTTCTGCGCCAATATTAAAATTTAACCATCCTATTTGAAGGAAGCTGACAGGAACAGACTTCACAGACAATTGCCTAGGCAATACATGGGCCGTGAAAATAGCACAGGAGTTTGATCCAACTCTTCATACTTCCTAGCTTCCAAGTAAGGTCACAGGATCTGTGACAAGTGACAAGGTTAATGAAGTGAATTGTGTGCTTGCACTCTGAGATCTCATTCCTTGATTCATCTTTGAACCACCAACATCTTTAACAATGAATTTTGGATTTTCGCGCACAAGGAATGTTGGGGAAATGATTGGAGTAAAAAATAAGAGCGAGAGCCATTTCATGCAGATCAGGCATAAGATCCAATATTAGTCTGCTCTACCAGTTTTAGTATATGCAAGATGTTATTTTCATGTCATTCCCACAGTACTGTAGCCTGGTAGTTTTTCAAGTCCCCTTTCATCAATTGTTTGTCTGATTCTCTCAGCATTGTCCCATCTTCCTTGTCTAGCATAAAGGTTGGACAAAATCACAAAAGGAACAGGGTTTTCTGGCTCCAATTCAGAGAGTTTTTTGGTCATTTCTTCTCCCATCTTGGCATTAGAGAATTGCTCAGAAGCTGCTAACAAAGAAGCAAAAACAGATGCAGAGGGTTTGGGAATGAGCTGTAGTAGTTCTCTAGCTTCCTCCAGACAACCAGATCGAGCAAGTAGATCAACCATAATATTAAGTTGCTTTAGAGTTGGGGTTAAGCCAAAATCTGTGATCATCAAGCTAAAAACATGCCATGCTTTCTCCAATTTTCCGATGTGGCTGCACACAGACAAGATGCAATTCATAGTTGCTGAATTTGGTTGTACTTTCTCCTTTAGCATCAGAGAGAACATCTCAAAAGCAGCTTCACCTTCTCCGTTCCTTCCATACCCTGAAATCATTGCATTCCAGACGGCAGGATCATTATATTTTACTTCCAACTGATCAAAAACCTTCCGTGCCATAGGAAATTGTCCACACTTCATGTACATATCAATGATTGCAGTAACAATAAATTCATCAATAATGTTCTCTGTCCTGAAAATATATCCGTGAATCTCTTTGCCAAAATGGAGTGAGGATAGAGATGAGCACGCCGTGAGAAGGTTAGTTATAGATTTCACACTTGGAACGACACCAGTAGAAAGCATTTTCCTGAAGAACATAAAAGCTTCAGCCTTTTTTCCCTGCAGAAAAAACCCAATGATCACTGAATTCCATGTTGCTGAATCTGGTTTCAATCCTTCCGATTCTAATTCCATGAAAAGCTCAATAGCTTTCTCTGTTTGCTCACTCAACATCATTCCAGTGATCATCGAGTTCCATGTTATCAAATTCCTGTTGCCACCCAGCTCTTTGAAGATTTCATATGCACATAACCAGGAACAGCATTTCGAATACATGTCTACAAGTGCAGTTCCTACCATTGTATGATTTTGTAACTCAATTTTCACAATAAGTCCATGAACTTGCCTACCAAGCTTCACATTCTTAAGATTAGCAGTAGCAGAGAGAACAGATATTAAAGTCACTTCATTTGGTTCTTCGTCTAGTAACATCTTCTTAAACACATCCAAAACCACTTCCTCCATCCCATTTTGCAACAACCCTGAAATAAACGCATTATAGCAGACCACATTCTTAATCTTAATCAACTCAAACAACCTCATAGCAGAAACACAATCAGCACAATTCAAATACATAGTCAAAATCGAAGTAGCTGCATACAGGTCGATGTCCACACCAATCTTTATACCCCAGCAATGCATTTGAACTCCATGGTTAATACTTACACACCCTGACAAAACACTAACTATAGTAACCGAATCCGGCCTAAGCAGTGAACCACTATACAACCCAAACATCTGAAAAGCATCAACATGGTACCCATTTTGAGAAAATCCGGAAATGATAGCATTTAATGAAGCGATATTTGGTTGAGGAATTTCATCGAACACCTTAAGGGCACTATCCACTAAGGCAAATTTCATGTACATATCGGTAAGAGATGTGGCTGCGTATAAATCGTTGTCAAAACCGCATTTTATCAAATGGGTATGGAGTATTCGACCTTGTGGTATATACTTTAACTTGGCGCAGGCTTTGAAGAGACAAGGAAAGGTGAATTTGGTGGGACATAAAGATGAGGAATGGAGGTGGGAATACAAGTTGATGGCTTCTTTATAAAGTTCATTGGCTACCAATTTTGTTATTTGATTCTTCATGGAATGCTCCCTTCGTATTAAGCATTAAACATAGAATCAAACACATCAACTCAATCTTTAATGAGTTAAATGATTAAACTTTTATTTTGTCACCCCAATTCAAAGGGATACAAATACGTATAAAAAAAATACTTTTTTATTATATAAATAAAAGAAGTTTTCATCAAATAAGGTGTGACCCTTACTCGCACTGCCCTGTAAAAATGGATTGTTTTAAATTCTTTCATGTCTGCCTTTATCGGAGAGATTGAATAACGTTAATAAAAATCTTTTATTACTAGTGAGCTTGACCATGGATTTCCACGTTCCTTAAAAATCCAACACTTTAAATTCAACCAATTTTATATTCATTCTATTGTTTAACCGTAATTAAATTATTATGTAAAAATTTCTCTAAATATTAAATGTAATATTTTATAATTACGATTTTTAATATTTAAATTTCAAGTTATAACATATGCATTAGATTAAAATATTTACTTTTATTTTTAAATATTATATATAATTAAAAATATATAAAAACGAATTAATTACATCTTCCATAATAATATTCTACTGCAATTAAGGAGATTTGTTATTATTGGAACATCTAATTTCCTTCCACTCGGTCAATCAGCCTTAATTTTCTCCCTCATCATAGTTATCATATTTTTTCATGCAAGTCTTCGAATACAAGTGAGTCTTTTCATCTTCCCTTTGTTCCTTGTGCAGTCCGCCATTAACAAAAAAAATAAATAAGAAAACCAGGTGTAATCAAGAAGGTCACAATAGAAAATTGTGCTCGAAGTACTCCTCTTCGTAAAAATTATTTTATTTTAGTTTGTTTTGTTTCTGTTTTTTTTTCTGTTCAGATATTGCAAAGAAATGTTTGTTTTTCGATATTTTTCAATAAATTATCTATTGAAAGTTACATTTATGTTTTATTGTTTGAATAAAGTAAACCTTGATTTTGGATTGATTTGAAATGTTATTAATTTGAGTATTGTATGCATATATATGTGTGTCTTGTATATATGATGTAATAACTATCTTCAGTTAATGTTAATATTGTTCATGTATATATATATGGTATTTATTTGTTATTAAGATTATAATGACTTATAGTATATCATCTGTGTATAATTGAAGTCTAACCAGATTGAATGCAATTGGTATAGAATATGTATATTAGGTATAAGAGTATGGTATGTGGTTATTTTTGGATAAGAATATTGAACTGAAGTTGTTAATTTGGGTATGCATATGCAATACACTTAGGGTGCATATGACATAGAATTGGACTAGATTTGGGTATGCGTGTGGAATATAATTGAGGTATGCATGTTATTAAGTTTATAATTATAGTATATATGGTGCATATAATTGCAGTCTAACCAGATCGTATGCAATTAATAAAAAATAGCTATATAATTTGGTGTGCTTAGGGTCAATAATTAGGGTGTGTGATTATTTTTTTAATTGTATGCATTGATATAGATTGGGTATGCATATAGTACTTGTATGTAATTATGGTGTATCCAATCACATATGAACTAAATATATTTTGTATATAATTCGGGTGTGTGGTTATTTAGTATATAATTAGGATCAGTGGTTATTTATTATGTATATAAATTGTATTCAATATTTGTATATAGCTTGAATATGTTAATTTAATTTGATAATTTGTGTATCCATTTGGTATATGATTCTAGTGTATGCATAAGGTATATACAATATGCTCTAGGAATTCAGACTGTCAACAATTTATTAAAGGTATATGTATATATATAGACAAATACTGAAATCGTAAGTATCAAGAACTATCATTTGAAAAAAATAAATCAGCACAAAAATAAAAAATAAAAGGAGAAGCAATGGATTAATGAAAAAAAAATTGATTTAATTTCAATATATATAAATAACAAACTTGAAAGATCATGGGAGTAAAATAAGGAGTTATAAAATGAACTAAATGATCTTAGATTATAAGGATAGTTAATTACGGGATTCAAATAAATTGTAAGTTACACAATCCAAATTTAATGAGGAATTAAATCCAATCATTAATTTTAAAATATTAATGATTGGATCTATGTTGAGCCCTTTCTTGTTTGCCTTAGTGATGGATGAGCTGGCGTGATCTATCCAGGAGGAGGTTCCATGGTGTATGCTATTTGCAGATGACATAGTACTGATTGATGAGTCTCAGACTAAAGTTAATGATAGGTTGGAGGCTTGGAGACACGCCTTGGAGTCCAAAGGATTCAAACTGAGCAGGACCAAAATATAATACTTGGAGTGCAAATTCAGTGCTGCGAGGGATGAAGCGGACATTGATGTGAGGCTTGTCACTCAACCTATCCCCATGAGGGAAAACTTTAAATATTTGGGGTCCATCGTCTAGAGTAGTGGCGATATTGATGATGAAATCACACATCGTATTGGGTCAGCATGGACTAAATGGAGGCTTGCCTCTAAAGTATTGTGTGACAAGAAGATACCACCTAAACTCAAAGGTAAGTTTTACAGAATAGTAGTTAGACCATCTTTGTTGTATGGGGTGAAGTATTGGCCAATAAATAATGCACATGTTCAGAAGATGCATGTTGCAGAGATGAGTATATTGAGATGGATGTGTGGTCACACAAGGAGGGACAAGATTAGGAATGAGACCATTCAGGAGAAGCTAGAGGTGGCCCCGATGGCTGATAAGATGAGGGGAGCGAGACTGCGATGGTTTAGACATGTGCAGAGACGGAGTACCGATGTTCCTGTTAGGAGGTGCATGTTAGGAGGTGCAAGAGGTTGGTTTTGGGAGTTACACGGAAGGGTAGAGGTCAACCAAAGAAGTATTGAGGGGATGTAATCAAACAAGATATGGTGAGACTGGATATCACCGAGGACATGACCTTAGATAGAAAGGAGTGGACGTCGAGAATTAGAGTAGCAGGCTAATTGGATGGTAGGGTTAGGTGGATGTCATGGGATTCCACGGGGTATGTTGTTGTTGTCTTTAGATTATGGAACATTGTACTTTTGTTGCTTGCACCGCTTACAATTAGTAGTTATATTATTTTGGAGTAGAATTTAGGGCATGACTTATTTGTGATATTGTAGGTTAGTAGGAGTAGTGATGTATTCACATCGTATTAGTCCTATATTTGTTTACTTCTAGCGTATTTACATTGCCTGTATATCTTGTGTTTTATATCTTGTGTTGTCATTTTCCATCTTGATATGTTAATTTTATCGTATTTGCATACTATCATGTGTTTTTCCTTTTTAGTTGTTCTTTTTGTCTCCCTTCTTTTCCTTTCTTTTTCCCATATTTAGTTTATTCTGCGTATGGATTTTTTGAGACGGGGGTTCTCAAGAAACAACTTCTCTACCTCTATGAGGTAGTGGTAAGATCTGCATATATCCTACCCCCCCTAGACCCCACTTATCGGATTCCACTGGTATGCTATTGTTGTTATCATTAATTTTAAAAGATATATATTTTTTTTATATTCTCTCTTTTTTTTAATTAAAATATTTTATTTTATTTTTTCATTAAAATGTTACAGGTTGCAACAAATTTATTGCTAAAACTTGCAACTCATTATTTAATGTTAAGACCTGTACTGGCATATCTAATATTTATCGTTTTAAAATTTTATAATCATAAAAATGCTAAATTTTTAATTTGAATTTTTTTTACATCTCCTAGTTTCTACCAACCTAGACTAACTATAGTTATAAACTTTACAACATATCCAACTATATGATAATGATGCATTACACAATTTGAAATCATTCAAATGAAATGCCATAATATTCCTGTTGACACCCAATTTTTACCCTCCACGGTACAAATTAATCATCGAGCTTTTAATTTTAAAAATTTGAAATAATTAGTTTTTTAACGCTAAAAATATTTTTAAGTGATTTTTAGGTTTAAATCTTTAATTTTAATTATGTTTACATATTGCATATTATATATGTTTATTTCAAGTATCAATAGTTAAGTATCATATTTCGTTAATTGTTCAAAAAATTCTCAAATAGATTTTATCTTTAATTACTTTTACTTTAATCATTTTTCGAATTAATTACCCCATAGTTAATTTAATTATTTTAAGTTGTTAATATTAAAAACTTTTTAATTAATTTATACTAATTCATCTCATGGTCAAATTAATTAATCGATTTCGAATTAATCATATTTTATTTGGCCACAATTGTAATTTAAAGTGGCCAAATTTTGAATTCTTTTTTCCCCTTTTTTGGACCTTTTTTTTTTCCAGATTTTTGCTTTAAGTTTTGGGCCAAGTTTTGGCCCAAATCATATTAATTCCCCAACCCAAATTCCCTAAACCCCTACCCGACCCACTACCCTAAACCCGGCCCGCCCCTTTTAATTTTAATCCCTTCCCCTTCTCTTTCCCCGATCTCTGTCTTCCCTTTCCCCTTTCCTGTAGAAACCAGAGGAAACAGAGCCGAAATCAGAGGCGGCCAGGCAACCATTTCGAGCAAAACTCCAAAGAGTACTCCCTCACGTGATCACCTCTCCTCTCCCCTTTTCTTCTCCCCATAAACCAAAATCGAAAAATCCAAAAGAGACAGCCCGAAACCAGAGAAAACCAGCGGCTACAGTGGCCATTTTTGGCCAAAAACGAGTCAAACTCGTACTCCTTCTTCCTTGACCTTTTCAATTTCAAATTTCGAATTTGAAATCCCACCCGAAAAATCCCAATATTACCCTCCGTTTTTTCCCATTTTTGCCCGAATTTTGGGGCTATAAAATCATCTTTGTTCACTGTTAGAAAAAAAGGGAAAAGGGGGAAAAGAAAAATACACATGAAAATTTTCGTTCCTGTTAGTCGATTTCCAGTGGAAGGTCATCAACCTTGAAGATTTTCCGACGCCGGAAATCTTAAGCTTCGAAGTTGAGAAACTCAGGAACGTAGTTCTTTTGGTGGAGAAAGCTTGAGCTCGTTGTCGTCATAGTCGCTGCCCCAATAGAGGTAACACCCTCCTTCAACTTTTTTTTTTCTTTTTATTTTGTTTTCCAGATGTTTGCACTTTCTATGCTTTGATTTTACCCAAGCATCACTATTTCCAAATTGTTACCCTGTGTTGCGTTGTCATAGTTGTTAATGCGGTCGAATGAAAGTTTGAATAAGTTGAGTTATCCTTGGATGTTTGGTTTACTGTTGCTGTTCGAAATTGTTGGGACGTTGCTGTAGTAATGTTAGATAGGAAAGTTTGGTTTTAGTTCAAGCCCAAGTTTTAGATTTCAAGCATTTCAAAGTTTTCTTTTGGTTCTAATGAAAATTGATACCTGTTCATCTTATTTTGGTTTGGGTTCCTGGTTCAAAGGATATGGTTTTCGAATAGTAGTAATTTTCTTAGCGCCTTCTCGCCTCAAAAAATGATTTTTGCGTATGATTAACTTGTTTAGTTTTGGCTCAGAAGACAGGCTTTGGTTTCCACTTGTGTCTTTCGAGCTATGATTCGGTTGTGACATAGCCACTGATTTTGCTTTGTGTTGTTTGTCATGTTTGTATATTCATCTATTTCATCCTGCTTTTTTTTTTTTTTTTTTTTTTGAGTTTTTAGTATGAGTAAGATAAGGATGTCCTCCTGTAAATCTTTCTCTTCCCATTTCTTTCCTTGGTTTATTAAGCTCACTGTCAAGATCTTATTATTGGCTTTGGAATCCTTTGTAATTTGACAAAGTGCATGAAAAATGCTTTATTATTATTTGGTTTAACAAGTGTGTCAGTGAGTATCCTTCTTATATTTTTTGAAGCATTAAATCCATAGCTTTACTATCTGATATGACATGTTTGTCTGCACATCAAATCCTTCCGTTATTTTATGTTAGTCTAGCTTCTATATTTTTACTCGATAAACAAGTTACTCGATAGACACGTTACTTATGTATCTATATTTTTGGTGCATGTGAAACCCATCCGAGTCCACTTTGGACTCCATCCTCGCATTTCGAGTCAACCTCAGATCGCTACTGTTTTGGGAGACCGTTTGGCGGATTAAAAGATCTAATCTACAGATTTTTGAAGGCCAAAAAGGAGCTGTTTATGCCTGTATACACTGGTATACAGACAATGTATATCACAGGAATAAAGGGCTGAAAAGCCCAAAACAATCAGCAGCAGCAAAGAAGGAGTGGGCTTGGCAGGCCCAATCCTTAGAAAATTAGGACAGGTTAACAATTTGAGCCTACCAAGCCCAATTTTATTTTATCTTTATTTGTTTTCCTTGCATATTTATTTGTTTAGGATATTATTATATTGTCCCTAACTCTAACATTATTTATAGGTTTCAATCTAATTAAAATTCCCCAAAAGTTGGCCATCTATGTCACTTTCACTTCTTGAAATTTGATGTCAAAAACCTTTTTTTTAGAAATTAGACTTCATAAACTTTCTTTAAAATACTTAAAACATTTTCTTCAAAATGACTTGTGAAAGATACTTCCTTTTTATACTTAGACATTTTAGTAGATTTTAAAATCCTAATCACCTAGTTTAATTCACTAACTATATTAATTAAATAAAATTTGATTAGATTTTAATATTATGTTTTCTTGATTATTTTTTTAGTAGTTCACTTAAATCAATATTAATTGAATAAAATTTGGTTAAATTTTTAACGTTATGTTTTCTTGATTATTTTTAAATGGTTCATTTAAATTAATGTTAATATTAATCGAATAAAATGTAGTTAAGATTTTAAATATTCTATTTTCCTAAATATTTACTTAAACTTTTTCTATTTAACGATAAATTAAAATTTTTAAAGTTAGTCAAAAATATTTAATCGTCGGATAACCGCACGTTAGCGGATATTTCGGGTGCGTAAAACCTTCCCGAAATAGAAATATGAACCCGAACCCTTTTTCTTTGGATTTTAAAAGATTTTTTCTGTTTGAGTCTTTTAAAATGTTTTAAATGGTTTTCTTGATTTTTCCTTAAAAATTAAGTGGCGACTCTAATTTTTTTAAGATTCGGTTTTACTTAAATTAATTAAGTCTAAATCGAATTTTTAAACCGAAAGTCATTTTTCGACGTAACAGAAATGACGACTCTGCTGGGGATTTTTAATTAGGTTCTAACCACTAGATTAAATTTTTTGACTAACTTTGATAATTGTTTTCATTTCGTTATTTGTTTGTTTGTTTTACTTGTTTAGTTTTAATTATAATTATTAAACTGTCATTGCATGCATAGCATATTCCGCCACCCGGCAATTTTATTTATATTTTTTACTAAAACGACGGTTATGCGGGTCGCAGCCGTTTAGTCCAAAATTTTCCATCGGGGTACCCTGACGAAATGAGTCGATCTTGCGGGGTCGACGGTCGTTAATTTCCCCAGCCCGGGTTGTCCGCTCGGGTCACCTTTTCCACAGTCAAAAATAAACCTACTCTTAGATGCCTAGGGTAGAACGAAACCAAAACCCTGTAGGTGCATTGGCCTAGGTCGACCCGATATCTAAGGGGTATCGGGCCCATTAGTAGCCCACCTTGAGTCCAAAGTGGCCTTCGGCCCAACTGGACGATCATATTGTTTGTTTAATTTGAAGGATGTATATGTCTTTTAAATAAATCATTGTTTGCGGGTTTAGAGGGTTTTTCCTAATACAGTTGTGTTGTAGACGGCTAATCTGGGAACGTGCCTGGTCTAGTTAGATCAGCATTTGGAAAGAAGCGGTCGAGTATCGACACCACACCGAGAGATGGAGAAAGCCGAAAATGGAGCGGGATCTTCTAGTTAGTTAATCCCCTGCGTGGGAATGTTTTTCTTTGTACTTATATTTTATATTTTTCCCTTTCCCTAAAAAATGTATTCCTTATCATTTACGTTTTGTAATATATTTATTTATAGAATTTGCTTTTTTGGGAAACGATGAAATATTTAAAATGACAAGATACATCCTTCAAATCGATAGGCCAACCCTTGGCACAAAAGGGTCACTTATTTTCTAGGACGCGCAATAACTGTTTCTGTGCTACTTGTTATCACTGCTTGTGTGATTATGTTGATTTGTTCGGAGATATTCTAGCCCATTCCTTTCAAAGAAAAAAAAAATCTTTTAGAACCTCCTAAGCATAAATTCCAGTCACTATCAAAAGTCCGTCCAAAATACTTTTCGAGTCTTGAGTTTCTCAACAAAATCCGAATTTTACTCCTAAAATTCTAAATTTTACTCTCTTATTTAGAGGTGAATCTTCCATTTGAATATTTCGATAGGTCGAACTACGTCGGACCTGATTTCTCATTTGCGAGATACGTAGGCAGCCTCCCAAGGCCCGGTCCCTCATTATAGAAAAATTTATTTTCCCTCCTTCAATCTTATCACAAATTTTGAAAAATTCAAAAATTCTGACAAAACGTTTCCTTGATTCACAAATCTCAAATTAAATAAGCACCATTCGGCCTATTTAGCCATATCTATGGGTTGGTATGTCTTCGAACAATACAACTATTATGTGTTTACTTTTCCGTATGATATTTTGCATTGCTTGTTATGAACAAGGACTAACACGTTTATCTTTTGAGTTATTTTTCATTCGACAGGTACTTAGAATTGATCTGTGTTGAGAAAATGACTGGACATTCCTACTTTACGAGGTCTAAAAATTCTAAAGATTCCTTCCCTGACCAAAGTCTATCAAAAGGAAAAGAAAAAATGACTGAGAATAGTGAGGGCAATGGTTTAACCGAAGTTATCATGACGGACCCCGCAATTGCTGAACAGAACAAGTTGATTGCACAACTACTGCAACAAATTTCTGAAATGAGAGCTGAGATGCAAAAGAATCAAGGTCCGGCGAATCTAGCTGTCGCCACTAATACTCGTGCGCCAGACGATGAAAGGCCTCTACTTCATTTTCCTCCTCCGAGTTCAACAACCGACCATACTATTCCTCCCCAAAAAGCTCCCATCATTGGCTTAACCACTCCTAACTTCCCTCATGCTACTCAAACAAGACCTTCAGTTCTACCGAGTAGGAAGAGGAAAGATGTTTCTTCTATTTCATCCGAACTAGAATCAAAACATGTCAAATTCGACAATCCTTCGCGCTCACTATCCAACGCTTACCCCAAAGCTCCACAAAATCCATACCCAGTTTTTCCCGTCCAATCAAATTTCCAGACTCCACTATCAAATTATCAAAATATCCTTCCCATTTTTCAAGCTCCATGGCCAAATTGCCAGAGTATTTCCCCAAATGTCCAAGCTCCATGGCCAAATTATCAAAATATCCCTCCAAGTTACCAAACTCCATTGCTAAATTATCAAAATATCCCTCCAAGCTACCAAGATCCACAATATCCAAAATTCCAAATGCCAGCACCTACTTTTCAGAATCCTCCAAGCTACCGTCAGGTGCCTTTGTCTTCAACAGATGATCGCAATATTTCTCGTCCAAATCTTGTGAAGAGAACTCCCCGAGTCTTTACTCCTTTGGTTGAAAGTCAAACCCAACTTTTTGAGAGATTGAAAGCCGCAGGTGTGCTCCGTCCTGTAGAAGGAAGACCAGCCAATCCTTTCGGAAAACTTTATAAAGCAGACCAGAAATGTGCTTATCATTCCGGAGCCATTGGGCATACCACTGAAAATTGCATCAACTTGAAGCACAAAATTCAGGACTTAATTGATCAAGAGGTGGTCACTCTTCAGGCTGTTACTCCTAGTGTCAATAGTAATCCCCTGCCCTTTCGTCAGCAAGTGACATCTGGATTTGTGGTCATGATACGTCACCAACTTCGCTTTGATGATTGAGAAGAGGAATAAGGTCGATCGCACGTTATCAAAATCGTTGCCTCACTTTCCTCAGTCTTTGCCAGTGCAAAATCACGACGAGGACCATGGTCTAGGGGAAGGAATCTAGAATTTGTTCGAAGGAGATGATGTTGCGGTGACCGTGAAGCTAAGCACGAGACGTCGAGTTGGAGGAGCAAATGATAATTGGACATCTACTCTGCTCCTGATTCTCTACTCATCTTGATAGACAAAGTTGATTTTTATATTATTCCTGAAATTGGTGGTAGTCCATATAGGCTCGAGGCCCACCTTTTATATTGTTTTACTTCGTTATACTTTAATTCTCTCGTAATATTTTGAAAAAAAAAAGGGTCAAATTATCTGGTGACTATGCCAAAGTTTCTATTGTTTTCTTTCTTTTAAATGAAAGCTTCTTTTATCATGGAAGTTTACTTTACTCGCTTCAATTTTTTCTATCTAATGGTGTTTTTATGATTTTGGTAAAAGAACTTTAAAACCTGTCATATTATGTCATGTCACGAGCTGAATGAACAAAGTGAGGTAAATATCGATGAAGTGTTCAAAGAGTGTGATGAAGAGACCGTGATATCCGAGCCATTTGTCAAAATTGAAACGACTCAAGCCAGCATTGAAACCTGAATCTGAGAGAAGATAAAAACACTAAAGAAGTCAGAATCAGTATCCATTTGACGGAGACTCAGAGGAGAGAGCTCATCAACCCGTCAAAGAATATGTTAACATATTCATCTGGTCAGGTGAGAACGTGCTAGCATTTAGCACAAACATCGCCTACTACAGCTTGGCGATCAACTTGTATGATATCAAGAGACGCTACATCTAGGGATGCAAAATTTGCTTTTAATCTCTTTGTTTGTAATCGCATCATTTGCTTGTAATTATTTTTGTTGTTTGTTATCAAATTATCTGCCATTGTAATGAACTATGTTTGACCTGAATTCTCAAAAATGAGATACGTAGGCGGCCTATGTCGACCTCGGTCATCCCCTTATCCCTTTTTATTTTGCCCTTTTTGTATTTTGAACTACGTTTGACCTGAATTCTCAAGAATGAGATACGTAGGCGGCCTATGTCGGCCTCGGTCATTTTCTTATTAAAAGTTATATTTTTTTCTATCTCCCGAGAGAGGAACTACGTTTGACCTGATTCTTGCCTCAACAGGATACGTAGGCGCCACAACGGCTCGGTCATATTCCCATAAAGGAAACTGGGACAGAATTTTTGAGAGGAACTCAAAAATTCTGAACAAGAAGACACCTCCAACAAGTCAGAATTTTAAGCATTAGGAATTTCAACTGGGACAGAATTTTTGAGGAGATCTCAAAAATTCTCAGGATTTTTCTAAAAAAAGTTAGTGATTCAGTATGACATTTCAACTGGGACAGAATATTTTGAGGAGATCTCAAAAAATTCTCAGGATTTTTCTAAAAAAGCTAGTGATTCAATATGACATTTCAATTGGGACAGAATTTTTTGAGAAGATCTCAAAAATTCTCGGAGTTCTACCAAGTTATTGATTCATTACGACATTTAACTGGGACAGAAATTTTTGAGATCACTTTCAAAAATTTCATCAAGTGTCGTTAAAAATCCTGAAGATCCTCAGCCTGATCAGAAAATTCAAAGACAATTGTGATGCGTCAAAGAAGCCATGTCCGAAATCGAATGTGTTCATCTAAAAGCTTTTTCGTGACATGACAATTGGCAGTGACCTTTTCTTCAAAAATTCTTTTCTAAATTTACCCTTTAAAAAAAAGAATTGCTTTTTTGTCAAACGTATATTTTATATTCTGTCTATCAAGAGGTGAGAGATCGGAGCAGTCCACCAAAGGCGAGATAAGGAACAGACGACCGAAGAATCAACACAGATCAATTCACTTTGAAACTAAGAAATTTTCTGTGAATGCAGGGAAATATTTACAGGGCTTGTCTGCGAGGAAACTACCGAGGCGTAAACAGTTTGTCTCACTCAAATCTCCAGCCGTTCATCACGTTTCCATTATCAAGAAGACGTCTACATCTTCAAGCTGCCAAGAGGGCCATCGCATGTTCAATTCGCCGAGAGGGACATTTCATCATTCAAGCTGCCGAGAGGGCCATTTCATCTTCAATCTGCCGAGAAGGCACTTACATTTTCAAGTTGCCGAGAGGGCCATTTTATCTTCAAGTTGCCGAGAGGGCCATTGCGTTGCCGAGAAGACATTTCATCATTCAAGCTGCCGAGAGGGCAATTCAATCTTCAATCTGCCGAGAAGGCACTTACATTTTCAAGCTGCCGAGAGGGCTATTGCATGCACAAGTTGCCGAGAGGGCCATTGCGTTGCCGAGAAGACATTTACATTTTTCAAGCTGCCGAGAGGGCCACTGCATGTTCCAGCTGCCGAGAGGGCCATTACATTTTCAATTGCCGAGAAGACGTTTAGATTTTCAAGTTGCCGAGAAGGCTATCACATGTTCAATTCGCCGAGAGGGCCATTTCATCAGTCATCGCCGCGAGGGCTATCGCATTTTCATCGCCGAGAAGGCCATTGCATCTTCAAGTCGTCGAGAGGGCCATTTCATCATTCAAGCTGCCGAGAGGGCCATTTCATCATTCAAGCTGCCGAGAGGGCCACTGCATTTTTCAAGTTGCCGAGAGGGCCATTACATCTTCAAATCGCCCAGAGGGCCATTACATGTCCATTGCCGAAGGGGCCATCACATTCATCACATATTCAAGAAAGACATCATCATTCATTGCCGAAAGGGCCATCATCATGTTGCATCATGTCAACTCATTGTCTATTACATCAAAAGAAGAGTATATGTCGAATATGGTAAAGATATCATCCTCATACTTAAGTTCTGATTTCTACTAATAATATTTGTCTTAATTATGTCGAGAGCATCCGAAAGGATGAATTCTCAAAGCAAACCACAGGTGTGGACGTCATCAAATAGGATGCAGCACAACGTGGAACTTTCTCTTAGCAGCGAACTGGGACATAGTCTGAAGAGGAATGTCAAACTCTTCGGACGCGAGCTGAGGAACGACTCCCACCACAATCTAACCACACCCCTATTAGAAGGCGTGTGGGTATTTCTTTGAGTTCGTTAGTTTTCAGTTTTGCACCCAGGTGATCTCAATTCTCATCGGAAGCAGTCATTTCCAATCTGAGTGACAATGTACCAAGAATTTTGGGTGTAAGTTCCTAATTATAGGTGTGAAGCGCGCCACATTTATGGTTAAGAGGTTGCAAGCCTCTTTTTCATAATTCGTTTTGTTTGTCACTCCTCCTGAACCAAAGGTTATCTCAGAATAAGAGATTTCCTTTTCAACCGATAGAGTCGAACTACAAGCAGCCTGATTCCTAAGTCCAAGGATATGTAGGCGGGCCCAACTTTGAAAACTCGGCCGTATTCTAACATTTACCCTCAGAATCTAATCCCAAGCATTCCAATTTCTCCATAATTTGATATTGGATAGCTTTTGAACTTTTCAAAATCGTGCGTAGAATCAAGAGTTTTGAACTACAAGTGGCCTGAATTCTCATGTAACCTGAGATACGTAGGAAACCCGAAACCAGGGTCCGGCCACAATTTTCCAAAGCCCGTACCAAGACCCCTCCATGAGATGAATATGTGGTCGGCTCAAAATTGGATTGGTCAAGTTTCTTTGTCCACGATCGCTTTCATCGATCATGCCCAAAGAAAGGGACAGCTGTTGACACCCAATTTTTACCCTCCACGGTACAAATTAATCATCGAGCTTTTAATTTTAAAAATTTGAAATAATTAGTTTTTTAACGCTAAAAATATTTTTAAGTGATTTTTAGGTTTAAATCTTTAATTTTAATTATGTTTACATATTGCATATTATACATGTTTATTTCAAGTATCAATAGTTAAGTATCATATTTCGTTAATTGTTCAAAAAATTCTCAAATAGATTTTATCTTTAATTACTTTTACTTTAATCATTTTTCGAATTAATTACCCCATAGTTAATTTAATTATTTTAAGTTGTTAATATTAAAAACTTTTTAATTAATTTATACTAATTCATCTCATGGTCAAATTAATTAATCGATTTCGAATTAATCATATTTTATTTGGCCACAATTGTAATTTAAAGTGGCCAAATTTTGAATTCTTTTTTCCCCTTTTTTGGACCTTTTTTTTTTCCAGATTTTTGCTTTAAGTTTTGGGCCAAGTTTTGGCCCAAATCATATTAATTCCCCAACCCAAATTCCCTAAACCCCTACCCGACCCACTACCCTAAACCCGGCCCGCCCCTTTTAATTTTAATCCCTTCCCCTTCTCTTTCCCCGATCTCTGTCTTCCCTTTCCCCTTTCCTGTAGAAACCAGAGGAAACAGAGCCGAAATCAGAGGCGGCCAGGCAACCATTTCGAGCAAAACTCCAAAGAGTACTCCCTCACGTGATCACCTCTCCTCTCCCCTTTTCTTCTCCCCATAAACCAAAATCGAAAAATCCAAAAGAGACAGCCCGAAACCAGAGAAAACCAGCGGCTACAGTGGCCATTTTTGGCCAAAAACGAGTCAAACTCGTACTCCTTCTTCCTTGACCTTTTCAATTTCAAATTTCGAATTTGAAATCCCACCCGGAAAATCCCAATATTACCCTCCGTTTTTTCCTATTTTTGCCCGAATTTTGGGGCTATAAAATCATCTTTGTTCACTGTTAGAAAAAAAGGGAAAAGGGGGAAAAGAAAAATACACATGAAAATTTTCGTTCCTGTTAGTCGATTTCCAGTGGAAGGTCATCAACCTTGAAGATTTTCCGACGCCGGAAATCTTAAGCTTCGAAGTTGAGAAACTCAGGAACGTAGTTCTTTTGGTGGAGAAAGCTTGAGCTCGTTGTCGTCCTAGTCGCTGCCCCAATAGAGGTAACACCCTCCTTCAACTTTTTTTTTTCTTTTTATTTTGTTTTCCAGATGTTTGCACTTTCTATGCTTTGATTTTACCCAAGCATCACTATTTCCAAATTGTTACCCTGTGTTGCGTTGTCATAGTTGTTAATGCGGTCGAATGAAAGTTTGAATAAGTTGAGTTATCCTTGGATGTTTGGTTTACTGTTGCTGTTCGAAATTGTTGGGACGTTGCTGTAGTAATGTTAGATAGGAAAGTTTGGTTTTAGTTCAAGCCCAAGTTTTAGATTTCAAGCATTTCAAAGTTTTCTTTTGGTTCTAATGAAAATTGATACCTGTCCATCTTATTTTGGTTTGGGTTCCTGGTTCAAAGGATATGGTTTTCGAATAGTAGTAATTTTCTTAGCGCCTTCTCGCCTCAAAAAATGATTTTTGCGTATGATTAACTTGTTTAGTTTTGGCTCAGAAGACAGGCTTTGGTTTCCACTTGTGTCTTTCGAGCTATGATTCGGTTGTGACATAGCCACTGATTTTGCTTTGTGTTGTTTGTCATGTTTGTATATTCATCTATTTCATCCTGCTTTTTTTTTTTTTTTTTTTTTTGAGTTTTTAGTATGAGTAAGATAAGGATGTCCTCCTGTAAATCTTTCTCTTCCCATTTCTTTCCTTGGTTTATTAAGCTCACTGTCAAGATCTTATTATTGGCTTTGGAATCCTTTGTAATTTGACAAAGTGCATGAAAAATGCTTTATTATTATTTGGTTTAACAAGTGTGTCAGTGAGTATCCTTCTTATATTTTTTGAAGCATTAAACCCATAGCTTTACTATCTGATATGACATGTTTGTCTGCACATCAAATCCTTCCGTTATTTTTATGTTAGTCTAGCTTCTATATTTTTACTCGATAAACAAGTTACTCGATAGACACGTTACTTATGTATCTATATTTTTGGTGCATGTGAAACCCATCCGAGTCCACTTTGGACTCCATCCTCGCATTTCGAGTCAACCTCAGATCGCTACTGTTTTGGGAGACCGTTTGGCGGATTAAAAGATCTAATCTACAGATTTTTGAAGGCCAAAAAGGAGCTGTTTATGCCTGTATACACTGGTATACAGACAATGTATATCACAGGAATAAAGGGCTGAAAAGCCCAAAACAATCAGCAGCAGCAAAGAAGGAGTGGGCTTGGCAGGCCCAATCCTTAGAAAATTAGGACAGGTTAACAATTTGAGCCTACCAAGCCCAATTTTATTTTATCTTTATTTGTTTTCCTTGCATATTTATTTGTTTAGGATATTATTATATTGTCCCTAACTCTAACATTATTTATAGGTTTCAATCTAATTAAAATTCCCCAAAAGTTGGCCATCTATGTCACTTTCACTTCTTGAAATTTGATGTCAAAAACCTTTTTTTTAGAAATTAGACTTCATAAACTTTCTTTAAAATACTTAAAACATTTTCTTCAAAATGACTTGTGAAAGATACTTCCTTTTTATACTTAGACATTTTAGTAGATTTTAAAATCCTAATCACCTAGTTTAATTCACTAACTATATTAATTAAATAAAATTTGATTAGATTTTAATATTATGTTTTCTTGATTATTTTTTTAGTAGTTCACTTAAATCAATATTAATTGAATAAAATTTGGTTAAATTTTTAACGTTATGTTTTCTTGATTATTTTTAAATGGTTCATTTAAATTAATATTAATATTAATCGAATAAAATGTAGTTAAGATTTTAAATATTCTATTTTCCTAAATATTTACTTAAACTTTTTCTATTTAACGATAAATTAAAATTTTTAAAGTTAGTCAAAAATATTTAATCGTCGGATAACCGCACGTTAGCGGATATTTCGGGTGCGTAAAACCTTCCCGAAATAGAAATATGAACCCGAACCCTTTTTCTTTGGATTTTAAAAGATTTTTTCTGTTTGAGTCTTTTAAAATGTTTTAAATGGTTTTCTTGATTTTTCCTTAAAAATTAAGTGGCGACTCTAATTTTTTTAAAATTCGGTTTTACTTAAATTAATTAAGTCTAAATCGAATTTTTAAACCGAAAGTCATTTTTCGACGTAACAATTCCCACAAATCTATAACAAAAATAATATTCATGGTTATTAGCACCTAATTTTTTATTAAACTTAAATTATATATTTTTTAGTATTTAAATATTTTTTTAATTTTTAATCTAAATTAGATATTTTTATTTTTATCTTATTTAGATTAATTTGAAAACAACAAAACACATTTTAATGTAAGTTTTGTTCTAAAGAAAAGAAAATTTATAAAAATATATATTTTTTCTTTTAATTTTTTATTCTAATAAATAATCCAGTATTGTTATTACTTTCTTAATTATATTTTAGTTTTAACTAGTTGACTTTCTATATCTTATTAATTTAAAATAGTTTTCTAATATTTTTATATATTTTTTCTTTTCAAAATAAAAAACAAAACAAAATAAATAAACTTAAAAAAAACTACCCATTAATTCTAACTCCTCCCCCACTCACCTAAACTACCCCACAATGCTCCCACACAAAACCCACTACTCCCTCACATTTTAAAGGGCTACACGACACAACACATAATATTTTTGGATCCATCTTTTTCTTTCTTCACATTCTACTACAAAGCACATAAAAAAACACAAGACAACACACACACAAAAAAAAAAATTTAAAAAATCATATACTATTTTCTTCTTTTACACACATATCTTATACACATTTACGAGAAACCTTAGAAAAATTTTTGCACAAGAAATACACACACAAAAAAAAATCTGCACAAAATCAGAAAAAAAATCCTACACCACATTATTTTTCCCCACATACACAAACACACCTAGAAAAAAATACTACATTTTTTTTCACACACACCTGCACAAAAAAAAAAAAAACCTCTCAAAAACACTACTAGAGAAAAACAGAAGTTGAGTTGAGGTTTGCTTTGGTGATTTCGGATTCATGACTCTTAGTCGTGGTCATTTTCTCCTTGTGAATTGATATTCACCAAAGGTAACATTTAAATTTTATTGTATGATTTGAAGTCACAATTGTAAAGACATGTTCTAATGCTACAAAGTTGTTCAAATTTTATGTCTATTTAATTTTGACATTATATTATTGAAGTATGTTTGAATTGTTAAGCTTTGCGTAAAATTGACATATTATGTAATTATTTCTATTTATGTGTTTATTTCATGTTTAAACAACACATAGTTGGTGTAAATTCATTGTCTAAATTTCTATTCTTTTTCATATTCATTTTTTATGATGATATGTGTTTATGACTTAATAAACTGAAATGACAAAAAACAATTCATGACAAGAATTCATTGTGTAAAATATTGTTCTCAGTTTGTAGTTTCTTCTTTTTATGACTAAAATAAAGAAAAGAAAATTTTAGGTATTTATAATTCCTAACATGTAATAATGTGGTATTTATAACATCGGAATGAAAAATGTATTTTGTGTTCTTAGTAAGATTGCATTCACTTTTTCCTTATATAAAATAAAATTTGTAACTTTCTTTGCATTTTATTTGAGTGATGATTCTTTTAGAATATTAAATTACCGATTTTATGTTGATCCATGTAACAAATATTGAATTGCTTATTATGTTTTTCGCGAGTCACAAAGACCAAGTTTTCATAAAAAAAAAAAAACTGAAGTGTTTTTTACTTTGTAACTTTTTCTGAATTTTAAACATTTTTTGTAATTAACTTCCTTAAATTAAATCGTTAGAAGCATTATTAGGCCGACAGTAATAATAGGCAAATTTTGTGATTTAAATAATATTGCACAAATTTTAGGTGTGACATATAAAATAATAACTCGTGGCAAGGTTGAAAAGCGTTGCTACCAATATACCACATTAATAAAATAAGATAGTTTTGAACTAGTTTCAAATAAATCAACGAAGGCGGGTGAATAACATAATTTTTGTAAAACTTATCAAGATAATATATTCAAATTGAGTTAAGCCATAAATAAATCAATAAAGTGACCGTGCTACAACCATGGGACTCGAGGGGTGCCTAACACCTTCTTCTCGGTCAACATCAACAGAATTCCTTACCCGGTCTTTGTTTTTGCAGACCAAAAAATAAAGAGTCATTTCTTTTTCATTAGGGATTCAAATTAGTTGACTTCGAACACCAAAACTCAATTCTAGGTGGCGACTCTGAATAAATAAAATAACCTCTTTTTCAAAATATCACTTTAATAGGAAAAACTTTATTTTTCGAAATAACACATAGGAAAAAATAAAATAGGGGTGTGACAATGGTGCCCTTTTTTACATCAAAATACACCAAATTTAATTGGCTGTGTTTTTTAAAATTCTTGTTGCACTTTTCATCTAGTAGTTATTTCAATTATGAATTGATATTAAATAATCAGGCAATGTGGATTTAGGAATCGAATTGTCAACAACTCCCCGATACCAATTATTCATCTTTACATTTTTAAATATAATTAGGGTGAAATTTCGAGTAAAAAGGAATTTACATTTTTATTTTTAAAGAATTCGTGAAGATATAAGATATTAAAAGAATAATATTCAATTACAAGGGTCTAGTATTAAAAAGGGTAAATTAGTCAGATTATAATTTCTAAATATTAATGGTAAATGGGATAAAGGAATTGTAAAAAAAAAAAAAAAAAAATTAAAGAAGAGAGTTAAACATAATATATATAATAGAAATTATTACACAAATAGACAACTTTTGAGAAAAAATTACACTTTATATTTTATTTACCATAGTAGCCATCAAATTACCAAATACACTCCAACTTTTTCCCATTTCCCAACACAATCATATCACATCAATACTACACCAATCAATTTAAAAATACTCTCTTTCCTATTTTTGTAATTAACATTGCTAGTTTAATGATAATTTTAAAAAGGTTGCTAGTGCCTTGTAAATACCATTAATTTTTGATATATTTGTGTGAAATCCCCATATGATATCGTAAAACAAAGGAAAGGTGAATGTTATGGTTGGCCTTTAAAATAATTTTGTTTGATATGAAAAGTTTAGCAATAAATTAGTAACAAAATTAAAAACCAATTCCATTTTTTAGTCCAGTGAAGCACTGCATACATTAAAGCGAAAATAATTTTAAAAAAAATAGTATTTTGATAAGGCGTATGCAACACAAACATTCAAGAACACCTACTTTTATAATGAATTAATACCACAAAAGCATGTACAAAATTATTCTCATTTTTATAGTCTAATCTGTGGGCATCTCAAAACGGCAAAGGGGGCAGTAATGACTATTTTGTAACCACTTGGTAATACAGTGAGCATGAAACATATGAGAGCAAGGCATGGAGAATACTTTAGTTTCCTCCCCTAATTCCTCTAGACATACCAAACACTCGTCCTTGCAGTTTCTTTCGTCAACTTCCATTGCCTCTAGACACTCTATGGATGATTTACTAGCCGCCACCATTCCATCCACGGATGATTCTTCCAATGCTAACAATAATTCACCATCACATTCGTGATCAATCAGTAATGTCACATCCACGGTTACCTCCGATGGCACCTCTCTAGTCATTATTCTTAGCAGCTGCTGAGTCATACGTCTAATTATGATGTGATGTTGATCTTCAAATTCGTCCCTAAATAGTATAAGCGCTTCTGATATAGCGCGATCAAGTCTTTGATAGAGCTTGATATCAGAAACATGAAGAATGATTTGGGTCGACATGATTGAACGTTCCCATATGATATCCACGGGTACGGATTCTACAACATTGGGTAGTGTATACCAAAATTGTTGTAAAATGTTGAAATTAAAGTGAATGATGAAATAGGGTAAATTAGAAGAATATGAAGAAGCAATTGGGGGTATAATCAGTTTTTCTTGTTTGGAAATTGGTTTAACACTGACGATAGAGCGCTTGAAACAGCTGTGGCATACAAAACCTGTTGGGAAAGTCATATTACAAATACTTGAAATCAATTTTTACTAATGGAAACATACACCCTTCAAGTTCATTTATAATAAAGTACCAGCAAAATAAATTGTATTAGGAATAGGATTAGTGAGTGGC
This sequence comes from Solanum rostratum, assembly GCA_029948455.1. Classification (NCBI taxonomy): domain Eukaryota; kingdom Viridiplantae; phylum Streptophyta; class Magnoliopsida; order Solanales; family Solanaceae; genus Solanum; species Solanum rostratum. Next base: position 55,146,810 of record CM057053.1, read on the forward strand.
AAGCCTAATATGATGAGGAAAAGGAATTACGGGACAATTTTTTGGTAATATTTGGAAATGGAAACTTATGGAAAGTGCATTACCTTTTCGGTTTCTTTTTCCCTAAGTCATTACAATTTTATTAGAAGTATAAATTAGGAAACCTTTTTTTATTTTTTTCCTAAATGTTATATGCCCATGAGGCGCAAATCAATTACCCTTCAAATACCCATTTTAGTTGCATTTTTATTCAGTAAAAAAAATATTTGCAAAAAAGATTTAGAGTGTCAAGATTATTTTAAATTGAGATAAAGTATAAAAAACATACCTAATATTCTTTTTTTTGAGTTTCATAGTATTACTTATTAGTTTGAGAAACACATGGTGTGTGTAATACACTTTATTGAAAAAAACATTGCCACATTGACAAAAATTAAATAAACTATTAATATTAGTTAAAAGTAAAAGATTAAAGTATAAATATTCTTCCAAAAGATTTTTTTTAAATAATTATTTTAAAAAAATAAAATTTAAAATATTTTTCTCACCTACTCCACCACTCACACCTCCGCGTACCCCCACTCACTTCTCCAACAATCCCCGCCCTTTTATTTTTTTTGAATTTTTTTATAAAATATTTTAAAAAATTCAAATTTCAGTCCCTACTCCGCTCCTACCTAAAAAAATTGATATTTTTTAAATAAATAAAATTCTGTCCTACCTACATCTAACCCTCTGCTCCTTATTTATTTTTATATTTTTTATAGATATGTACACATATTTTCAGAAAAATATATTTTTCTACTTGTGTATCGAATACAAAAGAAATAAAAATTTTATTTTTTAAATAATCTTGCGACAAATAAAAATATTTTTTAAAAAATAAAAGAGGATGATTAGGTGGGTAGCGTAGAATTATTTTATTTTTTCTACAAAGAAAATTAAAATGATATCAAAATTATTATTATAGAAGGTAGGGGGGAGGGAGGTTAGAATTTTTTTAAAAGAATTTTACAATTTTTTTAGAAAAAACATTGGTTGGTTTGGTGGGGTGGGGTGAGGGTGGGGGATACGGTGAGAGCAATTGGTGGGTGGGATAAGAAAAATATTTTTATATTTTATTTTATAATTCTTTTTAAAAATACTAATACTTTAATATTTAATTTTACTTAATTCTATAATTTATTTATTTTTTGTCAAGGTGGAATATTTTGTCCATGTGGAGTGTAATGTGACACTTTAAAAAAAATAAAAGAGAGAGTAGTACACACACAATGGTTAGAGTGGAATAAAAGATGGAGGTGTGTTTCTCAAACTAATAAGTGATAGTTTATGTACGGAACTCACATTTCTAATAGTTTAGGTATGAAACTCAAAACAAGAGGATAGTTCAGGTGTGTTTTTGACATTTATCTCTTTTAAATTTAATAAGTGACAAAATTGAACTCTAGTCTCTAGTTGCATTTTCCTTTTCCGGGCACTGAAAAACTATTATGATTCATGATATTCCTCCAAAAGACCATGTATTCCATATTAAATTTACCACCATGTTCTTGCAAATCCATACTTGTTAGAGTGATTTTGAAGCTAATAAGAGTAAAAGTTCAGTACCGAAACCTTAAAAAGACGTTGCGCTACTAGGAAGATAAAATCGATCTCACTTTATAAAGGATCACCAATGGCATTGACTTGTTTAGCTGATCCTTTTGTCATCGCCAATTGCTTTTCTTAGCCTATATCAACATAGCTTCACTAATCACTGGGAATGTTGCGGTGTCAAGTTGCAAGCACAAAGTCCTACATCAAAAACTGAGTTTTTACAAAAAGGATATACAATTTTTATTTTATCTCCAAAACTAATTCACAAATTCAACAGCTTGAGTAAAATTGATAGGGCAAGAGATGTAAGAAGCAAAAGCGATTAAGCAGGTAAGAACATATACCTTTTCATTATCACTGTAAAAATCCAGGTAGTATGAAACATTACAAGGAAGATCTGGATCATTTTCATGTATCATCCATTAGGTAGAAGTGCTACCAATCATTGTCAAAATGAGAAAGACTGACTGTATGTCAATTTTGTTACCGTGACTTGAAAAGCAAAAATAATTACTTACAATTGATTTGAAAAGATGAGAATTTGAGGTTAGATACAGATACTCACCTGAACTGTGAGACCTACATCCAAGGAACAGAGCTTTAGCCTATCTAGGAATGTTTCACAACTTTTCCTACAGATGTAATTTAATCTTTGCATTCAAAATAATTTTCTCCCTACAAATAGATCATTACCAACTTAATAAGAACTTGAATATATTTACTTCAATATGAATGAGACAATGGGTACATTCTATTTTCAGAAGAGACGATGCCCATATTAATGCCTACACAAACATAAAAAAAAGTTGTTCATCCAAATCTAGTAATAATCAAATCTGGCAATCATACCTTATAGAACTCATGTCGAGGACGCGAACATGAACTTCTTATGTCCTACACTTAACTGGAGGTCCTCCACATTTGCTACACGACCTAATATCTTCAACCATTCCCTAAAGAGTAGGAAAAGATTGTTCAGTAAAAAAATCTGACTCTAATAGTTTACCAAGAAACAAACAAGAAGTGAATAAACCATGAAATAGTGACTGGAAAACAACTACATAACACATTACTAAGAAAAGAATATACGAAGAAACTAATAGAATATGAAAAGAGAAAACACCTACAGAAAAACAAATGTTACAAGAGGCGCAATAAAAAGGACAAACATGAAGAAACATGATTAAGCAATTAAGAAGCAATAGAAGATATATACAACTAGAGAAGTTAAAAAGAGAAACAAGGAACCAATGGTATGGTAACTTGAAGTCTAAAACTTACTTGGATGTTCTCTTGAAAATGAGAAAGAACATCTTTTGCATAACTTTTGGAAAGCTTAAGGTGCAAGACAAAACTCATTCCGTTACAATCAGTTTCACACTGAAAAATTGCAATAGCATATAATGGTACCTATAAAAAAGAAGGGAGAAAACAACATCTTAGCAACTCAAATCAGCTTTCACTTGATAACGATATTGTAGAAGATGTATTTGCTTTTCTTAGCCTATATCAAAATAGCTTCACTAATCACTAGGAATGTCGCAGTGTCAAAGTAGCTAGCACAACGTCCTACATTACAGTATGAGTATTTACACAAAAGGTATAAAGTTTTTGTTGGAATGTATATGTCCACTACAATCAAGGATTAGATCTCTCAATACAGTAACAGTATAAGAACAAAAAAATAAGTGAAATCCAGGTAATTAGAACATAAGATTTTTACGTAAAAAAAAACTCTTTGCTCAAGGGAGAAACAATCACGACCGATCCTACGGGATTTCCCTACTAACTTTCACTAAAGTGCAAAACCAAAGTAGTCTATTACAACCTGCTGTAACTAGACACTACCCCTCTCCACCTTTTTACTTGCAATACACCTATTACAAGACGTAGAGCCTACGTAATATGACTATTGCCCACTACACTAACAACCCTTAGTTAATGTAGACTTCTACCCGCAAATTCAAGGTCACAGCTAATCAAAAATACAACACACCTCTCACAACATACCGATCAAGCTCTCTTTATAGATTAGGAAGATGACCTTACAAGATAGTGGCATAAACACAACATCAACTAAACAGACTCCACTAGACTCACTCTATTAGGTCCCTTTAATTCGAATATTGTGTATTGCTTTAGAGAACAATATGAATTTTCACCTTTTTTGATAATGATTCTCCAAAAGCATTTTTTATCTTGTGAAGTGTTTCTTTTAAGCATACATATGAGGGAACCCCAAAAATTTCCGTTGGCTCATCCACAGGTACAACAGAAACCTTTGCACCAACCTAACAACTTTTATAGCTAGACTCCAACACTGTCATTTGTACATCAACTTATCAATAGGACCTAATCCCCCTATTTGGTCTCACGGTTTGTCAATCATCAAAACAAATATTGTAACATTTTCTCCCTTTTTGATGATGACAAACTAAAATGTGACACACATAATTCCCCCTGAATCTAGCATTTCCCACACATAGTTCCCTCTGAATTTGTGATCACCACCAGCCCCACCAGATAAGCTGCATCGTAGTTCCCCCTAAACAAGCATCCATCGACACATGTCCTATACCTCATATAGTCCATGCCCCCATATTCCTCATTTTGGAATCATTAAAATAGGGAACAATAAACTAAATGAAAAAGCACAATAACAGAATTCATAGCAATGGTGCAACACAAACATGGTCAGAATCACTTCCATAAGATTAAGTAAGAGAAAACAAAAGGATGCACTAACACAAAAAAATATTCTTAATATAGCTGGGGAATAAACAAAAAGATAGTCAAAATAGGCCAACTAGTCACAAAATAAAAAGGGAACAAAAAAAAGAACTTATGAGAGAAGAGGTTTGGGAGCTAGGGATTGAAGAAGAAAAGTCATTCTTGTATTGGAGTCTTGATAGGTCTGAAGAAGCTGTTGAATGAGAGTCTTTACTTCAGCATTTAGTCTATCATTTTCAACCTTCAACCCTAAAATCTCCTCTGAACCATGTCCCTTTGTTAGTCCTTGAGCTAGTTGAGCCCTCAACCTCTCTAGCAGTGATAACAATAGTCATCTCTTCAACATTCTACTTAAGTTTTTCCTGTTGGTCAAGAAGATTAGAGACCTAGGATTTTGCCCTATTTCTATTCTGTCTTTTGAGGCACTCACATTCCACTAGAGTGGTCTGAGAGAAGGCAAGTTTGATGGTACTAGGTACTCCTCTGCCCAATATGATCTCAAAGTGCTTAAAAACCTTGTTCAACAAATACTCGTATACCAACCCACACTTACCATTTTTGACTATCATGATCTTGATAACGAGTTCCATCATCAAGGCGGGAAGATTGATTTCATTCAACTTACTCAGGGCTTCCATAAGAAAGAGATTTTTGAACGAGGCTATGGTCCTTTTCTTAGACCTAGGAAGAAGAACTTTGTTGACAAATTCAAAGTACAATAAATAATTTTCCTTTAGGAATTTTTTAGACACACTAGCACCACTTAGATTTGGCAATTTTCCAACTTCAAGAATAAAACCCTTTGTAGGAGAACAATCATTCACACTTCTAATACCCTTCCTTTACTTTCAAAATGTCACCCAAAAGCTCTTTTGTTATGTGAAAAGTTACACCACCAACTTTTGTATTGAAACCACCATCCTAAGTGAACTCCAGATTATAGTAAAACTGTCTAACTTCTAACTCATGAAGAATGGGAATAGGAGACTCAAACAAATGCGTCCACCCTTGGATTACCACAGCATCATTAAATCACTCATGCTCTACTTAGCTTTCACCTCTTGTTCAAACACCCTGCCACTCAGTACCTTTTATTTTTCGAAGACTTGAATTCTCTCCTATTTGCTCAACATATTTTCAACTTTGGCCTTCTTACTTACTAAACCTGGTTCCTTGATAGAAACAGGTTCATCCTATTTTGTCTTTCTCCTACCCCTTTAACTTTTCTTCTCTCCTTTTGGACCTTCATCGGCCTTCTTCCTAGAATTCTTACTAGCCTTACCTTTCTTTTTGATCCCAGCAATAACTATATTAAATTCAGTGTCACTATCATCTCCTTCTTTTGAAACATCAATTAACTTCTCTTCAAGGACTTCGTCTTCCTCAATCACTGAAGTTGCCCTTTTAACTTCTCTTCAAGGACTTCGTCTTCCTCAATCAGTGAAGTTTTTACTTTGTTTATGCTTCCTGGAAGTCTTTGATTTGTTTGCAACCCTAGCACCGTTAGGAGTTTCTTTGGAGAACCCTGTGTATAATATGTTTTGGCTACCTTTTTGGTGTTACTACTTTCTCCTTTCCTCTATCTATCCTTTTCTTTTCTCCTTCAACTACTTCAAGTACCGAATTCAAAGATGTCTCCTTTTCTAGACCTACAAGTCTTCGCCTAATTTTTCAGACCAAGCACACATTATCTTCTTCTTCATCATCTTGTTCTTCAACAACATTTATAGGTTATATGACACTTACAGAGGTCTGGTCGGTAAGAGAGGATGCAAGAACCAATGAAAAATTGGGGGATTTTTCTTCCACATTACCGAAGGGTGATATGTAATTGTCACCTTTCATTTCTGTCAAGCTTTACACCACCCATTCTTCACTTGCAACCAGAATGTTGGGCTCAATACCTTTTTCAACTTTTAGGTCTCCTTCAAATAGCCTTTTGGACATCGTAGATGACACTGGACCTAGTTGAGATGAGGTTGGCTGATCATCAATTTGGATCATTGGAGGCACACGTGTCTTTATGCAACCTTCAAGAAGCACAAGAGCATTTTGTTAAAGTTTTGGAGAATTGACATGACTAGGAGAGGATAATGAATATTTATCCTTGGTATAAGAGGATGGGAGAAAAGCATAAAGGCATATGATTAACATATCTAGGTTGTTGGAGAGGAGGTTTTGGTTTCAAAGGACTTCAACTCTTCCGATTTGAGAAGGGTGTGGATAGGATTTGATGGCAGAGTGTCAATTTTGTGAGAAGAAATTGTGTAGCATCAGATGACAATACTTTGTCAGAGGGGGAGGCGGACTGAGACATGGTTAGAACACGATGAGAGGGATCGGTGAGAAGATGAGGATGCTTGCATGTTAAGATGAAGGAAGAAAAAGGAAATGAAGGTTTTAAAAAGATCAATCGGTGTGTCTAGTCCCTATAAATAGGTGTCTTTTCAAATTTCTAAATGATAAGACAACAGTTTAGAGAAGGGATGAATGACATGTGGCCTTTTTTAACAGTTTTAATTCATATTTCAAAGTCTATAAAAAAGTACAAACCTTTGAGTAGGGACCAGGTCCCTCTCAAGTTATATGACTTTAAGTTTGTCCTCTCATTTCCTAATTTCTGCTTCCATATTCAGCCATTCATGTATACCTACAAAGTACAGAAATTTGAATTCAGTTAAGATCGTGCAACAATATTCAGATACCTGTTCTCTAAATCTAGCTAATACTAGAGTATGGGTGGATCAATGAAGTTAATCAAGCTTGTTCAACTTTATTAGTCTCAGCCTCATTCTATTGTTTTCAAACTGATCTCATCTCAAGGATTTCGTGAAAATTTTTGTAGTTTGATCTTCAGTCTTGCAAACTTCATACAGATGTTCTCTTTATCAATATCATCTCTCAGAAAGTGATGCCTCACATAAATATGCTTAGTCCTCTTGTGATGCACAAGATTTTTGGCCATATTGAGAGCATTAGTGTCATCACATAGCAAGGGAATCGTACCAGTCACAACTCCAAAATCTTCTTGTTCCTACTTAATCCATAACAATCGAGAACAACAGGCTGCTATAACAACATATTCAGCTTCAGCAGTAGATAAAACCTCACTGGAAGAGGGCGATGATGGAGGAGATGAGTGCACTTGAGAAGAATGAGACATGGGAGATTGTTGATTTACCTCCTGGAAAAGCCATGATGTTTTGCTTCTTAGTTCCCTATGATATTAGATAAGATCACAGAAAATGGGCTATATCAGATGTACTTTTCCTATCAACCAGGTACCTTGCAAAATCAACATCTGCATATCCAACGAGAGCAAATGAGTCAGCAACGGGATAAACTAGAACTAGGTTGTCTATTTCCTTCAGGTACCTTAAGATTCTTTTTGTCGCCTTGAGGTGAGATTCTTTTGGACAAGCTTGAAATCTTGCACATATACCCACACTAAACACTATGTCAGGGTTGTTGGTTGTGAGGTAGAGTAAAGATCCAATGATACCTCTGTACATTATTTCATTTACCTTGGGACCAAGTTCATCCATATCAAGCTTTGAACTTGTTCCCATAGGAGTATTAATAGGATTGGCTTCAACCATATGATACTTCTTCAGCAACTCCTTAATGCACTTCTCGTGATATATATAGGTTCCTTTTGGAGTTTGCTTGATCTGTAGCCCTAAGAAGAAACTAACTTTTCTCATCATGCTCGTCTCGAATTCACTACGCATTGAGTCTCCAAATTCCTTACATAGGGATTCTAATATGGCCCTAAAAATAATGTCATCAACATATACTTGCACGATCAGCAGATTCTTACCTCTTGACTTTAAAAAGAAAGTATTATTGATTTTCTTCTCTTAAACCCATGACCAAGTAAAAACCTAGATAGTTTTTCATACCAAGCCCTAGGAGCCTATGTCAGCCACAAGAGAACCTTTTCAAGCTTCATCACATAATCTAGGTAGTCAACATCTTCAAATCCAGGAGGTTGTCTTTCATATACCTCTTCCTTGAGATTCCCATTTAGAAAGTCACTTTTCACAACCATTTGAAAAAGCTTGAATTCCATGTAGGCAACAAATGCAATAAGAATTCTGGTTGCCTTCATTCTTACAACTGGTGCAAAGGTCGCATCATAATCTATTCCCTTTTCCTAGTTACATCCTTGAACAACCAACCTTACCTTTTTTGGCGATGACTCCATTTTATCCAATTTGTTTCTTTAAACCCTGATCCCAATGATGGTTCTATCAAGTGGTCTTGTAACTAGATGCCACACTTGACTTTTCTCAAACTCAGTAATTCTTCCTACATAGAGTTCACCCAATCAACATAACATAATGCTTCCTTAACATTTTTTGGCTCGATGGATGATAGGAAAGCTAAGAATATTACTAGATTTCTTGTTTTAGATCTAGTGTGAATAACATAGACACTCTTAAAGGTTTTTTTATCTTCTTTACTTTCTCTAGCAACTACATCTTTATTAGTGATTTCTTCATTCTCCAATTGATGAGGACTCATTTTATCAACATTTATTGATGAATTAGGTCCTGTCATGTATTCCCCACTCGTATCATTATCATTATTTTGAGGTTAACTTTCCTTCGTTGGATCATCAATCAAGCTATCCCTTTGAATCTGAAGTAGTTCCTCTATTTCTGAATCCTCTCTCTCATTCAAATCTTTAATAATTTCAGACTCATCAAAAATCACATGAACACTTTCCTCAATGCATACAGTTCTTTTGTTGAATACTCTGTAGGCTTTTCTTGTATAAGAATACCCAATAAACACTCCTTCATCACTTTTGGCATCAAATTTTCTAAGCTCCTCTTTCCCACTGTTGAGCACAAAACATTTACTGCCAAAAACCCCTAAATGACTTACCTTAGGTTTTTGATTAAATTACAGTTCCTAAGGAGTTTTGTTAATGATGGACCTAATCAAACACCTGTTGGTAACATAGTATGTTGTATTGACTGCTTCTACCCAAAAGTTTTTTGAAAGTCCAGAGTCAATAAGTATTGTTCTTCCAATTCCTACAGGTGTTTGATTTTTCCTTTCACCCCCTCCATTTTGTTATGGGGCTCTTGGTGCTGAAAAGTTACAATGGACCCCTACTTTAGAGTATAATCCATCAATTTTGGAGTTCTAAAATTATGTCCCATGATCCAACCTGATCCTAATAACTCTACTGTTGATCTTGGTCTGAATCATCTTAACAAAGGCAATTAACACTTCAGCTACTTCATCTTTCGACCTCCAAAACAGGTCCACGTGAATGTTAAAAAACCATCAACAACCACTAGAATATACTTCTTGTCACCTCTGCTTTGAATTTTTACTAAACCGCAAAGGTCCATATGAATGAGTTCAAGTAGTCTTAATGTACTAACCTCCTTCTTTCATTTAAAAGAAATCTTGGTCTGCTTCCCTTTGACACAAGCATCACAAATTTTATTCTCTCCAAATTTTATATTTGGAAGTCCACAAATCAAGTTCCTTGCCGCAAGTTTGTTTAGCGAAGATGTGCTAACATGCTCCACTCTTTTGTGCCATAACTCAACTTCTTCATCTTGCCCTGAGACAGGTTATCACCTTGAGCTAAGTTGAGATTATCTACATACATATTCTTATATCTCTTAGCAGTAAGAATCACTTGCTTGGTGAACAAATTGGTGACATAGCATTTTTCAGATAGGAATTTGAATTCATTCCCTTTATCACAAATCTAAGACACGCTTAGAAAACTGTATTTCAATCTATTCACATAGTACACATCTTTAACATAGTTCTCTAGGGACTTCCCAATTCTCCTAATCCCCAGAATATACCACTTTTTGCTATTTTTGAAAGAGACGCTACCTTTTTGCAGAGCCTTTAAATAGAGAAAATTTTTAGTCCTTCCAGTCATGTCCATGAACCAACACTGACTTCTTCCTCTTTACTATTCCTACAAGAAGGATTACTGGTTAATCTTGGGAACCCATTTTAACTTGAGCTCCCAAAAAGCAGATAGAGACATAATTAAGTGTTTCTTAGTCCAAGGAGGTAATTTCCTTTGAGGCTTTCCGTTCCTTGGACCAGATCCCTTGGTTGATCCCCTGTTTACTGGTTCCTTCCCATATGATTGATTATGCTGATTTTTAACAACTTTCTTCCATGCTTCACAACCCTCTTTTAAATGCTCATTTCTACCACAATGTAGGCACAATAAGTTGTGTGACATAGACACATACTTGCTATGAGGTTAAAATTTTGTTAGCATAGCCTAGACCCCTTCCATCATTACTCCTTTGACTAGTCGTATTAGATAGGATATTTGAGGAAGTTGTCCATTTAAGAGACTTGTTCAGTTCATCCTTCAGTTTCACCAAGTTCCTTTCTAGTTGAGCATTTCTTTTTAGTGACATCATCGATTTTAGCTCTGAGTCTTTTAATTTTTCTTCAAGTTCCAATCTATATTACTAGCTCTGTCTTTGGGCTTCACATCAAATTTCGAACCATCTTCTAGTATTTTCAAAAGATCAATTTTTTCAACCTCAAGTGCAAGAGTTTTTTCTTCCAGGTCAAACATTTGAAGTGCTAAAACTATTTTCTCATCTTGAAAGATATCAATGCTACCGTTTAAGAAGTCCTTTTTAGTATTCTGCTCACATAAGTAGTCAATTAACACACAAGCGAATTTCTTTAGTATTTCCATAGAGTAAAGATTTAGGTTCTCCTTAAGATCAAGTAATGTTACCTCCTCTTCAACTTCATCATGAGATTTAGCCATAAAAGGCAAATAATGTGTCAAAGACATCATCATCATCTTTCACAGCTAGCATAGAGACGCTTCATGTTGCCAATGCCTTATTCACTACCAAATCTATTGTTGTTTTCCTTATGAATCTTTTGAGAACCTGATCCCTTTGTCAATCACACCCAAACTTGGTAGTTTTTATATGCTCAGCCTTATTTAGGGGACGTTCTCTAATATAATGCCTAGATTTTCCACATTCATGACATACCTCAGCATTGTTAAGAGGTTCAACCAAAGTTATTTTTCTTTCCAAAACCACCATGCTTCCTCACAATCTTTCAAAACCCTGTGCATCAGATAGGGATATCCAACCCTTCATTATCATCATCATCACTTTGAGCAGGTTCAAAGCTAAGGACTTTTCTTCTTATTTTCCATTTTGACCGAATCATTCTGCTTATTTAGCTAATGGGTTTGGCGATTTCCTATGAGTACATCCATGGTGAGAGTCTTTAGATCTTTGGTTGCAGTGATGGGATCTACCTCATTTTTTCATGACTTAGGAAGGACTCTCAGGATTTTCCTGACTTGCTTGCTTTGACTGATGGGCTCCCCAGACACCTCAGCTCATTTGTTATTGATGAAAATCTGGTATACATATCATGAATTGATTCTCCCTCTTTCATAAAAAAATTCTCATACTAAGAAGTCAGCAGGTCAACTTTGGATTCCTTGACCAGTTCAGTCCCTTCATAAGCATTCTTCAGAGAATTCCACATTTCTTTTGTAGATTCACATACTGATATCCTATTGTATTCTTGTGTACACAAGAAGGTTTTTGGCTTTATGGTTCTTCTAAATCTTTTTTGGTCCGCTTCATTGTATTGTTGTTGGGTTTTGGAAACAATTTTGGTTATTTGAACTTTACTTCAATAGTAGGAACTTATGGACCATCCAAATCAATGTCCCACAACTCACTTTCATCAGCCATAAGAAAATCATGCATGTGAGTTTTCCATTAGCTGTAGAACTATTCGTTGAAGCTTAGTGGTCTTATTTGTGGATGATTGTCCTTCCTCCAAGTGAAGTGGAACATTCATTCTAGCACATGAATATATGTAGGTGTTAGCCGATTAGATATCCCTATTCTAATACCGATTGTTGGAATGTATGCGTTCACTACAGTCAGGGACTATGTCCTACAATAAAGTAACAATATAAGGACAAAAGGAACAAGTGAAATGCAGGCAATAAGAACAAAAGATTTTTACATGGAAAAAGTTCTTGCTCAAGGGAGAAACAACCATGACCTTTCCCACAGGATTTCTCAACCAACTTTCACTAAGGTGTAAGATCAACGTAGTCTATTACAACCTGTTGTAACTAGACACTACCCCCCCCCCCCCCCCCTTTGCTTGCAATACGCTTATTACAAGACTTTGATAATATGACTATTGTCCACTACACTAACAACCCTTAGATAATGTAGACTTCTACCCACAAATTTAAGATAACAGCTAACCAAGAATCCAATACACCTCTCATACCACACCAATCAAGCTTCTTTTATAGATTAGGAAGCAGTCAAGACTCCATCGACATGCTTGCTTTAGCAAAGGAATTTTTGAATTTTTTTAAAAAAATTATTTTATTTACCTTACTTTAGTGTATAATTCTTTTAAAATTATGGGACTCACTTAAACTATGTCTTTTAATGTTAAATTCATATTCTTTAGTTATAACATTATTACTTTAAATATCACTAATATTTGTGTAAATTTTATATCTATTTTGAGTAAAAAATCAACAGTCAATAGAAAAAAAATTAATTATAGACATCCCAATGGGCCTCTTCACATTAGATTTGTGATGAAAAAATAAGATTACATACACACACACATATATATCATGAACTCTTTAATTAAAAAGTTAAATTGTAAAATTTCTCTTATAAACTAGATATCCTACTTTATAAAATGTAAGAGCTAATGCCTGTTAATTAAGAAACCTAGTTTTTTTGGCATCATGATGACAGACTAGCTATTTGAGCATATGGAATTTCTACTTGAATCTTCATTATTGTTAAAAATTTATTATTTATAATATTATTGAATCTTCATTATTGTTCCAAACTTCAAATTCAACATAACAAGAAGACCCTGAGGATGTCTCTGCAACAACATTGCGGGATTTTCACCACTTCATAAAAAGCAATCATAAAGGACCTCTTTGTGGTATTGTAACATCCTATATTTCATTCCACCTAGTCTAAGTCTAACCGCCCCAGAAAAGTTGTGAAATGACTTAGAAAGAGTCACTGGAAGAAACCACGAATGACCATCTACGGCCCGTACAGTGATCTTTGGTTCGTAAAAAGGACCCCGTTGTTGTTCATGTGACTTAGAAATTTTCTAAGTCTGGGGGTGATGTACGAGTCCTTTTACGGGACGTACTCCATTCTACAACCCGCAAAATGGGATCATCGTTCCAAAGTCCTGAGAAATCATGATTTCTGAATCTCAAACCACGATAGACAAAATGGCCCGTGAAACCATATATGACCTGTAGAACTATGTTCGTTTGTTCTAAGCCTAATATCCAGTAATCCCCAGTCTACGATCTCCATTTATGACCGCAAATGGAACCATGATCCATAAATGGGATTTCGTGGTTCCCTTTGGCAGTTTTAAAGAGGGATATTATTGTCTTTTTCTACCTTTTTTAATTAAACTCATGACGTTTTGGAGTTGTTTGGGACTCATTAACAGTACCCTAAGGGAATTGCTCCTCATTCTACACTTAGAATTCTTGAGAGCACCAAGGAAGGGAGTTAAGCTAGGGTTTCGAGAGCGTAATGAGGAGTTCATTCAAGCTTTGATTTTCATTAATTTCTGGGTATGTAAGGATATCTAAATCATTGGGTTAAGTTTGTCCACGCGTCCCTTGAATTGGTACAAAGAAATTGTGTGGTAAAATCACATAATCCTAATCTATGAGTTGCTTACATTTATTTTGAGTCTTCATGCGTATTTACAAACGAATTGATAAATTTCATGCTGGTTTCATGAGATTGGACTATTAATTTCATTCTTGTAGTTATGAACCCTAAATTGCATCATCTTATGTAGTGCTTGTTGTATTGACTAAATTGTGGTTATGATTGTGAATGACTAAATTAAGTAAATTGAGCATGACAGGAGCATGATGAGCATATTAAATGACTTTATATGATAGTGTAATGACCCTCTAGGTATTTATGTGTTTTCATGAATATTTTATCAGTTTGACCATTCACATAGTGACCTTTGACTATTTTTGACTTACTGATACTAATAGTTTGGTTGTTGGGTGAATCATTTGGTAAATATGCAGCTTTTGAGTAAAAAGAATAATCGTAAAGGTATAATGAACTTTTAGATAAAATCCTAGTAAATGACCTCGAAGCAAAATGCTGATAGTTCCATTAGCTTCGGAATGAATAAATTAGGCTAGGAGCATGTTCGATATTTGTTATATTGAATTTTGAAAATTTAGCCTTTGGAATAGGTCAATAGTTGACTTTAGTCAACACCTTTGGAAAACATGCCAGGATGAAAATTTTAGTATTGCGGTCAGCTCTGAAATATCAAGTTTGATCTAGAATGATCCTTCGTTTGGTACCGAGGACTTTCAGATGCGATTTTACCCCCTCGATTCTTTTCGTTAAAAGTTAGATATAAGGAAGTGGGATCCACATCAGATTGTAACAACCTCCAGTAGAAATTTTGTCTGCATTATTGGATTCGAAACAATGATTTAGTAGGGTTAGTAGTCCATATGCAAAAATTGGATCACGAACGAGCTTGAAATATCAAAAAAGAGTTGGATGGTTGCTGAAGGGAGTGGCGATGTGGCGCAACACGGGTCTAGTGATGCAGCTACATCTCATGACGCCATGTGGATTGTTAAGGTGGCAGCGTGCCTTTATATATATTTCTCTCTCAAATTCCCACGTCTTTTTCGAGCTCATTTTTCATTCAATTTTAGTAATTAAAAATGCTAACTTGTGTATTTCTTTTAGAGGAATGTCGCGAAAGTATCATAAATTGCTTTTGGAATGCCATTTGAGGTAAATTTCATGGTTTTCCGTATAATGTTGTTGGTTGTTAAAAACATTTAATATTTATATCTTTCCTATTCGAGACTAGAATTCAATTGAAATTTTAGTCCGTATAAGATATTTTCGAGGCCAACATCATGGTGTTATCAGATTCTCTAGATTTTGCTACATTTTGAGGTAAATTAATGAAATATCTACTATCATAATGGTGTTGTTTATTGGAAATTTTGAAATGTGATTTCTTTGTTATTTTGAGTCGGATTTTAGTGAAATCTTGGTGTAAGTTGAACGATAGTCTGAGCTTGACATCGTGATATAGTTGGATTCTACTGATTTTACTATATTTTTTAGAAATTGATAAATAAACTATTGGAAATGTAATTTTTTGAAAAAAATATTTTGTTATTTTTGGGCTATTTCATATCGTTTTAGATCACGGATTGATCCTGAATTTGAGGTACAAGTTCAGGGAAGTATGAAGAATATTATATGGGTCTTATTTGAAATTTCGCTGTGGGCTCACGTTTTGGCCCGAAAATTGATCTAAGCCAATTTTCTATGATTTTAATGTCAAAATGATTATATTTACGCTGTGATTCTATTTTTGACAGCAATTTGAGAACACTAAGAGGAGTACAGCCTCATGAAGTGGACAGGAGCACATGTGATCAACATCCAGGTAGGCTAAGCTTCTTTCTCTCTCCTGGTAGACTGAGTTGAATATGTGAATGTTGATTAAAAAGCATGAGTATATGCTAGAGTTGATACGTAAATAACTATACTTTTCGGTTACACTAAGTCAAAGACTGTACTTGTTGGATTAGAGATCGTACTTGTTAAATGTTTTATATTGGAGGTTGCGGTAATGTGATTTTTTGTACTGAGGTGACTCTATATTGATTTCCTGCTATATTTGAGATGATATCTGTTGAATCTGCTGCATTAGTTGAGATTCAAGGTTGCCCAGATGTACTTGTTGTCGTATTGTCATTATTTATGAGTTGTATGTTGCTTAGCTTCATTGTTTCTGGTTATCCACTGTAACGATTGCCTAATATTGTTGGAAACTATTGAGTTAAAGACTGTTTATGCTGAATTGAGTCTGTAATTATTATTTGAGCAAATTAATGACCACACTATTGCAACCATTAGATCTAGAGCTATTTGGTTGTAAATGAATTTGTTAAAGGCAATAACTCTTGAAACGACTCTGTTACAGAATATAACTTTTGCTATGAATTTGGGAAAGATTGGGAAGTTTAGAACGAGCACAATATAGGCTAAATGGGTAATTACACTATTGTACTGACACATATTACTATTTGAATACTTGTTAAACCTGTCGGGTTGCCTATACTAAGAAATATGATGTATCTTAGAAACTTGGTTGTCTGTTATACTTCTGATCACCTGTTGAGATTCTGTGTGGTATCCTGCCTGTGTGTTGTGTCCTTGGTTCTGTAGGTTGACTTTGGGCCTTAGCCTAGGCTTAGGCTAGTGATGCCTTAGATTTGTGTTTATCAGAGCCGATAGCTATTACAGATACACACGGTGTCACGTGAGAACCGTAGATCCTTGTAGACCGACTTAGTAGACTTGAGTTTGATTGTTCTTGAGTTAGAGGCCCAGTGGATTGTTCCTGAGTTAAGGCTCAGTTAATTGTTCCTGAGTTAGAGGCCTAGTTAATTGTCAGACCACTTGGCTCTGGCTGACTTCCTCAACCGGAGGCTAGGCCGGGAAGATATCTAATAAAGGCTAGGCATATTTTAGATCGCGTGTCATATTTTGACACATTAGATTGGGTGTAACATTCTGACACAATATATGGAATCGGTTGCCACGTTTTGGCATAATATATATTGTCATTATCAATACCCACACTAATCCACCCATATACCCTATTTTGTGCGTAGGTATACCTTCTGTCTTATGGGGGTCCAATTGGCGTCTAGGCATAGATATTAGGGCCTTACACCTATGAACATTTCTATACCTTGACATCATCCGGGTTGGTTCTGTGGTATCGACATATGTCACCTGTTTTGGTAGTTGAGTTTCCTGAATCTCCAGACAGTTATCACTCAGCTTTTGGTTATGTAGTTTAGACATACGTTATCTGGTTTGGTAGTTGGATTGCTTGAATCTCTAGACAGTTATCACTTGGCTTTTAGTTCATGGTTTAGACGTACGTCACCTGGTTTGGTAGTTGGGTTGTTTGAATCTCTCGACAGTTGTCACTTAGGTTTTGGTTCAAAAGAGAGTGTTTATGGTGCATAGTCTAGTCAATTTTACAACCTTTACTATATTTTACTCAGTCGGCTGATTATACCTACTAGGTACCTTATATTAGTGCTCACCCCTACATTGTGCATTTGTTCATGGTGTAGATCTGAGCATGAGCCACTATTGTAAACTTTGACCTATCATTGTTTCCAAGAAACTTTTGGTGACCATCAACCGCTTTGTGGATCTTCTGCAGTCTCCTTCTATCTATTTGCCTGTCTTTGTATCAAGACACTAGCCTATGTATATAGTTTTGCTTGTATTTGTATGTGCATAATTCAAGGTATGTATATTTTTGTTTTGATTTATAGTAGCTTTGTACAATTGACTTCTAGGTTCTGGGATAGGTGATCTTTGGCTTGTATTATTGTTATTTAACTATAGTCATACATAGGTTGCTAGGCAAACTACCTTGTTTATCGGGTTGGCTTGGTTGTAGGTGGGATATAACAGGTGTCATCATGACATGTAGTATCAGGTCATGACAGTATCATACATGTCATTATGTGATGAGCATGACTGATTGGAGTCTAAAGGATTGTTAGAGTTAGAATCTTGAATGATTTGATGGGTCTTGATAGTATGTATGACTAAGGGCCCTGAATTGTTGGTTTGATGAGTGATTCAATGGAGTTTGATTGGAGTTAACATAAGAGTTGATTGAGTTGATTAATATGAGCATATTTAGTCTTGGGAGGAGTATTGAGCACTGATATGGCACGGGTAAGTAATAACTCGAATTCATAAACTACGTTCCTAGCGTAGGATAGGGGTCATGCCTCTTATGTCCTAAAAAGATGGACATTGATTTGGATCCAGATTGGTTTGATCGTGTCTTACCTTGGAAAGTATGAAATGGGCATGGCAACGACGTCGATTTCATATTGCATTACCAACTAAATGTAGTGGGATTTTTGTCGGTTAAGAAAATATCTCAAGCAGTGCATAATGATGGTGAATTGTTTTTAAATGAGTTGCATATTATTGAGTCTATTTTCGGAGCATGATTTATTCTGAAACTTCCATGTTTACTGAGTTGAGTTGATTGCTGAGTTGAGTACTTTTGATTATGTCCTTTCCTTTTCTTAGCCATTTTACATACTAGTATTTTCAATGTACTGACGTCCATTTGGGCCTGCATTGTTACATGATGCAGATATAGGTGATAGAGGCCTTCAACAAGCGCTTCGTTGAAGTCCTATTTCTTCTTTCAAGATTGTGGTGAGCCCTCCTTGTTTTCAGGGGATTTGTTTTATTTTTTCCATTTGTTGAGTATTTTATTTTGAGGTAGCTTGGGACTTGTCTTGGCACCTTTTAGACTTAGATAGAGGCTTCGTACACATTGAGTGAAGATAGTTGATTGTTATTTATTTTCTAACTCTTGTTCAATGGAAAATGTTATTTATATAAAGACTTAGTCATTGATTTATCTTAATAGTATTTTCTTGAATATTCTTTTTCCGCTATTGAGTAAGATGTGACGATGAGGCCAGGTGGTTCTCTTGAAAATCAGCAATGGTTCTTCAAGTGTTGGCCACACTAAGGGTATCTTCCCAAGGCATAACAAACTTGGTATCAGAGCACAAAGTTCAAGAGTCCTAGGGAATCCATGAAGCTGTGTCTAGTAGAATCTTGTTTATGGGTATATCATGCACCATATTTTATAAGCAAGAGGCTATGGGACATTAGGAATGGTTACACTTCTTTCATATTCCGAGTTTATGCTATAGAATTTATATCTATGAAAACATTTATCTGACTCGTGTGTTATGCATCTACAGATCATACATCCTAAGCATACTGCCACCCAAAAGGATGCTTCGACCTCCAATACTAAGAATTCTCCACCAGAGATGCCTCCATAGACGGGCACAAGAGGTCGAGGTTGACCTGATAGAGCTTTTGGGGTTCCTCATATGCTGACTGCTCAGCCAACTCCCACTTCAGAGGTAGAATTTAAGGGAGCCATTATGATGTTTACTCAGCTCGTGGCCTCCCAGAGTGGTAATCGAGGTTCATAGGCTCCTGGTTCAAGCTCCCAAGAGCTAACTGCTGCAACCTAATTAGGGATTTCTTGAGGATGAACTCGCCAGTCTTCACAAGGTATAATGTTGAGAAAGCTCTCAGAATTTCATTGATTAGACGTGGAAGGTTCTAAAAGGTATGCATTCGACTGATATTGAGGGAGTCAAACTTGCCTCCTGTCAACTTAAGGATATGACGAATATTTGGTAAAACCAATAGGAGGAGGATCGAGGTGAGGATATTGATCCTACCAAGTAGAACAAATTTGAGAATGCCTTCCTTGATAATTTCTTTCCCCAAGAGTTAAGGGAGGAAAAGATTTAGGAATTTGTGAACCTGAAACAGGAAGGGTTGATTATGAAAGAGTATGGTCTCAAGTTCATCTAGTTATCCAGGTATGCTACAGAGATATTCCAGGACATGAGGGCAATAATGAGGAAGTTCATATCTGGCTCTGGAAAACATGTGAAAAAGAGTGCAAAGAGACGTTGCTAATCCCAGGCATGGACATTTCTAGGCTTATGGCCTACGCAGAAAAACTTAAGGAGGATAAGAAGAGTGATAGGAAGGAGCATTTGAGCAAGATGGCTAAGTCAGTAAGGCCTGAGCCTAGACAACATAAGCAGAGTATGGGAGACAAGTCCTACTTTCACAAGAGACCTTGTAATTTGCCATGTCCTCAACGAGTGCACTAGCTCTGAGTAACAGATATTGTCAGAAGTACCAAGGGTCAGCAGAACCTCAGAGCACAAGGTTCTCAGTCTTAGGCCAGTGTGACCTTTGGTTCGAAAGGGAAGCCATCTTGTGGAAGATACATTTGGGATAGCGTAGAGAGGGAGGAAATGGTCAACAAGAACAATAAGAACAACAACAAGAACAACAACAATAATAATAATAAAAAACAATAACAATAACAATAATAACAATAACAATTATAATAATACTACTAGTAGTAGTAGTAGTAGTAATTATAAGATCACATTCTTGTCATAACCAAACTTTTATAAAAATCATATTTATAAACATAATTGGGTGATAGCCACTTCATAATCTTCACAAAATCCAATGCTCATGTATGCAAATGCCATGAATGATATGAGAATAGCATGGGCAATAGAGATTTAAACTTAAATCAACGACTCAATATGAAATTCAAGTAAATCCATAAGTAAAATGCACATTCAAATCACAATTTAGATTACTCATGCTCAAAACAAACTTTAAAGGGACAATGCATATTCAAATCTTCATAATAATCATGTAATTCAACATATTAGGGCTAAAATCACTTTAAAATCAACAAATAAATATAACTCATATCTCATTTGAATCATATAGACAATAATCTTAAAAACCCATAATTAAAGTAAGAATAATTTCATGAAAATTCAAGTAAAAGAGTTTGGGGTCTTCATAGCTAACCAAGAAGAAATAGGATGAAATTTGATGAAGAAGAAGACCCTTCCTTGTGCTCCAATCTAATCTCCAAGGTTCACTTGAGGAGAGTTCTTATATGAGAGAGTTTGAATAATTCTAAGTGTTGAATTGAATTTGAATGAGAGAAGAAAAGTATAAGTCTTTTAAGGGGTTTAGGATGGGTTAGGAAGTCATAAACATTCCTTAGAAGTAGCCAAAATTACGAGAAAGCCATTAATGAAACGAGCTTCAAAATATTATCAGGTGTCCCGTGAAGAAGATCCATGGTCTATGTAAAGAACCACGGATCGTGCAAAGCTCCCATGGAGATTTCCTCAGCCAAAACACAGGGAACACAACACAGACGAGCTTTTTACAAAAATGAGCATAACCTTATTATCAAAACTCAGAATTAGGTAAAACCAGTTGCATCGAAAAGCTACTTCAAAGAGCTTCCATTTGGTAGGTTGTAAGCTACCAAGTGCTTTTTGTGCAAGGAGATATGACCATTTAAAGTTGACCCTTCTATCGATGCATGTGAAAAGCTTAGCCAATGGAATGCATTTGAACTTTGCTTGATGTAGGAGACCTATGATGATAGTAAACCATATAAATAAGCTTGGATTGAGGGTTGAAAGTGAATTTATCTTGAGCTTGAAGGTTCCATGGGAATCCTCCGATTAGAGCTCGAAAAGAGGATTCAGAAAGTGTTTGAGCGAGTGAATGAGAAGCTAAGTGTTTGAATAAGAATGAATAGTAATGAAGGAGTATAAACTGATTTAGGGGTCCCGTATAGGGGTCACATGGACCATACCAAGGCACACAGACCATGTGCCCTTCCGTGAAGCAAAACTTAGAAAATATTTCACTGACGAAGTTCCGAGACGGTGATTTCATACTTATAAAATTTTCACACCAACGCCCATACGGCCTGTGAAGAGTTATAGGGACCGTATAAGGTTCATGTGTGATGTGCCTTATCCAAAATGTGGTTTTCAAGGCCAAGGCTACTCACACAATTTGCCACACAACCCATAAAGTGCCACACGGACTGTGTGGGGCTTATATAGTGCGAGACTTGGTCTTGAACTCCAAAGTTACGACCAACATACTACACACACGGACAAGGGCCACCTCAAGGCCCCTCTACACAACCCATGGTGAGTCACATGGCTTGTGGAGGTGTCACCTTGGTAAAAAACATTCGGGGACCGATTTCTAAGCATCATTAACATCACACAAAGTCCGGGCCCTTATGTCATCTCTCCCTTGGGAACATTCGTCCTCGAATGTGCTAGAACAAGGCTTGAAAGGCTTGACTTTGAACATGAAACACCTCAACAAAAGATACAATGCATATTTCATCACTTGAAATCATAAAGTCATTAAAACTCATATCAGAACATCTTTAATTAATTCAGAACATCTTCAAATCATTTTCGTGCACACGTATGCATGTTATGTCATGAAATACAAGAGTGAAAGCATTAGGACCACTTCAAATGGGAAGAACCTAATACCTTAGGCTTGAGTAGATTGGAAAAGATGGGGACATTGTTTCATCATGTCCAACTCCTCCTCTCATGTAGCACTCTCCACATGTTGATTTCTTTAAAGCACTTTAATTGAAGCCACATCCTTGTTGTGAAGCCGCTTCACTTGCCTATCCACAATCTCAACCAAGACTTCCTCATAAGACAAGTTTTCCTCAACCTCAACACCTTCTAAAGGCACAGTAGAACTAGGATCACCAATCTATTTCCTCAACATAGACACATGAACTGGGTGAATAGAACTCAAATCCGGAGGCAAATCCAACTATAGGCCACACTCCTAATCTGCTCAACAATCTTATAAGGACCCACATACTGGGGGACTTAATTTTCCCTTCTTACCAAAACGCATTACACCTTCATGGGTGAAACCTTCACATACACCCAATCACCAACAAGAAACTCAATATCCCTCTTCCTAACATCCGAATAAGAGTTTTGGCAACCTTGAGCCGTTTTCAACCTCTACCTAATCAACTTCACCTCCTTCGTGGCCCTTAACACCAAATCCGAGCCAATTAATATCATCTCACCTAACTCAAACCATCCCACCAGGGACCTACATCTCCTACCATACAAAGCCTCAAACAGTGTCATACCAATGCTAGCATGAAAGATATTGTTGTAAGCTAACTCGATAAGTGGTAGATGGTCATCCCAATTTTCCTTGAATTCCAACACACAAGCCCTCAACATGATCTCAAAAGTTTAAGCTGTTATCTCAGCTTGTATATCGGATTAAGGATGAAAAATGGTATTTAACTTCCCCTTAGTGCCAAGCCCTTTTTGAAATAATTTCCAAAAGTGAGAAGTAAATTGGGTACCACAATCCAATATAATATATGTAGGCACACCATCAAATCTAACCAACTCTTAAATATATAACTTGACATTGTCCTCAACATTGAAAGTAGTCTCAACTGATAAAAAGTGAGCCGATTTGGTCATTTTTTCAATAATTACCCACATGGAGTTAAATTGCTTTCGGGTACGGGGAAACCCAATCACAAAGTCCATATTCTCGTTCTCTCAGTTCCAAGTAGGAATTTCAATGTTTTGGGCCAAACAATCAGGCCTTTGATGTTCCACCTTCACTTGTTGGCGATTAGAGCGTTCAGATACAAATCTAGCTATGTCTTTCTTAATACCATGCCACCAATACATTTCCCTCAAATCTCGATACATCTTGGTGGATTCCAGATGTACAAAATAAAGAGAGTTGTGGGCTTCATTCATGACCGCCTCCCTAAGAGCAGCAACATCCGGAACACACAATCAATTTTGGTACCGAATTACACCATCTCTCCCTTGGGAGAAAACCTCTATCTTTTTTTTGGCAACCAACCTCTTCAACACAATCAATGACGGGTCTAAGTCTTGCTTTGCCTTGACATCAACAACCATACAAGATTCAGCCACATTCTAAACATGAACAAAACCATCATTAGATTCACTCAACCCAATTCCCTAATCTTGTCAAATGGTGCACATTCTTCACCAGCTCCCTTTTGACCTCATCTCTAAGATCATCTACCACATCTTTCTTTCTTGGATTGTATTACAGGTCCAAAGTAACTCTCCCTATTTAGTAGGGAGGGATGGAGATAGGAAACCTTAAGACATGTTCCATGGCACAATATGAATCATGAAAAAGTGAAACATTTCCTAAAATGCCTTGCAGCCTCCTACCCATAGATGTGGCGTGCTTCACACCCATGAATAAGATTCTACTTGATGCGGTATGCTGGACTCCAAGGACCATTTATAAACCTAGTGCTCTAATACCATCTCTGTCACGACCCAAACCTAGGGTCTAAGAGTGATATGACGAATGGGAACCCGAGAGTCCCCAAACAAGCCTCAAAGTATACATATGCACATCATCAATTTGGAAACACATAACAAGGTAGTAAACACATAGATCTAAGGGACGAGAAAGTAGGACTCACGCTATGGGGATGTCATAGGGATAGGGATTAACATGGATTCACATAACACATAACACATAAAAACTAAGGGGCTGGAAAGTATGACTCACTCTATGGTGTTAGGATCTTCCACATCATAACATAGATACACATCATATCATAACCGAATCATATTAACCATACCAATAGATAACCATAAATATAATCTCCAAATATCAACACATAACGTATATCCATAAAAGTGTCTACATGATGTCCAACAATGCATCTAGTCAAGAATAGGATAGGGGCCAAGACATGTCCTGGGATCACCCTCAAAGTAAAGACGTAAGAGAATAGCATAAGGTAGATGGAAGATGGCTTGTCCTTGACTGATAGGACTCACCACAACAACTTTCTCGAATCTGAACTAGCCGTCAAAAGGTGAATGGCTATAGTCTCTAATCTCTACATCGTTAGATCATGTAGGTAACAAGTATACATTAGTACGTCCGAATGTACTAAGTATGTAGGCATGCAATGCATTTGAACTTATTAAACCTGCATTTAATGTTAGATGGCAAGGCCACATATATAGAAAGAGATATACAACAAAGAAGAGTAATATAACACGATGCCATGAAATCCATGATGGCATGAAATGCCATAATACTTCCATATATAGAGGGTATGTGATCTCAATCGACATATAAGACCAAGTGAGCTATAACTTTGAATCCTAATGTTCACCCTACATTGGAAGAAAGGGCGATCTACTTGCCAAAGGTAGACCTTACTTCTCTTTATGGGCACCCTCATTTCAGAAAAGCAACCTTCCTTACGGGCACCCCCATTTTAGATAGGATTTTCATTCATCACATACTTCTCCTTAAGGGCACCCCCATTTCAGAGTTTAACCTTACTTACGGGTACCCCCATTCCGGATAGGATTTTCATATCATATCATAATTGTAACCATACCTTACGAGTACCCCCACTTCAGTATAAGGCTACCATAAACATATACCTATGGTTGATACATAGTTCGAGGGAAAGGAAGAGGACCCTTGGGGATAGCCCTGATGGCTCCAATCCTATCGGTGCTAAGTCAACATCCCACAAAAATATATACATATACATGCTTCGAAAAAGGTACAAGTCATTTCAATGCATGCTTAGACTTAAAAGCCAAACATTCTTCATAATCATTCATACTTGGGCTAAAGAGCCAAATCATATCATGATCATACTTTCATGCATATGAATAGCCCATTCACATATATCGAAGTGGTCCAAACACCCGGAGTTGCTCAAAGAGCCATATCATAGATATTTATGTGATCACATTCTTGTCATAATCAACCTTTTATCAAAATCATATTCATAAACATAATTGGGTCGTAGCCAACTTCATAATCTTCACAAAATCCAATGCTCATGTATGCAAATGCCATGAATGATATGAGAATGAGAAACAGAGATTTAATATTAAATCAACAATTCAATATGAAATTAAGTAAATTCATAAGTAAAGTCCACATTCAAATTACAATTTATGTTGCCCATGCTTAAATCAAACTTTAAAGGGACAATGCATATTCAAATCTCCATAATACTCATGTAATTCAACATATTAGGGCTTAAATTTCTTTAAAATCAACAAATAAACATAGCTTATATGTCATTAGAATCAAATAGACAATGATCTTAAAACTCATAATTAAAGTAAGCATAATTTCATGAAAATTCAAGTAGAAGAGTTTGGGGTCTTCATGGTTGAAAAAGACCATGAATCAATCCCCATACCTTAGCTAACCAAGAAGAAATAGGAAGAAATTTGATGAAGAAAAATACCCTCTCTTATGCTCTAAGCTAATCTCCAATGGCTCACTTGATGGGAGTTCTTAGATGAGAGAGTTTGAATAATTCTAAGTGTTCAATTGAATTTGAACGAGAGAAGAAGAGTATAGGTCTTTTCAGGGGTTTAGGATGGGTTAGGAAGTTATAAACATCCCTTCGAAGTAGCCAAAATTACAGAAAAATCATTAATGAAACGAGCTTCAAAATGTTTCTAGGTGTCCTGTGAAGAAGCTCCACAGTCCGTGTAAAGAACCACGGATCGTGCAGAGCTCTCGCAGAGATTTCCTCAGCCAAAACAGAGGGAACACAACATGGATGAGCTTTACAAAAATAAGCATAACTTCTTGATCCACACTCAGAATTAGGTAAAACTAAATGCGTTGGAAAGCTAATTAAAAGAGCTTCAATTTGGTAGGTCGTAGGACACCCAATTCATTTGTGCAAGGAGATATTACCATTTAAAATTGACCCTTCTATCGGTTCATATGAAAAGCTTAGCCAATGGAATGCATTTGAACTTGGCTTGATGTAAGAGACCCATGATGACCCTAAACCAAATAAATAAGCTTGGATTGAGGGATTGAAAGTGATTTAACTTGAGCTTGAAGGTTTTATGGGAATCCTCCGATTAAAGCTCGAAAAAAGAATTCGAGCGAGTGAATGAGAAGCTAAGTATTAGGATAAGAACGAATAGTAATGAAGGAGTATAAACTAATTTAGGGGTTCTGTGTAGGGGTCACATGGACCATACCAAGGCACATGGACGTGTTCCCTTCCATGAAGCAACACTTAGAAAATATTTCACTGATAAAGTTCTGAGATGGTGATTCTATACTTTGAAATTTTTCACACCAACGCCCATACAGAGGGCCATACGGTTCAAGGAGAGTTATACGAACCGTATGATGCTCCTGTGTGATGTGACTTAGCCAAAATGTGGTTTTTAAGTCCAAGGCTACTTACACAAGCTACCACACGACTATAAAGTGTCACACAGACCGTGTGGGGTTTATATGGTGCGAGACTTGGTTTTGAACTCCAAAGTTAAGGCCAACACACTACACACAAGGTCAAGGACCACCTCAAGGCCTCTCCACATGGCCCGTGGTGAGTCACACAGCCAGTGAGGTTGTCCATACGTTTTCACCTAGGTCAAAAACTTTTCGGAACCAGTCTCCAAGCACCATTAAGGTCGCACAAAGTTCGGGTCCTTACACTAATGTAGTTGATGATGCTCTTAGCAGGTTATCCATGGGAAGTACCTCCCATGTTGAAGAGGGACAGAAGGAGCTAACCAAAGAGGTTCATAGACTGACACGTTTGGGAGTTCAATTGAATAAATCTAGTGAAGGTGGAGTGTTGGTGCATAATGGGTTTGGATCATCTTTAATAGTAGAGGTGAAGGAGAAGCAAGACCGAGATCCTATCTTATTGCAACTGAAGTCAAATGTGCATAAATAGAAGGTGATGGCTTGCACCAAAGGGGGAGAACGAATACTGAGATATTAAAGCAAATTATTTGCCCCTGATATTGATAGCATACGAGAGAGGATCATGGTAGAAGCTCACAATTCTAGATATTCGATACATTCAGGATCAACAAGATTTACCCTGACTTGACATAAGTCTATTTGTGGAGTGATGAAAAAAGACATTCCCGAGTTTGTTTCTAAGTGCCTGAATTTCCAACAAGTTAAAGTTGAGCCTCAAATGCCATGCGGAGTAACTCAGAACTTTGAGATTCTAGAATGAAAGTAGGAGATTGTTAACATGAACAACGGACAGCATGACTTAATCTGGGTGATAGTTGATAGGATGACCAAATCTGCATATTTCTTGGTAGTAAAGACGACAGACACTACAAAAGATTATGCCAACTGTATATAAGGGAGAATGTTAGATTTCATGGAGTTCCCTTGTTTATCATCTCAAATTGAGGAGCACAATTCACTGCCCAATTTTGAAGATCTTTCCAGAACAAATTGATAGCATTACATAGAATGCCTACCAAATATAGTGGTCTTGATCTTTTGCCCTCCATGAGAAAAGTCTTACAAAAATACCATTTTTTCCATTTTAAGTTGAATCAAAATACAACTTTAATGGGAGACATTTTTGTAAGCCATTTCTTATTAGGGGAAAATATCAAGAGACCACCTCTTATTGGGGGGGGTACTTTTGAATATAACCCGTTCGAAGGTGAACCTCAGCACTGTTTTTCACCCTCAGGCTGATGGGCAAGTTGAACACACTATTCAAACTTTAGAGGATATTTTAAGGGTCTGTGTAATTGACTTTAAAGGCAATTGGGATGATCACTTGCCTCTAATTGAGTTTGCCTACAATAATAGCTTCCATTTGAGCATTCAGATAGCTCCATATGAGGCACTTTATGGGGGGAGATGTAGATCACTGATTGACTGGTTCGAGATGGATGAAGAAGAATTAATTGGGCCATACCTGGTTTACCAAACGATGGAGAAAGTAAAGATCATATAAGAGAAATTGAAAACTGCATAGAGTCGGCAAAAATCCTACACTGATGTTAGGAGAAGGGACATGGAGTTCGAGTGAATGATTGGATGTACCTGAAAGTGTCACCCATGAAAGGTGTAATGCGATTTGGGAAGAAGGAGAAGCTGAGTCTAAGGTACATAGGTCCTTACCAGATTGTGAAGAGGATGGGCAGTGTACTTTATGAGTTGGACCTACCACCAGAGTAAGAGGTCATCCATCTAGTCATCCATATTTCCATGCTAAAGATGTGTTTGGAAGATCCACAATTGGTTATGCCTATTGAAAGTATTGAAGTGAAGGATAGTTTCAATTATGAGGGGTGCCCCATTCAAATCTTTGATTGTCAGGTTCGTAAGTTGAGAACCAAAGAGATTACATCTGTAAAAGGGTTATGGAGGAATCAATTTATAGAAGAAGCTACTTGGAAAGCTGAAGAGGATATGAAGGCTAGGTACCCATATTTATTCCTACCTGCTAATGATAGGGGAGTTGACGGTAATGATTCATTTCTATTCTATGAGTTCTTTTCTGTTCTGAGTTTGAAAGACGATAGTATCCTAGAGTCTGATTGATGAATTGGTTGATTTGTTGATTGTTTACTTGCTTGGTTAATTGAAGATAGGTAATCATAATTTTGTTAAACTGAGGCCTTGAACCTTGATGCCTAGGTAATCATAATTCTGTATAAGCAAGGCCTCGAACCCAATACCTTGCATCGATAGTCGGATGAGATGCCAAATCAATTTCTTTCTCCATAGGGGCCTAAGAATCACCACAATTTTCCTTCCATAAAGAACCAAGTCCATAAGGACATATCTAAAGTATGGGGCATTCCCACCATATAAAAATGATTTATTAACTCCACTCAAACTTTAATCGGAATCGAAATAAGCCGACCACAAGGTCTGAGATCATCAACGTAACTCAATAGTCGAGGAAGCATGAGAAATTATTGATAAGGGTGTTCACAAGGGCAAAATCATTGCCTAGTTAAGCACGAGAAATTATGGATAAGTCAAGTCTAGATAACAACATTACCAAATCATAATAGAGGTCACAAGCAATTACTCAAAAATACCCGAAAAGGATCTAAACATGCTTTCAATCCTAAGGCACCAAATTAATCTACTTAACCCAAATTTCCAATACTTCCAAGATGCTTTACAAAAGCAAAGTACAGTAAAACCATATTACTAATAATAAAATTGACTAACAAGATAGTATACATACCTACGACTATCCGAAAACATTGATAAGGTCCTATTCCATGATTCCTAACACCTAAGGTATGTAATGTAGCTACCCAACCTAATATTCCAACTAACTCAACATAAATTTACACATGCCAGCTCAATCTAAAGAAAGGAAAGTCATATCCTACCTGTAGGTCGATCACACATGCTCCAACTCACTTTGCTGGAGCTTTTTCTTTTCAAACGGCCTCTGAACACTACCATGTTATCAAAAATAGATTTACAGTGTTGTTACAGTCATTTAGACAATAAAATTGCAAGAAATAGAGACAAAACAATTTTAGGGCCTAAAATGGGAAATGTGGGGCGCACATCTGGAATTTCGAGATTAACCCTAAAACCTAGTCCAAAATAGTCTCCGAAGTTCAATCAACAATTTAGAAATTTAAATCGGGCCAAGAAACATCCAAAAATGACTAAACAACATAAATCCCAAAAAATTGGCTAAATTACGAAAAAGAGGCAACAACTACATGGAGCAATTTACCTGAAGCGAAGCGCTGAAATCCAAAATTAACCAGCCCCATAATTGTCCTTGTGAAATTCCATTCAAAATAGACCCAAAATCACTAAAACGGCTTCCAATAGCTCAAGTCCCCACACCTTAAAATTGGCAAAAATTTCATTCCAAAAAATCATCGGACAACAGCTAAAAGTACAATTTTGCCTTAAAGGAAGTTTCAAAATAGGTTTTCGACCTTACCAATGTGTTTCTCACGAAATCCCAGACAAAATAGCCCCAAAAATCACTAAATTTGGTCTTAAAATGCCCCACAAATCAACTTCCAAAATTCCAAGAATTTTAGCCCAAAAATACATCTAAATCAGTAGCCAAAACATGAATTTTACCTCAAACAAAGTGCCTATGATCAATTCCGACACCACCATGTGCCTCTTAGAAATCCACACGAAATGGACTCTTGAATCGCACAATTTGACTAAAATGCCCAGGAAATCAGTTTCCAAACTCATGCAAATGTTATGGTCGAAATGCTGAAATTTTATAAGTTTATAGACCCCACCTTTGATCTGCGATTGTGGTGAACAGTGCTCTGCGAGCGCAGAGTACACGGCCTTCACATTCGTGAAGGTCTACCAAGCTGGACCGCCATTGTTGTGAACCGATCTCAGCATTTGTGCAGGTTGACCAGGCTTAACCTCCACGACCACGATAAGGGCCACACGGTCGTGAAGGATATCAGTTGCAATAGTTGAGTTTTTAATTTTAGGAATTTTCGACGGGTACTCAAAGTCCGTCTACGACCCTATGAATGAAAATAAACTATGCTACCCTACCAAAATCAATATTTCGAATTCAATAGTGCAGTTGACATTTTCATACGAGATCATTTCAACTGATATTGGATTCTACTCCTAAGACCATTTTAGCCAATTTTTACCGAGGGGCTCGAAATGAGTCTGAAAGCCTTAAAACAGAATGAAGGGTCGTCTTGGATTAAACTTGATATTTCAGAACTAACCACGTTGTCAAAATTTTCATTTGGGCACGTTTTCCAAGAATGTTGATCAAAGTCAACCATTAGCCAATTCTGAAGGCTAAAATGCAAAACTTGATACGAACTCATACCGAAGGCCTCAGTTCTCGATCCGACCATACTTCTTGATTAAATTGGCCATTCTGGAGTTGATGGAGCTGTTAGAATTTTGTTATGAGGCCATTTATCTGTGTTTTGCACAAAAATCAATTTTTTTTTACTACATAAGGCCTTCCAAAACGCAAAAAACTGCACAGCTCTCATACGAACAACCAGGTCACCACGCTAACAATGCCAGTAGGTCATAAATAACCTGGGGTCGCTACAGGAACGCTCTAAATGGTGAAAATAACAAAGTAAAGGCAAAATGACCCAAAGGGTCATTACAACTTATTGAAGAAATTTTTTATTTGAATAACATTACTTGTATTTTCAAAGGAAATTCTATTACTCAATTTTTAAAATAAGACTAATATTGTATCAATTTATGTAAGTGTTCTGCAATTGATACTGTCAAAAGCTAATTGTATTTAAACAATCAGAGAAAGAAAATTGGAAAATATGACGTTATTCTTTCACATAAAAGAATTTATTTAAAATTTTATTTTAAAATTTCTTTTATAAAATCATTGGCTAAATTAGTCAATATTCACGTAGCACATATCAAGAAACTAATGTATATTTTACGCTTAGTGGAATGATTTAAAATTATTTATTTAACACCACTCGAAAGAAATAAATTTATAAATAAATATTCAATCCGTAGATAAACTAAGAGTTTAAGGACAATGAAAGAAATTTGGATTGTTTTTTCCAAAAAAGGGGAATAACTATTTTATTCTTTGAGTTAGTATATTATTGTAGTTTTGATCCTTGTATTATTTCACTAGGGAGAATAACTATTTTAAATCTTCAACTAATTTAAATTTATAATTTTGATCTTTGGATGGGAATTAGCGGGATGTTAAGAATCGAACGGACCTATAAATTAATAGTTGAGTGACAATAATATATTATTTTAAATAAAATATAAAAATACATTATAATAAAACTAATAAAAAGAAAACAGTCAACTAAAATAAAGATGACATCACACTCCTTTAGCCCTTTATTATTAAAAAATGACCTCCTATTAAATGTTAAAAATAATTACTGCATGAATATGGTCAATTGAAATTAGATTAAATGAAAATTATAACTACACGCTGATTGAAAAAATCATATATCTCCAAATTATGACTCTTCCACACGTGGATCTTGATAAGAAATATGCAACACGAACATGGAAGAACACCAACTTCCCTAATTAATTTTTTTCCTTTTAATTTTTATTTGTCATATTTAAACTTCGCACATTTATTTAAAAAATAATGATTGATATGATTATTTTATTACTCTACTCCTATAAATTGATGTTTAGTATAAAATCTTAAAAAATAAATAATTAATGTCAAAAGTAAAATAGGAAAAATAATTATTATGATTTTCTAATATATCAAGAATGATAAATAAAAATGAAAATCTATTTTTAAAAAATCGGAGTAAAAATAAAGAGAGGAAGAGGAAGTAAATAATCTCCAAATAGTCCAATATGTAGAAAATTGTGTTGGCACTTTAGTGTTGCTCCGTTGGCATCTCAAAGCGGCAAAGAGGGCAATAATGACTTTTTCCTAACCACTTGGTAATACACTCCCCGTGGTATATATGTAAGCAAGGCATGCACAATACTTCATTCTCCTTCCCTAACTCATTTAGACAAATCATACACTCATTATTCATATTTCTTTCATCAACTTGGATCTTCTTTAGCAACTGTATTGATGATTTACTGGCAGACACCATCCCATTGGATAATTCTTCTGATGCAAACAAAATTCTGCCATCACAAATATGATCAACCACTAATGTGACATTCACACGTACCCCCAACACCTTACGACGACGTTTATAATTAGACTTTACTATAGTCATGATTCTTGCTAACTGTTGAGTTGTACGTTCAATTATGGAGTAACGCTGATCTTCAAACTCGTCCTCAAGCATATTTGACATTGCACGATCAAGTCTCTCATGGAGCATGATATCTGAAAGATGAAGAATGATTTGGGACGATTGAGTTGAATCTTGTTGGATGCTATGTGCGAGCACGGATTCCAGATCACTGGGTCCGTATATACCAGAACTGTTTTTGAATGTTAAAATTAAAGTGAATGCTTAAATAGGGTATGCAAGAAGAATAGGAATAAACAACAGGGGAAATATTGATCAATTTTTCTTGTTTGGAAATTGGCTTAACTTTGACGGATGAACTAGATGAGCAGCTATGGGGCACAAAGTTTGCGGGCAACATATTGCAAAACTTGAAGTGAGAAATCAAGTAGACAATATTAGCTTAGTATTTAAACCCTAGATAGGTCCTAAGGTTTATTTATACTAGTTTGACAAGTAAATCCATCACCAACTATGATTACCCTTTTGGAATCCTATATTTGATAGGAAAAGGACTCGTTATTTTCCCTCCCTATACGTTATTGTAATTGTTATATGATAAGGAAACCTATCTTTGATATGATAAATTTATGGAGCACAATAGGGAATCTTTTACAAATATTATTTTCTTCATCCAAATTGCTAGTCATGTAACCACAAAATTTCCAGAAGGCAATTGCTAATATGTTTACTAACTTGGTATGTTCATCAAATTGTCATTTTTCTGAAGTAGATAATGTTGGAGGCTGGATATGAGGGTTTTGAGCAAAAAACAATTCTTTTAGCTTCTTCAGTTCTTTCACCTCATTTTCTACAGCAGACAAGCGATTAATCAAAGATCGGTTTTCCTCTTGAGTTGAATGTAACTCAGAAAGTAATTCAATCTTAGAGGAAGTGCCACTTTTCAAAGATTGGTTTTCCTCGCGCATTGAACGTAACTCAGATAGTAATTCAGCCTTGGAATGAGGTCTACCTTTCAAGTCTTTTGCTTTTACTCCACCCCCAAAGCCAAATACATGGCTACGAATTTGAGGTCCAAAGCATTTTTCCACTATCTCTATGCTAGGAAGAGATGGTTCAGACTGCACCAATTCTTGGAGTTGAGCCTACAGATATATAGAGAAAGATTTCTGTCAGAACCATAATAACCAAAAGTAACCTTTCATTGTTCAATAAACCAAAATGTCCAATTAATGAAACACACATGTTTATCAACTGCCTCGGATTCAACAAGCTTGTTATCCTTCTTGCGCGTCTCAAAACAAATAGTTGCCAAATCAGGTGGGTTGCCATTTTTCCCGCCCTTCAAATGTAAAAGTCAACATGTCAAATAACACCTCTCAATATTTCAGGAAAAAAAAAACAAAGAGAGTAGATTTTATGACAACACCATTTGATAAATAATCTCTCTAATAGGCTTGCTACCGATATGATGAGGCATCTTCAACTTAGCTCTGTTTGCTGAGTTTCTGTTGCTTCTTGCCTATATTTGTGGAACAACATTAAATTTAAATATCATAAATAAAAATCTCAATAAAAGACCATAGTATGACAATGAAACTGCATCACTAGGTATTATGCAAACATGAAAAGTTTCCGTAGAAAAATGCTCTTTTACCAACCACTCCCATTGTTTCTTGTCTACACCCTTTGGCGTATTCTTAAGAACCTCTTGGATTGGCTTACCTTTCACATACTTTGCATGTAACTGTCCTCTCCATTTGTTCCATAGTTCTTTAATCCATCCCAAGATGTGACCGCGATGAATATCCATATCATCACTCTCAAATTTATCCTACAAAAGATCAATTTCTTTTCAATTGAGATAAAGAAAATATTTTACTAAACAAATAAGACATACATATAATAATTGTTGTATACAGTACACAAATATTGCTGCATATGAAAACAGAACTGAAGAGATCATCTTTGTGTTGTACTAAGAATAATAGTTCTTAGTAAGATGAAAATCACCAAAGTATTTAAATGCTTCTTAGTCTAATGAAATCACCAAGTATGATGAAATTACAAAAGTAATTAATGCTCACGGCAGATGATCCCCGGCTGTTTCACACACTGGTTCAATGTAGATCATATGTATAGTTCTTAGTAAGATGAAAATCACCAAAATATTAGAATGCTTCTTAGTCTAACGAAATCACCAAGTATGATGAAATTACAAAGGTAATTGATGCTCACAACAGATGATCCCCGGCTGTTTCACGCACTGGTTCAACACAGATCATATGTAGACTAGTGTCATATATGATACTTGCAATATGCACAACTCCAATGTGCCACCTAGCGAAGAGTCCAGTTTTTCTCCTACTTGGCAATTTGTTTAAAATTTTATCTATACTGTTAGGTTTTGCACCCCTACGGATTTGCCTAATCGTTGGAACAGGTTAACCGACGTGTTTCAATGATGCAGAAATAAATTGGAACGCAGCAGTTTTACATGGAAAACCCCCTGCTCAAGAAGGGTGAAAAACCACAACCTGTACTCTACAGGATTTAACTTCAACTTCACTACTTCAAAAGAGCATTCAACAACAATTACAACCTCAGTTAGATCTTTAGCTAGTTAGCCCTAAGATCCAATAATTCAAACTTCAACTCAACTTCCCTTAGCCTATTTGCTACACATAAACCTCCCAAGGATTATGAAGTACTAAGAGATTACAGTGTTCAACTATCAAGAACGAAAGAAAAAAATTATGCTGCAGAAAGAACCTTGTTAGCTCTAACGATTCTTCTTGTTGTAATTTCTACAGCGCCTCTGTTTTTTTTTCTTTTTTTTCTTCATCTGCGAATCTCTCTTTTTTTCTCTCTGAATCTCTCTTTTTTTTGCGCCCTTCTTTCTTTTTTTCTGCGCTCTTCTTTCTTCTGTGAATTCTCTCTAGTTTTATAGCTGCAGATAAGTCGTTCTCCAACTTCTTTTCGAATTCCTTTTCCTAATCAATCTTCCCTTTTTTCATGCTTCTTGAAATAATATTTCCTTCTTTGGAACCTTCTTCTTCTAGGAGTTCAACTTGGAATAATATTCCTTGTTATCCTCCTTATTTCATGCTTCTCCCCTTTTTTCATGCTTCTTGAAAAATATTTCCTTCTTTGGAACCTTCTTCTTCTAGGAGTTCAACTTGGAATAATATTCCTTGTTATACTCCTTATTTCCAGCACCAATTATTCCATTTTTATTGTGTGATGCGTGTGCAGTTTTGCCACGAAAACAGTACGCTGAAAGAACCGGGTAGTCCAACCTGTTTCATTATCATTTGTCAGCCATCAAAACTTTACTGCTCCAACAAATTCCCCCTTTTTGATGATGACAAACTTTCTGAGTGTCAGGCCTATCCATCTTTTCTAATTTATTTTCAGC
Organism: Solanum rostratum; assembly: GCA_029948455.1. Lineage (NCBI taxonomy): Eukaryota > Viridiplantae > Streptophyta > Magnoliopsida > Solanales > Solanaceae > Solanum > Solanum rostratum. The sequence continues at coordinate 55,183,646 of CM057053.1, forward strand.
TTTCCATAGTTCCCCCTGACTGTGTGCCCTCTGCTTGTCCAGTGGATAGACCAGGTAGTCTGACTTGTTCCTCTGATCCAACTTTCCATAGTTCTCCCTGACTGTGTGCCCTCTGCTTGTCCAGTATATGGACCAGGTAACCTGACTTGTTCCTCTAATCCAGCTCATAGTCATCCTGTCCTTCTCCATGTCCAAAAGGTGGTGCAGTATTCATCTGGATCAATTCTTAGGTACTAGCCTTTAATAAGAAAACCTGCTCTGATACCACTTGTTAGGTTTTGCACCCCTACGGATTTGCCTAATCGTTGGAACAGGTTAACCGACGTGTTTCAATGATGCAGAAATAAATTGGAACGCAGCAGTTTTACATGGAAAACCCCCTGCTCAAGAAGGGTGAAAAACCACGACCTATACTCTACAGGATTTAACTTCAACTTCACTACTTCAAAAGAGCATTCAACAACAATTACAACCTCAGTTAGATCTTTAGCTAGTTAGCCCTAAGATCCAATAATTCAAACTTCAACTCAACTTCCCTAGCCTATTTGCTACACATAAACCTCCCAAGGATTATGAAGTACTAAGAGATTACAGTGTTCAACTATCAAGAACGAAAGAAAAAAATTATGCTGCAGAAAGAACCTTGTTAGCTCTAACGATTCTTCTTGTTGTAATTTCTACAGCGCCTCTGTTTTTTTTTTCTTTTTTTTCTTCATCTGCGAATCTCTCCTTTTTTCTCTCTGAATCTCTCTTTTTTCTGCGCCCTTCTTTCTTTTTTTCTGCGCTCTTCTTTCTTCTGTGAATTCTCTCTAGTTTTATAGCTGCAGATAAGTCGTTCTCCAACTTCTTTTCGAATTCCTTTTTTCCTAATCAGTCTTCCCTTTTTCCATGCTTCTTGAAATAATATTTCCTTCTTTGGAACCTTCTTCTTCTAAGAGTTCAACTTGGAATAATATTCCTTGTTATCCTCCTTATTTCATGCTTCTCCCCTTTTTTCATGTTTCTTGAAAAATATTTCCTTCTTTGGAACCTTCTTCTTCTAGGAGTTCAACTTGGAATAATATTCCTTGTTATCCTCCTTATTTCCAGCACCAATTATTCCATTTTTATTGTGTGATGCGTGTGCAGTTTTGCCACGAAAACAGTACGCTGAAAGAACCGAGTAGTCCAACCTGTTTCATTATCTTTTGTCAGCCATCAAAACTTTACTGCTCCAACATATACATTAAACCAAGAATCAGATTAGAGTAAATCAATAGCAGATATCTGTTTTCCTTGAACCAGATCAGAAAAAACCAAAATGAATAGGTGAACCTTTATTTGCAAAAAATACAAAAAAAGAACCTTTCCAGGGATTAAAACTATTAGACATTCCTTTTTCACTTATAATAATCTCTACTGTAAATTATCATGCCCAGTCACTTCCCTCACAAGAAAATCCATTTATATTTCCATTTTTGGGCTTACTGCTCTATATTAAGGAGGCACCTGCTTCAAGCACAACCAATTTAGGAAGGTGATTGAACCAAAAATATGGGCAATAAGACAATTGGTCAGGTCCTTGTCATACACCTCTTTTTCTGAGATGATAAAGAAAAACAGTGTACTCGATCTGCTTCCTAAAGAAACTGTAACTATTAAAGCAAAAAGGGTAAGAGGTAAAGCTGCTTTAACCAGCCAGAAGGCGACACAACCAGGAAATTATTTAAAGAGAAATGGTGGGTTCTTGTTTAGTGTATCTAATAGTTGCACATTGATACCCAGTAAGGAATATTAGTTTATTTTTTTCCACGTAGCAACCAGTACAATGCCACTAACAAGAATCCCAGTACGAAGTTAAAGAGGTCCAGGTCAACATCAATTGTGCACTCTGCTCTATCAAACTACAGAGTACTCAAAGCTTTCTTAGTAAAGCTCCAAACCCACTCCATGACACCATCACATCTATTATGCCAGTTTGGCTAACATAAACCAAAAAACTGACAATTATGTTGTCCACAAAAGCAAAAGGTGTTTTTCAGGTTAGCAAACAGCCATAAGCAAACTGGACACGTGTTACCTTAACAGCTGCCCACATGTGATTTAACTTTTCTTCCTTAATATCATCCCACGATGATACTCCTAATGGACACATGCTATGGTCACAAACTAATTTTCCCAAGTGCCTGGAAAATAGATTGCTATTCCTTCCAACAGTTCGATTATTATAAAATGTTACTTTCAACTTCTGGCCAGCTTGAAGTGATGCAACTTCTTGGCACTTGTTCCGTCCTCGACCTCTTCTTACCTTTCCAGTAGTACATGAACCTACATTTGCATACAATTTAGAAATGTCTGAAATGTTGTACAAATAATATAAAGGCCAAATACATACATTTATGATTATACCATATATTCTTTCCAACTTCATACTTGAATTCATGTTAGTAAAAACTTTAGCATTATAATTCAGTCATGCAAATTGGTAAGACAGTAGAATTGCAAGATCATACTTGTTTCAGCAATTTGAGTGTGTTGCATAATTTGATCGGTAGAAGTAGGTGATGGAATATCCATTTGCATTTGCTCTTTGTCATGAACCAAGAGGTTTTTATCCATTTGGATTTCCTCTTTGTCATGAACCAAGGGGTTTTTATTTGTTCTTCGCTTTCCTTGACCAACAGATGTGGTAGGATCTGATCTTGTAACATTACAATGAGATGGCATACTTTCACCAGAATAATCAGATACGGTAGCATCTGAACTTGTACTATTAGAAGGTGTTGGCATACTTTGACCAGAGCAAAGATAATTTTGATAGAAGGATCCCACATCATTTCCAGATATCCCTAAAGAGCACTTAGATCTAACCTCTTGCTCTTGGCCTTGTCCCTTCCCTAAAGCACCAGGTGAATCATTTCCGGACACCCCTAAAGTATAATTTTGAATCATTCCATATACCTTCAAATGTGACTCGATTATTTCACGTGTTCCTAAAGCTGTGTAACAACATTTGACACATGGACATCGTATTTCATATAGTTCTTCTGTTCTTTCAAATGCATAATCCAAAAACTTTTGCATCTCGATTAAGTAGGCTTCATCAAGTCCATTATCAACAAGTTGCTTCCGTCTCTTATTTGGTGCCATAACCTTGGAAGGTACATAAAGATTAAAATTAGAAAAATATATAGCACAATAAAAAAAAGTAGTAAGATGCACATAACTCGTTATGAAAAATTATATACCTGAAATACAAGGGAGATTCCTCAAGGATCTAGGTGTGTTGAACCTACAAGAAGTATAAAGTGCCTAGCCACAAGAAACTGAGATTTTGAGAAAATGAATTAAGTTAACAACTATTTACTAATGTCATTTTAGAAACTAAAACTAATGGATATCTGTAAATTACTATAAAAACCGAATAAATCGTAAACACTAAGTTTCTATATACACAAGAAGTTGAGATACTTGAGAAAATAGGTTAACATTAATAATTATTGACTAAAGATATTTTATAAACTCAAGCTAACGAGATAATTGTTATAATGGGGTTAGGAGCGGAGCACCATTAAAACTTCGAGTTTGGCATAACCCAGTAACTTTAGCTAAACTCTTGTAGTTGTATTAAAAATTTCATTTAATATGTACAAGTAATCTATCAAGAGCCCAACAAATAAAAAGGATTATGATCCAGAATGCTCTGGACTCTGAATGGAGCGGTACAAAACCCTTTTAATCTAAGACCATTTATGGTGAAAATCCTCATCTCTACAAACTTGAACTTGTACTTTGTAACCAAATCAACTTAGAAGAGGGTAGAAGACACTCAATAAGATCAAGGTGAAGTCATCAGACCAGAATGGACCAAAGGCAGGTCCAAGACAACTTCAGATAGCTGACCATACACAGAAAATCAACCCCTAAATTACATTACACTTGGGATAGACATTATCTGCATCAAGTGCATAGTATTTCGGCAGTGATGATCAAGTACTTTGATAATGTCGAATCATTGACTACAGAGACATAAGTAAGAGCTAACAGAGGACAAAGAATTACTTTGATAGCATCTTCTATTCATCTCAAGTAACTCATCTTACTGTCTTGGAGTCAACCATGATTTCTCTTTATGCATGTTGGTTAGTTTAGTAATTGATGCAGAGAAAGCATCAGTTCACCTACAACCATTAGTGCATCAACATTCATAAATAAGAAGAAACTCCAAGCATAGTCCACATATACATTACTCCACTTTCAAAACCAATAATTATAACATGAGATAAACAGCTGCCAACATATTTTATGTTTCTTACGATAGAAGGTTAGTAGGTAATGGAGTGTTGTCTTGCTTTCGAGGGTTCAAGTATGTTGTTTTCTGTCGCTGTACTAGCCATATTCTTATAGTTCTAGTTTCTAATATCTATCATCATTTGTTTATTGTGTTTCAGTTATTGCACTATTTTGTTGTTTTTCACATTCTTTCCTTATGGGCTTTGCTCTGTTTCTCTCATTAGGTGTTATGTTTTTTCCACTGTTTTCTTCTTCTTTATACGAGATATTGCTGCACTTTCGAGTGTCTTTCATTGGGTATGTTGTTGTTCTTGATATAGGGATATATAGATAGAACCAATGGAAAGAAATCTGTGTTTCTCAGTCAACCACAAATAGGTGAAATTTCTCTGGTAACCTTTCTACGATCTAAACCATTCGAAGTATATGAATTAGTCATCAGTTAATTTTAACTACATGCATCAAAATTTTGAAATTAAACATAGCGACCAAGTTCACAAATCAATCTGCAACGGAATATCCAGCAAACACCTAATATCTAGGCTTTTGACTAGGGTAAAAAATTATGAAATGTATTAAAATAAGAATAAAGCCTTTACATGATCAAGCAAATTCTTCTATTTCAAAAAGCAAAAGTTAAAAGATAGCAAGAGACTAACAATCGACTAGGGTTGTTGTTCAAATGGTGAAAAAGCTACTGTACTGTAACAAAAACTAAAATGAGGATTTTCAACAGTCACAGAACATTTTCTTTTTCTCATCCAGCATAATGCTAAATACTTACCAGAGTCTCTCATTCGATTTTCGATTTCGCCTCGCCGGATAATGATTGTCCAGGCTTTGAGAGACGATTTTTTTTTATTTAGGAGTATTTACTTTGAGAGTCGCCGGCGAATGATACTCAGAAGATGTGGAGAAATCGCGGGTTTAAATTCAGAAAGAAGAAGAAAATAGGGTTTTTAATTTCAGAAGAACCAAAAAAGAAGACCTTTTTACAAATAGGGACCAGATACTGATTTTTCCTTCACCACATTTATATCTTCTCTAGTCTCTAGTTTAGATTTAATTTTTTTTTTTGCTAATTGAGTTTCACATCTTAATTATACATTTTTAGCGTAAGAAACATACTTTAACTATCATTCATTAGTTTAAAAAATATACCTTAAATAATATATAATGACATGTATTGCACTCCTTTTTTTAAAAAAAAATTATCATATGAAAACAATTTCTTCGTGGCAAAAAGTGACAACATATAACATCATTCTTTAAAACTCAATTGAAAATACATGTACAAATATATGTGTCAGAAAAAGAAAAGCCACGTGGATGAAATGCCCCACGTGTCTACACACTTTTGATCTAGTCAATATTAAATGTGTTTTTCAAATTAATGAAAAATAATTTATGTATAAAACTTTAAAAAAAATGATAATAGATGTTTTTAATACTTAACACTAGAAAAATGTGTCTGAAAAGAAATAATAGGACAATTTTTTCTTATCAAACGTGCTTGAGAGTGTGTGCGCATTTTGTTCAATCAAAATTGAAGTGTGTTTCTCATATCAGTAAGATAGTTTAAGTATATTTCTTGCACTTTTAATAATTTAGGTGTAATTATAGGGGGTGTTAATTGGACGGGTTGGGTCAAATTTGAACGTCATAATAGGTCAAGACCTGATCCAACCCAATCCAATTTATTTAAGTCAAAAAACGGGTTGAGTAATAGATTATAGAACGACTCAAGACCCAAGCCAATTCAATTTTTATTAAGTTTTACTTATTTTATTTGTTATTTTACAATATTTTAATACCTAATAAAAATACATTTTTCTTTATCATGACTATATATAACATATCAAATTAAAAAAAAGTTGAAAATATTTTGATAAAATTTCTCTCGAGTCTTTGGGTTGCATATCAATGAAATTTTTAATGGTTGAAATAAATTGAGCTAATAAATCAGTGGGTTAACTTAAATGAGTTGGGGGGGGGGGGAGGTGGATTTGATTTTGTCATTCCTAGATATAAAACTTAAAAAAGGATAATTTAAATATGTTTTTGACACTTAACTTAACTCAAAGAGAAAAAAAATTAAGCAACAAAATGTTATCTTGTCCCGTTCACTAGATCTTAAGTTCTTGCTATAGGTAGTTTGGTCAAGTTTATTCTTTGTCAAATGTATTTTTGTTTTTTTAAATACTTATTTTTAAAAAGTGAGTTTGGTCAAATTTATAAGAGAAAATAAGTACTTCTCAAAAGTAACAGAAGTTATTTATCAAAAGCTAAAAAATAAATTTTTCCTAAAAACAGTTTGGAAAATTTGATCAAATACTAATTGCTTTTTAAAAGTATTTTTTAATCTAATCATCAAACATAAACTTTTTTTAAAGCAACTTTGGCCTTGTTGCCCTTTTTATTAGTTCAAACTAACAAAATACAAAAATATTAAGAGAAAATTTAATAAATGACAAACTAGAAGTGACTTATTATTAGTAATAACAATATAATCTAATTTTCAAGGAATAACAATATAAAACTTACACAGTATAACAAAAAGTAGTACATAACGTGTCTTTCAAAATTAAAAAAAAAAACTTACACTTAATAATGACAGCTGTAATATTTCTTAAATATAGGATCTATATTGATTACCTTAAAGCACCATATTAAATGCTAATCAGTAATTACAGCTGGTTTGATTATTCAGCTTCCTTTTTTAAAAGAATTAGATTCTTCTCTTTTTATTTCTTCCATATTTGTCACGCCCCCAGAGGATACACAAGATATGGCCGGCACTCAGGGACTATTGCTAGTCTCTACGTGAACCACTTGACCTCATGACATTCATAAGTTAATATATATATCAGCTGAAGACTTAAGAATAACAAGGTGGACAATCTTAATCGTAGGTAGTTAACTCAAATCAACAAGACTAGTATGAAAGAAACTAGCCCAAAATAACTCAAATCAAACCAATCACACTCTAGTCTACTCTATCAAACTGTCCAATGGTGCCAATGACAGGTCCATGACTACCTCAAATCAAAAGAAAAGAAAATCTAGAGTCTAACTTTAAAATCTGGATAAAATAAATAATATGCATCCTCCGAAATCAGAGAGGACTCACCAACCAGCTGAAAAGTGGGGAAGATCTTCAATGAAGCGCCTGTTGATGATCTTTAGTACATGTTTTTGCATCATAAAATAATGTATGGCAGAATGAAACAGATATAAGGTAGAAAACAATCAATATAGAAATACTCATTCAGAATATCTAATGTTTATCTAAAGTAAGAATAAAGAGTAGATAATGACTAATCAATACAAATCCAATCCAATCCGAATCCAATCAGAGTAATAACAATATGGAACCTATATGGGAGTTTCTCTTATTCGACAATCATCACATATGAGCCAGTGATAATGCAATGATTTGACGTCGATGCCATGCCCGTTCAGTACCTTGACAAGGTAAGAACGATTACAAATTAGGATCCAATCAACCAATCAAGTCCTATTATTTCACAACAATGAAATAGGGACATGTCCGACTTTAATGGACTCAGTCCTCAAAATAGGAACATGTCCGACTTTAACAGACTCAGTCCACTCTTACGTTTAGCTATGTAGTTATTAGGTTCGAGTGTACTCACTCTTTACTCAATTCGATGCTTGATACTTCTCCCAAGACTCAATGCTAAAAAAGCAATCTATTCCAATTAACAAGTCAGTGAGTCTCTTAATGAACTCTTTCAGTTCATCAATTCTATCAAATCAATCTTTCAACAACTTGACCAATCAATCCCATAAACCTCTCAAGAGTAATTAGACAATTATGTAGGAGGACTTTCGATTTAAGCCAATATTTAGAGTTCACATTTTGAAGACTCATAGGACCATCATATCAACCTATCATCACGCTCACTCAATCACAATCTGACTGTTAAGGCTCTAAACTCAATCCCTAGGTTCATTTTACGAAATAACTCATGTGAAAATAATTGTTCAGTAAATCAAGTTCATGATGATTACCAAGCATGTGAAAATACATAGACTAAATATATAGTTTACAAAAAAACCTTCAGAGAAACACGCATGGAGACTCAATACTTTCACAATCCTGCTATTACTATCAATAGGGCACATGGAAGAATAATTCCATGCTTTAGTTTAGCATTATGTACTTGATGAAGATAGATAATCAATTCACACGAGTTTATGCTCCAATCATTTGAACCTTAGTTTGTTCTCCCCTTCTCCGCTCAAGGTTAGGAATTAGTTTAGATACTCTCTTTAGGCAAAAAAATGACCTATATTGGTCGTGAGTTAAGGTTAGGAGGGGTGGATGAAGTCTAGAATGCTCCTAAAAAAACTAAAAATTTTGAACTTCGGTGAAACAGATCGGTGAACCAGGTCCGCATCGCGGACCTCTTCCTCCATCTTTATTTTTTTCTGAAATTTTTTTGATCGATTTTCTAATCCCGTAGAAAATAGTAGGACCAAAATTAAGTGCAAGTTTGCGACAAGTTCCTGATGCAGACGTGTTGCGCACTCTGCTGGAATTGCATTTTCGCCCCGAATAATTATCTTTTGATTCGGTTGCTCTAAATTCAACCAAGACTATTTTTTCACATAATATTTCATGCTGATAGCGATTTCGGGCTTTGATTTGGTGAAAAAGTTTGGGAATATGCATTATGCAAGCATTCTCTCATCTAGGAGTATTTTGAAAATTTTACAGGATGTAACATTATCTCCCCTTTCGAATCATTCGTCCTTGAATGAAGAGTAACTAAAGATGGACTCCAGCCACAAATAACAATTAAGACTCCTTTCAACAATCGATTAACCAATTAAACTCTCTAGATAATCAAAAATCAACTCAAGGATGGGCAGATCAATTCGGATCAAGGGTAAGGAAATTACCTTCAATATTTTCATCATTAGACACGATTAAGAGTTAGAACTCAATAAATTCAAATCATTTAAACATCTCTACAATCAGCTATTTGAACTCAAGAAGGAAGTCATCAACTCTAATCGAGAATGGGACCATCGTGATATATAAGACTCCATGGATAACTCTCAAGCTTAGCACCTCATCTCAACTACACTCCTTTTCATGGCACTACACTCCATCAATTGAAGCCTATAACTCTTATTCAAATCTACGCCTAACGACATCCTCTTTGTCAAGCCTCGAGTCTACACCCTAGACTTGGCCGGCACTAAAAGACAATTGTTGATCCCCAAGTGAACCCTCGGTCTGGCTGACTTACTCAATTGGAAACTTTAATATATATGCAGAAGCTTTAGAAGATGAACCTTTTAAAATATTTAATAAAACTCAAGGAATTTCAATCATGCCTTATATAAATTTTGAAAATATTTCTTTATACAATTAGTAATAATGCTTAAAATGTCTGAATGAAAAGACTAGACTGACTCACTAACTCTATCCATGAAACCTTTAATATACTGAAGATAGGTGTTGCAACAAGACCCATGTCTACCTGACTGTAAAATAAAATACATAAACTAAACCAACTAGAGTCCTCCAAAAGTGACGAGGTCTCAGTCTTACTGAATGTTTGCTATCCTGTGGATACTTGAATCTGCATCATAAAATAATGTAGCGCCAAAATATGTCAATACGTGGACTACATGATATGTAAAATGGCCAAAATAGGAAAAATTCAGGATTTACTGCTCAAAATCATTGGCTTCATGCTGAAAATAATTTAAATAACACAAGTAATACATTATAGAAAAATATCTGATTTAATGCATAAATAAATGCAACTCTATCTGTGTCTGAAAATAATGTATATTGTAACTTGGTGAGTTTCTCTAATTGACAACCATCACTATGAGCCTCGTGATGATACAATATCTTGCGCACGATGTTGAAGCCATCCCATACCTTGTTGAGGTAAGCGATCAAGTATTGGGGATCCATATAAACTGGGTCATCTCAATGACATATGAGGAGTTATACATCTGGTACAATCCTATCTTACGCTGGTTACGTAGTTTATGGGGTTGGAGTTATCTGAACTCGTACCCACATCGACGCTCAATACTACTCTCGAAACATGCACTATGCTCAAAAACTGAGAAAATGTCCCACTTTCAGGGAAAACTAAAAATTTTCTACGTAGAGCCTTAACTCAATATATTTTCTATAAATTTTCTTTTCTCTCTCAAAATTAATAATGCTTTCTCATAATTGGTAATGCTTTCTTTTAAAAAGAAAGTAGTCATGCCCTTTACTGATAAAATTTTGCATAAAACTTGTGTCTTTACTTCAACTCAATCTCAAGATAAACATTTAGAGTATATGCTCAGTCTCAAACTCATTTAACTCAAATTATGCTCAAACTCTATGTAAACGCCGTAAGAAAATAGGCATTCTTCAATTCAAGCAAGGCATGATCATAATGATTTCAAAACATCTTTAGGGTTCTTCTAATTGTAGTAATACTTCAAGAATTTAAAGAGATGTACTTAATAATAAAGTTCTTATGTATTACCCCACAACTTTATTCATATGATCTGAAATATTTCGCCATAAGTATATAAGCTTGAACCTAGTGATGCTTTACTTATACCTATATTTCAAGGCTTATTCCTATATATGTTAAGTGTATTAGAAGTGTATTAGGTTTATAAGAGACCTCTAATACTTAGTCAAGTTCACAACTTTTCTATCACTTAAGTTTTTCGCATTAGATTATGCAAAGGTTAATTTTAAATAAAATAACTCTCATTACACAAAGAATTAGGTGAACTATGACCTACCAAATGAAATCTCTTTGAATTAGCTTTCCAATACAACTGATTTCACCTGATTTGGAGTTTGGAGTCAAAAGTTATGGTCGTTCTACTATAGACTACCAGTGCAGAGTTGCTTCTATGACCCTAACATACGGGTCGTGGATTGAAATATGACCCGTACTGTCAACTTGTAGAAAAATTTCTGCAAGTCAATTTTTGAGTCCTAAAACTTACAGACCCAAATACGGGTCGTAAAAACTTCTATGCCCCTAGATTGGACTCGTAGAATTAATCCAGTGACCCCAAATGTCCTAAAACTTACAAATGGGTTCCTATGGGCTGTAGAAACTTCTACGGGCCATAGAGGGACTCTTAGCTGACTCGAATAACGATTTTAAAGAGGGACATTTTCATTTTTTCTTACCCTTTAAGTCTAAACTTGTCAGTTTTTAACTAATTAAACCCCAAAAATGTGATTCTTCAAATCATTAACGTTCAAACACTCTCCAAACTCATAACGTACTTTCAAAAGGGCAAAAGCTAGGGCGTTCACACAACATCTATAGATTCTCCAAGAAACTAATTCTCACAGGTATGTAAGGCCCTCCAAAGGTTATCCTACATTTATTTTAGTATCTTTAACTACCAGTCTTTACCCAAGATCAAGTTTGTGAGCTGAGGTCAAGTTTTCCCCATTACTAGTTAAATTCATTGGAATACTTGTTCGTGTATTTTTCTTGATAAAAATCATAGTCTTTACCGATTTCACTACTAAATTAAGTTATTGAGTCAAGGATTCATGGTTAAGGTTGCAATTGTAAGAACCCTAGATATTTCATGAAAATCATTACGTTCACAGTTTTGAGTTGAGTTTAAGAAGTATCTAAAGCTTATGTAATTACATGATAGTTGAGTAATAAAATTATTATTTTGAGACACTTGCATTGATACAACTTTCAGTCCAAGAAAAGAGACAAGTAGAGAAAAGTTTAAGAAAAGCTAACGTTAGGCTAAGTCCCAAAAGATTAAGAAAGATATTTTTGAGAACTCTTACTCTTAAAATTATGAGCATTATAAAAGTTATTTTAAGAGTAGTATTGAGCACCGATATGGGCGAAGTAATAATAACTTGAAATCATAATCTACGTAGCTGGCATAGGATACGATTATACCAAAAGTACAACTCCTCATGCCATTGAGATGACCCAGTTTTGGGATGAATCCACTCCTTTAGTTTTCATCCCTACCCTGACAAAGTATGGGATGGCTCTGACAGTGTGGGAAAGATGTTGTATCATCATGAGGCTCATAGTGATGATTGTCGGTTGGAGAAACATCAGAAGAAGTAAAGTTTATTATTTTACACATTGAGATTTAATATTTCTTATTAAATTGAATATTTAATTGAGTTGAGCTATTTGCAGAGCTAAGAATTTGAGTATCATATTTTTATATATTTAGTTGTGCTCATTAATGCATTAAAGTAAGTATTTCTTTTGTATTGAGTTACACTTTTAAACATGTTTAAAGCATATGTTTTACTTGTATGACATACTTTTATCAATAGGGCTATCTCAGAGTTCAGATCTAAAGTTGAGCAACCGATCCTTAGTACTTTTTGACCATCTTACTGATGAGTCATAGAAATACGACTTTTGTGACGCTTTGAAAATAGAATTTTTGCACGTTCTCAAGCAAATATGTGGGTTTGATGTGTGTATTTTATTATTTTTCAGAAAAATGATGACGGCATGGAACGATGGGTAAAGTGTGAGAAAAAGAGCGAAAAGGAGCTTATTTGGTGGCATATGGAGACCCTCACGGCTCGTGTAGCCTCACATGGGCCGTGGGAGAATACGTGAATTGGCCTAGAGCGAAGGAAGTAGTGAATTAAACCAAGTGAAGGACCATGGGTGCCTTCACGGACCGTGCCACGTTACACGGACCGTGAACCCCGTCGTGGCCTCATACTTGGCATGAAGAACAAAGGAGCTGGAGTGAAGCCCAAGGCAAACTCCGTGAGGCCTTTCACAGACCATGGAAATTGACACGGGCCGTGTCACGTACCGTGAAGTTGACGTAAATCGAAAGGATCACCGTCGAAAACAACAAAAACCATACAAGTGAAGAGAGACGGAGCCCATCACGGACTGTGTGACCAATTACAGACCGTGACATGGGCCATGAAGATGGAGGATCAAAGTGTTGCCGAGAAGTTGCTAAGGAAAGGTCCATAGGTCGTTTTACGGTTCATGAACCTCTACATGGACCGTGCCTATACGTGTGGGGTCGCAAGAACAGTGAAGACTCACAGACCATTTCATGGTCCGTGTAGTGACCCATACCCACGTCGACGTCTATTTTCCTATTTTAAATTGAAGTAGGATTTTCCTTGTATATATATATTTGCCTTATTCCATTTTTTAATTATCATTGAACACTGGAGTTAGAGAACAAGCGGAGAACATTATTGTTCTATTATTTACATTGAATTCTTGGGTATCGATCATCTCTTTGGAGATTGTAACACGTGGATTCATCATTATATCAATAGTAAGTCATTTATCATGATTCCTTTGTATTGTTGTGGGCGAATTGTGTTGAATATACTAGGCTAAACCCACAACTAGGGTTGTGGGAACCACGACAATTCAATAAGATAACAAAATCCAGGGGTGAACTCTTGGGATTGATCATCGCATATATTGTAGCATTCTTCGCTTTAACTTCTCCCTTAATGAGTCGACGCATTAAGGTAAGCCTATATTTTTTATATGCCCGGAAGGGATGTAGTAATTAGAAAAAGAATCTTCAACGGAAATTCAGGATTTTTAACCTAGTCTAAGTACTTGAGACCGAAAGGTGAGAATATTCTGAGATTTAGAACAAAGGTTACAATTATACACATTCTGAGACCGGAAGTGATGAGTGAAATATATCTAGGAAGGACCGGAAGGTGAACTAGGCATTATATAACTTGTTTGATCTTGTATGCGCAGTCATGAATGAGTTACCATACCAATTTGGTTATCGTATTAGATGTCATGGGGAACACAACCCTAGCTTCGCATTACTGTTTGAAATTCAGTAGTCAACGTACACATTAGCTACCTTACATTAGGAATTTAATTGAAACATCATAAATCCTTCATTTACTTAATGCAACTTTATCTTGGGAATAAAATTTACATCTGAAAGAGGGTGCTAATAGAATCATTCTCACGCATTCTCTGTGGGATCGACCTCAACTCTTGTTGAGTTCTATATTCGATCAACGACCACTTTACTATTCCTTTTGGAGTGTAAATTTGGGTGTATCACTTACATATCATACATTTCACGTACTGATGCCCTTGGTGCTTCATCATTTTATGATGCAGGTACCCATGTCAGCAGATGTTCAGTAAGACAATCTCCATCAGTAGTCGATGAGGTCTCTTTGCATTCATAGGAGCTCAAGAGTCTTTATTTCCTTGTATTTATTTTAGTTGAGGTAGCCGTGAGCCTACTCCAGTGCCTAGTCCAGAGTCAGTACTTTAGATGCTTCATAGAATAGAAAGATATTGTTCAGGTTATTTCCTTGGAGTTGTTTGAAAGCTTCGAGTCAAGTTATATATATGATTATTATATATTTGAGTTCATGAATTTTGAGCCCATTCTAATTCATTATGATGTTAGTGTATTCCCTGAGTAAGTTATCCGAGAAAAGTGATTCGCTTGGGACCAGAAATGATATCTGAGTGCCGACCACATCTAGGGTGTAGGCTCGGGGCATGATAAACTTGGTATCAGAGCAGAGAGTTCATGTGTCTTAGGGTGTCTATGAAGTCATGTCTAGTAGAGTCTTGCATATAGGTGTGTTGTGCACCACACTTATACATAGCATTTAGGAGATGTCTCTGCATCATAAAATGATGCGGGCCTAAATGAATGTCAGTACGTGGAATGTACAAGTAAGTAAAATGACAGAATAAACATATATAAGGTAGAATACAATCAATGCAGAAATACTCAATCAGAATGTCTAATGTCTATCTAAAGCAAGAATAAAAAATAAACAATGACCAATCAATACAAATCCAATCCAATCCAATCAGAGTACTATCAATATAGAACCTACATGGGAATTTCTCTTATCCGACAACAATCACTTATGAGCCAGTGATAGTATAACAATTCGATGTCGCTGCCACATCCATTTAGCACCTTGCTAGGGTAAAGAACGATTAGAAATAAGGATCCAATCAAGTCCTATTGTTTTAGCACAATGAAATAGGGACACGTCCGACTTTGACGGACTCAGTCCTCAAAGTAGGAACATGTCTAACTTTGACGGACTTAGTCCACTCCTATGTTTGGCTACATAGTTATTGGGTTCTAGTGTCACTCACTCTTACTCAATTTTGTGGTCGATACTCCTCCCAAGACTCAGTGCGCATAAAATAATCCATTCCAATCAACAAATCAATGAGTCTCTTAATGGACTCATTCAGTTCATCAGTTCTATCAAATCAATCTTTCAACAACTCGACCAATCAATCCCAAAACCTCTCAAGAGTAATTAGATAATCACGTAGGAGGACTTTTGATTTAGGCAAATCTTTAGAGTTCACATTTCGAAGACTCACAGAACCATCAAATTCTATCAACCTATCATCATGTTCACTTAATCACAATCATAATCATAATTATAATATTACTGTTAAGGTTCTAGACTCAATCCGTAGGTTCATTCATGTAACCTCTTATTAAGTAACACATAGGGTATGTGAAATAACTCATGTGAAAATAATTGTTCAATAAATCAAGTTCATGATGATCATCAAGCATGCAAAAATATATAGAATAAATATATAGTTTATAAGAAAACCTTTAGCGAAACACACATGGAGACTCAATACTTTCACGATTCTGCTATTACCATCAATAAGGGAACATGGAAGAACAATTTTGTGCCTTAGTTTAGCCTTACATACCTGGGATGAAAATAGACAATCTATTCATAAGAGTTTTTGCTCCAATCTCTTGAACCCTAGTATGTTTTCCCCTTCTCCGCTCAAGGTCTTCTCTTAGTTAGATTGTAAGAATGATTTAGGAACCCTTTTTAGGCCAAAAATGACCTATATTGATAGTGAGTTAAGTTTAGGAGGGATGGAGAAAATTATGGAATGCCCCTCGAAGAATTAAAAATTTTGAACCTTAGTGAAACAGGTCGGTGAACTAGGTCCGCGATGCAGACCTGTTCCCTCCGCGTTCATTTTTTTCTAAAAAATTTTCGATCAATTTTCTAATCTTGTAGAAAATAAGATAACCAAAATTAAGTGAAATTTCATGAAAAGTCTGTGACACAGATGTGTCGCGCACTCTGATGAATTTGTATTTTTGCCCTGAATAATTATCTTTTGGCTTGGCCGCTCTAAAATTCAACCAAGACCATTTTCCCATAATATTTTGCGCTGATCGCGATTCTGACCTCATATTTTCTAAAAACGTTTGAAAAGATGCGTAGGCAAGCGTTCTCTCATCTAGAGGCATTTTGGTAATTTTATAGGATGTAATAATATTTCAATTATTCGTCTTCGTTTTTTGTTTCTTCCATATTTCAAAATTATTAACACGATCTAGAATTTTTTTCCATCTTTCGATTGTGTTTAATTCTGAATTGACATGAATGTTTTTTTGTTTGATTTGATTCAACATGTGGGAGATGGGATTCTTCATGTTAGTGTTTGTATTGTTCGATTCTAAATTTCTTACTTTTTTTCTTGTTTCAACGTATTGTTTGAAAATTTTCAATGTTTTATTTTAAAAAATAAATTAAGATTTTATTTTTTATATTATTTTTTGATTTAACTTTTTTGTACAAATAATTAGGAAAAGTAAGTTTAATTTTCGTTTTTTTTTTGTGTTGTAGAACTTTCTATAATATATTCATTGTATTTTGTTGTTGTTAGTGTATGTAAAAAAAAGGGTGATTTTTTTTTTTTGGTATAAAAATTGATGAATTCAATGTATGTTTGTTTATTGGTTAATGATATCAATTTTTTGATATAACTTTTTTTTCTAACTCTTTACAAAAAATTAATGGACTGAAAGTTTCAATAAGTATAATGTGTTTTTTTTGTGACTATAACTATTTTTTATGTTTTTATATTTAAGTATCACAAATAGTGTATTATTGTAGTTTGTTTTCTTGTTAGGCAGTGAAAAGCAAATGTGATTCTTTGTGTTGATTATGGATAATTTACTGACTATTTATTTAGTGGTTCATGGTCTATATTTTTTGATTTTTTTTGTTTCTGAATTAGTTAGGAAAAAATATTCTAGAAAGATTAACTCAGTACATTCTAAATTTTTTTGATGTTAAAGTGGTTTGTATGGTGTTTTATTATGATTTTATTCCTAATTCGTATGTTCTTGTATTTAACTGTGATGTATGACTATTCAAATAGGTAGATATGTTGATTATAGCCTGGAAGGAGTGTTATATGATTCTAACACACGCTATAGTGGTTTGGTTGAATTGTTGTTTGCGCAACTTGGGATAGGCGCAATAGATGACGAAATGGTTATTAACTATTTGTAGAGCGATAGATGTCCACCGTTATCAATACACAATGACATGAGTGCCCTGTATATATTTAGACCATAGAAGATGTAATGCAAATTTTTTAGTTCTTGTTGTTGATTTGGGTGAATTCAGATTTGTTTTTTGAGAAAATACATAAAATCTCCCTCGAACTTGTCTACTAAACTTACTTTAGCACTTTAACTTTAAAGATAATTCTTTGCGTCCCCACCCCCCCAATCTCATTTCAAGTAAATTATTGGACTACTCTCACAATGGCAACTGCATCCCAATCGCGCCATGTCATCGACACATCAACACCATATTATTGCCACGTCAGTGCCACATTGAAAGTTATTTAAATTTTAAAATTTTTAATTCTTTTTATTTAATCACAATTTTAGAAAGAAAAACTTAAAAAAATAAAGATTAATCCAAGATTATTCAAAAAATAAAAATCTCAAAAAAATCAAATTCCATAGATTCAAGATTCGTGTGTTTGGTGACTGTCTTCTATCAGATAATCAGATTTAGGCAGTCTTTGTCTAGTCTTCAATAGTTATTCCTTGTTTAAGGGTAAAAGCATTCTCACTAAAAGAATATTCAATTTTTGAGATACATTATAAAAATAAAATAAATAAGAATAGCTAAACAATTAATTTGAGATTAAGAAATTGCAATTTTTTCATTAAGAAAAAGGCTTCAAGTTCATTTGAGGCAAGAATAAGCAGAAAGGAGGTGGGGCGAAGGGGGGATGGGTTTGAAGAAGAAGAAGAAGAAAGGTGTAAGATGATGTGGTAGTTGAGGGTGGCGAGATTTGGAAAAGGAAAAAGAGGGGTACAATTAGGGGTTCAAAGAAGGAAAAATTGGGTGGGGATGTAGGGTTTCGAAGGAGGAAGAAGGTGAGGGTTTGAAGAAAAGGAAGGAATTGCTGCTAATGGAGAGTAGGAGCGTCAGGAGGTTGGTGGGGTGTAAGGAAGCAGAAGGGGGTGGGTTGTTGTGGATAAGGGCGGTAGGATGATAGGGTATGAGGAAAAAGAAACCTTATTGGCTAACAAGAAGAGAATGTGGCCCAATTATTTTTTTTTTAATTTTTTTATTTTTTATGCGCTTTTTTTTTATTTGACACATCAACTTTTTGTGTGGATTTAAATTCACTTGAAATGAGATAGGAGGGTAAATAATTATCTATAAAGTTAAAGTACTAAAGTAAGTTTCATGGACAAGTTTAGGGGTGATTTTATGTATTTACTCAAAAATATTTACATTATTATGTGGGTATATATATTATTGCCATATTCTAGTTACAAATTAAGGGCTCTTGATTTATATTTTTATAGTTTACTTGTGGTATTGTATAAAATCTGTATATATTTGGGTTCTATCAATAAGGCTTGTTAGCTATCTTCTCAAAAGCGAGAAAAATTGTATGAACTTGATATAGAAATGACTAAACTCAAATTAAAATATTTACATTATTATTTGGTTATAATAGTAATATATATTTGATTTCTTTTAAATTTGTTAAAAATATATAACAAAATTTAATGGGTATTAAATTGATATATATTTGAATTTCTAAGTAGGAGTTCTCAAGTTTATATATTATTTTTGGATGATTTATGGTTATGCCACGAACTAAAAGAGTTTATTATTTATTTGGGTAAATTCAAGTAAAAAAAATCTACATTATTATTTGGGTATATTACTACCGTGACCCAAAAATTACCTAATTTCATAATCACTTTTTTTTTCCTCTAAACTTTCAATTCATTAATCTATTTCCAAAGCTCAAGTAGCAATAACTTTTCACCCTCATATATACACCTTATATCCTCCAACCAATTTCATTTACGCATATATAGAGATGAAATCTTTCATGAAGAATATTACTTGAATGTTTCTTGGTTGCTCTATCATATGCGGTAGGTAAGTTTCTCGCCCACTTCTCTTTCTTTTTCTTTTTCCAGTCTCTCAAGTTATGGGGTAAAAATATTAAACCCTACTAACTTAAGTTAATATATATTAAATGATGTAGGTTATTTCATAAGTTATCAATTTGTCCCACCAATTAAGTCAATTATCTAAATTATCTGTAGGTATGTGCGCAAATCAAGATTCCTGTTTAAAAAATTTTACAAGAAGAATTTTTTTTTGAAAACAAGACAATTAGTTCTCAAAATGACTTAATGGGTCATTATGTTATCCACTACTAAAAATCATATTCTTCCTCGAACATAAGGTAAAGAAAGTACCTAAAACTTCGAAAAGATGAGGATATTTAGCATGCATATCAGACTTCGTCTCCTATGTTGCCTCTCTAGTTGAGCAGCGCTTCCATTGCACCTTTGTTTCTACTATGCTCCTTCTCAAATGACAAGTGTGGACCCAACATCACTGAATCAAATGAAAGTACATGAGACTCATCTGGCACATACTTTCGAAGCATGGAGATATGAAACATGTATACATGATAAATGTTACGACCCGATTTCTCAGGTCATGATAGCACCTACCGTAATGCATTGATAGGTAAGTCAACCCATAATCCGAAACTATAAGTAATGGGTATAAGAGGGGAAACTAACTGTATCAATATACAAGAGACAATATAAATAAATAAAAGCAGAGGTTGAATAAATATATATACAACTATCACTCCAGAACTTGGAAGTTACCAGTACGGAGCTACTACAACAAAATAAAGAGTACAAGCCCTAAAAGTGGATAAAAAATATCTACAAGAACTGGCTAGTCTCAAATATACAAAAAGATGGGACATTAAGCTAAAGGAGACAAAATGATCCATAAATGCCGAATCCTTACCTGGTCTCTGATGTGAGCTGCTACGAGCTCAATCAATCAATGTTGGTGACTGGTATCCGGATTCGCATCATGAAAGTCGATGCAGAGTGTAGTATGTATGCTAGGACAATAGGTACTTAGTAGGCATTATAGGCCGATGGAGCAAGAAAAGTAAGGAAAATATGAAAAAGGAGAATAAAAATCAAAACAGGAGTCAGAATATATTCTATGTAAAAGGACTAACACTAAGGAAAAATCCGCTAAAACTAACTAAGAATGCTGCACTAGCTATACTCGAGCAGGCCTTCATAGGCCCGAATAGGGCACACGTGTGCAACTTAAAGAAAAATCTGAGCTAATCCCCATAAGTCCGCCGAGTACAAAAAATTTCTATGCTATAGAAGGTATGAGCTAGGGTTCTCAAGGAATGAATTCCCTAGGGACTAGTCCGAGACTTTAACTAGAGCCTGTTTTGTTTATCCGACAACAAAGGGAGGGACTTGAACCTTCCAAGCAATGGCAAATTTCAACATGGGGTAGCACCCCAGTACTATGAAATATGTTATCTCAATGCACCAATGATCACAGAGCCCTAGGCTCAAAAGATAATCGACAAGGGGTGGGACTCGAACCCACAATATGCAATAGTGGAGCTGGGCCTCAATCTCAAATGGTGTACTATCAAATAGGGACTCGGACCCTCAAATGAGAAAGTAATCAGGGTGTCGATTAATTTTCCATAGTCCTCAATATATAGATTTATCAAATCTTCTTTTACAACAGCTAGAACTAAGTCATGATCTCAATGGTACCAACACAACATAGATACTTCCACAATATTCCAGCTCATAGTCATACAAGGCTATTTCAGCATTCCAACTCATAGTCATACCAGGCTATTTTAAGGTAGAAACAGTTCAACCATCATAGATCACAACTGCTAAACTCAGGACAATATGGATAAGGTATTTCATAAAATCTCAGTTACTGCCTTGGTAAGGCCCAAGTAACAGACTTTAGTTTGCTATGCCATGCTACAAGGATCTAGGCCCTCCAGAGCAATGTCAGGGCATTCTAAAGTAGGTTATCCTCCTAAACTAAGTCCAATATCATTTATAGTACCAACCAAAGCTAAAATATTAGAACGAACGACCACAGCCAAACAATATGCTTTTAACTACCCAAAAACCTGAATTAGAACCTAAAAGATAGATTCTAGCCTAAGGAATGAAAATATACTACCCAAGCCAATTATTCCAATCAATTCAACATGAATATACACATTCCAACTCAATCTAAAGAAAGAAAAATCGTAGCCTACCGGAAAGCCAAAGACGCACACTCTATGTCACTAGG
Source organism: Solanum rostratum (assembly GCA_029948455.1). Taxonomy (NCBI): domain Eukaryota; kingdom Viridiplantae; phylum Streptophyta; class Magnoliopsida; order Solanales; family Solanaceae; genus Solanum; species Solanum rostratum. Next base: position 55,205,427 of record CM057053.1, read on the forward strand.
CCAGAGCTTTACCCTTTTGAACAACCTCTGCATGTTCCCACTCTATCAAAAATAGACTCACAACATTATTACGATCATTTTGATGATAATTTTGCAATTTTCAAAGATGAGCCAATTTCGGGATTCGAAATAGAAAACGTGGGGCCCATGTTTGAAATTTCAAAATTCGCCCTAAAAATTAGCCCAAAACAACCACACAAATCTATATACGAAATTTGATTAAAAATGACATTTCAGACTTAATGGTATAGTCGAAATTCCACCGAGGATCATTATGATCGAATGTGGATCCCACCTTTGAATCTTGAATTTAACTAACTTTCATCAAGGGGGCCAAAATGTATCCAAAAGCCTTGGAGGTCAAACGTAAAGTTGCTCTAGACCAAACTCGATGTCCTAGAGCTAACCGTGTCGTTAGAATTTCAATTGGGATACATTTCCCAAGAATGATGATGAAAGTCAACTATTGGTCAATTTTAAAGGATAAATTGCAAAACTCGATACAAACTCATACCGAAGGACTCAGTTCTCAAGCCAACCATGCTTCTAGCCTAATTTGGCTATTTCAGAGCTAATGGAACTATCCGACTTCCATTATGAGGCTCAGGGGCGGACCCATATGGTATTTTGTGGGTGCTTGAGCACCTATTAACCCCGACGTAAAATGTGTTTTCGTATATTAAAAATATTGTTAAATTTATATAATTAATGAATAACCACCGAATGAACAACTCTTGGATGGAAAGTGGGTATTGAAGCTTATGGTACCTTAAGGTCGTGGGATCAATCCTCTTGAGGGAAATTTTTTAATTGCAATTTTCTTTTAGACTTCTAGTTCCTCTTTAATAATTTCTAAGCCAAATGCGTATCTACAAATTTATAATTAACAATTTATTTTAGTTACAAAACATGGAAAAATCATTAAGTACATGTTCTAATATTTTAAATTAATCCTCCACCTTTTCTTTATGGAATCACAAATTTTCTCATCCAAACTACATAACAACTTAACAAGTAACTTTTATATATTTATAATGTTTTTTAGTCGCTATGTAAAGGATAAGATATTCACAAGTGCAAGTGATGTTATTTATTACTTATTTTAATTTCAAAATATGAAAAGTCACCGAGTACATTATAATTTGTGACTCAAAATCTTTTTTTCTAATAATAATATTAAACGTGGCTTTCTCATTAACTTCTTCACGATTATGTTCAAACTAATTAATCTTTGCATTTATGCTAATGAATAATCGACTTTATGTTTAAAAAATTAAAGCACCCACTACCTTCAAATCCTGGATCCGCCACTGATGAGGGTGTTTGTAACACCCCACATCCTACATGTACTAGTCCAACATAGATGAAACATGATGTGACAAGGTCAAATCTGCACATATTTTTGAAAGTGCATGAATTCCAGATTTAAGGTTTATATGTACATCTAACGCTTAAGATGACCGAGCGTATATAATTTTTAGGTCAAGTTAAGGAGAGTGTGACCTTAAATGAAGTAAAATAATTGAGGTGCTTGTGGGACTTAGGAAGCTATTAGGTGAGTCACCTACGTGCTTAATAAGCTCGGTAAACGGAGACAAGGCCCAACACCGAATTTGTTCAAGTCCGATAAAGAATAAACCCCGAGTTAAAGATGTCATTTGGGCCCATGGTTTGGCATCAAAAAAGGGCAATATTTGCAGCCCAAGATGGATAAGAAAAAGGGCCAAATTACAACTACAATGCAATTCAAAATTAAAGCCCAAACTAAGTGGGCTTAGGGAGTAAATGTTTGCAACAAAGCCCATCCCATTTGAAGCCCAATAAGGCCCAAATGAAAGGGCCAAGCTGCTGCCCCATAACCTTATTAAAATAAGGCTAAAAGCCCAAAAGAAAGTCGGCCAAAAGAGGCCTATAAAAGGGAGCAACCAGCAGCAACTTTCAGCCATTTTCTTAAGCCAAATTTTCAGATTTCTCTCAAGTTTCTTTTTGCTCTCTCTCCATTTTTCTAAAGCAGCCAAGACACACTTCTAGGGTTCTTGAAGAGAACCTAATACTTGAGAGTTAAGGTAAGTAAAAATACCCATGGTTAGGTGTAATTTTTCCATGAAAAACATGAAGAGTATGTTGGTTGTATTGTGCAGGAATTTTGGGACAGCATGTGTTCCAATTTTGTAGTTCACTTTTCTTGTTAAATAAGAGACTTTTATCTTGTTGGTTGGCTGATTTATGAAGTAATATGTATGTTTTTAAGAAGTCTTGGGTCCATAGTGATGTAAGAAGGCTGCTGGACCACTTGTACCTTCCGCAAAAACAAGTTCTGAAATGATGTCTTAATTCTGGTCATTAGTAAGAATTTGTGGACTGTTTTTGGGAATTGTTGTCTCATGTTTTTCATCTACTTAGGGAATGTTTTTGGACTGGTTTAGGACTGTAATTATGTGTAAATATGTTGAGGACAGTTTGGTTAAGGTTGGAACGGATTTGGAATGGTTGACGTCGAAATGTAGCGGAAAGACGCAATGTTGCGTTGTCTACTTACGTGTTGTGTAAAGTTGTTGTATGCTGTATTGTGTGAGTTGTTGTAATGCTGTTATGAGACTAAGCATAGCTGGATATGACATGTATATGGTAATGTGTGTTAGAAAATACGATTAAGAGTGGAAGTGTTGAAAGAATACTATTTGGGTGCTAATTCCGAGCTTGCTGCCCGGATGTTGTTTTTGGGTGAATTAGGTTACTAAGACGTGTTTATTAGCTACTAACACTAGTTTTATCACCTAATATGTTGTAGATAAGTGTTTGGAGGAAAAGGATACTACTCCGAGGTAATAACGACATAGTACAGCGAGGTATGTAAGGCAACTTGATTTCCTATTACTTGGCATGAAATCTATAGTCTTCCTTAGCACATAAAGGCACGTACAAACTCCGACATGGCTGCTAACCGTGTTCCCACTCTTTAACATGTCCATATGTCTCCATACATAGTCATTGTCAACCTGCATATGTACTTGAATACCGAATATGCATGAATTCCTTTTTACCAAACAAAGTCTATGTGTTGTTCAGTCTTTGATACGATTCATTAGTTGTGTATCTCTCTTCCCATCGTGATATTACCTTACATGGTTTTTCATATGTCACATGTCTATATTCCTACAGTTCTAAAGGTTATGACCACCAAAAGAACCATCTCAAAGTAAATAAAAGATAACTTACAGTTGCTTATAAATGAGTGGTAGCCCGAGGGGTGGAAGAATCACCTAGCCAGGGTCGATCTCATTTGGGTGGTAGCCCGAGGGGTGAAGGAATCACCTAGCCAGGGTCGATCCCATTACAGATTTACCACTGATCAGCTGGTCATTTACATGATATATTGTGCACAGATTATACAGTAAAGAAAGATGCAGTAATAAAAAGACATAAAGTACACGATTCCACAGTATGACTAAAGGTGGTCTTATCATACATACACACCAGCATGTGATTTCATTTGAGCTCATATTGCATATACAGTATTTCCTGCCTTACATATTCAGTACATTATCTCGTACTGACGTCCCTTACGGGGGACCTGCATTTCATGCTGCAGGTACAGGAGCTACTAGATCTCCCCAGTAAGAGTACAGGACTTCCAGCTGCTATTACTAAGCTCCAGGTTGCTTCGGGGCTTATGTGTTTAGGACTTATATTTTGTATTGTATAGTTGGTCTTGAGGCGGGGCCTGTCCCGACCCATTTGGTTATTGTTCCTTACTTAGAGGCTTTGTAGACTATGTAAATTAAAGTATGGTCAAATAGTGTATTATAGACATCGTGGCTCCAACGGCCTAGTCTTATGCATTTACGTTTGGTTTGTTAGTACAGTTTACTTTCTTTTGACAGCATATTGAGTATGGAAACCTCTTAAATGTTCATAGCAGGTGTATAGTTATATGTTGGTTCTCCCGAGCCTTGTCGGCAACGGGTGCCAGTCCGCCTTAATGGGGCTTAGGGCGTGACAGTGTTTACCCATATTGTGCACAAAAATCAACGTTTCAAGGTATAAGACCTTCCAAAACAAGAAAAACTACACAGCAGCCAAACGAATGACCAGGCGACCGAGCTACCAGTGCCAGCAGATCATAAAGGACATGTGGTTGCTATAGGAATACTCTAATGGTGAAAATGATGCAATGTAAGAAAAATGACCCTAGGGGGTCATTACAACATCCACTGCTAAAAGAACTTTCGTCTGCGAAAGTAAGGATAATCGCAGTCTCAAGCGCAAAAAGGTAAGGATGCTGGGCCTGCATTCTCCACTAGGGCCACATGCATCCCGATGAAGTGAATGGCACCAGGATAGAACTCCAAAAGGAACCCAAAAGGCTTTACTATCCAAAATACCTACCTTAACTTTAAAATTCATCATCTTTGCCTATTAGAGACATCCTGTCAATCCTTATCTATTCTGAACAATCCCAATGCAGTATGAACCTCATCCATAAAACCTCACATCACCAATTTCTGAGGATTCGTATGCAACCTTCGAATATTAGAGAATCAAAATGACCAGCACAAAGAATTTGGCTTAAAGCAAAACTCTAAACCATGCTTGTTCCCCAAAAATCATTTACTCATCTTGGCATACTGCTTCCTGAACTAACCAACCTATCCTTGCATGACGACTAAGTTATGCTCAAGTGACCTCCCGTCACCCAAGAGTATTCTAGGTACTAACACCGTAGGCCTATGATCTAACCTTTTTGCTAAAATTCAAGTCAACTTCTACAATCCAAGATCTACTAAGTATGAAAGTAACAAGAAACACATAATAACTGCTCAAAAGTGACCCCACAACACTGGCTCCACTCAACTAATATTGCAGCTACCAAACATAACAAAACTAATAATTTTGAGTTAAGGTACCCCCTTCTGATGCCGACCCATCTAATACATTCCAAGGAACACCACGTCGAAAGACAATAATGAATTTCATCAAAAGAGCAATAATGGCCCAGCAACGCCAACTTCAGTCATCTAGTACCACAAATAATAGGCATGCATAACATAGCTTCCATAGGACAATGAACTTAAAACTACATGAATCACTTTGACCTCATCCTAAAGGTGAATCTTTTAAGCGAATCAACCCTCCAACCGACTCGCAACAAAAGCTCAAGCAACCATAGGACATTTCCATTCTGGCTTCAAGTCACTATCCTTGATAATAAAGCGATCAGTTCTAAAATTTCAAAATTGAGTGAACAATATGAATCCAAGGCAACCTTTAAGTCTAAGGACCTATTATCCATCAAAAATGTCTACCAACACAACAACCACGTAACCATGTCATCCACTACAAAAGGAAATCTACCACTAAACTAGGGCATATTATAATCCTAGCAAGATAAGCACAAAAGTCACACAGGAGTCATGGTACGACCTAAGTACTCAGGTTATTGAATCCATGAAGAAGAGGGGGCATTAATAAGCCTAAAAAACATTATCAGAAATTCATAGTACTTACAACGGGTCTGAAAGGAAGTTTTAGGATCATCTACTACCCTAATCCTTAACTGATGTAGCCAGATCTCGATTCAATCTTGGCAAACATTATATGTAGGCCAGACAGGTCGGTAGAAAATATATCAATATACTCCCGAACCGCAGGTACTGAATCAATAGAAGGAGTCTCACTAGAAACATCACACACATAGACCCAATAATCTAAACACCCTAATGGAATTGGCCATTGGGCTTGCATAGACGATATAATCCCTGTCGGTGAGAGGCTATAAACACCCTACCACAAGACTAAGGAAATATTAACCAAGGCAAAAGTAATGTTGTTTGCATAACAATCCAAAATCACATAATGAGGAGATAACCAATCCATGCCTCAAAATAACATCACAATCTAACATATCAAGTAAGATAAGATCGGTCCGAGTATTGTGCCCTAGAATAGTCACCACACAGGATCTACATACCCGATCCATTGCTAAAGAATCCCATATAGGGGAAAACACGTAATGGTACCTCCAATAACTCTAAATCAATAGCCAACGGGAAGAAAAGTACACACATACATAAAAGTAAGTGGAACCTGGACCAAATAAGGTTAAAGCATCTTACTGACATAACAAAATGGTACCTTATCACATCATTCAATGCCTCAACTGCGGCATCATAAAACTAGCCTTATTGGCATCTCTCTAGCCCATCTGCCCTATCGCCCATCCTGCCTCCCTAAGGACCTCCTTGAGTACCCTGCTAAATACATCATGTCCATGTCCTCTGCCCTCACCTCTAGATGGAGGTGGTATCGCTGCCAAAGGTCCAACTCAGATGGGCTAGTCTCTAGACCAGTGGTCTAGGAAACCACAATCATAAAACCTAGGCCTGAATGCCTTGAAGTATCTCATCCCAGTAGGGTGGGTGGGGGGAGGGGTAAAGGGCGATGAATTGATACCCTCGAGCTCTAAACTGTGCTAGAACCCCCCTCCAAATAGGCTGACTACACTCAGCTGCTGGCAAAGCTGCATGAATCGATCGACTAGGCTGACCCTAATGATACTTATCACGTTGAAACCTTTGGTGGGGTCTATCATATCTATCCTGGCTCCTAGAATGGGATCCACTAATGCTGCCTTGGTGTTTGTGCCACTTATCACTACCCCTTTGGGCCTCGCGATAAAAAAGCTCTATGGTATGGGCCTGATCAACAATATCAAGAAAGAGTAGCCTGCAGACACTAAGTGCTCTATCTCTAACTTTAACTGGGGTCTCAATCCATGCACAAAACATCTCACCACTCCTCCTCGATGGGCAGAATCATGGTAGCATGTCGGGAGAGTTGGTGGAATTGGGTCTCAGACTTAGCAATTGTCATCTAACCTTGCTTTATTCGTGTGAACTGATCCCGAAGTTGATACCCGGTGCTTTTAAAGATGTACCTAGCCAAGAAGGCCTCTAAATATTGAGCCCAAATCAAAGGCATTGACCGCCTTTGAAATACCCCAACATCTTCTGCTCCTAAAGGGACATAACTTCCTCTGGGACTACTGGATGGTGTGCAACATGTGGTGGGGGTGGCTAAACCTCATGTGCTGGCGGTGTAGGAGGATCTTGAGGTGCTTGAATATTAGCAACTAGGTCTTAGGCCTGTGGTATAATCCCAATAACCATAAGTAAGTGAGCAATAGTCATGTGCAAAGCAAGAGTTATGATTGAGGCGGCCGAAGGTTGTGCTGGTGTTGGTGCCGGTGCTATACACCATGGTCGACCTCTAGGGGCCATAACCCCATGAATGAGAAATACAAGCAAGTTTTATGAAATCAATAAGACATATACTGTATGAAGGAATATAACATAAAGAACAATTCCTAAATGACATCTTGTAGCTTCCCGAGGATAGGCATCAGACGTTTTTGCACTGATCTGTAGGCCTCTACTAGACGTTAGCTCTGTACAAGTGAGACCAATGAACTTTGGGCTCTGATACCAACTTGTCACGACCCAATTTTGCAGGTCACAATGACACCTACCATAACCCGTCTATTGGTTAGCCAACCCATAACCCATAACTATAAGTAATGGGCATAAAGAGGAAAACTAGCTGAATCAATATACAAGAGACAACGTAAATAAATAAAAGCAGGGCCTAACTAAATATATATACAAAGATCCCTTCCTAGAACCTGGAAGTCACTAGTACAGAGCTACTACAACAAAAGAAAAAGTACAAGTCCCAAAAGTTGACCAAAAATATCTACAAGATCTAACTAGTCTTAAATATACAAAAAGATGGGCCACAGAGCAAAGGAGACAAAATGATCGAGAAATGCCGAATCCTCAATCCGGTCTCTAATATGGGCTGCTACAAGCTTGATCAATCAACGCTGGTGACTGGTGTTCAGATTTGCATCACAAAAGTAGATGCAGAGTATAGTATGAGTACCAAGATAACAAGTACTCAGTAGTAATCGTAGGTTGACTAAGAAGAAATGTAAAGACAATATGAAAAAGGAGAATAAAAACCTAAACAGGAGTCAAAATATACATTCTATAGCAAAGGACTAACACTAAGGGAAAATTTGCTAAAACTAACTAACAATACTACACTAGCTATACTCGAGTAGGCCGTTGCAGGCCCGAACAGGACACACGTGCGCAATTTAAAGTAAAACTCGAGTGAACCCCCATAAGCCTGCTAGGTACACAAAATTTATATCCTCTAGAGGGTAGGAGTTAGGGTTCTCTAGGAGTGAATGACCTAAGGACAAGTTCAAGACTTTAACTAGAACCTATCATGTTTATGCGATAATAAAGAAAGGGACTTGAACCCACCAACGACCAATCTCAACAACACGGGGTAGTACCCTAGTACTCTGACATGTGTATCTTAATGCATCAATGATCACGAAGCCCTAGGCTTAAAAGATAATCAACAAGGGGTGGGACTCGAACGTACAATATGCAATAATGGGCCTGGACCCTAATCTCAAATAGTGTTCTGTCAAAGTAGAGACTCAAACCCTCAAATGAGTGAGTAATCAGGGGACCCATCAACTTTCCATACTCCTCGATATATAGACTAATCAAATCTTCTTTTATGCAACCACAACCAACCCATGATCTCAACGATACCACCCAACATAGACACTTCAGCAAATTTCCAATATAGTTATACAAGGCTATTTTCAAGGTAAAAATAGTTCCAACATAGGTACAGGATCACCATTAAAGTTCACAACCACAAAACATAGGACATTAAGGATAAGGTATTTCATAAAAGCTCAGTTACTATCTACCTACGGCCCAACTAACAAACTCTAGTCTGCTACGCCATGCTACAAGGATCTTGGCCGTTTGGAGTGATGCCGGGGCATTCTAAAGTAGGTTATCCTTTTAAGGTAAGGCCAATATCTTTTACAGTACCAATAGAATAAAACCAAAGCTGAAATATTAGAATGAATGAGCCACAACTAAATAACATGCTTTCAACTACCTGAACACGCAAAATAGAACCTAAAATATAGATTATAGCCTAAGGCATAAAAATATACTACCCAATCCAATTATTCTAACAAATTCAACATGAATTTATACATTCCAGCTCAATCTAAAGAAAGGAAAATTGTAGCCTACCTGAAAGCCGAAGGCACGCTCTCCATGTCACTCAACCAGAGCTTTACTCTTCCGAACAACCTTTGAACGCTACCACACTATCAAAAATAGACTCACAATGTTATTATGGTCATTTTGATACTAATTTCACAATTTTTGGAGATGGGTCAATTTTGGGGTTGAAAATGAGAAATGTGGGACTCGTGTCCAGAATTCCAGAATTAATCCCAAAAAATGGGTCCAAAATAGCCATCCAAACCAGAAATAATATTTTGGACTCAATTGTATAGTTGAAATTCCCACTGGGGTCATTATGATAAAATGTGGGTCTTACCTCCGAATCTCGAATTTAACTAACTTCCATTGAGGGGGTCTAAATATACCCAAAAGCTTTGGGAGTCAAATGAAAGGTTGTTCTAGTCCAAACTCGACATTATAGAACTAATCGTGTAATCAAAATTTTGATTCAGACAAGTTTCCCATGACTGTTTACCATGTCAACGTTGGTCAATCTTAAAGGCTAAACTCGGTACAAACTCTCACTGAATGACTTGCTTCTCGAGCCAACCATTCTTTTAGCCTAATTTGGTTATTCTGGAGCTGATGGAACTGTTAGACTTTCATTTTGAGGTTGTTTACCTATTGTAAACAAAAGTCAACTTTGCAAGGTATAAGGCCTACTAAATTAGAGAAAACTATACAACTCCCAAATGAACGACCAGGAACCGAGCTACCAGTGTCAGCAGTTCATAAAGGATCTAGGGTCACTATTAGAATGATCTAATAGTGGAAATGATACAGTATAAGCAAAATGACCCTGGGGGTCATTACAATATCCAATACTAAGAACTTTCATTTGTGCAAGTAAGGATAATTGCAGTCTCAAGCACGAAAAGATGAGGATGCTGGGCCCGTAGTCTCTACCAGGCCCCCCAAGTATCCCTATGAAGTAAATGACACCACGTTAGAATTCCAAAAGGAACTCAAACAGCTTTACTATCCAAAATACCTACCTTAGCATTAAAATTTATCATCTATGCCTATTAGAGACATTTTACCGATCCTTATCTATTATGAACAATCTCAATGCAATCTGAACCTTATCTATCAAACCACATATCACCAACTTTTGAGGATTCGTATGCAACCTTCAAATATTAGAGAATCACAACAATCGACATAAGGAATTTGGCTTAAAGTAAAACTCAAAATTATGCTTGTTTCTTAGAAATTATTTACTAAGGCTAACATACTATTTCTTCCACTAACCAACCCGTCCTTACAGTTAAGCATCCCGCTGGCCACTAAGTTGCACTGATCTCTGCTCAAGGGATCTCTCGTCACCCGAGAGTATTCTAAGAACTAATACCATAGGCCATAAGCTAACCTTCTACTGAAATAAGTCAATCACTCCAATCTAAGAGCTACTAAGCATGCAAGTAATAACAATCACACAATAGCTGATTGAAAGTGACCCCACAACACTTGCTCCACTCAATTGATATTGCAGCTACCAAACATAACAAAACTAATAATTTTGAGTTGAGGCACCCCTTTCTGATGCCGACCCCTCTAGTACTATCCATGGAACACCAGGTTGAAAGACAATAATGGTCTCCATCAAAAGAGAAATAATGGCCCAATAATGCCAACTCAAATCATCTAACACTGCAACTAATGTGTATGCACAACAGAGCTTTCATAGGATAATCATGAACTTAAAACTCCACGACTCACTTTGATCCCATCCTAAAGGTGAACTTTTAAGAAACTCAACCCTCCAACCAACTCGCAACCAAAAGCCTGAAGCAACTACAAAAAACTCCCATTCTGGCTCCAACTCACTATCCTTGATATTAAAGGCGATGGTTCTAAAATTTCAAAATCTGGTAAACAACATGAATTTGAGGAGCCTTTAAGTCTATTAAAGCTAACTAGGTTGTGAGGGTGCTTTCCCCTGGTTCGATAGGATTTTGTATTACTTTGTGACATATGTACTTCTGTATACCGCTATCAGTCATTATGCACTTGTTATTCTTACCTGACACTGGGATAACCTGCTATATTTAAGAGAGATGATCGTTATGCTTGGCTGGGCTGTGTGATTCTTACCTTGAGATACAATGTTGCTGGATGAGTGGGTGACTATTTCTATGCTTTGAATCCTAGATGACGCTTCTCGTGCTCTGAGCTCTAGTGGCCATGTCCAAGTATTTGAGACTAAGGTGATACTCCTCGTGGTTTGAGTCCCTTGTGGCCACGAATGGGATGCCAAGTTATGTATGCCGATTATGAGGTGTGAGCACCAGTAGATACTTTTGGGTCTGGGACCCTGTTGATTACTCTCGAGTTGGGGACCTTGTTGATACTTTGGGTCTGGGACCTTGTTGATTACTCTTGGGTTTGGGATCCTGTTATTACTTTTGGGTATGGGACCCATCGATTACTCTTGGGTCTCATACTTTGTTAATTACTTTTGGGTCTAGGACCCTGTTGATAATTTAGTTAATTACTTTAGGTCTGGGACCTTGTCACTATTCTTGGATTTGGGACCCTATTGATTATTCTTGGGTTCAGGACCCTATTGACTACTCTAGGGTTTAGGACCCAGTTTCTACCTATGGATCCACATACCTATACATACCTTGATTGTGCGTGGGTGTACCATATGGGATTATGGGGGCTCAGGGGCATATATGCATAGATATTAGGGTCCTACTCCCATGTACAACTCAACCCTTTGATAATTTGGTAGTGTGACTTGGATTTTGCTCTGTGTCTATTAGTTTGGTTGTGCGTGGGTGTACCTCCTGGGCCTATGGGGACCCAGTTGGCGTACATGCATAGATACTAAGGACTTACACCCATGTACAACACTATACCTTAGTTTGGTGAAAGTTATGATATGGCCCTATTCGGGTCTTGTTAGTCGGTACCAGTGAGCATCACCTGGGTTTTTTAGTTGGGGTTCGGTGATTCTCTAGAGATGTTTACTCCTTGATCTAAGTTTTGATTGCTAATCTTATCTTTACATTTGGGCATTCTATATTTATAGTATTTCACTCAGTCGACCAATGATTCCTACTGGGTGCCTTTTTTCAGTACTAACCCCTACAGTTTTTAATCTTCCCATGGTGCAAGTCCAGGTATTAGCCGTGGTCACTAAGTTGAGGGTTCATTAGCATTTCAGGAGACATTAGTGAGCATCAGCAGCTCTAGATACCCGACAATCTCCTTTCTTTTTTATGGCCATCTTTTATATCTAGACATTGGTCTCATACAATGCTTGTATACGTAAGAGTATTCCTAGATATGTATATCATTATTATTATATGTGTGTGTGTCTGTATATATATACACACATATATATATATATATATGTATATTTATATACATATATCTATATCTATATATATATATAAACACACGGGCGCGCGCGTGCGTGCGCGCGCGCGCACACACACACATATATGAGTGTGTGCTTGTATTCATAGTAGCTCTGTATGGATGACTTCCAGATTTTGGGTAAATTGTGTTTGTTTATTCAGGTGTACCTAGTATTGTTGTGGTAAGTGGTTCAGGACTGGTACCTTAGGGTAGGGAATTGGCTTGCTTGTAGGTGGGATCTAATAGGTGCCATCATGACCAAAACTAAGTTGTGGCAAGTTGTTGTCAGAGATTAAGGTTCCCTGGTCTTATTTGTACAGAGCTACCATCTAGTAGAGTCTTGTAAATGGGTGCGGAGATGTCCATGACTTATCTCTAGGAGGCTATGAGATGTTTAGGAAACTTTTAGATTCCTATTGTGTGGTATTGTCAATGGTCCTTCGATTTTAAGGAATTTGACTTTGTTCATTTTTCGTAGATATGGTGTGTAGAGGACAAACTCCAAGCTAGGGTAGGGATGCACCGTTAGTACTGGATAGAGAGCATCCTCCAAGGCCTGTTCAAGCATAGACTGAATATCCCAACTTCCCCACAACTAGAGGCACTAGTTTTCGCAGCCGCCTTTGTGGTCACATCTGAAGTGCAGATAGTTATTGGACAGTTCATAGTGGTGCATGGAGCCTTATAGCAGGGTGAGGCGCCAACCCCAACTCCTCCGGTTCAAACACTAACAGAGTCTACCGCTCTAGAGGCTTTAGACACAGCTAGAAGGAGCCATACCATTCTAGGTTCAGCGATTACTTGGGTATTTTATGAGGTTGACCCCATCTAGGTCTTCAGGAGTTATGGGAGAGGTTATGTAGGAGTTTCTGGCAACATTATTGAGCGGTTACAAGCATTGAGACTATTAAAGTCTCAGGGTGTGTAGTTCACTGCTTATTAGCTAAATGGGACTGCCAGACAGTGGTGGTAGACTTACAAAGACACAAGACCAGTAAATATTGAGCCGAGGTGACTGGGGCGAAGTTTACAAAGGCGTTTATAACCAGGTTTGTGCCCAAGAGTTCCAGAGAAAAATTTCGAGATCAGTTTGTGCGATTGGAGCAGCGGAAGATGACAAGTAGACAGTATGAAGTTAGATTCTAGGAGCTATTCCAGTATCCTATAGCTATCTTACCTACAAAAGAGGAGCGGATTTATTATTTTGTATAGGGATTGAGGACATAGTTTAGATAGGTACGCATGTACTGGTGACCTCAGACAAGTCATATCTGGATACTATTGATCATGCTCATTCTCCAAAACAGTTTAGTTGTAAGGTCCAAGGGGTAGCAACAAGTATGTTAGGCGCGAGGGTGAGTTCAGTGGGTCCCGATCAAGTTTCAGGGTGTCGAGTGATAGGCCTCCAAGAAGGGTTCAGTAAGGTCAGACCAGTTGCCTATTCTAGGTAGCATTACATGCTTCAAAGGGTAGCCGTCAGGGGTTAGGTACTTCCAGTTGGGGTGGTTCTTCTTATCTTGCCAGGCGTAGATAGAGGGAGAGTGAGACCATTTCATTAGGTCCAGTTAGGTCATCTTTCATGGGTAGTCACTTCCAAGGCTTTTAGATCAGGACAGTATGATCGTGACAATAGAGGCAGGGCCACTCCAGGTTTTTTTGGGTGTAGGACACCAGATCATTGGGTCAAAGACTATCCAGAGTGCAAAGCAGCACTTGCAACCTCACAGGCCAATAGATTAGCTCCCTTACGAGGTGGCATGAGCAATGGCCATGACCGAGGTCACGGGGATGACCAGGAGAAAGATCGTGAGGACCAAAAGAGCTTTCAACAGGGTTTTAGAGGCCCCCCCCAAAGGAGGTAGAGCCAGGGGCAGAGGTAATGCTCAAGGTAGGGGCCGTTAGGGTCACTTTTATATCAATCAACATAAGTAGAGGTCGAGGCTTCTGATGAGGCTATTACATGTATGATTATTTTATGCCAGTAGCTAGCTTCAATATTGTTTGACTTAGGTTCCACTTTTTTATATGTAGCCGTGTACTATGCTTTTGGCATGGGTTGGCTCGATATGCTGGATTTTGATATTATTCTTGGTATGGATTGGTTGGCCCCACATCATATCGTGTTGGATTGCTATGACAAGACTGTCACCTTGGAGATACCAGAGATGTCCCTAGTTATATGGAAGGGTTCTATGAGTCGGGTACTGACTGGTATTATATCATATATCCAGGCTTAGAGGTTGATATCTACAGGGTGTTTGTTATACTTAGCCTATGTCCATGATATAACTGTTGAGGCTCCTACTATGGAGTTAGTTCTTATTGTCTATGAGTTAAATGATGTGTTTCCTATAGATGTTTTGGGGTTACCACCAGAGAGATATCAATTTTATAATAGAAGTTGAGTTGAGCACTAAGCCCATATCTATTCTGCCCTATTAGATGGCTCCTATAGACTTTAAGGATCTTAGTGCACAACTTTAAGGTTTGTTAGATTTGGGATTCATACGACTGAGTGCTTCTCCCTAGGGAGCCCTGTTCTGTTTGTGACAAAGAAAGACATGGCTCTCTAGATGTATATTGATTATTGGCAGCTAAATAGGGTAACTGTTGAAGAACCGTTATCCTGTGTCGCACATTGATGATCTGTTTGACCAGTTACAGGGGAAGTGGTGATTTCTAAGATTGACGTGAGATCAGGGTATCATCAGTTGAGGACCACGCAGAGGACATTCATAAGACTGCCTTTCGGACCCGTCATGGTAACCATTAATTTCTAGTCATGCCCTTTGGGATGACTAATGCCCTTGTAGCATTTATAAACTTGATGACTTGTGTATTCAGGCCGTATCTGGACTTCTCTAGTATGATTTTTATTGATGATATCCTGGTATACTTACAGAGCCGAGAGCAACATGCCTAACACCTTCAGATTGTATTGTAGACACTCAGAGATCACATTTTATATACTAAATTTTCTGAATGTGAGTTTTGGCTTAAGTATGTGACCTTTTTGGGGCATGTGGTATCCAAGGATGGTGTTATGGTAGATCCAACTAAGATTGACGCGATTTGTCGGTAGCCCAGTCTGTCATGTCCCAAATAGAGGGGAGGCGCGATTGGCACCCGATATCGTTATTGGCTGGGTAAGCCACTAAACATGCTAGTGAACTAACTAGGGACCAGAAGAAAATCGGGCAGCATAGCGTCTGAAAGACTAAGCCTGGACCATTTAGGTCATGACCTGGTCACCAGTAAATCACATACACCAAGATAAGTAAACCCAAACGATAAAGTACTAGCTACCTGACAAGGCTTCCACCATAAAGGTACAGCCACACACCATATATACATGCCAATCTTATGACTGGAGACTAAAAGACACAAAAGGACCAACCCACAATAACATGTCCACAATAGCCTCTATGAGAATCACCAACACTGTCGGGACAGGGCCCCGACATACCCAACTGTACAATAAAAAGTACACATCCTGTGAAAGCTCGAGGAAGAGGTGGAACTTACCAACTCATAGCTGAATAGAGCTCCTAGTGGAGGGGTAAATCAGAACCCCTACCTAAACCTACACGCATGAAATAAAATGCAGCATCCCCGGGCAAAGGGACGTTAGTACGAATAAACATGTACTGGTATATAAGGCAGGAAGTAAAATCATAGATAACCGTAGTAAAAAGGTTAATAGAAATACCACCTGTAACCAAATATGCATGGTATGCTTGAGTATCGCATGTCGTGAATACATATATATTGATGCAAATGCATGACATACCCAACCAAATGCTAGCACTGGTGGTCCTTTCCGGTAGCTAACTGGCATCATATGCCAACCTGTGGCCATCTGTACCATATACATATATATATATATTTGGGCAAATAGGCCCCATACCTTCGATTATAGCTCAAAGTCCATTCATAACGTGCAATGTATGATATGAATGTTGAATGCACATAGTAGACCATAGCAAGAACTTAGCCAATCTTGGCTCATCAGTACACTTATTCTCATAGCATCATAATCATTGTCATTTAGCGAATCTTGGCTCATTGGTACATTGGTACACTTGTTCTCATAACATCATAATCATTGTCATTTACCCAATCTTGGCTCATTGGTACACTTATTCTCATAACACCATAATCGTTGTCATAGCATATACATATGGCTCGTGGGATCATACATGTCTTTTTAACAAGTTTGGGAACTTAACCCAACATTTAGAGTGAACCCTTAACTTTGAGAATGTTCATAAAGGTGCTTTAAATAATGCTTATACTTGGTCCCATGTCAATTAGTAAAAGAATGTATTTAAATTAGATCAAGTGCCTTAGTAGTTTAATAGGAGCATTTCACCGGAGAATATTGGAAACCAACGCATTACTTGTTAAATTCTTCAATTATATTCTTGTACGAAAGAAGGACTGATTATAAATACTACATTCCCTTCACATTCTACATTTATTTTAATGGCACTACACCAAGAAAAGAAATACCTCGAACATATGAATAGGTAGCCGGAAAAATCGACAAAATGATATATAGATATTGAATGTCCAGCTTGAGCAAATGAATGGAATTTCAATCTGATACCATCATGAAAATAACTCAGCTGTAATCCCAGTGCCTTTCACAGAAGGTCGTTCTAGCAACAGAATAGTAAGATATCGCATTTGACATTTCGGGAAACTTCCCGGATTTCGTGCTAAAAGGAGAGACAAAGCTTAGCCTTAACATACCTCTCCAACGAGCGTCCAATTGCCAAAAGTTCCTTCACAAAAGTTGTTCCTTACATCCCAAGCTTCGCAACGACTATATATACGCATCTTAAAGACACCTGTAAACAATAAAAAATTTAACATTAATGACCAGATTCAGCAAGGAGCATTTATGCGAGGAAATGTCCGAAAAACTTCGTAAAAATGACCGTAAAAGACCCCCAAAATTATTACCTGAACACACCAGCTGCAAACCAACAATACTTACAAGAACACCACTTTTTTTACAACCCAAAAATAGCACCAAACATAGCTGATACGAGGTGAAAAAAATTGCAAAGCGTAAGGCACACATTTCTAGGCACGGGGATGAATTTTTATAGTAAAAATGCGAAAAACTTACCTAAATCACTTAGAGAACTTGTGGGAGCTTTCTCTTCAGTTTCATACTAGTTTGGGACGAAAATGGCTCATTTTTGAGCTTTAAAATGTCAAAATAGCTGACATTAAGTTGGGTCAACCCGATCTGACCCATTACCTGTTTCCAGCTCGGGCAGTCTCCGTAAAATGGTCATAACTCTTTATTCTGAGGTTGTTTGATGAGAGGTGTTGTGTGTTGCAAACCAGACTCATAGATCTTCAATTTGATAGGTCATGTATCTTCTAGTTCCTTCTATTTTGGGAGATATAGCCTGATACATTTGACCCAAATTTAAGAAGGATTTCTTAAAGAAACTTACGGTAACTTTGGCCAACCTTTATCTTGCAAATTTCTTGATACCTTTGTGCAATTAAAAGAACTTTTAAAAATTCATTATTAGCAAATTATAACTTTTAGTCCCATCCGAAAAGTAAAACCTAGTTTAAACCTTCCAAAAAGGGCGAGGTACCACTCGGGTCATTTCTTTAATCCTGAACATGCATTTAGGGTATTCCTTTGGCTTAAAACTTTAGGTCCTTGATATTACCACTTATTTGCAGCCTTATTATCCTTAGGTGCTAGCAAAAATCACATGTGCCTTATATAACGCCACACTATTTAAATAATAGAAGACGAGAAACACGGGGTTTCACACAGGCCTACTTTAATATTAGAGATTCAGAGCTTTGTTGGGTTAGCAGGGTATTTCAAATAACTTGTTGAGAGATTCTCCACTATTGTTGCTCCATTGACTCAGTTGACTCGTTAAGGTGTGCCGTTTGTGTGGTCTAATGAGTGTGAGGCTAGTTTTTTAAGGCTAAAGGAGTTATTGACTATTGCTCCTATTCTGACGCTTCCTGTCGAGGGAGAGAGCTTTTTTTTTTGTGTACTGTGATGCCTCTTGTATTGGGTTAGGCCTTATATTGATGCAACACAATCAGGTTATTGCTTATGTTTCTTACCATATATGAGCCCATGCGTAAAACTACCCTATGCATGACTTAGAGTTAGCGGCGGTGGTGTTTGCGCTTAAGATTTGGAGGCACTATCTATATGGCATCCATTGGGATATTTATATATAGATTACCTAAGCTTATAGTATATCATGATTCAGTGATATTTGGATTCCTGACAGAGGCAGTGGATTGAGCTGTTGGCTGACTATGATCTTTCTATTTTATATCATTTGGGAAAGGCAAATTATGGTAGGGCATGCCTTGACTCAGAAGGCAGTGGCAAGGGGTAGCCGCACACACTTGACTATAGAGGAGCGACCCTTAGCTTTGGACATCCAGTCCATGGCTAACAAGTTAGTCCGATTGGATGTTTCTTTCCAACTTAGTGTTGGCCCTCATTGGAGTTCAATCTTCATTGGTTGATCAAATTCGAGCTCGATAGTTCAAGGATGAGCCATTAGTAGGTCCCAGAGACAGAGTTTACAGGGGGCTGGTGATCAAGCTACAGTTGATTCAGACTAGGTCCTTAGATTTGATAGCCGATTGTGTGTTCCTAGAGTGAGGGATTTGATATAGCTAATTCTGTGTGAGGTGCATAACTCCTGATATTTTATCCAGCCAGGTACAGTGAAGATGTATCGAGATCTGAGATAATATACTGGTGGGAAGATATGAAGAGAGATATTGCCGGCTATGTGTCACATTGCCTTAGTTGCTAGAACATAAATGTTGAGCACCAGCGACCTGGTGGGACACTCTAGCGATTGCCCATTCCTAAGTGGAAGTGGGAACATGTAACTATGGTCTTTGTTGTGGGACTCCCCCGTACTTCCGGAGGTTATGATAATATTTGGGTTATAGTTAATTGTCTGACTAAGCCTGCACATTTCTTTCCGATTCATTCACCTTCAGTGCTGAGTTATTAGCTCATGTTTGTATTCAGGAGATAGTCTGATTGCATAGGGTGCCAGTATCTGTCATATTTGACCGAGGGTTCCAATTTACCTCCAACTTTTGCGGGGCTTTTTAGTGAGAGTTGGGCACCCGAGTTGATTTGAGCACAACATTTCATCCCCAGACTGATGGCCAGTCTGAGCGTACTATACAAATTCTGGAGGATATATTATGGGCTTGTGTGTTAGAGTTTGGGGGTTAGCGGGACCAGTTTCTACCATTAGTTGAGTTGCTTATAGTAACAACTATCACACCAGCATTTAGATGGCCCCGTTTAAGACACTATATGGTTGATAATGCACACTCCAGTTGGGTGGTTTGAGTCTACAGAGCCAGATCCGTACAATATAGACTTATTATAGGATGCCTTAGCTGGGGTCTAGGTTATTCAGAATAGATTGTGGACAGCTCAGAGTCGGCACAAGAGCTATGCCAATCACAAACTCTGATTCTTACAGTTTGAGGTTAGAAATAGATTGTTCTTGAGAGTGTCTCCCCTAAAAGGGGTCATGTGGTTTGGTAGACGAGGTAAGCTTAACCCCCAGTATATTAGCCATTTTGAGATTCTGAGATGGGTCGGGCCAGCTGCATTCGAGTTAGCCCTACTTCCAACATATTTTGTTATACATCCTATATTCCATGTATCAATATTGCGCCGGTATATTCCAGGTGAGTCACATGTGCTCCTGTACGATTTAGTTGAGTTAGATGATTGACTGATCTTTATTAAGGAACTGGTGGCTATTCTAGCCAGTGATACCAGGCAGTTGCGCTCCATAGTTATACCGATTGTTAAGGTTCAGTGGCGTCACCATCCTATCGAGGAGGCTATTTGGGAGTTGGAGGCAGAGATGCGGGAACAATACCCCAGCCTATTTGAGCCATCAGGTATGCCTTTACTTTTACTTTTGCAAATGAAAGTCTTATTAGTGGGGATGTTGTAATGACCCTTCGGGTCATTTTTGTGTTTCTACGATTATTTTGTTGATTTGAGCTTGTGTATGTTAACCTCGAACCATTTGTGACTTATTGAGACTGTCGAGATTGTTATTGGTTGAGTTAGTTGTGAATTATGTGGATTTTGAGTTAATAGGAAATTAAAATTGTAAAAATGAGTTTTTTGGTGAAGTCCTAGGAAAGGATTTCTAAATGAGATTTTGATAATTCCATCAGTTTTGAAATGGCCAAATTAGGCCAGAAGCATGGTTGATCCAAGGTTTGAGGGTTTTGGTGTGAGTTTGAGTCAAAAATTGCAAATTAGTTCAATCGGGAGCTAAAAAGTGATTTTTTGTAAAACCCTAGCTAAACGTGCTCAGAATGGAAATTTGATGGCGTCGTCAGCTTCAAAATGTCAAATATGGCCTAAAATGACCTTTCGTCAGATGACGGGGGTTATTGATGCGTTTTGACCCTTAGTTCTTTTACGTAAAACTAGCCGAAAAGAAGTGGGACCTTCTTTTTTCCGTAGGATGCTTCATTGGATATTTCGAATGCACCATTGGATCCAAAATATTGAAATCCATATAATTACACTAATTATTTGCATAAAACAGACATCGAACGGTGCAGGAGAATCCTGATTTTTATTTTTGAAATTATTAGTGCAAATAGTAGAAAAATAACCCTGTGCATTTGCAGAGAGTTGGGCGCGTTCACGGAAGAGGCCAAGCCAGAGCTCCGCTTTTATGGAGCCTTGTCGCATTCATGGAGTCTTGGCATGTGCAAGGAACCACGTTTATGGAGGCCATTTAGTGGGGCGGTGCATAGCCTTTAAAAGGCTGGCCATGGCAGCCTTGAGAGCAAGACTTCATCCGCACATAAGAACTGATCCATAACTCTAATTTTAGGAATTCAAAAAGCTAAGTTGTACAGATTTTTTCGAGGAATGCCATAGAAGTGTTGGATTCTATTTTCAGCGTGTTTTCTGAGGTAAAATACCTGTTTTCACTGGTTATGCATAAAAAATGTGTGAAAAATTTACATAATGATATCTCGGTCAATTTTCAAATGAATTAAGTAAACTTTAAATCTAAGTTGTTCTATATTCCAAGAGAAACGCTGTGGTATGTTTGGATTCTAATAATTTGGTTGTATTTTTGTAAAAACTGACCGAGAAAGTTTTGTAAGAAATGTTTTCCAATAAGAAATGTTACCTCACTTTTTAGCCATTTCTCTGTCTTCTAAGATCTGTTTGAGGCTCAATTTTTGGCTATAGACTCAGGGTGACCTGGGGATCATTTTACAGGGGTTTGTTTGATATTTTTGGTGATTGTCCTATTTTTTCTCGTTTTAGGTGCAATTAACGTATTTGCACCCGTTTCCTAAGATTTGACAGCCAAATCAACTGTATTGACCTTGTGACTTATATTTTGAAAACTGAGCAATGTTTTAGGAGGCAATCAAGAAGAGAAAAGCTCAAGAGGACTTACTAATAATGTGAGGAACCACCTTCTAAGTAGGCTAGGCTTCTCTAAACCTTAGACTGAGCTGAAAGGTATGCATGTCTGAGCTGGGGTGTGTAAATATGTACTGTTTATGGGTTGAGTAGCTGAGCATGTGTTGTATATAGTTAGTTGTGCTTTGTATGGGTAGTATATGATATGGGGTGGTAATCACTGTGTTGATGATTTTGTTAGCTGTAACTATGACTTTAGCTTAGGTTTTACATTGTTGAACTATGAAAAAGCATGATAGTGTCTAGATATAGGCTAATGCCTTATGACAGGTATGTATTCTGGCTTAACTCTTATTGATATAAATGTGTAGCTTGATGCTACTGTGATATGTCGACTATGAGATTGTTTGTTGATTATATATCGTACTGCGAACTGATGCTAGTATAGATATGATTCTGATAGGCCGATTCACCCTGGACAACTATGATACAACTGTAATGATCCCTATTTAATTTGAGTATTTGTGGCTGACTAGGTTGTGGTGTTCTTGACCCTGGTTCGACATGATTGTATATTGCTCTGTGACATGTGTACTTCTGTATACCGCTGTTAGTCATTGTGCACTTGTTATCCTTTCCTGATACCGGGATTACTTTCTATACTCTGAGAGATTGATAGTTATTCTTCGCTGGGTGTGATTCTTACCTTGAGATACGATGTTGCTAGATCTCCGGATAGACTAGTGAGCGGGTGATTATTCCTATACTTTGAGTTCTGGATGACGCTCCCCGTGCTTTAAGCTCTGGTGGCCACATCTGAGTGTCTAAGACCTGGATGACGCTCCTCGTGATCCTAGTCCCCAGGTGACGTCTAGGATTCTGAGTTATAGATGCAAATTTTGAGGTCTAGGATCCTATTGATTATTTTTGTGTCTGGGACTCTATTGATACTTTAGGTCTAGGATTCTTTTGATTACTCTTAGGTCTGGGACCTGTTGTTATATTTGGGTCTGGGACCCT
The DNA here is from genome assembly GCA_029948455.1 of Solanum rostratum. NCBI lineage: Eukaryota > Viridiplantae > Streptophyta > Magnoliopsida > Solanales > Solanaceae > Solanum > Solanum rostratum. Next base: position 55,228,404 of record CM057053.1, read on the forward strand.
GTCGATTACTTTTGGGTCTTGGACCCTATTGATACTTTGATTCCAAGACCTTATCTATTACTTTTTGTCTGGGACCTGTTGCTTATTCTTGGGTCTAGGACCCTGCCGATTATTCTTGGGTATGCAACCTAGTTGACTGCTCTTGGGTCGGGGACCTGGTTGATACTCATGGATCCACACACCTAGACATACCCTGATAGTGCGTGGGTGTACCCTCTGGACCCGGTTGATACTCATGGATCCACATACAACGCAACCCCTTGACCATATGGTATTGAAAATTGGTTTCTTATGTGTGTTTGTCAATTAGATTATGCGTAGTATCCCTGCTGGGCCTATAGGGGCCTAGTTGGCATACAAGCATAGATACTAGGTCCTTACACCCACGTATAACACTATACATCAGTTTGGTGAAAGTTGTGATACGAGAGGACTCTAGTTTTGTCAATCGGTATAATTGTACATCACTTGGGTTGTTCAGTTAGGGTTCAATGATTCTCCAAACATGTTTACTCCTTGATCTGAGTTCTAATTGCCAGTCATACTATAGTTCTCAATATTTGATCCTTCAATATTTATAGTATATCACTCAATCGGCCGATGATGCCTACTGGGTACCTTTTTCAGTACTCACCCTTACATTTTTGTATCCTCCCATGGTGCAAGTCCAGGTACTAGCCGTGGTTGCTGAGTTGGGGGTTTGTGAGCATTTCAGGAGATATTGGTGAGCATCAACAACTCTAGATACCCGACAATCTCCTTTCTTTTTTATGGTCATCTTTTGTTTCCAAACATTGGCCTCACATAGTGTAGTGGCTTGTATATAAAAGAGTATTCCTAGTTATGTATATCTGTAATACCCCTAACTCATTCTACCTAGTATAAGTATATGCCAAGAGAAAACTGAGAAAAATGATTCAGAAAAGTTGTGGAAGAAAGCACAAAGGCCATCTATGGCCCATAAAGTGATATACAACCCATATATGAGGCCTCGTAGGTGCCCATGTGACTTAATGAAATTTTTCTAAGTCTGAGACCCATGTACGAGACAGTGTACAGAATGTACACCATTCCATGACCCATAGATCATGTTTTGTAGCCTGATGATCAAAACATCAAGTTTTTTGGATATTGAATAATGAGTCATCAAATGTCCCTCATCTTAGTTACAACCCGTAAAATAGGTTTCGCAGCTTGAAGTTTAAGAAACCAAGATTTCTGAACCTTGAAACGACATGTTACCAGATGAATCATGGTTCATGTTACGAGTCGTAGAAAGTGGTTCATGAGTCTAAGGTGCAATTTTTAGTATCTCGATGTTTTGATGCCTTCACCTACGAGGGGTAACTTACGGCCCGTAACTGGACCCACGACCTGTAGATGGGGTCTCGTGGTTCCACTTGGCAGATTTTAAGAGGGGTATTTTCATCCTTCCCTACCCTTTTTAACTAAAACCTACGACGTTTTGGACTTTATTTATGTCCCTTATCAGTGCCCCTGGTGTATTATTTCTCATTATACACTTAAAAGCTTGAGAGCATCGAAAGAGGGAAAAAGTCAAGGGTTTTGAGTTCAAGCTTGAGGATTGTTAGAGGGTTGATCCTTCTTCGTAATTCCAGGTATGTAAGGCTTCCAAAAGAGTAGGACTGAGTCCACCCATACGCCCTTCCATCTACTCGAGTCGAGTTGTGAATGATAATTGAGTATTGACAAATCCAATGATCTTAATCTTCGAGTTATTCCATTCATTTTGAGCTTCTATAGATATTTATGAGTAAATCAATGAGTTGCCTACTAGTCATATGAAATTAGGGTATAAAAATTTCATTCAGTTATATGAATCTTGATTTGCATCATGCCATATAACTTTTGTTGCATTGATCGGATTGAGACCATGATTGTGATTGTCTGAGTTGAGAAATTTGAGCATGGCTGAGCATGAGGATTGAGACCATCATTGTGATTGTCAGATTTGAGAAACTTGAGCATGACTGAGTATGAGGAGCATATTATATGTGTATGTGCATCTCTAATGAGCATCTTACTTGTTTTATGTGATGTGCTTGATTAAGTGGAGTCTAAATGACCCTTTGAGTTTGAGTCAAGAGTCTTGATTGTGTGCATGATTGACAATCCAGATTGGTTGAGCTATTGAGTGGTGAAGTTGAGTAGATGTGAGATAATCTAAAGAGATGAGCTTTGATTTGACTGGCATGAGCATGTTTTAGTCTTGGGAGGAGTATTCAACACCGATATGCGAGGAAGTAAATAGCTACTCTAACCCATAAACTACCTTTCCAGCATAGGATAGTCGTGCAGTTAACTCTTGCGACTCATGACCCCAAAAGATAGATATTTACTTTGGATGCACGAGAGAGTTTGATCATCCTTTACCATGGCAAGTTTAGGACGGGCGTGGCAATGACGCTGCCTTCATTGTACATCACCAAACTAAAAGCAGTGGGATTGGATGTCAGTTAAGAGAAACTCCTAAGCAACACCTAATTGAGCATAAAATGTTTTAAATTTAGTTCAATAAAAGCAATGAGTCTATCTTCTAAGCATGATTCTGAACTTTAAACTTGCATATTCATTGAGTTGAGTTATGAATTAATGAGTTGAGTTCTAAGTTGAGTTGACTTATTTGTGTTGAGTTTTACTTGTATCCTTAGCCATTTTACATACCAATATATTCCATGTATTGACGTTCATTTGAGCCTGCATCATTAATGATGCAAATACAGGTGATAGAGGACTTCAACCAGTGCATCATTGAGGTCCACCTTCTTGCTTTTAGAGTTGGTGAGACCTCCTTGCCTTTGGAGGAGCCCTCTTTCTTTTATAGAGTATTCTTATTTCTTTTGATTGGGGTAGAGGTGGCCTATCATGATACCATCTAGATTATTAGATAGAGGCTTCATAGACATTGAGTAGAGGATTTTGGATTGTTATTTTATTTCCAAAGCTTGAGTACTTCTTCTTCTGTTAAGTATGATGTGGCGATGAGGCCAGGTGGTTCTCTTGGAGAATCAACAATCGTTCTTCAAGTTCCGACCACGCCAAGAGTATCCTCCCAGGTATGACAAACTTGGTATCAGAGTACAGAGTTCGAGTGTCCAAGGGAGTCTATGAAGTCATGTCCAGTAGAGTCTTATTTATGGATGTGTTGTGCACCACAATTTATAAGTAAGAGGCTATGAGAAACTAGGAAGAGTTACACACCTTTTGTATTCTGAGTTAGTGTGATAGAGTTTAACTCTATCGAAACTCTTTTTTGATTCATGTATTATGCATTTACAGATCATGCCTCTTACGCATACCGCCACTCAAAGAAATACCAAAGTTGGCACTTGGAGAACCCAACTTCAGAGGTGCCTTCCTACATAGATACGAGGGGTTGAGGTCGACTAGCTAGAGCTATTGGAATTCAATAGGCACCTACTTCTCTACGTGCTCTTGCTATGGAGGTTGATTTCAGAGGAGCTATCACTATGCTAACCTAATTGGTAGCTGTACAGAATGAAAATCGGAGTTCACAACCTCCTAGTTCTAGCTCCCAAGAGCCAACTTCTACGACCAGGCTTAGGGATTTTCTGAGGATGAATCAACCCGTCTTCACTAGGTATAAGATGGAGGAAGATCCCCAGAACTTCATTAATGAGATGTGGAAAGTCCAAAAGGACATGCATGTGACTGAGGTTGAGGGAACTGAGCTTGTTTCCTACCAGCTTAAGGATATGGAAAACGTATGGTATAATCAATGGGAAAAGGGTCGAGGTGAGGATACAAAGCCTTCTGAGTGGAGTAAATTTGAGAATGCATTTCTTGACCCCTTCTTTCCCCAGGAGTTGAGGGAGACAAAAATTGAAGAGTTTGTGAACTTGAAGTAGGAGGGGTTGTCTAACAAGGAATACAACCTCAAGTTCATCTAACTATCCAGGTATACCCCAGAGATGGTCCAACACATGAGGGCGAGGATGAAGAAGTTCATATCTGGCTTGGGTAAACATATGAAGTAGTGTAAAGTGACATTGTTGATCCCAAGCATGGATATCTCTATGCTTATGGTCTTTGTACAGTAACTTGAAGAGGACAAGAATGGAGATGGAGAGGAGTATTTGAGAAAGAAGGCTAAGTTAGTAGGGCCTTATCCTATCCAGTCTAAGTAGAGTAAAGGAGACCACTACTTCTTCTAGAAGAGATCTAATAGTTTTGCACCATCCTTAGCAAGTGCACCAACTTCTAGTAAAAGGTATGACCAAATGTCCCAAGTCAACAGAACTCTAGAGCACAGGGTCCTCAGTCTCAGGGCAGTGTGACCCTTGGCTCGAAAGGGAAGCCACCTTGTGAAAAATGTGGAAAGATGCATTTGGGAGGGTACAGAAAGGGAGGGAATGGTTGCTTTAAGTATGGCTAGATGGGACATTTCCAGAGGGAGTGTTCGATGTGGGGCAATAAGGCCTAGTCTTCTACTACAACACCACTAGACAATGGAAATCAAAGAGGTGCCACATCAGGGACAAACGGTGGAACAAATTGTCTGTATACGATGGGGAAATGACAGAACTAAAAGGCTGCACCAGATGTTGTGATGGGTATGGTTCAAGACTTTACTTTTGATTATTATGCATTACTTGATCCAAGTGAAACTCTGTCATTTGTGATGCCATATGTGGCTAGTAGATTTGATATTCTTCCTGAGTGTTTGCTTGAGCCCTTTGTTGTTTCTACTCCTGTTGGTAAGTCTATTCTAGCTGAAAGGGTGCATAGAGATTGTATAGTGTCTATCTATCAGAGAGATACTTTGGCAGACTTGATTGAGTTAGAGATATTAATTTCGATGTGATTCTTGTCATAGACTAGCTTCACAACAGTTATACCTCTATCAATTGTAGGACCCGAATTAACAAATTCCAATTCCCAAATGAACTGGTCCTATAGTGGAAGGGCAATTCTATTGCACCTAAGGGTAAGTTTATTTAATACCTTAAGGCCAAAAAGCTAGTCTCCAAGGGATGTATATATCACCTCGTGCGAGTTAAGATCGATGATATTGAGCCTTCTACCCTTGAGTTCACCCCGATTGTGAATGCATTTCCTCAGGATCTACCTGGAGTCCCTCCTGATAGGGAGATTGAATTCAGGATGATGTTCTTCTTGATACACAACTTATTTTTATACCACCGTATAGAATGGCCCCCGCTGAGTTGAAAGAACAATTGAAAGATTTTCTAGAGAAAGGCTTTGTTAGGCGGAGTATTTCTCCATGGTGTGCTCCTGTCCTATTCGTGAGAAAGAAGGATGGTTCCCTCAGAATGTGCATTGACTATCACTAGTTGAATAAGGTAACAATCTAGAATAAGTATCCCCTCCAAGGATATACAACTTGTTTGACCAACTTCGGGGTGCCACTGTTTTTCCTAGGATATACCTTGGGTCAAGTTATCACCAATTGAAAGTGAGAGAATCTAACATCCCAAAGATGGCTTTTCGAACCCGATACAACCATTTTGAGTTTTTGGTAATGTCTTTTGGGTTGAGAAATGTAACTGCAGCCTTCATGGACTTGATAAACATAGTGTCCTGACAGTACCTTGACATGATCATTATTGTGTTCATCGACGATATTTTAGTTTATTCCAGAGATGAGAAGAAGTATGTGAATCACCTTGGTATCGCCTTGCAGATGCTCAAGGATAATGAGTTATATCAAACATTTTCAAAGTGTGAGTTTTTGGCTCAAATCTGTGGCATTCATAGGCTATGTAGTTTCGGGTGATGGTATACACGTGGATACTCAAAAGATTGAGGTGATAAAGATTTGTCCTAGACTAACCTCTTTGACTGGCATATGGAGCTTCTTGGGTTTGGCTGGCTAGTATTGTAGATTTATTAATGGATTCTCTATCATATCTACACCGTTGACTAGACTACTTCAGAAGAAGGTCAAGTTTAAATGGTATAATGAGTGTGAGAGGAGTTTTCAATAGTTGAAAACAAGGTTGACCACTGCCTTAGTGTTGACCTTGCCCAAAAGAACTGATAGATTCGTCATTTATTGTGATGCTTCGAGAGTGGGATTGGGATGTGTATTGATTCAAAAGCAAAAAGTTGTTGCTTATGCTTCAAGGAAACTCAAGGTACATGAGAGGAATTACCCACGCATGACTTGGAATTGGTAGCCGGGGTGCTTGCTCTCAAACTATGGCACCACTACTTGTATGAAGCACATATTGATATATTTACAGATCATAAGAGCCTACGATATGTTTTCACCTAGAAGGAGCTTAATTTGAGGCAGAAACGATAGCTTGAGTTACTTAAAGAATATGACATGAGCATCCTCTATCACCCAGGTAAAGCTAATGTAGTCGCTGATGCTCTCAGTAGGTTGTCTATGGAAAGCATCGCTCATATGGAGGAATAGAAGAAGGAGCAAGCTAAAGAGGTTCACAAACTAGCACGATTGGGAGTTCAACTAGATGAATCTGGTAAAGGTGTAGTTCTTGTGCATAATGGGTCTGCACCATCTCTAGTAGTGGAAGTGAAGGAGAAGCAAGACCAAGACCTTATTTACTGGAATTGAAGGCAAATGTGCATAAACAGAAGGTAATGGCTTTCACCAAAGGAGGAGTGGAGTATTCAGATATCAAGGTAGATTGTGTGTTTCAAAGATTGATAGTATTCAAGAGAGGATCACGACATAAGCCTATAACTCAAGAAATTATATCCATCCAGGCTCAACTAAGATGTATTATGGCTTGATAGAAGTCAATTGCTAGAGTGGTGTAACACCTAGTGAAATTACCAAAATACCTTTAGAGGAGAGATACACACGGACCGCACCTTCCCATGCTCAGATGAAAAACCTGAGACTGGCTATGTGATCAGCATGAAAAATTGATTAGGGAAATGGTCTCAGTAGATTTTTAGGGCAACCGGATCAAAGGATAATTTTTCAGTCTGAGAACGAAAAATAGTATTTGTGTGTGATAGAGGCACGAGGCGCATGGACCCTGACTTATTTTTTCAATTTGTTTTGACGGGATTGGAAAACTTTAGAAAAGTTTTGGAAAAAATACATTGTAGAGCCCCCAGTCTGTGACGTGGACTAGGTATTCCGAAGTCGAAATTATTCTAAATTTTGTGAGGGGCACCCCAGACAGTTCTCAACCCTTCCTAAACTCAAAACATGATCAAAGTAGGTGTTTGAGCGTAAAAAAGGTCTTAAACCCCATTCTAAGTCCATTCTAAGTCTTGGAAAAAGGTTACGGCTTGATAGAAGAGAAGAGAGAAGTGTAGATTGGAGATTCAAGGGTGAACTCTTGAAGATTGATCGTTAGAGATTCACACTAGGTATGTAGGGCTAAACTAAAGGCATGAAATTGTTCTCTCATGTTCCCCATAGATGGTCATAGAAGATTTGAAAGTCTAAAGAGTTTACATACATGATTCTTGATGGTTTTTCATAAAAATTATATTAATTACATGTATTTTCCAATGTTGATGATTATCATAAACTTGTTTTCATGAATTGAATACTTTTCATGAGATATCATATAACCCTACATGATTATTTTTTAAAGAATGCATGAATGAACTTAAAGATTGAGTCTAGAGCCTCGATTTAAGAATGTCGATTGTGATTGTGATATGAGAATGATGATGAATTGATAGAACTTGATAGTCCGGTGAGTCTGCATAAATAAACCCTTATGAATTGTCTATTCAATTGTTCCCTAATGATTGTTCTAAGACTTGAGCTATCAATTGAGATGTTGACTTATGAAATGATTAGAGTCTCTATGAGACTAATTGAATGACAGTGCCTCCAGGAGGCTGTTCGAATGATTTGATTGAGATGGATTGTCTTATGAGAATTGAGCCTTGAAAGGAGTATCAAGAACCCAAATAGGTAAGTGTAATACCGACTCGCACTCATTAACTATGTAGCCAAGCTTAGGTGAGGATTAGAACCGCTATATTATATTGAGGTTCTCTCTGGATATAAGTCCTTAAAACAATAGAGGACTTGTAGATTTCTGTCTCCATTTTGGATTACCCATATGGTTTTGGTTCATCCTCTACCTAGTAAGTATAGAACGGTCGTCGCACAACACCGACAGGGTGTTATACAATCAGTGGCTCATAAAGTGAATGTTGTTGGATAAGAGAAACTCCTAGAAAGTTTCCATATTGAGTACTCCGAGTCGAGATGAGATGAGATGAGATGGGTTGAGTTGAGCCTGATTTGATTGACGAGGTTTGATTGGTCGATGTGTCATTTGTTTGCTCTTTATCCTTGCTTTAGAAAAACATTTGACATTCTGATTTGATGATTGTTCTTCGTTGATGTGTTCCATACTATTATTCATGTTTCTGTTTCATTCAGTTATTTTACATACTGTACATTCCACGTACTGACGCCATTTGATGCTATATCATTTTATGATGCAGATACAGGGATTAGACATCATCAATAGGCGCATCGTTGAGGATCTAAGACGTTCAGCTGATTGGTGAGCCTCCCTTACTTCGAAGGATTCATTATTTTTCTTTCATCCTACTTTAGAGTTAGGCTTGATTAGCTTTAATTTTGATCAAGTTAGCCATAGATCTATCATTGGCACCACTTGATAGTGATAGAGGTTTCATAGGCTAGAGTTGGATGTTGACGATTAAGATTGTGAGCTAGTTCTTTCTACTAGCCTTTTATTGTCATATTATTTGGAGAACTAGATGAGATGTGGCCATTTACTTTCCTTAGTCTTCCACTGATTTTCTTGAGTTATTTGATTGAATAAATGTGATGAGGCCAAGTGGTTCGCTTGAGGACTAGCAATAGTCTCTAGATGCCAGTCACGTCTAGGGTACCCTCCTGGGGCATGACAAACTTGGTATCAGAGCGCAAAGTTCAAAAGTCCTAGGGAGTCTATAAAGTCGTGTCTAATAGAGTCCTTATTATAAGTGTGAGGAGCTCCACATCCACAATTTGGAGGCTATATGACATTAGGTATTGTTTCACTTCTTTCATGTTCTAAATCATGCAATAGAGTTATGCTCTATGAAAGGTTCTCTTCTAATTCGTGCTTCGTGCATTACATAGTTGTGATCATGCCTCCTTGAAGAGCCGTCAAAGGTAGAGGGTGTCCCGCCAGACATAATGTTAACCCACCCGAGCCTTAGGGACATAAGGAGCCCGTGGAGCCAGCTGTCCCTGTTGAGCAGCCCCAACAAGATGAGATGTCCAATACTGAGCTGCGCTAGGCTATTCAAACTCTAGCCCAGGTTGTCAGAACACCTGCTGAAATGGCAATTCCCATAAGGAAGGTGACCATCTACCGAAATGATGAGTTTCGTAAGGTGTGGTGTAGATTACCTTTGTCAAGTAGTCTTCTCCTTACCGATGGGAGGTCCCAATCGGTTTAATTCATGTAATAGCTCACATGAGTTTGATTTGTCAATAATAGTCCATCCCCAATATATATGAGCATTATCGCATTTCATGCATCATGACTTTCATGGCATCTTGTATATATCTATCTATTGAATATACAATTCTTCTATATTATGTGCCTTTGTCATCTAATATTGAAATGCAGGTTTGGTAAGTCATATACATTGCACGCCCACATACTTAGTACATTCAAATGTACTAACGCATACTCTATGCCTACACTATTATACCATGTAGGGACCGTGTGTTACAATCATCCACCGTTTGACGGGTAGCTCGAATTCGTAGAGTTAATATTTGTAGATTTTTGTAGATCCTATATGTTATGTGTTGTATTTGAAGTTTATGATTTAGTTCTCTATTGGATATGTCTATCATGGATTGATTATGGGAATTATGATATGTATGTATGATTGATGTGGAAGATCCCAAGTCCCGTATTTGTCGCCATAGAGTGAGTCATACTTACCCGCCCCTTAGTTCTTATGTGCTATGTGCTATGTGTATCCATGTAAATCCCTTTCCCTTCGATATCCCTACTTTACCATCCCTTAGAACTATGTGTTTACTTTTTGAATGCGCTTCCGAATTGAGGATGTGAAAACTGGATACTTTCAGGCTTTTTTAGGGACTCTCGGGTTCCCTTTCACTGTGTCACATCTAGGCCCTAGGTCCGGGTTGTGACAAAGATGGTATCAAATCACTAGGTTTACCAATGGTCCTCACACTCCAACAAGCCTCGTCAAATAGAGTCTTATTCATGGGTGTGAAGCGTGCCACATCTATTGGTAGGAGGCTACAAGGCGTTTTAGGAAAATGTTTCACTTTTCATGATTCTAATCGTGCCATGGTGCATGTCTTAAGATTTCTTATCTTCATCCCTTCCTATCGATTAGGGAGAATTACCTTGAGCTCGTAATGCAATCCGAGGAAGAAAGGTGTTGTAGCGATCTTATAGATGAGGCCCAAAATGGAGTTGGTGAAGGATGTGCATCATTTGACATGTTTGCTTCTTTGAGTATTCAAAGTTTTCTTTGGTTGGCTGGTTATGATTAAAGGTTTTTTGGAGGCTTCTCATTTATTGCATCTCTGTTGATCAAGTTGACTAGAAAAAAGGCCAAGTTGTATGGTCGGATGAGTGTGAGATGAGTCCTCGTGCCTTAAAAGGTTAGCTTACATTGGCTTCGGTTTGGCATCACCGGATGGCTTAGATAGGTTGATGGTGTATTGTGATGCTTCTCGGTTTGGGTTATGGTGGTTGATGTTAAGGCTAAGCAAGATCTAGATTTTTCATTGGTTGGATTGAAGAGGTTAGTTGCCAAAATAATGAGGTAGAGGCTTCCTCCCAAGGGGGAGATGGTGAATTTTGGTATCAAAGTCAGTTATGTGCTCCGAATATGGGTGATCTTAGGGAAAATGATCATAAGTGGGGCCCATAACTCTCATTATTTGGTTCACCCAGAATCTTCTAAGATGTGTTGGGATTTGGAGAAGGTCTATTGGTGGCATGGTATGAAGAAGGACATAGCCGAGTTCGTACCTGGGTGCTCGAGTTGTCAACAAGTGAAGGTAGAGCACCAAAGGCCCGTGGTGTGGCTCAAGATATTGAGATCTCTACTTGGAAGTGGTTTGAATTAAGATGAAATAACTCCTGTAGGCGTGGATTTAGTGTTGGAGGCTACAAAAGGGTGAAATTGGTTAAGAAAGGGTTGAAGATAGTTCGAAGTCATCAAAAGTCTTACTTAAGTGTTGAAAGAAGGATCTTGAGTTTTGTAGTAATTATTGGGTGCTTATGAAGGTCTCACCTATGAGGAGTATGGTGCATCTTGGGAAGGAGGGAAAGCTAAGTCCCTAGTATTGTTGAAGCAGATTGGGGATATAGCCTATAGGTTGGATTTGCCTCCGTAAGTTGAGCTCTAGTCACTCGATTTTGCATATATCTATGTTGAGGGAGTTGTTGGTAATACTAGTGTTATTTTGCCTTTGGAAGGTGTTGGGCTTAAAAAGAACTTGTCTTATGGAGGAAGCTACTGTTGAGATTTTTGATAAGACAAGTGAAGCAGCTTCGCAACAAGGATGTGGCTTCGGTGAAGGTACTTTAGAGGGATCAATAGGTGGAAGGTGCTACGTGGGGAGTGGAATCAAGTATGATGCGACGATACTTCTATCATTTCCAATCTACGCAAGCCTATAGTATTAGGTCCTTCCTATTCTCAATGGTCCTAATTCTTTCATTCTTCAGTCTCACGACATGACATGCATACATGTGCACGAAAATGATTTTTATGATGTTTTGAATGATTTGAATACGTTTAAATATGGGTTTTAAAGGCTTTATGATTTTCAAATGATGAGCTACGCATGGCACCTTGTGTTTAGATGTTTCATGTTCTAAGTCAAGCCTTTCAAGCTTCGTTCCACCATATTCGAGGACGAATGTTCCCAAGGGGGAGATGATGTAAGGACCATGAATTTTGTACGACCTCAGTGAAGTAGGAAAATTTGGTATCGAAAAAGTTTTGGACCAAGGTGACACTTCATGGGAGCCATCACGGTCCGTGTGAGGTCACACGGCCCGTATGGAGCTTCAATGGAGTGGCCCTTCGCCCATGGAGGATGTTTGGCCCTTAAACATGGTGATTTAAACTAAGTCACACCACACTTGGACCCCTCACGATCCGTGTGATCTCACACGGATCGTGTGGTGGGCCATGTGATGGCCTTGGCTTGAAATCCCACAACTTTGGAACCAAATGTGGTTACACGACCAAGTACACGGCCCGTGTGGGGTGGAACAGTCCGTAAGGCCATCTGTAAAGCTTCCGGAGGGAAATTTGTCTAAGTATGGAATCACTGTCTCATAACTTGATCGCGGAATTTTCTAAGGAGAGGGGTGCGGGCAGTGTCACGGCCTGTGTGACACTACACGATCCCTGTAACCTCCCGTGAAGGTGACTAAAAATTCTAAGTATGGGATCTTCATACTCAAGCGAACTTCACTTTCAAGCGTTCAATTCAAGCTTATTAATGTTGTTTAATGTCATCATGGGTCTCCTACATCAAATCAAGTTCAAACAAATTCCATTGGCTAAGTTTTCTCAAGTTCCGATAGAAGGGTCGACTTTAAATGTGCATATCTCTTAGCAATAAAGGAACTGGGTGGACTACGACCTATGAAATTGAAGCTCTTTGAATTATCTTTCCAACGCATTTGGTCTCACCTCATTTTGAGTTCGGAGCAAGAAGTTATGCCCTTTTTCGTAAAACCTGTCTTGGCTAGACGGGAGGCCTTCATGGGCCGTGAAGAGCTTCACGGGGCCATGAAGCAAACCGTGTGAAATTCAGTTTAAAATTTGAGGGGGCGTTTTATTGAGTTATTTTTGATATCTTGACCCATCCCTAAGGCTTTTAAGACCTTTTTAACCCTTTTTATATTCCTAAACTTCTCCTACACTACTTCTAAACCCTCACTCAAGACAAACACCTAGTTTCTAGAATTAGGCTCTCAAAATTCTCTCCAAGTCTCATCTTCAAGATTCAAGCTATGATCAATTGGGGTTTCAGATTCAAGCTAAATTCTTCTCAAATATATCTTCCTAATCAAGGTATGTGGGATTGATTCTTGGTCTCTTTCAACCAAGAAGACCCAAAATTCCTTTAATCCATTTCTTGAATTTTTGTCACTTTAAATATGAAATTTCATGATTTGATTTTATTAAATTTAATTAGTGTATGGGATGTATTTACCTATTATTTCAATTCATTTTGACTATCATTATGATGATTTACATTGAGTTATGAAACTATGAACATGTATGTCCGCTTTAAAATTGATTTATCCATGGGTGACTATTACTATGATTTAGATGTTGATTTATAGAATTTATTCAATTTCATATTATGGTGTTGATTTTAATTTGAATCTATGTTACCCATGTTATCCTCACCTCATGCATTACATTACATTCATGGGCATTGATATATGAAAATTAAGAAGTGGGTTAAGCCCAATTATGTAATATGAAATGGTTATGATATGATTTTGGTAACGCATTGGTTATGACAAGAAACTGATCACTGGTATGCCTATGATTCTGGCTCATTGAGCATTTTGGGTGCTTGCACCATTCTATATGTGTGAATGAGCTATTCCCTGCATGAGCATTACAAGTATGAACTATGGTTTGACATTTGAGCCTAAATGTATATTGAATGGTTTGGAACGAACAATGCATGTTCTGAAAGCACGTATATGTATAAGTATTCAAGTGGGATGTTATTGACTTAGCACCAACGGATTGGGGGTGTTAGGACTATCCCCAAGGGTCCTCTCCCTTTCCTTGAACTATGCGCCAACATAGGGACGTTAACTATTACCGAAATGACTGGGTCATAAGGAATGGTTATTCGCTTATGACATATTCTGTATAATTCTGAAAATCCTTCTGAATTGGTGATTCCCGTAAAGAAGGTAAGCAGCCACCGAAATGGTGAGTTCCGTAAGATGTGATGTCGATTACCTTTGGCAAGTAGTCTTCTTCCTACCGGTGGGAGGTCCTAATCAGTTTAATTCATGTAATAGCTCGCATGAGTTTGATTTGCCGATTATAGTCCATCCCCAATATATATGAGCATTATCGCATTTCATGCATCATGACTTTCATGGCATCTTGTATATATCTATCTATTGAATATACAATTCTTCTATATTATGTGCCTTTGTCATCTAACATTGAATTGCAGGTTTGGTAAGTCATATGCATTGCATGCCTGCATACTTAGTACATTCAAACGTACTAACGCATACTTTTGCCTACATGATTTTACCATGTAGGGACCGTGTGTTACGATCATCCAACGCTTGACGGTTAGCTCGAATTTGAGAGTTAATATTGTGGTAAGTCCTATTTTCCAAGGACAAACCACCTTCCTTCTACCTATGTTGTTTTCTATTTATCTTCTTAATTGAGGGTGAGCTTGAGACATGTATTGGCCCCTGTCGCATCTTATAACTAGAGGGATTGTTGGACATCTTGAAGACTTTCATAGATCCTATATGTTATGCGTTGTATTTGAAGCGTATGATTTAGTTCTCTATTGGATATGGCTATCATGGATTGATTATGGGAATTATGATATGTATGTTTGATTGATGTGGAAATGTGGAAGATCCTAAGTCCCGTATTTCTCCCATAGAGTGAGTCATACTTACCCGCCCCTTAATTCTTATGTGCTATGTGTATCCATGTAAATGTCTTTCCCTTCGATATCCCCATAGCGTGAGTCCTACTTTTCTATCCCTTGGAACTTTGTGTTTACTTTTTGAATGCGCTTTTGAACCGATGATGTGAAAATTAGATACTTTGAGGCTTGTTTGAGGACTCTCAGGTTCCCATTCGCCGTGTCACATCTAGGCCCTGGGTCTGGGTCGTGACAGCGGAGGAGCTTCAGAAAGTGTTCCAAGTTATGCATATGGCTGATGTGGACACAGTTGAACTGGCTGCCTACCAGCTCCAAGGTGTGGCCAGACTATAGTTTGATCAATAGAAGAAGAATAGAAGAGAGGATGCCCCATTACTGACTTGGGCAGTGATGGGGAAAGCCTTCTTAGGGCGCTTATTCCCCAAGAGAACGAAGAGGATCCAAGGTAAGAGAGTTCTTGCATCTAAAATAGGTCTCTATGACTATGCAAGAGTATGGGTTGAAGTTTACTCAACTATCTTGATATGCTCCTGACATGGTTGCTGATATGAGAGGGAGAATGGGAATATATATGGATGGGTTGAACAGAGGACCAAAGAGAGGTGGGAGGGGAGCAATGCTCATTAGTGATATGGATATTAAGAGATTGATGACGTTTGTGCAATAGGCTGATAAAGAGAGGCTACATGATAGAGAAGAGTTTAAACATAAGAAGGCTAAGACATCCGGCCATGAGGTTGGAAAGAAAGGAAACGGAAACAGATTTCAGACGGGGCTAGCACCATCATCTGCTAGTACACCTGCACCCAAAATCAAGAATGATTAGAGGTCCCAGAATGTTGGAGCCCATGGATCTCAATCACAAGCTAGTGTGGCTCAAGGTTCACTAGGTATACCACAATATGGTAAGTTGTACATGGGGAAAATATTGTGAGGAGCGTGATGTCTACTACAAGTATGGCCAAGTGGGTCACTATCAGAAAGAGTGTCCAAAGTGGGTTGACTGGGCTCAATCTACTGCACCAGCCCCGCCAGCTAGAGGAACCCAGAGAGGTACTACATTAGGCGCAAGTGAAGCTACAAACCGTTTGTATGCCATAGCTAGTCGCCAAGATCAGGAGAACTCCCTAGATGTTGTGACAGGTATGATTCGTGTCTTCTCTCTTGATTGTTATGTAAAATCAAGAATGATTAGAGGTCCCAGAATGTTGGAGCCCATGGATCTCAATCACAAGCTAGTGTGGCTCAAGGTTCACTAGGTATACCACAATATGGTAAGTTGTACATGGGGAAAATATTGTGAGGAGCGTGATGTCTACTACAAGTATGGCCAAGTGGGTCACTATCAGAAAGAGTGTCCAAAGTGGGTTGACTGGGCTCAATCTACTGCACCAGCCCCGCCAGCTAGAGGAACCCAGAGAGGTACTACATTAGGCGCAAGTGAAGCTACAAACCGTTTGTATGCCATAGCTAGTCGCCAAGATCAGGAGAACTCCCTAGATGTTGTGACAGGTATGATTCGAGTCTTCTCTCTTGATTGTTATGTTTTGATGGATCCTGGTGCCACATTATCTTTTTTAACTCCTTATGTGGCTAGTAGATTTGACAGAACCCTTGAGAATCTTCTTGAGCCCTTTGATGTTTCTACTGTAGTGGGTGAGTTTATTTGAGCTGAGAGAGTCTATAGAGCTTATGTACTGTCCATCCATCATAGGGATACTATTATTTATTTGTTTGAGTTAGAGATGACTGATTTTGATGTGATCCTTGGCATTGATTGGCTTTATGCATGTTATGCCTCCGTTGATTATAGAGCCTGGACCGTTAAGTTCCAATTCCCAAATGAACTGGTTCTTGAGTGGAAGGGTGATCTTGTTGCACCTAGGGAAAAGTTTATGTCATACCTTAGGTCCAGAAAGATGATTTTCCAAAGGTTGTATCCATCACCTCATGCGAGTTAAATCTGATCATTTTTAGTCTCCTACTCTTGAGTCATTCCCGATTGTGAATGAGTTTCCTAAAGTGTTTCTTGAGGATCTACTCGGAGTCCCTCCTGACAGGGAGATTGACTTTGGGATTGATGTTCTTCCCGATACCCAGCCTATCTCAATTCTACCATATAGGATAGCCCTCGCTGAGTTGAAAGAGCAATTGAAAGATCTGTTAGAGAAGGGCTTTATAAGGCAGAGTGTTTCTCCTTAGGGTGCCCCTGTCTTATTCGTGCGAAAGAAAGATGGGTCCCTCATAATGTGTGTTGACTACAGGCAAATTAATAAGGTCACCATAAAGAATAAGTATCCTCTTCCCAGGATAGATGATCTGTTTGACCAACTTCTGGGTGCCTCTTGTTTCTCAAAGATAGACGTCAAATCTGGCTATCAACAGTTGAAAGTGACGGAATGTGATATCCAAAAGACAACCTTTAGGACTATATATGGCTATTTTGAGTTCTTGGTCATATCCTTTGGGTTGATTAATGCACCTATAACCTTCATGGGCTTGATGAATAGAGTATTCGGATAATATCTTGGTATGTTTGTGATTGTATTCATTGATGACATTTTGGTGTATTCGAGAGATGAGGAAGAGCATGCTAATCACCTCAGAGTTGTTGTCCAAACGCTTAAGGACCATGAGTTGTATGCAAAATTCTCAAAATGTGAATTTTGACTCAAGTCAGTGGCTTTTCTAGGTCACGTGGTCTCAGATGATGGTATTCGAGTAGATTCTCAAAAGATTGAAGCGGTTAAGAACTGGCCCAGACTGACCTCTCTGACTAACATAAGAAGTTTCTTGGGGTTTGAAGGCTACTACGGCAGATTTATCGATGGAGTTTCTTCCTTATCCGTACCATTGACTAAATTGACTCAGAAAAAGGTCAAGTTTCAGTGGTCCTACGAATGTGAGAAGAGATTTCTAGAGTTGAAGATGAGACTGACTACTGTACCTGTTCTAACCTTGCCTGATGGGACAGAAGACTTTGTAATCTATTATGATGCTTCGAGTGTTGGATTGGGATGTATGCTGATGCAGAGAGGGAAGGTTATAACCTATGCTTCCAGGCAACATAAGATTCATGAGAGGAACGACCAACCCATAATCTTGAGTTGGCAGCAGTGGTGTTTGCAATTAAAATCTGGTGCCACTATCTATATGGAGTGCATGTGGATGTGTTCACTGACCATAAGAGCGTGCAGTATGTCTTTAGTCAGAAAACGCTTAACTTGCGACAAAGGAGATGGTTGGAGTTGCTCAAGGATTATGACATGAGAATTCTCTATCATCCAGGTAAGGCTAACATTGTTGCTGACACTCTTAGTAGGTTGTCAATAGGTAGTAAATCCCGTGTTGACGAGGGAAAGAAGGAGCTAGCTAAAGAAGTACATCGATTGGCTTAATTGGGAGTTTAACTTGAGAAGAATAATGAGGGGGGAGTTAATGTTGATAATGGGTCTGCTTCATCCTTAGTTGCAGAGGTGAAGGAAAAGCAAGACCAAGATCCTGTCATACGCCAATTGAAGGAGGTTGTCCACAAACAAAAAGTGATGGTCTTCTCTAAAGGGAGAGATGGAGTGTTGAGGTACCAGAATATATTGTGTGTTCCAGATTTTGATGGTGTTCGAGAGAGGATTATGGCTGAAGCCCATAGTTCTAGATATTCCATTAATCTTGGCTCTACCAAGATGTACCACGACTTGAGAGAAGTCTATTGGTGGAACAGAATGAAGAGGGATATTGCGGAGTTCATCTCAAAGTGTCCAAACTACTAGCAAGTTAAGGTTGAGCACCGAAGACCAGGTGGATTGGCCCAGAACTGTGAGATCCCTGAGTGGAAGTGGGATATAATCAACATGGACTTCATTATTGGTCTATCGAGGTCTCGAAAGCAATATGATTCGATATGGGTGATTGTGGATAGGATGACCAAATCAGCTCACTTCTTAGCAGTGAAGACAATCAACACTATAGAGGAGTATGCCAAGTTGTACATCCAGGGAATTGTGATGTTGCATGAGGTTCCCTTGTCCATTATTTCGGATAGAGAAGCTCAATTCACCTCCCAATTTCGCAAGTCTTTCCAAAAAGAACTGGGTACCAAGGTGAATTTGAGTACAACCTTTCAACCACAGACAGATGGCCATGCAGCGCGTACAATCCAGATGTTAGAAGATATGTTGAGAGCTTGTGTTCTTGATTTCAAGGTATGTTGGGATGATTACCTACCATTGATTGAGTTTGCATATAACAATATCAAGCATTCAAATGGCCCGCTGTGAGGCTTTGTATGGGAGGAGATGTAGATCACCACTTGGATGATTCAAGGTTGGAGAAGCGGAGTTGATTGGGCCAGATCTTGTCCACCAGTCGATGGATAAGGTTAAGGTCATCAAAGAGAGGTTCAAGACTGCACAGAGTCGCCAAAAATCTTATACTGATGTGAGGAGGAGAGACTTGGAGTTCGAGGTCCATGATTGGGTATAGTTGAAAGTATCACCTATGAAGGGTGTCATGAGATTGGGGAAAAAAGGGAAATTGAGTCCTCACTATATTGGTCCCTATCATATTGTGAAGGTCGCTTACGATTTGGAGTTGCCTTCCGAGTTAGATGCAATTTATCTTGTGTTTCATGTCTCGATGTTGAATAAGTATTTGGGAGATCCTGCCTTGGTGATCCCTGTTAAGAGTATTGGAGTGAAGGATATCTTGTCCTACGAAGAGATTCCAATCCAAATCCTTGATCATCAGGTTCACAAGTTGAGAACTAAGGAGATAGCCTCAGTCAAGGTCCTGTGGAGAAATCAATTCTTTGAGGATACCACATGTGAAGTTGAGGAAGAGATGAGAGCTAAATATCCTCACCTATTCGTTCCTAATGATGAGAATGTTGAAGGTAATTTCCTTACCCTTGACTTAATTTGATTGATCTATTCTTGAGTCTGAATAAGAGTTGATTCGGATTGATGAGGAGTCATGAGTTGATTGATGAATGTGAGTATTGAGATGAGTCTTGAGTCTATTCGTACCTTGATATCCACCTTTACTCATAATTCGAGGATGAATCATCCCAAGGGGGAGATGATGTAACACTCGATGAAATTACTGAAATACCCTTAGAGGAGAGATATGTGCGTAACACGCCTTCCCATGTTCAGATGGCCAATCCAAGATCATATATGCGATCAGCATGAAAATTAAGTGAAAAAATAGTCTCGGTTGATTTTCAGGGCAACTGATTCAAAAGATAATTTTTTCGGTCCGAAAATGAAAAGTAGTGTCTGTGTGCGACAGAGGCGCGTCTCGCCTCTGTACTGGACCCAGACTTTTTTTTTCAATTTTTTTCGTTGGGGTTGAAAAAATCATTCAAAAAATTTTTGGAAAAAAATACACTGTAGTGCGCCCAGTCCGCGACGCAGACTAGGTATTCTGAAGTTGAAATTATTCTAAATTTTGTGAGGGGCACTTCGGACAATTCTAAACCCCTCCGAAACTCAAAACATGATCAAAGTAGGTTGTTTGAGCATAAAAAGGGTCTTAAACCCCATTTTAAGTCCATTCTAAGTCTTGCAAAAAGGTTAGGCCTTGAGAGAAGAGAAGAGAAGAGAGAAGCATATATTGGAGAATTCAAGGGTGAACTCTTGAAGATTGATCATTAGAGCTTCACTGGTATGTAAGTCTAAACTAAAGGCATGCAATTGTTCTCTCATATGCCCCATAGATGGTCATAGAAGAGTTGAAAGTCTAACGAGTTTACATACATGATTATTGATGGTTTTTCATGAAAATTATATTAATTACATGTATTTTCCTATGTTGGTGATCATCTATAAACTTGTCTTCTTGAATTGAATACTTTTCATGAGATATTGTATAACCCTACATGATTAGTTTTGAAAGTATGCATGAATGAACTTATGGATTGAGTCTAGAGCTCGATCTGAGAATGTTGATTGTGATTGTGATTGTGATGAGAGAATGATGATGAATTGATAGAACTTGAGAGTCCTGTGAGTTTCAAAAAATAAACTCTTATGAATTGTCTGTTCTATTATTCCCTAATGATTGTTCTAAGCCTTGAGTTATCGATTGAGATGTTGATTTATGAGATGATCAGAGTCTCCATTAGACTGATTTAATGATAGTGCCTCCACGAGGCTGATCAGATGATTTAATTGAGATGGATTGATTGGGATGGATTGTCTTATGAGCATTGAGTCTTGGGAGGAGTATCAAGCACCGAAATGGGTAAGAGTAATATCAATTTGCACTCATCAACTACGTAGCCAAGCGTAGGTGAGGATTAGAACTGCTACATTATATTGAGGTTCTCTCTGGATAGAAGTCCTTGAAATAATAGAGGACTTGCATATTGTCTTCTCCATTTTGGATTACCCATATAGTTTCGACTCGTTCTCTACCTTGCAAGTATAGAACAGTCGTGGTAACACCAGTAGGATGTTGTACAATCACTGGCTCATACGTGATTATTGTCGGATAAGATAAACTCCTAGAAAGGCCCCACATTGAGTACTTTGAGTCGAGATGAGATGAAATGACATGGGTTGAGTTGAATTCTGTTGAGTTGAGCCTGATTTGATTGACGAGGTTTGATTGGCTGATGAGTCTCTTTTCTGCTCTTTATTCTTGCTTTAGACTGACGTTTGACATTCTGAGTTGATGATTGTTCTGAGTTGATGTTGTTCCATACTATTCTACCTGTTTCTGTTTCGTTCGACTATTTTACATGCCACACATTCCATGTACTGACACCATTTGGCGCTGCATCATTTTATGGTGCAGATTCATGGATTAGTGATTATCAACATGCGCATCATTGAGTATTTGAGACATTTAGCTGATTGGTAAGTCTCCCCTACTTCGGAGAATTCATTATTTTTATTTCATCCTACTTTAGAGTTATGCTTGATTAGCTTTATTTTTTATTGAGGTAGCCATGGGACTGTCATTGGCACCGCTGGATAGTGATTGAGGCTTCATAGGCTAGAGTTGGATGTTGATTGTTAAGATTGTGAGCTTATTCTATGTACTAGCCTTTTATTATCATATTATTTTGAGAACTAGATGAGATGTGCCCATTTACTTTCATTAGTCTTTCGCTGATTGTCTTGAGTTATTTGATTGAATGAATGTAATGAGGCCAAGTGGTTCACTTGGGGACTAAAAATAGTCTCTAGGTGTTATCCACGTCTAGGGTACCCTCCCGGTGCGTGACAAGTGGAATGAAAAGAGACATTTTTGAGTTTGTTTCTAAATGCTCAAATTGCCAACAAGTAAAGGTTGGGCACCAAAGGCCATATGAAGTAGCTTAGAACTTTGAGATCCCAGAATGGAAGTGAGAGATGAATAAGATCGACTTCCTCACATGCTTACCAAGGTCCCACAAACAACATGGTTCAATTTGGGTGATAGTTGATAGGATGAAAAGATCTGCACACTCCTTAGCAGTAAAGACAACTGACATCGTAAAGGATTATGCTCGATTATACATACAGGTGATTGTTAGATTGCATGGAGTTCCTTTGTCCATTTTCTGAGACAGAGGAGCTCAATTCACTGCCCAATTTCGGAGATCATTCTAGAAAGGTTTAGGTTCGAAGGTGAATCTCAGCACTGCTTTCCACTCGCAAACTGATGGCCAGGCAGAGCACACAATTCATACTTTGGAAAATATGTCGAGAGCCTGCATCATTGACTTCAAAGGTAATTGGGATGATCATTTTCTTGTGATTGAGTTTACCTATAATAATAGTTTCCATTCGAGTATTAAGATGATCCATATGAGGCACTTTATAGGAGGAGATATAGATTACCAATTAGATGGTTCAAGGTAGGCGAATCAAAGTTGATTGGGCCAGACTTAGTTCACCAAGCTATGGAAAAAGTGAAGATCATCTGAGAAAGATTGCAAACTGCACAGAGTTAACAGAAATCCCACACTGATGTTAGAAGAAGAGACTTAGAGTTTGAGGTTGACGATTGGATGTATTTTAAAGTGCCACCCATGAAGGTTGTGATGTGGTTTGGGAAGAAAGGGAAATTGAGTCCAATATACATTGTCACTTTCCAGATTATAAAGAAAGTGAGAAATGTAGCTTATGAGTTGGAGTTACTACCAAAGTTAGCGGCCATCCACCCAGGTTTCCTTATTTCCATGCTTAAGAATTATTTGGGAGATCTGCAGTTAGTTGTGCATGCTGAGAGTATTGGAATGAAGGATAGCTAATCTATGAGAAGGTTCCCATTCAAATCCTTGATCGTAAAGTTCGCAAGTTGAGAACAAAAAAGATTGCATCTGTTAAGGTGTTGTGGAGAAATCAATTTGTGGAAGAAGGTACTTGGGAAGCTGAAGAGGATATGAAGGCCAAATACCCTCATTTATTCCAGCCTACTAATTATGACATAGTGGATGCTAATGATTCTTTCCTATCCTTTGAGTTCCTTTCTATCCCGAGTTTGAATGACGATAGAGTTCTAGAGTCCAATTTGTTGATTGTTTACCTGCTTGATTGCCTGATTGATTGATTGCATGAGTCAATTGTGACTTATTTGATTGTTGGAGTCCTAGATATGGTTGGGCCTTGACTAGGTTCCTAGATTGCTCTTTATCCGAGGATGAATGATCCCAAGGGGGAGTTAATATAATACCCCTTAATTCATTTTACCTAGTCTGAGTAGATGCCTAGAGAATACTGAGAAAAATATTTCAGAAAAGTCATGGAAAAAACCACGAAGGCCATCTACGACCCGTGGAGTGATCTACAACCTGTAGATGAGGCCTAGTAGGTGCCTATGTTACTTAGTTAAATTTTTTAAGTCTAAGGCCCATGTACGAGATAGTGTACGGACCGTACACCATTCCATGACTCATAGATCATGTTTTGTAGCCTGATGATTCAAAAATCAAATTTATTGAATTACGAGCTACCAGAGGGCTGGTCATCTTAGTTACTGGTTTTGTAGATTGAAGTTATAGAAACAAATAAATCTGGAATCTTAAAAAAACGTGTTACTAGATGGATCGTGGTTTATGTTATGAGCTATAGAAAGTGGTTTGTGAGTCTTAGGTCCAATTTTCAGTAACTCATTTTTTGGGTGTAGGAGAGGATAGCCATAGATTTTGTTGTGGGCCTCCCTAAGACATTGGGTAAGTTTGATTCTATTTGGGTCATGGTTGACAAGTTAAAAAAGTTAACCCAATTCATTCCAATCATAGTGGATTATAATGCTCATCAATTGGAAAGAATTAATATGAAATAGATTGTGAGACTGCATAGGGTGCCTCTCTCTATCATCTTAGTTCGTAGTATGTAGTTTACATCAAAGTTTTGGGGCAAGATGCATGAGGGGTTAGGTACACAACTCACTTCTAGCATTGCTTTCCATCCAATGCAAATGGTGGGTCAAAGAGAACAATTTAAGTATTGGAAGAAATATTGAGGACATGTGTAATTAACTTTGGAGGTGATTGGGATAAATTCCTACGATTGTGTGAGATCTCCAGCAATACTAGTTATGACTCCAATATTGGCATGGCTCCTTTGGAAGAACCTTATGGAGAGGATGTAGATCACCTGTAGGAGTTTAGGGATGGAGATGTGAAGCCTTTGGGGGTTTGATTTGGTAAATAATGCTCAGGATAAGGTAAGAAGCATTAAATCCATGCAACTAGCAGGCCAAATTTGACAGAAAGGTATGTCGACCACAAGGTATGGGATATGAATTTTAGGCTGGTGAGCATGTTCTTCTGAAAGTATCTCTGATAAAAGGTGTTATGATATTCGCTAAGAAGGGAAAGCTCAGTCCTCACGATATTATTCCATTTAAAATCATCAATTGTATAGGTAAATTGGCTTATAGATTGGCTTTACTACTTCTCTTGTCCGAAGTCCATCTAGTATTCATGTGTCTGTGTTCAAGAAGTAGCATGGGGATAAGGATTATATTGTTAAATAGGACATAATTTTGTTGGATAAGAATCTTCAATATGAGGAAGAGCCAATTGCAGTTCTTGATCGTGATATCTGAAAGCTGAGGACCGAAGAGATTAAGTTTATAAAAGTCTGATAAAAGTATCAAACAGTTGAGAAAGCCACTTGGGAAATTGAGAAGGACATGCAAGACAAGTATCCCTAGTTATTCGATGAATTAGGTACTATTATACTCTTAACTTAGTTTTTCTCATTTGATCACTTGCGGATGAATGATGGGTAAATTCATATCTATTGTAACGATGTTTCCCTATCATTATAGATAGGTCAATGGGGGCAAAATTGAGCCATAAAACTTTCGAGTGGTAACTTAAAATCTTTTTAGCCTAGGCAAGACTTGGATGAAATTTGAGTCAGGTGAGGTCTAGGAAAGTACGGTAATGGAGTAAGGGCTTATTTATAAGTTTGAGCTTTTGAGTTCATAGCCAAGATAATAAGAAGACTGTACGTCTTTAATCGAATTCAGGCAAGTAGAATCCCCTAAATTGATCTTGGCACAAAGGGTTGAGTTTTGCAAATTGGGAGTTTGGGACACAAATCTCAAGTTTATGACTCTGTGTAACCCATCACGGCGGGATGGATGATGCTACGACAGTGGCTTCATAGCAGGCTAAGTGGCCTCCATGGTAGAACAGTTGCGGGCTTTCAGTTAGAAAAGTCCCAAAATCATTTTTACTTTTGCCACTTCATTCTAGAGAGACTTGAAGTGGCCTAAGGTAGTAATTCCTTAGTTTACCACTAGTTTTATGAATAATAGTTAATTACTCCTCTAATTTGTAAGTTGATTCCTAGACCATAGAATCTAGGGGATTTCTCCTAGGAGAGGGTTGTCACCGGCCATTGATGGTGGAAAAAAGTCCTCATTGGGGAAGATGATAATAAAAGTAGCTAAGGTTTAGGATTTTGATATAGTCTAGGTATTTTAAGCCATCCACCAAATGCAACATGAACTTCTAACACTGTCCGTCCTATGTTGGGGACACTATCTAGCCTAGTGGCCCATCTCCCTGCATATGCGACAAGCCCCGATAACTCCTGCCAAGAAATCAAAGCCTACATAGTGTAATCTCGGGACCAATAATCAAATGCACCATAATAAAAACAACTCAATATTGAACACCCTGTAATAATGCGACCCCAATAAGTGGAACGTGTGTCAGAGCCCTTGAAGCCCTAGCCCAAGATAGAATCACCCCGTCTATCGGCACCTTATTGAAACTTCTGGTAGGACCTATCATGGGAATCCCTATTCCTAAGAACCTAGGAACCATCCGTAACACCCAGCAGACCACACCTAACTAACTGAACTAAGAACCTATGGCCCTGAACTTGCCAAGCTCGACGTCAAGACTACAAAGAAGACCTAGCTTCAACTAATGGAATCCCAAGACCTGAATGTCCATACTATAGATCTTGGGAACCCAAGATCAATCTCTACCTGCCAGGGGAGATATGAGTTCATTTAGGACCTCCTAGAACTGCCACTATAGGGCTCACAGATTGAAGAAGAAGAGGATCATCAAAACTCTGATAACCAAGGCTAAAGGTATCAAAACATGCTTCCTCTACAGCCTTACATGACTCACAACCTATAGAAAAGTGAGTCCTGCTACTACCAAGTTCTCTTATGCTAAACAAAGCGGTAAAGCCAATCCTCTACCAAAACACTGGCCTAAATCCTAGGAAGAAGGTGGGGGGTACGTCTGGCCCACTCAAGAAACCTAGCAAGTAATCTTAAATAGATTAGGATCCCTGTAGAGGAACTGCTGATGCACCTCTAACCTGAGAACCACTCACCCCAGCTCTAGTTGGATGTGTTGATTCTTCAAGCGTGTCCACTAGCAAAGTTGTGTTATCCATCTATAAGAGCGTGGAATCCAAGGAAGCAGCTTTTCAAATTATTCATGGTAAGAGTACACGACAAGGGATCAAGAACTCAAATTCTTTACTAATGCACCTATAGCCTCCCAAAGATAGGATATAGACGCCTCTGCACCGATCTGCAGGACTCTACAAGAAATTGCTCTCATACTAATAGTGGCGGTCAACCTAGAACTCTGTACCAATCTATCATGAGTTGATTTTCTCAGGTCATGATAGCACCTATTCTAACCCATCCGTAGGTAAGCCTAACACGTAACCCAAAACCATTGGTGATAGGCTACCTAATGGAAGACAACCCTACTAAGTAAAAGTTTCCACAATAAAAGTAATAGATATAAATGTCAAAGAAACAACATACAAAACCTACCGCAAGACCTAGCATCAGTCAATATTTGAGCTCTTAATATAAAATAAGAGTATGACTTTTCAAATACAACATCAATAAAACTATCTCTGAAAACAAAATAAATATAAGTCCAAAATCAGTAAGACAAAAATTGGAAACTCAGGATGCTAGGAGCTCACCATGATATCTAAATTCCTCAGCTAGCTCTGCACAAAAGGAAATCAATAGCAGGAACTCGCACAATGATCTGCATAGACAAAAAGTATAGTATGATTACCAAAAAATGACACTCAGCAGGCATAGGGCGACTAAGTCTACGGATAAAGTAAGTATGAAAATCATGTGTATAAGGTAAGTAAAGCGCAAGTATAGAATAACAACCACACTAACATTAATTAAATACACAGGATGATGGGAAGAAGATAACAAATATACCTTAGAGGATCAGTCCTATCGTCTGCTAACATAAAAGACATGCTACAAAGTTAAGTCGGTAATAACAACGAAATAACTACAGGGTATGGGCTAATCCTATAGGAACTAGTTCAAACAACCTAGTTGGGCATTTACTCAAACTTGAAGAGAACAATCACACCTACCATAACTAACAAGCCCATGCAAAACAAAATACCATAGGCAACATTGATATAACCAAACAAAACCAGTTGGTGTCCTATACCACCGACGGTACAAGCAACAAACAAAATCGTGACCGACCCCCCATACAACCGGGGGACCACATAATAAACAATATATTGGGGGTGATGATACATATGAATGCAGTGTATGATACTTCTCTGTTGCGTAATCATAAGTATCTTATGAACTACCTTAGCCTAGTTAGCAAGGTAGGATCCGTGGCATTGTCCATCCAATTGAGTCATCGGCCAAGAGTCCCATAGGGACTCAAGAAACCCATACGCACTACCTAAGTTCACACCAGGTGTTATCATAATAATCATCTACATTAGTGATATTGGAGGAATAGTAATAGCCAAATATAGAAAAGGGTGTTGATACACCAGCTAATCAAAACATAAAAGTTAAGGTCATCCCAGATTCTCTTCATAGAGTGCAGTAGAAAGGAGTAAGTCCTCGACATCTTGAAGTATCAAATTCGAAGAGCATGTGGTCCAAGTGGTATAGATC
This sequence comes from Solanum rostratum, assembly GCA_029948455.1. Taxonomy (NCBI): domain Eukaryota; kingdom Viridiplantae; phylum Streptophyta; class Magnoliopsida; order Solanales; family Solanaceae; genus Solanum; species Solanum rostratum. The sequence continues at coordinate 55,256,449 of CM057053.1, forward strand.
CCGATAAAAACTAGTTAAAAGTTGATTAAATATCCATCTCTAGAAGCCAGGTCATAAACAATACCATATTTGCAGTATAGAAAATAATTCCACTACTCTCACTCCTATGCAAAATGATGAGCCAATGCATGACTAGGACGGTACAAAAAATAGTATGCATAAACAATTAATGCAATGCATTCCACCCCAATACCAAATTAAGTCACACAAAATCTAAGGAACAAACGCGACCAATTACAAAGGCAAGTGTTGAGAGGTTTAATATGGGGTCTAGTTACTCTAAGTTCAAGGCCTTAGGCCCATAAATAGATATCAATAAACAATAATTATACAAAAATCATGGGAACAACCAGAAGCCGCTAGCTAAGGGTATGACTATCGAGCTTCAAACGGCTAGAGGCAAGCTAGGAGGTGGAATCCTGTCACAAAAACCATCGCCTACATCAAGTCCAAAACTGAGCCGGCTGAACTAGTGCATAGCCACACTAAGCCTCTCAAATCCCAAAACCTATACTAGATATTCAACTCTAAAGGAAGCCTCACCCTAAAACGCTAACCCAAAATGAAGTACCAAGAAGTCAACCTACGACTACGGAAGTCTACCAAAAACTCGAACTAGCTCAAACATATTACCACTAGTAAACCCCACTGGGAGTCAAGATTAACTATAACCACTACAGGAGGCCAAAAAACCATGCACTAAGGCTTAATCTCATTCTAAGTTCAACCACGCTCTTTCCCAAAAGATATTACACACCATTCAAGACATAACACAACTCCCACCCTAAACCAAAGTTTAAAATAAAACTCTACTAGACTAGGGATTGACCTAATCTAAGGTCAAATACATGATAGCTACATAGGACTACACACACCCTATCGATGCTAACACAACAACGATGCTCTAACTAAGGTCCCCAAATGCTTATCCTAAACTAAGGCTCGACCGATAATCATGAAAATGAGAAAGAAGGGAACGGAAAGGGACACATAGCAATTACAATCCAAACTATCATGAAGTTCATATTAGGACATATCAAGAAGGGCTTAGTGAAATCAAAGATAGATACCTACCTTAAAATCAATCACGCGCGCTCCAAATCTACTCCACGATAGCTATCTACACTCGAAACACCTCCGATTGTTGCCACGCTTTCAAACTATCAATCTACAAACGAAAAACTCGGTGTTGTACCCAAAATCAAGTAAAAATGATATTGTGGGACTTTAGTGGGAATCTCAAAATAATCCTTAAATAGGTTACAAAATAATCGAGAACTTGTATACAAAAAGAGGCATAACTCAAGGCTCAAACGGAGGAATTAAGATCAAACAATATTTTCACAATAAAAAAATATCAATAAAAGGGACAATAACTAAATTTGAGAATTTACCTCAACAAGAATTTCAAATACAAATTTTGAGCTCACCAACACGCCCTTTACGAAAATCTAATCAATTTAGCCTAAAAATCTTCAAAAATGGACCTGAATTTCTCCAAAAATAAGCTCCAAAATCTCCTTAAAAATCCAACTAAAAATGGTGCATGATAGTAGCTAAATTCAAAACCTTTAACAAAGGTCCCAATTCAAAATTCTGAGTTCACTATTGCGCTCTTCATGAAAATCCCTTTAAGATGAACCTTTGAATCGCATAAATTAAGCTCAAATTGAGAGAAATGTCATTCTTCAAAATGAGACAAGGACCTAACCTAAAACCCTTCCTCGGGTATCACAAAAGTGACTCTGATGGTTCTTTAAGCAATCTTTCCACAATGTGTTGGCTTTGCTATAGCGAGCCCCTGACCACAATCTCGAGCTCTCTATAGCGAGCCAAGAAGTCACTAAAACAACACCCCCTTTTGGGTGGTGACCGCTAAAGTGATGCCCTAGCTGCTTTGGCCATGCTGCTTTAGCGAAGCCATGGGAGCTAAAGCGAAGGCACCAGCAGCAGTATCTCGATCGATTTTTTCCAACTCTGAAATTTTGATAGGGTACTTAGAATTCATCTGGGACCCCATGATCGCAAATGAACTATGCTACCCTACCAAATTTGATGTTTGAAACTCCATGTTACAGTTGAGATTTCCATATGAGGTCGTTACGACTGAATGTGGATCCCACTCCCAAGGATAATTTAAGTAAAATCTATCAAGGAACTCCGAATGATTCTAGATGCCTCGGGAGTCAAATGAAAGGTCGTTCTATACTAAACTCAATATTTTGAAGCTAACCACGCTATCAAAATTTTCACCTAAACACATTTTCCAAGAATGTTGACAAACGTCAACTCTGGGCTAAATTTTAATAGCCAAAATGCTAAATTGTCTAACTTATACCAAAAGCCTCAGTACTCAAACCGACCATGCTTTTAACCTAATTTGACCATTCTAGAGTAATGAACTATCAGAGTTTCATTCTGAGGCTATCTTCCTCGAGTTTTAACCAAAGTCAATCATTTAAGCTCTAGGAGCTCCAAAATACTAAAATTAGTATAAAAACCAAATGAACGATTAAGAAACTAAACTATTAGTGCCAGCAAGTCATAAATGAAGCGACTCTAAACACTGAAAAGAAACAAGGAGCAGAGGAAATGACCTAGAGGGTCATTATAATAAGGTGGTGATTTTAAATTTTATTTATGTTACATGTATTTATTAACTACATCATTAGTATTAGTTGCATGTATGTGAATTGGAAATAATAAAATTAATCTAATAAATAACTAATCATAATCCAATTACATGCAACGAAGATATAAGTTAATTGTGCAAGCTTATAAACATTCATTGTTGTTGTAGTTGTGATTTTGATTGTTGGATCGGGTGTCACATTCTAATATATTATTGGACTGGGTATCACATTTTAAAATATTATTGGGTCAGATTTTACGTTTCAATATATCAAATAATCGAGTGTCACATCATGGCGCACAATATTTTTGGGCATGGGTCCTATCTGAGAACCATTGATGATTGTTGCATTGAAAATGATAATGTACTAGAATTGGTAAAATGAGCTTAAACTGTAAAATGTATTATTCCTTTTTTATGTGTATGGTTTAATATGTTGTAGTTACTTGTTCATATCTCACTTATTGAAATAGTCGCGTGATCCCATCAGTATACTGTTGTTACGTGTGTTGATACTAGCTGCATCTAGTATTTCTTTGTTGAGCATAAGGCATCTTTATGCGGCTTTTGATAGGGTTCAGCTAGGAGACGAGTGAACTATCTAATTTGAGGGTGAATCAGCATGTCCAAGCCTGCCATGGTTTCATTAGTCCATTTGTTTTCACACTCAATAATTTAGACATTTATTATTGTGTTATTTTTGGGGTTGCATCCCCTTATTCTAGACTATTGATAGATATTTTGGTACAGTGACTTTTTTCAGGTTCTAGAGAGGGTTTCTCAAATTTGTTTAGTTATTCTGTTTGAGTTAATAGGAACTCAACTTGATCCTGTTTAAATCTATTTCCACATTATTAAATGTTTATTTCTGGTTAGATTGCTTAGTTGAGTTGCAGAATTGGTTCTTCCACTAAAGGGTCGGCGTGGGTATTATTTGCAGCCTATTTGGGGTCGATGACAAGTTCTTTAATTCATCCCAATCAAACTGGATAACTTTATCTAGGGAGTTGGCGTAATGCGCATTAAATGCCACTTTTATATGGGGATGATAGACATATTTTAGCATTTTACATGAAGTATTAAACTTTTTATGGACTTCTTTTGCAACTTTTCTATGGGAAAGTTCTTGGGCAATACTGTGTCATCAATTTATGAATCATTCCGAGTTTATTAGCGTTAAAAATGTTGGAACAGGCGTTTTGTACTTTAGTTCAACCAGTAACAAACAAATAAATACCATCTTTGATTGTAACCAAATTTAAAATTATAACATGCATATCTAATAATATAAATTAGGCCATAAAGTGGAAAAAACCAGTGTTTATAAAATTTACTACATTGATATTAATTTGCACCTGTTGTTGTTTCCTTAGTTCTTTGTAGTTGCAGCTGTAGTTTGTTTAGGGCAATTCCTTAGATTGGGTCAAAGTCTCCCATATGATGTCCAGATCACATAGTATGTAAATGATGCCACAAACTTTGGCTCCTATTTTCTTATGATCAAGAACTAGCTCTCCATTAATCATTAATGTAAGGCATCTATAGGTTTCCAAATGGCTAATAGTTCTAGTGAAGGAACTAGTATCCTATACTCTAACCCAAAATATTGGATATGCAAGTATTGGACCAATTTTAATATAAGTTTTCTTTATCCGATGTACTTAAGGGATAATATTATCAATAATTTCTAGATAGTTTGTAGTTCCATCGAAATTTCCTTGAACTATGTTATAGTTCAAGGAATGTTTATTTGTCAAAAAGTCTTTTTGTTTGTCAAGAAAGAAGATTTTGTTATAATTTGTTAGATTGTAATAGTTTTGATGATTAACAAACTCTAAGATAGGACCTGATCCCATCCCAGAGATGGTTGTGATATGCAAATCTCTTTGATAGTGGCATTATTCTGCACATAACAAATTCAAATTGTGCTCGAGTGCCTATAGTGTGACAGGTTCAGTGGCCAATAATATTGGGCCAAATGGTGCATTTTTAGTTATGGTCTTAGTGGTTCTCAATAGGTTGTTACTTATCTTTTCAAGGGTTTGATATGTATTGAGAATGCACAAGTGAAAGAATCATCCACTCCAACATATTCAGTACCGAAAAGCTCATCTTCCTTCATCTAGAAATACCTTGAAGAAAACAACAATGGCATCTGTCTTAAAGCTTCATTTTATTATTTTCTTTAGATGTTTCCCTGCTCTTAAACGTGAAGTAGATCCTTCTTTATAAAGGATTCTAGTGTTGGTTGTTTTTAAGGATTGATTTTGGTGAGGTTGTGCTTGTGTTCTTAGCTTTGGGGTAGCTAGGACTTGGTGGAGTTTACTGCTTGTAAAGGGAAAAGGGGCTTGTGGATGAATCCTCAAGATTATAAGGGGTTATAATCATTTTTCTCTTTCAAGATTAGTGAAGCTTAAGTTGAAATCCTGTGGGTTTTACCTCCCTTGAGCAAGGAGGGTTTCCACTATAATTTTTTGTATTTCTATTTTTGTCTTTCTTCTACTAATTGTGTTAAGGGACCTGGTCCTTTGTAAGAGTAGAAGCACGCATAATCCATCAAGTGGTATCAGAGAGGGTTTTTTCTAGAAGGTTAACACCTAGAGAAGATCTTGCAAATATGGCTCCTCCTACTCTGTATCTGGAAGAAGGACAATCAACTACTAGACCTCCTCGTTTCAATGGCCAATTTTATGGCTGGTGAAAAACTAGAACGCATGATTTCATTATGGTTGAAGATAGTGAACTTTGGTATATTGTTCTGGATGACCCTCATATCCCAATGAATGAAGAAAAGAATGGTGATATCACCAGGCTTGTTCCCAAAACAAGAAGGGAATACAATGAGGCTGATCGAAAGAAGATTGAAAAGAACTATCAACCCAAAAAGATACTTGTCTATGGGATAGGACCTGATGAGTACAACCAAATTTCCGCTTGTGAAATTGCTAAGAAGATAAGGGATTGTCTAAAAACTGCTCATGAAGCAACAACTCAAGTGAAGGAATCAAAGACTAATATGTTGACAAGTTAGTATGAGAACTTCACTATGAAGGAAAGTGAGTCTATTCAGGAAATGCATACCAGGTTCAACCTTGATAACTAATGAGCTCAAGTGTTTGGGAGAATCCATTAGCACAAGCAAATAGGTTCAAGAAGTTCTTAGAATACTTCCCAAGTCTTACAAAAGCAGAGATGATGCTATTACTGAGGCTAAGCACTTGAAAACTCTTACTATGGATGAACTCATTGGGAACTTAAAGACTTATGAACTCAACAAGCAACAAGATATTCTCAAGGAGGAGCTGAAGAAGGATACGTTTGTGGCTCTTAAAGCAAAAGTGGTGAAGAAAGTGATACAGATGTTGATATGGCTTACTTGACTAAGATATTCAAAAGATTTGTGTGAAAGAGTGGATTTCAAAATGGAGGGTCAAGCAAGCTTGCTAACTTCTCATATTTGTGCCACAAGTGTGGTAAGCCTAGACATTATATGAGAGATTGTCCAATGTTGAAACAGGAAAATGAAGAACATGGGAACTCTGGTGGAGATAAGAGGAAAGACCCAGTCCTTTACAAGACCAAAAGAAGAAATATTGCTAATAAATTTGTGAAGCTTGCTCTTGGTGCATGTGGAAATTCCTCCAGTGACTCTGATGAATCTGAGTGTCTTGGTGACATTTCAATTCTAGCTATGGATGATGATGACAATGTATACAACTCTATGTTTACTTTTATGGAAAAGTCTAATCAAGATGAAGAAGATTCTGATGAGGTAACTCTTGTTGATGTTAAAAAAACTCTTGATACTTGTTCTCTGAAGAAGATGGAAACTGGTTGTTGTGTTGATTGATTCATTGTTTAAGTTAATTACTGAAAAGCATTTTGTAAATAGTTCTCTCAAAAAATTTCAAGATGAAAAAAAACCTTCTAGTATTTCAATTATTTGAGTTGGGAGAGAAGTTGATGTTATAGATTTTGAAAATGGAATGCTAAAGGATGAGATTATGAATGGTCTTATAGCCAAGTTGAAAGGTAAAAGTGAAATCATCAACTTGCAACTTGAGTTGGAAGAAAAGTTAAAAAAATGTTAGGTTGAAACTGGATTTGGCATTATAAAGAAATGTTATCCTAGAAAGGGACCTAGTTAGGGCTCAGGAAGAACTGGTTAAGTCACTAAAATGGACTACCTCTTCAAAGCCGCTAAACAATCTCACCAATCCGGATGTTAATGATGAAAAGGGCTTAGGATTTTGAAGAAAGATTGTTCTTATAATACACATAGTAAGTGTGTGGGAATGACCGATAATCGTTTTTCTGTTCACTGTGGAAGAACTGGACAAATTAAAAGAGACTGTCTTGCTTTGAGAAAAGCTAAAGAAAGTTGGAAGAATTATCTCAGCTTTAAGAAATTCAAATCCAAGTTTTGGTAAAATGAAAATTGTTCTACCCTTCTGGACAAGAAAATCACTTATTGCACCTTTATCTGATTATTGAGGACTCAAATTGAAATGGGTTCGCAAATCTAACAAGTGATGTATGTGAGGTGAAGGGAGGAAGCCTCAGTTACTGTTGATACACGGATAGGGTTGTTCAAAACATATTACTGGAAATATTGAAAGCTTTCTCTTACTAAAGGCACTTCAAGATAGAGGTGTCTCTTTTGGAAATGGCAAGAGGGGTATATAATGAGTATTGGTAGAATTAGAAAATCTCTAGAACATTCAATTGATAATGTTTATTATGTTAATGGTTTGAAGTATAGCCTGTTTAGTGTTTCACAAATCTGTGACAAGGAAAACAAAGTGAAATTTCATCCAGAAAATTGCACAGTCATCAATCTGACTTCTCAATAAGTAATCCTTGTTGAAAAAAGGGTTAAAAATATGTATGTAGCTAATTTTGACTCTGTTTAAAGTGATGAACTTAATAGCCTCAATGCTTATAGTGAAAATGCTGAGTTGTGTGGCATCAACAACTGGGTCATGTTATTCCATCTTTACTAAACAAGCTTGTAGCGAGGGACCTGGTTCGAGCTTTACCAAAAATAAAGTTTGCTGACAACAACATTTGTGAAGCTTGTATGCAAGGAAAGCAAGTCAGATCCTCTTTCAAGCATAAGAATCAAGTGAGCACAATGAGGCCTTCGGAACTGATTCACTTGGATTTATGTGGACCAGTTCAAATTCACAGCAGTGCTGGAAAAAGGTATATTTTGGTGATTGTTGATGACTACTCAAGGTTCATGTGGACCATGTTCCAAAGGTCCAAGGATGAAACCTTTGAAGTTCTGGTAATCTTTATAAAGATGATACAAGTGAAGTTGAACTGCAAGTTGGCAGGGATCAGGTTAGATCATGGAACATAATTTGAAAATACCAAGATGGATGTTTTTTGTGCTAAAAATTGTATTGTTCATAATTTTTCAGCTTCTAGAGCTCCTCAGCAAAATAGAGTTATGGAGAGGAAGAATAGAATCCTGGTAGACATTTCAAGAACCATGTTAATTGATTCTGGCCATACCAAAATATTTTGGGTTGAGGTTGTTAACACAGCATGCTATATGACAAATAGATGCTTGATTAGAAATATCCTCAACAAGACTCCTTATGAGCTACTATATAATAGAAAGCTTAAAGTAAGTCATCTAAGACCATTTGGGTGCAAATATTTTGTACTTAACAATGGTAAGGATGATTTTGAAAAGTTTGATGCAAAAAGCGATGAAGGAGTACTTGTGGGATACTCATCTACCAACAAATCTTATAAAGTTTTTAAGAAAAGAATTCAATGTGTTAAAGAAAGTGTTCATGTGGTTTTTGATGAATCTGGTGAACTTGAAAAGCTAAAGGTCAATGATGAAGATAAACTTGAAGAGCTACCGCAGTTACATAGAGGTGAAGTTCCCAATGAGATTGGTGATGAACATGTTGAAGATAATGATCATCATGAAGATCCAAATGATGGGGATTTGAATGTCCCTGAGACTGCAAAAATTCCTGAAGAGGAACCTGGTTCAATTGACAATCAGAATCAAATTGAAACTGCTAATGAAAAGGTAGTTGATGATAATGGAGGTGAGAATCATATTTCAAGAAGATCTACTTGGAAGCATAAAATGTTATTTCTCTATTGGATTCTTGAATTAAAACCAGATCTAAAATGAGAAGTATGATTGCTCACTCAGCATTCATCTCATCCATTGAACCTAAAAATATGAAAGAATCCTTGAAGGATATTTATTGGGTGATTTCTATGCAAGAAGAGTTGTATCAAATTGAAAGAAGCAAAGTGTGGCATTTAGCTCCTAGACTTGTTGAATGAACCATCATAGGGACCAGGTGGGTTTTCAGAAATAAATTGGATGACCACGGAAACATTGTGAGAAACAAATCAAGGCTGGTTGTTCAAGGATATAATCAAATAGAAGGAATTGATTATGATGAAACGTTTGCTCCTGCTGCTTACATAGAAGCAATACGAGTTCTCACAGCCTTTGCAGCCTTCATGGGATTTAAGTTATTTCAAATGGATGTAAAAAGTTTCTTTCTAAATGGATTTTTGAAAGAGGAGGTGTATATCAAGCAACCTCCTAGTTTTGAAGATGTTGATTATTCAAATCATGTTTTAAAATTAGATAAGGCACTTTACGGGCTCAAACAAGCTCCACGAGCTTCGTATGAGAGGCTATCAAAATTCCTTCTTGAAAATAATTTCAAGAGGGGAAAGATTGACAATACCTTATTTTGAAGAATAGAGGAAGGGATCTGCTGATTATCAAATTTATGTGGATAACATCATTTTTGGAGCAACTTCGAAGCCTCTATGTACAAAATTTTCAAAGCTTATGAGCAGTGAATTTGAGATAAGCATGATGGGTGAATTGAGTTTCCTTCTAGGGCTACAAATCAAGCAATCCTCTAAAGGAACATCAATTAGCCAAGAAACGTATATTAAAGAATTGCTCAAGAAGTTCAAGATGGAAGAGGCAAAGCCTTTAGATACTCCAATGGGTACAAATACAAAATTGGATTTGGATGAACCTAATTCTCCTTAGTCCTCAATTCATTCCATGGTGTGAAATCCATCATTGGCAAAATAATTATTTGGTTATGCCATTTTTGGCTTAAAATGGGAAATTGGTATGTTGGGACTCTATTGTATTTACCAGCAAGCTGACCTGATATTGTTTTTAGCGTGGGTATATGTGTTAGGTTTCAATCCAATCCAAAAGAGTCTCATCTAAAAGCTATCAAGATAATTTTAAGATATCTAAAGAATACATGAGACATGATTGATACGCCCAAATTACACTCCAAATAGAAGAGTAAAGCGGTCGTTGGTCAAATATAGAACTCAACCAGAGTTGAGGTCGATCCCACAGGGAACACGTAAGAATTATTCTATTAGTACCGGCTTTCAGTTGTAAATGTTGTTCCCAAGATAAACGAACATAAAGTAAATGGGGGGTTGCGTTATTTAAGTTAACTAATTTCGTAAAGTAATTAATAAAGACGCTCCGCTTCTTAGACAGATAGAGAGAGGCTAGGGTTGTGTTCCCCATGACATACAATTACGACAACTAAACTGGGTTTGTGAATTCGTTCCTGATGATGCATGCAAAATCTACAACTTAATTAATACCTAGGTCACCTTTCGGTCCTCTCTAGGTATATCTCACTCCTCTCCTCTCGGTCTCCGAGTGTATGCAATGCTAATCGTTGTCTCTGATCTCAGAATACCCTCACCTTTCGGTCTCAGGCACTTAGACTAGGTTCATGACCTCGAATCTCCGTTGTTAAATTCTTTTCCCAATCACTACATCCCTTCCGGGCATGTAACGAATACAGGCTTACCCTAATGCGTCGACTCATTAAGGAGAAGTTAAAGCGAAGAATTTAACAATACATGCGATGTTTATCCGAACGAACCACCCCCAGTTTGCGTTATCTTAATTGAGTCGTCATGGTTCCCACAACCCTAGTTGTGGGTTTAGCCTAGCATAATGTTAATAATTTGCCCACAACGAGTAGAAGGAAACATAAAGATGGACTTACGATTGAAGAACAAGAATCCGTGTTACAAGCTTTGAACAATAATCACAAACGTGATTTTCTCGAATTACAGAAGCCAAACTAATGTTTTTCTCCTTGTTCTCTCTAGTTTCTGTTGTCAAAAACGAAGTAGCTTAATAAAATAAAATAACATCCTATTTATACAAAGTAAAACTAAGTCGATATAATTTAGGAAAATAATTTCGGCACAGGGCACGGTCCGTTACACGGACCGTCTAAGGTGAGATGGCCCGTGTGAACGGACCGTCTGGCGGTCGACTGTGCCCACACGGTCCGTGACACGGCCCGTGTGGCGTGAGACGGGTCGTGTGGCTCTTTTGTATCGATCCACTTGCACGAATCCTGATATTTTCGACGAAGGCCCTTCGAGCTACGTCAGTTACACGGCCCGCGACACGGTCCGTGTGGAGTGAGACGGGCCGTGTGGTTCCTCCGTGTGAATCTCCTTGCACGATTTCTTTAATTTTCGACGGGTTGTCTTCCGAGCTACGTCAAGTACACGGTCCGTCACACGGTCCGTCTGGTGTCAGACGGGCCGTGTGGACTGACCGTGTGACTCGTGTCGTGCCACGGTTGGTCACACGGACCGTCTGGCGTGAGACGGCCCGTGTAGGCCTTCCGTGGTCCGGCACTTGGCTTCGTTTTTCACCCGTTCCTTGCACTTTCCGCCATTTCCCATGCCTTAGTCATTTTCCTGCACAATATCAAAATATACCTATTAAACCAATAACACCGCTCGAGAACACCCAATAATTCTATGTTTTAAGCGTCGTAAAAAGTCGTATTTTCATGACTCATCAACACCCTCAACTTAGAACCATTGCTTGTCCTCAAGCGATGACCAAAAACACATTACGACACACAAAGGACAAGTAATTAAAAAGAAATAAATAGCAACCCCTTTGTTCATTAAACTCATGCTCAACACGTAGACTTGTAATGCGTGCGTATTCCAACAGACTCTGATTAGATCGACCTAAACACGATACTATATTTCGTTGGCTTCTATTTAAGCTTTCGAACAAAGATAAGCCAGTTATGTATAGCACCCAAATAGTGCGGTGATAGTGCCCCTTACTACAAAGAAGTCTCACATCATGAAATAATGTAGCACCCAGAGACTGGAATGTAAACACTCACGCTCACAAAGAATTTTCAACCGACACACGAGTATAGACCATATGCTTGCCTTTATTTTCACCACCTTAACTCTTGAATGACCTTTTCAGGATCACTTTAGGACTTTCTAAGGCTTGTAACGTAGGCTCGGGCTTGGGTGAGATATATTTAGGATCAACGTGACTAGTGTTTTGGTCCAAGACCCTGTTTTGACTCAGCCACTACTTCCAGCTTCCCAAAATCTTTGTTTTCCCTATTTTTCCACTTTGCTCTACAGAGGGGGTGTACTTCCCTTTTTTTTTTTTTTTTTTTTTTTATAATTTTATTCACGCCCCCAAAAATTCTTTCTTTTGTTGTTCAGCTTTTCTTCTCACCACTTGGATCTTTTCCATCCCTATTCTTCTGCTTTTCTTACAATAGCCACCCTCAACTTAAGTTTTTAGCCCAAGTTGAGGTGCACAATGTCTTTTCAAGGACCAGGGCCAATATAAGCCACCCTCAACTTAGGCCTTTGGCCTAGATTGAGGTTCACAATGTCCTTAAAGCGACCAGGGCCTGAGTATGGTCTACAGATAGATTGGAGACATGGATTGGGTAATAAGAAAGAAAAGGTCTATTAAAGCTCAATTATTTGGTTCAAAGGGATAAACTTCATTTGGTTAATTCATTTTAGGCTTAGTGACTTCTTAACAACAATGGCCTAAGATCCTTTCCTAATCCACTCATTCAATCGTTTTAGGGGGACCAACCAGGCAAGTTCTAGTTTACAAGTGTGTCAGTTAGATTCAAGCAAATACACTCCCACACACATGGCACATATCCCCCACTATCCAGCACTACATAACAGAGTCAGACTTCAATCGCTAATATGCCAGCTAAACAATGTACAATGTGTTTTCAGAGGATCACAAAATCAGTCCATATGGGATACACACCTACAAGTTCCGTGGATTTTCGTTTTTCATTCATTTCATTTTTTTTTATTTTTTTTTTTAAATTGGTGAGGTTACCATAAACTCTTATAACCACTTGTCTTTACCACACAAAACAAACATAATAAACCTAAACATGCCAGTTCTACTAGATAATACACCTTCAGAGAAAAGAAACATGGCAAGAAAAACTCTTCAGGGTAACGATAAGATGTCCCACCCCCAACAAAAAGCAGTGCAATGTCCTCATAGCACCAGAATAACCAACAAAGCAAAAATGGGAGCACGACATACCTGGGACGCCTTAGGCGTCAGGGGGGTCATCACGGCCCAAACCAACTGGCGGGTCCGGGTAAGCAACATCATCAGGTGGCGCCCTCGTGCTTCCAGATGCTCTTGTCCGGGCAGCCTCGTATGCGAGGCGCGCCTGCTCTTCCCGTGCAGCAGCCTCACGCCTCTGAGCCCTCAAGGCTTTTCGCAGCCTCCGTGCCTCCTCACGCTGTGGGTCCTCAGGTGGGCTAGTGCGTTGACTGCGACGCTTACCTTTGTCCGTATGTCCCGACGCCGTAGGAGGGGGTGCCTGGGCAGCAGGAGGTATGATCGGTATCCCCCAGCCTTCAGTCAGGCTCGGCTCCACCGGGGCACTAAACAATGATGCAAACGAATCGGGTGGTGGAGCCGGAGCGGGCCCGGTGCTGTAGTACCGTGCATACAAATCGTCAATTTTGTCCTTCATGGCCTGCATCTCCTGCATCATCTGAGTCACTTCATCACCGGTCATGCTGCCAAGCATGCGGCGAAGGTAGGCCTCCCACTGGTTAAACTGCTCCTGCAAACTCTGGATCTGGCCAAGAAGTTCAGCGCGAAGCCGATCCTCAGCCAATTGTACGTGAGTCTGCACCACCTGAGGCACCCGGACCACCATCTGGTCAACAATCGCCCGCGTCTGCCTCTGCTCTGTAACCATGCGGGCGAGGAGGTCGTAGGGGACATAAGTGTAGCCCGGATGCGTCTGAGGTGCCGCGCCACTGCCCCCGGGCTGCTCAGTATCTGGACCCGTCTGGGGGGCTGTGGGGGGCTCCTCAAAAGTCAAAGGCTGCTGTGGGGGAGCCCGGGGGAGCTGTGTCGGAATACCATGCCGCCGGGATCGACTGTGGTACAATGGGTTGTCGATATCCTTAATCATGGCAATGTTGACGACACCCTTTGGAGCTATCTTCCGGTCCAAGAAGTGTGTGGTGGGAACACGGGCCTGCCTGCAAAGTGCCCGAATCAGGCATGGAAATGACATACCCGCGCGTTCGGAGAGGGCACGATCCTTTATCTCCATAGCAATTACGCGACCCACGTTAATACCAAGGCGGGCCACCAAACTCGCGACCAACACAGCATGGGAGAGTTGGAGCGTGTTGTCGTTTACTGTGGGCCGAAGTCGGGCACGCACCACCGACCACCAAAACTTGGCGACAAATGTGAGGGAGGCTTTTGTAATAGGAATCTTGGGGTTAGTCACCCAAGGTGCCTCCACTCCCTGAAGTGCAATATGCTCCGCCATCCACTGTAGCTCCCTAGTCCGGGTAGACGGGTCCGAGATCCTAACCTCATCAGTGACAGACACATAGTGAGAAATGAAGATCCCATCCGGTGGGGCACGGTAGTCTGGACCAAATAAAAAGCGGTTGATCGTATCTGCCGAGATGTCAACCTGTGCCCCCCGGATGGTGACATAATCCCGATGAGATAATTTGGCAGCAAGCCGCTTCTTCGCACGTCTGGGCAGGTTGCCTTCTATGGATGCAAGCAGGCTGGCGGCATAGCTGGAGTAAAATTCGGCGATCATATCTGGGCCATAGTATCCAGGAGGGCTGGCCATCCATCCAAACTGATATGCTTCAAATGTATTCCGTATTTCCGGAATGGAGTCCAACTTGTCCACGAGGACCCGCATTTCCGGGATAATTGGCCTCCCCTGATAGCCGCCAGTACCTTTGGTGATGCCATTGACGTAGACCTCCTTAGCCCCGGGGACTGACCATCTCCTCCGTAAAAAGATCAGGAGCCACTTGGCGGTTTCCGGATCAGAAGTCCGGGCAACCGCCTGCTGGGTGGCCTCATCGTCACTGTCGCGGAGGAGCAAAATATCCTCCTCTCCCCTAACATCGTGCTCGGCAGTGACTGGAGTGCCGGCCTCATCCTCCTGCTCTGGGACTGCAGCTTCCCCTGCCACCCCCGCTTCGGGAGCATCCTCCTCAGAATCTGAAGCGATGTAGCGCCGCACTGGACGGGAACGGGCAGTGCGAGGGGGTGGTGCCGGCACAGCTGACCCGCCGTCAGAGTCATTGCCTGAGTCACTCCCCGGATTGTGACTGGAGGATTCGGTGATCGAATCCCGGAGACGTGACTCCTGCTCGTCTTGTCGTGGGCGAGGTCGTAGACGTGGGGCCATAATAGTCCTGCAATGCAACACAAAGAATAAAGAGAATATTAGTAATGCCAGGGTGTTTGGGACGACACACTACCGGGTACTCAGACTTCCCCTGTGGAAGTGAAGTGACAAAAACCCTTAAGAGTGGCGTCACCCGGTCTATCATAGGGATTTTCGCACTACAAAGGCCAAGGAGACCCGAGGAAAGTAAATATAATGACATCTAAAAAAAGTAAAGGGGGCATAGGACGGGGGCCATGCACGGGCCGTGTAAAGGAGCACGGGCCGTGTAGAGGCCCGTGTGAAAGCCTAAGGGGAGTGGCGACCAAGGGACACGGGACGGGCCGCCACACGGACCGTGTAGGGTCAGACGGTCCGTGCGAACGGACCGTGTGGCGTGCCTTAGCCTGCAACGGGGATTGCGATACGGACGGTCCGTGAAACGGACCGTGGGATGTCACACGGTCCGTGTAACGGACCGTGGCACGGTCGTCGTCCCCAGTCAGCCCCGTGACGGATTTTTGAAGTTCCAACGCACAATGGGGCATTAAAAATGCCGGATCGGGTACTCAAACTAAGCAAAACAACTGTCTACAGCACAAACCCAATTTTTAACCAACCAAAAGTCACAAATACCCTATGTTTCAAGAGTTCAAGAAAGCAACAATGGTGGTTAAGACTACCCATTAACAACGAGTCAAAGAATCATGCCCCTAGAGAGTTATAGACATCACAATCACTAAGTATATGCATAAACTTGATCACAAGAACAAAAATAAAAACAAAATTTCAAGAACAAACCAAAGAACAACTAATCTAGACTCAAAAGCAACTAAATCAAAGAAACTTACTTGACTGAGGAAAGTAGACTTGAGACTTGAAAAATATTGCCTAAGGATGTTGTGACGGATCGTGAGTAGCGTGCACAAACCGTGGGAGAAGAGATGGAAGTTGTGGTGTTGTGAGGACGAGAGTGAGGCGTGTGGTGTGGGTGTTTAGAGAGAGAAAGTGATTGTGAGGGGAAGGGAAAATATGCAAAGAGGGTATAAATACCCAAGTTTTCGGCACCCAAGACGGGTGGGAGAACGGGCCGTGCCACGTGGCACGCGCCGTGTCGCGGGCGTGGGCGGCGGGTGCTTGGTCCCGAGACGCACGCCAAACGGTCCGTTAGACGGACCATTTCACGGTAGACGGCCCGAGTTGTGGGCCGTGTGGTGCCACGACTTCGCGGGCTCTCACACGGTTCGACGCACGGTCCGTTTACATTCACACGGACCGTGTGAGAGTGCCGTGTGCGGTGCCTTGGGTTATTTAACTCACCTGAAGGGGGACGCCTCAACGGGCCGTTACACGGTCCGTCCGGTGTCAGACGGTCCGTGTAAACGGGCCGTGCGGTTCCCCTTTGGAGAATTTTGACCCCGTACGCCTAATTGGCCTTCCTTGCCACAATGTGCATCCTTCCCTGAGACAAAATATAAGCCAAGAAAGAGCATAAGTCAGTGTACTTTTCTCGCTCAATCAACATTTTTTTTTTTGATTGATGGGTTGCCTCCCATTTAGCGCTTGGTTTAACGTCACGGCTCGACGTGAAGGTCTTGACTACTCAGACTTCGTCAAGATGGGGAGGAGCAGTTATCTATGTAATTACGTTGTTGGCCGTTACCTCTATCACTGAGGATTCCTCTGTGGCGCCCAGGTACTTTTTCACGCGCTGCCCATTAACCTTGAAGCGGTGCCCGTCATCCGTCTCTAACTCAACTGCTCCATTAGTCAGCACCAGTGTGATCTTGTACGGGCCAGACCACCTTGATTTCAGTTTCCCTGGAAATAGCCTCAATCTGGAGTTGTAGAGTAGCACTCTATCACCAACATCAAAGCTTCGTGGGGCAATGAGCTTATCATGGTAAGCCTTCATCTTATTCTTGTACAGAGCAGCACTCTCGTAAGCTTGTAGACGAAACTCATCCAGCTCATTCATCTGGTCCAACCTCATGTGGGCTGCCTCCTTCCAATTCATGTTCAGGGCCTTGAGGGCCCACAGTGCCTTGTGCTCCAACTCAATTGGTAGATGACAGGCTTTACCGAACACTAGCTGATATGGAGACATACCAATGGGCGTCTTATAAGCTGTCCTATAGGCCCACAGCGCATCATCTAACTTCCTAGCCCAGTCCGTTCTTGTGGCGTTGACAGACTTGGTCAGGATCTCCTTAATTTCCCTGTTGGATACTTCGACCTGTCCACTTGTCTGCGGATGATAGGGCATGGCCACCTTGTGATGGCGTACCCCATATTTCGCCAGTACAGCCCGAAAGGACGTGTTGCAAAAGTGGGAACCCCCATCACTAATGATAGTTCGCGGTGTCCCAAATCTAGCAAAGATGTTCCGCCTCAGGAACTGTACCACACTCTTACTTTCGTTGCTAGGTAGCGCTATTGCCTCCACCCATTTGGAGACGTAGTCCACAGCCACCAAGATATACTTCATCCCATACGAGCTCACGAACGGGCCCATGAAGTCGATGCCCCATACATCAAACAGTTCCACCTCCAAAATGGGGGTCATGGGCAACTCTTGACGCCTTGAAATGTTCCCTTGGCGCTGACACTGGTCGCACCCCTGCACCAAATCATGGGCATCTTTATAGATGGTGGGCCAGTAGTACCCACACTGCAGGATCTTCTTGGCAGTTCTGGCACCACCATGATGCCCCCCCACTGGAGAGGAGTGGCAGGCTTCCAGGATGCTCAACATTTCTGCCTCAGGCACACATCGTCGGATGACCCCATCCGCGCATGTTCTGAATAGATATGGATCATCCCAAAAGTACCTGCGCACATCATAAAAAAACTTTTTTCTCTGGTGAGGGTTAAGGCCTTCCGGCATAATATCGCTCACCAGGAAGTTAGCAAAATCAGCATACCAAGGGACTAGGTCCGCAGAAGCGGCTAATACCTGCTCATCGGGAAACGAGTCATCGATGTCCACCCACTCATTGGCCCGGGCTGCGTCCTCTAACCTGGAGAGATGGTCCGCGACTTGATTCTCCGTGCCTTTACGATCTTGGACTTCGAAGTCGAACTCCTGTAACAAGAGCACCCATCTGATTAAGCGAGGCTTAGCGTCCTTCTTGGCCATGAGATACCGGAGTGCGGCGTGGTCAGTGTGGACGATCACCCTCGTGCCCAGTAAATATGCTCGAAACTTGTCAAAGGCATACACCACGGCTAGCAACTCCTGCTCTGTGACAGTGTAATTCCTTTGAGCCTCATTCAGCGTCTTACTGGCATAGTAGATAGGATGGAAAATTTTGTTCCGCTTCTGCCCCAGCACAACACCCACAGCAACCCCGCTCGCATCACACATAACCTCAAACGGAGCGTCCCAGTCAGGAGCAACCACGACAGGCGCTGAAATGAGCTTCAGTTTTAAGGTCTCAAACGCTTGTCGACATGCATCGTCAAAGTGGAACTTGACATCCTTCTCCAACAGTTTGCATAATGGATGTGCAATCTTAGAGAAGTCTTTAATAAACCGGCGATAGAATCCAGCATGCCCAAGGAAACTCCGGACCCCTTTGACCGAGATAGGAGGCGGCAGTTTCTCAATGACCTCAATCTTTGCCTTGTCCACCTCTATCCCCTTTTCTGACACCTTATGACCAAGGACTATGCCCTCCTTGACCATGAAGTGACACTTCTCCCAATTCAGAACCAACTGGGCCGCTTCACAGCGCTGCAGTGCCTTGCTAAGGTTCTGCAAACAATCATCAAAAGAATCACCCACTACGGAAAAATCGTCCATAAATACCTCAAGGGTGTCTTCGACCATGTCTGAAAAGATGGACATCATGCAGCGTTGAAAAGTAGCTGGGGCATTGCAGAGCCCAAACGGCATCCTCCTGAAAGCAAACGTCCCATATGGACACGTGAAGGTGGTCTTCTCCTGATCTTCTGGGGCTATTGAGATCTGGTTGTACCCCGAGTATCCGTCGAGGAAGCAATACCATCCTCGCCCTGCTAGCCTGTCTAGCATCTGATCCATGAACGGCATGGGGAAGTGGTCCTTTAGAGTCCATTTGTTCAACTTCCTGTAGTCCATGCACACTCGCCATCCGGTGACAGGTCTCAGTGGGACGAGCTCGTTCTTGTCATTAACGACCACCGTCATGCCCCCCTTTTTGGGGACGCACTGTACTGGGCTCACCCACTTGCTGTCCGAGATTGGATACACCACCCCAGCATCCAGCCACTTAATGATCTCCTTCTTCACCACCTCCTGCATGGGTGGGTTAAGCCTTCGCTGATGCTCAATGCTAGGCACGCAGTCATCCTCGAGCTTGATTTTATGAGTGCAGATGCCTGGAGGGATGCCAATTATGTCAGCAATGGTCCATCCAATGGCGCGCTTGAACTTCTGTAGGACCCCCAACAATGCCTCCACCTGATGTTCCTGAAGATCTGCAGCCACAATCACAGGAAGAGTGTTATTAGTACCTAAAAATGCATACCTGAGGTGTTGCGGCAACTCCTTGAGCTCCAGAGCGGGCGGTTCCTCGATAAAGGGTTTCGCCGGAGGTGTTGGCCTATTTTGCAAATCCAAGTCCAACTTTATTGGCACGAACGGTCTGGTCCCCATGCCCTGCAAGGCATAGATGGTGTCGTTGTACCCCTCAACACCATCTTTTGGGAAGTTCATCAGCACTGCTGCCAATGTGTCAACAGTCATCTTTTCCTCCAACGAGGCTTCAGAAACATTTTCGTCATCAATATCCAGGATGGACATCACAGCCAACTCCGTAGGCCTTTTCATGGCAGCACACACACTGAATTTCGCCTCTTCGGTGCTTAACCGGAAAGTGAGTTCACCTCGCTCGACGTCCACCAGTGCCCTGCCAGTTGCCAAAAATGGCCTTCCAAGGATGATTGGTACCTCAAAGTCCACTTTACAGTCAAGGATGACAAAGTCGGCAGGGAAGATGAACCTTCCCACTCGAACAAGGACATCATACAGGATTCCCACGGGCCTCTTTACTGATCTATCTGCCATCAACAGCCGCATGGTCGTGGGTGTGGGGGCTCCCAAGCCCAACTGCTGGTAAACTGCCAACGGCATCAAATTAATGCTGGCACCAAGGTCACAAAGAGCCCGTGCGAAGTCATAAGCACCAATGGTGCATGGGATGGTGAACGCCCCCGGATCTCCCTTCTTTTCTACCAAAGATCTTGTAGCGATGGCGCTACAGTGGTGTAAATTATCGACTGGCTCGATCGTGGCTGTCCTCTTCTTAGTGATTAAGTCCTTCATGAACTTAGCATAGCCAGGCATTTGTTCAAGTGCTTCCACCAGAGGTATGTTCACAGACAGCTCCTTCAACATGGATAGGAACTTCTGGAATTTGCCATCTTCCGCCTTCTTTTGCAGCCTTTGGGGAAATGGCGGCCTTGGTTTTGGGATGGCTGGCAGACTTGGGTGACTGGGGGAGTCTGTCACTACTGCCTTCTTGGTCACCTCGGGCTCTGCTACCACCACCTCAGGTTCATTACTCCCAATGTCAACCTGACCCTCCATAGGGCCAGGCATGATGTCATCGACTTTCACCTGACCTGCATTAGAAACAGCAACTGGGTTAGCAAGTACCTGACCACTTCTCGTGGTGATCGCCATACAGTGGCCATCGTTCTTCGGGTTTTGCACTGTGTCACTCGGGAGTGACCCAGCTTTCCTCTGATTAAACGCCGCCGAAAGCTGGCCCATCTGCTGCTCTAACTGCTTGATTGAGGTGGAGTGCGAATCTACCAGCTGCCTTAACATTGGAAATTTCGCTCTTGACATCTCGCACCCCTGCCTCAGTGGCCTCCACTTTGCTTAGGACTTTTGTCATCATATCCTCTAGCTTGGAGTTGCTGCCACCCACGTTCTGGCGATCGCGGTTTCTGTAGCCATCCCTGTTCTGCCAGTTCCCTTGGTAATTCTCCCGATTGAAGGTCCGACCTTGGTTACCGGAGTTGAAACCTCGGTAACCCCCCTGACTACCAAGAAACTGTGCTTCCTCATCATATTCGCTGCCTTGATCGTCATACCTGGTTAGTGCTTCCATTGCTTTGACTTTCTCAGTGCCCCCACCAAGGAATTTCTTCGACAACAAATCAATTTGTGTCCGCATATGGGCCATGTCCTGGTCCCGTTCTTCCTCCTTCTTGCGCTGCGCCTCGCTCATTTCAAATACCATCCCTGAGCAGTCTGCCTCTCTAGTATACCATGTCCTGTTGTTCTTTGCCACTTGGTCTAAGATGACCACTATGTCCGGGAAAGTCCTGGACATATATGACCCTCCACAAGCTGCATCAATGATAGGCTTGGTAACGAAGTTGCAGGACCTGTAGAAGACTGCCTTCAAGTGTTCATCAGTGAGATGGTGATTTGGGCACTGTTTGAGCTTTTGCCTGAATCTCTCCCAGGACTGATACAGCGCTTCATTCGGCATTTGTTTATGGGATCCAATCTCATCTTTGAGTTTCAGTTGCCGTGAAGCAGGGAAGAATCGTTCCAGGAATGCCTCCTTTAGTTCCCCCCATGTGCGGATGGAATCGTGGGGGAGCTCGTTTAGCCACCTTATTGCCTCCCCAGACAGAGACAATGGAAATAACCTCAGCCTCAACGCTTGCTGGCTAACTCCTGGAATTTCGGAGGACTGACAGGTAGCTAAGAAATTAATCAAGTGCTGATTTGCATCCTCGGTGGCCGCTCCAGTAAACATCCCCTTCAACTGCAACATCTGCAGCATGGTGCTGGTGATCGTGAATTTGATCCCAGCAGGCAGTGGTGGGAGCACTATCGCCCCCATAGACCCGGCATCATCATCATCATCTTGCACAGCTGGCGGGTACTGAGGGCCTTGAGGTCTCACCGGGGGTTGGTGTTGCTGCGGTGGTACAAGTGGTACCTGGCGAAGTGGCGCTGCTGGTGGTACCACATTACCAGCAAGATCATCCATACCCAACCCATCCTGACCTCCAGCTGCAGGATTCACTGCCAACTCCCTCTGCCTTGCTGCTTCACGATCTTGGGCGTTCATTCTGCGAATTGACTTGGTAAGCTCCGGATCGTAGGGAATAAGTGTTGCACCCTTGCTTCGGGTACTTGGCATACAATATTGAACCCCTACGAGGACAAAAACAAGAAACAACGTAAAATCAGGGACTAGACTTACAAGCTGAAAGTAGCAACTAATAGACTAGTTCCTTGCCGCGTTCCCCGGCAACGGCGCCAAAATTTGATACGCCCAAATTACACTCCAAATAGAAGAGTAAAGCGGTCGTTGGTCAAATATAGAACTCAACCAGAGTTGAGGTCGATCCCACAGGGAACACGTAAGAATTATTCTATTAGTACCGGCTTTCAGTTGTAAATGTTGTTCCCAAGATAAACGAACATAAAGTAAATGGGGGGTTGCGTTATTTAAGTTAACTAATTTCGTAAAGTAATTAATAAAGACGCTCCGCTTCTTAGACAGATAGAGAGAGGCTAGGGTTGTGTTCCCCATGACATACAATTACGACAACTAAACTGGGTTTGTGAATTCGTTCCTGATGATGCATGCAAAATCTACAACTTAATTAATACCTAGGTCACCTTTCGGTCCTCTCTAGGTATATCTCACTCCTCTCCTCTCGGTCTCCGAGTGTATGCAATGCTAATCGTTGTCTCTGATCTCAGAATACCCTCACCTTTCGGTCTCAGGCACTTAGACTAGGTTCATGACCTCGAATCTCCGTTGTTAAATTCTTTTCCCAATCACTACATCCCTTCCGGGCATGTAATGAATACAGGCTTACCCTAATGCGTCGACTCATTAAGGAGAAGTTAAAGCGAAGAATTTAACAATACATGCGATGTTTATCCGAACGAACCACCCCCAGTTTGCGTTATCTTAATTGAGTCGTCATGGTTCCCACAACCCTAGTTGTGGGTTTAGCCTAGCATAATGTTAATAATTTGCCCACAACGAGTAGAAGGAAACATAAAGATGGACTTACGATTGAAGAACAAGAATCCGTGTTACAAGCTTTGAACAATAATCACAAACGTGATTTTCTCGAATTACAGAAGCCAAACTAATGTTTTTCTCCTTGTTCTCTCTAGTTTCTGTTGTCAAAAACGAAGTAACTTAATAAAATAAAATAACATCCTATTTATACAAAGTAAAACTAAGTCGATATAATTTAGGAAAATAATTTCGGCACAGGGCACGGTCCGTTACACGGACCGTCTAAGGTGAGATGGCCCGTGTGAACGGACCGTCTGGCGGTCGACTGTGCCCACACGGTCCGTGACACGGCCCGTGTGGCGTGAGACGGGCCGTGTGGCTCTTCCGTATCGATCCACTTGCACGAATCCTGATATTTTCGACGAAGGCCCTTCGAGCTACGTCAGTTACACGGCCCGCGACACGGTCCGTGTGGAGTGAGACGGGCCGTGTGGTTCCTCCGTGTGAATCTCCTTGCACGATTTCTTTAATTTTCGACGGGTTGTCTTCCGAGCTACGTCAAGTACACGGTCCGTCACACGGTCCGTCTGGTGTCAGACGGGCCGTGTGGACTGACCGTGTGACTCGTGTCGTGCCACGGTTGGTCACACGGACCGTCTGGCGTGAGACGGCCCGTGTAGGCCTTCCGTGGTCCGGCACTTGGCTTCGTTTTTCACCCGTTCCTTGCACTTTCCGCCATTTCCCATGCCTTAGTCATTTTCCTGCACAATATCAAAATATACCTATTAAACCAATAACACCGCTCGAGAACACCTAATAATTCTATGTTTTAAGCTTCGTAAAAAGTCGTATTTTCATGACTCATCAATGATCCTATACTATCCTACAAGTGACTCTTTTGAATTGATAGAATATATTGATGCTGATTATGCTGGATACCTGGCTGATAGGAAAAGTACCTCTGGCATGGCACATTTCTTAGGATCATGCTTGGTGTCATGGGGCACCAAGAAGAAATATTCTATTGCACTTTCAATTGCGGAAGTGGAATATGTGGTTGCTGCATCTTGTTGTACACAATTAATCTGGATCAAGCAACAACACAAAGATTTTGGAGTGATCACCAACTAAATACCTCTATTGTGTGACAATACTAGTGCTCTTAATATAGAAAAGTCCAGTTCTTCACAAGAAAACCAAATATATTGATGTGAAACACCATTTCTTAAGAGACAATGTTGAGAAAGGGAATATAAGCATGTAATTTTGCAAGACTGAGGACCAAATTGCAGATATATTCACAAAGGCCTTGAGTAAATATGTCTTTGAGAAAAATCGTTTGAAGCTTGGGCTGATGAAAGTCTCTAATTGATCATGATTTTCACTCAATCTGTCAATTGACTATGACTTGGTGGACAAGTATCCTTTATGTTTGAAATGCATGGGTTTCATCTTTCCTATGTTTTCTACATCTAGTTTTACTGTGCTCCTTTTTTATGATGTCAAAAGGGGGAATAAAATGAGGGGCAAGTATGAATGTATGTGTATTTATATGGTGGCTGGTTTTGTTGAAAAGAGGGGGAAAGTTTTGCAGGGGTTATTTGCTGCTCACAAATAGCCTAGTCAAACCAAAGTGTTTGTCATCATCAAAAAGGGGGAATGTGTTATATTGTAATAGTTTTGATGATTGACAAACTCTAAGATGGGACCTGATCCCATTCCAGATATGATTGTGATATGCAAATCTCTTTGATAGTGATATTATTCTGCACATAACAAATTCAAATTATGCTCGAGTGCCTATAGTGTGACAGGTTGAATAGCCAATAATATTGGGCCAAATGGTGCATATTTGGTTGTGGTCATAGTGGTTCCCAATAGGTTGTTACTTATCTTTTCAAGTGTTTGATATATATTCAGAATGCACAAGTAAAAGAATCATCCACTCCAATATATTCACAACTGAAAAGCTCATCTTCTTCATCTGGATATACCTTGAAGAAAACAACAATGATGTTTGTACATAAAGCTTCATTTGTTTGTTTTCTTTAGATGTTTCCTTGCTCTTAATTGTGAAGCAGATCCTCCTTTATAAAGGACTCAGGTGTTGGTTGTTTTTAAGGTCTGTTTTCGATGAGATTGTGCTCGTGTTATTAGCTTTGGGGTAGCTAGGACTTGGTGGAGTTTACTTCTTGTAAGAGAAAAAAGGCTTGTGGATCAATCCTTAAGATTGTAAGGGGTTACAATCATTTTGCTCTTTCAAGGTTAGTGAAGCTTGAGTTGAAATCTTGTACATTAGGTAGTGGTTTCACCTCCTTTGAGCAAGGAGGGTTTACACTATAATTTGTTGTGTTTTTATTTTCTGTCTTTCTTCTGCTAATCGTGTTAAGGGACCTGATCCCTCGTTAGAGTAGAAGCGTGCACAACCCATCACATTCTTATGAGTATAATTGTCTAGCTCCACGAAACCTGTTCATTTTCAGGCCGTTTTCCTATGTATATTTTTTGGTTTAGTAATTTCCATTTCTTGATCTATTGGTTTTAATATTTGGGTGTTGCGGTATTTTGTTCATTTGAAAGAATGTAGAGAGAAGAATAACCTCCCAAAGAGAAGGGAGACTCTCTCTCCCCCTAATCCTTGTCTTTTCTAAATCAAAATATGACCATTATCCGTTGTTGCAATTCATGTATGTTTCTTCTTAGTTTGAAAAAGAATATAATTTTATATTTAATACTTCTTATTGATATTTTAAAATTACAATATATATACACACACACTCTCTAGATAATTTATGGTCCGTAAACGGGCTCAATATGTCCTATTATTTTGTCTATTCAAAAAACAATTTGTAAAATATATCAAGTAGTAATTTGACCTATATTTTGTTAATATTAATTAATAGAACAATCACTTTTATAATGTGAAACTTTTGTGATCTATCATTTAATTTATTATTTACCACTACATAATGGCATAAATTTATCAGAAAATGGAGTTAATCTATTTATTAGATTGAATTGAATTGAATTACTCCCTCTTCCCATTTTATATAAGACCTTTTGACTTGACACGGTGTTTAAGAAAAAAAGAAGACTTTTAAAACTTGTGGTCTAAAATCATTCTTAGATATTTGTGTACCTGAAAATTATTTCATTAAGAGTAAAAAGGAAATTTTAAAGGTAAATTGTTTCCAATTACAGTGAGGTGACATTCTTTTTGTCAGAAAAGGGAAGGGTGCCACATAAAATGGGACGGATGGAGTATATAATAACAATAATTCATTGTGCGTTACTGTTTAAAGATAAATATTTTAAATTTATTGTTCAAGTAGAAATTAGAACTAAGAAACGCAAACATGATGTTTGGCATAAAATATATCTTAATTGATAAGAAAAAATTATTCGCATACATAATATTTATTTATTCCTTTTTTAATGTAGAATAATATATACACTTCTAAAAGAATATGAAATTAGCTATTAACTTCATCACTAATTGTTAGTAGCTAAATATAAATTTGTCGCCAGCTATATGGGTTTAGTAAAGAATCTTACTGTTTAGCCGTAAAATTCATAAACTTTCTAAAAATGAAATTTGAGGTAGGAGCTTTAACTATGTAGGTGAATTTAGAGAACAGCTTTAACTATGTAGGTGAATTTAGAGAACAAACATAATGCAAAATGTATAATATTTTAATAAATTAAGATAAAATAAAAGATATATCCTCAATTCTTTATGCTTCATCTTTTTATTAAAAGATGCTCCTAGAAAAAAAAATTTGCTTATCGTTCTAGGTAAATTTTTGTTAGCATGTGAAATTATTTTTTTTTTATCCTTGGTCATTATTGATTTTATATTTCTACAGAATAATAGAAAGATATTTCTAGAAATATATTTTTTTTACTATATTTCTTGATAGATTTTTGTTAGTATGAAATTACATATTTACCCTTGGTCGTCCTACCTTTCACATTTCTATATAAACTAGATACGAAAAGGCCCGTTAACAGGCCCAACATTATGGTCTTATTGTATTTATACGTGATTAATCATATTCATAAATAATAAATTAATTTTGAATATTTTGACATAAATACCGTAGAGAGTGACAATGGGCATTACACTTTGAAAGCAATTTTTATATTTTTAATAAAATTAAAAAAATATTATAACTTATTTAAGTTGCCACAACCAACATTAAAAGATTATCTAATTTAATATTCATTTTAACATTATATCATACGGAAGCATTGAATTGAACAGGCATATGTTGGATACAAAATATGTTACACTTTTTTTGGGGGTTAAGAAAGGGTTATATTAATTAGTGTCGTTAAGGCCTACTTGGTTGGTTCCCAGTGGGTTCCAACCCATAGTTGTGTACAACGTGGTTGTCCGCAAAACATAGTCCTAAGGCCACATCCTCACCCGAATAGGATATTAATTAGAAGTTTGTTTCCTATAAAACTTGTTCCTGATTTGCCTACACTTAGGCTACCTTGTATAAACAAAGGAGGTGTTACAAAAACTTTCAAGTCCCATATCTGCCATGCTTTGCTCTTTCCTTGGTCATTAAGTCAGTTGTCTAGTTTCGCTCCCTGAACGCGTGATGTAGCTCTCATGCTGCCAACCTGCTCCGCAATGACCTGCAATCAAAAAAAACGTTGTCATAAAGAGATGTACCTATTTTTAGACATTCAAGTGTCGTAGTTGCATCCGTTTCTATTTCCAGTCTCCTATAGTCGTGTTGGATAGCAAGGAGCAAACTGCAATGGATGGTCTTCAATTCTGCCTCCAATGGGTTGGTGTATGCCATTGCACTGTAGTAACCTAGTAACCAATGGCCATCATGGTCCCTAAAGATACTATCCAAACCTCCAGTTCATGGGGCCTTGTTGGCCTCTCCATCACTGTTGAGCTTTATAGTGCCTTCATTGGGTGTTTTCCACTTTACGTGCATGAGACTTTGCATGGTTGGTGTAGTAGCACCCTTAGTAGTGCTGACACAATTCTCAACTGCCATTCCAAAAATGGCCTTATAGCTAACATGTTCTTTATTTTATTCGTACACGTTCATGTTCCTTGTTTTCCAGATATGCCAAAGGAAAAATGGGAAAAAAGTGCCCCATCTGAGGTAGTTGTTGTCTGGTTTATTTTTTATGCTTTGCCAGTGCTTTAACGGGCAGTTTTCGTTGAGTGTACTACCATTCAGCATGCTTTCAAGGGGTGTTTAACCTGGACATCATTCTAGAATGCTTTCACAATGTCGCATTGGAAGAAAAGGTGTATAACGTCCTCTTTGGGATGTCCACGCACATTGCAGTTTGGTGATAAAGGCATACCCAAAGTGTGAAGTCTATGATTCATTTTGGTTCATTGGTGGTGCAAAATCCACAAAAAAAGCTTCAGTTTGTTAGGTATCATGGCAGTCTAAAGACATTTGAAATTAGTGTTGTTGGACATGCCTTCAGCAGCTTGCTGATTCTTGGCTATGAGACTGTATGCTAAAGAGGTAGAGTACATCCCATTGGTGGTTAGCCCTCCACACTCTCTTATCCTCTTGGGTGGCATTGTCAGTCACTACAGTGTCTTTAATAATGGTACGGATTTCTACCGGGAAGGAAAAGGAGAATTTTTCCAGGTCCTAGTGATGCTCCTTTCTCAAGTCAGCCATAAACATGGCTTGCTCCTCCTTCTTTAGTGGGCCTTGAATGCACTGTCTTAGGGGTGTGAAGTGGGGTGTCCAAAAATCTCCGAAAAAATTAACTCGAGTTCCTCTGTGGACTATCCATTTAATACCTTCAGAAATGTCATTCCATCTTTCTTAGATATTTTTCCAGTTCTGGAAACAATCTTTTCCTGGGATCATTCATGGGGTCTCCTCTATACTTATTTTGGAGCAAGAATATCCAAATATTACTGGTGTTAAGGTTTAGTCTCCATGCTAGGCCACTAAGGATGGCTTTGTTCCTTACAACTGATTTGTGGACCCCTAGGCCCCCAAGTGCTTATCACTAGTGACAATGTCCCAATAAAGGAGGTGCGATTTCTTTTTTTTCCTAAGAAGATCCCCAGATGAAGTCTCTTGTGATTTTAACCAAACATTTGGTGACTCTTTCAGGGATCTTAATGTAACTCATAACATCTGAAGAAATACCACTGCGAGTTGTCTTTGCCAGGACAGTTCGTCAGACCATGTTCAAAGTATTTGTTTTCCAGCTGACCAGTTTATTTCTCATGTTCTCAATAAGGTATTGGAAATCATTGTTTATAGGTATTTTGTTGAAGATGAGAAAACCAAGATATTTCCCAAAGAAGTGCTTTTCTTCAATACCTAAAGCTAGAGTGCATTGTTCCCTAGAATGAATGGTACAATTCCTGGAAAAGATTATCTTAGATTTCCACAGTTGACCTTTTGACCAGAGATTTTCCAAAACTGGTAGAGAGTGGCTGTAATGGCACTATAATTTTTGTTGTCAGCCCTAGCAAAAAGGGTAAGGTCATCAGAAAAAAAAGTGAGTGAGCTTAAGACCAGTTCTACAAATTTTGAGTGTTTCAGTCTCACAAAACTTTCAATAGATCTGGAAAGTCTTCCATGCACATAATGAAGATGTGTGGGGACATAGGGTCACCCTGCTAGATTCCTTTAGTGGGCTGAAAGGATTCGATTTTATTGCCATTGATTAAGACCTGGATTGTGCTAGTGGAGATGCAGGATATAATGAGCTGAGAGAACTAGGGGGAAAGTTGAAGTAGTCCAGGGTATTTTTAATGAATGACCACTCAATTCTAGCAAAAGCTTTCTCCAGGTCAATCTTTAGGGCCATATAACCAACTTTGCCTTTCATTTTCTGGAAATGAGATATTACTTCCTAAATAACTATGGCATGGTCAAACTCTTCTGCCAACCAAGAAGCTAGCTTGACTGTGCCTTATAAGAGAGGTGAGGAAGGGTTTGATTCTATTGATAATAATCTTGGTGATCACTTTGTAGATGGTGTTATACAAGCCAATGGGTCTGAAGTTGCTGAGACATTGAGCTTCAGGAACTTTAGGAATCAGGCAAAGGAGAGTGGTGTTTACCTAGGGAGATGGTAGCTTTATCAAAGACTTCTTTGCAGAAGTCTATTGTGTGCTTAAAAATGATGTCCCAATATTTCTGGTATAAGAGGGGATAAAGGCCATCAGGTCCCGGGGCTTAAAGAGACTTGAATAAGTTGATAGATTTGATGAATTCAGTATCCCTTAAAGGCTCCATGTGCTGGTGATGTGGCCCAGGCTCAAAAGGGTTGTTGGCATTATTAGCTCTATGGGAATAGAGATGGTTAGTGGTGTAGAGGCTCCTGTAGAAAGAGTTGGTATGCTTATGGATCTCTTTAGGGGAATCATAGGTGTTTCCAAATTCATCTTCCATAGTGACAATTCTGTTCCTTCTCCTTCTAGTGAGGTTGGATGTATGCAAAAACTAGTGTTTGCATCACCCTCGCAGATAAAAAAAATCTAGATTTAGTTAGCCAGAATTCCTTTTCAACTTAGTGTAAGCTGTCATACTTCTCTAGGAGTTCTCTTTCTAGGTTTTAGAGAAAGGAACTGTAAGGGTAATTATGTACTTCTGAATACCTTCAAGTCTGGCTAGGATTCTTTTCATATTTTTGAAGATATTTCCAAACACATATTTATTCCAAATGGTTACATCACTTTGGAAATTCCTAATAGAGGTTAAAAGGTTGTTATTATTGGAGAAAACGTTTTGGACTTGGTCCGGAAGGAGGGGTGGCTACACCACATGGGTTCCAGCCTGAAGGTCTTGGCATGGAAGGGTGGACCCTAGTATTGAGGAAAACCGAAAGAGGGAAGTGATCAGATTTTGTTCTAGGGAGATGGGCGACAAGAGCATTAGGAAATTTCTTTATCCACAAGGAATTAGCGACACACCTATCCAGTGTTTTAAAAATGAACTGGGTGCAGGACCTATATCTTTATTAGTCTAAGTATATTTTTGGCCCCCAAAACCTAGGTCCACCGGTCCACAGTTCTGAAGGAAGTTTCACGAGGACTTGACCCTAGTCCCACTAATAGCATTCCCACCCAGATTTTCATTAGCATATAACACTTCATTAAAATCACCAACAACCAGCCATTTACTGGTATGGGCTTTAGAAACATTATACGACTCATTCCATTATTTAAGTCTAGTGTGAAAGTCTATACTGGCATAAATTGCCGAAAACTGCCAAGTATGGGTGTGAGGAATTACCTTTACGAGGATATGGATTCCTTGAGTAGTGACGGAGATATTGTCTAGCTTTAGGAGGTCTTATTTCCACATAAGGATAATTTCCCCGGATGATCCATCAGTCGGAGATTGAATTTGTGCATCAAACTTTAGAGCATCTATCAAATGTTTGTGTTCATTCATTTTTGTCTCCAAAAGGACAAGCATTGCTGGTTTGTGTGCCTTCACTAAGGCGTCACAGTGCCTTCTAAATATGGCACTATTTGCTCTGCTGGCATTCCAGACAATGAAGTTCATCATTGTTGCATTGAGTGTGCTCCCTAATATCTCCTTTCCTTTCCGACTGTGATGGCTTCACTAGGTTAAGTGCCACCACTGCTGGAGTCTAGTTCTTTTTGTTCCTGATGTTCAATGTACAAGTTGTTAATTGACTCGGACATTGAAACAGAATCACTATTGGAATCGCTTCCTCGAACTCTTTGAGCAGCAATTTCTCCAGTATGTATGCTTCTGGGAACCATTCTTCTATGCTTGCCAATAGTTCCTCCATTTCCCTGTTGCTTTGCCTTATCAACTCTAAGGTTGACTTTCTTCTTCTTTTGGTAGGTTTTTTGCCATGCTTTCTTCGTGGTATGTGGATTGGTTGGTCAATGGCATCGGTATGAATCAGAGACTTTGATTGTTTGGTAGGTATGGGTAGAATGGGAAGACGGGTAGAGTGAAAAAGGTTTGCCCCATCAAGGTTCCCGATTCCAATGAGTTGGTGGAGTTGATGTTCTCTGCCAACCTTGACCTCCTCAACGTCTCTGTCTAAATTTG
Source organism: Solanum rostratum (assembly GCA_029948455.1). NCBI lineage: Eukaryota > Viridiplantae > Streptophyta > Magnoliopsida > Solanales > Solanaceae > Solanum > Solanum rostratum. The sequence goes on from CM057053.1 coordinate 55,288,676, forward strand.
CATTCTCGGGCCTTCTATTGCATGGTCCAAAACCTCTTTCACGATTTGTGCAAGATATGCGAGGTCTTGGACTAGAATTGTGACTGAACGTTCTTCTACCAAGGTGTGGAATGTTAGTTGCCGATCCCCTAGGCTCAATTCCAACCAGGAGGTTAGTTGGTGGGTTGGTAGCAGTTGCACAGAAGTAAGGACAAACGGGGTGTGTTGGGCATCTTGGGTGGGAGTTTGGTTCATTTCCATGGTTGAGTGCATGCGGAGTGAGTATATTGCTCCGTCCCTCTTCCTCTATTAATGGACCCTTCCCTTCTCTGTGGAGTGGGAGATTATTGGGATCTTGTGATGAGACTTCAATGGTCATGTCAACTATACTGGAGTAATAATTATTTTCTGCAGTGTAGTTAATACCTTGCTCAGTAGGCTTCCATAGATCTTGCAATTTGGCTTTTAGATATGTGTATGGTAGCCTCTTTCCAAAGACCTTGATAATGACTGAGGTACATCATGATAAGTAGAGTCTTTGCATATCCTCTTTTGTAAGGTGGATGGTATCCTCCCTTTGGGGGTTACTCTTATATAGATCCATTTCTTGCATATGTGAGTATGCATAGTCATGGCTTAAGGTCGTATTTTTTTTCCATAAGCACATCTCAAAAAGAAAGAACTTTCTCTCGAGGGGGTTGTTGTCCGCCACGCGAAGATGGATCTGGTGGCTTAGGGGGGTCCGGCGGATGAGTTTTCCATTGGTTGTTTGAGAGCATTTTTCTCTAACTCGAGAGTTTCCTTTTTTATGTCCAAACCTTCTTTAATATATGTATTTCAAATGAAATAATATATTTGATGTGGTTAACATAACTATCTAATGGATATTTGTGAACATGCATATAAAGTTTTTTCTTTTTTTTTCAAAATTTGAACCAAAAATATCTCATATGAATATTATATCATATATTTAGGTCCTCACTCGGAACAAGTTGTAATTCGAGTATCGAAATGAATTTTACTAACAAATTTAATGAAGTATTAATATATTAAGTCAAGCAATTAATTTATTTTATCAACTAATACTAAAGTACTATTTTTATCCAACACAACCACAGTTCCATTGAATTGTTTTTATGTCACAAAATGACAAAATATTGAAAAAAAAAAAAGAAGTTATTTTGGCTATATGAAGAAGAAAAGAAAATTTGTTGGAATACTTTTAATTTTTACTTTGTTAGTATCATAAATATTTACTTTTAATTAAATGGTCTGATGATAGAAATTTAAAAGTATTTGCATTATTTATGGCTCTAGTGAGAAATACTACCTATAGTTTCTAATCATAAGTTATGTTTGTAAGTTCTCTGTCTAGATAATTTGATAAATCTTTTCTAAAGACTTTTTAAATTAATTATAATGACATATAAAATAATTTAAAAATAAAAAATTATTGAACCAAATAAAAGAATATATGTACACTATTACATTTGTCTGAATCTAAAGCTTGTGAAACTTAAATTTGTTGACATACTATGTTTATGATATTTATTAATATTTCGCAAAAGAGACACTTTGCTTTAATTTTTTTTTTTTTTATAATTAGGGATAATATTCATTAGTTAACTTTAGGGTATTTCATGAGAAATAGGAATAGTACTATTTGCATCTCTATTAGTAGTAATATCATTGTTGGTAGCAACAATATATAAAAAGACTGATTATTTATTATTTTAATAAATTAGGATAAAATGAAAGATGTATACTTGATTTTTTATGCTTTATCTTTTTATTGAAAGATATTTTTAGATTTTTTTTTTACTTATCTTTCTTGGTAGTTTTTTGTTAGCATGTGAAATTGTTTTTTTAATCCTTGGTCACATTGATTTTATATTTCTATAGAATAATATAAAAATATTTCTAGAAATCTTTTTTTTTGTGTATGTGTATTTTTTGATAGATTTTTGTTAGTGTGAAATTACATTTTTATCCTTGGTCGTCATTCACTTCATCTTTCTATATATACTAGATAATTTTACACCCGTAAAAGGCCCAATATCCCATTTTATTACATTCTCTCTCCTCTCATATGATACTTTAGCATTAACTTTCCCAACTCAATTTTTACTAGCCTATTATTATGTTTATTTTAAATTTTAGAATCCAATTAGTTGTCAATTGCATTAGTCAATTATTTATAATTAATTTCAAATTAAAGCTAATCCATAATTAATTTTAACACAAATATTTCTTTCCTTTTCAAATTTTCGCTCCTTTTCAAAATTATTTTCACACAATTATTTCTTTTCTTTTCATTCTTTGTTCCATTTAAGATTTGAAAAAAAATATATGATATTTTCAGTTTCTGTATTGTCTCCACAAAAAAAAAAAAAATTAATCAAGTATGAATGTCTCAATCTTGATCTGCCATACTGAAAATTTTGTGCTTCAAAAAGAATTATATTTGATACTTGATTTATAATGCTTTATTATGATTTTATATTTGGTTTATAATGTTTTATTATGTGTTGATATTTAGTTTATAAGAACTTTATATGATTCAAAATCAACAAGGTATCATTTGTTTATTTTTTTTCTTCTGATACTCGAATAAAATTTTAGATTATTACTCTTTTTATATTTGATACTTGAACTTATGTAATTAATTTAAGGTTTTGATACTTGAATCCGTCTATTTGATTCTTGGGCAATATTTTAGATTATTTGTGCTGTAGATACTTGATACTTGACTTAATGTATGTGAAAAGTATATTTGATACTTGAATTATGATTTTTCAGATTTGGAATCCCCGAACTCCATTTTCACAAATACCTGGTGTGCTTTCATGTGTCAATATCAATTCACAAAATTCATATAGAAAGACATACACAACAACAAATAGTATAAATTTGATACCTGAAAAAAATGTAAAAAGAAACCCCCACAAACAAGTAAAGAAAACGGTATCCTACATTATTTCAACAATGAAGAAATTGTAGAAACTATGTTGAAGAATCAAACTTTCGGCAACAAAAGGCAAGTGGTAATGAGCTTTTTCTTTTTCCGTTTTTTTACATGTCATTTTGGGACTTTGGGTTTTGAAGTTGAAGCTATATTCTTGATGACGTTCATCTCTTCTTGGGAATCCTCTTCAATGGACTCATTTTGATGGTGTTGGCATTGTCGCTTATTGTTTGAGAATCCATTGGAAATTTCCGCTGATCAAATTGACAAAATCAGTTTGGGGAAAACTTTGGAACAAAGAGTGAAAAGGAAAGAAATAAATGTGTAAAAATAATTTTGAAAAGGAGCGAAAATTTGAAAAGGAAAGAAATAACTGTTTTAAAATTAAGGAATCATCTTTTAATTGTCAATTTTTTTTTCTTATTTGACATAACAAATTTAAATTCATATTAAGGTATCAATCGTTAATTCCAAGTATCAGTCGACACAGAAAAAATTGGAATTTTTGGTAATTTTTTAAAAAATCGAAAAAACTAGAAATTATGAATAAACAGTATGGTATTTATGAAACTGATACTACTATTTACCCAACTAAAAAAGTTATTCATAAAAGATATTATTATAGTAAGTTAACATATATTGTTGGTACTAATTTTTTAAACAATCACTTTTATATTGTGAAACTTTTATGACCAAGCATTTTTATTTTATGCTATTGCATAATAATATTAATTTATTAGGATTCGAAGTTAATCTATTTATCAAATTAAATTAAATAATATGATAATCACAAATCATTGTGTTTTACTATAACAGAGATCAATATTTCTTAATAGATTTGTGTTAATATGAATTTGGATTCTTATCCTTGATCATAATTCATTTCATCTTTCTATATATAGAAAGATGTTTTTAGAACTATTTGTTTTTCTTGATAGCTTTCTTGATGTATTTTTTGTTAGTATGAAATTACACTTTCATTATTATCTTGACAAAAAAAAAATATTAAGCTAAATTAGAAAATAAAATAAGTAATCTACTATAATTAATTAAATTTTGATTTGATTAATTTCAAAGTAAAATAATGTTAAAAATACTTGTGTTAGTTTAGATATCATATTAATTTATAAAAGAAGAGAAAGTGAATTAATAACAAAATGAGTTAATAGTTAATTAAGACTTCCGATAATGAAGAAGTTCATTTAATAAAGTGTGTCAAGTTTAATAGAACTTTTTACTATTGACTCACAACGAAATAAAACTATTGGATTATTGAAGTTATTCTTTTAAAAAATAATAATGAAAATTTTTCATAATCTTTTGAAGAAATAATTCAACTCCACATCTTAAAGTACATTTGATTTTTATTTTTATTTTTAATTATATGTCTATTAAAATTTTCTAGAAGTTGGATTAACTTGTACAAAATGTCTTTAATCATCCTAGTTATGACTGTTCTGTATAATAAATATAATTTAAAAAAGATATTAAAAATTCTCTAGAAAAAGTTAATATATAAAATTTGTTTTATATGTTTAACCATATAGATTGAATTTAGAGACCAAGTGTAATGCAAAATATAATATTTTGATGAAATTAAGTAGAATGATAGATATATCCTTTATTCCTCATGCTTCATCTTTTTATTAAAATATGCTTCTAAAATATTTATTTTTTTCTTGTAAACATGAAATTACCCTTAATCATAATCCATTTCATCTATTTATAAAAGATGTTTCTAGAACTATTTAGTTTTCTTGATATCTTTTTTAATAGATATTTTATTAGTATGAAATGACAATTTTGCCCTTAATCGTTGTTGGATTCACTCTTCTATATATATATATATATATATATATGTATTACATTTTTTAAATTCATACTTAATTTTAAGGCATAAAAATGAAAGGAATATAATAGTATATGATGTGACAACCTTATTTGCGAGTGGAGGTTAGTTTTCCAGCAATCAAGACGTCTCGTAGCGTGACTCAAAATGGAATGGACAATTGGACGTGTTGCTTCAAACAACCACATACATGAAAATAATATATTATTTTAACAAACTACAATAATGTTGCACAGAAGAATAAAATAAAATCTTCCAGCTATTACTCAAAAACATTAGTTACATTTAAAGTTTTAAACTGTCCAAGAAACCAGCCGTAATGAATACTCTATCTGTTTTAAATTTTTTTTATTTGATATATAATTTTAAAAATTAAAAAGAAAAATTTAAATTTTATGATGATCTTAAATTAAAAAAAATATACAGAATATATCAAATTAGATATTATTTAATTTTATGATTTTAAATATGTCATTTAAAAAAAATTAAAATAAAAAATTATCAAAAAATAATAATATACTTTCTAAACAAATCATAAAAACGTAACACAAATAAATTAAAACAGGATAGAACACTAAATAGAAGTTAGAGCAGTTGAAATCGCATAAATATTATATTTTTGCATGTATTACTGAAAGCAACGTAGATAATGAAGTGAAACAGAAGTAAGACCACGTTCTCTATATATTTGTTTATACGCAATGTCGGGTCAAGAAGCTATATTGTTGACCTTTTTCTTTCTTTCTTTCTTTTTCGGGTTGTGGGGGAGGGGGGGGGGGGGTTTAAGTTTTAATAAATTATACTAGAATCGTAACTTAAGCTCTAAGATAGGTGAGCCATGCATGAGCTACAACTTGCCCAAGACAAGATTTCAGTAATTGACTTTGAGACCAGTAACGATCTGACCACGTCATTACGGATTGATTAATGGGGAAGGAAATTAGTAGTAGATTAAAATTTTTGAGCCTAGGCCGGTGAAATCTGAATCAAAAGAGGTTTAGGAAAATCCAGTAATAGATTAAGGGTTGATTTATAAGTTTGATCTTTCAAGTTGATAGCCTAAGACAATAAAGAGTATGTACGATTTTACGAAATTAAATTTGGGAAAGTAGAACTTCCGAAATGGATCTTGGTGCAAAGGATATATCTGAATGTCATGGTTTTATGAGTGTGTTGTAAAATGAGGACTTGGAATGTGTTATGAAGTTTTTATCTCTTTGCAATCCACCACGACGAGATGAATCCCGCTATGGCAGTGCCTCCATGGCAAGATAAATGGTCACCACGGAGGGACTGTTGCGGGTTTTAAGCTAAAAAAGTCCTAAATTCATCCTTATTTCTCCTATTTCATCTTTGAGAGACCAAAAGCAACATAGGGCTTGTTTTCTTTAGTTTTCCACATATTTCATCAATAAAGGTAAGTTGATCGTTCCTCTACCTTGTAAATTGATTCTTAGGCCTTAGAATCTAGGAGAATTATTATAGGAGAAGATCTTGACCTACAATAATTGGGAAAAAATCCTAATTGGGGAAGATGATCGTAAAATTGACCTAGGGTTAGGATTTTGATATGATCGAAGTAATTTAAGTCATTATTTGCTGATTATGATATTCCTTAATAGTCTATAGACTAGGAACGAACCAGGATTTTAAAAAGGGGAAAGTTCATGTTACATAGAGTTTTCAAGGCTTAGTTTAGGTAGGTGCTAATTTAGTATTCCCATTTGTGTGATATATGCTTGTTAATTACTTCATTAGTACTTTCTACATGAATGTGAATAAAAAATAATGACATGAACCTAATAAATGATTTATCATGATCAAATTGCATGCAATGAACCTATCACCAAAATTGTGTAAGTTGTGAATTATTAATTATGTGTGTAATTATGATTATGGTTATTGAATCAAGTGTCGCATTTCGATATATTACTGGATCAATGTCATGTTCTTACAAAAGTTGTTTGGGTGTGGGTCTAATGAAAGATCCATTGTTAAATTTGTTCTGGTGATAATCATAATTGTGAAAGTGGTGTGTTAGCATGAATTGTTATTGCTAACCTGCTGGATGCGTTGGCTCACAAGTTGTATTTGCTTCTTATATAGTTTTCTTATTGAAATAGTCGTGTGATCCTACTAGTACACCATTATTATGTATATTGATTTTGCACTTGCTCTTTTCATGTCGAGTACAAAACATCTTTAGACGGTGGTTGGCAAACTTCAACTAGGAGACTAGTGATCATTTGAATTTAAGAGTGAGCCAGCTTGTCGAGCCTTCTATGGATTTGTCTATATTTTCAGTCCTTTCTTCACAGACTCAAAGGCTTAGTCATTTGTTTTTTCTAATTTCTTGGAGTTGCATCCCCTTATGTTAGACACTTAAAGTTTTGGTAGAATAATTTTTAGTTTATTGGGTAGTTATTTTTACATTAAGTGGTTCTCGATTTGAATTTATGGGAACTCAACTTGATTTATATTTATACTTATTTCCATAACTTTAATTGCTTTATTTGTGCTAGTTTTGTTTAGTTCGTTTATGGTATTGATTATATTACTAGAAGGGTAATGTAAGTGTCACTCAGAGTCCGTTCAGAATTGTGACAAAGTTGATATCAGAACTTTGATTCATTGATCTTATTGTATCAAAATGAGTCTAAAAAAGTCTTGTGAAATGACATTTATACTTTTTTGAAAGGCTATAGGACTTTAGGAACTCTCTTATATTTTCCTTCTCTGCTCTTTTCGTACTATAACTTGATTCCAATTGGTATTTGGCTATTCGAATTAGTATCTGACCTCTTTCACTCTTTTGTTTGATGGTGCCAAACCAGCAGCTCACACCAACAATCCCGCAAAGGATCTAGTAGCAAGGGTAGGGGCCGAGGTAGAGGACGAGGAAGAGGCTGAGTAGGGGAAGAGTAGCACCCGCTTGGGTGAGGCTCACGTCGAGAATGCAACAGTAGGAGAGACTTAGCTTGCACCTTGGGTTGAGATAGAGGAAAATATAGAGGTTGGATTTGAAGAAAATGTTGAGTTGGATGGAGATATACAAGCTAGAACTATAGGACTTTCCCTTTTGGGTCCGACAATTACACAACAAGTACTGACTTTTTTGATCGGGTTGGTTAGATATCGAACTATTCCCATGGTGCTCATCGCTCAAGCTCCAGTCACCTACCCAATCACAGTTACAACCCCTAATGTGGGTATTAGATAATAGTGTTGTCTTTCCTCCCCTTTTGGGCCCAATGATGATGGGTATTGAGCCCGAGATTTTAACTAAGTTTCTAAAGCTAAAACCTCTAGTGTTCCAAGGTCCAGAAAGTGAGAATGTTTATGAGTTCATTTTAAATTGCTATGAGTGACTTCATAAGTTAGGTATTATGGACCAATATAAGAGTGAGTTCATGACTTTTCAGCTTTAGTGTAAAGCTAAGTAGTAGTGGAGGGATTTTTCGAAGCGTCGATCACCAATTTTACCTTCTTTTATTTGGGCCCTATTTCATGCCTTATTCTTGAAAAAGTGTGTGTCCCAAACATTGAGGGATCACACGAAGGACAAATTTATGGCACTTGAAAAAAGTAGCAAGACCGTAGCTGCTTATGAGGCTAAGCGTCATTCCTTGTCAAGATTTTCTACTCAGTTGGTGACTTTAAAGGAGGAGAGAATTTGATTTTTTGTCAAATATTTGAATCTTGAGTTGCAGAATTTATTTGTTCATATGACTGCTAGAGGTAAGAGCTTCAATAAGGTATTAAATTTTGTAAAGAAGGTTGGGAGAGTGATGAAGGCTCAACAGGCTAAGGCTTTAGTTAAAAGGCCCAAGTGTATAGGTAATTTTTAGAGTTCTTACTCTAGAGGGTCAGGTAAACCATCCATTATAGCGTAACCAGTTCAGTTAGTTATTTCTGCTTCCATGGGTAATTACTTTAGAACTTCACAGTAGGTTATTACTTAGGATGGTCAAGAAGCTTCTTCCACTCTAGATACACGACCCTCTTTTAGTCACACTTTTTATAATTGTGGTAATCTAAGACATGTGAGAAGAGAGTGTCCCTGCCTCGTATAATTGACCCTATGCGACAAAATATTAGAGTCGTGGTGCTAATAGGTAGAGGTAGCAATGGTAAAGGATATCCACAAGGTGGGAAAGGAAGAAATCAAAGAGGCTATTGCGGTCTATGTAATGGTAATGTAGGAATAGGAGTGGTGTATACAGGTAGGAAGGCTGCCTGTTAGGAAGATTGGGCTCCATTTTATGCTTTCTGGGGCAGGACAGAGGCTGCGGCATCTGATGCAGTGATCACCGCCACTCTTCTTGTATATGATCAGAAGATGGCTACTATTTTGTTTGAACCAGTATCAACTTATTCTTATGTTATAGTAAATTTTGCCTTAGGCATTAATGTGACTTGTGATATGCTTGTCACCCCCATCCATGTTTCTACCTCAGTTGTGGATTCTATTATAGTCACCCATGTCTAATGAGCTTGTTTTATTCTGTTTATGGAATTTCAGACTTGGGTTGACTTAGTGATTTAGATATGACCGATTTCAATGTGACCTTTTGCATGATTGATTGTCTCCCAATCATGCAGTGCTTAATTATAATGCTAAAATTGTAACTTTAGAAATCTCGAGTAGGAAAATGTTTGAGGGGGAAAAGATTTATAAGCTTAAGATAAATAAAATCATATTATATGGACGAGCTAAGAAAATAGTGGAGTAGAGTTGTCTAGCATACTTGACTCATGTTTGGGATACTGATGTAGAGTCCCCTTCTATTGATTCTATATTTGTAGTATTTGGTTTTAATAAAGTCTTGCTTATGGACTTACTGGGTATTCCTACTAATAGAAATATAGATTTCTGCTTTGGTTTGGAGCATGACACTCACCTAATCTCTATCCCTCCTTATTGTATGACTCCATCAGAGTTAATTCAAATTCAAGAACTCCTTGATAGGGGATTCATCCATCCTAGTGCTTATAATCTTATTTATTAGGAAAAAGAATGGTAGTATGAGGATATGCATAGATTATTGGCAGTTGAATAAGGACACAGTTTGAAACAAGTACTTGTTACCTTGTATTGATGATCTTTTTGACCAGTTGCAAGGTGTATTAGTATTCTCTAAGATTGATCTCAGTTCTGGCTATCATTAGCTAAAGATTAGGCCTTAGGATGAGTCTAAGGGGGTATTCGGATTGACTTATTTTTTAAACTTTTGGCGTTTAAGTATTTTTTAAGTTTTGAAAGTATTTGGGTAACAACAAAAATGCTTAAAAGTACTTTTTTAAAATTGAAAAAAGTAACCAAAAAGAAGCCAAAAGCCAAAAATAGGGGGTCCTTAACGTAGGGCTTTTGATTTTAACTTATAAGTCACTTTAGAAAAGTCAATCGAAATACCCCATAAGACTGCTTTTAGAACCCGATATGGGCACTATAAAATTTTGGTGATGACATTTAAGTTAACCAATGCCCCAGCGAACTTTATGAGTTTGATGAATTGGATGTTTCTGTGATTTTTGAATTCATTTATGATTGTTTTTATTGATGACATTCTAGTATATTCAAAGAGTAAGGAAGAGCATGCCAACCATCTTGATATTGTTTTGGGTGTCCCAGGGAAGCAGAAATTATATGCAAAATTATTCTAAGCATGAATTCTAATTGTCTTTTATTGCCTTCTTAAATACTGTTATTTCAAGGGAAGGGGTGATGGTAGATCCTCAAAATATTAAAATAGTTATGAATTAGATCTGACCTAGCTCAGTCACTAAATTGAGAGTATTGTAGGGCTTACCAGCTATTATCGATGATTTGTGAAAAACTTTGTTGCTATTTGATATACTGTCAAAATACAACACTTTTGATCCTTAAAACTTGAAATTTTGTCTGTTATAAATGTGATGTTAGTAGATTTGATGTGCTTTTGTGTTTATTTTGTAGGATTTCAAGGTTGACACAATGTTAGGATATAATATACAGAAGTTGCTGATTGTGAGGATCCATGAGACCCTTTACGGGTCTTTGAGTATTTTACAGCCATGAAGGAAGTTTCATGTGCAATTCTAGTGAAGGGTGGATTTCTAAAGTTTGATCTACAAACAAGCAGACGAGTCATGGAACACTTTACGAGCCATAGACCAAGTCTCGTACCGTGAAGATTAGAAAGTGAAGACCTGCAGAAATTCTATTAGGCGAAACCCCCTGCGGGCTGTAGAATTGATGTCGCCCAAGTTACACCTCCTTTTTGAGGATTAAGCGATCGGTTTCAAGAAATAGAATCTAACCAAGGTTAGGGTCGAACCCACAGGGAATACGTAAACTTAAGAGAACTCAAGTAATGCAATTCAAGTGGTTAACGAACTTACTTCCCCAAAGAGGGGGGGTTGCAATAACAGGCAATAAAGTAAACCTAACTAACACAAGAGTTTTATCAATATAGAGAGAAACTAGGGTATTGTGTTCCCCATAATTCACTAATTTAGTATCATCGGATAACCTAATTCTTTTCTAATGTGTGGCATGCAGGATGGTAAGTTAAGTTCACCAAACCCTTTAGTCCAGGCGAGAGGCAAATTTCACTACGTGACTTGGCCCATCTCTGCAGTGTGCATTACTAACCCTTACTTATTAGTCTTAGTACAACCTTCCCTTGGCCCAGTTCAGTTGATTAGATGAGAATACATTAATCGAATCTTGTTAATTTATTTCTTTTCCTATTCATTACTACCTTGGTCCAGTCAGTAGCACTAGGCGGGTTCTAATGTTGGCCACCATCAGAAAACATGCAAAATGAAGAAAGTTAATTAATATATGCATACACACTTTTCAAGAATTATGATGTATCCGGTTTTACCTTGTTAGTTCTTCATAGTTCTCACAACCATAGTTATGGATTTAGCTACTCATGATTTGTATAGATGAAAGACTTATGAATTGGAATAACATAATTGACCACTTACACAATTGAATTAAGAACAAACAAATCCAAACTTCAATGAGAATCACAAGATTATAAGATCAAATCAAAGTACAAGTGTTTCTCAAAACTCTCCAATATTTTCTCTACGCTATCTTACTATTTTTCCTCTCTGCTGGTCGAACTCTCTATAAAACTTGATGAAAAATAACTTAAAAACCTATTTATAATATTTAGAATACAAGTCCTAAACAAAATAGGATAGCTGGGTCGGCACACCTTACAAATAGCTTTATGGGTCGTATTGCATCCATGGCCCATAATCGGAGCCTTGTACAACGTTGATGCAAAATTGGACTAGACATTTATGACACTCCTCGATGACTCGTAAGGGGGTTTCGTCTGATGAAACTTCAGACAATCCTTTTTCTCTAATCCGCAGGGCACGAAACATGATTTACGACTCGTAAACTAATCCACGACCCGTCTGCATATTCATAGAACAAAGTTCAAAAAATCAGCCCCTCACTGGAATTGTTAACGAAACCTCCTTCATGGCCCGTAGAGTGCAGTACGGCCCGTAAAGGGTCTCGTACTTCATCAAAAACAACTTCTGCATTTTCTTCCCAAAATTAAGGCCAACTCTGGAATCTTGCAAATAAAACACAAAAAACATAAAACCAACTAACATCGTTTTGAGAACACATAAAATTTCAAGTTTTAAGTATCAAAAGTGTAGTATTTTGACAACACATTTATACCCTCAACTCAAAATTGTTGCTTGTCCTCAAGCGATGGACTCAATGTAAATAAGTAGTATAGTAACACGCAGACTTCAACCTAATGGCATATATCACTTCAAACTTAAGCACAGATACCCACACCACTTTTCAAAATAGAATCAGATAGCCATCATGGAAACCAATATAGACTCATGCATGTGACAACACAACTATGACAAGTGAAACACTATCAACAAGCTACAATCACTGAATAAGTCTAGTGCTAACAATGCAATGCAAGTGACCTTACAGAAAGAAGTCCCCTATTTCATTCTCAATGATGTTTTCATGTATAATCTCGAGACTTATGCAAAATCACTCACTCTCACAAAAGATACTCATGCATTATGCCAAATACCATAGGCTTAACGCTATACTCATGACTAAGACCTTTAACTACCGGGACTAAGATCACTATAGGACTTTATAGGCTTGTAACATAGGCTCAGGGGCTATGGTATGATATTCTGGGAATATGGTGACTAAAGGCCCTCCTCGACACTGCGTTTTCCTACACTTTTGTCCTACCAACACTTTTACTTTACATTCCACTACATTCTCCCCTTTTCTCCTATTTCAAGCTTTTCTATGTGCTCTCTTTTCATTTTTCAGCTTTTTGCCTTGCTTTTACATTTCATTTTTTTCTTTTTAGCTCACAACTAAGACATCACTTATTTTTCTTGCACTCAGTACATGATTTTTCTCCTTTTCTATATATCACTAACTTTCCCCCTCATTTTTTTTGTTTCACCCTTACACCAGCCACCCTCAACTTAGGCTTTTGGCCTGAGTTGAGGTGCACATTATCCATCCTCAAAACCAGGGCCACTTTTGGTAGCCACCCTCAACTTAGGCTTTTTGCCTCAGTCAAGGTGCACAATGTTCAAGGAAAGACCGAGGCCAATTTCAGAATTTTTCAACTAACAAGGCTAGGTCAATTAGGTGTTTGCAAAGAATAGGTACATGTCAAGTTTACATATTAGGATCAAGGGACATTCTACAAATTTGGTTAGTCATTTAGGCTAAATGGACTTTTAAGAACAATGGCCTAAGATCCTTTCTTATTCCAGCTAATCTATAGTCTAACTTAGAGTAAAAGGCCAGTTCTAAATTAGTACACAACATGTGAATTTGACGAATTAAGCTCACACTCATATGGCACTGACTACATTATCAATAAACTCTCAGTTAATGCTTTTTATCTCAAATTAACCTCACTTCTTAGGACAAGTGTTTTCAACATACTCAAACATGCGTGGTTGCTATCTAAACTAACTAGTCAAAATTTTGTGGGTATCATTATTCACAAAAAACACAAAAACATATTTTATGCCACAGATATTAGTATTATATGCTATAAATACTACCTAAGACTTCCTAAACGTGCCGGTTCAATAGAACATAATTATCCATAGGGTAAAAGAACATAGACAAGGATTAAAATTTGGGATAATTATGTAACTACCCACACCCTATCAAAAAGGAGGTTCATAAGGGGTCAAAAAGAATACCTGGGCGCCTAAGCACTAGTGTGTGGCCGCGTTTGACCACCCTCGCCTGTATGGTGGCCACATCAATAGTAGCACTCTATCCGAAGAGGCCAGCACCCTTTATCTGCTCTAGCTCTCGAGCTTGTTATCTCTCGGCCTATTTTCTCGACTCTCTTAAGAAAAGCTTGAGCTTCTCCTCCAAAGTCAGCCCCGCACATGAGCGTATGACATACTCATCAGCTTATGTGTCGGGTCCCTTCCCATGGGAAGGATGGATATGCTCCTCAGGAGCAAATAGATCTACCACCGGCACTGAAAGTATGGTCTTAGGCAGTGTCACAGTTGCCGGCAGTGTTGTTTTCATATTGGCCTGAAGCTGCTGGATCTCCGTCTGTAGGGCCGTCAAATCTGTGGGTTGGGTCGTGTGCAAGCTCTATTGTACTCTCGTCTCTAAGGCATCAATACGGACATCCACGGTTGAAAGATGTTCCTTAATAGTAAAAATTGTGTATACCTGCATACGACCCTCTGCCTCTGAAATCACCTGAAAAACCTAAGGCCTAATATGCTAGACTAGATGAGTCAACTGCGCCTCAACATGTAATAATCTCTGCGCATAGCCTGTATAGATTCGGCGAACACGTAAAATATACCCGCGAGAGCAGCCTGTTATGTAGTAGCCTGTGGTGCAGGGGTAGAAGTAGTAGGCCCTCTCTCCTCATCTGCCCCAGGCTGTGGGGGCCTATCCTCAATAGCAGCAACAGTGGCGGTGGTGTGTGGAACCTTAGGCGATGGTACTGAGGCAAACATCTCTGGCATAGGGGCAGGCTGGTGCGGTGCCCACCGAAGTGCCACCGGATTCTCCTCAACCTTGATCAGGCTAACATCCAAAGTGCGTTGGACCTTGATCAGCGAGTCCAGCTAGTGTAAAATCTCCACCCTCGACTCTAGGCAGAGTTTGTAGATCAAACATGGAAAAGGGATGGAGGTGGACCTCTTTAGGGCGGTCTTGTGAATCTTCTCAGCGATGAGGCATGCTCAATCTATCTCATAACTAGCTAAGATGCTGGCAACTAGCACTTGCACGATCTGGCGTCAAAGTGTTATCAGCAAGTGTTGGTCGGATGCGTGATGTGACAACCACCCACCAAAATTTAGCAGTAAAATTGAGCGAAGCCTTCACAATAGGCTCCGGTGAGTATCGACCTATGCAGGTTTAATCAAGCTAGCCACCTATGTCATCAAGTTAGCTCTACGCTCTAGATCTCTCATCACCAGCAAATCCCTCGTTTTCCCCACTCTGTAGTCGAACTTACTTGTGGATCTAGGGCAGGGAACTCTGGCCCAAATAACATATGGTGTATGGTGGTCTCCGAGATGTCCACATGTCGACCCCTCACTTTGGTCTCAATTAGTCTGAGCTGAGTGAGGAGCTTCTTTCCCATGGGAAGAGTGTTGTGAATCGTGGCTGCATAGAATGCATAGAACTCCCTCACCATGGTTGAAGACTATCGCCCGAGTGATTTGGTCAGCCAAGCCTATATTTGATCATTGTGTACTGGAGACCAGGGACACTATCGATCTGTCTAGGATGACTCGACGCTCTTCATAAATGGAGGGGGTCAGCTTGCCCCGCTCTGTAGTTTATAAGTCCTCAACATAAATGCCCTCGATGCACCACAAACTAATAAGAGCATCTAGTAGAGATAATAATGCTCGAGGTGCGGTAGAGGACTCTGTCTCTGACCCATTGTCGGAGCCTGAATTTGAGCTGGACTACTCTCTGGATCGAGACATCTGTATGGATCTGCTTTTTTCGTGGCCTCTCTCATCAGTTTGGGGAGTTCAAATGACAAGGGCCTGAGTCTGCCCGGCGTTGGCAGCAGCCCTCATTTGTGGTCTGTCAACCTCCGGGCCAGGTCGGATGCCAAGGTCCTCTAGCGAGCCACTCAGAGTGGGGGTCTGATCATCCTCTGAGGGCTTATCCTGTAGCCTCCTCTGCATGGCCCTAATTTCATCATGTTTTGCTTTTAAGGCCATAGTACTTGGGACATAGACATTTATGCACCTTGGCTAGTTCCACCAATCAAAAAATGAAATGCAAAAACAACTTAGACTTAGTTGCAGAAAGGTCTATGAAAGCACCTTTACGGGCTGTAGTAGAAACTATGAGTCATAGAAGGCTCTCGCAAAATAGTGGTCACAGGATCTTTGTTTACTGGAAATGTCTACGAGACCAGGTCGACTCGTAGAGTGTTCTACAAGTCATAAACTAAGTCGTAGAGTATTCCAGTGTCTAAATTTATTGCAAGCAGGGATCCATGAGACCTTTTTGCGGGTCGTAAAGTGTTCTACGACTCGTAGAAGGTCCCGTTTGATGGGTACTCGAAAACTTTAGGTTTCTGGAATCTTGTATTACGGGAAATTACGGCCTGTGGAATGTTCCACGGATCATAAAAGCCACTCGTAGACCCCAAAACTCAGTCACCTGAGTTTCTAAGTCTATCAACACGGACCCCATACGGCTTTTTCAACCATATTCTACCAGCATCAATAGAATACGCACACACCTAACCATTACCCCAACATGATAGTCAACACATGTACATTATTGAATATAATTAGACATACTTCCCCAACCCTTCCGACCCCATATGAATGACTTATCATAAAACTTATGCACCCATTCCATCACTTACCGAATATCACACATACAATAAATTGAAGTACATGGTAAGTGATTACATAGGCACCAAAGATACACAATCAAACATAGGCAAAGGCAACTATACCTAATTCCAGTTCTTCACACAAATTAAAACATAGGAAACCATAATTCAATTATCAACATGACTATTTTCACATAAGGGCTTGTGTCTAACACAACTATTCCCAACATAATTTCCAATTTAACCATACAAATAACAGCAAATTAATCGTATTAGGTTAACCAAAAACTTAACAATTTGTTTGATTAAATTGTAGAAGATGAGGGAGGTGATGAGAAACTAAAACCCCTAGGCTGCCAAAAATTGTCGCCAGAAAATAGAGGGGTAGTCACTGTCGGTGGTCAAAATTTTTGGGATGGGAATGGCTAGGCACGACTTGTAAATTAGGGCTCAAATGGGGTCAAAATGTTTTGGCCCCAATATTTATACTTTGGTCGGGTCAATTAAAAACTGATGGACCTGGACTATGAAAGCCCTGATTACGGGTTGTAGAACATTTTACAGCTTGTGAATTGGGGTTTCATAGAACATCCAAACCCTAGTGTTCAAGAGTGGGTTTCACAGACCAGTCTATGAGTCGTAAAATGAAGTACGACTCATAGAGTTGGTCATAGATACCCCAACACTTGGCCAAAAATTTAGAAAACTTACCTAGGGTCCACGAGCCCCATTCACGATCCAAACTTTTATCTACGAATCATAAAGTTGGCTCGTGGACTGGAGTGCACAAGTTTTTTGCTTACTGAAAATGTCAACGAGATGGTGTGAGGGTCGTAAAGTGTTTTACGTCCCATATAACCAATCGTAGAGGCACTTCCTGATGTTCTTCTCAGCTAGGTACTTGTAAATTCTTCATAAACATATTGTTACCCTATATGCAACCAGCTCAATATCCAAAATTACAATCAAATTACAAGAAGATAAACTACCTATAAGTCCAAAAATTGAAAATAAAACTGCAATTATAATTATTACATCAAAAATCTTGGGTTGCCTCCCAAGTAGCGCCTACATCATTGTCACGGCACGACTTGGACAAATTGGTTACTCAGACTTCACTAATTGCCCAGACTTTATTCTTCAAAATCATCTGGCCTCTTCATAGACTGACAGATATTGAAGACAACTTGTTCTTTGTTGAATCTGAACCTGAGTTGACTGGCTTTCAAATCCACCAGTGGTCGATTGGTAACTAGGAATAGTCTTCCCAAGATGATTTATATATCGAAGTCTACCTCGCAATCTAGGGTCACTAAGTCTGCAGGTAATATGAACTTTTCAACCTTCACAAGCACATAATGCAGTATCCCCACAGGCTTTTTCACCGTGCGGTCAGCCATCAACAATCGCATGCTAGTCGGAGTAGGGGATCCCAAGCCTAGCTTCTTGAAGACCGCAAGGGGCATTAGGTTAATGGTGGAACCTAGATCACATAATGCCCTTGTGAACTCCACATCTCCAATGGTGCAGGGTATGGTAAAAGCACCAGAATCTTCTTGCTTTTAGACCAAAGACCTCATAGCAATCATACTAAAATATTAAAGCTCTTAGGAGAGCTCCTAACTCACGGGCGTTTTTTCATAACTAGGTCCTTCATGTACTTGGAATATCCTGGCATCTTCTCCAATGCCTCAATGAGAGAGGTATTGATGGAGAGTTGTTTTAGCATGGAGAGGAAGTGCTTGAACTTGCCTTTCTCCTCCCTATTCTTGATTCTTTGGGGGAAGGGAGGAAGATGCCTAGGAATGGGTTTCAACTTCTGTGGTGCATCAGCAGCTTCACTCACCCTATCCTTGCCATGATCATCTCCTGTATCTACATCCTTAGCCATAACCATCTCCTTTCGAATATCATCCTCATCAACTGGCATGAGAGGGTCAATGGTGCTCTTTTCACCCTGAGTAGTAACCGCCATGCACTACCCTTCATTTTTAGGATTCTAAATTGTGTTTCTAGGCAGTGTACCTCTATGATGCTGATTGAGTTGAGTTGACACCTGATCGAACTATTATATCAGCATAAGCCTGCGTGTTTTCATCAAGGGCATGGTAAAAGATCTCCACTAAGGTATCATCAACAATCTTGTGGTCTGGAACAGTCCTAAGTAATTAGTGAACCGCTCTCAAGTAGTACTGATTGAGTCACCAAGAAGTTGCTTAAAGTTGTTGATTTGATCTTTCAACTTGAGCTTCTTCGATCTTGGGAAGTACCTCTCAAAAAAGGCCTTCTGCAATTCAGCCCAACTAGTGATCGAACTCGGCGGGAGCTCCGATAGCCATAGTGTTACATTGTCTGTAAGAGGCAATGAGAAGATACGAAGTCCCATAGGATCCATAGATAGATTCTATGTTCCCATCACACTCTTATAGACAAATGCAACGTTGTGTAGATGGCTATGAGGATCCTCCGATGGTAAGCCCGCAAAGACCCCAGAATTCTACAGTATCTAAAGTAACCCACTCGAGACCACGAACTTTGTGTCTGCCGGTAGAGGTGGAAACACAATAGCTCCAGCACCTTCATAGCCATAGGATTCAACTTATATTGATTCCACTGATAAGCATTGGCGTTCAAATACTGTGCCTGTATAGAAATGTCCTCAAGAGGAGGTGGGTCCTCATGATCAGCATTCTCATTCTCATTCCTGTTGTTAGCGTTATCTTGGGGCATTCTTCTCAACATTTTCGGGATTTATTGGTCAAATGGAGTCAAATTATTGCCTCAACTTCATGTGTTGGGCATACACCACACTTATACCCTAAAAGGAACAAAAACAACAAAAACGTAAAATGAAGAAAATTAGGGTTAACACTCAAATCACTTTTGAATTAACCAAGTCTAGCCGTATTCCCCAGCAACAACACTAAAATCTTGATGTCGCCCAAGTTACACCCTCTTTTTGAGGATAAAGCGGTCGTTGTCAAGAAATAGAACCTAACCAAGGTTAGGGTCGAACCCACAGGGAATACGTAGACTTAAGAGAATTCAAGTGATTAACCAACTTACTTCCCAAAAGGGGGAGGGGTTGCTATAACAAATAATAAAGTAAACCTTACTAACACAAGAGTTTTATCAATATGGAGAGAAACTAGAGTTTGTGTTCCCCATGATTCCCTAACTTGGTATCACCGGATAACCTAATTATTTTCTAGTGTGTGACATACAGGAAGTAAGTTAAGTTCACCAAACCCTTTGGTCCAGGCGAGAGGCGAATTTTTCTACGTGACTTGGCCCATCTCCACAGTTTGCATTACTAACCCTTACCTATTAGTCCCAGTAAAACCTCCCCTTGGCCCAGTTCGATTGATTAGATGAGAACACGTCAATCGAATCCTGTTAGTATCTCTTTTCTTATTCATTTCTACCTTTTCCAAGTCAGTAACACTAGGAGGGTTCTAATGTCAGCCACCATCAGAAAACATGCAAAACGAAGAGAGTTAATTAATACATGCATACACACTTTCTAAGAATTTTGATTTATCCAATTTTACATCATTAGTTCTTCATGGTTCCCACAACCTTAGTTGTGAATTTAGCTACTCATTATTTGTGTAGATGCAAGACTTATGAATTGGAATAACATAATAGAGCACTTACACAATTGAATTAAGAACAAGAAAATCCAAACTTCAATGAGAATCACAAGATTATAAGATCAAATCAAAGTACAAGTGTTTCTCAAAACTCTCCAATGTTTTCTCTACTCTATCTCACTATTTTTCCTCTCTACTGGTCGAACTCTCTACAAAACTTGATGAAACATAACTTAAAAACCTATTTATAATATTTAAAATACAAGTCCTAAACAAAATAGGATAGCTGGGTCGGCACACCTTACGAATAGCTTTACGGGCCGTATTGCATTCCACGGTGGGTCTCATACAATGTTGCTGCAAAACTAGACTAGAGACTTACGACACCCCTCTACGACTCATAAAGTATTTTATGACTCGTAAGGTGGTTTCAATTGATGAAACTTCAGATAGTCTTTCTTATCTAATCTTGAGGCATGAAACATGATCTACGACTCAAACTAATCCACGACCCATTTGCATGTTTATAGAACAAACTTCAGAAAATCAGTTCCTCACAAGAATTGTTCATGAAACCTCCTTCACGGCCTATGGAGTGCGCTACAGCCTGTAAAGGGTCTCGTACTTCATCAAAACCAGCAACTTCTGTATTTTCTTCCCAAGATCAAGGCCAACTCTGGAATCTTGCGAATAAACACAAAAGCACATGAAAGCAACTAACATCCATTGAGAACACACAAAATTCCAAGTTTTAAGCGTCAAAAGTGTTGTACTTTGACAGCACATAAAAAATCTTTTATGGGCCTTAGAGGGGTATCATAGAAGACAAGTACAGAATTGAAGCAACAAAATACGAAAGCCCGACTACGAGCCATAACACACTATACGACCTGTAGAGTACCTCGTGGAGCATGCCAACCCAATTATCCTATTTTATTTTGGATTCGTATTTTAAACATTATAAATAGGTTTTTAAGTTATTTTTATTAGGGAGAGAGCACGAAAGGTGCGAGAGACAGTAGAGAACAAAGAGAAACACTTGTAAACTTTTATGTCATCTTCTGATTACAATCTTGTGATTCTCACTGAAGAGTTGGATTTTCTTGTGCTTAATTCAATTGTGTAAGTGCTCTATTATGTTATTCAAATTCATAAGTCCTACATTTACATAAATCATGAGTAGATAAATTCATAACTAGGATTGTGGGAGCCATGAAGAACTAATAAGGTGAAATCAGATGATTTGTAATTCTTGAAAAGTGTGCATGCGTGTATTAATTAATTCTCTTCATTTAAAATTTTTTCTAATGGTGGCCAACATTAGAATCTGCCTAGTGTTACTGATTGGACCAAGGTAGAAATGAATAGGAAAAGTCATTAATTAACATGATTTGATCGATGTTTCTCATCTAATCAATCGAATTGGGCCAAGCGGAGGTTGTACTGGGACAATAGGCAAAGGTTAGCACTGTCACATTGCGGAGATGGATCAAATCATGTAGTGAAATTCACCTCTTGCCTGGGCCAAATAGTTTGGTGAACTTAACTTACCGTTCTGCATGATACACAGCAGAAAAGAATTCGATTATCCAGTAACACTAAGCTAATCATGGGGAACACAATACCCTAGTTTGTCTTCATATTGGTTAAACAATTATCTTTGTTTAGAGTTATTTTTACTATTGATCATAAACTCCCCCCCCCCTCCCCTTGAGGATATAAGTTGGTTAATAAACTCAAATTGCAAAATTGAATTCTTCTAAGTCTACCCTATTCTCTTGGGTTCGATCCTAACCTTGGTTAGGTTCTATATCTTGACAATGACCGGTTTAGCCTAAAATAGGAGGTTTAGCTTGGGCGACATCAATATTTTGGTGTCGTTGCCAAAAAATACGGCTAGACTTGTCTAATTCAAGTAATTTGGGAATTAATCCTTATTTTCTTCATTTTACGTTTTTGGTTATTTTTGTTTTCTTTCAGGATATAAGTGTAGTGTATGCCCAACATGCGAAGTCGAGGCATACCCTTGACTTCATTTGACCCAGAGATCCAGAGAAGACGGAGAAGAATGGCCCAAGATAATAGCAACAACGCAACAAATATAGCTCTGAACCATAATGAGAATGAGAATGCCAATAATGAAAACCCACCTCCTCTTGAGGACATTGCTCCACAGCAACATGATATCAACGCCGAACTTACCAGTGGAGTCAATATCTATTGAACCCTATGACTATAGAGGTGACTAGAGCTGACACAAAGTTCATGGTTTCGAGTGGGTTGCTTCAGATGCTGTAAAACTGTGGGTTGTTTGCGGGCCTACCATCAGAGGATCCTCATAGCTATCTACGCAATGTTGCATTTGTCTGCAAGGGTGTGATAGGAACACAGAATCTGTCTATGCATGTTGTGGAATTTTGTGTCTTCCCATTATCTCTGACAGGCAATATAGCACTATGGCTATTGGTGCCAAGCTCAAGCGAACCATGGTCAGAACTTTAATTGAGATAAAGCTTTTAAAGACTACTGCAGAGGGTACTATGATAGGAATCGGGACCAAGATAGAGATACAAATTAGGTCCGCATATATGGGTACACAAATGGTCCTTATGTGCCACCACACAACTGCGATATAGGTGCGAGTAGCTCAAGAGTTGAGGAGATGTTTGATAGCCTGTTAAAGAAAGCTAAGACATAGGATGAGACTCTGAGGGGGATGAAATCTGAGATCTCCAATATAAATCAAAAAATTGAGTATCATTATGTTGCTATTAAATAGCTTAAGTAATAGTTTGGCCAAGTATCAACTCAACTAAATTAGCGTGAGAGGGGTACACTACCTAGTAACACTGTTCGGAATCCAAAGAATGAAGGGAAGTGCATGGCGGTTACTACACGTAATGGCAAGAGTACTATTGATCCTCTCATGACGGTAGATGAGGATGATGTTTCGGAGAAAATTGTTGAGGTCCAAGATGCGGATACCGGAGATGATCGTGGCAAGGATGGGGTGAATGATGTTGTAGATGCACCACAGAAGCTGAAGTCCATTCCTAGGCCTCCTCTTCCCTTCCCTTAGAGAATTAAAAAGAAGGAGGAGGAGGGCAAGTTCAAGCACTTTCTCTCCATGCTCAAACAACTCTCCATCAACATCCCTCTCATTAAGGTGCCGGAGAAGATGCCAGGTATGCAAAGTACATAAAGGACTTGGTTGCGGAAACTATGAGTCAAGAGCTTCAATATTACAGTGCAATTTCTACGAGGTCCTTGGTTCAAAAGCGAGAAGATCCCAGTGCTTTTACCATACCCTGTACCATTAAAGATGTGGAGTTCGCAAGGGCATTGTGTGATCTCGGTGCTAGCATTAATCTAATGCCCCTTGTGGTGTACAAAAAGGTAGGATTGGGAGCCCCTACTCCGACGAGCATGTGATTGTTGATGGTTGACCCTATGGTGAAAGAACCTGCGGGGATACTTTATGATATGCTTGTTAAAGTGGAGAAATTTATATTCCCCACTTTGTGATCTTAGATTGCGAAGTCAACTCCGACGTCCTAATCATCTTAGGAAGGACATTCCTAGACACATTCAAGCACTAATGGATATGGAAGCTGGTCAACTCAGGTTTAGATTGAACGATGAAGAAGCTGTCTTCAATATCTATCAATCTATGAACAGGCCAGATGATCTGAAGAACGAGGTTCAGGTACTTGGTGAAGTCTGAGTAACCAAGTTGTCCAAGTCGTGTCATGACAATAAATGAAGTGCTACTTCGGAGGCAACCTAAGGTTTTTGATGGAATAGTTGTAGTTGAAGCTTTATTTTTAGTTTTTTGGACTTGTAGGTAGTTTACTTTTTCGTAGTTTGGTTGTAATTTTGGACATTGGGCTAGTAGCATATAGGGTAACAGTCTGTTTTTTGAAGAATGTGCAGGTACATGGCTAAGTCAGCCATCATTGGCTGAAAAGGCATCAAGAAGTGCATCGACGACTGATTCTATGGGTCGTACATCACTCTACAACCCATACACCATCTTGTAGACACTTTCAATCAAAAAAAGGTTAAACACTCAAGTCCACGAGCCAACTTTACGACCCAAAAAAAACTACCAGGTCGTGAATGGGGTTCGTGGACCGCAGGTAAATTTTCTAAGTTTTTGACTAAGTGTTGGGGTTTCTACGACCAACTCTATGAGTTGTACTTTATTCTATAACTCGTGGACTGGTCCGTGAAACCCAATCCTCAAAACTAGAGTTTGGACTTTCTACAAAACCATAATTTACGGGCCATGAAACACTCTACGGCTCGTAATCGAGGTTTCGTACAGTCTGGGCCCATTAGTTTTGACCGAACTAATCAAATTATAAATAATGGGGTAAAAATATTTTGATCCTATTTCTTGCCCTAATTATGACTTATACCTGGCTAAACCCCACCCCAAATCTTTCCAACCACCGACGGCAGCACTACCATTTTCCGATAAGCTTTTCCTGTAGCCTAGGGTTTTCAGTGTCCTATTACCTCCTTCAATTTTGACGATTTAATCATTCAATTTGGTTGAAAGTAAACACCTTCTATTTACCCATGATTGTGTGATTAGATTGAAAGTAAAATTTTCGGGTAAGGTTAATTTAGACATGAACCCATGTGTGGGAATTCATATGATTGAAAATTGAATTATGGTTACTTGAACATGTGTTTAGGACCGAAATTTGGTGTAGTTCCTTGTTGTATATTTGAATGATGTGTTAGACACCTATGTAATCACTCACCATTTGAATTAAATTGATTATGTGTTTGAAATTTGATGTGTGATGGCATGGATTCGTGTGTTTAATGTTAATTCATTCGAATGAGGTCAGAAGGGTTGGGAAAGCATGCATAATAATTTCCAATGGGGTATATGTGCAAATTACCATGCGGGTGTGTTGGATGTGGTGTTATGAATTATGGGGTGTGTGTATTGCTTCGATACTAATTAGAAACTCATGTGATTAAGTTTTCTAGTCTACAAGGATCTTTTATGGCTCATGGAACATTCCACGAGCTGTAATTGCCCCTCATATAAGATTTCAGAAAGCTGAAGTTTCTGAATACCTATCAGACAAGACCTTCTACGAGTCGTAAACCATTTTACAACTCGTAAATAGGTCTCGTGGACCCCTGCCTGCAAAAGATTCAGACACTGGAATCATCTATGACTCAGTCTACGAATCGCAGAGTCTTCTACGAGTCACACCTAGTCTGGTAGATATCATTCTAGTAAACAAAAGATGTGAATACTATTTTTACGAAAGCCTTCCACGCCTCATAATCTCCACTACTGCCCATAGAGGTGCTTTCGTAGACCCTTCTGCAACTAAGCTTACATGTTATCGCAATTTGTTTTCTGATTTATGAGGCTAACCAAGGTGCATAAATGTGCATGTTCCAGATACTATGGCCTAGAAGCCAAGACATGAGGAGATCAAAGCCATACATAGGAGGCTTAGAAATGAGACCTAACAGGAGGAGCCGACCCCAACACTTAGTGGATCACTTGAGGAGCTCAATGTCTAACCTGATCTGGAGGCTGAGAGACCACAGACACGGGCTGCCGCCAAACTTGGGCAAACCCAAGCTCTTGTCATTCATACTCCCTAGTCTGACGAGGGAGACCATGACAAGAGCAGATCCATTATGATGACTCCATCTAGAGAGGAGTCAGGCTTAGAGTCAAGATTCGGCGATAAGTGAGAGATAGAGTCCTCTGCCCATCCTCGGACATCACCATTACCTCCAGATTCCCTTACTAGTCGGTGGTGTGTTGCGGGTATGCGGGACATATATAAAGAGGACATGCAAGTTATTGAGCGGGGAAAGCTAGCCCGCTCCATTTATGAGGAGCCCAGGGTCATCTCAGGCAGATTAGACAATGTCCCTAGTCTCTAGGACACTATTAAACAATATGGGCTCCCGTGGCAGACCAAATCACGACTATGGTACAGGAGTGCAACACATCTTATGCATCCACCATTTAGAGCACTGTCCCCAAGGGAAAGAAGCCCCTCGCTCAACCTAGACTGACACAAACCAGAGTGAGGGCCGAAAGGTGGGCATCTCGAAGACCATCATCCGCCGCATGTTATTTGGGCCCAAGTTCTCAACCCCCAGACCCACAACAGAGTTCGACCACAGAGTAGGGCAGACTAGGGACTTGGGTCTGATAGAGACCACGACCAAAAAGTCGACTTGATATGATGGGTGTCCGGCTTGATTGCTAAGCAGGGTCCAGAGCCTGCATGGGTAGGCACTTATTTGGAGCCTATTGTGAAGGCTTCTCTCAGTTTCCCTGCCAAATTTTAGTGGGTGGTTATCAGATTGTGGATTCGGCCGACGCTTGTAGATAACACTTTGACGCCGAAGCATATAGTTTTAGTTGCCAGCATCTTGGTTGGCTATGAGATAGATTGGGCCCACCTTATCGCTGAGCAGATCCACAAGGCGACCTTGAAGAGTTCTACCTCCAGCCCCTTCCCATGCTTGATCTACAAACTCTGTCTAGACTAGGGGTAGAAAGTCTACACTGGCTGGACTCACTAATCGAGGTCCAGCGTACTTTGGATGCCAGCCTAATTAAGGCTAAGGAAAACCTTGTGGCACTCCGACAAGCACACCACCAGCTAGCACTCATGCTAGAGATGTTTGCCCCAGCGCCACCGCCTGAGGTTCCACCCACCACCACCACTGCGGCTACTACAGAGGAGAGGCCTCCATAGACCGAGGTAGATGAAGAGAGGGGGCCCACTACTACTACTCATGGACCACAAGCCACTTAATCATAGACAACACCAGGCATGGTTTACGTGTCTGCAATATCTATTCAGTCCATGGCGTAGTGATTATCCTACGCTGAGTCTTAATTGACTTAATTAGTTCAGTAGATCAGGCCTTGGGTCCACCAACAGATTATAAAGTTCGAGGGCCATATGTAGGCATACATAGTCGTTATTTAAGACCGACTTTCCACCATGTATGCCCAAATTGATGCCTTCAAATTGAGGGTCTAGTAGAGCTTGAGTACGGCCAGGTCAGCAGATATGATGGCTATGAAGATGGAGATCTAGTGGCTCTAGGGAAACATGATAGTAGCATTGGCAACACTTGTGACACTATAAGAGACTACACTTTCGGTGTTGGTGCTGGACTTATTCGCTCCTGAGGAGCTTACACAGCCTTCCCTCACGAAGAGGCCCCGCACTGATGATGACGATCTTGATAAAGTATGGTAGAGCAGGAGGAGCTCGAGCTTGTCTTGAGGCAGTCAAGATAGGAGGAGGAGATACGATAGGCTCATGTGCTCGAGTAGGTGAGGGGTGTTGGCCTCTCCGGTCATGGTGCTACTATTGAGGAGGCCATCATATAAGTTCAGGGTGGTCAGACTCAGTTGCACACTAGCGCTTAGGCACCCAAGTATGTGACTTTTAACCCCGATACTTTATTTTGTTTTGATTGTGTGCATTGAGGATAATGCACCTCTTTTTCGATGGGGTGTAGGTAGTTATGGGACTTAGTGAAGTCTGAGTAGCCTTGGCCTATAAATACCCCAATTTTTTAATCCTAGGGGTTTTCTTGCATATGTATTGTTTTCCATGGATATTTAGTTTCTGTTGAACCGGCATGTTTAGGATGTTTAGGTAGTATTAGAAGCATATAGTACTGACATATGTGGCATATATGTATTTTTGTGCTTTTTAGTGAAAAATGATACCCACCAAATTTTTGATTAGTTAGCCAAGATAGTAACCATGCATGTTTAAGTGTGTTGATAGTACTTGTTCTATTAAATGAGGATAAAATTGAAATGAAAAGCATGATATGAGAGTCTATATTGATAATGTAATCAGTGCCATATGAGTGTTAGCTTAATTTGCTAAATTCGTGCATTGTTATTCAATTCAGAATTTCCTTATTACTCTGATTTAGATTGTAGGTTAGTTGGTTAGGAAATAGGTCATTGTTCATAACAGTCTACTAAGCCTAAATGACAACCCAAATATGTGAAATATCCCTTGATCCTAATTTTTGAGCCTGACATATACCTTCTTTGTAAAAACTTAAGTGACCTAGCCTTATTAATTGTAAAATCCTGAACTTGGCTCTGCTCCTTCCTTGAAAATTATGCACCTTGACTAAGGCAAAAAGCCTAAGTTGAGGGTGGCTGTAAAGTGGCTCTGGTTCCGAGGTCGGATACTGTGCACCTCAACTTAGGACAAATGCCTAAGTTGAGGGTGGCTGGTGTAAGGGTAAAACACAAAATGAGGGAAAAAGTTAGTGACACATGGAAAAGGAGTAAAAATGAGTACTGGGTGCAAGAAAAATGAGTGATGCCTTAGTTATGAGCTAAAAAGAAAAATAAAGTGTAAACACAAGGCAAAAAGCTGAAAATGAAAAGAAAGCACCCAGAAAAGCTTGAAATGGGAGAAAGGGAGAATGGAATGAAAGTAACAATGTTGGTAGGGAAAAAGTGTAGAAAAATACAGTGTCAAGGAGGGCCTTTAGTCACTATGTTCCCGAAAAATCATACCGAAGCCCCCTGCACCTACATTACAAGCCTGAAAAGTCCTAAAGTGATCCTAATCCAAGTAGGCAAAGGTCTTAATCATGAGTATAGGGGCAAGAATATGGTATTGGGAATGATACATGAATGTCTTTTGTGAGAGTGAGTGATTTTGCGCAGTCCCAGGATTATACATGAAGACATCATTAAGAGTGAGATGTGGGACTTTTTTCTGTGAGGCACTTGCATTGCATTGTTAACATTAGACTTATTCAGTGATTGTGGCTTGTTGATAGTACCTCGCTTGTCATAGTTGCATTGTCACGTGCATTAATCTGTATTGGTTTGTTGAATAGGTATGTGATTGTGTTTTGAAAAAAACTATGGGTATCTGTGCTTACGTTTGATGAGATGTATGCCATTAAATTGAGGTCTGTGTGTTACTGTGCTGCTTACATAGATTGAGTATGTCCCTTGAGGAGAAGCAACAATTTTAAGTTGAGGGTGTTCATGTGCTGTCAAAATACAGCACTTTTGATGCTTAAAACTTGGAATTTTGTGTGTTCTCAATGCGATGTTAATAGGTTTCATGTGTTTTTTTGTAGGATTCAGGGTTGGCATAATGTTTGGGTAACATATACAGAAGTTGCTGATGTTGAGGATCCAAGAGACCCTTTACAGGCCGTAGAGTATTCTACGGGCCATGAAGGAGGTTTCATGAGTAATTCCAGTGAAAGGTGGATTTCTGAAGTTTGGTCTACAAACATGCAGACGAGTCTGGAAATACTTTATGATCCGTAGACCAAGTCTTGTACCCTGAGAATCAGAAAGTGAAGACTTGCAGAAATTCCATCAGACAAAACCCTTTACGAGCCGTAGAATCTCTTAGGAACCATAGAAGGGTGTCATAGAAGCGAAGTCCAGAATTGAAGCAACAAAGTATGAAAGCCCAACTACGAGCCATAATACACTATACGGCCCATAGAGCACCTCATGGAGCATGCTGACCCAGCTATCTTATTTTGTTTTGGATTTGAATTTTAAACATTATAAATAGGTTTTTAGGTTATTTTCTGAGGGAGTGAGCACAAAAGGAGCAATATACAGTAGAGAACAAAGAGAAACACTTGTAAGTTTTAATTACATCTTCTAATTACAATCTTGTGGTTCTCATTGAAGAGTTGGATTTTTTTTTACTTAATTCAACTGTGTAAGTGCTCTATTATGTTATTCGAATTCATAAGTTTTGAATTTATACAAATCATGAGTAGCTAAATTCACAACTAGGGTTGTGGGAACCATAAAGAACTAACAAGGTAAAACTGGATAATTCGTAATTCTTGAAAAGTGTGCATGCATGTATTAATTAATTCTCTTTATTGTTTTCTAATGGTGGCCAATATTAGAATCCGCCTAGTGTTACTAGCTGGACCAAGGTATTAATGAATAGGAAAAGAAATTAATTAACAGGACTCAATCGATGTTTCTCGTCTAATCAACCGAACTGGGCCAAGGGGAGGTTGTACTGGAATAATAGGTAAGGGTTAGTAATGTCACACTACATGGATGGACCAAATCATGTCTCTCGCCTGGGACAAAGGGTTTGGTGAACTTAACTTACCGTTCTACATGCTACACACTAAAAAAGAATTCGATTATTCGGTGACACTAAGTTAAGGAATCATGCGGAACACAATACCCTAATTTCTCTTCATATTGGTGAAACACTTGTCTTGAATTAGAGTTATTTTTACTAGTGATTATAAACACACACACCCCCAGTAAGATAAGTTGGCTAATAAACCCAAATTGCAAAATTGAATTCTTCTAAGTCTACCATATTCCCTTGGGTTTGACCCTAACCTTGGTTAGGTTCTATATCTTGATAACGACCGCTTTAGCCTAAAAAAAGAGGTGTAGCTTGGGTGACATCAAGATTTTGGTTGATTAGAACTGGGCCAAGTATTCGAAGACAGGTTGAGAGCTTGTTTGGTTAATTTTGATGGTCAATGGGACAAGTTTCAGCGATTGTATGAGTTCTCTTATAATAATAACTACACTTTAGCATTAGTATGGATACTTTTGAAGCCTTTTATAGGAGAGGATATAGATCACCCATATGATGGATTGAGGTCGCAGGTATGAAGCCCTTGGGGGTTGATTTGGTAAAGTATACTCAGAATAAAGTAAGTAACATCCAACCTAAGCTCCTACCAGAGTTTAGAAAGATTATGTAGATCTCAAGGTTAGAGACATAAAATTTTAGGTTGGTGAGTAGGTTCTTTTGAAAGTGTTCCCCATGAATTATATTCTGAGATTTAGTAAGAAGGAAAAGTCAGTGGCTTATAGATTTCTCTTACCACCTAGTTTGTCAGGAGTCTATCTATTTTTTCATGCATCTATGTTGAGAATGTACCATCAGGATGGAGACTACATCATTAAGTAGGATTCAGTGTTATTAGACAAGAATCTTCAATATGAAGAAGAGTCAATTGCAATTTTCGATTAGGATATCAAAAGGTTGAGGACCAAGGAGATTACGTCTGTGAAAGTCTAACAAAAATATCGTTTGATTGAGAAAGAAACTTGAGAAACTAAAAAAGATATGCAAGACAAGTATCCACATTTGTTCACCGATACAGGTACTACTCTACTCTTGTCATAGTCCAGTTTTTTCTAATAGGTAAATTTTTACCTATTATAATAATCTGACGTTGTTGATATGGGTAGACCAATAAAAAATGGCTAGAAAACTACTGAGTAGGAAATTAAAATTTTTGAACCTAAGCTAGAATCAGATGAAATCTAAGTCATGTGATGTCTAGGGTAATTTGATAATGTAATGAAGGTTGATTTATAAGTTTGATCTTTCTAGTTTATAGTCATGATAATAAGAATCTTGTATGACTTTACGAAATTAAATTCGGATGAGTAGAACTCGACGAAATAGATTTTTGGCGTAAAGGATATATTTATGAATATCATGGTTTGAAGATGTGTTGTAAAATAAAGACTTAGAATATGAGTTACGAAGTTTCTTTCTTTATACAATCCGCCACGGCAGTATGGATCCTTCTATGGTGGTGCCGTCATGGCGGGATAAATGATCGCCTATGGTGGGACAGTCACAAATTTTAAGTTAGAAAAATCTCAAATTCATCCTCATTTCTTCCTCTCCATTCTTGAGAGACCACAAGTGACTTAGGGCTTGTTTTCTTTAGTTTTTCATCTGTTTCATCAATAAAGGTAAGTTATTCATTCCTCTAACTTGTAAATTGATTCTTAGGCCCTAAAATCTAAGAGATTTATTATAGGAGAAGATTTTGACCTGCAATTAATGGTGGAAAAAAGCCCTAGTTGAGGGAGATGATCATAAAAATGGCCTATATTATTATGAGTAGTAACTCCTTCATTCTTAATTAGAGACATTAGTTTAGCTACATAGAGCGATGAGGGATTAGTTAAACACCCTTCACAAGAAAAATACTATACTGTGTTTGTAGATCATATGAATATAGGATTCTGATATAATCAAATATTTAGGTCATTATTTATTGATTATTGTATTTCTTAATTTTTTTTATAGACCAAGAATGATCCAGGACTTTGAAAAGGGGAAAACTCCAATTACATAGAGTTTTCAAGGCTTATTTCATGTTAGGTGATGATTTGGTATTCCACTTTGTTATACATATTTGTTAACTACTTTGTTAGTACTTCATGCATGTATGTGAATAAGAAATAATGATATGGACCCAATAAATGATTTATTATAATCAAATTGCATAAAAGGATCTACTATTAGAATTACGTAAGTTGTGGATTATTCATAGTGCATGTAATTGTGATTGTGATTGTGATTATTGAATCAAATGTCACGTTCTAACACATTGTAATTGTGATTATTGAATCAGGTATCATGTTCTAACACGTTATTAAATCGGGTGTCATATTTCAACTCGTTACTAAATCGAGTGTGTCACATTTCAAGATATTACTGAATTGAGTGTGGATCTCATGAATGGACCATTTTTTAATTTATTGTGATTACAATGATAATTATGAAAGTGATGTGTTAAGCATAAACTATAATTTCTAGTCTTTCGTACGTGTTGGCTCATAGTTGTTTGTTATACATTTTACTTATTGGAATAGTACATGATCCTATCAGCACACTATCATTATGCATATCAATTTTGCACTTTCTCTTTTCTTGTTAAGTACAGGGAATCTTAAGGTGTCTGTCTACATACCTTGGCTAGAAGACTAGTGATCATTCAAATTCAAGGGTGAGCCATCTCAGTTGGGCCTTTCATGAATTCAATTATCTTTTCAGTCCTTTGTTCCTAGACTTAGACATTTTAGTTATTTATTTTTTATGATTTTCTGAGATTGCATCTTCTTATTTTAGACACTTAGATATGGTTTTGGTACAATGACCTTCAATTTTTAGGTAGTTATTTCGCATCAAGTAGTTTGTTGTTTGAGTTTATGGGAATCTAAGTTGACTTATATTTTAACTTGCTTCCATAATGTTAAATTCTTTATTTGTGCTAGTTTTATTTGATTGGGTTATAATTTTGTTCTCCAACCTGAAAAGTAGTGTGGGTATCACTCACAGTCCATTCGGGATCGTAAGAAGAAAATTTCATAAATGACTTTTATTTGGGCATAATTAGAGATTTATTACCAATTTGAGTATTTACAATTTATAGCTATTGTTTGACATGTTAGGGTAAAAAAATCTATTTCACCTCTCTCCTCAGTCTCGCTCATCTCTCACTTTCTCTCTCTCTCTCCCTCCCTCTCTCTTTTTTCCTCTCCCCCTTTTGACCTCTCTCGCGCTATTGCTCCTTTTCTGTCTTTGTATATCATATTTTCATATCTCTTGTATTTCTGTTTTCATCATTCTCTCCATTCTCATATATTAAATGCATAGCTGATTATAGAACTAGAATAGATATCTTTAAATTTTTTGAGATATAAGATGACTATATTTATAATATCCATATATGCATGTAGGTTGTATCCCCCCTCCTCTCCCTCTATCAACCCCTCCCTTGTCCCTCTATATTTGATATTTCCTCCACTCACTCATGTTATATTTCTATATTTCTTGAGGTGTCAAACACATGTATTGTTGTTTACATGTATTTTCATCTTTCTACGTATTTCTAAATTTCTTGAGGTATCAAAGGATTGTATTTATTGTGTTTCCATTTTTCTCTCTTTGTATTTGTTTGCTCTCTTTGTATTTTTACCTTTTCTTTCCCTGTAATTTGTATTTCTATATTTCTTCATTTTTTGAGATATCGGACTACTGTATTTGTTGTATTCATATGTGAATTTAGATTGTATCTTCTCTCTTCCTCTATCACCCCCTTCACTCTTTATCTTTTGTACTTGCACCATCTCCCTCTCTTTTCATTTTTATATTTCTTGAGATATCACTATATAATGTATTCATATACTTTTAGATTGTATCCTCTCTCTGTCTCACTCTTCCGTCCCTCCTCTCTATATTTTATATGGGCAGTTTTCAAAAATAACAAGTTTGGGGATAAAAATTACATGCCTTACCGAATTCATTGAAAAATACCATATAAAATACCAACTTTATTTACAAATTTAGGAGAGAGAGTGTTTTGAGTGTGATTATTATGGTGTGTGGTGTGATATAATAGTGTTGGAAAATGAAAAAGAGTGTGTTTTTTTTGGTATTTTGATAAATAAATTTTAAAGTGTAATTTATAGGGTGAAAGTTGTATATTTGCTTAAAAAAACTCATTTATATTTCCACCTCCCTCTCTGTTTTCTATATACTTTAGGTATCGAAAAAAATTATTTGTTGTATGCATACACGCATTTAGATTGTATATATAAGAAAATAGACTATGGGGAGAATTGGGTGAGAGAGAATATACTGTTAATACAAATACATTAAGTAAAATATAAGGAAAAAAACTCTAAAATAAGCAAGAGACAGCAAATAGATAGAGGGAGCGTATAAATTTATAATTGGTACAAACACATAAAGAAAATAAGAGAAAAAAGCCCCCACCCCCTCCCCCTCCCCAACCCACAAAAAAAAAAGATGGTGAAAGGTGGAGAGGGAGGGAGAGAGAGAAATTAAAGATGGTGTAAAAGTAATAAGTATTGTTAGGGGGAGCAATTCCAATGCACTAAAGCTTCTACTATGTGCAGGGTCCGGGAAAGGACCCGACCACGAGGATCTATTGTACTCAGTCTTACCTTCCATTTCTATCAGAGGCTGTTTCCAAGACTTGAATGCATGACCTTTGATCGCATGGCAGCAACTTTACCATTTACTCCAAATAAAAAAATAATAATATACTAAGTTCATAGCACAGGTTTGTTAGATTACGTAATTTTCCTCCAAAAAAAGTTGTATACGTAAAATCAGACTCAAACAATATAAAACATATAAAACAAAAGGTTGCAACAGTCTTCTCACATTGCGTACACGACAGCACCACTTGCCTTAAATTATAAGTAGAACAGAACGGGGTGTCTTAACAAGATAGAAAGTTAGAAATTGGCTATAAAGAGCAAATACTTTTGGTTGGAAACTCATTCATATTGTTGAGATTAAGGTGTGCATCATAGTTATCTTGTTCAACCTCGAAAAATAATCTTTTTATTTTTAAGAGGTAAGAATCTATTGCGCTTATATTTTATTTTACTTAGATCTTAATATTATTATTATTGTCAAGTGTTTATATCAAATTTCATATTTTGAAATGCATGTTTACGTGTATAATTATGCATGTGCCCCAAAATAAGTTTGTAATGCATCGTCTCATGCAAATCAAATTCTTTCTCCCTCCTTTTGTAACTTCTCCTCTATTTATTTGACAATTTTCTTAAAATAATTATTTATTAAAAGTTTGTTTTATTAATTACTCATATTAGTTGTGCTTTAAAAGATCAATTTAACTACTATTGCTTTAAATTGGTATTAATGATAAGAATAATATTAAAAAGTTACATAAATTTATCTTGATTTATTAAAATGAACATACAAAAAAAACTATTTTTAATACTAAGAATTAATTAATAGGAATTCGGAGTACTCCATCAATTATAAAGTCTATCAAATCATCTGGTTTACTTATGATGATTTCAAAATAAATTATACTTCATCCTTATGATAAACTTTTTTTTCTAAAAAAGAAAAGCTTTTCATTTTAGCAAATCATCAAAAATTTATTATTTTTATCTAATACTATACTTATCTGTTGAATAAGTATATAATATAATAATAGTTAAATTTAAATTTTAAAATATAATTAATAAGATTAATTTTAAAAAATAAATTTTAAATATTACTTATAAAGAAATGCGAATAAGCAGAGAGTTCTCTGTCGACATGTCTGCTAGAGTTGTCTGCTTCTTCGCAACTATTATACAGGACCCACAAAAATAATTGGTGGGTTCATTAAATTAATATTTCCAAAGCAATTTGATTATATTTCTTTTCAATTATGATTTTATAATATTAGCCCTGATAAATTATTTTTGTGAGTTTTTTAATTTAATATTTTCAAACCAGCCTGATTATATTTCTTCAGCTGTTCCAATTATGATTTTACAATATTAGCCCTGATAAATTATTTTTATGAATTTCTTAATTTAATATTTTCAAGGCAGCTTGATTATATTTCTTCAGCTGCTTCAATCATGATTTTGCAATATTAGCCCTGATAAATTATTTTGCGAATAAGCAAGCAACTCTCTGTCAACATGTCTATTTCTTCGCTGCTATTATATGGGACCCGCCAAAAGAACTTGCGGATTTCTTAATTTAATATTTTCAAAGCAACTTGATTATATTTTTTCGGCTACTTCTAAGTCTAATAATTAATAACTTAAAATTTCTAAAATGCATGTAAAAAAGCTATTCGCATCACAAAAATTGAGATTAAAAAATATTTGTTCGTACTAGTATTCTGAGATTGGCATATAGTCGGTACGTACTTCGATGTATAAATTTCTTCAATTGACGTCTAGGAGAATATAGGGGTGTACGTGGATGAAGTTTGTTTGGATTTTTCCAAATATCAAATTAAGCTATTTGTATCAAATTTATAAATTAAATCCAATTATAAAAACTGAATTTTTTTAAAATTTTGGATTTGTTTTTCAAATTTTTGGGTTTTTTTTTAAAAAAAAATTCTCGAGTCTTTGAATTTTTAGGTAAAGTGCTCATACAGACATATGATTAACTAGTGCTTCAAATATTTCTCTAATCCAACCAAAATAAAACTATCTAAGGTATTTCTTAAAAAAAACAAACAAAATACAAAATGAATGGTAATACTAAAATATTCAACAAAAATCATAGTAATGAAATTGCATAAAATAAATATTGCAAATAAATAAGTCAATGAAAATAATAATATTTTAAAAGTATCATGACTTAACAATAAAGAAGAACTAAAATTAATTATGTATTTTAATTATCCAAATTAGCAAAAAATTTAAAAATAAATATTCAACGTTATTATCATTCATAGGTGTTGAATCCAATTTTTTTAGTATTAGTATACATTTAAATAATTTAAACTTTATTAGAGTTATTAATAGATGAACTTATCTAGATATACCATATTTAGAAATGAAATAATTTACAATTAATAGTTATATAATTTTAATACATCTATATTGCGTGTATAATTCACTTTTAATACATAATGTAGATTTTTTTTTATAAAGAAAAGCTTAATAATACATTTTAAGACACTTATAATATATTTATATTGCATGCAAAATCACTTTTTTATGTATAGTGTAACACATTATAGTATATATACATAATTCATTTTTAATAGACGGTGAAGTTTTTTTTCATCAAAATAAGTACATACATTTATAACACATATATATTGCATATATATTTCACTTATAATACATAATACAATTGTTATATATGGTAAATATTTTTAGAATATGGTATATCTAGGTAATAAATTAAAAATATATTTAAAATCATTAAATATCTTATACAAAATGAACTTAAGAAGACAATTACCTCTTTTTAATATCTATGGACTATAACCTTTATTGGACCAGTCGAAATTTTAAGTTAAACTTGAAATAATATGTGTGAAGATAAAAACTATGGAAAATATAAGAAATATTCATAAATATCAAAGTAAAACTTTTATGTATAAAATAAATTTCAAATATTATAAATATTATGTCAGATTGGTTTGGTCTCGGATTGACCTTTTAAAGTTAAAACCAAACCAACCCCACCCAAGCATCATCTTTTTTTTTTTTTTAATATACCAAGTCAAACCAAATCATTGATCGGATATTTTTTTAGATTTGATTTGGATTGTGGTTTGGCGGGATTTTCGATTTGATTCTGTTCACCCATAAAAAAAAATATGATTTTGACTTGTGACACTTAACTTCTACCCCCTTCTATTCATCTTTACTTGTCCATGTTTGATTTTCTGTACTCCTAAATAGAATGACGATTTTATGTATCATCCCTATTAATTATAAGTCATCTAAATAATTAAAAATGAATAGTATTTCATAGCAAGAGTAAAATATATACAAAATAATAAATTATCTCTTGATTTTCTAAACTAGATAAGTATTATTGCACATCTCAAAATAATATAGAGGAAAAATAAAGATGGTCAAAGGGTGTGAAAAATACTCTCTCTATTCCAAAATAGTTATCACATTTTATTTTTCGAAACTTAATTTTGATTAATTTTTAAAGTTAAATTTGATTAAATTAACTTGATATTTTAAAACTCTATAAAAAAAAAATTACTACTATAATTTTTTTTATCATAATATGATAAAAATTACATCTTTAACATATCAACTAAAGTTCCTATTATTTCAAGTTAAAGAAAAAACTGTGACAAATAAAGAAGAGCATGGAAAATAAGTACAATAGTAAACCTTATTTTTTATTAATAGACAACAAAGCAAGAGATCATACAAAAAATTTAACGCGTAATTAAGTTAATGAATTGTAAACGAAGATATAAACAACATTTTTTGATCTTATATTATTAATATATAATTAAGCGCATAAAAAATGTATATCTTCTTCTCCTTTACTTTAATCCACAAGCTCTTTAATACTTATCTACTGTTGATAACTGTGATGAGATAAATATGCTAGTATATAAAAATTGAATTTTAAAAATAAAGCTAAATTTGTTTAATAAAGAGTAATTTTTTATTTAAAAATAATACAGATTAATCTGAATTAATTGAGACTCGAAATAAATATAAGTACTCTACGTAAGTTTAATTTATGTCCTCCCTTTCATTTTCTATTTATTGCGTATTCTTGTTTATGTGTTTTCGTTGGATATAGATTCCATGGCTAGCTCAAGCAACTGCAGTCAAGCTGACGGTACGTATCAAAATTTTCTTTCTCCTTTATGCTCATATAGTTAATTTCTTAATCAATTTATAATATATAAAATCTGCATCCAATTTCTGCAGGAAATAATCATGAGCTCACTTCTTTGGAAAAGCATGTCATGTTCTTTGATATCAATAATGATGGAATAATTTACCCTTCAGAAACATACCAAGGTTTTTCCTTCCTAAAAATTATTATTTTCATTTCTCCTCAAAAATGTTTACTCACAAATTTTTCTATTGAATCGACATGAAAGAAAAAAAAAATAGTAATTGTTTCTAGTGAGTTGGTTTAGCAGAACATAAGTGAAAAAATCATGTTCTACGAACATAAGTGAAAAAATTTCCTACTAACTTGGGTGATTTTTTTTTTTTGGTTTCTAGTAGTAAATTAATAAAATGAAAAGACTCATAAATACTTTTAATCTATAGAAAAAAGTTGATAAATACTTCTTTTTCATCTTTGGGTCTAAATTTATCCCCGAGGTTTAATTTTGGGTTCAAATATACCCTTCAACTTAAAGAAAACATACCTTTCAACTTTAATTTTTTAAAAAGTCACGCGTCATTTTCACCCATCAGAATTTGATTTTTAATATTTGGGTGGGTTTGAATTATTATGAATATGTACGACCAATTAGAAAATGACGCGAGATTTTTTAAAAAATTAAAGTTGAAAGGTATATTTTCTGTTAAGTTGAAGGATATGTTTGAATAAAAAATTAAACCTTAAGCGTATTAGATCAAAAAATAAAAGAGGAGTATTTATGAATTTTTTTTTTATAAATCACGGATATTTATGAGCTTTTTTCCATTTTCACTTTTTTTTTTTTTGCATTTTACTTTATACACTGATATATATGCTTTCGTCTTTGTTGACTTGTTCTAATTATTTTCTGATTTATAATGTTTTTCAGCTTTTAGAAAGATGGGGCGTGGTATTTTCCGTTCTATGTTTGCTGCTGCTCTCATTCATTTTAATCTCAGTCACAAGACTCGACCGGTAATTTCCAGTGCTTTTACATTATTTTTATCTTTTCTTACATTAAAGTAATTTAGAATTACCCTCTTTGATATTGTTAAATTAAAGCCACTAAACTTTAACCATAATAACAATAAATAAATAACGAAAAAAATATTTTTTCAATGTAATTGAAATTAATTCAATGTTATAGTAAGATCATCAAACTTATTCACCATAACCAAAAAATTTACCCATCAAACTGACCTTACTGTCATAGTGGGCAGGGGGTGAACCAAATAGAATTAAATCACATTAAATTATAAATTGAGTCAAATCAAAACAAAAATATTGACTAATGAATTGATTTAGTATTTAAGAAAATCAACTATAGTTAGTTGGTTTGGTTTTAACTTTAAAAAGTTTACACGAGCTAGACTAAATCAACCCGATGTTATACATATAATTTCTAAACTTTATTTTATACATATAAGTAGTATTTAATTTGATATAATTTATAAATATTTCTTATACTTTTTCATACTCTAAGATATTATTTCAAGTTTAACCTAGAATTTTGAATGGTCTAATAAAGATTATAGTCTATAAATATTAGTAACTCTAATAAAGCTCAAATCAAAATCAAATCAATAGTAATGCTAGCAAAAAAATTCATTTCAACACTAAGAATGATAATATTGTTGAATATTTTATTTTTTAATTTTTCATTGGTTTAGACAATTAAAAATTTATAACCTAATTTTATTTTTTTAGTATTTAGTCATGTAATTGATACTTATTAGACTTATTTTAGCATGATTTAACACTTTTAAATTATGATCAATTTTATTATGACTTATTTATTTGCGATATTTGTTTTACATGATTACATTATTATTATTATTATTATTATTATTATTATTATTATTATTATTATTATTATTATTATTATTATTATTATTATTTTAGCATCATCACTCATATCATATTTTGTGTTATTTTCTTAATAAACATCCTACTAATTATATTTTTATAGTAATAGGGAAATGTTTGGTACACAAGTAACTCAAAAAGCCCAAAAAAATTCAAAGTTAAAAATTCGAGTTTTATATATTAGATTAATTTGATTTATAAATTTAAAAATCTGATATAAATAATTTAATTGAATATTTAAAATATCCAAATTAATCTGATTCATGTACACCTCTAATAGTAGGTAAAGTCTCATATCTTTCTTGTTGTAGTGTTTAAATTTTAGTTATTTTAATGCAAACAAAAGAGTTGGTGATTTAATTAGTATGGTGTGTGAACGTCAATTTCGTGACAAAATATGGAAGTATGATTGAGGGTGACATATTGGTTGGTAGGTGTGACATATAATCAGATAGCAAAAGAGTGACAATTATATTAGTAGTATATACGGAAAGAAAAAGATAAAATTGTCTTGATTTGTCAAAATAAACATGTAAAAAGAAAATATCCAAGTAAAATGAGTACTTCCTTTTTACCAAGTTTCTTAAAGTAATTTGACATGAATATTTTTCAAAGTAAACGTTGGGTATTGAAAGTGGATCTTAAGTAAGTCATGTTTGGATATGATTAGTACTAATGTTGTCAATAATATAATAGAATTCATTCGAAAATTCTGTGATACTAATGTATATGCTATTTTTATTTTTTATTTTTTGTGTGTAACAGGGAAAATGCCCGTCTCTACTCTTCCCCATTGTGGTAGAAAATATCAAATATGCCATGCATGGCAGCGATTCTGGTGCCTATGACTCTCAAGGGAGGTACATTCATGATTATAATTAAATTCTGCTTAGCTATATCCAAATTTTATATAATAGATATATAATATTTGAGTAAAAATTAACGAGTTCTCATGAATCTGCGCATCTCATTCTAGATTCGGTCATGTGGACAAAACATGAATAGGAAAAAGAGAGGGAAAAGAAAAACTTTGAGTGAGAATAAAGAATAAAGGACAAAGGACTTTGGCTTAATCAAAATTAATTGAGTGTTGAAGAATGAATGAAAAAAGTTTCATAAAGATGGTTAATGAGATGAGTGGACTCTTTATGAGGCTTGAACAATCCTCCTTCCTTTGAGCTAGCTTTTGGGGTGTGAGTTAGACCCAATACCTAATTTTACATGGTATGAGGCTTGATTGACTTGTACACTTGGTCCAGCAATGACTAAATTGATTTACCTTACACTATTGAAGGTTTGTGGCAGAGAAGTTTGAGGATATCTTTAAGAAGCATGCAAATCAAAATGCAGATTCCTTAACCTACAATGAAGTGAAAGAATTACTGAAGGCCAACAGACAACCAAAGGACTACTATGGATGGTATCCTCGCTTTCCCTCTTTCTTGATTATTATTACTTCCTTCGTTCCAATTTTAATAATATTTATGTGTCTTTAAATTATTTTATTATATCTATAAATAAGAAATGTAAAGAAAATATGATTTTTAATTATGTTATATAACACAAATTTCTTTTTAATTTACAATGGGAAAAACCTTTATTTTCAATTAACGCCACTTTGATTATTTCGCTTAGGAATCTTCACAAATTTAACTAATTGGTAATTTACTATAAAACCATTTAATTACTAATCATATGTTATGTTAAATTTGTATTGTTAACTCTTTGGTCCACATTAGAGGGTAATATATTTTATAAAAACAATCTAAATATATTCCATTCGTCTCAATTAATGTGGTACTTTTTGAATTTCGAGATTTAAAAAAATCTATCTTTGTTCGTAAAATTTTCATATATCTTTTAAATATTTTTAATTATCAATTATTATGACTTTTTATGTAGTTTACAAATAAATAAACTTTCATTTAATTTTTTTTGAAGATTTAATATTTATAGTGAAATATTACAGATCTAGCAATGGAACAGAAGTAAAATTATCCGTAA
The DNA here is from genome assembly GCA_029948455.1 of Solanum rostratum. Classification (NCBI taxonomy): domain Eukaryota; kingdom Viridiplantae; phylum Streptophyta; class Magnoliopsida; order Solanales; family Solanaceae; genus Solanum; species Solanum rostratum. Next base: position 55,331,794 of record CM057053.1, read on the forward strand.
ATTCCTTTTTTTTTTTTTTGAGATTGTTTTCCTTGTTATTTTTTTAACTCAATGTTTTATATGTGTAGGGCAAATGCTTTTGTAGATTGGAAGTCTTTATATGATCTAGGAAAAAATAAGAATGGCGTATTGACGAAAGAAAACGTAAGAGCCGTCTACGATGGAAGCCTTTTCGAGCAAATAGCAAAGGAGCATGCTTCAAAGAAGTGATTCTAGTTCAACTACTTTAATTAAGTTGTTGTGTAATATTACTATGGTTGTTGTGAATTTTAATTCTCTTTCATATTTAAAAAGCAATAAAAAATAATCGTGGGTATTTTATTTTTATGCATTTGTGGTCTTCTTGAATTGCCCAAAGAAAAACAAATTGAGGGGCTACACGTAAAAATTGTCTAGAATATTTGATAGCTGGTCTTTTGAACGTACAAAGTGTGTCATAATTTGTCCTTTGACCACCTTCTATCGAACAAAGTGAGAATTTATTTTAACATGTTTGATTCTGACATATAGGATTGGATTTACAGTCATGTATAATGCACCGATATGTTGTCACTGAAAAGTGTTGGTGGTGCCTTCAAATATACACCTATTTCTCTTAGAATATAGAGGATACATGTGATTTCACCTGTTGTTGAGGCTGGTGCCTGGATCTTGATACTCTGTTGTTTCTTGGATATCCAAGATATGCAATTTGCATTCAAATATATTGAGTACTTTTGCATTAAGTGTAAAATTGACACCATCTGTTGTGATAGGTAGACACAACATAGGACAGTAGAGTTTGAACCAACAACAATGCACTAGGTTGTTTGTTTCATACTTCGAACATATTCATCTTGATATGAAACAACCTAGTTATACACACACTCTTACAAAAAGGCGAGTTTTATTTTTGGTCACAATACACCCATGAACAAGCAACAAGAGACCTGATAGAGCATCTGATGAAATCATTCTTTGACTGTCTTTAATATGTTGTGTTTTCAATGAGCATTGTCACGGACATGGTTGTAACTCCAACGAACCGTGCGGCCTAGCAAGCTTTCTTACTACATGTTGCTAGTCAGCCGCGCTCCTAACGCTTAGCGGAACATAGAAATTATAAGCGTAAGGACTAAAGAAGGAACTTGAGAATCTTGAGGAAAAAAGAAAGAACTTTGTATTGCTTACAAAGGCTTTACAATGCTTGATTGCTTGTTTGCTTTTGCTTGATGCCTAATGAGAGGGTTGGAGGGGTATTTATACTACTCTACCTCCTCAATGGACGGCTAGGATCTATTTGATCCAATGGCTATGTGATGACCCGTATGGCCAAAATTATATTTTCATGCAATTTTTTTCATATTTAGAGCGTATATACAGTTACCCCAGGTCGTATACAACCTGCTGGGAACGGTAGTCTTGTGCCCCGGTGACTAAATTCATAAATATCTCATTTTCCTCATTTTTGGAACTTAAGCTTAAGTTAAGTGCACCAAAAAGTGAATTCTTAGCAAACGATGTCAGAATCGAGCTCTGACAGTTCCTTAGCTGCGAAATATCGAATATGACTTAGGTGAAGTCTCGGTTTGGTTCCCGGAACCTCACGGAAGATTTTGAGCTAAAATATGGAAATTTAGTTCTTAAGGCTTAAGGAAATGGCCCAAAAGGGAGCACTTATTGATCGGTGCATCAAAACCCATTTTCGTCACTTCCATTAGCTCTGTAATGTCGAAAATAGTCAAGATAGACTATTGGTTTACTTCCGGATGAGATCGGCGTGATTTTAGGCTCGATTTTGTAAGTTTTGAAGTTTACCGGTAAAAGTGGAGCCATATTGCATTTTTCGTCAAACGGTGCATCCTATTGCATTTTCGTCGATTCCTAACAGTTCTAAATGATGATTTTAGGCTAGGGGAGGTGTCGTTTCGATTCCCGGGATTTTTGTTGTGACTTTGACCCCCCCCCCCCCCCCCGAGTTCCTTATTCGTTAAAGGAACTCAATGACTCTTTTTGAGAAAACGACCTCCTATCGCGATTTTGTCGATTCCGTTGGGTCTGGAACATCGAAAACATATAAGTGCATATAAAGTTTGTTAAAATCGGACTCCGTTTGAGTTTCGAAATAACCGGCGAAATTCCAAGAAAATTGATAAAAAGCTGTTTTTCTGCTATTTTAGCCATATCGGAGCGTCGTATGAAAAAACGGATGGTTCCGTTGGATCCAGAATGTCGAAAAACATATAAGTGCATATAAAGTTTGTTAAAATCGGACTCCGTTTGAGTTTTGAAATAACCGACGAAATTCCAAGAAAATTGATAAAAAGTTGTTTTCAGCTGCTGTTAAAAATGAAATTTTTTTATAAAGGGGCGCTGCTAGTGGGGTTCAAACACGGCCCATGTTGGAGGATTGTTTGGCACCAAAGCCACTTGGGTTGCTGATTCCCTTATGCTACATGTGTCTTTTTTAGTTAATAAGGGTAAACAATTGGGCCCAGCTTATTTAATCCTCCAAAAACAGCCTCTTAGCCCCCCATGTCTCATTATTTCGATTTCTAAAAGAAAATAAGGGTTAGGGTGGCGATTTCTTGGTGGATTTTGAGTGAAAATTCGTGGGTGTCGATATTGGAACGTGTGGGGTCGATTGTGATCGCGGTATTAAGGTAATTTCTTCGCCCTTAGCTCGTTTTTAGTGATTTTAGGGGTGTTTACTAACTATAATTAAACCCAATGATTTTTGCTATCTTCTTGGGTGTTTGAGGATTGATTCTTGGTCTTGGACTAGTGTGATCACCGCGGGTAAGTCTCGAAATTTTTGAACGCCGTATTGTCAATTCGCGCTAATTAGTTTGTGTAATTTGAGCGTTTGAGGAACTTTTGGTGGTCCATTGGAGCTCAAATTTGAACCATGAGTCCCATAAATCATGAGGGACGACCTGGTGTGTTCGAAATATTTTTTGGAGCTTCGGGCTCGGGGGCTCATTTTTAGGCCCGCTTGACCCGGCAGTTTTTGTATTGCAATATGGGTATCAAAATGCTCCTATTGATGTCTAGAATATATATTTGATAGGTATTCATTGATTTGTGAGCCGGTTTGCCACGTTGGGGCTATTCTTGCTCGTTTGGCTATCGTCGGTGCCCAGGTAGGCTCGATTTACCTCGTAGCAATGTGAGACTGGTTTGAATAAATGTAATATGATAGTGGCTAGTGAATAGGATGATCTTTAGGTTGATTTGACTTCGTTTATATTGTTACCCCTCACTAGTGAACTTGGGGTCCCGTCGCGGGACGTAGACGGGACGATTTGAGTTGTGTCCGGTGGGCTTGTGGTGCCGTGGGGGGGGGGGGGATACGTAGAGTATGGGATGTGTGGATATAATCTATTGTGAGAGTTGCATCGTGAGATCCTTAGTAGTAGGATTCCGATATTTTTGAGATTTGTTGTTGTTATTTTGTATAGCGGTCATAGCGGTTGATGCGCACGCCCTACTTAGCTCGTATTTTTCATAGAGGTTGATCTATGTTGAGCCTTTGCTTGTGTCATCGTAGAGGTCAACCTACACTGAGCATGTTCGCGCATATTGCCATAGAGGTTGGTTTATATGGATTATGGCTCGCGTCATCTTAGGGGTAAGTGTTTCGCTCGAGCGGGTGTTGTTTTGGTTGACAGATTTGGTTCTACTTACTTACTTTCCGCCCCCATTTCCTTGCTTATATTCTTGTTGTGTCCACCAGGATTATGGGGGAAGTCACGGTGGGTTTTGCTTTGACTGTTTGTACTTGCCGGTGGTATGGGATGCCAGGTAAGTTTTGCTTGTTATATTCGTTTTTACTTTCCGTATTTACTTACTTACTTGATTATTATTCCCGCGTTTCGGTATTCGATACTATATTGGTTCGGGCTGTGATAGAGGTATGGTATTATTTGCCTAGCGGTGGCTTCGAGGTTTTCTTATTATTCGGGCTAGGGGTGCCCAAGGTTGTTACTATTGTTGTCCATTGGGTATTTACATTATGTCATGTTGGTACTTGTTTTCTCACTGATATTGCCTGTTTTACTTACCTCGTTATTATTATGTTATATTTATTGATCCTAGTCTATCACTTTATTGTGGTACTCATGCTACGCTTGTTGTGCCTTCTCGTGGTGTAAAGCCAGGTGTGGGTTAGCGTAGGCGTCGCGATCGTGCGGACTGAGGAGTCATATTTTGGAGGATTCGGTGAGCCTTCCGCCCCGCTAATCGAGTCTTTTATTCAGGAGTTGTTTATTCTGTCATTAATTTCTTGACAGACTTTAGACCCATTTATATTCAGTTTGATCATCTGTATAAGTCTGGGTCTCGTTTGGATACTGTATTTATTTAGCTCCTATTTTGCCACATCACTATTCTTGGGTCGGGATTTAGCTTTTGTATCCATTTATGTCATGATTTGCTTCTGCATTTCTTATTTATTCCTCCTTTATTTATTATTATTTATTGTGAGTGTTGTATGACCCACCGCGTATGCTACAGGCCGTAGGGTTTCGGCTTGTCTACGTAGGGTTAGTAGACACCATCTGGGTTCAAGAAATCGGGTCTTGACAGAGTGGTATCAGAGCTTAGGTTCTTGTAGTTTTGTGGCAAATAGGAGCGGTGTCGGTAGAGTCTTGTGAATGGTTTTGGGGACGCCTGGAATTTCATTCACGAGAAGCTACATGGCGCTTTAGGAAAGTAGTTGATCTTTCTAATCTCTTCGTGCGAATGGGTTGAGTCAGTTTCTTGAATATAGCTTATCGGCTTCACTCTTGTCGCAGATGGCACGCACGCGAGCTACCCAGGGAGAGGATACTCCTCCACCGGCTACGAAGGGAGTTGAGAGGACTGATATACCAGTTTAGGATCCTCCGCCTACCACTACTACTACTACAGCACCTGCGGGAGTGGCAGACCCGCCTACAGTGCCCCAGTCGGTATCAGCCGCCTCACCGGTCACTATTCCTGCAGATGATGTAGATGATTGGCGGGGCAGTCGCCCCCACTACATCTACTCCGGAGTCTTCTTCTCAGGGTGCAGCACGAGCTGTGTTACATACCGCTGAGGCTCCAGCTACTGAGCCGCCACCAGAGAGGGTTTAGGCACCTATTCCAGATGATAGTGCCGCCGCAACCACTACTTTTACTGTTCTCCCGGCGTCTGAGGTCGGGAAAGCCTTGGACAGGTTTTTATGGATCGCCACTGTACGGTTTTCTGGAGCTCCATCTCAGGATGCCACCGAGTTCATCACCGTTGTTGAGAGTAGACTGAGGACTCTGTAGGTATTAGAGTCGCATGGGCCGGACTTTGTCTCTTACCTCCTGGATAAGGAGGCGGGTTACTGGTATCGTTCGTACATGGATTGTAGGCCTATGGGATCGCCCTCTCCTACTTGGGGGCAGTTAGAGATGCATTCTTGGACCAGTATGTACCCCTCAGTGTCAGAGAGTCCTTTCGTTCTCAGTTCCTACAGTTGCAGCAGGGGTCGAAGTTGGTTTCCGAGTACGAGGCCCAGTTCACGAGATTGGCCCACTATGCTCCTAATCTTCTACCTACTGAGCAGGCTAGAGTTAGATTCTTTGTTGACCGGTTGAATTTGGAGAGGTAGAGATAGGTTGACCGTACTGTTGCGCGAGGCGGTACCCTCGTTGAGATCATTAAGGAGGTTTGCCAGCAGGAGCTCTTTGATCGTCGGGCTCGGGAGGCCCGCGATAAGAGGGCACGATTTCAGGGTAGTTTTTCGGGTACCCGGTCAGCGGGTGGTGGTCACAGAAGTGGTGATTCGAGGTCTCGTCAGTCACAGGGCCGTCAGGACCAGAGTTATCATGCTGCACTACATACTTCCGAGCAGGGTCAGTCCAGCCAGCCCGCCAGAGGCCAGAGTTCCGGTTCTGGTACTTCAGCTGAGGGTTCTCGAGGTACAGCCAGAGAGAGAGGGGCTTGCTATAGTTGTGGTGAGGTTGGTCACTAGAGATTGTCCTAGTGAGATTGGGGGTCGTCGTGGTCATGGTTGCTTTGAGTGTGGTGATCCTGATCATCACGTGAGAGACTGTCCTCGTCGTAGGCCACAGCGTACTGCCGCACTACCTCCACAGCCTATTCAGGCAGTACCGCCAGCCAGAGATGCACCACCGGTAGCTTAGGGAGCTAGGGGTGGAGGTCAGAGGGGACGTCAGAGGGGCCGAGATGGTCAGAGATAGGAGGGAGCACCGCAACAGCTTTATGCCATTCCTGACAGGGCTGAGGCCGAGGGTGCTGATGATGTCGTCACTGGTATATTATCTGTTTGTGGGCATTCCGCATTTACACTATTTGATCCGGGTTCCACTCGATCTTATGTGTCTGTGTACTTGGCTTCTCGTTTGGGTTTGACTAGTGAGCCGTTATCTATTCCCTTGAGTGTATCTACTCCTGTTGGGGCGGCCCTCGTGGTGGACCGTGTATATAGATCGTGTATTGTGACTATCCGGGGTTGTGACACTCGGGCAGACTTAATAGAGTTAGACATGCTTGATTTTGATGTGATTCTGGGCATGGATTGGTTATCTTATTATCGTGTGGTCTTGTTATGCCAAGACAGTGACCTTTTCTATGCCTGGTGTGCCCCCGGTGATGTGGTGTGGACCCACTAGTCGTACATCGGTGAGGGTGATATCATGTTGTCGGGCTCGTAGACTTATTGCTAGTGGTTGTCTTGCTTAATTAGCGCATGCCCGTGATACTAGTGTCGATGTATTGTCTCCTGCTTCTGTTCCTATTGTTTGTGAGTATGTTGATGTGTTTCCTGCTGACCTTCCTGGTTTGCCTCCCACGCGTGATATAGATTTTGGTATTGACCTTGAGCTGGGTACTCGACCTATTTCTATTCCTCTGTATCGTATGGCTTTTGCTGAGCTTCGTGAGTTGAGTACCCAGCTTCAGGATCTACTTGATAGAGGTTTTATTCGTCCTAGTATATCTCCTTGGGGTGCTCCGATTTTGTTTGTGAAAAAGAAGGACGGATCTTTGCGTATGTGTGTTGATTACAGGCAGCTGAACAAAGTGACCATAAAGAACAAATATCCCTTGCCTCGAGTGGATGATTTGTTTGATCAGTTGCAGGGAGCCACCGTGTTCTCTAAGATTGACTTGCGGTCCAGTTACCACCAGTTGAGGATTCGGGCTAAGGATGTCCCGAAGACAGCCTTTAGGACCCGCTATGGTCACTACGAGTTTCTAGTCATGTCCTTTGGGTTGACTAATGCTCCTGCTGCATTTATGGACTTGATGACTCGAGTGTTCAGGCATTACCTTGACTCCTTCATGATTGTGTTCATTGATGACATTCTGGTGTATTCGCGGAGTCGAGCAGAGCACGAGCGACACCTACGAATTGTGTTGGAGACTTTGAGGACTGAGCGACTTTATGCTAAGTTCTCAAAGTGTGAGTTTTGGTTGGAGTCCATTGCTTTCCTTGGCCATGTCGTATCGGGTGCTGGGCTTAGTGTTGATCCAGCCAAGGTGGCTGCCGTTCGTGAGTGGCCTAGACCTACTACTCCTACCGAGATTCGTAGCTTCTTGGGTCTAGCCAGGTATTACCGTCGGTTTGTTCAGGGTTTCTCGTCTATTGTTGCACCTCTCACTAGATTGACGAAGAAGGAGGTGCCTTTTCAGTAGTCCACGGAGTGTGAGTCTAGCTTTCTAAAGATAAAGGAGTTATTGACTACAGCCCCAGTGTTAGCATTACCGGTCGAGGGTCAGCCGTATGCCGTATATTATGATGCCTCAGGTATTGGGTTGGGTTGTGTCTTGATGCAGGAGGGACACGTGATTGCTTATGCCTCTCGCCAGCTGAAGACTCGCGAGCGTAACTACCCCACTCATGACTTAGAGTTGGCGGGGTAGTATTTGCGCTCAAGATTTGGAGACACTACCTATATGGAGTGCATTATGATATCTACACTGACGACCGCAGCCTACAGTATATTCTTAGTCAGAGGGAGCTTAACCTTAGACAGCGGAGATGGGTTGAGCTTCTGAAGGACTATGATTTGAGTATTCTTTATCATCCGGGCAGGGCTAATGTGGTAGCGGATGCCTTGAGTAGGAGAGTGGTCAGCTTGGGTAGTTTGGCAGCCTTACCAGCTTCGGAGAGACCTTTAGCTCGGGACGTCCAGTCCTTGGCTAACAACTTGGTTAGATTGGATCTTTCGTCTCCAGATAGAGTTACAGCTCATGTTGAGTCTAGCTCGGCCTTATATGATCAGATTCGTCGTCGCCAGTTCGAGGATCCTAGTTTGGTTGAGCTGAGAGAGCGGGTTGCTAGCGGTGAGTTCGAGTGGGCTAAGATTGATTCTGACGGGGTACTTTGGGTTCATGGTAGACTTGCGGTTCCTAAGGTTGGTGATTTGATCCAGGCCTTGTTGAGAGAGGCCCATAGTACTAGGTACTCAGTTCATCCTGGCACGGATCGTATGTATAGGGATCTTCGACAATTGTATTGGTGGCGGGGCATGAAGAGCTCGATAGATACTTTTGTGTCTAGGTGCTTGACCTGTCAGCAGGTTAAGGTTGAGCATCGTAGACCGGCCGGTGAGTTGCAGTGCCTCCCTATTCCTTTATGGAGATGGGATAACATTACTATGGACTTCATCACAGGTCTTCCTCATTCGCCTAGGGGTCATGATCAGATTTGGGTCATCGTGGATCGATTGACCAAGTCCGCACACTTCCTAGCTACTCAGACGACTTAGACAGGGGAGAGGTTGGCGGAGTTGTATGTTTCTGAGGTGGTGAGATTGCATGGGGTGCCTGTTTCTATCATTTCAGATCGTGGTACTCAGTTCACTTCTCGATTTTGGAGGGCATTTCAGCGTGAGTTGGGCACTGATGTCTTGTTGAGCACAGCATTTCACCCCCAGAGAGATGGCCAGTCCGAGCGGACTATTCAGGTACTACAGGATATGTTGCGGGCTTGTGTGTTTGATTTTGGCGGTAGTTGGAGCAGGTACTTGGCATTAGCGGAGTTTTCTTATAATAATAGTTACCACTCCAGCATTGGCATGGCTCTTTTTGAGGCATTGTATGGTAGACGCTGCAGGTCGCCGATTGGTTGGTTTAGTGGTCACGAGATGACGCACTAGAGTTCTGAGCTACTTCAGGATACCGTTGATAGGGTCCGTGTGATTCAGGATAGACTTCATGAGGCCCAGAGTAGGCAGAAGTCTTATGCAGATCATAGGCGTCGACTGTTGGAGTTTAGTGTGGGTGATAGGGTGTTTCTGCGTGTCTCGCCCATGAAGGGCATACAGAGGTTCGGCCGGAGAGGCAAACTTAGTCCGAGGTACATTGGGTCATATGAGATACTTGAGAGGATTGGGGAGGTTGCCTACAGACTAGCCTTACCACCTGAGTTGTCAGCAGTATATCCTGTATTTCATGTCTCCATGCTCCGACAGTATGTATTGGACTCGTCACATGTGCTTCGGCAGAATATAACTGAGGTGGAGGTTGATGACCAGCTTTCAGTCATTGAGCAGCCTGAGGCTATTATTGCTAGAGATGTGAGGAAGCTCAGGACTAAGGAGATTCCGGTTGTGAATGTTCGCTGGGCACGCAGACCAATCGAGGAGGCTACCTGGGAGATAGAGCGGGACATGCGGACTCAGTATCCGCACTTGTTTGAGACTCCAGGTACCTTTCTCACTTTGACTTTTGAGGGCAAAAGTCCCATTTAGTGGGGGATATTGTGAGGACCCATATGGCCAAAATTATATTTTCATGCTTTTTTTTCATATTTAGAACGTATATACAGTTACCCCAGGTCGTATACGACCTACTGGGACCGGTAGTCCGGTGCCCCGGTGACTAAATTCATAAATATCTCATTTTCCTCATTTTTGGAACTTAAGCTTAAGTTAAGTGCACCAAAAAGTGAAATCTTAGCAAACGATGTCAGAATCGAGCTCTGACAGTTCCGTTAGCTCCGAAATATCAAATATGACTTAGGTGAAGTCTCGGTTTGGTTCCCGGAACCTCATGGAAGATTTTGAGCTAAAATATGGAAATTTAGTTCTTAAGGCTTAAGGAAATGGCCCAAAAGGGAGCACTTATTGATCGGAGCGTCAAAACCCGTTTTCGTCACTTCCATTAGCTCTATAACGTCGAAAATAGTCAAGATAGACTATTGGTTTGCTTCCGGATGAGTTCGGCGTGATTTTAGGCTCGATTTTGTAAGTTTACAAGTAAAAGTGGAGCCATATTACATTTCCCGTCAAACGGTGCATCCTATTGCATTTCCATCGATTCCTAACAGTTCTAAATGATGATTTTAGGCTAGGGGAGGTGTCGTTTCGATTCCCGGGGTTTTCATTGTGACTTTGACCCCCCCTATTCATTAAAAGAACTCAATGACCTTTTTTGAGCAAACGACCTCTGATCATGATTTTGTCGATTCCGTTGGGTTCGGAACGTCGAAAAACATATAAGTGCATATAAAGTTTGTTAAAATCGGACTCCGTTTGAGTTTCGAAATCACCGATGAAATTCCAAGAAAATTGATAAAAAGCTGTTTTTCTGCTATTTCAGCCATATCAGAGCGTCGTATGAAAAAACGAATGGTTCCGTTGGATCCAGAACGTCGAAAAACATATAAGTGCATGTAAAGTTTGTTAAAATCAGACTCCGTTTGAGTTTCAAAATAACCGACGAAATTCCAAGAAAATTGATAAAAAGTTGTTTTCAGCTGCTGTTAAAAATTAAAAATTTATTATTAAAGGGCGCTGCTAGTGGTGTTCGAACCCGGCCCATGTTGGAGGATAGTTTGGCCCAAGGCCACTTGGGTTGCTGATTTCCTTATATCATATGTGTCTTTTTTAGTTAATAAGGGTAAACAATTGGGCCCATCTTATTTAATCCTCCAAAAACAGCCCCTTATCCCCCCATGTCTCATTATTTTGATTTCTGAAAGAAAATAAGGGTTAGGGTGGCGATTTCTTGGTGGATTTTGAGTGGAAATTCGTGGGTGTCGATATTGAAACGTGTGGGGTCGATTGTTATCGCGGTATTAAGATAATTTCTTCGCCCTTGGCTCGTTTTTAGTGATTTTGGGGGTGTTTACTAACTATAATTAAAATCCAATGATTTTTGCTAGCTTCTTGGGTGTTTGAGGATTGATTCTTGGTCTTGGAGCTAGTGTGATCACCGTGGGTAAGTCTCAAAATTTTTGAACGCCGTATTGTCAATTCGCGCTAATTAGTTTGTGTAATTTGAGCATTTGAGGACCTTTTGGTGGTCCTTTGGAGCTCAAATTCGAACCATGAGTCCCATAAATCATGAGGGACGACCCGATGTATTCGAAATATTTTTTGGAGCTTCGGGCTCGGGGGCTCTTTTTAGGCCCGCTTGACCCGGCAATTTTTGTATTGCAATATGGGTATCAAAACGCTCCTATTGATGTCTAGAATATATATTTGATAGGTGTTCATTGATTTGTGAGCCGATGTGCGACGTTGGGGCTATTCTTGCTCGTTTTGGCTATCGTTGGCGCCCAGGTAGGCTCGGTTTACCTCGTAGCAATGTGAGACTGGTTTGAACAAATGTAATATGATAGTGGCTAGTGAATGGGATGATCTTTAGGTTGATTTGACCTCATTTATATTGTTACCCCTCACTAGTGAACTTGGGGTCCCGTCGCGGGACGTAGACGGGACGATTTGAGTTGTGTCCGGTAGGCTTGTGGTGCCGTGGAGGGGGGGGGTTACGTAGAGTATGGGATGTGTGGATATAATCTATTGTGAGAGTTGCATCGTGAGATCCTTAGTAGTAGGATTCCGATATTTTTGAGATTTGTTGTTGATGTTGTTTTGTATAGCGGTCATAACGGTTGACGTGCACGCCCTACTTAGCTCGCAATTTTTCATAGAGGTTGATCTATGCTGAGCCTTTGCTCGTGTCGTCGTAGAGGTCGACCTACACTGAGCATGTTCGCGCATATTGCCATAGAGGTTGGTTTATATGGATTGTGGCTCGCGTCATCCTAGGGTTGGGTGTTTCGCTCGAGCGGGTGTTGTTTTGGTTGACAGATTTGGTTCTACTTACTTACTTTCTGCCCCTATTTCCTTGCTTATATTCTTGTTGTGTCCATCGGGCTTACGGGGGAAGTCTCGGTGGGTTTTGCTTTGACTGTTAGTACTTGCCGGTGGTATGGGACGCCAGGTAAGTTTTGCTTGTTATATTCGTTTTTACTTTCCGCATTTACTTACTTACTTGCTTATTATTCCTATGTTTTGGTATTCGATACTATATTCGTTCAGGCTGTGATAAAGGTATGGTATTATTTGCCTAGCGGTGGCTTTGAGGTTTTCTTATTATTCGGGCTAGGGGTGCCCAAGGTTGTTACTATTGTTGTCCATTGGGTATTTACATTATGTCATGTTGTTACTTGTTTTCTCACTGATATTGCCTGTTTTACTTACCTCGTTATTATTATGTTATATTTATTGATCCTAGTCGGCCTAGCCTACTGGGTATCACTTTATTGTGGTACTCATGCTACGCTTGTTGTGCCTTCTCGTGGTGTAAAGCCAGGTGTGGGTCAGCGTAGGTGTCGCGATCGTGCGGACTGAGGAGTCACATTTTGGAGGATTCGGTGAGTCTGCCGCGCCGCTGATCGAGTCTTTTATTCAGGACTTGTTTATTCTGTCATTTATTTCTTGACAGAATTTAGACCCATTTATATTCAGTTTGATCATCTGTATATGTCTGGGTCTCGTTTGGATACTGTATTTATTTAGCTCCTGTTTTGCCACATCACTATTCTTGGGTCGGGATTTAGCTTTTGTATCTACTTATGTCATGATTGCTTCCGCATTTCTTATTTATTCCTCCTTCATTTATTATTATTTATTGTGAGTGTTGTATGGCCTACCGCGTATGCTACGGGCCGTAGGGTTTCGGCTTGTCTACGTGGGGTTAGTAGATGCCATCAGGGTTCGAGAAATCGGGTCTTGACAGGCTACAAATGAAGGGCTAGAATCTTCTACCAAAAATTTGTAAATATCTTAGATATTTTTAGTAGAAAATTCTAGGCCTTCATTTGAAGCCATTGGATCAAATAGATCCTAGCCGTCCATTGAGGAGGTGGAGTATAATTGGTTTGGCATCAAGCAAAAGCAAACAAGCATTCAAGGATTGTAAAGCCTTTGTAAGCAATACAACGTTCTTTTTTTGTTCCTCAAGAGTCTCAAGTTCCTTCTTTAGTCCTTACGCTTATAATTTCTATGTTCCGTTAAGCGTTAGGAGCGAGGCTGACTAGCAACTTGTAGTGAGAAAGCTTGCTAGGACGTATGGTTCGTTGGAGTTACAACCAAGTCCGTAACAGTTGGTATCAGAGCGCAAGGTTGAATACCGTTGGAACATCCAGGGGAAATGGAAGGTGGAAGCGAGATTACCTAAGATGTAAAGGTAGTCGACAAGAAGGCCAAGGGCCACAGATCTCAATCGAGGGAACCCATGGGATACTTCGAGGCACGGCTAGCTCGGGTGGAGCTTGCAGTGGCCGACGGGCAGGAGAAGTTCGAGAAGGTCAAACAGAGCATATAGGAATTGCAAAAGGAGATGCAGTCCGCCATGAACCAGGTCCTGGCCCAATGTCTCGACAGTATGAAGGCCATGGAGGAATCCCACAAGGGGGAGATTGTGTCGGTCTGAGAAGAGCTAGGGATGGTCTTGCGCAAACTGGAGAGCACCGAGGAAGAACTCAGCTTGTGTAAGAGGGCTCTTGCCCAGGGTACTCTGTCTACGTCTAAGCTAAGGACTACCCCCGCTAGAATGGACGTTCCACGCCCCATGACCTTCAAAGGGACTAGGAATGCGAAGGAACTAGACAACTTCAGATGGAGTATGGAACAATACTTTCGAGCGCTTTCCATCACCGACGAAATGTCGAAGGTAGATATGGCTTGCATCTACCTCAATGATACCGCGATGGTATGGTGGAGCAGGAGATAGAGGGACACTGAAAGAGGCACATGCTCGATAGGCACTTGGGCGGAGTTCAAGAGTGAACTCAAAAAACAGTTCTATCCAAGCAACATTGAAGAGGAGGCTCGGTGCAAACTAAGGCGTCTTCAACACAAAGGAAGCATACATGAATATGTAAAGGAATTCACAGAGGTACTTCTCAAAATCCCTGATTACCCTGATAAGGAAGCTTTCTTTGCCTTTATGGATGGGCTACAACAGTGGGCTAGACTCGAGATCCAGAGACGGGAGCTCAAGACTTGACCACCACTATTTCCATTGTCGAATCCCTTATCGAGTTCAAGAAACCGAAGAAGCTTAAATCCGAGGATAAGGGCGGCAAGGGAAAGAGTCGGGGAGAACATCGAGGCAAGGAGACAACGACAAGGCAAAGGGACCTAAGGTACCCAAGGCTGGCGAGAGACCCCCGCTTAAAAGCTTCTTTTGTGAGGGACCATACAGAGCAAGGGAATGCCCTAAGAGGGCCAAACTTTCAGTGTTGATCGAGGAACGAGAATGAGAAGAGGAGAAAGTAGGAGCCCTACAAATCCTCAACACAATCAAGGCAAAAATGGAGGTGCCCAAGACCGAGAAGAAAGGGAGGCTGCACGTGGAAGCCAAGGTTGGAGAACACACCGTAAAGGCACTTGTCGATACGGGAGTTGACCATAACTACCTCCAAGTTGAAGAAGCCAAAATATTGGGCATCCGGTATGAGAAAGGATGCGGTTGGCTCAAAGGGGTCAATGTTGAACCTATGGCCACCTTTGGAGTTGCCCAAGATGTAAGGGTTTGCTTAGGTGGCTGGAACGACCTTATTGATTTCTCTATCATCACCATGGATGACTATCCAATAATTTTGGGTATTGAGCTCATGGACAAAGTTAAGGCCGTCGCCGTCCCCTTTGCAAATGCCACGTGGATCTTGGAGGAAGGAAACACTCATCTAGTGTCATTAAAACGAGAAGCCTGACTCCGAGAGAAGCAAATTTCAGCACTGCAAATTTCCAAAGCAGTCAAGAAGAGGGAGCCAACCTACCTGGTTGCCTTGAAGGAGGAAGCACCAATTCCTCCCACCGAAGACCTTCCTAAAGGAATTGTTCCTGTTCTGGAGGAATTCAAGGATGTGATGCCGCCCAAGCTGCCGAAGAGGTTGTCGCCAAAGAGGGAGGTAGGCCACAAAATCGAGCTTGTACCTGGTGCCACCCCGCCAACGGCTGTGCCATACCGCATGGTGCCTCCGGAGCTTGAAGAATTAAGGAGGCAACTAAAGGAGTTGACGGACATGGGGTATATTCGTCCATCAAAAGCACCATACGGTGCCCCGATATTATTTCAAAAGAAGCACGATGAGTCACTTCGGCTGTGCATCGATTACCAGGCACTCAATAAGATCACGATTAAGAACAAGTATCCAATTCCGCTGATTGCTAATCTCTTCGATCAACTTGGCCAAGCCCGGTGGTTTACCAAGTTGGACCTACGGTCCGGATACCACCAAGTTAGAATCGCCGAGGGAGACGAACCAAAGACCACCTGCATTACAAGGTATGGTTCGTACAAATTTCTGGTGATGCCTTTTGGACTCACAAATGCGCCTGCAACATTTTGCACCCTTATGAATAGAGTCCTACAATCGTTCTTGGACAAATTCGTGGTGGTGTACTTGGATGACATTGTCATATATAGCAACACCTTGGAGGATCATATCAATCATTTGAGACAAGTCTTCCAAGTACTTCGGGAGAACACGTTGTACGTTAAAAAAGAGAAATGTGCCTTTGCTTAGTAGGAAGTCACATTCTTGTGGCACATTGTCGGAGGGGGCAAGCTCCGAATGGACGAGTCCAAGGTCCGTACTATACAAGAATGGGAGCCGCCAAAGAAGGTGTCGGAACTCCGTTCCTTCCTTGGATTGGTCAACTACTATCGGAAATTCATCAAGAGCTATTAAACAATAGCCGCTCCCCTCACCGACCTTCTGAAGAAGAACCGGACATGGGATTGGGACGAAGCATGCCAGGCAGTTTTTGAGAAACTTCAGGAAGCCGTGATCCAAGAGCCGGTGTTGGCCTTACCAGATCACACCAAACCATACGAGGTGCAGACCGATGCCTTAGACTTCGCCTTAGGAGGAGTCTTGATGCAAGAGGGTCACCTAGTGGCTTACGAGAGTCGTAAGTTCAATGATGCTGAAAAATGGTACATGGTCCAAGAAAAGGAGATGACGATCGTGGTACACTGTGCTGACACCCAATTTTGACCGACCCATAACATATTTTAACACATTTGATTAAATAGGTATTTTTAAAACTTTGCAAAATAAATGAGTTTTTTTTTCAATTTATCCGATCATTACGTATTTAACATTTGTTTTGCTTCCAAAATGTGTTCTTTATATTGTTATTTTAATATTATTATTATTTAATAAAAAAAAAAAGAAAGAATCGTTATTCTAGTGAATAATAGTGATAGTAATATATTAATTTTTTCATATTACTTATTATTATTATTATTACTACTTTCACATCTTTTTATATACTCTTTGTACTATTTTTTAGTGACTTCTTAAAAATCATTTTATTTGAAAATGATAATTTAAACGTGTTTAGCATTTTTACATAATAATCTTGGCATAAATTACGTATTTTTATTACACAAAGATTACTATTCAAAGTGTTATATATTTTAAAGTCTGTATTATATTTATTATTTAGATTTTATTCCAATTCATTCAATTCGTAACCTTTTTAATCAAATTCATTTTAATTCTAATCGAGTCATTGCGATTTTATTTCAATTCTAGTCAATTCGTTACAATTAATTTCAATCCTAATCAATTCTTGTCAATTTTATCCTAAATCAAGTTAATTTATGACTTTATTTTAAATACCCAATTTTGATTTAATCCTACCCGTTCATCACATTTGATCTAATGGTCCAAATTAATTCCTTATTTTTTAATCTTTTTTACCCCAATACCCCCTAAACCTAATTTTCCCTCCATTTTCCTCGCTCCTAGCAGCGCCCTTCCCTCTCCTCTCTCCATAGCCACCCCCTCCTTTCTCTACTCCATCTCTCCTCCCTCTCCATTTCTTTTTCTTCGTTTTTCTCTATTACCGCCACCAAACCAGCCCCAATCACCACCAAAATTCCACCAAACCAGCCCCCAACCATCACCAAAACGCTACCGAAATTAGCTCCCAAACCCATCATTTTCGACCCCAAAACGACCCCTCCCCTGCTGCAACAACCCTCCAAAACTGCAGCAAAACAAACCCCCAAAACTCGCTAAAACAACACGAAAAGGGACCCCAAATCAGTCACCAAAACCGCCAGAAACACTGCAGCAAAACAGCCC
This sequence comes from Solanum rostratum, assembly GCA_029948455.1. Lineage (NCBI taxonomy): Eukaryota > Viridiplantae > Streptophyta > Magnoliopsida > Solanales > Solanaceae > Solanum > Solanum rostratum. The sequence goes on from CM057053.1 coordinate 55,349,151, forward strand.
CGAAATTTCACCAAAACTGCAGCAAAACAGCCCCCCAAAACTCGCCAAAACAACACAAAATGGGACCCCAAATCAGTCACCAAAACCGCCGGAAAAACTGCAGCAAAACAGCCCCAAAATTTCACCAAAACAACCCCAAAATCCCACCAAAAACAACACCCAATACAGCCTTACTGGCAACCCCTGTTTTGCCGAAGAAAGCATACTCGCCGGAATCCCCAACTCCACCATGCAACAGACGCCGGCAGCCCCTCTCCGTCTTTCTCTCGCTGAAAAAGCTCCGATATTGGAAGGTTTGCCACTAGTTTGATTTTTACTGAGAGATTTTTGATTTATACTTGTCCATTAGTGTTCTTCAGAGCTCAGGTATGCAAATTATTTAACATTTTATTTTTAAATTAAGTTGTATGCCCAATATTATTTCTATGCCAAATTTGAACTCTGTGTTATGAAATTTGAATCACATGTCTCATTTATGAATTTCGGCTTGAATAATTGTTGTTGTAATTTTGTTCAGACCATCGTATGTGAACCCCAAAACGTCTCACATGCTTGGTGTTCTTAGTAAAATTTTAAGCTTAATGTTCGCTTAATCCCTCCTGATTCACTCCCTCGATATTGTCTCTTGTTCGAATTTATCTGGATTTCATCTATAATTACTCATTTGTTTTCATAAATTTGACATATCATTTACTGATCCTGGCATATATTGATTTGTTGGCTCATTTAAAATAGAACAGATCATATATTTAATTCAAGGATGGTGACAATTTTGACGTTTATTGCTCTTAAACTTTTATATTTTATTTCAAGATCAATCCTTCGTTTACTTAATTTGGCCCGCTGCTTTATTCAAAATAATTTTGTCTATTCCTACTATGGAAGAATATTACTGTAAATGGTTTTTTATTACATAAAGTTTGCTACTTGACTTAGTCCTCTTGATTGTCTCTTTCCTTTGTGAAAATATTTCGCTTGTTTATTTGAATTCACAGCAATATCACTACCTACCTTTGTTATTTGTTGACTTCTATTGTATTATTTATGAAAATTCATGGCATGTTTGGTAAAAAAATTTCCCTAGTTAAAATTTGCTAACGCTTAGCCAATTGGTTAACATTTTGCTGATATCTTGATTCAATAATTTATGGTACGCTTAAATTGCTGACTGATTTTTCTTGCCTACTTGGTTGTTTTAGATAAATTTTATTATGGTAAATTTTGATATGATTCAAATCTTTATTCATGGTAAAATACACCTGGGTTATGACTTTCCTTCTGTATTTGGCTATGATGATTAGCCTGATTGATTCTCCTCATTTAAATAAGGATAATTTTCAATAAGGATAATTTTCTTTTGATTGATATTGATGATCTCCAATTACCTGTGTAATTGATTCTTTCTGGCCTGATTAAGGAAAATATCTTTCATGATTTTCTCTTCAATTAATTTTATTCATTATATAAGAAGAGCTTCTATTCACTCTTGAAAAAAAAAAGACAATCTTCATAACTAACAGAGCTTAACACGAAGGAAAAACATTCTTCATACAATCACATACACTTCTATACGAATTCATACTCATTCTTCATTCAACATAGAGTTTCAAAGACCACGAAAAGATTTTTTTTCTTCTCTTACTAGATCACTTGGGCGTGTCACTTTGGTCTATCTTTGAATTCTACTCTCTTAATTATTGGTGCACTTCGGTCCGAGATCCCCTTGACACAAGCATTGCTCGGAATCCTTGAGATTCTTGTGAACTTGATGTGTTAAGAGGAGAGGGTAACTCTGAAATTGATATTGTATTAATCTTTAATCTTTGTACGTATTCTTCTCTTTATCACTATTTATTCTTACGTATCATAATGTTTGTTGTAGTTTTTTTTTCTGCATTTTAGCAGGATCTTTTAGCCAGTTCGGGATGAAGAGCCGTCTGGGGGCGGGGATGAACCAGGAGGACCATTTTTTTTATTGACTTCTCTTTATTTTCTCGTTGTTGTTGATGTAATTATTTCTTTTTCACCTTGTAAAATATAGTGGAATCGGGGACGTAGTGAAAAAGGAGGAGGGGAATACTTGTTTATTCACGATATTCACATAGGCAAAGCAAATTTAGGATTAAAATAAATAAATAAATAAATAAATAATAAGTAAGAGCTACGCAAGCGACATTGCTTAACCACTTTTTTTTTGTTTGTCCTAAAAAAAATAAAATTAAAATCGCAAATTATAGACACCACACTTAGGTTTTCTTCTCTTTTCATAATATTTTGCTTACTATAAGTTTAAGATTTGTTTTATCATCATGTTTAGGATTACTTGTTGACTAGAAATCATGTTTAGGATTTACTAGATTAAAAATCATGTTTAAAGTTATGTGAAATTATGTCTAGGATTTACTTGATTAAAAAAATCATGCTCAAGTCTATGTGATATACTTAGAAATCATGCATAGGGTTTGTTTTGCTACGTCTAGGAATTATGTTTAGGTTTTATCTCGTCACATTTTAGAAGCCTTGTTTCAGTTCTTTGATTTGTTTCATTTAATCTTTAGACTTTATTTCACATCCATTGGGCATTTAAAGGTGCAGTTTTTTTCACTTCTTGTTTGCATCATTTTATTAGTTCGAGGCTTACATGAGATCTTATATGCTATTTGTTCGTATTACTTGTTTTATATTGACGCGAGTCTCATAGGAAGCCTATATTTTCTTAGTCTAGAACCTTACCCAAATAGTAGTCCAATGCCTCTTGGGCCATAGGAAGGGACATTAGGCACTTTAGGACGCATTAGATTTTTCACCTTTTTAGTACGCTTTTAGGTTAAAACGAAAATAAATCAACTTAGGATAGGGTAGGGGTAAATAGGACCCTCGGAGATGATGATTAAACTCGAGCTTAATAGGACAAACTCTGGTTTTGTCCTTCGGCTTTTATAAGCCAAGTGAAGCTGAGATCCGAAAAAAAAGCCGAGTAACTGATTCGAGTAAATAATTTATTTAATTCTCATCCCGTCTCATTTATTAATTTTTAAATTAATTTGCTTATTTAATTTTGTCACTTAGAATAATTTAAGACTATTACTTCTAACATAAGAGACCATTATTTATAACCCCCACATAAATGCGATATACGGTCGGGATCCGCATTTGCGGACCTCAAAGGGTGCTCAACATCTTCCCTTCGAGGTAACCCTTACCCATTCTCTGGTGACCCATAGACTATTTCTTTTAAACTTAGAATAGGTGTCCTAATGCACCTCAAATAATTAGGTGGCGACTCTTCAACTTCAAAATCCCAAAAGAGTCGTCGCCACGACGTGTCCAGATTCCCGTTTCTCCGCAAGGAAAAATAAGGCGCGACAGAATGGCGACTCTGCTGGGGAGATCCATTTTGGTTCCAACCATTACGTGTCTTGTTTAATGTGGGTTTTATTTATGTTAATCCTTTCCCTTTGTCCCTTTACTTGTTCCCTTAAACTGCTTTACTTTCCTTATTGTTATTATTCACTACTGATTTGTTTCCTTTTTCTTCCCTTATTCGTCTAACTCCCTTTCCATATCCCCTTTAACTCCCTTCCCCTGTCCCTCTGACGCTTTTCCCGTTCCCTTTTGTTTATTTATCGCTTTAAATTATTTGCTTAAACATTGCTATATCTGCTAAATGTTACTGTCTTAATTAAATTGACATTCCGTTCATAAACTCCCCCACTTGGGACCATCTTTATTCTCTTTTAAGGTGATGTCGTGCCTTTGCACTTCTTCCAACTTCTTTTAAACCCAAATTTTAGAGAGTAAGTGCTTGCGTGGTGAATGGCGGATAGTCTTACTACCATTGGACCACGTGCTTCTCGCATAGGAATATCCAGTCCGTGTCTAACCCACTCTTTATGAACCTAGGATAGAGCTATCCACCTCAAATTTAAGTCATACATGCATAAACCCTAGGTAGTTTGGCCCCATGCGGTCCAATCTATATAATAGTAGCCACCCTGCTAAGTCTAGAGGGTCTAATAGCCCTCCAAGATGAAATACTGCATATTATGTGTTTATGTGATCACGATAATTAATTCAAGCCTAAAATATTGTTAAAGGGGAGTTTAGAAAAGTTTATCTTTCTGTTTTGCAAAGTTATGAAGCTAAATTCATGCCAGAAGTGGGTTTGAAGTTTAGGATTTATTTCCATTATTTCTTAGATTTTTTATATGGAAGTTTAAGATTTATTTCCATTTATTACCCTATCATTCCTTATATTTTATATGTATTCTATCATTTAAAGATTGTAATAGTTGTTATTAATAAAATAGTTATTTTTAATTATTATTTTATTATTTTTAACACTAAACTTTAAATAACAAATCGAAGGCTTGAATCAGTTATCATGAATCATTTATGTATCGTCTTAGGCCTACCTCTGGCTCAACGAGGTTCCTTGCATTTAGGGCGTTTAATTTTCAAAAATCAATATGTTTATTTTTGTATTATATATCATCATGTTACTAATTTGATCTATTTTTCTTTCTTATTTTTCTTCCTTTCTTTTTTTATATGTTTTCCCCTCCCCAAGGTTGATTCGTGCCTATCGCTCTCAGTTGGAAGAAATTTTCTGCTTTTATCTCGCTCTACTGCATGGAGAATAATAATAGTGCTATTGACAGATTGGTATGACAACTCAAAAAGATAGTTTGAACATTTCGAGAGAAGAGTATCCACCTGCACAAAATGAGGTGATATCAAGGCTAGAACAAAAGATTAGAGAGATGCAGGAACAACTCTCTAATGCTCGCAATTTGAATCCATCGCTTATTGGAATAAATGTTACAACCATGCCTCAAACAACCTTTACGAACCCTCTCTTTTTACCCCATCCTACCTTATACCCTGAAAGTATTTCAAATCCCACGCTTCCCCAAAACAAGTAATATCCATGTTACACGCATCCACCATAACATAAGCCTAATCCACCCAACCTCACCTACTTAGCCCCACCAAATGCCTCACATTCCCAAGATACTTCTCATGCTCAAAATATCGCACCAACGTCTATCACTACTATTTCAAAAAAATACAATTTTACTTCTGTCGAACCCCATCAAAAGGACATGTTAGTACAAACAATGGCAAAGCGATTGGAGGAGTTGAGCAGTCGAGTGCAACATGTTGAAGAATATAAGGAGAGAGAAGAGTTAAGTTTTGAAAACTTGTGCATACATCCCGATATCGAGTTGCCTGAAGGATATAAACCTCCTAAATTTGAGATGTTCAATGGGACTGGAGATCCAAAGGCACATTTGAGAGTATACTGTGATAAGTTAATTGGAGTTGGAAAAAATGAACGACTTCGAATGAAATTATTTGGGAGAAGTCTCACTGGAGAGGCCTTATCATGGTATATTGCATAAAATTCGAAGAAATGGTCAAAATGGACTGATATGGCCTCTGATTTCATGAAGAGGTTTGAATTTAATATTGAAAATGTCCTGATTGGTTTTACCTTCAAAATTTAAAAAGAGAACCTACAAAATCATTTCGAGAATTTGCAATAAGATGGAGATCTGAAGTTGCTAGGGTCCGACCTCCGATGGAGGAATCTCAAATGAAAGAATTCTTTATTCGCGCCCAAAAGCCGCAGTACTATGAGAGAATGATGCTCATCGAAGATCATAAATTTTCTGATATTATTAAGTTGGGTGAGAAGTTCGAAAAAGGTATAAAAAATGGTAACATAATAGATTTAGAGGCGTTGCAAGCTAGTAGCAAGTCTTCACAACTTGGTGGGACCAATGAGAACAAAGTCGAGAAAGAAGTGAATGTTGTGATTCGTCAAGCGGCTCCACCCCCAATCCAGCAACCTGCACTCATATATCAAGTCCCTCCACCTGCAGGTAATGAACGAAAGGTTCATGGAAAACCGTCAAGGCATCAATGATCCTTTCAATCTGCTAGATCGCGAGCCAATATGGAGAAATGTCTACCCAAGAAGTATACTCCTTTGGTTGAACCCATAGATCAATTGTATGAAACACTGAGGGTTGCCGGCTATATCTCTCCTGTTCCTGAAATAGTTATGAAGACACATTCTAAGTGGCTCGATCTCACCAAAATTTGTGCTTATCATTCGGGGATGAAGGGGCATACCACAAAAGAATGTCGAAATTTGAAAGATCAAATTCAAACATTGATTGACTCCAAGGCGATATATGTGAAAGATTCTTATCACGATCATAATTGATTTTTAATTATGACATCAATAAAGAGGAAGTCGAGTTGTCTCTCCTTCTCAAATTTTCAAGCACTTGGATGATTACTTTAAGTTTTCTCAATTGGTAGTGGTGATACACACTTGGGGCAAGATTATATTTCTTTTATGATTCCTTTTGATGTAATGTGAACTACGATTGACCTGATTCCCATTTGGGAGGGATACGTAGGCGATCCTATGGGGGCTCGGTCATATCATAATAAAATTTTCTACCCTCCTTTTGGAGAATAACTGGGGCAAAATTTTTGAGGCAATCTCAAAAATTCTACTGGTAAGCATCTCTACATACTCGAAGCTTGACATGAAAACAAACTGGGGCAGAAATTTTTGAGAGGTCCTCAAAAATTTCATTAAAGGTTGCACATAAAGACTTCCTGATTGAGTTCAAGCTCAAGAACAACAAAGCTGTAGTGGAAAAGGAAAGCAAATGATGAGTTGAGGCACGAGTCAATCTCCCATTTTTTTTAAACTTACAATTTTCTTTGAGTGCAGGAATTACAGGCTCAGATCTATTCGAGGCTAAACACTGCCCTTCGAAGTTGACTAGTTAAGCTCTACCATTCAAGAAGTTGCCCGAGACTAAGCGCTGCCCTTCGAAAGTTGACTGGTTAAGCTCTACCATTTAAGAAGTTGCCCGAGGCTAAGCACTGCCATTCAAGAAGCTACCCAAAGCTAAGCACTGTCCTTTGGAAGTTGATTGGTTAAACTCTAGCATTCAACAAGCTACCCGAAGCTAAGCACTGTCTTTCGGAAGTTGATTGGTCAAGCTCTACCTTTCGAAAAGCTACCCAAAGCTAAGCACCGTCCTTTGGAAGTTGATTGGCTAAATTCTACCATCCAAGAAAGCTACTCAAAGCTAAGCACTGTCCTTCGAAAGTCGATTGGTTAAGCTCTACCTTTCAAAAAGCTGCCTAAAGCTACGCACATTCAATGGAAAGTTGATTGGTCAAGCTCTACCTTTCGAAAACCTAAGCGTTGTTCTTTAAAAGTTGATTGGTTAAACTCTACCTTTCAAGAAGCCACACAAGGTCAAGCACCATCTTTTAAACGCCAGATGGACTAAGCATATTCCTCTTAAACAGATATGATCTCTTATCTCACTCATAATTTTAGTTATGTCTGTAAATTAGAAAGCTAACCATTTTCATTTAGTCATATTAGAAATTGCACGTATGGAATGCTTAAAAGCAAATGATGGTCGAAATGAGTCTCAACTCATATACATAATTCCTTATTCCTATGAAATTGCTTTATCATAAGTTGTTCTCACACTTTCATTTGCCACTTATACCGCCTTATACCTAATCCTCCCAATTTAAGTTATTTAAGTTTGATAATGTTATTTCTATCTTTAGGAATTTCATGCATTCCTAAATCTAGAACTACACATGGCCTGATTCTCGTATGACCAGAGATATGTAGGCGACTTTAAATCGAAGTCTCGGCCATAATATTTTCACAACCCCTCATACCTTGGTCCCTCTGATAATATTCCATCGGTCGGACAAAATTGGCTACTCCGTCAACTTTCTTTGCTCAACAATTCATCCTTCATTCCCGAGCAAAGAAGGGGCAGCTGTTGACACCCAATTTTGACCGACCCATAACATATTTTAACACATTTGATTAAATAGGTATTTTTAAAACTTTGCAAAATAAATGAGTTTTTTTTTTCAATTTATCCAATCATTACGTATTTAATATTTTTTTGCTTCCAAAATGTGTTCTTTATATTGTCATTTTAATATTATTATTATTTACTAAAAAAAAAGAAAAAAAAGAATCATTATTCTAGTGAATAATAGTGATAGTAATATTTTAATTTTTTCATATTACTTATTATTATTAGTACTACTTTCACTATCTTTTTATATACTCTTTGTACTATTTTTTAGTGATATCTGTAAAATCGTATTATTTGAAAATGATAATTTAAACGTGTTTAGCATTTTTACATAACAATCTTGGCATAAATTACGTATTTTTATTACACAAAGATTACTATTCAAAGTGTTATATATTTTTAAATGTGTATTATGTTTATTATTTAGATTTTATTCCAATTCATTCAATTCGTAACCTTTTTAATCAGATTCATTTTAATTCTAATCGAGTCATTGCGATTTTATTTCAATTCTAGTCGATTCGTTACAATTAATTTCAATCCTAATCAATTCTTGTCAATTTTATCCTAAATCAAGTTAATTTATGACTTTATTTTAAATACCCAATTTTGATTTAATCCTACCCGTTCATCACATTTGATCTAATGGTCCAAATTAATTCCCTATTTTTTAATCTTTTTTACCCCAATACCCCCTAAACCTAATTTTTCCCCCCATTTTCCTCACTCCCAGCAGCCCCCTTCCCTCTCCTCTCTCTTCTCCTCTCCTCTCTCCATAACCACCCCCTCCTTTCTCTACTCCATCTCTCCTCCCTCTCCATTTCTTTTTCTTCTTTTTTCTCTATTGCCGCCACCAAACCAGCCCCAATCACCACCAAAACGCCACCATACCAGCCCCCAACCATCACCAAAATGCTACCGAAATTAGCCCCCAAACCCACCATTTTCAACCCCAAAACGACCCCTCCCCTGCTGCGTCGGCAACCCTCCAAAACTGCAGCAAAACAGCCCCCCAAAACTCGCCAAAACGACACGAAAAGGGACCCCAAATCAGTCACCAAAACCGCCAGAAAAACTGCAGCAAAACAGCCCCAAAATTTCACCAACACTGCGGCAAAACATCCCTCCAAAACTTGCCAAAACAACACGAAAAGGAACCCCAAATCAGTCACCAAAACTGCCGGAAAAACTGCAGCAAAACAGCCCCAAAGTTTCACCAAAAACGCAGCAAAACAGCCTCAAAATCCCACAAAAAATGACACCCAAAACAGCCTTACTGGCAACCCCTGTTTTGCCGAAAAAAGCATACTCGCCGGAGTCCCCAACTCCACCATGCAACAGATGCCGGCAGCCCCTCTCCGTCTCTCTCTCGCCGGAAAAGCTCCGATATTAGAAGGTTTGCCACTGGTTTGATTTTTAATGAGAGATTTTTTATTTATACTTGTCCATTAGTGTTCTTCAGAGCTCAGGTATGCAAATAATTTAACATTTCATTTTTAAATTAAGTTGTATGCCCAATATTATTTCTATGCCAAATTTAAACTCTGTGTTATGAAATTTAAATCACATGTCTCATTTATGAATTTCGGCTTGAATAATTGTTGTTATAATTTTGTTCAGACCATCGTATGTGAACCCCAAAACGTCTCACATGCTTGGTGTTCTTAGTAAAATTTTAAGCTTAATATTCGCTTAATCCCTCCTGATTCACTCCCTCGATATTGTTTCTTGTTCGAATTAATCTTGATTTATAATTACTCATTTGTTTTCATAAATTTGACATATCATTTACTGATCCTGCATATATTGATTTGTCGGCTCATTTAAAATAGAACAGATCATATATTTAATTCAAGGATGGTGACAATTTTGACGTTTATTGCTCTTAAACTTTTATATTTTATTTCAAGATCAATCCTTTGTTTACATAATCTGGCCCGCTGCTTTAGTCAAAATAATTTTGTCTATTCCTACTATGGAAGAATATTACTGTAAATGGTTTTTTATTACATAAAGTTTGCTACTTGACTTAGTCCTCTTGATTGTCTCTTTCCTTTGTGAAAATATTTCGTTTGTTTATTTGAATTCACAGCAATATCATTGCCTACCTTGTGTTATTTGTTGACTTCTATTGTATTATTTATGAAAATTCATGGCATGTTTGGTAAGAAAATCCCCCTAATTAAAATTTGCTAACACTTAGCCAATTGGTTAACATTTTGCTGAAATCTTGATTCATTAATTTATGGTAAGCTTAAATTGCTGACTAATTTTTCTTGCCTACTTGGTTGTTTTAGATGAATTTTATTATGGTAAATTTTGACATGATTCAAATCTTTATTCATGGTAAAATACACATGGGTTATGACTTTCCTTCTGTATTTGGCTATGATGATTAGCCTCATTGATTCTCCTCATTTAAATAAGGATAATTTTCAATAAGGATAATTTTCCTTTGATTGATATTGATGATCTCCAATTACCTGTATAATTGATTCTTTCTGGCCTGATTAAGGAAAATATCTTTCATGATTTTCTCTTCAATTAATTTTATTCTATCATCAGTGTGCCTTTTATTCACTATATAAGAAGAGCTTCTATTCACTCTTGAAAAAAAAGACAATCTTCATAATACACAGAGCTCAACACGAAGGAAAAACATTCTTCATACAATCACATACACTTCTATACGAATTCATACTCATTCTTCATTCAACATAGAGTTTCAGAGACCACAAAAAGATTTTTTTCTTCTCTTACTAGATCACTTGGGCGTGTCACTTTGGTCTATCTTTGAATTCTGCTCTCTTTATTATTGGTGCACTTCGGTCCGAGATCCCCTTGACACAAGCATTGCTCGGAATCCTTGAGATTTTTGTGAACTTGATGTGTCAAGAGGAGAGGGTAACTCTGAAATTGATATTGTATTAATCTTTAATCTTTGTACGTGTTCTTCTCTTTATCACTGTTTATTCTTAAGTATCATAATGTTTCTTGTAGTTTTTTTTTAATAGCATTTTAGCAGGATCTTTTAGCTAGTTCGGGATGAAGAGCCATCTAGGGGCGGGGATGAACCAGGAGGACCATTTTATTTATTGACTTCTCTTATTTTCTCGTTGTTGTCGATGTAATTATTTCTTTTCACCTTGTAAAATATAATGGAATCGGGGACCTAGTGAAAAAGGGGGAGGGGAATACTTGTTTGTTCACGATATTCACATAGGCAAAGCAAATTTAGGATTAAAATAAATAAATAAATAAATAAATAATAAGTAAGAGCTAAGCGACATTGCTTAACCACTTTTTTTTTGTTTGTCCTAAAAAAATGAAATTAAAATCGCAAATTATAGACACCACGGTTAGGTTTTCTTCTCTTTTCATAATATTTTGCTTACTATAAGTTTAAGATTTGTTTTATCATCATGTTTAGGATTACTTGTTGAATAGAAATCATGTTTAGGATTTACTGGATTAAAAATCATGTTTAAAGTTATGTGAAATTATGTCTAGGATTTACTTGATTAAAAAAATCATGCTCAAGTCTATGTGATATACTTAGGAATCATGCATAGGGTTTGTTTTGCTACGTCTAGGAATTATGTTTAGGTTTTATCTCGTCACATTTTAGAAGCCTTGTTTCAGTTCTTTGATTTGTTTCATTTAATCTTTAGACTTTATTTCACATCCATTGGGCATTTAAAGGTGCAGTTTTTTTCACTTCTCGTTTGCATCATTTAATTAGTTCGAGGCTTACATGAGATCTTATATGCTATTTGTTCGTATTACTTGTTTTATATTGACGCGAGTCTCATAGGAAGCCTATATTTTCTTAGTCTAGAACCTTACCCAAATAGTAGTCCAATGCCTCTTGGGCCATAGGAAGGGACGTTAGGCACTTTAGGACACATTAGATTTTTCACTTTTTTAGTACGCTTTTAGGTTAAAACGAAAATAAATCAACTTAGGATAGGGTAGGGGTAAATAGGACCCTCAGATATGATGATTAAACTCGGGCTTAATAGGACAAACTCTGGTTTTGTCCTTAGGCTTTTATAAGCCAAGTGAAGCTGAAATCCCAAAAAAAAGCCGAGTAACTGATTCGAGTAAATAATTTATTTAATTCTCATCTCGTCTCATTTATTATTTTTTAAATTAATTTGCCTATTTAATTTTGTCACTTAGAATAATTTAAGACTATTACTTCTAACATAAAAGACCCTTATTTGTAACCCCCACATAAATGCGAGATACGGTCGGGACCCGCATTTGCGGACCTCGAAGGGTGCTCAACACCTTCCCTTCGAGGTAATTTGAACCCTTACCCGTTCTTTGGTGACCCTTAGACTAGTTTTTTTTAAACTTAGAATAGGTGTCCTAATGCACCTCAAGAATAGGTGTCCTAATGCACCTCAAATCATTAAGTGGTGACTCTTCAACTTCAAAATCCCAAAAGAGTCGTCGCCACGACGTCGTCCAGGTTCCCGTTTCTTCGCGAGGAAAAATGGGGCGCGACACACTGCCTGAGGACGTGGAGACATTATCTGTTGGGCACAATGTTCGTGGTAAAAATTGATAATGTCGCCACCAGTTACTTCCTTAAGCAAAAGAAGCTGACACCTAAGCAGGTAAGGTGGCAGGCTTTTTTGACTGGATTTGACTTCGTGATGGAGTACAAGCCAGGCAAGGGTAACGTTGTGGCCGACGCTTTGAGCAGAAAGGCCGAACTTGCCTCCATCACCAGTCCAAGTTTCCCTTTGGTGTATCGTATCAAAGAGGTATTAGAGCAAGACCCGCAAGCCAAGAGTCTGATGAATTTGGCAAGTCAAGGGAAGAACGCGCCGATTTTGGCTGGAGGACGGGGTGCTCGTAACCAAGGAAAATCGAGTATACGTGACGAGATGGCAAGGCTTAAGAAAGGAGATCATCAAAGAGTGTCATGATTCAAGGTGGGCAGGTCACCCCGGAGTCCGACGAACAATGGCACTCATCGAGTGAGCTTACTATTGGCCCCAAACTAGAGACGATGTGGAGCTCTATGTGAAGACTTGTCTTATGTGCCAGCAAGACAAGATAGAGCAACGTCCCACTCCTAGTTTTTGGGAGACATTGCCGATCCCGGAGAGACCTTGGGAAAGCATCTCCATGGACTTCATCACATGTCTTCCAAAGTCCGAGGGATGCAGCAACATTATGGTCGTGGTGGACAAATTCAGCAAATATGGAGTTTTCATACCAGTCCCGACCAAGTTCAACGCTCTGCAAAACTGTTCTTCAAACATGTGGTGAAATACTGGGGCATACCGAAGAGTATAGTCAGCGACTGGGACACTCGCTTCACAGGGAGGTTCTGGTTGGAGCTCTTTAAAATAATGGGGTCCGAGCTCAACTTCTCAACAAGCTTTCACCCGCAAACTGATGGCCAAACCGAATGGATGAATGCTTTGGTCGAGTTATACTTGAGGCACTATGTCAGCGCCAACCACAAGGATTGGGCCAAGCTTTTTGACATCGCCCAGTTTTCGTACAACCTGCAGAAGAGTGAATCAACTGGGGCTAGTCCATTTTCGAGTTAGCAACAGGACAACAACCAATGACGCCACAAACTATGGCCATTGGTTATAAAGGGCCAAATCCTCCAGCACATAAGTTTGCCAAGGGATGGCATGAGAAGACCGACTTGGCAAAGGCATACTTAGCAAAGGCCGCAAAGAAGATGAAAAAGTGGGCCGATGCTAAGTGGAGGCACCTGGAATTTGAGGAAGGCAACTTGGTCATGGTGAAGCTCCTTCCTCATCAAAGCCGGAGGTTTGCAAAGGTGTACAAAGGGCTAATACGGCGCTATGAAGGACCGTTTCCCATCGAGAAACGCATTGGTAAGCTAGCTATTGCTTAACGTTACCCTCTCACTTGGAGATGCATCCTATTTTTCATGTGAGTCTGCGGAAGCCATATCATCAAGATGAGGATGGTCCAAGCCGAGGCGAGTCAAATAGAGCACCTACAACCATCACTACGGTTCCTGAACAGGAAGTTGAAGAAATTCTTACGCACCGAGTTATTCTGAGACGAGGGACTCATCCAAGCTATACAGAGTACTTTGTTCCATGGAAAGGGTCTCCAGATAGTGAGGCAAGTTGGGAACATGAACTTGCTTTATGGAACCACAAGGCTTTGATCAACGCATACAAGAGGGATGCGCCGAGGACGTCGCCACATTGAGTGGGGGAGATTATGACGTGCCGCTCAAATTCTGCCCAAAAATCTTTCAAATAGATATTTTACAATGCAAGACTTATCAAGATTTATCTACAAGGTTCTAGAATCTTCCAAGTTGCTCTTTCAAGCTCCACACGCTTCTAGAGAATTTCGGAGCCATTCGGATGATTCAGGACTTCTCTAGACAATTCTAGACTGTCTCTTGGCAGTTTATTGGGCGAAATTTGAGTGGCACGTCACAGCATACAGTGGAGGATTTATTCCTGAAGTTATAAAGGAATATTAATATTTCGTGTCTAACAACTACATTCTTCAAGTATATAGGGATAACTCAGACTGCATTGTTGAAGTCTATATTAGCTAAAGTTAGTTAATTGTAATGCCCCATAAGTCGGAAGTTGAAACCCAAGGCCTAAAAGGAAAAATTTTCGTGAATCAGATCAAGGCTCCCACCATGGAACCCACTACGGGCCATGGTGGGCACTAATGGTCGTGAAGGCCTCCCTTAATAGAAGCCTTGGGAAAATTATTGGGGCTGCCGAGAGGGAGATGACCATGAAGCCCTTAATGGGTGTAATCCCCACCGTGGACCGTGGTGGGTCTCGTGGAGGGTACCCTTCCCATGCCAATGTCACCATGAACTACCATGACCCCTACCACGGGTCATGGTGGGCCTTGCATGAAGGGGTCCATCCAGGAAAGTTTTAAGTTACATAGGGGTATTTGGGTCTTTTTACTAATTTCATTTTTGGATGACTTTTGGACTAAATTGCCTTTCAATTACTACTCTAGCCTATCTAAATTCATTCATTCACACTCCAATCCTAAATGTCACAAATTCACTCTTCAAAAACTCTCCCAAGGTTCTCTTTCACGCAAGGAACTCATTGAAGACCAAGCAAGTTCAAGCTAAGTTCATCCAATTTTCTCCTAATTCTTCATCAAGGTATGTGATCTTCATCCATGGGTACCTTAAACTCATGGAACCCAACTTATTTTCCCTATTCTTCATTAATTCAAGCATGTAAAATAAGGATTTTCATGATCTTAGCTTTAAATGTTTAAATTATGATATAGACTACGCTCATATATTTGAATATGCAAGAATTGTTATAAATTGCATGGATTATATGTTCGATCCACATGAATTTTCTTAAGTATGATATTCAAGCTTATGAAAATTATGACTGGGTTCCTTCAATTTTGATTCAAATGATCTTAAATTACACAATTATGCATGGATCTATCTTAATTTCTTGTTTTATGCTTATTGACTATAAATTCATACTTTACTTCAACTTTTAACTCAAGTCATGATCATGCAAGTACAAGGTTTCAACCAAGTTTATGAATAGGGGATTTAGATCATTCCTAAGGAAGACTTAGGATCATAAAAAGTGACCTAGAACCCTACTATGCTTATGAATGGTTTAATGATGATGGGAACACATCTCCCACTTTACAGTAGGTATGAATGAGCTACTCTTATGTATGAAACCATGAATTATGAGATTATGAACAAGCTTACGATTATATAACAAGTATGATTTAATGTCTATGATATGTATTTTATGAAATTTGACTAAGCACCGAATTAGGCTTTAATGGTGAGAACTTGATTAAGGGGTCCTTAGTAGCAACCTCCTAATCTCATAACTACGTGCAACGGTAGGATTATGATTACTAATATGGTTGTGCTAGTGAATCCACATGGCTCATGACACCCACATAGTGGGATAGAGTTCTACCTTGGCAAGTAGACTCGCCTTTTTTTCCAATGTGAGGCAACATTGGAATTTCATATTATAGCTCGCATGATCTTATTATCAATTATAGTGACTTCCTACATATGTATGACTTATTATATTTCATGTATGGATTCATTCATTGCATATTGGTCTATTAGTACCTCTTTTCTCATTCGTGCTCTATTTATTTCCTTGCCCATGTACTTAATCATTTGTACTATATGGTTACCATTGTATTGCATGCCAACATTTAGTATATTCAAACGTATTTCTTCTGGTGGTGATGTTTATGCATATTTTGCAAATTTATAACCCCAGGTATGCATAAACTTATCAGTAAAGTTAGAATATTCTACGTAAATATATAATTAATTAGCAATTTATTGTGGTAAGTGATGACATAAAGAGGGAGAAAGAAAAATGATTGAAAAATTCAATAATACTCCTTACTTTATAGTTTACGTTTATGGCAGGAAGTGTAAATGCTTTGGTGGCGTTAAAGTTCCAATTTCCATGTTCATCATAGCCATAATATATCATTTCTTAGAATCTGATTTAATTATGATATTTAATTTTCATCTTTATTACTTAATTCCATCTTTAATGCATAATTTAATGCACATTTGAATACTTAAAATCTGATTCCATCAATATCCAATTATTTATTAGAAATTTAGAATATTTTTGCATAAATAATAGAAATAGTATTCAACTGAAGGTTAAAAAAATCTTTCAACTTTTCGTTTTGATGTTTTCACTTTTAATAATATATGATATGATGATATGAAAATATTAATGACGATATAGATAAATATAGATATAGATATAATGTAAAATCTAGATATACGTGAAGAGGGTCTAGTTAGAAAAAAAAAGAAAAGAAAACGTGCCTTTCTTTGCTGACTGTTGTGACGCTGCAAGTTAAAAGTACAACAAAATAAGTTGTTAGCGGGATTTGATCCCGCAATTCAATCACGCATATTTGATTCTTTGCAATTGGCACCACAGAGTACTTTGATTCTCTCTCAGAGTGAGTTTTCATGGAAGCTTACGTGTGGCGTGGCACCCTACGAGCCTTAATAAATCCGTCCTTGGATCTGGGAATGTGAAAAGAAGGTGCCCAAATGCCCAGTGAGTTGGTGCAAGAGGCTGGTTGTAGGTGGTATGAAATGGTATAAAGGTATGCTAAACAGTATTACCAAGCACATAACTCTAGATAAAAAGGGGTGGAGGTTACATATTAGGGTAGAAAACTAGTAAGGATAGTACGGAGTGAACGTTGCCTATTAGGGTAGAAGACCAGTAAGGATAGTGTATGGTCTTGTCTTATGAAGGTGTAGTTATGGTGTTTGGTAGTTCTTGCTTTTGTTATTTATCACCATACGATGCTCACTTAATTATTTTCTTCTTTTTTACTTGGGTTTGTTGCACTTGATCCATGGGTTTCAAAAATAATCTCTCAACCTCCACGTGGTAATAGTAAAATCTACGTACACTTTATCCTCTCCAAACTCAATTTAGTGGGATTTCAGTAGATATCTGTTGTTATTGTTGTATGCTAACCTTCCTGGGTCCTGGCTTAGTATCACGTCGCTCCAATCATTGAATTATCCTTGCACCAAAGTGCTGACACATTAGACAATCAAGGTTAATTCTTGTCTTTTGCCTCACTTTCATTCATATACAATTCCCTCCGCCCTTTTAACACTAGCCTTTGCTTTTAATAACGATCACACTAGACGAACGCTACTATTACCACCAACTGCTAACCACTTCAAATAAACTGCAGATTCAGAGACCCCCTATTCCCCCAGCCAGCAGCATTGTACTATGTTGGTTGGACTCTTTAAAAATACCTTTCGGCTGTGTGTTGAATCCTCCAAATATGCATAGGTTTTGAAGGATGCGACACTCAGAGCAACATAGCCACAAGAAAGCCTTGGAAGAAGTCTTTTATGTCTTCGGCAGAGAAAGCAAGGACCTTTTATTCAGTGAGTAATAACTTTTCGTGGTCAGGCTCTGTGCTTCTAGTTAGAATGCTGACAAAATCCTTCCATCATTTTCTAGAAATGACCAAAAGTGTCTTACTAGTGAACATCATATGAAGTTTCTGCACACAGGACTAATACTCCATTATCCCCTCAATTAAATGTGTTACAAACTTACAGTAGATATACATCAGGAAAAAGAAATTCTGAAATGCACTGGAACTCTGTTAACTAGCATCTACCTACACACGAAAGGAGAAAATAAAAGAAACTGCAAATAGCAGGTCTGATGGTCCTTGCTTTCTCTTTGTTTCCTTGACATTTCTTCTATCTTCTTTTCCATATTCTCTGTAAACTTTATCAAGTCGCCAATTCGTAGCTACACTATATGTTATGTACAATAAGCTTATCAAATGCCAAAAACTTATAGAAACATCGAATAACCACATGCGGATTCCACAATGACTCACAAAAGTACATATTAAGAAAAGAGAGTAGATACATATTCATGTCTGGGTGCACGTTTTTGTATGTTTGTCTCCAGAAAGGATGCAAATCAGCCTGTCACATCTTCAGAGAAAAAAGGTAAAATATTCTCTAGCAATCTTGATGGGAGTCATGGTGAATCTCTGCATGAGGTTGATTAATACAATTGATCATAGGCTTTGGAGGAGTGCCCTTTTGCAAGATGGAGGTTTTGTGCTTCGATGAGGGGATGTAGACTCGACTCCCAGTGTCTTCAATAGGAAATGTCTCTCCTAAAAAATGGTACAAAATTCAGTTAATCTTGCATCTGAATACACATGAAAAATATGATTCAATGAAAAGCTACGATGAGGTGTATATAAATAGTTTTAGATTATCAGAAATTAATAAAGAAGTTTGAGTATAATCCGAACCATGGAAGTAGTGTTGGAGGAAATCAATTCTGATTTTTGTCATGACCAATTCAAACAACTAACCTGTTTGGATTTGAGAGTTACCCTATTTTCTACATTTTCAAAAATGGTGTAAGATTTTAAACACAAACATATGTAAAGCAGTCTTTTCTTGCATCTACGATGTGCCTGTTTTATCACATTATATGTAGCGGAAAGAGCCAAGACCAGAATTTAGAAGCCAATATTTGTTATAAAGGCAGTTAGAAATGGATGAAAATTGTAAAAAACATGTTCAACTGAGAGACAATGAGAGAAAGAGAAGGAAACAAGTTCTCCAGTAGGCAAAAGCCTTCACTACCACGCTTCTAGGGTGGAACAAAAGACGTTGTCTTACTGTAAATGCAAGGCTTCAAATTACAGGGTTTGGAAGGATTTCATGTGCAGTTGTGCACCTAGCAGAAAAATCATAGTTTTCTGTTCATTTCCTATGTAGTACATGTTAGCAGAAATTGGTATAATACCTCGGATATTGGCTTTTCCGTGGAATATTCTAGTGGATGTTTGACTGTTCTGTGAAAATATTAGGGCGTACACATTGTATAGTTGGCATTGTCTGAAAAAAATGTGGTCGACTATATATAAGTTCCTTTTTTCTCAAAGTACTATTTAGTTATGCTCGTCCTTACCTTTCTCCCTATATACCAAAGCTACCACAAGATGTAGCTCTTCATTGATGACAATAAGCTATGATAAAAATGCTTGTTAGTTTCTAACAATGTCTCAAATAAGCAAACTTATAGCCATTTGTTTCAGGATTAAGTTTCAAAGCATTATATCATCTTAATATTAGTCAAACCATAAAGCAATGATTGCTTACACTTTCAGTAAACTTTGGGCTGGGAATTGCTGCTGCTAATGATCTGAATTGTGGAGTTACTTGGACAGGAGAACTGAAATCCGCCTTACGATATTCACATTCAGCTGTTGTTGATCCATGATTTTCCCTCATTTCATCACAAACAGGCAGAGCATCTGCTGTAATCAAAGTCGTTATTTTTATAAGGGTAAAGCAATTCAGTGTAGCTATCTAGAATAGTCACTATGTAATATGAAATTCTTTGTACCATGAGGAAATGATAGATCACAGAAAATTCCATTGTCCAATTCTTGAACTCCATTTTGATCACCTATTTGAGAATTTTGCAATCCAGACTGAATCTCCTGATCCCGCGCACATGGCTTGACTTGGTTATCTGCTGTTCTATTACTCAATGCATGCGGCAGCAGAGTTGATACGGTACTGTACTCTGAACTGCCACCAGACTCTTCAGATGAAGCAGGTTTCCTGTATGTATATCTAGATTTTAGACTTGTTGTAGAGGATTAAGCCCACAGTAGGAGTTTTTGCTGGTCAATACCTTTTAGATGGTTGGCTCCCTCCGCTGCTACTTGAGTTTGTTATCAGATTGTTATGAGTATTGTGTCCAGGATTCATCTCTGGAAGTCGGAACTTGAGCATATCACTTTCCTTTGTCTGATGAAGAAAATCCTGGAGTACCTGCAAAATATTCAGATCATCCCATTAGAGGCAGTGTTACCAATAGCAAAAAGCTCTAAGGTTCGTTGGGGCTTTAAGTGCAAATAAAGTGTGAATTTTAATGAGAAAAGGCACAATGGAGAAAACATACAAATATATTTGTTTAGTTTAAGACAAATGATTCTACGCATGAATAACAAATATGTGGACAAAGAAATTGAATTATTTCGGTAACGTGAAATTTCAATTGTTTAGTGTTGCCTTTCACAATGCTGATTCGCAATGAAAAGTTTGTCATAGAGTCTTGATGACAATACTAAAGTGTATATTAAGTGAGACGACGCACTCAACGTATTTTGAACCTCGCTTCAAGGCTTAAGCAAGCCTTTGACAACACTGATTAGAGGTTTGACAGAGTAATAGCAGGTTTGTTTTTAGGTTAAGGAACTTCAGAAAAGAGCATTTAGATCCAGACAGATTTGCTATTAGCATCTAAAGCAGGTTCTTTCTTTTTCTTATGTTGTCACAGGCTGGGGCCGAACAATATTTTGCCATTGTCGAAAATAAGAATCATGCAAATAAGTGATCATGAGTCCTGCCTAATTAAATTTTTTAAAAAAGATCATGTAGGAGTAAGGTTTTATTTACGGCTCGTTGCTTCCTCAGAGAGATTACAACTTCTGCGCATTAATGTAAAATAGCTTACTTAGAGATGAACCACGGAGATTATGCAGTTATTTAAAATGGAATGTAGTAGAACAGAAGAATCTAGCTTTAGGGTCTATAACTTTTTAGATACAGAAGAAAAAAAGGAAAGAAGAAAATAACAACTAACTGACTTTACCTTCCAAGCATTTTCAAGACTCTGGTTAGTGTTTCCCGAATTACCTTTGAGTGCCAGTGAGCTCAGTAGTTCTGCTTGTTGCATCAACACATTTTTCTTCCGACCACTCTTGTTAAGGAATGTTCCTTGAAAAATCCATAAACGGCCAGTTACATAATTTGACTGTCCCTTTTATATACAAAGTTTACTGTCAAAGATTGAAAAAGATTAGTTACCGTTTTCAGATGTCTCTTTATTAACATTCTGAGCAAGCACTGCAAATGGATGTCTAAACGGTTGATTTTTACTAGGACAATCATCAACAGAGCTTTCTATAGTGCTGTTCCTCCTACATCAAGACGACTGTATGTTATAGAACGCATAACTTTGGTCTCTCTGCAACATAATTTAACCATGATGATTCATTTACCTCAGCTTCTTAATAGGTTCGGAAACATCTGATAATCTGTCAATATCTAGCCTGTCTGCAAACATGACCCTCTTGTTATTTAGATTACTGTAGAGGGTGATGTTTTCTTTAGCCATTGCTTCATTTTTTGCTTTCTTTTTGCAGATTGTAGTGAACCGGTTCTTCACAGCGTTATCTGTCCTGTGTTAACGTGCAGGAAAAGTTGAAAACACGAAAAATTCCCAACTAAACACAGAAAGTTTCTAACAATTAGTACCAAATACAATGCTGGTTACCTGCCTGATACCACCTTGGCAATTTCAGTCCATCTGTTTCCAAAGATTTTTTGAGCCTGCAAGCTCTTTTTCTATCAAATGTGCACATTGTAATCACAATTTATCATCAAAACTAAAATGTCCAAAAAAGAAATATAAAGCAATCTATCCAACTCCTAAATGACATTAATTCGTATGAGTTAAAAAAAAAAAAAAGATCTCTGATAACAACACCACGAACAATATACCCGGTGAAATCTCACAAAGGGGTATGGCGAGGGTAGAGTATGTACCGCCTATATCCCCATTTGCTGGAGGTAAATAGGTTGTTTTCGTAGACCCTCGCCCCGAGCACAACGTATCAAAATAGGTGTGAGAAAAGAGAAAATGACACTGGAGAATTAGAGCAACTAATAAGGAAGTAGTAACAATCACATAACAATGTAATAACCTAAACACAATCAATAAGTGATGGTGGAATCCAAATGAAGACACTATAAAAATACAGCTAAACCCCTTGAAAATCATGACAGCACTCCATTTGTATTAACTTTCTACCCTAATATGCAACCTCCACATACTCCAATACTATTTCGATTTATCTCTTGTTAGGTATTTTCCCCGACTTTCCTAGAATAATTAGGTTTTCCTTTTTCAAAAAGGAAAACATAAATCTCCATATTTGGCTAGTCCTTTTTCTTGCAGTAAAATGTTTATGACACTATAAATAGAGGTTCATTCCTTCTAATATGATTGCATTCAAAATGTAATCCTAGGGGCTTTGAGAGTTCGTGTAAGGGATGAAAAGGTGAGACACAAGTATTACATTAACACTTATGTGAACCTCTTTTTGTTCTGAGTGAATTTGTGAAGTTATTTCTCTCGATATTGCGCACTCTTTTTTATACCGTGGATTGCTCATCTCCTCTTGTGGATATAGGAATCATGTTGAATGTTTGTGTCTCTTTTGGCACAATTCTCGATGTCTTCTACTCATTGTCTTTCAAGATTTGCTTTGCTAGCTTTTACATGATACTTGATTATTTTGGTCCTCACACCTCTACCTCTCCTCGTACCACTATATCCAACCTCTCACACCTCCTTGGTGGGACATCTGTGCATTTTCTCTTCACATTGTCAAAACATCACAATGTTGCTTCCTTCGTCTCTTATAGCCGCATACAAATTGAATAGAAGAAGATGACATTTTTAGATCTCATGTATGTAAAATGAAGATCTCTTGTAAAATGACCATAAAACTAAAAACAAGTTTGTAAATTGTAGAGAGTTAAAAAAAAAAATGAAATCTCCCGAGTAGAAACACGACTTAAAAACAATACTAAATTAAGTTACAATAATGAAAGTTCAGAAAGGATTTAACCAATCAACATAACATCATTTTACCTCACATAAAAGCATATCTTCTTCAGGTGACCATCCTCCTTTTTTGAAATCAGAGTTCAAATAAGTGAACCATCTGCTATTTCTTAAAACACAATCACAATAGTTAACCAAATTTTTGTAAAAAAGAACAGTAAATGAAAAAGGGAAACAAAGTCAAATACAGAGAGAAAAAAAAAAACAGAACATTTTGGACAGACCTTCTTTTGCATTGTCTAATTGTTTTATCCTTGAAGTTTGAAGCTATGATCTTCCAACTACATAACACATCATGAAGACAAAAAAGAAATCATTTATCTTCAATAGCCATTATCACCAAACCTTTTGGTCATATTACATATAAAAACATGGCCCCCTTTAACATTATTGAATATTTTCAAACATTTATCTCTTAAAATGATCACTCAACTAATAGTTATTATCTCAAAAAGTCACATTTCTTGAACAGAGAAAGTGACTCTCTGTAATAACTATTAGTTGAGTGAAGATGTAAGAATTCAACTCAAAAAATAGAATGAAAAGGATAAGCAACAATACTTATCAATTCCATGAATTCGAATTTGGTCTCGTAGTATATCGTCCTCCTGCAACTCGAAACAATCAACAACTCAAAAAGGACCAAAACAACAATGTGTCACAATTTCCAAATTAGTTGGAGTACTCAAATAACCATAACAATTAGTAGTACCTCTTGTGACCAAGAAACAATACGTCTTTCTTTTGGTTTGGCTCCATCACAATTATTAAAACTGGCTTCTAATTTCTTCTTCATATTTTTTTCCCCACTAGATTGCATGGTAATGCTATATATGTTACAAAAGAGCCTTTTGGAAGAATGACTGATCTATATAGAAATGGGTAAGGGGACAGAAAGGGGGAAAAGCTGTTTAACTACTTGGATTCCTTTCTCCTATAACACATACAACACAATTCCTTTCTCCTTGGATTCCGACTTTGTTTATATTTTTGGAATTCTATGCATTCCAAAAGAAATATATACTAACTTATACCTTTTTAGTTGTTATGCTAGACTAATTTGACTAATTTTGAAAATTGAATCAGATTAATATTAATTTGATATTTTAAAATAAAAATTTAGATATTTAAAAATTATATAAAAATTATTATAAGTTATAATTATTTTTATATCAGTATAACAAAAAATTATATCTTAAAATATTAGTCAAAAATTTTATATATCTCTCTAAAAAAAAAGGAAATCCTACAAATAACAAAAATAAGGAGTACTTCCCTCTGTTTTAATTTATGTGGGACACCTTGATTTGGATGAGAATGACAAAAATAGTTTATTCTTTTACCACAATTTTTTCATATAATTTTTAAATACTTTATAGTATTTTCTGCTTCAGTTTATGTGACACTTTCTTTTTTAGTTTATTCTCAAAATGAATATCACTTTACTATAGTTAAAAAACAAAATACTTTTAAGTTTCACTTTTTCGCTCTTTTATAAAATAATTATAGTCATATAAATATCTATGATATTTTTATACGATAAATTTAAAAGTTTTATTAAAAAAAAATTATGTCAAGTCAAATAAAATCACGTAAATTAAGATCGGGAAAGTATTAATTATTATGACTTAAATATAACCTCCAAGTATATAAAGAATAGTTCTAAAAAGTATAACGATTTCGTGTCAGAATTCATGGTCAAATTAAGAAATATAACTTGTAAAATGTCAATGTCATATAAAAATTGAGACAAATAAAATATTATAGGTTTAAATCATAGGCGGCCCCTCAAAATCCTCAACTTATATTTGTACCTATTGAACACTTTAATTTTAAAGAAATTTATACCTATTTGATATAAAGTAATAATAAGTTGAAAAATAAATATACGCCGTGCATATAGCTGCACCAATAAAAAGATGACAGATGGTATTGGATCCAATTATTTTAAACAAATTTATTTAAATAATTAAAAAATATATATAAACTTATTTTTTGGAATTTAACCCCTCATCCTTCCTCCTTCTTCTAGACCCAGTTCCCTCCCGTAGCATTGTTGTTAGCGCCAACGCTGATACGTGGCCTTCTTCAACTGCTTTAACATCTTAATATCAAGAAACTCCCCTATTCAACCACATCGGTAACTCTTTCTCTCCACTACTAAATTTTACCTTTCACCAATGTGGGTAGTACCCCACTGTCACTCATCCCAGCCAAATATCCTTTTTTCTTTCTTTTTGGTAACATCAAATCTCCAATATATAAGTAATCACTTATCAAATTACAAATAATAATAATAATAATAATAAATTATTATTATTATTATTATTATTATTATTATAATAATAATAATAACAAACTTTCGTCCCCCAAAAACAACAATTCGGATTCTTTCATCGAAATAAATGAAGCTTTACTGAAATATTTGAAACTAAATCTACATAAAGAAAAAAGAAGGAAAAAACAGAAGAAGATGAAAATATATATATATTTTCTATAGCTTTATGTACTTAAAGAGGGTAAAACACATATTTTTGGCATGTGAGCATTTTGTGTTTGATTGAAATGGCTTTCTAATAAATAAGTTGAGGTGTTCAAACGAAATATACAGACAACTTTAAAGAGTCGCATATGATTTAAGCCAATATTTTATTATATTATATGAGGAATTAGCTGTTTTAGTCCCTGTATTATTGCATAATTTCAATTTCAGTTCTTGTATTATTTGATTATACATATTTAACCCTCAATTATTTGAACTAGGTCCTTGAGTTAACAAGAGTCAACTATTTTAAACAGAATGATTGTTTGAAAGTATATAAAACAAAATAAAATGAAGATTTGGTGATTCTGAATTCTTGAAGATTTTTTTTTTATATATGTATATATATAAGAATTTCAATTTAATAAAAATTAAATATTAAATTAATTTTTTTAAAGATTGAAAGTTGTTAAGACATTATTAATTGCCTTAAGGAGCCTGTCCACCTACTAAACCCTTTCAACGTAATTGCATTTGGCCTTGACTAGTACCTTTGAAAAAAAAGGAAGAACAAGTTTCTAATGAATAAAAGACGGAGCATACAAGAAAAATAAATGAGATCAATTTATATATTTAAAGTAATCATTTTAATGGTATATTTTTTGATAATATATAATTTTAATTTGATATACGTAATTCTTCAATAATTTAGAATCATCAACCTCCATTTTATTTTATTTTATTTTACTATAGTATATGTTGTCAAATAATCATTCTATTAAATAATTAACTTTTGTTAATTTTAAATAATTGAAGATTAAATATGCATAGTCAAATCAATATAGGGATTAAAATTGAAAGCATACAATAATAGAGGGTCTAATACTGGAGAAAAAAAAGAGGATCAATACTGCTATTTCCCCTACTATATATTATCTCGGGATTTGTTTTTTTTTTTAAAGAAAGGTGAATTGTGTTTGTAAAGTATACGAAGCCTTGAAAAATGAAACTTTTGAAGTGTTTAAAATGATCATAAAAGTTGAGGATTTTCTTGAATTCTCTTTTTTTTCATTGAAGTGGGGTTAGAATAATTGCTTTTGAGAGCGGGGATGAAAAGAAAGTTTGAAAATAATCCACGAGAGCATATTTCAATTTTATTCTTCACTTATGTATTATGAGTTTATCGGATTTTCATCTAGGGAAGATATTCTTCATGATTTTTTTTTAATAAATAAATAAATTTATTATTTATTTTTATGAAAAATGGGTTTGGGTATATTAGGAGTGAATAGATTAGGAGTAAGGATATTCGGGATAAAGTGAGAGTGGTCTCCATGGTCGACAAGATGAGAAGGGAGACTGAGATAATTTGGGCATGTGCAGAGGAGATAGAGGATGCTCCAGAAGAAGGTGTGAGAGGCTGAATATAGAGGGATAGAAGAGAGGTCGACATAGGTCGAAGAAGTATTAAGAAGAGGTGATTATGCAAGACAAAAAGTATCTTCAGCTTACTGAGGACATGACCTAAGATAGGAAGTATGGAGGTCGAGCAATAAGATAGAAGACTAGTAGGTAGTAGAGGGGCATTGTTGCTTTTCGAGGGTGTAGGTTTGTTTATGTTGTCATTGTACTAATGTATTATGCTTGTCTAGATTAGGTACCATTATTTGTTGTTTAATGTCTTTCGATAATAGTACTATTGTGTTGTTCTTGTTCCTTTCTAATAAGCGTGGAATTATTTTCTTATTAATTGCTATATTTTCCATACGATTTTCTCCTTCTTTTGTACTTAAATTTACTATTTTGAGCTGAGGGCATTTCGAGAACAACCTCTCTATCTTCACAAGCTAATGATGAAATCTAATTATACTCTATTCTCTTCGGACCCAACTAATAAAATCACACTGTGGATACCTAGACGGAATAAGGTGGAGAGTGAGGATATAGGAGCGGGGTGGTCAAGGAGTAGAGATTGGGGATGCTAGATGGGTTGGAAGGAGATGAGAAACTTAAGATCTCTTGTATTTTCTTACTTTTACGAAAAAAAGTCATTTTTCTCATTTTTAAGGGATTTATCTTTCTAAAGAAAAATAGCAAAAAAAATAAATTTACTATTCTAAAACAAAGGAAAATAGGCCAATTTTTGTCCTTAGAAAAATTCTTGTGGTCTTCTAGTCACTATTAGGCAACTAATTGTATATTCCTTGCACTTTTATTTTCGTTGACAATGTGAAAAATATATCAAAGGGAACGGATATTCCAGATAAAGTGAGAGTAGATTTCATGGTCGATAAGATGAGAAGGGAGATTGAAATAGTTTGGACATGTGCAAAAGAGATAGAAGATGCTCCTAAAGGACATGCGAGATGTTGAATATAGAGGGATAAAAGAGAAGTCGACCTAGGCCAAAGAAGTATTAGGAATAGGTGATTAAGCAAGACATAAAATATCTTCAGCATACCGAAGACATCACCTAAGATAGGAAGGTATGGAGGTAGAGTAATAAAATAGAAGGCTAGTAGGTAGTTAAGGGGCATTGTTGCTTTTCGAGGGTGTATATTTGTTTCTGTTGTACGTCATTGTACTAACACATTATGCTTTCCTAGATTAGCTAGCTATCATTATTTGTTGTTCAATGTCTTTCGATCATTGTATTACTATGTTCTGCTTGTTTCTTTCTGATAAGCGTTAAATTATGTTCTTTATTAGTTGTTATATTTTTTATACTATTTTCTCCTTCTTGTGTACTTCAAATTTACTGTTTTTTGGCTGAGGGTCTTTCGAAAACAACCTCTTTATCTTCACGAGATAATGGTAAGATCTGTTTACACTTTATTCTCTTCAAGTCTCACTAATGGAATCACACTGAATATGTTATTGTTGTTGATAAGTTTAAAAAAATAATATTATTTTTAAAAGTATTAATATAATCAGCAAAATACTATGTGGGTGCCCGGATGGAATAAGGCGGAGAGTGACGATATAGGAGTGGATGGTCAAAGAGTAGAGATCGGCAATTTTGGATGGATTGGAAGGAGACTATGAACTTAAAATCTCATTTATAACTTTTTTTTTTTTACTTTTATCAAGGAAGTCAATTTTCTCATTTTTAAGAAATTTAACTTTGTAAGAAAAATATTTTTAAATACTTTAACCAATGTGGATAACAATTTTTAGAAAATATTTCCCTCAACACCAAGCACACCGTATCTTCAATTCAAAATATGGAGAGGTTTATCTCTATTTCATCGAATTAAAAGGGTTGCAACCCACGTGAGCTGGCAATGAATGAGATAATCAGATAAATATGATGTTATTTTAATTTCTTTTTATTCAAGTTAAAGGATTATATAGACTGATATTAAAATTGGGGAAAGGGCCAAATACTTCTGAATTATTCAAACAATGTCAACTTTATTCTTCTTTATTTTTTTTCCTCAAAAATATCCTCCTACTAGAAAAATAGCAAAAAATAACTTTTATTCCAAAACAAAGAAAAATAGGCCAATTTTTGTACTTAGAACAATTCTTGTGGTCTTCTAGTCACTGTTAGGCAACTAATTGTGTATTCCTTGCACTTTTATTTTCGTTGATAATGTGAAAAATGAACTTTTAATAAAAAATCATGCACCTTTATTGATTCCTTAATATCATAACTACTTCTTTAGCTTGGAAATATTTATTTCCCAGCCATAAATTTCAAGTGCTACATCTTCTTTGGAAGGTGGAAGTCACAAGATTGATTTACTCATTCCTATTTCAAATATATGTTACTCTAGTTTGAAGTGTAAATTACTTCATCAATTGTTAATAATATTATATTTGTGATATTTAGGTAAAATTGAGCGATATTTTGATCATAATTTTTTTTTAAATGATTCTATGTGATATTAAAGTAAACCAAGTGATTTTTTTAATTATAAGAAATAATTTAATAAATTTAGTGAAACAAAATAAAAATCTGTGAAAAATTAATCCACAGACTAGCTAGTAGCGAGGGAATCTATTTGCATGTAAAAGGAAAAGATAGAACCCTAGGTAAAAGTTTCTAAGTTAGAAAAATGAATTCAAGTTCTATGTGTTTATATTTAAAAATGTATTTATAAAATCAGATTATTTATATTATAGTTGTTCGTAATTTTTCTAAGATATAATCATCATTTCGCAGTTTGCCAAAAATTATAATCAATTTATTATGTATTTCTTTCATTCATCTTTACTTGTCCACTATGCTATTTTGGGATGTCCAACAATACTTATCAACTTTATGAAATCAAGAGATAATTTTATCCTTAGCTCTTAATTTGCCCTTATCATTAATTATACTCATTTTTCTATAATATTTTTCAAGACATTGTATTTATTATATTCAAAGAGTAATTTAGTAAAATTATCTTATCCTATCATTTACTACTTCTGGATCCCTGTGCCTAGTCAATAAGGGACAAGTAAAGATAAACGGAGGGAGTATATAATAATTTCAACTATAAAAATAATTTCAACTATAAAATTTATAATTAGTTATTTTATATATCTATATAGGGAGCGTATGTGGTGTTGAACATTAAGCTAACTTAAATGACATGTAATGATGGCATGTAACTTTTAGAACCATATGATAAGAGGTATGTTGAAATAGATTATATTCCAATGAAGAATATAGTCAACCTCGAGCTGAATGTCTTAATGATGAGCTTGAATGGTTTTCATTATAGCATTCTTAGATTTTGAATTCAATAATTTGCTTTTTCCTCCGGTCATATCTAAATAAAAACACAAAAAAGGAGGAGAGAAATCATAAATTTGACTAGTATTTTCATGACAGACATTCGTCAGTATAACATTTATCCGATACAAATAAAATATGGATAATCGTAAAGAAATGAATCTCAAGCTTTTAACTTACTAACCGCAAAAATTAACTTAAAAGGAAGAATATTATTCAAGCTTTAGAAGGAGCCCAAATTTTTTATCCATTACTGACATGATATTTCCATTCTATTTGTTATCCCTCTCCCCACCCCCTCCCCAATACCATCCACCCAGGCTCAAATATTTATTCGGAGTTCCATTGTCAGGTCCCAAGGTGAACATTCATAGACTATGGAATTTCATTTGTTTCATCAGCTCCAAAACGTGAAACTTGATTTAGGAACATCATTATTTTTCATTTTAGAATGATTTTTGGGATTTGTGGTCTTAAGTTGGAAATTTGCAATAAAATAGAACAAGGTTTGACTTTGGTCAACATTCGGATAAAATAGAACAAGGTTTGACTTTAGTCAACATTCAAAGTTCGAGTTGGATTTCTTATGATTCTGTTAGATTCAGGAGGTGATTTTAGGCCTAGAAGAGATTTCGTCATAATTTTTGGTACTTCCAAGGGAGTTTTGATCTTTTTAAGCACTAAGTTAGTTTAGCTGCGACTAATCAGATTTCAAGTCAAGGAGGTCTCAAATTCGACTTTTAATTTTCTGTTGAGTCCAAAATATCGAATTTAGTAGAATGGAAAATATAAATTGTGCGCACGGGATTGTAAACGAATTTCAAGGGTCTATTCCATGAATTTTGTACCTTGTGTGTTGCTGTCACCTGTCAAAAACTTCTTGTACTTGGCGTTCGCGTAGGGATTGCCGCACTTGTGAAGGGGTGTAAAATAGACCTTCGTGTTTGCAGAGCTTTGACCGTGATCACGGAGGGTTAAGCGTTTTTTACCCTCACATTCACAGAGGGATAGACCACGAATGCATGGTGTTGACCCTGCTGACTTCTGTGTTTGCAAGCCTCCGACTACGATTGCAGATGATTATTTTTACCCGAATAGGGTAAAATTGGGAAATAGACATTTTCATCATTTTTGACATTTTGAAACTTGAGATAGACAATTTTTAAAGGGGTCTTTTGCGTGAAAACTATTGGGTAGATTATTCAAATTTATAATCTTCATTACCATTGATTTTATCTTGATTTTAACATCAAATTGGTGATTTTGTATTGGAAAAATTGAGGCTTTGTTTAAGAATTTGAGTTTAACTAAAACGGTGATTATGGGATGATTTTTGCTCTGATTTTAAATTAATTTTTTCAACCTTAATTTTCAAATAGTTTGGGGAACGTAATCATGTATTAATTATCAATTTTACCCTTACTTTTTTGGTATGGATTTTAGGGATTATTTGACTTGATTATTGCAAAATTATGAATTGGGTGTTATTGTTCTTATATTTTTATTATGATTTTAAATTTAATTAGATTTTGTTGAATTAGACGCCTGATGTAAGAGAAAGGCTCAAGTGTTGGAGTAGTTTTTTGATTGATTTGAGACAAGTGAATTTTTAAACCTTGGCTGAGAATGTTGAACCTTGTGTTTTCTTTCATATCTGTTGGGGAGTAATTGGGGTTTGGTTACCGGATATATTTTTCATGAAATGAACTAATAAGAAGTGATGGGATAATAATATGACAATGTGATTTGGTGTGATAATGTGATTTTTGAAATGGTGGATTTACTTACGTACTACAATCTTTGCTAAGTAAAAATCTTGTGGTTGTTGGTGTCACAAACCAAGCCTATGGCCTAGGTCAACATGCCGAATGGGAACCCAAGGGCACCTAAACAGGCCTCACCGCATACATAAGCACATCTTTAGTTGCGAAAACGTAGATCAAGCACCAATTAATCAAACTAGGGAGATTCTGGACTTAGGACGCAAGCTATGGGAAAAAAGGGAAAGGAAGCACCATCAGTTAACCACAACAAATAAACTAAGGGAAGGGATCATGAAACACACTCTATGGGGAGTAGAGACTTAGGAAGGGAACCATTTCCATCAATATCAAGTAACAACATACAGGTGATAGAGACTAAGGGGATATCATCATAGATATATGTCACACCCCAGGAGGGTACCCTTCGCGTGGTTGGCACTAAAAAATCATTTCTAGTCCATGAGCGAACCACTTGGCTCAATTAATTCATTTAATTAGTGAAAGACCCAATGAAACAAAATAAAGTACTTAGTGGGCAAGTGATTCATCATATAAAATAGTTTGAAGAGTACAAGTCTAAGAAATAAAAACATCAACTCTAATCCATCATTGTCTACGAAGCCTCTATCTATACGCATCTAAATGGTGCCAATGACAAGCT
This sequence comes from Solanum rostratum, assembly GCA_029948455.1. Taxonomy (NCBI): domain Eukaryota; kingdom Viridiplantae; phylum Streptophyta; class Magnoliopsida; order Solanales; family Solanaceae; genus Solanum; species Solanum rostratum. The sequence goes on from CM057053.1 coordinate 55,381,926, forward strand.
CATGACTACCTCAAATCAAAATAAAATACTAACTCAAAGACTCTAGAATAATATCCTCCAAATATAGGGGAGAACTCACCAACTGTTGGAAGAGACTGATCTTCAATGAAACGCCTGTTGATGATCCCTAATACCTGTATTTACATCATGAAAAGATTCAGATCCAAATGGATATCAGTACGTGAAATGTACGAGTATGTAAAATAGTTAGAAAGGAAAGGATATCATCAAAGATACTCAACTCAGCAATCAACCAAACTCAACCATCAACTCAACTCAATAAAACATGCAAGTTCAAGAATAAAATCATGCTTTGAAAATAGACTCAATAATATGCAACTCATACCAAATCAAACCAATTAGTTAGTGGGAGTTTCTCTAACCGACAACCATCACCTATGAGTGAGTGATGATACAATAAAGTGATGTCGCTGCCACATCCATCCAATACCTTTCTAGGGTAAATGACATCCCATCAATAGATCCAATAAAACCTCTATAGGGACTTCAGAGGTATGACACTTTTTTCTCATCCTATGTTAGCGATATAGTTTATGGGATTTGAGATAATTATATTCTTACCCAACTCAGTGTTCAATACTACTCCCAAAATATATGCTCATATTCATCAAGCGAGTAATTTACTCAAAATCACCTCTTTAAGTCTCATCAGACTTTGATTTAAAGACATCAAACTCATCTCAAATATCATCATCATCATCTTCCATCAATAAATGTATTTTGAAAATTATTTACATCATCATCAAAATATTTACTCAAAAACATCATTTAAACTCAATATTCAATTTCATCAAAAACTCATTAAAATATGCATCGTCTCATCCAAACATTTTCCTCAAAATACAATCTTTTGGACTCAATGAAATACATATATGATATTAGTTTAAAGGCCAAATACATAAACAGACACCTAAATTTGTCCTCATTTTCCACTTAGACACCTAAACTAAGACAAGTTCCTAATAGACGCCTCAACTGCTCAGATTTGATCCCATTAAACACTTTTATCCTACTTGGCACTCTCCGATACTGTTTTTTTAATTTTTCGGCCAAAAATAAATAGTTGCGGTCCAAAATTTTTTTTTCATAAAAGTAGATTCTCAAAATTCTCAGTTAACCATGTGCAAAAAATTTTTATTTAAAATTGTAATAATTTTTTTTCGCTTATGGTTAACGGAGAATTTTGAGAACCTACTTTTATGGAAATTTTTTTTTGGATAACTGAGAATTTTGAGAACCTACTTTTATGAAAAAAATTTTTTGGACCGCAACTATTTATTTTTGGCTGAAAAATTAAAAAAATAGTATCGGAGAGTGCCAAGTAGGATAAGAGTGTTTAATGGGATCAAATCTGAGCAGTTGAGGTGTCTATAAGGATCTTGTCTTAGTTTAGGTGTCTAAGTGAAAAATGAGGACAAGTTTAGGTGTCTCTTTATGAGTTAAGCCTAGTTTAAATTACTCTTTCATTAATGCATAGAAAAGTTATCATCTTTACTTATAACATGCAAAACCTTGATTTAAAATAGTACTTTGTTTAATACATGAAAACCATCAATCTCAACATCAGATCATGTTTAGAAAAGTCATGATCATCAACTTCATTAGAGTTTATGGGAAAATAATCACGAATGACAATTTCAATAATATAAGAGATAAAAACAATAATAATGTTAGTGAATAAATATATCTAATTCAATAGAAGAGGAATTAATTCATATAGAATTTAAGAATTAGGGTAAAACTATACTCGAACTCAATTACGGAGAATTAATATATGAGGCACGTGGATGAACTCAATCCAATGTTTTGGGTAGCCTTACATGCCTGAAAGATTGAAATTATAATTGAAACTTGAAGAACAATAACTTTCTTGAGGGAAACCTTTGATCTTGGAACCTTGGTGTAAGTTCTTGAGAAAATAAATCTTTTTGTATAGTTTTTGGAGTGGAAGAACTTGGGGAAACCTTGGGTGAAGTGCTTTTCTTCGACTCTTAAATTTTTTACTTGATAGATTTAAGGTTTTTGATGAAGAAGAGGAAACCTAGGTTAGTTTTTGAGAGAGTTTCTTGAAATTAAATTGTTTAGATTGATGATTATGAGGAGAAAGTTAGTTAGTTGAATGATATGTTACATTAGAACACCTACAAATGACTTAAAATAGGGTTAAAATGCTTTGGAAAGGACCAAAATAACTTGGGACGTGCCCAAGAAGTTGCTAAACAAAGTGCAGAAAACCTTCACGTGAAGCTCCATGGGTCGTGGAATGATTTGAGACTTGTAGAAGAGTTTCGTACATTTACACTTCCTAACAAGGCTTCACCAAAATGGTCATAACCTTCTACTCTAAACTTTGATTAAGGCAAAATTAGATGTATTGGAAAGGTAATTCAAAAATCTTTAATTTGATATATCATGGGTCATCTAACTTATTATGTGCCGAGAGATATGACCATTTGAAGTTGCCCCTTCTATAAACTCAGACCAAAACTTAGCTGATAGAAATGTTTTGAACTTGGCTTGAGTTTAGGTGTCTCTCATGACCTCAAACCACATATGACACACTTCAATTACTTAGGAAAGGACCTTAACATACACTCACAACTTTGGAGATATTATGTCACCTAATTTCATAGAATTTCATATCGAAACTTAATTGGTAAGGAAGGTTTCTATTCAACTTTGTGTTAAAGGATTCTTGTGACCTTGATTCATCTCAAATCTATTATCTCCTATAGAATAGACTTAAATATCCATACGTAAGGCTAGAATCACTTGGTATGATCCCATACACATAAGAGGAATTTTCAGATCTTAACTTACAAGTTTTCAAGGTGTTACATCATCTCCCCCTTGGGATCATTCATCCTCAAATGATAGGTAAATAGAGATGGACTCGAGGAATGAATAACAATCAACACTCAATCAGTCAACCAATCAACCAATCAAGCTCTCTAGACAATCAACTATTCAAACTCAAGGATAGACATATAGATCAAGAATAAGAACATTATCTTTAACTTCATCATTGAGGGGAACGAATAGAACATCAAAACTCGATCAATGGAATCATTCAAACTTCTATACAATCAACCTTTGAACTCAAGAATGAATACATCAACTTGCAGATAGGGAATTCTCTCACTAGAAGGCATCTTACTAGGGATGAGAAAAGGGTTACAATCCCGAATGCTCCCATTAACTTTCCTTATGACTTTAAGAGATGATCATTTCTCTAATACAAGGACTTCGCATCAAGAGATAAGGCTAATGAATTTCAAGCTTGGTGACATTCCTCGGCCATTCTCTCTTTCTCATGTACCACACTTTATTAATTTATATTAATTTAAGCTTATACCTCTCATCAAAGCCTATCTTTGTTAGTACTCCCATCAAGTTCAAGTTAAACCCGAAGTCACAATGTGTTACCTATAAGATGACCATACTTAAGCAAATTTAACCCGCTCGGTTTTTGTTCCATCCTTTGTAAGGACTTTTCACTTAAAGTATGTTACTCCTTATTACTACTTCAATATCCTTTAGTCGAAACCCTCACCCAAAAATTCTCAATAGCCTTCTACAATCACTTACATTCGGATCATCACACATCTAAGCCTACCATTCTAACCACTTTATAGTCTCTTTGAGGTCACCATCACTTAAGAATCTTCAAACCTACCATAGCACCTCTACATGCACAATCGTCTCTTACCAAGAGATACACCTATGTTCTCTTACCTATCTATTGCATACATCAAGATCTCATCTCGCTCCTCCTCCATGTCTAAAACTTTCCATGAGACCAGTACAACACCATTACCATAATAAGGAATACTCACTCTCTCCTACCAATCATCACTCATCTACTATCAAGACTGGGAAGGAGGATCATTGAAAGGGATTAGAACGAAAGATGATTAGTACATTTCAATCAAGAAACCCAATTTGAGAACATTCATGACATAAAATGATCTCCCTTGTCTTTCAAGGCTCATCCTGAGTTCATAAAACTATACATAGCGCAAAACTCAAGTCACATCTCATTTAACATAGGGCTGGAAACTTTTAGATCTGTGAGATAAAATCAGAATTGCTAAATGAAGTTATCACTTCTCATCCTAAATAATCTAGATAAATAGGAAGCAACATGAGATTCATGGGTCTAGGACATAGGCATGACACTCGTACACAAGATAAAAATAAAGTATCGCCTCAGTTGAGGTATAAGGAATGTAAGAGATCGAAAAGCATTGATGTCTCATCCTAATCAACTCATTACTATCAAAAGCTCAAGACCTACCTTGGTCAATTACCTCATTATCTCCCCCTTAGCTCAAAGGTCATCTCTCTGAGTCTACAAATTGATTTTCTTTACTAAGCTATAGTATAGCTCTTCATACGATCAGGGCATCACTATCCCCAAGAACATCGTGAACTCTCTTGTTATACTGTACTCAAATATATATAATCATTACTAAGACTTTTTCTGAGATACCACTCTCAGCTTGCTTCTGTCTCTATAGGCATCTTTCTATATTAGCTGCTCTTATTAGCATACATAACTGCTTTCTACAACACTTATGATCTAACTTCTTCTTTTAGTCTGCTAACACTCAATCTCTATGCTCCAATAAATTTATTTGTAGAAAACTTGGATTATAATAGAAAATTCAACATCATCTATATATATATAAGCCCCCATCAACCTAATTACTAATAAGGGTGACAAAGAATGCTTACATCAGCCTACTCCACATCGGCAACTCAATTATATTATCTAGATTCCCATAGCAAGTCATAACTTAGAGCTTCCCACAACTTTACACTATCACATATACACATCTTAAGCCTCTTCTTATCTAATGATTTGTCCTCGATTCACTATTTTCATTTAAGGGGTACCTACACTATACTCATGGCATCATATTCCTTGGAAGTCAATAACTTAACATCGAACATACACTATAGCAAGACTCTCAGAGCAAATCTCTAACTAAGACTATCACTGTCATAATGCTATCTCCTTTTTCACACTACCCCTCAAAATTCAAGCTTAGGGTATAGTGCTAACATATCTATCATGCACTTCTCTCATATTTTACCAATTTAATTATAACTACTAGGTAAAAATTTGGGAGCATAGTCCACTAAAATCTCATAGAGAATACTCGATCAACACATCCCCTCTTCACAACTTAAGTACTATTCATCCATTCAATATACCTCCTTATTTGGCTAAGCTCATAACTCTATGAATTCACGGGGCTCTCCCTTCAGAATCATAAGTCTAGTTTAGATCTATCACCTTAAAATTTCTCCATTTCCCTATTCAACATCTATACTTCACCCTCACTAATATGAATACTATAACACATCAACATAAACTTCTTTCTAGTTTGAGCATACTCTAACTCATCGTAACAATAACTCTTCTCTATAACTCATCATGAAAATCAGATGGTACTTACTACTATGTCATCATACTTATGGCAATCAACTCATCACCCCATTACTTACCTAATAGATACATAACTCTAGTTACAAGTCTCAATTAACTACCACTCTCACTGTCTGGTCTCTTCTTTTCCACCATAGCCTTTCTAGCTCTAGGACGACTCAATTCTACTTATGGATTACAAGACTCCAAATCACACTCCCTCAGGTGATAATATTAAAATTTTAAAGACATAAATTTTCCACTCATGGATAACATCGAAAGAAAGTTTTGGATAAGAGGGTTTGGGGTGCATCTTGATCTAGATCAAACACATAATTCATATGAATAAGAGTGCATTCTTTTGATTTAATCATTTCTCTCAGGCTTGGTGCAGTCTCTCTACCATGCTGATTACTTTATCATAGAGGAACTCATTTGTAAGGGTATGAATATTACTGTCTCTAGCACCTCATAGATTAGACATAGTCAAAAGGTTTAGAGCAATGCACGAATCATGATAGGTTTCTTAGAGAATAGCTCTAATGAATTATTCAAAATCAGAAAGAAGGGAAACTTTTCCTAAGTGTTAATAATCCCTCATTTATAGAATGGCACCCTTTCACAACAAAAAATAAGATCTTACAGACACGGCTTCATAGACACCCTAGGACACTTGAACATTGTGCTTTAATACCAAGTTTGTCATGATCCAGGGGAGTACCCTTAGCGTGGCCAGCACTCAAAAATCATTGCTCGTCCCAAAGCGAACCACTTGGCTCAATTCACTCATTCAATCAACAAAAAACTCAATAAAACAAAATAGAGTACACAGAGGACATATAAATAATCATATAAAATAGTTTGAAGAATACAAGTCTAAGAAATCGAAACATCAACTCTAATCCATCATTATCTATGAAGCCTCTATCTCTAAGCATCTAGATAGTGCCAATGACAGGTTCATGGCTACCTAAAATCAAAATAAAATACTAACTCAGAGACTCTAAAATGATATACTCTAAATGTAGGAGTGAACTCGCCAACTATTGGAATGGACTGATCTTCAATAAAACACCTGTTAATGATCCCTAATACTTGTCTCTATATCATGAAAAGATTCTGGCCCAAATGGATGTTAGTACGTGGAATATACGAGTATGTAAAATAGTTAAAAAGGAAAGGAAATCATCAAAGATACTCAACTCAAATGACTCAATTCAACAATCAACCCAACTCAATCATCGACTCAACTCAATAAAACAAGAAAATTCAAGAATGAAATTATGCTTTAAAAATAGAATCAATAATATGGAATCCATACCAAATCAAACCAATTAGTTAGTGGAAGCTTCTCTAACCGACAACCATCACCTATGAGTGAGTGATAATACAACAAAGTAATGTCGTTGCCACATCAATCCAATACCTTGCCAGTGTAAAGGACATCCCATCAATGGATCCAATAAAACCTCTATAGGGACTTCAGACGTATGACTCTTTTTTCTTATCCTATGTTGCCGACATAGTTTATGGGATTCGAGATAATTATACTCTTATACAACTTGATGCTCAATACTATTCCCAAAACATATGATCATATCTATCAAGCGAGTAATTTACTCAAAATCATCTCTTTAAGTCTTATTGGACTTTAATTTAAAGACATCAAACTCATCATCATCATCATCTTCAATCAATAAATATATTTTGAAAATTATTTACTGCATCATCAAAATATTTACTCAAAACATCTTTAAAATCAATGCTCAAATTTATCAAAAACTCATTAAAACATGTATCGTCTCATCAAAATATTTTCCCAGAAATACAATCCTTTGAACTCAATAAAATACATATATAAAATTACTCTTTCGTTAATGGCGTAGAAAATTCATCATCTTTACTCATAACATGCAAAATCTTGATTTAAAATAATACTTTGTTTAATGCATGAAAACCATCAAACTCAACATCAAATAATGTATCGAAAATCCATGATCATTAACTTCATTAGGATTCATGGGAAAGTAACCACGAATGATAATTTTAATAGTATAAGAGATAAAAATAATATTAATATCGGTGCATAAATATATTTAACTCAATAGAAGAGGAATTCATTCAGATGGATTTCAAGAATTAGGGTAAAACTCTACTCGAACTCAATTATGAAGAATTAATATATGAGGCGCGTGGATGAACTCTATCCAACACTGTAGGTAGCCTTACATACCCAGAAGATTGAAATTATAATTAAAATTTGAAGAACAATAGCTTTATTGAAGAAAACGTTTGATCTTGAAACCTTAGTGCAAGTTCATGAGAAAATAAATCATTTTGTATAGTTTTTTTTTTGAGTAGAAGAACTTGAGAAAACCTTGGGTGAAGCACTTTTCTTCGGCTCTTAAATTTTCAACTTGATGGGTTTAACATTCTTGATGAAGAAGAGGAACCCCACATTAGTTTTGAGAGAGTTTTTTGAGATAAAATTATTTATATTGATGATTATGAGGAGAAAACTAGTTAATTGAATGATATTTTATGTAAGAACACTCACAGACAACTTAAAAATAGGGTTAAAAAGCTTTAGAAAGGACAAAATAACCAAGGGACATAAGTTGTTGAAAAAAAGTGCAGAAAACCTTCAAATGAGGATCTATGGGTTGTGAAATGATTCAAGACCTGTAAAAAGGGCTTTGTACATTTACACTGACTGATAGGCTTCACTAAAATGGTCATAACATTTTACTCCAAACTCTGATTAAGGCGAAATTAGATGAGTTGGAAAGCTAATTCAAAGATATTTAATTTGATAAATTATGAGTTACCTAACTCATTATTTTCTGAGAGACATGATCACTTGAAGTTACTCTTCTATGAACTCATACCGAAACATAGCCAATGGGAATATTTTGAACTTGGCTTGATTTTGGGTGTCCCATATGACCTCAAACCACATTTGAAACACTTAAATTACTTAGAAAAAGATCTTAACGTACATTCAAAACTTTAGAGATATTGGGTCACCTAATTTCATCGAATTTACCATTGAAACTCAATTGGTAAGGAAAGTTTCATCTCAACTTTGTATTAAAGGATTCTTGGGACCATTATTAATCTCAAATCTATTATCCTCCTATAAAATACACTTTAATACCTATATAGAAGTTAGAATCACTTGGTATGATCCCATACACATAATAGGAAAGTTCACATATTAACTTTGAAGTTTTCAAGGTGTTACAATGCACAAATGTTGCTTGAGTCAGGCATAATACATCATCCAACAGAACCTCTAAACATGAGTGGGGCGGGGGCTAAGACATATCCTGGGCTCACCTCCAAAAGTAGATAAAAAAATTAACTAAGTATTAGTATAAGCTTAATACAAAATAGATGTTGTCCTCGAGATGGAAGACTCACCACAAGCAAGCCTTCAAGCAAACGAACTAGCCACAAGAAGGTGGGTGAGCAAATGAACTAGCCACAAGAAGGTGGGTGAATAGGAGCTCATTTCCCTACATGGTTAGATCATGTAGACAAAAAGTATGCATTAGTACTTGAAATTTACTAAGTATGCAAGGTGCAATGCAACTAGAGAGCATAAGCCATCATAATCAAGATGCATAATCATATATAAAGATAATAAGTTCAATATGACATGAATGATCAATGTGTTAGTCAAAACATGCATGGAGGATAATTGAAATATCATAACATAGCACACATATATAGGAGGAGACCTTAATTGACATTAAGACCATGCAAGCTACTACATGAAATGCTGATGTTGCCTCTATACCGGAAAAGGAGTGATCTACTTGCAAAGGTAAACCATACCCTCACCTTATGACATTGCCTTTTCGATGGGTGTTCAAGATATCCTTACCTTATGACATTGCCTTTTTGAATAGAGACTTGACCTAGCTGGATCTACTAGTAAAAACCCATTTATGGAATATAGTCATATCCTATAATGGCTCATAGTTATTGGAAGTAAAGCTTTATATAAGGACCCTTAGGGATAGTCCCCTACTCTAAACCCCTTTCGGTACTAAGTCTAGTCCCACAGAATACATAGCATAACCATAAGAGAAATCATGACTTGAATAACTTGTAAAACATATTAGCATAGTACGAGTAGCTCATTAACATTTTTGTCCCCTTCAAGTGAGCATTTTCCTTTCACAAAAGGGTGTAACATAGCATAATAGGGCTCATGATCTTGCTTAACATTCATAGAACTTTTCATGAGTTCATAACATACTTGGAAGCCCATATTCATTCATAACATACTTGTCCTACATATCTTGAAATAAACCTTTCATCAACATAAGAGGCTTTATCATGTAAACTTAGTCAAAACATGGTGGGTTTATGCATGAGAGCTTAAAATCATTAAATTCGAGAGTATTAGACATGAATGAAGTAAAATTGATCATTTAGAAACATTCAAACAACCCACTATCATCATAGTAAAACCCCTAATTAGGGCATCATGAAATTCATCTAAAAGATTCATAACTTTTCATACCCTTTTATGACATTATAACACACATAGCTTTAATATCAGAAAACAAATCATAGTGTGAATCCTTGATAGGTTTTCATGCACATTCAAACCAATAAGTGATAGTTTTCAACCTAAATCATGCATTGAAGTAATAATAGGAAGTACCAATAAAGAAATAAGCCTTGAAGTCAAAGGATTAGTTGAAAAATGTTTTGGGACTCCATGGGTGGAAGAACCCATGGATGAAGAAATCCACATAACTTGAGGCCTTGAAATATGAAGAAGACTTGAAGGAACTTGGGGAATCACCTTTGTGCTTGACCTTTAATTAAAGAAGCTTGAACCCTAGAAACTTGAGAGAATTTGGTGGAAGAATTTGAGAGAGTTTGGAGGGAATTTTAGGGGTTTAGAGAGTGCTTTTAGGCCTAAAAATGGTGAAATTTTTTAGTATTTCCATATATTTGGGTTCATGCATATGTCCCGATTGCCCTTACTCAAATTTAGAAATTTTCAGAAAAAAATTGTTCATGGATGAAATAGGACTATGACATGGACATGTTCCGCTATAGTTTATTTTTGCGCAAAGTTCAATTTTCCCCTGTTTCTTTTGGCTAGGAATGAGTTTAGGTCACTTTTGTACTACCATGAACTCTCTCTGCAATGTGGAGAGGGTGCATACTTTTCTAGTTAGTGCAAAATCAAGTGAAAAATTATTCATCAATACAGTTGACTTAAAAATCAAAGAAGACCATTTTCCTACTCACTTTTGCCTCCTGGAAATTGAAAAATATATGGAAATTACAATATTTAAGAAATATACTATAAGGACATCGTGAATCGCTTGGGAGATGTTACAATATCTTCTCATTGGGAATATTCATCCCCGAATGTGATGAAAATACGCTTGAAAAGAGTGATTAAATAAATTCTCAGCCCAACATGAATGTATCAATGCAATCTAAACATCATTTTCCAGAATTCTCAAACTTATGCATTAAATATCTAAATATGTCACCATGAGTATGTATGCATGCAACATGAGATAGAAGGGCTGGAATACATGGCTTGACACCATAAATAGGATTAAATTATTACCTTAGGCTTGAGTAGAGTGAAAAATATAAGGATATCACTTCTTCATGTCCGCTTTGGCTTCCAAAGTCGCACTTTTAACTTATTGATTCCTCCGTAGGAATTTAATGGATCGTACATTTTTGTTCCTCAACCTCTTCACTTGCCTATCCAATATCTCAACTAGAACTTTTTCATATGCTAAATTCTCCTCAACACCTACAAGCTCCGAACGCATAATCGAGTTTGGGTCAAATACTCATTTCCTTAACATGGACGCATGAAAGACCGGATGGACCATACTCATTTCCATAGGCAACTCCAACTCATAAGCAACCTTACCAATTTGTCTCAACATTTTATAAGGCCCTACATACATAGGGATTGGTTTTCCCTGCTTGCCAAATTGAGCTACACCTTTCATGGGTGAGACCTTCAAATACACCCAATCATCCACCTTGAACTCAAGATCTCTCTTTCTAATGTCAAAATAAGACTTTTATCTACTTTGGGTTGTACTTAATCTCTCCTTATCAACCTCATCTTCTCCAAAGCTTCCATAGCCAAATTTGGACCTATCAAAGTCATTTCTCGCACTTTAAACCACCCAACCGGGATCTACAGTGCCTCTTATATAAGACCTTAAACGATGCCATCCTGATGCTAGAGTGATAACTACTCTAATAAGAAAACTCAATGAGTGGAAGATGCTCATCTCAAATACCCTTAAATTCCAAAACACAAGCCCTAAGCATATCTTCAAGAGTTAGAATGGTCCTTTCGGCTTGACCATCCGTTTATGAGTGGAAGGTCGTGCATTGCTTAACGTTAATACCAAAGCCTCTTTTGAAGAATATCCAAAAGTGAGAGGTAAATTAAGCACCATGATCCAATATGATAGATAATGTAGCCCCATGCAATCTAACAAACTCATAGATGTACACTTTAGCATAATCTTCAACACCATAGATTGTTTAGCCTTAGTACCAAAGCCTCTTTTGAAGGATATCCAAAAGTGAGAGGTAAATTGAGAACCATGATCCAATATGATAGATAATGGAACCATGCAATCTAACCAACTCATAGATGTACAATTTAGCATAAGCTTCAGCACCATAGGTTGTTTTAATTGGTAGGAAATAAGATGATTTCATCATCCTATCAACAATAACTCAAATGGAGTCAAAGTGTTCCTTGGTCGTAGGCAAACTAATGACAAAATCCATGTTGATCTCTTTCCACTTCCGAGTAGGAATCTCTATATCTTAGGCTAGGCCATCCGACATTTGATATTCAGTTTTGACTTGTTGGCAATTGTGACATCCGTCTACAAACTTTGCAATGTCTCTTTTATACCACCCCATTAATACACTTCCCTCAAATCCCTATACATCTTTATGGAACCAGGGTGGATAGAATAGGATAAATTATGTTCCTCCTTTAAAATTAAGTCTCTCAACCCATCAACATTTGGCACATAAAATGTACCTTGGTGCCCAAGGGAACCATCTTCCCCTTGGGAAAAGATCTCTCGCTTGCCCTCTTTTACCAATGCCTTCAATTCCAACAAAGTAGAGTCAAGGTATTGCTTTGATTTGACCTCTTCAATCAAAGAAGATTTGGAACCATCTACAACTACCATATCTCCATTTTCAGCCTCATCCAACCTAACTCCCAACCTAGCCAATTGATGAAATTCCTTTGCCAACTTCGTCTTTCTATCCTCAACTTGAACTACACTCTCCATGGATACCCTACTTAGGGCATTGGCTATAACATTAGCTTTACCCGGGTGATAATGTAAACTCATGTAATAATCTTGAAGGAGTTCCAACCCTCTTCTTTGCCTCAAATTGAGATCTCTTTGGGTGAGCATATATTGAAGAGCCTTCTGGTCGGTGAAAACATCTACATGAACCCAATAAATAATGACATCGTAATTTCAAAGAAAATACCACGACTGCTAACTCAAGGTCATGAGGAGGATAGTTATGCTCATGTACTTTTAGTTGCCTAGAAGCATAGGAAATAGTCCTGCCACCTTGCATCAATACACACCACAAACCAATTCTTAAAGTATCACAATAAACAACAAACCCTTCTAACCCTTCTCGTAATGTCAAGATAGGAGCAGATGTAAGCTTGTCTTTTTAAAGTTTGGAAGCTCTTTTTCACATTCGTCAGTCCAAATGAATTTTCCTTCTTTTGTGCCAACTTTGTCAAAGGAGAAGCAATTGAAGAAAAACCGTCAAGAAATCTTCAGTAGTACCCCACTAAGCCCAATAAACTCCTAATATCCATTGGAGTCAAGGGCCTAGGAGAGTTTCTCACCACTTCTATTTTCTTAAGATCTACTTTGATCCAATCAGCTGACACTACATGCCCTAGGAGTGCAACTTTTTTCAACCAAAATTCACATTTATCAACCTTAGTAAACAACTTTTTTAAATCTGTTAGGGTTTACGATACTAACCTCAAATACCTCATATGCTCTTCTTCACTCTAGGAATAAATCAAAATGTCATCAATGAATACCACATCAAACATATCAAGCTAGGGTTTAAATACCCTATTCATGAGATCCATAAATATTTTTAGTGCATTAGTTAGACCAAATAACATCACCACGAATTCAAAATTCCCATACCTAGTCTGAAAGAAATATCACATTCCCTCACCCTCATTTGATGATATCCAGACCGAAGATAAATCTTAGAAAAATGACTATCCCTTTGCAATTGGTCAAATAAGACACCTATCCTTGGGAGGGGTAGTCGATGCAATTCTAAGTGAGCCATCCTTCTTCCTCACAAACAACACCAGTGCACCCCAAGATAACTTACTAGGCCTAATAAAATCCTTCTCCAATAAGTCCTTCAATTGATCCTTTAATTCTTTCAATTCTGTCGAGGCTATATGGTAAGGAGAAATAGATATGGGTTAGTATTGGGGAGGAGGTCTATACTAAACTCTATTTCCCTCTCGGGAAGAAGGTCAAATAAGACACCTATCCTTGGGAGGGGTAGTCGATGCAATTCTAAGTGAGCCATCTTTCTTCCTCACAAACAACACCAGTGCACCCCAAGATAACTTACTAGGCCTAATAAAATCCTTCTCCAATAAGTCCTTCAATTGATCCTTTAATTCTGTCAATTCTGTCGAGGCTATACGGTAAGGAGAAATAGATATGGGTTAGTATTGGGGAGGAGGTCTATACCAAACTCTATTTCCCTCTCGGGAAGAACTCTAGGGAGTTCATCAGGAAAGACTTCAAGAAACACATTGACCACTGGAAGCAACTCAATAGAGGGAACTTTGGACTTGACATCCCTAACCCTTACAAAATGATAAATACAACCCTTAGCAATCGACTCCCGAGCCTTAAGACAAGAGATGAACCTACCTTAACTATCAAATCATGACCTTCTCACTCAAAGACGGGCTCATTAGGAAATTAAAACCAAGCTTTGCAGGTTTTACAATCAATGGAAGCATGATATGTATGTAACTAATCCATCTATAGAATAGTATCAAAATTTCTCATGTCAAGTTCAACAAAATCATAAGGCAAGACTTTATGCAATATAGACATTGGACAACCCCCATAGAATCTTCTAGCAATAATAGACTCACCAATAGGTGTAGACACCTTAAAGGGTTCACATAGCAGTTTGAGACACACATCAAGCCTATTAGCAATAAATGGGATAATGAAGATAGAGTGACACCCAGATCTAATAAAGTATACATATCATAATCATAAACCTTTAACATACCAGTGAGAACATCAGATGCCTCATCCACCCCTTGCCTCCCTTGAAGAGCATAGAACTGGTTATAACGTGGAACACCCCCTTGTTGACCAGCTTGTGCCCCTTGGACTCCATGGGCACCATGCACTAGACCATATCTAACCTTGTTTTGAGAATTTGGACAATCAAAAATCTTGTGGCCCATCTTGCCACACCCAAAGCATGCACTCTGCACCTCCACCACCTCTAGCACCTTGAAAACGACCACCTCTACACCCCTAGAACCTTAAAATCCACCTTTATAATAAGCCCTCTTGGACTCCCCACTCTTCCTTTCCCTAAGTTTTTCTCCTTCAAGTTGCTCGGCATATGACATGATCCGAGACAAGTCCATTTGACAAATGAGCATGGTGGTGCGACACTCTTCATTGACCAAGTCAAACACTCCCGGCACAAATTTGTTCATTTTTGTCCAAGAGTCGGCAACTAAGTGAGGAACATACTATGGTAGCTTATTAAATTTGATGGAATACTCCCTCACACTCATGCATCCTTTTTTGAGATTAATAAATTTCTTCATCTTTCCTCCCTTAATTCAATAGGAAAGAAGCGGTTAGGGAAAACGACCTTGAATTACTCCCATGGAATAGGATCACGATCCACTTTCTCAATCTTTCATTAGGCGAATCATATTAGTGTAAGGCCTTTCAGTTGATAGGCCACAAGTTCTACTTTTGGAGCTTACCCTCATAATAGCTAGGACCTTATACACTTCATCAATAAACTTTTAAGGGTCTTCCTCCACTTTAGAGCTATGGAACTCCGGAGGATTCATTCTAGTGAAGTCCTTCACTCTTGAGGCCAGAGTAGGAGTATGAGAAGCTTAGGCCCCTTGATTAACTTTATTATCCACGGCTTGTGCCAACAAGGTAATAACATTTCAATATTCGACATGAGTGACCCCTTTCTTTTCAGGAGCTTAGGGGGTGGAGGGGCTTGATTCTCTTCAGGAATTAGATCCCTTGGTGGCATTCTTCTTGGTAGAATTATCTAGAAGTACGAAAGATCGACCATTAGAAATAGGAAGTCTTAAGTGAAGTTCTAAAGCACGACATAGATCATCAAGAAGTGAATCATTTCCTAAATGTCTCATAGCCTCCTATTCAAAGTTGTGGCGCACTTCACAACCATGAACAAGACTCCATTCGATGCAGTATGTTGGATTTTTGAGGACTATATATAGTACTCTAATACCAAGCTTGTCATGACCCAAGCCTAGGGCTTTGGTGTGACATGACAAATGGGAACCCAAGGGTACCCAAACAAGCCTCATAGCATACATAAGCACATCCTTGATTGTGAAAACGTAGATCAAGCATCAAATAATCAAACTAGGGGGTTCCAAGACTTAGGACGCAAGCTATGGGCAAAAGAGGAAATGAAGCACCATCATTTAACCACAACAAATAAACTAAGGGAAGGGACACATTTTATGGGGAGTAAGGACTTAAGAAAGGAACCACTTACCATCAGCATCAAGTAACAACATACAGGGGATAGAGACTAAGGGGAGATCATCATAGATGCATAAGCATCGCTTGAATCATGCATAATACATCATCCAACAATACCTCTAAACATGAGCGAGATGGGGGCAAAACATATCCCCAGCTCACCCTCAAAAGTAATAAAGTCTTAACATAAGCACGATAGAAAATAGATGTTTTCCTTGAGATAGAAGACTCACCACAAGCAAGCCTTCAAGCAAACATACTATCCACGAAGATGGGTGAATAGGAGCTCCGACACCTACAAAATTAGATCACGTACGGAAAAAATATGCTTTAGTACTTGGAATGTACTAAGTATGTGGGGTACAATGCAATACGAGATCATAAGCAATAAAAATCAAGATGCATAATCATATAAAAAGATCATAAGCTCAATATGACATGAATGATCAATACCATAGTCAAAACATGCATGGAAGATAATTAAAATCTCATAATCCATACATATGTGGAGGAGACCATAACTAAAATTAAGAACATGCAAACTACTATATGAAATTTCGATGTTGCCTCCACACCGGCACTTGACAAGGTAAATCATACCCTCACCTTATGACATTTCTTTTTCAATGAGTGTTCAAGATATCCTTACCTTACGACATTGCCTTTTTTAAAGGTGACTTGACCTAGTTGGATCCACTAGTAAAAGCCCATTTAGGGAACATAATCATATCTCATGGTGGCACATAGTTATGGAAAGTAAAGCTTTATATAAGGACGTTCGGGGATAGTCCCTCTTTCCAAATCTCATTCGGTGCCAAGTATAGTCCCAAGGAATATATAACATAAGCATTAGAGTAATCATAACTTAAATAACTTGTAAAATATATTAGCATAGTAGGAGTAGCTCATTAACATTCTTGTCCCTTTAAGTGAGCATTTTCCTTTTAAAAGAGGGTGTAACATAGCATAATAGGGCTCACAATCTTGCTTAACATTCATACAATTTATCATGAGTTTTAATAACATACTTGGAAGCACAACTTCATTAGTAACATACTTGTCTTGCATATCTTGAAATAAATCTTTCATCAACATAAGAAGCTTTATCATGTAAACTTAGTCAAAACATGGTGGGTTATGCATGAGAGCTTGGAATCATGAAATTCAAGAGTATTGAACATAAATGAAGTAAAATATTATTATTTGGCAATATTCAAAGAATTCACCATCGTCATAGTAAGACACCTAATTAGGGTACCATGAAATTCATCTGAGGATTTATAACTTTTCATAGCCTTTCATGGCATCACAACATACATAGCTTTAATATCATAAAACAAATCACAGTGTAAATCCTTGATAGGTTTTCATGCATATTCAAACCAATAAATGATAGTTTCCAACATTAATCACGCATTGAAATAATAATAGAAAGTACCAATAAAGAAATAAGCCTTGAAATCAAAGGATGAAGTTGAAAAAGATTTTGGGACTCCAAGTTGGAAGCATCCATGGATGAAGATATCCACATATCTTGAGGTCTTGAAATCGATGTATAAGACTTGAAGGAACTTGGGGAATCACCTTGGTCCTTAACCTGTAATGGAAGAAACTTGAACTCTAGAAACTTGAGAGAATTTAGTAGAAAACTTTGAGAGAGTTTGGAGAGGATTTTAAGGATTTAGAGAGTGATTTTTGGCCTAAAAATGGTGAAATCTTTTAGTATTCCCATTTATATGGATTCATGGATATGTCCCAATTGCCCTTACTCAAATCTGAAAATTTTCAGAAAATTTTGTTCATGGATGAAATGGGACCACGACGAGGACTTGTTCCGCCATAGTTCATTTTTGCCAAAGTTCAATGTTTTCCTGTTTTGACCTAGAAATAAGACTAGGTCACTTTTTTACTATCATAAATCCTCTCCACGATGCGCAAAAGTTGCATACTTTTCTGATTAATGCAAAATTAAGCAAAAAATTATTTTTCAATTAAGTTAAAGAAGACCTTTTTCCTACACAATTTTGCCTCTTGAAAATAAATATAAACTTTGATTTGCCAAAAAAATATACAAAATTATGATATGAAAGAAATCTACTATAAAGATATTATGAATCGCTTTGGAGGTGTCACAATTAGATTAAGTGAAATTGTGTTTTGGACTTCATTGCATACTCATGCATCCTATGAAGATGCTTATTTTAATTGGTTCTAGAAATTTTTATGAGTGTGCTAGAGAAAATTTGAGTCGAGGATTTTATCGACTAGTGTGAATTGCCGATATAAGGCCCTATAAATTGAATGGTCAAAAATCAAGGCGTTAAAAATATCTCTAAATTTTGGTTCGGGTGCTCACCAAGAGAACTACCATAGGCCATGGTGTGCACCATTGGCTATGGTGGGCCCTCATGAAAGGAGTTGTAAAGATTGTTTAGGAAGGGGTCTAACCACAAGACCTTTCATGAGCCATGGTAGGACTCATGGAGCGCACCCCTCCTAAGCCTGAAGACAACCTCCCCACCATGGGTTGTGGTTCCCAAAATAGGTTGTGGTGGTCCCGCCTAGGGGCCCATTTGAGGGAAAATTTTTCTAACTTAATAAGAGGTATTTAGATATTTTTTATGTAAGGTTCACTGTTTTTGGATGATCTTTAAGCTTAAGTACAGGTCTATTAACTTTCCTAAACTATCTAAACTCATTCATTCTAACCCAATTCCCAAATTACAAATCATTTCTCTAAAAATACTCTCAATGTTCTCTTGTTCTCCAAGTTGGCTTCTATTAAAGATCCAACCAATTCCTTCAAGTTTGAATGTCAATTCCTCTCAAATTTTGTTGTTTCCATACCAAGGTATGTGAGTTTTCATCCATAGATTACTTCCACACATGGAACCCAAAGGATATTTCACTTTTTAATTGATTTTAAATTTGAACTTCATGGTTTTTATTTAATTCTCTATCAATTGCATGAATTATGTCTATATCTATGTTTTTCTATCTAATTAAGTATGAATTATCATGAATTGCATGATTTTGATAGTTTTTAAAGTGATTCCTCTATAAGGCTACTAACATTCATGAATTTACATTTTTGTGTTCTTAGGTTTATGATTCAAATTGGTGTAATACTTCATAACTATGCATGATCTTTATTAATTTCATGTTTAGAAGTTGTTTTGACCTTGAATCCACATGATTTACCCTGTTCTTCCATGAATCATGATCATAAATGACAAGGACTTCTTTCAAGGTTTATGAAAGCTATTCAATTATGTTTTATGAAGTCCCTTCCCTGAATGAATGAATGAATGAATGAATACATAAATAAATGTTTGGTGAAAGGATAATTCTCGCCTAATCATGAATTTATGTGCGAAAGGATAGTTCTCACATTGATGAATTACCCAAGATTTTATGAGCTACTATTTATGAATGACTACTATGGAATTATGAAATACAATTATGTGAGATTTGACTTAACATCGAGAAATCTTGATGTGGTGTTCGATTTGGTGACGATAAGATTATCCATCTAACGAAACCCTAGTAGCAATATCTAGTCTAAAACTATGTGCCACCATAAGTTGCCTGTTTAGGTGAGGCTAGTGGATCCAATTTATCTTCCATCTGTTAGATGAGTGAATGTACCATGACAGAGTCTACCTTGACAAGTAGTCTACCCCTTTCTCAATGTAAGGGTTACATTGGATTCTATGTTATAACTCGCACGGTCTTGTTGTTGGTTATAGTAATCTCTTACAAAATAACTATGTTGCTTTAATGTTAATCATAATTTAATGCTTTGACCACACTTTTGACACCCAATTTTGACCAACTTATGTCTCTTTTGGATTGTCATTTGACTAAATAGGTATTTTCAAAAAAATTTTTAATAAATGAGCCTATATTTAATTTTATCCAAATAATTGCATATTTTTAACTGTAATGACTTTGCTGGCTATTTTTGATTATCTGTAGAAATAACTATTTTACCCTTTCATAAGTTATTTTGGACCAATTGTGAATCATCTGTGTTGTTGGAACTAAGAACTTGCATTTAAAAAGTGAAAAAATATGAGTTTACGCATTTTTGGAAGCCTAAGTTATTGAAAAAGTGAGGTTTGTACCATTTGGAGTTTTGGGTGTCGAAAAAGAAATTTGTCGATTTCTTTAGTTTTGAAATATAGAATTTCGTCTAGGAGAACTAACAAAACTGAATTCAAAGTTAAAATAGAGATTTCGGATCCAAAGTTGCATTTTTAGTTAAAGTCGGATCATAGTTCGACTTTGGTCAATATTCAGAGTTTATAAACTCTAGCGCGAATTCTAATGGATCTATCGAGCCCGGAACGTCGATTTTGGTAGGATTGCATATTTGGTTCATATTTATAGGGTTCTTAATGAATTTCATGGGTTAAAAAGCTTGTTTTAAAGGGTGTTAGTGCAAGTTGATCGCGTCAATGCGGGTCGATGCTGGCCAACTCCCATTTTTCTTTTATTTATATTACTGAAAATATACCTTTCTTCACATCTTGACTACACCATTTTCTTTCATTTTTGGATTCTAAAGAGCTTGGCGGTGCAATTTTGAGCAAAGATTTTCGTGAATTTTCATTTGGGTAAGTTTCCTAAAGACTAAATCTTTGATTTTTAGTATTTAAATTGTGATTTTGACTTGAATATTTGGTTTCAACCCTCCAATTCTCATGGGTTTTTAACAATATGATTCAAACTTTATATAATGATTTCTCCCTCAACTTCTACTTTGGTTTTATGAAATTTTCACCCACAAACTCCATTTTTTATGTAGAACTTGATTTTGAGCTCAATTTTCAGATTCGAGATTTTCAAAGAATAACCTAATTTTTGACCATTTTACCCCCGAATCTAATTTGTGCCAAAATGGGTATCAAAATACATCTTTTAACGCATATTATCTATTCTTGACAGTGGTTGGTTGATTATTATTTTTTAGATTTTGAGTATCCAAAAGCTTGGTTCGAGTGCGGTTTTGACATAGAGGTTGGTTCGGCTAACTTTTTGGGGACTGAATTAGAGGTATTGGATTTGTTTATATTATAATTGTAAGAATTGGATTATTTCATGACTAATTGGATTTGTGTGATGTATTCTGGCAAAATTGTTGTATGGATCGTATCGGAACTTGGGGTGAACTATGTAATTTTGGTAAAATTGAGATGGATCCTCGATATTCGAGATACTTTTGGATGTTATTGTGATAATATGAGACTTGTGGCATTATTCGAAAAATATTGCAAGAATGGTTGGTACTCGAGGTACTTTATGGGACTTGGTTGTATATCTTGGAACTTGCGAAGTCCCGTATTGTTATTACAATTGATTATTGGTGAGAATATAGTATTTTGAGACATGTTGATGACTTGTGGTTCTAGTTGTAACACTTGATATTTCTTTCTTATTCTGTGCATACATTTATCAGTTCTTTTATTATATTATTATCATTTACATTGAATTGTGGCATTTATATGCATTCATTTCCATGTTGCATTGGTACTACTGGATGTTGGATTTTTTAGACAGAAAATGAGACATCTTTTAAAACCCTTTGACCACGTGCAGGTGGCAAGGTTGAGATATTGTTACACTCCTTGACTATGATCAGGTGGCGAGGTTAAGATATTGTGACACCCCTTGACCACAGGTAGGTTGCAAGGTTGAGACAATGAGATACCCTTCACCACAGGTAGGTGGCAAGGTTGAGATTCTGTATATGGTCTTTCTACATGATAGCCTTATCTCAGTAGATGTGTATGATAAGTTGTGCGACAGTTTTGATTCTACCCCACTCATAACATTCATTGCATATGCGTTGCATCATTATTTAAGCTTGCTATTTTTATTTGTCCTTGTGTGTGTATGTGTCTGCGCGTCTATATATATATATGTGTGTGTGTGTGTGTGTGTATATATATATATATATATATATATATATATATATATATATATATATATATATATATATATATATATATTGTGTACTAACCTCTTCATTTCAAGTGTAAGGGTTCTTAATTATTACATTCTTATTCGATTTCTCTTACCCAACCTGTTGAATCTACTAAATACACTTTGATGTATTCACCCCTACTATGTTCCCTCCCTGCAGATCGAGCACAAGGACTCCCTTGTGGTAGTTGATTTCACTCCAACGTAGTTCTCCTATCTTTCCCTAGATCACAACGATGAGGCTTAGATATCGAGTCGTTGTTGTACTATTGAGACATTTTCTTGTTATATTTTGTATTAGATGACCTTGTATTTACTCTTGCATACTATTTAGAAGCTTTTGCACTCATGATTCCAGATTTTGGGATTTTAGTCTAAGTGTTGTGATTGTTCTATCTTAGTCTTCTTTCCTTTAGTTGCTATCCAATTTTGGGTCATGATAAATCTTGTATTAGAGATCTAGGTTTATTGGGCTCATGAGTCAAGAGCAATGTATCTGGTAGAGTCTCACGAATTGGTATATAGACGTCCATACCCATCTTCGGGAGGTTGCAGGCCACTTGATAGGATAAATTTCAATCTTATTTCTATTCATGCATTCCTTCATATCAATTTTTTGAACGTATCTAATCTACTCCTTCAGCCCCAGACATCATGTCTTCAGCTCAGGAGCTATTCTTATGTATATTAGCGAAACTTGAGGGAGATTCTCCTACTTCCATTATTCACGATGCATCGGCTCCTGCAGTGTTGGCTGGCCTTTCTACAGCTCTAGTTGGTCCACCTGTGGCACATGTTGGTCCTTCATCAGCTCTAGTGGATCCCCTCATGGTTTCTATTATTCCACCTCAGCCTGATCAGCCGAGTATTGGGCCCTAACTTTTGATTTTATCTATTGCACCATCCACTTCACCACCCAAGTTCATGGTACCACCAGCTTCTGGCAACGGTGCTATGTCTGCCGTGGACTAAAAGAATTTTGAGAGGCTTGCCTAGTTAGCTCCTCCCAGGTTTGATGGTACACCCAATGACAAAGCTTGTGAATTTCTATCATAGTGCCAGGATTGACTGCATAATCTGCCTATTCTTGAGACTCTAGGAGTTACTTACACTTCTTACCAGTTCACCGGCTTAGCGAAGGAGTAGTATAGATTAGTTTTAGACCGCAGACCTACTGGATCACCAGCTATGACATGTGATTAGTTTACTGAGGTGTTTTTAGAGAGGCTTTTACCTTATAGTCTCTGGGACAACGGGCGAGATGAGTTTGATTGGCTACAACAGGGATCTATGACGGTATCTGATTATGAGGCTAGATTCATGAGCTTTCCAGGCATGCCTTATCTAGCATTCCCACCAATTTTGAGAGGATTCAGTGTTTCACCAAGGGGTTAGCAGGATATCTTTAGGAGGCTACAGCTTAACTGGTCCTAACAGGTGGTACTTTTCAGAGTATGGTGGACAAGCTCGTATGATTGAACGTATTAGGTATGATCGTTAGAGTGGTGTAAAGAGATTCCGCCAGCATGGTTAATTTAGTGAACATTCACCATGACATAAAGAGATTCCTAGACAAGGCCACCAGCGCAGAGAAATACGTATAGCTATTCTAGACGCTGACAACATTGATAGATCTAGGCCTATTTAGATGGGTCGTGAAAGCTCTTCAAGTATAGCTAGATGTGATAGTTTCTCAGAACAGTCATCTCAAGGATGGGATTCTAGGGCTTGCTATGTTTGTGAAGAGGTTGGGCACTTGGCCAACCATTGTCCCCATCGTACACCTCCCACTCTGTCCTTAGGGAATCAATTAGTCCGTCCTGTCCCAGTATTAACAGCAAGCAACACGTCTCAGGGAATGAAAGGTGGTACTAGAAGAAGTAGAGGCAATTTGAGGGGTGAAGCCCATGAAGGCCCATAACCTAGTAGAGGACGCATGATATGTTATGCAGTTCCAGATCGGGTCGAGGCAGAGGCCTACGATGTTGTTATCATAGGTATGGTTCCGGTGTGCCACTGTTCAGCTTTAATTTTACTTGACCCAGGCTCTACCTATTCATAAGTATCAATTTATTTTTCCACAAACCTTGGTGTTATGTGCAAGCATCTTGCCGAGCATATATGAGTTTCCACCCTGATAGGCGAGTCTTTAGTGGTAAACCGGATGTGTCGGGATTATATTGTTACCTTTTTGAGAAGGAAGACTATTGTCAATTTGATATTACTTGATATGGTAAACTTTGACATGATATTGAGTATGGATTGGTTATCACCTTATCAAGCCATTCTCGATTGCCATGCAAAGACTGTGACTTTATCTTGTCCTAATTTTCCCAGTTAGTATGGACAAACATGTCTAGTTCTTATCCCAAGGGGGTGATCTCTTCTATGCATGCTTGTAGGTTGATGGATAAAGGGTGTTTATCCTTTTTAGATCATGTTCGTGCTTGGTCTTAGGAGTCACCATCGTTGGACACCAACAGAGTCGTGGGGAAGTTTATAAATATATTACTACAAATTTTCTAGGTGTTCCTCCAGACCTGACATTGATTTTGCTATTATGTAGAGTCGAGCACTAAGTCTATTTCTATTTTCCCTTACCGGATGGCTCCAGCTGAGTTGAAGGGCTAAAAGAGCAGTTGGAAGATTTGCTGGAGAAGAGGTTTATTCGTCCGAGTGTATCCCCTTGGGGTGCTCCAGTTTTTTTAGTGAAGAAGAAGGATAGTACTATGTGGTTGTATATTTAGTATCGCTAGTTGAACAAAGTGACCATCAAGAATAAGTATCATTTGCCTCGTATTGAATATTTATTCGACTAGTTGCAGGGTGCTTCGATGTTTTCCAAGATCGATTTGAGATTCGGATATCACTAGTTTAGAGGTTAGGAGTCTGATGTCCCAAAGACAGTCTTCAGGACCTATTATGTCATTATGAGTTTGTGGTAATGTCCTTTAGGTTGACTAATGGCCCAACCGCTTTCATAGAATTGATGAACTGGGTGTTCAAGCCTTATTTGGATATATTTTTATTGTATTTATTGATGATATCTTGGTTTATTCCAATAACGAGTCAGACCATGTGCAAAATTCGAGGATTGCACTCCAGAGATTAAGAGAAGAAAAATTATATGCCAAGTTTTCAAAATGTATGTTTTGGCTTGAGTCGGTAGCTTTCCTTGGGCATGTGGTGATAAAAGATGGCATTATGGTAGATAATAGCAGTTCATGAGTGGACTAGGCCGATATCAATAAGAGAAATCTAGAGTTGTTTTAGCTTGGTGTGGTACTATCGGCACTTTGTGCAGGGATTCTCTTCTATTGCAGCCACGTCTACTAAACTCACTCAAAATGATATGGTTTTCCAATGGTCAGAAGAGTGCAAGGTGAGCTTTCATAGGCTTAAATATTTATTGACCTCAGCACCTATTATTACTTTGCCCGATGAGATGAGAGAGTACCTTTTGTGGTGTATTATGACTCCTTTAGAGTAGGTTTCGATGGGATGTCAATGCAAAAGGGGAGAGCGATAGCATATGCATCTCGGCAGTTGAAGGTGCATAAGAGGAATTACTTACCCATGATTTGGAGTTGCTTACAGTGGTCTTTGTATCGGAGTTGTTGCATTATTAGCTCTATGGAGTACATTGTGAGATCTTTACCGATCACCAGTCTCAAATATATTTTTTCACAGCCTAATTTGAACATGAGGTAGCATAGGTGGTTAAAGTTGTTGAAAGACTATGGCATCTGGATTCTATATTACCCGGGCAATGCGAATTTGGTGGCAAATGCTTTGAGCCGAAAGCCTTCTAGTGTGGAGAGTTTAGCATTCATGAGGGGAAGAGAAGAGAGCCTTAGCTTTGGAGGTTTAGTCACTTGCTCGACAGTTGGTTCGGCTAGATATTTCTCCCCCTAATAGCATTTTACCCTTTGTGGAGGCTAGATCTCCATTGCTTGATCAGGTGCGTCTCACCAGCTTAATGATGCTAGATTATGCTCGATTCAAGATAAGGCGTTAAAGGGTGAAGCAAAAGCGACTACTATTAACTCAGATGGTGTTTTAAGGTTAATGGCCTGGTTTATGTGCCTAAGGTGGGAGATTAGGTGAGACATATATTGGAGGAGGCACATTATGCTAGATATTCTATCCATCCTGGTGAGACAAAGATGTACCATGATTTGAAACAACACTACTGGTAGTGTGGGATGAGGAAAGACATTACTGAGTTTGCAGCTAAGTTCTTGAACTTTCAACTAGTCAAATATGAGCACCAAAAGCCTAGAAGTTTGATGCAAAGGATGCCCATTCCCGAGTGGAAGTGAGAGTGTGTTACTATGGATTTTGTTACTGGTCTGAGATTGGATTTAGGCAAGTTTGACTCTGTTTGGGTGATTGTAGATCAATTGATGAAGTCTGCTCATTTCCTACCTATGAAGTCTAGCTATAGTGTGGAGCAGTTAGCTAAATTATATATCCGGGATATTGTTAGATTGAATGGGGTGCCGGTGTCTATAGTATGTGACAGAGAGTCCTTGTTCACTCCATATTTTTGGAGGGTTCTACAGCATGGTTTGGGTACTCGGTTAGATTTGAGTTTAGCTTTTCACCCTCAGACTGATTGCCAGTCTGAGCATACTATTCAGTTGTTAGAGGATATGCTTCAGAAATGTGTGATAGACTTTGGGGCTCGATAGGATCAACATTTGCCTTTGTTGAGTTTGCTTACAATAACAACTATCATTCCAGCATCCAGATGGCATTGTTTGAGGCGTTATATAAATAGAGGTGTAGGTCGTCTATCGAGTGGTTTTATTTAAGTTCAACCGATGCTTTGGGTGTTGACATGCTCAGAGATGCTATGGATCGAGTCCAGTTGATACAGAGTAGGTTGTTGACAACCCAAAGCTGCCAGAAGAGTTATGTTGATAAGAGGACTAGATCTTTAGAGTTCATGCTTGGAGATTGTGTGTGGCTAAAAATATCATGCATGAAGAGTGCGACAAGGTTTGGGAAGAATGGAAAGATCAACTTTAAGTTTATTGGCCTGTTTGAGATCTTGAGGAGGGTAGGTGAGGTTGTTTAGGAGTTAGCATTGCCACCGAGATTATCAGCAATTCATCCAGTATTTCATGTCTCCATGCTCTACCGGTACATTCCAAATGAGTCACATGTGATTTCTTATGATTCTTTGGAGTTTGGGCTCGTACTTATCATATGAGGAGGAGCCAATAGCTATTTTTGGTAGGCAGATCCGGAGGTTGAGGACCAAAGACATACCTTCAGTGAAGGTTCAATAGCGACATCGTCCCATTGAGGAGGCTACCTAGGAATTGGAGTCAGGCATACAAGCTAGATATCCTAGCCTTTTTGAGGTTTCAGGTACTTTCCTCTTATATTTAAAGGCGAATATTATTTTTAGTGGTGAATAATGTAATGACCTTGCCGACCATTTCTTAGCTTACCTGTGAAAATTACTACCTTGTCCTTTCTAAGTTGCTTTGGACCTATTTTGAATCATTTGTGTTGTTGGAACTGAGAACTTGTTTTTAAAAAGTGAAAAATGTGAATTTTAACACTTTGGAAGCCTAAGTTGTTGAAAAAGTGTGTTTTTGTACCATTTGGAGTTTCGTGTGTCAAAATGGAAATTTGTCGATCCCATTAGTTTTAGAATGCGGAATTTTGGTCTAGGAGAACTGACAAAACTAAATTCGGAGTTAGAATGGAGATTTTTTATTGAAAGTTGCATTTTTAGGTTGAATTCGGATCATAGTTTGACTTTGGTCAACATTCGGAGTTCGGAACCTCTAATGTAAATTTTGATGGTTCCATCAAGTCTGGCATGTAGATTCTGGTAGGATTGCATATTTGGTTCATATTTATAGTGTTCCGGATGAGTTCTGGAGGTTAAAAAACTTGTTTTGAAGGGTGTTGGTGCAAGTTGACCGTGGTCAACGCGAGTCAACACTAGACAACACCAATTTTTCTTTTATTTTTATTGTTGAAAATATATTCCTTCCCATTTTGACTACTCTATTTTCTTCCATTTTTGAATTCTAAAAAGCTTGAAGGTGCAATTTTGAACAAGGACTTTTGTGGATTTTCATTTGGGTAAGCTTCCTAAACACTAAATCCTTGATTTTTGGTATTTAAATTGTGATTTTGACTTGAAATTTTTGGTTTCAACCCTCCAATTTTTATGGGTTTTCAAGAACATGATTGAAACTTTAAATGATGATTTCTTCCTCAACTTCTACTCAAATGTTATGGGATTTTAACTCACAAAATCTATTTTTCGTGTAGGACTTGATTTTGAGCTCAATTTTTAGACTCTGGATTCTCAAAGAATAATCTAATTTTTTACCATTTTACAACTGAATTCAATTCGTGCCAATATCGATATCAAAATTCATATTTTGATGCGTATTATCTATTCTTGATAGTGGTTGGTTGATTCCAGCTTGTTTTTTAAACTTCGAGTGTTTGGAAGCTTGGTTCGAGTGCGATTCCAACATAGAGGTAGGTTCGACTAACCTTTTTAGGACTGGATTAGAGTTCTTGGATTTGTTTATATTACAATTGTAGGAATTAGATTGTCATGAATAATTGGATTGATGTGATGATATTCTGGCAAAAATGTGGTATGGATTGTACTGGAACTTGGGGTGAACTGTGAAATTTTGGTAAAAATTGAGATGGATCCTTTATTCAAGATATTTTTAGATTTTATTGTGATAATATGAAACTTTTGACATTATTTGGGAAATATTGCGATAATGGTTGGTACTCAAGATACTTTCTAGGGCCTAGTTGTATATCTTAGAACTTACAAAGTTCGGTATTATTGGTGCAATTGATTAGTTGTGAGAGTATGGTATCTTGAGACAAGTTGATGACCTATCGTTCCAATGCAACACTTGGCATTTCTTTCTGATTCTGTGAGATACATTTATCGGTTGTTTTATTATATTATTGTCATTTATATTGAATTCTGGCATTAGCATGCATTTATTTCCATGTTGCATTGGCACTACTAGATATTAAATTTTTCAGACAGAAAATAAGACACCTTTTAAAACCCCTTGACCACGGGCAGGTGGCAAGGTTAAGATATTGTGACACCCCTTGACCACGGGCAGGTCTCAAGGTTGAGATATTGTGACATTCCTTGACCATGGGCAGTGTTTTTCCCCAGCGCATG
Source organism: Solanum rostratum (assembly GCA_029948455.1). Taxonomy (NCBI): domain Eukaryota; kingdom Viridiplantae; phylum Streptophyta; class Magnoliopsida; order Solanales; family Solanaceae; genus Solanum; species Solanum rostratum. Next base: position 55,411,417 of record CM057053.1, read on the forward strand.
CAAGTGTATGTGGTGTTAACAAGTAATACAGTGTTCCTTATTAGGAGCCGGATCTTGAACCCAAGGGATTTAAACTAGAGTTCAATTACCAATCCAAAGTTGTTACGTTGAGTATGTTCTCATAGAAAATGATGTATAAGTTGAGTTGAAATTGAATAACTAATTATAAACATTATGGTAAGCTGGTTTCTAGTGAATTATCATATTAAAAATGATTTTGGGATTGTAACCTTTTTTATGCACATTCTAGACTCAATGCTTGCACTTATGTCTGGGTTTCTTGATAATTGATTCACGGAGTTGAAAATACCTAAGCAGGGTTCCATGCCTCTACTAGCCTACCCTTATTGAAAGCTTAATTACATCGATGAGCAGGGATTAAGGATGCTTTAATGTTATCTTACTATATTTGAACCAAACTAGTTGTATGGGTAGTCGTCACAGGTCTCTTATACACGAATCAACCTAGTTTTCTAGTTGAACAAGCTCCCTATATTACTGTGTTCTATTCATTCCAACATTTCTCGGATCCAGAATGAACAACTAATTTACCCCATGGTTGATCAGTCAATAAAGTAAAGATAAAAGAAATATAGGAGTAATCTGGTGGAAACCCTTTCATAACATGCAAAAATCAAGTACTAGAACATTGTCTATGGCTACAATTCCATAATGGGAAGATTAGCCTCTCATAATTGTCTTACACATCAATAAAAAGCTAATCAATATTAAACAATGGAAAATCAAAAGTAAAAACAAACCAAAGTAATCCAAGAATGAAGTTCTCAGTCGTATTTCCTTGTTCTTTGTCCAAAACCATATATGAAACCTAATATTCTAAACTGAATATAACTTAAAAATCCCATATCTCGCTTTTTCCCTTGCGTCTTCAAAGTCCGCGATGTGTACTTGGCTGCTTTGGGTGTAATTCTGCATTTAATGCTGACTGGCCAACTTCTCTTTTTCTTGTACACATCCGTGATGCGGACTTTAGCCATTTTCCTGCTCCATGCCTTTTTCTCCAAGAGTTTAGCTTGCATAGCCTTTTCCCCAGGTCTGCGACGCGCACTTTTGCACCTTTGTTGAGTTGATTGATTTCTTCACTTAGTTTTGCAGTTGTGTTCCTCCTTGAACTCTGGATGTTAGTCCCGACTTGCATAATATGTTCAAAAACCTGAAAAAGTAAAACAAACAAGCACACTTGACCCAAGATTAGCAAAATACGTTGAATTACACTTAAAACACCTAAACTCTATGGATTTATCTGTTGACTTACTCTGGATATGGGTAATTATGGCTAGTTTTGCATATAAATATGCCTAAGATCACCACCCCACACTTAGAGCTTTGTCCGTCCTGGAAAAATCAAGATACATGCATGTGAACCCTAGGCAGCATGTAAAAGGTACATCCTACAAATGAGTTCTCTGAACCAGGTCAACTATTTCTTCAATACCCTTAGCAGCATCACATCACACCTTGCACCAATGATATAATGCGGACTCATGCAGAATTTCTGTTAATAGCTACTCTAGTTATCACCCTTGGATGATCATGTGCCCTCGCCAGAAGAACTACCCATGTGCACACCATAACAACCTAGCTAAGAGATTGAAAATGGGTACAAAATCAACTCTCGCTCTCCCAAAAGATGTCTCATATTGCTTCTAGTTCCTGTAGGCTTCCCCTTAATGTGTAAACTCAACATAGTTGGAATCTAACTCAAAGGATCACCTAGATCTTTTATTTGGTTTTAATGTTGGCTAAAGGTAGGTGGGGTATATTTATGGATGTGTCTATCGTGGCTCAATTCCTAAGCACTCATAGCTTACACTACTCTTTTTCTTCTTTTTTCACCTTTCTTCCTTCTTCAGTTGACACATCCTATTGTACATACAAGAAAATGTAACACGATTCTTTCTTTTTTTGTTAAACAGTCCCTCTCTACGGTGGGGCCACGATGCAGACATGTCGTGGACCCTCACTGTTTAAGGGTTAGTAATTTTCTGCTGTATATTTTCTCATTTCTATTATAACTTGTCCTTTGGGTGCCCTATTCAAGCTTCCCTCCCTTTGTCTTGTCATGCTATAGCGCTTAGGATTTAGGATCAAACACGAATTAAGAACAAAGAGAGGGGATTAGTCTTAGGATGTGGATATCCGAAGAAAAAGCTAAGGCTCAATAGGGCTAACAAGGGATGATTAGTTCAGGTGGGTCAAAAGGTTGTTTAAAAATTAAGCTACCAAGGAAATGCCTAGATCCTTTCCTCTAAGTTCAACTCCTACCGAGCTTGGTCCACCTACCGGGCAAGTTCTAGCAACTATTGCAGCATAGACCAACAAATTCGCTCACTCTCTTATGGCGCACTTTCATCACAAGGCTAACACTAGAATCACCATCACATCATTCTCAAGAGTTCATTTAAGCATGTATTATTCATGAAGTTCAAGGTTTAAACATCAACTACTCAGAGTTCCATTGATTCAGTTGTCCCTAATTAAAAACACACTATGCAACATGCTTTTTATACTTCTACCGATGGACTTCATGAGACACACATTGACAAATACCCTTGGGACGGTTGTCATCCATCCATCATAGGGACCCGTCACTCAACTATGACAACCTCCCTAAACATTCGCATATCATACCATACAAAAAACACAACCATAACAATTACATTCACATTCATAATACTACTAACATTTAAACATACTAAGAGCATTCAACATTTAGTTACAAACCCAAGTAAAAAAAAATTATGTCTAAACTTAAGCAAACATAGCAAAAAAAAAAAGAAAATAAAGCATAGTCTTTATACATGGCCGAACTAAAAGGAAAGAAACCATAAACATATAGATACTCCCACCCCACACTTAGAATAAACATAGAGATATTCCCACCCCACACTTAGAACAAGCACTGGCCTCAGTGCTTAGCATATGAAACATGTGGGATGGAAGCATGGTGCTCAATCATTGTCCATCGGAGCTGGCAGAATAGGTTCACCCCCTATATTGATCGGTGGCTTATCCATCTCTGTCTTATCCTCATCTACATCTGAGCCTCCCTCGCATTATCCAGATCTGTAGGCACATTATCCTCTACCGGCTCAAAGAACTGAGGGTGGATTTCCAACACAACATTAGCATGGGCATTAAGTGCACAATGGTCCTCAAACTTATCAAGATCCTATTGAGTGGAAGGTCTACCACTTGTCCTGCGGCGTAGTATCTCTAGCTCGTACACTCGACCTATGATAAGCTCGTCTTTCAGTAGTGGTGAGCACAGGTCCCTCAGACACAATAGGCCCCTTAATATTAATATCACATTGCAATGAGGGGCCTCAATCTGTGGAAAGTAGTCAAGGTGCTCTTCGGGCACACCTATATGCCTGCACAGCTCAGTAATCAAACCACCAAAAACATATCTACTTCCACGATGAACCCGAGCCTTTCTCATGGAGGATTCAAAGATAGCCCAAAAGTTTAACTCAGCCCTTGTCATAAATATATATGCCAAGCACACCTGATCTCGGGTGGCATCCTTGAAGTGTTTCCCAGGGAAGAAGGAGTGCAAAATGATCTTGATCTAAACTCTTGCCTCCCTGTTCATACAAGCAAAAAGGAAGGACAGGTGGTACCTCTTGTATCCGAATCCACTTAGTTGTGGAGGTCACCCCAGTCAATGTGTGGCGGATAGTTGAGTATGGTGGGCGAATCTAAAGCTCAGTGAAGGGGGTGGTGGAGACATCCATAGTGCCCAGGATTCCATTGATAGTAACTGGGGTGATATTCACCTTTATCCCCCAAACTGTGACAACTTAGAAGCGCACCTCAATCTTCATATTTACATAGAACTCTTGGACCATACTGAAGTTGCATAGGAAGGCCTCTTCAAAGAGGATGGTCGGGCGGTAGTCCATGCACCTTTGGTAGATTTGAGGATAGTTCCTTACCAATGGTCTGCATCGATGGGCACATCTGGGAAGTACTTCGTCTCATCATGTGCCCTGTGCCAGCGCTTTCCTCCCTCGAAATAGCATTAAACCCATATTGGGGCTTTGGCCCCTGGGAGTTTTTGGGGGCTTCGGGAACTTCAAGGATATCCCAAGCATGTCTCCGACTGCTAGAAGCTCCTGCCTGCCGGTTCTGCTGCTAGATACTCTGGCTTGTCTAGTTTTGTGGGTTCTAAAGGCCATGGTATCCTATAATAACAATTAAACATCATCAAAGCATGTAGAATACATAGCCCCCTCACACAAGGACAATTTTTGCACCCAATCCCACACTTAAATTCAAACCATACGATGAGACGGTACTCAAATTTCCCATTTCACTCTAGGTAATCACAACCAAAGTCGACAGCATTCCCCCAACAATTTGGCGAATAGTCTATTCCCCACGCTTAAATTCAATCACCATTATTACCCCTTAAGATCAACAATTCATAAGCCATCAACAACAAAGTAGTCATATCAAACAAGTGAATTGTATACATCTTTGTAACCATATGGGGTAATAACATGGTACTACAACTTGACAAAGTACCCCACACTTAGATCTTGCAAGACCTAATAAGAAAACACCAAGAAATCAACAAAGTGAGCCCAAGAACACAAAATTCATAAATTTCCCCAAATTTGGCCTAGGGTAGGAATCCATAAACATTAAGCACAAAACCAACCCTATTCATGAAATTAAGCACAAAATTGCAACAGCTAACCTAATTCATACACAAATTAAAATAAGGAACAAGCTACAACACATAAATACACTCATGATACCCAAAATTACTCATACCCAAGAAATAATGAAGATAAAGGGGGTGAAGAACACATACCTTGAGTGAAGATTGCAAGAGAAAACAATGAAAACTCGTTGGGGACTTGAAGGGCGATGTGGATTTGTTTGAAATTAGGTATTTTGTGAGAAAATGAGAGAATAATGCGGGGGAGGAGAGGGGGGGTTACCGGGGCTATTTTTGTGTGACATGATAAAAAACTTCACATTTGGGGTTTATATAGGGGTAGTGGACGGGATCGGTTTGCAGATACCGCCAAAAAATGTACTCATCCACGATAGGTTCACGCTGCAGACAGGTCGCGGAATTGTACTTTGCATTTTTTTTTCGTGTTTTGGCCTGGTCTTACCTGGGACTCTTCTCCATGACAGGTCTATGTCGTGGGCATGTTGTACACCTTTTTGGATAAGAAACTTTTAGGGGTCCAAAAATTTTTATTTTTTGAGCACCAAACCCCGTAAAAATCCCTGAACACCTTATTATGCTATAAAATAGTGAAACAAGTTAATCCAATAAAAAAAGTTAAAAAATACCTAATGGATTGATGGGAATCGAAGACGCAAAAATTTTGCACTTTACCAGTGGAGGTCTGCGATAGGTCTTTGATGTAAAATTTTATTTTCTACCAGGATTATTTTCTATAAAATAAAAATAAACTAAAAACTAGAGAAATTATAGTTACCTCACCACGGGTTGCTTCTGGTACAACGCCTGATTTACTATCGCGGCATGACTTAGCAGTAGCCTACTCATCATTGGCCAATTCAATGGCCTCTTCATCACGATTTGTGTCATCACCATAGTAGTGTTTGACACGCTGTCCATTAACCAAAAGAGTTTGGTTTGTGGCTTCCTCTGACTATTCGACCGCATCGTGTGGCATCACACTCACCATAACATACGGCCTACTCCACTTGGACCTCGTCTTACCTAGAAAAAGTTTAAGATGAGAGTTAAAGAGAAGTACCTTTTGTCCAGGCTCAAAGGTATTCTTGATCATATGCTTGTCATGCCATTTCTTTGTCTTCTCCTTGTAGATCTTGGCATTCTTATATGCCTAGAGTTGGGATTCATCTAACTCTTCCGGTTGTTCCAATCCCTTGCACCGTGCGAGCTCTAAATCAAGATTGAGCTTTATGATAACCCAATACGCTTGGTGTTCAAGCTCGACAGGGAGGTGACATGCCTTACCATAAACCAATTTCTATGGAGATGTGTCAATAGGGGTTTTGTATGCCATCCTGTAGGCCCACAAAGCCTCATTAAGCCTGACTAACCAGTCATTCCTTGTGGCGTTGACGGTCTTTTGCAGTATTTTCTTAACTTCTCGATTGGACACCTCCACCTGGTTGCTTGTCTATGGATAATATGATGTGAGCACTTTGTGCCTCACCCCATACTTAGCTAACAGATTCTTCACTATTTGGTTAATAAAATGTACACCTTCATCATTGATGATGGCTCGAAGTCCCAAACCTTGTGAATATCTGCTTTTTCAGAAACTTACTCACCACCTTAGAGTCGTTAGTAGGTAGAGATATTGCTTCAACCCACTTGGACACATACTCAACTGCGACCAAGATGTAGTGATTACCAAAAGAGGGTGGGAATGGACGCATGAAGTCCACCCCTCACACATAAAAAATCTTCACCCGTAAAATGTTTTTCGGGGCATCTCGTGCCTGTTGGAGATGGTGCCAGTCTTCTGACATGCATCGCATTCTCCCTCAAACTATACAACATCCTTTAAAAGAGTTGGCCAAAAGAAACCTGATTATAACACCTTGTGTGCTATCCGTTCTCCTCTATGATGGCTGCCATAGGGAGAAGCATGATATCTCTCAAGTACCTGGTGCATCTCTACCTCTAGGACACACCTTTGGACCATTCTATCAACACCTTGCTTGAAATGATATTGCTCATCCCAGATATAAGCCTTCGCATCATGAACCAGCTACTTTCTCTGCAGGCAATTAGCATCTAGGGGAAAACCCCACTTACCAGGTAGTTGACAATATCAGCATACCGCGACAGCTCCTCTACTTCTAATGTCAAGAGTTGCTCATCCGGGAATTCCTCCTTAATCTGCTTTTGCTCACCTATGTGAGCATCATTCTCCAATCGAGATAAGTGATCAACAATCTAATATTCTATAATGACCTAACCCAACACTGTGAAGTATTTCCACTCTTGGACCTAGCCCATCATGGATTTTTCCCTTTGGGCTCATCCCAAAAGGCGTTTCACAATATATAGACTAGTCCTTTACTTATAGACCCAGCATCTATCTTGCGTTTTGTCGATATGGGACTTCTCATCTCAAAATGAATTGTTATATACACCCCCTCTATGGACTCAGCATCCTCGCTGAGGTTTGCCCTACCGCTTGGGATTCGCCTAGACTCAGCACTATGGTTTGCCTTACCTTATCGGGATTCGCCCAAACTCAGTTGAACTCTGACCCACATCGATAAGGCTGACACAAGAGTAGCTCTGATACCACTTGTAACGACCTGACCCAAAACTGTGAAGTATTGTCCGCTCTTAGAACTAGCCCATCATGGATTTGTCCCTTTAGGCTCACCCCAAAAGGCGCCTCACAGTACATAGATCAATCCTTTACTTATATACCCAGCATCCCTCTTATGTTTTGCTGATGTGGGACTTCTAATCTCAAGATGGGTTGTTACATTTTCACACCCCTTCCGATCCTCAATCTCAATGTTAAACTCTTATAGCAAAAGGCTCTATTTGATCAACCGGGCTTTGGAATCTTTCTTGTTGAACAAGTTCTTCACACCTGCATGATCAATGAATACTATGACTTTGGTGCCCATCAAATAGGATTGGAACTTGAAAGCATACACCAGTGCTAGCATCTCCTTCTCAGAAACTGTGTAGTTGCATTGTGCTGAATTGAAGGTCTTACTGGCATATTGTATGGAGTGAAACACCTTGTCCTTGCATTGTCCCAACACTGCTCCCACAACAATGTCACTATCATCACGCATTAGTTAAAAAAGGAGCTCCCAATTCGGGGCTATCGAGACGGGTGCTTCTACTAGCCGCTTCCTCAGTGTCTCAAAGGCTTGGAAACATATAGCATCAAAGTTAAATGGTACCTTTTTCTCCAGTAAGGCACGCAATGGCTTTGAAATATTTGAGAAGTCCTTGATGAATCTGCGGTAAAATCCCGCACGCTCAAGAAAACTGTGAACTCCTTTGACCGACACAGGTGGAGGTAGCTTATCTATCACCTCGATCTTTGCTCTAGCCAGCTCCAAACCACGCTTTGACACCTTATGCCCCAAAACTATCCCTTCCTTTACTAGGAAATGATATTTTTCCCAGTTTGAGACAAGGTTAGTCTCCTCACAGCAAGCTAGAACCCTATCCAACTTATACAGACATCAATTACATTGAATGATTCCCCAAAGAGTGAGAAATCATCCATGAAGACTTCCATAAAATCCTCCACCATGTTGTGGAATATGGCCATCATGCACCCATGAATGTGGCTGGTGCATTGCACAGGCCAAAACGCATGCGCCTAATGCATATGACCCATATGGACAGGTAAATGTGGTCTTTTCTTGATCCTCTAGTGCTATTGTGATCTAAATTATACCCGGAGTACCCATCCAAGAAACAGTAGTACGTCTACTCTACCAGCCTGTCTAGCATCTGATCAATGAAAGAGACTAGATAATGATCTTTCCTAGTGGCATCATTCATTTTCCTATAGTCCAAGCATATATGTCACCCTGTCACTATTCTTGTTGGGATGAGCTCAATCTTATCATTTGTGACACCTGTCATCCCCCCTTTCTCGGGGACACATTCTACTAGGCTCACCCACTTGTTGTCCAAGATTGGAAAGATAAAATACCTGCATCTAACCACTTTATCGCCTCTTTCTTTACAACTTCTTTTATGATTAGATTCAATCTCCATTATGGCTGGGCCACTGGCTTGTGGCCCTCCTACATGAAGATACTGTGCATACACAAAGATGGGCTAATATCATGGACGTCTAACATTTGCCAACCCATTGCTCATTTCCTTCTTTTTAGCACAGCCACTGTTGCTTCCACCAGTGTTGCAGTCAATGAAGCAAACATGATTACAGGTAAAGTGTTATTTTCACCAAGAAAAACATACGTGAGATGCGATGGCAATGGCTTCAACTTTAGCTGAGGATATTCTTCGACTGAGGGTTTGGGTGGAGGTCCTAATACCTTGTTTAGGGGCTCATCTAATTTCTTTAGCATGCTGACATTATGGTTATTCAGCATACTCTCAATTTCTATTGCTTCTAAGTCATCCATTAGCCCTTGATTTAGCAACACCCTAGCTAGAGAATCCTTGATCTCAACATGGCTTACTGTAGCTTCTGTATCTAACATTGTGATGGCTTCCAAATCCTTATATAGAGCGAGTAACTTCAAAGTTTTGTATACATAAAAAATTTCCACCTTATTATAGGCTCGCACGGTAAGCCAAGCTGTTGCAACATCTATCAGTGCCCTTCCTATTGTTAGAAATAGGCTCATATAATGAATGGGATCTTTGGATTAGGTTCAAAGTCTAGGATGAAAAAGTCCACAAGAAAGATGAGGGATCCCACTTGGACTAAGACATCCTCTAAAACACCATTCGGCCTTGCCATCGAATGATCAGCTAATTGTAACAAGATGGTGGTGGGCTTAGGATTTCCAAACCCCAACTACAAGAACATTGAATTGGGCATGAGATTGATACTCGCACCCAGGTCACACAACCCCCCAACGTTCAAGCATTTCCCAATTGCTACTTGTACAGTGAAACTCCCAAGATCTTTCAACTTGGTTGGCATCTTAATTTTGTTTGAAATCCTGGAGCTACACTCTTTAGTGAGTGCCACAAAATCATGAACTCAGCCAACTTGTTCTTGTTGGCCACAATGTCCTTCACGTACTTAGCATACTTTAGGATCCCTGCAAAATATCAATAAGAGGTAAGTTAATCTGTACATGTTTCAGGAGCCCGATAAACTTTTGGAAGCACTCATTCTCCTTAGGAAAGAAAGGAGGAGACTTGGGTGTTGGGGTCGCTTCATCATTAGGTAGTCTGGGATTCGCAACGTCCACACCTTTATCAGTGCTTATGTTAGTCCCATCCCTCTGCTTTGGGACCAACTTAACCAATGGTCTACCACATCCGGTGTTGACTGCATTACTTGCTTAGGGTTGGGGTGGTCTAGCATTCATAGTGCTTTCCAATTGCCCCAAATGCTTTTCCAGGTTCTGGAGGCTCTGCTTGTTCAGACGAATTTCATCATCCTACCTTTGCTGGTTCACCAGAATTTGCCTCGGGACTTCACTATCACTCATGTTGCCAAATTAGCTTGTTTTGCGGGCTGCTGCATCTACTGATTATAGAATGAATTGCCAACTTATGGCCTATGCTGAGGGGATCCTTAACTCTATTGATATCCACCCTAGAGAAGTTTGGGTAGTTTCTCCAGTTTGGGTTATAAGTGTTCCCAAAACCTTGATGCCCACCTTTGTTAGCATTTCCCACAAAGTCCACAGCCTCTGGATTTTCCCCACTAAATTCTCCAGTACGGTATCCTCCTCCATACACATCATACCAATTACTCTAATGTTGTTGGACCATATTCACTGGAGCTGGTTGTTGGCCCAAAGCCAAACTGTTGAAGTAAGTTTTCATCATATTTTGCATTGCTGACACTTGGGCTTGCAAAGTAGTCAATGTATCCACCTCCAACATTTTTGCCTTTTTTTGAACTACCGACCTGCTAGATCCTCTATCGCGCTCAGTATTTCCTTGCGCAATACGATTCAGAAGAGCATACAACTCATCATATATCTTTTCTAGTGCATGTCCACCTGCAACAGAATCAAGAAGAATCTTGGTGTTAGGTTCCAAACCCTTAATGAAGATATAGACCAACACTTCATCAGCCTGACAATGATGGGGACAATTAATTAGGAGAGTTTTAAACCTGTCCCAAGCTTGGTATAAATTTTCCCCTACTTTTGCTTGAAGCTCAAAATCTCACTCTTGAGCCTGGCTGTTTTGCCAGATGAGAAGAATCTTGTCAGGAACTTTCTAGCCAGCTCTTCCCATGAAGTGATTACGTTGGGTGGCTCAATTTTTAACCACTTTTTTGCTTCCTCCAGTAGTGAAAAGGGAAATAAGGTCATCCTCAAATAATCTTTGTTCACCCTTGTAGGGATGAAAGTATCAGCAATCTCCAAGAAGTTCCGAAGATAAACCTGAGGGTCCTCATATGGCAACCCAATAAATTCTCCCATGGAGGGTGTAGAAATTGAACCATATTCTATTTGAGCTCCCAACGGCTACCGGGCTTTGGTTTCTAAAAATAGCTAGTGACATTGGTGGTGCGTGGGTTCGCAACATCCCAGACTGTTCTAGGCGTTGTTGCTGGTGCAGGATTCTATTCAACCATTTCTTCTCCAATAGGCTCAACATTTTCTTATTATCCTCTTGGTCTTCCTGTTCGATGAGTTCAATCGGCAGAATTAGGTACACGACACTTGCTCTCCTTTTCGATAGGCGAAAGCAAGAGTCTGGTTCCTCCAGTGTAACAAACTGAATACCTGCAAAAAACAGCATGACTAAGATTAAGCGCAGTGAACAAAACAAAACAAAGCAACTCAGAAAATTAACAGACTTCTAAATTTAAGTCCCCATCAACTGCGCCAAAAACTTGTTGCTCCCACGCGCATGCAAGTGTACATAGTCTTAATAAGTAATATAGTGGTCCTTATTAGGAGTTGGATGTTGAATCCAAGGAATTTAAACTAGAGTATAATTATCAATCCAAAGTTGTTACGTTGAGTGTGTTCTCGTAGAAAAGGATGAAAAGGTTGAGTTGAAATTGAAATAACTAATTATAACTACTATGGTAAGCTGCTTTGTAGTGAATTATCAGATTAAGTATGATTCCATGATTGTAACTTTTTTGACGCACCTTCTAGAATCAATGCTTGTGCTTATGTCTGGGTTTCCTGACTATTAATTCACAGGGTTGAAAAAACCTAAGTAGGGTTGCACACCTCTATCGACCTACCCTTATCTCTCAAATTCAGAATGAACAACTAATTTACCCCTATAGTTGATCAGGCTATGAAATAAAAACAATATAGGAATAATCTAGTGGAAAGCCTTTCATAACATGCAAAAATCAAGTACTAGAACATTATCTATGGCTACTATCCCAGAATATGGGAAGACTAGCCACTCATAATTATCTTACACATCAACAAAAAGCTAATCAACATTAGGAAAGTTTTTTTCCAAAAGTAAAAACAAACTAAAGTAACTCTAGAATGAATTTCTCAGTCGTATCTCCTTGTTCTCCATCCAAAACCAGATATGAAACCTAATGTTCTAAACTGAATATAACCTAAAAATCCTTTATGTCTCTTTTGCCCTTGCATCTTCAAAGTCCGCGACACGGACTGGGCTGCTTTGAGTGTATTTCTTCATTTAATGCTGACTGGGCCAATTTATCTTTTTCTTGTACACGTTCGTGACACTGACTTTAGCTATTTTCCTACTTCGCGCCTTTTTCTCCAAGATTTCAGCTTGCACAGCTTTTTCCCCAAGTCCACGATGTGTACTTTTGCACCTTTGCTGAGCTGACTGATTTCTTCACTTAGTTCTGCAGTTGTGTTCTTCCTCAAACTCTGGATGTGAGTTCGGACTTACACAATATGTTCAAAATCTGCAAAACACAACCAACAAGCGCACTTGACCCAGGATTAGCAAAATACGTTGAATTACACTAAAAACACCTAAACTCTATAGATGTATCCTCTGAATAAGCTCTAGATATGGGTAATTATGGCTAGTTTGTCGTATAATTACACCTAAGATTAAGAAGGTGGCAAGGTTGAGATTCTATTTACGGTTTGACGATACCCCCATGGTTCTACCTGGTAGTCTTAGCTCAGTAGATGTGTACAATAGGCTGTGCGAGAGTCTTGAATCCACCCGAGTCATGACATTCACTCCATGTGCATTGCATCATTATATATATATATATATATATATTGAAAAAATTGAAACCCTTCTTATTGGACGATCACGATACTTTCCAAAAATCGAAATTCTTGATCAATGGAGGAACAATATCACCATTTTTGTTCAATAAGATACTGAAGTGGATGATTGACTCATTCCATATGCGAAATAATCGCAGAAAATCCTTTGATAACCCGGATTCCGATTTCTCAATGATATTCCATGATCAAGACAATTGGCTGAATTCCGTGAAACCATTTTATAGAAGTTCATTGATATCTTCTTTTTATAAAGCAAATCGACTTCGATTCTTGAATAATCCACATCACTTCTATATATATATATATATATATATATATATATATATATATATATTACTAACTTTTTCATTTCAGGTGTAAGGGTTCTTAATTATTACATGCTTATCTAATTTCTCTTACCCAGTCGGTTGAACCTTTTGGGTAACTTCGGTGTACTCACCCCTACTATGTTTTCTCCCTGCAGATCGAGTACAGAGACTCCCTCGTAGTAGTTGATTTCACTCCAGTGGACTTCTCCTATCTTTCCCCAAACCACAATGGTGAGGCTTAAATATCTAATCGTCGATGTACTGTTCAGACCGTTTCTAGTTATATTTAGTATCAGACAACCTTGTATTTACTCTTTCATACTATATAGAAGCTCTTGCACTCATGACTCCAGATTTTGGGATTTTAATCTCAGTGTTATGATTTTTCTATCTTAGTCTTCTTTTCTTGAGTTGCGATCCAGTTTTGGGTCGTGACGTACATTCTTAATTTTCAAAATTTGTTCGTTATAATATCAATACTACAATTTTTATTATTTTTATTATCAATTACTTTCATTATTATTATTATTATTATTATTATTATTATTATTATTATTATTATTATTATTATTATTATTATTAATGATAATAGCAGTAGAATTTATTAGTTTTACAATTTTTATTTTTACTTATTCACATTATTATGAGTTACTTATTTACTATTATTATTTAATTCACTAGTATCGTACTTTTAATGCATTATATATTTTACTATATGTATTTTTTATCAATTCTTAATTTAAAGTAACAATTTTACTATATTCAAATACTTTTTATCTATTTTAATACATTACGTACATGTTCATATCTTCTTTTCATAAAATTATTATTTGATAAAAGTTTGTATATTTATATTAATATATGTTTTACAGTTATTAATTAAATGACAACTATTCGTTTTTCCTTTAATTTGTTTAAAACACAGCATTTTCTATCCAATTTATTTTAATTTTAGCCAATTTCTTTATAAATTTTTCAATTTTAGTCCAAATTGAACAAAATGTGGCCTGATGTTAAATCCCCTAACCCAATTTTATTTAATTTAAATTTGGATGACCCGATTTGACCCAGATCCAACCCTTTTTCTTGAAAGCTAATCTCCTTCGTTCGTTCATCTTGATGCAATGACTCAAACTAAATATACATTTATTTTCTTTTTTATACCATATCCCCCAAAATCCTCGTAAAAGCCTTGTCCAACCTTGGTTCCTCCTAATGAAGTCCAAATACTTGAAAAAAACTACGAGGAGCAAAATACGAGCCTTGATTCAACCCCTTGGCTTGCGGGATTTTAAAGTCCCCCACCCACCCACCCACCCACACCAGAATCATTCGTCCTCGAATGAGAAGAGAACTAGCTTGAATAGGTCAAACTGGACATGTAACGCCCACATGAGTGCAAGAAAGCAAATCTAATCATCCAAGTCATGAAACTCTTATATTTTGTCAAAAGCATCATTTAGATCAAGTCAAGTGAGTACTCATGCATCTCATGACATAAGAATACCGGGATGGAGGAATCAAACTATTAAACATGAAGAACTCTATAACCTTAGCCTCAAGTAAAAATAAATTTGACAGTTAGCATACTAGCTCCATGAAACAATAATGCAATCCTAAAACCAAATTTCATGAAATCCTAGTACTCATGCAATAATTATCATTCAACTTTAGTTTCATGAGAATGAATGCACTTAAAATGGTATGAACTAGGGCATAAAGAGGCATGAGAATAGTCATGAGGAGCTAACACTCCCATCAACACCATAAGTCATACTTTCGGAACCAACATTAGTCCATAACACCAATTTGACATCTAAGATCACGAAGTCATCAAGTCTATGCCAAAAACATTATTCAATTCAATTTTGTGAACACGTATGCATATTATGACATGAAAATATGGAAATGAAAGCATTGGATGTAGCATTCAGACCGAATGACTCTATGAAATTAGGTCGATACTTCCACATATTATGGGTAAGGTAGGGGCCACCTAATCATGAGGAATCTCTCACTGTAGGATTTAGTAGAAGATAATAGGAAAGGTATCTTCAATTCACACCCAGATCAAGCAAAGTATACACATCAAAATCGAAGGCTTTCAACATACCATCCACCACATTGGGAGCCTCCTCCACCTCTTGCCTGGCATGTAAAGCATAGAACTTGTTATTGTGAGGAGCATCACTTTTTTGAACCCTTGATTGGCCTTGTCCACTTGGAACCATTTGACCTTGAGGAAAACCTCTTTGGCCTTTCCTTTGAACATCAGGATAATCAGCAAGTTCGTGGCCCATCTTGCCAAAACCAAAATAGGCACACGATCCTACCAAGCACTTACCTACATGATTCAAACCACATATATTGTCCTTGGGATTAGTCTTCTTATCATTGTCACTTCCCTGATTAGGACCTTGGACCCATTGAAGATAGTCACTTCCACTACCATCTTTAGAGTTAGAAAATCCACACTCAAAATAGTCCCTCTTGGAATCCATTATTTTCTTTTCCCTGAGCTTTTCCCTTTCAATCTGTTCAGCATATGGCATGAGTCTGGAAATGTCCATCTCCCTAATAAGCATAGCCATGTGACACTCTTTGACAACAAAGTCAGAAATCCTTGAGATAAACTTGTGATTCTAGCACGGGGGTTAGCCACTAGTGTAGGAGCATACTTGGAGAGTTTAGTAAAGTTGAGGCCATACTCCCTAACACTCATTCCTCCTTGTTTGAGGTTGATAACTCGGTCAATTTAGCCTCCCTAAGCTCAAGAGGGAAGAAACGACCCAAAAAAGAAAATTTGAACTCCTTCAACTTTTTCTTCTCCCACCCTCTCAGTCAACCATTGAGTGTACCATACTTGTGTCACGCCCGAGAGGGTACCCTTAGCGTGGCTATCAATCAAAGAATATTGCTAGTCCCCAAGTGAATCACTCGACCTCATCACGTTCTTTCAATCACATTCTAGTAGTTAAAGACGTCCATGAATAAAGATACTCAATGAAAAGCAATGGAAATCAATAATAAAAGGGGGCAAAGGCCAAACAAGCTATCCATCAACTGAATGAGACTAGTGTGAAAGAGACTAGTCAAAGATAACATCCCATTACATCAACAGTCTAATCTATGAAGCCTCTAAACATCTGAATAATGATGCCAATGACAGACTCATGGCTACCTCTAAATAGAATAAGATAAATCTAACTCAAGCTAGAATAAAAATATAATGTCCTTTGAGAGTAGGGGAGGGCTCACCAATCAACTTAAAGAAAATAGGTCCTCAACAGGGCGCCTGTTGATGACCACTAGTACATGTCTTTGCATCATAAAAAGATGCATGCCCAATGGACGTCAGTATGTGGAATGTACGAGTATGTAAAATAGCATAAAGGATATGGAAAGGAAGAATAACCTCATCTCAAATAACTCAATTCAAGAAAAGGAAACGCAATCATCATGTCAAGAGTCTAAAGTAAGAATGTAATTTAGACAATGACTACTCATCTATCATCTATGTCCCATCTACTCAGAGTACTATCAAGGCCTATTTAGGAGTTTCTCTAACCGACAACTATCACCTATGAGCCAGTGATGATACAAAAAAGCGATGTCGTTGACACATCCTTCTAATACCCTATCGGGGGGTATAGGACATCCCATCAGTGGATCCAAAATCAATAACATCAAGTCCTCATTTTGAGACAATAGGAAACATCTGATTTTATAGTTCAATCATCTCCTACGCCGGCTATGTAGTTATTGAGTTCGAGTTGGACTTACTCTTACTCAATTCAGTGCTCAATACTCCTCCTAAGACTCAATATACTCATAAGACATCAACCTAATAGTTAACTCATTCATCTAGACTCATTGGACATATATCAGATCGACTCATCACATCAACTGTAAACCATTTTGGTTACATCATTTTTAGGTTCAGTTCTTAACTCACAAGGACTCAATCATGCATCGTTCTATCTCATAGCATTTAGAAGGACAAATGTAGAACTAAAGAGTTTAGGGATTCAATAGACTCTTTAGGCTCAAATTGTACCCATGCATGCTCATGTAAGTAAAATATATAAAAATAATAAGAAATCATGTTAGGGTTCACGTAGAAAAATGAAATAATCTAATTCAAGCATTTAATTCATAAAAATAGTAATTCATGCAAAATTATAGCGAAATGCATTAGAATATAAGAAAAACCTTCAAGAAATATTTTATGAGAGACTCAATGTACTCATAACTTCATCAATCCGAGTTATAAAGCACATGAAAAAAAAAGAATTCATATTTTGGTTAGCCTTGCATACGAAGAAGTTTTGAACCTTGAAGTAGCTTGGAAGAATTCTTAAGTTTGCCTTCAAACCCTAGCCCTTTTTCTCTCTTGAAACCTTGCTTTCTACATATGAAAGAGTGATTTAGCGTAAGAGTGTTAAACTGACATGTTTAGGGCTTTATCTAGGTGTAAAAATGTCAATCCTAGGCTTTGAAAGGCTTGGAAAAGACAAAAATAACCTTTTTTAAAAAGCTGATAAAAGTCTTCTATGGGCATATCCACGGCCCGTAGAAAGTTCCACGGCCCGTAGGGACACTTCCGTAAAGTTTTAGCGCAATTTTGGAGTCTCTAGCTCACTTTCACGAGACTAATCTATGGCCCATAGAAGATTCTATGACTCGTAGATCGATCCATAAAGTCTAGAACCAAAAATTGAAGTTTCACAACTTTTTCCCATGAGTTGGCAGACGGGTCGTCTTCATTCTACGGCCCGTAAAAGGGTTTTGTAGAACAACTTTGCATCTGACAGTCTCTAGTAAAATGACCATAACCTTTGACTCCAAACTCTAAATAAAGTGAAACCAGTTGCATTGGAAAGCTAATTCAAAGGGATTTCATTTAGTAGGTCATGCGACATATAATTCTTTGTGTGCTAAGAGTTATGATTATTTAATGTTTACTTTTGCTTAATCCAACATTAGAAACTCAATTTATAAGAAAGTTTTGAACTCAGCTAAATACTAGAGGTCTGTTATGACCCTAATACACTTCCCACATATAAAAATGAGGCTTGAAACATAGGTACAAGTGAGGATAGATTTATAGGGTGTCACAATATCTCTCTGTTGGGGTCATTCATCCTTGAATGATAAGCAACTAGGAGACCTATCAAGAAGGAACTCAATTACTTGGAAGCTCGAATACTCATACTTCAGAAATCAACCTCAACTCGAGATTCAGAATTGAAAGACTACTTTTAACATCATCATCAGGCATGAATACAATTAAAGACATGTGAACTCAAATACTCATAGGCTCAAGAAGAACATAAACTCAAAGATAAGAACTCAACTCAACAATGGGAAAGTAACTCAGAGAGTATAAATGAATTGTTACCATCAATTTCATCATTAGAAGGCATGAATAGGTAAAGGTATCTGGCCTTCATATCCTCTTCAACTTCCTATGTAGCTTTTTCAATGGATTGACTTCTCCACAACACGTATACAGATGCAACCTCTTTGGTTCTCAACTTAAGAACCCGAAGATCAAGGATTTGGACTGGGACTTCTTCACAACTCAAATTGTCCTTCACTCCAATGCTTTCAATAGGCACAACCAAGGATGGATCTCCCAAACACTTCTTAAGCACAGAAATGTGAAAGACCGGATGGATGGCTGCCAGCTCAGGTGGTAGCTCTAACTCATAAACTACGTTTCCCACTCTCTTCACAATTTGGTAGGGACCGATGTATCAAGGAATAAACTTTCCCTTCTTCTCAAATCTCATTACACCCTTCATAGGTGAAACTTTCAAGTATACCTAATCATTCACTTCAAACTCTAGGTTCCTTCTCCTAACATCAGTGTAGGACTTCTGGTGACTCTAGGTGGTTCTCAATCTCTCTTTGATGATCTTTAGCTTCTCCGTAGCTTGGTGAACCAAGTCTGGCCCAATGAATCCTGCTTCACCTACCTCGAACCATCCAATTGGTGCTCTACGTCTCCTCCCATAGAGGGCCTCATAAAGAGCCATTTTGATGCTCAAATGAAAGTTGTTGTTGTAGGCGAACTCAATTAGAGGCAAGTGGCCATCCCAGTTACCTTTGAAGTACCGCTAAGAAGTGTGCAGATTTTGTCATCCGATCAACTATCAGCCAAATTGAATCATGTTGTCTGGGGGACCTCGGTAAACCTATGACAAAGTCCATGTTAATCATTTCCCATTTCCATTCAAGGGTCTCTAAATTCTGAGCTACTCCACATGGCCTTTGGTGCTCAACTTTCACTTGCTGGCAATTTGGGCATTTAGAAACAAAGTTTGTGATGTCTCTCTTCATCCCACTTCACCAATGAACCTCTCTTAAGTCGCGTACATTTTGGTAGGCCCTGGATTGATGGAATATCTAGAGTTATGGGCTTCTTCCATTATCCTTCCTCGAACAACATCAACATTTGGAACACACAATCTACCTTGGCATCTCAATATCTTATCTCCCCTTTTGATGAATGCCATCACTTTCTGCTTGTGTACATTTTCCTTCAATTAGAGTAAAATGGTATCTCGATCTTGCTTCTTCTTTACCTCTACTATAAAGGATGATGTAGACCCATTATGCACAAGTATTTCGCCTTCGCCAAATTTATCTAGTTGAACTCCTAATCCCGCTAGTCAGTGTACTTATTTGGCTAACTCCTTCTTCTCTTCTTCCACATGAGTTGTGCTTCTCATAGACAACCTACTAAGAGCATCAACCACATTAGCTTTACGTGGATGGTAGAGGATGCTCATGTCATAATCCTTGAGCAACTTAAGCCATCTCCTCTGCCTCAAGTTAAGCTCTTTCTAGGTGAATACATATTGCAGGCTCTTATGGTCTATGAATACATCAGCATGTGCTCTGTACAAATAATGGCACCAAATCTTGAGTGCAAACACCATCGCAGCCAATTCTAAGTCGTGAGTTGGATAGTTCCTCTCATGGTCTTGAGTTGTCTGGAAGCATAGGCTATGAACTTACCTCTCTATATCAGAACAAATCCAAATCCCACTTTGAAAGCATTACAATAGATCACAAAATTATCAGTCCCTTCAGGTAGAGTCAACACTGGTGCAGTAGTTAATCTGGTTTTCAACTCTATAAAAGCTCTTCTCACACTCATCAGACCACTAAAACTTAGCTTTCTTTTGAGTCAGCTTCATCAATGGTGAGGATAAAGAAGAGAATCCTTCAACAAATCTGCAATAGTAACCAGCCAAACCCAAAATAATCCTTACATCAGTCGGAGAGATAGGTCTAGGCCAGTTCTAACTGCCTCAATCTTCTGCGTATCTATTTGAATACCTTCACCTGAGAAAACATGGCCTAAAAATGACACTAATTTAAGCCAGAACTCACATTTTGAAAATTTTGCATACAACTCCTCATCTTTGAGGGTCTAAAGAGCAATTTGGAGGTGGCTGGCATGCTCTTCCTCATCCCTGGATTACACCAAAATATCATCGATGAATACAATCATGAACATATCAAGATACTGTCTGAATACTCTATTTATCAAGTCCATGAAAGTGGCAGGAGCATTGGTCAATCTGAAGGACATTACCAGAAACCCAAAGTGACTATATCAAGTTCAAAAAGCCGTCTTCGGGATGTCACATTCTCTCATTTTCAACTAGTGATAGCCTGATTTGAGGTTTATCATGGAGAAAATAGTGGCACCCTGAGGTTGGTCAAACAATTCATCGATCCCCGAAAGGGGATATCTGTTCTTAATGGTCACCATATTCAACTGGGGATAATCTATACACATCCTGAGGGAACCATCTTCCTTTCGCACGAATAGGACCAGAGCACCTCATGGTGAGACACTTGGCCTAATAAATCCCTTATCCAAGAGATCTTTCAACTGCTCTTTCAGTTCTTTCAACTCCGTAAGAGCCATTTTATATGGCGGAATAGAGATAGGTTGGGTATCGGGGAGAACATCAATCCTAAAGTCAATCTCCCTATCAGGAGGGACTCCAGGCAAATCATCTCGGAAGACATCAGGAAACTCATTGACAATTGGAATTGACTCAAGAGATGGAGACTCTACATCATCAGCCTTAACTCGTATGAGGTGATAGATACACCCCTTTGAGATTAGCTCTTTGGCCTTAAGGTAGGAAATAAACTTACCCTTTAGCATAATAGAATCACCTTTCCACTCTATGACAGGCTCATTTAGAAACTAGAATTTGACCGTTCGGGTTCTACAATCAACAGCGGCATAACAGGCGTAAAGCCAGTACATGCCAAAAATCACATCAAAGTCAATCATCTCTAACTCAAATAAGTCTGCCAAAGTATCTCTATGATAGATAGACACCATACAATCTCTATATATCCTTTTAGCTACAATGGACTCACCAATAGGAGTAGAAACACTAAAGGGCTCAAGAAGACAATTAGGAAGGATCTCAAACTCACTAGCCATATATGGAGTCACAAATGAAAAAAGTGGCACCTGGGTCAAGCAAGGCATACACATCATAGGAAAAGATTCGAAGCATATCTAGTGCAACTCCCTAATCATGTCAATTTCCCATTGCATATAGACAATTTGTACCCCCACCTATATTAGTTGTGGTACCTCTCTGTGGTGTTGTTGAAGAGGGAGCTTATTACCTCCATCACCCCTCCTCCTCATTGGGCATTCATTCTAAAGTGATCAGTCTGTCTGCACCTATAGCAAGCATTTGTGCCCTCACGGCACTCACCTAGATGGAGTTTACAACACTTGTCACGTGGTGGTTTTCCCTTCGAACCTTGAGTCACACTAGCTTGGGATTGAGAAACTTGAGCTCTATAATTCTGATAGCCCTGAGATTTCTAATCATACATGTTACTCAGAGCTGGTGCACTTGCTGAAGATGGTGCATAGTTCGAAGACCTTTTATGAAAATAGGATCCATCCCCCTTACCTTGCTTATGCTGGCTAGGTCATGTCCTGCTAATTTAGCCTTTTTCCTCAAGTGTTCCTACCTATTCCTCTTCTTGTCCTCCTCAAGTTGTTGCGCATAGACCATAAGCCTAGAGATGTCCTTGTCTGAAATCAGCAATGTCGTTTTGCACTTCTTTTTCACATGCTTGCCCAAGCCGGGTATGAACTTTCTCATTTTAGACCTCACATCAGGGACCATCTCTGGAGCATACCTAGATAGTTGTATGAATTTGAGATATATTCTTTAATAATCATCCCCTCCTACTTCAAGTTGACAAACTCTTCAACCTTCGCTTGCCTCAACTCTCTTGGAAAGAAGTGATCAAGAAAGGCACTCTCAAAGTCGTCCCAAATGGCAGGCTCAGCATCCTTACCTCAGATTTCTTCCCATTGATTATACCAGACATGTGTCATATCCTTGAGTTGATAGGAAGCAAGTTCAACTCCCTTTGTCTAAGTCACATGCATAGCTTTCAACACTTTCTATATCTCATCAATAAAGTTCTGGGGGTCTTTCTCAACCTTTGATCCAGTGAAAATTGGTGGATTCATCCTCAAAAAATTGCTTAGTTTGGTGGCAGCTGTTGGCTCTTGAGAATTAGAGCTAGGAGCCTATGAACTCTGATTCCACTCTGGGAAGATACTAGCCGGGTGAGCATAGTGATAGCTCTCCTGAAATCAGCCTCTGTGGTATGAGCAGGTGAGGTAAGGGTGGCTGTGGAGTCCCACGGGCTCTAGCAAGTCGACCTCTACCCCTTGTCTCCATTTGAGGAGGCACTTCTAAAGTAGGATTCTCGGTATTGCTAGCTGAAGCATTTCTCTGGGTCATGGTACATTTTGGAGGCATGATATGCAAGTGCGTAATGTACGAGTTAGAAAAGAGCTTTGTAGAGTTTTTAACTCTATTGCACGAACTCAGAAAACAAGAAAGTCTAACAATTCCTAATGTCCTATAGTCTCCTGCTTATAAAGTGTGGTGCACAACACACCCATAAAGAAGACTCTACTAAACACGACTTTATAGACTCCCTAGGACTCTTAGACTTTGTTCTCTTATACCAAGTTTATTACGCCCGGGGAGGGTACCCTTTGTGTGGTCGGCACTCAAAGATTATTGCTAGTCCCAAAGTGAACCACTCAGCTTCATCACATTCATTCAATAACATTCGAGTAGCAGAAGACATCAATGAATAAAAATACTTAATGAAAAGCAATGGAAATCGATAATAAAAGGGGCTAAAGGCCAAACAAATTATGCATTGACTAAATGAGACTAGTGTGAAAGCGACTACTCAAAGATAACATCCCATCACATCAACAGTCTAGTCTATGAAGCCTCTAAAACATTTGAATAATGGTGCCAATGACAGACCCATGGCTACCCCTAAATAGAATAAGATAAGTCTAACTCAAGCTAGAATGAAAACATAATGTCCTTCGAGAGTAGGGGAGGGCTTATCAATCAACTGAAAGCAAATATATCCTCAACAGGGCACCTATTGATGACCACTAGTACCTGTCTTTGTATCATGAAAAGATGCAGGCCCAAATGGACGTTAATATGTGGAATATATGAGTAAGTAAAATGGTAGAAAGAATATGCAAGGGAAGAATAATATCATCTCAAATAACTCAACTCAAGAAATAGGAAACTCAATCATCATGTCAAGAGTCTAACGTAAGAATGTAATTTAGACAATGACTACTCTTCTATCATCTACGTCCCATTTACTCAGATAATATCAAGGCTTGTTCGAGAATTTCTCTAACCGAAAATCATCACCTATGAGCTGGTGATGATACAAGGAAGCAATGTCATTGTAACATCCATCCAATACCCTGTCGGGGATATAAGACATCCCATTAGTGGATCCAAAATCATCATGTCCTCATTTCGAGATAATAGGAAACATTCGATTTTATGGTTCGATCCTTTCCTACGCCCGCTACGTAGTTATTGAGTTTGAGTTGGACTTACTCTTACTCTTACTCAATTCAGTACTCAATACTCCTCCCAAGACTCAATATAATCATAAGACATCAACCCTATGGTTAAATTATTCGTCTAGTCTTATTGGACATATATCAGCTCGACTCATCATATCAACTATCAACCCTTTTGGTTACATCATTTTTAGGTCCAGTTCTTAACTCATAAGGACTAAATCATACATTGTTCTATCTCATAGCATTTAGGAGGACAAATGTAGAATTAAAGCATTTAGGGATTTAATAGACTCGTTTGACTCAAATTGTACTCATGTATGCTCATGTAAGTAAAATATGCAAAAATAATAAGAAATCATGTTAAGTTCATGTAAAAAAAGTGAAATCATCTAATTCAAGCATTTTTTCATAAAAACATTAATTCATGCAAAATTATAGAGAAATACATTGGAATTTGAGAAAAACCTTCAAGAAACATTTATGAGAAACTCAAATACTCACAACTTCATCAATCCAGGTTATGGGGCACATGAAAGAATAGAATCTGTGTTTTGGTTAGCCTTACATACCTGGAAGTTTTGAACCTTAAGGTAGCTTAGAAGAATTTTCAAGTTTTCCTTCAAACCTCAGCCCTTTTTCTCTCTTGAAACCTTGCTTCTATGTTTGAGAGAGTGATTTAGCATAAAAGTGTTAAACTGACATGTTTAGGGCTTTGTCTAGGTGTAAAAACGTCAATCCTAGGCTTTGAAAGGGTGGAAAAAGACCAAAATAATCTTTCCTAAAAAGCTGACAAAAGTCGTCTACAGGCCCATCTACGGCCCGTAGAACGTTCCATGGCCCATAGGGACCCTTCCGTAAAGTTTTGCCCCAATTTTGGGGTCTCTGGCTCACTTTTACGAGCCCAATCTATGGCCCATAGAAGGTTCTATGACCCGTAAATAGGTCTATAAAGTCTGGAACTAAAAATTGAAGTTTTAGGACTTTTTCCCATGAGTTAGCAGACGGGTCGTACTTCATTCTACGGCAGACTGGTCGTACTTCATTCTACGGCCCGTAAAAGGATTTTGTAGAACAACTTTGCATCTGATAGTCTCCAGTTTAACAGCCATAATGTTTGACTCTAAACTGCCTGAAGTAAAATCAGTTGTGTTGGAAAGCTAATTCAAAGGGCTTTCATTTGGTAAGTCATGGAACATCTAATTCTTTGTGTGTTAAGAGTTATGATCATTTAAATTTGACTCTTGCATAATCCAATACCAGAAACTCAATTTATAGAAAAGTTTTGAACTCAACTAAGTGCTAGAGGTCTTTTATGACCTTAATACACTTCCCACGTATAAGAATGATGCTTGAAACATAGGTACAAGTGAGGATAGAGTTATGGGGTGTTACAACTTGAGCCACTCCTTTCAACTGATAAGCATCCAACTCAACCTTCTCCCTAAAGACACTCCCATAACAGCCAACACTTTGTAGATCTCATCAATGAATTCCTAGGCATCTTCCTCAACTTTGGAACCTTAGTAGAATTCTAGATAGGGGCAACGTCTCTCACCTTGACAGCTGGGATGGGTGCATGAGGAGGAGGAATTCTGCTTGGCTTGGTTGGTCACAACCTAGGCAAACATAGTAAAAGTTGTTCGAAACTCATCTTGAGTAACTAGTCCACCCACGGGCTCTTAAGGAGCTTGGTCCTCATTAACAGAGGCCTGCCTAGGTTAAGGGGCTCATCTTGGAAGCATCTTCTATAGGGAATCGAGGAATATTTAGAAAATTTAAGAAACCTTAAGACACGTTCTACGACATGATATGAGTCACGAAAAAGTGATGCATTTCCTAAAATACCTTATAGACCCCTACTCATAGATGTGATGCACTTTACACCCATACCCATGAATAAAACTTTACTTGACGCGGCATGTTGGACTCCAGAGATCATTTCAAAACCTTAGTTCTCTGATACCAAGCTTGCACGACCCAAGCCTAGAGCCTAGGTGTAACATGACGAATGAGAACCCGAAAGTCCCAAAAGAGCCTCATAGCATACTTAAGCATGCCATTGGTTAGGAAGCGGGGAATAAACATTAACGATCAAGACTAAAGGGTAGGCAAAGAAGGATACAATCTATGGGAATAGGGGCATGGAGGTGCCATCACATAACTTCAACAAGTAAGTCTAAGGGGAAAGGAGCATGTGACGCACTCTATGGAGAAGTAGGAAGTAAGAACTTTCATCAGTTTGCCATACATTACACATATCAAAGCATGAGGTAAGGACTTGGGGATAACTTCCATATATACATAGCGTAGCATGAATCATACATAAAATAGTGTCCAAGAATGCCTCTAATCATAATACAGATGGGGTCCAAAACATGTCCCACACTCACCCTCAATAGAAAGCATCAATAAAAGTCATAACATAGCATTAGTAGATAGAAGGTGGATTTTGTCCTTGAAATGAAGGACTCACCATATAAAACTTCCACAACCGAACTTAGCACAAGGAGGTGGATGGGGAAAGGCTCTGGTCCCTACATGGTTATATTATGTAGGCAAAAAGTATGCATTATTATTTTTGAATGTACTAAGTATGCGGGCATGCAACATAAGAGAAATAAGGAAAACCTGCATGAAAATATCACATGAAAACCATATAGTAACCACAACCCATACATGTTTGCACTCAATAAGTCACTCCTAGCTTGATTATGTAGAGGGAGGGTTGTAACCATCCTCATCAATACACTCATAGCTCATGACATGACTATGTATAGGGAAGGTTGTACCTATCCTCATCTATATGTTGTATAAACATATATGTGCATAGAGAAGGTTATACCTATCCTCATCTATGCATTATGAAAAGGGAGGATTGTGCTCATCCTCATTGATATATACTTAACTCATACGCACATGTGCATAGGGAAGGTTGCACCTATCCTCATCTACGCATTGTGTAAAAGGAGGTTTATGTTCGTCCTCATCAATAAACACTTAGCTCATATATTCATGTGCATAAAGAAGGTTGTACCTATCCTCATCTATGCAATACACACTTGAGTCATATATACATGCGATTACATACTCATGCTAGAAGTCATATCACATTCACATCCATGTAATTCATGTTCATATAGAAGTCAAGTTCATATCACCCTCAAATTACGCCATAATGGTATTCAAACTCATATCATGCTCATGTTCATAAAATAATGCTCAATTCATGTTCATATACATCAATTCAAGACTGATCCAAACTCTCAATCATAGACACATACTCAATACACACCCACATTCTAAGTATATTTATGTTCATATTGAAATTCACATGTATAAGCCTAGTTCATGCATGATCATGGCATAGGAAGAGAAACTAAAGCATGGGAATATGCAATTCATGCTTAAAACATGTTAATAAGGTGAAGAAATCAACAATCGAATCATACTTGAAGTTACCCATGCATACATTCATAAATTAAGGGAATACGTAAATTTAAATATCATAAAATCCATGTAAATCAACATAATAAAACTTAATTCATGTTAAAATCAACAATTGATGATGACCCATATCATAATTTCATCAATTTGAAGCTAAATTATAAAACCCACTTGTAAATCATACTTAGAAATCATGAAATTGAAGAAATAGATTTTGGGGCTTCACGATTGGAAGGTAACCATAAATGAAACCACACATACCTTACTTAAATTAAGAAGTTTGAGAAGAAATTAGCTTGAACTTGAATCTCCAATTAAAATCCTAGCTTGAATCTTGAGTTCTAGGCTTGAGCAAGGTGTTAGGAATTAGATCTTGAGGAAAAAGTTATTAGGTTAAAATAAATGTTAAGAATAAAATAAGGGGTTGATTATGAGTGTAAATAAATGAATAAATGTCCCAAAATGCCATGGTCTGGGAAAAATACCAAAAATTCCCAATCAAAATGAGCCTTCAAACTTCCTAGTGCACCACTACGATGCACTTTACAAGCCGTGAAGTGCACCACGGCTCGTGGTGCCTTCCGTGGTGTGCATGGAGCACTGGATTGCGGAAAAGGGGCTCACCACGAAGCCCTTCACATGGCGTGGTGTGCACCATGGCCCGTGAAATGGCTCATGGTACGCACTCAATTGCAGCCTCCTCTTTTAGGCCAAGGCAACGCTCCACGAGCCCTTACACGGCCCGTGGTGCCTTCCACGGCCCATGAAGGGTTCCTTGGAAGGTACCCTTGGCCAAAATTCCTCGTAAAAGCCTTGTCCAACCTTAGTTCCTCCTAATGAAGTCCGGACACTTGAAAAAAAATCTTTCGAGAGAAAAATTCGAGCCTTGATTCAACCTTTCAGCTTGTGGGGCATTACACTTTGTTGGTATATTGATATTATATCAATATCATATAGGATTGTTCTTAATCCTCTGTGATACTCCATCGGTATATTGATACTATATCGGTATCATATAGGATTGAGCTTTTTTTAAAGAAACAAATTTTAAAAAAAAAACTATTAAAGCCACATATAGGATTGAGCTCTTTTTAAATTAACAAATTTTGAAAAAAAATATTAAAGCCACAATCTTATTTATTAAACTCTAAATTAGTAGAAAATATATTCTTTGTAATACTCCATCGGTATATTGATACCATATCGATACTTAATCCTCTGTAATACTCTATCAGTGTATTGATACCACATGGGTATCGTATAGACCTGAGTTTAATCCTCTCTGATACCTTGCCGGTATATCAATACCCTATCGATTTCATACTGGGTAGATGCTAATATCAACACGATAATTTTAATTTGAGGGGAGGGGACCGCATAAATTTAAAAGGGTATATGGATGTAAATAGTTTGCTTCAAAGAGGCATGAGCTTAGTTTTCCCTAATAAATACCAAATAACGGTAAGCCTGTATTAGCATGGCCCGACATAATAAAAAAGTTGGTACTTTTTGTGTTTATTTTTACTTCATTATTCTAAAAATAGAAAAGACATAAAGTGGCATATGAAGTTGTCTCGAATTCTCAAAAAAGACACCTTAATTATGCGGGAGTCCTATTAACCCCCTCCCCCTTCCCTCCCTAAATAATTATGAACCGACATTATTACATCATTTTTGACTAGTCACAAATTTACAAAGCAAGTGATATCACAACCATTCAATATGCGACACGTGTAAATTAATATAAATTATAATTTTTTTTGTTTCAAGTTTTTCTTTATTCTTTTTTTTTCTTTTTCTCTCTCTTACTTTTTGACTTGAATTTTTATCAACTTTAATATCTTCCAGTTCACCTTCCACTAACTCCCCCCCCCCCCCTCCACCCCTTTCTTTCTTCTTCTTCACTTCTCACCCTCTCGAGCTAAGACACTCCCCCCACCCTCGATTTCTTTCTTTTTTTTCTTCTTATTCTTTAGTCCACCCTCACCCTCACCCTCATCCCCTTGAACTGAGCAGCCCTCGCCCCTCCCTCCCTCCCCTCCCCCCCCCTCCCCAATTTCTTTTTTTTTCTTCTTCAATCAACTTTCTTTTTTCTCAATAATTTTTTTTCTAGGAAATCATACTATTTTCAAGACTTTGTTGAGTTATTGGTACAAAACTAATTATTTTCTTAAGAAAATTCAAAAATTTGAAGGAATCATCAATCAATTTATTTCCTTGTCCCATAACTTCAAAATTAGAAAGGATAATTTTGAAAGAATAAATGAATTCCTCAAACATTAGAAGACATCTACTTGGAACACAAACAAAAAAGCTAAATAATACAACCTAATCCTTTTAAAATCTAATGGGTCTATTCAAATTGTTTGAAATATAAAAAATTATTTAGATAAAATTTTAAAATTGAAGAAATTTAAACTAATAATAGTACAAGAAGAAGGGCGGACTTATGTTAAAAATGGTGATATTGAAAGTGAGGAGCTTCAATGGAGATGACAATGAATTTTTGAAGAAGAAAGAAGGAAAAGAATAAAGAAAAAATTAAAATAATAAGTAAAATAAGAAAACATATTTTATAACAAAATAGTTATAAAAATAAAGTTATATCATTATTTTAAGTTTTTCACGCTCCTTAAAAGAGTGTGCATACACTCTCTATGCCAGATGGAAAAAAAAAAGATATAATAACAGCAGCTTAAAATTGTTTGGGGAGGGGGGAGGGTAATAGGACACCCGCAAAGTTAGGGTGTCTTTTTGAAAATTTAGGATAACATTGATGATGACTTTGTGTCTTTTCTCTTCTAAAGTTGGATTCTCACTTTTACTTGTCATATTAAAATAAAAATAAGTAATTTTTTTTTCATATTTCACCCTTATATATTTCTTAGTTGTCAATATTTAAGACTTTCTAGTTTATTCTTAACATTGTTCTCTAGTGTTATGTTAGTTTATTTTTGTGGGGTTAATTTTTAAAACAAATTCATATTCATCTTTGACGAATGCATAGGCTTTTAAGCATTTAAGGATTCGTTTCCTCTTTATAACTTCCGTAGAGTTTCTCGGGTCTCAAGTAATCCCCTCTCTCTTTCTCTCTTTTCTTTTTTCGCTTCATTCTTATTATCCTTTGTTAACAATTAAAACTAATATAATTGAAAAGAAAGTATATAAACGTATGTGTTCTGTTAACTATTTCTAATTTTAGATTTATGTATCTCTTACCTTCATATTACACATATTAATGTATTCATGATATGTTTTGCTCTCACGATTTTTTGTTTAAGGGGCTTATCACGAACGTATACTTAGCTCCGTCCTTGGTGAGGAGATAAGTTAGCCCTCAATAGAAAATTACAACATCTTAATATATATATATATATATATATATATATATATAAAGCTAGCATTTCTCTATGTATATATATTAGAAATTTAATCTCTTCTAATTTCTTCATGTGTTCACTTTTCATATTTTGAATTCCTTCAATAAAATTTAGTTCCTCCAAATTTTAAACCATACAACTAACTTTTTGTATCCGCATTTTCTTTTCTTTTTTTCCATTTTCCTCCCTTATTTAGAGCCCGTTTGGATTGGTTAGAAAAAAAAATGGCTTTTAAAAAATATTTCAAAAGCATTTTTTAAAAAAAATTATTTTAAAAAATAAACGGTTGTGTTTGGATAAAAGTGCTTAAACTAAAAAAAAAATTGCTAATGTGTTTGGTACATAAGTATTATTAAGCACTTTTTTTTTATCAAAATACCTTTACGTTGTTACAAATTATAAAATATTAATTATTACTCTAAATTTTTATTTTAAATTAGAATTAATTTATTTTAATTCAACTTCAATATAAATTGATTATATAAGTTAATTTATATGTATAAGTTATTTTTAATTTTTTAAAATATATAATTTTGACAAAACACATAAAATATTTAAGATATTTTTTGTAATTATATTTATAATAAGTCATGGCTATGTTTCTTCTTTATCACAAATAATTTATATTAAAAAAATAAAAGAAGGAGAAATAATGTAAAAGAAAAAAAAGAGCAAGAAAAAAGGGGAAGAAGGAAAAAAAAGGAGAAAGAAAGAGCAAGAAGGGGAAAAAAGCACAACTAAAAAATGGGGAAAAAAAAGAAAAACATATTAGGAGCAAAATAATATATAAATTATAAAAAAAAATATTAGGAATAAATAGGTAAAATTATTGATCAAACTTAAATAGTTGTTAAGCCAAAAAGAAAAAAGTACGGGGGAAACCAATTTTTAATTTTTAACTTTGCTTAAGTCATTTATAACTTATTTTAAGTTATTTTAAAAATTGTCAAACACTTCCAAAAACTTAAAAAAACTTAAAACATATTTGACCACCTTTTAAACTCATCCAAATACCCTCTAAGTTTTAACTTTTGTTGCTTCTATTTTTTATTCCTCTAATATGTCCTACTCCTTAAATTAAGCTTTAACATAGGTCCTTTTACAATATAAATTATGTCATATTTGGTTAATTAGTATACTTAACAGGGGTCTGCATTGGTTGGTTCAGTTCAATTTTATATATTATTGGTTCAATTTATTGATTTTCGATTTTTAAATATGTTAAACTAATAACAAACCAATGAAATAATTTTTATCAATTTTACATCCTTAACGATTTAATTTTCAATTTACCCGATAAAAATGATGATCAGAATTTACATTAATAAAGTAGATGAGGTACGAAGGCTATGTTTACAATCTTGCAAAACCTATAACTAGTTAATTACAAACTAAAATTAAAGCTAAAACCAAGTTATCTAATAAAACGATCTTAAACAGTTTTCAAGTCCATTAGATGATCAGCGAAATGTTCACCAAGTTCCTAAAGCGGGTAACTAATCACTTAAATACTATAAAAATTAAAATAGGTAATGTACTGCTATAGTATCCTATTGCTATTAAATCACTAATTTTTAATATTTATCAAGGGGTAAAATAGTAAATTATTATAATCTTATTGGGTTGTTGATTTATCCAATAACCCAATAGTAAAAACCAATGTTGAACCAATAACCCAATAATTTATTTTTTAAGATCATAAAAAATCCAATAACCTAATAATCCAATAATAACAAACCAATAACATTTTTATCCGTTCAATTTATCGATCGATTCGATTTCTACAAACCCTTAATACCTAGTAGTTAGTACAAAACCAATATTGTATTATTTTAAGCAATTGCATTTATATAGGGTAGATTATATTTAATAACACTCCTTTTATGACAAAATATTTCACCATTTAGGACCCGTTTGGAAAGCCACCATAGTAATTGAATTTGAATTGACTATGTAATTACTAAATGATAATTACTATCCTGATAATTACATCAATTCCAATTATCAAGTGATTTTCCAAACAGATCCTCGATGCTATCTTCTCGTTGTCAATGCCATATCAAATCTCTCAGCAAACAGTCGGGTGTTGCAGTTAAAAGTTAATGAGTTCCACGATTTTAAAGAAGTTACAAATTGCCCAGACAATTTTGTCCCAAGTGACAACAGTATAAACGTAGAGACTTAAAGCCCAACACCACCAAAGCACGAAATGTATAAAATACTAAAATTATCCCCATAATGACAGACAAGCATGTTGACCTCCTACTTGCAACACCTAATAACCCCCTTTTATAGTATAGTAGAAAGTCGAAAGTAGAATGTTTGACAAATTGTAAATTAATGTGGGACAACTACTAATTCTTTCAAAAATTACTCAACTAAAAGGAACATAAATGCACATGGATCTCATCCTAAAATATGTCCTCCACTCTCCTAGATGCCAAATCTCACAAGTACCCCATAAGATGGAGTGGAGCAAGCTATAAACAGCACAAAAGCATAAAACATTTCATAAACTGATCAACCAATTCCTTTAAGAGTCATAGTAGATGAATACTAAGATGGCACATTATCTGTCAGAAAATAAGGAATTCACAAAGATTACATAAGAAACACGTATTGATTGTCTGCAACTTCCTCCAAAAGCCTGCAAAAATAAAGTGTTGAAGCTTGATATCTGCCAACAGGATCTCATCAAACACTCAAATGAACACACCAATGGAAAGAGCAACAAGTCTACCTGCTTTTGCTATCGAAGTAGGACCTTGCAACACAACCAACAAATGCAGCATACATCACATCCCTTAACAGGGATAAAAAGCTGTGTTGATAAAATAAAGGCATCAGAGAAACCTTAGCCACTTCCCTCCCCCATACAGCAGACTCCACCAACACAAACTAAAAGAATGAAGTTATATATAACAGTTTCCACTGTCGAAAAAAATAATGAAGCCACATATAACTTGAACATAGGGACTCAAGTGCCCCAAAAACGCACCACAAAAGAGGCAGGTGTGCTTGGGACAAGCGTCTCCCACCATCACAAGCAAATCTTCTACAGAAATCAGTCCTAAAGTCCACAGAAGAATTTGAGATATTAATTACTAAGGAAAACCTCTCAAATTATAAGGAATGTTTGCCAAGAAGACATCAGAAAAGTTCTAATCCCAGAATAGGCCTTGGATCGTAAGATACTACAAAATAACAACTGAGCTCTAGTAGGGTCGAGCAACTGCACGTGGTAAGACAAACACAAATTAGTAACATAAACACAAGCCACAGTCATGGCATCTTATAGGCATAGAACTAGTAAACTTCCTGTTGTCCTCATGGATGATCGCCAACATGCCAAAATCTGTAGTAGATACAGCCATCAGCTTGAAAGATAAAGATGATTAAATTGCAGAAAGAAAAACTAGAAGTACAAGACCAGTAAAATCTCCAAAATAACACGCGCAAGGAGTATGGAGAATTCTTAAAATGTATAACAAGGATTAGATATGCCGAACAGTTGCAAATTAAACCTTTGAAGACCATGCCAAATAACTCCACATTCATCTCTTTCTCCCACCACGTTCTCTTAGTGAGAGACCGAGTGTTTCTCCAGATGCAACATTATAGTATGCAAGAGACAAGTTGTCCTTGAGAAAACCAGCCTTTCCACTCAGCTTTTGTTTGTTCGCGGGAAGCTGGATCTCCCCAGAAATCTTCTCTTTTAGACTGGCAATGCTTTCGGACAGAGATTGCACTGTGATTTCCAGAACTTGTCCTTTGAGATTCCCTTCGTCGGTATTTGGGACAGATATATTGATCCTTGCAGGTCCCTGCAACACAACCCAACAAGCAACAAAATTTCCATGGATGTAAGAGAACACGAGGCATTAAACAAAATTCTCAAAGAGAACCAGACAACAATGTAAAAGTTTTGGGGGGGAGGAGGGAGAAAAAAAAGCTATCCATACCGAGTGCTGAGACAAAAATTGGTCTTCAGGAATGAGAACAGACTCATCAAGTTTTTGCCTCTTTGGCTCTGGCTCTTCAGGGAGAGGAGGGGCTTCCTCCGGAGGAGGTGGCGGCGGCATTCCTTGAGGCATAGGAGGCGGCGGGACCATAGACATTCCGGGCTGTGACATCGGGTGCGGAACAAAGGGCCGAGGTGCTCCCAAAGGCGTAAACTGTGATCCAGGAGGTGGTGGAATGGGAAGGCTATGAGAATTCATAGCCATGGATGGAGGCATTGGAGGACGATTGACCATGAGATTTTGCTGACCTGGAATCTGTGGCATGGGAGGAGGTGGGGGCCGAACCTGAGGAATCATGTTAACCATAGGAGGTCGAGGTGGAGGCGGAGCAGCAACCCCAGAAGTAGAATACTGGACTGTATTGGGAGGCCTAGGAATATTCAGTGCAAGCCCAGGAGGTGGTGGTAGTGGCCTAATTGATGGAATACCGGGTTTGGGAGGTGGAGGAGCCTGAGGTCCAGGGAGATTTCTTCCATCGTTTGCAGCATCATTCGGATCATCTGTACTGTTCTGAGACATCGCCTGGTTTGCAGTGCGACCAATACTACCTGTGTGACCATCCCATATGACTTGCTTCGGCTCTTCCTTCTTTTTCTCAATCTCAGCCTTGACCGCATTTGAAACTTCTTCTTCCGTAGTACCAAATATATCTGGACGGGTTCGTGCAAGTCCAACAATGTTCCTAGAAATCTCATCATCCTGAGCAAGAGTCGTCTCCTTAATCTTCGCAAACATCCTATCCTTTTGTTCCTTGTACTTCGGATCAATGAGAGAGATCCTCATATGTTCAGACATCTCATTAATAGGTATTAGCTCACCCGTTATAGGAGAGACAACATACTTAGTAGGGTCCCTTTCTGCCAGTATCCTCTCTTCAGGCCTCTTCCAGTTCTTCACAATCCGCATTGGTGGGTCCTGTTCCTCTGGAATTGCCATGGTTTCAGCACTCTTGACACCACCATTCTCTTCAAGAGTCGCAGCTCGCATACCTTCTTCAACTAGCTGCACCTCTTCTTCATCCATCTCCATTTCCACCTCTTTTCCAGGCTCAACATACTCTTCTTCCTCTAATGTAGGCATCTTGCTCCTCCTTATAACCTCCTCGAGGGTCATAGGTGGAGGTAAATCCTGATCCTCGTCATCAGCAAAATCTATAGTCTCAACAACAACAAAATCATGCCAATCAATCATAGCCATCTGCACCCTCTCCTGCTCTATTTCATCTTCAGCTTTTTGTCTAGCCTGCTCCTGCGACCTTTCCCATTCCAATCGATGCAGACATCGCTCTAGGACTGTTGTCATGTCAGCAGCACTCTTCTGCAGCTTATCCGTCAAGCCTTTAGGAGGCATCAGAACCTTTGAATACGCATCCGCAAGTGAAGTGAAAAACATGAACATGCTGTGAGTAGGCTTTAGAAAATGAAATTGGGGATTATTAATCTCCCTGCTTGTTAACCCTGTTAAGAAAGACTTCCCATTTCTGGCCACAAATTGTGCTGTAAGCTTAATGATATCCAGCTCTTCACCTGTTATCCCTTCAGGAAGTCTAACAGTATATTGCTCCGCCTCAGGTGGCTCAAGAACTTTTCTGACAGGTCTAAACTGAGCTGATGGATCAGGTTTAGCAGCTGCCTCAGCACCATCAGTGGTAGGAGGAGCAGTGGTTGCTTCTTTGTCTTCTGGTTGAGCAGGCTGCTCTCCAGAAGCCTGATTCTGTGAACGAGCCTCAGCCAAACGGTGCTGATAATAGGCATGGTAAGGATCAGAGGCATTCAGGAAGTTAAACTTTGCATTGCCAGCATTATTTAGAACAATCCTCTTCTCAAATTCCGGACCGTTCTTTGCAACAAACTGTGAAGTCTTGTCAACAATACTCCGAATATCTGGAGGGGGATAAATGATACCAATAGTTCTCGTGTGTGTTGCAACAGATGTTGGAACCTTATTCGCTTTATTGTTGTCCTCTTCATTCTCTTCCATCTTATCATCCTTTGGTTCCTCTACCACCTGAGCTGGAGGTGTAGGTCCCAGATTCCCATCTGATGGGGGGGCCGGGAGGGGCAATATCGTTGTGGTGCCAAACATTTCTATTCCTGCAAGTTGCAGCAAATTTCATTTTTAGAAAAACAATCATTCATTTGTGGTACATAGCATTGAGAATGAATAGTTGAAGGAGGAAAAACAAGAACCCCAAATAAATGCTTCTATCTTCATAATTTTTCCCTTGGGTAAACCCCATGAACAAGCTCCCTACTTCAGTTGTCATTCAAGAAACCAACAACAACAACAACAACAACATACCCAGTGAAATCCCACAAGTGGGGTCTGGGGAGGGTAAGATGTACGCAGACCTTACCACTACCACATATAGGTAGAGAGGCTGTTTCCTGGGAACCCTCGTCACAACAACCCATCAGCAGAATAAGCTAGATTTGATAAACAGGCAATAAAGAGAAGAACACATGATAATACGTAGATACAGGATAGCTAACACATAAAGGCAGATAAATAACATATAAAAGGCAGACAATTAACCACTCCTTCCTATCTACCCTATTAGCCTGCTACTCTAATTATCGACCTCCACTCCTTCCTATCTAAGGTCATGTCTTTGGTGAGATCGAGAAACCTAACTCCAGAAAAAAACTTAATACCTTAACTGATTCAAGCAAAAAAAATCAATAATATGTTTATCGTGTCATTTCATTTCAAACAGAAAAAAAGGAAACTAACTTAAATATGTAACCAAACCCCCCCCCCCCCCCAAAAAAAAAAAAAAACCACCACCCAAATCGGCAAAAAAAAAAGGAAGAAAAGTAAAGCTCATAGATTCATTTCATTCAAGCAAGCAAAACCACAAATTAAAATTCATTTAAGAAAAAACCAAAAAAGTATGTGTTCATAGTTCCATTCAAGCAATCGCTCATATTTTAACTTTCATTTAAGCAAAAAAAGCAAAAAATATGTTATCCTTTGGGGTGACCAAGTGGTTTGGGCTTGGGACTTTCATGTTGAAGGCCTTAAGTTCGCAACCCTTTGCCAACGAAAGCAAGGGGTTTGCCTTCTAGGTCGAGCTCGTTGCACGGGTTCGCCTAGTACATGTTACTTCTCCGGTGTAATTTGCAAGTTATTGCATAGAAGCGGGAATTTTACCCAATGCGCACCCAAAGGGTAGCAGCTTAGGGTTTTCCTTGTCATAAAAAAAAAAAAGAGTCCAAAAAATATGTTTCATAATTTCATTCTATTCAAGTAAGCTAAACCAATAGATATGCTTACAAGTTACATCTTCATTTTTTTAATCAAACAAAAATAAAGTTGTTTGATAGAATTTTCTTTGGTTAATTTGTTCTTGATGGTTTTCTTATAAATGCTTAACCCAAAACTAATTAGAGTATAACAAAAGGAAGATCACAGATATTTATTTTTAAAAAAAAGATACTTGTAATGCGTAAAAACCAAGGCCACAAAGATGGTTGTATTTCTGACATTGTTCTTGTATATGTAGTACCGGAGAATTGACACTCTTTTTAGCCGTGTTTCCCCCATGTTTGTACTTTGTTTAAAGGATAATCTAGCTTGTTACTCTTGATTTATACTCATTGCCATGTTGGGCACTTGTGTAAGGTATTTTGTGCATTTTAGGAAAAAGACTCGAAACTTGACTAAATATGAAGCAAAGGAGGCCTGAAAATCATCCAGCAAAAGCTTTTACCCTGCAAGCAAAATCCCAAAGCGAAGCAGAGGACCTCACAAAGCGAAGCAAAAAGCCTCGTGAGACAAAAGACCTTGCAAGGTGAGGCGACACAGTCCTACCCAAATTCTAGCCTTTTCCTACTCCAACTAGGAGGGCCCTTTTAAGTGTTTTAACTATTACAAACACACATCCTTAGTCATTTTTGGTAATTATTGAAGATTGTCGAGGCACAGAGCAAGAGCAAAGGCCAAATTCTATAGGGGTTACTTCTTATATCTCTTTACGTAGCTTTATATCTTGCATGTTAATGAAATGTAGCTTTTTGTAATAAGATCTTGGACTACTAAAAGTCCTCTTTCTAGGGTTATGTCATAGTATGAACATCTTATTCTAATTGTAGTTTGTTATTGCATATTCTATCATTCATGTTTTGTTCTCTTTATCTAATGCTTACTATGTTGTTACTTAACTACCAATAGGATATAGAGATAATTGCTAGAGGAACTCAAGAGATGGCATCTAGGAATTGACTGTGGGTTAAGGGGAGTAGGACTCGTCTGTAGACAGGTTAGCAACTCGGATGGAGATATACCTAGTTTGCCCTACTTGGCTTAAATACACAAAGATATATAAATACATTCACATTGATGTACCACATCTAGGCTCAACGATGTAAGTGTGAGCCAAATCTAGGTAGAAAGTTAGAGGCTCGAGAGACCATGATCATATTATCAACCTTATGACTCCGCAATTTGGTAGGAATTTTAATCATGCGTAACAACATTAATTAGATATGATGGAATTACGGAAGTATCATAAACTTAGGTTTTATCTTCTCTATGAACAACCTTGCATCTTTATTTTCTACTACCTCCTTGCTTTAGTATAATAAGTAGTTTAATCAACAACCAATCAAATTTTGAGAATTGATACTTTGAGTAATAATTAGAACTAGTTTAATTTAGTAAATAGTTCATCATAAGTCCATGTGAATTTGACATCCGATGGTTTGCGACCACTTTATTACTTTACGATCACGTACACTTATGTATGCACTTTGGGATCAACAATATGCTCAAGTGCTTGCTCCAAAATAGAATACCAACACTTCGATCAATAAGGAGAATCAAGGACTACTTGCTAATGGAAGAATAATCTGTGGCTAATAAAAAAAGATGCAAACCTTCAAAATTTTAAAGGGCTGAGGAACTGCAGCAGAGAGAGTCTTCAAAAATCCAAGTTGAATGCCTGAATTAAGAGAACATTGAATAAGACTAGCAATAATAAGATAATCTAAAGTTATGCTCACACCTTTCATAGTTATTCATTACTCTTGAATCAAAGGAAGATAATGGGACATCTCTTATTCTCCACTATCTCAGATTCATTAAAGAAAACATTTGAACAAAAAATGGATCTGAAAAAGATTATATGGTTTTCATTACATAAGAACTTCTCGAAACTGTGTTAGGCAAACAGCAATAACTCAACCTTAACGCACCAACAGTACAAAAATAGAAACGGTAGAATTTGAAGAAGATGGAGTTTGAAATCCTGTTTTTTGGAGAATTTGAAATTTCAAGTTGAAGTCGAAATTTAATGTAAATTTCAGAAACGAACACTGATTACAAATCAAAACTTGAATTGGGGTCCCAAATCCTATAGTCAAATACCTAACAAGATTAAACATATGACCCATACATCTCATATGAAGATGTGTACCACCCATCATATTAGATTCCCACAAATCTAATTGTTTAGACACATCTTTAACCATGGCGTCATTTGAAGAAGCGTTATCAACAGTAACAGTGAATATCTTACCCAAATTTCAATCAAGCAAACACTTATCAATAGCATCTGCTATCTCACTACACTTATGACTAGAGCTGGGACCTAAGTTGGGCAGACTCTTCACTTTCAATGCTGCACCCGTGTCGGATTCTCCAAAAATACACTACTTTTGGAGAATCCGACATGCACATGTTGACATTTTTGAAGAGTCCGAGCAACATAGCATGGAACAAAAATTTAATTTTCTTTTATGCAACAACCAATCTATAAATAAAATGAGAAAAAACATTTAGTTGGTTCTTTGCAAAGAAATTCACATGTCTGTTGTTAGGCAACTTTTAGGCTGTACCTCTCTGAAATATTGATTCAGCTTTAGTCTCTCTTCATTCTAAACTTGACAATAATCCCTTTTTATTGTCCTACCGGAAGGTGGTCAAAATAGAGGTTGGGCTTCACATATAAACTTCCTAAAGCCCTCCTTTCCTACAAAGTAAAAAGGCAACCCCCATCCCCAAATTTGTTTGCCTATCCTTTGGAAATTCCAATTCTTTTGAGTGGTATCAACATCAACGCTCTGTGGAATTTTTGGAAAATTCCTTAAACTAGTATTCAATGGCGTTGCTCCATTCCTTTCTGTATTAGCCTTAAAATCATGACTACAAATAATTACACCTGACTATATCACTTCCATTAACATCCTTACACTTTTCAAAATGTCACCAAGCACCTGACCTAGATTGTACCACTTTCCTTTTCTTTGTCAAGGGCGGCTTAACTCTAAAGCCACTGAAGCAATGGCTTTAAGCCCAAAAAATAATGAAAAAAACCCCAAATTCAGTTCGCTCAAATACGAAAACATACATAAAAAAAATAGACCAATTAAACGAAGAACCAAAAGCAG
This sequence comes from Solanum rostratum, assembly GCA_029948455.1. NCBI lineage: Eukaryota > Viridiplantae > Streptophyta > Magnoliopsida > Solanales > Solanaceae > Solanum > Solanum rostratum. Next base: position 55,452,796 of record CM057053.1, read on the forward strand.
ATGAAGGAGATACGTACATAAAAGAGACAACCAGATCTGACGAAGGCGTTGTAGAATGTTAGCATTAATCGTCTGTATAACCCCAATAGTTCACTTGGCAGAACCCTAAGGCCTGTTTGGCAGGTGGACAGAGTTATATAATATGGGTATTAGTTATATTATAAGATAATGCACTATAATATTGATTTTGGTAATTAAAAATATTATGAAATATTAGATAAATAAAAATTAATATTCTAATTGACAAAATTGTTTTGCCATTTTTTTTTATATATACAACATAATTGGTATATTCAATAATGTGAAGTTTTAATTTTATTCTTAAACACTTTTCGAATAATTTTGACAACTTATGTTACAATTGATTTTATTGAAAAAGTTTTCAAAATTATAATCAATATATCGTTTTTCTAATTTCTTATATTTATTCTTGTCTTACAAAATATTATAAAAAATGTAATACATTCAATTAAAATAGATTAATTCTTAGATTGCAATTAGTTACAATATTTAAAAAAAAATTATATACGAATAAAATATAAATAATAAAAAATGTAACTTTTAAAAAAAATGGCTTTAGGCCACCAATGCTATGGAGTTACTCCTATTGTGATATAGTTTGATTTTCAGCAATTCATGAAAAATGGATGAAATGAGAATTACAAAATACAAACAAATTAGTTTCAATTGAGAAATACATTCAAACTAGAGTAATCTTTCATTCTCGAAGAAAAATTAGTAGTTGAAAAGATTTCAACAAATTTACAAATAGGACAAAAAATCTCTCTTCTCATGAAAATGGAACTTCCATAGCTAATGTCAGCTCTTTAAATACATCACATTACAGCCTAATAGAGAAGGTTATTAACAATTTTCTGGTATGTGACAACTACTAGACGAGGAAGACGTAACTTACTTGACGACGAGGAAGGTAGACGAGCAGTGACAATGGCAAACAGTAGTTGGTGACGCGACATGAGCAGGCGAATACACAATCTAAGGGCTGTCTCAATGAATTTTGAGATTACGAGACCTAATTGGAAGTTAGAAACCATAGAATTTGATCAGATCATTCTACCATTATGATTATAAAATTCTTATATTTTAGTGTTTTGAAAGGTAGGGGTATGAGGTGGGGTGTTTTATGCAATATAGGGCAAGGGATAAATTCTGAGACCTGGAACGAAAGTGTCATGATCCAACTTTACAGGTCATGATGGTGCCTACCTTACCCTTGATAGGCAAGCCTAATCCTGTCCTTGAACAGACAGTAACGGGCATTGCAAAACAGTTTAATCAAAACTAATACAAGCACAAGCTAATACCAGGCATAAATAAGCATAACAACAACAAAGTATCCCCTCCCACGACCTAGAAGTCATACGTACAGATCTACTTTAGACACAGTACAACATACTAACCATAATATATCTCCATATATATATATATACAGATCCAAAATAATATACAAGGCAAGTCTCGAATCACAAAGGACAACCACAAATATATAAGGAGACCGGAAAGAACCACGGACGTCCAATGCTCACCACTAGTCTTTGAATATAACATCACATGAGGAATCACCATTGCTGACTCGTGCTAGGACTTGCACCATGAAACAGATGTAGAAATGTAGAGATGAGTGCCAGGGATAAGGTACCAGTAGGCATCATAGACAGACTGCGTAAGAATAGTAAATAAAGCAGAGTTACATCAAATATAACGCCACAAGCAGCTAATCACAAAACTCGGTACATAGTTGCTAAGGATGACAGTAACCAAGGATTAGGTGGATGGGTAATGATGTACATGGGTGTAAGGCCCTACTGTCTAAGCCTATACGCCAATCGGACCCCCATAAGCCTAGCCGATACACCCTCACATAATGATAGAGTGAGCTGGTGTAAGGTTTAGGTGTCAAATTTGGATGGAGCTCATGAACCAACTATGCACATATGATCAAGCCTCCGATGGAACCTCTGATTGGGACTACCCTATCCCAAACTCAAACCAAATCCACTAGTCCGACTCGAACCGAGCATTCATGTCCTAGACTCGAACATAAAGAAAAGGTCAGACGTGGCTAATTGTCTACCTTGGCCCGTAGACTTGGACTAGTCCAAAATACCCTTCATCAATGTCTTCTGTAACGACAATTATTGGGACTCAAATTCTGCATTTTATAGCTGTATAGACTGGAAATATACCTTTTAACCAGGGGTATACAAAGTGTAACACATCCTCATCTACACATGATCCTACTGGACAAACATGCAATCAAATAGAGGAAAAGCTTGGGCTTCTAGTCATGGAGGACTCTACCCTAGGTATCAGGGTGATATTATCGGCCCCCGTACATAGTTGCCAAATCTGATGAGCTGTGAGAATGATGCAAAAGGCTAGCTAGAAAGAGTAATCAGGTTCTTGGTTCACAACAACCTATTTGAGCCCCAACTCTATAGACTCTGGTCTGCCAGTCCAGTCTACAAGGATTTACGCATCTCAAGTCACACTGAATACTAATATAGCTGTCTACCAGTCCTGACCAACACAAGTCCAGGGCATCACTAGCTTAAGCCTAGACTAACGCCCAAAAATAACAACAACCAGGTAAATGAAGTAGACATGAACACAGCAGGCATATGTATGCTCAGTATGTCAAACAATAGCCTTGTTAGTTCTAGTAAGCAGACAGTTAATATACGAAAGAAAATCACATATTCAGTCCCTCAAGGGATCCTCTAGATCAAATCACCACTCTACCAATCCTAGTAACCAATGACACAATAGGAAATCAATAGAAGAGTCCCACATGCCCATAACATGCCATCTAATGCTAAAATAGTCACAAACAATAGCTAATGAAAATAAAATTCACAAAAATCTAACTTAAAATGGATAAGAAATCACATATTAAATTTTTTGAAAAATTAGTTCCAATATATAAAAATAAAGGATAAAATTTACCTCAAACGATATGCCAAAAGAAAGTTCCAATGCTCACGAGATTTCTCTCAAAAAAATACACAGATTAGCCTTTTGAGTCAATAAAATAAGGTACCGAACAAAGATTTTATCATTTGTTTACTTTTCCTCTTGCTCCTTTTCAAGAACTAAAATTTTATATCAGAATACCGTCACTCACATACCTCCGCAAACGCGGAGGAGCTGTGTGAATGCGGAGGAGCTCCTGAACGCGGAGGAGCTCAACAAACACAAAGTATAGTGGGTCACAACTTTGTGAACGTGTACAAGGTCCCGCGAACGCGGAACATAGCCAAGGCCAAAGCCCTATGAACATAGGCCCTAGCTTCACGAACATGGAGCATAAATAAGCAGAGCTCCATGAATGCAAGCTCTAACCCTGCGAACATGGAGTACAAATACCCAACCTTCCATGAATGTGGGCCACCTCCGCAGAGACAGAGTGTTGGGCCTGCACCAGATGTCAGCCAAACTCATTCCTGCGATGGGGCGTCCAAGACTCGTTCGGAGTCCAATTTTCGCAAATAAATTATGCAATCATACCAAATTCAACATTTCGGATCCAATGATGTAGTCAAAATTTCCATACAAGGTTATTTTGATTAAATCTCACTTTTTTATTCCATTTTTCTTCAATTTCCACCGAGGGGCCCAAAACGTAGCAGGAAGCCTCATGAACTGAACGAAAGGCCGTCCTAGGCCAAACTCGATATTTCGAAGCTAATCACGCTATTAGAATTCCCATTCGGGTACGTTCTCAAAGATGTTAACTAAAGTCAATCATTGGCCTATTCTAGAGGCTAAATTGTAAAACTCGATATAAACTAGCACCAAAATTTTTTATATTCTAATCAAACATGCTTCTAACCTAATTTGGATATACTGAAGTTGATGGAATTTTCAGAATTCTGTTCCGAGGCTATTTACTTAGACTTTACTGCTAAACTCATTTTTCAACTTTAACAGGCTCCCATACACGAAAAACTGCACAACTATCAAACGAGCAACTAGACAACCGAACTGTAAGCGCCAGCAAGTCACAAATGACTTGAGGTCGCTGTAAGTAAGTAATAACTGATGTAAAATATGCATGGTAAAAGTAAAACTTGGTATTGGACATCTGTAGCAACGACAGTGCAAAGTGCTGTATTATCACTAGTATATAAGTGATGATTATCGATTAGAGAAACTCCTTGCTAGTATATAATATTATTTGACTGAGTAGCATAATATTACGTCTATTTCTACAACATAGTTTATTTTTAAACTTGTATTACATTACTGAGTTGAGCTATTTAAATTGAATATCTTTTGAGCCTGCTTTTCTTTGTAACTATTTTACATACTGTATATCCACATATTAATGCCATTTGGCATTGCATCATTTTAAGATGTAGATACAGGTGCTTGAGATCATTAATAGTTGTTCTTTTGAAGACCTACTCCATTCTCTAATAGTGGTGAGACCTTCTTGCTTTCGAGGAATCATATTTTTTGCTTTTGAGTAGTTCTTATGGTAGCTATGGATCTATAATTGGCACCTTCTTGATAGTTGGATAGAGGCTTTTTACACAGTGATATACTAAAGTTGATGTTTCTATTATAAGAATTGTTTTTGAAAACTATCTCTTATGATATTGATTTGATTTGGATTACTATGTTAAAACTATATTTTCATTAATTTATTGATTTGGTTAGCCTACTTGAGCATCTCTGAATTATTGTGAGTCTTTCGTTAAGTTATAGTGAATGATTAGGCCAAGTGGTTTGCTTAGAGATCAACAATGTTTTTTTAGTGTTGGCCCTGTGTAGGGTACCCTCTTGGGGCATGACAAACTTGGTATCAGAGTACAAAGTTCAAGAGTCCTAGGATGTCTATGAAGTCATATCTAGTAGTATAATATCCCATAAGTCGAGCAATCGTAAAATGGAGTTCAAATGAAAGTTCCCCCAAAAGTTCAACTTTTATGCACCAAGTGCCCTTCATGAGGCCACACACGGGCCATATAGAGTTATACTATCTATGTAGGGACACGTGGGTAGCTTGGTAAGATGTGAAGGGGCACGAGTAGGCTCATGGTCCATGGTGGGCACCATTAGCCATGGTGACACTCGTGGGATCCCCCATTGCCTCAATGTCCCAAATCCTAGGACCAAAGGGCCTTGTACAAACCTTGGTCCCTTCCTTGGTTAGTCCCTTAGCCAATTCTTGACCTCTTTGATAGGGTCCCTTCCCACAGACCTATATACGGTCCATATTGATTTGTACACCTGTATTGGGTCCCGTACAAGGGCCTTCATCAAATTTTAATAAAGAGTCATTTTAGTCTTTTCTCTAATTTTTCATTAATGTATTTTGATGGTTTTTAGGACTAAGTTCCACCCAGTTAACTACCTAAACTCTTATAAGGCCCTCATTCTCAATTAATTTCTAATTCACAAAAATTCTCTCACTAAGAAACTCTCCCAAGATTTTCTTCTTCAAGTAACGGTTCCATGGAGGACTAAAGAATTCCTTCAAGTTTCAAGGCAATGTCTACTAATTTCTCTTAGATTCGACATCAAGGTATGTGGGTCTTCATCCATAGAATCTCTTTTCTTGTGGAGCCCAAATAATTTCCGACCTTTTCTACTAATTTCAAGTATGAATTTTTATGGGTCTTCTCAATTTCTTCAATTATGATTTAGTTTATGATTACTAATCTATTTGTAATATAACCTTATATCAATTGCATGAAATTGATAATTTTCTCATAAAATTTCTACACATCCTATCTAGGGTTCAATGTCCTGTAATGGTCTTGTTCAATTCTTTTTCAATTGCTTGCTTAAGTTTCAATTATGTATTTATTGATCCAATTAAGCATGAATTACATTTAATTTCATGATTTTGATAATTTATAAGAAATTCCTCTATAAGGCTTTCTATAGATCATGATTGCCGATGCGGGATCCTATGATTATGATTTCAATTAATGATTTCTATTGTAATTATGTATAAATTTCATTAAATTAAATATTTTTAAGTTGACTTGAGATTAAACTCATATAATTATCCTAGTTTATTTTCAACTATGATCATGGCCTATTGAGAACCCCATGCATGCTTTTAAATAATGATAAACATAGTTTTAATGACATTTCTTATGAAGAATGAAGGCTTATGAAATGATTTATACACAATTTTGATTTATGGAAATAAATTATTGAATGATAGTGAAGGATCTCTCAACTAAATTGCAACCTATGCTTATAAATGGTGATAGAGGATCTCTCACCTAGATAAGGATTTAAGGATCTATCACAAGATTATAAATTTTATGATAACAAGAGATTGAGAATTGGATAATTTCCCTCCAGTATGCCATTACATGGCTTTATGACTTATATTCTTGTGAGAGTACTACCTAGCACCGAGTTGGACTAGAGGCAAATACCCATGTCCTAAAACTACGTGTCATCGTAGGTGATAAAAGGATTAAAGGCCAATATACAAATCCTCTAAGAGGAGGGTGCCCAAAATATGAATTCTAGGGGTGAGTTCCCGGTTCACACAATCATTTAATGGTTCTACTTAAGCATTAGGGCGTCTATCTTGGCAAGTAGCTTCCCCTTTTCTCCAATCTATGGGTAAACATTGGGCTCCATGAATTAGCTCACATGGTTTTATGTTCGTTATGATCTCTCTCACTCATGACCTATGATTTCTCACATATGAAATTCTCCTTATGAATTTAAAGTCTTACTACAACTTATGAACTTTTAAGCTTTTCAAGATTTTCTATTATGACTTTTGATTATCAATGCATTGTTCAAAATCTTCTTAAAATTGTATTACGATTTTCCAATGATATTGGTCTTTCTCATGATTTATTATTATGATTAAATAATTTGCTTATCATGCTTCCTACATTGATCATTGCACCATTGCTTTTATGTGATGCATTGCATTGGTCACATATTTACTACATTCAAATATACTAACGCGTACTTTTTCCTATATTGTTTCATAATGTAGAAGAAGATATTCACCCTACCCATGCTTAGCTTAGAGTTGTTTTGAAGATTGATTGATTGGTGAATCCTCATGATCCTAGGGCAACCTTTCATAGCCTTACTTGTATTTCTAATGGTTTTATATTGAGATTATTTCATTTTATTTCTTTCCTTGTTTGGGTGAGCTAAGGGCTTGTTCTATGCCCTCATCTATGTTAGTATAGTAGAGGTATGTCTAGACAAAGAAATGTGTAAGTCCGTTTAATCGGGCCTAAGTTGTACCTTTATCTTGAGACCTTCTTTTGAGATTTTGTTTATCGCTTTGCTTCCTATTGTTGATTTACTTATCTTATGTATGCTTGAGCTAAGATGTCTTGGTTGAGATTTTTTCGGGAATCCTATCTCGTGTCACACCTAGGCCCTAATTTGGGTCGTGAAAAATTTGGTATGAGAGCACAAGGTTTAAGGTGTCCTAGGGAGTCTAGCATGTCGCGTCAAGTAGAGTTTTATTTATCAGAGTGAAGCTCCCCACATCTATAAGTAATAGGCTATGAGGTATCTTAAGAACTATTTCACTTATTTGATGATCTATGTTGTGCGATAGAGTTGTACCCTAAGGTTATTTTCCCTAACAATTATTCTATGCGATTTCAGAAAGATGCCTCTGAGGAGAGACCTCACCCAAAAAGAAGTCAATGCTAATAAGGGACAAGCACCTCAAGTCCTCAATGATCCCTTGGTCGAGAAAGTGACTTATTGGTGAATTTTGGAATACTATTTCAATGCTAGCCCAAGTGGTGATGGAACAATCCAATCAAGGAGGGATAGTTCAAAATGTGGGAACAATGGCAACAAAAGTCCAAGATTTCACAATGATAAACCCATCAGGCTTCCATGATTATAAGGTGGATGAGGACCCATAAGACTATATTGATGAGGTATATAAGATTGTGGATATTATGGGAGTATTGTCATAAAAGAAGGCTGAATTGGCATTCTACTAACATAAGAAACTTGCTAAAGTATGGTACAATCAATGTAAGACCGAGAGGGTTGAAGATGGTCCTATAGGTTGGGAGATTTCAAGATTGCTTTTTTTGAATACTTCTTTCCACGTGAGGGAGGCTAAGGTGATGGAGTTTATCAACTTGAAGAAATAGAGTATGAGTGTGAGGGAGCATGCCCTCAAGTTCATGAAGTTGTCCAAGTACACACCAACTTTAGTGTCCAACTCTCGAGCCCGAATGAGTAGGTTTATATCAGGGGTTTCAGATTTGGTTGTTAAAGAGTGTAAGATGGCCACATTAATTAAGGAATTAGACATCTCTAGGTTCATGAGTCATGCATAGCAAATTGAGTAGGAAAATCTTAAAGAGGGTGCTAGGATAACTAAAAAGGCCTGGATTGAGGGTGGATCATCTTTTGATAGTGTTTTGAGGCCTAGGTTTCATAAGTATATGCTGCCTAACAATGATGTTAGTGGTCAAACTTTTTCTACATGCCAAAATATGGAAGGTACCATTCAAGAGATTATCTAGCCAGTTCGGGTATATATTTTGGTTCTGGTGCAATTGATCATAAGTTAAGGCATTACCCGTGGGTTGCTAGGAATGATAAGAATAGTTATCTATAATCTTAGTCCTACCCTTTTATAGGTCCCCATACTTAGAATGATGAGTCACCAATATGTTGTGAGTTTCTTTTGGTTATAGTAATAATTGGTATGGATTGGTCTCGTGTTCATTATGATATGATTGAGTTTGTGACCATGTTTCTTTAGTGGTGGTATAGGTAAAAGTGATATCTTTTCACGCCCATTCTCATACATTCCTATGTTCTAGCCTTTTTCATAACTTATCACATGTATGCATACTCGTGAAAAAAGTTTTAAAAGATGTTCATAGCCAAAGTTTAGATAATTCATGATTTTGATGTTTAAGTTGCATTATTGCATTCATGATGAGTTGTTGATATCTATTCTACTCTACTCAAGTTAATCTCCAGCTCATCGAGGGGGAATGACCCTAAGGGAGAGATATTGTAATATCCTATAGGTTGAGGAGATATAAAATGAAGTTAACGGGAAAGTTCCCAAGAAAAGTTTAACTTTCATGCACTAGGTACCTTTCACGAGGCCCCACATGGGCCGTACAATGTCATTCTAGCTGTAAGGACTCGTGGACAACCATGGTGAGATGTTGAGGGACCATGAGTGGACTCACAGCCCGTGGTGAGCACCATGAGCCATGGTATGCCTCATGGGAATCTCCAATGTCACAATATCCAAACTCCTTGGACAATAGGGCCTTGTATGACCTGTGGTCCCTTCCTTGGTGAGTCCCTTAGCCAATTTCTTGACTCCCTTGGTAGGGTCCCTTCCTACGGACGTCTATACGGTCCATATTGATTTGTACGACCCATATAGGGTCTCATATAAGGGTCTTCGCCAAATTTTATGGAAGGATCATTTAGTCTTTCCCCTAATTATTCATTAACAAAGGATCATTTAGTCTTTCCCCTAGTTGTTCATTAATGCACCACACTCATAATTAGGAGGCTATAGGACATTAGGAATTGCCTCACTTTGTTCATATTCTGAGTTTGTGTAATAGACTTTAACTCTTTAGAATTCTCTTTGTAATTCATGCATTTATGTGTTGCAGATCATGCCTCCTAAACATACAACTAATTAGAGGAACGAAGTTAGCGCAGAGGATCCCCCATCTAAGGCACATTCACATTCAAGAGTGAGGACTAGGGGCCGACCTACCCAGTCTATGGAGGTTCTACCAACTACTGTGCCTACTTCTTAACTAGCCCCTACTTCAGAGGCAAATTTTAAAGAATCTATTACTATGCTAACTCACTTAATGGTTGCTAAGAGTAGTAATTAGAGTTCCCCGGCTTATAGCTCCAGATCTTAAGAGTCATTCACTTCTACAAGGATTAGAGGTTTCTTGAGAATAAACCCACCAGTATTTATAGGGTCTAAGGTTGAAGTTTCATTGATGAGATGTGGAAGGTTCTGAAATCTATGCATACAAAACAAAATTGAGGGAGTTGAGCTTGCTTCCAATCAACTTAAGGACATGGAAAATGTTTGGTATAACCAATGAGAGGAGAACCTTGGTGAGGGTGAGAAAAGTTGTGTCTATTTCAGAGAATCAATTTGGATTCATACTGGAGAAGTTTACATTCGAAGCAATTCATTTTGTTAGAAGATTAGTGGAGAAATACAGGGAAAGAAAGAAGGACCTTCATATGGTATTCATTGGTCTCAAGAAGGCATATGACTATGTTCTGAGGGATGTCCTATGGAGGTGTCTATAGGTGAAAGGTGTTCCAATGGTGTATATTTGGATGATAAAGGACATGTATGACAGAGCTAAAACTCGGGTAAGAACGGTTGGAGGAGACTTAGAGTATTTTCCTGTTGAGATGGGACTCTATCAAGTATCTGTGTTAAGCCCTTTTCTATTTGCCTTGGTAATGGATGAGCTGACACGTGCTATACAGGAGGAGATTCCATGGTGTATACTATTTGCGGATGGCATAGTACTAATTAATGAGACTCGGGCTAAAGTTAAAGATAGTTGGAGGTTTGGAAACATGCTTTGGAATCCAAAGGGTTCAAACTGAGCAGGACCAAAACAAAGTATTTGGAGTGCAAAATTCAGTATTGGAAGGGATAAAGCAGACATTGATGTGAAGCTTGCCACTCAACCTATTCCCAAGAGAGAAAACTTTATATATCTTGGGTCCATTATCCAAAGTAGTGGCGATATCGATGATGATGTCACACATCATATTGGGGTAGCATGGACAAAATGGAGGCTTGCCTTGGAGTACTGTGTAATAAGAAGATACCACCTAAACTTAAAGGTAAGTTTTAAAGAATAGTGGTGAGACCGTCTCTGCTGTATGGGGTGGCGTGCTGGCTTATCAAAAACTCACATGTTCAGAAGATGCAAGTCATGGAGATGGATGTGTGGACATACCAGGAGTGATAAGATTAGAAATGAGACAATTCAGGAGAAGTTAGAGGTAGCCCCTATGACTGACAAGATGAGAGAAGTGAGACTGTGATGGTTTGGAATGTGTAGAGAAGAAGTACCGATGCTTCTGTGAGGAGGTGTGAGAGATTAGATTTAGGGGCAACACGGAGGAGTAGAGGTAGACCGAAAAAGTATTCGAAGGAGGTGATCAGATAGTATATGGCGAAACTTGATCTCACTAAGGACATGACCTTAGATAGAAAGGAATGGAGGTCACGAATTAGAGTAGCAGACTAATAGGTTAGTAGGGTTGGGTTTATGTCTTGCCTTGGGTATAGTAGGGTAGTAGGATTAGTCATGTCTTTATATCCAAGGTTGTCATCATCCATCTTATATATGTTAATTTTATCGTATTTACATACTATCATGTGCTTTTTCATTATTAGCCGTTCTTCCTATTTTTCTTTTCTTTTCCTTTTCCTCTTTTCTCCATATCTAGTTTATTTTGCTTATGGGTTTTTGAGATGAGGGCTCCCAGGAAACAACCTCTCTACATCTGTGAGGTAGTGGTAAGGTTTGCATACATTTCACCCTCCCCAAATTCCACTTGTGGGAATCCACTAGGTATGTTATTGTTGTTGTTTCGAGAGTGCATTCCTTAATCATTTCTTTCCCCAAGAGTTAAGGTAAGCAAAGGTTGAGGAGTTTGTGAATTTGAAGCAAGAGCGGATGACTGTGAAAGAGTACGACCACAAATTCATTGAATTGTCTAGATATGCTCTGGTTATGGTTCCTGACATGAGATCTAAAATGAGGAAATTAATCTTTGAGTTAGGCAAGCATGTGAAGAAAGAGTGTAACACACCATTTCTGACTTTAGACATGGATATCTCTAGGCTGATGGTATATGCCCAATAAGTTAAGGATGATAAGAAGAAGAATAGAGAAAAGCACCTTAAGAAAGCTAAGTTAGTTAGGCATAAGAATGATGTAAAGCAAGGTAAGGGCAACAAGTCCTTATGTTAGAAGAGGTTTACTAACAATGCACCATCATTAGTAAGTGCACCTGCGCAGAATAACATGTATGATTAGAAGTCACAAATTCACCAAAATTTTAGAGCTCAGGGTTCCCGTACCAAGGATGTATGACCCAAGATTCAATATATAAGTCACCTTATAGTAAGTGTGGTAAGCTCCATTTTGGGAAAGTGCATCGAGGGCGCTAATGGTTGCTATGAATGTGGTCAAATGGGCCATTTCAGAAGAAGTGTCACAAGGCCCAATCTTACACAACACCACTAATTTGAGGTAATTAGAGAGGTCCTACTTCAGGTACAGATAGAGATTCAAATTATTTGTATGTTATGGCTAGTCGTCAAGATAAAGAGAATTCACTAGATGTTGTCACTAGTATGCTTCGAGTCTTTTCCTTTGATGTGTATACTTTTCTTGATCTAGTTGTCACTTTGTCTTTCGTAACCTCTTATGTAGATAATAGATTTGAGATTCCTCTTGTATGTCTTATTTATTCTTTCGGTGCATCCACTCTGGATGGTGAGTCTATTTTAGCTAAGAGGGTCTATAGAGATTGCGTTATACCCATCTATCCCATATTTACCATGGGTGACTTAGTCAAGATAAACATGATTGATTTTGATGTTATTCTTGGTATGAATTGGCTTTTTTACTTGTTATTCCAAGCATTGATGATATTTGAGGAAGGATCATGGCAGAGTTGCATAGCTCCTATTATTTCATCCATCCAGGTTCTATTAAGATGTACCATGACTTGAGGGAAGTCTACTGGTGGAGCGGGATGAAGAGAGACATTGCTGATTTTATTTCTAAGTGCCTAAACTACCAACAAGTTAAAGTTAAGCATCAAAGGGCATGTGACATGGCGCAGAATTTTGAGATTTCTGAATGACAGCAGGCAATCATTAATGTGGACTTCATTACTAGTTTATCGTGATCTATTGAACAACATAATTTAATTTGGGTGATTGTGGACAGGATGACTAAATCAGCCTACTTTTTGGTAGTAAAGATGACTGACACCACAAAGAACTATGCCAAGTTGTATATTTAAGAGTTTGTCAGGCTGCATGGAGTTCCCTTGTCCATCATCTTAGATATAGAAGCTTAGTTCACCACTCAATTTTGGAAGTTGTTTCCGAAAGATCTAGGTTTGATAGTGAATCTTAGTACACATTTCACCCCAGACCGATGGTAAGGTAGAGCATACAATTTAGGCTTTGGAGGATATATGTAGGTCCTACATCATTGACTTATAGGTTATTGTGATGACCACTTGCCTCTTATTGAGTTGCTTACGATAACAATTTCTATTTGAGCATTCAAATGGTTCCTTATAAGGCTCTTAGTGGAAGGAGATGCAAATCACCTATTAGTTGGTTTGAAGTTGATGAAGCTGAGTTAATTGGGCCAGACATAGTTCACCAGGCTACGGAGAAGGTATTGATCATCCAAGAGAAGTTGAGAACTACATAGAGTCACCAAAAGTCCTACACTAATGTTAGGAGAAGAGATTTAGAGTTTGAGGTAAAACATTAGGTGTATTTGAAGGTTTCACCCATAAAAGGCTGATGTGCTGCCAAAATACAACACCTATAATGCTTCAAACTTGGGATTTTGCGTGTTCTCAATGCGACTTTAGTTGTTTTATGTGTTTTTGTGTCTATGTTTGCAGGATTACAGGTTGGCCAATGATTTTGGAAAAAGTTACAAAGTTTCTGCAGATTTGCATTTATACCAGACACCTTACGGGCCGTAGACCATTCTACGAGCTATAAGGTGGTTCTGTGAGGAATTCCTGTGAGGAGCCAAGTTTCTATAATTACTTATACGAACATGCAGATGAGTCATAAATTAATGTACGAGTCGTAGAAGAAGTTTCGTGCCCTGAGGGTCAGAGAATGATGACTTCCTGAAGTTCATCAAACGAAACCCCTTTTACGGGCCGTAAATCATTTTATGAGTCATAAAGGGGTGTCATAAAGGATAAGTCCAGTTTCCCAGCAACAATGTACAAGACTTCGATTACAGGCTGTGAACTTCAATAATGTCGTAAAGTGTAGCTTAGAGTGTGCCGACCAGTTCTCCTAAGTTGTTTAGGATTTGAATTTTAATTATTATAAGTAGGCCTTTTAGGTTATTTTTTAGAAGTTCTCACCAGTTCACGTAAGCTTAGCTTATTTTTAGGTTAGTGCTCAGAGAACTCAATGTTCTTAGAGAGAAAATTATGAGAGAGTCTTTGAAAACACTTGTGGTTTAATTCAATCTTCAAGCTTGTGATTTTCATTGACATTGGATTCGCTTGTTCTTAATTTAGTTATGTAAGTATTTAATTATGTCTTCTAAATTCATGATCTCTTCATCTACACAAAGCATGAGTAGCTAAATCCACAACTAGGGTTGTGGGAACCATGAAGAACTAACAAAGTAAAATATGATAATTCATGATTCTTGGAAGGTGTATATGCATGCATTAATTAACTCATTTTGTTTTGCATGTTTTCTGATGGTGGCCAACATTAAACTATCCTTGTGTTACTGACTGGACCAAGGTAGTAAGAATAGGAAAAAAGATTAGTTAACAGAATTTGATTGATCTGTTTTCGTCTAATCAGCCAAACTAGGCCAAAGAGAGGTTGTATTGGGACTTATAAGTAATGGTTAGTAATGCACACTATGGAGATGGACCAAGTCAGATAGGGAAATTCGCCTCTCACATTTGACCAAATGGCTTGGTGAACTTAAAATACGTCCTGCATGCTATACATTAGACAAGAATTAGGTTATCCGATGATACTGAGTTGGGGAATCATGGGGAATATAATACCCTAGTTGCTCTCCTTTATTGATCTTTCTCTCATGATAGTTAGTTAATTTATTTTTCTCATTGATTTTTGCAAACCCCCCTTTAGGGTTTTGAGTTGATTAACTACTCGGATTACATGTTGGTGAATTTGTCTTAAGTCTACGTATTCCATGTGGGTTCGACCCTAATCTTGGGTAGGTTCTATTTCATGATAGCAACCGCTTTATCCTCTAAAAAGGAGGTATAACTTGGGCAACATCAAGGTTTTAGCGCCGTTGCTAGGGAATACAGCTAGAATTAGTGAATTCATTAGTAATTCGAGTATTAATCCTTATTTTCCACATTTTTTTGTTCTTTTTCTATTTTTTTCTTTATTAATATAATACCCTTTGTTGAAGAAATATTGGATGATTGTAGTATTGGGATAAGAGGGTTGTACATAATTTTTTGAATCACAAAGTGTACTTTTTAAAATATTAGAAAATCTCGAATTAGACAACTATGTGCTTTTGTCAGATGTTCATCAATTTGGCTTGGATGTCCACATTTTAAGTAGTGAGTTGAGTGTAAAAGTTGATATGTTTGATGCTCAACAAGCTAGTTATTAATTGTGTGAGGAAGAAAAAATACTTATACGACAACTTGAAGAGCTAAAATTGGAGGGTCAACTTCTTGATCATACTATTATTGATGTTGTCACTGTTAAGAAATGTACACGAGAGTTATGTGAAGAAGCAGATAATATTATCTTTAAAAATTCTAGTGTGTGTAAAAATGATGATGTAAATAATAATATAATTCATGAATTAGGACGCATTAGACCTTATTCCAATTAATTTTCTACATTATGTTTAGATGATGAGATATCAATTGAATCATCTGAGCATATGGAAGAATGTAAGGAGGAGGAAAAACATGTTTATATCTTGAATTTATTGGTCACAAACCAAAAAATTACATTTCTTATTTAAAGGCCAAAAAGTACAACATGCGATCTATAGAGTTTGTTTCCTTTTTTTTTTATACCACCACCTTTTGAGTATAATAGAAAATTGGAAAAGAAATTAGGGGTACAATTCATAAGTTCAAGGTGTAAGAAGAAGTGGAAGGTCTCCACCTAGTAGTGTAACTTCTTTTTTTTTATAGTCCTTTTTTTGTTTTGTGTCAATTTTATTTTTGAAGATTTAGGAGAAGTCTGAGTACTCAAATTTGAAACTTGGGAGGCAACCCAAGGAACACTGGAGCTTAGGCACCCAGGTATGTTTTTTTGACCCCTTATGATCTATTTTGCTTTGATTTTGTGCATTGGGGACAATGCATATCTTTTTCGATAGGGTGTGGGTAGTTATGAGCATCAGTGAAGTCTGAGTAGCTTATGGTCCATAACTACCCAATTTTTGATCCCGGGGTTTTCTTACCTGTGTTCTTTTTCCCTGTGGATATTTAATTTCTATTGAATCGGCATCTTTAGGTTGTTTAGATAATTATATGTAACATATAGTGCCAATACTTATGGCGTATAACATATTTTTGTGTTTTGTTTGAAAAAATGGCACCTACTAAATATTTTTGATTAGTAATTAGATAGTAACCATGCATGTTTAGGTGTTTGACAATATCTGTTCTAAGTAAGGGTAAATTGAGATAAGAAGCATAATCTGAGAGTCTTTCGTTAATGATGTATGCAGTGCCATGTGAGTGTGAGCTTTATTTGATAAATTCATGTGTTTTATGCTAATTCAGAACTTGCCTGGTTACTCTAAGTTAGATTGTAGATTAGTTGGATTAGGAAAGGATCTTAGGCCATTGTTCTTAAATAGTCCACTTTAGCCTAAAAATAACCAACCAAATCGATGATATATCCCTTGTTCCTAATGTTTGAGTTTAACATGTACCTATTCTTTCAAACCATCTGATTAACGCAACCTTATTTAGTGAAAAATCCTAAATTTGGCCCTGGTCCTTCCTTGAATATTATGTATCTTGACTAAGGTAAAAAGCCTAAGTTGAGAGTGGCTACCAAAAGTGGCCCTGGTTTTGAGGATGGATAGTGTGCACCTCAACATAGGCCAAAAGCCTAAGTTGAGGGTGGCTAGTGTAAGGGTAAAGCACAAAAACAAGGGAGGTGAGTTAAGAATACAAAGAAAAAGGAGAAAAATCATGTACTGGGTGCAAGAAAAATAAAAGATGCCTTAATTGAGATCAAAAAAGCAAAATGAAGTGTAAAAACAAGGCAAACCGCTAAAAAAATGAAAATAAAGCACCCAAAAAAGCTTGAAAGAGGAAAAAGGGAGAATAAGGTGAAAATAACAGAGTTGGTAGGGCAAAAGTATAGAAAAAAGAAATTTCAAGGAGGGCCTTTAGTAATTATTTTTCCAAAATATCATACCAAAGCCCCCTGAGCCTACGTTACAAGCCTAGAAAGTCCTAGAGTGATCCTAGTCCAATTAGTTGAAGATCTTAGTCATGAGTATAAGGGCAAGCCTATGGTATTAGTCACTACGCATGAATATCTATTATGAGAGTGAGTGAGTTTTCATAGTCCCAATGCTAAAACATGAAAATATCATTGAGTATCAGATATAAGACTTCTTTTGTGAGGGAACTTGTATTGCATTATTAGCATTAGACTTGTTCGGTGATTGTGGATTGTTAATAATACCTTGTGTGTCATAGTTGTGTTGTTACCTGCACCAGTTTGCATTGGTTTTCTAAATAGCTATCTAATCCCATTTTGAAAAGTTGGTGTGGGTATCTAAGTTGGAGATGTATGTGATGTATGTCATTGAGTTGAGGTCTGTGTGTGACTGTATTGTCTATATAGATTGAGTTTGTCGCTTGAGGACAAGTAATAATTTCAAGTTGAGGGTGTTGACGTGCTGCCAAAATACAACACTTTTGATGCTTAAAACATAGGATTTTGCATGTTCTCGGTGCGACTTTAGTTTTTTTTATGTGTTTTTGTGTCTATGTTTGCAGGATTACATGTTGACCAATGATTTTGGGGAAAGTTACAAAGTTGCTGCAGATTTGCTGTTATACGAGAAACCTTACGGGCCGTAGACCATTCTATGAGCCGTAAGGTGGTTTCATGAGGAATTCTAGAAAGGGTCCAAGTTTCTGAAGTTACTTCTACGAACATCCAGACGAGCCATAAATTAATGTATGAGTCGTAGAAGAGGTTTTGTGCCTTGAGGGTCAGAGAATGAAGGCTTTCTGAAGTTCATCAAACAAAATCTCTTTTATGGGTCGTAAACCATTTTACGAGTCGTAAAGGGGTGTCCTAAAGGAGAAGTCCAGTTTTCCAGCAAAAATATACGTGACCCCAATTACGGGTTGTGAACTTTAATACGGGCCATAAATGCTGTCGTAGAGTGTGCCCACCAGTTCTCCTAAGTTATTTAGGATTTGAATTTTATTTTTTATAAAAAAGTCTTTTAGGCTATTTTTCAGTTCTCACCAGTTCACATAAATTTAGCTTAGGTTTAGGTTAGTTCTTAGAGAACTCAATATTCTTGGAGAGAAAATTGTGAGAATCTTTGAAAACACTTGTGGTTTAATTCAATCTTCAAGCTTGTGATTTTCATTGACATTGGATTTGCTTATTCTTAATTTAGATGTGTAAGTGTTTAATTATGTCTTCTAAATTCATGATCTCTTCATCTACACAAAGCATGAGTAGCTAAATCCACAACTAGGGTTGTGGGAACCATGAAGAACTAACAAAGTAAAATAGGATAATTCTCGATTCTTGGAAGATGTATATGCATGTATTAATTAACTCATTTTGTTTTGCATGTTTTCTGATGGTGGCCAACGCTAGTGTTATTGACTGGACCAAGGTAGTAATGAATAGGAAAAAAGATTAGTTAACAGGATTCGATTGATATATTCTCGTCTAATCAACCAAACTAGGCCAAAGAGAGGTTGTACTGGGACTTATAGGTAATGGTTAGTAATGCAGACTATGGAGATGGGCCAAGTCGCACAGTGAAATTCTCCTCTCACCTTTGACCAAAGAGTTTGGTGAACATAAATTACCATCCTACATGCTATATACAAGATAAGAATTATGTTATCTGGTGATACTGCAGTTTGGAATCATGGGAAACACAATACCCTAGTTGCTTTGCTTTATTGATCTTTCTCTCGTAATAGTTAGTTAGTTTATTTTTCTCATTGATTTTCACGAAACCCCCCTTTGGGGAATTCAGTTAATTAACTACTCAGATTGCATGTTGGTGAATTTGTCTTAAGTCTACGTATTCCCCCTGGGTTCGATCGTAACCTTCGTTAGGTTCTATTTCTTGATAACTACCATTTTATCCTCTAAAAAAGTGGTGTAACTTGGGCGACATCAATGGAATGAGGAGATTTGGGAAGAAGGGAAACTTAGTCCTTATTACATTGGTTCTTATCTATTATCATAAGAGTTGGTAATGCAGCTGATGAGCTGAAACTACCATCAAAATTAGTATTTATTCATCTCATGTTTCATAGTTTAATGCTTAAGAAATGTTTAGAAGATCCTTCATTGGTTTCTCCTATTAAGAGCGTTGGTGTAAAAGATAGTTTGTCCTATGAGGAGATTCTAGTCTAAATTCTTGATTGTCAGATTCGCAAGTTCATAACCAAAGAAGTTGCATCTGTTAAGGTGCTATGGAGAAATTAGTTTGTTGAAGAGGCTTCATGGGAAGCAAAAAGAGGATATGAAGGCTATGCCTTCCAATGATGATGTTGATGGTAGTAAACTTTTTTTTCTCATCTATTCATGCCTTCTAACGATGATGTTGATGGTAGTAACCTTTTTTCCTATCTTTGAGTCGATGTCTATTTCGAGTTTGAGTATATGATGTGTATTCTTAGGCCTAAGCAGTTGATTGTTTGATGTTTGAGAAGTTGAATTCTTGAATTGCATTTTTGCCTTGAGTTTATTCTAAGCTTGGTCTTCCTTTGAGGACGAATGATCCAAAGGGGGAGATATTTTAATACCCCCTTAATTATTCTAACTTAGATCTGTCATGAAAGTCTGAAAATAATTGTTGTCTTTGTCGAGTAGGGATTCTACGAAAGTCATCTACATCCTGTAGATGTTTCTACTACCTGTAGATGGCGGCTCATAAGTCGCTTCTACACTTGGTAAAATTTACATTCCTAAAAACCATATCTACAAACACCTAGTATGAGTTGTGCAATGATCTACGAGCCATAGATCAAATCATCGAGACAAGTATCACATTCTAATAACTTCTAAAATGCATAAGTGTCACGCTCTAAGAGGATATCCAAGGCCTCGTTGGCACTCAGAGACCGTTTTTGGGCTACAAGAGAACCACATGGTCTATTGCTCATTCAATCATCAGCGAAAGATTTAAATAAAAGCAGAAAAATACTCATGTTGGCTCTTAACATCAATATCAAAATAAAGTAGTTTTTCAGGTAAAAATAATCTCATATAATAAGAATGGTTTTAGAAACAAGCTCAAAAGAAATTATTTCCAATCTACTCCATCTATGTCTATGAAGTCTCTAACACTATAAAGATGGTATCAATGACATGTTTATGGCTACCTCAAAAGAAATAAAGTATTCAACTTAAAGAACAAATAAAAAAGATTCCTCCAAATGCAAGGAAGTCTCACCAAAGCTTTGGGAATACTCAAAATCCTCATAGAGTCACCTATTGAAGATTTCTAACACCTATATCTGTATATGAACAATGCAATGCTAAATAGAATCAGTACGTGGAAGGTTTGGTGTGAAAAATGGCAAAAAAGTAAAGCACATATTAAATGGTACTCAACATCAAAATCTTAACTCAACCATGACACTCAACTTAAGTCAATATAATATGCAAGTTTGAAAATAAAATAGTATTTTCAAAAATTATGAGTATGAATATGCAACTAATATATTTATTCATTAGGGGGTTTCTCTAACTGACAGTCAACATTTATGAGCTAGTGATGATACAACAAAGTGATATTGTTGCCATATCCATCCAATACCTTATCAGGGTAAATGACATCAATATCAATGGATCAAATCATTAAAGTCCTCCTTTGGGATAAAGGAGGCATGTCCTTTATCCTACATTAGCTATGTAATTTAAGGTGTTTGAGTTAATTATACTTTTACCCAATTCGGTACTCAATACTGCTTTTAAATCATGTGCCCATACAATTATCTCATCTTGACTCATTGGACTTTAGTTTTAAAATATCAACTCACTCAAATCATCATCATCATCATCATCATCATCCTTCATCAATAATTATATTTTAAAAATTGTTTACATCTTCATGAAAACATCTTACTCAAAACATATACACTTCAGCTTCCCATGTATCGCTCTCAATAGGTTGGTTCCTCTTAAGCACTTTAATCGATGCAATTTCTTTGTTACGAGGTACCTTTATTTGACCAACCCAAAATCTCAATTGAAACTTCTTCATAGGTCTGATTCTCCTCAACTTTAACACTCTCCAAGGGTAGAACAAAGATTGGATCACTAATGAACTTCCTCAACATGGACACGTGAAACACCGGGTGAATTGTAGCTATCTCTAGTGGCAAGTCCAACCTAAAAGCTGTTATGCCTGACAAAATCATCAAAATACCCCTAGAGGAGAGGTATGCGTGTAATGCGTCTTCCAATGCTCCGATGGTAAATCCGAAGTTGGATTTGCGATTAACACAAAATATTAAGTGGAAAAATGATCTCGGTCGATTTTTAGAGCTACCAGATCAATGGATAATTTTTCGGTCTGAAATAAAAACTAGTGTTGATGCGCGACAGAGGTGCGTCACGCCTTTTTAGTGGGCACACACTTTGTTTCTTTTTACTTTTTTCGACGGGATTGAAAAACTCGTCCGAAAAAGTTTTGGAGAAAAATACACTTGTACATGACCAGTCCGCGTCGCAGATTGCGTTATTCCAAAGATGAAAATTTTAAAATTTGTGAAGGATATTTTGGACAATTCCTAACCCCTCCTAAACTCAATACACGATCAAATTAGGTCATTTGAACGTAAAAAGAGTCTAAAACCATATTCTAAACCCTTTCTAACTATTTGAACAAGACTAGGGCTTGAGAGAAGAGGAGAAGAACATGAGATTGAAGAATTCAAGGGAGAATTCTTGAAGGTGATTGTTGATAGCTTCATCCCAGGTATGTAAAGCTAAGCTAAAACATCAAATTGTTCTCTCATGTGCCCCATAGATTGTCATAGAAGAGTTGAAAGTCTAAAGAGTCTACATATATGATTCTTGATGGTTTTTCTTTAAAATTATATTAATTATATGTATTTTCTTGTGTTGGTGATCATCATAAACTTGTTTTCTTGATTTGAATATTTTTCAGGAGATATCATATAAACTCTATATCTTAATTTGTGAAAGCATGCATAATGAACCTAGGATAGAGTCTAGAGCCTTGGTTTGAGTATGTTGAGTGAAGTCTTGATGTGAGTATGAGGTTGAGTTAATTGAGCTTGATGATCCTACGAGTCTTCATAATTGAGTTTTTGAGTTCTGACTAAATGAATTCTTCTAATTGATGATCTGAGTCCTTGAGTTCTTAAATGAGAATTGAGTTAACCGAGATGAGTTAAAGTCCCTAAAATAATAGAGGACCCTTGAGTTTGAGTTAAAGAGATAGTGAGAGTCTCTATAAGGCTAATTTGAGATAATTAAGTTGAGATGAGAAGTTTTATGGGCATTAAGTCATGAGAGGAGTATCGAGCACCGAAATGAGTAAGAGTAAGAGCAAGTCCAACTCTCACTCATCAACTACGTCACCAAGCGTAGGAGTGGACTAAGTCCATTAGAGTTGAAAAAATTCTCACCTTGAGGGCTAAGTCCGTTAGAGTTGGACAATTTCTCACCGTGAGGGCTAAGTCCGTTAGAGTTAGATAGGTCCTCACCTTATTGTCCTGAAACAATAGGACTCAGTTGATGAACTGTCCAGATCCATTATAGATTTACGTTGTCCTTTACCTCGGCAAGGTACTGGATGGGTGTGGCAACAACATCTCTTCGTTGTACAATCAGTGGCTCATAAGTGATTATTGTCGGATTAAAGAAACTCCCAAAAAGTTACTACCTTGAGCACTCTGAGTTGAAACGAGATGAGATGAGTTGAGTTGAGTTGATTGATGAGGTTGATGGGTCACTTGTCTAATCTTTACTCTTTCTTTGGATAGACACGTGACATTCTGATTTGGTTATTATTCTGAATTGATGTTATTTCCATATTATTCTACTTGTTTATGTATTATTCAGCTATTTTACATACCACACATTCCACGTATTGACGTCACTCGGTGCTGCTTCATTTCATGATACAAATACAGGATTTGAAGATCTTCAATAGGTGCATCGTTGCAGATCTATCGCAGTCAGCAGAGTTGGTGAGCCTCCTTTACTTTGGAGTACCATTATGTACTTTTATCTAGCTATTAGAGTTAGACTTTTAGAGTAGCTTTACTATTCCTTGAGTTGAGGTAGCCATGGGTCTATCACTGACACCAGTTGGTAGTGAAAGAGGCTTCATAGACTAGAGTCGAATGTTGATGATAAGACTTGTTGAGCTAGTTTCTTTCCACTAGCCTTTTATTTATAATATTATGTTGAGACTAGATGAGATGTGCCCATTACTCTCCTTTGTCTTTCGCTGATTGTCTTGAATTATTGATTGGATGAATGTGATGAGGCCAAGTTGTTCGCTTGGGAACTAGCAATAGTCTTTGGGTGCCGGCTATGCCTAGGGTACCCTCCTGGGGCGTGACAAACTTGGTACCAGAGCATGAGTTCAAGTGTCCTAGGGAGTCCATGAAGTCGTATCTAGTAGAGTCTTGTTTATGGTTGTGTTGTCGACCATACTTCATAAGCAGGAGGCAATAGGACATTAGGAATTGTTACACTTCTTTCTTATTCCAAATTCATGCGTAAAGTTAAACTCAAAGAAATGTCTCTTCTGATTCGTGTGTTATGCTTTTTCAGAATTGTGACTATGTTTCTAAGAAGAGCTGATGAAGTAAACGGGAGTCCAGCTAGATGGAATGCTAACCAATTCGAGCCTCAAGATCAAGATGAACCCATAGGCACAACCATCCTTGCTGTGCAGCCACCACAAGCTAACATCAGCAATGTTGAGTTTTGCCAGGCCCTCCAGACTTTGGCCTAGGCTGTGACAACATTGTTGATAGACAGGGAGCAGGCAGGCGGGGTATTCCAAATACATCCAGAGATCATGAGTTCTTCAAGGTGAACCCACATGAGTTTAAGAGGTCAAGGAGGAATAGGATTAGGAGTCAGTTTCAAGCAGAGCCTCATAACTTTAGAGCTCAGAAATCTATGTCACAGACTAGTGTGGTTTGAGGTCCCCGAGGCAAGCCACCTTGTGGCACGTATGGCAAACGTCACATAGGAGAATGCCATAAGGGAAGTGATGGATGTTACAAGTGTGGCCAAATGGGTTACTTCCAGAGGAATTTTCCTAAGTGAGCCAAAAGAGCCCAAGCTTCTACCCCAGCACCCACAATTAGAGAAGATCAGGAAAGTTTTCTAGATGTCCCCCCCCTCCCCGATATTGTGACGGGTATGATTCGAGCCTTTACTTGCTTTGATGTTATCCATGAGAGAGAAGCTTATGTATTTAAAGAGTTTAATGTTACCATCTAAGAGTAAGATGTGAGGTCTTATACCACCTTGAGTAGAGCTATCATTCTAGACCTAAAATGATGATGATAGAAAGGAAAGGACGAGATAGCGAGAGTGATAGTCGATTAGGGCTTGTAATTAGAGTTTTATACCCATTAGGTAAGTAATGTGATGATGAGTCGATTTCTATGTTTGATGAAAGAGTCGTAAGCACCATATGAGTGTCATGTTGAGGTAGTTAGTATCGAGATGTGTTAGGGTATGCTCAAAGCTAGAAAGAGATCTATGTTAGTGTATTCTAATATTGTATTGTAAGGGCAAGATGTAGATATTGAATAGAGGGACAAAGTGATTTCAATGTGATAGATCTACACTAGGCTTATAATTTTGAAAAAAGATCCCCACGAGATTTATATGGTTATGACCTTAGCCAGGTAAGGGGGTATAGTGAGTGGAGGGATGGTACATGAGTTGCGAAGAGGGGATGTGTTGAGTGAATACTTGCTATGAGATTTTAGTG
This sequence comes from Solanum rostratum, assembly GCA_029948455.1. Lineage (NCBI taxonomy): Eukaryota > Viridiplantae > Streptophyta > Magnoliopsida > Solanales > Solanaceae > Solanum > Solanum rostratum. The sequence continues at coordinate 55,477,797 of CM057053.1, forward strand.
GACTTATGCTCCAAAATTTGCCTAGTAATTTTAAGATTAGTGTGATATTGGAGAGGTGTGTGATAGATGTACGTGTTAGAACTAGACTCTAAGCTTGAATGTTGAGGAGTAGTGGTTAAGAGGAGACAACATCATGAGAGTGATAGTCTTAGTTGGAGATTCTCTCTAAGAGGTTCACCATAGTGTGTGTTTGAGATTAAGCTGTTAGCCTGCAAAGAGTGTGATGTTATGAGTATGATATAGGTGCCATTAGATGGAAAGAGAGAATTGAGGACAAAACATTTGATAGGAGAGGTTAGATTGTAAGAGTTATAGAAAGTGGTTATGTACGCCATTAGAGCAACAAATATAGAGAGATTTCCCTAGCGACAGGAGGAAGTTAAGAGTAGTATCTTTGAAGAAAGTTTTAGTGGCTATTTTATGTACGCGACTATAGTATGGTAGGAGAAGTTTAAGACGCCTATTCTTGTAGATAGTGATTCCTTGATCGTGTGGAGGTATATCTTTATAGCCTAGTAGAGGAAATTGATTCGAAAAACTTGAGAGATGACCCTTGAGCTAAGAGGGAAGATGATAAACCTAAGTAAATTTTGAGGTTTCGATAAAGATGGGTTGATCAAGATGAGACATCAGTTCGTTGCCATATCGTACGTGCCTTATTCTTCCGTTGAGGTGATGTCCTATTCCCATATGGTATATGAATGTCATGCCTATGGCCTAGTCCCACGTACCACTTGTGATTGTCATTCATGTTGAGCTGTGAGGGTGAAAAACGATGAATCCATTCATTAATTTTGATCTTAACCCATGGATCGGAGAGTTTCTACTCTTATGTTAAATGAGAGGTGACCTGAGTTTTATACCGTGGATAGTTCTGTGAACCCAAAATGAATCTCGGTAGACGAGGGAGATTGTACTTCATTATGAACGCTCTCAAATAAGATTTCTCAATTGAATCACGCTAATGATCTTTGTTCCAAGCTCATTGAGTGATCTTGTCTTCTCAGTCTTGATGGGAATGTTGATGAGAATAGAGGAGTGATGGTTGATGAGAGAGAGAGTAAGGGTTCTTTATTCTAATGTCGTCTTATGCGTGTCCCACCTTCGATACGTTATGCCATTGTTGATGGTAGGATATAGAGTATCAAGTTTTAGATATAGAATCGTGCTTATTTGGCACGAGGAGGTAGTAGTTGGGGTTTCGCCAAAGGTGGAGATGATAAGCTCCTTCAGGTCCAGTAGTGGTTCTGATAGTAGTAGGCGGAGAATGAGGGTAGATGAGGAGGAGTGAATGTATCCTTATTATGAAATTGGTGTTGTACTCGTGTCATGTAGGGATAGCGATAGGGAGGAGGTGGGAGATGAGACTTTATTATGGGCAATAGATAGGTAAGAGTAAAGTAGAGTGTCTCTAGATAAAAATGTTGGTGTATATTTGAGTGAGAGCTCATTAAATGGCGAAGGTAGAAGTGCTTAGTAGGCTTGAAATTTCTTAGATAGTAGAGTTAGAGGCTTCATAGACTAGATAGTGATGAGTTGATGTTGAGACCTTTATCTCTTGACTGTTTTCTTTTAAAACTATTCTTATCTCAGAGAATTGGAGTTTGATTGTTGGCCTATGGCCACTATTTATTAAGTCGGATTGATGATTTGATTTCCCATCTCATTTTCTCTTTATTTTAACTCTCCGCTGATTGAATGAATGTGATGAGGCCAAGTGGTTTGCTTCGGAGCCAACAATGGTTTTTAAGTGCCGGCCACGCTAAGGGTACCCTTCTGGGGCATGACATCAACAACACATATACCAATGCAAGTCAATAAAACTAGTTTAAAACTCAAAATACCAAAACTACCCTCAGAAACTCCAAAAATTACAACAAGACCATTTTTAGCATTAGTTTCACCACCCTAAACTATTGGAACTGTCAGAATTTTGATCCGAGCTTTCAAACTCTGAATGTTGACCAAAGTCAAACTTTGGTTCTAGAAACAACTAAAATCCCAACATTGGGCCTAAAAAACCTTATTTTAACTGCAAATTCAGTACTGCAACTTCCCGTAGTTCAGTTTCAACATTCCGGAGCTAATGGAATTGATGGATCCCAGTCCAACCTCCGAAACTTAGAATGACACAAAAACTCACTTTTTCAACAACTTAAGCTTTAAAACTCAGGATTTCAGTTCTAACCTCAAATAGTTCAAAATAGGCCCAAAACAACTTACGAAAGGGTAAAACAATAATTTTCACATATAAAGCCAAAAATGACCAACTAAGTTATTATATCATTCACCACTGGAAAAAATGTTCGTCCTCGAACATATGGAAAAGAGGAGTACTTGAAGCCTCAAAAAAGCTGGGATATCTAGCCCGCATGTCAGACTCCAAATACCAAGTGGCCTCAACAACAGAATGATGCCACCACTAAACCTTTACAGAAGGTACATCTTTGGATCTCAATCTCCGGACTTGCCTGTCCAATATAGCTATAGGCTCTTCTTCAAAGGACAAATCTGGACCTAACTCAACAAAGTCATAAGAAATCACATGGGATTCATATGGAATGTAGCAGCAGATCATGGAAACATGAAAAACATGATGAACAAAAGATAATCTAAGTGGTATAGCAGACTCATTGGCTACCTTACCAACTATCCTCAAAATCTTAAAAGGGCCAATGAATCTGGAACTAAACTTGTCCCTCTTCCCAATTCTCATCACACCCTTTATGGGTGAAACCTTTAGCCAAACACTATCACCAACAGAGAACTAAGAGGCCTAACCCTCTTATCAACATAACTCTTCTGGCGACTTGGCTGTCAAAAGTCTATCTGAATCGGTCGGACCCGAACCATGGAATACTGAAGAAAATTGGCACCTAATACTCAGCCAAACCTGAATCAAACCATCCAATGGGTGATCAGATCTCCGTCCATACAAGGCCTCGAACAGTGCTATCTGGTTGCTGGAATGGTAACTCTTGTTATATGCAAACTCTGCCAATGGTAAGTGATTGTCCCATCGACCCCAAAATCAATAACACAGGCCCTAAGCATATCCTCAAACACCTGAATGGTGCACTCTGACGAACCATCAGTTTGAGGGTGAAAATCTGAACTCAAATCCACTCTAATACCTAAACCACACTGTAGAGCCTACCAAAAGTAAGAAGTAAACACAGACCCTGTGTCTGATACTATAGATACTGGCACACCATGTAATCTGACAATGTCCCGGATATATGACCTAGCTAACTACAATGCACTATAGCTAGTCTTCACCAGTATGAAGTGTGCCGACTTGGTCAAACAATCAATGACCACCCAAACTGAATCAAACTTGCCCAAGGTCATAGGCAAACCATTGACAAAACCCATTGTCACTCTCTCCCACTTTTATTTGGGAATGGGCATCCTTTGCATTGATCCACAGGGGTTTTGATGCTCATACTTCACCTATTGGCAATTCAAACACTTGGCCATAAACTCAGCTATGTATCTCCTCATGCCAAACCACTAATAATGTTGTTTAAGATCATGGTACATCTTAGCCACATTCGGATGAATGGAATATCTAGCACAATTGGCCTCCTCTAATATCAATCTCACCTAATCCCCAACTTTAGGCACATAAACTCTACCACTAATCCTTAATATACCATCAACATCAATAATAGCCACCTTAGCTTCACCTTTCAACGCTTTATCATAAATCATGCGTAATATGGGGTCCTCGAACTGGTGAGCACATGTCTGATCAAGCAAGGAAGATCTAGCCTCAATAAATGCCAAAATACTCTAAGGAGAAGAAATTTCCAAATGGACCATCTACCTAGCAAGTGACTGTACCTCTAGAGCTAAGGGTCTCTCTCAGCCTTCAAGAATGCCAAACTCCCTATACTAGTAGCTTTCTAGCTCAAAGCATCTACCACCATATTTTCCTTCTTGGGGTGATAGAGAATAGAGATATCACAGTCCTTAAGTAACTCTAACCACCTACGCTGCCTCATGTTCAGATTAGGCTAAGTAAGTATGTAATTGATACTCCAGGGATCGGTAAAGATCTCACAATGCACCCCGTAAAGATAATGTCGCCACAATTTTAGCACAAATAGAACTATAGCCAACTCTAAGTCATGGGTAGGGTAGTTCTTCTCTTGCACCTTTAGCTATCTATAAGCATAGTCTATTACTTTCCCTTTTTGGATCATTACACTACCCAAACCTACACCTGAAGCATCACAATATACCATAAATGGAACTCCCTCCTTGGGTAAAGCAAAAATAGTTGTTGAAGTTAACAAATCTTTGAGCTTTTGGAAACTCACCTCACAATCATCTGACCACTGGAATGCTACAACCTTTTGAGTCGATCTGTTCAACCGGGCTGCTATAGATGAGAAACCCTAAACAAAATGTAGATAATACCCCGCTAAACCAAGGAAACTCCGAATCTCATTGCCTGAAGTAGGCCTATCTCACTCACGAACAACTGCTACCTTGGCCAGATTGACAATAATATCCTCTTTTGACACAACATGGCTAAGAAATGTAACATACTCAAGCCAAAACTTACACTTTTAGAACTTAGCATACAACTTCTCTTCCCTCAATCTCTGAAGTACAGTTCTCAAGTGCTGAACATGATCCGCCTCACTCTTGGAATAACTAAGATATCATATATGAACACAATCAGAAAAATATCTAAATAGGGCCTGAACACTCAGTTCACCAACTTTATAAAAGCAGTTGGGGTACTTGTCAACCTAAATGACATAACCACGAACTCATAATGCCCATAACGGGTCTCAAAGGCTATCCTCGAGATATACGACTCCCAAACTCTCAACCGATTATAACCGGACCTCAAGTAAATCTTGGAGAACATCGAGGCACCCTATAACTGGTAAAAAAGATCATCAATTCTAGGCAAGGGATATTTGTTCTTGGTGGTCACTTTGTTAAGCTGGCGACAATCAATACACATATACATAGTGCTATCCTTCTTTTTCATGAATAATATAGGAGCACCCCAAGGAGATACACTCGGAAGAACAAGTCTTTCTTTAACAAATCTTTCAACTGTTCCTTTAATTCCTTCAATTTAGCCGGAACCATCCAATAAAGAGCAATAGATATGGTCTTAGTATCTAGCTCCACATCGATAGAAAAGTCAATATCATGATCTGGAGGAACACCTGGTAAATTAGTTAGGAATACATCCATAAACTCTCTAGCAACTCTAGTAGTCTTTAGTGATGGAGGATCCTAAGAAACAGCCAGAACATGAGCTAAATATGCCAAACACCCCTTCCCTATCAATCGACAAACATGGTATAAGAAATAACACCCTTAGGGTAGGAACTAGGTGTTCCAGTCCACATCAACTGAGGAAATTGGGGCAAGACAAGGATACGGTCTTTGGATGAAAATCAAGAAAAACATGATAAGGCGACAACCAATCCATACCAAAGTCACATCAAAATAAACCATATCTAACAATATCAGACCAACAATAGTATCTCTCCCCATAAATGTCACAACAATGCCCCGATAAACCAGATTCACCACTAAAGATTCACTTACCGAGGTGGAAACACAAATAGGCTTGGCAAGTGGTTCACATGTAATATCAATATTAGAAGCAAAATAGGTCGACACAAAAGAATAAGTAGAGCCTGGATCAAATAAAACTGAAGCTGAATGGTGGCACACTGGAACCATACCTGTGATGACTACATCAGAGGCTTTTGCCTCAGCTCTATCTGGAACAGCATAGCAAACTCCACGCCTACCACTAGCCTGTGGACCACCACGAGCACCACCTCTCACTATACCATGACCTCCTCTAGCACCACCTCTCATAGCCTGAGGTGTGTCCCTGGGTACGATGCTGGAGCTAGGCGAGTTGGCTGAGAACCTGAAGTCTGAGCAGGAGGTACACGGTGAAGACTATGATAAGCCAATTGCCCAATCTCATCACAATTATAGCAAGCCCAGGTCTTTCGTCTCTTAGATGGCTGCCATGAAAAGCCACCACGCCAGGGTGCACCACCCATAGGAGCAAATATGGACTTATCAACACTTTTAGATGCTGGAAAAGTTTCCTGAACTGCCCGACCCTGATGACCTTGCCACTGAATCTCTCGGTCCCGTGGTGGGTGCCCACTAAACTATCTATGTCGACGGAACCTCTTCCTGCCATCCTATCTATCCTGCCTGATATGCTTTATCATATGAGCGTGATCCACAACACTCTGGAAAGTACTTTCAGCCAACACCAAGGAAGTCATAGTCTCTTGAAGATACCCTGCCAAGCCCTTGGCAAACCATCAGATCCTTTCAAACTTGGTAGGAATGCTAAACAAGGCATATCTGGATAAAGCGTGAAATCTATCATAATAAAAAACAGATATTGATCCCTCCTGTAGCCTATCAAACTTATCTCGATGGCTATCTCGAAGGCTGTAGGGCAAAAATCTCTCAAATATTATCTTAGTGAACAGTCCCCATGTCATAGCTAGAGATTCAACACGTCGACGAGCTACCACTGACCTCCACCACTCCTTGGCAAGGTCGGTAGATGATATGAAATGTAAGAAACTCCATGCGACTCAAGAATAGGCAGCTTACACAATTGATCTTGGCACTTTGACAGAAAATCATAAGCTCTATCACCAGGATTGCCATCAAATCGCAGTGGGGCCAACCGAACAAACCTCTAAAAACTCTTCTGCTCCATTGTGGACATGGCTGGACTAGTAGAAGATGGTGGCACCACAAACAAGGGAGGTGTAATAGATGGAGAAACAACCAAACTCTAAAACATAATACTCGAATTTGGTCGAGGTGCCTGAAGTGGAGTAATAATAGTTGCAAGAGGGTCTTTTGGAGTAGAAGAAGGACCCACATGAATCATAGCCAGCTCTAGTGGAACTCTAGAAGGACCAACCAGTGTGGTAGAAACTAGTATCTCAATAGTAGCTGGGGCTAGAAAAGCTCCCTCAAATCTAGCCGATAACCTCATCAGTAAATCCTGAACCGAGCGTGTAGTCTCTAGGGCTGAAGGCAGTGGAATAGGATCCATAAGCCCCTCTGGCTTATGAATTGGCTTTAGAGAAGCCAATCTACTCTGCCCTCGAGGTGGAGCTGCCCTTATAATATGTCCTTTTGCCCTGGACCTACCCCAAACTCTACCTCGACCTCAGGTGGGAGCCACTTCAGTTGACTTGGGCTTTTTCACTGATCGACGGGATCTGGTAATCGACATCTCTGCAGAAAGAGTATATTAGACACATTCAAAATGGGTGTTACAAAGAACACACGAATGGAAATAAGATGAGAAAATATTTTCTAACAAGTATCTTGTAGCCTCCCGAAGATGGGTGTAGACGTATACACACTAATCTACGAGACTCTACTAGACACCCTACTCTTGACTCATGAGCCCAATGAACCTAAACCTCTGATACCAAACTTTTCATGACCCAAAATAGATTGCAAGTAAAGAAAGATAAATAAAGCAGAAAAAAATTCATAAGATATAAGAAATCTCCCAAAATCAAGAGTCATGAGTACAAGAGCATCTAAAATGGTACTGAAGAGTAAACACAACTACCTCAAAAAAATTTATAATATTGTCTCATAATATGTGATACATAGTCTGAGATAAGAAATAAAAGGGACCCAGGGATCTATGGCGACTCGAAGTCTGAGCCTCACCATTGAGATCTGAATGGTACCGATAATACACAATTGGAATGATCAACTATCCTATCCCGAACCCTGTGCACGATCTGCAGGGAGTAGACAAAGTAGGGGTGAGTACACCAAAATGTACCGAGCAGGTTCAACCGACTGGATCAAAGAAATCAAACAAGTATGAATAATGAAGAATCCTATCACCTGCATCAAAATGATTAGTACACAATATAATAAAATTATGAATAATTACAATTATAGATGGTAAAATAATCCAATGATGTAATGTAATGGAATGCATGAATGCAATGGCATTGTAGGCCATATTAAGGTGAAATCACGACCATCATGGGGCCGATGTACACATTTATCCAGCCGAAGCTACAAGATGAAACCCAGAGGCGTCAAAGGCCATGTACTAAGGTACATATACTAAGGCATTGTAGGCCATAAGCAGAAGTATTTCGAGGCATCATAGGCCATAACCACTATCTCAAAATGCATCATAATATCTCAATTGATATAAATGTGGTGATAAATGTGCATAACAATATATCTAATCATGTATCAAATATATGCATACCAATACAATCAATCCTATACAACATGCATGCATGTCAATGTAACCCAATAAGAAATAAGATCCATACATACCAATGGACCCAGTCCAATATAAGATATATGCATAACAATACAACAACAGAGCATAAGATCTATGCATACCAATCCAACTAATTAATATACGATAGATGCATACCAATGCAACAATGAAGTATTAACATTATATGGATATACCATGTTTCTTATCATAACCACTCACGAATAACCATATGTCATTGAAACAAGTTTCACAAGTACCCCAAATAGGCTTATAACTCTTACACCCATCATGCACATCATCAATTAGTCACAACACTAACCAAGAACTAATTTAAGTCTCATATTATCATAATGATATCCCAATCATCTCAAAACACGAGATTTTATCTCAATTAATCAATAGGATCGTCATTTACCCAATATTCGACATAACCGATCTCATATTTTCATTAAATTCAATCATATCATGATATCGGATCACAATTCAATCTACATCTCATTATCACATAAACATGCTCAATATCTCAAATCTAGTCCCAAAAGGGTTAGCCGAACCTACATAATGTTAAAACCACACTCGGACAAGCTTTCAATCAACTCAAACCTCCAAATGATCCACGAATCGCTCAACCACTATAAAAATGGATACTACGCATCAAGTGGTGCATTTGGATATCCATATTGACATATTTTAGGCTTAGGAGCAAAATGGTCAAAATTAGGGCTAAAATTCGAAAGTCTCGAATCTGGTTTGACTTCAAAATTAGATTCTACATAAAAATAGAGTTTGTGAGTGAAAATTTCACTAAAATCGAGTTCTAATCGATGGAGAAATCATCATTTAAAAAGATTCAAAATCATAGACAAAAAATCTGCAATTGTGAACACTCAAAATCATGAAATTCAAGCTGAAACCAAGAAAAAAACTATGAAAATTAATCAAAATGATGTTAAAAATGCTTGCTCAAAATATTTCTTTGAAGACTCTCTTAAAAAATTGCCTCCCAAAGCTTGAAATATTGAAAATAGAGTGAAAATAAGACTTTTACGTCTTTAAAACTAACATAGCGAAAATGTACTCCAGAAGGTGGATAATTGTCCGTGATCACAGAGAAGAACAACTCATATAGCTCCACAAAAGTGGAGGTTTGTTCGTGAAGGCGGAGAACCAAAATGGGTTGCAACAAATACCCCCACACCAGCCATTGCCAAAACTCAAAACGGACCCCCTAAACTCAACCAAACTCTGAATTTCACAAAATATATATGTATTAATACTAGAAACTGCGATCCGGACTCAACAAAATCATTGGAATTAGATTCTGAGGTCTTCACGGCACATTTACCAATGCAAGTCAATAAAACTAGTTTAAAACTCAAAACATGAAACTACTCTCGGAAACTCTAAAAATTATGACGAGACCAGTTTTAGCATTAGTTTCACCATCTGAAACTATTGGAACTATCGAAATTCTGATTTGAGCTTTCAAACTCTGAATGTTGAACAAAGTCAAACTTTGGTTCCGGAAATGACTAAAATCACAACGTCGGGCCTAAAAACCTCATTTTAACTCCAAATTTAGTTCTGCAATTCCTTGTAGTTCAGTTTTGACATTCGAAAGCTAATGAAATCAACGGATCTCCAATCCAACCTTCAAAACTTAGAATGACACAAAAACTCACTTTTTCAATAACTTAAGCTTTCAAAAAGGCCAAAACTCATATTTTTCAACTTTAAAACTCACGATTTCAGTTCTAACCATTCAAATAGTTCAAAGTAGGCCCAAAGCAACTTACAAAAGGGTAAAACAGTAATCTCACATATAAACCCAAAAATGACCAACCAGGTCATTACATCTAGTATGGGTCAGAGATGTCACTTTTGAAGTACTATCTCTTTAGTCTGTCCCCATTGTAAATGAGTTTTCCGATGTCTTTTTGGAAGTGTTACCTAATGTTTCTCCCAAAAAGGAAATAGACTTCGACATAGACCTTTTGCTCGATACTCAACCTATCTTCATTCCTCCCTATTGAATGGCCCCCTCATAGTTAAAGGAACTAAATGAGCAATTGAAAGACCTATTGAAGAAGGGTTTCATCAAGCTAAGTAGCTCTTCATGGGGTGCCCTACTTTTCTTTGTGAGAAAGAAAGATAGGTCACTCCAGATGTGCATAGACTATCTACAACTCAACAAGATTACCATCAAGAACAAGTAACCACTTCCATGGATTGATGACTTGTTTGATCAATTGAAAGGGGCCAAACACTTCTCCAAAATTGACCTTCGATCTAGATATCACCATCTAAGAGTGAGGGAGTATGCGATTCCCAAATCAGCATTCTGGACAAGGTATAGGTATTTTGAGATTGTATTGATGTCTTTTGGCCTAACCAATGAACCAATGATATTTATGAACCTCATGAATTGGGTATTCAAACCCTAACTTGACATGTTTGTTGTGGTGTCCATCGATGACATTTTGATCTATTCTTGGAGAAAAAGGAGCAGATGAAGCATTTGATGATGGCGTTGCAAACCTTGAGGGAGGAAATATTATTTGCTAAGTTTGAAAAATGTGAGTTTTGATTTAATTGAGTTGCTCTTCTTAGGCATGTGGTGCTGGGTGATGGAATTAAAGTTGACCCTAGGAAGGTGAGGTATTGGCCTAGGCCATTGACGCCTTCGAACATTAGGAGTTTCTTGGGCCTAGCCGGGTACTATAGAAGGTTTGTCGAAGGGTACTCTCCCATTCATCACCATTAACTAGGTTAACTCAAAAGAAAGTAAAGCTCATGCAAATGGATGAGTTTGAGAAGTGTTTCCAAACCTTGAAGGATCTATTGACTTCGGCTCTAATCTTGATATTGTCGGAGGGAACTGAGGGATTCGTTGTGTACTATGATGCCTCACGGGTTTTTTTGGGTTATTGATGCTAAATGGTAAGGTGATTGCCTATACCTCAAGGCAATTGAAGGTGCATGAAATAAAATATCCAACACATGATCTTAAACTTGTGGCTATGGTTTTTGCATTAAATATATGGCATAATTACTTCTATGGAGTTCATGCCGATGTCTTCAATGATCACAAGATCCTCTAACATGTTGTCACTCAAAGGTATCTCAACCTAAAGCAAAGAAGATGGTTAGAACTTCTCAAGGATTATGATATGAGTGTGAAATATCACCAAAGCAAGGCTCATGTTGTAGCCAACACACTTTGTAGGGTGTCCATAGGTGTCTCACATTGATGAGGAAAAGAGGTAGTTAGCAAAAGACGTCCATAGGTTAGCTAGATTGGGGATAAAATTAAGTGGTAACGACAATGGTGGTATGATGATATTGAATGGCTCTGAATCTTCTTTGACGATGGATGTCAATTCTAAAAAAGACCTTGATCTCACTTTGGTGGAATTGAAATAATTGGTGAATGTAGGAAAGGTAGAGGTCTTCTCACCAGAGAGAGATGGGGTGCTTCACTACCAAGGTAGAGTATGTGCGCCGGGCATCGATGGGCTGAGAGATTTGTTATTGCAAGAAGCTTACAATTCCTCCTACTTTATTCATACAGTTCTACTAAAATATATAGAGATCTAAGGGAGATGTACTGGTGGAATAGAATGAAGAAGAACATAGCAAAGTTTGTGCCCAATTGCTCCAATTGAATATCAAAGGCTAAGCGGCCTAGCCCAAGACATTGAAATTCTCACTTGGAAGTAGGAAGAGATTAATATGGACTTTGTAGTTGGGTTTCCTAAAACCAAGAGTTATTTTGACTCCATATAGGTGATAGTGGATAGAATGTCGAAGTTGGCTTATTTTTTACCGGTCAAGACAACCTTTAGTGTCAAAGATTATGCCAAGTTGTATGTTTGGGAGTTGTAGAGGTTGCATGGGGCTCTATTGTCCGTCATATCAGATCGTGGAGCTCAATTCACCTCTCACTTTTGGAAGTCATTTCAAAAGGGCCTTGGTACCAAGGTAAAGTTGAGTACTGCTTTTATCCCCAAACTGATGGCCAAGCCAAAGAACAACTCAAATGCTTGAAGATATGTTAAGGGATTGTGTATTGGAAATCAAAGGAAGTTGAGATGATCATCTACCTCTTGTTAAGTTCACCTATAATAATGACTTTCACTCAAGTATTGAGATGGCACCGTTTGAGGCTTTGTATGGTAGATGATGTAGGTTACCAGTTGGGTGGTTTAAAGTTGGTGAAATGGCTTTGTTAGGGCTGAACTTGGTCATGCACACCATGGGAAAAAAAAGATTCATAAGGGAGAAATTGAAAATGGCTCAAAGTTGATAAAAGTCATACTCTAATGTTAGGAGAAGAGACCATGAGTTTAATATTAGTGATTGGTTTTATTTGAAGGTGTCACCCATGAAAGCGTGTTGTTTTGACAAGAAAGGGAAATTGAACTCTAGGTATATAGGGCCTTAAAAAATTGTTAGAAGGGTTGGCAAGGTTGCTTATAAATTGGAGTTGCCATTGTAGTTGAACATGATTCACCCGGTATTCCATGTATCAATGTTGAGAAAGTTCATGTGGGATTCAAACTCTATAGTTCCGCTAAAGGATGTGAGCATTGAAGAGAATTTTGCTTATGAAGAGGTTCCATTGAGATCTTAGACCGACAAGTGTAGAGGTTAAGAAACAAAGAGGTTGCATCCATAAAGTACTTCGGGAAAATCAACAAGTTGAAGGTGCAATGTGGGAAGCAAAAGCGGACATGATTGTCACGACCCAAAATCAGATCGTAACTAAAGAGAATAAAGTAGACCAAAAACAACCACAACATTTAATACAAAATCCCAAAACCTGGAGTCATGAGTACAAGAACATCTAAAGTAGTACAGAAGAGTAAATATAATTGTCTCAAATGAAACTACAAAGCTGTTTATTATCTAAAACAATGTCTGAAATAAGGCAACAAAAGAAATCTCAAAAGAGCCAAGACGACTCAAAGTCTGAGCCTCACCTTTAAGATTTTGAATAGATGGAAGGAAGCTCTAGTAGAATGAAATCGACTACCCTGATGGAGTCCCTTGCTCGATCTGCGGGGGATAAACAAAGTAGGGGTGAGTACACGTAAATGTACCTAGTAGGTTCAACCGACTGGGTGATGTCGCCTATGTTACACCTCCCTTTTAGAGGATATAGTGGTCGCTGTCAAGAAATAGAACCTAACCAAGGCTAGTGCTGAACCCACAGGGAATACGTAGACTCAAGACAAATTCACCAACATGCAATCCGAGTAGTTAATAAACGTAATTACCCAAAAAGGGATTTTTTTCAAAAATCAATGAGAAAAATAAACTATCTTTCATGAGAGAAAGATCAATAAAGGAGAGAAACTAGGGTATTATGTTCCCCATGATTCCCCAACTCAGTATCACCAGATAACCTAATTCTTGTCTACTGTATAGCATGCCGGACGATAATTTAAGTTAACCGAGCCCTTTGGTCAAAGGTGAGAGCAAACTTTCACCATGAAACTTGACCCATCTCCATATGTGCATTACTAATCATTACCTATAAGTCCCAGTACAGTCTTCCTTTGGCCCAGTTTGGTTGATTAGACGAGAGCACATCAATCGATTCCTGTTAATTAATCTCGTTTCTTATTCTTTACTACCTTGGTACAATCAGTAATACTAAGCGGGTTCTAATGTTGGCTACCATAAAAAACATGCAAAACAAAGAGAGTTAATTAATACATGCAAATACACCTTCCAAGAATCATGAATTATCCAGTTTCACTTTGTTAGTTCTTCATGGTTCCCACAGCCCTAGTTATGGATTTAGCTACTCATGCTTTGTGTAGATGAAAAGATTATGAATTTAGAAGACATAATTAAGTACTTATACAACTGAATTAAGAACAAGAAAATCCAATATTAATGAAAATCACAAGCTTGAAGATTGAATTAAACCACAAGTGTTTTCAAAGATTCTCTCACAATTTTCTCTCTAAGAATATTGAGTTCTCTGAGCACTAATCTAAAACTAAGCTAAACTTACGTGAACTGGTCAGAACTTCTGAAAAATAACCTAAAAGACCTATTTATAATAATTAAAATAAAACCTAAACAAATTAGAAAAACTGGTCGATAAACTCTACGACAACACTTTACGACCCGTATGGAAGTTCACAGTCCGTAATCATCATCTTGTACATTGTTGTTCGAAAACTGGACTTCTCCTTTACGACACCACTTTATGACTCCTAAAATATTTTACATCCCGTTAAAGGGAGTTTTGTCTGATGAACTTCAGAAAGCTTTCATTCTCTGACCCTCAGGGCACGAAACATCTTCTATGACTCGTACATTAATTTATGGCTTGTCTACATGTTCGTAAAAGTAACTTCAGAAACTTGGACCCTCACTGGAATTCCTCACGAAACCACCTTACAACTCATAGAATGGTGTATGGCCTGTAAGGTGTTTGGTATAACAACAAATCTACAACTACTTTGTGACTTTCCCCAAAATAATTGGCGAACCTGTAATCTTGCAAGCATAGACACAAAAACACATAAAAACAACTAAAGTCGCATTGAGAACACGCAAAATCCTAAGTTTTAAGCATCAAAAGTGTTGTATTTTTGCAGCACATCACTGGGTAAGAGAAATCAATCAAGTATGTGATAACTAAGAGTCTATACCACCTGCATCACAAGGTTAGTACACAATATATGATGAACACATAAAATGGTAAATGCAACTAATGATGCAATGCATATGAGATATATGAATACAATAACGTTGCAAGCCATATATGAGGTGGAATCATGACGGTCACAGAGCCGATCTACATATCCATCGAGTCGAAGCTACCAGATACAACTCGAGGGTGTTGTAGGCCATGTACTCAAATATCTCAAGGCATCGCATGCCATATTCTTAATATCTTAACACGTTAATGGCCAAAAATTGAAGTACCTTGAGGTGCCGCATGCCTCATACTGTAATATATCAAGTATCATAATGTCTCAAGTGGTACGGATGCAAAATGAGATGTGTCAATGCCAATGCCACAATACAACTACAAATAAGCAATATAACATGATAAGTGATATGCATAATAGCCACAACATAAAAAAGGTTATGCCAAGTGCATCAATTAGTACCACAATGCCATCAATAAGTATCATATCATCGCTCTCTTACCAATAATCAAAATGTAAATGAATTCGGACACCACAAGTCCCAAAATATGCTCGTAGATCTCAAATGTACCATGATTATCATCTACTTTTCACATAACCTTCTCAAAGGTACTACAAGTCTCATATTATCACAATAGTATTCATATATCTTAATTTATAAGATTTCATCTTAATCTATCAACAAGATCATAATTTACTCAAATTTTGACATAATCAGTACTACATTTCCATCAAAAATCTATTATCTCAGTCCATCTACTCATGAATTAGTCCAGATCTTACAAATATCACAAGAACAAGTCCAATAACTCATATCCAGTCCCACAAAGAATTAGCCAAGCATACCTCGATGCCAAAACCGCACCCGAAAAAGCTTTCAATCAACTCAAACCTCCAAAAGATCACCGAATCGATCAATCACTATAAAAAATAGATACTACACATCAAGAGATGAATTTTGATACCCAAATTGACACGAATTAGGCTTAGGGGAAAAATGGTAAAAAACTAGGACTAAACTTCGATGTTTTCAAATCTGAAAATTGATTTGAAAATCAGGTTCTACACAAAAATAGAGTTTGTGAGTGAAACTAGAGTTTCACTTGTGATCTCTTTTGGAATGTAAACCCCACTTAATACTTTCATCAAAGCATTCCTATGGGCTTTAGAATCACGAGTAGTGACAAAATGGATATATGGTTTGGTGTTTTCTTCAACTACTCTTTAATTGAATAGTCCTTAGGCTGCATCTTCTTCCAAAATTCAATGGCTTCAGCATCGATGATATTTCTTTTTAGATTCTGTTCCTTCTCAATAACTCCTTGAATAGGATCTTCGGGATCACAACATCTTCCAGACATAATCATTCCTTGAGCCACATTAGTATCAATCATTTTACCCTTAGCTTCCATTTGGTAATCCCATGGGACTGGTTTGGTGTCATACTCAGACTTCATGGTGATCAAAGTGGTTATCAAAGATCTTGGTAAGTAGGTTTGAATAGGCAAAGGTTCCCTCAATTGAATTGTGATAACAGGTTGTGCCAAAGATGTAGCAGCAATTTCTTCGGTATTCCAACTAGGCCTCAATTCTCCAGTGTCTTGCATATTCTTGGAAGTCTTCAGATGGTTTATTGTGTATTTTGGAAAATCAGAACTTGTCTAGAGTGATTTCAGTGTTAAATTTGAAACGAGTCATGAAACCCTCGACCATTTCTTGCCAATCACGCCATCTGCGAGGATCCTGGCGTGTATACCATGTCAAGGCTTCTCCAGACAAACTTCAAATGAACAACTTCATTGTTAGCTTCTTATTTCTCCCCAGGCTGACTAGCTTATCACAATATGCCATCAAATGTGCATGAGGGTCACCTTTCCCATCAAATAATTCAAACTTCAGCGGCTTGTACCCTACTGGCATATCAATGTCTGGGTAAATGCACAAGTCATCGTAATCTAGGATCTCTGCTCCCCTGGTGACTTGCAAGCTTTTTAAGGCCTTTCTTAGACCATGAAGTTGCGCATTTATTGACTGATTTACTTTTAAGAAAGCATCTTTCTCCATTTCTGCGTATTGATCGAGCTCATACGGGACTCTAACTATGGATAGTAGTAGTAACGTGTTCCCTGAATATCTGTTGCATTGCAAGGTAGTTGGGCATAGTGGGGCCTTGAGTAGGAGGGTCATGAGTGATTTTAATCGTTGATGAAGGAAGTAGTGGGGCTTGACCATAGATAGGAGTCTGTTGGGTTCGCTTAGGTAGATTTGGTAAGTTGGTAGAAAGCAAGTCACTTTTAGGAAAGTAGATAGGTGTTTTGAAGGTCGGAAAAGTAGAAGTCGAAAGCTTGGTCAAGTCTCATACTTGACTTAATTCCTCCCTTATGGTTTCCAATTCTTGTGCCATTTGAGTCATTCTCTCATCATTTTAAGTCATATTTTGAGAACTTTTGGGGTTGCTATAGGTATCATTATATTTGCAACAACATCAAATTCTTCTCCATAGTCATTTATCTTTTAGATCGAAGGTTGTAATGTGAGTCAGCTAGTTTGCAAGTCGACAAAAATCAACGTTCTTTAGGGATTAATAATAATCAACAAAAAAATAAAGAAAATAAAAGGAAAACTATGTTAGTTTGGGAGATATTATAAAGAAAAGGCTTTTTTATTATTTTACTTAAAGTAGGTTTCTAATATTTTTTTCTCTTTTGAAAACTAAAACAAAGCAAAAAATGAAATAAAAAGGAAAATTAAAATAATCCTAAAATTACCCTCACACACCTACACTAAACTACCCCACAAAACCCACTACTCCCTCACTTTCTACATCTTCACATCCCCCACTCCCTCATATTCTATGATATAAAAAGCCCACACAACACTTAAGAAAACAAAACACACACACACGGGAGAGCAGTAGAAAACTCAAGAAAAAAAAAGAAATACACACCCCTCATACACTTAGAAAATTCTCTACAAAAACACCAAAAAATAAACTCTCAAAAGAAACACAATTAAAGAAAACAAAAGTGGAGTTCAAGGTTTGCTTTTGAAATTTTGGGTTCGTGATTCTGCATTGTGGTCTTCTTTCTTGTGAATTAATTTTCACAAGCTCCTAGTTCTAGCTCCCAAGAGCCAACTGTTGCGATAAGGCTTAGGGACGTTTTGAGGATGAACCCACCAGTCTTCACAAGGTGTAAGTTGAGGAAGACTCTCAGAATTTTATTGATGAGATGCGAAATATGTTGAAAGCTATGCATGTGACGCAGATTAAGGGTGTTGAACTTGCTTAGTATGCCATTTGGGATGAAGAGTGTCTTTCTTGATCAGTTCTTTCCACGAGAGTTGAGGGAAGCGAAGGTTGATGAGTTTGTTGACATAAAGTAAGAGGGAATGACTATTAAAAAGTATATTCTCAAATGCATACAACTATCTAGATATGCTTCAGAGATGGTCCCTGACATGAGATCTAGAATGAGAATGTTCGTAGCCGACTTGGGCAAGCATGTGAAAAAGGAGTGCAAAGCGACATAGCTGATCCCAGGCATGGACATCTCTAGAGTTACGTTTACTCACAATAACTTGAAAAGGATAAAAAGCGGGATTGCCAGGAGCATTTGAGCAAGAAGGCTAAATCAGCAGGGCATGAGCCTAGCCAACATAAGCAAAGTAAAAGGACATGTCCTATTTTTAGAAGAGTTCTTCAAATTATGCACCATCTATAGCAAATGCACCAACTCCGAGTAACAGGTATGATCAAAAGTCTTGGGACCATTAGAATTCCAAAGATATAGGTTCTCAATCCCAAGCTAGTGTGACTCAAGATTCGAAGAGGAAACCACCATGTGGAAAGTGTGGCAAACTCCACCTAGATGAGTGTCGTGAGGGCACCAATGCTTACTATAGGTGTAGACAGAGTAGTCACTTCCAGAATGAGTGCCTAATAAGGAGGCAAGGTGATGGAGGTAATAAAGCTCAGTCTTTAGAAACCACCAACTAGTGGTAGTCAGAGAGGTCCCACAACTAATACAGGCGGGGCTGCAAACCTTTTGTATGTGGTGGGAATCGACAAGATCTTGAAGTTGCACTAGATGTTGTCATGGGTATGCTTCGAGTCTTTTCCCATGATGTGTATGCCTTGATTGACCAAGGTGCCACATTATCATTTGTAACTCCATATGTGGCTAGTAAGTATGAGATCCTTCCTGAATGTCTTCTTGAGCCCTTCGGTGTTTCTACTCCTGTTGGTGAGTCCATTCTTGCTGAAAGGGTATACAGAGATTGTACGGTGTCTATCTATCATAGAGATACTTTGACAGACTTAGTTTAATTAGAGATGATTGACTTTGATATGATTCTTGGCATGGACTGGCTTCACGCTTGTTATGCCTTTGTCAATTGTAGAATTCAGACGGTCAAATTCTAATTTTTGAATGAGCCTGTTATAGAGTGGAAGGGTAGTTTTGCAATGCCTAAGCATAAGTTTATTTCTTACCTTAAGGCTAGAAAATTAATTTCTAAAGGATATATCTATCACCTCATGCGAGTTAAGGCTGATGATATAGAGACTCCACCTTCTGATTCAGTTCAAATTGTCAATGAGTTCTCTGATGTCTTTCTTGATGATTTTCCTAGAGTCCCTCCTAATAGGGGGATTGAATTTGGGATTGATGTTCTCCCCGATACCCACTTATCTCTATTCTTCCATATAGAATTGCTCCCGCAGAGTTAAAAGAACCGAAAGAGTAGTTGAAGGATCTGTTGGATAAGGGATTTATTAGGTTGAGTGTCTCTCCATTGGGTGTTCCTGTCCTATTTGTGCACACGAAAGATGGTTCTCTTAGGATGTGTATATATTATTGCTAGTTGAATAAGATGGCCATTAAGAAAAAATATCCCCTTCCGAGGATCGATGACTTATTTGACCAATTCAGGGTGCCACTGTTTTCTCCAAGATAGACCTTAGATCAGGATATCACCAGTTGAAAGTGAGAGAATGTGATATCCCAAAGATGACTTTTCAAACTTGATATGGTCACTTTGAGTTTCTAGTAATGTCCTTCGGATTGACCAATGCTCTTGCTGCTTTCATGGACCGAATGAGCAGAGTATTCAGATAGTACCTTGATATGTTCATGATTATGTTCATCGATGATATTTTGGTGTACTCCAGAGATGAGGAAGAACATGTCGATCACCTCTGAATTGTTTATCATACCCTCAAAGATAAGAAGTTATATGCCAAATTTATAAAATGTGAATTCTGCCTTAAATTGGTGTCACATTTTTGGTGCTATGTTGTCTCGAGTGATGGTATTCGAGTGGACATATAGAAGATTGAGGTAGTTAATAAGAACTGGCCTAGACCCACCTCTCCAACTGACATACGAAGTTTTCTGGGTTTGGTTGGTTACTACCGTAGATTTGTTGAGGGATTCTTTTCTATATCCTCCCCATTGACTAAGCTGACTCAAAAAGAAGTGAAGTTCCAGTAGTCCAACGAGTGTGAGAAGAGTTTTCAGGAGTTGAAAACCAAATTAACAATTGTGCCAGTTTTGACTCTACCTGAGGGGACTGATGATTTTGTGATCTACTATGATGCTTCTAGAGTGAGATTGGGATGTGGTCTGATACAAAGAGGCAGGGTCATAGCTTATGCTCTCAGGAAACTTAAAAACCATGAGAGGAACTATCCAACTCACGACTTAGAATTGGTTGCGGTGGTGTTTTCCCTCAAGATTTGGCACAACTACTTATATAGAGCAGATGTTAATGTATTCATAGACTGCAAGAGCCTGCAATATGTATTCACCCAGAAAGAGCTTAACTTGAGGTAGAGGAGATCGCTTGAGCTGCTCAAGGACTACGACATGAGCATCCTCTACCATATAGGTAAAGCTAATGTGGTTTCTAATGCTCTTAGCAGGTTGTTCATGGGAAGTATAACTCAAGTGAAAGAAGAGAAGAACGAGTTAGCTAAAGAGGTGCACAGACTAGCGTGATTGGGAGTTCAACTAGATGAATCTGGTAAAGGTGGAATACTTATGCATAGTAGGTCTATATTATCACTTGTGGTAGAGGTAAAGGAGAAGCAAGAATAAGATCCCATCTTACTCTAATAGAAGGAAGATGTACATAAGTAGAAAGTAATGGGATTCGTCAAAGGCGCAGATGGGGTATTGAGATACCAAAGTAGATTATGTGTTCCAAATGTTGATGGTATTCGAGAAAGGATCATGTTAGAGGCCCATAAATCAAGATATTCTATCCATCCAGGGTTTACCAAAATGTACAACGACTTGAGAGAGGTTTATTGGTGGAGTGGTATAAGGAGAGACATTGCAGACTTTGTTTCTAAGTGCCCTAACTGCCAACAAGTAAAAGTTGAGCACCAAAGGCCAAGCAGCCTAGAATTTTAATTTCTAGAATGGAAGTGGGAGATAATCAATATGGATTTCAGCACAGGCTTATCGAGGTCTCACAAACAACATGATTCGATCTGGGTGATCGTAGATAGGATGACTAACTCAATCCATTACTTGGCAGTAAAGACTAATAATACGACAGAGGATTGTGCCCCATTATATATCTGAGAGGTTGTCAGGTTGCATGGGGTTCCTTTGTCCATTATATCAGATAGGGGAGCTCAGTTCACTATCCAATTCTGGAAGTCCCCTACGTTCAAAGGTGAACCTCAATACTTCTTTCCACCCTCAGACTGATGGTCAGGCAGAGTGGACGTTACCAACTTTGGAGGATATGTTGAGGGCCTGCATCATTGACTTCAAAGGTAATTGATATGACTACTTGCCTCTAATTAAGTTTGCCTATAATAACAACTTTCATTCAAGCATCCAGATGGCTTTTAATGAGGTCCTCTATGGGAGAAGATGTATATCGCTAATTGGATGGTTAGAGGTAGTGAAGCAGGGTTGATTGGGCAACACTTGGTACATCAGGCTATGGAGAAGGTAAAGATTATACGAGAGAGATTGAGAAATGCACAGAGTTTCCATAAGTCCTACGCTGATGGTAGGGGAAGGGACCTAGAGTTCGAAGTGAAAGATTAGGTACACTTGAAAGTGTCACCCATGAAGAAGGGAAAGTTGAGTCCTCGATACATTAGTCTCTACCAAATTGTGAAGAGAATGGAAAACATAGCTTATGAATTGGAGCTATGATAAGAGCTAGAAAATATCCATCTAGTCTTTCATATTTCTATGCTTAAGAAGTGTTTGGGAGATCCATCCTTGGTTGTGCTTGTTGAAAGCATTGGAGAGAAAGATAGCTTGAGTTATAAAGAGATCCCAGTCCAAATCATCGACCGTCAAGTTTGCGAATTGAGAATTAAAGAGGTTGCATCCGTAAGAGTGTTGTGGAGAAGTAAGTCTGTTGAAGAGGATACATGGGAAGATTAAGAGTACACAAAGGCTAGATACTCTCACCTATTCATGTCTCCTAATGATGAAATTGATGGTAATGATTCATTTCTATTCTCTGAGTCACTTTCCCATTGTTGAGTTGAGTTCTTATCTCTGAAGTGATGCATCTATTGAGTCTATGAGCATTTGAGTATGCACGTCCTTAAGTGTATTCATGCCTAATGATGATGTTAGAAATAGTCTTTCAATTCTGAATCCTGACTTAAAGTTGATTTTTGGAGTATGAATATTCAAGTATCTAAGTATTTGAGTTCTTGATGGTGTTCCTACTTGATTAGTATCCTAGTTGCTCATCATTCGAGGATGAATGATCACAAAGGGGAGATATTATGAGACCCCATAACTCTATTCTTACATGTACCTATATTTCAAGTCTCATTCTTATATGTGGGAAAGGGATTAGGGTCATAAGAGACCTCTAGTACTTAGTCGAGTTCAAAACTTTCATATCAATTGATTTTCTCACATTAGATTTTACAAAGGTCAACTTTAAATGACCATACCTCCTAGCACACAAGGAACTAGGTGGCCCATGGCCTACCAAATGAAAGCTTTTTGAATTCGCTTCCAATGCCACTGATTTCACATCATTTGGAGTTCTAAGTCAAAATTTATGATCGTTTACTATAGACTTCTAAAGTAGAGTTGACTTACAGGATAACTTACGAGCCATGGTTTGAGTTACGACCCATACTATCAACTCGTGGGAAAGCTTTAGAAAATCTATTTTGAGTCCCAGACTTTACGGGCCCACTACGGTGCGTAGATGCTTCTACGAGCCATAAATTGGACTCATGGAATTGATCTAGAGACCCTAAAATATGTCCAAAAGTTTACGAATTGGTTCCCACGGGCGGTGGAAGTTTCTACGGGCTATAGGTTGGGCCATGGACGACTTTGACAACATTTTGAAGAAGGATTATTTTGGTAATTTCCAACCTTTCAAAGCCATAACTTGACGTATTTATACCTAAACATGTCCCTAACCATAACCATTCAACGTTTTCGTGCCAAAACACCCTCTCCAATTTATAGAAAGGTTTCAAGGGAGAAAAAGACGAGGGAAGATAATCTTGTGAATTCCCCCAAGAAGTTTCAAGATTCAAAACTTCCAGGTATGTAAGGATAACTAGAACATGGATGTTTCTTGAAGGTTTTTCTTAAAGTCTAATGTATTTCTGTATAATTTTGCATAAATTGTAGGTTTTATGAATTGAATACTTGAAATAGATGATTTTACTTTTCTACATAAACCTTAGAATGAATTCTTGTTATTTTTACTTATTGCACTTAAATGGGTATGCATGAGCATAATTTGAGCCTAAAGAGTCTATAGAATCCCTAAATACTTTAACTCTACTTTTGTTTTCCGAATACTATGAGTTGGAATGATGCATGATGGAGAGTCTTTATGAGTCATGGGATGATCCTTAAAAGAATGTTCCTAACCAAATAGTTGATTGTTGATGTGATGAATTGAGTTGACAAATGTCCAATGAGACTAGATGAATGATTTAACCACATGGTTGATGTATTATGGAGCATATTGAGTCTAGGGAGGAGTATTTAGCACCGATTGAGTAAGAGTAAGTCCAACTATCACTCAATGGCTATATGACCAGTGTAAGAGAAGATTAAATTGTAAAATTAAATATTTTCTATTGTTCAAAAAAGAGGACTGGATGTTACTGACTTTGGATCCACTGATGGGATGTCCTTTACCCTGGCAAGCTATTAGATAGATGTGGCAATGACATTGCTTCATTGTATCATCACCAACTTATAGGTAATGGTTGTTGGTTAGAGAAACTCTCATATAGGTCTTGATAGTACTCTAAGTGGATTGGATCAGATGGTATATGAATGGTCATTATCTTAGCTGTGTTCTTACTTTAGACTCTTGACTTGCTGATTTATTTTCCTACTTCTTGAGTTGAGCTATTTGAGTTAATGTTATTCTTCCTTTACATGTTTCTTTCTGTCATTTTACATGCTGGTACATTCCACGTACTAACGTCCATTTAGGACTGCATCTTTTTATGATGCAAAGACAGGTGCTAGAGGTCATCAGTAGGTGCCTTGTTGAGGACCTATTTGTTATCAATTGATTGGTGAGCCCTCCCCTACTTTCGGAGGATATCATGTTTTCTCTTCTAGCTTTGAGTTTAGCCTTTTTATTTTACTTTGAGGTAGCCACCATCTGGTACTAGACTATTGAATTGTGATTGGATGTTATTTTTTGTTAGTTTCTTTCACATTGGCCTTACTTAGTTGATTGATAGAGTGCTTCGCCTTTGCCCCTTGATTATCCTTTTGTCATTGCTTTTCATTTAGTAGTTCTTAATCATTGATTTCTTCCGCTGTTAGTTATGATTGAATAAATTTGATTAGGCCAAGTAGTTTTCTTGGGGGCTAGCAATAGTCGCTGAGTGCCGGCCACGCCAAGGGTACCCCCTAGGGCATGAGAGATAGCATGATGTCAGAGAACCTACCATATGTGATCGAGCAGCTTGAAGGTCAAGCCCAACATGGAAGAAACGAAGGTTGTCAACTTAGGAGAAGAGGAAGTCACAAAGGAAACACGGGTCAGCATACATTTAGAGATTGAAAAGAAACAAGGGTTGATAGATTTTCTTAAGCAATATGTTGATGTATTATTTTTGTCTTACGATGACGTCCTAGTATTAAGCACTGACATCGTGTCACAAAAATTGCCAACCGATCCCAGTTGCCCACCCGTCAAGCAAAAGACAAGCAAATTCAAGCCCGATTTGAGTCTAAGGATTAAAGAGGACGTAACTAAGCAAACTGAAACAAATGTTGTAAGGGTTATGAGTTACCCCACATGGTTGGAAACATTGTGCCAGTGGCGAAGAAGGATAGGAAAATTAAAATGTGTATTGACTATCGAGATCTCAATTGAGCTAGCCCTAAGGATGATTTTCCTCTGCCAAATATTCACATACTCATTGATAATTGTGAAAAACATGAGTCGGAATTGTTTGTGGATTGTTTTTCAGGATATCACTAGATCTTGATGGATGAAGATGATGCAGGAAAGATGGAATTTGTCATGCCATGGGGGTGTATTGCTATAGGGTGATGCCATTTGGTCTAAAAAATGCTGGAGCAACCTACATGTGGGCCATAACTACTCTTTTTCATGATATGATCCATAAGGAAATTGAAGTATATGTGGATGATGTCATTATCAAGTCCAAGAAGAGTTCAAATTATTTGGATAATTTACGAAAGTTCTTTGAAAGATTGTGGAGGTATGACTTAAATTGAATCCAACAAAGTGTGCATTTGGAGTACCCGCAGGAAAACGACTAGGATTCATTGTCAGTCAAAAGGGCATAGAGTTGGATCCATCAAAGGTCAAAGCTATCCAAGAACTACCTCCTCCTAGGACCAAGAAGGACGTGATGAGTTTCTTGGGGAGACTCAACTGCATCAGCCGATTCATCGCCCAGTCCAAAATAATCTGCACACTCATATTCAAGTTGTTGAAGAAGAATGCTGCCACAAAATAGACAGAGGAATGTCAAAAAGGCTTTCAAAAAAATCAAAGAATATTTGTCCAACTGGCCAGTATTGGTCCACCTGAGCCTAGAAGGCTTTTGATGCTATGCTTATCTGTCATGGATGGTGCATTTGGATGAGTATTGGGACAACATGATGAGATAGGTGGAAGAGAACAAGCCATTTACTACTTAAGCTAGAAGTTCATCCCACACGAGGCAAGATACACCTTGTTGGAATGAACCTGTTGCTCTTTGACTTAGATCATGCAAGAATTTAGGCACTACCTATCTGCATACACTACGTACTTGATCTCAAGAATGCTCCACTCAAGTACATCTTTCAGAAGATAATAACCTATTAGTAAATTGGCAAAATAGAAAATTTTGTTGAGTGAGTTTGATATTGTGCATGTGACACATGAAGCCATCAAAGGACAAGCCTAGGCTGACCACCTTGCAGAAAATTGAGTGGATCAAGATTACAAGCTTCTCAAAACCTACTTCCTGATAAAGAGGTGTTGTTTGTGGGAAAAGTCATATCAAAATCATATGATGGGCGGAGGATGTTCTTTGATGGAGCATAAAATTCCAAAGGAGTCAGAATAGGAGCAATCTTAATTTTAGAGACATGCCAATATTACCTAATTTTAGCCAAGATTAGATTTGATTATACAAATAATATGGCAAATATGAAGTTTGTGTTCTCAGACTCAGGGTGGCCATAGATATGAACATCAAAAAGCTCTTGGTGATATAGTTGTATTGTTATTGCTCTTTGATTATTTTGGCTACTTTATCATTTTTGTAGAATATACAGAGCTTTTCATTTTAGCCATAATTCTATATCTATTATTTTCTTCTTCGTCTCTTATTTGGCGCTAATACATTTGAGCTGGAGATCTCTCAAAAATAATTTTTTTTTATCTCCATGAGATAGTGGTAAGGTTTGTGTACACTCTTCCTTTCCCAAAGCCCATTTGTGGGATATCACTGGGTATGCTGTTGTATTGTTGTTGGTCAAACTGCATAAAAAAATTTAGTCGTATTGCACAATCTCCATGTTCAGACCACATATTTTTTCCTATATAGTCTCTTTACATAGGTGAAAAGACTTCCTATTCGACATGTGATTCGTATTGTTTGAATAGCTGTCAAAGTTGGTGACTTCTCATTCGAAGGATGATTTATCCTTTTTCTTTACCTTTTTCTTGAAACTTCAATTTCAGAATTTAAGTTAGCTGGGTCTTGTCCTAGTAACTAAATTATGATTAGTAGAGGCTTTCAAACCTATGTGTATATGTTTTGCGTATGATTGTTAATTTTTGACTTGACATATTATATCATGAGATTGTTTAGACTTTTTCTTTTTTACTTTTTTTTATGTTGTATTTTTGCATTCAACATGCTTATGTTATGCCATACGTCTTGCTTGGGATCCCTCATAATTATAAGAACCATATTTTGACTAGGAGATAGCCTCAGGTCATGATAAACTTAGTATTAGAACATCAGGTTCAAGTGTCCTAGGGTGTCTGAAAGCTGCATCTAGTAGTGTTTTGTTCATAGCTGAAAAGTGCATCACATCTATAAGGGAGAGTCTATGAGGCATTAGAAAATACTTTAATTTTTAATGATCAGTAATTCATGTGATAGAGTTAAACTATAGAAGGTTTCCTCTTAACTCTTATTTTATGCATTTTAGAATCATGCCTTCAAGAAGAGCCACTGAGAAGAACATGAATCAAGATGAGGAGCAACAATCATCTTAAGCTTTGGTTGATCCTTTGGCCAAGAAAGTCTCTTGTCCATAGTTTATGGTCACTTTCTAAATGCTTGCCCAAGCCATGATGGCCCAATCCAACCATGAGGTCGCAACTTTCGTAAATCCATATGTAGGTATGGCAATAACTAGAATTCGAGATTTCATAAGGATAAATCTATCAAAATTTCACTATTCTAAAGTGGATAAACATCAACAAGAATTTTCCATGTAAATCCAAGAGATTGTGGACATCATGGTATGACTCTGATGGAAAGGGAAGATTTGGCCGCTTATCAATTGAAGAAATTGCACAAGTTTAGTTTAATCAATGGAAGGAAGAAAGGGATGTTAATCTAGATCCTTTGGGTCCGCATAAGTTTACAGAGGTATTTCTAGATCGGTTCTTTCCCTAGAGTTAAGGTAGGATAAGATTCAAAAGTTTATAAATGTGAAGCAAGGGAATATGAGTATGAAACAATAGTTATTGAAGTTCTCTCATTTTTTAATTATGCACAGACTATGGTGGATGAATCTAGAGCTCAATGAGGAAATCTGTTCATGACATTTCAAAGTTGGTAGTCAAGAAGTGTAGGACATCCATGTTGATTAAGGAGATGGAAATTTTGAGGTTGATGACTCATACGAAATATATTAAGGAGGAAAAGCTCTAGAAAAAAGGCTCGGAGAGTTTAAGATGGCTCAGATGAATAGTGGTGGTTACTCCCATTCGAGTACGGTTGTGATGTTGGCCATTTAGTGTTTTGACAAATATTTTCTAGTCAAAATTCCCTTTACTTCTCCAGCTCATAAGTTCAACAAGGATAAAGTGTCTACCCCTAAACCTTAAGGAGAAGCTCCTAATGGTCAAATGGTTCCTGCTTGTTAAAAGTGTGGAAAACGTCATCAAGGGAATTGTTTAATGGTTCAGATTTTTGCTATGGTCGTGGTAAGATGGATTACAAGGTGAGATATTTCTATTTTCTAGCTAGTGAGGGTTGAGATAGTCAACCACAAGATCAACCTTCTTCTTTAGGTCACCCGATTCAGCAAGTACTCTATTTGGTTTTGGTGGTCGTAAACTTTAAAACAAGTTTTATGCTATGCAGGCTCAATAGGAGTATGATTCTTCTCCCAATGTGGACACAGGCAAGGCATGCTTTTTCCATCGTGATGTTTATGCTTTGTTAGACCCAAGGTTAAATTTGTCTTTTTTGTGACACCCTATTTTTCTATGAGGTTTGGTGTCACTCCTAAAATCTGAGTAGAACCTTTTCCAATTTCTACTCCTATTAATAAGTTGTATTAATTAAATAAGTGTATAGAAATTGTCCAATCTCAATCTTTTTTAATATCATCTTAGTTGATCAAATAGAACTTGATATCCTTTATTTTGATGTCATTCTTGGCATGAATTGGCTATACTCATATTACACCTTTATCGATTGTCGAACCTGAGTTGTAAAGTTCCAGCTTCCTAATGAGCCAGTCACTAAATGAAAAGGTAATATTTCAGTGCCTATGGCTGATTTATTTCTTATCTTAAGGCCGAAAAGATACTTCTAAGGGTTGTATTTATCATCTAATCTATGTAATTACCCTCCGGGTCATTTATGTAATTTTGTGATTACTTTATTGATTTAATCATATGTATAATAACCTCAAGTCATTGGTGATTTGTTGGGACTGTGGGAATGGCTATTGGTCGGTTTATTTGGGAGTTATATGGATTTTTGAGTTAACCGAAAATTTATACATGTAAAATTAATTTTCGAGTAAAGTCCTAGTAAATGGCCTCAGAGTAGAATTCTAACGATTACATTAGCCACTGAATGGTCAAATTAGCCTAGAAGTATTTGTGGTACAATTATATCGTGGCTTGAAAATTTAGCTACCGGAATGGGTTAATAGTTGACTCAGTCAATACCCTCGAGAATCGTGCCTCAGATAAGAATTTTGATAGCGTGATTCAGAACATCGAGTTTTGTCTAGGATGCCCTTTTGTTTGATACCGGGGATGTTCAGATGTGATTTGACCCTCATAGGGGCTTTCTGTTAGAAGTTGCAGATAAAGAAATGGGACCCTCACTTTATTGTAGGGAGCTCCGTTGGAAATTCAAACCACACTATTAAATCTAGACATTGGAATCCATAGGGTTACATAGTTCATTTGCGAAAATCAAAGTCTAGATGAGCCGAAAACAACGAAAACGGGAATGAAAAGGTTGCTAATTCGAAGAGGGTGATATGCCAGGCCATAACACTTCCACATATCAGGAATATGGCAGCAGCTGGATATAGGTCATTATGCCTATATATATACCCTCCCAACTTTACACGTCATTTTCAAGCTTATTATTCATCCAATTTGAGTGATTCAAAATACTACATGACACGGATTTTCCTGAGGAACACCATGGTGAAGTTGAATTCAGGATTCAACACGTATTTTGAGGTAAAATTTCTATTTTTTCGCTGGTTATATATCAAGAATGAGTGAAAATTTGACATTGCGATATCTCGGTCATTTCTCAATGACATTAAGTGAAATTTGAGTCTAAATTATTCTATTTTTTGAAAGGAACATTGTGGTATATTAGGATCTTGTTAATTTTGCTATATTTTTGCGGAATTTGACTAAGAAGTTATGTAAGAAATATTTTCTGTTAAGAAATGTAACTTCATTTTTGAGTCATTTCTTTATCTTCTGGGATGTGTTTTTCCTCAATTTCTTGCTATGGACTCAGGGTGATATAGGGATCATTTTACGGGGGTTGGTTTGAGATTTTGGGCATAATTCTTGATTTTCCTTGTTTTAGTCGTAATGGATATAACTTTACCCATTTCCTAAGATTTCATAGCTAAATCAGCCGTAATGACCTTGTGAATTGTATTTCGACAGCTGAGCAACATCGGGAAGCAATTTGAGAGGAAATACTCAGGTGGATCAACACAATATATGAGGAATCATCTGCTAGGTTAGCTAGGTTTCTCCACACCTTAGATTGAGTCGATATACATGCCTGCTTGAATTGGAATAATTGCGTTGTAGAGCATATGTTGTATATGGCTACATGTGATCTCTGTTTGGTGTATATATGATATTATGGGATGATAATTATTGTGTTGAGGGCTGTGTTGACTGTAGCTGCTATACTATCTGAGTTCTTACATTGTTTGTCTACGCGGAGGGCCTAAAAAGTGGATGGATGGGCTGAGAACATGTGATAGGTACGCATACTGAGACTGACTCTTGTTGGAATATGTGTGTAGCTTAAGATTACTAAAATATACTCGCTGATGAGACTGACAAGTGATTACATAGTGCCTTGTGCACTGATTCTAGTATCTATATCTGTCCTGAGTACTTGTGGCTGCCTAGATCATGGTAGATTTTCCTAATTAAATATGATTTTGTGCTGCCTAGTGACTTATATAATTTTGTATACCGTAGTTATCTGTTATGTACTTGTGTTACTAGTTAGTGACTGGAGAAACACACCATGTTCTAGGAATGGTTATAAGTGTACTCCTCAAAGAGCCTTGTGACGTATGACATAAAATGGGTTGCTACTGAGCCACTGGCAGGTTAGAGACAAGAGTGTGACCCTGTTGGCAAGGTGTAGGTTATAACTTACAGGTTTCCTAAGCTGTCTATGATAAGATCTACACAGGTTACTCTTGGGGACTAGTGTTTTGAGGAAGGCACATTATTAGTGGGATGGCATATGGTTGCCTTAGGCGATATTCTTTATAGCAGTTGGGCTGCGATATGATTCTGGGTAGATAAAATCCTTTTGATTATCTAGCCTCTTAGGCATTAGCATTAGGTTATACCAATGCTCCCTTATGAGTTGCTTTACATAGAGAAAGGGCCTGGTAAGGGCCGAATTTGAGCTACTGCCTTGGGACAGGCATGTCTGCTGACTTGTGGATATATGCTCACCAGGAGACTGTGCATTGATTTGTTTGTCGTATCGTGGCCTGATTCTGGTATAGATATGACTTTGTAGGGTTTAGTTGTCCTGGATACTCATGATGTACTGTGATTGTCTATGTTCTCCCCAGACACTAGTGATTGATGAGGTTATGGTATACTTGTCCTTTGTTGGACATGATTCTATGGTAATTTGTCATATATATATATATACAAACACACGTGCGCGTGCGTACACACAGACTCTAATATACCACTGATAGATGTTATGCACTGGTTTTCTCCATCTGATGTAGGGATATTTGTTGTATCTGAGAGCGCTGGTAGTTAATGTTGTGTGGGTTGGATTGAGATTGTGGGGTACCTAGGTTGTGAGGTCATTGCCTACATTCACTCAGAGCACGACATGACATTGGAGTTCTTGATCCAGATAGACTAGTTTAGTGAGTGACTAATTGATATCTCGAGTCCTAGATGATGCTCCCCATTGTTGTTTGAGCATTGTCAGCCACACTAGAGTATCTAAGTCCTATGATTTTGTTCCCTGAGGTTTTGAGTTCCGGTGGCCACGCTTGAGCATCGGGCTTTGGATGCAGATTCTGAGGATCGAGCACCTATTGATAGTTGTATTAGGGGTCCCCATTGGTTACACTCCAAGTTTAAGACACTGCCATTTGTTCAGAGAGGGATATGACACACCGATGTTTTAGGTTTGAGACCTAGTTGATTATGGATAGTAGACCTTGTTGGTTACCTTTTGGGTTGAGAACCCCACTGATTCCATTTGGGGGCGAGACCTCGTGACTAAATTTCCGAGATGAAACATATTTGCTTATGCTAGGGGAATTATTTTTCCCATGGGGGATACGTCCCACCATTATGCATGTAGATTTTGGATCGAGTACCACGTACCGGCAGAAGGTCGGGGACCCGATTGAGATGTGGTTGTTGGGGTGAGGCCTCGTGATTAGTTCCATGGTTTCATACAACTATTCATACCCTGGTTGTGCACGAGTGTACCCTCTTGGCTTATGGGGGCTCAGAGGGTGTTCAGGCATAGACACTAGGGCCTTATACCCATATATAACTAACCCTTGTTTTGGTGATATGGAGAGTTGGGCTCTATGATGATTCTAATTGGGTTTAGTTATATTCTATCAGTTAGATTATGCGTGGGTGTACCTTCTCGGCTTATGGGGGCCCAGGAGGCGTACAAGCATAGAGATTAGTAACTTTCACCCACATATAATACTATGCCTCAATTGGGGACAATTATGGTATGAGCCTACACAGTATTCGTCAGTTGATATCGATGTTCATCACTTGGGTTGGTTTGGTTTTTCATTGTTCTTCACTTCGGTTGGTTTAGTTATGGTTTAAGGATTTTTAGACATGCCTACGCCCTAATCTGAGTTCATTTATCTACACTGCTGCAATTTTCTATATATTTGGGCTTTACATATGTTTACTATTTCACTTGGTCGACCAATGATGCTTACTGGGTGCCTTTTTCTGGTACTCCCACTCTATATTTTTGCATTTTCCCATGGTGTAAGTCCAGGTACGGGCCGTAATTGCTAAGTTTGGGATTAAGGAGAGCACAAGAGACTTTTTTGGGTGAGCATTGATAGCTCTGGCTTCATCTCAGTCTCCTTTCTTGTGATGGTCATCTTTTGCTTTCCGACATTGGCCTTGTATGATAGAGTTTTGTATTTATAGGTGCACTCCTGATTTTGTATATTATTATGGTTACTGATATATGTCTATGATATTTCCTTGCGTCTATTGTAGCTCTGCATAGTTGATTTTCAGGTTCTGGATAGGTTTCGATTATTTATGTTAACATTTTGGTTATGATTATGACTAGAGAGAACTAGGAAAGGTACCTTGTGGTTAGGTAATTGACTTTCTTGCAGGTGAAATCTAGCAGGCGCCATCATGACTAGGACCGAGTCGTGACAAGGTGGTATTAGAGCTTAAGGTTCATTGGTCTCAGCTGTATAGAGCTACCGTCTAGTAGAGTCTTGTGGATAGATGCAGAGACGTCCATAGCCTATCTCCAGGAGACTAGGGATGTCTAGGAACTTGCTTGTGTTGTTGATTCTTGTTATGCATCTTATCAATGGTTTTTTAATTTTTGAGGATTTGGCTTCGTCTGTTTCCTCATATGGATGTCGGTAGAGGTCAAATTGCAAGCAAAAGAAGTTCCACATCGTCAGTCCAAGATGGGGAGTGGTCCCCAGATTCTGTTGAGCAAGGGCGGGACACCCTCGAGTTTTGAAATCCATAAAAGAAATCTGCTGGTATTGCGGTTATGGGAGCTAAATTATTGTGACATATGGAACATGCTTATGACTGATATACTCATGGTGCATATTGGAGTCTGTAAGTACTCTTGTATTCGTACTTTCATAGACAAAAGCCTTATTAATGAGGGATGTTGTAATGACCCTATGGGTCATTTCTATAATTCTGTGATTACTTTGTTGATTTGAGCATGCCTATAATGACCTCGAACCATTGGTGATTTTTTGGGACTGTGGGGATGGCTATTGGTTGGATGTAAGGACCCGAACATTGTATGACTTCATTGGAGCTTGAAAATTTCAATTTCAAAAAGTTTTGAACTAAGGTGACGCTCCATGGGAGCTCTCACGGTCTGTGTGAGGTCACACGACCCGTGTGAACCCCCTTGAAGCGACCCTAGGAATCATGAAGGATGTTTAGCCCTTAAAAATGGTGATTTAAACTAAGGCACGCCACACATAGACCCTTCACAGTTCGTGTGACACATCACAGACCGTGTGACACGTCACAGACCATTTGGTGGCCTAGGCTTGAAATCCCACGAACTTCAGGACCAAGTATGGTGTCATGGCCATGTACACAACCCATGTGGAGTGACATGGTGTAACAACCTAGCCCAACACTGTGAAGTATTGTCCGCTCTTGGGCCTAGCTGATAATGGATTTGTCCCTTGGGCTCACCCCAAAAGGTGCCTCATAGTATATAAATCAGTCCTTTACTTATATACCCAGCATCTCTCTTGTGTTATGCCGATGTGGGGCTTCTCATCTCAAGATAGGTTGTTACATACATCCCCTCTATGGACTCAGCGTGCTCACTGAGGTTTGCACCACTGCATGGTATTTGCCTAGACTCAGCACTGAGGTTTGCCCCACCTCACCGGGATTCTCCTAAACTTAGTTAAACTCTGACCCACACCGACAATGCTAACACAAGAGCGGCTCTGATACCACCTGTAATGACCGGGCCCAACACTGTGAAGTATTGTCCACTCTTGGGCCTAGCCTATCATGGATTTGTCACTTGGGCTCACCCAAAAAGGCACCTCACAACACATAGACCAATTCTTTACTTATATACCCAACATCTCTCTTGTGTTTTGCCGATGTGGGACTTCTCATCTCAAGATGACTTGTAACACATGGTTGTATGGCCTCTCGTATGGCTTTTGGAATGAAGTTTTCTAAGTATGGAATCACCATCTCATAAATTCGTCATAGGAATTTTCTAAGGGGAAGGATACGGGCAGTGTCACAACCCGTGTAGTCTCTCGAGAGGATGGTTTCATCGGAAAACTCTAAATATGGGATTAGCGTTCCAGACCTTCGCCGAGTGTATTTTTTCCAACTCCTTTCATTAATGGCGTTTTTATAATTATGGTTTATTTTTAGGATCTCTTGTGACTTCCTATACTACCTAAAGACTTCCTGATGACCTAAACTTTATTGCTATCATTCAATTCACTCCTCACATTATAAATTCTCTCAAGTCTCTTTCAAAGAACCCTTGTGGATCTTAAGCTTGGGGATCAAAGAAGAGCTCTTTCTTCACCAAAATTCTTCTTGAATCTTTTCTATTAGCTAAGGTATATGGGATTGATTCTTGGTCTCTTTCAATCAAGAAGACCCAAACTCTTTTACACTCAATTTCATGGAATTTTAGCTACTTTAAATATGGGTTTTCAATATTATTATTTATTAAATTTAATTGATGTATGAGTTATATTTCTTTATTGATTTTAAAGTGATTTAAGCCCTAATATGTAGAATTGCATTGAAGTTATGAAGTTATGAATGTGCATGTCCTATCTAAAGCTTGATTTGTGCATGAGTAATCTATATTATGATTTAAATGTGATTTTTACTTATGTATGTACTTGAACTTAATAATGTATTGTTGATTTAAATTTGAATGTCAATTACGCATGCTATTCTCATCTCATTCATAACATATGCATTCATGAGCATTGAGTTTTATGAAAATTATGAAGTGGGTTAAGTCCAATTGTGTTCATGTATATGATTTTGATAAGATATTGGTTATGAAAAGAAAGTGATCACATAAGTGTCTATTATTATTATTTTCTTTTGAGCATATTGGGTGCTTGCATCATCTTGTTTATTGAATGAGCTATTCTATGCATGAGTATCATGATTATGAATTATGGTTTGGCTTTTGAGCCTAAATTTGCATTGAAAGGATTTTAAATGACTATTGCCTCTTTTGAAAGCATATATGTGTGTGTGTGTGTGTGTGTGTGTGTCTATGTATGTATGTGTGTATAAGTATTCTCGAAGGATGTATTTACTTAGCACTGTTGGATTGGAGAGTCAGGGCTATCTCCAAGGGTCCTCTCCCTTTCCTTGAACTATGGGCCAACATAGGAATGATAGCCATCACCGAAATGACCGTGTCGTAAGGAATGATTATTCATTTATTGATATGATATGAAATGATAATAGAAATCCTTTGGAAATGACTGGCTCATAAAGAAGGTGGCTATCACACTGAAATGACCGGGTCATAAGGTGTGGTGTAGATTACCTTTGGCAAATAATCTTTTCTCACCTGATGGAAGGTCACCATTGGGCAAATTCATGTAATAGCTCACATGAGTTTGAAATATCAGTTATGGTCCCATCCCCTTTATACATGAGCATTTGAGCATTTCATGCATCATTGATTTCATGACATATCATATACTATATCTTTCGTTATACATCTCCTTTTATATTTTGTGCCCTTTTCATCTAACATTGAATGTAGGTTCGGTAAGTCATATGCATTGTATGCCCGCATACTTAGTACATTTAAACATACTAACGCATACTTTTGCCTATATGATATCACCATGTAGGGATTGAGGACTACGTTCATCCACCGTACGATGTCTAGCTTTGATCTTGAGTTTTGCTTGTTGCGGTGAGTCCTATCTTCTAAGGACAATCCACCTATCCTCTACCTATAGTGTTTTTGTTATGCTATTTACTTTGAGGGTGAGCCCGAGGAGTGTCTTGGCCCCCATCCAATCTTTTGACTAGAGGCAATGATGGACATCTTATGTACTCTTTCACGTTTATATGCTAAATGTGGTATTTGGAGGTTTTTGCTTATGGATATATTTATTTAATGGCTGTGCTATTATGGATTGATTATGAGCTTATGTTATGGATTCATGCTATGATATGGAAGATCATAAGTCTCGTATTGCCCCTATAGAGTGAGTCATACTTACCCGCCCTTTAGTCTTTATGTGCTATGTGTTACGTGAACTCAGGTTAATCCCTTTCCTATGATATCCCCATAGCGTGAGTCCTACTTTCCTGCACCTTAGAACTATGTGTTTACTATGCCATGTATGATTTTGAACCGATGATGTGTGGATAGATACTATGAGGCTTGGTTGGGGACTTTTGGGTTCCCGTTCACTATGTCACTCCTAGACCTTTGGTCTGGGTCGTGACCAGCTTGGTATTAGAGCATGAGGTTTGCAAATGATCCTGGAAGTCCAACATATTGCGTCAAGTAGAGTCCTATTCATGGGTGTGAAGTGCACTATGCCTATGAGATGAAGGCTATGATAGCATCCTAGGCATTGTCTTATGTTGTGCTATGGATCTTATGATTGGTTTTCCTTGTCTTGATGATGTCATTTCTCTACTACAAAAGATGTCTCAAGAAAGAGCTCCCCTACCAAGACCTGCCCCAGCTAATGAGGGCCAAGCACTTCAAGGGCCTATGGAAGAGCCTATCTCTAATGGTGAATTTTTTTCGACCTTTGCTATGCTTGCCCAGGTGGTGACTTCTCAACTAGGCAAGCTAATCTTCTACAGGATCCCACTGCGGCTTCCAAGGTGAGAGATTTCACCCGGATGAATCCTCCAGAAGTCTATGGGTTAAAGGCTGATGAGGATGCTCAAGAGTTCATTGATGAGATCACTAAGGTGTTGACTGTTATGGGTGTCACTTCTAAGGATAAAGATGAGTTGGCTGATTATCAGTTGAAAGATGTATCCTAAGTGTGGTACACCCAATGGTCGATGGAGAGGGCTTGTGGTAATGTTGTTCATTGGGAAGAGTTCAAGTTTGCCTTTCTGGATCGTTTCTTCCCACTTGAGCTTAGGGAAGCTAGATGACTATGTTTATTAACCTCAAACAGGGTGGTATGAGTGTGAGAGATTATGCCCTCAAGTTCACTAAGCTCTCCAAGTATGCCCCTACACTTGTAGCTGACCCTCGTGCAAGAATACACAAGTTCATCTCTGGTATCTCTGACTTGCTTGTGAAAGAGCGTCGTATGGCCATGCTTATTTGGGATATGGGCATCTCCAGACTCATGGTATATGACGAATAGATTGAAGGGGAAAAGCTTAAGGAGAAGTGGGTGAATGATCCTAAGAGGGCCCATTATGATGGCGGGTTCTCCAACTCCAAGGGTGGTGGTTATGGTCACTTTCAACAAGGCCAAGGTTCTAATGCTTGGGTCGCTAATGCTACAGTGCCTCCTCCTAAGGCACGGGGGGGGGGGGGTGTAACATGGTTTCCCAGGTGTGACAGGTGTGGGAAGAATTAGTTGGGTGCTTCTTGGAAAGAGTAAGGTGCATGCTATGGGTGTTACGATGAATACCACAAGGTTGCCGATTGTCCTAAGAATTCTCAGAGAGGTCAAGGTTAGGTAGATCAAGGTGGGCAAGGCTAGAAACAAGATCCACAAGGTGTTGCCCTGAGGAACAACAGGTTCTATACTCTTCATGCTCGTCAGGAAGTTGAAGAGGCTCCGAATGTTGTGACCGGTATGTTAAAAGTCTTTGATTTTGATGCTTATGCTTTGCTTGACTTGACTGCAAATTTGTCTTTTGTGACTCCTCTTTTGGATGTTAAGTTTGGTTTGAGTCCCGAAATTTTGAGGGATCCTTTTTCAGTTTATACCCACATGGGTGAATCTGTTGTTGCTTATAGGGTTAATCAGGGTTGTCCTATTTTTGTGTTGCGTAAAGTCTTTCCGTGTGATCTTGTGGAACTTGAGATGTTTGATTTTGACATGATTCTTGGGATTGATTGGTTACATACATCGTATGCCTCTATAGATTGTAGAACCCGGAAGGTCAAGTTTCAACTTCCAGATGAGCCCATTCTTGAATAAACGGGTAGTAACTTCACTATTAAGGGTCAGTTTATTTTCTACCTTAAGGCTCGAAAAATGATCTCCAAGGGGTGTATTTACCATATTGTGAGGGTCAAGGATGTGAAGTCTGAGTCACCTACTCTCGAATTGGTACCAGTGGTGAATGAGTTTCCGGATGTGTTCCCCGAAAACTTGCCTAGTATTCCTCCCAAAAGGGAAGTAGAATTTGGCATAGATCTTCCCCCGGACACCCAACGTATCTCAATTCCTCCTTATCGTATGGCACCAACTGAGTTGAAGGATTAGTTGAAGGATCTATTAGAGAAGGGTTTCATTAGTCTAAGTATATATTCTTGGGGTGCTCCAGTGTTATTTGTAAGAAAGAAAGATGGATCTCTTCGGATGTGCATTGATTATAGGCAATTGAATAAGGTGACCATCAAGAATAAGTATCTGTTCCCTAGAATCGATGACTTATTTGATCAACTCCAAGGGGCTACCCATTTCTCAAAGATTGACCTTCGTTCCGGCTATCATCAGTTGAAGGTTAGGGAGTGTGATATTCCCAAGATGGCTTTTTAGACTAGGTATGGGCACATTGAGTTCGTGGTGATGTCATTTTGTTTAACTGATGCTCCGGCCGTGTTTATGGATCTTATAAATTGGATGTTCAATCCTTTCTTTGATAACATTGTGGTTGTCTTCATTGATAACATTCTCATTTATTCCCGGAGTAAGCGGGAGCATATGGAACATTTGAGGTTAGTTCTTCAAACGTTGAGAGATATGAAGTTGTATGCTAAGTTTAGCAAATGTGAGTTTTGGTTGGGTGAAGTTATTTTTCTCGGTCATGTGGTGTTCGGTGATGGTATTAAGGTTGACCTGAAGAAGACTGAGGTTGTGAAGAATTGGCCTAGACCATTGACTCCTTCAAATATTCAGAGTTTTCTTAAGTTGGTTGGTTATTATAGGAGTTTTTTTTGAAGGGTTCTCAACTATTACATCTCCATTGACTAAGTTGACTCAAAAAAAGGTTAAGTTTGTGCGGTCAGTTTAATGTGAGAGGAGTTTTCAGACTTTGAAGGATCGGCTTACATTGGCTCCTGTTTTGACTTTACCAAATGGCTTGGATGGGTTTGTGGTGTATTGTGATGCCTCTCGGATTAGGTTGGGTTGTGTACTTATGAAACATGGTAATGTAATTACCTATGCATCAAGGCAATTGAAAGGGCATGAGCGTAATTATTCGGCTCGTGATCTTGAGTTAGCGGCAGTGGTATTTGCATTGACAATTTGGAGAAACTATTTGTATGGGGTGCATGTTGATGTTTCCATGATCAAGGAGTATGCAATATGTATTCACTCAAAGGGATCTTAACTTGAGACAAAAGAGATGGTTGGAACTCCTAAAGGACTACAACAAGAGTATTCAATATCATCCCAGGAAGGCCAATGTTGTAGCCAATGCTCTCAGTAGGCTATCTATGGGAAGTATGTCTCATGTTGAGAAGGAGAAGAATGAGTTGGCAAATGATTTTCACTGACTAGCTAGGTTGGGTGTTAGGTTGGCCGACTCTAATTATGGTGGTATTTATGTTCAAAATAGGGCCGAATCTTCGGTGGTTGTTGATGTAAAGGCTAAGCAAGATCTAGATCCATCCTTGGTTGAGTTGAAGAGCTTGATCTCTGAAAGAAGATAGAGGTCTTCTCCCTATGGAGAGATGGTGTGCTCCGGTATTAAGATTGGTTATGCGTTCCAGATGAATATGATCTTAGAAGGGTAATCATTGAAGCCCATAACTCTCGTTATTCTCATTCGGGATCTACTACGATATATCAGGATTTGAGAGAGGTGTATTGGTTGCATGGTATGAAGAAAGACGTAGCCAAGTTCGTATCCGAATGCCCTAATTGTCAACCAGTGAAGGTAGAGCACCAAAGGCCCGCTGGGTTGACTCAAGATATTGAGATTCCTACTTACAAGTGGGAAGATGTGAACATGGATTTTGTGGTTGGGTTACCTCAAACCCAAAGGCAATTTGACTCCATTTGGGTTATGATTGACCAAATGACCAAGTCGGCTCACTTCCTACTGACAAGGACTACTTTTGATATCGAAGATTATGAAAGGTTCTACATCCAAGAGTTGGTGAGGTTGCATGGTGTGCCTACGTCTATCATATCGGATCATGGTACCCAATTTACTACTCACTTTTTGGAGGTTGTTTCAAATAGG
Source organism: Solanum rostratum (assembly GCA_029948455.1). Taxonomy (NCBI): domain Eukaryota; kingdom Viridiplantae; phylum Streptophyta; class Magnoliopsida; order Solanales; family Solanaceae; genus Solanum; species Solanum rostratum. The sequence continues at coordinate 55,519,101 of CM057053.1, forward strand.
ACTTGGTACTAGGGTGAAGTTGAGCACCACCTTTCATCCTCAAACAGACGGACAAGTCGGGAATGTTGAGGGCTTATGTGTTGGAGTTCAATAATCGGGATGACCATATTCCACTCATCAAGTTTGCCTATAACAATAGCTTTCATGCTAGCATTAGTATGGCGTCGTTTGAGGCTTTGTATGGTAGGAGATGTAGGTCTCCAGTGGGGTGATTTATGTTGGGAGAGGTGGCTTTGATTGGCCCCGATTTGGTGTTGGAGGCTATAGAGAAAATGAAGTTGATTAGGGAGAGGTTGAAGATGGTCCAAAGTCGCGAAAAGTCCTATTCGGGTGTTAGAAAGTGGGATCTTGAGTTTCATGTTGGTGATTGGGTGTATGTGAAGGTCTCACCTATGAAGGGTGTGATGCATTTTGGTAAGAAGGGCAAGCTAAGTTCTCGGTATATAGGCCCTTATGAGATTGTGGAGCAAATTGGGAATGTGGCTTATAGGTTGGAATTGCCTCTGGATTTGAGCTCTATTCACCTGGTCTTCCATGTGTCTATGTTGAGAAAATTGGTTGGTGATCCTAGTGCTATTGTGACTTTAGAAGGTGTTGAGGTTGTGGATAACTTATCTTATGAGGAAATTCGGTTGGAGATTTTGAATAGGCAAGTGAAATAACTTCATAACAAGGATGTGGCTTCGATTAAGGTGCTTAGGAGAAATTAACATGTGGATAGTGGTACAAGGGAGGCGGAGTTGGACATGACGAAATGATATCCCCATCTTTTCCAATCTACTCAAGTCTAAGGTATTAGGTTCTTCCTTTCTCAAAGTGGTCCTAACTCTTTCACTCTAGGGTTTATAACATGACATGCAAACATATGCACCCAAATGATTTCTATGATGTTTTGGATGATTTGAATACGCTTTAATATGAGTTTTAATGGCTTCACAGTTTTCAAGTAATGAAAATGCACTGTATCTTGTGATTGAAAGTTTCATTTTTCAAGTCAAGCCTTTGAAGCCTTGTCTTGCACATTCAGGGATGAATGTTCCCAAGGGGGAGATGATGTAAGGACCGGATGTTGTACAACTTCATTGGAGCTTGAAATTTCGAAAAGTTTTGAACCAAGGTGATGCTCTATAGGAGCTCTCACGGTCCGCGTGTAACACCCCAACTTTTTTTTTATAAAAATTGAGGCATATTTCATATGATATACGATCTTAATTGAGCATAGATTTTAAAGTAAATTCCTTAGAGTGGGAATAGAATTGGAGATGATAAAAGGATCTTTTACATCAAGGCAAGTCCATAGAATTTCTAGCGACTAAGTTTTCGTATGAGTTGATAGAAGGGTCAACTTCAAATGACCATATCTTCTAAAGTATAATGAGTTAGGTGACCCATAATATATCATTAAAGATCTTTGAATTAGCTTTCTAACACATCTTATTTCACCTTAATTGGAGTTCGGAGTAGAAAGTGATGACCATTTAACTAGAGACCTGCAGAGCTGTCTGAAGAGCCGCGACAGCTCTGCATCGCGGACCTATCGCGAACCCTTTCTAGATAAGCTAAGCGATGTCCTTTTATTTTATTTTGAGGGTACTTTTATCCTATAACCTTTGGGAGTCTATTTAAGATCCCAAAACGCATAAAACGTCATCTTTCATAATTAAAACCCCTCTCTTTTACTCCTAAATATAAACGCTCAAGAATCAAAGAAAGTCATCAGGTTACGATTAACTTTCAAGATTCATCATCAGGGTGAGTTATTTTTCATGAACTTTAAGATACCCAATATAAATTTCTTTATCTATTCATGAATCCCTAATAGAATCTTAAATCATAACATAGGGTTTCTAGAAAACAAATTCAAGAATCCCAAGAAAGGATTTCTTGATTATTCTTTCCATGAATTACGGTTCTCCATCAAGAACTCTAAAGATTCTAAGTCAAGAATTCAAGAATCAAAGAGAAGCCCTTCAAACAATGTCTTTCCAAGTTCTTCCACTCTAAAAGAACTACTGAGATTGAGGATTTCCTCCGAGAAAATGAGTATTTATCAAATTTTGATTGTAATATCAACTTTCCAGGTATGTAAGGCTAAAGTAAAACATGGGATTGTTCTCTCATGTGCCCCAGAGAGGTTATAAATGAGTTGATGATTGAAGAGTCTATATGCATGAATATTTGAGGGTTTTCATTGAAAATTTGATTTGAAATTACATGTTTTCTATGTTGATGATCATCATACTAATTGTTTTCTTGAAGTTAACATTTTTCATGAGATTTTGCATAACCCTACATGATTATTTAAAAAGCATGCATAATGAACTTAGGGGGATGAATCCAGAACCTTGATGATGATGATATCTGTGATATTGTGATTGTGTTTCAAATTGATGAGAGTCTTGAAGATAATGTTGATGAGAGTGATGTTCATGAGTCTTAAAACTTGAAACTAAATTCTAAAAGAATGTTTCGAGTCCATGAGTTGATGTTGATAATACAAGTTGATATTGATGTTGAGGTACTATGTCCATATGGGGCTGATCATGATGTATTATGTCCCTATGGAACTAATGATGATGATGTTTTATGAGCATGTTGAGTTTTGGGAGGTGTATTGAGTACCGAAATGGGTGAGAGTGAGTCCCACTTGAACCCATTAACTATGTGGCCCGTGTAGGATGAGAGAATTGAACCGCAATACGGATGGCTCCTTTCTTGTCCCAAAAGAGGACTGAGGTTTTATTTTCTTATGGATCCACTGAGGTTGATGTCCTTTACCCCGGGCAAGGTACTGGATGGATGTGGCAACGACATTGCTTCATTGTAACATCACTTGCTCATAGGTGATGGTTGTCAGTTAGAGAAACTCCTAGTGAAGTCTTACTTAATAGTACTCTAATGTTGATGTTGATGTGATGGTATGAGTCGAGTTTTCTTGAGTTGAGTTGAGGTCGAGTTTCCTTGAGTTGAGTTGAGTTGAGTTTCCTTGAGTTGAGTTGAGTTTCCTTGAGTTGAATTTGATGTATTGGTGAGGTATTGATAAGATGTTGATGGGTCATTTGTCTACTCTTTGTTCTTTCTTTAGATAGACATGTGGCATTCTGATGGAGTATGATGTTGAGTTGAAGTTATGCCTATATTATTCTGCATGTTTCTTATCCATTCAGCTATTTTACATACTAGTACATTCCACATACTAATGTCCCCTTCTAGGACTGCATCGTTTTATGATGCAGAGGTAGGTATTAGAGATCATCGACAGGCGCTTCATTGAGGATCTATTCGCATTTAGCTGATCGGTGAGACCTCCTTGGTTTCGGAGGATTTCCATATTATTATCATCTAGCTTGAGTAGTACTTTATTTTCCTTGAGTTGGGTAACCATGGCCTGTCATGGTACCATCTAGATGTTTGAGTTAGAGGCTTCATAGACATTGAGTAGAGGATATTATGTATTATTTTTCCAACTCCTTTATTTGAAATTAACTTTTATATAAAGACTTGATTACTTTAATTACATTAAAGTCTTTTCCTTGAGGATGTTTCTTCCGTTGTAGAGTATGAGGTGACGATGAGGCCAAGTGTTTCGCTCAGGTTATAGCACTAGTCTCTGAGTGCCGGCCACGCCAAGGGTACCTTCCCGGGGCGTGACAAACGTGGTATCAAAGCACAGAGTTCAAGTGTCCTATTGAGTCTATGAAGCCGTGTCTAGTAGGGTCCTTATTATTGGTGTGAAGTGCGCCACATCCATAATAGGGAGGCTATAAGACATTAGGAAAAGTTTCCTTTCTTTCAGATTCTGATCGTACGATAAAGCTATTTCCTAAGAAATCTACGATGATTCGTATATTGCTCTAAACCTTTCGACTATGCCTCATCTATGATGCGATAGAGACAGTTATGTTCAAACTCATACAGATGAGATCCTTTGAGATAAAGTAATCAGAATGGTAGAGAGACTGCACCAGGCTTGAGAGAAGCCAACTGAGGTGCGAAGTTGATTGACTAGAAATAGTGCACTATTACTCATATGAATCGTGCATTTGAGTTAGCTCTAGATGTATCCAGACCCTCTTTTTTTCAAAACTTGCTTCTGATGTGACCCATGAGAGAGGAACTTATGTCTCTAAAGAGTTTAATGTTACCACTTAAGAGTGACATGTGAGTTCTAATAAACCCTGAGTAGAATCGAATCACCCCGGAGTTAGACGGATGATGATGGAAAGAAAGGGGCGAGATAGCAAGAGTGATAGATGATTGAGACATGTAGTTAGAGTTACGTATTTATTAGGTAAATAATGAGGCAGTGAGTCGATTTCCATAAGTTTGATAAAAGAGTCGTAAGTACCCTATGATTTTCATGATGAGGTATAGAGGAGTTGTTGTTAGAATGTGGCAGAGCATGCTCAAACTAGAAGGAAGTTATGTTGATGTTTTATAGTATTCATACTATTGAGGGTGAGGTGTAGATGTTGAATAGAGGAAAAGAGTGCTTTCAATGTGATAGATCTAAATTAGGCTTATGATTTTTAATTGTGAGTTCATGAGACTCATCGAGTTATGAGCTTAGTCAGTTAAGAAGATATGATTGAATAGACGAGTGGTACTGAGTTGTGAGGAAGGGATGTGTTGATTGAATACTCGTTGTGAGATTTTAGTGGATTATGTTCCCTAAATTTTTACCTAGTAGTTGTAAGTTAGCATTAGAGAGGTGTGTGATGCACATGTTAGTGCTAGACCCTAAGCTTGAATTTTAAGGAGCATTTTTATAGAGGAGATAGCATCGTGAGAATGATAGTCTTAGTTGGAGATTTTCTCTAAGAGGCTTTCCATAGTGTATGTTCAAGAAAAAGGTGTTGATTTGTGAGGAAGTGATGCTATGGGCTAGGTACAAGTGTCCCTTAGGTAAGACAAGTAAGACGAGGATAGCTCAATAAATAAGAAGAGGCTTGAGATATATATATGTGATTGTGTAAAGATGTGAGAAGCTCTAAGTTATGACTGCTTTAAGAATCTAGATAGTATATTTGAGTTATCAATGTGAGTAGGCTGATGTAAGTAATCTTTGTCATCACGAGTAGCTAAATTGATTTGGGGCTTATCGATAGATGATGACAAGTTTTCCATGATAGACTAATTCTTGTACAATTAAATTTATAGGAGTACAGAAGTTGAGAGTTAGCAGGCAAAAGAAGAGGTTAGATTGTGAGAGTTGTGGGAAGTGGTTATCTACGCCATAGGAATAGCAAATACAGAGAGATTTCCATAGAGACTGGAAGGAGCTAAGAGTGATAGCGTTGAAAACAGTCTGAGTGGCTAGTTATATGTATGCGACTATAGCATCACAAAAGAGTTTAAGATATTCTTGTGGATGATGATTCCTTGACCGTGTGGAGGTATATACTTATAGCCTAGTAGAGGAAATCGATTTATAAACTTAGAGTAGTGGCCTTGAGAGCTAAGTGAGAGATGATGTAACACTTGATAAAATTACCAAAATACCCCTAGAGGAGAGATGTGCGCATAACACATCTTCTAATGCTCGAATGGCGAATCCGAGGCTGGATTTGTGATCAACACAAAACATTGAGCGGGGGAAGGGCTTCGGTCGATTTTTAGAGCGACCGAGTGAAAAGATAATTTTTTGTTTTGAAACGAAAAACAGTGAAGGTTTGCGACAAAGCCGCGTCGCAGACCTATCATGGAGTGCGACTTACATTTTTTTAAAAAATTTTCAACGGGATTGAAAAAACTCGTTCAGAAAATTTTTGCAGAAAAAGTACTGTTCGCGACCAGTCCGCATCACAGACTGATTCACTTCGAGGCTGGAAATTTCTAAAAATTTTGAGGGGCATTTTGGTCTATTCCTAACACCTTATAAACTCCCTATACGACTAATATAAGTTGTTTTAACATGAAAAGGGTCTAAAACCCCATTTTAAGTCATTTTCTAACAATTCAATAAGAGTAGGGCTTGAGAGGAGAGGAGAAGAGCTTGAGGTGGAAGAATTCAAGAAAGAATGAGAGTTCTTAATTATGATGATGATGTGATACCATTTCCTTTTAAGGTTTTAGATGAGTAGGAGGAGTTAGAAAAAATGTGAGAAGTCTAGTAGATAGGTAAAACCATATTAGTATCTCCCCGGGTAGGAGTTCATGTGATCAAGGGTGTAAGCTGATATGGTCGGCTTAAATATGTGGTTGTTATAATGTGAGTGTATTAGAGTGATGAGGGTGAGCAGTATTCTCTAAGTACAGGTTACTATGGAGTAAGAGTTCTTGATTCTGATGTCATCTTATGTGTGCACTGACCTTCGGCCTTTTATGCCATTGTTGATGGTATGATGTAGAGTATTATGTTTTAGAGGTATAATCATGCTTATTTTGCATGGAGAGATAGTGGTTTGGGGGGTTTCGCCAAAGGGGGAGATAATGAGTTCCTCCACGTCCAAATAGTGATGCTGATAATAGTAGACTGAGAGTGAGGGTAGATGAGAAGGAGTGAATATATCCTCATTGTAATATCGGTGTTAAACTTATGTCATGTAGGGATAGAGATAGGGATGAGAAAAGAGATGAGATTGTATGATGCGCAATAGATAGGTAAGAGTATGTTGGTGTGACTTTGAGTGAGAGCTCATTGAATGGTGGAGGTAGAAGTGACAAGTAGTCTTGAAAAATTCTAAGACATAATTAAAGTGGTTGTTATTGTGCGATTATAAATGATAGACTATTGAAGACTTCATAATAAGTATTTCGAGTATAGAGCTAAGTATTGAGGATTAGCTTTGTATGAAAATGATCACCTTAAGAATAGCACCTTGAGGCTTAGAACTAGGCCTGAATGGAAGAAGAAGAGGTAGTTATGTAGAGGTTTGAATAAGAGCTATGAGTTTGCATTGATGGGGTAGAGTGCCATGAAAAGAAGCACAATTGAGGTGGGGACTTGAACATGAGAGTGTCCTTACAGTCTTATTTATACAATGGTCCTATTCTCGATTAGAGTTGATAGCTTCCTTCCTGAGTTCGAAAGAGTGATTGTTGAGGTGTTCAAATGATTCAAATTGATTAAGTTTCGATGTTCCATTCGTGCTTGATGAAGAGAATGTAAAATTTAATTTCCTTACTCTTGATTTAAATTGAGTGTCTAATTCGGAGTTGATGTGTCAATTCTTGAGTCTGAATAGAGATGGTTTGAGATTGATGAGGAGTAAGAGTTTGATTGAGTGAGTGAGTTTTGAGAAGAGTTTTGATTCTTATTCGTGCCTTGATGTCTACCATTACTCATCATTTTAGGACGAATGATCCCAAAGGGGAGATAATGTAACACCCCAACTTTCTTTTCTAAAAATTGAGTCATCTTTCATATGATAGACGATCTTAATTGAGCACAGATGTTAAACTTAATTTCTTAGAGTGGGAATAGAATTGGAGATGATAAAATGATCTCTTACATCAAATAAAGTCCACAGAATTTCTAGTGACTAAGTTTTTGTATGAGATGATAGAAGGGTCAACTTCAAATGACCATATCTCCTAAAGTATAATGAGTTAGGTGACCCATAATACATCCAATTAAAGATCTTTGAATTAGCTTTCCAACGCATCTTATTTTGCCTTAATTGGAGTTCGGAGTAGAAAGTTATGACCATTTTACTAGAGACTTGCGGAGCTGTCAGAAGAGCCACGACAACTCCGCATCGTGGTCCTATCGTGAACCCTTTATGGATAAGCTAAGTGACGTCCCTTTATTTTATTTTGAGGGTACTTTTATCCTAAAACCTTTGGGAGTCTATTTAAGGTCCCAAAATGCATAAAACGTTAGTTTTCATAATTAAAAATCCTCTCCTTCACTCCTAAACATAAACACTCAAGAATCAAAGAAAGTCATCAAGTTAGGATTAACTTTCAAGATTTATCATCAAGGTGAGTTATTCTTCACGAACTTTATGCCACCTAACCTAAAATTTCTTTATCTATTCATGAATCCCTAATAGAATCTTAAATCATAACATAGGGTTTCAAGAAAACGAATTCAAGAATCCCAAGAAAGGATTTCTTGATTATTCTTTCCATGAATCAGGGTTCTCCATCAAGAACTCTAAAGATTCTAAGTCGAAAATTCAAGAATCAAAGAAAAGCCCTTCAAACAATATCTTTCCAAGTTCTTCCACTCTAAAAGAACTATCGAGATCGAGGATTTCCTCCAAGAAAATGAGTATTCATCAAATTTTGATTGTAATATCAACTTCCTAGGTATGTAAGGCTAAACTAAAACATGAGATTGTTCTCTCATGTGCCCTATAGAAGTCATAGATGAGTTGTTGATTGAAGAGTCTATATGCATGAATACTTGAGGGTTTTCATTAAAAATTTGATTTGAAATTACATGTTTTCTATGTTGATGATCATCATACTAATTGTTTCTTAAAGTTAACATTTTTCATGAGATTTTGCATAACCCTACATGATTATTTGAAAAGCATGCATAATGAACTTAGGGGGATGGGTCTAGAGCCTTGACGATAATGATGTCTGTGATGTTGTGATTGTGTTTCAAATTGATGAGAGTCTTGATGATGATGTTAATGAGAGTGATGTTCATGAGTCTTAAAACTTGAAACTAAATTCTAAAATAATGTTTCGAGTTCATGAGTTGATGTTGATGTTGAGGTACTATGTCCCTATAAGACTGATGATAATGTATTATGTCCCTATGGGACTGATGATGATGATGTTTTATGAGCATGTCAAGTTCTGGGAGGAGTATTGAACACCAAAATGGGTGAGAGTGAGTCCCACTTGAACCCATTAACTACGTGGCCCGCGTAGGAAGAGAGGATTAAACCGCAATACGGGTGGCTCCTTTCTTGTCCCAAAAGAGGACTGAGGTTTTTTTTCTTGTGGATCCGCTGAGGTTGTGTCCTTTACCCTGGGCAAGTTACTGTTTTTTATGGAGATGGCAACGACATCGCTTCGTTGTATCATCACTGGCTCATAGGTGATGGTTGTCGGTTAGAGAAACTCCCAATGAAGTCTTACTTAATAGTACTCGGATGTTGATATTGATGTGATGGTATAAGTCGAGTTTCCTTGAGTTGAGTTGAGTGGAGTTTCCTTGAGTTGAGTCGAGTCGAGTCGAGTCGAGTCGAGTCGAGTCGAGTTTCCTTGAGGTGAGTCTGATGTATGGATGAGGTATCGATGAGATGTTGATGGTCATTTTTCTACTCTTTATTCTTTCTGTAGATAGACATTTGACATTCCGAAGAAATATGATGTTGAGTTGATGTTATGCCTTTATTATTCTTCCTGTTTCTTACCCATTAAATTATTTTACATACCAGTACATTCCATATACGTATGTCCCCTTCTGGGACTTCATCATTTTATGATGTAGAGGCAGGTATTAGAGATCATTGACAGGCGCTTTGTTGAGGATCTATTTGCATTCAGCTGATCGGTGAGACCTCCTTATTTTTGGAGGATTTCCATATTATTATCATCTAGCTTGAATAGTACTTTATTTTCCTTGAGTTGGGTACCCATGGCCTGTCATGGTACCATCTAGGTGTTTGAGTTAGAGGCTTCATAGACATTGAGTAAAGGATATTATGTATTATTCGTCCAACTCTTCTTTATTAGAAATTAACTTTTATATAAAGACTTGATTACTTTAATTACATTAAAGTCTTTTCCTTGAGGATGTTTCTTCCGCTGTTGAGTATGAGGTGATGATGAGGCCAAGTGGTTCGTTCAGGGACTAGCAATAGTCTATGAGTGCCGGCCACGCCAAGGGTACCCTCCCGGGGTGTGACATCGTGTGAGGTCACACGGCTCGTGTGAGCCTCCTTGAAGTGACCCTTGGCCTCATGAAGGATGTTTAGCCCTTAACGTGGTGATTTAAACTAAGGCACCTCACATATGGACCCTTCAAGGTCCGTGTGACACCTCATGGACCGTGTGGTGGCCTTGGCTTGAAATCCCACAATTTTGGGACCTAGTGTGGTGTCAAGGCCATATACACGGCCAGTATGGAGTGACACAACCCTTGTGGCCTCCCGTATAGCTTCCGGAGTGAAAGTTTTCTAAGTATGGAATCACCATCTTGTAACTTCGTCGTGAAAACTTTCTAAGGGGAGGGGTACGGGCAGTGTCACGACCCGTGTGACACTACAAAACCCATTTAGTTTCCTGTGAGGATGGCTTCATTGAAAAATCCCAAGTATGAGATTGCCATTTTGGACCTTCATCAAGTGTATTTTTTTCAACGTGTTGGTTCACAGATGAGTATACGGTCCGTGTGATGTGTCACGAATAATATAGCCTCTCTTGAGACGATGTTATTCAATTTTTCAACTCGTTTCATTAATGGAATTTTCATAATTATGGTTTATATTTAGGGTCTCTTGTGACTTCCTATGCTACCTAAAGACTTCCTAATGACCTAAACTTTATTCCTATCATTCAATTCACTCCTCACATTTTAAATTCTCTCAAGTTTCTTTCAAAGAACTCTTGTGGGTCTTAAGCTTGGGGATCAAGGAAGGGCTCTTTCTTCACCAAAATTCTTCTTGAATCTTCTCTATTAGCTAAGGTATGTGGGATTGATTCTTGGTCCCTTTAAACCAAGAAGACCCAAACTCTTTTACACTCAATCTCATGGAATTTTAGCTACTTTAAATATGGATTTTCAATATCATTATTTATTAAATTTAGTTGATGTATGAGTTATGTTTATTTATTGATTTTAAAGTGAATAAGCCCTAATATGAAGAATTGCATTGAAGTTATGAATATGCATGTCCCTTCTAAAGCTTGATTTGTGCATGGGTAATCTATATTATGATTTAAATGTGAATTTCACTTATGTCTTTACTTGAATTTCATAATGTATTGTTCATTTAAATTTGAATCTCAATTACCCATGCTATTCTCATCTCATTCATAGCATATGCATTCATGAGCATTGAGTTTTATGAAAATTATGAAGTGGGTTAAGTCCAATCATGTTCATATATATGGTTTTGATAAGATATTGGTTATGACAAGAATGTGATCACATAAATGTCTATTGGTATTGTCTCTTTGAGCATATTAGGTGCTTGCACTATATTTTTTATTGAATGAGCTATTCCTAAGCATGAATACCATGATTATGAATTACGGTTTGACTTTTGAGCCTAAATGTGCATTGAAAGGATTTGAATGTATATGAATAAGTGTTCTCGTGGGATGTTTTGACTTAGCACTGATGGATTGGAGGCATCAGGGCTATCCTCGAGGGTCTTCTCCCATTCCTTGAACTATGGGCTAGGATAGGAATGGTAGCCATCACCAAAATGACTGGGTCATAAGGGATGGTTATTCATTTATTGATATGATATGAAATGATAATGGAAATCCTTCCGAAATGACCGGGTCGTAAGGAAGGTGGCCATCACATTAAAATGATCAGGTCATATGGTGTGGTTTAGATTACCTTTGGCAAGTGATCTTCTCTCACTCGATGGGAGATCCACATCGGGCAAATTCATGTAATAGCTCGCATGAGTTTGAGATGTCAGTTTTGGTCCCATCCTCACTATATATGAGCATTTGAGTATTTCATGCATCATTGGTTTCATGTCATATCGTATACTATATCTCTTGTTATATATCTCCGTCTATATTATGTGCCCTTGTCATTTGACATTGAATACAGGTTTGGTGAGTTATTTGTATTGCATTCTCGCATACTTAGTACATTCAAATATACTAACGCATACTTTTGCCTACATGATATCATCATGTAGGGACGAGGACTATGTTCATCCACTGTACGTTGTCTAGCTTGGATCTTGAGTTTTGCTTATTATGGTTGTCACACCCCAATTTTTCCCCGCGCGTGGGTTTAGGAACAACAGAGTTTTTTCAATTAAAGTGACATTTTGAAAAGAGATTATTTATTTATTTAGAGTCGCCACTTGGAATTGAGTTTTGGTGTTCCAAGTCACCTTTTTTTTTATCTCTAATCAAAAGGAAATGACTCTTTATTATTATTTTTTTATCTGCAAACCTGAAATTCGGGTAAGGAATTCTATTGACCGAGAGGAAGGTGTTAGGCACCCCTCAAGTCCCATTGTTCTAGCATGGTTGCTTTATTGATTTATGTATGACTTAAACTAATTTTGAAAATATTATATTTCTTGGTTTTGCAAAAATTTATTTACCTATCTTCTTCAATTTATCTGAAATTTATTTTTTTTTTAAAACAAAAACTATCATATTTTATTAGTTCGTGGTGTATTGATAGCAGCGCTTTCCAATCTTGCCACGAATTTAGTTATCCCCTTTTTTTTTTTTACTCTTCTAGAATATACATCATTTCAATTTTCGAGCCTCATCGGACTTTCATAAAACCGTCTCTCAACAATCAGTATATTGAATATATTATTGTAATTTAACAAGAGTACAATGTATAAAGGTATATATTAATATTGAGGGCAAATTTATGATGGACAAATTGTCAAAAGCTAGATATGACAGAAGACAAAGCGCCGACCAAAGATAATTTTATTTGAAAAAAAAGTTTTAATTTTTTTTATTATTTGAAAATATTAAAATTATTAACAGAACACCATATACTTATCTAATAAATTTTTGCATTTTTTGCACCAAAGTGTTAGTAATTGCGTGTACTTTTAATAATTTTTAAAATCCTCATAATGTGTACATAATTTTATAAGGTCTGTACATTTTGTTTGCCACTTTTTGAAATGTGCATGTAATACCTTATTTACGAAGAAATTGAAGTCTCTTACCGTACAAGTGACGATTAGTATATTTTGAAATGACGGGAGAAAAATTATAATTTAAAATACTTAAAGATTTAAATATCAGTGTTAGAATTTGAAATTAAATTTAGTCCGGACTAATTTTTGCCGTAACTTATATTAAAATACGACAAACCGAATAAACAAAACATGAAAGATTAATACAATTAAATTTAATCATCAATATTCCCACTTAATTTCATTTAACTGTATATTTTTTTTTTGTATTATCTATAAATTAAAGTAAGCTAATCTAAAGAAAGAAAAATAAAATTAAATACTTTATTCAACAATCTGCACACCCAAAAAATAGTTTTATACAAATATATACATAAGTGTTTATTCAATAAATTATTAGAAAATGATATACTTAAGATACTCCGTCTCCTTTTTTTTTTAACAAAGAATTTATCCGTGGCTTTTCACTCACATATTACGTATACATATGCTAATGAACAAACTTATAAGAAAATGCATAAACGGTATTCAAGAACATACCAAACACCATAAGGAATGAATTTTACGTAATAATAAATTTGGCACACCAAATAATATAAGCACTCATTTGAATAACTTTATGCATATTTTGATTGACAATGAAAGTTACGGAGAATAAATAAAAAAAATTCAAGCAAGAACCTGTGTGATGAACTAGCTAAAGGAGAAACCGGAAAACCTCGAACAAGAACCTAACTCAATCCTCCAAATTTTGGAAAATTCTCTTCTTCCTTTTCTTTCTTACTTTTTCCTCTTACTTTTCTTTGCTTTTTACTTTTCTGCAGCTTTTCCTCACTTGTTTTTTTTCACTCTCTCTCCTTTTTCTCTTCTTTTGGTTGACCTCTCTTTTTTCCTTTTTTACTCTTCTCTTTTCACTGCCTTCTCCTCTTTTTTTTTTACTCGTGTGTGTGTGTGTTATTTATAGGAAAAATATGGAAGTTGTGTAGTGTGTGTCATGTTGTGTAGAAGTGGGATAATTTTGTGGGTTAGTTGATAAAATGTGGGGGAGTGGGGTTTTGTGGGTAGTTTTAAGAATTATTTTAGTTTTTCTTTTTATTTTGTTATTTTATTTTTTTTTGTTTTGTTTTTTGTTTTGAAAAGAAAAGAAAATGTTAGAAAATTACTATAAATAAAAATAAATAAGTAAATAAGAAAAATTAACCAGCTAAAACTAAAATATAGTTAACAAAATACTAACAACGCTAGTTTATATATTAAAACCAAAATTAAAAGAAAACATATATTTTTTAGAAATTTTCTTTTCTTTAAAATAAAATCTACATCAAAAAGTTATTATAAATAAAATAAAAATAGCAATATCTAATTTAGACTCAAAATATTTAAACACTAAAAAAAATACATAATTTAAGTTTGGTCCAAAATTAGGTGTTAACAGGATGCCCCTCTTTTCTTGAGAACATGAAGAGTTTTCAAGCAAAGAAGTTAACGTGCCTAATTTTGGCGTAACCATTATTAAAAGGTAAGGAAAAAGAAGGGGAAAAAAGAGTAAGCAAGAGTGACCGAGCCCTGGTTTTGGGCAGCCTACATATCTCGGGTTGTAAGAGAATCAGGTCACGTGTAGTTCAAATAGTTGCAGAGATGGATGGATTAGAGAGTTGAGTCTAGTCCCATCAAGATTCCGGCTCGTGATTCCTATTATTACATTGAAGATAATAACGCTAAAAAGAAACGATACAAGATCTATTCAATTCTACTTGGCTCGACCCTCTATTCTTTCATGTCTTCCCGTGCATCTTCAGTTATCACCTCGCCTTTTCCTGGCGGGTATCTTGATCTCAAAATCTAATCTTGAAGTTTGTGTTTGAGGCTTGAACTTGAAATCTCAATTGAGTTACCGATGCCTCTCCAGAAGAAAGTTAGTACACTATTCGTGTACACTTGTTTCCTGAATTGAAGTTGGGAAGCAGAACCTTGATATGTTGAGCTGCTACATGGGTCCGAATCGACTCTTAATGTCATTCTTCACTTCACAAATCGGACAAATGTCACTCCGTTAATGATGTCCAAACTTGTGGTCACAGAGGGACCTGCCTACAATCAAAGGAAAAACAAAACAAAATTTTCCCGCTCTAGTTTGTGCTAAGAAAAATTTTGTGGGTTATTTTGCTTGATTTGAACATAATATTAAACAAAAATAATACAGTGATAAAAACAAAGGAAAAAAAAACAAACACTCTACTATTGAATGAAATTAGATTTTATGCTTTATGAAAAATGAAAACGGCGGCTATCATGCCCTATGAAGATATGAACGAATATTATGAGGGTTCGCGCCCTAGGCGAATATTATGAGGGTTCGCGCCCTAAGCGAATATTATTAGGGTTCGCTCCCTAAGCGAATATTATGAGGGTTCGCGCCCCTAAGCGAATATTATGAGGGTTCGCGCCCCTAAGCGAATATTATGAGGGTTCGCGCCCAAGCGAATATTATGAGGGTTCGCTCCCCAAGCGAATATTATGAGGGTTCGCACCCTAAGCGAATATTATGAGGGTTCGCGCCCTAAGCGAATATTATGAGGGTTCGCGCCCTAAGCGAATATTATGAGGGTTCGCGCCCTAAGCGAATATTACGAGGGTTCACTCCCTAAGCGAATATTACGAGGGTACGCGCCCTAAGCATATTACGAGGGTTCGCGCCCTAAAGCGAATATTACGAGGATTCGCGCCCTAAGCGAATATTATGAGGGTTCGCTCCCTAAGCGAATATTATGAGGGTTCGCGCCCTAAGCGAATGAATTATTTTTATTTTATTTTACTTCTTTTTTTTATTTTAAAAATAACATATGCCCCAGTTTTGAAACTGAGGAATTTTGAAACTTTTTTTTTTTAATCGTGAATTTTTATTTATTATTATTAGTATAATTTTTTTTTATTTAGAGAAAAATGCCCCAGTTTCGACTAGGAAAACGAAGGTCCTTTTTACCGATTTCTGATATGAATTAATAACAATTTTACTATGCGCATATTGGATTGCACATGAAGATTTGAGAACTTACCTTTGGTGCTCGTCTCTCAAAACTATTTACAGGATTTGCTCGTACCTGTTTAATCAAAGAACGATTTGTTAGTTTTCCTAACTGGTGGTTGATTTGTGGCCTTGATCCCGTGGGGTTTGATTTTTCATGCAATCCACGCGGCTTGGTCGATTAACTTTATTGGTGACTGATCAAATTGCTTGAATGCTCTTAAAAGTCAATCCCTATCTTTTCGGATGCGCACCATGAATGCTTCGATCCAATATTGATTTGTTCATATTGTGTGGATCCTCTTGTTTCAGCAAGTACTCCCTTGCCTTAGTGATCTTTTCCTATGGAGACTTGCCATAAAACTTTTATCTTAGCTAGTCCCCCAAATGTGTTTCACCGGTTGTGTATGCCCCTCACTCTTCAACTGAAAAACTGTTAGTGAATTTTGCAACTTTTCCTTTAACACTTGACATAGGATTTTGAGAGCAGCGACTCAATACAAGTATGATGGGGTGACACGATGGATCATAACTTTACGAGAGAAGGTTATATCTTGAAGAGGGGACAAGGAAAAGAGAGAAATAAAAGAATTAAAGAATTTATATGAATGTACGTACCGATTTTAAGGAATCATGACATGCATTTCGGCTCATACGTTTCGATCCATCCAAATAGTCTAAATCTCATAAAACAATGTTGTGCCTTTCAATTTAGAGCTGAACTCTCTTTCATTTTCCTTTACCGTCGTCTTATGGTGTCGTAGGGCTCTCCCCTATAAGACTCTCAACTTTGTAAAATCACACATCTATGACACCCTGCTTTGAAGCTTCTTGAAGAGTGACTGAGAGGTCGTATTAAAGCATGTGAGAAAGATTTTCAACTTTGGAACCATTAAAGTATGCCTCGGCTTTGAATACGGCAAAGCATAATATATATATATATATATATATATATATATATATATATATATATATATATATTTTGGTTGGACCGAACCCCAAGATAGGGTTGCCTACGTATCCTTTTAGGAATCAGGCCGCCCGTAGTTCGATAAAAGGTTTTGTTTTTTTTGCTTCTTTTTTTTTTTTTGCCTTTTTTTTCGGTTCCAAAGAGGGAAAATTTCGAAGAGATAGGTGGTGTTCGAACAGAGGTCATCTTATCTTGGGAACACTAGTCACACTGGTGTCAAACCAAAAGTATTAAACATAATATCTTTTGACCGAGTCTGCATTAACCATTATGTCGGCTACCTTTTCCTCCATATCTGCCAATTGCAAGATCCCTTTTGGTAACACTCGTTTAACGATATAAGGGCCTTGCCAATTTGGGGAAAATTTTCCTTTAGCTTCTTTTTGGTGGGGAAGGATGCGTTTTACAACAAGCTGACTGACCTCAAAATTTCTGGGGCGTACCTTCTTATTATAGGCTCGAGCCGTCCTTTGTTGGTACAACTGGCCGAAACAGACTGCCGTCAATCATTTTTCTTCTATTAATACTAATTGCTCCAACCTTTTCTTCACCCATTCTGTATCATCAATTTCTGCTTCGGCAATGATTCGAAGCGAAGAGATTTCAACTTCTGCAGGTATAACAGCCTCAGTTCCATAGACTAATAAGTAAGGAGCTGCCCTGATTGATGTATGGGTGGTCGTGCGATATCCCAAAAGAGCAAAAGGTAATTTCTCATGCCATTGTCTGGATCCTTGGACCATTTTCCTAAGAATCTTCTTGATATTCTTATTTTCTGCTTCTACAGCTCAGTTTGCTTTGGGTCAATAAGGGGTTGAATGGTGATGGGCAATTTTAAATTGCTCACAAACCTCCTTCATTTGGTGGCTATTAAGATTTGCCGCATTATCCGTGACAATGGTCTTCAGCATACAAAAACGACATATGATATTGGAATGGATAAAGTTCACCACTGCTTTCTTGGTGACTGCTTTTAAAGTAACAGCTTCTACCCACTTGGTGAAGTAGTCAATGGCGACCAGAATAAATCGATGCCCGTTGAATAACGTCTATGCCCCAAGCAACAAAAGGCCAAGGAGCAGACATAAAGTGTAACTCTGAAGGGGGTGAGTGAATCAAATCACTATGGATTTGACACTGATAACACTTTTGAACAAAACGGAAGCAATCTCTTTCCATGGTCAACCAGTAAAATCCTGCCCGAATAATCTTCTTTGCTAAAACATAACCATTCATATGCGGGCCGCATACCCCCGAATGTACTTCAGCCATGATCATTTCTGCTTCTTGAGAACTCACACATCTTAATAAATTCAAGTTTGGGGTTCTTTTATATAAAACCTCCCCGCTTAGAAGGAAACCACCGGCAAGTCGCCTAATAGTCTTCTTTTGATCTCTATTGGCATGCAGTGGATATTCTCTTTCTTTTAAAAACCGTTTGATGTCATGATACCATGGTTCACCATCTGGCTCTGCTTCAGTTATATTACAATAACCATGCTCATCCCTGATTTGAATTTCTAGGGGATTGATATAGGTGTTGCCTGGGTATGGAAGCATTGAGGCTAAGGTGGCTAAAGCATCAGCCAACTCATTGTGGGACCTGGGGATATATCTGAACTCAATGGACTTGAATCTTTTGCTAAGGTTCTCTAAACAGTGCTTGTATGGGATGAGCTTAATATCTCGAGTTTCCCATTCGCCTTGAGCTTGTCGAACAAGCAAGTCGGGGTCCCCTAAAACCACTAGCTCGTGCACATCTAAATTTATTTCCATATTCAATCCCATAATGCAAGCTTCATATTCTGCTGTATTATTGGTACAAAAGAACCAAAGGCGTGCGGTGGCAGGATAATGGTGTCCAGTTGGTGAAATAAGGACTGCTCCAATTCTCACTCCATTGACATTGACAGCTCCATCAAAATATAACTTCTATATCTGGCTATTCCTTAGCCCTTCTTCCTCAGCAATGTTAACCTCTTCATCTGGGAAGTATGTGTCTAATGGCTGGTATTCATCATCAACTGGATTTTCTGCTAGATGATCAGCCAATGCTTGTGCTTTCATAGCGGTACGAGTAACGTACACTATGTCAAATTCCGTAAGTAAGATCTGCCACTTTGCCAGTCTACCAGTTGGCATAGGTTTTTGAAAAATATATTTCAAAGGGTCCATTCGAGATATGAGATAGGTTGTGTATGACAAAAGGTAGTGCTTCAATTTTTGAGCCACCCAGGTTAAGGCGCAACATGTCCTCTCTAAGAGAGTGTATTTCGCCTCATACTTTGTGAACTCTTTGCTCAAATAATAGATTGCTTGCTCCCTTTTGCCTGTGGCATCATGTTGACCTAGAACACAACCAAAGGCATTATCCATCACTGAGAGATATAAGAAAAAAGGTCTTCCGGGCTCCGGAGGGACTAATACTGGAGGGTGCATTAGATATTCTTTTATCTTGTCAAAAGCTTCTTGACACTCACTCGTCCATTTGACAGCGGCATCTTTTTTCAACAACTTGAAGATTGGCTCACATGTGATGGTAAGCTGCGCGATGAACCGACTGATATAATTCAGTCTCCCTAGAAGGCTCATGACTTCTGTCTTATTCCTCGGAAGAGGTAATTCTTGAATAGACTTTATCTTGGCAGGATCTAGCTCAATGCCTCTTTGACTAACTATGAAAACCAGAAGCTTTCCTGAAGGTACTCCAAATGCGCATTTAGCTGGATTGAGCTTAAGGTTATACTTTCGTAATCTTTCGAAGAATTTTCTTAAGTCACGTACATGATCTGCTTGTGTTCTAGATTTAATAATGACATCATCGACATATACTTCAACTTCCTTGTGCATCATATCATGGAATATGGCGGTCATAGCTCTCATATAAGTTGCCCCTACATTTTTAAGACCAAATGGCATGACCCTATAACAGCAGGTCCCCCAGGGGATAGTGAAAGCAGTCTTCTCTGCATCATTTTCATCCATGAGGATTTGGTGATATCCAGCATAACAGTCCACAAAAGATTGAATCTCATGTTTGGCACAATTATCAACTAGAATGTGAATGTTGGGTAATGGGAAATTGTCCTTTGGACTCGCTTTGTTTAAATCCCTATAGTCGACACAAACTCTGGTTTTCCCATCTTTCTTTGGCACTGGTACAATGTTGGCCAACCACGTAGTGTATTGCACAACTCTAATCACATTTGCATCTAGTTGTTTCATAATTTTCTCTTTTATTTTATCACTCACGTCTGTCTTGAACTTTCTTTGCTTTTGTTGGACAGGTGAGGAATCAGGATATGTGGGTAGTTTGTGAACTACCAGATCAACACTCAAACCTGGCATGTCATCGTAGGACCAAGCAAAGACATCTCTATATTCAAATAGAACTTGAATTAGTTCATCTCGGGTCTTTTGTTCGACATGAATACTTATTTTTGTCTCTCGAGTTTCCTCTCGAGTTCCCAAATTGACTATCTCAGTTTCGTTTAAATTGGGCTTAGGTTTATTCTCAAATTGGTCCAATCCCTTATTAATTTCTTCATATGCTCCATCTTCATAATATTCTTCAAGATCTTGATTTATTGTTTTGAGATCAGACAATTTTTCAGGATCTAGACATAAACTCCGCATGCATGTCATGTTATTAAAGTCGGTATTAACATAACTGAAATGAAAATAAAACAAAATCAGAAAAGCGGAGAGACATGATACGCTTTTACTAGGGAAATTGGAACTTCATTAAACTGGATTGAAATGATAACGGACTAACATGGAATAAGAACAACTAAGACATTTAGATTACAACCCTAAAAATAGTGCAAATGTAGGAAAAGATGCAAAATAAACTACCAAAACTCCTTCCTGCTAGGGAGAGGAGTGACTTCCCATTTGTTGAGTTGGACATTGGGGCCGATGAATTGCACATCTGCATGACTGGGGCCCTCGTCTACATGAGCCATGTTCACTTCATAAAACATCTCCTTAAGACCTTGACAGATTTCATCTGTATCATTTTGGACAGGCGGGTTTGGACCCTCCTCACGTTGAGATTTAGTGAAAGACTCAAGAATATGAGGGATCGGCCTTGGCAAGCTCCAAGCCTTCCTTTTGTGCTCCTTTGCCCATTTTCTGTCAACTTTAGTTGGTTCAAAACCCAACCCAAATGTTTCTTGATTGCCCATTGGATCGATTGGATCTACCCTTCCTTGCAATGACAATCCCAGTCCCTTTCCAGGCTCATAACCGTTATGTATCATTTGAGCTACCACCATGAACGAAGTAGAAGAGAGATGAGGATTTGGTATAGGCTTCCCTTCCATAAGCTGATTGACCGCTACTATCTCGAGGGCTTGATAATTGAGGAATTCATATTCTTTTTTGGCCTCTATGCATGGTGTGGAAGGGTCTCGATATATCGGGAGGTCGTCTTCACCATGGACAATGATTTCTTGTTTGTCATGTTCAAATTTGACCATCTGATGCAAAGTAGATAGTACAGCCCTGGCCATGTGGATCCATGGCCTTCCCAAGAGTAAGTTGTAAGAGGTGTTCATGTCAATCACTTGAAAGGTAATTCCAAACTCCACCAACCCAATTGTCATGATCAAGTAAATTTCACCAACTGTATCTCGTTTTGCTCCATCAAATGCTCGTACACACACATTGTTAGTGCGAATTCTATCAGTGTTAATCTTCAAACTTTGTAATGTGGAAAGAGGACAAATGTCGACACCTAATCCCCCATCAACCAGGACCCTCTTCACATAATGTTCTTCACATTTCACGATTAGATGTAGAGCCTTGTTGTGCCCGGACCCTTCCAAAGGCAATTCATCATCCGTGAATGCGATTCTATTTACCTCAAATATCCTGCTGGCTATCTTTCCACGTGACTTACCGTGGTATTTTCGGAAACGTACGACTCATTTAAAATTTTAATCAATGCTTGACGATGCTCTTTGGAGTGTAGGAGCAATGATAGCAAGGAGATTTGGGCAGGGGTTTTTCTTAACTGATCAATAATAGAATAATCTTGAGCCTTTATCTTTTTCAATAACTCTTCGGCCTCTTCTTAAGTGATAGGCTTTTTCACCGGCAGCTGGCTTTCTTTTGCGTGCTTGGCTCCTCTTAGTTCCTCTGGGACATAACACCGTCCAAAACGAGTCATACCGCCTGCTTCATTAATTTCTTCGGCGAGTTCTTTCCCTTTGTATGTCACAATGGTTTTGTTGTAGTTCCATGGGACAGTTTTCATGCTTGTGATCGGGAGTTGTTTTGCAAACTTTACTACAACTGGCTCCTCTGTCTTTCTTAAACCGTCTTGGGTTAAATAGGCACTTGAAAATCTTCCGGGAACATATAGTTTTGGCCCATTTAATGGTATTCCTTCTTTAATAGCTCCAGGGACATACAATACTGGTTTTCTTAAGCTCTCAGGAGTTGAATTTGCGCCTTTCACAATCAATGGTCCCCTTTGTATAAATTCTAAGACCATGCTTGACTCTTCTTTTGAGGGTCTACCTTCAATGTTCTCTCTATCTGTTGGTTCACTTTTCACATAAGTGCTTATCATTCCAACGACACGTTCATTGTTGTGAGCAGGAAGTGGATTGTTGGTGACATTCGGAGCTTCTTCATTACGTATCACAATTACTTTGTCATTGATTAGCTTCTCGATGACCCTCTTTAAGGTCCAACAATTTTTGGTGCTATGACCAGGGGCGTTAGAATGATACTCGCACGTAACTGTTGGATCAAAGCCTCTCATATTTGGGTTGACCTGATAAGGAATGATAGGTTCAACCAGTCTTAATTGCATTAATTTCCGCAATAGGCTAGTGTATGACTCTCCAATTGGGGTGAAAGTTTCCTTTTGACCTTGTTCCTTTGCATAATCTGCCCTTGGACGTGAATTATAAGGTGCCTGGAAGCTCTGTTGTTGGGGCCGAGAGGGTGCCCGCCATTATCGATGTTGAGGAGGTCGGGCATATGCTTGAGTGTTAAAAACAGCATATAGGGTGGATAATAGTGTTGAGGTACAACAGGTTGCCTTGTTGGGCTTGCACATGAGGGTAGTTCGTCCTTTTTTGCGTACCTTTTGATCCTAACACCATCATGGACCCTTCTTCTTTCTTCTTTCGGTTCCCAAAACCACCTGATCCACTTTGTATTGCTTGTGTGGTGGCTTTTATAGCTGCTTGACTCACAATTTTTCCCGACTTTATGCCATTTTCCACCATTTCTCCAATCTTGATTGCTTCAGCGAAGGGCTTTCCCATTGCGGCAAGCAAGTAGTGAAAGTAGTCAGGTTCTTGGGCCTGGAGAAAAACATCAATCAACTCCTGATCTTTCATTGGTGGCTTGACTCTAGCTGCCTGTTCTCTCCAGTTTATGGCATATTCCCTGAAACTTTCAGTTGACTTCTTTTTCAAGTTAGCGAGGGAATTGCGATCTGGGATGATGTCAATATTATACTGAAATTGTTGAACAAAATCCTGAGCCATGTCATCCCAAACATGCCAACGAGATATATCTTGATCAATGAACCATTCTGAGGCCAACCCCGTTAAGCTCTCTCCAAAGTAGGCCATAAGGAGTTCTTCTCTTCCTCCTGCTCCCCTTAGTTGATTACAGTACTTCTTTAAGTGAGCCACGGGATCACCATGGCCACTATACTTGTCAAATTTTGGGAGCTTAAACCATCAGGCAAGTGAACATCAGGGAACATACACAAGTCCTTGAACGAGACACTTTTATGTCCTCCTAATCCTTGCATGTTTTTTAAGTTCTGTTCCAGACTTCTCATCTTCTTAGCCATTTCTTCATGTTCCTCATTCTTGGTTGTTTTCTCAACTTCTATAGGGGAATTATACTGATGAGTTTGGTAGTAGGCATCTGGAATTTTAATAGTCATTTCAGGGGCATATCTTTGACTAGGATAGGCCTTGGACAAAGGATCATCATTGAATTTGGGGAGCAATTTGGGCTGAGGGACTGTATTGGTTTGTGCGGCTGGCATGAAAAGTGGATTACTTATCATAGGCGTATTCAGAGGGCGCACAGTGGAAGTCTCACCAGCATTGGATGTGTTAACATATGGACCAAACCCAGGAGGGTAGAGTGGATCACTCGTTGGGGGCGGCATAGCTGTATTTAGGTACTCTTGGATTGAAGGTGGCGGGGCTTGCCCGCTCATCCAAGCCTGGTACATTTCAGCCATTTGCTGCCTTAGCATCCTTACTTCCTCCACTGGCACTGATTCTTGTTGAACTATCGAGTTTTGGATATCCTCATTATCCGACTCTGTTCCGTCTTTGCGAGTCATCTTCTTTTTTCCCTTTGACCTTGTGTTGTATGGGTGAGATGCCAGTTTAACCACAAATAAACCACCTTAAAGCTTTCTCTTTTTAACAAAACAACACGTGTTAGGGTTTATAACTTTGCAGATATCAATCACACATTGTATGTTATGCTTCCTAAATTATTTCTATAGTGGAGACGGCTTTCATGCTTCATCCCGGCTTTTAGGTGAATTTGTTTTTTTAGAGATGTTTTGATCGAACCCATTGAGGTTGCCTACGTATCATGTTAAACATGAATCAGATCATTACGTAGTTCCTGAAAAAAATGCTTTTTGCTTTTTTTTTCTTTTTTTTAAATAAAATAAAGAAAAACACAATTTTAATTAACTAGAAAAACATCTTTTCATTTGTGTCCAAAAGGTTCTGAATACAAATAACCCAAAATAAAACTAAAACTTGAAGTTGCAACAGACTTGACAAAAATAAAAGAAAAGAAAGGGAAATAACAATAATGAAAATGCTTTCTTGGAATGTCTTGGATTTCAGTCACTTCTCAGGTCTGAATAAATTTTGAACAGTGCTTTCGGCAGGTGTGGTGCCAATTCCCGTGCTTTTTGGCCCAAGGTCTCATCATCTCGATGAAGATAACTGCCATATACATCAATTAGGTCTTCAGCAAGCTGAACCACGTGTCCTTTGGCTTCCTCCATGTTGTCATGACAATTCCGCAGCCAGTTCTGAGTGGTATGGATCTCATGGTTCAAATTGTCTTCTTGTGCCTGAAGCTCTTCTACTTGGTTAAGAAGTCCATTCCTCTCTGCAAGCCATTGGTTCCTTTCGCTCTCGACCTCTGCCTAGTAAGCCGTGAAACGCCTTGCTATGTTTTTCTCCCGCTCCATAGAGGCTTTCAACTGAGCTTGCAACCTAGTCTGTGTCTGTACCATTAGGGCCTTTTCCCTTTTAAATTCTTCTTCTTGTTGCTCCATGGCGCCTGTGGTAATGCCCAGATCCTCACGCAAAGACTGAATGGTGGCTTGGTGCTCTTTTTCTACCCTCTTTCGAATCAATCTAATTCGAGCCTCCACTGTTGCCTCGTGTTGTGCCAGTTCTTCTCGGACATTCTTCAAAGCATTACTTAAGCCATCAAGAGTGGACTGATAACTCCTCTCAACTTCGAGGCGGGCTTGCTTAACTTTGACCTCGGTTTCAGCTATATAATCTATGGGTCCTCTTGCCGATCTTTCGGGCATGGCCTTAAGCGGGGGCTGATCATAAAACCATACCAAGTATGAGTGGTCCACCTCACCTTTGCTACAATCTGTCACTCTTTCTTGGGAGCTCGAGAGTATGCGCCCTCCCCAAATCTTGAATATCTCTGACTCTCTGAGAGGAATATCGGGATGAAACTCATACATAAACTCTCGCATGTCTTCACATCGGGGAAGACACTGTCGTCGACCCAATTGCCTCATGACCTTGAGTGGTGCATAGGGTTGGACATCACGGAGACCCATTAGGACAATGAACGGTCGAAAGGAGGACATGTATATTATCTCTTCTGACGGGAACCAGTGATAATTCCATACAATCTTATCGGCAGTTAACTCGTTAAGATACCTTCTCCAAGCTTTGATGCCCTCAGGGAAAACCTGATCTTCGATCCTTTCTTTATGACCACCGATGTAATCATTCCATTCTACTTTGAAGTCTATTGCATAGGGGTGATATCGGATGTGTTCGAGCATCCATATTTGTAACAAGATATTACATCCCTCAAAATAGTCTTCACCATTTTTGCACCTTGTCAAGGCGCGGTAGATGTCAGCTAGAACCATTGGTACCAGGGTAATATCAGGCCTCTTCTCAAAAGCTGGAAGGACAGCGACCAAGTTTATGTCAATCTTTTGCCCCCTTCTTGGGAATACCATAGTTCCTAAGAAAGCCACTATAAATGCCTCGTAACTGTGCTTCTCCCAAGTCTAGCGGCACCCCTTGTTACAGAGTTGTTTTTCATAGACCTCAAATCCATCTTGTCGGCCATATCTTTTGTAGAGGAAATCTAAATGAACCCAACCCTGCTTTAAACAATCCATCTCCACTTGTTTAATGTGCATCAGTTCTAAGAATCTTCTTGCACCAATATGTTTGGGCATCATAGGTTCTCCTTTGTGAGGTCCTTGCCCATACCCATAAATGCTCCTATTTCTTCTAGAGTTGGAGTAAGTTCGAAATCAGCAAAATGGAAGACATTGTTCAACGGATCCCAAAAAGAGACTAAAGCTTCTATCACATCCCTTCGCGGCTCAACATACAAGAGGCTTCGCAAGTATCCTAGACGCTTAAATACCTCCCCTTTTTCATAATTTCCCATATTTTCGTACCATGCCTTCAAATACACCGGAGCCTTGTCTAACACCATAAACTGGGGTGGCTGGTCATCTCTAGGCCTCTTATCAGATCTCCCCATTGAGCTGATTTTGTCCCTATAGGGTGATGGCAAATTAGAAAAATTGACACTAGCGACATCAAGAGAAATTATTGTTGCATTTTGAAAACAGAGGACAGACTTATTGAGAAAATGAGATGGACATGATTTTTCAAGACATTATGTTTTTTTTTAAAAAAAACAATAATGAATAAATAAATAAATTAAATCTTAAAGTCTATACTTTGGGGAAAAATTGATGAATTTTTTATATATTATTCATTTACTATTTATTATTATTATCTATATTTTTTTAAAAAAAAAACTTAGGTCTAACGAACTTTATGACACCAAACTAGAGTAAAAAAAATCTATTTTCACTTTAAACCCTATAAAAAATTATTTTAATTATTTTTTAGGTGAATTATGAAAATTAAAGCCTCTTTATTTTCTTAAAGGAAAGAAAGAGAAAAAAAAAATCTTTTAGTTTGTTTTGTTCTTTTTTTTCGAAGAAAGAGTAACTTGAAAAAAAAGAAAACACAAAGTTATCTTATTTTCAATTCGTCTAAAAGCCGGTCAACATTTGATATAGCCCCTCTGATGATGCAACAAGTAGCATAGAGAATGTGCATGATAGTCTTAAAATTGGGTGCCTGTCCTAGACGGACTCGACCCCAGCGTCGAGTCCCACTAAGTCAAAATTCATGATGCAAACAAAGCGTACCCTAAGACTGGTTCAGCTAGGTTTTAAACCCTAATGTACTTGGTGTCTAGACCGGCTGTAAAACGAGTGGACAACTCGAGTTTGGAAAGTAACAGCTTACCGGTAGCAGGGCTTTCCGGCTTCACTGTCTGGAACTTCCCATCCTAAAATTTGTGTAACTAAATTCCTTCCCAGGAGCGTAAATGCATCTCTGGTATCTCAAAGAAAGTTTCGGGAGCATAAATCGCATCTCTGAATAAAGTGGACGTTCAGAAGACTCAGATGGGTGCGCGAAAAAGGACAATTTATATTTCAAATAATATTGAGGCAGTAAATAAGAAGGCAAATAGCACATTAAACCAACAAATACAACATAATAAATAAATAAATAAAGTCACGCATAAATCAATATTCTTTAAGCCTGAATTCTGATTTTCCCCAGCAGAGTCGCCACCTGTCACACCCCTATTTTTCCCCGCGCGTTGGTTTAGGAACAATAGAGTTTTTCCAATTAAAGTGACATTTTGAAAAGAGATTATTTATTTATTTAGAGTCGCCACTTGGAATTGAGTTTTGGTGTTCCAAGTCACCTTTTTTTTTTTATCTCTAATCAAAAGGAAATGACTCTTTATTATTATTTTCTTATCTGCAAACCAGAAATTCGGGTAAGGAATTCTATTGACCGAGAGGAAGGTGTTAGGCACCCCTCGAGTCCCATGGTTCTAGCATGGTTGCTTTATTGATTTATGTATGACTTAAACTAATTTTGAAAATATTATATTTCTTGGTTTTGCAAAAATTTATTTACCTATCTTCTTCAATTTATCTGAAATTTATTTTTTTTTAAAAAAAAAACTATCATATTTTATTAGTTTGTGGTGTATTGATAGCAGCGCTTTCCAATCTTGCCACGAATTTAGTTATCCCCTTATTTTTTTTTACTCTTCCAGAATATACATCATTTCAATTTTCGAGCCTCATCGGACTTTCATAAAACCGTCTCTCAACAATCAGTATATTGAATATATTATTGTAATTTAACAAGAGTACAATGTATGAAGGTATATATTAATATTGAGGGCAAATTTATGATGGAAAAATTGTCAAAAGCTAGATATGACAGAAGACAAAGCGCCGACCAAAGATAATTTTATTTGAAAAAAAAGTTTTAATTTTTTTTATTATTTGAAAATATTAAAAATTATTAACAGAACACCATATACTTATCTAATAATTTTTGCATTTTTTGCACGAAAGTGTTAGTGATTGCGTGTACTTTTAATAATTTTTAAAATCCTCATAATGTGTACATAATTTTATAAGGTCTGTACATTTTGTTTGCCACTTTTTGAAATGTGCACGTAATACCTTATTTACGAAGAAATTGAAGTCTCTTACCGTACAAATGACGATTAGTATATTTTGAAATGACGGGAGAAAAATTATAATTTAAAATACTTAAAGATTTAAATATCAGTGTTAGAATTTGAAATTGAATTTAGTCCGGACTAATTTTTGCCGTAACTTATATTAAAATACGACAAACCGAATAAACAAAACATGAAAGATTAATACAATTAAATTTAATCATCAATATTCCCACTTAATTTCATTTAACTGTATTTTTTTTTTTGTATTATCTATAAATTAAAGTAAGCTAATCTAAAGAAAGAAAAATAAAATTAAATACTCTATTCAACAATCTGCACACCCAAAAAATAGTTTTATATATATATATACACATAAGTGTTTATTCAATAAATTATTAGAAAATGATATACTTAAGATACTCCATCTCCTTTTTTTTTAACAAAGAATTTATCCGTGGCTTTTCACTCACATATAACGTATACATATGCTAATGAACAAACTTACAAGAAAATGCATAAACGATATTCAAGAACATACCAAACACCATAAGGAATGAATTTTACATAATAATCAATTTGGCACACCAAATAATATAAGCACTCATTTGAATAACTTTATGCATATTTTGATTGACAATGAAAGTTACGGAGAATAAATAAAAAAAATTCAAGCAAGAACCTGTGTGATGAACTAGCTAAAGGAGAAACCGGAAAACCTCGAACAAGAACCTAACTCAATCCTCCAAATTTTGAAAAATTCTCTTCTTCCTTTTCTTTCTTACTTTTTCCTCTTACTTTTCTTTGCTTTTTACTTTTCTGCAGCTTTTCCTCACTTGTTTTTTTTCACTCTCTCTCCTTTTTCTCTTCTTTTGGTTGACCTCTCTTTTTTCCTTTTTTACTCCTCTCTTTTCACTGCCTTCTCCTCTTTTTTTTTTTTACTCGTGTGTGTGTGTGTTATTTATAGGAAAAAAATGGAAGTTGTATAGTGTGTGTCATGTTGTGTAGAAATGGGATAATTTTGTGGGTTAGTTGATAAAATGTGGGGGAGTGGGATTTTGTGGGTAGTTTTAAGAATTATTTTAGTTTTTCTTTTTATTTTGTTATTTTATTTTATTTTTTTGTTTTGTTTTTGGTTTTGAAAAGAAAAGAAAATGTTAGAAAATTACTATAAACAAAAATAAATAAGTAAATAAGAAAAATTAACTAGCTAAAACTAAAATATAGTTAACAAAATACTAACAATGCTAGTTTATATATTAAAACCAAAATTAAAAGAAAACATATATTTTTTAGAAATTTTCTTTTCTTTAAAATAAAATCTACATCAAAAAGTTATTATAAATAAAATAAAAATAGCAATATCTAATTTAGACTCAAAATATTTAAATACTAAAAAAAATACATAATTTAAGTTTGGTCCAAAATTAGGTATTAACAATGGTGAGTCGTATCTTCTAAGGACAAGCCACCAATCCTCTACCTATGGTGCTTTTGTTATGTTATTTACTTTAAGGGTGAGACCGGGGAGTGTCTTAGTCCCTGTCCTATCTTTTGACTAGAGGCAATGTTGGACATCTTGTGTACTCTTTTACGTTTATATGCTAAACATGGTATTTGGAGGTTTTTGCTTATGGATATGAATATTTAATGGTTATGCTATTATGGATTGATTTTGAGTTTATGTTATGGATTCATGCTATGATATGGAAGATCCTAAGTCCCGTATTGCCCCATAAAGTGAGCGATACTTACCCTCCCTTTGTCTTTATGTACTATGTGTTACATGAACTCATGTTAATCCCTTTCCTATGATGTTCCCATAGCATGAGTCCTACTTTCCCGTACCTTTGAACTATGTTTTTACTATGCCAAGTACGCTTCTGAACCGATGATATGTGAATAGATTCTATGAGGCTTGTTTGGAGAGTTTCCGTTTGTTATGTCACTCCTAGACCCTAGGTCCAGGTCGTGACAATAGATTATTTGGGAGTTATGTGGATTTTTTAGTTAATTGGGAAGTTATACCCATAAAATAAATTTTTGAATAAAGTCCTAGTAAATGGCTTCGGAGTGAAATTCTGTCGATTCCATTAGCTCTGGAACGATGGAATTAGTCTAGGAGCATGTGTGGTACAATTATATCGTGACTAGCTTATTTAACTGTCGGAATCGGTTAATAGTTGGTTCACTAAATGCCCTTGGGAACCATGCCCCAGATGAGAATTTTAATAGCGTAGTTAGCTCCAGAACGTCCAGTTTAGTTTAGGATGACCCTTCGTTTGATAACAAGGATGTCCCAATGTGATTTGACCCCCTAAGGCTTTCCTTTATAAGTTGGAGATAAAGAATTGGGACCCTCACTTTATCGTAAGAAGCTCCGTTAAAAATTACGACCGCACTGTTATATATATTAAAAGCGTGAAGGCCCCTTAGAAATATTGTTAAACTCTTTGTCCTTCATTAAAAAACTCTATTTTAGACAAAATCGTCTTTTCACTATTTTTCTTCAATTATTATTATATTATTATAATTATATTAAATATTGATTATTATAATATAATAAATGTAAATGAAGAAGATCCTCTAATTATGGTTAAATTCTATCAAAAAATCTTTTTCCAACTAAAATAAACTTGATTAAAAAAATTGTCAAAAAAACTTTCAAAATAAACAGACAACAAAATATTTATAAAAAAATATCTAGAAAATCGGGAAAAATCCAAAAAAAAAAAAAAAGAAAATCGGCAAAAAAGTGCAACAATATTGAAAAAATGTCTAAAAAATAGAAAAAATAAATTCAAAAGAAACTTATAAGTTTTCTACTAACACTTGATTCCCTAAGTTTATGGAATACTTCTAAATTAATTAATTTTACAATAATTGTTATTACTATTATTTTTTGATATTTAGAACTTCCAAAATTATCAAATTATAACTTTAATTATATTAAATATTGACTATTATAAATTCAAATGAAAAAGATTTTCATATTATGGGATTTTCTTATTATGGTTAGATTCTTACCAAAGAATATTTTTTGAACTAAAATAGACTTGATTCAAAAGAATAGTAAAAAAAAACTTCCAAAATAATAATAGGCAACAAATTTTTTATTAAAAAAATTCTAGAAAATTGGCAAAAAAAAAAAAAAAAAAAAGGCAAGAAAATCGGCCCAAAAAAAAGAAGCAACAATTGTTAAAAAAAAATAATGACCAAAAAAATAGACAAAAGAAATTCAAAAAGAAAGGCAATAGTTTTCCACTAACACTTCATTCCCTAAGTTTATGGGATACTTCTAAATCAATTAATTTTATAATAATTATTATTAATTATTTTTTAATTCTTATTATGGCTAAACTCCTACCAAAGAATCTTTTAAAAAATTAAAATAGACTTGATTCAAAAGAAATAATCAAAAAACTTCCAAAATAATAGGTAACAATTTTTTTATAAAATAAATCCAAACAATCGGCAAAAAGATCCAAGAAAATCGGGAAAAATGCAACAACTGTAAAAAAAAAAAAAAAAGTCCAAAAATAAAATATATAATTGTCCTTAATCCACCATATATAACAAGTTTATTCCATAAAGTAATTCTCTATAATAGTTGAACTATACAAGCCCCTGTATTATTGGAATTTTGTTTCTTCGTGTTTTTATCATCTTTATATTGTTAAACAAATATTCTAGAAATTTTAATTTTTTTGTTTATGAATAAGTTGTAGTATTTCTTTTGTTAAGTTTACTTAATATTAATTTTGTATGATACTGTTCCGCTTATTGAAATTCTGTTTCTTTGTGTTTTTTTCACTTATGGAAGTGAAATTATTACTAGAAGCTAATTATAATATTTTTTTCTTTTCCACGCAAGCAGATATATTTTAATGTTAGAGGTAACTATTCATTTTATCTCATCATTATATTAGATTTGTGTATTTTGCTGTTCAGAAATATATTCTATCATATTCTTCTCTTTTTGTTTGAATTGTTCTCTTTAGTTCAATCATATATATGCCCACGGAGCAATTCTAGATTTATTATATATATGATACCATAAATTTGTAGATTTGTTTTGACCAATCTCTGAGTTTAACATTTATAATCGGAACTATAAAAATGATACATTTTACTTGTAATTAAAAGGTTTGATTTGAAGTTAAGTGGTGAAGTCAAAATTTTTATTGAAGGTGTCATTTAACATATATGTATGAGAAATAATTTTTTACGAATATATTTCATACAATTTTCAATATACATAATATAATTTTCGGTGAAGGGTGTCCAATTGATTATCGTGAGATATATGTGGCTATGACACTAGATATATAATGTTGGAAAGAGAGAAAAGTTACTTAGAAATATGAACTTACAATAATATTCATAGATAAACAATGATCCTATTCGAACAGTAAAATATTTCTCTAAAAATCTGACATTTTAGATTCAATTATAAAAAGTAATCGATTTATGCTTCAAAAACTAAAATACCTATTAAAAGATAACTTATGTAAGGTAGAATTGTCAAATAGTTAGGACTCCTCTAATATGTGGAATTTAAGGTCAATTAATATTTGAAGAAAATCAAAATTTTGTCCACTTAAATTTTTTGTAAATCAACCAATGAGTCATGACACCAAAAATAACTCTTGCAAGGATTCATATAATAAATGATTTGTTAAAAAGGATTTACTGTTGGGGATGAAATGAATATAAAGTAAATTGATCAACTTTATACCATTATTAAAAATATTCTTATAAAGAAATTATAATATTTAAAATTATACCTCATTCAAAAAATAATTTTATAATTCTATTCAAGTAATATTCGATCAAAATTTATAAGAATGGTTCTTCTACTTTTATATTTTGATGATTTTTTATTCAAGTCATTTTCTTGCTTTCATTATCATCATCCTTTCTATCTTTCATAATTTCTTTTAATTAACTTGAATTATACAATAACAACACTTGACAATGAATTCTTCCTTCTTTTTTTTAATAAAAAATTATTTTTTATTTGAATGATAAACCTATAAATTAGGGTTATAATTGACTCTTTCAATTTGCGATTTACTAATTAACTTAGTAGGCAGATAAGTACGTTATTCGCACCCCAAACAATATTCAGGACTTGCCTAATATTTAGGAATTGAACTATAATTAATCATATATTTATTTTTGTCAAAAAATAGAAGTAGTTTTTCTTAATTACTAAATAATATCAATTAGGAAAACTATTACATAGGCCTACTTATTAAGGACATGGACTATTAGCCCGCCTGTTAGGAAATTACTATATATTAATTTACGACTTTTGCTTAAAGATAATGAATTTTGATCTCTACTGCAAAATCTGTCAAAATTTTAATTATTAATGAAATTTGACGTCTACTAAAATTGTGTCCAACTAGATTTATTATAAATAATTGATGAACTACACTTATTTTTTTACCAAATTGAATTAGTTAAGATTTCGACAATTCTTAAATTAAATATACTGAGTG
Organism: Solanum rostratum; assembly: GCA_029948455.1. Lineage (NCBI taxonomy): Eukaryota > Viridiplantae > Streptophyta > Magnoliopsida > Solanales > Solanaceae > Solanum > Solanum rostratum. Next base: position 55,553,175 of record CM057053.1, read on the forward strand.
GTGTGACAATGATTTTATTAGAAAGAAACATAAATAAAAAAATTAACAGGGAACATATCTTTGAATATACTCTTTATTTAAAAACTTTACATTATTTTTAAAAGTTTTATTTTAAAAGATATAACATGCAAAAAGAAAAAAAAAACGTAAGGTCTTTAGAAATATTGTTTGAGCTTGGTGCCCTTTATTAAAATACTCTGTTGTAGATAAAATATATATATGCATACTCCCAACTTTAAACATCATTTTCGTGCTCATTTTTCATCCGATTTGAGTGATTCAAATGTTGTGTAACACAGATTTTCGCGAGGAACACCATGCTGAAGTCGTATTCAAGATTTGACACATATTTCAATGTAAGTTTTCTCTTTGTTGCTGGTTATATATCGAGAAATAGTGAAAACTTTGCATTGCGATATCTCAGTAATTTCTCAATGGAATTAAGTGAAATATGAATCTAAAATTGTTCTATTTTTTTAAAGGAACATTGTGGTATACATGGATCTTATTAATCTGGCTGTATTTTAGTGGAATTTGACCGAGAAGTTATGTAAGAGATGTTTTTTGATAAGAAATGCAACTTCATTTTTGAGCCGTTTCTTTGTCTTCTGGGATCTTTTTTAGGCTCAATTTCTGGCTATGGATTTGGGGTGATGTAGGGATCATTTTACAAGGGTTGATTTGGAATTTTGTGTGTGAGCCCCAATTTTTCCCATTTTAGTCATAATTGATATAACTTCGCCCGTTTCCGAGATTTTACAGTCAAATCAGCCGTAATAACCTTGTGAATTGTATTTTGATAGTTGAGCAGCATTGGGAAGTAATTTGGGAGGGGGGGGGGGGACTTGGGTGGATCGACTCAGGACGTGATGAATCATCTGCTAGGTAGGTTAGGTTTGTCCACACCTTAGACTGAATTGAAATACATGTGTATTTGAACTGGAATGTGTAAAAATGTACTGTTTATGGATTGAGTTGTGGAGAATATGTTGTACATGGTTGTATGTGATCTGTGTGTGGTATATCTATGACGTTATGGGATGATAGTTATTGTATTGAGGATTGTGTTGGCTATAACTGCTATACTATATGAGTTCTTACACTCATTTGTCTATGAGAAGGGCTTGAAAGGGGGTTGGATGGGTTGAGAACATGTGACAGGTATGTACACTGAGACTGACTCTTGCTTGTATGTGTGTGTGGCCTAAGATTACTGAAATATACTCGCTGATGAGACTGACAAGTGATTACATGCTACCTTGTGCACTAATTCTAGCATCTATATCTATCATAAGTACTTGTTGCTGCCTAGATTACAGTAGATTTACTTGATTAAATATGATGCTATGCTTCCTTGTGACTTATATAATCCCGTATATCATTGTTATCTATTATGTACTTGTGCTACTAGTTAGTGATTGGAGAAATACACTAAGTTCTGCGAATCGTTATAGTTGTACTCCGAAAAGAGCCTTGTGACCTATGACACGAAATGCATTGCTACTAAGCCACTGTCATGCTAGAGACGGGAATGTGACCCTATTCGTGAGGTGTAGGTTATAACTTACGAGCTTCCTGGGCTGTCTGTGATGAGACACTTGCTACATGGGTTAGTCTTGGAGACTGACACCCTATTTTGAGAAAGGCACATTATTAATGGGCCAACACATGGTTGTCATAGGCGATATTCTTTATAGCAATTGGGCTGAAATATGATTCTGGGTAGATTACATCCTTATGATTATTTAGCCTCTTGGGCCTTAGCTAGGTTATATTGACGATGTCCTATGAGTTGCTTTACATAGAGAAAGGGCCTAGTAAGGGTCGAATTTAAGCTAGTACTCTGGGATAGGCATGTGTGCTGACATGACTTTTAGCTGTATGAGTATGTATAGCCTGCACTACGGAGATATGCTAACTAGGAGACTGTGTATTTTACCGTACTATGGCCTTGTTCTGGTATAGATATGAGTCTACGGGATTTGGTTTTCCTCGATACTCATGATGTACTGTGATTGTCTATGTTCTCCCTAGACACTGGTGATTGATGAGATAATGGTATACTTGGCCTTTGTTGGCTGTGATTCTACGGTGATTTGTGATATATACATACACACACACTCTGATGTACTGCTGATAGATGTTGTGCACTGATTCTCTCATCTGATGCTAGGATATTTGTCATATCTGAAAGAGGTGGTAGTTACTGTTGTGTGGGTTGGATTAAGATTTTGGGATACCTAGGTTATAAGGTCGTCGCCTACATTCACTCAAGGGAGGATATGACTTTAGAGTTCTGAATCTAGATAGGCTAGTTGTGTGAGTGACTGATTGATATCTCAAGTCGTAGATGACGTTTGTTGTTGTTCCCAAACCGACAGCCAAGACCGAGTATCCGAGTCCCCAAGTTATGTGCCACGGGGTTTCGAGTTCTGGTGGCCATGCCTGAGTGTCATGTCAGACCCCAAAATGAGGGGAGGCGCGACTGGTACTCGATACCGTTATTGATCGAGTAAGCCACTAAACATGTTAGTTAACTAAACTAGGGGCCAAAAGATCGAGCAGCATAATGTCTAAAAAACTAAGCCTGGACCATTTAGGCCATGACCTAGTCATCAATAAATCATGTATATCAAGATAGGTAAACCAAAATGATAGAATAATAGCTAGCCGACAAGGCTGCAACAATAGAGGTACAAACACACACTTTCTATACACGCCAATCCTATGATTGGAGACTGAAAGGCACAAAAGAATCAACCCAAAATAAATGTCCACAATAGCCTCTAAGAGAATCACTAACACTGTCAGGATAGGGCCCCAAGTATACCCAACTGTACAACAAAAAGTAAGCATCCTATGAAAGCTCCAGGAAGAGGTGGAGCTTACCAACTCACAGCTGAACTGAGCTCCAAGTAGAGGGGTCGATCAGAGTCCTTCCCTGAACCTGCATGCACAAAATAAAATGCAGCGTCTGTAGGCAACGGAATGTCAGTATGAATAAAGATGTACTAGTATGTAAAGTAGAAAATAAAACCATAGGTAACTGTAGTAAAAGGGTAATAGAAGTACCACCTATAATCAAAATTCAAGTAACCTTAATGCCCAACAATGAACCTCCTAGTGGTCAAATATGTATGGTATGCTCGAGTATCACATGTCGTGAATACATATATATAGAGGCAAATGCATGACATACCCAACCAAATGCTAGCAATGGTGGTCCTTTCTGGTAGCTGACCGGAATCATATTTGCCAACCTGTGGCCATTTGTACCATATACATATATATATAATCATTTGGATATAGGCCCCATACCTTTGATTATAGCTCGAAGTCCGTGTATAATGTGTCATGTATGATATGAATATTGAATGCATAGAGTAGGCCATAACATAAATTTAGCCAATCTTGGCTCATTAGTAGACTTATCCTCGTAACATCACAATCATTGTTGTAACATATACACATGACTCGTGAGATCTTACATGTTTTTTGAATAAATTTGACAGCTTAGCTCAACAGTTAGAATGAGGCCTTAACTTTAAAAATATTCATAAAGATGCTTTACATAATGTTTATACTTGGTTCCATGTCAATTAGTAAAAGAAAGTATTTAAAAGGAATCAAGTGCCTTAGTAGTTCAATTAGTAAAAGAAAGTATTTAAAAGGAATCAAGTGCCTTAGTAGTTTAAATAGGAGCATTATACCAGAGATTATTAGAAATCAACGTGTTACTTGCTAAGTTCTTCAAATATAGTTTTAGTAAGAAAGAAAGATTCATTATGAATACTAAATTCCCCTCGTAATCTACCGTTACTTTTAGTGACACCACACCAAAAAGAGAAACACCTCAACATATGGACAGGTAGTCAGGAAAACCAATAAATTGGTATATAGATATTGAATATCCAGTTTAAGCGAACGAATGGAATATCAACCTAATACTATCATGAAAATAATTAAGCTACAATCCCAATGCCTTTTATAGAAGGTCTTTTTAGCAATAGAAGTAAAATATCACATTTGACATTTTAGGAACTTCCTGGATTTCGTGCTAATAGAATGGACGAAGCTTGGCCTTAACATACCTTTCCAACGAATGTCCAAATGCCTGAAGTTTCTTCACAAGAGTTGTTCCTTACGTCCTAAGCTTTACAACAACTATATATACGTAGCTTACACACACCTATAAATAGTCCAGAATTGAGCATTAATGACCAGATTCGCCATACAACATTTACGTGAGAAAACGTCTGTGGAACTTCATAAAAATGACCGTAAAAGAGCCCCAAGATTGTTACATGAACACACCAGCTGCAAACGAAGAATAACCAGCAAGAACACCACTTGTTTTACAGCCCCAAAACAGCTCCAAAGATAGCTAATAGGAGGGGAAAACAATTGTAAAGTATAAGGCACACATTTCTAGGTACGGAGACGAATTTTAATAGTAAAAATGCAAAAAACTTATCTAAATCACTTAGGTAGTTGAGGGAACTTTTGCTTCAGTTTATAAACTATTTGAGATAAAATGGAACTATTTTGAACTTTAAAAAGGTCAAATTAGCCGACATCTAGGTGGGCTTGACCCGACCTGCTCCATAACCCGATTTTCTGCTCGTGCAGCCACGTCTGAAGTAAGATTGATGTGCGATTTTTTGTGCGTTGCAAATTAGACAGTAGACCTTCAATTTTATAGGTCATAAGCTCTATAGCTCCTTATATTTTGGGAGATTTGGCCTAATACATTTGACCCAAATTTAAGAAGGATTTTTTAAAGAAACTTACGGTAACTTGGCCAACCTTTATCTTGCAACTTTCTTGATTCCAAAACTTAACGTATGACCTTTGTGCTATTAAGATACCTTTTAGAAATCCATTATTAGAAAACTATACACTTTTAGTCCCATCCAAAAAGTGAAACATAATTTAAACCTTCCAAAAAGAGCAAGATGCTACTCGGGCCCTTTTCATTAATCCAGAATGTGTATTTAGGGGATTCCTTTCACTTAAAACTTTAAGCCCTTGATATTACCACCTATTGGTAGCCTTATTATCCTTAGGTTCCACCCAAAATCATATATGTTTTATATAACATGTCACCCTATATATATTATGGAAGACGAGAAACACGGGGTCTCACAGTCTCCCCCCCTTAAGACCATTCGTCCGCGATGTATCAAGACAGCCCCTTGGTTGCATTACTATGTCCTAAAATGTGAGTTTTTGGGATATACCTTTTATCCCTCCAGTCCATAAATCAGATTCCAAAAATTCCAATTACTAAGCTTGCATAGATATCATACGACAAACCATATAAATTATACTCCCAACTCATTTAAAATTTAAGTTACCATAAAAAGATGACAACCAATTTTTTAAAATGTGACTTACCTTAATTTGTAAATAGCTGGGGGTGCTTTTTCATTATTTTCTCTTTGGCTTCCCGAGTTATTTCCTTAATATTGTTGTTCCACCACAACACTTTCACGCAGGCCACTTCTTTATTTCGAAGATTTCTTACTTGTTGATCTAAGATAGCCACGGATACCTCATTATAAGACAAGTCTTCAACAATGTGGATATCCTTAGTGTGAGTAATACGAGAAGGATCTCCAATGCATTTTCGTAACAAAGATATGTAAAACAATGACTGCCCCAAATTCTGAAGGCAAAGCAAGCTCGTATGCCACTTTGCCAATTTCTCGAATAATCTTATATGGTCCAACATACCTAGGACTAAGCTTCCCTTTCCTTCCATATCACATGATACCCTTCATAGGTGATACTTTCAGGAAAATCCAATCTTTTACATCAAAATCTAAATCTCATCGTCAAACATCTGTATAAGACTTATGTTGACTTTGGGCTGTTTGCAATTGGTCTCTAATAAGTTTTACTTTACCCATCGCTTTCTAAACAAGATTAGGGCCTAGCAACTTTGCCTCCCCAACCTCAAACCAACCGATCGGCAACCTACATCTTCACCTGTATACTGCTTCATAAGGAGCCATTTGAATACTAGTTTAGAAGTTGTTATTATAAGCAAACTCAATAAACGGTAGATGATCATCCTAGTTTCCTTTAGAGTCCAGCACATAGGCACGTAACCTATCCTCAACTGTGTGGATGGTATACTCTATCTAGCCATCATTTTGTGGATGAAAAGCGATAATGAGATTTACATGAGTGCCAAAACCCTTCTAAAAAGACCTCCAAAAATGTGTTGTAAATTGGGTCCCTCGTTCAGAGATAATAGATAATGGAAGTCCATAAAGGTGAACAATCTCTTGAACGTAAAGCTTAGCATAATCCTCCATTGAATATGACGTTCTTACTGGCAAGAAATGAGCGGATTTTGTCAGCCTATCAATGATTACTCAAATAGAATTATGCCTTCATGGAGTGCGAGGCAAACCAGTGATGAAGTCCATATTTATCATGTCCTATTTCCATAGTGGAAGCTCAATATATTGAGCTAGGCCTCCAGGTCTCTGATGTTCTGCTTTAACTTGCTGGCAACTGGGACATTGGGCTACCATCTCTACATTATCCTTTTTCATGCCATTCCAGCAATAGATTTGTCGAAGGTCCCGATATATTTTTGTCACTCCATGGTGGGCTAAATATCTAGAATAATGGTCCTCAAAAAGAATCTTGGCACGGAGTCCTTATGTTTGGCACACATAAGCGGCCCTGGTACCTAAGGACTCCATCTCCAGTTAGCTCAAATAAAGAATACTGTTGTTGTGGAATACTCTCCCTCATCATACTAAGCTCAGGTTCCTCGTGCTGTTGCTCTTTTACTTCACTAATGGATGATTCTGTTGTATTTTGAACAGTTACACCTCCATCCTCTGCATCTACCGATCACACCTGCAAACTAGCTACCTGCATAGGTCTTTTGTCATTTCAACCTCATCAGCTTTAACATGGCTTAGACTTCCCATGGACTTTCGGCTAAGTGCATCAGCAACAACATTAGCTTTACCGAGATGGTATAAAATGTCAACAACATAGTCTTTTAGTAATTCTAGCCACCTTCTTTGTCGTAGGTTCAAGTCCTTCTGCTTAAATAAATATTTGAGGCTCTGATGGTCGGTAAAAACATAAATATGAACTTTGTATAGATAATATCGCCAAATTTTTAGGGCAAAAACAACTACGGCGAGCTCAAGATCATGGGTAGGATAGTTTTGTTCATGTTTTCGCAACTGTCTGGAAGCATATGCAATAACCCTACCATATTTCATAAGAATACAACCTAGGCTGATTCTCGAGGCATCACAATTTACAACGTAGCCTTTGGTTCCATCGAAAGAGCCAAGATAGGCGCGGCGGTCAGCATTTTCTTTAGCTCTTGAAAACTCTACTCACATGCTTCAGTCCACTAAAACTTAGTTGCATTATGTGTCAATCTCGTTAGTGGTGCAGAGATAGAGGAGAATCCCTCAACAAACCTCCTATAATATCTAGCCAAACCAAAAGAGCTATGGACCTCTGTCAGATTCAACAGTCTCTGCGAGGCCATTACTGCTTCACTCTCCTGGCCATCGACCTTACTACCATCACCTGTAATAACATGGCCAAGAAAAACTACAGAAGTTAACCGAAATTCACATTTAGAGAATTTAGCATACAACCTGTTGTCCTGGAGAGTCTATAATATAGCTCGCAAGTGGTCTGCATGCTCAGCTTCTAACCATGAATATATCAAAATGTTGTCAATAAACACAATCACAAATTCATCCAAGAATGATTTAAAGACTCGATCCATTAGATCCATGAAAGCTGCTGGGGTATTTGTAAGCCCAAAAGACATTACAAGGAACTTCAAAATGTCCATACCTCGCCTGAAATGTTCTCTTTGGAATATCAACATCCTTGACTCGCAACTGGTGGTACCCAGATTACAAGTCAATCTTTGAAAAGTATTTGGTACCCTGCAACTGGTCGAACAAGTCATCAATCCACAGAAGAGATACTTATTCTTGATAGTGACTTTATTTAGCTGTCTATAATCAGTACATATTCGTAATGAACCATCTTTCTTTCAAACAAAGAACATTGGAGTACTCCATGGAGATGTACTTGGCCTAACAAAGTCTTTATCAAGTAAGTCCTTAAGTTGTTCCTTCAATTCCCTTAGCTTTGTAGGAGCCATTCTGTTGGGAGAAATGGATATAGGGTACGTATCGAGGAGAAAATCTAGAGCAAAACCAATTTCCCTTTTGGGGTAATCCCTGGAAGCTCATCAAGGAAAACCATTGGGAATTCATTCACAATAGGGATTGACTGAAGGGTCACTGGCTTCTTATCAACATCTCTAACATGAACTATATGGTATATACAACTTTCAACAATCAACTTCCGAGCCCTAAGGAATGAAATAAACTTACCCTTGGGCGAGGAAACATTACCTTTCCATTCAAGGACGGACTCACTTGGAAAATGGAAGAGGACTAGCTTTGTTCGACAATCAACATTAGCATAACAAACTGCCAACCAATCCATACCCATAACGACATCAAAATCTAGCATAATCAATTCAATTAAATCAAAAGAGGTTGGGCGTTCATTAATAAACATTGTACAACCTCGATAGACATGCTAGCTATAATTGAGTCACCAATTGGCGGAGATACCTCAACTGACTTCGGTAATAACTCAGGTCTCACATCAAGCTTACCAACAATAAATAGAGTAATATATGAAATGTAGAGCCAAGACCTATTAGTGCATAAACAGCATGGGAATGTATCATTAATATACCTATGACCACATCTGGAGATGCCTCTGAATCCTGTCGCCCTGTGAGTGCATAAAAGCGATTCTGGCCACCAGTACAAAATGAATTGTTCCCTCTACCTCTCCCCTTACCATGAAATTGAGTACATTGTGGACCTAGCCAGGGAGCACCAATTGAGGATGAAGAGGCTGCGATTGATCCTGAAGGCTGAGCTGATGTGCCTCTACCTAAACCCGGGCATTGGCTAATAAATGTCCTGTCTGCCCACAATGGTAACATATGCCTGAACCCTTTTTACACTGCCTAGTATGAATCTTACCATGTTGTATGCATGAAGAGTAGGTTGTCTCATTTGTGTAGAACGCTCCTATCGATGCCTCAACCTTGACGGAATAAAATGATCAAATCACTGGCCCTGCATCTATGGTGGGAAACTCCCCCCCCCCCCCCCCGACGGAGGTGGATATTGATGAAATGGGGGCCTAAATTCACCTCGTGGCTCCCTATAAGACCCCATAGTACGAGCTCTTTTATTCTTCTCCCTATCTCTACGGGTATCCTAAATTCGATGAGAAAGGTCCTCTATAGTCTAAACAAAAGCCTATGTACGGGAAATATCTACACCATGTAAAGAGGCTATCCTACGGTCTCTGATCAAATAATCCCCCAAACCATCCATAAATGATACACTCTGGCAGTCATAGTACGTACAATATCTGGTGCATATCTAGCTGAAGAATTGAACCTAAGGCTATACTTTCTTACACTCACATCCCCCTGCCTCAAACTGATAAATTGGTCAAGATGGGCATCCCAAACCTCTAGTGGAAAATAATGGGCTAAAAATGCCTCAGAGAAGTCCTCCCACTCTACTGGCGAAGGCTCAGGCCCTTTGGATCTCTCCCATGCCTCATACCATAAGATGGTGACATCACATAGTTAAAAAGAAGCGAACTCCATACCCTCGGTGATGGAGACATGTATCACCCTCAATACTCTATACATATGGTCTATAAAGTCCTGGGGATCGTGGGATTGGATCCTGTGAATACTGGAAGGTCCAAGTGAAGAAACTCTCGTACCTTTGAGCTTTCTCTTTTATCCCTTTTGGTATCTGCTCTCGCCTCTAGTTGTCTCTCATGAATAGAACCATCCTAGTCAGTAGCTTAACAGCCTCCATCATCCCCTACTCCCTAGTCTCTGGTGGGGCTGTGGGTACTAGACCTCCTTGGCCCTCAACGGGTGATCGTGAATCTAGTACTATGGATACTGGAGACTCCTTGTGTGCCTCAACGGGGAGTATATCTGCCTGATCTGGAAAGGAATGATTGGTACCTTCTATCGGATCCATACCTACCCCACGTTGTGTCATCTCCTAAATGTAGACAACCTAACAAATAAACCAAACTGTAAAGCACAATTTAGGTTTCATATATTCCTATAACTTTGCTCTATAGGACAATCTATTAAGTGAAAGAATGGTAACCACCCCTAAGTGCCTTGTAGACTCCTGATTATAAGTATGGTGCACAATACACCCATAACCAAGACTCTACTTGACACGACATTGTGGACTCCATAGGAAATGACTTGCTTTGATACCATGTTTGTCACGCCCCAAAAACAGGGGGAGGCACGACTGGCACTCAATATCATTATTGGAAAAGTAAGCCACTAAACATGCTAGTTAACTAAACTAGGGGCCAAAAGATTGGGCTGCATAACGTCTAAAAAACTAAGCATGGATCAATTAGGTCATGGCCTAGTCATCAATAAATCATGTACATCAAGATAGATAAACCAAAATGATAGAATACTAGCTAGTCGACAAGGCTGCAACAACAAAGGTACAGACACATACTATATATAAATGTCAATCCTATGACTGGAGACTGAAATGCACAAAAGAACCAACCCAAAATTACATGTCCACAATAGTATCTAAGAGAATCACTAACACCGCCGGGACAGGGCCCCGACTATACCCAACTGTATAACAAAAAGTAAGCATCTTGTGAAAGCTCCAAGAAGAGGTGAGCTTACCAACTCATATCTTAACTAGGCTCCTAGTAGAGGGGTCGATCAAATTCCTTACCTGAACCTGCACGTACGAAATAATATGTAGCATTCCCAAGCAATAAGAAATCAATACGAATAAAAATATATTGGTATGTAAGGCAGAAATTAAATCATAGGCAACTGTAGTAAAAAGGGTAATAGAAATACCACATATAACCAAAACTCAAGTAACCTTAATGGCCAACAATGAACCTCCTAGTGATCAAATATGTATGGTATGCTCAAATATCACATATCATAAATACATATATATAGATCCATATGCATGACATACTCAACCAAATGCTAGCAATAGTGGTCCTTTTAGGTAGTTGACCGGGATCATATTTGCCAACATATGGCCATCTATACCATATACATATATATAATAATTTGGGCAAATAGGCCCCATACCTTCGATTATAGCTCAAAGTCTGTGCATAACGTGCCATGTATGATATGAATATTAAATGCACATAGTAGGCTATAGCATAAATTTAGCCTATCTTGGCTCATTGGTACACTTATCCTCGTAACATCACAATCGTTGTCGCAACATATATACATGACTCATAAGATCTTACGTGTCTTTCAAATAAGTTTGACAGCTTAACTCAACATATAGAATGAGGTCATAACTCTGCAAATATTCATAAAGGTGCTTTATATAATGCTTATACTTGGTTCGATGTCAATTAGTAAAAGAAAGTATTTAAAAGGAATAAAGTGCCTTAGTAATTTAAACAGGAGCATTATACCGGAGAATATATGAAATCAACGTGTTACTTGCTAAGTTCTTCAAATATAATTTTAGTAAGGATGAAGGACTCATTATGACTACTACATTCCCCTCGTATTATATCTTTCCTTTTAGTGACACCACACCAAAAAGAGAAACGCCTCAACTTATGGATAGTGGTCAGAAAAACTAATAAATTGATATATATATATATATTGAATGTCCAGTTTAAGTGAACAAATGAAATATAAACCTAATACTATCATGAAAATAATCCAGTTGCAATCCCAATGTCTTTTATAGGAGATATTTTTAGCAATAGAATAGTAAAATATCACATTTGACGTTTTGGGAACTTCCCGGATTTCCTGCTAAAAGAAGGGACAGAGCTTGGCCTTAACATACCTTTCCAACGGATGTGCAAATGCCTGAAATTTCTCCACGAGAGTTATTCCTTACGTACTAAGCTTCACAACAACTATATATATGCAGCTTACACACATATTTAAACAGTCCAGAATTGAGTATTAATGACAAAATTTGCCATATAACATTTACGCGAGGAAAAGTCCATAAAACTTTGAAAAAATAATTGTAAAAGAGCCCCAAGATTATTTCCTGAACACACCAGCTGCAAACAAAGAATAACCAGTAAGAACACCACTTTTTTTACAACTCAAAAACATTCTCATAAACAGCTCATAGGAGGGAAAAATAATTGCAAAGCGTAAGCCACACATTTCTAGGTACAGGGATGAATTTTAATGGTAAAAATGCAAAAAACTTACCTATATCACTTAGGTACGCTGAGGGAGATTTCTCATCAGTTTCTAAACTGTTTGAGATGAAATGGAACTATATTGAGCATTAAAAGGTCAAATTAGCCAACATCTTGGTGGGCTTGACCCGACCTGGTCCATGACTCGGTTTCCTGCTCGGGCAGTCATTGTAAAACTGTAATAACATTTTATTCTGAAGTCGGATTGATATGTGATTTTGTGCGCAAACTAGACTCGTAGACCTTCAATTTTATAGGTCATGGGACCTCTAGCTCCTTATATTTTGGGGGATATGGTCTGAGCTAAATTTATTTCTTAAAGAAACTTATGGTAACTTGGCCAACCTTATCTTGCAACTTTCTTGATTCCAAAACTTAACATATCACCTTTGTGCTATTAAAATACCCTTCAAAAATCCATTAGTATAAAACTATACACTTTTAGTCTCATTCAAAAAGTGAAACCTTATTTAAAACCTTCCAAAAAGGGCGAGATGTCACTCGGGCCATTTCTTTAATCCTGAATGTGTATTTAGGGGATTCATTTGACTTACAACTTTAAGTACTTGATATTACCACCTATTGGAAGCCTTATTATCCTTAGTTTCTACCTAAAATCATATATGTCTTATATAACATGCCACCCTATATATACTATGGAAGACGAGAAACATGGGGTCTCATACATCGGGCTTTAGATACAGATTCTGAGGATTGAGCACCTATTGATGGTTAGATTGAGGGGCCCTATTGGTTACACTCTGGGTTTGAGACAATGTCATTTGTTCAGAGAGTGGGATGACACATCGATTGTTTTGGGTTTGAGACTGAGTTGATTATGGGTCGTAGACCCTGTTGGTTAGATTTTGGGCCGAGGATCCTGCTGATTTCATTTGGGAGCAAGGTCTCATGATTGACATTTTGAGATGAGACATATTTCTTTATGAGAGGAAATTCTTTCTCTCATGGGGGATACATCCCACCATTATGTATGTATATTTTAGATCGGGTGTCACATGTCGGCACAGGGTTGGGGACTGATTGAGATATGATTGTTTGGGCATGGCCTGGTGATTTATTACCAATGGATCCATACACTTATTCACACCCTGGTTGTGTGCGGGTGTATCCTCTAGGTTTGTGGGGGATAAAGAGGCGTTCAGGCATAAACACTAGCACTTTACACCCACATAGAGCTGACCCTTGTTCTGGTGAGATGGAGAGCTGGGCTCTCTGATGATTCTATTAGATTCAGTGATGTTTTGTCAGTTATATTGTGCGCGGGTGTACCTTCCGATCTTATAGAGGCCGAGAGGCATATAAGTATAGATATTAGGGCCTTGCACCTGCGTACAACACTATGCCTCAGTTGGGGATAGTTGTGGTATGAGCCTACATAGTTTTTATCAGTAAGTATTGATGTTCATCACTTGGGTCGGTTCGGTTAATCATTGTTCTTTACTTTGGTTGGTTCAGTTATGGTTTGAGGATTTCCAGACATGCCTATGCCCTTATTAGAGTTTGTTTTGCTACACTGCTACAGTTCTCTATATATTTGGGCTTTACAAATGTTCACTATTTCACTCGGTCGGCCGATGATGCCTACTGGGTGCCTTTCTCTGGTACTCACCCCCTACATTTTTGCATATTTCCATGGTGCAGGTCCATGTACGGGCCGTAAATGCTGAGTTGGGGATTTGAGAGCACACAAGAGACTTTTTTTGGGTGAGCACCGGTAGCTCTGATTTCATCGCAGTCTCCTTCCTTGTGATGGTCATGTTTTGCTTTACGATATTGGCCTTTTATGATTGAGTCTTGCATTTCTAGGTGCACTCTTGGTTTTGTATATTATTATGATTATTAATATATGTATATGAAATGTCCTTTGGATCTATTGTAGCTCTGTATAGTTGAATTTTAGGTTCTAGGTAGGTTTCAATTATTTATGTCACCATTTTGGTTATGATTGTGACTAGAGAAAACTAGGGCGGGTACCCTCGGGTTGGATAATTGACTTGCCTATAAGTGGGATCTAGTACCCGCCATCATGACCGGGATCTAGTCGTGATAATCTGCATATGAAGGATTTTAATGCCCAAACCCCCAACTCCTTAGTATATTCATATTATGTATGCTTTCTAGATGTGTTTCTCGAGAATCTTCTTCAGTAAGGCCAATGTAGTGGTAGATGCACTTAATAGATTATCCATAAGAAGTCTTGCTCATGTGAAGGATAAGAAAAAGGAATTTGTTCATGATGTTCATATGCTTTCTTGTTTATGACTTCATTTGACAAATTCCAAAGATGATGATGTCATTGTGCAAAATGGTTTAGAATCTTGCATGTGATTAATGTATAAGAGAAGAAAAACATGGTCTAAATTTTGCTAAATTGAATAAGGAGATTCTCAAAATTCCATTGAGGCATTCTTTAAGGGAAGATGGTGTACATCAATATCAAGGTTTGTTGCATGTTTTAGATGTCAAAGATTTGAAGCAATAGATTTTTTCAGAAGCTCATAGTTCGTATACTTTATTCGTCTAGGAGAACACAAAGATGTACCATAATTTGAGGAAAGTTTATTATAAAGTGGTATGAAGAAGGATATAGCAAAATTCGTGGCTAAGTGTCCAAATTGTAAACAGGTTAAGGTTGAGCATTAGAAAATTGGTGATTTGGCTCTAAATATTGAAATTTCCAAATGGAAGTAGAAAGAGTTGAATATGAACTTCGTTATATATTTCCCTCGTATTCATCGATTATATCACTAAACTTAGGTAATTAGATCGAATTGCTCAGATGGCATATTCTCTTCTAGTTTAAAACTTCCTATTCAACTGAGAAGTATGCTCAACTTTACATTCAGGAGATAGTGAAGCTACATGGTGTTCCATTATCTATTATATTAGATAGGGTTACTCCATTTACCTTTTATTTTTGGAAATCATTTTAGAAAGGTCTTAATATTCAAGTTAAGCTCAGTATAGCTTCTCACCTGCAGATCGAAGGTCAAGATGAAAGGATTATTCCAAATTTTGAGAATATGTTACGAGTATGTATGATTGACTTTAAGGAAACTTGGTATGATTATTGTCATTGATTGAGTTTACCTACAATAATAACTATCACTATAGTATCCAAACGACTCCAATTGAAACCATTTATTTTAGTAGGTGAAGATCTCATAACGGGTGGTTTGAAGTTGGCGAGGTGGTTTTGATAAGGCCCAATTTAGTTTATGAGGCTATGGAAAAGGTTTGACTCATTAGAGAAAGGTCAAAAGTTGGCAAAAATCCTATACCGATATGAGAAGACGAGAGCTTAAGTTTGAAGTTAGTCATTAGGTTTACTTAAAAGGTCTCTCCTATGAAAGGTGTGATGCATTTTAGTAAGAAAGGGAAGCTTAGTCCCCATCATGTAGGTCCATATCAGATTTTGAGTCATTTTAGTAAGTTAGTTTATAAGTTGGATTTTCCTTCGGAGTTGGCATCATTGCATCATGTGTCTCATCTTTCCTTATTAAAGATGCATATTGGTGATCCTACCTTGATTTTTCCATTAGAGAGTGTTGGTGTGAAGGAAAGTATCTCCTGTGAAGAGGTCTTAGTTGAGATTCTAGATTGGCAAGTTCATAAGTTGGTGAACAAAGAAGTTGCTTCAGTTATGTCCTTTGGAGGAATCAGTTAGTTGAGGGTGATACTTCGGAAGCCAAAGCCAATATAGAATCTCACTATATACTCATATACTCCCCTCCACTCTAGTCTCAGTTTGAGATGTTGGTTCATTATGTTCACTCTTTTGGAATCATGCATTTCACTATTCTCATATATGTATATGCATAAATGCTCATGAAATCAGTCTTAACGTTTATGTTTTAATTTGGGGCTGATTACTCCTTGGTTTAATATATTTTTATGCATTCATATTGGGTTGTTAGATCTCTTTCCTTACTTTATTCATGCTAGCTTGACTCTCATTTGAGGACAAATATTTTCAAGGGGGAGATTGTAACACCTGCCAAAATTATCAAAATACCCCTAGAAGAGAGATATGCGCATAATGCGTCTTCCCATGCTCAGATGGTAAATCTGAGCCGGATCTGTTATTAGCACAAAATTTTAAGTGGGAAAATGCTCTCCGTTGATTTTTAGAGCAATCTGATCAAAAGATAATTTTTTGGTTCGAAACAAAAAATAGTGCCGATACGCGAAAGAGGCGCGTCGCGCCTCTGTAGCAGACTTACACTCATTTTCTCCATTTTTTTGACAGGATTGGAAAACTCGTTCGGGAAATTTTCGAAGAAAAATACACTTGTACTCGACTAGTCCGCGACGCGGACTGGGTTATTCTGGAGCTGAAAAATTTTAAAATTTGTGAGGGGCATTCTGGACAATTTCCAACCCCTCCTAAATCTAATACACGACCAAATTAGGTCATTTGAACGTAAAAAGGGTCTAAAACCCCATTCTAAGTCCTTTCTAAACAATTGGACAAGACTAGGGCTTAAGAGGAGCGGAGAAGAACGCCAGATTGAAGAATTCAAGAGAGAATTCTTGAAGGTGATTGTTGATAGTTTCATCCCAGGTTAGTAAGGTTAAACTAAAAATATGAGATTTTTCTCTCATGTTCCTTATAGATGGTCATAGAAGAGTTGAAAGTCTAAAGAGGCTACATAGATAATTCTTGATGGTTTTTCTTGAAAACAATACTAATTTCATGTATTTCTCTATGTTGATGATCATCATAAACTTGTTTCCTTGGATTGAATACTTTTCATGAGACATTGTATAACCCTACATGCTTATTTTTTAAAGCATGCATGAATGAACTTAGGGATTGAGTTTAGAGCCTTTATTGGAGGATGTCGATAATGATTGTGATTGTGATTGTGATGAGAGAATGATGATGAATTGATAGAACTTGATAGTAGTGTGAGTCTCCATAAATGAACTTCACTGATTTGTCTATTCGATTGTTCCCTAACGATTTTTCCAAGCCTTCAGCTATTGATTGAGATTGATTAATGAAAGGTTTAAATTCCCTATGAGTTTGATTGATGGGATAGAGTCCCTATGAGATACTGATCGATGACGAGGTTAAAGTCCCTATGAGACTAGTTAAGATGGAGGTCTTATGAGCATTGAGTCTTGGGAGGAGTATCGAGCATAAAAAGAGTGAGAGTTAGTCCAACTAAAACTCGTCAAACTACATTGCCAAACGTAGGTGAGGATTAAAACCATCACATTACATTGTGGTTCCCTCTTGAGTTGAGTTTATGTCCCTGAAACAATAGAGGACTTGTTGATCTTGTTTCTCTTAGGGGATTCAATTTGTTCTCTACCTGCAACTATAGAATGGTCGTGGTAACATTGACGAGATGTTGTACAATCACTGGCTCATAAGTGATTGTTGTCGGATAAGAGAAACTCTCAGAAAGTTCCTACCTTGAGTACTCTGAGTCGAGATGAGATAAGATGTGATGAGATAAGTCCCTTTGAGGTGAGTCTGACTTGCTTCATGAGAGGTTGATTGGTTGATGGGTCATTTTTCTACTCTTTATTCTTGCTTTAGATAGATAATTGACATTTTGATTTGATGATTGCTCTGAGTCGATGATTGTTCCATATTACACTACCTATGTTTGTTTCATTTAGCTATTTTACATACCGTACATTCTACATACTGATGTCACTCAGCACTGCATCATTTTACAATGCAGATACAAGGATTAGAGATCGTCAACATGCACAGGATTGAGGATCCAAGACATTCAGCTGATTAGTGAGCCTCCCCTACTCCCCAGGATTCACTACCTTTATTTTATCTTGTTTTAGAGATAGACTAAACTAGCTTTATTTTGATTGAGGTAGCCATGGGTCTGTCATTGGCATCACTTGATAGTGATGGAGGCTTCATAGACTAGAGTTGGATGTTCATTGTTAAGATTGTGAGTTAGTTCTATCTACTAGCCTTTTTCTATTATATATATTATTTTGAGAACTAGATGAGATGTGCCCATTTACTTCCTTAATCTTCCGCTGATTGTCTTGAGTTATTTGATTAAATGAATGTGATGAGTAACAATAGTCTCTAGGTGTTGTCCACGTCTTGGGTACCCTCTTGGACCATGCCAAACTTGGTATCAGAGCACGAGTTCAAGTGTTGTATGGATTCTATGAAGCCGTGTCTAGTAGAATCTTGTTTATGGGTGCGTTGTCGACCATACTTCATAAGCAAGAGGCTATAGGACATTAGGAATTGTTACACTTCTTTCCTATTTCAAATTCATGCGGTAGAGTCAAACTCTAAGAAAGCCCTCTTCTGATTCATGCGTTACGCATTTTCAGAATTGTGACCATAATTCCAAGAAGAGCTGATGAAGTGAATGGGAGCCCAGCCAGACGGAATGCTAACTAACCCGAACCCCAGGATCAGGATGATCCCATAGGCCCAACCGTCCCTGCCATGCAACCACCATAGGCTGACATCAGCAATGCTGAGCTTTGCCAGGCCCTCCAGACTTTGGCCCAGGTTGTGAAAGCACTGGTTGATAGACAGGGAGCAGGCATGCGGGGTGTTCCAAATACACCCGGAGATCATGAGTTCTTGAGGGTAAACCCACCGGAGCTTAAGAAGTTAAGGAGGAATAGGAACAGGAGTCACTTTTAAGCAGAGCCTCATAACTTTGGAGCTCTGAGATCTAAGTCACAGGCTAGTATGATTCGAGGTCCCCGAGGTAAGCCACCTTGTGGCACGTGTGGCAAAAGTCACCTGGGAGAATGTCGTAAGGGAAGTGATGGATGTTACAAGTATGGCCAAATGGGTCACTTCTAGAGGAATTGTCCTAAGTGGGCCAAAAAAGCCCAAGCTTCTACCCCAGCACCCACTGTTAGAGAAGATCAGGAAAGTTCTCCAGATGCCCCCCCACAAATGCTGTGACGGGTATGATTTAAGCCTTTACTTTCTTTAATGTTATCCATGAGAGAGAAACTTATGTCTCTAAAGAGTTTAATGTTACCATCTAAGAGTAAGATGCGAGGTCTTACACCACCCTGAGTAGAGCTTTTATTCTAGAGCTAGAATGATGATGATAGAAAAGAAAGGACTAGATAGTGAGAGTGATAGTTGATTGGGGCTTGTAATTAGAGTTATATACCCATTAGGTAAGTAATGAGATGACGAGTCGATTTCCATAAGTTTGATGAAAGAGTCGTTAGTGTCGTATGAGTGTCATGCTGAGGTAGTTAATGTCGAAATGTGTTAGGAATGCCCAAAGATAGAAAGAGACCTATGTTGATGTATTCTAATATTGTACTGTGAGGGTGAGACGTAGATGTTGAATAGAGGGGCAAAGTGCTTTCAATGTGATAGATCTACACTAGGCCTATAATTCTGAAGAAAGAGCTCCACGAGATTTATATAGTTATGAGCTTAGCAAGGTAAGGGGGCATAGTGAGTGGAGGAATGGTACTTGAGTTGTGAACAAGGGATGTGCTGAGTGAATACCTGCTATGAGATTTTAGTGGGCTTATGCTCCAAAATTTGCCTAGTAATTGTAAGATTGGTGTGATATTGGAGAGGTGTGTGATAGATGCACGTGTTAGAACTAGACTCTAAGCTTGAATGTTGAGGAGTAGTGGTAAAGAGGAGACAACACTATGAAAGTGATAGTTTTAGTTGGAGATTTGCCATAAGAGGTTTGCCATAGTGTGTGTTTGAGATTAAGGTGTTGGCCTGCAAGGAGTGTGATGTTATGAGTTTGGTATAGGTGCCGTTAGATGGATAGAGAGAATTGAGGACAAAACATTTAATAAGAGAGGTTAGATTGTAAGAGTTGGGGGAAGTGGTTATCTGCACCATTAGAGCAGCAAATATAGAGAGATTTCCCTAGCGATAGGAGGAAGCTAAGAGTGGTATCCATGAAGAGAGTCTTAGTAGATATTATATATATGCGACTATAGTATAACCGGAGAGTTTAAGATGTTCTTGTGGATGGTGATTCCTCGACCGAGTGGACGTATATGCTTATAGCCTAGTGAAGGAAATTGATTCGCAAAACTTGAGAGATGACCTTTGAACTAAGGAGGGGGGATGATGAGATGATAGACCTAAGTAATTCTTGAGGTTTCAATAGAGATAGGTTGATCGAGATGAGCCATCAGTTCCTTGCCATATCGTACATGCCTTATTTTTCCGCTGAGGTGATGCCCTATTCCCATATGGTATATGACTGTCATGGTTATGGCCTAGTCCCATGTACCACTTGTGATTGTCATTCATGTTGAGTTGTGAGGGTGAAAAGTGATGAATCCATTCATTAATTTTGATCTTACCCCAAGATCTGAGAGTTCCCAGTCCCATGTTGAGCGAGAGGTGACCTAAGTTTTACAGTATGTATAGTTCTGTGAACTCAGAATAATTCTCGATAGATGAAGAATATTGTACTTCATTACGAACGTTTTCAAGTAAGATTTCTCGATTTAATCGTGCTAACAATCTTTGTTCCAAGTTCTTTGAGTGATCTTATTTTTCAAGTCGCGATTGAAATGTTGATGAGAATAGAGGAATGATGGTTGATGTGAGGGAGTGAGGGTTCTTCATTCTGATGTCATCTTACGCATGCCCTGACCTTTGGTACGTTATGCCATTGTTGATGGTGGGTTGTAGAGTATCAAGTTTTAGATGTAGAATCATGCTTATTTGTCATGAGGAGGTAGTAGTTGGGGTTTCACCAAAGGGGGAGATGACGAGTCCCTCTAGGCCCAAGTAGTGATGTTGATAGTAGTAGACAGAGAATGAGGGTAGATGAGGAGGAGTGAATGTATCCTTATTATGACATTGGTGTTGTACTTGTGTCATGTAGGGATAGAGATAGGGACAAGGGGAGAGATGAGACATTATGAAATACAACTGATAGGTAAGAGTATGTTGGAGTGTCTTGGAGCGGGAGCTCATTGAATGGTGAAGGTAGAAGTACTTAGTAGGCCTAAAATTTCTTAGATACAATTGAAGTGGTTAGAGTGATAGGCTTGAATATGTGGTTGTTATTATGCAGTATTAATGATAGACTGTTGAAGACTTCGTGACAAGGGTTTCAAGTAAGGATAGTGGGGCAGTGAAAAGGTAGTGATCTTTTAGGGAAAGTCCCTGTGAGAGTATAGAGCTTGAGCATCGAGGGTTAGCCGTGTATGGATATGATCATCTTAGCAATAGCACCGTGAGGCTTAGAAATAGGCTTGAATGAAATAAGAGGATGTGAATAGGTAGGGAGTTGAATAAGAACAATAATTTTAAGTTGATGGAGTAGAGTGCCATGAAAAGGAGCGTAATTGAGGTGGAGAGTTGAGCTTGAGAATGCCCGCAGAGTCTTATACATCACGATGGTCCCCTTCCTCTATTAGAGTTGATGACTTCCTTCTTGAGTTCAAAAAACTGATTGACAAAGTGTTTAAACGATTTGAATTGATTAAGTTTCGATGTTACATTTGTGCCTGATGGTGAGGATGTTAAGATAATATCTCTAATCTTGATCTGGCCCGAATTATCTATCCGAGTGGATGGATCTATTTTGATTATGAGTTAAGTTTGTTGAGGTTGATGAGGAATTGAGAGTTTGATTGGTTGATATGAGTATTAAGATGAGTCTTGAGCCTATTCGTGCCTTGATTCCACCTTTACTCATTATTCGAGGTCGAATGATCCCAAGGGCGAGATAATATAACACCCGCCAAAATTACCAAAATACCCCTAAAAGAGATATATGCATATAACGCGTCTTCCCATGCTCAGATAGTAAATCTGAGGCCGGATTTGCAATCAACACAAAATATTAAGTGGCAAAATGGTCTCGGTTGATTTTTAGAGAAATCGGATCAAAAGATAATATTTTGGTCCGAAACAAAAAAATAGTGCTGATGTGCGACAGAGGCGCGACGTTAGCCTCTGTAGCGGACTTACGCTTGTTTATTTTAAGTTTTTTCGAATGGATTGAAAACTCATTCGGGAAATTTTCAGAGAAAAATACACTTGTACGCGACCAGTCTGTGACGTGGATTGGGTTATTCTGGAGCTGGAAACTTTTAAAAGTTTATGAGCGGCATTTTGGACAATCCGCAACCCTTCTTAAGCCCAATACACGACCAAATTAGGTCGTTTGAACGTAAAAAGGGTCTAAAACCCCATTATAAGTCCTTTCTAAACAATTGGACAAGACTAGGGCTTGAGCGAAAAGGAGAGGAACGCAAGATTGAAGAATTGAAGGGAGAATTCTTGAAGGTGGTTGTTGATAGTTTCATCCTAGGTATGTAAGACTAAACTAAAAGCATGACATTGTTCTCTCATATGCACCATAGATGGTCAAGAATAGTTGAAAGTCTAAAGAGCCCATATACATAATTCTTTATGGTTTTTCTTGAAAACTATACTAATTTCATGTATTTCTCTATGTTGATGATCATCACAAACTTGTTTTCTTGAATTTGATACTTTTCATGAGACATTGTATAACCCTACATGATTATTTTTGAAAGCATGCATGAATGAACTTAGACATTGAGTCAAGAGCCTTGATTAGAGGATGTTGATAGTGATTGTGATTGTGATTTTAATGAGAATTGATAGAATTTGATAGTCCTGTAAGTCTTCATAAATGAAATCCATTGATTTGTCTATTTTATTGTTCCCTAACGATTGTTCCAAGTCTTGAGCTATTGATTGATGAAAGGGTTAAAGACCCTATGAGTTTGATTGATGATAGGGTTAGAGTCCCATTGAGTTTGATTGATGATAAGGTTAGAGTCCCTATGAGATACTGATCGATGACGGAGTTAAAGTCCCTATGAGACTAGTTGAGATGGAGGTCTTATGAGCATTGAGTCTTGGGAGGAGTATCGAGTACCGAAAGAGTGAGAGTTAGTCCAACTCGAACTTGTCAAAGTACATCGCCAAACGTAGGTGAGGATTAGAACCATCACATTACATTATGGTTCCCTCTTGAGTTGAGTTTATGTCCCTGAAACCATAGAGGACTTGTTGAGGTTGTTTCTCTTAGGGGATTCGATTCATTCTCTACCTAGAAAGTATAGAATGCCCGTGGCAACACTGGCGGGATGTTGTACAATCACTGGCTCATTAGTGATTGTTGTCGGATAAGAGAAACTCCCAGAAAGTTCCTACCTTGAGTACTCTGAGTCGAGATGAGATGAGATGTGATGAGATAAGTCCCTTTGAGGTAAGTCTGACTTGATTGATGAGGTTCTTTATTCTTGCTTTAGATAGGCACTTGATGTTTTGATTTGATGATTGCTCTGAGTCGATGATTGTTCCATATTACTCTACCTGTTTCTGTTTCATTCTAATTTTTTCATATATCATACATTCCACGTACTGATGCCACTCGGCGCTGTTGTAACCCCCAGTAAAATTACCAAAATACTCCTAGAGGAGAGATGTGCGCAAAACACGTCTTCCAATACTCTGATTGAAAACTTGAGAATGGATTCGTGATCAGCACAAGAAATTGAGTGGGAGAAGGGTCTCGGTCGATTTTTGGAGCGACCGAGTCAAAAGATAATTTTTCATTCAAAGACGAAAAACAGTATGAGTCTGCCACAGAGCCGCGTCACGGACCTATCGCAGAGACACACTTATGTTTTTCTGTGATTTTTCAACGGAGTTGAAGTTTGCCAAAATGCACTGTCCACGACAGGTCCGCGTCCCGGACTGTGTTATTCCAAGTCTGAAAATTCTTTTCAAAAATTTTGACGGACATTCTAGTCCATTCCTAATACCTTCTAAACCTCCTATACGACAAATATATGTCATTTTCTCAGAGAAAGAGCTCTAAAAACCCATCCAAAACCCTCTTCCTAGAAAAATCACTAAGTTAGGGCTTGAGGAGAGTTGAGATTGAAGAATTCAAGAGGAGATCTTTCAAAGAATTACTGTTAGCAATCATCCCAGGTATATAAGGCCAATCTAAAGCATGAGATTGTTCTCCCATGTGCCCCTTTGAGTATATTGAGTCTATGATTGAAGATAATGAGTTTGATGTAAAGATTTTGAGTATTATACTGAGTTTTACTTAATTCATATATTTTACATAAATTGATAATCATCATAAACTTGATGTATTGCATAAGTTATTTTCATGAGTGTTTTTCACAAAATCCTATGATTATTTTATTAAAGAATGCAAGAATGAACTAAGGGGTGAGACTAGAGCCTTAACGATGATGATGTCTGTGATGTTGTGATTATGTTTCAAATTGATGAGAGTCTTGATGATGATGTTGATGAGAATGATGTTCATGAGTCTTAAAACTTTAAAACTAAATTCTAAAAAAAGTGTTTCGAGTCCATGATATTGATGTTGATGAGACGAGTTGATGATGATGTTGAGGTACTATGTCCCTATGGGACTGATGATGATGTACTATGTCCTTATAGGACAGATGATGATGTATTTTGTCTCTATGGGACTGATGATGATGATGTTTTATGAGCATGTTGAGTTCTGGGAGGAGTATTGAGTACCGAAATGGGTGATAGTGAGTCCCACTTGAACCCATAAACTACGTGGCCCGCATAAGAAGAGAGAATTGAACTGCAATGTGGGTGGCTCCTTTCTTGTCCCAAAAGAGGACTGAGGTTTTTTTCTTGTGGATCCATTGAGGTTGATGTCCTTTACCCCAGGCAGGGTACTGGATAGATGTGGCAACGACATTGCTCTGTTGTATCATCACTGGCTCATAGGTGATGTTGTCGATTAGAGAAACTCCCAGTGAGGTCTTACTTTGATAGTACTCTGATGTTGATGTTGATGTGATGGTATGAGTCGAGTTTCCCTTAGTTGAGTGGAGTCAAGTTTCCTTGAGTTGAGTTGAGTCGAGTTTTCTTGAGTTGAGTTGAGTCGAGGTTCCTTGAGATGAGTCTAAGTTATTGATAATGTTGAGACAAGATGTTGATGAGTCATTAGTCTATTCTAATTTCTTGCCTTAGATAGACATTTGATATTCTCATGGAGTATGATGTTGAATTGATGTTATCCTTATACTATTGTACTTGTACTGTTACAATCAGCCCTTTTACATACCGTACATTCCACGGACTGACGCCACTTGGCGCTGCATCGTTTCATGATGCAGATAGAGGAGTTAGTGGACTTCAGTAGATGCATCGTTGAGGTCAAAGATTTCGAGTTCAGTCATTGGTGAGCCTCTTTGCTATCCAAAGGAGACCCTTTTATTGTTTGATTTCTTCATTTATTGAGTTGGGTAGCCATGTCATGTCATGGTACCATCTTAGATAGTTGAGTCAAGTTAGTGGCTTCATAGACATGAGTCGAGGTTTAACATTGAGGTTTTTCCCTTATGAGCTGAGTTAGCACTTACACTTGCTTATTTTGATTTTGAGACTGATGTTGGCCACTGGCCCTTCTTATTGAGGTAGCTCACTGCATTACTTCTACTATTCTGCTATACTGATGTTGAGTGACTGTCCTGAGAACGAGTGGCTCTCTTGGGGACTAGCAATAGTCTCTGGGTGCCGGCCACACCTACGGTACCCTCTCGGGGTGTGACAAACTTGGTATCAGAGCACAGAGTTCAAGAGTCCTAGGGAGTCTATGAAGTCGTATCTAGTAGAGTCTTATTTATGTGTGTGTTGTGCACCACACTTCATAAAAAGGAGGTTGTAGGGCATTAGAAATGGTTACACTTCTTTGATGTTCTGAGCTCATGCAATAGAGTTTGACTCTACGAAACTCTCTTCTAATTTGTGTGTTACACGTTTGTAGATCATGTCTCCAAAATGCACAACTACCCAAAGAGATGCCTCAGTCCCTAACACTGAGTATCCCCTTCCGGAGGTCCCTACCCAGAATGAGACAAGGAGATGGGGTCGACCTGCCAGAGCTACTGAGGTTCCACCGGCACCTCTTGCTCAGTCAGCCTCCACTTTGGAAACAGACTTCGGAGGAGCCATTGCTATGCTCACTCAGTTGGTGGCCTCTCAAAGTAATAGCCGCGGTCCCCACGCCCCTAGCTCCAGCTCCCAAGAGCCTACAACTGCAACTTGGCTTAGAGATTTCCTGAGTATGAACCCGCCAGTTTATACGGGGTCTAAGGTTGAGGAGGACCCGCGAAACTTTATTGATGAGATGGACAAGATTTTGAGGGCTATGCATGCAAATGGGGTTGAGGGAGTCGAGTCTCTTATCAGCTTAAAGATGTTGCCAATGTCTGGTATAACCAGTGAGAAGATGGTAGAGGTGAGGATGTTGAGCCTACTGAGTGGGAGGAGTTTAAGAATGCTTCCCTTGATCACTTCTTTCCCCAAGAGTTGAGGGAGGCGAAGGTTGAGGAGTTTGTGAATCTGAAGCAAGAGCGGTTGATTGTCAAAGAGTACAACCTTAAGTTCTTTCAGTTGTCTGATATGCCCCAGAGATGGTCCTTGATATGAGGGCAAGAATGAGGAAGTTCATGTCTAGATTGGGTAGGCATGTAAAGAGGGAGTGCAAGGCAGCATTGCTGATTCCAGGTATGGACATCTCTAAACTTATGGTCTATGCCTAGCATACTGAGGAGGAAAAAAAGAAGGTCAGGGAAGAGCAGCAGAGTAAGAAGGCCAAATCGGCAGGGCATGAGCCTAGCCAACAGAAGAAGAATAAGGGTGAGAGAACTTTCTTTCTGAAGAAGTCTTTTAGCTATGCACCCTCTATGGCGAGTGTGCCTGTTTAGCAAAACAGGCATGATCAGAAATCCTATGATCACCAAAATTTCAGAGCTCAGGGACCTCAGTCCCAAGCTAGCGTGACCCAAGGCCTGAGAGAAAGCCACCTTGTGGCAGATGTGGCAGGCTGCACCTTGGTGCGTGCCGTGAGGGCACAAATACTTGCTATTCATGCGGACAACCTGGCCATTTCCAGGGTGAGTGTCCTTCGAGGAGATGGGTTGATAGGAGTCACAGAGCCTAGTCTTCTACAGTGCCCCCTGCGGGCAGTCATCAGAAGGCTACTAATGCGAATGAAAAAGGCAAAATGAACCGTCTGTATGCAATGGGTAATCGACAGGACCAAGAGGTTGCACCAGATGTTGTTACGGGTATGCTCTGAGTCTTTTCTTATAATTGTTATGCATTGCTTGATCCGGGTGCCACATTATCCTTTGTGACGCCCTATGTGGCCAATAAGTTTGAGTTTCTTCCAGAGTATTTGCTTGAGCCTTATACTGTTTCTACTCCTACTGGTGAGTCTATCCTAGCTGAGAGAATCTATAGAGACTGTATAGTATCCATTTATCATAGGGATACTTTGGCCGACTTGGTAGAGTTGGAGATGGTTGATTTTGATGTAATTTTTGGTATGGATTGACTCCATGCCTGTTATGCCTCTATAGATTTTAGGACTCGAGTTGTTAAATTCCAATTTCCGGATGAACCGGTCCTAGAGTGGAAGGGAAGTTCTGTTGCACCTAGGGGTAAATTTATTTCCTACCTGAGGGCGAGAAAGTTAATCTCTAAGGGTTATATTCATCACCTTGTGCAAGTTAAATCTGACGATATTGAGTCCCCTACTCTTGCGTTAGTCCCGATTGTAAATGAGTTCCCTGAGGTGTTTCCTGAGGATTTACTTGGAGTCCCTCCTAATAGAGAGATCGACTTCGGTATCGATGTACTTCCCGACATGCAGCCTATTTCAATTCCACCATATAGGAAGGCCCCTCCTAAGTTGAAAGAGTTAAAGGAGCAGCTGATGGACTTGTTAGAGAAGGGCTTTATAAGGTCAAGTGTTTCTCCTTGGGGTGCTCCTGTTCTGTTTGTAAGAAAGAAGGATGGATCTCTCAGAATGTGCATAGACTATAGGCAACTGATCAAGGTCATGGTCAAGAATAAATATCCTCTTCCCAGGATAGATGACATGTTTGACTAACTTCAGGGTGCCCCATGCTTTTTAAAGATAGACCCCAGATCGGGTTACCACCAGTTAAAAGTGAGAGAATGTGATGTTCCAAAGACAGCCTTCAAGACAAGACATGGCCACTTTGAGTTCTTGGTCATGTCCTTTGGGTTGACGAACGCACCAACAGCTTTCATGGATTTGATGAATAGGGTGTTCAGGCCCTACCTGGACATGTTTGTGATCGTGTTCATTGATGATATTTTGGTGTATTCGAGGAATGAAGAGGAGCATGTGAAACACCTTAGAGTTGTCCTTCAAACTCTTAAGGACCATGAATAGTATGCGAAGGTCTCAAAGTGTGAGTTTTGGCTTAAGTTGGTGGCTTTCCTAGGCCATGTTGTTTTGGGTGAAGGAATTTGAATAGATGACCAGAAGATTGAAGCGGTTAAGAATTGGCCAAGACCGACCTCTCCAACTGACATAAGAAGCTTCTTGGGGTTGGCAGGCTACTATCGTAGATTTGTTGAGAGATTTTCTTCCCTATCCGTACCATTGACCAAACTGACTCAAACAAAGTCAGGTTTCAATGGTCTCTGAGGAATATGAGAAGAGTTTCCAAGAGTTGAAGACTATATTGACCACAGCAGATGTTTTGACTTTGCCCGACGGGACAGAAGATTTTGTAATATACTGTGGTGCATCAAGAGTTGGGTTGGGATGTGTATTGATATAGAGAGGGAAGGTGATAGCCTATTCTTCCAGTCAGCTTAAAGTTCATGAGAGGAACTATCCAACCCATGATCTTAAGTTGGCGGCAGTAGTGTTTGCACTTAAAATCTGGCGCCGCTACTTGTATGGAGTGCATGTGGACGTGTTCACTGACCACAAGAGCTTACAGTATGTCTTCAGTCAGAGAAAGCTCAACTTGCGAAAAAGGAGATGGTTGGAATTGCTCAACGATTATGACATGAGCATCATGCACCACCCAGGTAAAGCTAACATTGTTGTTGATGCTCTTAGCAGGTTGTTTATGGGTAGCACAGCCTATGTTGAGGAAAAGAAGAAAGAGCTAGTGAAGGAAGTGCATAAGTTGGCTCGACTAGGAGTCCAACTTGAGGAGAATGACGAGGGAGGAATTAATGTTCAGAGTAGGTCTTCATCGTCCCTAGTGACTGAGGTAAAAGAGAAGCAGGATCGAGATCCTATTATACTCCAATTGAAAGAGGTTGTCCACAAGCAAAAAGTGATGGTCCTCTCCAAAGGTGGAGATAGGGTACTGAGATACCAGAGTACGATGTGTGTTCCTAATGTTGATGGTACGAGAGAAGATTATGGTTGAGGCCCACAATACTAGATACTCCATTCATCCGGGCTCCAACAAGATGTATTACGACTTGAGAGAAGTCTATTGGTGGAGTGGAATGAAGAGGGACATCGCTGAGTTTGTTTAAAGTGACAAAATTGCTAGCAACTGAAGGTTGAGAATCAAAGGCCAAGTGGCTTGGCTCAAAACTTTGAGATTCCAGAATAGAAGTGGGAGATGGTTAACATGGATTTCATCACTGGTCTACCGAGATCCCGGAGGCAGCATGATTCTATATAGGTGATTGTAGACAGGATGACTAAGTCGACACACGTCTTGGTAGCCAAGATGACTAATACTGCGGAGGAGTATGCCAAGATATATATCCAAGAGATTTTGAGGTTGCATGGACTCCCCTTGTCCATCATCTTGGACAGAGGAGCCCAATTTACCTCTCACTTCTAGAAGTCTTTCCAGAAAGGATTGGGTACCAAAGTGAACTTGAGCACGGCCTTTCATCTACAGACGGATGGTCAGGTAGAGCGCACTATTTAGACGGTAGAAGATATGTTGAGAGCCTGCGTCCTTGACTTCAAAGGAAATTGGGATGACCATTTACCATTGATTGAATTTTCATATAACAATAGTTATCATGCAAGCATTCAAATGGCCCCCTACGAGGCCTTATATGGTAGGAGGTGTAGACCCCCCATTGGGTGGTTTGAAGTTGGAGAAGCTGAGTTGATTGAGCCTGACCTTGTCCACCAATCCATGGAGAAGGTGAAGAGTATTAGAGAAAGATTGAAGACTGCTCAAAGCCGTCAAAAATCTTACACAGATGTGAGGAGAAGACACCTGGAGTTCGAGGTGAGCGATTGGGTATACCTGAAGGTATCACCCATGAAGTGTATCATAAGGTTTGGGAAGAAGGGGAAATTAAGTCCTCGTTATATTGGTCCTTATCAGATTGTAGGGAGAATTGGGAAGGTTGCTTATAAGCTAGAGTTACCTTCTGATTTAGACGGAATCTATCTAGTGTTCCACATTTCGATGTTGAAGAAGTGTTTGGGAGATCCTGCCTTGGTAATCCCAGTTGAGAGCACAGGAGTTAGAGATCGTTTGTCTTATGAAGAAATTCCAGTCCAAGTCCTTGATCAATAGGTTTGCAGAGTGAGAAACAAAGAGATAGCCTCCGTCAAAGTTTGGTGGAGGAACCAATTTGTTGAGGAAGCCACATGAGAAGCTGAGGAAGAGATGTGAACTAAATACCCGCACCTATTCGTGCCTGATGTTGATGAGAGCATCGAAGGTAATATTTCTATTCGTACTTTAAATTGATGTTTCTACCATGAGTTGATGTGTATATTTTTGATGTTCTGAGTAAATGTTATTGAGGTCGATGAAGAGTTAAGGAGTTGAGTTATTGAGTGAGTATCGAGGTGAGTCATGAGTCTATTCGTGCCATAATACCGTTCCTACCCATCATTCGAGGACTAATGATCCCAAGGGGGAGATAATGTAACGCCTCGTAAAATTACCAAAATACCCCTAGAGGAGAGGTGTGCGCAAAACGCATCTTCCAATGCTCAGATTGAAAATTTGAGAATGGATTCATGATCAGCATGAAAAATTGAGTAGGAGAAGGGTCTCGGTCGATTTTTAGAGCGATCTAGTCAAAAGATAATTTTTCATTCGAAGACGAAAAACAATATGAGTCCATGACAGAGTCGTGTCACGGACCTATCGTGGAGACACACTTATGTTTTTCTATGATTTTTTTACGGAGTTGAATTTTGCCGAAATGCACTGTCCGCAACAAGTCCGCATCATGGACTGTGTTATTCCAAGTCTGGAAATTCTTTTTAAAAATTTCGAGGGGCATTCTAGTCCATTCCTAATACATTCTAAACCTCCTATACGACGAATATATGTCATTTTCTCAGAGAAAGGGTTCCAACAACCCATCCAAAACCCTCTTCCTAGCAAAATCACTAAGTTAGGGCTTGAGGAGAGTTGAGATTAAAGAATTCAAGAGGATATCTTTCAAAGAATAACTGTTAGCAATCATCCCGGGTATGTAAGGCTAACCTAAAGCATGGGATTGTTCTCCCATGTGCCCCTTTGAGTATATTGAGTCTATGATTACAGATAATGAGTTTGATGTAAAGATTTTGAGTAATATACTGAGTTTTACTTAATCCATATATTTTACATAAA
Organism: Solanum rostratum; assembly: GCA_029948455.1. Classification (NCBI taxonomy): domain Eukaryota; kingdom Viridiplantae; phylum Streptophyta; class Magnoliopsida; order Solanales; family Solanaceae; genus Solanum; species Solanum rostratum. The sequence goes on from CM057053.1 coordinate 55,584,921, forward strand.
TTGATGATCATCATAAACTTGATGTATTGCATAAGTTATTTTCATGAGTGCTTTTCATAAAATCCTATGATTATTTAATTAAAGAATGCAAGAATGAACTAAGGGGTGAGTCCAGAGCCTTAATGATGATGATGTCTGTGATGTTGTGATTGTGTTTCAAATTGATGAGAGTCTTGATGATGATATTGATGAGAATGATGTTCATGAGTCTTAAAACTTAAAACTAAATTCTAAAAGAGTGTTTCGAGTCTATGATGTTGATGTTGATGTTGATGAGACGAGTTGATGTTGATGTTAAGGTACTATGTCCCTATGGGACTGATGATGATGTACTATGTCCCTATGGGGCTGATGATATGTATTTTGTCCCTATGGGACTGATGATGTTGATGTTTTATGAGCATGTCGAGTTCCGGGAGGAGTATTGAGCACCGAAATAGGTGAGAGTGAGTCCCACTTGAACCCATTAACTACGTGGCCCACACAGGAAGAAAGGATTGAACCGCAATGCAGATGGCTCCGTTTTTGTCCCAAAAGAGGATTGAGGTTTTTTTTTCTTTTGGATCCACTAAGGTTGATGTCCTTTACCCCGGGCAGGGTACTGGATGGATGTGGCAACGGCATCACTTCGTTGTATCATCACTGGCTCATAGGTGATGGTTGTCGGTTAGAGAAAATCCACTGAGGTCTTACTTTGATAGTACTCTGATGTTGATGTTGATGTTGATGTGATGGTATGAGTCGAGTTTCCTTGAATTGAGTTGTGTCGAGTTTCCTTGAGTTGAGTCGAGTTTTCTTGAGTCGAGTTTCCTTGAGTTGAGTTGAGTCTAGGTTCCTTGAGATGAGTCTAATGTATTGATGATGTTGAGATGAGATGTTGATCAGTCATTAGTCTACTCTATTTCTTGCCTTAGATAGACATTTGATATTCTGATAGAGTATGATGTTGAGTTGATGTTATCCCTATACTATTGTACTTGTACTGTTACATTTAGCCCTTTTGCATACCATACATTCCACGTACTGACGCCCCTCGGCGTTGCATCATTTCATGATCCAGACACAGGAGTTAGAGGACTTCAACAGACGCATCGTTGAGGTCAAAGATTCTGAGTACAGTCATTGGTGAGCCTCCTTGCTATCCGGAGGAGACCCTTTCATTGTTTGCTTTCTTTATTTATTGAGTTGGGTAGCCATGGCCTGTCATGGTACCATCTTAGACAGTTGAGTCAAGTTAGAGGCTTCATAGACATGAGTCGAGGTTTAATGTTGAGGTTTTTCTCTTATGAGCTGAGTTAGCACTTACACTTGCTTATTCTGATGTTGAGACTCATGTTGGCCATTGGCCCTTCTTATTGAGGTAGCTCACTGCATTACTTCTACTATTCTGCCATACTAATTTTGAGTGACTGCCCTGAGAATGAGCGGTTCGCTTGGGGACTAACAATAGTCTCTGGGTGCCGGCCACGCCTAGGGTACCCTCTTGGGGTGTGATAGCTGCATCGTTTTATGATGCAGATACAGGGATAAGAGATCGTCAACAGGCGCACCATTGAGGATCCGAGACATTCAACTGATTGGTGAGACTCCCCTACTCTGGAGGATTCACTACCTTTATTTCATCTTTCTTTAGAGTTAGACTAGACTAGCTTTATTTTGATTGAGGTAGCTATGGCTCTGTCATTGGTACCACTTGATAGTGATAGAGGCTTCATAGACTAGAGTTGTATGTTGATTGTTAAGATTGTGAGCTAGTTCTATCTACTAGCCTTTTCTATTATATATATTATTTTGAGAACTAGATGAGATGTGCCCATTTACTTTCCTTAGTCTTCTGCTGATTTTCTTGATTCATTTGATTGAATGAATGTGATGAGGCTAAGTGGTTTGCTTGGGGACTAGCAATAGTCTCTAGGTGTCGGTCACGTCTTAGGTACCCTTCCGGGGCGTGACAAAGATATTGTAATACCTTGAAAGTTGGAAAGTTGAATTGTAAAGAAAACAACTCAGAAAATTACTGGTGCACTGGTTCCATTAGCCCTTGTATAGATCAAGGAAGATTGTACGAGCCGTAGGAACCAGTTATGGAAAATGGGAAATGTCAAGTTTTAATAGATCTTGTACAACTCGCTAGGATGGATTGTGGTTAGTTCTATAGACCGTGGAGGGATTTGTAGATTACACCACCACTAGGAAATATTTTGGTTATGGAAGGTTTTACAAGGGAGGTTTTATGGTCCATGTAAGGATCTACAATCCATAGACGTAGCCATGAAAGGAAATTTCAGAGAGTCTGGGTTTTAAAACTTTTATCAAGATGGAGTGGTCTACGAATAATAGAACTATTTACGGTTCATAGAAAGTCGTCATAGTCCGAACTTCAGAAATTTGGATTTTTCCCCTGATTTTTATGAAGACCTGGGATGGTCCGTGAAGGATTATATGGACGTAGAAGCCGTCCATAGAACCTGCCTATTAGTTAGTTTCTAGAGTTATTTGGACAACTCTCATTATTTTAATATCAAATGCTAGGTGGACAAACTTCTAAGATCTATAATTGTCCAAATCCTTCAAAAATTCACCTATTCTCTTTCATTCACTTAAAAACCTCAAAGTTCACTCAAGGATTTCTCTTCTAACACCATATTCTTCATTAAGCTAATGTTTCAAGGATTCAAGTCTCATCTTCAAGTTTCAAGGATAAAACCCTATAAGAGATTTGGGAATTCACCAGTAGGTTTCTTTCATCAATTCAGTCACAAAAGATCTCAACTTCTTCAATTCTATTTCACTAAGTTCATCTAGAGTATGTGTAAATCTTCAAGGGCTCTTGTCATTATGGTTCAATTGATATTATTTTACTTGATTATGCATGAACTTACTAAAGCAGATATTTTCTTGTTGATTTTTTATGAACTCATGCATCATGTATGAACTATGATCATGATTTGACGAAGGATTTATGCATCTTTTAAGAAAATGATGAATTTTATTCTAAGGATGCTTTCAAGTTAAGCATCACTGATTATGAAAGGTTTTTCACAAATAAAGGCATTGTGAAAGGTTTTCTCACATATTTATGAATTCACAATATTGAAAGGTTTTCTCACATTATATGAATCATGATGAAAGGAGTCATTCTATGCTTATGACTTTATGAAATAGATTAGTACTTAATTATTACCTTCATGTATGTTATGTTTTAATAATTGACTATGCCTATTCTGTTGGGATTTAGCTTACCGCGAAGAGGGCTTTGGGGTGGAGGTTTGATAATAGAGTCTCCAGTAGCAACCTCTAGTCCCAAACTGCATGTCCTCATAGGTTGTCTTAATTGACTTAGCTTGTTGATCCACAAATAGCATTTATGATACAATACAGAGTCTACCTTGGCAAGTAGCCTCTCATTTTTGATGTAGGAGTTACATTAGATTTCATGTTCTGGCCTACACGGTCTTAATATTATTTAGGGTCAATATCCTATAAATGAGTAAATTTTGTTATGACTTATGCTCTTACTCAATGCTTTCATTTTGTATTTTTAATTGCATTTGCCGTGTTTATGTTTTACTACTATGCCTTAAATGAGATTTTATCTTATTTCTAACTTGGTCAAATTGCAAACCATGATTGAGTCACACTGCACATTCTCCATACTTTGTATGTCCCATAGTACTAAATGCATTTTATTTTTGATATTGTCTCACTATATAGGTGCAAATGCTTTTTATCTGGCATGTGGTTAGTATTGTTCGAGCAACTGTCAGTGTTGATGAGTCCACATTCTTCAAGGATGATTTAACCCATTACTTTAGTTTTATATTAAGACTTTAGTTTTAGAGTTCGAGTTAACAAGGACCTATACTAGTAACTCATGTATGATAAGTAGAGGCTATTGGACATATGTGTTTATATTCCATGTATGATCGTTGTTTCAGACTTATCGTACTACATCATTGAATTATTTAGACTATTCTTGCTTTACTTCAGCTTTACCTTGTTTTTCGTGTTCAATATGCTTATATCATGCTATATGGTTTTCTTTGTGTCCCTTGAAATTCTAAATACCTTGTTACAATATTTAGGTAGCCTCAGGTCGTGACAATGGGTTATCCCTTGAAGCCCCTAACACCCCTCTAGTGGTTTCCTTGATGTAACCAACTATTCTAGCCTACATATTCTCTATGTTCCTACTACTTCCCCAGCCTCAACACCTACCAATTTATCCTTAATCTCCTGATCTTTGTCCCTAATTAGGACTTCTAACCAAATCCTCTTCTTCTTTTTCACCATCCTAATATCTAAATTAATAACCACAAGCTTATGTTGGAATCCTTACAGACACCTATGTCAACCTTTCTAAAAAGAAATTAATCAATTTGAGTCTTGGGCATTGCAATACAAAAGGCCACAAAATGTTTCTCCCTCTTTTGGAAGCTTTAATTAGCTATGACCAATTTAAAAGCATTAATGAATTCTTAGACCAAATTTAAAAGCCTAAAGTCAAAACTGTCATTTACATCATCATAGCCTCTTGAAGTGGTCCATATGTGATCATCGAAATTTTCTTCTATCAAAGATTTTATTGATCTACAAGATACTACTCACTACCTCATCCAACTCCTTCTAGAAATGTTTTTTGTCCTCCCTGTCCAAACCCTAAATTACAGGAATCTTAGGCATTATTGTCATAGAGTTTTTATTTTGGGACTGACATTTAGTAAACTAATGTTCTTTTATTTATAGCATTCACCCCGATTTAGGGGTCTTCCAGAAGAAAAAAATGGTCATCGACAACATGGTGATAAAAGATGACACTTCCGACCTGAAGCAAATTGTGGATAATATCAATAACTACATGAAGAAGGATAGAACACAAATCACTCACTACTACCATTGAGGGAAACCAAGTAGCAGATAATCTTGTTAAATTAAACTTGCTTGAAGGGACAGTCACAATTTGATGATCCATTCCTTCAAACATCATTTGAGAAACGCCAAGGATCTATTTAAACATGATAAGTGTCATTTGTTATCACTCTCATTCTATGAAATAAAACCATGGAGAAAGAACCACAAATAAGACATTGAGTTGGCAGAAGAGAAGAGGAAGAGAAGAACCAGACAATAGTTTGTCTAAAGTATGTCATGGTGGAACACAAGACAACTATTTTGAAAAAATAAATGTATAACATTGAAAGCATGGTGGAAACTATCTATGTAATTAAATCTGAAACTTTTTGGAAATATCTTTTTTCAAAACCAAGCATTTTTATGTAAGCAAATTTTCATAATTTTTTCAAACAAACTAAAAATTAACTAACCAAACTAATAATATGAAGTTTCAAAATTTAGTGTATCAATATAAACAGATAGTATCAATAACATATCTCGCGGTCTTAAGATTTTCCTAATTCATACAGAAAGAACACATCATCCTTCAAAAATTTATCTAAGTTTAAATATCCAAAACATAAAGGAACAACTTGAAACTAAACAATCACAATTTGTAATCTAAGAAACCCAATGCTGCTTTGATTTGTAAAATTGTAGAGCTCAAAAGATTATGAACAGAAGTCACAGCCTCAGCAAGTTATTCCTAGGACACTGAACTATTATTGGCACAAACCAATGTTTGAAAAGCCACGGTCAACATAGAACCATCTTCTGCATTTCCATAGTTATCTCTTTCCGAGGCAACACGACCGTCCGAACTGATGATGATACCTAAGGGTAAAATGACAACTTTCGTACCATCACCTCCATTAGCAATTGAAGTGACTATTGATAACTCTATGGGTGCATTGTCGCTTTGACTCTGAAAGGGATTATTATAGAAATGCACAAGATGGTTCTATCTTGACAGTGGTTTTTAAAAACTTGGTTTGCGCCAATGATAATTCAATTTCCCAGGAACAACTTCTAAGGCAATGGCATCTTTTCATAATCTTTTGATCTCTACAGTTTTACAAATCAATGAAGCATTGGGTTTCTCAAAATTAAAAATTATGATGGTTTTGTTCCAAGTCGTTCCTTTATGTTTTGGAGATTTAAACTTAGACAAATTTTTTAAGGATGATGTGTTCTTTCTTTGTGAATCATGAAAATCTTAAGACCATAAGATATGTTACCAATATTATCTTTTTATATTAATAGACTAAATTTTGAGACTTTATTCTTATTTGGTTAGTTAATTTTTAGTTTTTTTGGCAAAATTATGAAAATCTGCTTACGTAAAAATGTGTGGTTTTGAACACAAGACAACTATTTTGAAAAAAAAAATGTATAACATTAAAAGCATGGTGGAAACTACGTAATTCAATCTGAAACTTTTTGGAAATATCTTCTTTCAAAACCACGCATTATTACGTAAGCAAATTTTCATAATGTTGCCAAACAAACTAAAAATTAACTAACCAAACAAATATAAAGTCTCAAAATTTAGTTTATCAATAATAAAAGATAATATCAGTAACATATCTAACAGTCTTAATATTTTCCTAATTCACAAAGAAAGAACACATCATCCTTCAAATATTTGTCTAAGTTTAAATCTCCAAAACATACCGGAACAACTTGAAACTAAACCATCATAATTTTTAACCTAAGAAACCCAATGCTACTTTGATTTGTAAGACTGTAGATCTCAAAAGATTACTAACAGAAGCCACTGCCTCAATAAGTTGTTCTTGGGACACTGAATAATTATTGGCGCAAACCAACGTTTGAAAAGCCACAGTCAAGATAGAACCATCTTGTGCATTTTCATAATTATCCCTTTCGGAGGCAAAGCGATCGTCCGGACTCATGATGATACCTAAGGGCAAAACGGTAACTTTTGTGGCATCACCTCCATCGGCAATTGAAGTGACTATTTGTAACTCTATGGTTGCATTGTCGCTCTACCTCTGAAAGGGATAATTATGAAAATGCACATGATAGTTCTATCTTGACAGTGGTTTTTCAAAAATTGGTTAGCGCCAATGATAATTTTGTGTCCTAGAAACAACTTGTTGAGGTAGTGGCTTCTGTTCATAATCTTCTAAGCTCTACAGTTTTACAAATCAAAGCAGCATTGCGTTTCTCAGATTAAAAATTACGATGGTTTTGTTTCAAGTTGTTCTTTTGTGTTTTGGAGATTTAAACTTAGACAAATTTTTTAAGGATGATGTGATCTTTCTTTGTGAATTATAAAATTTCTAGAACCGCGAGATATGTTATTGATATTATAGTTTTATATTGATAGACTAAATTTTGAGACCTCATGTTTGTTTAGTTAGTTAATTTATAGTTTATTTGGCAAAACTATAAAAATCAGCTGACGTAAAAGCGTGGTTTTGAACACAAGACATCTATTTTGAAAAAATAAATGTATAACATTAAAAGCATGGTGGAAACTATCTATGTACTTAAATCTGAAACTTTTTGAAAATACCTTTTTCCAAAACCACACTTTTTTATGTAAGCAAATTTTCATAATTTTTCCAAACAAACTAAAAATTAACTATCCAAACAAATATAAAGTGTCAAAATTTAGTCTATCAATATAACAATATAATATCAATAACATATCTCACGATCTTAAGATTTTTCTAATTCACAAAGAAAGAACACATCATCCTTCAAAAACTTCTCTAAGTTCAAATCTCCAAAACATAAAGGAACAACTTGAAACTAAACCATCATAATTTTTAATCTACAAAATCCAATGCTTCTTTGATTAGTAAAATTGTAGAGCTCAAAAGATTAAGAACAGAAGCCACAGCCTCAACAAGTTGTTCCTGGGACACTGAATTATTATTGGCGCAAACCAATGTTTGAAAAGTCACAGTCAAGATAGAACCATCTTGTGCATTTCCATAATTATCGCTTTCAGAGGCAAAGCAATCGCCCGGACTCATGATGATACTTAAGGGCAAAACAGCAGCTTTTTTAGCATCTCCTCCATTAGCAATTGAAGTGTTTATTGGTAACTCTATGGGTGCATTATCGCTTTACCTCTGAATGGGATAATTACAAAAATGCACTTTTTACATCTTGAAAGTGGTTTTTCAAAAATTGGTTTGCGCCAATGATAATTTAGTGTCCCAGGAACAACTTGCTGAGGCAATGGTTTTTGTTCATAATCTTTTGAGCTCTACAGTTTTACAAACCAAAGCAGCATTGGGTTTCTTAGATTAAAATTATGATGGTTTTCTTTCAAGTTGTTCCTTTATGTTTTGGAGATTTAAACTTAGACAAGTTTTTTAAAGGATGGTGTGTTCTTTCTTTGTGAATTATAAAAATCTTAAGAACGTGAGATATGTTATTGATATTATCTTTTAATATTGATAGACTAAATTTTGAGACTTCATATTTGTTTGGTTAGTTAATTTTTAGTTTGTTTGGAAAAATTATGAAAATATGCTTACGTAAAAATGCATGATTTTGAACACAAGACATCTATTTTGAAAAAAATAAATGTATAACATTAAAAGCATGGTGGAACAATCTATGTACTTAAATCTGAAACTTTTTAAAAAATATCTTTTTTCAAAATCACGCATTTTTACATAAGCAAATTTTCATAATTTTGCCAAACAAACTAAAAGTTAACTAACCAAACTAATATGAAGTCTCAAAATTTAGTTTATCAATATAGAAAGATAATATCAATAAAATATCTCACCATCTTAAGATTTTCTGAATTCACGAAGAAAGAACACATCATCCATCAAATATTTGTCTATGTTTAAATCTACAAAACATAAAGGAACAACATGAAACTAAACCATCATAATTTTCAATATAAAAAACCCAATGCTGCTTTGATTTGTAAAACTTTAGAGTTCAACAGATTATGAACAGAAGCCATAGCCTCAGCAAGTTGTTCCTGGGCCACTAAATTATTATTGGCGCAAACCAATGTTTGAAAAGCCATGGACAAGATAGAACCGTCTTGGACATTTCCATAACTATCCCTTTCAAAGGCAAAGCGACCTTCTGGAATCATGATGATACCTAAGGGAAAAATGGCAACTTTTATGGCATCGCCTCCATTGGCAATTGAAGTGACTATTGGTAAATTTTTGGGTGCATTGTCGCTTTGCCTCTAAAAGGGATAATTATAAAAATGCACAATATGGTTCTATCTTGACAGCAGTGTTTTAAAAATTGGCTTACACCAATGATAATTTAGTGTCCCAAAAACATCTTGTTGAGGCAATGGTTTCTGTTCATAATCTTTTGAGCTCTACAGTTTTTCAAATCAAAGCGGCATTGGGTTTCTCAGATTAAAAATTATGATGATTTTGTTTCAAGTTATTCCTTTATGTTTTGTAGATTTAAACTTAGACAAATTTTTGAAGGATTATATTTTCTTTCTTTGTGAATTATGAAAATCTTAAGACCGTTAGATATGTTATTAATATTATCTTTTTATACTGATAGACTAAATTCTGAGACTTCATATTTGCCTGGTTAGTTAATTTTTAGTTTGTTTGGCAAAATTATGAAATCTGCTTACGTAAAAATGCGAGATTTTGAACACAAGACAACTATTTTGAAAAAACTAAATGTATAACATTTAAAGCATGGTAGAACTATCTATATACTTAAATCTAAAACTTTTTGGAAAATATCTTTTTTCAAAAATCATGCCTTTTACATAAGCAAATTTTCATAATTTTACCAAACAAACTAAAAATTAACTAAACAAACAAATATGATGTCTCAAAAATTAGACTATAAATATAAAAAGATAATATCAATAACATATCTCATGGTCTTAAGATTTTCCTAATTCGCAAAGAAAGAACACACCATCCTTCAAAAATTTGTCTAAGTTTAAATCTCCAAAACATAAAGGAACAACTTGAAACTAAACCATCATAATTTGTAATCTTAGAAACCCAATACTGCTTTGATTTGTAAAACTGTAGAACTAAAAAGATTATGAACAGAAGCCACAGCCTCAGCAAGTTGATCCTGGGACACTAAATTATTATTGGCGTAAGCCAACGTTTGTAAAGCCACGGTCAAGATAGAAACATCATGTGCATTTCCATAATTAACCCTTTCAGAGGCAAAGCGACTGTCCGAACTCATGATGATACCTAAGGGCAAAATGGTAACTTTTGTGGGATCACCTCCATCGGCAACTGAAGTGACTATTGGTAACTCTATGGGTGCATTGTCGTTTTCCCTCTGAAAGGGATAATTATGGAAATGCACAAGATGATTCTATCTTGACAGTGGTTTTTCAAAAATTGGTTTGCGCCAATGATAATACAGTGTTCCAGGCATAACTTGTTGAGGCAATGGCTTCTATTCATAATCTTTTAAGCTCTATAGTTTTACAAATCAAAGCAGCATTGGGTTTCTCAGATTAAAGATTATAATGGTTTTGTTTCAAGTTGTTCCTTTGTGTTTTGGAGATTTAAACTTAGACAAATTTTTGAATGATGATGTGTTCTTTCTTTGTGAGTTATGAATATTTTAAGACCGTGAGATATGTTATTGATATTATATTTTTAATATTGATAAACTAAATTTTGAGACTTCCTATTTGTTTGGTTAGTTAACTTTTAGTTTGTTTGGCATAATTATGAATATTTGCTTACATAAAAATGATTGGTTTTGAACACAAAACGACTATTTTGAAGAAAAAAATAGATGTATAACATCAAAAGCACGGTGGAAACTATCTATGTACTTAAATATGAAACTTTTCAAAATATCTTTTTTCAAAACCACGCATTTTTACGTAAGCGAATTTTCATAATTTTTTCAAACAAACTAAAAGTTAACTAACCAAACAAATATGGAGTCTCAAAATTTAGTCTATCAATATAAAAAGATAATATCAATAACATATCTCTCAGTCTTAAGATTTTCCTAATTCACAAAGAAAGAACACATCATCCTTCAAAATTTGTCAAAGTTTAAATCTCCAAAACATAAAAGAACAACTTAAAACTAAACCATCATAATTTTCAATCTAAGAAATCCAATGTTGCTTTGATTTGTACAACTGTAGAGCTCAAACGATTATGAGCAGAAGCCACTACGTCAGCAAGTTATTCCTGGGACAATGAATTATTATTGGTGCAAACCAATGTTTGAAAAGCCACTGTCAAGATAGAACCATCTTGTGCGTTTCTGTCACTATCCCTTTCGGAGGAAAAGCGTCCGTTCGGACTCATGATGATACCTAAGGGCAAAATGGCAACTTTTTTGGCATCACCTCCATATGCAATTGAAGTTACTATTGGTAATTCTATGGGTCCATTGCCGCTTTGCCTCTGAAAGGGATCATTATGGAAATGCACTAGATGGTTCTATCTTGACAGTGGTTTTTCAAAAATTGGTTTGCGCCAATGATAAATCAGTGTCCTTGAAACAACTTGTTGAGGCAGTGGCTTCTGTTCATAATCTTTTAAGCTCTACAGTTTTACAAATCAAAGCAGCATTAGGTTTTAAAAACTATGATGGTTTCATTTTAAGTTGTTCCTTTATGTTTTGGAGATTTAAACTTAGACAAATTTTTGAACGATGATGTGTTCTTTCTTTGTGAATTATGAAAATCTTAAGACCATGAGATATGTTATTGATATTATCTTTTTTATGTTGATAAACTAAATTTTGAGACTTCCTATTTATTTGGTTAGTTAATTTTTAGTTTGTTTGGTATAATTATGAAAATTTGCTCATATAAAAATGCATGGTTTTGAAAAAAGATATTTCCAAAATGTTTCAGATTTAATTACATAGATAGTTTCCACCATGTTTTAATGTTATACATTTTTTTTAAATAGTTGTGTTGCATTCCGCCTTGACATACTTAAGACAAACTGTTGTCTGGTTCTCCTCTTCCTCTTCTCTTCTGCCAACTCATTGTCTTATTTGTATGTTGTTGTTCTTTCTCCATAGTTTTATTTCATAGAATGAGAGTGATAACAAATGACACTTATCAAGTTAAAATAGATCCTTAGCGTTTCTCAGAAGAAGTTTGAAGGAATTGATCATCAAATTTTGATCGTTGCTTCAAGCAAGTTTAATTTAACAAGATGATTTGCTACTTGGTTTCCCTCTATGGTAGTAGTGAGTGATTTGGGTTCTATACCTCTTCATGTAGTTATTGATATTATCCATAATTTGCTTAAGATTCAGTTTGAAAGTGTCATCTTTTGTCACCATATTGGCTACAACCATTTTTTTCTTCTTGAAGACCCCCAAATCGGGGTGAATGCTATAAATAGAAGAACAATAGTTTACAAAATGTCAGTCCCAAAATAGAAACTATATGACAACGATACATAAGATTCTTGTAATTTAGGTCTGTTGCAAATGTGAACCTTGATCATATGTAATTATTTTAAGAATTAGACCTCCCAAACTAGTTTAATGTCCATCATACAATCTTCACCCTCTTAACCTCCATCTCCTAGAGTTTCTTGTCTACTATTGTAACGACCTGACCCAACATTGTGAAATATTATCCGCTCTTGGGCCTTGCCCATCACGGATTTGTCCCTTTGGGCTCACTCCAAAAAGAGCCTCACAGTATGTAGACCAGTCCTTTACTTATGTAGACCTGTCCTTTACTTATATACCTAGCATCTCTCATGTGCTTTGCCGATGTGGGACATCTCATCTCAAGATGGGTTGTTACATACAACCCCTCTATGGACTCAGCATCCTCGCTGAGGTTTGCCCCATCGCATGGGATTCACCTAGACTCAGCACTGAGGTTCTTCCTACCTCATTAGGATTCGCCTAAACTCAGTTAAACTCTAGCCCCACATCAACAAGGTGGACATGAGAGTGGCTCTGATACTATTTTCGTCAGCCCCCCAGAGGGTACCCTAGGCGTGGCCGGTACCTAGAGACTATTGCTAGTCCCCAAGAGAACCACTTGATCTTAGGAAAGTCACTCAACATCATGCATAGAGGAATAACAAGATAAAAGAAGTGAGCTACATCAATAAGGAGGGTCAATGGCCAACACTCAATCTCAACATCAATGGTAAGCAAATGTAAATGCTAACTTAACTCAAAAGGGGTAAAGACCTCAACATTAAACCTCAACTCATGTCTATGAAGCCTCTAACTCAACTAGACAGTCTAAGAGGGTATCGAACTCAATAAATAAAATAACAGGTAAAGGGAAAAGGGCTCCTCCGGATAGCAAGGAGAGTTCACCAATGACTGAAATCAGAATCTCTGAAAGAATCTCAATAGAATACTCAAGGATTTTCACATATAACTCAATATCTTAAATCATATACTCAATTTACTCAAAGGGGGCACGTGGAAGAACAAATAAAAAATGTTTTAGGTTAGCCTTACATACCTGGGATGATTGGTAACAACACAAATCCCTTGGAACTTTCTCTTGACTCTTCAATGTCAACTCTTCTCTATCCCTAACTTGATGATCATTATAAACTTGATTTACTGCATAAGTTGCTTTCATGAATGATTTTACAAAATTTTATGTCTATTTTACTAAAGAATGCAAGAATAAACTTAGAGGATGAGTCTAGAGTCTTGACAATGATGATGTTTGTGATATTGTGATTGTGGTCCAAATGTTGAGAGTCTTCATGATGATGTTGATCAGAATGATTTTCTTTGAGTCTTAAAAAGCTTGAAACTTGATTCTAAAAGAATGTTTCAATTCCAAGAGTTGATGTTGATGAGACTATGTCCCTATGGGACTGATGATGAGAAATCATGATGTTGATGTTTTATGAGCATGTAAAATTCTAGGAGGAGTATTGAGCACTGAAATGGGTAAGAGTGAGTCCCGCTCGAACTCATTAACTACCTGGCCAGCATAAGAGAGGATTGAACCGTAAAACGGATGCTTCCTTTGTCCTAAAAGAGGACTGATGTTATTTACTATGGATCCACTGAGGTGATGTCATTTACCCTGGCAAGGTACTGGATGGATGTGGCAATGGCAGCACTTTGTTGTACCATCACTGGCTCATAAGTGATGGTTTTCGGTTAGAGAAACTCCCAACTACGTTCCATACTGATAGAACTCTGATGTTGATGTGATGGTATGAGTCTTGATGGATGTTGAAATTTTATTATCTACCCTTTATCCTTGTCCTAGACGGGCATGAGTCCTTTGAGTTGAGTTACGTTGAGTCAAGTTTCCTTGAGATGATTCTGATGTATTGATGATGTATTGATGAGATGTTGATGGTTCATTTGTCTACTCCTTATTCTTGTTTTAGATAGACATTTGACATTCTGATGGAGTATGATGTTGAGTTGATGTTATCCCTAAACTGTTCTATTTGTACTGTTATATTCAACCACCTTACATACCGTTCATTGCACCTACTAATGCCACTCGGCGCTGAATCATTTCATGATGCAGATACAGGAGGTAGAGGACTTCAACAAACGCATCATCGAGGTTGGAGATTCTGATTTCAGTCATTGGTGAGCCCTCCCTGCTATCCGAAGGAGCCCTTCTTCCTTTACCTGTTATTTTATTTATTGAGCTGGGTAACCATGGCCTGTCATGGTACCCTCTTAGACTGTCTAGTTGAGTAATAGGCTTCATAGATATGAGTTGAGGTTTGATGTTGAGTTCTTTTCTCCTTTTGAGTTGAGTTGGCATTTACATGTGCTTACCATTGATGTTGAGACTGAGTGTTGGCCATTGGCCCTCCTTATTGATGTATATTGATTGATATAACTCACTTCTTTTATCTTGTTATTTCGCTATGCTTGATATTGAGTGACTATCCTGAGATCGAGTGGTTCTCTTGGGGACTAGCAATAGTCTCTGGGTGCCGGCCACGCCTAGGGTACCCTCCTGGGGTATGACAACTATAATGTCAGATCAATTCTTATTCCGCGAGCTCCCTGAGTACAAAAATTAAAACTTATATATATCATAGCCTTGGTTCCTACCTATTTGGTTCCTAGATAAAAGCTACATTGATCTCTCTTTTATTAAGAATGTTTACTAACTTGATTGTCCTCCACATCAATTCCTCTATTTTCTAAGACCCAACTCACAATATAGGAACTATCTTACCACCTTTTGACCCCAATCATGACTCCTAATCGAGGGCACAATCTTAAGTTATTATTATACCCAAAAGTCACTAACATAGGGTATAGAAATAGTCAAGTGTAAATGATTAAGCTGCAAAGCAATTGAGAGATAACACAAGAATTAAAGTAGTCAGACTAACAAGCCAACACCAAAATGGCAAAGTAGGGAAAGTAAAATAACAACCCAAGAAAGACAAAATACTGAAAGAAAATACAAGAAAGAATGATAGAACATTGAACGAATAATAAATTGAAATTAATTCAGTATACCGAATAAAGACAAAATATAAAAGATCAGGAATGATAAAATAGAAAAGGCAAGTATAACAAAATTATCTTATAAAATAGCCTAACTAGAATGGGGGAACGGAAATTGAAACAATCAATTCAATGAAGTTCAATTCAAAATACCTAATAGATTATACTTTCAGGTTGATTAAGTTATGTTTTAATAATGAAAAAATAGCTTTGGAGGCAAGCAAAGGCGTAGGCCGGAGGCTAGAAGGGAACGAAGATCACATATAAGATCAAGGAAGGGATTAAATCCAACATGCACAAATTAAGGTGAAGATTGGATCATCTACTAGGAAAGAAAATCAAGAGCTAATATTGGATTGCCCAACTTGAAAGAAAAACAAGTTAATCAAAGGAAAGAATTGAAGACCTCCAATCCTCAATCATGAAACATACCTAAGGAAATCATGATTGTGGAAGAAAAGAAGCATGACAGAAAGTAGACCTCGAGCTTGGAATGAAATATATTAAAAAGATTGAAGAATGGCAGAATGATAGACCAACCACACACA
Organism: Solanum rostratum; assembly: GCA_029948455.1. Classification (NCBI taxonomy): domain Eukaryota; kingdom Viridiplantae; phylum Streptophyta; class Magnoliopsida; order Solanales; family Solanaceae; genus Solanum; species Solanum rostratum. The sequence continues at coordinate 55,600,790 of CM057053.1, forward strand.
TATCTATATCATTCATCCTTATAATCAAGGAATCATTACAAATCCTTGATTGGATTTTTCTCTTAGAGCATAAGGAGCCTCACTACAAAGACCTATAAGAAGGATGCTTTATTCAAAAAAAAAAAAATACCTTCTTCACTTGAAATTGTACACCTAATAGTACTCTATAATCTTATAAAAACTACAATTCTAAAAGAAAAGACAAAAAAAAGAGTTGTGTAGGTTATACAAGTAGAGGTTGTGCCAATCTGAGATCCTTCAACAAGATATATCTTGAAAGCTTCTACATAATCAAGGAATAAAAAGAGATAATTCAACTAATGCTAGAGCTATCAATTTATTATACTATGTAGTTAGCGGAGCAGAATATGACAAGATTTCAATATGTAATATTGCAAAAGATATATGGGACAAGCTCAAAGTCACATATGAAGGAACAAGCAAGGGGAAGGAGGCTCCACGTAGTGTTCTGACGAATGAATATAAATTGTTCAAAATAGAAGATGACGAAAGGTAGAGGCCATGATTCAGAAAAATCATTTGTGAACTCAAATCTTAAGGAATGATATACTCAAATGGACTGCAAGTCAAGATGTTAATCCTAATACTCTAAAGTCTTGGGATACCAAAGCAACTATCTTGAAGTTAAAGACTAGCAAAATCTTACATATGATGAATTCCGAGGTAACCTTATGGCCTATGAACAATATTACATTACAGGAACACCAAGGAAGAACACAAGAAGGTTGTTGTTTTCATCATGGTACATCTGAAACGAACTAAGAAAAGAATGAAGAAAATAATAACGGAATTGCTCTCATAAACTGTGGAGACAAAGAAGAAAAAGACCATCACGAGACTTCAGAAGAGATGATAAAAAATATGATGATTGATTCTACCATTATGGCCAGGTCATATCAAACAAAACTGTCTAGAACTAAGAAAAGAAAAGCTCTCAAAAAGGTGAAGACGTGTCTGAAGATGAACATAGTGAGATTGCCAATATATGCTCTTTATGGCTATAGGCAAAACAAATGAGGTAAGAACTTCCAAAATTTGAAAATTGTGTTAATCTTCAAAAATTAATTGAAGAATATAAAAAAAACTGAATAGAGAGAAAAAGGACTAACAGATTCTACTAGACGCAAGCTAAATTGAGGTGATTCACTCCTAAAAAAAATTGGTGAAATTAAAATGTAATTAGAAAGCACTAAGAAGTCACCAAGTCTTGTTCAGTCAGATCAAATAGATCCTCTCAAAATTAGTCCTCAAATGTCTCTTCTTTCTATTTCACAAGATCCTCTTTTAAACCTACATGCTTTACTTGTGGAAATGTGCTCACAAATCCTCAATTGGAGAAAGTTATCTATTGGTAATTGACATGGATGCTCCAGAATTATGCCGGGAAAGAAAGAAAATTTCAAGTTCTTAGAAAAATTGATGGTGGTAATGTAAAATTTGGTGGCAATGCTAGATGTAGAGCAGTCGGGTTAGATCAATCACCAACAGCCCCTCAGGCGACTTAACCAAAGTATGCTTGGTTGATGGGCTAAAGCATAATTCGCTCAACATAAGTCAACAATGTCATGTTGGCTTTAAGTATTGTTTAATGCTAGACAATATACTATCAGCAATCTAGCAAAACAATCACTATCATTACAAGATACTGTCAAAAGACTTTTGCTGGGTTGAAGTCTCTTTGATCATTTCTGTAATACCTCAAAAGTTATAATAAGAAAGAAAAGTTGCAAAACTTTTGCTGGTGTAGAGTTTACGAGCCATTCTACGGCTCGTAAATGGTTCCACGGGGCGTGAAATGTGTTCGTGGAACCTGCTAGATATTTCAAAAAATTGGGCATGAAATCATGATTAGGATTTATAGGGTTGTACAAGGAACTATGGCTTGTAGAAAGAGGTCATAGAAGTAGTTCTTAAGTTTTGGAAATGAGAATTCTCTAAATGTTTTATACAAGCTAGTAGGATGGGTCATAGTACCATGTACAAGTCATAGAAAGGGCCCGTGGAACAGCGCAACACTTAAAAATTATTTTGAAAAAAAGGGCAGGATCTATGAAAGGTTTTTACAACTCATAGAAGAAACTACAAGTCGTAGATAGTGGCCAGTGAAAATGGACCAAAATCATAGCTGCAGTACTTTTTCAATGGACCAACAGGATGGTCCGTAGAATATTTTATGGCTCATAAAAGTCAATCGTACAAAATCTCAAAAATTCTAGATTTGAGGTTAGAAACCACAAGAGGGATTCTACGGCGTATAATGGACTATGGTTCGTAGATCCTAGCGTAGATCCATCCTCTAGTTTTTAAATGAGGGATATTTTAGATATTTTCTACTCTTCTAACCCCTAAACTACATTGTTTTGGACCTACAAACTACTCTATAACTATTTGTATTCTACAAACTCACCTCACTCCAATTCATTCTCCCAAATTCACAAGTTTTCTCAAGACTTCTTCTCTCCGAGGATCCTCCTAATGTCATGTTAGGGTTCTTCAATTTCAATCATTTAAGATTAATTTTTTTAGGATTCCTCCATATATGTGGATATTCATTCATGGATTCTTTTCATCTTTGGAGCCGAAGATATTCCCATGCTTTTCAATGAAATTTTAATGTATGAATTAGGGATTTTGATCAATTAGCATTGGGTCTTATAAATCAAGCATTGTTTCATGATTTTTAATTGAATTATGCCTGAATTGATATTAAATTGATAATTTCAATGTTATACATGCAATTAAGTTTCATATGGGGTTCATGAAAGCCCTTAAGGGTTCCTTTAAGTATGATTTTTAATTGATCTTGTTTTTCATAATTATGCATGATTTCATTCAAATTACATGATTTATAGTTGATTATTTATGAACCCATGAAAATTACCCTAGTTTTTAATGCTAATCGTGATCAATAAGGTTTCTTATGAAAGAATGAATAATAGTGAAAGGATTTTGCTTAGTTACTCATGGACTCATAATATTGAAAGGACAATATTCATATTATTTAAATCAAAGATTGTAATGGGATACTCGATAATGACACTTGATGATTTTGCATCAGTGAGCAGACGTTGTCTTTCTCTATGATGATTAATGATTTTTATTCTGTTGAGATTTGACTTAGCATTGAAAGAACTTCATGGTGGGGACTTGGTAAGGGAGTCTCTAGTAGCAACCCCTAGTTCTAAACTATGTGTGCTTGGAGGTTTGCCTTATTGGCTTAGCTAGTAGATCCACATATAGCCCATGATGTTAAAGATGTTCTCAAAGAGTCTACATTGGCAAGTAGCCTCTGTTCTTGAAGTAGAAGCTACATTAGATTCCATGTTATAACTTGCATGGTCTTATTTTCCGTTAAGGTTGCATGGTCTTATTTTCGATTAAGGTTGATATACCACAAAATGACTAATTTAACTTACAAGCTTTTATTTTAATTTTTATGATGCATTGACCATGCACATGTTATAAACTTATGATTTCCATCTCATGTTTTTAAATGATGGTTGGTCTTGCATCTCATGACTTATGTTCCATATTATCTCATGGTTTTATTGTGAATATTGCTCACATACTTTGTACCTATCATGTACTAACATATACTTTCTTTTAACTACATTGTACCATAATGTAGGGTCCAATGATCACCCTTCATATCACACTCAAAGTTATATTGGAGATTTGATCACTTGTTTGGTGAGCCCTCATGCTTCAAGGGCTACCCACTTGAGTTCATATATTTTTGTTTTTGTTATATGCCCCCATCATAGATTGGAGGTCTGTTAGATTTAGGTAATTGATGTAGTTCTATTTATTCTGACATGGTTACTTGAGCTTTTCTTCTATATCTAGACTTTATGTTGAGACTTATCTTCCGCATTCCTTTATGTAATTATTGTCTCTTGTTATTTTACGTATTCTTTATATGCTAAGAGGTTTGGTGGGATCCCTTTAGGCTTCTAATCGACATGTCACGTCTAGGCCCAAGATTGGATCGTGACAATTTCTGGGCTAAAGTAGTAAGTACGACATGTCACATATTGAACATAGTATTATCATACCTATTAAAGAAGGCCCTATATGGTTTATGAAAAGGAAAGAAATCAAATATCAACTACTATCATCTTTTCTTGTGCAATTGCTTATTCACAATAATGGTAAGAGTAACTTAGGTAAGTTTGATCCTAGAAGCAATGAAGATATATTTCTTGATTACTTTCCTTCTATTCATACTTTTAGAGGTCGTTTGGTACAAAATTGAATAACACATAGATTATTTTTTATCAAGTGTTTGGTTCATTGCTCCCCATCTAATCTTGTGCTTGATTTAAAATCTTACAAAAAACTTCTTTCCAACTATACCCTAGAATTATTATGAAGTTTTCAATCAAAGTAGATTTTTTTTTGTAGCTTCTAACTAGTTAGGAGAACAATAATTTTGTTATCATATTTGGTATTTTTTCACTTGAATTATTTGAGAATAAATCATTGTGATCTCAATAAATTATCACTAATAAAACGCTGATTTTTAATTTAATAAAGATAGACCATCTATTACTAAAATCGGAAAGATGGTCAATAATTGCAAAATAAATAATCTATATTAACACGCAGGGACGATAATGGGGCAGGTGCGGGGCGGATTGAGCTCAACCCGCAAATTTTTTAAACCGCCCTGCCCTACCCCGCATGATGACTTTTTTCATTTTCAACCCGCCCTGCCACACATTGACCCGCCTCGCTTTAATTTTTAAATTCTTTTATTTTTTAATTGAATTTAATATAAAAATACAAATTCATAATTTCTTTAAAATCCTTCGCTATTAACAAGTCAACAACTAATTAACTATGTTTAGTTGACATTTCAATAATTGTTTCTCAATTATTAATTAAAAGTTTCCAATTAACATTTTAACAACTAAAAATTTACCGGACATGTCTACTTTAAATTTTAAAAAAAAATTAAATTAAAGTCAATGTTTAATATAAAAAGTTTATATCTTTGACTTTTTCTAATTATAAAAATTTAATTTTCTTCAAATTCCCATTTGGTTTTCTGATGGCCAAAAAGTACTAAGGATAGGATACTCACTTGAGATCTGAACTCTAAGATAGCTCTATTGATTAAAGTATGTCATGCAAGTAAAATATATGCTTTAAACGTGTTTAAAAGTGCAACTCAATATAAAAGAAATACTTACTTTAATGAATTAACGAGCACAATTACCAAATATATAAAAATATGATACTCAAATGCTTAGCTTTGCAAATAGCTCAACTCAATTAAATATGCAACATAATAAAAAGAGATACTTTAATAAAAAAGATACTAAATCACAATGAATAAAATAATAATAAACTTTACTTCCTAGGGAGTTTCTCTAACCGACAACTATCACTATGAGTGTCACGATGATACAACGTCTTGCCCACGTTGCCAGAGCCGTCCCATACCTTGCCTGGGTAAGGGATGAAAACTGGGGGAGTGGATCCATCCCAAAACTAGGTCATCTCAGTGGTAATGAGGAGTTGTACTCTTGGTACAATCCTATCCTAATGCCTGCGTAGTTTATGAGTTCAAGTTATTATTATTCTCACTCATATGGGTGCTCATACTCTCCCAAAATAACTTTTATAATGCTCATAACTTAAAAGAATATTTTTCTCAAGGTATTACCCTTCTTCTCTTTGGGACTTAGCCCAGCTTAGCATTCTCTTAACTTTTCTCAAAACTATTCAAAATCATAAGCTTCATGCTTCACTATTCATAAAGTATTTATACTAATACTTTTCTTGGGTTTAAAGAAACATTTCGAATTTCATAGGTTTTCTAGTAACTTTAGGGTTTAACAAGTCTAACAATTAAAAATAGTATCTCAACTTAACACCCCAATTTAGTAGAAAAATTTAGTACATCTCATGCTTTTCTTCAAAAATAGCTCAAACAAGAACAATTATTCATAATGAAGAAATCTTGTTATCAGCAAATAACTTGATACTTGGAGAAACCATTGGTTACATGATGATAAAATAATGTAGGAAGTTTTTCGTAGGCCTTATATACCTGGGAGAACTAGATTTCTTTTAAAGAACTTTGAAGACTTCACTAGATTCTCTTGAAACCCTTGCTTTTCTTCTCTTGAAAACTATGTTCTAGATTTGGAGAGTGTTTTGAGCATAAAGAAATTAAGGAATCATGTTTAGGGATTTATTTGGGTGAAAAACTAATAACTTTAGGCTTAAAGGGTGAGAAAGGACAAAAATAACCTTATTTAAAAACAGTGTCTAAGCTGTCTACGAGACTATCTATGGCCATAGAAGCTTATATGGACCATAGAAACCATTCGTGGAAACTAAGGGGGATTTCGGGGGTCATGAAACTCATTTTACGGGCCCAAACTATGACCCATAGAAGCTTTTACAACCCTTAATTGGGTCTGTAGAGTTTGGGACCCACAAATGGACTTGCAGGATTCATTCTACGAGTTGGCAGTATGGGTCGTAGTTCAATCCACAACCTGTAAGTCAAGGTCGTAGAAACAACTCTGCACTGACAGTCTGAAGTAAAACGGTCATAACTTTTTAATCCAAATGCCAAATAAGACGAAATTAGATGTGTTGGAAAGCTAATTCAAAGAGATTTTATTTGGTAAGTCATAGGACACCTAATTCTTTGTATGTTGTGAGTTATGATCATTTAAAGTTAACCCTTGCATAATCTAATGTGGAAAACTTAATCGATAGAAAAGTTTTGAACTTGACTAAGTATTAGTGGTCTCTTGTGAACCTAATCCACTTCTAATACACTTAACACATATATGAATGAGCCTTAAATATAGGAACAAGTAAGGCATCAGTAGGTTCAAGCTTATATACTTACGATGAAAAATTTTGGATCCTATGAATAGAGTTGTGGGGTGTTACATGCAGGCCGATTTCTTTAGGAGAGTAACTTGAAATAGAAGTAACAGGTGAATCTTTCTTAGGGCTACCATTTCTGGTATCCTGCAGTCTTGGGTTAGAATCATCAAAACTTACATTTATAGATTCTTCAACACTTAAAGTTCTTTTACTGAAAAGTCCAAGGAGTCATTTGGTAGGAGGTTAAGGGAAATAATCCAAGGATTATCTAATGGTATTAATGAATATTATGTTTGATAGAAATTTGGACCCATGTATTAACTAATACCTCCCATTTGGTGGTATTAATTAATACCTTGAATTTAATATGAGATTATATATAAAGACAAAAATATCCCTCAAATTCTTTTACATTTTTTTTTATTTTCTTTATTTTATGTTTTATACTTGTAGTTTTGTACAAGTTAAATTTTTTAAATAAATTATCTTACAAAATTTATTTGTTTGCGGGTTCATATATATTTTCATAATATAAAAATAAATAAATTTACCAATGTCAAATTTTTAAATTTTATTCATTTGTGCTTTCATATTTACATAATAGAAAAAAATGGTAGCCCTAAGAAAGATTCACCTGTTACTTCTATTTCAAGTTACTCTCCTAAAGAAATCGGCCTGCAAGTAACACCCCACAACTCTATTCATAGGATCCAAAATTTTTCATCGTAAGTATATAAGCTTGAACCTAGTGATGTCTTACTTGTTCCTATATTGTAAGACTCATTCCTATATGTTTTAAGTGTATTAGAAGTGGATTAGGTTCATAAGAGACCACTAATACTTAGTCAAGTTCAAAACTTTTCTATCGATTAAGTTTTTCGCATTAGATTATGCAAGGGGTAACTTTAAATGATCATAACTCACAGCATACAAAGAATTAGGTGTCCTATGACTTACCAAATAAAATCTCTTTGAATTAGCTTTCCAACACATCTAATTTCGTCTTATTTGGCATTTGGATTAAAAAGTTATGACCGTTTTACTTCAGACTGTCAGTGGAGAGTTGTTTCTACAACCTTGACTTACAGGTCGTGGATTGAACTACTACCCATACTGCCAACTCGTAGAATGAATCCTGCAAGTCCATTTGTGGGTCCCAAACTCTACTGACCCAATTAAGGGTTGTAAAAGTTTCTATGGGTCATAGTTTGGGCCCGTAAAATGAGTTTCATGACCCCCGAAATCACCCTTAGTTTCCACGAATGGTTTCTATGGCCCGTATAAGCTTCTACGGCCATAGATAGTCTCGTAGACAGCTTAGACACTGTTTTTAAATAAGGTTATTTTTGTCCTTTCTCACCCTTTAAGCCTAAAGTTATCAGTTTTTCACCCAAATAAATCCCTAAACATGATTCCTTAATTTCTTTACGCTCAAAACAGTCTCCAAATCTAGAACATAGTTTTCAAGAGAAGAAAAGCAAGGGTTTCAAGAGAATCTAGTGAAGTTTTCAAAGTTCTTCAAAAGAAATCTAGTTCTCCCGGGTATGTAAGGCCTACGAAAAACTTCCTACATTATTTTATCATCATGTAACCAATGGTTTCTCCAAGTATCAAGTTATTTGTTGATAACAAGATTTCTTCATTATGAATAGTTGTTCTTGTTTGAGCTATTTTTGAAGAAAAGCATGAGATTTACTAAATTTTTCTACTAAATTGGGGTGTTAAGTAGAGATACTATTTTTAATTGTTAGACTTGTTAAACCCTAAAGTTACTAGAAAATCTATGAAATTCGAAATGTTTCTTTAAACCCAAGAAAAGTATTAGTATAAATACTTTATGAATAGTGAAGCATGAAGCTTATGATTTTGAATAGTTTTGAGAAAAGTTAAGAGAATGCTAAGCTGGGCTAAGTCCCAAAGAGAAGAAGGGTAATACCTTGAGAAAAAATATTCTTTTAAGTTATGAGCATTATAAAAGTTATTTTGGGAGTAGTATGAGCACCGATATGAGTGAGAGTAATAATAACTTGAACTCATAAACTACGCAGCCATTAGGATAGGATTGTACCAAGAGTACAACTCCTTATTGCCACTGAGATGACCTAGTTTTGGGATGGATCCACTCCCCTAGTTTTCGTCCCTTACCCTGGCAAGGTATGGGACGGCTCTGGCAACGTGGGCAAGACGTTGTATCATTGTGACGCTCATAGTGATGGTTGTCGGTTAGAGAAACTCCCTAGGAAGTAAAGTTTATTATTATTTTATTTATTGTGATTTATTATTTTTTATTAAAGTATTTCTTTTTATTATGTTGCATATTTAATTGAGTTGAGCTATTTGCAGAACTAAGCATTTGAGTATCATATTTTTATATATTTGGTAATTGTGCTCGTTAATTCATTAAACTAAGTATTTCTTTTATATTGAGTTGCACTTTTAAACACGTTTAAAGCATATATTTTACTTGCATGACATACTTTAATCAATAGAGCTATATCTTAGATTTTAGATCTCAAGTTGAGTATCCTATCCTTAGTACTTTTTGGCCATCTTACATACCGTACATTCCACGTACTGAGCCCTTGGCACTGCATCATTTTATGATGCAGATTTAGGTACCCATGTTAGCAGATGTTCAGTAAGACAATCCCCATTAGCAGTCGATGAGGCCTCTTTGCATCCAAAGGAGCTCGAGAGTCTTTATTTCTCTGTATTTATTTTAGTTGAGGTATCCATGAGCCTACTCCGGTGTTAGTGCTTCAGAGGCTTCATAGACTAGAAAGATATTGTTCAGGTTATTTCCTTGGAGTTGTTTGAAAGCTTTGAGTCAAATTGGATATATTATTGTTGTATGTTCGAGTTCATGAATTTTGAGCCTGCCCTAATTCATTATGATGTTAGTATCTTTCGCTGAGTAAGTTACCCACAAGTGGTCCGCTTGGGACTAGAAATGATTTTTGAGTGTTGGCCACATCCAGGGTGTAGGCTCGGGGCGTGACACTGGAGATACTCAACATTCAACTTGTGAGAAATATTGGGGGAGAATATTATTGAATTGTTGTCTACATTATTACATTGAGGCCCTATTTATAGATACTATATTAGACTCCTTTTCCAACTAGGATACTATAATACAATCCTTTTTCAAATAGGATTCTATATACTATTGTAATTCCTATTCCTATCCTAAGTAGGATTGTATTTACCTATTCCTATTCTAACATATTCCCATTCTAAGTAGGATTGTATTTACCTAATCCTATTCTAACACTCCCCCTCAAGCTAGTGCATACATGTCATATGTACCTAGCTTGTTACAAATGTAATTAACACGAGGGTCGATGATGGGCTTGTTGAGATATCAACAAGTTGATCTTCCGGCTTCACAAAATTAACAGACAACCTCAATGTCTTAGTCTTCTCATGCAATTCTGGGATTGCATCGTTAAACTTCCCAAACCAAGCTTGAGAAGATTGTTTTAGACCATAGAATGATTTACACAACCGACATACAAGGTTATCAGACTCCCCCTGAGCAATAAAATCAGGTGGATGCTCCATATAGATTTCTTCCTCGAGATCATCATAGAGAAAAGCACTCTTAATGTTCAACTGATTAAAAGGTCAATGGAGAATGACAATATGGATCATCTCGAAATTACTCTAAGAAAGTCACTTTAAAACTTCTCAAGACCTGCTTATGCACCAAATTATTAGATTTGATGGTTGAAAATGGTCACAAATTGAGAAATAAAATTATATGGGTAGGGTCGGAATGATGACACAACCCTACTGAGAAGAGAACCATATAGGTAGGGTCGGAATGATGGCACGACCCCACTGGAAAATAGAAATTATCTAGGTAGGATCATATTGACGACATGACCCTACTGCAAAAGAAAAATTGTATAGATAGGGTCGGAATGATGGCACGACCCTACGCAAACTAGATTTGATGAGTCACCGAAAAGAAAAATGGAACTATGCAAATCAAATTTGAGTCACCAAAAAAGACACAGTGGTATGCAACTCAGATATGAGAAAGTAGTTCGAAAAATTCACGGTACTACACAAATTGAATATAAAAAGTAGACCGGAGAGATGTACGGTGCTACACAAATCGAATATGAGAAAGTAGTCACCGGAAAAATGCACGGTGCTACACATGATAAATATGAAAAAGTAGTCACCGAAAAGATGATACGGTGCTACACAAATTAGATATAAAAAAGTAGTCACCGGAATGATGGCGGTGCTACACAAACATTGAAAGATGTGGGGTTGACACAAAACAACCTTAGAAAGACACTGAAAATTGACGACTTGTTTGATTGAGTTTTCTTCCCTTGAATATGAGAATCGTATATATATCACTAACCCTACTTTTGTTAACATAACCATTGGCCAGACGGGCAGCATATATGGGTCATAGCCGCCCGCCGGCAGCGGAAGCTCTTTGATTTTCTATCAGGACCGTAGAAGCTCTGATACCATGGTAAATGATACGGGAGAGATGAATTTGATCCACCCTTTCTCTCGCAAAAAGATACAACTTCCCTCGAGATACCATGTGAGAAATATTGGGGGAGAATATTATTGAATTGTTGTCTACATTATTACATTGAGACCCTATTTATAGATACTATATTAGACTCCTTTTCCAACTAGGATACTATAATACAATCCTTTTTCAAATAGGATTCTATATACTATTGTAATTCCTATTCCTATCCTAAGTAGGATTGTATTTACCTATTCCTATTCTAACATATTCCCATTCTAAGTAGGATTGTATTTACCTAATCCTATTCTAACACAACTCATACAAATCATGAGTCAACTATTAAAGTTGAAAAATTAAATGTTCCATGAAAATGGTCAAGGAAAAAATAGATTGAAATGAAGCTAATATCAGGGATCAGTAACCTAAGGAGTACTTTTGTAAGCAATACCAATATGAAAGCAATAGATAAAATGAAAAACAAATACCATGAGATTCTTGAAGAAGCTTGTAACTTTATGAAACAAAGTGGAGGAACACTACACTAATCATCATGTTTTTAAGGCAAATGCATTAGAAAACAGTTTATACCCTGAGGAGTTATTGAATTCTTTCGGTAAATAGATCAAGAAAAATAAACAAAGAATTCCTAGATAAGGAATGTATATAAGAACGACAAAGGGACGCAGCAGATGGCAAATGGAAGAGAAAGCACAAGTTATTAAAGGGAAGAGGATGAATAATCAAGCACGAGTTAATAAAGCGAAGAGGATAAATAATCAAGCATGGGTTAATAAAGGGAAGAGCATGAATTAGCATACTTGGTAAGCGGTGTGTGGGTGCAGTGACAACAAAAATTCATGGGCGGAGATGGAGAACCCTGCGGAGTGAATTGGTAATAGCGGAAAGAAGAGTAAAGGGAGTGGATAAGCAACATACCTAGTAAATGCGCAATGATGATTGAAAAATTCACGAGCAGCAGTGGAGAGCCCTAGGACGTGAGTTGGGGATAGGAGAAAGTGGAGTAGAGGATGTGTTCGCTGTAAAAAGGGTACAATTTCTATGGAGGTGCAACAGGGGTAAACAAGAAAAAGTAAACAAGAGTTTCTTTAAAGAAGCAAACATCAGTAGCTCTCACATCTCAAATGGAAATCAAACACATAAATGAGGCACGGAGGATGAATCTGGGATACAAGACATGAAAATAAGCTTGATCAATTAGAAAGAAATCAGGTATTGGTACTTAATAAAAGACCAAAGAACTCCTAAATCGTTGGAACAAAATGGGTATCTCAAAATAATTTAAAATAAGAAAGTAAAATAATTAGAAATGAAGTGAGACTTTTCACTTAAGGATACTTATAAGAAGAATATATTGATTATGATAAAATACTTTCCTTTATTGCCAAGTAAGAATCCATTCATATACAATTAGTTTTAAATAGTTTTATAAAAGAAGAAGTTATTTTCAAACAACATCCTAGCCTTAAAAATTCCTGTTGCCCCAGTCTTATGTTTAAACTATCTAAAGCGTTCTATAGTCCAAAACAAGCTCAAAGGCTTGAATATGAGAAACCGAACACTTCTCTCTTAAAAATAACTTTCAAAGAGGTAGGATAAATATCACTCTTTTTATTCAAAAGACTCTCTCTAGTTTATTCAAAATATATGTGAATGATACTACTTTCAGAAATTCTAGCCAATCTTTATGTGAGAGCTTTGCAAACTTATGACAGTAGAATTTAAGATGAGTCTTATAGGAGAACTCACTTTGGGGTCGTTTGGTAGATTGTATCTCATATCATCATATACGAAAAAATACCAACCAATACCCTGGAGATGAGCCTCTACTATGCTACTGGAGACGTATCAAGTATCGTGAAGGTGGCAATCTGGCTTAATCATCTACCACACATGACAAGGAGCAAATCAATCCTCCAGGCTCGACAACCACAACAGTCACTAGTGTAACAATTAGTCAGGACACCATCATAATATAATAGACTACTTATAGCTGGGGATACAACCCCACAACCACATATATATACCACAACTTAACCCATGAGCAACACCCAACTACACATTTCAGCTCAACATGTACATATTCAAACTCAGTCTAAGGAGTAGGAAAGTCAAGCCTACCTGCCAGACGATTCCTCGCATCGTGAGTGAACCTACCTGAGATTTTCCCCTCCTGATCATTCTCAACATTGCTTAGCTGTCAAAAGCACAATTTACAAAGTTAACATGGTCATATTGGTCGTAAAATCTCAAAAAACAAAATAGGTGAAATTATATCAATAGCGCCTAAAATGGAAAAAATAGGTCCCATGCCTAACATCTCAAATATATTCCAGTAAAATGATCCCTATGTCATGCCGAGTCTACAATCAGAATTTTAGCCCAAAACGGACCCTAGAAGGCCGAGAAACGGCTAAAAATTGAGGTTATAGTCTTTATCGAAAAACATTTCTTTCAAAACTTTCTCGATCAAATTTTACATAAACCAGCTAAATTTATCAGAATCCAGGCATACCATAGCATTCCTCTCAGAAAATAGAACAATTTAGACTTACCCTTTACTTAATTTCGTCAAGAATCAGCCGGGATCTCATAGCGTGAAGTTTTCACACAATTAGGAGAGCATAACCAATTGAAATAATGTTTTCACCTCAAAATGTGTGCCAAAACTAGAATCTAATCTTTCATGGTGTTCCTCATGAAAATCCATACAATGTAGCCTTTTGAATCACTCAAATTAGATGAACAATGAGCTCAAAATTATGGTACAAAGTTAATATTTATATATGTATGTATTGACTTGGAAGCTCCCTTATATGCACATGGGCCTAGTGACACACCCCTGACATGTGGTAGGTCTGAATCATGCCACATGTCAGCGCTGGGGCTTGGCACGTCGCCCCTTTAATTCAGCCACCATTTAATCCCTTTTTTGATGTTTTGGACTCGCTCAGACTTCGATTTTTACAAACAAACTATGAACTATCGGGAATCCTAGTAAAGGTGGAATAGCTGCTGATGATATCAATATGAGTGCATAGCTTGATGCTACTGAGATATGTTGGCTATGAGGGTGTTTGTTGATAATATATCATACTATGACTTGGCTCTGGTGTGGATATGACTTCGTTGGGCTTGGTTGTTGTAGATACTTGTGACATCCCTCTAGTTGTCCATACTTTTACTCTTATTACGTGTAGTTGGCTGTATTGTGCCATACTTGCCTTGTTGAGCCTTGTTTTACACTGATGTGTGACAGACACTCTTGTATATTGTTGTTAACTTCTATGTACTGGGTTTTCTTCCTACCCAAGGATGGGGTTATCTATGTTTATCTGAGAGAGGTGATGGTTATGCTTGAGTGGGTTGTATGACCTCTGTCGTGAGGGGCAGTATGACTTTAACAATTCAGATTCAGATAGGCTAGTGAGTGGATAACTAATACTATGCTCTGAGACCTAGATGACACACCTTATGGTTTGTAGTCTCCGGTAACCACGTCTGAGTGTCCAAGACCTGGGTGATGCTCCCACGGTTTGTAGTCTCTGGTGTCCATGTCCGAATGTCCGAGACCCAAGCGCCGATTCTAAAGGTCCGAGCATTTACTGATATTCTAGGTCGGGGACCCTGTGGGCTACGTTTTGGAGTCTGAGACACCATCACTTATTCTGAGAGATTTGTTACACTATTTACTTTGATTCAGAGACCCAATTGATTTATAGGGGAGTTATTTCTCCCGCGGGGGATTCGTCCCACCGATATGATGCCTTGGGTCAAGGACCTGATTAGTATATAGTACTTTGGGTTGGGGACCCGATTGGTATATGGTACTTTGGGCCAGGGACCCGATTGACTACCCATGGATCCACACACCTGTTCACACCCTGGTAGTGTGTGGGTGTACCCTCTAGGCTTATGGGGGCTCAAGGGTTGTTCAAGCTTAGATACTAGGACCTTACACCCACATACATCTTGATCATGTGATATTGGGAGTTGGGTTGTGTGGTGATTCTATTGGGTTCAGTGATGATTCCGTCAGTCAGGTTGTGCACGGGTGTACCTTCTGAGCTTATAGATGCCCAATTGGCGTACGGACGTAGATACTAGGGCTTTGCACTCACGTACAGTGCTATGTCTCAGTTCGATGATAGTTTTGGTATGGGCCTACTCAGTCTTTGTTAGTCGATATTCTTTCACATCACTTGGGTTGGTTCAGTTGGGATTTGGGGGATTCTCCAAACACACTTATTCCCTGATCTGAGTTTTGATTTGCTAGACTACTGCAGTTTTCTATATTTGAGCCTTTTGTATTTACAGTATTCCACTCAGTCAATCGATGATGCCTACTGGGTGCCTTTTTCTGGTATTCACACCCTACATTTCTGCATCATCTCATGGTGCAGGTGTAGGTTCTAGCTGCGTGCACTGATTTTGGGGGATTCACGAGCATTTAGGAGACACTTGGTGAGCACCAGCAGCTTTAGCTACTTCGCAGTCTCCTTCCCTTTTTGATGGTCGTTTTTTGTATCCAGACATTGGCCTTGTACAGCATAGTAGCTTGTATTTGTAGGAGAAATCCTAGCTATTTATATTATTATTACTATTATTATGTATGTAGTGATATGTACTTGTGTCTATTGTGACTTTGTACAGTTGACTTCCAGGTCCTAGGTAGGTTGTGTTGATATATATTGTTGTATATGTTATATTTGTGACTAGATATTTAAGATAGGTACCCCGGGGTTGGGTAAATGGCTTTCCTGTAGGTGGGTTCTAAAGGCGTCATCATGACCGAGACCGGGTCATGACAGTGTATTGGGAAAAATAATGCATGCATTAACTCTTTGTATTAGTAATATCTTGTTTGGTAAACATTTTCATGTTATGTATAACTATCTATTGTGTATTACGGAGTGTATTACTAATACCATAGATTTCTAGGTATTAGTAATGCAACGATTTTAATGCATGCATTAGCATAATTAATGATACAATACCACAAAACTTTTTTTACATCCTTTCCACCATAAATGTAGAGGATGTTTTTGTAAATAAATTTTTAAATGCAATGCATGTTATTTTAATGTATTAAACCAAACAATGCGTAAAATTAGTCTATGTATAATTAATGCAAGCATAACTAATATATGTATTGCTAATGTAAGCATTAATAATACACTCTATTTAGCATTATTCTTATACACTACCAAACAACCCCTTTCTTTCTTTGACTACATCAAGCAGTCAAGTCAGAGCATTTTTATTAGCCAAAGCAAATATACAAATGAACTTATAAAACGTTTTGGAATGGACAAAGGTATGATTTGGGACTCCATGAGTCCATCCACACGTCTTATAAACGATGCTTCAGAAAAAGATGTAAATGAAACTCTTTATCGTAGTATGATTAGATCCTTACTCTACCTAATGACTAGTCAGCAGTATCACGTACAACATTTGTAAATGTGCTAGATTTCAGTCCTCTTCAAAAAAATCTCATTAGAACGCAAGATATGGGTCTCTATTATCCTTATTTTCTAAATTTCAATCTAATTAGTTATCCAAATGTTGATTTTGCAGGTGATAAGAATGATATAAAGAGTAACAGTGGAACTTATTAAATCTTTAGTCAATCTTTAATCTCATAGCATAGTAAAATAGGAAATAACTGTGGCTTTGTCTATTACTGAATCTGAAAATCTTACTGATAGAAGTTGCAGTACTCAACTATCATGGATAATGCATCACATTCAATTTATCTTGTGATGATATCCCTATTCTGTGATAATACTAGTGCTAGTAGTATTTTCAAATAGACCGTACATCATTCTAAAGCAAAGTATATGAACATAAAACATTATTTTATTAGAGATTATGTCAAAAATTATAGTTTTGTGCTTGAATTTGTAAATTTTGAAAATCAATTGCCCAGTATTTTTACAAAACATCTGTTAGAGGAATGATTTTGTTATCCTGAAAAAGGATCGGCATTACTAGGGTTCCATGGTTCATATATCTTCTACCTAAAGTTTTTTATGTGCTTTTGTCTTTCTAGAGTCTTTTAAATTTTTTTACAACCTTATTTACCTTTACTATTTCAAACTTATTAGTAGTAGTGGCTTCCATTAGTTACTCTCCTCTGTCATTTAAAATTCTTAGACAACTCTCCCATCTTTTCATTTCCTCACCCCTTCTGCCTAAACCTTTCCTTGTCCTAAGAAAGCCATTTTTATATCTTTGACTATTCATTCTCTTCTTTTCTCCTCTTCATCCATGAAAAGACCACCCACTGTAAAAAAAACAATGGCCACTATAATCTGCATCCAGTTCCCACAAGCATCCTCGTACCTAAAGACATGCATCAATTTTGGGTATTGTCCAAATAATGCACTCGACTACTTTAGCCATTTTACAAATAATAAAGAGTTAAACTAGCATAACCTTACAGTGACTCAGAATCAATTATGAATTAATTATCAGGACTTTCAATAAATAAGGTCTTAATGTAAATCTAAAGCAACAGGAGTTGAGCCATTCGATCTAAACAATAAATTCAAAGACAGATGTACTTGAATACAGAGGCATCTAAAAAAACTTAAGACATATAGACAAAACTCATACCAAGCACTCTGACAGATCTCGAGCAAAAGAAGCAAAAAAAAACCACACATATGAAGTAAAAGTGATTAAGATTTTCGATAAGCTCCAAAGAGAAGAATACAACTCAGCAAAATCATTCAAAGAAGATGAAAAAGTAATAAAAAAATTACCTTTAAAGGAGCAGCGAACTAAAGACGACGAGCTTGACAGCGAAATAGCTTATCACCCCGAATTGAGAAGAAAGCAAATGGGAGCAATCTTCAGTTTTTCCAGAAGAGTTATGAAATCCAGAGAGCAAAAATGGTGTATTTTTTTTTAGGGGGGAGGGGGGGAGAAAAAGCCGACCCCTTCCAGTGAATGAAGGAGATCTATATATAGGGGAAAATAGGTCGAATTGGGGGGAAATAAGACGAATTTGTGAGGGAATATTCTCCGATTCAAACTCAAAACTTTATCCAATTTCCTATAGCTAGAAATCATACAAATACTGAACAAATTAATCTCATTTGTCCGCTTCAAAGGGTGAGGACGGACGAGGCAGGAGATGGTGACACCTATGCATACGGGGTGTTGGACGTTGGTGTCATTTGTGGTTGTTGTACGTCGATGGTGTTGCTCATTGGATTGTGATGGTGCTGCTATACGTTGCACACGAAAGAGATGAAGGGGATGATGCGTGAAGGCGGCGTGAGTCAAGAGAAAAATGGAAAAGGGGAAAGGAAGGGAGCATGTGAGGTTGGTGACGGAGTATATATGTATGTAATGTATTGTATATGTTGCTGATATGAGTAGGATTGGGCTGAGTATTCGCAATTTGGACCAAACTTTTGATCCAAAAATGGACCCAAGGAAGATCTGAAAAAGAAGGTTGAACAGGTGGGAATTGAATTTGGGATTTGGTCATTTTAAAATTACAATCACGGCTAATTTAGGATTTAAAAGGTAGCCGAATTGGATTACTTGATTAATTCGCCACAAGATGAATTAATTAAAGATCTTAAAATCATCAAACTGAATAATTAACTGTCATTAACTAATTAATTCTAAAATAATTTTTAATCAAACTAAAATAATTATCAAAAATAAAATCTTTTGAAATGATTTTTGAATGATTATGAAAAAGTAATAATAAAGTATGTAGTTATATATAAAAGTATATAAAGAAACATATCTATGATAATTACATGTAATTTTAAAAATTAAAAGATTTAACTCTAAAAATAACTTCAAACAATTTTTTTTTTTTGAATTTTTCAAAGATATGATTATTTCAAATTGTTGAAAATTGAAGAAGCTCGATAATTAATTATATTGTGAAGGAAAAAAATTGGATATCAACAGCTGTCCCTTTCTTTGTAGAGGGTCGAGGAAAGAGACCTTGGACAAAGAAATTTGACAAATACAATTTTAGCCGACCACATCTTCATCTTTTAAAGGGAATTTGGTATAAATTTTGGGAAATTATGGCTAGATCTTGATATTGAGTTTCCTACATATCTCTGGTATATGAGAATTCAGGACACTCATGGTTCAAAATCTTGATTTGACACACGATTATGAAAGAATTTAAAAGCTTTCTCGGAGTCGAAATTATGGAGAGACCAAAAAGTCTGACAACCAAATGAAATAGGTTGGCGTACAGTCAAGTTTTCAACACTGAGGTCGCCTACATATCCCTAACATTGGAATCAGATTGCTTGTAATTTGACTCAATCAGTTAAAAAAATCTTCTTATGGTAGGATAACTTTCGATTGGGAGGAGTGACAAAATAAATTGAGCATAAATATGACACTTGCAACCTCTTAGTCATGAATGTGATGTACTTCACACCCATATGTAAGAACTTATATGGACATAATTTCCAAAGCTCTTGGTACATTATCACTCGAATTGAGAAGATTGCTTCTGGTGAGAGATGAGATCACTCATATGCGAAACTGAAACTAACGTACCTAAAGAAATGTCCACATGCCTTCTGACAGGAGTGTAGTTGAATTGTGGTGGAAGTTGCTTCTTAGCTTGCGCCCAAAGAGTTTGACATTCCTCTTCAAACTATGTCACAGTTTACTGCTAAGAAAAAGTTCCACATTGTGCTAATGTTCCTGCAAGACTTAAACTTGATAATGCAATTAGTAAATACATATTAGTTGTAAATCATTCTCTTGAAAATGACACCTCTCGGGTGTGAATTTGTAAAATTGCGGCCTTGGAAGCCTGAATAATTTAATAAGATAAAAAAAAAATTAAGTAGAGAATAAAACACATAGGTACTCCTTCTATACCAACCGAACATTTATAACTACAACCTGCACTCTAGAAAGCCAGCATACATAATATACATATTCACGATACAAGTGTACAATGTAACTACAGATAGTTTTCAAAAATTTACATGTATAAAATTAGCCATCTATCACACGTTATACAAATACCCCCATTAACACAATGAATGAAATGAAATGGGATATAATGAAGTGCATACGATTAAATGCAACATTAAGTAACCATGATGCATATTTGTCCACGATACACATTCGTTGATGTAATTGGACTAGAACCCATAGAGGCCACGCATGGACCATGTATCAATTATCAGCATCGAAAGATACCTCAGCCAAAAAAGGATCTCAGCAATCAATACACTCGCCAAAAGAAGATATCGACAATCACTCTACTCACTAGAAGAGACCTCAGCCATTGGAAGAGACCTCGACAATAACACTAGCTAGGAAAGACCTTGGCCCGAATTCTCAAGCTCATACTCAATCTAGCCGAAACCATTTCCCATTAGCTTTTCATCAATAGTGGGACACAATCAATGTTTCATTCCAACACAATAACCATTTTAAAATAAGCATGAAAGTATGCAAAGAGTCCACACAATTCATATATTCAATAATCAAGCAATCAATCTCATCATTCATTCATCAATAGAATCATCATCAAGTGAATCACTCAATAATAACATCAAATCATTTTCTCAAGTATCCTATAATCACATTATCATTATTGTTCGAAACTAATGAGTCAATGTTTTCATTGGTATTCTTTCAATAATTTCATCATAATATCAATATTATACAACACTTGTATCAAAATCTCAAATATCATGCCTCAATAATCGCTTCAATTGTTAGCATTTATCATTATTCAATACTTGAGTCATATAAGCAATTCACAAGTTTCATCATGAAGATCTAATAAATTAATTATCTCAATATAGGGATCGATATCATCTATCAACATTTCACAATATTAAAAATAACATCATCAATCATATACTAGATCACGAGTCAAGATATCACATTGTATCATGTAGCTATTTCATTAATCCATCACATATGCTATGTTATTTCATGAACAATTCACCCATTCCAAATCTCCGTTACTCCCCAACACACAAAGAAGGGAAGTACAAGGTTCAAATAAACTCAACAAGGTTCCCAAAAATGCATAGTTTCTCCTCCAAAAATACTTTAGAAATTTACTTGCATCGATAAAGTCAAGAAGTGAATCCAACAATAGAGCTTTTCTTTTTCAATTTATATCTGAAACATCACAATCTATTCAAATAACATTGCACAATCAAATCCAAGTTTGATAATGCCAAAAATAATGAAATTTAGGGAAAAGGGTCCAAAAGTCTAATATCAAAAAATGTGATCGAAATCTGAAAATTTTTGCATGAAAATGTTCCTTAAAGTATTAGGAATCTGTTTGTGAAAACCATTTAAAAAATAGAGTTAAAACAAACTAACATTCATAATTTAAGCAAAGCTTTAGGTTTATGAACAAATCCCAAACTTTTCAATTCAGAATCCCCAATTTGATGTTAAAAATAAAAAAATAATTAGAAGGTTGAAAATTTTAGCTCAAAATAGCTTACCCAATGTATTCCTCTTGAAAATCCCCCTCACAAGCTCCCAAGGTTCAAAAATGGAGAAAATGAACTATCACCTGTCATTTAGGCAAGTAACTATTTAGGGGTCCAAATTACCTTCCGCGGTCGAAGAGCTTAGGCTCGTGAATGCAAATATCAAAGGTTAGTAGGCTTCTGTGAATGTGGCCCGGGCATCTGTGAATGTGGAAGTCAACCTAATCGACCCACCACATTCACAGCTTGAGCTTCGCAAATGCAGTTCACTCGTATGCACACATTCACCAACATGGGAGTAATGTGCACGAACATAAAGAAGGGCCATGACACCAGATATAAGCAATCACAAGAATGGTTTTAAATTCCGAATGGACCCTCGGGATTCATTTGGAACCCATACAAGCAAGCTACATATGTTATCCTACTAAATTTGATATATCGAACACTATAGAATCAGCAAAACTTGAATCTAGATTCGCCTTGACCTGAAATCTGATTAGACGCAACTAAAACAACTTAAGACAGTAGAAATACCAAAATGATATTGGAACACTCAAAAATTATAGCAAAGCTCATTCTAGAGCTAAATTCACCTCTCAGAACCAATGAAACCATCCGAAATCCAATCGACCACCCAAACTCAAAATGTTGAATAAAGTCAAACCTTAATCCAATTCAACTCAATTTCAAACTTCAGAACTCAAATCTACTTATCAACTCCAAATCTGATTCAGACAATTATCCTAGATCAATTTTCACATTTTAGAACTGATGGAATCAATGAAATTCCATTTTGAGACTCGAAAGTCCAAATGATACCAAAAACTAAAAATTAAGCAAGTTAAGCCTTCAAAAAAGGTAAAATAGTAATTTTATCAAAAGTGCCAAAAATATTAAGGTCATTACATACATATTGAAGACTATTTATTAAATACCTTCAATTCTTAATACTAAACTAAATCTGTTTTTGTTACGCAATAGGATGTGTATATGCTTTTGTTCTCTTCCTTGGTACACAAAATTCATTATTGGTGCAGCCTGTGCAGCTGTTCTACAGAGAAAGAGTTGTTGGGATGTACTTTGCACTACCCTATGCCTCTGGACAGGTACTGAGCATATAGTTCAACTTTTTGTAATCCAATCTTGAGTTAATTTCACATTTGGTAACTGAAAGATAGTTTCTAACTAGTAGTAATAGTTTATGGAGTCAAAAGTGTCACACCTCGGGAGGGTACCTAGACGTGATTGGCACTTAGAGATTATTGCTAGTCCCCAAGCGAACCACTTGGCTTCACCACATTCATTCTCGTAACATTCATAGCAATTCAGCAGAAGACTAAAGATAAATAATGGTGGAAGTCTAAAAATATGTAAGTAAAATAAGCTAGTCTGAAAGAAGCTAGCTCGACAAAATCTCAACTCAACAACTCGACTCTAGTCTATGAAGTCTCTATTACTGTCAATCGGTGCCAATGACAGACCCATGGCTACCACAACTCATATAAAAAGCTAGTCTAAAGTGTGACTCTAATAGCTAGATAAAATCAAATAGGATCCTCCGAAGTAAGGGAGTCTCACCAACTCTACTGACTGGGATGGATCCTCAACGAGGTGCCTGTTGAAAATCTCTAGCACCTGCCTCTGCATCATGAAATGATTCTGTCCAAATGGAGGTCAGGTGGTGGAATGTACGAGTATGTAAAATGGATGAATGAAACAAATATAAGAAGAATAATATAGAAATATCTACTTAGAAGATACTCAATCAGGATGTCAAATGTCTATCTAAAGAAAGAATAAAGAGTAGATAGATGACCCATCAGTACCAATAAAAACTCATCAATCAACTCTACTCAAAGTACTATCAGTTTGGGACCTATCGGGGAGTTTCTCTTTCCGACAACAATCACTTATAATCCAGTGATTGAACAATAATCCCACTAATGTTGCCACAACCGTTCCGTACTTGCCAGGTAAGAACGAATCAAATCCCAAAGGGATCTAGTCTCTTCTCAAGTCCTCTATTGCTTTCAGTGACTTTAACTTAAGAGGGAACCTCAAATGTAATGGCTCAATCCTCACCTACGCTTGGCGACGTAGTTAATGAGTCCAAGTTGGATTTACTCTTACTTATTTCGGTTCTCGATATTCCTTCCAAGACTCAATGCTCATAAAACTCCTATCGCAACTCAATCATCTCAATTAGTCTCGTAGAGACTCTCATCATCTCATTAACTTAACTCAGTTGGGCCTTTTGGCTTATTATCGCAAATTATCTCGTCAACTCAATTATCATCAATAGCTCGAGGCTTAGATTAATCTTTAGAAAGAAGTCAATTAGACAAAACTCTGGAGTTCAATTATGAATACTCATGGGACCATTAAACTCTGTCAACTCATCATCATGCTCACATCACAATCACAATCAACATGCCCATGTCAAGGCTCTAGTCTCCATCCCAAGGTTCATTAATGCATTCCTTTACAAAGTAACATATAGGGTTTATGAAAATAACTCATGTAAAATCAAGTTTATGATGATCATCAACATATGAAAATACATGTAATACATACAATTTATGAGAAAATATTCAAGAAACATGTAAGTAGACTCATTAGACTCTCAACTCCTCTATTACCATCAATGGGGGCACATGGAAGGACAATTTCATATCTTAGTTTAGCCTTATATACCTGATATGAAGCTTTCATACCCAATCTCGTGAGAACACTCCTCAATCTCTTGAATTATTGTTCCTCTTATTTCTCTTTAGCCCTAGCCTTTGTTAGAACTTGGAAAAGGAATTAGGAATGGGGATTAAAACCTTTTTTATGATCAAAACGACCTATTTAAATCGTGTTTTAAGTTTAGGAGGGGTTGAAAAAAGTCTCGAATGCCCCTGACAAAGCTGGAAGAAAAATCTTCACCTTAGGGAGGCTAGTCCGTGACGCAGACTGTGTACATTTTTTGGGGTTTTTCGTCGAATATTTTCCGATTCGAGTTTTCTAATCCCGTAGAAAATATTGGGACTAAGTCTAAGTGTAACTCCACGGCAAGTCCGCGTCGCACACCTATCGCGCACTTATTCTGTAAATCGTTTTGCATCAAAAATTATCTTTTGATATGGTTGCTCTAAAACTCAACAAAGACCATTTGGCCACTCAATTTTTCTTGTTGATTGCATTTCTAGCCTCGGATTTGTCATTGAAGGTTGAGAAGACGCATTGTGCGCTCATCTTTCTTCTGGGGGTATTTTTGTATTTTTACCGGGTGTTACATCATCTTCCCCTTAGAATCATTCGTCCTCAAACGAAGAGTAAAAGATGGACATCAAGGCACGAATACAATCAAGACTTCTCTAAGTACTCACTCGATTAATCGAACCCTCGACTCCTCATCGATCTTAAATGATCTCTACTCTGACTCAGGAATAGATACATCAATGCAGGAATAGACAACTCAATTCAAATCAAGAGTAAGGAAATCACCTTCAACACTTTCATCATCGGGCATGAATAGATGCGGGTATTTAGCTCTTATCTCTTCCTCAGCTTCCTATGAGGCTTCCTCAACAAATTGATTTCTCCACAGGACTTTGACTGGCGCAATCTCTTTGGTTCTCAACTTTTGAACTTGACGATCAAGGATTTGGACTGGAATCTATTCGTAAGATAAGCTATCTTTTACTCCAATGCTCTCCATAAGGAGTACCAAGGCAGGATCTTCCAAGCATTTCCTCAACATCGAGATGTGGAATACTGGATGAATTGCCTCTAGCTCAGAAGGTAAATCTAACTCATACGCAACCTTCCCAATCCTCTTCACAATCTGATTGGGGCCGATATAGCATGGACTCAATTTTCCCTTCTTCCCAAATCTCATGACACTCTTCATGGGTGACACTTTCAAATATACCCAATCATTCACCTCGAACTCTAAGTCTCTTCTCCTCACATCGGTGTAAGATTCCTGGCGACTCTATCTATTCTTCAACCTTTCTTTAATGACCTTTACCTTCTCCATTGACTGATGGACAAGATCATGTCCAATCAACTCGGCTTCTCCAACCTCAAACCACCGAATTGGTGATTTACATCTTCTCCCATACAAAGCCTCATAAGGGGTTATCTGAATGCTTGTATATTGTTATATGAAAATTTGATCAATGGAAAGTGGCCATCCCAATTTCCTTTAAAGTCAAAGACATAGGGTCTCAACATGTCCTCTAATTTCTGAATTGTACGTTCTGCTTGGCAGTCTGTCTGAGGATGAAAAGCAGTACTTAGATTCACTTTAATACCTAATCCCTTTTGGAAAGATCTCCATAATTGGAAGGTGAATTGAGCTCCTATGTCTGAGATGGTGGAGAAAGGAACTGCATGCATCCTCACAATCTCATGGATGTACGACTTGGCATACTCCTATGCAGTGTTAGGCATCTTAACTGCTAAGAAGTGAGCTGATTTGGTCATCCTATCCACAATCACCCATATCGAATCATGTTGGTTTCGGGACCTCGATAGAATAGTAATGAAGTCCATGTTGATCATCTCCCACTTCCATTAAAGAATATCGAAATTCTGTGCCAATCCACATAGCCTTTGATGCTCAACTTTAACTTGTTGACAATTCGGGCACTTTGAAAAGAACTCAGCAATATCCCTCTTCATTCCACTCAACCAATAAACTTCCCTTAAGTCATAGTACATCTTGGTAGAGCTAGGATGAATGGAATATCTAGAGTTATGGGCTTCAGCTGAAATTTTATCTCAAACACCATCAACATCTGGAACGCACAATCTACTATGGTATCTCAGCACTCCATCTCCCCCTTTGGAGAAGACCATCACTTTCGGTTTGTGGACATCTTCTTTCAATTGAAGTAAGACAGAATCTTGGTCTTACTTTTCTTTCACCTTTGCCACTAAATATGAAACAGACCCATTCTGAACATTGACTCCTCCCTTATCATTCTAATCGAGCTGAGCTCCCAATCGGGCCAATCAATGCACATTCTGAGCTAACTCCCTCTTTCCTTCCTTAACATGGGATGTACTACCCATTGACAACCTGTTAAGAGCGTCAGGAACAATGTTAGTTTTACCTGGGTGGTAGAGAATGCTCATATCATAATCCTTGAGCAACTCCAACCATCTACTCTGTCGCAGGTTGAGCTCTTTCTGACAGAAGACATACTACAAGCTCTTATGATCAGTGAACACATCTACATGCAATCCATATAAGTAGTGGTGCTAGATTTTTAAGTGCAAACACTACCCCTGCCAACTCAAGATCATGGGTTGGATAATTCCTCTCATGAACCTTAAATTGTCTGGAGGTATAGGCTATCACCTTTCCTCTCTGCATCAACACACAACCTAATCTAACTCTTGATTCATCACAATATATCACAAATTCCTTTGTCCCATCAGGCAAGGTTAAAAACTGTTGTAGTAGTCAGTCTTGTTTTCAACTCTTAAAAGCTCTTCTCACATTCATCAAACCACTGGAACTTGACCTTCTTTTGAGTTAAGTTAGTCAATAGTGCGGATAGGGAAGAAAATCCCTTAACAAATTTGCGGTAATAGCCTACCAACCCCAAGAAACTTCTTATGTCAATTGGAGAGGTTAGTCTGGGCTAGTTCTTAACCGCTTAAATCTTTTAGGCATCTACTCGAACACCATCATCCGAAATAATATGGCCTAGGAAAACCACTGACTTAAGCAAGAACTCACACTTCGAAAACTTTGCATACAACTCATGGTCTTTATGAGTTTGGAGGATAACTCTGAGGTGATTGGCGTGTTCCTCCTCATCTCTGGAATATTCCAAAATGTTGTCAATGAACACAATCGCAGACATATCAATATATTGTCATAACACACTATTCATCAAGTCCATGAAGGTTGCAGGTGCAATAGTCAATCCAAAGGATATGACCAAGAACTCAAAATGGTTATATCTAAATGGTCATATCTAGTCCTAAAGGTTATCTTTGGAATATCACATTCTTCAACTTTCAACTGATGTTCCACGGCAACGGCGCCAAAATTTGATACGCCCAAATTTATACTCCAAACGGAAGAGTAAAGTAGTCATTGGTCAAATATAGAACTCAACCAGAGTTGAGGTCGATCCCACCGGGAACACGTAAGAATGAATCTATTAGTACCGGCTTTCAGATGTAAATGTTATTCCCAAGATAAAATTGCATAAAGTAAATAGGGGGTTGCGTTGTTCAATTTAAATTCCTATGTAAAGTAACTAATAGGGACGTTGATACTGGGTTTCAAACAAGTAGAGAGAAGCTAGGGTTGTGTTCCCCATGACATCTAATACGATAACTAAAATGGCTTGGTAAGCTCGTGCTTGATTGTGCATACAAGATCAAACAAATGAGCTAATACCTAGTTCACCTTTCGGTCCTTCCTAGCTATATTTCACTCATCTCCTTTCGGTCTCAGAGTGTATGTAATTTAGACCGTTGTTTTCGATCTCAGAATACCCTCACCTTTTGGTCTCAGGTACTTAGACTAGGTTTAAAACCCTTAATTTCTATTGTAGAACCCTTTTCCTAATCACTAAATACCTCTCGGGCATGTAACAAATACGGGCTTGCCCTAATGCGTCGACTCATTAAGGAGAAGTTAAAGCGAAGAATTCTACAATGAATGCAACGATCAATCCCTCGGATTCACCCCAGTTTGTGTTATCTTATTGAATTGTCATGGTTCCCACAACCCTAGTTGTGCGTTTAGCCTAGCATGTTCAATATACTTTGCCCACAACAATGTAATGAAATCATAGTAATTGACTTACAATTGAAAGAACAATGAATCCATGGTACAATCTTCAAAGAGATGATCACAATCCGCGTAAAATAAAGTCAAAATATTGTTTTCTCTCTTGTTCTCTGACTCCAGTCGTCAACAACGTCCTAAACGAAATAAAATAAAATACTATATATACAAGGAAAACTAATCCAATTAAAAATAGGAAAAATAGACTTCGGCATGGGTACGGTTCATTACACGGTCTGTCTGAGTCTAGACGAACCGTCTGCCATTGCCTTCTGCTTCCTCACGGGCATTGACACGGCCCACGTTATGTCTCACGGTCCGTTTAACGGTCTGTGAGTCTTCACTTGCACAATTTCTCTTATTTTCGATGATGCTCCTTCTAATTCACGTCAACTTCACGGTGCATGATACGGTCTGTGGCCTCTTTGATGGTCCCTATACTCCTCCCGTGTTACTTGCCTTGGTGTCGTTCCAGTTTCGCTCCCAAGTGCCGGGACACGGTCGATCACACGGTCCGTGTACTGCAACACGGCCCATGAAGACCTCCGTGGTCCTTCACTTGGCTACATTTTCCAGTTTCTCTACATTGGGCCCTTCACGCACCATCCCATGGTCCGTATGATGATACACAGCCCGTGAGATGGTTTGTATGTCACCACTTCGCCGCAATTTTTATTCTCTTTCTCAGACTTTCTCCATCAGTCCATGCCTTTGTCATTTTCCTGCAAAATACCAAAATACACACATCAAACCGACACATTTGCTTGAGAACATGCAAAAATCCTTTGCTCAAAGCATCGTAAGAGTCGTATTTCTATGACTCATCAAGGTCTAGATGTGACACGACGAATGGGGACCCGAGAGTCCCTAAACAAGCCTCATTTATCAAAATCCACTTCATTGGTTCAAAGGTATCTAAACACATATAACGAAATGGCAGAAAATGAAGCTTGGGAATCCATTCATAATAGATAAGTAAAAGATTTATAGAGTGCCCAACATTTGCCTCTAGTCAAGGAACGGGGGCCAGGACAAGTATCGGGCTCACCCTCAAACAAAAGGACATACAAAATACACACAAGAAATAACTAGCTCGCCCACGGAAGACGGGGCTCACTACAAAAGAAGTCTTCAAGAACGGACTATTCGTCCAGTGGCTGGTATCCAAACTGCTCGGTCCTTACATGGTAAAATCATGCAGGCATAGAGTATACGTTAGTACGTTTGAATGTACAAAGTATGCGGGCGTGCAATGCATATGACTTACTGAACCTGCATACGAATGTTTGATGACGAGGGCACATAATATACAAGGATCATATAAACAATGGAATTTAATATACAAGATGCCATAGAATTCATGATGTGTGCAATGCGATAATGCACCTATATAACGGGGATGGATTGTAACCGACAACCCGAATCCATGCGATCTATTACACAGATTGGACCGGTTGGGATCTCCCACCGGTAGGGAGAAGATTACTTGCCAAGGGTAATCCACATCACACCTTACGACCACGCTTTTCGGTGGATGGTCACCTTCCTTAGAACCACACTTTTTGGAAGGATTTACAAGAATCATATCAAACTGTCAAGGCATAAGCAAGATAGACGAATATCATCCATCCCTGTGTAGGCACATAGTTCGAGGAAAGGGAGAGGACCCCCAATCCACCGGTGCTAAGTCAATCACATCCCACAAGAATACTCATATATATATATATATATATATATATATATATATATATATATATATATATATATATATATATATATATATATATATATATATACACACACGTGCTTTAAAGAGGGCCAAGTATCCACTTCAAAATGTTCAATAAACGTATAGACTGAAATTCCAAAATCACAAGATCATAACCAAGATTTTCATGCAAGGAATAGCTCATCTACGTGTTCAAGATGGTGCAAGCACCCAAGATGCTCAAAGAGCCAAAGCACAAGACATATATGTGATCACATTTTGTCATAACCTATATTTTTCCAAAATCATATCACAAGACATAATTGGGTCTATCCCACTTCAAGATTTCCATATAGACTGATGGTCATGAGTGCAATGCAAGGCATGACGTAAGTATGGCATGGATAATGTGGAGTAAATTCTAAAATTTGCAATATAATATGAAGTCTAGGAAATTCACAATAAAATTCATATGAAAATAGTAGTATAGATCACCCATGCATAATACAATCTTTAAGGGACATGTATGTTCAAGATTTGCATAATTCAAACTGATTTATCATACTAGAGCTTAACAAAACTTTAATTTCGGAATAATGTACAGCCCCATGCATTGACCCAAGCTAATAGGATCAAATAGTAAAAACTTACATTTAAGGTGACTAAAACTTCATGAAATAAGTTGAAAGAATTTTGGGTCTTCTTGGTTGAAAGGAACCAAGAATCAATCCCACATACCTATATCTTGAGGATGAACTTGAGGAAGAGAATGGAATCCAATTGAAGGCCTTGACTTGAAGGATCCTAGGGAGAAGTTGCAGAGCTTGTAAGAGTAAACTTAGAGAGAGTGAGGGGAAAACTTTTGTTTAACATTTCCGGAAAGACCACCTATTTGTTCGTGAGGAGAATTGAAGAAAATGGTTGAAAATGAAGGAGTTCAGCTGGTTTAAGGGGCTTAGGAGGGGTGGAAATGACCAGATTCACGTTTAAAATAATCTAAATTTCAAAAAGGCCCTTAATAAAATGGAACTAAATTTGGTCTGTCTGGGTCACACGGTCCATGTAGTTTCACACGGACCGTGAACAGGGTCATGGTCCTGGATTTAAAATTCTTAGAGGCAAAGTTTCCCTGAACTAAGTAGCGCCACACGGACTAGTTCACGGACCATCTGGAGTCACATGGACCATGACCCCATCTGTGTACAGGTAACTCTCCACGCAGAACTTAAACGAAAGGCCACACGGACCGTGTGGAGTCACACGGACCTTGAAAAGGTCCGTGTACCCTTACTTAGAAAATTTCCCAACGGGGAGCTGATCAAGTGTCACTCCACGGG
The DNA here is from genome assembly GCA_029948455.1 of Solanum rostratum. Classification (NCBI taxonomy): domain Eukaryota; kingdom Viridiplantae; phylum Streptophyta; class Magnoliopsida; order Solanales; family Solanaceae; genus Solanum; species Solanum rostratum. The sequence continues at coordinate 55,632,513 of CM057053.1, forward strand.
AGGCCATACGGACCATGTGGCACCACACGGGCTGTGTGGCATCACACGGGCCGTATGGGCTCCTCCGTGAAGTGATACCTAGCAGCTTTCTTGAGGAAAAATTCCAGGCCTCAAGACGATGCCGGTGAGAGAAAGATCTGGGGCTTTACATGATGGTAACCAAATCTGAGGTCTATCTTTGAGAAACAAGAGGCACCTTGAAGTTGGTAAAACAAATCATCTATCCTGGGGAGAGGATATTTATTCTTTATCGTGACCTTATTCAGTTGCCTATAATCAATGCACATTCTGAGAGACCCATCTTTCTTTCACACCAATAGAACAAGAGCACCCCAAGAAGAAACACTCGGCCTAATAAATCCCTTCTCTAACAAATCTTGCATTGCTCTTTTAACTCAGCGGAGGCCATCATATAAGGTGGAATTGAGATAGGTTGGGTATCATGGAGAACATCAATCCCAAAGTCAATCTCTCTATCAGGAGGGACTCCAGGCAGATCATCAGGAAACACTTCAGGAAACTCATTCACAACTCTAGAGTAGGAGACTCAACACCATCCGACTTAACTTGCCTGAGGTGATAGATACAACCTTTGGAAATTAGCTTTTTGGCCCTAAGGTAGGAGATAAACTTTCCCTTAGGTGCAATAGAATCACCCTTCTACTCGAGAACCGGTTCACTCGGGAATTAGAACTTAATGGTTCCGCCTCTATAATCAATAGAGGCATAGCAAGCATGAAGCCAATCCATGCCAAGGATCACATCAAAATCAGTCATTTCTAACTCAATCAAATTGAAAGGAGTATCCTTATGATGGATGGACACTACACAATCCCTATAGACTCTCTCAACTAGAATAGACTCACCCACGAGGGTAGAAACATCAAAGGGTTCAAGAAGACTCTCTGGATTTCTATCAAATCTAATAGACATATAAGGAGACATAAATAATAATGTAGCGCCAGGATCCATCAAAACATAGAAATCAAGAGGAAAGACTCGAATCATAACCATCACAACATCTAGGGAGTTCTCTTGATCTTGGCGACTACCCATGGTATACAAATGGTTTGTAGCTTTGCTTGCACCTGACGTAGCACCTTTTCTGAGTTCCTCTAGCTAGCGGGGTTAGTACAGAAGATTGAGATCGATCAACCCACTTTGGACAACCTCTCTTAAAGTGATCCGCTTGGCTATACTTGAAACATGCATCACTCTCCTCAAGCATCACCACAAGTGTAATCTGCCACACTTATCACATGATGGCTTACCCTGTGAACCTTGAGTCACACTAGCCTGTGACTGAGATCCCTGGGCTCCAAAATTCTAATACCTTTCTATTTCTGCACAGGTGCACTAGCAGATGATAAATGGGTGAACTTAAGCCCATATTAAGCCCTATTTCAGACTCAAGAACTCTCTTACCTTAGCCTCCCTCTGTTCCCTTGTAATGAAATGCCCCAAGAAAGCTTCCTCAAACACCGCCCAAGTCAGCAATAGGGGTTCCTCTTCTCTACCCTTCTTCCGCTGATTAAAACACAGCCTGGAAACACCCTTGAGCTAGTAGGCAACCAATTCGACTCTATCAACATCAGCCACATGCATAACCTGAAACACCTTTTGAAGCTCATAATGTAGTTCTCAGGATCCTCATTGGGTGTAGACCGTGTGAACTCAGGCATGTTCATCCTCAAGAATTCACGGACTCTAGATGTGTCCTGTGCATCATGTATACCCACTCCTTGTCTCGTAGCAGGTGTTGTGATAGCTTGGGCTAGAGTCTAGATAGCCTAACGAAGCTCAGCATTAGAAATTTCTGCTTGTGGGGCTACTCAGCATGGATAACTGGACCTATGGGTTCATCACGTCCAAAAGGCTCAAGTGGGTTAACATTCTGCTTGGCAGGATGCCTCTACCTCTAATGGCTCTTCTTGGTGGCATGCTTCACAATTCTGCAAATAAACACGTAGCACACGAATTGGAAGGGAGCTTCATAGAGTTTTAACTCTATCGCACGAATCAGATCATGAAAGAATTGTAATCATTCCTAATATCTTATAACCTCCTACATATGAAGTGTGGTGCTCAACACACCCATAAACAAGACTTTACTAGACACGGTTTCATAGACTCCCTAGGACACTTGAACTCTTTGCTTGGATACTAAGCTTGTCACACTCCAAGAGGGTACCCTAGATGTTGTCTGCACTCAAAGACTATTACTAGTCCCCAAGCAAACCATTTGGCCTCATCACATTCATTCACTCAACATTCATAGAAATTCATCGGAAGACTAAATATAAATAATGGTGGAAGTCTCAAAATATATAAGTAAAATAGGCTAGTCTGAAAGAAGCTAGCTCAACAAAATCTCAATTAACAACTCGACTCTAGTCTATGAAGTCTCTATTACTGTCAATTGATGCCAATGACAGACCCATGGCTACCAAGACTCAAATAAAAAGCTAGTCTAAAGTGTGACTCTAATAGCTAGATAAAATCAAATAGGATCCTCCGAAGTAAGGGAGTCTCACCAACTCTGCTGACTGTGAAGAATCCTCAATGATGCACCTGTTGATGATCTTTAGTACCTGCCTTTGCATCATGAAATGATGCAGTCCAAATGGACGTCACTACGTGGAATGTACGAGTATGTAAAATGGTTGAATGAAACAGTTATAGGCAAAATAATATAGAAATAACATCAATTCAGAAGATACTTAATCAGGAAGTCAAATGTCTATCTAAAACAAGAATAATGATAGACAGATGACCCATCAATACCAAAACAAACTCATGAATAAACTCAACTCAAAGTACTATCAGTGTGGGACCTATTAGAGAGTTTCTCTTGTCCGACAACAATCACTTATGAGCTAGTGATTCTACAACAATCCTGCTGATGTTGCCACAGTCGTTCTGTACTTTCTAGGTAAAGAATGAATCGGATCCCAAAGGGATCTAGTCTCTTCTCAAGTCCTCTATTACTTTTAAGGACTTTAACTCAAGAAGGAACCTCAAATGTAATGGCTCAATTCTCACCTACGTTTGGCGACGTAGTTAATGAGTACGATTGGATTTACTCTTACTCGTGTCGATGCTCGATACTCCTCTCAAGACTCAATGCTCATAAGACTCCTCATCTCAATTAGTCTCGTGGAGACTCTCATCATCTCTTTAACTCAACTCGATTGGGCATTTCGACCTATCATCTCAAATTATCTCATCAACTCAATTCTCATCAATAGCTCAAGGCTTAGATTAATCTTTAGAAAGAAGTCAATTAGATAAAACTCTGGAGTTCAATTCTGAATACTCATGGGATCATCAAACTCTGTTAACTCATCATCATGCTTACATCACAATTACAATCAGCATGCTCAAGTCAAGGCTCTAGACTTCATCCCTAGGTTCATTCATGTATCCCTTCACAAAGTAACATATAGGATTTATGAAAAATAACTCATGTAAAATATTTAATCGGTAAATTAAGTTTATGATGATCATCGACATATGAAAATACATGTAATACATATAATTTCCAAGAAAATATTCAAGAAACATGTAAGTAGACTCGTTAGACTCTCAACTCCTTTATTACCATCAATGGGGGCACATGGAAGGACATTCCATGTTTTAGTTTAGCATTACATACCTGGTGTGAAGCTTTGATACCTAATCTCGTGAGAACTCTCCTCAATCTCTTGAATTTTCGCTCTTCTTCTCTTCTCTTTAGCCCTAGCCTTCGTTAGAACTTGGAAAAGGACTTAGGAATGGGGATTAAAATCCTTTTTAAGCTCAAAATGACCCATTTAGATCGTGTTTTAAGTTTAGGAGGGGTTGAGAAAAGTCTGGAGTGCCTCCACAAAATTTAAAAAGGAAACTTCGCCTCAGGGAGGCTATTCCGTGACGCAGACTGTGTACATTTTTTGGGTTAATTCGCCAAAAATTCTCCGATTGAGTTTTCTAATCCCGTAGAAAATATTGGGAACGGGTCTAAGTGTAACTCCACGGCAAGTCCACGTCGCACACCTTTCACGCACTGATTCTGGAAATTATTTTTGCATCTAAAAATCATCTTTTGACCCAATTTCTCTAAAAATCAACCAAGACCATTCGTCCTCGGATTTGTCATCGGAGGTTGGAAAGACGCATTATGCGCACATCTCTCTTCTAGGGGCATTTTGGTAATTTTACTGGATATTACAAAGAGCTACATATACAAATAATACAAAGATCGTGTATGACCTTGAACTTCTGTACAAAGTTGTTACGCATGATACACATTTTTCATCTTCTCATTCTTAGCTAGACAAAATATTGAGAATTTTAGTCAGGTTTTGTGTTACCGTTATAGAACATGCAGTTTTGAGTCAAACTACTATTCTCAATGTAAATGTTTCATCTATAGTAATTGCTTAACAATATGGTTCCATTAAGAATTCTAGTTCTACACTAGTTTTTAAGTGTTGATTTGAAATAACTATAGTTTTTTGAGTGACTTAAGCTCTTTGGAGACAACGGGGTGGTTAGTAGCCAATGACATAGCTTTCTAAAGTATCAAGAGGTGTGTAGGAACTTTGATTCAATTTTACTCTTAAACAACTGTAATTAAAATAAGAAAATTTATACATCGTTATTAAGAGCATGTGCAAGAACAATCCTTAACAGAAATTGTTAACTCAAATTTTCAAATTTAGTGATATATCAACACCGTCTGGCACAAGAACTGATCCTACATATGTTCTGAAAAATCATTAAAAACACCTGAACTTTAGTTACGTTGTATTAAAATCACACCAACATAGTCAACACAAATACAAATTCTTTAACTCCAAAGTCTCAAGCATTGGCAAATAAGAAAGTACTAGTTACTGACACTTTAGAATGTTCAAATTGGGAAATTGAGTACTATGAGGCAGCTTAAAGATACACCTTGAAAGCTTCAATTGTGTCAATACTAAACAAGTGAATTATCAGATCCTGATTTAATTGTCGCTACATTTTATTGGTCATGCTTTTTATTGTCCAGATCTTGATTTTTGCTGAATAGGAGAGCCTAACTAAGAAAAGTAGAAAACAAATAATAACAGCCATATGTTGTAGTTTTGCTGCTTCAATCGAATACTCTACTTCAGGATTAACTTGTAAATACATCCTTTGACACTCATCCATCACCTGAAGTGCAATATTCTATGAACTATATAAGTTTCTGATGAGTTTTTATATCGGCTAAGTATATGTGGTCATATTCACTTACTGAAGCTCGAGGTTCACATCAACCCTACCAATGCAAGAGATGTATATGTGTAACACATCTATCGTTAACCATGATAAAGTGTTATATCAACCCCATTAGTAGTGTGGTTAAATTGTTTGATAAACAGGAATGCGGTAAATATATAACGTAATATGAAAAGAGAGGTAGAGAGTAAAGTAAAGTCGACCCACAATAATGCATTGCCTAAATACAATTTCGCTTGTTGGGAATAAGCTTTATAATCTGATGCCGACAGCCATAACATTAGGAGAAATCAACATAATTATGTACCCATTAGTTGCACCAACTGCCAACCACAATTAACTGAAAGTATGCACATAACAATCGGTTTGCAGTTCGACACCTAAATTCAAGGTAGAAAATAGTAGTTGACTGAATAAATTGTTATGTTTTAGATATTTCCCTTTCCTAGTTTGTTTAAAATTTTGAGCATTTTTAAAATTAGTTCCTTATATTCATCAAGCTGTAAGTTTAGTTACCATATATTTAGGAGTTATTCACTGCATTTTTTGTGAGGTATGATGTATGTATTCAATCTTCGAAGATCAATATAAACATCTCCCTTTCTCTTTTATTCTTTAATGAGCCGTTGTCACACTCTGTTAACAACAGCCTTGGTATCAGAGCCCTTTAGTTCTGAAGAGACTTGTGAGATTTTGTGAGTTATATTGACTGAGTGAAACCCAAATACTAAATTAAAACATCCCATAAAATCAGATTGCAGAATTATGGAAGGTGAGAGTAGTTTTTCATCAATTGCTCTGCCAATTTTTTATGGAGAAAACCATCAAGTTTGGGCTGTTAGGATGGAAACGTATGGATGCATGTGATCTTTGAGAGGTAGTAGAGGATGATTATGAAGTTCCTCCTTTATCGGGAAATCCTATGATTGCTCAAATAAGAACTCAAAAAGAGAGAAAGACCAGGAAGTCGAAGTCAAAGGCTTGTCTCTATGCTGTAGTATCTCCTAATATTTTTTTCAAAAATGGGACTCCTTTAGTTAAGTCAATATGGGACTTCCCGGGAAAAATATCATGGAGAAGAAATAATTCAGGGCATAAAGGTCTTAGACCTAGTGAGGGAATTTGAAATGAAAAAAGATAGAATCTGAGACAATTAAAGAATACTCAGATAACCTTATCAATCTGGACAACTAGGTATAGTTACTTGGCGGCAAACTTTAAGATATAAGGATTGTGCAAAAAATTCCTTGTTACTCTTCCAGAAAAGTTTAAGCAACAATTGCTTCACTCAAAAATATGAAAGATCTGTCAAATATCGCTTTGGAAGGACTTTTGAACTCCTTGAAAGCATAGGAACAAAGAAGAATAATAAGGAATGAGGTATCTGTTAAAGGAGAGTTGCAAGCAAGGCAACTATTCAACTCCAGAGGCAAAGGCAAGAAGCAAAAGTTCAAGTACGGTTATTCTAAATCAATAGAAGTTGTCGCAACTGGTAGCAATTCCAACAGCAACAATAAAAGCAGACAATTTTCACCTTGTCAGCATTGTTTGAAGAGAAATCATCCTCATTTTAAGTGTTGGAGAAAACCTGATATGAAATGCAAAAAGTGTCATAAACTCGGCGACACATAGATTATTTATGAAGACAAAGGACCAGAGCAATTAAATGAAGCACAAATTGCAGACCAAAAAGAAGAAGAGGAATTATTTATTGCTACTTGGTTTGCAAGTAAAAGTTCTTGGTTAATCGACAGTGGTTGTACAAATTACATGACTTATGATGAGGAGTGTAATCATTCAAAATTTATTAAATATAAATTTTAAAATGATTTGAATTATATCAAATTCATGAATATATTAGTAAAAAATAAATACTATGGATTAATATAATTTTTTAATTATTTAAGTCCAACAAATACATATTTAATTAAAGTCCAAGTTAATTGATTTTACACTAGGTGAGCCCAATTTGATAAGCCCAATATCATTTCATCCTAGAAGCCTATCTTAGTTTAGTTCCACGTGTCAAATGACGTGGCATATCAAGTCAAACAAAGAAGCCAATAGGGTCATGCTATGTGTCAAAATAATAAGCCCACTTTATTACAGCCCAATACCATCACTTAAATTTGATTGGCTGAAGGGAAGTATTTCCTATTATAATTCCTCTATTCTACAACTATAAATAGGGGCTTTGTAATCCAAAACAAAACATCAAAAATTCAATATAAAAAAAAAAGCTAGAGAGAGCTCATGGATGAAACACCACAAATTTCTCTACAAGTTCAAAAACAAGCTTAAAAGACCATGAATTCAAGATCAAGCTCAAGAACAAAGTCAAAATTCAAAATCAAGTTCAAAAACAAATTCAAGATTCAAGATAAAGCTCAAGAGCCCTTGAATTTATAGTTGAAAATGTAAATCAGAGGATTTATAAAGATTGTAGCACTCACATATTAAAATCAAATACTATAATTGTTGTGATATTTTTGTTCTTGATCATTATTTTCTCGACGTAAATTTTATGGTCCACAAATTCTGGCATGCCCAGTGGGACAATCTCTACCTCTCATCTCAATTTTTCAATCATCAAAGAATATTCAAATGGCTTCAAAGAAGATCAACTCCGGTCAACTTTCTCTAAGGTTGTGACTCCAAGTTCTTTGCTAAAGTAGAGAGAATTCTTGGTGTTACCTTCTGAAATTTTGGAGCCACTACGAGAAGCAGGCTACCATGCTAGGAAGACAAACACTTCAAGTGTCGTCCACATCAATTCCTGCTTTTGCATCTTCAACTTCAAAAAGAGAAAGATCCTCCACAAATGCTTAGAATGGAGGAAGTAGTATTGCCAAAAGGATCAAAAGGACCTTAGCTTCGCTTGAGCTTCCTAGCTCCAAGAACTCCACTGCAAAGAAAGACTAGCGTGATGTGAGATCTTTAAAGATCGACTTACACAAAAACTCATTCTACTCTCCGAAATCACCATTAGTCATGCAAACAATGGTAACTGATGCTTCATTGATGGAGAAGCAACTTACAAATTTAGCAAAGATGATCGAAGGATTGACCAAGCATATGCAAAATTAAAAATCTCACATCGATAAGTTGATGGACAAGATGGATTGCTTACAAGATGGAGAATCCAACCATGTACTTAGAAAGGGCATTAAAGTTCAACAGGTTGAAAATCTTATGAAGCAAACACTACCTATCAAAGAGATGACAGTTTCCTTCTTGATCAATTGAAGGAGTTCATTGAACAAACCATCAAGGATAAGTATGATGTCTCCACGAAGTCTTCCCACATATATGTCAAATTTTACACTACAGGGATTGATGACCTCAAAATGCCTACCAAATATCAACCTCCCAAATTCCAACAGTTCGAGAGCAAAAGAAATCCAAAGAAGCATGTTGTGCACTTTATAGAGACATGTAACAATGCTAAGACCTACGGAGACTATCTAGCTAAGCAATTTGTTCACTCCTTAAAAGAAATGCATTTGACTGGTACACTGATCTTGAGCCTAATTCTATTGATAGTTAGGAGCAACTAGAACATGAATTTCTTAGTCGCTTCTACAATGCAAGGAGCACTGTGAGCATGGTAGAGCTCACGAATACTCGCCAAAGAAAGGATGAACAATTTCATAAATCGATGGAGAAATGTATGTTTAAATTACTTAAAAAAAGTTTAGTGAAGCTTCCGCTATAGAAATGTGTATCCTAGGAATTTACTGGGGGCTTTTCTACATCTTACAAGGAATTAAGCCTAAGTCTTTTAAAGATCTGGCTACCGTCCTCATGATATGGATTTGAGCATGTCTCCTGCTGGAAAGGATGTGATGCCTATTTTTTATCCTCACAAAGGGAAAGACAAGCAGGAATCTAAGAAATGGAGAAAATTTGTGTTCAGGAATGACAACAAAAAATGCATGAATGTCAATACATCTCTTGTAAAGTTTACTATGAAAGAAAGCAAGAAGCAAAGTGTAAAGATGACTTTTCAAGAGCCTCCAAAATGAAAGTTAACCTTGAGAGAGATGCAAGAAATGGAATACCTTTTCTAGATTCTGATATTCCTGAAAATTTTCATGAATTAATTGAGCTAAAGCTCATTGAGTTTCCAGAGATGAAATGGCTCGACAATCTAGGAAGACTGATGACCCAAACTATTGCAAGTATCATAGACTCGTAGGTCACCCTCTTGAAAATGTTTTGTCTTCAAGGACAAAATTATACAATTGGCTATAAAAAAAAGATCGTCCTTGATGATGGAAAGGCAAGCTCTCAACAAATCTCTATCATATTCGGCTCGCTTAAACCAATCCAAATATATACGTCCAAAGAAGAAGAGGCACTAGAGCAAGACAAGTCCCAAATTGATGAAGGTTGGATTCTCGTGACTAGGCAAAGATGCAAGAATACAAGTTTGCAAGAAGAATAATCTAAACAACTAATCAGCGAAAGGGTAGTAAGGAGACCATAGAAGTAGAAATTAGTCAAATGTCTTAAGAGATCGAAAGTAGAAGTGCATCACCACCAAATTTTGCGATGCCCTGTAAATTCTGGGGAACTCCTACAAGTTGGTTCAGTGCAAAGGCTGCTCAAGACAATATTGGGGAATTATGTTTCAATGTTGACAAAAAAGAAACAACGAGTGAAACCTTAATAGAAGTGTATCCTAAAAAAGAGGAAACAATAGGTAAAATATCATCAATGGTGTCTCCTCCATCTTCTAAAAATCCAGTAGAACCCTCTTTTCAAAAATTCTATGCATGTGATACAAAAATCATATTTATAGACGATGAGCTTCTATTTGATGATACAGTATGCAACCATCTTTTATCATATGGTAGGTCATGTGCTTGACAAGAAAATAAACAGAATCTTAATAGATGAAGGATATGTATTCAATATTCTACCTATCCACACATTAAAGGATCTTGGCATCATGACTAAAAAACTTGGTGAAAGTCATCTGTTAATACAAGGATTCAATCAAAGGGACAGAGATCTATAGGCTACATCAAGTTGGAAATTTATATGGATGACTTGCGATCAAATACATGCATGCATATGATCAATGTAAGGACTTCATATAATATACTATTAGGCAGGCCTTGGGTGCATGAGAACAAAATTGTCTCTTCTTCTTACAATAACCGTCGATGATGAAATTGAAAGGAAAATAGTTGCTGACAATAACCCTTTCACTGAAGTTGAGTCACATTTTACCAATGCAAAATTCTAGTTGAAGGGTTATGTTGTGAAGGAGGCAAAACTTGAGGATGCCAAACCAAGCAAGTTTATAAACTTGCAGGAAAAACAACTAATGTGGCTATTGAAAAGGCGAAAGTCAATATTATGAGGCGTGATTCTTTCCCAAACAAAGAATAGATCATATCCTAAAAGAAGTCAACTTTTATAGTTCATTATGTCCCAAAAGTATTGAAAGAGGAAGGTCAACCACCCAATATGAAAGGGGATATACTAGGAGGGCTAACCCTTCCTATCAAATGGATTGATGCAATAAACTTGTCTTCAAAGCTACTGGAAAAGTATGCGGATCAAAATTCACCGCAAGATAAATCTCTTCCTACAAAATATACAAAAAACTTCGATCCAAATGCTTACAATTTATTTGTAAAAGATGGATATGACCCTAATGAGCTATCTAAGTTAGGGAAACTCCCATGGAAAGGTACCACTAGCAAGCACATTAAGGCTTGGGCTATATTCAACCACCAATGGTTCATATCTTCATAAGAAGGAAAAATAATAAATACATCACTATAAAAGATGATTCTGCTTATTCTAATAAAAGATCATCCATCTTTGATAAATTTGGAAAACCTGCCACAAGAACTTATGTGTTCAACATGCTAGGTCCATTAAAGAAAAAGAATAACAAGCATAGGAAAAGTTACCTAAGGGTAACAACACTTGCTTCACCATGATCCAAAAAAGATTTCCATATTATGATTCTTTCTAGGATGAAGCAAGGAGTGAAACTTATGGTTTCATGTGAAGAGGTGCTATAGGAAAAGGCTCACACTATGGTTTACACCAAAGAACATGAGAAAGATGAATAAAGTGTAGGCTCCTCATATCAAATTACAACACAAAGTAAGCACGACGCCTCGTGTTGAATATAAATGGATGAAGAGTGTGGAGGTATTACCTAGTGTCATCATATATATGTCAATGACAATGATCCACAAGAAGAAGAAGATGTTGAACATGCTATGCCAGAACTTGAAGAAGGAGTGAAGACCATGATAGATCCCTTGAAGTAAGTTAACCTGGGCACTGATGAAGACCCAAGGCCAACTTACCTGAGTGTTTTTTAGAAGTTGATGAAGAAAGAACTTATATGAATATATTCAAAGAATATAGGGATGTCTCGGCTTGTAGTTACAAAGATATGTTGAGCTTAAATCCTAAAATAGTGGTCCATCAATTGGCAGTCAAGAATGGTGCCCATCCTATTATGCAGGCTCAAAGACACTTTAGGTCAGACTTGGTTCCATCGAAGAAAGTTAACAAACTCATTGAGGTGGGCTTCATTCGTGAAGTTAAATATCCCACATGGATTTCAAGTATTATTCTTATCGAGAAGAAGAATGTCCAACTTCGAGTTTGTGTTGATTTTAGAGATCTCATTAATACATGTCGTAAGATGAATTTCTACTTCCTATTACAGAGTTGATGATCGATGCTACCACTGGTTGTGAGGCAATGTCATTCATGGATGGCTCTTCTAGTTATAACCAAATCTGCATGGCACTGAAAAATGAAGAACTCACTGCATTTCATACACCTAAAAGTATTTGTTGCTATAAAGTGGTGTCTTTTTGTCTAAAGAACGTTGGTGCCCCATACTAAAGGGCTATGCAAAATATATTCGATGAGACTTAGAGATTCTAGTTAGATCCCATACGTCTCAGTCTCCTCACCTATCATCTCTCACATCTCCGTCTCCTCACGTATCATCCCTAAGACTTAGAGATTCTAGTGCTGAGACTGTCACTCCTGTATTGACTCATATTATGTAATCCTTCGGCATCAGCTTCACCTGCTTCTGTTGCTATACCCGAGGCAGCACAGGATGTGCCTCAGTTAACTCCGGGCCAGCAGGACAAACTTGGGAGAGTTATGATAGAGCCTGATGGAGCCTCGTAAGTTTGTTCTTTTATGTATTTATTTATTTTTCTATATTAGTAAAATATTCATGAACTAACATGTTTATTATATGTCTTGCAGGTGACAACCATCGAAGGATGTTGCTAAGGCCCTACAAGAGAGGGTTAGGAGGCTATTTAATGAGCCCTATCACTCTTGAGGGGAGATTCCAAACGGTATCCGTCGAGTGATGTTTAATGAATTTAAGGTATATAAATTTACATGTTGATTTTAAGTTAAGTTTAACATTTATAGTATATTTTATCTAACTAATTCTCCAACACTTTTCTTTTTATTTTTCCAAACTTTATATACTTGGGATTCAAAGTACAATATGGTCATTGCGACCACTTTTGAGAGAAAAGCGAGCGCCATACTGTCTAGCTGACTCAAGAAAGCTCGGGATGATGGAAAACCTTTGGGTTAGTTGCAACCTCACTTATATGAAGAGTTGTGTCGGTATTGGGACTCTGACGAATTCAAAGCTATGTTTAAGCAAGCCAAAAAACCTAGAGATAGCCTGAAGGGTGGCTCGTTGCACACTGAAGATGCAAAGAGTGTTGAGACCATTTTAAGGGAGATGGTAAGATTTTTAAATTTTAAGTTTAAATTCATTATCTTAAATAAATTATTTAATTAAATATTATTTTATTAATTGTTTTATTACTTATTTATAGGAGCAAGCACTGGGACGTGTTTCATTTCATCATGAGTTTTTAAGAAGACTAATGAATCGAAGCTAGATGTGTGGGTGGAGAAATGGCTAAACGAGCCTACGTACGCTTCTTAACACAACTTTTATATATATATATAGCAAGAGTACGAGCGGCACGTTCGTGAGCTTGGGGATGAGGTTCAACTTATGTCTGAACAGTCATCTCAAATTTGGACTGAAAAAGTAGTTGGCGGGAGCCATAAAGGTCGTATATATGGGATGGGCTCTAGGAATGACATAAGATGACTCTAATAAGGTTTACAAGGTATTGGATCATCGCGTCAGGCCGAGGCCCTTGACTAGGTTCAGATGGCTGTCATGTCTCACAAAATTGCAGATATTACAAGCGTATTGGCAACATCTAAGATAAGGAGGGTTGAGGAGAAAAAGAATATGATTGAAAAGTTCAACAAATCAGAGAACAAGTGTTCAACCTCGCCTGTCGGCCTTCACCCCATCCTTCCACTCTCGATGAATCTGGTGAGAGTGATGACTTTGTTGAAAATAGTCCTTAGTTTCCCTTTGATTTCAATTTTAGACAATCCTGAATGTTTGATAAACTTTGAAACAATTTAAAGTGTTGTAAATTATGAATTTTTTTCATTTGTACTATATAATTGTGCTTGTTATTAAGTATTTTATATGTTTTAATTGTTGATTATTGTGTTGGATTAGGTTGTATTGATTGAAATTTAATTAAATTTTTAATGCAAGTGGGCAGCAGAAACTCCAGGTTTCTGCTATCAAAAAAATTGCAGAAAAAGCGATAGGCAGTGTCCCAAGCCCGTCGCTTTTTTGCAATTTTTTTAATAAAATTTTCAGAAAAGCAGCAGAGAGGGTCATAGGTCTATCACTTTTTTGGAAAATAGTTTTAAAAAATTCCAGAAAAGCGACAGACAAAGACCATAAGTCTGTCGCTTTCTTGGATTTTTTCAAATAAATTTTCCAGAAAACTGTCCGTCGCTTTTTTGGAAATTTTTAAAATAATTTTCTAGAAAAGCCATGGACAGGGACCCTAAGTCCGTTGCTTTTTTAAAAAAAAATATTAATTGTTTTTCAAATTGCGATGTTGTCCGTCATAAATTTTAATTAATTAAAATAAATTTAAATAATACGACACACTCCATCGCTTTTTATTAATTTTTAAGAAAATATGAAATACGAGGTGATGTAGTTCGTTGTTTAACACACGGTAAAATTACCAAAATACCCCTAGAGGAGAGGTGTGCGCAAAACGTATCTTCCGATGCTTGGATTGAAAATTCAAGAACGAATTCGTGATCAGCACGAAAAATTGAGTGGGAGAAGGGTCTCGATCGATTTTTAGAGCGACCGAGTTAAAAGATAATTTTTTGTTCTAAAACGAAAAACAGTGTGAGTCCACGATAGAGCCGCGTCGCGCACCTATCGCAGAGACACACTTATGTTTTCCTGTGATTTTTCGACGGAGTTGAATTTTTTTGAAATGTGTTGTCCGCAACAGGTCCGCGTCGCGGACTGTGTTATTTCAAGTCGGGAAATTTTTTGTAAAATTTTGAGGGGCATTCTAGTCCATTTCCAATACCTTCTAAACTTCCTGTACGACAAATATATGTCATTTTTTCAGAGAAAGGGGTTCCAAAAATCCATTCAAAACCCTCACCTAGCAAAACCACTGAGTCAAGGCTTGAGGAGAGTTGAGATTGAGGAATTCAAGAGGGGGTTGTTCAAGGAATTATTGTTAGCAATCATCCCAGGTATGTAAGGCTAACTTAAAGAATAGGATTATTCTCCCATGTGCCCTTTTGAGTAAATTGAGTCATTTAATTAATATAATGAGTTTGATGTGAAGATTGTTGAGCTTTTTACTGAGTTTTACTTAATTCATATATTTTACATGAATTGATGATCATCATAAACTTGATTTATTGCATAATTCATTTTCATAAGTGTTTTTCACAAAACCCTATGATTATTTTATTAAAGAGTGCAACAATGAACTTAGGGGATGAGTCTAGAGCCTTAGTGGGGATGATGTTTGTGATGTTGTGATTGTGTTTCACATTTGATGAGAGTCTTGATGATGATGTTGATAAGAATGATGTTTCATGATGTCTTAAAACCTGAAACTAAATTCTAGAAGAGTATTTCGAGTCCATGATGTTGATGTTGATGTTGATATTGAGGTATTACGTCCCTATGGGACTGATGATAATGTACTATGTCCCTATGGGACTGATGATGATGTATTATGTCCCTATGGGACTGATGAAGTTGATGTTTCATGAGCATGTCGAGTTTTGGGAGGAGTATTGGGCACCGAAATGGGTGAGAGTGAGTCTCACTTGAACCCATTAACTACGTGGCCCGCGTAGGAAGAGAGGATTGAACCGCAATGTAGATGACTCCTTTTTTGTCCCAATAGAGGACTGAGGTTTTCTCTTGTGGATCCACTGAGGTTGATGTCCTTTACCCCGGGCAGGCAACTGGATAGATGTGGCAACGGCATCACTTCGTTGTATCATCACTAGCTCATAGGTGATGGTTGTCGATTAGAGAAACTCCCAGTGAAGTCTTACTTAATAGTACTCTGATGTTGATGTTGATGTGCTGGTATGAGTCGAGTTTCCTTGAGTTGAGTCGAGTTTCCTTGAGTTGCGTTGAGTCGAGGTTCCTTGAGATGAGTCTGATGTATTGATGATGTGGAGATGAGATGTTGATGAGCCATATATCTACTCTAATTTCTTGCCTTAGATAGATATTTGATGTTCTGATGGAGTATGATGTTAAGTTGATGTTATCCCTATACTATTGTACTTGTACTGTTACATTCAACCATTTTACATACCGTACATTCCACGTACTAACGCCACTCGGCGCTGCATCGTTTCATGATGTAGATACAGGAGTTAAAGGACTTCAGCAGACGCATCACTGAGGTCAGAGATTCCGAGTTCAGTCATTGGTGAGCCTCCTTGCTATCCGGAGGGTTGCTTTCTTCATTTATTGAGTTGGGTAGCCATGGTCTGTCATGATAACATCTTAGACAGTTGCGTCAAGTTAGAGGCTTCATAGACATGAGTCGAGGTTTGATGTTGAGGTTTTTCTCTTATGAATTGAGTAGCACTTACACTTACTTATTTGATGTTGAGATTGATGTTGGCCATTGGCCCTTCTTATTGAGGTAGCTCACTGCATGACTTCTACTATTCCGCTATGATGATGTTGAGTGACTATCCTGAGAACGAGTGGTTCGCTTGGGACTAGCAATAGTCTCTGGGTGCCGGCCACACCTAAGGTACCCTCCCGGGGCGTGACACGTTGCTTTTTTTAAATTGTCGAGTAAAAAGGCGACGGAAGTGACTGCGTCGCTTTTCTGTTGAATTTGACGAAAAAAGCTTTTGTCCATCATTGTTTAGCTATTTTTAGTAGTGTAATTCTCCAAATGAGAAGAATGTTTATTTATTGTTGCTCAAAAAATGGTATGAAAATTATCACTGTGATTCTTTTCTTTTTCAACTATTAAAACTTGAGAACCCAAAATGCAACATTTTTTACCAACAAAAGAGAATGATACTCCCTCCCATTTTATATGACACCCTTTGACTTATGTTTAAGAAAAAAAGGAAAAACTTTTAAAACTTGTGGTCTAAAAATATTCTTAGATATTTGTATAGTTGAGAATCATTTCACTAAGGATAAAAAGGAAATTTTCAAGGTCAATTGTTTCCAATTAAAGTAAGGTGACATTGTTTTTGGGGATGAACCAAAAAGAAAAGGGTGTCACATAAAATGGGACAGAGGGAGTAGTATTTCATTTACTACAAATGAATGGAGGATTTATGAAATAATTGTGATAAACCATACCGACGAAGAAGATGAGAAAATAATTTTCTGGATTAGGTTGGAATTATTGATGTATTTGGAACATTATTGATGTACTTGATAAATTATTGAGTTAAGATCATATTTATCTAGTTTTATCAGTGTATCTGATTATGTGTATACATGTATTGGAGATTTATGCATGTATCTACTACATCATGATGTAACTATTGCATTATTGATATATCTA
Organism: Solanum rostratum; assembly: GCA_029948455.1. Taxonomy (NCBI): domain Eukaryota; kingdom Viridiplantae; phylum Streptophyta; class Magnoliopsida; order Solanales; family Solanaceae; genus Solanum; species Solanum rostratum. The sequence continues at coordinate 55,649,711 of CM057053.1, forward strand.
ACACATTATTAGTTAAGATTATATGTATCTAGTTTTTTTGTGAATGTATCTGATCTAAGTGTAAATGTGACTGACAAAACATACACATGTTTCTAAATAATAATTCAATTAAATTTCTTATATGATTCTAAAAGATTTTTAGATGTTAATTTATTATAATTTCTAGAACCTTTTAGATCATTTTCAAATAATATATGTTACTTATTTTATCCCAATATAAGTGGTACATATGGAATTAGAGAGTCAACCAATAATTTCTTGTATGTTTTTAAATATCTTTAGTGTATATATATATATATATATATATATATATATATATATATATATATATATATATATATTATATCAATTTATGTGCTAGATAAAATTAGAAAGTCAGTCAAATTTTTGTATGTTTTTACAAATATTTGAAGTTACTAATTATTATAATTTATTATACTTTTTATGTCATTTTCAAACAATACATGTTACTTTTTCTATCTCAATTTATACAACACACGACATATATAAAATTTCGAGAGTTAATCAAATTGCTCATATGATTTTTAAATAGTTTCAGTTAGTAATATATATTATTTTATCTATTCAAGTTTATGCGGCACAAATAGAATTTTTTAGAATCAATTAATTTCTTTTATATTTTTTAAAGATATTTTAAATTATTAATTATTATACAACAACAACAACAACATACCCAATAGAATCCTACATGTGGAGGGTAGAATGTACGCAGACCTTACCACTACCTCATAGAGGTAGAAAGACTGTTTCCTGGGAACCCTCATCACAAAACCCATAAGCAGAATAAGCTAGATATGAAAGCAGGAAAGGAAGAGAAAGAGAAAGTGAACAGGAAGAGTGATTAATAACGAAAAGCACATAGTAACAATAAAATACGTGATAATTAATATATATAAGGCAGATAAATACGACACCAGACAACTCTTACATATCTAACCTATTAGCCTGCTGTTGACACCCAATTTTGACCCTCCACAGTATAAATTAATCATGGAGCTTTTAATTTTAACAATTTGAAATAATTAGTTTTCAAAAACGCAAAAAGATTTTTCAAGTGATTTTTAGGTTCAAATATTTTAATTTTTAATTATGTGTATATATTACATATTATATTCAAAATTTCTCAAATAGATTTTATCTTTAATCGCTTTTATTATAATCATTTTTGGATTAATTACCCCGTAGTTAATTTAATTATTTCAAGTTGTTAATATTTAAAAGCTCTTTAATTAATTTATATTAATTCATTTCGTGGTCAAATTAATTAATTGATTTCAAATTAATCTCATTTTAATTGGTCACATTTGTAATTAAAGTGGCTAATTTTTAAACTCTCCCTTAACCCATTCTTTAATTTCTACCCAATTAATCTTAAAAAACCCAAAACCCAATTCCTAATTTATTCCTAAAGCCCAACTTCCCCAGGCCCAATTCCCTTTTTCCAGCCCAACTCCCCTTTCCACCCCAATCCCCAAGACCCAATTCTTTTAATCCCCAGGCCTAAATTCACCCTTCCCAGCCCAATTCTGCCAACAACCCACTCTTCCTTTTTTTTTTTTATCTCAGCCCATTCCTCCTTTTAAAGACCCAACCCAACTCTCATCCCTCTTCCTTGTCTTCTTCCCCAAACCAGAAAAAGAAAAGAAAACAAAAGCCAGAAAACCAGTCAGCAAAATCAGCCGCGCCAGTGCCATTTTTATGTAAAAAACGACAACGAAATCACTACTACGTACTCCCCTCTGTCTTTTCCCCTGATCTAATTCAAAATTTGAATTCAATCTGAAAAAAATCCCAAAATTACCCATCCTTTTTCCCTCTCATTTCGCCCTAATTTTTGAGTATTTATAATTCTCTTCATCACTGTTTGAGGGTGTTTTTGTTAGGACAGGGATGGCGGCAGTCCCTCAAAGGAAAAGAACCCCAAAAAACCCCATTCTTATTTTTCTAAAAAAAAAAAGAGTCAACGTTGAAGTTTTAAAAGCTCGAATTCCTAGCTTCGGAATCTGAAAATCCGTCAACGAATCTCTGTGTTTGCGCTTGGAAGATTTCTGAGGCCGAAATTTGGTGGTGAAAGCTCTTCCTGGGTTCGTCTTGTCTCACTTCGCTGCACCAAAAAAGGTATTATCACTTCCGTTGTACCTCTTTATTTGGTTCTCTGGATGATAGGGTAGCTATATGCTTGTTTTTGTCTAGTAAATAATTCGTTTAGATTCATGGATTTTATTTGACTATAACAAGTTGTGCTTGTTTTGTCTGGAATCAGTGCATTATGACGGGGTAGTATCGTGATGTTGCTGTTGTTGGTCGTTAACATGATTTTCGGAATCATTAGTCGAACTATATGTTACATGGTCCCTATTAGTTGGGTTCTTAACCTTGCTCGCCCTTTAGTTGAGATGTGGTGTTTAATTACAAAGGGAATTATTCATGTTGTTTGGGATGAAATGGGTGTTATTTTGTTAATATCATGATTAAGCAGCATGCTCTCTATGTGTCTGATGAAATGTCCCGTTTGTATATTTGAATGCTATAGTTAATTGGTATATCGTTGGGTATTTTAATTTTCTATTGTATGTTGTTATTTTATTAAAATCATGATTAAGGTACATGTCAACCACATATTAGCTTCATGTCAAATGAGGGTCGAGATTGAGAGTTCTTAAAGTTCATGTTAATAAAGAAAGTTTGTAAAGATGTTTGGGATAGAAATATTCTTCTCTTTTTCTTGACTTTATATGAAGCATGTAAACTTGTTGAGTACCCTTTCTTACTAGATAACATGCATATCAGTTTGGTTAACTTCATTAAACTTTTTTTATGTTTGGAATTAGTTTTGTTGGAAATACCATATTATGTTATTTGAATGTTTTACCATAAGTATCAACTTCCCCTTCCTCTTTTGATGCATGTGAATACTTTCCGAGTCCATGGGGACTCTTACATTCTCCTTACTTTCGTCTTAATTCTCTTCTCATTGGTAGTGAAATGTGTTAATGCGATCGTAGTGGTTTTAGTTTACCTTCACCACACGAATTTCATTTTTCTCCTTTTCTTCTCCAAAGCTTTCATTTTATCTAACAATTATATTATTTTCCTTTATTTCTTGCTTGTCGAGAATATTGACTACTTGATAATACAATCCAATATTAATTTCATGTTCTTTTCTTATCATGGTGACGTCAATCCGAGTCCACTTGGGACTCCATCCTCGCTTTTCGAGTCAACCTCAGTTCGCTACTGTTTTGGGAGACCGTTTGGCAGATTAAAAGATCTAATTTACAGATTTTTGAAGGCCAAAAGGAGCTGAATACATGCCCCGTATACACTGATATACAACCAGTGTATATCACAGAAATAAAGGGGCTGAAGGCCCAAAACAATATTGCAGCGGCCCAATTTTGGTAGAAGTGGGCCAAGAGGCCCAGAACCTTCAACTCTCTTCTCTTATTTTTTTATTTATATTTACATATTTGTGTTTATGTGGATACTAACATTAATTTAGTGTTTGTTTGTGTTTTTTTTAATATAATTAAATGCCCTAAGAGTCAAACCATTTATGTTAATCTTTCTTAATGTCTTTGAATGTTTTTTTTTTGGTGGTTTTTTGATAGAAATTTAGACTTTAGTTTTCCTTCTTTAAAATGATTCGAGCACTCTCCCGTGAATAATAATAATAATAATAATAATAATAATAATAATAATAATAATAAAATAAATATTTATAATTCTCTTTTCACACTTAGACATTTTAGTTGATTTTTAAAGTCTAATAACTTAGTTTCATTTGCTAATTTTGTTATGATTAAACAATTATGAATAGACTTTAATGGTCTTATCTTCTTGATTATCTTAAAATATTTTACTTAAACATTTTCTAGTTAAATAATACAAATTGATATTTTTAAAGTTAGTCAAAATTACCTAATCGCCGGATAACCCCGCGTTAGCGGCCATTTCGACTGCGTAAAACCTTCTCGAAGTGGAAATATGAACCTGAACCCTTTCTTTGGATTTTAAAAAGATTTTTTCTGTTTGAGTCTTTTTAAAATGATTTAATCGGTTTTCTTGATTTTTCCTTAAAGATTAAGTGGCGACTCTAAATTTTGAAGATTCGGTTTACTTAAATCAATTGAATAATAAATCGAATTTTCGAAACTGAAGTCATTTTTTCGATATAACACCTGCTACTCTAATTCGCGACCTCCACTCCTCCCTATCTAAGGTCATGTTCTCGGTGAGATCAAGTTTCACCATATCTTGTCTGATCACCTCCCCAAAATACTTCTTTGGTCTACCTCTACCCCTCCGTGTAACTCCCAAATCCAGCCTCTCGCACCTCCTTACAAAAGCATCGGTCCTCTTTCTCTGTACATGTTTGGACCATCACAGTCTCGCTTCCCTCATCTTATCAGCTACAGGGGCCACCTCTAGCTTCTCCCGAATGATCTCATTCCTAATTTTATCACTCCTAGTATGACCACACATCCATCTTAACATCCTTATCTCTGCGACCTGCATCTTCTGAGCATGTGCCTTTTTTATTGGCCAACACTCCACCCCATACACCAAAAGATGGTCTAACCACTATTTTGTAGAACTTACCTTTGAGTTTAGGTGGTATCTTCTTATCACACAATACTCCAGAGGCCAGCCTCCATTTTGTCCATGCTGCCCAATACGATGTGTGATATCATCGTCGATATCCCCACTACTCTGAAAGTAAGTCTGCTACCTTAGTTTAATGGAAGTCATATCCACTAACACCTCACCCTCCTCATCCTTGATGCACTTCACTTGGTCCAAGTCGCGAGCTTTCCTTTCTCTCTTTTTAGCAAGCATATACATTCTCTGTCTGTGCCTTTATAACTTAGCTCCTCATATAGGCATTCAAATGCTGCTGTCTTAGCACTCGTCATCGCCATCTTTGTTTCTGACTTAGCCGTCTTATAAATCTCCTTAAGCCTTTATTTTTCATCCTCATCCCTACACTCCAACCACTTCGTATAGGACACCTTCTTAGCTTTCACTTTTCCTTGAACTTCGTCATTCCACCACCAATCAACCTGACGTCCACCGAAGGTCCCTCTCAAAACCCCTAGTACTTGGGTAGCAACCTTTCTAATGCAACCAGCCGTAGTGTCCCACATATTATTCATATTTCCGCTACTACTCCAAGCCTCTAAGTTTCTCAACTTTTCTTCCATCTCATGAGAAAGGGCAGGAGTCAGGCCTCCCCATCTAATCTTCGGTTGCGCGTAGACAATCTTCCTCTTCTTTTCTCTCTTAATCTCTAAATCCATCACTAGAAGCCTATGAAAATATTTTCGTTCGGAATAACTTTGCAATTCTTACAAAGGCTTCTATCACCCTTCCGGAGAAGTAGGTAATCAATTTGAGTTTTAGCTACCGCACTCTGAAAGGTTATCAAGTGATTTTCCCTCTTTTGGAAACATGAGTTAGCAATAACTAATTCAAAGGCTTTGGCAAAATCCAAGAGAGAGATCTCACCCCATTCCTTTCCCCAAAACCAAAGCCTCCATGGACATCTTCAAACCCGCTAATGTTAGCCCCAATTATTGATTATTATAATTTATGATAATTTTAATATCATTTAAGCTATATAATAACTTCTAATATATTATGTAGATAAAATATCTTAAACAAAGTAATCAACTTTTTTTTAAAAAAAATCAATTTATAACAAAGTAAAAATGAAATAAGAAGTTATTAGGCATAAACAAAGAGAAGGAAATAGAATTGTTGAGGTGGGTCCATACGTATGAAAGGGAATTGGAATAAATGCAAATATACAAAACAAATTGAAATGGTGGGAATATGGGCCCACATGCATGGAAAATCAGCGAAACCTTTCGGTTGAGGCAAAAGAAAAAGCAAAATGTAGTTTGGCTTTAATGGCCAACAATGAGAAAGTACAATTGCAAGGCAATCATGTACAATAATGTTTAAGCGTAATAATGAGAAAATACCTAGGTTACTCTTGGCTAAGGAAGCAAGATGTGTCCAATAACTGCTTCCCTAGCCGCTTCAATATAATATATAATATAATAATAATAATAAGAAAATATCGATAGAAATTAATTTACTTTTTAATTTATTATATATATATATATATATATATATTTAAAACAACAACAACAATAATATATTCCGTAGAATCTCATGTAGAATCTCATAAGTGGGTATGAGAAGGGTAGAATGTACGCAAACCTTACTACTACCTCATAAACGTAGAGATATTGTTTTCTAGGAATCCTCGTCTCAAAAACCCATAAGCAGAATAAACAAGATATGAATATGATAGAATTAACACACATATAATGACAACACATGATATAAAACACGCTTGCTACCTTACTATATCTCAAGGCCAGACATCCAATATATTTAAAAATTATATTAAAAATTTATTAGTTATAATAATTAATAATATAAATTATTAATTATATATTTAATAAATTAAAATATTTAAATATACATTAAACTTTTATTTGATTTTTAAAATTAGTGTCACGTAGATTAAGACAAAGAAATAATATATACTCATTATTTAAAAATAAATAACAATAATAATATAAAAAAGTTGATTGAACCCTAAATTGTATTCCCTCAAAAAGATGATATACAGGGGCTTCTCTATCTAGTTCTTGAATATGCTGCAAAATGGTTCGTTTAAGAATCTTTATAAATGAGATCTTTCAGAAAGTAAGTCAAGGATGAGTGCTTGATCTGTTCGTAGATCATTATTAACCTTTCATTTCAGTTTGTATAAGGCTTTATCTCAAGATTTACATTCATTGCTCGGAATTTCTGCTGATATCATTAACCCCTCAAGTGTTTGAGGTATGTCAAGGTTGTTTTTAGGGTATGATTTCATACTTCGATAAGTTCTAGGTCTAGTGTACTAAGGAAAGAGCTTTCGAATTATGTCGTTCTATCTTATTTTCAAAGAGTTAACATGGATCTAGTGTCTAGTCAAAACAAATCCAAGGAACGGGTAAAATCTAGCCATTAGGATAGTTAATGTGCAATCAAAGACTATAACTGAGGAAATTTTAAGGGTTTAGTATATATGATAAGGTCAAGTAAGTGCTAAAGATAGTAGAAGCTAAAGAGTTAACAATTATACAGTTACTTGGGCGATCCGAAGTAAGAAAAGTATAAAACCTTAGTTTGTTGTAATTAGTATGGGTGTACGAGCGGAGGTTGTATAAGATGCTTAGAACCTACATAAAAGTACCTTATGGCTATTCCGTTCTTTGGGCATGTTTTCTTAAAACTTAGGAGCTATACAATAAGACTGTTGTTATCGTCGATATACGCATATATATGATTATTGGTTGTTGGCTGCTGGAGTTGTTACAATTCTCCCTTGTTTATATCTACTTGCATGTAACTAGGCTAATTTCACTAGTTATTATTCCTCATTTTCAAAACAATGAAGAGGTTATAGGCTCATGTTAGGGGGTGGGTGAGAATAATAATGGAGTATTATTCTATTTATTTCACAACATTACACAATAATATTTCTATCACTATTTCATTAAGATTTATTTCACCTCATTATTTATTTATTGCATCACCAATCATCAAAGTTTTCAGCGAGTGTTAACTGACAAAACAAATTTTAGGCTAAACAAATATTGTGATGTCAGTGTTAACAACCAAATATTTCTTTCATTTTTTCCTAGGTTATTTGTTACTTCTTCTGTTTCAATTTGTTTATCCTTTTTTTTAATCCGTTTAGAAAAGAATGTTTCTTTACTTTTTGACTACTTTTTAGTTTCAATTTTTCACATGACATGTTTAAGGTCACGAAATCTGTATATTTTTAGTTTAAAACCACAAGATTCAAAAACTTTTTTACTTTCTTAAAATCCACGTCAAATTAAAATGAAGGGAGAAACAGAAATGTTGGTGGCTTCCATTGTTGAATTGAATAAGTTGGTGGCCTATGTAGATCAATTTTAAAAAATTAGTGAATTTGAAAAGCACATAAGTATATTTTGTTGATAATAAATCGAGCCAAGTCTAGGAGGTGTCTTTAGAGTTTTTTTTTTTTTTTTAAAAAGCCTTAAGAAAATAACTATGGTATAAAATAGACTGTGTTTCTGTTGAAGTACAACTATATAATTGTTTATTATGACCGACGAGGGTTGTGGTGGAGCGATAAGTACTCCTTCATTTTTAACTTGAGATCTCGAATTCGAGTCCCCTGTTTATGGTGTTAGTGTTGCATTTGTTAGGGAGGCGCTGCGTGAATCTGGAATTTAGTTAGGCTCCAATGTGGGTACCGAATATCTGAAATATTATAAGAATATATTAAGGATTCAAGTTTGACTAATGTCCAAATAATTTACCAACTGCAAGAAGAAAACTCTTGTGTATGATATTTGACTTGCAATTAAGAGCCCTGCAATGAACTTTTCCTCTGTTCTACACCTTGTTTTACTTTGAATTGCAGAAAAACATCTGATCCTGGCTTTGCTTCCTTGTAAATTTAGTCAAGAACAGAATTACCTATGGTATTCTTATCTATTTTTGTGGAAAAATTCACAGATTGCTTGATCCAGCCAATTTCGTGTGGGATAGGGTTATTTCTACTACTACAAGAGCAACATGAGATGTATGGATAAAGAATGTGAGAAGCTAAAGAACATCAGAATCACGGTACAGTGAAGAGTGGAAGATGCCCGGAGAAACTTACAAGACATTTCACCAAATGGCAAGGCTTGGTTAACTAGTGTTGATATCATTATTGCGGATGTGGAAGGTGTAATACAAGGTAGAGCTGAGGTTGAAAAGGGTTGCTACTATGGTTGGTGTCCAAACTTGAAGTCATGTTACTTGATGAGCAGGAGAGCTAAGAAAATTGCACTGGAGTTAATTGAACTTCAAAATGAAAGCAACAAGCTCGATGTTTTCTCCTTTGATTATCCAGTCCAAAGTGAGGCTATATATAATAACAATGATGAGGAGTTTGACTCCAGAAAATTGAAAGAGGAGGACGTCATGAAAGCTTTGAGAGATGACAGGGTTACTATTATTGAGATATTTGGTATGGGTGGTATAGGTAAGACAAGTCTGACTGAAAAAATCAGACAAAAGAAAAAAAGGAAGGTTGTTCAGAGATGTTATCATGGTAATTGTCAGTCAACAACCAGACTTTAAAAGAATTCAGGGTGAGATCGCAGGAGGAGTTGGGCTAAAATTAGAAGGAGATGATTTGTGGAGTCATGGAGATCAGCTGCGTACAAGGTTAATGGATCAAAATAGCCACATCCTTATATTCTTGGATGATGTTTCGAAGGCTCTTGAACTAGAGAAACTTGGAATTCCAAGTGGTGGCAACCACAAACATCGGTGCAAAGTGACATTCACAATGTGTTTCAGACGTATTTGTGAAGCTATGGGAGCTCAGAAGACCATGGAAGTTGGACACTTAGTTTGATGAGGAAGCATGGTCTTTTCAGGTAGAAAGTCAGTAATTTAGTCGACGATCCTTCTCTACTTGACATAGCAAATGACGTTGCCAAAGAATGCAAGGGGGTGCCGCTTGCAGTTATTACAGTTGCAGGAGCACTAAAAAAGCATAAAACCAACTGTTTGTGGGACTTTGCCCTTGAAGCATTACGCGGTGAAAACAATAAATATCACCTTGAAGAATTACATGGTGCAGAAACAATAAATATCCCTGAAGTGCACACTGAGGTGTATAAACCTCTGAGGCTAAGTTATGATTACCTGGGAAGTAATGAAGCCAAGTACCTCTTTTTGCTTTGTTCCTTGTTCGAGGAAGATGAAGTATTACTTAGATATGGAACGGGGCTTCGCATCTATCTGGGATCCAAAAATTTAGAACATGCCAGAAATAAGGTATGTTATCTGTTAGAAACATTGAAAGATTGTTTCTTGATATCCCAAGATTCAGGCAAAAATTTTGTCAAAACGCATGATGTGGTCCGTGACGTGGCTATATATATTGCATCTGAAGGTAAGAATATATTTATGGTAAGCCACGATGTGAACTCAGAAGAGTTCCCAAGAAAAGAGTAATGAGCAATACAATCACATGTCAATTGTTGCAAATAAATTTGATGAGTTTCATAGCCCAATATTTTGCCCAAACCTGAAGCTTCTAACGGTGAAACGCTGCTTTGAAGAGCCAATCAAATTACAGGATTATTTTTTTTGATGGAATGAGTAAACTCAATGTCTTAAGCTTTGGGGCAGATGATTGTCGTTACTACATTCTACCCTTTCCAGCATCTATTCAGAGGTTGTTTAAATCTGAGGACATTGTGTCCGAGTAACCTATGGTTGGATGACACATCCTTTGTTGGGGAACTTGTCACTTTAGTAATTCTCAGCATAAGAGATCCTTAGTTAAAGGAGCTGCTCACGGAGATAGGAAAATTGACCAATCTAAGTATGTTAGAGTTGCGGAATGAGGGAAAAGCACTGGAAATGATTTCACCAGGGGTCTTATCAAGACTAGTTCGATTAGAGGAACTACATATGGTGGGAGTAGAACATTGTAGTTAATCCACCTTGAGGGAGCTGGAATCGTTATCGAGATTGATTGCACTGACGTTAAGTGATCTACAGTATTTGGGCCTTTCCTCCAAGTTGACACGGTGCACTCTTACAGTGGGTAGAGCTTACAGAGCTGCTTCAAGCTTGGATGATTACGACAAGGATATTGCTTTAGAGGCCACCTGTTGAGGAAGAGTGAACTTGTACATTCAACTGGAGAGGGTTCCAAGAACGTGTTGGCAGTGTTGCAGCTGGATGAATTTCAGAACGTGAAATATCTTTGCCTGAAACATTTTGATTCATTGGTACATATCCACTGTCGGAATAATATTTCATTCCCCAAACTCGAAAGACTGGAGGTAAGAAAGTGTCATTGTCTACAGTATGTTTTTTTTTGTATCTTTGGTTGGATGGAGTTCGACAGTATCTTGCCCTGATGACGAGGAAGAGGAGATCTCTCGGAGGATACATAAAGTAATCAAGTTTCCGAATTTATATGACTTGAACCTTCAATCTCTGGAATGCCTCACTCACTTTTGCAGTGACACTGTTTTGGGTATCGATTTCCCTCAGTTACGGAAAATGCACATCAATAGCTTACCTGAGTTCCAAAATTTGTGGCGTACAGCCAACAACTCCATCACTGACTCAAATCCTCTTTTTGATGAAAAGGTCTGCTTCTACTTCTCTACATGTGACCTATCATGAAAAAAAAAACTTTTAGGCATTAAAATTTTACCTTTTACTCGAGCATTAGAGATATTTACTTACACAAAGTCTATTTTTTTATTATATACACCAGCATACCATGTATATATCCTTTCTAGTATTTGTTCTTTTCAATTTACCATTTGATATTAAGTCAATTATTTTAGGGGGATAGTTCATTATGGTAGCTTGCTGCTGGGGCTCTCAAGCTTCGTCTTGGGATTACACTACAACTTTGGCCAAGCACATCCCACCTTTGAAAAAAGCTAAAAAAAAAGGGAAGGAAAGGAAAGGTTCTACTAAATTAAACCAATTACTTTAAAGGAGGATTTGTCTTCTGTTATACATGTAGTATTTTCCAATTCAGGTAGAATATTTATTAGTTTCTGCATGATTAGAAATAGAAGGGTCAAATTCATAATCAAATAGATTATTCAACTAATTTCTAAATTGTATATTTGCAGGTTTCTTGTCCCAACCTGGAAGAGGTATCTATCTTACGGGGCACTTGCGGAAATCTCCTTGCCGAGGACATGTGCACCCCCGGGATTAGTCGGGGCTCTAAGAGACTCAGACACCCTGTGCAAATAAAAAAAAAAGAAAAAAAAGGTATCTATCTATAGGGCTTACAGCATAACTGCTCTATGCTCTCACCAATTTCAAACTGCCTACTCGAGCTACCTTGTAAAATCGGAAGTAGAAAGTTGTGGAAAATTGAGAAACTTGATGTCTCTATTGGTGGCGAGAGGTCTTCTTAATCTCCGGAAACTAAAGATAGAAAATTGCGGGTCAATGTAAGAAGTGATCACAAAAGAGGAACAACAAGGAGAAGAAATCATGACTAATGAGCCCTTACTTCCCATGTTGGAAGAGCTGAACCTTCTAAGGCTGCCTAAGCTGGGGCATTTCTTTCCTACGGAGCATGCTCTTAAATTTCCGTTTCTCAGGGAAGTGCGGATTCATCACTGCCTGAAATGAAGACATTTGTCCAACAGGGAATATCTGTGAGTACACCGTGTCTCGAAAGTGTAAACAATGATGATGAGGTGAAAGTAGTCGATCTCAATAAAACGATGTTCAATTCTAAGGTTTGTCTTGTGCCGCTAGCTGTATAACTATTTACTGCTCTCTTTCCATTTTAACTAGTAAATAGTAATAGTAATAGTAATCTTCAGATGGTTATTTTTCTTCTGTCACTAAATAATGCAATTATTTTTAGTTTTTCACTAGCTGTTACCTTGATGTAAGGTGAGAATATGGTTCAATTTTCGATTTGTACTTTATGCTATATGGAATTTTCATCCCTTATAAAAAATATAAAAGGCCTCAACATTCACAGGTTTCTTGTTTCAGCCTGGAAAAGCTACTACTCATTAGTGGTCATAGTATAACAGCTCTATGCTCTCACCAACTTCCAATTGGCTACTTCAGCAAACTTGAAACATTGTATGTACCATTTTGTGGAAATTTGAGAAACTTGATGTCTTCATTAGTGGCCAGAGGTGTTTTGAGTCTCCAAATACTAGAAATAAGATATTGCGAGTCAATAGAAGAAGTGATCACAAAAGAGTAACTAGGAAAAGAAATCATGACGGATGAGCCCTTATGTCCCCCGTTGGAAGAGCTGAGGCTTCAAAGTCTGCCAAAGCTGGCATTTCTTTCTCGCTAAGCATGCTTTGAGTTTCCATTTCTCAGATAAGAGTGGATTAATGACTGCCCTGATATAAAAATATTTATCCAACAGAGAATATCTGTGAGTACACCGAGTCTCGAAAGTGTGAATGATGATGAGGTGAAAGTAGTTGATCTCAATAAAGCAATTTTCAGTTCTAAGGTTTCTCTTGTACCACTAGCTTTATTTCTATTTATATTTGTGTCATGCATCAATACACCCCTGATGTACTGCCCTCTTACCCTTGTAACTAGCAAATAGTTATAGTAATCTTCAGATAGTTATTTTGCACCTGATACCTATGTTGATGAAGGTAAAATATATAGGCGAATCTACAATATTGTGATCCAATGGTTCATGTAATAACTTTTGCCCACATGCTTTTTGTCGGTATTAGTAATATCTAGAGATTCCTTGATTGTGAACGCGATTCTTATTATATATTAACTTGAGGGCATTGGAGATTTCTACAAATTTTAAATTTTGAATTTGCCTCTCGTTCTAAGTTCTTCCTTTTTCATATTTAACAACTAATACGTGGAGTTATTTTCTCATGTCATCTTGAATTCTATGTCATTTTAAAAGATTTGAAGAATGCTATTTTGGAGCTGCTTTTTAAAATACTTTTTTATTTGAGTAATTTGACCTTAGATGATCTCTAAAAATAAGTGTATTTGTGGAATGTTTCCCAAAAATGAACAGTTAAAACTGTGATAATCATTTTTATACTTTTAATCAAAATGTCAATTTATTAAATTTGCCTTTGTCATGTTAAAAGTTAAATAATATGTGAAACAACATACATCAGGCAACATTATAAATAACTTTCTGCAACAAAAATAACATAGGACGAAAAAAGATTTAGAAAAGAAATTTATACTGTGGTTAGACTCCCATATTGATTAGGGATGAAATGGTGGTTTGCTTATATGGATTTGGGCAATCCTCATGTTATCAACATTTGTAGGTTTGTTTCCCAGCCTGGAAGAGTTACGTATTTGGACGGCTCACAACATAACTGCTGTATGCTCTCACCAACTTCCAACTGTGTACTTCAGCAAACTTGAAAAATTAGACGTATAGACTTGTGGAAAATTGAGAAACTTGATGTCTCCATCAATGGCTAGAGATGTTCTGGATCTCCGAATACTAATGATAGCAGGCTGCCAATCAATGGAAGAAGAATACAAATGATAGCAGGCTGCCAATCAATGGAAGAAGTGATCACACAAGAGGAACAACAAGGAGAAGAAATGACCAATGGTCCCTTATTTTCCCCAGTTGGAACAGTTGGATCTCTACGGTCTGCCAAAGCTGGGACATTTCCTTCAGATGAAGCATGCTATTGAGTTTCCTTTTCTCAGTTAAGTGTATATTGTTAGCTGCCCTGCAATGAAGGCTGAGTACACCGAGTCTCACAAGTGAAGTATGATGATGAGGTGAAAGTTGATGATATGAATAAATGGATACAACAGATGTTCAATTACAAGGTTTGTCTTGTGCCGCTACATGTATAACTAATGAACTCTAGTGCTCTCTTTCCTTCTTAATTAGTACTCTACTACATAATAGTAATAGTAATATTCAGATACTTATAATTTATGTTTGTCACTTGAAGCAACTTCCTTTTACCTCCCCCCAAAATATCTCCAATTAGAAATCTGAAGCATCAGCCTAGTCTTTTTATCTTTAAAATAAATATTGTACTTGCTAAGCTAGTCATCTCTGTTCAAGCAAATATTGTACTTCATCTATGTTCTTCTGCAATCTTTACTCTCAGGAAGAATATGTTAGTGATGGCTGTGAATCTGAAGCAGATTTAACTGATGGCTGTATATCTGAAGCAGATTTAACTGATGGCTGTAAATCTGAAGAAGATGCAAGTGATGGCACTGAGGCTTCAGTCTAGTGAAGGCGGAAGCTAGTGTGTTGTCAATGAATCCAAAGCTATGAAGGTAATAGTACTTCATGAAATAATAAAAGTGCAAGATAAGCTCGAACATCACCTGATTCCTAAGCTCGTGATGGAGGCAGAAACGTATGTACATTATAGGTGGTACGGGTTCAATCGAAATACAAATTTGTATGTAAAATTCCGAAAATTATAATAAATAGTACTAGATATGAACTCAAGAGTTTTAAAATATTACAGGTTCAATGTTAAAAATATGAAGATTGAACCCATAAAGTTTAAATCTTGAATTAGTCTATGGATGGAGTTTACAAGCAGAGGTGGATCTACATTAGAACCCACGGGTTCACGTGTACCCTAGCGTTTGCCAAGAGACTTTGTATCTTTATTAATGACATCTAGAAATTTTGACTGTTAACACAATTATTGTTATATATTATTTTTGATTCCACTGTAGGATTCTATAAACTTCAAATTTTTAATTCGACTATGGTTCTTTGTTCTTCTTTCATTCATAATGAACAGCTAATATGTAGCTTTATTTACTCATGTCATCTTGCATTCTATGTCGTTTTGAAAGGTCTGAAAGAATACTTTTCTGGTGATGCTCCCTCCTACGTATTTAACCAAAGCCTGTATATAGCAATCTTACTGCTTGTTATGGGAATGTTATATTTTTATTTTGGCTCAATATTGGGTCCAAAATCTCTTTAATATTGAAACAAAAACATATTAGGTGTATGATTTTACAATAACAGACAACATATTAGTTGAACTATGTTAATTGAAAGAAAAATAAAAGATATATATCAGGTACAGTTTGAATTTAGAATTGATAGATTCAGGATGAGTGTGCTCTTTTCAAATTCAAGCCTATTTTCATTCTTGTTTTCATGATGTGTTGCCAATGCTTGAGATGTTCAATTTTTGTCGTGCGTAGGGTGTTAAGCATCCCACATTAGTTGAGGAACTTCTAGACTAGTTTTGACCCAAAGGCAATTTTTGAACATGGTATCCGAGCAAAGAAGCCCTAGTTCAAGACTTTTTGCCACCATCATTCAAAAGAATTTTCATGTGGGACATGTTGAATATAAAATTAAGTATTATTTCACAACTTAAACTTTATCACACATTTTTGACACTAGTCTTTATCACATTTTCTTGAATTTGGGGTAAGTCTGGTGCACTCAAGTGCCCTCTATGCGTAGGGTGTGGGGAATGACCCGACCACAAGGGTCTATTTTACGTAGTTGCATTTCAGTCAGCGGTTGTTTCCAAGGCTTGAACCCATAACCTCCTAGTCACATGGAGACAACTTTATTAGTTACCCCAACACCATGATTCCTTTATTTCATTTAATTGCACCTTTCGTGATTAATTGACTAAACTCGTTTTATATAAAATATATTGTTGGCGTAAACAAATTAAATGCTTATGGGAAATGCATACAAACATTCAAAGATTCTATCATTTTCTCTCTTATTCGGGAATTTGTTGGCTTTTGTGTGTCTGATTAAACAAGTATAAGGAAACCATCAAGGCCAATAGTAGAAACTAAACCATCACAAAACAACATAGTTTTTCTTTTCATCAAAACAAGGACATTCTAATGAGGGAGGATAAGGGTAACACAATATGTCAAAACAACATAGTTATTTAGCTTTGGTTCCTCGTCAAAATCCTCATGTTGGAAGTTCAAAAGTTTCTACTTTTTGATCAATATATTGGAAAGTTGCCAAACCTTTGCAATTCTGAAAGAGAGTAATGAAAACTGCTCAGCAGTGTAAGAGACAGTTCTTTCTGTTTTTGGAGCTTTGACCATGTGAATCCTCCTCCTTTCTCTCTGCTCCTTGGACCAAACAGCAAGAAAATGCACATGATAAGTAATGAAAATTTGATGGCTTATATGCTCTCAACACACTTATCCCACCTGATCCTTTAATTAAGTAAGAACAAAATAAGTAAATAAAGAACACAAGAGTTTATGTGGAAACCTCTTTGCTCAAGGGAGAAAAAAATCACAACCTGTCTCATGACATTGATCAACTCTGATAGGTTCAGACTTCAAGCACCTGACATAGCTAATTCCAATTATGCTTCACGAGAAAGACTCAAATGACCATCTAGTTCCTTTATACACAGGACTAGATTTACAAATACTGAGCAGAGAAATATAAACTAAACAACCTAAGATGATAATTACTCTATCGGGTTCCATTGTTGTTCATCAGTGAATATTTCTTAAGAGAATGCTTTTTCAAGTTGATTCTGAATTTCATAATGCAAAATAAATAAATAAATAAATTATTTGTGTCATTGTGGAAAGGACATAATATAGGATAGACACAACCATTGGAGCAATGCTATTGGATGGAAGCCTACCATACTATAAACTTACACCCACACTTAAGCAGTTATGTACTTTTTGCGGTCGTCATTTTCAATTATCATAAATTTCATTCTCTCAAGGATCAGGACCCATACTAGATCTGTTTTGTCAAATCATCAATAATAATTTTATCCCTTTTTATGATGACAATCTTCCACAAGGGATCAGCTTCACTCTAAATAAATTCCATTATTCCAACTGTAGCAAAAGGTATATATTTCCCCCCGAATCCCCCGACTAAGTCCCTAACCCCAGAATATCTTTCCCCCTATCTTCTTGATCAGGTCCCTTACTTCCACATCACACCATAAGCACATTCAACAATCAAATACCTCCCCTTTTAACAGTATTAAACCAAGCAGTTAAGGAAAACCCAAAGCTACAGGGGCAACACAACATAAGAATAGAAAAGCAAAATACAAGGGAAAAACTAGGAGATACAAGACGTCATTCATCAACCAGAAAAAACCATTAACATTCAAAATTCTTGCAAACAAACTATATATAACAACTAGGACCAAGCCCACAGATTAGATAAACAAAAGCGAGGGAGTCTAGGAGTGATATCATTAAGATGGAGGAGTCTAGGAGTGCGGGACTGGGTGAAACGGGCATCAGTCTCAAGCATGATCTGTCTTTCAAGTGCTCAACTTGGGCAATAAGACTGACATTCTGAGCTTTTAGCGATGAAAGTTTTTTCGAACCTGGTCCCTATGTTGAAATTTTCAGCAACTGACGCTTAATATCAACATCTTTGTTTGCCAAAAGCAATGAAATCTCTTCTACTTCATGTTTCAATTGCTCATGATGATTCAGTAGTTAAAAAATCTGTGATTTGCCCTTGTTCTCTGCTCGACCTTCCACGCACTTACACTCGATGAGTATGTTCAATGACAGGGCTTGCTTGATAGCACCCTTGATTTTCTTCCCGAAAGGAATCATTATGTTTGAGAATCATTATGTTCGCAACAGGTACCTGTAAGCCATACCATATTTTCCATTTTTGTGGTGACAAGTGTTCCAGCATGATTGCTGGAAGATTGATTTCCCCTACTTTGGCCTCCAAAAAAAACAAGTCAGATGCAGAAGCTACACTTCTCTTCTCCGACCTTAGAAGTAGCACTTTGTTGACATTCAAAATAGAACTAAAGAGTACCTTTCATGAACTTCTTAGGTACTCTGGCTTGGCTCAACTTTGAAACTTCTCCAATCTCTTGAATAAAATGAGAAGGGGATTCCTTTGCTACTGATTGGATCTCTTTTATTAAACTTGCAGAATCTCTCTAAGAACTTCTTCACTTATATGAATTAGATACCCATTCACCATGGTGTTTAAAGCTTCCATCATCAATGACTTTCACTTTCATGTGGTAGTAAAATTCTCTTACTTTTTTCTCGTATAACACTAGGAAAGGCCACTCAAAGAGGTGTGTCCATCCTTGAAGTTCAACATCGTCAACCAGGCCCCTCATTCCTGGTCGATTCTTAAATTCAGGGTCGAAGACCTTCCACTTAAGAACTTTTGATTCTTAAGAATTTGAATTCTCTCCTCCTCTATAAGTTCCTTCCAACCTTCTTTTTTCACCCTTGGGACCATATCCCTCTTTTGATCCAGACTATTGGTCTAGACCAAGATCTTCTGAGGACTCTTCTTTTTGCATGTTTGTCCCTTTGTTTCATCCTTGTTTTTAGGACTTCTTTGTCATGATTTGGACTCGAGTGTGATGGCACTTGCCTTAACTCACCGAGACAAGTTATTCTAAACACGGATATAATGTAATAAAGCAAAAATAAAGCGATAGTAGACATCTATAAAAGGATAACTCAATAATAACTGAAAATCACAAGGCTAAAATCACTCCAAGACTGGTGTCACATGTACAAACCTCTGTCACGACCAGGGATTTGAAATAAAATTACAAGTCTCAATATCTTAGTCATTAAATAGAACAAAACATAATACTGAAACAAGAGCTTTGAGTGTGTTGAATAGATAGGTTTCTAACCTATTAAGCAATCTAAAAGCTCAGACAAATGGAATGGAGGAAATAAAAAAGGATCGAGCTCACAATCTATACAAGTGTAGAATCAACGGTGAGTATCAACAACACCGTACCCAATAAATGAATACTAAATACATAGTAGAGAGTAAAGAATGCAAGCACTTAAACCAAACCATCCGAACCTCCAAAACTACAACCTATAACAGGAAAGTCAACATACACAATATATAATTCAAGTAGTAATTTGTATCCAATTTAATTACAGAGTTAAATCATTAATGTATAGTTATACAGAAGATGCACACAATTGTATCATGTAAGATGAGTGCAAAATGATGCAATGCGATGTCAAATAATCATAATGCATGTTTGTCCTATGATACACATCCATTGATCAACTTAGACCGAAACCCATGGGTGCCACACATAAATTATGTATCTGCGGAAGAGACATCGATTGCTGAAAAAGACCTCGGTAATTAATCTACCCATCTGAAGAGACCTTAGCCGCTGAAAAAGACCTTGGCAATTAACATACCCATCAAAAGATACCTCGGCCACCAAAAGAGACCTTGATAATCAACATCCGTCGATAAAGAACTCAACTCCTTTTTCTCCATTAGCTTACTCAATCTAGCCGAAATCATGTTTTATCAGTTTTCATAAAAAAGTGGAACTTAATCAATATTTCATAGAAAGGCAAAAGGCAGTTTCATATAGAGTATGAATATACGCGATGGAGCCATACAATATACATGTATCATTCAAGCCAATCAATCACGACGTCATTTAAATATCATAATCATCATCATTAAGTCTTTTAATGATAGGTTGAGCATCGTTGTTTAATTTCTTTATTAACCAATTCATTTTCATCAATCAAAATCCTCAATAAATGAGTCAACATCATTAGCCAAGGTCATTCAACAATTGGATTAGTATCATCATCAAGATCGATATCATTTAAATTTCTCAATAATCGAACCAACATCAACAACTATATTTATTAGTAACGAATCAATGTTACCACATGCATTCAACATAGCCATTTTATTACTTCATCTTGATTTATTAGGTCATTTCATAAATAATTTCATCTATACCAATTCTCCATCACTCTCCAATACATAAAGAAGAAAATACAAGGTTCAATAATCTCAACAAAGGTTTAGAATCCACTTGCCTCAACAAAATCAAGTAATCACTCAAAACATTTGAGCTTTCCCCTTCCAAATAGTATCTAAATCACTAAAACTTATTTAAATAATGATTTAGAGTCAAATTTCAAGACTAACAATACCAAAATAATGAAATTTAGGGAAAAAGGTGTCAAAACGACTCAAAAATCTAATTTCAAAAATGGGATTAAAACCTGAAATTTTTTACATAAAAATGTTCCTTGAGTTATTTGGAATCCATTAGCAAAAATTATTTTAGAAAAAGAGTTGAAATCAACTCAAAATCACCATTATAGTAAAACTTGAGTTCTTGAACAAAACTCCCAATTCTCCTGTTGAAATCACTAAATTGATTTTAAAACAAGATATAATGGATAATGAAGATTATAGGTTAAGATAACTTACCCACTGAAATTCCTACGAAAAATTACCCTTCGTCGAGTTTTCAATGTCCAAACATGGTAAAAACTGTCCAAAATCCATCTTTTTTTTTATAAAAGTCCACTATTCAGAGAATTTTTATCCTCTGGGATTGCGGCTTGAGGTCCACAAACCTGGAAAATAACAGTCAATAGTCTCTGTGATAGCGTCCAAGGGCTTTACGAGCATGAAGGTCAATCCACTTGACCCTCCACGATCATGGCCTTAAGCCTCATGAATGTGATGCACGGAGGGTTGACTCTTCGCAAACGTGGTAGGGAAGACTTGTGAACACGATGAAGGAGAGAGAGGCACCAACTGATGATAATCACACAAGGCATCAAAGTCAAATAATTAATCCTTGGGATTCATTTGAAATCCCATACATACAAATTATATATTCAATCCTACTAAATTTGACGTTTCAAACTCAATGGAACCGTCAGAATTTGAATTTGAGGTCTCCTTGACCCAAAATCCAATTAGTTGTAATTAAAACAATTTAACGCACTCAATATTAACTGAAGCTCGAGCCTCTAAAAATTGAACCAAGACCCCTCCTAGGCCGAAATCGCCTTCCAGGTTCAAAGAAACTATCAGAAGTCTAGTCCAAACATCAGAATTCTGATTATTGACCAAAGTCAAATTTTTATCAAATTTCAAATCAAACTCCAACTTAAGACCTCAAATTCACAATATAACCCCAAATTAGGCGACTATATATGTTGTCTTAGACCGAGGTATTGATGGTGATTTTTGAATCTCGCAGAACAGAATGTGATACGATGAGATAGAATGCAATAGAAACAAAGACAGGGAACGAGTTACCTACTCTTAATGGGTAAAGCGATCCCCTTTATTCTGAATTAAAGAATTCGGAATCAATCAAATCTCCCCTAGAAGGATTCAAACCTATGACCAATCGGTTAACAGCCGACCCTCTACCACTGAGCTTTTGAGGAACAATAGGAGATTCGATCTCATAGAGTTCAAAATTTTCGTTCCCAACCTATGACCAATATGAGCTCGAAGCTTCCTTCGTAACTCCCAGAACTTCTTTGTAGTGGCTCCCTTATGATTGGCTACAAAGGGATTTTTTTAGTGAACGTGTCACAAGCTTACTCCTGTTTCTTTTGTAAAGTTTTTGTAAAAATGAAGAATTCAATTCGATTTTCTCTCCTATTTACTACGGCGACGAAGAATCAAATTCTCACTATATTTATTCATTTTTCTACTTCTTCTTCCAAGTGCAGGATAACCCCAAGGGGTTGTGGGTTTTTTCTACCAATTGGGGCTCTCCCTTCACCACCCCTATGGGGATGGTCTATAGGGTTCATAACTACTCCTCTTACTACAGGATGGTTGTACCCTTTCTCACCCCATTTCTTTGTATTCAGTATTTCCACCTCTCTTTCTATATTTGTGTATATTTTTTTTATCATGACCCAAAATGGATCGCAACTAAAAGAAAAGAAAAGAAAGCGAAAACCATCTCAACATAACATAACAAATCTCCATAAATCTGGAGTCATGAGTACAAAAGCATCTAAGCAATATAGAAGTGTAAATACACATGTCTCAAACAAAATACAAGACAACCCCATAAAATCTAAATAAGTCTGAAAAGAAAAGTAAAGGAAATCCCAAGGATCCACGACGACTCGAGGTCTAAGCCTCATCGATAAGATCAGGATGGATGGAGGGAAGTCCAAAAAAGTGAATCAGCTACCCTGTGCATGCTTGATTTGCGGGGATGAAACAAAGTAGAGGTGAGTTCATCGAAATATACCCAGTAGGTTCAACCAATTGGGTAAGAGGAATCAAAACAAGCATGTAATGATGAAGAACTATTCCTGCATCCAAAAAGGTTAGTACACGTTAAAATACATCCAATAATAATGAGTTAAGGTATCCTAAAGCACCCACAAACACCATAGAACCATAATATAAATATAATGCACAACTCATCAGTCCAAATACTAAGTGTGTCACAGCCTTGCACTGTCCGTGGTCAAGGTAATATCAGAATGCCACAACCTTGCCACCTGCCCGTGGTCAAAGGATATCATGATGCCAAGTCCTTGCCACCTGCCCGTGGTCAAGGTATATGAAGTATGAATCTCACCCTTGCCTCCTGCCTGAGTCAAGGAGGGTGGTACCAAAGTAAATCATAATGGCCTTGCCTCCTACCCGGGTCAAAGGATGATACAAGCAACACACAATAAATGTAAATCAATAGTGCAACCCAAATATGCATGTAAACATGTAAAATAGCGTTATAACAGGAATGCCGATGCATAAAACTCATAATTGGATATAAAAGTCAAGTTCAATAGTCAATAATCATATGTACTCAAGGAGTAATATCAAGTATCATAGCTAATACTCAAACCATTATCATATTTTAGATCATCGTAGTTATATTAATAATTCAAGAGTGTCAATAATATTGAACCTTACTTGTTCCCAAGTATACAAGAATATCAATATTACCGAATCTAACTCGTCCTAAATATACAAATATATTAGTGATACTAGACCTAACTCGTCTCAACAAATAATACCAGACCTTACTCGTCCCATTTATGCAAACATATCAGTAATACCGAACCTAACTTGTCCCAATTAGTCTCACGAGTCTCATTTAGTCACATTTTTATCTCAAATCCTCATCATTCCATCATAATTCATCTTAGTTCATCAATAGGAATCAAATTATATCATAATTCGGCTAATCCAAAATCACTTTCTCATCATATTTCAACACATCAACTCAATTACACAATTATCCATCTAAATCTCACAATTATAACATGGGCATGCTCAATAACTCAAATCCAGTCCAAAAGGGTTAACCGAACCTACCTCGATGCTAAAATCGCACTCGGACAAACTTTCAGTCAACTCAAGTCCTCAAATCGATCCCCCAATTTGATCAAGTGATCAACAAAAGATACTACTCATCAAGAGAAGCATTTTGATACCTATATCGGCATAAATTAGGCTTAGGGGCAAAATGGTCAAATTTAAGGCTAAAATCTGAAGTTTCTGATTTTGAAAATAACTTTAAAACCAAGTTCTACACGAAAAATAGATTTCATGGATGAAAATCTCATTAAAATCAAGCTAGAACTGAATGAGAAATCAATAGTTAAAGTTTGAAAAACATATCCTAAAAATCCTCAATTTTGGGTGTTCAATTTCATGAAATCAAAGATAAAACTCATAAAAAATGATTAGTTTAGTGTTAGAAATGCTTACCCAACAAAAATCTTTAAGAACCTTTCTTCAAAATCGCCCCAAAAACTTTGAAAGTTTGAAAATGGATTAAAAATGGTGTCTAACAAGTTTAAAACTGTTCAGGTATGAAAACTACTTCGTGGTCACGGAGCCCATCTCACGAACGCGGAGACCAAATAGGTCACAACTCTGTGAATACGGAACACAATCCGTGAACATGGTGATTAGTAGACCAACCCCTCCACGAATGCGGAGGCTTCTCCATGAAGGTAGAGAAGAAACCCACTTGCACTAGATATTAGCAAAATCAGCAACCCAAGTCCAATTTTCCTACTCGGAATGGACCCGCAAAACTCATCCGAACTTAGAATTCCACAAATCAAATATGGGTAGGATAGTTCCTCTCACGCACCTTTAGCTCTCTGGAGGCATAGGCTATCACCTTCTCCCTTTGCATTAATACACCATCCAAACCCATACCAAAAGTATCACAATACACCATAAATAACACTCCCTCCTTGGGCAATGCAAGAGTAGGTGCTGAAGTCAATAAATTCTTGAGCTTTTTAAAGTTAACCTCACATTCCTCCAACCACTAAAATACCACCTCCATCTGAGTAAGTTTGGTCAATGGGGCATCTATAGAAGAGAATCTCTAAACAAAATGCAAATAATACCTCACTAAACCAATGAAACTCTGAATCTCAGTCACAAAAGTAGGTCTAGCCCACTCATGAACAGCCAGCTTGGCCAGATCTACTATGTCCAAGCAGGGTTTGAACAATCGGTTCATTATCTCCATAACAGTAGCTAGGGCATTAATCAACCTAAAAGGCATAGCCACGAACTCATAGTGGCCATAGCGGGTCCTGAAGGATGTCTTCAAGATATTAATCTCCTGAACTCTTAACTGATGATAACCAGAACTCAAATCAATTTCGGAGAATACCGAGGCACCCTACAACTTTTCAAAAAGATCATCAAAGCGAGACAAAGGATACTTGTTCTTAATGGTCACTTTGCTGTTGATAGTCATATGAAAAGTGCCAACCTTCTTCTTCACAAATAATATAGGATCACCCCCGAGGGGGAGGGGGGCGGGGTACACTCGGATGGATGAACCTTTTCTTCAAGAAATTATCCAATTGTTCCTTTAACTCTTTCAACTCAGTTGGAGCCATCCAATAGAAGGCAATAGAAATGGGCTTAGTGCCTGACTCCACATCAATAGCAAAGTCGATATCATGATCCAGAGAGACACCAGGTATATCAATCGGGAATACATCCATAAACGCTCTAGAAACCTTGATGGTCTCTAATGATGAGACTCCTGAGAAATAACCCGAACATGAGCTAAATATGACAAACACCCCTTATCCATCAACTGACAGGCATGCATATAAGAAATAAGTCCCTTAGTATAGGAGGTAAGAGCTCTAGTCCACACCAACAGACCAAATCTGGGCAAGATAAGGTCAGGATCTTTGCATGACAGTCTAGAATAACATGATGAGACAATAACCAGTCTATATCCAATTCACATCAAAGTCCACCATATCCAACAATAACAAGTTAGCAACAGTATCTCTCCCCATAAAAGTCATAACACACCCCCGATACACCCGCTTCAGGACAAATGACTCACCTACCGGGGTGGAAACGCAAATAAGCTTGACAAGTGGCTCACTCAACATATCAATCTGAAGCAAAATAAGTTGATACATATGAATAAGTATAGCCTGGATCAAATAAAACTGAAGCAGAGTGGTGGCATACTGGAACAATACCTATGATAACTTCATCAGAGGCCTCTATCGTGGCTTTATCTAGGACAACATAACGAACTCCATGCCCACCACTAGCCAGTGGGCCTCTACAAGCTCCATCTCTTATTGTACTATGACCTCCCTTAGTACCACCCTCATGCGTTGAGAGGTGTCTATGACTGTTGGTGCTGGGGCTGGACGGGCTGGTGAGACCTTAAAGCCTATATAGGAGGTGCACGATAAGGACAATGATAGGCCAAGTGCCTAATCTCATCACAATGATAACAAGCCCTGGTCTAATACCTCTGAGAAAGCTGTCCTAAAAAGCCATCATGCCTGGGTGCACTAAAAAGCAATCATGGCCCCTCTAAATGGGTCTGGACCTGTCAACATTGTCAGATGCTAAGATGGTTACATGAACTACCTGACCGTAATGGACTTGCCTCTGAAACTCTTTGCCCCATAATGAGGGTCCACTAAATTGACTGTGATGATAGAACCTCTTCCCGCCACCCTGTCTATCATATCAGCTGCACTCTATCATGCGGGCGTGATCCACTACATTTTGAAAAGTGCCTCTAGCCAGAAGCAAGGAATTTGTGGCCATATGAAGATACCCTACCAATCCCTTGGTGAATCGTCGAATCCTCTCAAACTTTGAATGGATGTTGGACAAGACATATCTGGACAATGTATAAATTCTGGCCTCATAGTCCACAACTGACATAGAGCCCTACTGAAGTCTGTCAAACTCATCCGAGCGGCTGTATCAAAGGCTATATGACATGAACCTCTCTAGAAATACCCCTATAAACTGCTCCCAAGTCATGACTAAAGATCCAATAGATTAATGATCCAGGACGTTAGCTAGGCCGATGAACTAGTAAAAGGTATAAGCAACTTTTTGCAACTTAAGAATGGCCAAATTACATAGCAGGTCCTGACACTCTAACAAGAAATCATAGGATCTATCACTAGAGGTGCCATCAAATCTAGGGGGAGCCAAGTATTCACACCGCTCAAAACTCTTCTCCTCAGCTATGTACATGGCTAGGCTAGTAGAATATGGTGGTACCATAAATAAGGGGGGTGCAATAGATGGAGCAATAGACAAAATTTGAAGCTGTGAACTAGAACTCGGTTGCAATGTTTGAGGCAGAACCATAGAAGCCATAGGAGGATCCGCTAGGACTAAGGAACTACCAACGTGGATCATGGCTAGCTCAGTTGGAGTTATAGAAGGGTCGACCAACGCTGTAGAATTTGGTACATCAACAATAGCTGGAGCTAGGGGAGCTTCCTCCAATCTAGCCAATACCTGCAAAAGTAACTCTTGAACCGAAGGTGTAGTATCAGGGGCTGAGGATGGTGGAGCATAGTTTATAGGCCTTTTTAGCTCATACTCTAGCTCTGAGAAGCTGGTCTAGCTGGTCCCATGGGCGGAGCTGCCCCTCTAGCATGTCCTCGGACCCTGGCCCTACCTGGCCCTATCATAATCCCTACCTCGACCATGAGTGAGAGCCACATTAGTTGGCTCAGGCTCTCCCACTGATTGTCAGAATCTAGTAATCGCCATTTCTGCAAAAGGGGAAGATTAGAAAATTCCAAAACATGTGATATGAAGAAACACACGAATAGAAGCAAGATATGAAAGTATTTACTATAAAGTGCCACGTAGCCTCTCGAAGATGGGTATGAACATCTACATACCGATCCCTACTCTGGACTCACAAGCCTAACAAACCTAGATCTCTGATACCAGACTTGTCATGACCAAAAATTGGATCACAACTAAAGAGAACAAAGTAGAGCATAAATAACCACAACATTTAATACGAAATCCCAAAACCTGGAGTCATGAGTACAAAGCATCTAAAGTAGTACAAAAAGTATATACAACTATCTCAAATGAAAATACAAAGCTGTCTATTATTATCTAATAGAATGTCTTAAATAGATGGCAACAAAAGAAATCTCAAAAGATCCGATGGGATTAAAAGTTTGAGCCTCACTGCTAAGATCTGGAATAGATGGAAGTAAGATCTTGTAGAATAAAATTGACTACCTTGATGGAGTCCCTATGCTCAATTTGCTGGGAGGAAACAAAGTTGGGGTGAGTACACCAAAATGTACCTAGTAGGTTCAACCGACTAGGTAAGAGAAATCGATCAAGTATGTAATAACTAAGAGTCTATACTACTTCCATCGCAAGGTTAGTACACAAAACATGTATATATTAAGAACTAATAAAGATGGTAAATGCAACCAATGATGCAATACATATGAGATATATGAATGCAATAGCATCACAGGCCATATATGAGGTGGAATCATGACCGTCGCAGGGCAGATGTAGACAACTATCGAGCTGAAGCTACCATATAGAACCTGAGAGCATCATAGGTCATGTATTCAAATATCTCAAGGTGTCGCAGGCCATATACTCTATATCACAAGGCGTCGCGGGCCAAAAACTATGATATCTGAAGTATCATAATGTCTAAAGTGGTACAGATGCAATATGATATGTGTGCATGCCGATGCTACAATATAAGTATATATAAGCAATATAACATGATAAATGATATGCATAATAGCCACAACATCATAAAGGCTATGCCAAGTGTATCAACTAGTACCACAATGCCATCAATAAGTATTATATCATCACTCTCTCATCAATAATCAAAATATAAATGAATCCGGACTCTGCAAGTCTAAAAATATGCTCGTAGATCTCAAATATATCATAATTATCATCTAATTTTCACATAACCTTCTCAAAGGTACCACAATTATCATATTATCACAATAATATTCAGAATATCTCAATTCTCATGATTTCATCAAATCTATCAATAGGATCACAATTTACTCAAATTTCAGCATAACCGGTTCCACATATGCACAAATATTCTATTATTTAAGTCCATCTGCTCATGAATCAGTCTAGATCTTATAATTATCACAAGAACAAGTCCAATAACTCATATTCAGTCCCATAAAGATTAGCCGAACCTACTTCGATGCTGAAAACACACTCGAATAATCTGTCAACTCAAACCTCCAAACAATCCTTGCATCGATCAATCACTATTAAAAATAGATACTACACATCAAGAGATAACTTTTGGATACCCATATTGGCATGAATTAGGCTTAGGGGCAAAATGGTAAAACATTAGGGCTAAAATTTGAAATTTTTGAATTTGGAAATTGACTTAAAAATCAGGTTCTACACAAAAACTGGAGTTTATGGTTGAAAATTCCACTATAATTGAGTTTAAATCGAAGGAGAAATGATCATTTAAGGTTTCAAAATTATAGACTATAACACCCTAATTTTGGACATTCAAAATCATGAAATTCAAGACAAAATCAAAATAAAAGTGATAGAATTTAATCAAAATGATGTTAGAAACTCTTGTCTAAAAGAAATCTCCAAAAAGTCTCATCCAAAATCGCCTCCCAAAACTTTAAATATTGAAAAATGATTGAAAATGGTGATTTTTTAGATCAAAATTGATACAGGTGTAAAATATACTCCGTAAACACGGAGCAATTGAAGCCAAGACCTCCACAAACACAGGACTGAGGTCTGTGAACGCGAAGCCTAAAGTGGAGAAACTCCACGAATGCGGGAACTTGTCCACGAACGCAGAGAGTAGTAACACCAACATCTCCACGAATGAGGAGAAGAAAGGTGGCTGCACCAGAATCCTCTACACCAGCAATACACATCTAGAACCAAAACTCAGAACGGACACTCGAAACTCATCCAAAATTAGACTTATACAAACTAAATATGTATCCATAAACAGCAATGTAGACTCAACAAAATAATCAGAATTTGATTTTGAGGTATCCTCGACACAATTACCAATGCAAGTTAAATAAACTAGTTTAAAATTCAAAATACCAAAACTGCCCTCGGCAACTCTAAAAGTTATGATGAGACTATTTCTAGCGTTTGTTTCACTAATAGGAACTATTAGAACTATTGAAATTCTGATCTGAGCTTCCAAACTCTGAATGCTAACCAAAGTCAAACTTTTGCTTTGAAAACAACTAAAATGAAACTTTGGGTCTAAAAACTTCATTTTAACTTTAAATTCAGTTTTGTAACTTCTCCTAGACCAGATTCAATGTTTTAGAGCTGATGAAATTGATGAATTTCTGATCTAACACTCAAAACTCAATATGGTATAAAAATTCACTTTTTCAACAACTTAAGCTTTCAAAAATGCCAAAACTCATATTTTCAACTTTCAGAACTCAGGATTTCAGTTCCAATACTACAGATATTTCAAAATAGGTCCAAAATAACTAACAAAAGGGAAAACCAATATTATTCATGGATAAGTTCAAAAATGACCAACCAAGTCATTACAATGATGAAGTAATATCCGTAGTTTTTACTCTACTAAAGCCTGTGGTACTAAGTTCTTCTTGCCTTTAGACCCCAAATTTCTTGCATTTTAATTTTTATGTCATTTATGTATGTTTGCATCTTCTTGCCTTAAGACCCCGAATTTCTTGCATTTCAGTTTTCATGTCATATAAGTATGTTTGCATGTTCATGGGACTGTTTTGAATGGTATTTGAAACATGAGTTTGAAAATTTTATGAAAAGATGTTTAAAATTGCATTTTTGCATTCATTCTAGTTGTTATCCACTTCTTTAGAGCCTACGTTCAATACGTTTGGGGATGGATGTTCCTAAGGGAGAGATATTGTAAAGACTATATGCTAAAAAGTCAGAAAGTGTAGAAGAAGTGGAGCTAAGAATGTTGCATACCAAAGTATGAGCCATATTTACAGCTCATGGTTCAATCCACAGGTCATAGACAGGGGTCGTGGATGGGGTCATCCTAGGCTAGAAATTGACTAAGTGTGTATGAGATGTACAAGGGGTTTTTATAGTCCATAAATGAAACTACAGACTATAATATGTGTTCGAGGATTAAGGCCCTGAGTTGATGAAAAATTGGACTTCTGATGTTGGAATCACAAAGAAGAGGATGAGTCATAGTTACCTTTATGAGCCATAGAATGACCTCATAGAGCGGGTCCTAAGCTTGGAAAATTTCCTATGTGTTGGGGTATTCTACGGATGGTGTCTACAATTTGTAGTCCAATCTACGAGTCATATATTGGAGTTGTAGATTGCGTTTCAGAGACCAAGTTTTAGAAGGTTCGAAAATTGAATAGGACAAAACGTTAAGTACGATCTATAGATTGTTGACTACTCGTAATTGGGGTCATGGTCTAGAATTTGACAATATTAATGAAAGATATTTTTGTCATTTTCTCATTCCCTAAGTTTGAAACTACATCATTTTTGGATTCTTTTACCACCCATATTAGACCCTAATCTTTCATTCACCCTCATCTTCACCATTCCTAATCCTCCTAAAATCTTCTAAGGCAAACACTCTCCAAGACAAGTCAAGGACTAGGATTTCTTCTTCAACTTCTTTAAGCCTTTTCTTAAGGTCATTATCAAATATGTGAGCTTGATTTGTGGAATTCTGTCACTCAAAAATACCAACAATAAATCCTTTTATTTTTTTCTTTAAGTCCTTGAGAAATTATGAATTTCATGAGCATCTTTTAAATATGGTTTTGATGACGTATTTTCATGTATCCTTGGCTCTAATGATGTAATGTGATGATTTACTCTGAGTTCTTATGGTTATCAGGTTGAATGATATGATTTCATTATCTAGTATCTTCATTAATGAAGTGGGCTATTTAAATATGGTTTAGCTTGATGAATTTTATCATGATCTTGCATTATTTTCTTAAATCATGTGATATTGAAGTAATTGTCTATGCCCACTAAGTTTAAGGTGATTACTACATGATGTTGATGATAAGGGCCTAAAGGTAAGTTTGAAACTTATGAATGGTGTCAAAGATGTAAGCATGTTGCAAAGCCCTTAATGATGTTTAAGATGGACCCTTAACATGAAAGGCCAATTCTCACTTGAGTAGCTTCCAAGTTAATGAGCTCCTCCTATACATTGCTACATATGATTTTAAGTTATTTACATGAATATAATAATGTATTAGAGTATTTTATGGGATTGACTTATCACCTAATGAGTCATTAAGGTGGGTTTTGGTTAGTAAACCATAGAAGCAACCTCTTGTGCCATTAACTATATGCCACCATAGAAGCCCTTGTAGGCTAAGGCTAGTGAATTTACAATAGCTATGTTGAACTAAGATATCTATGCATGAGTATACAAAGTTCCACTCAACAAGTGGAATCCCCATGCCAATATAGGGGGTTATGTTCGATTCCATGTAGTATCTCACATAGTCTTATTTATCGGTTATGGTCTTCTCTTATAAAGTTATGAATTTGATGTTTATGTTGTTTTGAACTTACTTCACACGTTGCATTTATATTTACTTCATATTGAGTTTCATTCCTTGGCTATCGTATTGGATGTTATGAATGATGACCTTACAATTTAATGTGTGCCTTGCATCTCACATACTTAGTACATTCAAACGTAATAAAATATATTTTCCCTACATGACATCACCATGTATGGATCGGTGATCCTCCTCATCCACTAGCTCATGGCTAGCTTTGACGTTCAAAACTAGTAGTTGATTGGTAAGCCCTTAGATTCAGGGATTTTACCTCTTTTTTTATGTTTAGCATCTTTACGACATTTATTTTGCCTGCATGATTAATGCTAAGAGGCTTGGTGAGCTACCTCTGGGCCCCTCATTCGCCATGTTACCACTAGACCCTAGGCTTGGGTCGTGACAATAGACACTTGCACCTACATTGTGATATAATATAGGCATAAGTATGCATTAGTATATTTGAATGTATTAAGTATGCAGACATGCAACATAATATAAGTAAATAATTATGACACTCCCTAATTCTTTCCATCTAGTCTGACTACATGCACGGAGAAAACTGAGAAAATGTCTGAGAAAAATCATTGGAAGAAACCACGAAGGCCATCTACAGCCCGTAGAGTGATCTACAACCTATATATAAGGCCTCGTAGGTCACCTAGATAATTTGGTAAAACTTTTCTAAGTTTGAGGTCTATACACGAGACAACATAGTATATTGAATCACGACCCGTAGGTTAAGTTTCGTAGATTGATGATTTAAAGATCAACTTTTTTGGATATTGTGTTATGAGAAATAGGATGGCTAGTCAAATCATCTACGACCCGTAAGTCTAGTTTCATAGGTTGAAGTTATAGGGAACCAAGTTTTCTGAACCTTGAAATTACAAATTGTTAGACAACTCGTAGGGAACTTTATGACCCGTAAGAAGAGATTTCGTAAGTTCTTGGTCAATTCCAGTACCCCAATTCTTGGACACCCTCACTTATGAGACGCTACTTACGGCCCGTAGGTGGAACCACGACCCGTAGATGGGGTCTCATGGTTTTTGTGGGCAGTTTTAACAGGGGTATTCTTGTATTTTTATAACCCTTTTAATTAAATCTCACGACATATTGGACTTAATTTAAGTCCTATATCAGAACCCTTGGTGTAATCATTCTTCATTTATACTTAGAAAATTCATAAGAGCACCGGATGAGGAGAAAAGCGAGGGTTTCAAGTGCAAATGCAAGGATCGTCAGGGGACCAATTGTACTTCCAATTTCCAAGTATGCAAAGCTTCCTAAAGTGTAGGACTGAGTCTGTCCATGTGCCCTTTCGGCTACTTGAGTCGAGTAACCATTAAGAATTGAGGAGGGGAAATTCATGTTCCTAATCTCCGTTATTTGCACTTCTTTTGAGTTTTCATGCATATTTATAAAAGAGTCACTAAATTACGTGCTCGTTGCATGAGATTGGAACCATAAAATTTGCATTCATTATTATGAGCTTTGAGTTGCATTATTTGATATGACTTGATCATATTGAGACCACAACTGTGAATGTCCAAGTTGAATAAATTGAGCATGCTTGACAATGAGGAGCATATTATTTATATACATGCATATTTAATGAACATCTTACTTATTGTATTAGAGGAACATGATTGAGTGGAATCTAAATGATCGTTTTAGTCAAATTTGTGTCATGAATTATCTTTCTGATTTACTGAGTTGCTGATTAAGTTGAGTTGAGTTGTTTGAGATGAATCAAAGAGATGAGTTTGAGTTGAGTTGCCTGATCACGTTTTAGTCTTGAAAGGAGTATTGAGTAACGAGTTGGGTGAGAGGATAACACCCCAAAACCACATTGCCAACATAGGATACTCGTGCAGTTAACTCTAGCGGCTCATGTTACAAAAGATGGACATTCTCTTTGGATCCGAGAGAGATTGGTTGACATCCTTTCCCTTGAACGTTTAGGACGGGCGCATCAATGACATCGATTTTGTTGTGAATCACCAAAATCATGGTGGTAGGAGTTATGTCAATTAGAGAAACTTCCAAGAAACAATTGACTGAGAGTATTATGTTTTAATTGAGCTACACGAAAACTAAGTCTCTCTACAATGCGTGATTTCAAACTTTAAACTTGCATCATTTATTAAGTTGAATTATGAGTTGATGCGTTGAGTCCTGAGTCGAGTTGATTGTTTTGAGTCTGAGCTTTATCTGTTTCCTTGAGCCATTTTACATATTAGTATATTCCATATACTGACGTCCGTTTGGGCCTGCATCATTGATGATGCAAATATAGGTGATAGAGGCTTTAGCAGGTGCACCATTGAGGTTCAATTCTCGTACTTCTAGAGTTTGTGAATCCTCTTTACTTCTCGGAGGAGCCCTTTTATTCTTCTATTGAGTATTTTATTTTTCTTTGAGTTAGGGTAGCCATGGTCGTTCATGGCACCACCTAGATGTTCAGAGGTAGAGGCTTCATAGATTTTGAGTAAAGGATTGTTGAGTACTTTTATTTTCCAAACGTGGACATTAAAGAGTATTTTATAAGAGCTTTTTTAATTCATTAATTTCTTTTATTTGAGTATTTCTTCTACTATCGAGTAAGATATGACAATGAGACCAGGTGATTCTCTTAGGGAATCAAAATGGTTCTTCAAGTGCTGGCCATGCTAAGGGTACCCTCCTAGGGCATGACAAACTTGGTATCAGAGAATAGCGTTCAAGTGTCCTATGGAGTTTACAAAACCATGTCTAGTAGAGTCTTATTTATGAGCGTGTTGTGCACCACACTTTATAAGCATAAGGATATATGACATTAGGAATTGTTATACTTTTTTGTATTCTAAGTTTGTGTGATAGAATTTTAGTCTACTAATGTATCTATCTGATTTGTGTATTACACATTTGCAAACCATGCCTCCTAAGCGTACCGTCACCCAAAGAAGAGCCCGAACCGACAATACTAAGGACTCAACTTCAGAGGTGCCTACCCGAATAGAGACGAGGGTCGAGGTTGGCTAGCTGAAGCTGCTAGAGTTCCACCAGCATCCACTATTCCTTCCATCGAGGCTGACTTTAGAGGAGCTATCACTATGCTCACCCACATGGTAGCTGCTCAGAGTGAGAATTGGAGTTCACAAGCTTTTAGTTCTAACTCCCAAGAGCCAACTGCTGCAACCAGGCTTAGGGATTTTCTGAGGATGAACCCACCATTCTTCACAGAGTCAAATGTTGAAGAGGACCCCCATAAGTTCATTGATGATATGTGGAAGGTGTTGAATGCTTTGCATGCGACTGAGGTTGAGGGATTTGAATTTGCCTTTTATCAACATAACGATGTGGCAAATGTATGGTATAACCAGTGGGAAGAGGGTCGAGGTGAGGATGCCGAGCCTTCTGAGTGGGATGAATTTGAGAGGACTTTTCTTGATCACTTCTTTCCCCAAGAGTTAAGGAAGGCGAAGATCAAAGAGTTCGTGAACCTGAAATAAGAGGGGATGACTGTCAAAGAATACAACCTCAAGTTTATTCAACTATCCAGGTTTGCTCCAAAGATGGTTCAGGTATGAGGGCAAGAATGAGGAAGTTCATATCTAGCCTGGGTAAGCATGTGAAGAAAAAGTATAAGGCAACATTTCTAATCCCAGGTATGGACATATCTAGACTCATGGTTTTCGCCCAATAGGTCAAAGAGGACAAGAAAAAGGACAGGGAGGAACATTTGAGTAAGAAGGCCAAGTCGGTAGGGCTTGAGAATGATCAGCCTAAGCAAAGTAAGGGAGACAAGTCATACTTCTAAAAGAGATATAATAGTTATGCACCATCCATAGACAGTGCACCAACTCCTAGTAACATGTATGATTAGAGGTCTCAAGGTCAGTAGAACTCTAGGATGTCGGGCTCTCAGTCATAGGCCAGTGTGACCCTTGGCTTGAAAGAAAAGCAAACTTGTGGGAAACTTAGTAGGATGTATTTGGGGAAGTTTAAAGAAGGAGGTAATGGTTGCTATAAGTGCGACCAGATGTGTCAATTTTAGTGAGAGTGTCCATTATGGAACAATAAAGCCCAATCTTCTACTACGACACCACAGGCCAAAGGTAACTAGAAATATGCTGCACCAGGGGCAGGCAATGGGATAAACCATGTGTATGCAATGGGGAACTTCCATGACCAAGAGGCTGCACCAAGATGTTGTGATGGGTATGCTTTGAATCTTTACTTTTGATTGTTATGCATTGCTTAATCCAGGTGCAACTATGTCATTTGTAATACCATATGTGGCTAGTAAATTTGAGATTCTTCTGGAGTGCCCACTCGATCCATTCTCTGTTTCTACATCTGTTGATGAGTATATACAGGCTGAGAGGATCTATAGTGATTGTGTGGTATCCGTCTATCATAAGGATACTTTATCTAGCCTGATAGAGTTGGAGATGGTTGATTTTGATGTAATTCTTAGCATGGACTGGCTTTACGCTTGTTATGCCTCTGTCAATTGTAGAACCTGGACCATCAAGTTTCAGTTTCTGAATGAGCCCATCTTAGAGTGGAAGGGAGGTTCTGTTACACCTAAGGGTAAGTTTATTTCTTACTTTAAGACAAGGAACCTAATCACCAAGAGGTGTATCTACTACCTTGTGTGAATTAAGTCTGATGATATTGAGTCTCCTACCCTTGAGTCAGTCCCAATTGTGAATGATTTTCCTAAGGTGTTTCCCGAGGATTTGCCTGGAATCCCTCCCGATAGGGAAGTTGACTTTGAAATTGATGTTTTTCTCGACACCCAACCTTTCTTTATTTCGCCGTATAAAATGGCCCCTGCTAACTTGAAGGAGTTGAAAGAACAATTGAAGGATTTGCTAGAGAAGGGCTTTATAAGGTTGAGTGTCTCTCCAAGGGGTGCTCCAATTCTATTCATAAGAAAGAATGATGGTTCACTCAAAATGTGTATTGACCACCACCAATTGAATAAGGTGATGGTCAAGAATAAATATCCTTTTTCGAGGATTGATGACTTATTTGACCAACTTTAGGGTGCCACTATTTTCTCCAAGATAGACCTCAGATCAGGCTATCACCAATTAAAAGTGATAGAATGTGATATCCCAAAGAAGGCTTTTTGAACTCGGTATGGTCATTTCAAATTCTTGGTAATGTTTTTTGGGTTAACAAATGCACCTACAATCTTCATGGATTTGATAAATAGAGAATTCAAACAGTACTTGACATGTTTGTAATCGTGTTCATTGATGATATTCTGGTGTATTCTCGAGATGAGGAGGAGCATGCCAATCACTTGCAAACGCTCAAGGATAATGAGTTATATGTAAAGTTTTCTAAGTGTAAGTTTTGACTCAAATATGTGGCACTCTTAGGCCATATAGTTTCGGGTGATGGCATTAGGGTGGATACTCAAAAGATTGAGGTGGTTAAGAACTAGCCCAGACCAACCTCTCTAACCAAAAGAAGGTCAAGTTTCAATGGTCCAATGAGTGTGAGAGGAGTTTTCAAGAGTTAAAGACAAGGTTTACCATAGCCCCAGTGTTGACCTTGCCCGAAGGAACTGATGGATTTGTCATTTATTGTGATTCCTCAAGAGTAGGATGTGTATTCATGTAGAAGGGTAAAGTTGTTGCTTATGCTTCTATACAAGTTAAGGTTCATGAGAGGAATTATCCCACCCATGACCCAGAATTAGCAGGTGTGGTATTTTCTCTCAAGCTCTGGTGCCACTACTTATATGGAGCACATGTCGATGTCTTAACAGACCATAAGAGTCTACAATATGTCTTCACCAGAAAGAGCTTAATTTGAGGCAGCGGAGATGGCTTGAGTTGCTCAAGGACTATGAAATGATCATCCTCTACCACCTAATTAAAGTTAATGTTGTTGCTAATACTCTTAGAAGATTGTCTATGGGAAGCATTGCTCATGTTGAGAAGGAGCAAAGGGAGCTAGTCAAAGACGGTCATAGATTGGCACGATTGGGAGTTTAACTAGATGAATTTGGTGAAGGTGGAGTTCTCATGCATAATGGGTCTGCATTGTCTCTAGTAGTGGAGGTGAAGGAAAAGCAAGACCAAGACCCTATCTTGCTGCGATTATAGGCAGATGTGCATATGCAAAAGTAATGGCTTTCACCAAAGGGGGAGATGGAGTATTGAGATACCAAAGCAGATTGTGTGTTCCAGATGTTGATGGTACTCAAGAAAGGATCATGGCAGAGGCCCGTAAGTCCAGATATTCTATCCATCCAGGCGCAACGAAGATGTACCATGACTTATGAGATGTCCACTGGTGGAGTGGAATGAAGAGAGATATCATAGAGTTTGTTTTCTAAATGCCCAAATTTACCAATAAGTTAAAGTTGAGCACCAGAAGCCATGTGGAGTAGCTTACAACTTTGAGATCCTAGAGTGGAAATGGGAGATGATTAATATGGACTTTGTCAGAGGCTTACCGAGGTCTCACAGACAATATGATTTAATCTGAGTCATAGTCCATTAGATGACAAAATCTGTGCATTTCTTAGCAATAAAGACGACTGACACCGCGAAGGATTATACTCAATTATATATAAGAGAGATTGTGGGATTGCATAGAGTTCCCTTGTCAATTTTCTCTGTTAGAGGAGCTTAATTCATTACTCAGTTTTGGAGATCTTTTCAGAAGGGCTTAGGTTTGAAAGTGAATCTCAGCACTGCATTCTATACACAAACTGATAGCCAGGCAGAGAGCACCATTCAAACCTTGGAAGATATGTTGAGGGCCTGTGCGATCGACTTAGAAAGTAATTTTGATGACCTTTTTTCTCTGATTGAGTTTGCCTACAATAACAGTTTCCATTTGAGTATTCAAATGGCTCCATATGAGGTACTTTACGGGAGGAGGTGTAGGTTATCGATTTGTTGGCTTGAGGTTGGTAAGATAGAGTTTATCAGACCATACTTGCTTCACCAAGCCATGGAAAAGGTGAAAATCATACGAGAAAGATTAAAAACTGTGCAGAGTCGACAAAAATCATCCACCAATGTTAGGAGAAGAGACCTAGGGTTTGAGGTCGATGATTGGGTGTATCTAAAAGTGTCACCGATAACGGGTGTGATGTGATTTGGGAAAAAAGAAAAGTTGAGTCCGAGGTATATTGGCTCTTATTAAATTATAAAGAGAGTGGGCAATATAGCTTATGAGTTGGAGCTACCACAAGAATTAGCGGCCATTCACCCAGTCTTCCACATATTCATGCTCAAGAAGTGTTTAGGAGATCCATAGTTTGTTGTGCCTGTTGATTATTGGAGTAAAAGACAGCTTGAGCTATGAGGATAATCCCATTCAAATCCTTGATCATCAGGGGCAAGTTGAGAACCAAAGAGATTGCATCCATCAAGGTGTTATGGATAAATTAGTTGGTAGAAGAAGCCATTTGGGAAGCAGAGGAGGATGTGAAGGAGATATACCCGCATTTATTTCTACCCGTCGATGATGAGAGAGTGGATGGTAATGATTCTTTCCTAATTCTTAAGTTTCCCCTCTACTATGAGTTTGACTGGCTGTAGCATCATAGATTTTATTGCATGAGTGAGTTGAGAGATGTTTGGTCGCTAGATCCATAATAAGGTTCGTGCCTTGACTAGGTTCCTAGATTTCTCTTCATTCGAGGACGAATGATCCCAAAGGGGAGACAATGTAACATCTTCTAATTCTTTCCACCTAGTCTGAGTAGATGCACAGAGAAAACTGAGAAAATGGCTGAGAAAAATAACTGGAAGAAACCATGAAGTCCATCTACAACCAATAGAGTGATCTACGACCCATAGATAAGGCCTTGTAGGTCACCCAGATAATTTGGTGAAAATTTTCTAAGTCTGAGGTGCATGCACTAGCAAACACATGACCCATATATTAATCCATGACACGTGGTTAAATTCCATAGATTGATGATTGAAAGATCAACTTTTCTGGATATTGAATTACGAGAAACAGGACAACCCGTTAAATCATCTACAACCCATAAGTTTGGTTTCGTAGGTTGAAGTTCCAGGGAACCAAGTTAACCTTGAAACAACGAGTTGTCAGATGAGCCGTAGGGAACTTTATGGCCCATAAGAAGAGGTTTCATAAGTTCCTGATCAACTTACAGTAACCCAATTCTTGGACACCCTCACTTATGGAGGGCACTTATGGCCTGTAGTGTCACACTTTGGGAGGGTACCTTTGGCGTGGCGGTCACTTGAAGAACCATTATTGATTCCCCAAGAGAACCACCTGGACTCATCATCAAATTGACTCAACAGCTGAAAAAAATACTCAAATTAAGTAAAGCCTCGTACGAATGAACATAGCTCTACCTAAATAAAGTTTTCCAATGAATAAGTTTGGAAATAAATAATACTCAAGAAATCCTCTACTCAATGTCTATGAAGCCTCTACTCGACAATCTAGATGGTACCATGACAGGCCATGGATACCCCAAATCAAATAAGTAAAGAAATAGTCAATCAAAATAAAGGAAAAGGGCCCCTCCAAAAGAAGGGAGGGCTCACCAACCCTGGAAATGCACTGAACTAAACCTCAATGATGTGCGGGCTGAAGTCCTCTATCACCTGTATCTGCATCCTGTAATGATGTAGTTCCAAATAGACATCAGTACATGGGATATGCTGGTATGTGAAATAGCTCCTGAAAGTAAAGCTCAATTCACTCTCCTCGACTCAAACAACTCATGCTCTACTCAATAGACATGCAAGTTTAAAATAAATCATGCTTTTAAAAATGGACTCATTAATATTAAACTTAATTTAAAATCATTATGCTCTATCAATGGTTGCTTAAGAGTTTCTCTTAACCGACATCTAATCCCACCAACTTTAATTTGGTAATGCACAACAAAGGTGATGTCATTTCCATGCTTGTCCTAAACATTCCAAGGTAAAGGACGATCAAGTCTCTCATGGATCCATAATAAATGTCCATCTTTTGGGAAAACGGTCGCTAGAAAGTGCTGCACGACTATCATATGCTGGCAACGTAATTCTGTGGTTAGAGTATTTATTTACTCACTCCCAGCTCGGTGCTTGATAGTCCTCCAAAGCCTAAAACATGCCCAGCTCATCAATCAACTTAAATCTCAATAATACTCAATCAATCAACTCAAATCTAAACCTCATTAGGTTACCTCAACTCAACTCATCTCAGTTTCTCATCAACTCAGTCAATCAATGAAATCAATCAGACTCCACTCGGACTCAGACGGTCATACAGACTCACTCAATTGGACCCATCATGTATACAAGTCAAATGCATAAAAGTACATGTGATTAAAATACAACCTGCTTCTTATGCTCAATCATGTGATTAAAATACAACCTGCTTCTTATGCTCAATTATGTGCAAGTTACTACACTCACGTAATCACACCCAAGTCTCAACTCAATCCATGCATAGAATTTCATAAAAGTCTTGTAGTTTTAGGTTCATTCTATAAAGCATACAATTATACTTCAATTTCATATAAGTAGTTATGCAATACGACAATTATCTCATATATCATCCTAAGAACTCATAATAAATGCAGAAATTCGGTATTTGGATGATAGGATTTTCAAAACTCAACTTTTGTTCCCAATTTCGACTCAAGTAAGTGGATGGGCATGTAAACGAATGTAGTCCCAGACTTTAGTAAGCCTTACATACCTGGAATAGAAGAAACAATCAAACTCAAATCAATCCTTGTGCTTGAACTAGAAACACTCACTCTTCTCCCTCCTCTAGTGCTCTCAAGAATTCCTAAGCGTGAATGAAAGGTGAAAATACGCTTAGGATTTTGTTTTAGGACTTTAATTAAGTCCAAAACGTCCAAGGATTGATTAAAATGGGATAGGAATAGACAAACATACCCTTCTTAAAAACTGGCGACAATATCTACGAGACCACGTCTACGAGCCATAGAACTTTGTACAGGCTGTAGATGACCTCTCATAGATAAGGTGTCCAAAAGTTTGAGTTACTAGAATTTTTCATAGAATCCATGAAGCCTCTTCTACGAGCCATAAATATTTCTATGGGCTGTCTGAAAACTCATAACTTAAGATACTGAAAAGTTGATTTTGGATCACCAATTCACAAACAAATCTATGGGCTGTGGAATATATCACATGCCATATGTTTTCTCATACATGGTTCTCAGACTTAAAAAATTTCACCAAGTCACCTAGGGATTATATGAGGCCTCATCTACGGGCCGTAGATGGCCCTCGTGGTTTCTCTTCCAACAACTTCTCTCAGTCATTTTCTTAGTATTCTTTGTTCATCTACTCAGACTAGGTGGAAAGAATTAGGAGGTGTTACATTATCTCCCCCTTGGGATCATTTATCCTCGAATGATGTGAAATCTAGAAAACTTAGTCAAGGAATGAATCTCCCCATGGACCCTAACAATCAAACAGCTCTCATCTTACTCATGTAATCAATCGGTTAAGAAACTCATCAAGTAAAACAAATAAATAGTCAACAAATCAAACTCACTCAGACTCTAGAGCTCTATCTTCTATCAAACTCAGAATGGAAGGAGAACTCAAAGAATAGAAATTCAAGAATTTAGAAGGAAACATTACCGTCAGCTCTCTCATCATCAGCAGGCAAGAATAAATTAGGGTACCTCACCTTCATATCCTCCTCAGCTTCCCAAGTAACCTCTTCTACAAACTCCACAACACCTTGACCGATGCAATCTCTTTGGTCCTTAGCTTGCGAAGCTGACTATCAAGGATTTAGACGAGAATCTTCTCATAGCTCAAGCTGTCTTTTACTCCAATACTCTCCACAGGCACAACCAATTGTGGATCTCCCAAACACTTTTTAAGCATGGAAATGTAGAAGACCGGATGGATGGCCGCTAACCCTGGTGGTAGCTCCAACTCATAAGCTACATTACCCACTCTGTTTATAATCTGATAGGGTCCAATATACCTCGGTCTCAACTTCCCTTTCTTCCCAAATTGCATCACACCTTTCATAAGTGACACTTTCAAATACACCCAATCATCGACCTTAAACTCTAAGTCTCTTCTTCTCACATTGGTATAGGATTTCTGTCAGCTATGTGTAGTCTTCAACATTTCTCGAATGATCTTTTCTTTTTCCATGGCTTGGTGAATGAAGTCTGGTTTAATCAATTCTGCTTCACCTACCTCGAACCATCCAATCGGTGATCTACATCTCCTCCCATAGAGTGCCTCATATGGGGCCATCCGAATACTCCAATTGAAGTTGTTGTTGAAGGAAAACTCAATTGGGGGAAGGTGTTCATTCCAATTACCTTTGAAATCAATGAGGCAGGACCTCAACATATCCTCTAAGGTTTGAATTGTGTGTTCTGATTGACTATCAGTCTATGGGTGGAATGTAGTACTGAGATTCACCTTCGAACCTAATCCCTTCTGAAAGGATCTCCAAAACTGAGTAGTGAATTGGGATCCTCTATACGAGATGATAGATAGTGGGACTCCATGCAGTCTAACAATCTCCTTTATGTATAGTTGGGCATAATTCTCAGCAGTGTCGGTCGTATTTACTGCCAAGAAGTGTGCAGATTTTGTTATCCTATCAACTATCACCCAAATTAAATCGTGTTATCTACGAGACCTATGTAAACCTGTGACAAAGTCCATATTAATCATCTCCTATTTCCATTCTAGAATCTCAAAGTTCTGGGCTCCTCCACATAGCCTTTAATGTTGAACTTTAACTTGTTAGCAATTTGGGCACTTGGAGACAAACTCAACAATGTTTTTTTCATTCCACTCCACCAGTAGACTTCTCTCAAGTCATGGTACATCTTGGTTGACCATGGGTGGATCAAATATCTAGAGTTATGGGCCTCTTCCATATTCTTCTCATGAATACCATCAACATCTGGAACACATAATCTGCCTTGGTACCTTAATACTCCATCCCCCTTTTGGTGAAAGCCATCACTTTCTGTTTATGCACATCTGCTTTCAATTGTAGCAAGATAAGATATTGATCTTGTTTCTCCTTTACTCTAATACTAGATATGATGTAGACCTATTTTGCACAAGAACTCCTCCTTCTCTCGATTCATCTAGTCGAACTCACAATCGTGCCAATCTGTGAACCTCTTTGGACAACTTCTTTTTCTCTTCCTCCACATGGGTGGTGCTTCCTATGGAAAACCTACTAATCAATAACTACATTAGCTTAGCTTTACCTGGATGATAAAAGGTGCTTATGTCATAGTCTTTGAGTAGCTCAAGCCATCTCAAGCCATCTCCTCTGCCTCAAATTAAGCTCTTTCTGGGTGAACAAATATTGTAGGCTTTTATGATCGATGAAGACATCAACATATGCTCCATATAAATAATGACACCATAGTTTGAGAGAAAACACTACTGCTGCCAACTCCAAGTCATGAGTGGGATAATTCTTCTTATGCACTTTAAGCTGTCTAGAAGCACATGCAACAAATTTACCCCTCTACGTCAACATACATCCCAATCCCACTCTCGA
Organism: Solanum rostratum; assembly: GCA_029948455.1. Lineage (NCBI taxonomy): Eukaryota > Viridiplantae > Streptophyta > Magnoliopsida > Solanales > Solanaceae > Solanum > Solanum rostratum. Next base: position 55,694,492 of record CM057053.1, read on the forward strand.
AGTGTTGGAGTAGATGACAAATCCATTCGTTCGGTCAGGCAAGGTCAACACTAGGATAGTAGTCAACCTTGTCTTCAGCTCTTAGAAACTCCTCTCACACTCGTCGGACCACTAAAACTTGACCTTCTTCTGAGTCAGTCTAGTCAACGGTGTATATATGGAAGAAAATCCTTCAAACAATCTGTGGTTGTAGCCAGCCAATCCCAGAAAACTTCTTATATCTATCGGTGAGATCGATCTAGGCCAGTTCTTAACTGCCTCAACCTTTTGGGTATCCACTCAAATGCCATTGCTTGAAATTATATGGCCTAAGAATGCCACAAATTTGAGCCAAAACACACACTTTGAAAACTTTATATATAACTCATAATCCCTGAGCGTCTGCAGAGCGATTCTAAGTTGATTAACATACTCCTCCTCTACTTTGGAATACACCAAAATATCGTCAATAAACATGATTATGAACATGTCAAGATACTGTCAGAATACTCTGTTCATCAAGTCCATAAAGGCTGCAGGTGCATTTGTCAACCCAAAAGACATCACCAAAAACTCAAAGTGACCATATCGGGTTCAAAAATCCATCTTTAAGATATCACATTCTCTCACTTTCAACTGGTAATAGCCTGATCGGAGGTCTATTTTGGAGAAAATAGTGGCACCCTAAAGTTGGTCAAACAAGTCATCGATCCTCAGAAGGTGGTACTTATTCTTGATTATCACCTTATTCAACTAGCGGTAGTTAATACACATTCTAAGGGAACCATCCGTCTTCTGTACAAACAAAATCGGAGCACCCCATGGAGTGACACTCGGTCTAATAAATCCTTTCTCTAATGCTCCTTTAGCTCTTTTAACTTTGCATGGTCCATTCTATACAACGGAATAAAGATAGGCTGGGTGTTAGGAAGAACATCAATTCCAAAGTCAATCTCCCTATCAGGAGGGACTCCGGGCATGTCCTCAAGAAATACATCTGGGAACTCGCTCATGATAAGGACAAACTCAAGGGTAAGAGGCTCAACATCATCAGACTTAACTCGCACGAGGTGATAGATACATCCCTTAGAGATCAGTCTTTGGGCCTTGAGGTAAGAAATAAACTTAACCTTAGCTGCAACAAAATCTCCTTTCCACTCTATAATAGGTTTATTTGGAAACTAAAATTTGACAGTCTGAGTTTTGTAATCAACAGAGGCATAAAAGGCGTGAAGCCAGTCCATGCCAAGGATCACATTGAAATCAACTATCTCTAATTCAATCAAATCAGCAAGTGTATTCCTATGATAGATGGACACCACACAATCTCTATCGACTCTCTTGACTCGAATGGACTCACCAATAGGAGCAGAAATAGAAAATAGCTAAAGCAAGCACACTAGAAGGATCTCAAATCTACCAGCCACATATGGCGTCACAAAGGAATAGGTCATACCCGAATCAAGTAAAGCATAACAATGGAAGGTAAAGACTCAAAGCATACCCATCATAATATTTGGTGCAACCTCTTAGTCCTGTCGGTTCCCCATCGCATATAGGCGGTTTATCCCACCACCTATCCCTGGTATAACTCCTCTCTGGTTACCTCTCACTAGTGTTGCTTGGTAGAAGATTGGGCCTTATTGCCCCATATCGGACACTCCCTCTGAAAATGGTCTAGTTGGCCACACTTGTAGCAACTGTTCCCTCCATCTCTACACTTTTTTAGGTCATCCTACCATATTTTCCACAAGGTGGTTTCCGTTTCGAGCCAAGGGTCACGCTGGCTTGAGACTATGAACCCTGTGCTCTAAAGTTTGGCTGACCTTGGGGCCTCTTTTTATACCTGGTACTCAAGGCTGGTGCACTGGCTGAAGATGTCACATAGCTAGTGGACCTCTTTTGGAAGTAAGACTTATCTCTATCACTTTACTTAGTCTGGTTGGGCTCAGGCCTGCTGACTTGACTTTCTTACCAAGATACTCCTCTCTATCTCTCTTCTTATCCTCCTCAGTTTGCTGGGCATAGACCATAATTTGGAGATATCCATACTTGGGATCAGCAATGTCGTTTTGCTCTCTTTCTTCACAAGTCTACCCAAACCATATATGAACTTTCTCATCCTCACTCTCATATCGTGGATCATCTTTGGGGCATACCAGGATAATTGAATAAATTTCAAGTTGTACTCTGTAACAATCAGACCCTACTGTTTCAGATTCACAAACTCCTCATTTTTGGCCTCCCTCAACTCTTAAGGAAAGAAGTGATCGAGGAAGGCACTCTCGAACTCATCCCAAACAGCAGGCTCAATATCCTCACCTCAATAATCTTTCCATTGATTATAACAAACATTAGCCACATCCTTGAGCTAATAGGCATCAAGCTCAGCTCTCTTAATCTTGGTCGCATGCATAGCTTTCATCACTTTTCACATCTCATCAATGAAATTCTAAGGGTCCTACTCAACCTCTGACCCAGTGAAGATTGGAGGGTTCATCCTTAGAAAGTCTCTCAGTCTGGTGGCAGCTATTGGATCTTGAGAGCTAGAACTAGGAGTCTGTGAACTCCGGTTCCCACTCTGAGCAGCTACCAGTTAGGTTAGCATAGTTACAACTCCTCTAAAGTAAGCCTCAGTGGTAGGAGCAGGTGGAGTAGTAGGTGTTTGTGGAACACTAGTGGCTCGGGTTGGTCAACCTCGACCCCTCATTTCCATTTGAGTAGGCACTGTTTGGGTTGGGTTCTCAGTATTGTCAGCTGGGGTACTTCTTTGAGTAGCAGTATGCTTAGGAGGCATGATCTGCAAACGCGTAGCACACGAGTTAGACAAGAAACCCTTGCTCTTCTCCCTCCTCTGATGCTCTCAAGAATTCCTAAGCATGAACGAAAGGTGAAAATACACTTAGGGTTTTGTTTTAGGACTTTAATTAACATCCAAGGATTGATTAAAAGGGGATAGAAATAGATAAAAATACCCTTCTTGAAAACTGCCGATAGGTTCCACTAGACCACGTCTACATGCCATACAACGTTTTACGAGCCATAGATGACCTCTCATAGATAAGATGTCCAAAAGTTTGAGTTACTGGAATTTGTCATAGAATCCATGAAACCTCTTCTACAAGTCATAGATATTTCTATGAGCCATCTAATAACTCGTAACTCAATGTACCAAAAAGTTGATTTTTGGATCACCAATTCACGAACCAAATCTACGGGTCGTGGAATAATTTATGGTCCATATGCTGTCTCATACATGGGCCTCAGACTTAGAAAATTTCACCAAGTCACCTGGGGATTACATGAGGCCTTATCTATGGGCTGTAGCTTATTCTATGGGCCGTAGGTGATCCTTATAGTTTCTCTTCCATCAACTTCTCTCAGTCATTTTCTCATTTTTCTCTGTGTATCTACTTATCTAGGTGGAAAGAATTAGGGGGTGTTACACGTAAATGGAACCATGACCTGTAGATGGGGTTTTGTCATTTCTGTCAGTAGTTCTAAGAGGGATATTCTTGTCTTTTCTTAACCCTTTTAATTGAATCCCATGATGTTTTGGACTTAATTTAAGTCCTATATCATAACCCAAGGTGTAATTATTCTTCATTCACTCAAAATTCTTGACAGCATCGAAGGAGGAAAAGGGCGAGGGTTTCAAGTTCAAATGTGAGGATCATCAGTTTACTGATTGTTCTTCCAATTTCCAGGTATGTAAGGCTTCCTAAAACATAGGATTGAGTCCGTCCACACACCCTTTCATATACTGAGTCGAGTAACGCTTAGGAATTGAGGAGGGAAACTTTGATGATCCTAATCTCTATTATTTGCACTTCTTTTGAGTCTTTATGCATATTTATGAATGAGTCACTGAGTTACTTGCTTGTTGCATGAGATTTGAAACATAAAATTTGCATTCATTATTATGAGCTCTAAGTTGCATTGTCTTATATGACTTTTATTGTTTTGATCGTATCGAGACCACAACTGTGAATGTCTGAGTTGAATAAATTGAGCATGCTTGAATATGAGGAGCATATTATTTATATACGTGCGTATTTAATGAGCAGCTTACTTTTTTTATTTGAGGAGCATGATTGAGTGGAATCTACCATTTGAGTTGAATTTGATTCATGATTTATCTTTCTGATTTATTGAGTTGCTGATTGATTTGACTTGAGTTGTTTGAGATGAATCAAAGAGATGAGTTTGAGTTGAGTTTCATGAGCACGTTTTATTCTTGGAAGGAGTATTGAACACCGAGTTGGGTGAGAGGATAACACCCCAAAACTACGTTACCAGCGTAGGATAGTTGTGCAGTTAACTCTGGTGGCTCATATCTCAAAAGATGGACATTCTCTTTGGATCCGAGAGAGAGAGGTTGACCTTCTTTACCTTGGCAAGTTTAGAACGGGCATGGCAACAACGTCAGTTTTGTTGTGCATCACAAAACTCATGGTAGTAGGAGTTATGTCAGTTTGAGAAACTTCCAAGCAACACTTGAATGGGCATAATATGTTTTAACTGAGTTGTATGAAAACTAAGTCTCATTTCAATGCATGATTTTAAAATTTAAACTTGCATCTTTTATTGAGTTGAGTTATGAGTTGAGTCCTGAGTCGAGTTGATTGTTTTGAGTTTGAGCTTTATCTATTTCCTTGAGCCATTTTACATACCAGTATATTCTATGTACTGACATCAATTTGGGTTTGTATCGTTAATGATGCAGATACAGGTGACAGAGGAATTCAGCAAGCGCACCATTGAGGTTCAGTTCCAGTATTTCGAAAGTTGGTTAGCCCTCCTTGCTTCTCGAAGAAGCCTTTTTCTTCTTCTATTGAGTATTTTATTTTTCTTTGAGTAGGGGTGGTCATGGCCTGTCATGGTACCACCTAGATGTTTAGAGGTAGAGGCTTCATAGATTTCGAGTAGAGATTTGTTGAGTATTTTTATTTTCCAAACTTTCTCATTAAAGAGTATTTTATAAGAGCTTTGTTACTTCATTGATGTCTTTTATTTGAGTATTTCTCTCTACTCTCGAGTAAGACGTGATGATGAGGCCAGGTGGTTCTCTTGGGAAATTAGCAATGATTCTTCAAGTGTCGGTGTGCCAAGGGTATCTTCCCGCGGCGTGACAACAGTAATATTAATAATTGTATAATAATGTTACATGAGCAAGTATACGTATAAGTAAAATCAAAGTAGAGAAAAGATAAGCATACCAATATGCCATGTATGTAATAATGCATGATAACATAATACATAAACATATGTGGGAGTATCTTCATAATCGACAATAAGACAATGTGAGCTATGACATGGAATCTCGATATTGCTCCTACATCAGAAAATGGGAGCCTACTTGCCAAGGTAGGACTCTACATGTCATATCATAAGCTATGCGCATCCACTAGCAACCCATATTGGGGAACATCATCATACCTACAACGGCACGTAGTTATGGGATAATGTAATTTACTTCTACAGGTCATGCCTAAACTAATGAGTGAGTCGTAAGCCCAAGGTCCTCCTAGTGCTAAGTCAACATCTAATGAAATTACATATGGCTGTACTTGTCATAAGTCATCATAAGATATCATTATTCAAACTTTATATCATTATCGCATACTTGATCATGCTCTCATAGTTCATAACATTATGCATAGGAATAGCTTATTTATACTAGTCCTAGATTGTCTCTCGGAATCCTGAATCTCCCTGTAGGACCCCAGGTCAACCTTAAGGTCCTAAATCCTCTATCCCTAGCATACTAGGGTCCTAAGTCACCTCTTAGAATTCTAAATCCCTCATTTCGGACCCTAGGTCATCCTCAAAGTGCTGAATCCCCTATTTATAATCATAAGCTTGCTCAAAAAAATGTACACATGCATGATCATATGATAAGAGATAGGAGTACAACATGGATTCATAAATATCAAGTCTAAAATCATGATAATTGAGTAAGTGGAATGACCTCGAAGGTCATTTTTGGCATTGTCAATAATATTATTATTTTACCCTTCTTGAAAGTTGCCTCGAGTCATTTTTGGTTGAGTTTAAAAGTTAAAATTTGAAAACCCTATAAAAAGTTGGAGTATTGCTAAAGAAAGTGTTTTTAAAGGCTTAAAGTTGGAAATTTCATGTTTTGTGGTCATCTTGAGTTTCAAATGTCAAAATACAATTATGCCGATTCCATCAGCTTCGAAATGCAAAATCTGGTATAGGAGAATTTACGAAACTAAAGTTGGAGTTAAAACAGAGATTTTAGGCCTAAAGTTGCTTTTTAGTTGATTTTGGATCATAGTTTGACTTTGGTCAACATTCGGAGTTCGGAAGCTCTAATTGAACTTCTGACAGTTTCAATGCTAGAAATGGTCTCATTGTAATTTTTATAGTCTCCGAGGGCAGTTTGAATATTTTGAGTTTTAACTAGTTTCCTTGAGTTTTATTGGGTTCCGGTCCAAGGAGGCCTCAAACTCGAATTTCGATATTTCCATTGCGTTTGAAACATTATTTCTGATAGGATTGCATATTTGATTTGTGTGTATTGGGTTTCGAATGAACTTCGCAGGTATCCTTTAGCGTTCGTGGAGAATTAAATTACCTGAAACAGTGAACTATTTTAATATGATGAATCTTGCCATTTTTCACTATTTTTAATATTCCAAGTTTGTGTTTTAGAGAATTTTCAAGGTTTTTCAAGGCAAGACTATTGGATAACTAATTTTCCTTGATTAAATTGTTATTTTAACATAGAAATCGCACTTTTTAATTGAAGAAATTAGGGATTTCTCGGACTTTGATTTGTAATACAAAAATAGTGATTTTGAACTCATTTTAACTCTATTTTTAAAATGGTTTTTGCAACAACAATCCTAATTACTCGACGATCATTGTCATGTAAAAATTTTCGGATTTTGGAGACCTTTTATGGCATGGAATTTTTGGACCATTTTACTCTTTTCCCAAATTATTTGATTTTGGTGTCATTAGTTTCGTAATGTGATTGCGATGCTATATTTGACTTGATTGTTGTGATTTGGATTACCGTGGAAGGAGTAAAGGCAGGGATTTGACTTGATTGAGACTTCTTAGGGATGGCAATGGGGCGGGGCGGGGCGGGGATGGACGGGTTGAGCTCAACCTGCAAATTTTTTAAACCGCCCCACCACGCCCCGCCCCGCCCCGCATGATGAATATTTTTCATTTTCAACCCACTTCGCCCCGCCCCATATAGACCCGCCCTGCATAAACCCACCCTTCTTATATTTTTAATTTCTTTTATTTTTTATTGAATTTAATATGAAAAATAAAAATTCATAATTTTTTTAAATTTTTCGCTAATTAACATCTCCACAACTAATTAATTATGTTTAGTTGACATTTCAACAATTGCTTCTTGATCTTTAATTAGAAGCATGTAATTAACATTTCAACAACTAACAATTTACCAAACATGTCTAGTTTCAATTTTAGGAAAAAAATAAAATTAAAGATGATATTTAATATAAAAATTTTATATCGTTGATTTTTATTAATTAAAAAAATTTAATTTTCTTTGAATTCATATTTTGTTCTTTCAACCCGCCTCGCCCCACATTAGTTTTAAAAATAGTTACTTCAATCCGCCCTGCACCTGTACCCGCCCCCGCCCCGCCCCATATAACTTTAAAGCCGCCCTGCCCCGCATAGCTCTAAACCCGCCCCACCCCACCCCGCCTCATTTCCATCCCTAAGACTTCTACTAAGGCAAGTGGACTTCTAACCTTTTGTTAAGTATGATCGAACCTTGTATTATCTTATGTGAATGTGTTTGGGTGATTTGTGGCATAAAATGAGTTAGAACTATATCATTGTAGGCTTTGATCATGGGATATTGGGTTGGGTACTTGCAAATGTTGTGAAACCTTGACTTGTGAAATAATTGTGGAATTGTGAATACTTGTGAATATTATGAAATTATCCGGTATTAATTATTGAAAATATGATCTATGTAGACATCTTGATTATACTTATTGTTATGAGATGATTGTTGTGTTATGTTGGTATATATTTCTTGATGTTCTATTGATGATGAAAAGCCAAAGGGAATGGTTCTGACTAAAGTTGTACTGGTATTGAGATTGTGATAAATTGAGGCTAGTATTGATGTCGAGACTGTACTATGATTGATATTGTGATGATACCGAGATTGAATATATCGCATTCATTTATTACTTATGCATTGATACTTATGTTATCTATGGCCAAGAGATGAGCAAGGTAACATGCGGATTGGTGGTCGAGGCTCTACCAGTCGATAATTAGCCGATGTTTCAACCGATGTGCCAAGGTAATATTCCGAGAGATGATTAGCTGAGGTTTCTACCGGCATGACACGATGAGGTTTCTTCTGTTTGAGTGAGCATTGGTCGAGATCATTTTCAGCAATGTTCACGGATACATGATCTATGTGAAGCCTCCATGAGTTTCGATCAGAGGTTATAGCGAAAGTGTATTATAGGATAAACATGCATCACGATTACTTGATATTGCATCACATTGTTCACATTTATTACATTCACTTCATTTCACATCATTCTTTATCTGGAGTGGTAATATGTATCTTATGTGAGGAGTTGAATGCTTTAAACCTTGTACATTGTGAAGATTTAATTATATGGACACTGTGAATGCTTATGATATTGATGGACTATAGTAACGACCCGACCTAGGTACCTAGTTGTCACACGGAAAATGAGGAACCCGAAGGCGCCTCACCCAAGCCATCTTAAGCATCTTAAGCATTCAGAGACATTCAATTAAAACATTTGCAAAAAAAGGATAAAAGGACTATGGGCCTTTCTAAAGCGATGAAGCAACATTAAAAAAATAATAAGAATAACCAACATACTTTCTCTACAAGCATACCAACTAATACATCGATGGATGGAACCAGTAACGGTCGATTTCCATCAAATAGAAAAGACTCTATAGTTGTGCAACATAGAAAGTAAATGCCTAAAAAAGGCCATACATATATCGTCTCAAAAATACAAAATACAAGCTAAAAGAAAAATGGTAGAGTCCCGAACTAAGGGCTCACCACCAAGAAAAGTGCTACTCTTAAATGCTAAATACTTGTCACGAGCCAGTGAAGGGGTGTGTCATGCCCTGATTTCACACCCTGGGCGTGGCCGGCACCCAGAACCATCTCTGGTCCCAAGCGAACCGCTTGGCCTGGCTACTTTACTCAGCGGAAGACTTAAATAACATAGTCAAGCATAGATAAGATATACTAAAGGAAATGCAATAGTCTGAACAATCTAAACAAAGGAATTATCTTAATGATATCTAAAAAATAGAGGTGAAACTCCTGTCATTAGTCTATGGAACTCTAACTAGAATAATCTGAAACAACTACCGTGAAAGGCCCACAGTACCCACAACTGAAAAGAAATACTAGAAAGAAAATAGGGATAAAGGCTCCAAAGCTTCTGACTGATAAGAGGCCTCACCAATAGATGAATGGGTAGTTGGTCCTCAATGGAGCGTCTTTTGAGGGACTCTGTCACCTGCGTCTGCATTATAAAATGATGCAGGTCCAAAGAATGTCAGTACATGGAATGCACAGTATGTAAAATAGCCAAAATTGGGAACTTAGGATAATGCACTATACTCAAAGTAATTGAAACATGTTTCAAAATAGGAAAGCATAAGTAATAAGTAAAGTGCATGATGAAAGTAAAAATATATGTTGAAACTCTGTATGTAGGAACTAGATTACTTTAGCTTGGGGATTTTCTCTAGCCGACAACCACCACTATGAGTTTCATGATAATACATTATCTTACCCACGCTGCCAAAGATGTCAAATACTTTGCCAGGGTAAGGGACAAAAACTAGGGGAGTGGATCCATCCCAAAACTGGGCCATCTCAATGGCAAGTGAGGAGTTGTACTCATAGTACAATCCTATCCTACGCCGACTATGTAGTTTATGAGTTCGAGTTATTATTACTCTCACTAGTATTGATGCTCAATACTACTCCCAAAATAACTTTTATAATGCTCATAACTTTAAGAGTAAAAGTTCCCAAAATGTCTTTTTAATCTTTTGGGACTTAGACCAACTTTAGCTTTTCTAAGACTTTTCTCAACTTATTACTTCTCTTTGACTGAACTTGTATCAATACAAAGTATCTCAAAACATAATTTTGTTACCCAACTATCTTGTGAATATAGAAACTTTACTCCTTAAACTCAACTTAAAACTGTAAACATAATGGCTTTCATGCAATATCTAGGGTTCATATAGATGCAACCTTAACCATGAAACATTGAATTAATATCTTAGCTTAATAGTAAAATCAGTAAAGACCATGACTTTTTCAAATTAAAATACATGAACAAGTACTTTAATGAAATTAACTAGTAATGGAGGAAATCTTAACCTCAACTTATAAATATGATCTTGGGTGGAACTGATAGTTAAAGATACTAGAATAGTAGTAGGATAACTATTGGAGGGCCTTACATACCTAGGAAATTAGTTTCTTAAAGAAATTGAAGAAGCTTTTTGAAAGCCCTAGCTTTTGCCCCTTAGAAACTACGTTCTAAATTTGGAGAGTGTTTGAATGTTACTGATATGAAGAATTATGTTTTAGGGGTTTACTTAAGTGAAAACTGATAAGTTTCGGTTAAAAGGGTGAGAAAAGACAAAAATACCCCTCTTTAATTACATTGATCGGTCGGCTACGAGACCCTCTACGGCCCGTAAGGACCCTTCCATAAACTTTTGGGCGAATTTCTGGGTCTCTGGATCACTTTTACAAGCCCATTCTATGACCCATAAAAGGTTCTACGACCCCTAGAATGGTCCATAAAGTCTAGGGCCAAAAGTGTGAAGTTTTAGGACTTTTATCATGAATTAGCAGACGGGCCGTACTTTGATTTACGGCCTGTAAAGAGATTTCGTAATACACTTCTGCTCTGGCAGTCTTCAGTAAAACGGCCAAAATGTTTGACTCCAAACTCCAAATGAGGTGAAATTAGTTGTGTTGGAAATACAATTCAAAGGGCATTCATTTGGTAGGTTAAGGAACATCTGATGCTTTATGTGGTAAAAGTTATGATCATTTAATGTTGACCCTTGTATAATCTAAGATTAGGAACTCAATATTTAGGAAAGTGTTGAACTCGACTAAGTGTTAGAGGTCTCTTATGACCTTAATACGCTTCCCACATAGAAGGGGGGGGGGTTTAAAATATAGGTACATGTAAGGATAGAGTTATGAGGTGTCGCAGAGTGCCTATCCTTACATGGTTAAATCATGCAGGCAAAATATGTGTTAGTATGTTGGAATTACTAAGCATGTGAGATGTAATGCATGTATTAAATTGTAATGTGATCATTCATAAGTACAACATATTGGTATATATGAGATATAAGATACATGAGGTGAGCTTAAGCATGCACAAGGAATATAGCGCAATATGAATAAGAGTCAATGCATGAGAAAGCACATGTAATGGAAAGTATATCAATGGATCATAAACTTGTGGGAGAAAACCTTAACCGACATGTAAGACCATGTGAGCTACTATATGAAATCCAACATAACCCCTTACATAGGCACGGGTAGATCACTTGCCGAGTAGAACTCTGTCAAATTCACATGCATCTTAATAACACAAATGGCCTATGTGGATCCACTAGCCTAGCCTACAAGGGCTCCAATGGTGGCACATAGTTAGGGACTTTGAGATTTAGCTTTAAAGGGCCATGACTCAACTAACGAAATGAATCCCAATCTCAAGTCCACTCGGTGCAAAGCCATCTTATGGAATCTTTTAAAATATAACTTAGAATCATAAGTAGAAATCAGAGGACTAGCTCAAATTTTAGGAACCACCAAGCGAGAATTTTCCTTTCATCTTGGGGACCTTTCTTAAACTTCCTTAGGAAAATTGTCAATTTGCTTATATCTTTGACAAATCATCACTTCAAAATTTAATTTTAATGCCTTAATCATCATCATAAACATGCAAAGCTTTACTTGAAAACTAGGTGGGCTAGGATTTTTAAATGGACAATCATAAATCACATAAAACATGAGGAAATTTCTTTTTTTAAAGACCAAAAAGAATTTTTACACTTCATCATTATCGAAACCTATCATTGGGATCATCATCAATAGCTCAAAACATGCATATATTTAGTAAAGTATTAAATGGTAACATAAAACATCATGAAATCATCATGTATGCATAATAGTTTAAAGAAACTTAAAGAAAAGGTAAAATACTTAAAAAGAAACTTTATGGGTGGAAGGATATCCATAAATCAACTTACATAGCTTAGAAACCTTGGGAGAGATGAATTTGAAGCCCTTGAGATGAACCTTAAAACCCTAGCTTGCTTTCCTTTTTCTAGAAAGAGTTTTGCCTTATGAAAGTTTAGAGTGGAAGAATGAGGGATCGAATGAGGAACCTAGGGCTTTAAGGCTGGTTTAGGGTCCCTTTTTGCCCTAAAAATGACATAGATTAGGAATAGGAATGATGAAATTAACCAAACTATCCATCATTAAAACTGCCGGATTTAACCTATAAAATTCCATTTACGGGTCGTTGGTCAAACCAAGGGCCATAAGTCCTATTTGTCTGGTAACTTTCTGAAATCCTTGAAAATGATTTTATTGGAATCGAAACCACTAAACCATCTTATGAGTTGTCCTTTTATCTATGGATCGTGGTTGGACTCGTAGAGTTCTTCCATACTTAGCCATTTTGTCATTTTCTTAGACCCCATCCATAAAGAAATTCTACAGTCTGTACATGCTTCTATGAGCCATGCTGGTAACACGTAGATCACCTTTCTAAAACTCCAATTTCCTTCAAGTTAAGGCCCTCCATCTACGAACCTATCTATGGTCTGTAAACCTTTCTATAGACCATCAAAAGGGTGTGTGGGTTTCCCCACACTTGGAAACTTTTCCCTTTCCATAAGTTTCATGTTTAAGAATTGACCTACAAGCCGTAAATCCTCCTACGACCCATAAGCCAACCTCGTACAATGACTCTAGGTCATTTTCAGGCCAATATTTCTTCACTCATAGGCTCTTAAACTGGGGGTCATTATAACTGTGGTACTTCTTGGCTCTAGAAACTAGTTGTATATTCTGAGATGTATACTATGGTATTTGCTTATTTATGTATTTTTATTATGCTTGGACATTTTGAGTGCAGGTGTATGTTGTTGGGTGGATAGGAGTACTTGTGTTCTTTATTGCTTTACCTTAGGTTAGTTTCTATTTGCTGAGTACCATGTTGTTTGGTTCTCATCCCTTCCTACATTTTTCTAAGTTTTGAGTCCTATCCCTTCTGTTATATATTCCCAGTTATATGATCGATCTTTTGGATCCCTTGAGAGTTAGTTGCTTGTCTCTTTAGCAGACCATCGAGGATTTTATTTTATGTTATGTTCTCTTTGAGAACTAGACATTGAGACTTGTACTATTATTTGAGTATTCTTATTATTCGAGGCTTGTACATGTGACACCAGTTTTGGGATGGTTGTAGATTTGTCTCCTTATACTTATCTATTACATTAGGTTGTATTATCTTCTGTTTTTATTGGTATTTTTTGTTGGGTTTTTCAGTTTTGGGCTGACTCACCTTGGTGGATGAGGTGAGTGCCATCACACCCAAATTTCAGGTCGTGACAGTAAGTACATGCATAATCATTGAATTGAAGATCAATTGAGTCATAATTAAAGGAACCCATTCATGAATTTCATAATCATTATAACATACTTGAAGAAATCTCATGTAAATCATGTAATTCATGAAAATTGGAAGTAATTTATGCATATTTCAATGTACCGGCATAATCCATAACATAATAGTATCATTTCAGATTAAAGTCATGAAAATCCTAATTTGATCATACCTGAAACTAAATGAAATAGTGAGAAATTAGGTTGGACTCTATGGGTGAAAGGTACCCATGGATGAATCTCACATGCCTTAATAAGAATTGAAGAACTAAGGATGAATTTGACTTGAAACTTTAGAGTTCTTCAATGAATTCTACATTTCAGCTTAGGAGTGAACTTAAAAGTGAAGTGTGATGAGAGAATTATGAATTTGGGAGAATGAGAGTGCATGGAGGACTTAGGATAGTTAGAATAGAATGGGAGGGGTGTAAGCATCCAAAAGGATGCCTAAAACATTAAACTACGGATGGGGAAACAGACCAAAAATACCTCACAGAAGCGCCCAAAAGTACCCTGCACGGACTCGTTGAAGAGACCCTCCACGAACCATGAAGTGTACCACGTCTGTTGATAGTGGTTGTGGATTTCAAGGGGCATAGGGGCTCAGAGGGTGAACTCACCTTGAGCCGAGGTGTGGACTGCACCATGACACGTGGAGGCTCTCATCCTATGCACCTTACACAAGACAACCTCCACACAATCCAAGGGGCCCGTCCACGAGCCCTTTCACAAATAACGGTGGGCACCCACTATCCGTGAAGGGTGTCTTAGTGGGAACCCTAGGCCAAAATTTTTGGAAAATGCCTTTTTGAGTGTCGGTTTCATCTTTTGGAGTATAGGACCGTACATCTTAGTCTTGGAAACTACCCATCATACTTTCTTATTATAGTACACATATTCTGAAAGTGACCTACTTGACCACATTTATAGCAAGCATTAGTGCCCTCACGATATTCACCTAAAATGAAGCTTTCCACATCTAGCACATAGTGGTTTTCCTTTGGAACCTTGAGCCACAGTTCCTTAGGATTGAAGAACTTGAGCTCTAAATTTCTGGTTGCTCTATGACTTTTGATCATAACTATTATTAGGTGTAGGTGCACTCGCTGAATAAGACTCATAACTAGAAGATCTCTTCTGAAAAAAAAGATATGTTTTCCTTTCCATGATTTTGTTCATTCTCATGTCAGCTAACTTGGCCTTCTTGATTAAGTGCTCCTCTCCGTCCTCTCTCTTGTTATCTTCAACCTGATGAGCATACACCATAAACATAGAAATATCCATGTAAGAAATTAATAAGGATGCCTTACATTCCTTCACATAATTTCCCAAGCCAGGAGACAAACTTACTCATCTTAGACCTCATATTTGGAACCATATCCGGGGCATATCTAGACAACTGAATGAACTTCAAGATATATTCCTTCATTGCCGCCCATTCCTGCTTGAGGTTCACAAACTCTTCAACCTTTGCTTTCCTCAACTCTTGGGAAAAGAATTGATCAAGGAAAACACTCTCAAAGTTTTCCCAAATTGCAGCATCAACATCTTTGCCATGGCTCTCCTCCCATTAATCATACCACAAGTTTGCAACATCCTTAAGTTGATAGGAGACCAACTCAACACCCTCAACCTTAGTAGCATGCATTGCCTTTATAATCTTTCATATCATATCAATGAAGTTTTGAGAGTCCTCATAAACCTTTGAACCAATGAAAACTAGTGGGTTCATTCTTAGAAAATCATGGATCCTAATGGAAGCAGACGACTCTTGCAAGCTCGAACTGGGAGCTAATGAACTCTGATTACCACTGTGAGCAGCCTAACTGGGTGAATATAACAATAACTCCTCTAAAATCAGCCTTAGAAGTAGGAGCGGACTGGGTAGTGGTTACTCGAGTAGCTCGGGTACCTATTGCAACAAGTGCTGAAAGGACTTTCTGGCCCTAATCTCGCTCTCATTATTAGCCTCAATTGTACATGCCCTTATTCTAGTTTGTACCCTAGTATTAGCAGGGATAGTAACTGGTGGCATCTCAGTAGTTTGGGTTGGTGGACCTCTAGTCCTTGCCTCAGAAAGTAGAGGCATCTTAGATTGTTAAATCACCATTTCTCGAATTGATGGTACATTTAGGAGTCGTTATCTGCAATGCGTAAATTCACAAATTAGAAAGGAACTTTTATAGAGAAAAAACTATCACACAAACTCAGAATATGAAATAAGTGAAATAATTCCTAATTTCCTTTAGCCTCCTAATTATAATTACAGTGCATAACACACCTATAAGCAAGACCCTATTAGAAACAACTATGTAGACACTCTAAGACTCTTGAACTTTGTGCTCTAATACCAAGTTTGTCATGCCTCGAGAGAGTACCCTATATGTAGCTAGAACACAAAGACCATTTATAGTCTTCAAGAGAACCACTTGGTCTTATCACCTACTCAATCATCAGCGGAAGAGTTAAATAATGCTGGAAAAATATTCACGTGGTCTCTTAACATCAACATCAAAAGAAATTATTTTTTAATTAAAACAACCTCATATAATAAGAGTGGCTTTAGAAACAAGCTCAAAAGTAAACATTTCCAATCTACTCCATTTATGCCTATGATGCCTCTAACTCTATCAAGATGGTGCCGATGACATGTCTATGGCTACCTCAAAATAAATAGAGTATTTAATTCAAAAATAAATAAATAAATAAATAAATAAATAAATAAATAAATAAATAAATAAATGGGATTCCTCCGAATGCAAGGAGGTCACACAAAAGCTTTAGGAATGCTCAAAATCCTTAATTAGTCAGCTGTTGAGGATTTCTAACACCTATATTTGCATCATGAATGATGTAAGACCAAATAACATCAGTACATGGAATGTTTGATATGAAAAATGTCTGGAAAGTAAAGAACATATTTAAGGATACTCAGCATCAAAAACTTAACTCAACCATGACACTTAACTCAACTCAAAATAATATGCAAGTTTCAAAATAAAATAATATTTACAACAATTACGAGTATGAATATGAAACTCAATAAAACAATATATTTACTCATTAGGAAGTTTTTCTAACTGATAATCATCGCTTCTGAGCTAGTGATGATACAATAAAGTGACGTTGTTGATACATCCATCCAATACCTTGACAGGGTAAGGGACATCAACATCAATGGATCCAATCATTAAAGTACTCCTTTGAGACAAGAGAGGCATGATCTCTATCCTACATTGGCGATGTAATTCAAGGCATTTGAGTTAGTTATATTCTTACCCAATTCGGTGCTCAATACTACTTCTAAAACATGTGTTCGTATGATTATCTCATCTTGTATTATTGGACTTTGATTTAAAAAATTAACTCATCTCAAAACATCATCATCTTCATATTTCATCAATAATTATATTTTAAAAATTATTAATATCTTCATCAAAACATCATTTTAGCCAAATGCTCAATTTCATCTAAACTCATTCAAACATGCATCATCTCAAATTGAAAGTAAATCTTTAATTTATGCATGAAAAAATCATTTATCTCAATACAATTTATCCATGGGAATATCATGAACATCAACTCAGTTAGGGGTCATGCGAATGAATGCACGAATACACATCTCAATCATCTACTCAACTCATGGACATCATCAACACACAATATAATGTAGGAAACTTGAGAAAGGATTAATTGACTCCAGAACTCATCTCAAAGATTAGGGTAAAACATAACTCAAACTCAATTATGATGAATTTAGATAGTATAAAAACACAGTCTAGCACTATGATAATCTTACATACTTGAAATTTGAAGCTTTACTTAGAAATTAAAGAACTTAATGAATGCTCATGAAACACTAGCCTTTTCCCCCTTTCAATTCCTGCCTCAACTGTTAATGAGAGAAAAAGGGTTGTGGGATATTGATTAAAGATACAAAGTAACCCCAAAATGATAGAGTTTCAATTATAAAAAGATTGAACTATCCTTCACTAAAATTGTTAGATTAAACCACCATACCCTATCTACAAGGTGTGATTCAGTGCATGGCTCAAGATGGGAGGTTTTATGAAAAGTTGACAAAATAGGGCTAGGTCTACGACCAACCTTCTGCAGGTCATAAACCTATTGATGGGTCATAAAGAAGGTTGCTCCCTAATGAGAGATCAAGATCCAAAGACTGTTTTTGACTTGGGACTAAGAAATCCTATTTACAGGTCATAGAATAAATGATGGTTCATAGGCCCCCCTAGTGAACTAGTCCTACACTTTAAATTTTTTTTTAGTATTTTGAAACCACAAACCCCCCTTTTTATGAGTCATCAAAATGACTATAGGTCATAGACCCAACTCGTAAGTCTAACTCCAAAAATCAAATTTTTACTAAGTGTCAGGGGTAACCATGGGGCCCATCTACAGACCGTGGAACCATCTATGGGTAGTAAAAGACCTTTTGTGATCACTGATAGTGGCTCTGTTCTTAGACTTTTCTAGAATTTTTAAGGCCATACAAGGTAGGATAATTTTGGTGGTGATACAACAAGGTTCCACAAAAGGGTCTTTATAACTCATAAGAAATTCTATGACCTATAAAAGGATTCATGAATCCACAAGTCCAAAAAATTATTTTAAGTGTTAGATTGATCCGCGAGTAAGGTATACAACCTATAACTTCCTTTGACTCATGAAAGTTGACTTGCATACCAAGTGCAAGTATAGTAGCTCAAACTTTTGAGCACCCCAATTCATGAGTAGCCTTGTATAACCCGTAAATTGCATCATGACTCGTAAACATGGTCTTGTGCTTTGATCAAACAATTTTAATAAAGAGTCTTTTTGTCTTCTCTCACCCTTTCCCATATCAAACCTTGATATTTTAGGATTAATTAAGGTCCCTTATCAGTACCCTAGGGGTATATTCTCTTATTTATACTTACAATAATTAAGAGAAAGGATTGAGGAGAAATAAAAAGCTAGGGTTCAAGTATTCAACCTTCGTTCTTTGAATTTGATTGTTCTTTGAATTCCAAGTATGTAAGGATAGCATACAGTTGGATTGATCTCTTCCACATATCCTATGTTTCTATCAATTTAAATTGACCATTGAGTATGAGTTTCGAGTTTTCACAATTTAAATTCTTGAGTTGTCCATAATCCAATTATGTTCTAATATATATTTTATAAATATATTGATGATGTCTATAATGATTGAGTATTCAAATATGTGTTCTTGTCTCCATTTCATAAACCCTAATTAAGTTTTGCATTCAATTATTTATGTCTTGGTTGAGTATCGAATGCAAGATTTATGATTTGGGTTTAAAAGGATATGAATAATCTCTACTCAGATATTTAGAGGTCTATATTAATTTTCACTATTCTTAATATGAGTATTTTGAGTAAGAATGATCTCTTTGAGATGGGATTTGAAAGGATATGAATAAGTTAGAAAGTCTTATTTAAAAGAAAAAGTGTGATGGCTGATATGATGGTTCAACTGATAAGGATTCGATGAGAATAGACTAGTGATTTGATTGAGAATATTGCATCATTGAGAGTAATATTAGGCATCAATTTAGGTATGAGTAAATAATAACTCAAACCCCATAAACTATGCAACCAGTGTAAGATAGAGTGATGTCTCACTTGTCCTATAAAACTTTAATTAGTTGTAGGTCCAATGAGATTGACAACCCTTTACCCTAGCAAGGTACTGGATGATTATGGAAACAACAATGTAGAGCATTGTATCATCACTAGCTCATAAGTGATGATTGTCAGTCAGAAAAACTACATGATAGTATATGACATGATTTGACTGATTGCATAATATTGAGTCTATTGTACATCATAGTTTATTTTTAAACTTGTATATCTTTACTGAGCTAGTCATTTAACTAGAGTATATTTTGAGCCTACTTTTTATTTTAGTTATTTTACATACCATACATTCTACATGCTGATGTCATTTGTTATTGTGTTATTTTACGATGTTGATACAAGTGCTATAGATCATGAATAGGCTTTTTGTTGAAGATCCACTCTATTTGCCCTTATAGTGGTGAGACCTCCTTACTTCTGGAGGAATCATATTTATTTTATTCATTGCTTTGGAGTAGTTCTTTGTGGTAGCCATCGTCCTGTTATTGGTATCTTCTTGATAGTTGGATACAAGCTTCATAGATAGAGATAGAGTTAAGTTGAGCTTCTATTCTGAAAATTATTTTTGAAAACTATCTGCTGATATTGATTTGATTTGGTTTGATGTGTTAAAATTGTAATTTCATTAGGTTACTAATTTGTTTCGCCCACTTGAACGCCTCCCAATTATTGATTTGAGTCTTTCATTAAGTGATTAAATTAGTGATCAAACATGGACCAACAATGATTTCCGAGTGCCGGCCACACCTAGGGTACCCTCTCGGGGCGTGACAAATGTGATACCAGAATATAGAGTTCAAGAGTCCTACGGGGTTCTATGAACTCGTGTCTAGTAGAGTCTTGCTTATGTTGTATTCTGCACCACACTTATAATCAAGAGGCTATAGAACATTAGATATTGTCTAACTTTATTCATATTCTATGTTCTAGTGATAGAGTTTAACTCTATACAATTCTCTTTCTAATTCATGAATTTCTGCATTGTAGATCATACATATTAAACATACCGACAATCAAAGGAACGTTGCCAACATAGAGATTCCAATGTCTTAGGTACCTTTGTAGTCAAGAGTGATGATTAAAGGCCAACATGCCCAGTCTATCAGAGGTTCCACCAAATACTATGCCTATTACTCAACCAACCCCGACTTTAGAGGCAGATTTTAGAGGAGCTATTGTTATGCTCACTCAATTAGTGGCTGCTTAGAGTGGTAATTGGAGTCCCCCCCTCCTAGCTCTAACTCTTAAGAGCTGTATATTTTAGAAAGGATTAGAGATTTCTTGAAAATAAACTTACAAGGTCTAAGGTTGAAGAGGACCCCAAAATTTCTTTAATGAGTTGTTAAAGGTTCTAAAATCTATGCATACGAATGAGATTAAGGGACTTGAGCTTGTTTTCTATCAACTTAGAGATGTGGCGTCTGTCTGGCACAACTAATGGGAGAAGAGTCGTGGTAAGGATGTTGAGCCTTCTTTTTGGGATGAGTACGAGAGTGTTATTCAATCACTTCTTTCCCGAAGAGATGATGGAACCAAAGGTTAAGGAGTATGTGAATTTGAAGTAAGAGGAAATGATTGTGAAAGAGTATATCCTTAAGTTCATAATGCTGTCTAGATATGCTTATGGTTCTTAACATCATATCTAAGATGAGGAAGGTCGACTTTAAGTTAGGAAAGCATGTGAAGAAGGAGTATAAGGAATCATTGTTTATATAGACATGTACATCTCTAAACTGATGATATATGCCCAACAAGTTGAAGATGACAAGAAAAAAGATAGAAAGGATCACCTAAGAAAGAAATCCAAGTTAGTTGGGAATGAGAATGATCAGAAGTAATTTGGGGGAATAGGTTTGTCTTTCATAAGAGGGCTACAAACTATGCACCATCATCAGCAAGTGCACATGTGCTGAATAACAAGTATGATCGGAAGTCACAAAGTTACTAGAACTTCAAAACTCATGTTTTAAGTTCCATAAGAGTGTCACACAAGGTTTAAGAGGGAATCCACCTTGTGGTAAGTATGGTAAGTCTATTTGAGAGAGTGTAGAGAGGGTGCTAATGGTTACTATGAATATGGTTAGATGGGACATTTTCAAAGGGAATGTCTAATGTGGGATAACAAGGCCAAATCATACACTGCACACCACTAGTTCAAAGTAATCAAAGAAGTGCTACTTCAAGTACAAGAAAAGATCCAAACTATTTATATACTATGTCTAGTCGCCAAGATCAGGAGAATTCACCAAATATAATCACAGTATGCTTCAAGTTTTTTCCTTTCACATATGCTTCCCTTGATATAGGTGACACTTTGATGTGCTACAATTATACAACACTTTTGATGCTTAAAACTTGAAATTTTGTGTGTTCTCAATGCGATGTCAGTTGGTTTTATGTGTTTTTGTGTTTATATTTGCCAACCTTTTTCCAAAAGTTGCTAATTTTTGTTGTTATACGAGACCATTTATGGGCCGTAGGGTGGTTTCGCAAATAATTCCAGTGAGGGGCCATTTTCTGAAATTTATTCTACAAACATGCAGATGAGCTGTAGAAGGTTTTACGCATCGTAGAAGATGGTTCGTGCCCTAGGGTCAGAGATTGGGACTTTCTGAAGTTCATCAGACGAAACCTTCATTATGGGTCGTAAACTATTTTAAGAGTCATAGAGGGGTGTCATAGAGTTGAAGTCCGAATTTTCAGCAGCGACGTACGAGACCCGGATTACGGGTCATGAAATATAATATGGCCCGTAAACCCCTTTTGTATGGTGTGCCGGCCAGTTCTCCTGTTTTCTTCTGGACTTGTAGTTTTCTTATTATAAATAGGTTTTTAGGTTCTTTTTTGTAAGTTTTGATAATTTTTCATCTAGTACTCAGAGAACTCAATAAGATAGATAAAATTGTGAGATCATATTGGAGAGTCTTTGAGAACAATTGTGTTTTGAATTTCATCTTTTAGCTTGTGATTCTTATTGAAGTTGGATTCGCTTGTTCTTAATTATATTGTGTAAGTGTTCAATTATATTTTCTCAATCTATAATTCTTGCATCTACACAAAGCATGAGTAGCTAAATCCACAACTAGGGTTGTGGGAACCATGAAGAACTGACAAAGTAAAACCGGATAATTTATAATTCTTTAAAGCTGTATATGTATGTATTAATTAACTCTCTTCGTTTTGCATGTTTTTTGATGGTGGCTAACATTAGAACCCGCCTAGTGTTACTGACTAGATCAAGGTAGTAATGAATAGGAAAAGAGATTAATTACAGGATTCGATTGATGTGTTCTCCTCTAACCAACAAACTGGGCCAAGGGGAGGTGATGTGTTCTCGTCTAATCTACAAACATGCAGATTGATGTGTTCTCGTCGCATAGTGAAATTCACGTCTCACTTTTGACCGAAGGGCTTGGTGAACATAACACTATCATGCATGCTATATACTAGAAAAAGTTGGGTTATCTAGTGATACTGAGTTGGGGAATCATGGGGAACAAAATACCCTACTTTCTCTCCATATTGACTTCTCTCTTGTGTTAGTTAGTTTAGTTATATTTTTCATCGATTATTGTAAGAATCCTTCCCCCTGGGGAAGTAAGTTTATTAACCATTCGAATTGCGATCATTGAATTCTCTTGAGTGTACATATTCCCTGTGGGTTCGACCCTAACCTTTGTTAGATTTCATTTCTTGATAGAGACCGCTTTATCCTCTAAAAAGGAGATGTAACTTGGGCAATATCAAGATTTTGGCATCGTTACTGGGGAATACAACTAGACTTAGTTAATTTATAAGTGATTTGGGTGTTAATACTTATTTCGCTCATAGTTTTTCTTTTTTCTCTTTCTTTTTTTTATATATGACACCCTCTATTGAAGAAATATTGAATGATTGGAATATTGAGATGAGAGGGGTTGTAGATAAGTTTTTGAATCGCAATGTGTACTTTTTGAAAATATTAGAAAATCTCAACCTAGACAACTATGTGCTTTTATTAGATGTTAATCAATTTGGCTTGGATGTCCACAATTTAAGTATTGAGTTGAGTGTAAAGGTTGATATGTCTGACGCTCAACAAACTAGTTATGAATTGTGTGAAGAAGAAAAATGCTTATAGGCCAACTTGAAGAGCTAACATTGGAGGGTCAACTACTTGACCGGACTATTATTGATGTTGTCACTGTCGAGAATAATAATATAATTCATGAATTAGGGCACATTGGACCTCATTCCAATCATTTTTCTACATTATTTTTAGATGATGAGATACTAATCGAATCATCTGAGCATATAGAAGAATGTAAGGAGGAGAAAAAATATGTTTGTATTTTTAAATTTTTTGACTCAACAAAAGAAATTACATTCATCATTTAACGGCCAAAAAGTACAACCTGCGGTCTCTATTGTTTGTTCTTCTTATTTTTATACCACCACCCTTTGAGCATAATAGAAAATTAGAAAAGAAATTAGGGGTACAATTCATAACTTCAAGGTGGAAGAAAAATTGGAAGCATAATCAAGTTGTCTATGTCGTATCGCACAATAAATCATGCGTTGCTTGGGAGGCAACCCAAGGTATACACCGGTGGTTAGGCGCCCAAGTATGTTTTTTTTACCCCTTATATTTTATCTTACTTTGATTGCATGCATTGGGGACAATTCACATCTTTTTCGATGGGGTGTGGGTAGTTATGGGCCTCAGTGTAGTCTGAGTAGCTTGGGTCCATAACTACCCCAAATTTTTTATCTCGGGGTTTTCTTGGTTGTGTTCTTTTTCCCCGTGGATATTAATTTCTGTTGAACTGCATGTTTATAATGTTTAGATAGTATTTGTAGCATATAGTACCAATACTTGTGGCATATAGCATGTTTATTGTTTCTTATTTGAAAAATGAAACCCACCAAAAATTTATTTTAATTAGTAGTTGTAATGACCCAGGATTTTGTACGACCTCAATGAAGCATGAAAATTTGGTTTCGGAAAAGTTTTGGAGCAAGGTGACACTTTATGGGAGCCATCATGGTCTGTGTGAGGTCACATGGCCCGTGTGGAGCCTCCACAGAGTGGCCCTTGGCCCATGGAGGATGTTTGGCCCTTAAACGTGGTGTTTTAAACTAAGGCACACCACACTTGGACCCCTCATGGTCCGTGTGACACTTCACGGACTGTGTGGTGGCTGTGTGGTGTCCTTGGCTTGAAATCCCACAGTTTTGGGACTAAGTATGGTTACACGGCCAAGTTAACGACTCGTGTGGGGTGTCATGGCCCGTGTGGCCATTCGTAAAGCTTTCAGAGTGAAATTTTTCTAAGTATGAAATCACCATCTCGTAACATGATCGTGGAATCTTCTAAGGAGAGGGGTATGGGCAGTGTCACGACCCGTGTGACATGGCCCGTGTAGCCTCCCGTGAAGGTGACTTCGTTGAAAAATTCTTAGTATGGGATCTTCAAGATCAAGCTAACTTCACTTTTAAGCCTTAAATTCAAGCTTATTTATGTTGATTAAGACCATCATAGGTCTCTTACATCAACTCAAGTTCAAAGGAATTTCATTGGCTAAGTTTTTCACAAGTACCGATAATAGGGTCAACTTTAAATGGTCATATCTCTTAGCACTAAAGGAACTGGGTGGCCCATTACCTATTAAATTGAAGCTCTTTGAATTATCTTTCCAACACATCTGGTCTCACCTCATTCCGAGTTTGGAGCAAGAAGTTATGCCCTTTTTCGTATAATCTGTCTAGGCTAGATAGGAGGCCTTTACGGACCATGAAGAGCTTCACGGACCGTGAAGCCAACCGTGTCAACTTCAGTTAACAATTTAAGGGGGCGTTTTACTGAGGTATTTTTGATATTTTGACCCATCTCCAAGGATTTTAAGACCTTTTAACCCCCCCCCCCCCCCATATTCCTGAACGCCTCCTACACTAATTCTAAACCCTCATTCAAGACAAAGTTTCTAGAATTGGACTCTCAAAATTCTCTCCAAGTCTTATCTTTAAAATTCAAGCTAGGATTCAATTGGGGTTTCAAATTCAAGCTAAATTCTTCTCAAATTCATCTTCCTAATCAAGGTATGTGGGATTGATTCTTGGTCCCTTTCAACCAAGAAGACCCAAAACTCCTATCAATTGATTTCATGAATTTTAGTCTACTTTCAATATGGGTTTCATTATTTGATTTTATTAAATACAATTGATGTATGGGCTGCACTCTACCTATGTTTTTAAATTACTTTGAACACTATTATAATGATTTACATTGAGTTATGAAGTTATGAACATGCATGTCCCCTTTAAAATTGATTTATGCATGCGTGACTTATAATTTGATTTAGATGTTGATTCAATTATGAATTTATTCAATTTCATATTATGATGTTGATTTTAACTTGAATCTATGTTACCCATGCAATCCTCACATCATGCATTGTATTGCATTGCATTCATGAACATTGGGATATGGAAATTATGAAGTGGGTTAAGCCCAATTATGTTTTATAAAACGATTATGATATGATTTGGTAAGGCATTGGTTATGACAAGAATGTGATCACATATATGTTATGGCTCTTTGAGCATTATGGGTGCTTGTACCATTCCGTATATGTAAATGAGTTATTCCTTGCATGGACATTATGATTATGATTTATGATTTGACATTTGAGCCTAAATATGCATTGAACGATTTTGCAATAAATATGGTATTTCTTGAAAGCACATATATGTATAAGTATTCATGTGGGATGTTGTTGACTTAGCACCGATGGATTGGGGGTGTCAGGGCGATCCCCAAGGGCCGTTTCCCTTTCCTTGAACTATGTGCCAACATAGGAACAATCTCCATTACTGAAAAGACTAGGTTGTAAGGAATAGATATTCGTCGATTATGTTTATGCTATGATATGATATGATTATGAAAATCCTTCTGAAAAGTGTGAACGTAAGGAAGATGACCATCCACCGAAAAGCGTAGTCGTAAGATGTGATGTAGATTACCTTTGGTAAGTAATCTTCTCCTACTGATGGGAGGTCTTTATTGAACTAATTCATGTAATAGCTCACATGAGTTTGATTTGTCGGTTATCGTCCATCCCCACTATATATGAGCATCTTGTCCATCATAAATTTCATGGGATCTTGTATATATTTCCATTGAATATATGATTCTTCCTATGTTATGTACCCTTGTCATCTAATATTGAAATGCAGATTTGGTAAGTCATATGAATTGCATGCCCGCATACTTAGTACATTTAAACATACTAACCCATACTCTATGCCTACATGATTTTACCATGTAGGGAACGTATGTTACGACCATCCACCGTTTGACGGGTAGCTCAAATCCAGAGAGTTGATATTGTGGTGAGTCCTATTTTCCAAGGACAAGCCACCTTCCTTCTACTTATGTCGTTTCGGTTTATCTTCTTAATTGAGAGTGAGCCCGGGACATGTCTTGGCCCCTATCCTATCTTATGACTAGAGGCATTGTTGGACATCTTGTAGACTCTCGTAGATTCTATATGTTATGTGTTATATTTGAAGCCTACGATTTAGTTATCTATTATATATGGCTATCACGATTGATTATGGGAATTATGATATGTATGTACGTTTGGTGTGGAAATATGGAAGATTATAAGCCCCGTATTACCCCCATAGAGTGAGTCATACTTACCCCCCTCTTAGTTCCTATGTGTTATGTTCTATATGAATCCATGTAAATCCCTTTCCCTTCGATATCCCCATAATGTGAGTCCTACTTTCCCATCTCTTAGAACTATGTGTTTACTATTTTAATGCGCTTCCGAACCGATGATGTGGATTTGGATACTTTGACGGTTGTTTGGGGGACTCTCGGGTTCCCATTCGCCGTGTCATATCTAGGCCCTAGGTCTGGGTCGTGACAGTAGCTAGAAAGCAACCTTGCATGTTTAGGTGTGTTACAACGTTTGTTCTCATAAGTGAGGATAAATTGATATAAGAAGCATGATCTGAGAGTCTTTTGTCGATGATGTATGCAGTGCCATGTGAGTGTGAGCTCAATTTGCCATATTCATGTGTTTTGTCCTAATTCAGAACTTACCCTATTACTCTAAGTTAGATTAGAGATTAACTGGATTAGGAAAGGATCTTAGGCCATTGTTCTTAATAGTCTACTTAGCCTAAAAGGACCAACCAAAACTATGATATATCCATTGTTCCTAATTTTTGAGCCTAACATGTACCTATTCATTGAAAATACCTAGTTAACCAAGTCTTGTTAGTTGTAAAAATCCTTAAATTGGCCCTGGTCCTTCCTTGAACATTGTGCACCTTGACTGAGGCAAAAATCCTAAGTTGAGGGTGGCTACCAAAAGTGGACCTGGTTCTGAGGACGAATATTATGCACCTCAACACAGGCTAAAAGCCTAAGTTGAGGGTGGCTGGTGTAAGGGGGAAACACAAATATGAGGGGGTGAATTAGTGATATAGAGAAATCATGTACTGGGTGCAAGAAAAACAAATGGTGCCATAGTTATGATCTAAAAAGCAAAATGAAGTGTAGAAATAAGGCTATGTTACAAGCCTAGAAAGTCCTAAAGTGATCCTAGTCCAGTTAGCTGAAAGTCTTAATCATGAGTATAGGAGAAAGCCTATGGTATTAGGCATGATGCATGAAGATCTTTTGTGAAAGTGAGTGATTTTGCATAGTCCTAAGGTTATACATGAAAACATAATTGAGTCTCAGATATGGGACTTCTTTCTGTGAAGGAACTTGCATTGCATTATTAGTACTAGACTTGTTTAGTGATTGTAGATTGTTGATACTACCCCACTTGTCATAGTTGTGTTATCACATGAACCAGTTTGTATTGATTTTCTATATAGCTATCTAATCCTGTTTTGAAAAGTTGGTATGGGTAACTGAAATTGTGATTTATTTGATGTATACCATGGGGTTGAGGTCTGTGTGTTATTGTATTATCTATATAGATTGAGTCTGTCTCTTGAGGACAAGCAACAATTTTAAGTTGTCGGAGTTGATGTGCTACCAAAATACAACACTTTTGATCCTTAAAACTTGAAATTTTGTGTGTTCTTAATGCGATGTTAGTTGGTTTTATGTGTTTTTGTGTTTATATTTGCATGATTACCGGTTGGCCTTGAATTTGGGAAAAGGTGCAGATTTTTTCTATTATACGAGACCTTTTACGGGCCATAGATCATTCGACAGGCCGTAGGGTGGTTTTGCAAATAATTTTGGTGAGTGGCTATTATCTGAAATTTATTCTACAAACATGCAGATGAGCCCGAAAAGGTTTTACGAGTCGTAAAGATGGTTTGTGCCCTGAGGATCAGAGATTGGGACTTTCTAAAGTTCATCAGACAAAACACCTTTTACGAGTCCTAAACCACTTTACGAGTCATAGAGGGGTGTCATAGAGTTGAAGTTTGAATTTGCAGCAGCGAAGTACGAGACCCTGATTATAGGTCGTGAAATATAATACGGACCATAAACCCCTTTCGTATGGCGTGCCAACTAGTTCTCCTATTTTCTTGTGTACATGTATTTTACTTATTATAAATAGCTTTTTAAGGTTATTTTTCATAAGTTTTGATGAGTTTTTGTCTAGTACTCAGAGAACTCAATAATTAGAGAGATAAAATTGTGAGATCATATTGGAGAGTCTTTGAGAACACTTGTGTTTGAATTTCATCTTTTAGCTTGTGATTCTTATTGAAGTTGGATTCACTTGTTCTTAATTCTATTTTGTAAGTGATCAATTATGTTTTCTCAATCTATAATTCTTGCATCTACACAAAGCATGAGTAGCTAAATCCACAACTAGGGTTGTGGGAACCATGAAGAACTGACAAAGTAAAACATGATAATTTATAATTCTTGAAAGCTGTATATGCATGTATTAATTAACTCTCTTCATTCTATATGTTTTTTTATGGTGGCTAACATTAGAACCTGCCTAGTGTTACTGACTGGACCAAAGTAGTAATAAATAGGAAAAGAGATTAATTAATAGGATTCAATTGTTGTGTTCTCGTCTAATCAACAAACTGGGCCAAGGGGAGGTTGTACTGGGACTAATAGGTAAGGATTAGTAATGCACACTATGGAGATGGGCCAAGTCTCATAGTTCATCTTTGACCAAAGGGCTTGGTGAACTAACTTACCGTCCTGCATGCTATATACTAGAAAAGAATTAGGTTATCTGGTGATATTGAGATGGGGAATTATGGGGAACAGAATACCCTAGTTTCTCTCCATATTGACTTCTCTCTTTTGCTAGTTAGTTTAGTTATATTTTTCATCGATTGTTGTAAGACCCCCCCCCCCCCCGGGAAGTAAGTTGGTTAACCATTTGAATTGTGATCATTGAATTCTCTTGAGTCTACTAATCCCAACGGATTTGACCCTAACCTTTGTTAGGTTCTATTTCTTGACAGTGACCACTTTATCCTCTAAAAAGGAGGTGTGTCTTGGGAGACATCACACTTTTTCTTGTGTGACCCATTATGTGGGTAATAGGATTGAGATTCTTCCTAAATGTCTTCTTAAGACTTTGAGTATGTCTACTTTGTTTGGTGAGTCTATTCTAGCTGAGAGAGTCTATAGAGATTATTCCGTGTCCCTTTATCACAGAGATACCATGGCTGGCTTACTTGAGTTCGACATGGTTGATTTTGATATTTTTCTTGGCATGGACTAGCTTTAGGCGTGTTATGCCTCAGTTAATTGTAGAACATAAATTGTCAAGTTTTAGTTCCTGAATGGGCCTATCATAAAGTAGAAGGGCAGTTCAGTTGTTCCTAAGGATAAATTTATTTCATACCTTAGATCTAGAAAGTTAATCTCTAAGAGTTGTATCTTCCACTTAGATTGAGTTAGAGATGATAATGTGGAGACTCCATCCATTGAGTCAATTCTTAATGTTAATGACTTCCTTGAAATCTTTCCTGATGGTCTATGCAAAGTCCCTTCTGATAGGGAGATAGACTTTGGGATTGAATTTCTTCCTAACATATAGCCTATGTTTATTCCACCATATAGAATGGCTCCTACCAAGTTAAATGAGTTGAAAGAGTAGTTGAAAGACTTGCTAGATAAGGGATTCATTGGACAGAGTGTCTCAAGTTAGGAGCTAGAAAGTGTAGAAAAATTGGACTAGAAATGCCCAGGGTCAGTCCATGAAGCCCAATTCACAACCCGTGGTTTCGATCATGATCCATGGACCAGGCTGATGGATGGGGATCTTAGGAAGTTGAAGATTTACTAAGTGTAAAGTGGTCCATGAAGGGCAAATACAGACCATAGAAGTATTCACAGTTCATTGAAAGGGTCATAGGTGTGAGTACTAAACGTGAAGAAAATTTAGAGTTTCTGGAAGGTAAACCACAAATAACAGGACGGTCTGTAGTCCCATGCACGACCCATGGTTAGCTTTCGTAGAAGGGGTCCAGAAAGATAGAAATTTTACAAAGTGTGGAAAAGTCGATGAGGCCATTTATGAACTGTGGAATGATGTACGACCCGTGGATAGGGGCTTTATGATTGGTAGCTGGTAAACAGTTTTTGAATATTGGAAAATGAGAACAGGATGATGAGAACCATGGCTCGTGGTTCCATCCACGGCCTGTGATCGGGGTCTCATGAATGGTGTCTGATAGTTTTAATGAAGGGCAATTTCATCCTTTCTGCCAATCCTAAACCTAAACTAAATTCTTTTGGTGCCTCTTTAGGCCCCTAAGCAAACCATAAGGTCGTAGGATCTCTAGTCTTTTTCATTCCTCCACTTTCAAAATTTTATAAGGTATTCTTCCTCATCAAGAACAAGCTAAGAAGGTTGGGGTTTCAAGGGGGTCTTTCCATAACAACAAATTCCTTCTTCATAGGCTTACTGAAGTTATGTGAGTTGATTGGCGATCTCCTTTCACCCAAAAGGTCCTACATAAAAGCTTTTACCTTTTCTTTAAGTTCCTTAAATACTACCATGCATGCTAATGATGATTTCATGATGTTTTATGTTGCTACATATTTTCAATGTTACCATATGATATTCTACTAAGTATTTTCCTGTGATTTAAGCTGATAATGATGACTGTAATGATGTGGGTTTGAATGATGAAGTGTTTTCTATTTTACATGTTATGAATAAGCATATGTTCTCATGATTTATGAATGTTTCAACTTATGACTAATCCCCCTAAGTTTAAAGTCAAGTCTTGCATGTTATACAATGAAAATTAGCGCATAAAAGAAAGGTTTTAAAGTTATGATTTGTCAAAGATATAAGAATATTGACAATGCCATAAATGATGTTTATGATGGTCCCTAAGATAAAAGGACAATTCTCACTTGGTGATTCCTTAAGTTTTGAGATACTCTTGAGAGTTCTACTTATGATTCTAAGTGTCATGATTTGACCAAGTTTATGTTTTAAAGATTTTATGGGATGACTTGGCACCGAATCACGCATCATGGTGGGGTTTGATAAGGGAACCCTAGAAGCAATCCTTTGCCCCATTAACTATGTGCTACTATAGGATCCCTTGTAGGCAAGGCTAGTGGATTCGTGTAGGCCATTTATGTTATATGATGATGCAAGTTAAGTGATGGAGTTCCACCCAGCAAAGGGTCTCTCCGTGCCAACGTATGGGGTTATGTTAGATTTTATGTTGTAGCTCACATGGTCTTATATGTCAATTATGGTCCATTCCCACAATGCCTATTATCCATGTCTTGGTTTCATCACATGTGTTCCATTTATGCATTATTCTTACTCATATTGAGTGATATTCCTTGCGCATGCTTAAGCTCATGTTAATGTTACTTTTACCATCCCATGCATATAAGTCTTTATTTATCAATGATGGCATTATAATTTCATGTTTGCATTGCATCTCACATACTTAGTACATTCCAAAGTTACTAAAGCATATTCTTCCTACATTATTCAACCATGTAGGGACATGTGCTCCTCCCCCAGCTCGTGGCTAGTTCTTTCGATGTTTAAGACTAGTTTATTATGGTGAGCCCTAAGTTTGGGACTCCACTATTTTCCTTTTCTTGCTATGTATTTTGAACTTGGTGTATATTTTGATTTTTGAAGGCTTTTACTTTCTATATTGTTAATGTTTGGAATCTTTTATATTCGATAAAACCGACAGATACTGGTTCTGTTTATCCATGGTATAGTTGGTATGTTTATGGATATTATGTGTGATTCAGGATGTTGCCTTTATTTTAAATGATGTACATAGACGTTTTTCCCATTTTCTTCCGTATGATTTATGAGTTTTATGCCAATGAATGCTTGATATATTAAGATGGCTTGGGTGAGGTGCCTATGGTTGTCTCATTCGTCATGTGACGACTAGGCGTTAGCTCGGGTCATTACAAACTTGGTATCAGAGCACGAGGTTTTACAATATTCCTCATATGTCCAAACATACCATGTCGAGTAGAGTCTCATTCAAGGTTTTGAAGCGCGCCATAATCTTGGATGAGAAGTTGTGAGACATTTAGAAAAGTATTCCTTTCTTTCTTACTCATGTGATGCCTTTAGAGTTGTCGAAGGTTCTCCTATAACTAATAATGGTCTCATTGATATTTATAGATCATGTAAGAAGAGCTCCACAACCAAGGAACATATCCAAGCAACAAGACCTCTAACACAACAAGATGATGAAGTGTTTCACGCGGAGTTTAGAGCTGAATTCACCATTCTAGCCCAAGCTTTGGCTATTCAAGCCAATAGAGAGATTGTTATTCCTCCCTAAGTGCTTACTCTAACCACACGGGTTAAAGATTTTATGAGGATGAGTCCTCCGGAGTTCCAAAATTCTAAGGTGGAAGTGGATCCTGCCGACTTTATTGATGAGGCTAACTAGATTATTTCCATCATGGAGATCCCTCGAAAGAGAAGGCTGAGTTGGTGGCCGACCAACTAAAGGGAGTAGCCAAGATATTATGGATGGAGGAGAGGTTCCAAGGAGCAAGTCCGATTGAATAGGAAGATTTCAAGGGTGTTTTTTTGGATCAGTTCTTTCCGGTAGAGTTAAGGGAGGCCAAGATACAAGAGTTCATCAACCTTAAACAAGGTCACATGAGCGTAAGGGAATATTCTCTCAAGGTTATCGAACTTTCCAAGTATGCCCCTTTCATGGTGGTAAATCCAAGGGCCCATATGAGAAAACGTATCTCCGGTGTATCGGACTTGGTGTCAAAGAAGTGCAAGATGGCTATGCTAGTGAAGGAACCGGACATCTCTCGATTGATGATATACACCAAGAAAATTGAGGAGGAGAAGTTAAGAGAAAAAGCTAGGGAATCCAAGAGGACTCGGGTTGATGGTGGGGGATATTCTCACCAAAGGAGTGGAGGTCGCAAGTTCCAAAGTGGCCAAAAGCAAGGTGGACAAGGGTCTACCAACACTCTTCTCCTCAATCCACTAAAGACAAAAGGGTAGCTCCAAATCCTCGAACCCCAAATTGCCCCAAATATGGAAGGCTCCACAAGGGAGAGTGCTTGGCAAGTTCGAATGCATGCGAAGGATTGTAGGAGTGGAGGTGTAAGGCCACAAGGCCAAGGTAGTCAAATTCAATATTCCCCAAGGACCAACCATTTCTATTCTCTCCATGGCCGACAAGAAGTTGAAGAAGCTCTGAATGTTATTACCAATATATTCAAAGTTTATAATTTTAATGCATATGCATTGTTACATTTGAGAGCAAACTTGTCATTTTAAATCCCTTTCTTGCAAATAGACTCCATGCATGTCCCAAAGTCCTTTATGAGCTTTGTGAAGTATGTACCCCCGTAAGAGAGTCCATTGTTGAACAAAGAGTTCATAGAAATTATCCCATTTCCATCTTGTATAAAGTTGTCCCTTGTGACTTAGTAGAACTCTCCATGATCGATTTTGATGTCATACTTGGGATTGATTGGTTGCATTCTTCCTATGCCTCCATTCATTGTAGGACTTGTAGGGTCAAGTTCCAATTTCCAAATGAGTCTATTCTTGAGTGAAAGTATAGAAGTTCTTCATGTAGAAGTTGGTTTGTTTTCTTTCTATGCCCAGAAAATGATCTCAAAGGGATGCATATATCATCTAGTAAATGTCAAAGATGTCACTTCCAAAGTTCCTTCTCTTGAGTCAGTTCCCATTGACAATGAGTTTTTTGATGTCTTTATAGATGAGTTATCAAGTGTTCATCTTGAAAGATTAATATATTTCGGCATAGACATCCTACGCACACTCAACCTATCTAAATTCCTATGTATATGATGGCACCCGTGGAGTTAAAGGAATTAAAATAGAAATTGAGAGACTTATTGGAAAGGGGTTTCAATAGACCTAGTAGGTCTTCATGGGGTGCTTCGGTGTTGTTTTTTAGGAAGAAGGACGGGCCACTCCACATGTGTATAGACTACCGACAACTTAACAAGATCATAATTAAGAATAAATATCCATTCCCAAGAATAGATGACTTGTTTAACTAATTACAAGGAGAGACACATTTCTAAGGTTGATTTGAGGTCCGAATATCACCAACTAAGGGTGAGAGAGAGTGATATTCCTAAGATAACTTTTTAGATTAGGTATGGTCACTTAGAATTTGTGGTAATCTCTTTCGGTCTCACTAATGAACCGACTATATTTATGGACCTTATGAATAGGGTATTAAAGCCCTACCTTGACATGTTTGTAGTGGTGTTCAATGATGATATCCTAATCTACTTTCGGAGTGAGGAAGAACATTTGAAACACTTGAGGGTGGTGTTACAGACCTTGAGGGAGAAAAGTCTTTTTACAAAAATTGACAAGTGTGAGTTTTGGCTAAGTGGTTGCCTTTCTTGGGCATGTGGTATCAAGTGACAGTATCAAAGTTGATCCTAAGAAGATGGAAGTGGTGAGAAATCCGCCAAGGCCATTGAGTCCTATAGATATTAGGAGGTCCTTAGGCCTAGTCGGGTACTACAGAAGGTTTGTGGAAGATTTCTCCTCCATTTCATCCCCATTGACTAAGCCAACTCAAAAGAAAGCAAAGGTTCTCTGGACGGATGAGTATGTGAAGAATTTCTAAACCTTGAAGGATCGATCAACTTTGGCTCCAATCTTGACCTTGCTAGAGGAAAATGATGGATTTGTTGTTTATTGTGACACTTCAAGGGTTGGGTTGGGGTGTGTGTTGATGAAACTTGGTAAGGTGATTGCCTGTGCCTCAAAGCAATTGAAGGTACATGAGAAGAACTACCCGACTCATAATCTTGAACTTGCAGCCGTAGTGTTTGCTTTGAAAATTTGGTGTTACTACTTGTATGGGGTTCATGTAGATGTCTTCACCAATCATAAGAGCCTTCAATATGTTTTCACCTAAAAAGATCTCAACTTAAGGCAACGGAAGTGGTTAGAACTTCTCAAAAGACTATAACATGAGTGTAAAGTACCACCCGGCAAAGCTAATGTGGTCACTGACACTCTACGTAGAGTTTCCATGGGTGGTATGTCTCACATAGAAGATGATTGAAAAAGGGAGTTGGCTAAGGAAGTCCATAGGTTGGCTAGGTTGGGAGTAAAGTTAAATGAATCTAAAAGTGGTGGCGTGATGGTGCTATATAGGTCCAAATCTTCTTCGATTGAGGAGGTTAAGTCTAAGCAAGATCTTGATCCCATATTAATTGAATTGAAACCCTTATTGAAATAAGGAAAGATAGAGTTTTTCTCACAAGGGAGAGATGGTGTTCTCCGATATCAAGGGACGTTGTGTGTGCCAAATGATAATGAGTTGAAGAAGTTGATATTGCAAGAAGCTCACAACTCTTTTTATTCTATTCATCCTAGTTCTACAAAAATGTATAGAGATTTGAGGGAGATCTATTGGTGGAATGGAATGAAGAGGGACATTGCTAAATTTGTGTCCGAGTGTGCCAATTGTCAACAAGTCAAAGTTAAATATCAAATACCGAGTGACCTAGCTTAAGATATTGAAGTTCCTACTTGGAAGTGGGAAGAAGTCTACATGGATTTTGTAATGGGGTTGCCTAAGACCAAGAAGAATTTTGACTCCATATGGGTGATAGTGGATCATATGACGAAGTCGGCTCGCTTCTTACTAGTTAGAACGACATTTAGTGCCGAAGATTATGCTCACTTGTATATACGAGAATTCGAGGTTTCATGGGATTCCATTATCCATCATATCGGATCATGGTGTCCAATTTACCTCTCATTGTTGGACAACATTTGAAAGAGTACTTGGTACTAAGGTGAAGTTAAGTATCACCTTCTATCCCCAAACAATGGCAAGCCGAGAGGATCATTAGAACATTAGAAGATATGTTGAGAGCCTTTTTATTAGAGTTCAAGGGGAGTTGGAATGAGCATTTTTCCCTCATTGAGTTTGCCTATAATAATATTTTCCATGCCAGTATCGAGATAGTAACATTTGAGGCATTGTATGGTAAATGGTGTAGATCACCCATTGGGTGGTTCAAAGTTGATGAGATGGCATTGCTAGGACCGTACTAAGTCATGGATGCAATGTAGAAGGTGAGGCTTATAAGGGAAAATTCACAAATGGCTCAAAGTCTGCAAAAATCCTACTCTCATGTGAGGAGGAGGAATCTTGAGTTCTAAATTGGTGATTAGGTCTATTTGAAGGTGTCTCCTATGAAAAGTATGATCTGTTTTGACAAGAAGGGAAAGTTAAGCCGTAGGTATGTAGGGCCTTATAAGGTGGGAAGAAAAGTTGGCAAGGTAGCATATGAGTTGGAGTTACCCACACAAATGAATTTGATTCATCTGATTTTTCATATGTTAATGTTAAGGAAGTTCATAGGTAATACAAACTTCATAGTTCCCTTGGAGGATGTTAACATTGAAGAGAACTTGAGTTATGAAGAAGTACCAGTTGAAATCTTAGACTGAAAAGTGAAAAAGCTCACAAACAAGGAGGTTGCATCCGTAGAAGTGCTTTGGAGAAATCATCAAGTTGAGGGTGCCACATAGGAAGCGAAAGCGAATATGATGAAGTATTACTCATATCTAATCCACTCTACTTAAGCCTAAGGTATTAATCATTCTTGCCTAAAATCTCCAATTCCTTGCATTTTAGTTTTTGCATGATGCATACACTCATTCTATGTTTATGGACGAAAAAAGAAGGTCATTGATGTTCTGCCAAAGAATAAAGCCCGTCCGTATTAAGATCAGGAAAAAGAACAAACTGTTTTAAGACATATGTTTAATATGGATTTTGCAAATTTCATGTAAAGATGTTTAAATTGTATTTTTTTCATGCATGCAAGGTTGTTAGTTGATGTTTAATTCCTTAAGACCACGTTTAAGTATATTTGGGGACAAATGTCCCCAAGGGGGAGATAACGTAACGACCCTCAAGCTAGGAGCCTAGAAAGTGCAGAAACATTAGACTAGAAATGCCCAAGGTCAGTCCACGAAGCCCAATTCAAGGCCTGTTGTTTAGGCCATGAGCCATAGACAGGCTCATGGATGGGGATGTCAGGAAGTTGAATATTTACCAAGTGTAAAATGGTCCATGAAAGGAAAATACGGCCCGTAGAAGTATTCACAGTTCATGGAAAGGGTCGTAGGTTTGAGTTCCAAACATGAAGGAAATTTAAAGTTTCTGGAAGATAAACCGTGATTAACGGGATTGTCTGCAGTCCCATGCACGGCCTATGGTTATCCTTCGTAGAAGGTGTCCAGAAAGATAGAAATTTTGCTAAGTGTGGAAAGTGTCCACGAGACTATCAATGAACCATGGAATGATATACGACACAAAAATAGGGGTTTCGTGGTTGTTGGTTAGTAACCAGTTTTTGAAGAATGGAAGAGGAGAATAGGACAACAAGAGCCACGGCTTGTGGTTCCATCCACG
Organism: Solanum rostratum; assembly: GCA_029948455.1. Lineage (NCBI taxonomy): Eukaryota > Viridiplantae > Streptophyta > Magnoliopsida > Solanales > Solanaceae > Solanum > Solanum rostratum. Next base: position 55,732,791 of record CM057053.1, read on the forward strand.
GCCCGTAATTTGGGTCTCGTGGATAGTCCGGAGGACTAATGAAGGGAAATTTCTTCTTTTCCGCCACTCCTAAATCTAAACTATATCATTTTGGTGACTCTTTAGGCCCCTACGCAGACCATAAAGCCCTAGGATCCCTATTCTTTTTCATTCTTTCACTTTCAAAATTTTCTAAGGCATTCTTCCTCATCAAGAACAAGCTAAGGAGGCTTGGGCTTCAACAGAGTCTTTCCATAATAGTAAATTCCTTCTTCATAGGCTTACCCAAGGTATGTGAGTTGATTTGTGGGTCTCCTTTCACCTAAAAAGTACTAGATAAAAGCTATTACTTTTACTTTAAGTTTCTTAAATACTACCATGCATGCTTTGACGATTTCATGATGTTTTTTGTTACTACATGTTTTCAATATTACCATATGATGTTTTACTAAGTATTTTCATGTGATTTAAGTTGATAATGATGACCCCAATGATGTGCATTTGAGTGATGAAGTGTGGGTGCTTTACATGTTTTGAATAAGCATATTTTCCCATGATTTATGAATGTTTCAACTTATGATTTTGCCCACTAAGTTTAAAGTCAAGTCTTGGATGTTATATGATGAAAAATAGCGCATAAAAGAAAGTTTTAAAGTTATGATTTGTTTAAGATATAAGCATGTTAACAATACCCTAAATGATGTTTATGATGGTCCCCAAGATGAAAGAACAATTCTCACTTGGTGATGCCTTCAGTTTCGAGCTACTCTTGAGATTGCTACTATGATTCTAAGTGTCATGATTTGACTAAGTTTATGTTTTAAAGATTCTGTGGGATGACTTAGCACCGAATGAGGTATCGTGGTGGGGTTCGGTAAGAGAACGGTAGAAGAAACCCTTCGACCAATTAACTATGTGCCACCAAAAGATCCCTTGTAGGCTAGCTAGTGGATCCATGTAGGCCATTTATATGATGATGCATGAGAAGTAATGTTGTTACATCTGGTAAGTGGTCTCCTCATGCCAACGTAGGGGGTTATGCTGGATTCTATGTAGTAGCTCATATTGTCTTATATGTCAGATATGGTCCATTCCCATAATGTCTATGATTTATGTCTTAGTTCCATTACATGTTAGCATAACCTTTACCATCCCATGCATGTAAATTTTACCGTCCCATGCATCTCACATACTTAGCACATTCCAAAGGTACTAATGCATATTCTACCTACATAATTTAACCTATGAATAGGTGCTACTTGTGAGACCCTGTGTTTCTCGTCTTCAATTATACAAATAGTGTGGCGTTATATAAGGCAATTGTGATTTTTGATCAAACCTAGGGATAATAAGGCTGATAATAAGAGGTAATATCAAGGACTTAATGTTTCAAGTCAAAGGAATCCCCTAAATACACATTCAGAGTTAAAGAAATGGCCCGAGTGGCACCTCGCCCTTTTTGGAAGGTTTAAATTAGGTTTCACATTTTAGATGAGACTAAAAGTGTATAATTTGGTAATAATAGATTTTTAAAAGTTATTTTAATAGCATAAAGGTCATACATTAAGTTTTGGAATCAAGAAAGTTGCAAGATAAAAGTTGGCCAAAGTTACCATAAGTTTCTTTAAGAAATCCATCTTAAATTTGGGTCAAATGTATCAGGCCATATATCCCAAAGTAAAAGAAGTTAGAAGGTCCATGACCTATCAAATTAAAGATCTATGAGTCTAGTTTGCAATGCACAAAATCACACATCAAACCAATCGTACAATAAAATGTTATGACGGTTTTACTGAGACTGCCCAAGTAGGAAATCGGGTCATGGGCTGGGTTGGGTCGAGCCACCTTAATGTCGGCTAATTTGAGCTTTTTAAAGCTTAAATCAGTGCCATTTCTTCCCCAAACAGTGTATAAATTGAAGGAAAAGTTCCTTCAAGGTACCAAAGGAATTTGAGTAAGTTTTTCGCATTTTTCAGTTAAAATTTATCCGTGTGCCTAGAAATGTGTGCCTTATGCTTTGCAATTATTTTCCCCTCCTATTAGCTGTGTTTGGAGCTGTGTTTGGGCTTAGAAAAAATGGTGTTCTTACTGGTTATTGTCAGTTTGCAGCTGGTGTGTTCAGGTAATAATTTTGGGGCTCTTTTACGGTCATTTTTACGAAGTTTTACAGACATTTCCTCGTGTAAATGCTCTTTGCCAAATCTGGTCATTAATGCTAAATTCTGAACTGCTTATAAGTGGTTATAAGTTGTGTATATATAGTAGTTGTGAAGCTTAGGATGTAAGGAACAACTTTTGTGAAGGAACTTTGAGCAATTGGGGGATCGTTGGAGAGGTATGTTAAGGCTAAGCTTTGTCCCTCCTTTTAGCACGAAATCCGAAAAGTTTCCCAAAATGTCAAATGTGATATCTTACTATTCACTTGCAAGAAAGACCTTCTGTGAAAGGCACTGGGATTACAGTTGAGTTATTTTCATGATGGTATTAGGTTGAAATTCCATTCGTTCGCTTAAACTGGACATTCAATATCTATATATCATTTTGTCGATTTTCCCGGCTACCTATTCATATGTTCGAGTTGTTTCTCTTCTTGGTGTAGTGCCATTAAAATAAATATAGAATGCGAAGGGAATGTAGTATTCATAATCAGCCCTTCTTCCATACAAAAATATAATTGAAGTATTTAATAAGTAATGCGTTGGTTTCCAGTATTCTCCGATGAAATGCTCCTATTAAAACGTCTAAGGCACTTGATCCTATTTAAATACTTTCTTTTATCAATTGACATGGGACCAAGTATAAGCACTATGTAAAGCACCTTTATGAACATTCTCAAAGTTAAGGCTTCACTCTAAATGTTGGTTTAAGTTCCCAAACTTGTTAAAAAGACATATAAGATCCCTCGAGTCATATGTATATGTTATGATAACGATTATGATGTTATGTGAATAAGTGTACCAATGAGCCAAGATTGGCTAACTGACAATGATTATGATGTTATGAGAATAAGTGTATAAATGGGCCAAGATTGGCTACGTTCTTGCTATGGCCTACTATGTGCATTTAATATTCATATCATATATTGCACGTTATGCATAGACTTCGAGCTATAATCGAAGGTATGGGGCCTAGTTTTCCAAATATATATATATATATATATATATATATATATATATGGTACAGATGACCACAGGTTGGCAGATATGATGTTGGTTAGCTACTGGAAAGGACCACCATTGCTAACATTTGGTTGAGTATGTCATGCATTTGCATCTATATATATGTATTCACGACATGTGATACTTGAGCATGTTATGCATATTTTGTCACTAGGAGGTTGCTTATTAGCCATTAAGGCTACTTGAGTTTTGGTTACAGGTGGTATTTCTATTAACCTTTTTACTACGATTATCTATGATTTTACTTCCTGCCTTACATACCAGTACATGTTTATTCGTACTGATGTCCTTTTGCCTGGGGACGTTGCATTTTATTTCATGTGTGCAGGTTCAAGTAGGGGTTCTGATTTATCCCACCACTAGGAGCCACGTTCAGCTATGAGTTGGTAGCTCTACCTCTTCCTGGAGCTTTAACAGTATGCTTACTTTTTGTTATACAGTTGGGTATAGTCGAGGCCCTATCCCAGCAGTGATTCTCTTAGAGGCTATTATGGACATGTTATTATAGGTTGGTTCTTTTGTGCCTTTCAGTCTCCAATCATCAGATTGGAATGTATATATAGTGTGTGCCTGTACCTCTATTGTGGTAGCCTTGTCGGCTAACTAGTACTCTATCGTTTTGGTTTATCTTTCTTGATGTACATGATTTACGGTTGACCAAGTCATGACAAAATGTCTAGGCTTAGTCTTTCAGACGTCATGCTACCCGATTTTCTTTTGGTCCCTAGTTTAGTTAACTAGCATGTTTTGTGGCTTACCCGACCAATAACAGTATCGGGCGCTAGTCGCGCCTCTGCTCTCTTTGGGGCGTGAAACTACTCCCTCGGTTCATGGCTAGTTCTTCTAATGTTGAAGACTACTTTTATTATGGTGATCCCTTAGTTCGGGAATCCACCATTTTTATTTTCTTGCTATGTATTTTGTACTTAGTGTCTATGTTAGTTTTTGGAGGCTTTTACTTTCTTTGTTGTTAATGTTTGAAATCTTTTCTATTTTATGGAAACCAACTAATAATGCTTCCTTTATCCATGGTCTACTTGGTATGTTTATAGACGTTATGTATGATTCAAGATGTTGCCTTTATTTTAAGTGATGTCCCATAGACCCTTTCCCATTTTCTTTCGCATGATTTATTACTTTTGTGCCTATGAATGCTTGATATGTTAAGATGGCTTGGTGAGGTGCCTATGGGTGTCTCATTCATAGTGTGATGACTAGACCCTAGATTGGGTCGTTACATAAACCATAGATTAAACTTCTATCAGTTGGTAGTAAGAGAATGTGGCATTCAAAGATGGATTTTCGAACTAGATATGGTCATTTTAAGATAGTATATAGATATATTTGTGGTTGTGTTTGTCAATGACATATTAGTCTACTCCATAAATGAGAAGGAGCATACTAATCATCTCAGAATTATTCTTTAGACCCTAAAATATAGGTAGTTGTATGTAAAGTTTTTGAAGTATGAGTTTTGTCTCACTTTTGTGGCATTCTTAGTCTATGTTATATCTAGTGAAGGAATTCGAGTTGATTCGTAGAAAAAATGAGGTAGTAAAAAACAGGTCCAGACTTATATCTTTAATAAGTATAAGAAGCTTCTTGGGTTTAGCTAGTTATTGTAGAAGGTTTATAGAGGGATTCTCATCTGTATCATCACCATTGACTTAAGCTGACTCATAGAGAAGGCTAAGCTCCAATAGTTTGAGGCTTGTGAGAAAAGTTTCCAGGAGTTGAAAAACAGATTGATTACTACTCCAATGTTGACCCTACCCATAGAAATAGATAGTTTTATGATCTATTATGTTGCATTGAATGTTTGATTGGGTTGTGTATTGACGCAAAAAGGTAAGGTTATAGCTTATAATTCAAGGTAGCTCAAGATCTATGAGAGAAACTATCCGACTTATGACCTTGAGTTAGCAACAGTGGTATTTGCATTGAAATTTTTGCACTACTATTTGTAATGGAGTGCATATGGATGTGTCCACAGACCATAAGAGCTTGCAATATGTTTTCATTCAGAAGGATCTAAACCTGAGGCAGAGAGATGGCTTGAGTTGATCAAGGACTATTATAGGAGCATCCTCTACCACCCAAGTAAAGCTAACATAGCTTTTGATGCTCTCATCAAGTTGTCTATAGGAAGAACTACCCATGTTAAGGTGAAGAGGAAGGAATTGCTAAGGAGGTGCATAGACTTTCACAGTTGAGAGTTCAGCTTGTCCATTCAAATGAATGTGAAGTCATTGTTCTGAATAGGTCTATATCATCCTTTGTAGCAAAGGTGAAGGGAAAGCGAGACTAAGACCCTGTGCCGCTTCAGTTGAAGAAGAGATGCATAAGCAGAAGCTGATGGTTTTTGCCACATGGGGATATGGTGTGTTGAGGTACTAAGGAAAATTGTGTGTTCTAAGTGTTGATGATATTCAAGGAAGTATCATGGGATAAGCTCATAGCTCTCAATATTCCATCCATATAGGTTCCACTAAGATGTACCATGACTTAAGAACAGTCTATTGGTAGAAAGATACATTACTGATTTCATTTTTAAGTGCCCGATATGCCAACAAGTTAAAGTTGAGCATCAAAGGCCATGTGGCATGGATAAGAAATTTTGAGATTCCCAAATGGAAGTAATAAATTATCAACGTGGACTTTGGTATAGGTTTACCATGATCTTGTAGGTAGCATGATACGATTTGGGTGGTTGTGGATAGGATGACCAAATCAACCCACTTTTTGGCCGAAAAGATGATTGACACTGTAGAGGAAAATGACATATTGTGTATTTTGAGAGATTATCAAATTGCATGGAGTTCCCTTGTCCATCATCTTGCATAGAGGAGCTTAATTCACTGCTCAATTTAAGAAGTCGTTTTAAAAAGGTCTAGGTTTGAGATTGAATCTTAGTACTGTATTTCAACCCCAGACCAATAGACAAGCAGAGCATATGATTTAGACTTTGGAGGATATTTTGAGGTCTTACTTTATTGAATTCAAAGATAATTGGGATGACGACTTACCTCTTATTAAGTTTGCTTACAATGATAGTTTTCGTTCGAGCATTCAAATGGTTCTTTATGAGGATCTCCATGGGAGGTGATATAGATCACCAATTGGTTGGTATAAAGATAGTGAAGCTGAGTTCATTGGACCAGACTTAGTTCACTAAGCTATGGAGAAGGTGAAGACCATCTAAGAGAGGTTTAAAACTACAGAGAGCCGCCAAAAGTACAACTCTGATATTAGGGAAAGGATTTAGAATTTGAGGTAAATGATTTGGTGTATTTGAAGGTTTTACCCTTGAAAGGCGTGATGAGATTTGGAAAGAAGAAAAGCTTAGTATCCATTACATTAGTCCTTATCAAATTATGAGGATATTTGGTAATGTAGCTTATGGGTTAGAATTACCAACAGAGTTAGCAGTTATTCATCTTGTGTTTTATATTTCAATGCTTAAGAAGTATTCAGGAGATCCTTCATTTGTTGTTCCGATTGAGAGTGTTGGGGTAAAAGATAGTCTATCCTATAAGGAGATTCCAGTCTTGATTTTTGATCCTCAAGTACGCAAGTTGAGAACCAAAGAGGTTGCATCTGCTAAAATATTGCAAAGAAATCCATTTTTTGAAGAGGCCACATGGGAAGCTGAAGAGGATATGAAGGCTAAATATTCTCATTTATTTGTGACTTCCAATAATTATGATGATGGTAATAACCCTTTTTCCTATCTTTGAGTCAATGTTTATTCGAAGTTTGAGTATATAATATATATTATTGAGTTCGAGTAGTTGATTGTTTGACGGTTCGATTGTTTGAGTAGTTGAGTTCTTGAATTGAATTCATGCCTTGAGATTATTCTTAGCTTTGGTCTGCGTTCAACAACAAATGATATCAAAGGGGAGATAATTTAAGACCTCCTAATTATTCTAACTTAAGATTATTCCTGAAAGTTTGAAAATAAAAGTTGTCTCTACAGAATTGGGTTTCAACAAAAGCCATCTACAAATCATAAATGCTTCTACTACCCATATATGGAGGCCCGTAAGTCCCTCCTGCATTTGGTGAAATTTGAGTTCCTGAAGACCATGTCTATGAATGTAACCAAGACCATCTCTACGAATGTAACAACATATCTAAATATGAGAAGTTCCACATCGGCAAAACACAAGAGGGATGATGGGTATATAAGTAGACATGCCTTACCTTTTAGTGTTGTACTTTAAAGCTATGTGGGCTTAGGCCTAAAATGGACAATATGTGGGTTGGGTCATTACAAATAGTATCGGAGCCACTTCTATGTCAACCATGTAGATGTAAGCTAGAGCTCAACTGAGTTTAGGCAAATCCCGATGAGGTGAGGTAAACCTCACTGTTGAGTCTAGGCAAATCCCATATAGTGGTGCAAACCTCAGCGAGGATGCTAAGTACATAGATGGGTGTATCTAAAAACCAATCTTAAGATGAGAAGTTCCACAATTGCAAAACACAAGAGAGATGTTGGGCATATAAGTAAACATGTCTTACCTACTAGTGACACATTTTAAAGTTGTACAGGCTTAGGCCTAAAATAGACAAGATCACTAGTGATCTGGGTCATTATAGTATCACGATCTAGGTCAGGCCCTAGGCATAACACGATAAATGAGAACTCGAGGAATCCTCATCCAAACCTCTTAGCATTTATTCAAGCATTTCATGGGTGATGAACATAATTAATAAGCGGAAACTAAGGGGAAAGGTGCTAAGGGAAACACAATATAAGGCAACTCTGTAAAGGAGATAACGTAGAAACATATCCATACATAGTCCAATAATACCTTTAGTCTTAGATTAGATAGGGGCTAAAACACGTTTCTAGCTTACCGTAAAATAAAGATACTAAAAGAGTATATAAGTCTAAGTCATAGCAAGATAGAAAAGAAATAGAATAGTCCCCGAAGCATGAGGACTCACCAATAAGTCTTCGGCGGCAACTCAAATTAACCATGAGCATATGAAGGAAGATCATCACATGTCCCTACATTGTTAGATAATATAGGCATTAAGCATGCATTAGTACTTAGAATATACTAAGTATGTGGGATGCAATGCAATGAAAGAAAGATATAGGTGTCATAACAAACAATATGCATATCATTAGGAAGAATAAGATCATATGTAAGATGAATGATCAATGCATTTAAATCATGATTGAATCAATATAAACATCTCAATGAATCATACATATATGGGAAGGACGATACCATCAATAAGACCTTGAGAGCTATAATATGAAATCCAATGTATCCCCCAACATTGGAAGGGGAGACTACTTGATAGGTAGAATTCCATCAAAATTCATTCTTTAACTTTAACGTTAGGGCCATATGTGGATCCACTAGCCTACCCTAAAAAGGCAAGTATGGTGGCAACATAGTTATGAGACTAGGAACTTTTACTAGGGACCTGTTAGGTCGAGTTCCCACTCAAAGCCTCATTCAGTGCTAAGTCAAGTCCATGGAATAGTAATACACTAAAAAGAATCAATCATAGACTTTGACTTCAATAACATTAATGAAAATCATAGAGTAGCTCATGAACCTAGGGATACAAAATGTGAAGAATTATCCTTATCATATGAGGAATCCATTATTTGGGTGAGAAAAGCTTTCACAAATCATTCATTAAATCAGAAAAGGGCTTCCATAATTACATTTATAACTGTCATAAACCTTTAGTTGAAGCCCTTATCATTCAAGTCATAAATTCATTGAATCATATAGTAAAACTAGGTAAGATCAATGTATTTGGACTTAAAAACATGCAATGCAAGGAGAAAATGCATAAATATCATGAAATTCATCAATTAGGATGGTTCATAAAACAATCCACCATGAACTTTCAAAAGGTATAAATTGTCATAAAATACCTTATAAATCATCAACTTCTCATAATGATGATAATTCATAGCAAAATAAATCATATGGCAGAAGATAAATAATAATACATGTATTTCAAGTAATACCATAAAACCCATGAAATTACATAGCTTGAAACTAAAGTAATTGATTGAAAATATTTGGGCTCCGTGAATGGAAGGTACCCATAGATAAAATGTACATACCTTGGAGGGAATCTATATGGGAAGAAAACTTGAAACCTGGTTACTGACTTCAATGGAGACCTTGAGAGAACTTGGGAGTTTGAGACGTAGAATATTTGAGAATGATTTCTAATAAAAGGGATTAGGGTATTATAAGGCTGATAGGGGTAATTTTAGGAGTCAAAACGATGTTGTAGGACTTAGGATACGAGAAAAAGTTAGAAATACCCTTCATTAAAATTATCAAGGGAAAACTACAAGCCTGCCCTATGGGTCGGAGTCCCATGTATGGCTTATATGCAAGGGGTTTAATCTTGGTTACACTCAAAACTTCAAAAACTTGAAACCTGGACCTCAATATATGAACCCTTGTCCACGGCCTATAGTACCTTTAATGGATCATAGATACCTCTCATAGGTTCACCGACAATTAGCAAAATTTTATATCTCAGAACTCAAACCATGAATCCTCTTTAAGACCATTAACCAAACCACAACCTGTAAGTGGTATAGTCTTGTTGAACTTAATGTCACTACCCAAGCCTAGATCCTAGGTGCTACACGGTGAATGGAAAACCTGAAGGTAACCCCAAACAAGCCTCATAGTATATGTAAGTACATCCTTGGTTGTGAAAATTTAAATCAAGCATCAAGCAATCCAATCTAGCGAAAATCGGGGCTTTGGACTCAACTTATCGGGATACGAAGAGGGAAATAAATTCCATTATCCAATCATAACAAAGACAAGGGGAGGGTTAATAGGACTGAAGTTATGGGGAAGTAGGGACTGAGAAAGGTCATCACTTGCCATCAACATCCAACAAATACATACAAGGGATAGGGACTACAGGAAATCTTCATAGACACATAAGCGTCATAAGATCCAAGCACTTCATATTATCCAACAACACCTCTAAACATGAGCGAACGGGGGTCAAGACATCTCCCGGGCTCACCCTAAAAAATAGATAACAAAAGTAAATAAGTCTTATCATAAGCATGATAGAAATTGATTTTGTCCTCGGAATGGAGGACTCACCACAAGCAAGCCGTCAAGAAAACCAACTAACCATGTGTAGGTGGATAAATAGGAGCTTCGGTCCCTATATGGTTAGATCATGTAGGAAAAATGTATGCATTAGTACTTGGAATGTGTTAGGTTTTGCACCCCCTACGGATTTGCCTAATCGTTGGAACAGGTTAATCGAACGTGTTTCAATGACGCAAAAATAAACAGGACGCAGCAGTTTTACGTGGAAAACCCCCGGCTCAGGAAGAGTGAAAAACCACGACTTGTACTCTACAGGATTTAACTTCAACTTCACTACTTCAAAAGAGCCTTCAACAAACGATTACAATTCCTAGTAATCTAACCTTCAAAACTACTTCAACAACTTCCTAACTTCACATAAACCTCCCTAGGCTTATGTTCCCAACGTCTTCGAGTTACCCCCAACTTGAAGACTAGAATCTAATCTCAGTTATAGACTCTGAGAGATTACACAATTGTTCAGGATTACAAAGAGAAAACAAAACTGCTTAAATCCTATGCTATGTCGCGGCGTTTCTCTTCTTCTTCGTCTCTCTCTCTCTTTCTGTGTCTGAATCTCTCTTTTTCTCTCTGCTTCTTTCTTTTTTCTGAGCCGCCTTGCTTCTGTGAATTCTCTCTAGTTTTATAGTTGCTGATCGGAGATTTAATTGCTCTCCATCTCTTTAAGGATAACACCAGTTATTAGTGGAATTCTTTTTCCTTTAGAACTCCTTCTTCTAATTGAACTTCTCTTTTCTCCTTCTTTTACTCATCCTGTTTGAGTTGGAGTAGTATTCCTCTTTAAATCCTTCTTCTTGACAGCTGTTGTTTTTATACCCCTTATTTCCAGCACCCTTTATTCCATTTTTATTGTGTGCAGCGTGTGCAGTTTGCCATGGATACAGTACGCTGAAAGAACCTGGTAGACCAACCTGTTTCATTATCTTTTGTCAGCCATCAAAACTTTACTGCTCCAACAGAATGTACTTAGTATGAGGAGCGCAATGCAACAAAAGATTATAAGCCATCATAATCAAGATGTATAATCATATGCAAAGATAATAAGCTCAATATGACATGAATGATCAATGCCTTAGTCAAAACATGCATGGAAGATATTCAAAATCTCATAACATAGCATACATATGTGGGAAGAGATCATAACCAATATATAAGACCAGCGAGCTGCTACATGAAATCCCAATATTCACTCCACACCAGAAAAGGAGTGTTTTACTTTGCCAACGTAAACCATACTCTCACCTTACGTCATAGCATTTTGGTGGGAATTACCAAATGTTCTCACCTTACGGCATTGCCTTTTTAGTAGGTATTACAAGAAGTCATCACCTTACGACATCACCTTTTTGGTCGGTATTGTAATATGTCCTTACTTTACGACATCGCCTTTTCGATAGGTATCACAATATATCCAATAGTGGCATATAGTTAAGGGACAATGAAAATCCACCTAGGTCCTCTTAGTGCTAAGTCAACATCCCACAGAATACTTAGTCCATAGTCATACTAATATCATGCATAACTTTAAAATTCATAGTATTATCATAGGAGTAGCTCATCAAATCCATAACATCATAGCATTATAGAAGGGATTCATAACTTTCATAACATTCTTATAAACTTATAGCATGCATAATAGCTCTTAAACATTCACAATATTCATAACTTGTTCATCTTACATTAAGTCTTTCATCAATATAATAAGCTTCATCATATAGCTTTAATCAAAACATGGTGGGTCTATGCATATAAGCTTAAAATTGAAATAAGTAAAACAAAATCATTTAGAAACCATTCAAATCAACCCACTATCAACATAATAAAATCCCTAATTTGGGCATCATGATATTCACCTTAAAATCCATAATTTCTCAAAGCCTTTCATGGAATCATAGCATTCATAGCTTTAATATCATAAAACCAATTATAACATACACCCTTGATATGTTTTCATACACATTCAAATCAATAAATGATAGTTTCCAACATAAATCATGCATTGGAGTAATAATTGAAGATACCAATAAAGAAATAATCCTTGAATTAAGCATTTCATTAAAAAGAGGTTTGGGCTCCATGGGTGGAAGAACACATGAATAAAAGACCCACATACCTTGAAGACTTGAAATTGATAAAGAATACTTGAGGTTACATGGGGGAATCACCTTGGTGCTTGACCTTTGATGGAAGAGCCTTGAATCCTAGAAAGTTGAAGGAATTTGATGGAAGAATTAGAGAGAGTTTGGAGAGATTTTTAGGCGTTTAGAGAGTGATTTTAGGCATACAATGGTGAAAGTTTTTTGTATTCTCGTATATATGGGTCTAGGGATATTTCCCAATTGCCCTTACTCTAATCTAGAAATTTCCAAAAAAGATTATTCATAGGTGAAATGGGACCATGATGCAGACTTGTTGCGCCGTAGTACATTTTTGCATGAAGTTCAACTTTCCCTTAGTTTTGTCTACGAATGAGTCCAAATCACTTTTACACTAAATAAACCCTCTCCGCGACACATAGAGGTTGTGTACCCTTCTGAAAAGTGCAAAAACATGCAAAAACTTTTTTTTAATATGGTTGACTTTTTTTCCTGTGGCCCATAAACCCAATCATAAGCTATAGATGGGGCTCGTACCTCACCATACCAGAAATAAGACTTGCACTTATTCTCTGTAATTTGACCCTTTTAACATATCTACAATTTGTGCAATGATCTATTAGTTGTAGATCAGATTATAGAGTTGAGTGTCACATTCTAGTAGCTACTAGAATGTGCACGAGGTTCTATAAAGGGTCTTCATGACCTATACAAACTTCTATGACCCATAAAAGGATCCGCGAATCCACAAGTCTAAAAAATTATTATAAGTGTTAGATTGATCCACAAGCAGGGTCTACGACCTGTAACTCTTCCTACGACTTATGAAAGTTGACTCGTGCATCCCAAGTGCAATTACAGTAGCTCAAATTTTTAGCACCCCAATCTTGGAGTGGCCTTCTACAACCCATAAATTGCACCATGACCTGTAAACAAGATCTCATAGGTTATTGGTATTTCCTCCCTTTACACTTAGAATAATTACGAGAAAGGATTGAGGAGAAAAATAAATGGTAGGTTTCAAATGTTCAACATTTGTTCTTTAAATTTGATTGTTCTTTGATTTCAAAGTATGTAAAGTTACTCATAGCGTTGGATTAAGTTCATCCACACGCCCTACACCTTTATATATTCGAATTAAGCATTGAGTAAGAGATTAAAGTTTCCATGATTTAAATTCTTAAATTGACCACAATACAATGTATTCTCATTTATATATTTTGTATATATATTAATGATGTGTATAATGCTTGAGTATTTGAAACATGTGTTCATGTCTTCATTCACATAAACCCTAATTGAGTTTTTCATTTTATAGTTTATGTGTTGATTGAGTTTTGAAAGCATGATCTGTGATTGTCTTGAAAAAGGATGAGTCGAGCATGATTTGAAATTTAGAGGTCTATATTATTTTTACTATTTTTAACGTGAGTATTTTTAGTACAAATGATCGCTTTGAATAGGGTTTTGAAAGAATATGAATGAGTCAAAAAGTCTGATTTAAAAGAAAGAGTTTGATACTTGATAGGATAATTGAGCTAATAAGAGCCCAATAAGACTAGACTAATAATTTGATTGGTCTTTGGGAGTAGTACTAAGAACCACTTTGGGTAAGAGTAAATAATAACTCGAATCTCATAAATTGTGTAGCCAGTAGGATAGAGGTCATGCCTCTCTTGTTCCAAAAAAGAATTTTGATTGGTTGATTCAATAAGGTTGATTGTTCCTTACCCTAGCACGATAATGGACGGACATGGTAATATTAGTACAAAGTGCTGTATCATTTCTAGTTCATAAGTGATGTTTGTCACTTAGAAAAATTCTCTAGTAGTCTATGATATGATTTATCTGAGTTGCATAATATTTTGTATATTTCTATAGCATAGTTTATTCTTAAACTTGTATTGTTTTACTAAGTTGATTCATATTTTCCAGTTGAGTATCTTTCGAGCTTGCTTTTCATGTAAATTATTTTATATATCGTACATTTCACATATTGACATTATTTGGTATTGCATTACAGGTGCTAGAGATCATCGATAAACATTTCGTAGAGGATCCACTCCATTTCCCTTGCAATGGTGAGACCTTCTTGCTTCTGGAGGAATAATATATATTTTATTCATTATTTTTTAGTAGTTCTTGTGGTAGCCATGGACTTGTCATTGTCACCTTATTGATAGTTGGATAGAGGCTTCATAAATAGTGATAGAGTAGAGTTGATGTTTCTATTCTGAAAATTATTTTTGAAAATTATCTCTTATGATATTGATTTGATTTGGATTTATTTGTTAAAACTATATTTTCATTGAGCTACTAATTTGGTATGTCCACTTGAATGTCTATCAATTATTGATTTGAGTCTTTCGCTAAGTAATTTAATGAGTGATCCGGGCATGTGGTTGGCTTCGGGACCAGTAATGATTTTTTGAGTGTTGACCATGCCTAGGGTGTCCTCTTAGGGCGTCATATCTCCATATAAACCTCTTGATGGAGATAAACATGAAGAAATGCATTCTTAATATCTAAATAATGCAAAGGCGAATTCTCAGAAATATCTAGAGAAATGAAGAAGGGATAGAAGTGAGTTTGGTAACCGAGGAGAAGGTGTATAAATAATCCATTACATAAGTCTGAACATACCCTTTGGACACAAGTCTAGCTTTAGGTTTTTCCAAAGATCCATCTGGATTAACTTTGACCGTGAAGACCCACTGCTTTCTTTTCATAAGGTAAATCTACCAAATTCTAAGTAATGTTTTCTTCTAAGGCATTTATTTTCTGAAGCATTGCTTTAGACCATTCAAGATGTTTCAAAGCCTTCTTAATAGTTCTGGGTATGTACATAGAGCCTAGAGATGCAATCAAAGATCTAATGCAAGAGATTACCAATTATAGGACAAAATTACCAATGGAGTATGTGCATTTCCAAGTGCGTGTACCTTCGCGAATAACAATCAGAAGGTCAATATTTTCTGGAGGATCACTTGGGAGAAGTTATAATGATGAAGGAACTGGTGCAGTATAGGTATCATTAGTATCCCACCTCCTAGAATACACCTAAACAACCGACAATCTTTTTGGAGTATATGGAACTAGTGCTGGTGCTAAAGGCATAATAGAAAATTGGTACTCAATTAAAGAACTAGGCAGTGTATGTGAAACACCATCTGATCGTTCTGGTATGACCCTAGCAACATGGTACACTAACCATTTATCTTCCTCCCCCTAACTCTTAGAAATGGAAGGTGCGCGAAACCATAGTGTAGCCTCTACAAAGGCAACAATAGTTGACACCAAATATTTTTCAGGTTCAATAGAGTAACAATGATATCCTTTCAGAAGGCGAGAATATCCCAAGAAAACCGCACTTCAAAGACTTGGGATCCAACTTGATAATTGATGATCGAAAATCTTGAACATAACAAGTGCTACCAAACACCTTGGGCTCCACCAAAAATAAGAATTTACTTAGGAAAAGAATGATATAAGGTACCTTGCCGACAAACCCAATAGATAGAAGGTGATTAATCAAAAGATAAGTTGTAGAGACTACACTGGTCCAAAACTATTTAGGAACTTTTATTTATAATAATAATGTCCGAGTTGTCTTGTTTCTTTAAGCAACTCCATTATGAGAAGGCGTAGCAACACAAGATGACTGGTGGAGGATCCATGTTGTCTCATGTAAGATTGGAATGATTCTGACATGTATTCTTTAGCATTATCACTCATTAGTATGTGCAGAGTAATATTAAATTAAGTCAACTTCAATAGAAAAGGCACAAAATGGGAAAACACTTAAGTTCTATTCTTCATGAAGTATATCCATGTCGGTGGAGAAAAATCATTCATAAAAGTCACAAAATATTTATGTCCAATTTTGGAAACAACAGTATATGATCCGTAAATATAAGAATAAACCAACTCAAGTGCTGACGTTATTCACTTATTAACCCTTGAACTTAATAAGTTGTAGTGGTGTTTTACAAATTGACATGTTCACAATCCAATGAAGAAATACTTTGAAAATGAAGTCAGAGCTTTTTTTCAAAGGTAGCAAAAACTATCCCAATCAACAAGGTGCTTCAAATGAAGAAATATCACTTAAGCATGCAATAGACCAAGAGTCTCATTCATCAGGGGTGTAAAGATCATCATATACATATCATTTACTAATAACTAATTTGTTCCAAGGTCACGAAACAAACAGTAATCGAGAAAAAATGAGATATAACAGTTAAGATCTCTGATAAAGTTGCTAACAGAAATCAAATTAAAGGCCAATTTCAGGAGACTTAATATGGATAATAGAGTAATAGATGAGGTTGGTTTAATGGTCCCTCATCTAACACTAGTACAAGTTGATCCATCAACCACAGTAACTAGAGACAGTGCTTTGTGCAGCTAGAAGTTAGAAAAAATATTAGGTGTCATGTGATTTGTGGCACCTGAATCAATCACCTATTTATTTAAAATGTAACAAGGCATGCTATCCGTGACTCAAAAAAGGTAGTAATCGCAGTAGATTTCATAAGTGATTTCTCATATTGAGCAAATCTAAAATAATCTTTTGTCTAAACCAAAACTGTTTTAATTGTTGATGACCTATGACCAATACCAACCTAGCTATTATCATTATTTGAACTCTTTCTTTCTTTTTCCATATTATCATTCATCCTCACAAATTAACAGAGAAATCACCAAAACTCTCAATATGAAGGTCTTAATAGAATAGTAGTTAATTCCACAAAACAGCTCAACTCAAATAAAGGAAATAAGAGAAAATTTAAAAAAACTAAAATATGAAGAGCCAAAGATTCTAAAAAGAGAACCAATCAAGCAACAGAAAGGGAATTTGAACCAACAGTAGTAGATATCTAATAAAAAGGAAATTCGAACTAAATTATCACCTAAAGAAAAATTGCAGTATCTAGATCTTGATGTTTTATCTTTAAAATATGGTCCAATGATTAGAGAACCACTATAAATTGATTAGGAATCTCAAGAAAAAGTCAATTAGTAAGCCAGACCAATATTGATCTACGTAGAGTTCAAACAGGACAGTCTCTGGTAACTTCTTGATGCGTGAAACCTATTATGTTTCCTCCTAACACCATATCCTGAATAATGGAGGATCATAGAGAGAAGGTTCTACCTAGGCAGGTTGAAACTAATATTGAAGTCACATAAATTAGAAATATGACAACGGCTAATTTCAATAACCACTAATGGTGAAGTTGGAGAACCACCATGTCAAATCTCAAAACTTCGAAGAGGCTTTTATACCATGTGCAAGAAAGTAGAGAGAATAACTTGTCTTTTATTTAATAGATAATTAGAAGCTAACTAAGGAAACAAATAAATAGAAAATCTTAAAGATATGATATCTATCTATATTTTTGAATTATATTAAAAAACAAATATGCATATATTAGGTAACAATAAACAATCTAAATTTTTTAAAAATGTAATAAAAAGTTAAAATAATAAAATTTGACTTAAGAATTTACGAAACTGATATAACTATATCGAAATAGGACTACATTGAATTTGATAAGTTAATGTAACAATATTGAAATAGTGTTGATTTATTGTAATACTTATGTAACACCCCCTAATTCATCCTACCTAGAATGCGTGGATGCCCAGAGTAAATTGAGAAAATGACTGAGAAAAATTACTGATGGAAACCACGAAGAATATCTACAGCCCCTAGGTGAAGCCTCGTAGGTGCCCCCGTGACTTAGTGAACCTTATCTAAGTCTGAAGATGTGTAGGGGTGGTGTACACACCGTACATTGTTCCACGTTGGGTTTCACTAATTGATGACTCAAAAATCGACTTTTGGGGATGTTGGATGATGAATTATCAGACGGTCCATCATTCTACTTATGGCCCGTAAAGGAGGTTTTTTAGATTGGAGATCTAGAAAACCATGATTTCTGAACCTTGAAAACATGAGTTACCAGATGGCCCGTAACCTAATTTACGAGTCGTAGGAAATGGTTCATAGATTGCAGGTCTAAATTCTACTAACCCAAACTTTGGACAACTCCACTTACGAGAGGCCAATTACGACCCATAAGTGGATCCACAGTGTCACGCCCCGGGAGGGTACCCTTGGCGTGGCTGGCACTCAGAGACTATTGCTAGTCCCCAAGCGAACCACTTAGTCTCATCACATCATTCAATCAATTAACTTTACTGAATAGTGGAAAGTATAGGTAAGTAAATGGGCACATCTCATCTAAAGTTTCAAAAGAATATATAAAATAATGAAGGCTAGTAGAAAGAACTAGCTCACAATTTCAACATCAACATCAATCATCGTCTATGAAGCCTCTATCACTAATCATGTGGTGCCAAAGACAGAGCCATGACTACCCAAATCAAAATAATAAAAATAGTCCAATCTAACTCTAAAGCATGATGAAATAAAAATAGCGGATCCTCCAGAGTTAGGGAGGCTCACCAAATCAGCTTCGAATCTCAGATCTTCAACGGAGCGCCTATTGATGATCTCTAGTACTTGCCTCTGCATCATAAAATGATGCAGTCTAGAGTGGACATCAATACTTGGAATGTACTGGTGTAAAATAGCTGAGTGAAATAGAAATTGGTAGAATAATATGGAAACAACATCAACTCAAAATAGACATCAAATCACATCAAATCGCTAAATGTCCATCTATGAAAAAATAAAGAGTAGACAAATGACACATCAATAACTCAAACTCATCAATAGTCTCAAACTCATCTCAAAGCGCATCTCAGAGAATCTCACCTCCTCTCATCTCATCTCACAACTCATCTTAGAGGAGCTCACCTCCTCTCATCTCATCTAGACTCGGAGTACTCAAGGTAGGAAATTTATGAGAGTTTATCTTATCCGACAACACTCACTTATGAGCCAGTGAATGTACAACAATCACCCTAATGTTGCCACAGTAGTTCCAAACTTGCCAGGTAGGGAACATTCAAAAACCATATCAGCTCACCTAATATGGAGTCAACTCAATAGGTCCTCTATTGCTTTCAAGAATCGTTACTTTCGAGGGGAACCATAATATATGTGATGGTTCTATGCCTCTCCTATGTTTGGCGACGTAGTTTGACAAGTTCGAGTTAGATAAACTCTCACGTGCTCGATACTCCTCCCATGACTCAATGCTCATAAAACCTCCATCTCAACCAATCTCATAGGGACTCACTCCTCGTCAATGGCTAGTATCTCAAATGGGCTTTAACCCTCTCATCAATCAATCTCATCAATGACTCAAGATTGTATAACAATTATTAAGAAACAAATAAATAGACACATCGGTAGAGTTCATTTATAGGGACTCATAAAACAATCAAAATTGCATCAACTCATCATCACAATCAACAATCTCAACTCAAGGCTCTAGACTTAATTCTCAAGTGCACTATGCATGCTTTTCAAATTAGTCATGTAGGTTATGCAAATTCTCATGAAAATGTGCAATTCAAGAAAATAATTAGTATGATGATCATCAACATAGAAAATATGTAATTTCAAAATAATTTTTCAAGAAACACCATCAATAAATCATGCATGTAGCCTTCATAACCATCAACTCATTTATGATCTCTATGGGGAACATGAGAGAACAATCCCATGTTTTAGTTTAGCCTTACATACCTGGAAAGTTGATATTACTATTGAAATTTGATGAATTACTAGCCTTCTTAGAGAAAATCCTCGATCTCGGTAGTTCTTTTAGAGTGGAAGAACTTGGAAAGACATTGCTTGAAGGGCTTATCTTTGATTCTTGAATTCTTGGCTAGGATCTTTAGAGTTCTTGATGAAGAACCCTAATTCTTGAAAAAGAAGAATCAAGGAATCCTCTCTTAGAATTCTTGAATTCATTTTCTTGAAACTCTAAGTTATGATTTAAGACTCTATTAGAGATTCATGAATAGATGAAGAAATTTGGGTTGGGTAGATTGAAATTCATGAAGAATAGCTTACCTAGATGATGAATTTTGGAAGTTATCCTTAACTTGATGATTCTTTTGATGATTCTTGAGCATTTTTGTTTAGGAGTAAAGGAGGGGGTTCTAATTATGAAAACTAATGTTTTATACGTTTTGGGACCTTAATTAGACCCCCAAATGTTTTAAGATAAAAGTACCCTCAAAATAAAATAAAAGGACTTCGTTTAGCTTATCTAGAAAGGGTTCGCAATACGTCCGCGACGCGGCGCTGTCGCGGATCTTTACACAGCTCTACATGTCTTCAGTAAAATGGTCATAATTTTCTACTCTAAACTCTGATTAAGGCAAAATAAGATGCGTTGGAAAGATAATTCAAAGATCTTTAATTTGATGTATTGTGGGTCACCTAACTCATTATACTTTAGGAGTTATTATCATTTGAAGTTGACCCTTCTATCAATTCATATGAAAATTTAGTCGGTAGAAATTCTTTGGAACTTAACTTGATGTAAAAGATCTTTTATCATCTCCAATTCATTTGCCACTCTAAGAAATTAACTTTAACACCTATGCTCAATTAAGAATTTTCAATTAAAATAATATATCATATGAAGGATGACTCGGTCTTAGCTTACAAAAAAATTAGGGTGTTACACATAGCCCCTAGACGTGGTTTCACAGTTCCAATCAGCAATTTTAAGAAGGGCATTCTTGATCTAATTGTCAGTTTTAAGAGGGGCATTCCTAACTTTTCCTATATCTATTAATTATAACCCATAATATTTTGGACTTAATTAGGGTCCCTGATCAGTATCGAGGGGTATTACGCCTCATTATACATTTAGAAAATCATAAGAGCGTCGAAGGAGAGGGAAGAAGCAAAGGTTTCGCGTTCAAGCGTGAGGATCATCAGAGAGTTGATCATTCCTCCTAATTTCAGGTATGTAAGGCTACCAAAAACGTTGGACTGAGTTTTTCCATATGTCTTTCCATCTTTTTGAGTTGAAATCTTGAATAGGCGTTGAGTATTGGAAATCCTATGATCATAATTTTTTAGTTTCTTGCATTTACTTTGAGTCCTATGAGCATATATACACAAATTTATTCATTGCATTGTTGTTTATATGAAATTGGGACACTAGGCTTATACTTGACACCATGAGCCCTAAATTGTATTATTTTATGAGATTTTGTATATTGACTTAATTAAGACCATGAGCCTGAATATCTGAGTTGAGTAACTTAAGTAGTAATTGAGCATAAGAAGCATATTACTTGTCGGCATCATACTTGATGAGCATCCTATTTGTTTTACATGATGAGCATGATTGGGTGGAGTCTAAATGACTGTTGAGTTTGAGTTGGAGACATGATTGTATGCATGATTGCATACCTTGATTGGCTGAGTTGTTGAGTGATTGACTTGAATTGATTTGAGATAGACTAAAGAGATGATTTTGAGTTGATTGTCATAAGCATATTTTAGCCTTGGGAAGAGTACTGAGCACCAATATGGTAGCGAGTAAGAAATTACTCTAACCCATAAACTATGTTGCCAGCGTAGGATGGCCGTGCAATTAACTTTGGCAAAATATGTCCCAATAGAAGGACATTTACTTTGGATACAAAAGAGATTTGACCGTCCTTTACCTTGGAAATTTAGGACAGGCATGGCAACGACATCACCTTCATCGTACATCACCAAACTAAAGGTGGTGGGAGTTATGTCGTTTAAGAGAAATTCCCAAGAAACACCTGATTGAGCATATCATGTTTTAAACTGAGTTGCATCATATTGAATCTATTTCCAAAGCATGGTTTCAAACTTTAACTTTGTGTATTCATTGAGTAATGTTGTGAGTTGAGGAGTTGAGTTCTGAGTAGAGTGTTTGCTTTGAGTCAAGCGTTACTTGCTTACTTTGGCTATTCTTACATGCTAGTATCTTCCATGTACTAGCGTTCATTTAGTCCTGCATTATAATAATGCAAATACAAGTGATAGAGGACTTCAACTAGCACTTTATTGAGGTCCATCTTGTTGATTCCTGATTTGGTGAGCCCTCCTTCCTATTCGGAGGAGCCCTTTGATTTTTATTGAGTATTCTTATTTTCTTCTGAATTGGGGTAGCCATGGCCTGTCATGGTACCATCTAGATGACAAAGATTTCATAGACATTGAGTAAAGTATTGTTAATTTTTCTTTTATTTCCAAATTTTACCATTGGAAACTATATTTCTTATAAGAGTTTTATTTACTTATTTGATATCTTTCCTTGAGTATTTCTTCTGTTATTAAGTATGATGTAATGATGAGGCCAGATGGTTCTCTTGGGGAATCAACAATGGTTCTTCAAATTTCGATCACGCCAAGAGTACCCTCCCAGTGTATGACAAACTTGGTATCAGGGAACAGAGTTTAACTGTCCTAGGGAGTCTATGAAGCCATGTCTAGTAGAGTCTTCTTTGTGGGTGTTTTGTGCACCACACTTTATAAGAAAGAGGCTATGAGACATTAGGAAGGGTTACACTTATTTTTTATTCTAAGTTCATGCGATAGAGTTTAACTCTAAGAGCTCCTTTCTAACTCATGCATTACGCGTTTGCAAATCATGCCTTCTAAGCGTAACACCACCCGCAGAGATACCCAGATAATAATATTGGGAATCCCCCTTCAGATGTGCCTACTGAGATGGAAACGAGGAGTCAAGGTCAACCATCTAGAGCCATCGGTGTTCCACATGCACCACTGCTCTACCATCCCTACTATAGAGGTTGATTTCAGAGGAGCTATCACTATGTTGACCTAGTTAGTAGCCGCTCAAAGTGGGAAAATCAGGGTTCAAAGGCTACTAGTTCTAGCTCAAGAGCCAACTGCCACAATTCAACCTAGAGATTTCTTGAGGATGAATCACCAGTCTTCACAGGGTCGAAGGTTGAGGAGGACCCCCAAAACTTCATTGATGAGATGTGGAAGATGCTGAAGTCCATGGATTTTATTGAGGTTGAGAAAGTTGAATTTGCCTCTTATCAACTTAAGGATGTGGCAATGATTGGTACAACTAGTGGGAAGAGGGTTGAGGTGAGGATTCCAAGCCTGCTGAGTGGAGTGAATTTGAGAGTGTTTTCCTTGATCACTTCTTTCACCAGGAGTTCAGGGAGGCGAAAATTGAAGAGTTCGTGAACTTGAGGCAAGATGGATTGACACTTAAAGAGTTACCCTCAAGTTCATCCAGCTATCCGGGTATGCTCCAGAGATAGTTCAGGACATGCAGGCAAGAATGAGGAAGTTCATATCTAGCTTGGGTAAACATGTGAAGAAGGAGTGCAAAGCGACATTGTTGATCCCGGGCATGGATATCTCTAGGCACATGGTTTATGCCCAACAGCTTGAAGAGGATAAGAAGAGAGATAGAGAGGAGCATCTGGGCAAGAAGGCCAAGTCAGTATGGTATGAGCCTAATCAGTCCAATCAGAGTAAGGGAGACAAGTCCTACTTCCAGAAGACACACCAATTATGCGTCATCTTTGGCCAATGCACCAACTCCGAGTAACAGGAATGATCAGATGTCCCAAAGTTAGCAGAACTTTAGAGTTCAAGGCTCTCAATCACAGGCCAGTGTGATCCTTGGCTTGAAAGGGAAGCCACTTTGTGGGAAATGTGGTAGGACATATTTGGGGGAGTGTAAAAAGGGAGGTAATGGTTGCTATAAGTTTGGCCAGACGGGTCATTTTCAGAGGGAGTATCCATTATGAAACAATAAGGCATATCCTTTTGCTACGGCACCACTAGCTAAAGGAAATCAAATAGATGTTACAACCAAGAAGGGGCGGTGGGACAAATCGTCCGTATGCGATGGGGAAATGAGAAGCTGCACTAGATGTTGTGGTGGGTATGCTTCGAGTCTTTACTTTTGAGTGTTATGCATTTATTGATCTAGATGTGACTGCATCCATTGTGATGCCATACATGATTGGTAAATTTAAGATTCTTCTTGAGTGCTTTCTTGAGCCCTTTGTTATTTCTACTCCTATTGGTGAGTCTATCCTAGCTGAAAGGATCTATAGAGATTGTGTGGTGTCCGTCTATCATAGGGATACCTTAGCTGATTTGATAGAGTTGGAAATGGTTGGTTTTGACGTGATTCTTGGCATGGACTGGCTTCACGCATTTTATGCTTCTGTTAATTGTAGGACTCGGACGGTCAAATTCCAGTTTTTGAATGAACCTGTCATAGAGTGAAAGGGCGATTCTGTTGTGCCAAAGGGTAAGTTTATCTCCTACCTTAAGGCCTGAAATCTAATCTCAAAGGGATATATCTATCACCTCATGCGAGTTAAGTCTGACGATCTTATGCCTCCTATCCTTGAGTTTATCCCGATTGTGAATCAGTTTCCTGAAGTGTTTCTTGAGGATCTGCCTGGAGTCCCTTTTGATAGGGAAATTGACTTCAAGATTGACATTCTTCGTGACATCAACCTATCTATATTCCACTGTATAAAATGGATCCTACTGAGTTGAAAGAGCAGTTGAAAGATTTGCTAGAGAAGAGCTTTATTACGTCGAGTGTTTCTCCATGAGGTGCTCTAATGTCACTCACCCCGGCTACTCAAAGAAAGTAGGGGCAGTCATCATTATCATAATAACCCAACTAAGAGGTTGGGGTCGAATCCCACAGGAAATCATAGTTCACAAATAGAAGTGGTTCATTGGACCAAGAAATTATAGGATTTAGGGGAGGGGGTTGCGATAATCAAAAGCAAGATTCAAGCTACATGATGTCTAATTAACAAGTTAATCAACAATTAGGGAAGATGATGAGGATGTGCAAATATGGGAATCGATCTATCTGTTGGATCTTAATATTTGACAAAATAAGTTGACTATGAGTGAATAGTCTAGGTTGTTTGTAACCCGTGTTCAGCTATGACACACATGTATTTCATATGATTAAACTACGATATTATACGCGGACTGTCGAGGACATGATTGGCCTAAGAAGTCTCAGCAAAACACCCATTACCTTAGTCGTTGACTTCATAGTTGTGGACTTCAACTAAAACCTCAAAAGGTTTCAAGCTATTACATCCATTATAAACTCTAATCATTCTGGCTAAGGTAATAATCAAAGATCTAAAGTAAACCCCGAGTGCGCAACCGTGAAATTATAGATTAAACATAGGAATGAATACAAATTCACTCAAATCAACTACAAATAAGTCAAAATATCAAAGACTCAATAAATAAATCAAAAACTCATATCAAAAGCACACCCCGAACGTGGAGGTTTTAGCCGCACATGCTAGAAATTAGATATTTAATACCAAATATAACAGCTGCAGTCATGGGTAACAAGATTGAATAGAAAATAAGTTATTATTACCAGCCAATCTACTTATCTTTTGCTTCCCTAACGCTTGAAAACCCTATCAACCCGTGTACTCTAAAGAAGGAATGTTCTATGTATTACTCTCTTTGTAAAGTTAAGAAGAATGATATGATATATACCATGTCCTTTCTAATTTTCTTATATAATCCATGCAAAAGTGTGAAAGTTTGTGCTACAAATTGCCATTCAGTGGTCAAGACCAACCATCGCCGAGCACTTAGGGATGCACCGAATATGCGTTTGACCATTTTCCTCGGCATCTTCTTAAGGCTTTCTCCTCTGCAACACTTGGCAATGGTTTTTCACTCTGCTAATACAATTTGACGATTCACCAAAGTTCCTATCTCATCGCCGTATTGTCAAGGTTTTGGGGCTTTGAGTACTGCAACTTTAGACAGTCTCCTCTGCCATTCGGCGGTGCACCAAATATGTTTTATGACATCAATTCTGACCGCATTCCTAACTTAGTCTTGAACCTTGGTTGTTGCAATTCTAGGTGGTCTCTCTAATTGTTCGGCGGATCGCCGAATATGTAGGCGATGCCACTTTTCTCTGCCTTTTGGCACTTTTGCTCCCTTTCTAAGATTTGCCAAGTATTTTCCATTTGTGCACTTTTAATCTCAATTCCTGATATAACACATGCATATTAGTTAGACACTGGAAATAACAACACACTAAGGACAATGTTTCTTTGCAAACTAGCCCCAAAATGAGTCCAAAATATTGACTCAGCATGCTCCAGTTCTATTCGTGAGAAAGAAGGATGGTTCACTCAGAATGTGCATTGACTATCGCCAATTGAATAAGGTGACAGTCAAGAATAAGTATCCCCTTCCAAGGATCGATGGCTTATTTGACCAAATTAAGGGTGCCACTGTTTTCTCCCAGATAGATCTGAGATAAAGCTATTACTAGTTGAAAGTAAGGGAATGTGACATCCCGAAGACGGCCTTTCGAACCCAATATGGTCACTTTGAGTTTTTAGTAATGTCTTTTGGGTTGACAAACACACCTGTAACCTTCATGAACTTGATGAATAGAGTACTCTAACAGTACCTTGATATGTTTGTGATTATATTCGTCGATGATATTTTGGTATATTCCATAGATGAGAAGGAGCATGCGAATCACCTCAAAATCGCTTTATAGACACTCAAGGATAATGAGCTATATGCAAAGTTTTTGAAGTGTGAGTTCTGGATCAAATCTGTGGCATTCTTGGGCCATATAGTTTCAGGCAATGGTATTAAGTAGACACTCAAGAGATTGAGCCAATTAAGAACTGGCCTAGACCAACCACTCCGACTAACATAAGGAGCTTTCTGGGTTTGGCTGGTTACTACCACAGATTTGTTGATGAGTTCTCTTCCAAAGTTGCACCATTGACTAGACTGACTCAGAAGAATATCAAGTTTCAATGGTCTGAAGAATGTGAGACTTTTCAAGAGTTGAAGACAAGGTTGACTACCGCCCCAGTATTGTCCCTACCTTAGGGAACTGATGGATTAGTCATTTATTGCAATGCCTCGAGAGTGGGATCAGGATGTGTGTTGATGCAGAAGGGTAAAGTGGTTGCTTATGCTTCCAGGCAACTCAAGGTGCATAATAGGAAATATCCCACACATGACTTAGAGTTGGCAATAGTGGTGTTTACTCTTCAAGCTATGGAGTCACTACTTATATACAACATATGTTGACGTATTCACAGACCATAAAATCCTGCAATATGTCTTCATTCAAAAAGAGATTAATTTGAGGCAGAGGAGATGGCTTGAGTTGCTTAACGACTGTGACATGAGAATCCTCTACCATACAAGTAAAGTTAATGGAGTTGTTGATGCTCTTAGCAAGTTGTCTATGGGAAGCACCGCTCATGTAGAGAAGGAGAAGAAAGATTTGGCTAAAGAGATGCACAAACTAGCACGATTGGGAGTTCAACTCAATGAATCTGGTGAAGGTGGAGTTCTTGTGCATAATGGGTCTGCATCATCTCTAGTAGTGTAGGTGAAGGAGAAGCAAGACCAAGTCCTTATCTTGTTGCAATTGAAGGCAAATGTGCATAAGCAAAAGGTAATGGATTTCGCCAAAAGGGGAGATGGAGTATTGAGATATCAAGGAAGATTGTGTGTCCTAGATTATGATGGTATTTGAGAGAAAATCATGGCAGAAGCCCATAACTCTAGATATTCTATACATCCAGGCTCAACCAAGATGTACCATGACTTTAGAGAGGTCTATTGGTAGAGTTGGATGAAAAGGGATATCGCCGAGTTTGTTTCCAAATTCTCGAATTACTGACAAGTTATACGTAAGCATCAGAAGTCCTGTGGAGTGGCTCAGAACTTTAAGATCCTAGAATGGAAGCGGTAAATGATTAACATAGACTTTTTCATAGGCTTACCGAGATGCTACAGGCAGCATGATTCAATTTGGGTGATAGTTGATCGGATGACAAAATCTGCACATTTCTTGGCAGCAAAGACGACTGATACCATGGAGGATTATACCTAATTATACACAAAAGAGATTGTTATATTTTATGGAGTCCCCTTATCTATCATCTCACATAGAGAAGCCCAATTCACTACCCAGTTTTGGAGATCCTTCCAGAAAGGCTTGGATTCGAAGGTGAATCTCAACATTGCATTTAGAGCACACAATTCAGACTTCGAAGGATATGTTGAGAGCCTATGTCATTGACTTCAAAGGTAATTCGGATGACCACTTGCCACTGATTGAGTTTGCCTATAATAACAGTTTCCATTCGAGTATTCAGATGGCCCCATATGAGGCATTTTATGGGAGGAGACATAGATTACCAAATTGGATGGTTCAAGATAGGTGAGGCAGGGTTGATTGGGCCAGAGGTGGTTCCCCAAGCTATGGAAAAGGTGAAGATCATCCTAGAAAGACTGAAGACTACACAGAGTCGACCAAAATCCTACACCGATGTTAGAATAAAAGATGTAGAGTTGGAGATTAGCGATTGGGTATATCTGAAAGTATCACTTATGAAGGGTGTAATGCGATTCAGAAAGAAAGGGAAGCTAAGTCCGAGCTACATTAGTCCTTATCATATTTTGAGAAGAGTGGGTGATATAGCCTATGAGCTGGAGTTACCACTAGAGTTAGCGGCCATCCATCCAGTCTTCCACATTTCCATGCTTGAGAATTATTTGGGAGATCCGCAGTTGGTTGTGCCTATTGAGAGTATTGGAGTGAAGGAAAACTTGAGTTATGAGGAGATTGCCATCCAGATCCTTGATTGTCAAGTTCCCAAGTTGAGGACCAAAGAGATTGTATCTGTCAAGGTGTTATGGAGAAATCCGTTTATAGAAAAAGCTACTTGGGAAGCTGAAAAGGATATGAAGTTCAAGTACCCTTACTTGTTCCTGCCTACAAACAATGAGAGAGTTGATGGTAATCGTTCGTTCCTATTCCTTGAGTTTCTTTCTATTCTGAGTTTGAGTGATGATAGAGCCCTTGAGTCTGATTGATGATTGGTTTGATTTGTTAATGAATTACTTGTTTAACTACTTAGTTGATTGATTGTATGAATGATTTGTGAATTGTTTGATTGTTAAAGTATAGGATATGGTTAGCTCCTTGATTAGGTTCCTAGATTGCTCTTTATTTGAGGATGAATGATCACAAGGAGGAGATAATGTAACGCCCTCTAATTCATCTTACCCAGATTGCATGGATTCCCAGAGCAAACTAAGAAAATGACTGAGAAAATCACTAAGGGAAACCACGAAGGCCATCTACAGCCCGTAGAGTAATCTACGACCCGTAGGTGAAGCCTCGTAGGTGCCTTGTGACTTAGTGAAATTTTTCTCTAAGTCTTAGGCCCATGTACGGAGTGATGTATGGACTGTACATTGTTTCGCGGCATGTAAATTGGGTGTCATAGATCGATGACTCAAAAATTGACTTTTAGGGATATAGGATGACGAATTATCGGATGGCTCGTCATTCTATATACGGCTTGTAAAGGAGGTTTTATAGATTAGAGATCCAGAAAATCAAGATTTCAACCTTGAAAACATGAGTTATTAGATGGCCCATAACTTAATTTACAATCCGTAGGAAGTGATTCATAGATTTGAGGTCCAAATTCCAGTAACCCAAACTTTGGACACCCCACCTACAAGAGGCCACTTACGGCCTGTAAGTGGATCCACGGCTCGTAGATAGGGTTTCGTGATTCTTATTAGCAGTTTTAAGAGGGATATTCCTAATTTTTTCTATCCCTTTTAATTAAAACTCATGACATTTTGGACTTAATTAGGGTCCCTTATCAATATCCTAGTTATATTACTCCTCATTATACACTGAGAAAATCTTCAGAGCATCGAAGGAAAGGGAAGCAGGGTTTCACATTAAAGTGTGAGGATTGTCAGATATTTGATCATTTCTCCTATTTTCAGGTATGTAAGGCTACCAAAAGTGTTGGATTGAGTTTGTCCATGCGCCCCTCCATCTCTTTTAGTTGAAATCGTGAATAGGTATTGAGTATTGGAAATTCTATGATCTTACTTTTTGAGTTTCTTGCATTTACTTTGAGTCCTCATGAGCATATATGAACAAAATTATGCATTGCATTGTTGTTTATATAATAATTGGGACACTAGGCTTCTACTTGACAACATGAGCCCTATATTGCATTATTCTATGAGATTTTGTATGTTGACTTAATTGAGACTATGAGCCTGAATATTTGAGATGAGTAACTTGAGTAGTAACTGAGCATGAGAATCATATTATCTGTCTGCATCATACTTGATGAGAATCCTATTTGTTTTACATGATGAGCATGATTAAGTGGAGTCTAAATGACTGTTTGAGTTTAAGTTTGAGTTTGAGTCATGATTGTATGCATGATTGCTACCTTGATTGGCTAAGTTGTTGAGTGATTGAGTTAAATTGATTTGAGATAATCTATGAGTTGATTGGCATGAGTATGTTTTAACCTTGGAAAGAGTATTGAGCATGATATGGGAGTGAGTACCAAATTACTCTAGCCCATAAACTATGTTGCTAGCATAGAATAGTCGTGCAATTAACTTTGGCGACTCATGTCCCAATAGATGGAAATTTACTTTGTATCCAAGAGAGAGTTGATCGTCCTTTACTTTGGCAATTTTAGGATGGGTACGACAACAACGCTATCTTCATTGTGTATCACCAAACTAGGGTTGTGAGAGTTATGTCGGTTAAGAAAAATTTTCAAGCAACCTTGATAGAGCATATCATGTTTTAAACTAAGTTGCATCATACTAAATCTATTTCCAAAGCATAGTAAACTTTAACTTTGCATACTCACTAAGTAGAGTTGTGAATTGAGGAGTTGAGTTCCGAGCTGAGTGATTGCATTGAGCCAAGCTTTACTTGTTTACTTTTGTCACGCCCCCAAAGGGTACCCTAGGCGTGGTTGGCACCTAGAGACTATTGGTAGTCCCCAAGCGAACCACTCAATCTCTGGACAGTCATCCAACATCAAGCATAGCGAAAATAATAAAATAAGGCAGTGAGCTACATCAATAAGAAGGGCCAATGGCCAACAAACTCTGTCTCAACATTGATAATAAGTAAATAGTATTACTAACTCAATTTTTAAGAGGGAAAGACCTCACATCAAATCTCAACTCATGTTTATGAAGCCTCTAACTCAACTCAACTAGATAGTCTAAGAAGGTAGCATGATAGGCCATGGCTACCCAACTCAATATAATGAAATAGCTGAAAACAAGAAGGCTCCTCCATATAGCAAGTAGGGCGCACCAATCACTGAACTCAGAATCTTCGAACCTCGATGATGCGTCTGCTGAAGTCCTCTAACTCCTATATTTGCATCATGAAATGATGCAACGCTGAGTCGCGTCAGTACGTGGAATGTACGGTATGTAAGATGGCTGAAATGTAACAGTACACGTATAACAGTGTAGGGATGACATCAACTCAATATCACATCCATCAGTATGTCAATTGTCTATCTAAAGCAAGAATAAAGAGTAGACAAATGACTCATCAACATCTCATCTCAACATCATCAATACATCAGACTTATCTAAAAAAACTCGACTTGACTCAACTTAACTCGAAGGACCAATGCCCGTCTAGGACAAAATCAAAGAGTAGATAGTGAATCATCAACATCCATCAAGACTCATACCATCACATCAACATCGGAGTCCTATCAATGAGGGACCTAAGTTGGAGTTTCTCTGACCTACAACCATCACCTATGAGCCGGTGATAATACAACGAAGCGATGTCATTGCGGCATCCGTCCAGTACCTTGCTAGGGTAAAGGACGTGGCATCAGGGATCCAAAATAATAACCTCAAGTCCTCTTTTGGGACAAAGGAAACATCCGTCTTGAGGTTCAATCCTTTCCTACGCTAGTGACGTAGTCAAAAATTATCTTTTGACTCGGTCGCACTAAAAATCGATCGAGACCCTTCCCCACTCAATCTTTTGCGCTGATCACAAATCCGGCCTCGAATTTGCCATTCGAGCATCGGAAGATGCGTTATGCGCATCTCTCTTCTCTAGGGGTATTTTGGTAATTTTACCAGGCGTTACATTATCTCCCCCTTGAGATCATTCGTCCTCGAATGATGAGTAGGAGTGGTATTATGGCACGAATAGACTCAAGACTCATCTGGGTACTCACTCAACACTCAAACTCTCAACTCCCCACTGGTCTTAACTATCTCTATACAGACTCTGGAGTATACACATCAAGAACATAATTACTCAAATACTCCATCGCATGGGTTGAACATCGACTCAAGAGTAGAGAACTCAACTTATTAAAGGGCATCATCATCTGCATTTCCTAAATCTCGTCAAGGCCTAAGTCTCACTGCATACCCTTTCCAAAGTCAGGTTTAAGTCAAAGTGCCTTGGGATACCTCGTAAGTTAGTCACCATCCTACAACCTATCCCATAAGGTTCTTGTTTTATACCTTAGACATCCTCAGGGATAGGCACACATGAAACATCTGATCGAATCATTCGAACATCTCGTAAGTCAATTGTTCAGACTCAAAAAGAAAGTCATCACATCTAATCAAAATTGGGACCATCAAGATGCATAAGACTCTATGCGTAATCTCCCAACCTTCGCATCTCATCACAACTATGCTTCTCTTCATGGAACTACACCTCATCAATTTTTAAGCTTATAACTCAAATTTAAATCACTACCTAACCACATCCTCTTATTCCATTTATGCTTAATCCTAAGCCTTAAAGTGCTACTCATACGATGATCACATTCCTATAAAGCTAACCCTCAACTCAAGCTCTACACCTCCCCAGGGATTTCTTTTGGCGAATGCTACTCTCCCTTACTGCTCTAATGTATCTTCCTGAAACACTCACTCAAAAGTCATCAATATCCTTCTCAAATCACTCATATAATGACATCCACACATCCAAGCCTATCATTCTAACCCATTTAACTATATTTGAGAATTGTCAAACCTACTTGTCACTTCTACCTCCACCATTCAATGAGCTCTTTGTCACGCCCACATACGCTTTCCCATCTATTGCGCATCATACAATCTCATCTCTTTCTTCCTCCACATTCATACCCTTAATGAAAGAAGGATATCATAATAATCACATCAAAAAACAATCCTCATTACTCATAAGCAATGACTCATCTACTATCATCAACATCACTATCAAGACTAGATGGAAGGATTATTGGACAGGTTTTGAACGAAAGGGTTATAAGCACAATACATTTCGAGGAAATTCGATATGAGAGCATTCAAACATATCGCAAAGCTCAAATTGCATCTCGTATAACATAAGGTGGGGGAACTCTGAGATCTCGCAAGATAAAAGTACAACTGTCACTCCTTATTCGTAGAACTCAACATGAAAACACATCGACATCAAGTGCACGAATCTAGGTCATTGTCATGGGCACGGTGCTCATATGTAAGACAGGAATAAAGCATTACCTCAACTGAGATATAAGGAGTGTAAGAGATAGAAAAGCATTAATGTCTCATCCTGATTCAACTCATCACCACCGAAACTTCAAGACTCCTTTTAGTTTATTATCTCTTCATCTCCCCCTTAGTTCAAAGGTCTACTCACTACTTCTGCGAACCAATCCTCTTTATTAAGCTACAATCACTCACTACTTCTGCGAACCAATCCTCTTTATTAAGCTACAAGTATAGCTCCCCACACGATTGGGGCATTACTACCCATACAAATAGCTTACACTCTCTTGTTATACTATACTCAAAGATATAAAACCGTTATTAGAACTTTCCTCTGAGGTACTAATCTTAGTTTCCTCCTAGCCTTATGGGCATCTCTCTATACTTACTGCTCTTATTAGCATATATAATAACTTTCTATAACTCTTGTCATTTAACCTTCTTGTTTAGTCTGCTAACACTCAACTTTTAAGCTCTCATAAATTTAATTGCATAAGAATTAATCTGTCATGGAAAACTCATCATCATCAATCTATAATCCCCAAATCAACCGCCACTCTCACTATTTGGTCTCCTCTTCTCCTTCGTTGTCCTTCTAGCTCAGGAATAACAACTCTACTTATGGTTTACAATACCTCAAATCACACACTTAGGTGATAACATTATACTTCCAAAGACATAAGTTTCTCTCCCTCATGGATAGTATCAAAAGCAAGCTTCGGATAAGAGGGCCTAGGTTGCATCTCGATTAACTCAATTAAGTTCGCTATAATCTTTCGGTGGTAGGTTGGCACAAACAATTCCTATAGACCCTCTCAGCTATAATGGTATCACCAATTCGAGTAGATGCACTAAAAGGTTCAGGAAGACACTTGGGAGTTCAATCAAATTACTAGCCACTCAAGGGGACTCAACGGATAGGAGAGCACTAGGATCTACCAACACAAAACAATCAAGAGTAAGGACTCGATTCATACCCGTCACAATATCATGGAGTATCCTCTTGATCCTGTCGATTTCCCATCGCATACAGTCGGTTCGTCCCGCCTCCTGCACCCGTAGTAGTACCCTTCCGGTGAACGCCCGCTGAGGGTGCTGCAGAAGACTGAGTTTTGTTGCTCCTCTCACCCCATCTTCTTATAGGGCATTCATTCTTGAAGTTGCCAACCTGCCCACGTATATAGCAAGCATTGTTCCCTCACGACACATACCTAAGTGAAGTTTGCCATACTTACCACAGGGTGGCTTTTCCCTCAACCCTTGGGTCATGCTAGCTTGGGACTGAGAATCCTGAGCTCTAAAATTCTGGTGGCCATAAGATTTCTGATCATGCCTGTTTTGCTGAACAGGAGCACTTGCCACTGAGGGTGCATAGCTAGAAGACCTCTTCTGAAAGTAAGTTCTATCACTCTTATTCTACGTCTGATGGCTAGGCTCATGCCCTGCCAATTTGTCCTTATTACTCTGCTGCTCTTCCCTGTCCTCCTCAGTTTGTTGGGCATAGACCATAAGTCTAGAGATGTCCATACCTGGAATTAGCAATGTTGCCTTACACTCCCTCTTTATATGTTTGCCCAATCCAGACACGCACTTTCTCATCCTCGCCCTCATATTTAGAACCATCTCTAGGGCATATCGGGACAACTGAATGAAATTAAGGTTGTATTCTTTGGCAGTCAACCCCTCTTGCTTCAGGTTCACAAACTCCTCAACCTTCGCCTCCCTCAATTCTTGGGTAAATAAGTGGTCGAGGAAAGCACTCTCAAACTCCTCCCACTCAGCAGGTTCAGCATCCTCACCTCTACAATCTTCCCATTGGTTATACCAGACATTAGCAACATCCTTAAGCTGATATGAGACAAGCTCGACTCTCTCAACATCATTCGCATGCATAGCCCTCAAAATCTTGCATATCTCGTCAATAAAGTTTTTCGGGTCTTCCTCAACCTTAGACCCCGTATAGACTGGCAGGTTCATCCTCAAGAAATCTCTGAGCCTGGTTGCGACTGTAGGCTCTTGGGAGCTAGAGTTAGGGGTCTGGGGACCTCGGTTATTACTCTAGGAGGCTATAGCAATGGCTCCCGTAAAGTCTGCTTCCGAAGTGGAGGCTGACGGAGCAGGTGGTGCCTGTGGAACCTTAGTAGCTCTGGCAGGTCAACCCTGTCTCCTCGTCTCAGTCCGGGTAGGGACCTCTGGTGAGGAATGTTGAGCATTTGTGGCTGAGGCATCTCTTTGGCAGCAGTGCGTTTAGGAGGCATGATCAGCAACTGCGTAACGCACGAATTAGAAGGGAGTTTTATAGAATCAAACTCTATCGCACGAACTCAGAACATCAAAACAATGTAACCATTCCTAATGTCCTATAGCCTCCTGTTAATGAAGTGTGGTGCACAACACACACATAAACAAGACTCTACTAGACATGGCTTCATAGACTCCTTAGGACTCTTGAACTCTGTGCTCCGATACCAAGTTTGTCATGCCTCGAGAGGGTACCCTACGCATGGCTGGCACCCAAAGACTATTGCTAGTCCCCAAGAGAACCACTCAATCTCAGGACAGTCATCCAACATCAAGCATAGTAGAACTAATAAAGTAAGGCAGTGAGCTACATCAATAAGAAGGGCCAATGGCCAACAAACTCTATCTCAACATTGATAATAAGTAAATAGTATTAATAACTCAATTCTAATAGGGAAAGACCTCACATCAAATTTTAACTCATGTCTATGAAGTCTTTAACTAAACTCAACTAGACAGTCTAAGAAGGTACCATGACAGGCCATGGCTACCCAACTCAATAAACTAAATTGTTGAAAACAAGAAGGCTCCTCAGACAGTAAGGAGGGCTCACCAATCACTGAACTCAGAATCTCCGAACCTCAACGATATGTCTATTAAAGTCCTCTAACTCCTGTATCTGCATCATTTCATGATGCAACGCTGAGTGGCGTCAGTACGTGGAATGTACGATATGTAAGATGGCTGAAATGTAACATTACAAGTATGACAGTATAGGGATGAAATCAACTCAACATCACATCCATCGGTATGTCAATTGTCTATATAAAGCAAGAATAAAGAGTAGACAAATGACTCATCAACATCTCATCTCAACATCATCAATACATCAGACTCATCTCAAAGAAACTCGACTCAACTCAACTCAACTCGAAGGACCAATGCCCTTCTAGGATAAGGATAAAGAGTAGACAGTAAATCATCAACATCCATCAAGACTCATACCATCACATCAACATCGGAGTCCTATTAGTGAGGAACCTAACTGGGAGTTTCTTTGACCTACAACCATCACCTATGAGCTGGTGATGATACAACGAAGCGATGTCGTTGTGGCATCGATCCAGTACCTTGCAGGGTAAAGGACGTGGCATCAGGGATCCAAAATAATAACCTCAAGTCCTCTTTTGGGACAAAGGAAACATCCATCTTGCGGTTCAATCATTTCCTACGTTGGCGACGTAGTTAATGAGTTCGAGTGAGACTTACTCTTACCCATTTTTGGTGCTTAATACTCCACCCAGAACTCGACATGCTCATAAAACATCGTCATCAAACATCAACATCAACATTGTGGACTCGAAACATTCTTTTAGAATTCAGTTTCAAGTTTTAAGACTCATGAATATCACTCTTATCAACATCATCATCAAGACTCTCAACAATTTGGACCACAGTCACAACATCACAAACATCATCATTGTCAAGGCTTTAGACTCATCCCCCTAAGTTCATTCTTTTATTCTTGAGTAAAATAGACATAGAATTTTGTAAAATCATTCATGAAAACACTTATGTAGTAAATCAAGTTTATGATGATCATCAATTTAAGAAAATACATGAATTAAGAAGAATCTTAGTAAAATACTCAGGGATTTTCACATATAACTCATCATCTTCAATCATAGACTCAATTTACTGAAAGGGGGCACATGGAAGAATAATCTCATACTTTAGGTTAGCCTTACATACCTGGGATATTTGCTATCAACACCAATCCCTTGGAACTACCTCTCGACTCCTCAATCTCGACTCTCCTCTACTCTCCTCAAGCCCTAGCGTATTAGCGTTGTTAGGAAGAGGATTTAGAATGGGGTTTTTTAGACCCTTTCTTCGTGGAAATGACTTATATTGGTCCTGCAGAGGTTTTAAAAGATATTAGGAATGGACCAGAATGCCCCTCAAATTTTTAGAAAATTTCCAGTCGCGAAATAACCCAGGTTGCGACGCGAATTGGTCGCGTATGGCTCATTTTTGGAAAAAATCTTCCTGAACGAGTTTTCTCAATCCCGTCAAAAAAATTATGGAAAAACGTAAGTCAACCTCTGCGATGCGGCTCTGTCGTGAACTCTCACTGTTTCTCGTTTTGGAACGAAAAATTGTCTTTTGACTCAGTCGTTCTAAAAAACAACCGAGACCCTTTCCTCACTCAATTTTTCGCGCTGATCATAAATTCGGCCTCATATTTTCCATTGGAGCATCGGAAGACGCGTTATGTGCACCTCTCTCCTCTAGGAGTATTTTGGTAATTTTATCGGGTGTTACAACTTGGACCGTTCTTACATATTAGTATATTTTGTGTACTGACATCCATTTGGGTCTGCATAGTTAATAATGCAAATACAAGTGATAGTGGACTTCAACTAGCACTTCGTTGAGGTCTAGCTCGTTGATTTCAGATTTGGTGAGCCCTCCTTGCTATCTGGATGAGCCCTTTTATTTTGATTGAGTATTCTTATTTTCTTTTGAATTGGGGCAGTCATGGTCTATCATAGTACCGTCTAGATTGTTTGATAGAGGCTTCATAGACATTTAGTAGAGGATTCTTGATTGTTCTTTTATTTCCAAACTTGACCATTGGAAATTATGTTTTTTAGAAGAGTTTTATTTACTTATTTGATGTCTTTCCTTGAGTATTTCTTCTGTTGCCGAGTATAACGTGATGACGAGGCCAGGTGGTTCTCTTGGGGAATCAACAATGGTTCTTTAAGTGTCGGCCACGCCAAGGGTACTCTCCCAGGGGGTGACAACTTAAAATTTAAAAAAGACACCAAAATCAAATTTGATATTTTTGTAAACAATCAATAGAGATTTTGCGTAATATCAAAGGTTTGACTGTTTGGGAGACACCAAAAATTCAATAATAAGAGAATAAAGATAGTGAAAGAAAAATGAAAAGGGTAAATATATGAGTAATAATTAGGTTCATGCTAATCATTAGGATATAAATGAAGTAACAAAACAGGTAGCCACGTAAAAAGAGATACTACAATTACCTAAGAATTATTCTATTTATCAATTGTTACAATGGCTCCCACATTAAATAAGTAAAAGTTATTCCCTTCATTTAAAAAGAATGACCTCCTTTTCTTTTTTGATAACATTTTAATTTTAATTTTTCATATGATATGTTTAAGATAACAAAATTAAAAATAATTTTGATACATAATTTAGAACCATAAATTTTAAAAGTATTTTTTCTCAAACTCTATAATAAGTCAAATTTTTTTTTAGACGGAGTGAGTATCATATTTTCTACACAAAAATTTCTTTTCAATTTTAACAGTACTTTGAGGTTTTTTTTAAAAACAATATACATATAGAATACAGTTAGAAAAGAAAGTGGGGCTCCAAACCATCACTTTAATGACTTTATATTCGAATCAACATATCAAAACCCATTTAATTTAAATTTATCTTTTATATTTGAAATATGTGCAAAGCATTATACTTCAAATTCTAAAAATTTCGGAGAATATAATTGTATAACAATTTAAAAGAAAACGACAAAAGCAGAAGAAGATAATTTTATTTAAAATTATTTAATATTGAATATAAATTAAATATTTTCTAAAAAATAAGTATAGATCAACTGAAGACGCCAAATGAGACGTCTCATGAAAAGTTTAGCATAATTTATAAAAGTTTCGCTATTTTAGAAGTTAATTACTTAGAAGCGCACTAACTTGCAATATTGCGAGTCTTACTATAATTTGGACTTCTGATATATATATCTGCTACATTCACTTGCAATATTGCGAGTCTTATTATATTTTGGACTTCTGATATATATATCTGCTACATTCAAATATGTCCAAATTCATATATTTCAGATATATGTGATAAAAATTAAATGTCCTTTATTTGGATACACTATATTCAGTTAGATTTGCATGTATATGGAATACATAAACAAATTTGGCTTGCCTCCCTTCCGTTCTCACTCATCTCTCTCAATCTCAATGTATCTGACAAAAAATTTGTATCTAGATTTATTTAACTTGAAATTTATTATGAAATTATTTATTAGTAGGACGATATCTAATTATTCTAAATTATAAAAAGAATTGATAAACATAATAGAAATATTTGGATGACTTATAGGTATCAAATAGCAATGTTTGAATAGAATACCGTAAAAGTTTTTTAAGAGGGATTTTTCCGAGAGGAAATGTTGACCCACTTATTTCGTTTCCTGTTGTGGGTCAAAATTGAGTACACAAACGAAGTTGGGGCCCAACTTTTTAGAATCCATTAAAGGCCCATTAGGGTTAGTTGAGTATATACCAGTATTCTTCTCTTCTCTGCGATCCATCGACATTGAAGGAGACGAACAAACATGGTGCACGTCTCTTTCTATCGCAACTGTGAGTCTTACTATCCCATCTTCTTTTTCCTTGTTCTCTAATCTCTCATTGATATTGAAGTGTAGTTGTGATTGAGAATTTCGTAGGAATATGAATATGTGCAGCATTTGAGCTCATTTTTATGTCCCTAACAGTCTGGTTTTATTGTTAAGGTGCAGTTTTCTAGCTACTTCTGTACCATTTGATACTGAGTACCTGGTTATTGTCCTGGTTTATATAAGTTTATTTGTTTCATAATGGACAACCTCAAAGGTTATAATTGTATGGACAGTTGGTTCACAATGTAATTGAAATTGGATTGCTTTTTGTTTTCGTCTTTTTAGAGCGGTTAAATACTCTAATGTGACTATTGGGCTAAGAATGAGATCATAGAGCCCCTGTATGTATTGAGAGACTCCTTATTTATTTAAAGTAAAAAAAGGTGCTTCATCCCCATCTATGTGGCACCATTGGACTGGATACAATTTAAGGAATAGGTTTTTGAAATTTTGTAGTCTATGATGAACTGTAGGCATTTGGTGTGACTACAGATCATTTATTAAGAGTAAGAATGAATTTGTAATTACAGAAGGTTGAATTTTTTTTTGGTATGCACCGGAAAGGGGAGTGTGCCACATAAATTGTAATGGAGGGAGTACCATTCTTTGCATTGTTTAGCTGATGACATTTGATGTGTGATTCAGTCATTAGTCGATTGATTGACTGAAATTTAATTAGAACACTTCTGTTATAAGCATTTGACCTAACATTAATCGGTCCTTATGTCTTATAGTCTGTATCTCCAAATTTCCTGTGATACGCTTAGCTCATAGATTCAGACTATATGTAGTATATTCACAAGTTAAGTAAGTCTATCTTACGTAAAAAAAAAAAATTTGAGAAACAAAATAAAAAGTCTATCTTACATAATGGAATATGTAATTCAGATGGGAAGACCTTTAAGAAGCCTCGAAGGCCCTACGAGAAAGAGCGATTGGATGCAGAATTGAAGCTTGTTGGAGAGTATGGACTAAGGTGCAAGAGGGAGCTTTGGAGAGTTCAGTATGCTTTGAGCCGTATCAGGAATGCTGCTAGAATGCTTTTGACACTTGATGAGAAGGATCCACGC
The DNA here is from genome assembly GCA_029948455.1 of Solanum rostratum. Lineage (NCBI taxonomy): Eukaryota > Viridiplantae > Streptophyta > Magnoliopsida > Solanales > Solanaceae > Solanum > Solanum rostratum. The sequence continues at coordinate 55,774,279 of CM057053.1, forward strand.
CGTATTTTTGAAGGTGAAGCTCTCTTGAGGAGGATGAACAGGTACGGATTATTGGATGAGAGCCAAAACAAGCTTGATTATGTCTTGGCACTCACCGTGGAGAACTTTCTTGAGCGTCGTCTTCAAACACTTGTGTTTAAGACTGGCATGGCTAAGTCAATTCATCATGCTAGAGTGCTCATCAGACAAAGGCATATCAGGTACATTTAGTTGCTTTATTGGCAAATGGAAATAATTCCAGTCTAGCTTATATTTGTTTTATTTTTGTTTATCAATTTTTTCCACTGCTGTGCATATATATCTGCTGGATTTGTGAAGAACATAATTTACTAATATCACTCTCTTGCCACATTAATATTTGTAGTCAATCTTCTTGATGAGCTGTTTTCATTTTGGAAGTCCTAAAGTTTCAAAAGGAGAATATCTTTATCTGAAAAGAACTCCTAAAATGTTATGTCTAGTAAAAAAATGTTTTTTGATGTCCAAAAGATATTGTCTCGAAAAATACACCCTCCATTTCAACTTGTTTGTCTTAATTTCCTTTTTAGTCCACTTAAAAAAGAATGTCTCTTTTATTTTTTGACAACTCTTTACTTCTACCTTCCACCTGGTATGTTTAAAATGACAAGATTAAAGTGACATTTTGGTATATTCTAACTATCTTTAGTTAGTTAGGACCATAAAATTCAAAAGTCTTCTTTACTCTCTTAAATTTGTGTCAAGCCGAAACCATAGAAACAAATTGAAACCAAGTGTAACATTTTGGGGTCCAACCACTTCATGTATTTTTTTTGGTCATAATCTTCAAGCGGTTCATGGAGACCCAAAAAAGGGGATAATAGAGAGCATAGAATGGGCTTCCAAGCATAAAACAATCCCCTCCTGAATTATTCTCATTTTTATTGTAAAGTGCTTTTACACAAAATGTTTAGAAGATCCTACAAATGCTGCAAGGACCCATCTACAAATGAACTAAAGTTTCCTATCGTCAATCATTTCAACTAGATCAAAGTTTCATATTATGGAAGATGCTTCATCAATCAAATATTTCTTTTAAAATAGAGTTTCATCAATCAATATTAGCGAAAAAGGAACACTCTATTTTTAATTCGGAGGCATTAAATGCACCTTATACTATGATTACCATTTCCGTGCAAGTAGGATTGTATTAATGTAGTGAATTTATGATAACATACAAGACATGGCATAAAAGTAATGTCTGCTGCATGATCATTCATTTCTTTATGTATTTATCAGAAAATAATGCCTATTTTTGTTTACACCAAGCAGAATCCTCTATGAATGTACTAAAGAAGCACAAATATACAACACCCTTAGTGGGGAACAGAAAAGATACAAGCCCCTAGGGTAGTGTGTGATTTTTGTTTTTTCAGTGTCTTCCTGTGTATAGTAATAGACCTACTTTTTATTTGGTGCCCTGGAATTTGGATCGCTCAGTTCTGATTCACAATATCTTTGCATTGCAGAGTCGGGAGGCAGGTGGTGAATGTTCCTTCCTTTATGGTGAGAGTGGATTCTCAGAAGCACATTGACTTCTCTCTCACTAGTCCATTCGGTGGTGGGCGTCCTGGAAGAGTCAAGCGAAAGAACCAAAAGGCCGCAGCCAAGAAGGCTGCTGGTGGTAATGGAGATGAAGATGAAGATGAAGAATGAGCAACTACCTTAGTGTTTGGAGTATTTGGCTTGTAGTACTGGACTATCTTATTTTTCTGCGATTTGTGGTTGCCTTCATGTAGGAGTAAAAAGAAATGTATTAAACTAAAGTTTTCTAATTTTGGACTTTGTGCTGCTTAAGAGTTCAATTAGTGGCGGATTCTGAAACCTCCTCCGTTCTTCCATTTTCATTTGGTAAGAAAATAATTTTTGCTTTCTTTATGGTGGAATTGTGTGGTGGTTATGGTGGTGCAATAGTTGAATATTGTGTGTATGTGAACGTGTATGTTCTATATGTGCCACATGTATAAGTATTATAGTGGAATTTGACGGTGGTGACCCAAAGTTGGCACCAACATTTATTTAGGCATCTCAATTAAGATTTGTTCATTTTGAACACTTCATGTTGACGGCATACAATTAACACTGAGCCTCACTGCCAGCATATCCAGTAGCATCAGGCTACACACATAGATCAGAGCTAAGCCAGAATACATAGTCACTGGGCATTAGTTCATATTCAGCCTTTGCCAGGCCTTTTTGTGGTGCAATATTGTCAGAACTCACCTAATAATATAGTTACAGTTAATACAATGATTACCACCCCACATTGTCATATACTACCCATACAGAGTATAGCCAGCCATATACTACACATACTTAGCAACTCAGTCCATAAACAATACATTTCTATGTACTTCAGCTCAAACATGCATAAATTCAACTCAATGGAAGGTTTAGAGAAGTCTAGCCTACCTAGAAGGCGGTTCCTCGCGCTCCTGGTTCGTCTGCTCGAGCTTTCCCTTCTTGATCGCCTCCAGACGTTGCTCAGCTATCAAAATATGAATCACACGGTTCATGTGGTGGGATTCATTGTGTTATTTTGACATTTTTTACAATCAGACAAATATTTAAAGTGTAGATAACACGAATAAGTCAAAGTGACGAATTATTATTTAATTAATTTGGTTAATTACTTAAAATAGACTACACTTCATTAAAGAGAAAAACTATGCATCACCTTTCTTTTTCTTCTCCACCATTTTCACATCTCCTCCTCTAACCATCATAACCTCCTTCAAATTTGATAATTATCACTACCACCATCTCATATTTTAAATCCACCTATTATAATCACCTAATTTAGTATTAATTTCAATCGCAAGGTTTTACCCATAATCTACCTACCGTACTACCACCATCTCTTTCTTCTAATACTTCACTTATTTTCTTCTCCGGTCATCTCCACCTCTCCGCCATTGAAACTGTTCTCTTTGGAAGTTTTAAAATACCCCTAAAAGTTTAATCAATGGTGAAATTTGGCCATTTATAAATTTAATCGAAAATGAAAAATTAGAAGCTTTGAGAAAGAGAAAACTAGTGTTTCAGAATTTGAATTGGGAGAAAAAATAACTTAAATATAGAAAATGTGAAAACGAATCAACGGAACTTTCAAATAATTCTGGCAAACTTTTCGACAATTGAACCATGAAATTGTAGGTTGGATATACGACAATTTTGAATGATGACTTTTTCTCGATTTTGGAGTCATAAGTTAATCTAGACATTAAGAATGACAAAATAAGAAAAGATTGAATGTACGATGGTGACAGAGTGGTGGTGAATGGTGGAGAAAGTGTTGGAAGGAGAGGAGGAAGAAAGGAAAAAAAAAAAACTTACGTTTTCACGCACTCAAAATTAATGCAATACACATAATGCGCCAACTCAACAAAAAGCGTCAAAATGACACTTGGAAGCTCTACCTGAGGTGTTTAAAATCAATAAGGCCTATTTGAGGTGCCTAAGTGAAAGTTGATGTCATCTTTAGATGATCATCGATGGATTTCGTCTAATATTATTTATACAATATGTATGTGACATAGATACGATATCCAATTGACATGTATTTGATATGCATTGACATACAAGTAATATAAACTGCGTATATCATTTGAATATCAAGTGAATTTCTTATGTATACAAGACATTTACATACAACAAACAATGATATACAATGACATGCAAGTGTACATGAAGAAAAGAAGCCATGCGAGAGACCTCGACGAAGAAACAATAGTAACAAACACCAATAAAATTCATACTTTTTTTTGGATGAAATAGTGATGAACTCTGGCTAAAGAACGACTTACTCTGATCTTGCAGACTCCACCAAATGAGTAGAAATCCAATGAAGGGTACCGGGATGGAGATAACAACAATTAGGGTTTATGGGAGGAGAAAATATGAAGAAAGAGAATTCTCTTCAAAATTTATAATTTTGTGAGAATTGTTGGATTTGTGTATGTTTTGTCGAGAGTTGTTTAGAAAATGGATAAATTTTGAGTTACAATCAATTTTTTCTACAGTGAATTTGGAGTATGAAGTGGGCGGACTGAGTTGAATTTGGAGATATTAAAAGGGATAATTACACCCATAAATTATTAAAAAAAATTATTTACACAAAAAATAGTCCACTATTTTCTTATTACTGAAAATGATCATGGAACAACCATTTGGGTTATTTGTTTTTTTCTTTACTTTTCTTTTTGTCCAACTAGCCATTCGACCCTTTTATTTCTTTTTTTTTTCTTTCTTTCTTTTCTCTGTGCACTGGCGGTTAGGCCTTTTCTTCTTCTTCTTCTTTTCTTTGGTTTTTCTCTTTTTGATTTTTTTAAATAATATTTTTTAGTTTTTCTTTTCATCTCACAATTTAACTCTATTTTGTCTTTTTTTATTTTTAAAATATTTTTTTTATTTTTTTAGTTGTGCTATGTTAAATTAATTTTTTAAAAATGTCAATGTTTTTAAAAAAATTAATTTGCTCTTTTTTAATTTTTTTTTCTTTTTTGATTATTTCACTTCTTTTGTAAATTTTTTTTGTCATTTTATTCTTGTTTATTCTTTTGTTTTGTTAAAGTGGGAATGCATGATAGTTAAATAAATATCAACAACAACAACAACATATCCAGTTGAATCGCACAAGTGGGGGGGGGGGGGTGAAATGTACGCAAACCTTACCACTATCTCATAGAATTAGAGAGGTAGTTTCCTGGGAACCCTCGTCTCAACAACCCATAAGCAGAATAAACTAGATATGACAAAGGGAACAGAAAGAGAAATAGAAATAGCAGTGACGAGTGCTAAGACAGTAACATTTGAGCGCCTATATGAGGAGCTAAGTGATAAAGACGGGGACAAGAGATTGTATAGGCTCGCTAAATAGAGAGAAAGGAAAGCTCGCGACTTGGACCAAATGAAGTGCATCAAGGATGAGGGGGGAGAGGTGCTGGTGGATGACATTTCCATTAAACTAAGGTGCAAGCTTACTTTCATAAACTCTTAAATGAAAAAGGAGATAGAAATATTGAGCTGGGTGAGTTAGCACACTCCAAAAGTCATCATGATGTTGGTTATTGCAGGCGGTTTGGAGCCGAGGAGGTTAGAAGGGCTATTAGTAGGATGAAGAGAGGGATGGCGGTTAGACCAGATGAGATTCCGATAGATTTTTGGAAGAACATGGTCAAGGATGGCATAGAGTGGTTGACTAGACTGTTCAGTGTTATTATGAAGACTGCCAAGATGCCTGAGGAATGGAGGAGGAGTATAATGGTGCCATTGTACAAGAACAAAGGGGATATTCAAAACTGTAACTGTGACGCCCGGTAAAAATTACCAAAATGCCCCTAGAGTGAGGGTATGCGCGTAACGCATCTTTCGGGGCTCGTATGGCAAATTCGAGACCGGATTTGTGATCAACATGAAAAATAGAGTGGGAAAATGGTCCGGGTCAAATTTTAGGATGACCCGATCAAAAGATAAATTTTCGATCCAAGTCACAAAACAGTGACTGTCCGCGACAGAGGCGCGACGCGCACCTGCCACAGAGGGACACTTATATGTTTTACCAGATTTTCGACGGGATGGAGAAAATTCGTTTAAAAATACTTTTCCAAAAATGCGCAGTTTGCGATAGGTCCGCGTCGCGAATCGGGTATTTTTTGAACTGGAATATTTCTAATTTATTTCGAGGGACATTCTGGTCAATTCCTAAACACTAATACACGGCTAGTGAGGTCGTTTCTACACGAAAAGAGCCTAACAAAACCTATCTAAGTCCTATTCCAAAATCTAACAAGGCTAGGGCTTAAGGAGAGGAGAGAAAGGCTTGGGGTGAGAAATACGAGAAGAGATCCTCGACATCACCCGGTTGAACAGTTGCATCACAGGTATGTAAGGCTAAACTAAAGCATGGGATTGTTCTCTCATGTGCCCCATAGAGGTCGTAGTTGAATTGACAATTGAAGAGTCTACATGCATGATTTCTTTTATGGATTTTCCTGAAAATTATATTTGGAATTACGTGTTTTCTATGTTGATGATCATCATACTATTTGTTTTCTTAAATTGAATACTTTCATAGAAGTTGCATAACCCTACATGACTGATTTGAAAAGCATGCACGATGCACTTGAGATTTGAGTCTAGAGCCTTGCATTGGGATTGTTGACTGTGATGATGAGTTGATAAAATCTTGATTGTTTTATGAGTCTCTATAAATGAACTCTACTGATGTGTTATTCGCTTGTTTCCTAATGACGGCTATATAATCTTGAGTCATTAAGGAGATGTTGATGATAGGGTTAAAATTCCTATGAGATGTGATGATAGGGTGGAAGTCCCTATGAGATAATTGATGAAAGGGCCAAGGTCCCGGTGAAATATCAGTCGTGGACGGGGAGTGGGTCCCTATGTGACTGGCAGTCGTTGACAGGGAGTGAATCCCTATGAGACTGGCTGAGGTTGATTTTATGAGCACTGAGTCGGGAAGAGTATCGAGCATGAAAATGAGCAGGAGTGAGTCCCACTCGAACTCATTAACTACGTCGCCAAACGTAGGAGAGGCTTAAACCATCACATATATACATATGGTTTCCCTCGAGGTTTAACAGTCCCTGAAAGTAATAGCGGATCTGTTCGGTTTGATTCCATGTTGGGTATATTGATATGGGATCCAGTGTTCCTTACCTGGCAAGTTTGGGACCACTGTGGCAACATCAGGGTGATTGTTGTACATTCACTAGCTCATAAGTGAGTGTTGTCGGTTAATAGAAACTCCCGGGAAAATTCGTACATTACTCTGAGTCTAGATGAGATGTGATGAGAGGGGGTGAACTCCTCTAAAATGATTCATGTGATGAGTTGAGACTTTTGATGAGTCTGAGATAGTGGTGTGTCACTTGTCCATTCTGTGCTCTTTCGTAGATAGGCAAGCTGGCGGTTGATGTGATTGTGATGTTTATTTTGACTTGATGTTACTTTCCATATTTTCTACCGGTTTCTGTTTCATTCAGCTATTTTACATACCACTACATTCCAAGTACTGACGTCCACTCTGGACTGCATCGTTTTATGATGCAGAGGCAGGTACTAGAGATCAGCAACAGGCGTTTCGTTGAAGATTAGAAATTCGAAGCTGATTTGGTGAGCCTCCCCTACTCTGGAGGAACCATTATTTTATTTCATCATGCTTTAGAGTTAGGATTGGACTATTTTCTTATTTTGCTTTGGGTAGCCATGGGTCTGTCATTGGCACCATATGATTTAGTGATAGAGGCTTAATAGACAGGTGTCGAGTATTGATGTTGAGATTGTGAGCTAGTTCTTTCTACTAGCCTTCATTATTTTATCTATATTCCTTGAGAACTTTAGATGAGATGTGTCCATTACTTGCATATAATTTCCGCTGTTCATTAGAGGTATGTGATTGAATGATGTGAGGAGGCTAAGTGGTACGCTTGGGGACTAGCAATAGTCTCCGAGTGCCGGCCACGCCAAGGGTACCCTCCCGGGGCGTGACAAACTTGGTATCAGAGCACAGAGTTCAAGTGTCCTAGGGAGTCTATGAAGCCATGTCCAGTAGAATCTTGTTTATGGGTGTGTTGTCGACCACACTTCATAAGCAGGAGGCTATGGGACATTAGGAATAGTTACCCTTCTTTCTTATTCCAATTCGTGCGATAGAAATGAGCTCCATGAAAACTATCTTCTAATTCGTGCGCTACACGTGCAAAATCGATAACATGCCTCCCAGAAGAGCTGTCAGAGGAAGGGGACGTCCTGCCAGGCGAGCTGTTAACCCACCTGAGCCTCAAGTACCCGACGGGCCCGTGGATCCAGCTGTTCTTGTCGAACAACCCCCTCAAGATGAGGTATCCAATGCCGAGTTATGCCAGGCTATCCGAGCTCTAGCCCAGGCTGTTGCGGCACCTCCTGTGAGACAAGGAGCGGGCAGACTGGACACTCATGACACCTCTAGAGTCCGAGAATTTCTGAGGATGAACCCGTTTGAGTTCACGGGGTCGGCATCTACTAAAGACCCCGAGAACTATGTGGAGGAACTTGAGAAGATGTTCCAAGTGATGCATGTGGCTGCTGCTGATAGGGTCGAATTGGCCGCCTACCAACTCAAAGGGGTGGCCAGGCTGTGGTTCGACCAATGGAAGAAGGGCCGAGGGGGTGATGCTTCATATGTGATTTGGGCGGTGTTTGAGGAGGCTTTCTTGGGACGTTTTTTCCCAAGGGAGAAAAGAGAGGCTAAGGTGAGGGAGTTCCTGAATCTAAAGCAGGGCTCCATGACCGTGCAGGAGTATGGGTTGAAATTCATGCAACTATCCCGCTATACTCCAGACATGGTTGCAAACGTGAGGGGAAGGATGGGAATGTATGTAGATGGGTTGAACAGAGGACCCAAGAGAGATGGGAGAGGAGCTATGCTTGTGAGTGACATGGAGACATCGGGCGACTGATGACATTCATGCAGCAAGCTGACGAAGAAAGACAACAGGACAGGGAAGAGTTCAAGCGCAAGAGGGCTACGACATCCAGCCACGAGGATGGAGGGAGAGGTAATGGGAATCGATTTCCAGCACCCTTAGCTGCTAGCGCACCTGTGCCTAAAGGCATGTATGATCAAAGGTTCGGGAATACAGGGACCCACGGACCCCAGTCCCAAGCTAGTGTGGCTCAAGGTTCTCAGAGTAGGCCACCGTGTGATAACTGTGGAAAGACGCACTGGGGGAGATGCCGCGACAGGAATGATGCATGTTTCGGGTGTGGCCAAGTAGGCCACTACAAAAAGGATTGTCCAAATGGGATGGCCAGGCCCAGTCTGCTGCATCTGCCCCACCGGTTAGAGGGAACCCGAGGACCACTACGCCAGGTACAGGCGGGGCCACAACCCGCCTATATGCTATGGGGAGTCGCCAAGATCAGGAAAATTCCCCAGACGTTGTGACGGGTATGATCCGAGTCTTTACTTTTAATTGTTATGTTTTGATGGATCCTGGCGCCACATTGTCGTTCGTAACTCCTTATGTGGCCAGTAAATTTGATAAAACCCCCGAGAGTCTTCTTGAACCCTTTGATGTTTCTACTCCGGTGGGTGAGTCTATTCGAGCTGAAAGAGTCTATAGAGCTTGTGTAGTGTCCATCCATCATAGGGACACGATTATTGATTTGATCGAGTTAAAGATGGTTGACTTTGATTTGATCCTCGGCATGGATTGGCTTCACGCCTGTTATGCCTCTGTGGATTGTAGATCCCGAACGGTTAAGTTCCAGTTTCCAAATGAACCAGTTCAGAGTGGAAGGGCGACTCAGTGACACCTAGGGGAAGGTTTATCTCATATCTTAAAGCCCAGAAGTTAATTTCCAAAGGCTGTATTTATCACTTGGTGAGAGTGAAGTCTGATGATGTTGAGTCTCCAACTCTTGAGTCAGTTCCGGTTGTCAACGAGTTTCCAGAAGTCTTTCCTGATGGTCTGCCTGGAGTCCCTCCCGATAGGGAGATTGACTTTGGGATTGATGTTCTTCTAGATACCCAGCCTATTTCAATCCCACCTTATAGGATGGGCCCGCTGAGTTGAAAGAATTGAAAGAGCAACTAAACGATTTGCTAGAAAAGGGCTTCATTAGGCCAAGTGTTTCACCATGGGGTGCCCCTGTGTTATTCGTGCGGAAGAAAGATGGGTCCCTCAGAATGTGAATCAATTATAGGCAACTGAACAAGGTCACGATAAAGAACAAATATCCCCTCCCAAGGATAGATGATTTGTTTGACCAACTTTAGGGCGCCTCGTGCTTCTCTAAGATACACCTTAGATCTGGCTACCATTAGTTGAAGGTGAGGGAGTGTGACGTTCCAAAGATAGCCTTCAGGACTAGATATGGCCATTTTGAGTTCTTGGTCATGTCCTTTGGACTGACGAATGCACCTGCCGCCTTTATGGACTTGATGAATAGAGTGTTCAAGCCATATCTTGATTTGTTTATGATTGTGTTCATCGACGACATCCTGGTGTATTCAAGGAGTGAGGAGGAGCATGCTAACCACCTCAGAGTGGTCCTCCAAACTCTTAAGGACCATGAATTGTATGCAAAGTTCTCCAAATGTGGATTCTGGCGTGAGTCAGCGGCCTTCCTAGGCCACGTTGTTTCCGGTGATGGTATTCGAGTGGATGCCCAAAAGATTGAAGCGGTTAAGAACTCGCTCCGACCGACCACTCCGACTGATATTAGAAGTTTCTTGGGGCTGGCAAGCTACTTCTGCAGTTTGTGGAAGGATTTTCTTCCCTATCCGCACCACTGACCAAATTGACTTAGAAGAAGGTCAAGTTCCAGTGGTCCGAAAAATATGAAAAGCGTTTCCAGGAATTGAAGACAAAGTTAACTACTGCACCAGTCCTAACCTTACCCGACGGGATCGAAGACTTTGTAATTTGTTGTGATGCCTCGATGGTTGGATTGGGATGCGTATTAATGCAGAGGGGGAAAGTGATAGCTTATGCTTCTAGGAAACTCAAGGTTCATGAAAGGAACTACCCAACCCATGACCTCGAGTTGGCAGCAGTGGTGTTTGCACTTAAAATTTGGCGGCACTACTTGTACGGAGTGCATGTGGATGTGTTCACTGACCATAAGAGTTTGCAGTATGTTTTTAGCCAGAAAGAGCTCAATTTGCGACAGAGGAGATGGTTAGAATTGCTCAAGGATTATGACATGAGCATTCACTATCACCCAGGTAAAGCTAACGTTGTTGCTGACGCCCTTAGCAGGTTATCAATGGGTAGCACAGCCCATGTGGGGGAAGGAAAGAGGGAGTTAGCCAAGGACGTGCACCGGTTGGCTCGATTGGGAGTCCGACTTGAGGAGAACCACGAAGGAGGAGTTAATGTCCAGGACGGGTCTTCTTCCTCGTTAGTGGTGGAGGTGAAGGAAAAGTAAGACCAAGACCCTGTCATACTTCAATTGAAGGAGGATGTCCAAAATCAGAGGGTGATGGTCTTCTCCAAAGGGGGAGATGGAGTGTTAAGATATCAAAGTCGATTGTGTGTCCCAGATGTTGATGGCATACGAGACAGAATCATGGCAGAAGCTCATAACACTAGATATTCCATTCATCCTGGCTCCACCAAAATATACCATGACTTAAGGGAGATTTATTGGTGGAACGGAATGAAGAGGGACATCGCGGAGTTCGTTTCGAAATGCCCAAATTGCCAACAAGTGAAGGTTGAGCATCAAAGGCCCTGTGGATTGGCTCAGAACTTTGAAATTCTGGAGTGAAAATGGGAGATGATTAATATGGACTTTATCACTAGTCTGCCAAGGTCTCAAAAGCAACATGATTCGATATGGGTGATCGTGGACAGAATGACTAAGTCAGCTCACTTCCTGGCAGTCAAGACAACGAACACTGCGAAAGAGTATGCCAAGTTGTACATCCAGGAGATTTTGAGGTTGCATGGAGTCCCCTTGTCCATTATCTCGGACAGAGGAGCTCAATTTACCTCCCAGTTCTGGAGATCATTTCAGAAAAGTTTGGGTACTAAGGTGAACCTGAGTACGGCTTTCCATCCACGGATGGATGGTCAGGCGGAGCGTACAATTCAAACACTGGAGGATATGTTGAGAGCTTGTGTCCTTGACTTCAAAGGGAATTGGGATGATCATTTGCCACTGGCTGAATTTGCATATAACAATAGTTATCATGCAAGCATTCAAATGGCTCCTTATGAAGCCTTGTACGGAAGGAGGTGTAGATCGCCTATTGGGTGGTTTGAGGTTGGAGAAGCGAAGCTCATTGGACCTGATCTTGTCCACCAGTCGATGGAGAAGGTCAAGGTCATTAGAGAGAGGTTAAAAACTGCCCAAAGTTGCCAAAAATCTTACACCGACGTGAGAAGGAGAGACTTAGAGTTCGAAGTGGACGATTGGGTGTGCTTTAAAGTGTCTCCTATGAAGGGTGTCCTAAGGTTTGAGAAGAAGGGAAAGCTGAGTTCCACGCTATGTTGGACCCTATCAAATCGTAAAGAGGATTGGAAAGGTGGCTTACGAGTTAGAGTTGCCTTCTGAGTTAGATGGGGTGCACCCGGTGTTCCATGTCTCAATGCTAAAGAAATGCTTGGGAAATCCGGCCTTGGTGATCCCTGTTGATAGCATTGGGGTGAAGGATAACCTATCTTACGAAGAGGTTTCGGTTCAAATTCTTGATCGTCAGATTTGTAAACTAAGGAACAAAGAAATAGCCTCAGTCAAAGTCCTGTGGAGGAATCAATTCGTTGAAGAAGCCACATGGGAAGCTGAGGAGGAGATGAAGGCAGAGTATCCGCACTTGTTCGTGCCAACTGATGGTGAAATGACTGAAGGTAAAAATCCTTACTCTTCACTAAGCTAAGTGTTCTATTCTTTTATGTGACTTACTATCATTGAGTCGAGGGTGAATTTATTGAATTGAGTGTGGGAATGAGTCTTGAGTCTATTCGTGCCTTAATCCCCATCTCTACTCCTCATTCGAGGACGAATGATCCCAAGGGGGAGATGATGTGATGCCCGGTAAAAATTACCAAAATGCCCCTAGAGTGAGGGTATGCGCGTAACGCATCTTCTGGGGCTCGTATGGCAAATCCGAGATCGGATTCGTGATCAGCATGAAAAATAGAGTGGGAAAATGGTCCGGGTCGAATTTTAGGACGACCCGATCGAAAGATTAATTTTCGATCCAAGTCACAAAATAGTGATTGTCCGCGACAGAGGCGCGACGTGCACTGCCGCAGAGGGACACTTATATGTTTTACCAGATTTTCGACGAGATGGAGAAAATTCGTTTAAAAATACTTTTCCAAAAATGCACAGTTCGCGATAGGTCCGCGTCGCGGACCGTGCATTTTCTGAACTGGAATATTTCTAATTTATTTCGAGGGGCATTCCGGTCAATCCCTAACCCCTCCTAAACACTAATACACAACTAGTAAGGTCGTTTCTAAACGAAAAGAGCCTAACAAAACCTATTCAAAGTCCTATTCCAAAATCTAACAAGGCTAGGGCTTAAGGAGAGGAGAGAAAGGCTTGGGGTGAGAAATACGAGAAGAGATCCTTGACATCACCTGGTTGAACAGTTGCATCACAGGTATGTTAGGCCAAACTAAAGCATGGGATTGTTCTCTCATGTGCCCCATAAAGGTCGTAGTTGAATTGATGATTGAAGAGTCTACATGCATGATTTCTTTTATGGATTTTCCTGAAAATTATATTTGGAATTACGTGTTTTCTATGTTGATGATCATCATACTATTTATTTTCTTAAATTGAATACTTTCATGGAATTTGCATAACCCTACATGACTGATTTGAAAAGCATGCATGATGCACTTGAGATTTGAGTCTAGAGCCTTGCATTGGAATTGTTGATTGTGATGATGAGTTGATGAAATCTTGATTGTTTTATGAGCCTCTATAAATGAACTCTACCGATGTGTTATTCGCTTGTTTCCTAATGACGGCTATATAATCTTGAATCATTAAGGAGGTGTTGATGATAGGGTTAAAATCCTTATGAGATGTGATGATAGGGTGGAAATCCCTATGAGATAATTGATGAAAGGGCCAAGGTCCCGGTGAAATATCAGTCGTGGACGGGGAGTGGGTCCCTATGAGACTGGCAGTCGTTGACGGAGAGTGAATCCCTATGAGACTGGTTGAGGTTGATTTTATGAGCACTGAGTCGGGAGGAGTATTGAGCACCAAAATGAGCAGGAGTGAGTCCCACTCGAACTCATTAACTACGTCGCCAAACGTACGAGAGGCCTAAACCATCACATATATACATATGGTTTCCCTCGAGGTTTAACAGTCCCTGAAAGTAATAGCGGATCTGTTTGGTTTGATTCCATGTCAGGTATATTGATATGGGATCCAGTGTTCCTTACCTGGCAAGTTTGGGACCACTGTGGCAACATCAGGGTGATTGTTGTACATTCACTGGCTCATAAGTGAGTGTTGTCGGTTAAGAGAAACTCCTGGGAAAATTCGTACCTTACTCTGAGTCTAGATGAGATGTGATGAGAGGGGGTGAACTCCTCTGAGATGATTCATGTGATGAGTTGAGACTTTTGATGAGTCTGAGATAATGGTGTGTCATTTTTCCATTATGTACTCTTTCATAGATGGGCAAGTTGGCGGTTGATGTGATTGTGATGTTTATTTTGACTTGATGTTACTTTCCATATTTTCTACTGGTTTCTGTTTCATTCAGCTATTTTACATACCACTACATTCCAAGTACTGACGTCCACTCTGGACTGCATCGTTTTATGATGCAGAGGCAGGTACTAGAGATCAGCAACAGGCGCTTCATTGAAGATCAGAAATTCGAAGCTGATTTGGTGAGCCTCCCCTACTCCGGAGGAACCATTATTTTATTTCATCATGCTTTAGAGTTAGGATTGGACTATTTTCTTATTTTGCTTTGGGTAGCCATGGGTCTGTCATTGGCACCACATGATTTAGTGATAGAGGCTTCATAGACAGGTGTCGAGTATTGATGTTGAGATTGTGAGCTAGTTCTTTCTACTAGCCTTCATTATTTTATCTATATTCCTTGAGAACTTTAGATGAGATGTGTCCATTACTTGCATATAATTTCCGCTGTTCATTAGAGGTATGTGATTGAATGATGTGAGGAGGCAAAATGGTTCGCTTGGGGACTAGAAATAGTCTCCGAGTGCCGGCCACGCCAAGGGTACCCTCCCGGAACGTGACAGTAACAATTACAGGGGTATCAAGTTGTTAAGTCACACTATGAAGGTCTAGGCGAGAGTGGTAGAGATGATCGTGATAAGAGTAGTGTCTATTTCGGAGAATCAGTTTGGATTCATGCTGGGGCGGTTGAGTACTTAAGCAATTCATCTTGTTCAAAGATTAGTGGAGAAATATATGGAAAGAAAGACGGTCCTTCATATGGTGTTCATTGATCTTGAGAAGGCCTATGACAAAGTTCCAAGGGATGTCATATGGAGGTGTCTAGAGGTGAAAGGTGTCCCAATGACATATATCAGGGAGATCAAGGATATGTACAATGGACCAAAACTCGGGTAAGAACGGTGGGAGGAGACTCAAAGTATTTTCCTATTGAGATGGGACTCTATCAAGGATCTGTGTTGAGCCCTTTCCTGGTTGCCCTAGTGATGGATGAGCTGACGCGATCTATCCAGGAGGAGGTTTCATAGTGTATGCTATTTGCAGATGACATAGTACTGATTGATGAGACTCAGACTAAAGTTAATGATAGGTTAGAGGCTTGGAGACAAGCCTTGGAGCCCAAAGGATTCATATTGAGGAGGACCAAAATAGAATACATGGAGTGCAAATTCAGTGTTGCGGGGGATGGAACAGACATTGATGTGAGGCTGGCCACTCAACTCATCCCCAAGAGGGAAAACTTTAAATATCTGGGGTCCATCATCCAGAGTAGTGGTGATATTGATGATGATGTCACACATCGTATTGGGGAAACTTGGACTAAATGGAGGCTTGCCTCTTGAGTGTTGTGTGACAAGAAGATACCACATAAATTCAAAGGTAAGTTTTACTGAATGGTGGTTAGACCATCTTTGTTGTATGGAGTGGAGTGTTGGCCAATAAAAAATGCACATATTAAGAAGATATATGTCGCAGAGATGAGGATGTTGAGATGGATGTGTGGTCAAACAAGGAGGGTTAAGATTAGGAAGAGACCATTTGGGAGAAGCTAGAGGTAGCCCTGGTGGCTGATAAGATGAGGGAAGCGAGACTGCGATGGTTTAGACATGTGCAGAGACGGAGTATCGATGCTCCTGTTAGGAGGTGCCAGAGGTTGGTGTTGGGAGCTACACAGAGAGGTAGAGGTAGACCGAAGAAGTATTGGGGGAGGTGATCAGACAAGATATGGTGAAACTGGATCTCACCAAGGACATGACCTTAGATAGAAATGAGTGGAGGTCGCGAATTAGAGTAGGAGGCTAATTGGCTGGTAGGGTTAGGTGGATGTGTGGCCTTGAGGTATAGTGAGATAGCAAGGGTAGGGGTGTTTTATAGATATATTACATAATTATTTATATAGTATTGATACACGATTATGAGCCATTTACATAGTGTCAATACATTACATACCCATTTATATAACGTCGACACACGTTTGTATACAATTTATACAATATTGATATATTTTTACATGTTATTTATATAAAATTGATACATGTTTATACATGAAAAAAACATAATTTTTTTTTAAAAAAAGGTTTTTTTTTTTTTGAAACCGCAATAAAACAAAAAAATAAATATATTTTTAATTAAAAATAATGTTTCCCAATAAATACATGATTTTTTTTTAAAAAAGAAACATTACATACCTATTTATATAATATTGATACATATTTATATATAATTTATATAATATCAATACATATTTACACACTATTTATATAATATTGATACATGCTAATACACAATTTTATACGATGTTGATATATTACATAACTATTTATACAATATTAGTATGAGTTTATACACATTTATATAATATCGATACAGTACATATACACCACATAAATATTTATATAATATCAGTATATTATATATACACTAAGAAAATATTGAAAAGAGTTCTTAAAAAATATATTTTTATTTTAGAAAATGCAGTAAAATAGTTTAAAAAAATAACTTTATTTTTTAAAAAAAATAAATTCAATGCTAGAGAGGAAGAGAAAATATGAAAGAAAAAGAAAGGAAGACAAAAATAGCTGGGCTGATTTTGAGTTTAAGAAGCTAGGCCCAACTATATAATTGGGCCTATGGCATGGTTAGATCTTGATCTTAATAGTTGGGCTAATTTGGTACATAGTAATTGGGCCGATTTTGGCTATGTTTTTTATATAAATGAAAAGTGAGCTATATTTCACGTAAACAAACATTTTTATTGTATATATATGAAACTTTCCCATATTAAAATGGATTGAAATTATAATCGGGTTGGGTCATGATCCATCTAAATTTACTTTGGGCTCGAATGAATGAGGCTCAAATAGACTAAAATTTGAGTTGCATCATGACCCACGCAAATCGACCCGCTTAATTTCAATATTTTTAACATATGATTATTTATTTTTATATAATCACAATTTAAATTTCAACTCAAGAAAATAAAAGGAGGTACAATGTAACACCCGACAAATTACTAAAATACCCCTAGGGAAGAGGTGAGCGTAAAACGCGTCTTCCGATGCTCGAATTAAAAATCCGAGAGTGGATTCGTGATCAGCACTGAAAATGGAGTGGGAAGAGGGTCTCGGTCGATTTTTAGAGCGATCGAGCCGAAAGATAAATTTTCGTTCCAAAACGAAAAACAGTGTACCTGCGCGACAGGACCGCGTCGCGGACCGGTCGCGGAGCCACACTTATGTTTTCTGTATATGTTTCGACGGAGTTGAATTTCCGAAAATACACTGTCCGCGACAGGTCCGCGTCGCGGACTATGTTATTTCAGGATGGGGATAAATTCTTTTAAATTACGGAGGGCAATTTGGTCCATTTCTAATTATCTTAAACGTTTTCCTACGACTAATTAAGGTCGGTTTTCAAGAAAAAGGGTTTCAAAACCCAAATTCTAAAGCGTTCTTCCTAAGGGTCACTAAAGCTAGGGCTTGAAGGAAGGTGAGGTTTAGGAGATCAAGAGAAGGTTGTGCAACTTCGTGTTAGCAAAACTTTCCAGGTATGTAAGGCTAACCTAAAGCATGGGACTGTTCTCCCATGTGCCCTTCTGAAGTATTGAGTATCGTATCCTGATGTGAAGAGGTTAATGTGAAGAGTTGATGCATGTAAAATTTACAGATTTTATGTATAAATAGTTTTTTGACATGAACTGATGATCATCGCTATTTCGTTATACATTTTAATTCATTTTCATGAGTGCATTTAAAAACCCTATAAATACTGTGTTTTGGAAAGAGCATGCATAATGAAATTAGGGGATATGTCTAGAGTCCTGATGATGATGATGTTACGATAATGTTATGAAGATATTGATGAGAATGATGTTTTATGATGTCCTAGCAATTAAGATTGAATTGCTAAATGAGTATCTTGAGTTCTGATGTTGATGTCGATGTTATGAGGTGAGGTGATGTTGATGTTGAGGTTTTATAATATGTCCCTATGGGACTGATGTTGATGTTGAGGTTTTATACTATGTCCCTCTGGGATCGATGTTGATGTTGAGGTATTAATTATTATACTATGTCCTTATGTGACGGATGATGATGTATTATGTCCCTATGGGACTGATGATGTTGATGTTTATGAGCATGTCGAGTTCTGGGAGGAGTATTGAGCATCGAAATGGGTAGAGTGAGTCCCACTCAAACCCATTAACTACGTGGCCCACGTAGGAAGAGAGGATTGAACCGCAATGCGGATGGCTCCTATCTTGTCCCAAAAGGGGACTGATGTTTTTCTTGTGGATCCACTGATGTTGATGTCCTTTACCCCGGGCAGGGTATTGGATGGATGTGGCAACGACATCACTTCGTAGTATCATCACTAGCTCATAAGTGATAGTTGTCGGTTAAAGAAACTCCCAGTTAGGTTCCATTTGATAGAACTCCAATGTTGATGTTGATGTGATGTTGAGTCGAGTCCTTGAGTCGATGTGACGTTCCCTTGAGCTGATGTGATGTCCTTGTGATGTGAGTCGACGTTGCGGTTCCTTGAGATGAGCTTGATGTGATGTTGATGACTGATGAGAGGTTGATGAGTCGATTGTCTAATCTAACCTCCTGCCTTAGATAGACTTTTGACAGCCTGATGGAGTATGATGTTGAGTTGATATTCTTTATACTGTGTAATTATCCTGTTATTTCAGTTATTTTACATGCCAGTACATTCCATGTACTGACGCCATTTGGCGCTGCATCGTTTCATGATGCAGATACAGGAGCTAGAGGACTTCAGCAGGCGTACCATTGAAGCCAGAGATTCGAGTTCAGACTTTGGTGAGCCTCCTTACTATCCGGAGGAGACCCTTCTATGATATGCCCCTTCTATGATATGCTTTCCCTTATTTCATTGAGTCCGGTAGCCATGGCATGTCATGGTACCATTCTTAGACAGTTGAGTCAGGTTAGAGGCTTCGTAGACATGATGTCGAGGTTGATGTGGATGTTTCCCTTGTGAACTGAGTAATATTTTACTTAGTTGATGTTGAGATTGATGTTTGGCCATTTGGCCCTTATCTGAGGTATTCTTATTATGATGTTTCCGCTATGTTGATGTTGAATGATGTGATGAGGCTAAGTGGTTCGCTCGGGGACTAGCAATAGTCTCTGAGTGCCGGCCACGTCTCTGGTACCCTCCCGGTGCATGACATACAAATGGATAGATAAATCCTAGAAGATATAATATCAATAATAACTCATACCTTTAATATGAGAACATACATTATACCAATGAAAATAAATAGCCTTAAAATGGGTTGAAATTGGAGATTAAATAGAGTTGATTCTTTTAAAATTGATTCAAGCTTGAATGGATTGAGACTAACCCAATTCAAATCAGACAGAACTATCTTGTTAGGCATAGATCACTACCGTATATACAAATCTTACCTATACTTTTAAATAATTACATATATTATCATTAGCAAAGAATTTTGTATCATTACAAATGGGTGCATAAAGATGTTGTGCTCAGCCTGGAATATAATCATGAAATTGAAAGTACCAGAGATTCCTAAAGGCATATCATTAGAAAAACTTCCTTGACCGATTGAGTAGATCAAGAAAACTGCGGTAGCAGCTACAACAGGAGTTGAATATGCAATAACAATCCAAGGTCGCATACCTAGACAGAAGCTAAGCTCCCACTCACGACCCATGTAACAAGCTACGCCAAGTAAGAAACCCCCCCCCCCCCCCCATTGACTCTATCTCTACCACTGTTTTTCTCTCTTCCTTCCTTCCTTCATTAAATGCTCAAAATTGAAATTTAAAACAAAGACACAATAATTTGAGATTTGTGTCTATTTAATCATTATTCAAAGTCTGCATCTATGATAGTATTTAATTTTTTTTCTTATAATTTTTAAAAGTTAAGGTAAAACTCCATTAATTTAGAGTTTTCTCAGTTTTCATTTAGGGCTAGTGATTCTCCAAACAAGAAGAATGTTATTTATTGTTGTTCAAAACATGACATAAAAATTATCACTGTGATTTTTGATATTTTAACCACACAAATATGAGAATCCAAAAATGCAACAACTTTGACGAATAAAAGAGAAAAATAGTATGTAATTTGCTACAAATGGAAGGAGGGTTCATACAATAATAAACCTTAAGGAGAAAGAAGATGATAAAGGACTTTTTGGATTTGATTGGAATTTTGATGTATTTGGCACATTATTGATGTATCTGACACATTATTGAATTAAAATTATTTGTAACTAATTTTTACCAATAATATCTAATTAAGTGTATATCTATGTGGATAAATATGTGCATGTATTTGGAGATGTACTTATGTATCTGACATATTATTGATATATCTGGCACATTATTGATGTATCTACCCCATTATTAATGTTCCACCACACTATTGAGTTAAGATTACATAAAAAAAATTATCAGTGTATCTGATGAAGTATATATGTGTATGAAAAATATATTCATGTATTTGAATAATAGTTCACACATTTGATTTAAGAAGTCTAAGTTTTGTTGCATCGCCAAAAAAAGAATTTAAATTTTTTCTTTTAAAAGTTGTGATATGCCATATCATTTAAAGTTGTTACAAGAGTAAATATTTTCTTAAATAATGACTTTTACTTGTATTTTTCATTAGATATACTCCTTAATTAATGGCTTTCAATTATATTCCTTAATTAGATACACTAATTGATATTATTTTAGACGCATATATTTGGAAGAGGCAGATATGTGTATTCGAGATTCAAAATATGATAAGGAATGTAATCCTGCAAACTAACATGAATTTAAGTAATTAGCTCCTAAAGAAGGGGGATTTATGTAAGTTTCCCTTCAAATTATCTTGAGCCCAATCAATAAAATTTTGGACAGGCTAGGCAAGTTATCTTATTTGGGCTCATTTTGACACCCCTAGCTATTATGAATAAAAGTCTGTAATATTTTTTTTACTTTTTGAGTATAAATGCAAATAAAATACTTTTTAAATTTAAAATCTCAATTGATTTTCATATTTTATTAATTATAAATTCAAAAGACTAATATATTACTGTTAAATTCATAATTAGTTATACCATACTAACAAAGAATTGAAATATAGATATATGCATTTTAAATTAATTGAAGATATAACATTTCAAATTTGACATAAGAATATTATAGTTGTAAGTTATTTCGTAAATTTCAATCTCTTAGTGATAATATAGCACTTGCATTGAGGAATATTTTTGTCTTTGTTGTCTCTTGTTTTCTGCTCTAGTGACTAGTGCAATAATCTCTTCATCAATGTAAGTTTTAAGGATCTTTTCATCACTATAAGTTTCAATGATAGAAAGAATATGAATGTTAAAAGACAAACATCAAGTCTTTCCTTATGAAGTTATTGAACAATTATAGTCTTCTCGGTTAGGCCCATCTTCTTCAAGTTCAAGAATGGAGTGGATTTCATTGTATGGATTTATTTCTTCTACTTATTCTTCTTCTTTATGGGTTTCCTTTGGTAGATCAGCCATTATTGAGACAAAAAAAGACGATATCTCTTTTTGGGATGAACTAAAAAGAAGTACCATATAAATTAAACATACTCATTGTAAATATAATGCTTTTATTTGAAACAAAAGCATTAGTTGAGACATACCTCCCGCTAAAGAACACTATTGACAATGGGGTCCGGGAGGCCTTAAAAAAACACTACAAAAAAAATCGATTCTAGTGATGGATTTCAGCTACAAATATATTTCCGTCGCTAAATAGCGACATATTAGCTACCGAATTACAAATTTGTCCTAAAAAGAGATTAAAAAAATAAGTGTCATCTAATATAGCGATGGACTAACAACGGAAATTCAAATCCGTTGCTAATTTTACGCGCCCTCATTTTAGCTACAAAATTATCAATGAACGTGTGACAATAAAATTTATGAAACGTTAGCGACCAAATTAGCGACAAATATTCTATCGCTAATAAGATTTTATATATCAAAATCTTGTGAGATCAATTGCTACGGAAAATTTTATCGTAATAAATTTTGTAACTAAAATTTCAAAGTTATTTCTAGGGCACAATGTAGATAGCTTAAGTTTGAAACTTATATGCCTTATGTGGTTCTCGTCCTAGGGTTTTCTTGTCACATCAACGGTAGCTTGCCCTATCTTGTAGCACGCCTCTCTCCGACAGCTTGCCCTTCTCTGACAGCTCGTTCCTTCCTTTATAGGATTTTCCATTTTTATCTTAGGTAATGTATTTTTCTTTGCTAGTTTTTATAGTTTGAGTTCTTAGGTTTATCATTCTTGATAAAAGTTGGTTCTTTTTCTGTAGTCTGAGTTCTCGTACTCCTCATTTTACCTTCTTATGGATTTTGATTTTATGGTTTCATTATTGTGATTTGTTCGATCTATTTTGTATGCAAAAATAATTGAACAAAAATTTGTGGGCATTATCAAGATTCTTTGAAATGCTTTAGTCGATTATGTTACGAAATTTAGAAAGGCTGAGACTTTTTTGTTCTCTTCAGTAGTAAAACTAGAATTAATCAAGAATTGCCCAAGAGAAGTTTTAAGTTATGAAGGAAATTGAACCTATCTTTGTAGATTGGAGGTTAAGGGATAATTTGTTGGATATATGTGATTTTGTGTGTATGTATAGCTTTAGAAGTGTTTTTTGGAACTGAATTATGAAATATTTTGGTAGAAATCTTCTAACTCAAGATCTTTTTCAGCTTAGATTTGTCAAGTTCTCCCCTGTAGAGATTTTAGCTTTTTAGTAATGCATAAAGTTGATAAAAAAGATCTTCTTATTTACACTATATTTACCTGATGTTACTTGTGAAAATTGAGCCAATGGTGCCCATTAAGTTTTAAAATCAAAGTTGTCGCTAGTTAAAAATCAATGTTGATTAAGTTAATGAGGGACCAAAGGGAACATTTTTAAAACTTAGCAACTACTTCTTTAAAGAAACTTATATAACTTAAAAGCAAAATTTTAAAACTTTCAATTCAAAATCAAATTAATCTCTTCACTTCTTCTTTTTCCTCTCACCCGTTTCTTTTCTTTCTTCATCATCTTCTTCTAGGCGCGAAAAATTAGGGTTTTCTAATCAAAGGTCGAGCTCTTCTTCTTCTTCTTCGTCCGTTTCTTTTTCTTCTTCGTCCCTTCTGTTTCTTCTTCTTCATCGTCCCTTCACCGCCATTATTCTCAGCCGTCTGTGGTAAGATTTTGTTCATTTTTCCACTACTATACTTTTGTTTTTTGTTGTAGAATTGATTATTTAAGTTTAGGAAGATGAAAAAGTATGTATTTTGTTATTGCATACTCTAATTTCAAGTTGGTGTTGTTTGATTTGTTATTGTACTCTTTGAAGAAGACAATTTTGAATACGGGTGTTGTTGTTTTTTTTAGTAATTTTGAGAAATATATTCGGTTTGTTGGATGATTTCAGTGTTGTTGTTTGATTTTTGTTGAATGTTGGGTTGGTTGATTGATTTTGGATGTGGGTTTTGTGTTGTTGGTGTTGTTTTATTTTTGTTGAAAATTGAGAGTTGGTTGGGTGATTGAAGGGTATGGGTGTTGTTTTTTGCTTTTTGTTGTTGTAGTCATTGTGAGCAAAATGTTGGGTTGGTTTGGTTGATTTCGAGTAGGGTTCATAGCAATTGTTGAAGTATTACAATAACTCCGTAACTGGGTATGAGTGTTGTTTGTTGTTTGATTTTTGTTGTTGTAGTACTTTTTGAGAAAAATAATTGCTTGATTTTAAAGTATTGGCAACAACTGTTGAACTAACTAGAACAAATATTGTGGTTGTTGTTTTTGTTTGATTTTGGTTGTTATGTTTTTGTCGGTGTTGTTTGATTTGTTGGACTCTTTGAGGATACACTTTCGGGTATGTGGGTTGTTTGGTTGTTGTTGTACTTTTTTGTAAAAATAGAACACATACTGTTCATGTAAAGAGGTTCTTGAGCATTGATTTTTCTTGTGCTTATTGAGAGTGATTGAACCAAACTAATAGATAATCTCTATTTTGTGACAGGACTATCTTCTTAAATGGCAAGACCAAAAAGAAAAAATCTTGGACCCGATAACACCCCTTCTAGACGTTCCAAGAGGCTCATTATATCGGAAGATGAACTAGAGGATGATTAGTCACAACAACAACTGTCACATCTTATTGAAGAACTCAGTGCTCAGGCTGCTGTTGGTGCCAGTTTAGCATCTGCTGGACAAAATTCTTCAGCTGCTGCACCCAGTCGATCAGTTGCTGGAAAAAGTACCTCAACTGCTAGACTGGCACCAGCAGCTGCTGGATCAAGTTCTATTGGTGCCAGTACCTCAGCTATTGAACCAAGTTAGACAGCTGGGGATGACAGTCTCTTAGATGTTGTAGGGACTTACAGAGCTAGTAAACAAAGTCCCTCAGATGCTTCACCAAGGGACACAACAGGTGAAGACAATACATTAGTTGCTGCAGAGACCCCCCCAGGTGCTAGCATTCCCTCAGCTGCTACAGACACTGCCACAATTGTGACTTTCAGGCATGACGATTATGGATTTGAGATGCCTGGATTTTTTAATCGAAGCGAGAGAGGTGATCTAGGAATAAATCTAGACTTGGGAAACCATTTTTTGATTTTAAATTTTTTTTTTTGAAGGAAGACTTGGATGGCTATTTTAAGTCTACGGTATTTGGTAAGATATACCTCGACATAGGTGAGGGGAACACCCCCGAGATTTCAAATGAAGCAGATATATCAGCTTCTTCATTGGTGGATTAGTAGTGAAAATGATTTTTGAGTCAATTTTTATTGCATGGCTGTTTGTTTTGGCATGAGAGAGTTTGTCATTGTTACTTGAACTGTCACGTACCACCTCCTCCTCCCTCCCAATCCAAAAAGGTAAAAAAGATATACAAAAGGATGTGTGATGCTATGAAGAAGAATCATTGCAAATCAAAAGAGATATTTGACCTCTTGCAGTTAAGTAAAGTCAAGAGGAATGTGAAGAAGTCCCTATGTTTGGTTTACTTTGTCCATGAGATTCTTATGGGTAAAGATGCAGGGACTAATGCGATGGATTTTTGGTTCAAGCCAGCAGCCGACCGGGATGTATTTTGTGCCTATCCTTGGAGTCGGGATATAAATTGATTCCACTTCTCTTGAGAGAGATCCTCTAGAAAAGGTGAAATTCGCCTACTTGTGCCATATAAAAACCACTAAAAGGTTCATGCATCATTACCCTGATGATATAACAAAATAAAAGCTTCTTGTAGACTGAACTCTCTTCTCTTTAGGCTCCGAGTTCTTTTTGGGGGGGATGGTCTAATTTACTAGTGGCAACGAAGTTCTTAAATGACTAGATTCTCCCGGAACGCTAGCTAAGCTAATCGTCTTAGTTCCCTTCAATTAAATCAATAAGCTTTTTGATTGATTCAGGGCGCCGCCCCCCTTCTTAGAATTAGAACCCATTGAGGGGGGCCTCGGCCCGGGAAGGGGAGAGTGGCCGAGTGGTCAAAAGCGGCATAGGTTGCAGCACGTCCGGTCGTTAACTCCTCGCGCCGCTGCCGCCGTTTCTAGGACCGACCGACGCCTCACCTGCACAGGTACCTACGTAGTGTAGTCTCGGTCGCACATTCAACATAGCGTTCGGACTCTTTAAGACGAAGAAGTTAATATATCTACTGATGGATAAATAGAAAAGCAAAAAATAGGTAAATATACCAGTGTAGTGGTTTATAATAATGAAATAGTAATAGATGATTTCGAGAATATTCTTGAAACCGCAAACCCAAATCATAAAGATATAATGAAAAGCCGGGATATTACATAAATCCCTTTTCTTAAAAGAGAAAAAAACGAAATAGATCCACTTTCTGGATTATTGCCGATGTAATCATAAAAAGCGAATTTTTCAGGGACCGGATAAACTTTGATTTTCGGCTAACCCAGCACCAACTCTTCAATAGATTTCTTGCTGGAGCATCCTCTTCCGCTAGTAGGCACTGCTGCTTATAAATCCCCTTTCCTAGAAGAAATTCTTATGCTAGGTTCGCCCTCTTCTCTTGACCACTGGATCGAATCTAATAACTATAATTTCACCTCTGGCCCCGATTGAGCATCCAAAAACTCCACCTTCTGCTTCAGTCGTGACTACATTCTCAGATTCCGGAAATAATCATCTAAAAAATACGATTTCTTAGGAACAATCCTGATAGGAACAAGTCCCGAACCCAATGGTATCATATCTATTTTACTTTTTTTTTAACGGCTCAGGTGCTTTAGCAAGAACTTCTCTTTGAGCCGATTTGGACGAGCTATGAACTAACAGTGTAGTATTTGACGAAGGCGGCAACATCTACCAAATAGTCGTCAAATCTATATGATTTTTCGTGGGCTTTTATGGTAAGTTTTATTTGTTATAGTTTTCTATATATATTTATTATCTTAATTAATAATATTTCATGACATCGATTTATTTAGGCTTGGGCTTTTGAAGCCATTCCTCACATCCGAAAAATATTCAAAGCATTCGACGAGGAAGTATCTTATCCGAGACTTCTTTGATGGTTGGCGGTGCTAAATAATGCTAAAGTCGAGGCGCACAAACTCTTTGATCCACTGAGGATGAGGTAAGTGTTACAAAAGCCGTTGTCTTCTCACTTTATCAGTTGTTGTGTGCTAACTTTAATAGTTGCTGTAATTTTGAAACAATTGATGTCTTCTCATATTTTAGTATTTTTGTTGTTAAGATAATTTTATTTATTTTGTAAATTATTTATCTATGGCTAATCCCAACTGAAAGTGAGAATGAGATGGACTTTTGGATGAGATTTGTGCCATTCGAGCAAAAAAAAGAAGATTCGAGGATTGTGAGGCTGGTGATAGATTTGGCCGGCGTAACGACCATCAAAAGGGATTTACTTGTTGATGTTGGTGTTAGTGCTGGGGTTGGTGTTGATGCTGCTGCTGGGGTAGGGGTAGGTGATGCTACCGAGGCAGGTGTAGATGCTGCTGGGGCAGCTAGTGCTGCTGCTGGGGTAGGTGGTGCTGAAACTACTACTAGGGTAGATGCTGCATAAACTACTGCTAGGAAGAAGCAGTTTCTGGTTATAGAGGAGGATTTTCTCCTCGTGGTGGTGGAGGTGATTTTGGAACTCCATTCACCATTGGTAGATCCGGTCACTTGGGTGCTGGGACTTCTAAGGCACCTTGTAGTACTTGTGGCTGTGAAACTTGCAATGAGAGGATGGATAAGATGATAGAAATGATGTTGTCATTTAAGGAAACTTTTAATACCATGCTATCCAAAAGAGGTGTCATCCTGACATCAAGGGTGGTGTTACCTTATACTCTTATTCGAGAGCAAAAGAGGAGAAAGGAAGTTTCTAAAGCACTCATGAGCACAAGGAAAAGGGCAACAAGTGTTGGGAAAGAGCAGCAACCAGCAGTGGTTAGAGAGGAGCAACAAGTAGCAGCTGTGATGAAGGAGCAGCAAGCAACAAGTGCTGAGAAAGAGCAACATATGATGATGTTATTAAATAGGTGTATTTAATATTTGGATAATGGCTATTTTTAATATTTGGATGATAGGTATTTTTTGATGTTTGGATGATGGGAATTTTTAAGGTTTGGATGATGGGCATTTTGTTATTTTCTGGACTTTTTGGAGACGTTGATGATGAATAATTATTTTATGAACATATGTATTTTTTTATTTTTCTGAATTTTTTGGAATGTTGCCGATGGATATTTGATGTTATTGAAATATCTCCTTTTTATAGAAATATTTTCTTTCATAGAAATATCTGTTGTGAAATAACTCAGCAAGTGACCTACATGCTGGGACAGTCTTAACATTTGCTATGAAAATGACTCAGCAAGCTAGCCTCTTACTAGGGCTATCCTCATATATGTTTTGAAATGACACAACAAGTGACCTACTTGCTGGGGCAATCTTAACATTTGTTGTGAAAATGACTCAGCAAGCCAGCAATTTGCTGGGACAATCGGACCATTTGCTGTAAATTTACTCAGCAAGTCAACTTATACTAAATAATTGCCTATATAAATGTCCTATCTAGTGATAAATTGAATTGTGTTAGTCCAATGTCAGATTAAAAGCTAGGTTTAGTAGTGATCTTATACATTGATTATACAATCTATTGAGTAATTGCATATATATAAGTGATGTTAATTAAGTAAATTGATTATTAGCTAATTGTGTCAATATATTTTATAATATATGAGGTGGAGTTAGTCCAATGTCGGGTTAAATGCTAAAATCAGTAATGATCTTATACATTGAGATAGTACTTACACAAGTAATATGATCATGGTTGTAGATCACACTTATTTCAGTTGATTTCTTTATTAATTAGTCCATTTGATCAGGGTTATGGATGAATATAGTGATTTTAGTCCAATTCAACACTAGAATTAAGTCGATGGTCAAGATTTTGTTTGAATTTGTTATAGCAAGTTGGCTAGTTGTTGCACTAATTGTACCATTTGCTATAAAATATCCCAGGAAATTATTCAGTTGTTGAATTATTCTAAGCATTTGCTGGGAATTCTGTAGCAGTTGCTGTAAAGTTAGTAGAAGTTGTTGTAAGTAATGCCTAGCAGTTGCTGCACAATACATAACAATTGCTTGGTAACTCTGTAGCAAATACTATATACGGTATAGCTATTTCTGTAAATTTTGTAGCATTTGTTTTGAGGTCAGTAGTAATTGCTGAAATATCAGTAACAATTGTTGCAAATAAAGTAACAATTGTTGTAAAACTGCTGATAGTTTAAAATGCAATTTCTTAATACCTGAAGTATTCAATGAAAAATGTATTCAAATAACAATAATACTGATAATATTAAATAACAACAAATGTTAATTTTTGCATTAAATTAGTATGCAAAATGAAACAAGTTCACAAACACCAAATAAAAGCGAGCGTTCTAATGAAACATTTCGCTCCGAGCATGTAGTTCTCTTGTGCCTAACCTTTTCGCATATAGAAAATTTGTTCTTCTTGCTTGGAAATGATTGTCTGATACTTGACCGCCTCTTTTTTGCCATTCTTCCCATCTTTCCCGGCACAACATGTGGAGGAAGTATTTCCCTTTCTAAAATCTCCCTAGGAACTTCCCAAAATTCTTCGGACGACACGGGTTTAATTTCCTCCACGTATGCAAAAATGTATGTCTCTACCTTATAATATTGAGAAGAATACTCATAAATACGCCTTCCATAATCTTCACCATATTGACATCGGGGCGCAGCCATTGCATGCGGAAAAGGTATTTTATCAAGATCGAAGACTCTGCAAGTACAAGATTAGCAATGAAGATCAAACGTTGCCACTGCATCATGACCGGAGACAACATATCTATAATTGACAATTTGATGAACCAATAGCTTGTTCCCTAAATTAATATTTTTTGCAATAACCTCCTCTATTGAAGGGACCAAGATGGTTGATGCATTGATGAACTCCATTCGTCTTTGGTGAAAATTTTCACCAAACTTCTTGTTTATATAATTAAATAGAGAAGGAATTGAAAATTCTCTTTCAACAACAAAAAGTGCATTAATCGACTCAACGATGTTTGGTGCCAAAATACTAAACTGTAAATGTTGCAGCAGATATTATAGAAATTAATAACTAATATTTTTAAAAATAGAAAATCCTGCAGCAGATATTAAAGATGTTGCAGCAGATGCAGCAGTTGCTGCGACAGAATCTGCATCAACTTCAGCAGCAGTAAAATGAAACAAATGCAATAGTTAATAACACATACCTATTTCCTGGAAAAAATGCCCTGCTCCATCTGTGAAGTCCAATTTGTTCAAGATGTGTGGCAGCCCTTGGAACCATATCTCTAATTTGATTGAAGTGGTCATAAACTCACTTACGTTGTATGCTTGTGCAGCCTTGTAAAAGTGATAGATGATTCT
This sequence comes from Solanum rostratum, assembly GCA_029948455.1. Classification (NCBI taxonomy): domain Eukaryota; kingdom Viridiplantae; phylum Streptophyta; class Magnoliopsida; order Solanales; family Solanaceae; genus Solanum; species Solanum rostratum. The sequence goes on from CM057053.1 coordinate 55,804,462, forward strand.
TCCATTGTGAAAATTGGTTCAAATATTTTCACCAAGATGCCACATGCAACAATCATAATGAGTAGGAGGGTAGACAATTGAAATCATTTTTTATGCTTGGATGCCGATCTGAAATTATGCACAATTCCGGTGTATGATCTACAAAGCTGCTCATTTGCTTAAAAAAACCCTATAAGAGGCATCACATTTGGAGTCAACAACACAAAATGCAATAGGAAAATATGTTTCTCGGCATCCTATGCAACAACAGACAACAAATTTCACCATACTTGCCTTTTAAAAATGTTCCATCGACGACTATGACTTTTCTCATATGCCTAAAACCAAGAATCCAAGCTCCTATGGCCACAAAAAAATAATTAAATTTACCATTTTGATCGAGCTCCAATGCTGTTTTGGTCCCCGGATTTACAGTGCTAAGCATATAACGATATGTGTCAAGCGCTGCATATCCATGCTCGTGTGTTCCCCTTATCAAAGATTTCGCAATTTCACTTCCCTTCCAAAGTTTCCAATAACTGACCTTGCATTCCAATTCAACATGAAGTGAGGTTCTCATATCTCTAGTGGATGACCCTTTACCCTCGTGAAACTTATCTTTGGAGTATGCACCGATTACTTTGACAGTAGCATGTGGATTGAGGCTTGTCAGATGCTGAGGACCAATCATACTTTCTAATGTAAAATCTGTCACGACTTTTGAGCTTCACAGCTCTCAACCACCACTTGCACTCAAGATGTATACACTTGACGCAATATACAAGACGCGAGTTTATCACTTTTTTTACTCTAAAGTCTTTCTTCAAATAAGCCATTTTCAACGCAATATCTAAATCGTCCTTATTCTTAAATGTTACACCATTATAAAAACCTGTTTCATCATCTTGAACATGATACAACTGTGTTGATTGTGAATTTGCTACTGTGTTGCTAGCAACTTTTGGAGTCGGCGTCTACTCATCTCCACTTGCTCTATCTGGAATGTCCGTAGCCATCACATCACATTCATCATTCAACATTTCTTGATTTTGAGGCGAATTTTGGTCATACACCACCCTTTCAACCATGTATACCCGTAGAATGGGTCTTCCTTCATCTTCCAAATAAATTCGTAAACTCACTTGATTTTTAATTTCAAATGGAGCCACTCTATGTTTTTCGCCACAAGAATGCATCTAAGTGATGACGATATCTTTCGGCTCATAATTTAATTCACAGTTAGAAATAATTTGATTCACAAAATCCTCATACGCAAATCTCGATTCACAATCATCGCTATTGTCTATATCATTTCTTTGCCTTTCCAATGCCAATTGAAACGATTGTTGGACTCAACCCATTCACCACGACAATCAACTCCTAATATTATTTTATCTCCCATTGATGATGTTGAAGGTACCTAAATAAATAATAATTAAAAGCGCAACATGAGAAAATTGTATAGAAATAAACAACTACTGTATTTAATTCGGCAGCTACTTCATCAAATGAAACATCACATACAACAAATACTGCAATACATTCAACAGTAATTGAAAACCGCTGCATAAGTGGAGAACCAGTTGCTAAAAAAATATTTTGACTATTATTCGATATCGTTCAGCAACTGCTGAATCTATTTCAACATCTGCGGCATCGTTGCTGAAAATAGCTCAGTAGTGAAGAATTGCAACAATGGCAGAAACAACAATAAAAACACAAAACTCAAATAAACAACACCACATTCACTTTTACCAGTCATAATAATGATTAAAAGTTACCTTTCAAGTAATTTTCAGAACTATACAAACAAATGCCCCAAAATTGATTTTTTTTCCTCCCATATTTGAAGCTCCAATTTTGGAAAAACAGTGACAAGAAGAAGAAGAAGAAAGAATAACAATTTCGCGGGAAAGAGAGAGAACAGTCGTTGGGTTGTTTGGAGAAATTAGGGTTTTTTATTTAGTGTGTTAAAATGTACAAAGAAAAACTTGGGGACCTTTTTGAAAATGGTCAAATATCATTAACTCTTAATTATAATTTTGTCACCTACACCCAATTCTTAAAACTTGTGTCACTTTTTTTAAATTTTGAAACCTTTTTGTCACCCTTAATTCAATCACCCATGTTACTTGACCTTGAGGGTCTTTTGAAATTAACCTCTCTATATCCACCAGGTAGGAGTGAGGTCTGAGTAAACTCTACCCTCTCCGAACTTCAATTGTGATAATACATTGATATGTCGCTGTAACTATATCTTCTTTTTTGGTCTTAAGGAGTTTGGTTCTTTGTGAAAGCTTGTTTCTTTTTAGTTTCTTAAGCATCTATCATTCTTTATCTCATTATTTGTTGATAAATTTAGTGTGTATAGGGTTTTTGGTTCTGTTGTTATATATATCAGTACCATTTTAGAATTTTTCCATTCTTTTTAGACAGAAGAGTACCATTTGTCATAGCAAATTAGAATTCATGTTGTCTAAGCTTAGCAGTAGACACTCACTGTTAAATGCTTTTAGAATATGACTAGTCATGTGCTTAGATACAATCAATAGTTTTTTTCATCAAAATAGATTTTATGTGTCGTGTTTGGTGATTAATCTTTTGTTGCTTGTTGCTTTATTAGAAGACTTGGATTTTGTGGTGACTTTTAGGCTTCTCAACAAGTGCGTGTAAGATCCTTCAAAATTAGTCATTGGTTGCTATTAGAGTGGTTTAACTACCGTTTTCTTTCACTTTTGTGCTTTGCCCTGTCCTTCGGTCTGATGGCACAGTTTCCATTGCAAGAATGCTTTTGTGGAAATAAGTAGGTAGCTTTGAAGTTTTGAGTTGTTGTCGCGTCGGTATTTCTACAACAATGACTAGCTATGTATGTTTTTTTTCTTGGATCTTTTCAGCTCATTCTTAATATTTTGTTGTTTTTAGATCACTTTCTATATGTTCTCCTTATACTGTTCTAGGTGCATATCAGTCATTAGGCCAAAAGTGTCCTTAGGCACTACCCAAGTAGTTTCAACTTTTATTGTTCAAACTCTTCAAAAGTGTTAACAGTTACATGTTCGATTGTTCAAAATTGTGTAGTTTTGGAGCACTCAATACGGATGGCATTGAAAGTGAACAGTCCGCATAACTTAGATTATGCTATAAAGAGTTGTTAGAGTTGTGAAGTAATAATACAGTGTAGAAGTAAAAGGCAATCAAATTTCTTCTTCCTACTGCAACAGAAAGCATCTAGGACTGAGCTGAAAGTCGAAGAGCTTCTTGCGTGAGGCAAGATTTTTTTAGTAATCAGCCATGAAAAACAAACTTCATTTAATATAGTTTTGGTCTTCCACTTCTTTTTAGTATTTCTAAAACCAGGAGGTTGTTGTACTGTCTTGTAGATGATAGATATTTGTATGCTTTCTCTCACTGTGAATTTGTATTGCTGCTTCCTTTCCTCGTGTGAGAGTCTTCCTCATTTAGTCATGTAAAGCCTTATAGCAGTCTGAGGAAATCACTAACTCTAGTAACTTGCTTTGTGATTTTTCATCAGTTTTTACGAGTTTGTGAGGAACAAATTTGAATTATGTCATCATTGAGTTGAAACATCACTACCACTGTGTAATGGTTGGCAGCCAAAAACTTAAACTGGGCACTGTCAATAACAATCTTCAAACTCTCTTCTGCATTGAAATCGAATATAATTCTATTGGACTTATCGAAGGTAAAAGGTGTTTTGGATTGCAGAAATGATTTTAATGTGTTAATTATCCACAGTTAGACTGTTTCAGTTCTAGCTTAATAAAGTACCACTACTTTTAAACTAATATCCATTATTGTACCTTAGTCCTATTGTACATCCCAAGTATAGGATTTAAGTCCCCTGCTATAAAGTGTATTGACAAATTTTACTTTTAATCAATGAGTCTAACACAAGATGATTGCTGATAGATTCTTAACTCTTGTGCTACTTGAATGAAAATACCACAATTATATATTGCAAAATTCAGTAGCTCTTTCCTAACATATACCAACTGATCAGTGTATTTGCAAGAACATAAATGGTGATAGTAATTTTTGTAAACTCCATGTCTAACCTAGACAAATAAATAAAATGGAGGGAGTAATATATATACCTTCTGATCACACATGAACTGCAGGATGAACAAGTTCCTGAACTTTTTGTCTAAATTTGTTTATGAGAACAATGTTTCCCCTTTTGCTTGCCTATTAGATTCTTGTACAGACCATTGAGGTACAGATATCTTTTTATGTCTCTATTCCTATCTTTTTATTTGTACAAACTCTTTTAGAGAAATAAAATTACCATCACATTATGCCACTAAAAAAGATATTGATCAGTCTCCTTGGACATGTAAATTACAAAGCAAAACGTGAAATTTCAAATAACGTTATCTTATTGGTGTATTTCTCAATGTGATAATGTTTTTATGCTTTTAATTTTTGTTACAGAAAACGTGAAATTTCAAATAACATTATCTTATTGGTGTATATCTCAATGTGATAATGTTTTTATGATTTTAATTTTTGTTACGGAAAACGTGAAATTTCAAATAACATTATCTTATTGGTGTATATCTCAATGTGATAATGTTTTTATGCTTTTAATTTTTGTTACGGAAATTATTATATACTAGGTGTGTAGTAGGTATTGATCAGCTGAAACAGTATAGTACTTATTGATTGAAGGGTATTTTCATGATAATAATAATAAATAATTTTTGTGATTGATCTCAGATTGTGCACATAAGTAAACTATTGACCTTTTAGATGACATAGTCATTCATCTGAGCAATTGACAGTAACGAAATTTTATAAGGTATTTACATGTTTACACACATGATGATGATACATATTTTTTGTGATTGGTCTCGAATTATGCAGGCAAGTAAAATACTGGCCTTATAGATGACATATTCATATCCATTCATCTGAGCAATTGACTATGTAGAATTTTCGTTTACTTTTATTTACAGAACAAATCTCAGGAATTGTTTGAGCATCCGTAATCACAATAACAATAAAATTAGGATGTTATATTACAAGATGGTGAAAGAAGAGATAATGAGAAGTTTATTGCATTTCAAGAAAATCACAATTATGACTTTGGATCTTACTTTGATCCTCATAAATATCACTTTCCAGCACAATATTAGTTACTTTTGTCTTCTAACTCTATTCTATAATTTGAAGAACAATTTTATATTTTATACTAGAGGATTTATGTATTTTGGAATCCAAATACTATTTATATGAATACATGTTCTTTTAATGCTTATTTTTCGTTTAATATATTCTATTGGGATTTTGCATAAGAATATACATATACATATATTAGCAAAAAATAATGATGAATATTTTGTAGCTAAATATTTAGTATATATAAAATTAACAATAATATTTTACAAATAGCGATGGAATAGCTACGGAATTTCCTAATACTTCTAGGCCACAAAATCAACAAGAAAACTAGCGACTGGGGTGGCTACGAACTTTTTCTTAATGACGAAAATATGTCGCTAATCCGACGTGAAAGATAGCGACGGACATTAAAAATTCGTCACTAAAGGCTTAGCTACCAGCGTTTTAGCGACGGACGTAATTTCGTTGCTAATCTACTTTAGCGACAGACTATGGTGATTTAGGGACAGATTATTTTTTAGGATTTTTTACACAAATATACAACTTTCTCCTATAAATTACACTTTCAAATTTATTTACGAAACTACCAAAAAAATTACGTTTATACCAACACTTTTTTTGACTTTGGCATTTAATGAAATGCACTTTCCGTTTTTTTTTCCAGTTCACGAGGCCCACATTAAATTGATTTGTCGGCTTTTCATTAAATGTCATTAATGCACTTTTCGTTTTTTTTATAAATATTTTTTCCACTTCATGAGGGATAAATTAAAGGTGCCGTCTTTTCATTTAATGTCATTCTCAATTAATGTCAAGCTCATTTATTATTCCCATTTATTTTTATTCTTGTACACAGTAATTAATATTATTACACCAATATACCACAATATACCAATATTGATGGACGTGACTTTTCTTGACTGACGCGCCGATCCATCAGCCGGTGCGTCTTTTTACAAACATAAAAATGTGATTTTTCATCTTCCCCATGGTTATTTACATTGTTTGATAAAATATTTCTTTGTTCTTCTTCACAAACTCTCTCTCTCGCAGGTTCCAGGTATGATTTTTTGCATTCTCTTTTTTTTTTCTTTTATGTTTTCAGACGGGTAGTGGGGATGTATGTAATCTTTGGTTTTTGCGAAGTTGGGTTCCATGTATGTGTTTTCACCCCCAATTTTTTTTTCGTTTTTTTTCAAATTTGTGCACGGGAAGTGTATCTTTTCCAGGTATGTTTTTTTTTTGTTTTCAGATCGGTAGTAGTGAAGTTGTGTGTTATAGCCTTGTTGTTGTTATTTTTCTCCGTTTGGTTTTTCCATCCTTTATTCTATTTTGGGTGGTTTTTCAGAAAGGTTGACGGAGAATTGTTGTTTATAGTGTTGTTGTTGTTATTTAATTGTTGGTATATTATGGTATTCAATTTTTACTTCGAGTTTTAAACTTTAATATGTTCGATTTCTGCCTTTTTTTTTGGTATTCTGGTTTGTATTTAATATTTGTTGTCGAATTTCTGTGTAGTGTTGTATTTGTAGAAGAGGAGTAAATTACTATGGAAGTGACACCTACGAGAAAAAGCCCTAGGTTTGCTAGGGATGTTATTTCAGTTGATAGCACCACTCATTCGCGTTCTAGACCAAGTTTTGATTTGAATGCGTATACACCATCACCATCTAAAACGGCCCATGGTTTGGATGCAAAAAAGTCTAAGGATGAAGTCATAAATGTTACTTCTAGCAGAAGTCATGGTAAAATTAGTTCGGAAAGGAAGGGCAAGGGTAAAATGCCAAAGTTGAATTTGCCCCACGATAGTAATTTCGAGGACGAAATTTCACTATCAAAGAGGGTCAAGTTTAATAAAGTGCAGAATTTATCTCCTAATTGAAGGGGAAGGTATGTACTTTGGTGTTTTTATATATGATTGATGGTTGTACGTAATATATTTCTAATAGTACATTTTTATTTATTTTAATTAGAAAACTGTTGGGAACAAAGGAAAGATTCCTTCAGGCGGCAAAAAAAAAAGAAACAAGTGAAGGAGAGGAAGAAAGATAAAAAAGAAGCGCAGGTATAATTTACAATTTACTATCTTCTCCAAGAGTTATATTTTGTTGATTAGTTTTCTTGTTTTTTTGGGCCCATCTCTGTATTATACATCTATACATATATAGCTTTTGCATTTTTGTTGACATTTTCAGGATACCAAAAAAGCGTGTCGATGGTGCTCCTACGTGAATGGCAAAGTGTTTGAGGAAATAACTGACTTTTTGTCGAGATTTGGTATGCTTGATCAGTTTAAAACTGGTCCATTTGGTTATTTGTTTGATCTGACACAATTGACTATTCAACCACAAGTTATTCGAGCCATGGTTCATCATATGACCAATAAGGATGAGATTGGTGATGTCTTTATATTTAATTTCAATGGGAAAGAGTTAACATTTGGTTTAAGAGAGTTTCGGGCTGTCACTAGTCTGAAGTGTGGAACAATTGATGAGTATACGATTGATTTGTCGGGGAGATCGAAACTTGTTGATCGATACTTCCCAATGGCATGCGAGAAGGGGCTTGAGAAGCACCATTTAATTAATGCATTTAAGGAAGGGTTGTTTGAGAATGAGGATGTTTTAAATATTGCCATTATTTATTTTATTAGTACATATATTTGTCATACCCCCCCCCCCCAAGAAATATTTTATCCCGTTAGACCATTTCTTGTTGGTTGAATCTGGTCGGTACATAACATACCCATGGGGTAGCCGGTCTTTTTTTGATTTGAGGGATTGTATGGTCCGTCAACTTACCGGAGACCCTGATTATTTTAAGTTTTGTGGCTTTCTTTTGGCCATGCAAATATGGTTGTATGAGTGCTGCAATAAGGTGGATCCTATGATTGCTGTTCGGAGGCAACATTAGAGTCCGCGAATTTTCAATTGGACTACACCAGATTACAGGTTGTACTATGAGAAGTTGTTGAGAGGAATGTTCCGGCGTTATGGCAGTCAGGTAATCATTTTGCTATATCAATTTATTGTTGTATTCGTAAATTTTTTATCTAATATTACATGTTTTTCGATAAAATTGAAGTACAAGTTTCAAGATTTTTCCTTTACTGCGGAAGATGTGGCTGCTTTTGAGGTTGAGCAGCTGGAGGATTCAAACTCTGCTACAAATGATGTTCCCCAAGCTACTGTACATTCAGATGAAGACGTTGTTTCGCGCAACTTCAAAAAGCTTGTTGCAGACATCGTGTTGGTAAGTAGACTATTTTTTTTCATTTCTCAAAGTCTTCAGCCAAGGTTGTTGTTTAAGACCCTTTTTTTTTTCTAGGTGCGCAACGACTTCAAAGCTCTAGAAGTAAAGGTTGAAGCGCAGTTTGGAAAACTAAAGGCATACATGGAAGAATGTTTCCAGAATTTACTCACTGAGATCAAGCTGGTACGAAGCCAAGGGTTAAACAACCAAGGAGTAGAAGTTGAGGTATCATAGAAGTGAACATTGACTACCTGTTATTGTGAACATGGATTGCTTTTGTTTTATGTAGACATTTAGGTGGTAAACAATTTTTATAGACCTACACCCTTTTTTGAACTGTCAGTTGCGTTCTACAATGTAATGTTTCTTGGTATTATGTATGGGTGTATTAAGTAAGCAATGTTTAACACTTCATTTTTTTAAAAATCTATGTTGGTATTAAGTATTTTTCAATGGATTCTGGGCGTGCGTATGGGGAAAGTCATTATTGAATTGGCCATGTTAGATTTGTGCGTATAAACATTTGTTATTTTTTTATGTTTTTCCACATGTGCATTTTAAGCGAAACGTGCATTTTTTGTCTCTTCGTTCTGCAAGTGCTCACCTATATGGGTTGCAGCTTTGTTATCCCGTTACTGTACTTTACTTTTTATGGTGGGTTTTCGTTTCGGTACTCTCAATGGTAGTCATTACTATGGCTGGTGGGTTCTCTGGTATTCACAATGGTAGCTTCCTATTCATGGTAGTTTACTATGTATTCACAATAGTAGTTTCCTATGCATGGTGGGTTGTAGTTTCGGTATTCATGATGGTAGTTTACTATGTATGGCTGGTTCCATCCTTGGTATTCATCATCGTTGTGTACTATGCATGGTGGGTTGCAGTCTTGGTATTTTCACAATGGTAATTATTATGTAAGGATGTTTCCAGGTTTGGTATTCCTTGTCATAGTTTTCCTGGTATGGGTGGGTTGTAATTTTGGTTTTCACAATGGTATTTTTTTTTATGGGTAGTTCCAGATTTGGTATTGTATATGGTAGCTTAGTATGCATACTGTGTTGAAAAATTTGTATTGCCAATGGTAGTTAGCATTTAGGGCTGGTTGGAGCTTGTGGTATGCACAGTGGTAGTTCATGGTGGGTTGCTGTTTTGGTATTCGCATTGGTAGCTTACTATGTATGGCTTGTTCCAGCCTTGGTATCCCTCATCGTTGTCTACTATGCATGGTGGCTGCACTCTTGGTATTTCACAATGGTAGTTATTATGTAAGGATTTTTACAAGTTTGGTATTCCTTATTATAGTTTTCCTTGTATGATGTGTTGGAATTTTGGTATTCACAATTTTAGATCCAGTTTGGTATTACATATGGTAGATTAGTATGCATACTGTGTTGATGTGTTGGTATTGCCCGTGGTAGTTATCATTCATGACTGATTGGAGCTTTTGGTATTCTCAGTTCTAGTTATTTTGTATCACTGGTTACAACTTTGGTATTCCCTATGGCAGTTTAATCTGCATGGTTGGTGCAAGCTTTGGTATTCAAAATGGTAGTTACAATGTATTACTTTGGTAGTTCATTATGCATTGTGGGTTTCAGTTTTGATACCCTCTGTCACTTACGATGTATGGTTGGTTGCAATTTCTTGTGTTCATTATGGTACTTATAGAAGATATAGATTCATTGTTCTGTTTATTTGAAAATTGCATGCCTATTTTTTCTTTTTAATGATTATTTGCTGTTTTTAGGTTGATGATGGCGACAATCTAGTTGATGTGGATGTACCTATGGGTGATTTTCAAAATCTCATTCTCGAAGTTGCCACAGATTATCAAGGCACATCTCACTTTCCAAAATATTCAGTCTGGCCTGAAGGTTAGTGTTTACGTTTAAAAGCAATTGATTTTAGTTAATACTAATTTTAGTTGTCCACGGTTTAACACGTTTTCTTACTGAATTTCATTTCCCAGCTGAAGAAACAACGTCTGCACAAAAAACTCCTACGTTGGATGACTTTGAGTTACCTGACCATAGAGAGTCGCAGATTATTGCGTTGGAAAAGAAAATTCCATATGTCATCCCAACGCAACGTGCACGAACAAAGGTTCCTGGGAGGTTTGGCCAGTCACCATACACTGATTTAAGTAGTTCAGCGTGTAAGTCAACAGAATCGCCGGTCTTTTTTCAGATGAAGCACCTTTTTGTTGGCTATGGTGAAATGGAGGTTAATCCGGAATTGGTTGATTTGTTTAAGAAGTGGATTAAAGATAGATTATCGAAAAAACGTGGCAGGTATGTGTAATTTTTTTCCACACATATTTTATCTCTTTTTATATCAGTTATTTATCATCTTTTTGTTCATGTTTCATTAGGAGAGTTGGCGCTTTCACAATTAATTCAAACAAGATAAATCCCCCATTTGACTTTGGTATTGAATCTGTTGGGTTGATGGATTGGTTTTATGGCATGATTACTACGGGAATTGCTTGGACTGATTCGGTAACCTTATTAATTACATTTTCACCTTTATTAAATTTCTGCATATTCTTTTGTTGCTTGCTTCGTATCTGGGTTATTTATTCTAGGATTTATTTTAGGATTACAATATGACAATAGCATGTGTTTTGTGCATCTCTCATTAATTATTGTTTATGTCCTTATTTCATGTAAATACAACATGTGAATGTACTTATGTACTACCTACGCAAGAAATGCAAGTATGGCGATGCATCCCAGATTAGAGTTACGACAACGGACACATTTTTTATTAACTGGGCGGAACAAATTCATGACATTTGGGTCACCAACAACAGGGACAACACACTGATCACAGAAGATCATGATGTTGCATAGTATATTCGGGGTTACAAGATACTGACCAATACGCCATGGGACAAAGTGGATTATGTATGTATACCCCTTCATGTTCCGGAGAAATGTCACTGGGTGTTGGTAGTGTTTTATATTCAAAGTAGGTGACTCTTCATATTTGATTCGCTCAGTGAAGTTGGTTTGACGCACAATATGTCCGTGATGCGTTTGGTGAAAAAGATTGCTGAAATCATTCCTCTTTTCTTGGTAAGTACTGGGTTTTATGGGAAAAGGGATGATATTGATTGGCAAAACTCAGTAGACTATGCTGACTATGCATTTTCGGACAGCGTCACCTTTATAACATGTGATAACATTCCCCAGCAAGCTGCAGACTCAAAGTAAGTATTTTTTATTAACGTTCTCAAATCTTTCAGTTCCTAATTTTTTTATTTATGTCAGATATTTAATTAATTTTTATTGCAACAACGATTGTGGCCTGTTTACATGCGTGTTTGCTGAGCTTGTATGTAATGGGTATGATTATGTTGAAATTGGCACAAAGTCATTTGACCCGTCCTTTTGTCGACTAAGATGTGGGACTTTATTATGGGATTATGGCACTAAAAATTAAAAATGGTGCCATAAGTGAAAGTGAAGTGACCGGGAAGGTGGTCAGCCGGTTTGGTGGTCCCAGGAGGCAGGTTGAGCAGGTCGGGCAAAGTGAAAGAGTGCCGGCATCCAAGTATGTTCCTAGGAGGAAATCCTAGTATTTATTGTATTGTTGGACAAAATCTACCCCCCCCCCCCCCCCCCACATATGGTGTGAACAATGGTGTATATATTCTGATGGATTGTGGTGTAATATTAATTTGCGCTTTTTTGTATTTTGTAATTTGCGTTAATTTGTGGTGTAAATTTGCATTTTACTGTAATATGGATGTATTATTAGTGGTTATTAAATTTGCATTCTAATGGTGCACATAGTGGTTTAAGTTCATCTAATGGTGCACATAGTGGTTTAAGTTTATCTTCTATGTTGCACTACGCATTTTAATGGTGCACATACTGGTTAAAGTTATGTATGTACTATACATAATCAACCCAGAGCTATACGTCAAGTGTCATGAATAAAAATAACCATGACTTTTTGTATTTTTAAACTAAGTGTATTCCCTAATTTATATTTGTTTCCAAACTCATTTTTTTATTTAACATCAACACGACACCAAAATGGACATCATGCAGAATATCATAAATACCACCAAACAACTGTTATTCGTCTCTTGGCAAAAAAATTAATTATCATTGTTATAATATAATCCGTGCAAAGAATTGTCTCGAACATGGTTCATATAATAATGTAAGAATTTAAAATACTTAACAATCTTAGTCTTGCTCCGCATTAATAACAATCTTACACTATCATTAAAATACATTATTTTCGAATATACATCCATTTTTACTACCAAAGTCGTGCACCCAAAAACATCATATTACATACCATATATACCACCTAACAATTGCCAGTTCTTAGTAGATCAAACAAAACCCTTCTATAAATCCAGCAAAAATAAAGGCATAATGCTTCATATTCCAGACATACATACACAACCAAAAACCTGCAATGTCAATTTCTCCACTCCGTACACTGTAGTTATATTACCTATTCACTTGACATTGCTTTTTGCGTTGCAATGCTTCTTTGTGTGACCTTCCACCCCACACATACTGCAGATATTTTTAATCTTCTTTGATTTCCTTTCAAAGAATCCCTTCTTCCTGTCTTTGTTTGATGGCCGTCCCGGTCTCCTTTTTGTGCTTGGTGGCAGTACCAACTCATCCATAACATGTGTTGGAACTGCCCAAGTGCTTTCACAGGGTAGTGGCTCGATTGGTATTGCATAAGTATCCATGAAGTTCTTGTTACTGTAGTAAACGGAGCAGAAGTCCTCGACGCGTAATTTCCTAAACTCAATAGCAGATATTGCATGACAACATGGTATTTCATCATGTTGAAACTGCTCACAGCTACACATGTGCTTGTTAAGACAAACTGTGAATCTCCTTGCACCATCGAGGATTGTATAAAGATGTTCTGTTGAAGCACACACCTTCATTCAAAATTAATTATTATTAAGCAAAAGTTAAATCAATATAAATATTTTAAAATGTACAATATATTACTGTACTAACCGTTAAACTATTCGACAAGTGCATATTTTTCACCAAGAACTTGTTATATTTTTTGGTCAAAATCGTTGTTGTTGTCCTGCCTTCCTCATTGTTTTTTTCATTCCAACGTTGTATTGTTTGCCTTACATACTCTAACATTGGAATCACTGGAAGCCTTCTCCCAGGCAAGATTGCATTATTGAAGGATTCAGCTATATTGCTTGTCAAAATCCATGTTCTCTAACTCTAGTATGACAACGCAACCACTTCTCAAAATCAGCCTTCTCTAGATAGTGACGAATTTTTGGATTGATGTCGTCCATTTGATCCATAAGGATGTTAAATTCTTAGATTGTATATGCCTTTGCCAAGCTGGAGAATAGTTTTCTCACCTCATCAATATTTTTGTGTGTTAACTTTAACAGATTAGATCACAAATGGTAGATACAAGCATAATGTTTGATGTCTGGATAAACTGATGCTGTAGCATTCCATATGCTCTTATTTCGGTCGGAAACAAAACACATACCATCCCTTTCACCAAATGGTATCTTGAAATTTTCGAAAAACCATCTCCATGAGTTGTCATTTTCAGAATCAGCAATACCATATGCCAACGGCAAAATATGTCCTACGTGATTATCAAAATAATACGTTGAATAATACATATATGTCGAATACGTTAATAAATTTATTTGGGGCTATTATGAACAAACTATACTGAAGAATTATGTCAAATACCAACCTCCAGGATCCATTGTGCTAGCTATTAACATGGTTCCTTCAAATTCGATCGTATGTGTGTCCCATCCACTACAACAATTGGACGGCAATATTCCCATTCTCGTATGCTTGCATCAAGAGCTATGAATGAATATAGAAACTTTTCTTCATTGGTCTTTTTTAGATTAACAATGCTGCCCGGATATGCTTCTCCCAACATATGCAAATAAATTGGCATTTTAGAGTAGGATTCTATTGGGTCTCCACGCAAAATCTTAATTGTTTTCTGTTTACCCCTCCATGCCTGCATGTATGCAAATGAAATACCGTGTTTCCTCCTCATGTATATCCGTATGTCGCTTGGGGTGTAAGCTGTCCTGGCATCGCCGTACTTAGGCAGTAACATGTTACCCAGCACAAAACTGTAACATTGATGCCTTACGTATAACCTTCCCCCCCCCCCTGCGCATATGTGTTTATCGTTGAATACGCGGACTTTGAATAATCCAGACATACCAACGGACGATGACTTAAAGAACCATGAGCACTTCTCATCTGCACATTTCAATGCAAAGCTACAAATAACACCAAATCAAATTAAGTATAATAATGTCATCTTGCAATACTAAGAAATTTAAGCAATTTTGTTATTCATATTACCTTGCTTTACAGGAACGAACAACTTTAAATTGAAACTGCCTCACCAGTGCATATCTTTGCATAAAATCAATCAATATATGCTTGTTTAAGTAGATTTGTCCTTCCATGACTATATCTGTTGAAGCGTTCTTGATTACCAGATGATCTTTATTTTCTTCGTGGAAATCCATATTTTCATTGTCACTTCCATCCCAATTGACTGCAGGTGATGTTATTTCTCTGTGGACCACTATTTCATTACTTGTTATCTGTGTTGTGGGCTCAACATCTCTTGTATTATATGTCACACACAATGGATATTTAGAAAAGAAATCTGGATCTAACCTTCTTTGATCCAAATAGACTTTTACGCCCATGTCATTATGAATTGTCAATGGGGGTAAGTGCACGTCTACGACATATTGTATTACCAACTCAACGCATTTTCTGTCTAAACCTATTTGGGAAGCTATTACATGCAATAAACCATCATAATTTGACGAAGTATCATATAATATTCCTTCCATTTTGTAATCTGTGTAGCCACCTGTAATGACACCAAATAAATATCAACACCACCACTAAATCCACAATTATTATTTCTACCACAATTCACATATTAGATGCCAAGTAGCACACATAAATACCAGCATAAGCACCAAACCGATCACACTTCTAATTCTGACGGCAATTAATATATGATATACCAATGAAACCATCACGAATGAATCGATTTAACAAACATAAGCACCACATGGTGCACTTTTCTCACTTCCACCAAAATGCATATTATATACCAACGAATCTACCACGGAAAAAACACTTCAAGGACCATAAGCACCAAATCGTCCACATTTTCCTCTCCAACGACAATAGATATCTTATATACCAAGGAAACCACCACGCAACTAAACTTTTAAGCACCAAGTTCTCCACGTATTAAATTTAGTCCACGATATCTACGTTACATACCAACGAAACCACCACGCAACTAACTTTTTAAGCAAAATCAGTATAGCCTGTGCTATTTACCAACTCGTCTATCATTTCAACAAACCAACACCTATGTAGCTAACTAGTAGGTTTTACATTTTTACAAAGTCAACATACGACGAGTATACGAGAACTAACCAACTAACCAAGAAACGACGTTATTTTTTAATAATGAAAACATTCTCAACTAAAACACATCTATATGTAACTTTCAATTGTGGACATTCAATATGTTTCAAACAACTTTTATTCCAAAGAATTTTCTTTGTAGTAGACTCTTAACCACTCAAGGTTTACCACCGATGTATATTATATGCATATAATACTAATACCTGTTAACTCTCATCTTCCATCATATTTCACCAATATTGAAACCACACTTTCGCTACCCATGTCCCTTGTCCAGAGAAAACTATTAGTTTCTCAAGTATTTAGTGGAAAAAAAATTTTGTGAGTCAAACTCTTCTTAAATACACCCAAATATTCTCTCCAATTTCTATTGTCTAAACATGTCAATGACACATATGAATATACATGTGTCAACCGTACAACTTGATGGTGCCTTCTCCTAGGTTTAGTAGGCTGAATAGTAGAGGGCTTCTATGCTATCCAATCCATTAATTTGATTTGATGGTGTCCTTTTTAAATGTAACACCCCTTAAATTCAAAAAGTAAATTTATGTAAATTACATATTCATAGTATATAAGAAGCTAAATATATC
The DNA here is from genome assembly GCA_029948455.1 of Solanum rostratum. Lineage (NCBI taxonomy): Eukaryota > Viridiplantae > Streptophyta > Magnoliopsida > Solanales > Solanaceae > Solanum > Solanum rostratum. The sequence goes on from CM057053.1 coordinate 55,820,897, forward strand.
AATATATTAATAAATAATTCTATGATATTTGTTACAATTATCGTTTTATATTATAAAAAAAATGACAATAAATTCCATATTGACTTCGAATCATAATTTCATGATGTATGTGACAATATCAATTATACATAACAACCAATTATTTCTCGACAGTACAATCATTTTGCATACCATTTCCAAAAGACTTGTCTCGATCTTATTAGGTGAATCATTTAATTATTTCTTCCCCCAACCATGTAAAATAATCTCTTTGTACCGCATCTCACACCAGCACAATTTTTTTCCTACTTAATTGTTATTTTCGCAGATACATATATTAACACTTAAATTTTTGATTTTGCCATTTTGAAGACCATATCACCTACTTTATCAATAATTATTAATTAAAAAAAGAAAAGAACATACACATCCATGTCATCCACCAACTTCCAAAATTGTTTAAAATGTCCATTAATTATTTTTACTTTTTCAACACCCATCACATCATATATCAATCAACATTAATTAATACAAACCGTACTCTCTTACCTACTTTGTAATTAAATTTGGTATTCTTTTTGTAGTTTTTGAATGTTTGGTAGAGCCTTGTAATTTCTTGTCAAAAGTTGTATATTTGTGAAAAATGCCCTATTTTTTCGTATATGCAATGACACAGTCTCTAATGATATTGTCAGTTTTTGGGCCTAGGTCTGCATGGTTTTAAAACGCGTCATTAGCAGGTAAAGCCTATTTGCTTATATATCTAACATCTCTCATGTGTTTGCCAATGTGGACTTCTCATCCACAAGTTGTTAAAAAATAGTAATTACTTAACTTAAATTATCCTGGCCCCTTAAAATTGACGACATTATTCATTTAGACACCATAACTCAGATTTGTTCCTATTGAACACCTTTATCCTTTTGAATGTAAACTATTTGAACACTTTTTTCACAATCAGCTAAAAATATATAATGTGTGAAATACACTTGCGACTTGACAATTTGATGAATTAAACAATGACATGTGTTATTTGAGTCCAAAATATTATTAAAAATATATTATACAATAAAGTTTTAAAAAAACTACGTTAAGCTTAAAAATTCTGTAACTACCTACCTCCTTTGTTTTCCTGATATCCCGTTTGCAGCCACCATCTCCTTCCCCCTTTTTTTTGTTTTCTTCTTTATACAAAACAATTAAATATTTAAACATGAAAATTCTTAAATAATGAAAAAATTCAACTGAGAGCCCTTATATTCACATAAGTACCCATTAATTTAAAGTAATAACCAATACACGATTGAAAATTTGACCAAAGCAAAAATTAAACAGAAAAATTCTCCAACAAAATTAGCACAAATATACATCAAGTTAACAACAAAAGACAAATTCTAAACTTTGCACGTAAAAATTAACATGATGAAAATAGCAGTAACAACGGTGGAGATGATTTTTAAAATGTCCCAGTGCAAATTAAAATGGACAGAAGGTAAGAAAGCTAATGATGGTGAAAATAATTACAGAAAAATCAAAATCAAGGCGGAGATCCGCTCAAAAGGCCGGAAAGAATGGTAGAGGGCCGCCAAATGATGGTGGTGGTGACAATCCTAATATGAATATCACAATGATGGAGATAAAGCAAGTAAAATATCTGACCAAAAAAATATGAAGAAAAAATGGTATATGGCGGCGAACTAGTGATCTGGTGGACGATTTGATGGAAAGGCGAGGAAGAAAATATAAAAATATTATTTTTATTTAAAAAAAAGCCTTAAATTAAATAAAATGTGTCACGTATGAAAAAATGTTTAAATGATTCCAATTTGAGAGGGTAAAGATATTCAATAGGTACTAATTTTTGATGAGGTATTTATATGAACAATGCAAACAATTTTAAAAAATTGTAGACGACTTAAAGTCTAATTACTTCAAAGTTATTATACTTAATGGATCTCATGTTTCCAACATATGCGATATGCCTAGTAGAAAAAAATTTCCCCTTTTTTTCTAAGTTATAAAATAGAAATGCTAAAGATTTCAAAATTTTGCGACTGCTCATTAAAATAAGTAAAACAGATAACCAAATAAAATGAAGTTAAATACTTTTGAAAGTTTCATGATATCAAGAGAAAAATTCAAAATTGTTATGTTATGTAAGGTTAGCCGTCGAAGTTATGCAAGCACAGAAGATAAAAAATATTATTTGATAAAAGTTTCTTTTTGTGGAATCCTCACAGACGTAATTGAGAAATTAAAGGCATAATAATTTTTCTTGAATCATTTTTAGAGGATCTTAGCAATATTTTTGAAGTCCACAGTCCAATCTGTAATCTAACTAGAACTTTTAGTCTTATATTTTAGTCCTTACAAGTAGCTTATATTTGGACAAAAAATGACATATATGATGGAACTAAGACTCAAACAAGAACAATATGAGGAGATTTAAAGTACTTTTCAATAAATATCGGGATGCATCAAGATCAACACTCTTAACTTTTTTTTTTTGACTTGGTGATAGATGAATTGACGCAACATATTAGGGTGAGGTGTCATGGTTTAGATGACATTATTCTGATTGAGGAGATCCGTGATGGAGTTGACGTGTCATGATCCAAGCTAGGCCCTAAATGTGACATGACAATTAGACTCCCCTAAACTCCGGCCAAGAGTTTTAGCATATCAAACATACATAAGGTAAAGAAATAATACAAAAATGTTGTGGAAAAACTTATAAGAAATCTAAGAATTATTATATAGGAAGAAAAAGATAAGATGACATAGACTCCATAAACCCAAACATGTCTCTAATAGATCTAGAAAAAATGGGGGCCTTAGGACATGTTCTTGACTCACTCTCAACAAAATGAAATAGCATGAAATTGTCTCAAAGTATCAACATAGACTAAGAATGACCAAGACTTGGATTCGCTCGAAGCATGACGACTCACCACACAATCTTCAACGTAGATCGAAGCTAGCCATGTGCATGAGGAGTAGGATGAGAGCTCTTCTCTATATTATAAAATAATGTAGGTAAATAAGTATATGTTAGTATATTTGAATGTATTAAGTATGTGGGTAATGGAATGAATTATAAATCATGTTGTGCAATTGATCAACTAAATAGCATGATGCGAGAAGTAGTTAAATGCATAAGTAAACATGAGAGTGGACAATGCACAAGAAAATCATAACTGAGTCATGCGAAGTAGGTACTATATATGAATAGCCAAGTAATGCATCATAAGAGAACCACACATATGTAGGATAACAATCAGAATCGACAATAAGACCATGCGAGGTATAACATGAAATTTCGATGTTTACCCATACACCGGAGAAAGGAAAGTCTACTAGCCAAGGTAAAATTCTACCAAGCTAGGTGGGCATCATGAACATATGTTATATGTGGATTCACTAGCTATGCCATATTGGCAAATAATCCAGCGGTGGAAACGTAGTTATGGTACTAGAGATTGTTATTAAGGACTCCTTAGGTCGAGTTCCCACCTCAAAGTTCTCTAGTGCTAAGTCAAAATTCCACAAAATACTTAACATAATCATAAGTCATACTTGTTATAGAATTATAAGGCTTGTCATAAATCATAATTCATACTTTTCATAAATTATATAACTTAACATGTGGAAAGGCAATCAATCTACTAATCCAAATAATAAAACTTATTCATAGAATAGCTCATTTCATGTGATCCATGTAATGTGTGTCATGCCTCCAAAGGGCACCCTTGGCGTGGTCGATACTTAAAGAACCATCGTTGATTCTCCAAGAGTACCACCTGGTCTTATCGTCATATCACACTCAACAGCGGAAGAAAATACTCAGGTAAAAGCCAAGAATTAATTCAAATAGCTAAGTTTCTTTCAATAATAGTTTCCAATGAATAGGAATTGAAACATAAGTAACAATCATTTATCTCTACTCAATGTCTATGAAACCTTTATCCAATGTAGAAAGTGTCAAGAAAAGCTCCGAGCTACCTCAAAATGAAATACTTATCAAATAAAGTAAATAAAATGGCTCCTACAAAATGAAGGAGGGCTCACCACAATCTGAAAGGAAGAAATAGGACTTCAACGATGTGCTTGCTGAAGGCCTCTATCACTTATATCTGTATCATTAACGATGCAGGTCTAAATGGACATCAATACATTGAATATACTAGTATGTAAAATGGCTAAGGGAACAAGTTAGGCTCAGATATAAATCAACTTAATAGTCCATAACTCAATTCAGTAAAAGATGCAAGATTTGTATAGTAAAATAATGCTCCTAAAAGAAACTCTAGCATACAACTCAGTCAAATCAGTTATGCACAATTGGGGAGTTTTGCTAACCGATAACCATCACATATGAGCTGGTGATGATACAACATTTGCACTATCGTCGTCACAATCATCCAATACTTGCCAAGGTAAGAGATGATCAAACCAATCCGGATCCACAATCAATATCTATCTTTTTGGGACATATGAGGCATAACCCCTATTCTACGTTGACAACATAGTTTATGAGTTGAAGTTACTACTTATTCGTGCCCATATCAGTGCTCAATACTCCTCTCAATGACTCAGTATGTTCATTTCAATCATCTCAGTCTCATATTTACATGAACTCCAAATCAAACTCCATCAACTCACTCAACCAATCAGGACCATCAATCTGCATGCCAAATCATTCAAGACTCTAACTCAAATGGTCATTGAGGCTCTCATTAATCATACACATCACATAAAACACGTAAGATGCTCATTGTGTGTGTGTGTGTGTGTGTGTGTATATATAAGCAATATGTTCCTCATGCTCAGTCATGCACAAGTTACTCAACTCATACATTCAGAATTATCATTTCAATTCAGTCAATACAACAAGGATTACATACGATGTTACAATTTAGGAATGATAAGGTATGCATAAATTAATGCTCCAGCTTCATGTAATCAACATGCAACTCATCAATTTGTTCATAAATATGCATGAAAACTCAATCATAAATGAAAGTAACTCGAAGATTAGGATTATGGGATTTCACTACTCAATTCCTACACTCCAATTTGAATTGTGTGAACGAAAAGCACGTGGATGAACTCAATCCAACTTTTTAGGTAGCCTAACATACATGGGATAAAGGTAGACAATCAACTTGGCAAGATTCCAGCTCGAATTCCTTGAATCCTAGCTTTTTTCTCCTCTCTATAGCCCTAGGTCTTTTGTTAGAGTATGTAGAAGACTTAGAAATGAGTTCAAAAATTCTTTTTATGCTTGAAACGACCTATATCAGTCGCGGATTAAGTTTATAAGGAGTAGGGAAAAGTTTGAAATGCCCTTCGAAAAAAGTAAAATTTTTGAATTGCTAGGGACCCAGTCCGCATCACCACATGAGGAGGACCTCTTTCGTGGTTCATTCTGAAAGAAACAAATGAAGGGTATTTTTGATATTTCTACCCTCCTAACCCTTAAACTACATTGTTTTGGCCCTATAACTACCCTATTATCGCGCCAGCCCTTCTATTTTCATATCATTCTCACCCAAAACTCCCAAATACTCAAATTCTCTTAAGTCTCTTCTCCTCAACCTCCATTGAAAAAGTCAAACTAGGGTTTCCTATACAATCCTCCATTAGAATAAAGGTTTTATGCAGGGTTTTGCACAAGATATATGGGTATTCATGCATGGGTTCCTTTTACATGGAGCCTAAAGATTTTCTCACTTTCTCATCCAATTTCAAGCATGTATTTATGAGTTTTATTATCTCAACTCCAATTACATGAATTATGATTTATATGATGATTGTTTACTCAAGTATACATGAAATACTATTAATTGGATGAATTTAATGAATTACAATTAATTTCTCTATAAAGCTATCTAGGGTCATGAGCATGAATGTGGGTTTCTAAATTATGCATGAATTATTAAATAGCATGCATAATTTTAATGATGATTATTTACTCAATTAATAATTTATGTTGTAGTTATGCATGAATTTATTAAATATCATGATTTTAGGTTGATTTGAGATTGAACCCACAAAATTACCCTAATCTATAATCATGAATGAAAGAGGACTTCACCTATGTTTAATGAAAAGGCTTATGTATGATTTGTGGAAGTCCTAAATGAATGAATGAATGTTGGTGAAAGAATTTTTTCACCTAATCATGAATTCTAGATGTGATATGGACAATTCTCACGTTGATGAATCACTATTGTTTTAATGAGTTACTCTATATAAATGATGATTTTCAACGAGTCAAGTTATAATATGTTTCTCATTGTTTTATGTACTATGATTTACTATTCCAAAGGATTTGATTTAGAACCGACAAGGCTAGAGGTGAGATTCAATCTGAAAGATGTTAAAATTATCTTCCTACAGATATCATATTAGCATCCTCTTGTTTAAAACTATTTACCACCATAGGTTGCCTTATAGACCTAGCTAGTGGATCCATATATAACTCATGATTGATTAATAGTACCATCATGGAGTTTACTTTGGCAAAGTAACCTCTCCTTTTTCGATGCAGGAGCTACATTGAATTCCATATTCTAGCTCACATGGTTTTATTATTGGTTAAGGTCGATATCCCACAAATGAACAAAGTTTACCTTCATGTTTTACTAGTACATATTGATGCATTGACCACACAATTTTACTTATGTTCATCTCATGCTTTATTTCATCTTACCTTATTCTTGGTCTTGCATCACTTACTTTACAATGATATTGTTTTATGCTTAGTTATGCATTGTCTGCACACTAAGTACATTCAAACATATGAACACATATTTTTTTCTACATTATTTCATAATATATGGGAGGACGTTCACTCTATATTGCACTCTACCGATTAGCTTGGAACTTGTTGAAGATTGCTTGATTAGTAAGTTCTTATGGTCCGAGGGACTCATGGATGAATACCCACCTGCCTTGAGTGTTTTGCTCGAAGAAAACTGGAAAACTAATGGAGGAATTGAAAGCCTTTACATGATCTTCAATGGGAGCTTGAGGAGGAAGAAACTTGGGAGATTTTGTGAGTTTTGGAGATTTGGGTGAGAATGAGGTGAAATTGAGAGGGTTGGGATGGTTATTGAGTAGTTGCAAGACTAAAACAACGTAGTTTAGTGGGTTAGGGGGTAGGAAAAGTCAAAATACCCCTCATTAAATCCTGTTGGACAGGGCCTACGAGCCATAATTCTTTGTACGAACCATAAACTCTGTTCGTGGATATTAGAGAATTTTTCAAGGTTGCAAGACCTCATCCCTGAAACCAACTCTATGACTTGTTGACTATTTTATGGATCATGATTACCTTTCATGGCATCTGTGCACCGAACCTTAGTAGTAGAATTTGCACCTTAACTTAATAAGCTCAAACTACGGCTCGTAGAAACCCCTCGTGGAATCACTCAACACTTAGTCAATTTCCTAGTTTAATTGTCCAAACCACAAACACTAAATTATGGCCTGTAATTCCTTATACCTGTCGTGGAATACTTTTAGTATATGGATTTTATACTTAGCCAAATTTTCATCCTTCACTGTCTCATCTACGAATCCTTATGACAAATCATACAAATTTATATAGGCTCGTCCTATTGGATTGTGAACCAAGATAGTGAGATTCAACTTTTTCCATACACTAGCACCTTATCCATAACCACTATTTATGGGTTGCAGGTCAAACTACTGATCATACCTTACTCTCATAAATCATCCAATTCTTTTCGAAAGTATTTCTAAGTCTGGGGCCATCCATGAGAACCCCACCTATGGTCTGTGAAACTATCTACGAGTCGTACACTGGGCTCGTGGTCCCTGACACCAGTAACCATTTTTTGCACTTTGTTTCTTGTTCCAACTTTTCAACTTATGAGGTATTACATAATGATAGGCTGGAGGTGTGGAGAGAGACTCTGAAGTCTAAAGGGCTCAAGTTGAACAAGATCAAGATGAAGTATTTGGAGTCTAAATTCAATGATGTGATACATGAGACAAACATGAAAGTGAGACTTGATACACAAATTATTCTCAAGGGAGAATGATTTAAGTATCTGAGGTCCCTGATAAAAGAAAATAAGAAGATCGATAATGATGTAACACATCATATTGGTGCGACATGGATAAAGTAGAGGTTTGCATTTGATGTCTCATGTGCTTTGAAGATACCACCAAAACTTAAAGGTTTATAGAGTGGTCATTAAACTAACTTTGTTATGGGGTAGAGTGTTGGCCAGTAAAGAACTCTAGGTTCAAAAGACGTGAGTGACAAAAACGAGGATGTTAACATAAAATGGTGCGCATACGAAGAGCGATATGATCAGGAATCGGGATATTCGGAACAAAGTTGGAGTGACCTTTGTGATAGACAAGATGAGGGAAGGGATATTGAGATGGTTTGAGCATATAAAGAGGAGATGAGCAAATGTCATAGTAAATAGGTGTGAAAGATTGAATATAGTAGGGTTGAGGAGAGGCAGATCCAAGCTGAAGAAATATTAGGGAGATGTGATTAGAGAGAATATGACATATCTTCAATAATCGAGGACATGATCTTAGATAGGAGGGTATAGAGATCGCACATTAGGGTAGAAGGTTAGTAGGTAGTCGAGAGTTGTCTTATTACTAATTTATTCACATATTTGGTTTGGCGGTAGCATAAAGCACTGTATCAATCGTAATATTAGCCTATCCATGTAGTCTTTGACTTTTGGTATCTAATATTATTTGTGGTCTATTCAATTTAGGTGATCACACCTTCTTGTTGCAATAGGTCATTGCATATATACTCCACACTGCTTTGCTATTAGTTGTCATGTTTCTTTTCACTACCATGATGTTTAGAGTTGCTTGAATCGAGAGTCTATTGGAAACAACGTCTCTACCTCACAGAGGTAGTGGCAAGACTTGTCTACATTCTCTCTCTCCAGACCCCACTTTGTGAAATTTTACTGAATATGTTGTTGTAATACACATGTACACATGTATGCAATTCACCGATTTTGGAGAGAAATCGACTTTCAATAAGATATTCTACACTTGTACAATGTCTTTTTGAGGATATCACACAAGCATATGTTACCTACCAACATGTTTATACAGGAAAATCTGCCGTAAAAGATGTTCAAATGATACTCTCACTATCATCTTATTATGCACATGTACTCAACTTTGCAGATCAGGACATAAATCATGTATGTATTCACAACTATAGGCATAACAAAAAGGCAAAACAGTTAATAATGGTTTGTTTAGTTTTTCACATTTGCATCCTCCTTATCACCTCTATCTTTGCATTTCACGACTTGTAAAGGCAAGCACAGTCGAACTTTGAAACACGAAAATGAAGTCTGTACAAAGGGCCAAGTTCCGTGTTAATTATGAATGAATATAGACAACTGCTAGGTAAGCCTAAATGACAACTGTGTACCAACTGCTAGCCAGCTTGTCATTCGTATTCTTCTCTCCGGAAAAAAAAAGACAGTAATTAATGTTAAAAACCATGTGATTGATCCGTAGTTCTTTTGTCAAATTACTTCTTTCACATATCAAAACAAGTAAATTATCATGTAGGCATCTGATATTGAACAAACATGCCTTTGATGCACTATCTACCACAATAAAATGAATAAAGCTCCACATAACAAAAAATTGGAAATGAAAGTAGAAAAGAATTCTAAAAGGTACCAATAATGCCTCAATTTGTAGCCCGTCAACAAGATTAAATGTATTTAATACATAAAAGAGATGTCAAATGAACATCACTACAAAACCTTATTTTTCTTCCTCAACAATGTCAAGAAAAATAAGGATCACAGCAGAACAAAAAAGTCTATGATTTTTCCAGAGAAGCTTTAGGAAAACCAAAATTTATCACTGTATTGCTCCAATTTTCAGGTTATTATTTTACCTGTGTGGCCACCTTTGGAGTTTCATGCAATTGAATGGGAGTAAAGAAGACAATTTTGATGAAGATTGGGTATAGTTTGGTAATCTGAAAAGATAAAACAGAAGAATTCAAAAGTGAAAAAGGTTGGGATAAACTACCAATTGGCAAGAATCCTGTTTCTCCAGAAACCATTTCTGTATCTACTAGCAAAAATCACATATTTTTAGCAACCCATGACAGCACAATTATACACAAAGCTACCAGATCGCTTTCGTCCAAGCAAGTTCCACTGAGGCGGTCCTTCACTTGGAACCCATGAATTAACTTCGATATGCCCTTCACCCATGGTTCTAGGGCCTCCAATTACAATTAGCCTATCACCACAAGCTCTAAAAGCCAAACCCCAACCATTCATCGAAGCTGCTCTTTCAGGCAATCTTCCTATGGTAGCCCATGCTTTATTTTGCTTGTCATACTTCCTCACCTCCATGTCAGCATAATCAGCAGCATACAAATCATTATTTACAACTGCCACCAAAGGAGGTGCTTCAGACGTAGCAGGCGTATCACCCCTAGCTCGGACAGGAGACATGTTTGAAATTTCAGTCCATTTTCCTGTTTTCAAATCATATTCCTCTCCACAGGTTAATAGCGCATTTGACGACTCTGTACCTCCAATGCCTCCAATTACATAAAATTTCTTGTCCATAAATACCGCAGAACACATCTTACGCCGCTTGTTCATGCTTGGTAAAGTCTTCCAGATTCCAGTCTCTGAATTGTAAAGTTCTGCTGAGCTGAGGATATTGCCCTGCGAGTCACAACCACCAGCAAGAATGGCAATCTCCCCAGTGCTGGCAGAGCCAAACAAACACCTTGGTGTATTCATTTGCAATCCAGATGACCAACTGTTTGTCAGTATACTGTAACGATAAATGACATGCGACAAAATTTCTTTTCCAAATACAAGCAGCTCTGTGCCAACTGCCAAAGACTCCTTGTCTGAGAACACAAAGCATTCATTGAAATTCATTGATGGTAGATGCATCCAGCGGCGACGACTGGGGTCAAAAGCTTCCCATTCACGTAGATGGCAAGAAAAATAAACCCAATGCTCAACCACACCTAGTTGACGCCGCAGTCTGTAAAGCTCCCCACTCCTAATTAATGAGCGAAAGCTACGATTCAAAGATGCAATAGCGCCATAGTCAGACCTGGAGCAATGAATGAGAGTGCTAACAGAGTTGTCTCGGCCAATGGAAGGAATAAGAGGACTATTATCTTCATCATGATGCTGATTACCAGCTTGGTCATCTGTTGATGATACAGCGACTTCTCCATTGAAAGCATCAGATAGCTTTGGCAACTTCCGTTGCACAACTTCATTCTCCTGATTGTTTTCCAATGGCCTTTTACCGTGCTGAACTTCAATCGTATCAAGGCTGCAATTCATGCAGGCTGACCACTTGTTGCTTTCTCTAGGAAAATCCCTCGGAACTAAACAGGACCTGTCTTCCAACATGTTGTCCAGGTTCAACCTAACCATAGAATTCCCAATAAGAATTCATCAAAACAAAGACAGAAACCTATTGAATTCTAAGAAACCAAAAAACAAAATTTTGCCTCATTAAAGCACAAGAAAGGCACTCGAGTAATTGCTCTTTCCATCAACATCAATTTGAACACAAAATAAATAAATCACAATAAAGCCAACCCAGATAACACAAATGCAAAGAATAGTCATGAGAGGAAAAGATAGAAGTAAATTTACGACCACAGACTCGTTCAAGGACAATCCAGATAAAGTGATTCATACAAAGATTTGATTATTCAAATACACATCATAACTGCAGAAGCCCGTCTATACACATAATTAGAAACACCTCAAAAGCTGACAATTTTCAATCAAATGAGCATTCAAGAACAAAGAATAACAATCGAAATTATGCCACTTCTTCATTTTCAATACATACAACAACTGAAGAATGTCAGTAGACAATTGAATTCGCCAAAAATTACACAATTGGAATCAAAATCAACCTAAAATTGAAGCTTTGAATCAAAGGAGCACCTAATAAAGAACAACACTCCAGATAAGTACTTCCACAAAGATTCAGTTTCCCAATACATGAAGTCAGTAAACCCTTCAACATAATTAATTTGGCCAAAAATGGCAGATACCCAAAATCAGAAACAACAAAAAAGTGCTATAAAAACTGAAACTTTGAACCAAATGCATATTTTACCGACCCAGATCTCTTACTTCAGATCATAAAACACCCATTAACTCAATCACCAGTATTAATTAAAAACCAATTTTGCATTGATTTCAATCCCAATAATTCTATTAGATCTCTTAATCATGCTCACAAAATAAAAGGCATCGATCACTTGCAACATAAACATCCGCAGAAAATGCTCAAATAACAAGAGAGAGAGAGAGAGAGAGAGAGAGAGAGAGGAGAGAAGAGAGTACCTATGTATTTATGTGAGAAAACAGAACAATCTGTTCCCTCCCTATCTTTCTCTATGAATACATCTTCAACTTAAAAAGGGGCTTCAGTTTCAACGATTATAAGTTTGTCCTGCCGATTCCTTTGTGCAATCAAAGTAGACTTTGGCTTCTACTTTGGGCATAATCTTTTAGAGGACCATTTTATCTCTCTTCCACACTATTTTGTGTCAACTACTAATCAATTAAATATTAAAAATAAAATTTACTGTTCATTCCACAGCTGGATATATGTCTATGTCTATGCATATGCTTTTTTCCCAATATGTGTGTATAAAAAATACAGCGTAAAGAGAGAGAGAAACAGACTTATATAAAAAAAACAGAGGGAGAAAGACATTTTATAAAAAAAACAGAGGGAGAAAGACATTTAAGGATGTGATATAGTGCTCAATTTATATGATATATTTTTTTTTCATCTAAAAAAAAGGTTAATTTATTATAATTGAAAGTAATTTAATTTTAAAATTCTTTTTTTATTCGTAATAAAATAATTATAAACCACACAAATATATAAAATTTATTTTAGATCATTAAGTTTCAAAAATCTTCATTTTTTCCTTAAACACCTCAAATCAAAGGGTGTTACATGAAATAAAATGAAAAAAGTATATATTTATGTGATAGTAAATCATCTTGCAAATTTAATGTGAAAAGATCCAATAAAATATTCACAATTATAGCAATTTTCAATGTTAATTATTACTTAAAATAATTATTTAGTGATATTCAAAATACTAAAATTATAATTAAAGATTATGAACTTAAAATTAAAAGCATAGTTAAAATAGAAGAGCCGAAGACCTACCTATTTTAGCCTCAATTCTCTTACATATTTTAGAGAATATAAACGAGGAAGAAGGTTCGCGGACCCCTACAGCTTATTAGAATACATTCCGCTTGTGTTTCAAATTTTCCTTTTAATTTATTTGGAAAAAATATTTCTATCATTATTCTTTATATTACGTTAGAACCTTTGCTAAAAATAATTGGCAAAACAAATTGATAAACAGTGACAAATTTAAAATTTGAAAATAATGGGTGTTTTATGTTTTTAATGTAAAATCGTCATTATTTATTTAGTATAAATACAAAACTCAAGTGAAGACGATCATGAAAAAGGTTAATTTAAAACCCATACTTAATATTACTCTCAGCAAAGAAGACATTGAGTTACAAATTATAATGTACTCAACACTTTTTGTATTTTAAAATTTAAATGAGTTATATGACATCATTTACACTTGCGAATGTCTTCTACTTTACATAGCGAATTAAATAACTTTATAAATATATAAAAATTACTTGTTATGCAGTTTGAATAAGAAAAATTTATGATTTCATGAAGGTAAAATGGAGCATGTAGTTCAAAAAATTAAAGCAGGTACTCAACGACTTTTGTCATATTTTGTAACTAGAATAAATAATAATAACTATTGTTAATTTTAAAGTTGTAGTCGCGCATATTGATTCAAAAACTGTTAAAGAAAAACTAGAGCCTAGAATTAGGGGATGAAGACCGTAATAAAGAAAAAATTTTCTTTTAGACGATTGATCCCATGACCTTGGGGCACCAAAGCTTTAGCGCCCACTTATTAATCAACAAGTCAAACACAATAGCTATTTACGAACTGCTTACTTATTGATTATATAGATTTCATTGTATTTCTTTTATATATCTATATACATTTTGTATCGAGGTAAATGGGTGCTCGATCACCTATACAACTCTATGTGGGTCCATCCCCGTTAACAAATACTATTCGACTATATTTTTTTAATCCCTACTTAAGATCTTCGACCTTTTTTTCGTTCATGACTCGAATTCACAATCTTGTTTAGGTTGGATGTGAGTGTGCTTACCATCTGAGTAACTCCCTATAATCTATTTAACCATGTATTTTGTCATTATTTGACACATATTTTTCGCAAATTACCCAATTGTCAAAAAAATTAGTTTTTATAGTATTTGGGCCAAATTCTAGTTTTTCTAGTATTTAGGTAAAATTCTAGTTAAATTTTTTTAAAAAATTTAAAAGTTATTCAAAATTGTTATATTTTATAAAAGCACTCATTATTTAGAGTTTTGGACTGAATTCAATCCTAGTACGTTATATAAAATTTATACAGTTATATATATATATTTTTCATAGTTTTTATCCGAATTTTTTCTCCAAAGTTATTTTCAATTACAAATAGTAATAATAGTTTTTCGTATATAAATCAATGATATTTTTCTTTTGTTTCATTCCTCTTTTTTTTTAGATTCATATTAATTGTGTTCATTGTCATGATATTTTACGAAACATGATTGACTTTGTTTTTGGAGTAAATCAAGATATAATCAATAAATACAATTACGAAAGAATTCAAATATGGCCGAGACACTCGATTCATCAACTCCATAAAAGCAGCTGGAGGATTGATCAACCTAAAGAACATGATCTTAAACTCAAAATGCCCATAACGGGTCCTAAAAGTTGTTTGCGGAATATCAAAATCCCAAATCCTAAAGTTATGGTAATCCTATCTCATGTCAATATTGGAGAATATAGATCCACCTTGAAACTAATCAAATAAATAATCTATACAAGGAGAGGATACTTATTCTTGATCATAACCTTGTTCAACTGTTAAAGTTAATACACCTCCTCATAGTACCATCTTTCTTCTTCACAAATAAGATCGGCGTACCTCATAGTGAAACATTAGGCCGAAATGAACCACCTTCTTCAACAAATCTTCTAATTGTTCTTGTAACTTCTTCAACTCATTCACAACCATCCAATAAAGAGAAATGAAAATGAGCTTGGTTTTATGCAGCTTATGCCGCCACATTATTAAATTCTATGAAAAATGAGCGGTCAAAAAAGGCAAAGAAATAGTTAGCACAAAATTACCACCTTTGGAGGCTGTCAAGATGAGAGGTGTTTGGGTTGACGTATCAGAGACCATCATTAATAGGTACCACGACCTTAATTACACGCTGCTTCCATCTGATCTATATGAATCGAGACACCATTTTGTGAAAAATGAGAAACAGATAGAAAGCTCAGGCTTCAGGACCAATATACTGAGATAAATTGCTGAAAGAATAGCCATAGAGGGTGCAAAGGTTGCTTGGGTTACTGATCCAAGGGTTTAGTTTACTAATGCATCACTTACATTCCCATTAAGTTTTGGTGGGCTGTTGTCCATGCTAGATTGCAGCCGATAGGAAACGACAACACTTTTCTACCGGCCAAGGCTTCATTGGTGGCATGCATTATGGCTCAGTATAGTTTGAATGGAGGCAGGATGATTGCTATAGAGATGTGAGATTGGGCCCTTAACAAAAATGCTAGGCTACCTTTTCCCATGCCCGATTTCACAATTGTGATACTATTCTATCGTTCCTTTTAGCCGGTTCATTAATGAGAAGGTAACTATCTCTAAAGCCATGAATGCCACTTTGATTAAGGATATGAATAATCCACTGTATAGGGCTAGATCGGCCATGCCGACAGTGCCAGTTCCTTTTCCCAAGGACCACTTCCAGTTACATTGTCGTTTGAGGGGGAAACTATCACCCTACCCCCAAGCGAGGCTTCTGAGCATCCCGAGGGATAGAGTATGCCACCTCCATCCGCATCAAGCCTCGGGATATATGTCAGGGTCCCATATGCGTTCATTTCCTAGTTGGTTACTAATTAGAGGTAGACGAGGGCGATCATTAGACCAGGTTGTTCAGAGGATACCCCAGGTAGTGCAGTCCCATGTTCATGAGAACCATCTTTGAACCGACCTTCGAGATGAGATGAGTATTCTCCAGAGGTAGGTTAATAACTTAGAGGCCCCTTTTACTATTCGTTTTGATAACTTAAGTGTGTTGGGGACGGATTCCATACTAATTAGTTGGCCTCCATGCATGAGGAATTGGCACAATCATCCCACGCTGCTCCACTTAAGTTTGCTCATGAAGTTTTTCACCATCTTTATTATAGCCACGCCACTTGATGAGGCTTGGGGTAGAGTCCCTCCTTCTAAGCCACCGAAGAAAGACAAGGAAAATGACACAGGCATTGGTCTAGTCCTTCCTCCAACACTCTCAAGGCTGGCGGGAGGAGGTTGAAGAAATCTCAAAAGACCGCAAAGAGGGAAGCTAGAGAACATGAGGAACGAGAGCGAAAGATGATTGAGGCAACACAAATTGGAGCTTCAGCGAGTGGTACTACCACCGGGCCTATGTTTGCAAGAAAAGATCGTTTGGGGAAGCCCTCTTTAGGGACACACCATGACGCCTAGTGCATCCCACGTATGTTCACTCCCTTTACTTTTATAGTGATTTTTGTTTAGGTGCATTGAGGAAAATGCATTATTATTTGTTGGGGGTAGGGCATCCTTCCACTTGGGAGTTTTTCTTACCATGTTTCTTTTCTCTCAAAAATATTATCTAGTGGAACTGCCATGTTTAGGATGTTTGTGTAAATACAAGTCCATATAAATTGTGCAGCAACTTGTGTTTGTTTTGGAAGTTGTGAAAATATACTCTAGTTAAAACTTTTGAAATGCTATGCATGTGCCTTAACTAAGAAAATTACTTGCTAGGATCTTTATAGGAAATTTTATATAATGATGTGTTGACCAAATGCTGGGTATAACTTTGTGATTGGTATTAAATAACATGTAAGCAGTATCATGTGTGTGTGAGCTAAAAACTACGTAGTTCGACTAATGCATCTGTAAGCTAGAACTTGCCTGGTTTGTCTCACTAAAGCAATTAAATAGCTTGATTAGGATAGGATCATAGGCCATTGTTCATGAGTCAGCCCAAATTTGACCAACCTAATGACATTGAATCCACTTTGAACTAAAAATTTGATCCTAAATAGACCTTTTCTTTGAAATCACCAAATTCACCTTCTTTATCTATATGCAGATCTTTACTTTGGCCTTGGTATTTCCAAGGACATTGTGTACCTTAAATCAGGTCAAAAGCCTAAATTAAGGATGGCTTATATTGGCCTTGGTCTTTTCAAAGACAATGTGCACCTCAACTTAGGATAAAAGCCTTAGTTAAGGGTGGATACTATAGGGAAAAGTAGAAAATATAATGTATGAAAAGAGTGGAGTGATAAGAGGAAAAAAATCTTGAGGTGTGGCCGCAAAAAAAAAAGAGAGAATGAAAGCAGAAACCACTCTCGAGAATAAAGAAAGTGAAAAAATGGGAACAACAAGAATTTGGGGGTGTAGAATAAGTAGCTAAGACAATGTAATATCTGGAGAGGCTAAGTAGTCACCTCAATCCTAAATATATACTACCTAAGCCCGAGCTTACGTTATAAGCTGCAAAAGTCCTATTGTGATCCTAAAAAATCTTTGCAAGAGTTGAACTAATAAAAATCAGGGCAAGCTTATGGCATGTACTTATACACTGGTTGAATTTCTTTTCAAAGTATGAGTGATATTAGTCTAGTCTCAGTTTTATTAATATACATTGTGTGTGAGACTTCTTTGCAGGTGAGGGCACTGAGCTTACTATTGTTTGAATGTTGTTAATACATTTTTGTGGCTGTGGCAAGGCTGAATATGAGTAGTATAATGTCATAAATAGATCCTTGTAGGTTGATTGGAAGGTTTTTGTACATGATATGACTTAGCTACTTAAGAAAAAAAGAGGATATGCGTTGTCTAACTAGGTTACTGCTTCTTATCACGATTCCTTGTGTTTGCATGTCTTTTATTTGTTATGTGTCATTGCTCGAGGACGACCAATAATTCTAAGTTGAGAGTGTTGATGTATCGTGAAATTATGACACTTCTGATGCCTAAAATAGTGAATAATTATAAACCCCAAGTGTTTTTGTCAATATGATGTGTGTTTTGTGTTTGTGTGCAGGAAAATATGTACAAGCATGGATTTTTAAATGTTTGATGAAGTTGAGCTAAAAACAATGCAAGGAGGCCATCAACGGACCCCACCACAGGTTGTGAAACCCACCATGACTTGTGGTTGGCCATCTGAAGGGTACATGCTAAAAACTTAAAAAAAACTTATTGTAACGCCCGATAAAATTATCAAAATACCCCTAGAGAGAGGGTAGGCACGTAATGCATCTTCCAATGCTCATGTAGCAAATTCGAGGCCAGATTTGTGATGAGAACGAAAAATTGAGTGAAAAAATGATCTCGGTCAATTTTTAGAGAGACCCGATCAAAAGATAATTTTTCGATCCGAAGGGCAAAACAGTGTTGGTGCGCGACAGGAGCGTGTCACACCTCCATCGCAGACCAACACTTATATTTTTTCGAAAATTTTTGACGGGATTGAGAAAACTCGTTCAGAAACGTTTTATGAAAATACACAATGCGCGACCAGTCTGCGTTGCGGACTGGGTCTTTTCCGAGCTGAAAATTTCTAATTTTTATGAGGGGCATTTTCGTCAATTACCACTCTCCTAAACTCTATACACAATCTAATAAGGTCATTTTAACGTGAAAAGGGGTCTAAAATCCCCATTCTAAGTCCTATTCCATAATCTAACAAGCCAGAGCTTGAGGAAAGAGGAGAAAAACTTGAGTTTGAGAGATTTGAGAAGAAATCCTTGATGTGATTGGTTGATAGATTCATCCTAGGTATGTTAGGCTAAACTAAAAGCATGGGATCATTCTCTCGTGTGCCACATAGATGGTCATAGATGAGTTGATGATTTGGAGAGTCTACATGCATGAATCCTTTATGTTTTTTCTTGAAAATCTACTTAAATTCATATATTTTCTTATGTTGATGATCATCATACTACTTGTTTTCGTAAATTGAACATTTTCGTGAGAATTTGCATAACCCTACATGACTATTTGAAAGCATGCATAACAAACTTGAGAATCGAGTCTAGATCCTTGAGTTGAGATTGTGATTGTTGATTGTGATGAGAGAATGATGAAGAGTTGATAGAATTTGATTGTCTTGTGAGTCTCTACAAATGAACTCTATCGATGTGTCTATTCGATTATTTCCTAATGATTGTTTTAAATCTTGAGTCATTGATGAGAGGGCTAAAGTCTCTATGAGATGTTGATTGATGAGAGAGCTAAAGTCCCTATGAGATGTTGATTGATGAGAGGGTTAAAACCCCCACGAGATTGATTGATGATAGGGCCAAAGTCCTTATGAGTTGATTGGATTGATGATTTTATGAGCATTGAGTCATGGGAGGAGTATCGAGCACCAAAGAGTGAGAGTTAGTCTGACTTGAACTTGTCAAACTACGCCGCCAAACGTAGGTGAGGCTTAGAGTCATCACATATATTATGGTTCCCTCTTGATTAGAAGTCATTGAAAGCAATAGCGGACTTATTGATGAATAACTCCATCTTGGGTGAGCTGATATGGTTTCGGTTCATTCCCTACTTGGCAAGTTTGAAACGGCTGTGGCAACATCAGCGTGATTGTTGTACATTAAATGGCTCATAAGTGATTGTTGTCGGATAGGCGAAACTCCCATAAATTTCCTATCTTGAGTATTGTAAGTCGAGATGAGATGAGATGAGAGGAGGTGAGCTCCTTTGAGATGAGTCTGAGATGGTTGATGAGGTTGAGTTGTTGATGGATCACTTGTCTACTCTTTATTCTTGCATAGATAGACATTTGACGATTTGATATGATTTGATATTTATTTTGAGTTGATATTGCTTCCATATTATTCTACCTGTTTCTGTTTCACTCAACTGTTTTACATACCAGTACATTCCAAGTACTGATGTCCCTTTAGGTCTATATCATTTCATGATGCAGAGGCAGGAACTAGAGATCGTCAACAGGCACTCCGTTAAAGATCTGAGATTCACAACTGATTCGGTGAGCCTCCCTTACTCCGAAGGATCCACTATGATTTATTTCATCTTGCTTTAGAGTTAGATTTTGGACTATTCTTTTATTTTTATTTTGGGTAGCCATGGGCCTGTCATTTTCACCACATGATTAGTGATAGAGGCTTCATAGACGATGGTTGAACGTTGATGTTGAGATTGTGAGCTAGTTTCTTTCTACTAGCCTTTATTATTATTATCTATATCATTTTGAGACTTTAGATGAGATGTGCCCATTTACTACTTTTAAATTTCGCTATTCAGTAGAGTTATCTAATTAAATGAATGTGATGAGGCTAAGTAGTTCGCTTGGGGACTAGTAATAGTCTCTAGGTGCCGGCCACGCCAAGGGTAACCTCCCAGGGTGTGACAAACTTGGTATCAACGAACAGAGTTCAAGTGTCTTAGGGAGTCTATAAAGCCGTGTCTAGTAGAATCTTGCTTATGGGTGTGTTATCGACCACATTTCATAATCAGGAGGCTATAGGACATTAGGAATTGTTACACGTTTCTTCTCATTATGAAAGCTCTCTTCTAATTCGTGCTCTACGCGTGTAGAATTGATATCATGCCTCCTAGAAGAGCTATCAAAGGAAGGGGACGTCTTGTCAAGGCAAGATGCTAACTCACCTGAGCCTCAAGTACATGAGGAGCCTGCGGACCAAGCTGTCCCTGTTGAGCAGCCCCCTCAAGATGAGGTCTCCAATGCTGAGCTACGCGGAGCTATTCAAGCTCTAGCCCAGGCTGTCGTAGCACCTGTTGTGAGACAAGGAGTGGGTAGACAAGATGCTCATGACACCTCTAAAGTCTGAGAATTTTTTAGGATGAATCCACCTGAGTTCACGAGGTCTGCATCCACTGAAGATCCTGAGAACTATGTGGAGGAACTTGAGAAGGTGTTCCAAGTGATGTATGTGGCTGATGCTGATAGGGTTGAACTGGCAGCGTACCAACTCAAAGGTATGGTTAGGCTGTGGTTCGACCAATGGAAGAAAGGAAGAGGGAATGATGCTCCATATTTGACTTGGGTAGTGTTCGAAGAAGCCTTCTTGGGACGCTTCTTCCGAAGAGAGAGAATAGAAGCAAAGGTGAGAGAGTTCCTAAATCTGAAGCAGAGCTCCATGACTGTGCAAGAGTATGGATTGAAGTTCATGCAACTATCTTGCTATTCTCCTGATATGGTTGCTGACATGAGGGGAAGGATGGGAATGTATGTTGATGGGTTGTATAGAGGACCTAAGAGAGATGGGAGGGGAGCGATGCTTGTGAGTGATATGGACAATGGGAGACTAATGACATTTGTACAACAAGCTGACGAGGAGAGACAACATGAAAAGCAAGAGTTCAAGCGTAAGAAAGATAAGACATCCAACCTTGAGGTTGGAAGAAAAGGCAATGGCAACCGATTTCCAGCACCATCATATGCTAGTGCACCTGTGCCTAGAGGCAGGTATGATCACTGATCTTAGAATGTGGGAAATCATGGGCCTCAGTCGTAAGCTAGTGCAGCCCAAGGTTCACAAGGTAAGCCACCGTGTAATAAGTGTGGCAGAATGCACTTGGGGAGATGTCATGACGGGAATGATATATGCTATAAATGTGGCCAAGCGAATTATTACTAGAAAGATTATCCAAAGTGGGATGACCGGGCTCAATCTACTACACTAGCCTCGCTAGTTAGAGAAAACCAGAGAGCCACTATGTTAGGTGCAAGCGGAGCAACAAACCTCTTGTATGCCATGGGTAGTCACCAAGATCAGGAGAACTCCCCAGATGTTATGACCAGTATGATTCAAGTCACTTTTGATTGTTATGTTTTGATGGATCCAGGTGCCACATTGTCGTTTGTAACTCCTTATGTGGCCAGTAGATTTGATAGAACCCTAGAGAGTCTTATTGAATCCTTTGATGTTTCTACTCCAATGGGTGAGTCTATTCGAGCCGAGAGAATCTATAAAGCTTATGTAGTGTCCATCCATCATAGGGATACTCTTATTGATTTGGTTGAGTTGGAGATGGTTGATTTTGATTTGATTCTTGGCATGGATTGGCTTCACGCCTATTGTACCTCCGTTGATTGTAGATCCCAAACCGTTAAGTTCCAATTTCCTAATGAAGCGATTCTAGAGTGGAAGGGTGATTCTGTTGCACCTAGAGGAAAGTTTATCTCATATCTTAGAGCCAGAAAGTTGATGTCCAAAGGTTGTATCTATTACCTCGTGTGAGTGAAATCTGATGATGTTGAGTCCCAACCTCTTGAGTCAGTCTCGATTGTTAATGAGTTCCGAAAGTGTTTCTTGATGATCTGCCTGGAGTCCTTCCTGATAGGGAGATTGACTTTAGGATTGATGTTCTTCCCGATACCCAGTCTATTTCGATTCCACCTTATAGGATGGCCCCAACTATGTTGAAAGAGTTGAAAGAGCAATTGAAAGATTTGCTAGAGAAGGGCTTCATTAGGCCAGTTGTTTCTCCTTGGGTGCTCCTGTCCTATTCGTGCGAAAGAAAGATGGGTCATTCAGAATGTGTATTGACTATAGACAACTGAACAAGGTCACGATAAAGAATAAATATCCTCTCCCAAGGATAGATGATTTGTTTGACCAACTTCAAGGCGCCTCTTGTTTCTCAAAGATAGACGTTAGATTTGGCTACCATCAGCTGAAGGTGAGGGAATGTGACATTTCAAAGACAACCTTTAGGACTAGATATGGCTATTTTGAGTTCTTGGTCATGTCCTTTGGGTTGGCAAACACACCTGCAACCTTTATGGACTTGATGAATAGAGTATTCAGACAATATCTTGATATGTTTGTGATCGTGTTCATTGACGACATTTTGGTGTATTCGAGAAGTGAGGAGGAACATGCTAATCACCTCAGAGTTGTCCTCCAAACACTTAAGGATCACGAGTTGTATGCAAAATTCTCAAGTGTTAGTTCTGGCTTAAGTTAGCGGCCTTCCTAGAGGATGACTAAATTTGCTCACTTTTTGGCAGTTAAAACAACTAACATCGCAGAGGAGTACGCCAAGTTGTACATCCAGGAGATTATGAGGTTGCATGAGGTTCCCTTGTCCATCATCTCGGACAGAGGAGCTCAATTTACCTCCTAGTTTTTGAGATCGTTCCAAAATGGATTGTGTACTAAGATGAACATGAGCATAGCCTTTCATCCACAGACAAATGGTCATGTAGAGCGTACAATCCAAACATTTAGAGGATATGTTGAGAGCTTGTGTTTTTCAAAGGGAATTGGGATGATCACCTACCATTGATTTAATTTGTATATAACAATTGTTATCATGCAGGCATTCAAATAGCTCCCTACAAAGCCTTGTATGGGAGGAGATATAGATCACCGATTGGGTGGTTTGAGGTAGGAGAAGCGGAGTTGATTGGGCCTGATCTTTTCCACCAATCGATGGAGACAATCAAGGTCATCAGAGAAAGATTGAAGACCGTCCAGAGTTGCCAAAAATCTTATACCGATACGAGAAGAAGAGACTTAGAGTTTGAGTTAGATGATTGGGTGTATTTGAAAGTGTCACCTATGAAAGGTGTTATCAGATTTGGGAAATATGGAAAGTTGAGTCCACGCCATGTTGGAGCATGTCGAATTGTGAAGAGGATTGGGAAGGTTGCTTATGAGTTAGAGTTGCCTTCCGAGTTAGATGGAGTCCATCTGGTATTCCATATGTCAATGTTGAAGAAATACTTGGGAGATCCTGCCTTGGTGATCCCTGTTAATAGCATTGGAGTGAAAGATAGCCTATCTTAAGAAGAGGTTCTGGTTTAAATCCTTGATCCTCAGATCCATAGGTTGAGGAACAAAGAGATAGCCTCAATCAAAGTCTTGTGGAGAAATCAATTCGTTGAGGAAGCCACATGGGAAGATGAGGAAGAGATGAAGGCCAAATATCTGCACCTATTCATGCCAGATGATGAGAGTATTGAAGGTAAATTCCTTAGCCTGCACTAAAATGATTGATCTATCTTAATGTGACTTTCTATCCTTAAGTCTGAGTAGTATTGATTGAGGTCGAGGAGGAGTTGAGGGTTTGATTGATTTAGAGTGTTGAGATGAGTTTTGAGTCTATTCGTGCTTTGATATCCACCAATACTCATCATTCGAGAACGAATGATCCCAAGGGGGAGATGATGTAACCTCCGGTTAAATTACCAAAATACCCCTAGAGGGAGGGTAGGCACGTAGTGCATCTTCCAATGCTCGTATGAAAAATCCGAGGCCGTATCTGTGATCAGCATGAAAAATTGAGTGGAAAAATGGTCTCGGTCAATTTTTAGAGCGACCCAATCAAAAGATAATTTTTCGATCCGAAGCACAAAGCAGTGTTAATGCGCGACAGGAGCGCGTCACGCCTCCATCGCGGACCAACACTTATATTTTTGTTTGAAATTTTTTGACGGGATTGAGAAAACTCGTTCAGAAACGTTTTCTGAAAATACACAGTGTGCGACAAGTCTGCGTCACGGACTGGGTCTTTTCCAAGCTGAAATTTTCAATTTTTATGAGGGGCATTCCGATCAATTGCCAACCCCTCCTAAACTCTATACACGATCTAATAAGGCCATTTTGACGTAAAAAGGGGTCTAAAATCCCCATTCTAAGTCCTATTCCATAATCTAACAAGCTAGGGCTTGAGGAAAAAAGGGAAAAGCTTGAGTTTGAGAGATTTGTGAAGAAATCCTTGACGTGACTGGTTGATAGCTTCATCCAAGGTATTTAAGGCTAAACTAAAAGCATGGAATAGTTCTCATATGTTCCCTATAGATGGTCATAGATGAGTTGATGATTTGGAGAGTCTACATAAATGAATCCTTGATGGTTTTTCTTGAAAATCTTCTTAAATTCATATATTTTCTTATGTTAATGATCATCATACTACTTGTTTTCGTAAATTGAACATTTTTGTTAAAATTTGCATAACTCTACATGACTATTTGAAAGCATGCATAATAAACTTGAGAATTGAGTCTAGAGCCTTGAGTTGAGATTGTGATTATTGATTGTGATAAGAGAATGATGATCAATTGATAGAATTTGATTATCTTGTGACTCTCTATAAATGAACTCTACCGATGTGTCTATTCGATTGTTACCTAATGCTTGTTCTAAATTTGGAGTCATTGATGAGAGAGCTAAAGTCCCTATGAGATGTTGATTGATGAGAGGGCTAAAGTCCCAATGAGATGTTGATTGATTAGAGGGTTAATACCCCATGATATTTATGGATGATAGGGCCAAAGCCCCTATGAGTTGATTGGATTGATGGTTTTATGAGCATTGAGTCATGGGAGGAGTATCGATATCCGATAGAGTAATAGTTAGTTCGACTTCAACTCGTCAAACTACATCGCCAAACGTAGGTGAGGCTTAGAACCATCACATATATTGTGATTCCCTCTTGATTAGAAGTCACTGAAAGCAATAGCAGACTTATCGACGACTGACTCTATATTGGGTGAGCTGATATGATTTTGATTCGTTCCCTACCTGGCAAGTTCGGAAAGGCTGTGACAACATTAGTGTGATTGTTGTACATTCATTGGCTCATAAGTGATTGTTGTTGGATAAGAGAAACTCCCATAAATCTCCTATCTTAAGTATTCTAAGTCGAGATGAGATGAGAGGAGCTGAGCTCCTTTGAGATGAGGTTGAGATGATTAATATGGTTGAGTTTTTGATAGGTCACTTGTCTATTCATTATTCTTGCATAGATAGACATTTGATGATTTGATGTGATTTGATGTTTATTTTGAGTTGATGTTGCTTCTATATTATTCTACCTATTTCTCTTTTCCTCAGCTATTTTACATACAAGTACATTTCAAGTACTAATGTCCCTTTTGGACTGCATCAATTTGTGATGCAGAGACAGGTACTAGAGATCGTCAATAGGCACTCCGTTGAAGATCTGAGATTCACAACTGATTTGGTGAGCCTCCCCTACTCCGGAGGATCCATTATGACTTTTTCATCTTGCTTTAGAGTTAGATTTTGGACTATTCTTTTATTTTAGTTTGGGTAGCCATGGATCTTTCATTGGCACCACATGATTAGTGATAGAGGCTTCATAGACGATGGTTGAACGTTGATGTTGAGATTGTGAGCTAGCTTCTTCCTACTAGCCTTTATTATTATCTTTATCATTTTGATACTTCAGATGAGATGTGCCCATTTACTACTTTTAAATTCCGCTATTCCGTAGAGTTATATGATTGAATGAATGTGATGCGGCTAAGTGGTTCGCTTTGGGACTAGCAATAGTCTCTAGGTGCCGGCCACGCCAAGGGTACCCTCTCGGGGCATGACACTTGTTAAAGTGGGAATCTATGAGACCCACCAGGAGCTGTGGATTCCACCATGGTTCATTAAAGGGTCTGTGAAGAAGGACTTGATATTTGGTCGATTTGGCGAATTGGCTCAAGTGTATCACCATGAGACCTACCATAGGCCGTGGAAAGTACCACATACCGTGGTTAGTGCCCGTGCTGGGTATTAAGCATTGGACTGAAGAAAATTTAAAAGGACAATAACAGACAACCCTCCATTAGTCATAATGTGCCCCATGGCTCGTGAGTGGCCTCCGTGATTCTTGCCGAATGGGTTTTCCCGTTTTTACTAGGATTAGGTTTTCTATTTATATAAATAGAATTTTTATAACATTATTATTATCGAATTCTGTAACAAAAGTGTACAATAGAAAGGTGACTCAAGCTAGACTTTTGAAGGTTTATATCAATATTTCATCGTTCTTTTATGGATTTTGACTGGTGATTTAATCTTCTCATCTTTGTTAGTAATACTGCTATGAATTTTTCATCTGTATTTGGATTTATGTCATGCCTTGGGAGGGTACCCTTGGCGTGGCCGGCACTCAGAGACTATAGTTAGCCCCCAAACGAACCACTGGCCTCATCACATTCGTCCAATCACAATCTAGTAGCGTAAGACATCAATGATAAAGATTACTTGATGAAAACAATGACAAAATGATAATCCAAGGCCAAAGGCCAAACAATCTATCCATCAGCTAAGTAAGACTAGTGAGAAAGAAACTAGTCAATAATAACATCGAATCACAACTCAACGATCTAGTCTATGAAGGCTCTAAAACATCTGACTAAGTGGTACTAATGAAAGACCCATGGCTACCTCAAAATAAAATAAAAAGGCTAAACTCAAAGATAGAAGGAAAAACATGATATCATCTGAAAGCAGGCGAGGACTTATTGATGTGCTGTCAAAATACAATACTTTTTATGCTTAAAACTGGGAATTTTGTGTGTTCTCAATGTCATGTTAGTAGGTTTTATGTGCTTTTGTGTTTGTTTTGCAGGATTTCAGGGTTAGCATTGATTTTGGCAAAATATGCAGCAGTTGCTGATTTTGAGGATTCACAAGACCCTTTACGGGCCATAGAGCATTCTAAGAGCC
The DNA here is from genome assembly GCA_029948455.1 of Solanum rostratum. Taxonomy (NCBI): domain Eukaryota; kingdom Viridiplantae; phylum Streptophyta; class Magnoliopsida; order Solanales; family Solanaceae; genus Solanum; species Solanum rostratum. The sequence goes on from CM057053.1 coordinate 55,848,612, forward strand.
GTGAAGGAGGTTTTGTGTACAAATCCAGTGAGGGTGGGATTTCTGAGGTTTGATCTGCGAACATGCAGATAAGTTGTGGAACACTTTATGAGTCGTAGATCAAGTCTTGTAGCATGAGGATCAGAGAAAGAGGACTCTATGAAGTTTCATCAAACGAAACCCCCTATGGACTGTAGAACCTTTTACGGGTCGTAGAGGGGTGTCGTAGAAGCCAAGTCTAGAATTGAAGTAGCAAAGTACGCAACCCAACTATAGGCCGTAAATCATAATACAGCCCGTAGTGCACCTCGTGAAGCGTCCCAACCTAGTTATTCTATTTTATTTAGGACTTTTATTTTAAATATTATAAATAGGTTTTTAGGTTATGTTTCTTAGAGAGAGGCGTGAGACAGGAGTTAGCACGAAAAAAATAGCAAGAGTTAGTAGAGAAAACATTGGAGTGTTTGAGAAACACTGGTAAACTTTAATTTCATCTTTTAATCTTGTGATTCTCATTGAAGCTTTGCATTTTCTTGTGCTTAATTCAATTGTGTAAGTGCTCTATTATGTTATTCAAAGTCATAAGTCTTGCATCTACACAAATTATGAGTAGCTAAATCCACAACTAGGGTGGTCAGAACCATGAAGTACTGACAAGGTAAAACCGAATAATTCGTAATTCTTGAAAAGTGTGCATGCATGTATTAATTAATTCTCTTCATTTTGCATGTTTTCTGATGGTGGCCAACATTAGAGCCCGCCTAGTGTTACTGATTGGACCAAAGTAGTAATGAATAGGAAACGAGATTAATTAACAGGATTCGACTGATGTTTCTCATCTAATTAATCGTATTGGACCAAGGGGAGGTTGTATTGGGACAACAAGTAAGGGTTAGTAATGTCATACTGCAGAGATGGACCAAGTCACGTAGTGAAATTCGCCTCTTCCTAGGCCAAATCACTAGAAAGATGACCTCGACATCACAATATCACTAGAAAGATCTCAGTATCACAATATCGCCGGTAATGACCTCGACATCACATCTCTACTGGTAAAGACCTCGACCCTAATTTCCACTATCTCACTTATATCAATATCCAGAACCAATACAACTATGTGTGACATAGAATGAATGAACATGAAAAGAAGTACACAAACAAATCCACTCATAATCACCAACCACAACAATATACCTCAAAAATAGAATTCTCATCACTTAGCTACATTTTCACTTCAAGTGTCACAACACAACACCAACTAACATTTTCATTTAGTCACCCTATTCTTATAACATTAAAATATTTCATGAATCACACATTGAAGAAACGATAATTTGAGAATTGTACGAGAATTACAAAATTTTGAAAGTCTACTTGCCTTGGTCAAATCACGATCAATCAAACACTTGAACCTTTCCCTTTTGAATAGAAACTGAAGCACCATGATCTAATCAAATAAATTATCACAATAAGATTTCAAACTAACAATACTCATATTACTATACGTGTAGCCTAGACCCAAAAACTAACCAATGCTATTGCCAATGTTCGTAAATTTTAAACTTAGGGTTAAGTCCTAGTTCCTCCGAATGACATAAATTTAGGAATATTCACCTAATATAATACACCTAATATTGAACTACAAATCTCAATGTGTAGAAACTTAATTTATAAGGTGAAAATCATACAAATAATTTCAAGTCGGAAACCCATACGAAGCAGTAGATTAATATGTATGAATCCAAGGTCTTAACCTAACTAATCTTCAATTGTAATGAAGTCCCTACTATTACTAACCAACCTATAATCAGAACCCTCAATTTGTACCAAAATGTTTGGTATGACAGTGTCTTATTTGTCATCTAAATGTCAATTAAGAATTGACTTTATATATAACAATGAAAGATTAAACCTTCCACCCACTAAGGTGATATACAAGCATTCAATATTCCTGCACTCTTTAATCCTAAACAAAAGCTTAGACATTACATGCAGTTTTCGTTCCTCTGACGCTGATAAGTTTCTGTCCCACTTTCCCTTTCTCTTAATTGATTTAGTATTGAAAGTGTTAAACGTATTAACTTATTCAAAAAAAAAATATGGACAAGTGGTATAAGATGTTAAGTAAATTAACATTTAGTCCATCAATTAAAGTGATTATCTAACTTACCCGTAAACTAATTAATCGTAGTCGTTGAATAGTCGAAAATATCCATTGTAAATATACGAGGGGATATTTTTATGAAATCAAGAGGAGTAATTCTAAAAATGATATTATGGGTCCTTACATTATCCACTACCGAAAAATCACGTTCGTCCTCGAACGTCAGATAGAAGGAAGTACCTGAAGCTTAAAAAAGATGAGGATATTTAGCATGCATGTCAAACTCCATTTCCCAAGTCGCCTCTCTAACTGGACGATTCTTCCATTGCACCTTCACGAAAATAATCTCTTCGTTTCTAAGCTTTTGAACCTGTCTATCAAAAAAAACTATAGGCTCCTCCTTAATTGACAAGTCTAGACTCAACACCACCGAATCAAATGAAAGTATATGAGACTCGTTTGGCACATACTTTCGAAGCATGGAGACATGAAATACAGGATGTACAGATTATAAGCCAGGTTACAAGGATAGGCTATAGGTCACCTCTCCAACTCGCTCCAAAATCTCAAATGGGCCAATAATAGGTGACACTCTAAGCCAAACATGATCACCTTCCATAAACTCTAAGGCTCGAACCCTCCTATCTGCATAACTCTTCTGTCGACTCTGAGCGGTCAACAATCTACCTTGAATCATACAGACCTGCTCCATAGCATCCCTAAGAAACTGTGCATCTAATGAGTCCATCTCAGCTGAATCAAACCAACCAATCAGAGACCTACACCGTCTACCATACAAAGCTTCGAATGGAGACATCTGAATACTGGAGTGATAACTATTATTATAGGCAAACTCTGCTAAGGGCAAGTCTTGGTCCCAACGAGAACCAAAATTGATCACTCACGCTCGAAGCATGTCCTCCAACACCTGAATCGTCCACTCAGACTGTACATCTATCTGAGGGTGAAAGGCTGAACTCATATCTAGCTGAGTACCTAGACCATGCTGCAAGGCCCTCCAAAAATGTGAAGTGAAGAGTGAACCCCCATCCAAAATAAATACAGGCACACCATGCAATCTCACTATGTGACTGATATAAAGCTCAGCCACCTTCTCCGCTGTTTACTTAACCTTGACAGGAATGAAATGGGAAGACTTAGTCAACCGATCCACAACTACCTAGATAGAGTCATAACCACCCACGGTAGTAGGCAAACCCAACACAAAATCCATGGTGATATGCTTCCACTTCTATGTAGGAATGGGCATCCTCTGTAACTTACATCCAGGCCGTTGGTGCTCATACTTAACCTCCTAACAAGTTAAACACTTAGATACACGATCTGTGATGTCCTTTTTCATGCCACACCACCAATAATGCTGACTCAGGTCATGATACATCTTGGCTGCACCCGGATGAATGGAATAACGAGTATAATGAGCCTCCTTAAGAATAAATCTAATCAAGTCACCCACCTTATGTACACAAAATCGACCTCCAATCCTCAAAACACCATCAAGATCAAGCATCGCTTCCTTAGCCTCTACTCTAGCCACTTTGTCTCTGATAAGACATAGCTTCACATCTTCAAACTGGCACTCTCAAATCTGGTCCATCAAGGAAGAACGAGCCTCAATGAGAGCAAGTACACCACTCTTATCAGAAAGATGTAACCTGACTAGGCCATTAGCTAGACACTGAACATCCCCGGCTAAAGGTCACTCTTTAACTAGAATGACGGCTAGACTCCCCATGCTAGAAGTCTTTCTACTCAGGGTATCAACCACCACATTAGCCTTCTCTGGATGATATAAGATGGTCAGATCATAGTCCTTTAGCAACTCAATCCACCTACGCTGCCTCAAATTCAAATCTTTTTGACTGAATATATATTGAAGACTCCTATGATCAGTGAAGACCTCATAGTGTACCCCATACAAGTAATGACGCTACAACTTAAGCATATAAACCACAACCGCTAGCTCTATTTCATGGGTAGGATAGTTCTTCTCATGAACCTTCAACTGTCTAGAAGAATAGGCAATCACTTTCCCTTTTTGCATCAATGCACCACCTAAACCAACTCCTGAAGCATCACAATACACCGTAAAGTCCACACCTGCCTCAGGTAGTGTCAAAATGGGAGCTAAAGTCAACAAAGTCTTGAGCGTTTGAAAGCTCGCCTCACATTTATCGTACCAATGAAAGGCTACATTCTTCTGAGTTAATCTAGTCAATGGGGCTGTAATGGAAGAAAAACCCTGAATAAACTGTCAATAATATCCAGCTAACCCCATAAAACTGTGAATCTCGATAGCTAAAGTAGGCCGTGTCCAACCTTTAATTGCCTCAACCTTAGCTGGATCCACTCTAATCCCTTCCTTAGACACCACATGCCCTAAGAATACCATCGAATCAAGCCAGAATTCTCACTTGGAGAATTTTGCGTATGATTTTTCCTCCCTCAACCTCGGTAGCACTATCCTCAAGTGACAAACATAATCAACCTCAGTCTTGGAATACATCAATATGTCAACAACAACAACAACAACATGCCCAGTTAAATCCCACAAGTAGGGTTTGGGGAGGGTAAAAATGTACACAGACCTTCCCACTACCTCGTAAGAAGTAGAGAGGTTGTTTCCTGGGGACTGTCGACTCAACAACCCATAAGCAGAATAAACTAGATATAGCAAAGGGAAGGAAAGGGAACAAAGGGAAAAATAGATCTAGAAATTGAAATAAAATGGCGATTCTTTACAAAAAACACATGTAAATATGTAAATACGATGCATTCAACACACATACGGCAACTAGAGACATCAATCATGCCTACCCGTGCTACCAACCAATCAGCCTGCTACTCTAATTCGCGACCTCCACTCCTTCCTATCTAAGGTCATGTCCTCGGTTAGATCTAGATTCTCCATATCTTGTCTGATCACCTCCCCCCAATACTTCTTCGGTCTACCTCTCCCTCTCCGTGTAGCTCCCAAAACCAACCTCTGGCGCCTCCTAATAGGCGCATCGGTACTTCGTCTTTGTACATGTCCAAACCATCACAGTCTTACTTCCCTCATCTTATCAACCACCGGTGCCACCTCCAGCTTCTCCCGAATGATCTCTTTCTTAATCTTATCCCTCCTTGTGTGCCCGTACATCCATATGAACATCCTCATCTCTGCAACATGCATCTTTTAAACATGTGCATTCTTTATTGGCCAACACTCCACTCCATACAGCAAAGATGGTCTAACCACCATTCTGTAAAACTCACCTTTGAGTTTAGGTGGTATCTTCTTGTCACACAACACTCCCGAGGTAAGCCTCCATTTAGTCCAAGCTTCCCCAATACGATGTGTGATATCATCATCGATATCACCACTACTCTAGATGATAGACCCCAAATAGTTAAAGTTTTCCCTCTTGGGGATAGGTTGAGTGGCTAGCTTCAAATCAATGTCTGCTTCATCCCTCTCAACACTGAATTTGCACTCCATGTATTCTGTTTTGGTCCTGCTCAACTTGAATCCTTTGGACTCCAAGGCGTGTCTCCAAGCCTCCTACCTATCATTAACTCTAATCCGAGTCTCATCAATCAGTATTATGTAATCTGCAAATAGCATACACCATGGTACCTCCTCCTGAATGGATCGCGTCAGCTCATCCATCACTAAGGCAAACAGGAAAGGGCTCGGCATAGATCCTTGATGGAGTCCCATCTCAACAGGAAAATAATCTGAGTCTCCCCCCACCGTTCTTACTCGAGTCTTGGCTCCGTCGTACATATCCTTAATCGCCCTGATATATGCCATTGGGACACCTTTCACCTCTAGACACCTCCATAAGACATCCCTTGGAACTTTGTCATTGGCCTTCTCGAGATCGATGAACACCAGATGAAGGTCCTTTTTTCTTTCCCTATACTTTCCTACTAATCTTCGGACAAGATGAATTGCTTCAGTTGTTGACGTCCTCGACATGAATCCAAATGGACTTTCTGAAATAGACACTACTCTTCTCACCCTCATTTCTACCACTCTCTCCCAAACCTTCATAGTATGACTTAACAACTTGATACCCCTGCAATTGTTACAGTGTTGAATATCCCCTTTGTTCTTGTACAATGGCACCATCGTACTCCTCCATTTATCATGCATCTTGGTCGTCTTCATAATAGCATTGAACAGTCTAGTCAACCACTCTATGCCATCCTTGACCATGTTCTTCCAAAAATCTACCGGAATCTCATATGTCATTAGTGAATATTATTACAAAAGAATCTAAGTACAGATAAAACACCCTATTCAGTAACTCCATGAACACTGTAGGGTGTTAGTCAACCCAAATGACATCACCAAAAATTCATAGTGGCCATAACAGGTTCGAAAAGCTATCTTAGGGATGTCTGATGCTTTAACCCTCAGCTGGTGATAGCCAAACCTCAAGTAAATCTTAGAAAAGAAAGCTGCTCCATGAAGCTGATCAAACAAGTCATCAATACGGGGAAGAGGGTATTTGTTCTTGACAGTCACCTTGTTCAATTGCTTGTAATCAATACACATCCTGATAGACCCATCTTTCTTTTTCACAAATAAGACTGGGGTACCATTAGGTGACACGCTAGGAAAAATAAATCCCTTTCTCTACAAGTCTTGGAGTTGCTCCTTCAATATTTTCAACTCAACTGGAGCCATTCTATATGGACAGATGGAGATGGGCTTAGTGCCTGGCTCTAGATCAATAGGAAAGTTAATATCTCTATCAGGAGGACACCTGGAAGGTCAGTGGGAAACATATTGACAAACTCCTGAACCACAAGAATAGACTCCATAGAAGATAGTTCAATACTAGTATCTCGAATGAAAGCTAAGTAAGAAAAACACCCCTTATTAATCAATTTCTGAGCATGGATGTAGGAGATAACTTTGCTAGGATAAGAACCACTATCACCCTTCCACTCAATCTATGGTACACCGAGCATGGCTAAGGTTACAGTTTTTCCATAACAATTAAGAATAACATGATAAGGAGAAAGCCAATCCATCCCCAAGATAACATCAAAGTGTACCATCTCCAGAATAATCATATCTACCCAAGTATAATATCCAGCCAGAGAAACAAGACAGGATCGATTTACTCGATCCACCACTAAAGGCTCACCTACTTGTGTAGAAACATGCACGGGCACTAACATTCGATCACACAATAAATCAAACCCAGATGAAAAGTATGTAGACATATAAGAGTAGGTAGATCCCGAATTAAATAACATAAATGCCGGATGATGACAGACTGGAACAATACCTGTAATAATTGCGTCAGACCCCTCAGCCTCGAGCCTCCCAAGAAAAGAATAGAACTGAGCTCCTTTACCACCCTTGTTATGAGCAAAACCTTGATCTCCCCCATTTAAAACCAAAGTACCACTATCTGAAGTCCTACCACCTCTAGTAGTTTGACCCCTGCGACGACCCCTGGAAAGTGAAGCCAAATCTCTAACTAGAGCTGCCAAATAAGTATGATGAGGTCCCGAATGAATCTAAAAGGGACTATGTCGAATCAAGTGGCATGGATCCCCACACCCAAAGCAAGACCTCAATATAGAATACTACTATCCACCAAATGAACTACTATGTCTACCACGGGTGGAACTGTGGAACCCTCGAGATATCTGTCCATCCTTAGCTGCTGGCATAGATGCATGCACAGGATTCTGTCACCTGAAAGATCTCCCACTCCTATGTGAACCTCTACCTCCTGATGAAGTACTAGAATACTGATCCGTAGTATAAGCCCTCTTAAGGTCCCCAAACTCCTCTCGAACTAGCAACTCTGCCTCATTGGCAGTGCTCACAATAGACTGAAAGGAAGTGTTATGCCCCGGGAGGGTACCTTGGCGTGGCCAACACCTAGAGACTATTGCTAGTCCCCAAGCGAACTACTTAGCCTCATCACATCGTTCAATCAAATAAACTCTACTAAACAACAAAAAATGTAAGTAAATAATGGTCACATTTCATCTAAAGTCTCAAAAGAATATATAAATAACGAAGGCTAGTAGAAAGAACTAGCTCACACTCTCAACATCAACGTTGAACCATCGTCTATGAAGCCTCTATTACTAATCATATGGTGCCAATGACATACCCATGGCTACCCAAATCAAGATAAAAAGAAATAGTTCAATCTAACTCTAAAGCAAGATGAAATAAATCACAGTGGACCCTCTGGACTAGGGGAGGCTTACCAATTAGCTGCAAATCTCAGATCTTCAACGGAGCGCTTGTTGACGATCCCTAGTACCTCCCTTTACATCATAAAATGATACAGTCCAAAAGGGATATTAGTACGTGGAATGTACTGGTATGTAAAATAGCTGAGTGAAATAGAAACCTGTAGAATAGTATGGAAGCTACAACAACTCAAAGTAATCACCAAATTACATCAAATAGTCAAATATCTATCTATGCAAGAATAAAGAGTTAACAAGTGACCCGTCAACTACTCAAACTCATAAATCATATAAGACTCATCTCAAAGAAGCTCACCTCATCTCATCTCATCTCATCTCAACTCAGAGTACTCAAGGTAGGAAATTTATGGGAGTTTCTCTTATCCAACAACAATTACATATGAGCTAGTGAATGTACAACAATCTCGCTGTTGTTGCCACAGCCGTTCAAAACATTCCAGGTAGGGAATGCTAAGAAACCATATCAGCTGACCCAATATGGATTCAATCGTCAATAAGTCCGCTATTATTTCAGGGACTATTACTCATGAGGGAACCATAATATATGTGGTTGTCCTAAGCTTCACCTACGTTTGGCGATGTAGTTTGACGAGTTCGAGTTGGACTAACTCTCCCACTTTCGGTACTCAATACTCTTCCCATGACTCAATGCTCATAAAACCTACATCTCAACCAATCACATAGGGACTCAAACCCCGTCAACAATCACTATTTGATACGGACTCGAACCCTATCATCATTCAACTCATAGAGACTCTAACCCTTTCATCAATCAATCTCATCAATGACTCAAGATTTAGAACAATCATTAGGAAGCAATCGAATAGACACATTGGTAGAGTTCATTTATAGAGACTCATAAGACAATCAAACTCTATCAACTCATCATCATTCTCTCATCACAATCCACCAATCTCAACTCTAGTACTAAACTTATTTCTTAAGTTCATTATACATGCTTTTCAAATTAGTCATGTAGGGTTATGCAAATTCTCATGAAAATGCTCAATTTAAGAAAACAAATAGTATGATTATCATCAACATAGGAAAACATGTAATTTTCAAATAATATTTTAAGAAAAACCAACAAGGGTTCATGTATGTAGACTCTTGAACCATCAACTCATCTATGACCATATATGGGGCACATGAGAGATTAATCCCATTCTTTTAGTTTAGCCTTACATACATGGAATGTAGCTATCAATCTATCTCGTCAAAGATTTCTTCTTGAATCTCTCAAACTCAAGCTCCTCTCCTCTTTCCTCAAGCCATAGCCTTGTTAGATTATGGAATAGGACTTAGAATGGGGGGTTTTAGACCCTTTTTACGTCAAAATGACCTTATTAGATCATGTATAGTGTTTGGGAGGGGTGGAGAATTGACCGGAATGCCCCTTGTAATAATTTAGAAATTTTCAACTTGAAAAAGACCCAATCCACGACTGTCACGACCTGGACCTAGGGCCTAGATGTGACACGGCGAATGGGAACCCGAGAGTTCCCAAACAAGCCTCAAAGTATCCAAATCCACATCATCAGTTCGGAAGCGTATTCAAATACTAAACACATAGTTCTAAGGGATGGGGAAGTAGGACTCACACTATGGGGATATCGATGGAAAAGGGATTTATATGGATACACATAGGACATAACACATAAGAACTAAGGGGCGGGTAAGTATGTCTCACTCTGTGGGGGTAATTTGGGGCTTAGGATCTTTCACATCTCCACATCGAGCATACATACATATCATAATTCCTATAATTAATCCAGGATAGCCATATCCAATAAATAACTAAATCATAAGCTTCAAATACAACACATAACATAGAGAATCTACGAGAGTCTACAAGATGTCCAACAATGCCTGTAGTCATAAGATGGGATGGGGCCAAAGACATGTCCAAGGCTCACTCTCAATTAAGAAGATAGACCGAAAACAACATAGGTAGAAGGAAGGTGGCTTATCCTTGGAAGATAGGACTCACCACAATATCAACTCTCCGAATTCGAGCTACCCATCAAATGGTGGATGGTCATAACACACGTTTCCTACATGGTAAAATCATGTAGGCATAGAGTATGCATTAGTACGTTTGAATGTACTAAGTATGCGGGCATGCAATGTATATAACTTACCAAACCTGCATTTCGATATTAGATGACAAAGACACATAATATAGAAAAATTATATATTCAATGGAAATTTATATACAAGGTGCCATGACATTATGATGCATGAAATGCATATTAATATATAATAGAGATGGACTATAACTGACAAGTCAAACCCATGCCAGCTATTACATGAATTAAACTGATTGGGACCTACCATCCGTAGGGAGAAGATTACTTGCCAAAAGTTAATATACATCACACCCTACAACCACGCTTTTCAGAAGGATTTACATAATCATATCATAATTATAAACATAATAGACGAATATCCATTCCTTACGACCCGATATTTTCAGTAATGGAGATCATTCCTATGTTGGCACATAGTTCAAGGAAAGGGAGAGGGACCTTGGGGATATCCCTGACGCCCCCAATTCATTAGTGCTAAGTCAACAACATCTCACATGAATACTTACATATATATGTGCTTTCAAAGAGTCAATATCCATTTCAAAACGTTCAATGCACATTTAGGCTCAAGGGCCAAATCATAAGATCATAATCATAATGCTCATGCAAGGAATAACTCATCTACACATATACATGATGCTGCAAGCACCCATAATTCTCAAAGAGCCATAATCATAGACATACCGGTGATCACCTTTTTGTCATAACCAATGCCTTACCAAAATCATATCATAATCATGTATAAAATATAATTGGGCTTAACCCACTTCATAATTTCCATAAACTAATGCTCATGAATGCAATGCAATGCATGATGTGAGGATAGCATGGGTAACATAGATTCAAGTTAAAATCAACATCATAATATGAACTTGAATAAATCCGTAGTTAAATCAACATCTAAATCATTGTAATAGTCACCCATCATGCATATATCAATTTTAAAGGGGACATGCATGTTCATAACTTCATAACCCAATGTAAATCATCATACTAGTAGTCCAAACTGAATTGAAATAATAGGTAAAATACAACCCATACACTAATTAGATTTAATAAGATCAAATCATGAAATATCATATTGAAGTAAATAAAAATTCGTGAAATTGGATTGAAAGATTTTTGGGTCTTCTTGGTTGAAAGGGACCAAGAATCAATCCCACATACCTTGTTAGGAAGATGAATTTGAGAAGAATTTAGCTTGAATTTGAAACCTCAATTGAATCCTATCTTTAATCTTGAGGATGAGACTTGGAGAGAATTTTGAGAGCCTAATTCTAGAAACTAGGTATTAGTCTTGAATGAGGGTTTAGAATTAGTGTAGGAGAAGTTTAGGAATATGGGGGGGGGGGGGGGGGTTAAAAGGGTCTTAAAGCCATGGGGATGGGTCAAGATATCAAAAACAACTCAATAAAACGCCCATTTAAATTTTATACCCCAGTTACACAGTAGGCTTCATGGCCCGTGAAGCTCTTCACGGTCCGTGAAGGCCTCCCGTCTAGCCCAGATAGGTTTTACAAAAACGGGCATAACTTCTTGCTTCAAACTCAAAATGAGGTGAGACTGGATGCATTGGAAAGATAATTCAAAGGAGATTCAATTTGATAGGTAGTCGGCCATCGAGATCCTTTTGTACTAAGAGATATGCTCATGTAAAGTCGACCCTTCTATTGGTATTTGTGAAGAACTTAGCCAATGGAATTCCTTTGAACTTGACTTGATGTAGGAGACCCATGATGATCTTAAACAACATAAATAATCTTGAATTGAGGCTTGAAAGTGAACTTAGCTTGAGCATGAAGATCCCATACTTAGAATTTTCCAACGTAGTCACCTTCACGGGAGGGTACACAGACTGTGTAATGTCACACGGGCCGTGACACTGCCCGTACACCCTCTCCTTAGAAAAACTCCACGATCAAGTTATGAGACTGTGATTCCATGCTTAGAAATATTTCACTTAAAGACTTATGGATGACCTCACGGGTTGTGCCACCCCACACGGGTCATGTACTTGGCCGTGTAACCTTATTGGTCCCAAAGCTGTAGGATTTCAAGCCAAGGCCATCACACGGCCCACCACACGGTCTGTGAAGTGTCACACAGACCGTGAGAGGTCCAAGTGTGGTGTGCCTTAGTTTAGAACACCACGTTTAAGGGCCAAACATCCTTCATGGGCCAAGGGCCACTCCGTGGAGGCTCCACACGGGCTGTGTGACCATACATGGACCGTGGTGGCTCACATGAAGTGTCATCTTGGTCCAAAACTTTTTACGAAACCAATATTCATGCTTCATTGAGGTCGTATAAAATTCTGGGTCCTTACAACGACACAGACTGTTCGCACACAATGTATTTTTAGAAAACATTTCTGAACGAGTTTTCTCAATCCCATAAAACATTTTCAGAAAAATATAAGTGCTGGTCCGTGACAAAGGCGCGACGCGCTCCTGTCGGGCACCAACACTGTTTTGTGCTTTGGAACGAAAAATTTTCTTTCGATCGGGTCGCTCTAAAAATTGACTGAGACCCCTTTCCTACTCAATTTGTTATGCTGATCACAAATACGGCCTCGGATTTGCCATACGAGCATTGAAAGATGCATTACGGGCATACCCTCCCTCTAGGGGTATTTTGGTAATTTTATCAAGCGTTATATCATCTCCCCCTTGGGATTATTCGACCTCGAATGATGAGCAAAAGTGGATATCAAGACATGAATAGACTCAAAACTCATCTCAATGCTCAATTCAATCAATCAAACCCTCGACTTAAGAATAGAAAATCACATCAAGAATAGATTAATAATTTAGTGAAGGGTAAGAAATTTACCTTCAACACTCTCATCATTTGGCACTAATAGGTGCGGATATTGGACTAGATATCTTCCTTAACTTCCCATGTGGCTTCCTCAATGAATTGATTTCCCCACAGGACTTTGACTGAGGCTATCTCTTTGTTCCTCAACTTATGAATCTAACGATCAAGGATTTGAACCGGAACTTCTTCGTAAGATAAGCTATCTTTCACTCCAATGCTATCAATGGGGATCACCAAGGCAAGGCCTCCCAAGCATTTCTTCAACATCGACACATGGAATACCGGATGGACTCCATCTAACTTGGAAGGTAACTCTAACTCATGACCAACCTTCCCAATCCTCTTTACAATTTGATACGGTCCAACATAACATACACTCAACTTCCCCTTTTTCCCAAATCTTAGGACGCCCTATAGGTGACACTTTCAAATACATCCAATCATCTACCTCGAACTCCAAGTCTTTTCTTCTCCGGTATAAGATTTTTGACAATTCTGGGCAGTCTTTAACTTCTCTCTAATGACTTTGACCTTCTCCATCGATTGGTGGACAAGATCAGACCCAATCAGCTCCACTTCTCCAACCTCAAACCACCCAATTGGTGATCTACATCTCCTCATACAAGGCTTTGTAAGGAGTCATTTAAATGCTTGCATGATAACTATTGTTATATACAAATTCAATCAATGGTAGGTGATCATCCCAATTTCCCTTGAAATCAAGAACACAAACTCTCAACATATCCTTTAATGTTTGAATTGTACGCTCTATCTGACCATCTATCTATGGATGAAAGGCTGTGCTCAGGTTCACCTTAGTATCCAATCCTTTTTGGAACAATCTCCAAAACTAGGAGGTAAATTGAGCTTCTCTGTCCGAGACAATGGACAAGGGAACCCCATGTAACCTCATAATCTCCTGGATGTATAACTGGGTCGCACTCCTCCACAGTGTTTGTTGTCTTAATTGCCAAGAAGTGAGCCGATACAGTCATCCTATCCACTATCACCACACTGAATCATGTTTCTTTCGAGACCTTTGTAGACCTGCAATAAAGTCCATATTAATCATCTCCCACTTCCATTCTGAATCTCAAAGTTCTGAGTCGATCCACATGGCCTTTGATGCTCAACCTTCACTTTTTGGCAATTCAGACATTTAAAAACGAACTCAAAAATATCTCTCTTCATTCCACTCCACCAATAGACCTCTCTCAAGTCGTGGTACATCTTGGTAGAGCTAGGATGAATGGAATATCCAGTGCTATGGGCTTCCGTCATGATTTTGTCTCGAATGCCATCAACATTTGGGACACACAATCTACTTTAGTATCTCAACACTCCATCTCCCCCTTTGGAGAAGACCATCAATTTCTGTTTATGCATAGCCACCTTCAATTGGAGTATGACAGGATCTTGGTCTTGATTTTCTTTTACCTCTGCCATTAAGGATGACACAGACCCGTTTTGAACATTATCGGCTCCTTCATCATTTTTCTCAACTCCCAATCAAGCTAATTGATGCACTTTCTTGGCTAACTCCTTTCCATCCTCTACATGGGCTGTGCTACCCATTGACAATCTGCTAAGAGCATCGGCAACAACACTAGCCTTACCTGGGTAGTAGAGAATACTCACGTCATAATCCTTGAGCAACTCCAACCATCTCCCCTGTCGCAGGTTGAGCTCTTTCTGACTGAAAACATACTGCAAGCTCTTGTGGTCGATGAACACATCCACATGCACTCCATACAAGTAGTGGTGCTAGATTTTAAGTGCAAACACCACTGCTGCCAACTCGAGATCATGGGTTGGATGGTTCCTCTCATGAATCTTGAGTTGCCTGGAAGCGTAGGCTATCACCTTCCTTCTCTGCATCAGTACACATCTCAATCCAACCCTCGAAGCATCACAATAAATTACAAAGCCCTCAGTCCTATCGTGTAAGTTTAGGACTGGTGCAGTAGTCAACCTCGTTTGCAACTCTTAGAAATTCTTCTCACATTCCTCGGACCACTGAAACTTGACCTTTTTATGAGTTAATTTTGTCAATGATGCGGATAAGGAAGAAAATCCCTCCACAAATCTATGGTAGTAGCCTGCCAACCCTAAGAAACTTCAAATGTCGGTCGGAGTGGTCAGTCGGGGCCAGTTCTTAACCGCTTCAATCTTTTGGGCATCCACTCGAATACCATCACCAGAAACAACATGGCCTAGGAAAGTCGCTGACTTAAGCTAGAACTCACACTTTGAGAATTTTGCATACAACTCATGGTCCTTAAGAGTTTGGAGGACAACTTTGAGATGATTAGCATGCTCCTCCTCACTTCTCGAATACACCAAAATGTCGTCGATGAACACAATCACAAACATATCCAAATATTGTCTGAATACTCTATTCATCAAGCCCATAAAGGCTGCAGGAGCATTCGTCAACCCAAAGGACATGACCAAGAAGTCAAAATGGCCATATCAAGGGTCTGGGCACTCAGGTAAATCTCAGCACCGGTTTTCATCCGCAAATTGATGGGCAGGCAGAGCATACTATCCAAACCATTGAAGATATATTACGTGCCTATATGTTGGACTTTAAAGGAAGCTGGGATGATCATCTACCCCTTATTGAGCTTGCTTATTATAATGGCTTCCAAGCTAGTATTTAAATGGTGCATTATGAAGCACTATATGGGCGAAGATGTAGGTCGCCGATCGGCTGGTTTGAGGTTGGGGAGGCAAAATTGCTAGGCCCTAATCAGTTCAATAAGCAATGGACAAAGTGAGACTTATTAGAGACTTACTGCAAACGACCCAGAACCGGCGAAAGTCTTATACAGATGTTTGACAAGGAGACTTAGAGTTTGATGTAGAAGATTGAGTTTTCTTGAAAGTATCACCTATGAAAGGAATCATGTTATTTGGAAAGAAAGGGAAACTCAGTCCTAGGTATGTTTGGTTGTATAGGAATATTCAAAATTAGCAAGGTTATATACGAGCTTAATTTTCCCTCAGAATTGGGAGCAGTCCATCCAGTGTCTCATGTATCAATGTTGTAGAAGTACCTTAGAGATCCTTCATGTATTACTCGCATTAAGGATACCCCCATTGCCAAAGACTTAACTTATGATGAGGTACCAGTGGCTGTTTTAGATCAAGAAATAAGAAAACTTCGAAATGAAAAGTGGCCTTCGTGAAAGTGTTATGGCGGAGCAAAAATATTCAGGAAATAACTTGAGAAGCCAAAGAAGAAATGATAAGGAATCACACCCAGCTATTTATAACTTAAGGTGAGTTGCATTCCAAAACTGGCGGTTATCGTTTTTTTTAGTAACTTAAGTTTTAAAGGATTCGGAAGTGTAACTTGTATGTTTTGTCGTGGGATAGCTATACAAAGCTTCGTAATTGGAGTTTCTGGAAGTTAATTTATGGTTTGCAAAGGTAATAAATGTATCCAAAGAAATAACATAGTAGATGGTAATTCAACCAAGGGGCTGTCTTGACACATTCGCGGACGAATGTTCTTGAGGGGGGGGGGGAGAGACTGTGAGACCCTGTGTTTCTCGTCTTCCATTATACAAATAGTGTGGCGTTATATAAGGAATATGTGATTTTTGCTAAAACCTAGGGATAATAATGCTGACAATAAGAGGTAATATCAAGGACTTAATGTTTCAATTCAAAGAAATTCCGTAAATACACATTCGGGGTTAAAGAAATGGCCTAAGTGGCACTTCACCCTTTTTGAAAGGTTTAAATTAGGTTTCAAATTCCGAATGGGACTAAAAATGTGTAATTTTCTAACAATGGATTTTTTAAAGGTTATTTTGATATCTCAAAGGTCATACATTAAGTTTTGGAATCAAGAAAGTTGCAAGATAAAGGTTGGCCAAAGTTATCATAAGTTTCTTTAAGAAATCCTTCTTAACTTTGGGTCAAATGTATCAGGCCATATCTCTAAAAATATAAATATTTAGAAGGTTCATGACCTACTAAATTGAAGATCTATGAGTCTAGTTTACAACTCAGCAAACCACGCATCAAACCGACCTTAGAATAGTACGTTATGACAGTTTTACTGGGATTTCCCGAGCAGGACACCGGGTCATAGGCCGGGTCGGGTCAAGATCAACTATAAGTCGGGTATTTTGACATTTTAAAGCTAAAAAATGAAACGTTTTCATCCCAAAACAATAAGGAACTGAAGAGAAAGCTCCCAAAAATTCTCTAAGCGATTTAGGTAAGTTTTTTGCGTTTATACTGTAAACATTCATCCCCGTTCCTAGAAATGTGTGTCTTACGCTTTGCAATTATTTTCTCCTCTTGTTAGCTGAGTTTGAGGCCAATTTTGGACTGTAAAAAATGGTGTTCTTTCTGGTTATTGCTAGTCCTCAACTGGTGTGTTCATGTAATAATTTTGGGGCTCTTTTACGATCATTTTTAAGAAGTTTTACAGACATTTCCTCGCATAAATGCTCTTTGCCAAATCTGGTCGTTAATGCAAAATTTTGGACTATTTATAGGTGTATTTAAGCTGCGTATGTATAGTTGTGGTGAAGCTTAGGATGTAAGGAACAACTCTTGTCAAGAAACTTTGGGCAATAGGACGTCCATTGGGAAGGTGTGTTAAGGCTAAGCTCCGTCCCTCCTTTTAGCATGAAATCCGAGAAGTTTCCCAAAACGTCAAATGCAATACCTTACTATTCTGTTGCTAGAAAAACCTTCTGTGAAAGGCATAGTGATTACAGTCGAGTTATTTCCATAATGGTATTAGGTTGAAATTCCATTTGTTCGCTCAAACTAGACATTCAATATCTTATTATCATTTTGCCAGTTTTCCTGGCTACCTATCCATATGTTTGCGGTGCTTCTCTTTTTAGTTTAGTGTCATCAAAATAAATGTACATTATGAAGGGAATGTAGGATTCATAACCAGTGCTTCTTCTATTAAAAAAAAATATATAATTGAGGCACTTAACAAGTAACGCGTTGATTTCCAATAATCTCTAGCGTAATGCTTCTATTTAAACTAAAGGCACTTAATTCTATTTAAATACTTTCCTTTACTAATTGACATGGGACCAAGTATAAGCATTATGTAAAGAACATTTATGAACATGTTCAAAGTTAAAGCTTCACTCTAAATGTTGTGTTAAGTTCCCAAACTTGTTAAAAAGGACATATAAGATCTCACGAGGCATGTGTATATGCTATGACAATGATTATGATGTTATGAGAATCAGTGTACCAATGAGCCAAAATTGACTAAAGAACAATGATTATGGTGCTATGAGAATAAGTGTACCAATGAGCCAAGATTGGCTAAGTTCTTGCTATGCCCACTATGTGCATTCAAGATTCATATCATACATTGTACGTTATGGATGGACTTCAAGCTATAATCGAAGGTATGGGGCCTATTTGCCTAAATGATTATATATATATGTATATGGTGCAGATGGCCACAGGTTGGCAGATATGATGCCCGTTAATTATCGGAAAGGACCACCATTGCTAGCATTTTGTTGGGTATGTCATGCATTTTCATCTATATGTATGTATTCATGACATACGATACTCAAGCATACCATGCATATTTGATCACTATGAGCTTGCTTATTGGCCATTAAGGCTACTTGAGTTTTGGTTACAGGTGGTATTTGTATTAACGTTTTCACTACAGTTATCTATGATTTTACTTCCTGCCTTACATACCAGTACATGTTTATTCGTACTAACATCCCTTTGCCTGGGGTTCATTTTATTTCGTGCATACAGGTTCAAGTAGGGGTTCTGATTTACCCCTCCACTAGGAGTCCCATTCAGCTGTAAGTTGGTAAGCTCCACCTCTTCCTGGAGCTTTCACTAGATGCTTGCTTTTTATTGTACAGTTAGGTATAGTCGGGGCCCTTTCTCGGTAGTGTTAGTGGTTCTCTTAGAGGATATTATGGACATGTTATAGTGGGTTGGTTTTTTCATGTCTTTCAGTCTCCAGTCACCAGATTGGCATGTATATATATTGGGTGCCTGTACCTCTATTGTTGCAGCCTTGTCGACTAAGTAGTACTCTATCATTTTGGTTTAGCTATCTTGATGTATAAGATTTACTGTTGACCAGGTCATGACCTAAAATTGTCCAGCCTGTCTTTAAGACATGATGCTGCCCGATTTTCTTCTAGTCCCTAATTAAGTTAACTAGTATGTTTAATGGCTTATCCAACCAATAACGATATCGGGTGTCAGTTGCGCCTCCCCTCTCTTTGGGGCGGGACAGAATTGACTGGAATGCCCCTCGTAATAATCTAGAAATTTTCAACTCAGAAAAGACCTAGTCTGTGACGCGGACTGGTCGCACACAGTGTATTTTTAGAAAATGTTTCTGAACGAGTTTTCTCAATCTCTTCAAAAATTTTCAAAGAAACACAAGTGCCCGGTCCACGACATAGGTATGACGCTCTACTGTCGTGTACCCACACTGTTTTGCGCTTTTGATTGAAACATTTTCTTTTGCTCAAGTCGCTCTATAAAATGACCGAGATCATTTTCCCACACAATATTTTGTGTTGATCACAAATCCAGCCTCAGATTTGCCATACGAGCATTGGAAGATGCGTTTCGCGCATACCCTTCCTCTAGGGGTATTTTGGTAATTTTACCAGGCATTACAGGAAGCCCCCTCACGAGCTGCTCTGAATACATAAGATCTAATGGAGAAATTCAAACTCCTCACAAACCTGTGAACTCTCTCCACCTTATTTGGAATTATAGCTAAGGCGTGTCGAGATAACTGAAAAAAACACGCCTCATATTCAGTAACAGTCGTACCACCCTACCTCAAGTCCTTAAACCTCAAGCGGCTCTCCTCTCGTACATTCCAAGGAATGAGGCGATCTTGAAAAGAAGCAGAGATCACACTCCAATCCACTGGAGGGGATCCGACTAGTTTGGATCTGACATAAGTCCTCCACCACTCCCTGGCTGGTCCTTAGAGCTGGAGTTTAACAAAACGGACATCATGCTGATCAACCAAACCCACTGCCTCTAGCATCTCATGGCACAAGGTCATAAACTCATGAGCGTCCTTGCTCCTACCACCCTGAAATTGAGATGGTTTCATCTTCTGAAATCTTTCATAACTAAGGTTATCATCTACTGCCAAAACTACCTCTAGAGTGGTTTGTGCCCCAATAGCTGGTGCAGGAACCACTAGGGGCTGAACCACCTGATTATCATGAACTCGATCATGATGCTTCCTTGAAGATTATTCCCCCACTCTCATCTGATAAACTCTGTAAGAGCTTGTCGCACCCCCCCCCCCCCGAGTGAGGGTTCTCAAGCATACCCATCATCCTCAGCAGGGCGTCCTGAAGCAACAGTGTAGCTGTGGGCTCTGGAAGAGCCTGATCCTCATCAATAGCTATCTGTGGCTCTGGAGAAGCGTCTAGCCTGTCCTCTAACTAGTGCCGCCCCTCGGGCATGTCCCCTCACTGACGCCACTCCATTAGCACGACCTCTAGCTCAACCCCTTCCCCTACCTCTAACTGGGGCCTCGACAATTGTCTCGGGAGCTGCCTCTCCTCTACCACTAGTAATAGTAGCTCTAGTTCTTACCATCTGTCAAAAGAGCATAGGCACAACTCAGTACTAACAAAGATAACCACGCACGATAAGAGAGAATAAATAAAAAAGAAATTTTCCAACAGTCTTCATAACCTCTCAAAGATAAGTACAGACGTCTCCATATCCATCCTCAAGACTCTATTTAGACATGGCTCATACCCACGTGAGACCTTTGAACTTGGGGCTCTGATACCAACTGTCATGACCCAAAAATGGACGTGATGGCACTTGCTCAATCCCACCAGAACAAGTGAGTTTAAACCCAACGAGAAATAGAAAAAATGTGTGTAAGTGACTAAATAAGATAGGTAACTAAAACAAAAATCTTCACAAGCTTAAATACCACCCAAGGATTGGTTTTCGCGTGTACAAGCCACTAAGAATATAGAAAATCACAGAAGTACAGGTCTAAAGTGTCTTTCTTCTCGAATAGAATGAAACACAAAAGAAATAAGAATAAGAGAGTCAGCCATATAACAACAGCTATCTCTCTAAATCTCATGGGAAGCCTCGGATGATCAAGGAAATATACTACTCACTATCTTGGTTTAGAACCTACACAAGTATAGAAGCAAGACCGAACACCAAAAATATCGTGGTACTCAACAAGTCAACTAACAAAACAGAATAGGTCTAATAGAATACACAAACTCCTTTCATTCCAACCGACCTCCACAACTACAACCTGCACAGAAAATCAACCCAACCCAGCAACGCATAATGCACAATAAAGAAACTTTTTGCAATAGCATAATTCAAAATCACAAGTGATAACACATTCAATCATAGGAATAACATCATGTCACATTAGAATATGCAGGATGAGATGCAATGCTTATGGAATAATTGCCGGCAATGACCTCGGCATCACAATATCACTAAAAATGATCTCATAATCATAATATCGCCGGCAATGACTTCGGCATCATATCACTAGAAAGATCTCAGTATCTCAATATCGCTAGCAATGACCTGTATTAGCACCTAATTTTTGACCAAACTTAAGTTATTTATTTTTTAGTATTTAAATATTTATTTTTAAATCTAAATTAGATATTTTTATTTTTATCTTATTTAGAATAATTAGAAAACAACAGAAATAAAGTCATATTTTAGTGTACGTTTTGTTCTAAAGAAGAGAAAATTTATAAAAATATATGGTTTTTCTTTTAATTTTGATTCTAATAAATAATCCAACATTGTTATTACTTTCTTAATTATGTTTTAGTTTTAACTAGTTAACTTTCAATATCTTATTACTTTAAAATAGTTGTCTAATATTTTTATATATTTTTCTTTCAAAATAAAAATAAAACAAAATAAAATAAATAAACTTAAAAATAACTATCGATAATTCCAACTCCTCCCTCACTCACCTAAACTACCCCACAATGCCCCCACACTAAAGCTACTACTCCCTCACATTTTTCTCCACTACACTCCAACATATATGTCATGCCCCGGGAGGATACCCTTGGCGTGACCGGCACTCAGAAACTATTGCTAGTCCCCAAGCGAACCACTTAGCCTCATCACATCATTCAATCAATAATTTCTACCGAACAACGGAAATTATAAGTATGTAAATGGGCACATCTCGTCTATAGTGTCATAATAAATAGGTAATAATAAAGGCTAGTAGAAAGAACTAGCTCACAAGTCTCAACATCAACGCTCAACCATCGTCTATGACGCCTTTATTACTACTCATATGTTGCCAATGACAGACCCATGGCTACCTAAATCAAAATAAAGGAGATAGTCCAATCTAACTCTAAAGCATGAAGAAATAAATGTAGTGGATCCTCCGGAATAGGGAAGGCTCACCAAATTATCTTCGAATCTCAGATCTTCAACGGAGCGCCTATTGACGATCTCTAGTATCTGCCCTGCATAAAAAAAATGATGCAGTCCAGAGTGGACATCAACACTTGGAATGTATTGGTATTCAAAATAGCTAAGTGAAACACAAATCGGTAGAATAATATGGAAACAACATCGATTCAAAATAAACATCAAATTGTCAAATGACTATCTATGCAAGAATAAAGAGTAGACAAATGACACATCAAAAATTCAAACTCATTAATCATCTCAGACTCATCTCAGAGGAGCTCACCTCCTCTATCTCATCTCGTCTCATCTCATCTCATCTCATCTCATCTCAGAGGAGCTCACCTCTTCTCATCTCATCTTAGACTCGGAGTACTCAAGGTAGAAAATTTAA
The DNA here is from genome assembly GCA_029948455.1 of Solanum rostratum. Taxonomy (NCBI): domain Eukaryota; kingdom Viridiplantae; phylum Streptophyta; class Magnoliopsida; order Solanales; family Solanaceae; genus Solanum; species Solanum rostratum. The sequence goes on from CM057053.1 coordinate 55,871,704, forward strand.
GGGAGTTTCTCTTATCCGACAACAATCACTTATGAGCCAGTGAATGTACAACAATCATGCTGACGTTGCCACATTTGTTCCAAACTTGCCAGGTAGGAAATGCTCAAAAACCAATATGGAGTCAAACTCAATAAGTCCTCTATAGTATCAGGGACTGTTACTCTTGAGGGAACCATATATATATATATATGATGGTTTTATGCCTCACCTACGTTTGGCAACGTAGTTAATGAGTTTGAATCGGACTTTCTCTTACCCATTTCGGTGCTCGGTGCTCCTCCCAACTCAATGCTCATAAAACCTCCATCTCAAGCAATCTCATAGAGACTCACTCCCCGTCTACAACCGGTATCTCATAGGGACTTTATCCCTTTCATCAATCAACTCATAGGGTCCTTGACCCTCTCGTCAATCTTCTCATCAATGACTCAAGATTTAGAACAATCATTAGGAAGCAATTGAATAGACACATCGGTAGAGTTCGTTTGTAGAGACTTACAAGACAATCAAATGCTATCCACTCATCATCATACTCTCGTCATACTCAACAATTTCAACTCAAGGCTCTAAACTCAATTCTCAAGTTTATTACGCATGCTTTTCAAATTAATCATGTAGCATTATGCAAGTACTTCAGAAAAACGTTCAATTTAAGAAAACAATTAGTATGATGATCATCAACATAGAAAACATGTAATTTCAAATCAATTTTTCAAGAATCAACATCAAGACATCATGCATGTAAACTCTCCAAATCATCAACTCATCTGTGACCATCTATGGGGCACATGAGAGAACAATCACATGATTTTAGTTTAGTCTTACATACCTGGGATGTAGCTATCAACCAAGCACGTCAAGGAACTCTTCTCGAATCTCTCAACTCAAGCTCTTCTCCTCTTTCCTCAAGCCCTAGCCTTAGTAGAATATTGGAATAGGACTTAGAATGGGGGGGTTTTAGACCCTTTTAACGTCAAAACGACCTTATTAGATCATGTGTAGAGTTTAGGAGGGGCAGGGAATTGACCGCAATGCCCCTCATAATAATTTAGAAATTTTCACTTTGGAAAAGACCTAGTCCGCGACGCGAACTGGTCGCGTATTGTGTATTTTTAGAAAAAGTTTCTGAATGAGTTTTATCTCAATCACGTCAAAATATTTTAGAAAAACACAAGTGCCAGTCCTCGATGGGCGCGTTATGCGCCCCTGTCTCGTACTGACACTGTTTTGTGTTTAGGATCGAAAAATTATCTTTTGATCAGTTCGCCCTAAAAATCGACTGAGACTATTTTACTACTCAATTTTTCATGCTGATCATAAATATAGTCTTGGATTTTCCATACGAGCATTGGAAGATGCATTACGCGCATACCCTTCCTCTAGGGGTATTTTAGTAATTTTACCGGGTGTTACATCATCTCCCTCTTGGGATCATTCATTCCCGAATGGTGAATAAAGGTGGATATCAAGGCACGAATATACTCAAGACTCATCTCATCACTCGACTTTTCCTCGGCCTCAATCAATACTACTCAGACTCAAGAATAGAAAGTCACATTAAGAATAGATATATCAATTTAGTGAAGGGTAAGGAATTTACCTTCAACACTCTCATCATTTGGCACGAATAAGTGCAAATATTTGGATTTCATCTCTTCCGCAGCTTCCCATGTGGCTTCCTCAACGAATTGATTCCTCCACAAGACTTTGACTGAGGCTATCTCTTTGTTCCTCAACTTACGAATCTGACGATCAATGATTTGCACCATAACTTCTTTGTAAAATAGGCTATCTTTCACTCCAATTCTATCAACAGTAATCATCAAGGCAGGATCTCCCAAGCATTTTTTCAACATCGACACATGGAGTACCGGATGTACTCCGTCTAACTCGGAAGACAACTCTAACTCATAAGCAACTTTCCCAATCCTCTTTACAATCTTATATGGTCCAACAGAGCGTGGACTCAACTTTCCCTTTTTCCCAAAACTCAGGACACCCTTTATAGGTGACACTTTAAAAAAAACCCAATCATCTACCTTAAACTCTAAGTCTCTTCTCCTCACGTCGGTATAAGATTTTTGGCGACTCTGGGCAATCTTTAACCTCTCTCTAATGACCTTGACCTTCTCCATCGATTGGTGAACAAGATCAAGCCCAATCAACGCTGCTTCTCTAACCTCAAACCACCCAATCGGTGATCTACATCTTCTCCGATACAAGGCTTTGTAGGGAGCCATTTGAATGCTTGCATGGTAACTATTGTTATATGCAAATTCAATCAATGGCTGGTGATCATCCTAATTCCCCTTGAAATCAAGGACACAAGCTCTCAACATGTCCTCAAGTGCTTCAATTATATGCTCTGCCTGACCATCTGTCTGGGGATGGAAGGTTGTGCTCAGGCTCACCTTAGTACCCAATCCCTTTTGGAACGATCTCCAAAATTGAGAGGTATATTGAGCTCCTTTGTCCGAGATGATGGACAAGGGAACCCCATGCAACCTCACAATCTCCTGGATGTACAACTTGGCGTACTCCTCCGCAGTGTTTGTTTTCTTAACTGTCAAGAAGTGCCTAAAAAACTCTTTTTCAACATGTCACTTCAATTGGAAAAACTCTATTTTTCAAAACCCACATGGGAGAAAAATAGGGGTGTGATAGATGACGACTACGCTGGGGATAACCAAAATTCGAGCTTATCAACATTGACTCGTATATGGCTTTATTATTTTGAATATTGTATTCATTGATTTAATGTGATAATTGCCCGTTAATTTATTACTTTGATATTATTTCAACTGTAATATAATTGTCTTATCCCCGACATCCATCTAAGTCTTCTGAAAATCTACTTCATTCGGAGATGCGGTCTATACTCCCGAAATTTTCTTTGAGATATCAGAGATGCGATTACGCTGCTGGGTAGAATTTTAGTTGCACAAATTTTAGGACAAAAAGGTCCAAACAGTGAGGCTGGAAAGACCTGCTACCGGTAAGCTTTTCCTTCCCGACTCAAGTTCTCCATTCGTTTTATAGCTATGTCACGCCCCGGGAGGGTACCTTTGGCGTGGCCGGCACTCGGAGACTATTGCTAGTCCCCAAGCAAACCACTTAGCCTCTTCACATTATTCAGTCACATACTTCTGATGAACAGCGGAAATTATATGCAAGTAATGGACACATCTCATCTAAAGTTCTCAAGGAATATAGATACAATAATGAAGGCTAGTAGAAATAACTAGCTCACAATCTCAACATCAATACTCGACACATGTCTATGAAGCCTCTATCACTGAATCATGTGGTGCCAATGACAGACCCATGGCTACCCAAAGCAAAATAAGAAAATAGTCAAATCCTAACTCCAAACCATGATGGAATAAAATAATGGTTCCTCCAGAGTAGGGGAGGCTCACCAAATCAGCTTCAAATTTTGGATCTTCAACGAAGCGCCTGTTGATGATCTTTAGTACCTTCCTCTGCATCATAAAACGATGCAGTCCAGAGTGGACGTCAGTACTTGGAATGTAATGGTATGTAAAATAGCTGAATGAAACAGAAACCTGTAGAAAATACGGAAAGTAACATCAAGTCAAAAATAAACATTATAATCACATCAACCGCCAGCTTGTCCACCTATGAAAGAGTACAGAGTGGACAAGTGACACACCATTACCTCAGACTCATCAATAGTCTCAACTCATTACATAGATTATCTCAGAGGAGTTCACCCCCCCTCTCATCTCATCTTATATAGACTCGGAGTAAGGTAAGAATTTTCCCAGGAGTTTCTCTTAACTGACAACACTTACTTATGAGCCAGTGAATGTACAACAATCACCCTGATGTTACCACAGTGGTCCCAAACTTGCCAGGTAAGGAACACTGGATCCCAGATCAATATACCCGACATGGAATCAAACCGAACAGATCCTCTATTACTTTCAGGGACTGTTAAACCTCGAGGAAAACCATATGTGTATATGTGATGGTTTAAGCCTCTCCTACGTTTGGCGACGTAGTTAATGAGTTCGAGTGGGACTCACTCCTGCTCATTTTGGTGCTCAATACTCCTCCCGACTTAGTGCTCATAAATCAACCTCAACCAGTCTCATAGGGATTCACTCCCCGTCAACGACTGCTAGTTTCATAGGGATCCACTCCCCGTCCACGACTGATATTTCACCAGGACCTTGGCCCTTTCAGCAATTATCTCATAGGGACTTCCACCCTATCATCACATCTCATAGGGATTTTAACCCTATCATCAACACCCCTTTATTGACTCAAGATTATATAACCGTCATTAGGAAACAAGCGAATAACACATCGGTAGAGTTCATTTATAGAGACTCATAAAACAATCAAGATTTCATCAACTCATCATCACAGTCAACAATCCCAAAGCAAGGCTCTAGACTCAAATCTCAAGTGCATCATGCATGCTTTTCAAATTAGTCATGTAGGGTTATGCAAATTCCATGAAAGTATTCAATTTAAGAAAACAAATAGTATGATGATCATCATCATAGAAAACATGTAATTCCAAATATAATTTTCAGGAAAATCCATCAAAGAAATCATGCATGTAGACTCTTCAATCCTCAATTCAACTACGACCTCTATGGGGCACATGAGAGAACAATCCCATGCTTTAGTTTAGCCTTACATACCTGTGATGCCACTGTTCAACCGGGTGATGTCAAGGATCTCTTCTCGTATTTCTCACCCCAAGCCTTTCTATCCTCTCCTTAAGCCCTAGCCTCGTTAGATTTTGGAATAGGACTTAGAATAGGTTTTGTTAGGCTCTTTTCGTGTAGAAACGACTTTACTAGCCGTGTATTAGTGTTTAGGAGGGGTTAGGGATTGACCGGAATGCCCCTCGAAATAAATTAGAAATTCCCAATTCGGAAAATACACGATCCGCGACGCGGACCTATCGCGAACTGTGCATTTTTGGAAAAGTGTTTTTAAATGAGTTTTCTCCATCTCGTCGAAAATCTGGTAAAACATATAAGTGTCCCTCCGCGGCAGGTGCGCGTCCTGCCTCAGTCGCGGACAGCCACTGTTTTGTGACTTGGATCGAAAATTTATCTTTCGATCGGGTCATCCTAAAATTCGACCCGAACCACTTTCCCACTCTATTTTTCATGTTGATCACGAATCCGATTTCGGATTTGCCATACGAGCCCCGGAAGATGCGTTATGCGCATACCCTCATTCTAGGGGCATTTTGGTAATTTTTCCGAGCGTCACATCATCTCCCCCTTGGGATCATTCGTCCTCGAATGAGGAGTAGAGATGGGGATTAAGGCACGAATAGACTCAAGACTCATTCCCACACTCAATTCAATAAATCAACCCTCGACTCAATGATAGTAAGTCACATAAAAGAATAGAACACTTAGCTTAGTGAAGAGTAAGGATTTTTACCTTCAATCCTTTCACCATCAGTTGGCACGAACAGGTGCGGATACTTTACCTTCATCTCCTCCTCAGCTTCCCATATGGCTTCTTCAACGAATTGATTTCTCCACAAGACTTTGACTGAGGCTATTTCTTTGTTCCTTAGTTTACGAATCTGACGATCAAGGATTTGAACCGGAACCTCTTCGTAAGATAGGTTATCCTTCACCCCAATGCTATCAACAGGGATCATCAAGGCCAGATTTCCCAAGCATTTCTTTAGCATTGACACATGGAACACCGGGTGCACCCCATCTAACTCAAAAGGCCACTCTAACTCGTAAGCCACCTTCCCAATCCTCTTTACGATTTGATAGGGTCCAACATGACGTGGACTCAGCTTTCCCTTCTTCCCAAACCTTAGGACACCCTTCATAGGTGACACTTTCAAGTACACCCAATCGTCCACTTCGAACTCTAAGTCCCTCCTCACGTCGGTGTAAGATTTTTGGTGACTTTGGGCAGTTTTTAACCTCTCTCTAATGACCTTGACCTTCTCCATCGACTGGTGAACAAGATCAGGTCCAATGAGCTCCGCTTCTCCAACCTCAAACCACCCAATAGGCGATCTACACCTCCTTCCGTACAAGGCTTCATAAGGAGCCATTTGAATGCTTGCATGATAACTATTGTTATATGCAAATTCAGCCAGTGGCAAATGATCATCCCTATTCCCTTTGAAGTCAAGGATACAAGCTCTCAACATATCCTCCAGTGTTTGAATGGTACGCTCCACCTGACCATCCGTCAGTGGATGGAAAGCCGTACTCAGGTTCACCTTAGTACCCAAACTTTTCTGAAATGATCTCCAGAACTTGGAGGTAAATTGAGCTCCTCTGTCCGAGATGATGGACAAGGGGACTCCATACAACCTCATAATCTCCTGGATGTACAACTTGGCATACTCTTCCGCAGTGTTCGTTGTCTTGACTGCCAGGAAGTGAGTTAACTTAGTCATTCTGTCCATGATCACCCATATCGAATCATGTTGCTTTCGAGACCTTGGCAGACCAATGATAAAGTCCATATTAATCATCTCCCATTTCCACTCCGGAATTTCAAAGTTCTGAGCCAATCCACATGGCCTTTGATGCTCAACCTTCACTTGTTGGCAATTTGGGCATTTCGAAACGAACTCCGCGATGTCCCTCTTCATTTCGTTCCACCAATAAACCTCCCTTAAGTCATGGAAAATTTTGGTGGAGCTAGGATGAATGGAATATCTAGTGTTATGAGCTTCTGCCATGATTCTGTCACGTATGCCATCAACATCTGGGACACACAATCGACTTTGATATCTTAACACTCCATCTCCCCCTTTGGAGAAGACCATCACCCTCTGATTTTGGACATCCTCCTTCAATTGAAGTATGACAGGGTCTTGGTCTTGCTTTTCCTTCACCTCCACCACTAACGAGGAAGCAGACCCATCCTGGACATTAACTCCTCCTTCGTAGTTCTCCTCAAGTCGGACTCCCAATTGAGCCAACCGGTGCATGTCCTTGGCTAACTCCTTCTTTCCTTCCCCCACATGGGCTGTGCTACCATTGATAACTTAGTGAAAAATGTCGCAAATTGAGCTCTTTCTGGCTGAAAACATACTGCAAACTCTTGTGGTCAGTGAACACATCCACATGCACTCCGTACAAGTAGCCCCGCCAAATTTTAAGTGCAAACACCACTGCTGCCAACTCGAGGTCATGGGTTGGGTAGTTCCTTTCATGAACCTTGAGTTGCCTGGAAGCATAAGCTATCACTTTCCCCCTCTGCATTAATAAGCATCCCAATCCAACCATCGAGGCATCACAATAAATTACAAAGTCTTTGGTCCCGTCGAGTAAGGTTAGGACTGGTGCAGTAGTTAACCTTGTCTTCAATTCCTGGAAACTCTTTTCACATTTTTTGGACCACTGGAACCTAACCTTCTTCTGAGTCAATTTGGTCAGTGGCGCGAATAGGGAAGAAAATCCTTCCACAAACCTGCGGTAGTAGCCTACCAGCCCCAAGAAACTTCTAATATCAGTCGGAGTGGTCGGTCGGGGCCAGTTCTTAACCGCTTCAATCTTTTTGGCATCCACTCGAATACCATCACCAGAAACAACGTGGCCTAGGAAGGCCGCTGACTCACGCCAGAATTCACATTTGGAGAACTTTGCATACAATTCATGGTCCTTAAGAGTTTGGAGGACCACTCTGAGGTGGTTAGCATGCTCCTCCTCACTCCTTGAATACACTCGGATGTCGTCGATGAACATAATCACAAACAAATCAAGATATGGCTTGAACACTCTATTCATCAAGTCCATAAAGGCGGCAGGTGCATTCGTCAGTCCAAAGGACATGACAAAGAACTCAAAATGGCCATATCTAGTCCTGAAGGCTGTCTTTGGAACGTCACACTCCCTCACCTTCAACTGATGGTAGCCAGATCTAAGGTCTATCTTAGAGAAGGACGAAGCGTCCTGAAGTTGATCAAACAAATCATCTATCTAGGAGGGGATATTTGTTCTTTATCGTGACCTTGTTCAGTTGCCTATAATCGATACACATTCTGAGGGACCTATCTTTCTTCCGCACGAACAAAACAAGGGCACCCTATGGTGAAACATTTGGCCTAATGAAGCCCTTTTCTAGAAAATCTTTTAGTTACTCTTTCAATTCTTTCAAATCAGCGGGGGCTATCCTGTAAGGTGGGATCGAAATAGGCTGGGTATCTGGAAGAACATCAATCCCATAGTCAATCTCCTTATCGGGAGGGACTCCGGGCAGATCATCAGGAAAGACTTCTGAAAACTCGTTGACAACCGGAACTGACTCAAGAGTTGGGGACTCAACATCATCAGACTTCACTTTCACCAAGTGATAAATACAGCCTTTGGAAATTAACTTCCGGGCTTTAAGATATGAGATAAACCTTCCCCTAGGTGTCACTGAGTCACCCTTCCACTCTAGAACTGGTTTATTTGGAAACTGGAACTTAACCGTTCGGGATCTACAATCCACAGAGGCATAACAGGCGTGAAGCCAATCCATGCCGATGATCAAATCAAAGTCAACCATCTTTAACTCGATCAAATCAATAATGGTGTCCCTATGATGGATGGACACTACACAAGCTTTATAGACTCTTTCAGCTCGAATAGACTCACCCACTGGAGTAGAAACATCAAAGGGTTCAAGAAGACTCTCCGGGGTTTTATCGAATTTACTGGCCACATAAGGAGTTACAAATAACAATGTGGCACCAGGATCCATCAAAACATAACAATCAAAAGTAAGGACGCGGATCATACCCGTCACAATGTCTGGGGAATTTTCCTGATCTTGGCGACTTCCCATAGCATATAGGCGGTTTGTGGCCCCGCCTGTACCTGACGTAGTGGCCCTCGGGTTCCCTCTAACTGGTGGGGCCGATGCAGCAGACTGGGCCTGGCCAGCCCATTTTGGACAATCCTTTTTGTAATGGCCTACTTGGCCACACCCAAAACATGCATCTTTCTTGTCGCGTCATCTACCCTAGTGCGCCTTTCCACAGTTATCACACGGTGGCCTACTCTGAGAACCTCGAGCCACACTACCTTGGGACTGGGGTCCGTGGTTCCCTGTATTCCGGAACCATTGATCATACGTGCCTTTAGGCACAGGTGCGCTAGCAGCTGAGGGTGCTGGAAATCGATTCCCATTACCTCTCCTCCCACCCTCGTGGCTGGATGTCTTAGCCCTCTTGCGCTTGAACTCTTCCCTGTCCTGTTGTCTTTCTTCATCAGCTTGCTGCACAAATGTCATCAGTCGCCCGATGTCCATGTCACTCACAAGCATAGCTCCTCTCCCATCTCTCTTGGGTCCCCTTTTCAACCCATCTACATACATTCCCATCCTTCCCCTCATGTTAGCAACCATGTCTGGAGTATAGCGGGATAGTTGCGTGAATTTCAACCCATACTCCTGCACGGTCATGGAGCCCTGCTTCAAATTCAGGAACTCCCTCACCTTAGCCTCTCTTTTCTCCCTTGGGAAAAAGCATCCCAAGAAAGCCTCCTCAAACACCGCCCAAGTCACATATGAAGCATCATTCCCTCGGCCCTTCTTCCATTGGTCGAACCACAGCCTGGCCACCCCTTTAAGTTGGTAGGCGGCCAATTCAATCCTATCAGCATCAGCCACGTGCATCACTTGGAACACCTTCTCAAGTTCCTCTACATAGTTCTCGGGGTCTTCAATAGATGCCGACCCCGTGAACTCAGGCGGGTTTATCCTCAAAAATTCTCGGACTCTAGAGGTGCCATGAGAGTCTGTCCCACCTGCACCTTGCCTCACAGCAGGTGCTGCGACAGCCTGGGCCAAGGTTTGAATGGCTCAGCATAGCTCAGCATTCGAGACCTCATCTTGAGGGGGTTGCTCAACAGGGACAGCTGGATCCACGGGCCCCTTGGGTACTGAGGCTCAGGTGGGTTAACAGCTCGCCTGGCAGGTCATCCCCTTCCTCTGACAACTCTTCTGGGAGGCATATTATCGATTCTGCACGTGTAGCGCACGAATTAGAAGATAGTTTTCATGGAGCTCATTTCTATCGCACGAATTGGAATAAGAAAGAAGTGTAACCATTCCTAATGTCCCATAGCCTCCTGCTTATGAAGTGTGGTCGAAACACACCCATAAACAAGACTCTACTAGACACGGCTTCATAGACTCCCTAGGACACTTGAACTCTGTGCTCTGATACCAAGTTTGTCACGCCTCTGGAGGGTACCCTTGGTGTGGCCGGCACTCGGAGACTATTGCTAGTCCCCAAGAGAACCACTTAGCCTCCTCACATCATTCAATCACATACTTCTAATGAACAACGGAAATTATATGCAAGTAATGGACACATCTCATCTAAAGTTCTCAAGGAATAAAGATAAAATAATGAAGGCTAGTAGAAAGAACTAGCTCACAATCTCAACATCAATACTCGACACCTGTCTATGAAGCCTCTATCACTAAATCATGTGGTGCCAATGACAGACCCATGGCTACCCAAAGCAAAATAAGAAAATAGTCAAATCCTAACTCTAAAGCATGATGGAATAAAATAATGGTTCCTCCGGAGTAGGGGAGGCTCACCAAATCATCTTTGAATTTCCGATCTTCAACGAAGCGCCTATTGATGATCTTTAGCACCTGCCACTGCATCATAAAATTATGCAGTCTAGAGTGGACGTCAGTACTTGGAATGTACTAGTATGTAAAATAGCTGAATGAAACAGAAACCGGTTGAAAATACGGAAAGTAACATCAAGTCAAAAATAAACATCATAATCACATCAAACGCCAGCTTGTCCATCTATGAAAGAGTACAGAGTGGACAAGTGACACGCCATTACCTCAGACTCATCAATAGTCTCAAGTCATCACATAGATTATCTCAGAGGAGTTCACACCCCCTCTCATCTCATCTCATCTCATCTAGACTCAAAGTAAGGTAAGAATTTTACCGGGAGTTTCTCTTAACCGACAACACTCACTTATGAGCCAGTGAATGTACAACAATCACCCTGATGTTGCCACAGTGGTCCCAAACTTGCCAGGTAAGGAACACTGGATCCCATATCAATATACCCGACATGGAATCAAACCGAACAGATCCTCTATTACTTTCATGGACTGTTAAACCTCGAGGGAAACCATATGTGTATGTGATGGTGTAAGCCTCTCCTACGTTTGGCGACGTAGTTAATGAGTTCGAGTGGGACTCACTCCTGCTCATTTCGGTGCTCGATACTCCTCCCGACTTAGTGCTCATAAATCAACCTCAACCAGTCTCATAGGGATTCACTCCCCGTCAACGACTGCTAGTCTCAAAGGGATCCACTCCCCGTCCACGACTGATATTTCACCAGGACCTTAGCCCTTTCAGCAATTATCTCATAGGGACTTCCACCCTATCATCACATCTCTTGGGGATTTTAACCCTATCATCACCACCTCTTCAATGACTCAAGATTATATAACCGTCATTAGGAACAAGCGAATAACACATCGGTAGAGTTCATTTAATGAAACTCATAAAATAATCAAGATTTCATCAACTCATCATCACAGTCAACAATCCCAAAGCAAGGCTCTAGACTCAAATCTCAAGTGCATCATGCATGCTTTTCAAATCAGTCATGTAGGGTTATGCAAATTCCATGAAAGTATTCAATTTAAGAAAACAAATAGTATGATGATCATCATCACAGAAAACATGTAATTCCAAATATAATTTTCAGGAAAATCCATCAAAGAAATCATGCATGTAGACTCTTCAATCCTCAATTCAACTACGACCTCTATGGGGCACATGAGAGAACAATGCCATGCTTTAGTTTAGCCTTACATACCTGTGATGCCACTGTTCAACCGGGTGATGTCGAGGATCTCTTCTCGTATTTCTCACCCCAAGCCTTTCTCTCTTCTCCCTAAGCCCTAGCCTTGTTAGATTTTGGAATATGACTTAGAATAGGTTTTGTTAGGATCTTTTCGTAAACGACTTTACTAGCCGTGTATTAGTGTTTAGGAGGGGTTAGGGATTGACCGGAATGCCCCTCAAAATAAATTAGAAATTTCCAGTTCGGAAAATGCACGGTCCGCGACGCGGACCTATCGCGAACTGTGCATTTTTGGAAAAGTGTTTTTAAACGAGTTTTCTCCATCCCGTCAAAAATCTGGTAAAACATATAAGTGTCCCTCCGCGGCAGGTGCGCGTCGCGCCTCTGTCGCGGACAACCACTGTTTTGTGACTTGGATCAAAAATTTATCTTTCGATCGGGTCATCCTAAAATTCGACCCAGACCATTTTTCCACTCTATTTTTCAAGTTGATCACGAATCCGGTCTCGGATTTGCCATACGAGCCCCAGAAGATGCGTTACGCGCATACCCTCATTCTAGGGGCATTTTGGTAATTTTACCGGGCATCACAAGCTAGTCTAGACACCACCTCTATAAGGACTTCAAATTTAGTAGAACAAGCCTTATACAAGTAGTCCTCTTAAAATACACTTTATCTGCATAATCTGTGTTTCACTTTATATGGCTAAACACAAGTGTTAGAATCATATAGAACATGAACCATCTTTTACACCAGCATGTTCATGACTATGTGTTACTTATCACATTTTGAATGTTCTCAACAAATATTTTCTTTTCTGGGTTAAATCTCCAATGATTTGGTCCAAGCATATTTGCAATAAGCTAAGGGTATGCTAAATAAAAGAAGTTCTTCTGAAATTCAAATATATGTATAAAACGTTTGAGAACTACGCTCACGTGGTTCTCATCTAAATGAGATGCATAGGTAACCCTCCTCGTGTTTGGTGATTCTTCTTCAAAAAATAAAATAAAAGAATAAAAAAGGAATTCATACTAAATTTTTTTATTAATCTTTATTCAGAAAATCAAATTCAAAAAGCAAGATTTTGTTTCTCTATTCATAAAAGCTGAAGAAAAAAAAGAGGTTTTATTTATTCAAAAAGAAAAAAAAATTATTTTTATATATATTTTTTCACCAAAACTACGCACACTTGATTTTCACCTTAATGACATACGTAAGCAACCTTCCTCGGGTTCGGTGATTTTTATTTAATAATAATAATAATAATAATTCTTTAGTTAAATAATAATAATAATAAAGATTTTACTCTTTAAAAAAAAAGATCCTCATACAAGAAATTCAAAAAAGGAAGATCTTATTTCTTTGTGTAGAAAAGATTTTTTTTTCATTCTTATACAAAAAATAAATTAATTTTGAAATCCATTTTCAAAATAAAAATACTAAAAATAAAAAGGTACTTCTTGTCTTGATTAGTACCAACATACTTAGAAGTTTGCATGAAAAGTGTTAACTATTTGGCATAATAGAGTGGACCTACTTTGTTGTGACGCATATAGATTCTTTTGGCACCTCTTGATTATACTTATGTCACACTTGAAAAATTCTCTTACTCAAAGTTAAGGGTAAAAAAATAATTTGACTTCATTGTTTCATGTGCATTGTATTGTGAGCTTTAGATATAAAGTTTAATGGCATGACTTGTTGATCTAGAACTTGACCGAATGTTTGTTGAGGCAAAATTTTGAGCAACTTCTAATTTGAAAAAGGATTGTAGGCTTTCTTTGATCTAATTGTGCTTGTAAGCCCACCGAATGACACATGATCCCTAGTGTTTTCCTTTTTGAGCCCAAAATATTTTTTTTGATAACCATATTTTTTCCCATATCCTTTTGACTGCACAAATGCATCATTCAATTTTTCTTTTCATCTCCAAGAATGCATTGGCAAAGTCCTAAGTCAAATGACAAGATGAAAGTGAAAATGTGATAGTATGAAAAAAAACCTCCAATAAAAGGAGAAAAACTCAAAAAAAAGAGAGGAGAAAGTCCGAAAAAAAAAAGAAACGAAGCAGATAAAGACCAAATGTGAAAATGAAAAATATAAATTGAGTGGATAGTGTAACATTGGGGAGAAACTAGTCACTCTATATAAAGATTACCTTACCCATTCCAAGCCCACATTTTCTGCCGAATACAAGTCCTACTTGATTTTATTTTCAATGTTCTCACATTAGTGTATACATACATGAAGGTCAAGCATATGGTATCTCAATCTCATGCATTGAATATCTTTCTGAGTGTGAGTGACTCTCAAAATGTCCTACAATCTCAACTCTTCTATTTTATGTGAAATTAGAATTTTATTTTGCTAAGGCACTTGAAACATGAAGACATTAATAATTTCAACCCAATATTTGGTGCAAGATGAATAGATCTTGTTAATACTTAAGTATGCTTGAGGTATCATTTGAAACTACTTCAAAGTTGACTTCAAATTTACGTAGAGTAGTTGAAGGTGATTCATATGCATAATGCTAATTGTTGGTACCATCTAAAGCCAAGATATGTTCAATCAAAAATCAATTTCTTTCTATTTAACAATCTTTTGAAAAGATATTATTTTTCAAAAAAAAATATATTTTTGATTCGTATGGACTATGTTAGACCTGATTCTTGTTGTGGTAAGATACATAGGCAGTCTGTCACGACCCGTGGTTAGGGCCTAGATGTGACACGGCGAATGGAGACTCGAGAGTCCCCAGACAAGCCTCAAAGTATCCAAATCCACATCATCGGTTCGGAAGCGCATTCAAATAATAAACATATAGTTCTAAGGGATGGGGAAAGTAGGACTCATGCTATGGGGATATCGAAGGGAAAGGGATTTGCATGGATTCACATAGCATGCAGCATATAAGAACTAAGGGGCGGGTAAGTATGACTCACTCTATGGGGGCAATACGGGGCTTAGGATCTTTCACATCTCTACCTCAAACATATATACATATCATAATTCCCATAATAAATCCATGATAGCCATATCCAATAAATAACTATGTCATAAGCTTCACATACAACACATAACATATAGAATTGACGAGAGTTTACAAGATGTCCAACAATGCCTCTAGTCATAAGATGGGGCGGGGCCAAGACATGTTCCGGGCTCACCCTCAATTAAGAAGATAAATAGAAAACAACATAGGTAGAAGGAAGGTGGCTTGTCCTTGTAAGATAGGACTCACCACAATATCAACTCTCCGAATTCGAGCTACCCATCAAGTGGTGGATGATCATAATACACGGTCCCTACATGGTAAAATCATGTAGGCATAGAGTATGCGTTAGTACGTTTGAATGTACTAAGTATGCGGGTATGCAATGTATATGACTTACCAGACCTGTATATCGATGTGAGATGACAAGGGCACATAATATACAAGGATCATATAAGAAAAGGAATTTAGTATACAAGATGCCATGAAATTTATGATGCGTGCAATGTGATAATGCTCCTATATAATGGGGATGGACTATAACCGACAAACCAAATCCATGCGAGCTATTACATGAATTGGACCGATAGGGACCTCCCACCGGTAAGGAGAAGATTACTTGCCAAAGGTAATCTACATCACTCCTTACGGGCCTCCCCATTTCGGTAGATGGTCACCTTCCTTACGGGACCCCCATTTCGGAAGGATTTACAAGAATTATATCAAGAAATGTCATATCATAACAAATAGACGAACAATATTCGTCCCTATGCTGGCACATAGTTCAAGGAACGGTGGAGGAACCCCCAATCCATCGATGCTAAGTCTTACACATCCCACAAGAATACTTATACATATATATATACACATGCTTTCAAGAGAGTCAAGTGCAAGTTTCAAAACGTTCAAGGCACATTCAGGCTCTATGCCAAATTACATGATCATATTCAAGATGCCAATGCAAGGAATAGCTCATCTACAAGTACACGATGGTGCAAGCACCCAAGATGCTCAAAGAGCCAAGATATAAGATGGTGTGAACACCCAAGATGCTCCAAGAGCCATAATCATAGACGTACCAGTGATCACCTTCTTGTCGTATCCCATGTCTTACCAAAAATCACATCATAATTCCTTTTTAGGACAAATTGGGTTTAACCCCACATTTCCAAAATTTGCATGTATCAATGGCATGAATGTGATGCGATGCATGGTGTAGGAATGGCATGGGTAATGTACAGTATATCCAAATTAGAAATATAATGTAAAGACTAAGAAATTCATAGTAAAATTCATATGAAAATGTAGTATAGATCACCCATGCAAAATAGCATCTTCAAAAGGGACATGCATATTCATAGTTCCATAATCCAAGTAGTTCATCATACTCAAATTTACCATAACTCAATTTTCGAAATATAATATAGCACATGCATTGTTCAAGTAACCAAGACCAACTAGTCAAATTCACATTTTAAGTAGGCAAGTTCATAAAATAGTTTCAAAAAGAACTTGGGTCTTCTTGGTTGAAAGGAACCAAGAATCAACACCCACATACCTGAATCTTGAGGATGAACTTGAGGAGAAAATGGACTTCAAATTGAAGGTCTTAGCTTGGGTATCCTAGAGAGAAGTTGAAGAATCTTGTAGGAGGAATTTTAGAGAGAGTGAGAGTGAAATGAGGGAAAACTGGCTGAAATGTGAGATGCTCAGCTGATTTATGGACTTAAGAGGGGTGGAAAATACCCAAAACACCCTCATACCAATTTATATTTACATAAAAACCAAAATCAAAATGGGTAAAAATGTTAAGTACTGTTCACGGCACTGTTCACGGCCAGTGAACAGTGACTCGGTCCATGAATAGTAACCGTGTGACTACACTTAGAATTTTCAACAAATTGTTTCAAGCCAAGGGCTTCCAACGGAAGGTCGTACGGACCGTGTGATGCCTCATGGGCCATACAAGGGTCCGGATGAAGGTACCAAGGAAGGAGACACACTTAGAACACAATTTGGCAAGAAAATCGTGACTGACTTCAGCCTCACGGACAGTTTGCTGCCACACGATCAGTGTAGTTGGTCGTGTGGCTTGCCTGCATGAACAGGCTTAACGAAAACAAGCATAACTCCTTGGTCCGAGCTTGGAACTAGGTGAAACTAGGTGCGTTGGAAAGATAATATAAAGAGCTTTAATTTAATATGTTGTAGGACACCTAGTTTAGTTTGTGCTAAGAGATATGTCCATTTAAAATTGACCCTTCTACCGAATCATATGAAAAACCTTTAGGTTTAGTGTCAGAGAAGTTTTAGGAATGTAAAGGGGTTTTAAAGGTCATAAAAAGCCTTGGGGATGAATCAAAATATCAAAAAAACCTTAATAAAATGGATTTTTAAATTTCATGAGGGCCTTGACACGGTTGGCTTCACGGTCCGTGAAGGCTCCCGTGTAGCCCAGACAGGTTTTACGAAAATGGGCATAACGTCTTGCTCCGAACTCGGAATGAGGTGAGACCAGATGCGTTAGAAGGATAATTCAAAGATCTTCAATTTTATATGTCATGGGCCACCCATATTCTTTTGAGCTAAGAGATATTCCTATTTATAGTTGGCCCTTCTATTGGCACTTGAGAATAATTTAGCCAAGGGAATTCCTTTGAACTTGACTTGATGTAGGAGACACATGATGATCTTAAACAACATAGATAAGCTTAAATTGAAGGCTTTAGAGTGAACTTAGCTTGAGCATGACGGTCCCGTACTTAGAAATATTTCACTCCGGAAGCTTTACGGATGACCTCACGGGCAGTGCCACCCCCACACGGGCCGTGATGGCTCCCAGAAGTGTCACCTTGGTCCAAAACTTTTTTGAAACCAATTTTCATGCTTCCTTGAGGTCGTACGAAATTACGGGTCCTTACACAGTCCTACAAAAGGGCTCAGTCTCAAATAAAACGAATATATTTTTTCTCTCTTATATTATTGAAAAAAATCAAATTGGGCATTTTTTTAAAAATAAAACCAATAAAAAAAAAGGTTTCAAAATTTCTTAGTTTCAAAATTGGGGCATATTTTATTTTATTTTATTTCTAACAATAAAAATAAAAGTAAAACAAAATAAAACTCCTTCATTCTTCATAGGGCACGAGCCCTCATAATATTCATTTAGGACACGAATCCTCATAATATTAGTTTAAGGCACGAACCCTCATAATATTCGTTTAGGGAGCGAACCCTCATAATATTCATTTAGGGCAAAAACCCTCATAATATTCGTTTAGGGAGCTAACCCGCATAATATTTGTTTAGGGCACGAACCCTCGTAACATTCGTTTAGGGAGCGAACCCCAATAATATTTGTTTAGGGAGCAAACCCTCATAATATTCATTTAGGGCATGAACCCTCATAATATTCGTTTAGGGAGCAAACCTTCATAATATTTGTTTAGGGAGTGAACCCTCATAATATTCTTTTAGGAAGCGAACCCTCATAATATTCATCTAGGGATCGAACCCTCATAATATTCGTTTAGGGCACAAACCCTCATAATATTCGTTTAGGGAACGAACCCTCATAGTATTTGTTTAAGGTATGAACCCTCATAATATTTGTTTAGGGAACGAACTCTCAAAATATTCATTGAGGGCACGATCCCTCATAATATTTGTTTAGGGAGCGAACCCTCATAATATTCGTTTAGGGAGCAAACCCTCATAATATTCATTTAAGGTACAAACCCTTATAATATTCATTTAGGAAGCAAATCCTCATAATATTCATATAGGGAGCAAACCCTCATAATATTCGTTTAGGGAGCGAACCATCATAATATTCATCTAGGGAGCAAACCCTCATAATATTTGTTTAGGGAACGAACCCTCATAATATTAGTTTAGGGAGAAAACCCTCATAATATTCATTTAGGGAGCGAACCCTCATAATATTCGTTTAGGGCACGAACCCTCATAATATTCATTTAGGGAAAGAACCCTCATAGTATTTATTTATGGAGCGAACCCTCATAATATTCGTCTACGGAGAGAACCCTCATAATATTTGTTTAGGGCATGAACCCTCATAATATTCATTTATGGAGCTAACCCTCATAATAATCGTTTAGGGCATGAACCTTCATAATATTTGTTTAAGGAGCGAACCCTAATAATATTCGTTTAGTGAACAAACGCTCATAATGTTCATTTAGGGAGCGAACGCTCATAATATTCGTTTAGGGAGCAAACCCTCGTAATATTCATTTAGAGCACGAACCCTCATAATATTCATTTAGGGAGTGAACCCTCATAATCTTCATTTAGGGAACGAACCCTCATAGTATTTGTTTTGGGAGCGAACCCTTCTAATATTCGTCTGGGAGCGAACCCTCATAATATTCGTTTAGGGCGCGAACCCTCATAATTTTCATCTAGGGAGCGAACCTGTCATGCCCCGGGAGGGTACCCATGGCATGACCGGCACTCAGAGACTATTGCTAGTCCCCAAGCGAACCCCTTAGCCTCATCACACCATTCAATCAATAAACTCTACTGAACAACCGAAAGTATAAGTAAGTAAATGGGCACATCCCATCGAAATTCTCAAGATAAAAAGATAATAATAACGGCTAGTTGAAAAAACTAGCTCCCAATCTCAACATCAATTCTCGACCATCGTCTATGAAACTTCTATTACTACTCATGTGGTGCCAATGACAGACCCATGGCTACCCAAATCAAAAATAAAGGAAATAGTTCAATCTAACTCTAAAACATGATGAAATAAATGTAGGGGATCTTCCGGAGTAGAGGAGGCTCACCAAATCAGTTGCGAATCTTATATCTTCAACGGAGCGCATCTTGACGATCTCTAGTATCTGCCTTTGCATCATAAAACGATGAAGTCCACAGGGAACATCAGTACTTGGAATGTACTGGTATGTAAAATTGTTGAGTGAAACAGAACCGGGTAGAATAATTTGGAAGCAACATCAACTCAAAGTAATCATCAAATAACATCAAATCGTCACATGTCTATCTATGCAAGAATAAAGAGTAGACATGTGACACATCAATAACTCTAAACTCATCAATCATCTCAGACTCATCTGAAAGGAGCTCGCCTCCTCTCATATCATCTCAGTTCAGAGGAGCTTACCTTCTCTCATCTCATCTCATCTTGGAGGAGCTCACCTCCTCTCATCTCATCTCATCTCGGCTCAGAGTAGTCAAGGTAGGAAATTTACGGGAGTTTCTTTTATCTTACAACAATTATTTATGAGCCAGTGAATGTACAACAATCACGCTGATGTTGCCACAACCTTCTAAACTTGCCAGGTAGGGAACACTCAGAAACCATATCAACTCACCCAATATGGAGTTAAATTCAATAAGTCCTCTATTGTTTCAGGACTGTTACTCTCGAGGGAACCATAATATATGTGATGGTTCTATGCCTCACCTACGTTTGGCGATGTAGTTTGATGAGTTCATGTCGGACTAACTGTCACTCTTTCGGTGCTCGATACTCCTCCCATGATTCAATGCTCATAAAACCTCCATCTCAACCAATCGCATAGGGACTCGAACCCTGTCAACGATTGGCATCTCTTAGGGACTTTAGCTGTTTCATCAATCATCTCATAAGGTCCTTAACCCTCTCTTCAATCTTCTCATCAATGACTCATGATTTAGAACAATCATTAGGAAGAAATTGAATAGACACATTGGTAGAGTTTATTTGTAGAGACTCATAAGACAATCAAATTCTATTAACTCGTCATCATTCTCCCATCACACTCAACAATCTCAACTCAAGGCTCTTCTCAAGTTCATTATGCATACTTTTCAAATTAGTCATGTAGGGTTATGCAAATTCTCATGAAAATGTTCAATTCAAGAAAACAAATAGTATGATGATCATCAACATAGGAAAACATATAATTTCAAATCAATTTTCAAGAAACACCATCAAGAAATCATGCATGAAGACTTTTGAACTATCAACTCATCCATGACCTCTATGGGGTACATGAAAGAAGTGAAGAATGACATTAAGATTCGGTTCGGACCCATATAACAACTCAATATTTGAAGATTCATCTTCTCAATTTCAATTAAGGAAACAAGTGTTCATGAATAGTGTATTAACTTTCCTTTGAAGAGGCATTAACAATTCAATTGAGATTTCAAATTCCACCCTCAAACTCAGACTTCAAGATTATATTTTGAGATCAAGGTACCCGCCAGAAGAAGGCGAGATGATAACAAAAGATGCAAAGGAAGGCATGAAAGAAAAAGAGGGCTGAGATGAATAGAATAAAATAGATCTTATATTGTTTTCTTTCAGTTTTATTATCTTCAATGTAATAATAGGAACCACAGACCGGGATCTCGACAGGACAAGACTCAACTCTCTAATCCATCCATCTATTTATCGCTGCACCTATTTGAACTACACATGACCTGATTCTCATATAACCCGAGATAAATAAGCCGCCCAAAGCCAGAGCTCGGTCACTCTCGCTTACTCTTTATTTTTTTTCTACCATTTAATAAAGGTTAGGCAAAAAATTAGGCATGTACACTTCTTTGCTTGAAAACTCTTCATATTCTCAATTAAAGAGGAGTATCTGTTAGCACCTAATTTTTTACCAAAATTAAATTATTTATTTTTTAATATTTAAATATTTATTTTTGAATCTAAATTAGATATTTTAATTTTTATATTATATAGAATAACTTGAAAACAAAAAATAGTGTCAGATTTTAATGTAAGTTTTGTTCTAAAGAAGAGAAAAATTATAAAAATATATGTTTTTTCTCTTAATTTTGATTCTAATAAATAATTCAGTATTGTTATTACTTTCTTAATTATATTTTAGTTTTAACTAGTTAACTTTCTATATCTTATTAATCTAAAATAGTTTTCTAATATTTTTATATATTTTTTCTTTCAAAATAAAAACAAAACAAAATGTTAGTCGTTGAATAGTCCAAAATATCCATCTAAAATTTACGAGGAGATATTTTTATGAAATAAAGAGGACTAATTCTAAAAATGATATTATGGGTCGTTACAATGGGTGTGGATCGGTCTGTTCGGTTCAGTTTCATACGTTATTGGTTCGATTTATTGATTTTTAATTATGCTAAACCAATAGAAAACCAATAAGATAATTTTTACCTGCTTTTCATTTATCGATTTTAAGTTCTTAATGGTTCGGATTTTCGATTTACCCAATAAGAATGATAATGAGAATTTGCCTTAATAAAAAAAGAAGGAGTACGAAAGAGTAAAGACTAAAGAGCTAAATACTAAAGTGGGTAACTAATTACTTAAGTACAGTAAAGATAAATAGATAAAGTATTGTTATAGTGTCCTATTACTATTAAATTACTAATATTTAATATTACGAAGTGATAAAAGAGTAAATTATTACACTGATAATCCACTAGTAAACATAAATATCGAGCCGATAACCCAATAATTTTGTTTTTCAAAATCCTCAAAAACCCAATAACAACAAACCAACAACATTTTCATCGGTTTGATTCATCAATCGGTTTGATTTTTGCACACCCCTATTTATTGGTACGGGTGGGGTTGCGAAAAAAGTTCTATATTTTTTTTTTACATTTTTTAAAGTAGGGCGGGGGGTAAGGAGACACTGGGGGGGGGGGGGGGTTGTTAAAGGCAAAATAAATTAAGATTTTTTTTTTGAAGAAAATAAATTAACTTTTTAAACTTTTTTTGGGGGTCTGAGAGGCTGGGGGGGGGGGGGGGAAGCAGGGAGCTTAGGTGGGGGGTAAAAAAAATATTTTTTTTAGAAAAAATAAATTTTCTTTTTACTTTTTATTTTGTGTACGGGGCCCTCGAGGGTGGGGGTGGGGTGCTCATGTTGGAGGGGTAAGGGGTGAGGAATGCCTAAGAGGATTTGTTTTTGAAACTTTTACCATGATCCCTAGTATAATATGAGTATCCATATTTACTCATATTATCGATTGGGTAACTCACTTTTCCCATTTAAAATATGAGTCAATTTGGGCATTTTATCAATTTTTACATAACTCATATTTGATCGATTCATATCTGACTCGACCCGCTTATTTGTCACTCCTAATTTACATTATGAATGAATCTCTTTTATCCATATTACCCATTAAATTACCCATTTATAAATGGGTAAATATGAGCTTTATCCTCTTAAATGGGTCGGCCAGTTGGGTATCCAACTCGTTTAAAATGGGTAAATATGGATAGATACCCAAATAACTTACCCATTTGGCCACTCCTATTGTAAATGATTTTTTTATTGGAAGAAGTTGGGGTGGGTGAGGGCAACTAAATTTTTTTAAATTTTTTAATAATTGAATCAACTTTTTATTGGGAGGAGAATTTCTTTTGTTTAACATTTGGGGGTAGAGGTGTGGATTGGTCGGTTCGGTTCAGTTTTATACATTATTGGTTTGGTTTATCGATTTTGAATTTTTAAATATGTTAAACCAATAGCATACCAATGAGATAATTTTTATTGATTTTTGATTTATCGATTTTAAGTTCTTAATTGTTCGGTTTTCAATTTACCCGATAAGAATGATAATGAGAATTTGCCTTAATAAAAGTACATGGAGTACGACAGAGTAAAAACTAAAGAACTAAATACTAAAGTGGGTAAGTAATCACTTAAGTACAGTAAAGATAAATAGGTAAAGTACTACTACAGTAAAGATAAATAGGTAAAGTACTACTAAGTGTCCTATTAATATTAAATTACTAATATTTAATATTACGAAGGGATAAAATAGTAAATTATTTTATACCAATAAAATAGAATTATTTTTTAAAAAAAATTAAATTTTCTTTTACATTTTATTTTGTGTAAGGGGGCCCTCGAGTGTGGGGTGGGGGGCTCGGATTTGAGGAGTAAGAGGTGAGGAATGGCTAAAAAGATTTAATTTTTGAAATTTTTAACATGATCCCTAGTATAATATGGGTATCCATATTTGCCCATATTATCTATTGGGTAACTCATTTTTACCCATTTAAAATATGAGTCAATTTGGGTATTTTATCCATTTTTACTTAACTCTTATTTGATCGACTCATATCTGACTCGACTCGCTCATTTGTCACTCCTAGTCATAGGCCCAGTCTTAACTTTGTCTGGAAATCGTGTAAAGGCCTTCTACGGCTCATAAATTAGACCACGTCCCGTGAATGGGATCTCCTGGTCTACTTCCCCAGATTTAATAGAGGATAGTTTCGTCTCTTTTGGTCCCTTTCTAATTAAATCTTGGATATTTTAAGATTAAAATAAGACCCATATAAATACTCGATGGCACTCATATCGTCATAATAAGTTAGAATAATTTGAGAGTTAATTCAAGGGGAGAAATAATTAGAGTTCAAGCTATTCTACTGAGGTATTTTAATTTCAAGTAAAGTTTCAATATTTCTAGGTATGTAAGACTACCATAGCATTGGATTAAGTCCGTGCACGTACTATCATGCCCTGGGAGGGTACCCTTGGCGTGGCCGGCACCTAGAGACTATTGTTAGTCCCCAAGCGAACCACTTAGCCTCATCGCATTCATTCAATAATATAAATCTACTGAATAGCGGAATTTAAAAGTAGTAAATGAGCATATCTCATCTAAAGTCTCAAAATTACATAGATAATAATAAAGGCTAGTATAAAGAAGCTAGCTCACCATCTCAACATCAACGTTCAACCATCGTCTATGAAGGCTCTATTACTAATCATGTGGTGCCAATGACATACCCATGGCTATCCAAATCAAAATAAAAAAGTAGTCAAAAATCTATCTCTAAAGTAAGATGAAATAAATCATAATGGATCCTCCGGAATAGGGGAGGCTCACCAAACAGCTGCGAATCTTAGATTTTCAACGAAGCGCTTGTTGACAATCTCTAGTATCTGCCTCCGCATCATAAAATGATGTAGTCCAATAGGGACATCAGTACTTGGAATGTACTGGTATGCAAAATAGCTGAGTGAAACAGAAATAGGTAGAATAACATGGAAACAACATCAACTCAAAGTAATCATCAAATAACATCAAAACGTCAAATGTCTATCTATGTAAGAATAAAGAGTAGATAAGTGACCCGTCAACAACTCAAACTCATCAATCATCTCAAGCTCATCTCAAAGGAGCTCACCTCCTCTCATCTCATCTCAACTAAGAGTACTCAAGGTAGGAAATTTATAGGAGTTTCTCTTATCCGATAACAATCACTTATGAGCCATTGAATGTAGAACAATCATGTGATGTTGCCACAACCGTTCCAAACTTGCCAGGTAGGGAACAAATTAGAACCATATCAGCTCACCCAATATGGAGTCAGTCGTCAATAAGTCTGCTATTGCTTTCAGGGAATTCTAATCTAGAGGGAACCACAATATATGTGATGGTTCTAAGCCTCACCTACGTTCGGCGACGTAGTTTGACGAGTTCAAGTCAGACTAACTCTCACTCTTTTGATGGTCGATACTCCTCTCATGACTCAATGCTCATAAAACCACCAATCCAATCAACTCATAGTGGCTTTGGACCTATCATCAATCCATCTCATGGGGGTTTTAACCCTCTCATCAATCAACATATAGGGACTTTAGCCCTCTTATCAATCAATATCTCATAGGGACTTTATCCCTCTCATCAATCAATCTCATCAATGACTCCAGATTTAGAATAATCATTAGGAAACAATAGAATAGACACATCGGTAGAGTTCATTTATAGAGACTCATAAGACAATCAATTTCTATCAACGCATCATCATCCTTTCATCACAATCAACAATCTCAATTCAAGGCTTTAGACTCAATTCTCAAGTTCATTATGCATGCTTTTCAAATTAGTCATGTATGGTTATGCAAATTCTCATGAAAATGTTTAATTTGAGAAAACAAATAGTTTGATGATCATCAACATAGAAAAACACGTGAATTCAAATAATGTTTTAAGAAAAACCATTAGAGGTTCATGTATGTAGACTCTTGAAACCATCAACTTATCTATGGCCATCTATGGGACATATGAGAGAACAATTTCACGTTTTTAGTTTAGCCTTACATACCTGGGATGAAGCTATCAACCAGTCATGTCAAGGATTTCTTCTCAAATCTCTCAAACTCTAGCTCTTCTCCTCTTTCGTCAAGCCCTAGCTTGTTTGATTATGGAATAGGACTTAGAATGGGGGGGGGGGGGTTTAGACCCTTTTTACGTCAAAACGACCTTATTAGATCTTGTATAGAGTTTAGGAGTGGTTGGGAATTAACCAGAATGCCCCTCGTAAAAATTAGGAATTTTTCAGCTCAAAAAAGCCCAATCCGCGATGCGGACTAGTCGCGCACTGTGTATTTTCAAAAAATTTTTGAATGAGTTTTCTTAATCCTGTGAAAAAGTTTCAAGAAAATATAAGTGCTAGTCCGCAATGGAGGTGCGACGCGCTCTTATCGCGCACCAATACAGTTTTGCGCTTCGGATCGAAAAATTATCTTTTTATCGGGTCGCTCTAAAAATAACCGAGACCACTTTCTCGCTTATTTTTTTTATGCTGATCACAAATCCGGTCTCAGATTTTCCATACGAGTGTTGGAAGATGCGCGCATACCCCTATTATAGGGATACTTAGGTAATTTTATCGGGCGTTACACGTACCCAACATCTATGTTTTCATTTTGTTGAGAATTGAATTGAGTCAAAAATCTAGTTTTGAATTTCGATTAAGTTAATTCTTCATCTATTGATTTTTCTATAATTATACATTGAGATTAGTATTTTTTTTTGTCTCTCATATTGTTGGAATTATTGTTCGTGGTTACTTTCCTATAAACCCTATTTGAGTTGATGATCATGACTTTTCCATGCATCATCTTGAGTTGAGATTGATGGTTTTCATACATAAAATAAAGTATTATTTTTTAATTAAAATAATATATATTTTAACGAGTTTTGAGTATTGAGTTAAATGATGTCTTGAGCAAGAGTTTTGATGATGATGTAAATAATTTTTAAAATATATTTATTGATGAAAGATGGTGATGATGTTTTGAGACGAGATTGATGTTTTGATGTTAAAGTCCACTAAGACTAGATGAGATGATAATATGAGAACATGTTTTGAAAGTAGCATTGAGAATCGATAAGGTAAGAGTATAATTAACTCAAACTCCACAAACTACATAATCAGCACAAGATAGGGGCTATGCCTCTCTTGTCCCAAAAGAGGTCTTTTATATTAGATCCATTAATGTTATGTCCTTTATTCTGATAAGATATTGGATGGATGTGGCAATGACATCACTTGCTCATAGGTGATGATTGTTGGTTAGAGAAACTCCCTAAGAATAATTATGTTATTTTACTGAGTTGCACATGCATATGATAATTGATGAATTATTAATGAAAGCATTGTTTGTATTTTTAAACTTACTTGGCATATTGATGTTGAGTTGAGATAATTCTTTTCTAAGTACCGTTCATGCATGCTATTCTATTCCGCCAAATTGCATACCGTATATTTCACGTACTGACATCATTCGACATTGCATCTTTTTGTGATATAGATACAAGTGTTAGGGGTCCTCGACAGATGATTCATTGAAGATTCAAAGCATTTCCAGAGTTTTGGTGAATCCTTCTATCATTCGGGGGGTTACCTTTTATTTAAGTTTATGTCTTTCATTTCATAGTTTAGAGGCAGTGTTGTACTTGTATTGGCATGTCCTTGATAGTTGATAAAGGCTTCATAGACTAAGTCAGATGATGTAAACTTTAGAGTAAGTTTTGAATCTTATTTCATTGATACGGAGTTATTGTTTAGTTTTATTTGAGTTACTTGACTTATTGATTGTGACATCTTAAAGCTCACTACAGTATTTCTTGATTCTATTGAGTCTTCTACTAATCAAACAATGTGATAAGATTAAGTGATTCAATCAGGAGCCAATAATGATTTTTGAGTGTTGGTCACGTCTATGGTACTCTTTCGGGGCATGACATATGTATTGTTAAGTTTTAAAAGAATTTTTTGAATAGAAAATAGAATAACTTTTTACCTCATTTAATATAGTGATTATTGTAATAATTGCGTGTAACACCAGGTCAAATTTACCAAAATACCCCTAGATGAGAGACTCTCGCATAAAGCCTCCTCCCAAATTCTTTTGATAAATCTAAGGTCGGAATCGCGATCAGCATGAAAAATTGTGTGGAAAAATGATCTTGGTTGATTTTTAGGACAACCGGATCGAAAGATAATTTTTCATGCAAAAATGCAATTCTAGAGAAGTGCGCGACATGTCCACAACGCGGACTTGCCATATATTTGAACTTAACTGGGGTTCTAATAATTTCTATAGGATTAGAAAATCGATCAGAATATTTTTGAAAAAAAATTGAACAGGTATGCGACGTGGACCTGGTCCCCGGCCTGTTCCACTGAAGTTTAAAATTTAAATCTTTCGAGGGGCATTTAGACTTTTCTCCATCCCCCTAAATCTAACCCACTAAACCTATTCGAAAGTCTTTTACGCTAAAGCTAAGAGGAGACTTTGAGCGAAGAAGTAGAGAAAAGCTAGGATTTCAAGAGAATTATACGAGTTCTTCCAAGCGAGTCTGAAATATAAATCTTCTAGGTCTGTAAGGCTATTCATAGCGTTGGATTGAGGTCATCCACGTGCCCCACATGTTGATTCTTTGAAATTGAATTCAAGTAGAGTTTTCTTAAGTTTCAATAATTGAATCCTTAAGTTATCTATTGTTCTATTGAGTTTGTTGTACATAAAAATGTATTGATGGTGATGTTGAGTTGAGTATTTGATATGGATACATGCTCATGTCTTCATTCACGTGAACCCTAATCGATGATTATATTTTATTCCTTTTATGCATTTTTGAATTGGATTGATGGTTATTTTTGTCCGTTGAGAAAAAATGGTTTTGAACCTATTTTACTGAGTCCGCATGAATATGAGTTTTGAGCATAAATAATGATTTGAGAAAGAGTCTTGATGAAATGTCCATGATATTTGAAATATGTTTTTTAAAAGAAAGCACTTGATGTTTTGATAAAATTGAGCATTTGAGTTTAAATGATGTTTTGAGTAAATATTTGTTAAGGATGTAATAAATTTTCAAAATATATTTATTGATAGAAGATGATGATGATGTTTGAGATGAGTTTGAATGAGTTTTAAAGAGGATTTTTTGGGAGTAGTATTGAGCATCGAGTTGGGTAGAGTATGAGCGACTCAAACTCCATAACTACGTCATCCATGTAAGGTAGTTGTGCAGTTAACTCTGGCAAATCCTGTCCCAAAAAGATGGACAGGGATGATGGATTCATGATATTGATGTTGACGTCCATACCTTGGCAAGTAATGGACGGGCAAGCAATGACGTCATGTCACGACCCGAATCTAGGGTCTAGGAGTGACATGGGGAATGGGGACCTAAGAGTCCCCAAACAAGCCTCAAAGCATCCGAATTCACATCGTCTGTTCGGAAGCATATTCAAATGATAAACACATAGGTCTAAGGGACGAGAGAGTAGAACTCACGCTATAGGTATATCATTGGGGAAAGGGATTAACATGAATTCACATAACGCGTAGCACATAAATTCTAAGGGGCAGGTAAGTATGACTCACACTATGGGGGCAATTCGGGACTTAGTATCTTTCACATCTTATCGTGAATCAAAACGTAAGTCTCATAGACAAAACATATAAGGATATCCACTAAAGTACCAAGCCAAGCATAATCTTCGTTCATAACACTTAGCACATAAACGTAAATGAGTTTACAAGATGTCCAACAATGCCTCTAGTCATAAGATAGGACGGGGCCCAAGACATACCCTGGGCTCACCCTCAAATATAGATAGCCTAAACAAAAGCACCATAGGTAGAGGTTAGGTGGCTTGTTCTTGGAAAAGCTTGAGAGCCGAGCTAAACGTCGTGCAGTGGATAGATGTACTCCTCGGTCCCTACATGGTGAGATCATGTAGGCAAAAGTATGCTTTAGTACATTTGAATGTACTAAGTATACGGTCATGCAATGCATATGACTTATCAACCTATCTTAATATTAGATGACAAGGGCACATAATATAGGAGAAGCATATATCCAAGAAGAATAGTATAATGAAATGCCATGAAATTTATGATACATGAAAGGCAATAATGCTCATATATAGTGGGAATGTGACCTCAACAGACAATAGTAAGACCAAGCAAGCTATTACTTGGAATCCTTATGAAATCCCCTCACTGGTAAACAGGTGGTCTACTTGCCAAAGATAAACCATACATCACCTTACGGGCATCCCCATTTCGTATGAAGTAACCTTCCTTATGGGCATCCCCATTTCGGATAGGATTTTCACATATAGCATATCATATCATATCATGCTTCACCTTACGGGCATCACCATTTCATATTAAGCAACCTTCCTTACGGGCATCCCTATTTCGGATAGGATTTTCACATAATGAATGTTAGGCACATAGTTCAAGGAGAGAGAGAACCCTCAATCCATCGGTGCTAAGTCAACATTCCACAAGAATACATATATGTATAGATACATACTGTCTAAGAGACAATAGTCATTTCAAATCTGTTCAATGTACAATTAGGCTCAAATGCCAAATCATAATTCATTATCACGGTACTCATGCATAAGAATAGCTCATTCAAATATACAAGATGGTGCAAGCACCCAAAATGCTCAAAGAGCCATAACCATAGACATATATGTGATCACATTCTTGTCCTAACCGATACCTTTTCAAAATTATATCATAAATATAATTAGGCTTAACCCACTTCATAATTTCCATAAAATTCAATGTTCATGAATGCATATGCCATGAATGATGTGGCAATAGCATGGGTAGTTGAGATTTAATCTAAAATCAATAATATAACATGGAATTGAAGTAAATTGATAATTAAATCCACATTTAAAATCATAAAATAAATCACTCATGCATAAATCAAGCATTAAAGAGGACATGCATGTTCATAACTTCATAACTTCAATGTAAATCATCATAATAAGAACTAAAGTAACTTAAAATCATAGATAAAGTACAACCCATACATCAATTGAATTTAATAAATCATATAATGAAAAAATCACATTTAAAGTAAGCTTAATTTCATGAAAATCAATTGAAAAGAGTTTGGGTCTTCTTGGTTGCAAGGGACCAAGAATCAACCCCACATACCTTGCTTAGGAAGAGGAATTTGAGAAGACTTTAGCTTGAAGTTGAAATCCCAAATGAATCCTAGCTTGAATCTTGAAGGAAAGACTTGGAGAGAATTTTCAGAGAGTTCA
Organism: Solanum rostratum; assembly: GCA_029948455.1. Lineage (NCBI taxonomy): Eukaryota > Viridiplantae > Streptophyta > Magnoliopsida > Solanales > Solanaceae > Solanum > Solanum rostratum. Next base: position 55,902,894 of record CM057053.1, read on the forward strand.
AATGTGAGGAGTGAAGTTAGGCATTAGGAATAGGGTTTAAGTCATTAGGAAACCCTTAGATAGCATAGGAAGTCTAAAAAGACCATTAGAATAAACCAAATGTACAAAAACGCCATTAATGACACAGATGGAAAAATTGCACGGCGTCGCTTCACTAGAGGGCTACACGACCTGTATGTTGTCACACGGTTCGTGACATGGGTCGTACCCCAACACTTAGAAAATTTTTGCGATCAAGTTACGAGACGGTGATTCCATACTTAGAAAAGAATTTCACATTGGAAGCGTTACAGCTCACCATATGGTCCGTGAGATGGGTTGTACCCTTATACTTAAAAAACTTTCGCGATCAAGTTATATGACGGTGATTCCATATTTAGAAAAAAATTTCACGCCGAAAGCCTTACGGCTCACCATACAACCTGTGGAGCCCGTGAAGGTGGTCGTGTGACCTCACTTAGCCTCAATTGTTGGTGTTCAAAGCTCAAGGCCATCACACGGTCAGTGAAGTGTCACACGGCCCATGTGGGGTCCAAGTGTGACATGCCTTAGTATGAAACTCCACGCCAACGCCACACACGAAGAATTAAGGCTAAGTGCCACCTCACTGGAGGCCACACGGGTCGTGTGACCTCATATGGACCGTGTAGTCTCCCTTGGGACAACATTTGGTTTAATTCTTGCAAAAAATGACATTTTCAAGCTTCGATGAAGTCGTACAATATCCAGGTCATTACATCATCTCCCCTTCGGGAACATTCATCCCTGAATATGCAAGAACAAGGTTTGAAAGGCTTGACTTAGAACACGAAACTTTCAAACATAAGATGCATTACAAAACTGACCACTTGAAAAGCATAAAGTCATTAAACGTATGCCGAAGCATATTAAAATCCTTCAAAACATCATAAAAAATCTTTTCAATGCACATGTATGCATGTCATATCATGAGACTCAAGAATGAAAGAGTTAGAACCACTTAGAAGAGGAAGAACCTAATACCTCAGGCTTGAGTAGATTAGAAAATATGGGGGATATCGCTTCATGATGTCCAACTCCACCTCCCATGTAGCACTCTCCACATGCTGATTTCTCCGAAGTACCTTCACCGAAGCTACATCCTTGTTACGATGCTGATTCACTTGTCTATCCAGAATCTCCACCGGGACTTCCTCATAAGATAAGTTCTACCCAACTTCAACACCTTCCAGAGGCACAATAGTGCTAGGATCACCAACTAACTTCCTCAACATAGACATATGGAAAACCGGGTGAATGGAACTCAAATCCGGAGGCAACTCTAACCTATAAGCCACGCTCCCAATTCGCTCAACAATCTCATATTAGCCAATATACCAGGGGCTTAGCTTGCCCTTCTTACCAAAATGCATCACACCCTTCATAGGTGAAACCTTCACATACACCCAATCACCAACATGAAATTCAAGATCCCTTCTCCTAACATCCGAATAGGACTTTTGGTGACTTTGGGCCATCTTCAACCTCGCCCTAATTAACTTCACCTTCTCCATAGCCTCCAACACTAAATCCTGGTCAATCAATGCCATTTCCCCCCAACTCAAACCACCCTATCGATGACCTATACCTCCTCCCATACAAGGCCTCAAACGGCGCCATATCAAGGCTAACAGGAAAGCTATTATTATAGGAAAACTCAATGAGTGGAACGTGGTCATCCCAATTACCCTTGAACTCCAACATACAAGCCCTCAACTTATCCTCCAAGGTTTGAATTGTCCTCTCGGCTTTTCCATCGGTTTGAGAATGAAAGGCGGTGCTCAACTTATCCTTAGTGCAAGGTCTCTTTTGAAACAACCTCAAAAAGTGAGAAGTGAATTGGGTGCCCTGATCCGATATGATGGACCTAGGCACACCATGTAACCTCACCAACTCTTGGATGCATAATCTTCGGCACCAAAAGTCGTCTTGGCCGGTAGAAAGTGAGCCGACTTTGTCATCCGATCAACAATAACCTAAATGGAGTCAAATTATCTTCGGGTCCAAGGCAAACCAACCATGAAGTCCATTTCACATCTTCCCACTTCCAAGTGGGAATCTCAATGTCTTGAGCTACACCACCGGGCCTTTGGTGCTCTACCTTCACTTGTTGACAACTTGGGCACTCGGATACAAACTTAGCTATGTTCTTCTTCATACTATGCCACCAATACACCTTCTTCAAATCCCGATACATCTTAGTAGACCCCGGATAGATAAAGTAAGGAGAGTTGTAAGCTTTACTCATGATCACCTTTCTAAGGCCATCCATATCCGAAACACATAATCGATCTTGGTACCGAAGCACACCATCTCCCCCTTGGGAGAAAACGTCAATCTCCTTTTCGGCAATAAATTTCTTCAATTCAAACAATGATGGATCTAAATCTTGCTTAGCTTTCACATCAACAACAACTAAGATTCGGGACAATTTTGGACATGCATGCCACCATCATTAGAGTCGGCCAACCTAGCACCCAAAATAGCCAATCGGTGAACATCCTTTGCCAGCTCTCTCTTCTCCTCTCCAACCTGAGCTACACTCTCTATAGATAGCCTACTAAGAGCATCGACTATAATATTGGCCTTGACGGGGAGATATTGAATACTCATGTCGTAGTCTTTTAGGAGTTCCAACAATCTTCTTTGCCTCAAGTTGAGATCCCTTTGAGTAAACACATATTGCAAACTCTTGTGCTAGGTGAAAACATCAATATGCACCCCATGCAAGTAGTGTCTTCAAATCTTCAAGGAAATAACCAACGCCACTAACTCAAGATCATGCGTGAGGTAATTACGCTCATGCACCTTACCATGTTAGGTTGCGTATACATATTACCATGTTGCATAAGTACGTAACCCAACTCGATACATGAGGCATCACAATACACCACAAACCCCTCCAAACTATTAGGCAAAGTCAAGACAGGAGCCGATGTAAGTTGATCCTTCAAGGATTGAAATCTCTTCTTGCATTCATCTGATCACACAAACTTAACATTCTTTTGGGTCAATTTACTCAACAGAGATGCAATAGATGAGAACCCTTCAACGAACCTCCTATAATAGCCGGCCAACCCCAGAAAACTTTAAATATCCGAAGGAGTCAATGGTCTGGGCCAACTCTTCATAGCCTCGAATTTTTTGGATCAACCCTAATACCATTAGCAGACACCACATGACCAAGATAAGCTACTTCACCTAACCAAAATTCACATTTGCTAAACTTGGCATATAACTTATTCCTCAAGATTTATAGAACCAACCTCAAATGATCCCCATGTTCCTACTCACTTTGGGAATAAATGAGAATATCATCAAATGAAAACAACCACAAGACTGTCAAGGAATGGCTTGAACACCCAATTCATAAGATCCATGAACACGGCTGGGGCATTAGTTAAGCCAAACGACATCACCACAAACTCAAAGTGCCCATACCTTGTTTGAAAAGCCGTCTTAGGAATATCACACTCTTTAACCTTCAACTAATGATACCCAAAATGGAGGTCAATCTTTGAGATGTGGGTGGCCCCTTGAAGTTGGTCGAACAAATCATCGATCCTAGGCGACAAATACTTATTCTTAATGGTCACCTTATTCAATTGCCTATAATTGATACACATCCGAAGAGATTCATCCTTCTTCCTTACAAATAACACTGGAGCACCCCATGGGGATATACTTAGCCTAATGAAGCCCTTCTCTAACAAGTCTTTCAACTGATCCTTCAACTCTTTCAACTCGGTTGGTGCCATATGATAGGAAGGAATAGAGATAGGTTGAGTATTCGGGAGAAGATCTATGGCAAAGTCTACTTCCCTTTCAGGCGGAATACCAGGAAAGTCTTCAAGAAACACATCCGGAAACTCATTCACCACCGGAACCGACTTAAGAGAAAGTGATTCAGACTTCATATCCTTGAACCTCACAATATGATAAATGCACCCTTTCGAGATCATCTTCCGGGCATTAGGGTAGGAAATAAACCGACCTTTAATAGCGGAGTCACTACCCTTTCATTGAAGAATGGGCTCACCAGGAGGTTGGAACTCGACCTTCCAGGTTCTACAATCTATAGAGGCAATTGATGCATGCAACCAATCCATCCCAAGAATCACGTCAAAATCGACATCTCAATTCCACAAGGTCACACAGGAAGACTTTATGCAATATGGAAACAGGATAACCACGATAAAACCTATGTGCAATAACAGATTCACCAACAAGAGTATAAATTGAGAAAGGATCCTTCAAAATTTTGGGATTCAAAACAAATTTAACAGCCAACAGAGGAGTCACAAAAGACAAATTCGCATCCAGGTCAAGAAAAAGATAATCATCAAATTCAGAGGCTTTTAACATACCAGTCATAACATTTGGAGCTTCCTTAACCTCCTGACGTGCATGAAGTGCATCAAACCTGTTGTTTCTTGGGGCAACACCATGAAGAGCTCTTTGTTGGCCTTGAAGACCTTGAGCCTCCAAACCTTGACCTCGAAGAACATTCTGAGGACAATCGGCAATCCTGTGGTTCTTATCACCACACCCAAAGCAGGCGCCTAGATACTTCTAGCAAGAATCCATGTGGGATTTCCCACACTTGTCACACAGAGGATACCATGGTCCACCACCAACTGGTGCCTTAGGAGGAGGTACTTTAGCATTAGCAACCCGAGCACCAGAACCTTGGCCCTATTGAAAGCAACCAAAACCACCCTGAGAGCCGGAGAACCCCCCATCAAAACAGGCCTTTTTAGGACCATATACTCTCCTCTCCTTGAGTTTATCCTCTTTGATCTGCTCGGTATATACTATGAGTCTAGAAATATCCATATCCCATATGAGCATGCTTGTACGACATTCTTTCACTAGCAAATTAGAGATACCGAAAATGAACTTATGCATCCTTGCACGAGGGTCAGCCACAAGTATCGGTGCATACTTGGGGAGCTTGGTGAATTTGAGGCCATAGTCCCTCACACTCATACCCCCCTTGAGGTTGATAAATTCAGTTATCTTGGCCTTCCTAAGCTCAAGTGGAAAGAAACAATCCAGCAACGCAAGCTTAAACTCCTCTCAATTGACAACATCACCACAGACCACTCTATAGACCATTGGGTGTACCACACCAGAGCCCCATCTTTCAGTTGATAGGCAGCCAATTTAGCCTTCTCCTCCGAAGTGACACCCATAGCATTCAACACCTTGGTGAGCTCATCAATAAACTCTTGAGAATCCTCATCAACCTTTGGCCCATAAAACTCAGGAGGATTCATCGGGGTGAAATCCCTCACCCTAGAAGCTGGAGTGGGATCCCGTGGAAGATAAGCCTTCCTAGTCTGATATGTCACCACCTAGGAAAGCATAGCAAAGGCCGTACGAAATTCACCATTAGAGATAGGCTCATCCATAGGTCCTTGAGGTGCTTGATCCTCCTTAGCCGGGGCTGGTCTTAGTAGGTGGGGTCTTCCTCGAGGCATCTTCTGAAATGGAGCAATGATACCTTCAAGATAAGGAAACCAAATACATGAATCATAGCACAACACAAGGCATGAAGAGGTGAGATGATCCCTAGAATGGCTTCGTAGCCTCCCACTCATAGGCATGGTGCACTTCACACCCATGAATAGGACTTTACTTGATGTGACATGTTGGACTCCGAGGATCATTTACAAACCTAGTGCTTTGATACCGTCTCTCACGACCCAGACCTAGGGTCTAGGAGTGACACGGCGAATGGGGACCCGAGAGTCCCTAAACAAGCCTCAAAGCATCCAAATTAACATCATCGGATTGAAAACGCATTCAAATAATAAACACAAAGGTCTAAGGGACGGGAGAGTAGGACTCACGCTATGGGGATATCATAAGGGAAAAGGATTAACATGAATTCACATAACATATAGCACATAAAGTCTAAGGGGCAAGTAAGTATGACACACGCTATGGAGGCGATTTGGGACTTAGGATTTTTCACATCATATCATAAATCAAGACGTAAGTCTCATAGACAAAACACATAACGATATCCACTAAGTACCAAGTGTAGCATAATCTTCTTTCATAGAAATTAGCACATAAACATAAAAGAGTGAACAAGATGTCCAACAATGCCTCTAGTCATAAGATAGGACGGGGGCCAAGACATACCCTAGGCTCACCCTCAAATATAGATAACCTAAACTAAAGCACCATAGGTGTCATGCCCTGGGAGGGTACCCTAGACGTAGCCGACACTTGGAGACTATTTCTAGTCTCCAAGCGAACCACTTGGTCTCATCACATCTATTCAATCCAAAAACTCTATAGATCAGCGGAAGTAACATTAAGTAGATGGGCTCATCTCATCTAGTTCTCACAATATATATAATAGAAAGAGGCTAGTAGATATAACTAGCACAACAATCTCAACATCAATGTTCGACTATCATCTATGAAACCTCTATCACTAATCAGATGGTGTCAATGACAGACCCATGGCAACCTGAATCAAAATATAAGACTAGTCTAGTCTAACTAAAAGTATGAGGAAATAAAGGTAGTAAACCCTCCGGGGTAGGGCAGGCTCACCAATCAGTTAAATGTCTCGAATCCTCAATGGTGCACCTGTTAACGATCTCTAATCCCTATATCTGCATCATAAATGATGCAGCACCGAGTGACGTCAGTACGTGGAATGTACGATATGTAAAATAACTAAATGAAATTGAAACATATATAATAATATGGAACAATATCAACTCAGAAATAGTAAACAATCAACATGTCAAATGTCTATCTAAAGCAAGAATAAAGAGTAGACAAGTGACCCATCAACCTTATCAATCAAATCAGACTCATCTCAAAGGAACTCGTCTCATCACATCTCATCTCATCCTAACTTAGAGTACTCAAGGTAGGAACTTTCTGGGAGTTTCTCTTATCCGAGAATAATCATTTATGAGCGAGTGATTGTACAATATCCTGCCGGTGTTGCCACTGTTGTTACATACTTGCCAGGTAGGGAATGAATCGAATCCACTAAGGGAAACTGCACTCAACTAGTCCTCTATATTTTAAGGAACTCTCTCTCAAGAGGGAACCACAAAATAGTGTAATGGTTCTAATCCTCACCTATGTTTGGCTACGCAGTTTGACGAGCGCGAGTTGGACTAACTCTTACTCTTTCAGTGTTCAATACTCCTCCCATGACTAAATGCTCATAAGACAATCAATCCAATCTAACTAATCAAATCATGGGGTTTTTAACCCTCTCATCTATCAGTCTCATAGGGACTTTAACCCTCTTATCTATAAGTTCTCATAGGGATTTTAACCCTTTTATCAATCAACATCTCATGGAGACTTTAACCCTCTCATCAATCAACATCTCATAGGGACTTTAACCCTCTCATCAATCAATCACAAGCAATAGTTCAAGGCTTGGAAAAATCGTTAAGGAACAATCGAATAGACCATCCTTAGAGTTCATTTATGGAGACTCATAGGACTTATCAAGCTCTATCAACTCATCATCATTCTCTCACTACAATCACAATCACAATCAATAATCTCACGTCAAGGCTCTAGACTCAACCCCTAGACTCATTCATGCATGCTTTCAAAAGTTAACATGTAAGGTTATGCAATTTCTCATGAAAATACTCAATTCAAGAAAATAAACTTATGATGATCATCAACATACGGAAGTACATGAAAATAGACATAATTTATAAGAAGATATTTCAAGAATCAATATAAGAACATGTATGGGGACTCATGAATACACAACTTTTCTATGACCATCTATGGGGCACATGAGATGACAATCTCATGCTTCTAGTTTACCCTTACATATCTGGGATGAATCTCTCAACAATCACTTCAAGGATTTCCACTTGAATTCCTCAATCTCAAGCTTTTCTCCTCTTTCCCCATGCCCTAGTCTTGTTAGATTGTTAGAAAAGGACTTAGAATAAGGTTTTAGACCCCTTTTTATGTCAAAATGACCTAATTAGATCGTGTATTGAGTTTAGAAGGTTTGGGAATTGACCGGATTGCCCCTCACAAAATTTATAAATTTTTCAGCTTCGGAATAACCTAGTCCGCGACGCGGACTGGTCGCGTACAATGTATTTTTCTCTAAAACAATTCAGAATGAGTTTTCCTAATCCCATCAAAATATTTTTTAAAAAAATGTAAGTATGGGTCCGCTACAGAGGCGCGACGTGCCTCCGTTGCACACTGACATTGTTTTGGTTTTTAGATGGAAAATTATCTTAAGATTCAATCGCTCAAAATCGACCGAGACCATTTTCCCACTCAGTATTTCATGCTGATCACAAATCCAGTCTCGGATCTTCCGTGCGAGCATTTGAAGATGCGTTATGCGCATACCTCTCTTCTAGGGATATATTGGTAATTTTACCGGCCATTACATCATCTCCCCCTTGGGATCATTCATCCTCGAATGATAAGTAAAGGTGGATGTCAAGGCACGAAAAGAATCAATACTCATCTCAACACTCACCTCAACCAATCAAACTCTCAACTCCTCCGCTACCTCAATGAACTCTACTTGGTCTCAAGAATAGATCAATCAATTTAGTCAAGGGTAAGAAATTTATCTTCGACGTTCTCATCATTTGGTATGAATAGGTGTGGATATTTAGCTTTCATCTCTTCCTCAGCTTCCCATGTGGCTTCCTCAACGAATTGATTTCTCCACAGGACTTTGACTGAGGCTATCTCTTTGTTTCTCAACTTACTAATCTAACGATCAAGGATTTGGACCAGAACCTCTTCGTAGGAAAAGCTATCCTTCACTCCGATGCTATCAACAGGGATAACCAAGATAGGATCTCCTAAGCACTTCTTCAACATTGACATATGGAATACCGGATGAATTCCATCTTACTCGGAAGACAAATCTAACTCTTAAGCAACCTTCCCAAACCTCTTCATAATCTGATATGATCCCACATAACGTGGACTCAACTTTCACTTCTTCCCAAATCTCATAACACCCTTCATAGATGATACTTTCAAGTATACCCAATAATTTACCTCGAACTCTAAGTCTCTTCATCTCACGTCGGTATAAGATTTATGGCGACTTTGGGTAGTCTTCAATCTCCCTCTATTGACCTTAATCTTCTCCATCGATTGGTGGACAACATCAGGCCCAATTAATTCCATTTCTCCAATCGTAAACCACCCAATTGGTGATCTACATCTCCTTTCATACAAGGCTTCATAGGGATCCATTTGAAAACTTGCATGAAAACTATTGTTATGTGAAAATTCAATCAATAGTAGGTGATCATCCCAATTTCCCTTGAAATCAAGAACACAGGCTCTCAACATATCCTTTAATATCTGAATTGTGTGCTTTACCTAACCTTCTATCTGTGGATTAAAGGTTGTACTCAGGTTCGCTTTAGTACCCAATCCCTTCTAGAATGATCTCCAAAATTGGGAGGTGAATTGAGCTCCTCTGTCCGAGATGATGGACAAGGGAACTCCATGCAACCTCAAAATCTCTTGGATGTACAACTTGGCATACTCCTTCGCAGTGTTGGTTATCTTGATTGCTAAGAAGTGAGCCATTTAGTCATCCTGTCTACAATCACCCATATCAAATCATGTTTCTTTTGAGACCTTGGTAGACTAGTAATAAAGTCCATATTAATCATCTCCCACTTCCATTCAGGAATCTCAAAGTTTTGAGGCAATTCACATGGCCTTTGATGCTCAACTTTCACTTGCTGGCAATTCGGGCACTTTGAAACGAACTCAGCAATATCCCTCTTCATCCCACTCCACCAATAGAATTCTCTCAACTCGTGGTACATCTTGGTGGAACCAGATAGATGGAATATATAGTGCTATGGGCTTTCGCCATGATTCTAGTTCAAATGCCATCCACGTCCAGAACACATAATCTACTATGGTATCTTAACACTCCATCTCCCCCTTTGGAGAAAAGCATCACTTTATGTTTGTGAACAACCTCCTTCAATTAGAGTATGACAGGATCTTGGTCTTGTTTTTCTTTTACCTCAGCCACTAAGGATGAAGCAGACCCATTCTGAACATTAACTACTCCCTCATTATTCTCCTCAAGTTAAACTCCCAATCGAACCAATTGATGCACTTCTTTGGCCAACTCTTTCTTTCCTTCCTCAGCATGGGTTGTGCTACCCATTGACAACCTGTTAAAAGCGTCAGCAACAACGTTAGCTTTACCTGGGTGGTAGAGAATACTCATGTCATAATCCTTGAGAAACTCCAACCATCTCCTCGTTGCAGGTTGAGCTCTTTCTAATTGAAGACATACTGCAAGCTCTTGTGGTCAGTGAACACATCCACATGCACTTCATATAAGTAGTGGCACCAGATTTTAAGTGCAAACATCATCGCTGCCAACTCAAGATCATGGGTTAGATAGTTTCTCTCATAAACCTTGAGCTGCCTAGAAGCATAGGCTAATAACTTTCCCCCTCTGCACCAGCACACATCCCAATCCAACCCTCGAAGCATCACAATAAATTACAAAGTCTTCTGCCTCGTTGGGTAAGGTTAGGACCGGTACAGTAGTCAATCTCGTCTTCAACTCTTGGAAACTCTTTTCATATTCGTTTGACCACTGAAACTTGACCTTTTTCTGAGTCAATTTAGTCAATGGTGCGTATAGGGAAGAAAATCCATCAACAAATCTGCAATAGTAGCCTGCCAACCCCATAAACTTCTTATGTCAGTCGAAGAGGTCGGTCTAGGCCAATTCTGAACCGCTTCAATCTTTAGGGCATCCACTCGAATACCATCCCAAGAGACAATGTGGCCTAGGAAAGCCGCTGATTTAAGCTATAATTCCCACTTTGAGAATTTCGCAGACAACTCATGGTCCTTAAGTGTTTGGAGGATAACTCTTAGGTGATTACCATGCTCCTGCTCATTATTCGAATACAACCAAATGTCATCGATGAACACAATCACAAACATATCAAGATATTGTCTAAATACTCTATTCATCAAGCGCATAAAGGCTGCAGGTGCATTCGTCAACCCAAAGTACATGACTAAGAACTCAAAAACGCCATATCTGGTCCCAAAGGCTGTCTTTGGAATATCACATTCCCTCAGTTTCAACTGATGATTTCCAGATCTGAGATCTCTATCTTTGAGAAAGAAGAGGCACCCTGAAGTTGGTCAAACAGATCATCTATCCTTGGAAGAGGATACTTATTCTTTATAGTGACCTTATTCAGTCGCCTGTAGTCAATATACATTCTGAGGGACTCATCTTTCTTTAGCACGAATAGGACTGAGGCATCCCAAGGAGAAACACTTGGCCTTATAAAGTCCTTCTCTAACAGATATTTTAATTGTTCTTTCAACTCTTTCAACTCAACGAGGGCTATCCTATAAGGTGGAATTGAGGTAGGCTGGGTATGAGGAAGAACATCAATCCCAAAGTCAATCTCCCCATTAGGAAGAACTCCGGGCAGATCCCCAGGAAACATTTCATCACAATCGGGACTGACTGAAGAGTAAGAGACTCAACATCATCAGATTTAACTTGAACGAGGTGATAGATACAACCTTTGGAAATCAGCTTTCTAGCTCTAAGGTATGAGATAAACTTTCCCCTAGGTGCAGCAGAATCACCCTTCCACTCAAGAATCGGTTCATTCGAGAATTGGAAATTAATGGTTCAGGATCTACAATCAACAGAGACATAACAGGCATGAAGACAATCCATGCCAAGGATCAAATCAAAATCAACCATCTCCAACTCAACCAAATCAACAAGAGTATCCCTATGAGGGATAGACACTACACAAGCTCTATAGATTCTCTCAGCTCGAATAGACTCACTCACTAGAGTAGAAACATCAAAGGGATCAAGAAGACTCTTAAGGGTTCTATCAAATCTATTGGCCACATAAGGATTTACAAATGACAATGTGGCACCAGGATCCATCAAAACATAACAATCAAAAGAAAAGACTCGAATCAAACCCGTCACAACATCAGGGGAGTTCTCCTAATCATGGAGACTACCCTTGGCATACAACTGGTTTGTAGCTCCCCTTGCGCCTGACGTAGCACCCCTTAGGTTCCCTCTAGCGGGAGGAGTTGGTGTAGAAGGTTGAGCTCGATCAGCCCACTTTGGACACTCTCTTTGGTAGTGATCTTCTTATCCACATTTGTAGTATACATTATCCCCTTTACGACATCTCCCCAAGTGCAATTTGCCACACTTACCAAATGATGGTTTACCATGTGAACCTTGAGCAACACTAGCTTATGACTGAGATCCTTGGGTTCCAATATTCTGAGACATCTACTCATTCCTGCCTCTAGGCGCAGGTGCACTAGCAGATGATGGTGTTGGAAATCGGTTACCATTCCCTTTCCTTCCAACCTCATGGATAGATGTCTTAGCCTTCTTATTTCTGAACTCTTCTCTATCATGTTGCCTCTCCTCATCAGCTTGTTGCACAAACATCATCAATCTCCCAATATCTATATCACTCACGAGCATTGCTCCCCTCCTATCTCTCTTTAGCTATCTGTTCAACCCATTAACATACATCCCCATTCTCCCCCTCATGTGAGCAACCATATCTGAAGCATAGCAAGATAGTTGCGTAAACTTCAACCCATACTCCTGCACAGTCATACATCCCTGTTTCAAATTTAAGAACTTTCTTACCTTGGCCTATCTTCGTTCCCTTAGAAAGAAATACCCCAAGAAGGATTCCTCGAACATTACTCAAGTCAACAGTGGAGCATCATCTCCTCTACCTTTCTTCCATTGGTCGAACCATAGTCTAGTCACGCCCTTGAGTTGGTAAGTAGCCAGTTCAACCATGTCAGCATCAGCCGCATGCATCACTTGGAACACCTTCTAAAGTTCCCCCATATAGTTCTCAAGCTCTTCAGTGGATACAGACCCTGTGAACTCAGGCGGATTCATCCTCAAGAATTCCCAGACTCTAGACGTGTCTTAGGAATCCTGTCTACACACTCCCTATCTCGCAACATGTGTTGTGATAGCCTGACTAGAGTTTGAATAGCCTGACGTATCTCAGCATTGGAGACCTTATCTTGCACGGGCTGCTCAACAGGGAAAGCTTAGTCTGCAGGCTCCTCGTGTCCTTGAGGCTCAAGTAAGTTAGCATTTTGCCTGGCGGGACGTCCCCTATCTCTGACGGCTCTTCTGGGAGGCATGATCACAACTCTGCAACGCGTAGAGCACGAAGTTAGAAAACAACCTTTCATAGACCATAACTCTATCGCATGACTTAGAACATGAAAGAAGTGAAACAATTTCTAATTATCCTATAGCCTCCATATTATGGATGTGGAGCTCTTCACACCAATAATAAGGACTCTACTCGACACGGCTTCATAAACTTCCTAGGACACTTGAACTCTGTGCTCTGATACCAAGTGTCTCACACCCTGAGAGGGTACCGAAGACGTGGCTGACACCTAGAGACTATTGTTAGTCCCCAAGAAAACTGCTTGGCCTCATCACATCCATTCAATCCAATAACTCTATAGATCAACGGAAGTAAATGAAGGTAATGGGCTCATCTCATCTAATGCCTCAAATAATAATAGATTAATAATAAAGGCTAGTAGGAAGAACCAGCTCACAATCTAAACATCAACATCCAATTATCATCTTTGGAGCCTCTATCACTAATCAAGTGGTGCAAATGATAGACCCATGGCTACCAAACTCTAAATATAAGATTAGTCTGGTCTAACTCAAAAGCATCATGAAATAAGGTAGTGAACCCTCCGGAGTGGGGGAGGCTCACCAATCACCTAAATGTCTCAGATCCTCAATGGTGCGCCTGTTGACGAGCTCTAATCCCTATATCTGCATCATAAAATGATGTAGTGCCGAGTGGCGTCAGTACATGGAATGTATAGTATATAAAATAGCTGAATGAAACAGAAACATGTATAATAATATGGAACAACATCAACTCAGAAATAGTAAACAATCAACATGTAAAATGTGTATCTAAAGCAAGAATAAAGAGTATACAAGTGACCCATCAACCAATGAACATCATCAATCAAATCAGACTCATCTTAAAGGAACTTGTCTCATCACATATCATCTCATCTCGACTCAGAGTACTCAAGGTAGGAACTTTCTGGGAGTTTCTCTTATTCGACAACAATCACTTACGAGTCAGTGATTGTACAACATATTATCGTTGTTGCCATGGCCGTTCCATACTCGCTGGGTAGGGAACGAATTGAATCCGCTAAGGGAAACTGCAATCAACTAGTCCTCTATTGTTTCAGGGACTCTCTCTCAAGAGGGAACCACAATGTAGTGTGATGGTTCTAATCCTCACCTACGTTCGGCTACGTAGTTTGACTAGTGCGAGTTGGACTAAGTCTTACTCTTTCAAGAAAATAAGTTTATGATGATTATCAACATACAGAAGTATATGAAAATAGACATAATTTATAAGAAGATATTTCAAGAATCCATTTAAGAACTTGTATAGGGACTCATGAACACTCAACTCCTCTATGACCATCTACGGGGTGCATAAGAGGAAAATCTCATGCTTCTAGTTTATCCTTACGTACCTGGGATGAAACTCTCAACAATCACTTCAAGGATTTCCACTTGAATTCCTCAATCTCAAGCTCTTCTCCTCTTTCCTCAAGCCCTAGTCTTGTTAGATTGTTAGAAAAGGACTTAGAATGGGGTTTTAGACCCCTTTTTACGTCAAAACGACTAAATTAGATCGTGTATTGAGTTTAGGTGGGCTTTGGAATTGACTGGAATGCCCCTCACAACATTTAGAAATTTTTCAGCTTCGGAATAACCCAGTCCGCGACGTGGACTGTCGCGCACAGTGTATTTTTCTCCGAAAAGTTTTTGAACGAATTTTCTCAATCCCCTCAAAACAATTTGAAAAGTATATAAGTGTGGGTACACTACAAAGTCGCGACACGGCTCTGTCATGCACCGACACTATTTTGGTTTTTGGGTTGAAAAATTATCGTTTGATCCAGTCTCTCTAAGAATCGACCGAGACCATATTCCCACTCAATTTTTTGTGATGCTTACAAATCCAGTCTCAGATTTGCCATACAAGCATTGGAAGATGTGTTATGTGCATACCTCTCCTCTAGAGGTATTTTGGTAATTTTACTGGGTATTACAGGTTGGTATGTTTTTGGTATTTATATAATGAGATTTAGTTAGTTTGTGTTATTTGGGTATTAACTGATGTTAATTTGATCCTACGTCGCATTTATGTGAAGAAATTTAGTTATTTTTGTTAGTGTTAAGATTATTTAATTTTATTCATGATTGGTAAAAAAAGATTTGTTGATTGTATTCGGTATTTGTAATAACCAAAAATAGTTCATTGTTGTCTGCTAAATGTTGATATTATAGTTCATTGGTTTGTGTATTTGTTTGTTAATGTTTGGTATTTGTAAGCTGAGATTTAGTTTGTAAATATTATTATGATATTAGTTGGTGTTGTCACGCCCCAAAGAGAGGGAAGGCGCAATTGGCACCCGATACCGTTATTGGCCGGGTAAGCTACTAAACATGCTAGTTAACTAAACTAAGGACCAGAAGATAATCAAGTAGCATAACATTTGAAAGACTAAGCCTGGACATTTTAGGTCATGACCTGGTCAACAGTAAACCATGTACATCAAGATAGATAAACCAAAACGATAGATACTAGTTAGGCGACAAGGCTGCAACAATAGAGGTACAGACACACACTATATATACATGCCAATCTGATGACTGGAGACTTAAAGGTACAAAAGAACCAACCCACAATAACATGTCCACAATAGCCTCTAAGAGAATCACTAACACTGCTGGGACAGGGCCCCGACTATACCCAACTATACAACAAAGAGTAAGCATCCTGTGAAAGCTCCAGGTTGAGATGGAGCTTACCAACTCACAGTTGAATGGGGCTCCTAATGGAAGGGTAAATCAGAACCCCTACCTGAACCTGCACTCACAAAATAAAATGCAGCATCCCCAAGCAGAGGGAGGTCAGTACGAATAAACATGTACTAGTTTGTAAGGCAGGAAGTAAAATCATAGATAACCGTAGTAAAAATGTTAATAAAAATACCACTTTTAACCAAAACTCAAGTAGCCTTATTGGCCAATAAGCAACCTCCTGGTGGTCAAATATGCATGGTATGCTCGAGTATCGCATGTCGTGAATACATATATAGATGCAAATGCATAACATACCCAACCAAATCCTAGCAATGGTGGTCTTTTCTGGTAGCAAACCGGAATCATGTCTGCCAACCTGTGGCCATCTGTACCATATACATATATATATAATCATTTGGATAAATAGGCCCCATACCTTCGGTTATAGCTCAGAATCTATGCATAACGTGCAATGTATGATATGAAAGTTGAATGCACATAGTAAGCCCTAGCAAGAACTTAGCTAATCTTGGCTCATTGGTACGCCTATTCTCATAGCATCATAATCATTGTCATTTAGCAAAATCTTGGCTCATTGGTAAACTTAAGCTCATAAAATCATAATAGTTGTCATAGCATATACACATGACTCGTGGGATCTTATAGGTCATTTTTAACAAGTTTGGGAACTTAACCCAACATTTAGAGTGAAGCATTAACTTTGAAAATATTCATAAAGGTGCTTTACATAATGCTTATACTTGGTCCCATGTCAATTAGTAAAAGAAAGTATTTAAACGGGATCAAGTGCCTTAGTAGTTTAAACAGGAGCATTTCACTTGAGAATATTGGAAACCAATGTGTTACGTGTTAAATGCTTCAATTATATTTTTGTATGGAAGAAGGACTGATTATGAATACTATGTTCCCTTCTTATTCTACATTTATTTTAATGGTACTACACCAAGAGGAGAACTGCCTCAAACATATGAATAGGTAGCCGAGAAAACCGACAAAATGATATATAGATATTGAATGTCCAGTTTAAGCGAACGAATGGAATTTCAACCTAACACCATCATGAAAATAACTCAACTGTAATCCCAATGCCTTTCACAGAAGGTCTTTCTAGTAACAAAATAGTAAGATATCGCGTTTGACATTTTGGGAAACTTTTCGGATTTCGTGCTAAAAGGAGGGACGGAGCTTAGCCTTAACATACCTCTCCAACGAATGACCAATTGCCAAAAGTTTCTTCACGAAAGTTGTTCCTTACACCCTAGCTTCAGAATGACTATATATACGTAGCTTAAAGATACCTATCAACAGTAAATAATTTAGCATTAATGACCAGATTTGGCAAGGAGCATTTACGCGAGGATATGTCTATAAAACTTCATAAAAATGACCGTAAAAGAGCCCCAAAATTTTACCTGAACACACCAGCTGCAAACCAAGAATACCAGCAAGAACACCACTTTTTTATAGCCCAAAAAAATCTCCAAACAGAGCTAAAACAAGGGGAAAACAATTGCAATGCGTGAGGTACACATTTCTAGGCATGGGACGAATTTTAACAGTAAAAATGTGAAAAACTTATCTAAATCACTCAGAGAACTTTTGGGAGCTTTCTCTTCAATTTCATACTTTTTTGGGATGAAAATGGTTCATTTTTTAGCTTTAAAATGTCAAACTACCAAACTACCGACCCGGCCCATGACCCGGTTTCCTGCTCGGGTAGTCCCAGTAAAACTACCATAACTTGTTATTAAGAGGTCAGTTTGATGCGCGGTTTTGTGCGTTGCAAACTAGACTCATAGATCTCCAATTTTATAGGCATGGACTTTCTAAATCCTTATATTTTGAGAGATATGTCCTGTCACGTTTGACCCAAATTTAAGAAGGATTTCTTAAAAAAACTTACGGTAACTTTGGCCAACCTTTATCTTGCAACTTTCTTGATTCCAAAACTTACTGTATGACCGTTACCTAAAAAGTTCATTATTAGTAAATTATAAACTTCTAGTCCCATCCGAAAAGTGAAACCTAATTTAAACCTTCCCAAAAGGGCGAGGTGCCACTTGGGTCATTTCTTTAATCCCGAACGTGTATTTAGGGTATTCCTTTGGCTTAAAACTTAAGGTCCTTGATATTACCACTTATTGGCAGCCTTATTGTCCTTGGGGGCCAGCAAAAATCATATATTCCTTGTATAACGCCACACTATTTATATAATGTAAGATGAGAAACACGGGGTTTCACAGTCTCCCCCCCTTAAGAACATTCGTCCACGAATGTGTCAAGACAGCCCCTTGGTTGAATTTCCATTTACTAAAATGTTTTTCTGGATACATCTATTACCCTTGAAAACCATAAATCAACTTCCAAAAAGTCCAATTACTAAGCTTTGTATAGTTATCCCTCGGCAAAACATACAAGTTACACCTCCAAATCCTTTAAAACTTAAGTTACTAAAAGAAAGATAACTACCAGTTTTGGAACGCGACCCACCTTAAGTTATAAATAGTTGGGGGTGATTCCTCATCATTTCTTCTTTTTCTTCCCAAGTTATTTCCTCAATATTTTTGTTCTTCCACAACACTTTCACGAAGGCCACTTTTCATTTCGAAGCTTTCTTATTTGTCAATCTAAAACAGCCATTGGTACCTCATTATAAGTTACGTCTTCAGCAATGGGGGTATCCTTAATGTGAGTAATACACGAAGGATCTCTAATGTACTTCCGCAACATAGATACATGAGACACTAGATGGACTACCCTCAATTCTAAAGGAAAATTAAGCTTATATGTTACCTGGATAATTTCTCTAATAACCTTATACGGTCCAACATATCTAGGACTGAGTTTTCCTTTCTTTCCAAACCGCATGATTCCCTTCATAGGTGATACCTTTAAGAAGACCCAATCTTCTACATCAAACTCTAAGTCTCATCGTCGAACATCTGCATAAGACTTTTGCTGATTCTGGGCCGTTTACGGTAAGTCACTAATAAGTTTCTCTTTTTTTCGTTTCTTGTTGAACTAGATTAGGGTGTAGCAACTTTTCCTCCCCAACTGCAAACTAATCAATCGGTGACCTACATCTTCGCCTGTATAGTGCTCCCTAAGGATCCATTTGAATACTAGCATGGAAGCTATTATTATAAGCAAACTCAATAAGAGGTAGATGATCATCCCAGTTTCCTTTAAAGTCCAGCATATAGGCACGTAACATATCCTCAACAGTCTGGATAGTACGCTCTGCCTGCCCATCAGTTTGTGGATGAAAAACGGTGCTGAGATTCACTTAAGTGCCCAGACCCTTGTGAAAAGACTTCCAAAAATGTATGGTAAATTGAGCCCCTCAATCAGAGATAATAGATAATGAAACTCCATGAAGGCAAACAATCTCTTGAATGTAAAGCTTAACATAATCCTCCGCTGAATTTGTCGTTCTTACTGGCAAGAAATGAGCAGATTTTATCATCCTATCAATGATTACCCAAAGAGAATCATCCTGCGTGGAGTATGAGGCAACCTACTGATGAAGCCCATATTTATCATGTCCCATTTCCAGAACGAAAAATCATTATACTTAGCTAGGCCTCCAGGTCTCTGATGTTCTATTTTAACATGCTGGTAGTTGGGGCATTGGCCACCATCTTTGGAATATCGCTTTCATGCCATTCTACTAATAGACCCCCCCCCCTCCCCTTTTTTTGTTTTCCCGAGTTGAGCCAAATATCTAGGATAATGAGCCTCAAAATGAATCTTGGTGCAAAGCCCTATGATGTTTGTCACACATAAGACGCCCTGATACTGAAGGAATCCATCTCAAGTTAGCTCAAACGGAGGATGTTGCTATTGTGGAACACTTTCCCTTGATATTGTAAGCTCAGGATCCTCATGTTGTTGCTCTTTCACTTCAGTAACAATGGAATATGTTGTATTTTGAACAACCACGCCTTCACCTTTTGCATCTGCTAATAGCACTTGCAAACTAGTTAGCTGACGTAAATCTTTTGTCATTTCAATATTATCAGTTTCAACATGACTTAGACTTCCAATGGACTTTCGGCTAAGTGCATCAGTATGAGTTAGACTTCCCATGGACTTTCCGCTAAGTGCATCAGCAACAAGATTAGCTTTACCAGGATGGTACAAAATGTGAACATCATAATATTTTAGTGATTCTAGCCACCTCCTTTGTCATAGGTTCAACTCCTTCTACTTAAATAAATATTGGAGGCTCTGGTGGTCGGTAAAAACATCAATATGAACTCCTTATAGATAATGCCACCAAAGTTATAGGGCAAAAACAACTACGGCAAACTCAAGACCAAGGGTAGGATAGTTTTGTTTATGTTTTAGTAGCTTTCTGGAAGCATATGCAATAACCCTACCATGCTGCATAGGAAACCAACCTAGGCTAATTCTCGAGGAATCATAATATACAATGTAGCCTTTGGTTCCATCTGGAAGAACCCAGAATAGGTGCGGTGGTAAGCCTTTTCTTTAGCTCTTGAAAACTGTATCCACATGATCCAGTCTACTGAAACATAGTTTCTTTATGCATAAACCTCGTTAGTGGTGTATAGGTAGTGGAAAATCCCTCAACAAACCTCCTATAATATCTTGCCAAGCCCAGAAAGTTATGGACCTCTGTCGGATTCAAGGGTCTCGGCCAGTCCATTATTGCTTCAATTTTCTGGCCATCGACCTTGATACCATCACTAGTAATAACATGACCACGAAAAGCTATAGAAGTTAACCAAAATTCATATTTGGAGAATTCGGCATATAACTTGTTGTCCTGGAGAGTCAGTAATATAACTTGCAAGTACTCTGCATGCTTAGCTTCTGACTCATCCTAAATATTGCCTTTGGAATATCAACATCCCTAACTCGTAGCTGGTAGTACCTGGGTCACAAATCAATCTTTGAAAAACCATCAATCCACATAAAAGGATACTTATTCTTGATAGTGACTTTATTTAGCTGTCTATAATCAATAAACATCCATAAGAAGCCATATTTCTTTCAAGCAAAAAGCACTGGAGCATCCCATAGAGATATGCTTGGCCTAATATTTAGTTGTTCCTTCAATTTTCTAAGCTCTAAAAGAGCCATTTCATAGGTAGGAATAGATATAGACTGCATATCATGAAGAACATCTATAACAAAATTGAGATCTCTGTAGGGGGGTCCCTCGAAGCTTATCGGGAAATATTATCGGGAATTCATTCACAGTAGGGACTGACTAAAGGGCTAATTTCTAATAAAATATCTTGTCTTCCCATAATGGTAACATGCACTTGAACCCTTACACTACCTAGTGTGAAGCTTACCGCATTGTGTACATGGGGGAGTAGGTTGTCTCATTTGTGCAGAGCGCTCCTGTCGACGGCTCTCAGGTTGGCGTAAACTCTGCCTCGGTCCTGACTGAATATAATGATCAAATCGCTGGCTCTGTATCTATAGCAGGGAACTACCTGCTGATGGAAGTGGATATCGGTGAAAAGGAGGCCTGAAATCACCCCGTCGCTCCCTATAAGACCCATAGTACGAGCCCTCTTATTCTTCTCCTTATCTCTTTGGGTATCCCGAATTTGACGAGAAAGATCCTCTGTAATCTGAGCAAAAGCCTGCATACAACAAATATCTACACCAACTTGTAAAGAGGCTATCCTGTGGTCTCTAATCAAATGATCCCCCAAACCATCCACATAACGATGAACTCTAGCACTCATGGTGCGTATAATATCTGGTGCATACCTAGCCAAATAATTAAACCTAAGGCTATACTCCCTTACTCTCATATCCACCTGCCTCAAGCTGATAAATTGGTCAAGATAGACCTCCCACACCTCCAGTGGTAAATAATAGGCTAAAAATGCCCTCAGATCTCTCCCATGCCTCCTACCATAATGCAAGATGGCAACATCACATAGTTGAAAAGAAGCCAACTCCACTGCCTCGGTGACAAAGGCATGCATCACCCTCAATACTCTATACATATGGCCTATAAAAGTCCTGTGGATCCTCAGTAGGATAGGAACCTATAAATACTAGAGGGGCCAAGTGAAGAGACTCTCGTACCTTTGAGCTTTCTGTTTGATCCCTTATGGTGTCTGCTCTTGCCTTTAGTTGTCTCTCATGAATAGAAACCATCATAGTTAGTAGCTGAATAGCCTCCTTCATTCCCTAATCCCTAGTCTCTAATAGGGCTTGGGGTACTAGATCTCCTTGGGCCCCAACTGGTGTTGGTGAATCTGGTAGTGTGGGCATTGGAGACTCCCTATGTGCCTTAATAGGGAATATATCTGCCTCACCAGGCAAGACATGATTGGTACCTTCTCTCGGATCCATACTTATCTCATGTTGTGCCATCTCCTGAGCATAGGTAACCCATTAAATAAGAACAACATAACATGATATAGAATTCATATGTTCCTATAGCTTTGCTCTATAACACGATCTATTAAGTGAAAGAAATGTAACCATCCCTAAATGCCTCGTAGCCTCCTGATTATAAGTGTGGTTCACAACACACCCATAAGGAAAACTCTACTAGACACAGCATTGTGGATTCCCTAGGATACGACCTGCTCTGAAACCATGTTTTTCATGCCCCAAAAAGAGGGGAGGCGCAACTGCCACTCGATATCGTTATTGGTCGGGTAAGCCACTAAAAATGCTTGTTAACTAAACTAAGGACCAGAAGAAAATCGAGCAGCATAACATCTGATAGACTAAGCCTAGACATTTTAGCTCATGACCTGATCAATAGTAAATCATGTATATCAAGATAGATGAACCAAAACGATGGAGTACTAGTTAGCCGAAAAGGCTGCAACAATAGAGGTACAGGCACACACTATATATACATGCTAATCTGATGACTGGAGACTGAAAGGCAAAAAAGAACCAACCCATAATAACATGTCCATAATAGCCTCTAAGAGAATCACTAACACAGCTAGGACAGGGCCCCGACTATACCCAACTATACAACAGAAAGTAAGCATCCTGTGAAAGCTCTCGGAAAATATGGAGCTTACTAACTCACAGCTGAACAGGACTCCTAGTGGAGGGGTAAATCAGAACCCCTACCTAAACCTGCATGCACAAAATAAAATGCAGCGTCCCCAGGCAGAGGGACGTCAGTACGAATAAACATGTACTGGTATGTAAGGCAAGAAGTAAAATTATAGATAAACGTAGTAAAAAAATTAATAGAAATACCACCTGTAACCAAAACTCAAGTAGCCTTATTGGCCAAAAATCAACCTCCTATTGATCAAATATGCATGGTATGCTCGAGTATTGCATGTCGTGAATACATATATATAGATGCAAATGCACGAGATAACCAATAAAATGCTAGCAATGGTGGTCCTTTCCGGTAGCTAACCGGCATCATATCTGCCAACTTGTGGCCATCTGTACCATACACCCACACACACACACACACACACACACATATATATATATATAATTATTTGGGCAAACAGGCCCCATACCTCCGATTATAGCTCGGAGTCCATGCATAACGTGCAATGTATGATATGAAAGTTGAATGCACATAGTAAACCATAGAAAGAACTTAGCCAATCTTGGCTTATTGGTACACTTATTCTCATAACATCATAATCATTGTCATTTAGCCAATCTTGGCTCATTGGTACATTTATTCTCATAACATCATAATCGTTATCATAGCATATACATATGACTCGTGGGATCTTATATGTCCTTTTTAACAAATTTGGAAACTTAACCCAACATTTAGAGTGAAGCCTTAACTTTGAAAATATTCATAATGGTGCTTTACATAATGCTTATACTTGGTCCCATGTCAATTAGTAAAAGAAAGTATTTAAACAGGATCAAGTGCCTTAGTAGTTCAAACAGGAGCATTTCACTTGAGAATATTGGAAACCAACGCGTTACTTGTTAAATGCTTCAATTATATTTTTGTATGGAAGAAGGAATGATTATGAATACTACATCCCCTTCTCATTCTACATTTATTTTAATGGAACTACACCAAGAGGAGAACCGCCTCAAACATATGAATAGGTATCCAGGAAAACCAACAAAATGATATATAGATATTGAATGTCCAGTTTAAGCGAACGAATGGAATTTCAACCTAATACCATCATGAAAGTAACTCAACTGTAATTCTAGTGCCTTTCGTAGAAGGTCTTTCTAGCAACAGAATAGTAAGATATCGCATTTGACGTTTTGGTAAACTTCCCGGATTTCGTGCTAAAAGGAGGGACGGAGCTTAGCCTTAACATACCTCTCCAATGAACGTCAAATTACAAAAGGTTTCTTCACGAAAGTTGTTCCTTACGTCCTAAGCTTCACAATGACTATATATATGAAACTTAAAGACACTTATAAACAGTAATAAAATTTAGCAATAATGACCAGACTCGGTGAGGAGCATTTACACGAGAAATGTCAGTACAACTTCATAAAAATGACCGTAAAAGAGCCCCAAAATTATTACCTGAACACACCAGCTGCAAACCAACAATACCAGAAAGAACACTATTTTTTTACAGCCCAAAAAACCTCCAAACACAGCTAATATGAGGGGAAAACAATTGCAAAGTGTAAGGCATGCATTTCTAGGCACGGGGATGAATTTTAACAGTAAAAATACGAAAAACTTAGCTAAATCACTTAGAGAACTTTTGGAGCTTTCTCTTCAGTTTCTTACTATTTTTGGGACGAAAATGGTTCATTTTTTAGCTTTAAAATGTCAAAATAGCCGACTTATAGTTGGGCTTGACCCAACCCAGCACATGACCCAGTTTCTTGCTCGGGCACTCCCAATAAAACTGTCATAACTTGTTATTCTGAGGTCAGTTTGATGCGTGGTTTTATGCATTGTAAATCAGACTCATAGATCTTCAATTTGATAGGTCATCAAATTTCTAATCCATATATTTTGGGAGATATGGCCTATTACATTTGACCCAAATTTAAGAAGGATTTCTTAAAGAAACTTACGGTAACTTTGCCCAACCTTTATCTTGCAACTTTATTGATTCCAAAACTTATTGTATGACCTTTTTTCTATTAAGATAACTTAAAAAAATCTATTATTAGCAAATTATAAACTTTTAGTCCCACCCAAAAAGTGAAACCTAATTTAGACCTTTCGAAAAGGGCAAGGTGCCACTCGGGTCATTTCTTTAATCTCCAACGTGTATTTAGGGTATTCCTTTGGCTTAAAACTTTGATCCTTGATATTACCACTTATTGGAAGCCTTATTATCCTTAGGGGCCAGCAAAAATCATATATGCCTTATATAATTCCACACTATTTATATAATAGAAGACGAGAAACATGGGGTTTCCCAGGTGTTATTTTGTATTTATTCGTATTATTTAGGTAAATTGTGTGTTTGTTTATTTTTGTGGATTTTTCTTCTTTTGTTATGTTATAGTTGGGACAAAAATGATGGAAAACAATTATACAAGGGATTTTTCACTAATCCCCAAAACATATTGAATGAAAATGGACTTCATATTCAAAAAATTAATTAAAGTATATTAATGTAACTTAATAAATATAATATACACAAATAAAATAAGACAAAACCATGAATAAATGTCTTTTTGGAGTAGAATTAAATGCACATCAATATGCATTTTCTTTTAAAAAAAACTAAAAAAAGTTATTAAGAATTGATATGGATATAAATAAAAAACTTAGATCTATAAATATTCTTGAAAGTTTGTATGATTGGTAATGTAAGTTCTTAACGTGTATATTCTTGCAGTTTTTTCATTTCATAAATTATGCAACGCTATTTTGGATTTTTGGTGCAGATCCATTCTGTTGAGAGTAGTTAGTTAGCTAAATGTATAGTTGTCAAATTAGTTAAATAGTTGTCAAGATAGTTAGTTAGCTAGACGAATTAACTATAATTAGTTAGAAACCAGTATTGTATATATAGGTACTTTTCTTCCTCTTCAAGTCAATTAGTTGTATCCTTCTTCAATTCATATTGGAATAAGAATTTCCCTCAAGTCAATTCTCTAAAGTTTATATGGTATCAGAGCAAAGAGGACGAATCTAAGGACTGTCTACTAGAAATAAATCAATAATGGCAGTGGAGGACATTGAAGGATCAATTAACAGTAGCGCACAAGGAGAATCCATTGGAGGATCGAATAATAGAGCAAAAGGAAAAGGAATCAATGGAGGATCAATGATGGTTGATCATAATCATCCACTGTATTTGAGCTCTTCAAACGTGCTAGAAGCACTTTCTGTTGGAATTTAGCTAACGAGAATGGAGAACTATACACTGTGAGTCAAGCCATGGAAATTGCATTGTTAGGACGAACAAATTATGATTCAACGATGGAACAGTTTCACGAAGCAACTATGAAGGAGATTTGAGGAAGATCTGGGATCGATGTAATCTGATTGTCATCTCATGGCTCATATGTAATGTAAGCAAGGAACTGCTTAGTGTAATTTTGTACTCATCTAGTATACATCAGGTATGGCTTGATTTAAAGGAACTTTTTGATAAGGTCAATGATTCTAGACTATATCAATTGCATAGGAATATTACACCTTGAAATAAGGAGTGTCCACATTTTCTGCATATTATACAAAGCTGAAGAATTTATGGGATAAGTATGATTCAATTTTATCCTCACCTAGTTGTGATTGTCACAAGGCTAAGGAGTATGTTGAGCACATGCAATATCAACGTTTGTTGCAGCGATTGATGGGATCAAATGATAGCTATTAACAAGCAAGAGGTCAGATCTTAATGATGCACAATTTGCCTAATGTGAACCAAGCTTATGCGCCATTAATACAGGATAAAAGTCAGAAAGGGGTTGCAAGGAATGTTCATGAAGGAATAGTGTCTTTAGCTTTGTACAGTGCAAAAAACAATAGGTCACAATAGTTTGCGAATAGACAACATCCAAAGAAGAATTTTTATTCTATGTACTGTGAGTTTTGAAACATGAAAGTGTGTTAAAGTATTTAGATCAGAAAATGGAGGAGAGTTTTTGAACTCTTATTGTCATGATTTGTTTGCACTACATGGGATCCTTCATCGGAGATCATGTTCACATATTCCACAACAAAATGGAGTAGTGGAAAGAAAGCACAAACACTTATTAGAGAAAACTAGAACTATCAAGTTTCAGAGTCATTTGCCTAATAGATTTTGGGGTGAATGTGTAAGGACTCGGATTCTCGAATGACTTTATTAGACCTCTTAGTATTGTCCCGAACGGAAATTTACCAAGTGTCGCTCCATAGAAGGCCCATAGAATCCGTGTGAAACCACACAGACCATGTGGCCTCCAATGGAGGGGTACTTGGCCAAGTTATCGATGGCATGGACTCGACCTTGAATTTCAGGCCAATTGTGGCCACACGGCCACCCACAGGGACCGTGTGGCGTGTCATGGGGCCTGTGGCCCACCGTGGGGCTCGCAACTTGAAAATTCTTTCTAAGTATGAAATCACCGTCTCATAACTTTTTCCATGCGAAATTTTTCTAAGTGATGTTTTACGGCTTTTGGCACGACCCCTGTGACATTACATAGGTCGTGTGGTCGCCCGTATAGAACCTCTTAACCTCAGAGAAATTCTAAGTGTTGGCACCATAAAATACATCTAAGTGCCATCTCACGAGCACTGTTCATGATCCGTGTGACTGCTCACAAACCGTGTAGGCGCCCGTGTGGTCCTGACGGTTCTTTTTCCTATATGTTTCTCTAATAGCTTTTACATAAATTTGAATCACTTTAAGTGTGTTTAAGGCATTTCTTCCCAGCTTAAACCCCTAAATCAACTGAGGCAAGTCCATCCTTATTCATTCTCTTTAGAACACTCACCTCCTAAGAAATAAATTCCTAAACTTCCTCTCCAAGCTTTCTTCTTGAGACTCAAGCTAGGGATTCATTGGGGCTCTTCTTCAAGCTAATTTCCTCTCAAGCTCATCCGCTAGCACTAAGGTATGTGGGATTGATTTTTTTTCCCTTTCAACCAAGGAGTCCCAAACTTTTTTAACTAAATTTCATAAGTTTTTGCTTACTTTACAAATGGGTGTTGAAGACTATTAGTTGTTTAATTCAATTGAAGTGTGGACTGTATTTATTTGATGGTTTTAAGCTATCTTAAGCTCCTCTACAATGGTTTGCATTGAGATAACGAATTCATGAAAGTGCATGTCCCCTTCAAGACTTGAATTGCGCATGAGTAATTCATACTATGATTTAAATGTTGATTTTACTTTTATTCTCTAGTTAAATTTCGAAATGAATTGTTGATCTAACCTTCAATCTACATTGCCCATGTAATTTACGTCCAACTCATAGCATTGCATTCAAAAGCATGGAACCTTATGAAGAATTTTGAATAGGTTAAGCCCAATTACATCTTATAGAATGATTTTGATATGATTATGGGTTACGACAAGAATGTAATGACACACATGTCTTATGATTTTGTCTCTTTGAGCATCTTGGGTGCTTGAACCATCTTGTATATTTAAATGAGCTATTCTTATATATGAGTATCAAGACTTTGATTTATGGTTTGGCTTTTGAGCCCAAATGTGCATTGAACAAATTTGGAATGAACCTTATAACTCTTGAAAGCATGTATATGTATAAGTATTCTCGTGGGATGTTTTGACTTAGCACCGATGGATTCGAGGCATCAGGGATATCCCCACGGTTCCTCTCCCTTTTCTCAAAATATGTGCCAACTTAGGAATGAAAGCCATTACTGAAATGACCTAGGTCATAAGAAATGGTTATTCGTTTGTTTTGATATGATATGATTTTGGAAAATTCTTCCGAAATGGTGAGTTTCGTAAGGAAGGTGACTATCCACCGAAATGAGGGTCCTATAAGGTGCGATATAGATTACCTTTGGCAAGTAATCTTCTCCCTACCAATGGGAGATCGCTATCGAACTAACTCATGTAATAGCTCGCATGGGTTTGATTTGTCGATTATAGTCCATCCCCACTATGTATGAGCATTATTGCACTTCATGCATCATTAATTTCATAGCATATCATTTACTATTTTCCCTTGGATATATGACTTCTTCTATATTATGTGCTCTTGTCATCTAACATTGAAATGCAGGTTTGATAAGTCATGTGCATAACATGCCCGCTTACTTAGTACATTCAAATGTACTACCGTATACTTTATCCCTACATGATTTTACCATGTAGGGATCGAGCGCCCCGACCATCCACCTTTTGATGAATAGCTCGAATCCGAAAAGTTAATTTTGTGGTGAGTCCTATCTTTCAAGGACAAGCCACCTTTCTGCTATCAATGTTAATTTATGCTTATTTGAGTAATTGAGGGTGAGCCCGGGAGATGTCCTGGACCCTTATCCCATCTTGACTAGAGGTATTGTTGGACACCGTGTAGACTTTTGTGTACTTATATTTATGAGATGTTATGCTCGGAGTTTATGATTTTGACTTTCGATTGACTATGACTATCTTGGTTGACTATGGAGATTATATATGTTTATACGTTCGGCGTGAAAGGCCCCTTTCCCTTATGATACTCCCATAGCGTGAGTCCTACTTTCTTTCCCCATAGAACTATGTTTTTATTTCATGAATGCATTTCCGAACCGATGATGTGGTTTTGATCGCTTCGAGGCTTTTTTGGGGACTCTCAGGTCTCCATTCGCCATGTCACATCTAGGCCCTAGGTTGGGGTCATGACAAACAATGGTATTAGAGCCCTAGGTCTGTAATGATCCTCGTAGTCCAACATGTCGTATCCCGTAGAGTGTTGTTCATGGGTATGAAGTGCACCATACTTATGAGCGGGAGGCTACATAGACGTTTTGGGAACTGTCTCACTTCTTCCTATCATGTGTCGTGCCAATAGTTGTATAATTGGTTTTTCCCTGATCCTGATAGTATCATTGCTCCATTTTAGACTATGCCTCGAGGAAGACCCCATCTACCAAGGCCAGCTCTGGCTAATGAAGATATGGCACCTCAAGAGCCTATGGATGAACCTATCTTCAATGGTGAATTCCGTATGACCTTTCCTATGCTTGCTCAGGTGGTGACAACTCAGGCAAGGCAGGCTGATCTTCCACGGGTTCCCACTCTGGCCTCGAGAATAAGGTATTTCACCCAGATGAATCCTCTGGAGTTTTATGGGTCTAAGGTTGATGAAGACGCTCAAGAGTTCATTGATGAGCTCACCAAAGTAATGATAGTCATGGGTGTCACTTCTGAGGAGAGGGCTGAATTAGTTGCTTATCAACTGAAGTTTGCCTTCCTGGATCGTTTCTTCCCAGTTGTTTTTTTAAAAATTCTCGAATTCAAAATAAGAACTTAGGGAGGCCAAGATGACAAAATTTATCAACCTCAATCAAGGAGGTATGAGTATGAGGGAGTATGTTGTAAAGTTCACCAAGCTCTCCAAGTATGCTCCAACACTTGTGGCTGACCCTCGTGCAAGGATGCACAAGTTCATTTCGGGCATCTCTAATTTACTAATGAAGGAATGTCGTACAACCATGCTTGTACAGAATATGGATATCTCCATACTCATGGTATATGGTGAACAAATTGAAGGAGAGAAACTCAAGGAAAGGAGGATGCATAATTCTAAGATAGCCCATTTTGATGGTGGGTTCTCTAGTTCTCGAGGTGGTGGCGGTTTTGGTTGTTTCTAACACGGACGAGGCCAAGGTTCGGGTGCTAGGGTTCCCCCTCTAAGGGCACCAGTTGATGGTGGACAAGGACACCCACAGTGTGAAAAGTGTGGAAAGAATCACATCGGTGCTATTAGGGAGGATTTGGGTTTGTATTATGGGTGTGGTGATAAGAACCATAAGGTTGCCGATTGTCCTAGGAATGCTCAGAATGGTCAAGAATAGGCGGCTCAAGGTGTCCAAGGTCAAAAAATATCTCCCCAAGGTGTTGCCCCAAGAAACAACAGGTTTTATGTACTTTATGCCCGTGAAAAGGCTCAAGAATCACTGGATGTCGTGACCGCTATGTTAAAAATCTTCTAATTTGATGCTTATGTTTTGCTTGACCTGGGTGCAAATCTGTCTTTTGTGATTCCTCTATTGGCTGTTAAGTTTGGTTTGAGTCCCAGAATTTTGAAGGATCCTAGTGTATACCCCCGTGGGGGAATCCGTTGTTGCACATAGGGTTTATTGTGGTTGTCCTGTTTCTGTGTTACACAAAGTCTTCCCGTGCGATCTTGTAAAACTTGAAATGTTCGACTTTAACGTGATTTTTGGGATGGATTGGTTGCATGCATCATATGCCTTTATAGATTGTAGAACTTGGAGGGTCAAGTTCCAACCTCTTGGTGAACCTGTCCTTGAATGGAAGGGTAGTGAGTTCTCTATTAAGGGTCAGTTTATTTCCTACCTCAAGTCCTGGAAGATGATCTCCAAGGGGTGCATTTATCATATTGTGGGGGTCTAGGATATGGAGTTTGAATCATCTACTCTTGAGTCGGTTCTGGTGGTGAAAGAGTTCCCGGATGTGTTCCCTGAAGACTTGCCTGGTATTCCTCCCGAAAGGGAAGTGGACTTTGGCATCGATCTGCTCTCGGATACTCAAACTATCTCTATTCCTCCCTATCATATGGCACCAGCCGAGTTGAAAGAGTTAAAGGACCAGTTGAAGGACTTGTTGAAGAAGGGTTTCATTAGGCCAAGTATATTCCCGTAGGGTGCACTGGTGTTGTTTGTAAAGAAGAAAGATAGATCTCTTCAGATGTGTATCGATTATAGGCAATTGAATAAGGTGAACATTATAAATAAGTATATGTTGCCTAGGATCAATAATTTGTTCGACCAACTTCAATGGTCTACCTACTTCTCAAAAATTGACCTTTGTTCTAGGTATCATCAGTTGAAGGTTTGAGAGTGTGATATTCCTAAGACGGTCTTTCGTACAAGATACGGGTACTTAAAGTTTGTAGTAATGTCATTTGGCATGACTAATGCTCCTGTCGTGTTCATGGATCTCATGAATCGGGTGTCCAATCCTTTCCTCAACAGTTTTGTGGTTGTATTCATTGATGATATTCTCATTTATTCTCATAGTGAGCGGGAGCACATGGAACATTTGAGGTTGGTTCTACAAACTTTGAGGGAGAAAGAGTTGTATGCCAAATTTAGCAAATGCAATTTTTGGTTGAGTGAAGTATCTTTCCTTGGTCATGTGGTGTCTGGTGATGGTATTAAGGCTGATTCGAAGAAGATCGAGGCGGTAAAGAATTGGCCTAAACCATTGACTCCTTCGGACATTTGAAGCTTTCTGGGATTGGCCGGCTATTATAGGAGGTTCGTTGAAGGGTTCTCATCTCTTGTGTCTCTGTTGACTAAGTTCACCCAAAAGAAGGTTAAGTTTGTGTGGTCAGATGAATGCGAGAAGAGATTCCAAACCTTGAAGGATCGGCTTACATCGGCTCCTGCCTTAATGCTAACAAATGGGTAAGAGGGGTTTGTGGTTTATTGTGATGCCTCGTGGATTAGGTTGGGTTGTGTGCTTATGTAACATGGTAAGGTAATTGCGTATGCATTAAGGTAGTTGAAGGTGCATGAGCGTAATTACCCAACGCATGATCTTAAGTTGGCGGCGGTAGTCTTTGCCTTGAAGATTTGGAGGCACTAGTTGTATGGGTTTCATGTTGATGCATTCACCGATCACAAGAGATTGCAGTATGTATTCACCCAAAGAGATCTCAACTTAAGGCAAAGAAGATGGTCGGAGTGCCTAAAGGACTACGACATGAGTGTTCAATATCATCCCGGCAAAGCCAATGTGGTAACTAGTAACCGATGCCCTTAATAGGCTATCGATGGGTAGTGTGGCGCATGTTGGGGAAGGGAAGAGGGAGTTAGCAAAGGATGTTCACCGATTGGCTAGGTTGGGTGTTAGGTTGGCCGTCTATAATAATGACGGTATTCAAGTTCAAAATGGGGCCGAATCTTCGGTGGTTTTTGATGTGAAAGTTGAATATTATTTGGATCCATCGTTAATAAAATTGAAAAAGATGGTTGCCAAGAAGGAGATCGAAGTGTTCTCCCAAGGAGGAAATGGTGTACTTCGGTATCAAGACCAATCGTGTGTTCCATATATGGATGACCTTCGAGGGGTGATAAGGAGCGAAGCTCACAGCTCTCATTACTCTATCCATCCGAGATCCACTAAGATGTATCGAGACTTGAAAGAGGTTTATTGGTGGCATGGAATGAAGAAAGATAGCCAAGTTCGTATCTGAGTGCTTGAATTGCCAAAAGGTGAAAGTGGAGCACCAAAGGCTCGGTGGCCTAGCTCAGGATATTGAGATCCACACTTGGAAGTGGAAGGATGTGAACATGGACTTTGTGGTTGGGTTAGCTCGGACCCGAAGGCAATTTGACTCTATTTCGATTATCGTTGATCGGATGACAAAGTCGGCTCACTTTCTACTAGTCAAAACCACTTTTGGTGTCGAGGATTATGTAAGGTTGTACATCCAAGAATTTGTAAGGTTGCATGGTGTGCCTAGGTCCATCATCTCGGATCGTGGCACCCAATTCACTTCTAATTTTTGGAGGTTGTTTCAGAGGGGACATGGTACTAAAATTAAGTTGAGCACCACTTTGCATCCTCAAACCGATGGGCAAGCTTAGAGGACAATTCAAACCTTAGAGGACATGTTGAGGGCGCGCGTGTTGGAGTTCAAAGGTAATTGGGATGACTACCTACCACTTATTGAGTTTGCCTATGATAATAGCTTCCATGCTGGCATTGGTATGGCACCGTTTGACGCCTTGTATGGGAGAAGGTGTAGATCACTGATGGGGTAGTTTGAGTTGGGAGAGATGGCATTGATTGGCCCGGATTTAGTGTTGGAGGGTATGGAAAAGGTGAAGGTGATTAGAGAAAGGTTGAAGATGGCACAAAGTCACCAAAAGTCCTATTCGGATGTTAGGAGGAGGGATCTTGAATTTCATGTTGGTGATTGGGTGTATGTGAAGGTTTCGCCTAAGAAGGGTGTGATGTGTTTTGGTAAGAAGGGCAAGCTAAGACCCCGGTATATTGAGCCTTATGAGATTGTGGAGAGGATTGGAAACGTGGCTTATAAGTTTGAGTTGTCTCTGGACTTGAGTTCCATTCACCCTGTTTTCCATGTGTCTATGTTGAGGAAGTAGTCGGTGATCCTAGCACTATTGTGCCTTTGGAGGGGATTGAGGTTGAGGAGAACTTGGACTATGCGGAAGTCCCGGTGGAGATTTTGGATAGGCAAGTGAAGCTCTCCGTAACAAGGATGTCGCTTCGGTGAAGGTGCTTTGGAGAAATCAACACGTGGAAAGGGCTACTTGGGAGGCCTAGATAGACATGATGAAGCGATATCCCTAGCTTTTCCAATCTACTCAAGCCTAAGGTACTAGGTTCTTTCTTTTCCAAATAGTCCTAATTCTTCTACTCTAGAGTTTCATGACATGACATGCATGCATGTGTACAAAAATGATTTTTCATGATGTTTTGAATGATATGAATGCATTTTCTTATGGGTTCTAAACGCTTTGTGATTTTCAAATGGTGAATTATACATTGTACCCCGTGTTCGATGATTCATGTCCTAGGTCAAGCTTTCAAGCCTTGTTGCTGCATATTCGGGGACGAATGTTCCCATGGGGGAGATGATGTAAGGACCCGAATTCTCGAACGACTTTATCAGACCTCTTAGTGTTGTCCCGAATGAAAATTTACCAAGTGCGCTCCATGGAAGGCCCATACGGCCCGTGTGAAGCCACACGGACCGTGTGGCCTCCAGTGGAGGGGTACTTGGCAAAGTTTTTTATGGCATTGACTCGACTAGGAATTTCAGGCCAAGTGTGGGCACACGACCACCACACAGGCCATGAGACGTGTCACGGGCCATGTGGCCCACCGTGGGGCTCGCGACTTGAAAATTTTTTCTAAGTATGAAATCACCATCTCATAACTTTTTCGTGCAGAATTTTTCTAAGTAATGTTTTATGGCTTTTCTAAGTGATTTTTCAATTGGTTATTTAATTCAATTGAAGTGTGGACTGTATTTATTTGATGGTTTTAAGCTATTTTAAGCTCCTCTGCAATGGTTTTCATTGAGGTAACGAATTCATGAAAGTGTGTGTCCCCTTCAAGACTTGAATTGCGCATGGGTAATTCATACTATGATTTAAATGTTGATTTTACTTATATTTTCCAGCTGAATTTTGAAATGTATTATTGATCTAACCTTGAATCTACATTGCCCATGTAATTTACATCCAACTCATAGCATTGCATTCATGTGCATGGAACTTTATGAAGAATTTTGAATGGGTTAAGCCCAATTACGTCTTATGGATTGATTTTGATACGATTATGGGCTACGACAAGAATGTGATCACATGCATATCTTATGATTTTTGCTCTTTGAGCATCTTGGGTGCTTGTACCATCTTGTATATTTGAATGAGCTATTCTTGTGCATGAGTATCATGATTTTGATTTATAGTTTAGCTTTTGAGCCCAAATATACATTGAACGAATTTGGAATGAACTTTGTAACTCTTGAAAGCACTTAAATGCAAAAGTGTTCTCGTGGGATGTTTTGACTTAGCATCAAGGGTCCTCTTCCTTTCCTCCAATTATGTGCCAATATAGGAATGGAAGCCATCACCGAAATAATTGGGTCGTAAGGAATGGTTATTCATTTGTCTTGATATGATATGATTTTGGAAAATCCTTCCGAAATGGTGAGTTCCGTAAGGAAGGTAACCATCCACCGAAATGGGGGTCCCATAAGGTGCGATGTAGGTTACCTTTTGCAAGTAATCTTCTCCCTATCGATGGGAGGTCTCTATCGGACTAACTCATGTAATAGCTCGCATAGGTTTGATTTGTCGGTTAGAGTCCATCCCCACTATGTATGAGCATTATTGCACTTCATACATCATGAATTTCATGGCATATCGTGTATTGTTTTCCCTTGGATATATGACTTCTTCTATATTATGTGTTCTTGTCATCTAACATTGAAATGCAGGTTTGATAAGTCATGTTTTTAATATGCCCGCATACTTAATATATTCAAACGTACTAACACATACTTTATGCCTACATGATTTTACCATGTAAGGACCGAACACCCTGACCATCCACCTTTTGACGAATAGCTCGAATCCGGAAAGTTAATTTTATGGTGAGTCCTATCTTTCAAGGACATGCCACCTTTTCTTCTATCCATGTTACTTTATGTTTATTTGAGTAATTGAGGGTGAGCCCGGGACATGTCGTGGCCCCCCGTCCCATCTTGACTAGAGACATTGTTGGACACCTTGTAGACTTTTGTGTACGTATATTTATGCGATGTTATGTTTGGAGTTTACGGCTTCGACTATCTATTGACTATGACTATCTGGGTTGACTATGGAGATTATGTATATTTATATGTTCAGCGTGAAAGGCCCCTTCCCCTTGTGATATCCCCATAGTGTGAGTCCTACTCTCCCGCCCCGTAGAACTATGTGTTTATTTCATGAATGCATTTCCAAACCGATGACGTGGTTTTGATTACTTTGAGGCTTGTTTGGGGACTCTCAAGTCCCCATTCGTTGTGTCACATCTAGGCCCTAGGTCCGAATCGTGACAGAATGTATAGAAGTTGTTGCATACATCAGTAACAGAAGTCCTTTATCTGTTCTAGGAAATAAGTCACCTTATGAGATATAGTATGGAAGACAACCTTCACTAGATCATTTTAGGGTGATAGGTTTTCTTGCATTTTCTAGTAATCTGCATAGAAGTGATAAGTTTGCACTAAAAGTAAGAAAAGCTCTGGTACTTGGATATGTTGTCAGTCAAAAGGGATATAAGCTGTTAAACATTGAGTCAAAGACATTTTTGTGAGAAAAGATGTATCTTTCCATGAGGATGAGTTTCCATTCCAATTAAACCTTGGATCATCTGAGGATCAAGATGTATTTATATCCTATTCACATGTAGAAGATTGTGATCTCACACCTTGCATTGCCATTAAGAGTGCACTTACCTATTCGTACAGAAGTCTTGCCATCTGCTCTAAATCCTATCACAGACACCTCATTGCCTCACTTGTAACAAGCATGTGATCCACCTGTTGTTGATGATCACCACCAAGTACCTCTCACACATGACATACCAGTGGCCACCAAGAAATCCACCAGATATGCCAAATCCTCCGATTTGGATGCTGATTATGTGCTAACTAAGAAGAAATCAGCTAGATATTGTCGTTATTCCATTATAGATGTGGTTGATTACAAGACCATCACTCCAACCTACAAGAGCTTTGTCACTAAGTTTTCTTAATAAAAGGGACCTACTTCTTATCAGGAAGCCATAAAGGATCCCAGATGGATTGAAGCTATGAAGAATGAGATCCAAGCTTTTGAGGACAATCATACTTGGGAGATCACTCAGTTGCCTAAAGATAAGAAAGCTATTAGTTCTAAATGGTTCTACAAGATAAAGTACAAGGCTAATGGGGAAGTTGACAGATTCAAAGCCAAATTAGAGGCAAAGAGGTAAAATCAGAAGGAAGGACTGGATTATTAGGAAACTCTTTCTCCTGTTGTGAAGATGGGAACTATCAGGGCAATAATAGCTTTAGCTACCACACACAAATGGCATATTCAGCAGATGGATGTCTTCATTGAATTTCTCCAGAGAAATCTACATGAAGAAGTGTACATGGACTTGCCTTTTGGTTTTGTCCATCAAATTGAGGAGGCAATAGTGTGACAACTCACCAAATCACTTTATGGACTTACACAAGCCAGCAGGCAATAGAACGTTAAGTTAACTACAACATTAACTAGTTCTGGCTTTCAGCAAAGTCACCATGACTACTCACTATTCATAAAGCACCAAGGAAAGAGCTTAGTGGTGGTTCTAGTCTATGTTGATGACTTACTAATCACTGGAAATGATCACAAGATGATTTTAGATACAAAGAAAATCCTTAAGGAAAACTTCAAGATCAAAGACCTGGGGGATCTGAGATACTTCTTAGGGATTGAATTTGCCATAAATGACATTAGGATTATTATGCATCAAAGGAAGTACCATCTGGAACTGATTGCAGATATGGGATTAGCTGGTTCAAAACCTGTTGGGGCCCCTATTGAGTTGAATCAGAAGCTCATAACACCAGAATTTCATCTACATATTCCACCAGCTAATGGAGGTGACAAGTTGCTGTAGAATCCTAGTGTGTATCAGAACCTAGTGGGGAGACTACTCTATCTAACAATAACAAGGCCATACATAGCATTTGCAGTACAACTATTGAGTCAATTTATGCATAGTCCTAAAACCTCTCATATGGATACAACAATGAGGGTAGTCAAGTATATCAAGAAATCTCCAGGACTTGAAATTTTGATAACAGCAAGTGCAGATAAGGAACTGATAGCATACCGGTGATGCAGACTAGGCATCTTGTCCAAATAGCAAAAAATCTATTACTAGATACTTGGTGACATATGGGAATTCTTTAATCTCGTGTCGAAGAAGCAAGACACCATTTCAAGAAGTTCTGCTAAAGCAGAACATAGGAGTCTAGCTTCAACAATTACGGAGTATAAACCCCAGCAAAATAACCCTGAAAGAGAGATGTGTGCATAACGTATCTTCCCATGCTCCGATGGTAAATTCGAGGCCGAATTTGCGATCAGTATGAAAAATTGAGTGTAGAAATGGTCTTGGTTGATTTTTAGATCAACTGGATCAAAAAATAACTTTTTGATGTGAAAACGCGAATTAGTGTAGGTGTGTGACAGGGCTGCCACGTGACACCATCGTGGACCAACACTTTGTTTTACCCTAAAAAATTTCTACAGGATTAGGAAACCTCGTTCGGAGAAATTTTGGCGAAAAATACCAAAAACAAACCCAATTCGCATCGTGGACCCCATGTTCCGAAATAGACTTTTTTTAAATTGAGATTGTTGATTGTTTCGTATATTGAGCATGGATGATTTTTTAGCATATTTTACAGAGTCTACATGAAAGCGAATTTTGAGCATAAATACTGATTTGAGAAAGAGTCTTGATGATATGTAAAGATTTTTGAAGAAAAGGTTTTCAAAAAAAAGCAATTTGTGTTTGATGAGTTTTTATGAAATTGAGCATTGATTTAAATGAAATATTGAGTAAATATTTGATGATGACATAAATAAATTTTCAAAATATATTTATTGATGGAATATGATGATGATGATGATGATGTTTGAGTTGAGTTTTAAAGAAAATGGTTTGGGGAGTAGTATTGAGCACTGAGTTGGGTTGAGTACAGATGACTCAAAACCCCAAAACTATATTGCCCGTGTAGGATAGTTTTACAGCATGTCCTGGCAACTCTTGTTCCAAAAATATGGACGGGGCTGAGGGATCATAATTTATGATGTAGAGGTTGATGTCCTTACCTTGGCAATTAATAGACGGGGGAGCAACGACGTTGTGTTCGTTGTGCACCATCAACGAGGGTGGTGGGATGTTTGTCGGTTAGAGAAACTCCCTAATCTACATAACATATTTGAATGAATTGCATACTAGAGTATCTTTTGAGGAGCATTACTTTGTTATAAATTTGAACGATTTGGTGTAGGTTGCATACTATTGAGTTATTTTCAAAGTATGACTTTATTCTTACACTTGCATGTTTTACTAGTTTGAGATGAGTTCATTTTGAGTTGGGTCACTTGATTTAATTATGTCCTTTCCCTTCCAGCTGTTTTACATACCGGTATATTCCATGTACTAATTTCCACTTTGGACTGCATTATTTCCTTATGCAGTGGCAAGTATTAGAGGACTTAAGCAGACGCACCGTTGAAGTTTAGATTCATGGTTACAGAGATGGTGAGCCCTCCTTACCTTCGGAGGAGCCATTTTACTTTCACTCAGTATTTATTTTATTTTCTTTTGAGTTGGGCAGCCATGGCCTGTCATTAGGGCTGGGCATTATTTGGCTCGAACCGAAAAAACCGACCGAATCAAATTTTTTTAAATTTTGGTTTCGGTTAATCGGTTTATTCAGTCGATTTCGGTTTTAAATTTTAAAATATTGATAATTTGGTTCGGTTATCGGTTTTAATTTTTTTTATTTCGGTTAATCGAAAAACCAAAATTTTTTTAATGTCCAGATAAACTTCTTCTTTGATGAAAAATAAAAATGCTATAGAACAACCTTTGGAAGAGTGTCCTTGTATATATAAAGGATATACAAACATCCTAAGATAATATGTCTTAGAAACATCATAGCTACAGCGGTAAAATAGCTAATCTTTCTCGACAAGTCTGAAAAATATGAATACATACATACATGCATACATACATACTATATATGTTAATAATACGTTAATATTTAACTTAATGTAACTTAAAGTTAAATGTAACTGTTCACATTTTTAAATAATGGCCTTATTAATTGGTCACTAATATAGAGTATCTTATCTTTATAGAGTTGTAGTAATGTTTTCTTGTATGTAATCAATTACTTTTCATCGAAAAAAAGAGTCAAATAATATTCAAATCGAAAAATTAAACCGAAATAAACCGAACTGAAATAGCAAAAACCGAACTAAACCGAATTTATTTCAGTTCAGTTTTGATTTATATTTTTTTTAAACCAAAAATTGAAAAACCAAACCGAATTTCACAAATCGAACCGAATCGGCCGAATGCCCAGCCCTACCTGTCATGGTGCCATATAGATGTTAGAGGTAAAGGCTTCATAGACATTGAGTAGAAGATGTTGAGTATTGTTTTTTCGACTCTCGTTTATTGAAAATTCCCTTTTTATTAATAACTTGGTTTACTTACTTTATAGTATTTTCTTTGAGTATTTCTTTCTGCTATTTAGTATGAGGTGACTATAAGGCCAAGTAGTTCGTTGGGGGACTAGCAATAGTCTTTGAGTGCTGGTTACGCTAAGGGTACCCTCTTGAGGTGTGACAAACTTGGTATCAGAGCACGGAGTTCAAGTGTCCTAGGGAATCTATGAAGCTGTATCCAGTAGAGTCTTTATTATTGGTATGAAGCGCGCCACATCCATAATAGAGGGGCTATAGGACATTAGGAATTGTAACCCCTCTTTCTTATTCTATTTCATGCTACAGAGTTAAACTCTAGAAAATCTCTCTTTTGAATCAGGCGTTACATATTTGCAGACCATGCCTTCCAAATGCTTCGTGAACCTGAGGAATGTTGTCAGCACTAAGGGGATTGAGCCTACTACTCAACTTTTTGCACATACTCGATAGGTAAAAGAGGATAAGGAGAATGAGATGGAAGAACCTTGGAGCAAAAAGGTTGAGTCAATAGGACATGAGCATAGTAAGCATAAGCAAGGGAACAGAAATAGGTCCCCCTTTCTGTAGAGACCATGTAATTATGGGCCACCACCAGTGAGCGCACCCACTTTTAATAGTACATATAATCTGAGTCCAAGGAGAAACCATCCTTTCAGGGTCCGAAATGCTCCGTCTCGAGAAAGTGTGGCTCGAGGCCATAAAGGAAAGCCACCATGTGAAAAGTGTTGCAAACTTCATTTGGGAAATTTTCTAAAGGGTACTGAGGAATGCTATAAGTGTGGCCAAGAGGGTCACTTTCGGAGTGATTGTCCAAAGTGGGCCAACCAAGCCCAACGCACTACATCTACTCCACTAGCTAGAGAAAATTAGAGAGATGCTACTTCTAGCATGAGCGAGGCTATAGACCATTGTGTGCCGAAGTAGTCACCCAGATCAAAAAAACACTCTAGGATGTTGTGAGGGGTATGAATCGAGTCCTTACTCTTGATTGTTTAGTGTTAGTAGATCCTAGTGTTATTCCATCAGTTATGCCCCCTTATGTGGCTAGTAATTAGATTGAACTCCCGAGTGTCTTCCTGAACCTTTTAGTGCATCTACTTAAAGTGGTGATAATATTCTATTTGAGAAGGTCTATAGAGATTTTCCTGTGCTAACCCACCACAGAAATATCATGGCTGGCTTAGTTGAGCTAATCAAGATGCAACCCAGGCTCTCTTATCTGAAGCTTGTCTTTGATGTTATCCATGATAGAGAGAAACTTATGTCTCTAGAAGTTTAATGTTACCACCTAAGGGTGTGATCTAAGGTCTTGTAAACCTTAAGTAGAGTTGTTATACCTGAGCTAGAAGGATGACGAAGGAGAGGAGGAGACCAAATAGTGAGAGTGGTGGTTGATTGGGGCTTGTAACTAGAGTCATCTTTCCCTCAGGTAAGTAATGTAGTAATGATGTTATCTCCCCAAAGTTTTAACGAGAGAGCAGTAAGTACCATTTGATGTTCATGATGAGGTATAGAGAAAGGGATGAGTTGGACAAATGCTCAAACTAGGAAGAGGTTTATGGCAGAGGGGGAAACATAGATGTTGAACAGGGACGTAGAGTGTTTTCAATGTGATAGATCTTAATTAGGCTTATGTTCCAAGGTGAGAGCCCCATGAGATTCATTGAATTATCAATTTAGCTAGATAAGGAGGTGTAGTGAAAGGGTAGATGGTACTTGGGTTGTGAGGAGAGGATGCATTGATCGAGTATTCGCTATGAGACTTTAGTAGGCCTGTGTTCCTAAATTGTTACCTAGTAGTGATAGGTTGGTATGATATGAGGAAAGTGTGTTATGTGCATGTTAGCACTATTCCCTAAACTTGAATTTCGGGGAGTGATGTGAAGATGGAGATAGTATGATGATAGTGATAGACTTCATTGGAGATTTGCTCTAGGATTCTTGTTGTAGTGTGTGTTTGATGTTAAAATGTTGACTGACAAGGAGCATCATGCTACGGGTATAGTAGAGGTACTACTTAGATGGAGATAG
Source organism: Solanum rostratum (assembly GCA_029948455.1). Lineage (NCBI taxonomy): Eukaryota > Viridiplantae > Streptophyta > Magnoliopsida > Solanales > Solanaceae > Solanum > Solanum rostratum. The sequence goes on from CM057053.1 coordinate 55,945,790, forward strand.
TAAATTAGGGAGGAAACACTAGATAAGAAGAGGCTTAAGATGTGTATTCGTGATAGTGTAAAGATGTGCGAAGCTCTAAGTCATGACTTGTTATGAGAACCTAGCTAGTATATTTGAGTTGTTGATGTGGAATAAGTGGGTGTAAGCATTCTTTGTCACCCTTATTGATTAGGTTGATGGGGATTTATGTATGAATGACGATGAGTTTTACCTTGTAATCCAAGACTTTTGTAGTCCATTATATGGGAGCTTAGGAGTTGAATGTTAGCAGACTAAACAAAGAGGTTAGATGATAAGAGTTGTAGAAAGTGATTATGCATACCCATAGGAGCAAAAAGTATAGAAAGAATTCCGTAGAGCTAGAAGGAAGCTAAGAATTGTGTCCTTGGAGAAAGTTCTAATAGCAACCTTATATCTTTGAGCATAGTATAACAGGAGAGTTTAAGATATTCTTATGGATAGTAATTCCCCAATCGTATGGATAGTTATACCTGTAGCTTAGTAAAGAGGATTGGTTCGCAGACTTAGGGAGTGGACCTTTGAGCTAAAGGGGAGATGAAGAGTTAGTAAACTAAAGTGAATCTTGAGTTTTCGATGGTGATGAGTTGATCAGGATGAAACATTGATGCTATTCTATCTCTTATACTCCTTACATCTCAGTTAAGGTAATGCTTTATCCCATTCTTGCATATGAGCACTGTGCCTATGACGTAGACCTATGCACTCGATGTCGATGCACGTTCATGTTGAGCTTTGAGGATGAGGAGTGACAATTGTACTTTTATCTTGCGAAATCTCAAAGATCCCAACCTTATGTCATATGAGATGCGAATTGAGTTTCATAGCATGTTCGATTCCATAAACTCATGATAGGTCCTAAAAGGCTAATGAGATGGTATCACGTTATGAATGCTCTCATATCGAATTCCTCGAATATATCATGCTTATGATCCTTTTGCTCTTAACCTTTCCAATGATCCTTCTTTCCAGTCTTGATAGCGATATTGATAATAGTAGATGAGTCATTACTGATGAGTAATGGTGAATGTTCTTTGATATGATGATTATGATGTCCTTGTTTCATTAAAGGTATGGATATGGAGGAAGAGAGAGATGAGACCTTATGATGTGCAATAGATAGGTAAGAGTTGGTTAGAGTATCACTAGGAAAGAGCATATTGGTGTGCCTTTGAGTGAGAGCTCATTCAATGATGGATATGAAAGTACTAAGTAGGTTTGATAATTCTTAGTTAAACTAGTTAGAATGGTAGGCTTGAATGTGTGGATGTCAATATATGAGTGATTGAAGAAGGCTATTAATGACTTTTGAATGAGTGTTTCAGGTAGATGCATTAGAGTAGTGAGAGAGAGTAGCATTTGCTAAATGAAAATCCCTGAGGAGGTATAGAGCTTGAGTTAAGGGTTAGCTTTATAGGAATATGATCATCTTAACAGTAACACTTTGAGGCATAGGATTAGGCTTGAATGGAATAAGAGAATGCGGTTAAGATTAGATAGAGACAATAGGAGCTATAAGCTTTAATCGATGAGGTATAGTGCCATGAAGAGGAGCACAGTTCAGATGAGGTGCGAAGTTTGAGAGATTACCTATGGAGTCTTATGCACCTTGATGATCCCATTCTCGATTAGAGTTGATGACTTCCTTCTTGAGTTCTAATAATTGATTGTCGAGGCGTTTGAATGATCCGAGTTGTTTAAGTTTTGCGTCCTATTCGTTCCAAATGGTGAGAATGTCTAACGTATAGAATGAGAATCTTACAGAATAGATTATAGAAATATGATTAACTTATTAGGTAGAACATGATGACTTGGAATTAGGCTTGACCGTAGTAAGAGTGTGCAACGGGACTTCGGCTTTGATGAGAGTTATAAGCTACAGATGATGATGTCCTCTAATGAGTTGAGTTCCCTAATTGTGAGTCAATGTTCACCCATGAGTCGGAGGATTTGAGTAATTAAGCTCTTGATGTGTATATTCCTGAGTCAGAATATAGATTGTTAAGGTCGATGAAGAGTCAAAAGTTTGATTGATTGAGTGAGAACTGAGAGGAGCTTCCGATGGTTACTCATACCTTGATGTCCATCTCAACTCATCATTCGAGAACGAATGATTCAAAGGGGGAGATAATGTAACACTCGGCAAAATTACTAAAATACCCCTGGAAGAGAGATGTGCGCATAACGTGTCTTACCATGATCTGATGGCAAATTCGAGGTCGGATTTGTGATCAGCATAAAAAATTGAGTGGAGAAATGGTTTCGGTTGATTTATAGAGCAACCAGATCAAAAGATAATTCTTTTATGGGAAAACACGAATAAGTGTAGGTGTGCGACAAGGCCGCGACACGTCACCATCGCAGATCAACACTTCGTTTTATCCTAAAAATATTTTACAGGATTAGAAACCTCGTTGGAGAATTTTCAGCAAAAAATACAAAAAATAAACCTAGTCTGAGTCGCGGACCCCATGTCCTAAGACAGACTTTTTTCGAATTTTGTGAGGGGGATTCTATACCTTTCCAAACCCCTCTTGGACTTAATATATGATCAAAACAGGTCGTTTTAGATATAAAAAGGATTTTAAACCCTATTCTAAGTCCTTTTGAAACCTCTAACAAAACGACCTAGGGTTAAAGAAAAGAAAGAAGAGTGAGGATTCGAGGAATTCAAGCCGGATTCGTACCAAGTTGATTGTCTACCTTCATCCCAGGTATGTAAGGCTAACACAATATTGGATTGAGGTCATCCACGTGCCCCTTCACATACTTTGATTCGAGTTGAGTTAAGTTTGAGTTTTTTTGAGTTCTCGAATTGAATCCTTGAGTTAATTATCATTCTATTACATAAGAGTATATTGATGATGATGATGTTGAGTTGAGTATTTGGTTGGATACATGTTCATGTCTTCGTTCACATGAAATGAAACCTAAATGATGATTTTATTCAAAAACTTTTATGCATTTTTTTCGAATTGAGATTGTTGGTTGTTTCGTATATTGAGCAAGGATGATTTTTTAGCATATTTTACTGAGTCTGCATAAAAATGAGTTTTAAGCATAAATACTTATTTGAGATAGAGTCTTGATGATATGTAAAGATTTTTTAAGCATAGGTTTTCAAAAGAAATCACTTTGTGTTTGATGAGTTTTTTAGGAAATTGAGCATTGACTTAAATGACGTTTTGAGTAAATATTTGATGATGAACGTAAATAAATTTTCAAAATATATTTATTGATGGAAGATGATGATGATTTTTGCATTGAGTTTTAAAGAAAATATTTAAAGGAGTAGTATTGAGGACCGAGTTGGGATGAGTACAGATGACTCAAAACCCCATAACTACATTGCCCGCGTAGGATAGTTATACAGCATGTTCTGGCAACTCCTGTTCAAAAAAGATGGACGAGGCTGATGGATCATGATTCATGATGTAAAGATTGATGTCCTTACCTTGGCAATGAATAGACGGGTGAGCAACGACGTCGTGTTCGTTGTTCACCATCAACGAGGGTGGTGGGATGTCTGTCATTTAGAGAAACCCCCTAACCTGCATAACATATTTGACTGAATTGCATACTAGAGTATCTTTTGAGGAGCATTACTTTGTTATAAAATTTGAATGATTTGGTGTGAGTTGCATATTATTGAGTTATTTTCAAAGTATGACTTTATTCTTACACTTGCATGTTTTACTGGGTTGAGATGAGTTCATTTTGAGTTGGGTTGCTTGATTTAATTATGTCCTTTCCCGTCCAGCTATTTTACATACAAGTATATTACATGTACTGACGTCCACTTTGGACTGCTTTATTTTTTTATACAAAGGCAAGTATTAGAGGACTTCAGCAGACGCACCGTTGAAGTTTAGATTCATGGTTACAGAGATGGTGAGCCCTCCTTACCTTCGGAGGAGCCCTTTTACTTTCACTAAGTATTTATTTTATTTTCTTTTGAGTTGGGTATCCATGGTATGTCATGGTAACATCTAGATGCTAGAGGTAGAGGCTTCATAGACATTGAGTAGAGGATGTTGAGTATTGTTTTTCCAACTCTTGTTTATTGGAAATTTCCTTTTTATTAAAAACTTGGTTTACTTACTTTATAGTCTTTGCTTTGAGTATTTTCTTCCGCTATTGAGTATGAGGTGACGATGAGGTCAAGTGGTTCACTGGAGGACTAGCAATAGTCTCTGAGTGCCGCCCACGCCAAGGGTACCCTCTTGGGGTGTGACACGGAGATTACATGGTTGACAATCTTTTTGAAAAACTAGGAGTAAAGGTGAAGATGTTTGTGCCTGTATATATTGACAGCAAATCAGCCATTCAGATTGCAGCCAATCCTGTGTTCCATGAATGAGCAAAACATATTGACATAGATTTTCAATTCATCAAAGAAAAGGTATAGTCAATTCTCTAAAAGTTCACACATTCCTCTTTATTTCTTGTTCTCTTTATTTTCTCAAAATTTTTATTTAAATAGAAGATATAGGTTATAATTAAAAATAAAAAATAAAATTTAATCATCTAAAGACGAATTCTAATCGAAGCTTTTGACAGCCCCACAATGTCTACTAAAACAATATCTCAATCATAAATATATTAAAAACTTTTCTCACACTTTCCTGCATAAGAACACCATCTATTTTATTGGTGAAAATACTTAAGATAATTTTAATATAATGTATGTTTACGGTGGGTTATTTAATTAGAGTATTGGTTAATAAAATTGATATTTTATTATTCTTAAATTTTTATATGATCGTAGGCTGATTTAGTTTTCTTAAGGTTATGTTCATTAATATAATTGATCCGCTATAATATATATATATATATATATATATATATATATATATATATATATATATATAAAGTAGACCTGGTAAGAAAGTAGGAAAATATATATTTGAATTTATTTAATGGTGTTTGCTTGGATACAAAAATTAAGAAATTCAAAAAGAAAAAACAACTTATGAAACTAGTTTCCATTAAAAACAAATTATAGATATTTATGAAAAAATAAATTATATCAATAATGACAAAATGAAAATCCTAAAATAAATTATCTTTAAATAAGAAAGTATGGTATTTTTAAGACAAACTGAAAAATAAATATGGCATACAAATTAGGAGGTAAGGAGTAAATAGCTTTATTTTAAATATACTTGTCTAAGCTAATTTATCTCTCTTTTAAACTTCTCACATGGTTAATATTTCACAAATTGCACACATTGATGTCAATCTAGAAAAATATAATAATTATTTGAAGGACAAATATTTTAAATATATATTTTAGTTTGTCAAAATGACAAATAAATACAGTACATAAAAATAAAAATAATAGTCGACAGAATATAAATTCCCCATCTCAACCCCCAAATGATAAGTCGATAATTATACATCAACGAACATTCAAATTTAATTTATCTCCTTCGTTTATCTTTACTTATTCATATTTGAGTTGACATATTTTTTTTAAAAAAAATAATTTTTTTGTACCAGCTCGATTAATTATAAATAATTTAAATGATAAAAATGAATATTATTTTTAATAATAATATAAAATAATAAATTATCTCTTAATTTTTCAAACTCAACAAATAAGATTTGACATCTGTATTTAACATACTAAATATATAAAGATGAATGAAGAGAGCAGCATATGTTAGTGAGTTATTTATATTTTTTAGAAAATATAGAACACTATATATTTATAATTTTACAAAGAATAATAGTAAGAATATGATATAAATATTTTTTTAATATGTGAATTACTTTATAAATTTAATTAAAATGAGACGAGAGGAGTAGTATTACTATGATGAGAAGTAAAACCTTTTGATTTGAGTCATTATCTGTCCATGGTGAAAAATGAAAACCAAACATGGATGGTAGGTTCAACGAATGTAGTTCTAAACCCCATTCTTTATTCCTTTCTTGTTTGTGGTCACTTACTCTTTCTTTTCCTTTTAAGATTTCTGCGTTTGAAATTTTAATAGCATTGGAATTTGAAATTTTCAATTAAAACTGAACGATTATACTTATCACTTTAATAATGAGAGAATTGACTTTAGTCACTTAATTTATTTTTTTTATATCATTTTATTAATGTATGATATCTTCATTTTACGTATAAGAAGAGATCTTAAAATATATATTTTACTTTATTTATTTGTAAGTAATCACAAAATCTTAATTTCTTACAGATTAGTAGTATTTTCCTACTCAAGCAGGTAGCAGGTCGACATGCCTATTTGAGCAGTTTGAGGGTAATTTTATGATGGTTCTTCAATTTTAATTTATTTGTGTTATTGGTTTTATTTGTTTGTCTTATTTTTTAGTTTTATATATATTTTAAAATTGCATAGAAAATACTAGTATAAACATGATGATTTGCAACTTAAAATAATTTTAAAAACGTATTACATAAGGTATAAAAAAATATTACAAATTGAAGGATTTCCTGAAGTCGACTTACAAATTATCAGACGGGCCCATATGTTTTCCCACGGCCCGTAAGTAGGTCTCGTAGGTAGAGGCCCTGAGGAACCAAAATTTGTCTAAGTCTGGGATTATTTTACGGAACGACTTACGGTAAGTCTATCAACAGGTCGTCTATGTGTTCGTGCCTTGGAAGCTGCAATTACAGTATCTTGACTTTTGATACACCCTGATCTACTAAGCCGGTTACGAGCCGTAAGTTATTCCACGGCCCTTAACAGGGTTTCGTGGACGGCTCAGGCAGTTTTTAGTGAAGGGTATTTTTGACTTTTTCAATCCATTTTAGTCATAAAATACATCGTTTTGGCTACTCTTACTACCTTAACTGGCGTAGTTCCTACAAGTCTTATTTCCAAGTCATTCAAAGCTTTTAATCCTCAAAACTTTCTTAAGGGTTTTCAATATTTCTCTCTCTAAGTCGAGGGTTCCATTGTAAAAAAGCTTGAAGGTTTGACTAAGAATTTCCAAATTTCTCTCCTTTATTCTAAGGATTCTACTTGAGGTATGAAGGGCTTCTTTCATGGATTAGTTTCATCCATGAAGCCCATTCCACAACCCTCTTTTTAAAGTAAATTTGATGATTATTTCATATGGGTTTTTAAGCTATGATTCCTAATGCATGGGTTATAACTCCTATATGATGAATATGACTAATTATGCATGCATTATGATTATTTACATGATTTATATGATTTTTCAAGCAAAGATATGAGATTTCAAGTATGTATGATTAGGGCTTAATGATTTGATGTGAGTTCCTTTTCTAATGCCCTAAATTTATTTAAATGCATGTTTTCTTCTATGAATCATATTCAATTGCATGATTATGACTCAATTGCCCATAGACCCACACTTAGACCTAGTCTTCTATGATAAAGCTATGTATTTGTATGCCTATGATCTCAAGTATGAAAAGCATGTTTTATGATGATGATGATGATTACGCTATGACAATGATGATGTTATGAAAGCTATAATGATGCTATGATAAAGAGGTCGATGAAAACTCAAATGTTTATGATGATATTAAGGTGGAAATGTCTACTCACATGATGATGAAAGCTAAGTAGATGTACTATTCTTATGACATGATGTTTTCATAAAAAGCTACGATGATCGTTTTGAAAGATATAAAAGTATGATTCAAATGAAGTATGAACTATGTTAAAAGCTATGTATATGCATGATATTTATGTATTCCGTGGAATATGACTTAGCATTGAGAAGGCTTTGGTAGATGCTATAGTCCCATAACTATGTGTCAACATAGGAATGATATTCATGTTTTATTCTTTAAAGGTGTGTTATTGGATCCAATTAGCTTATATGATGGGCACTCACCATGCAAGGATATAGCCTAAAGGATGGGGTTAAATGATAGGTTCTTACCGTGCTAGGATAGAGCCTATAGGGTGAGAATCGAGTCTACCTTGGCAAAGTAGACTCCTCTTTCACTTCGTATAGAGGGAGCACCAAGAATCCATGTAATAGTCCGCATGGTCTTATGAATGTCGATTACAATTTTATTCCCACATATGTATATTAAGGTTGTGAATGGACTTTTTACGATGCCTCTCCTCATGATTTTAAAGTTGCATGCTCATGCATATTGTGCCTTTATTCTATTGATGATGATTATGCATATTAATACTATTGTGATGTCTTTTGATTCATGTCATACCTACATACTTAGTGCATTCTATGTATTAACACATACTGCTTTGCCTACATGACCTAACCATATAAGAGCGGACTATGAGGCGACTATTCCATATTGAGGCTAACATTCGGATTCCTAGAGCTTGAAGATTTGTTGGTGAGTTCCCATGCTTCAGGAACAAGCCCCATGACTTTTTCATTTTTATGTTGAGACTTTATCATTTTTTATTTCTCTTTTGATGTATATCTTGAGGGTGAGCTAATGAGCTATGTGCTAGTCCCTGTCAAGGTCTATGATGTAGAGGCATGATTTGGACTATGGATTGATGTATACTCCCCTATGGGAGCTATGCCATTTTATTTTATATACTTCTGTTCGGTTATTCTCTTATGTATGCTTGTTTTACCTTATGAATGCTTATGACATAAACACGAGGCTTGGATGGGATGCCTTCAGGTATCATATTCATCGTGTCACGACTAGGCCCTAGGTTCGGGTCATGACAAAAAGTGGTATTAGAGCACAAGGTTTGAAAGCATCCTAGGGAGCCCAACGTACCGCGTCAAATAGAGTCTTATTCATTGGTGTGAAGCATGTCACATCTATGAATAAGAGTCTTTGAGACATTTTACGAAAATCTCACTTCTCTTGAACTCTATGTCATGCCTTTCAAACTTTCGTATCCTAACTTTTGTCCCTCGGTGTTATAAATGGCTCCACGACATGCTGCATTGCCAAGGGGAAATTATACTAACACAAACCAAGCTCCCTAAGTCCCTCAAGCAGACAAGTGTCTAATGACGAGTTAAGAACCGTGATTACTATGTTGCCTCAAGCGGTCGCTTCTATAAAGACCCCCACTACGACTTTAAGGATAAGAGACTTTGCTAGCCCTGGAATTTCATGGCTCTAAAGTGGACAAGGATCCACAAGAGTGTTTTGACAAAATCTACAAGATAGCGGAGATTATGGGAGTGTCTTCCGAGGAAATGGCCAAATTGACGGCCTACCAACTTAAGGGTGTGGCTCAAGTATGGTTCACTTAATAGAAGTCAGAAAGGGTTAAGGTGTTATTGATTGGGAGATGTTCAAACCCGCTTTCCTTGATCATTTCTTCCCACTTGAACTAAGGGAAGCTAAGGTGATGGAATTCAAGAATTTAAGGCAAGGTGGAATGAGTGTGAGGGAATATGCCCTCAAATTTACTAAGTTTTCAGAGTTTGCTCTTTATTTGGTGGCTAATTCAAGGGCCTACATGAACAAATTCTTTTTGGGAGTGTCCGACTTGGTGAAGATGGGATGTAAGGCTGCAATGCTCGTTAAGGAGATAGATATTTCTTGGCTTATGACCTACGGCAAACAAGTGGAGAGCGAAAAGTTGCAAAAGTGAGGTCAAGGGAGCCCAAGAGGGCTTGTTATGATGGTGGGTTCTCTTATGGTGTATCTGGTGGTGGTTGATCAACAAGGCCAAGGGTCTTTAAAGGGTGCTCCTCAAAGGTTTGATAAAGAGAAAGGGGCTAATCCTAAGGCCAAAGGTAATGTTGCTAAAGGTGGCACTATCCCTCTTAGGTGCCTTAAATGTAGGAGGAACCATATTGGTGATTGTTTGAGAGGTATTAATGCATGCTTTGGTTGTGGAAAGATGGGACCCAAGATTGCCGATTGTCCTAATGTTGTTGATAAAGGTAAGGAAAGGCGCCCTCAAGGCCAAGTGACTTAAAAAGGGCAAGTGCAACAAGTGACCAAGCTCAACGTGGTGGTCCACATGCTGGTCCATGTGGAAATCGTTCTATGTTGTGCATTCTAGACAAGAAGTTGATGAGGCCCCCGATGTGGTTACCAGTATGTTAAAAGTCTTTGACCATGATGTATATGCTTTGCTTAACCCCGATGCCAACAGTGTTTTGTTACTCCTTATGTTTTCATAAAGTTTGATGTGTCTCCGGAAGTCTTGTGAGAACCTTATTCGGCTTATACTCCTATTGGTGAGTCCATCCTAGCTAATAAAGTCTATAAAAGTTAGCCCTTGTCGGTCTTACATAAAGTCTTCCCATGTGATCTAGTTGAGATTGATATGACCGATTTCGATGTTATTCTTGGTGCAGGTTGGTTGCATGCGTCCTATGCTTATATTGATTGTAGGACCCGTAAGGTCATATTCCAAGTTCCTAATGAGCCTATCCTTAAACGGAAGGGAAACAATTGTGTTCAAGGGGAAGTTTGTCTCCTATGTTAATGTTATGAAAATGATTTCCAAAGGATACCTATATCATATTGTTTGAGTCATGTATGTTGAGTCTCATGTTCCTACTCTTGATTCGGTCCCCATAGTTAATGAGTTTTCGGATGTCTTTGTCGATGGCCTACCCGGTATTTCTCCTATAAGAGAAATTGATTTTGATATTGATCCTCTTGCTTGACACCCAACCCATCTCTATACCTCCATACCGCATGGCCCCAACGGAGTTGAAAGAGTTGAAGGAACAACTAAAGGGCTACTTGATAAGGGATTCATAAGGCCTAGTATGTCTCCATGGGGTACTCTTGTATTGTTTGTAAGAAAGAAAGATGGTTCACTTCGGATGTGTGTGGATTACTGATAATTGAATAAGGTAACCATAAAAAACAAGTACCCACTTCCAAGGATCAATGACCTATTTGATCAACTTCAAGGTGCAAGCTATTTCTCTAATATTGATTTTTGGTCTGGATATCATTAATTGAGGTGAAAGAAGATGACATCCCAAAGACAACATTTAGAACTCGGTATGATCATTTTGACTTTTTAGTTATGTCGTTTAGACTAACAAATAGTCCTGCCACTTTTATGAATTTGATGAACAAGATCATCAAATCATATTTGGATATGTTTGTGGTGGTGTTCATAGATGATATATTGGTATATTCGCGGGATATCAAAGACCATGAAGACTATTTAAGGATTGTATTGCAAACATTGACAGACAAGCAACTTTTTTCCAAGTTTAACAAATGCGAATTTTGGTTAAGGGAGGTGGCTTTTCTTGGTCTTATTATTTCAGGTGATGGTATTAGAGTTGATCCAAAGAAAATGGAGGCAGTGAAGAATCAGCCTAGACCATCCATCCAATATTAGGAGTTTTTTGGGTTTGGCTGGGAATTATAGAAGATTTTGTTAAGGGATTTTCCTCCATTGTTTCTCCTTTGACAAGGTTGACCCAAAAATAGGTAAAATTTTAATGGTCCAATGAATGTGAGAACAGTTTCCAATTATTAAAGGATTGTCTTACTTCGGCTCCTATTTTGACATTGCCAGAAGGTCCGGATGGTTTGTGGTGTATTGTGATGCCTCACATATAGGCTTGGGCTATGTGTTAATGCTTCAGGGAAAGGTCATTGCCTATGCTTCAAGTAAATTGAAGGTGCATGAAAAGAACTATCCAACGTATGATTTTGAGTTATTAGTTATTGTCTTTGCATTAAAGATTTGGCAACTCTATCTTTATGGGATACATGTTGCACTCCCAATCGAGTCATTCTGAACATTAACTCCCCTTCATCATTCTCCTCAAGTTAAACTCCCAATTGCGCCAACCAATGCACTTCCTTGGCTAGCTCCTTCCATCCTCCACATGGATTGTACTACCTATTGACACCCTGCTAAGAGCGTCAGCAACAACGTTAGCTTTACCTAGGTGGTAGTGAATGCTCATGTCATAATCCTTGAGCAATTCCAACCATCTCCTCTGTCGTAGGTTGAGCTCTTTCTGACTGTAAACATACTGCAAACTCCTGTGGTCAGTGAACACATCCACATGCACCCCATACAAGTAGTGGCGCCAGATTTTAAGTGCAAAAACCATTACTGCCAACTCGAGATCATGAGTTGGATAATTCCTTTCATGAACCTTAAGTTTTCTGGAAGCATAGGCTCTCACCTTCCTTCTCTACATCAGTAGACATCCCAATCCAACCCTCAAAGCATCACAGTAAATTACAAAGTCCTCTGTCCCCTCGGGCAAGATAAGGACGGGTGCAATACTCAATCTCGTTTTCAATTCTTGGAAACTCTTCTCACATTCTCCAAACCACTTAAACTTGACCTTTTACTGAGTCAATTTGGTCAATGGCGCGGATAGGAAAGAAAATCCCTCAACAAATCTGCGGTAGTAGCCGGCCAACCCCAAGAAACTTCTCATGTCAGTCGGAGTGGTCGGTCGGGGCCTCTTCTTAACCGCTTCAATCTTTTGGGCATCCACTCGTATACCATCACCAAAAACAACATGGCCTAGGAAAGCCGTTGACTTAAGCAAGAACTCACACTTTGGGAATTCTGCATACAACTCATGATCATTAAGAGTTTGGAGGACAACTCTGAGGTGGTTAGCATGCTCCTCCTCACTTCTCGAATACACCAAAATATTGCCGATGAAGACAATCACAAACATATCAAGATATTGTCTGAATACTCTATTCATCAAGTCCATAAATGCAGCAGGTGCATTCATCAACCCAAAGGACATGACCAAGAACTCAAAATGGCCATATCTAGTCTTGAAGGTTGTCTTTGAAATGTCACGGTCCTTTACCTTCAACTAGTGGTAGCCAGACCTGAGGTCTATCTTGGAGAAATAAGAGGCGCCCTGAAGTTGGTCAAACAAATCATCTATCCTTGGGAGAGGATATTTGTTGTTTATCATGACTTGTTCAGTTGCCCATAATTAATACACATTCTGAGGGACCCATCTTTCTTTCGCACGAATACGATAGGAGCACCCCAAGGCGAAACACTTGGCCTAATGAAGCCCTTCTGTATCAAATTTTTCAGTTGCTCTTTCAACTCTTTCAACTTAGGGGGGCCATTCTATAAGGTGGAATCGAAATAAGTTGGGTATCGAGAAGAGCATCAATCCCAAAGTCAATCTCCCTATCAGGAGGGACTCCAGGAAGATCGTCTGGAAACACTACTGGAAACTCATTAACAATTGGAACTGACTCAAGAGTAAGAGACTCGATATATCATCATATTTCACTTACATGAGGTGATAGATACATTCTTTGGAAATCAACTTTCTGGCTCTAAGATACAAGATACACTTTCCTTTTGGTGCAACAGAATCACTCTTTCACTCTAGAATCGGTTCATTAGGAAATTGGAACTTGACGGTTCGGGATCTACAATCAACAGAGGCATAACAGGCGTGAAGCCAATCCATGCCAATAATCAAAATCAACCATCTCCAACTCAATCAAATCAACAAGAGTATCCTTATGATTGATGGACACTACACAAGCTCTATAGATTCTCTCAGCTCAAATAGACTCACCCACTAATGTAGAAACATCAAAGGGTTCAAGAAGACTCTCAGGGGTTCTATCAAATCTACTGGCCACATAAGGAGATACAAACGATAATGTGGCACCCGTATCCATCAAAACATGACAATCAAAAGTAAAGACTCAAATCATACCCGTCCCAACATCTGTGGGTTATCCTGATCTTGGCGACTACCCATGGCATACAAGCGGTTTGTTGCTCCGCCTGTGCCTGACGCAGTGGCCCTTTGGGTTTCTCTAACTGGTGGGGCTGGTGCAGTAGACTGAGCCTGGTCAGCCCGCTTTGGACAATCCCTCTTGTAGTGACCCACTTGGACACATCTATAACACACATTATTCTCGTCATGACATCTTCCCAAGTCCAACTTGCCACACTTATCACACGGTGTCTTACCCTACGAACCTTGAGCGACGCTAGCTTGTGACTGGGATCCATGGGTTCCAACATTTTGAAATCCTTGATCATATCTGCCTCTAGGATCAGGTGCACTAACAGATGATGGTGCTGGAAATCAGTTACCATTGCCTTTCCTTCCAACCTCATGACTGGATGTCTTAGCTCTCTTACGCTTGAACTCTTCCTTGTCATGTTGTCTCTCCTCATCAGCTTGTTGCACAAATATCATCAGTCGCTTGATGTCCATATCACTCACAAGTAACGCTGGCAACGGACCGGTACCGGGACCACCGGACCGGCATTTATCGGTTCCGGGACCGGAACCGGTAAAGTGGGGGGTATTTTTTTCTGGAACCGGTACCGGTGGTACCGAGAAAATACCCCCTTACCTTACTGGTCCGGTACCAACCGGGACCGGACCGGTAATCCGGTATTAATTAAAAAAAAATATGTATTAAACATTTACAATTTGAAGTGTAATTTTTATATGTTAAAATAATATTAATATTTAAAAATTTAAATTCAAGTTTAAAATGTTAAAGGTTAAATTAAAATTTTAAAATAGTAGTATTATTATTCATTAATCGTTATATTAATTTTTTAAAATTTAAAATGAAGTTTGAATTTAAAGTTGTTATAAAATATAAGTATAAAAGTTTTATATAATATAAGTATATAACAAAAACATTTAAAGTGTAAAATCAAATTTTTCAATCTTTCTACTATAAAAGTTTAAATTTCTAATTTTTTTAAATATAAAATTATAAAGTTTAATTTTTAACGATTAAATTTTGAATGTTTTTTTTTATATTTTAAACTTTAAAGTTAATAAAAATTTGAGAAATAAGGGGGCAAATATATTAAAAAGAAGTAAAAACTTAAATTAAGAGGAAGATAATAAAATTAAAAAAAGAAATAAGGCGAATAGCCTCTAATTTTATTATGTAATTTTAAAATTTAAATTGTACAATGTAGTGAGGTAAGATATTAGAAATCAACCTAATTTACGCAACCATCTTCTAGGAAGGGTTCTGTTTCAACTAGGTCTTATTTATTGTAAATTTGTAATACAATAAAATTTAGTCACTAATATCTTAAACTACTTTGAAATTCTTGTCTAAGAGTTTCTAACATTTCAAGTGTGACGTTTTCTGGAATCGGCTCTTAAGCTTGTTCTTCCAGAAATTCTATGCCGTCTTCGCTTGATTTCGATATAACATTATCGATATCGGCTTCAAACTGAGAAGGCAATGTCGGACGCCCTAAATTCCTGCGCCTCCGCATTTATCCAGTCTCGAAATAAGACTGAAACTTCCAAGCTATCAGCTACTAGTGAATGCCTATAGTCTCCTAATTGGAACCTAGCAGCACTAAAAGCGCCTTCCGAAGCCACTAAAGAAGCTTGAATTGTCAGGACATCACGAACCACCCGCTGAAGTCTTGGAAACGTTTTTCCACGATTATTCCACCACGCCAAAAGTTGTGGCTTCTCCTCTGCATCCTTGATGCTTTCTGGTGCCTGGTTAAGATATTCATCCAAATCGTTGTTTTCGTTAGCTTTTAGTCCAACCTGAAATTCTAACATTGCGTCAATATCATCATCATATCTAGGCCTAGTAGGTTGTGGTTGGTATTGTACATTTTGTACTAAATTATATTGTTCTAAATCATATAGTTTTCTAGCTTCTGATCTAATGTTACTTATAACTGCGTCTAAATTATGTGATTGACTTTGTTCATTGTATTCTATTTCTAAATCTGTATATATACTAACTATCATTCTAGATACACCGAATTCTTTATAAGCAGGATTAAATAAACAAGTCGTTAAATAAATCTGAGGGATTGGGAAAAAGTATTTCCTAAATTTTTCAGTCATTTTTTTAATAAGTTCACTAAATTTTGTATTATTTTTAAACAAAGCAAATTTATTACAAATAGCATAAATATTGGGCAACACAGAACAAATAGTAGGATAGTAAAGACCGGATATTTGTTTAGTTGCTAAATAAAAAACTTTTAAAAATTCAATTAAATCTTTAATATCACTCCAGTCATTTTCATCTAGCCGGTAGGTGCAATCTGAATTATGTGCATTCCAGACCATTGTAAGCGGTCTCCTATATTCGTTAGCTACTTTTAACATTTCGTACAATGAATTCCACCTAGTTACTACGGTTTTAGGAATTTTTCAAACAGGCAAATTACATTCAATGCAACACTGCTCAAATTCCTTACGCCTAGCCCTTACTTGACATTTAAAAATAAAGTAGCATGCGGCTTCTACTTTATTACATCCGTTTTCAAATAAAGAAACACCATCTCTAACAATTAAATTATAAATATGAGCAGCACATTTAATATGGAAACCATCTTAATTATAAATATGAGCAGCACATTTAATATGGAAACCATCTTTATAAGTTGGACAAATAACAGGTTTTAAAAAATCTAAAGCACGTTTATTACTACTAGCGTTATCTAAAGTTACACTAATTATTTTTCTAGTTATACCAAAAAATTGTAAAACATCAAGAATAGTTTGCGAAATATAAAAACCTGTTTTGCGCAATTCACAACTTTTATATCCTAAAATTCTTTTTTGCATAATCCAGTTTTCATCTATCCAGTGGGGAGTAATTGTAAAGTAATCGTTACCGGTTACACTACGTCCCATATCAGAAGTTATTACTATCCTACAATTATTATAAGCAAATAAACATCTAAGGTACTGTACATGTCGTGCTTGAAAATCAAAAACAGCTTTTTTAATTGTATTTCTAGAAAAAACATTAAAAGACGGGTTATAAACAATTTGAATATAATGGACAAAACCTGGATTTTTAGCAAAACTAAAAGGCAAACCAGTAACAACAATCATTTTAGAAAGCTCATCTAGGTCACGTTGTCTACTATAAGGTCTATGTGTACTAGGACCGGAAATATTACTAGGGTTTAGTTGCGATTGCACCATATTTGAACCTCCCGCCGATTCATCAAGAATGTGAGTTCCAAATTTTTTGGCGTCCGCAACGGCTTGGGCATGCAAAAATTTCAATTTACAACAATGCATAAGGTGATTTTTCAAATGACCCGTCCCGCCCCCTTTCCCAAAGTTTTATGGTTTAAAACGTGTTTACATTTGTTAAAATTGCTTTTGTTTATCTTCATTTTGAGTTAAAAATTGCCAAACAACAAATATTTTTGCGCGTTCCGTCTTAGGCCTATTAGATGACGAAGGTTGTACGAGGGAAGCGGGAGCGGGAGGGGGGGAGTAGTAGCAGTATATGGGAGTTGAGTTTCATCGTCATCAAAAATATCTTCGTTTTCATTAATTTCAAAATCATCTTTCGGTAAATCTTCGTTAAAACCAAATCTTTGTTCAAGAAATTCATGGTCTAATTCCGTGTTAGAGTCAATATTTAAACACGTGTTGTCTACGTGAGTAAAATCTTCGGTATTTAATCTAAGTGGTGGTTGTCTTGTAGATTTAGACGAACTACCACCAGATTTTTACCGGTTAAAGTTTTTTTTATTCCACCAAAAAATGTACTTTTTCCTTTTCCTTTTCCACCGAAATCCATGTTAAATTTAATTAAAAAAATAATGATTATATGCAAAATTTCAAGTTTATGAATGTAAAAAAATCAATTCAAGGAGACAACAAGTAAAAGTAATCAAATAAGTAATTAGAAGAACACAAAAGTAGGATTTAGGAACGAAGGTACCAAACGTCTGTGTAAAAACAGACGTAGAAGTTGAAATTGATGAAAGTTGAAGCTTGAATATGCTCCAAATTGATCCACCAAAATTTGCTCCAAATTGCAATTATGAATTGAATAACCAAACTAAATAATATTTTTAAATAATAATTGAGAGAGTAGATAATTAATATATAATATATAATATATGAGAGTAGTATGTAATATGTATATAATTATAAATTTGTAATAGTAAGTGGAGAGAATTGAACTGAGAGAATTGGATTGAATTGAGTAAATTAGATTGAGAGAATTGAAGAAAAAAATTATGAAAGATTTAGGGGTATTTATAGTTGAGAAATTACTGAATTTTGGAAAAAAAATAAAAATTGAGCAAAAACGGTCAAAAGCGGCTACAAAACGGCTGGAAAAAAATTGTTACCATTGGTGGGCCCCACCCCAACAGTAACATAATTAAAAAATAAAAAAAAATTGGACCAGTATTACCAGTCCGGTACCGGTACTTACCGGTAAAAAAAACCCGGTCCCTTCCCGATACCCCCCTTACCGGTAGGAACCGGTATATAATCGGGACCGGACTGGATCGGCACTGTACCGGTACCTACCGGTTCCGTTGCCAGCGTTACTCACAAGCATGACTCCTTTATTCAACCCATCAACATATATCCCCATCCTTCCCCTCATGTCAGCAACCATGTCCAGAGCATAGCGAGATAGTTGCGTGAACTTCAAACCATACTCTTGCACAGTCATAGAGCCCTGCTTTAGATTTAGGAACTCCCTCACCTTAGCTTTTTTTTTCTCTCTTGGGAATAAGCGTCCCAAGAAGGCTTCCTCGAACACTGCCCAAGTCAAACATAGAGCATCATCCCTTCTACCTTTCTTCCACTGGTCGAACCACATTCTGGCCACACCCTTGAGTTAGTAAGCAGACAGCTCAACCCTATAACCATCAGCCACGTGCATCACTTGGAACATTTTCTCAAGTTCCTCCATATAGTTCTCTGGATCTTCAGTAGATGCCGACCCCGTGAACTCCGACGGATTTATCCTAAAAAGTTCTCAGACTCTAGAGGTGTCATGAGAATTTGGTCTACCCGCTCTTTGTCTCACAGCAGGTGCTACGACCGCCTAGGCTAGAGCTTGAATAGCCCGGCGTAGCTCAGCATTGGAGACCTCATCTTGAGGGGGTTGTTCAACAGGGACAGCTTGATCCATAGGCTCCTCGGGTACTTGAGGCTCATATGGATTAACCTCTTGCCTAGCGAGATGTCCCCTTTTTCAGATAGCTCTTCTGGGAGGCATGTTATCAATTCTACACGTGTAGAGCACGAATTAGAAGAGGGTTTTCATAGAGCTTAACTCTATCACATGAATTGGAATAAGAAAGAAGTGTAACAATTCCTAATGTCCTATAGCCTCCTGCTTATGAAATGTGGTCGACAACGCACCTACAAACAAGACTCTACTAGACATGGCTTCATAGATTCCCTAAGACACTTAAACTCTGTGCTCTAATACCAAGTTTGTCACGCCCCGGGAGGGTACCCTTGGTGTGGCTGGTACTCAGAGACTATTGCTAGCCTCCAAGAGAACCACTTAGCCTCATCACATCATTCAATCAATAAACACTATTGAAAAGCGGAAAGTATAATTAAGTAAATGGGCACATCTCATCTAAAGTCTCAAAGTAAATAGATAATAATAAAGGCTAGTAGAAACAACTAACTCACAATCTCAACATCAACTCTCAACCATCGTCTATGAAGCCTCTATTACTAATCATGTGGTGCCAATGACATACCTATGGCTACCCAAATCCAAATAAAGGAAATAGTCCAATATAACTCTAAAGCATGATGAAAATCCTCCGAAGTAGGGGAGGCTCCACAAATTAGCTTCGAATCTCAGATCTTCAACAGAGCGCCTGTTGACGATCTCTAGTATCTGCCTCTGCATCATAAAATGATGCAGTCCAAAGTGGACATCAATACTTGGAATATATTGGTATTTAAAATAGCTGAGTGAAACAAAAACAGGTGGACTAGTATTGAAACAACATCGACTCAAAATAAACATCGAATAACATCAAATCGTCAAATGTCTATCTATGCAAGAATAAAGAGTAGATAAGTGACCCATCAACAACTCAGACTTATCAATCATCTCAGACTCATCTCAAAGGAGCTCATCTCCTCTCATCTCAGAGGAGCGTACCTCCTCTTATCGCATCTCATCTCAGAGGAGCTCACCTCCACTCATCTCATCTCGACTCAGAGTCAAGATAGGAAATTTAGTGGGAGTTTTTCTTATCCGACAATAATAACTTATGAGCCAGTGAATGTACAACAATCTCACTGATGTTGCCACAGTCGTTCCAAACTTGCCAGGTAGGGAACACTCCGAAACCATATCAGCTCACCAAATATGGAATCAATATTCAATCGATCTGTTATTGCTTTCAGGGACTGTTACTCTCGAGGGAACCATAATATATGTAATGGTTTTATGCCTCACCTACATTTTATGGCGTAGTTAATGAGTTCGAGTGAGACTCACTCTTACCCATTTCGAGCTCAATACTCCTCCCATGACTCAATGCTCATAAAACCTCCATCTTAACCAATCTCATAGGGAGTCGCACCCCGTCAATGATCGGTATCTCATAGGGACTTGAACCCCGTCATCATTCAACTCATAGGGACTTTAACCCTCTCATCAATCAATCTCATCAATGACTCAAGATTTAGAACAATCATTAGGAATCAATAGAATAGACACATCGATAGAGTTCATTTATAGAGACTCATATGACAATCAAATTCTATCAACGCATCATCATTCTCTCATCACAATCAACAATCTCAACTCAAGGCTCTAGACTCAATTCTCAAGTTCATTATGCATGCTTTTCAAATTAGTCATGTAGTGTTATGCAAATGCTCATGAAAATGTTCAATTCAAGAAAACAATTAGTATGATGATCATCAACATAGGAAAATATGTAATTTAAATCAATTTTTCAAGATAAACCATTAAATATTCATGCATGTAGACTCTTGAACCATCAACTCATCTATAACCATCTATGTGGCACATAAGAGAATAGCTCATGCTTTTAGTTTAGCCTTACATACCTGGTATGCAGCTATCAATCAAGCACGTCAAGGATATCTTCTCAATTCTCTCAAACTCAAGCTCTTCTCTTCTCTCCTCAAGCCCTAGCCTTGATAGAATATTGGAATAGGACTTAGAATGGCGGTTTCAGACTCTTATTACATCGAAATGACCTCATTAGATCGTGTATAGAGTTTAGGAGAGGTGGAGAATCGACCAGAATGCCCCTCATCATAATTTAGAAATTTTCAACTCGGAGAAAACCCAGACCGTGATGCGGACTGGTCGTGTACTCTATATTTTTAGAAAAAGTTTCTAAACGAGTTTTCTCAATCCCATAGAAAATTCTCAGAAAAATATAAGTTTTGGTCCACGATGGGTGCACAACGCGCTCCTATCGCGTACTAACACTGTTTTTGTGTTTCAGATCAAAAAATTAACTTTTGATCGGATCGCTCTAAAAATCAACCGACACCATTTCCCACTCAATTTTTCTTGCTAATTGCAAATTCGGCCTTGGATTTGTCGTACGAGCATTGGAAGATACATTATTCGCATACCCTCAGGGGTTATAATGCATGATTGAACCTAAGGATTGAGTCTAGAGCTTTGACGTGAGATTGTTAATTATGATTGTGATTGTGACGAGAGAATAATGATGAATTGATAGAACTTGATAGTCCTGCGAGTCTCCAAAATTAACTCCACTAATTTGTCTATTCGATTATTCCCTAACGATTGTTCCAAGCCTTGAGCTATTGATTGATGACAGGGTTAAAGTCCCTACGAGACTAATTGAATAATAGTGCCTCCACGAAGCTGATTGAGATAATTTAATTGGGATAGTTTGGTTGGATTGGTTGGATTGATTTGGTTGATTGTCTTATAAGCATTGAGTCTTGGGAGGAGTATCAAGCACTGAAAGAGTAAGAGTTCGTCCAACTCGCACTCGTCAAACTACATCGCCAAACGTAGGAGAGGATTAGAACCATCACATTACATTATGGTTCCCTCTTGAGAGAGTCCCTGAAATAATAGAGGACTTGTTGATTATAGTTTCCCTAGTAGATTCGATTCGTTCTCTACCTGGAAAGTGTAGAACAGTTATGGCAACACCGGCGGGATGTTGTACAATCACTAGCTCATAAGTGATTATTGTCAGATAAGAGAAACTCCTAGAAAGTTCATACCTTGAGTACTCTGAGTCGAGATGAGATGAGATGAGATGTGATGAGATGAGTTCCTTTGAGACAAGTCTGATTTGATTGATAAGGTTGATTGGTTGATGGGTCACTTCTCTACTCTTTATTCTTGCTTTAGATAGACATTTGACATGTTGATTATTTCCTATTTCTGAGTTGATGTTGTTCCATATTATTCTACCTGCTTCCATTTTACTAAGCTATTTTACATACCGTACATTTCACATACTGACGTCACTCGGCACTACATCATTTTATGATGTAGATATAGTGATTAGAGATTGTCAACAGGCGCACCATTGAGGATCCGAGATATTTAGCTGATTGGTGAGCCTCCCCTACTCCGGAGGGTTCACTACCTGTATTTCTTCATGCTTTAGAGTTAGACTAAACTATTCTTGTATCTTGATTTCGGTAGCCATGGGTCAGTCATTGGCACCACTTGATTAGTGATAGAGGCTTCATAGATGATAGTTGGACATTGATGTTGACATTGTGAGCTAGT
Organism: Solanum rostratum; assembly: GCA_029948455.1. NCBI lineage: Eukaryota > Viridiplantae > Streptophyta > Magnoliopsida > Solanales > Solanaceae > Solanum > Solanum rostratum. The sequence continues at coordinate 55,968,228 of CM057053.1, forward strand.
TCTTCCTACTAGCCTTTATTATTAATCTATTATTATTTGAGACATTAGATGAGATGAGCCCATTTACTTTCGCTGATCTGTAGAGTTATTGGATTGAATGGACGTGATGAGGCAAAGGGGTTCACTTGGGGATCAGCAATAGTCTCTAGGTGGTGGCCACGTCTTGGGTACTCTATCGGAGCGTGAAATCCTAAGTGTCGTTTTGCCCCCATAGAGTGAGTCATACTTACCCGCCTCTTAGTCTTTATGTGCTATGTGTTATGTGAATCCATATAAATCCCTATCCATGTGATATGCTCATAGCGTGAGTCCTACTTTCCCATCCCTTAAAATTATATGATTACTTTCTTGTTATACGCTTCCGAACCGATGATGTGAATATGGATACTTTGAGGTTTATTTAGGGACTCTCGGGTTCCCATTCGCCATGTCACTCCTAGATCCTAGGTCCAGGTCATGACATCTCCAGTTTGGTAAGAAGGGTAAATTGAGTCTTAGATATGTGGGATCTTACAAGGTGTTGAAAAGAGTAGAGAAAGTGGTGTACGACTTGGACCTACCCAAGAATTGCACCAAATTCATCCAGTTTTCCATGTATCGATGTTGAGGAAATTCATGGATGACCCAAGTTTTATAGTTCCCTTGCATGATGTAAACATTGATGAAGATTTGAGTTATGAAGAGACACCAGTTGAAATCCTCGACCGGCAAGTGAAAAAGCTAAGGAACAAGGAAGTCGCCTCCGTCAAAGTGCTTTAAAGGAATCAACAAGTTGAGGGTGCTACATGGGAAGCAGAAGCGGATATGGTGAAGCATTACCCATATCTATTTACTCCACTCAAGCCTAAGGTACTAAGAAGTTCTTCCAAAATTCCCTAATTCTATGCATTTTAGATTTTCATCGTGTATGCATTTAATTTGATGATTATGAACTGTTCTGAAGCATGTTTTAACGTGTAAAACTAAAATTTTTTAGAGATGGTGTTTGAATTGTATTCTTGCATGCATACTGGGTTAGTAGCTACTAGTTTACTCTTTAGAGCGTACCTCTAAGTAATTCGGGGATGAATGTTCCCAAGGGGGATATTGTAACATCACCCAGTTTAGGAGCCCTAACTGTAGAGATTTTGGCCTGAAAAATAATTGAGGACCTGTTTTCATGAGACAATCTATGGCCCATGGAATTTTCTATGGCTCGTAGAGTAGTTTGTAAGTTGGGTTCCAACCATGAGGAAATTTGAAGTTTTCTAGAAGTTAATCCACAACTTATCATAGGAATGTAAAATATTATACGGCTCTTATGAGGTCACGTAAAAGGGATCAAATACAAGATGAAAATTTGACTGAGTATGGAAGGATTCTACAAGAGCATGTACGACCCATAGAAATTAGTACGTCTTGTTGGTCATAGTCCCCAATTCAGAAATAACCATATTTCAGGATCTCAGGTGAGCCATCAGATGAGAGGGTCCATGGCCCGTAAAATTTTCTATGGCTTATAGACGGGATTTCATAGATTGCTTTCGACAGTTTTAATTGAGGGGCAGTTTGGTCATATCCCATAATTTTATTCCTAAACTACGTCTTTTGGGGGACGAAAAGAGGGACCTATATTAGTTTTCAAGCCCTATGAACACCCCTCATACTCTCATTCTTCAAACCCAAATTTCTAAGGCAAGATTCTCAGGGACAAGGCTAGGGTTTTCCAAGTTCCTTCATCAAGACTTCAACTCCAATTCTGTCTAGTTCCTCAGGTATGTGAGTTTATTTATTGGTATTCTTTCACCCATAAAGACCCCTATTATGCATTTTTATCTTTCCTTTAAGTTTATAAGTTTTACTGCATGCTTATGATGATTTTATGGTTCCCATGCTATTTCATAATATTCTTAAAGTTCAATGACTATTTTGTTGAGTAAATGTATATATGTTTTGAAGTGTGATGTTGATTCTAAAGTGGGTGTTGATATGGTTAAGATTGGACGATTTCGATGTTCCTTATGAAAGAAATTTCTTAAGACTAATATGATTTATGATTGTTCAGTGCATCAATTAAGCCCACCCTATTTTCATGAAAGTTTCTTAAGAATTATAACTATGAATAGGGCATTTATGAAGAGCTTCAAAGTTAAAGTTTGCCAAAGCTATATGTAAGATGATTATTTCCCTAAATGATGTTTAAGAAAGACTCACACGTTTTGAGCTACTCTTTACAAATTACTACTTATGATTCTAAGTCATGTTTAAAGAATTTCTAGGAAGACTTAGCACCGAGAGGACTTGAGATTAGGAACCATCTCGTTAGTTGAGGCATAATCCCTTGAAGCTAAATCTCAATGTCCTTAACTATGTGCCACCATAGGAACCTTGTAGACTAGGCTAGTGGACCCACATAGGCCCCAAAGTTATGAAAGATACTAAGTTTCAAATATCTACCTTGTCAATTAGATTTCCCTTTTTCCAATGGAAGGAGTGCATTGATTTTTCCCAATGGAAGGAGTTCATTGGATTCCATATAGTATCTCGCATGGTCTTACTTTCGGTTATGGTCTATTCCCACAAGTTATATGCTTCTATGACATGTCTTAAATTCATGTTTTAGAGGTGCATTGTCTCATATTGATTTGAGTCGCACCCCTTGTGCATGTTTAATCCTATTTCATTGTCTTATTATCCTTTGTATAATTATATGTTATGTTTGATTATGATGGCATTATAGTTCCATCCACGCATTGCATCTCACATACTTAGTACATTCAAATGTACTAACACATATTTTCCTGCATGATTTATCCATGTAGGAGCAGGTACTCCTACACCAGCTCGTGGCTAGTATTCTGCACTCAAGACTAGCTCTATTGTTGTGGTGAGCCCTTAGATCGGGACTCTTCCACCCTTCCCTTCTAACTTGTTTTCAGTTTAATTTTAAGATGATGTTTTATATCCCTTTTGAGGCACTTATTCCAGTATTATTGTCTAGACTTCTTCTATTGATGGAGACTGTCTGTTATCGGTCCAATCGACTTATGATGTAGTTGGTATGCAAATGGACAAAGTAATGATTTAGTTATTTTCTACTATTTTAATGTTATTTCATTGCCAAAAGCACATAGCCCCTTTCCCTTACGTTTTCTTTCTGCATTATGTCTTGTCTATTGCTTGTGAATGCTTAAGATGCTTAGATCGCATGGGTGAGGTGCCTTCAGGAACCTCATTCACCTTGTGATGACTAGGCCTCTAGGCCAGGTCATTACACTTTCTTAGCAATTTGGTGAGAAATATCCAAGAGACTCTGTCATAGGACTTGGCCATGTCCAGCTTGACCACCACCTTATTATTTTTATTCCTCAAGTTGATATCTCTTATAATTTTCTGTGCCAATAAAACATTTTCAGAAATAGGACACTACTTCCTCATCAATATTCTCAATGGAATTTATAATATCTCCATGAGCTGTGCAGATCTCAGAAATATCTAATTCTTTCTTTTTCCTGTAACATAGGAATGAAAGAACTTGGTATTTCTATCTCCGTCCTTGAACTACTTCATTCCAGCTTTTTGCGTCCAGAATTCTTTCTTATAGTGATAAAATCTTTTCAGATTAGCATTCACTCTGTGCAATTTTTCCCTATTCTGAGTTGTGGCATTGATCTCTAATTGTATCTCCTTAACCCTTAGCTCCTCTTCAAGATCTGCTACCTGCTGGAAAATGTTCCCAAAAGTAGTTCAACTCCACTATACGAGAGCCAGTTTAACCTTCTTCAACTTTGCTTTATAAACTACAAAAGGATCCCTAGCAAATTCCACATTCTAGTTCACCTTGACCACCTCCATAAAGCTATGATGCTTGGTCCAAAAATTAAGGAATTTGAATGGCTTCCTGATATGGTCTTCTCTAGAGTTGCATATAACACGTAATATAGCATGATCAGATCCTTTTCTAATCAAGTGATGGATAATACTAGATGGAAGAACATCCAAAACCTCCTGTTTCACTAAAACTCTATTAACCTCTAAAAAATACATTCCTCCTCAATTCCCCCAAATCACCAAGTGTATTTACTATGCATGAATTTCAGCTCTAGTAAAGCACCTTTTGATATACAATTGGTAAAATCAACAGATTCCACATTAGTGAAAGGTAGACCACCTTTTTTCTCTTTTTTTGATAAAATAATATTTAAGTCACCACCAATAATCCATGGGATGTTTGTTTGAGCAGCAATATCCTCTAATTCTTCCCATAGTTAAGCCTTTACAATGCATTACACCTAGCATATACAGCTATTATCTTGAATTTCACCTGATTAGCCTTGAAGGTGTAAGTAATTTGTTGTCTAGTGTCCACCATATCTGTAAATTCCCGCTCTTCATTCCAAAAAACCTAAATCTTAGCAGAACAATCACAGTGAGCCTTTTGGAACCCTAACTTTCTTTTATATTGATCCAACTTTGAGTACCCTTGAAAAGGTTCCGTCAAAGTTATAAATGAATATTGGTGTCTTGTATTAATATCTATAAGTCTGTCAAAGGCCTTTTGAGTCTTGAAAGATCTTATATTCCAAAACAATAATTTTTCAATCATTAAGTATTTTCAGTTGACTTATCCTGGCTACTCCTTGTTTTTACCCGAAGAGGCAAGATACTTCTATTATTTCTAGCACCATTCTTCAGGCCTTCTATATGCCTAGGAGATAAATCCACATCCTTTGCTATACTAACAATATTAGCATCATGATCCTCTTCTTCTTCACTATTTTTTATTTGGTCAGCATCAACCTTCTTCTTCTCCTATAACTCTAGTGGATTTTGTTCTTTTTTACTCCTCAGTTTATCTGGCATGTTGACCTCATTACCATAAACCTGTATGATATTGACAGAGCCCTAACTAACATCATCATGCAAGGTTGTTTCTTGTTTTTCAGAGCTACTATCTTCTTTGTACTCATTTTGTTGCATCTTACCCTTGTTGACCTCTTCTATATGTTTCTCTTTCCCTTCCCTCTCATTGGTCTCCTTTTGTGCTGATTCATCATGTTATTTGCTTATCAACTCATCCACTTACTGAGTTTGATTGTTCTGATTCTCATTCTGATTAAAATTTTGCATCACCTATTCTTTAGTATTATTTACTTGTGCAATCCCTTATTGCTCTTGCTTTTCACCTTTATGCCCTGTCACCTTGCCCTCCTCCAACATCGTAAACTAATTATTGGTAGCAACTGCTGGTCCATTTTATTGTTGTGGCCTTTAGTTCCAAACTTGCTTCCTTTTCCCTTTAATATTGTTCCAACCCTTGTCCTTCTCCACTCCTTTTTTATCTTTATCAACCCCCTATCTTTGGTCTGTTTCCTCTCAGAAGGAATTTTCATTTCCAGTGTCACCCTTTTCATCATTACCATTCTTCTTGTAAAACAATTCAAAATGTAGCACATAACATTGTTCTTCATCATGTTCTTGAAACTTACAAGTTTTGCAATATTTAGGAACATAGTCATATTGTATCTTCACCCACCTTTTGCAAATCTCCCCTGATTTCTTTTGTAATCCCTCATTAATCCTCTTAGAAAAATTCCTAAGGAGATCCACTTTCACTTTAACTCTCGCACAACTATGCCTAGTTTGATTCCTTGTAGCCATATCTTCCTGCAATAGCTTCCCTAAAGCAACAGCAAGGGAAAAGACTTCCAAAAAATTTGGGAGGTAATGTTGGAAAAGAGTCCATGCTATTGCAGTAGTGGTCTCTTCTTCCGAGTCAAAAAGTGAGTCCCACTTGAGAGTTCTCATCGTATAAGTCTAGGTTTTGCGCACAATGTAAAAAGCAAGTTTTGAAAGTAGATTGACGTAATCCTCCAAGGTTGATGCCCTAATCAACACATGCCTATTACTAAGAACGCCAATGTTACATTTACCTTTCAGCTCACGTTGTTTAGGAATCAACTTGCGTAACTCCTGAATATCATGCCATCCATACGAAAACTTTCCAATCACAACATATTATAAATTTTTGTTGACAATCATCTGTTCAACCTCCTCCTCCTCCCATATGACCCTCAGCTCTCCATGTAAATACACAATAGTTTGAAGGGGGATGGACTTTTTATTCAAAACTTGTGGCCTTACCATATCTACATAGCTTGGTCTAGGGCCACACTCAACATTCCTCACAGATGGATCAGTCTCCGTAGGAGGCTGACCGGTAAATTTGGCAGCCATAGCCACCAAAGGGTTAGGGTTTCTAGGATGTCGACAACACTAAGGAGAATAAAAATCTACCTTTTTTAGTTTTCAATTCATATCATTTAACTATAGATTTTTTTTAATTTGAGTGTCAGTAATACATGTGTATATTTTATAACTATTTTAAATAAAAAATTAAGGATCGATAAGAAAAAAATACTTTAATTAAAATTTTAATAAACCTTTTCACATCAAATTTGAGGGGAAAAAAGATAATTTAAGGAATTTTCGTACCTAGTACTCTTATAAGCCAAACTTACAGTTTGGTTTCATGTTAAGTACATATATTAAATTTCTTTGAATTTATCTCTTCTGCATTTTGTTGTAATCTTCTTAAACGCTACGATAACCTTCCTTAAATTTTGACTAGCATTTAATACGTGATTGACTTTTAATAAAAGAACTAATTAAAACATGGCAAATGCATTTTTCTACTCAAAATAATATTTTCTCAACACGTCTCAATTGATATACAATATTTTTGCTTTCAAAATTCAAATGACGTGAGTTTAGACTAATACTTTAAAACATATTTTCTATGATATTAAATGAGAATAATTATAATTTATCATAATATTTTTTGTATTAATTAGTTTTAAATATTTGAAATTTTAATTTAAAATATTAAATTAATTTAAATATAATTTGAAAAAGTAGTCGGATTAATTTTTGAAAAATAAATTGAGATTGAAAAAGTAGTTAACATATCACATGATCTAATATTTTACTATATATAGGAAGAGCCAATAAGCGGGTAATTCTATGTCATCATGTTTGTTCGAGTTACTGTTTATTCTCCTTTATTATAGTGAATTTTTTAATTTAATTTTGTTAATGTAGTTAGGTATTGACATGTCTGTTTCAATTGTTTGATTATATTTCTCAGCTAATTTAATTATGATTTTACAATATTAACCCTAATAAATCAATTTTCATCAGCTTCAATTTTGATTTTACTACACTACCTTAATTAATTATTTTAAGTCGTGTAAATACTAGTAGAAATAGGATAGAACAAACACCAAATCATAAATTAAAAGTTTCTTTTTAAAATTGGACAAATAAAATTAAATAATCGTTTTAATATCTTTCAATGATTATATTTTTGTTAAAAAGAAATACTTTTGAAAAATATAACATAAATAAATCAAAACGTTTATGCATATTACTTGAAATGATGTAAAAAGTACTTAGGTTATAATAATTATTATTTCAAATTTTGATTTCTCAAAACTTTATATATGCAACATAAATTGAAACAAAATAAGTAGCATATATTATTTAAAATTAACATAACTATAAATTGCAATAATTAACAATTTAAAATTTTTAAAAACATATAAAAAAAATCATCAAATATCACATAAACTATGAATAAAAAAACAGAATTTTCCGCATATAGTCACTCAAAAATACCTTAATTATGATCGATAACTATAATTGGTAATTACATATCATAACTATAGCTATAGCAACATTTGTATAATTCACGCAACAATCGTATACGTTTTGTATAATTCGCTATACAATTCGTCATTTTTATACAGTATTTGTATATTTCACTATACAATTCGTGCACAATATTCGTATGATAAACTATACAATTCTTAATGTTTGTGTATTTCACTATACAACTTGATTCGCACACAGTGTTTGTATAAATCATGCGAATTATACAAAACTCAAATTGTAATTACAACTAAATATTTGTCGCAAACAGTAATTAATTTAAATTATAGTTATCTTAACTAATTAACTTGGATAAATTTATTTATCTATATATTTTTTATTTAAAAATAATATATATTAGGCTCGTATAAATACGGATTCTTATAACTAATATAACATAGAAGTACGAAATAAATGTAAATTTTATATGGGGAGATGGATAATTTATGACATTGAAGGAACATGTTCGTCATCAATTAAGCCTTACATTTAAATTATTTGATCTTATCACTTACTCTAGTGTTTCACTGGACAGAAGGATAGTTTTAGGTGTTAGACAAGAGTTTAATTTTGGTGCACGGTCGGGGTATAAAATTTTTACATCGTTAGTTAATATTAATTTGTTATTGTGGGTTATCAAATAATGTTTCTTAATAATATTTATTTATTTATTTATTTATATTTTTAAAAAATAAAATACAATTATTATTTTTTTCTTTTTTTCTCTACTCCTCTCCATTTTACCCTCTCTCTTCCTCTTTAGCAAATAATTCAATTTTTTTTATTAGCTTCTTCCGCTACGATTTAAACTATCTTTTTTCTTAATTATTCTATAAGTATATATATCAATTTGGATAAATTACATAAATAAGCAAACATACAACCCTAAATAACAAAACTTAACTACATTTTTATATTATTGCTATAAAAATTGTGGACCCTACTGCCTACATGTATAAAACCCTCTAGTTTCTCTCTCTCATATACACACAAAGCCGCCCTTTTTATAAAACAGAGATGTATAAGTGTATATTTTTATCAATTTAAGCCCACATGTATAAGTTCCTGCACATTTTATACAATTTATGATATGTATTTTTCTGATTTAAGCCGCATATGTATAAGTGTGTTTATATATTTTCTAATTTAAGCCCATATGTATAAGTCCCACATGTATAAGACCCTGCACATTTTATACAATTTTTTATATGTATATTTCTGATTTAGGCCTCATATGTATAAGTTCCAACAAATTTTATATGATATCTAGGCAAGAATAAAATTATTTTGTATAAGTATACACTTATCTGTTTGCAATAAAAACACACTATTACATGCATGTATATATACTTTCCCCAAAAATTTTAATGTTTCAGATATTTTTTTTTATACACAAGCAAAAAAAAAACTACTTTTTCCATCGATGGAAACCTTTTTCTTTTTTTTTGACAAAAGAGTCACATTAGGAAAGAAAATCTATTTTTCATTAACTATGGAACCCCCTTTTATTTTTGGAACGAAGGCTTCAATAAGGAAAAGAAATTCTAATTGTTATTGACTTCCTTTATTTATGGAACCGTTTCCATAATTAATAGCTGAAAAGTCTCTACCTTAATGAACAAAGTATTGAATTTTTTGTTTTATACATTACAAAAAAAAAAAAGGATTTATACATTTTTTTGCCATGACCAAATTTAGAAAACGTAATTTTAAAAACATTAGCTATTTTAGCTCATTATGTTTCACAAGTTTGTTGTTTATGAAAATTCCTCTATCAATTTCCTTCTCCTTCACTATCTAGCCTTTTGTGCATTCTTTTTTCAAAATAATAATTGTATTTTTATATCTACAATCAACTCTAACTTTTCTAGATATATTTTAATTTTGTTTATTGATTCTAGGATTTATTGTTATTTTTTCACAAAATTAAGTATTTTTTGAAGTGTTCGTTTCATTCCTGTATTGTTGTATTTTTCATAGAAGACGGAAAATCTTCTATTATTATTATTATTATTATTATAAATATAAATGTCATAAATTAAGTTGTTTTGAAATAAAATAAAAAATGAACAGCATAATTTTAAAAAATGAAAGGAATAATAATAAAAAGAAAAGAAAAGAACCACAACATCATCATTTTACCATTGTCATAGAGAGAGAATAATTTGAATTCAAATTATGAAAGGGAAAAATCTAAAAATTAAGAAGAAATTCACACTACAGTATAATTAGAATTCAAATTATATTTAATTTTTTTCTAAATTACATTGTTTTCAAAAAGTATAAATGTTACTTAAAAATATTATGGTAATAATCTTGAAATATCTGATGGTAGAAAATCTTGTACATTAATTTAAACTCTTGTGTTGACTTTGACCACGAGAAAAAAGTGAAAATAAATAAAGAGTTTAAAGTAGGGTGGGAAAAGAAAAAAGGAATTGCGTGTGTATTAATTTAATTTGACTAGTGCCGTGTACGACTTGACGGCAGCCCTAGTAGTCTTATTTTACATATCTCAAACGTGCTAAGACTTGGAATCCATCTCTATATTCCCTAAAATCGATGCTTTTTTCATGTTATCTCTTTCTATTTATTACAATATGTTTAATTATTTTTACACTTTTATTTAAAATTTAAAATATGATATCTCCTTCATTTTCACAAAATCATTGTTGTTTAGTTGATTCAACGTTCACAATATATTAACACTTGATGTTTTTAGTATTAAAGATCAAAGTTGTTCAACGATACTCAGAAATAAAATATTGTTCTGAGTTGTTTGCAATCTGAACTTATAAGGACCATTTTGAACTTCTGTGGTAGCTTTCCGAATTTTGTGGCTCACGTGAACATTTATGATCTATTACGGAAGAATTGAGGTTTCTTAATTGGTGATTCGTAAGGGTTATTGAGGGATTTACTTTTTTGGATTATGTATATTGGGTTGTTGTAGTCTTGTAGATCTGAAAATATATGTGCATCATAGGTAGACCTACAATTTTAATTTGATTGAGATGCTATGTACTACAACTTTTGCCCATCTGTTTTCCATTTTTCTATATGTAAGCCAAGTCAAAATATAATAATTGCATGATCTTTGCTTTCTTCTCTTCCTGTTTCTATGGATGTAAATTGACTTAACAATACTGTATGCCAATTTGCAAGACCTTTTACTTCTAATATGTTAGTAATTTGCTTGATTAAAAATTGTATGTCAATTACTTCCTCAAAAGTTGTTCAAAATTACAAGAAAGAGAGGAGTGGAAAACCAGACAAGAACACTAGCATATATAACCTATACAACATTTCAAAAATGGAAGACGAATACAACTACCAAAAGCTAAGAATAAGAAACCAAAGTAATCTCCCAGTACATGTTGAAATCTCAGCAATCCCTTTAAAGTTGGACTCTTCAACACATACTCTTCAATGCGAAAACATATTTTTCAGATAATCATCTTATATCGTGACTTTATATTTTTCAATATCATTCCATTCAATATTTTTATTTTGTCTTGGACTTAGAAATGACTTCAAAGAAAAACTCAAGATACAGAACTTCAATCAACCAGAAAAGTATGGGAAAAAGAAAAAGAAGGAAAACAGAGGCTTGTAAGTAATGCAAAGATCTGCATGGATTATAGGTTGATCGAGGCAAGAAGGAAATAAGGAGGGATAAAGTACCAAGAATAAAAAAGTAAAACAAAAAAAAGGAAACAGAGACAGAATGATAGATCATCAATACGATTCACACGTAAGAAATAGAAATGACATACGTGGCGCAAAAAACAATTTCCATATATAGGTGTAGAGTCGTAAGCTTCCATTTCTGAGTTTCTGTTATATGAGGGTTCATTTTTAACCAGAGTATGTACTTTTTAGTCCCAAAAAATACAAATGAAAATGGCCATTCAGTTTGCAGCCAACTTTTTGGATAGACATGATGATCTTTAATCCTTTAGCAAGGTTTTATGGTAGAAATAGCAACCACAAGCAATTTTCTGATTTTTTATTTGAAAAATAACCTTTGTCCTGGAGTTCTAAATTCCACAAGTGAAACTTCATGCGATATTCTAGAACAGTTCCACTTGTTAGAAGCTATCTTCCAATCATGAAATGAGGCTATTTCAGAATTTTACCCCTTTTTATGGTTTGAAGCAACTGAGAGCAGTAGTAACGTATTAAGACAAAGCAGATGGAGTATAAAATAACACCACACAACAACATACCTAGCATAATCGTCTAGATATGTAATAACATACAAAATAAGAAGGAAGAAACAAAAGAGAAGTACCCACTGATCCCATAACCAATCGTCAGCCAAAGTAAGTTAGTACTCCCTTCTTTTTAGCTCCATCAATCTGCAGATTGAGAAGGAAATCAACAAGAGGTCCAAATGGATGATTCAAAAGTCAAAACTAAATCAACATCATTCTGTAGAAAGAACAAGTGAATTCTTAGATAAACTGGGCTACTAAGTTGATCTGAAAACATCCTCTGCTGAATCCCACAAACATTAATCCAATTTCTGTTTTCCCATTTTGTAAGAATGAGATATGTAACCCTAGTAAACTCTCGAAACCTAAATCCTCATATCAAAACATTCATGACTAAATAATATACTTACTCTCCTTTAGATGCCTAATATAAGAATCTCTTTAAGGACAAAGGTGGAGAAGCAATACGTGAAAAGAAAGTAACTTATCATTTTTTAATTTAAGTGATGTGCTGATCTTTACCTGTTTGAAAGAAAGATACAGAAGAGCAAAATTACCTGCCTGTAAAGCAAATTAGCAAACCAGGGAAGAGAATATCCCCAAAGCCAAGCATATGGGGACCTGCTAGTTTAGGAACTCTCAAAAGCATCGGGATTGATTCTTCACCAACTTAACAACTCGTCGAGCACATAGTGAGCATGCCAAATATTGGCAGATCAAATGCATTAGAGCAAGCAAATCCGTACCTTTCCAAAGTTTTATCAAAACCAGCAATACTGTATAACCATGAAGCAATTAACAATCACAAGTACTCAAATTAGAGCTTCGGCGGTTGGCTGGAACTTTTTTTTATCACACAATATAACGCCCAGATTCAAAAAAAAATTCAGGACAATGCCCACAAAAATTCAAAATTAGAACAACAAACATATCCAAAAAAGAACATCCCAAAGGAGAGGAAAAACTATAACCAGTAACAAGTAGATTCCGCCACAGTAGAAGAAACACAAACAAATTTCATAGTTATTTTTTATGGAATATAACGGTAACATTTTAGATAGCAGATGGCAAGATGTAATATCCACAAGGTGGATCATATTCCATGGACGCGGCAAGTCAAAGAGAGACTTTGTAAAGAAATAAGCAAAAAATTAGTATGAGGAAGTGTACCCAGATGAGGCAATGAAAACCAGAGTGCTGCGATGAAGATCAAATATGTCAGCCCGTTCCTTTGTGATATAGTGCATAGCCAAAATCTGAGAGGCTTCTGCAAATATAATAATCTCAGATATCTTAAGAGATCCAAAAGTTGGAGAGCTAAAGCATAAAGTAACCACAGATCAAGCAAGCTGAAATAAACATTCATGCTGAGCCTCATTAAATAGATCAAATGCAGGAATTTAAGTTCTTGAGCCTCAAGTACAAAAGGCAGCAGCTGCCTAAAAATGAAATATCAGAAATACCCCTAAAGCAGGTGGTCATGAGAAGGCTATTTTGGACATTAAAAAAACAGGGCAACCTCTAAAGACTTAAATTACAAGCTTAACAAAGCAGGAAACAAACGAAATTACAGGGATACCCCTAACTCAAGCTAACCAAGGAGCTCAACTTACGAGAAAAAAAATGTGCAAAGAAAAATTGGCATAATATGACAATTTATAGATTTAATTGGTAATAAATAGCTTATTTAAACTTTTTTAGCAAAATCAGATTTTTTTTATATTTATTTGACATTAAATAGCCACATCTTTTTATCTTGAAAATTTTTTTTCCTTATTTTTTTCTCTCTCTTTTAAGAAATGAAAAAAAAATCTGGTACTGCGAAATTTAAGTCTTTGTATTTTGTTTGGTGCCTAAAATTTGAGGGACTCCCAAGCAGCCAGACCATGCAATTTGTCTATTTATTTTATACACAAATTCCTCTATTATAGTTCATTTTTTATTTATTTATTTTAGCATATTAAGAAAAAGATAATTTCTTTTACTAATTTTTACAAAAGTTAACTACTAAATTTTTTCTAATGTTTTTTTAAAATGCTAATAATTATGGATATTATAATAAAATATGCATTTAATTTTTTTTCCTTTAAAAGTGCTCTTTGAATAAGTAAAAGTGAACGCAAAGACCATAAAAATAATAATTATATTAACTTATCAGAGCATGTTAATGACATTGTTAATTCAATTGTCAACTAATATTAATTAATTAATACTAAACCGGGTGTGATGGCACTCACCTAACCTACCAAGGAGAGTCATCCCAACCATAAAAAACTTATCATAGTAATAATAGCAGAAGATAAATGGTCTAACTAGGATAGATAAACATATGAAATCAAAACTAAAACTTTCACAAGACTGGTGTCACAGGTGTAAGCTTCTAAATACAGAATTTACAAATGAAATACATATCTCAAATGTCTGGCTCCCAAATAGAACAAAACATATAAAAAGAAAATGGAATCTTCGAAGGCCTTCAGGGAATATAGGCAGCTATCTCACGAATAATCCGGAAGCTCGCTCTAACAAAAAAGAAGTCTAGCAGGTTGAATCGGTCTCACAACTAACAAAAATGTAGCAAGGAGTGAGCACCAAACAACAGGGTACTCGGCAAATGGAACTAACCTAGAGTAAAGAAATGAAGAACACGAGTACTCCTTAATACCCAATCACATACCTCAGAACTACAATCCTGCACTCAGAAAAGTCCTAGCACAATATAATATACATTTTACAACAAAATAGATATACTCATCACCTGATATAATATCTCCAACTCATAAATATACAAATCTAACAGTTACACTAAGTCAATTACACAATAAGTATATAATGTTATAAGCAAAACAATAGTAATATCAGACAAATATGATATAAGATGGAATGGATGCCATGAGATGAAGACAATGTGATGCAATATCAAATAATCGTGATATATGTCTGTCCTATGATACACATCCGTTGATAACCTCAGACCGAAATCCATGGGGGCCACGCAAGGACAATGTATCTGTGAACATTGCCGACAAAGACTTCGGCTAATGCTCACCCATTCGAAAATGACCTCGAACCACTGGCATATTACCTCGGCACGATCGTAGAGTCCTCGGCCACCAATCGACATGTTACCTTACTCATCCCCTGGTCGTAGCCATCACAAGTATCACATGCACAGATTATAGAGGATGCAATGTGCATGATTTCAATGATATCATAGTGTCAACATCATAAAGATTTCTATATTCTCAATGGATCAATGTCATCAGTATCTAATATCACATCAATCTCAATATCAATTGTATCACAATATAAGGTCCATCTCCACTTCCATATTAAGCAAATCACAAGTGTGTATGTGTGTATTATGAATCCACAACTAACCCACAAACCAGTAAATCGATATATGAACGATTACTCGAATCGAATCTTATGATCAAAGCCTAATATGAAAGAATTCTACCCCAAAGTACTCAATTACATACACAAAGGAGCATACAAGGTTCATACTTAACAAAAGGTTAGAAGTTCACTTGCCTTAGATAAAATTGTGAATCAAGTGAAATCCAAGGCTTTTCCCTTTTTACGATACTCCGAATCACCAAAATCTATTCAAATATAGCATCATAATTATAACGAATCTAATGACACTACAATCAATCAATTCGGAGAAAGAGGGTAAAATGGTCAAAAATCTCATGCCAAAAAAGTAGCCGGAATCTGAAAATTAATACATGAAATCGTTCCTCATGTAACAAAGAGTTCAACGGTGAAAACCATTTCAAAAATGGAGTTAAGATAAGGAGAAATCATCACTTAAAGTTTAAAAATCAAAGTCCGAAAAATCCCCAATTAGTGTGCCCTTGAAAACCCTTGAAAATATCTTGAAAACGAAACTTGAAGTGTTGGAAATAGCAGAAAGTGAATAAAATATGTCTTTAAAATCGGGAACTATTCAGGGACTTCATGTGCTCCACGAACGCGAAGACATAGGAGTCTTACCACTCTTTGAACGCGGACTGCTCATCCGCGAATGCGGAGTTATGGTTGCCTGTACTCCACGAACGCAAAGGTCAAGTACCATCACACTCTGTGAACGTGGAGGTAAATACTCATGAAATTAACAAAACTCGCAAATATTTTTTTTCAGTTAAAGAACATGTAAAAGAAATAAGATTTTCAAGAAGTACAAAATACTTAAAAATCCGCCATGAAATGCATTGGTCTGGACAGGAAAACACATATTTTTTACTATAATGAATACCACTAATTTTCAAAAACACCAACCAATTAACACTAACAAAAAAGCCAAGAATAACCACCAGACTTATCATAATGAGATATTCACCATGTACCAATTCCAAGAAAAATATCTTTAATATAGTAAACTACCAAGGGGGAACCTACGTAACACTCCAAAGTCTTTGCCAAATAATAAAAAATGGCAATGGGAGTTTTAAGAACTAATAAAAAAGGGAAAAAAGCTATTGTAAAAGACATTTTCCTGAAAAGGCCAAAATAATATTTCCACCTAATGAGATGAGCAGTGGATAATGTGCACCAACTGTGTTACCTACCAATAAAAACACCAAAAGTGCAACCCAAAGATAACCACGTTTAAAACCAATGGTGTAACTATACATATTGCACTAAATTGACCATTGAAGAAGAAATTATTGACAATGTGAAATTCCACCATACTGAATATCAATAGTATTACCTTTACAGTGTAGCAAACACTTTTTCCGCCAAACAAGGCACATTTAATTACACAAAAAATATGTTAAATATCGCATTCAAGATTAAATTGCAAGAACACGAACACCAACCAAGTAAATCAGACATTATTTACCAAGAAAATCTATCCATTTCTAACAAACGAAATCCATGTTCACCATTAAAAAGAACATAATATTCAACAACCCTAATAAGATGAGTAGTGGATAATGTCCACTAACTGTGCTAACTACCAATAAAAACATAACCGTCGCCCATTTTGCTTGGTGATGGTGTGTACGTATTTTGATCAAAACTTGGTCTAAAAGAGGAACGAGGAGTGCTATCGACTGAAATAACATTTCTTGGAAACCTTGGGCTTTTTCTGGTAGGTGTGACTTCCATAGTTATTTCTTCCTTTACTAGTAAAAGAACACTACAAAGAAAGCAAAAAAAAAAAAAAAAAAAAACCAAGAACAAAAAAATTAGGGCGAATATAATAACTTCCTCGTATACCAATAGTTAGATTCAAGAAAATTACCAAGAAAAAAAAGGGCCGATCTTACCTGGAACAATGGACGGAATTTCCAAATCTTTTGAACAGTTAATTTTATTTTTTTAGTATGTAATGGAAGAAGAAATTGAATTCAAGATGTTGAATTCGTATACCAACAGTTACATTCAATGATTTAAAAAGATTACAAAAATAGGAAAAAAAAGGGGCCGATCTTACCGGAACAACGACGGAATTACCAAAGCTTTTAATTTTTTTTTAAGCGTGTAAAGAAAGAAGAAATTAATAAAAGATGTTGAATTCGTATACCAACAATTACATTCAAGGATTCAAGAAGATTACAAAAACACACAAAAAAGGAGGGGAGATCTTACCTGGAACAATGACCGGAATTTCCAAATGCTTTGAACAATGAGTTATTTAAAGCATGTAATTGAAGAAGAAGGTGAATAAACATTTTTGAATAGATGGGGGGACGCACCGGCTGATTGAACCGGCGCGTCAGTCGAGGTTTGGGCACATCCCACCACTATGATGGTTGGCTTTACCCATTGGGTAAAACCACAATACCGTATGAAATAAAAAAAAGAATTTTTCGGCTCACATTAAATGCTTTGGCAGCAAAACAAAATAAAAATAAAAAAGGAAATAAAATCTTAGTTATTAATGCGTTGTCAGCCCATAAATAAATTTAAAAAAAAATCTGACTTGTATTAATGGTTTTGGGGCGGCAAACTGGTTAAAAATTTTTTTAAAAAAAAGAATAAAACCTGACTCCCATTAATGCTTTGTCAGTAAAGGAACTTGTATATTTTGATAATTTTTGTGCTATTTTGGTAAATAAAATAGAAAGTGTAATTTGTATCCAAAAATTATATACTTGTGTAAATTATCGTAAATATTTAGTATAAAATTATCTCCTAGAAAATATAAAAGTTCAATAAATGAAAGGACAAATATGAAAAAAAATTTCAAACATTCATCTTGAACTTTGAACAGATCAAATATTTTGAACATTGAAAAATGCCTCAAAAATTAAATTAATTTGAGACGAATGGAGTATTTAGTGGAACGAGTGGTGATGTATAGGATCTTATTTTAAAGGAAAAAATATGTAGCTAAGCTAACATAGCTATTATATATACATAATCTAGCGATACTTTTAAAAAATTATTTAACTTAGATATACTCTTCTCTCGCTCGTGATTCTCCTCCCTCTCTTCCCTCTTGCTTTACTCTCTCCTCTCACATTCCTTTCTATCTCTCTCTATTATTTCGTTGTGTGAATCCTTTTTTTCTCCCTCTCTATTTCGTATACCGCATAAAAATTTTATTATAACTAATATATATATATATATATATATATATATATATATATTCAATTTCAAAGCTAATAGGCCTAGTTTTATATATGTGAGTTTGTCTGTGTGTCAGAGAGAGAGAGGAGATTTGGGGAAAAGAGGAGAGATCATGTATATGTGAATTTCACTGGCCTCTCTCTTCTCTAAAACTGTTGTTATAAATCGTAATTGAAATTATTCTTTTTATCTCATATTAATTATCTAGGTCCTAAAAATATTTATCACAAAATAATTGTCATTTCATAATATTAAGACGAAATTAATTAATTTTATTTCATTTTATTCTTAGTACTAAGTGATCACGTGTAATCAATTAAATTATAACATAAAACTTATAAACATGAAGTGTTCAAACAAGTGATTATTGATTGATATAAGGTTGTTCAAAGCAATAAGATTATATCATAATACCCTTGTTCTTAAAAAGTGTAATTATTTGCTGAAGAGACTTAAAGGACGACAGATTAATAAAACTAGAGTGTCTGTTTATTGAAGGATGGAGGAGACAAATGACAATTAATGTAAAATGTAAGATGTGAACCTTATTTTCCCTGAAAGTTATTTTGTATATATAAAGTTGAACATACAGTCAAATGTATTTTATATGGCATAATACATATAAAATGCGAATTGTCACATACATATATGTGTTTACTTGTTTAATCTTATATAAATTTAATTGTCTATTTATGCACATTCAAAATTGAAGGATATAGATGTCAAGTAAACCAAATTTAAAAATATATTTATCGTGTAAATGAACTTCAACATTGATGCTATTTCTTATGTTAATATAATTTAATTTAATATATCCTTGTTGGGTGTAGGGGAAGGTCTAATAAGGACTTGTATGGACTTCGTTGGTATGCTCCTTCTGTCAAAAATCAATTAATTGTAATGCGTGGCACACTTCGTAAAATAATTAATTCATGATATTAATTAAAAAGCAATTTATCAATATTATACTTTTATTTTCCCCCCTAAATTTTCTTAAAACTAAAGACAGTTGAAAAATTCATTAAACAGAAAGATAATTTTTTAAGAAATAATTCTAAGTATTATTTTTAAACTTTAAAACATTCATGTATTTTGCACCATAGAAAAAGTGTCAGAAATATATTTATTTTTAAGGGAAGGAGTACATTAAAATGACAAGGAGACAATTAGATAACATGGGCTTGCAAGTTGGCACATTAACGAGGGCAAAATTTCCTGTTACAGCACTCAAATTTTTACACAAATATACAATTTTGGGCACAAAATTACATGCCCTATCGAATTCTTTGAAAATACCAAAAAACGTACACTATTCATTTTTTGTTCCATTTTCCAACACTATTATATCACATCACACACCATAATAATCACACTCAAAATACCAAAAATCCTAAATTTTTAAATAAAATTGGTATTTTACATGGTATTTTTCAAAGAGTTCGGTAAAACATGTAATTTTGCCCCCAAAATTGTATATTTATGAAAAATCCCCTTACACACTTGACTTTGTTAGCTAACCTCTAATTTGGGAGACACCATGCACAAGCACGGTAATATGTATTGAGATCTAAAATTTATCAATTTAAAATTTCAACTTTTTAACTTATTAATTTTTGAGATTTTGAAATTTTGAATTAAATTCTGAATTTTGATATACAAGTGTATCCCTCTCCTACTCCTACTCTTTAACCCGCTATTTCTTTTTCTCTTCTACTCCCTATTATATTTATACATAAACATAAATATCGTGCAAAGAAATTATCAGACGACGTTAAAAAAAAAACAATTAATAATAAGTGGAGCTAATGATCTTACAAAAGATCATGAAGTAATATAATACATTTAATAGTGTTAAATTATTTGGCAATATATATAGATTAAATTAATTTTTTATAAAAAGTACTTGTACTAAATTTTGAATCTAAGGTCGATAGTATAGGTATCAAAATTGTGTAAGACTTTATAAGATGAGTCATATTTCAGTTAAGAATTTTTGGAGGCTACTTTATTCTAAACCCCAATTGATGCCTATATAAAAGACATTATATTCCCCTGAAAAGACATCTAAAGAATTTAACAAATTCATGAAATATTCACAAACAAGAGATCAAATAATCTCTGAACTCTTCTTAGCAACCAAATAGTCAAGAAGATCTTTATCAATGAAATTTCTATTTCTTTATATATTATTTGTAATTGCAATTTTTTTATCACTTTAAATTTGTTGTAAACAAACTGACACGTCTAGCGGGGTCAAACCTGTCCTTCATCTTTTCTCTCATAAATCAAATCTGTAAATCTAAAGCTACAAAGCTATAAAGGCAAAAAGATGAACACTTTAAGCCTCGTCTTTGAATTTTATCAAATCTACACTCCGACAAGCATTGAAATACGGTACCTTTTGTTACGTCGAAAAATGACTTTCGGTTTCAAAAATTCGATTTAGACTTAATTAGTTTAAGTAAAACCGAATCTTTAAAAAATTTAGAGTCGCCACTTAATTTTTTTAAAGGAAAAATCAAGAAAACCGATTGAATTATTTTAAAAGACTCTAACAGAAAAAATCTTTTAAAATCCAAAGAAAAGGGTTCGGGTTCATATTTCCACTTCGAGAAGGTTTTACGCACTCGAAATGGCCGCTAACGCGCGGTTATCCGACGATTAAATATTTTTGACTAACTTTAAAAAATTAATCTTAATTTATACTCTCAATTAGAAAAAGGTTTAAATAAAAATTTAAAGATTAGAAAAAAATATTTAAAATCTTATTCAATTAAAATTAATCTAAGTGAACCATTTAAAATTAAAGGAATTAAAGAATTGTGCCAAGTTGCTAGAATTTAAATCTTGGAATGCCTAAGTAAAAAAAAAGAAAAAAAAAAAAAAAAAGAAGAAAACATATTAGTAAAATTATTATTATTTTTTATGGACAAATATTTGAAGTGTTTTAAAGACTATTCTTTTAAAATGTTTGATTTCCTAAAAGAAGTGATTTTTAGCATAAAGATTCAAAGGGGGCATTAGAATAACATAAATGATCGACTCCGGGGAAATTTAATTAAATTAAAACACATTAGATTAGATTAAAACACATAAACCAAACAATTATTAGAATACAAATATCACAAATAACAACAAAGTAATAAAAATATAAATAAAAAAAAACATTGGGCTTGGCAGGCCCAATTTCTCAAAAACCTGTCCTAATTTCTACATGGGCCTGCATGGCCCATTTTACCCTCAAATAGTTGCTGCAGATCTTTTGGCCCATTTTTTATTCCTGCATATACACTTAGTGTATAATCAATGTATATCAGTGTATATACACTGATTTTCCAGCTTTCGAAACCTGCAAGTTGACTTTTCCAGCTCCTAATCGCTCTCCGAAGCAAGAAACGGATGGGGGTGACTCAAAAGAAGAAGATTTGGACCTCCGTGGCCCAACAGAGGCAAAGATAGAGTCCAAAAATGGACCCAAAAGCATCGTTCATGCAAAGAAATAAAATAAGGATTATTAAAAAGCTCATGGATAAATATAGTCAAGTGTGAAAGGACATATGATTACAAGCAAGGTCTAAGAAAAGAAACACGCAAGCAAGAGCACACTTATGCTCTAAAAAGATTTACTCAAAACTTGACGCCAACTTGAACCGCGAATAAATAAATAAATGATCACAAGATATTGCACGAATTTAAGACAAACAACCAACATATACACACATAGATATTGCACCAACTTGAACCCAAAATTGCACAAACTTAAAACAAATATAATATATATATATACACACACATAGACACATAGATATTGGAAATATTTAACAAAAGCAAAAGCATACAATGTAGAAATGAAAGAAAAGAAAAAAAAAGTAAAAAAAAAAAAATCAACCAACATATATGCATTAAACAGAAGCAGAAGCATATGGCTGTAGGAAATGAAAAAGTAAAAATCAACCAACGAGTATACATACGCACATACACACATTAACTAATTAACAGAAGCAGAAAACATATAGATGTAGAAATGGAAAAGGTTTCCTGGAAATAGGTATATGTATATGCAAATTTCAAAAGTAAAATATTTACATGTATATGTAAAATAGAAGCAAAAAAACATATAGATGTATGAATATATGTATGTATATGTATATATACATATATATGCGTTTTCCATGTTCAATAATCCAAGGGTTGTTGCTTTTGGAAAAATCATTCGCTAAACAAGAGGGGGACATTTCATCGAACACATGGAAGGCATGTAGCTTAAACATGATTTTAAACAAAATAATACCCCATTTCATCCCCAACAACTTACAATAGGAAATCAAAATATCAAATGACAAACAAAACTAAGATGCAATATTTGTCTCTCGACCAAGTTGGCAATTTCTTGATCTTCCCTACTTCCATGGTTCCATTCAATTCATTTTAGTAGAGAAAAAAAAAAAACTTTTTACTGCAGTTTCTTGGTTTTGTCAAGTGCAACTTGATGCAAAAGAAAGTCTTAACAAAACTCAATACAGATTAAGGCAACATTTGAGACAAAACAGAGAGGGAGACAATTTTTCGACACATTTCATAGATTTGAAATCATTTCAACAGGAAGCTATAATTGCTTCAAATGTTTTACTTTTAAAAACACTTAAATGGTGAAAACAAGACATGCTTTAAGCTGGAAACTGACCAAATCACAAAGACTCGAACAGAAAAACACGAAATCAATATTAAACCAAACTCTTATAACTTAGAACATAACTCTATGACTCAAGAAAACGTCATAATGATCAATAGCAGCAACATCACATCATCAACTCATCACAATGTAGCAAATTCGGCCAAGGCAAAACAAACACAGTCGGGAAGATTTTAAACATGACGATAACACTTATCTCACAATCAAACACCATGTATGAGGTTCGAACGAATTCCAACAGGCAGAAGATCAATTCTATAAAATACGGCACCATTGCCATCAAACCGAATATGAAATAGAGGGAGAGGTTACCTTTTCGGGGGCAGCGAACTGAGACGAGAGTCGAAAAACAGACCGCAACACCACCAATACTGAAATTCCGTCGACTCTAAATCAAGAAACTTCGACCTCGGATTGACTGACCTTTCTCCCTCTTTTCTCTCAAATGGAAACTCTTATATATATATATATATATATACATACATATATGTATCGTTTAGGGTCTTCTCTCTGGTTCCCAACCCCTTCAACAGTGGAGAAAGAGGGGTATTTATAGGAGAGATTTGGGCTTGAAATTGGGGGGGAAAACGGGTAGAAATTTAGGGATTTTTCAAATTTGAAATTCAAAATTTGAATGAATAAAGGTGAAGAGGAGAGGGAGTACGCGTGTTGACCGAGAAATGGCCGAAATGGCCACTGTTGGCCTGCAACTTTCTGGTTCGCGGCTGTCTCTTTTCTGATTTTCTTCTTCGGTTTGGGGTTTATGGGGAGAGGGAACGCGTGGGTTAGGGAGATTAAAGGTTTCTTGGCATTTTGCCAAGAAAGGGACTGCCATGGCTGCCACGGGCTGTTTCTCTTTCGTTTTTCCGCTTCTGGACAAGGAAGAAGGGGACAAGGGGCGGGGAGAGAGAGTAAAGGGGAAAGGGGCGGTCTGGGCCGGGTCGGGCGATGGGGTTGGGTTGGGATTGGGCTGGGGGAATTGGTTTAGGTTAGGAAGACAAAATGAATTGGGTTGAGGGTTTAATATAATTTGGGCCAAGAACTTGGCCCAAAATAGGCAAAAATAATCTGAAAATGGGTTAAATGAGGTGGGAAAAATGAATTTAAAACTAGGCCATTAGGAATTTCAATTATGGCCAATTAAGAATGTAACCAAATTGAATCAATCGATAATTTGGCTACAAGACGAATTAATAGAAATTAAAGAAAGAGCTCTTTAGTAGTAACAACATAAAATAATCAATTTAATTACGAAATGACTACCCTTAAAATGAAAGATGATTAAGAATAAAAAATAAAAATAAGGTCTATTTGAAAAATTCTTAAAAAGAACTTATAAAAATATAAAAAACACATACGTAACACTTGAAACAAATGTACAATATATATATATATATATAATCATAATTAAAATTAAGAGACTTAAACCTAAAAAATCACTTGAAATAATATTTTTTGCATTTTCGGAAGCCAATTATTTCAAATTGTTAAAATTAAGAGCTCGATGATTAATTAGTACTGTGGAGGGTCAAAATTGGGTGTCAACAGCTGTCCCTTTCTTTGGGTATGATCGATGAAAGAGATCGTGAACAAAGAAACTTGACCAATCCAATTTTGAGCCGACCACATATTCATCTCGTGGAAGGATCTTGGTACGGGCTTTCGGAAAATTGTGGCCGGACCCTGGTCTCGGGTTTCCTACATATCTCAAGTTATATGAGAATTCAGGCCATTTGTAGTTCAAAACGCTTGATTTCACGCACGATTTTGAAAAATTCAAAAGCTATCCAATATCAAATTATGGAGAAATTAGAATACTTGGGATGAGATTTTGAGAGTAAATGTTAGAACACAGCCGAGTTTTCAAAGTTGGGCCCGCCTACATATCCTTGGACTTAGGAATCAGGCTGCTTGTAGTTCGACTCTATCGGTTGAAAAGGAAATCTCTTATTTTGAGATAACCCTTGGTTCAGGAGGAGTGACAAACAAAACGAATTATGAAAAAGAGGCTTGTAACCTCTTAACCATAAATGTGGTGCACTTCACACCCATAATTAAGAACTTACACGGACATAATTTTCAAAGCTCTTGGTGTGTTGTCACTCGGATTGAAAACGTGGCATCTGGTGAGAATTGAGATCACCTGGATGTGAAACTGAAGACTACAGACTCAAGGAAAATACCCACATGCCTTCTGATAGGGGTGTGGTTAGATTATGGTAGTCGTTTCTCAGCTCGCGTCCGAAGAGTTTGACGCCCCTCTTCAGACTATGTCCCAGTTCGCTGCTAAGAAAAAGTTCCACGTTGTGCCGCCTCCTATTTGATGACGTCCACACCTGTGGTTTGTTCTGAGAATTCACCCTTTCGGATGCTCTCGATATAACTAAGACAAAAACCATTAGTATAAACCATAACTTAAATATAGGGATGATATCTTTTACCATATTCGACCTATATTCTTCTTTTCGATGTGATGCACAATGAGTTGACATGATGCAACGTGATGATGACCCTTTTGGCAATGAATGATGATATCTTTCTTGAGGATGTGATGAATGTGGTGGCCCTTTCGGCAACGAACATGTAATGGCCCTCTTGGCGATTTGAAGATGTGATGGCCCTCTCGGCAACTTGAAAATGCAGTGGCCCTCTCGGCAGCTTGAACGATGAAATGGCCCTCTCGGCAGCTTGAATAATGAAATGGCCCTCTCGGCGATGAAAACGCGATGGCCCTCGCGGCGATGACTGATGAAATGGCCCTCTCGGCGAATTGAACATGCGATGGCCCTCTCGGCAACTTGAAAAATCTAAACGTCTTCTCGGCAATTGAAAATGTAATGGCCCTCTCGGCGATGAATGATGGAATGGCCCTCTCGGCAGCTTGAACACGCAGTGGCCCTCTCGACAGCTTGAGAAAATGTAAATGTATTCTCGGCAATGCAATAGCCCTCTCGGCAACTTGAAGATAGAACGGCCCTCTCGGCAGCTTGAAAATGTAAGTGCCTTCTCGGCAGATTGAAGATGAAATGGCCCTCTCGGCAACTTGTGCGTGCAATGGCCCTCTCGGCAATTTGAACATGTAAGTGTCTTCTCGGCAATGCAATGGCCCTCTCGGCAACTTGAAGATAAAATGACCCTCTCGGCGGCTTGAAAATGTAAGTGCCTTCTCGGCGGATTGAAGATGACATGGCCCTCCCGGCAAATTGAACATGCAGTGGCCCTCTTGGCGATGAGTGATGAAATGGCCCTCTCGGCAACTTGTGCATGCAATAGCCCTCTCGGCCACTTGAAAATATAAGTGCCTTCTCAGCGGATTGAAGATGACATGGCCCTCCCGGCGAATTGAACATGCAGTGGCCCTCTTGGCGATATGTGATGAAATGGCCCTCTCGGCAACTTGTGCATGCAATGGCCCTCTCGACCACTTGAACATGCAATGGCCTTCTTGGCAGCTTGAAGATGTAGACGTCTTCTTGGCAACTTGATAATGGAAACGTGATGAACGGCTGGAGATTTGAGTGAGACAAACTGTTTACGCCTCGGTAGTTTCCTCGCAGACAAGTCCTGTAAATACTTCCCTGCATTCACAGAAAATTTCTTAGTTTCAAAGCGAATTGATCTGTGTTGATTCTTCGGTCGTCTGCTCCTTATCCCGCCTTTGGTGGACTGCTCCGATCTCTCACCTCTTGATAGACAGAATATAAAATATACGTTTGACAAAAAAAGTTGACGTGCAAAACTTTGTAAAATAGGTAAATTTAGAAAGGAATTTTTGAAGAAAAAGTCACTGCCAACTATCATGTCACGAAAAGCTTTAGATGAACACATTCGGTTTCTGACATGGCTTCTTTGATGCATCACAATTGTCTTTGAATTTTCTGATCAGGCTGAGGATCTTCAGGGCTTTTAACGACACTTGATGAAATTTTTGAAAGTGATCTCAAAAATTTCTGTCCCAGTTAAATGTCGTAATGAATCAATAACTTGGTAGAACTCCGAGAATTTTTGAGATCTTCTCAAAAAATTCTGTCCCGGTTGAAATGTCACACTGAATCACTAGCCTCTTTTTTTTTTTTAGAAAATCCTGAGAATTTTTTAGATCTCCTCAAAAATTCTGTCCCAGTTGAAATTCCTAATGCTTAAAATTCTGACTTGTTGGAGGTGTCTTCTTGTTCAGAATTTTTGAGTTCCTCTCGAAAATTTTGTCCCGGTTTCCTTTATGGGGATATGACCGAGCCGTTGTGGCGCCTACGTATCCCGTTGAGGCAGGAATCAGGTCAAACGTAGTTCCCCTTTCGGGAGATAGAGAAAAATATGAATTTAAACAAGAAAATGACCGAGGCCGACATAGGCCGCCTACGTATCTCATGCTTGAGAATTCAGGTCAAACGTAGTTCATAACAATGGCAGATAATCTGATAACAAACAATAGAAATGATTACAAGGAAATGATGCGATTACAGGAAAAGAGATTAAAAGGAAATCTTGAATCTCTAGACGTAGTGTCTCTTGATAGCATATAAGTCGGTCGTCAAGTTGTAGTAGGTGATGTTTGTGCTGAATCTCTACACATTGTGGTATGACCAGATGAATATATTAACATATTCTTCAATAGGTTGATGAGCTCTCTCCTCTGAGTTTCCATCAAATGGATATTGATTCTGACTTCTCTGGTGCTTTGTCTTCTTTCAGATTCACAGTTTAAACTGGCTTGAGTTGTTCCGATTTTGACAAATAACTCGGATATCACGGTCTCTTCATCATACTCTTTGAACACTTCATCGGTATTCACCTCATTTTGTTCATTAAGCTCGTGACATGACATAATATGACAGGTTTTAAAGTTCTTTTACTAAAATCATAAACAAACATCATCAGATAGAAAAAAAACGAAGCGAGTAAAGTAAACTTCCATGGTAAAAGAGACTTTCATTTAAAAGAAAGAAAACAATAGAAGCTTTGGCATAGTCACAAGACAGTTTGACCCCTTTTTTTTTTTCAAAATATGGCTAGAGAATTAAAGCATAACGAAGTAAAACAATATAAGAGGTGGGCCTCGAGCCTATATGGACTACCACCAATTTCAGGAATAATATAAAAATCGACTTTGTCTATCAAGATGAGTAGAGAATCAGGAGCAGAGTAGATGTCCAATTATCATTTTCTTCTCTGACTCGATGTCTCATGCTTAGCTTCATGGTCACCGCAGCATCATCTCCTTCAAACAAATTCTAGATTCCTTTCCCTAGACCATTGTCCTCGTCGTGATTTTGCACTGGCAAAGACTGGGGCAAGTGAGGCAACGATTTTGATAACGTGCGATCGACCTTATTCCTCTTCTCAGTCATCAAAGCGAAGTTGGTGAGGTATCATGACCACAAATCCAGATGTCACCTGCTGACGAAGGGGCAGGGGATTACTATTGACACTAGGAGTAACAGCCTGAAGAGTGACCACCTTTTGATCAATTAAGTCCTGAATCTTGTGCTTCAAGTTGATGCAATTTTCAGTGGTATGCCCAATGGCTCCGGAATGATAAGCACATTTCTGGTCTGTTCTATAAAATTTTCCCAAAGAATTGGCTGGTCTTCCTTCTACAGGATGGAGCATACCTGCGGCTTTCAATCTCTCAAAAAGTTGGGTTCGACTTTCAACCAAAGGAGTAAAGACTCGGGGAGTTCTCTTCACGAGATTTGGACGAGAAATGTTGCAATTATTTCTCGAGGACAAAGGCATTTGACAGTAGTTTGGAGGATTTTGGAAAGTAGGTGTTGGCATTTGGAATTTTGGATATTGTGGAGCTTGGTAGCTTGGAGGGATATTCTGGTAATTTAGTAATGGAGCTGGGACATTTGGAGAGATACTTTGGTAATTTGGCAATGGAGCTTGGACATTTGGAGAGATACTTTGATAATTTGGCAATGGAGCTTGCACACTTGAGTGGACGGGAAAGACTGAGTAGGGATTTTCTGGAGCTTTGGGGTAGGCATTGGATAGTGAGTGCGAAGGATTGTCGAATTTGACATGTTTTGATTTTAGTTCGGATGAAATAGAAGGAACGTCTTTCCTCTTCCTCCTCAATGGAACTGAAGGCTTTGTTCGAGTAGCTATTCGGGTGATTTTTCCTGTCTCAAGACCATATTCGATAGCCTCGCCGACTTTAACTATCTCGATAAATTTTGCCCCAATGAGAGGTAACATCTTATCAAAGTAATCCGGCTCTTGAATGCGCAAGAAGGCTTCGCTAATCTCTTGCTCGGTCATAGGAGGTCTAACCTTTGCGGCCTCTTTCCTCCAACGGTAGGCATATTCTCGATAGCTTTCAGGAGACTTCTGTTTGATTTTCTCCAATGAATATCGATCAGGAACAATTTCGATGTTGTAACAAAATCTTTCAGTAAAGGCATTGGCCAAAGCATTCCAACTGGACCACCGTTTCAATCCTTGAGAAGCAAACCAATCTAAAGCTTCTCCACTTAGACTTTGGCTGAAAAGCCGTATCAACATAGCTTCATTTTTCTCAACCCCCACGAGTTGGTCATGATAGACTCTCAAGTGAACTAGGGGATTGCCGTCTCCACTAAAAGTGTCAAATTCCGGTACTTTGAACCCTTCTGGGATGTCCAAATCCAAGCGAGTGTTCAGATCTTCATAATCCAACCCTGCAGTGCTCGACACGTGGTACAACCCCAGGATTGCATCTGTAGTCTCTTTTCTCATGCCTGACTCAATTACCTCCTTTTGGGCCCTCCACTCTTTTTCCTTCTTCTTGTAAAGGTCGGGTTCGGAATATGTGATGAAGGGAAGATATGTTTCTTCTGGTACTGTCGAGGTATAAAGAGTGGCTTTTAGGGGTGTAGGTTGAGTAGTTGGTGGACTTCGAATGTTTGGATTAGGGTTTTGATATGCGAATGAATATATTTGAGGGTTGTGAGAATTTAGACTTTGGAGAGGAGGCGGTGTTTGGCGTGATGTGCAAGCATGATGGAAGTTAGGAGGGGTTAAGCCGATGATGGGAGTTTTTTGTGGAGGAATATTTTGGTCGGTGGTTGAATTCGGAGGAGGAAAATGAAGTGGAGGCCTTTCATCGTCCGGAGCATGAGTATTAGTGGCGATGGCTAGATTCGCCGGACCTTGAGCCCTTTGTATCTCAGCCCTCATTTCAACAATCTGTTGTAGTAGTTGTGCAATCAACTTGTTCTGTTCAGTAATTGCAGGGTCCGTCACGGTAACTTCAGTTAAACCATTGTCCTCACTGTTCTCAGTCATTGTTTCTTTCCCTTTTGACAGACTTTGGTAAGGGAAGGAATCTTTAGAATTCTTAGACCTCGTAAAGTAGGAATGTCCAGTCATTTTCTCAACACAGATCAATTCTAAGTACCTGTCGAATGAAAAATAACTCAAAAGATAAACATGTTAGTCCTTGTTCATAACAAACAATGCAAAATATCACACAGAAACGTAAACACATAATAGTTGTATTGTTCGAAGACATACTAACCCATAAATATAGGAAAATGACTAAATAGGCCGAATGTTTGCCCATTTGATATGTGATTTGTGAATTAGGAAGACGTTTTGTCAAAATTTTCTCGAAAATTATGATTCTTTTGTGGGAATGAAGGAGGTAAAATAAGTTTTTCTATAACGAGGGACCGGGCCTTGGGAGACTGCCTACGTATCTCGCAAATGAGAAATCAGGTCCGACGTAGTTCGATCGTCTTGGATATTCGAATGAAAAATTTATTCTTAGTCAAATGAGAGAGCAAAATTTAGAATTTTAGGAGTGAAATTCGAATTTTGTTGAGAAACTCAAGACTCGAAAAGTATTTTGGACGGACTTTTGATAGTAACTGAGGTTTTGTGCTTAGGAGGCTCTAAAAGTTTTTTTTTTTTTTTTTTTTAAGGAATGGGCTAGAATATCTCTGAACAAATCAACATAATCACGTAAACAATTATAGCAGGTAGCACAGAAACAGTTATTGCGCGTCCTAAAAAAATAAGTGACCCTTTTGTGCCAAGGGTTGGCCTATCGATTTGAAGGATGTATCTTGTCTTTTTAAATATTTCATCATTCCCCGAAAAGCAAATTTTATAAATAAGTAAAATATATTACAAAACATCAATAATAAGGGATACATTTTAGTGAAAGGGAAAAATGTAAATACAATGAAAAATATATTCCCACGCAGGGGATAAATTAACTAGACGAAGATCCTACTTCATTCCCGGCTTTCTCCATCTCTTCTCCGGATGTGGTGTCGATACTGTTAACCAGGTTGGACCGAGTAATGATGTTTGTTGAACCAAGTGAGCTCATCGATTACCCACCTACAAAACAAAATGTGTTAGAAAGCCCCCCCGAACCCCTGAACGATGATTTATTTAAAAGACATATACATCCTTCAAATTAAACAAACAATATGATCGTCCAGTTGGGCCGGAGGCCACTTTGGACTCAAGGTGGGCTACTAATGGGCCCGATACCCCTTGGATATCGGGTCGACCTAGGCCAATGCACCTACAGGGTTTTTGGTTTCGTTCTACGCTAGGCGTCTAAGAATGAGTTTATTTTTTGACTGTGGAAAGGTGACCCGAGCGGACAACCCGGGCTGGGGAAATTAACGACCGTCGACCCCGCAAGATCGACTCATTTCGTCAGGGTACCCCGATGGAAAATTTTGGGCTAAACGGCTGCGACCCGCATAACCGTCGTTTTATGGAAAATAAAAAAGTGCCAAGTGGCGGAAAATGCTATGCATGTATGACAGTTTAAGAATTTAAATTAAAACAAACAATTAAAACATACAAACAAATAATGATAAATAAACCGATTAACAAAGTTAGTCAAAAATTCAATCTTTTGGTTTGAACCTAATTTAATTTCCCCAGCAGAGTCGCCATTTCTGTTACGTCGAAAAATGAATTTCGGTTTCAAAAATTCGATTTAGACTTAATTAGTTTAAGTAAAACCGAATCTTTAAAAAATTTAGAGTCGCCACTTAATTTTTTAAAGGAAAAATCAAGAAAACCGATTGAATTATTTTAAAAGACTCTAACAGAAAAAATCTTTTAAAATCCAAAGAAAAGGGTTCGGGTTCATATTTCCACTTCGAGAAGGTTTTACGCACTCGAAATGGCCGCTAACGCGCGGTTATCCGACGATTAAATATTTTTGACTAACTTTAAAAAATTAATCTTAATTTATACTCTCAATTAGAAAAAGGTTTAAATAAAAATTTAAAGATTAGAAAAAAATATTTAAAATCTTATTCAATTAAAATTAATCTAAGTGAACCATTTAAAAATAATTAAGAAAGAAAAACTAATATTAAAGTCTAATAAACTTTATTTAATTAAAGGAATTAAAGAATTGTGCCAAGTTGCTAGAATTTAAATCTTGGAATGCCTAAGTAAAAAAAAAAAAAAAAAAAAAAGAAGAAAACATATTAGTAAAATTATTATTATTTTTTATGGACAAATATTTGAAGTGTTTTAAAGAATATTCTTTTAAAATGTTTGATTTCCTAAAAGAAGTGATTTTTAGCATAAAGATTCAAAGGGGGCATTAGAATAACATAAATGATCGACTCCGGGGAAATTTAATTAAATTAAAACACATTAGATTAGATTAAAACACATAAACCAAACAATTGTTAGAATACAAATATCACAAATAACAACAAAGTAATAAAAATATAAATAAAAAAAAAACTTGGCAGGCCCAATTTCTCAAAAACCTGTCCTAATTTCTACATGGGCCTGCATGGCCCATTTTACCCTCAAATAGTTGCTGCAGATCTTTTGGCCCATTTTTTATTCCTGCATATACACTTAGTGTATAATCGATGTATATCAGTGTATATACACTGATTTTCCAGCTTTCGAAACCTGCAAGTTGACTTTTCCAGCTCCTAATCGCTCTCCGAAGCAAGAAACGGATGGGGGTGACTCAAAAGAAGAAGATTTGGACCTCCGTGGCCCAACAGAGGCAAAGATAGAGTCCAAAAATGGACCCAAAAGCATCGTTCATGCAAAGAAATAAAATAAGGATTATTAAAAAGCTCATGGATAAATATAGTCAAGTGTGAAAGGACATATGATTACAAGCAAGGTCTAAGAAAAGAAACACGCAAGCAAGAGCACACTTATGCTCTAAAAAGATTTACTCAAAACTTGACGCCAACTTGAACCGCGAATAAATAAATAAATGATCACAAGATATTGCACGAATTTAAGACAAACAACCAACATATACACACATAGATATTGCACCAACTTGAACCCAAAATTGCACAAACTTAAAACAAATATAATATATATATATATACACACACATAGACACATAGATATTGGAAATATTTAACAAAAGCAAAAGCATACAATGTAGAAATGAAAGAAAAGAAAAAAAAAGTAAAAAAAAAAAATCAACCAACATATATGCATTAAACAGAAGCAGAAGCATATGGCTGTAGGAAATGAAAAAGTAAAAATCAACCAACGAGTATACATACGCACATACACACATTAACTAATTAACAGAAGCAGAAAACATATAGATGTAGAAATGGAAAAGGTTTCCTGGAAATAGGTATATGTATATGCAAATTTCAAAAGTAAAATATTTACATGTATATGTAAAATAGAAGCAAAAAAACATATAGATGTATGAATATATGTATGTATATGTATATATACATATATATGCGTTTTCCATGTTCAATAATCCAAGGGTTGTTGCTTTTGGAAAAATCATTCGCTAAACAAGAGGGGGACATTTCATCGAACACATGGAAGGCATGTAGCTTAAACATGATTTTAAACAAAATAATACCCCATTTCATCCCCAACAACTTACAATAGGAAATCAAAATATCAAATGACAAACAAAACTAAGATGCAATATTTGTCTCTCGACCAAGTTGGCAATTTCTTGATCTTCCCTACTTCCATGGTTCCATTCAATTCATTTTAGTAGAGAAAAAAAAAAACTTCTTACTGCAGTTTCTTGGTTTTGTCAAGTGCAACTTGATGCAAAAGAAAGTCTTAACAAAACTCAATACAGATTAAGGCAACATTTGAGACAAAACAGAGAGGGAGACAATTTTTCGACACATTTCATAGATTTGAAATCATTTCAACAGGAAGCTATAATTGCTTCAAATGTTTTACTTTTAAAAACACTTAAATGGTGAAAACAAGACATGCTTTAAGCTGGAAACTGACCAAATCACAAAGACTCGAACAGAAAAACACGAAATCAATATTACACCAAACTCTTATAACTTAGAACATAACTCTATGACTCTAGAAAACGTCTTAATGATCAATAGCAGCAACATCACATCATCAACTCATCACAATGTAGCAAATTCGGCCAAGGCAAAACAAACACAGTCGGGAAGATTTTAAACATGACGATAACACTTATCTCACAATCAAACACCATGTATGAGGTTCGAACAAATTCCAACAGGCAGAAGATCAATTCTATAAAATACGGCACCATTTCCATCAAACCGAATATGAAATAGAGGGAGAGGTTACCTTTTTGGGGGCAGCGAACTGAGACGAGAGTCGAAAAACAGACCGCAACACCACCAATACTGAAATTCCGTCGACTCTAAATCAAGAAACTTCGACCTCGGATTGACTGACCTTTCTCCCTCTTTTCTCTCAAATGGAAACTCTTATATATATATATATACATACATATATAAATCGTTTAGGGTCTTCTCTCTGGTTCCCAACCCCTTCAACAGTGGAGAAAGAGGGGTATTTATAGGAGAGATTTGGGCTTGAAATTGGGGGGAAAACGGGTAGAAATTTAGGGATTTTTCAAATTTGAAATTCAAAATTTGAATTAATAAAGGTGAAGAGGAGAGGGAGTACGCGTGTTGACCGAGAAATGGCCGAAATGGCCACTGTTGGCCTGCAACTTTCTGGTTCGCGGCTGTCTCTTTTCTGATTTTCTTCTTCGGTTTGGGGTTTATGGGGAGAGGGAACGCGTGGGTTAGGGAGATTAAAGGTTTCTTGGCATTTTGCCAAGAAAGGGACTGCCATGGCTGCCACGGGCTGTTTCTCTTTCGTTTTTCCGCTTCTGGACAAGGAAGAAGGGGACAAGGGGCGGGGAGAGAGAGTAAAGGGGAAAGGGGCGGTCTGGGCCGGGTCGGGCGATGGGGTTGGGTTGGGATTGGGCTGGGGGAATTGGTTTAGGTTAGGAAGACAAAATGAATTGGGTTGAGGGTTTAATATAATTTGGGCCAAGAACTTGGCCCAAAATAGGCAAAAATAATCTGAAAATGGGTTAAATGAGGTGGGAAAAATGAATTTAAAACTAGGCCATTAGGAATTTCAATTATGGCCAATTAAGAATGTAACCAAATTGAATCAATCGATAATTTGGCTACAAGACGAATTAATAGAAATTAAAGAAAGAGCTCTTTAGTAGTAACAACATAAAATAATCAATTTAATTACGAAATGACTACCCTTAAAATGAAAGATGATTAAGAATAAAAAATAAAAATAAGGTCTATTTGAAAAATTCTTAAAAAGAACTTATAAAAATATAAAAATCACATACGTAACACTTGAAACAAATGTACAATATATATATATATAATCATAATTAAAATTAAGAGACTTAAACCTAAAAAATCACTTGAAATAATATTTTTTGCATTTTCGAAAGCCAATTATTTCAAATTGTTAAAATTAAGAGCTCGATGATTAATTAGTACTGTGGAGGGTCAAAATTGGGTGTCAACACCTTTGTGATATGATCCAATTGTGTTAGTAATGCATGAATTAATTTATGAGGAAATTTTCGTATCATTTTATGCGGGAATTAGTTATTTATGTATTACTCATTCCAACTTCTATCCTTCATAAAATTAAATATAGATTCTCTCAAAATTATACATGTATTAGTTAGATAGGTTTCTAAATTACAAACCATACACCATATTAATTTATACATAATAACAACTAACTACCAAATATAATATTACTTAATTATGCATGATCTAATACATGTATAATATTTCTCCTAACCAACTATCAAATAAACCCTTAGTCTCTTATACACCCAGAGCGGGAGTTAGTAAGGGTATTCGAAGAGTTTATCTGAACCCTCTTCAATAAAAATTTACACTCACATTTATATATGATTAAAATTATTTTTTATGTATGTATAATTAATGTTGAATTCCCTTCAACTTCTTTCGTGTATTTACTTCTTCATATTTAAATATCTCGTGTATATATACACCATCCCACCCCAACCCCAAGCCCTTTATTGTCTTTCATCAATTTCTCTCTTAATAATATTTTCGAACTTTCTATTTAAAAAGAAGAATAGCCCACAACTTTCTCCCATGCACTTGTCTTCTTCACCTCCAACACTTGTTCCTTTGTGTTTTTTTTTCTTAGTCTTGTTCATATGGTTCCCTTCTCATTATGTCCATAACTTGTCTCTTAAATAGTTATCATCCTCTGCTCTTTTTAAACTCCAAAACTCTCACATATTCATTCAACATTCTATTATTGTAACTTCTCTCAGACAGCTTAATTACAAACTCTTTCCCATTCTGGTCTACCATTGTGCTTAAGGACACAAGTTCTTTCCTTCTATAAGTTCCTCTGACAACATAATGTCAAGCCGGAGATCACGCGGTTCGAGACAATCCAAACCTTCCAGAATAACTGATTATCAGATTGCCGATCTCGTATCAAAGTTGCAACTGCTTATTCCAGAAAGCCGCACTAGGCGTTCTGATCATAAGGTACATTTTTCGATTTATGCTGACACTTAAATATTTACATTGTTATATTTTGTAAATGTTAATTTGTTCGCATTTTGTTTCTTGTCTTCTTTTACTTTACTACTTTTATATATATATATATATATATATATATATATATATATATATATATATATATATATATATATATATATATATTGTGTTTGTACAGAAAATGAACACATTTTCATGAAGACAATCATATTTTGTGTGGCCTTCATTATGTTTTTAAGGATAAGTTTGAAAGTCATATTCTCATGCCCACTAGGCCACAATGCAAGGCCCCTCATTTAATACTATGCGTTGCAAGCATGTGGTGTAGGACTCTTTGTCACTTCATATATATAACATTTCTTGCTAGTCTCACATTTATACGCATTATATTTACATAATACGAACATTCAATCCTATGTTAATTACATTAAAAAGATGTATAGTTAATTGATATATAATCATTACGTAAGAAATCTATGTGTTGTTTTTATACTTTAATAATCATACCTTCTTCTTGTCAGAAAGAAAGATTTTTAAAGCTTGTGATTTAAAATAAATCTAGCTATAAATTATTTCATTAAGTGTGAGTATTTTATAGTTAAATTATTACGAAATATATAAATGTGTCATCCTTTTTAGAATCAACTATAAAGGAAAGTGAACCATATAAATTGGGACGGGGAGACATTATTTTGTTGCACTTATGCTTCTGTTACTATTTATTGTTTTTGCTACTATCTCCTATTTCTTGCACCTCTGTTATTTCTTTTTTTTTTTTAAATGCTTGGAACTTCTTTTCACTTGAGCTAATAGTTTATTAGGAACAATTTTTCTACTTCTAAGGTGGGATAAAATTTATATACACTCTATCCTTCTCAACCTATCGATGAGGCTGTGCTGGCTATATTTCTTAATTTTTAATTTTTATTTATTTATTTATTGAAACAGGGTTCAGCTTCCAAAGTGTTGCAGGAGACCTGTAATTACATAAGAAGTTTACACAGAGAAGTGGAAGACCTAAGTGATCGTTTATCAGTGCTTTTGGAATCTACTGAGAGTGGCAGTGCTCAAGCTGCCATTATTAGAAGCCTACTTATGTGACAATTATTGCCATTATTAGAAGCATACCAATTATGTAATCATAATTTCAACTGCTAGCTTCTATTGTGTACTTTACTTTAATTACCACCTTGTTATTTATTATTTCTTCTAAAATGCACTGCTACTTATAAATAATTAATTAGCGCCTAATGTAGGACAGACCCCGTGGCGGATGCAGAGTATTATACTATATTGTATGGATTCACCCAAATATAATAGCTTTTGTTCTAACCTTATATTTATATTAAGTTGAATATTTATAAATTGATTGAGAATCAAATTATTATTATAGTTACTTTTCTATAATAGTTGTGTTTGTCTGAAAATAATGATCAGTAATTTGAAGCCTTAAAGCGATCTTTTTCTGGCACTCGCTTACATAATTTGTTATAGTAAAAAATTATTATTATACATATATACAAAATATTTGACGTTTAGATCATTTGATGATTCTAAAAGTAAATATTCTAAATTATTTTATTTTATTTTCTTACTTTCTTTTTTGTTTATAAAAGCAAAAACGAAAATATAAAAAAGAGTAGGAATATAAAAAAAAAAAAAAAGAAAAGGACAAATTCCAGAGTCTTTCTTCTTAAACCGATTATCATAAATGTTGTTCACTATTTCAATACATTTTTTTTTCTTTTTAAATATTGATACGTAAAATTTACTGTCTTTATAAAATTAATTATGATTGTTATAAATTTTTTACTATTTATTTTATGTATGGCATATATATTCTTATAAAATATTATTATATTACCTAATATTCGAATATAACTATTATCGAAATATAATTTTAAAAAAAATTATATCTATTACATATGTATAAGTGATAATAAATAGGCACGTGCCGATTGACATACCTGCTTCAAATGTCTGCTTAAGCAGGGAACTGTCAATTGACGTGTCCGCTTAAATATACACGTTTCGATTGACATGCATGCTTCAACTGCGTACTTAAGCGGAGAGCTAAGCAAGCAGCTGTTGATTGACTCTTAAACCCTGAATTTTGGATATATAGTATAGTATTATTCATTTCTATCCATTCATTTCAAAAACCGATGCCTCTCTACTCAGCCATTATTAACTATATTGATATAGCCCCTCCCTTCTAATTACAGTAGCATTTTTTTTTAATAGCTAGAGTTACAACTATTTTTTTTATTGTAATTTATGTATATATTTAAATGTTTTGATTGTATTCATTATGTACGTAATTTCTAAATATATTAATAGTATTTCAAAAAACTTTTTAAAAAGATCTGTTTGAATTTACTACCAGAGTTACAAAATTTGATGTAAATCTTGGACGATGTCATCACGTAATTTGGGAAAGATATTTTATCAGCAGTCATAAATTTATTTTGTTGTTTTGTTTCTCATATTTTAGGTTCTCTGACTTAAATTTATGTCATCATTCGTGTTTAATGTTTCAAAATCCGTATGATGCTTGAGTGTATGATAAACGGAGTGGAGAAAAATTGCACATAAAAGGTTTTACATGTTCTATGTAATGTCTTTTGACTAACGAGTAGAGAGATTAATGATTTACATTATTCACTCAAAGTTAGAATTTTATGGTCCCGTTGAAAGTTAAAATTAACGAATTATCAAATAAGGAAGAAGATATTATTTTTTCATATAGATGAATAAAAGGTATTACAAACAAATTAAGGTGGAGAGAATAAATTTTAAGCAATTTGTTATGTTTAACGAAAAAAAAAGGAAAACATTTCATGTAAAATAGAAAGTGAATGTGGTTTGTGGCTAGCTCTGGCCACTGTTTACACTGAATCAAGAG
Organism: Solanum rostratum; assembly: GCA_029948455.1. NCBI lineage: Eukaryota > Viridiplantae > Streptophyta > Magnoliopsida > Solanales > Solanaceae > Solanum > Solanum rostratum. Next base: position 56,008,116 of record CM057053.1, read on the forward strand.
AAAATTTTTTGAAAAAGTAGTAAAAAGAGGGGTATATCAACATCAGGATTTATGATAATGGAAATACTGGGTGCTTTTGCCTCTGTCATGGGCCTATCCGAAGTTAATTCATATTAACAATCAATATCAAATAATTAAACAAAAACTCCAAGGGTTAAATTGCTTTCTCCGTCTCGACATTCTTTATTTATTGAATTTTAGATTATCTAAATGAATTGCAGCTTATACCTAGTACTTTTAAATTATCTAAATTCATCTTATCTAACTTAACTTTAAAAAATAATTTATAAATTAGGACAAAAACAATATTCAGAAAGCACATCACTCAGGCCTTCTTCCCAAGTCAACAAATGTCTAATTCTTTTGTCAAGATGAATGACATTTGGATTTTCAAGATGTCCATGGTGGACCATTTGGTAGCTTCACAAACTAGGGATTTCATAAAGATTCATGTGCGGCATCTTGTCTAAAGATGGGTGTGGACCATGCAATAGAGAATGCACATGATTATATTACGTTTCAATTTGTACTACAATGTTCCTTTTGTTCTCTACATATTTAATTGTAGGAAAAAGTTTATTAGTATATAGCCCAAAAATCAAAATTACAAATTTGTAGGTCATAAAATAATAGCAAAACTATCTTATCGGACATAGTTCACTACCATATATCTCTACTTTCAAATAAGAGAAAAGATATAAAATCCTCACCACCTAAAGTTATTCTTAATTTTCAAAACACTTTAACTTTATTACAAGCGTTTTATTACCCGCACAGAAGTATTATATCTTTGTAAATATACTATTTTTATTCATTTTCTTACTCTGTTTGTTTTCACGCAAATAGCGCGCGACTTATTTTAGCTTTCAAAAATCAATTAAAATGTGGCACGTGCTATTTCTTTCGCTATTAATTAATTACTTTATCTTTAAATAAATTTTCTTCCCCAAAACACTTGCAGAAAGCCGTTATAGAAGTTTTAAAAAACAAAGGTAGCTCTCTTGAATGAAATCAGCCCAAAAAGGTAAGAATTCGATTTAATTTTTGTTGAGGAGGTTAAATGGAGTCAAGCTGATGACTCTAATACTAATCAAGATTAGTTAAAGATAATGTGTTAGTTAAGGGTTAGTTAAATTGTAGTTAGATGTTAGTTACATTAACAATTGTCAATGTAACCACTTGTCTATAAATTGATGTGTACTCTGCTCAAGATGAATGAGATACAGAATTGCTTCTTCTCTTTCTTCTCCTCCATTTCTTCATTTTCTTACTTCCAGTTTAGATAAGCTTCCTTGCTGAAGCTCATATGGTATCAGAGCACTGATCCTACTGCAGGAATCAAGCTTGGAGAAGCTGAATTCCAGCTAAATTCAGCCAAAAATCTAGCTCAAAGCTAAAGGAAAATGACGATTGCTGAAAACGCACATGCAGTTCCAGGATCTTCAACATCGAGAAATTCAAATCGAATCGAGATAGATCACAATCATCCCTTGTATCTATATCCTACATATATCCCTGGTAGTTCATTAATTTCGATTCAGTTAGTCGGGTCTGAGAAGTATGCTCTTTGGAGCAGATCTATGACTATAGGTCTGTTAGGGAAGAGTAAGTTAGGGTTCGTTGATGGGAGACATACCAAAGATAAATTTGATGTCTCCTTGCATGAACAGTGGGAGAAGTAAATGTTGTAGTTTTGTCTTGGATTATGAATTCTGTGGGAAAAGAACTGTTAAGTAGTATCATCTACTCATCAAATGCACACAAGGTTTGGCTGGATCTGAAGGAAAGGTTTGATACTGTTAATGGCTCAAGAATTTTCTTCTTGCACAGAGAAATTGCTACTCTGACACAATAACTATGTCTATTGCTGAGTATTTTTCCAGAATAAGGAATTTGTGGGATGAATTTGATGCACTGATGCCTTGTCCTGGGTGTTATTGTCCTGGATCTCGAAGCTATGCTCAACATCATGGATATCAACGTTTGTTACAGTTTTTGATGGGATTAAATGAGACCTCTGCCCCATGGCGAAGCCAAATTCTCATGATGTCACCTATCCCCACCTTGAACAAAGCTTACTCAATGGTAATCAATCATGAAAGTCAGAGGTGCATAGCTAATGGAGCATCCTCAACAAGTGAATCTCTGGAAGGTGTTGCATTCTTTAGTAAAAAAGGAGGGTTCAACTCAAGCTACAAAGGGAAAGGAATCACTATTGGATCTCAAGGTAGTCACAACTCAGGAGGTGGTCTCAATTCTCAGGGAAGCTACAATAACAAGCCTATGTCTACCAACAACTATAGATTTAAAAAAAAGGGACCTGTGATATGCGAACATTACGGGTATAATGGGCACACAAAAGAGAGCTGCTACAGGATTATTGGCTATCCACAAGATTGGCCTAGGAATAAGAAGAAAGGAGGAGTTCCATATGCAAATCTCGTAGAAAACAGCAAGGATGAATCCAATTCCAATAACTCTCAGTTGCCTCCCTATTTCATTTAAGAGCAGTATCAACAGATCATTCACCTGCTGGACAAAGGGAATGAAGGTAGTAGTCACACTCCTACAGCAAATGCAGGTACTATGACCTATTTAAATGCTAACACAGTTCATCCTAAGTGGATAGTAGACTCAGGAGCCACTAACCACATGACATCTAGACCTGAGCTGATACTTGACCATAAAGAGGTTCAGAAACATGAAAACAATTGTGTTCATTTGCCCATAGGTGGTGAAGCACAAGTCACTCACACTGGCAAGTCACATGTCACGCCCCGGGAGGGTACCCTGGGCGTGGCCGGCACTCAGAGACTATTTCTAGCCCCTGAGCGAACCACTTAGCCTCCTCACATCATTCAACATCAAGATAGCGGAAGTAACATCAAAGGAATACCTTAAATAAGGGCCCAATGGCCAACATCAATCTCAACATCAACTAAGTAAGGGAAATATTACTCAGTTCAAAAGGAAACATCTGCATCAATCCTCGACATCATGTCTACAAAGCCTCTAATTCTAACTCAACTGTCTAAGAGTGGTGCCGTGACATGCCATGGCTACCAGACTCAATGAATAACGAAAAACATAAGTAGAAGGGTTTCCTCCGGAAAGCAAGGAGGCTCACCAACTCAGAACTCGAACTCTGCGGCTTCAACGGTGCGTCTGCTGAAGTCCTCTAACTCCTGTATCTGCATCATAAAACGATGCAGCGCCAAATGGCGTCAGTACGTGGAATGTACTGGCATGTAAAATAGCTGAATAATAGGGTAAGTACACAGCATAAAGAAACATCAACTCAACATCATATTCCATCAGAATGTCAATGTCTATCTAAGGCAAGAGATTAGAATAGACAGTTGACTCATCAACCTCTCATCTCCACATCGTCATCACATCAAAGGGACATCACATCGACTCAGGGGAACATCAACATCGACTCAAGGGACATCAACATCGACTCAAGGGAACATCACATCGACTCAACATCACATCAACATCGACTCAAGGGACATCAACATCGACTCAAGGGAACATCACATCGACTCAACATCACATCAACATCAGAGTTCTATCAAAGGAACCTAACTGGGAGTTTCTCTAACCGACAACCATCACTTATGAGCCAGTGATGATACAACGAAGCGATGCCGTTGCCACATCCATCCAATACCCTGCCCGGGGTAAAGGACATCACATCAGTGGATCCACAAGAAAACATCAAAAACATCAGTCCACTTTTGGGACAAGATAGGAGCCATCCGCATTGCGGTTCAATCCTCTCTTCCTACGCGGGCCACGTAGTTAATGGGTTCGAGTGGGACTCACTCTCTACCCATTTCGGTGCTCAATACTCCTCCCAGAACTCGACATGCTCATAAACATCATCATCATCATCATCATCATCATCATCAGTCCCAGAGGGACATAGTACATCATCATCAGTCACATAAGGACATGGTATAATAATTAATACCTCAACATCAACATCGGTCCCAGAGGGACATAGTATAAAACATCAACATCAACATCATTCCCATAGGGACATTGTACCTCAACATCAACATCACCTCACCTCATCACATCAACATCAACATCATAGACTCAAGATTTCTTTTTAGAAATTAGACCTTGAATTTTAAGACATCGTAATACATCATTCTCATCAACATCATCATCAAGACTCTCATCAAATGTGAAACACAATCACAACATCACAACATCATCGTCGTCAAGGCTCTAGACTCATCCCCTAAATTCATTATGCATGCTTTTCAATTTGCAATTCATAGAGGGTTTTTAAATGCACTTACAAAAATGAGTTAAGTATAAAACAAAGTAATGATGATCATCAATTTCTGTAAGAAAATCGTTTATACATAGAATACGTAAAATTTTTTTAACATGCATCAACTCTTTACATCAACCTCATCATCAATGACTCTAATCATCAGTTCTCAGAAGGGCACATGGGAGAACATTCCCATGCTTTAAGTTAGCCTTACATACCTGGAAGGTTTTGCTAACACAAGGAAGCACACCCTCCTCTTGATCTCCTCAATCCTCCCTTCCTTCAAGCCCTACCTTAGGTGACTCTTTGGAAGAACGCTTAGAATTTAGGTTTTGAAACCCTTTTCTTCGAAAACTGACCTTAATTAGGCGTAGGGGGACGTTTAGAATAATTAGGAACGGACTAAATTGCCCTCCATAATTTAAAAGAATTACTCCCCCGTCTGAAATAACACAGTCCGCGACGCGGACCTGTCGCGGACAGTGTATTTTCGGAAATTCAACTCCGTCGAAAATTTTACAGAAAACACAAGTGTGGCTCCGCGACCGATCCGCGACGCGGTTCTGTCGCGCAGGCACACTATTTTTCGTTTTGGAACGAAAAATTATTTTCCGACTCGATCGCTCTAAAATTCGACCGAGACCCTCTTCCCACTCCATTTTCAGTGCTGATCACGAATCCACTCTCGGATTTTCAATCCGAGCATTGGAAGACGCGTTTTACGCGCACCTCTCCTCTAGGGGTATTTTAGTAATTAGCGGGGCATTACATTATCTCCCCCTTGGGATCATTCGTCCTCGAATGATGAGTAGGAACGACATTTAGCACGAATAAACTCAAGACTCACCTCGATACTCGCTCAATAACATCATTACCTCGACTTCTCATCAACCTCATTAATCATATATTGAGACATCAATTTTTATAAACATCACATCATGGTATTAACATCAATTTTCATACAGGTAAAAATGTTACCTTCGACACTTTCATCAACCTCGAGCACGAACAGGTGCGGGTATTTTGCCTTCATCTTTTCCTCAGCTTCCCATGTGGCTTCCTCAACGAATTGATTCCTCCACAGGACTTTGACAGAAGCTATCTCCTTGTTCCTCAGCCTGCGAACCTGTCGATCAAGGATCTGGACTGGGATTTCCTCATAAGACAAACTATCTCTAACTCCCGTGCTCTCCACAGGAATTACCAAGGCTGGATCTCCCAAACACTTCTTCAACATCGAAACATGGAACACCGGATGGATTCCATCTAACTCAGAGGGTAACTCTAGCTCGTAGGCGACCTTCCCAATTCTTCGCACAATCTGGTATGGGCCAATATAACGAGGACTTAATTTCCCCTTTTTCCCAAACCTCATGACACCCTTCATGGGTGATACCTTCAAGTAAACCCAATCGCTCACCTCAAACTCTAGGTCTCTTCTCCTCACATCTGTGTAAGATTTCTGACGGCTTTGGGCAGTCTTCAATCTTTCCCGAATAATTTTCACCTTCTCTAAGGACTGGTGAACCAGGTCTGGACCAATCAACTCAGCCTCTCCAATCTCAAACCACCCTACTGGTGATCTACATCTCCTCCCATACAAGGCCTCATAAGGAGCCATCTGAATACTCGCATGATAACTATTGTTATATGCGAATTCTATCAATGGTAAATGATCATCCCAATTTCCTTTGAAATCAAGGACGCATGCTCTCAACATGTCCTCCACCGTCTGAATAGTGCGCTCTGCCTGACTATCTGTCTGTGGGTGAAAAGCTGTGCTCAAATTCACTTTGGTACCCAATCCTTTCTGGAAGGACTTCCAGAAATGAGAAGTAAATTGGGCTCCTCTGTCCGAGATAATGGACAAGGGAACTCCATGCAACCTCACGATCTCTTGAATATACATCTTGGCATAATCCTCTGCAGTGTTAGTCGTCTTGACTGCCAGGAAATGCGCTGACTTTGTCATTCTGTCCACAATCACCCATATGGAATCATGCTGTCTCCGGGATCTCGGTAGCCCAGTGATGAAATCCATGCTAATCCTCTCCCACTTCCATTCTGGAATCTCAAAGTTTTGGGCTAAGCCAATTGGCCTTTGATGCTCAACCTTTACTTGTTGGCAATTTGAACACCTTGAAACAAACTCCGCAATATCTCGCTTCATCCCACTCCACCAATAGACCTCTCTCAAATCGTGATACATCTTAGTGGAGCCTGGGTGAATGGAGTATTTAGTATTATGGGCCTCAGCTAGAATCCTCTCTCGGACACCATCAACATCAGGGACACACAGTCTACTCTGGTACCTCAATACACCATCTCCCCCTTTGGAGAAGACCATCACCTTTTGCTTCTGAACATCCTCCTTCAATTGGAGTATCACAGGATCTCGGTCCTGCTTCTCTTTTACCTCTGTCACTAGGGACGATGCAGACCCATTCCGCACACTAATTCCTCCCTCGTCGTTCTCCTCAAGCTGGACTCCCAATCGAGCCAACCTATGCACTTCCTTTACTAACTCCTTCTTCTCCTCCTCAACATGGGCTGTGCTACCCATAGACAACCTGCTAAGAGCATCAGCAACAACATTAGCTTTACCTGGGTGGTACATGATGCTCATGTCGTAGTCCTTGAGCAATTCCAACCATCTTCTCTGTCGCAGGTTAAGCTCTCTCTGACTGAAGACATACTGCAAGCTCTTGTGATCCGTAAACACGTCCACATGCACTCCATACAAGTAGTGGCGCCAGATTTTAAGTGCAAACACCACTGCTGCCAACTCAAGGTCATGGGTCGGATAGTTCTTCTCATGAACCTTAAGCTGCCTGGAAGCATAAGCCACCACTTTACCTTTTTGCATTAACACACATCCCAATCCAACTCTTGACGCGTCACAGTATACCACAAAACCTTCCGTCCCATCAGGCAAGGTCAATACAGGTGCAGTAGTCAACCTAACCTTTAGCTCTTGGAAGCTCTTCTCGCATTCTTCAGACCACTCAAACTTGACCTTTTTCTGGGTCAGTTTGGTCAATGGGGCGGATAGGGAAGAAAATCCTTCAACAAATTTGCGGTAGTAGCCTGCCAAGCCCAAGAAACTCCTTATGTCCGTCGGAGAGGTCGGTCTTGGCCAGTTGGCAACCGCTTCAATCTTCTGACCATCTACTCGAATCCCATCACCGGATACCACATGGCCTAAGAAAGCCACTGATTTGAGCCAGAACTCACATTTGGAAAATTTCGCATACAACTCCTGATCCTTAAGAGTTTGAAGGACAACTCTAAGATGTTCAGCATGCTCTTCCTCATCCCTCGAATATACCAAGATATCATCAATGAACACTATCACGAACATATCAAGGTAGGGTTTGAACACCCTATTCATCAAATCCATAAAAGCTGCTGGCGCATTCGTCAACCCAAAGGACATGACCAAGAACTCAAAATGGCCATATCTAGTCCTGAAAGCTGTCTTTGGAATATCACATTCTCTCACCTTCAACTGATGGTAACCTGATCTGAGGTCTATCTTCGAAAAGCATGAAGCACCTTGAAGTTGGTCAAACAAGTCATCTATCCTAGGAAGAGGATACTTATTCTTGACTGTGACCTTGTTCAATTGCCTATAGTCTATGCACATTCTTAGTGACCCATCCTTCTTTCGTACAAACAGAACGGGAGCACCCCAAGGAGAAACACTGGGTCTAATAAAACCCTTCTCTAACAGATCTTTCAACTGCTCCTTCAACTCTTTCAACTCTGCAGGTGCCATCCTATATGGTGGAATAGAAATAGGCTGCGTCTCAGGAAGTACATCAATACCGAAGTCGATCTCCCTATCAGGAGGGACTCCAGGTAAATCCTCAGGGAACACCTCAGGGAACTCATTTACAATCGGGACTGACTCAAAAGTAGGGGACTCAACATCATCAGACTTAACTCGTACAAGGTGATAAATACACCCCTTAGAGATTAACTTCCTCGCCTTCAGGTAAGAAATAAATTTACCCTTGGGTGCAACATAACCTCCCCTCCACTCTAGGACCGGTTCGTTAGGAAATCGAAACTTAACAACCCGGGTCCTACAATCTATGGATGCATGGCACGCATGGAGCCAATCCATACCAAGAATCACATCAAAGTCAACCATCTCCAACTCCACCAAATTGGCCAAAGTATCCCTATGACAGATGGACACTATACAATCTCTATAGATTCTCTTAGCCAAAATTGACTCACCAGTAGGAGTCGATACTGAAAAGGCTCAAGCAAACACTCCGGAATAATCTCAAATTTATGGGCCACATAGGGCGTCACAAAAGATAAGGTGGCACCTGGGTCAAGTAGTGCATAGCAATCATAAGAAAAGATTCGGAGCATACCCGTAACAACATCTGGAGCAACCTCTTGATCCTGTCGATTACCCATCGCATACAGGCGATTTGTCCCGCCTCCAGCATTAGCAGTAGTTGCCTTCTGACGATTGCCCTCAGGGGGCGCTGTAGAAGACTGAGCTCTATTTCCTCTGTCGCTCCACCTCTGAGTCCTCGTAGGGCACTCACTCTGAAAATGGCCAGGTCGCCCACATGTGAAGCAATTATTAGTGCCCTCATGGCACGCACCAAGATGCAGTTTGCCACACCTGCCACAGGGGGGCATTCCTCTCGGACCTTGAGCAACACTGGCTTGGGACTGAGGTCCCTGTGCTCTGAAATTCTGATACCCATAGGATCGCTGATCATACCTGTTTTGCTGAACAGGCGCACTCGCCATCGACGGTGCATGGCTAGAAGACCTCTTTTGAAAAAATGTCCTATCACCTTTCTTCTGCTTCTGCTGATTAGGCTCATGCCCTTCCGATTTGGCTCTCTTCTTCTGTTGTTCTTCCCTGTCCCTCTTCTTGTCCTCCTCAGTCTGTTGGGCGTAGACCATAAGTCTAGCGATATCCATGTCTGGAATTAGCAATGCTGCCTTACACTCCCTTTTTACGTGTCTGCCCAATCCAGACACATACTTCCTCATTCTTGCCCTCATATCAAGGACCATCTCTGGAGCATATCTGGACAGTTGGATGAACTTCAAGTTGTACTCCTTGACCGTTAGTTCCTCTTGTTTCAGATTCACAAACTCTTCGACCTTCGCCTCCCTCAACTCTTGGGGAAAGAAGTGATCAAGAAAGGCACTCTCAAACTCCTCCCACTCAGCAGGCTCTGCATCCTCACCTCTAACATCCTCCCACTGGTTATACCAGACATTAGCAACATCCTTAAGCTGATAAGAGACCAGCTCGACTCCCTCCACCTCAGTTGCATGCATAGCCCTCAAAATCTTACGCATCTCATCAATGAAGTTCCGTGGGTCCTCCTCAACCTTTGACCCCGTATAGACCGGCGGGTTCATCCTCAGGAAATCTCTGAGCCTAGTTGCAGCCGTAGACTCTTGAGAACTGGAGCTAGGGGCCTGGGGACCACGACTGCTACTCTGAGAGGCTACTAACTGGGTGAGCATAGCAATAGCTCCCCTGAAGTCCGCTTCCGAAGTGGGGGCTGACTGAACCGGAGGTGCTGGTGGAGCCTCAGTAGCTCCAGCAGGTCGTCCCCGTCTCCTTGTCTCATGCTGACGAGGGGCCTCTGGTAAGGGATTCTCAGTATTAGGGACTGAGGCATCCCTTTGAGCAGCTGTGCGTTTTGGAGGCATTATCTGCAAACGCGTAACGCACGAATTAGAAAAGGGGCTCTCATAGAGCCAAGCTTTATCGCACGACATCAGAACATCAAAGAAGGGTAACCATTTCCTAAATGTCATGTAGCATCCTGTTTATGAAGTGTGGTGCACAACACACGCATAAACGAGACTCTACTAGACACGGCTTCGTAGACTCCCTAGGACTCTTGAACTCTGTGCTCTGATACCAAGTTTGTCACGCCCCGGGAGGGTACCCTGGGCGTGGCCGGCACTCAGAGACTATTTCTAGCCCCTGAGCGAACCACTTAGCCTCCTCACATCATTCAACATCAAGATAGCGGAAGTAACATCAAAGGAATACCTTAAATAAGGGCCCAATGGCCAACATCAATCTCAACATCAACTAAGTAAGGGAAATATTACTCAGTTCAAAAGGAAACATCTGCATCAATCCTCGACATCATGTCTACAAAGCCTCTAATTCTAACTCAACTGTCTAAGAGTGGTGCCGTGACATGCCATGGCTACCAGACTCAATGAATAACGAAAAACATAAGTAGAAGGGTTTCCTCCGGAAAGCAAGGAGGCTCACCAACTCAGAACTCGAACTCTGTGGCTTCAACGGTGCGTCTGCTGAAGTCCTCTAACTCCTGTATCTGCATCATAAAACGATGCAGCGCCAAATGGCGTCAGTACGTGGAATGTACTGGCATGTAAAATAGCTGAATAATAGGGTAAGTACACAGCATAAAGAAACATCAACTCAACATCATATTCCATCAGAATGTCAATGTCTATCTAAGGCAAGAGATTAGAATAGACAGTTGACTCATCAACCTCTCATCTCCACATCGTCATCACATCAAAGGGACATCACATCGACTCAGGGGAACATCAACATCGACTCAAGGGACATCAACATCGACTCAAGGGAACATCACATCGACTCAACATCACATCAACATCGACTCAAGGGACATCAACATCGACTCAAGGGAACATCACATCGACTCAATATCACATCAACATCAGAGTTCTATCAAAGGAACCTAACTGGGAGTTTCTCTAACCGACAACCATCACTTATGAGCCAGTGATGATACAACGAAGCGATGCCGTTGCCACATCCATCCAATACCCTGCCCGGGGTAAAGGACATCACATCAGTGGATCCACAAGAAAACATCAAAAACATCAGTCCACTTTTGGGACAAGATAGGAGCCATCCGCATTGCGGTTCAATCCTCTCTTCCTACGCGGGCCACGTAGTTAATGGGTTCGAGTGGGACTCACTCTCTACCCATTTCGGTGCTCAATACTCCTCCCAGAACTCGACATGCTCATAAACATCATCATCATCATCATCATCATCATCATCAGTCCCAGAGGGACATAGTACATCATCATCAGTCACATAAGGACATGGTATAATAATTAATACCTCAACATCAACATCGGTCCCAGAGGGACATAGTATAAAACATCAACATCAACATCATTCCCATAGGGACATTGTACCTCAACATCAACATCACCTCACCTCATCACATCAACATCAACATCATAGACTCAAGATTTCTTTTTAGAAATTAGACCTTGAATTTTAAGACATCGTAATACATCATTCTCATCAACATCATCATCAAGACTCTCATCAAATGTGAAACACAATCACAACATCACAACATCATCGTCGTCAAGGCTCTAGACTCATCCCCTAAATTCATTATGCATGCTTTTCAATTTGCAATTCATAGAGGGTTTTTAAATGCACTTACAAAAATGAGTTAAGTATAAAACAAAGTAATGATGATCATCAATTTCTGTAAGAAAATCGTTTATACATAGAATACGTAAAATTTTTTTAACATGCATCAACTCTTTACATCAACCTCATCATCAATGACTCTAATCATCAGTTCTCAGAAGGGCACATGGGAGAACATTCCCATGCTTTAAGTTAGCCTTACATACCTGGAAGGTTTTGCTAACACAAGGAAGCACACCCTCCTCTTGATCTCCTCAATCCTCCCTTCCTTCAAGCCCTACCTTAGGTGACTCTTTGGAAGAACGCTTAGAATTTAGGTTTTGAAACCCTTTTCTTCGAAAACTGACCTTAATTAGGCGTAGGGGGACGTTTAGAATAATTAGGAACGGACTAAATTGCCCTCCATAATTTAAAAGAATTACTCCCCCGTCTGAAATAACACAGTCCGCGACGCGGACCTATCGCGGACAGTGTATTTTCGGAAATTCAACTCCGTCGAAAATTTTACAGAAAACACAAGTGTGGCTCCGCGACCGATCCGCGACGCGGTTCTGTCGCGCAGGCACACTGTTTTTCATTTTGGAACGAAAAATTATTTTCCGACTCGATCGCTCTAAAATTCGACCGAGACCCTCTTCCCACTCCATTTTCAGTGCTGATCACGAATCCACTCTCGGATTTTCAATCCGAGCATTGGAAGACGCGTTTTACGCGCACCTCTCCTCTAGGGGTATTTTAGTAATTAGCGGGGCATTACATCACACATATTTAAAGATCAACTAGTGTCTAATGTGTTATTTCTTCCTGAGTTTAAATGCAATCTACTGTTAGTCTTTAAACTAACCAAGGAGTTATAGTGTTTAGTGAATTTTTTCCCTGACTTCTATATATTCCAGGATCTTTGCACTGGCTTGGTGAAGGGGATTGGTAGGGAAGAGAAAGGATTGTACATTCTCAAAGGGAACACTCCGACTACTCATGCTTCCTGCTGTACAGTAAGCAATGTTGATCATACAGCCAAGGAAGCCACTACTCTTTGGCATAGGAGATTGGGACATGTTCCTCTAGATATCATTAATAGACATATCACACTGCAACAACTCAGACCTGAAGTCCACAAGTGCATTGTTTGTCCTCTTGCAAAACATACCAAATTACCCTTCCCTATAAGTATTTCAAGTACTAAGTCTGCTTTTGAGTTACTACATTGTGACATTTGGGGTCCTTATAGAGTACCTACTTACAATAATAAGAGATTATTTGTCACAATTGTAGATGACTATACTAGATTTACTTGGCTATTTCTCATTAATTCTAAGGCTGAAGTGCTTGTAGTTCTCAAGATTTTTCTTACAAGAATAAAAAATCTATTTTCTACATCTATCAAAATACTCAGAACTGACAATGGGTGTGAATTACTTAGCACTAACTTTTAGTCTCTTATGTTTGTTCTTGATATCCTTCATCAAACCTCTTGTGTATACACTCCCCAACAGAATGGGGTTGTAGAAAGAAAACACAAGACAATACTCCAAGTGGCTAGAGCACTTAGATTTCAAGCTGGTATTCCATTAAAATTCTGCGGAGAATATGTTACTACTGCTATATATCTCATTAATAGAACTCCCTCTAGAATACTTAACTTCCTATCTCCATATGAACTCCTATTTCACTATCCACCCTCACTCAACCATATCAAAGTCTTTGGCAGCCTAGCTTATGCTTCAAATACAAAGACATCAGACAAATTCTCTCCTAGAGCAATCCCTAGTGTGTTCATGGGGTATTCATTAACTCAAAAAGGTTACATTCTTTATGATCTACACACACTCTTTCTTTGTAAACAGAAATATGGTATTCATGGAATCCATTTTTCCTTTTCTACATATCAAGTCTCCTGGTACTCCTCTCTTTCTTGTTCTTGATCTTTCTTTCTCAGACTCACCCACTCTTTAATTTTCAAATCCTTCTACTGAATCCATTCACTGTCCCTCCTCTTTTAATCCTCCCAATCCTATTCCCAGCCAGTCTTCCATAGTCCCTATTCCAGCACCTATTGTTCCTAGAAAATCATCTAGAGTCAAACATCCTCCTATATGGATATGGATGCATGACTTTGTAACTCCCACTACTCACTCATGCTCATATCTTATGTCTTCCTATCTCACATACTCTAACCTTAATCCTTCCTATCAACAAGCTCTAGCTGCCTATTCTTCCATTTCAGAACCATCTTCATTTCATCAAGCCTCTCAAGATCCTCTTTTTGTTCAAGCCATGCAGTCTGAGATTACTGCTCTAGAGGACAATAATACTTGGTCCATAGTTGATCTTCCAGCTGGTAAGTCACCCATTGGATGCAGGTGGGTTTACAAAGTAAAGTATAAAGCATTAGGAGAGGTTGAAAGGTATAAAACCAGGCTAGTGGCCCTGCTTAGACTATTCTGAAACCTTTTCTCCAGTGGCAAAGATGGTAACTGTCAGAACCTTGATAGCACTTGCTACATCCTGTCACTGGTTCATTTTCCAGATGGATGTGCATAATGCCTTCCTTAATGGTGACTTACTTGAAGAAGTATATATGACAATTCCTGAAGGGTTTGCTAGACAGGGGGAGAATCATAAGGTCTGTAAACTTAACAAATCACGTTATGGCTTAAAATAGGCTCCTGGACAGTGGAACAAGAAATTAACAGATGCTCTACTTCAGATGGTCTTCACTCAAAGCCATTATGACTATTCACTCTTCACAAAGTCAGCTGATAAAGAGATGGTAATTGTCCTGGTATATGTAGATAATTTACTGATTACTGGTAGCAGTCCAGAGCTTAAAAACCAGACAAGAAATGATCTGCAACATTAGTTCAAAATGAAAGATCTTGGAGAGTTGAAGTTCTTTTTAGGTATTGAAGTAGTCAGGTCACAAGATGGAATCATAATGTGTCAAAGAAAGTATGCTTTAGAGCTGGTTTCTGAAGCTGGATTAAGTGGAGCAAAGCCTGCTACAACACCTATTGAAATTAGTCAGAAGTTGACATCAGTTGAATATGATGAACACTTTCCAAACAAAGGTGTTATTGAAGATAAAACCATCAGGGATCTCTCAGTATATCAGAGATTGGTGGGAAGATTATTATATTTGACTATGACCAGACCAGACATAGGCTTTGTGGTACAAATGCTCAGCCAATATATGCACAATCCCAAGCAGTCACATATGGATGCAACATTAAGAGTTGTAACATATATAAAGGGAACACCTGGTCTGGGAATCTTCATGCCTGCCAGTAGTAGTAATCAGTTGCAAGCCTATTATGACTCTAACTGGAGAGCATGTATGGAAACTAGAAGGTCAGTAACTGGATATATTGTGAAATATGGTGGAGCACTAGTGTCTTGGAAATCAAAGAAACAAGAAACTATATCAAGAAGCTTAGCTGAAGCTGAATTTAGGAGTATGGATGCATGCACTGCAGAGATTATTTGGCTTACAGGACTACTCAAAGAGATGGGAGTGAAAGTTCAACAACCAATTCAGTTAATGTGTGACAGTAAGACTGCAATTCAGATTGCAACAAATCCTATTTTCCATGAAAGAACAATACACATTGATATAGATTGTCACTCTGTGAGGGAAAAGATCAATCAAGGCCTAATCAAAACTAATCATGTTTCAACCAAGGATCAATTGGCTGACATACTCACAAAAGGTCTGGGAAGAACATCACACGAAGCTCTACTAAGCAGACTTGGAATCAAGGACCTCTTTAAGCCATCAGCTTGAGGGGGAGTGTTGAAGAGGTTGAATGGAGTTAAGCTGATTACTCTAATACTAATCAAGATTAGTTAAAGATAATGAGTTAGTTAAGGGTTAGTTAAATAGTGGTTAAATGTTAGTTACATTGACAACTATAAATGTAACCACTTGTCTATAAATTAATGTGTACTCTGCTTAAGATGAATGAGATACAGAATTGCTTCTTCTCTTTCTTCTCCTCCATTTCTTCATTTTCTTACTTCCAGTTTAGATAAGCTTCCTTGCTGAAGCTCACAACTTTTAGTTCAGAAGTTATTTTCTAGCCGTTCAAGGTTAATTTCTTGTAAATTTGACTAATCAAGACACCTTTTGTGACTAGGTCATGATGTTAAATGCAATCCCGAATCGTATTTGTAATAACGAAATTGATCCGAGGTTGCGTGTGAAAATACAATGCAAACATGGAGATATACTTTCAAACCAAACTTTATGGTCAGAGGACAATCCATCTAGAAGATTTTTATTTTGTCCATGCTATCATATATGTTCTCTATATAAATTATTTCTATGAATTTTTATTTTTATTTAATTTATTTGTGGCATAGTTTAGGAGAAGTCGTGCAAATTCTTCAGATGAAGAGATCATGAAGATGTAGATACAAAATCCAAGTACGTTATTTCGAGATTGGCAAAGAAAATTAAGGAGTTGGAAGAAGCATAAATTTTATGAAAATAGTATTGAAAGTAACAAATGAGTGATAAAGGAGGAGGAGGAGAAGAAGAGCAAATGCTATAATTGAAAGCTAACCATATTAACAATCATGGTATTTTTGTTTTTAAGTATTACGAAGAATGTAAAGGACAAACGATGTAATTCTGTGTAACCGAAATTGCCATAGTTATTCTATTCTACATCTTTAGTTTGATTCTTATTTTTGTTGCTTTATGCTTTATTTAGTCGATATAATTATGACTTTAACCAGATGTGTGTTTTGTGGTCTAAGGATTATAAAGTATTTTATATATTTTTTTGTTTATCATTTTTTGGTAACCATTTGAGAAGATTTAAAAGAAATTTCAACTATAAATACATGAGAAAATATATTGAAATTAAAAAGAATATTCTACCAATTAGACAAGATGAAATTTGTTCCAATGTAATTATTGTTTCAATTTGAATTACAATTAAAAAAAAACTTGATCTTATTTTATTTGGTACCTAACAAAACATTGTTTGATTCCAATAAAAGTACACAAAAAAAAAAATTATTTGACAATATCAACAACATATCATCAGAATGCCCTACTTCCATAAAACATGGGTCTTCCTACTTGAAGTGGTTTGGCTTTGATTATTAGTAGTAGCTTTAGACTTGATTCTGTAACTTTTTCGGTCCTTATTTTTTCAAGATTGCTATTGATAATAGTTGTCTTCCTTTTTCATTTGAATCCACATCTTGGTGTGTAGTCAATACTATTAGTAACAAGATCAGCGCTCTTTGCCACTCTTTTACCAATATTGATTACTCTTCTACTCGGCAATCTACGTTGCATCGCCAAATTAGAAATATTCAAATCATAATCTAAATTATGCATATAAATTTATAAAGTTATAAAATCATTGCTTACATTAAGAGTCGTAAAGCCACATTCAACTTGATATATTCCCACTCCTACTATCCTTTACTTTTAAAAACTTATCATTCCACCAATACACTTCTCTTAGGTCTTTATGCATCTTAGTGGAACCTGGATGAATAGAAAAGGATGAATTATGAGCTTCTTTCAAAATCAAATGAATATAAAAGGATGAATTATGAGCTTCTTTCAAAATCAAATTTCACAATCCATCCACATATGGTACATAGAATCTACCTTGGTAACGGAGTACTCCATCTCTCCCTTATGAAAAGACCTCTACTTTACCTTCCTTCACCAATGTATTCAATTCAACCAAAGTTGGATCTAGATCTTGCTTAGACATGACATCCACAATCAATGAAGACTCAGAGCCATTCAATACCATCATACCCCTATTGCTAACATCACTCAATCTCACCCCTAATCTAGCCAGTCTATGGACTTCCATTGCCAACTCCTTTTTTTCCATCATCAAGGCGAGACACACAATCCATAAACACCCGACTAAGTACGTAAGCTACCACATTAGCCTTGTTTGGATGATATTTTACACTCATGTCATAGTCTTTGAGAAATTCTAACCACCTCTGTTGCCTTAAGTTAAGGTCCCTTTGAGTGAATACATGTTGGAAATTCTTATGATAAGTGAAGAAATCAACATGAACCTCATACAAGTAGTGACGCCAAATCTTCAATGCAAACATGATGGCCGCAAGTTCAAGATCATGTGTTGGATAGTTCTTCTCATGCACCTGCAATTGCTTTGAGGCATGGGCAATCATCTTCCTATGTTACATCAACACACAACCCAAACCAACCCGTGAGGCATCACAATATACGACAAATCCTTCGGTACCCTCTGCAAAGTTAAAATTGGAGTCGAAGTTAACTGATCCTTCAAGGTTTTGAACCTTTTCTCAGACTCATCTATCCACACACATTTTACTTTCTTTTGAGTCAACCTTGTCAATAGTGATGAAATGGAGGAGAATACTTCTATGAATCTTCTATAATGCCCAGCTAGACCTAAAAAAACTCCTAATGCTCGAAGGAGTCAACTGTCTTAGCTAATTCTTCACTGCTTCCTCTTCTTAGGGTCTACTTTAATCCCATCACTCGACACTATATGCCCAAAAAAATCAACTTCAATCATCCAAACTCACATTTTTCAAACTTAACAAATAATCTTTCTTCCCTCAAGGTTTGCAACACTACTTTCAAATGCTTCATGTGCTCTTTTTCACTCCGGGAATAGACCAAAATATCATCAATGAATACCATAACAAATATGCCAAGGTAGGTTTGAATACCCTATTCATGAGATCCATAAATACTACTGGTGTATTAGTCAAAACAAATGACATGATCACAAACGCAAAGTGACTATACCTTATCCAGAAAGCCATTTTGGGAATTTTACACTTCCCCACCCTTAGTTGATGATAATCGGAGTGAAATTCAATCTTGGAGAAGTGTCTAGCCCCGTGAAATTGGTCAAATAAGCCATCTATCCTCGAAAGGGGATACTTGTTCTTTGTGGTGACCTTTTGAGTTGTTGATTGCTATACATATTCAAAGTGACCCATCTTTATTTCTCACAAACAACACCAGAGAATCCCACGAAGACCTATTTAGTCTAATGAAACCTTTCTCCAACAAGTCTTTCAATTGCTCCTTCAACTCTTTCAATTCCACCAGGGTCATTCGGTAAGAAAGAATGGAGATAAGTTGAGTATCGATCAAGAGATCTATGTTGAAATATACTTTTCTTTCGGGAGGAATACCAAGAAACTCTTCGAGAAAGACATCGGGAAATTTATTGATAATGAGGATTGATTCAAGGAAGGAAATTTCAGAAGTGACATCTCTATTCCTTAAATAACAACTACAACAACATACCAGTGAAATCCCACAAGTGGGGTCTAGGGAGGGTAAAATATGCACAGACCTTACCACTACCTCATAGAGATGGAGAGGTTGTTTTCGAAAAACTCTCAACTCAAAAATATCATCCCCAAAAGCAGAAATTACTAGATATGAAACAAAACACTAGAGTGGACATCAAATGATAATCTATAAAGACAATAAAAGTAACAAATAAATGACAGACAACAACGCAGTATTTAAAGGCATGACTACATCTACTGACATACTATATCACAAGTCCAGGCATCATCTTATCCCTACTAGCTATCTAACCTTTTACCTTAATACGTGACATCCACTCCTTTCTATCTAAGGTCATGTCCTCGGTATATGAAGTTGAGCCATATCTTGTCTAATTACCTCTCCCCAATAATTTTTTGGTCGATCTCTACCCCTCTACGTAGCCCCTAAATCCAACCTCTCGCACTTTCTGATAGGAGCATCAGTACTTCTTCTCTGCACATGCACAAACTACCGCAGTCTCTCTTATCTCATTTTGTCCACCATAGAGGGCACCCCTAGTTTCCCCCAAATGATCTCATTCCTAATTTTATTCTCTCTATTATGTCTAAAAATCCATCTCAACATCCTCATCATCGTGACTTGTATCTTCTGAACATGTGACTTTTTTATTGGCTAGTTGTCCACCATATATAGGAAGGACGGTCTAACCACTATTCTATAGAACTTAACTTTAAGTTTGGGTGGTATCTTCTTATCACACAATACTCCAGAGGCAAGCCTCTATTTTGTCCATGTTGCCCCAATACGATGTGTGATGTCATCATCGATATCGCCACTAATGTGAATGATGGACCCAAGATATTTAAAATTTTCTCTCTTAGGAATAGATTGATTGGCAAGCCTCACTTCAATGTCTGCTTTATCCCTCGCAACATTGAATTCACACTCCAATAATTCTATTTTGGTCTTGCTCAATTTGAACCCTTTGGATTCTAAAGTATATCTTCAAACCTCCAATCTATCATTAACTTTAGCCTAAGTCTAATCAATTAGTACCATGCCATCTGCAAATAGCATACAATGTGGAACCCTTTCTTGAATAGACCATGTCAGCTTATCCATTACTAAGACAAAAAGAAAAAGGCTCAATGCAGATCTTTGATGAAGTACCATCTCAACAGGAAAATACTCTGAATCTCCACCCACCATTCTTACCCGAGTTTTGACTCTATCATACATGTCCTTTATTACCATAATATACACCATTGGAACACCTTTTGTCTCTAGACACCTCCATAGGATATCCCTCAGAACTTTTTCATAAGCCTTCTCTAGATCAATGAACACCATATGAAGGTCCCTCTTTCTTTCCGTATATTTCTCCATTAATCTCTAAACAAGATAAATTGCTTCATTAGTAAACCACACCAGCATGAATTCGAACTGATTCTTTAAAATAGACACTCCTTTTCTCACCTTCATCTCCACTACTCTCTCCCAGACCTTCATAGTGTGGCTCACAACTTGATACCCCTATAATTATTACAGTTTTGAATATCACCCTTGTTCTTGTATAATGGAACCATTGTACTCCCCCTCCATTCATCGGGCATCTTAACTGTCTTCATAATAACATTAAACAACATAGTCAACTACTTCATACCATCTTTGACCATACTCTTCCAAAAATCACAGGAATCTCATAGGGTCTGATCGCTCTCTCTCTTTTCATCCTACTATTAGTATGTCTAACCTCCTCAGCTCTAAAATACCCGCAGTAGCCAAATTCTTGATGACTATCAGAGTGCGCCAAATCATTTAGCTCCATATCTCTATCCCTTTTTTCATTTAAGAGCTTATGAAAGTATTCTTTATACCTTAGCTTAATAGAAGCCTCATCCACCAACACCTCACCCTCCTTATCCTTGATGCACTTCACTTGGTCCAAGTCACTAGATTTTCTCCCTATCTCTTTCGCGGACCTATACAATCTCTGGTCCTCGCCTTTTTCACCTAGCTCAACATATAAGCGTCCAAATGTTATTGTCTTAGAACTCATCACCACCATCTTCGCTTCTATCTTCGTTGTCTTATAGATATCCTTAAGCCTTCCATTTTCATCCTTATCCATACACTCCAACCACTTCGTACATGCAATTTTCTTAGCTTTCACTTTGCCTTGAAGTTCTCCATTCCACCACCAACTTTATTGACGTCCACCAAAGGTCCCTCTCAAAACCCCTAATACCTGGGTAGCTACTTTTCTAATGTAACCAGCAATAGTACCCCACATGGTGTTCACATCTCCACTACTACTCCAAGCCCCCAAATTATTTAAAGTTTCCCCCATCTCTCGAGAAAGGAAAGGAGTCAGGCCTCTCTATCTAATCCTTGGTTGGACATAAATAACCTTTTTCCTTTTATCCCTCTTAATATCTAGATTCATCACTAGAAGCCTATGATGAGTGGAAATATTTTCACTCGAAATAATCTTGCAATTCTTACAAAGGCTTCTATCACCTTTCTGGAGGAGTAAATAATCAATTTGAATCTTAGCTACCGTACTAAGAAAGATAATCAAGTGATTTCCCTCTTCGGCAAATATGAGTTATTAATAACCAACTCAAAGGCTTTAGCGAAATCCAAAAGAGACGTCTCACTTTTGTTCCTCTCCCCAAAAACCAAAGCTTCCATAAATATCGTCAAAACCACTAAAAGTTGTACTAATATGCCTATTAAAATCTCCCCCAATGAATATTTTTCTGTGTTCGGTATACCTCTCACAACTTCATCCAAATCTTCCCAAAAGAGCTTTTTGACTTCCTCATCCAGGCCCACATGAGGTTGCATAGGTACTAACTACATTCACTATATGACTACCGATCACAAGTTTAATAAATATCATCCTATCATTAATCCTCCTGACCTAAACTACATACTCCCTAAGGTTCTCATCTACTAGAACACCTACTCCATTTCTATCACTAGAGCCACCCAAGTACCATAGTTTAAACCCGTCTATGTCCCGAGCTTTGGCATCTAGCCATCTGGTCTTCTGAACACATGCAATGTTAATTTTTCTCTTCTTAAGACTCTTCATAAGCTCTATGGACCTTCTTGTAAGTGATCTTATGGTCCACGTCCCTACTCTCAACTTAAGTAAGCTCGTGCCCATCTTACCACCACTACCCCTCGCCTCCGACCCCAACCGACGACATAATCCTAATCTACCATCATACCCCAACTCCACTAAACTAAGAATTAAAAACTCAATAAACTACAAAAGATCAAGAAGGTGCAATCTCATACATTCAACAGCCCTAAGATACAACACAATGAAATATAAAGTATAATTTACAATACTCAAATAACCAAATATAAAATAAAAAGTCAAGAAGAAGAATAATAACCCTATAATACTCAATTAACCAAACGCATCTCTAACCCTTACTAGGTGATAAATACACCCCTTGGAAATTATCTTATGGACTTCAAGATAAGAGTCAAATAAACCCCTACAAACCGAACTACCATCCTTCTACTCAAGAATGGGCTTACTTGCGAATTGGAATTCGACCTTACAGGTTCGACAATCTATAGAAGCACAGGAAGCATGGAACCAATCTATCCCAAGTATGACATCAAAAACTAATATGGAGAGTTCTACAATATTATAAGGGATAACTTTATGCAAGATAGACATAGGGCAACACCTATCTTTTTGCAATTATCGACTTTCCCACAGGAGTACAAACTTCAAAAGGCTCATCCATGACTTAGAGGAATGACTCGAGGGCATATATTGAACCTATTTTCAAGAAAAGGAGTTACAAAGTACAAATTGGCTCTCAGATCCGACAATGCATATACATCAAAATCATAAACTTTCAACATACCGATAACCATAACCAGAGTCTCTTCTAGCTCTTGACGGGCATGTAAAGCGTAAAATAGGTTGGCCCTTAGAGCACCTTGAGCTTGACCACCTTGGCCTTGAGGCGTAGAAACACTACTTTACACTCCCTAGCATGATGACCGGGTTTGCCACACTTAAAGCATGCGTTGGAGCCGGCTATACATTCCTCTTTGTGGGGCCTTCTGTGCTTTGCACAATTTGGGTTAGCTTGAGCAATTAAACCTCCTTATTGCTTGGGATTGGTCCCCTTACTTTGTTGATCATTGGAGGAGGAGAATTGGCTGAACCTTGACCTATTTGCCTTTGGCCACCTTGATACTTGCCATGGCCACCAACTCTTTAGTGGGAGAATCCACCACCTTCAACCAGAGTCCTCTTGGACTCCCTTGCACGCTCCCTCAACTTTTCCTCCTCTATTTATTCCGCATAAGTCATGAGGCAGGAAATATCCATCTCTTTAACAAGCATGGCATTCTTGCACTCTTTGGATACTAATTCTGACACCCCAGAGATGAAATTCCCCATTTTAGCCCTTGGGTCGGCAACCATGAATGGTGCATACTTTGAGAACTTTATGAATTCGAGAGAGCATTCCCTCATACTTATGTGGCCTTGCTTCAAGTTCGTAAACTCTTGCACCTTCACCTCCCTTAGCTCTAGCGGAAAGAACCGATCCAAGAAAGCACCCTTGAACTTTTCCCAACAAATTTTCCCAGCTTCCTCGCCTACTTTCTCAACCCATTGACCATGCCAAACCTTAGTCACGTCCTTGAGTTGATAGGCCACATGCTTGGCTTTCTCTTCTGATGGCACCCCCATGAAAACCACAATTCTATAAGCTTCATCAATGAACTCCATCGGCTCCTTTTCAACTTTGGAACCATGATACTCGAGCGGATTCATCCGCATAAAATCTCGAACCCTAGTTGCTTGAGTAAGTTCTTAGGGAGGAAGAGCAACCTCCTAGCTGGCTTGGTTGGCCAAGACTTGGGCCAACATTGTGAAGGCGGTACAGAACTCCGCATATGTGACTCCTTCCTTTTATAACGTGGGAGGGGCTTGATCTTCATTTGCATCCCTTGGTTGGTGAGCTCTTCTTAGAGGCATGATCTAGAGAATGACAAGGAGAACGTCGTTAGATAGGGGAAAACCTTAGACAACTTCTTAAGGCACGACATGAATCATGAAAAAGGAAAACTTTCCTAAAATACCTCATAGCCTCTCATTTCATGATTATGGCACGCTTCATAACCATGGACAAGACTCTATTCGACACGGTATGTTGGATATTTGAGAACCATTTCAAAACCTCATGCTCCGATACCAAGTTTGTCATGACCCAAACCTAGGGTCTAGTCGTAACACGGCAAATGAGGAACTCAAAGGCATCTCACCTAAGCCTCTTAGCATTCGTTAAGCCTTCATAGGTATTGAACATGATAAAAGTAGAATTTTAAAGTGGGGGATGAGACTAAGGGACACATTCAATCATTTGAAAATCAATGGAAAATAACTTAAAACTTAGCAGGCTCATGCAATAGACTTTAAAACACATGATTCAAGAGTATTATGCAATATCGTGATGGAATGCACCAATTTAAAACCATAGTGAAATAGCCCACATCATCATTTAAAACCCAAAATATGGGAATCATGAAATTCAACTTGAAAACTATAGAAATATGTAGCAAATCATTACATTGCGTCATTATAGTTAATATAACCAAAAATACATCATTTTAATGCAACTCATGAACTCGTAAATCTTCAAGAAGTTAAAAAAAAGGTAAAAATGGAAGCTTATTGAACTTTGTGGATGAAAAGAATCCACAAATCAACTCACATACCTGATATGAAGACCCTAAGAAAAATCTTAAAGGTTGGGGAAGAGAACTTTTGAAAACCCTAGCGCTTCTTGCCTTGCCTTGAGAGAATTTTTGCCTTGGAAATTTTGACAAAATTAAAGTGGGAGAGAATGAGGATGTTAGGAGGATTTAGGGATGATATGGGAGGGAAAAAACCCAAAATGACGTTGTTTTAGACTTAGGGTACGGGCAAAGGTCGAAAATACTCTTCATTAAAACTGTCGGACCCAAACCACGATTACTTTTTATGAGTCATAGAATGGTGTACGGGTCATAATTAGGAGATCTCATCTTGTTACTTTTTGAACCTGTGAAATATATCTCTGAAGCTCAATCGATGACCCACTCTACGACTCGTAGATTAATCTACGGACCGTAGAGCCCTTCGTAGTTCCAGTCAACACTTGGTAAAATTTTCAAATCTCAAGGCCCCATCTACGAGACCATTTTACGGCTCATCAATCAAACCACAACTCGTCCAATTTGTTTGTAGTTCAAGATTCGGCATCCCATATTTGACCAACCCTAACCCCCATACTACGAACTCCTCTTTATGGTCCGTGATTCCATTTACGGATCGTAAATACCCCCTCGCGCATTGTCCCCCACACGTAGTCAAATTTTCATCTTGTCTAATCCCATCCACGAGCTCTATTTATGACCTATGGTATAAACCACGAGTTGTAAATGAGGCTCGTACTTTGACCAGCACATTTCTCGTTCCACTTCTTCTGCACTTTCCGACTTCCTAGCTTGTGGGGCCTTAGGGTATTAAACATAACCATGTGTGATTGAACGATTACATACTGCACACAGGAATAGTCATGCATTTACGGATGCAGCCAAATCCAGAAGTGAATCACTGGATGCTAAATATCAAAGCATTCAAAACATCACGCAGATCGTGACCCCCTCCTCAGACTGGGGGTTATAGTTTGGCCTGCTACACGAGATCTTATAGTGCGAGGGAAGTGAGGAGAGATATTTCCAGTAAATCGGACCTCTGACCCTCCTGAGGAGTCATCGCCTAAGTCACTCCCTTGGTGATGACTAGATGATATAGTAGGAGAATCATGGAGACGTGACCCAAGCTCGTCCCTAGGTTGGCTTGACCTTTGGCATGGACCCATGGTACAAGTGCCACGAATGAATAAAATGGTTAGGCATGATAAGACAAGCAGGGCGACGCACCAACGGGTACTCAGACTTCCCCTGTGCTATTAAAGTGACAAAAACCCTTAAGAGTGGCGTCACCCGATCTATCATAAGGAAATTGCACCGAAAGACATGTGGAACCTAGATTAAAATTCATCAATGAAATAATACCATAAAAAGTAACAAAAGTGACATGGATGGAGGGCCCTTTCATGGGCCGTGTAGAGTGACACGGTCTGTGGCAAAGCTTATGAGAGGTACTCAGTAGCTGGGAGGCTAAGTAACTCGGCACGGGCCCCCACACGATCCGTGTAGGGGTGCACGGGCCGTGCAATGAACCGTGAGAGGTACAAAGGTATCTGGGTAACTAAGTGATTTGGCATGGACCACTACACGGTCCGTGTAGAGGTGTACGAGCCGTGCAGTAAATCATGAAGAGCCCCGTCATCACCATTCGGCCCAAAACATAAAACACAATCACCCATTTATGCAAATCGACACTACTTAGCGTAGATCTACCAACATGCTTGCTTAACGAACACAAGAACATCACTATTTCACATATAGAACCCTAAAATCACAAAACTTCCATGTTCAAGTTTACAAAATTCAACAATGGTAGTTAGTGTGTCCCAACACAATATCCATATAAATTTCATGTCGTAGTGTCTTCTAAACAAAGGAAGGAGCCATATTTAGGCATGGATTCACACATGTAAACAATAATCTACACTAAAAGATGAGGAATGGGGGACTTACTTGAAGAGCAATAATGGAGATGACGATTTCTTTTGGAGCAATAGAAACCCACACAAGGATAATATTACAAATCGTGAGAGCTACTCACAAATCATGACAAAAGAGATAAACAAAATTCTTTGGGTTATGAGAGAAAAAGAGAGTGACAGGCGTGAGAGTGAAAGTAAAAACAAAGTGAGAGTGGGCTATAGAAAAGAAAGAAAAAAAAAAGAAAAACATATGAGGGTATAAATACCCTTGTTCGATGGTTCACCCCCATGGTTGGCCATACGGTCCGTGTCACGTGGCACGGTCCTTTTGGACCAACAGTATGACCAAACTTAGAGAATTTGGAAATTGTACCTGGCACACACACCTCCACGGACGGCTACACGGTCCATGACACATTTCATGGTCCTTTTAGACCGTCCGTTTGCCCAGCCTTAGACTTTTAGATCAAAGCTTCCTGGGCCACGCGTCACACGGTTACGAACACAAGCCGTCTGGAGTTACACGGTCCGTGTAGGAACACGTGTGGCTCTCCTTTGCCGAGTTTTTAGCCATTTTGTTTTTGTGTCACATCTCCAACCACGCGTGTGCTCACAACTCTAACCATGGTACTTATACCTCCTTGGAAACACAAATCAAAAACAAGAAAATGCATGACAGAAATGAACAGTTTTTATGCATGGATTGCCTCCCATGAAGCGCTTGGGTTTAACGTTACGGCACGACACAACTGTGTTGACTACTTAGACTTCATCAATGTGTATGACCTCAATTACTGAGGCTTCATCTACAACACCCAAATATTTCTTCACTCGCTACCCATTGACTTTGAAACGATGCCTTTTGTCAATTTCTAACTTGACTGCGCCATGCAGAAATACTTGGGCAATTATATACGGGCCAGACCACCTTGACTTGATCTTACCTGGAAACAACCTCAACCTAGAGTTGTACAGCAAAACCTTGTCACCAACACTGAAACTTCTTGAGGCAATATGCTTGTCGTGTTGGGACTTCATTTTGTCTTTGTAGAGTGCTACACTCTCATAAGCCTGGAGGCGAAATTCATCCAACTCATTCAGCTGATCAAGCCTCACATTGGCAGCCTCATCCCACTTCATGTTTAAGATTTTTAGAGCCCAAAGTGCCTTGTGCTCTAATTCCACAGGCAGATGGCAGGCCTTACCAAACACCAATTAGACATACCAATGGGGGTCTTGTAAGCCATTCGGTAAGCCCACAGTGCATCATCTAGTTTCCAGGCCTAATCAGTTCTTGTGGCATTCACAGACTTGGTCAGGATCTCCCTGTTTGACACTTCAACCTGCCCACTCGACTGCGGATGATAAGGTGTTGCGACCTTGTATTGTCGTACACCGTACTTAGCTGGCACAGACGGAAGGTTTTGTTGTAGAAATGGGAGCCCCCATCACTAATGATAGTTATGGGTGTCCCAAATTGGGAGAAAATATTTTGCCTCAGAAACTGGACCACGCACTTTCTTTTGTTGTTTGGCAAGGCAATCGTCTCCACCTATTTGGAGACGTAGTCTACTGCCACTAAGATGTATTTCATGCCATAGGAGCTTACAAACGGGCCCATGAAGTCAATGTCTCATACGTCGAACAATTCTATTTCAAGAATAGGGATCATGGGCAGCTCTAGTCGCCTAGAGATATTTCCTTGTCACCGACACTGATCACAACCTCACGCTATGTCATGGGAATCTTCGTAGATGATGGGCCAGTAGTATCCATATTGTAAGATATTTTTCGTTGTCTTGGCACCACCATGGTAGCCCCCCCCCCCTCCCCCCAACTAGGGAAGAGTGACAGGCTTCCATGATGCTCATCATCTCTGCTCTCGGTATGCATCACCTAATGACCTCATCTGCACATGAATAAAACAAGTATGGGTCATCCCAAAAGTACCTACGCACATCATGAAGAAACGTTTTTCTCTGGTGAGGGTTAAGGCCTTCAGGCATAATGTCACTCACCAGAAAGTTAGCAAAATCAGCAAACCAAGGGATTAGGTCAACAGAAGCTGCCAATACCTAGTCATCGGGAAAGGAATCATCGATGTTCAACCAATCCTAGCTCTTGATGCATCCTCTAACCTGGATAGGTGGTCTGCCACCTAGTTTTCAGTTCCTTTCCGGTCATGAACCTCAAAGTTGAACTCTTACAACAAGAGTACCCATCTAATTAGCCTCAGCTTAGCATCTTTCTTTGCCATGAGATACCTCAATGCTGCATGGTCTATGTGCACAATAACCTTTGTGACCAATAGGTAGGCCCGAAACTTGTCGAACGTGTACACCACAGCCAGCAACTACTGCCCTGTCACTGTATAATTCCTTTGTGCGTCATTTAAGGTCTTGCTGGCATAGTAGATAGGATGAAAGATCTTGTTGTGCTTCTGCCCTAGTACAACACCCACAGAAATCCCACTCGCATCACACATCACCTAAAAAGGGGTAGCCCATTTAGATGCAACTACCACAGGCGCAGAGATCAACTTTTGCTTCAGGGTCTCAAAGGCATGCCGACAGTTGTCATCAAACTGAAACATGGCATATTTCTCCAATAGTTTGCACACTGGGTGTGCAATCTTGGAGAAATATTTTATGAATCGATGGTAGAATCCTGCATGCCCAAGAAAACTCCATACCCCCTTCATCGATATGGGAGGTAGCAACTTCTCAATAATCTCAATCTTCGCCTCATCCACCTCTATGCCCTTATCAGAAATCTTATGGCCAAGGACTATCCCCTCCTTGACCATGAAGTGGTATTTCTCCCAATTCAAGACCAAGTTTGCTTCCTCGCATCATTGTAATTCCCTGCTAAGAGTCAAAAGACAGTTGTCAAAGAAATCATCCACTACAGAGAAGTCATCCATAAATACCTCAAGGGTGTCTTTGACCATGTTAGAAAAGATTGACATCATATATCACTGGAAAGTGGCTGGGGCATTACAGAGCCTGAATGGCGTTCTCCTGAAAGCAAACATCCCATAAGGGAAAGTGAAGGTAGTCTTCTCCTGATCCTCCGGGGCTATGGATATTTGATTGTAGCCTGAATATCCGTCCAAGAAGCAATACCACCCTCTACCTTCCAACCTGTCAAGCATCTGGTCCATGAAGGGCATGGGGAAATGATCCTCCAGAATCCATCGATTCAGCTTTCGGTAGTCCACACACACTCACCAGCCCTTAATAGGTCGTAAGAGGACAAGTTCATTTTTCTCATTGGCCACCACTGTCATGCCCCCTTTTTTGGAACACATTGCACTGGACTAACCTATCTGTTATCGGGGATGGGGCATACCACCCCAACATCCAGCCACTTGATAATCTATTTTTTTAACCACCTCTTGCATGGGTGGATTAAGCCTACGTTGGTGCTTGATACTAGTAACACAGTTATCCTCCAATTTGATCTTGTGCGTGCATATCCCTGGAGGAATCCCTATAACGTTTGCAATGGTCCCCAACCAATAGCTCTCTCAAACTTTTGGAGAATCCCCAACAATGCATTCATCTAGTCTTCTTGAAAATTTGCAGCCTCAATCATAGGAAGAGTGTTATTAGTGCCCAAAAATGCATACCTTAAGTGTTGGGGCAGCTCCTTGAGCTCCACAGCAGGAGGCTCCTCAATAGACGGTTTGGCTGGTGGCGTCAGCATGTTTTGTAGGTCCAAGTTAAGTTTCCTAGGGACAAACGGTATGGTTCTCATGCCCTGTAAAGCATACACAGTGTCATTGTACCCATTGACACCATCTTTTGGGAAGTTCATTAATACTGCCTCCAGGGTGTCCACGCTCATCTTTTCCTCGAGTGGGATCTCAGAAAAATAATTATCCTCCACATCCATGACAGACATCATGGCTATACCTCTTTGGGCCTCTTCATTGGAGCACACACATTGAATTTTACCTTTTTTAGTGTTTAACCGAAAGGTAAGTTCTCCACGCTCCACATCTACTAGTGCCCTGCCAGTTGCCAGAATCGGTCTACTAAGGATAATGGGGACCTTGAAATCCACTTTACAGTCCAGAATGACAAAATTTGTAGGGAAGATAAACCTGCTAACACGGACCAGCACGTCGCACAAAATCCCCACAGGCCTCTTCACTGATCTGTCTGCCATAAGTAGCCGCATGGTAGTGGGTGTGGGGGCTCCTAAACCCAACTGCTGGTACACTGCTAACGACATTAAGTTGATGTTGGCACCCAAGTCACAGAGGGCCCGTGCAAAATCATCAGCTCCAATAGTGCATAGTGAAAGCTCTCGGATCACCCTTCTTCTCGACCAGGGATCTTGTAGCAATGGCGCTACAGTGGTGAAGATTATTTGTCGACTCGATCATGGTTGTCCTCTTCTTGGTGACTAAGTCTTTCATAAACTTGGCGTAGCCTGCAATCTGCTCAAGTTCTTCCGCTAGAGGGATGTTTACGGACAACTCCTTCAGCATAGACAAGAATTTCTGAAACTTGCCATCTTCAGCCTTCTTTCTCAACCTTTGTGGGAAAGGCGGTGGTGGCTTTGAGATGACCGGAAGGCATGGAGTAGTGGGTTGGTCCAACTCTTTTGCTTTTTTAGCAACTTTGGGTTTCGTTAGTGCTGCATCAATCTCGTCAACCCAGTCATTATCGTGCACCTCCACGAGGTGAGGTGCCTTTCTATCTGTTTTATCAAGACCTGCATCACGGGCAACAACAGGGTCAGAAAGTACCTTACCGCTTCTTGTGGTGACTGCCATACAGTGGCTATCATTTTTTGGGTTCTGCACAGTATCACTAGGAAGTGACCCAGCCTTCTTTTGATTCAATGAAGCTGACAATTGCCCCAATTGTTGCTCCACTTGCTTGATCGAGGTTGAATGCGAATCGATCAATTTTCTAACATTGGATATTTCTCCTTTCATATCTCGCACCCCTGCCTCGGTGGACTCCACCTTGTCAAGAACCTTTGCCATCATCTCCTCTAGTCTCGAGTTTCCGCCACCCTCATTTTGGCGCTCACAATTTCTACAGCCATCTCTATTTTTGCCAGTTCCCTTGGTAGTTATCACGACCATAGTTCCGACCTTGGTTATCGGACTTGAATGCCTGGTAACTCCCCTAACTACCCAAGAAGTGAGCCTCTTCATCATAATTATAGCCTTGATCATCATACGTGGGTAGTGTGTCCATAGCTTTTACTTTTTCTATGCCTCCACCGATTAGCCTCTTCGACAGCAAGTAGTCTGGGTCCGCATATGGGCCAGGTATTGATCCCGCTCTTCCTTTTTTACATTGCTCTGCAGTCATCTCGAAGATCACCCAGAGCAGTCTCCATCTCTGGTGTACCATGCCCTGTTGTTCTTAGCTACTTGATCCAAGATCACCATGATGTCTGGGAACGTTCTAGACATATACGGCCCTCCACATGCTGCATCAATGATAGGTTTAGTCACAAAGTTGTAGGAACTGTAGAAGACTGCTTTCAAGTGCTCATCTGTGAGATGATGATCGGGGCATAGCTTGAGTTTCTGCCTGAATCTCTCTCAAGATTGATATAATGCTTCATTTGGCAGTTGTTTGTGAAATCCAATCTCGTCTTTGATCTTCAGTTGCCTCGACACAGGGAAGAATCTCTCTAAGAAAGCTTTTTTTACCCTCCCCAAGTACGGGTAGAATCATGGGGAAGCTCATTCAGCCACTTTGTCGCCTCACCTAAAAGAGACAACGAGAATAACCTCAACCTAAGCGCTTGTTGACTGACCCCTGGAATTTCGGACAATTGGCATGTTGCCAAGAAATTCATAACATGTTGATTTGCGTCTTCAGTTGATACTCCGCTGAACAACCCTTTCAACTACAACATTTGCAGCATAGTGCTAGTGATAATAAATTTCAGACCTGTAGGCAGTGGTGGCAGCACTATTGCCCTAGTGGTCCCAGCACCTTCATCATCGTCATTCACTGCTTGGGTATACTAGGGCCCTTGAGGCCTCAAAACAGGTTGCTAATGCGGTGGTGACACAAGTGGTACTGGTCGAAGTAGTGCTGCTGGTCGCACCCCATTACCGGCGAGGTCATCTTCACCCAAACCGTCATTTCCCCTGTCTGCAGGATTCACAGCTAACTCTCTCAGCCTTGCTGCTTTGCGGTCCTGGACGTTCATTTTGCGAATCGACTTAGTGAGCTCGGGGTCGTAGGGAATAAGTGCTTCACCCTTGCTTCGGGTGTTTGGCATGCAACGTTGGTTACCTACAATGAGCAAAAACAAGACATAAAAGTAAAATTAGGGACTAGAATTACACACTGAAAGTAGCAACTAATAGACTATTTCTTCGCCGCAGTCCCCAACAACGGCATCAAAATTTGATACGCCGAAATTTACACTCCAAAAGAAATAGTAAAGCAATCGTTGATCAAATATAGAACTCAACAAGAGTTGAGGTCGATCCCACAGGGAATGCGTGAGAATAAATCCATTAGCACCCTCTTTCAGATGTAATTTCTTTTCCCAAGATAAAAATGCATAAAGTAAATGGGGGAATTTGTGTTGTTTCAACTAAATTCCTAAAGTAAAGTAGCTAATGCATACGTTGACTATTGGATTTCCAACCATTAATGAGAAGCTAGGGTTGCGTTCCCCATGACGTCTAATACGATAACCAAATTTGTGTGGTAAACCCATTCATGATTGTGTATACAAGATCAAACAAGTTATATAATACCTAGTTCACCTTCCAGACCTTCCTAGATGTATTTCACTCAACACCTTCTGATCTCAGAATGTGTACAATTTTAACCTTTGTTCTAGATCTCAAAATACTCTCACCTTCCAGTCTCAAGTACTTAGACTAGGTTGAAAACTCTGAATTTCCGTTGTAGAATTCTTTTCCAAATCACTACATTCCTTCGGGGCAAGTAACAAATACAGGCTTATCCTAACGCGTCAACTCATTAAGAAAGAAGTTAATGCGAAGAATACTACAATGTATACGATGATCAATCCCAAGGATTCACCCCTTAAATTTGTTATCTTATTGATTTGTCATGGTTCCCACAACTGTAGTTGTGGGTTTACCCAAGCATATTCAAAACAAATTGCCCACAACAATATAAAGGAATCATGATAAGGTACTTACTGTTGATAATGTAATGAATCCACATGTTACAATCTCTGAATAGATGATTGAAATCCAAGAATTCAATGTAAATAAGGGCGCAATAGTGTTCTCTTTTTGTTCTTAACTCCAGTCGTCCAATAATAATAAAAACGGAATAAAACTTATATATATATATATATATATATATATATATATATATATATAAGGAAAAACCTAATCCAACTTAAAATAGGAAAATAGATGTCGGCGTGGGTACGGGTCACTGTATGGACTGTGAGGGTCCACACGGACCGTGAGTCTTTATTGCATTGTGTTCCCACATGTATCGGCACGGTCTGTCTAAGGGTTCACGGACCGTGAAATGGCCCGTGACCCTTACCTTAGCGAATTCCAAGCAACACTTTGATCCTCCATCTTCACGACCCATGTCACGGTCCGTAGTTGGTCACACGACCCGTAACAGGCCCGTCTCTCTCCACTTGTACGATTTTTGTTATTTTCGACGGTGATCCCTCAAATTTATGTCAACTTTACGACACGTGACACGGCTCGTGTCAGTTCCCATGGCCCGTGAAAGGCTTCATGGGACATGCCTTAGTCTCCTTCGTTCCAAGCTTCTTTGGCACACTTCTAGCCTTCGTTCGTCAAGCCAAGTGTGAGGCCATGGCAGGCCTCACAGTCCGTTGAGTGACACACGGGCCGTGAAGGCACCCATGGTCCTCCACTTGGTTCCAGGCATTGCTTCGTCGTCTAGGCTAGTCCACATGCCCTCCCACGGTCTGTGTGATGCTACACGGGCCGTGGAGGCCTCCATATGCCAACACTTACGCTCTTTTTTCATTCATTTTCTTGCATTTCACCCATTGTTCCATGCCTTAACTATTTTCCTGAAAAGTAATAAAACGCACACATCAAACCAATAGATTCGCTTGAGAACGTGCAAAAATCCTATGTTTAAGGCGTTACAAGAGTCGTATTTCCACGACTCTTCAATGTCATACAACAATCTGTATCAAACTGCAGTTGTAGATAAACGATGAACAATTTTAAGTTCACTCTAAATTCCAACACCAAGGATACAAAATATTTGCACCAAGACAATTGTACAAAGAGTTCCATAATACATAAACAACGTTATCCCAAAGCAGTACATAGAAAGATTTAAGAAGTTTAGCAATCTTTGTTCTTCCTGAAGTTCCTCCTTGCAGTGCAGCCAGGCAATGTAGTTAATCTTCCAATTGGTAGGACTTAAGAGTGCCAGAAAGTACCAAAAACCCACCAGTTTTTAAGTATCAACTTACAGCATTAAATTCCATCTGCATGAAGATATAACTTTACATAGAACCAACAATCTGCTACCAGACAAGTACGTTATTCAACAAAACATAACGAGGAACATGAAAAAACGAGACAACTGAATCAGAATCTCTTCTGATTTATAAACATGAAATTCTTTCGAAATATTCAAATTCATTATCGACTATGTTTCTCAATATCAACAAAAATGTCCATGCTACAGAACCCAACAGAATCACACAACGAGAAAAATCAGCCATATTAAAGGCCCTTAATGAATAAGGCATTTTGAACACCAATCACAGCAGGCACACATGACATTCCTTTTTCAGATATAAGTGCCCTAACTTGCTACTTAGCACAAGAGACCATTGCAAGCCAAAACTGCTAACAGAATGGCATCAGACATTTTCATATTGGACACAGCAGAAAACACATCCCATGCCCAACGTCCAAAGCAGTCCGAACAGTCCCAGTTTGAATCAGGATAGCAAATTGATTCAATATACGTATCTGCTCCTTCAGGGAGCTGTGTTCCCCATCCAGAAAATTTGAATACATCACCTTCATACTAAAATCATTTCTGAATCGCCTGGTCAACTGTCAAGCCTCTTATCTGGAACATTGTCACAGGGAACATAATCCCTTACGTGCTGGAATAACGCAATATAACTTCTTTTTCTCGAGGACGATAATGCCTTTCAAATGTAGATCATGTTTTTGCTAAGGAAGGTAATGGTATGCCTTTGATCTGGACAGTGTATGATCAATGTATAGAGTGCCACATTGCTTAAGTTCTTTGAATCCTATTGCTGACTCGTCAATAGTACCAGTTTGGCCACTAGTCTTGCTGACAGCCAGATCTATACTATCTCCCTTCCCAAAGCCACTTCTTTTCCATCCTCCAAGTGAATAGAAGAAACGTCATAGATTAGGTACAATAAAAATAGATCCAGAAGTCGTCGTAGTCCTTTATCCCCTTGGCTATTCATTTGCCATTGCAGACCTGAAATTGATTTGATGCTCAATTACAATGAAAATAAAATCAAACACGATACACTTCTCTCGAGCAAGTGCGTCAAAACTATATACATCTGGGCACCAGAAATTGCACCAAAGAGGGCCTTGATTATGAAATAAAAAGCTTGTAGCTCGAGCAAGATCTGATAAATTGCTTCTTGAGGATCAAGATCATATCTATTGATACATGTATTTAAACAAGAGAGGATACAACAATTTCACCTTCAAGTTCTCTCAGAAATAGTAAGAATTGCAAAAACTGCTTCACAATTGCCCACAGAAGAAGCATAGAAAATATTGTTCCGTACCAAATACTGTCCGAGATTAACCATGTACAAGGCAATATCAGATTAAATTCCATTTTTCACAAAAAGGAAAGAGATGCAAGTCTAACAGTGCAGATCATTGTAGTAAGAAATAGGCATCAGATTTAAAAAAACTCAACATCATACTTCGAAAAAGATCATATCTTTTAGTTGTCTGATGATTCTGTTTTCTGCAAAACGCCAATGATCTCATCAATTACTGAACTCTCAGATAACATATTTTGGCTCCAATATAGTGTAACAAGTACATTCAATCAACTGCACCTTAATCCCAAGCTTGAAATAGCTATATGAGGTGCTATTCTATTCTTTTGGGGCACATGTCATTCTAGTACTAACGAATTTGTCTTTTATAGCAAATCAAGACACGTAAGTCTCGTTTCATAATTCAAAGAATTAAAGCACTAGCAGATAGATGATCACCAATTATTCAAGCAAAAGTAGATTCAAAGCCAAGAAATGCTTTTATTGCAGCAAAATACTGCCAAAACAAATTCTCAGATGCCAACTAAACTAATAAGAAATGATCATGATATGCCTGATAAATCACCAGATCTAGAAAACGTATTAGAATTTACAAATGAGATCATCGAGATACTACTCACTCAAACAATGAATTATACAAAGCCAAGGAGAAAAAAAAGCAATTTTAAATCAAGAACGTCAAATTATTGAATTGCATACCAACTGTGGAGGATACACCAATGGCATCAACAGAAGCCAGAACTTCATGTGCTAACTTCTTGCTTTTGCAGTTTTCAACTCACAAAATGGTCTCTTACATACACACACAATAGCACATAATTCAGAGCTGGGTGTACAGTAGAAGCTCCATTGGGTCCCACCACACAGATATATTAATTCACCCTTGGCTTGACTTGGTAAGATAAAAGTTCAATGGAATTCAATTTGGACTTCTCTTTTTAAACCAATTCAACAATATACCCAGTGTATTTTATTTCCATAAGTGGGGTATGGGGAGGGTGATGCATATACAGCCTTTCCCCTATTTTGTGAAGGCAGAGAGGTTGTTTCCGATAAATCCTCTACTCAAAGATAGGATCCAATTCAAACTTCCTAATCTGATGGGGTTTTAGTTCTGCTCACCTTGACTTAGCATTTAAGACTATACATACTAAGTGTCGTGCTTAATAGAAAAAAAATAAATTCTTGGTTCATTATCTTTGTAGTTTGTTGTGCATATACAATGCACAGTCACATGCTGAATGAATGGTAGCAAAGTGCAACAATCAGACAAGAAGATCAGCCGGGACCTACCGTCTAGGATCAAATAGATGTAGAAATAAAAACGTGGACTTGCCTTCATGGAGATCAGAGGAGTTTGGTAGAAAGGAATAGAAACAAAGAGCAAGTAATACAGAGAAACACCAATCTCCTATGCAACGTACTCCATTTGCACCAAGAAGAGGAGAGGATCAACACCCACCAGTTAAGTAAGAGGAGCAAGATTTCAGCAAATTAGCAGTACACCATTTCAGTAAATGCATTCACTTCACTAGTTAAACTAGGGGTGGGTCCGTAAAATCGAATACCAAAAATCGAACCGAAACCAATTGAAAAATACCAAAAAAAATTGCACCGTAAATAATCAAAACCGAACACAAAAAATCGAACTGAACCAATTATGTGCGGTTTCGATTTCGATTTTGGTCTTCTAAAACCGAACCGAACCGTCAAAAATCGATTGTGCTATACTACGTCGTTTATACTTTATAGACTACATGGCTAAGAAGAAAAGTCTTTCTTGTTGCAGGAAAGAGACATAGATTTGAAGCTTCCAAGGAGAACTCTTTTGGCTATT
Organism: Solanum rostratum; assembly: GCA_029948455.1. NCBI lineage: Eukaryota > Viridiplantae > Streptophyta > Magnoliopsida > Solanales > Solanaceae > Solanum > Solanum rostratum. The sequence continues at coordinate 56,046,429 of CM057053.1, forward strand.
GTCACCTACATCTAATTGATACTTCAAGGAGCATTTGATAATTGTTTGATAATTTCTTTTGGCTACACACAATTGACTTGAACCTTCCAAGGAGTATTTGATATTTGTTTTTCTAGAACATATGTTTGCAATTTTCTTGGTGATAATTGTAGTTCTTATATTTTGATAATTGTACTAATCCAAACTTTACTCTTTACCGATTTTTTAGTATATCTATACAATGATATGCGCCTCTATCCAACATATTATTTTACTTTAAAAAATTATTTTAAAAATCGAAGATTGAAACGAAAAAAATCAAACCGAAAAATCAATGGTTTACTTTTCTTTGGCAAAATCGAACCGAACCGAACCGCCAAATTACCTTCCATTGTGTCTTTGATTTTAGGGAAAAACTGAACCCACCCCTAAGTTAAATTACCCGTTACTGTTTCACAATGACTAGCAAATCAAATATAATTGCACAATCTTGGGACCTCTTATCAACCATTATAGAGCTACTAGTTACCGATTGATTGAACAAAAAACAAATCTTGTACATCTCAATAAAAATATTTTGCATATGTAAACTAGACTAAAGGAACTTCCATGAAGAGTCAGTGAAATAGGAAACGAAGATGTACTATTTTGAGAAAGCAAAGCAGTTTCTCCATGCTCGGGTAAACACCAAAAGCAATCTGTAAGCACTTCTCGAAACAACAGAAAACTATTTATGTCAAAAGCAAAGCAGTTTCTCCATGCTCGGGTAAAACACCAAAAGCAATCTGTAAGAACTTCTCGAAACAACAGAAAACTATTTATGTCAAACCACACATGATAAAGCTACCTCTTAAAAAAGAATTATTATACATAATGGTACGGGGAATAGGGAGAGAGTTGCAAGGTGGGGAATTGAATCCTCAGTAACAATCAAAAGTTCGGACTACTAAGATTCCCCTAATAAAAATAAAAAGCAGCATAGACTAGTTAAGGAAAATGAATAAATTAAATCAAATGAGTCATTGTTTGTGTTCCTGGATATTGGAAGCCAACACAAATACATAACATATATCAGCAGAAGGTTCAGAATAAGTCCTGGTTAATTATTTCAAAAGTTTCATGGTACAGGTCAATAGTTCTTATTCAATCACAAATATGCTACTAATTGATATCAATTTGTCATCTGAGAGATACTTTCCAACATTCTATAAATCTGACTGGACAAAGAACATTAAGGATGTAGTCACTAAAATCAAAATTATCCATGCTCTACCCTGAGCAAAGGAACAGTTGTTAAGAAACAACATGTAACTTTGAATGCTTCTTACTTTATAGAATGACAAAAGACTCATTCCTTCTTTTTAGCAGCTATATCATTTAAAATTGATAGGTCTTTATTCCATACTCAATGGTAAAAAATTTTTACAGAAACATATTCAGACTCCAAACAAGGTGCCAAAACTAATACTCTATAAGCAAGCATCTAACAAAACGCATTCAAGGAGGACTCAAAACAACACTAGATTTAGTTGCATTCCTCAAGTCTCAAGAGGTTACTAGACAATCAGTTTAAAATCGTATTAGAGATTGGAGTACTATCCTAGCATTATTACTTCAAAAGCAGCAGCTTGTGACCAGAAATTTTCATCTTCAACCTGTGCCGCCCTGATCTCCATGGCAAACCCCACAAGAGATTGCTGCAACAATATTACCTCAATGGCCTTCAGATTAGAAATGCTCTTAAAAGAGATGGACTGCCTAAAGTTGAGTACATGTATGAAAAATCAAATATTCTAGTCAAGAATAGACATTATCCAGTATACCCCATTCTGAAGTAGAATTTTCTAGTTTCAAGAATTTGTCTTGAAAGAAAACACATATATGAGGCAGTTCGAATAAGCTAAGATTGGCAAGCATGAAGTGATTACAAAACTACAAAGAAAGTATCACATATTGCTAACTTCAAAAGATCTAAAGCAGGGGCAGAACTACAGTTTTACCTATGGGTTCAGCAGAACCCAATAGATTTGACTAAAACCATGTATTTGTGTTTAACCATACTTATGGGTCATTGTTGCTGATGTACGTGAGCGACGCACAGAAGAGGGAAGAGGGAAAAGAATCTATCGTTCCCATTAGAGCTCTATACTATATAAACACTGAATAAGTGTTGAAAGAAGATGCTTTATTAATGAACCTAGAAAGGGTATTGAATAGAGTTACAGAGAGAATAAGAAGGATCCTAAACAAACACTAATAACCGCTAAACTAAGTACCGCAGAATCCCAAATAAACTGAATTAGCAGTAGCTAACAGGGGTGGGTGGTTCAGTGCCAATACAACTAAACTGTGCTTTCTACAATGCAAAACCCATTAAGTTAAATCTGATTTAGAGGTAACTTGAAGCCATAGACCCACAACTCTGTACTGCCATAAGAAACCTTGGCCATTTCAACCTTATAAATGCAAGAACAAAGCCATTATATCTCAAAAATTTACATCTCAGTTTCTGAACATATCAAGTTTGCATCATCTGCTCAAGAAAAAGATGTAAATGTTGTGGTAAATATAGCTATCTGTGTGACGAACTCCATTATGTAAACTTATCCAACACACGTAACAGACTATTTGTGTCCCTGTAAGAAGAGAGGAGAAATTGTTCATCAGATGTACAATTTTCCAAATTATTCAGTTTAGGTAATATTTCATCAAGATTGTGCGTGCGTATCTGGATGTATTTATATTGACCTAAGTCATCTTTCCCAACCAAAGCATCCCACCAGCTTAACATAACATCAAGATCCGATTGGTAGATCTAGATTTTATCAACGGTTGGAATGCCTGGACTGGAAAAGACGAATTTTGGTCAACCTCCTTCACTACGATTTACTGCAGATCTAGTGGAGTGGAGTTGAGAGGAACTTTGGATCTGTCCGCTGCCAAGTCTTGCAGCGCTTAAATAAGGGTGAATCCTTAATTTTTAGGTAAAAAATATCCTTATTATTAATAATTATATTCTCTGATCTATAATAATCATTTCTCTATTGTATAAGCAAACAAGATATGGACTAACACGACATATATGAGTCGTACCAATAGTAGTAAAAATTGTACATTGTATTTAGGCTTTTATCTGTCCTTGTGTGTTAGCTGGGTCTATCTTATTGGCCATTAGACACGTGTATACTTGTGGTCGTATGGGCATTTCAGGAAATTCAAGTTCCTTCGTTTAGGTGTTTCATCCATGCAGACACTTATTCTTTCCTTCAAATCCACCGCACTTCTTAAAATTCAAGTTATTTCATTTTGGTGCTTCATCCACGCTGACACGTGTTCTTCCCTTCAAATTCACCGCACTTCTTAAAAGTCAAGTTACTTCATTTTGGTGCTTCATCCTCACTGACACATGTTCTTCCCTTCAAATTCACCGCACTTCTTAAAATTCAAGTTACTTCATTTTGGTGCTTCATCCACACTGACATGTGTTCTTCCCTTCAAATCCACCGCACTTCTTAAATTTCCTCTCAATTAATATTGGGATATCTTTTCCGCTCCCTCAAACACTGCTCTGAACAAGTACTTTCCCCTTTTTCTCTCTTAAAACTAGCATCTTTTTTAATAATTTTCCTTGTAATTCTGATATGGGTTTTGTTGGATTGATTATTCATGGTAGAAATCCTCCAAAAGTGAAATTTTCACTGTGGTTTTTTGAGATTTTTTATTTCCTTTTATAGTTGAGTTTGTTGTTTCTGATATGGGTTTTGCTGGATTGAAGGTATTATTGGTTGTGACAGTCAAGAGAGGAGGGTGAATTAAAATTTATTCGGCAATTGACTAACTTTGATGAGTAGCCGACTACTAGAACTCAACAAAAATATAGAGACAGAAAAGTAAAATTGACACAGCAGATTATATTGGTTCGGAACACCAATGTGGTTTCTACTTCCAGTCCCCTTGGCTCAGTAAGGGTTCCTTTAAAGTTCAAGTTGAACGGAAGATTACAAGTTATGTTTTCCACTCAGTCTGATACGCAGATCAGAATTCTCAACTCCTCTCAAGAAAGCCTAGTCTAGAAAATCTCATTTTTTTTCTTCTCTTTCTTTATAATTGTTTACACTCAAGAGTACAATACTTTATAGAGTAGAATAGTAGAGTTTCTGCCTAGATTATATTCTCAAAAGTACAAAACAAAACTATCTAAGAAAGAGGGTTAATATAAGAGGCTTTCAATCTAGCCGTTAGGTGGTTTCCTTGACCCAAGGGATTTCTTCCACTCAAGGATAAAGGGGAAATCCTTGATTAGGGATGTATCCAACTGATTTGGATATCTTTCCTTCTTCTACAGCTGCAGCGCTCCTTCCGGCTTGATGAATCTTCTTCCCTTTTGCAATGCTCAATCATATGATTTTTTCTTCCTTTTATGGTGCTTCTCTTGATTGTGTATCGGGATATCCGCTTCATTAGATATATGTCTTTCCTTTTGTGTCGCGTTGTGATAGGGGATAGTCTTAATTGATTCTTTCTTCCTTTTGCAGTGCTTCCTTTGATTATGTGCCAGGATATCTTCTTTATTTTGATGTCTTCCCTTCCTTGATATCAGTCTTGGCTCCTTTGCTTTCCTTTTTGATTTGTTCCTGCAAATGAGATCATCAAAAGTGATTAGATGCTAACATTCTCCCTCTTTTGATGATGACATTTGTGTTTCTATATGGGTACTTCCCTGTAGGTTAGTAGACTTTCCCTGTTTTCGAGCTTTTGAGTCTGGGGAGGTTCCCCCTGTCTGTGTGACTCCTGTGTGGAATCGGACGACTCCCCTTGTCTTTGTGCTTGCTCCTTGGACAAAACAGAACAACCCAGAAACAAGAAAATGCATGCCATGCAGACATATGCAGACAACAGTAATCATGTAGCAAATATAGCTAGTTAGTCATATAGCAAGTTAAACATTCTCCCCCTTGGCAGAATCAAAAAAGAGACATAAGTTTAAGCATACAACCCTCAAGGTCAGAGGAGAAGGAGTCTGGGGGGATAGAAACCCCAATATTACAGAGCCAAAATAGAAATTGTCTCAACAAAAGAAGGAAAAGAGTCAGTGACAACCCAGAAAGTACTTCAGGGTGTTAAGCAGGTTTCTACAAAAGGAGTCATAGGACTTATCAAAGGCCTTAGAAAAAGAGGAGTAGGTGTTCTGGACGGAGACAACAAGTTCATTATTGGAGGAGTTGACTCATGTGTTCAGTGAGTCGACTTGCTTGATGAGTTTGTTCATAGACCGCACGCCTTCATTCTTGAGGTCTTAAACCTCCATGCGGCAACTTCCCTAGATCAGTGTTGTAATGCTTGCTGAGTTGTAGAATCTTTTTTAGAGTTTCCTGCATGTCCTGCATAGAGTTGGTTAGAGATGAAAAGAGGCCTTAATATCGTCTACCTCCTTTATGAGTACAGCAGCTGAGAAATCTTAGTTGACTTGTTGTCGACTAGAGTGTATCCCATGCTACCAAAGGTTCGAGAATCATATGCAGTAGACACTTCAGTGTCTTTGAAGCCAGAGAGGTCCACTTGAGATTCACTAAGTATCCGAGAGACAAGTAGACCTTTAAGGAAGGTTAGAAGTTGGGTTGGAGTCTTCAACACTTTCTAACATATACTCTCTAATCCACTCGGCCTAGTTGATGCGGTACTTCTTGAGGAGACAGTACAGAATGAAGACGTCTCTATTGGAGATGCTGCCGAGAGAACATTTCCTCGGAACCAGGGTGGTGGCAACAATGTGGTCTAAGATGCGATATTTGAAATAGAGAGAAAAGGGCCCAAAATCAGAGGACTCGTGGTGTTCCTCAGAGATAAAGGCCCTGGCTTCTTCCAGAGAGACCTTAAAATCTTTTAGCCAATTTCTATTCATATATGGGATATCACCAGAGAACTCACAACCAAATATGTCCTTGAAGAGTTGATTATTGATGACGATGCGAACCCCTAAGACTAGGATTTCCAAATCATCGTTATCTTTTTTCCAGTGGAGATTTGCATAGAACATTTGCCCATCTCTTCACAGTATTCCATACTGCAAAGTCTTAGAAGAAGATTGAGTTTTTAAGTGCCTAGGAAGACGCTAACCTTGCAATGAGAGTCTTCAAGTTGTTGAACGTTGACCACACGGCTTAAAACCATTGGCCACTTCTTGAAATTGTCAAACTTGCCCTTGGAGGAGGCATCCCAGAACTTGTATAACTTTTCTTCGCCCAAAAGATCAGGAGGACAAGAGTGGGGTTTTTTTAGGGTTTTTCTTTTTTAGGGAAGGTTTCTTCCGAGAGGAGAGACGGATGGAAGACTCTGTTTCAAAGGAGATAAAGTCGATTTTTAGAGAGAAACTATTCTCTAGACTTTTCTGAGAAGGCATTGTGCTGCTTCAAGTCATGGTGAGGATGAGAGAGAGAGAAAGATGAAGAAAAGAGTAAAAGAAAGATGAGGAGATTGAAGGAGAGAAGAGAAATATATAGGAGGGATGAGGGCACGCGAATGGACGTGTGATAGTGACAAGGCGCAGTCAGCCGAGGATCATGAAGAGAATTAAGTGGAGGGGAGATGAAAGAGAAAAGGAAAGAAATCAGTTCAATTAATGAGTAATAAATGCAGGGGATTTGCAAAAAAAATAAAACGAAAAAAATAAGAAATAAATAAAAAGGTTTAATGGGGAAAGGGAATAATATTTAATTTTCTCGCAGATACGAAAATCTTTCTTCATGCAAGGGTTTGGTAAAAATATGAGTGAGTTGATTTTCGGTATTGACAAAATCTAAAATAAAATCACTTTTTTCAACGTGATCATGAATAAAATGATACTTAATGTCAATGTGCTTAGCTCTAAAGTGATGCACAATAAATTTAGATAGATTAATTACACTCGTATTGTGACAGAAAATAGGAACCTATTTGATTGTCAACTCGAAATCTTCAAGTTAATGCATGATCCAAAGTAATTGAGTAGCACAACTTCCTATAACCATATATTCTAATTCAGTGGTTGATAAAGCAACCGAGGTTTGCTTTTTTTATTTGCCAAGATGTGAGTGATTCTCCTAATAACTGGCATGACCCACTAGTGCTCTTTCTATCAAGCTTATCTCCTGCAAAATCTGCATTGGAGTAACTAGTTAAAGAAAAAGATACACAATAAGGATACCATAGATCCAAAGCCGTTGTTCCAATTAGGTAACGAATTATTCTTTTTATGCCAATCAGATGGGACTTCTTGGGAGTCGACTGGAACCTTGTGCACTTGCAGACACTGAACATGATATGGGGTCGACTTGCAGTAAGATAAAGTAAAGATGATACATTTTTTGATCAACATGTTTGCCATCTTGGTCTGATTCAAGGCAAGATGAAGAGCTTATTGGAGTATCATAGGCTTTTCCATGATCCAATCCGAAACATTTGATAAGCTCCTTAGCATATTTACTGTGGCAGATGATAATATCTTGATTAGTTTGTCTGATTTGAAGTCCCAAAAAAAAAATGTGAGCTCACCTATGAGGCTCATCTCGAATTCTCCCTTCATAAGCTTAGCAAAATTCTCGCACAAAGAGATGTTAGGAGTTTCAAAAATAATGTCATCCACATAGATTTAAACAATAAGTAAATTTGAGTTGAACTTCTGAACAAAAAGGGTAGTGTCAATATTTTCTCTTTCAAAATCATTTTCAAGAAGAAAGTTGCTAAATCATTCATACCAAGCTTTTGGAGCTTGTTTCAATCCATAAAGAGCCTTTGACCGTTGAAAAACATGATTTGGCAAAGATGGATCTTCAAAACCAGGAGGTTGTTTGGCGAAAACCTTTTCCTTGATAAACTCGTTTAGAAAAGAACTTTTAACGTCCATTTGAAAGAGTTTAAAGCGATAGAAAGAAGCATAAGCAAGGAAAATGTGAATAGATTCTAATCTTGCCATCAGAGCAAAAGTTTCATCGTAGACTATACCTTCTTGTTGAGAGTAGCCTTCAACTATTAGTGTGGCTTTATTTCTAACAACATTCCCTTCTCAGCTATTTTATTTCGGAATGCCTATATCGTTCCAATGACCAAGCATTTATTTAGTTTTTTAATAAGAGTCCAGACTTGATTTCAATCAAATTGTCCTAGCTCTTCTTTCATGGCATTTACCCAGCAATCATCTTTGAGTGTTTCATCAACTTTTTTTGTTCCAAATGAGAGACTAAACCAACTGAGTCTTGTTTCCTCAGAGATGTTTTGGTTTGCATTCTATTTGAGGAGTTTCCAATGATGAAATCATTTGGGTAGCTTGCGTTGTGTCTTCATTCTCTTGGTACCACAATCTTCTCTAGAAGAGTAGGCGACTTCTCAGAACTGGGAGTCGACTCCTCTATTTTAGTAATGGTGGAAGAAGAGAGAATGGTGGTACTCTGAACAGGAGGATCATCCTCAGGGAGCTGCATGCATGGGTTAGAGTCATCAAAAACAACATGTATGAATTCTTCAACACTAAGAGTGCATTTATTAAAGACCCTAAAAGCACAACTAGAGGGAGAGTAACCAAGAAAAATACCTTCATCTCTTCGTGGATCAAATTTACCAAGATTGTTCTTACGATTATTATGAACATAGCATTTGCATCTGAAAGCATGTAAATAATTGATATTAGGTTTCTTCCCGTTCTAGAGTTTGTAAGGAGTTTTCCTTAGAATTGGTCTAATCATGCATCTGTTTGGCACGTGACACGCTGTGCTGACTACTTCTACCCAGAAGTGATTAGGCAGACCCTGATACAGTTGCATGGTTCGTGCAGTGTCTTAGAGGGAATGATTCTTTCGCTCTACTACCCCATTTTGTTGTGGAGATCTAGGTGAGGAGAAGTTCTGAGAAATACCATTATTGTTGTAGAACTTTTCAAAGAATTTATTTTCAAATTCTCCTCCATGGTCACTGTGAATGCAGGTTATAAAGTAATCTACTTCTCTTTGAATTTTTTTACAGAAAATTTCAAAATTTGTAAAAACTTCATCCTTATGAGATAAGAAAATAACCCAAGTAAAATGGGAATAATCATCAATAATTACGAAAGTGTTTACCACCAATACTTGCAATTTTAGTAGGTCCGAATAGGTCCATATATAACACATGTAGTGATTTTGAAGTCCTGACATTGTTAGTGGCTTTGAATGATGATCTGGTTTGTTTTCTAAACTGACAAGCATCACAGGGATGATCCTTTTGGAATTTTAACTTGGGAAGTCTAATGACTAGATCAAGTCTTGAGAGTTTTTCAATGGCATGCATGCTAGCATGACCGAGTTTTCTATGCCACATCCATGGATCATTTGAAATTGTTGTCAGGCATGTGAGAGTGGGAAGGTCTACATTGTTTAGCACGTAGATATTTTCCACTCGATCCCCAATAATAGTAATTTTCTTGGACTGGTTTTTGATGGTACATTTTATAGAGTTAAACTGTCCGTCAAAGCTGGCATCACAAAGCTGACTGATACTCAAGAGATTATATTTCAGTCCTTCAGCTAGATAGACTTCGATGAGATCGCACGGTGGACTGATTGCGATTGTGCCGACACATGTGACTTTCCCTATTGCATTATCACCAAATCTTACATAGCCTTTATCAAATTTCATAACACTCTTGAAAGTTTCTTTCTTTCTGGTCATATGTCTTGAGCACCCACTGTCTATGACCTATATTCTCTTCTTATAAGATTGATTTGGGGGTTCCTGCATCAAAAAGCAATTAATTCATTTGAGGTCCCCAAGTTTCATTGGGTCCTTGATTTTTAGTAGTCCAGACTTTTGGTCTCCGAATCCATATTCCTATTTTAAGGGTTTTGTACTTGAAAAATTTATGACCAATTTTACCACAAGTAAAGTAAGTGGAATTATAAAAATCTTTATTTTCAAAATCATAGGGCTTTGATGAGACTTTAAAAAAGAAGTGTTTGAGCGAAAGGAGGGATGACTTGATGCCTTTTGAATGTTATTTAGTCACATCTTAACCTCATCAAACTCTTCTTGAAGTAAGTTGACTTCATCTTGACTTTCTTCCAGAAGAATCTCCTAGTTTTTCTTTTCGTTTGAAATCTTATTGTATGCATCAATAACTTTATGAAATTTATCAGTGATCATATCAATACTGTTTTGAAGATCGTAACAGTTAGAGCATTTTGGAGTTCTTACCTCGCTAATTTCTCTAAGTGCCATGAAGCAGATGTTTGCAGTTTTTGTTGGGTCTTCTTCAGATCCCTCCTCATCACTCCATGCACCTACTTACTTTAGGTTGTTGCCTTTGCGGGGATTCTTTCTTTTTAGTTCAGGGCAGTTTTAACATATATGTCTTGACCTTTTGCAGTAGTAGCATCGATAGTCATTTTACTCATTCTGCCTTGAATCCTGTTATGGCCTTTGTCTCTGTTGCCTGAGCATCTGTCCTACTCCACAAGTGATTAGTGCCATCCCCTCATTATTGGTTTCATCTAACTCTTCTTCTTTAGTGAAGGATTCATCATTGAAGGCACTGATTTTTTCTTGTCATCTTTCTGATATCGATAAATGTGATTTTTCTTGTATACATCTCATCATACGTCATGTTTTGTATATCACTGTCTTCCGGAATTGTTGTCTTTGTTTCCCAAGAATTTGGAAGGCTTCAAATCAGTTTTCTGACTTGTAGCGAATTAGCATAGACCATTCCCAAAGATTTCAGCTTGTTGACTATCTTACTAAATCTGGAGAACATGATTTCAACATCCTCATCATCAGCCATCTTGAACAGTTCGTATTCGTTGACCAGAGTATTTATTCAAACCTCTTTGACCTTGCTTTTTCCTTCTTAGGTGACTTTAAGTTTGTCCCACATTTCTTTTGTTGTTTCACAAGTAAAGATTTTGTCATCCTCATAACCGCTTAAGGCACAGTAAAGAAGACTGATGGCTCTGGCATTTGTCTGTAGAAAATCTTGATGATCTTTGGTAATTTCAAAGGATTCCAAATCAACAGGTTTTTCAGCAGAAGTGCCAGGAATGGGTTTGGGACCCTTCTTGATAACCAGCCAAGCCTGAAAGTCAGTGGATTGGACAAAGATTCTGAATCTTGCCTTCCAGTGGGAGTAGTGTTGGCCATTGAAGTAGGGAGGACTATTTGATGAGTGACTATCTTGAAGAATAGCACTAGAAATTTGGTAGTTTGCCATTTCAATCATTGCTCACAAGCTGTTAGACTTATAATATGAGACCTTGCTCTGATACTGATTGATAGTCAAGAGGGGGTGAATTGAAATTTATTCGATAGTTGACTAACTTTGATGAGTAGTCGACTACTAGCAGTCAACAAAAATATAGAGACAGAAAAGTAAAATTGACACAGTAGTTTATACTGGTTCAGAATACCAATGTGGTGCCTATTTCCAGTCCCCTTGGGTCAGTAAGGGTTCCTTTACGGTTCAAGTGAAAAGGTGATTACAAGTTATGTTTTTCACTCAGTTTGATACGCAGATCAGAATTTTCAACTCCTCTCAAGAAATCCTAGTCTAGAAAATCTCACTTTTTTCTTCTCTTTCTTTACAATTGCTCACACTCAAGAGTACAATGTTTTGTACAATAGAATAATAAAGTTTCTGCCTAGATTATTTTCTCAAAAGTACAAAACAAAACTATCTAAGAAAGAGGGCTAATATAGGAGGCTTTCAATCTAGTTGTTAGGTGGTTTCCTTGACTCAAGGGATTTCTTCCAATCGAGGATAAAGGGGAAATCCTTGATTGGGGATGTATCCAACTGGTTTGTATATCTTTCCTTCTTCTGCAACGCTCCTTCTAGCTTGATGAATCTTCTTTCCTTTCGCAATGCTCCATCATGTGTTTCTTTCTTCCTTTTGAAGTGATTCTCTTGATTGTGTATCAAGATATCCGCTTCATTAGACATATGTCTTTCATTTTGTGTCGCGTTATGATAGAGGATCATCATATGTGATTCTTCCTTCCTTTTGCAGTGCTTCCTTTGATTGTGTACTAGAATATCTTCTTCATTTAGATGTCTTTCCTTCCTTGATATCAACCTTGTCTCCTTGTCTTTCCTTTTTGATTAGTTCCTGCAAATGAGATCATCAAAAGTGATAGATGCTAACAGGTTGTAATTCCTCGAAGTTGAAATCTTTAGCTGTGACTTTTTTTAGATTCCTTTATGGTTTAGCTTGTTGTTTTTAATATAGGCTTTTTTGGGTTTTTGAGTTGTGAAAAAAATTTATAAGAAGCCATTTAAGACAGGAAAATTTGTAGTGAGCTGATCTGAGATGAAACTCGAGGAGTTAGATAAGTCCATGAAAATCATTGGAATCGGATCTCTCTATAGTAATTTATAGAAAGATCACCAAACGAGACCATATGTTCACATACGGAGATGAAAAATCGAATAGAAAAAAAATCCCCTCTTCGATATAAAAAAGGAGAAAAAATACAGAGGTTTTAAGGGCTTTCGAAGAAAACACATAAACAGAGAGAAAACACACAACATGAATATGAATATTACGTGTTTGGTTAAATGTGTGTGTGAAAGTGAGGGAAGGTGAGAACTATATCTTATAAACAGATTTATGTGGATTAAAGAATAACGAGAAAATAAGAAGTTAAAGGAGATAAGAAAGTGTTTTCTGTTTGTATAGACTTTTACTTCATTTTTTGAATTTTTACTTATGGGATTTGCTTAATTTTGTTTTTTTGGAGATCTGTTTTTCCTGATTGTGTTAGTTTGTTGTTTATGGAGAGCAGTTGTGGAATAGATTTTTTGAGAGGTAACAACATTGATCAATCTTCTTGCTGAAAATTGAAAATATCTTCTTGGTGGTTTGATTTGTCAGGTATATATCTATATGTTCTTCCTTTTGATCAATTCCTTTTTGTTTTGTGGTTATTTAAAGGTGCTTGATTGCATGAACCTTTTGGTACTTTTTGGGATTAGGATTTCTAAAGGTTTCAATGATGCCATCTATAGGCATAGCATTTTTGCTATAAAAAAATTGTAGTTTTACTTTTCTGGGAGCTCTAGAAGTTTTAATCATTGATTAAGAGAAGAATATTTTGTAGTAAGGGATCTAGGAATGGAAGGAGTACTAGGACTATAACTTCATTTCTATGATTATAATTTGTTACTACAAAGTCCTCCATTTGTAGTCAATTATGTCATGCCCCGGGAGGGTACCCTTGGCGTGGCCAACACTCAGAGACTATTAGTAGTCCCCAAACGAACCACTTAGCCTCATCACATCATTCAATCAAATAAATTCTACTGAACAACGGAAATAAGAGTAAGTAAATGGGCACATCTCATCTAAAGTCTCATAATGATATAGATAATAATGAAAGCTAGTAGAAAGAACTAGTTCACAATCTCAACATCAACGCTCAACCGTCTTCTATGAAGCCTCTATCACTAAACATGTGGTGCCAATGACAAACCCAAGGCTACCCAAATCAAAATGAAAGAAATAGTCCAATCTAACTCTAAAGCATGATGAAATAATCATGGTGGGTCCTCCGGAGTAGGGGAGGCTCACCAAACCAGCTGTAAATCTCAGATTTTCAACGGAACGCCTGTTGATGATCTCTAGTACCTGCCTCTGTATCATAAAATGATGCAATCCAAAGGGGACTTCAGTATTTGGAATGTATAGGTATGTAAAACAGCTGAGTGAAACAGAAACAGGTAGAATAATATGGAAACAACATCAACTCAAAATAATCATCAAATAACATCAAATTGTCAAGTGTCTATCTATGCAAGAATAAAGAGTAGACAAGTGACCCATCAACAACTCAAACTCATCAATCGTCTCAGACTCATCTCAAAGGAGCTCACCTCCTCTCATCTCAGAGGAGATAACCTCCTCTCATCTCATCTCGACTCGGAGTACTCAAGATAGAAAATTTATCAGAGTTTCTCTTATCTGACTATAATCACTTATGAGCCACCATATGTACAACAATCTCACTGATATTGCCACAGTCATTCCAAACTTGTCAGGTAGGGGACGCTCTGAAACCATATCAACTCTCCAATATGGAGTCAATACTCAATAGGTTTGTTATTGCTTTCGGGGACTGTTACTCTCTAGGGAACCATAATATATGTGATGGTTCTATGCCTCACCTACGTTTGGCGATATAGTTAATGAGTTCGAGTGGGACTCACTCTTACCCATTTCGATGCTTGATACTCCTCCCATGACTCAATGCTCATAAAACCTCCATCCCGACCAATCTCATAGGGACTCGAACCTCGTCAACGATCGGCATCTCATAGGGACTCGAACCCCATCATCATTCAACTCATAGGGACTTTAACCCTCTCATAAATCAATCTCATGAATGACTCAAGATTTATAACAATCATTAGGAAACAATTGAATAGAAACATCGGTGGAGTTCATTTATAGAGACTCATAAGACAATCAATTTCTATCAACTCATCATCACCCTCTCATCACAATTAACAATCTCAATTCAAGGCTCTAGACTCAATTCTCAAGTTCATTATGCATGCTTTTTCAAATTAATCATGCAAGGTTATGCAAATTCTCATGAAAATGTTTAATTCAAGGAAATCAAATAGTATGATGATCATCAGTATAGAAAAACATGTAGTTTCAAATAAAATTTTAAGAAAAAACATCAAAGCTCATGCATGTGAACTCTCTAAATCATCAACTCATCTATGACCATCTATGGAGCACATGAGAAAACAATCCTATGCTTTTGGTTTAGCCTTACATACTTGGGATGAAGCTATCGATCTATCATGTCAAAGATTTCTCTTCAAATCTCTCAACTCAACTCTTCTCCTCTTTCCTCAAGCCCTAACCTTGTTAGATTATGGAATAGGACTTAGAATAGGGGTTTTAGACCATTTTTACGTTAAAACGACCTTATTAGATCATGTATAGAGTTTAGGAGGGATTGGAAATATGCCGGAATGCCCTTCGTAATAATTAAGAAATTTTCAACTCGGAGAAGACTCAGTCCGCGATGCGGATTGGTCACGCACAATGTATTTTTTAAAAAAGTTTCTGAACGAATTTTCTCAATCCCGACGAAAATTTTCAGAAAAATATAAGTGCTGGTCTGCGACACAAGTGCGACGCGCACCAACACTATTTTATGCTTTGGATCGAAAAAAAATCTTTTGACCGGGTCGCTCTAAAAATCGACCGAGACCACTTTTCAACTTAATTTTCTGTCTTAATCACAAATTTGGCCTCGAATTTGCCATACGAGCATTGGATGATGCATTACGCGCATACGCTCCCTTTAGGGGTATTTTGGTAATTTTACCAGGCGTTACATCATCTCCCCCTGGGATCATTCGTCCTCGAGTGAAGAGTGTAGGTGGATATCAAAGCAAGAATAGAATCAAGGCTTACCTCAACACTCAATTTAATAATCAAACTCTCGACTCTTCCTTGACCTCAATCAATACTACTCAGACTTTACGAATAGAAAGTCATATCAAGAATAGATGGATCAATTTAATGAAGGGTAAGGAATTTACCTTCAACACCCTCATCATCGAGCACGAATAGGTGTAGATATTTGGCCTTCATCTCTTCCTTAGCTTCCCAAGTGGCTTCCTCAACGAATTGATTTCTCTACAGGACTTTGACTGAGGCTATCTCTTTGTTCCTCAACTTACGAATCTGACAATCAAGGATTTGAACTGGAACCTCTTCGTAAATTCACTCCAATGCTATCAAGAGGGATCATTAAGGCATTTCTTCAACATCGACACATGGAATACCGGATGCACTCTATCTAACTCGGAAGGCAACTCTAACTCATAAGTGACCTTCCCAATCCTCTTTACAATCTGATCCGGTCCAACATTGCATGGACTCAACTTCCCTTTCTTCCCAAATCTTAGGACACCTTTCATAGGTGACACTTTCAAATACACCCAATCATCTACCTCGAACTCTAAGCCTCTTCTCCTCACATCGGTATAAGATTTTTGGTGACTTTGGCAGTCTTTAACCTTTCTCTAATGACTTTGACCTCCCCCATCGATTGGTGGACAAGATTACACCAAATCATTGCTTCTTCAACTTCAAATCACCCAATTAGTGATCCACATCTCCTCCCATACAAGGCTTCGTGGGGAGCCATTTGAATGCTTGCATGATAACTATTGTTATATACGAATTCAATCAATGGTAGGTGCTCATCTCAATTCCCTTTTAAATCAAGAACACAAGCTCTCAACATATCCTATAATGTTTGAATTGTGCACTCTGCCTGACCATCTGTCTGTGGATAAAAGATTGTGCTCAGGTTCGCCTTAGTACCTAATCCTTTTTGGAACGATCTCCAAAATTGGGAGGTAAATTGAGATCCTCTGTCCGAGATGATGGAAAAGGGAACCCCATGTAACCTCACAACCCCCTGGATGTATAACTTGGTGTACTTCTCCGTAGTATTTGTTGTCTTAACTGCTAATAAGTGAGCCGATTTACTCATCCTATCCATAATCACCCATATCGAATCATGTTGCTTTCGAGATCTCGGTAGACCAGTAATAAAGTCCATATTAATTATCTCCCACTTTCATTCCAGAATCTCAAAGTTTTTAGCCAATCCACATGGCCTTTGATGCTCAACCTTACTTGTTGGCAAATTGGGCATTTTGAAATGAACTCAGCAATATCCCTCTTCATTCCACTCCACCAATAGACTTCTCTCAAGTCGTGGTACATCTTGGTAGAGCCAGGATGAATGGAATATCTAGTGTTATGGGCTTCCGCCATGATTCTATCTCAAATTCCATCATCTGGAACACACAGTCTACTTTGGTACCTCAACACTCCATCTCCCTCTTTGGAGAAGACCATCACTTTTTGTTTGTGGACAACCTCCTTCAATCGGAGTATGACCGAATCTTGGTCTTGCTTTTCTTTCACCTCTGCCACTAAGGATGAAGCAGACCCATCCTAAACATTAACTCCTCCTTCATCATTCTCCTCAAGTTGAACTCCCAAATCGAGCCAATCGATGTACTTCCTTGGCTAATTCCTTCTTTCCTTCCTCTATATGGGTTGTGCTACCCATTGACAGCTTGCTAAGAGCATCAGCAACAACGTTAGCTTTACCTCGGTGGTAGTGAATGCTCATGTCATAATCCTTGAGCAACTCCAACCATCTCCTATGTCGCAGGTTGAGCTCTTTCTGACTGAAAACATACTGCAGACTCTTGGTCAGTGAACACATCCACATGCACTCCATACAAGTAATGGCGCTAGATTTTAAGTGCAAATACCACTGTTGCCAGGTCGAGATCATGGGTTGGATAGTTCCTCTCGTGAACCTTGAGTTGCCTGGAAGTATAGGCTATCACCTTCCCTCTCTACATCAGTACGCATCCCAATCCAACCCTCAAAGCATCACAGTAAATCATAAAGTCCTTTGTTCCATTGGGTAAGGTTAGGACTGGTGCAATAGTCAACCTCGTTTTCAACTCTTGGAAATTCTTTTCACATTCCTCGGACCACTGAAACTTGACATTTTCTTAGTCAATTTAGTCAATGGCACGGATAGGGAAGAAAATCCCTCCACAAATCTGTGGTAGTAGCCTGCCAACCCCAAGAAACTTTTTATGTTGGTTGGAGTGGTCGGTCGAGGCCAGTTCTTAACCGCTTCAATCTTTTGGGCATCCACTTGAATACCATCACCGAAAACAACATGGGCATAGGAAAAGCCACTGACTTAAGCCAGAACTCACACTTTGAGAATTTCGCATACAACTCATGGTCCTTAAGAGTTTGGAGGACAACTCTGAGATGATTAGTATGCTCCTCCTCACTTCTCGAATATACCAAAATGTCGTCGATGAATACAATCACAAACATATCTAGATATTATCTGAATACTATATTCATCAAGTCTATAAAGGCGGCAGGTGCGTTCATCAACCCAAAGGACATGACCAAGAACTCAAAATGGTCATATCTAGTCCCAAAGGATGTCTTTAAAATGTCACATTCCCTTACTTTCAACTGGTGGTAGCCTGATCTAAGGTCTATCTTAGAGAAACAAGAGGCGCCCTAAAGTTGGTCAAACAAATCATCTATCCTTGGGAGAGGATATTTATTCTTTATCATGACCTTGTTCAATTGCCTATAGTCGATACACACTCTGAGAGACCCATCTTTATTTCGCACGAATAGGACAGGAGCACCCCAAGGTGAAACACTTGGCCTAATGAAGCCTTTCTCTAGAAAATCTTTCAATTTCTCTTTCAACTCAGCGGGGGCCATCCTATAGGGTGGGATCGAAATCGGCTGAGTATTGGGAAAAACATCAATCCCAAAGTCAATCTCCCTATCAGGAGGGACTCCAGGCAGATCATCAGGAAATACTTTCGGAAACTCATTAACAATCGGGACTGACTCAAGAGTTGGGGACTCAACATCATCAGATTTAACTCGCACGAGGTGATAGATACAACCCTTGGAAATCAACTTTCTGGCCCTAAGATATGATATTAACTTTCCTCTAGGTACAACAAAATCAACCTTCCACTCTAGAACCGGTTCGTTAGGGAATTGGAACTTAACGGTTTGGGATCTACAATCAATAGAGGCATAACAGGCGTGAAGCCAATCCATGCCAAGAATAAAATCAAAATCAGCCATCTCCAACTCAACCAAATCAATAAGAGTATCCTTATGATGGATGGACACTACACAAGCTCTATAGATTGTCTTAGCTCGAATAGACTCACGCACTAGAGTAGAAATGTCAAAGGGTTCAAGAAGAATCTCAGGGGTTTTATCAAATCTACTGGCCATATAAGGAGATAAAAGTTACAACGTGGCACCCGGATCCATCAAAACATAACAATCAAAAGTACAACATCTGGGGAGTTCTACTAAGCTTGGCGACTACCCATGGCATATAAGTGATTTGTTGCTCCGCCTGTGCCTAACATAGTGGCCCTCTGGTTTCCTCTAACTGGTGGGTCTGGTGTAGTAGACTGAGCCTGGTCAACCCGCTTTGGACAATCCCTTTTGTAATGACCCGTTTGGCCACATCTATAGCACACATCATTCCCATCATGACATCTTCCCAAGTGTAGTTTGCCACACTTATCACACCATAGCTTACCCTCTGAACCTTGAGCCACACTAGCTTATGACTGGGATCCATGGGTTCCAATATTCTGAAACCTTTGATCATACCTGTCTCTAGGCACGGGTGCACTGGCAGACGATAGTGCTGGAAATCGGTTGCTGTTGCCTTTCCTTCCAACCTCATGGCTAGATGTCTTAGCTTTCTTGCTCTTGAACTCTTCCTTGTCATGTTGTCTCTCCTCATCAGTTTATTGCACAAATGTCATTAGTCACCCGATGTCCATATCACTCACAAGCATGGATCCTCTCCCATCTCTCTTGGGTCCTCTATTCAACCCATCAACATACATCCATATCCTTCCCCTCATGTCAGCAACCATGTTCGGAGCATAGCGAGATAGCTGCGTAAACTTCAAACCATACTCTTGCATGGTCATAGAGCCCTGCTTTAGATTCGGGAACCCTCTCACCTTAGCTTCTCTTTTCTCTCTCGGGAAGAAGTGCCCTAAGAAGGCTTCCTCGAACACTGCCCAAGTCAAACATAGAGCATCATCCCTTCTACTTTTCTTCCACTGGTCGAACCACAGTCT
Organism: Solanum rostratum; assembly: GCA_029948455.1. Lineage (NCBI taxonomy): Eukaryota > Viridiplantae > Streptophyta > Magnoliopsida > Solanales > Solanaceae > Solanum > Solanum rostratum. The sequence continues at coordinate 56,066,127 of CM057053.1, forward strand.
GGCCACACCCTTGAGTTGGTAAGCAGTCAGTTCAACCCTATCAGTATCGCCACATGCATCACTTGGAACACCTTCTCAAGTTCCTCCACATAGTTCTCAGGATCTTCAGTAGATGCAGACCCCATGAACTCAGGCGGATTCATCCTAAAAAATTCCCAAATTCTAGAGGTTTCATGAGAATTTGGCCTACCGGCTCCTTGTCTCATAGCAAATGTTGTGACAGCCTGGGCTAGAGCTTGAATAGCCCGACATAGCTCAGCATTAGAGACCTCATCTTGAGGGGGTTTCTCAAAAGAGACAACTTGATCCACAAGCTGCTCGAGTACTTGAGGCTCAGGTGGATTAACAGCTTACCTGGCAGGACGTCCTCTTCCTCTGACGGCTCTTCTGGGAGGCATGTTATCAATTCTGTACACGTAGAGCATGAATTAGAAAAGAGCTTTCATAGAGTTTAACTCTATCGCATGAATTGGGATAAGGAGAAAGGTGTAACAATTCCTAATGTCCTATAGCCCCCTTCTCATGAAATTTGGTCGACAACACACCCATAAGCAAGACTCTACTAGACACGGCTTCATAGACTCCCTAAGACACTTGAACTCTGTGCTTTGATACCAAGTTTGTCACGCTCAGAGAGGGTACCCTTGGTGTTGCCTGCATTCAGAGACTATTTATAGTCCCCAAGGGAACCATTTAGCCTCATTACTTCATTCAATTAAGTAAACTCTATTGAACAATGGAAATAAAAGTAAGTAAATGGGCACATCTCATGTAAAGTCTCATAATGATGTAGATAATAATGAAGGCTAGTAGAATGAACTAGTTCACAATCTCAACATCAACGCTCAACCATCATCTATGAAGCCTCTATCACTAAACATGTGGCCAATGACAGACCCATGGCTACCCAAATCAAAATAAAAGAAATAGTCCAATCTAACTCTAAAGCATGATGAAATAATCTTGGTGGGTCCTCTAGAGTAGGGGTGACTCACCAAATCAGCTACGAATCGCAGATCTTCAACGGAGCGCCTATTGACAATCTCTAGTACCTGCCTCTGCATCATAAAATGATGCAGTCCAAAGGGAACATCAGTACTTGAATGTACTAGTATGTTAAATAGTCGAGTGAAACAGAAAAAGGTAGAATAATATGGAAACAACATCAACTCATAATAATCATCAAATAACATCAAACTGTCAAGTGTTTATCTATGCAAGAATAAAGAGTAGACAAGTGACCTATCAACAACTCAAACTCATCAATCATCTCATACTCATCTCAAAGGAGCTCATCTCGTCTCATCTCATCTCAGAGGAGATCACCTCCTCTCATTCATCTCGACTCGAAGTACTCAAGATAGGAAATTTATGGGAGTTTCTCTTATCCGACAGCAATCACTTAAGAGCCAGTGAATGTACAACAATCTCACTGATATTGCCACAACCATTCTGGACTTGCCAGGAAGGGAACACTCTGAAACCATATCAGCTCACCCAATATGGAGTCAATACTCAACAGGTTTGTTATTGCTTTCGGGGACTGTTACTCTCGAGGGAACCATAATATATGTGATGGTTCTATGTCTCACCTACGTTTGGCAACGTAGTTAATGAGTTAGAGTGGGACTCACTCTTACCCATTTCAGTGCTTGATACTCCTCCCTTTTTTCAATGCTCATAAAACCTCCATCTCAATCAATCTCATAGGGACTTGAACCCCGTCAACGATGGGCATCTCATAGGAACTCGAACCCCATCATCATTCAACTCATAGGGACTTTAACTCTCTCATCAAGCAATCTCATGAATTGACTCAAGATTTAGAACAATCATTAGGAAGCAAATGAATAAACACATCAGTGGAGTTCATTTATAAAGACTCATAAGACAATCAATTTCTATCAACTCATCATCATCCTCTCATCACAATCAACAATCTTAATTCAAGGCTCTAGACTCAATTTTCAAGTTCATTATGCATGCTTTTCAAATTAATCATCTAGGGTTATGAAAATTCTCATGAAAATGTTTAATTCAAGGAAAACAAATAGTATGATGATCATCAGTATAGAAAAACAAGTAATTTCAAATAAAATTTTAAGAAAACCCATCAAAGATCATGCATGTAAACTCTCCAAATCATCAACTCATCTATGACCATCTATGGGGCACATGAGAAAACAATCTCATGCTTTTGGTTTAGCCTTACATACCTCGAATGAAGCTATCAATCCGTAACGTCAAAGATTTCTCCTCAAATCTCTCAACTCAACTCTTCTCCTCTTTCCTCAAGCCCTAGCCTTGTTAGATCATGGAATAAGACTTAGAATCGGGGTTTTAGACTCTTTTTACGTCAAAACAACCATATTAGATCATGTATAGAGTTTATGAGGGGTTGTAAATTAACCTGAATGCCCCTCGTAATAATTTAGAAATTTCAACTCGGAGAGATCTAGTCTTTGACGTGGACTAGTCGCGCACAGTGTATTTTTAGAAAAAAGTTTTGAATGATTTTTCTCAATCTCGTCGAAAATTTTCAGAAAAATAGAAGTGTTGGTCCGCGACACAGGTGCGACGCGCTCTTGTCGCGCACCAACACTGTTTTGCACTTTGGATCGAAAAATTTTCTTTTAATGGGATCGCTCTAAAAATTGAATGAGACCAATTTCCCACTCAATTTTTCATATTGATCACAAATTCGGCCTCGGATTTTCTGTACGAGAATTGGAAGATATGTTACGCGCCTACCCTCCCTCTAAGGATATTTTGATAATTTTATCGGGCGTTACAAATTAATAGTTGTTAAAATTTATACAAGTAGATTTTATCCTTCACGTTTTTCTTCGGACTTGAATGGAGTAGCAAGTATACAACCTAGGTTGAAAACTGAGCTAAATATTTGTACAAAAGGTTAATGTTACAATTGTTTAGTTTCAGGTTGTTGCAAGCTTCATCAGCTGAATGACTGGAGTTCTAACACTTTTGCACACCAGGTTTCTTTGCCAATGAATGCTAAATTGTCAAACATATATGAAAAATAAAGAGGCAATAAGTGTGCATGTTCTTGCAAAAATAGACTCAACTTTAATTGTGCCTCAAAAGAAAAGAAATTCTTTGTCCTTTTGGAGTATTGGGTAAAGGCAAGCATGTGAATCATGAGTATCTCTAATATCTTTATTCCCTCTTCCAATAGTTGTGTTTTTATGCCTGCTGAATTAATTTTCATTTTTTTTGGTGCTACCATTACAATTTATGTATTACAATTGGTGCAAGTGTTTGAGTTCCTTTGGTTTTTTCAATGTGTGTGCTTTGTTGTTCGTGCCTGGGAAATGAAAGATTGAATGCATTTCAGTAATTTCTTATCGCGGCACATGCTTTGATCCAGATTCTTATTTTTCCTCTGAAGATCAATCGTAGTTACTAAAGGAATAGACCATGCCTTAATTGAGTTACAACGAAGTCTGCTATTATTCAAAAAAAGGTATAGCTATCTTATAACTATTTATCATTTCTACCTTACGCTAATCAATATAGTTTTTCATGTTGGGCCGGGGCAACGGTCGGGCTACACCCACTAGTATTTATACAAATGACTAGCATAACACATAAACGTGGTCTTTAACTCAACTTACATCTACGTCTTCCAATATTAGATGTATATAAGCAAATACTTAAATTTATATGAAGTTGAACAAATAGATAAGTGCGTCCCAAATAGCATAATATACGTTGGACGCCATGTATATGTTTATTTGTTCAACTTTATACATTTGACTTCCTACTTCTATACGCTAAGGGGCCGTTTGGTTACTGGTTAGAGTTATGTGGGTATTAACTATGTAAGGTTTAGTTATCCAGGGTTTAATTATGTAAGTATTAGTTATGTAGGGTTTAGTCACGTAGAATTCAAAAGAAATTAATAAGCTAATTCTTATTTCTTAATGATCAAATGTTTAGTGAGTTTATATTTATTATACCTATTAAATAACAAAAAAGGTCAAATATGCCCTTGCACTATTAGAAATAGTTTAAATATATCTCTCGTTATACTTTCAATTTAAATATACCACTGTCGTTGTACTTTCAATCCAAATGTACCCCTCATTATACTTTAGAATAAATTTACCCTTAATTTAACAAATAAACATGTGGAAAACGCAAAATTAAATAACTCATTCTCAATTTTAAATATACCTTATATCTTCATTTATTTATTTTTCCTTGAAAGTTATTTATTTTTAAAAATAAAAAATGTTAATGCTCTACTTCAGTTAAAAACTATTTCTTGATAAAAAAGGGATCAGTATCCTATATCCAAAAAGGTATTTTATTTTAGTTTCAAAAAAGTTAGTTTAGTTTCAGATACCAAAATAATTTTAGTTTAAGTTTAGGTACTAAACTTCAATTAATTTCAGTTAACTTCACATTTTTTAATTTCGGATACCAAAATATATTAAAAAGTATTTTTTGATTAAAAAATGGACCAATAAAAAAGTTAGAGTTATGCATGTATTAGTTATGCAAGTATTAGTCATATAGAGATTACAATACATAAATTATTGCTTGTCAAATATTTGATTTATTGTAAATAAATATACGTTTTATTAACAATAAATAAGTAAAAATATATATTGTATAATCTAAATCATTGAGTGATTCGATTAGTTGAAAGTGTAAAGACTTCCTTTTCTTTAGGAAAAAAAGAAAAAAAAAAGTAAATAAATAGTATAACTTTTTTAAAAATAAAAAACATAATAAAAAAACCACATATTTCATAAGAAATCTCAGTTAACATTGTTTAGTTTCAATATACATCTAATCTAAAAAAATTTCCTATTAGACGCATAATTAAATCAAATAAAAAAAGAAAGATTTTGAAAGTAGATTGATAGGGGTAAATATGTAATTTTATTATTTTAATCCATGTATAACTAATACCTACATAACTTATTCCAGTTTCTATCCCGCATAAATTATACATAGATTTTCTCATAATTTATGTAAATTTTAGTAATGTAGAATTAGTAAAACACAACCAAACACTACATAGAATTAATACATTAATAACTTTTATACATCATTTGAAGCCTATCAACCAAACATTGTATAAAATTAATACATCAATAATTTTTATTCTATTTACAAATCAAACAATGTATGAAATTAATAAAATGCATTAAATGGAGCCTTAACCAGCTACCAAATGACCCTTAAAAGTTTGAAGACATATGATAACTGAAGATAAGTTTTTAAAAAGATACATTTATGTATTAATGTATTTTTTAATTATTCACCTTGCTCGATTTTATAAACAATCCTACACTTTAACTTTTATCAATGAAATGCATCTACATAGGGATTTGGAAAGACACCTAGTAATTGAAAGTGGTGTAATTACTAAGATATTTCCTCCGTTCACTATTAGATGTCAAAAAAAAAAAATTTTGATTTGGTTTTCTTTTTTAATTGTCATTTTTAGAGAAATCAAAATAGAACAATTTTTTTTACCTATTTTACCCCCAATTTACTTTAAAAGTTAATGTTTTTGAAAAATATAGAATTTCTTGAAAATATTCAATGATCTGTTCATCGTTAGATTACCTAGGCAATATTTTTTGAAATAACATAAATATCATTAAATCAAAAAACACTTCCACTTGCCATTGTATTAATAATATTAAATATATTAAAACTTCTATTGTGGCTTTAATAAAAAAATTTATCAATTAATAAGGGTGAAATGATAATCTCACTATACTATTTATTGTTTTCTTAATAGGTGTGTCAAACTAAATTTGACATCTAATAGTGAACGGAGGGAGTAGCAATTATCAGCCTTGTAATTATACAGGCTAGTAATTATTGTGACATGTTTGTTTGCACAACCTAATTATTGTATAATTACAAATGTGTTATTAGTTTGCGCAAGTGTAATTACACGATTATATTAAATTTTAAAATTAAAAGTTAATTATCTAAAATAAAAAACATATATTAGACAAATAAGTATATTTATAAATAATATTAAATTAAATATATAATATATATATTATTTTTTGAAAATATATTAATTAATAAATATATATTCTTAACTAGCATTATTAGAAAAATAATTTATATTTTTTAAATTAATATATTTTAATTATATTAATCATAAAAATTAAAAATACAAGATTTATAAGAACATCATGAAATGCATGTTTGATAAAAAATATTTAATATTAATGTAACAGCCGGTAAATTACTAAAATACCCTCTAGGGAAGAGGTGTGCGTAAAATGCGTCTTCCGATGTTCGGATTGAAAATCCGAGAGTGGATTCGTGATCAGCACTGAAAATGGAGTGGGAAGAGGGTCTCGGTCGATTTTTAGAGCGATCGAGTCGAAAGATAGTTTTTCGTTCCAAAACGAAAAACAGTGAGCCTGCACGACAGAACCTCGTCGTGGAGCCACACTTATGTTTTTCCGTGATTTTTCGACGGAGTTGAATTTTTCGAAAATGCACTGTCCGCGTCGCGGACTGTGTTATTTCAGGTTAGAGAAAAATTCTTTTGAATTACGGAGGGCATTTTAGTCCATTCCTATTTATCCTAAACGTACCCCTGCGACTAATTAAAGTCGATTTCTAAGAAAAGGGTTTAAAAAACCCAAATTCTAAAGCGTTCTTCCTAAAGGTCACTAAGCTAGGGCTTGAAGGGAGTTGAGGTTGAAGAGATCAAGAGGAGGTGGTGCATAATTGTGTTAGCAAAACATTCCAGGTATGTAAGGCTAACCTAAAGCATGGGAATATTCTCCCATGTGCCCTTCTGAGTATTGAGTATTGTATCTTGACATAATGAGGTTAATGTAAAGAGTTTGATGCATGTAAAATCTACGTTAATTTATGTATAAATAATTTTTTTACAGGAATTGATGATCATCACTATTTTGTTTTACATTATAAGTCATTTTCATGGGTGCATTTTAAAACCCTATAATTATTGTGTTTTGGAAAAGAGCATGCATAATGAAATTAGGGGATATGCCCAGAGCCTTGATGTTATGATGATGTTATGATGATGTTGATGAGAATGATGTTTTATGATGTCTTAGCATTGAGATTTAATTGCTAAATGATGTCCCTTGAGTCCTGATGTTGATGATGATGTTATGAGGTGAGGTACTATGTCCCTATGGGACTGATGTTGATGTTGAGGTTTTATACTATGTCCCTATGGGACCGATGTTGATGTTGAGGCATTATATCATGTCCTTATGTGACTGATGATGAGGTATTATGTCCCTATGGGACTGATGAGGTTGATGTTTTATGAGCATGTCGAGTTCTGAGAGGAGTATTGAGCATCAAAATGGGTAGAGAGTGAGTCCCACTCGAACCCATTAACTACGTGGCCCACGTAGGAAGAGAGGATTGAACCGCAATGCGAATTGCTCCTATCTTGTCCCAAATGAGGACTGAGGTTTTTCTTGTGGATCCACTGAGGTTATGTCCTTTACTCCGGGCAGGGTATTGGATGGATGTGGCAATGGCATCGCTTCGTTGTATCATCACCGGCTCATAGGTGATGGTTGTCGGTTAGAGAAACTCCCAGTTAGGTTCCATTTGATAGAACTCTGATGTTGATGTTGATGTGATGTTTGAGTCGAGTCCTTGAGTTGATGTGATGTTCCCTTGAGTCGATGTGATGTTCCTTTGAGGTGAGTTGATGTTGAGGTTCCTTGAGATGAGCTTGATGTGATGTCAATGATTGATGAGAGGTTGGTGAGTCAATTGTCTAATCTAATCTCTTGCCTTAGGTAGACTTTTGACATCCTGATGGAGTATGATGTTGAGTTGATGTTTCTTTATGCTGTGTACTTACCCTGTTATTCAGCTATTTTACATGTCAGTACATTCCACGTACTGACGCCATTTGGCGCTGCATCGTTTCATGATGCAGATACAGTAGTCTGAGGACTTCAGCAGGCGCACCGTTGAGGTAAAAAATTTTGAGTTCAGACTTTGGTGAGCCTCCTTTGCTATCCGGAGGAGACCCTTCTATTTATGTTCCTTTATTGTATTGAGTCCGGTAGCCATGGCATGTCATGGCACCATTCTTAGACAGTTGAGTCAGGTTATAGGCTTCGTAGACATGATGTCGAGGTTGATGTGGATGTTTCCCTTATGAACTGAGTAATACTTTACTTACTTAGTAGATGTTGAGACTGATGTTTGGCCATTTGGCCTTTACCTGAGGTTTTCTATTTATGATGTTTCCGCTATGTTGATGTTGAATGATGTGATGAGGCTAAGTGGTTCTCTCGGAGACTAGCAATAGTCTCTGAGTGCCGGACACGTCTAGGGTACCCTCCCGGGGCGTAACAAACTTGGTATCAGAGCACAAAGTTCAAGAGTCCTAGGGAGTCTATGAAGCCGTGTCTAGTAGAGTCTTATTTATGCGTGTGTTATGCACCACACTTCATAAACAGGATGTTACAGGGCATTTAGGAAATGGTTACCCTTCTTTGATGTTCTGAGTTCGTGCGATAGAACTTGGCTCTATGAAACCCCCTTTCTATTTCGTGCATTACGCGTTTACAGATAATGCCTCCAAAACGCACTGCTGCCCAAAGAGATGCCTCAGTCCCTAACACTGAGAATCCCTTACTAGAGGCTCCTAATCAGCATGGGACAAGGAGACGGGGACGACCTGCTAGAGCTGCTGAGGCTCCACCAGCACCTCCTGTTTAGTCAGCCTCCACTTCGGAAGCAGACTTCAGGGGAGCTATTGCTATGCTCACCCAGTTAGTGGCCTCTCAGAGTAGCAATCGCGGTCCCCAGGCCCCTAGCTCCAGCTCCCAAGAGCCTGCAGCTGCAACCAGGCTCAGAGATTTCCTGAGGATGAACCTGCCAATTTATACGGGGTCAAAGGTTGAGGAGGACCCATGAAACTTCATCGACGAGGTGCGTAAGATCTTGAGGGCTATGCATGCAAATGAGGTGGAGGGAGTCGAGCTGGTCTCTTATCAGCTTAAGGATGTAACCATTGTCTGGTATAACCAGTGAGAGGATGGTAGAGGTGAGGATACTGAGCCTGCTGAGAGGGAGGAGTTCGAGAGTGCTTTTCTCGATCACTTCTTTCCCCTAGAGTTAAGAGAGGCAAAGGTCAAGGAGTTTGTGAATCTGAAACAAGAGGGGTTGACAGTCAAAGAGTGCAGCTTGAAGTTCATCCAGCTGTCCAGATATGCTCCAGAGATGGTCCTTGATATGAGGGCAAGAATGAGGAAGTATGTGTCTGGGTTGGGCAGGCATGTGAAGAGAGAGTGTAAGGCAGCGTTGTTGATTCCAGACATGGATATTGCTAGACTTATGGTCTATGCCCAACAGACTGAGGAGGACAAGAAGAGGGACAGAGAAGAGCAGCAGAAGAAGAAAGCCAAATTGGCAGGGCATGAGCCTAATCAGCAGAAAAAGAATAAAGGTGATAGAACCCTCTTTCAAAAGAAGTCTTTTAGCCATGCACCTTCGATGGCGAGTGCACCTGTTCAGCAAAATAGGTATGATCAGAGAACCTATGGTCATCAGAACTTCAGAGCACAGGGACCTCAGTCCCAAGCCAGTGTTGCTTAAGGTCCGAGGGGAAGGCCACCTAGTGGCAGATGTGGCAAGCTGCATCTTGGTGCGTGTCGTGAGGGCACTAATAATTGCTTTACCTGTGGACAGCCTGGCCATTTCCAGGGTGACTGCCCTATGAGGAATCAGAGGTGGAGTGATAGAGGTAATAGAGCTCAGTCTTCTACAACGCCCCCCGAGGGTAGTCATCAGAAGGCAACTACTGCAAATGCAGGAGGCGGGATGAACCGTCTGTATGCGATGGGTAATCGACAGGATCAAGAGGTTGCTCCAGATATTGTTACGGGTATGCTCCAAATCTTTTCTTATGATTGTTATGCATTGCTTGACCCGGGTGCCACCTTATCTTTTGTGACGCCCTATGTGGCTAATAAGTTTGAGATTCTTCCTGAGTGTTTGCTTGAGCCTTACACTGTTTCGACTCCTACTGGTGAGTCAATCCTGGCTAAGAAGATCTATAGAGACTGTATAGTGTCCATCTGTCATAGGGATACTTAGGCCAATTTGGTAGAGTTGGAAATGGTTAACTTTGATGTGATTCTTGGTATGGATTGGCTCCATGCTTGCCATGCATCCATAGATTGTAGGACCCGAGTTGTTAAATTTCAATTTTCTAATGAACTGGTCCTAGAGTGGAAGGGAGGTTATGTTGCACCCAAGGGTAAATTTATTTCTTACCTGAGGGCGAGAAGGTTAATCTCTAAGGGGTATATCTATCACCTTGTACGAGTTAAATCTGATGATGTTGAGTCCCCTACTCTTGAGTCAGTCCCGATTCTAAATGAGTTCCCCAAGGTGTTCCCTGAGGATTTACCCGGAGTCCCTCCCGATAGGGAGATCGACTTCGGTATTGATGTACTTCCTGAGACGCAGCCCATTTCGATTCCACCATATAGGATGGCCCCTGCTGAGTTGAAAGAGTTGAAGGAGCAGTCGAAGGATCTGTTAGAAAAGGGTTTTATTAGACCCAGTGTTTCTCCTTGGGGTGCTCCCGTTCTGTTTTTACGAAAGAAGGATGGGTCACTGAAAATGTGCATAGATTATAAGCAACTGAACATGGTCACAGTCAAGAATAAATATCCTCTTCCCAGGATAGATGACTTGTTTGACCAACTTCAGGGTGCCTCATGCTTTTTAAAGATAGCTCCTCAGATCGGGTTACCACCAGTTGAAGGTGAAAAAATGTGATATTCCAAAGACAGCTTTCAGGACAAGATATGGCCACTTTGAGTTCTTGGTCATGTCCTTTCAGTTGACGAATGCACCGACAGCTTTCATGGATTTGATGAATAGGGTGTTCAGGCCCTACCTTGGTATGTTCGTGATCGTGTTCATTGATGATATCTTGGTATATTCAAGGAATGAGGAAGAGCATGCTAAGCATCTTAGAGTTGTCCTTCAAACTCTTAAGGACCATGTGTTGTATGCGAAGTCCTCTAAATGTGAGTTTTGGCTCAAATCAGTGGCCTTCCTAGGCCATGTAGTTTTAGGTGATAGGATTCGAGTAGATGGTCAGAAGATTGAAGCGGTTGTCAGCTGGCCAAGACCGACCTCTCCAACTAACATAAGGAGTTTCTTGGGGTTGGCAGGCTACTACCGCAAATTTGTTGAGAAATTTTCTTCTCTATCCGCCCCATTGACCAAACTGACCTAGAAAAAGGTCAAGTTTGAGTGGTTTGAAGAATGTGAGAAGAGCTTCCAAGAGTTAAAGACTAGGTTGACTACTGCACCTGTATTGACCTTGCCTGACGGGATGGAAGGTTTTGTAATATACTGTGATGCATCAAGAGTTGGATTGGGATGTGTGTTAATGCAGAGAGGTAAAGTGGTGGCTTATGCTTCCAAGCAGCTAAAAGTTCATGAGAAGAACTATCCGACCCATGATCTTGAGTTGGCGGCAGTGGTGTTTGCACTTAAAATCTGGCGCTACTACTTGTATGGAGTGCATGTGGACGTGTTTACGGATCACAATAGCTTACAGTATGTCTTCAGTCAAAGAGAGCTCAACCTGCGACAGAGGAGGTGGTTGGAATTGCTCAAGGACTACAACATGAGCATCCTGTACCACCCAAGCAAAGCTAATGATGTTGTTGATACTCTTAGCAGGTTGTCTATGGGTAGCACAACCCATGTTGAGAAAGAGAAGAAGGAGTTAGTGAAGGAAGTGCATAGGTTGGCTCGATTGGGAGTCCAGCTTGAGGAGAACGATGAGGGAGGAATTAATGTTTAGAATGGGTCTGCATCATCCCTGTGACTGAGGTAAAAGAGAAGCAGGACCGAGATCCTATTATACTCCAATTGAAGGAGATGTTCAGAAGCAAAAAGTGACGGTCTTCTCCAAAGGGGGAGATGGGGTATTGAGGTACCAAAGTAGGCTATGTGTCCTTAATGTTGATGGTGTCCGAGAGAGGATTTTGGCTGAGGCCCATAACACTAGATACTCCATTCATCCGGGCTCTACCAAGATGTATCACGACCTGAGAGAGGTCTATTGGTGGAGTGGAATGAAGCGGGATATCGCGGAGTTTGTTTCAAGATGCCCAAATTGCCAACAAGTAAAAGTTGAGCATCAAAGGCCAATTGGCTTGGCCCAAAACTTTGAGATTCCAGAATGGAAGTGAGAGATGATTAATATGGATTTCATCACTGGCCTACCGAGATCCCGGAGGCATCACTAGCCTGCCGAGATCCCGGAGACAACATGATTTCATATGGGTGATTGTGGACAGAATGACGAAGTCAGCGCATTTCCTGGCAGTCAAGACGACCAACACTGTAGAGGATTATGCCAAGAGGTATATCCAAGAGATCGTGAGGTTGCATGGAGTTCCCTTGTCCATTATCTCGGACAGAGGAGCCCAATTTACTTCTCATTTCTGGAAGTCTTTCCAGAAAGGATTGGGTACCAAAGTGAATTTGAGCACAGCTTTTCATCCACAAACGGATGGTCAGGCAGAGCACTATTCAGACGGTAGAGGACATGTTGAGAGCATGTGTCCTTGATTTCAAAGGAAATTGGGATGATCATTTACCATTGATTGAATTCGCATATAACAATAGTTATCATGCGAGCATTCAAATGGCCCCTTATGAGGCATTGTATGGGAGGAGATGTAGATCACCCATTGGGTGGTTTGAAGTTGGAGAGGCTGAGTTGATTGGTCCTGACCTTGTCCACCAGTCCATGGAGAAGGTGAAGATTATTCAGGAAAGATTGAAGACTGCCCAAAGCCGTCAGAAATCTTACACAGATGTGAAGAGAAGAGACTTAGAGTTTGAGGTGAGCGATTGGGTTTACCTGAAGGTATCACCCATGAAGGGTGTCATGAGGTTTGGGAAAAAGGGGAAATTAAGTCCTCGCTACATTGGTCCGTATCAAGGTCGCCTACGAGCTAGAATTACCTTCCGAGTTAGATGGAATCCATCCGGTGTTTCATATTTTGATGTTGAAGAAATGTTTGGGAGATCCTGCTTTGGTAATTCCAGTGGAGAGCACGGGAGTCAGAGAAAGTTTGTCCTATGAGGAAATTCCAGTCCAGATCCTCGATCGACAGGTTCGCACACTGAGGAACAAAGAGATAGCCTCTATCAAAGTCCTGTGGAGAAATCAATTTGTTGAGGAAGCCACATGGGAAGCTGAGGAAAAGATGAAAGCTAAATACCCGCACCTATTCGTGCTCGAGGTTGATGAAAGTGTGGAAGGTATCATTCTTACTTTTATATAAATTGATGTACCTACCATGATGTGATGTATGAAGTCGATGAGAAGTCGAGGTGGTGATGTTACTGAGTGAGTATCGAGTGAGTCTTGAGTCTATTCATGCAAAATAACCATTCCTACTCATCATTCGAGGACGAATGATCCCAAGGGGGAGATAATGTAACACCCGATAAATTACTAAAATACCCCCTAAGGAAGAGGTGTGCGTAAAATGCGCCTTCTGATGCTCGGATTGAAATCCGAGAGTGGATTCGTGATCAGCACTGAAAATGGAGTGGGAAGAGGGTCTCGGTCGATTTTTAGAGCGATCGAGTCGAAAGATAGTATTTCGTTCCAAAACAAAAAACAGTGAGCATGCGCGTCACGGAGCCACACTTATGTTTTTCTGTGATTTTTCGACGGAGTTGAATTTTTCGAAAATGCACTGTCCGCGACAGGTCCGCGTCGCGGACTGTGTTATTTCAGGTCGGGAAAAATTCTTTTAAATTACGGAGGGCATTTTAGTCCATTCCTATTTATCCTAAACGTACCCCTACGACTAATTAAAGTCGGTTTCTAAGAAAAGGGTTTAAAATCCCAAATTCTAAAACGTTCTTCCTAAAGGTAACTAAGCTAGGGCTTGAAGGGAGTTGAGGTTGAAGAGATCAAGATGAGGTGGTGCATAATTGTGTTAGCAAAACATTCTAGGTATGTAAGGCTAACCTAAAGCATGTGAATGTTCTCCCATGTGCCCTTCTGAGTATTGAGTATTGTGTCTTGACATGATGAGGTTAATGTAAAGAGTTTGATGCATGTAAAAATCTACGTTAATTTATGTATAAATAATTTTTCTACAAGAATTGATGATCATTACTATTGTGTTTTACATTATAAGTCATTTTCATGAGTGCATTTTAAAACCCTATAATTATTGTGTTTTGGGAAAGAGCATGCATAATGAAATTAGGGGATATGCCTAAAGCCTTGATGTTATGATGATGTTGATGAGAATGATGTTTTATGATGTCTTAGCATTGAGATTTAATTGCTAAATGGTGTCCCTTGAGTCCTGATGTTGATGATGATGTTATGAGGTGAGGTACTATGTCCCTATGGGACTGATGTTGATATTGAGGTTTTATACTATGTCCCTATGGGACCGATGTTGATGTTGAGGTATTATATCATGTCCTTATGTGACTGATGATGAGGTATTATGTCCCTATGAGACTGATGAGGTTGATGTTTTATGAGCATGTCGAGTTCTGGGAGGAGTATTGAGCACTGAAATGGGTAGAGAGTGAGTCCCACTCGAACCCATTAACTACGTGGCTCGCGTAGGAAGAGAGGATTGAACTGCAATACGGATGGCTCCTATCTTGTCCCAAATGAGGACTGAGGTTTTTCTTATGGATCCACTGAGGTTATGTCCTTTACCCCGGGCAGGGTATTGGATGGATGTGGCAACGACATCACTTCGTTGTATCATCATCGGCTCATAGGTGATGGTTGTCGGTTAGAGAAACTCCCTGTTAGGTTCCATTTGATAGAACTCTGATGTTGATGTTGATGTGATGTTTGAGTCGAGTCCTTGAGTTGATGTGATGTTCCCTTGAGTCGATGTGATGTTCCTTTGAGGTGAGTTGATGTTGAGGTTCCTTGAGATGAGCTTGATGTGATGTCAATGATTGATGAGAGGTTGGTGAGTCAATTGTCTAATCTAATCTCTTGCCTTAGGTAGACTTTTGACATCCTGATGGAGTATGATGTTGAGTTGATGTTTCTTTATGTTGTGTACTTACCCTGTTATTCAGCTATTTTACATGTCAGTACATTCCACGTACTGACGCCATTTGGCGCTGCATCGTTTCATGATGCAGATACAGTAGTCTGAGGACTTCAGCAGGCGCACCGTTGAGGTAAAAAATTTTGAGTTCAGACTTTGGTGAGCCTCCTTTGCTATCCGGAGGAGACCCTTCTATTTATGTTCCTTTATTGTATTGAGTCCGGTAGCCATGGCATGTCATGGCACCATTCTTAGACAGTTGAGTCAGGTTATAGGCTTCGTAGACATGATGTCGAGGTTGATGTGGATGTTTCCCTTATGAACTGAGTAATACTTTACTTACTTAGTTGATGTTGAGACTAATGTTTGGCCATTTGGCCCTTACCTGAGGTTTTCTATTTATGATGTTTCTGCTATGTTGATGTTGAATGATGTGATGAGGCTAAGTGGTTCGCTCGGAGACTAGCAATAGTCTCTGAGTGCTGGCCACTTCTAGGGTACCCTCCCGGGGCGTGACAATTAATTATTAAAACATTTAACAAAAAGATAATTTATCAAACCTAACTAAAAAGTAAATGGGTTTTAATGTGAAATATCAGGTCAATTCTACTAAAACAAATAAAACTAAAAATATAACATAAGTTTGAAATTTAAAATAAAAAAATTAATAAAATTCTCTTATGTCAAATTTCAACATAACGTACATAAATATGATTTGAAAGAAGAAATACGTAAGTTTATAACTTTATTCAATAATGAATTCAACTTTAATTTTAAAATTAGAATACTAACAAAATCATGCTAATAAAAAAATGAACATACAATAAATGAATAAAAAAGATAATGTGAGAAGTTGCATGGAATCACACAAAGTTAAGGTTGAGAATGAGAAGGAAATAGAAAATAAATATTATAAAATAAGATTATTTTTTAAAAACATTAAAATAATAAAAAAAAGAATTTAAAATAATATGAATAAAAAATAAAAATAGAAATAAAGAAAGAAAGAAATTAAAAAGTAATCGGTTTGTATTACGCCATGTAATTACTAACAATTCACAATACCCCTTGTGAATAGGAAAGTGTAATTACACCCTACGAATTACACTCAATTATCTGTTGACAAAGCAAATACCTGACCGACCAAACAGGTTAGAAAGTGTAATTACACCCATTTTACTCGCCAGGGTGGCCTTCCGAATAGGGACCTTCGTAAATTACAAATTTGGTTTGTATTTGAACTTTGAGATTGAAGATGAATTTGTTCATGTTTTTCAAGAAAATACTTTATTTTGTGGTCTAGAACAATTTTAGATATTTGTATAGCTGAAATTCATTTCGTTAACAATGCTTAAAAAAATTAAAATTAGATTGTTAATTTAATTATAATAAGATAATATTATTTTTGGCACTGATAGAAAAAAAAGTGTGTCATATAAGATGGACAAAGAAAGTAAGATTTTTCTGCGTTTGAAAAGGAAAAAGAAAAAGTGTAATGATCTCAATTTGCTAAAGGCCCCAATACAGGGGCCAAAATTAACCCACATTTGTAGGTTTGTTGTCAGATTTACATAGTGCCACCAAATGCAACTTGTATGGACCATATCTCCAACACACGGTCTATATGTTATTTGTATTTAAACATTTGAAGCTTCAAAAGTTCCATACTTCTAATTTTCTACGTACAGCTCAACATAACACATGTATGTCCATTTAAAGGCGTATGCAACTCAGAAATTCTAAGACGTTAACTTTCATCACTTCAATAGATGTCTTTCATATGTCAACTTAAAAATTTGGGTTCACCAATTTTAGACCTCAACATATAGTGATCACATACAAATCCTATGTCCAGCACGTGGTTCATACATTGTTTCGTATCTCAGCATTGGTAGCTTGTTTGATTAATGATGAGATACACTCTACAAACTTATTGTTAACCCAATAAAATTATGGTGAGCAACATCTTCTACTATTATATTCATTAACGTGTAGTTTCATTAATGCTAGTTAAGCTTGAAGATGTTGCTATTGTGTGTTCCCTCATGCGTAGATGAAATGACTATGTCCAAATTGTATTAGGAGAATTTATCTAGGTCACATTGCACAATAAGAGTTGGACAAGGTCTGATAGGTACACCAAGTCTCACAAGACTAACCACTTAGAGATTCTCGAGAAAGGTTAGTACTCGATGACATGGAAGAAAAGATAAGGCAGACAAAGATATTTGAAAATACAATTATGGAGACGAGCTCGTACTAATTTGAGTGTGGCAAGAATATTTGTTCGCATCACCAACAATATCGCCATGTTATGCAAAATTATTGTTTTTAGAGTTTGGATTGACTCATTTTAGATATTTTTAAGCAATTGTATAGTATTTGGGTAAAACAAAAAAAGTGATTATAAGCACTCGTGTCTAACAAAGCTAACAAATATAAGCTATAAATTATAATTTTTAATTTAACTTTTGGCTTGTAAGTCAAAAGTCAAACCAAAAAGGTTGTTAGTACTTTAGGGCTCTAGTAGAACTTTATAGGCTACGGCCTTGTCATTATAACATATAAATAGTTTACCACATTTATTTGTAACGACATTCTGAATCATAGCAATCATTAGCAACATGTTATTTTCTTGTGCTCCAAGATTACTTCTTTTTTTGTTTAAGATCTTGTTTGTTCATATAATGACACTCTAGGAATTAAGACTGGAACTCCCGAATATTCTGCAAACACAAAGAAAATATTTGGATCTATACCTCCTACTCTTTGTTGTGTTTGATTTTGTTCTATTTATTCTATTTTAATAAAGTTATTAATATTCAAACCACGGGTAAACAAATTTTAATAAATTAAATTGAGGCATGTGCTCTTGAATTCAATTGTACCTCTCTAAGGTAGTAAATAATTGGATGCCCACTATATATTAATTTGACTCGATAAACTTATGTACTCGTGTTTTACGAAATTCTTCAGAGAGAAAGTGAAATGGACAATACTTTGTGCTTTACGATGAGCATCCTCACAAACTTAATAGGGCATGTTATCACACTAGAAGGAGAAGTCGGGGATCATCAAAGACACTTGTTGTAATGTCAGGTTGCAAAAATGAAAAATGAAGGAGAAAAATTAATAAGATAATGATATTTGTCTAGAAAGTATCTTAACTGTCAACTAATTATGAGAAAAGGTCTCGATGTAAAAGTGGTTATCTTCAATTACCAAAATATGAATTGCCTTGAACTTCATCACAACGTTGTTTCGGTTATATCTCTAAACATTTCTAACTCTGATGTTAAGTGTGTGATTATTGATCTAGATAGCTTAAAAAATACTATCTATAAATGGGTTCTCGAGTGGTTAGAGTTAGTGGATAAAATAATCCCAACTATAAACCTATCAACCAACTTCAGTATAACTTATCCGACCATGGAGATTGAGTTGCAAATAAACGTTGAAAGGATGATGAAGGTAACTCATTTTGACGTACTGCTAGGCTGAACACATCTACTATACGGGACCAGGCCCTGTAACAAAGAAAGACAGAAAATAAAAAGCTCAAAAATTTTACATGGAAAAACTCCTTGCTCAAGGGAGAAACAACCACGACTTGATTTTTAGAATTTTAGAATAATTCCACTATATTTAAAGAATGAAAAGATTACAACCTCTTGCAATTGATGGATTAAACTCTTAATCCCCTTCCCCCTAACAAGAACAATGAAATCTTCTCAAAACTAAGCAACAACCAAGCTACCAACTAAAGATAAGCTTAGACTTCAATCACCCTTCCTAAATTTAGCAATGAATCAGGTAAACCAATCAACAAAGAATCAACTCAAGATACCAGGTTCCTTTATAAATTAGGACATAGTTTACATTCAAGCACAGCTGAATAAGATTGTTAAAACTCCAAAAGTCATGGTTGTATTCAAGTCGTATTTTTTCGAATTTATCAATATAAGTGTGTGGAAGCAGCTTAAAAGATATGCGTATAACATATATTCACCTCTTGCACCCACACACTTGGACCACCTATACGTGGAATCATTCTATTTGACAATGAGCCTGTTGTACTGTTGAATTGTTATGTAATATGTTTCAAGATTTTCAAGAAGTATTTTAAAAAAGTATTATTATTTTTTATTTTACATGACTTGTTCAAAACTTTAGGCTTGATTTTTTTTTTTAAAAAAAAAGAAGTCCCACATCCCACAAGATAGTACACTACACACCTCCCCTTTTGATCCTCTAAGATCATCATCTGTACTCAAGCAAAACATCCTAAATGTACTATCATATTACGCAATGAAGAAACCACAGATCTGTGAAATTCATGCTAAATAAATTATAAATTCGCAATTCATTAGCTTCTAACATGGAGATAGTCATCATGGATCCATTTAAATAACAAGACAAAATTAATCAAACTAAGTTGTGTTGATAGTTTGTTGTTGATTTAGAGATCATTTGTTGAGAATATTGACCCGTTAAAGTTGATTTGGAAGTTAATTTAGCGAGTTAGATTAAAAGAGGGGTCCAAATTATTTCAATTTGATCAATTTGGGAAAATTCCATGTAATTGAGGAGTAATTTTGTTAAGTTTCATAACGATAAAGTTATAATTAATCAGATAGTATAACTAATGATGAATTCAAAGAGGCATGGAAAGGAGGTGGTCTACAGCAGGCTGCAACAGAATTGTTTCAAAATAATTCAACAACTGATTCAGATAGTATATCCAGATTGGAATAATGTACCAGGATATTGGACAGATTCCTATGATCTAATGCAAAATCACAATCCTAAGCTATCCTACACCTTGATCAGATGGATGGGCCCTAACATTGGTAGTTCAAATGCAATACTGATGGTGCCAGCAAAAGGAATCCTAGGTCAGCTCCTATATTTTTTGTTACAAAAATTGGCATGGGGATGTAATTTATGCTGAGGCTGGGCCTATAGGAGTTGCTACTAATGTCATTGCAGAAGCCACAACAATATGGAAGGCAGTTGGTTTTGGTATCTCACAAGGATACCAGAATATAACAATGAAAACTGACTATATAACAATGAAAACTGACTCCCTAAGCATCTGCAAGATCTTAAAGAGAGAATGGAAGGTTCCTTGGGAGATAGTGCAGATCATTGAGGACACTTGGAAGATAATTGAAACACAAAACATACAAATTATACACACATACAGAGAAGCAAATCAACTAGCTGATCACATAACAAATATTGCATTAGAAGTAGAAAATAAAAACAATACTGGGGATTTGGTGATTTACCAAGTTCACCAAAGAGAACAGCTAACATAGATAAACATCACATCCCTTCTTTCAGGATAAGGAGCAACTACAGTAGCAACAAAAGCAGACAGGGCCAATGTTTGCAGAACACAAGTTTTGCATAGGGTAATATTTACAAGAACATAACAGGAATGAACATCACTATGCTAATCCTAACTAGCCTAGACTACATCAACCCTCAAAAAGTGATTTAGGACCAGTAAAAGGAAGAGTTAAGAACCAGACATCGCCCCAAACATAGAAGCACAGACAGAAGGCCGTATTAGCCGCGTGAGCAACCCAGTTCTCCTCTTGGCTCTGAACAAAAGTGAAAATTAGTTAAGCCATGAAATATTGTCCCAGAGCAAAAGGTGGAGATACCTACAAGGACCAGACCGCGGTAGGACCACTGGAGCTTAGACTTTTCAGTTTCCACACCTTTCCACCGGAGATGACACTTGGCAGAGACCAAAAGGGAGTATTAGCAAAGGTTTTTGGAAGAAAGCAGAAGAGATACATTAGATTATCACCTTTGACAGCTGAAGAAGAAAGGAGACATGGACAATCGTGGAGTATATTGATCACCCACAAATAAAGAATGAGAAAGTTGAGGGATGGAGACCAAGGGAACATCACATGTAGTGAACAAAGTGGAAGAGGAAGTGTCTAGACTAGGAAACCCCTAGCTAGGGTTATTTTATCCAGTTATGGGTCTATTTTCTTGGATTGAATATTCTTTTTTGATATGGAACTCCTATTGTATGCTCTACACGAGTCCAAACTCTTTTTATTATTTCTAATAAAATCAGGTCCATGACCATATTAACTAAATTTTTTTGACAAACTTAATTAATCAATGAAAGTCAAAGGTATTTTTGACCTTTTTTTCTTTATTGTGTATATATAATAATTTTTTCTTAATTATTCCCATCTGTAATCCAAGATTAACCCAATATCATCAAAATCCATTAATTGCAGCCCAAATCTCACAAGCTACAAAACTGAAACATCAGCCCACATTCAGCCTTTTTTTTTTTAATTATACAGAAAAAAAGAGCTCAAAAGAAAGCCCACAGTATGCCTAACTTCCCAATTCCATCCTTTGACCTATATCAGATCACCCCTTCATAAAATATCTTTATCCCTTTGCCCAACTAAAGCGGTTCAACCATTTTCTTGGAAAAAGGAAAATTTGTGTAGGTGTCGAAGCATTGTTTTTTGTGCGGGTAAGATATCTCTGCCCGATCCAAGTGATAACAGTATAATTTTTGATATTCTTCTTCACCTAATTCTAGCATTCCAACAATTGAGATAACATCTAGGTTTGATTAGTTATTTGTATTTATCTCCTGCTATTGTTGAACCTTGATGTTATCTCAGTGTTGGCATGCATAAATTGGGTAAATTTATGTTTGATTATATATTTTGATGTTCTTCCTAGTCTAGGGCATACAAACTATTGAGATGGCATCGAGGTTAGCTTGTTGCTGTCCAGTATGAGCACTGTGGCTGGATCTGTCTTATTCGATAGTAAGTCAAATTCTTTACTTTCCTTATAGCTTGTTTGGATAGTTGTTATATATACTATACTTTCATAAGGTGTGATATTGTATAATTCACAGACGGATCTAGGATTTTTATAACATGGGTGTACCACTGGGAAAATGAGAAGGCTGATCAAGTGAAAATGACTCTTGTTTCTTTTTGCACATAACTTAACATTCAAAAGTATTAGATCTGTTATAGAAAATATGTACATAAGATACTTAGGTTGACCTAAATTAGGCTTAAATTTGCCCATTATTTTAGTATTATTGATGAATATAACCTTTTCGATGTTGGAGTTGTTACTAGAAGTATAGGTTAAAGAATAAGATATGATATAAATTAACTGACAAAGGAAAAAATGAGAAACAAACAAGTTAAACATGAGATCACACGAGATTTTTTTGGTTACATAACAATAGATTTAACATTATGATAGTATAAATTATATATAACAATTAAAAAGTTTAAGACAAGTGAAATAGCAATACAATACAACAAGTAAAAACCATCCAAACAAGCTGTTCGTTAGGAATGTATGCATTCTTGAATCCAATAACTGCATTCTCAATGTTATAGGACTTGTTACTAACCATTGTTGAGATCACATAGGAAGTTTGTATTTCTGGCACAACTATCATCTTTACGTCGAACAGTAAAGACTGAGAAATGTCAAGTGCTTTGGCTAATGGGCTGGCTGGAGCTGGTGGAGGCATAATTGCGCAAATAATTACTTACCCCCTCCAAACTGTCAATACTAGGCAGCAGACTGAGAGGGTCTCGAGAGATGGCCGTGATTCTCGTGGCAGTGCCCTGTTTCAAATATTACAGGTGGTTAAAAGCGAAGGCTTGCCGGGGCTTTACAGCGGCCTGAAGCCTTCTCTGCTTGGAACTGCTGTGTCACAGGGTGTGTACTACTATTTTTACCAGGTTTTCAAGAATAGGGCTGAGGCTATAGCATCTGCAAATAAGAAAATTGGCCGAGGGGATGGTTCTGTTGGGATGCTTTCTTGGCTTGTTGTGGCAGCTCTTGCAGGTTCAGTAAATGTATTGCTGACAAACCCTATATGGGTTCTTGTTACTCGTATGCAGACTCATACACAAGCAGAAAGGAAAATTGTGGAGGCAAAAAGGGAAACCTTATTAAAGGAAGCTTCTCAAAGTGTCTTGACAGCTTCTTCCTTGGAAGTACAACTGGCTGAGCTTGATTCATTGAAACCTCAGCCCTACGGGACATTCCGAGCAGCAGGGGAGGTTTATAATGAATCAGGTGTTATAGGATTCTGGAAAGGTGTCATCCCATCATTGATCATGGTGTCTAATCCCTCGATTCAGTTCATGATTATTGAGAGTTTGTCAAAGCAGTTAAGGGCTAAACGTGCTGCAAAGAAGAAAGACATGCAGAATATAACTGCTTTGGAGATTTTTATAATTGGAGCCTTTGCTAAACTTGGAGCAACTGTCTGCACATATCCTTTGTTGGTTGTGAAGTCAAGGCTTCAAGCAAAGCAGGAGATTGGTGGAAATGTCTCATTACGATATTCAGGTACAATAGATGCTATTATTAAGATGATTCAACATGAAGGATTCCAAAGCTTCTATCAGGGAATGCGCACAAAGATAGTGCAGAGTGTTTTTGCTGCCTCCGTACTTTTCATGGTGAAGGAGGAACTTGTCAAATTCTTCTATGCCGTTTTGGCTAACAAAAGAAAGGTCAACTATAGCTTGCAGTCATAAAGTGAACTATGTAATAAATATCCTTGCTGCATAATTGCAAATGATTGTATTGTATTCAAGTTACAGATGTTGTCTCTCTTTTTAGTACTACCTTTTTATTTCCCTTCCATGGGAATTCAGATTAGAAATTTAATTAGGGGTATCTTCAAATACATTATCTAAGTGCTATGAGTAAAGGATCCAATATATTCCCTATAGAAAACCATTGTTTAGGCTGAATGAAACTATTATTTGAGATTACTTTGTCCTCTTTGGTTATATTTTGACAAGTAGTCCATGTGTTGACTTAAAAGTTGTGCTTCAGCTATCCCGAAAATAATAGAGCTTTTTTGACTACCTGACTGCGGAAAGTTGCCTTATATGCCAAGTCTGGTAGCGATTGTCATCTTTGGTATCCAACAAAAGAATTGGCAACCCAAGTTCGAAGCCTACTGGGTGTAAACAATTTCTAAGGGCCATCGGACTGGATAAAACTTGAATTAATCATGGTGCACTTGCAAGAAACTCCTTGTTGAGGGCCAGTGCACCCTCGGGATTAGTCTGGGCTCAAAGAGACTCCGACACCCAGTGCAAATAAAAAAAAAAAAAAGAACTGGCAACCATAGTGATGACAACTTTGAAAAAGTGTCAGCAAATTTAAGTCCTTGAATCCAAAGTTGTCCCAAGGATGTAATACATCTTTGTTATAAGAAACTTGCTATCAATGGTTATATAGTTTGAAGGATTTTCAGAATATGGAGATACGAGTTTCAAAAAACATTGTTATGGATGGTAGAAGGATTTGTATGGAGAAGATGTCGGAAGAGAACATTGGATGGCTGCTTAAAAGAATGTGGATGGTAAGATGAATAAATGCTGTATTCATGACTTGTTGCTTGATTTCTTTAGTAGGAGGAGAGTCTGAGACAGCTTGGAAAGGGTAATGAAAGACCTCCACAATTTTTATTCTTTGGACTAAATTATGTATAGAGTAATACTTGACAACTTGATTCCTTCAGTATGGAGTAGAGCTCGAAATTTCTCCTTTGACGATGGTGCATTCTCGCTTTTTCCTCTTGAAGGTGTACTCAATACTACTAATATTATTGATGTCTATAATGGTGTTCATCTTGCTCACTGGGGCAATCATATTCATTCAGGGAGGCTAAAAAAAAAAACATTGTGTTCAGTTTTTTCCCCAACAAGGCTTCTTGCTGTTCAGATTGTTCAAGAATACCGCCAACCAGAGATACTTGGAGATCTAGTGAATGAATGTCTATCAGCTCTGATTTAGTTTACACTGGTCAAAGTACATGATGCACTGAATTATTTTTTAATCAATCAGTATTAGTAGTAGTAACTAGAAAGAATTGATAAGTAAACTATGTTTCTGAATAGCTGCTAAATTTGCATATTAGGTTTGATTTGGTAGTCATTATCAAACACAGTGGCTAATCCGACGAGTAAAGTGATATAACAAATGCTCTAATGCTACTATGCTAGAATCATGCTCTCCCATGGTGTCAAATTGAGCCCAAATACAAATGACTTGCTCAATCTGTCCAATTTTTTATAGGTTGAACTTAAGATGATTTAAAGTAGAATTTTTTTATCTTAACAATTTGAAATATACCATTGGTCGAGCTTCTCATTTTCAACCTTGTAAAAAGTGAATTTCTTTGAAAAATCTCAAAATTTGTGTCACATATTCTCGTAAGTCAAATTCGAAAAAAGGCACAAAATTGAACACTTACTAGGAGTGTTGGATGTATTCCACTGTACCACTCACCCGTTTGAGAGGAAAAAGTGAAGCGAGGAAGACTAGAGGGATCATTCAGTAATAAAGAATAGTTAGGAGGAGTTCGTTGTTAATAGTTGTTAGAAAGTAGTTGGGTACACATTTGTGTAGTTTCATTTTTAAGTTGTTAGAAAGTGGTTAGACACACATCTGTGTAGTTTCATTTTTATAGAAAACTAATTATCAATATATGTTTTGTTTTTAATCTCAATTTATATGATATCAATAACAATAATACATTCCGTGGAATCACACAAGTGGGGGTCTCGGAAAGATAGAATGTACGCGGACCTTATGTGATATTAATAGATTTTTTAAATATATTTTGTAAATTTTTAAGTTGTTAATTATTGAGACTACTACAGTTTATGTTATTTTAAAATAATGTATATTACTTATTTTGTTTCAAATTATGTTGCATATAAAATCTAGTGAATCAATCAAAATTTTATTAGTTTTTAGATATTTTAAATTATCGATGTGTTGTAATTTATAATACGCTTTATATAAATTTTACATAATGTATATTATCTTTCTATACCAATTTAAATTGGTCATTATTGTGACCTATAGTACTTTCACATCATTTCAAGTAATATACATGAACCTTTTTTGTTTATTTATATATTTTTTTAAAAATAAAATACTTATTTTTTTACAAAAATATAATCATCGGAAGATATTATAATAGTTACTTAATTTTACTTGTCCAGTTTAGAAAGAAAGATATAATTTATCATTTTATGTTTGTTTAGTCCTAATTCTAATATTTGTATTGCTTAAAATAATTGAGTAGAGTGACATAGTAAACCATAGTTGAAGCAGCTGAGAAAATGATTTATTATAGGTAACATTGTAAAATCACAATTAAAGCAACTAAGGAAATAATTAATAGAAACGATAAAATAAAGATAAGTAACTGAAGCAGACACGTCAATCCGCAGCTGCCTGCTTATTCCTATATGTTTGAAGAGTATTAGAAGTGGATTAGGTTCATAAGAGACTCCTAGTACTTAATCGAGTTCAAAACTTCCTTATAAATTGAGTTTCTAGTGTTGGATTATGCAAGGGTCAACTTTAAATGATCATAACTCTTAGCACACAAAGAATTAGATGTCCTATGACCTACCAAATGAAAGCTCTTTCAGCTAGCTTTCCAACACAACTAGTTTCACCTCATTTGGAGTTCAGAGTTGAAGACTGCCTGAGAAGAGTGATATTACGAAACCCCTTTATGGGCCGTAGAATGAAGTACGATCCGTCTGCTAACTCGTGGGAAAAAGTCCTGAAACTTCAATTTTTGGTCCCAGGCTTTACAAATCCATCTTCGGATCGTAGAACCTTTTACGGGCCGTAGAATGGGCTTGTAAAAATGAACCATAGACCACAAAATTGGGCCAAAAGTTTACGGAAGGGCCCCTACGGACCGTGGAACTTTCTATGGGCTGTAAATGGGCCTGTAGATGACTTTTGACAGCTTTTTAAGACAGGTTATTTTGGTCTTTTCTCATCCTTTTAAAGCCAAAACTCGACATTTTTACACCTATATAAGCCCCTAAACATAATAATTCGGTTTATTTACGTTCAAAATATAATCCAAGACTTTGAACAAGATCCCAAGAGGAGAAAAGCTAGGCTTTCAAGAGAATTCAGCCATTCTTAAAAAGTTCTAAGTCTCTCAAATATGTAAGGCTACTCATAGCATTGGATTGAGTTCATTCATGCGCCCCACGTGTTGATTTGTTGAAATTGAGTTGAGCGGAGTTTTACTCTAAATTCTTGAATTAATTTCTGAGTTTTCTATTGTTTTAATTTTTGAATACAAAAATGTCTTGATGATGTTCTTGAAGTTGAGTATTTGATTGGTTGTATATTCATGTCTTCATCCACATGAACCCTAATTGAGGACTTTGTTTAATTTTCGTATTATTCCAAACTGAGATTAATGGTCATATTGAGAAAAATAAACATAGATCATTTGTGAGCATATTTTACTGAATCTGCATGAATAGGAGTTTTAAGCATAAATAATAGTTTGAGAAAGAGTCTTGATGATATGTAAAAGTTTTAATTTTAGCACATTTTTAAAAGAATGCACCTGATGTTTTGAGAAAGTATTTTGATGATGATGTAAAAGATTTTCAAAATATATTTATTGATAAAAGATGATAATGTTGGTATTTGAGATGAAGTTGATGTTCAAATTTAAGTCCAATAAGACTTGATGAGATGTTTTGAGTAAATTATTCACTTGATGAGTACGAGTACTTATTTTTTGGAGTAGTATTAAGCACCGAGTTGGGTAAGATGAGAACACCCCAAAACTATGTTGCCAGCGTAAGATAGTCGTGCAGTTAACTCTGGCGACTCTTGTCCCAAAATGATGGACAAGGCTTGAGGATCCGAAAGCAGAGGTGACATCCTTACCCTGTTAAGTATTGGACGGGCAAGCAACGCTGCCACGATCGTTGTGCATCACCAACGAGGGTAGTGGGATGTTGTCGGTTAGACAAACACCCTAACTTTGCATAACTAATTTGACATGAGTTACATGCCAGAGTTTCTTTTAGGAGCATTGTTTTACTACATAAATTGAATGATTCGACATGGGTTGCATATTATTGAGTTTACTTTCAAATCACGACTTTATTCTTAAATTTGTATGATTTACTAAGTTGAGTATATTTGATAATGTCCTTTTCTTTCCAGTGACATACCAATATATTTCATGTACTGACGTCCATTTGGACTACATTGTTTTATGATGCAGATACATGTGATAGAGGACTTTAGCCCGTGTATCATTGAGGTCTAGTTCAGTGCACTCTCAGAGTTGGTGAGCTCTCCTTGTTTTTCAGAGGAGCCCGTTTATTCCATGTTTTCGATTGAGTAGTTTATTTCCTTGATTTTGGGGTAATCATGGCCCGTCATGGTACCATCTAGATTATTGACTAGAGGCTTCATAGACATTGAGTAGAGTTGATTGGTTATTATTGATGTTCTAAATCCTTATTTATTGAAAACATATTATTGAAAGAGATCTAGTATTTATAAAATTGATTGGTTTTCTTGAGTATTTTCTTCCGCTGTTGAGTATGGTATGACGATGAGGACAAGTGGTTCGATTAGGGACTAGCAATAGTCTCTGAGTGCCGGTCACGCCAAGGGTACCCACCCGAGGCGTGGCAAGATTAGCCACAACATCTTTAATTGAACAAAATTATAAAAGTTAACGATCACATAAATAAATTTTAGACGTGAAATTGTGATTAATCATGCATGATATAATAACTTAATTTCTTTATTATTGAATTACATGATTAATCAAGATAAAATGTTAAATACTTTTCATAATTTCCCACAGGTATTATGAAGGAGAGTTCAATAGTTTTATTATAAAGATAGAATATCATGCTGGTAAAGTGATAGTTCTATCATAATATGCGAATCTAATTGAATTAAAAATTTATCCCCACATGCAATTTTATGTTAGATTCGATTTTGTTTGTCTCAAATTTATTAAGCATACATACATATATATATATATATATATACATATATATATATATATATATATATACATATATATATATATATATATATACATACATATATATATATATATATATTATGTAATGTAACCTGCAAATTTCTCTGATATTTATGATATTCCTGAAGTCAATGGTGAGAACTATATGATTTGGAAGGAGAGAATCCTCTTGCACTTAGGGTGTATGGACATTGGTTATGCTACTAGGAAAGACAAGCCACCTAGTAATGAAATCAACACTCAAGATGAGATTGGTCTTTACGAACAATGAGAACGCTCTAACTGTTTATGTGTTATGTTCATTAAGACCAAAATCTCTGCTGGTATTCATGGTTCTATCAAACAACATAATAATGTCAAGGCATTATTGAAGGCTATTAATGAACAATTTGACGCTTCAGATAAGGTACTTGCCAGCACCTTAATTATGAAATTCTTATCAATGAGTCTCACTAGTGTGAAGGTGTGTGTGAGCACATCATGAAAATGTGAGGTCTAGCGGCTCAATTAAAGACTCTTGAGGTTGAAATGCCTGAAACTTTTCTTGTTCACTGTATTTTGAATAATCTGCCTGCACAGTATGGTCCCTTCAAAATCTCTTATAACACACACAAAGGTAAATGGTCTATTAATGAACTTATGGCCGTGTGTTTTTAAGAGGAAGGTCGACTATTGAAGGAAAGAGGAGAAAGTGCACTCATGACTACTCAAGGAAAGAAGACCAATCAAGTCAATAAAAAGTGAAAAGGAAATGTACCACTTGAAACTGACATTAAGAAAGAATCCAAGTGCCGCTTCTATAAAAAGAAGGGGAACATAAGACAGGATTGTGTTAAGTTTCAACAATGGCTTGTTAAGAAAGGTACTTCTATCTCCCTTATTTGTTATGAAGCTAATATGATTAATGTGAATTACAACACATGGTGGATTAATTCTACCTCTACAATCCATATTACAAATTCCCTGTAGGATTTTAGAAACTTGTGAAAGCTAGTGGGAGCTGAGCGAAACATCTATTCTGAAAACAAGATGCAATCACATATGGAAGCTATTGAAACATGCAATTTAGTTCTAAGTAATAATTTTATTTTAGAGTCAGAAAAGACCTGTTATGTTCTTAACTTTTCTAGGAATTTAATTTTGGTATCAAGACTTGTACCTATGGGATATCCCTTCCTTTTAAAAGGTGATTCCAAACTATTTTATGAATCTACACTTATTGGATATGGTACATTGTCAGATGGTCTTTACTCTCTTAATTTACAACATGATTCCACTCATAATGTTATGCATGCCCAAGCTGACACCAAACGATGTTTTATGAATGAAGATTCCTCTATCTTATGGCATCAGAGATTGGGACATATCTCCATAGATAAAATTAAAATACTAGTAAACGATGAAGTACTTAATACTTTAGATTTTACCAATTTTGATAATTGTGTGGATTGCATTAAAGGTAAGCAAACCAACAAGTAAAAAAAAGGTGCCAAGAGGAGTTCAACAATATTAGCAATCATGCATTCAGGTATATGTTGTATGCGTATGATTAGAAATATTTTATCACCTTTTAAATGATTACTCACGATATACGTATCTCTAGATACTTCCTAATAAGAGTGAAGCATTAGAAGCCATTAAAGTATATAAGGCTGAAGTGGAGAAACAATGCGGAAAGCAAATTAAGATTGTGAGAACTGATTGGGGTGGTGAATATTATGGTAGATATACTGAGGATGGACAAGCACAAGGTCTGTTTACTGAGTTTCTTCAACAAAATGGGATTATTACCCAATACAATACACCTGATATGACACCCCATAACTCTATTCTCACATGTACCTATGTTTCAAGACCCATTCTTACATATGAGAAGTGGATTAGGGTTATAAGGTACCTCTAGTACTTAGCCAAGTTCAAAGCTTTCCTATAAATTGAGTTTCTAGTGCTAGATCATACAAAGGTTAACTTTAAATAATTATAACTCTTAGCATACAAATAATTATATGGCCTATAACCTATCAAATGAAAAGTCTTTGAATTAACTTTCCAACGCAACTGATTTCACCTCATTTAGAGTTCAGAGTCAAAGGTTATGACCATTTTACTGTAGACTGTCAGAGCAGGGGTGTACCTACGGGATGACTTAGGGGCCGTGGATTGAGTTACAATGCTAACTCGTGGTAAAAATTTCTGAAAATCTATTTTTTAGTCCCAGATTTGATAGACCCATCTACGGTCATAGAAACTTCTACGGCTCGTATATTGGGCTCGTGGAATCAATCCAGAGACCCCGAAATTTGCCTAAAAGTTTATGGATAGATTTTTACGGATCATAGGTAGGACCGTGGACGACTTTGACAGCTTTTTAAGAAAGGGTATTTTGGTCTTTTCCCACCCTTTCAAAGCCTAAACCTGATGTTTTTACACCTAAATAATCCTTAAACATGTCAGTTCAACCTTTTTAAACTAAAAACACCCTCTCGAACTTAGAGCGAGGTTTCAAGGGAGAAAAAGGCTAGGGTTTGAAGATGATCTTATGAGTTTTTTCAAGCTATTCCAAGACTCAAAGCTTCCAAGTATGTAAGGCTAACCAAAACATGGATTATGTTCTTCCATGTGCCCCATAACCTGAATTGATGGAGTTGTGAGTGAATTGAGTCTCCTATGAATGTTTCTTGAAGGTTTCTCTAAAATCCTAATACATTTCTATATGATCTTGCATGGATTACTGTTTTTATGAATTAAATGCTTGAATTAGGTGATTTTGCCTTACTACATGAACCCTAGCATAAACTCATGTTATTTTTACATATTTCACACAAATTGGTATATATGAGTATACTTTGAACCTAAAGAGTCTATGGAGTCCCTAAATGCTTTAACTCCACTTTTATTTTCCTGAATGCTATGAGTTGAAATGATGCATGATAAAGTCTTTATGAGTCAAAAGTTGAACCTTAAAAGAATGTAACCAAAGAGTTGATAGTTGATGTGATGAATTGAGTTGACAGATATCTAATGAGACTAGGTGATATTGAGTCTTATGAGGATATTGAGTCTTGGGAGGAATTTGAGCACTAAATTGAGTAAGAGTAAGTCCAACTCGAACTCAATAACTACGTAGCCGACGTAGGAGAGGATTGGACCGTAAAATTGAATGTTTCCTATTATCCTAAAAAAAGGACTTGATGTTACTCATTTTGGATCCACTGATGAGATGTCATTTACCCTGGCAAGGTATAGTATATATGTGGTAATGACATCACTTCGTTATATCATCACCGGCTCATAAGTGATGGTTGCCGGTCAGAGAAACTCCTAAGTAGGCCTTGACAGTACTCTGAGGGAATTGGACATAGATGGTAGATGAGTGGTCATTGTCTAAATTGCAATTACTTTAGACTCTTGACTAGCTTATTGAGATTCCTACTTCTTGAGTTGAGCTATTTGAGTTGATGTTATTCTTTCTTTTACATGTTTCACTCTGTCATTTTACATACTCGTACACTGCGCGTACTGATGTCCATTTGAGCCTGCATCTTTTATGATGCAGCAATAGGTACTAGCGGTCATCAACAGGTGCCCCGTTGAAAACCTATTTGCATTCAGCTGATCGCTGAGTCCTCCCTGCTTTCGGAGGGCATCATGTTTCTGTTCTAGCTTTAAGTTAGAGTTATTTTATTCTATTTAGAGGTAGCCATGAGTCTGTCATTGGCACTATTTAGTCAGGTGTTTTAGAGGCTTCATAGACTAGACTGTTGAGTTATGAATATATTATATTTTTGATTAGTTTCTTTCATACTAGTCTTACTCAGTTGATGGATAAATTGTTTGGTCTTTGGCCTTTATTTATCATTTGTCATTTTCTAAGTATTTTTATTCATTGATATCTTCCGCTATTAGAACGCGATTGAACGAATGTAATGAGGTCGAGTGGTTCTCTTGGAGGCTAGCAATAGTCTCCGAGCGAACCACTCGACCTCATTACTTTTTGCTACACCATTCTGATCTAGGGCGGCACCTGGTTCTCCAGATCAGAATGGTGTAGCAAAAAGAAAAAATCGAACATATTCGACATGGTGTGTAGTATGTTAAGTGGCTCAAAGCTACCTAAGTCCTTGTGGATTGAATCGCTTAAGACGACAATGTATATATCAAATCAAGCTCTAACCACACCTTTTGAATTGTTCAAAGGTTGGAAACCTAGATTGACACATATACGTGTATGGGGATGCCTATTTGAAGTAAGAATCTACAACCCAGAAGAAAAGAAACTGGATCCTAGCACCATTAGTGGATATTTCATTGGATATGCTGAAAGGTCTAAAGGATATGAATTCTATTGTCCATCTAACAATACTAGGATTGTAGAATCAAGAAATGCTTATTAGTTTCAAAATACGAATTCTACAAGAGACCAACCTTCCACTTCAAGTCAAAGATTGATTGTCATTTATAATTCCCTTTAAGTACAATTGGGTGTAGAACAACCAATCAATGATATTCCACAAGCTGATGAAAATGTTCCTATAGATCAAGTTAATTCCTAAAATTATTGAACAATCTGTTGAACAACATGATCCACAAGAAAATGTTGGTGCAACATTAAGAAGATCTACAAGAGAAAGAAAACTAGCAAATCCTGTTGACGTCATTGTATATTTACAAAAATCTGAATTGGAGGCAAAAATGATCCTGAGTTTTTTTTCACAAGCCATGAATTGTAAAGAGTCTAAATTATAGTACAATGCAATGAAAGAACAGATGAATTCCATGAAAAGTAATGAAGTTTGGAATCTTGTGAAGTTGCATAATGGTGTTAAAGCCATTAGATATTAATGGGTCTTTAAAACTAAAAAAGACTCATCAGGCAACAAAGAAATGTATAAAGCAAGACTTGTTGCTATAATATTCACTCAAAATGAAGGAATCGATTACACACAGACCTTTTCTCCAATATCTAAAAAGGATTCTTTGCAAATTATATTGGCATTAGTAGCGCACTTTGACTTAGAATTACAGTAGATGGATGTGAAAACCACATTTCTAAATGGTGACCTAACGGAGGAAGTTTATATGAAACAACTAGAAGGATTCTCCTCTAATAATGGCGAGAACTTGGTATGAAAATTAAAGAAATCCATATATGGACTAAAATAAGCCTCCTGTCAATGGTATTTAAAGTTTCATAATATCATCTCTTCATTTAACTTTGTTGAGAATATTATGGATCAATGTACATACCAGAAGGTTAGTGGTAGTAAAATATGTTTCTTAGTTCTATATGTGGATGATATCTTATTTGCATCCAATGATAAGGGAATGATACATGGGGTGAAATAATTTCTCTCTAAAATTTTTGACATGAAAGACATGGGTGATACATCTTATGTCATTGGCATTGAGATTCATCGAGATAGACATCAAGGTACCTTAGGTCTATCTCAAGAATGCTATATCAATAAAATTTTGGAGAGATTTCAAAAGAAAGATTGCTCACCAAGTGTAGCTTCCATTGTGAAGGGTGATAGGTTCAATTTGAATCAATGCGTGAAGAACGATCTTAAGAGGGAGCAAATGAAGGACATTCATTATTCTTCTGTTGTTGGAAGCTTGATATATGCTTAGGTTTGTCAACACTTGACATAGCATTTGTTGTTGGAATATTAGAAAGATATCAGAGTAATCCAGATCTTAACCACTGAAAAGCTGCAAAGAAAGTCTTAAGATATCTTCAAGGGACTAAAGAGTACATGCTTATGTGTCAATGATCAAATGACTTGGAAGTCATTGGCTATGCTGATCAGACTTCCCTGGTGTGTTGATTCATGAAAATCAACTTTAGGATATATTTTTATGTTAGTCTGTGGAGCTATATCTTGGAGAAGTGCCAAACAGACTCTGGTCACTACTTACACTATAGAGGCTGAGTTCGTTTCTTATTTTAAGGCTACCTCACATGGTGTATGGTTAAATAGTTTCATTTCTAGGCTTAGAATTGTCGACTCTATAGCTAAGCCATTGAACTTATATTGTGACAATTCAGTTGTTGTCTTTATGTCTAAGAATATGAAAAGTGGTCGTCGAAGCAACCATATCGACATCAAATGTCTAGCCATAGAGAACGTGTTAAAGATAAGAAAGTGGTCATTGAATACATCAACATTGAAGCAATGTTAGCTGATCCTTTAACTAAAGGCATGCTATCGTATAAATTTATAGATCATGTAGCCACAATGGGACTTAGTCCCACTACGTAACATTTCTTTGTAAATATAAATGCTCATAAAACTCTATTTTATATGATAATTCTTATTAACTGCATGCACATTCAGTTTTAGTTTCATAATTATTACTAAAGTATGGACCTAGAATAAATTTTGAGTTTATTCATTAATTTATGTGGGCTAAGATTTAGAAGCATAGTATATTGTGATACATGGAAGTACTACTCGCCTTTAGAGAAACTGTCGCCATGATTCACGTATTATGTTTCACTTATGGGATTAGAGTAACAGACCCAAGTGGCAGAATGTTGGAATGTTGACCACATTCCATGGATGTAGTCCGTAACTTTCATAACCTCCATGGATGTGGTTTGTAACTTCCATGGAAGTTGCAACTACTACTACATTCACTACCCATGGAAGTTACACAACAACATCCACTACTCCTTTAGTTATCCCACTCCTCCACTAGTCTACTATGCTTCAACTTTCTACTAACTTTCCGCTCATGGTAACCACTAACTTCCCACTACTATTTTTTATGGTAGAATAGCTATAAATAGGGATATACTTGGTTAAAGGTCCCTAGTCACAAATCTCTTTCTAAACTCCACACCATCTTGAGTGAGATTTGAGTGCTTAGAAGACTTACCGGAAGATGAAAAACAAATGACGATGATTTTGACTACGTCGCTGACAATGGCTGGAGGTATATCGATCTACTATTCCGTTGCACTATTGCTCTATGTTTCCTTACATCCTTTGCTGCATGTTTTAGTTCGTTGGATGTTTGCTTCTCCTTTGTTCATAATACATGCAGTAATATAGTTATATATTGTCTTCCGTTCGAGCATTTGTTCTATACCATGCTGTGTGCCGAGATTGAAAGATTATTTCATTTGTTACTAAGAGTTGTATTGAAAAAAGCAATCCATTTTTATTTCATTGGTATTTAAATGATGTATTTTTGCTAAGCTTGACCTGTACATTATTCTCTTCTTTATTTTGACTGAGTTAAGTGATGTTTATTTTGGTGTTTTCTTTACAAAATCCAGTTTTGCATAAGTTTAGATGCCAATTCTATTTTCTTACTTACCTGGGGGTTAGTCTACCTGCTAAGTCTTTTTGTCACGCCCCAGGAGGGTACCCTAGGCATGGCTAGCACCTAGAGACTATTGCTAGTCCCCAAGTGAATCACTCAATCTCAGGACAGTCATCTAACATCAAGCATAGCGGAAATAATATAATAAGG
The DNA here is from genome assembly GCA_029948455.1 of Solanum rostratum. Lineage (NCBI taxonomy): Eukaryota > Viridiplantae > Streptophyta > Magnoliopsida > Solanales > Solanaceae > Solanum > Solanum rostratum. The sequence goes on from CM057053.1 coordinate 56,102,610, forward strand.
TAGTGAATAAGAAGGGCGAATGGCCAATAAACTCTGCTCAACATCGATGATAAGTAAATAGTATTACTAACTCAACTCTAAGAGGGAAATACCTCACATCAAATCTCAACTCATGTCTATGAAGCCTCTAACTCAACTCAACTAGACAGTGTAAGAAGGTACCATGACAGACCATGGCTAGCCAACTCAACAAAATGAAATAGCTGAAAATAAGAAGGCTCCTCCGGATAGCAAGGAGGGCTCACCAGTCACTTAACTCAGAATCTCCGAACCTCAACGATGCGTCTGCTGAAGTCATCTAACTCCTGTATTTACATCATGAAGAGATGCAGTGCCGAGTGGCGTCAGTACGTGGAATGTACGATATATAAGATGGCTGAATGTAACAGTATATGGATAACATCAACTCAACATCACATCCATTAGAATGTCAATTGTCTATCTAAAGAAAGAATAAAGAGTAGACAAATGACTCATCAACATCTCATCTCAACATCATCAATACATTAGACTCATCTCAAAGAAACTCGACTCAACTCAACTCAACTCGAAGGACCAATGCCCGTCTAGGATAAGGATAAAGAGTAGACAGTAAATCATCAACATCCATCAAGACTCATGCCATCACATCAACATCAAAGTCCTATCAGCGAGGAACCTACCTATGAGTTTCTCTGACCTACACCATCACCTATAAGCCGGTGATGATACAACGAAGCGATGTCATTGCGGCATCCGTCCAGTACCTTGACAGGGTAAAGGACGTGGCATCAGGGATCCAAAATAATAACCTCAAGTCCTCTTTTGGGACAAAGGAAACATCCGTCTTGCGGTTCAATCCTTTCCTACGCTGGCGACGTAGTTAATGAGTTCGAGTGGGACTCACTTTTACCCATTTTTGGTGCTCAATACTCCTTCCAGAACTCGACATGCTCATAAAATATCATCATCATCAGTTCCGTAGGGACATAGTACATCAACATCAACATCATCATCATCGGTCCCATAGGGACATAGTACATCAACATCAACATCATGGACTTGAAACATTCTTTTAGAATTTAGTTTCAAGTTTTAAGACTCATGTACATCACTCTCATCAACATCATCATCAAGACTCTCATCAATTTGGACCACAATCACAACATCACAAACATCATCATCGTCAAGGCTCTAGACTCATCCCCCTAAGTTTATTATGCATGCTTTTCAAATAATCATGTAGGGATATGCAAATTCTCATGAAAAATGTTAAATTCAAGAAAACAAATAGTATGATAATCATCAACATAGGAAAACATGTAATTTAAATCAGTTTTTCAAGAAATACCATCAAGAATTCATGCATGTAGACTCTTGAACCATCAACTCATCTATAACCTCTATGGGGCACATAAGAGAACAATCCCATGTTTTTAGTTTAGCCTTATATACCTGGGATAATTGCTATCAACACCAATCCCTTGGAACTTCCTCTCGACTCCTCAATCTCGACTCTCCTCTACTCTCCTCAAGCCCTAGCGTATTAGCATTGTTAGGAAGAGTATTTAGAATGGGGTTTTAGACTTGTTCTTCGTGAAAATGAATTATATTGCTCGTGTAGATGTTTTAGAAGATGTTAAGAATGTACCAGAATGCCCCTAGAATTTTTAGAAATTTTCCAGCCGCGAAATAAACCAGTCCGCGACGCGGACTGGTTGCGTATAGCTCAGTTTTGACAAAAATCTTCCTAAATGAGTTTTCTCAATCCCGTCGAAAAAATTATAGAAAAAATTAAGTCACCCTCCGCGATGGGTCCGTGACGCGGCTCTGTCGCAAACTCTCACTGTTTCTCATTTTGGAACGAAAAATTATCTTTTGACTCGGTCGCTCTAAAAATCGACCGAGACCTTTCACCCACTCAATTTTTTGCGCTGATCAGAAATCCGGCCTCGGATTTGCCATCCGAGCATCGAAAGATACGTTATGTGCACCTCTCTCCTCTAGGAGTATTTGGGTAATTTTACCGAGCGTTACACTTTAATTGTTAGTTTATTAGTTGTGTCCCTCTATCATCCCTTATATCAAATCTGCCCAGTTTTGCTTTTTCCTTTCTTTTTCCAGATTTTTGTGAGTCGTATCTGTCCTCATGTAACGATCTGAATCTATTTTAGTTGCAATGAAATCGATAAGTTTTTGTCTTCTTTGTTGTGAAATATACTGTATTTTTTCTTAAAAATTAGGCTATAGGTCTTATACGATATGTCATTAATTCATCCAAACGATGTATTACTCAAGCCTAGCTCATTTTTGTTTATTATGATGTTAGATGGATATGAATTTAGTTCAACTTCTTTACAAAATCGTTAAAACAGTGGCTGATTTATCTTTGTTTTGTAACTGCATAGTAAGGTATTATTTGGTTTAGTAAGCCAAAAGACTTGTTTGTTATGGATCTATTTGAGTTTCTGTTTCTTAGTTATTATATCTTCATCTCTTCATCTAGTTATGTTTTTCATCTATTAAGAATTCAAGGTTCTTAGTGGTGACTTTTTGTTAAGGTTCAAAGCATGTCTACTTGATCTTATCTGATCCAAAATTCGACATTGTTACGTTGTTTTCGACTGATTTGGGATGCCCCTTCTGTTAAGTCCACTAAAAGAGTTATTTTTTATTTCTTTAGTATGAGCATGTGTAATCAAGATCTTGTTTTTCCAAGTCCACTTGGTTTCACTATTTTGTTCAGATAAGACTTGTTGAAATAATATTTTCACCCTTTGTTAATTTCTTAAATGTTATGTCCTTGAATAAAGTCTACATGTTGTGAATTCTTCCTTGGTTTAGTTCACTGTAAAGTTGTTATTGTGTATGTAGCTGTGTATATCAAACAGTTGGCAATCCACCCATCTTGGTTATGAATCAGAAGTTTATTTTAATATCATACATCGGTTTCCTTCCATTTTCAATCGCTTTGAATTCCCTATTAATTTCTTGTGCTTAAATGTACGCATTCATGTCGTTTTACTTCTCAATCCTAGATGAGTTTGCATTGGTAGTAGTTTTTTTCATAATAGGATACTTGAATTTCTTCATTTCAATTAGAACCTTGTTTCAGTTGAGTCTTTTATTCATATACTAATTTGGTTCTTTTTCTTATTGTATGAACCCCTTGTTCGAGAGTCCATTGGGACTCTTTCATTCTCCTTTGCATTTTTCGATGGGCCATGGAGGCTCAAGTTTCTTCTCGAGTCAGCCTCATCAATTCGCGGGTCGGAAGGCAGTCACATATCTTAAAATCTGAAATTTTTGAAGGTGATATACACGAATGTACAGGAAAACCAGTGTATATACATTAAGATACGCCAAAAACACATTTGGTGGTATACACTGTATACAGGAGAAGAAAGGGCCTAAGAGTCCATTTTCAGCAAGCAAATGGGCCAGACAAGCCCAAAGGTTTTAGAAAATAGGACATGGGGAAAGTTGGGCCTGCCAAACCCAAATAATTTTGTTTTTCTATTCATTATTTGATTGTATTTACTTGTGATATTTGTTGTTTTAACTTTAACTCTTCCCTAAAGACAAACTATTTGTGTTAATTTAATGTTTTTAATAGTTTAATTATTTTCCGGTAAAATTAGCTCCATCGAATTATTGAGAATATGTCATTTTTTTAAATTCTTTTTCAAAGTAATGAATTTACTTCAAATCATTTTAAGTTAGCTCTCGATTTTACTCTCTTAATCATTCAAAATAATTATTCTCCTTTGGAATTCTTTTTTTTTAAATCATTTTTTAGTTAGTTTTTCGCCAAATTTGCCTATTTTAAAATGATCCAAGTAGTTTTCCTACAAATTATTTATGAACTTTTCCTCTTTTGTTACTTAGCCATTTTAGTAGAGTTTTAAAATTCAGAAACCTTAATTTCCCTTTTTACTTCTAATTTTGTCAAAATTAAGCAAAATATGGCTAGATTTATAATTCCTTTAGTAAAGTTCTTAAATAGTTTAAATGTTCTTCACTTAGGAACCACTTTGAGTGATTAGTTTCTTCTCAAAGTGGAAATTGAACCCTTGCCCATTTTCTCTAAGTTTTTAAAACTTTTTTTTTTGTTGAAGTCTTTCAAATTAAAAGTTTGCTTAATTTCTTCTTAAAAAATTAAGTGGGACCCTGTCTTTTTCAAAAATCAATTTTACTTAAATTAATTAAGTATCAAGCTGATTTTTTCAAAAATACCCCATTTTTCTCAATTAACAGAAATGACGAATTTAATTAGGTTCTAACCTTTAGATTAGATTTATTTGACTAACTATTTGGGAATGTAATAATTAATAATGTTATTTTTCCTTATATGTTTTATTTGTTTAATTTCCATATTCAAACTGTCATTGCATGGCATAATTGCGCCAATCGACAACTAGTTTGCATTAGGATAAGCGGCGGTTACGTGGTTATCCGCGACTGTTCCTTCAAAAAACACTTTTTATATTTCTTTGGAAATGGTAAATGGGCAGTTGGTTCATGGTCGTCCAACGACATTTATTATTTCACCTCATAGTTTGTCCAACTCGGGTACTAGGTTTTTTGAAACCAACTCTTAGTCAACTTAGGTTAGAGCGAAGCCAAATCCCTACTTCTAAGCATTAACCTAGGATGGCTTAAAACACGGAGGTTTTAAGCCCATTAGTAAACCACCAAAACATGTCAAAGGTCCTCGACCTGATGACATATTATCTTATGTGACATTTGAAAGATATGTGTTGGTAACCAGTTTTTGTCCCTCGAGTGGGGATCCTAACCGAGCCTTTTTTTGTAGGTATGACTTGTTTTCTCAAGTTCGATATGGTTGTTGAAGCACGTCAAAAATTTCAAATGTGGTGGAACAACCTCAGTACAAAGCACAAAAGGATACTCATCAAGCATATGGGATTATTGCCCTCACTTTTGAAAATGCTTGCTTCCCCAAAATTTATAGAAGTCCTCACTGGGTATTGGGATGATGAAACTATGGTCTTTTGCTTTGGGACTATGGAAATCACTCCAACCGTCGAGAAAATCAAGGACACGACCGACACTGTGGGTATGGAGGAGTAAGAGAAGAGTTAGAAAAGAAGAAGGCATCTTTATTCCCAACAAGCCAACTGGGAAAGAAATCATGGATTTTCTCGGTCTAAAACAAGGCAACTAGGTTTATGTATCGAGTATTGCCTTCAGGGACCTCTACGATCGGTTTGGGTATACGAATTTTTACTTGGCTTTTAACAAAGAGTTCAAGTCATATTAAAAATGGGATTTAACATGGCCCCTAACATTCGTCATCGCACTACTGGAGTCATGGTGTTTCCTCAGGGCCCGAGTCTCAATATCAACACTAGAATCATCATAGCTGCCCATACTGCTTTTCATGGGGGCAAAACTCAAGGAGTGACGAAATACTATCCACTCGTACCCACCATCATAGCTGATTTGTATCATGCCCTAGGGAGATGTAGGAATGGGCATCACTTTTTTCAAGGATGTTTCTTGTGCAATGGTGGATAATAAACCATCTGATTAAAGTGAGAGGAACCCAAGACCTCCTCATACTAGATAATCACGACACTTTTCTAGGTCTTAACGACCGAATGTATTGGGAAGATTTTGAGGCAAAGAGAACTAGAGAAGGATAGGCTAAAGTCTTTTCCAAATTAGAAGAAGATAATATTCAATGGATGTACATGTATGACCTATTTACCTCAAAAGAGATCGTGATTTGAAGCCACAAATTTCCATTCTTGCCACTCCTTGGAATTCGCGGTATTCAACCATATGCACCTATTTGGGTTATGAGGCAATTTGGAAGGAAACAAATTGTACCTCCTACCGGGCAAATGAACATCTATGTGTTTGATCAAGGAGATGACAAGGTCCCAAATGTAGTAGACATAATAAGAGAGTGGAAGAACCCTTCAAAGTTGGCTCATGGGACTATTGTTGAAAATTGGTTTAATGGCGAATATGTGGATGGCTACAAGGATTGGCTGAAGAAAGATTTGTAAGGCCTCGGGTTTTTGGTTTCAAATATCTACCGTAGCATAGAAGATACGAAGTCGGATGTGAGGATAGAGTTGGGAAAGGTTAATAGTGAAGCTCGAGAAATACAAGAAGCTTTCCTTCAAAAGCAAGAGGAAGATAAGCACATCATTAGAAGTCTAACTCAAGAAGTAGAAAATTTCAGAAGAGGGTTTAAAGAGTTGGACTCTTGGATGGAAGCAGGCAAAGACAGCGTCAGATTTGAGACTTGGGAGGAGAAAGGCCGTAGATACTAGGGTTATTGGTTGATGGCTCAGTATGTACTCTACCATAGCATGGGACAGTCAAAGAAGAGCCGAATGGGAGAAGGACCTTTAGGATCATCTAGTTAGTTTCTTCTCTATATGCGTTTTATTTTATAGTATTCAACCCCTTCGTGGGTTTGCATTTTATCGCCCCTGCGTGGGTTTGCTTTATGTTTACTTTGCTTGTTCTTCAAATGACCCCTACGTGGGCCTTTTATTTATTCCCTGTTCATTTTACTTTTTATATATATATGGGAATATATTTTGGGACAATATAATGGTTTATCACACATACATCTTTCTAATTTGCTAGGCCTACCTCTGGTATAAAAGGGTCACTTGCATTTAGGACGTGCAATAACTATTTCTATACCCTCTACTATGACTATGTATGTAATTATGTTGTTTTGTTTGAAGAAAATCTATCCCACTCTTTTTAAAGATCCCTTGTAGAACTTTTTAAGCACAAAATTAGTCACTATCAAAAGTTCAACTAAATATTCTTCAAGTCTCAAGTTTGTCAACAAAGTCCGAAGCCCTCAACCGACTCCTAAAATCCTACTCTTCCATCTTAGGAAAGATTGTACTTGCCATTGAGGTGGAAAAGAATCAGAATATTGAGAGAATCGAGGAAGCGCTAATGAGAAGACTACGCCAGGTCACTCAAGAGATCCACGAAATATAAGGAAAGACCAAGAAGGTAGATCAAGCCACATAGGTTGTGCTGGCCAGGTTTGTTGAGGTTGTTAAAGAAATCAAAGCTGCTAAGAACAAAAGGGAAAGGTTAGACAAGACGAATAAGATACTTCAAAAATACTCATCCATTTTGTAAAAAGCCCTTGGAGCTGTATAGGCTCGAACTGCTGAAGCGTCCTTGGAACTCAAGGATTCTAAAAGGGAGATGGCCAGGATTACTACGTTGAAGGAAAAAACCCTCAAATGAGAAATTCCACCTCTCTAAGTCTGAGTAAACAAATCGATGAAGGAGATGAAGACGGGGTTGATACTCTATTGACAGAGTTGTCTAAAGTTAAGAACGACAAAGAAGATCAGAAGATTAGAAAAAGAAATCTCAGTAGAGACGTAGTCTATGTTTCTAGCACTATGTTTTGTACCTTCCAATTTCTATATAATGAAGTACAAACAAAATTAAGCTATCCTAGTACCAATCGAACTACGTAGGGCTTGATTTCTCCTTCGTGAGATACATAGGCAGCCTTTCTAAGCCCGACCCCTATCTTTCAAAAGCTTATTTTCTCCTCTTCCATTTTTAACGGCAGACACGAGGAGACCTTGACTCAACGTAAGTCAACCTTCCTGATGCACTATTTCCAAAATCACATAGACAAAGTCCTGTCTATTTTACCATATCCCCTATACTTTGGGCTAGTTTACCTCTAAATAAAGCATCAATATGTTTATTAATCTATGTGAGCTATCTAGCATTGCCTGTCAATTTAAGAAAACTAACATACTTGTCTCTTAAGTTGTTTTTCCTTCCGCAGGTAACTAGAATTGATTTGTGGTTGATAAACTGGCCGAGCATTCATATTTCACCAGATTGAAAGTTTGCAAAGGTTCCTTCCCCGACTGAGATCTATTGAAAGGAAAGGCAACAATAGTTGAAAATAGTGAGGATGTAGGCTTAACTGAGATTACTGTGGTAGATCCCGTGATTGCCAAGTAGAACAAGCTAATTACGCAATTGATGCAGTAAATAGTTAAAATGAGGGTCGAGATGCAAAGGACCCAAAATCTGAAAAATTTGGCCATCGTTGCTAACCTCCCGGTCCAAACAACAGGAGGCCTCCACTCCACTTTCCTCATCCGAGCCCAACTCATGAACCTATCCTGAAAAACCCACCCGTTATCTCTGTCCAAAACACCCCTACCATTGACTTAACCACTCCTAATGCATATCGCACCAACTCCTTATACCAAGCACCACATCCCTCCAAAACCCAAATGCCAATAATGTCCAAGCCTTTGTTCCTCCTAAAAATCCCAATACTATTAACCCCTAGATAGCCCTTCCCGAGAACCAAGCCTCTGACCAACATGCTTAAACCCACCTGCCACTCAACCCTTGCATTCTAAAGCCCCCTTTGATATTCCAGCCTTTACCAAACCACATATCCCATATGCCACTTACCCTGAAATTGAGCACTATAAGGAGAAGGAGAAAGAGTGGAAGTCCAAGGAAGAAATGACCAATCTGAGGATAAAGGAAGAGATTGTGAAGGCAATGAAATAGTATCCCTATGCACCAGACATCGCGGGTCTAAACTACGAATATTTATGTATTCGCTCTGATTTGGACCTTCCAGAAGGGTTCAAAATACTGAAGTTTGATACTTTGGAGAGAACTAGAAATCCCCTAGCCCACTTGAGAGCATATTGTGATCAACTCGTAGGTGTCAGGGAAAATGAAGCGTTATTAATGTGACTTTTCAATCGATGTTTAAGTGGGGAGGCCTTGGAATGGTTTGCCTCCCAAGAAGTGAATCAATGGGCTAGTTGGAATGCTATGGCTAAGGATTTTTTTTGAGAGGTTTGCTTATAATGTCGAGGTTGTTACAGATCACTATTTCTTAGAAAAGATAAAGAAAAATCTACGGAGAATTATCACGAGTAGGCGTATAGATGGAGGAAAGAGGTTGTCAGAGTTCGACCTCCTATATCTGAGAAAGAGGTTGTCAAAGTATTTGTATGCGCCCAAGAGCCAGAATTTTATGACATAATGATATTGCTTATTGGGGCGAAATTCGCTAAGATAGTCAAAATAAGGGAGACTATTGAGGATGGACTTTGAACTGGAAAGATCACTCGTGCGTCTAATTCAACTTGGATTATCAGGACTACTAAAGAAGAAGAGAGAGGATGTATCGTCCATATCCTGCACGCTAGATAAGAAGAGAACCTTTAGCAGTAACTCTAGAAAATCCATACCTTCCTAAACCTACCTTCAATGTTCTCAAAGTTTGTTTCCCGTTTGTTATACCCAACCAGGGTACCAAACTCCACTTCCAAATTACCAAGCCCCTTCCCCTCACTACCATTCTCCACAATATCCAAATTACCGACCTCTATCACCAATATGATCCAATGTTTAACCAGTTTACTGAACTCCTCCTACCAATTACTCAACCCCAAACTCCCGAACTCCAAAACCAAAGTATCAAACCCCATCATATCCAACATTCCAAACTGATATGCCTCCCCGCTAGAACTCTCCAAATTATCGTCAAGTACCCCCATCTCCATAAAGTAATTATTACCCTCCTCGTCCAAGCTCAGAAGAAAACCTCCCAGGGTGTTCCCTCCATTTTCCGAAAGCTGAACGATGTTATTTGAGAGATTGTCAGCTACATGAATAATCCATATTAGCCCTCTAAAACTAATGGACATGAGCTCTTGATTGTCCAGGACTGATCGAACGTATGCTTATCATTTCTATAGTGTTGGACACAATATTAAAGATTGTATAAATCTAAAGCATAAGATTCAAGATTTGATTAATCACGACGTGGCCGTTCGTCATACTGCCACTCCTAATGTCAACAGTAATCCTTTTGTCACGACCCGAGCCTAAGGTGTAGGAGTAACATGGTGAATGGAACCTAAGAGTCCCAAACAAGACTCATAGCATCCATATACATATCATCAGTTCAGAAGCGCATAATTAAACAACAAACACATAGTTCTAAAGGAACAGGGCTTTGGACTCAAGCTATGGGGATGTCATAGGGATAGGGATTTGCATGAATTCATATAGCATATAGCACACAAGAACTAAGGGGCGGGTAAGCATGACTCATGCCATGGGGATAGAAGGGACTTAGGACTGTTCGTATTTTCATATCTCATCGTGAACATATCATCATAACATTAACAATATAAGATAAACATAATCATAGTCTCCATAAGCAAATGACATAACACATATCAAGCCCATACATAGAGTTTACATGATGTCCAACAATACATTTAGTTCATAATATAAAACGGGGGCCAAGACATGTTCCGGGCTCACCTTCAAAGTAAAGACATAAGTGGACATAACATAATCGGTATATAGAAAATGGGTCTTGTCCTTAGAGTAAAGGACTCACCACTAGCAAGTCTCACAATTCAATATAACCATCAAGAGGTGGATGAAGATAGTTTCTGTTCCCTACATGGTTAGATCATGTAGGCAAAAGAATATGCTTTGGTACGTTTGACTATACTAAGTATGCGGGTATGCAAATGCTTATGAAATTATTAACATGCAATTAATGTTAGATGATAAGGGCACATATATAGGAAGAAGTATATAGGAAAGAATATAATATCAATATGCCATGAAATTCATGATACATGAATGCCATAATACTTAAACATATGGGGATGTGACCTTAACTGAGATAAGACCAAGCGAGATAGTACTTGGAACTTTATTTTCGGCCCACACCGGATAAAGAGGTAATCTACTTGCCAAAGGTGAATCCTTGTTATAATCATCCCTAAACCGGGGCATAAACATGAACCTATGTTTGGCACATAGTTACGGGACTTGAGGATTTATATAAAGATCCTTTGGGATAGTCCCGCTCACACAAGTCTACTCGGTGCTAAGTCATCATCCTACGAGAATACATATACATATAAGTGCTTGAGAAAGAGGGAACACATGAAAGCTCACTGACCCAACACTAACACGGTTTTACAAAAATTGGCATAACTTCTTGATCCAAACTCGAAATTAGGTGAAACCAGATGCATTGGAAAAGCTAATTAAAAGAGATTCAACTTGGTAGGTTGTAGGCCACCCAATTATTTTTGTGAAAGTATCTATGACCATTTAAAGTTGACCTTTGAATTGGTTTATGCGAAAAACTTAGCGAATGGAATTCTTTGGGACTTGGCTTGATGTAAGAGTTCTATAAAGACCATAAACCGCATGCATATGCTTGCATTGAAGGCTTGAACGTGAATTTAGCTTGAATTTGAAGGTTCTATTCAGATCTTACAACTTGTGAGGTATTACACCTTTACCTAATCATGGAGGAAACACTATTAATATGATTGAGAAAGAGGAGGATTGGAGTGTGACTAAGAAAATAATCTCGGAGAAGAGTGTAGCATCTTTGTGCATCACCGAGAAATCAAATTTTTTTATTCTGATACCTTCAGAAGTTGTTGCTTTGGTACCAAGGGGAGTTCCTACTCGAAAGAAGTTTGTGATTGAAACCGCTAAGTTGCAGGGTCAAACCAGGTCTGATAGGTATTATACACTGAAAGAGTTGACTTAAGGATCGAACAATAAAGATCAACAAAAGACCGATATGTGAAGTTGAAGCGGAAGAGTTTTGGAGGAAAATACAGCCTAAGGAATATTCTATTATGAAACATTTAGAAGATACCAACCCAAATTTCTATATGGGAATTGTTGATGAGTTCACAACAACATAGGCAAGCATTGATGAAAGCATTAGAAGATACTAATGTACCCATGGGAATAAATAGTGATAATCTTGCGACGATGATAAGCCAAGGCATTCGAAGATATTGCATCAGTTCTAGTGATGGAGAATTGTCATTTGAAGGATCAATGCATAACAAATCTCTTCACGTTACAATTAGGTGCCGAAATATAATTCTAAATCGTGTTCTAATCGATGACGGATCTAGTCTGAACATCTTTCCTTTGTCTACTCTTAAACAGTTGAATTTTGATGTTGGAAAGATTCATTAGAACCAGGTTAATATGAGAGCTTTGGTGAGGGTCAAAGAGACATATTAGGAGCTGTGAATTTAGGAATCCATGTAGGACCTGCTGAGTTCATTGTTGAATTCCATGTGACAGACATTATTACTAGCTACAACATGTTGTTGGGAAGACCCTAGATTCATATGGTTTGGGTTGTGCCCTCTACCCTTCATAAGATGATGAAGTTCGTGTGAAATGATCATGAAGTGGTCATTTATGGTGAGGGAAGTCACTCAAACATGTATGCATCAATCGTCGACAATATTGCTAGAGGATCTGATTTTTACAGTGTGGAGATAGTGAATGCCACCGATGATGATTTAACACCCAGACCTTCTATACCTACTGTCTGCATGATGATAGCCATGGTTATGCTTAGGAATGGATTCGAACCAAGTTTCAGATTAGGAAAATACTTGCAAGGTGTTGCCGAGCTCATCCAGTTACCAATAAAGCGGTCAAAATTTGGTTTGGGTTATATTGCCTTGGAAAATGATGATTGGGAGGCACCAAACAAGAAGGTCGATTAGGCACTAGCTAGGCCAATACCTTATCTGTACTAGTCATTTCCAGTGCGAGAATACGTCAATGGTGATGGTCTAGAGGAAGGAATCTGGAATCTTTTTGAAGAAATTGATGGTGTTATTGATGACGTAGCCGACAATTGGTAATTTGAAAGGCGAAGCTGGACGATCAAGTAACTATTCGGACATCTACCCCTCTCTTGATCTCCTGCTCGTCTTGGTAGATAAAGACCCACTTAGTTGCTTGTTTTCAAAATGTGTGGTTGTCCAAAGCAGGCTCGAAACCCACCTTTATTTTTATTTTTTTTCGTGTTAGGTTATGCTTTAAATTTTCTCGTGATGTTTTAAAAGGGCAGATTGACCAATGGTCATAGCTAAAGTTTGAATTTTTCTTTTATTTGAATAAAAGCCTCCGTTTATTTTAAATTTTACTTACTATCCATCTTATCATTTTAAAGTTTCTGTCTAACTATATTTGTTTATAATTTCAGTAAAAATAATTTTAAACCTACCAATGTCATATCATGTCACAAGCTGAATGAATAGAATGAAGTAGATGATGATGAGCTCAAGGACTACGATGAAGGACCATGAAACCTGAACATCTTGTCGAAGAATTTAGACAGTTTGAGAATCAAGATAATCCCAATCTGGAGGAGACTGAAATAGTGAATTTGGGAGATAAAGAATGTGTCAAAGAAACCAGAAGCAGTTTCCATTTGAAGAATGCTCAGAAGGAATAACTACTCAACTTGCTCAAAGATTACATGAATGTATTCGCTTGGTCCTATGATGACACGCCAGATTGAGTACATACATTGTCTTTCACATATTATCGGTCAATCCAAAATTTAGTCTAGTAAAGCAAAATATTCGAGCATTCAAACCAGATCTGAGTTTAAAAATCAAGGAACAGGTTACTAACAAATACAATCCAAGGTGGTAGAAGTGACACAATATCCCACTTTGTTCACCCATAATGTTCTGGTGCCCAAGGAGGATTGAAAGATTAGAATTTGTGTTGATTATAGAGATCTCAATAAAGCGCCCTAAGGATGATTTTCCATTACTAAGCATTCATATGCTTATTGAAAATTGTGTCAAGCACAAGATGTAGTCATTCGTGGATTATTTTGCAGGTTATCACCAGATTTTAATGGAAGAAGAAAATGTAGAAAAGACAGCTTTTATCATATCCTGGGGTGTGTACCATTATCAGGTTATGCTATTTGGTCTTAAAGATGCTGGAGCTACTTATATAAGGGCTATGACAACTCTTTTTCATGATATGATTCACAAAGAGATCGAAGTGCATGTGGATGATATTATCATCAAGTCTTGTGAGAGTTTGGATCACCTGACTCACTTGAGAAAGTTATTTAACCCTCTATGCCGATATAATCTGAAGCTAAATCCATCCAAATGTACATTTGGAGTGCTTGCTAATAAATTGCTAGGATTCATAATTAGTAGAAGAGGTATTGAGCTCGACCCTTCTAAAATCAAAGCAATTTAGGAATTGCGCTCTCCGAACACAAAGAAATAAGTCATGAGTTTCTTGGGAAGATTGAATTACACCAACCAGTTCATAGCCCAATCCACGGTGATTTGTGAGCCCATCTTTCAGTTGTCAAAAAAAGATGCATTGACGGAATGGACCAAAGAATGTCAAACTGCTTTCAACACTATCAAAAGTAACTTTTCCAATGCACTGGTATTGGTCCCTCCATGAGAAAGAAGTCTACTACTGTTGTACTTTTCTGTCTTAGATAATGCTTTCAGATGTGTGCTAGGCCAACATGATGAAACTGGAAAGAAAGAGCAAGCAATCTACTATCTAAGCAAGAAGTTTACTCCATAAGAGGCTCGATATACTTATTTGGATAAGACTTGTTGTGCTCTGACTTGGGTTGCCAAAATATTAAGGCACCACTTGTCTTCATACACTGCATACCTCATTTCAAAGATGGATCTATTGAGGTATATCTTTTAGAAAGCGATACCAATAGGAAGGCTAGCGAAGTGGTAAATGCTTGTGAGTGAGTTCGATATTGTATACGTGACTTAGACAACGATCAAAAGATAGGCTTTAGCTGATCATCTTGTAGAAAATCCAATTGACTATAAGCCGCTTAAAACCTACTTTCCAGATTAAGAGATATCATTTGTAGGAGAATTCATCTTCGAGGCATACCCCGATTGACAAATGTTCTTTAATGGAGCCGTGAATTGCCAAGGTAGTGGCGTTGGAGCAGGTTTGGTATCAAAATTTGGCCAACATTATTCGATGGCTGCAAAACTTCACTCTGTTGTACTAATGACATGGCCGATTTTGAAGCTTGCATTCTTTGTATGAGGATTGCTATAGACATGAATGTTCAAAAGTTGCTAGTTATTAAGGATTCAGATTTGCTAATTCATCAGGTTCAAGGAGAATGGGTTGTAAAGAATCCAAAGAATGTACCATATGTAAAACTAGAATAGAGGTTGTGGAAAGATTTCAAAAGATCGAGTTTAAGCACACTCCAAGCTTGTAGAATAAGTTTACCGATGCCCTTGCCACCATTTCTTCAATGATCCAACATTGAGACATGAAGTATATTAATCCCTTGGAGATAGATTTGAAGGAGCAACCTACCCATTGTTTGCACGTTGAAGCAGAACCAGACGAAAAGCCTTGGTATTTTGACATAAAGAAGTATTTGGAGATTGGAACTTATCCCAAAAATGCTACTTCCAATCATAAGAAGGCTAGACGTCGAATGGCTAACAACTCTTTCCAAGTAGGGAAATACTTTATAGGAGGGCTCTAGATCTGGGTCTCCTTAGATGTGTTGATGCCACAGAAGCTATGAAACTTCTTAAACAGGTACATGATGGAGTTTGCGGTACTCATATAAATGGACTCGCCTTGGCAAAAAAGATCCTTCGAGCAAGTTATTTTTGGATGACTATAGAACACGATTGTTGCAAGTTTGTGAAAAATACCATCAATTCCAGATACATGGTTGATTTGATTTGGGTAACTCTTCACAAACTCAAAGCTATAAGTTCCCCCTTGCCATTTGTAGCCTGGGCCATGGATGTTATCATTTTAATAGAGTCGGCTGCCTCTAATAGTCATAGATTCATTCTGGTTGCCATCGATTACTTCACTAAGTGGGTGGAAGCAATCACCTACAAATCCATAACAAAGAAAGTGGTAGCTAATTTTGTACGCAACAATTTGATATATCGATTTGGGATACCAGATTCCATCATTACAGATAATGGGGAAAATTTCAATAGTCACTTAGTGAAGGAAATATATGAGCAATTCAAGATTACTCACTGAAACTCAACAACATATCGTCCTCAAATGAATGGAGCCGTAGAAGCTGCCAACAAAAATATCAAAAAGATTTTGAGAAAGATGATTGCAAACACTAAGGCTGGTATGAAATGTTATCGTATGCTCTATTGGGTTACCGTACGATTGTTAGAACACCAATTAGAGAAACTCTGTACTTGTTAGTATATGGAACAAAAGTAATAATACCTTCCGAAGTCAAAATACCATCATTAAGAGTCATTCAAGAAGATGAGTTGAGTAATGTTGATTAGGTTCATAATTGAATTGAACATTTTGCCTTAATCAATGAAAAAAGGATGACAGTTTTTTGTCCTGGTCAGTAATATCAACAGAGGATGATTCGTTCTTTTAACAAGAGAGTGAGACCTCGAATGTTCAAAGTTGGTCAATTAGTTCTCAAACATATTTTCTCCACTAAGATGAATAAAAAGGAAAGTTCACACCAAATTGGCAAGTACCATACATGGTTCGCAAAGTTCTGTCAGAAGGTGCATTAATTTTGTAAGAAATGGATGGTCAAGAGTGGCCAAAATCGATCAACTTAGATGCTATCAAGAGATACTATATTTGAAGATTTAAAATTTTCTTTATTTCTTTCCTTGTAACTGCATTATCTTACTTGTAATTATTCCTGCATTTGTTTTGAAGTTAATTACCTTCTATAATGAACTATGTTTGACCTAATTTCTCAATATTGAGATATGTGGGCGGTCTATGTTAGCCTCAGTCATCTCATTATCCCTTTTTATTATCCCTTTTTTATTAATGAACTACGTTTGACCTGAATTCTAAAGATTGAGATAAGTAGGAGGCCTATGTCGGCCTCAGTCATCCCCTTATCCCTTAATCCCCTTTTGTTTTTGAACTATGTTTGACCTAAATTCTCTAGAATAAGATACGTAGGCGGTCTATGTCGGCTTCGGTCATTTTCTTATTTATTTTTTAATTCTCTTTGTCTTCCCAGAGGGGAGCTACATTTGACTTGATTCCTGCCTCAACGGGGTACGTAGGTGCTACAAGGCTCGGTCATACTCCCAAAACAAAAATTAGGATAAAATTTTTAAGAGGAACTCAAAAATTCTCAATAGGAAGGTTCATCCCCAATAAGTCGAGATCAGATCATACTAGTATATGCAACTAGGATAGAATTTTTTGAAAAGAACTCAAAAATTCTCCAGATAGGGTTGCATCTTCAACAAGTAAAAATTTAAGATATGTTAGAAGTTTCAACTAGGATAGAACTTTTGAGAAAATCTCAAGAATTCCTTAAGGTTATTTTAATAAGCTTGTGATTCATCAAGATGATTAACTGGGACAGAATTTTTTGAGGATGACCTAAAGATTTTCATTATGTGTCATCAAAAGTCTGAAGACAACTTTGAAGATCTCCATCATGATCAGAAGTTCGAAGCTAACTTCAATTGATCCCTAACATTATCAGAAATCCAAAGGAACTTCAATATCTCCCACACTATTAGACTACAGAGACAGTTGTAATTCATCAGGAGAGCCAAGTCAGATTTTCCCAGTTCAAGGGAGATTTCAACTCTTCAAGAAAGTTGTTAGACATGTCGAAGTTTTCAGCCGAATACGTTCATATAAACTTTATGTGATATGACATTTGGCACTAACCTTTTCTCAGAATTACTTTTCTAAGTTTACTTTTTCTAAAACTTTTGAATGTGTCAAAAAATATTTGGTTAAATATACTTTTATTTTATGTCTACAAATAAGCGGGAGATCAAAGCTATCCACCAGAAAACAAGACGAGGAGCAGGCAACCGAAGAATCAACACAGATCAATTGACTTTAAAACTAATAAATTTTCCATGGATGTAGGGAAAACCTTTGCAAGTCTTATTTAAAAGAGAACGATCGAGACATAAACAATCTTATCTCACTCAAATCACTAGTAAGTCATCTCATTCTAATTCAAGTTATTGAGAGGGTCATTTCATTTTCAAGTTTCCCAGAGGGCCATTGCATACTCAAGTTGCCAAGAGGGCTATTTTATTTTCAAGTTGTCTAGAGGGCCATTGCATATTCAAGTTACCGAGAAGATCATTTCATTTTCAAGTTGTCGAGAAGGTCATTGCATATTCAAGTTGCCGAGAAGGATATTTCATTTTCAAATTGCCGAGAGGGATATTTAATAATCCAGTTGCTGTAAGGTCCATTTCATTTTCAAGCACCAAATGGGCCATTGCATTGTTGAAAGGACCATTTCATTTTAAAGTTTCCGAGAGGGTTATTTCAAATTGTAGAGATGACCATTTCATTTCAAGTTGCCGAGAGGGCCATTGCGTATTCAAGTACCTAAGAAGGTCGTTTCATTTTCAAGTTGCTGAAAGGGCCATTGATAATCAAGTTACCAAAAGGGCCATTTTATTTTCAAACTGCTGAGAGGGTCATTGCATAATCAAGTTGCCGAAAGGACCATTTCATTTTAAAGATGCCAAAAGGGCCAATGCATAATCAAATTGCCTAAAAGGCTATTTTATTTTCAAGCTGCCGGAAGGGCCATCGCATAATCAAGTTGCCAAAAGGGCCATTTCATTTTCAAGCTGTTGAGAGGGCCATTGCATAATCGAGTTACTGAGAATGTAATTTTATTTTTAAGTTGCCAAGAGGGCCGGTCATTTCATTTTTAAGTTGTCGAGAAGGCCATTGTATAATTAAGTTCCCAAAAGGGCCATTTTATTTCCAAGTTGCCAAGAGGGCCACTTCATTTTCAAGTTCTTGAGAAGGAGATTACATTCTTATCACCAAGAGGGCCATTATATCTACATCATCACCAAGAGGGCCATCACATTTGCATTATCGCCAAGAGAGCCATCACATTCGTATTATCACCAAGAGAGACATTACATGCTCATCGTCGAGAGGGCCATTACATTCTCATTGACAAGAGGGCTATTAGATGATCATTGCCGAGAAGGCTATCACATTTTCAAGAAAGACATCATCATTCATTACCAAGAGGGACATCATCTTCATTTTCCAAAAGGACATTAGCTTCACTACCTATAGGGACACTCACATCATGTTATCGAATAAGATAATATCATCATCTTACATATCGATGGAGTATCATCGTCTTATCAATGAAGCAGTATTATTTTATTGACAAAACATCATCATCCTACCAATGGAAGGCCATCATCATGTTGCACTATATCAATTCATTATCTATCACATCAAAGAGAAGAATATGTGTCGAATATGATAAAAGACATCATCCTTATATTCAATTTATGGTTTCTACTAACAATTTCCATCTTAGTTCTACCTAGAGCATATGAAAGGATGAATTGTCAAACAAACCTTTGGTGTCGACATCATTAAATAGGGTGCAGGACAATCTGAGTGACAATGTACCAAGAGCTTTAAAAATTATGTTTGTGAAAGTTCTTAATTATGAGTGTGAAGCGCGCCATATTTATAATTGAGAGGTTGCAAACCTCTTTTTCATAATTCAAATTGTTTGTCACTCCTCCCGAACCAGAGGTTGCCTCAACATAAGAGATTTCCCTTTCAACAAATAGAGTTGATCTACAAATAGCTTGATTCCTAATTCCAAGGATATATAGGCGGGCTCAATCTTGAAAACTCGATTGTATTCTGATCATTGCTCTTAAATCTCGCTCCCAAGTATTTCAATCTCTCCATAATTTGATATTGGGATAGATTTTTAATTTTTCAAAATCGTGCATAAAATCAAGCATCTTGAACTACAAGTGGCCTGAATTCTCATGTAACCTGAGATATTTAGGAAACCCAAAACTAGAGTCCAACCATAATTTCCCAAAGTCCGTACCAAATGCATTCGGAAGATGAAGATATGGTCGGCTAAAATTGGATTTGTCAAGTTTCTTTAGTCATGATCTCTTTCATTGATCATATCTAAAGAAAGGGACAGTTGTTGACATCTAATTTTTACCCTCTGCAATATGAATTAATTATCTAACTTCTTTAATTTCAAATAATTTAATATAGTGAACTTTTACAAATTTATAATATTTTCAAGTAATTTTTATATAATGTTATCATTTTTTATAATTTGCTAATAATTTCGTCGCATTTGATTATCACCTTTTATGATCAAAAGTTTTTTTCTTTCTTTTTAAATTTAATTTTATTTTATCACACTGAATATTTCGTTAATTAGTTTTGTTCAATTATAGTTTATATTTTAAATCATTTAGTTTATAATTTAGTTAATTATTTTATTTTGTTAAGATTAAGAAGTTTGTTAATTAACTTATAGAAATTCGTCTTATTCATATATTAGTCAAATTCTCCATTTTAATTCAGTTTGGCTACGGATCAAGCTTAAATTGGCTAAGTTTGCAATTCATGTGGCCAAATTCTAAATCCAAGTTTAGTCATTTACCCAACTTTTGGACCCAATTTGAGCATATTTTCAAACCCAAAATCCTGGCCCAAAATTCCCCAAGACCCGACCCAACCTTTTATTTTCAGCACACTACTCACAACAATACCACACAAACAATACGTACACCTATACCAATACACTTCATCACGCCCCCAATTTTTCTTCCTTCTTCTTTCTCTTTTTCCTCACGCTCCCACGCCCTTCTTCCTCAACGCAAAACAGTCGAACAAACTCGAATCACACCAAAACAACTTACTAGATGAACCCCAACAATCCCCTAACGACCCCGACATTCTTCAATAAATTTCAGCGACAATCCTAACAAACCAATGATTCCTTCAACGTCTCTCACCCTACGTGTCTTCATCTCATGCTATTTCCTTGTCCTTACCCAAAATTTAGCCGTTCACGTCACCTTCATGGTATATCCGTAGAGATTTTCCTCAATAAATTCTGGAAGAATTCAAGAATATTTCTTATCCTTCAAAGGATTTGGAATTCCAATTCTGAATTTCAATTTAAGAAAACCCCAAAAATCATCCACATTTTTCTTCCCATTCTCGAATTCGAATCCTCCAATAAATACCCCAAAATTTTTTATAAAAAAGGGTTGGATTTTGAATGTCAATATCCGGTTCTAGTCATGATGGCGTCGGATAGGTTCCACCTACAAGCAAGTCAATTCCCAACCCAAGGGTACCTGTCCTAGAACTCTAGTCCAAACTAAATCGATACAACAATGATATATACGTCGAAACCTACCCAGAACGTGGAAGTCAACTATACATAACTACAATAGACACAAGGACAACTCATATACATATATCAATAATCATAAAATATACAAAATCAAGAGTGCACCTATAGATACCAAACTTACTATACAAGGCCAATGTATGGATACAAAAGACGACCATCAACAGGAAGGAGACTACGAAGAAGCCAGAGCTATCAGTGCTCATCAAAAGTCTCCTAAGCGCTCTCGAAGTTTTCCGGCTTAGCTATCACCGCCCGTACCTAGACCTGTACCATGGGAAGATGCAAAAGTAGGGGTGAGCACCAGAAAAGGCACCCAGTAGATATTATTGGCCGATCGAGTGAAATAGTAGACATATATAAAGCCCAAATACAAAAAACTACAACAGTGTAGCAAAATGACTTCAAATCAAGGCATAGTTATGTCTGGAAACCCTCAAACCACAACTGAACCAACCCAAGTACTGAATATCGATACCAACTGGTGAAGACTGTGTAGGCTAATACCCCAACTACCCCCAACTTGAGGCATAGTGTTGTACGCTAGTGTAAGGCCCTAGTACCTATGCTTTTATGCCAATTGGGCCCGATAAGCCCAGAAGATACACCCCCGCACAATAATAAGCTGACAAAAAATCATAGAATCTTAGAAAACCATCACTAAACCCCATAGAACCATCACTGAGCCCAGCTCTCCATATCATCAGAACAAGGGTCAGTTGTATGTGGGTGTAAGGCCCTAGTATCTAAGCCTTAGCACCCCCGATAACGACAATAAAAATCCAGTCGTTTACCTGTTTTCAACAATTAGATTTTTCCTTAATTATTGATATTCTACACTTCCAGGGAAGGGCCCGACCACAAGGATCTATTGTAATGTCACGCCCCGGGAGGGTACCTTAGGCATGACCGGCACTTAGAGACTATTGCTAGTCCCTAAGCGAACCACTCGTTCTCAGGACAGTCACTCATCATCAACATAGAGGAAACAAAGTAGTGAACTACCTCAATAAAAGGCCAATAGCCAACATCTGTCTCAACATCATACTAAGTAAGTAAGAGTACTACTCAATTCATAAAGAAAACATCACCGTCAAACCTTGATTCATGTCTATAAAGCTTCTAACCTGACTCAACTGTCTAAGATGGTACCATGACAGGCCATGGTTACCTAACTCAATAAATAACGAAAGCATCAAATAGAAGGGTCTCCTCCGAATAGCAAGAAGGCTCATCAATGTCGGAATTCGAAATCTCTAACCTCACGGTGCATCAGCTAAAGTCCTCTAACTCCTGTATCTGCATCATAAAATGATGCAGCACCGAGTAGCGTCAGTACGTGGAATGTACTGATATGTAAAATAGCTGAATGTAACAATATAGCACAACAACATAGGAAAAACATCAACTCAACATCATACTCCTCAGAATGTCAAGCGTCTATCCAAGGCAAGAGATTAGAGTAGACAATTGATCATCAACCTCTCATCCCAACATCATCAACACATCGAACTCATCTCGAGGAAACTCGATTCAACTCAACTTAACTCAACTCAGGGAACTCGATTCAACTCAACTCAAGGAGCTCAACTCAAAACATCACATCAACATCAACATCAGAGTTCTATCAAATGGAACCTAACTGGGAGTTTCTCTAACCGACAACCATCACCTATGAGATAGTGATGATACAACGAAGCGATGTCGTTGCCACATTCATCCAATACCCTGCCCGGGGTAAAGGACATCAACCTCAATGGATCCACAAGAAAAACCTCAGTCCTCATTTGGGACAAGAAAGGAACCATCCGCATTGCGGTTCAATCCCCTCTTCCTAGCGGGCCACGTAGTTAATGGGTTCAAGTGGGACTCACTCTTACCCATTTCGACGCTCAATACTCCTCCCAAAACTCGACATGCTCATAAAAACTCGACATGCTCATAAAACCTCAACCTCATCAGTCCCATAGGGACATATTACCTCATCATCAGTCCCATAGGGACATAACATAATACCTCAACATCAACATCAGTCCCGTAGGGACATAATATAATACCTCAACATCAACATCAGTCCCGTAGGGATATAGTACCTCAACATAAACATCAACTCACCTCATCAACATCAACATCAACATCATGGACTCAAGATACTCATTTAAAAAATTAAACTTCCAATTTTAAGACATCATAAAACATCATTCTCATCAACATCATCATTTAAACTCTCATCAAATGTGAAACACAATCACAACATCACAACATCATCCTCATAAAGGCTCTAGACTCATCTCTTAGTTCATTCTTACATTTTTTTTAATAAAATAGTCATAGTTTTTTAAAAAGGAAACACTCATGAAAATGAATTATGAATATAAATCCAGTTTATGATGATCATCAATTTAGGTAAAGTATATGCATAAAGTAAAATTCAATATACATGCTCAAACTCTTCATATCAACCTCATTATGTTTCACGACACAATTCAATTTACTAAAAAGGTCACATGGGAGAACATTCCCATGCTTTAGGTTAGCCTTACATACCTGGGATGATTGCTAACACAAGTTCTTGCACAAACTTCTCTTGATTTCCTCAACCTCAACTCCCCTTAAGCCCTAGCTTAGTGACTTTTCTAGGAAGAACGCTCTTGAATGGGTTTTTAAAACCCTTCTCTTAGAAAAACGACTCTTATTCATCGTAGGGGAAGTTTAGAAAATATAAGAATGGACTAGAATGCCCCTCGAAATTTTAAAGAAACTTTTCCCGTTTTTGAAATAACACAATCCGCGGCGCGGACCTGTTGCGGACAGTGTAATTTTGAAAAACTCAACTCCATCAAAAAATCACGAAAAAACCTAAGTGTGGCTCCGCGACGCGGTTCCATCGCGAACTCACACTGTTTTTCATTTTGGAACGAAAAATTATCTTTCGACTCGGTTGCTCTAAAAATCGACCGAGACCCTTCTCTCACTCAATTTTCCGTGCTGATCACGAATCCGCTCTCGAATTTTCAATTCAATCATCGAAAGACGCATTTTGCGCACACCTCTTTCCTAGGGGTATTTAGTAATTTACCAGGCATTACATGTAAGTAGTCTTACCTTACATTTCTGCCGGAGGATGTTACAAAGGTTTGAACCCGTGACCTTCTGGTCACATGGAAATAACTTTACCAATTACTCTAAGGTTTTTCTTTAGTTCTAGTTATTAAAACTTTAATTATAACCACAAATCATATCAGCAAAAGTGCATATACATACACACACATACAAATACGTGCACATATGAATACATATAAATTGATTATATTCATATGAAATTTCATAGTTAAATATAAAGAATGATGTTGCGTAACATTACAAAAATATAGACATACAAATTATATGATATTATATTTTTTAACTCTTAGTGAAAGAAAAACTAGAATATCTTTAAATAATTTCTAAAATATGAAATGTATTCTTTTGGTGTGTTCAAAATTTTCTGTTGCTTATACTTCCTTACACTTTCTTTGAGGATGAGTTCTTCAAACTGCAGGATCTGTCAAAAGACAAGTATAAAAACTTCATGTAACGTTATTAATAACACTCATAAGAACTATTCTCTTCTTTTTTCTTTTTCGCAAAATCAAAGATTAATCACAATGAAATATAAAATTTATTTCTGTTCTTATAACAAAATAAAAAGAAAGTTGGCTTCCTATTTCTAGACATGAAGTTGTTTGTTTTATATTTTGCACCTTAAGTTATTAACTTTTTTCACATTGCTTCATAGATTAAACCCTCAACTTCATTTAGTTTCATTTTTTATACTAATGGTATTCAAATAATATAAATAATTCAATATTATTAAAATTATTATGAGATACAAATCAATTATATCATCTTAAGTTTTATATAATAAAAAATCATGATTTCCTAATTAATTAGTAGTTGATTGTATGTCATGTAAAGCTTTTTAAATTTTCTGTCCATAAAATTTTACTTTATATTTTTATAACTCAAACAAATGATTTTTCTTTGTATACACTTGTTAGTTTCACAACCAATAATGAAAAAAAATTCGACACAATGTATATATTTTTTTATTAGAAGAAAAATTATTACGGAATATTGATTCTTAAGTCTATTGATCAAGTTAATTTGCAAGTGGAGAAACATCTATCCTCTTGAGAAAATTACTTACTACCAAATTTATATAACTTTTCTACCTTAAATTAATCTCATAAGCTCATAATTATATATTTAATATTATTACTTCTATTTTTAATTTTTGGTTTCATTACAATTTTTTGTTTTGACCTACTTCATCTTGCACCTTTAAAAGGGTCAAGTAAAGATGAAAAAATTGTCTCTCAAAATAAAAATATATATAGAAACCATATCAAGAAAATATTTAAATTAAAAACAATTGTGCCAAAAAGATTGTAACTAAATATTTTTATAATATTTCAAAATTTTATACATTTGACTATAATAAGAACGATGGATAGAGTTATTACAAAATAATACTAATATTTTTTATTTTAATTAAACTTTTTGTATGAAATAAGCATAATTATAAAAGATGGAGGATTGATATCAGAATAATGAAATGATTAACAAAACGCCACTTGTTATACTTATAACATGACTTGGTTCTTTGCACTCATATTAATTAAAACATATTTTTACACTAAATAACATTTTTTAACAACGGGATATTACGCTTTTTAATGATCAAATTTATCTCCTTATTGATGTTGGATTAAAATTTGTCTTTAACGACCAAATAAATATTTGGTCGCTATAAGTGTATTTATAACGATCGAAAAAAATTTGGTCACTATAAGTATATTTATAATGACTGGAAAAAAATTTGATTACTATAAGTATATTTATAATGACCCAAAAAAAAGTTGGTCACTATAAGTGTATTTATATGATCGAAAAGAATTTGGTTCACTATATGTGTATTTATAACAACCGGATTCATTTCCTTCGTTAAGAAATGATCATTAAAAGTTTTTTTCCTTGTACATCTTGTTTGGATGGTGGTTTTTGATGGTATGGTATGGTTTGGTTACTAAGAGAACGACGTTTGTTTTGATTGTTTCATTAATTATATGGTATGGTATGGTTTAGTTTCATGGTTATGTAACCATGAAAACCCTCACTTTTTGAAACCACCAATTTGGTGGTATCCCATGGTTTCCTTATTTTTTTTCCAATTATACCCTTATTTAAATCTAAATAGTTCTAATTTATCCTTTATTTTTTATTAAACTTTACCCTAATATATATATTATTTTTGTATTACTTATTTTTCTCCGCATCAACTTTTGAAACTTTTTTTCGCCTCCCGTTTTTTCTTTCATGTTTTTTTTTAAGTTCTTACTTTTTTTTATTTTTGTACGTTGTTTATATGGTTTGGAGATAAATTAGCTTGTATGCTTCCCTACTTGATTCTATGTATTTATTTTTTTAAGAAAAATATTAACAAGATATTGATAAATTTAATATTTATACTAATTAAGGACATTTTTGTAAATTTATAAGTTACGATACAATACCATACAGTCAAATCAAATAACAAATTATCATTAAACAGTAGCAACCCATACAGTCTATCCAAACATTGTATGGTATTGTACTGTACGATACCATAACATACCATACAGTACCATACATTATGAAACCATGGCAAACCACCATCCAAACAAGCTGGTAGTGATCATCAAAGCCAACCACGCCTTCATGTCATCAAATGTTTCACTTTCAACATCTTATCCATTTCATTTTTATCCATGTTCATGCATCCTAGGACATCGTTGATTTCAATGTGACTACATGAGACCTGTACTCCCCGTACTTCTATAGCATCTAGGGGTTTGAGTAGTGACTTGACTCTGCTCTTGTTCTTTGGAATGGCCTTGTCATAGGCCTCATAAAATTCTCGGACTAGCGCAGGTACATATGGATCCCGAGGTTTGGTGAACAACTAGAAATTGTGGAATTTAAGAGTTTCCCAAACCTTTGAATGTCAATCAATCACCCCATCAGTGGACAATTGTTTCTCTTCGAGAATTGTCCGTTTTACCCACTGCTCTGAGTCTATTCAGGTGTCTAAGGGTTGTCACTTCTCTAATCCTTTGGGATGTATGGAGTAGAGGATCATGAGTGGCCTTCAATCTGCCTTCACTCCGGTGCCTTTTTTGACTAGGCTCCGATATAGGTTTTTTGGAAGGTTTAGGTCTCTCATCCTCCTCCTTTAAGCTGGTCCAATTTATGTTGAGTCGTGCATTCTCATCACTGGTGGATTCTTGTTGCTCAACCGCTTTTCTTTTCCCTTTGCCTCGCACTTCTTTTTGAGGCTGATAGGTTCTTCTATCTGCTCTATCGAGAGCTATGACAACCTCCCTAGCTGCTCTTGATCCACCATGTCTGACTTGTTCCTTTGGTTTTCCCATTCCTGCACCATAATAATCTTAAAACACTTGTGAGAAAGCTTTGACATACAATTAAACACAACATTTGATCATATGAAAGACATCCAGAATAGACTGGTCAATTAGACCATGCATCAAACTTGGCGAATCGCCAAGCTGATTCGGCGGTCAAATAGACCATCACATTTTTGCACAGATTTCAGGCTTGAGACCACTATTACTTTTGGCGATGATCATACTCAATCTGCAATACGCTGATTTGGTTCAACGATAAAGAAAGTTCATCACCGAAAGTTGTAGTAGCCCCTCAAGAAAAATAGCCAAATAAGGCAGTGTATGTGTCAGTTAGGCGCATCGCCGAGTTCACTTAGGCGGTCAAAATGACCATCGCCTATTATGACTGGCAAGGCCTTCATCCATTCACCAAAACTTCAACAATTTCACAGAACTGATTGGATGAAATGCACATACCAACTCACCACACATCATCAATACAAGCTTATCTATAGGTTGGCAATATCACATGGTCTCAATGGCTATACACTCGATCAAATGATGACTTACCCTTAAGAATGACATCACCGAATCTATCATAGGGCAAGTTCAATTACTTAAAAAAGATCCAGGGTTACTCAGACTTCACCTATAGCCCATAGAAAGCAATCAATCCAACAAGAAAACACATTTCAAGAACTCATTCATATGATCATGCCCTAGTTTCAATTGAATACATTCAAGCATCATATCAAGAACAAGATTTGGGGCCGAACCCACAAATAATTCAGAAATGAGCAAGAAACCTTTCATTCATGACTCTAACCCAATGCATTCACACTCCTAATTTTGACATTCATCAAAAGATATCAAAACCCAAAATAAATCATACATACATGCAATATAGGGTTCAAAACCAACTCTAACGTCCTACCCACATGATTCTCGACAAGAATTTCAAAGTCTAAAGTATTATTTTTACATTACGAACCCTGATCAACTTCACAAACCATGGCTTCTTCAAGAACTAGAACAAGGTTCAAAATCATACCTGTTCAACAATGAGACACAATGAAAACTTTTGGTGATTCCTTTTGATGATTATTCCCAACTTCTTGGTGAAAATTTTCAAAGAAAAGCAAAGGAAATGGGTATTGGCGTGCGAAGGAAGAGAAAAGGAGGAAAGGTGGAAAGTGAAAGGGCCAAGGCATTTCAAAAGCCTTAAGTTGGTCGGCGAGTGTGCATGTTCGGCGACACTGAACAATACTGCCTAACACACTTGGTACTACGCCAAACATGCTAGGGACTTGCCTTTTCTCAGTGAGTTTACCTTGCCTTCTATCCTGAAGTGCGGTGAAACTAACCATTGCAAACTGATCGGCGATTTGCCAATTGGACCTTTGTTTCACCAAATTTGGAAATACGATCAAATTGATCATTGCCAATATGACTCGGTGATACGTCAAGTAGCCCCTCTTGGTCGCCTTTATCGACTTCTCACTCCCATTTTTCTTGTCAACCCTACAAAATTCACCACCCATTATTCAAACTAAAAAGTAATAAAATACTCACCTCGGGTTGTTTCCGAAGCAGTGCCATAGTTAGCATCGTGCATGATATCGTTCCTCTTCGCCTCAAGTTACCGACTGTCCTATAACTGACAATACCTTAGGATCATCTCTTGGTTTCAAAGCTTTGTAAATGTTGAAAATAACCTATTCATCATTCACTCTAAATTTTAAGTCTCCACTATCAACATCAACCACAGCTCACCGGTGGCTAAGAATGGCCTCCTTAAAATGATCAGCACATTTGTATCCACCTCGCAATCCAAAATCAAAAAGTCTGCAGGAAGGATAAATTTATCCACCTTCACCAACACAACGTGAAAAATCCCACTGGTCTTTTGATAGACCTATCAGCCATGAGCAGCTGCATTGTAGTTGGTGAAGGGTTTTCCAAACTCAGTTCCTCAAAAATAACTAGGGGCATGAGATTTATGCTTACCTCTAAATCACAAAGAGTTTTACTGAACTTTGAGGCTCCTATTGTGCATGGAATGATGAATGCCCCTGGGTCTTCCTTCTTTGTCACCAGTTTTTGCGTCTGGATTGTACCTGCAGTTGTGAGACACTTCAATTGTCTCACATTCAAGAGTCATCTTCTTTATCACCAATTCTTTCATAAACTTAGCATATCTTGGCATTTTAATTAATACTTCCACAAGGGGAGCATTTATTGACAGAAAGCTGAACATGGAAAGAAACTTTTGAAACTTAGAATCCTCCTTTTTCTTCTTCAACCTTTATGGGAATGGAGGATTAACTTTGACGTGAGGTGCCTTTAGCCTCACAACTGTGGACTTAAATTTTTAGGGAGAGTGTTCTTAGCTTTTGCTGCATTGTCCCCACTCTTCTCTTGTTTATTATTCTTAGGATTGTCGAGAACATCATCACCTACAACTTGAGCCTCTTTCTCAATATGCTCAACAACAACTATATCTTCTTTTTCTTCCACTTCTTTTAAACCTTCATCAACAAAAAGTGATGGTTTAGTCCCTTCGACCAACTTTCCACTTCGAGTAGTTATGCCTAAGCACTGCTGATCATTCCCTTTGTAATGACTTGGCCCAATACTGTGAAGTATTGTCCGTTCTTGGGCCTATACCATCACGGATTTGTCCCTTTGGGCTCACTCCAAAAGGCGCTTCAGTGTATTAGGTCCAATCCTTCATTTAAATAGCTTAGAACTCTTCCTCTTTTTTCGGATGCGAGATTTGCCAAAGTGAGCCAGGCGTTATCGGGCATTACCTGAATCCTCTTTTATTTCACCTTGAATACTTATGTAATGCCCGGTAAATTACCAAAATACCCCTAGGGAAGAGGTATGTGCAAAACGCATCTTCCGATGCTCGTATTAAAAATCTGAGAGCGGATTTGTGATCAGCACAAAAACTTGAGTGGGAGAAAGGCCTCAGTCGATTTTTAGAGCGACCGAGTCGAAAGATAATTTTTCGTTCCAAAATAAAAAACAGTGTGAGTTCGCGATGGAACCGCGTTGCGGACCTGCCACGAAGCCACACTTATGTTTTTCTGTGATTTTTCGACGGAGTTGAGTTTTCCAAAAATTGCACTGTCCGCGATAGGTCCGCGTAGTGGACTGTGTTATTCTAAGTCGGAAAAAGTTTCTTTAAAATTTCAAGGGGCATTCTAGTCCATTCCTTTATTTTTTAAACTTCCGCTACGACGAATAAAAGTCATTTTTCTAAGAAAAGGATTCCAAAAACACATCCAAGAGCATTCTTCCTAGAAAAGTCACTAAGCCAGGGCTTTAGGGGAGTTGAGATTGAGGAAATCAAGAGGAGTTTGTACCAGAAATCGTGTTAGCAATCATCCCAGGCATTTAAGGTTGACTTAAAGCATGAGATTTTTCTCCCATGTGCCCTTCTGAGTAAATTGAGTTGTGTATTAAATGTAATGAGATTGATGTGAAAATTGTTGAGATTTTACACAGAGTTTTACTTATTGCATATATTTTACGTGAACTGATGATCATCATAAACTTGATTTATTACATAATTCATTTTCATGAGTGCTTTGCAAAAAACTATACGATTATTTTATTAAAATATGTAAGGAATGAACTAGGGGATGAGTCTAGAGCCTTAACGAAGATGATGTCTGTGATGTTGTGATTGTGTTTCACATTTGATGAGAGTCTTGATGATGATGTTGATGAGAATGATGTTTCATGATGTCTTAAAATCGAAAGTTTAAATTTCTAAAAGAATATCTTGAGTCCATGATGTTGATGATGATGTTGATGAGGTGAGGTGATGTTGATGTTGAGGTATTATGTCCCTACGAGACTGATGTTAATGTTGAGGTATTATATTCTGTCCCTATGGGACTGATGATGATGTTTTATGTCCCTTTGGGATTGATAAGGTTGAGGTCATATGAGCATGTTGAGTTCTAGGAGGAGTATTGAGCATCGAAATGGGTGATAGTGAGTCCCACTTGGACCCATTAACTACGTGGCTCGCTTAGGAAGAGAGGATTGAACCGCAATGCGGATGACTCCTTTCTTGTCCCAATAGAGGACTGCGGTTTTTCTTGTGGATCCACTGAGGTCGATGTCCTTTACCTCGGGAAGGGTATCGGATGGATGTGGCAACGACATCACTTCGTTGTATCATCACCGGCTCATAGGTGATGGCTGTCGGTTAGAGAAACTCCCAGTGAGGTCTTACTTTGATAGTACTCTGATGTTGATGTGATGTGATGTTTGAGTCGAGTTGAATTGAGTCAAGTTCCCTGAGTTGAGTTGAGTTGAGTTGAGTCAAGTTCCCTGAGTTGAGTTGAGTTGAGTCGAGTTCCCTGAGTTGAGCCGAGTTCCCATGAGATGCGTATGATGTATTAATGATGTTGAGGTGAGGGGTTGAGGAGTCATTTCTCTACTCTATTTTCTTGCCTTAGATAGACGTTTGACATTCTGATGGAGTATGATGTTGAGTTGATGTTTTCGTTATGCTGTTATATTTATACCGTTACATTCAGCTATTTTACATACCAGTTTATTCCACGTACTGATGCCACCCGGCACTGCATCATTTCATGATACAGATACAGGAGTTAGAGGACTTCAGCAAGCGCATCGTTGAGGTCAGAGATTTTGAGTTCAATCATTGGTGAGCCTCCTTGCTAACCGAAGGCGACCCCTTCTATTTGTGTTTTCGTATTTATTGAGTTGGGTAGCCATGGCCTGTCATGGTCCCATCTTAGACAGTTGAGTCAGGTTAGAGGCTTCATAGACATGAGTAGAGGTTTGATGTTAATGGTTTTCCCTTATGAATTGAGTAGTATTTAGTACTTACTTTTTATGATGATGAGACTGATGTTGGTCATTTGGCCCTTTATTTGAGGTAGCTCATTTCTCTATTTCCGTTGTGTTGATGTTGAATGACTGTCCTGAGAACGAGTGGTTCGCTTTTGGACTAGAAATAGTCTCTGGGTGCCGGCACGCGTAGGGTACCCTCTTGGGGCGTGACAAACTTGGTATCAGAGCACAGAGTTCAAGAGTCCTAGGGAGTCTATGAAGTCGTGTCTAGTAGAGTCTTGTTTATGTGTGTGTTGTGCACCACACTTCAAAAACAAAAGGCTATAAGACATTAAGAATGATTACACTTCTTTGATGTTCTGAGTTCGCGCGATAGGGTTTGACTCTATGAAACCCCACTTCTAATTCGTTGTTTACGCATTTGCAGATCATGCCTCCAAAACGCACTGCTGCCCAAAGAGATGCCTCAGTCCCTAACACTGAGAATCCCATACCAGAGGCCCCTACCCGGAATGAGACAAGGAGACGGGGTCGACCTGCCAGAGCTACTGAGGCTCCACCGACACCTCCTACTCAGTCGGCCTCCACTTCGGAAGTAGACATTAGGGGAGCCATCACTATGCTCACTCAATTGGTGGCCTCACAGTGCAGTCCCCAGGCCCCTAGCTCCAGCTGCCAAGAGCCTACAGCTGCAGCCAGGCTCAGGGATTTCCTGAGGATGAACCCGCTAGTCTATACGGGGTCCAAGGTTAAGGAAGACCCGCGAAACTTTATTGATGAGATGCACAAGATCCTGAGAGCTATGCACGCGAATGAGGTTGAAGTAGTCGAGCTGATCTCGTATCAGCTTAAGGATGTTGCCAATGTCTGGTATAACCAGTAGGAAGATGGTAGAGGTGAGAATGCTGAGTAGGAGGAGTTTGAGAGTGCTTTTCTCGATCAGTTCTTTCCCCAAGAGTTGAGAGAGGCAAAGGTCGAAGAGTTTGTGAATCTGAAGCAAGAGAGGTTGACTGTCAAAGAGTACAGCCTGAAGTTCATCCAGCTGTCTCGATATGCTCCAGAGATGGTTCTTGATATGAGGGCAAGGATGAGAAAGTTCGTGTCTGGTTGGGCAGGCATGTAAAGAGAGAGTGTAAGGCAGCATTGCTGATTCCAGATATGGATATCTCTAGACTTATAGTCTATGCCCAGCAAACTGAGGAGGACAAGAAGAGGGGCAAGGAAGAGCAGCAGAGTAAGAAAGACAAATTGGCAGGGCATGAGCCCAACCAATAGAAGCAGAATAAGGGTGATAGAACTTTCTTTCAGAAGAAGTCTTCTAGCTATGCACCCCCGATGGTGAGTCCACTTGTTCAACAAAACAGGTATGATCAGAAATCCTATGGTCACAAAAATTTTAGAGCGCAGGAGCCTCAGTCCCAAGCTAGTGTTGCCCAATGTCCGAGAGGAAAGCCACCTCGTGGCAGATGTGGTAGGTTGCATCTTGGTTTGTGCCGTGAGGGCACCAATACTTGCTTTTTGTGCGGACAGTCTGGCCATTTTCAGGGTGAGTGCCCTTCGAGGAGATGGGGTGATAGAGGTAATAGAGCCCAGTCTTCTACAGCGCCCCTGTGGGCAGTCACCAGAAGGATACTACTACGAATGCATGAGGAGGGACAAACTGTCTGTATGCGATGGGTAATCGACAAGATCAAGAGGTTGCTCTAGATGTTGTTACAGGTATGCTCCAAATATTTTCTTATAATTGTTATGCATTGCTTGACTCGGGTGCCACTTTGTCCTTTGTGACGCCCTATGTGGCTAATAAGTTTGAGATTTTCCTGAGTGTTTGCTTGAGCCTCATACTATTTCGACTCCTACTGGTGAGTCTATCCTGGCTAAGAGGGTCTATAGAGACTGTGTAGTGTCCATCTATCATAGGGATACTTTGGCCAATTTGGTAGAGTTGGAGATAGTTGATTTTGATGTGATTCTTGGTATGGATTGGCTCCATGCTTGCCATGCATCCATAGATTGTAGGACCCGAGTTGTTAAATTCCAATTTCCAAATAAACCGGTCCTAGAGTGGAAGGGAATTTATGTTGCACCCAAGGGTAGATTTATTTCCTACCTGAGGGCGAGAAATTTTATCTCTAAGGGTTGTATTTACCACCTTGTACGAGTTAAATCTGATGATATTGAGTCCCCTACTCCTGAGTCGGTCTCGATTGTAAATGAGCTCCCTGAGGTGTTCCCTGAGGATTTACTTGGAGTCCCTCCTGATAGGGAGATCGACTTCGGTATTGATGTACTTCCCGACACACAGCCTATTCCAATTCCACCATATAGGATGGCCCCCGCTGAGCTGAAAGAGTTGAAGGAGCAGTTGAAGGATCTGTTAGAGAAGGATTTTATTAGACTTAGTGTTTCTACTTGGGGTGCTCCCATTCTGTTTGTATGAAAGAAGGATGGGTCTCTCAGAATGTGCATAGACTATAGGCAATTGAACATGGTCACGATTAAGAATAAATATCCTCTTCCAAGGATAGATGATCTGTTTGACCAACTTCAGGGTGCCTCATGCTTTTCAACCTCAGATCGGGCTACCACCAGTTGAAAGTGAGAGAATGGTGATGTTCCAAAGACAGCCTCCAGGACAAGATATGGCCACTTTAAGTTCTTGGTTATGTCCTTTAGGTTGACGAATGCACCGGCAGCTTTCATGGATTTGATGAATAGGGTGTTCAGGCCCTACCTTGACATGTTTGTAATCGTATTCATTGATGATATCTTGGTGTATTTGAGGAATGAGGAAGAGCATGCTAAACATCTTAGAGTTGTCCTTCAGACCCTTAAGGACCATGAATTGTATGCGAAGTTCTCCAAATGTGAGTTTTGGCTTAAGTCAGTGGCTTTCCTAGGCCATGTTGTTTCGGGTGATAGAATTCGAGTAGTTGGCCAGAAGATTGAAGCGGTCACAAACTGGCCAAGACCGACCTCTCCAACTGATATAAGGAGTTTCTTGGGGTTGGCAGTCTACTACTGCAGATTTGTTGAGGGATTTTCTTCCCCATCCGCACCATTGACTAAACTGACTCAGAAAAAGGTCAAGTTTCAGTGAACTGAGAAATGTGAGAAGAGTTTCCAAGAGTTAAAGACTAGGTTGACCACCGCACCTATCTTGACTTTGCCTGACGGGACGGAAGATTTTGTAATATACTGTGATGCATCAAGAGTTGGGTTGGGATGTGTATTAATGCAGAGAGGAAAAGGGATAACCTATGCTTCCAGGAATCTTAAAGTTCATGAGAGGAACTATCCGACCCATGATCTTGAGTTGGCGGCGGTAGTGTTCGCACTTAAAATCTGGCGACACTACTTGTATGGAGTGCATGTGGACGTGTTCGCTGACCACAAGAGTTTACAGTATGTCTTCAGTTAGAGAGAGCTCAACCTGCGACAGAGGAGCTAGTTGGAATTGCTCAAGATTATGACATGAGCATCATGTACCACCCAGGTAAAGCTAACGTTGTTGTTGATGCTCTTAGCAGGTTGTCTATGGGTAGCACACCCCATGTTGAGGAAGAGAAGAAAGAGCTAGTGAAGGAAGTGCATCGGTTGGCTCGATTGGGAGTCCAACTTAAGGAGAATGACGAGGGAGGAATTAATATTCAGAGTGGGTCTTCATCGTCCCTAGTGACTGAGGTAAAAGGGAAGCAGGATCGAGATCCTATTATACTCCAATTGAAGGAGGATGTCTACAAGCAAAAAGTGATGGTCTTGTCCAAAGGGGGAGATGGGGTATTGAGGTACCAGAGTAGGTTATGCATCCCTGATGTTGACGGTGTTTGAGAGAGGATTATGACTGAGGCCCACAACACTAGATACTCCATTCATCTGGGCTCCACCAAGATGTATCATGACTTGAGAGAAGTTTATTGGTGGTGTGGATGAAAAGGGATATCGCGGAGTTTGTTTCAAGATGCCCAAATTGCCAAAAAGTGAAGGTTGAGCATCAAAGGCCAAGTGGCTTGGCTCAAAACTTTGAGATTCCGGAATGGAAGTGGGAGATGGTTAATATGGATTTCATCACTGGACTATCGAGATCCCGGAGACAGCATGATTCCATATGGTGATTGTAGATAGGATGACGAAGTCAGCGCATTTCCTGGCAGTCAAGACGACCAACACTGCAGAGGAGTATGCCAAGATGTATATCCAAGAGATTATGAGGTTGCATGGAGTTCCCTTGTCTATCATCTCGGACAGAGGAGCCCAATTTACCTCTCACTTCTGGAAGTCTTTCCAGAAAGGATTAGGTACCAAAGTGAACTTGAGCACGGCCTTTCATCCACAGATGGATGGTCAGGCAGTGCACACTATTCAAATGGTAGAGGATATGTTGAGAGCGTGTGTCCTTGACTTCAAAGGAAATTGGGATGACCATTTACCATTGATTGAATTTGCATAGAACAATAGTTATCATGAAAGCATTCAAATGGCCCCCTATGAGGCCTTGTATGGGAGGAGATGTAGATCACCTATTGGGTGGTTTGAAGTTGGATTAGCTGAGTTGATTGGGCCTGACCTTGTCCACCAGTCTTTGGAAAAGGTGAAGATTATTAGAGAAAGATTCAAGACTGCCCAAAGCCGTCGGAAATCTTACACACAAATGTGAGGAGAAGAGACCTAGAGTTCGAGGTGAGCGATTCGGTATACTTGAAGGTATCACCCATGAAGGGTGTCATGAGGTTTGGGAAGAAAGGGAAATTAGGTCCTCATTATATTGGCCCTTATCAAATTTTGCGAAGAATTTGGAAGGTTGCTTATGAGCTAAAGTTACCTTCTGAGTTAGATGGAATCCATTCTGTGTTTGATGTTTCGATGTTGAAGAAGTGTTTGGGGGATCCTACCTTGGTAATCCCTGTGGAGAGCACAGGAGTCAGAGACAGTTTATCCTATGAATTCCAGTCCAAATCCTTGATCGACAACTTCACAGACTGAGAAATAAAGAGATAGACTACGTCAAAGTTCTGTGGAGGAAGCAATTTGTTGAGGAAGCCACATGGGAAGCTGAGGAAGATATGAGAACAAAATACCCGCACATGTTCGTGCATGATGTCGATGAAAGTGTCGGAGGTAATATTCTTACTTTTATGTAAATTGATATTCCTACCATGAGTTGATTTATATAATCCTGATGTCTGAGTAGAGGTTATAGAAGTCGATGAAGAGTTGAGGAGTTGAGTTGTTGAGTGAGTTTCGAGGTGAGTCTTGAGTTTATTCGTGCCAAAATACCGTTCCTACTCATCATTCGAGGACGAATGATCCCAAGGGGGAGATAATGTAACACCCGGTAAATTACAAAAATACCCCTAGGGAAGAGGTGTGCGCAAAACATGTCTTTCGATGCTCGGATTAAAAATCCGAGAGCGGATTCGTGATAAGCACGAAAAATTGAGTGGGAGAAAAGTCTCGGTCCATTTTTAGAGTGATCGAGTCGAATGATAATTTTTCATTCCAAAACGAAAAATAGTGTGAGTTCGCGATGGAACCGCGTCGCTGACCTGTCGCGGAGCCACACTTACATTTTTCTGTGATTTTTTGATAGAGTTGAGTTTTCTGAAATTGCACTGGCTACGACAGATCCGCATTGCAGATTGTGTTATTCCAAGTCGGGAAATGTTTCTTTAAAATTTTGAGGGGCATTCTAGTCCATTCTTTTATTTTTTAAACTTCCCCTACGACGAATAAAAGTCATCTTTCTAAGAAAAGTGTTCCAAAAACCCATCCAAGAGCGTTCTTCCTAGAAAAGTCACTAAGCCAGGGCTTGAGGGGGTTGAGATTGGGGAAATCAAGAGGAGTTTGTACCAGAAATTGTGTTAGCAATCTCCCAGGTATGTAAGGTTAACTTAAAGCATGGGATTGTTCTCCCATGTTCCCTTCTGAGGAAATTGAGTTGTGTATTAAATGTAACGAGATTAATGTGAAGATTGTTGAGATTTTACACAGAGTTTTACTTACTGCATATATTTTACATGAACTGATTGTTGACACCCAATTTTGACCCTCCACAGTATAAACTAATCATCGAGCTTTTAATTTTAACAATTTGAAATAATTAGCTTTCAAAGATGCAAAATATTTTTCAAATGATTTTTAGGTTTAAAGCTTTAAATTTTAATTATGCTTAAATATTTGCGTATTATATATATATATATATATATATAATATGTATATATATATATATATAATATGTATATATATATATATATAATATGTATATATATATATATATATACATATTATATATATTTCAAGTATTAATAGTTAAGTATTATATTTTCGTTAATTTTTCAAAAATTCTCAAATAGATTTTATTCCTAATCACCTTTACTTTAATCATTTTAGAATTAATTACCCCATAGTTAATCTAATTATTTTAAGTTGTTAATATTGAAAAGCTCTTTGATTAATTCATATTAATTCATCTCGTGATCAAATTAGTCAATTAATTTCAAATGGGTCAAGTTGGTAATTTAATTGGCTAATTCTTAAATTTTCCCCTAATTCTTTTTAATTCTTTTTTTAAATACCCCAAACCCAAGCCCAAAATCTTTTTCCTGGCCCAATCCCATCCAGCCCAGCCCCTCCCCTTTCCCTAGCCCAACCCCTTTTATTATTTTCCGTCCAGCCCAACTCCCAAATTCCCTAAACCCGACCCGGCCCGTTCCCCTTTTAAACCCTTGACCCGCATCCCCTCTCCCTTACCTTCTCTATCCCCGCCCCTTTCTTCTCCTTTCCCCTTTTCTGATGAAAGCCGAAACCAGACCAGAAAACCCAGAAAATTCAGCTATGTCAGTTCTCCTTTTTGGCAAGGAGCCAAAATACATTACTCCCTCTCACGCGTTCCCTCCCCCTAAACCCGTTTTCTCCTTAAACAACAAGATGGCACCCGGTAAATCAGAAAAACCGCAGCATTACAGTGCCATTTTTTAGCAAAAAAATGGTCAAACTCGTACACCACCTGCTCCCTACCCTCTTCCCCTGTTCGTGCACCAAAGGAATCACTCATACGTGTCTCACGTCTAAACCATCGATTCAAATCGATGGTTGAGATGTGAGACTTGTAAAGTGATTTCAAGTTTGAAGATTCGAATTTTGAAGGTTTTTCCCATTTTTGTCCCTGTTTTTCGGCCCCATTCCGTTGCCCTAATTTTGGGGCTATATAATCAGTGTTTACACACTGATTTTGGGGTTCTTGGCAGTCGAATTCCTCTCTTTTTTTTGAAATATAGATTGCAACTCTCACCTTTGAAAAACAATTCTTAGAAAAGGTTGAACATCTGAAAGTGTTAAAACGGAAGTTGGTTTGGTTTGACGTTCAGTAGCTCCCGTACATAGCTCGGATAGGGTCAGAATCGATTCTAGCTTGTCGTCTCGTTCGCTGCTCCAGAGAAGGTAATATTCCTTCTCTTATCTATTTTCTTTGGTTTCAATGTATGTAGTTGACTGATTATTTTCTCTAGACTTGGTTATTTATGTCAACGCTTGAAACTTTATTCCGTTTGAATTTTCTGGTTGCTGCTGATGCTTTGCTAGATATTTTTGTATATTTGTGTGAAGTTTAACTAATTTCTATCTAAAGTGTAGATGTCGCATAAGTATGCATAGTTTTTTACTCTATTTATCCCTAAAGGATTCGATAACTTTGCGCGGAATCTATATTCGATAAGTTCGTGTCGAGTTTACATCTGATTTATTAGTTTTAATATGAAAAATAAATAATTTTCTTATTCTACTTGTGTCAAAAATAGGTATAGATTATGTTGCTCAAGTTTCTTTCTTCCAAATTATTTGTTGGTAATTTGTTTCCTCTTCCATGAGCGTATGAACATGGATTATGGTCTTACAAGTGTTTGTTAATCGCAACAATAGGTTTATTATCCTTTATTTCTCAGTTGAATCAATTTAGTAGCTTATGATACAATTTTCATTCATTATGTGTGGAATCTCCCTTTTCTCTTTTTTTTTTTTTAAAAATAAACAAGTTCATACAATTTGGTTTGTAGTATGGAACAAATCACAGCTTGGTTTGAAGATGTAATGGAAGCCTATTTGTCATCCTTAAGAATTCTCATATATAGTTTTCTATGCTAAGTTTTTCTTTGTAGATCTTGCAAAGTGTTTAATGTGGTTCTTGATTCTGTCATGCTGTTGGATTTACAATGAAGTTTGCAATTTTTTTATCATGGTTTGGGAAATGTTGTTGTTCACAATAAAGTTTAGTTAGTTGAATGGATTGAAATCGATCTAGTATGCGGGCATTCGGGTTGTCGACATCTAAAAGTATTGACTGTGGTTTATCTCTACATGAAAAATAGACATGTCTTTCACCCATTTCGGTGAGTCTTTTACTTATTTGGGATAAAGATTCTTAAAATTATCCTATTGCGAATGTTTTCAAGAAATACTCACCTTTCTTTTTTTTTTAGCTTGAGTTATGAAGATTTTATGTCATTTTACCCATCTAGTTGTTTCAGTATGCTATTCTATAGTTAAAATGATAATGTGCCATGTCTAGTTTATAATTAGATTTTTTTCTTTATTGAGATAAAAGATTGAAATAGTAACCCATATACGTTTATATTAATCCTTTCTCTTATCACGCATTTGGGATTATTATTTACTCGATTTACTCATTTTGTTGCATGTGACAACTTGTTGGAGTTCGTTATGGACCCCTCCTCTGCATATTTTGAGTTGTTCCTCGTCGGGACAATATACACGTAGGAGAATATGCTGAAATACAGGTGTTGGAGGCCGAAAGTCTGTGTATATACATCAACATACATGCTATATACACTGGTATACAACCAGTGTATACAACAGGATTAAACTCAAAAGGAAGAGGGCCAAAAGCCCAATTTGTTTCTTGCAGCAGAAAGTATTGGGCCTAAGCCCAATTGTCAGCAGTAGCCCTTAAAATTGGGCCTGCCCAATTTTAAAGGAATTATTACCTAATTAAGCAAACTTAAGACTAATAATATCATTTATTATTTACATTTCAATTTTATTACATTAATAGCATACCCGTTATTTTTTTTTGCTATAAAAGATGTGGTCCCCACCAGCCCAATGTATAAAATCTAATTCCTTTTCCCTCCTTCATTAGACTCCATTATACACATGATTCCATTCCACCTTCCATAACCGCCTCCCCAATTTACGCCATTTTCACACCCTTAAATCTCTCAAAATCTTAACAAATCAAGTCAAGATCAGTTTAACTAAGGTAATATTTCAGTTTATTTTCAAAATGCATACTTGAAATTTCAAGTTTTATTTTTTTTGGCGCTTTTTTATTTTTGCTCACCCTGTTCAAATTTTCCCCAAATTTTTTACTTTTTAGCCGGAATTTTCAACTCATCTTCCATATAATATGGTGAAGGAGTCTTCATCAAAAAGGATTACGAGAGGTATGCATTGTGCATGTTAAAAAAATGGAAGCATACAGTTTCTATATTTCCAAACATTTTCATTTTTGTTATATATGCATGTAATGTTCATTTTTCCCAAGTTGTAGATTTCACAATATCTATGTCTTGTTTTCATATTTTTATACAAAAAAAATATATATTGACAGATCTGATAATGTATTTATATAAACATGGGTGTATAAGGGTAGATTTATACAAAAATAAAGATTTTTTAGCATTTATACAGTTATGGAATGTATGCCAATTGCAACTGTGTATATATAAATACAATACATTGAAAATTTTGGGTAATGTTTATACAACCATGAAATCCCCCATCTCAATATAATGTACATTTCCATGGAATCCATCATTTAGCCCTCCTTATACATTATATAAATTATTACGGAGGAAAACTTATACAAACCTGGTCCATGCAACTTTAAAAAAAACATAAATGTTCAAGTGTATAAATTTATTACAAGTAAGCACACATGTATAAGTTCATGAAAATTTTATACACTTAATGACATACATGCATAAATTGATCTGTATAACTTTAAAAAAAAACACAAATGTTCAAGTGTATAAATTTATTACAAGTAAGCACACATGTATAAGTTCATGAAAATTTTATACACTTAATGACATACATGTATAAATTGATCTGTATATTTATGTGTAATTATACAGTGAGCAACATTGTATAAATTATACTAGTTTTTATATAAATTGAAAACTCACCAGTAACTTCCTTCCAAAACACCCAGGAAAAAAAAAATTACGTTGGCAATTTTTTCTGATAGAAAGGAAATCTTTTTTTTTATTTAGAGTAGAAATATCATCTTATTTTAAGAAGAAGTGTAATTAGGAAAAGGATTTTAATTTGTTATTATACTTCCTTAATTAAGTTGGCAATTTTTTCTAATAGAAAGGAAATTTTGTTTTTTATTTAGAGTAGAAATATCATCTTATTTTAAGAAGAAGTGTTCAATTAGGAAAAGGATTTTAATTTGTTATTATATTTCCTTTATATATGCAACCGTTTCCTATAATAAGTACCTAAAAAAACGCCTAATTAATTAACAAAAATTTGACACTTCCGATTTATACATTACCCTGAAATCCGATTTATACATTAAATTTGCTATAGCCATAGTTATAAAAAGTAATTTCATAAACATGGCTATTTTAAGATTTTTAAGATTTTTAAATTTGTCATTTATGAAAAATCCCCAATTTTAAAAAGGAATGGGCAGGCCCAAATTTAAAATATAATAACCATGCAAATTTTGGGGATTGGGTCTGCCCAGGCCCAAATCACTTTAATTTCTTTTATTGATATTTGTCATATTTCTTTTATATTTATTTGTTCTAACACTAATTTCAATTCTAGGATTATTTCATAAGTTTTAGCCTAATTAAATTTCCCCAAGTTAGCCATCTACGTCATTTTATGATTTTAAATCTTGACTATAAAAATCACTTTTAGGAAATTAGGTTTTAAAATATTCTTTAAAATATTTCAAGTACTTCTTCCTTAAAATATTTTTTCTTTAAAAAAGTATATATACATTTCTTCTTTTAAACACTTAGAGTTTAATAGATTTTAAAATTTTAATTATTTGATTAAATTCGTCAACTCCTTTAATTAAATAAAATTTAGTTAGATTTTAATATTATATCTTGTTGATTTTCTTTAACTAGTTCACTTAATTAATTCTAATGGAATAAAATATAAATAAAATTTAAATATTTCATTTTCCTACTCTCAAAATATTTTATTTAAACTTTTCAAAAATAATGATATAAGTTATATTTATTTTTTAAAGTTAGTCAAAATATTTAATCGTCGGATAACCGCGCGTTAGCGGATATTTCGAGTGCGTAAAACCTTCTCGAAATAGAAATATGAACCCGAACCCATTCTTTAGATTTTAAAAGGATTTTCTCTGTTAAGTCTTTTTAAAATAATTTAATCGATTTTCTTAATTTTTCCTTAAAAAATTAAGTGGCGACTCTAAATTTTTGAAGATTCGATTTCCTTAAACTAATTAAGTCTTAAATCGAATTTTCGAAACAGAAGTCATTTTTCGATATAACAGAAATGGCGACTCCGCTGGGGATTTTAATTAGGTTCTAACCAATAGATTAATTTTTGACTAACTCTATTAATTGTTTATTTTATTATTTGCTTATTTGTGTTAATTGTCTGATTTTAATTAAATTGTATAATTAAATTGTCATACATGCATAGCATTTCCGCCACTTGGCATTTTTTTTCATTTTTCACAAAAATGACGGTTATGCGGGTCGCAGCCATTTAGTCCAAATTTTCCATCGGAGTACCCTGACGAAATGAGTCGATCTTGCGGGATTGACGGTCGTTAACTTCCCCAGCCCGGGTTGTCCGCTCGGGTCACCTTTTCACAGTAAAAAATAAACCCACTCTTAGATACCTAGGATAGAACGAAACCAAAACCTTGTAGGTGCATTGGCCTAGGTCGACCCGATACCCTAGTAGCCCACCTTGACTTCAAAGTGGCCTCTGGTCCAATTGAACGATCATTTTGTCTGTTTTTGAAAGATGTATACGTTTTTAAATAAATCATTGTTCGTGGGCCCGGGGGGTTGCCTCTATTTTTCTAAAATACAGTTTCTTCTTATAGATGACTAATCAGTTTCCGGAATTTGACATGGTTACCAAGACTCCGAATCTTCTCCGTGTATGGTGGAATAATCTTAGTGAATACGCACAGGATCAAGTCACGACACATCTAGGGCATTTACCCTCATTAATGGACTTTCAGGCATACCCTGCATTTATTAAGGTTATTACACGATTCTGGGATGACGAGAGGAGGGTGTTCCGGTTTGGGGATGTCGAGTTAACACCTACGATTGAAGAGATTTGGGATTGCCTAGAGTCTAAGGGGTTGTATGAAAAAAGGAAGAAATACCCCGACCACAATATTTTGGTACCGAGCAGATCGACCAGTAAGAAAATGAAGGATATGCTTTTCCTGGTGCAAGCTGAGTGGTTAGATACCCCGAGGATCCCATTCTTG
Organism: Solanum rostratum; assembly: GCA_029948455.1. Taxonomy (NCBI): domain Eukaryota; kingdom Viridiplantae; phylum Streptophyta; class Magnoliopsida; order Solanales; family Solanaceae; genus Solanum; species Solanum rostratum. The sequence goes on from CM057053.1 coordinate 56,147,476, forward strand.
AGATTCTTTGAACATTGGGGGCATAAGAGTTATTTTGGAAACTTCCCTAACGAGTTTCATGATTACGGCACTTGGATTAGCACCCAAGCCCTAGCTTTTTCCATATGCCTTTTAGGAACCATGGTATTCCCCCATGACCAGACAAATGCCATAGATTCCCGAGTTGTCATGATCACCCACACCATCTTCTACGGCCTTGGTAAAGACGACCAAAAGAAGTATTGTGATTTGGCACCGGTTACCGTGGTCGATATCTACCGGTCTCTTGGGATGTGCAAGAATGGGTATGGGTTTTTCCAAGGGTGTAATTTGCTACTACAATGGTGGATGTCTTTACACTTGGCCACGAAAGTTGAGAAGTGGAAACAAGATTTGAGACGGCATGATGGAAGAAATGCCTTGGCCCACTACAAACTTCTGTTGACTATTCAGAACTTCAGAACGCGAAGGTCAAAAGAAGGATGGGCACAAGTTCTTTATGATTTGAAGGAAGATAATATTTCGTGGATGTTTGACGACTTTATGTCCGAAAGGGTGGCGATACAAGGAAGGCGGTTTCCCTTTTTGGTCCTTATGGGTATTCGGGGTATGAAACCTTACTCCCCGAACCGAGTAATGATACAGTTTGGGAGGAAGCAAGTCGAGCCGAAGACCAGGGATACTAGCCAATATGTTGTTGACTACGAGGATCGAGAAAAGGTACCCTTCGTGGATGACATTCTCAAGGAATGGTCCGCGTGTAGTTTCTTGAACAAGGAAAGTATTGCCGAGGATAGATATGATGCGGGCTACGAGGAAGGGTACAAAGAGTGGTTGAAGGCTAATTTAAGCGGAGACATCATTCTGGGGCCCCACCTTAATCCCCGAGTAGAGAATATAGAAGCGAGGGTCCAGGTCCAAAGACGGCTTTTTCAACAACAGTGGGATGACAGGGAACGGGAATTCCAACAAAGGGAACAAGAATTCCGGCAAAGGGAGCAACACTATTTACAAAGAGAGAAAGAATTCCAACAAAGGGAGTACGAGCTTTATAGAGTTATGGCCTCTCGGACACAAGAAATAGCCGACGCGAGAGCATGCTTGGTCCAGTTAGATCAGAATTTGGAAAGGCAGATTAGCACTCTCCAGCAAACACCGGTTTCCTGTCGGGCCCTATTAGCGGAACCTTTCTTGATGCTGCACCAACGCCAAAACCGAGGAGAAGTAGACAAAGCCAGAAGTTCAACGGGACCTCCTTCTATTTAGTTTATCCCCTGCGTGGGAAGTTTTTGTACTTTTCACATTTTCTCCCCTTATTCCCCGGAAAATGTATCCCTTATTAGTTAATGTTTGTAATATATTTTATCTATTTATGAAATTCATTTCGGGGGAACAACGAGATATTTAAAATGACGTATACATCCTTCAAATCGGTAGGCCAACCCTTGGCATAAAAGGGTCACATGTTCTCTAGGACGCGCAATAACTGTTTCTATGATATCTATTATTTATGTGATTTATGTGATAATGTTGTTTACTCGGAAAAATTCTAGCCCACTCCTTGCCAAAATAAATGTGTATATCAAATAAGCCACCAAAAACGAACCCCGACCACTACCAGAAGTACAACCAAACATTCTTCGAGTCTCAATTTCTCAACAAAGTCCAACCTCAAAATACCTCCGGAATCTTACCTTTCCCAACTCAGAAAAATCATACTGACAAAAAGAAAAACCCGAAATACTAAGACACATCATTTCCAAAATCATATAGACAAAATCTTGCTCGTTTGCCATGTATCCTGGATCAGTGGGCTAGTCTTTTCCGACTAAAGCAACAATTGTTTGCTTGCTGACTTGTATGTGATATCTTGTATTACTTGTTAATCCGAAAACACTAATATCTTTACCTTTGAGTGATTCTCGTACAGGTGATAAGAATTGGTGTGTGTTGATAAAACTGGCCGATCACCCCTACTTCACCAGATCCAAAGCCCATAAAGATTCCTTCCTCAGTCAAGGCCAGTTGAACAGTGCAGGAACAATGGCAGAAAATCACGATGATATGAGCCTGGCTGAGGTTCCAATTACGGATTCAATCATCACTGAGCAGAATAAGTTGATCGCACAGTTGATGCAGCGAATCGGGGAAATGAAAATGGAGATGAAAAAGACTCAGGACCTGGCTAATCTGGCCATCGCTACCAATTTTCCTGGCCATGACGATGGGAGGCCTCCGTTCCACTTGCCTACTCCTCATCCGACACACAAACCTATTCCTCTATCAACCAACCCACCTGTCACCCCTATCCAAAATGCTCCCGGTATTGATCTAACTGCCCCAAACGACGTTCAATCCAATTCATCACACCAAGCCCCCCTCCACTACAAAACTCAAATGCCAACAATGCCCAAGCCTTTAGCTCCTCTCCCGTTCCCAACAACGCCTACCCTCAAACAATCCATCCAGAGATCCATGCTCCCAAACAATACAACTTGCCCACTGTCCAAACCCACTCCCCAAAGTTCCCTTCCATGTCCCGGTTCTTACAAAACCCCAGATTCCCCATACTACCTATTCCGAAATAGACCACTATGAGGAGAAGGAGAGGGAATGGAGGGCCCGAGAGGAAATAGCCAAACAAGGGATAAAGGAAGAAGTAGCGAAGGCGTTGAAGCAGTACCATATCACGCCAGACATCGCAGGCTTAAGCTAGGAGGACTTGTGCATTCGTCCCGACCTGGACCTTCCAGAGGGATTTAAGATCCCGAAATTCGATACCTTTGCTGGAACCAGAAACCCATTAGCCCATCTAAGGGCTTACTGTGACCAGCTCGTGGGTATCGGGAGAAACGAAGCTTGGTTAATGAGACTTTTCAGCCGGAGCCTGAGTGGAGAGGCTTTAGATTGGTTCACATCACAGGAAGTGAGCCAATGGGCTGGATGGAACGCAATGGCTAAGGATTTTGTGGAAAGATTTGCTTACAATGTAGAGGTTGTTCTAGATCGGTACTCACTGGAAAAGATAAGTAGTATGGGGAATCTGGGGTTTTGTAAGAACCGGGACATGGAAGGGAACTTTGGGGAGTGAGGTTTGGACAGTGGGCAAGTTGTATTGTTCGGGAGCGTGGATCTCTGGATGGATTGTTTGAGGGTAGGCGTTGTTGGGAAGGAGAGAGGAGCTAAAGGTTGGGCGTTGTTGGCATTTGAGTTTTGTAGTGGAGGGGGGGCTTGGTGTGATGAATTGGATTGAACGCCGTTTGGGGCAGTTAGATCAATACCGGGAGTAGTTTGGATAGGGGTGACAGGTAGGTTGATTGATAGAGGAATAGGTTGGTGTGTCGGATGAGGAGTAGGCAAGTGGAACGGAGGCCTCCCATCGTCATGGCCAGGAAGATTGGTAGCGATGGCCAGATTAGCCAGGTCCTGAGTCTTTTTCATCTCCATTTTCATTTCCCTGATTTGCTGCATCAACTGTGCGATCAACTTATTCTGCTCAGTAATGACCGAATCCATAATTGGAACCTCAGCTAGGCTCATATCATCGCGATTTTCTGCCATTGTTCCTGCACTGTTCAACTGGCCTTGACTGAGGAAGGAATCTTTATGGGCTTTGGATCTGGTGAAGTAGCGGTGATCGGCCAGTTTTATCAACACACACCAATTCTTATCACATGTACGAGAATCACTCAAAGGCAAAGATATTAGTGTTTCCGGATTATCAAGTAGTACAAGATATCACATACAAGTCAGCAAGCAAACAGTTGTTGCTTTAGTCGGAAAAGACTAGCCCACTGATCCAGGAAACATGGCAAACGAGCAAGACTTTGTCTATATGATTTTGGAAATGATGTGTCTCGTATTCCGGGTTTTTCTTTTTCTCAGTATGATTTTTCTGAGTTGGGAAAGGTAAGATTCCGGAGGTATTTTGAGGTTGGACTTTGTTGAGAAATAGAGACTCGAAGAATGTTTGGTTGTACTTCTGGCAGTGGTCAGGGTTCGTTTTTGGTGGCTTATTTGATATACACATTTATTTTGGCAAGGAGTGGGCTAGAATTTTTTCGAGTAAACAACATTATCACATAAATCACATAAATAATAGATATCATAGAAACAGTTATTGCGCGTCCAAGAGAACATGTGACCCTTTTATGCCAAGGGTTGGCCTATCGATTTGAAGGATGTATACGTCATTTTAAATATCTCGTTGTTCCCCCGAAATGAATTTCATAAATAGATAAAATATATTACAAACATTAACTAATAAGGAATACATTTTCCGGGGAAAAAGGGGAGAAAATGTGAAAAGTTCAAAAACTTCCCACGCAGGAGATAAACTAAATAGAAGGAGGTCCCATTGAACTTCTGGCTTTGTCTACTTCTCCTCGGATTTGGCGTTGGTGCAGCATCAAGAAAGGTTCCGCTAGTAGGGCCCGACCGGAAACTGGTGTTTGCTGGAGAGTGCTAATCTGCCTTTCCAAATTCTGATCTAACTGGACCAAGCATGCTCTCGCGTCGGCTAGTTCTTGTGTCCGAGAGGCCATAACTCTATAAAGCTCGTACTCCCTTTGTTGGAATTCTTGCTCTCTTTGTAAATAGTGTTGCTCCCTTTGCCGGAATTCTTGTTCCCTTTGTTGGAATTCCCGTTCCCTGTCATCCCACTGTTGTTGAAAAAGCCGTCTTTGGACCTGGACCCTCGCTTCTATATCTTCTACTCGGGGATTAAGGTGGGGCCTCGGAATGATGTCTCCGCTTAAATCAGCCTTCAAACACTCTTTGTACCCTTCCTCGTAGCCCGCATCATACCTATCCTCGGAAATACTTTCCTTGTTCAAGAAACTATACGCGAACCATTCCTTGAGAATGTCATCCACGAAGGGTACCTTTTCTCGATCCTCGTAGTCAACAACATGGTGATTTGATTCGTGTCCTGCCTCACGAACTCAAGGCCATGGGCTCTCCTTGGCCGTTCGTAGCTTGGGGTATGGATGTTATTGGCCCGATAGAGCCGGCAGCCTCTAATGGTCACAGATTTATTTTGGTCGCAATTAATTACTTTACTAAGTGGGTAGAGGCGTTCTCCTACAAGTCTGTGACAAAGAAAGTGGTAGCCGATTTTGTGTGTGACAACCTAATATGCCCATAAAGATTCTATCATCACCGATAATAGGACGCGACACAATGTGGAACTTTTTCTTAGCAGCAAACTGGGACATAGTCTGGAGAGAGGCGTCAAACTCTTCGGACACGAGTTGAGAAACGACTACCACCACAATCTAACCACACCCCTATCAGAAGGCATGTGGGTATTTTCTTTGAGTCTGTAGTCTTCAGTTTCGTATTCAGGTGATCTCAACTCTCATCGGATGCAACGCTTCCAATCTGAGTGACAATATACCAAGAATTTTGGAAATTATGTCCGTGTAAGCTCTTAATTATGGGTGTGAAGCGCGCCACATTTATGATAAAGAAGTTGCAAGCCTCTTTTTCATAATTTGTTTTGTTTGTCACTCCTCCTGAACCAAAGGTTGTCTCAAAATAAGAGGCCTCCTTTTCAACCGATAGAGTCGAACTACAAGCAGCCTGATTCCTAAGTCCAAGGATACGTAGGCGGGCCAAACTTTGAAAACTCGGCTGTATTCTAATATTCGCCCTCAAAATCTCATCCCAAGCATTCCAATTTCTCCATAGTTCGATATTGGATAGCTTTTGAATTTTTCAAAATCTTGCATAAAATCAAACGTTTTGAACTACAAGTGGCCTGGATTCTCATGTAACCTGAGATATGTAGGAAACCCGAGACCAGGGTCCGTCAACAATTTTTCAAAGCCCGTACCAAGACCCTTCCATGAGATGAATATGTGGTCGGCTCAAAATTCGATTGGTCAAGTTTCTTTGTCCACGATCGCTTTCATCGATCATGCCCAAAGAAAGGGACAGCTATTGACACCCAATTTTGACCCTCCACAGTATAAACTAATCATCGAGCTTTTAATTTTAACAATTTGAAATAATTAGCTTTCAAAGATGCAAAATATTTTTCAAATGATTTTTAGGTTTAAAGCTTTAAATTTTAATTATGCTTAAATATTTGCATATTATATATATACATATATATATATTATACACATTATATATATTTCAAGTATTAATAGTTAAGTATTATATTTTCGTTAATTTTTCAAAAATTCTCAAATAGATTTTATTCTTAATCACCTTTACTTTAATCATTTTAGAATTAATTACTCCATAGTTAATCTAATTATTTTAAGTTGTTAATATTGAAAAGCTCTTTGATTAATTCATATTAATTCATCTCATGATCAAATTAGTCAATTAATTTCAAATGGGTCAAGTTGGTAATTTCATTGGTTAATTCTTAAATTTTTTCCTAATTCTTTTTAATTCTTTTTTTAAATACCCCAAACCCCAGCACAAAATCTTTTTCCTGGCCCAATCCTATCCAGCCCAGCCCCTCCCCTTTCCCTAGCCCAGCCCCTTTTATTATTTTCCACCCAGCCCAACTCCCAAATTCCCCAAACCCGACCCGGCCCGTTCCCCTTTTAAACCCTTGACCCGCATCCCCTCTCCCTTACCTTCTCCCTCCCCGCCCATTTCTTCTCCTTTCCCCTTTTCTGATGAAAGCCGAAACCAGACCAGAAAACCCTAGAAAATTCAGCTATGTCAGTGCTCCTTTTTGGCAAGGAGCCAAAATACATTACTCCCTCTCACGCGTTCCCTCCCCCCAAACCCGTTTTCTCCCTAAACAACAAGATGGCACCCTGTAAATCAAAAAAACCGCAGCATTACAGTGCCATTTTTTAGCAAGAAAATGGTCAAACTCGTACACCACCTGCTCCCTACCCTCTTCCCTTGTTCGTGCACCAAAGGAATCACTCATACGTGTCTCACATCTAAACCATCGATTCAAATCGATGGTTGAGATGTGAGACTTGTAAAGTGATTTCAAGTTTGAAGATTCGAATTTTGAAGGTTTTTCCCATTTTTATCCCTGTTTTTCGGCCCCATTCCGTTGCCCTAATTTTGGGGCTATATAATCAGTGTTTACACACTGATTTTGGGGTTCTTGGCAGTCGAATTCCTCTTTTTTTTTGAAATATAGATTGCAACTCTCACCTTTGAAAAACAATTCTTAGAAAAGGTTGAACATCTGAAAGTGTTAAAACGGAAGTTGTTTTGGTTTTGATGTTCAGTAGCTCCCGTACATAGCTCGGATAGGGTCGGAATCGATTCTAGCTTGTCGTCTCGTTCGCTGCTCCAGAGAAGGTAATATTCCTTCTCTTATCTATTTTCTTTGGTTTCAATGTATGTAGTTGACGGATTATTTTCTCTAGACTTGGTTATTTATGTCAACGCTTGAAACTTTATTCCGTTTGAATTTTCTGGTTGCTGTTGATGTGTTGCTAGATATTTTTGTATATTTGTGTGAAGTTTAACTAATTTCTATCTAAAGTATAGATGTCGCATAAGTATGCATCGTTTTTTACTCTATTTATCCCTAAAGGATTCGACAACTTTGCGCGGAATCTATATTCGATAAGTTCGTGTCGAGTTTACATCTGATTTATTAGTTTTGTTATGAAAAATAAATGATTTTCTTATTCTACTTGTGTCAAAAATAGATACAGATTATGTTGCTCAAGTCTCTTTCTTCCAAATTATTTGTTGGTAATTTGTTTCCTCTTCCATGAGCGTATGAACATGGATTATGGTCTTACAAGTGTTTGTTAATCGCAACAATAGGTTTATTATCCTTTATTTCTCAGTTGAATCGATTTAGTAGCTTATGATACAATTTTCATTCATTATGTGTGGAATCTCCCTTTTCTCTTTTTTTTAAAAAATAAACAAGTTCATACAATTTGGTTTGTAGTATGGAACAAATCACAACTTGGTTTGAAGATGTTATGGAAGCCTATGTGTCATCCTTAAGAATTCTCATATATAGTTTTCTATGCTAAGTTTTTCTTTGTAGATCTTGCAAAGTGTTTAATGTGGTTCTTGATTCTGTCATGTTGTTGGATTTACAATGAAGTTTGCAATTTTTTTATCATGGTTTGGGAAATGTTGTTGTTCACAGTAAAGTTTAGTTAGTTGAATGGATTGAAATCGATCTAGTATGCGGGCATTCGGGTTGTCGACATCTAAAAGTATTGACTGTGGTTTATCTCTACATGAAAAATAGACATGTCTTTCACCCATTTCGGTGAGTCTTTTACTTATTTTGGGATAAAGATTCTTAAAATTATCCTATTGCGAATGCTTTTCAAGAAATACTCACCTTTCTTTTTTTTTAGCTTGAGTTATGAAGATTTTATGTCATTTTACCCATCTAGTTGTTTCATGTATGCTATTCCATAGTTAAAATGATAATGTGCCATGTCTAGTTTATAATTAGATTTTTTTCTTTATTAAGATAAAAGATTGAAATAGTAACCCATATACGTTTATATTAATCCTTTCTCTTATCACGCATTTGGGATTATTATTTACTCTATTTACTCATTTTGTTGCATGTGACAACTTGTTGGAGTCCGTTATGGACCCCTCCTCTGCATATTTTGAGTTGTTCCTCGTCGGGACAATATACACGTAGGAGAATATGCTGAAATACAGGTGTTGGAGGCCGAAAGTCTGTGTATATACATCAACATACACGCTATACCAGTGTATACAACAGGATTAAACTCAAAAGGAAGAGGGCCAAAAGCCCAATTTTTTTCTTGCAGCAGAAAGTATTGGGCCTAAGCCCAATTGTCAGCAGTAGCCCTTAAAAAGGCCCAATTTTAAAAGGGAATGGGCAGACCCAAATTTAAAATATAATAACCATGCAGATTTTGGGGATTGGGCCTGCCCAGGCCCAAATCACTTTAATTTCTTTTATTTATATCTTTATTTGTGATATTTGCCATATTTCTTTTATATTTATTTGTTCTAACACTAATTTCAATTCTAGGATTATTTCATAAGTTTTAGCCTAATTAAATTTCCCCAAGTTGGCCATCCACGTCATTTTATGATTTTAAATCTTGACTATAAAAATCACTTTTAGGAAATTAGGTTTTAAAATATTCTTTAAAATATTTCAAGTACTTCTTCCTTAAAATATTTTTTCTTTAAAAAAGTATATATACATTTCTTCTTTTAAACACTTAGAGTTTAGTAGATTTTAAAATTTTAATTATTTGATTAAATTCGTCAACTCCTTTAATTAAATAAAATTTAGTTAGATTTTAATATTATATCTTGTTGATTTTCTTTAATTAGTTCACTTAATTAATTCTAATGGAATAAAATATAAATAAAATTTAAATATTTCATTTTCCTACTCTCAAAATATTTTATTTAAACTATTTAAACATTTCAAAAATAATGATATAAGTTATATTTATTTTTTAAAGTTAGTCAAAATATTTAATCGTCGGATAACCGCACGTTAGCGGATATTTCGAGTGCGTAAAACTTTCTCGAAATAGAAATATAAACCCGAACCCATTCTTTGAATTTTAAAAGGATTTTCTCTATTAAGTCTTTTTAAAATAATTTAATCGGTTTTCTTAATTTTTCCTTAAAAAATTAAGTGGCGACTCTAAATTTTTGAAGATTCGATTTTCCTTAAACTAATTAAGTCTTAAATCGAATTTTCGAAACAGAAGTCATTTTTTGATATAACACTGATGATCATCATAAACTTGATTTATTGCATAATTCAATTTCATGAGTGTTTACACAAAACCCTACGATTATTTTATTAAAATGTGTAAGGAATGAACTAGGGGATGAGCCTAGAGCCTTAACGAAGATGATGTCTGTGATTTTGTGATTGTGTTTCACATTTGATGAGAGTCTTGATGATGATGTTGATGAGAATGATGTTTCATGATGTCTTAAAACCGGAAGTTTAAATTTCTAAAAGAATATTTTGAGTCCATGATGTTGATGAGGTGAGGTAATATTGATGTTGAGGTATTATGTCCCTACGGGACTGATGTTAATGTTGAGGTATTATATTCTGTCCCTATGGGACTGATGATGATGTTTTATGTCCCTTTGGGACTGATGAGGTTGATGTCTTATGAGCATGTCGAGTTCTGGAAGGAGTATTAAGCACCGAAATGGGTGAGAGTGAGTCCCACTTGAACCCATTAACTACGTGGCCCCCGTAGGAAGAGAGGATTGAACCGCAATGTGGATGGCTCCTTTTTTGTCCCAATAGAGGACTGAGGTTTTTCTTGTGGATCCACTGAGGTTGATATCTTTTACCCCGGGCAAGGTATTGGATCGATGTGGCAACGACATCGCTTCGTTGTATCATCACCGGCTCGTAGGTGATAGTTGTAGATTAGAGAAACTCCCAGTGAGGTCTTACTTTGATAGTACTCTGATGTTGATGTTGATGTGATATGACGTTTGAGTCGAGTTTCTTGAGTTGAGTTGAGTCGAGTTCCTTGAGTTGAGTTGTGTTGAGTTGAGTCGAGTTCCCTGAGTTGAGCTGAGTTGAGCCGAGTTCCCTTGAGATGAGTCTGATGTATTAATGATGTTGAGGTGAGAGGTTGAGGAGTCATTTGTCTACTCTATTTTCTTGCCTTAGATAGACGTTTGACATTTTGATGGAGTATGATGTTGAGTTGATGTTTTCCTTATGCTGCTGTATTTGTACCATTATATTCAGCTATTTTACATACCAGTACATTCCACGTACTGACACCACCCGGCGCTGCATTATTTTATGATGCAGATACAGGAGTTAGAAGACTTGAGCAAGCGCATCGTTGAGGTCGGAGATTTCGAGTTCAATCATTGGTGAGCCTCTTTGCTATCCGGAGGTGACCCCTTCTATTTGTGTTTTCGTATTTATTGAGTTGGGTAGCCATGGCCTGTCATGGTCCCATCTTAGACAATTGAGTCAGGTTAGAGGCTTCATAGACATGAGTAAAGGTTTGATGCTGATGGTTTTCCCTTACGAATTGAGTAGTACTTAGTACTTACTTTTTATGATGATGAGACTGATGTTGGCCATTTGGCCCTTTATTTGAGGTAGCTCATTTCTCTATTTCTGCTGTGTTGATGTTGAATGATTGTCCTGAGAGCGAGTGGTTCGCTTAGGGACTAGCAATAGTCCCTGGGTGCCGGCCACGCCTAGGGTACCCTCCCGGGGCGTGACAACTTATGTTATGCTAAGGAGGTTAGTTTGGGGTTCCTTCGGGGATCTCATTTGTTGTGTTATGACTAGGCCCTAGGCTTGGGTCATGACAGCTTATTACAGAAGAGGAGAATGAAAATATGATCCAATTCCCAGACCAGGAGGAAAAGAATGCAGTTTTTCAACTTAATAGAAGCAGCACAGCTGGTCCTAATGGCTTCTCGGGGTTATTTTCCAGAAGTGATGGAATATTATAGCAAAGGATATTACCAAGGTTGTGAGAGATTTTTTTTTGGACAAATGTTACCAAGACCCGTAACACATACAAACTTGGTCCTACTACCGAAGAAGGAAGTTCCCAGATCTTCAGACCCGTAAGCTTAAGTTGTTTCATTAATATAGTCATATCTAGAGTATTACATGACACGATGGTAATGGTATTACCAAATATCATCTCTCAAAATCAATCTAGATTTGTAAAAAGCAGTAGCGTCACTGAGAATGTTTTACTTGCACAAGAGATCGTTAGAGATATTTATAGGAGAAACAAATAGACCAATGTGATGCTTAAGTTAGATATGACCAAAGCATATGATAGGGTATCCTGGATATACCTTGCTAAGGTGTTGAGAAACTTTGGATTTTTGGAGGTGATCATAAACATGGTGTGGAGGCCGGTATTAAAAATTGATATCAGTGATAGTCAATGGACAAACCTATGGCCTTTTCCAGTCAACAAGAGGTTTAAAGCAGGAAGATTCATTATCTCCTACCTTATTTATTATTGTTATAGAGGTACTAGCTAGAGGTTTAAATAGCCTTCACAAGGATAAAAACTTTACAGGATATGGACTATCTAAATGGAGTTCAGAGATCAATCACTTATCATTGTTGATGACACCATCTTGTTTTGCTCTTGAGATAGATCATCAATCAAGAAAATGATGGACGTTTTGAGGAAATTATGAGGAAATCTCAAGTAGCTTATCAATAAGTCTAAGAGTTTTTTTTATATCTTCATGAAAAAAATACCTGTAATATTTCCATCAAACCAAGGAAACTGACAGGAATTAGACAAGGTGACTTTCCACTCACCTATCTTGGTTACCTAGTTTTCTATGGTAGAAGAGCAACACATATTTTGAGGAGATTACAAGGAAAGTGTCAATAAGAATCCTATCCTGGTATAACAGAGTCTTATCCTTTGGTGTAAAATACATTTTGATTAATCATATGCTTCAATCCTTGCCCATTTACCTCTTATCTGCTATGAACCCCCCCTCCCCCTCCCCCTCCAAAGGTGTTATCATGAAGTTCCATTAGATATTTGCAAAGTAATTTTGGAATAATTCGAATAATGAAAAAAGAAAACACTGAACATCTTGGGAAGATATGTGCTTTTCAAAAGAAGAAAGGGGCTTGGAATTCAGATCATTGTTTGACATAAATAAGTCCATGTTGGCAAAGCTCTAGCAGAACTTTAGAACCTCTGTTGCAACTTTATAGAGCACCTACACAGGCAACAAGTATTGTACGAAGAGGCATTCCATTTTTGCAATGAATTCAGGGGCATCACAAGAGTGGAGAAGCATGTTTGTTGTGAGGGAGAAGGTGGAGCCTTTTATCTGATGGCAACTAAAAGCTGAAAACTCTAGTTCCTAGTTTGATAATTGGACCAAATTAAGGGCTTTGTATTATACAAACACTGATTCAGCATAAGAAGACGGTGTAGAGGTAAAAAATTTTTATTGAAGTGAGCACATGAAAGATAGGATTGTTGGGAGAGCTCTAATGAGTAGAAATAACAAAGCTATGTTAACGACATCAAGCCAAATATTGATGGAATAAATGACAAAGCTTGATGAACAGAAAGTGCAACAGGGAATTTTTCAGTCAAAACAACATACCACATTCTCAGGCATAAGAAAGAAAAGGTGATATGGCTTACAAATATTTGGCTCAGAGTTCTCCCCCATAAAATATCCTTCTTCTTATGGTGAGTTATTAAGAGAAGAATCCCTATAGATGACAACTTAGGGACATAGAGAATCACAATGGTGTTCAAGTGTTGTTGTTGTGACAATGGGGTTGAGGAGACTATGAATCACTTTTTCTAACAGCCCTCATAGCTCAAAAACTATGAAGGCAGTTTGTTACTTGTGCAGGTTTTGGCTTAGAGGGATCCCAATTATTCCCAGTAATCCTCAATTAGTGGAATTATACAGGGAATGGAAAAACCAAGGCTATTTTGAAGGCCATACCTGCTATAGTAGTTTTGGAGCTTTGGAAGAGAGTGATTCGATCAATCATGACAAAATGGTCCCTTTCAGTAAATTACATGACAATTGTCAAAGGAAAATTCATCAACTGATCAAGACCAATTTTCTTAGTTGGAAAAATGTTCCAATAAGGTGGATGGAGAGTTTAGAGATGATTTAACATTTCAAGCCAATCTTTTTTTTTATAGTATTATGAAATGGAAGGTTCCAAATATTGATTGGGTCAAGTGTAGTAAGATGGTGCAAGTAAGAAAAACCCTGGTAAGAGTTTCTATGCTTATTGCATTAGAGATAGGCAAGGTGATCTAATGTATGGAGAATGCAAAAATATAGGGATTGCAACAAAGATGGTTGCAGAAGCCACAACTATTTCAAAAGTCCTACAATTTTGCAAGATACAAGGTATACAAAACATTAAGGTGGAAACAGACTCATTAACTCTCAGGAATATATTAAAGGAAGAGTCGAGGGTTCCATGGGAAATAATCCAAACTGCAGAAGAGATTCATCTCCTAATAGAATCTACTAACATATAAATAGAGCATATATTCTGGGAATCAAATCACTTAGCTGATTTTGTTACTAATATAGCCATTGAACAATAAGGAAAATAACAATATTGGTCATTCAAGCAGCTCCAAAACATGGCCGGGCGAATGCTAAACATGCATAAGCATCAAATTCCAGCATTAAGGATAAGGACAAGGAGAATCATAAATAATGCCATTTAAGTACATGGCTAACAGAAGAAGGACCATAGGTTTGCACAATAAGCATATTTACATATAATTTGTGGTCAAGGCAGAGAAGGCATCACTGGGCAACTACTAACTAAGCTTAAGTTAAGTCAGCTTTTAAAAAATGACATAAAACCAACAAAAGGAAGAGCCATGAACCAGGTTGGCATTTAGTACATGCATCCATAGACAAACTATGTTATAAGTTGTGTGAGCAACCCATTTTCTCCTTTTGACTTTCTGTCAAATGAACAGTCATATAGAAGATTTCGAGGGACGTTGGTCAGATTTCAAAGAGAGAGAGTCACTCACATGGACAAGAATGTGAAGAAAAGGCCTGCAACTCCCCAGATTAGGAGAACCACTGTTAAGAAACCTACAGGATACTAAACGCCATTAATACACTGAAAAGGAGATGTATCGAAAATGGATTATTTACCTTTGAGAGCTGAACAGAAGAGGAACACTAAAAAGTTGATGAAGATAATTGATTACCCATAAACAAAGGAGGAAGAAGCTCTTGGTAAGAGTCCAATGAAACAACCTTAACGACAGACAAGAGAAGATGCGATTGAAGACTCCAAAATTAGGAAACCCTGGCATTTAAAGGAATCTTTATTTCATCTGAGGCAGTTCATTGTTGGACCGGGCCTTTGATTTACAGGTAAGTTTGAACACGATGTAATAGTCTCATTTTGAGCCCAACTATTTTTGCCTTTTAATAAAGGAGAAATTGTTACACTCGAGAAAATTACCAAAATGCACCTAAATGAGAGACACTCGCATAGCGTGTCTTCCCAAACTCTTTTAGAAAATTTGAGGCTTAAAATATGATCGGCATAAAATATTGTGTGGGAAAATGATCCTGGTTGATTTTTAGAGAAATCAGATCAAAAGATTATTTTTTGAAGCAAAAACGCAATTCCATCAAAGTGCACGACATGTCCGCGTCATGGACTTGTCGCAGATTTGCACTTAATGGTGATCCCAATATTTTCTATGGGATTAAAAACTCGATCAAAGAATTTTTGACAAAAAATGCCTAAGTCCAAGACGCGGACTTGGTGTTTCTTAGGGCAAATTTTTAGTTCTTTTCGAGGGGCATTCTAGACTTTTTTCCATCCCTCTTAAACTCAAAACACGACCAATATAGGTCATTTTTAGCCTAAAAAGGATTTCTAAACCCATTCTAATGTCTGTTATGCTAAAACTAAGTGAGGATTCTTGATAGAAGAAGTGAAGAAAAGTCAAGGTTCAGGAGATTGAGGTCAATTCCTTGCGAAATTGAGTGTCTTCCTTCATCCCAGGTATATAAGGCTAAACTAAAATATGAGAATGTTCTTCCATGTGTCCCTGTAGATGGTGGTAGAGAGATTGTGAAAGTGTTGACCTCTATGCATGTTTTCTATGAATGTTTTCTTGTAAATTATATACATTCTATGTATCTTCATATGTTGATAATCATCATAAACTTGATTTTACTGATCAAATACTTTACATGAGTTATTTTATAAACCCTAGATATTTTGATAAAAGATTGCATGAATAAACATAGGGATTGAGTCTAAATACTTGATTCGAGAATGTTGATTGTAATTGTGATGTGAGCATGATGATATGTTGATAGAACTTGATAGTCCTGAAAATCTTCAAATATGAATTCAAATGATTGTCCAAACTGATAGCCTCCTTAATGATTAGTCAAAATTGATAGTCCTCTTAATGATTGTCTAAACCCTCTTGAGAGATGTGATTGGAAATTAATTAGATAGTTGATAGGTTGAAATGCTAGATTGTGATATAGTTGATGGATTTATAAGAGTCCTTATGAGACTCATCGATTGGACTGATTGAGATGGATTGTTTATAAGCATTGAGTCTTGGGAGGAGTACCAAATCAAGGGAGAGTAAGTCCGACTTAAACTCATGAACTATGTTGTCAAACGTAAGAGAGGATTGAAATTGTTAAGTCGGATGTTTCCTCTTGATAGGTCCTTGAAGCAATAGAGGACTTGATTGACCGGATCCATCATGGATGCGACCCGTTATTTACCCTGGCAAGTACTGAACGGTTGTGGCAACATCAATGGGATTGTTGTACGATCACTGGCTTATAAGTGATTAATGTCGGATAAGAGAAACTCCCAGATAAGTTCTATACTGATAGTACTCTAATTGGATTGGCTTAGATTTGTGTTGATAGGTCATTGTCTACTTTATATTCTTGCTTTAGATAGATATTTGACATCCTGATTGAGTTCCTTATATCTTGTTTTGAGTTATCTCAGTTGATAGTATTCTACCTTGATGCATGTTTCATTCAGTTATTACATATTTGTACATTTAACATACTGACATCCATTTCGACTGCATCATTTTATGATGTAGAGACAGGTACTAGAGATCATCAACTGGCGCTTTGTTGAGGATCTTCCTCACATTTCAGTTGATTGGTGAGTCCTCCCTGATCTTAGAGGATGCACATTATTTATTTCATCCAGCTTTAGAGTTAGACTTTAGACTTACTTTTCTTTTGATTTGATGTAACCATGGACCTGTCATTGGAACCATCGAACAATTGATAGAGGCTTCATAAACTAAAGAGATTTGTTTGATTGAATATTGTTTTGAGCTAGTTCCTTTCTTACTAGACTTATTGACTTGATTTGACCGTTCATATATTGAGATCATCCACCTTTTTTCTTTCTTTAGACTTCCGTTGATGTGTTAATTATTGATTGAATGGATGTGATGAGGCCAAGTGGTTTGTTTGAGGACTAGCAATAGTCTTTAAGTGTCGGCCATACCAAGGGTACTCTTCCGGGGTGTGCCTGAAATTTCATAGATATACAAAAAAGTAAAAAAGTTTACCAAAAAAAAATAACCATTCTTTTTTCTTTACAAAATATAGCCCAAGAAGGTCGTGGGCTCGCCCCCAAGGTCATTAGGTGCTTTTTGCTGTATAAACATATATCAATACTGTATGGATAGTTATGTAATGTATCAACATTGTATAAATTATGTATAAACATGTATCAATATTCTATAAATTATATACAAACGTGTGTCGATATTATATAAATAGGTATGTAATGTATTGACATTATATAAATGGTGAATAATCGTGTATCAACATTATATAAATAATTATGTAATGTATTGATAACGATATTTATTTGACTATCATGCATTCCAACCTTAATAAAATAAAAGAATAAACAAGAAATAATAAAATGACATTTTTTTTCACAAAAGAAGTGAAACAGTTAAGAAAGGAAAAAAACTTTTAAAAGAGAGCAACAAAAAAATTTTAACTATTGATTTTTTTTTAGTTTTACTTGAATGTAGCGCAAAAAAAAATCTAGTTTAAAAAAAAGGAAGAAAAATGCCAAAACAAAAATAAAGAAATAAAAAATAGTACTACTAAATATAAAGAAATTAAAAAAAGAAAAGAAAGAAAGTCAATAACCCAATATGAGTATTAATTGCTTGTTAATTGATATGGCAAGTTGCCAAATTAGAAGCAAATGAGTGTTAATTGCTTGTTAATTGATATGGCAATTTGCCAAATTAGAAGTAAATAGCCAAATGACTATGGTAGCTAAGAAACATTGGCCGAAAGGCCGTATGTTGTAATAAAAAATATATATGGGCGACTTTTTGGGTAAATAATTGAGATAATTACATTCACAAATCATTAAGAGAAATTATTTACATAAAAAATAACTTACTTTTTCCTTTTTTTTAATAGAAAATGGCCCTGGAACAACCATTTGAGGCTATTTGGTTTTTTCCCTTTTCTCGTCCAAATCGGCCATTTGGCCTTTCCTTTTAGTCTAGTGGCCATTAGGCCTTTTCTTTTTTCTTTTCAAATTGGCCATTTGACTTTTTTTTGGTCTTTTATTTTCTGATTTTTGTTAAATATTTCTTTTTTTAGTTTTTCTTTTGATCTCACAATTTAACTCTATTTATTTGACCTTTTTTATTTTTTAAAATAATTTTTTTTATTTTTTTAGTTGTGCTATGTTAATTTTTTTTTAAATGTCAATGTGTTTAAATTTTTTAATTTGTTCTTTTTAAAAAAAAGATTTTTTTCTTTTTTAATTGTTGCACTTCTTTTGTGAATTTGTTTTGGTAATTTTATTATTTTTTGTTTATTCTTTTATTTTATTAAGATGAGAATGCATGTTGGTCAAATAAATGTCGATATCGATACATTAAATAATTATATATACAATATCGATACACGATTATGCACCATTTATATATTGTTAATACATTACATACCTATTTATAATATCAATACTTGTTTATATATAATTTATACAATATCGATACGCATTTACACACTATTGATGTAATATTGATACATGCTAATACACGACTTTATACAATATTGATAAATTACATAATTATTTGTACAATATTAATACAAGTTTATACACATTTATGTAATATTGATACGGTACATATACACCACATAAGTTTTTATATAATATCAGTATATTATATATACATAGTAAAAAAATATTAAAAAGAGTTATTAAAAAAAGATATTTTTTATTTTACAAAATGCTGTAAAAAATTAATTCAAAATATAGGTTTGTTTTTTTAAAAAAATAAATTCAATAGTGCAGAGGAAGAAAGGAAACAAAGAAAAGTCTCAGTCATGGGCTGATCTAGCTAGGAAAAAAAAAAGAAAGGAAGCAAAAAAAAAGGTCTGCCAAAGGTTGGGTCGAATTTTGGACTTACTAGGCCATTTTGGCTATTATAATTTTTAGGGATCCCATTCTGGTTTTCAAAAATCTTCAAAAGTTTCGATTCTCTTCCTAATTACTAAAAATATCGACTTTTTCTATTATTTTGATACCTGCAGACGCTACCTTGATACTTTCATTATATACCGATAGGCATCATAAGTTGATTCAAGTTATAAAATCTGCAATACGTAAGTCAAACAACAAGTAGATCAAATATTCAACACGCAACAATGATTCACCAACCAACAAATATAATCACAACAGCTTAGACCAACAGAAAATTGATCATACAATCATCAAGTATCATACATATGCAGAAAACTCAGAAATTCTAGTATAAACTTAAGAATCAACGCTAAAGTGTGTACATATGCTAAGGGTCTTATTTATGCCCATTTAGCCATGATTTGCAGAAGACCAGCTTTGTCCATGAATTGTATTGATATGGTACATGAGACTCTGAGTATATATAATCGGTTGTCTAGAAGTTCATCCTCGAACACAAACCACTCATCAACGAGAAAGTTATAATTACGCTTATCCTTCTCACTCATAAATTCAGTGTATAATAATTATAATCACATTCACAGTACAAGTAACTCAATAAATTAGTCAATCATTAATTAATATATTCTAAAGCATCAATAATCATGTCATAAATACAAGCATGTCCAAAAATCAATCAACATGTATTCATCATAATAGAATACATAAGTCTAAATCATGTCTGAATTTCAATTAAATAATAATCTAACTCAATTGAAGAATATTAATACAAGCTATTCCGCAAGAGTCTTGGCTTTTCTTAAAGCTTCGAATCGTTCACAATAAGAAAAAAATAATAACACAATATTCAACCATTTATCCTATAATTTTAATCCTTAAGAATTAAACCCCACTCATCTTACCATTATTCATCGCCTAAACAATCAAGTTAAGATTTTGACCCATCAATTTGTCCTAACTCTCTATAATTCATGTTAAAGAGGAGAAATTCTATCATATGAAGTAAAATCTAACAATCTAAAATTATTATTACACCAATTTAGGACTACCCTCAGCTATCATTAATTAGGAACATAGGACCTAAATTTACGAATTCTCCATAAACCTCCATTCTAGTGATTCCAAGTAGTAATCAGACTACTTGTGTTGATGTTACAAGGGAGTAATTCCACGGTGGAAAAAATTTTAGATGGTAGAAAATTGTCTCTCTCAAGCCTAAAGATAAAATTTTAGATATTACATAAAAAATAAAGTCTAAAATCGATAATGAGGCATTAATCACTGTCGATGGTTGCTGCAAGTAGTCCCATGACTATGACCAGTAGCTGTTGTAGTAGTCTCTCCATGTTCCTTGTAACGACCCAACCCGCTAGTGATATTGTCCACTTTGGGCCTAGCCCTCACGGCTTTAAAATGTGTCACTAGTAGGTAAGGGATATTTACTTATATACCCAGCATCTCTCCTGTGTTTCGCCGATGTGTGACTTCTCATTTTAAGATGAGAAGTTATATACACCCCCTCTATGGACTCAGCGTCCTTGTTGAGGTTTGCTCCACCACATGGGATTCGCCTAGACTCAGCACTAAGGTTTTCTCCGCCTCATCGAGATTTGCCTAAACTCAGTTGAACTCTAGCTCACATCGAAAAGGCTGACACTAGAAAGGCTCTGATACCATTTATAACGACCCATCTCACTAGTGATATTGTCCACTTTTGGCCTAGGCTCTCACGGCTTTGATATGCATTACTAGTAGGTAAGGTCTATTTACTTTTATGCCTAACATCTCTCCTATGTTTTGCCGATGTGAGACGTCTTTTCTTAAGATGGATTGTTACTGTAACGACACAACCCGCTAGTGATATTGTCCGCTTTAGGCCTAAGCCCGCACTGTTTTAAAATGTGTCACTAGTAGGTAAGACATGTTTACTTATATACCCAACATTTCTCTTGTGATTAGCCCGTATGAGACTTCTTATCTTACATACACCCCCTCTATGTACTCAGCGTCCTCATTAAGGTTTGTCCCACTGTATGAGATTCACCTAGACTTAGCACAGAGGTTAGCTTCGCCTCACCAAGATTCACCTAAACTCAGTTGAATTCTGACTCACATCGACAAGGCTAACATAGGAGTGGCTCTGATACCATCTATAATGATTCTGCCCGCTAGTGATATTGTTCGCTTTGCGCGTAGTCCTGTACGGCTTTAAAACGCATCACTAGTAGGTAAGGCGGCTTGTTTACTTATATAGCCAATATCTCTCATGTGTTTACCAAATATGAGACTTCTCATTTTAAGATGGGTTGTTCATTTCTGAACCTAGTCCTTTCTGAAAAGATCTCCAAAATTGGGATGTGAATTGAGCTCCTCTGTCTGAGATGATAGACAAGGAAACTCCATGCAATCTGACAATCTCCTAAATGTACAATTTGGCATAATTCTCTACAATGTCAGCAATCTTCATTGCGAAGAAGTGAGCTGATTTGGTCATTCTATCGACAATTACCCATATAGAATCATGTTGTTTCTGACACCTCGACAAGCCTATAATGAAATCTATATTGATCATCTCCCTCTTCAATTTAGGAACCTCAAAATTTTGGGCCAAGCCACATGGCCGTTGGTGCTCAACTTTAACTTGTTGACAATTCGAGCACTTGGGGACAAGTTCAGCAATATCCTTCTTCATTCTACTCCACCAATACATTTCCCTCAAGTTATGCTACATCTTGGTAGAGCCTGGATGAATGGGATGCCTAGAACTTTGAGCTTCAGCCATAATCCTCTCTCAAACACCATCAATATTTGAAACACACAATCTACTCTAGTATCTCAACATGCCATCTCCCCCTTTAGAAAAAACCATTACCTTTTCTCTATGAACAACTTTCTTCAACTAAAGTAGGATAGGATCTTGCTTTTCTTTCACCTCTGCCATTAGAGATAAAGCAGGCCCATTCAAAATATCAACTCAACCTTCACTGCTCTCTTCTATTGGAACTCTCAGTCGGGCCAATCTGTACACTTCCTTAGCCAAATCTTTCTTTTCCTCTTCAACATGGGCAGTTCTACCCAAAGACAACCTGCTAAGAGCATTAACAACAATGTTAGCTTTACCTTTGTGGTAGAGAATGCTCATGCCATAATCTTTGAGCTCCATCCATTTCCCCTGCTTCGAGTTGAGCTCTTTCTGATTTAAGACATAATGAAGGCTCTTATGATCGGGGAACACATCTACATGCACTTTATATAATTAGTGGTGTCAAATCTTAAGAGAAAATACTACAGCTACCAACTGAAGGTCATGGGATAATTCCCTCATGAACTTTAAGCTATCTAGAAGCATAAGATATCACCTTACCCTCTCTGCATCAATACACAACCCAAGACAACTCTAGATGCATCACAATAGATAACAAAATCATCTATTCTATTAGACAAAGTCAAAACTGAAGCAGTAATCAATTTATCCTTCAATTTTTGAAATCTCTCCTCACAAGCATCAGACCATTGGAACGTAGCCTTCTTTTGGGTCAGCTTAGCCAATGGTGATGATATCGATGAAAATTCCTCTACAAATTTGTTGTATTAGCCACCCAAATCTAAGAAGCTTCTTATGTCGGTTGGGGATGTGGGTCTTGGCTAATTCTTCACTATCTCAATTTTTACAAAATATAAATTTTAGTATGTACTTTATATTATTAAGTGTAAAACATAAAAAATAAATACATAAAATATTTAAAAATAATAAGTGTACTTAAATAGAAGCAAGATAACTAACTATCACACCAACAATTAAGGAGAAAAATTTCATCATTGATATCAAAAGTCAAAATAAATATTAAGGTAAAGGAAAACAAACTACATTATATATGGGCATAGTAATATAATTCAATTACTTGTAACAAATTGACAATAATTTAAAAAAAAAAAAAAGATGATGCTAAAGAATTGAATAACTACATTAGAATTAGAATGACTAACTATTTTCTTGTGATGGATTTAACGATACAAAAAATCTAGTCAAAATGGTAAATAAGTCAATTTCAAATTATTAATTGTGTATGAAATCATTATAATAAAAATAAAAAATAAATCTCAATTAGTAATTTTCTATCAAAATTATATGACAATTTATTATTTAATTTCAACACCATACTAAAATTACAAAAGAAACTTCTCAATTAGCAATTGTCTATCAAAATAGGTGATAATTTATTTTTGTAAACATAAAAAAACCAAAATCTTAATCAAAAGAAAAATTGTTTCTTTCAATCATCGATATTATCATTTATTTCACACACAATAAAAAATCAATAATTATCTATCAAGAAAAGATGATAACTTATTGTTGTAAACTTCAGGAATATATTAAAAAAATATAGAGAACTTACCTCAAATCACAAACAATTTTTCCTCTTTAATCATACTGCCTATCAAGATTGTAAACATAAAAAACATACTAAAATTTTAGAAACTTACCTGAAATCACAAATAAATTTGTCTCTTCAATAATAAGGTATCTCAAGATTTCACAAAAACTTTTCAAGTAGCAATTGCCTATCAAGAATACATGGTAATTGATATATTATAAGCTTCAAAAATATACAAAAAAATAATAATAATCAAACTTACCTCAAATCACAATCAAATTCATCTATTTGAATCATAAAAACTATCAAAATTTTAATACATTCCTAACTTTTTTCCCTGTGTATGGTAGTTTTGAAAGAATAAAAGGGTGTCTGGATGAACTTAAAAGCTGGTCAAACCTGCTTTTAAGATTTTTTTAGCTTTTGAAAGTGTTTCGCAAATTCTAAAATGATTTAAAATAAGTTAAAAATAAGTTAAAAAATAAGAATAATCAAACTTACCTCAAATCACAATCAAATTCATCTATTTGAATCATAAAAACTATCAAAATTTTAATACATTCCTAACTTTTTTCCCTGTGTATGGTAGTTTTGAAAGAATAAAAGGGTGTCTGGATGAACTTAAAAGCTGGTCAAACCTGCTTTTAAGATTTTTTTAGCTTTTGAAAGTGTTTCGCAAATTCTAAAATGATTTAAAATAAGTTAAAAATAGTTAAAAGTTGTTCCTCCCCCCCCCTCTCCCCCACACACACCACTTTTTCTTTTTGGCTTAAAAGTCATTTATGTTTGACCAACAAATTTATTTTTTTATCCATAATAGTTGCTTATAATTTTTATATTATTTTGCTCCTACTTTTTTTTTTCTATTTTTTTCTTTCATTTTTTAAAAGTTTTTGATCTTTCTTTCTTCCATTTTTTTTCTTATTCGTGTTTTTCTTTTCTTCCATTTTTTCTTCTTTTTCTTGCTCTTTTTTTTTTCTTCTAAATTATTTTCTCCTTATGTTATTTTTTAATAAATTATTTATGGTCAAGAAGAAATTTAGTCATTACTTATAATAAATATAATTAAAAAAATACTAAAATATTTCATGTATTTTATCAAAATTATAAATTTTAAAAAATTAAAAATAACTTACACCTATAAATTAACTTTTACAATCAATTTATATTGAAGATGAATTAAAATAAATATGTTCTAATTTAATTTAAATTAGAAACAAAAATTTAGAGTAATAATTAGTATTTTATAATGTGTAACAGTTAAGGATATTTCAGATATTTTGATCAAAAAAGTGCTTAACAACCCTTAGTTACCAAACATATTAACAACTTTTTTTCAACTTAAGCATTTTTATTCAAATACATAACTGCTTAATTTTAAAATAAGTTTCAGCACTTAAAAATGTGTTTTGAAATACTTTTTAAAAGTCATTTTTTTCGACTAATCCAAACGGGCTCTAACTTAACTTAAATAGGAAAAGACAACTAGCATGAATTATTTAGTTAAAAGAATCCTAATTTTAAAGTGATTCATAGATAAAGAAAATCTATTTAAAAATTAATAGACATCTTTTTTTTAAAAAAAAAAAAAAGTTTACCATTTGATTAAGAAAAAGGGTTTTCATTTGACAAAAATTATATATTTTAGGACGGTTAGGATATATTTTGGGAACTTTATTGTCTTTCTTGTGAAAATTGAGAGACAAGTGACAAAAAAGTCTTAAAATTAATTTTGGTGACAAGTTTGACCAAGACCGGTCAAACTTGTCATTAGTTAAATTAATTATTTGATTAAGTTAATGATGGGTGTAAGTGTAAAGTTTTAAAACTTTTAGAATCCATATGTAAAAAAAACACTTTTTTTTAAAAAAAAAAAAAATTAAATTTTTTAAAAAAAAAACAAAATTCCAAGCGGTTGATTTCGCATATTCCGCGACTAGTCCGCGTTGCGGACTGGTCGCGTAGAAGCATATATGCACATTTCTAGTGCTGAAAATGTTGCGTGGTTTTTCGATCGACCCGGGAGTTTTTTTTGGCAAACCAACATGTCTTAACATATTGAAGGATGTGTAGGTGTTGGTTGAATTTTTCGGGGCCCGGAACGAAAAATCCTAAAAATTTGGGACACAAAAACAGTGTGCATCTGCGACCAGTCCGCGTCGCGGACATGCACATTTCCAGTGCTGAAAATGTTGCGTGGTTTTTCGATCGACCCAGAAGTTTTTTTGGGAGTTTTTTTTGGCGAACCAACATGTCTTAACATATTGAAGGATGTGTAGGTGTTGGTTGAATTTTTCGGGGCCCGGAACGAAAAATCCCAAAAATTTGGGACACAAAAACAGTGTGCATCCGCGACCAGACCGCGTCGCGGAGGCGTCGCGGACATGCACATTTCCAGTGCTGAAAATGTTGCGTGGTTTTTCGATCGACCCGGGAGTTTTTTTGGGATTTTTTTTGGCGAACCAACATGTCTTAACATATTGAAGGATGTGTAGGTGTTGGTTGAATTTTTCGGGGCCCGGAACGAAAAATCCCAAAAATTTGGGACACAAAAACAGTGTGCATCCGCGACCAGTGCGCGTCGCGGAGGCGTCGCGGACATGCACATTTCCAGTGCTGAAAATGTTGCGTGGTTTTTCGATCGAACCGAGAGTTTTTTTGGGAGTTTTTTTTGGCGAACCAACATGTCTTAACATATTGAAGGATGTGTAGGTGTTGGTTGAATTTTTCGGGGCCCAGAACGAAAAATCCCAAAAATTTGGGACACAAAAACAATGTGCATCCGCGACCAGTCCGCGTCGCGGAGGCGTCGCGGACATGCACATTTCCAGTGCTGAAAATGTTGCGTGGTTTTTCGATCGACCCGGGAGTTTTTTTGGGAGTTTTTTTTGGCGAACCAACATGTCTTAACATATTGAAGGATGTGTAGGTGTTGGTTGAATTTTTTGGGGCCGGGAACGAAAAATTCCAAAAATTTGGGACACAAAAACAGTGTGCCTCCGCGACCTCTCCGCGTCGCGAAGGCGTCGCAGAGACGCTGTATAATTCCCAGCAGCTGCTGAGAATTTCCCAGCAGCTGCTGAGAATAATCCAGTAAGTTGCCAAGTTGCTACAACAACTTGTAACAAAATGTTTTCGATCGAGTTATTTCTAGTGTTGAATTGGACGAAATTCCTTATATTCATGTATAACGATGACCACGTCGATCAATTAATCGAAACAACCACCGAAATAAGTGTGACTTACATGTGCAATTGATCAATTGATTGTTTATTACTTCTGAGTAAGTGAAGGCAATGTATAAGATCATTGCTGAATTTACCATTTTAGTTGTAGTCGGAGTAACAAAACTCAACTTACCACTACACATGGACGATAGCATCCCCTTATAAGCATCTTCCAATACGCACTAACGAAAAATCGAAGGTCGGGTCCAGCAGCTGCTGGGAAATTCTCAGCAGCTGCTGGGAATTTCCCAGCAGCTGCTGAGAATTTCCCAGCAGCTGCTGTGTTATTCCCAGCAGCTGCTGTACATTTCCCAGCAACTTGCCAAGTTGCTACAACAACTTGTAACAAAATGTTTTCGATCGAGTTATTTCTAGTGTTGAATTGGACCAAATTCCTTATATTCATGTACAACGATGACCGCGTCGACAAATTAATCGAAACAACCACCGAAATAAGTGTGACGTAGATCTGCCAACATTTTATTTGTGTAAGTACTATCTCAATGTATAAGATCACTGTTGATTCCACCTCACGCATAAGATAATTATTAATGTATTACAAAACGTATCGACGCAACCAAGCAATAGTCACTTTACTTTGTCACCATCACTTACATGTGCAATTGATCAATTGATTGTTTATTACTTCTGAGTAAGTGAAGGCAATGTATAAGATCATTGCTGAATTTACCATTTTAGTTGTAGTCGGAGTAACAAAACTCAACTTATCACTACACATGGACAATAGCATCCCCTTATAGGCATCTTCCGATACGCACTAACGAAAAATCGAAGGTCGGGTCCAGCAGCTGCTGGGAAATTCTCAGCAGCTGCTGAGAATTTCCCAGCAGCTGCTGTGTTATTCCCAGCAGCTGCTGTACATTTCCCAGCAACTGCTGAGAATTTCCCAGCAACTTGCCAAGTTGCTACAACAACTTGTAACAAAATGTTTTCGATCGAGTTATTTCTAGTGTTGAATTGGACCAAATTCCTTATATTCATGTATAACGATGACCACGTCGACCAATTAATCGAAACAACCACCGAAATAAGTGTGATTTACTTAGTCAGCATCAGTCACATGTGCAATTGATGAATTGATTGTTTATCACTTTTGAGTAAGTGAAGTCAATGTATAAGAGCACTCGTGAATTTAACATTTTATTTGTAGTCAATGTATAACTTACCACTACACATGGATGATAGCATCCCATTATAGGCATCTTCCCATAGGTAGTAACGAAAATTCGAAGGTCGGGTCCAGCAGCTGCTGAGAAAAATACAGCAGTTGCTGAGAATTTCCCAGCAGCTGTTGTATATTTCCCAGCAGCTGCTGTGATATCCCCAGCAGCTGCTGCACATTTTCCAGCAGCTGCTGAGAAGTTCCTAGCAATCACCGATTCATAGGCATCCGTCCATAGGCTATTGGCATGCTTTGGTGATTTTTTCGGGGCCCGTAGCTTAAAATAACCAAAAATTGGACTTGGAAAACACTGAAGCTCCGCGACACGTACGCGTCGCGGATGTGTCGCGGAGAAGGTTTTTTGGTGAGATTGGATTTTTTTGTGTAAGAGTGTGTGCACAAAAAAATTTGATTTACAAAATCATCACGGAATGCATGTAAGTGATGACGATATCATCTGGCTCACAATTTAATTCACAACTACAAATAATTTGATTTACAAAATCATCGTACGAGATATCTCGATTCACAATCATCGCTATCGTCTCGGCCATTTCTTTGCCTTTCCAACGCCAAATAAAACGATTATTCGACTCAACCCATTCACCATGACAATCAACTCCTAATACTATTCTGTCTCCCATGGGTGATCTTCAAGCTACCTATATGAATAACAGTTAAAAACGCAACATCAGAAAACATGTACAGAAATACAACAATTGCAGCTACTTCATCATATGAAACCAACTAATTCAGTCCAGCAGCTGCTACAAAAAGTCCAGCAGCTGCTGAATTTAGTCCAGCAGCTGCTGCACTCCGTCCAGCAGCTGCTGCACACAGTCCAGCAGCTGCTGAACAGTCCAGCAGCTGCTGAACAGTGTGCAGCAGCTGCTGCGTCTTCCCCAAATCGCCCCCACTGTGCACAAATGGCAACAATGGCCAAAAATTCAACAAAACCACAAAACACAAATAAATAGCACCAAATACACTTTTATCAATCATAATGAGGATGGAAACTTACCTTTCAAGTAATTTCTACGGCTACCCGAACAAATGCCCCAAATAAATTGATTTCTTTTCACCCTAATTTGAAGCACAAATATTGTGTTGGGAAAAATACTAACAACAACAACAAAAAGAAGAAGAAGAAGGAGGAGAACAAGAACAAGAAGAAGAAGAACAACAACAACAACTACAACAACAACAAAAACAAATGAAACGATAAAAATGGAGGAAAAATGTCGCGGGTATGGGGTTTGCGTCGCGGGAGGGAGCTGAAAAAGAAGGGAGGGTTTGGGGGTATTTTGGGTATTTTGTATTGATGGGTTAAAGTGTAACAAATTGAAGTTGGGGACCTTTTTGCAAAATCAACTTAAACCATTAACCCTTAATTAATCTTTTGTCACCTACACCTAATTCTTAAAACTAGTGTCACTTATTTTTAATTTTCAAAGTTTTTTGTCACCCTTAATTAAAAAGCCCGTCTTTCTTTCCCCTCAAAAAATTAAACCAACGTGACAATATTATGAGTTTGTTTTTATTTTTATTTGGGGGGAGGGGGGGGGGGGACTTTAGGCAAAATTTTTCCCTTTTTTTTTTTAAAAACTTTAGAGCAATTGTTGGTTTTTTGATTTATAAGGAAAGTTTAAGAAAATATATTTTTCTTATTGTCACAGGATTTAGATCTCCTTTTTATTTTAAATATATTAAATATAATGATATATTAATTGAGGAAATAAGTGAAAAGACGATTTTGTTTAAAGAGGAGTCTGTAAGGCAAAAATTTTAAACAATATTTCTAAGTGTCTTCAGACATTTTATCTATCTATACTAAATTAAAAATGTGAAGGCCTTAGAAATGTTGTTTGCTTCATTAAAAAATCACTCTACTGTTGACAAATTAGTCTTTTCATTATTTTTTAAAATTATTTGTTTAATTATATTTATAATATTCACTTTTAAGATATATAAAAAGAAGGAATGAAATAAAGACTTCTAACCGCGGAAAGACTCTTAAATCTTCCTTATGATAGACTTCTACTTCTTCCTAATTTGAAAGACTCTTAAATCTTCCTTATAATAGACTTTTACTTATTCCTAATTTGAATCTAGAAATCCTAATTTGCACAAGCTTTGATCACGCGTAAAGTGCCTACAACAAGACTAGTATATATTATAAATATGTTATACATGGTTGATTTTTTAAAAAATTATTATTATTATAAATAATAAATAATTTTTAATATAATATATTCATATAAATTTTTCTTCGCTTGCATTAAGCCCTCATTTTCGCCACTTGTCACGGAATAATTGGACAACATATCCAAGATTGTTCTTAATTGTCTCAACCGCCATTGTACATTTTCTCTAAGAGTCGGTTATATTTTTCTCTAGGAGTCGGTTAACCATCTCATATATATATAGCCTTCAACATATCTCTCCCTCAATTCTAGCCTTCTTTCCCTCGGGTAAGTATCTAGGGATTTGGCTTCAGATGGTTTGGGTGCTGATAAATTTGAATTCTTTAGCGTCGGCTGGATTTCCCTGTCTCTGAATATGTATCAGAAGCGTGGAGAGCAATATCTGTAGAAATTTGGTGTTGTATGAAGAAATGTAATAGGTATAATCGGGACAT
This sequence comes from Solanum rostratum, assembly GCA_029948455.1. NCBI lineage: Eukaryota > Viridiplantae > Streptophyta > Magnoliopsida > Solanales > Solanaceae > Solanum > Solanum rostratum. The sequence goes on from CM057053.1 coordinate 56,177,825, forward strand.
AAGAAGGCCTAATATCAGGGGGTCATGTCCCATTTAAATTACTCTGTTATCGTTCTGGCCTTTGCCATGTCGGGTGCGCTTGCATGGCAGGTCCCTATCGTTAATAAAAATTGATTTTTTCGGGTTTTGAGGGGGAGATAGCACGGGATTTTACCTTTTTGCCCGGGATCTCTCCCCTCTTGTGGTGTGTGTTTTATGCCTGTCAGATTCTTATTTGCATGTCACCCGCTGCTTTGATATGCTTAAATCGATCGTCAGATCATCAATCTCCCAACGAACCGTCCTTATTTGGCAGCCCACATCAGGTACGGGGTAGTTAATTAGCATATTTTTCGCTTGAACTATACAATTAATTATAATACGCACAAGAGGAAAAAAAATAGTAGTTGGGTAGTTTTCTGCATAGCAGAATTGTTCTAAACAGCACAAGCAACTCGGTTGGATTAACATATGTTGATAATTTGTGCAGTCAGCGCCATAGATGATGATGAATGTGATATTTGAAGTTTCGAACATGAATTTTCAGCAGTGGTAATTCCAAAACCGTTGAGACTAATAGTATCTGTTTCTGTATAATGTGTGCTTGCGATAAGATCCATATGAATTCCATCTAATCAGCAAAGCAACCTTGCGGAGGTATGCTACAATGATACTATGCTTGTATTCACAAAAATAGACCTAAGCCATGCGTCATAGCCTAAAATTAATGTTGCTTCGCTTTGATTCAAAATGAATAATGCATGCGTAACCAAAAAATTTTTTTGTCGTGGATACTGATTTCGACCATGTACTTGATTTATTAAAAATAAATTTTGGTGCATGTATACTGCGATCTATGAATTCAGACATGAGTTCTACTGAGCCATATGTTTGCACTATCGTATCAGCTGTATCAAATCTGTCATATTTGGCCTTTCCGCAGATTCCAATTGTTTCTCGGGAGTTACAGAGATGTCACTCATTATCTTTCGCAGTGTAGAACATAAGTATTTGGTGAATTTGCAGTGAGAATTTTCAATTTTTTAGTTGAGGGAACGGTTTAGATTTGGACGCCAACAGAAAACACTTCGCAAATCTGATGCCGAAGTGGGGGGATATCGTTTATTCAACTTGAAACAAGACTCGCAACAGACGCATGTGGATGTCTTTTGCATAGCTGTTGTACCCAATTCTTCATTTATGGTGATGGATGGGAGAAATTACTCATCCAAGAACTTGAGAGGTTATTCAAAATTAAGTTGGTTTGTGGTCCATCCAGGTATTTTGCTCTATTATTGCAGGTGTGCCGCAGCATCACATGACGTTTCCAGAGGATGGATGATGCCCTGCCTGCTTCTTACGGTTATAAATTATGAACGCATTCTTTTTATAAGCCTTGATGGATGATAGCACTACGTGGATTTTTGGTGATGACGGTCCTCAATAATGTTATCATTAAAGTACTTTTTCTTTAGATAAGATTGATTTTTTTTTAGTAGAATTATTATTTTAATAATAATAAATATAAATAAAATTAAATTAAAAAATTCCTACACAAATTTTTTTTTAACCAAAATAGATAAAAAGGAAAATTTTAAAATTGGGAACACTTTTAAATTAGTCAAAAAGAAAATAAAAAAGTGAAAATTAAGTAAAGAAAAATTCCTATGCAAAAAATATTTTTACAATTAAAATAGATTTGGTGTGAAAGAAAATTAGTTAAAAATAAAAATAAATAAAAGGAACACGTAGGAAACCTTCAGTAAAGTTTAGTGAAGTTTTCCTTCTTTGTAGGGAACACGTTTTAATTAATTTTATAGGAAACTAAATAATGATTTAAAAGAACAATAAATTTAAAAAGGAAAAAAGATATTAATTGTTTTTTTGAAAATAAAAATTATTTTTATTTTATCATGAATCTTTAATTATATGATAAATATAATAAAATATTATTTTCTCTCTCTTTTGATTTGTGATTCCTCTACTTTTATAAAAATCTTTCAATTTTCAACTTTTGATGCATTCACCTCTTTCAACTTTTGATGCATTCACTTCCTTCGTGGATTTGTGATAAGTGGTGCGGAATTTTATTTTACAACTTTTTTGAATTTCAATTTGATTATTGGGTGTCCTTGTATTACACTTTTAATTTCTTTGTTTCATATTTTTTTTTCTTTTTTTTCAGTTTTTGAATTTAAAGAAAATAACATAAATTGTTATGGCAGCTTAATATGACTTTTGTTTAGTTAGTTTAGTCTAATAAATTTTTGTTTTTTAAATTTTTTTATTATTTTGTTTCTAACCTCTCCATCTATTCACAAGTTTCATCTAATTCACGTAAAGTAATATTTCAAGTAACATAATACTTTTTCATCTTATAATTTTTTATGTTATAAATTAATATATTATTCTTTTTATTATTTTTTGCAATAATTTATTTTGGACAATCTTGCTATGGATTATGAGAAGGACTTGATCAATGAAGTTGATACAATTAATACCTTAAAATAATACAATTTTTACTGAATAATAAAAATCTTACTTATTGGCAATGAATCAATAAAACAATATAAAATAGACACCAATCAAGGCACTCGAAAGACTAAACATTTTTTGCTGAGGAAGAGCTTATATTTTTTCCTTTTTTTTTTTTTTTAATATTTTAACATTACACATACATTTTAGCCGTTAAAAAGTGTAGTTAAAAAGTTAATTTTAACCATCATGTTGTAAAGTGAAACGAAAAATTACAACAAGGTTAAGTTTATTACATCTTAAATGGACGCATTAAATGTGTTAATCTAAATATTTTGCCGGGAAATAAAAAGATTGAGATTGGATTCATCAGTAACACTGTAGTTCAGAATTGCAACAATCAGTTTTCTACTGTCTCTTTTTCAAACAATTTTGTTTCGTTTGAAGATACAACATTATGTATCGAGGGGAGGTACTATGTCCCTATGGGTATCTTGAGTTCTGATGTTGATGTTGATGTTATAAGGTGAGGTACTATGTCCCTATGGCACTGATGTTGATGTTGAGGTTTATACTATGTCCCTCTGGTACCGATGTTGATGTTGAGATATTATATCATGTCTTTGTGTGACTGATGATGAGGTATTATGTCCCTAGGGGACTGATGAGGTTGATGTTTTATGAGCATGTCGAGTTTTGGGAGGAGTATTGAGCACCGAAATGGGTAGAGAGTGAGTCCCACTGGAACCCGTTAACTACGTGGCGTGTAGCAAGAGAGGATTGAACCGCAATACGGATGGCTCCTATCTTGTCCCAAATGAGGACTGAGGTTTTTCTTGTGGATCCACTGAGGTTATCTCCTTTACCCCGGGCAGGGTATTGGATGGATGTGGCAACGCTATCGCTTTGTTGTATCATCACCGGCTCATAGGTGATGGTTGTCGGTTAGAGAAACTCCCAGTTAGGTTCCAATTGATAGAACTCTGATGTTGATGTTGATGTGATGTTTGAGTCGAGTCCTTGAGTCGATGTGATGTTCCCTTGAGTTGATGTGATGTTCCTTTGATGTGAGTTGATGTTGAGGTTCCTTGAGATGAGCTTGATGTGACGTCGATTATTGATGAGAGGTTGATGAGTCAATTGTCTAATCTAATCTCTTGCCTTAGATAAAATTTTGATACTCTAATGGAGTATGATGTCGAGTTGATGTTTCTTTATGTTGTGTACTTACCCTGTTATTCAGCTATTTTACATGCCAGTACATTCCACGTACTGACGATCTTTGGCGCTGCATCGTTTTATGAAGCAGATACAGGAGTTAGAGGACTTCAGCAGGCACACCGTTGAGGTCAAAGATTTCGAGTTCAGACTTTGGTGAGCCTCCTTGCTATCGGAGGAGACCCTTCTATTTTATGTTTTCTTTATTGCATTGAGTCGGTAGCAATGGCATGTCATGACACCATTCTTAGATAGTTGAGTCAGGTTAGAGGCTTCGTAGACATGATGTCGAGGTTGATGTGGATTTTTCCTTATGAATTGAGTAGTACTTAAGTATAGTCTCAAGAAAAGACAGGGAAATAAAGAAGGTAAGGTGTTAAGTAACGTATTGTCTAATGAACATTTGTTATGAAGTAAAGTATATCTGCAAACATTATTCAAAATATACGCGGTTTCATTATTTTGCTTTTGGTGATAAAATAACAATAACTATACGTTGTAAAATGATAAGATGCAAAATTGTGTTTCATTCATAAGTAACTATCATTCAAAAAAAAAATAATTAATAATATAGCTTGTGTAAAATAATATACCGCGTGTAAAAATAAAATTTATACCTTACATATGACGTACACGTTTATATACCTTGTATATTTTAACCTGTTAAGAAAAATCTAAAAAAAAAACTTTGAAACATAAATAAAAATACTTGAGTCATATTTTATTTTTTTTAGAATGATAATATAATGCCTTATAAAGAAATTAATCAAACAACACTAAGATAGACCAAATATATATATTATGTCTTTTAAAGTCAATTAAAGGAGTTTAGATTGACTCGAATGGTAACATTATATTGTATTTAAAAAAATTAATTTTAAAATCTTAAGTAGACTAATTATGGGATTTATTCTATAATTAAATTTATCGATTATAAGGTCAATGTTCGTTATGACAACTAATTCGCGCCTAAGGGAGATTATAGGCCTTTGACTAGTTGGAAATGTTAACATAACATTTAACATGATTTTTCTTTTTAAGAATTTTAATTTATTTCAAAAGAAGCTTTTAAACAGTAAATAAAACCAAGGCTACAAGCATCATACTAGATTCGTTAGCAAGTAGTACTAGTTATGAAATAATCTTCAAAATAAAACAAAGTTAGTGAACGTATCAACATTCAAAACAACATATCAATTGATTTATATGAAAGAAATGTAATCAAACGGTGGCGAAAAAGCCGAGGAACGCCGACTCCTAATTTACGAGACTCCGAGCGCAGTGACAATCCTAATAGCTATTGGCCCAACATTTTGGGCCACAACGAGTTCCAAAGGGGAACTCCAGCTCTCAGGTTGTACATGAAATAAAAGAAAGAAAACAAGGTTAGAGAAATTCGGATTCTTGGTAATTAAAGAACATCAAAATTATAGAAGGGCATGTGTAACCGTAAAAGATTTCATCAAACCGTTTAGAATTCAGGCAACTACCACTAAAAAGAAATCCCACATTCCACTGATGCCTCATTCTTGAGCTACTACAAATCCAAAATTGGCAATAATAACAAGAAAAGGCAACATCAAGGGAAAGCCTGTAACTTGTATGCAAAGAGGTGTGGGATCAACATATCCCACTTACAAGCATGAAATATATATACTTTTTAGGAAATTGAGACTCAGACTTCTGTTATGATAAGGCAAAAGAGAAGACAACGACTCCATGGCTGCAAAATGAATCAGTTGCATGATCAATGTTTACCCCGCCACAGTACGAGTGGGTTTCTCCATGCCCGATTTTCAGCCCTTTTATGGATATCATCACTGCCTCTTTCGAAAGATGGAATCTTTCCTGTAGTGATTTTTGGACAGTTTCAAGGCAAGCATGTTGGAACGGAGGCAGTAATACTATTGCAGCTATCACCATCACATTAGTGGCAACATATATTTGCCTTCTTGAAAAATAATTTCCACAGATCAGCGGGCTGTTGGTTTGGTTAAAGGAGAAGTCATAGGCAAAACAGAGAGGGACAATCACCCTTAAAAGAAATTCCATACTTTCTGCTGCCTCATACTCTCTATTTCTGGGCTAATGAATTCACTTACATGACAGCTTAAAAGGAAAAGACCTCAAAATTTAGTAGTTAAGAGAATTTCTCAGCTTCAATAGTCTTTTTAGCTTAACAGGCAACTGTATGATCATCTTTTATAACGACAATCTTCGTAGTCTCTAAAAGTGGAACCAAGGAGTAATAAAACAATCAACTAATGGTGGTTTTACAATTTAAAGACCTTCATTTGAGAGATCATAGGCAACGGATAATGACAGAGAGGGGCAACAGAGGCTCAGTTGTGCATCTGGGGCATTGAGTTTTCTGTAAGCTGCCATGGCTGCAACCCACAGACTTAAGTTGCCATGCCAAGATACAGACAATAAAAATCTAATGCACGATTTAATCAGCTCAGCAGAGATTATCATCACAACCCATTTTCAGATCAATCAATCATCAATAAAACACTTTATTTAGGCTCTGAACTCTTAACAAACAGCTATTTTCTTGTATCTTTTCTACCTTGCAAAAGCACGAGCAGGAAAAAAGGAAGTATACATATATCTGGAATCTATTGCCAAGCACCTACATAATTGTCTTTTCTTTTTCTCGAAGGGACTGTTGGTGTTTTATGAATGAAGAAGAAATCATGGACATAACAGAGAGAGGTCAACTACCCTTCACGAAAACTCCCATTTCTCTCTAATGTCTCATTCTTCCTGTTGGGCTACACGATGGAGAGTTTCGGCTGAACTGATGCCATACTGGGTCGCTCTGCCAAGATGCAAGTTGGAGTTTCTTAAAAGATTATAGCCAAGAAAGAAACAAATCATAATCACTTCCCATTTTTATCAACCAACATCAGTTGTCTTGTTTCCTTAGCGCCATTAAAAAGCAGCTATCTTGTATTTAGAGGGACATAAAAGTGGTTATTCGCGAAAATCGGCTGCTGTAGAAGCAAGAAAGAAGTTCGTATATATGTATAGAGAGGGACACACACAGAGAGATCTCATAGATACGCTGAAGGGGGCTTTTATGGAGCAGCCAAACAAAATCATAGGCATGCCGGAGAGGACTTTCAGACAGAAAACAATGACAAAGAAGACCTCAACAGATTCACGAGAACACTTTAATATCTAATTTCAACATAGTAGTTACCAAGCTGATACCAAGATGAAAGGGATGGATAAATAAACTGGATAACAACACGAAACAAACAACATCAGTTGAAAACCAGAAGAGCTGAAAACATGTTTATGATAAACTACAGGAAACTGAATCACATGAGCCACAATAATCAACCTTGACTGATTTGGAATGAAGTGACGATTTCAACTAAAACTGAAATGATGAGTATATCGTTGAGACCCCCAAATACAAAAGCATCCAATAATCATAATCGCACATAAAGATTCAAATGCCACAGAATGGAACAGATGCCATCTCACAACAAAATCGTGTTATAACACTGTAAAGGATACGGGACGATTATCAACAAAAAAAAACATAAACGTGAATCAAAAATAGGAAAGGATTTTACCTTTTGTGTAGCAGCCAAACCGAAGCTCGTCGTCAAAGATTTCACTTTCTCTTTACCCGAATCAGACGAAAGCAGAGAGAACAAGGAAGAGTATTTCAGATTTTTTCGACTGCCCCTTTCGTTGGTTGCAAACCGCTCGTTTTATAGCCCATTTCAGGCTTGCAATGGGCTCTTTCCAACGGAGCCTCAAGATTCAAACGGGGTAATGATGAAACAGGAGAAAAAGCTTGAATTGATTCGTTTTTCTGGTTGATTTGAGAGAACAGGGCATGGGTGAAGGGATGTCAGGCGGCGATCGATTGTCCGCCGGTCTTGAGGCAAAATCCGGCTGACTTCGGGAAAGGGACTTCGGTACATGGGAAGCTTTCTGGGAAAGGGGAGCTTCTGGGAAAGGTGAAGAGAGGTTGTATGTGAAGATGTGAAAGGACCTGATTTAATCTGAGCCGTCCGATCGTTTGATCGGATGGTTCAGAACAAATCAAGAACAAAACATAAAAATAAAATAAATATAAAGGCTAAATTAATTAGGACCGTTTGATTAAATTGGAGGGTCAGGATTTAGTTGAAGAAGCACAATCCATGTGCTTCCTACGTAGCGCACGCGGATTGGTTGATTTTAAAAGGGTTGGATTGCCAAGTTTTGCTTGATCAATCCTATTTAAATTATAACCAATTATTTATTAAATAGTCATATTCAAGTTAAGAAAATTATTATGTTGCAAGACTAATTATTTTCACAAAATTGGTCATTTAATTAGCATGGGCTAATAATAAAATTAATTAATCAGGCTCCCTTTTCGAAAACGTATGAAAGATACTTAAAATAAAAAAAAACGAAAAGAAATTATCGTTTAATCAAAAATCGACTTGACACTTTAAAACAGTATTTCATCTGTCATAAACTTCTCAAAAATGATGAAAGCAAATAGTAACATTCATATTTTGATTAGTTTTTATCAGAAATAACATCCGTAAAACAATTGATCGAACCACAAAAATGAGAAGTGTATCAATAATAATAAAAAAAATCAACAACAACAACAATAAAATAATAATAATAGCATTCTTGGTGGTAAAATATTTCATACCTTATAAAAGTTATATCATTCCCTAAAAAGAAAATCCTTTTCCTTTCTCTTTATTATTTTGTTCAAATTCAACTAATTGAACACAGAGAGTCAAACTAGAAATTTAAAATTTATTAGAGAGCCAAAATCGGGAGGAAAAAAGAAAAAAATGAAAAGTACAAAAATAAAAACAATAAAAATCGATTACTTTGTAGGATAAAGTTATTTGACAAGAACTAAATAAAATTAGTGTGGATTAATAATTAAATTAGTCAAGCTTCTTTATTTGAATAACATTAGAAAATATTTACTCGTAACAATGAGGAATCATGTTTGATGACAAATAGAAAAAAAATAAAAAAATAAAAATGATTGAGTACTTAAAGTGATATTTGTATGACATAAAATTCTCAAGGATGCTAAAGAAATTAGTAAATAATATATTTTAAAAAATATATGTACATAATCTTTGTAGGAAATAATATCCAAAAAAAAAATATTTTGTCGAATAAAAAGTAAGAAAATTTTATCAAAATACTAGCAACGACAATAATAGTAATTGTAATAATAATAACAATAGCAGTAGTAGTAGAAAAAAAGTTTTTTTTATTATCTTTTCTTTCTCTTTTAAAAAACTTTTTTTAAATTTTTTTTTTTAAGAAATTAGACTAACTAAATATGGCGAGCCAAAATTGGGTGTCAACAGCTGGCCCGATTGAGAGTCCAGCTTAAGGAGAACGACGAGGGAGGAATTAATGTTCAGAGTGGGTCTGCATCGTCCCTAGTGACTGAGGTAAAAGAGAAATAGGATCGAGATCCTATTATACTCCAATTGAAGGAGGATGTTCAAAAGCAAAAAGTCTTCTCCAAAGGGGGAGATGGGGTATTGAGGTACCAGAGTAGGCTATGTGTCCCTGATGTTGATGGTGTTCAAGAGAGAATTCTAGCTAAGACCCATAACACTAAATACTCCATTCATCTGGACTCCACCAAGATGTATCACGACTTGAGAGAGGTCTATTGGTGGAGTGGAATGAAGAGGGATATCGCGGAGTTCGTGTCAAGGTGCCCAAACTACCAACAAGTGATGGTTGAGCATCAAAGGCCAAGTGGTTTGGCTCAAAACTTCGAGATTCCAGAGTGGAAATGGGAGATGATTAATATGGATTTCATCATTGGCCTACCGAGATCTCGGAGACAACATGATTCCATATGGGTGATTGTAGAAAGGATGACGAAGTCAGCGTATTTCCTAGCACTCAAGATGACCAATACTACAGAGGTTTATGCTAAGATGTATATCCAAGAGATTGTGAAGTTGCATGGAGTTCCCTTGTCCATTATCTCGGACAGAGGAGCCCAATTTACTTCTCACTTCTAGAAGTCTTTCTAAAAGGGATTAGGTACCAGGGTGAACTTGAGCACAACCTTTCATCCACAGACGGATGGTCAAGCAGAACGTACTATTTAGACGGTAGAGGATATGTTGAGAGCATGCGTCCTTGCCTTTAAAGGAAATTGGGACAACCATTTACCATTTATTGAATTCGCATATAACAATAGTTATCATGCGAGCATTCAAATGGCCCCTTATGAGGCCTTGTATGGGAGGAGATGTAGATCGCCCGTTGGGTGGTTCGAAGTCGGAGAGGCTGAATTGATTGGACCTGACCTTGTCCACCAATCCATGGAGAAGGTGAAGATTATTCGAGAAAGATTGAAGACTGCCCAAAGCCGTCAGAAATCTTACACAGATATGAGGAGAAGAGACCTAGAGGTTGAGGTGAGCGATTGGGTTTACTTGAAAGTATCTCCCATGAAGGGTGTTATGAGGTTTGGGATAAAGGGGAAATTAAGTCCTCGTTATATTGGTCCTTATCAGATTTTGCGAAGGATTGGGAAGGTTGCTTATGAACTAGAATTACCTTCGGAGCTAGATGGAATCCATCCGGTGTTCTATATATCAATGTTGAAGAAATGTTTGGGGGAACCTGCCTTGGTAATTCCTGTAGAGAGCACAGGAGTCAGAGACAGTTTGTCCTATGAGGAAATCCCAGTCCAAATCCTGGATTGACAGGTTCGCAGACTGAGGAACAAAGAGATAGCCTCCGTCAAAGTTCTGTGGAGGAATTAATTTGTTGAGGAAGCCACGTGGGAAGCTGAGGAAAAGATGAAAGCAAAATACCCGCACTTGTTCGTGCCTAAGGTTTAGGAAAGTGTCGAAGGTAACATTCTTACTTTCATGTAAATTGATGTTCCTACCATGAGTTGTTACGTATAATTCTGATGTCTGAATAGAGGTTATTGAGGTCGATAAGGAATTGAGGAGGTGAGTTGCTGGGTGAGTATCGAGGTGAGTCTTGAGTCTATTCGTGCTAAAATACTGTTCCTACTCATCATTCGAGGACGAATGATCCAAGGGGGAGATAATGTAACACCCGGTAAAATTACCAAAATACCCCTAGGGAAGAGGTGTGCGTAAAACGCGTCTTCCGATGATCGGATTGAAAAATCCGAGAGCGGATTCATGATCAGCACTAAAAATTGAGTGGGAAAAGGGTCTCGGTCGATTTTTAGAGCGATCGAGTCAGAAGATAATTTTTCGTTCCAAAACGAAAAATAGTGTGACTTCGCGATGGAATCGCGTCGCGGACCTGTCGCGAAGACACACTTATTTTTTTCTGTGATTTTTCGATGGAGTTGAGTTTTCTGAAAATACACTATCCGCGACAGGTCTGCGTCGCGGACTGTGTTATTTCAGGTTGGGGAAAATTTCTTTTAAATTATGGAGGAAATTTTAGTCCATTTCTACCAATCCTAAACGTTCCCCTACGACCAATAAAGGTCGGTTCCTAAGAAAAGGGTTTCAAAAACCCCATTCTAAAGCGTTCTTCCTAGAAGTCACTAAGTCAGGGCTTGAGGGAAGTTGAGGTTGAGGAGATCAAGAGAAGTTGTGCAGGGATTGTGTTAGCAAATCATTCCAGGTATGTAAGGCTAACCTAAAGCATGAGAATGTTCTCCCATGTGCCCCTATGAGTATATTAAATTCTGTGTATGAATATAATGAGGTTGATGTGAAGAGTTTTGAGCATGTATTTTGTATTTTACTCTAGGCATATGTTTTCTTAAATTGATGATCACCATAAAACTGAATATACATTCATAATTCATTTCATATGTGTTTTCTTTTAGAACCCTATGACTATTTTATTAAAAAGGTGTAAGAATACACTAAGAGATGAGTCTAGAGCCTAAATGTGAATGATGTTGTGATGTTGTGATTGTGTTTCACATTTGATGAGAGTCTTGATGATGATGTTGATGAGAATGATATTTTATGATGTCCTAAAATTGAAAGTTTAATTTCTAAGAGAGTATCTTGAGTCTATGATGTTGATGTTGATGTTGATGTTGATGAGGTGAGGTGATGTTTATGTTGAGGTACTATGTCCCTATGAGACTGATGTTGATGTTGAGGTATTATATTATGTCCCTATGGGACTGATGTTGATGTTGAGGTATTATGTTATGTCCCTATCGGACTGATGAGGTTGAGGTTTTATGAGCATGTCGAGTTCTGGGAGGAGTATTGAGCACCGAAATGGGTGAGAGTGAGTCCCACTTGAACCCATTAACTATGTGGCCCGCGTAGGAAGAGGAGATTGAACCGCAATACGGATGGCTCCTTTCTTGTCCTAAATGAGGACTGAGATTTTTCTTGTGGATCCACTGAGGTTGATGTCCTTTACCCTGGGCAGGGTATTGGATGGATGTGGTAACGACATCGCTTTGTTGTATCATCACTGGCTCATAGGTGATGGTTGCCGGTTAGAGAAACTCCCAGTTAGGTTCCTTTTGATAAGACTCTGATGTTGATATTGATGTGATGCTTTGAGTCGATGTTTCCTGAGTTGAGTCGATGTGGATGTTCGCTGAGTTGAGTTGACGTTGAGGTTCCTTGAGTGAGTTGAGTCGAGTTTCCTTGAGATGAGTTTGAGATGATGATGATGTTGAGATGAGAGGTTAATGAGTCGTTTGTCTACTCTAATCTCTTGCCTGAGATAAACGCTTGACGTTCTGATGAAGTATGATGTTTGAGTTGATGTTTTCCTATCCTGTTGCACTTATATTGTTATTCAACTATTTTACATGCTAGTACATTCCACGTACTAATGCCTTTTGGCGCTGCATCGTTTCATGATGCAGATACTGGAGTTAGAGGACTTCAACAGATGCACCATTGAGGTCAGAGATCACGAGTTCCAACATTGTTGAGCCTCCTTGTTATCCGGAGGAAACCCTTTATTTTGATGCTTCCTTAATTCATTGAGTCCGGTGGCCATGGCATGTCATGGCACCATTTCTTAGACAGTTGAGTCAGGTTAGAGGCTCCGTAAACATGATGTCGAGGTTGATGTTGATGATTCCCTTATGAACTGAGTAGTACATTTCTACTTATTTAGTTGATGTTGAGACTAATGATGGCCATTTGGCCCTTTATTTGAGCTATCCTATTCTTGTTATTTCCGCTGTAATGATGTTGAATGAGGTGATGAGACTAAGTGGTTCGCTCGGGGACTAGCAATAGTCTCTGAGTGCCAGCCACGCCAAGGGTATCCTTTTGGGGCGTGACATAAACATAACATTCTCATTGAATAGATAGGTTTCCTAACTTGGATAGAAAGTAATTAAAAGTCAAATTCTGCTCATTGATTAAATATGTAGGAGTCCTTACGTAGCAAGAGAAATAATGGAAACCGTTATTTGTACTCGAGGGTACTCCTCATTATGGTGATAGAGTTATAGCCCCATGAGTAATTTACAATGCTACTATCTCAGCACCTCATATATCTGTTGTGTCTTGAATTATTAGAGGATAATTTGATTTATGTATCATTTTATGTGGAGTTATGAGAAGTAAAATTCTATAGCTCCCTTCTCTGTAATATTTTGATATGAGAATCGAATTATTTATTTAAATTCAAATTGAAAGTTGAAATATCAATCTCATGATCCTAAATTTGTGTATGATGTAATTAGTACCTAAGCTTTTTTATTTTAGATTTCTTCTGCGACTAACTTAGCAAAAACTATATTTAGAATTCAACAATTGATATCAATTTAGGTTTAGAATTCTTTTAACAATTAATGTTACCTACATTAATTTTCTATAATTTTAGAAAATCAAAATTATGTAGAATGAAAAGGAGATGAACACTAATATGAGAAGTCGATATTCTACATTATTTAACATGAAATTCTAATTTGAGCAATACTTAAATATATTGAATTGTATCATTTTTTTTAATTTTTGCATTATTCATTATAAATTTGTATTATTAGAATAGAAATATACTAAGAATATATTGAAATAGTCTATAATTTGCCTATATTAAGAAAAAAGCTATAGATTAATAATAATTAAAATTTTATGTTATCTTTGTTAATAAGATTAGTTAGTTAAAAAGTTATATTATTTTTATGCTATATAGAAAGCATGTTAATAATAATTTTAAAAAAAAAAGGCTAACTACACAAAAATTAAAGTCAACTTTATCGCATGAGTATTCGTTAGCAGTAGTATATTTTTTTTAATATATTTTTTTATTAATAGTTGCATGATACACCTTCAATATACATATACTAATTAATATTACTTTAAAAATATGAAGGTCCTTAGAAATATTTTTCAAATATTTGTAGTATTCAATTTAATAAAATTAACGTGACACATATTTAACTTTAACTTTACATATTCAAATATTTTCTTTTGTAACAAAACTTTTAACTTCAACTTTACACGTGTCATGTTTAAGTCCATAAGATTAGAGGATATTTTAGTGTATTTGACATAACTTTAATTTAGAACCACAAGATTCAAAGACCTTCTTTATTTTCATAAATTTTCTTCCAAGTCAAATCAGCTTATCCTTTTTTAAACAGATAAAGTATAATTTATAATACTTTTAATTTGGATTAAATATAAAACACACCTATATTTGAAATAATAAACAAAGTTTAAAAGTTTAAACTCCTAGATTCAAACAACATCACAAAAATTTAAACTAAAACATTTTGTTTGTTTGTTTGACTAGACATATAGTTTCACAAATAAAAGTCAATCATTTATAAAATTGAATAAATAAAAGTAAGAAAAAATTAACCAAAACTTATATTTATAAATATATGATACACGTGCAACACACGTGCTCTAAACTAGTACTATATTAAAAGTGTGAAGACCCTTAGAAATGTTGTTTGAGTTTTTTGCCCTTTCATTAAAAGACTCTACTTTAGACAAAATCGTCTTTTCACTTTTTTTAATTGTTATTTTAATAGTATTAAATATTAACTATAATAAAAATTAAATAGAAAATATTTTCTTATTATAGTTAAATTCATATATGGAGAATGTTTTCCTAACTAAAATAGACTTAGTCAAAAGAAAAATAGTCAAAAACTTTTCAAATAAATGGCAAAAAAATCTTTGAAAAATGTCCCATAAAAATAGGCAAAAAAAAAAAAAAAAGTTTCTAAAAAACGTCCAAAAATACTAAAAAGAAGGTCCAAAAACTTCCTCTAAAAAAATTAATAATTTAATTTTTATTTAAGTTCAAAATCTTAGAATTTAGGAGTAAAATTTGTGTGAAATTAAAGACAATTTAGTTTTTCTTTTAAGTGCAGAATTATTAACCAGAGAATATTTTTCTTACTAAAATAGACTTAGTAAAAAAAATAGTCAAAAACTTTTTAAATAATAGGCAAAAAATCTTTGCAAAATGTCCTATAAAAATAGGTAAAATGTAACGCCCCGTAAATTACCAAAATACTCCTAGGGAAGAGGCGTGCGCAAAATGCGTTTTCCGATGTTCGGATTGAAAATTCAAGAGCAGATTCGTGATCATCACGGAAAATTGAATGGGAGAAGGGTCTCGGTCGATTTTTAGAGCGATCGAGTCGAAAGATAATTTTTCGTTTCAAAACGAAAAATAGTGAGTTCGCGATGGAACCGCGTTGCAGGGTCACACTTATATTTTCCTGTGATTTTTCGATGGAGTGATGTTTTTGCGAAATTACACTGTTCGCGACAGGTCCGCGTCGCGGATTGCGTTATTCCAAGTCGGGGAAATTTTCTTTAATATTTTGAGGGGCATTCTAGTCCATTCCTATATTGTCTAAACTCTCCCCTACGACGAATAAAAGTCGGTTTTCTAAGAGAAGGATTTCAAAAACCCATTCAAGAGCGTTCTTCCTAGAAAAGTCACTAAGCCAAGGCTTGAGGGGAGTAGAGGTTGAGGAAATCAAGAGAAGTTTGTGCAAGAAACTGTGTTAGCAATTATCTCAGGTATGTAAGGCTAACCTAAAGCATGAGAATGTTCTCCCATATGCCCTTTCTAGTAAATTGAATTGTGTCTTGGAATACAATGAGGTTGACGTGAAGAGTTTTGAGCATGTATGTTGAATTTTACTTTATGCATATACTTTACCTAAATTGATGATCATCATATGTTAGCACCTAATTTTTTATCAAACTTAAGTTATTTATTTTTTTAGCATTTAATTTTGAATCTAAATTAGATATTTTTATCTTATTTAGAATATTTTGAAAACACAAAAAATATAGTCACATTTTAATATAAGTTTTGTTTTAAAGAAGAGAAAATTTATAAAAATATATGTTTTTTCTTTTAATTTTGATTCTAATAAAGAATCCAATATTGTTAGTATTTTCTTGATTATATCTTAGTTTTAGCTAGTTAACTTTTCTATTTATTTTTTTCATTTTTTAATTTGAAATAGTTTTCTAACATTTTTATTTTTTCTTTCTTTCTTTTCTTTTCAAAACAAAAATGAAATAAAAAGGAAATTAAATAATCCTAAAAACTACCCATTAATTCCAACTCCTCCCCCACTCACCTAAACTACCCCACAATGCCTCTACAAAAATACTCACTACTTCCTCTTTTCCAACACACACGATACACACACACAAAAGATTTTTTCATCCATCTTTTTCTTTCTTCATACACAAAAAACAAAAATCATTTACTACTTTCTTCTTTTGCACACACATCTTAAACGGTTTTAGAAAAAATCTTAGCAAGGAAATTGCGCAAGAAACACATAAAAAAAACTCTCAACAACACAATTGGAGAAAAACAAAAGTTGAGTTTAAAGTTTGCTTTTAGAGTTTCAAATTCGTGGTTTCTATTGCAGTCTACTTTTTTTTTTGTAAATTATTCATCACAAGACGTAACACTTATTTCTCTTGTCCACTTTAATATGATCATAATACATTAGAGTTGTCAAATTTTGTATGTTTATGACTCATTAATATTCTTTGACATTGTGTTCAAATCTTTCATATCAACTTTTGTTTAGATTTTTTTTTATTGTTAAATTTAGTGTAAAATTGTTAGATAATTTATTTCATGTTGAGTAAATTATTTTCATTGTTAATTTTTTTGTGGTTTTGTGTGTATTTTTATGATTTAGTAAAAATAAATGATGAAAATAATCAATGACTAATCATTATGTAAATATTTGTTTCAATTAACATATGTTTTTCTTTTCATTTTAATGACTAAAAATAAAGAAAAGAAAAGAAAAGAAAAGATTAGTCATAATTCTCAACATGTTCATACTAGTGTTGCATGTACAAAATTTATATGAAAATATATTTTGTGTTTCTAATAAATTTGTGTTCATTTTTTTAAAAAAAAAAACATAAATAAAATTTGTAACTTTCTTTGCATCTCATTTGAGTAATTTGTTTTTCTTTTGAATACTATTAACAAGTTTATAGTGATCCATCAATTAATAAGAATTTTTAAACTATACTTTTCATAAGTCATAATGACTAGAATAAATAAATAAATAAAATTTTTGAATCTTGTATTTAGGAGAATGATTAGGTAAATAAATAATGATAGGCAAATATTAGGACTCGAACTTTATTAAATAAACTTTCTTTCGAAAACTACAAAGTGATAATTAAGTCGTGGCAAGATTGGAAAGCGCTGCTATCAATACACCACGAACCAATAAAAAATGATAGTTTTTTTTAAATGAATTTCAGATAAATTGAAGAAGGTAAGTAAATAAATTTTTGTAAAACCAAGAAATATAATGTTGTTTTTTTCAAAAATAGTTTAAGCCATACATAAATCAATAAAGCAACCATGCTAGAACCATGAGACTCGAGGGGTTCCTAACACCTTCCTTTCGGTCAATAAAATTCCTTATCCGAATTTCTAGTTCGCAGACCAAAAAGAAAAATAACAGTAAAAAAAAATAGAGAGTCAACTTCCTTTTGATTAGGGATTAAAAAAAGGTGACTTGGAACACCAAAACTCAATTCCAAGTGGCAACTCTGAATAAATAAAATAATCCCTTTTCAAAATGTCACTTTAATTGGAAAAACTCTATTATTCAAACCCACGCGTGCGGGGGGGGGGGGGGGGGGGGAGTAGGGGTGTGACATCATAAACTGGATTTATATTCATAATTCATTTTCATGAGTGTTTTCCTTTAAAACCCTATGATTATTTTATTAAAAAGGTGTAAGAATGAACTAAAAGACGAGTCAAGAGCCTTAATGAGGACGATGTTGTGATGTTGTGATTGTGTTTCACATTTGATGAGAGTCTTGATGATGATGTTGATGAAAATGATGTTTTATGATGTCTTAAATTTGAAAGTTTACCTTCTAAAAGAGTATCTTGAGTCCATGATATTGATATTGATGTTGATGAGGTGAGGTGATGTTGATGTTGAGGTACCATGTCCCTACGGGACTGATGTTGATGTTGAGGTATTATACTATGTCCCTACAGGACTGATGTTGATGTTGAGGTATTATGTTATGTCCCTACGGGGCTGATGATGAGGTATTATGTCCCTATGGGACTGATGAGGTTGAGGTTTTAAGAGCATGTCGAGTTCTAGGAGGAGTATTGAGCACCGAAATGGGTAAGAGTGAGTCCCACTTGAACTTATTAACTACGTGGTCAGCGTAGGAAGAGGGGATTGAACCGCAATGCGGATGGCTCCTTTCTTGTCCCAAATGAGGACTGAGGTTTTTCTTGTGGATCCACTGAGGTTGATGTCCTTTACCTCGGGCAGGGTATTGGATGGATGTGGCAACGACATCGCTTCGTTATATCATCACTGGCTCATAAGTGATGGTTGTCAGTTAGAGAAACTTCCAGTTAGGTTCCATTTCGATAGAACTCTAATGTTGATGTTTATGTGATGTTTTAAGTCGAGTTCCTTGAGTTGAGTTGAGTCGGGTTTCCTTGAGATGAGTTCGATGTATTGATGATGTTGAGGTGAGAGGTTGAGGAGTCATTTGTATACTCTATTTTCTTGCTATAGATATACATTTGACATTCTAATGGAGTATGATGTTGAGTTGATGTTTTCCCAATGCTGTTGCACTTAATTTGCTATACTCAACTATTTTACATGCCAGTACATTCCACGTACTGACGCCACTCGGCGCTGCATCGTTTTATGATGCAGATACAGGAGTTAGAGGACTTCAGCAGACGCAACGTTGAGGCCAGAGATTTCGATTTGCGACATTGATGAGCAACCTTGCTATCTGTAGAATACCCTTCTATTTTATGCTTTCGTTGTTTATTAAGTCAGGTAACCATGGCCTGTCATGGTACCATCTTAGACAGTTGAGTTAGGTCAGAGGCTTCATAGACATGAGTCAAGGTCTGACGTTGATGTTTTCTTTATGAACTGAGTAGTACTCTTACTTACTTAGTGTTGAGACTGATGGTTGCCATTGGCCTTTTATTGAGGTAGTTCACTACTTTACTTCCGCTTATGTTGATATTGAGTGACTGTCCTGAGAACGAGTGGTTCCCCTAGGGACTAGCAATAGTCTCTGGGTGCCGGCCACGCCTAGGGTACCCTCCTAGGGCGTGACAAACTTGGTATCACAGCACAGAGTTCAAGAGTCCTAGGGAGTCTATGAAGTCGTGTCTAGTAGAGTCTTGTTTATGCGTGTGTTGTGCACCACATTTCATAAACAGGAGGCTATAGGACATTAGGAATGGTTACACTTCTTTGATGTTATGAGTTCATGCGATAGAGTTTGACTCTATGAAACCCCCTTCTAATTCATGCGTTACGCGTTTGCAAATCATGCCTCCAAAACGCACTGCTCCCTAAATTGATGTCTCCGTCCCTAACACTGAGAATCCCTTACTAGAGGCCCCTACCCAGCATGGGACAAGGAGATGGGGTCAACCTGCCAGAGCTACTGAGGCTCCACCGGCACCTCCTGCGCAGTTAGCCTCCACTTCGGAAGCAGACTTCAGGGGAGCCATCACTATGCTCACTCAGTTGGTGGCCTCTCAGAGTAGCAGTCACGATCCCCAGGCCCCTAACTCCAGCACCCAAGAGCCTGCAGCTGCAGTCAGGCTCAGAGATTTCCTGAGGATGAACCCGCTAGTTTTACGGGGTCCAAGGTTAAGGAGGACCCGTGAAACTTTATTGATGAGGTGCACAAGATCCTGAGGGCTATGCATGCGAATAAGGTTGAGAGAGTTGAGCTGGTCTCTTATCAGCTTAAGGATGTTGCCAATGTCTGCTATAACCAGTGGGAAGATGGTAGAGGTAAGGACGCTGAGCATGCTGAGTGGGAGGAGTTTGAGAGTGCTTTTCTCGATCACTTCTTTCCCCAAGAGTTGAGAGAGGCAAATGTCGAAGAGTTCATGAATCTGAAGCAAGAGGGGCTGACTATCAAAGAGTATAGTCTGAAGTTCATTCAGCTGTCCCGATGTGCTCCAGAGATGGTCCTCAATATGAGGGCAAGGATGAGGAAGTTCGTGTCTGGGTTGGGCAGGTATGTAAAGAGGGAGTGTAAAGCAACATTGCTGATTCTAGATATGGATGTCTCTAGACTTATAGTCTAAGCCCAACACACTGAGGAGGACAAGAAGAGGGACAGGGAAGAGCAACAGAGTCAGAAATCCAAATCGGCAGGGCATGAGCCTAATCAACAAAATCAGAATAAGGGAGATAGAACTTTCTTTCAGGAAAAGTCTTCTAGCCATGCACCTCCGATGGCGAGTGCACCTGTTCAGCAAAACAGGTACAATCAGAAATCCTATGGCCACCAAAATTTCAGAGCGCAAGGACCTCAGTCCCAAGCAAGTGTTACCCAAGGCACGAGAAAGAGGCCACCTTATGGCAGATGTGGCAGGCTGCATCTTGGTGCGTGCCGTGAGGGCACCAATACTTACTTTTCATGTGGACAACCTATCCATTTCGAGGGTGAGTTCCCTACGAGGTGGTGGAGTGATAGAGGTTATAGAGCTCAGTCTTCTACAATGCCCCCTTCGGGCAGTCATCAGAAGGCTACTACTGCGAATGCAGGAGGCGAGACGAACCGTCTGTATGTGATGGGTAATCGACAGGATCAAGAGGTTTCTCCAGACATTGTTACGGGTATGCTCCAAATCTTTTCTTATCATTGTTATGCATTGCTTGACCCGGGTGCCACTTTATCTTTTGTGACGCCCTATGTGGCCAATAGGTTTGAGGTCCTTCCAGAGTGTTTGCTTGAGCCCTATACTATTTCTACTCCTATTGGTGAGTCTATCCTGGCTAAGAGGGTCTATAGAGAGTGTGTAGTGTCCATCTATCATAGGGATACTTTGGCCAACTTGGTAGAGTTGGAGATGGTTGATTTTAATGTGATTCTTGGTATGGATTGGCTGCATGCTTGCCATGCATCCGTAGATTGTAGGACCCGAGTTGTTAAATTCCAATTTTCGAATGAACCGGTCCTAGAGTGGAAGGGAGGTTATGTTGCACCCAAGGGTAGATTTATTTCCTACCTAAGGGCGAGAAAGTTAATCTCTAAGGGTTGTATTTATCACCTTGTACGAGTTAAATCTGATGATGTTAAGTCCCCTACCCCTGAGTCGGTCCCGATTGTAAATGTGTTCCCTGAGGTGTTCCCTGAGGATCTACCTGGAGTCCCTCCTGATAGGGAGATCGACTTCGGTATTGATCTACTTTCCGACATGCAGCCTATTTCAATTCCACCATATAGGATGGCCCCCACTGAGTTGAAAGAGTTGAAGGAGCAGTTGAAGGATTTGTTAGAGAAGGGTTTTATTAGACCCGGTGTTTCTCCTTGGGGTGCTCCCGTTCTGTTTGTACGAAAGAAGGATGTGTCTCTCAGAATGTGCATAGACTATAGGCAACTGAACTAGGTCACGATCAAGAACAAATATCCTCTTCCAAGGATAGATGATCTGTTTGACCAACTTCAGGGCGCCTCATGCTTTTCAAAGATAGACCTCAGATTGGGCTACCACCAGTTAAAGGTGAGAGAATGTGATGTTCCAAAGACAGCCTTCAGGACAAGATATGGCCACTTTGAGTTCTTGGTCATATCCTTTGGGTTGACGAACGCACCAACCACTTTCATGGATTTGATGAATAGGGTGTTCAGGCCCTACCTTGACATGTTTGTGATCGTGTTCATTGATAATATCTTGGTATATTTGAGGAATGAGGAGAAGCATGCTAAACATCTTAGAGTTGTCCTTCAAACTCTTAAAGACCACGAATTGTATGCGAAGTTCTCCAAATGTGAGTTTTGGCTTAAGTCAGTGGCATTTCTAGGCCATGTTGTTTTGGGTGATGGAATTCGAGTAGATAGCTAGAAGATTGAAGCGGTTGCAAGCTGGCCAAGACCGACCTCACCAACTGACATAAGGAGTTTCTTGGGGTTGGCAGTCTACTACCGCAAATTTGTTGAGGGATTGCGCCATTGACAGAACTAACTCAGAAAAAGGTGAAGTTTCAGTGGTCTAAGGAATGTGAGAAGAGTTTCCAAGAGTTAAAGACTAGGTTGACCACCACACTTGTCTTGACATTGCCCGATGGGACGGAAGACTTTGTAATATACTGTGATGCATCAAGAGTTGGGTTGGGATGTGTATGAATGCAAAGAGGAAAGGTGATAGCCTATGCTTCTAGGCAGCTTAAAGTTCATGAGAGGAACTATCCGACCCATGATCTTGAGTTGGCGGCGGTAGTTTTCTCACTAAAAATCTGGCGTCACTACTTATATGGAGTTCATGTGGACGTGTTCACTGACCACAAGAGTTTGCAGTATGTCTTCAGTCAGAGAGAGCTTAACCTGCGACAGGGGAGATGGTTGGAATTCCTCAAAGACTATGACATGAGCATCATGTACCACCCAGGTAAAGCTAACGTTGTTGCTGATGCTCTTAGCAGGTTGTCTATGCGTAGCACAGCCCATGTTGAGGAGGAAAAGAAAGAGCTAGTGAAGGAAGTGCATAGGTTGGCTCGATTGGGAGTCCAACTTGAGGAGAATGACGAGGGAGGAATTAATGTTCAGAGTGGGTTTTCATCGTCCCTAGTGACTGAGGTAAAAGAGAAGCAGGATCGAGATCCTATTATACTCTAATTGAAGAAGGATGTTCAAAAACAAAAAGTGATGGTCTTCTCCAAAGGGGGAGATGGGGTATTGAGATACCAGAGTAGGCTATGTGTCCCTGATGTTGATGGTGTTCAAGAGAGGATTCTGGTTGAGGCCCATAACACTAAATACTCCATTCATCCGGGCTCCACCAAGATGTATCACGACTTGAGAGAGGTCTTTTGGTGGAGTGGAATGAAGAGGGATATCGCGGAGTTCGTGTCAAGGTGCCCAAACTGCCAACAAGTGAAGGTTGAGCATCAAAGGCCAAGTGGCTTGGCTCAAAACATTGAGATTCCAAAATGGAAGTGGGAGATGGTTAATATGGATATCATCACTGGCCTACCAAGCTCCAGGAGACAGCATGATTCCATATGGGTGATTGTAGACAAGATGACAAAGTCAGCGCATTTCCTGGCAGTCAAGACGATCAACACTGAAGAGGATTATGCCAAGATGTATATCCAAGAGATTCTGAGGTTGCATGGAGTTCCCTTGTCCATCATCTCGGATAGAGTAGCCCAATTTACTTCCCACTTCTAGAAGTCTTTCCAGAAAGGGATAGGTACCAAAGTGAACTTGAGCACGACCTTTCATCCACAAACGGATGGTCAGGCAGAGCGCACTATTCAGACGGTAGAAGATATGTTGAGAGCATGCGTCCTTGACTTCAAAGGAAATTGGGATGATCATTTACCATTGATTGAATTTGCATATAACAATAGTTATCATGCAAGCATTCAAATGGCCCCTTATGAGGCCTTGTATGGGAGGAGATGTAGATCACCCATTGGGTGGTTTAAAGTTTGAGAGGCTGAGTTGATTGGACCTGACCTTGTCCACCAGTCCATGGAGAAGGTAAAGATTATTCGAGAAAGATTGAAGACTGCCCGAAGTCATTAGAAATCTTATGCAGATGTGAGGAGAAGAGACCTAGAGTTTGAGTTGAGCGATTGGGTATACTTGAAGGTATCACCCATGAAGGGTGTCATGAGGTTTGGGAAAAAGGGGAAATTAAGTCCTCGTTATATTAGCCCTTATTAGATTTTGCGAAGAATTGGGAAAGGTTGCTTATGAGCTAGAATTACCTTCTGAGTTAGATGGGATCCATCAAGTGTTCCATATTTCGATGTTAAAGAAGTGTTTGGGAGATCCTGCCTTGGTAATCCCTGTAGAGAGCACAGGAGTCAGAGACGATTACTCTTATAAGGAAGTCCCAGTCCAAATCCTTGATCAACAGGTTCGCAGACTAAGAAACAAAGAGATAGCCTCCGTCAAAGTTCTGTGGAGGAACCAATTTTTGAAGAAGCCACATAGGAAGCTGAGGAAGAGATGAGGAGAAAGTACCTGCACCTGTTCGTGCCTGAGGTTGATGAAAGTGTCGGAAGTAATATTCTTACTTTTTATATAAATTGATGTTCCTACCATGAGTTGATGTGTATATTCCTGATGTCTAAGTAAATGTTATTGAGGTCGATGAAGAGTTGAAGAGGTGAGCTGATGAGTGAGTATCGAGGTGAGTTTGAGTTTATTGTGCCAAATTTACTCATCATTCGAGGACGAATGATCCCAAGGGGGCGATAATGTAACGCCCGATAAATTACCAAAATACCCCTAGGGAAGAGGCGTGCGCAAAATGCGTCTTTCGATGCTCGAATTGAAAATCCTAGAGCGGATTCGTGATCATCATGGAAAATTGAGTGGGAGAAGGATCTCGGTAGAGTTTTAGAGCGATCGAGTCGAAAGATAATTTTTTGTTCCAAAATAAAAAACAGTGTGAGTTCGCGATGGAACCATGTCGCGGACATGTCGTGGAATCACACTTATGTTTTCCTGTGATTTTTCGACAGAGTGATGTTTTTCCAAAATTACACTGTCCGTGACAGGACCGCATCGCAGACTACGTTATTCTAAGTCGGGGAAATTTTCTTTAATATTTCGAGGGGCATTCTAGTCCATTTCTATATTGTCTAAACTCTCCCCTACGACAAATCAAAGTTATTTTTCTAAGAGAAGGATTTCAAAAACCCATTCAAGAGCGTTCTTCCTAGAAAAGTCACTAAGCTAGGGCTTGAGGGGAGTAGAGGTTGAGGAAATCAAGATAAGTTTGTGCAAGAAACTATGTTAGCAATCATCTCAGGTATGTAAGGATAACCTAAAGCATGGGAATGTTCTCCCATGTGCCCTTTCTAGTAAATTGGATTGTGTCTTGGAACATAATGAGGTTGATATGAAGAGTTTTGAGCATGTATGTTGAATTTTACTTTATGCATATACTTTACCTAAATTGGTGATCTTCATAAACTAGATTTATATTCATAATTCATTTTCATGAGTGTTTTCCTTTTAAACCCTATGATTATTTTATTAAAAAGGTGTAAGAATGAACTAAGAGACGAGTCTAGAGCCTTAATGAGGATAATGTTGTGATGTTGTGATTGTGTTTCACATTTGATGAGAGTCTTGATGATGATGTTGATGAGAATGATGTTTTATGATGTCTTAAATTTGAAAGTTTACCTTCTAAAAGAGTGTCTTGAGTCCATGATGTTGATGTTGATGTTGATGAGGTGAGGTGATGTTGATGTTGAGGTATCATGTCCCTACGGGACTGATGTTGATGTTGAGGTATTATACTATGTCCCTACGGGACTGATGTTGATGTTGAGGTATTATGTTATGTCCCTATGGGGCTGATGATGAGGGACTGATGGGTTGAGGTCTTATGAGCATGTCGAGTTCTGGGAGTATTGAGCACCAAAATAGGTAAGAGTGAGTCCCACTTGAACCCATTAACTACGTGGCCCGCGTAGGAGAAGGGGATTGAACCGCAATGCGGATGGCTCCTTTCTTGTCCCAAATGAGGACTGAGGTTTTTCTTGTGGATCCACTGAGGTTAATGTCCTTTAACCTGGGCAGGGTATTGGATGGATGTGGCAACGATATCGCTTTGTTGTATCATCACTGGCTCATAAGTGATGGTTATCGGTTAGAGAAACTTCCAGTTAGGTTCCATTTCGATAGAACTTTGACGTTGATGTTTATGTGATGTTTTGAGTCGTGTTCCTTGAGTTGAGTCGGGTTTCCTTGAGATGAGTTCGATGTGTTGATGATGTTGAGGTGAGAGGTTGAGGAGTCATTTGTCTACTCTATTTTCTTGCTATAGATAGACGTTTGACATTCTGATGGAGTATGATGTTGAGTTGATGTTTTCCCTATGATGCTGCACTTAATTTGTTGTATTCAGCTATTTTACATGACAGTACATTCCACGTACTGACGCCACTCGACGCTGCATCATTTTATGATGCAGATACAAGAGTTAGAGGACTTTAGCAGACGCACCATTGAGGCCAGATATTTCGAGTTCCGACATTGGTGAGCCTCCTTGCTATCCGGAGGAGACCCTTCTATTTTATGCTTTCATTGTTTATTGAGTCAGGTAAGCATGGCCTGTCTTGGTACCATCTTAGAAAGTTGAGTCAAGTTAGAGGCTTCATAGACATGAGTCAAGGTGTGACGTTGATGTTTTCTTTATGAACTGAATAGTACTCTTACTTACTTAGTATTATGTTGAGACTGATGTTGGCCATTGACCTTTTATTGAGGTAGTTTTCTACTTTACTACTGCTATGTTGATGTTGAGTGACTGTCCTGAGAACGAGTAGTTTACCTAGGGACTAGCAATAATCTCTGGGTGTCGGCCACGCCTAAGGTACCCTCCCGGGGCGTGACAGGAAAAAAGTTCAGAAACACGTTCAAAAATTTTAAAAAGAAGGTCCAAAAACTTCCTTTAAAAATTTGATTAGCTTAAAAGCTCTTCATCAAAAGACTATACTTCGTATAAAATCGTCTTTTCACCAATTTTGTTTAGATTATGATTAAATTTTATTTATATATTTGTAATATTAACTTCTAAAATATATGGAAAGAAGGGATAAAATAAGGACTTTGGAAAGACTCCTAAATTTTTTAGCCACTAAAGAAAATCCTAATTTGTCATGAGTTCTAATTAGTGATAGAGTCTCTATGTATACGAATTTTATAAATAAATAAATAAAAGCTGAATTTTCTTTTGAAATTTTTACATCTATACATCCCACGTTGTTTAATTTTTTTTTCATGTTATATTTTGTATTTATCTATCTAGATCATTTATTTCTAATAACGTAATTTTAATGTATTTTTTTGCAGCGTTCATGACATAATTTAGAATTCTACCTTTTTGAAAAAAATAGAAAAAAAAGTTGATGGTGACAATTGATGATTTGTCTTCATGGTAGATAATGCATTCATTTTTTACATCAAATTTGGATTAATGATATTTATTATTGAAATATCTACCTTATTACAAGTAAGTATTTAATTTTTAAATAACCAAACATACTTGAATTTTTTCTTAACAAATTAATTTTATGTTTCTACTTCAAAAGTCGTAAAAAGTATCACATAAATAAGAAAAAACAGTCGTTCGAAGTAGCACTCATGCTTGGAGAGAGTAAGCAACAACAAATGTCAATTTATTATTTTTAGTAAGAACAAACCTACTAATAGAACCCGACAATTCTTTGGAAAAATTTTATTCCTAATATTAGACTTTTAGAAATAATAATACTTAAATATATTTAACTATATCATTTGTTTTTAGTTTTTGCACTATTCATTACAAATTTGTATTGTTAGAATAGAAATATACTAAGAATACATTTAAATAGTCTATAATTTGCCTATATTAAGAAAAAAGCTATAGATCAATAACAATTAAAAATTTATGTTATGTTTCTCAATAAGAAATTGTCATTTAAAGAGTTATATTATTTTTATGCTATACAGAAAACATGTTAATTAAAAAAAGATTAACTACATGAAACTTAAGTCAACTTTATCGTATGAGTATTCACCAAAAGCGGAAAAAGAAAAGATTGAAAATATTTTTATACAATTAATTTTTTTAGTCTTTTTTTAATTAAATTTTTGGGTGGGGTCCACCATTTAATTATTCAGTATCCAAAATGTTAAAATAATACATGAGGGGCTATATCAGTGTAGTGCAAAAAAGAAAATAATTAATACTTAGGAAAGCTAGAACTTTCCTTTTCCTTCCCCAAATGTCTTTTCCGCTCCTTTCCTCGTCGGATCCTCGTCGGTTCCTCACCGCTATTGTGTGTTGCTCTGTTCTCTTCTCCTCATTGCCTTCTCCATCATGTTTATTAAGCTGGTTTTGGGCATCAATGTTGCACAAGTTCTTGTTATTTCCTCCTATCTCTGCTATGTAGCATAATTTCTCATTTCTCCTTCTACAACTTCTCTTACTTATCTGCATGTCTTGGGAATGTCGAGTAGGCTTCCTCCTTTGATGAGTTATGGTTGATTCTGCAGGTGCACGCACAATGATGTTCGCCTTTTGTTTCCTTGTAAATAGGAATTTTTGTGACCTGATCTGCTTAGATCTATGTATGTAGCCGCCATTTTTGCTATGTGAATAACACCAATTGTAAATATTTTTACTACTTGTATCTACCCTTGCCTGAAACGAAGGGGTGTGCTCCTCCTATTCTGCACTTTGATCGGACCAGTTCTAATTCTAACATTGGTATTTCTGCTTTGTTGGTGTTCATAATTTGACGACCTTCTCTGGGTAAGCTCCCAAAATTCTTCTACTTCAAGATTCTTTCTTCCTTAGCTGCTTAATTTGCTAGAAAGTACTTTGAACATAAAAAACCCAAGCCTCAAGACTTAACTGTGAATAGGCCTGGTCCTCACTCTAATATAAGGGGTGTCTTGTTTATCCATGTTTAAAATCTTTTTGGTCTTACTTGATAACTGCATGAAATGGTTGTATTGTTTGTGCTCCTTTGAGTCTATTGCCTCATTTACTATGTTGTCTGTCAACTGGTTAGCCTCCCTGAACACATGGAAAATATGGACTATGATATGTTGTTTTAACTATTGAATCTCCTCCACTATTTCAATCAACTCCCATGAGCATCTATATTCACATAATATCATGCCTCTTATAATACTAGAATCTGTTTGCACTTCAACTTGCAGGTAGTTTCTTTCTTTGCAGTGTTTTAGTGCAAGTAATATAGCAATAGCTTCAGCCTTTGATTTAGTACGCACCCCTAGGTATTGAGCTTCTGCATAGACCAGGTTGCCTTCCCAATCCCTGATAAGAATGCATAAGCACTGTCTTCAGGGTTACCCCAACTCCCCCCATCAGTGTTACAAGCTATCCACTCAATATTAGGTGCTTTCCAATTTACCTTATGATAATATAGTCTAGAAGATGTTATAGAAGAATTTACCTTTGGGATATAGAAGATGTTAGAAAAATATTCTCCACTGTCTCCTCAACCCCTTCCTCACAACAATAGCACTTAGACACCACAGTGATTCTAATTCTTTTAAGAATGTCATCTGTAGGTATCTTTCCTTGAAGTACTTTCCATAAGAAGAAAGCAATTTTAAAAGGCGCACCCCTATCCCAAACTTTATAACTCTAGTCCACCTTTAGTTTCTTCCTCCTCAAACTGTTGTAGGTAGACTTAACTGAGAAATCGCCAGATGTTTCCTTTGTCCACCATGGTTTATCCAAGCTGCCCTCTTGGGATGGTTTGATATTTTCCATGATGAATTGAGTCATCTCCTCAGATATACAGGCCAACAGCTTCCCCTTATCCCAAGATCCCCCTATGATCATATCCTTTACCTCTAGATTTTCTTCAATCTCTATATGGTCTTCTATAAAATAGAGAGCACCCATTTTTGGTCCAATTATCAAACCAAAAACTAGAATTTCCAGCTTTAACTTTCCACCAGATGTCATGCTCTACCTCATCCCTTATTTTCATCATTTGTGTTCAAACTTGTGAGGCCCCCTACTAGAGACTATTACAGGGTGCAACTTTTTAAAATACTATGAACTCTGTCCATAAGGAACTTGTTGACACCCTGAAATTCCACAATAATTTGGCAAATAAAACTTTATTGATATCCACAAGTGACCTAAAATCAAGCCATCCTTCCTCCTTAGGATAATACAAGTCTGCCCATTTAACCTAGTGATTATCCCTTATACCACAAAAATCTAGCTAGAAGTTGATCAATTTGTTCATAAACTTTTTTGGGAGGGTTAGTTACAGAAAATAGGTACACTGAAATAGATTGCAACACATGTTTGATGAGAATAGCCTTACCTCTAACAGATAACAATCTGTTATGCCAAGATAATACCCTCCTAGTTATCTTCTTTAACATCTCCTCAAAGTAATATGCTCTTTTTCTCCCATAGTACACCGGACACCCCAAATATGTGAATGGGAAGTTGCCTTGTCTGATCCTTGTCAATCTTCTCAATCTGATGGCAATACACAAAGGAGTATTGTCATGAAGATAGAATTGACTCTTGCCTTTATTCTCCTTCCATCCCGAGATTAATTCATAATCCCTAATCACCTTCATCATTTTGATTATAGTATTCCTATCACTAAACCCAAATAAAATAGTATCATCTGCATAAGCAAGATGATCAATTTTAGGACTCCACTTGGGCATTCCATATCCTTTATACTCATCATTTTCATGAAAATTGTTCAAACCCCTTGATAGGACTTCAGCTGCAATAATGAATAAGGTGGGGGACAGTGGGTCCCCTTGCTTCAGCCCTCTACCCGACTGGGAAAAACCATGGAATTTTCCATTCACTAGCAGTGAATACCAATTATTTGATATCAACCTCCACACCATATCAATAAGACCCTCCGCAAAGCCAAACTTGCGCAACACTTTGGTGAGAAAGATCCAGGAAACCCTTTCATACGCTTTCTTTATATCCAGTTTAACCATCACATTCACATTCACATTCCTTCTATTTATGCCCCCTATAATCTCTTGAGCCAACAAAACATTCTCATCAATGTTTCTTCCTTTCACGAACCTTTATTGATTTTTTAAGATTATTTTGGGCAATATTGTAACCAACCTTTCATGCTGTGTTCTTGAAATAATTTTATTCACAAAAGAGCTCAGGCTGATAGGTTTCATATTTGTAAAGGACTTGACAATTTCTTTGTAAGGACCCAAAATTTTGTACGACCTCAAGGAAGCATGAAAATTAGGTTCGGAAAAGTTTTGGACCAAGGTCGCACTTCATGAGAGTCATCACGGTCCGTGTGAGGTGGCACGACCCGTGAGGACATCCGTAAAGCTTCTGGAGTGAAATATTTCTAAGTATGGGATTCTCATACTCAAACTAAGTTCACTTTCAATCCTTCAATTCAATCTTATCTTTGTTGTTTAAGATCGTCATGTGTCCCCTATGTCAAGCAAAGTTCAAAGGAATTCCTTTGGCTAAACTCTTCTCAAGTACCAATAAGAGGGTCAATTTTGAGTGGGCATATCTCTTAGCTCAAAGTAAACCGGGTGGCCCACGAAATGTCAAATAAAAGCTCTTTGAATTATCTTTCCAATGCATCCGGTCTCACCTCATTCCAAGTTTGGAGCAAGAAGTTACGCCCGTTTTTGTAAAACCTGCCTGGGTTAGACGGGAGCCTTCACGGGCCGTGAAGAGCTTCACGGACCGTGAAGCCAACCGTGTCAAGGCCCTTGTGAAATTTAAAGATCCATTTCATTAAGGTGTTTTTGATATTTTGATTCATCCCCAAGGCTTTTTATGACCTCTAAAACCCTTTTTACATTCCTAAACTTCTCCGACACTAAACCTAAAGGTTCTTCATATGATTCGGTAGAAGAGTCAATTTTAAATGGTCATATCTCTTAGCACAAAATGAACTAGGTGTCCTACAATATATCAAATTAAAGCTCTTCGTGTTAGCTTTCCAACGCACCTAGTTTCACCTAATTTCGAGCTCGGACCAAGGCGTTATGCTCATTTTCATTAAGCTTGTTCGTGCAGGCAAGCCACACGGCTAGCCACACGGACCGTGTGGCAGCAAACGGTCCGTGAGGCTGAAGTTGGTCACGATTTTCTTGTCAAATTGTGTTCTAAGTGTGTCTCCTTCCTTGGTATCTTCATACGGACCCTCGTACGGTCCGTGAAGCATCACACGGTCCGTACAACCTTCCGTTGGAAGCCCTTGGTTTGAAACAATTTTTTGAAAAATTTTAAGTAAAGTCACACGATTATTGTTCACTGACCGTGTCACTGTTCACTGGCCGTGAACAGTGTCGTGAACAGTACCATGAACAGTACTTAATATTTTTACCCGTTATGATTTTGGTTTTTATGTAAATATAAATTAGTTTAAGGGTGTTTTGGGTATTTTCCACCCCTCCTAAGTCCATAAATCAGCCGATCTTCTTCATTTTCAGCCATTCTCTCATTTCACTCCTCTCACTAAGACTTCACTCCTTCAAGATTCTCCAACATCTCTCTAGGATTGTCAAGCTAGGACCTTTAATTTGGAGTCCATCCTCTCCTCAAGTTCATTCTCAAGATATAGGTATGTGGGCTTTGATTTTTGGTTCCTTTCAACCAAGAAGACCCAAATTCCCTTTTAAACTAAATTATGAACTTGACTCCTTAAAATATAAATTTCGCTACTTGTTCTTGGTAATTTGAACCATGCATGTGTTAGTTAAGACTCCTTATCATGATTTATGTTGGTTTTATGGAAATGAACTATTTGGACTATGAAACTATGAACTTGCATGTCCCTTTAATTGTGTTGTTATGCATGGGTGATATTTACTACCATTTCTATTAATTTTATTGAATTTCCTAGTTTTTACATTATTTCATGTTTTAACTATTATCTAAATTACCCATGCCATTCCTACATTGTGCATTACATCACATTCATGACATTGGCACATGAAAATTTTGGAAATGTGGGGTTAAGCCCAATTTTGTCCTAAAAAGGAATTGTGATATGATTTTTGATAAGACATGGGATATGACAAGAAGGTGATCACCGGTATGTCTAGAATTTTGGCTCTTGGAGCATCTTGGGTGCTTGCACCATCTTGTACTTGTAGATGAGCTATTCCTTGCATTGGCATCTTGAATATGATCTTGTAAATTGGCGTTAAGCCCAATTATGTCTTGAACGTTATGAACTTGCACTTGACTCTCTTGAAATCATAAGTATATATATATATATATATATATATATATATATATATATATATATATATATATATATATATATATATATATATAAGTATTTCTTGTGGGATGTGTAAGACTTAGCACCGATGGATTGGGGGTCCTTCCCCTTTCCTTGAACTATGTGCCTACATAAGGACGGATGTAATTCGTCTATCTGTATATGATTCTGATTTGTCTTGATATGATTCTACAAATCCTTTCGAAAAGCGGGTCGTAAGGAAGGTGTCCATCCACCGAAAAGTGGGTCATAAGGTGTGATGTAGATTACCTTTGGCAAGTAATCTTCTCCCTACCGATGGGAGGTCCAAATCGGTCTAGTTCATGTAATAACTCGCATAGATTTGGCTTGTCGGTTATAGTCCATCCACGTTATATATATGTAGGAGCACTATCGCATTGCACGCATCACGCATCCCATGGCATCTTGTATATCAAATTCTATTGCTTATATGTTCTTGTATATTATGTGCCCTTGTCATCTAACATGATTATGCAAGTCTGGTAAGCCATATACATTGCATACCCGCATACTAAGTACATTCAAACGTACTAACGCATACTCTATGCCTACATGATTTTACCATGTAGGGACCGTGTGCCATGATCATCCACCATTTGACGGGTAGCTCGAATTCGGAAAGTTGATATTGTGGTGAGTCCTATCTTCCAAGGACAAGCCACCTTCCTTCTACCTATGTCGTTTTCTATTTATCTTCTTAGTTGAGGGTGAGCCCGGGACATGTCTTGGCCCCCATCCCATCTTATAACTAGAGGCAAATGTTGGGCGCTTGTAAAACTTTCTCATTTTGTTTAACTATAAATGAATGGATTCTTGAGATTTGATCTCTGTCATTTAGTTATATGTGCTTAAATGATATTTTGAACCAATGATGTGGAAATTTGATACTTTGAGGCTTGTTTAGGGACTCTCGGGTCCCCATTCGCCGTGCCACATCTAGGCTCGGACCTCGGATCGTGACAAAAGATGGTATCAGAGCACTAGGTTTATAAATGGTCCTCGGAGTCCAACATGCCGCGTCAAGTAGAGTCTTATTCATTGGTGTGATGTGCGCTGGGTAAGAGGCTACAAGGCGTTTTAGGAAATGTTTAACTTATCTTGATTCTAATCGTGCCATTGTGCGTGTCTTAAAATCCCTTGTCTCCATCCCTCCCCATCGAATAGGAGAGTTACCTTGAGCTCATAATGCAAATCTAGGAGAGAAAGGCGTTGTAGCGATCTTATGGATAGGTCCAAAAGGGATTAGTGAAGGATATGCATTGTTTGACATGCTTTCTCCTTTGGATATTCGAAGCTTTCTTTGGTTGGCTGGTTACGATGGAAGTTTGTTGGAGGCTCCTCATCTATTGCATCTCAGTTGATCAAGTTGACTAGAAAGAAGGCCAAGTTGTATGTGTTAGGTTTTGCACCCCCTACGGATTTGCCTAATCGTTGGAACAGGTTAATCGAACGTGTTTCAATGATGCAGAAACAGACTGGAACGCAGCAATTTTACGTGGAAAACCCCCGGCTCAAGAAGGGTGAAAAACCACGACCTGTACTCTACAGGATTTAACTTCAACTTCACTACTTCAAAAGAGCCTTCAACAAACGATTACAATTCCTAGTAATCTAAACTTCAAAACAACTTCCTAACTTCACATAAACCTCCCTAGGCTTATGTTACCAACGTCTTCGAGTTGCCCCCAACTTGAAGACTAGAATCTAATCTCAGTTATAGACTCTGAGAGATTACACAATTGTTCAGAATTACAAAGAGAAAACAAAACTGCCTAAGCTCTATGCTATGTCGCCACGTTTCTCTTCTTCTTTTTCTCTCCTTTTCTTTGTGTCTGAATCTCTCTTTTTTTCTCTACTTCTTTCTTTTTCCTGCGCCAGCTTTTTGTTGTCATGTCCTCTAGCTTTATAGTTGCTGATTGGAGATTATTAGTGGAATCCTTTTTCCTTTAGAACTCCTTCTTCTAATCAACCTTCTCCTTCTTTTTCTCCTTCTTTTTCTCCTTCTTTTATGCATCTTGTTAGAGTTGGAGTTGTATTAGTATTCCTTTTTAAATCCTCCTTCTTTTTGACAACTTGGAGTAGTATTCCTTTTTATATGCCTTATTTCCAGCACCCTTTATTCCATTTTTATTGTGTGCAGCGTGTGCAGTTTTGCCACAGAAACAGTACGTTGAAAGAACCAGGTAGACCAACCTGTTTCATTATCTTTTGTCAGCCATCAAAACTTTACTGCTCCAACAAATTCCCCCTTTTTGATGATGACAAACTTTCTGAGTGTCAAGTCTATTCATCTTTTCTGATTTATTTTCAGCTTTCCATAGTTCCCCCTGACTGTGTGCCCTCTGCTTGTCCAGTGGATAGACCAGGTAGCCTGACTTGTTCCTCCGATCCAGCTTTCCATAGTTCCCCCTGACTGTGTGCCCTCTGCTTGTCCAATGGATGGACCAGGTAGAGTGACTTGTTCCTCTGATCCAGCGCATAGTCATCCTGTCCTCCCTCTTTTTAAAAGGTGCAAGTGAAAGAAACTTGTACTTATAACCAGTCACGTGTCTTGAGCAAGCGTTATCCATGTACCAATGCTTGCTTTCTTTCACTGCAACCTGTAAGACAGATCAAGGGTTAGTTTTAGGAACCCAGACTAGCTTGGGTCCTTTCCAGTTGTAAAACGGATGAATGAGATCCCTTCTTGCCCAAGT
Organism: Solanum rostratum; assembly: GCA_029948455.1. NCBI lineage: Eukaryota > Viridiplantae > Streptophyta > Magnoliopsida > Solanales > Solanaceae > Solanum > Solanum rostratum. The sequence continues at coordinate 56,213,477 of CM057053.1, forward strand.
AGGCAACATGTTCCTTGACCTGTTTCTTTTATTATCTTCATGCCTCCTTTTGTGCACATGATATGTGTTTCTACTCCTAACATTGTTTGCAATTGGACACTCAGTAGTTGGATGTCCAATTTTTCCACAGAGGTAGCACAAATCAGTAGTAGTAACATTCTCCTGAAAGAACCCTATTCCAGCTTTCTCATTGTGACTCCTGCTTCCTAGATGGTTCACTATTCTTGATGACTGAGTCCATCTTTTTGCCTTTTCTAAATCCAGTTTTAAAATGGAGTTTTCCTGGGTCAATTTTTTCACCTTTTCTTTCTCACAAAAAAACTCAATTTTGCATTCTTTCAACTCAGTTTCTACCTTCTGAAGCTCTTCACTCATCGTACTTTCACCCTTATCAGCAACAGTTAACTTTTGGATTTCTGACTTTAGGTTCAACACAAGTGAATCAAGTTGTTTAACCTGTTTCTTCAACTTGTCATTTATTTCTTTTGCTTTATCCAGGCAGTTTTTTATCTCAAGATTTTCAAATTTTTGATCTGAAAAATCTTTAATTAGTTGATCCTTTCCATTTGCTACTTCTTCAAAATCGTCTATCAATCCATTCATTAGCAAGATTAGCTTCCTTTTTGAAAAGAGATGCAACTTTTCTTTCAATTCAGAAATACTTACCTCAGATCTATCATCTTCTTCTAGATCTAAATCTCCAGCAGCCATGAACGCAGTTTCATCAATCTCCTCTGTATCAGAATCTTCCAATCCCGATCCCCGCGCGGCCATCATAGCATAGGTTTCCTTTTCCTTTTGCTTAGCAGCTTTCTCTTTAAGTTCTTTCTCAACCCTTTCTTTTCTCCACTCAATTTCCCACTGGGGACATTGTTTGATATGGTGATCAGTCTTTCCACACTTGTAGCATCCAGAGTTGTTTCTGTCATTGGACCACTTTTTGTTACCTGTTTCATCAACCCCCCTCCTGTTACCTGTTTCTCTCTTGTCCTTGCCTTTCTTTTTCATGAATTTTTTAAAATGTTTTGCTAGAAAAGCCATCTGATCTTCATCCAAGTCTGACCCTTCATCATCTGAGGCTGCTTTGAGAGCGAGTGATTTTTCATACATTCCCACTTCTTCCTTTTGCTCTTCCATGTTCATCTCATATGTTCTGAGATTTCCAACCAGCTCATTCAATGTCATGGTTTCAATATCCTTAGCTTCCCTAATGGCAGTAACTTTTACATCCCACTTAGCTTTTGGTAAAATTCTTAGAACCTTGTCTACCTGTTCTTCAGAGGTAAGCACTTTTCCTAGAGAAGCCAGCTCATTAATAAGTAGTGTGAGCCTTGCCATCATCTCTTGCAATGTCTCATTCTCTTTCATCTTGAAGGTCTCATATTCAGTAAATAGCATGGCAACCCTGAACTTCCTAACCTGAGCAGTTCCCTCGTGAGCAATTGTAAGAGCATCCCAGATTTCTTTTGCAGTGGAGCAATTTGAAATTCTGTTATACTCTTCTGGACCAAGACCACAAATCAAAATATTTTTAGCTCTGGCATTTTTCTTCATGGCCAACAAATCCTTAGCGTTGAACTCCCTTCTCTCTTTCGGCACTTGTTGGTCCTCCACTTTTTTCATAGGAATAGTAGGCCCTATACTAATTCTATCCCAGAGTTCGTAGTCTTCTCCTTGAATGAAGTCCTCCATCCTAGCCTTCCACCAACCGAAATGTGTTCCATTGAAAAGAGGAGGTCTCACAGATGATTGTCCTTCTCCATGTCCAAAGGGTGGTGCAGTATTCATCTGGATCAATTCTTAGGTACTAGCCTTTAACAAGAAAACCTGCTCTGATACCAATTGTTAGGTTTTGCACCCCCTACGGATTTGCCTAATCGTTGGAACAGGTTAATCGAACGTGTTTCAATGATGCAGAAACAGACTGGAACGCAGCAATTTTACGTGGAAAACCCCCGGCTCAAGAAGGGTGAAAAACCACGACCTGTACTCTACAGGATTTAACTTCAACTTCACTACTTCAAAAGAGCCTTCAACAAACGATTACAATTCCTAGTAATCTAAACTTCAAAACAACTTCCTAACTTCACATAAACCTCCCTAGGCTTATGTTACCAACGTCTTCGAGTTGCCCCCAACTTGAAGACTAGAATCTAATCTCAGTTATAGACTCTGAGAGATTACACAATTGTTCAGAATTACAAAGAGAAAACAAAACTGCCTAAGCTCTATGCTATGTCGCCACGTTTCTCTTCTTCTTTTTCTCTCCTTTTCTTTGTGTCTGAATCTCTCTTTTTTTCTCTACTTCTTTCTTTTTCCTGCGCCAGCTTTTTGTTGTCATGTCCTCTAGCTTTATAGTTGCTGATTGGAGATTATTAGTGGAATCCTTTTTCCTTTAGAACTCCTTCTTCTAATCAACCTTCTCCTTCTTTTTCTCCTTCTTTTTCTCCTTCTTTTATGCATCTTGTTAGAGTTGGAGTTGTATTAGTATTCCTTTTTAAATCCTCCTTCTTTTTGACAACTTGGAGTAGTATTCCTTTTTATATGCCTTATTTCCAGCACCCTTTATTCCATTTTTATTGTGTGCAGCGTGTGCAGTTTTGCCACAGAAACAGTACGTTGAAAGAACCAGGTAGACCAACCTGTTTCATTATCTTTTGTCAGCCATCAAAACTTTACTGCTCCAACAAATTCCCCCTTTTTGATGATGACAAACTTTCTGAGTGTCAAGTCTATTCATCTTTTCTGATTTATTTTCAGCTTTCCATAGTTCCCCCTGACTGTGTGCCCTCTGCTTGTCCAGTGGATAGACCAGGTAGCCTGACTTGTTCCTCCGATCCAGCTTTCCATAGTTCCCCCTGACTGTGTGCCCTCTGCTTGTCCAATGGATGGACCAGGTAGAGTGACTTGTTCCTCTGATCCAGCGCATAGTCATCCTGTCCTCCCTCTTTTTAAAAGGTGCAAGTGAAAGAAACTTGTACTTATAACCAGTCACGTGTCTTGAGCAAGCGTTATCCATGTACCAATGCTTGCTTTCTTTCACTGCAACCTGTAAGACAGATCAAGGGTTAGTTTTAGGAACCCAGACTAGCTTGGGTCCTTTCCAGTTGTAAAACGGATGAATGAGATCCCTTCTTGCCCAAGTAGGCAACATGTTCCTTGACCTGTTTCTTTTATTATCTTCATGCCTCCTTTTGTGCACATGATATGTGTTTCTACTCCTAACATTGTTTGCAATTGGACACTCAGTAGTTGGATGTCCAATTTTTCCACAGAGGTAGCACAAATCAGTAGTAGTAACATTCTCCTGAAAGAACCCTATTCCAGCTTTCTCATTGTGACTCCTGCTTCCTAGATGGTTCACTATTCTTGATGACTGAGTCCATCTTTTTGCCTTTTCTAAATCCAGTTTTAAAATGGAGTTTTCCTGGGTCAATTTTTTCACCTTTTCTTTCTCACAAAAAAACTCAATTTTGCATTCTTTCAACTCAGTTTCTACCTTCTGAAGCTCTTCACTCATCGTACTTTCACCCTTATCAGCAACAGTTAACTTTTGGATTTCTGACTTTAGGTTCAACACAAGTGAATCAAGTTGTTTAACCTGTTTCTTCAACTTGTCATTTATTTCTTTTGCTTTATCCAGGCAGTTTTTTATCTCAAGATTTTCAAATTTTTGATCTGAAAAATCTTTAATTAGTTGATCCTTTCCATTTGCTACTTCTTCAAAATCGTCTATCAATCCATTCATTAGCAAGATTAGCTTCCTTTTTGAAAAGAGATGCAACTTTTCTTTCAATTCAGAAATACTTACCTCAGATCTATCATCTTCTTCTAGATCTAAATCTCCAGCAGCCATGAACGCAGTTTCATCAATCTCCTCTGTATCAGAATCTTCCAATCCCGATCCCCGCGCGGCCATCATAGCATAGGTTTCCTTTTCCTTTTGCTTAGCAGCTTTCTCTTTAAGTTCTTTCTCAACCCTTTCTTTTCTCCACTCAATTTCCCACTGGGGACATTGTTTGATATGGTGATCAGTCTTTCCACACTTGTAGCATCCAGAGTTGTTTCTGTCATTGGACCACTTTTTGTTACCTGTTTCATCAACCCCCCTCCTGTTACCTGTTTCTCTCTTGTCCTTGCCTTTCTTTTTCATGAATTTTTTAAAATGTTTTGCTAGAAAAGCCATCTGATCTTCATCCAAGTCTGACCCTTCATCATCTGAGGCTGCTTTGAGAGCGAGTGATTTTTCATACATTCCCACTTCTTCCTTTTGCTCTTCCATGTTCATCTCATATGTTCTGAGATTTCCAACCAGCTCATTCAATGTCATGGTTTCAATATCCTTAGCTTCCCTAATGGCAGTAACTTTTACATCCCACTTAGCTTTTGGTAAAATTCTTAGAACCTTGTCTACCTGTTCTTCAGAGGTAAGCACTTTTCCTAGAGAAGCCAGCTCATTAATAAGTAGTGTGAGCCTTGCCATCATCTCTTGCAATGTCTCATTCTCTTTCATCTTGAAGGTCTCATATTCAGTAAATAGCATGGCAACCCTGAACTTCCTAACCTGAGCAGTTCCCTCGTGAGCAATTGTAAGAGCATCCCAGATTTCTTTTGCAGTGGAGCAATTTGAAATTCTGTTATACTCTTCTGGACCAAGACCACAAATCAAAATATTTTTAGCTCTGGCATTTTTCTTCATGGCCAACAAATCCTTAGCGTTGAACTCCCTTCTCTCTTTCGGCACTTGTTGGTCCTCCACTTTTTTCATAGGAATAGTAGGCCCTATACTAATTCTATCCCAGAGTTCGTAGTCTTCTCCTTGAATGAAGTCCTCCATCCTAGCCTTCCACCAACCGAAATGTGTTCCATTGAAAAGAGGAGGTCTCACAGATGATTGTCCTTCTCCATGTCCAAAGGGTGGTGCAGTATTCATCTGGATCAATTCTTAGGTACTAGCCTTTAACAAGAAAACCTGCTCTGATACCAATTGTTAGGTTTTGCACCCCCTACGGATTTGCCTAATCGTTGGAACAGGTTAATCGAACGTGTTTCAATGATGCAGAAACAGACTGGAACGCAGCAATTTTACGTGGAAAACCCCCGGCTCAAGAAGGGTGAAAAACCACGACCTGTACTCTACAGGATTTAACTTCAACTTCACTACTTCAAAAGAGCCTTCAACAAACGATTACAATTCCTAGTAATCTAAACTTCAAAACAACTTCCTAACTTCACATAAACCTCCCTAGGCTTATGTTACCAACGTCTTCGAGTTGCCCCCAACTTGAAGACTAGAATCTAATCTCAGTTATAGACTCTGAGAGATTACACAATTGTTCAGAATTACAAAGAGAAAACAAAACTGCCTAAGCTCTATGCTATGTCGCCACGTTTCTCTTCTTCTTTTTCTCTCCTTTTCTTTGTGTCTGAATCTCTCTTTTTTTCTCTACTTCTTTCTTTTTCCTGCGCCAGCTTTTTGTTGTCATGTCCTCTAGCTTTATAGTTGCTGATTGGAGATTATTAGTGGAATCCTTTTTCCTTTAGAACTCCTTCTTCTAATCAACCTTCTCCTTCTTTTTCTCCTTCTTTTTCTCCTTCTTTTATGCATCTTGTTAGAGTTGGAGTTGTATTAGTATTCCTTTTTAAATCCTCCTTCTTTTTGACAACTTGGAGTAGTATTCCTTTTTATATGCCTTATTTCCAGCACCCTTTATTCCATTTTTATTGTGTGCAGCGTGTGCAGTTTTGCCACAGAAACAGTACGTTGAAAGAACCAGGTAGACCAACCTGTTTCATTATCTTTTGTCAGCCATCAAAACTTTACTGCTCCAACAGTATGGTTGGATGAATGTGAGGTGAGTTCTCATACCTTAAAAGGTCGGCGTACATCAGATTTGGTTTTGGCATTACCGGATAGCTTAAATAGGTTGGTGGTGTATTGTGATGCCCCTCATCTTGGTTTGGAGTTGTGTACTTATAAAACATGTTAGGGTGGTAGCTTTTGCATCAAGGCAATTGGAGGTGCAAGAGCGTAATTAACTGGCTCCTAATCTTGAGTTAGCGGTGGTGGTGTTCGCTTTGATGATTAGGAGATGCTATTTGTATGGGGTGTATGTCGATGGTTTCACCTACCACAAGAGTTCGCAATATGTGTTCACTTAAAGGGATCTTAACTTGGGACTAAGAAGAGGGTTGGAACTCCTTTTGGGCTATGAGATAAGTGTACAATGTAATTTTGGCAAGGCAAATGTTATACTCGATGCTCTTAGTAGGCTATCTAAGGGAAGTGTGGCTTGTGTTGATGAAGGGGAGAAAGAGTCGACAAAAGTTGTTCGCCATTTGGCTAGATTGGTTGTTAGGTTGATTGACTCTAATAATGTTGGTGTTCATGTTTAGAATGGGGCCGAATTTTATGTGATTGTGGACGTTAAGGCTAAGCAAGACTTAGACCCATCCTTGGTTGTGTTGAAGAGGTTGTTGCCAATAAGGTAGGGGTTTTCTCCCAAGGGGGAGATAGTGCACTTTGGTATCAAGGTCAGTTATATGTTCCGAATGTGAGTGATCTTAGGGAAATATGATCGATCCCAACCATGCTTGGGAAATCCTTTTCAAGTCTTCTCCAGGAAGATTGTGAGTAGAGCCCCTAACTCCTTGTATTTGATTCACCCGGAATCCACTAACATGTGTTGGGATTTGAAGGAGGTGTGGCATGGTATGAAGAAGGACATAGCCGAGCTCGTACCCAAGTGCCCGAGTGTCAACAAGTGAAGGTAGGGCACCAAAGGCCCGGTAGTGCGGCTCAAGATATTGAGATCCCTACTTGGAAGTGGGAGAATGTAAATATAGATTTTGTGGTTGGTTTTCCCTAGACTGAAGGTGATTCGACTCTATTTGGGTTATTGTTGATTGGATGACTAAGTTAGCTCATTTCCTACCAGTCAAGGCTACTTTTAGAGCCCAAGAGTATTCAATGTTGTACATCCAAGAATTGGTAAGATCGCACGGTGTGTCTAGGTCTATCATATCTGATCGCGGTACCTAATTTGCTTCTTACTTTTGGAGGTCATCTCAAGGATGACTTGGTACTAAGGTAAAGTCAAGCACCACCATCCATCCTCAAACCGAGGGGTAAATGGAAAAGATAATTCAAACTTTGGAGGACGTGTTGAGGGCTTGTGTGTTAAAATTCAAAGGTAATTGGGGTGATCATCTACCACTTCTTGAGGTTGCTTACTACAATTTCCCTCATGCTAGCATTGGTATAACTCCGTTTGGGGCTTTATAGAGTAATATGTATAGATCGCTTGTGGGGTGGTTTGAGTAGGGGAAATGACATTGATTAGATTGGATTTAGTATTAGAGGCTATGGAGAAGGTCAAGTTGATTGGGGAAGGTTGTCGGTGGTTCGAAGTCATCAAAAGTCTTATTTGGATATTTGAAAGAAGGATCCTGAGTTTTGTATTGGTAATTGGGTGTATGTGAAGGTCTCATTCATGAGGGGTGTGGTGAATTCCAGGTAAGGAAGAAAGCTAAGTCCCCGGTATATAGGTCCTTATGAGATTGTTAAAGCAGGTTGGGAATGTAGCTTATAGGTTGGATTTTGCCTCCGAAATTGAGTCTCTAGTCACTAGGTTTTGCATATATCTATATTGAGGAAGTGTTGGTGATTCTAGTGTTATTTTGACTTTGGAAGGTGTTGGGTTGGGGAGAACTTGTCTTATGGAGGAAGCTCCGGTTGAGATTTTGATAAGACAAGTGAAGCGGTTTCGTAACAAGGATGTGGCTTCGGTTAACGTACTTCGAAGAAACTAATATATGGGAAGTTCTACGTGGGGAATGGAACCAAGTATGATGCGATGATACATTTATCCTTCCCAATCTACTCAAGCCTATAATATTAGGTCCAACCTATTCTCAATGGTCATAATTCTTCCATTCTTGAGTCTCATGACATGACATGCATACATATGCACGAAAATGATTTTTCAAGATGTTTTGAGTGATTTAAATATGTCTTGATATCAGTTTTAAAGGCTTTACAATTTTCAAATGATGAGCTATGCATTGTACCTTGTGTTCGGGTGTTTCATGTTCTAAGTCAAGCCCTTCAAGCCTTGCTCTTCCACATTCGAGGACGAATGTTCACAAGGGGGAGATAATGTAAGGACCCGAAATTTTGTACGACCTCAAGGAAGCATGAAAATTAGTTTCGGAAAAGTTTTGGACCAAGGTGGCACTTCATGGGAGCCATCACGGTCCGTGTGAGGTGGCACGGCCCGTGAGGACATCCGTAAAGCTTCTGGAGTGAAATATTCCTAAGTATGGGATTCTCATGCTCAAACTAAGTTCACTTTCAATCCTTCAATTCAAGCTTATCTTTGTTGTTTAAGATCGTCATGGGTCCCCTACATCAAGCCACGTTCAAAGGAATTCCCTTGGCTAAACTCTTCTCAAGTACCAATAAGAGGGTCAACTTTGAGTGGGCATATCTCTTAGCTCAAAGTGAACTAGAGTGGCCCACAACATATCAAATCGAATCTTTTTGAATTATATTTCCAACGTATGGTCTCACCTCATTCCGAGTTCGGAGCAAGAAGTTACGCCCGTTTTCATAAAACCTGCCTGGGCTAGCCGTGAAGAGCTTCACGGACCGTGAAGCCAACCGTGTCAAGGCCCTAGTGAAATTTAAAGATCCATTTCATTAAGGAGTTTTTGATATTTTGATTCATCCCCAAGGCTTTTTATGACCTCTAAAACCCTTTTTACATTCCTAAACTAAACTGACACTAAACCTAAAGGTTCTTCATATGATTCGGTAGAAGAGTCAATTTTAAATGGCCATATCTCTTCGCACAAAATGAACTAGGTGTCTTACAATATATCAAATTAAATCTCTTCGAGTTAGCTTTCCAACGCACCTAGTTTCACCTAATTCCGAGCTCGGACCAAGGCGTTATGCTCGTTTTCATTAAGCCTATTCGTGCAGGCAAGCCACACGGCCAGCCACACGGACCATGTGGCAGAAAACAGTCCGTGAGGCTGAAGTTGGTCACGATTTTCTGGCCAAATTGTGTTCTAAGTGTGTCTCCTTCCTTGGTACCTTCATACAGACCCTCGTACGATCTGTGAAGCATCACACGGTCCGTTGGAAGCCCTTGGCTTGAAACAATTTTCTGAAAGATTCTAAGTAAAGTCACACGGTTACTATTCATTGACCGTGTCACTGTTCACTGGCCGTGAACAGTGTCGTGAACAGTACCGTGAACAATACTTAATATTTTTACCTATTTTGATTTTGGTTTTTACGTAAATATAAATTAGTTTAAGGGTGTTTTGGGTATTTTCCACCCCTCCTAAGTCCATAAATCAGCCGATCTTCTTCATTTTCAGCCATTCTCTCATTTCACTCCTCTCACTAAGACTTCACTCCTTCAAGATTCTCCAACATCTCTCTAGGATTGTCAAGCTAGGACCTTTAATTTGGAGTCCATCCTCTCCTCAAGTTCATCCTCAAGATATAGGTATGTGGGGTTTGATTCTTGGTTCCTTTCAACCAAGAAGACCCAAATTCCCTTTTAAACTAAATTATGAACTTGACTCCTTAAAATGTAAATTTTACTACTTGTTCTTGGTAATTTGAACCATGCATGTGTTAGTTAAGACTCCTTATCATGATTTATGTTGGTTTTATGGAAACGAACTATTTGGACTATGAAACTATGAACTTGCATGTCCCTTTAATTGTGTTGTTATGCATGGGTGATATTTACTACCATTTCTATTAATTTTATTGAATTTCCTAATTTTTACATTATTTCATGTTTTAACTATTATCTAAATTACCCATGTCATTTTTACATTGTGCATTGCATCACATTCATGACATTAACACATGGAAATTTTGGAAATGTGGGGTTAAGCCCAATTTTGTCCTAAAAAGGAATTGTGATATGATTTTTCGTAAGACATGGGATATGACAAGAAGGTGATTACCGGTATGTCTAGAATTTTGGCTCTTGGAGCATCTTGGGTGCTTGCACCATCTTGTACTTGTAGATGAGCTATTCCCTGCATTGGCATCTTGAATATGATCTTGTAAATTGGCGTTAAGACCAATTATGTCTTGAACGTTATGAACTTGCACTTGACTCTCTTGCAAGCATAAGTAAATATATATAAGTATTTCTTGTGGGATGTGTAAGACTTAGCACCGATGGATTGGGGGTCCTTTCCCTTTCCTTGAACTCTGTGCCTACATGGGGACGGATGTAATTCGTCTACCTGTATATGATTATGATTTATCTTGATATGATTCTGCCAATCCTTCCGAAAAGCGGGTCGTAAGAAAGGTGTCCATCCACCGAAAAGCGGGTCGTAAGGTGTGATGTAGATTACCCTTGGCAAGTAATCTTCTCCATACCGATGGGAGGTCTAAATCGGTTCAGTTCATGTAATAGCTCGCATGGATTTGGTTTGTCGGTTATAGTCCATCCCGTTATATATATGTAGGAGCACTATCGCATTGCACGCATCACGCATCCTATGACATCTTGTATATCAAATTCTATTGCTTATATGTTCTTGTATATTATGTGCCCTTGTCATCTAACATGATTATGCAGGTCCGATAGGCCATATACATTGCATACCCGCATACTCAGTACATTCAAACGTACTAACGCATACTCTATGCCTACATGATTTTACCATGTAGGGACCGTGTGCCATGATCATCCACCATTTGACGGGTAGCTCGAATTCGGAAAGTTGATATTGTGGTGAGTCCTATCTTCCAAGGACAAGCCACCTTCCTTCTACCTATGTCATTTTCTATTTATCTTCTTAGTTGAGGGTGAGCCCGGGACATGTCTTGGCCCCCATCCCATCTTATAACTAGAGGCAAATGTTGGGCACTTGTAAAACTTTCTCATTTTGTTTAACTATAAATGAATGGATTCTTGAGATTTGATCTCTGTCATTTAGTTATATGTGCTTAAATGATATTTTAAACCAATGATGTGGAAATTTGATACTTTGAGGCTTGTTTGGGGACTCTCGGGGCCCCATTCGCCGTGTCACATCTAGGCCCCGACCTCGGGTCGTGACATTCTTTCTTAGATGTCATTACCAAATTTGTATGAGTAATGAATTTGGTCAGTTCATGCCCACAAATGAATGCCTTCACCACTTTAGTAATATCATCACCAATAATGTTCCAACTTTCCTTAAAAAGGGCTCCTGTAAATCCATCTGGGCCACATGCACTCTCCCCATTTAGGCCAAAATTCACAACCTTAACCTCCTCCTTATCAGGTAGCTTTATAATATATTCATTCTCCCCCTCAGTGATTAGTGTTGGTATGTGCTCTAACATAGGAAAGTCCTCATTATTATTATCCTCTGTAAATTGACTTGCAAAATTTCGAACAGTCGCGTCCCCAATCTGATCCTCTTTGTTCATCAACCCTCCTTGCTCATCCAGGATTTCTGAGGTACGTAGTTTTTCCCTCCTTCCTTTGACATAAGTGTGGAAAAACTTCGTATTTCTATCCCCAACCTTTAACCACCTCATTCCCGATTTTTGCTTTCAGAATTCCTCCTCCAATTTCAGGTACCTCTTGAGTTTTGCTTCCAATTTCTTTAGTTTTGCCCTATTTTTTTCACTAGGGTCCATCTCGAATTGAGTTTGTTTCACCTGTATAATATCTTCAATGTTAGATATTTAGTGAAATACATTCCCAAACACTTCTTTACTCCACCATGATAGAGCTTTCTTAACCCTCTTTAACTTTGTTTGTACAATAAAGAGAGGGTCCCCCTTAAAGTCTATTCTCCAGTTCTTCTTCACAATATCCTTGAAATTTGGTGTTTAGTCCAAAAATTCAAGAATTTAAACGGCTTTTTGATAGGTACTTGATCTGAGTTACATACTAGATGTAATGGAGCATGATCTGAGCCTTGCCTAATGAGGTGAACACTTCAGATGCAGGAAATGGTTCTAGAAAACTCTGATTCACCAGAACTCTGTCTAATCTTTTAAAAACACACCCTTCATTCACCCTGCCATTCCACCAAGTGTATTTGCTACCTGTGAATTTTATTTTTTCCAACACACAACTATTAATGAAGAAAAAAAAGTCAGCAGCCTCTGACTGTTCAAATAGCAACCCTCCCAACTTTTCTTCCTCGTTTAAGATGACATTGAAGTCCCCCCCCCCCAACTACCCAGGGGCAGCTGCAATTTTCTTTTAACTCTTGCAACTCATCCCACAACTCCAATCTTTTCACAACACTACACCTTACATAGACCCCTGTTATCATAAACACCCTATTATTCCACTTGAAACTTGAGTGTCACATGCTGAATTAAATCAACCATTGATAAAATCTCCCAATTAGCCCTCCAAAAATACCATACTTTATCGAATGATTAACTCCAGCATGATCAAATCCCAGCTGAATTCTGTATTGTTCAATATGTGAAGGATCCCGAAAAGGTTCCATTAATGCTATAAATGAGTAAGGATGCCTCTTATTAAGGTCCATTAGTTTACCAAATGAATTTTAGGTATTAATAGACCAAATGTTCCAGAATAACATTTTGTCAATCATTGATCACTGGATGATGTTTTATTTCTGTTGTGCCTTGTTTTGACTTGAAGTGGAACATAGGATTTGCTTTTCTTTGCACTTTCCTTGAATGTTGATGTATGTCTGGGAGATACTGGATGTTATAATCAATATCGTCATCCTCTTCTTTGTTCATTCTTTCCCTTAGTTCCTCTTCCCCCTCCTCTATTAACTCTGTCACCGATTTTCTAATTTCAGGGGAATGATTGCTTTGTTTTTCTCCACTCACAATCTCCTCTTCTGCTCCCTGTATTCCTTCATTGTGTAATAATACCTATGAGTTGCCATTTCTCTGACCATTTATCCCCATTGTGATGTGAACATTGTTCTCCACCTCCACTATAGCCTCTTTGTGGTGTTTTTCATCATTCTCTGTACCTTGAATCTCCGTGATGACCCTTTTTCCTTTGTTTCTCCTTGAGCCTGCTTCCCCATTCTTAATATTGTCTGCATTAGTCTGTGTTCCCTCTTATTCATCCTGTTTTTCGTCTTTCTCTTCATCATCTTCTTGAAGGGCAGCAAATTTGTTTTTAAAAATGACCCCTGTATGCTGCGATCCCTTCCTAAGCACCCCTCCACCCTGTTGCGTAGGTTGATTTACAACAGGATCTTTTGGTATGTCCGATTCCTTGATCTACTCCTCCTTTTTGTTTGCACCTTTCTTTTCTTTATTTTTCTCCCCCTTGCCCTGCTCTACACCCCCTTTATTGTTCCTGTCCTTTTTCTCTAGATATAGCTCCGGGTGCAATACATAATATTGTTCTTCGTCATATCCCTGTATCATGCAATGTTGACAGTATTTTGGTAAGTAATCATAGTTGATAGTAATCCATCTTTCATTAACCACCTTCTTTGCTTTTCTCCAATTCTGATCCTTTTCGGGAACTCCTTCAGTAGATCTACCTCCACTTTGACCCTAGCATAACTAAGTCTAGTTTGATTCTTCGTAGCCAGGTCTACCTATAAAGGCTTACCAACCGCACTTTCTACAGAAAAGATGACTTCCTCACCAAAAAAGTTTGGTGGCAGCGATAGGAATGAAATACAGGCTACGACAGTAGTTGTTTCCGCCTCTGCATTAAACATCAGATCCCACTTGAAAGTGCGCATTGGGTATGAATTGAACTTTTTATTAATGTAAAAAGCTAACTTTGATAATAAGTGCACATAATCCTCCAATAACGATGCCCTAATAAGAACATGTCTGTTGCACAATAAATCAATCTTACATTCTCCCTTTAATTCACATTGTTTCAGAATTGCGTTGCGCAATTCATGAATTCGGGCCCCCTAATGAGAATTTGCCAATCACAGCATATTCTAAATTCTCATTAAGTATCATCTGATCCACTTTCGCTTGATCCGATATTACTTGTGGTTCCCCATGCAGATACGTTACAGGCTTTCTTGAAATCGATTTCACTTGTGCTTTGGTTTGTTTCAACATGTCAGCATATGATTTGATTGTCAACGGATCGAGGTCCTCCATCGATCAGTGAGGGCCCACCCCCCGAAATAGCCATGGGCGTAGGCAACATCCTAATTTTTTGAGTCTTGTTAATGACCAAAGTGCCTTTAATAATTTATCCTTTTGTGGGAGGAAAATATTAAAGTAGAGGTAGTATATTATATATATATATATTTTTATTAGTAGACGCATGATACACATTCAATAGACATATACTTAATTAATCTATACTATATTAAAAGTGTGAAGCCCTTAGAAATGTTGTTTGAACCTTTTGCCCTTCATTAAAAGACTTTGTAATAAAAAATTATCATTTACTATTTTTATGAAATTATTATTTGATTATATTTAAAATTAAGGAGTTCTAAAATATATGATAAAAAAAAATATATTTTTAAAAATTAAGAAGTCTCAAATATATGAGGAGAGGAAAATATAAGGTAAGAGATATTATGAGAATTAATAATTAAAGAATCCTAAAATATATAGCAATAGAAAAATAAATTTTAAAAATTAAGGAGTTTTAAAATATATGGTAATAAGGAAAAAAATTAAAAATTAAGGAATCCTAAATTATATGATTAAAAAAAATTATATGGCAAGAGTTCTAAGGTTTTCTCTCACCAAAATGTATGAAGTTTTTTATTTTCTAAAGCTATTTGTTATTAGACAAGATCCAAAAACAAATTTTATTTACTTTTACATTCTATCGTTTTTATTTTTTAATTATTTTAAGAAATGTCATTCTCCATCAGTATTTCTTATGTAATACTACTATTTATGAAAGTCAAGTTAGATGAAATAGTTAAATCTAAGTTAAGTATATCAATGTTTATATATTAAGTACAATGTAAAGACTCTTGGCAGATGACTTTCAATTTTCTTTCGGTACAACTTCAAGTTATCATTTTTCGTTTCACCACAATCATTTTTGTTAATGTTAATTTTTAAAAGTTTTATATTTAATAATATATTGTAACCACACCAACTTACTATTTTTTTATATATACATTATATATTTGTTATTAATTAATGTGATACACACATAATACAACAAATACAATTGTCATTTACAATTTTCTTCTCAAACTATTATTTTATTTTCTTATAATATTTACAATTAAGGAACCCTAAAGTATATGGTAAGAGAAATTTATAGAGTATGAGATATTAGGTAGAATTAATAATTAAGGTGTTTGAACATATATACTAAAATTAAAAATATTAATGACATTTTAGGCATCTCAACAAAGACATGGTTGGTAAAAGTTGCACTGGTTAGTTTTGTTATCTTTTCTTTTACTTATGAAATTTATCTATATTTTCAATACTTCATGATTAATCGATCTTTATTTGTAGCTTTTTTTCGTCTAAGTTGATCGATAAAAAAACCTAACTATTTGTTCATTTATGGAGGTAAACAATACTCTTTAAATTATTTGTAATATAATAATAAGAGAATCTAACATTTTATTTTCTTAACTCTCAAGTATAATAGGATGAATCACTTTGAGATTTTCTCCTTTATTATTTGAATAACAACTTATTAATTCAAAGTATTTATTACTCTCAAAGAAGTTGAAAGACTAATCTTTTTTAATATTTCTAAAAAATCAAAATGTCAATTTTTTAAATTATGTTATTTGACAATATATTTTAAAGAATTGTCAAAAAAGTGTATTTCAAAAAATATTTAATGAAATATAGTTTTTCAAATGTACCTTTATTAACAAAATATGATCTTGATCCTGAATAAAATAAATAAGAACTATACAAACTATTCATAAAATATACCCATTACATTATATTTAAATTAAATGTATGTTTAGCGTCATCCATTATTATTTCATTTACTTAGAATTGTATAAGCTAGGTTTGAAAAAAAATCTTGGTAGAGAGTGTTATTCTCGAATAAAATCTGTCAAGTTTGAACTTGAATTAGCTAGACTTCAATGGGAATTCTAAACATCGAATGAATAATTAGAAATACTTGTATACTCTTATGACAATATTAAGGATTTTCAAATATTTATAGTATTCAATTTAATAATATTAACGTGACACACACTGAAATGCACATATACTAAACTAGTACAAATTAAAAGAATATGAAAAAAAAATTATTTCAAGTTTGAGTCTTTGACATCCTAATTAAGAACAAGATATTAAAAAATAATAATCATTTTTTAGATGAGCAGAGCGAGTATGCATTTTAGTTGGATCCCCAATTATGAGTTGAATTAATAAATAGAGTGTTGATTTAATATAGGCTAATAGGAAGATATCACAAAATTATAAATTTTTGAATATTATTTTCAAGCGTATCAGTAGGGGCGGAGATATACCTTAGTTAGGGGTTTCATCCGAACCCCCTTCGGAGAAAAAATATATTATTTATATATAGTTAAAATAATTTTTTATGTATATATAGTAGATGTAGAACACCCTTCGACTAGTTTGTATGTCTACTTCTTCAGATTTTGAACCTCCTTAGTAAAAATACTGGCTTCGCCACTGCATATCAGGTCAAAATGTAAATCATATATGATTTTTATTTTTTATTTGAGAAGAATTTAAAGTTGGATCAATTAAATTATGCAATATAATGAATAAATATTTAATAATTTTACTTTAGAAGAATTTTTAAAATAAAAACAAATATAAATTAATAAATTAATATTAAGTGTATTTTTTAATCAAAAAGGATATTACCAAAAAGATGAATGAAGGATAATTTTGTATTAATTCAATTATGCATAAGAGTTGGGTTTTTCTCAGTGAGTATTGCCCTAGTTTGAATTAACCAAATTAGTACGTTGAAGGCATTATTGTGTGAGCAGAAAGTGCCACATGTCAAAAGTAAAAAATGTAGCATAAAGAAAGCTGCTTTTAGCAGTACTAAAAAAGGTGCGGATTTAGGAAAAATCCATGGAAGCACAGTAAATTTGGATAAAGGTATTGCTGACTTGGACCAAAAAGTATAGAGAAAAAGCACTTACATTCAACTATTTCTGTTGTGTGGTGGGGTTGGTGTAGGGAATCAAAAACCAGCAAAAGAAACACCCCCTCCCCCCAAAACCCTTTAAAGATCTTCTTACTGCCACACACAATTTGTGGCTCTCAATTCATTTGCCTTTACTGATGTGGCACCCCAAACCCCCCAACAAAGAACACCCCCTTCTTTCTCTTCTCCCCCTCTTTTAGTCCAACTAAGTACACCCTCCAAAAAAAAAAAAAAGATTTTAGTGTTGTATACCATCTGAAAAACAAAGACAAAAACACATCATGTTTCAGTGAATTGAAGTTTTCTCTGTCCTGCAAGCAAACTACATAAAAAAAAGGTGGAAGAAAAACAAAGGAAAAAAAGAGAGAAAATGTCAGAAGTTAGAGACCCTGGGATTAAACTTTTTGGAAAGACAATTCTTTTGCGAGTTGATGATGTTAGAAGCTCTTCTATTAACACTACTTCACATGATGATCAGGTATATATTTATTTCTGTGCTTATACATCTTACCCTATCTTGAAGTTTATTGTCACAAATCATAATTAAGTTTTACTCTGATTGTCAACCTATCGCAACCTTTCTCTTTTATCTGAAATCGAGAAGGGCTATGTGAGAAAGCCAGTATAGACATGGTTTGTGACCTTATTCGTAAATTAATTAATTTTACCTTGCACATACTTCAAAGTTCATTCCATTCATTAAGTAGAATTGTTAACAATTTGCTCAAGATCTGGTAAACAAATTTCATAATCCCATGATCATGTATTACTTGATTATTTGATAGGGCATAACATGATTCTATTATATTGTTCATGCTAAGAAATTCTATTCAAGAGCAAAAAGTTCATGTTTTTGTCTCCAATGATCAGATCGTTTCTGAAGGAGAGCTTACACAGAGTAAAAACAGAGATGATTTTACAAATTCAACTGCAGATCATGAGTGTGTTGAACCAGAAATATTATCAGGTATACGTGATGACATTAAAATACAGGAGGTGGATAAAGATCCAAGTGAAAATAGTGGCACTGAGGAGAAAGTTGTGAAAAAGCCAGACAAAATACTTCCTTGTCCGCGCTGTAATAGTATGGAAACTAAATTTTGTTACTATAACAATTACAATGTTAACCAGCCTCGCCATTTTTGCAAAAAGTGTCAAAGATATTGGACAGCTGGGGGAACAATGAGAAATGTGCCTGTAGGTTCTGGTCGCCGCAAGAACAAAAGTGTTTCCACGTCAAGTTACCGTCATATAATGGTGTCTGATGTTCTCCAAGGAGCAAGTGGAAATGTCCTTGCGTTTGGAGCAGATAAACCTCTTTGTGATTCGATGACTTCGAGATTGGATCTTGCTGAAAAATCACTTAACTCTGTTCAAAATGAATTTGAACAAAGAATGCTTGATGTTTGTGGAGGGAAGGAAATTGGGAATGATCGATCAAGTGAGGCTTGTTCTAGCACAACCTTGAATTCAACAAAAAATGGAAATAATTCCTGGAAGAATTTTCAGGCCTTTCCACCCCAATTGCATCACTTTCCAGGGCCTACTTGGCCTTGTTCTGCAGCGCCACCACCTACCCTGGCTCCTTTGGGTTTTCCCATGTCATTTTATCCTGCACCTCCTTACTGGGGTTGTACTATGGCAAGCCCTTGGAATGTTCCATGGCTATCTCCACGGCCCTCTTCTGCTTCTCCAACCTTAGGGAAACATTCCAGGGACGAAAGCACGCTTAATCCATCAAATTTGGGGAAAGAGGATACATTTCAGGACAAAGATGGAGAGAGAAGTGTACTGATTCCTAAGACGTTGAGAATTGTTGATCTAGATGAAGCAGCTAAGAGCTCTATGTGGTCTACACTAGGTATTAAGAATGAGAAGAATGATTCAGCTAATGGCGCGAGACTTTTCAAGGCCTTCAATTCAAAAGTTGATGAGCACCATGAATCTGAAACTAATCTAGTCCTCCAAGCTAACCCTGCAGCCTTGTCTAGATCACATAATTTCCAAGAGAGCACATAACGATACTGAGGCGATATCACCTGTAAATTACGTCTTACAGATTACAATTTTGCTGAAAATTGTAGCATGTTGGTTCCCAAGAACTTATGTCAATGCAGGAACTAATTGATGTAATTGTGCATGTGCATCTCTAGGAAGAAAAGCAGCATAAACTAGCTATTCAGGACAAGCATTTATGGTTTTGGAGTTTGTTTATCTTGTACATATACTTATAGGGAGCTAATGGTATAGAAAATAAGACTTTCTTGAATGCACATAAGTACGCAATGAAAGAATATGTTGATGTAAATCTGGAACATCCTTTCTTTGAGAGTCTATATGTGACATCTTTTACTGTCATGACAGTAAAAGTGGCCTTAATACATCCGCAACCCTTTAAACTTGGGATTAAGTTTCATTTAGACACTCAAACTATACTTGTTTTATTTGACCACCTGAATACCTAAACACATGATAAAATATTCCTATTAGACATTTGTGGTTCAAATCTAGGAACTCTTTTTACATGTATTCTCAAATGTCTATTAGGTTGCAAAGTAAACCACATAAATGATATCATCTCATTTGATTATAGACACACATGAGGTTTTACAACTTGTTGAGGCTAATGCGTATAATTAAAAGAAGTAACATATTTTAAGTGATTAACTTATCTATGTAATGAACACTTGAGAATAACTTTATCAAAATTTGAACCAGACCTGTCTAAAGGAATACTTTATCATGTGTTTAGGTGATGAACTAAAACAAGTATTAGTTCTAGATGAAATTTTTCTCACAAATTTAAGGGGATGTAGATGTATTAAACCTGAAAAGCTCAATTAATTTAGCCTTCTTTGCTTATTTGAAGATCCTTCTTCAGTTTGCTTTCACATTTAGTGTCAATTCTCATGGCAAATGAAATGAACTGTTCCTGAGACTATTACATATTCAGAATTGGCATAACTATCCATCTGAATTATCTTTGAAATTGTGTTTCCAGTGTAGTTTAATGGGGCCACTAGTACAAATGGACAGCTTCTTTGGTGAATCAAAGCTTGGCCATTTCTGGGAAACAATAATAAGTGTGTTATGGTAGGTCCCTTAATTCTTGTGGAGATAGACTAGAATTTTGTGAGGAAAAGGTCAATAGACCTTTATCCTTCAGGCCAGCAAAGCACATAACTTTACTGATGCCAAAAGGTGGCAATGAGATGATAAAGTTTTCTATTTCTTTTCCTTTTTGTTCCCTTGTCCAACAACTTTATCATTTTGCTATTCTTTTGATATGCTATTTTGGTGTAACAATCCGAGGCTACTCTCTAATCATGACACGGTGCTTAGAACCACAAGTGATCCCAAGCTAACCTAATACAATAGTACTCAAGATAACTGAATGCAAAAGATTAATCTGAAATAGTCTATTAAAATAATTAGACAAATATCTTAATATCATAAGCTGAAACTAAGTGGCTGTCTAAAAAGTCTCTACTAAGATAAGTTGCTAGGACAATCCATGGATAATTCTAGTTGTCTGAAATTGAAATAACAATATTGAAAGTAAAGATAGAGGTCGTCCTGAAAAGATAATGACTCACCAAATGCGACTACCATCCTGAGTACAATCCTTACTAACCGCAACTTAATGCTGAGAGTCTAAGCATATATTAAAAAGTAATACTTCCTCTGTCCCATTTTATGGTTCGTTCCAAAAAGAATGTCACCTTACTCTAATTGAAACTAATTTAACTTTAAAATTTCTCTTTTACCCTTAATGAAATGATTCTCAACCACACAAATATCTAAGAATAATTTTAAACCATAGGTTTTAAAAGTCTTTTTTTAAATATTGTGCCAAGTCAAAAGGTGTCGCATAAAATGATAGGAGTATAGCATAAGAAATACGTTGTCAGTATTTTGAATATGCATGACAAACATGATAATTGAACATGTGGAACTGTAAAAATATACTGATGCATTGAACAAGTAAATATTTCTGATAGTAATGTTGAACTAAAATAACTGAATGCTTAGCCCTGCATAACTGAAAGACTGAACTAGGGAGATACTAAAATCGACATATAATCATGCGAGCTACTATATGGAGTTTGATGTATAATCTCCATTAAAAGGGCCCAATATACTTGGTCAAGATATAAAGGTTGATATGCGCTAATGTGAATTCACTAAGCTAATGTTTGTAAAAGATTAAGGACTCGACCTCGACTGTCGGGAGACCCCTTTAATTCTATGGTGACACATAGTTCTGGGACATATAGATTGCTACTAAAGGTCTTATGATTCAACTAATGGAAGAGCTTTCATCCCTAAGTCTACTCGATGCTAAGTAAAACTCCAAACAGAAAACATGGAAACAACTAAAGACAATAGTAATTTGATAATATTGACTTATGTTGATAAACTGATAATAATAGCTTAGCTCATGAATCATGACAAAACTTATAAAATACTAATAAAATCTAAAATACACTTTATCTAAAAGTATCTAGAATCATGAAATCTGATAATCTGAAACATAGATATAAAAGTACACAAATTTTGGATCACGAAAATACTTATAAATTGAGGATTAATGAAAATGCCTTTCAAACATATAATTTTAAGTAAAACATACGAGCACAAGCTAGTTATGAAGAAGAACTAATTTGTAATTGAAAACCCATGCAATCATAAAACCCTTGATTTCATGAAAGTCGTAATTGAAAAACTGAATTTTCTTTGGAACTCAATGGATGGAAAGATGCCCATTGATGAAATCCTGCATACCCGGAATGAAGACATTAGCTTGGATTTCCTGAATGGAGATTTGAAGCTTTGGAACCCTAGTTCTTGCTTAAGAGGAAACTTAAATGAGAGAAAATGTAATTTTCGGTCTTGTGCGTGAAAGGGAAGGTTTAGATCACTAAATTTCCCTTAATTCCACTTAGAATAGTCCAAAACGACATAGTATAGGAATTAAATGAGTGAAAAAAGATCAAAATAACCCTGAATAAAAACTATGGGAGGTTATCTATGAGGGTTATTTACAGTTCGTGGTTCCATCTACTGCCCATAAATCCCTGTCCATCAAAATTAGTGAGAATTATTGAGTTTTTGAAGTCTGATTTTACAAGATCTATCACGTTCCATAAATTAATCTATGAGCCATTAAAAGTGCCCATAAGAATCAGAGAATTTATGAGTTATAAGACTTTGATTTATGGGGCCATCTACAACTTGTAAAAGGATATACAGATGGTAAATCTAGTCCAACCTATTCATGAAAAAGTTCAAGTACTAAAGCTACTAAAGTTGATTTATGACTTAAGTCTACGACTTGTAATACTATTTACGATCTGTAAACTTGACTCATAAATCTCAGACTAAATTTATTGTTTCTAAAGTTGAAAATACAGGTGACATATATGATCCATAGTCCCTTTTACAATCATAAAAGCTACTCATAAATTTGAATTTTAAGGAGACTTTAGTTCCTTTCTGAGCTCCCAAGGTTTAATTTGGACTTAGAAAGTTGTAGGGTGTTACAATATCTCGCTCTTGAGAATATTTATCCTAGGTTGAAAAGAATAGGGTAAGAGCTACAATAGGGTACTACAACTGATTCAAGGATTGACTTCAACTAAAACATGAAGATTGGACTGACTTTATGAACCTGTAATCATACCGAGACATGAGAACAACTGAAGGCATGAATTCTAATGGAGTACTATGGAGGAACTATTATCTCGCGTTGGGATTGAACTAGAAGGAAATATGTGGGGGTACTTGACCGTCGTATCTGGCTTTACTTCCTAAGTAGCCTAATTCTTCCAAATGGATTTCACTAAAGCAACTTTGTTGTTCCTCAACTTACAAATATTGTGATCAAGAATCTCAACTGGGACCTTTTTATAAGACTGACTTTCCTTTATACCTGTGTTCTCTAAAGGCACAATTGAGGTTAGATCACCAATGCATTTCTTCAACAAAGACACATGAAATACTAGATGCACTGATGCTAGCTATGTGGGTAGATCTAACTCATAGATTATATTACAAAAATACCTCTCGATCTAGTATGGACCCATATAACGAAGACTGAGTTTTCCTTTCTTACCAAACCTCATCATAGGCTAAATCTTCAGATATGCCCAATCATCAATAGCAAACTCAAGCTCTCTCCTTCTCGCATCTGCATAAGATTTCTATCTACCATGGGTTATTCTCAACTTATCTCTAATAAGTCAAACTTTCTTCATAGCCCCATGAACTAATTCCATCCCTATTAAGGCAACTTTGCCAACTTTAAACTACCCTATAGGATACCTATGCCTACTACCATAGCGCCCCTCAAATGGAGTCATCTGGATAGTAGAGTAATAATTATTATTATAAGCGAACTCAATGAGAGAAAAATGATTATTCCTGTTACCTTTAAGATTTATTACCCAAGCTCTCAACATATCCCTCAAGTTTTGAATAGTATGCTTGGCCTGACCATTCATCTGTGGATGAAAAATTGTGTTGTGCTTAACTTGAGTACCAAAACTCTTCCGAAATGATCTCCAAATATAAGAGGTAGACTGAGTACCCTTCTCTTAAATGATAGATAATGGGACTCATGCAATTTCACTAACTCCTAAATGTATAGTCTATTAGATTCCCAGTTGAATAGGAAGTTTCAATTGAGAAAAAATGTGTTGACTTAGTCATTCAGTCTATAACCACCATATCGAATCATGATGATGATGTATGTGAGGTAAATATGTGATAAAGTTCACATTCAAATCTTTCCACTTTTAAGTAGGAACAATAATATCCTGATTCATATATCTTGTTTTTGATGTTCAACTATAATACACTGATAGTTGAAAAATTAAAATAAGAAGAAAAATGCCAAAAAATAGTTTCTAGTGCAGGTCTAGGAGACTTATCTACATATCGTAGATTGGTCCAAGAGACGTATATAGGAGTTGCAGATGTTACCTAGATACTTGGGAAAACGTTTTGGAGAAATTAGGTTTTATGATAGAGTTTTATGCTCGTGGATGTTTTTACGGCTCGTTCTCCTTATGTATATTTTTTAATATATATTTTAGGAGTCTTTTTTACTATCAAAATTAATTTTCCTAATATCTTTTATCATATTTTTTTTCTTGCCATATATTTTTTATACTCTTTTAATTTTTCATGATTTAATGAGATTAAACTTCAAGATGAGGTAGAATTTTAGTTCTCGTGGACAAAAAAAGTATATAGAATTGAAAATCCATGTTCTTTTGTCATTATTGTTTAACCAAAACAAAATAAAGAAGAAATAATTATATATAGACGAATGACTAAATCTAAATAAATTATGTCACAACCAGAAATTAGGGTGCGATGACACTCACCTAACCCACCAACGCGAGTCGGCCCTAAATCCAAATAACCCAACATAATAATAAATGTGAAAGATAAACAGTCTAATGAGACAAATAAACATAGAAAATCGAAGCTACAACTATTCCAAAACTGGTGTCACATGTACAAGCCTCTATAATACAAATATGCAAATAAAAATACAAGTCTCAATGTTTAGTCCTCAAATAGCACATAACATACAACAAAAATCCTTGAAGGCTTGTCGAAGGTACAAGCAACTAGCTCACGAGTGATCCTGAAGCTCGATCCTGAAATGAAGAAAGCTCACAAGGGGAACCGGGCTCACAACCTACAAAAATGTAGCAAGGGGTGAACACCAAACCACAGAGTACTCTGCTAAATGGAAACTAACCTAAGTTAAAGCAATAAAGAACACAAGTACTCCTTAACACCCAATCACCTACCGCCGAACTACACACCTGCACGAAGAAAAGTCACAGCACAATACAATATACAATCACAAAAATATAGATATACTCATCACGTAGCATCACCTCTCAATATATCCAACTAATACTCAAGTAAAATGATACAATAGATATGCAGTCTCATAAATAATTCATAAAATAATATTAAAGTAAGAATGATATTAGATGGAGTGGATGCCATTCAATGTAAATGATGCGATGTTGTGATGCATGTCTATTCTATGATACACATACGCTAATCAATATATATATATATATATATATATATATATATATATATATATATATATATATATATATATATATTGATATTATGAGTTAGAACGCGAAATCTTTAGGGGTCGCACATAGACTATGTATCAATGAACATTGCTGGCAATGACCTCGACCAATACTGACATACGAAAATGACTTCGGACCCAATATCGATCGTCATCACCTTGGCTCACTTGCAAAAACCTCAACTAAACATCGATTAGTAGAGACCTCGGCCACCAATCCACATGGTCGTGACCAAGAAACCACTGGTTTCTCTTAGTGGGCTAGGAATGCCCGACTTATCAATCTATTTGGTAAATTACTTGGGGCTCATGTAGCCTATGCTGGATTAATCGTATTCTGGGCCGAAGTAATAAACCTATTTGAAGTGGCCCACTTCGTACTCGAGAAGCCTATGTATGAACAAGGATTGATTTTACTTCCCCACCTAGCTACTCTAGACTGGGGGGTAGGCCTTGGGGAAGAAGTTATAGACACCTTTTCATACTTTGTATCTGGAGTACTTCATTTAATTTCTTTTGCGGTATTGGGCTTTGACGGCATTTATCATGCACTTCTAGGACTTGAGACACTTGCGCCCAAAATGGGAATGGACTAGTATTATGAACTTATAATCTAATGATTGAGTCGATTCTATGATTATAAGTTCACTCCATACCGGACCAAGCAGGAATAGGGTTATATATATTCTCATAATGAGAAGGGGTCATTCGGGCCTACATAAATAGATACTATATTTATATATGGATCCCTACATCGTTATATTCCATTTAGGATTAGGATTACGCATAATCGGACCCATTTTTTACATATCTCTATTAGGACCCTATTCACCTCTTTGAGTGAATCGAGAAATAGGTTTAATTGTTCAAATGATACAAGTCTTGGATAAGAATCTACAACGCACTAGAACGCCCTTGTTGAATATCCTTTACTCCGACAGTATCTACGGTTTCTCGAATAATGTGATATCTTATACCAGGTAAATCTTAACCCTTCCCCCTCTTACTAAGACTACAGAATGTTCTTATGAATTATGGCCAATACTGGGTATATAAGCAGTGATTTCAAATCCAGAGGTTAATCATACTCTGGCAACTTTATGTAAGGCAGAGTTTGGTTTTTTGGGGTAATAGTGAAAAAGTTGATAGATAAGTCACCCAAACTGCCACTCTACAAAATCATACATGAGATTTTCACTGCATATGGCTTTTTGTTCAATCTTTTGAATTCATTGGATCCTTTTTCGCATTCGAGAAGTCGTTCTCTATTGATTCAAACACTGTACCTATGGGATAGGGATCGAAGAAGGGAAAAAATTGAAGATTTCATATGGTACTTTTATCAATCTGATTTATTTCATACCTTTTGTTCAATGAGAAAATGGGTCAAATTCTACAGGATCAAATCTATGGGACTTAATGAATGATATAAAAAAAGAGGGGGAAAATATTCATATTAAATAAATATGAAGTAGAAGAACCCAGATTCCAAGTGAACAAATTCAAACTTGAAAAGGATCTTCCTTATTCTTGAAGTATGAGGGTCAAAGGGATTGCTCAAGAAAAAATATTTGTTCTTCTTATATATAAGATCGTGATTGGATCCTATGTCACCTTTCCCATCTCTCAGCCGTAGCCATCACAAGTATCAAATGCACAAGTAATAGTGAATATAATGTGCATGATCTTATATCCTAGTGTCAACACATAACAATTTCAATATTATCATAGGATCAATATCATCAATGTCTCGATATCATCAATATCTCAATATCATCAGTGTTTCAATCTCAACATCAATCGTATCTCAATATAAATGTCATCTCAATATCAGTATCAAATGATTCACAAGATCATATGTAGTACGAATTCATAATTAATTTACGAGTCAAGATATCACCAAATAAACAACTACTCAATCCGAAAATTCATGATCAAAGCCTATGATGATACAATTCTACCCTAAAATACTAAATTCCATACATATAGAAGCATACAAGGTTAAATCATACTTAACAACAGGTTAGAAGTCCACTTGCCTTAGGCAATATTTTGAATCAAGTCACATACAAAGTCCTCCCTTTTCTACAATACTCCAAATCATCAAAATCTATTCAAATATAACAGCATAATCACATAACGAATTTAATGGCACTAAAATCAGTCAATTCAGATGAAAAGGGCAAAATGATCAAACATTTTATGCTAGAAAAAGTAGTTAGAATCTGAAATTTAATACATGAAAATTTTCTCCAAGTGATAAGGAATTCAACGGTGAAAATTATTTTGAAAATAGAGTTAAAATGAGGTAGAAACCATCAATTTATGATTAGGAATCAAAGTCCAAAAAATTCGAAAATAGAATTAAAATGACGTAGAAACCATCAATTTATGATTAGGAATCAAAGTCCAAAAAATTCTCAAATTTCACAATTAAAAACCCCAAATTATAAGTTAAAAACACAATTTAATCAATGAAAATTGAAGAAATATATTTGAAAATAGTTACTCAAAAGATTTGCCTAGAAAAACCTTGAAGACCCTCTCTAAAATAAAGCTTGGAATATGAAAAATGGTGGTTTTAATAAAACCCTTCATTTTAAAAGTGACTTACCGTTCAGGGATAAATAATGCTTGTGAACATGGAGCAAGTTCCACGAACACTGAAGCCATAATCGACTAACCCTTGGCGAACGCGGAGAGGAGGGCCACGAATGTGGAGGCCCACGTTGTACACTCCGTGAACTTGAAAATGAGATTCGCGAACGCAGATGATTAAGCACCTAGACCTCCACGAACACGGTCCCAAGCCCGCAAGCACAGAGAACAAATAGGGCTTGCACCGGAACTGCTCAAACCAGCAACTACACAACATAGGACAATCACGAATAAGACCTTTGGAATTCATATGACACCCCGTGAACACAAATCATTCAGGGAACACTACCAAAAAAAACGTTTTGGATTCAATGAAACCGTCATAATTCACATTCGAGACCTCATTAGCCTGGAACCCGAGAAAGATCGTTTAAACTAGTTTAGGACTTTGTAACACCCGATTAAATTACAAAAATATCCCTAGATGAGAGACGCTCACGTAATGCATCTTCCCAACTCTCGTTGAATTTGAGGCCAGAAATGTGATCAGCACAAAATATTGTATGAAAAAATGGTGTTGGTTGATTTTTAGAGCAATCGGATCAAAAGATAATTTTTCGGTGCAAAAACACGATTTCCAAAAAGTAAGCGACAGGCGTGTGATGCAGACTTATTGCAGATTTTTACTTGGATGTGATCCCAATATTTTCTACGGAATTAGAAAATTTGATCGAAAAATTTTCAGCGAAAAAACCCAAAAATTGACCAAGTCCGCGAAGCAGACCTGGTGCACCAAGGTGAATTTTTTAGTTTTTTGTGAGGGACATTTCAGACTTTTCCCAATCCCCCAAACTTAAAACGCGATCAAAATAGGTCATTTTGAGCGTAAAGAGGGTTTTAGCACCCATTCCTAAGTCTTTCTAAGCATTTAACGAAGATTAGGGCTAAGGAGAAGAGAGAAGAAGACCGAAGGATCAAGAGAATTGAGGAAGAAGTCTTGCTAGTTGATTTTCAAAACTCCATACCAGGTATGTAAGGTTAACCTAGAACATGGAATTGTTCCTCCATGTGCCCCTTGATGGAGAGAGATTGATTGATGAACATATTGAGTCTCTATACATGCTTTTCATGAATGTATTCTTGTAAATTTTATATATCTTATGTATTTTCTAATGTTTATGATCATCATAAAATTTGATTTTTCAGATTAAATGCTTTTATGAGTTATTTTATAAACCATGTATGCTACTTTGTAAAAGAATGCATGAATGAACCTAGGGATTGAGTCTAGAGTCTTGATTTGAGATTGTGATTGTGATATGAGCGTGATGATAGATTGACAGAACTTGATGGTCCTGTGAGTATTCATAATTGAATTCTAAAGATGATCTAATTGATTTTCCCCCTAATGATTGGTTTAAGCCCTTTTGAGAGATTGATTGAGAATTGAGTTGATGAGATGATTGATATGATAGGCCGGAAGGTCTGACTGAGATAGAGTTGATGGATTTATATGAGTCCTTATGAGTCTCACTGATTGAGATTGATTGTTTATAAGCATTAAGTCTTGGGAAGAGTATCGAGCATCGAAATGTGTAAGAGTAAGTCCAACTCGAACTTATTAATCACGTCGCCATATGTGATAAGAGGATTGAACCGTTAAGGCAGATGTTCCCTCATGAGCAGGTGTCCATGAAACAATAGAGGACACGATTGCCGCATCCATTTATGGGTCTGATTCGTTCTTTACCTGGCAAGTACTGAGTGGCTATGGCAATATCAGCGAGATTGTTGTACGATTACTGACTCATAAGTAATTGTTGTCGGATAAGAGAAACTCCCATAAAAGATTCGTCTTGACAATACTCTGGTTTGATTGGATTGGATTGGCATTGATTGGTCATTGTCTTACCTTTATTCTTGCTTTAGATAGACATTTGACATTTGGATTGAGAAATTCTGAGTTGATGTTATTCCATATTATTCTACTTACATCTATTTCATTCAGCCATTTTACATACTCATACATCCCACGTACTGACATCTATTTGGACTGCATTGTTTCATGATGTAGAAAGAGGTATTAGGCATCATCAATAGGCACATCGTTAAGGATTCATTCGCATCCGCTGATCGGTGAGTCCTCCCCTGCCTTCGGAGGATGCTCATTTATACTTTTATCTAACTTGAATTCGTACTTTATTTTCTTTGCTTGAGGTAGTCATGGCCTATCGTGGTACATTCTAGATAGTAGAGTTAGAGGCTTTATAAATTAGATAGTGATGAGTTGATGTTGAGGTCTTTATGTCTTAACTGATTTTCTTTCCAACTATTTCTTTGTCAGAGAATAAGAGTTTGATTGTTGGTCTATGGCCTTCATATACTTGGATTGTCCACCATCTATTACCACAGTCTTCTGTTGATTTGCTAAATATATTGGTCGAGTAAGTGTGATGAGGCCAAGTCGTTCGTTTGGAGATTAGAAATAATCTCTGAATGCCGGCCACGTCTAGGGTACCCTCCCGGGGCATGACAGACTCAAATACCCTGCAACGATGCCATTTCTAGCGTTAGTTTCACCACCCAAAACCATTGGCATTGTCAAATTTTGATCCGAGCCTCCGAACTCCGAATATTGACCAAAATCAAAGTATGGTCCAAAATGAACTGAAAATGCAACTTTGGGTCTAAAACCTTCGTTTTAACTCCAAATTCAGTTCTACAAGTTCTCCTAGACCTGACTCGGCATTTTGGAGCTGATGGAATCGATAGAATTGCAATCTCACACTTGAAACTCAAAATTTTCAACTTTAAACCTTTAAAAACTCTTTATTTAGCAAAACTCCAACTTTTTACAAGGTTTTCATAATCTGACTTTTAGACTCAACCAAAAATGACTCAAGACAACTTTCGGGAAGGAAAAATAGAAATGTAACACTCGAAAAAATTATCAAAATACCCCTAGAAGAGAGATGTGCGCATAACGCATATTTCAATGCTCATATGCCGAATTTGAGACTGGATTTGTGATCAGCACGAAAAATTGAGTGGCAAAATGGTCTCGGTCAATTTTTAGAGCGACCCGATCAAAAGATAAGTTTTTGAGCCAAAATGCAAAACAGTGACAAGAGCACGTGCGCCACTATCGCGGACCTACACTTATATTTTTTTTTTAAATTTTCAACGAGATTTAGAAAACTCGTTCAAAAACGTTTTATGAAAATACGTAGTACGCTACCAGTCCGCGTCGCGAACTGGGCTTTTTCCAAACTGAAATTTTTTTAAATTTTACGAGGGGCATTTCGGTCTATTTCCAATCCCTTCAAAACTCTATACACGATCTAATTAGGTCGTTTTGACGTAAAAAGGGGTTTAAAACCCCCATTATAAGTCTTATTCCATAATCTAATAAGGCTAGGGCTTGAAGAAAGAGGAGAAAAGCTTGAGTTGAGAGCTGTGAGAAGAAATTCTTGACATGACTGGTTGATAGCTTCATCCTAGGTATATAAAGCTAAACTAAAAGCATGAGATTATTTTCTCATATGCCCAATAGATGGTCATAGATGAGTTTATGGTTCAAGAGTCTACATACATGAACCCTGGATGTTTTTTCTTAAAATTTTATTTGAAATTACACGTTTTCTATGTTGATGATCACCATACTATTTGTTTTCTTGAATTGAACATTTTTCATGAGAATTTGCATAACCCTACATGACGAATTTGAAAAGCATGCATAATGAACTTGAGAATTGAGTCTAGAACCTTGAGTTGAGATTGTTGATTATGATGAGAGAATGATGATGATTTGATAGAATTTGATTACCTTACGAGTCTCTATAAATGAACTCTACCGATGTTTCTATTTGATTGATTCCTAATTATTGTTAAAATCTTGAATCATGATGAGATTGATTGATGAGAGGGTTAGAGTCCCTATAAGCTTAACTGATGAAGGCTTAGAGTCCCTATGAGTTAAATGATGGCAGGGTTCGAGTCCCTATCAGATATTGATCGATGACGGGGTTCGAGTCCCTATGAGATTGGTTGATATGAAGGTTTTATGACCACTGAGTCATGGGAGGAGTATCTAGCACCAAAAGAGTGAGAGTTAGTCCGATTTAAACTCATCAAACTACGTCGCTAAACGT
Source organism: Solanum rostratum (assembly GCA_029948455.1). NCBI lineage: Eukaryota > Viridiplantae > Streptophyta > Magnoliopsida > Solanales > Solanaceae > Solanum > Solanum rostratum. The sequence continues at coordinate 56,245,459 of CM057053.1, forward strand.
AGGTGAGGCTAGGAAACCATCATATATATATTATGGTTCCCTTGTGAGTAACAGTCCCTAAAAGCAATAACGGATATGTTGAGTACTGAATCCATATTGGGAGAGCCAATATGGTTTCTATTCGTTCCCTACCCGGTAAGTTTGGAATGGCTGTGGCAACATCAGCTTGACTGTTGTACATTCTCTGGCTCATAAGTGATTGTTGTCGGATAAGAGAAACTCCCAGAAAGTTCCTACCTTGAGTACTTTGAGTTGAGATGAGATGAGATGAGATGAGATGAGAGGAGCTGAGCTCTTTTGAGATAAGTCTGCAATGATTGATGAGTTTGGGTTGTTGACCGGTCACTTGTTTTGTTATTGTTTGCATATTATTCTACCTATTTTTATTTCACTCAGCTATTTTATATACCAGTATATTCAAAGTACTGATGTCCCTTTTGGACTACATCATTTTATGATGCAGAGGCGGGTACTAGAGATCGTCAACAGGCGCTCCGTTGAAGGTCCGGGACTCGCAACTAATCAGTGAGCCTCCCCTATTCCGGAGGATCCACTATTATTATTTCATCTAGCTTTAGAGTTAGATTTGACTATTCATATATTTTGATTTAGGTAGCCGTGGGTCTGTCATTGGCACCACATGATTAGTGATAGAGGCTTCATAGACGATGGTTGAATGTTGATGTTGAGATTTTCTTTCTACTAGCCTTTATTACTATCTATACATTTTGAGACTTTAGAGGAGATGTGCCTATTTACTTATTTTTAATTCCGCTATTCAGTAGAGTTATATGATTGAATGAATGTGATGAGGCTAAGTGGTTCGCTTGGGGACTAGCAATAGTCTCTAGGTGCCGGCCACGCCAAGGGTACCCTCCTGGGGCATGACAAAATTGGTAGCAAAGCATGAGTTCAAGTATCCTAGGAAGTCTGTGAAGCCGTGTCTAGTAAAGTCTTGTTTATAGGTGTGTTATCGACCACACTTCATAAGCAGGAGGCTAAAGGATATTAGGAATTGTTACACTTCTTTCTCATTCCAAATTTCTGCGATAGAGTTAAACTCTATGAAAGCTCTCTTCCAATTCGTGCTTTATGCATTTACAGACTTGTGACCATGTTTCCAAGAAGAGTTGATAATGTGAAAGGGAGTCCATCCAAGCAGAATGCTAACCAACCTGAGCCCCAGAACTAGGATGAACCCATAGCCCCAGCCTTCCCTGTTGTGCAGCCACCCCAGGTTAACATCATCAGTACTGAGCTTTGCGGAGCTGTCCAGACTTTGGCCCAGGTTGTGACAAAACTAGTTGCTAGATAGGGAGCAGGTAGGTAGAGTGTCCCAAATACATCCGGAGTCCATGAGTCCTTGAGGATGAACCCGCGGAGGTTTAAGAGGTAGAGGAGGAATAAGATTAGGAGTCACTTTCAAGTAGAGCCTCATAACTTTAGAGCTAAGAAATCTAAGTCACAGGCTAGTGTGGTTTGAGGTCCCTGAGGTAAGCTACCTTGTGGCATGTACGGTAAGTTTCACTCGGGAAAATGCCGTGAAGGGAGTGATGGATATTACAAGTGTGGGCAAGAGGGTCACTTCTAGAGGAATTGTCCTGAGTGGGCCAAAAGAGCCCAAACTTCTACCCAGCATCCACAGTTAGAGAAGATCAGGAAAGTCCTCCAGATGTCTCCGCATATGTTATGATGGGTATGATTCGAGCCTTTACTTGCTTTGATGTTATCCATGAGAGAGAAACTTACGTATCTAAAGAGTTTAATGTTACCACCTAAGAGTAAGATGTGAGGTCGTATACCACCCTGAATAGAGCTGTCATTCCAGAGCTAGAATGATGGCGATAGAAAGGAAAGGATGAGATAGTGAGAGTGATAGTTGATTGGGGCTTGTAATTAGAGTTATCTACCCAGTAGGTAAGTAATGAGATGACCGGTTGATTGCCATAAGCTTGATAAAAGAGTGGTGAGTACCCTATGGTTGTCATGATTAGGTATAGAGAGGGAGTTAGTGTTAGAATGTGTTAGAGCGTGCTCAAAACTAGAAAGAGTTCTATGTTTACGTATCCCAGTATTTGTACAGTAAGGGTGAGACGTGGATGTTGAATAAAGGGACGAAGTGCTTTCAATGTGATAGATCTACACTAGGCTTATAATTCTAAAGAAAGAGCTCCACAAGATTTATATAGGTATGAGCTTAGCCAGGTAAGGGGGTATAGTGAGTGGAGGAATGGTACTTGAGTTGCAAAGAGGGGATGTGTTGAGTGAATACCTGTTATGAGATTTTGGTGGGCTTATGCTTCAAAATTCGCCTAGTAATTGTAAGATTGGTGTGATATTGGAGAGACGTGTGGTAGATGCACGTGTTAGAACTAGAATTTAAGCTTGAATGTTGAAAAGTAGTGGTAGAGAGGAGACAACATCGTGAGAGTGATAGTTTTAGTTGGAGATTCTCCCTAAGCGGTTCACCATAGTGTGTGTTTGAGATTAAGGTGTTGACTTGCAAGGAGTGTGATATTATGAGTATGGTATAAGTGTTGTTAGATGGAAAGAGAGAATTGAGGATGAAACATTTGATAAGAGAGGTTAGATTGTAAGAGTTATGGGAAGTCGTTATTACATACACTATTAGAGCAGCAAATATAGAGAGATTTCCCTAGCGATAGGAGGAAGCTAAGAGTGGTATCTTTGAAGAGTCTTAGTGGTTATTTTATGTATATGGCTATAGTATGATAGAAGAAGTTTAAGACGCCTATTCTATGGGATAGTGATTCCTCGACCGTGTGGAGGTATATGTTTATAGCCTAGTAGAGGAAATTGATTCGCAAAAACTTGAGAGATGACCCTTGAGATAAGGGGGAGATGATGAGATGATAGACATAAGTAAATCTTGAGGTTTCGATAAACATGGGTTGATCGAGATGAGACATCAGTTCCTTGCCATATCGTACGTGCCTTATTCATTCACTGACGTGATGCCTTATTCTCGTATGGTATATGACTGTCATGCCTATGTCCTAGTCCCTAGTACCACTTATGATTGTCATTCGTGTTGAGCTGTGAGGGTGAAAAGCGATAAATCCATTCATTAATTTTAATCTTATCCCATGGATCGAAGAGTTTCTACTCCTATGTTAAATGAGAGATGACCTGAGTTTTATACTGTGGATAGTTTTGCGAACCCAAAATGAGTCTCGATAGACGAGGGAGATTGTACTTCATTATGAATGCTCTCAAATAAGATTTCTCGACTGAGTCATGCTAATGATCTTTGTTCCAAGTTCATTGAGTGATCTTGTCTTTCCAGTCCCGATAGAAGCATTGATGATAGTAAAGGAGTGATGGTTGATAAGAGAGAGTGAGAGTTCTCAATTATGATATCATCTTATGCATGCACTAATCTTCGATACGTTATGCCATTGTTGATGGTAGAACGTAGAGTATCAAGTTTTAGATGTAGAATCGTGCCTATTTGGCATGAGGAGGTAGTAGTTGGGGTTTCGCCAAAGGGGGAGATGACGAGTCCCTCTAGGCCCAAGTACTGATGTTGATAGTAGTAGATGGAGAATGAGGTTAGACAAGGAGGAGTGAATGTATCCTTATTATGACATTATTGTTGTACTTGTATCATGTAGGGATAGAGATAGAGAGGAGGGGAGAGATGAGATATTATGATATACAACAAATAGGTAAGAGTATGTTGGAGTGTCTTTGAGTAGGAGCTCATTGAATGACGAAGGTAGAAGCGTTTAGTAGGCTTGAAATTTCTTAGATACAGTTGAAATGCTAAGATTGATAGGCTTGAGTGCATGTTTGTTATTACGTGAGTATTGAGGGTTAGCCTTGTATGGATATGACCATCTTAGCAATAACACCGTGAGGTCAGAAGTAGGCTTGAATGAAATAAAAGGATGTGGATAGGTAGGGAGTTGAATAGGAACTATAAGTTTAAGTTGAGGGAGTAGAGTGTCATGAAAGGAAGCACAATGTAGGTGGAGAGCTGAGCTTGAGAATGCACACAGAGTCTTGTATATCACAATGGTCCCCTTTCTCGATTAGAGTCGATAACTTCCTTCTTGTGTTCAAACAACTGATTGACAAAGTGTTTAAATGATTAGAATTGATTAAGTTTCGATGTTCTATTTGTGCCTTGATATCCACCTTTACCCATCATTCGAGGTCGAATGATCCCAAGGGGGAGATAATATAACACCCAATAAAATTACCAAAATACCGCTAGAAGAGAGATGTGTGCATAACACATCTTCTAGTGATCGTATGGTAAATCCAAAGCTGGATTTATGATCAACATAAAAAACTGAGTGGGAAAATGGTCTCGATCAATTTTTAGAGCAGCCCGATCAAAAGATAATTTTTCTATACGAAGCACAAAACAGTGTTAGTGCGCGACAAGAGCGCATCTCGCCTCTATCGCAGACCTGCACTTATACTTTTTTGAAAATTTTCAAGGGGATTGAGAAAACGCGTTCATAAACTTTTTCTGAAAATACGCAATACGCGACCAGTCCGCATCGCGGACTGGGCCTTTTCCGAACTGAAAATTTTTAAATTATACGTGGGGCATTCCGATCTATTTCCAACCCCTCCTAAACTCTATACACGATCTAATCAGGCTGTTTTGATGTAAAAGGATGTCTAAAACCCCCATTCTAAGTCCTATCCTATACTCTAATAAGGCTAGGGCTTGAAGAAAGAGGAGAAGAGCTTGAGTTGAGAGATTTGAGAAGAAATCCTTGACGTGACTGGTTGATAGTGTCATCCCAGGTATGTAAGGCTAAACTAAAAGCATGGAATTATTCTCTCATGTACCCCATAGATGGTCATAGATGAGTTGATGGTTCAAGAGTCTACATACATGAACCCTTGATGGTTTTTCTTAAAATTTTATTTGAAATTACATGTTTTCTATGTTGATGATCATCATACTATTTGTTTTCTTAAATTGAACATTTTTCATAAGAATTTGCATAACCCTACATGACGAATTTGAAAAGCAGGCATAATGAACTTGATAATTGAGTCTAGATCCTTGAGTTGAGATTGTTGATTATGATGAGAGAATGATGATGAGTTGATAGAATTTGATTGCCTTACGAGTCTCTATAAATTAACTTTACCGATGTGTCTGTTCAATTGATTCCTAATAATTGTTCTAATCTTGAATCATTGATGAGATTGATTGATGAGAAGGTTAGAGTCCCTATGAGCTTGAGTGATGAAGGGGTTAAAGTCCCTATGAGTTAAATGATGACAGGGTTTGAGTCCCTATTAGATACCGATTGATGACGGGGTTCGAGTCCTTATGAGATTGGTTGAGATGGAGGTTTTATGAGCATTGAGTCATGGAAGGAGTATCAAGCATCGAAAGAGTGAGAGTTAGTCCGACTTGAACTCGTCAAACTACACATCCAAACGTAGGTGAGGCTTAGAACCATCACATATATATTATGGTTCCCTCGTGAGTAACAGTCCCTAAAAGCAATAGCGGACCTGTTGAATACTGACTCCATATTGGGTGAGCCGATATGATTTCTTTTCGTTCCCTACCTGAAAAGTTTGGAACGGCTGTGGCAACATCAGCTTGATTGTTGTACATTCACTGGCTCATAAGTGATTGTTGTCGAATAAGAGAAAATCTTAGAAAGTTCCTACCTTGAGTACTCTGAGTTGAGATAAGAGGAGGTGAGCTCCTTTGAGATAAGTCTGAGATGATTGATGAGTTTGGGTTGTTGACGGGTCACTTGTCTAATCTTTATTCTTACATAGATAGACATTTGATGATTTGATGTTATTTGATGATTATTTTGAGTTGATGTTGTTTCCATATTATTCTACTTGGTTCTGTTTCACTCAACTATTTTACATACCGATACATTCAAAGTACAGATGTCCCTTTTGGACTGCATCATTTTATGATGCAGAGGCATGTACCAGATATCGTCAACAGGCACTCCGTTGAAGGTCCAGGACTCGCAACTAATCGGTGAGCCTCCCCTATTCCGAAGGATCCACTATTATTAATTCATCTTGCTTTAGAGTTAGATTCGACTATTTTTATATTTTGATTTGGTAGCCATGTGTCTGTCATTGGCACCATATGATTAGTGATAGATGTTTCATAGAAGATGGTTGAACGTTGATGTTGAGATTGTGAGCTAGTTTCTTTCTACTAGCCTTTGTTATTATCTATACATTTTGAGACTTTAGAGGAGATGTGCCCATTTACTTATTCTTAATTCCGCTATTCAGTAGAGTTATATGATTGAATGAATGTGATGAGGCTAAGTGGTTCACTTGAAGACTAGCAATAGTCTCTAGGTGTCGGCCACGCCAAGGGTACCCTCCTGGGGCGTAACAAGTAATTTAATTGGAAACACCAAAAATGACCTTCGAGATCATTGCAAATTACAAAACAAATAAATTCATTTAAAGAATATTTTTGTTATAAAGATAATTAAATAATAATTTGAGAAAAATAATAAACAACACTTTTATCTACTATAGATGATGAAAAGCTCAATCAACATTTTTTAAGGTGTTTATACTTTTAATATAATAAAAATATAGATTATAGATACTTACCAAGAGTCTTTATTAGTTTGAGACGAATTTGGAGAAAATTTTAGCTTGCACAAACTCAACATCTAAAAACGATACCCATACAAAATATGCAAGAGATTTATAAATTTAAATCACAATTTATTCAATCATAAAAAATGAATTCATGCAACTCTTTCAATGAATTTAAAGAGAAGAAATAAAAAGTAAAATTGCCTCTATAAAGATCATTTGATCATATTTTGTGTCTATAATAATCATTGGAATTTGTAATTAAAAAATAAAAAATTAGAGACAATATTACAAATAATAATGATACACTAGATCTCAGAGTTTATCACAATTGATATATAGAATTTATATAGGTTAAAGTTATACGTTTTGACTTATCAGTTCTTTTTGTTATATTCTATAAGTTTTCTATTTATGTATTTAAATCAAAATATGCTAATATTATTCTTATTTGTCATCAATGAGTATGATGTACCGCAGTGAAAAATTAGAAAGGAAAGATATGTGTTAGAAATAAACCTAAGACAATTATTAGTTAAATAGAATTGTAAAATATCATCCTTCATATAAATAATTATATAAAAGTAATATTGAAATTGATTTAGAAGTGTAAAATGTTAGGATTTCTTTAATATAATTGTAGAACTTTTTTAATAACAAGTAAAGTTAATTGGTTTAGAAGTGTTCCATAAACTTAAAAATTGAAGTATGCATTTTTCAGACAAATAATTATATAAAGGTAATATTTAAACTGATTTTGAAGTGTAAAATGTAAGGACTTCTTTAATAGAATTGTAATTTTTTTTTTTAATAAAAGTAAAGTTAATTGGTTTAGAAGTGTTCCATAAATTTAAAAACTGAAGTATTAAATAGATGTTATAAACATATTTAATTTGTAGTAAATGTGTATTATATAGATTTCTTTAAAAGCTAGGAATCCTAGTTAGAAACCAAGTCAATTTCTACGTGGAGACCAAGTCAGTTTTTTTCTTATAAATACAAGAGTTTTCTTCTAATATACACCTGAATATTCTTCAAGAGAAATAAGTCTTCTCTCTTCTTCCCACTTTATTCTTTGTATTATTTGTCATGTGCTAAGACAACAGCGTTTGAGCGCCTATATGAGGAGCTAAGTGATAAAGGCGCGGACAAGCGAATATACAGGCTTGCTAAAGAGAGAGAAAGGAAAGCTCGTGACTTGGATCAAGTGAATTGCATCAAGAATGCTCGCGACTTGGATCAAGTGAAGTGCATCAAGGATGAGGAGGGTGAGGTGCTAGTGGATGTGACTTCCATTAAACAAAGGTGGCAAGCTTACTTTCATAAACTCTTAAACGAAAAAGGAGAGAAAGAAATTGAGCTGGGCAAGTTGGCACATTCCGAAAGTCATCGAGATTTTGGTTATTGCAGGCGGTTCAGAGTTGAGGAGATTAGAAGGGCTATTAGTAGGATGAAGAGAGGGAGGGTGATCGGACCGGATGAGATTCCGGTAGATTTTTGAAAGAACATGGTCAAAGATGGCATAGAGTGGTTGACTAGACTGTTCAATGCTATCATGAAGACGGCCAAGATGCCGGATGAATGGAGAAGGAGTACAATGGTTCCACTGTATAAGAACAAGGGTGATATTCAAAACTGTAATAATTACAGGGGTATCAAGTTGTTGAGTCATACTATGAAGGTGTGGGAGAGAGTGGTGGAGATGAGGGTGAGAAAAGTTGTGTCTATTTCAGAAAACCAGTTTGGATTCATGCCAGGACGGTCGACTACTGAAGCGATTCACCTTGTTCGGAGATTAATGGAGAAATATAGGGAAAGTAAGAAGGACCTTCATATGGTGTTCATTGATCTTGAGAAGGCATATGATAAAGTCCCGAGGGATGTCCTATGGAGGTGTTTGGAGGTAAAAGGCGTCCCAGTGGCATATATTAGAGTGATTAAGGACATGTATGACAGAGCCAAAACTCGGGTAAGAACGGTGCGAGGAGACTCAGAATATTTTTCTGTTAAGATGGAACTTCATCAAGGATCGGTGTTGAGCCCTTTTTTATTTGCCTTGGTGAAGGATGAGCTGACGCCATCTATCCAAGAGGAAGTCTCATGGTGTATGTTGTTTGCAGATGACATAGTACTGATTGATGAGACCCGGATCGGAGTTAATGATAGGTTGGAGGTTTGGAGACACGCTTTGGAGTCCAAAGGATTTAAACTGAGCAGGACCAAAACAGAATACTTGGAGTGCAAATTTAGTGTTGCGAGGGATGAAGCAGATATTGATGTGAGACTTTCGGCTCACCCTATCCCTAAGAAGGAAAGCTTTAAGTATCTGGGGTCCATCATCCAGAGTAGTGGGAATATCGACGATAATGTCACACATCGTATTGGGGCGGCTTGGACAAAAGAGAGGTTGGCCTATGGAGTATTGTGTGATAAGAATATACCACTTAAACTCAAAGATAAGTTCTACAAAATGGTGGTTAGACCATCTTTGTTGTATGGGGTGGAGTGTTGGCCAATAAAAAATGTACATGTTCAGAAGATGCAGGTCGCAGAAATGAGGATGTTAAGATGGATGTGTGGTCACACCAGGAGTGATAAGATTAGGAACAAGGCCATTCGGGAGAAGCTAGAGGTGGCCCCTGTAGCTGACAAAATGAGGGAAGCGAGACTGCGATGGTTCGGACATGTGTAGAGAAGGAGTACCGATACCCCTGTTAGGAGGTGTGAGAGGCTAGATCTGGGAGCTACTTGGAGGGGTAAAGGTAGACCTAAGAAGTACTGGGGGGAGGTGATTAGACATGATATGGTGAAACTTGACCTCACCGAGGACATGACCTTAGATAGGAAGGAATGGAGGTCGAGAATTAGAGTAGCATGCTAATAGGATAGATAGGAAGGAGTTACTAATTGTATACCTTTTATATGTTATTTATCTGCCTTTACATGTTAATTCTCCTGTATTTACTTATTATCATGTGCTTTTCATTATGAATTGTTCTTCCTACCTGCCTATTTATCATATCTAGCTTATTCTGCCGATGGATTTTTATGACGAGGGTTCCCAGGAAACAACCTCTCTACCGCTATGTGGTAGTGGTAAGGTCTGCGTACATCTTACCCTCCCCAAATCCTACTTGTGGGATTCCACTGGGTATGTTGTTGTTGTTGTTGTACTTTTATAACACATTATCAGCACGAGGTTCTACCGTCTTAAAAAGTGGATGTTAAGTTTGAAGGTTAAGTTATTATTATTTTTTATTTTTTAAAATATAACTAATTTTATGAAATTTGACTTTGTTGCCCTTTATAGTTTGGGCAAGAACTACCCTCCATGGATGTTAGATGCTATGGGTCTTGGAAACACCATTAAGAATGAAAATAAAACATCAAAATAAAATTGAGTTATAGTTATGATATTCTTGTATCATCATCTTGATGAAATTTTGAAAATATGAATATCTCACAGTTAAAGAAAAATATGATCACTTGAAGATGATCAGACATCCAAAAGCATGATAATAAGATGTTGAGATCAAGCCCTATCAATTTACGGCGTAAGACGTCTTTATAAGGATAAGACATTGGGTTCAAGTCCAATGCACTATATTAATGATATAATGATGACTAAAACAAAATAATGTGCTTTTGGTGAAAAGTCATAAAATTTATTCCGTTAAAATGTTTCATCCTTTAAAGTGAATGTGGTAGCAGTGCATAATGTTTGAAAGAAGACAAGTGATTGAATAATGCACGTGAACATGAAATGAGGTACTAAGCTATCATAAATTGATATGCTAAGATGATTGTGTTTCATTCTTAAAGAATGAGAACTTTTTGATAAATGCTACAGATCTATTCTCTAAAGTGAATGTGATCGATAGTATTCGATAGAACTTCTTAATATATATGTGCACTTTATTGTTATAGAATCACGACTTATCTCTGGAAGAGAAAAAGAGTAATTGAGAAGAAATAAATATGAAAATAACTCCCCGAGTAATAAATTTCAAATCGGCTCATATAATAGTAAATAAAAATTTTACTAAAGAAAAAAACATGTGTCATGGTAAACTTGAAGTTTACTTATTAGACATATATTGAAGAAATAAAAGAATCTTCAAGATTGTTTGTTCTCATGATAAGTTGATTGGATAAATTAATGTTGGGACTGAATCCCCTAAATTCTAAAAGTATAAAAGGTGAATACGGGTTCGTTCACCGTCATGTAATATTATAAATAGATGCATCTATAAGATGATCACATGTGCATTTATTGTCAACTTGAAGTTTGATATTCGCAAAATTATTTGTGCAAAACAATTGAGTTAAGAACACAACTTTCACAATACGTAATCAAGACAATTCATCTTGAATATTAATAAATATCCAAGCTAATTGACATGAATGACCTTAAAATAAATGATCAAATGTTGCTTATAAGAGCGAAGTTTCATGGTCTGAAATATAATAAATTATAAATAAAAATATGCATCAGTCTAATACATTATGATGAAATTTTCCTTAATTGATTTATGGTCAGGGATCATATAATTTCCATCTAATAATTTTGATATGCGGTATATGATTAATAAATATACTATGATGCATAAAAGATGAATTCTCTAAGGAAGATTGAAATATATTTTAGTTTGTCTAACATAAGGGGGAGATCACGATAAACTAAGAGTTGAAATGCTCTTATTGAATGTCCCTAAAGGACACAGTTTGTGACATGCATGAAACATGCAATTGATTCCAATAAGATAATTCTTGAAAAGAAAATGAGAAAATGATCAAAATGATCATAATTAAGAGACAATTTACTCTTGAAGAGCTTATGACATAAGACTTCATGAAATCTGTAATGACCCTAAACATAGTTTTGACTTTTTGAGCCCGAAACTAGTTTAAATAAGTTTTCTTGGGTTTTGGCCAAGGAGACCTCAAATTCTAATTCTGATAATTCCGTTGGATCCGGAATATCGATTTTGGTCTCGAAGGACCCTTCATTCAGTTTTCGAAGCTTCGGGTGTGTTTTGGTCCTTTTGATTGTTTTCGATATTGGGAAATGGGACCCACATTGGAATAAAATGACCTCTGATGGGAATTTCGACTACATCGTTGAGTCCAAAATATCATTTTCGATCAGATTTTATATATAGAATGTATTTTTTCGACTCCGATTGATGCCGGAGCATTGAACTTAAGTTTGAGAGTTTGATGAAAATGCTGAAGCGGGGATGACGTGGCCCAATTAGGCGCTGCCACGTGGCAGACGCAGTAAATAAAAATCTGCAAATTCCTTCTCAAATTTTCTAGACTTTTCACAAATTTCCATCAACGATTTTTCCCTCGATTTTGGTCCGATTTGGGCGATTCAAAAAACTAAATTGTGTATTTTTCTGAAAGGAACGCCATGGGAGTTTCAGAAATTAATTTTGGCATGCCGTTCGAGGCAAAAATTGTTGTTTTTGGCTGATTTGGATGTTTTTTTTTAAACTTTAAATATGAGATTTCTACCTCGTTTTAGGTCCGTTTTTGAAATGGTTTTCGCCATTGAATTCCTTATTACTTGGAGAACATTTTCATGTATAAATTTCCAGATTTTCGATGATTTTTCGGTGATAAAATTTTTGGACCATTTTTCCCTTTTCACCCAAATTAATTGATTTTATGTCATTAGATTCGTTATGCGATTGTGATGTTATATTTGAATAGATTTTGGTGATTTGGAGTATCATAGATAGGGGAAAGCTTCAGAATTGACATGATTGGAGACTTTATATAAGGCAAGTGCATTTCTAATCTTTTGTTAAATATGTTAAACCTCGTATGCTCTAATGTGTGTAGAATTGAGTATTTTGGGGATAGATATGGATTAATGTAGGCTTTGATCGAAATATTTTGAATTGAGTAATTATTCCTATGGTGATATTTGACTTGTGAATCAATTGTTGAAGTATATTTTAGGGGAAACAGTGAATTATTTGATATTGATATCGAATTGGTACTTATTTTGACATGTAACTGTTATTGAGGTTGTGATGGTATTGATGTATTAAGGATATTGCAACATTTATGGTATTGGGTATACCCCTATTCTTGTAATTTCTTCTATGTGTGATTCATGAAATATTTTAATATTATAAAAAAATGAGGCAGTTAAATATAAACGTGAGTTGGTGTGGTGTTGTGACACTTGAATTGAAAATGTGGCTAAGTGATGAGAATTATATTTTTGAGATATATTGTTATGGTTGGTGATTATGAGTTGATTTGTTTGTGGACTTCATCTCATGTTCATTCATTCTATGTCACACATAATTTGCATTGGTTTTGGATATTGGTATGAGTGAGATGACAAAAAAAAGAGAAAAAGAAATTGGAGCCGAGGTCTTTACCGGTCGAGATGTGATGCCGAGGTCTTTGCCGGCGATATTGTGATACTAAAATTTGTGATAGTGAGATTGTGATGCCGAGGTATTTGCCGGCGATATTGTGATACTAAAATCAGTGATAGTGAGATTGTGATGCCGAGGTCTTTGCTAGCGATATTACGATACTGAAATCTGTAACAGTGACATTATGATGCCGAGATCCTTGCCGGCGATATTGTGATACTGAGATCTTTGCTATTGATATTGTGATGCCGAAGTCATTCCCGACAATTATTGCATAAGCATTGCATCTTATCCTTGCATATTGATGTTGTGATGTCGAGGTCATTGCCGACAATTATTGCATAAACATTGTATCTCATCCTTGCATATTAATATTGTGATGTCGAGGTCATTGCCGACAATTATTGCATAAACATTGCATCTCATCCTTGCATACTATTATGTGGCATGGTGTTATTCATGTGATTGATTATGTTATCACTTGTGAGTTATGTCTTGTGACTGGATAATTGTGATATACGGAAAAACTATCTTTATTGTGTATTATGTGTTGCTGGGCTGTGACTTTTCTGAGTGTAGGTTTGTAGTTCGGCGGTATGTGGTTGGGTGTGAAGGAGTTACTTGGTTCTTCATTGTTTTACTCTAGGTTAGTTCCATTTGCTGAGTACCGCATTGTTTTTGGTACTCACCCCCTTGTTACATTTTTGTAGGTTGCAAGCCCGGTCCTTTTAGTTAGAATTTTCTCATTACAGGACCGAGCTTCCGGATTATCCTTAAGGTAGATGCTTATGTCACCGGTGGACCTTTACGGAATCCATTATTATGTTACGTTCTATTTGAGGACTAGACATTTGAGATATTTATTTTATTTGAGTACTATGTATTTAGAGGCTTGTACATGTGACACTAGTTCTAGGATGGTTGTAGTTTGGTCTTTCTATGATTATTTATCATACTAGACTATTTTTCTCTTCCCCTATTATTATTATGTTTGGATCAGTAGGTATTGGGATGACTCGCCTTGGTGGGTTAGGTGAGTGTCATCACGTCCATTTTCGGGTCATGACAAAACCTCATGAAAGGGGTAGCTACCTGAAAATAATGAAGTGATGAGATCTCAACAAGTTATATTGCATTGCAAACTGACCAAAAGGATATTTTGTCAATGATATCTTTGATACAATATGGCGCAATATTGTAAAAGATTATGAGGATCTAAATTCTATGGTATATTAAAGCATGTTTTAATTATCAAGTGGAATGATGCATCTTGGTAAACGTAAAACTTATTTGACTTGCAATCTAAACACTAGAAAGCTTCATGCATTTAATATTGAATATTGTCACTAGACAAAATTGATATGAAAGTATTTGAAGGATTTAGAATGCATTAAGCATATACAAGTTCTTGAAAAACTTATGTATAACCCTCATATTGATTGAATTAATCAATAATCTTTTATATTGTTATACAAGTTGATAGCTTGACTTGAAACTCTTGAAGAGTTTTCAAAAGGCAATAGATTGTTTGCTTAAAGAAGTTGAAGCGAGGAACTTCCAAAACTCTTTGATCCTAAAGGGAGGATTCACAAAAAGAGATAGAACAAAGCATATTTTCACCAAAGCTTTTCTACACACATGACTCATAAGAATGGTGATATAAATGTGCAATAGATTTGTTTGAGTGATAATGTGGCTGATTTGTTCACTAATCTCTACCAATGTAACTTTCAAGAAGATGGTACACAAGATTGGGATGAAAAGATCGTCTTTGGATTGATGTTCTGATTAGGAGGGAGTTAATACGCGATGTACTGTTTTTCCCTCGCAAGGTTTTGTCTCACTGGGTTTTCCTTGTAAGGTTTTCAATGAGGTTGTTTGCAACAAATTTTAATGTGATAGAAAATAAATTGCAATCACAAATAAAATATGAAAAAAATAATTTTATTCATAAACGATGTGGGTACAAATTTGTTCCTCCCTTGATTCTTCCCTCATAAGGTTTCTCCATGATTCGAGGGTCGTTAATGGTGTATTTCTCAAATGCGTAGGATAATTTTGACCTCCTTAAGTCATCATATCTTGATCTCTATGTGATATTTGAGATTTGTTTTCAAGGAAATATAATACCCTTTATATATGCATGAATTAGGGTTTAAGGTAGAGTAACCTCCAAGAAATCCTTACTGAAATAAGTCTCATCTTGTAGAGTTCTACAAAATTTAGATATGTCTACAAACGCCCCCTACTTCAAGGCTTGTTGGAGTATAGACTTGATAACTCGAATACAGGCTTGAAGTACTCATTTTTCCACCAGTGCTGGTTTTAAATTTGCGGATTTGATTTATGAGAGAAGAGGTGAAGAACAAATTTGGTCCCACTGGGCGTGCCGATTTATTCTCAACAAATTTTTAGTGTAATGAAAAATAAATTACAATCACAAATAAAATATGAAGAAATAAGAATATTGTTGATAAAAGTGTAGGTACAAAAATGTGGGCCGTTAGTGGCGTATTTCTTGAACGGAGGATGATTTTAACCTCCTTAAGCCATATTTTGATCTCTCTATGGATATTTGAGATGCCTTTTCAAGGGAATATAATACCCTTACACATGAATTAGAGTTTAGGGTATGTAGAGTAGCCTCCATGAAAACCTGACTAAAATATGACTAATTTTGTAGAGTCCTACAAAATTCCAGTGTCTACAAATGCCCCCTACTTCAAGGCTTGTCGGAGTGTAGAATTGATGAAACTCAAAGACAGGGCTTGAAGTACTCATTTTTTCCACTGTTGCTGGCTTCAAATTTGCAGATCTTGGTTTTTGAGAGAAGAGATAAAGGAGAGATTTGGTCCCACTAGGCATGTCAGTTTGTTTGCAACAAATTTTAATATGATAGAAAATAAATTGCAATCACAAATAAAATATAAAAAAAATATAATTTTATTCATAAACGATGTGAGTACAAATTTGTTCCTCCCTTGATTCTTCCCTTATAAGATTTCTCCATGATTTGAGGGCCGTTAGTGGTGTATTTCTCGAACGCGTAAGATAATTTTGACCTCCTTAAGTCATCATATTTTGATCTCTCTAAGTGATATTTGAGATGTCTATTCAAGGAAATATGACACCCTTTATATATGCATGAATTAGAGTTTAGGGTAGAGTAGCCTCCAAGAAATCCTTACTGAAATAAGTATTAGAGTCCTACAAAATTTCGATGTCTACAGAGGCATCCAATTATGCGTATTATTAGATGTATGTGCTCTTTTTCCTTCACTGTAATTTTTCCCACGGGGTTTTATCTAGTAAGGTTTTAACAAGGTACATAATCTAGCAAATAGACATTCAAGGGAGAGTGTTATAAACATATTTAATTTGTAGTGAATGTCTATTATGTAGATTCTCTTAAGAGAATTCTACTTGGAGACCAAGCCAATTTCCTATTCGGAGACCAAGTCAATTTTTTCCCTATAAATACAAGAGTTTTCTTCATTGTAACATACACATGAATATTCTTCAAGAGAATACATCTTCTCTCTTCTCCCCACTTTATTTTTTATATTATTTTATATACTTTTGTAACGTTCTTTGTATTGTTTCATAACAATAGAAAACTTTTTTTTTAACTATATTTTTGGACCTTTTGTTTTTTGTTGAACTTTTTTGCCAATTTTTTTAGACGTTTTTATCCTTTTGGGGTTGGTTGGTTGGGTTGGTTTGGGGGGAGGGGGTTTCTTCCTTTTATTTTGGAAGTTTATATATATATATACATATACATACACACACTCAAGTCTATTTTAGTTGGAAAAAATTTCTCCATTACAGAGAAAAATTTGATTAAATTATAAACTTATGAAAAGATAAATAATTCAATATAAAAGTAATTATGATAAATTATTTATCTATAAAGGTCCTGTATATAGAGATTCTATCACTAATTAGAACTCATAGTAAATTAGGATTTTCTATAGCGGTTGCAAAATATTTTCTTGATTCAAATAAGGAAAAAGCAAGAGCTTATTAAATAAAGAAGATTTAAGAGTCTTTTAATGACTAGAATTTCTTATTTTATTACTCTTTTTCATATATTCTAAGAGTTAATAATATAAATAGAATTAAAAAGGATTTTAAAAAAATAATGAAAAGATTATTTTATCCAAAAAAAAATATTTTAATAAAAGATAAAATATTCAAATAATATTTCTAGAATGTCATGCTTTTATATTGTATAGATAGATCGATAGATTATTGATAACTGAAATCTATCTGATCTGTCCTAATTAATGAACAAATTCCAAGCTTGGGAAGTAGGCTCAATAGAATGGGTAGCCATTTTTTTTTTTAAAGTTACGTTTGTGAAAAAAATTAAGTTTGTTAATTTTTTTTTATATATTTTACCCTCATAATTTTTTTAAAAAATAATATAATTAATTATAGTTTAATAATTATTTTTTCAATTGATTGTACAACATTTATTGTAATATCTTATAAAATAAGAATAAATATATAAATTGTACGTAATGTAACAATATAAATATTTAAATCTCTTTAATTGATTTATAATTTTAAAAACCCTTTTTAATAAAATCAATTGTTATATACACTGTCAAAATTATTAAAAAGTAAAATTAAACTTTAGTTTATTGAATATACTATAAAAAAAACCTGAATTAAAATATTATTTTTATTTATGTAATATTTCATAATATTTTTAATTAAATGCATATTGTAACTCTATCCACCTAGGAAACAAGCCTGAGGGTATTTAGTTTCTTTGGAGTGTGGTATACAGACATTTTACAAGGCCGTCACAAGATCGGGTTATGTGTATGTATGTATGTATCTCCTTCATCTGCTTTTGGTTCTTCCTTTAATTTTATGTATGTTTTCGTATTTGAGCGAACTGAATTTAGGGGTTTTTGGTTCATATTTTGGGCCTAAAGCCATTGCATTAGAGCCCTTAGGGTTGAGCTGCAGGTTCGAATTAGTGACCTGCGCCTACCACTAGTTGTACTTTCTTTATACGAAAATGTCAGCTAGTCTGAAAGCTTTTGGTGGAGTTCCTATCCAGTTGACCGGGCTATGCTGATTCTGAAATTAGATATTTTTAGGGTTCACTGGTAGTCGGCAGCTGCTACCTGTTCGTATTTCTTACGGAAGGCTGCATACAAGTATAAGTTTTTTGACAGTAGAAGAACCAGCACGTGGCATAACTGGTGCAGTGATCTTAGTTCTTAAAGGAAGAGACAATTTTGATTGTTTTCTCACTGTTTAGGGACACTTGGTGATTCACTAGTTGTCATGTATAGTTAGAGAAATTGTGGGTTGAAATATCTTCGAACTGTCCTTACTGAAAGGAACAGAGTTAGGTGGTGCAGCAAATGGTGCATACTTATATCTATTTAATTTTTGGAAATTCTTAAAAGGAATTTGAGAATTTTCCACTGTCGAAAACTGAAACTAGAACTCCATTGATGATTTAGATTGAACATCCGTCGAAGAAGACAGAGAGAAAATGAAGAAGAAAAATTGAGAGAAGAAAAATATCTTCCATGTGTTGAACTAACTGAGTAACGTACAAGTTCTTAACTAATTTATACAAAGAATTAACCAACTCTCTGATCATGGACAGCTGTCAAGGTTAACACTTCATGGTTAATCCAATCATTCTCAACCCCCAACCTAAGTTGGAGGGGAGGAATCCACTGCCAACTTGCCCAGTATTGCAGTGTGTTTGATTCCTCTCAATACTTAGTGAATATATCAGCTAATTGTTCATGAGTTGAGACATGATGAAGAGTAATGATTCCATTTTGCAGGTTTTTCCTCATAAAATGACAATCGACCTCTATATGCTTCGTACGTTCATGGAAAACTAGATCCCTAGCTACATGAATTGCTGCTTGATTGTCATAGTACACAAGAGTAGGATTAGTGCAAGGAACATCAAGCTCTGTCGGGATTCTTCTCAACCAAATTACTTCTCCAACCATCATTCTGATAGATCTGTATTCTGCTTTAGCAGAGGAAAGAGATACTGTAGCCTACTTCTTTGATTTCCAATTAATGGGACTGTTTCCAAGCATTACAATGTAACTATTGACTTAATTTCTGGAATCAGGGCAGGAACCTAGTCTGAAATCTGAATCATAATATGCTCTAAGAGTGAATGTAGGACATCTTGACATGAAAATCCCTAAGGCAGGGTCATTCTTCAAGTACCTGTGAACATGGATTGTAGCCTTGAGAGGCTCTCTGGGCGTTTGCATATATTGGCTCAAATCTTAGACACTCTATGCTATATCCATCCTAGTATTAGTGAGGTAGTTGAGTTTCCCCATCAATTTCCTATAATAAGTAGGATCACTGAGAAGAGGTCCTTCATCTGCCAGCAATTTGAGATGCACTTTATTGGAGCAGCTGCTGTTGTATATGACATATAATCAACTCCTTTAGTAGCTCTGTGGTGAACTTTCTTTGCGATATTATGACACCATCATCCCTACAACTCGAAACCAAGGAATTACTGTTGGTATCCTTGATCCTTATTGTTAAAGCATCATTTAGGAAAGACTTTTTGTTGTTGATTTCTGTTGATCTGTTCCTGTAAGCACTATATCATCCACATACACCGCCACAAAGACACTCAACCGAATGGACAAATCCTCTTAACTGTAGTGCTTCTGTGAGGTATTGCTTGTTTTAAACCATATAAAGATTTCTTGAGTTTGTACACCAACTGTGGAGTATATATTTCTAATCCTTGAGGAGCATCCATGTAAACTTCCTCATGTAAAACTTCATGTAGGGATGCATTGTTCACATCCAATAACCACTGGTGAAAAAGTCTCTGTGTAGTCCACACCTACTTGTTGAGTGTATCCTTTCACTACCAAACTTGCCTTGAACCTTTTTATGGATCCATCAGCTTTGTGCTCGATCTTATAGATCCATCGACAACCTATTGTTTTCTTCTCTGTAGGTAAAGGAACTAAAGTTTGGTTAGCATGTAAAACCTCAAATTCCTGTGTCATGGTTTTTTGCCATGCAAGATTCATAGTTGCTTCCTCATTGGAATCAGGTTCTCTATCATGAGAAATGTTCTGCATGACCTGCTGGCTATCTGGACCCAAGGAGGTGAGGGAAAACTGTCTTGTATTGGTGAAGTAGGCATTGAGGGGTGTAGAAGGTGTTTGGGTTTGGTACTTTGGTAAAGGGAGAGAATAGACAAATTCATCTAAATGAGATAGTGTAGTAAAGGTCCTAGAAGATCTCCTAGGTGCTGGTATGGTCACAGGGTTGTCAGAGTTAGACAAAGGCTTCGTTTATCTCATTAGGTGTCTGGTGCTTTCATATTCATACTGACCAAGGTAATATCTACTGCATATTTGAATTATCACCTCATCAGATTGTCCTGTGTAAGACAAGCCTCATAAGTGTGAGTCCATGTAAACTGGTTGCCTGTATTGGGGCGTTTGTTCTCCAGATGATTTTCCAAGGCCAGCAATCAATTATATTTTCACCTGACTCATCTCTCACTAGCACTTGATACAAATCTCTTGCTGTGAATTCTCCCATTGTGCTGTGACTCCATCTTACCCTGTCCTCCTTTTACTGCCAAATGTTTATCTACTCCAGTCCATTTAACAGGTCCAGTATCTGATCCATTTCCTAGTTATAGCAATTCCTTCTCAACCTAATACTCCAACTGCTGTCTTCCCTCATTTTTGCTTCCACTACCTCTGGTTATTGGTTACTTCGAGAAATAAGAGGAATGTAGTGGCTGCTCGAACATCAACTATCCTGGCAGAACTTTAATCTCTCCCATCTCCCACTTCAAAGCATATAATTCATGAGCTAACACATGCATGAACCTATGGAAGATGTTGCAAACAATAAAAACTTTTTGGGAAAGGTGGGGGATGAGATGGCCAGATGAGTGTAGTGGAGAAGGAAAAAAAAAACTTGGAGTAGTTTCTCATGGGTGCTTGGATTGTTGAACAGACTCAATGGAAGGTTCATAATTTACATCCAGAGAATCTCAGTACTGCTGTGGTCCTCTAAACATGAGGGTTGGATACTTCCTCAGTCTTGCAAACAAGTTTTTTTGCACATTAGATTTTCTTTATTGAGTGGTCCTATGGCATAGACTAAAATGGTCTGAGCATATGAAGAGGAGATGCACAGACGCCTCAGTGAGGAGATGCGAGAGGTTGGTTGTAGGGGGTATGTAGAGAGGTAGAGGTAGGCTGGAAAAGTATTTGGAGAGAGGTGATTAGACTGGACATGGCACATCTTTTTATTACTGAGGACATTGGAGGTCGCAAGCCGCATATTAGAGTAGAAAGTTAATAGAGGTAGAATGTTGTCTTGCCTTTATTATCTATCATTATATGTTGTGTACTGTGGTTCGAGTATCACACTATCTGCTGGTATTGTTTCTTTCTGGCAGGTGTTACACTATTTTTTTTTTATTTACTGTTATGCTTTCTTCATTACTTTCTTCTTCTTTTCCTTGAGTTTGATGCACTTGAGCCGATGGTCTTTCTAAAATAATCTTCCTACCTCCATGAGGTAGGGTAAGGTCTACGTGTACCCAACCCTCCCCGGACCCCACTTAATGGAATTTCACTGGGTACGTTGTTGTTGTTGGTTCCTTTTTGTGGTTAAGAGCACAAGTAAGTCGCATACTTTGATCATTTTACCCTCGTGTGCTAGATCTGAATGTTTAATATTGCCCACATTCTAAGTGAACTTTCTTTGAGGAAGCCTTGCTCTCTTACTATACAAAATCACTGTCCAAGTGAAAGGCCTCCATGTGCGAGTCTTTCAAGGTTATCCTTAACTCATTAATTGCTGAATGCAGGAGAAAAAGAATGATAGTATTATTCTGTTGATGCTATTGCAAATGTGAAGCTTATTTTTGACAATTGAATCTTTGTCTGGTGCAGGTTTTCATCTTCAGAATATGAAGATCATCAGTTATAATCGCTTCATTAATCCCAGTTTTTTGCTCATAAATCATGAGTTGCCTTCCAACACTTTTCGACCCCGGTTAATATCCACCTCAGCTCCAAGTATTTCAAGTTTTAATATGAGGAAAAAGGACTTGATCATGAGATTACCATGTTGCTTTGCTACGAGAGCTGCTCTTTCATCTTCAGTGAAGACAGACACTTACAGTGGAAGTAAGAAACAAAAGAGCTCATCTTTCTACACTCATCCTAGTTTATTAGAGATGAAGAATGAGAAGGCAGCCAACCGTGCACGCGTTTATGAATTCTTGAGAGGCATTGGCATTGTACCTGATGAGCTCGATGGATTAGAGCTTCCTGTGACTGTGGAGGTCATGAGAGAACGTGTGGACTTTCTTCACAAATTGGGACTCACACTTGAAGATATTAACAACTATCCTCTTGTTCTGGGATGCAGTGTGAAGAAAAACATGATTCCTGTGCTTGATTATCTGGGCAAACTGGGTGTTAGAAAATCCACCTTGACAGAGTTTTTGCGGCGGTACCCTCAAGTTCTACATGCAAGTGTGGTTGTAGACCTTGCTCCAGTTGTGAAATATCTTCAAGGCATGGATATTAAACCAAATGATATTCCTCGAGTACTGGAGAAGTATCCTGAAGTGTTGGGGTTCAAGCTTGAGGGCACAATGAGTACCTCAGTTGCTTATTTAGTGGGAATTGGAGTGGCAAGAAGAGAAATTGGTGGGCTTCTGACTAGATATCCTGAGATATTAGGGATGCGGGTAGGTCGGGTAATTAAACCATTTGTAGAATATCTCGAAGTCTTGGGAATTCCGAGGCTAGCTGTGGCTAGATTGATTGAGAAGCATCCTCACATTCTTGGGTTTGGACTCGAAGAAAGGGTAAAACCAAACATTAAATCCCTTTTACAGTTTAATGTGAGGGAAAATGCACTTCCTTCAGTAATTGCACAATATCCTGGGGTCTTAGGAATTGACATGGAGGCAAAGCTTCCAAGTCAACAAGAATTTCTCAATTCATTAATTGAATCTACTCATGAAGATTTTGGGCGAGTTATAGAAAAGATGCCACAGATTATCAGCCTCAGTAAAGCACCTGTAGTGAAGCATGTCGATTTCCTCAAAGGATGTGGTTTTTCCTCGGAACAAGTAAGGAAAATGGTTGTGGGATGTCCCCAGGTACTTGCTCTAAATCTAGACATTATGAAGCAGAGTTTTGAGTATTTCAAAACTACAATGGCAAGGCCGTTGGAAGATTTGGTTGCTTTCCCAGCTTTCTTCACTTATGGTCTGGAATCCACAATAAAACCAAGACATAAAAGGATTGCTGAAAAGGGCTTAAAATGTTCCCTTGCATGGCTCCTTAATTGTTCTGATGAGAAATTTGATCAGCGGATGAGTTATGACTTTATTGACATGGAAGAAATGGAACTAGGTGAATCATCTTTTGATATGAATACTCTATTGGAGCCCAGAAATGATGAATCAGCCTCTGATTACGATGACGATTACAGTGAAGACGATAACGTATAGACTACTCAAGTGGATGTTCTTCTAACCCCCTGAAAGAATGTAAATGCCAATTATTTCGAATTCTTGAGTTTTGAATGGCCATGAAGGTGGCCAATGGGGTTTATCAATCTGAATACAGGAAGGGGTGCGTGTGTGTAAAATGATTGTGTGATTTGTCCCCGTTTTTGAAATGAATCTTAGAAGTTAGAACTCTAGGACTAATTAAGACAATAATATTCCACTTCCATGTTGCACAATTTTACTTCTGTTCAAAATCTTAAAAGAATGCTAATAAGAACTGGAGAGAATGTAGTTTCAAATTTGGATAGGAAAGAAGATTCCGTACTAGAAGGATATCCGAATTTTCATTAGTCAACCGTTCTCCTAATACTGTGTGTTTGACTGGACAAATTAAATGAAGATTTTTTGAAATTTGTAGTTTAAAAGAAATTATATATATTTGTGTATCATCTTATTAGGAGTAAAAATGATAATTTTAAAATGAAGTTATTGCTACATAATTTCACCCTTCAACCCTGTAATCTTATAGTAGTACCAAGGAGAAGTGCATAGTTTCCTTATGCGTCTTCCATAGTTGCTTAATACGTTCATTACTGTTTTCAAGGGATTCGATTTATTACTATTTATAATAAATTATGAAGTTTTTTGATGACAAAGCAAATTATCAAATGAGGTCAATAATGATCTCTATAGTGGCTAAAACTCAACAATATTTTGGGTGTTTTCTCGGTACCGAACAAAGTTTTTTTAATGGAAAATGCCTTTCAATTATTCTTTTATGTTTGATTAGTTAACTTTTTTTTAAATTATTTTCTCTAGAAAAATAAGTTGCTTGAAAAAGAAGAAAATATTTTTTTTAGTAAAAATAAAAAAACACGTTTTACAAATGACATTCCATATTAATTATATTTTTTTCATCCCCCAACACATCTCTTCACTCGCTCCCTATTATCCCATATCCCTTCTCCGCACCTTTCCCGTCTCCCCTCTCATATATTTGTGTGGATTATATTCAAACATTTCTAACATGATATTTATTGCTTATGTGTCGAACACACACAAAACAGGAAAGTGAGAAACCACTAATTTTAAGGAGAACAAATTTTGTAGGTCTGTGCTTTTTACAATAGACCTTCAGTAAGAGTTTAAAAATAAATCATTTTTCTTATCATTTCATAAGTGGCGAAGAGATCTTAATTTTTCTTTATTTTGATGAAAAATATTATCTAAAAAAAAGTATTTTCCATGTACACTACGTACAAAACAACATAAATAGACCTGAAATATAGGTCGGAAAAAGCCACCTTATGAGGTTATTTTTCAAATTATATACTTAAGAATTATTTGTTGCAAGAGTGTGCATTAATCGATTCGATTAGATATTTTTATTTCTCAATATGTCAAACCAATAACCAAACAATTTTTGTCAATTTTTAGTCTTTAACAGTATGATTTTCGAATTAACTAATAAGAAATATTCATGAAACAAATATATAACAATAATTTGGCAGGACAAGATAATACTGTAACTTTACATAGTTCACATAAAGAAACAATAATAATTAACATGCAAAGAACGAATAAGTGGGACACAAATAAAATAAATTAGGACAATTATGAATTGAAGGCTAAAGGAAAAATGTGGTAATCAGTATGGTACTGATATTAATAATTAATATTTATGTAGGAAAAAGTAATAAATTATTGCAGTTTTAATAGATCGTCGATTAATCCAATAACCCAATATTGAAAAGCCAATATCAAACCAATAATTTGATAATCTTTTTTATAAAATCATTAAAAATTTATTAATCCAATAATTCAATGACAATAAGCCAATAATAATTTTTTTTGTTTGATTGTAACACCCCAAAAATTTCTAAGTTAAGACCTAAACTATTCTTCATATATGTATAGGGTCGTACCGGGTGATTTTAAATTATACATTGGTGTTAAGGTCAATTCTTTAGTATGAGAATAGACTTGGATATAAGTTATAATAACAAGAAACCTCTAGCGCAAGGTTGAGTTCAAAACTTCCTTATCGATTGAGTACTTTCGATACAACATTATATATATAAAATTTAGTTGATCCAATGACTTCTAAGGTATACATATATTTCAAGTTCATTTCTTAAGTATTTGAATTGTATCAAATGTGGTTTAGGGTCATAAGGAACCTCAAACACCAAGCCAAGTTCAAAGCATCTTTATCGCTAAGTTTCTGCATGAGTCCATACAAGAATTAACTTCAAATGACCATATCTTTTAACATATAAAAATTTGGTGACTGATGACCTATTAAGTTGAAGGTCTTTGTGTCTTCTTTCCAATTCCACTAAGTTTGCCTCAATTGAAATTCGAAAGTTATGATCTTTTTAAATTTCTTAAAGTATGTTCAGACTGGACAATTCGGCGAGCTGGCCTTTTAATTTAGTGACTCGTCGAATGGTCCTTGAGCTCGTCGAATTGACTTGAAAATCTTCAAAAATTATTATTTTAACTAGGCGATCTTAAGTCTCATTGGCGACTCATTGAATGATTCGATGATGGGGCCTCTAGATCACCGATTTGACCGACAGAACCCAGTAAAAGGTCTTTTTTTTATGATCTTCTTACATTCCTAGAATGGTATTTTTGACATTTTACCCTTAATTAACTTTACCAAGTCCATCTTATCACCTAATAACATCCTTATACATATAATAAAAACATTTCTCCAAATTCGCAAGTCCCAAGTTAGAGATTCTCTTCAAGAATCCTGCGATTTTGAATGAAGACTCCTTCCCAAACTCCATCTCCAAGAGCTCCATAAAAAGGTTTCTCAAGTTCAAGTTATAAAAGGTTTTTCAAGTTCAAGTTATAAAAGGTTTCAATTTAAAGTTATTCTTCAAGAACTTCTATTCTTTCAGGTATGTAAGGCTACAAATAATGTTACACTAAGTTCGTTCTCACGCCCTACATCTACAATTTTAGTTAGTAAGATTAAAGCTATGGTTTTACCCCAAAGTTCATGATTTTTTGAATTTTCTATACTTTTCATTGTTGGTTCTTGATTTTATTATCGAAATTATACTTCACGCCATTATTTATCTTTGATTTAGATACCACATGGACCCTTTCAAACCAAAGTTACTTAAGAATTTTGTCATAAGTAATTCATATGCATTATTTTCATGAATGAAGTAAGTTCGAGAATTTCTGTCACGACCCAAAACAGACATGATGGCACTTGCTCAATCCCACTAGAACAAGTCATCCTAAACCCAACCAGAAATAGAAATAACATGTGGAAGTACTAAATAAAGTAGATAACTAAAAACAGAAATCTTCACAAGCTTAAATACCACCCTAGGATTGGTTGTCACGTATACAAGCCACTAGCAATACAGAAAATCAAATGAAGTACAAGTCTGAACTGTCTTTCTTCTTTAAAAAAATAAAATAGAAAAGAAACAGGAACAAGAGAGTCAATCAGATGATAATAGCTACCTCTCTAAATCTCCTGAGAAGCCTCGGATGATTAAGAAGCTTTACTACTCACTGTCAGGGTTCAGAACCTACACAAGTGTATAAACAAGGGGTGAGTACCAAAAACAACACGGTACCCAACAAGTTAACTAACAAAACAAAACAAGTCTAATAGAATACACAAACTCCTTTCATCCCAACCAACCCTCCACAACTACAACCTGCACAGAAAATCAGCCCAACCCAGCAACACATAATACACAATAAAGATAGTTTTCACAAAATCACAATTCAAAATCACAAGCCATATCTCACAAATGATAACACAGTCAATCACAGGAATAATATTATACCACACAAGGATATGCAAGAACGAGATGCAATGCCTATGCAATAATTGTCGGCAATGACCTCGATATCATAACATTACTGGCAAAGACCTCAACATCACAATATCTCCGGTAACGACCTCAGCATAATATCATTGCTGGTAACAACCTCGCATCACAATATCACTAGCAAAGATCTCAACATCACAATCTCACGGGCAATGACCTTAGCATCATATATCGATCGATAAAGACCTCGACCCCAATTTTCACAATCTCACTCATATGAATATCCAGAATCAATACAAATATGGGTAACAGAGAATGAATGGGCATGAGATGAAGTCCATAAACAAATCCATTCATTATCACCAATCACAACAATATATCTCAATATAGAAAGTAGATCATTTGACCACATTTTCAATTCAAGTGTTACAACACCACACCAATTCACATTTACATTTAATCACCCTATTTTTATAATATTAAAAATATTTCATGAATCACACTTAGAAAAAAAAGGAAAATTTGGGAATTCTACGAGAATTACAAAGTTTTGAAAGTCCACTTACCTTAGTTGAATTATGATCAATCAAACACTTGAGCCTTTTCCTTTCGAATAGAATCTGTAGCAATATAATCTAGTCAAATAAATATCACAACAAGATTTCAAAACTAACAACACCCATATTACTATACGTCTAGCCTAGACCCAAAAATTACCCAATTCCATAGTTAATTCCCAAAATTTCAAGCCTAGAATTAAGTTTCAGTTTCTTCCAATGTTAATACAAAATATATACATGTATATATACATCCAAAGACACCTAAAACAAAGAACCAAAGCAGTGGGTAGAAGAGTGCCGATGAAGGAGGAACAAAACCTATTTTCCCCTATATTCAAATATGATACTATATCATATGATGTATTAAACGCCTACAGCTTCTATTGCATGTAACATTACTTACAAAATGCACTTATACAATAAAATAAGAAAACCCCATTAACACATACGTACTTTCCTTTTATTTTATTAAGTTTTCTAATGATTATCCAATCATCACCTCTCAATACTTGGCCACCCGGTCTCATTCCTGTCAAGTGTAATTGAGATGAGAAATCGGCACAAATACATAGCAATCCATAATATAATTTCTTTTTCCTTAAAAATATTATAATACTAATGTGAGCATGTGTATAAAAAAATTCAATAGAAATTAAAAAGGAGTGAAAGCATTAAATATTCACTCACCTAAAACACAAAGTTTTCCTCTCGTCAATGCCGCAGATGTTCGTTCTCGCTAACCCTCTTTCTTCTTTTTATTTTTCTTTTAAAATAATTATGTACTAAAAGTGATAACTCTACTACTTATTTTAATTAATATAGGGTAAGTGGTATAGAATTTACCTAAACTATCAATTTAGCCCATCAATTAAAATAGTTATCTAAAATTACCTTTCAACTTAAATCTCAAAATTATCAATTTTAGTCCAAAAATACCCGCTTAAAATTTATGAGAGGGAATTTTATGAAAGTAAGATGATTAGTTTTCAATATGACTTAGTGAGTCATTACGTTATCCACCACTAAAAATCATGTTTGTCCTCGAACATAAGGTAAAAGAAAGTACATGAAGCTTCAAAGAGATGAGGATATTTGGCACGCATGTTGGACTCCATCTCCCAAGTTGCCTCTCTAACTATACAACTCTTCCATTACACCTTCACGGAAATAATATCTTTGCTTCTAAGCTTTCGAACCTGTCTATCCAAAATAGCTATAAGCTCCTCCTCAAATAACAAATCTGGACCCAAGGAATCAAACGAAAGTATGAGACTCGTCCAACACGTACTTTTAGAGCATAGAGGCATAAAACGCAAGATGCATGGATGATAAGCTAGGTGGGAAGGTTAGTATAGGATACCTCTCTAACTCGCTCCGAAATCTCAAATGGGCCCATGAATCGAGGGATAAGCTTTCCTTTCTTACCGAACTGCATAACACCCTTCATGTGTGACACTCTAAGCCAAGCATGATCACCCTCCATAAACTTTAGGGCTTGAATCCTCCTATCTGCATAATATTTTGTCCACTTAGAGTGGTGAACAACCTACACTGAATCATATGAATCTTCTCCATAGCATCTCTAAGAAGGTTTGCATCTAATGAGCCCATCTCAGTAGAATTAAACCAACCAATTGGAGATCTACACCACTACCGTACAAGGCCTCGAATGGTACCATCTGAATACTGGAGTGATAACTATTGTTGTAGGAGAACTCTGCTAAGGGCAAGTATTGATCCCTACGGGAACCAAAATTGATCACACATGCTCGAAGCATATCCTCCAACACTTGAATCGTCTGCTCAAACTGTCCGTCTATCTGAGGGTGAAAGGCTGAACTCATATCCAGCTGAGTACCTAGTCCATGTTGCAAGGTCCTCCAAAATGTGAAGTGAAGAGTGAATCTTAGTCAGAAATGATGGAAATAAGCACACCATGTAGTCTAATTATCTGACTGATGGAAAGCTCAACCAAATTCTTTGTTGTATACTTAACCTTGACATGAATAAAATGGGCAGACTTAGTCAATCGATCCATAACCGCCTAAATAGAGTCATAACCACCCCAAGTAGTGGGAAAACCTACCACGAAATCCATAGTGATCTGTCCCCACTTCCATGTAGGAATGACATCCTCTAGAAAACTCACCTCCGGGCCATTGGTGCTCACACTTAATATGCCAACAAGTTAAACACTTGGACACAAGATCTAAGATACTTTTTTCATGCCACACAACCAATAATGTTGACTCGGGTCATGATATATTTTTGCTGGTCCTGGATGAATAGAATAACGAGTACAATGAGCCTCCTCAAGAATCAATCTAATCAAGTCACCCACCCTGGGCACACAAACTCGAGTTCCAATCCTTAAAACTCCACTCGGTTTAAGCATCGCTTCCTTAGCCTCTGCTCTGATTGTTTTATCTCTAATGAGATGCAACTTCTAATCCTCAAACTGGTGCTCTCAAATTTGGTCTATCAAGGAAGAACAAGCCTCAATGAAAGCAAGTACACCACCCTCATCTGAAAGCTGTAACCTGACTAAACCATTAGCTAGACGTTGAACATCCTTGGCCAAAGATCACTCCTCAACTGGAATGACAGCTAGAATCCCTATAATAGAAGCCTTTCTACTCAAGGCATTAGCCACCACATTATCCTTCCCCTAATGATATAAGATGGTCAAGTCATAGTTCTTTAGCAACTCAATCTACCTACGTTGCCTTAAGTTTAGATCTTTTTGATTGAATATACATTGAAGACTCATATGATCAGTGAAGAACTCACAATGTACACCATATAAGTAATGACGCCATAACTTAAGCACAAAAAACACAAATGCTAACTCTAATTCATGGATAGGATAGTTCTTCTCATGAGCCTTCAATTGTCTAGAAACATAGGATATCACTTTTCTCTTTTGCATCAACACACCACCTAAACCAACTCTTGAAATATCACAATAAACCATGAACTCCAAACCTGCCTCAGGTAGTATCAAAATGGGAGCTGAAGTCAACAAAATCTTGAGCTTTTGGAAGCTCGCCTCACACTGGTCGGACCAATGAAAGTCTACATTCTTTTGAGTTGATCTGGTCAATGGGGTAGCTATGAAAGAAAACCCTAAACAAATCATCAATAATACCCAACTAACCCCATAAAACTACGAATCTCGGTAGCTAAAGTAGGCCTTTTTCAATCTCTAACTACCTCAACCCTACCACTCTAATCCCCTTCTTGGACACCACATGCCCTAAGAATTTCATTGAATTAGCAAGAACTCACACTTGGAGAATTTTTCATATAACTTTTCCTCCCTCAACCTCCGTAGCACTATCCTCAAGTGATAAACATGATCAACTCTCAGTCTTGGAAAACACCAAGATGTCATCAATGTATACTATTATAAAAGAATCTAAGTACAGAGAAAACACCCTATTCATCAACTCCATGAATGTTGCAGGGGCATTAGTCAACCCAAAAGACATCACCAAAAACTCATAATGGCCATAATGGGTTCAAAAAGTTGTCTTAGGGATATCTGATGCTCTAATCCTCACCTGATGATAACCAGACCTCAAGTCAATCTTAGAGAACAAAGCCACTCCCTGAAGTTGATAAAACAAATCATCAATATGTGGAAGAGGGTATGCGTTCTTGACAGTCACCTTGTTCAACTGCATGTAAATCAATACACATCCTCATAGACCCATCTTTCTTTTTCACAAACAAGACTGGGGAACCTTAAGGTGACACACTAGGGCAAATAAACCCCTTGCTTAAAAAATTGTGGAGCTTCTTCTTCAATTCTTTAAATTCAGCTGGAGCCATTGGATATGGAGGGATTGAGATGGGCTTAGTGTGTGAGACCCTGTGTTTTTCGTCTTTCAAAATGTATATAGGGTGGCATGTTGTATAATACATATATGGTTTTGGATAAAACCTAAGTATAATAAGGCTACCAATAAGTGTTAATATCAAGGACTTAAAGTTATAAGTCAAAGGGGCCACAGTGGAACTATTCCCTTTTCGGAAGATTTAAATTAGGTTTCACATTTTGGATAGGACTAAAAGTGTATAATTTTCTAATAATAGAATTTTGAAGGTTATTTTAATAGAACAAAAGTCATACGTTAATTTTCGGAATCAAGGAAGCTGCAACATAAAGGTTGACCAAAGTTACTGTAAGTTTCTTTAAGAATTCCTTCTTAAATTTGGGTCAAATGTATCAGATCATATCTCTCAAAATATAAGAATTTAGAAGGTCCATGACCTATCAGATTGAAGATCTATGAGTCTAGTTTGTAACGCACAAAACTTCACATCAAACCAACTTCGGAATAAGAAGTTATGACAGTTTTATTGTGATTGCCTTGCCAGGAAACTAGGTCATGGGCAAGGTCGGATCAACTCACCTAGATGTTGGCTAATTTGAGATTTTTGAAGCATAAAATAGTTCCATTTAATCCTAAATAGTTTAGGAACTGAAGAGAAAGCTCTGTCAAGAAATATAGATTTAGGTAAGTTTTCGCGTTTTACTTTAAAATTCATCTCCGTACCTAAAAATGTGTGCCTTATGCTTTGCAATTGTTTTTACCTCCTATTCGCTGTGTTCGGGGTTGTAAAAAAATTGGTGTTCCAGCTATTATTCTTGGTTTGCAGCTGGTGGGTTTAGGTAATAATTGTGGGGCTCTTTTACGGTCATTTTTATGAAGTTTTACGGATGTTTCCTCACGTAAATACTATTTGGCAAATTTGGTCATTATTGCTCAATTCTGGACTGTTTATAGGTGTCTTTAAGCTGCGTATATATAGTTGTTGTGAAGCTTAGGATGTAAGGAACAACTCTCGTGAAGAAATTTTGGGCAATAGAACGTCTGTTGGGAAAATACGTTAAGGCTAAACTCCGTCCCTCCTTTTGGCACGAAATCCGAGAAGTTTTTCAAAACGTCAAATGCGATATCTTACTATTCTGTCACTAGAAAGATCTTCTGTGAAAGACATTGGGATTGCAACTGAGTTATTTACATAATGGTATTAGGTTGACATTCCATTCGTTCGCTTAAACTGGACATTCAATATCTATATATCATTTTGTTGGTTTTCCTGACTACCTATCCATATATTCGAGGTATTTCTTTTCTTGGTGTAGTGTCATTAAAATAAATATAGATTACGAATAGAATGTAACATTCATAATCAATCATAATCAATCCTTCTTCCATATTAGAAATATAAATGAATCACACTTAACAAGTAACACGTTGATTTTCAATAATCTCTAGCGTAATGCTCCTATTTAAACTACTAAGGCACTTGATTATGTTTAAATATTTTCTTTTACTAATTGACATAGGACGAAGTATAAGCATCATGTAAAGCATCTTTATGAACATTTTTAGAGTTAAGGCCTCATTCTAAATGTTGAGTTAAGCTATCAAACTTATTCAAAAGACATGTAAGATCCCACGAGTCATGTGTATATGCTGCGACAATGATGATGTTATGAGGATAAGTGTATCAATGAGCCAACATTGGCTAAATTTATGCTATGGCCTACTAGGTGCATTCAATATTCATATCATACATTGCACCTTATGCATGGACTTCGAGCTATAATCGGAGGTATGGGGCCTACTCTTCCAAATAATTATTTATATGTATATGGTACAGATGGCCACAAGTGTTGGTCAGCTATTGGAAAGAACCATCACTGCTAGCATTTGGTTGGGTATGTCATGCATTTGCATCCATATGTATGTATCCACGACATGCAATACTCGAGCATACCATGTATATTTGATCACTAAGAGGTTGAATATTGGCCATTAAGGTTACTTAAGTTTTGGTTACATGTGGTATTTCTATTACCCTTTTTACTACTGTTATATATGGTTTTACTTTCTACCTTACATACCAATACATGTTTATTCGTATAGATGTTTCGTTGCCTGGGACGCTGTATTTTATTTTGTGCGTGCAGGTTTAGATAGGAACTCTAATTGATCACTCCACTAGGAGCCCAGTTTAGCTGTGAGTTGGTAAGCTCCACCTTTTCCTGGAGCTTTCAAAGGATGCTTACTTTTTGTTGTACAGTTGGGTATTCAGGGCCTTGTCCCGACAACATTAATAGTTCTCTTAGAGGCTATTATAGACATGTTATTTTGGGTTGGTTCTTTGTGCCTTTCAGTCTCCAATCATAGGATTGACATGTATATATAGTGTGTGCATGTACCTCTGTTGTTGCAGCCTTGTTGGCTAGCTAGTACTATATCATTTTGATTTACCTATCTTGATGTACTTGATTTGCTTTTGACCAGGTCATAACCGAAATGGTCCAGGCCTAGTTTTTTAGACGTTATGCTGCCCAATTTTCTTTTGGCCTCTAGTTTAGTTCGCGAGCATGTTTAGTGGCTTATTCGGCCAATAATGGTATAGAGTGCCAGTTGCGCCTTCCCTCTTTTTGGGGCGTGAAAAACTTCGTATCAGAGTAGGTTGTGTCCCAGGGAGTCCACAATACCGTGTCTAGTAGAGTCTTGCTTATGGGTGTGCTGTGCACCACACTTATAATCAGGAGGCTACGAGGCATTTAGGAATGGTTACCTTTA
This sequence comes from Solanum rostratum, assembly GCA_029948455.1. NCBI lineage: Eukaryota > Viridiplantae > Streptophyta > Magnoliopsida > Solanales > Solanaceae > Solanum > Solanum rostratum. The sequence continues at coordinate 56,279,962 of CM057053.1, forward strand.
TTTTACTTAATAGATCGTGTTATAGAGCAAAGTCATAGGAATATATGCAATCATAATCATGCTTTTTTGGTTTGTTTTATTTGTTAGGCTGTCTACATTCAGGAGATGGCATAATGTGAAGTACGTATGAATCTGAGAGAAGGTACCAGTCATTCTTTGCCAAGCTAGGCAGATATACTCCCCGTTGAGGCACACCAGAGCCTCCAGTATCCATAGTACCATATTCACCAGCACCTGTTGAGAGCCAAGGAGGTCCAGTACCCCCAACCCCACCAGAGACTGGGGAGAAGGGTATGAGAGAGGTTATTCAGCTGCTGACTAGGATGGTTTCTATTTATGAGAGACAACTAGAGGCGAGAGCAGACGCCAGAAGGGATTACACAAAAAGCTCAAAGGTACGCGAGCTTTTTCACTTGGCCCCTCCAGTAATTTTTAGGCACCAGTCCTACTGTGGATCCCCAGGACTTTATAGACCATATGTGTATTGAGTGTGATACATGCCTCTGTCACTGAGGCAGTGGAGTTGGCTTCTTTTTTACTACATGATATCGCCATCTTGTGGTACGCAGAATGGGAGTGATCAAGAGGGCCTGATACTATGCTAGCAAAGTGAGAGGACTTTTCTGAGGCATTTTTAGCTCATTACTTGCCACCATCTTGACCAATTTATCAGTTTGCGGCAGGGGGATATGAGTGTAAGCGAGTATAGCCTTAGGTTCAATTCTTTGGCTAGATATGCACCAGATATTTTACATACCATCAGTGCCAGAGTTCATTATTATGTGGATGGGTTGGGGGATTATTTGATCAGAGACTGCAGGATAGCCTTTTTATAGGATGGTGTAGATATTTCTCGTATACAAGCTTTTACTTAGACTATAGAGGACCTTTCTCGTCGGTTTTGGGATACCCATAGAGATAGGGGGAAGAATAAGAGGGCCCGTACTATAGGGTCTTATAGGGAGCCACGGGGTGATTTTAGGCCTCCTTTTCACCGATATCCACCTTCGTCAGTGGGTAGTTCCCCGCAACAGATATAAGGCTAGCGATTTGATCATTATATTTAGTCAGGGTCGGGGCCGAGTTCATGCCACTGCACAAATGGGATAACCTACTCCTCCATGTGCACAATGCGGTAAGCTTTATAGTGGGCAATGAAGAAAGGGTTCAGGTTCATGTAACCATTGTGGGCAGACAAGACATTATATTAGCCAGTGCCTAGAGTTAGGTAGAGGTACAACAACTCAGCCTTCAAGATGCACTATCCACCTCTTCATCCTCAGTACGTACTCCCCAACTAGGTCCATAACCTACTTAGGGTCATGGTAGGGGGAGAGTCAGAGGAGACAATTCAGGTTCTACTGGTGACCAAAATCGCTTTTAGGCACTCACAGGCTGACAGGATTCAGAGGCATCTCCAGATGTGGTCACAGGTATATTGACGATACATTCTCATGTTGTTTATGCACTAATAGATCCTGGCTCTACATTTTCATATACTACTCCATTTATTGCTGGTAAACTTAATATGAGGCCTAATTTATTGTCAGGGTCAATTAAGGTATCTACGCCAGTTGGTGACTCAATTATAGCTAGTCATGTCTATCGAGGTTGTACAGTGTTAATTAATGAACGCGCAATCTCTATTGATTTAATTGAATTGATTATGCTAGATTTTAATGTTGTTATGGGTATGGAATGGTTGGCTGTTTGTTATGCTAATATTCATTGTCGAGCAAACCTAGTCCACTTCCATTTTCCAGGTGAGCCTGTCCTTGAATGGAAAGGTGATGTTACCTCGCCCTAAAGGTAACTTTATTTCATACTTTAGGGCTCGGAAGCTAATCGCTAAATGTTGTATATACCATCTAATTTATGCTAGGGATATTGATAAGGAGCCGGTGACCCTTCAGTCAGTCCTTATTGTGAATGAATTCCTAATTGTATTCCCATATGAACTTCCAGGGATCCCCTCGAAAGGAAAATTGATTTTGCTATAGAGTTGCTCCCCGATACACAACCTATATCCATTCCTCCCTACAGAATGACTCTTGAAGAGCTAAATGAATTTAAGGAACAACTAAAGGACTTACTTGGTAAAGGCTTTATTAGACCAAGTACATCTCCATGGGGTGCTCCAGTGCTCTTTATTCGAAAGAATGGTTCCTTATGGATGTGCATTGATTACAGGAAACTAAACAAAGTCACTATCAAGAATAAGTATCCTCTTCCACAGATTGATGACTTGTTTGACCAGTTGTAGGGTGTCAAATGCTTTTCAAAGATTGACTTGCAATCCGGGTACCACTAGTTGCGAGTCAGGGATGCTGATTTCCAAAGACAACATTTAGGACAAGGTATGGACATTTTAAGTTCTTTGTCATATCTTTTGGGCTTACAAATGCCCTAGCATCTTTTATAGACCTGATGAATCAAGTATTCAAACCATTCTTGGATGAATTTGTGATCGTGTTTATTGACGACATCTTGATATATTCGCGGTCAAAAGCTGAGCATGCGGACCACTTGCGAGCTATATTACAGACTCTCCAAGACAATAAGTTATATGCTAAATTCTCTAAATGTGAATTTTAGCTAACTAACTTATAGCTTTTCTTGTCCATGTTATTACAGGCGATGGTATCAAGGTCCATCGCCAGAAGATTGAAGCAATAATGGCCTGGCCAAGACTAATGAATCCGACCGAGGTCCGTAGCTTTGTAGTTCAAACCATTCTTGGATGAATTTGTGATCGTGTTTATTGACGACATCTTGATATATTCGCGGTCAGAAGCTGAGCATGCGGACCACTTGCTAGCTATATTACAGACTCTCCAGGACAATAAGTTATATGCTAAATTCTCTAAATGTGAATTTTAGCTAACTAACTTATAGCTTTTCTTGTCCATGTTATTACAGGCGATGGTATCAAGGTCCATCGCCGGAAGATTGAAGCAGTAATGGCCTGGCCAAGACTAATGAATCCGACCGAGGTCCGTAGCTTTGTAGTTCAAACCATTCTTGGATGAATTTGTGATCGTGTTTATTGACGACAGCTTGATATATTCGCGGTCAGAAGCTGAGCATGCGGACCACTTGCGAGCTATATTATAGACTCTCCAGGACAATAAGTTATATACTAAATTCTCTAAATGTGAATTTTAGCTAACTAACTTATAGCTTTTCTTGTCCATGTTATTACAGGCGATGGTATCAAGGTCCATCGCCGGAAGATTGAAGCAGTAATGGCCTGGCCAAGACTAATGAATCTGACCTAGGTCCGTAGCTTTGTAGTTCAAACCATTCTTGGATGAATTTGTGATCGTGTTTATTGACGACATCTTGATATATTCGCGGTCAGAAGCTGAGCATGCGGACCACTTGCGAGCTATATTACAGACTCTCCAGGACAATAAGTTATATGCTAAATTCTCTAAATGTGAATTTTAGCTAACTAACTTATAGCTTTTCTTGTCCATGTTATTGCAGGCGATGGTATCAAGGTCCATCACCGGAAGATTGAAGCAGTAATGGCCTGGCCAAGACTAATGAATCCGACCGAGGTGGATTTTCCTCTATCTCTGCACCACTAACGAGATTGATGCATAAAGCAGCTAGATTTTAGGGGACTGATGCGTGTGAGAAGTGTTTTTAAGAGCTAAAGAAAAGGCTTACCACCATACCTATCTTGGCTCTTCCCGATGGAACCAAAGGATACGTTGTATATTGTGATGCCTCGAGTATTGGCCTTGGTTGTGTTCTTATGTAGCATGGTAGAGTTATTGCATATGCTTCCAGAAAGTTTCGAAAGCATGAACAAAACTATCCTACCTATGATCTTGAGCTCGCCGCAGTTATTTTTGCCCTAAAGATATGGCAACATATTTATATGAAGTTCATGTTGGTATTTTTACCGACCACCGACGTCTCCAATATTTATTTAAGTAGAAGGAGCTGAACCTACAACAAAAGAGGTGGCTAGAATTACTAAAAGACTATGTTGTTGACATTTTATACTATCCCGGTAAAGCTGATGTTGTTACTGATGCACTTAGCTGAAAGTCCATGGGAAGTCTAATCTATGTTGAAGATGATAGGGTTGAAATGACAAAGGACTTATGTCAGCTAGCTAGTTTGCAGGTGTGCGTGGTAGATGTATAGGATGAAGGTGTAATTGTTCAAAATACAACATAATCTTCCATTGTTACTAAAGTAAAAGAGCGATAGTGGGAGGATCCTAAGCTTAGGACACTGAGGGAGAGCATTCCAGAACAAAAACGTCCTTCATTTGAGCTAACTTAAGATAAAGTCCTTAGGTACCAGGGCCACTTATGTGTGCCGGATATCGGAGGACTCCGTCCCTAGATTCTTTCTGCCATTATTCTAGATATTCAGCCCACCTTGGAGCGACAAAAATGTATCAGGACCTTCGACAAATCTATAGGTGGAATGACATGAAAAAGGATATCACAGAGATGGTAGCCCAATGTCCTAATTGTCAGCAAGTTAAAGCAGAACATCAGAGACCTAGAGGCCTAGCTCAGTATATTGAGCTTCCACTATGGAAATGGGACATGATAAATATGGATTTCATCACTGGTTTGCCTCGTACTCTACGCAGTTATGATTGATAGGCTGACAAAATCTGCTCATTTCTTGCCTGTAAGAACGGCATTAGTGGAGGATTATTCTAAGCTTTACATTCAAGAGATTGTTCGCCTTCATGGAGTTACAATATCTATTATCTCTGATCAAGGAGCTCAATTTACAACACATTTTTGGAAGTCTTTTTAGAAAGATCTAGGCATTCAGGTAAATCTTAGCACTGCTTCTCATCCATAAACTGATTGCCAGGCAGAGCGTACCATCCAGACCATTAAGGATATGTTATGTGTTTATATACTGGACTTTAAACGAAGCTATGATGATCATCTACCTCTTATCGAGTTCTCTTATAATAACAACTTCCAAGCTTGTATTCAAATGGCGCCTTATGAAAAACTATACGGGCGAAGATGTATGTCGCTGATCGGTTAGTTTGAGGTTGGGGAGGTGAAGTTTCTAGGAACTAATCTAGTTCAACAAGTGATGGACAAAGTGAGACTTATTGGAGACCAATTGCAAACCGCCTAGAGTCGGCAGAAGACTTATACAGATGTTCGGCGACAAGATTTAGAGTTTAATGTAGAAGATTGGATCTTCTTGAAAGTATCACCTATGAAGGGAACGATGTAGTTTAGAAAGAAAGAAAGAAAAGCTCAGTCCTAGGTATACTGGACCATATAAGATTATTCGAAAGATTGGCAAGATTGCATACGAGCTGTAGTTGCCTTCAGAATTGGGGGTAGTCCATCCGGTGTTTCATGTATCGATATTGTGGAAGTACATTGGAGATCCTTCACCTATTATTCACATTGAAGATACCCACATTGCTGAAGACTTATCTTATGATGAGGTGTCATTGGCTACTTTAGATCTACAAGTGAGAAAGCTTCGAAACAAGGGGGTATCCGTTAAATATGTTTGTATCATATTGTTATACAAGAGAACAACAACCTGGTATTTATATATATCCTTAAATATTTTCTAGAGCAATAAGTATGATTTGTATGTTTAAATCATGAGTCCTCATAAGGGTGTACATGGATCGGATTGAATTCAGATTTTTTAAATATCAAATTAAATTATTTGTTTCGAATCTTTTAATATATAATTCAAATCAACCAATAAAACTTAGATTTTTCAACCTCGAAATTTTTTGAATTTCTCATATTTTCAGGGGTTTTCAAATTTTCAAAATTTTTGGGGGGATTTTTTTGGATTGCTCATGTTTTCGAATTTTTTTTTGATAAAGTATTCATAAAAACATGTAATTAATTAATGCTCCAAATATTTCTTTAATCCTATCAAAATACAAATAAGGATGTTTTAAGAAAAAACACAAAATATGATATGAGTGAAGACACAAAAATATTATGAAAAATAATAATGAGATCGCATAGAATAAATATTGTAAATAAATAAGTCATAATAAAAATGATCATAATTTTAAAGTACTAAATCATGCTAAAATAAGTATAACAAGTACTCATTAATTACATGAGTGAATATTAAAGAAAAATTAAAATTAGGTTATGAATTTTAATTGTCTCAACCGATGTAAAACTAAAGAACAAATATTCATTAATATTGTCATTCTTAATATTGATTTTTTTTTTGCTAGCATTAGTATTGATTTGATTTTTAACTTGAACTTTATAGTTACTAATATGGAAAATTTACCTAAATATATTATATTTAAAAATTATTTACCATTTATAGTTATATAAATTAATCTTAATACATGTATAACTCACTTTCGATCTATAATTTAATTTTTTTTATCAAAACAAGCCTAATACATTTTAAGACACTTATAGTACATATATATCGTATGCAAATTTATTTTTATACATAGTATCATACATCTATATTACATGCATAATTCATTTTTAATACATGATGCATATATATATATATATATATATATATATATATATATATATATATATATATATATTAAATCACTTATAATGCATGGTACAGTTGCTACAGATGATAAATATTTGCTAAATATGGTATACCTAGACAATAAGTAAAAAAATATATTTAAAAATAGTAAATATTTTATAAAAGAAACTCAAAAGGTAGTTATTTCTACTAATATTTGTGGACTATAACCTTATCCAAAATTCTAAGTCAAGATTTTGAAATTTCATATATAATGGTATATATATATATATATATATATATATATATATATATATATAATGGTATCGGGTTGACTTTTTAAAGTTAAAACCAAATCAAATTAAATTTAGTCATTTTTTTTTTCAATACCAAATCAAGTCAAATAAAATCACTAATCGAAATTTTTTTCTCGAATTACTCGATTTACAATTTGATTTTATTTTATGTTTAATTTTATTCACCCCTAACTGAGGTGTCAAGTATTCCACTTGAGTGAATCTCTATATACACACCATTGGTTCTTGTGGGTTTCAAGTGATCCATTAGACCAAATTTTATAAGATCCTACAGGTACTTGTGATCCATTTAGATGGAACATCCCAGATACTAAGATCTGATATACCGAACAATATGCAAATATCAATCTCAATCAACTAGCATGTACAATACATGTCATCAAATATTTTCATGCAAGACCAATTAAGAATGTCAAATATCTTTACCATGATATAACAACTAAATCTCTAAGGATGTCTTTTTTTTATTTATGGACAAATAGTTCTAGTCATGCTTTAAGTATCTATAAGGGCATGTCGCGGTAATAAGAGTAGTGTACAAGTACAACTCTCTCTGTTGCACAAAATTGACTGGGCGGTAGAGTTTTGAAAATGTTTGCTTCTTCCATATTTTGGACCTGAGCTCCATGGAAAAATATGGTACTGCTGGAACACGAAAGAATTGAAATCTTAGATCAAAACACCATGTATGGATGATATGAACTGTCTAAACAAGAATTCTTGAACAACAAACAACCATTTTAGATATTCACGCCCAAGAAGTACTGGATTCTCTGAAGTAGCAAAGCCTTGGGTCAAAATAGCACTTGGTCCAGTTATTTTACTTAAAATGAAAACATTTTTTTTTAAATACGGAATCATATGAATAAGGGAAAAACTCCATGAAAGGAAAATTCATGATTCATATAAAAAGCTTAGTGTGAAATGCCAAACAGGAGCCCTTAACTTGGCATAATTTTTCATTTTGGCACCTTAACTATGACTTGTTTCAAGTAGACACTTTAAAATCATTAGAAGTGTACCATTTAAATACAAATAAGTAATGTGACAGAGTGTGTGTATCACACTTTCTCTAAGAGAGTAAAAGCAAAAAAAAAAAAAAGCATTTTTTTAAATCTAATTTTATTTCTTCTTTGATTTTTTGTCACCCTCAATATCACTACTCTTCACTTGTGAGATAAGAATTGTTGAAGTCAAAAAAGAAAAAAAAATTTGCTGATTGAAAGATTTCAAATTTTTATCTAGCGATTAAAAATTCACAAAATAGTTATTTAATTGGGGCCAAACACTTATATAATCTCTCTAACTTACCCTTAATTTTTATTTTGCACTCTATCCTGGCTTTTTTCCATTTTAATCATTCAACTCTATTTTTTTATGTTCTACTTCAATAAGGAAAAAAAAATTAATTTTATAATTTTTAAATTTTTATATATGCTCTTCAACTGCAATTCTGCATTTTAAAAATCATTCATATGTTAGTTTTCATTATAAAATAAAATAAAATTTGAGAGATAAACATTGATCTTTTAAAAAAAATAATTTTTTTTTGAGAATTTTTTTATATTTTTACGTGAAAAATAACCATAAAAAATGTGTCGATTTTCTTTCTTAAAATAACCAATAACAACTCAATGAAGTCTATCAAGTTTACATTTCTTTTATAGCGTTATTAGCAATGAATACGGATTTTTTTTTAACTTATATTGAAGATGAGTTTTTTTACCCGTATTGAGTTTAATGAAAAACTAGAAAGCTAGTATTTGAGTTAAATCCACATAGTCTGAATATGAAAAAAAATATAGTGTTATTTAATTCCACTGATTGTTTAAGAAAGAAAATTGACACAATTTTCTCGGTTATTTTTCAAGAAAAGATATAGAGAAACTAAAAAAAATTATTTTTTTAGAAAAAATTATCTGTTAATTTTTTTAAAAACAATTATGGACAAATAGCGATTATATAATAAAAAAGTGGAAAGAAAGAGTATAAATAAAAATAAAGAAATTACAAAATTAGTATTTGTAATAAATGGTACATAAAAATTAGATTTGAAGAGTAAAATGAAACAAAAGTAAGATAGAACGTCAAAATAAAAAATTAGGGTAAGTTATAGGGGTTGTTTATGTATTGTCAATTGGTTTTTGTATCATGTCATGGCATGTGGAGCACACTCTCCCATCTTTTTGAATTTTAGACAAAAGTGTTAAAATGAAACATGAAAATTAGAGTTGAAGGGTTAAAATGGAACAAAATTGAGTTGGAATGTCAAAATTGTTGTCGAAAAATAATTAATCTGTATATGTTTAAAACCCGTTTAAATACAATCTGCCAAACACGTAGTAAAACAGATTGCACAGTTTAAATACAAAAATTTTAAAAACCAGTAACGTATAGAATTAAAAGATGAACAGGGAAGAAAAAAAACTTTCAGAATATAATCGAGTCCACTTAGTTCAAAGTGTATCCTTAAGGAAATTATTCCCCTCACAGTACTCGAGGTTGATGGAATATCCCCTCCCAGGATAGAACGATTATCTTACTAGAATAGTAGTACTCCAAATTCTGGTAGCGGCGAACCACTCAACAATTGTATATCACATAGAATAAAGAAAGAGAGAATTTTAAGAGGAAGTTTGATTTTCAGAAAAAATTCGTTTTGAAAGTCTGTTTGGATGATTTCCAAGACACTGCTCCACTTCCAATTGTGAAAACATATCCACTTGTGGATTTAACTTCAGACGATCCAGTGATCCAGTTTGCATCACTATATCCCTCAATGACTTCGGGATACTTATTATAGTGCAAAGCATAGTCTTGAGTATGTTTCAGATACCCCAAAACTCGTTTCATTGCCATCCAATGCCTGTGGTCGGGATTACTTGTAAACCGACTCAATTTGCTAATAGCACATGCTATATCTGGTTGTGTACAATTCATGATATACATCAGACTTCCCAACACTGTCGCATAGTCCCCTTGTGATTTACTTTCACCTTTATTCATTTGAAGTGCGTAACTCACATCAATTGGAGTTCTGGCAATTTTGAAATCCAAGTACTTGAACTTGTCAAGTATTTTCTCTATGTAGTGAGACTGTGATAATGCTAAACCTTGTGGAGTTCTATGAATTCTGATTCCTAAGATTACATCAGCGACTCTTTCATGTCAAATTTGCTTGCCAGCATGCGCTTTGTAGCATTTATATCTGCCATATCTTTGCTCATTATCAGCATGTCATCAACATATAAACAAACAATGACTTCGTGGCCTGGAGTGTTTTTAATGTAAACATATTTGTCACACTCATTATTTTTAAATTCATTTGCTAACATGGTTTGGTCAAATTTAGCATGCCATTGTTTGGGTGCTTGTTTAAGTCCATAAAATGACTTTACAAGTTTGCACACTTTCTTTTCTTTACCAGGAACAACAAATCCCTCGGGTTGTTCTATGTAAATTTCTTCCTCCAAATCACCATTTAAGAAAGTTGTTTTAACATCCATTTGGTGAATTTCAAGACCATACAAGGCTGCCAGAGCCACCAACACCCGAATAGACGTTATTCTTGTTACAGGCGAGTATGTGTCAAAATAATCAAGACCTTCCTTTTGTCTATAACCTTTGACCACAAGCCTTGCCTTATATTTGTCAACGGTGCCATCAGCTTTCATTTTCCTTTTAAAAATCCATTTAGAACCTAAAGGCTTGTTTCCAGGAGGAAGATCAACCACTTCCCATGTGTGGTTATCTAAGATTGATTAAATCTCACTATTGACTGCCTCTTTCCAAAATGTTGAATCAGGAGATGACATAGCGGCCTTGAAAGTTTGCTACACCGTGGATCTCCTTCGCTAGGGGCATTCTCCTTTGGTTCTTCCCGTGGTCATTTAAATCTTTCATTTGACGACTCAGATTCAATTTTGTACGGATAGATGTTTTCAAAGAATTCAACATTATCAGATTCAACTACCGTATTATTTTGAATTTCGGGATTGTCAGAATCATGAACCAAAAATCTACATGCTTTACTATTTGTTGCATATCCAATGAAAACACAGTCCACGATTTTTTATCCTATTTTCACCCTTTTGGGTAAAGGAACTTGTACCTTTGCTAGACACCCCTACACTTTAAAATATTTCAAGTTGGGTTTTCTCCCTTTCCATTTTTCATAAGGAATAGAGTGTGTTTTGCTGTGGGGTACTCTGTTGAGTATTAGGTTAGCTGTAAGGATAGCTTCCCCCCACAAATTCTGCGGTAAATCGGAACTGATTAGTAAAGCATTCATCATTTCTTTCAATATCCGATTTTTCCTTTCCGCAACTCCATTGGATTGTGGTGTGTAGGGGGCAGTGGTTTGATGGATGATTCCATATTCTAAACATATTTCTGCAAAAGGAGATTCATATTCTCCACCCCTATCACTTCTAATCATTTTAATCCTTTTATTCAATTGATTTTCGACTTCATTCTTATATTACTTAAATGCTTCTATTGCTTCATCCTTACTATTTAGCAAATAAATATAATAATATCGAGTGCAATCGTCAATAAAAGTTATGAAATACTTTTTTTCCACCGCGATATGGTATTGACTTCATATCACAAATGTCAGTATGGATTAAGTCTAAAGGATTCGAATTCTTTTGAACAAACTTATACGATTGCTTAACAAACTTTGATTCAACACATATTTGACATTTAGATATATTACACTCAAATTTAGGCAATATTTCAAGGTTAACCATTTTTCGCAAGGTTTTGTAATTGACATGTCCTAAACGAGCATGCCACAAAACATTTGACTCCAATAAGTAAGAAGAAGCAAATTTTCCATTAATACTGTCAACAACCATTACATTAAGTTTGAAAAGGCCCTCGGTGAGGTAGCCCTTTCCTACAAACATATCATTCTTATTGAGTACAAATTTATCACTAACTAGCACGCACTTAAACCCATTTTTCACTAGTAGTGCGGCTGAAACTAGATTCTTCCTAATTGTTGGAACGTGCATGACGCTTTTGAGAGTCAGCACTTTTCCGGATGTCATCTTTAACAGAACTTTTCCATATCCTTCAACTTTGGCTGTTGCAGTATTTCCCATGTATATCTCCTCTTCGGGTCCAGCAGGAGTGTAGGTTGCAAATGCTTCCTTTAAGGCACATACATGTCGAGTGCAGCCAGAATCAAGCCACAACTCCTTTGGGTTTCCAACCAGGTTACACTCAGACAACATTGCACACAGGTCATCAACATCTTCCGCAATGTTTGCCTGGCCCTTGTTTTTCTCTTTGTTCTTCTTGGGGGCACGACAGTCGGGAGCTTTATGGCCTGCTTTACTATAATTATAACAGTTGCCCTTGAATTTTTTCTTGTTAGGATTCTTCTCCTTTGCAGAAGATCTATTCCTTTCCTTGTTCTTGTTCGGAGCAGCATGTTCAATGACGTTTGCCCCTTCAATCGGTGAACTCTTACGATACGTCTTCTCAGCAATTTTGTTATCTTCCTCGATCTTGAGACGAATCACAAGATCTTCCAATTTCATTTCCTTTCTGTTGGAGTAGTAAAGTTTTGATGGCTGATAAAAGATAATTCAATAGGATGCTTAAAAAGAGGAATTCTATGAGAAGAAGGAGTTTAATAAGAAGAAGGAGTTCTAATTCAACAGGATGCTTAAAAAGAGGAATTCTATGTGAAGAAGAAGTTCTATGTAAAAAAGGACTCCACTGGTGGTTATCATTAACGAGACCTAGAGTCACTAAAATTCAAACAAAGGAAGAAGTTATAAAAGGTGAAGGACTGATACAAGAAGCTCAGAGATTGAGGCGCAGAAAAAGAAAGAAGCGAGATAAAAAAGAAAAAAACAGAGGCGCTGCAGAGATACAAAAAGAAGAATCATTAGAGCTAATAAGTTTTTTTCTGCAGCATAGTTTTTTTCTCATTCTTGATAATTAAACACTGTAATCTCTCAGTACTTATAAACTGGGGACATAATCCTTGGGAGGTTTATGTGCAGCAAATAGGCTAGCGAAGTTGAGTTGAAGTTTAGATTACTAGAGATTGTAATCGGTTGTTGAAGACTCATATTGAAGTAGTGAAGTTGAAGTAAATCCTGTAGAGGTACAGGTCGTGGTTTTTTCACCTTTTGTGAGCCGGGTGTTTCCACGTAAAATTGCTGCATTCCAGTTTATTTCTGCATCATTGAAACACGTCGGTTAACCTGTTCCAACGATTAGGCAAATCCGTAGGGGGTGCAAAACCTAACACTTTCTCTTGTGCTTAAGATAATTCTTGAAATCTTTCCATGAGGGTGGCAACTTTTCAATCATTGCAGCCACTTGGAATGCTTCATTAACCACCATACCTTCAGCAATAAGATCATGGAAGATAAGTTGAAGCTCTTGAACTTGGGTTCCAACAGTTTTTCCATCCACCATTTTGTAGTCTAGAAATTTGGAAACCACAAACTTCTTCAAGCAAGCATCTTCTGTTTTGTACTTCTTTTCAAGTGCACTCCATAGTTCTTTGGAGGTCTCTATTGCACTGTAGACGTTGTACAAGTCATCTTCTAAGGCACTCAAAATATAGCCTTTGCACAAAACATCAGCCTGTTTCCATGCGTCAGCAACCATAAATTTTTCATTGGTCGGCATATCAGCAGCAGGCACAGGAGGGTCTTCGTTGGTGAACTTCTGCATGCCAAGGGTAGTAAGCCAAAAGAATATTCTTTGCTGCCATCCCTTAAAGTTGGTACCGGTAAACTTAGCAGGTTTCTCCGCCGGTGGCACAACGGTACGGGTTGTAGGAGTAACCGCTGGTGCAACATTCACAGAAGGAGTTGCAGTCGCAGAAGGATTAGCAGAGTCTATTGCCATTTCTTTTCACTGTCAAAAATTGACAACTTGATCGTATATTTCATTATAGTTCTATGATTCAGAGTATCCTTTCCTATTTGATCCCTTTGAATTCCAAACTGTCTTAATAATCAGGAAAAGAAAAACTTTCCAACAACAACGATGAAGATTTTTTATGTTCTTCAGATCGTTGTACAAGTATGAACTTTAATATTCCAACGAAGTTTTTATACCTTCAAGTCAGAATACAAAATTTCATATGGAGTAGAAAATCACATAGGCTTTAGTCTCCAAAACAGAATACAGATTATAATAATATATGTAATTTCTTTAAGATTGTTGCCGAAAAAATAATTAATCTGTATATGTTTAAAACCCGTTTAAATACAATCTGCCAAACACGTAGTAAAACAGATTGCACAGTTTAAATACAAAAACTTTAAAAACCAGTAACGTATAGAATTAAAAGATAAACAGGGAAGAAAATAAACTTTCAGAATATAATCGAGCCCACTTAGTTCAAAGTGTATCCTTAAGGAAATTATTCCCCTCACAGTACTCGAGGTTGATGGAATATCCCCTCCCAGGATAGAACGATTATCTTACCAGAATAGTAGTACTCCAAATTCTGGTAGCGGCGAACCACTCAACAATTGTATATCACACAGAATAAAGAAAGAGAGAATTTTGAGAGGAAGTTTGATTTTCAGAAAAAATTCATTTTGAATTCTGGAAACAAACTGGAATTTATAGAGTTGGGGGTACTGATTCTGAATGTTTGCAACCATTCAGATCAGTTACCAGTTGTTGGAGGTACTGATTCTGAATGTTTGCAACCATTCAGATCAGTCACCAATTTTGGAGAGAAATTCGAAAAAGAAAAAATCCGAGAAACAGAAAACGGACCAGGTCGGTCATGCGGGTCACGCGCGGGTCAGGATCGATCCGTTGAATTTTTTATTTAATTAAATAATTAATTGATTAATTAAATAAACAAAGAAAAGTTTGTCCAAAAAGATAATCAATCAATCTTTGCCGAAGCCGAAGCCGAAGCCGAGCGACGACGCGCGAAGGGTCCCTGCCCCCTCAACCCTTCTAGCAACTAGATAAGGTGTAATGTAATAAATACACATTTCTTTTCCTCTCTTTTTCCTATGTGGGACAAATGTTTTAACCAAAGCAAAAGGAACATTCCCAAAGCAAAAGGACCTTTTATATTCCTTTCACTTTCCATCCCATCATTTCCCATTCACCAATATCAAAACCCAACAAAAATGACATGTAGAAACAAGTTTAAGGATCTACATACGTGTTTGACCCTCTCTATTCCTATTCTTCTTTCGATTATGGTGTCCAATCTCGGGTCGCATACACCAGACATCAACATAAAATATCACTATAATAAATAAATGATTTCACAACAATAATACATATCTTTATTTATAATCAGCAATACCCCATATAAATTTAACAATTCTACACACAATGACATTAACTCAATTACCACCGAATGTTATTGTGGTAAAAAAAAAAAAATCTATTAATACTTAATATCTCTTTTGTTTCAGTGTCTGCATCATTTTTGAGGTTTTATACATACCGAAACATTTCAAGTTTCCACCCTATCCATTTCGAAGAGTCCCATGTAGATATAAGAATTTATCAGTGTTTCAAAACTTAAATGTAATATAAATTTAGGAGTCGGAATATCACAACAAATTTAAGCTAAATATGGAAAATATTTACCCCTTGTTTGGATGGTTATTATTCGTTATGTTGTATAGTTAGTTTAAATATTATGTTTATTTTGATTGTTACTTAAATTCCATCGTATCATATCATTTAAATTCATTGTTAGGTAACTATGAAAAGACTCATTTTATGTAACGATTAATTTGATGTAGTTGCATTGTTATTTTAATAATATCTTCTCATTTTTTACTTTATTTAATATTTAATAATTCTCTTTTATCATTTACTCTATTTTTCATGGTATCTACCACACATCCTACAATTTCTTGTAGATTTATCATTTAAATTATAGATGTATGACATTATGTAACAACAAAAAATAATACAATCTATCCAAACATTATATTCATTGAAACAATATAATACAATACATTACAACCATCCAAGCAAATTAATGTACCAGGTAAATTAATTTATTGAAGCATGAAGGCAAATAAGCTTCTGCGTGCTATTATAGACGGAAAATAAAAAGGATTCCAATAGTAAGCCCTCTAATTATTTGACCTACTCCATTAGTCCTTTCTTGTTCTTTTTTATTTTATTTTATTTTTATTTTTGGTTGCTTCACATTATTGATTAAATGGTCAACCTAGAATTATTAATCAAGGAATTTCTTGAATTTTAAAGTACAAACACATCCCTGTACCTAATCCAAATCAACCAAAACTACTAAGCAGGGAAAAAGAAGTGAACCTTGTTCCAATTTCTATGACGTAATTTGGATTTTGATAGTAATTTTTTAAAATTTTTTATGTTGACCATGCATTCACATATGCAATTTTGAAGTTTTTTGAAAAATAATTTATAAATTTTGAAATTACATAAAATAATACTATAAATTACAAAAATAAACAATTTAGACTATTTAAGGGTGCAAATAGATCATAATAATTTTCTTTTAAACTCAAAATTCAAACTATATGATACATAAATTGACACAGAAGCAGTATAAAAATAATCATAAGTCGTCTAGAAGAGGAAAACGACTTGGGGTAAATGATATTGCCAATTTTCTATCATTTTCTTTGAGAGTTTAAGTTCGATGCATGGCATTCCATGAATACGGATAAAACTCTATCATAATGTTTACCCCTAATTGATAACCTGACCAAGATGATACTGCATTCCTCTTTTCATTTTAATTTATGTGACGTAGTTTGACTTGACACAAAATTTTTTAAGAAAGATTTTTTTTTTTTGAAATTTGTGGTCTTAAAAAAGTTATAGGTATTGGTGTGGCTATAAATTATTTCATCAAGGTTAAAATGGACTAAAGTCAAATTGTCACTCTCACCTTTCAAAAGGAATAATCTTGTTTGATTTGATATGAAATTTAAGAAAATAAATAAGATATTTTAATCTTGTGATTCTAAATTAAAGTTATGTCAAATGTATCAAAATGTTCTTTAATCTTACCACTTCAAATATGCCACGTGAAAAAGTAAAATAAAGTGTTGCTAAAAAAACAAAAAGTATTATTCTTTTTTTTAACAGATTAAAAAAATATCATTCTTTTTTACAAATAAAATATTAAATATAAAAATGTATCATTCTTTTTTGAACTGAGCAAAAAAAAAAAAAATCATATAAATCAAGGTAGAAAAAACAATCTTATACAACATGTAAAATTACATTAACAGCATCGAAAATTATTACATTTTCAGTACATATAATTTAAATCTTTTATTGAAAGAATGTCGTTTTAGTACGGACTCCGTAGAAAGTAGAGCAGGTGAAGAGTCTCCAAAGCTGAGGGCATATCTTAGCCACTTCAAAAATGATCAATAGTTAATTGGATTTCAGCAAATCCACATCAATCACTTCCTATTGGTGGAAATTACTAAAAAAAAATAATGAGTATCCAAAACATGCCTTAGTATTGATAATACAAATAGGTGGTCAATCCAAAGAACTTATCACAAGCTAAAAATTGAGTGAAGAGAGAAAAAAGGTATGATGAAGGCGGTATCAATTGAAGGTGGAGAAGCATCGAAGGGCAGAGGTCATGGAGTGAAGAGAGGACTCTCTGTATTCGATCTTGTTCTGCGTATCGTGGCAATTGTTGGGACCTTAGCAGGTGCTGTGGCAATGGGAACTGCTGAACAAACTCTTCCTTTTGTCACACAATTTGTGCAATTTTCAGCTCAATATGATGATATTGACACATTTAAGTAAGTACATATTATGCATGTCAGATATCAAAGTTCCTTCATTTTTTATTTGGTTCTTGTTTACGCAGGTTGTTCGTGATTGTGAATGCAATAGTCTGTGCATATCTTGCTCTTTCTCTCCCATTTTCCATCTTTCATATTATGAGGAGCAGAGCAGGAAAAAGTCGAATCTTGCTCATCTTCCTTGACGCGGTAATATAGATTGAGTTGTTCTTCATACAGTCAATAACATGTCCATGCAATTCCACTAGGTGGAGTAGGATGTAGAGAGGAAAGATCCTTGGCTCAAGTAACTCATAATAAAGCAAGGTTAAAAATAACATAAAAAGGCAAAGTAGACATAACAAACAGTAATGAAGTCATAACATATCATTCAGTAAATCAAAGGGCAAGATGAAAAATCAGTTTTCATGTTGTTAGACAAGACATATGTTATACAGAAGTCTGACGGTATTTGTCGTCTAACTATAGCTGGTGGTTAATTAGGCCTCAAAATTGAATTTTAACTATCATGAGAGTTAGATTTTTTTTGTCCCTGAATCTTAAAGTGTAGTATGATTGATCATGATTTTTGCTGTTAAATTTTGAAGATAATGTTGGTTCTTCTCACATCTGGAGCATCTGCAGCAGCTGCAATTGTGTATTTAGCACATAACGGAAACACTTCTACAAACTGGTTTTCAATTTGTCAACAATATACTGATTTCTGCCAACGATCTGCTGGTTCACTCATCGGCTCCTTTGGTGCGATTGTGTGTCTTGTTCTCCTTATCATTTTCTCAGCTGTCGCTATATCCAGGCGATAGATGATGCTTCATTACATCGGCTTGCTAGCCTTTGTACTTTCTATATCTCTTGTGTTTGACATATGACTAAAAAATCTCATGCCTTGATTTTGTATGCAATTCATTGTGTGGCAGTGCTTGTTACTTGTATCAATATATTTTCTGTATCACCATGATATGGTTTCACAAACGAATAGATTTCTGTTTCGTTAAGTTGTCCAATTTTCTTCAATTATAAAGTCAAAATTATTTAGATAAGACAACTCTGGCAACCTTGTTGAACAAGCCTCAATGCAATAACTGATCTCACCATAGCATAAACGATTTGCACAATTAAGTGAACTAAGCACATGTGTCATGTCATACCATGCATGCAAATAAATCATAATAATGAATTGATAACCTTATCTCAGCTATAGCATTCTGGTCCCCTCGTTTCATATGTGTAGTTACCCCTGTAATTATATAATATAGTTTATTATCTAGCTAGCATGCTTAGGGACAACACTCTTAGAGGTTAAAGTCACAACATACCTCACATCGTTTAAGCTCAAGATTCAGTTCTTATAGACCATCCTTGTCTTCAAGGGCGAAAAACCCAAGTGGATTGAGCCATTTGACCAGTTATTGGTACCATTTCATTATCTGTTCGAGTATGTAAATAAATTGCAAATACAATCCTTATGGGGAAGTTAGGACTAGACAAATGTAAAACAAGAGGATGACTAATAACAGATGGAACCTCATGACATTTCTTAAACCTGGGATACATGGAATGTGTGGTGTATGAATACATATGCAGGTAATAACAACTCATAGACAACTTCACCGATCCTTTCCACAATCAAGTAAGCCCCAAAGTACTTGGTTGCCTCTTTGTTAAATGGTCTAGTGTCTATAGAAATGTGCATTAAGGGTTGCAACTTCAAATATACACAATAGTATACACTATAAACTTCATGTCTGATCCGTGTTTGTTTTCCAAATTCCTCACCCTCTGTTGAGATGTGAACAAATAGTATTTAAGCAACTGAATGACAGCTTCTCTAACTTCCAAAGATTTGTCAACCATCTGACAAATAGTATTTAAGCAATCAGTGACAGCTTCTCTAGCCTCCAAAGATCCGTCAACCATCTCATCTCAGTGTGATCTTATGCAACTAAGAAGGATGAAGGATGTTTTTCTCCATATAGAACCTCATTAGGTGTACACTTAATTGCAGAGTGATGAGTGTGTTTATCATCATCCAAATCCAGATGTGATGACACTTGCCTTAATCCACCAAGACCAGTTATCCTAAAACAATAACAGATAAAAGCAGAAGAAAAGCAAAATTAAGCGAAAGTAAAACTTGAAGTAAATTAAATAGACAAGTCGATCATAAAGCCACAAGTTTACAATACCCCCACAACCTGGTCACCTATACAAGCCTCTAAAATAAACAAGAATACGAGAGTCTGCCGAAGCGACTAGCAACTACCTCTCAATCTTCCACAAATTGCCTCGCACTAAAGGTAAGAAAAAGGAAATCAACAAGGTTCGAGCTCACAATATACACTAATGTAGAAGCAAGGGGTGAGCACCAATTAACACGGTACTTGGCGAGAATTAAGTGGTGTATTTCATTTATGTTGCAAGATCAGTAATGTATTTAAGTTCACTTAGTTAAACAGAGGGGTGTTTTTAAGATTGTCAATAGTTTTGGGGCAAAACTAATAATTAACACCAAGTTTAGGAGTGGTTTAAATACTTTTCTCTAAAAATTATCTTACTACTATCATTTCTTGTGTTGTTACTATTATCATTTCTTGTGTTATTACTATCACAATAATAATTTTAAAAAAATCTATATTATTGGTGATATATTTGAATTTTTTTGCAGAATTATTGAAAATTTTACTTTTACTTAGAGATATAAAGATGAAGATACATAGATGTGCGCCCCATATATGCATGGACTTACGCCAAGTGTTTCCAGGCTTATTTCTCAACCTGTGCAACGTAAAACACCTCCAACTTGTTAAAACACTGCTATGAACCTAAATAAATTCTGAACTATTTATTAACTTGATTTATTTTGACCCAGCCTATTTACCACCTCTAGAAAATATCAGCAGAGAATATGAATAAATGGAAACTAGAAAAAAAAAATAGAATAGTTGCCATTTAATTTAGGCAAGGCAAGATGGAACAGATTCTTGGTTGTGAATAAATATAATCAAAAAGATGTTCCAACTCCTTCCCATATAATTTGGATTGATTAGGCTGATTTGAGAAAGAAGAAAAGAAAAACAAGAGAGACATATTTTGATAATTATGCCAAAGTTGTTCATCTTGAGAACTTAAAGGTTGTTATCACTAATGTAAGTCGTGAACGAAATATAGGACTAGCACATTTTTGACTGAAACCAAATACTTCACCAAAAAGCAGCATTCATGCATCTTGTCCTAATTCAGGTACTTCCAGTTGTGTTTGAGAGTGACATATTTTTTCCAGAGTTCTCGAATTCGAATTCAATCGTTTTTATTATAAAGTGATTTAATCTCAATATGTCAAAAGGGGATTTCTTAAGTTTTACTTTTTTTGAATTTAAGTTATATATATGCAGATATAATAAATCATCTTTACCTTATTGTAACATGTTATTCACCTTATGTTTTGGATAACTTGTTTGTGTTGGTATGACAAATTCATCCCATATTGGATGAGGAACAAAAAATATAACAATATATGCTCACCCAACTCCATTAGTATGAGGCCTTTAAGGATTTGCCAAAATATTCCTTATTGGGACTGCACGTACAGTCACTCTAACTCCATATTAATATGATATTATCTGTTTTGGGCAAGCCCTCACAGATTTACATATGATGTTCCCCACCCTCTCCCCACTTCCACCTCATATATGTAATGTAACTCTTCTTTTTAATGAAGTATACATTAGTGGATTTCGATTCGACTTTATGTATTATCGATTTGATTTATTGGTTTTTGATTTTTTTTAAATATGCTAAATCAATAAGATATGTTTTTATCGATTTTTAGTTTATCAATTTTTGGTCCTTAACGGTTTCGTTTTTTGTTTACTCAATAAGAAAATATCCATAAAATAAATACATGACTACTATAACAATTGATGTGATACGATACAATACAATAAAACAAGCAAATCCGATGAGTACCTATACTTGACAATATACAATATGTGACCTCATATTCTAATTTACTTTCTGACAGAAGACTTATACATTGGAAACCAAGTAAATGAATGATTTACGAGTATTAATATTGTGTTAAGTGATGCTAAATTATTATTATTTAATATTTTATGAAGTGATAAAGAAGTAAACTATTATAGTCTTAATAAGTTATAATCGGTTTATCCAATAACCCAATACTTAAAATCGAAACCCAATCGATAACTCGATAATTTCTTGTTGTCAAACCATTAAAAACCTGTTAACCTTATAACCCAACAACAATAAATCAAAAATATTTTTTTCCTTTCGATTTATCGATCGGTTAGATTTTTACACACTCCTATTTTGTGACTCACAGTATTTAATTTAATCTTATAGATAATTTTTTTTTTTGAAATGGTTAATTCAAATGGTTGTTATTTAACTATTCTATAAAGACTAAACAATCTTCACAAGCTATGTCAAGAGATTTTTGTTTTTGTGGTCCTTTATAAGCTTGTTTTTAGCTTTAAATCCTTTTATAAGATATTTTTTATTTTTATATACAAATATTTGAAAACCATTATTATTATTATTTTTGGAAAAGACTCATAAATATCTCTAACATATGGAAAAAGACTCATAAATACCTTTCTTTCTCCTTTGGGTCTAAAAATAACCGCAAGGTTTCTTTTTGGGTCTAAACATATCCCTCAACTTAACATAAATAGTTAGGCCAACTTTAATTCTTTTAAGAGTCATGTGACGTTTTCTAGCTAATTGGTCATATGTATTCATAATAATTAGCTAGAAAATGTCACATTAAAAAATTAAAATTGACATAACTATTTATGTTAAGTTTAGGGGTATGTTTGTATCCAAAAATAAATCTTAGGGGTATTTTTTAATCCAAAGATAAAAAAAAATTATTTATAAGCTTTTTTCCATACGTTAAGTATATCTAAATGTATTTATGAGTCTTTTTCCTTATTTTGTTTATTCATGGTTGTTTGTCGGGTTCGAGATGCTGAAAGCTTATTCGAAAGAGTATTTGACCGGGAGACTTTTGGATATAGCGACTTTTATTAGATACAAGAAGCTTTTTCGCTAGTTATCTAAAAGTAAGTAAAGAGTCCAACTTTACTTGCTCTAATCTAAGTCCACATATGCTACAAGTTTTATATACGCACCGATCATTTACACGTCGGGCAAACCAACATACAATAAACAAATTAAATGCATTTATTTGGAAACAATTTTTTTTTTTAATAATATGGATAATTCTTAGTATTTTTTTTATTTTGTAATTTTCTTTTTAAGATAAATAGCATTTTTTATAGTAAAGTAAAACAGTTATTAAAATGGGAATCTAATTTTAACTATTTATAAAAATATGAAAAAAAGAATAATGGGGGTTGGAATGTGAAAGTGTGTAAATGAGGTCATTATGATATAAAGAATGTAAAGTTTTTTAAAAATTTATTTTAAAACAGATCACTCAAATTTAAATTTTAAATGTTTGTATTCAAATAAGTTTTTAAAATGGTTATATCAATATAATTTTAAGTAATTATTTGATAAAATTAATTTTTAATTTTTTTTTGTTTTTCTAATTTAATATAATTACAAATTATGAAATTTTTAATAAAGGGAATTTAGTTTTCCATGATGCAATAACTTAGTAGAAATACAATCTTGACACTCTTCACTTTAACTCATAAGTTATAAATTCAAACATGTTATAATAAAAAAAAAATTCTATATGTCATACAATAGTTTTATGAATCTTTACAGAAAAGATAGAAAAACATAAATAACATTTCTTAACACATCCTACTTTCCCCAACAATACTTCTTAAAGACCATGAAATATAATAAAGCAAAACTCCATTTTAGAAATACAAACTTATATAATTTATATAATTTTATGTACATGAAATAGTAACATAATACTTCGACAATAACCACATAAACGCAGTAGATTTTGTGGCGTAATATAGTAAAACTTTTAACTTCAATTATAAATTTTATCATGATTTTATTATTTCACGTATACCTTTAGCCTTTTAATTGTTATCATAATGATAAATAAGCACGTCGGACTAACAAATGATGAAGAATTAAAAAGATACTTACGCGCAAAAGTTACTTACGTGTATACCTTTGGATAAGTATAATTTTAAAATTTTAAAGTAGAATAATTAAAAACATTTAGTTGCTAGAAATAAGGAGAAAACTGATATTGGGAAAAAAAAGGAGATATTTACTATGTTATTTTTTTTAATTAAGTGATTTGCAGTTTAAGTTCTATTTAATTAATGCAATAATAAATGCGAGAGTTAGTGGGGAAAGAGACGTGCAAAAGAACTGCTATTGTAGTTAAAAGTAAATATTTACTATTTTAAAGGTTTTTTTTTTACAATCAAATGCGTGTAATAAAATAGGTTTTAATTAATTATGAAAAAAAATGTGATAAGTGATTGTGATTTAGTGGGACTATGGAGGGGATATGCAGTTAATTTTTGTTTATTGTTCAGGTGATTTTAATTAATTATGAAAAAAAAGTGCATAAGTGATTGTGATTTAGTGGGACTATGGAGGGGATATGCAATTAATTTTTTTTATTGTTTAGGTGGTTTTAATTAATTATGAAAAAAAAGACGTACATAAGTGATTGTGATTTAGTGGGAGTATGGAGGGGATATGCAGTTAATTTTTTTTTATTGTTTAGATTTACTTTTCTAAAAGTATTATTAACATATAATTTATGTTAACATAAATAATAAATTTATTCTTTATATTTTCAGTATATTATTATATGTTTTGATTTATAAATCTTTTTTTGGGCAGTATTAAAGCAACAGCCTCTCTACCTGTGTGGTAGTGGTAAGGTCTGCGTACATCTTACCCTCCCCAGACCCCACTTGTGGGATTTCACTGGGTATGTTGTTGTTGTATTAAAGCAACCAATGTAAATTCAAATATTAATTTATATTTTTATAAGAAAATATATGAAAATATTTAGGTGGTAATCTTTTTTATATAATTTTAAAAAATTTACAGAGAATAAATTTATATAATGAAACTTTACTTAAAGTTTTTATTTTTATTATTATAACCCTTTTTTTTGGTTTTATGACTATATTTTGTTTTTATAATATAATTTATTATTTGAATTAACTAATAACTAATTAAATTAATTGTCCTATGACGCCACATGGCATATATATAAGTTGCCGAGTGGCTGAATATGGTGACTTTATCCTCTCCTTTTAATAATATATAGAAGATTGTCAATTCAAGAAAGGTGATCTTGTGATAGATAAACATTCTTGAACTTTAGGAGGAACATTCGTTGTTAGTTTTTCAAGTTGCTACCTTTATTGAAAGATTTGGCTCTAATATCAATAATTAGTTTGATTGCATCCTAAGCACTCAAAGAATCAGGTTCTAAGAAGTAAATTGCGAAAAGTCAAGTAACACAAGAACTTAATGTGAAAAACTCTGTCAGGCCTTGGAAGGGTACCCTTAGCGTGACCGGCACTTGAAGAACCAACCGCCTTGCCTCATCATCACATCAACTAAACAATAGAAGAAGTACTCAAATGAAGCAAGCATCATATGAAAGTATATATGTCATACCCCGGGAGGGTACCCTTGGCGTGGCCGACACTCAGAGACTATTGCTAGTCCCCAAGCGAACCACTTGGTCTCAACACATCATTCAATCAGTAAACTCTAATGAACAATGGAAATTATAAGTAAGTAAATGGGCACATCTCATCTAAAGTCTCAAAATAAATAGATAATAATAATTGCTAGTAGAAAGAACTAGCTCACAATCTCAACATCAACACTCAACCATCGTCTATGAAGCCTCTATTACTACTCATATGGTGCCAATGACAGACCCATGGCTACCAAAATCAAATTAAAGAAATAAGCCAATCTTTAACTCTAAAGCAAGATGAATAAATCATCGTGGATCCTCTGAAGTAGGGGAGGCTCACCAAATCAGCTGCAAACCTCAGATCTTCAACGGAGCGCCTGTTGACGATCTCTAGTACCTGCCTTTGCATCATAAAACGATGCAGTCCAGAGTGAACATCAGTACTTGCAATGTACTGGTATGTAAAATAGCTTAATGAAATAGAAATCAGTAGAATAGTATGGAAACAACATCAACTCAAATTAAACATCAAATCACATCAAATAGTCAAATGTCCATCTATGAAAGAATAAAGAGTAGACAAGTGACACATCAATAACTCAAACTCATCAATAGTCTCAAACTCATCTCATCTCATCTCAGAGGGGCTCACCCGCTCTTATCTCATCTAGACTCGGAGTACTCAAGGTGGGGAATTTACCGGAATCACTCTAGTAATAATTTAGAAATTCTCAACTCGGGAAAGACACAATCCGCGACGCAGACTGGTCGCGAACAATGTATTTTTAAAAAAGAGTTTTTGAACGAGTTTTCTCCATCCCGTCGAAAATTTTCAAAAGAATATAAGTGCTGGTCCGCAACGCGCCCTTATCGCGTACTAACACTATTTTGCGCTTCGGATCGAAAAATTATCTTTTGATCGGGTCGCTCTAAAAATTGACCGAGACCATTTTCTCACTTAATTTTTCATGCTTATCACAAATCCGGCCTGAAATTTGCCATATGAGCATCGGAAGATGCGTTACGCGCATACCCTCACTCTAGGGGTATTTTGGTAATTTTATCGGATGCCACATCATCTCCCCCTTGGGATCATTCGTCGTCGAATGATGAGTAAAGGTGGATATTAGGGCACGAATAGACTCAATACTCATCTCCACACTCAACTTAATCAATCAAACTCTTAACTTAAGAATAGAAAGTACATCAAGAATAGATACATCAATTTAGTAAAGGGTAAGAAATCTACTTTCAACACTCTCATTGTTTGGCATGAAAAGGTGCAGATATTTGACTTTCATCTCTTCCTTAGGTTCCCATGTGGCTTCCTCAATGAATTGATTCCTCCACAGGACTTTGACTGAGGCTATCTCTTTGTTCCTCAACTTACGAATCTGACAATCAAGGATTTGCACTGGAACCTCTTCGTAAGATAGGCTATCTTTCACTCCAATGCTATCAACAGAGATCACCAGGGCAGGATCTCCCAAGCATTTCTTTAGCATCGACGCATGGAATATCGGATGTACTCCATCTAATTCGGAAGGCAACTCTAACTCATAAGCAACTTTCCCAATCCTCTTTACAATCTGATATGGTCCAACATAGCATGGACTCAACTTTTCCTTCTTCCCGAATCTTAAGACACCCTTCATAGGCGACATTTTCAAATACACCCAATCATCTACCTCAAACTCTAAGTCTCTTCTCCTTACGTCGGTATAAGATTTTTGGTGACTCTGGGCAATCTTTAACCTCTCTCTAATGACCTTGACCTTCTCCATCGATTGGTGAGCAAGATCAGGCCCAATCAACTCTACTTCTCTAACCTCAAACCACCCAATTGATGATCTATATCTCCTCCCATACAAGGCTTCGTAAGGAGAAGACTATCACCTTCTTTTTGTGGACAACCTCCTTCAGTTGGAGTATGACAGGATCTTGGTCTTGCTTTTCTTTCACCTCTGCAACTAAGGATGAAGCAGACCCATCCTGCACATTAACTCCCCGTTCATCATTCTTCTCAAGTTGAACTCCCAATCAAGCCAACCGATGCACTTCCTTGGCTAGCTCCTTCCTTCCCTCCTCCACATGGGTTGTACTACCCATTGACAACCTGTTGAGAGTGTCAGCAACAACATTAGCTTTACCTGGGTGGTAGTGGATGCTCATGTCATAATCCTTGAGCAACAATAACCATCTCCTCTGTCGCAGGTTGAGCTCTTTCTGACTGAAAATATATTGCAAGCTCTTGTGGTCAGTGACCACATCCACATGCACTCTATTCAAGTAGTGGCGCCAGATTTTTAGTGCAAACCCCACTGCTGCCAACTCGGGATCATGGGTTGGATAGTTCCTTTCATGAACCTTGAGTTTTCTGGAAGTATAGGCTATCACCTTCCCTCTCTGCATCAGCACACACCCCAATCCAACCCTCGAAGCATCATAGTAAATCACAAAGTCCTCTGTTCCCTCGGGCAAGGCAAGAACTGGTGTAGTCATCAACCTCGTTTTCAATTCTTGAAAACTCTTTTCATATTCATCGGACCACTAAAACTTGACCTTTTTCTAAGTCAATTTAGTCAATGGTGTGGATAGGGAAAAAAATCCCTCCACAAATCTGCGGTAGTAGCCTGCCAACCCCAAGAAACTTCTAATGTCCGTCGGAGTGGTTGGTCGGGGCCAGTTCTTAATCGCTTCAATCTTTTGGGCATCCACTCGAATACCATCACCGGAAACAACATGGCCTAGAAAGGCCACTGACTTAAGCCAGAACTCACACTTTGAAAATTTTGCATACAACTCATGGTCCTTAAGGGTTTGGAGGACAACTCTGAGGTGGTTAGCATGCTCCTCCTCACTTCTCTAATACACCAAAATGTTATCGATGAAAACAATCACAAACATATCGAGATATTGTCTGAGTACTCTATTCATCAAGTCCTTAAAGGCGGTAGGTGCATTCGTCAACCCAAAGGACATAACCAAGAATTCAAAATGGTCATATCTAGTTCTAAAGGCTGCTTTAGGAATGTCACATTCCCTCACCTTCAACTGGTGGTAGCCAGATCTAAAGTCTATCTTGGACAGACAAGAGACGACCTAAAGTTGGTCAAACAAATTATCTATCCTTGGGAGAGGATACTTGTTCTTTATCGTGACCTTGTTCAGTTGCCTATAATCAATACATATTCTAAGGGACCCATCTTTCTTTCGCACGAATAGGACAGGAGCACCCCAAGGTGAAACACTTGGCCTAATGAAGCCCTTCTCTAGCAAATCTTTCAGTTGTTCTTTCAACTCAGCAGGGGCCATCCTATAAAGTGGAATCGAAATAGGCCGGGTACTAGGAAGAACGTCAATCCCAAAGTCAATCTTCCTATCAGGAGTGACTCCAAGTAGATCATCAGGAAATACTTCCGGAAACTCATTAACATCGGAACTGACTCAAGAGTTGGGGACTCAACATCATCAAATTTCACTTGCACAAGGTGATAGATACAACCTTTGGAAATCAACTTTCTGGCTCTAAGATATGAGATAAATTTTCCTCTAGGTGGAACAGAATCACCTTTCCACTCTAGAACCGGTTCATTAGGAAATTGAAACTTAACGGTTCAGGATTTACAATCAATAGAGACATAACAGGCGCGAAGCCAATCCATGCCAAAGATCAAATCAAAATCAACCATCTCCAACTCAATCAAATCAGCAAGAGTATCCCTATGATGGATGGACACTACACAAGCTCTATAGATTCTCTCAACTCGAATAGACTCACCCACTGGAGTAGAAATATCAAAGGGATCAAGAAGACTCTCAGGGATTCTATAAAATCTACTGGCCACATAAGGAGATGCAAACAATAATGTGGCACCTGAATCCATCAAAACATAACAATCAAAAGTAAAGAATCGAATCATACCCGTCACAACATCTGGGGAGTTCTCCCGATCTTGGCGGCTACTCATGGCATACAGAAGGTTTGTTGCTCCGCCTGCGCCTGATGTAGTGGCCCTCTGGTTCTCTCTAACTAGTGGGGTTGGTGTAGTCGACTAAGCTTGGTCGGCCCACTTTGGACAATCCCTCTTGTAGTGACCCGCTTGGCCACATCCATAGCACACATCATTCCCATCACGGCATCTCCCCAGGTGCAACTTGCCACACTTATCACACGGTGGCTTACCTTGTGAACCTTGAGCCACATTAGCTTGTGACTGGGACCCATGTGTTCTAGCATTCTGGAACCTTTGGTCATACCTGCCTCTAGGCATAGGTGCACTTACAGATGATAGTGCTGGAAATCGGTTGCCATTGCCCTTCTTCCCAACCTCATGGCTGGATGTCTTCACTTTCTTATGCTTGAACTCTTACTTGTCATGTTGTCTCTCCTCATCAGCTAGTTACACGAACGTCATCAGTCGCCCGATATCCATATCACTTACAAGCATTTCTCCCCTACCATCTCTCATGGGTCCTCTATTCAACCCATCAACATACATTCTCATCCTTCCCCTCATATCAACTACCATGTCCGGAGCATAGAGAGATAGTTTTGTGAACTTTGAACCATACTCTTGCACGGTTATAGAGCCCTGTATTAGATTCAGGAACTCTCTTACCTTAGTTTCTCTTTTCTTTCTTGGGAAGAAACATCCCAAGAAGGCCTCTTCAAACACTTCCCAAGTCAAACATGGAGCATCATCCCTTCTACCTTTCTTCTATTGGTCGAACCACAGTTTGGCCACACCCTTGAGATGGTATGCAGCTAGCTCAACCCTATTAACATCGGCCACGTGCATCACCTGGAACACCTTCTTAAGTTCCTCCACATAGTTCTCAGGATTTTCAGTAGATGCAAACCCGTGAACTCAGGCAGATTCATTCTAAAAAATTCTCGGACTCTAGAGGTGTATGAGAATATGGTCTACCTGCGCCTTGTCTCACAGCAGGTGCTGCGACAGCCTGGGCTAAAACTCGAATAACCTGGCGTAGCTCGGCATTGGAGACCTCATCTGGAGGGGGTTGCTCAACAGGGACAGCTTGATCCATAGGCTCCTTGGGTACTTGAGGCTTAGGTGGATTAACAACTTGTTTGGCAGGACATCCCCTTCCTCTGACAGCTCTTCTGGGAGGCATGTTATCAATTCTACATGCGTAGAGCATGAATTAGAAGATAGTTTTCATAGAGTTTAACTCTATTGCACGAATTGGAATAAGAAAGAAGTGTAATCATTCTTAATCTCCTATAGCCTTCTGCCTATGAAATGTGGTCGACAACACACCCATAAACAAGACTCTACTAGACACGGCTTCATAGACTCCCTAAGACACTTGAACTCTGTGCTTTGAAACCAAGTTTGTCATGCCCTGGGAGGGTACCCTTGGCGTGGTCGGCACTCAGAGACTATTGCTAGTCCCCAAGCGAACCACTTGGCCTCATCACATTATTCAATCAATAAACTCTAATGAACAACGAAAAGTATAAGTAAGTAAATGGGCACATCTCATTTAAAGTCTCAAAATAAATAGATAATAATAAAGGCTAGTAGAAAGAACTAGCTCACAATCTCAACATCAACGCGCAACCATCTTCTATGAAGCCTCTATTACTATTCATGTGGTGCCAATGACAGACCTATGGCTACCAAAATCAAAATAAAGAAATAGGCCAATCTCTAACTCTAAAGCAAGATGAACAAATCATGATGGATCCTCTGAAGTAGGGGAGGCTTACAAAATCAGCTGCAAATCTCATATCTTTAACAGAGCGCTTGTTGACGATCTCTAGTACCTGCCTCTGCATCATAAAACAATGCAGTCCAGAGTGGACATTAGTACTTGGAATATATTGGTATGTAAAATAGCCGAATGAAATAGAATCCGATAGAATGGTATGGAAACAACATCAACTCAAATTAAACATCAAATCGTCAAATGTCCATCTATGAAAGAATAAAGAGTAAACAAGTGACACATCAATAACTCAAACTCATCAATAGTCTCAAACTCATCTCATCTCATCTTATCTCATCTCAGAGGGGCTCACCCACTCTTGTCTCATCTAGACTCAGAATACTCAAGGTGGGAAATTTATGGGAGTTTCTCTTATCCGACAACAATCACTTATGAGGCAATGAATGTACAACAATCACGCTGATGTTGCCACAGCTGTTCCAAACTTTTCAGGTAGGAAATGCTCAAAAACCACATCAGCTCACCCGATATAGAGTCAAACTCAATAAATCCTCTATTGTTTAGGGAGTTTTACTCTCGAGGGAACCATAATATATGTGATGGTTCTATGCCTCACCTACGTTTGGCGACGTAGTTTGACGAGTTCAAGTCGGACTAACTCTCACTCTTTTGGTGCTCGATACTCTTCCCATGACTCAATGCTCATAAAACCTCTATCTCAACCAATCTTATAGTGTCTCGAACCCCATCAACGATCGGTTTCTCATAGGGACTTTAGCCCTTTCATCAATCATCTCATAGGGTCCTTGACCGTCTCATCAATCTTCTCATTAATGACTCAAGATTTATAACAATCATAGGAAGCAAGTGAATAGACACATAGGTAGAGTTCATTTATAGAGACTCAAAATACAATCAATTCTATCAACTTATCATCATGCCCTTATCAGAATCAACAATCTCAACTCAAGGCTCTAGACTCAATTCTCAAGTTCATTATGCATGCTTTTGAAATTAGTCATGTAGGGTTATGCAAATTCTCATGAAAATATTTAATTCGAGAAAACAAATAGTATGATGATAATCAACATAGAAAAACATGTAATTTCAAATATAATTTTAAGAAAAACCATCAAAGATCACGCATGTAAACTCTCCAAATCATCAACTCATCTATGACCTCTACGGGGCACATGAGAGAACAATCCCACGTTCTTAGTTTAGCCTTACATACCTGGGATGCAGCTATCAACAATGCACATCAAGGATTTCTTCTCGAATCTCTCAACTCAAGCTCTTCTCTCCTCTCCTTATGCCCTAGCCTTGATAGAATATTGGAATAGGACTTAGAATGGGGGTTTTAGACCTTCTTTACATCAAAACAACCTTATTAGATCACGTATAAAGTTTAGGAGGGGTGGGAAATTTACCCGAATGACCCTAGTAATAATTTAGAAATTCTCAACGCGAAAAAGGCACAGTCCGAGATGCGGACTGGTTGCAAACAATGTATTTTCAGAAAAGAGTTTTTGAACGAGTTTTCTCCACCCCGTCAAAATTTTTCAAAAGAATATAAGTGTTGGTCCACGACGCGTCCCTGTCGCGTACTAACACTATTTTGCGCTTCGGATCGAAAAATTATTTTTTGATCAGGTCTCTCTAAAAATCGATTGAGACCATTTCCCACTCAATTTTTCGTGCTAATCACAAATCCAGCCTCAGATTTGCCATACGAAAATCGAAAGATGCGTTACGCGCATACCCTCGCTCTAGGAGTATTTTTGTAATTTTACTAGGTTTCACAATATAGCTATACTAAAACATAATTCCTAATAAATAAGTTAGGAAATAACAATACTCAATAAATCATCTACTTAATGTCTATGAAACCTCTACTCAACAATTTAGATGGTACTATGACAGGCCATGAACACCTAAATCAAAGAAAGAAAATACTAGATCAAAACAGAAAATATAGGGCTCCTCCGGAAAGTAGGGAGGCTCACCAACTCTAGGGAATGCACTGCTCCGGACCTCAACGATGCACGAGTTGAAGTCCTCTATCACTTGTATTTACATCATGAAATGATGTATGTCCAAATGGACGTCTGTACATGGAATATATTGGTATGTAAAATGGCTCAAGGAAGTAAAGCTCAACTCACTCACCTTGATTCAAACAACTCATGCTCAACTCAATATATGCAAGTTTAAAGTAAATTATGTTTTTAAAATTGTCTCAGTAGAAATAAACTCAGTTTAAAATATCATGCTTAATCAGTGTTTTTTAGGAGTTTCTCATAACCGACATTTAATCCTATCATCTTTAGTTTGGTGATGCACAACGAAGGCGACATCGTTGTCACACTCGTCCTAAACTTGCCAAGGTAAAGGATGATGAACTCTCTCATGTATCCTGAATAAATATGCATCTTTTGGGGCATTGACTCGCCAAAACGTGTTGTACAACTACCCTACGCTGGCAACGTAGTTTTGTGGGTTAGAGTAGTTATTTACTCGCTCCCAGCTCGGTGCTCGATACTCCTCCCAAGACTAAAACATGCTCAACTCATCAATCAACCCAATCCTCAATGCTCAGTCAATCAACTCAAATCTTAACCTCGTTAGGTTATCTCCTCTTAGTTTCTCATCAACTCAGTCAGTCAAAATGAAGACAATCAGACTCAACTCAGACTCAAATGGTCATTTAAATTCACGCAATTAGATTCATCATGTAATGCAAGCAAGAATACGTAATAGTGTATATGATTAAATCCAGTATGCTTCTCTTGCTCGATAATGCCTAAGTTACTTAACTCATACAACCAAAACCAAACTCAAACCTCAACTCGATCCATGCATAGCTTTTATGACAATCATTCAGTTTAGGGTTGTCAAGTATAAAATACATACGTCAATCTCATACCAATGATCATGCAATACAATAATTATTTCATGTATCACCATAAGACTTCATGATAAATGCAGGGATTCAGTAATTTGATGATAGAATTTTCAAAGCTCATTTCTGATTCTCAACTTCGACTCAAATGGGTGAAAGAGGAACGTGAATGCACATAGTTCCACACTTTAGTAAGCCTCACATACTTGGAAATAGAAGAAACAATCAAACTTCAATCAATCCTCATGCTAGAATTAGAAATCCTCGCTCTTATCTCTTCTCTAGTGTTCTCGAGAAATCCCTAAGGGTGAAGAATAGTGAAAATACACTTAGGGTTCTATTTTAGGACTTTATTTAAGTCTAAAACAGCTAAGGATTTGATTAAAGGGGATAGGAATAGACAAGAATACCCCTCTTAAAAGTTGCCGACTGGATCTATGAGACCCCGTCTACGGGCGGTAGACCAATCTACGAGCTGTAGACGACCTCTCATAAATGAGGGGTCCAGAAATTTGAGTTACTGAAATTCGGTAGAAGACCTATTCTACGAGCCATAAAAACTTCTACGGGCTGTCTCATAACTTGTAACTCAAGATACTGAAAAGTTGATATTTGGACCACCGATTCACGAAAGCTGTCTATAGACTGTAGAATACTTTATGGGTTGTATATTGTTTCGTACATAGGCCTCAGACTTAGAAAATTTCACTAAGTCAACTGGGGATTTACGAGGCCTCTTCTACGGGCCGTAGATATCCCTCGTAGATTCTCTTTCAACAACTTTTCTCAGTCATTTTCTCAGCTTTTTCTATGCATATACCTAGACTAAGTGAAAGAAATTAGAGGGTACTACAAACTCCTTTCCTTTCGAATAATATATCAAGATCAAACACAAGCTTACAATCTCCCTTGTAACACCTAATAAGCAAATTATTCCAAGAAAAATATCACTTTCTCTACCCTCTTAATCCTTTATGAGTTTAGACAACACTCATGGCAAGCTAAAAGAATGCCATTCAAATCCTGTCTTGAAACTATTTCAAGAGACTAGCTATTACAAACTAAAAATTTGTATGGATAAAACTTGATAGTTCTTTGTTGCAACAACTTTACTTCAAGACTTTTCGTGCAAAATTGAGAACATTCTGAAGACTTTGTCTTTGGGCTTTTGTCAAACTTCAAGTTTGATTCAAGTGTTATTTATAAAGGAGTAAGTTGTCATTTTCAGCTCTCCAATTCAAGTTAAATTTGGTTTATGACTTGCCAATAATTCTAATTAGACTTAGTCCTCCTCTTATGGATGAGCACAGAGCTTCCTTGACTCCTTCCTTGAAATTATTTCCATGTGAACTATGTGTTACGCTTCGAGTCTAAACTCTGGGAGTGGACAACACTCTAAACCATTATTGGTCCTAGGTGAATTCTTTTTGTGACCTATTGTTAAATGAATACTATAATTTATGCAGAAGCTTTCACAAGATGAGCATATAATAATTTAAAAATTCTAATTCAAATAATATTATAGTTAAAAATCTGAAATCTATTTAATATGCATATGTTTGTAAAACAATGGTGAAAGTCATAGCTCAATCGACTCATTTATGACAAGATAGAGCTGCTCAAATGGCAAACATCTCTCACTTCCAACTCAAAATTGTGAGTTTGAGGTACGAGGGGAGCAAAAAGGGTAAGAGCTCCTATGAAGGGGTATTGAAGAAAAATATTAACTCGTCTATAAATCCTCTAATGAACTAAAGATAGGTTATCGAGACAAGAATTTTGGCTACCTAGATACTTTACTAACAACATCTCATAACTACTAATACTCTAGATAAAATAGAGCCCTCTGAAAGCAAGAAGGCCTTACCAAAGTTGGATGAAAATGAGATCCTAGTGATATGTTTGCTGCAAATCCTAAATACCTAAATCTTTATCGTTTAAACATGTAACATTGAATAATATCAATAAATCAAATGTATTGATATCTCTCTGTGTTCAGAATAGTAAGGTATAAATATTGTTAAATCGAACAGAAAAAAATATCCGAGTCCACAAAATTTATTTTGTGTTTTTAAAGAATTCGATTCCATCACTATACCCAAAGTTGTGGATTATATATTCCCAAAATAAAATGAATATACTTATTAAAGAAGTAGTAGCATCTCACACTTCAATAACCTTATCAACGAAATCTCATAGACTCTACTTTGTTTGTAAATAAATATGCAGAAGAAGAGGAAAATTTTTGTAATACACCATAAGCTGAAAAGTTGGAACAAGACAAAAATTATAGAAAAATTTTCTAATGCAGGTTATACGAGCTGATATACGACCGGTAGATGGAACCACGAAATATAGAAAGGTAGTCGTAGATGGCCTTAGGACTTGGGAATATTTTGAGAAAAATTGATAGAATCACAAGGAATGAGTACGGAACCCATAAAGAAGATTTGTACATTATCTAGGAAAGCTGGGGATAATAACAAGTTGCAGTATCTAAATAATGATCAAATAGGATGGATTATAAATAGTTCTATGATCCATATACAATGGATGTATAACCTACCTAGACTTAAAATTAATTTGGAACCTAAAGGCAGTTCCACAAAGTGGGTCCTATGACTTATAGATATTTGTATGGGCCGTCGTCTAGGCTTATGAATGGGGATCTGAGAAATGGAAATTGAATTCTCATTTTTCTTCAAGCAATTTACTCAAGGTATATGGGTATTCATTCATGGGCTCCTTTTATCCATGGAGTTCAAGAATTCTCAACCTTTTTTCAATCAACTTTCAAGTATGAAACTTATAAGTTTTTAATAATTTTCATTTAATTACATGAATTATATTTTATATTATGATTTTGAATCCAAATAGATAAGAATTGTTATTAATTACATGATTTTAAGATTCTTTATTTGTTATTAATTACATGATTTTAAGATTCTTTATGCAAATTCTCCTATATGTTATCTAGGGTTCACAAAACTTTATATGAGCTCTTTTAATCATGATCCAATTGATATTATATTATATGATTATGCATGATTCCTTTCCAATTATATGATTTTAAGTTGATTACATATTAATCCATACTTTTACCCTAGTTTTACTACAAATCATGATTCTGAATTTAGATGTCTGTCGAGCAAGCTTATAAAAAGAGGTGACCTAAGGCCCTAATGAGTCTTTGTATAAATGTAGGATTCATAATGATGGAAGGCTTAGACCCACATTCCATGAATTCCATGAATGAGCTATTTCATGAACAAGTTTTATGAATTGGATTGGTTTTATTGATTATCTTTCCACGTGTTAAGCTCCATGATTTATGACAAGTATGAACAATGATCTATGACAAGCTTTATGAATCATTATATGCATGGCTGACAAGTATTCCATGGGAATTTGATTTAGCACTGAGTGGACTTTGAGGTGGAACTCAACCTAAGGGGTCCTTAGTTGCAATCTTTGTTCCCATAACTACGTTGCCACCGTAGACTTATTATCAATATAACCTAGCTAGTGAATCCACATATAGCACATGCTCATGACACCTGCTCAGTGGGCTTGAGTCTACCTTGACAAGTAGATTCCCCCCTTTTTCATTGTATGAGAGACATTAGGATTCCATGTAATAGCTCGCATGATCTTATTGTCGACTATGGTTGTTATCCCACATATGTTATATTTCTTATGACTCACGTTTTAGTTATTTATGATTCATGTTCTTTTATGATTTCTACTATGATTTTATCATACATCGGTCATATTCGTGTTTTACTTATGTCTTAACTCCACTTTTTATTATGCTATTTATACTTGGATCAATTGCATTTCATGATTTATTATTCATTACATTGCATTGCTCACATACTTAATATGTTTAAAGTACTTACATATACTTTTCTTGTCTACATTGTGTTATTATGTAGGGGTTAACGAGCATTCCCATCCTTCCCATGGTTAGATCTATCTTTGAAGACTGAAGTGGTGAGTCCTCATGATTTGCGGATGGTTTTATTGTCTATTTTCGTTTGATTTATTTTTATTTTAGTCCATTTTAGACTTCGAGTTACTTGGGCTTGTCCTAGCATCTCATCTATATTTAGAGGCTTTTAAGGCAAACGATGTAAAAGAGTCTATATCGTCTTTACTTTTTTCCATTTTATGCCATGACTCCTAGGCATTTTATGATTACTTCTGCATTTTGTTTTTTTCCTTACATTACGTATACTTGATATACTAAGAGGTTTCGTTGTAGTTTCCTCAAAAATTCTAATCGCCATGTTACACTTAGGGCTAGCTTGAGTCGTGAAAAAATTATTATGAAAACTGAGAGAAAGTCTCTCTATTTTTAGCTAACTATAGGTACGAACTCACCTGTTCAAAATAGACTCATCTATTTAGAATAAGCATGGTGTCTTTTGAGAAAAAAATATCTAGTTAGAAGAAATAGTTCTATAAATTATATTTTATTAATTAATTAGTTAACTCTATTTTATGACTCAATTAATTAATAATTTAATATATTATTCTTAAGACAATGAAAATTATTTAATTATATCGATAAACAAATTTACTATTAAGAATGATCAATTAATCATATCATTTATCCAAGTAAAAAATGAGGCTGAAGTCGAAGCCAAAGTCGGACTGAAGTCTAAATCGAAGGCAAGCCCAAGGCCGAGCATGCAAGTGACTATGATGACAGTGTAAGGGGAAACCCTCTACTTATCCCTTTAAGGTCTAAAGAAAGTATTTTCTAATATAATGGAAAAACTTTTTCTTTCTTCTACATATGAAAGAGAAATGACCTTTCATTTTTTTTCTTTACTTGGTTCCCCTACATTTTTCAATCCTCATTTTTTAATGCACACCTTATTTAAACTCAATAATCTCCCACATGAGTGGGGAATGACTATTATTAACATGTACGTGGAATAATTGTGTGAGTTGTAAGTAAGAATTAATTGCATATACATAAGTAGGTTTTCTTTGAACTTTTCATAGTGAAAATATATCGGATATACTTGGTCAATCACTAAATTTGATATCGTTGAATTGCCGACTTTGCCTAAACAACATAAGTCATATAATTAATCTTTTAATTATTATTAGTTCTCATTGTTTGGTTCATTTCAGCTATGAATACTTTTTTATTCATAAGTGTATAGAGAACCGGTCTTATCGGATTATTCTTTACGCGGCTTACACTTCATACTTACATAGGTGATTTATTAATGTGTTATCCCATAAATACACTATTTGTTATATCTTGTATAAAACTAAAAATAATTAAAAGTCTTAATGTATTTATTCTGGTTACTAACCATTGTCTTATCATAAGAATGATCCATTAAAATTATTTTGACAATGTTAATCATAACTTTGTTTGCTTTTCTTGAACCTAGATTTTGAAAGCTCTAGTCTTCTAAGTAGAGTTACCATTAAAATAATTTATCCTCTATCATAGTCCTATTACCTTTGATGATCTCTCAACTTCTTCTCCATTTAGGCCTTATGTAAGTGTATCATGCCCCGGGAGGGTACCCTTAGCATGGTCCATACTTAGAAGCCATTGTTGGCTCCCAAACGAATAACTTGGCCTTATCACATTCATTCAATCATAGTTTAACATAAAACAAAAGGCTAAAGATGAAAAAAATGGATAATCTCAATACATAGAAGACATAGGCCAACAATAAAACTTCAATTCTCTGACATAAAAATAGTTTTAAAAGAAATTAGTCAAGAGATAAAGATCTCAACATCAACTCATCACTATCTTGTCTATGAAGCCTCTAACTTTACTATCTAGATGGTGCCAATGATAGTTTCATGGCTACCTCAATCAAATAAAAGAAAATTTAAACTCTAGTAGCTAGATGATAGTAATATGGAATCCTCTGAAAGCAAGGAGCTCTCACCAATTAGTTGAATACGAATAGATCCTCAATGATGCACCTGTTGATGATCTCTAATATCTGTCTCTGCATCATAAAATGATGCATTCCAAATAGACGCCAGTACGTGAAATGTACCAGTATGTAAAATGGATAAACGAAGCATGCATCAAGATAGAATACTATCAACTCAGATAACTCAAATTAAGAGATAAGGAACTCAATCAGGATGTCAAATATTTATCTAAAGCAAGAATAAAAAATAGAAAATGATCCATCAATATAAATGAGAATGTCAAATGTCTATCTAAAGCAAGAACAAAGAGTAGACAATGACTCATCAATACAAATCCAATCTAATCAAATCAGAGTACTATCAATATAGAACTTTCATGGGAGTTTCTCTTATCTGACAACAATCACTTATAAGCCAATGATCATACAATAATCCCGTTGATGTTGCCACAACCGTTTCATACTTGCCAGGGTAAAGAACGAATTGAATCCATGATGGATCCGATCAACCAAGTCCTCTAATATTTCAAGGATCTATCAAGAGGAAACATCCGACTTAATGGTTCAATTATCTCCTATGTTAGGCGATATAG
This sequence comes from Solanum rostratum, assembly GCA_029948455.1. Lineage (NCBI taxonomy): Eukaryota > Viridiplantae > Streptophyta > Magnoliopsida > Solanales > Solanaceae > Solanum > Solanum rostratum. The sequence continues at coordinate 56,320,298 of CM057053.1, forward strand.
TTAATGAGTTTGAGTTGGACTTACTCTCACTCAATTTGGTGCTTGATACTCCTCCCAAAACTCAATGCTCATACACAATCAATCTCAATCAATTTTGTCAAAATCGACTCTTTCGGCCTATCCACCATCAACTCAATGTCTTAAACACATCTTTCAACAATTCAACCAATCAATGCCATCGACCTTTCAAGAGTGAATTAGATGATCACGTAGGAGGACTTTCAACTTGGACCAATTTTTAAAGTTCAATTATCCAGACTCACAGGACCATTAATTTCTATTAACCTAACATCATGATCACATCACAATCACAATCAACATTCTCAAATCAAGGCTCTAGACTCAATCCTTAGGTTCATTCATGCAATCTTTTATAAAATAACATGTAGGGTTTCTAAAATAATTTATGAAAAGTATTTAATCAGTAAAATCAAGTTTATGATGATCATCAACATATGAATATATATAGTATGTATATAATTTATAAGAAAACGTTCATGGAATATATGCATAGAGGTCAACACTTTCGCTATCTCTCTATTATTATCAATAGGGGCACATGAAAGAACATTTTCATGTTTTAGTTTAGCCTTAAATACCTGGGATGAAGTTTAATAATTAAATTTGCGAGAAATTGTCCTCAATCCTCATGAACCCTAGCCTCCTCTTTTCTCCTTAGCCCTAGTTTTTAAGATGAATTAGCATAAATGAATGAAAATTCACGCTTAGGAATTGAGATAGAGTTGAAAATGACTTCAAAACAACATGGTTTTAGTCTAGAATGGGTGGGGAAAGGACTAGAATGCCCTTTCTTTTAAAAGTGATTATCAAGTACCATGATGGAGCAAGTCCGCGACGCGAACTTGTCGGACTTTAGTTCATTTTTTGACAGAAAACTTAAAACGTGTTCAGAAATTATTTTTCTAAAAAATAACACATAAATCATATTTATCAAATGTGTTTTATATGTAATTTATGTAAATAATTTTTGATTAATTTTATAATCCCATAGAAAATATTAAAAGCAGGATTAAGCTCAAATCTGTTACTAGTCCGCGACGCGAATTTGTCATGTGCTTTTTTGGAATTGTATCTTTCCCCCAAAATATTATCTTTTGATATGATTTCTCTAAAAATCAAACAAAGCCATTTTCTCACTCAATTTTTTATGTTAATAGCAATTTCGGCCTCAGATTTTCCAAAAGAGTTTGGGAAGATGCGTTATGAAGCATTCTCTCATCTTGGAGTATTTTGATAATTTTACCAGGTGTAACATTATCTCTCCTTTGGGATCATTCGTCCTCGAATGATGGGTAACTAAGGGTGAACTTACTGCACGAATCAAACAATCGAGATTCTATTAGATCAATGAATCATAATCAACCAATCACTATTATACCTATCAAACAATTCGGACAATCACAAATCGAACTTAGAGTAGACAAATCAGTTTAGATAAAAAAAATAAAGATATTATCTTAATCATTCTAACTATCAGGCACGAATGGAACATCAAAACTCAATCAATTCGAATCATTTAATCATTTCGACAATTAGTTATTTGAACTCAAGAAAGAAGTCATAAACTTTAATCGAGGATGGAACCATCATAATATATAAGACTCTGTGGATACTCTCAAGCTCAACATCTCATCTCCATTATGCTCCTTTTCATGAGACTACACTCCATCAATTTTAGCTTATAACTCCTATTCAAATCTACGCCTAACCACATCTTCTTATTCTCTTCGTGCCTAACTCTAAGTCCTAAAGTTCTAGTCCTAAGATGATTATACTAATATCAATCTAACCCCTCGAAATCTACGTTTATATATCCATAGTGACCTTTACTTAGAGAATACTGCTCATTCTCATCACTTTAATACACTCACATAATGGTAACCACTCTGTCACGCCCCGGGAGGGTACCCTTGGCGTGGCCGGCACTTGGGGACTATTGCTCATTTCCAAGTGAACCACTTAGCCTCATCACATTCGTTCAATCAAATAACTCTATGGAATAGCGGAAATAACAATAAGTAAATGTGCACATCTCATCTATAGTCTCATGATGATAGAGATAATAATAAAGGCTAGTAGAAATAAACTAGCTCACATTCTCAAGCATCAACATTCAACCATCGTCTATGAAGCCTCATTTTTAATCATGTGGTGTCAATGATAGACCCATGACTATCCAAATCAAAATAAAGGAAATAGTCCAATCTAACTCTAAACCATGATGAAAAAATGTAGGGGATCCTCCAGAGTAGGGGAGGCTCACTAATTCAGCTTCGAATCTCAGATCTTCAACGGAGCGCCTATTGACGATCTCTAGTACCTACCTCTGCATCATAAAACGATGCATTCCAGAATGGACATCATTACTTGGAATGTACTGGTATGTGAAATAGTTGAGTGAAACAAAAACAGGTATGATAGTATGGAAACAACATCAACTCAAAATAATCATCAAATAACATTAAATCATCAAATGTCTATCTATGTAAGAATAAAGAGTAGATAAGTGACCCATTAATAACTCAAACTCATCAATCATCTCAGACTCATCTCAAAGGAGCTCACCTCCTCTCATCTCATCTCAAAGGAGCTTACCTGCTCTCATCTCATCTCAGACTCGGAGTACTCAAGGTAAGAAATTTATGGGAGTTTATCTTACCCGACAACAATCACTTATGTGCCAGTGAATGTACAACAATCACGCTGATATTACCACAGCCGTTCCAAACTTGCCATGTAAGGAACGAATCGAAACCATATCAGCTCACCCAATATGGAGTCAGTCGTCAATAAGTCGGTTATTGCTTTTAGGGACTTCTAATCAAGAGGGAACCACAATATATGTGATAGTTCTAAGCCTCGCCTAAGTTTGGCGACGTAGTTTTACGAGTTCAAGTTGGACTAGCTCTCACTCTTTCAGTGCTCGATATTCCTCCCATGACTCAATGCTCATACAACCATCAATCTAATTAAACCAATCAACTCATAGGGACATTGGCCCTATAGTCAATCAACATCTCATAGGGGTTTTAGCCCTCTCATCAATCAACATCTCATAGGGACTTTAGCCCTCTCATTAATCAACATCTCATAGGGACTTTATCCCTCTCATCAATCGATTTCATGAATGACTCAAGATTTAGAACAATCATTAGGAAATAATCAAATAGACACAATTGAATTCTATCAACTCATCCTCATTCTCTCATCACAATCAAAAAGCACGATCTCAACTCAAGGCTCTAGACGCAATTCTCAAGTTTATTATGCATGCTTTCAAATAGTCATGTAGGGTTATGCCAATTCTCATGAAAATGTTTAATCCAATAAAAACAAGTTTATGATGATCATCGACATAGAAAAACATGTAATTTCAAATAAATGTTTAAGAAAAATGATCAAAGATTCATGCATGGAGACTCTTGAACCATCAACTCAGCTATGACTATCTATGGGGCACATGAGAGAACAATTCCATGTTTTTAGTTTAGCCTTACATACCTGGATGAAGCTTTCAATCAAGCACGTCAAGGATTTCTTCTCAAATCCCTCAAACTCAAGCTCTTCTCCTCTTTCCTCAAGCCCTAGCTTTGTTGGATTATGGAATATGACTTAGAATGGGGTTTTAGACCCTATTAACATCAAAACAACCTTATTAGATCGTATATGGAGTTTAGGAGGGGTTGGAAATTGATCAAAATGCCCTTCGTAATAATATAGAAATTTTTAACTCGGAGAAGACCTAGTCCGCGACGCGGAATGATCACAAACTATGCATTTTTAGAAAAAAGTTTTTGAATGAGTTTTCTCAATCCCATCGAAAAGTTTCATAAAGATATAAGTGTTGGTCCGCGATGATGCCACGACGCGCTCCTGTCACGCACCAACACTGTTTTGCAGTTCAGATCGAAAAATTATTTGTTGATTGGGTCGCTCTAAAAATCAACCGAGGCCATTTTCTCACTCATTTTTTTGTGCTAATCACAAATCCGGCCTCGAATTCGCCATACAAGCATTGGAACATGTGTTACGCGCATATTCTCCCTCTAGGAGTATTCTGGTAATTTTACCGAGAGTTATAACAACGAAGGGATGTTGTTCATCCTATACCTTGCTAGGGTAAAAGACATCCCATCAGTGAATCCAAAATAATAACATCAAGTCCTCCTTTTGGGAAAATTAGGAAACATCCATTTTCACGGTCAATCCTCTCCTACGCTGGCCACGTAGTTATTGAGTTTGAGTTGAACTTACTTTTGCTCAATTCGGTGCTCGATAGTCCTCTAAAGACTCAACATGCTCATAAAACATCAACTCGATGATTAACTCATTTAACTAATCTCATTGGACATTTGTCAACTCCATTCATCACATCAACTATGTAACGCCTGCTGAAATTACCAAAATACCCCTAGAGGAGAGATGTGCACTTAACACATCTTCTGATACTCAGATGGAAAATCTGAGGTCGAATTTGTGATCAACATGAAAAATTGAGTGGGGGAAGGGTCTCGGTCGATTTTTATAGCGCCCGAGTCAAAAGATAATTTTTTATTTCAAAACGAAAAAATAGTGAAAATTTGCAACAGAGCCGTGTCGCGGACCTATCGCGGAGAGGGACTTATGTTTTTTCAAAACTTTTTGATGCGATTGGGAGAACTCGTTCAGAAAAGTTTTATAGAAAATATACTGTTCGCGACCAGTCCCCGTCGCGGACAAGGTCGCTTCGAGTCTGAAAACTTTCTAAACTTTTTAGAAGGGCATTCTGGTCTATTCCTAAAACTTCTTAAACTCAGTACACAACTAATATCAGTCATTTTAATGTAAAAGGACCTAAAACCCTATTCTAAGTCCTTTGAGAAGAAACTATCCAGACTAGGGCTTGAGGAAGGTTGAGGAGAGCTTGGGATTGAGGAGTTCAAAGAAGATTTTCGAGGGAGATTGTTGCTATCATTATACCAAGTATGTAAGACTACCTAAAGTGTTGGACTATGTTCATCCACGCGCCCTTTCATCTTCTTGAGTCAACATCATGAGTATAAATCACATGTTTTTAAATCTTGTGATTTCTTGAGTTTTAAATTCTTGTATATGATGGAGTTTTCATAAATTTACTTGAGTCAATTTATGAGTTGCATCACTACTATCATGAAATATGAATATTATTTTAATGTTTGATACTCTAGTCCTAAATTTAGTTCTTACTTATGTACTGATTTGAGAAATATGAATTTAAATTTTCTAAACTCATGAATTGAACCCGAAAAATATATTTTCTTGTTTAATATATGTATATAGAGAATACCTATTTTATCTTATGAGTTGAGTCTGGATAATATGAGGTTTTGACTGAAACCATTTGGAGTTTTGCATGGTATGAGTTAGATCAGGAGTTGCATTGTATATATGATGGCCCCGAGTTACTGAGATATTAAGACACTAAGTTGAGTTATTGAGAAACGAGTTGGCTTGTTGAGGCGAGTCAAACAGAGGAGTTTGAGTTGATTTTCTATGAGTATATTTTAGTCTTGGAAGGAGTATTGAGCACCGAGAGGGTGATTGAGGGGCACCCAAAGAACTATGTAGCCAGAGTAGGATGGTCGCACAGGGTAGTCTTGGTGGCCCCTGTCCCAATAGATGGACATTCTCTTTGGATCCAAGAGAGAGAGAGTTAGAGGTTGATTCCCTATTCTATGGAAAGTTTAGGGTGGGTGTGGCAACGACGTCTTTTAGTTGTACACCACCCAAGCCCTCGGTGATAGGGAGTTGTCGGTTAGAGAAACTTCCAAGCAGCAATTAAGTTTGGCCTATCATGATTTTCAAATTTAGTTGCATTAAACATTGAGTCAAATTTTCAAAGCATGATATTTAAACTTTAAACTTGCATTGTTTATCGGAGTTGAGATAAGAGATGAGAAAGAGCATGTTCTTAAACTTTAAACTTGCATATTTATTTGAGATGAGACACGAGATGAGAAGTTGAATCTTGAGTCGAGTCATTTGATTGAGTCTGAGCCTTACTTGTTTCTTGCTCTATTTTACATACCGTATATTTCACGTACTGACGCCACTTGGTGCTGCATCATTTTATGATAAAAATATAAGTGATAGAGGACTTCGGCAACTGCACCGTTGAAGATCAGAGTTCCTGAGTTTGTGAGCCCTCCTTGTTATCTAGAGGAGCCTTATTTTATTTGAGTAGTTACTTCTGTTTTCTTTGAGTTGGGTAGCCATGGCTTGTCATGGTACCATCTAGACATTAGAGATAGAGGCTTCATGGACATTGATTAGAGGATGTTGAGTATTGTTTTTCCAAAACTTTTGTTTATTGGAAATTCCTTTTTTATTACAGACTTAGTTTGCGTACTTTACACTCTTTTCTTGAGTATTATTCTTTCGCTGTCGAGTATGATGTGACGATGAGTCCAAGTGGTTCGCTTGGGGACTAGAATAGTCTTTGAGTGCCGGCCACGCCAAGGGTACCCTCTCGGTGTGTGACAAACTTGGTATCAGAGCACAGAGTTCAAGTGTCCTAGGGAGTCTATGAAGTCGTGTCTAGTAGAGCCTTGTTTATATGTGTGTTGTGCACCACACTTCATAAGCATGAGGCTATAGGATATTAAGAAAGGTTACACTTCCATGATATTCTGAGTCATGCGATAGAGTTTAACTCTATAAATCCCTGTCTAATTCGTACATTGCGCATTTGCAGAACATGCCTCCTAAGCGTACAACAGCCCAACGAGATGCTCAAGCCCCAAACGCTGAGAATCCTCCACTAGAGATCGTTTCTCAGGCAGAAATGAGGAGATGAGGTCGACCTGCTAGAACTGCTAAAGTTCCGCAAGCACAACTGTGCAGCCAGCCTCTACCTCAAAGGCGGACTTTTGAGGATCCATTGCTATGCTCACTCAACTAGTGGCCTCCCCGTAGCCGAGGTTTTCAGGCCCCCAACTCCAACTCTTAGGAACCCACTGCTGCAATTAGGCTCCAAGATTTCTTGAAGATGAACCCGCTAGTCTATACAGGGTCTAAGGTTGAGGAGGACCCACATAATTTCATTAATGAGATGTGCAAGATATTGAGGGCTATGCACGCGACGAAGATTGAAGGAGTTGAGTTTTCCTCCTACCAGCTTAAAGACGTGGTGAATGTCTGGCATAACCAGTGGGAAGATGGTCGAGGTGAGGATGTTGAGCCTACTGAGCGGAGTGAATTTTAGAGTGTCTTCCTTGACTACTTCTTCCCCCAAGAGTTGAGGGAGGCAAAGGTTGAGGAGTTCGTGAACCTAAAGCAAGAGGGAATGACCGTGAAAGAGTACAGTCTCAAGTTTATTAAGCTATCCAGGGATGCCCCAGAGATGGTTCAGCACATGAGGGAGAGGGTGAGTAAGTTCGTGTCCGGGTTGGGTAAACAGGTGAGGAGGGAGTGCAAGGCAGCATTAATGATCCCGGGCATGGATATCTCTAGAATCATGGTGTATGCCCAACAAACTGAGGAGGACAAGAAGAGAGATAGAGAAGAGCATTTGAGTAAGAAAGCCAAGTCCACGGTCCTGATCCTAGCCACCACAAGAAGGATAAGAGAGATAGGTCATACTTTCAGAAGAGGCATTCGGGGTATGCACTATCATCAACCAATGCACCAACTCCAAACGTCAGGTATGATCAAAGATCCCAAGGTCAGTCAAACTTTGGAGCACAAGGTTCGCAAGCCACTGTGACCCTTGGCTCGAAGGGGAAACCACCTTGTGGGAAGTATGGTAGGATGCATTTGGGAGAGTGCAAAGAAGGAGGAAATGCTTGCTACAAGTATGGCCATACAAGTCACTTCTTGAAAGAATGCCCACTTTGGGGTAATAAGGCACAGTCTTCTACTACGATGCCACCACCTAGAGGTAACCAGAAAGGTACTGCACCGGGGACAGGCGGAGGGACGAATGACCTTTATGCAATGGGGAGTCGACAAGACCAAGAGGTTGCCCCAGATGTTGTGACACGTATGCTTTGAGTCTTTACTTTTGATTGTTATGCTTTGCTTGACCTAGGGGCAACAGTGTCCTTTGTGACACCATATGTGGCTAGAAAATTTGAGATTCCCCCTGAGTGTTTACTTGAGCCTTTCCTTGTTTCTACACTTATTGGTGAGTCTATCATAGCCAAGAGATTCTATAGAGATTGTGTGGTGTTTGTCTATCATAGAGATACCCTTGATAATTTGATTGAGTTACAGATGATTGACTTCGATGTAATCCTTGGCATGGTCTGGCTCCACACTAGCTATGCCTATTTTGACTGTAGAACTGGAACTGTCAAGTTCCAGTTTCCAAATGAGCCCGCTATAGAATGAAGGGGAGATTATGTTGCACCTAAGGGAAAATTTATTTCTTACCTTAGAGCTCGAAGGTTAATTTTGAAAGGGTGCATCTACCATCTCGCGCGAGTCAAGTCTGATGATGTTAAGCCTCTTACTCTTGGGTCAGTCCCGATTATGAGTGAGTTTCCAAAAGTGTTTCTCGAGGATCTACCTGGAGTCCCTCCTGATAGGAGATTCACTTCGGGATTGATATTCTTCCCGATACCCAGCCCATTTTAATTCTACCTTATAGGATGGCCCTCGCTGAGTTGAAAGAGTTAAAAGAGCAGTTGAAGGATTTATTAAAGAAGGGCTTTATTAGGCCAAGTGTTTCTCCTTTGGGTGCTCCCGTCTTGTTCGTGCGAAAGAAAGATGGGTCTCTTAGAATGTGCATAGATTATAGGCAACTGAACAAGGTCACAATCAAAAGTAAATATCCTCTCCCCAGGATAGATGATATGTTTGACCAACTTCAGGGTGTTCATAGTTTTCAAAAGATAGATCTTAGATCAGGTTACCATCAGTTGAAAATAAGGGAGTGACATTTTGAAGACAACCTTTAGGACTAGATATGGCCACTTTGAGTTCATGGTCATGTCCTTTGGGTTGACGAATACACCGGCAGCCTTCATGGATTTGATGAATAGAGTATTCAAACAATTTCTTGATATGTTTGTGATTGTATTCATCGATGACATTTTAGTGTATTCGAAGGATGAGGAGGAGCATGCCAATCACCTTAGAGTTGTCCTTCAGACTCTTAAGGACCATGAGATGTATGCGAAGTTCTCGAAATGTAAGTATTGGCTCAAGTTAGTGGCCTTCCGGGTGATGGTATTCTAGTAGATGCCCAGAAGATTGAAGTGGTTAAGAACTGGCCAAGACCGACCTCTCCAACTGACATAAGAAGTTTCTTGGGGTTGGCAGGCTACTACCGCAGGTTCGTTGACGGGTTTTCTTCCCTGTCCGCACCATTAACAAAGATGACTCAGAAAAAGGTCAAGTTTCAGTGGTCCGAGGAATGTGAGAAGAGTTTCCAAGAGTTGAAGACTAGATTGACCACCGCTCCTGTTTTGACTTTGCCTGACGGGACGAAAGATTTTGTGATATATTATGATGCGTCAAGAGTTGGGTTGGGTTATGTGTTAATGCAGAGAGGAAAGGTGATAGCCTATGCCTCCAGGCAACTTAAGGTTCATGAGAGGAACTATCCAACCCATGATCTTGAGTTGGCGATAGTGGTGTTCACACTTAATATCTGGCGCCACTACTTGTATGGAGTGCATGTGGATGTGTTCACTGACCATAAGAGCTTGCAGTACATCTTCAGTCAGAGAGAACTCAACCTACGATAGAGGAGGTAGTTAGAGTTGCTCAAGGATTATGACATGAGCATCCTATACCATCCAGGTAAAGCTAACATTGTTCTTGATGCTCTTAGCAGGTTATCAATGGGTAGCACAACCCATGTTGAGGAAGGAAAGAAAGAACTAGTGAAGGAAATGCATAGATTGGCTCAATTAGGAGTTCAACTTGAGGAGAATGACGAGGGAGGGGTCAATGTGCAGAGTAGGTCTGCATCATCCCTGGTAGCAGAGGTAAAAGAGACACAAGATCGAGATCCCATCATACTCCAATTGAAGGAGGTTGTCCACTAACAAAAAGTGATGGTTTTCTCCAAAGGGGAAGATGGGGTGTTGAGATACCAGAGTAGGCTATGTGTTCCTGATGTTGACGGTGTCCGAGAGAGGATCATGGTTAGAGCCCACAACACGAGATACTCCATTTATTCGAGCTCCACCAAGAAGTACCACGACTTAAGAGAAGTCTATTGGTGGAGTGGAATGAAGAGGGACATCGCTGAATTTGTTTCAAGGTGCCCGAATTGCCAGCAAGTGAAAGTTGAGCATCAAAGGCCTTGCGGATTGGCATAGAACTTTGAGGTTCCAGAATGGAGGTGGGAGATGATTAACATGGACTTCATTACCGGTCTACCGAGATCCCGAAGGCAGCATGATTCGATATGGGTGATTGTGGATAGGATGACTAAATTAACACATTTTTTAGCAGTCAAGACAACTAATACTGCGGAGGAGTACGCCAAGATGTACATTCAAGAGATTGTGAGGTTGCATGGAGTTCCCTTGTCCATCATTTCGGATAGAGGAGCCCAATTTACTTCTCACTTCTGGAAGTCTTTCCAAAAGGGATTGGGTACCAAGGTAACTTTGAGTACAGTCTTTCACCCACAGATGGATGGTCAGGCAGAGCGCACCATTCAGACATTAGAAGATATGTTGAGAGCCTGCGTCCTTGACTTCAAAGGGAAGTGGGATGGCCATTTACCATTGATTGAATTTGTATATAACAATAGTTATCATGCGGGCATTCAAATGGCCCCCTATGAGGCCTTGTATGGGAGGAGATGTAGATCACCTATTGGATGGTTTAAGGTTAGAGAAGCCGAGTCATTTGGACCCGACCTTGTCCATCAATCTATGGAAAAGGTGAAGGTTATTAGAGAGAGGTTGAAAACTGCACAGAGCCGTCAAAAATCTTACACCGATGTGAGGAGAAGGGACTTAAAGTTCGAGGTGAGCAATTGGGTATACTTGAAGGTATCACCCATGAAGGGTGTCATGAGGTTTTGGAAGAAGGGGAAATTAAGTCCTCGCTATGTTGGCCCTTATTAGATCGTAAGGAGAATGTGAAGGTTGTTTATGAGCTAGAGTTGCCTTCAAAGTTAGACGAGATCCATCCGGTGTTCCACATTTCTATGTTGAAGAAGTGCTTGGGAGATCCTGCATTGGTGATCCCTATTGAGAGCACTGGATTCAAAGATAGCTTGTCCTATGAGGAAATTCCAGTCAAAATCCTTGATCGACAGGTTCACTAACTAAGAAACAAAGAGATAGCCTCCATTAAGATTTTGTGGAGGAATTAATTTGTTGAGGAAGTCACGTGGGAAGCTGAGGAAGAGATGAGAGTCAAATACCCATACCTATTCATGCCTGATGACGAGAACATCAAAGTTAATATCCTTATTCTTAACTTAAATTGATGTTTCTATCTTGAGTTGATGTGTCCATTCTTGATGATCTGCGTAGAGTTATCGAGGTCGATAGAGAGTTGAGAGTTTGAGTCATTGAATGGGTGTCGAGATGAGTCTTGAGTCTATTCGTGTTGTAATACCACTCCTGCTCATCATTATAGGACGAATGATCCCAAGGGGGAGATGATGTAATGCCCGGTATAATTACCAAAATACCCCTAGAGGAGAGATGTGCGCTTAACACGTCTTCTGATACTCGGATGGAAAATCCGAGGCTGGATTTGTGATCAACACAAAAAATTAAGTGGGAAAAGGGTCTCAGTCGATTTTTATAGCGACCGAGTCAAAAGATAATATTTCATTTCGAAATGAAAAAATAGTGAAGGTTTGCGACAGAGCCGCGTTGCAAACCTATCGCGGAGAGGGACTTATGTTTTTTCAAAACTTTTTGATGGGATTGGGAAAGCTCGTTCAGAAAAGGTTTACAGAAAATGTATTGTTCGCGACCAGTCCGTGTTGCGGACTAGGTCGCTCCGAGTCTGAAAAATTTCTAAACTTTTCAGAGGGGCATTTTGGTCTATTCCTAACACCTCCTAAACCCAGTACATAATCAATATCAGTGATTTTAATGTAAAAAGGGCCTAAAACCCCATTCTAAGTCCTTTGAGGAGAAACCATCCAGACTAGGGCTTGAGGAAGGTTGAGAAGAGCTTGGGATTGAGGAGTTCAAAGAAGATTTTCGAGGGAGATTGTTGTTATCCTTATACCAGGTATGTAAGGCTACCTAAAGCATTCGACTATGTTCATCCACGCGCTCTTTCGTCTTCTTGAGTCAAGATCACGAGTATAAATCACGTGTGTTTAAATCCTGTGATTTCTTGAGTGTTAAATTCTTCTATATGATGGAGTTTTCATAAATTTCCTTGAGTCAATTTATGAGTTGCATCACTATTATCATGAAATATGAATGTTATTTTAATGTTTTATACTCTAGTCCTAAATTTAGTTCTTACTTATGTACTGATTTGAGAAGTATGAATTTAAATTTTCTAAACCCATGAATTGAACCCAAAAAGTATATTTTCTTGTTTAATATATGGATATAGAGAATACCTATTTTATCTTATGAGTTGAGTCTGGATAATATGAGGTTTTGACTGAAATAGTTGGGAGTGTTGCATGGTATGAGTTAGAGTCATGAGTTGCATTGTATATATGATGGCCCCAAGTTACTGAGATATTGAGACACTGAGTTGAATTATTGAGAAACAAGTTGGCTTGTTGAGGCGAGTCAAAGAGATGAGTTTGAGTTGATTTTCTATGAGTACATTTTAGTCTTAGAAAGAGTATTGAGCACCAAGCGAGTGATTGGGGGGCACCCCAAGAACTACGTAGCCAAGGTAGGATAGTCGCACAGGGTAGTCCTGGTAGCCCATGTCCCAATAGATGGACATTCTCTTTGGATCCAAGAGAGAGAGAGAGTTAGAGGTCAACACCCTATTCCGTGGAAAGTTTATAGGGCTGGCGTGGCAACGGCGTCTTTTCATTGTACACCACCCAAGACCTCGATGGTGGGGAGTTGTTGGTTAGAGAAACTTCCAAGCAGCACTTAAGTTGGGCCTATCATGATTTTCAAATTGAGTTGGATTAAACAATGAGTCAAATTTTCAAAGCATGATATTTAAACTTTAAACTTGCATCGTTTATTGGAGTTGAGATAAGAGATGAAAAATAGCATGTTTTTAAACTTTAAACTTGCATTATTTATTTGAGATGAGACATGAGATGAGAAGTTGAGTCTTGAGTCGAGTCAGTTGATTGAGTCTGAGCCTTACTTGTTTCTTGAGCCATCTTACATACCGTACATTCTACGTACTGACGCCACTTGGCGTTGCATCATTTCATGATGCAGATACAGATTATAGAGGACTTCCGCAAGCACATCACTGAAGTTCAGAGTTCCCGAGTTCTAGAGTTGGTGAGCCCTCCTTGCTTTCCCGAGGAGCCTTATTTTATTTAAGCAGTTACTTCTGTTTTCTTTGAGTTGGGTAGCCATGGCTTGTCATGGTGCCATCTAGACGTTAGAGATAGAGGCTTCATGGACATTGAGTAGAGAGGATGTTGAGTATTATTTTTCTAAAACTCTTGTTTATTGAAAATTCCCTTTTTATTAAAGACTTGGTTTGCTTACTTTACCGTCTTTTCTTGAGCATTATTCTTCCGCTGTCGAGTATGATGTGACGAAGAGTCCAAGTAGTTCGCTTGGGGACTAAAACTAGTCTTTGAGTGTCGGCCACGCCAAGGGTACCCTCTGGGGGTGTGACAAACTATCAACCCTTTGGTTAGGAACCTTATTTTAGGATTAGCTCATGACTCATAAGGACTCTCTATCATGCATCATTCCAATTCATAATATTTTGGGGGGAAAAAAGCAAAGTTAAAGCATTTAGGAATTCTATAGACTCTTTATGCTCAAATTATACGCATGCATACCCATTTAAATGTAATATGTAAAAATAACAATAATTCACTCTAGGGTTCATGTAGATAAGTAAAATCATCTATTTCAAGTATTTAATTCATAAAAAATATAATTCATGTAAGATTACATAGGAATACATTAGAATTTAAGAAAAAACTTCAAGAAATATTCACGGAAGACTCAATTCATTCACAACTCCATCAATTTGTGTTATGGGGTACATGGAAGAACATAATCCATGTTCTAGTTAGCTTTACATACCTGGATTTAGAAAGAATAATCAACTCTCTGACGATCCTCAAGCCCAGACTCAAAACCCTCGCTTTCTCCCCTTTTCGATGCTCTCTAAGTTTCTAAGCGTATAATGAAGGCTAATACACCTAGGGTACTGATAAGGGACCCCGTTTACGGGTCGTAGGTCTAATTACAGGCTGTAAGGTACCTCTCATAGGTGAAAATGTCCAAAAGTTGAATATTGAGAATTAGACCTGAGACTTACGAACCACTCCCTATAGCTCGTAAGTTGTGTTACGAGTCGTCTGATAACCCGTGGTCTCAAGATTCAGAAATCTTGATTTTTCTGGGCCGTCTAATAACTCGTCACTCAATATCTAGAAAAGTTAATTTTTGAGCCATCAGACTACGAACCATGATCTACGGGCTGTGGAATGACATACAATCCGTAAGCTATCTCGTACAAGGGCCTGAGACTTTGGAAAATTTGACTTAGTCACAAAAGTACCTACGAGGCCTCATCTGCGGGTCGTAGGTAGCCTTTGTGGTTTCCTCCAGTGACTTTTTTGAACCATTTTTTTTCCAGTTTTCTCAGGGCACTTACTCAGACTAGGTAGGATGAATTAGGGGGTGTTACAAGCCTTAATTTATTTGACTTACTCTTTTTTGCCCAATAGTTTTTTCCTTAAAGGCAAATTGTCTTAAGGGCGTTGCCTTTATGTCATTAAGATTCTTTTGTGTCTGTTGACATATGATCTTTTTATATGTAGAGTTTTGTTGAAAAATACAGTAGTGAAAAAAGAGAAAGTATTTTGCTTCTTTAATATAATTAGTTTCTTTGGTTGCGTTTATATTATTTAATCTTTGTTAGATTTTGGCTCCTAATTTCATACCAAAAAAGCTTGTTGAACCTGGGGGATACACTTATGCCGAGTGAAATATCCTTAAGGACATTATCTTTTGACATGCCTCAAGCTATAAGAATTCCTTTCAAGTGTTCGTAATAAAGTATTCGTGTTTGTAATGATGTATTCTTGATGATTATTATGTTCATGATGATAGAGTATTTTTTGTAAGATTCCAACAAGGACTCCTCCTAAATGGATTTTGTGTGTTAAATGATCAGAACTTCTGCATTTATTTTCAATCAAAGAAACACACATTAATTCTTCTTCTTCTTCTTCCCTCTGCAAATGTTCTTGTGAAAATTTGCTCTTCAAAAAACAAACAAACTTAAGCAACAGGAACCAATTATAAACTATGACTATTTAAGTATAGTTTGTATTTCATAAATATGTGATATATACACTTAAGACTCGTAAAATGAATTTAATAATTTTGCAAATTGTATTTGTTTAGATTCTTCAAGTTGACAATTGTTATGGCGAAGGTGATTAGTGGTTGGTGACGGTAATAGTAGTTGAAAATGTGGTGATGACAGAGGTGGCCAATTAGTGAGGGTGACTGAGAACTGTGAATACAATAATAATAAAAATAATTCATGTCAAAATACATCTCAAAGTTATTAATACTTTATTCAAAATATTAATGATTAAATTTTTTTAAAATTAAATAAATGCACAAATTTAAATAAAAATAAACGCATTTAATAATTTAGGATCTACATCAATCTAATTTAAATGTCCATCAAAATGCAAGCAAATAAAATCTAAAACCTGAAAGATAATGATAATTGAAAAAGAAAAATAAATGGATAATTTGATAAAGAAGATCATATCCAATCCGAATATGTAACATTTGTCAATTGAACTTACAGTTTAATCTTATCCAGATGCTTCTTACTAGGCACAATTTCGGCGACTTGAACTAGCCAGAAAAAATTAATAATTTAGAGGCTCTTTTAAAGTATCTTTTTTCATTTTTGTGATGGTATTATAACTCATAAGGCATGAAGTTTTAAAAATAAAAAGATATTTTTGAAATTTATAGTAATATCTTTTATATTATAAATTATTTTATTAAAACAAAAACAAATTTTTTAAGATTAATTAATATTAAATGTAAAATGAAAATAGCATATCTCAAGATGAATGAAATATACTCTCTCTATCTCATTTTATGTGGCACTCTTTGAATTTAAAATTTTGTGAATTAGATATTTGTGGGGCTAAGAATCATTTCATTAGGAGTAAAAGAAAATTTTAAAGGTAAATTATTTTTAATTTATATAAGATAACTTTTTTGTTTAAGATAAATTAAAATAAAAATGATGTCAGATAAAATAAATGGAGAAAGTATAATGGTGAAGAATAGTCCAAAAATAGCAACGTCAGAAAGATGAGGATTCTCTTTTATTAATATTTTTAATTTTGATAAGCCATGCATACACCACATGACTCTTTTGGCCACTCAGCTTCATTTTTTTGTCAATTATAAACGTCCAGCTTTTCCCAATCACCTTTCACATTTATGCTCTTGTCATCCATAATTTTTGTATTGTGATAAGGATGGAGCATTTTGATTACTTTATTTCCCGATTTTCATCAACACAAGTGTCAATTATCTCAAATAAATTTCTCTGGTTCAAGTTTAAATCCTTGTCTCTTTTAATTTTTGTCCCAATTCATTGATTGCTTAGACTAGACTTGTATTAAATTTTTTTCTTTTTTATCGTTGAAAGAAAAGAAAAGTTAGTTGCTTTTTTGCATCTTCTCAAAACAATTATTGATCTTATTTATGTGATATTGTTTGAATCTTAAATATTGAATAATTTTTTTTATCATGATTTATAATATCTTTTAAATTACCAATAATATGATTTATATATTTTTTAAATATAAAAATTTTATTTTTAAAAAATATTCTGTTTTCATTGGTGTAAATAAAGAAAACTTGATCTTAAAAATTTAAATAATATCACATAATAAAAGTATGTGACAAAATATTGAGGAGGTATTATAAATTATTATCTTTATTATTATTGTAGTCTTTTTTATGGTTGAAGGCATCATCATTCCTCTTACGTGGGGAGTGTATCCCAGTAAATTAAGGCTTATATCTATTAGTTTGTTTTTTCCTACCCAACCAGATAGGAGGATAAATAATATTTTTATCGTGATTTGAATTCTTAATTAATTAATAGTGAAAGTGTTCAATTATTTGAACAAGTCTCACTTATTTTTATTAAATTAGTATTAATATTTTAACACGGATTTACGTTGCAGGATCATTGACTTTATATGAAAAATCGCTTTACTAGCAAAAGTTATATTGAATTAGGTAGTCTAACGGATAATTTCCTATTTTACCAATTATAAATTAAAATTTAAAAAAATTCAAGAAAAGAAAAAAGTGGAGAATGAGGTTAATTTGGAGAGTAAAGTCAAGCTTATTTACCCACTAAATTGACATTTTCTTTGCTGAATATAGAAATGAAAGGTAGACCATTGTAAAATATTAGTATTACAATTTCATAAGCAAATTAGTTATTTGTAAAACATGTGCTGAAGAATAAAGTTATATAGTATTACAACAATCCTTTCTTTTTCTTGGGTATGGACATTGCTTGTAGATGGTACCAATCACACACAGAATGTCAAATATTTTTCTTGACCTTTGAATTACATCTATATGTTACAATTGTTGATGACATAAGTAGCCCGCGGCTCAACATAACTTGCTTTGGATTGAGGCATAGTACTTATTGTTATCTGATTATTTGCCGCGCGCCATGTGCCTTCATTCCACCTAGCATCCGTACATTTGTCACTGAAATTGAAAGGCTGGATTCACAAAAATTGGCTGTTTCAAGAAGCTATTGGAGTTATTTTGGATCATGTATTGGTGTGACACATCCCCAAGCTGAAATTTCTCCATGTCTTGAGGCACATTTCCATTTACATTTGTCAATAATGTATTATTTTGGCTTATAGTATTGTATGAAGTGTCATCAAATAGTTGTGAAATTGACCCAAAATAATCCATTTCTAATAAATGGGACAGTGAACAAGTCCTTGGTAGTTTTAATGTTTGTTGTCCAGTAGCAGCCACAACTTCAACAGGATTAATAGAACTCATTGTTTCAGGCTGTTGTGTGTCTTCTTCAACTTTCATCATCTCCATAGCTCTTCCCAAATTCTTTTTCTGATAAATTCTACAAAGTACCCAATCATCCAACTGAAAAAAACCCCAACAAAAAGTAAGTATTAGTCATGACCAAAAAATAATGAATAGTAGAAAGGATTTAACTTGTATTCAGTGACAAGCGTTAGCGTAATAAATTTTTCTTCTTTTTTTAACAATAAGTACAACTTAGTTTGCTATAGAAAATTACGTGCCATATTTTTCAATATAGTATGAATCATACGTATAATTACTTTTTAAGTGATTTGATTAGCGTATAAAAGTTAAACACACTACTTAAAAAAAGTAGAAATTAGCGACGGATAAATTCAGCAAAATTAGAAATGAATTATCATAAAAATTGATTAGCTAAGAGTGATCTTGCAAGAATTAGCTAGCGACAAACACTACTAGAACACAGACTTTTTCCACTGCAAATCAATGAAAAAGTTGTGTTATAATTATGATTTTCCAACCCAGTTTTTACTGGATCAACTCATTAGGAAAGGAAATAAATTTGTGTAATAGTGAAAGTTGGTACGTAACTAATCCTAATATTTGTTTAGGAGTGGTAGTAAAACAATTGTCTTACCCTCATGGAGCCATTTGGCCTAGTTGGTGGAGACCTTGATTCACTCAACCGATATTCATGCATGATCCAATCAGTCTTGATACCCTTAGGGGGCTTTCCTTTATAAAACACAAGAGCCTTTTTTATACCAACATATTTTGATCCACTATAGATGGCTTTATCTGTGCCTGTGGCCTTCCAATAACCTGACACAGCTGCTCTATTTGGCCTAACACCATTTGGGTATTTCCTATCACGAGGGGTAAAGAAGTACCATTCCTTTTCTCCAAATTCAGCTTTCTCTACATATATTTCAAGAAAATCATCAAAAATAAAATTTATAAATTATTTGAATTAAACACAAATTATATATATACTAACCAGGCAATTCCCAGGGATCGAACTTATAGACATCAACTTCAGGGATGATTGAAACAGGACAAGGTCTCGAGGTAGCTTGATTTCTAAGATAATACATGATTAATTCTTCGTCGGTAGGATGGAACCTAAATCCAGGAGGAAGGTGCTCGGGACTATTTTTGCCAACCATTTTTTCTAAAAAAATAAATGGCCAAGGTAGGGAAGGGACAAATATATGTGTTGTATGATTTGTGGAATAGAACAAAGCTTTTACAAATTCTTTTTGGTAAGGTAAGAAAGGTATGGAAGAGTGGGGTTCATGTAGGGGAATTTGATTCCATGTAAGAGGAAATTATTGACAAATGAGAGCAATTGAAATGTTTGAAAGGAGAAGGTTGGCCAATTTATTCTTGAGGATTTTTTGTCTTGTTGCTAATTTTGTTACATTACATGGACTTCAATAATTGGCTTTTTTTCAGTCTTAGCATTCCTCGTATTATGAGTATCACTAACTATATTTGAAAATTAGGAATATTACTTTAATTAATTTCTTGCTCAAGTGGATAACATATCTATGAACATGGGGTAGAGGTGGGGTAATTTAGAGGAAATCCTTCTTATCTTTTTCTTGTTTGTGCTACTTTAACAAACTTCCATCCCATTCCACGGCTAGCTTTTTGAGTACCAAAAATAAAATAAACAAGTAAAATTCCTTGCTACAAGTGACAGTCACCCTGTTAAAAATCACTATTTTTTTAATTGAAGTTTTTCCCCAAAAAAAATATGTCCAATAGCTATTTTTACATATTTTAATTGAATTAGTGTGAAAAGAAAATAATAATTTCATATAGAAAATTGGGGAAAACTATCTAATAGTAGTGTAAGTGCAGAGATGATAGGTATTTGATGAAATAATCGAAATCGTAAATGGTCTGTTAATAAAACAATTAATTACATATAGTCCATATTCATCAATCTAAAAGGTTAAAAATTCATGTGTATAATGAGGACAATAATTTTAGAGAACTTGGGACATATATTTGATGTTATTGAATTTTGATATTTCTCCAGATTAATATCTTTAAACAGATGTGCTATAAAAAATAATTATGTTGTGCAAAATCTATTTTTCCTCCAAAATAACTTCAAACAGATTTCATACAAATAATCATGAAATATATACATATGAAGTTAAATATGTTTTTTTGTTATAAAAGAAAAAAAATAATGAACAAGATGAAAAGGAAGAAAAGTCAAGTCATCAAAAATGAAATTATTTTTCTCAAGTACTTCAGATTATGGAATTGATCCTCCTAGAATAAAATGACTCAAGAGAAAGAAATAGCAATACCTTAAATTTGTCCAGTAAACCACTCAATGATTTGGAATCACACAAAGTTTTAAGATATTTATAGCCTATAGGAATAACACAATAATTAATGTATAAAAGGTGAAATATTGCATGTAAATACGAAAAGTTGCATAATTATTCATGAATGAAATAACTTCATTCATAATTATAGCACTTTTATATTTTTTTCATACATCAATCTTTATTTCATATATTGTTATTCATTTATCCATTATACAATAAACCTAATAAGATGTATGTACGTGCCATGTAATAACTAGAGAGAATCATTTATATTATTGCATCACTAAATTAGAGTTCCACTACATCTTTTTTCTTTTGTTCCTTTCTAAAAAGAGGGGAAAAGGCCTTTAGAACAAATGCAAGCACCCTTTTTCCCATTCCATGATGATGTAATGAAACTTATAATATGCACTTGGTGATGGTGTAGATTCATTGTATATATTAAAGAAAGTGACTTGAAAATAGCATCCATATGTGATATATGAATAGTGATTGTGCATAGTTTGTCGACAACAACACATTCAATAAAATCCTAAAGTCTAAAGAAGATAAAAAATTGTACATAAATCTTATCATTATCTCGTGAAGGTGAAAAAGTTATTTTTAAAAGATCATCAACTCAAAGTATCAAACTTAGGAAAAAGAAGAAGAATCAATGAAGAAACCATCAAAGAGAAAATAGTATAACAACAATGCAATAATTAAAATGCAATAAACAACATATAACACGAAGTATAAAGGCACGATTAGTCCTATAATAAGCACTATACCACTACATGGCGTGACACCCCCTCTACTCTACTAGCCTTCTACCTTAATACGTGACCTCCACTTCTTCCTATCTAAAGACATGTCCTCAGTAATATAAAGTTGCATTATGTAATATTTAATTACTTCTCTTCAATATTTAATTTTTTTACCTAACTCTACCTCTTCCCATACCCACTACACCTAACCTCTCATACCTCCTCACTGAGCCATCGGTGTACCTCCTCTGCATATGTCCAAACCATCTCAGTCTCGCTTTCGTCATCTTGTCCGCCACCGAAGCCACTCCCACCTCCCAAATAACCTCATTCCTAATTTCACTCCCATCTTCTCTTGAATAATCTCACACCCACCTTCTCCCTAATAACCTTATTCCTAATTTTGTACATAATTTATCAATTATATTAAAATTTTGTAATTATTTCTAATAGAAATTCAGAAATTATTATGCTTCAAACAAAATTAATTCTAATCAATCAAACAACTAAAAGGGTCAAGGAATTAGAAAGAATGTATCACAAAATTATTACTTTTGATACACTGATAACATTTTGATACATTGATAACTAATAGGAGTAGTAATATCTATTATTCCATAAAGTTGAATTTCTTAGTGTCCAACAATATTTACTCAATGTTTTTCAATAGTCTATGTTATTACTCATCAGAATGTTGGATTTTCTAACACACATCGATCTTTTTAGTACATAGGTGAAAATTTTGTGATTTCTTTTGTTATAAAACATAGTTATATGACGTTACGAAGAAACCATTTCAACATGTGAGCATTTTAAGAAACCATTTTTGTTATAAAAGTCTCTTATAAAAATTAGGATATAATTTTAGGAAAATCTTTTACTTGAAGAAAAAAAGAAGCATAAATCCAAATTATTGGACTGACATCTTGCTGTATTAATGTTTTTCCGTTTGTTATTTTGGGTCTAAAAGGTTAATCACAATGTTTAGCTTCGTTTCCTCTCTTGTACATGAATGTTGTAAGAAGCTTTATTTAAAGCAAATCAGTTACTCCTAATTTAACAAGCAAAAAGTCCTCATAAAGTGAAGGGGATATGAGGATCTGTATGCGTTCACTACAGTAAGGGATCAGGTCCCTTATCACAGTAACTAAGTAAGAACAATAAATAAAACACACGAGTATTTTACATGAAAAACCTCTTGCTCAAGGGAGTAAAAAAACATGACCTTTCCCATAGGATTTCAATAAGGTTCCATTAACATCAACGAGCAACAACAATTACAAATTCATGCAATTTTAAGGACTAACCTCTTAATGCCTTTCCTCCTTCCAATGATAATAAAAAGATTTTATCAAGTAAGCAATAACTATATTGCCCACTAAACTAATCCCCTCGAATCAGTCTAGACTTCAAGAATCGATTCTAGCTAACTCTAGCTACAGACTGTACAAGAGAGAAACTAAAAAATAACTCAAGATGAACACCAAATTCCTTTATAGATGATAACGTTCAAACATACTCCTTTTTACAGAATATGGACGATCATTAGGAATATATTTATCCAACTAAGAGTCGGGGTCGACCCTATAGGGAATAGGTTGACACAACTCTACTAGTTATCCTACTTCGGTCATTAGTTCTATTTTCAAAAAAAAACAAATAATGCGGAAAAGTAAAAATAGGGGGTTTTTGAACTAAGATTCTAAGTATGAATGCAAAAAAATAAACTAAGGCTTAAGTAGTTTAATGATGACTAGGGTTGCATTCCCCATGACGCCCAACACGATAGTCAAATTTGTTTAGTAAATCCATTCATCACCTTCTGGTCTCAAAACGTATACTCTTTAATGCTTGCTATAGACCCCAGAATACTCTCACCTTCCGGTCTCAAGTACTTAGACTGGGTTAATAACCCTAAATTTTTGTCGTAGAGTTCTTTTCCTAATCACTACATCACTCCCAGACATGTAATGAATACATGCTTACCCTAATGCGTCGACTCATTAGAGAAGAAGTTAAAGCGAAGAACACTACAATGTATACGACATGGAATCCTGATATTTACCCCAAATTTGTCTATCTCATTGAGTTGTCATAGTTCCCATAACTCTAGTTGTAGGTTTGAATTATCAAACTTGCAAGAATTGAAACAAGAATCATGTTGAAATTCATAGTTAAATCACTTACAAGGAAGGATAGATCATTTCTTGAAGTCACATGAAGAAATGAGAGATAAAAACTTGATTCACACTTCAAACGATAACCAAAACCACAACTGACATTGCTGGAAATTTACTCACTATCTAGCGTGTTCTTCCAAAGGAAAAATCTGAAAAATTGAATGTTTTTATCATGACTCAAATGTACCAAACCGTGGGGTACCGTCCCTCTTAAAATAAGAGTAAAACAATCCTTATATAGTACTTAAACCTAAGCCTAAAACTAGTAGGAAAAGTAATCCTAAACAGATTAGGAAAAGTATCCTAATACATGTAGGATTACCAATGGAATGAGGCTTCACGGACTGGGCCACGACCTGAGGTCATTTTCACGCCTAAGAATGGACTCTATGGTGTTTAACATGTCCTGGAAACTTTCCAAAACTTGTTCACTCCACAAGGGTTCTTCATGGATCGTGAAGAGCACCATGATCCGTGAACTTGGACGTGGTGACTGCCTTTTTTTGGAAACTGTCCAGTGAACTTTGGTGCCCTTCACGAGCACCTTCATAGTTCATGGAGTGAACTATAAATCATGAAAGGGCTCATGGTAAGGCCCTTGTACACGAGAAAGACAACCTTCACCTCGATGACCATGCTCACGATCCGTCAAGTTCATCACGGGCGGTGAATGGCTCCATGGTGTGCTTGTTTGTTTCCTTTTGTCCCGGCTTATTTCATATACTCCTGGATCACTTAGCTACTGATTGTCCTTGTCTTCACACCACCACATGAGTTTAATAACTGGACATGGACAGTGCATAACTCAAAGCACAACATCTTCAATCAACTCCACAACAGGAAGCTCTAATTTCTTCGGAGATGTCTTAGTTTTTGTACCTTTTAGCTTTGTTGTTGCTTTCCAGCCACATACATGTATCATATGGTGTGTCCATATCATTTACCAGCAGTGCTCTTCCACGATTTATCCAATTTTAGCTCCAAATCGGTCCTACGTCCATAATTGTATGAAATTCTCATTTTCCTACAAAACAAACATAAAACACATATTAAACTAAAAAAAGCGCTTAAGAACTCACAATAATCCTATATATTAAGCGTTACAAAATTAATATTTTCACGACTTATCAACACCCTTGTAAAGACCCTGATATTTATCTCACTAGCATTACCTAGATGTCTAAAATTGTTCCCCAGAAAATCTGCCAGGCATCACTCCACGGAGGAGCCTACACGGCCCGTGTGGAGCCACACGATCCGTACGGGGCTCCTGTGGAGTGACAGCGGCCCCT
Organism: Solanum rostratum; assembly: GCA_029948455.1. Lineage (NCBI taxonomy): Eukaryota > Viridiplantae > Streptophyta > Magnoliopsida > Solanales > Solanaceae > Solanum > Solanum rostratum. Next base: position 56,345,049 of record CM057053.1, read on the forward strand.
TCACAGAAAGGCCTACACGGCCCCGTGTGGAGCCACATGGTCCATACGGGCCTCCCGTGGAGTGACAGTGATCAGTTCCCCGTAGGGGCAAAACTTGGGTTAGGTATACGGGCCTTTTCACGGTCCATGTGAGCCCACACGGTTCGTGTAGCCTCCCGTTCGATTTACTGAGTGGAAGGTCTCCTATACACGGACGGGGCCACGGTCCGTGTGACCATAGATGGTCCGTGAACTTGTCCGTGTGGTGCTACTTAGTTCGGATAAATTTTGCCTCGGAGAATTTAAGTCCTGGACCACGATCCTGTTCACGGTCTGTGTGAAGCCACATGGACCGTGTAACAAACCGAGTGACCCAGACGGACCAAATTTAGGTATTCATTAATGGAATTTTTGTAATTTGGATTATGTTAAACGTGTTTTTGGTATTTTCCACCCCCCAAGTCCTTATATCAGCTGAACTTCACCTCATTTCAGCCATTTCACTCTCACTCTCTCAAATTTGCTCCTTCAAGCTCTCCAATCTCTCTCTAGGATTTGTCAAGTGAAGGTCTTCAATTTTGAGTCCATTTTCTCCTCAAGTTCATGTTCAAGTCAGGTATGTGGGGTTGATTCTTGTGTTCCTTTCAACCAAGACAACCCACAATCCCTTTCAAGTTGTTTATGAATTTACTTACTTAATGTGAATTTTTACTATGTAATCTTGTTAGCTTTGAACAATGCATGTACTGTACCTTATTCCGATTTTAAGTTATGTTAAGCTCTAGTACTTGAAATTATGCAAATTATGAACATGCATGTCCTTTAAAATGATATTAAGCATGGGTGATCTCTACTACGATTTTCATATGGATTTTATGACTGGTTTTCTAGATTTCATACTATGTTTTAGATATACTCTACATTGCCCATGAGACCCCTACATCATGAATTGCATTACATCCATAGCATTGCTACATGGAAACTTTGAATATGGATTAAGTCCAATTTAGTTTTTTGAAAAGAATTATGATATGATTTTGGTAAGGCATTAGATATGACAAAAAGGTGATCACCGGTATGTCTATGATTATGGCTTTTGGAGCATCTTGGGTGCTTGCACCACCTTGTGCATGTAGATGAGCTATTCCTTGCATGAACCTTGTGATTTTGATCTTGTGATTTGGCATTTGATCCTACATGTACATTTGAAATGGATATTTGACTCCCTCTTTCTTGAAAGCACATATGAATATATATATATATATATATATATATGTATTCTACTGGGATGTTGTTGACTTAGCACCGATGGATTGGGGGTCCTCCCCCTTTCCTTGAACTATGTACCAATGTAGGGACGGATGTTATTCGTCGTCTATTTTGTTTATGATATGACATGTCTTGATATGATTCTGTAAATCCTTTCGAAATGGTGATTCCCATAAGGAAGGTGACCATCCCCGAAATGGTGTGTTCTATAAGGTGTAATGTAGATTACCCTTGGCAAGTAATCTTCTCCCTACCGGTGGGAGGTCCCAATCGGTCCAATTCATGTAATAGCTCGCATGGATTTGGGTTGTTGGTTATAGTCCATCCCCATTATATAGGAGCACTATCACATTGCACGCATCATAAGTTCCATGGCATCTTGTACACTAAATTCCATTGCTTATATGATCTTTGTATATTATGTGCCCTTCTCATCTAACATTGATATGCAGGTTCGGTAAGTCACATGCATTGCATGCCCGCATACATAATACATTCAAACGTACTAATGCATACTCTATGCCTACATGATTTTACCATGTAGGGACCGAGCAGTTTGGGTACCAGCCATTGGACGACTAGTCCGTTCTTAAAGATTTCTTTTGTGGTGAGCCCCATCTCCATGGGCAAGCTAATTATTTCGTGTATGTATTTTTGTATGTCCTCTTCTTTTGAGGGTGAGCCCGGAACTTGTCCTAGCCCCCGTTCCTTGACCAGAGGCAAATATTGGGCACTTGTAAAACCTTTTTTTCCGTTTTGCTTATCTATAAATGAATGGTTTTTTCGAGTACTTTGATTTTCGCCATTTAGTCATATGTGTTGAGATGTTGTTTGAACCAAAGATGTGGATTCTGAAAACTTGAGGCTTGTTTGGAGACTCTCGGGTCCCCATTCGTCGTGTCACATCTAGACCCCAACCTCCGGATTGTGACAACCCTCAACTTAGAACCATTGCTTGTCCTCAAGTGATGACCAAAAACAAAACATAACGATACGCAAATACAAGTATCCATTAGGAATCTTACAGTAACCCCTAAATCATCATACATATGCCCAAAAAGTAAGCTTATAGTGTATTTGCACCCAAACAAACCCACATAGGTCAAGTTACGCATTAGACCATATCCATTTGGCCTGAATAAGTACATAAAAGATGAACCAGTTAATGTAGCAACCAAATAGTGCAAGGATTGTACCCTCACTACAATGAAGTCTCAAACACAATATGTAAATGCAAAACAGAGACTGGAATGTAGACACTCACGCTCACAAAAGATTTTCAATTGACACACAAGTATAGACCATATGCTTGCCCTTATTTTCACCACCTGGACTCTCGAATGACCATTTTAGGACCACTTTAGGACTTTTGCATCTTGTAATGTAGGCTCGGGCTAGGGTATGGTATTTAGGATCAAAGTGACTTATTGGACCCTCCAAAACACTACATTGGTGTAGTCATCTGCTTTCAGTCCCCAACTCTTATTGTCCCTATTTTTCCAACTTTCTTTGCCATTGGGAGTGATTTTCGTTTCCATTCATTTTGTTTGCTCTTTTGTTTTACTCACGGTCACACCCCCAAACTTTTCTTATCCTCTCCTCACTTGACTGTTTTCTACGGTCACTTTTCTGTTTTTCTACATAAGCCACCCTCAACTTAGGATTTTGGCCTAGTTAAGGTTCACAATGTCTTTTTAAAGGACCAGGGCCAGTATAAGCTACCCTCAACTTAGGCCTTAAGCCTAGGTTGAGGTTCACAATGTCCTTGGAAAGAGTAGGGCCAAAGTAAAGATCTACAGATAGATAGGGGAGATAAGTTGGGTGATTACAAAGAAAAGGTCTATCCAAGCTCACCGTTTGGTTCAATGGGAAAAATTTCATTTGGTTGGCTAATTTCAAGCTAAGTGACTTCACGACAAAAATATCCTAAGATACTATCTTAATCCAATTGTTCAATTGTTTTAGTGGGACTTACCAGACAAGTTCTAGCTTACAAGTGCATTAATCGAATTAAGCAAATAAGCTCACACACACATGGCACATAACCCATACTATTCAGTACTAACCAACACAATCATGCTTCATTCATCAAGATGCCAACTAGACAATGTATACAATGCTTTACAAGGATCACACAAGTTAGTCAGGATAGGATGCATGCATATACAAGCTTTTTGAATTATTTTTAAAGTGGGGCATTTTTTATAATAATTATGGGTCACTATAGACTCCTAGAAACACTTATATTTACACAAAAAACAACCTAAACATGCCAGTTCTACTAGATAATAAACCTTCAGAGAAAAGAAGCATGACAAGAAAAACTCTTCGGGGTTCAGGATGACCCACTCCCCACCAAAATTTTATGCATTGTCCCTAATGCATATCAAACCAATGTATAAAACAAGGGAAGTGATCATACATGTGATGCCCTAGGGATCAGTAGTAATGTACCTAATTACTCAGACTTCATCAGGGATCCACATGTGTTGTCTTCCACCTTTTCCTCCACTTTGAACTTATGAATAGCACCCTTAGCTTCTTTTTTAATTTTCTACTATACTCCAGTGTGGTGGGATAAAAATAAATAGACCAAATAGTAGAGATTGTACCTTGTAATTTTTGTTCTTTAAATGAGGAATGTAATTTTTCGACGTCGGCCCACCAAATTCAAGAATATAGATATATTGTTCCTCCTCATATTCTTCCTTATGCTTGAATGGTTTGATTAATATCTCATCATCTAAGCATAAGGTAGAAAAATGATTGAAATGAGGTCCAGTAAGTCCTTACTCATTAATTGTACTAGTATCATTATTCACACCCTCATTTATATACACACTAGAGTTATTAAAAATATTATCCACTCCCTCACGTAACTCTAGTGTACTGTTCTCAATTAGAACAACATCCATAACAATATGATCAAGTAGTTGGCTCTCCAGTTTCAACATTTCAAGTTGGTTCACAAGCATCTTTCTTCCTCAGAAAATTTTTAACTATCATGTTGGGCGTTAAAAGAATCAACCTTCGCGCTCAACAAAACATCTAAATCAGTAATATCTGATCCAAATATCTCAACCTTATCAATTAGATCCATTCTTGCTTTTAGAAAGTGAATCATCGAAGATTTCATTGTCTCATGCAAATCTCCGAATAGGGCTATGAAATCCCTGCAAGAACGAATACTAGTACAAAACTTATCGGAGAGAGCACACCTATCACCACAGACTGCTTTGAATGTCATCATTAGTTTTGCAGTACTTTTTCTCCTATAGTAATCAAAGCAAAAACAAAAACAAAGAGTAAAACTAGAAAGTAGAACTACAATGTAAATAGAAAGTTAGTAGATTATTTCAAAACCGTATTCCCCCGCAACGGCGCAATTTTTGATAACATTCAAACATATTCCTTTTTACATAATATAGACGATCATTAGAAATATATTTACCAAACTAAGAGTCGGGGTCGATCCCACAGGGAATAGGTTGAAACAACTCTACTAGTTATCCTACTTCGGTCATTGGTTCTATTTCTAAAAAAATAAATTATGCAGAAAAGTAAAAATGGGGGGGTGGGTTTGCACTAAGATCCTAACTATGAGTACGAATGCAAAAAAAAAAACTAAGGCTTAAAAGGTGTAATGATGACTAGGGTTGCGGTCCAATGACGCCCAACACGATATCCCAATTTGTTTAGTAAACTCATTCATGATTGTGTATACAAGATCAAACAAGTTAGGTAACATCTAATTCACCTTCTGGTCCTTCTTAGATGCATTTCATTCATTACCTTCCGGTCTCAGAACGTGTACTCTTTAACCCTTGATCTGGACCCCATAATACTCTCACCTTCCGATCTCAAATACTTAGACTAGGTTAATAACCCAGAATTTCTGTCATAGAGTTCTTTTCCTAATACCTATAACCCTCCCGTGCATGTAATGAATACAGGCTTATCCTAATGCGTTGACTCATTAAGGAAGACGTTAAAGTGAATACAATTATAATGTATACGACAAGCGATCCCGACATTTACCCTAAATTTGTCTATCTTATTAAATTTTCATGGTTTCCGCAACCCTAGTGGTGGGTTTAGATTATCGAACTTGCAAGAATTGAAAAAAGAATCATGTTGAAATTCATAGTTAAATCACTTACAAGGAAGGATAGATCAATTCTTGAAGTCACACGAAGAAGCGAGAGACGAAAACTTGATTCGCACTTGAAACGATTACCAAAACCACAACTAACGTTGCTGGAAATTTACTCATGGTCCAGCGTGTTCTTACGAAGGGAAAATCTGGAAAATTGAATGCTTTTATCGTGACTCAGCAGTCCCAAAACATGGGGTACCAGATCTCTTAAAACAAAGAGTAAAATTATCCTTATATAGTACTTAAACCTAAGCCTGAAACTAGTAGGATAAGTAATCCTAAACGAACTAGGAAAAGTATCTTAATACATGTACGATTCCCAGCGGAATGAGGCTTCACGGACTGGACCACGAATTGAGGTCATTTTCACGCCCAAGAATGGACTTCCATGGTGTTTAACATGTCCTGGAAACTTTCCAAAACTTTTTCACTCCATAAGGGTTCTTCATGGATTATGAAGAGCACCAAAATCCGTGAACTTGGACGTGGTGATTGCCTTATTTTGGAAACTATCCAGTGAACTTTGGTGTCCTTCACGAGCACCTTCACAGCTCACGGAGGGAACCATAGGTCATAAAAGGGATCATGGTAAGGCCCTTGGACACGGTAAAGACAGCCTTCACCTGGAAGACCATGCTCATGATCTGTCAAGTTCATCACGAGTGAATGGCTCTGTGGTGTGCTTGTTTGTTCCTTTTTGTCCCGGCTTATTTCATATACTCATGGATCACTTAGTTACTGATTCTAATTGTCTTCACACCACCACATGAGTTGAATAACTGGACATGGACAGTGCATAACTCAAAGCACATCTTCAATTAACTCCACAACAAGAAGCTCTAATTTCTTCGAAGATGTCTTAGTTTTTGTACCTTTTAGCTTTGTTGCTGCTTTCCAGCCACATGGTGTGTCCAGATCATCCACCAGCAGTGCTCTTCCACGATTTATCCAATTTTAGCTCCAAATCGGTCAGGCGTCAATAATTCCATGATATTCTTCTTTTCCTGCAAAACAAACATAAAACACATATTAAACTTAAAAAACGCTTAAGAACTCACAATAATCCTATATATTAATCGTCATAAAAGTCATATTTTCACGACTTATCAACACCCTCAACTTAGAACCATTGCTTGTCCTCAAGCGATGACCAAAAATAAAACATAACAACGCACAAATACAAGTATCCATCCGAAATCTTACAGTAACCCCTAAATCATCACATATGCCCAAAATGTAAGCTTATAGTGTACTTGCACCCAAACAGACACACATAGATCAAGTTACGCATTAGACCATACCCATTTGGCCCGAATAAGCACAACAAAGATTAACCAATTAATTTAGCAACCAAATAGTGCAAGCATAGTATGCTCACAACAATGAAGTCTCAAACACAATATGTAAATGGAAAACACAGGTGAATGTAGACACTCACGCTCACAAAAGATTTTCTATAGACCATATTCTTGCCCTTATTTTCACCACCTGGACTCTCGAATGACCTTTTTAGGATCATTTTAGGACTTTTACAGCTTGTAATGTAGGCTCGGGCTAGGATATGGTCTTTAGGATCAAAATGACTAATTGGACCCTCCAAGAACTACTTTGGCGTAGTCATCTGCTTTCGGCCCCCAACTCTTATTGTCCCTATTTTTCCAACTTTCATTGCCATTAGGTGTGATTTCCATTTTCATTCATCATTTTGCTCTTTTGTTTTACTCATGGTCACACCCCCAAACGTTTCTTCTCCTCTCCTCACTTGATACTTTTCTACACTTACTTTTCTATTTTTTCAGCATAAACCACCCTCAACTTAGGATTTTGGCCTAGTTGAGGTTCACAATGCCTTTTTAAAAAACTAGGGCCAATATGAGCCACCTTCAACTTAGGTTTTAGGCCTAGGTTGAGGTCCACAATTTCCTTCAAAAGACTAGGGACAAAGTAAAGATCTACAGATAGATAGGGGAGATGAGTTGGGTGATTACAAAGAAAAGGACTATCCAGGCTCAACTTTTAGTTCAATGGAAACAATTTCATTTGCTTGGCTTATTTCAGGCTAAGTGACTTCATGAAAAAAAGGTCTAAGATCCTATCCTAGTTCAATCATTCCATTGTTTTAGTGGGACTTACCGAATTAAGCAAATAATCTCATATGCACATGGCACATAACCCACACTATTTAGTACTAACCAACATAGTCATGCTTTATTCATCAAGATGCCAACTAGACAATGTGTACAATGCTTTACAAGGATCACACAAGTTAGTTAGGATGGGATGCATGTATATACAAGATTTTTGAATTATTTTTAACTTGGGGCATTTTTTACAATAATTATGGGTCACTATAGACTTTTATAAAAACTTTTATTTACACAAATAAAACAACCTAAACATGCCAGTTCTACTAGATAATAAACCTTCAGAGAAAAGAAACATGACAAGAAAAACTCCTCAGGGTTCAGGATGCCCCCACTCCCCACCAAAATTTTATGCATTGTCCCTAATGCATATCAAACCAATGTATAAAACAAGGGAAGTGATCATACATGGGATGCCCTAGGGATCAGTAGTAATGTACCTGATTACTCAGACTTCATCAGGTATCCACATGTGTTGTCTTCCACATTTTCCTCCACTTTGAACTTATGAATTGCACCCTTAGCTTATTTTCCAATTTTTTACTATACTCCAAGGTGGTGGGATAAAAATAAATAGACCAAATAATAGAGATTGTACCTTGTAATTTTAATCATTTAAACAAGGAATGTAATCTTTTGACTTCGGCCCACCAAATTCAAGAATATAGATATATTGTTCCTCCTCATATTCTTCCCTATGCTTTAATGGTTTGATTAATATCTCATCATCTAAACATAAGGTAGAAAAATAATTGGAATGAGGTCCAATAATTCCTAACTCATGAATTGTACTATTATCATTATTCACACCCTCATTTATACACACACTAGAGTTATTAAAAGTATTATCCACTCCATCACGTAACTCTAGTGTACTCTTCTCAATAAGAACAACATCCATAACAATATGATCAAGTAGTTGGCTATTCAGTTTCAACGTTTTAAGTTGGTTCACAAGCATCTTTCTTCATCAGAAAATTTGTAACTATTATGTTGGGTGTTAAAAGAATCAACCTTTGCGCTCAACAAAACATCTAAATCAGTAATATCTGATCCAAATATCTCAACCTTATTAATTAGATCCATTCTTGCTTTTACAAAGTGAATCATCGAAGATTTCATTGTCTCATGCAAATCTCTAAATAAAGCTATCAAATCCCTGTAAGAACGAATACTCGTACAAAACTTATCGGAGAGAGCACACCTATCACCACAGACTGTTTTGAATGTCATCATTAGTTTTGCAGTACTTTGTCCCCTATAGTAATCAAAGCAAACACAAAAACAAAGAGTAAAACTAGAGACTTTCTATCATTGTCCCGGGCATGTAACTGATACATGCTTACCCTAATGCGTCGACTCATTAAGAAAGAAATTCAAGTGAAGAACAGTACAATCAATCCTGATATTTACCCTAAATTTGTCTATCTCATTGAGTTGTCATGGTTTCCACAATCCTAGTTGTGGATTTAGATTATCGAACTTGCATGAATTGAAACAAAAATCATGTTGAAATTCATAGTTAAACCACTTACAAGGAAGTATAGATCAAATCTTGAAGTCACATGAGGAAACGAGAGACGAAAACTTGATTTGGACTTCAAACGATAACCAAAACCACAATTAACGTTGTTGGAAATTTACTCACTGTCCAACGTGTTCTTCCAAAGGGAAAATCTGGAAAAATGAATATTTTTATCGTGACTCAGCATCCCCAAAACATGGGGTACCAGCCCTCTTAAAATAAGAGTAAAAACAATCCTTGTATAGTACTTAAACCTAATTCTAAAACTAGTAGGAAAAGTAATCCTAAACGGACTAGGAAGTATCCTAATACATGAAGGATTCCCAGTGGAATGAGGCTTCACGGACTGGACCACGACTTGAGGTCATTTTCACGCCCAAGAATGGCCTTCCATGGTGCTTAACATGTCCTTGAAATATTCCAAAATTTCTTCACTGCACAAGGGTTCTTTATGGATCGTGAAGAGCACCACGATCCGTGAACTTGGACGTGGTGATTGCCTTTTTTCTGGAAACTGTACAGTAACCTTTGGTGCCCTTCACGAGCACCTTCACAGCTCATGGAGTGATCCATAAGTTGTGAAAGGGCTCATGGTAATGCCCTTGGACACGAGAAAGACAACCTTCACCTGGATGACCATGCTCACGATCCGTCAAGTTCATGACGGGCCATGAATGGCTCCGTTGTGTGCTTGTTTGTTCCTGTTTGTCCCGGCTTATTTTATAGACTCCTACATCACTTAGCTACTGATTCTAATTGTCTTCACACCACCGCAGGAGTTGAATAACTGGACATGGACAGTGCATAACTCAAAGCACAACATCTTCAATTAACTCCACAACAAGAAGCTCTAATTTCTTCGGAGATGTCTTAGTTTTTGTCCCTTTTAGCTTTGTTTCTGCTTTTCGGCCACATACATGTATCATATGGTGTGTCTAGATCATCCACCAATAGTTCTCTTATACAATTTATCCAATTTTAGCTCCAAATTAGTACGGTGTCCATAATTCCATGAAATTCTCCTTTTCCTACAAAATAAACATAAAACGCATATTAAACTAACAAAAGCGCTTAAGAAATCACAATAATCCTATGTGTTAAGCATCGTAAAAGTCAATTTCTCATGACTTATCAATAGATCAGGACTTGGTTTACATGAAATTAGCAAAGAAATAACCTAAAAACAACAAGATAAAATGAAAAGCTCGAGCACCATTCAGAGCCCCTTTTTTTATTGTGAGAAAATTGATGTGCAAAAGGTTAGGTTTTTAAATATTAATAGGATACAATATAGGATACCCACCTTTATTTGAAGCAATTCTATTGGCCAAAGGGCCTACCAAACGCAACACGTGAGCACTCATAAAAGTGGTTACTGGCAATGTACTATTTTCAAGTATCACTTTTAGTTGCACATAGCCAGCTCTAACAAGGGATATGGTCTCATCTTATAGTTTGTCAAGTCATCAAAACTCAAGAGTAGACCCACATGGAGTTCGCCAGGTGCTCGAGCACCTATTAACCCAGTACTGGACATTATATATCTATGTAGAAATTAAGAAAAATTGGTATAAATTAATAGAGCACCCACTAAAAAAATAACTTGATTGGTCCAATGTCTCAAGGAGGGTGCCTACAACTTCTATTAGTGTTGTTGGACGTGAGTTCAAATCTCACTCTCAACACGTTTCTTTTTAATTTTCAAAACCTACTCTTCTTTACTATTCATAGTAATATATATTTCAAAACCACTCTTCTTTACTACTCATAGTAATATATAAGTATTGTCATCTTTTCTCTACTTTTCCTATTTTTCTTTTACTTATAGTTGCCTTTTTACTATTTTTCCTAGAAAAGAGGGTATACAAATAAATATTTTTCCTTTCTTCTTTATTCAAGAAAATAAATACTATCCTCTTCATTCTTAATAATTGTCATGTTTCACTTTACAAAAATTTATTTGTAATTTTTAAAGCTAAATTAGATTAGAATAATTCAGCATATTAAAATTAAAATTTTGATATTCAAAAACTGTACTAAAAGTACTATAATTTATAATTTTTCTATATCAATATGATAAAAAATTGATCTCTTAAAATTATATTACTCAAGATTGATATTATTTCAATCTAGAAAAAGGAAACTAACAAGTGAAAAGGAACATAGTAAGTAGTTGTTCATATTGATTGTTTTTACCACTGATTTCAAATAAAACAGACTTCTTATGACAAGTGTTAAATATTTGTACTTATGTTCTATAATTGGTAGTGTAAAGACCCTCCAGGTCATTTCTGTGGTTTTGCAAATATTTTAGCAGTTTGAGCATTTGCATAGTGACCTCGGGCTATTTACAACTTATTGATACTGATTGTTTGGTTGTTGGGTGAATCATTTGACATTTATACAGTGCTTTGAGCTAAGCGGAAGATTATAACTGTAAAACAAATTTTCTGGTAAAATCCTAGTAAATGGACTCAAAATGAAATTTCGATGATTCCATCAGCTCCAGAACGGCCAAATTAGGCTAGGAGCATGTTCGGTGCAATTATATCGAGTTTTGCAAATTTAGCCGCTAAAACGGGCCAATAGTTGACTTTACCCAACACCCTGAAAAAACATGTCCAAATGAGAACTCTAACAATGTGGTTAGATTCAGGACGTCAAATTTGGTCTAGGAGAACCTTTTATTCGGTTCTCGAGGCTTTCCGGTGCATTTTAGTCCCCTCAATAGATCTCGATATTGGGAAATGAGACCCATATTGGGACAAAACGACCTCCTATGGGAATTGCAAATACACCGTTGAGTTTGGAGTGCCGTTTCTAATCACATTTCATCATAGATTATATTTTTCTGACTCCGAATGAGGTTGGAGCTTCAAATTAAGTTTGAGCGGTTGCTGAAAATTAAAAGATGGTGGGTGATGTGGCCTAGCCATAAGCTGCTATGTGGCAGGCAATTCAAAAAAGAAAAAAAGGGGAAAGTACGTATATAATCTGGAAATTTTCCAGAAAATATGAAAATCAAAGCGTACAACTTATTTCTCTCCTGTTTTTATTTGATTTGGGCGATCCAAAAGGCTAACTTGTGTATTTTTCCAAGAGTAACGTCTTGGGAGCTTCAAAAATTGATTTTGGCACATCATTTGACATAACATTTGATGTTTTCCTACTATAATATTGAATATATTTAAAAAGCTTGGATATGCGATTTCTTATCTATTTTAAGTTAGAATTTGGTAAAATTTAGGTCTATTCTGTGTGTTTTTTGTGAGACACACGCTGTAATAATGTTAGAATTAATTGATAGAGTTCCGTTTGGTGTGAAAATGATATTTTAGCTTCTTTTTATGTTGTGATTTTTTGAAAAAAAATTGGAATGTGATATCTCTGATGTTTCTTATCGGAGTTGAGTGAAATTTGAGTCTAAATTGTACCACTTTTCAAGATCTACGCTATGGTATGCTCGAATTCTATTAATTTGACTGTGTTTTTGAGTAATTTGAAGAGAAAGCTGATGTATAATATGTGTAATTAGTTAAGAAATGTCATTTAGTTTTTGGGCTATTTCTTGTTGTTTAGAGCCTCGTTTTGAGCTTAATTTATCGCTATAGACTCGAGGTGACGTAATAGTTGTTTTACGAGGTTTGATTTGTTATTTCGGCCGTGAGCCCTATTTCCATTTTAGTCGCAATTGATGTATCCTCCTCAATTTCTTGAGAAATTACAACCAAAACAACTGTAATTATATTGTGATTCATGTTTTGACAGTTGAGCGGCATTTGGAGGCGATCAGGAAAGTCAAAGCTCTTATGGAATGATCCCAGCACGTGAACTCTCCTTCTAGGTAGGCTAGGCTTTCCTCACATCTAGACTGAGCTCAAATATATGTTATTGGGAACTTGTTCATTGTGAAATTCTGAATAAGATATGTATTATATGTATTTAAGGCAGGGATTATCATTTGGACTCTGTAATTCCTATATATGTCATGTTACCTGTGGTTTAATGTTCTGTGGGTTGTGAATACTTCTTATAAAGATTGTAAAGGTGAAACAAGATGAGACTGAGGTAAGGTAAGCATTGATGCTATCTGTATACCTGATTTTAACAATTTGATTGTTGTTTTGACCTATTAGCTTCTCGATACTGATAAATATGCTATACCCAGTATGATTTTGGTGATGTATCACTTATGTTATGATTATGTCCTGTTAAAGTCTAAATGTAAACCTTTGCCCTGTAATTGATACATATGTCTATTTCGATACTTGTTTACTTGTGTGGGTGGTTTGGTACCAGTGTTATGTAGTATTTGAGAGGCTAGTTAATTATACTCCTAGCTACACCTGGTGACTCTGTGGTTGTGATTTTGTTGTTGCGATCCTGTTGGTGTATCGTGTTTCTTATTCTTTAGTAACTGACTTGTGATCCTGATACATGATGGATGCTATGCCCGAGGATTTCGGCAAACTGTCTATTGTTGGTTGGGATATCTATTGCACTTATCAATTGGGTTGCCTGCTATTCTGTCCTGAGGACTTTTTACAGTTGTTATATGGCTTGTATATTGTTGTTCGATTTACTAGTTGTACTTATTAGTTGAATTGTTATTCGTTGTTCTATTGGGTTATACTTCTACCTATGAGGTACATGCTACACCCTGGGAGACCAGTTAGGTTGGCAATTGTTATTTAGAATGTGGACTGCACTTGTCGTTTGGTTTGTCTACAATCATTTTAAATACTTGTATTGTTTTAAGGATGGAGTTGTTGACGTCTAGACACGATTTTATATTACTCCTATTGATAAGTACCTTGGTTTGATTGCTTGCATGCCTGTTGGATTTTCGAATACTAAGGGATATGTTATTTTCTAGGACCAGATTCTGTGTTGTACTCTTGATTATATGCTGAGGATATTGCATGTAGTTCAGTCCAGGCACAGTCTGCTGCCATGCCCTGAGGTCCAGTCTAGGGTATTGTCGGAGTCCATCTTGCCCTGTTGTTTAGTCCAGGGTACTGCACGCCCTATTATCTAGTCCAGGGTGCCTCCTAAGTTCATCATGCCCTGTTGTTTAGTCCAGGGTTCTGCACGCTCTGATGTCCAATCCAAGGTATCACCTGAGTTCATAACGCTTGTTGTTTAGTCCAAGGTACTGCACGCCTTGTTGTTTAGTCCAGGGTGTTTCCTGAGTCTAGTCCAGGCATGGTCAGAGGCCCTAGAAGAAGCCTACCGGTGATTAGTATTTGGGTATCTATTGTACTCGTGAATTTCTTATTATGCCATGTGGATTATCTATTCTATTTCTGAATGTTTGTTATTATGTTATGGTTATTGATGGTTTTTGCATCAATACTCTGTTATATTGAGATGATATCTTGACTATTTTTTACATGTATGATTTATATTGTTGCTGTGGTTGACTGGTTGAACAACGAAGGAAAAGGGACTTAGGTCCCAACGGCGGAATATGATTACATTAGCTATTGCCAGTAACTTCAGTTAGCCGGGAAGCCATCTGCGTTAAGTTGTGAGAATTTCTTGCATAAGGAAATAGGAAATTGGGTAAAGTCTGTATAGGGTGATTATGGATATAGTTATAGGCAATTGAGATTATTCAAATGCCTACTAGGGAATTAAGAGTACGTATATCTAGCATGTTATGTTCCTATTATAATCTAGCCGATTGAGCTGATGGGACGAATGCTTGATCTTTGAGGGTCACCTTGGAGATTGTTACATTGATTCTCTGTTATGTATTGATGAATTTGTTATGCCTCTAATTAGTTGAGATTACCATAGTTGTGTTTGACACCGAGCATGCTTATGACTATTGTATTCAGTGTCTACTCTGAGTTCAGCGTTGGAACCCTATGTGGTTTGGTTTGGAGTTTTTAGGTACACCTTTATTCTTAATTTCGCGGATGAAATTTCCATTATTGGGGGATGTTGTAATGACCCTCCAGGTTATTTTTATGGTTCTACGAATATTTTATCAGATTGAGCATTTGCATAGTAACCTCGGGCTATTTGCAACTTCTTGGCATTGATTGTTTGGTCATTGGGTGAATCATTTGACATTTATGTAGTGCTTCGAGTTAAGTGAAAGATTATAACTGTAAAATGAATTTTCTTGTAAGGTCCTAATAAATAGTTGTTAAGACCTGGGCTTTGTACGACTTCAATGGAGCTTGGAAATTTGGTTCCGAAAAGTTTTGGACCAAGGTGACACTTCATGAAAGCCTTCACGGTCCGTGTGATGTTATACAGACCGTGTGGAGCCTCCTTAATGTGTCCCTTGGCCTTGTGTGGGGTGTGAGGGCCTTAATGTGAAGTTTGGGACCAAGGCATACCACACTTGGACCCCACACAGTCCATGTGAGGTCATACGGACCGTGTGGGGGATCGTATGGTAACCTTGAGATTGAGACTCCACACTTTTGAGCCTAAGGAAAGTGTTAGGGCCCCTCTCACGGACCGTATGGTGCTTCATGGTCCGTGAGGCCCTTCCCTATGGGTGCCGGAGTGAAATTTTTCTAAGTATTAGATCACCGTCTCGGAACTTGGTCATTGAAGAATTTTTCTAAGTGAAGCTTCATGGAGGAGGCATACGGTCCGTATACCTTGGTACATGGGTGTTGGTGTGCATTTTTCTAAGTATGGAATTTCTTTAGCTAAGCTTTTCACAAGAACCGATAGAATGATCAATTTTAAATGATCATATCTCTTAGCACAAAACGAACTGGGTGACCAACTATTTATCAAATTGAAGCTCTTTGAATTAGCTTTCTAATGCATCTAGTTTCACATCATTTCGGGTTTGGATCAAGAAGTTATGCCCATTTTCGTAAAGCCCATCTATGCAGTATTTTTTGAGAATTGACTAAGTATGGTCCCAGGGGAGGGTTCACGGTCCGTGAGACCTTATACGGACCATGAGATCTTCTTACAGGACCCCTCGCAAGAAATTTTATTCCACTTCATTAATGTTTTTTTTTGTAATTATGGCTACTTGTAAGGGACTTTTGTGACTTCCTATGCTATCCTAAGACCTCCAAATGGCCTAAAATCTTCTTCTCTTATTCAAATTCATTCTCGCACTTAGAAATTATATTCAACTCTCTCTTAAGGACTCCTCTCAAAGCCTTGTGAAGAATTAGCTTGGGATTCAAGGAATGACTTCAATCTTTATCAAATTCTTCTTAATTCCTCTTGGTGACCTTAGGTGTGTGGGATTGATTCTTGGTCCCTTTCAACCAAGAAGACCCAAACTCTTTTCAATTGATTTTCATTAAATTTTTCTTACTTTAAATATGGGTTTTGAAAATTATTGTTTATTAAATTCAATTGAAGTATGGGCTATACTTTATTATTGATATTAAATTGATTTAAACCCTAATATGTTGAATCGCATTGAAGTTATGAAGATATGAATGTGTGTGTCCCTTTTAAAGCTTGATTTAAGCATGGGTAATCTATATTATGATTAAATGTAGATTTAATTATGTTTTGACTTGAATTTCGTGATGTATTGATGGTTTGAGTTTGAATCTCTATTGCTCGTGCTATTTCTCATCTCATTCATGGCATATGCATTCATGAGCATTGGATTTTATGAAAATTATAAAGTGGATTAAGCCCAATTGTGTTTATGTATATGATTTTGATAATATATTGGTTATGACAAGAGTGTGATCACATAAATGTCTATAATATGTCTCTTTGCGCATTTTGGGTGCTTGCACCATATTAGTATGCGAATAAGCTATTCTTATGCATAAGAATCATAATTATGAACTATGATTTGACTTTTGAGCCCAAGTTCGAATGATTTTGAAATGTGTTTGGCTTTTGAGCCAAAATGTGCATTGAAATGATTCAAAAGAACTATTGCCTCTTTTGAAAGCATGTATATGTATAAGTATTCTTGTGGGATGTTTGACTTAGGACTAATGGATAAGGGTCATAAGGGCTATCCCTAAGGGTTCTCTCCCTTTCCTTGAACTATGTGTCAGCATAGGGATATGGTAGTCATTACCGAAAAGACTGGGTCGTGAGGAATGGCTACACATTTTGATATGATATGATATGATATAATATGATATGTTTTGATATGGAAATCTTTCTAAAAAGATGTGATCGTAAGGAAGGTGTCCATCACACCAAAAAGATATGATTGTAAGGTGTGGTATAGATTACCCTTGGCAAGTAATCTTCTTCCATCGATGAGAGGTCTACATCAGACCAATTCCTGTAATAGCTCGCGTGAGTTTGATTTGTCGGTTATAGTCCATCCCCACTATATCTGAGCATTATGGCACTTCATGCATCATGAATTTCATGGCATATTGTTATAGTACTTCTCTTTGATATATATATATATATATATATATATATATATATATATATATATATATATATATATATATATATATATATATATATATATATATATATATATATATATATCTTTCTATATTATATGCCCTTGTCATCTAACATTGAATGCACATTTAACAAGTTCATATGCATTGCATGCCCGCATACTTAGTACATTCAAACATACTAGCGCATACTTTTGTCTACATGATCTAATCATGTAGGGACTCGAGATTCTCTTCATCCACCGTACGACGTCTAGATTGGATCTTGAGATACTTGTTATGGAGAGTCTTATCTTCCAAGGACAAGCCACCAGTCCTCTACCTATGAAGTCTTGTTTATGTAATTTACTTTGAGGGTGAGCCTGGGACATGTTTTCGCCCCCGTACTATCTTATGATTAGAGGCATTGTTGGACATCTTGTCGACTCTTTTACATTTATATGTTAAGTGTTGTATTCAGAGATTATGATAAGGGTTATGGATATCTATTGGATATGGATATTATGGATTGATTATGAGAATTATGATAAGTATGTATATTTTGATGTGGAAATGTGGAAGATCCTAAGTCCCGTATTGCCCTCATAGAGTGAGTCATTCTTACCCGCCCCTTAGTTCTTATGTGTTATGTGATATGTGAATCCATGTTAATCCCTTACCCCTATGACATCCTCATAGCGTAAGTCCTACTTTTACGTCCCTTAGAACTATGTGTTTACTATTTATATATGCTTCCGAACCGATGATGTGATGATGGATAATTTGAGGCTTGTTTGGAGATCTCGGGTTTTCATCTGCTATGTCACTCCTAGACCCTAGGTTCGGGTTATGACACATATTGCAATTATATCGAGTTTTCCAAATGTAGCTGCCAAAACAGGCCAATAGTTGACTTTAGTCAACACCCTTGGGAAATGTGCCCAAGTGATTAGATTTAGAACATCGAGTTTGGTCTAGGAGGACCTTTCATTCAGTTTTTGAGACTTTTGGGTGCATTTTGGCACCCTCGGTAGATCTCAATATTTGGAAATGGGACCAACATTAGGACAAAATGACCTCCAGTGGGAATTCCAAATACATCGTTGAGCATGGAATGCCATTTTCGATTAGATTTCATATGTGGATTATATTTTTTTTTTAACTTCAGATGAGGTTAGAGCATCGAAATTAAGTTTGAGCGATTGCTGAAAATTAAAAGATGATGAGTGATATGGCCTAGCGATAGGCTGCCATGTGGCAGGCAGTTTGAAGAAAGGAAAAAGGGAAAATTACATATATAATCTGGAAATTTTCAAAAAACGTGAAAATCAAAACTTACAATTTTGGACAGCGATTTCTCTCCCATTTGTTATTCGATTTGGATAATTCAAAATGCTAACTTGTGTATTTTTCCGAGAGGAACGTTGTGGAAGCTTTAGAAATTGATTTTGGCACATTGTTTGAGGCAAAATTTGATTGTTTCTGTTGTAATATTGAATATATTTTCGAAAACTTTGATATGTGATTTCTTATCCATTTTAAATCAGATTTTGGTAAAATTTTGATCTATTCTGTGTGTTTTTTGTGAGGCGCACGTTGTGGTAATGTTGGTATTAATTGATAGAGCTATGTTTGGTGTGAAAATGATATTTTAGCTGTTGTCTATGTTGTGATTTTTTGGAAAAATTTAGAATGTGATATCTCGGTTGTTTCTTTTCGAAGTTGAGTGAAATTTGGGTCTAAGTTATATTATTTTTCTAGACCTACACTGTGGTATGTCAGATCCTATTAATTTGACTATATTTTTGAATAATCTGAAGAGAAAGCCACTGTATAATATGTGTAATTTGATAAAAAATGTCATTCGGTTTTGGAGCGAATTCTTGTTATTCTGAGCCTCGTTTTGAGCTCAATTTTTTGCTATAGACTTAGGGTGATGTAACAGTTATTTTATGAGGGTTGGTTTGGTATTTCAGGCGTAGGCTCTATATTTGCCTATTCTAGTCATAATTGATGTATCCTCCCCCATTTTTTGAGATATTACAACCAAAAACAGCTGTAATTATATTATGATTCATGTTTTGACTGTTGAGAGGCATTTGGAGGCAAAGCTCATGTGGAATGATCAGAGGACTCCCTTTTTAGGTAGGCTAGGCTTTCTGTTATTTGGAGCTTGTATATTGTTAAAATTCTGAATAAGATATGTACATATGTTGTTCAGGATGGGATTATCATTTGGACTCTGTAATATGTATATATATCACGTTAGATGTGGCTTAATTTTGTGTGGGTTGTGTAGCAACCCTGGTGGTAGGATGCAACTCTTGTGCAGTTTGGACATATATAATACTTGTTAACACATTAACAGTTTAATATATGATATAAATCATAATTTAATAATAACGAATTCAAAGTAGTTACAGGTGTAGGATTTGTCTTTCTAATAGTTCATTTGATCTCAGGTTCCAGTATGTGGTATAAGCACCTTTTCAAAATAATTTGAATCAATATCTTGCGAGATTTTATACATTACCCACACAACTACGGTACATGCTATAAATTATTACCAATGTCAAAATACAAAGATATAAAATTTACTAGTTTCAGTTCCCTACAATCAACTCAAAATAACTAGTAATATAGTATAAAAAAAATAGGTTTGCAGACTCCAAGCCAACTAAGCATGCCAAAACTTTAAGTTACAAACCGTAGTTTCATAATTTACACTAGCCTTCAGAATTTACATACACATATGCAATAGGAGAATCATGTACATGTCCTAAAACTATTACAATATATATGTCTATATGCAAATACGTTCCTCTTCATAGCTCCCAAAATTGATCTCCAATGGTCATCCTCAAGAATCATCTCGGACATTCCCTATGATAAAACTATCACTAAGCATAAAGCTTAGTGGTATAAAAGTTACAAGTTGGAACCTTTAGATTTCTCAATTTACCTTTCTTAATTCAAAGAGTGACACAATTGCAATACAATAAATAAACCAAGCGAATGAATATATCAATAGTATCAAGTATGATATTTAAAGGTCTGAGTGTCAAGAGTCCTTGTAACCATTTTTACAAAACATTCAAATAACAAGTTTCACCTAATATGTTCATCATGTCGTTACACCAAACATAATCAAGTATCAAGAAGGACCAAATCCCTGTATCAAAGAGGTTTATAACCCAATAATCAAGAGAACTAAGAACCATATTAAGAGTGGCTTTCTAGTTCGTGCTTAAAATGGATCGTTTCCATAGTCAAGATGGCAATTGATCTAAATGAGAGGCATGCCAATAGTGACAAAGCACCACCACAAGAAGAACAAAGTCCACAAGAATGTTAAGTGATCAGACAATCTGTACAAATGGATGAATTAAGCAAGTGTCTTGCAAGTATCAGAAGATATCAATACAACAAGATCAAATAACAAAAACATAGC
Organism: Solanum rostratum; assembly: GCA_029948455.1. Lineage (NCBI taxonomy): Eukaryota > Viridiplantae > Streptophyta > Magnoliopsida > Solanales > Solanaceae > Solanum > Solanum rostratum. The sequence continues at coordinate 56,365,936 of CM057053.1, forward strand.
TGAGATACCAAAATAACATTTAAATGTTCCAGCAGGTAACAAGAGCATAAGAATAAGTTTTTACATGAACCTTAACCTTTTAGCACGCAACAGACCCTACCGAGTTCAAGTCGTGGATCAACACGACATTAGTTTGTTCAACCAATTTCCTTAAGACTGTACAAGAGTGTAAGCACCTCAATACCCAATTCAAATGATCATTTATTATTTAGAACTTTCAAAAGGTAAAAAATAACAAGATAGGTACCAAAAGTGAGTCCCATTTATGTAAATCACACCCTTCTGGGCAGTTTGACTGCCATGCATCACAACTCGATTTTGAATTAGTAAATGAAAAAACTAGGATTTAGTCTCATGAAACTGTAGGTATATGCATTTAGGTTGCAAACAATCAAGAATCACTTTAAAATACCTTTTGTACAAGAATTAATAATCGAATAACTAACGGCACACACCAAGGATTTCTAAGTCAAAAGTTTGGATAGAACTTGTTCTAAGTTGCATCCACTGTTTTGAATCCATAACTACCAAATTAGGTCCCAACATCAACATAAGAGTTGTAACTACATGTCTTGGGATTGAAAAGAACTAAGAGCTATCACAAAATACAGCTCACACATCAAGATATGCTTATAATACTAACAACAGTATATAGAAGGCTTCTCAGACAGAAAAATTAGCCAAAACTTTCACTGTGTTTCGTCCCCTTTTTTAGTAACATACAAGCAGATTCAGAATTTTACACAAGCATAAAAGTTGTAGGTATGTGAATTGGATTTCTAATCAGCTATATAAAATGTGATATCCAACAATTACTAAACGTTACATAGTTTCAAGATAAGATTTATCCACTTACCAATAGGTGGGGAGTTTCTTGAGTTTTTATCAAAAGGGAACAGTTCCTCTCGTGATTTTTATGAAGTATACTAATTTGAGGGATTTTATTAGGTTCCTCTCACTCTTGGGACCAACTTATCATAGGAGGGAAGATATATTATATTAAAGGCAAATTAAAAAGGTTGCCCAAAACAAAGGTGGCTACCCAAATTTCTTTTTTTCATTCCTTTCTTTTTAATCACTCCTTAATATCTATTATCAAGGCTTTTTATGATTCATGAAAATCAATTTTTGTAACGACATAAGTTTGAGTCAAAGAGTTATGAAGTAGGGGTTGATTTTACCTCAAGGGAGTACCTCTTTGAAAGTGAATACATGATTTAATAATAAGTGTGTTACGGGTTGTGAATACTATTGATAAAGATTGTAAAGGCGAAACAGGGTGCCATTGAGGTAAGGTAAGCGTTGATGTTACCTGTATACCTGTTTTTGACTATTTGACTACTAGTTTGACCTATTGGGTTTCTCGATACTAATAAATGTGCTATAACTGTATGATGTTTGTGATGTGTCACTTATTCTATAATTGTGTCATGTTAAAGGCTAAATGTAAATCTTTTCCTTGTGATTGATACATATGTCTATTTCAATACTTCTTTACCTATGTGGCTGGTCTGGTAGTGGTGTTATGTAGTATATGAGAGGCTGGTTGTTAGTTATACTCATGGCTACACCAGGTGACTCTGTGGTTAGGATTATATTGTTGTGATCCTGTTGGTGTACCATGTTTCTGATTCTTTAGTGACTGAATTGTGATACTAATACGTGATGAATGTTATGGCCGAGGATTTCATAGGACTGTCTATTATTGATTGGGATATTGTTGCGCTTATTAGCTCCTGCTATTATGGCCCGGGGACTTGTTACAGTTAGTAGATGGCTTGTATATTATTGTCTGAATCATCAGCTCTACTTATTAGTTGAATTCTTATTCGTTGTTCTAGGTTCCCAAGTATTTGCGTTATAGTTCTACCTAGGAGGTACATGCTACACCCCGGGAGACCAATTAGGTTGTCTACTATTATTCAGAATATGGACTACACTTGTCGGTTGGGTTGTCTATGATTATTCTAGATACATGTAATGTTTTAAGGTGGATGGACTTGTTGATGGCTAGCCACAATTTTATATTATTTTTGTTGATACATACCTTAGTTTGATTGCTTGTATGCCTGTTGGGTTGTCGGATACTTCCAGATTTCGTGTTATACTCCTAATTTTGTACCAAGGGTATTGTCTATAGTTCAGTCTAGGCATAGTCTGTTGCCACGCCCTGATGTCCAGTATAGGGTAATGTCGAATTCCATCAGCCCTGTTGTTTAGTCTAGGATACTGCACGCCTTGTTGTCTAGTCCAGGGTGTCACCTGAGTTCATCGTATTGCTTGAGTCTAGTCTAGACATGGTTTGAGGGCCTAGTCTAGACCAGGGTACTTACTAGGTCACATCTATAGTTTGAGATTCGGGTTCGATGTCCCTCTCATACCATTAGAATTGGGTTACTTGTTCAGATATAGTTGGGTGGGTGAGACCTTTGCCATCAGTTACAAATCATTGTATCCCTACACCTATATACCCCATGGTTGTGTGTAGGTGTACCTTTCGGGGATTATATGGGTCTAGTGCTCGTACAAGCGTAGATACTAGGGCCCTCCACTCACGTACATCACTATACCTTGGTCCTATGATAGGCATGATATGGTTTCGCTCGATTTCGTCAATTGGTTTCATTGTACACTGTTTGGTGCTACTTAGTTTGGTTCCCCAGATGCCACAGACATAGTTAACACTTGATCTTTGAGTTTCATCAGTCGGTATCATTACACATCATGTAGGTTATTTAGTTGGGGATCTGTTGTTCTCCATACATGCTTGTCTCTTGGCCTGGATTCAGAAAGCTAGCACTACAGTATTTCATCACATTTTTTCTTACCATATTTACTGTATTTCACTTGGTTGGCCGATGATGCCTATTGGGTACCTTTCACTGGTACTCACGCCTAATTTTCTGGATCTACTCATTGAGCAGGTCTAGGTACGAGCCATGGACATTGATTGGGAGCTTGTTGACGTGTTAGGAGACTTTAGTAAGCATCAACATCTTTGGATGTTCTATAATCTCCTTCTGTTTTTTGGGTCGTCTTTTGTATTCGTACACCAGACCTGTGCAATTATAGTTTTGGTGTGTATATGTAGGAGTCTCCCCTAGTTATGTATATGGCTATTTATAGTTTTTTATTTGAGATTTGAGTCTATAGTAGCTCTATGCAGGTGACTTCTAGGTCCTGGGTAAATTGTATTTGTCGTACTTATATGTTGCTAGTTTTCTTATCCTTAGTGATTCAAGATAGGTGTCATGAGTATTAGGTTGGCGTGCCTGTAGGCGGGATCTAATAGGCACCATCACAATATGAGAATTTGGGTCATGACAGGTAGCTAAGTGAGGGCGGAGCTACATAGGCCCAAGGAGTTCATTTGGACTCTCTTTGGTGAAAAATATACTATTTACACATACTCAAAATTATATTTTGTATATATATAATAGATGTTGAACATCCTTTGGCTTCTTGTGTATTTACCTTTTATGTTTTGAACTTCTTACTAAAAATTGATTCCACCGTTGTTAAGTGATGTCACCTAAGTTACACCTCCTTTTTTAAGGTTTAAGCGATCGTTGTCAAGATATATAACCTAACCAAAGTTAGGGTCAAACCCATAGAGAATATGGTCTAGACTTGGAATAATTGCAAGCAAGTCAAATGAACTAACCTACTTATCTCCCGAAAAAGGGGGGTTGTAGTTTCAAGAAAGTAAACCTAAACTAAAAGCAAGTGTTGTGAAACCAGTGAGAAAAGTAACTAGGGTATTGTGTTTCCCATGAATTCCTAACGTAGTATCACCAGATAATCATAACCTTTTCTAGTATGTAGCATGTAGAATGGTAAGTTAAGTTTACCAAACCCTTTTATCTAGGCGAGAAGTAAATTTGACTATGTGATTTGATCAATCTCTATAGTGTGACAGTACTAACCCTTACCTATTGTGCCTGTACAACCTCCCCTTGATCTAGTTTGGTTGATTAGACAAGAGGGATCACATCGAATCCAGTTAATTAATCTATTTTCCTATTAATTACTACCTTGATCCAGTCACTAAGAATTAGGTGGGTTCTAATGTTGGCCACCATTAAAAAGCAATCAAAATGAATAGAATTAATTAATACATGCATGTACACTTTCCAATAATTATGGATTATTCGATTTTACCTTGTTAGTTCTTCATGATTCCCACAACCCTAGTTGGGTGGATATAGCTATGCATAATTATTGCAGATGAAATAATCATGATATAGAATAGAATAATTGAATACTTACAATGATAAAGTTAAGAATAATAAATCCAAAATTTTTCATTAGAAATCACAAAGTGATGTTTTTCAATGTAAAAATCACAAAGTATGACGTCATAAAGGTGTTTCTCAGTTTTTTTGTGTCTCTCTATCAAAAAGACCTAAAAAAACCTATTTATAATAATTAAAGTACAAATCCAAAATAGAATAGGAAAACTGGATTCGGCAGCTTCTATATACTGGATTACGGGTAGTACAAATTTCCACGGCCGTATCTAGGCTTCATACTCTGTTATCTTCAAAATTTGGCTTCACTTCTACGGAGGCCTTTCTATGGACCATATTCAGACTTGTGGCCTGTATAGGGTTTTGTCCGACAATTCTTCAGAAATTAGGCAAAATTTGATCCTCAAGGAACGAAACCAATCCACAACTCGTACAATCTTCTATGGCTCATTTGACAGTTCGTGGATGCAACTTCAGAAAACAGGTCCTTCGTTGGATCTCACCCATGAAACCCCTCTACGGCTCATGGAAGTATCCATGGCCCATAGAGTGCCTCGTAAGTCCTCGAAAATTTCATTTTCACAAAACTTTATCCAAACTCATGCCAAATCCTGTAATCGTGAAAAACAAACATAAAAACATATCAAACCCACTAACATCGCTTCGAGAACACACAAAATTTCAAGTTTTGAGAATTATAAGTTATGTATTTTGACAGCACATCATTAAGCTAAGAGAGCACTCACAACTTTAAAATCCTAGATCTCCTACTGACAAAACTACACTTAAATATTTTCTCCCATTTTTATTATGCCAAACACAACTGCAAAAAGTGTTTCAACCTCACAGCATCTCACAATCAATAAACAGAAGTACTTTCTCCTATCACAGTTACTTCCCCCTATCGTTACTACTTCTTCTCCAACAAGTCCTATCCATATACTGCACCCCTAACCATACACTGCCAACAATATATTCCTCCTTGTAACATCATTAAAAAGACAAGAAGTAAACCAAGTTAATGAGAACACAGGTTAAGATACATTCATAGTAAAAAAAGACAACATGACACAAAAATAAAAACGGGAAGGAAGGAATAAGGATAGTTGATCTAAGACATCATTCATTCATAAAGAAAAGATAAACAGTACAAAATATTGAATTAAAAAGGACCATGAGAACTAATAAAACACTGCCTCCAGAAAAGAGGTAACAAAAAGAAAAGAATTGAGGACAGAGGACATCTAGGAACAAGAGGGGTTGGGATTGAGGTTGCAGAGGACAAGGGTATGGAAAGCATCAACCTCTTTCTGGCTCTTCAATATGTCATGACCCAAAGTAGGGCCTAGGTGTGACATGACGATTAGGATTCCTGAAGAAACTCCAACAAGCCTTCATAGCATATCAAGCATAAGGTAAATAGATCTCAACAATAGGAAGAGACATAATAGGCAAATCTCAGCAAGGTCTAAATAAAAAAATAAATCTGAGGCCCGATTAAACAAACTTACACATTTCTTTGTTTAGACATACTTGTACTATACTAACATAGATGGAAGCATAGAACAAGCCACTAGCTCACCCAATAAAAGGAATAAAATGAAATAGTCTCAACATTGAACAACTAGAATTTACTGGGAAAGGCCATGAAAGGCTGCCCTCAGATCACGAAACTCACCAATCAATTAATCTTCTACTTCTCCATAGGAGTATGTAGGGTGAATCATCAAATCCTACATTTTAAAACTTTGTAGGAATAGAGTATGCATTAGTACATTTGAATGTACTATATATATGAGCAATGCAATACTTGTTGTAAAAGTGATGATGCAATGATCAATGTAGGAAGCATGTTAAGTAAATCACTTAATCATAATAATAAATCATGAGCAAGAACAATATCACTGAATAATCATAATACAATCTTAAGAAGTGCTGGTACAATGCATAGACAATCATAAGTCATAGTACAAAGTCTTGAAAAGCTTATAAGTGCATAAGTTATAGTAAAACTTTTAATTCATAAGGGGAGTCATAAATCATAAATGAGAAATAGTAGGTTATGAGTGAAATAACCATATGCCCTTGGGAAGTTCATAAGTCATAACAAGTACCATAAACCATAAATGAGAATCATAAGTCATGAGTGAGAAAGAAATGTGAAACATAAGTGAGAGAGACCATAACCGACATGAAACCATGTGAGATAATCTATAGAGTCTCGATGTTTACCTATATTAAAAAGTAAAGAGGAAGCTATTTGCCAAGGTAGACTCCCTAATGCCTCAGTGAATCCACTAAGCTATTGTGTGAACTGGGTACTATCCCCTAGTTCTTAGACTCGAGTAATCACCTCCAAGACTTGATAGTTCGAGGTACTCACCTCTTAGAGATATTGAGTATTCATCTCTAATCCCTTTATCTATGGTGGCACATGGTTTTGAAACATGAGTATTCACCCCTAGTCCAACTCGGTGCTACATAGTACTCTCACAAGAATAGAAAATCGTAAGCCATAAAGTCATATTATGCCAAGTCATGTGGGAGAGAGATTATCTGCTATCCAACCCCTTGATCATAAAATTATAATCTTAGGATAGCTCTGTGATAATTTATTTGGTGAGAGATCCTTCATCGCCATTTATAAACAGAGGTCATAGATTTAGTGTTCCTTCACTATCATTCAATCATTTATTGTGAACTTTCATAACTCAATAGTAAGCATAGATCATTTTATAAGCCTTCATTTCTCATTAGAACCATCATTTAGAAACTGAGTTCATCCTTATTGTAAACATGCATGATCTCCTCAATCGGCGATGATCATAGATCAACATAAACTAGGGTAATTATGTGGATTCAAATTTCAAATCAACTTAAAAACATGCAATTTAACAAAATTCATACATAATTGTAATAGGAATCATCAATTGAAATCATAAATTTGATAATCCACATTAATAATATTGAACCCTAGAAAATCCTATAGAGAAATTACTTCTAAATTATCAAAATCATGCAATTATATAATAATTATGCTTAATTGAGTAAGTAAACGATAATTCATGCAATTGGATGAGAATTGAACAAGACCTATTATGGAATTATGAACATATAATTTGTAAAAAATTTATAAGATCATCAATTTCATGTAATCAATATAGATTCATATTAAAATAGATCAATAAACATAAGCTAAATCATAACTGAAAAATAGGTAGAAGTTGAAAAGACCCAAAAAAATGTGCATACTTGAAATTGGATGAAAAATTGAGAATGTGAAGGAGCTCCATAGAAGAAAGGATTCCATGAATGAAGACCCGCATACCTTGACCAAGAAGTTAGAAGAAACTTAAAGAATTTCTTGACTTTAATACAGAAATTAGGAGAGCTTCTTGAATGCCTTCCATGGGGTTTTGGAAAGCCTTTGTAGAAAGAGAAATTCTGTAATGTGTGAATCATTAAATAATAAGGTGAAATTAGGGGGTTAGCGATAGCTTATAGGATGAGATTTAGTCCCAAAAATTATCCAAATTCAATAAATGATGCATAGAAAAAAGTTCAAAATATCCTCACTAAAAAATTAAAAATCGAACAATAGCAGGAAAGCAAATCTGCGACGCAGAGGTGCTCGATCACAGGTCATTTTTAAGAAAATTTTAGTTTTGACCAATTTTTGGCGGGACAAGTTTGAACAATCCTAAAGCATGTCTACTACATACTTTTATTGCGAACTCTTCTAGATAACTAAATTTTTTTGAAATTTTATTTTGCAAAATACATTTCTGAATATCCCCCGAGGCCATTTTCCTAATAGTTTACCTTATTATATCATATCCCAACCTTTAAACGCTTGATATATTACATAAAAGTGTATCCCTTAGCTCTTCCACCTTAGCAATAAGCTGTGTATTCTAATCCTTCAATGCAGATGCTTCCGCTGAACCTAATCCCTCCTGAGAGATCTTGGCCAGCTAGGTCTTCAACTGAACAATTTCCATGTCTTTCTTTGTTAGAAACAAAGACATTTCATTCAATTGATGGTGCAACTGCTCTTGAGTAACTAAAAGTTCAGCAACTTGCGAGTTTTCCTTCTTCACTCCTCTTCCTCAAACACGCTCACACTTAATGAGTGTGTGTAGTGACATTTAATGCTTTATGATTCCCTTAACTAGCCCAAGAGGAAACTCATTGAAGGCAAATACCCTACCTAGAAAATACTTGTAAGCCATCCCATGTTTCCTATCTTTGGTAGTCATTATCTTCGTGATGTATTCCAGTATGATTGACAGAAGATTTATCTCCTCTATTCTGCTAAAAGACTCCATGACAAAAAGATCTGAGGAGGTTTCGACTATATGTTTCTCAGACCTAGGAAGAACAACCTTATTTACAAACTCAAAGTACAACTGAAAAGTGACCTTCATAAACTTCTTAGACACTCCAATTTTACTGAATTTTCCCACCTTACCAGTTTCAACAATGAAGTATGATGTAGGAGATGTCTTCGTCACTGATTTGATTCCTTTAACTGGAACATTAAAGACTCCTTCCAAAAATTTATTTATCAAGATGGATTTGACGAGTACTAACTACTGTGCCAATGCTCCCATCCTTATTCAGTCTCAAATTGTACTAAAATTTGTGAACTTCCTTCTCATGAAGCACTGGAACAAGCCATTTGAACAAATAAGTCAAACCTTGTATCTCCACATCATCAACTAAGTCACTCATTCCTGGCTATCCTGCAAACTCAAGATGAAACACATGACCACTCAATACCTTCTCAATTTTGAGAATGTGAATATTTTTTTCTCTAGTAAGTTCTTTTGTGGGACCAGGTCCTTCACTTGACTCCAAATCCTAAAAAAAACTCAGGATCCTCTGTATCTTGCCTTTTCTGCCTGCTTTTTTTCTCTTTTGCTATCACTTTTAGTCCTTTTTTTCTTCTCTTGTTGAACCAATTTCTGTCTAGTTATTCACCTGGGTTTGTCCTTTTGAGGCAACTATTGCCTAATGTAAACTTTCTTTCTTTTTTAATCAACTCCAGTAATTATATATATATTCTAATTAATATCCACTATTCCCTCCTATATAAAGACATCTACTACATCTTCCTTAGAAATTTAACTATCATTGATAAAGCTCTTTCTTTTTTTGTCTGTCTTCGACTATTTGCAATTTATTTGCCTTCATTGCATCACTTAAAAGTTTTCTCTATAAACTCCTTGTGGATAATGAGACAAGTTTTTCTTTTGTTCCCTGTAAAATCTTTTATTTTCCTTTTCTCGAAGGGGTTACCATCCTTCTCCTCACTTTCCAGACCAAAGGTCTATTATTTTTATCTTCTTCTTCACTACCTACAAATTTAGGTAATGTATCAGGAATAGCGGTTTGGTAAAAAATGGGCCCAGACTCTCCTTTTTCTACCTTAGGGAATTTTGAACCATCCTCAAATGGAACTAATATTATCTCCTCTTTATTTTAGATTCCTTTTCTCCGTGTTCAGAGAATATTGAGTGACTCACATCTCTCATTTTAGCCAAACTCTAATTACCATTTTGTCACTGGCTACTCTTATATTAGATTCTACGTCCTCGCTCATAGGAAGATATCCTTTAGAGAGTTGTTCTAGTAAGTTATATGAGACGAGACCAGGTTGGTACAACTCTAAAACAGGTCCCTTTTCTTCATATGAACTCGTTATGCTACTGAGGGATTCAGTAAAGGGGAGCTGAGGGGTGTTGAAATCTAAGGTAGGAGGGTACACAAGGGCTGGATTTAAATTTTTGTTGTTTGGCAATTTGGGGTCACTGGGTTGCGAGACTAAAGAATTAAGGTTTTTATAAGGATGTTCGTTAATTGTGTGATAAGAGTTTGAAGGGTAAAATCTAGCGATGACATCTCCATAGGAGGGGAGGGTTTATATCATTTGAGTCTTTAGGATTTTGAAGACTTTTGCTTGGGGAGTTACACATGGTGAAAAGGTTAGGAAGGAGAAAAAGTTTCTTAGGAGGAGACAAAGATCAGGAAGGGAAATTTTTTTAATTAAATTACAATAGGAGAATGAGAGATGAAAAGATTACACAGAGAGAAAGAGGTGTATCAAGTTGCTACAAAGATACGTCCAATCAAATTAGAAAGATGTGACAACAGTCAAAAAAGGGTCATTGACACTGACAGTCATTGCAGTTTTCAAAAAACAAATTTAAAACAACATTAAAATGTAAACCTTGGGTAGGAACCAGATCCCTCTTTGTAATATGAATATGACTGCTTTGATTTTTCTGTCTTTTCTTCACTTCTACCCAATCCCTTATGCATGTATATCTACAAAAGATACAAGATTGAGTTTATAACAAAACATGCATGAAAAAACAAGGATACCTGCTTCCTGATCATAGCCAAAATCAGGGGGATTGAAGACTATGATTGGTTATTCAAAATCTTTCGACATACCTAACTTCAAATGATTCTTCTCAAACATCTCTCTACTCTGAGGTTTTGTGAAGATATCAGCAATCTGATCCTTAGCCTTGCAAAATTGCATGCAAATGTTCCTTTTCTTAACATTGCTTCTTAAAAAGAGATGTATAACATCAATGTGTTTGGTCTTTTATGATGAACAAAGTTCTTTTTCATGTTAAATGCACTGGTTTTATCACATAACAGTGGAATGGTATGAGTAATCACACCAAAATCTTTGAGTTGTTATTTGATCCACAACAATTGTGCACAATAAGAAGCAGCTACCACATACTAAACTTTAATTATTGATAGAGAAATTGAGTTTCGCTTTTTAATTACCCCATGAAATAAGATATGACCCTAGGAAGTGAGCCATTCCAGAGGTGCTCATTCTATCAAAAATTGCTTTCACACATCGTTTGAGGGAAATTTTGCCATTATTGCTATATGGAATTGGTTTTGTTGAGAATTTTAACATGTGATTTCTTATCCATTTCGAGTCAGATTTCGGTAAATTTTGAATTTGTTCTATGTGTTTTTGTGAGGCGCACATTGTGGTAATGTCAAAATTGATTGATTGAGCTATGTTTGGAATGAAAATATTTGTGAACCTGTTATCTGTATTAAGTTTTATGTAAAGAAATATTTTTCGTTATTAGATTGTTTTATATTGTTTTAGGCCTCGGATTGGGCTCGAATTTGAGATACAGGATAGGAAAGTATGAACATTATTATATGAGTTCTATTTTTAAATTGTGGTGTGGACCCACTTTTTGGCTTAATAATTCTTTTAAGCCCATTTTCTATGATTTTAATGTTAAAATGATTGTATTGATGTAGTGTTTCTATTTTTGATAGTTAGACAACATTCTGAGATCCCTTGGAAGGGAAAGCACCAGCAGAATAATTAGAGATGTGTGGAATTAACATACAAGTAGATTACGGTCTTCCCTCTCTTAGACTAAGTGGAATATGTGAATTCTATTTGGGGTTGACCGATCGAAAAGTAGGGAATGGGATCAAAGTCGTTAACTGTAAGTATAATTACATCAACTATTGTTTGTGAATATTTTGGAAGCGATTGGCATGTTATGGGCATATGTGACTCATCTGTTGATAAACTTTTGTATCATTGGCTATGTGGGCTGATAGAATGATGATTTGACCTGTTGAGGATCCCTTGAGAGAATGATATGTGATTTCTATCATATATTAACCGTCATCTATACTTCTGCTTACTGGAACTAATAGGCCATGTAATGACCTAGATTCTTGAACGACTTTATCGAACTTTATAATGTCGCCCCATGAAAATAAATGACCAAGTGTCACTTCATGGGAGGCCCACACCGCTTGTGTGAGGTCACACGAACCGTGTGGCCTCCAGTGAAGGGGTACTTGGTCATAATTTCATTATGGGGATTTGACAGGGAGTTTCGGACTAAGGCACGTCACACTGGAACCTCACACGGACCGTATGGTGCTTCACGGGCCGTGTGGTGAGCCATGTAATGGCCTTGCACCTGGAAAACCAAGAAACCAAGACCAAGTGTTGTCACACGACCACCCACATGGTCCGTGTGGTGTGTCACGGGCTGTGTGGCCCACTGTATAGCTCGTGATGCAAAATTATTCTAAGTATCATTTCACGATCCTTGACACGACCTGTGTAGTATCACACGAGCCGTGTGACCATCCTCCGAATTAAAAATTCTAAGTATGAGATCTTCAAGCTAAAGCTAAGTTTCACTTTCAAGCCTTCAATTCAAGCTTATTTATGTTGATTAAGGTCATCATAGGTCTCCTACATCAAGTCAAGTTCAAAAGAATTCCATTGGGAAAACAATTCACAAGTACTGATAAAAGGGTCGAATTTAAATGGACATATCTCTTAGCACAAAGGGAACTGGGAGACCCATTACCTATCAGATTGAAGCTCTTTGAATTATCTTTCCAACGCATTTAGTCTTACCTCATTTCGAATTTGGAGCAAGAAGTTATGCCCTTTTTTGTAGAATCTGTCTGGCTAGACGGGAGGCCTTCACGGACCATGAAGAGCTTCACGGACCATGAAGCCAACGGTGTCAAGTTCAGTTTAGAATTTAAAGGGGCATTTTATTGAGGTATTTTTGATATTTTGACCCATCTCCAAGGCTTTTAAGACCTTTTTAACCCTCCCCCCCCCCCCCCTTATATTCCTAAACTTCTCCTACACTAATTCTAAAGCCTCATTCAAGACAAACACTTAGTTTCTAGAATTAGACTCTCAAAATTCTCTTTAAGTCTCATCTTCAAGATTCAAGCTAGGAATCAATTGGGATTTCAAATTCAAGCTCAATTCTTCTCAATTTCATCTTCCTAATCAAGGTATGTAGGATTGATTCTTGGTTCCCTTTCAACCAAGAAGACCCAAAATTCCTTTCAATTGATTTCATGAATTTTAATTCACTTTAAATATGGGTTTTCATTATTTGATTTTATTAAATCCAATTGATGTATGGGCTGGACTTTACCTATAATTTTAATTTACTTTGATCACTATTATGATGATTTACATTGAGTTATGAAGTTATGAACATGCATGTCCCCTTTAAAGTTGAATTATGCATGGGTGACTTATATCATGATTTAGATGTTGATTTAATTATGGATTTACTCAATTTCATATTATGATGTTGATTTTAACTTGAATCTATGTTACTCATGCTATTCTCACATCATGCATTGCATTTGCATTCATGAACATTGGCCTCTATGGAAATTATGAAGTGGGTTAAGCCCAATTATGTTTTATGAAATGATTGTGATAAGATGTTGGTTATGACAAGAATGTGATCACATACATGTCTTATGATTATGGCTCTTTGAGCATCTCGGGTGCTTGCACCATCCTGTATATGTGAATGACTTATTCCTTGCATAAGTATTATGATTATGATTTATGATTTGGCATTTGAGCCTAAATGTACATTAAACGGTTTTGAAATGAATTACAATTTTGAAATGAATATTTTATCTCTTGAAAGCACATATATGTATAAGTATTCTCGTGGGATGCCAACTTAGCACTGATGGATTGGGGGCGTTAGGTCCATCTCCAAGGGCCCTCTCTCTTTCCTCGAACTATGTGCCTAGCATGTGTTATGAGAATCCTATCTGAAATAGGATATGTTCCCGTAAGGAAGGTTGCTTCATACGAAATGGGATATGTTCCCATAAGATCAAGTACTATTATGATATGACATGATATGAAAAATTCTTACCGAAATGGGATATGTTCCCGTAAGGGGGTTGCTTTATACGAAATGGGATATGTTCCCGTAAGGTGAAGTATGGTTTATCTTTGGCAAGTATACCACTCTGTACCGGTGAGGGGTATTAATCGGGATTCCAAGATATAGCTCGCTTGGTCTTACTCATGTCGGTTGAGGTCCCATCCTCGTTATATATGAGCATTATTGCAATTATGCATCATGAATTTCATGGCATATTGTATATTATTTCTTTGGATATATACTTCTTTCTATATTATGTGCCCTTGTCATCTAACATTGAAATGCAGGTTTGATAAGTCACATGTATTACATGCCCGCATACTTAGTACATTCAAACGTACTAATGCATACTCTATCCCTACATGATTTTACCATATAGGGACTGTGTGTTACGATCATCCACCGTTTGATGGGTAGCTCAAATTCGGAGAGTTGATATTGTGGTGTGTCCTATCTTCTACGGACAACCCACCTTCCTTCTACCTATGTTGTTTTTTGTATATCTTCTTAATTGAGGGTGAGCCCGGGACTTGTCTTGGCCCCCGTCCCATCTTATGAGTAGAGGCATTGTTGAACATCTTGTAGACCCTCGTAGATTCTATATGTTATTTGTTGTACTTGAAGCTTATAAATTTGGTTATCTATTGGATATGGATATCATGGATTGATTATGGGGATTATGATATGTATGGATGTTTGATGTGTAAATGTGGAAGATCCTAAGCCCCGTATTGCCCCCATAGAGTGAATCATACTTACCCGCCCCTTAGTTTTTATGTGTTATGTGCTACGTGAATCCATGTAAATCCCTTTCCCTTCGATATGCCCATAGAGTGAGTCCTATGTTCCCATCCTTTAGAACTATGTGTTTACTATTTGAATGCGCTTCCGAACCTATGATGTGGATTTGGATACTTTGAGGCTTATTTGGGGACTCTCGGTTCCCATTCGCCATGTCATTTCTAGGCCTTGGATCCGGATCGTCACAAAAGATAGTATCAGAGCACTAGGTTTATAAATAGTCCTCGAAGTCCAACATGCCACGACAAGTGGAGTCTTATTCATGGGTGTGAAGCGCTCCACATCTATGGGTAGAAGGCTACAAGGCGTTTTAGGAAATGTTTCGCTTTTTATGATTCTAATCGTGCCATGGACCATATCTTAATATTCTTATCTCCATCCCTCCCTATCAAATAGGGAGAGTTAATTTGAGCTCATAATGTAATCCAGGGAAGGAAGATGTTGTACTGATCTTATAGTTGTGGTTAAAAAGGGAGTTGGTGATGGATGTGCATTATTTGACATGCTTGCTCCTTTGGATATTCGAAGTTTTCTTGGGTTGGCTGGTTATGATAGAAGTTTTGTTGAAGGTTTCTCATCTTTTGCATCTCCGTTTATCAACATGACTAGAAAGAAGGCCAAGTTGTATGGTCGAATGAGTGTGAGGTGAGTTCTCAGACCTTGAAGGGTCGGCTTACATCGGCTTCGGTTTTAGCTTTACCGGATGGATTAGATAGGTTGGTGGTGTATTGTGATGCTTCTTGGCTAGGGTTGGGGTTGTGTATTTATGAAACATGTTAGGGTGATAGCTTATACATCAAGGCAATTGGAGGTGCATGAGCGTAACTACCCGACTCATAATCTTGAGTTAGCGGCGATGGTGTTTGCCTTGATGATTGGGAGATATTATTTGTATGGGGTGCATGTCAATGTCTTCACCGACCACAAGAGTTTACGAAATGTGTTCACTCAAAGGATCTTAATTTGGGACTAAGAAGAGAGTTGGAACTCCTTAAGGGCTATGACATGAGTGTACAATGTAACTTTGGCAAGGCAAATGTTGTAACCGATACTCTTAGTAGGCTATGTATGGGCAATGTGATTTCAGTTGATGAAGTGAAGAAAGAGTTGGCAAAGGATGCTTACTGTCTGGCTAGATTGGGTGTTAGGTTGGCCGACTCTAATGATGGTGGTATTCATGTAAAGAATAGGATCGAACCTTCGGTAATTGTCGATGTTTAGGCTAAGTAAGATCTAGATCCGCCATTGGTTGGACTGAAGAGGTTGGTTGACAAAGAATAAGATAAAGGCTTCCTTCCAAGGGGGAGATGGTGAGTTTTGGTATCAAAGTTAGTTATGTGTTCCGGATGTGGGTGACCTTAGGGAAAATGATCATGAACGGATCACATAACTCTCATTATTTGATTCACCCGGAATCAACTAAGATGTGTTGGGATTTGAAAAAGGTGTATTGGTGGCATGGTATGAAGAAGGACATAGCCGAGTTTGTACCCGAGTGCTCAAGTTGTCAACAAGTGAAGGTAGAGTACCAAAGGCCCGGTGGCTTTACTCAAGACATTGAGATTCCCACTTGGAAGTGGGAGGATGTGAATATAGATTTTGTGGTTGGATTGACCCGGGCAAAAGGTAATTTTATTCCATTTGGGTTATCATTGACCGGATGACTAAGTCGGCTCATTTTCGACCGATCAAGACTATTTTTAGCGCCGAAGATTATGCAATGTTGTACATTCAAAAGTTAGTGAGGTTGCATGGTGTGTCTAGGTCTATCATATCGAATTGCGGTACCCAATTTACTTCTCACTTTTCGAGGTCGTTTCAAGGAGGGCTTGGTATTAAGGTAGAGTTGAGCACTGCCTTTATCCTCAAACCGATGGAAAAACCGAGAAGATAATTCAAACTTTGGAGGACATGTTGAGGGCTTATGTGTTGGAATGTTAATTGGGGGAATTATCTACCTCTTCTTGAGTTTGTTTACTACAATTTCCTTTATGTTGTTTGGGGCTTTATAGAGTAAAAGTGTAGACCTCCGGTGAAGTGGTTTGAGTTAAGATGAGATGACTTCTATTGTCACGACCCAAAAATGGACGTGATGGCACTCGTCTTATCCCACCAAGATGAGTCAGCCTAAAACCCAGTTATAGCCATACAATATGGAAGGGTAATACAAAGTGAAAATTTTAACTACCGATAATAAGCCAACTTAATTAAAATCCCCCAAGACCTGGTTGTCACGTGCACAAGCCTCTAAGGTATTACAACAGATTTGAAAGAAAAGTATAAGTCTTAAATGACATTGTTTCTAAAGTAGAACAAAATCATAAATAGGAGTGAGAAATCAGCTGGGATGACAAACAGCTACCTCACACAATCTCCACAGGAAGCCTCGGGCAAGGAAAATATAGAGGGTATCACGAAAATCTGGGCTCATAACCTATAAAAATGTAGTAGCAAGGGGTGAGTACCAAACACACGGTACCCAACAAATGAACTACTAAACACAAAATTAAGTAATATAGAATGCAAGTACTCCTAACACTCCAACAGAACCTCCACAACTACCACCTGCATAAAGTCATCTCAATCTAACAGTTCACAATGTACATAGCCTATAGCTCAATACCCACACCAATATTTATAGTTCAACAACATAATGATCAAGTGCATCCATCACAAGTTGCATAAAAGATACTCGCAAGTTCATAGATAATGATAATATGCGATGCAATGCAATGCAATGCAATGTCAAATATCATGATGCATGTCTGACCTAGTGATACACACCCGCTGCCTCGCAGTCCGGGATCCATGGGGGACTTCTAGTCCGTGAATCCGTCGCGGCGTGCGACACGACCCTCGAATCATATATAGTATCCATCGCGGCGTGCGACACGACCCTCGAATTATATATAGTATCCGTCGCGGCGTGCGACACGACCCTCGAATCATATGTAGTATCCGTCGCGGCGTGCGACACGTCCCTCGAATTATAATATCCGTCGCGGCGTGCGACACGTCCCTCGAAATATAGTATCCTCTTTAATTCTTATTCTTTTCCGGTCCTCGTAACACTTGTCACACTGATCAATGCCAATAGGCATGCTTACATGATAATGGGATAATGACTAATTTTAACACAATGCACAATTCACAACAACATGGTCTTAATACAACATCAACACTAACTCAATATGTCAAAATCATTCACAACCTTCACACAAAGAAGCACGAGATTCTATATACTTAACAAAGGTTAAGAAATCCACTTGCCTTAATTAATAGAATGACACTCCAAACCTTGAGTCTTTTGTGACGCTTTCAGATGATCGAAATCTGTTCAAATACATAATCTACATAAGAATACGAATCCAATGACACCCATATTGCTATACTTATTTTTTTTCAAAAAAAATCGGGTCAAAATGTCACCCCGAGCCTTAAATTCAAATCTGAAATTTTCTTTCAAATTATGTTTACCCATCATAAAATAAACTCATATGTTAAATTTCAGCTAAAACGGAACGTTATTCGACCCCTAAATCAAAATTTTATTTTAAGAACCCAGGCTATATTTTCTTAATTTAACCTAATTTATACCCGTTTCTACCCTAAAAGTCTACCCATACCCTCATAAAAATTCAATAGAAAAGATGAGAATAATTACCTTGATAGTTTGGGATGAAAATCATAATTTTTCTTCTCTTTTTTTCTTTCTTTTCCTCCCCGCACCCTTTTTTTTCCTTTTCTGCGTCGCTGGCAACCCTTTTTTTTGCGTTGCTGTTTGTTGTTTTTAGAGGGCTGCGCAGCAGCCCTTTTTCCATCTTTAACTTCCCCTTTTTTTTAATTAATTTTTTTTTCCCACCTTCACTTTTATTTATTTATTTATTCATTCTAATATACTAAAATTGATAAATTCTATTAGCCTATTTTTTATAAATATGAGGTAAATAGTATAGGATATTAATTAAAAAATTTATTTTAATCCACCAACTAAATTAATTATCTAATATTATCCGTCAACTGAATGACCGTTATTATCGAATAGTCCAAAATTTTCAATTTAAATTTTCGGAAAGAATCTTTTATGAAAGAGAGAGTATTTATTTTTAAAATGACCTAACGGGTCATTACATTATCCACCACTAAAAATCATGTTCGTCCTCGAACATAAGAAGGAGAAAGAAGAATAATCGATATTACCAAAATCCTAACTTATGACCTTCCAATGTCAGTATTTATCTCTCCAAGTAAGCTTCTCCTTAAGACCATTCCACCAAAATTCCCAATTAAGAACTGAACTTTCGAATCAAACCTTGAAAGATTTTCAAATCGATAGTGATTTTCAAGCCACAGGCTAATCCATGAACTCGATTTAAATAACAACCACCTAGTCCATAACTCAATAATTAGGATGAATCTTTTCTCATATAACCACAATAAAATTTTAAATCAATACTGACCATAATCAAAAGTGAACCTAAATCAACCATCTCACACTTCTAATGCGCAAACCCTCATAGATCTTATTAAGATTTCATTCTCACAATCAAATCTTCCCACGATCTTAAGTTATAAAAAAATGCGATCTTTAGACATTGGACACTCATCATAGAGAACCAAATTTTTTTCTAACCCAACGAAGGAAAGGATCAAGTAACAACTTAGCGAATGATTCATTCAAACATACAAAATCTCTAACAACACTATCAAGAATATTATATCAATAGCAGTTATTATAAACAACCCTTAAGAGTGGTAGAGCTAGACCCAATATGCCTCACATTCATTCATACATAGCCAAAACATAACTTCAACGACAAGATGAGCTTTAAAACTGCTGGACAACTATAAATATTTATGGTAGCTCTTTTATAAATTCACATAAACAAAGTTGTGTGTGTAGAACCACTTGTATACCTCAACTGTCCCAAATAATACTAAATATGTCAACATTGAAATAATCAAGTCTGCATAAGCATCCTATCTTACTAAGAGAAAATAGCAGGATCGGTTCACCCGATCCACCACTAAGGATCCGTCTACAAAAGTGAAGACACGAGTGGGAATAGGAAAGGAGTAATACTCTAGAACATGCTTTTAATGAGGTAGGTAGTCACAAAAGAATGCACAGAATCAAGGTCGAATGATACAACATACTCCTTTCATAGTGCTCCTATCAAACGTTTTCATTCGTCTCACCCCATTTTTTTTTTAATTGCTACTCACAATCAACCTGTCTGGTCCCCAATACAATCGTACACATACTTAATTATCAAACTCCACGTATTCCTCACCACACTGCCTCTAAGACAATGCTCTTAATACTAACAGAATATCATAGCCATACTTGTCATTTACCATTCTCTCAAATTGTTACTTATTAAAGTCTTCTTAGCTACACATTATCACCTTCAAATATCTCATACGACGGTTTCCTCTCTTTTTATTTAAGTATTTTTTTTTATACATAAATCACACACAAAGTTGATAGCGTTAATTTCAAATTTAATAGTACTTTTCTCATCAAGGTAATATACCTAAAGTCAATTTCATGCAATCTTTCACATACCGAATTTCAACTACCATTCAAATCCTCATATACCTCATGCCAAAACCTCGAGAGATTCAATCACCTTAATAATTATGCATACCATAAGCACATAACCTCTAGTCATCATCAAGTGTCTATGTAACGCATCTATGTAGTCCCATTAATAAAGTAATTTCAACCCCCTAAATATCCTCAATAAGTGTGTAGAGCTATAGGTTTATATCGCAGTGTCCTCATAAGTCATCTATCATGATTGGACAATCTAGACCAAAATAAAAATGTAGCATATTTCAAATATCCTTATTTGTCACTCGATTCGCAACTCAATCTTTATAAAAGTCACGAGTAAATCCTAGAAAATCTGTGCTAAACAAGTACGCATTGCATTATCGTGTTTGAGGTCCACAGCAAAAAAATAGTAAAACCTTTAATTCCGAACAAGGGTCCATAAAGGAGGTCTTATTCCTTCACTTTCTTAAATTCTTCCTATTACACAAATTTCAGATACCCCGAACTCTTTAATATATTAGATTCTCATTCCTTCACTAACTCACTTATCAACTTTATTCTTTGACCAACAACACATGACATTTTACCTCATGTTCTAAGCTAAAACTTTAAGTGAAGCACTCCTTTAGGTCCTTCAACAAAAATAAAAAAACAACTAAATTTTTTTTTTAATTTTTTTTTTTTACCCAAACCACATGCAGGTTCTTCCAAATGTTGAATACCCATTGCTATCAATTATTTCTTATCTTACCAATTCATATTTTGACAAAATACACTACCCAAAATGTAAACTAACAATTAAAAACTTGAATCTTTATTTTAACTTGTACCCCAATTTCTTTATCTATCGGTATTAGCTCATAGCTTGAGATCTTTATGAATTCATGTATCTTAACTTAATATTGATCACCTCTTTATCGACTTTACCATATTCTTTATAAAAATTTCAATGTACTAATTACCATACTCAAAACCACAAAAGAGATTATCACTATATTCAAGCCCAACATTGTAGATTTTTTTTCCTCAAATATTATCAAATAGTCTTCTAGCCAAGACTAATGATACTTAATACTATCACCATAACCAAGCAAAATAAATAAAACTGGGTGGCTTTAAATTCAATTCTACATTCTCTCGAAAGATATATCTTTGATCTATACCACCAGAGTGAATATCCCTACATCTCACTAATTTATTCATTTATGACTCTAGCTCATTTCAATTGTATCGAAGCAGTATCTCATCACATTTTTCATCTTTCTTATGATCACGTTACTCATCAAATAGTAGCAAACGTAACTTTTGATATCTGCATATTGTGTTTACCATACTGAATTTACTCAATCTTGATCATAATCCATCACAAACTCTTATTACCATTATGCTCTATAGCCATTGCCATCATCTCAAGGTTACCCTCATCATTGATATGACACCAAAACTATATCGGTCAAATATAAAGAACTACTCCTTGGATCTTATTATGGAGTAATAGTCCTCATTTAGAATCCCCGAATACACCTCACAACTTAAATATATTAATTGTACCAAAGATCCACCACTAAAATTTTCCTTATAAATAATACTTAACCTAAGCATCCAGAGTAGTAAACTAGTTCAAATATGAATACGTCATTAAACCTTATTAAATGAGCCCATGATACACTAATAATTTATAAAATAGTTTGTATTCACGCTTGACAATTGACATATCCATTTTCATATACTACTTATACCATATTGTGAAAGTCCATTAGATCCACCACTAGAACACATCATACCTATCAAGAAAGTAGCACCAAACTAGCCCGCCTGCTTCTACCTATCAATAGCCGCAAAACGTTATCCAATCCATCATGACTTTATCCTAAGTAATTGAACATTCTTTTCATAAATTCAATCGCTAGCAAAAGTAACATCCTCCATAACTCTAATCAAGTAAGCATTGGTGTCGTGGTGATAGTCGTACCATGACCCTCCTTGATATCCACTCGATAATCTATGAAACCATAATAAAGATTATGACCTTAATTGGCACAACATCATTCTTATTATTATCTAAGCAATCCATACATATTATGACAATTATTTTTTGTAATATTAGTTTATCGAACAAAATTTATAATCCACCTATCCTTTTAGCATTCCACCTTGAATTGTTGAACCATTTTCGATATCATATATACCCCATTAACATTGTTTATGTTGCTGGATAACCAACCCCCAAAAGGATAACACATTCATAAAATCCCTCAATCCACTGTTTGACCTTATTACTCCAACATCCTCAAAGTGTATCGTCAAGTTATCACCTTACTCAACCTCTTCTAATCATTGAATCTTTTAAATATAACCACACATCCTTTTTACAAGTATGCCACTTACACTTTAATACTAGGTCTAACATTCAAGTCTATATACAACCTACTAACTACTCATATAACGAATCATGCACGAATCATCTCTATAAGTAAGAGGGAATGGGATAAAGTGGTAAGAATCACACTGAACCACGGACGCACGATAGAGAAAGAATAAACAAAAGGACGTTTCCTAACAGTCTTCATAGCCTCTCGAAGTTAAGTATAGACGTCTCCATACCGATCCTCGAGACTCTACTAGACTCGGCTTGTATACACGCGAGATCTATGAACCTGGGGCTCTGATACCATTTGTCACGACTCAAAAATGGACGTGATGGCACTCGTCTTATCCCACCAAGACGAGTCAGCCTAAAACCCAGTTATAGCCATACAATATGGAAGGGTAATACAAAGTGAAAATTTTAACTACCGATAATAAGTCAACTTAATTAAAATCCCCCAAGACCTGGTTGTCACGTGCACAAGCCTCTAAGGTATTACAACAGATTTGAAAGAAAAGTATAAGTCTTAAATGACATTGTTTCTAAAGTAGAACAAAATCATAAATAGGAGAGAGAAATCAGCTGGGATGACAAACAGCTACCTCACACAATCTCCACAGGAAGCCTCGGGCAAGGAAAATATAGAGGGTATCACGAAAATCTGGGCTCATAACCTATAAAAATATAGTAGCAAGGGGTGAGTACCAAACACACGGTACCCAACAAATGAACTACTAAACACAAAATTAAGTAATATAGAATGCAAGTACTCCTAACACTCCAACAGAACCTCCACAACTACCACCTGCATAAAGTCAGCTCAATCTAACAGTTCACAATGTACATAGCCTATAGCTCAATACCCACACCAATATTTATAGTTCAACAACATAATGATCAAGTGCATCCATCACAAGTTGCATAAAAGATACTCGCAAGTTCATAGATAATGATAATATGCGATGCAATGCAATGCAATGCAATGTCAAATATCATGATGCATATCTGACCTAGTGATACACACCCACTGCCTCGCAGTCCGGGACCCATGGGGGACTTCTAGTCCGTGCATCCATCGCGGCGTGCGACACGACCCTCGAATCATATATAGTATCCATCGCGGCGTACGACACGGCCCTCGAATTATAATATCCGTCGCAGCGTGCGACACGTCCCTCGAAATATAGTATCCTCTTTAATTCTTATTCTTTTCCAGTCCTCGTAACACTTGTCACACTGATCAATGCAAATAGGCATGCTTACATGATAATGGGATAATGACTAATTTTAACACAATGCACAATTCACAACAACATGGTCTTAATACAACATCAACACTAACTCAATATGTCAAAATAATTCACAACCTTCACACAAGGAAGCACGAGATTCTATATACTTAACAAAGGTTAAGAAATCCACTTGCCTTAATTAATAGAATGACACTCCAAACCTTGAGTCTTTCGTAACGCTTTCAGATGATCAAAATCTGTTCAAATACATAATCTACATAAGAATACAAATCCAATGACACCCATATTTCTATACTTATTTTTTTTTCAAAAAAATCGGGTCAAAAAGTCACCCGAGCCCTTAAATTCAAATCTGAAATTTTCTTTCAAATTATGTTTACCCATCATAAAATAAACTCATATCTTAAATTTCAGCTAAAACGGAACGTTATTCGACCCCTAAATCAAAATTTTATTTTAAAAACCCAGGCTATATTTTCTTAATTTAACCTAATTTATACCCGTTTCTACCCTTAAAATCTACCCATACCCTCATAAAAATTCAATAGATAAGATGAGAATAATTACCTTGATAGTTTGGGATGAAAATCATAATTTTTCTTCTCTTTTTTTCCTTTCTTTTCCTCCCCGCACCCTTTTTTTTCCTTTTCTGCGTCGCTGGCAACCCTTTTTTTTGCGTTGCTGTTTGTTGTTTTTAGAGGGCTGCGCAGCAGCCCTTTTTCCATCTTTAACTCCCCCTTTTTTTTTAATTAATTTTTTTTTCCCACCTTCACTTTTATTTATTTATTTATTCATTCTAATATACTAAAATTGATAAATTCTATTAGCCTATTTTTTATAAATATGAGGTAAATAGTATAGGATATTAATTAAAAATTTATTTTAATCCACCAACTAAATTAATTATCTAATATTATCCGTCAACTGAATGACCGTTATTATCGAATAGTCCAAAATTTTCAATTTAAATTTTCGGAAAGAATCTTTTATGAAAGAGAGAGTATTTATTTTTTTAAATGACCTAACGGGTCATTACATCTATAGGGCGTGGATTTAGTGTTGGAGGCTACAAAAGGGTGAAATTGACTAAGGAAAGGTTGAAGATGGTTCGAAGTCATCAAAATTCTTATTTGGGTGTTTGAAAGAAGGATCTTAAGTTTTGTAGTAATTATTGGGTGTTTATGAAGGTTTCACCTATGAAGGATGTGGTGCATTTTAGGAAGGAGGGAAAGCTAAGTCCCCATATATAGGTCTTTATGATATTGTTGAAGCGGATTGGGAATGTAGCTTATAGGTTGGATTTACCTCCGGAATTGAGTTCTAGTCACTAAGTTTTGCATATATCTATGTTGAGGATGTTGTTGGTGATACTAGTGTTATTTTTCCTTTGGAGGGTGTTGAGGTTGAGGAGACCTTGTCTTTTGGAGGAAGCTTCGGTTGAGATTTTAGGTAAGACAAGTGAAGTGGCTTCGCAACAAGGATGTGGCTTCGGTGAAGGTATTTTAGAGGAATCAACATGTAGGAAGTGCTATGTGGAGAGTGGAATCAAGTATGATGCCACGATACCTTTATCATTCCCAATCTATTCAAGCCTATGGTATTAGGTCTTTCCTATTCTCAATGGTCCTAATTCTTCAATTCTTGAGTCTCATGACATGGCATGCTTACCTGTGCATTAAAAGGGTTTTATGATGTTTGAATAATTTTAATATGCTTTGGCATGAGTTTTAATGACTTCGTAATTTTCAAGGGATGAGTTATGTGTTGCATCTTATGTTTGGATGTTTTATGTTCTAAGTCAAGCCTTTCAAGCGTTGCTCTTGCACATTCGAGGACGAATTTTCCCAAGGGGGAGATGATGTAATCACCCAGATTCTCGAATGACTTTATTGTACTTTATAATGTCGCCCCATGAAAAAAGATGACCAAGTGTCACTTCATGGGAGGCCAACACGGCTCGTGTGAGGTCACACGAACTGTGTAGCCTCCAATAAAGGGGTACTTGGCCATAATTCCAATTCTGGGGACTTGACAGGGAGTTTTGGGCTAAGGCACGTCACACCGGAACCCCATACGGACTGTAAGGTGCTTCACGGGCCGTGTGGTGAGCTATGTGATGGCCTTGCACCTGGAAAACCAAGAAAACAAGACCAAGTGTTGTCACACGGCCACCCACACCGTCCGTGTGGTGTGTCACGGGTCGTGTGGCCCACCGTATAGCTTGCAACGTGAAATTTTTCAAAGTATGGAATGGTTGTCTCATAACTTTGCGTGATAAAATTTTTCTACGATCATTTCACAGTCCTTGATACGACCCATGTAGTATCACACAAGTCATTTGACCGTCCGTGTGAACTTCCTCTGAATTGAAAATTCTATGTATGGGATCTTCAAGATCAAGCTAGGTTTCACCTTCAAGCCTTCAATTCAAGCTTATTTATGTTGATTAAGACCATCATAGGTCTCCTACATCAAGTCAAGTTCAAAGGAATTCCATTGGCTAAGTTTTTCACAAGTACCGATAGAAAGGTCGACTTTAAATGGTCATATCTCTTAGCACAAAAGGAACTGGGTGGCCCACGAACTATCACATTGAAGCTCTTTGAATTATCTTTCCAACGTATCTGGTCTCACCTCATTCTGAGTTTGGAGCATGAAGTTATGTCCTTTTTCATAGAATTTGTCTGGGCTAGACAAAAGGCCTTCACGGACCGTGAAGCCAACCGTGTCAAGTTCAGTTAAAAATTTAAAAGGGTGTTTTATTGAGGAATTTTTGTTATTTTAACCCATCCCCAAGGATTTTAAGACCTTTTAAACCCCCTTTATATTCCTAAACTTCTCCTACACTAATTCTAAACTCTCATTCAAGACAAACCCTTAGTTTCTAGAATTAGACTCTCAAAATTCTCTCCAAGTCTCATCTTCAAGATTCAAGCTAGGAATCAATTGGGGTTTCAAATTCAAGCCAAATTCTTCTCAAATTCATCTTCCTAATCAAGGTATGTAGGATTGATTCTTGGCTCTCTTTCAACCAAGAAGATCCAAAATTTCTTTCAATTGATTTCATGGATTTTAATTCACTTTAAATATGGGTTTTCATTATTTTCTTCTTATTAAATCCAATTGATGTATGGGCTGGACTTTACCTATGATTTTAATTTACTTTGATCACTATTATGATGATTTACATTGAGTTATGAAGTTATGAACATGCATGTCCCCTTTAAAGTTGAATTATGCATGGGTTACTTATATCATGATTTAAATGTTGATTTAATTAAGGATTTACTCAATTTCATATTATGATGTTGATTTTAACTACAATCTATGTTACTCGTGTTATTCTCACATCATGCATTGCATTTGCATTCATGAACATTGGCCTCTATGGAAATTATGAAGTGGGTTAAGCCCAATTATGTTTTATGAAATGATTGTGATAAGATGTTGGTTATGACAAGAATGTGATCACATACATGTCTTATGATTATGGCTCTTTGAGGATCTCGGGTGCTTGCACCATCTTATATATGTGAATGAGTTATTCCTTGCATGAGTATCATGATTATGATTTATGATTTGTCATTTGAGGCTAAATGTGCATTGAACGGTTTTGAAATGAATTACGATTTTGAAATAAATATTGTATCTCTTGAAATCACGTATATGTATAAGTATTCTCGTGGGATGCCGACTTAGCACCGATGGATTAGGGGTATCAGGGTTATCCCCAAGGGCCCTCTCCCTTTCCTCGAACTATGTGTCTAGCATATGTTATGAGAATCTTGTCCGAAATGGGATATGTTCCCGTAAGGAAGGTTGCTTCATACAAAATGGGATATGTTCCTATAAGGCGAAGCACTATTATGATATGATATGATATGAAAAATCCTTACCAAAATGGGATATGTTCCCGTAAGGGGGTTGCTTCATACAAAATAGGATATGTTCATGTAAGGTGAAGTACTGTTTAACTTTGGCAAATAGACCATCTCTGTACCAGTGAGGGGTATTAATCGGGATTTCAAGTTATAGCTTGCTTGGTCTTACTCATATCGGTTGAGGTCACATCCCCATTATATATGAGCACCATTGCATTCGTGCATCATGAATTTCATGGCATATTGTATTTAATTTACTTGGATATATACTTCTTTCTATGTTATGTGCCCTTGTCATCTAACATTGAAATGCAGGTTTGATAAGTCACATGCATTGCATGCCCGCATACTTAGTACATTCAAACGTACTAACGCATACTCTATACCTACATGATTTTACCATGTAGGACCATTTGTTACGATCATCCACCGCTTGACCGGTAGCTCGAACTCGGAGAGTTGATATTATGGTGAGTCCTATCATCCAAGGACAAACCACCTTCCTTCTACCTATGTTGTTTTCTGTTTATCTTCTTAATTGAGGGTGAGCCCGGGACATGTCTTGGCCCCCATCCCATCTTTTGACTAGAGGCATTGTTGGACATCTTGTAGACCCTCGTAGATTCTATATGTTATCTATTGTGTTTGAAGCTTATAAATTTGGTTATCTATTGGATATGGCTATCATGGATTGATTATAGAGATTATGATATGTATGTATGTTTGATATGTAAATGTGAAATATCCTAATCCCCGTATTGCCCCTATAGAGTGAGTCATACTTACCCGCCCCTTAGTTCTTATGTGCTATGTGTTATGTGCTATGTGAATCCATGTAAATCCCTTTCCCTTCGATATCCCCATAGCGTGAGTCATATTATTCTATCCCTTAGAACTATGTGTTTACTATTTGAATGTGCTTCTGAACCAATGATAAGGATTTGAATACTTTGAGGCTTGTTTGGGGACTCTCGGGTTTCCATTCGTCATGTCACTTCTAGGCCCTGGATCCGGGTCATGACAGGGCTATTGGTTAACATGTGGAATATGCATGTGACTAGTGTATTCATATCTACTACATTTATGCCTTTTTGTTATTATTATTGTGCCTTAGTCTAGGCTTAGACTAGTAATGCACTAGACATACGCTGGTTAGGATTGGTAGACAGCTATATTAATGTCTGGTATAGCTTGAGAGGCATAGATCCTTGTAGACTGGACTAGCAGACAAGAGTCTATAGAGCTGGGCCTCAGATAAGCTATTATGGATCGAGAAGCTGATGATTCCCTTTTCTAGCTAGCCTTTTGCATTGTCCCTACAGCTCATCAGATTTTGCTCGGATGTATGGGGACTAACAAGGTCACCCCAAAACTTAGAGTAAAGTCTTTTATGTCTAAAAGCCTGATCCTTTCCATCACATGATTCCATGTCCGTCTAGCAGGCTTGTGTGTAGATGAGGATGTGTTGCACTTTGTACACCTCCAATTAAAGGGTACAATTCGAGTTTGTACAACTATAAAGTGCTGAGTTAGAGTTCTCATAGTGTTGGGTTCGATATCCCAGTGGTTGCCATTAAAATCGGCATTACTGGAGGGTATTTTGGACCAGTTTAGGCCTACAGGCCAAGATAGACCACTGACCATGTCTGACCTTATCCTGTGTTAAAGTCTAGGACATGAGTGCTTGGTGCAAGTCTGAGCAGGGTCGGTTAAAGTCTAACTAGTAGTTCTGGTTTGAGTTCAGAATAGGGTATACAGAGTGGATTAAAGTCTCAGTTAGAGGTTTTGTTAGAGATGTGTTTGTCTGTACATGGTTGGTTCACAAGCTCTATCTAGACTTGACACCCAAACCTTACACTTGTTCACCCTATTATTGTGCGTGGGTATATCAACTGGGTTTATGGGGGCACGATTGGCATACAAGCATCGACAGTAGGACCTTACACTCGTGTACATCACCACCCAGCCATCGAGTCCTTGAGTATCATCATCTTCGTCAGGCTATGTACCAGGTTCTTGTGATTAGATACTTGTGGAGTTAATATTTGATATATCCCTACTTTATTTACTGTTCTTACTTATTCATCCTAGGATTCCTAGTGGGTACCATATCCCTAGTACTCACCCTAATGTTTTTGCATCTATTTCATGGTGCAGGTCCTAGCACGAGCCAGCAGCGGTGATTGTTTCTATGATTGCTCTATTTTGAGACTAGTGGTAAGCATTTGACATATGTTGATCTACTTCTATATTTGTGGTTGTCTTTTGTGACTTGAGACTTTTCCTTTATATTATTTTGGTCTTGTATATGGATATGTATTATGGTTAGCGTGTTATACCGTGTCTATAGTAGAGTTGTACAGGTAATTTCCAGGTCTTGGGAAGGGATATTTTGTTGTTGTTGTGCTTGTGTATGCCTAGTATCAATTTAATCTTGTCTCTAACTTTGTGTTGACTGTTTTGCTATGCCCATTACTAGTTGTTTTAGGATAGGGTTAGACTTGTCTATCGAGGGCAAGGCAGGCACCATCATGACCTATGAAGTTGGGTCATGGGAGGATAGTATAGGACCAAGTTCCTATATCTCTTTCAAATACCTTAGAATCCTCTTAGTTGCCTTCAAATGAGATTCTTTAAGTTTTGCTTAAAACCTTGCACACATTCCAACACTAAATACAATATTTTGTTAACTTTCAAACATGTATAATAATGAACCAATAATGCCCCTATATATAGTCTCATTTACTAAGGGACCAAGTTCATCTGAATCTAGTTTTGAGTTGGTACCCATAGAAGTATCAATAGACTTTGCATCCTCCATTTGAAACTTTTTCAGCAGCTCTTTGATATACTTCTCTTGACTGATTGAGGTCTCTTTTGAAGATTGTTTTATCTGTAAGCCAGGAAGAAACTTAATTTTCCCTTCATGCACATCTCAAATTCACTTCTCATGAGGCTTGAAAATTCATCACACATAGATTCTGAAGTTGCACCAAAGATAATATCATCAACATAGACCTAAATTATGAGCAAGACTCTTCCTCTTGTCTTTAATGAACAAAGTTTTAACAATTCTTCCCCTTTAAAAATCATTTTCCAACAAAAATTTTGATGGTCTTTCATACCAAGCTCTAGGTACCTATTTCAATTCATTTCAAGTCTTATCTAGATTGAGGACATTATTGGGATGATCAATATCTTCAAAACTAAGAAGTTATTTCACATGACCTTCCTCCTTCAAGTAACCATTTAGGAAAGCCCTTTTGACATTCATTTGATACAACTTGAACCCCATAAAAGCTGCAAATACAATGAGTAATATTATTGCTTCCATCCATGCAGTAGGAGCAACAGTTTTATCATAATCAATGCCTTTTTATTGATTGTAACCTTGGACCATCAATCTGAACATGTTTCTGACTACAGTACGATATTCATCAAGTTTGTTTCCAAGGACCCACCTAGTCCATATGATGGTTTTGTCAATAAGTTTAGGAACTATGTGCCATACTTTGCTTCTTTCAAACTGATATAGCTCTTTTTGTATAGAATTCACCCAATCAAAATCCTTCAAAGCTTCCTTAACATTTTAGGCTCAATGGATGAGATAAATGCTAAGAATGCAACCATATTTCTCATTGTAGATGTGGAATCTGAAGGGAGATACGACATTGTCCAATGATTGTGAGGACTAATGTTTTCATGTAGACTTTCTTGGTACATAATTGTCTTCTTCTGTTTTAGCATTATCATCACCATTAGCAGCATCTTCTTGTTGATCTTCATTTTCTAGCTCTTGGTTGTCAGTTGGACTAGATCCCTCATCAAGAATGTCTACATCTTCATGAAAATTAAGATCATTGTTATCTTAATTTTGATCATCAACAGCTTCTTCTTCAATGATCCCATCTTTATGAAACAGAAGTAGTTTTCTAAATTCATTCTTCATTTTGATCCCTTAATCGTTCAAGTTTACCAAATTCATCAATGATAACATGAACATTTTCCTCAATACACTGTATTCTCTTGTTGAAGGTCTTGTAGGCTTTGATGGATGATGAGTACCCAACAAACACACCTTAATCACTTCTTGCATCAAAATTTACAAGATTATCTTTGCCATTATTGAGAAGAAAACACTTCCACCCAAAAGTCCTTAAATAGATCACTTTAGGCTTTTTGTTGTACAACTATTCATAGGAAATCTTGTTGAGAATGGATCTGATCAAACACTTGATGGTCACATAGCATGCAGTGTTCACAGCTTCTGCAAAGAGTTCTTTGGAAGTCTTAAATCTATCAATATAGTTCTTGCAATATCCACCAAAGCTCTATTCTTCCTTTCCACCACACCATTTTGTTTAGGAGTTCTGGGAGCTGAAAAATTGTGGTGTATCCTATTTTAAGCACAAAAGATGTCCATCTTGGCATTTTTAAATTTTGTCCATGGTCCGACCTGATCCCTGTTATCTTAGAATTCAACTTAGTTTGAATCATCTTAGCAAAGATGGAAAGTACATCAAAAGCTTCATCCTCAGACCACATAGTCCAAATGAACCTAAAAAAAGTTATCAACTAACACCAGAATATACTTATACTCACCCCTACTTTGAATCTTGATTGGACCACACAAATCCATATAAATAAGTTCCAAAAGTTTTGTGTGTTGGCTTGCTTCTTCTATTTGAAAGAGGATCTAGTTTGTTTACCCCTAACACAAGCTTCAAAAATCTTGTTATCTGCAAACTTCACCTTAGGCAACCCATTGACCAGGTCCTTGTATACAAGTTTGCTCAACAGAGAAGCACTGACATGACTAAGCCTTTTATTCCACAATTCAACATTCTCATTTTCGGCACTAAGACAAGTAAGATCATCTTCTTACACTTCATTCAAATTTGTCACATACATAATTTTTTACCCTTTTTGCAATTAGAATTACTTCTCAAGAGGTCAAATTAGTAACAATGCACCATTCTGACATGAACTAACTTTATTTTACTTGTTAGAATTTTGAGACACACTCAACAGATTGTATTTTATTCCATTCACATAATACACATTTTCAATTGATTGTTTCAATGATGTTCTAATTCTTCCAATTCCAAGAATGTAACCATTTTTAAAAGAGACACCTCCATCTTGAAGTGCCTTGAGTGAGAGAAAGCTTTCAATATTTTTTGTCATGTCTTTTAAACATCCATTATCCATTATCCATGTACCAACACTGACTATGCTTTCTCCACTCACCTGCACATAGGTCACTTGTTAGATTTGGTGACCTTTTTGAGTCTGAGTCCTTAATAAGTAGATAAAGAAGAAACGAGTGAATTTTTTTATTGAGATAAAGCTATTTTCTTCAGTATAGACTATTTGTTTGATTTTCACTTAGGACTAAGGTTTCACTTTCACTTTCTTCTTCTGTTCAAAATATTTTTAAAAAAATTCTTCAACTTTCTTCCAAACTGGATAATCTCTTTTGAGATGTCCCTTTCTACCACAATGAGAACAAAGCAAATGTCAAACACAGTGACATACTTACTGTGAGGATTATAAGAAGGATCTATCTTCACATAACCAACACCTTTTCTATTGTTAAAATCTTGACCACGTAGTCCATTTGCGTAATGACCTCAAAAGTTATTTTTGGCATTCTTGATAAAATTATTATTTTGCCCTTCTAGAAAGTTGTCTTGGGTCATTTTTGGTAGAGTCTAAAAGTTTGATTTTGAAATCTTATCAAAAGTTGGAATTTTTTTAACGAAGGAGTTTTTAAAGGCTTAAAGTTGGAAATTTTGAGTTTTATGGTCATCTTGAGTTTTGAGTATCAAAATACAATTTTGTCGATTTTATAAGCTCCAAAATACAAAATCTGGTCTAAGAGACCTTTTAGAACTGAACTTGGAGTTAAAACAGAGATTTTGGATCCAAAGTTGCATTTTGGATTGATTTTGGATCATGGTTTGACTTTGGTCAAGAGTCGGAGTTTGGAAGCTCTAATCAAAATTCTGATAGTTCTAATGGTTCTGAGTGGTGAAACTAATGTTAGAAATTATCTCGTTGTAATTTTTAGAATTTCTGAGGGTAGTTTGGGTGTTTTAAGTTTTAACTAGTTTCATTGAGTTTTATCGGTTTTTGTGCTAAGGAGGGCTTAAAATCGAATTTTGATGACTCTATTAAGTCTGAAACATTGTTTATGGTAGGATTCCATATCTAATTTGTGTTCATGGGGTTCCAAACTAATATGAAGGGTCCATTCTCTTAATTCTGTGTTGTGTTCATTGTTGCAATATAGTGCATCTATTTCAGTACTCGAGTATAGTGTTTATTGACCTTCATCTTCTTGGAGGTGGTCTCCGCATTCACGGAGTGCATGCTGCTTACCCTCCGCATTTGTGGAAGGTCCTCCGCGTTCATGAAGTTCTGAATTTTTGTTTGGCATCTGCGTTCATGGTTAATGCTCCGCATTTGCGGAGCACAATTATACCTGAAAAAAGTGAACTATTAAAATGATGGGTGTTGCCATTTTCCACCATTTTTAATATTTCAAGTTCGATTTTTGAGAAAATCTTCAAGCTTTTTAAAGCAAGACTATTAGGTAACTAATTTCTAACCTGTGTTTTCAATTTCTATTGATTAAATTGTGATTTTAACATAGAAATTGGGGTTTTCAATTAAAGGGATTGGGAATTTCTTGAACTTTGATTTTTAATACAAAAATGGTGATTATGGACTCATTTTAACTCCTTTTTCGAAATAGTTTCCGCCAAGTCTAGGGCTTAGTCCTAACATAGTGAATGAGATTCTCGAAGGAACCCCAAACAAACCCTTAGCATACGTACAAGCAACAAAGATAGAATCAAGAGAAACATACATAAGCGGAAGCATACATAAAGTTGGAATCATAGTGTAAACCTTAACATAAACTAGAGCATAAGATAGGATACAAGAGTCTGAAACTGAAAATACAACTATTTTTCTAAAGCATGCCTCTAATCATAACATAAGACGGGGGCTCAGACACAACCTGGCTCACCCATAAATAAAGAAAAGACTATCTCTAGTACAACCATAGCATGAATAGAAAGACAATAGGTTCGGTCCTCGAAGTTAGAGGACTCACCCAATCGAGATCGTGATAATGCGGGGATCTAACCATGAGGATGATCAAAAGTAGCACATGCTCCTACATTGTGATATAATCCAGGCATAGAGTATGCATTAGTACTTTGGAATGTACTAAGTGTGCAAGTATGTAATGTAATGAACATGACAAAAACCTGCATTTAAGTGTTGATGACAAGGGTGCATATATATAGAAGAGAAATATAACGAATAGAATGTCATATCAAGATGCCATAAATCATGATTCATGAGTTTGTAGTACATAAACATAGTGAAGATGTAACATCAACCGACATGTAAGACCATACGAGCAATTACATGGAATCCTAATGTTGCCTATACACTGGAGAAAGAATGGACTACTTGCAAAATGTAGCCCATATCTCACCTTACGGGCCTTGCCCATCTCAAAGAGTAGTTCATGTACATAATCCTAATCATCTACAAAGGGCATAAACATGAACCTGCGTTGGCATGTAGTTATGAGAAAGTTGGGCTTTATATAAGGACCCTTAGGGATAGTCCCCCACATCCAATCTCATTCGGTGCTAAGCCATCATCCTACGGGAAAAAATATACATATACATGCTTGGAATAGGATCATAAGTCATTTTGAATCATAATCATGCATACTTAGGCCTAAAAGCCAAATCAATTCATAATCAGACATGGGTGGGCTTAAAGGCCAAATCACGCTTCAGTTCATACTTTCATGCATAGGAATAACTCATTGATAACTTGAACATAGTGGCGTATGCACACCCATGGGGATTAAAGCCACATCATAGGTATTATGTCATTACATTTCATGTCATAACCATACTTGCCTTGAAATCATAGTCATAGTCATAGTTCATAGTCAAATCCATAGTACAACTTCATGAAAAGCCATGATCATGCATATGTCATGGGTAATAGAGGAATAGCATGGGTACTTTAAATTCATACTTAGATCATGAAATTAACTTAGAATCATTCATAAAACGTGATAAAATCAACATTCGTAAGTCATATCACCCATGCATGAAAACAAGCTTAAAAAGGGACATGCAAGCTCAAATCTTATAAAATAATATGTAAATCAATAGAACAAGGAGTAATTCATACTTAGTTTACCATTTGAAGATGACCCATAACAATATTTTAGCAATTCAAAACCAAATCATGAAAATCACCTCTCAAGTTCACTTACAATTCATGAAAAATTTGAAAATAGAAGTTGGGCTTCATGATTAAAGTGGAATCATGAATGAAACCACACATAACTTTCTTGAATTTGAGAAATTAAGATGAGATAGACTTGAACTTGAAACCCTTAGCTTGGATCTTCAAAGATAGGCTTAGAATAGAGTTTTAAGACTTGATCCTTAGGAACCAAGTATTGATAATAGAATGGAATGAATGAAATTAGTCATGATTTATGAATAGTAATATAGGCATAAAAGCCTAAAAGGCTAAAGAAAGGGGCCAAATTACCAAATTGTCCCTATTTAAAAGGGAGAGAAAGGGCACTAGTGTGCACTCCACGGAAGCCACTGTGGGTCGTGGTATGCACCACGAGCTGTACAAGGCTCTATGGTAGTGCACCTTGGAGGCATCAAGGTGTCACGGACTTAGAACTCTCGCTAAGACTTCCGTGCGGCACTAGTCAATTTGCTCACGAATTTTTCACGATCTTGCAAATACTAGTAAGCCTTCAACTAAGACTGCTAAGGGAACGCTAGATAGAAGACTTTAGGAAAGAAAGAGAGCTTTAGAAAGGAAGACTTTTATAACTTGGAAGAATGCTTTACAAGTGATTCTTGGATGCTTCGATGGTTTGCAAATGAAATGGCCCCCTCTATTTATACTACTCCTAAAGGGCCAAGGCGTAAATAATATTTACACTACAAGTCCTTCATATTTACACTACAATTCCTCCCCTATTTACAACTTAGTCCTTCTCTAGAATCCTCCACATACTTCCATATAATTCTAGAGAAGACTACACACTACTAGTGTATTCTACACGGTTCTAGAGCCTTCCGTAACCCACTTGAAGACTCTAGATTTTTCCCCCCGTGGCAAGAATAGTGGCGGGTCGTCACACTCTTCCTCATCTGATGCTGCGACGTCCTAGGCGCAATGCTACTGTTGGAGCTCCCAGTCTCCACCTTTGGACTGCCACACACCTCTGTGTCGTCCCTGTGTGGTCTTTGCTGGAGTTTTCCCCTTCTAGTACCCGAGGAGCACTGTTGTGGTTGGTAGTCTCTACTCTCGCTTGGCCTCCTTCGACTGTTTCTCCTCCGATGACTTTTCCTCCCAGCGGGCGTGGAACATGGCAATGGTGGCCTTCCCTTAATCTCTTCCACAAGCTGCAAGGCTGATATTCAAGCTGGTCCCTCTGACTTGGGCGTCTCGACCAAGGGCACCATGCAGGAACCTCCCTGCTCCATGACCACGAGTTGTTGGAGGTAGGGGTCTATCACCACATGGCACTTCCGGAAAAACTCCTATCCAAGGACGATGTCAAAGAGATCTATTTGTGCTATGTGGAAGTTGGTTTTTCCACGCCACTCGCCCAACACTATGTCGACTTCCTAAGCAACTCCACACACAGGAGTCATTGGTGCGTTAACCATCCTGAGCTGCGCACTGCTTGGGTTATATTTCAGCCCCAACTTGGTTGCCGCAGACTTGGTCACAATGTTAACCTCTGCGCCTATGTCGACCATGGCATGAGCGGGTCTTCCATTGATTGTGATGTCCACGTACTGCGCACCACGCTCTTTTGGCTTCTCCCGTAGCTTTTTGATCGCTCCCCATAGCCCAATCACGCCTACTCGAGCTGTGCCAGCTTCTCCTAATTCGGGTGCCTCTTCTGGCGCCTTCTGCTCCTTCCGCTCCCGCAGTATGGCACCAAGGCTCTTCAGTTCGGGGCACTTCCTGTAGCTATGCGGCCCCTCGCATATGAAACACTTAAATTCTTTTTTGGGTTGTGTTTTGCCTTCTCCACTACCCTGACGACCGACCCTCCTGTTATCAGGCCTGTGGGTATCATGATGCTTGGGGTGTGGCTGCCAACCCTTGCCTTTGCCACCATCTCCGCCACCTTGGTCATAACTACCTCCCAAGCTTTCTTCTCGGTCTTTGTCTCACCGATCGTGCCGAGAGTCTGTCAGAGCCTCAGCTTGTGTGATGGCCTCATCTATGGTCCTAACCTGTCGGTGTTCCAACTCCGTCTTTGCCTAGTTCTGTAGGCCTTCCATGAAGTGTAACATCATATCTTCATCCGTGAGGTTGGGAATCTGAAGTGTGAGGGTCGTAAACTCCTTCACGTAGGCCCTTATGCTACCCGTCTGCTTCAGCTCCCTGAACTTTTGCTTCGCCTTGTACTACTCCCATGTGTTGATGGCGCATAGCCTCTTCCCTATTTTCGACTCCTTGCGTTTCCACCATAGCATGGCCATCTCCTTCAGATACAACACGACTGTGTTGATCTTCGTTTCGTCGTTCCGCACCTTTTACACTTGAAGTAATTCTCCAAGTGCCACATGAAGTTCTCCACCTCTTGCGCGTCACGGACGCCTTTGAAGACAGGTGGCTTGGGAGCCTCAATCCTGGCCTCCGGTTCTCCAGCAATCCCTACACATCTCTCGTCAGCCTCGCCTTCCTCAAGTTCCCTCACCCTTGCACCCATGGCCTCTATGGTGGCGCTCATGGCCTCCATCTTGTTCAGTGCCTCCATAAGTTGGCACTCCAAGGAAGTGATGGTCTCCCTCAGCTCGTACACTGCAGCCTGATGTCCGCCCAACTCCTTCCGGTTGCTTTCATTCTCCTCAAGGGTGAACTCCTCCAAGGTCTGGAACTTGCCATCGAACTGATTTAAGCACTTGCCCAAGAATTCTACTGCTTGCCTAGCAGCATCCACCCTCGTGACCCATCATATGTCGAGCGTGACGTCGGCGGGCTCCTCGCCTCGTTCCTCATTACTCAACTTAGCGGCCGAGAGTAAGTGGGTTGTTATGACCTCGCTCGGTGTCGGTCCAAATGGCACCTCCTCCGCCTTCTTGGAGCTTTGCTTTCCCTTGGGTTTCTTGCCAACATCCCGCATAACATTGGCGGTGTTGGTGGCGTTGACGTCTCCTTCACTTTCCATGTTTCCCTTAGTTCAAACCTTGCTCTGATACCACGTTGTCACGGACTTAGAACTCTCGCTAAGACTTCCGTGCGGCACTAATCAATTTGCTCACGAATCTTTTACGATCTTGCAAATACTAGTAAGCCTTCAACTAAGACCGCTAAGGCAAAAGCTAGATAGAAGACTTTAAGAAAGAAAGAGAGCTTTATAAAGGAAGACTTTTATAACTTGGAAGAATGTTTCACAAGTGATTCTTGGATGCTTTGATGGTTTGCAAATGAAATGGCCCCCTCTATTTATACTACTCCTAAAGGGCCAAGGTGTAAATAATATTTACACTACAAGTCCATATTTACACTACAAGTCCTCCCCTATTTACAACTTTGTCCTTCTTTAGAATCCTCCACATACTTCCACTAAATTCTAGAGAAGACTACACACTACTAGTGTATTCTATACGGTTCTAGAGTCTTCCGTAACCCACTTGAAGACTCTAGATTTTTTTCCCCCATGGGAAGAATAGTGGCGGGTCGTCTCAAAGGGCTGCCTTAGGAGGTTCCCCTTTACGAAACTACTG
This sequence comes from Solanum rostratum, assembly GCA_029948455.1. Taxonomy (NCBI): domain Eukaryota; kingdom Viridiplantae; phylum Streptophyta; class Magnoliopsida; order Solanales; family Solanaceae; genus Solanum; species Solanum rostratum. The sequence continues at coordinate 56,405,614 of CM057053.1, forward strand.
CATGAACCCCCTTTCAAGTCGTGGTGCCTACCACAGGCCATGAAGGGGTCCATGGTGGGGACCTTGACCCAAACCTTGGGGGCCTTATATTCTATAGAATGGTGGTTAGACCGTCTTTGTTATATGGGATGGGGTGTTGTCCAGTAAAAAATATGCATTTCAGAAAATACATGTTACGTTGATGAGGATATTCAGATACATATGCGGACATCTAGGAGTGGTAAGATTAGGAGTGATGTTATTTAGGAGAAAGTGGGAGCAGCATTTGTGGCAGACAAGATGAGAGAAGCGAGACTGATATGGTTTGAACATGTGTAGAGAAGATGTGTCGATGCCCCAGTTAGGAGGTGTGAGAGGTTGAATTTAGGAACTACACGAAGGGGTAGCGATAAACTAAAAAAGTATTGGGGAGAGGTTATTACAAAGAATATGGCACAACTTCATATCACTGAGGATATGACCTTAGATAAGGAGTAAAGGTCATGCACTGGAAGGTTAGTAGGGGTAGAATGTTGCCTTGTCTTGTGAAGGTTTTTGATTTATCCTAGGATTAATTGTACTTTTATGACCACGTTATTGATTTTTTATTATTTGCTATATTTCATTAATTTGTTTTTCATAGAATTAACATTGCTCTTTGTTTCACCATTGTGCTATATCGATTATTTTTCTTTTTTACTTGGGACAGATACATTTAAGCTGAAGATCTTTCAGAAACAGTCTCTCTATCTCCATGAGGTACTGGCAAGGTCTACATACACTCTACCCTTCTCATATCCTATTTTATGGGGTTTCACAGGGTATGTTATTGTCGTTGTGAATTTGATTTTCAAAATTAATGATTTGTTGTTGATGTTTTTGTATTCTTATTGTGATTTTATATTTAAATAGATTTTGTTGAATAGGAGGTCCGTTAGTAAGGGAACGCTCAAGTTTTGGAGTAGTTAATTGTTTAAAATTGAGGCAAGTACATTTCTAAACCTTAGTTTATATTAAACTTTATATTTTCTTATTATGTGTTTATTGGGAAAAAGTAACTTCCATTTTGAAAATTCGATTTATAACTTGATTTAAGTAAACCAAATTTTCAAAATACCAGAGTTGCCACTTAATTTTTAAGGAAAAAAACAAGAAAATCATTAAAATATTTTAAAAAGATTTAACAGAAGAAATCTTTTTGAAGTCCAAAAAAAAGAGTCCAAGTTCACATTTCCATTTCGAGAAGGTCTTACGCACTCGAAATGGCCGCTAACACGCGATTATCCGACGATTAGAAGATTTTGACTAACTTTCCGAAAAATTGGTTTAAAAATGACTAAAGAAAACCTAAAGCATATTTTAGAAAATTAAGTGATTTAAAACTTAACTATATTTAGACCAATTGAACTAAAATATCGAAGGAGACAAATTCCACATTTTATTTATAAGACACAACTAATAAAAATTTCACAAGTATTTTAAAAATATTGGAAAAATCTAAAGCAAAACACCTTTTTGAATAAAATCACATCTAATCAATAAAAGAAAATAACACAAATGACTTTGACAATATTGAGGAATCAATTAGATTAAAAATAAATAAAACAACATTAAATTAAAGTTAGTGTTAGAAACAAATAACAATCATAACAAGCAAATAAATATACAAGGAATAAGAAATAAAATAAAATTGGGCTTTGGCAGGCCCAATTCTCAAAACCTGTCTTAATTCTACATGTTTGGGCCTTCCTGGCCTCTAACTTCCCTGGAGTTGTTCCAGAATTAGGCTCTTGGGCCCATTTATCTGTTGTATGCACCAGGTGTATACCAGTGTATACACTATATATACTGGTGTATATTTGGCTCCGTTGCACTCCACGACCTGTATTTCAGCTCCAAAGCCTTCTAAACTGCTTCCTTTCCCCAAAGAACTTCAAAGCATGTGTAGCGTAGACTACACTAATAAGGATTTCTGGGCCTCTGTATCAGAAATGCAAAAGGGGTAGAGGAGAGTCCATTTGGGACTCCCAAAATGAATCACATAGAGAAAGAAAGAAGAGAGAGTTAATATCACATTTAAATTAAAACAAACTGTTAAGAGAGTAGCAAGGGATAAGCAAATCCATTCAAGTTCAATGATATAATGGACCATAAATAACAGAAGGCCAAGAGTTCTATAAGGCTAATATGGCCTCTTCTAACAACCAAAACAGGAAGAACTTCCCCCACTTTATACACTCCACAGTGTTTATTTATCAATATGCTACACACTAGTGCAAGATCCCATAAGTTTCTAGTGAAACAAGGTATTTATAACAAGACTCACTCTTATGTAAGAATCCATAAGATTTTAGTGAAACAAGGTATATAAAACAAGACCCGCTCTTATGTAAGATTCCACTACCAAGTATAGATAAGTAATGAAATTCATATTACTCTAAGGGGACACTACATCACCGGAATGAAGATATTAGGACCAGAAAAATAAAACAACATCCCAGTGAACAGAAACAGAGAAGACAACCAGGTCTTTGCTATAGAAATAGAAGTTCTGATTGTTTTGGGCCCAAAAAAAAGGGATAAAACATTTATAATATGTAAACCTCATCTAAGGACAAAGCATTCCAGGGATTAACAAAGGGTGAAAATATTATTTCAACAAGTTTTGTTTTAACAAAATGAGGGGGATTGGTGGACTGAGAACAACAAAATCTCGACAGTATATGCTCATATCAAAGAAATGAAGCACAGTTCTTTGCTACATTCAACAGAAGAGCATTCAAACCAAATAAAAACAACATGATAATGAAAAGTGTTAAACCAGACAAGATTAAATGAACATACTTCGAGCTTGAAATAAGAGTTAAGATCAAGGAATCTAACTTTTAACAAGTAAGAATACGACCAAATGGTGATATGACCACATAATTGACTAAGAAACAAGATCCAAATAGATACATAACAAACGAGTCTTTTAGCTCACTAAACCAACTAAACCTCACTGTAAACAGCAACACATGAACAAATTAGCTACCGCAGTGTAAATTAAACAATTTTTATTCTTTTAAAGTGCCGAAAGAAGCAAACATCAAAGTGGAAGCATACCAGTTCATATAGAAGCGAAATGGGGCACCAATTCTTTCAACTAAGCTCGGATTCTTGGCAACTTAACAGTAGACAGAAATGCTTATGGATTCAAAGCTTTTCATCAATGAATTTAGCTCAAGTTAGGGACGACTGCTAAAGCAAGAAAACTGAGAAAACGATAGTTTGAGGCTAGAAAGCTTGAAAACATTAATACACCACAAATGTTGAACAATAAACACGAAATCAACATTTAATCAAGACCCTCAACACTTAAACACGGCTCTATGATCCTCGAAAATGTCACAACAGTTGATAAATGCGATAGTAGCAATAAATCAGTATCAACCCCTCACAACAGAACATTTTCAGTCAAAACAAACTAAGTGCAAACATGAAAACTTTGATATAGCTTTAGGATTTTCTCACATTCGAACACAGGTTATGCAACTCAAATAGAAAAGAAAAGCCAATTAAGGTATTACCTCTATCGAAGCAGTACTGGAACAAGACGAACTGAGAGGAACTCCCACCTCAAACCAAAACGGGGTTGGTTGACGGATTTTCGGACTTCAAGCTAGAAAATTGAGCTTCAAAAACTTCAACGTCGACTGAACAATAGAGATTTCTTTAGGGTTTCTCAACGGCTGTCCCTCGTAGTGATGAATGAGGGAATATTTATAGGAGTGAATTAAGGTTCCAATTGGGGAGGGAAATTGCAGGGCAAAATGGGGTAAAGTTAGTCTGAATCTAGGGTTTTCAAATTCCAATTCCAATTCAAATTTTCGGGAATCACTACGCGTCCCAACTTCTAGCTGTCGATTTTGGATCAAGAACCATCGACGGCCTCGAGTTGCAACACCTCAAAAAATTTCTCCAACGGCTTAGGTACAACAGATAAGGGAGAAGGGAGAAGGGAGAAGGGAGAGGGAGACACGTATGTACGGAGGAATAAAGGTTTGTTGGAGGAGACGTTGGGGGTTTTGTTATGGTTGGTTGGGTCGTTGGGGGTCACGATGAAGGAGAAGGAAGAAAGGGCGTGTGAGACGCGTGAGGAAGAGAGAAGAGAAAATATTTGGGGGCGCGTGAGTCGTTTGTATAGGCGTGGGTGTATGTTGTATATGTTAGTGTGTATAGTTGCTGAAAAATAGCAACTAAGGTCGGGTTAGGAGTATTTGGGTTGGGTTTAAGGACTTTTGGGTAGGGTTAAAATGGGAGCTAAAAATAGGTTCAAAGGATAGGGGAATAGTATTGAGAAATTAGCCATTTCAATAGCAATTGTGATCAATTAAATGTAATTAAATTGAATTCAATTGACTAATTTGACTACAAAATAAATCAATATAAATTAATTGAAGAGCTTTCAAGAATTAACGACCTGAAATAATTGAATTAATTACAAAATAATAACTCTTGAAAATAAAAGTGAACTTTATTTGAGAAAAATATTTTTTACATTTTCAAAAGTTAATTATTTCAAATTGTTAACAACCCATCTTGAGATGAGAAGTCCACAAGAGAGAAACCTCAGCGAGGATGCTGAATCCATAGAGAAGGTGTATCTAACAACCCATCTTGAGATGAGAAGTCCCACATCGGCAAAATACAAGAGAGATGTTGGGTATATAAGTAAAGGACGGGTCTATATATTGCGAGACACCTTTCTGGGTGAGCTCAAAGGGACAAATCCGTGATGGGCTAGGTCCAAGAGCGGACAATACTTCGCAGTGTTGGGCTAGGTCCTTACAGGTGATATCAGAGTCACTCTTGTGTCAGCCTTGTCGATGTGGGTCAGAGTTCAACTAAGTTTAGGCGAATTCCGGTGAGGTGGGACAAACCTCAGTGTTATGTCTAGGCGAATTCCATGCATTGGGGCAAACCTCAGAGGATGCTAAGTCCATAGAGGGGGTGTATGTAACAACCCATCTTGAGATGAGAAGTCCCACATCGACAAAACACAAGAGAGATGTTGGGTATATAAGTAGAGGACTGGTCTATACACTGTGAGGCGCCTTTTGGGGTGAGCCCAAGGGGACAAATTCGTGCCGCTCTAGGCCTAAGAACGGACAATACTTGGCAATATTGGGTCAGGTTGTTACATTAATTGATATATCATCACATCATTTAATGTACCATTCAAGAAGTTCAATGTAATTACCTTTATTAAGAGACAATTCATCTTCACGATGTCCCCCAAAGATAATCCTTGATTCAAAAGATATCCAATGGCAGCTTCTAAACAAGTTCGATATTCTAACTTTTGTTGATCAGATTGCCTAGCAAGCACACTTTATCGAGATTGCTTTTGTCTCATCAAATCTTCACAATTTCTTCTTGACCGATTATGAACACTGTTTGGTTGTTCCAACTTGTAAGTCTTATACTTGAAAATACATGACCTCCACCTTGATTGATATCTTCATCTTCAAACAAATAACAGTAGAAGCGAAAAGCCGCATCTTTTGTTATACTATATTCCAACCAATCATACTCCTTAACAGCTTGTCTGGATGGTGGTTTGCCATGGTTTCATAACGTATGGTATTGTACAGTATGGTATCGTACAGTATAATACCATACAATGTTTGGATTAACTGTATGGGTTTTTATTGTTTAATGATAATTTGTTGTTTGATTTGATTGTATGATATTGTATCATAACTTATAAATTTACGAAAATACCCTTCATGTTATATTTGAAAAAAAAACAAAAGGCCCAATTCTATTAGAAAAAATAGAATATTTACGAGACACCTAGCCAACAATTCAGACCAAAAACAAAAATAAATAAAAAAGGAATCAAACAAGTTTAATTGCTTTTGTGTAGACAAAATTTAACACAAACAAGATTAAGGTAATAGACAAACCAAATGAATAAAGTTAAACAGAAAAATAAAGATGTTAAGTCAATACAAATTCATTAAAAGGATAATATTGTATTATCTAAAAACACATAACAAAATAACTTCTATTAATAAAATATTCAAAGTGTTCATAAAAGAAGCAACACTTAAAATTTAAATAAAATTATTCTAAATTTAATTGTCTTCTCCCATCATTTCTAATAAAAGATCTTTGCGGGCCTCTTTCGGGCATCCTATTAGAGTGCGACATGCCTTTGCATTTTGACAAAGAAATACGTAAGATTTTGTATACGCACGAGATTTCAAATTCATCTTTGTCAACATATTCCATATCTCGCTCTCACAAATAGGTAGAGCGGATGAAAGTCCACTAATAGCGCTAGCCAACTTGTCCATCCCACTTCTCAACATGTCAGCCATGCTTTCAAGATGATCATATTTAGATTTTTTGTTCTTGATAGGAGCTGGTGCTTCTGGATAAACATTATATGTAGGCGCATAATCAGTTGCTTCACTTTGCTCACCCTGTCCATATTCGTCAATATTTTCCAAAGAGGCAACATTCGTATGAATCATTTTATCTACCTCATCAATAGTCAATGGATGAATATTTGATTTTTTTAGATTCTTATTAGCACTCCTTTTTAACATATCTGGGGCAGTCTCAGCATGCTTTCCATTTGCCCTGTCCTTTCCATATAACATCATCAGCTTTTCATAATTTCGGAATGGCTCTTAAATCTGCAACTGCAGGCGTAGTATATATATATATATATATAAACAAAATGAATATTATAATAAGAAAAAGAACACACATATCTGAAACCTACAATAAAAATAAAAACTAAACCAAAAAAATATAAATTTACCAGAATTAATTGATCTCATACTTCAGGTTCAGCAACAAACTTGTTTGTGATGGGATCTCATGCAAATCCACTCAGTCCATTCGCCTGGAATATGTCATAGTATCTGCTGAAGTTTCTTTTAATTGTTTTCATTCGATTGTGAATTTTCTCCTTGTTAATAGCTTTGTCCAGAAATTTTGATTTTAGCTCCTTCAGTATGTTATCCATTGCATGTGTAGAGAAAGTTCCGCCAACTTTGTGCCCAAGTGAATTTTCTTGACAATATGCATCAATTAAAGTGTCATTCATTGCATTTGTCCAAACACATATAGAGTTATCTGGAGCCTTTAGATCACTTGAGGTAAATTCCTTTGCGTCTTTTGCCATATCAACTACTATTCAAGACGAATATTCACAAAATTAAGAAAAAATATTGTTGCACATAAATATTGATAAAAGTTACTATAATTTAAAGTATATGCACTAAACATAATATTTATAATAAAAATATATACATCATGAAATGAAATTGTTATCAAATAACATCAAGTAAAAAAAAAAAAGACACAAATAATCACAATAGTTTTTTCACTATAAAACTAATGTTGATAATTAATCCACATGGCAGCTGCTATGCCATCTCGAATCAACTCTCCTTTTCTATATTCCTCATTATTCTCCCTAGAATTTGAATGTTCCTCATGCACAATATTATCATTAATAAGCTTTGCATCAACTTGAGCGAGTAACTCATCATTTGGATCTACGCCTCTTAAGTAGTTGTGCAAAATACAACAGGCAAATATGATAAGTTTTTGAGTTTCAATGCCATATAATGATTCCGTTGAACTAGAAATTATAGGAAATCTCTTTTTAAAAACTCTAAATGCTCTTTCGATAGCGTTACGCAAAGCATGTCGCAAATTAAATAATTCACGAGAATTTCAGGGTGGATTTTTTGAATACTCTTTCAAGTGGTATCTCTCTCCCCGATAAGGTGTAATAAGTCCACTTCTCAACATGAGTCCGGCATCTACAAGGTAGAATTTTCCTAAACATTAAAAAATAAAAATGATTTAATTATATAATTTATCATATATAACTAACTCTAAATATATAATATATACCTTCTGGAATTTTTAGTGGGTCTAGTCTATTTGGTGCTTCTTTCATAATTCTTGGATCAGATGCTATCCCTTCCCACCCAGCTAACACATATGTAAATTTTAAATCAAATGTACATGCAGCTAATACATTTTGTGTTGGATAATCTTTCCTCCCACGATATCTCGGTGCTTCACTTTGTGAAACTTTAACACGTATATGTGTTCCAAAAATCGCACCAATACAATCTCGATATTACAATCATTAATTAACCATATAATCTTGGATCTCGTTTAAATATAAATAGTGTAATAAATGAGCTTACCTTAAAATATGGGTAGAAACGTTGGCTACTAGCAATTTCAGGAGGTACATGGGAGCCATCAGGTTGTTTAATAAAGTCCTCATATAACCTCAAGACAGCTCGTAGGACAACGTGAAAATGACGATTAACCGACTCTCCAGAGCGTCGAAATATGAAAGATAGCTCACAATTTGTCACATTATGTGCTAACAAATAAAGTGTTTTTGCAACTTATTCTTCAACTGTAACTTGAAGTGTTGGTCTAAGACCTCCATCTTTAACTAAGATTTTACATAATCCAGTAAAAGCTGAAGGACTCATTCTTATTATATTATGACAAAGTTCAGCGGAAAATAGGTGATTCAATAATTCATCTCTAACTTTCTCTCTTTCAAGCTTTATGTCCTGTGTGATCGTGCGTCGATCCATTTCAATTTCATATGTATAATTCCAAAACCAAATAACTACCATAACAGCTGCATATGAAGCTATAGAGCTCACTTGTTTCAATAATTATTTTGATCAGCCATCTACAATAAGATCAGAAAGCTAAGATAAAATAGCGTGAAAGTAACAAAGTATGGACTTGAATTTCTGTTATTCATCATTCCCTAATCTCTCTCCACTTGGGTGCAAATCAAAGGGACCATCATATCAACAAAAAAAATAAAAAACAGAAGGGAAAATAAACACTTTGTTCTTCCTCAAAATTGTCAAATATAGTCTCTAGCTAATGGATGGATTAACTAATCACATATTATAAGAAGAAATCAAAAGACTATACCCGACCCCCAAAATAACCCTTCTCCCGCAGCCACTGATAGCGATTTCTTTTTCAGACCAAAATTGTAGAAAGCATCATCCAGTACATAAAGTTGATACCATAAATTAAGAGTTTTGCAGATAATTTAGCTTGCAAGTATCACGAAAGAAAATAAAAAAATTAACGTAGAAACAAAAAAATCCCTCCTCAATCTCATCAACACCTAATCACGTCAAAGCAAATAAAAAGAAAGAATTTCACGAACCTCAAATTGTTGTTGCTGGAAACGTGGGAGAGAAACAGGAGATGGAGAAGAAGCTTCAAAATTGAGATGAGTCAAATCAGTATAGCATTGTGCGGTAGATATTAGGGTAAAGTTTAATAAAGAATAAAAGGGTAAATTAGGATTATTAAAATTAAATAAGGGTATAAGTGGAAATAAAAAAAGTAAAAGATGAGTTACCACCAATTTGGTGGTTTAAAAAAGTGAGGATTTTCATGGTTACAAAACCATGAAACCAAACCATACCATACCATACCATGAAACTAAAGAAACAATCAAAATAAACGCGGTTCTTTCACTAACCACACTATACCATATCATCAAAAACCATCATCCAAACAAGCTGTAAACCATTCAGAATTAAAGTGACGAAATTTACTATATAAATCTCTTAGGAAACTCATGATTTCGAGGTTGGAAGGGACCTTTTTGAAAATATGATCTTCTTATTGCATCGTGATCATTTGGATGATATTTTCGAATAGATAATCTTTTTTCGGGATCAACCGGTAAAAAAATATCCTTATTGTTATTTAATAGGTCAAATTACTTTTTTTCAAATAAATTTGTTATTTATTTTCTTTTTGAAGTAACATAGAGTGAAATAAAGCCTTTGTATCGTTGCTGGTGTTTGAGCTTCAAAATTTATTTGCATCCAAATTCCAACGGGGCAGGCTACAGGTCTCCTTTTGAGAATGAACATTAGTGCACTGGCTGCGGAGAAAGTGTGGAAAGATATCCAATCAACTAGTTCAGGTCTCTTGTTGAACTATCTTGAATCCTATTTGGGTTTATTTCACTGTACTTAATTTGCTATTTTGTTTTGAGTCCTATTTGGGTTTATTTCACTGTACTTCATTTGCTATTTTATTTTGAGTTTCTATTTTTCATGTCCTGGATGGCGCAGTGAGCGATGAGCAACTCTCCGTGTCAGTATAAAAATCCTCTCTTTTTGTTCTTAATTTCCGATTTCTGCTACTAGAATTCATTAATGCTTTCTCTTGATTAGATTGCATTTCTTGTTTGGAAAAAATTTGGAGCGAGCAACGAGAATAGTTGATCAAAGAGGTGTCAAGAGGATCTTGGGTCAGCCCAGTGGCCGTTCCATCTTTCAGGTCTTAATTTTTTACAATATCATTCCATCGTGTCTGTGGGGTAAGCCATAATTAACTAGAGTCTAGGTACAAGTATTGAAGCCTATGCTTCATTTTTTATACTTGCGCAGGTTGTAGGGGAGTCAAAGAGGAAGGAGGAATATTTATGCTTTGCACATCATTATTGCGCTTGTTATTCTTTCTTTTATGACATTGTAAACAGAGGGGAGCAGCTCTGTGTAAGATCTACATTCCCTTCTTATCATGAACCTCTTTTTCCAATATCAAAAAGTATTAGTAACATTCCCTTCTATGTGTTGTCCCAGTGTAAACATCAATTAGCTGCTAGACTTGCTGCTTCGTTGGGAGTATGTATTGATGTTGAAATGTCTGACGATGAGCTTGCTCTCATGCTCTCTCGGCTTTGAATCTGGAGTTCCCTTTCAAGTAATACTCTAATTTGGTTAACAATTACTCCTTGTTAATGCTTATTACTGTTGTTGAAATTCTTACCCTCATCAATTTATCACTTCTCTGTTCGCCCTTGTTGTATGTCTCATGTTTCCTATGGAATTAACTTTTCCGACTAAGACTGAGTGCCAGTACTGAAAGTATTCCTAATTGATTCAACAAAACTACTTCTTAAATGTTTGTTTATTTATTTCTTTATTTTCTGTTCTTTTGTTGGAATTCAAGTTATCAAGGGGCATTTGCACATGCAATCAAGCATATTGGAGGAATGCTCTATTTGTGCAGTGTCAAACAGTACACTATCACCATGTGTCTGAATATAGTGAGACTTCTTATACACTGCTCTTCAAATATCTTTGTTTATCCAGAAATTGGTGCAGTTGAATTTGTCATGAGGTTAAGGACACAGGGATTGGGTTAAATTGTAAATTTGAGATTAAGAAAATAGGTATGTTGTTAAATAAGATTATAGAGAACAGTAATATAATTTAATGAATGAATGGAACAGTGAAATCCAAGTAGAGTTGCTTCAGCTTCGATTCTAGTTATAACTTCAAGCTGTTAGTTCGGGAATCAAAGGTGTTAATGTAAGCATTTTTGGAGAGTATACCTTAGTCGATGATGTAATTATGAGAAATATTGGGGAAGAATGTTATTGAATTGTGTCTACATTATTCCATCGAGGCCATATTTATAGACTCTATATTAGACTCCTTCTACAACTAGGATACTATAATATAATTCTTTCATAAGTAGGATTCTATATACTATTGTTATTCCTATTCCTATTCTAAGTAGGATTGTATTTACCTATTCAATTCTAACACTCCCCCTCAAGCTAGTGCATACACGTCATATGTACCTAGCTTGTTACAAATGTAACTCATACGAGGATCGATGACGGGCGTGTTGAGATATCAACAAATTGATTTTCCGGCTTCACAAAATTAACAGTCAACCTCAATGTCTTAGTCTTCTCATGAAATTCCGAAATTGCATTGTTAAACTTCCCAAGCCAAGCTTGAGAAGATTGTTTTAGACCATAGAGTGATTTACACAATCGACATACAAGGTTACCAGACTCCCCCTGAACGACAAAATCAGGTGGTTGCTCCATATAGATTTCTTCCTCAAGATCATCATAGAGAAAAACATTCTTAATGTTCAATTAATTAAAAGGTCAATTGAGAATGACAATATGGATCATCTCGAAATTACTCTAAGAAAGTCATTTTAAAACTAATCGAAACCTGCTTATGCACCAAATTATTAGATTTGATGGTTGAAAATGGTCACAAATTGAAAAATAAAATTATATGAGAAGGGTTGGAATGATGACACGACCCTATAGAGAAGAGAATTATATGGGTAGGGTCGGAATGATGGCGCAACCCTACTGGAAAATAGAAATTATATAGGTAGGATCATATTGACGACATGACCCTACTGCAAAAGAAAAATTGTATGGATAGGGTCGGAATGATGGCACGACCCTACACAAACTAGATTTGATGAGTCACCGAAAAGACGAATGGAACTACGCAAATCAAATCTGAGTCGCCAAAAAAAGACACAGTGCTATGCAACTCAGATATAAGAAAGTAGTTCGAAAAATTCATAGTACTACACAAATTGAATATGAGTAGTCCGGAGAGATGCACGGTGCTACACAAATCGAATATGAGAAAGTAGTCACCGGAAAGATGGTACAGTGCTACACATGATAAATATGAAAAAAAGTCACTGAAAAGCTGATACGATGCTGCCCAAATTAGATATAAAAAAAAGTAGTCACCGGAATGATGGCGCTACACAAACACTGAAAGATGTGGGGTTGCCACAAAATAATCCTAGAAAGACACCGAAAATTGACGACTTGTTTGATTGAATTTTCTTCCCTTGAATATGAGAATCATATGTTTATCACTAACCCTACTTTGTTAACATAACTACTGGCCAGACGGGCAGCATATGTAGGTCATAGCCGCCCGCCGGCAACGGAAGCTCTTTGATTTTCTACCAGGATCGTAGAAGCTCTGATACCATGTGAGAAATATTGGGGAAGAATGTTATTGAATTGTGTCTACATTATTACATTGAGGCCATATTTATAGGCTCTATATTAGACTCCTTCTACAACTAGGATACTATAATACAATTCTTTCATAAGTAGGATTCTATATACTATTGTTATTCCTATTCCTATTCTAAGTAGGATTGTATTTACCTATTCAATTCTAACAGTAATGAAAGAGAAAGCTTAGGGAGCAAGAAAATTTATATATTGCTTAGTATTTCCCAAAGCCAGCCCCCCTTACTAGTGAGTGAAACAACTATTTATAGGTAACAAATGGATTGAAACAACTATTTAAAAGTAACAAATGAAATGAAATAGATCAACCAATGAGAATGCTCCACTTGAGCCCTATAATACGTCATCTAATAAAATGCTCCATTTGGTGATGCTGTCATGTGTGTCAGCTATAAACCTGCTGCAATTCATGGGATCCTGAAAGGACCTAGCTAACATGTCTATCCTAAAGGGCCTAAAATGCCCTTGAACTATTGAAAATGGTATAAAAATATCCTTCATCCGCCCATTGGGCGTAAGATGCCTTTGTCGTGCACCTTTGTAGTCCAAAAATGCCCTTTTCTTTAATGGAATATTTTTTGGTCCAAAAATGCTCTTCATTCACCTTTTTGGTTCACTTATACCCTTGAAACTAACTATACGCTCTTTTTTCTTTTTCCTTTTTTAAATATTTATGATGTTTCATTTTCTTATGGAATAAAGTAAATCCCCATCCTCAATTCTTTTTATATAGAAATTTTTTTTATAATTTTTTTTATTTTCTAAAGTTTATTTTGGGGTTATAAAGAAAGATATCATTTTAGTTTGGATGAAATATGTGAAAAATCTACAACAACAACAACATACCCCGTGAAATCCCACAAGTGGGGTCTGGGGAGGGTAGAATGTACGCAGACCTTACCACTACCTCATAGAGGTAGAGAGGTTGTTTCCTGGGAACCCTCGTCACAAAAATCCATCAGCAGAATAAGCTAGATATGATAAACAAGCAAGAAAGAGAAGGAGAAAGTGCAGAGGAAGAGCAATTAATAACGAAAGCACATGATAATAAGTAAATACGGGACAATTAACATATAAAAGACATATAAATAACATATAAAAGGCAAACAATGAACAACTCCTTCTTATCTACCCTATTAGCCTGCTACTCTAATTCTCGCCCTCCACTCCTTCCTATCTAAGGTCATGTCCTCGGTGAGATCAAGTTTCACCATATCTTGTCTAATCACCTCCCCCCAATACTTCTTTGGTCTACCTCTACCCCTCCATGTAACTCCCAAATCTAGCCTCTCACACCTCCTAACAGGGGCATCGGTACTCCTTCTCTGCACATGTCCGAACCATCGCAGTCTCGCTTCCCTCATCTTGTCAGCTACAGGGGTCACCTCTAGCTTCTCCCGAATAGCCTCGTTCCTACTCCTATCACTCCTCGTGTGCCCACACATCCATCTTAACATCCTCATTTTTGCGACCTGTATCTTCTAAAAATGTACATTTTTTATTGGCCAACACTCCACCCTATACAACAAAGATGGTCTAACCACCATTCTGTAGAACTTACCTTTGAGTTTAGGTGGTATCTTCTTATCACACAATAACCCAGAGGCCAGCCTCCATTTTGTCCAAGCCACCCCAATACGGTGTGTGACATCATTATCGATATCCCCACTACTCTGGATGATGGACCCCAGATACTTAAAGCTTTCCCTCTTGGGGATAGGGTGAGCGGCAAGTCTCACATCAATGTCTGCTTCATAAATATGTGAAAAATCTAATTAATAAAAAACAAACTAGTAGTTTTACTGTAGTTCTTTTTTTTGTTTCGGGCCATGAAAGAGGTATATTTTTTTGGATTTAACAAATTATGGGGCAAAAATCTTTAGAAAAAACTCTTAAAAAAATTAAAGTTACAACAATACATATTTTAAAATTTTTTGTACATACATGTATTTTATTTAGATAAAATAATTAAGCTAATCAAATTTGAATAGTTTCGTTATTTTTTATTATAACATTAAAAAAAATAAAAACTTACTTTTGCATTAACTTTATATGTTTTTAAAAAGTTTTCTTTTTTAGAAAGCTAAATAGGTTAATTATTTTAATAAATCACTTTGATTACTTTTTAAAAAAATCACTTTGATCCTTAAAGAGATACATTATTTCGATTTGGATAAATTATGGAAAGAAATCTAATAGAGATGGGATTTATTTTATTCAATAAGAAAAATGAAACATAATAAATATTTAAAAAAGAAAAAAGAGAAGGTTGTTAGTTTTAAGGGTATAAGTGAGCAAAAAGGTGTATGAAAGGCATTTTTAGACCCAAAGGTGGATAACAAGGGCATTTTAGGCCTAATAGATGGATGGAAGACATTTTTATACCATTTTCAATTGTTCGAGGGCATTTTAGACCTTTTTCCGTTGTCCTTTTAATGTGTCTTTGGGCCACGAGTCCTTTCATTCCTCTTCCAAGACTTCGGGCCATGAGTTCTTGCCTTTCTTCGAGTGTAATAAGAGCATCCGTCGACAAAAGGATCACCCTAAGATGATTATCTTATAGACACCCTCAAGCCAATCCGCTACCATGATGGAAGTAATCAATCCAGATACGCAATGATCTCAGGTAACTTCTTGAAGGAAGCTTTTTCCGATGACTTCATTCTTACGCATTCTTTGCTTTTATTCCAATGTCAGGTGTCCCCAATCCTAAGCGGCCATGTGTACATGAGAATTTTCCCCAATATAATCTTGTAGTTTGTGATTTGTGCAACACTTTCAAATTTGAGGTGGCTTGTTTTGCCATCCCAAGTATTCTACCTTTTTATTTGTAATTCAAGTTTTATAAAAACAATTGCCATCAAACTACATATTCCATCTTAACAAGCATTTTCCTAACTGAAATGACCATTCTAGAACAAATAGGTTTTCTACCGTCTATTTGTATTGAAATGATCAATTCTTAAACAAAGGCCAAATCATGTGGATGTTCAGCTGTATGAAGGTGTTGCAATCCTTAAAATTTTTGATTGTATAACTTTACTGATAACTATAGTTACTATGTTCATTTTCCCTTAGTTTTAAGGACCACAATTGGAGTAACATGTAAAGTTGCTGCCATGTGATCAGGAGGTCATGGGTTCAAATCTTGGAAATAGCCTCTTGCAGAAATGCAAGGTAAGACTGCATACAATGGACCCTTGTGGTCGGGCCCTTCCCCGGACCCTGTGCATAGTGGGAGCTTTAGTGCACCGGGTTTGCCCTTGTCTGCGTATTAGTTTTGATGCTAAAACCATTGCAGATGGATATCTGTGTTTTTAACTTTTGGGCTATTTTTCGCAATAATATGTCCTTATGAAGTTGCCATTCATTTTCAGAGAAAAATCAGATTCCAAAGTTTGTTAATAATAATCTCATCTTTTTTTCCTATTTGTGCAAGCTTGTATGCACCTCGACTAGTCCACTAGATACGTACAACCTCCCATTGGCATATGTACTAGGTAACTCTACCCTCTAAAGCTCAATCAAATAGGAAAAAATATGCAGCGTTTTTGTATCTGTTAGGGTTTCAGATTTGAATCCTGATCTCCAATTCAGTTACCACTAGGCCAAATTCTTGGTTGCAAGTGTAAAAATGATAACCATGATCAATGACCTACTTTGTGGGATTAATGCATTCGGTTTGTTGGACAGTATTAATCCAGGACAGAAATTGAAGCTGTCACTTTACCTCTTGACTGTTTAAGATAACATATGGATTTCCTTGGATACGTCTCTTAAGATGACATAGACGTGGATATCCTTAAAAACTTAGAGAAGCCAATAAACCAGAAAAGGAGTTGAAGTAGGATTAAGCAAAATCTGTTTACTGCATGGCCAGTGCTGTGCAGAGACAGGTAGTGAATATTTGAAGAGAGGTTAGACATTTAAGCAGAAAGCTGATTAGGAAGCAAAAGTTTCATTTGGTGAATCAAGATATAATAAAAAAGATCAATTAAGATATAATAATTTTTTAAGAGGTCAGCGGACACTACTGCAAACATTTGAATATTGCCTTACAGTAGTGATTCCTCTGACATTGTGACCTTGAACCATGACAACGTTTTGTTCATGGATCAATTATTTTGTTGATTGGATTTCACTTGTTTAATTAGCAGATGTCATAATGTGTAGTCTATATCTTTTTTTATTTGATTGTATCCCCATATTTCCTGTAGTTGAAGCCACTTCTTATCCAGCATTATTGCAGGTTGAAGCAACATCTTGTCCTAAAAGAAATGCAACCATCATGTGCTTTTATAGTTCTCAATGATGAAAATTTGGACTTTGGAACTGCTGCTTTGTTTAAGAGGACCACATCCTTTTGGAACTTACAAAGTAATCAGATAACACCTAATTCTGTGCATTGCACCTGGTGTGGTTCAACTATGTTGCTAAAAAAGGATCAGTATCTGATCTGATTTGTTTGGTTGATGTACATAGTAGAGAAAACTATGGAAATCACTAACTGAAGACACAAAATTCACATAAAATGGTGAAATTTACAGAGACTCCATCACTCCATTGAAGGAGCATAAAGAGATTGAGAGAGAAACTTCTCTATGTATTATTGAATCAGAATAAAAAAGTATGAATTACAATTGATAACCACTTATTTATACAACTAACAAATCCAACTAAGTAGAACTGTAGCTAACCGATACAAGGAGCTGATCTAACTAAACAACATAATGCTTGATTCTTGTGAGTGCCTTAGTGAGAATGTCAGCCAACTGATCACCAGTTCCAATGTGATGTAAGGAATATAAAACCTTCTTGAAGTTTGGCCTGCACAAAATGACAATCTATCTCAATATGTTTGGTTCTCTCATGAAAGACAGGTTCCTGACAATTTGTAAGGCTGATTGGCTATCACAATATACAAAAAAGGGACCGTCTTTAGGAATAGTAAGCTCTTCAAATAATATGCTAAGCCAAACTAGTGCCCCAACAACTTTTCTAATGGACCTATACTCAGCCTCAGATGAGGAGAGGGAGACAGTTTCTTGTTTCTTAGATTCCAACTTATATGACTGGATCCCAACAACACAATGTATCGAGAGACAAATTGTAAGGACCCTCAATTTAGGAGCCTAAGAGTGCAGAAAAGTTGGACTAAAAAGACTTGGGGTCAGTTTACAATGAGCATTGTACGGCTCGTAGGTCGATCTCTTACATATGAACTTCAGGAAAGGTAAAAAGTTTCCAAGTGTGGGGTAACCCATGTACCTAAAGACAGGTCGTAGAAATAGTGACGAATCATAGATGGGTTCGTAGATGGAAGTATCAAACATGAAGGAAATTTGGAGTTTGCTGGAAAGTGACCTACGGATTAACAACACGATCCGTAAATTGATGTAAGGCCGGTAGAACCCCTTCGTAGATGAGGTCCAAAAAAATGAGAAAAATGGCTAAGTGTGGAAGGACTCTACGAGCACAACAAAGAATCGTCACTCAAAGGACGGCCTGTAAGAGATGGATTCCTAGTTGGTTCAGCAAAACAGTTTCTGAAGTTGGGAAAACGGTTAACAGGACAGACAGGGACTATGGTCCGTGGTTCAAACCACGGCCCGTAATCGGGCTTTCGTAGACTTCATCTTGTAGTTTTAATGAAGGGCAATTTTGTCATTTTCGCAATTCCTATTGCTAAACTATGTCGTTTTTGGGACCTGGAGAGGCCTAAATCATACCTTAAACCCTAAGGAACTCCCATTCTCTTCATTCTTCCAATTCCTAAATTTTCCTAAGGTATTATTTTCTCTAGAAAAGGGTCGAGGCAAGCTAGGGTTTTCAAGGTTCTTCCCAAAGGCTTCAAGTTCGTTCTTCCTAAGGTTGTCTAAGGTATGTGAGTTTGATTTGTGGGTATCCTTTCACCCATAAAGTCCTTCATAAAGTATTTTACCATTTCTTTAAGTTCCTTTAAGTTAATATGCATGCTTATGATGATTTCATGATATATATTACGTTATTAAATGATCTTAATGATATCCTATGATGTTTTACTACGCATATGCATGTGTTTAAGTTGTTGATGATGACCCCAATGATGAGTTTGATAATGATGATGTGTGGGCTTTTTTACATGTTTTTAAAGGATTATGTTCTTATGATTTATGTGATTTATAATGATTAGGACATATAAATTAAGTTTTAAACTTATGATTTATCAAAGATATAAGTATGTTGACAATTGCCCTAAATATGTTTAAGAAGGTCCGGAAGATGAAGTACTCATTTGGAGGTTCCTTAAGTACAAGCTACTCCTATAATTGCTACTTATGATTCTAAATGTGATAATTTGACTAAGTTATATTTATAGATTTCGTGGGATGACTATAACACCCCCTAATTCTTTCCACCTAGTCTAAGTAGATGCATAGAGAAAACTGAAAAAATAACTGAGAAAAGTTGCTGAAAGAGAATCCACGAGGGTCATCTACGGCCCGTAGAGAAATCTACAAACCGTAGAAGAGGCCTCATAAACCCCCGGATGACTTGGTGAAATTTTCTAAGTTTGAGGCCCATGTACGAGACAACACACGACTCGTAAAGTATTCCATGGCAAGTAGACTAGTTTCGTGAATTGGTGGTCCAAATATCAACTTTTCAGTATCTTGAGCCACGAGTTATCAGACGGCTCATAGAAGTTTTTACGACCCGTAGAAGGGGTTTTGTGCCAAATGCCAGTAACTCAGAATTCTAGATCCCTTATTTACGAGAGGTCATCTACGGCTCGTGGAATGGTCTACGAGCCCTCATCGCCCGTAGATGGGGGCTCGTAGACCCAGTCAATAGTTTTTAAGAGGGGTATTTTTGTCTATTCCTATCCCTTTTAATCCAACCCTCCGACGTTTTAGGCTTAATTAAAGTCCTAAAACAACACCCTAAGTGTATTTTCACTATTCTTTACGCTTAGAGATTTCTTGAGAACATTAGAGGAGGGAGAAGAGCAATGGTTTCTAATTCAAGCGCGAGGATCGGTTAAAGTCTGATTGTTTCTTCTATTTCTAGGTATGTAAGACTTACTAAAATGTGGAACTATATTTGTTCACACGCCCCTTTCATTTACTTGAGTCGATATTGGGAAAAGAGTTGAGATTTCGGAAAATTCTATGATCCTAATATTGAAATTACTGCATTTATTGTTAATTCTTATGATGATGTATGAGGTACTTGCTGCATCGCATAATTACTGACATGAAATTGAGGTAAAGTTTTATACGTGATACCATGAACCGCAAATTGCATAATTTTATGAAATTCTATGCATGAATTGAGTTGAGGCTTGAGTTTGATTATCTGAGTTGAGAAATTGAGTATGATTGAGCATGAGAAACATGTTGCATATTTAATCACATGTATTTTTATGAATTTTACTTGCATTACATGATGAGTCCACTTGAGTGAGTCTGAATGACCGTCTGAGTCCGAGTTGAGTCTGAGTTGATAAGAAATTGAGATGAATTGAACTTTGGTAACCTAATGAGGTTGAGATTTGAGTTGATTGATCGAGTATAATTGAGATTTGAGTTGATTAATGAGTTGAGCATATTTTAGTCTTGGGAGGAGTATCGAGCATCGATTTGAGAGCGAGTAAATAACTACTCTAACCCACAGAATTACGTTGCCAACGTATGATAGTCGTACAACACGTTCTAGCGACTCATGTCCCAAAAGATGGGCGTGGCAAGTTGATCCATGTAAGAGTTGATCGTCCTTTACCTTGGCAAGTTTAGGACGGTTGTGGCAACGACGTTGCCTTCGTTGTGCACTACCAAACTAAAGGTGGTAGGATTGAATGTTGGTTAAGAGACTCCTAAGCAAACACTGATTAAGCATGGTATTTCAAACTGAGTTTATTTCTACTAAGTCTATTAAGCATGAGTTACTTTAAACTTGCATATATTGAGTTGAGCATGAGTTGTTTTGAGTCGAGGTGAGTGAGTTGAGTTTAAGCTATTTTATATACCAGTATATACTGTGTATTGACGTCCATTTGGACCTGCATCGTTTCATAATGCAGATACAGGTGATAGAAGACTTCAGCCCGCTCATCGTTGAGGTCTAAATCAGTGCATTCCAGAGTTGGTGAGCCCTCCTTGCCTTTCGGAGAAACCCTTTAATTTTCTGTTTTGACTTAATATTTTCTTTCTTTGATTCGAGGTATCCATGACATGTCATAGTGCCATCTAAATTGTTGATTAGAGGTTTGATAGGCATTGGAGATTACTCGTAAGAGTTATATTTATTATTGATGTCTTTTATTTTGATGTATTTCTTCCGCTGTTGAGTTGATGTGACAATGAGGCCAGGTGGTTCTCTTGGAAAATCAGTAGTGGTTCTTCAAGTGCCGACCGCGCCAAGGGTACCCTCGCGGGGCGTGACAATGACTTAGCATGTGCTACCATAGGAGCCCTTGTAGGCTAGGCTAGTGGATCCACGTAGCCCATTTATGTTTTATAAAGATGCATGCGAAGTGACAGAGTTCCACCTGATAAGTGGTCTCCCCGTGACAACGTAGGGGGTTATGTTGGATTCCATGTAGTAGCTTACATGGTCTTATAGTCAGTTAAAGTCTACTTCCACAAGTTTATGACTCTATGATATGATTCTATTGGCTATGATTCTAATGCATTTACTCTCATTCATATTGAGCGATGTTCCTTGTTCATGTTTAAGCTTATATTGAGTAATTTACTACTCTTATATATAGATGTTTTACTTATCAATGGTGGCATTGCAATTTCATGTCTTGTATTGCATCCCACATACTTGGTACATTCCAATGTACTAAGGCATATTTTGCCTGCATGATTTAACCATGTAGGGATAGGTACTCCTCCATCGGCTCGTGACTTGTTTTACGACGTTGAAGATTAGTGCTTGTGTTGTGTTGAGCCCTTAGTTTCGGACTCTACCATTTTCCTTTCTAGCTTGTATTATTTTGAGACGATGTATATGTTGGCCCTTTGAGGCTTTACATTCTATGTTTTTTTGTATGAAAATCGACCGTTACCAGTTTCGTTTGGTATGCTTTATGGACAAAAATGTGTTGGTCTTACCTGCTTTTTAATGTTGCTTCATTGTCATAAATTGTGCTTAGACCCTTCCCCGTTTTAAATTCCGCATTTCATTATGTTTATCTAAAATGGTTTGGATGTGGTGCCTTCGGGTATCTCGTTTGCCCTGTGACGACTAGGCCCCTAGGTCATGTTCCTTGAATCAGGACAAGATGCCCAGTTAGAGTCACAAAAGGCTTTAACTTTGTAATCATCGATGACATGAGTAATCCCAAAATTGGATCCATCTTTAAGGTATCTGAGCATGTGATAAGCAGCTTGTACGTGAGGTTCTTTGGGGTCTTGCATGAACTGGCTAAGGTGTTGTACTCCATATGCAATGTTCAATCTATTTTTGGTTAGGAAATTGAGCTTTCCTATCAGCTTTGTATATGCATTTGGATCTGATATAGGTGATCCTTCATTTGCTTTGAGTTTTATTGTTGTATCAAGATGTTTGGAAAGGCTTTAATACCGTGAGCAATGGTACTCCTTGAGTAGGTCAAATACAAACTTTCTCTAGGAAATAAGAACCCTAACATCTATGTATAGGATCTCTAAGCCTAAGAAATTGCCCAATCATTCATTTTGAAGTGGTTGTGAAGAAAGGCTTTCAGATGAACAATTTCTTCAAGGTCAGTCCCAGTGTGTTAGTTGTCATCTATATAAACAGCTATAAACACAACAGAGGATCCTTGTTTTTATATAGAATAAAGAGTAGTCATTTAAAGAATGAATGTAATCTCTGAAGGCATCAGATAACTTGGCATACCATTGCCTACTTGCTTGTTTTAGGTTGTTAAGTAATTTATTGAGTTTACAAACCAATCCTTTAGTGTGAATGTCTAGCCTTTGTAGAATTTCCATGTACACTTCCTCATGCAAGTCTCCATGAAGAAAAGCATTATTCATATCTAACTGATGAATATTCCAATGTTTCTTCACAGCAGTAGCAATTAGATCTCTTACAGACAGGATAAAAGATTTCTGTGTAGTCTATTCCATAATGTTGAGTGCAACCCTTTACAACCAAAGCCTTGTGCCTTTTTATACTCCCATTTGCCTTATGTTTGATTTTGTAAACCCACCTACATCTAATGGCTTTCTTTCCAAGTGAAAGTTGCATGAGCTCTCAATTGTTATTGTCATAAAGAGCAAATAATTCTTGTGTCGTTGTTGCTTGCCAAGCAAGATCCATTGCTGTGTCATCAAATAATGATGGCTCACAACCATGTGACACACTCAATACAAGTGATTGACTATCAGGATATTGTGTCAGAGGTAATGTGATGATAGTAAGAAAATGAGGCATGCAAGGATTGTGAGGATTGTGTAGGTTTAGTGTGATTTATAGTGCACAAGTAATCATCAAGGTAGTTTGGTGCTTTGTGAGTTTTGAACGACTTCCTAACATGTGGGACAAATTCAAGAGGATGTTAATGAGAAGGAAATGTTATAGTTGATGGTAAGTTTGATGATGAGGTTGGAGCTGTATTAGTGGTATATTCAGGATCACCTTGTGCATTTTTTGAAGAGGAGGAGGCATCATTGTCATGAGTAGACTGGGGATGAAAAAAATTAGGACTGTCAGACATAGGGGTAGCATGATCAAAGACAAAATTGGGATGCAGATTGGGCAGATGAGGTTTAGGAAAACATAGTCTTATGAAAAATGACATCCCTAGATATATGGATCCTTTTACTGCTTAGGTTTAATACTTTTACCCTTTTGTACCAAAAGGATATCCTACAAACACATGTGGTGTTGCTCTTGGTTCAGACTTGGCACAGTGAATTTGTGGTGTAGTGAGATAACAAAGATAGACAAAGCTTCTCATATGAGAATATTTGGGTTCTTAGTAGTACAACAAGACAAAGGGACATTTATTGTGAAGGGGTGCAGAAGGGAGTCTTCTTGTAAGTATGCATTCACCCCAGTAATGCCCTGGCAGTTTGGATTGGAAAAGTAATGCCCTGGTAGTTTCTAGAAGATATTTGTGTTTTCTCTCCACTATCCCATTTTGTTATGATGTATATGGGCATGATCTTTGGTGAAGGATCCCCTTTGATTGAAAGAAGAGAGTGGATTCATGATTTGCATATTCCAGACCATTAT
Organism: Solanum rostratum; assembly: GCA_029948455.1. NCBI lineage: Eukaryota > Viridiplantae > Streptophyta > Magnoliopsida > Solanales > Solanaceae > Solanum > Solanum rostratum. The sequence goes on from CM057053.1 coordinate 56,429,714, forward strand.
ATGTTCTTATAGTTTGGATAGTGATTTTAGATTGATTTTCAACCACACTTACAAATGCTTTTATGATATGTAGAGCATTACTTTTTATGCTTAGTAAGAGTGCGCTGGTGGATCTGCTAAAATCATCAACTAAGGTAATGAAATACTTAAAGTTGTCATGGGTTGCCACAAGGTAGGTCCCATAGATCAACATGAAGAAAATCAAATAGCTTGGTGGTTTTGTAAGTTTTTGGTGAATAAGGTAACCAGGTTTGTCTTTCCCTAGGGCATATATTGCAAATGAATGATTGTTTGGAAGAGAATTCCACGGGAATGGAGGATGTGGTTTTCATTTTTACAAAGGGAACATGTCCAAGTCTATAAGGTCACAACAGGTCTGCACTACTTTTATGAGACAAAGAAAATATAGAATTAAGAAGATTATTTTCTTTGTTGTGAAAGCTGTTCATCATAGATGGAGCAGAATGGGAAATGTGGTCTATTACCAAGAGATTGCATGAACGAGAAAAACATTGACATTGACAACCTAACTTATTGCTATAAAGAGAAAACCATTGAGCTGATTTTCTGTGTGAGATAGCAAGGTTGCTCACCTAAAGTCTATCTTGTATTCTACCAATCTCCAGAGGCTCTTTAATGCCTCCTCCCATGAAATAAAGTTCGCAAGTGACGTCTTCTTCTTTAAATTTAACAATGGGTCCCATTTAGTCTCATGGGAGGAGGCATTGAAGAGCCTTTAGAGATTGGTAGAGTCTGGGGTGTTGGGCAAGAATAGAGGCGAGTGAGGGTAGTCCCAACAAGCATTTGGTGAACAATATGAATGGATAGGAATTTTAGGTGTTTTGAGTGCACAGAGAATAGTATGCAACAAATTAAGCTTAATTGCAGCTTGCTACTGTGTTTTTGGTGTAACTAGTTACTTTCTAATGATCCTAGATGTTTTAGACTCATTATAGACATAAGATCATAGATATAGGTAGTACTTCGTAAAAGATGAGGTGTGGTGTGTATGTACTAATTCTTGTAAGATTTTGATAGTAACATAAATATTCAAAGTTACCAGTTTCAAAAGAAAAAAAATAAAGCCCAAATATGTGAGTATACCCATTGGCAACAAGACGAGCCTTAATCCGATCAAATTAGCTGTCTAGATCAACTTTGACTAGATAAACCCTTCAGCCAGCAACAGATTACCTGAAGGAAGAGGAACAACCTCTTATGTACCATTCACATGTGAAAAAGACATCTTGTCAATGATACTTGTCACCATCTGGGATGAAAAAGTGCTTTACCACGATGAAGATGATACAATGGCATAGTGGGTTGATGACATACAATAATGCTTGAAAGGTGTAATGGGGGACTAGTAATACGAGTGGATCGTATACTTTTTCAGAGTATAATTAATTGACTAGGAGGAGAGAAGTCCCCAATAGGTGTAGGATTTGGCGCATGGCATGAATCATCTAGGCTTGATGTTGGATGTGATTTAACACTTCGTAAAATTATCAAAATACCCCTAAAGGAGAGATGTGCGCATAACACGTCTTCCTATGCCATGACAACAAATTTGAGGCCGAATATGCAATCAACATGAAAAATTGAGTGGGAACGTGATTTCGGTTGATTTTTAGAGCAACCGGGTCAAAAGATAATTTTTTGATGCGAAAACAAATCACAGTGAGGGTGCGCGACAAGTGTGCGATGCACACCTGCCGCGGACCAACATTTAATTTTGTTTCAAAAATTTTCTACGGGATTTGAAAACTCGTTTGGAAATTTTTTAGTAAAAAACCCCAAAAATACATAGGGTCCATGTCGCGGACTCCGTATCCCGTAGCGGACTTTTTTTCTTTAATTTCGTGAGGGGCATTCTTGACCTTTCTCAACCCTTCCTAAACTCAAAACATGATCTAAATGGGTTGTTTTGAGCGTAAAAAGGGTTTTAAACCCCATTCTTATTCCTTTGTAAGTTCTTGAAAAGAGACTAGGGCTAAAGAGGAGAGAAGAGGAGCGAGGAATTGAGGAGTTCGAAGAGAATACTTTGAGGTTGATTGTCCAAAAGCTTCACACCGGGTATGAAAAGCTAAATTAAAGCATGAGATTGTTATCTCATGTGCCCATTGATGGTAATAGAGGAGTTGAGAGTCGATAAGACCCTACATATGTTTCTTGAAATACTTTCTTAATTATTTTCTTGAAAATTATATCTATTCCATGTATTTTTATGTGTTGATGATCACTATTAACTTGTTTTCTTGAATTGAATACTTTTCATGAGATATTGTATACCCTATATGTTGATTTGTGAAAGCATGCATGAATGAATCTAGGGATGGAGTCTAGAGCTTTGACTTGAGTATGTTGATGGTAATCTTGATGTAAGTATGAGGTTGAGTTATTTGAGCTTGATGATCCTATGAGTCTTCATAATTGAGTTCCTGAGTTCTGTCTAAATGACTTCTTCTAAAATGATGATCTGAGTTCTTGAGCTCTTAATGAGAATCGAGTTAATTGAGATGAGTTAAAGTGCCTGAAAACAATAGAGGACTTTAGAGTTTGAGTTCATGAGTTGATGAGAGTCTCCATGAGACTAATTGAGTTGATGAGTGCCTCCACGACGCTAATTGAGATGAGAAAGAGTCTTATGAGCATTGAGTCTTGGGAGGAGTATCGAGCACCGAAATGGGTAAGAGTGAGTTCCACTCACACTCATTAACTACGTCGCCAAGCGTAGGATGAGGATTGAACCAGTAGTTCACATGGTCCCCTCTTGAGGTAAAGTCCCTGAAAACAATAGAGGACTTTAGAGGTTAGATCCCTTGTAGATCATAGGCGTTCCTTACCTGGCAAATATGGAATGGCTGTGGCAACATCAGCGGGGTTGTTGTACAATCACTGGCTCATAAGTGATTATTGTCGGATAAGAGAAACTCCCAGAAAGTTCCCACCTTGAGTACTCTAACTCAGGTTGAGTTGAGTTGAGTCCCATTGAGTTGAGTTGATTGATGAGGTTTGATTGGTTGATGGGTCACTTGTCTACTTTTTGTTCTTGCTTTAGATAGATATTTGACATTCTGATTGACTATTATATTGAGTTGATGTTGTTTCTATATTATTCTACCTGTTTCCGTTTCATTCAACCATTTTACATACCAGTACATTTCATGAACTGATGTCCTCTTTTAGACTGCATAGTTTTATTATGCAGAGGCAGTAACTAGAGATCATCAACATGCGCATCGTTGAGGATCTGAGCATTTCAGCTGAGTTGGTGAGCCTCCCTTACTTCGGAGGATCATTGCTTTATTTTCATTTTTCTTATTAGAGTTCGTCTTGAGTTAGCTTTACTTTTGATTTGAGGTAGTCGTTGGTCCGTCATTGACACAGCTTGATAGTGGTAGAGGCTTCATAGACTAGAGTTGAGTATTTGATGTTGAGACTTGTTGAGTTAGTTTCTTTCTTACTAGCTTATTTATTTAATATTGTTTTGAGATTTAGATTGTCCATTCATATCTTTAGTCTTCCGCTGAGTTTTCTGAGTTATACTAAATGAATGAATGTGATGAGGCTAAGTGGTTCGCTTGGGGACTAGGAATAGTCTCTGAGTGCTGGTCACATCTAGAGTACCCTCTCGAGGTGTGACATGGGACAATGATGATAGGCTAGGAGTGGAGACATTATAACTGGAGATGTACGAGTAACATTAGATTCCTCAAAAAGTTGGGATAGGCAATACCTTAGAAATATCAAGATAATCAGAAGGCGATGTAAAGTATGGTTGAGACTCAAAAACATGACATCGGGATAGGTGGAAGCAATCATGGAAGTGTTTTAGGGGCTTATTTATTGGAGTTTTCTCTACCTTGTGGTGGTTTAAGATTCCCAGACCCACCAAAAAGAGAATGATACAAAACAGCCTTAGCAATCATTGGAAATTTAAACATGACAACTATTTGACTAAGTTTTTTATCCAAATATTTTTCACCAAAGGTTTGATACTATCTGAGAAATAAAAGGCACGAGAAATATATGATTGATTGTGTAAACTTTCTTATAACATTGAGCCCTCTATTTATAGACTATAAAGTACTATCATTTTTAATGTAGGACACTGTATACAATCTTATTCTGATAGGATCAATAGAACTATATTTTCTAATTCAACTAAGCGCACTTACATTCGCTATAGCGGAAGTTCTAAGTCTGTGACAACGTGGTATCAGAGCAGGTTTCACTAAAGGGATCATGACAAGCAGAGGAGACTTTGACGCTGTCAATGTCGCCAATGTCAAAACCAGATGTTGGCAAGAAGTCACGAAAAGGGAAGGAGAACTCCAAGAAGAACGAGATGTTGTTCGAGCCAACACCAAGCGACATCATCGCCACCCACTCACTCTCAGCCACAGAGGTGAGTGACGATGAGTGTGGCGAGGAGCACATAAATGTCACACCTAACATGGAGTGGGTCACAAGGGTAGAGGTTGCCCGTCAAGTGGTGGAATTCCTTGGCATGCGCTTGAACGAGTTCGACAACAAGTTCAAGACCTTGGAGGAGTTCACCCTTGATGAAAATGACAACATCCGTAAAGATTTGGACAGGCATTAGGCAGCTGAGGTCGAGGCGAAAGAAGCATTCACTTCCTTGGAGTGTCGGGTTGCTGCCTTGGAAGGTAGGTTCATGGACATGCTGGAGGCCATGAATGCTAGGGCGAAGGCGCTCGAGGAGGTCATTAAGTAGGGGAGATATGCTACACCGGCCGTTGAAAGAGAAGCCAGAATTGAGGCTCCCAAGCCACCAGTCTTTAAAGGCGTCCGGGACGCGCAGGAGGTGGAAAACTTCTTGTGGCACTTGGAGAACTACTTCAACTGCAACAAGGTGAAGAGCGATACACGACCGTACTATACTTGACAAAGATGGTCATGTTAAGGTGGAAGCGCAAGGAGGCCGGAATAGGGAAGGGGCTATGCACGATAGCACGTGAGAGCAATTCAAGGCTGAGTTCAAGAAGGCCTTCTTCCCTAAAAACATCGTTTATGAGGCCAAGCGTAAGTTCAGTGAACTAAAGCAAACCGGCAGCATATGGGCATACATAAAGGAGTTCATAATCCTCACCTTTAAGATTCCCAACCTTACAGAGAAGGACATGATGTTCCACTTCATGGACGGCTTGCAGAACTGGGCAAGGACGGAGTTGAAATGGAGACAAGTATCCACCATAGACAAAGCCATCACTCAAGCCGATAGGGGTGGGTCCGTAAAATCGAAAACCAAAAATCGAACCGAAACCAATCGAAACATACCCAAAAAAAATCGCACCGTAAAAAACCAAAATCGAACACAAAAAATTGAACCGAACCGATTATGTGCGATTTCGATTTCGATTTTGGTCTTCTAAAATCGAACCGAACCGTCAAAAATCGATTTTGCTATACTACGTCGTTTATACTTTATAGGCTACATGACTAAGAAGGAAAGTCTTTCTTGTTGCACGAAAGAGACATAGATTTGAAGCTTCCAAGGAGAAGTCTTTGGCTACTGTCACCTGCAACTAATTGATACTTCAAGGAGTATTTGATAATTGTTTGATAATTTCTTTTGGCTACACACAATTGACTTGAACCTTCCAAGGAGTATTTGATATTTGTTTTTCTAGAACATATGTTTGCAATTTTCTTGGTGATAATTGTAGTTCTTATATTGTGATAATTGTACTAATCCAAACTTTACTCTTTACCAATTGTTTAGCATATCTTATGATGATATGTCTCTACCCAACATATTATTTTACTTTAAAAAATTATTTTTAAAAATCAAAAAATAAAAAAAAACCGAAAATCGAACAAAAAAAACCGAACTGAAAAACTAATGGTTTACTTATTTTTGGGCAAAATCGAACCGAATCGAACCGCCAAATTACATTCCGTTCTGTCTTTGATTTAGGAAAAATTCGAACCGCAAAAACTGAACCTACCCCTACAAGCCGAGGCCCTGACAGACTTCAAGCACAAAAAAGGAAAGGCTAAGGAGTCGAAGGTCAGCCATGCCAAAGGTGGGGGAGATCGCAGCAAGGGCAAAGAGCAACACCTACCTAGAAGCCAAGATTGGGCTAACAACAAAAGGTCCGGACGTCAGGGATACGCTGAGAAGAAGAAGCAGTCGTCTAAGGGAAGCGACTGCTACATTTGTGGAGACCCACACGGATATGCTAGGTGTCCCCAGATGAAAAACCTTGGGCCATCCTGCGGGAGCATAAAGAGAAGGAGTCACAAGACCAAGGGCAGAGTTCGGGCACCACCCAGGTGGGCATGATTGGGTTATGTGCCACCACCGCCAAGCCAGCTAGTAAACAGGAGGCTTACCCAATGCAATATGTAGACAAGACCCTAAACGGGAAACCCGTGTATGCCATGGTAGACACGGGAGCGGAGGCCAACATTATGATGAAGACAGTGGCAGCAAGGTTGGGGTTGAGCTATAGTCCAAGCAACACATGCCTCAAAACCGTTAATGCCCCACTGACTCCTGTATGTGGAGTAGCACACGGAGTGGACGTCACCCTTGGTAAGTGGCAAGGTAAGACTAACTTTGCCCGTGGCCCCCTGGACATTTTCGATATCATACTTGGGCAAGAATTCTTCTGACAGTGCCACACCATGATTGACCCTACCTCCAATGCATGCTTGTTATGGAGCGAGAAGGGTCTTGCATGGTGTGCTTGATCGAGTTGCCAAAGTCAAAAGGTGTTGCCCATTTGTCAGCCATGCAGATAATGAAGAATCTGAAGAAGGAGGAACTGACATATCTAGCCACCATCATGAGTCCGGGTGAGGAAGATGGCACTGCGGAAGCCTTGCCACCTTGCATCGAAGAGGTGCTGGAAGAAAACAAGGATGTGATGGCGGTCGAGCTGTCAAAACACTTGCCCCCTAGGCAGGAGGTTGATCATAAGACAGAGCCGGAGCCAGGGACTAGACCACCCGCCTACCCGCCTACCCGCCTTACCGCATGGCACCGCTATAGCTAGAGGAGCTGAGGAAGCAACTGAAAGAGCTCCTCAAAGCTGACCACATCCGACCATCCAAAGCACCGTATGGCACACCAGTGATATTTCAGAAAAAGAAGGATGGATCGTCGCGTATTTGCATAGACTACCGGGCGCTGAACAAGGTGACCATGAAGAACAAGTATCCCATCCCGCTCATTGCTGACTTGTTCGACAGACTTGGACAAGCCAAATATTTCACCAAGGTGAATCTCAGGAAAGGATATTACTAGGTACGAATTGCAGAAGAGGATGAACCAAATACGACTTGTGTGACAAGGTACGGCTCCTGCGAGTGGTTGGTGATGCCGTTCGGCTTAACCAACACACCCGCTGCATTCTACACACTAATGAACAAGATCTTTCATCCCTACTTGGATGACTTCGTGGTGGTGTACCTGGATGACATCGTCATCTATAGCAATGCCTTAGAGGAGCATGTGCTGCACCTGAGAAAGTATTCCAAGTCTTGCGGGAAAATGAGCTTTACATAAAGCGGGAGAAATGCGAGTTTGCCCGACACAAGGTGCACTTCTTGGGTCATATTATAAGCTAGTGCCATCTACGAATTGGTGAAGCTAAGATACGAGCCATCAAGGAGTGAGAGACTCCCACTAAGGTGATGGAGCTGAGATCGTTCCTTGGGCTTGCTAATTATTACCGACAGTTTATAAATGGATACTTTGCAAAGGCCAGTCCACTCACCGAGTTGGTAAAGAAAAATAAGTCGTGGGTTTGGAGCAAGGAATGCCAAAAGACATTTGAGGGTTTGAAAGTTGCCATATCAAAGGAGTCGGTCCTTGCACTACCTGGCTTCTTCAAAACTTTCAAGGTACATATTGATGCCTCGGATGATGTCATAGGGAGTGTGCTAATGTAGGAAAGACACCCCATCGCCTTCGAAAGCCGCAAGCTGAACGAGATCAAACGGCGATACACCGTGCAGGAGAAGGAGATGACCGCCATAGTACATCGCCTACACACCTGGAGACATTACTTACTGGGATCTAAGTTCTTAGTCAAGACCGATAATGTTGCCACTAGCTACTTCTAGTCCCAGAAGAAGCTTACTCCCAAGCAGGCTAGGTAGCAGGACTTTCTAGCTGAGTTCGACTACGAGCTAGAACATGAGCCAAGCAAGGGCAATGTCATGGAAGATGCTCTAAGTAGGAAAGCCGAACTAGTTGCCATCACTACAACCCAATGCGGCATACAGGAAGCTATCAAGGAGAGCTTACAACATGACCCAAAAGCGAAAAGCTCATAAAGTTGGCATTCCAAGGCGAGACATGACGCTTCTTGATAGAGGATGGTCTACTACTCACCGTCGGATGGAGAGTCTATGGGAACATTAGGTGGCTGATCATGAAGGAGAGTCATGACATTATGGGTCAGACATCCCGGGCAGCGCCGCATGGGAGCTCGTATCGAGGCAATATACTAATGGCCATGCATGCGGGATGACATAGAATGTTATGTGCAAACTTTTCTTGTGTGCGAGCAAGACAAGACGGAGCAACGCCAGCCTGGAGGACTTTTGGAGCCATTACCAATAGTTGAACGTCTATGGGAAAGCATCACTATGGACTTCATCACTTGCCTTCCAAAGTCCGACGGGTACGGGACAATTATGGTTGTGGTGGATCAATTTTCCAAGTAAGCCAGCTTCATGCCCGCCACAGCCGCATGTATTGCTAAGGAGGCTGCCAACTGATTTTTAAGAACGTAGTAAAGTATTGGGGGCTGCCGAGGCATATAATAAGCAACTGAAACCCGCGCTTCACTGGAAACTTTTGGAGAGAGTTATTTGAGATACTTGGCACGGAGCTGCACTTCTCCACTAGTTTCCACCCGCCGACAAATGGCCAGACGGAAAAGGTCAATGCCTTATTGGAGTCCTATTCTCAAAAGTTTCCACCCGCAGAAAGATGGCTAGATGGAAAAGGTCAATGCCTTATTGGAGTGCTATTTTAGACACTTCGTGAGCTCTCACCAAAAGGATTGGGCAAAGTTGCTTGATGTGACCCAATTCTCATGTAACTTGCAGAGGAGCAAAGCCACTGTCAGGGCACCGTTCGAGTTAGCCACAAGCCAACAACCTCAAACTCCATATTTACTACCAATCGCGTTTGAGGGCAAGAGTTTGCGGGCATATCATTTGGTCAAAGGTTTTGAGGAGCAGTTGGATACCGCTAAGTCTTAGACAAAGCGGCTAAGAAAATGAAGAAGTTCGTCGACCATAAGCGTCGCCCCACGGACTACAAAGTTGGGGACTTGGTCTTGGTGAAATTCAATCTGAGGCAATTCAAAGCTCTATGAGGCGTGCATCAAAACTTCGTACGGAAGTACGAGGGACCGTTTAGGATTGTTGCCATGCTAGGCAAGATCTCATACCGATTGGAACTTCCACCATCATTCAAAGTGCATCCTGTCTTCCATGCTAGCGTCCTCAAGCCGTACCATGAGGAGAAGGAGGAGCCAAGCCGAGGACAGTTGAACCAGGCACTTATAACAGTCATCGCCTCGCATGATCGAGACATAGAAGCTATCATAGATTACCATGCCAAGAAGAAACGGGGACAACCTGCTACTGCTATGTTCCTTGTACACTGGAAAGGCCAGGCCCCGGAGGAAGCCACATGGGAGAGATATGAAGACCTGTGGCAGTTCAAGGACAAGGTGCGGGAATTCTTGCAGCAGCAGCAGTGCGCTGCGGTCGTCGCCACATCAGGTTGGGGAGAGTGTCAGGACCCACCATTATTTTTGCACGGAGGAGAAGAATCTGGAGCCTTCAAGTAGTTTACGGAAGACTCTAGGTCTGTGCAGTATATAGTCTTCTCTAGAATTGTATAGAAGTGTGTAGAGAATTCTAGAGAAGGGACTATTGTGTAAATATAAGAGGACTTGTCATGTAAATATTATTTGCACTTTGACCCCTTAGGAGTAGTATAAATAGAGAGGGTCATTCTACTTGGCAAATCATCCAGAAAAGCAAGTTGTAAAGCATTCTTCCAAACAATACAAACCTTCTTTCCAAAAGCTCTCTCTTATAGTTTTCTTATCTAGCGTTCCCTTAGCGATATCAGTTGAAAAGGCTTACTAGTATTTGCAAGATCGTGAGCAAATCAACTAGTGTCACGCGGGAGTCTTAGCGGAAGTTCTAAGTCCGTGACACTAGGCTCAAAATTTGCAAGTCACTTTTCGAAAGTTTTCTAGCCCAATTTCTTTTCCCATTGACCTGTCCATAACAACCGGACACATCATTACAGTATATGTGGTTGAGTGGTAGAAAAGTCCAAAATCATAGAAAATACCTAAATCCAATTCTAAGTAGCTACATTTAGGTATTCTATGATTTTAGGTATCTACGAGTGGAGAGAAGCAAATTTGCAATAACTACTAGTACATAAAGGAGTACAAAATTAGAAATTAATTCCAGTTGATTTCAAGTATACCTCAAGAGGCAGGAATCTTAGTTGCTCAGTTGGTTGACTATCTGAACTCTCATCTTGTTGGTGAGAGTTCGATTCCCGCATTGTAATCCCCCTCTACATTTCCCTTCCCCAACCCCAATGAAAAAAAAATCTCAAGAGAATACCTCACAATCATCACCCCAAAGAAGAGATTTAACTCAAAGTATTTATCAGAATATAAAACATTCTCTATAACAAAGACTATTCAAGATGTGAGATGTGTTTCTTACGAAGAGTGAAAGCTCGATTTCTGTTTGGACAGTTTTTTCCATTTGTAACATTGCCAACAATGAAAGCTTTCTCTTGAATTTTCTTCTAATTAGGGTTATTATTCTCTGTGAATTTTTTTCTGTGAATGAGGGCGTGCTAAGCCCATTAAATTATTAGTTTGTCTTTTTCCCTTATTCTAGCCATTATGAGGATAAATACACTATTATGGGCTTAGGAAAAGATAGTTTCTTCTTATATTATATGACAGCTATAGGGTTAATGAAACACTGTATTCTGAAGGAGATTTAGATTGTGGAAAAGGGGAATTTATTTGCTTGTGAGGATTTTGACAATCCATAGCACGCGTTGTTGGTTTTGCAAGTCTGCTTCTGCTATAAAGAAACCCAAAAGTTTTCTAACTCGTATTTATGATTCAAATCTAGCGATGGCAACAACGCGGAGTGGGGCGGGGAAGGTTTAAAGTTATGTGAGGCGGGGCAGGTGCGGGGCGGGGCGGGTTGAAGTAGTTATTTTTAAAATTAATGCGGGTGGCGCGGGTTGCGGGTATAAAAAACCAAATAAGAATTCAAAGAAATTAAATTTTTGTAATTAGTAAAAATCAAAGATATAAATTTTTTATATTAAACATTGACTTTAATTTAATTTTATTTTTCTAAAATTTAAACTAGACATGTCGTTGTTAAAATGTTAATTAGAAACTTTTAATTAACGAATAAGCAATAATTGTTTTAATGTTAACTAAAAATATTTAATTAGTTGTTGAGACGTTAATTAGCAAAAAAAAATTCAATTCAATTAAAAAATAATTTTTTTTAAAATTTAAGCGGGACGAGTTTATGCGGGGCGGGTCTATGCGCGACAGAGCGAGGCAGGTTGAAAATGAAAAAGGTGATCATGCGGGGGCAGGGGCGAAGCGATGCGAGGCGGGATGATTTAAAAAATTTACGGATTGAGCTCAACCCGCCCCATTAATTGTCATCCCTATTCAAATCCGACACCTCAAGTAAACAAGAGCAAATACACAATAGTACATGCACGTGGTATGATATAAATATACCTGAACAAATATAGACCCATCTGGTTATTGTCATAAATAAACATAACATACAACTCACTTCAAGCAATGAATCATTTATAAAAAATGAATTTCATATAATTATGTCTTCATATCTTTTGTTATTTATTAAATTACCGACAGCATAAAAATCATTAAACGAAAAAGCCCTACTCCATTCTCCTTCCTCACTCAATATTTTTTATTCACTGTGAAGAGATCTCACCCAACTCACTACACACAACCATCGAAAAAACCATCATGAATACTTAAAACAATGGAGATCCAATTGGTGAAGCCATGACCAAATGTGCATTGTTGTTCCAATTACTCCTGTTGTCTTCAGAATTTCCAAACCAGCTATCCAGATAACTGTCCATTTGTACTCCCATTGAGTAGTTTCCAGTGTTTGGGCTACAACCATATTCTGGAAAAAGCTCGGCTAACCCCTCAATGATGGAAAATTCTGTTTGGATGTCATTATCTTTTGTTATTGTATCGTCAAAGGGGCAAAAGTCTTCACCAACATCAATAGTTTGTTCGTTATTGAACGTAGATGGCATTGGAGAATTGCGTACCTTTGTTCCCGTGTTTGTGAGAAAACCATCAAGAAGAATTGCACTAATGTCATGTATAGTTGGTAATGATTTTGTGCGCGACATTTGCCAAGCTTTTAGTATGTCAAGACAAGGAATTTGCTGCAAATTATTGTTAGGACGATGTTGATGAGGATTATTCTTATTGTTGTTGTCGTCATTGTTGTTGTATGTGTTTCTGTTTTGAACAAGTCTAGCTTCTGCTTCAAGTCTAGCAGTCTCCCATTCAGCTATGTGGCTAAGGCTTGCAATAGACTTATAATTGGAACCATCTCTTTTTGGTTGATGAGTCATGGGATCTATGCCCATATTGATTAGTCTCTTCTTCAAATGCGTGTTCCAATAGTTCTTTATCTCATTGTCACTTCTGTTTGGCAAGTAAGATGCTATTGTTGACCATCTGATCCATAAAGAGATGAATCAATATGTTACGATGGCATAAAACTTAATGAAATATAAGAATAATTTAAAGTATTCCTTGTCCATGTTTTCGATTATTACCTATTTCCAAGAAGAGCGTGAAGTTGAAAAATGGTTCGTTCTTCCTCAGAGGTGAACTTTCCTCTCTTGATATTTGGCCTTAAATAGTTGATCCATCTAAGTCTACAGCTCCTTCCACATCTCTGGAGCCCTATAGTTTAAATGTGAAAAAACAATGTACATTAAATTATGCTAGCAAGTATATTAATCATTGGCATAGTAAAAAATTTCGTAAAGGCTGTTCAAGATTTAATGTACGTATATATATACACTATTAAATTTATATATATACAATATAACTTTTCTAATTAAGTTGTTCAATTGATCACTCGGTTGATGGTTGTAGATCCACCTACGTTATTATCGTTATAACAATTTAAACAAGAAAAAAAAATCTAATGTTACCTGCTCTAACAGGCAAATCACTCCAGCTACCATAGCCATGTGCCTCAACGTAAGCCAAGAGCTTTTGGTCTTCCTCAGATGTCCATGGCCCTTTCTTCAAACCCTCTTTATCTAAACATGGTGATTTTCCCATTTTTATTAACTAGCTCCAAATAGTAATCCTTATAATAAGAAGAAAAAGAAAGAAAATTAACAAAGATATAATGTGGGTGTTTATCTTTTCCTCTTTCAGTCTTCTTTTGGTGTAATGTGAGAAGATAAGTGAGAGTATATATGAAGGATCAAGAATTAAATGGTATGACCAAAGTTGTACCACAAACTTTATAAGAATTTAATACTAATAGGTATGTTTAAGAAGATGTAAAATTAAAAAAAAGCTATATGTTTGATTCCTTGAATGTTGTGGTCCATGAAATAATGATATGATCCTTTCAGAAACATGAATTGATGGGAAACATAAATGGCTGACCAAATAGAAGTAATAACAGCAACTTGGCAATTATTCCTGAACAATTGCGACAAAATCCTTTATTTGTTCTAGTGTTGGAAATTATAGTTCATTCCAAGAGAGTAATCAACTTTCTTAAGACACCTTATTAGTTTCATTTCTCACTACACTCTCAATTTATTCACTTTTAACTTGTTAATTATATTAAAATTTTTTTTATACTTTTACTTGTCCATGCATATCAAGAGAAAAATGAAATTTCTTTTGCGTGTTATATATCTTTAACTTAACATACACAGTATTACTATTTTTTTTCTTTTATATATATACACAATATTATTGATTTTCGTTTTGATTCATTAAGTCTGGTTCTCGTTCAATTGTATTAAGAATCCTGTGTTCCTTAATTTATCTACATATACTTAATTTTTCTGTTGGGTTTGCTAGTAAGAAACTTTGAGAAGAACCAGGTCCTTGTAAATTGAAGCTAAGCAAAATTTAGAAGATTGCAATTTTATCCAATTCACATCTTCTTGAGCCGTATATATAGGTGCACAATACGTAGGGGTGCCATTGAACAGGTTGGGTTAAATTTGAATGGATCATAATGGATCAAGACAATAAACGGGTCAAAATCCAATCCAATTTGAATTTGTTTGAGTCAAAACGACTTGGGGAATGAGTTAAGAACGGGATAACAACCAACCCAAATCAATTTTACTAAATTTTGATTGTTTTATTATTTTTTAAATATAATATTTTAGTATTACAATTTGGAGCTAGTTAATAAAAATGGGAAGATCGCCATGTTGAAATGAGTTAAACTAATAAATGAACGGGTCAATAATCCCTCCAAACTTAAACGGCTTGGGCTGGTTGAATTTGATTTTATCACCCCTAAATATGATGAAGCATTCAAAATAAAAAGAAGGAATTATGAAAAAAATACAAGAGGATGTCGATATTCAACATCATACTTAGCATAGTGCCACAAAGTAAGGTCTCAAAGTGGTAGAGTGCGTACAATCTTATCTCTACCTCATATATTATAATTAACAATAGATTCTCATCACAAGAAACAAGATATATTCAAATTTACCATAAATACATAAAGAAGAAATTCACATTTTTCCTAAATATCACGGCGCAACAAAATAGGAATGGCAACGGGAGGGGCGGAGCGAATTTAGAGCTATGCAGGACAGGGTAGGTTTAAAGTTATGTGGGGAAAGGCGGATAGGGGGCGGGTTGAAATAATTATTTTTAAAACTAATGTGGAGAGGTGCGGGGTGGGTGCGGGTTTAAACTAGACATGTCTAGTAAATTATTATTAGTTGTTAAAAATGTTAATTAGAAACTTTTAATTAATGATTAAGAAACAATTATTGAAATGTCAACTATAAATAGTTAATTAATTGTTGAGATGTTAATTAGGAAAAAAAATTACGAATTTTTATTTTTCATATTCAATTCAATTAAAAAATAAAAGAACTTAAAAATTTAAGCGGAGCGGATTGAAAATGAAAAAATCATCATGCGGGGCGGCGGAACGATTTAAAAGAATTACGGATTGAGCTCAACCCGTTCCACCTCCACCCTGCACGCGCCCCATTGCCATTTCTACGACCAAATACGGTTTTAATTTGTACATTAATTAGCTTGCCTGGATCATTGTTCAACCAGACATCGTGCATCCATTAAAAAAATGCTTAAGAACCATAAATATGGTGGGACTCTTTGGTGCAGTCATACAAAACAGTTAATTAGTCCATTTTATTTTCAATACTAGTAATTATACTCCTAAATAGCCATAAGGTAGGCAGAAGCTAAGGACTTTGACTATTTTGAACAGAGTAGAGGCATATGGAACATGAGAATGATGATGGTAATAAATTCTTTACTTTCTCAAGAATTTTGTGGAGCCTTTCAGTAATGATCACATTTATTTGAGTATTCCCACCGTAAAGAAATGTTTATAGCACATAATGTCAAACCAATAAAGAGTGACAAACGAACGGATCGAGTCGAATATGAATTGATAAAAAATGAACTAAATAAAAATGAAAAAAAATATTAGACATTAGTCATATTTTAAATGGATAAAAAAGAATTATCCAATGAATAATATTGCTAAATATAAATACTCATATTATATTAACAATCATGTTAAAAATTTCAAGAACAAATTAATTACCCACTCCTCACCTACAATACCACCTCCGTTTAAAAAAATTACTACCCTGTTCCTAACTTAGCCCTCAACCCATGCCAACCCACCCCTCACATCACACCCACCCCCTAAAAAAATTAATCTTTTTCTAAAAAAAAATAAATTATTTTTTTCTTAAAAAAATTAAATTTACTTTTTACCATCTCCTACCTCGACACCCCGAGCGCCCCCACCCCTATTAAAAAAAAATATACATACACACATATATACACATATAGAGAGAGAAAGAGAGAGGGAGGGGGAGAGAGAAAATTTTAATTTATTTCTTTTAAAAAAAATTTATCCCCTAAAACTGCATCCCCCCCCTCCCCCGCTCTCTGCCCTTACCCCAAAAAAATCTTCACTACCCAGAGCGCCTCCCTCGCCTTACCCCAAGAAAAATATATAAAAAAAAATTAAAAATCTTAAATATTTTTACCCCCGTCACCCAAAAATAATTCTTAAAGATTTAATTTCTTGTTTCGAAATGAGTGTGACCTTTTTCTTTATCCCAGCCACCCTTATTTGACTACCTATACTCAAAAAATAATAATATTACTTTTCTTTCTTTTATGAATGAACCTTTTTTTATAACTCATTTCTCATTTAAGTATCCACTTTTAAATGGGTAATATGAGTTTGACTCACTTTTTTTTTATCCAATTTAACGAGTTGGATACCCACTCCTTTAAGATGGGTGATTTGAATAGGTACCCATGTATAAATTACCCATTCTGCCCATCCTTTGTTCTAACCATATATCAATATTGGTTAGGGAAAGCCACAATATTGTAGGTGTGTAAATTTATGTTTAACTAATAATTTAAATTAGAAAAAAATATTATTAATTGATATCAAATTATTAGCTATAGTTAAATAGATTTATCTAGTACTAATTTGACGTCAATCTAGGAGTAATTCATCAAATTGGTAAAATCTAAATAAATAACATACTCATTTAGTCAAAATGATTAATTATTACTCTGTTGTAATGACTGATTCTGTTGTTATGGGATAGTCAACGAGGAAGAAAATCAGGCTAGTAGTGACTTGAGAATTTTGAGCCTCGGCCAAACTTAAACGAAATCTAAGTCAGGTGAAGTATGGAGTAATCTCATAATAGATATGAGATTGATTTTTATTTTGATATTTTGAGTTGATAACCAAGATAATAAGGAGCCTATACGACTTTATGGAACAAAATTCAGGCGAGTAAAACTCCCAAATGATTTTGTCTCAAAGAGTAAGTTATTGAACATCAGGGTTAGAGGGTGTGTTGCAAAATGGGGACTTAGGATGCGAGTTAAGAAGTTTCTAATTTTAAATATGAAAAGTCCCAAATTTATTTTTATTTATTCCAACTTCGATGTTGTGAGATCTTGTGAGGCCTTTTAGCAATGATCACATTTATTTGAGTATTCCCTCCATTAAGAAAAGTTTACAGCAAATAATGTAGTACCAACTAGGAGCGACAAACGAGCGCATCAAGTCGAATATGAATTAATTAAAAATTAGTTAAACAAAAATGAATAAAATACTAGACTATACTCATATTTTAAATGGATAAAAATGAATTATCCAATGGATAATATTGGTAAATTTGAATACTCATATTATATTAATAATCGTGTTAAAAATTTCAAAAACAAATTATTTTACTTACTCCTCACCTCCAATACCACCTCCATTTAAAACAAAATTATTTAGTTTCTTAAAAACAGTTACCATTCCGCCCCTAAATTGACCCCCAACCCCCTGCCAACCCCCTCCCAATTTTTTAATTTATTTATTTTTTTTAATCTTTTTCTCAAAGAAGTTAAACTTTTTTAGAAAAAATAAATTTACTTTTTAGTATCCCCTGTGCAGACACCCCGAGCGCCCCCCTTCCTGCCACCCACCTCGAGTTCCCTCCCCGCCTTCTCTGCCCTTACCAAAAAAATTTATTATTTTTTTAAATTTTCACTACCCCACAACGCCTCCCCCACCTTACCCGAAGAAAAATATTTAAAAAATTAAAAAAATGTTAAATACTTCTACCCCGCCCCCCTCCCCCCGGCACCTCCCAAAAAAATATTTTTTTTTTGAAAAAATTCTTAAAGTTTTAATTTCTTGATTCAAAATGAGTAACTTTTTTCCTTATCTCACCCACCCATATCTGACCACCTACATTAAAAAAAAATCACTTTTTTATTTTTATGAATGAACTTTTTTTTTACCCAATTTACTCATTTAAGTATCCACTTTTAAATGGGTAATATGAGTTTGACTTATTTTATCCAATTTAACGAGTTATATACTCAACTCATATAAGATGGGTAATTTGAATAGATACCATATAAATTACTCATTCTGCCCACCCTTAGTTCTAACCATATATCAATATTGGTTGGGGAAAGCCACAATACTGTAGGTGTGTAAATTTGTATTTAATTGATAAATTAAATCAGAAAAAAATATTATTTGTTGATATCAAATTATTAGCTATAGTTAAATAGATTTATCTAGTACTAATTTGACGTCAATCTTGAGGAGTATTTCATCAAATTGGTAAAATCTAAATAAATAACATACTTTTTTAGTCAAAATGATTAATTATTACTCCTTTGTTGTAACGATTGACTCCGTTGTTATGAGATAGCCAATGAGGAAGAAAATCAAGCTAGAATACTTCTGAGTAGTGACTTGAGAATTTTGAGCATCGGTCAGACTTAAACGAAATCTGAGTCAGGTGAAGTATGGGGTAATCCGATAATAGATATGGGATTAACTTTTTATTTTGATATTTTGATTCGATAACCAAGATAATAAGGAGTCTATATGACTTTATGAAACAAAATTTAGGCGAGTAGAATTCTCGAAATTGATTTTGTCGCAAAGAGTAAGTTATTGAACATCAGGGTTTGAGGATGTGTTGCAAAATGGGGACTTAGAATGCGAGTTATGAAGTTTCGGTCTAAGTGCAACCCACCACAATGAACTTATCTTGCTATGGCGGTATTGCCATGGTAGGACGATAATAAATTTTAAGTCTGAAAAGTTCCAAGTTACTTTTTATTTCTTCCACTTCGATCTTGTGAGACCTTTCACTAATGATCACCTTTATTTGAGTATTCCCTCCATGATGAAAAATTTACAACACATAATGTCGTACCAACTAGGAGTGACAAACGAGCGCATCGAGTCGAATATGAATTGATAAAAAATGAGTTAAATAAAAATGAATAAAATACTAGACTCTACTCATATTTTAAATGGATAAAAATGAATTACCCAATTGATAATATTGGTAAATGTGCATATTCATTTATATTAGCGACGGATTAAAAGTTTTAAAAAAAATTATTTTACCCACTCTCACCTCCAATACTACCTCCATTTAATTTTTTTTAAAAAGAATTACTACCCCACCCCTAACTTGACCGCCAACCCCCTGCCAACCCACCCCTCTCACCATACTCCCTCCCCCCTCCCCCCTCCCCCCAACAATTTTTTTTCTTTTTCTCAAAAAAATTATTTTTTCTTAGAAAAATTAAATTTACTTTTTACAATCCCTATGTAGACACCCCGAGCGCCCCCACCCCCTTCCCGTCACCCCTATTCAAAAAAAAGAAGAATATATATATATATATATATATTCAAGATATTTTAAAACTTGTTATCCCCTAAAACTGCACCCCACCTCGATTCCTCCCCCCTGCCCCCACCTCTCCACCCTTACCCCCAAAAAATATTATTTTTTCAAATCTCCACTGCCTCGCAACGCTTCCCCCACCTTACCCCAAGAAAAATATTCCAAAATTAAAAAAAAAATCTTAAATATTTTTACCCCCAGCACCCCCCCAAAAAAATTATTTTTTGAAAAAAATTATTAAAGTTGTAATTTCTTGCTTCAAAACGAGCGACTTTTTTCTCTATTCCACCCACCCATATCTGACCACCTACACTCGAAAAAAATAATAATATCACTTTTCTTTCTTTTATGAATGAACCTTTTTTATAACCAGTTTATAACCAGTTTTACTCATTTAAATATCCACTTTTAAATAGGTAAGATGATTTTGACTCACTTTTTTTTATCCGATTTAACGAGTTGGATACCCAACTCATTTAAGATGGACAGTTTGAGTAGGTAGCCATATAATTACCCATTCTTCCCACCCTTAATTCTAACCATATATCAATATTCGTTGGGGAAAGCCACGATATTGTAGGTGTGTAAATTTGTATTTAACTGATAAATTAAAGTAGAAAAAAATATTAGTTATTGATATCAAATTATTAGCTTAGTTAAATAGATTTATCTAGTGCTAATTTGATGTCAATCTTTAGGAATAATTCATCAAATTGGTAAAATCGAAATAAATAACATACTCTTTTAGTCAAAGTGATTAATTATTACTCCTCTGCTGTAACGACCTGACTCCATTATCATGAGATAGTCAATGAGGAAGAAAATCAGGCTAGAAAACTTCTGAGTAGTGACTTGAGAATTTTGAGCCTCGACAAAACTTAAACGAAATCTGAGTCGGGTGATGTATGGACAAATCCGATAATAGATCTAGGATTAATTTTTTTATTTTGATATTTTGAATTGATAACCAACAAAATAAGGAGCTTATAAGACTTTATGGAACAGAATTCAGGCGAGTAGAACTCCCGGAGTCGATTTTGTCATAAAGAGTAAGTTATTAAACATTAGGGTTTGAGGATGTGTTGCGAAATGGGGACTTAGGATATGACTTACGTAGTTTCTGTTATGTGCAACCCACCACCAATGAACCAGATCTCTTTATGGCAGTGCCGCCATGGCAGGACAATAGACGATTTTAAGTATGAAAAGTCTCAAATTTATTTTTATTTCTTCCACTTCGATCTTGTGAGGCCTTTCAGTAATGATCACATCTATTTGAGTATTCCCTCTATAATGAAAAGTTTAAAACACATAATGTCGTACCAATTAGGAGTGACAAACTGTCACGACCCGAGACTAGGATCTAGATGTGACACGGCGAATGGGAACCCAAGAGTCCCCAAACAAACCCCAAAGTATCCAAATCATATCATCGGTTCGGAAGCGCAATTGAATAATAATCACATAATACTAAGGGATGGGTAAGTAGGACTCACACTATGGGAACATCGAGGGCAAAGGGATTCACATGGATTCACATAGCACATAACATACAAGAGCTAAGGGGCGAGTAAGTAGGACTCACGCTATGGGGGAAAATGGGAGTTAGGATCTTCCACATTTCCACGTCAATCATACATACATATAATCAATCCATGATGGCCATATCCACTAGATAACTGAAATCGTAAGCTTCAAATACAACACATAAAATATAGGATCTGCAAGAGTCTACAAGATGTACAACAATGCCTTTAGTCATAAGATGGAACAAGGGCCAAGACATGTCCCGGGCTCACCCTCAAATAAGAAAGTATACATAGGATAACATAGATAGAGGAAAGTAGCTTGTCCTTGGAAGATGAGACTCACCACGAGTCACCTTCGGGATTTGAGCTACTCGTCAAACAGTGGATAATTGTAGTGCTCAGACCCTACATGGTAAAATCCTGTAAGCATAGAGTATGCGTTATTACGTTTGAATGTACTAAGTATGGGGGCATGCAATGCATATGACTTATCAAACCTGCAGTTCAATGTTAGATGACAAGGGATACATAATATAGAAGGAATCATATATCCAAGGAAATAATATATAATATGCCATGAAATTCATGATGCATGAATGCAATGATGTTCATACTTAGCGGGGATGTGGCCTCAACATACATGTGTAAGACCAAGCGAGTTATAACTTCGAATCCCGATGAAATCCCCTCACCGGTATAGAGGTAGTCTACTTGCCTAAGGTAAACCACACTTCACCTTACGGGAACATATCTCATTTCATATGAAGCAACCCCCTTACGGGAACATATCTCATTTTGGAAAGGATTTCATATCATATCATAATACTTCACCTTACGAGAACATATCCCATTTCATATGAAGCAACCTTCCTTACGGGAACATATCCCATTTCGGATAGGATTCTCATAACATATGCTAGGCACATAATTCGAGGAAAGGGAGAGGACCCTTGGGGATAGCTCTGACGCCCCCAATCCATCGGTGCTAAGTCAATATCCCACGATAATACATATAGCATATATTTACATGGATCATGGCACTTTGTACATTCCGTGAAACCAGTCATGGAAGTCATTCTTCAATTTTTTTGAGTTCTAAATCTTGGACTATGGATTCCTTTTTATAGCCCAAAGAAATTTTCATGATCTGTCCCAATCGTCTGTGGAATTAAAATACTAAAAATACCTTCATGAATCTCAACCCACGAACTACTTTTCACGATCCGTAGAGCTAACAACGATCTGTAAACCCACTCGTCCTTTCTAGAGTCCAATTTTAACTCTCAGAACTTACCTATGAGCATATATTATGGATCATAATAACTAGTATGACCCATAAATGGCCTCATAAACACTAATTTATTTTTTCTAAAATTTTCAAGTTGCAGGACCTTATCTATGGGCACCATCTATGACTTGTGAAACATTGTACGATCAATAGATGGATTTGTAGACTCTGCATCAAGTCACTTCTTCTGTATTTTCTTTTTTCTTCGAACTTTCAAACTCCAAAGTATTACGATATCTATCCTTAGAATCATTCATCATCTAATGAGACTCAATCTAGAATAAATAGAGTAAGAGAAGAAATTTAACAGCCTAATATGAATGCAAAATATGCCAAAATGCATAATACCAATGAATAATTAATCCCAAGTCAAAAAATAAATTTTAAAAACTGATTTTATAAGCATGCATGCATACAGAAACATTGGAATAGCTAAAATGCTAGAATTTTGGGAGAGTAAATGGGAGAACTAATACCTCAAAATGACTGAAGTAGATGGAAAGAGATGCGGATAATAGGACATCATATAGGTTTCAACTTTAATTTCACAAGTAACATCCTTAATTACTTGGTTCTGTCATAACACTTTGTTGAATAAATAAACTTGTTCATATTAATTAGTATGTTCACATCATATTTATTTTAGTTCATGACTAGTAGATCAATGTATTAGGAGATGTATGAATTGGTACTGGAAAAGTCTAGATTAAGTCTAGTAAGGTGTATTCATGAATTTGGAGGATGTGAAGTATTAATTATGGTATATATATGCTAGGCTAGGTACATGGATGAATTAACCTATAAATAGTCATGTAATCTAGCCATTTTATGGTAAGCTAATGTTGAATAGGAAATCATCTTTTCTCCACTTCTCTTCTACTTACATGTTTTGACTAATATTTGTGTTGTCTTACTCTCCCAAATTTCCAACATTTGGTATCAGAGCCGATGTGATTGAGAGATAACAAAACGTAGAGAGAAAATGAGTAACTCCAATGGAATTCCTTTCCAAGTTTTGATGCTCACCAAAGCAAATTATGGAAGTTGGTGCATCCGAATAAAGGCTTCGCTAGGAGCCTATGATGTATGGGAAATTATGGAGAGTGGTGTCGACGAAGAAGGTGATGCTATTGGTATAAAGAAAAAAGACCAAAAGGCACTCACATTCATCCATCAAAGTTTGGATGAAAAGATGTTCGAGAATGTTGCAAATACAAACAACTCCAAGCAAGCATGAGATATTCTCCAAACCTCTTTTAAAGGTTTGGATAAAGTGAAAAAGGTTTGTCTCTAGACCTTAAGAGGAAAATTTGAATCACTGCTAATGAAGGAATCCAAATAAGTTTCATATTATATCTCAAGGGTGTTGGCAATTGTCAATCAAATGAGCAGATGATAAAGTGTTGAAGGATGTAGGGTCGTTGTGAAAATATTATGATCCCTAGATTCAAAATTTAATTATACTATTGTTGCTATTGAATATTCCAAGGACTTGAACACCATGACCATACAAGAACTCACGGTTTCTTTGCAAGCACATGAAGAAAAGTTGAAGAAACTAAAACAAGAGTCGATTAGTTTTGCAAGCAAAAATTTCTTTGAAGGAGAAAGATGAAAGACGTGGCTCACAACAAAGAGGTTGTGGGCATGGAAGAGGTCTTGGTAGAGGAGGAACAGGTAGTATTCAACCTCCAACCAAATAAAAAAGAAGTCAAGACTATAACCAAGAAAGAGGTCGCGGAAAAGGTTGAGGATGGAGGCCAATCAAGGAAGGTATGAAAAATCAAATATTGAGTGTTATACTTGTCATAAGTATGGTCATTTTTCATGGGAATGCAAAAATAATTTAGAGGAGATAAATAATTTTGTGGAGAGAAAAAATGAAGATGAAAATGACACTTTACTTATGGCATGTAAAGTAGAAGAAAGTGTTGAAAAAAATAAATGGTACCTAGATTCCGGTGCAAGTAGTCATATTTGCGGGAAGAAGCTTTTATTTGTTGAGATTGAAGAATTTAATGGTGATAAGATCACTCTTGAAGACTCTTCAAAAGTTCAAATCAAAGGAAAAAATACGATTTTAATTCGTTTGAAAGATGGAACTCATCAATTTATCTCCAATGTCATGTATATACCAGAGATGAAAAGTAATATCTTGAGTTTGGGGCATCTTTTGGAGAAAAATTATGACATTCAGTTCAAAGATAAAATGTTGACAATGGAAGATTATTAGCCAAAGTTCCCATGGCTAAAAATAAAATATTTGTATCGAATCTGCAAAGTGATGTACCAAGGTGCTTATTTTCATGTGTTAAAAATTCATCTTGGCTTTGGCATATGAGATTTGGCCATTTTAACTTTGATAGTCTGAGATTGATGAAAAGAGAAAATATGGTGAAAGGGTTGCCAACCATTAACCATCCTAATCAACTTTGCGAAGGATGTCCTTTTGGAAAGAAGTCAAGGAAAAGTTTTTCCAAAGAGTCATTGATAAGTGCACGGTGTCCTTTAGAATTGATTCATATGGATGTGTGTGGACCTATCAAGCCAGCCTCACTTGGTAAAAGTAATTATTTCCTTCTCTTTGTTGATGATTATTCTCGAAAAACTATGGTATATATTTTAAAGGAAAAACTTGAGGTGTTTGAAAACTTCAAGAATTTTAAGCGCATGGTGGAGAAGCAAAGTGGCTATCAAATAAAGTCACTTCGATATGATAATGGTGGAGAATTCACTTCAAATGAGTTCAAGGATTTTTGTGACAAAAATGGAACACGTTATTTTTTACCATTCCAAGATCGCCTCAACCAAATGGCATGGTAGAGAGGAAGAATCGAACTACTCTCAACATGGAATGAAGTATGTTGAAGAGAAAAAATATTCCTAAGGAATTTTGGGCAGAAGCAGATGCTTGTGTAGTGTATTTATCAAATCGATGTCATACTAAGAGTGTTCGTGGTAAAACACCGCAAGAGATTTGGAGTGGTTTCAAATCAAAGTTGCTCACTTGCGAGTGTTTGGAAGCATTGCTTATATACATGTGCCAGATGAGAAGAGATCTAAGCTTGATTAAAAAAGTGAGAGATAAGTTTTTGTTAGTTATGCACAAAGATCTACAGGTTATAAATTGTATAACCTAAGAAATGGCAAAGTCACTGTAAGCAGAGATGCAGAAGTTGATAAAGATGGTGCTTGGGAATGCAAATCCAAAGAGCAAGATTACTTTTTTAGTCTATTCATTGTTGATGAATTTGATGAAGAAATGGTGTAGCATCCCACTACGCCACCTACAAAACTTCCATCAAAAGTTCAGGAAGTTGGAAAATCAAGTTCAAGTAGTGTACCTCAAATGTTTAGAAGTCTTCGAGACTTGTATGACACAACTGAAGAAATGATAGAACATTTATGTGATTTAACTCACTTTTGTTTACGTGTGGATAGCGAGCCTATAAGTTATGAAGATGATGTTGAAATCCAAAATGAAGAGCTGCGATGGATGATGAAATCAAGGCAATCAAGAAGAATGATACTTGGGAGTTGGCAAAACTTCCAAAAGGAAGAAACACCATTGGAGTAAAATGGATTTACAAGCTAAATAAAAATTCCAAAAGGTAATATAGAGAGGTATAAATTAAGATTGGTCACAGAGGGCTACAAGCAAAAGGCCGGTATTGATTATGATGAGGTGTTTGCACCAGTTGCTCTTTCTGAGACAATCCACTTGATTATTTCATTGGCAACACAGAATCAGTGGAAAATCCATCAAATGGGTGTGAAGTCGACATTCTTGAATGGGATTTTTGAGGAATAAGTGTACATTGATCAATCTTTGGACTATAAAGGTTGAAGGATGTAAGGATAAAGTGTTGAAATTGAAGAAGGCTCTTTATGGCTTGAAGCAAGCTCCACGAGCTTGGAATTGTAGAATTGACAAATACTTTCTAGTCAATGATTTTGTAAAGTGTCCACATGAGCATGTATTTTATGTAAAAGTTAATGAATGTGGTGAAACATTACTTGTTTGTTTGTATGTGGATGATTTGATCTTGACAAGAAATAATCCAAAGATGTTTGAAGATTTCAAGAAGTCAATGGCAAGAGAACTTGAGATGACGGATATTGGCCTAATGTCATACTATCTTGGCATTAAAGTGGAGTAGAAGAATGATGGCATATTTATTTCTCAAGGAGAACATGCAAAGGAGATTATCAAGAAATTTGAGATGGAGAATTGCAAGCTTGTTAGCATCCCCGTGGATTGTGGGATTAAACTGTCAAAGCATGAAGATGGAGAAAACATCAATTCTACATATTTCAAGAGTCTTGTCGGAAGCCTAAGGTATTTAACTTGCACGGAACCTAATATTCTTCTTGGTGTTGGACTTGTTAGTCGTTTTATGGAAAATCCAACAATTTCCTACCTAAAAGCAGCCAAAAGAATACTTCGGTACATCAAAGATACACTTGATTATGGAATTTTTTATTCATCTTCCAAGGACTTCAAGCTTGTTAGCTATTGATGTTGATGATTGAAAAAGTACTACCGGGTTTATTTTCTTCTTTGGGAATTCTGCATTTACATGGAATTCCAAAAAACATCCAATTGTGACCTTGTAAACATGTGAAGCAGAATATGTAACAGCTTCTTCTTGTGTTTGTCATGCAATTTGGCTAAGGAGCTTGTTGAAAGAACTTTACCAACCACAAAAAGCTGCAACTAAGATTTGTATTGATAACAAATCAACCATTGCATTGGCCAAGAACCCGATGTTTCATGGAAGGAGCAAACATGTTGATACTAAATTTCGTTTCATTAGAGATTGTATATCAAAGAAAGAGGTAGAGCTTGAGTTTGTGAAATCTCAAGATCAAGTTGCAGACATTTTCACCAAGCTATTGAAGACCGATAATTTTTAGAAGTTGCGGATGACTCTTGGAGTAGTGAATCAAGTTTAAGGCGGGATGTTGAAAAATAAACTTTTTCACATTATTTAATGTGTTCGCATCATATTTATTTTAGTTCATGAACTAGTAGATTAATGTATTAGGAGATGCATGAATTAGTAGAAAAGTCTAGTAAGGTGTATTCATGAACTTGGAGGATGTGAAATATTAATTATGGTACATGTATGCTAGGCTAGGTACATGGATGAATTTACTTATATATAGTCATGTATCTAGCCATTTTGTGGTAAGCCAAAGTTGAATATAAAATTATTTTTCCTCCACTTCTCTTCTACTTATAAGTTTTGAGTAATATTTGTGTTGTCTTACTCTCCCAAATTTCCAACACACTTTAAATGAAGTGTGTTCTTTATTCCTCAACTTCCAGACTTGATGATCAAAAACATCAACCAGAACCTCTTCATAAGACAAGCTCTCTTCCATACCAACTTTCTCCAATGGTGCAATTGAAGTAGGATCACTATACTTTTTCAACAAGGAAATATGAAACACCGGATGCACCATGTCAATTCGAAGGAAAATTGAACTCATAAGCTACCTTATTAAAATGCGTCATAATTTGATATAGACCTACATAATGGGGACTAAGTTTTCTTTTCTTACCAAAACACATCACATCCTTCATGGATAAAAGTCTCAAGTAAATCTAATCATCAACTTCAAACTCAAGCTTTTTTCTCCTCACATCTGAATAGGATTTTTGTCGTTTTACGTTGTTTTCTCTAATAAGTCAGACTTTCTCCATGGTATCATGAATTGACTCGAGCCCTATCAAAGTAACTTAACTAACTTCAAACCACCTAATAGTAGAACTACACCTCCTACCATAGAGAGCCTCAATGGAGCCATTGGAATACTAGAATGATAGCTATTATTCTAGGCAAACTTGATCAAAGGCAAATGATTATCCCAATTACCCTTAAAGTCAATCCCATATGCGCTTAACATATCATTCAACGTCTGAATAGTCCTCTCATCTTGAAGATTAGTCTATGGATAAAAAGCTATACAAAGTTTAACTTGAGTACCAAGACCCCTAAAATAATTTCAAAAAGTAACAGGTAAGTTGAGTACCCCTATATGATATGATAGACCAAAAACACCATCCAACTTAACCATCTCTCGAATATAAAGTCGGGCATAATCCTCAACTAAATAGAAACTTCATAATTGGAAGAAAATATGTCATCTTAGACATTCGGTTTACAATCACCCAAATAGAATCATGTCGACAACGAGTACGAGGTAAACACATAATAAAATTCATATTTAATTCTTTCCTTTCGAATGGAATCTTAATGTCTTAAGACAAACCTCCAGGTCTTTGATTCTCAACTTTAACTTATTGAGAATTCGAACATTTAGCCACAAATTCTGATATATCTTTCATCATGCCATTCCACCAATAAACTTTTCTCATATCACAATACATATTAGTGGCTCTTGAGTGGATAGAATATAAAAACTATGAGCTTCTAAAAAATATGTCGCCTCAACCTATCAACATTCGAAGATATTGATATCGAAGCACGCCATCTCATTTTTAGGAGACTGCTTTAATAGACTTTTCAAGGACCACCTTCTTCAATTCCATCTCTTTTGAATCTTTTTTTTCTTGCTTTGCAATTACATCAATAATAAGAGACGATTATGAACCATTTCATACGACAACATTTCCCTCATTGAAATTCATTAAGTGGACTCCTAAACAAGCGGTCCTATGAACAACACAAACCAACTCCATTTTTTCTCCTTAATATGAGCCATACTTCCCATGGACAACTTACTAAGAGCGTTTGTCACTATGTTAGCCTTGCCTGAGTAGTATAACACACTAATATCATAATCTTTTAACAACTCAAGCCACCACCAATGATAAAGATTCAACTTTTTTTGTTTGAATACATATTGTAAATCTTATTATCGATAAACATATCCACGTGAATACTATAGAGATATTGTCTTCAAATCTTCAAAGCAAACACTACTGCTGCTAATTCAAGATCGTAAGTTTAATAAATATTCTCATGCACTTTAAATTGCATTGATGAATAGGTGATCACCTTACTGTTTGCATCAAAATATAACCAATATCTATCCTTGGGACATCGCAATACACAACAAAGCCATTGAATCCTTCAAGAAGAGTAAAAACTGGGCTATAGTGAGTTGAGTCTTCAACTCTTGAAAACTCTTCTCACAAGTTTCGGATCACTCAAACTTTTTTTAAGTCAATCTAGTCAAAAGAGAGATAATAGAGGAAAACCCCTAAATGAATCGCCATTAATGATTGCCCAAACCCAAGAAACTCTTAATATTTGAAGGACAAATATGTCTAGGCTAATTCTTCACTACAATAAATCTTTTGAGGGTCTTCACCGAAGATAATATGGCTAAGGAATGTCACAAACCTCAAGCAAAATTCACACTTGTTAAACTTAACAAACAATTGATGGTCCTTCAAAACTTACAACATGATCCTTAAATGGTCTGCATCCTCCTCCTCATTTTGGAAATAGACCAAGATACTATCAATAAAGATAAAAATAAACATGTCAAAATATGGTTAGAACACCATGTCATCAAATTAATAAAAATTGCAGGAGCATTAGTATTTATGAAAAACATACCCACAAATTCATAATGAGCATACCAAATCCTGAAGGATGTCTTTAAGATGTCACACTCTTCAACTTAGAGTTGACGATAACCTGATCTAAGGTCAATTTTAGAGAAATAAATGGCACCCTAAAGCTAACCAAACAAGTCATTCGTCTTTGCTATGGGATACCTATTCTTGATGGTAGCCTTTTTTTTAATTATCAATAATCAATGCACATACAAAGAGAACCATCTCTCTTTTGAATAAACAAAATCGGAGCACCCCATGGAGAGATACTCGATCTAATGAAATCTTTATCTAAGAGATCCTTTAACTGATACTTCAACTCTTTAAGCTCAGGTGGAGTCATTTGTTAGGGAGGAATAGAGATAAGTTAAGTATCGAGAAAATTTTTTATGCCAAAGTCAATTTTTCTTTCAAGAGGAATGCCAAAAAGATCGTGAGGAAACTCTTTAAGAAACACATTCACAATACAGATTGACTCAAGAGTAGGTTTTCAAAATTCATATCTGTAACCTGTACAAGACCATAGATACAACCCTTAGAAATCATCTTTTGAAATTTAAGGCACGAGATAAATTTACCCTTAATCACTGAGTTGCTACTTTTTCTTTCTAACACTGGCTCATCAGGAAACTAAATTATTACAACTCGAGTTCAACAATCAATAGATCAATAACAAGAATGAAGCAATCCATACCAACAATGATATGACAGTAAGTCGTATCTAAGTCTATAAGATATTCTGAGGTGACTTTATGAAGAACTGAGACTCCACAACTCCTTAAACTTACTCTGCTTGGACGAAATCTCCAATAGGAGTGGAGATCGAGAAAGTTTCTATCAGATCTTATAACCGCATAAGGAGTCACAAAAGAAAGATTCACTCCAAGAACTAATAAAGCATAAATATTAAACTAAAAGACTCATAACATATTAGTGACTACATCTGGTGAATTCTCATAATCCTATCAAGTTTGAAGACCATAAAACCTATTCTAATGTTGACCATCACTAAAACCCGGTAAAGTACCTTGATGAACCCAGTGAGCTAAAGTAGTAAACTGGCCTTGTGGGACACTCTCTCTACCTTTGTAAGCATGCAAAGGACAATCTGTCACTTTGTGACCCATCTTCCAATAACCAAAACAATCATCGGTACCCACTAAGTATTTTTTTGAGTGACTCTTGTCATACTTTTGATAAGCAGAAATAGAAAACCTACTAGCACCACCTCCTTGAGGCTTAGGGTTAGCCTCCTCGTCTTTGTTGACCTCTGAACCAAAGCATTACATAAATTGGGACCCGAGAGCCTTTGTCAAAATTGGGAACTTCTGCCATCACTACCTATCCTTTGATGAGAAAATCCACCACTATTTGTCTGAGCCCTCTTAGACTCCCTAGGCCTTTCTTTAAGATTTTCTTCCTCAATTTACTCGGCATGTTTCATCAACCTAGAAATGTACATATCCTTGATTATCATTGCAATTCTATATTCCTTGATAACTGATTTGACCATCAAAAACAAATTTGCTCGTACGAGCTCGATAATAAGCCACCAACACCGGAGTATACTTAGACAAACGAGTTAACTTTAAAACATATTTCGTCACACTCATGTTCCATACTTCAAGTTGATGAATTTAAATACTTATTCTCCCTTGCTTCAAAATTACAAACTCATGTACTTTTGCATTTTATGGTTCCAATGGAAAAGAAATGATCAAGGAAATCACTTTTGAACTTGTTCAAGTCTAAGGCACCCGCATCAACCGTCTCTTCGTTCCATTGATTGATCCATACTTGTGCAACACCCTTTATTGATAAGCGACCAATTTGTCTTTCCTTACGAGTTCATAACGATGATGTCCCTAATTTTTTGGATCTCGTCAATGAACTCTAGTGGATCTTCGTCCATTTTGAAATGATGGAATTCTGGAGAATCCATTTATGAAGTCTTAAACTCCTATCACCGCCATACCTATATTTGGTTTTAGGGGAGCTATAATGTCTCAATTGACTTAAGTCATCATGGCTTGAGCAAGTATTTAGAAGGTGGCCCTAAACTACGCATGAGAGACTTGCTCGGCCAAAGGATCGACCGGAGCTTGAGGTGTTGGATCCCCATTGGCATTTACTTCTCTTCGCACCAGAGCTCTTTTTGGAGGCATAATTCTAAGACGCATAGAACGCAAGTTAGGAGGAAACTTCATAGAGTTCAACTATATCACATGACATAAGACAATGAAGGAAGTGAGACATTTCCTACATTTTAGCCTTTCATTTATAGATATAGTGTGTTTTACGCCCATGAACAAGACTCTACTCGATGAGGCTTTTAGATATCCTAGGACACTTAAACCTTGATGGTCTGATGTCAAGTTTATCATGATCCAAGCATGCCCTTAATCGAAATACGACATTCAAAATCTTGAGAGACCCTAAGACAAACACATAATATTCAAAAGCATACTGAATTGAAGAAAATCCAAGTGAGAAAGTAGAACAAGGATAGTCTAAACAATTTCGTAGCATGGAATAGAAAGGTAAGTTTGAAATGACAACATAGACTCAAAATCTAAACATATATCCAAAAGCCTTTACTATAAAAATATGACTAGCTAGGACAAGCCCTAGCTCATGAAATCATCTAAAATTGAAATAGAAGAATGTTTTAATAGTGAATAGCTACTATTAGCCATGAGATTGTCATTAACCATCTACACGTATATTATGAAATAATATTTGCCAAATTATGTGGTCAGTACTGTGAAATGTACAGAGTCTGTGAGAGATACAATATGTGGCCTATCTTAACATGTAATTGACCTAGTTAAAAAGTGTGATAAATATTTTTTTTAAAGCATGAATTAAGACATGAACATGGTCAATGCATATGAAGAGATGTAATGAAAATCTTGAGGAATCATTAGTCATAAGAAAACATGCTCATATGTGGGATATCAATCTTAACTGACAATAAGATCATGCGAGCTATAACATGAAATTCGATAACTGTTACACCTAAAATGGAAAGGTTACTTGCTAAGATAGACTCCATATCATATCATAATGCTATTTCTAGATCCACTAGCTAAGCCAATTAAGAAAACCAATGGTGGCACATAGTTATGGGGCTAGGGGTTGATACTAAAGACTCCCTTATCAGGCTTTCACCTTAATATCCTTTCGGTGCTAAGTCAAATCTCAATGGAATAGATAAAATAAATCATCAAGTCATCACTTGTGACTATATAATAATCAACTATCAATCTGTTCATAAAGTCATAATCTTAGAGTAGCTTATTAAATCATGATTCATATAATGCGAGAAAAGCTTTAAGCATTATGAAAGCATAAATTGGTGAGAAAACCTTTCACTATCATTCATTTATGAGAAATCCTTTCATAGCCATTCGTGCTTTCTTAAAATTATCCTTTGAACATAATTCATGATTTTTATAAAACATGTATAAAATATTCATCAATCATGATCATAGTTCTTAATGAAATTAGGGAATAATGCATAGGTTCATGCAAAATCAACATTAAAATCATGTATTTAGTAAATTCATGTATGATTAAGTAGAAATAATGTCAATTATACTTGATGAAACATATGAAGCCTTACATAAACTCTATATGAAATTGAGAATAATAGAATTGGAGAGCTGAAATTCCATGGCTCCATGGATGAAAAGGATCCATGAACGAATACTCACATACTTGAAGTGAATTCTGGCCTTAAAACTTAGGAGACTTGAGTTCTTGAAACCCTAGCTTGAGGAAGAAGATGACCCTACAAGAGAAATTCTTGAGAGAACTCTTGGGGATTTGAGGGAATGAGTGGGAATGGGTGAGTTCTGGAGTACAAAATCAGTTATAGAGCTTAGGAAATAGTCTAGAAACGATGTAGCTTTAATGTTAAAAGAATAAAAATTATCCAAAATACCCCTGAGAATTTCCTAACCACAATGACCACGACTGAGGTCTATGCATCGTGATACTTTTTACGATCCGCAATGCCCCTCATTGAAGTCAGTCTTTAACTTTTTGAATCTGAATCTCGAACTACAAACACCCTTTATGGCCCATAAAATTTTCACGATCCGTCGTAATCATCCATGGAATTCAAGTACTGAAAATGCTTTCTTTGAATTTCAACCCGCAAACCACTTTTCACGAGTCGTAGAGACAACGAAGATCCATAAATCCCCTCATCATGTCTGGAATAAAATTTTCAACTCTCAAAACTTTACCTACGAGCACATTTTATGAATAATAATAATTAGTATGACCCGTAAATGGCCTCATGAACACAAACTTAGTTTTTTTTAAAGATTTTCAAGTTGCAAGATCTTATCTATGGGGACTATCTATACGATTCGTGAAACACTATGCGACCTATAGATGGGCTTCGTATACCTTTCTCCAGGTTGCTTCTTCTGCATTTTCCTTCCAACTTTTCAACAGGATATTATAGTGCACTACGATCCTTTGAAATCAAATTAATACATGATAAATTAACAAAGAGGAAATGCTAATTACACAAAAATGAAAGGACAGGCAAAAGTACAATCAAATTTTGATTAACAAATAAATGACTTAATCATATCCTAAAGTTCAACTTTTAGTTTCACTTTCTACACCCTGGGTTATTTGGTAAGTTCTTGATATCAAAATATACAAAATAAAATCCAACACTATTCATCATACAGTGGCACATAAGCAGTAAAACTAATTCCTTATCAACTCTCTATCTAACATTATTTTAAAATTCAGTGAAATACTTTAAGCCAATTTTTATTAGTTTTGAGTCAATTTTAGAGCCTTGTGTGTCTTACATAAAATCTATTTATCTTTTTATGCACAATATTTGTAAGAGAGTTACCTAACATTGTCTTAACGGTTCTATTCTAAGCATCTAGAATTTGAAGCATGTTTAGTTACTTCTTGACTATCCTAAAGAATCAAAATCAAGTTCAAGGACAAAATACAAGTACTAAATTCACATTATTATATGGACAAAAAATATCCTAAATCTCTTCATCCGTTATATGGTGGATCAACCGCCAATAGACGGATATTTGTTGGCTCCTCTGATACCTTGGAAAAACTATATAAATATGACACCATACTAAAAATTTCTACTTTCTCCCTCTCCAACATACTTCATTTTCTCTATCATAATTGCCCTACATTGATTGGCTACCATGTTTTCAATATGTAGATCAATCAAACATTTATCTCTAGTCTCTGTTGTAAAGTGCTCACAAGTCATTAATTTGCTGCAGATGGTCATCAGTCAGCATTTATCCTCTGTGGTAAAGTAGCTGATCCTTTAGGTCTTGCAATTATTATTGTCCTCACATCTTAGCCATATCATTGTTGATCAAACTCCACACAAAGTTTGGTGGATGGTCTAGTAAGAAGGGTGAGTCTTTATCTCTGTTAGTACACTAATATCATGACGTCTGGCAGTACACAATTGGTTGCATATCCCACCATGAATAACAGTTTGTTAGGATAGAATTCTCTTACTAGGCCTAGCTTGCATTTCCATGGATCTGCAAATATGAACGTCAACTCCATCTTGTGTGCTGTCTCCCACATATTTGGAAATTATGTTCTTAACTTATCCTCATTAATTTGTTTGGAGTTCCAATGTGCCTATCCTTGGTGAATCTTTTAACCCATTTCTTTTCCTCAGATATCACTCATTTGGTGTCAAATTGTTGGCTCAGCCAGAAAGATTGGGTGAGGTTAGGCTTAGTTGCCCAAAGTTTGACCAATGCAGACTCTCTTCCTCTTTTGGCCTTCTTTTTCCCTGTGTTTTCTTTCTTCCAAATGGTCACAAAGAATTATTCATTCTGAGCATTTTTTCGTGTTCTCGATCTTGGCTTTATTTTGGTAATGTTTTCGACCCCCTACCTAGATGTAATCACTTTAAACATTATTAGTAGTGAATTTTCTACCCAACACCTTAGGTAAGGTCATGGAACAACCTCTTTTTCTATTTCTCTTTTTTCTCAGTTTTTTATCCAATGATTTTTGCAGACCATTCTTAATCAACTTCTTTGGTGAGGAAAATGATATGAGGGAGGGGGTGGGAAGAAAAGCAAATAGCACTATGCCACTATTTCGGAATTTTGACCAAAATAAGCCACTATTTAAAATCAATTCATTAAAATAATACATTTTTTTTTTAAATTTTACAAAATTAATATAAACGTATTTCTCAATAATATTTTAGGTTACATTTTATTTAACGGTGTTAACTATTGAAAAGTTACTATGAGTAACGTTTTTAGCCTAATACGTTAGTCACAATAATGTCTTATAATACGTTACTATAAGAAACGTTTTACACCTAAAATGTTACTCACAGTAACATTTCTAAAAAATTCAATCACGGACAATCACATCCTATACATGTAGAATCGAATCCTGCAAATTTAGCTATAATGAATTTTTGATAACAACGTTTTCACTTTTTAATGGCTAAGTTGATTGAAAAAAATTTGCAACTTATTAGATGAGTACTTGACATCCAAGGAAACTGAATATAAGCAAAAATGGGATGAATATGGTGACAATCACATTTCAACATTAATATTGAGACAACAAAAGACAAGGTAAAAACAATATGCTTTCGTCAAAGTAGAACTATGATAGCTGAAAAAATCCATGTGATTACGGTGCTCTGTATATTTTTTCTCAATATAGAAAAATTTGAAACGTTATCGTGAGTAATATTTTAGGTGTAAAATGTGTTTCTCGGTAAGGTGTTATAAAATATTACCATGAGTAATGTATTATGCTAAAAATGTTACTCACAGTAACGTTTTAAGTTAACACCATGAAATAAAAACCTAAAACATTACTGAGAACTATGTTTATATTAGTTTTGTAAAATTTTAAAAAAAAAGTATTATTTTAATGAAATAATTTAAATAATGGCTTACTTTGATTAAAAAACAATACTTTATTGTACTAGAATATAACTTTGGAGTTTGGACTACCTGGTTCATGGCTTTGTTATGTTCCAATTGTTCAGTGCTCGAACCTGCACGATGATGATGTTATCCTTTCGTGAATGAGGCTCAACATTTCAACAACAAATTAAAGGATGAGGCTGCTTGTATTAAGTAGTATGTTATTACTCATTTTCTTCAACTTATCCGCTATTTTATTTATAGTTATTCCCTCTGTCCCATTTTATGTGACACCTTTGATTTAGCATAGTGTTTAAGAAAAAAAAAGGAAGATTTTTAAAATTTGTAGTCTAAAATCATTCTTAGATATTTGTATTGTGAGGATTATTTTATTAAAGGTAAAAAAGAAATTTTAATGTTAAATTGTTTTCAATTAAAGTAAGATAACATTCTTTTTGGAATGGACGAAAAAGGAGAGGGTGCCACATAAAATAGGATAGAGGAGGGATTACTAATTATTTTTTTGGAAAATTTTTCAAAACAAAGTGGTGTCAAAGGATTAGCTAAATGCAACCGTGATAGCTAGGGTGTATGTGTACCACTTTTTAATGAGTAATATATTCACTACAAATCATAAAACTGGAAGATATATTTGACACTTTTATGTCGTATTCATCCCTTTTTCCTTCACAATCACGTGCATATACTATTAGATTACATGGGGACAGAGTAAATCTCTAATTAGGAAAAAGAAAAATTAAAAGTGATGCCCACATTATTGTTTATTGGAAGTAGCTCTGTAGGGTAATAAGTACGTATTATGACAGTTGAACTGGCATTTGCTAACCCAGAGAGGTGTAGGTGATTACTGAAACATTATTAATGCTTGTTGGTCCTCACTACCCTCAATTGAATTTTCACTTGCTAAACCAGATGGATATGTTAGGTATAGTTGAATTTTATTAATGTTGATCCTCACCTCCATTCCTTCGTCATTAAATCGCTTATCTCCATGACGCTATGACATGGCATGATCCGTTGTGTGGTTAAAAGTAGCAAACCGACTGCTTTGAATTGAATATAAACGGGTAAAAAATTGATAAAATATCTACTTGCTCACATTTAATACGGACAAAAAATGAATTAAGCGTCAGAGTGTAGGCATTGTGTTTGTTCACGAGCTAGAAAGGATTCCTCGTCAAGTAAATTTGGGGAATATGGACACATTTGTGTGAATTCGAGTAATGACTACAAGGGAGAAATTGAAAGAAAACTATACCTGACAAGGGATGGACGTAACTTATAAGTGTTGAGGAACTAACCACTTGTACAGCTATTCCCTAAGTTCATACATTCAGTTAGTAGAAGTAAATTAGTTACTTAGTTAATAGCATGTGCAACATGTGTAGTTTGTTAGAGGTAGTTAGAAGGTTGTTAGAGTAGTTAGCTAATAGTGCTATGTAAGTACCAACTCTGTACATACAAATCTGATTTGATGATAAATGAGAAACATTCTTCTTCACAGAGATCTTCTTCATTCTCTCAATTTCTCCTTTGATTAAATTGCAACTTAACATGGTATCAGAGCATTGGTAGTGGAGATGTGATCTAGGGATTCTTCTTCCTTCCTTTGAAGGAGAACGAGAGATCACAAAATTTCATCCACATTTATGTGTTTTCTTCTCTATTTTTTCTGTGTTTCGATGGTAAGTTCATCCATGGAGGGTGAGCAGAATGCTTCTTTAACACCCAGAATGGGATACACAACTACAATTCACCATAGTCATCCACTATATTTGAGTCCTTCGGATGGACCAGGTTCTCTGCCAGTGGGAATTCAACTCGTATGAATGGAAAACTACATGTTATGGAGCCGTGCGATGAGGATTACTCTCATGGGAAGAAACAAGTTAGGATTTGTTGATGGAACGAACACAAGAGAGACATACAGGCCTACATTGGGACATCTATGGGATCGTTGTAACACGATCGTGGTTTCATGGTTAACACGAAATATCAATCGCGAATTATTGAGTGGAATCTTTTTTCGATCTGATGCACATTTGATTTGGAGGGAACTCGAAGAGAGATTCAACAAAATAAATGGATCGAGGTTGTATGCACTTCACAAAGAGATTTTGACAATGAATCATGGAACAAATTTAGTATTAGTGTTCTACTCGAAGCTCAAGGATTTGTGGGGTGAATATCATTCAATGATGCCTCCTCCCTCGTGTAATTGTGAGAAGTCAAAGGAATATCAAGCTCAACTTCAATATCAAAGGTTGTTACAATTCATTATGGGATTAAATGATAACTATAGCCAAGCTCGTAGCTAGATCCTCATGAAGTAAAAAATGCTAAGTGTTAATCAGGCATATGCATTGATTCTTCAGGATGAGAGCCAAAAATGACAGCTAGTAGAAGTTACATGACTTATGAAGGAGAATCTGTAGTCTTTTTCATTGCACGTACTACAGGAATGGGAAGTAAGAAGAAAAATTGGAATTCCATATGTGATTTTTGTCATGTGAAAGGACATACCAGAGCAGATTGTCACAAATTGCAGAAATGTGACCATTGTGGAAAGACAGGACACTTGATTGGGAAATGCTACCAATTGATAAGCTATCCAACAGATTTCAAGTTTAAGGGAAAAGGACATGCTTAAGTTAATTTTGCTGATGCTACAAACACAATGCAGGAAGAGACCTTAAGTGTTCCTAAACATCAATATGATGATTACCTCAAATGGAAGCCAATGATCAAACTTCAACCATTAGAGCTAGTGCAAACATGTCACACCCCGGGAGGGTACCCTTGGCGTGGCCGGCACTTAGAGACTATTACTAGTTCCCAAGCGAACCACATGGCCTCATCATCACCTCATACTCAACATCGGAAGAAACATTCTCAAGGAAAAGACTGTAATGTAATTAAAGTAATCAAGTCTTTATATAAAAAGTTAATTTTCAATGAAGAAGAGTTGGAAAAGAAGCAATACTCATGTCATGCCCCAAGAGGGTACCCTTGGCGTGACCGACACTCAGAGACTATTGCTAGTCCCCAAGCGAACCACTTAGCCTCATCACATCATTCAATCAAATAAACTCTACTGAACAGCGGAAAATATAAGTAAGTAATGGACACATCTCATTTAAATTCTCAAAAGAATATATAAAATAATGAAGGCTAATAGAAAGAACTAGCTCACAATCTCAACATCAAATGCTCGACCATCGTCTATGAAGCCTCTATCACTAATCATGTGGTGCCAATGACAAATCCATGGCTACCGAAATCAAATTAAAAGGAATAGTTTAATCCCTAACTCTAAAGCAAGATGGATGTATCATAGTGGGTCCTCCAAAATAGGGAAGACTCACCAAATCAGCTGCAATCTCGAATTTTCAACGGAGCGCCTGTTGATGATCTCTAGTACCTGCCTCTGCATCATAAAATGATGCAGTCCAGAGTGGACATCAGTACTTGGAATGTACTGGTATGTAAAATAGCTGAGTGAAACAGAAATTGGTAAAAAATATGGAAACAACATCAACTCAAAATAAACATCAAATCACATCAAATAGTCAAATGTCCATCTATGAAAGAAGAAAGAGTAGACAATGACACATCAATAGCTCAAACTCATCAGTAGTCTCAAACTCATCTCAAAGCTCATCTCAGAGGAGCTCACCTTCTCTCATTTTATCATCTCATCTAGACTCGGAGTAAGGTAGGAAATTTATGGGAGTTTCTCTTATCCGACAACACTCACTTATGAGCTTGTGAATGTAAAACAATCACCCTGATGTTGCCACAGTGGTTCCAAACTTGCTAGGTGGGGAACACTCAAAAACCATATCAGCTCACCCAATATGGAGTCAACTCAATAGGTTCTCTATTGCTTTCAGGGATCGTTACTCTCGAGGGGAACCATAATATATGTGATGGTTCTATGCCTCTCCTACGTTTGGCGACGTAGTTTGACGAGTTCAAGTTGGACAAACTCTCACTCTTTCGGTGCTCGATACTCCTCCCATGACACAATGCTCATAAAACCTCAATCTCAACCAATCTCATAGGGACTCACTCCCCGTCAATGATCGGTATCTCAAATGGGCTTTAACCCTCTCATCAATGACTCCAGATTTTATAACAATCATTGAAACAAATGAATAGACACATCGGAAGAGTTCATTGATAGGGACTCATAAAACAATCAAAATTTCATCAACTCATCATCATAATAAACAATGTCAACTCAAGCTCTAAACTCAATTTTCAAGTGCATTATGAATGCTTCTCAAATTAAATTAGTCATCAAAACTCCATCAACTCATCATCACAATCAATAATCTCAACTCAAGGCTCTAGACTCAATTCTCAAGTCCAATATGCATGTTTTTCAAATTAGTCATGTAGTGTTATGCAAATTCTCATGAAGATATTCAATTTAAGAAAACAAACAGTATGATGATCATCAACATAGAAAACATGTAATTTCAAATCAATCTTTCAAGAAAACCCGTCAAGAAATCATGCATGTAGACTCTTCAACCATCAACTCATTTATGACCTCTATGGGGCACATGAGAGAACAATCCCATGTTTTAGTTTAGGCTTACATACCTGTGATGCGACTATCAACCGAGTACGTCAAGGATTTCTTCTCGAATATCTCAATTCAAGCCTTCCTCTTCTCTTCTCAAGCCCTAGCCTTGTTAGTTATGGAATAGGACTTAGAATGGGGGTTTTGGACCCTTTTCACGTCGACACGTCATTATTAGCCGTGTATTAGTGTTTAGGAGGGGTGAGCAATTGACTGGAATGCCCCTCATAATTATTTAAAAATTTCCAGCTTGGAAAATACACGGCCCACGACGCGGATTGGTCGCGAACAGTGTATTTTCATAAGAGTGTTTTTGTACGAATTTTCTTCATCCCGTCGAAAAATTTGAAAAACACACAAGTGCCTCTCCGCGACAGGTGCGCGACGCACCTCTGTCGCGCACCGTCACTGTTTTTTCATTTTGGATCGAAAAATATTTTTTTGATCGGGTCGCTCTAAAAATCGACCGAGACCATTTTCCCACTCAATTTTTCATACTGATAAAAAATCTGGCCTCGGATTTTCCATATGGGCATCAAAAGACGCGTTATGCACATACCCTCACTCTAGGGGTATTTTGATAATTTTACTGGACGTTACATCATCTCCCCCTTGGGGTCATTCATCCTCGAATGATATGTAAAGGAGGATATTAGCACGAATAGACTCAAGACTTATCCCCGCACTCGAATCAATCAATCAAACTCTCGACTTAATAATAGTAAGTCACATAAAAACTAGAACAATCAATTCAAGGAAGGGTAATGATTTGTACCTTTAACATTCTCATCATTTGGCACGAATAGGTGCGGATATTTGACCTTCATCTCTTCTTCCGCTTCCCAGGTGGCTTCCTCAACGAATTGATTCCTCCACAGGACTTTGACTGAGGCTATCTCTTTGTTCCTCAACTTACGAATCTGGCGATCAAGGATTTGAACTGGGACCTCTTCGTAAGATAGGCTATCTTTCACCCCAATGCTATCAACAGGGATCACCGAGGCAGGATCTCCTAAGCATTTCTTTAGCATCGACACATGGAATACTGGGTGGACTCCATCTAACTCGAAAGGAAACTCCAACTCATAAGCAACCTTACCAATCTTTTTAATGATCTGATATGGTCCAACATAACGTGGACTTAACTTTCCTTTCTTCCCAAACTTTAGGACATGTCACGACCTGGGGCCGGGGCCTTGATGTGACACGGCGAATGGGGACCCGAGAGTCCCCAAACAAGCCTCAAATTTTCAAAATTTGCATAATAGGTTCAAGGCATATAAGACGGATAATTAAATAGCGGAATCTAAAGTCAAAGGGGAAAACCATTCATTTTTTTTGGATGAACAAAACGAGAGAGTTTATACAGTATCCAACGTATGCCTCTAGTCAAGGAGCGGGGGCCAGGACAAGTTCCGAGCTCACCTCAACAAAATACTATACACAACAGTTACAAGAAATAAAGCTTGCCCTCGGAAGATGGGGCTCACCAAAAAATAACTTCAATGTAGGACTATTCATCCGGCGACTAGTACTCAAACTGCTCAGTCCCTACATGGTAAAATCATGCAGGCATAGAGTATGCGTTAGTACGTTTGAATGTACTAAGTATGTGGGTATGCAATGCACGTGACTTACCAAACCTGCATAATCATATTAGATGGCAAGGGCACATAATATACAAGAATATATAAGCAATAGAATTTAATATACAAGATGCCATGGGATGCGTGATACATGCAATGCGGTAATGCTCCTATATAACATGGATGGACTATAACTAACAAACCAAATCCACGCGAGCTATTACATGAATTGGACCGATTGGG
This sequence comes from Solanum rostratum, assembly GCA_029948455.1. NCBI lineage: Eukaryota > Viridiplantae > Streptophyta > Magnoliopsida > Solanales > Solanaceae > Solanum > Solanum rostratum. The sequence goes on from CM057053.1 coordinate 56,473,068, forward strand.
ACCTTCCACCGGTAGGGAGAAAATTACTTGCCAAGGGTAATCTACACCACACCTTACGAATTCGCTTTTCGGTGGATGGTCACCTTCCTTACGACCCGCTTTTCAGAAGGATTTACAGAATCAAAGAAAGACATGTCATAATCATAAATAGATAGACAAATTACATCCGTCCCTATGTAGGCACATAGTTCAAGGAAAGGGAGAGGGACCTTGGGGACATCCCTAACGCCCCCAATCCATCGGTGCTAAGTATTACACATCCCACAAGAATACTTATATATATATATACATATGCTTTCAAGAGAGTCAAGTGCAAGTTTCATCATTTTCAAGACACGTTTAGGCTCAACGCCAAATTACAGGATCATATTCAAAATGCCAATGCAAGGAATAGCTTATCTACAAGTACAAGATGGTGCAAGCACCGAAAATACTCCAAGAGCCTAATCATAGACATATCGGTGATCACCTTCTTGTCAAATCCCATGTCTTACCATAAATCATATCATAATTCCCTTTTAGGACAAAATTGGACTTAATCCCACATTTCCAAGATTTCCATGCACCAATGTCATGAATGTGATGCAATGCATAATGTAGGGATGGCATGGGCAATGTAGAGTATATCCCAAGATTAGCAATATAATATAAAGACTAGGAAAAATTCATAATAAAATTCATATGAAAATGTAGTATAAATCACCCATGCAAAACAACATCTTTAAAGGGACATGCATGCTTTATAGTTTCATAGTCCAAGTAACTCACCATATTCAATCTTAACATAACTCAAAATTCATAATATTATCTAGCACTTGCATGGTTCAAAATATCAAGATCAAGTAGTAGAATCTTCACATTTTAAGTAGACAAGTGTATAAAATAGTTTGAGAAGAACTTTTGGGTAATCTTGGTTGAAAGGAACCAAGAATCAAAACCCACATACCTGATTTGGAGACAAACTTGAGGAGAAATGGGCTTCAAATTGAGAGTCTTGGCTTGAATGATCCTAGAGAAAAGGTGGAAGTCTTGAAGGAGTATTTAGAGAGGGGAGAAGAAATGAAGTGAAAATGGCTGAAAATGGGAGTGTTCGGCTTATATAGGGAGCTTAGGAGGGGTGGAAAATGACAAAATTTTCGTTTGGAATACTCAATATTTCAAAAATGTCATTAATGAAACGGACCTGAAATTGGTCCATCTGGGGCATACAGTCCGATATACGGTCCGTGTAGTGTCATCCTTCTGATTATCTAGCCTCTTGGTCCTTAGCTTAGGTTATACCGATGTTACCCTATGAGTTGCTTTACACAGAAAGGGGCCTGGTGAGGGCCGAATATGAGCTAGAGCTTGGGGCAGGCATGTGTACTAACTTGACTTGTATCGGTACGATCGCGCATCGCTTGTTGCTATAGAGATATGCTGACTAGGAGACTGTTTATTAATTATATGTGGTACTATGGCCTGGTTTTGTTATAGACATAACTCTGCAGAGCCTGGTTGCCTTGGATACCTATGATGTACCGTGATTGTCCATGTTTTCTTTGAGCACTAAGGATTGATGAGTTTGTGGTGTACTTGGTCTTAGCTAGGTGTGGCTCTATGGTGTTTTGTGATGTATATACTCTGCAATGTATTGTTGATAATTGTTGTGTACTGGTTCTTTCCATTTGATTATGGTGTATCTGTTGTATCTGAGAGAGGTAGTGATTGTGATTATTTGGGTTGGATTGAGATTGTGGGATACGTAGGTTGAGAGGGTCGTCGTCTACATTCACTCTAGGCATGATACAATTATCATCGCATACATTCACTCTGGGCATGATATGACTTTGGAGTTTTGAATTCGGATAGATTAGTTGAGTGAGTGATTGACTGATACCTCGAGTCCCAGATGATGTTCCGCATTGTTGTTCAAGCATCGATATCCACGTCCGAGTTCACGAGTTACGCCCCCTATATTCTGAGTTTCGGTGGTTGCACCTGAGCGTTGGGCGACGGATAGTGATTCTGCGGACCGAGCATCGGCTGAGATTTGGGTCGATGACCATGATTGACATTTTGTGGGGCTGGGCCCTGTTATTGACATCCTAAGATAAGACACTATTGTGTTTGTTAGGGGGATTTATTCTCCCATTGGGGATACGTCGCGTCGTTATATTGAGTGTCAAACCATCTGGTCCTAGCTGACTGCTTGACCAAAGGCCAGGTCAGAGGACTATCGATCAGGTGCCACGTGCCGACATAGAGTTAAGGACCTGGTTGACTTATGATGGTTGGGGCAAGGCCCGTGATTGATTACCGTGGATCCACTCTCTTGTTCACACCCCAATTGTGTGTGGGTGTACCCTCATAGCTTATGGGGGCTCAGGGGGTGTTTAGGTTAAGACACTAGGGCCTTACACCCACGTACAACTGACCCTTGTCCTGATGATGTGGAGAGCTAGGCTCTGTTATGATTCTATGGGATTTTATGATGTTTCTATGGGATTCTGTTATTTTCTATCAGCATTATTATTATGTGGGTGTACCTTCTAGGATTATGGGGGCCCAATTGGCATACAGGCATAGATACTAGGGGCTTACACCCGCGTACAACACTATACCTCAGTTGGGGGCAGTTGTGGTATTGGCCTACACAGTCTTTGTCAGTCAGTATTGATGATCAGTGCTTGGATTGGTGCTGGTTATCATTGTTCTTCAGTTAGATTGGTTCAGTAGTGGTTTGAGGGTTCCCATACATGCAAATGCCTTGATGTGAGTTTGTTTTGCTACACTGCTGCAGTTCTCATTATATTTGGGCTTTATTGATTTCACTCGGTCGGCTGATGATGCCTACTGGGTGCCTTTTCTAGTACTCACCCCTACTTCTACATCTTCTCATGGTGCAAGTCCAGGTACGGGTCGTGATAGATGAATTGGGGAACTTTGGGAGTGCTTAGGAGACTTTTGGTGAGCACCGGCAACTTTGGCTTTCTCACCGTCTCCATCCTGTTGGTGGCTGTCTTTTACATCCAGACATCGACCTTGTACAATAGAGTTTGGTATTTGTAGGTGCACTCCTGGTTTCGTATATTATTATGATTATTGAGATATGTATACGATATGTCCTTGTGCCTGTTGTAGCTTTGTACAGTTGACTTCCAGATTCTGGGTAGGTTTTAGCGTATATACAATTGTTGTATCAATTTGACTTCCAGATTCTGGGTAGGTTTTAGCGTATATACAATTGTTGTATCAATTTGATTTAGACTAAAGCACTAGGACAGGTACCTGGGTTAGGAATTGGCTTTCCTGTAGGTGGGATCAGCAGGATATCTTTCTAAGGACTGTATACAAATTAATAGGGATACACGTGTAACGCATGTGCCCAAAACTAGTTAGAAAAAAAAGGCCAGAATTTCCCTTGGGGTGCTAGATTCATTGTCTTATTAATCTACACTACTCTATCATTAGCAATCAAATAAGGTTTCTGTTTTTGCTGAAAGTGAAGGCACCAAAATTACTTGATCAAAAGCTAGAATCCCTCCGCAGCAGCCAAACTTATTTCTCTCTTGGCTTCAATGTACTTGTTTCTGCCTTCTCCTTCTTCTTTCTTGAATATGCCACTATGGGTTGTTTGAGAACACTCATGGAATCTCTGGGAGTCACTTTGCCTTTTGTCGCATTGTTCATGCCAACCATATAGGACTTTTCTGTCTCTTTGCTTTCACCATATGTCCTTTCTAAGATAGAAATACATGCAAATTTTCCCTGAGCCTCTATTTAGCATTTTTCATGACTCTAACAAGTTCTAAGGGCTGGACTCCAGGAACCAACTCCCAGTAACAAGTGGGAGCATTGGGAGTTGCTTGACTTGTGAGCAAATATGAAGAGACTTGATGAGAGAAGCGGAACATTTCTTCTCTTGTAATATGAAGATATTTAGGGTCCAAATGCTAACAGAATACCGATGTGAAGCCAGCTACTTTGATTAATGGAGCAATTCTAACACTTTCCTTCTTAGTGTAGTCGCGAAGCACTTCTACCATACCATAGTTGTGTATCCTTCTGAGCCCCTTTCACCCACTTGACTTTGTGGAAAAAGAATTAAGCTTCTTATTGATTCCTTGCTTGCCTATCCTGAAATCTCCACTACTCTTGAGGAAGTCAGAACCAATCCAATTAATTGAGCGTAGTTCGGAGTTGTTTTTTGGAGTTCAATCACTTGCACTTGAACTGGATTTTTAGATATTATGTCGTGAATCGAGGCATAATAGTGCAGCATGCAATCATCAGTATCGTAAGCAGCGCAGACTTGATTCTCATCAAAAGATATATCCATTCTATCCTCGCCAAAATTATGGAAGTTAGGATCAGGAAAAGTCATTGACTTATCTTCTGGTTCTAAATCAAAAGGAACAATTTGCTTCTTCTTTTCCACTTCTTTTTCCTTCTTAGATTTAGTTTGAGAAGTAGCAGTTGTCTTTAAGCTTCTTGGTGATCACCATCCTAGTCTTTTTAGCCAGCATACTGCGAATTTTGAAATCGGACAACTCCCCCTTTAACTCCTGGGTTGGTTACTTCCCACAATGCTAGCCTCTCTGCTCTCAAAACGCCATTCTCCTTTCCATGTTGGTAGATCCACCTTTTTTACCATTCCTTCTCTTTGAAATTTTCACTTCAACTCAGCTATGCATGGCATATTATCATATTTGGTTTCTTCTGCAGTAAATAATCTGAATGGAAAATTGCGTCATATTTCTAATGGAAGGAGTAAGAATTGGGTATGAGCATTAGCAAGTACAATGAGAGCTTTTAGCAAAACATCATTGATGAGTCGTAGAAATACGACTCTTACGATGCTTTACGCGAAGGATTTTTGCACGTTCTCAAGCAAATGTGTTGGTTTGATGTGTGTGTTTTGGTACTTTGCAAGAAAATAAAGAAGGCATGGAATGACAAAGAAATTGTGATAAAAAGAATAAAATTGCGTCGAAGTGGTGACATACGGACCATCTCACGGGCCATGTAACATCACACGGACCGTGGGAGGGTGTGTGAAGGGCCCAACGAAGAGAAGCTGAAAATTGAGCAAAGTGAGGGACCACGGAGGTCTTCACGGGCCATGTCGTGGTACACGGACCGTGTGACCAACCGTGACCCCGCACTTGGATGTAAAACTGGAACGAAGCCAAGGCAAGTCACACGGGAGGATCACACGAACTGTCAAAGCTATCACGGGCCGTGCCATGGACCGTGAAGTTGACGTGAAGTAGAAGGTTCACCGTAAAAAATACTAGAAATTGTGCCAAGTGAAGACGCACGGACCGTTAAACGAACCGTCAAAGCTGCCACAGGCCGTGCCAAACGCCGTGAAGTTGACATGAACTAGAAGGATCATTGTCGAAAATAAAGGAAATGGTGCAAGTGAAGACTCACAGACCATTAAACGGACAGTGAAGCCCAACACGGGCCGTCATCGTGTCCGTGAGAAGCCAGGAGGTATCATGTACGGACCATGTGACGGTCCGTCTAGGCCCACACGGACCGTGTAATGACCCGTGCCCATGCCAAAGTCTATTTTCCTATTTATAGTTGGATTAGTTTTTACCTTGTATATATATATTTATTTTATTTCGTTTTTTTGGTTGTTGACGACTGGAGGCAGAAAGCAAAGGAGAGAATACTAGTTGACTTTATTTTACGTTAGATTTGTGGATTGTGGTCATCTCTTTGAAGATTGTACCATGGATTCATTGTTCTTTCAATCGTAAGTGAATTACTATGATTTCATTATATTGTTGTGGGAAAGTTATATTGAACATGCTAGGCTAAACCCACAACTAGGGTTGTGGGAACCATGGCAATTCAATACGATAACACAAACTGGGGTAAATTCAAGGGATTGATCGTTGCATTCATTGTAGAATTCTTCGCTTTAACTTCTCCCTAATGAGTCGACGCATTAGGGCAAGCCCGTATTTGTTACATGCCTGAGAGGGATGGAGTGATTAGGAAAAAAGTTCTACAACAGAAATTCGGGGTTTTTAACATAGTCTAAGTACCTGAGACCGAAAGGTGAGGGTATTCTGAGATCGAGAACAAAGGTCGAAATTACATACACTCTGAGACCGAAAGGAGATGAGTGACATATAGCTAGGAAGGACCGAAAGGTGAACTAGGTATTAGCTAATCTGTTTGATCTTGTATGCCTACAATCACGAGCGAGTTTACCAAGCCAGTTTAGTTATCGTATTAGACGTCATGGGGAACACAACCCTAGCTTCTCATAACTTGTTTGAAACCCAGTATCAATGTCCTTATTAGTTACTTTACAATAGGAATTTAAATTGAACAACGTAACCCCCTATTTACTTTATGCAACTTTATCTTGGGAATAACATTTACATTTGAAAGTTGGTACTAATAGATTCATTCTTACGCGTTCCCTGTGGGATCGACTTTAACTTTGGTTGAGTTCTATATTTGACTAATGACCGCTTTACTCTTCCTCTTGGAGCGTAAATTTGGACGTATCAAATTTTGGCGCCGTTGCCGGGGAATGCGGCGAAGACATAGTCTATTAGTTGCTACTTTTAGTTTGTAAGTCTAGTCCCTAGTTTTACTTTCATTTCTTGTTGTTGTCTTTGTAGGGAACCAGCATTGCATGCCAAGCACCCGAAGTAAGGGTGAAGCACTTATTCCCTACGATCCCGAACTCACTAAATCAATTCACCGAATGAACGCCCAGGATCATGAAGCAGCAAGGCAGAGGGAGTTAGCAGTGAATCCTGCTGACAGAGGACACGATGGGTTGGGTGAGGATGATCTCGCCGGTAATGTGGTACCACCAGCGGCACCACTTCGCCAGGTGCCACTTGTACCGCCACAGCAACACCAACCCCCGTTGAGACCTCAAGGACCTCAGTACCCCCAGCAGTAAACGATGATGATGAGGGTGCTGGGACCACTGGGGAAATAGTGTTGCCACCTATGCCTGCTGGTGTCAAGTTCACTATCACTAGAACGATGCTGCAAATGCTGCAATTAAAGGGATTGTTCAGTGGAGCCGCCACCGAGGACACAAATCAGCATCTGATGAATTTCTTGGCGACCTGCCAGTCTTCCGAGATCCCAGGAGTTAGTCAACAAGCACTACGATTGAGATTATTTCCATTGTCTCTGTCTGGTGAGGCGATAAGGTGGCTGAATGAGCTCCCCCATGATTCCATCTGTATGTGGGGAGAACTAAAGGAGGCCTTCTTAGAGAGGTTCTTCCCTGCTTCAAGGCAATTGAAGCTCAAAGATGAGATCGGATCTCACAAGCAAATGCCGAATGAAGCACTGTATCAGTCTTGGGAGAGATTACGACAGAAACCCAAGCAATGCCCAAACCATCATCTCACAGACGAACACTTAAAGGCAATCTTTTACAGGTCCTACAACTTTGTTACCAAGCCAATCATAGATGCAGCTTGTGGAGGGTCGTATATGTCTAGAATGTTCCCGGACATAGTGGTAATCTTGGATCAGGTGGCAAAGAACAACAGGGCTTGGTACACCAGAGATGCAGACTACTCTGGGATGGTCTTTGAGATGAGTGCGGAGCAACGGAAAAAGGAGGAAGAGCGGGATCAAGACATTGCCCATATGCAGACACAGATAGACTTGTCGTCAAAGAGGTTCCTTGGTGGGGGCACTGAGAAAGTGAAAGCGGTGGACACACTCCCTAGGTATGATGACCAAGGTGGTGACTACGATGAAGAAGCTTAGTTTTTGGGCAGTCAGAGGGGTTACCGGGGTTTTAACTCCAGTAACCAAGGTCGGACTATGGTCGTGATAACTACCAAGGGAACTGGCAGAACAGAGATGGCTATAGAAATTCAGAACGCCAAAATGAGGGTGGCAGCAACTCTAGGCTAGAGGAGATGCTGGCAAAGGTTCTTAGCAAGGTGGAGGCCACAGAGGCAGGGGTGTGAGATGTGTAAGGAGAAATGTCCAATGTGAGGCAATTGGTAGACTCACACTCCACCTTGATCAAGCAACTAGAGCAGCAATTGGGGCAACGTTCAGTTTCACTGAATCAAAGGAAGGTTGGGTCACTTCCCAGTGATACTATGCAGAACCCGAAGAATGATGGCCACTGCATGGCAATCACCACGAGAAATAGTAAGGTACTTTCTAACCCTGTTGTTTCCAATGATGCAGGTCAGGATAAAACAGTTGGCAAAATGTCTGGCCCAATATGGGTGCCTGTGGATGATGCAGATAATGAGATTGATGCAGCACCAGTAGAGCCAGAGGCTGCCAAACAAGCAACAGATGTGGATACTCCCACTACTCCAAGCCTGCCAGCCATCCTGAAGCCACTACAGCATTCCCACAAAGGTTGAAAAAGAAGGCTGAGGATGGCAAGTTTCAAAAGTTTTTGTCTATATTGAAGGAGTTGTCCGTGAACATACCTTTGGTGGAAGCACTTGAGCAGATGCTAGACTACGCTAAGTTCATGAAAGACTTAGTCACCAAGAAGAAGACAGCCACGATTGAGCCAGCTGACAATCTACACCACTGTAGCGCCATCGCTACAAGGTCCTTGCTTGAGAAGAAGGGAGATACAGGAGCCTTCACCATCCCGTGCACTATTGGAGCCTATGATTTTGCACGGGCCCTCTGTGACCTGGGTGCCAGCATAAATTTAATGTCGCTAGTAGTGTATCAGTAGTTGGGCTTGGGAGCACCCACACCTACTACCATGCGGCTACTAATGCAGACAGATCAGTGAAGAGGCTCGTGGGGATTCTGTGCGACGTATCGGTTCGGGTTGGCAGGTTTATCTTTCTTGCAGATTTTATGATCCTTGATTGTAAGGTAGATTTTGAGGTGCTCATCATCCTCGGAAAACCATTTCTGGCAACTGGCAGGGCACTTAATGGATGTAGAGCATGGAGAACTCACCTTCCGATTAAATACTGAGGAGCTAAAATTCAGTATGTGCGCTGCCATGAAGAGGCCTAAGGAGTTGTCTGTGATGTCTGTCATGGATGTTGATATCGACGATTTCTCAGAGATTCCGCTAGAGAAAAAGATGATCATAGACATACTGGCTGCAGTGCTGATGAACTTCCCAGAAGATGGTGTCGATGGGTACAAAGACATTGTGTATGCATTACAGGGCATGGGAACCCGACCATTTGTTCCCCGGAACTGGACTTGGACTTGAAAAACAGGCCAACACCACCAGCAAAACCATCTATCGAGGAGCCTCCTGCTGTGGAGCTCAAGGAGTTGCCCCAGCACCTCAGGGATGCATTCTTGGGCGACAATAACACTCTTTCTGTAATTGTGGCCGCAGATCTTCAGGAAAACCAGGTGAAGGCACTGTTGGGTGTCCTCCAAAAGTTCAAGAAAGCTATTGGTTGGACCATTGTTGACATCATCGGAATTCCTCCAAGAATCTGCACTCACAAAATCAAGTTGGAGGACGGCTGTGTGCCCAGCATCGAGCATCATAGAAGGCTGAATCCACCCATGTAAGAAATAGTCAAAAAGGAGATCATCAAGTGGCTGGATGCTGGGGTGGTATACCCCAGCTTGGACAGCAAATGGGTGAGCCCAGTACAGTGTGCCCCAAAGAAGGGGGCATGACAGTGGTGGCTAATGACAAGAATGAGCTTGTCCCTTTGAGACCTATCATAGGATGGCGAGTGTGCATGGACTACAGGAAGCTGAACAGATGGACTTTGAAGGATCACTTCCCCATGCCCTTCATGGATCAGATGCTTGACAGGTTAGCAGGTCGAGGGTGGTATTGCTTCCTAGATGAGTATTCGGGTTACAACCAGATATCCATCGCCTCGGAGGATCAGGAGAAGACTACCTTCACTTTCCCCTATGGGACATTTGCCTTCAAGCGGATGCCATTTGGGCTCTGCAATGCCCGGCCACTTTCCAGCGTTGTATAATGTCCATCTTCTTAGACATGGTCGAAGACACCTTCGAGGTATTTATGGATGATTTTTCTGTGGTGGGTGACTCCTTTGACGACTGTCTGTTAAATCTCAGCAGGTCACTTCAATGCTGTGAAGAGGCTCAGTTGGTGTTAAACTGGGAAAAATGCCATTTCATGGTCAAGGAGGGGATAGTCCTTGGCCACAAGGTTTCCAATAAGGGCATTGAGGTGGATAAGGCGAAGATTGAGGTGATTGAGAAGTTGCCACCTCCCATTTCAGTGAAGGGGGTCCTGAGTTTTCTTGGGCATGCGGGCTTCTACCGCAGGTTTATCAAGGACTTCTCCAAGATTGCACACCCATTGTGCAAGCTGTTGGAGAAATATGTGAAGTTTCAGTTTAACGATACGTGTCGGCATGCCTTCGAGACTTTGAAGCAGAAGTTGGTTTATGCGCCCGTAGTAGTTGCACCAGACTGGGGTGCCCCATTTGAGGTGATGTATGACGCGAGCAGAGTTGCTGTAGGTGTTGTGCTGGGGAAAAAGTGCAACAAGATCTTTCATCCTATCTATTATGCCAGCAAGACCTTGAATGACGCGCAACGGAATTACACTATGACTGAGCAGGAGTTGCTGGATGTGGTGTTCGCATTTGACAAGTTTCGGGCATATCTATTGGGCACAAAAGTGATTGTGCATACTGACCACGCAGCACTACGGTATATCATGGCCAAGAAGGATGCTAAGCCAAGGCTAATCTGATAGGTGCTCTTGCTGCAAGAGTTCGACTTCGAGGTGCAAGACCAAAAAGGCACGGAGAACCAAGTGGCAGACCACTTGTCAAGGCTGGAAGATGTGGCCAGAGCCAAAGATCAGTTGAGCATCGATGATTCGTTTCCCGATGAACAGGTATTGGCAGATTCTGCTGACTTAATCCCTTGGTTTGCTGATTTCTCTAACTTTCTGGTGAGCGACATTATGCCTGAGGGCCTTAACCCTCACCAGAGAAAAAAGTTTCTTCATGATGTGCACAGGTACTTTTGGGATGACCCATACTTGTTCAGAACATGCGCAGATGGGGTCATCAGACGGTGCATACCGGAGGCAGAGATGTTGAGCATCCTGGAAGCCTGCCATTCTTCTCCAGTGGGGGGGCATCATGGTGGTGCCAGGACAGCGAAAAAGATCCTGCAATGTGGATACTACTGGCCCACCATCTACAAAGATGCCCATGACATGGTGCGGAGGTGTGATCAGTGTCAGCGCCAAGGCAACATTTTGAGGCGTCAACAGTTACCAATGACCCCTATCCTTGAAATTCAATTGTTCAATGTATAGGGCATTGATTTTATGGGTCTGTTCGTGAGATCCTTTGGGATGAAGTACATCTTGGTGGTTGTGGACTACGTCTCCAAATGGGTGGAGGCAATAGCGTTGCCAAACAATGAGAGCAAAAGTGTAGTACAGTTTCTGAGGCGAAACATCTTCGCCAGGTTTGGGACACCCAAAACTATCATTAGTAATGGGGGCTCCCACTACTGCAACAAATCCTTCCGGGCTATCCTAGCTAAGTACGGGGTGCGACAACACAAGGTCGCCATACCTTACCATCCGTAGACAAGTGGGCAGGTTGAAGTGTCCAACAGGAAAATCAAGGAGATCCTGACCAAGTCTATGAATGCCACAAGAACGGACTGGGCGCGAAAGCTAGACGATGCACTATGGACCTATAGAATGGCTTACAAGACACCCATTGATATGTCCCCATATCAATTGGTGTTTGGTAAGGTCTGTCATCTGCCGGTGGAGTTGGAGCACAAGGCGCTCTGGGCTTTTAAGGCCCTGAACATGAAGTGGAATGAGGCAGCCGCTTCGAGGCTAGATCAGTTAAATGAACTGGATGAATTTTGTCTCCAGGCCTATGAGAGTGCAGCATTGTACAAGGACAATATGAAGTCCCATCATGATAAGTATATTGCACCAAGGAGTTTCGATGTTGGCGATAACGTTCTGCTGTACAACTCAAGGTTGAGATTGTTTCCGGGAAAGTTGAAATCGAGGTGGTCTGGCCCGTACAAGATCGCGCAGGTATTCCCACATGGTGCAGTTGAGCTGGAAACGGACGAAGGGCACTGTTTCAAAGTTAATGGGCAGCGAGTGAAAAAGTATTTGGGTGCTACAGATGACACCTCTGTGATTGAGGTCTTACATCTTGACAATGTCTAAGTAGTCAACATAACCATGTCGAGCCGTGACGTTAAACCAAGCGCTTAATGGGAGGCAACCCATCAAAAAATAATTATGTCATGCCTTGCAGTATTTTTTATTTTTGGCCCAGGGAAGGATGAGCACTGTGAAGAGATGAGTGAGCATACGCATGGGTGAAGGGTGTGACACAAACACACAGCAACCAAATTGTCAAAGGGGAGTCACACGGAGCCCTACACGACCCGTGTACATCCAGACAGACCATTTAATGGTCCGTGTGGCGCGTGGCCCTGGTAAGTATTCCACGATTTGAAGGCTGAGCACAAGGGTCCATGGATCGTGTCATATGACACGGACCGTCTACCCAACCGTCTAAGTGCCGCGATAGGTTATTGCCCAAGGAGAGTCACATGGAGGCCTAAATGGCTCGTGTGACTCCAGACGGACCGTTTAACGGTTCATTTGGTGTTTGGCCCAGGTAAGTGCCCAAGGTTGAGCATACGGTATGGTTCACGGACCGTGTCACGTGACACGGACCGTTTACAGAACCGTCTGGGGACGCGTAAGGTCGGGTATTTATACCCTCCTTCCCATATTCATATTTTTCTGTTCTCTCTCTAACGCCTCTCAACCCAGATTTCCCTTTTCTCACCCCCACAAAAATTCTATCTCTTCTTGCACGAATTGTGAAACACTCTCACATCCGTAGCACTTCCCTTGGGCGATTTTCTTGTTCTAACTTCACCTCTCTCTTGTCAAGTAAGTTTCCTTTATTTGTCTTTTCTTTTCTCTTTTTAGGGTAAATTTTTCTCTTGTTTTTCATCTATGTGTGAACCTATGTTTTCCCCTTTGTTCATGGCGTGATATATGACACTTTAGTGTGCGGATTCTTGAAGATTTGGTGTTGAGTTGACTTAAATCACCATTGTTGAACCCTTGATTCTTGCAAATAGGAGTTGTGTGATTTTAGGGTTTCTAGAGTTAAATTAATGTGGTCTTGTGTGTGGTAAGCAAGCATTAGGATCGATCTTGTGTGCTATATGCCGAAATTTGTGTAGGTGTGTAGGTTTCTAAGGCTTTGGGGCTGACTGGGGATGACGAGTGGTTGTACGGTTCATTACAGGGACCGTGTTATACTACACGGGCTGTGTAGTTGTCCGTGTGGAATCTCTTGTCGCCCCCAAGATGGGGCACCTCCCATGGACCGTCCACACAGACCGTGTGACTCTACACGGGCTGTATGGCCGTCCGTGTCAGGTCACTTGACACAGCCGACCCCCGAGGGCACTCAACGGGCCATGTCACGGACCGTGTAATGGTACACGGCCCGTGTGAGGCCCTCCGTTTCAGATTACTCCGCACCTAATGCTGCACTATATTAATCCTTGTTAGTTCCTATGTGCATCCTAGTGCAAAACTCCCTATGATAGACCAGGTGATGCCACTCTTAAGGGTTTTTGTCAATTTGATAACACAGGGGAAGTCTTTGTGCGTCGTCCTGTGTATTCTGACATAGCTAACTGTTTTATTCTTTGTGGTATTCGCAGGTAAAAATGGGTCCCCGTCTAAGATCACGCCAGCCTAGGGACGAGCATGAGTCACGTCTCCTGGATTCTATCACTGAATCTTCTAGTCAGCACTAGGAGAGTGACTAAGGTGATGACTCCTCGGGAGGGTCCGATGTGCAGTTCACCGGCAATGCCTCCCCCCACTCCCCTCGTACTATAAGAGCTCGTGCAGTGGGCCAACATATAGCTCCCCAATCTGAGGAGGGAGTTCCTGAGGTGGGAGTTGAGGGGGAAGATGCGGCCCTAGAACAGGAGGAAGAGGCAGGCACCCCGGAAATAGCTGAGCATAATGCAGGGGATGAGGAAGACATCCTGATCCTCCAAGACAACGATGATGAAGCCACACATCAGGCGGTTGCTCGGACATCTGACCCTAAAACTGCAAAGTGGCTTCTCGTGTTCCTGCGTAGACGATGGACAGTCCTCGGGGCTAAGGAAATATAAGTGAATGGCATTACTAAAGGCTCCAGGTGTTACCAGGGGAGGCCCGTCATCCCGGAGATGCGGGTCCTGACTGATAAACTGGATGCGATTCCAAAGATAAGAAATGCATTTGAGGCCTACCAGTTTGGGTAGATGGCGAGCCCACCCGGCTACTACGGGCCAGACATGATTGCTGAATTCTAGTCAAGCTACAGTGCCAGCATACTAGCCTCTATCGAGGGTAACCAGTCCAAGAGAGTGAAAAAGCGGTTGGCTTATAAATTGTCCCCATGGGACTATGTCACAATTCGTGAGATAGAGGTAGATATTTCAGCGGACACCATCAACAGGTTCCTCTTTGGGCCAGACTACTGCGCCCCACCGGATGCATTATTCATCGCTAAGTACGTGCACATTACTGATGAGGTCCAAATGTCTGACCCCACTTCACGGGCCACTCAGTTAAAGTGGGTTGCAGAGCAGATCGCGGTGAAAGGAGCTGAGGCAGCTTGGGTGTCCAACCCCAAAATTCCTATTACCAAGGCATCACTCACTTTTGTCACAAAGTTCTGGTGGTCACTGGTGCGGGCCCGACTACGACCCACCGCTAATGACAACACGCTCCAACCCTCTCATGCTTCGTTGGTAGCGTGCTTGGTTGCGCGGTATGGTATCAATGTGGGTCGGGTCATTGCCATGGAGATAAAGGACCGCGACCTATTAGACAGAGCAAGTATGTCCTTTCCATGCCTGATTCGAGTGCTTTGCAGGGAGGCCCGTGTCCCTACCACCTATTTCCTGGATCGGAAGATAGCTCTGACGGGTGTGGTCAACATTGCTATGATCAAAGATATTCATAACCCACTGTTCCACAGTAAAGCACGCCGGCTTGGACTGCCTGCACAGCTTCCTCAGGCACCTCCGCAGCAGCCCTTGTCTTTTGAGGAGCACACCACCGCCCCACAGTCAGGTATGGCTTCTGAGCAGCCCGAGGGTAGTTGTAGAGTTCCCCAGATGCAACAAGGGTACGTTTATGTTCCTTATGACTTTTTAGCTCGAGTGGTGACAGACCTGCGGCAAACACGTGCGATCGTTGACCAGATGGTAGTACGGGTGCCTCAAGAGGTACAGGCTCACGTTCAGTAAGCAAAGGATCGTCTCCGCGCAGAATTATTGGGCCAAATAAGCAGCTTGCAAGAACAGGTCAACACCTTGGAGGGATACTTCCATAGCATGTTTGGAAGTATGTCCAGCGATGAGATGTCAAATTTGGTGCAGACTGTGCAGGATATGAAGGCTAAAATTGCCGAGCTGACAGCCCAGTATAACAGCACGGTGCCGGCTCCAGCTCCACCTCTAGATTCTTTGATGTCATTTTTCACTGCCCCGATGGAGTCGAGTCTAGACGATGTGTGGGGTGTTCTGCTCGTGCCAACTGCTGTCCAGGTGCAACCCTCGAAAGCACCCAAAAGAAAGGACAAAGGAAAGCGTCACAGTCATCGCAGCAGCCCTCTGGAGGATCCGCAGCGTGAGGAAGAAAGGAGATTGAGAAAGGCCATGCGAGCCTAGCGCCGAGAAGCTGCAGCATAGGAAGAGAGAGAGCGACTAGCATATGAGGCAGCCCAGAAATGAGCTTCCGGGAGCGCCGTCGGACCAGATGCACCTGATGATAACACAGACCCACCCGATGGGTCTAACCATGACGGTCCGACTGACGCCTAGAGCGTCCCAGGTATGCTCTAACCCTATTCTGTGCTTTATTGTTAATTATGGTGCAATGAGGGCATTGCACAGTATTTTTGGAGGGGGTGGGGCATCCTGAATCCTGAGGAGTTTTTCTTGCCATGTTTCTTTTCTCTGAAGATGTATTATCTAGTAGAACTGGCATGTTTAGGTCGTAATGTTTTATGCTTTTGTAAATACATGTGCTTAAATTTGTTTAGGGTAATCCTTGTTTTGAGTATTAGCATTAACAATGTTGAAAAAAGGCTTATATGTGCATATATCACATCCTGACAAACTGTTATGCATTGTGAAAAGCATGTTATGCATGGTATGGTTGGCTTATTGACGAATGATGTGTGACTAGGTTGATTTGCACTAATTAGTGTAAGGGATGTGTCGTGTGTGTGTGTGAGTGTATTTGTTGAAACATCCAGCGACGCACTTGTATGCTAGAACTTGCCTAATTAGTCTCACTAAAACAATTGAATGATTGGATTAGGATAGGATCTTAGGCCATTTTTTTGTGAAGTCACTCAGCCTGAAATCAACCAACCAAATGAAATTGCTCCCGTTGAACCAAAAGTTGAGCCTTAATAGACCTTTTCTTTCTAATCACCCAACTCACCGTCCTAACCTATCTGCAGATCTTTACTTTGGCGCTGGTCTCTCTAAGGACACTGTGAACCTCAATCTAGGCCAAAAGCCTAAGTTGAGGGTGGCTTACACTGGCCCTGGTCCGCTAAAAAGACATTGTGAACCTTAACTCATGCCAAAAGCGTAAGTTGAGGGTGGCTATCGTAGGAAAAACAGGAACGTAAGTATGGGAACGAGTCAAGTGACGAGAGGAGAAGGGAAGTTTGGGGGTGTGACCATAAATTAAATTAAAAAAATTAAAAAAAAAAAGTGAGGTCACAAAACCCCCAACTGCATAGAAAGTTGGAAAGATAGGAGAAATAAAAACATTTGGAGGCTGAAACGTAGTGCCTAAGTCACAACAGTGTCTGGGAAGGGGAAAGTAGTCACTTCGATCCTAAATTTACCTCACCCTAGCCTGAGTCAAAGCTATCACGGGCCGTGCTATGGACCGTGAAGTTGACGTGACGTAGAAGGTTCACCGTCAAAAATACTGGAAATTGTGCCAAGTGAAGACGCATGGACCATTAAACAGACCGTCAAAGCTGCCACAAGCCATGCCAAACGTCGTGAAGTTGACGTGAACTAGAAGGATCATCGTTGAAAATAAAGGAAATGGTGCAAGTGAAGACTCACGGACCGTTAAACGGACCGTGAAGCCCAACACGGGTCATCTCCGTGTTTGTGAGAAACCCAAAGGTATCACGTATAGACCGTGTGATGGTCCGTCTGGACCCACACGGATCGTGTAATGACCCATGCTCATGCCGAAGTCTATTTTCCTATTTTTAGTTGGATTAGTTTTTACCTTGTATATATATATTTATTTTATTTCGTTTTTTTGGTTGTTGACGACGGGAGGCAGAAAGCAAAGGAGAGAACACTAGTTGACTTTATTTTACGTTAGATTTGTGGATTGTGATCATCTCTTTGAAGATTGTACCACGGATTCATTGTTCTTTCAATCGTAAGTCAATTACTATGATTTCATTACATTGTTGTGGGCAAGTTATATTGAACATGCTAGGCTAAACCCACAACTACGGTTGTGGGAACCATGACAATTCAATACGATAACACAAACTGGAGTAAATTCAAGGGATTGATCGTTGCATTCATTGTAGAATTCTTCGCTTTAACTTCTCCCTAATGAGTCGACGCATTAGGGCAAGCCCATATTTGTTACATGCCTGAGAGGGATGTAGTGATTAGGAAAAAAATTCTACAATAGAAATTCGGGGTTTTTAACCTGGTCTAAGTACCTGAGATCGAAAGGTGAGGGTATTTTGAGATCGAGAACAAAGGTCGAAATTACATACACTCTGAGACCGAAAGGAGATGAGTGAGATATAGCTAGGAAGGACCGAAAGGTGAACTAGGTATTAGCTAATCTGTTTGATCTTGTATGCGCAATCACGAGCGAGTTTACCAAGCCAGTTCAGTTATCGTATTAGACGTCATGAGGAACACAACCCTAGCTTCTCATCACTTGTTTGAAACCCAGTATCAACGTCCTTATTAGTTACTTTACAATAGAAATTTAAATTGAACAACGTAACTCCCCTATTTACTTTACGCAACTTTATCTT
The DNA here is from genome assembly GCA_029948455.1 of Solanum rostratum. Classification (NCBI taxonomy): domain Eukaryota; kingdom Viridiplantae; phylum Streptophyta; class Magnoliopsida; order Solanales; family Solanaceae; genus Solanum; species Solanum rostratum. The sequence continues at coordinate 56,491,139 of CM057053.1, forward strand.
GGGAATAGCATTTACATCTGAAAGCTGATACTAATAGATTCATTCTTACGCGTTCCCTGTGGGATCGACCTCAACTCTGGTTGAGTTCTATATTTGACCAACGACCGCTTTACTGTTCCTTTTGGAGTGTAAATTTGGGCGTATCAATCATCAAGTGTGAAAAGAGAAGACTCAAATTCAAAGTTCAAATGATAACAAGAATGCTACTCCAAACTTGGATGCCATTCCTTCTTTCTTGACTGTTAGCAGCTAGAAAAATACTTCTTTTAATCTAATTTTCACCAAAGCGATTCATTATGTAAAAGATGCTAACTTTTTGAGCAGATGGGAGCTATTGAAAGACAGGGGCGTTGGAAAGTCATAAGATTGATCTGATTCCTCCATAGCTACTACTGATACTATTACACAAAATTGCATTATATTTATGTGTAAAAACTATATTACACAAATGATAAATCCAAGTAGGAATCTCCCTATTCCTAATTTAAAACCATTAATCAAGCAAAATAACTCTCAATATACAATTCTTTGCACCAGTAGGAATATACTCAAGGTATTCTGATTGATTCGGAAGACTGGTTTCAGTCTTTCCATCAGTTAAATTGCTCATTTTAGATGCTTCTGAGACCTCATTGCCTTCAGATTAATAACACATTTTTGCATTCATAACACATTTATGTGACAAATATCAAATACTAATTAGTAACCATGAGTTAAGACAAAAAAATTCTAGTTTTACAAACTGCAAAGCCTCTTCCTCTATTACCCTTCAGTGTGTCATTCCCTATAACAATAGTGTGACTACAAAGTGTTCTATAAACATCACTGTTACCTTTCTCAAAAGAAGTGTTTAATAAGTTTGTTTAGTTCCAACAACAGATTGCAGAAACAGTAAGATGCTAGGAGGATATACTTACGGTTGTAATAACAGTCATCGACGTCCAGAACCTAGAAGCAAGCTCTCCACATCAATTGTAATATCATCTTTGTCAGAATCATCAGCCGCTACAAATAGACAAAACAGAATTGAAAACTACATAGAAAGAGTAAAAAGAATAACATAATACGTATTAAAAGGATAAATTATACCTTCATGTCCACGGTCCATAAAGCCAATCTTGAGTACATAACTTGGCTTCTGCATTTTTCAGTAAGACTGAACTTTGATATCTCCCAATTACTCGTCATGCAATGCTGAATGTTGATTCAGACGCAACAGTACTAATAGATATACTTAAAAAATCTTGTGACATCAATGATAGTTCAGGGTATCTATTCATGTTATCTTTCCAATAATTGAGTACATCTAGATTGGCATTTCCCCTACGTCAAGTATTGGCTCTAAATAACCTTTACTAAATTCTACTATGAATAACAGGGATGAACTATATTAATACTATCGTTCCTTTATAATTCTTCTATTTTTCGAATCCCTGGGAGGGAAACTGTCGTTTGAATAAACTTTTTGAAATATTTATTTCTGATAGTGTAACCTCTTATGAATAAATTTTTTTGAATGTATATATTTAGTCGTTCACCATAGGTTTTAAGCGAGCAATTGACCCAATAATTATAGATTTTTGCAAGTCCTATAATGATTGTCTTGATTAGGTTGGTTCAGCGGTGTGAAGGATTGTGATGTATCTCTGTTTTGTTGGGTCTAAAAATGTTTAGTCCCACAATAATTTTTACCTTGGGCAATTTGATACACCTTGACGCTTCTCAAACTTTTTGAGATAGAACTCTATACTTCATCAAGGAAGAAAAATCAGGTCTTCTAATTGACGAAAATCAGAGCATGTGTGGTATTGTTGAAACAGTTTCTCTATCTCTATGAGGTAGTGGTAAGGTCTGCATATATTTTTCCCTCCCCAGACACCACTCGTGAGATTTCACTGAGTATGTTGTTATTTTGTGTAGTATTGTTGAAACACTTAAGGCATATGTGAATAGCTTTGTTGGACATGGTTGTTCTTCTCCCACGTCAATTGATTAAGATAGCTCTTCAAAAGGTGGCGAATATGTTAATTCGATTTCTTAGCTCTTAGGACTGTTAAACTAACTTTCAAAACAATTTGAAAGTTTGTATATATTTGAAGTTTGATAGATTTTGTAGATCCTTGGGAGTTCTGCCTATCTCAATCAAGTATATGATTGGTTCGAAGAACGTCTCGAGATTCAAGCAATTGTGGATGATATAACTAGTAAATATGTTCCTCCCCACGTCAATATATTTTATTGTTTAGGGGGGAATTATGCTTACTTTTTTTTAGTACAGGTAGCTACTGGGTTTGCTATGACTTTTTATTATCGTCCGACCATTACTGAGGCTTTTGCTTCTGTTCAATACATAATGACTGAAGCCAACTTTGGTTGGTTAATCCGATCCGTTCATCGATGGTCGGCAAGTAAGATGGTCCTAATGATGATCCTGCATGTATTTCGTGTGTATCTCACCGATGAATTTAAAAAAACTCGCGAATTGACTTTGGTTACAAGTATGGTTCTGGCTGTATTAACCGCATCTTTTGGCGTAACTGGTTATTCCTTACCTCGGGACCAAATCGGTTATTGGGTAGTGAAAATAGTAACAGGTGTCCCTGACGCTATTCCTATAATAGGATCACTTTTGGTCGAATTATTGCGCGGAAGTGCTAGTGTGGGACAATGGATCTTTTCTATTGAATTTGATATATAAATTAGCCTCTTAACTTGGAGTCAAATCATAAGTTGGAACTCAAACTTTTAAAGTGCACAAACAGGCACTCCAACTTGCCCTTTTTTTACATTTAAACACAACGATCTGAGCTGGCAAATTGCGTGTTATACACGAAAATGGGCTATATTATTGCTCTGTTTCTGAAGCTTTCAACGGTAAAAAGGGGTTGATTTGTCATTTTTACCCCTAATACATCCCTTTATATATAAATCATTATTTTTCAAATTAAAATACATTTTCTTCTTCTTCTTTCTATTAAAAATACACAAGCATTTTTGACTCCATTTTTTACATAATTTTTGCCTTTTTTGATATAAAAATGACTTCAAATTTTTTGTCATTATGGAAAAAGAGCTATAATGAAGATTTCTTGGTCCGCAAATACTCCAGGTCGTTGGTTTCTTAGATGTGAAGATGATCAAGTATGATATAACTATTTTTTTATTTAAATTTTAATATTCAAGATTCAATTTTTATGGTTATTTTGTTGTTTGTAAATAGGTTGGATGTAAATGTTTTAGGTAGTGCGAAATGGATTATACTGAACATGCTAGAATTGCGATTTTGGGATTACAGAAAAGAATAAAGAAGCATAATGAAGAAAAGGAAAAGATAAGAAGGAAATATTGAGTTTTGTTGATCATTATGATACTATGTTGGATTTATAGAGAGTTCTTTATGTAGTTGATTTTTGGAATTATTTTGTTATGTTTATTGGTCTTTGGAATTATTTTTCTTTTCGAAATTATTTTACTTGTAATGTAGTTGTTTTTGCGGGATGGCTACTTATATCTCTTGTAAAATAATTCAAATCAATTTAACTCGACAAATCTTTAGCTTTAATTTTGAACAAGTTTGTCACGCTTCAATATAGGCATAAGCATTCATCAAATGATCAAAACAGTTTGCACATATGCATATGCATGGATCAACATCACTTCAATAAGCATCAACTTAACATAGTTTAAGTACCATAATGGCATCAAAACAGTTGTGCAAGTAATCAAAAATACATAAGTTGTTTAATAAAAAATATGTAAAAGTTAGATCAACATCATTGTTTTTCACCATGAAAATACATCATCAACACTGTTGAAATCTTATGGAACTCACTTGGATTTGATTTGCATTTTTTTCGTTGTGACATTAGTTGAAGTTGGTTTCCAGTCATAGCATTCTTTCCTTTCCATTTCAACCCAGGTAGTTTGAATCCAAGGTCAACATTTGTTTGTGATGCATCCTTGAATGACCCACTTAAGATCACTCTTTCACTTGCTCTTCCAGGCTGAATTATTATGTTATATTATTTTTCAAGATAGATAAATAAAGATATATAAGAATCATGAAAGAATATACTTATATTAATCACTTATCTTCCGAATTGAGTATCTGTGTATACACCAAATCCCATAGTTGCTGATTTTTTTCTTCCAGCTGAATTTGTAGCACCAGTTAGTTGTTTCCTCTTATTTTCTCATAACTTTTGAGGTTTCTAAACACAAAGAAGTGGTATGTTGAGTGCTTGACTGTTGTGCAGTGGACTGTGAAGGTTGTCCATTTGAATGTGAAGGCTGAGTGGCATGTTAAGTGTTGTGTGATGGTTGTCCAGTGGGTTGTGAAGGATGTGGAGTGGAGTGGAAGGTTGTAGAGTGACATGTTAATCAAGGAACAAAGTTATATTATATAAATATCATAAAATGAGATAGGAATGTTGTTTCTTATGCCCAACTTGATGGCATTTGGAACATGACATTTTGACCCCATTCTTTGATGTTTTCCCCCACTTCTTTTTTCTTGATTCATCTTTATCTTTTCTTCTACATCTGTCTAGTCTTCTGGGCATTGCCTTCACTTCAGGGGGCTCAATTGGTGGGTTGTTTGTTTCAGACCACATAACCATATTAGTTATAGGTTGTAAGAAGTACTTATAAGCTCTCAAGAATGTATCTTTTCTGTACCAATGGTCCACATAATCTTTTGGTTCTTGCCCCATGTGAGATACAAAGCACAAACTACACGTTGACAAGGGATACCTCTCAACTTCCACAACCTACAGGTACAAGTCTTTTTAACCATGTCAACTACATGTCTATATTCTCCTTCTTGGATCTCAAATCTTATGTCATGATTCTAATTCACCCTTAGTTTCGTACCAATTTTTTTGTTTGCCTCTAAAACTAGCCTTGCCATAGGTGAAATATCACTGATCCAAGTACTTGTAATTTAATCATATCCTCATGCCTTCCATTATTTTGTGTCTAATATCTTCAAGCATACTAATCATAGATTTGTGTCTAGGACCAACAAACCATGAATTAAATGTTTCACACGTATTGTTTTCCACCACATCACACTTGGATGTTTCACAAAATGAAGCTCGACACCAATATTCTTTTTTATAGACAAGCAAAGACTCACATATTCTATCACCAAGCTTTCCCAAATATGTAAACTCATCCTTCAATTTTACCTCAAAACTAGCTTTGGCACACCTCCAAAATGAATTTCTCCTCTCTTCACCTCTCCATTTCTTCTGCCAGTTTGCCCAAATGTGACTTGCACACATTCTTCTTTCAGCAAAAAGAAGTAACTCAACAATAGCTGACTCAAGTCCCTAGCAGTTCAGTAGTTTAGTTTAAAATACAAGTAAAATAATGTGAAAGAAGATTAGTAATGAAGCCTAAACTTAGTGTAAGTTTCTGTCCGTAAACTTAGTATAAGTTTCTGTCCAGATTTAATATAGTTTGATGCCTAAACTTAGTGTAAGTTTCTGTTCAGATTTTGTATTAGTAATTAATCATATTAACTATCTAAGATGAGATAAAACTGAGACAAGTGAGATGACATGAGATATTAGCTAACACGTGACAAAAATGACACCATTAACTAACTAAGATATGTAAATGTGGAACAAGATTAGTAATGTCCTGATTCCAAGTAGTTTGATGCCTAAACTTAGTGTAAGTTTTTGTCCCTAAACTTAGTATAAGTTTTTGTCCAGATTCTAAGTAGTTTGATGCTTAAACTTAGTGTAAGTTTCTATCCAGATTTAGTGTTAGTAATTAATCACATGAACTACCTAAAATGAGATAAAATTGAGACAAGATTTACACATGATAGAGATGACACATGACTGATATTAACTAACACATGACAAAAATGACACCATTAACTAACTGAGATACTAACTACAAGCAGCCTCTAGGATTTAACAAACAACATTAATAATCATCTTATTAACTACCAAACATCATTAACATTTAACTAACATGAAATGACTCTAGACAGCCTCTAGGATTTAACAAATAGCATTAACAACCATCCTATTAACTACCAAACATCATTAACATTTAACTAACATGAAATGACTCTAGACAGCCTCTAGGATTTAACAAACAACATTAACAACCATCCTATTAACTACCAAACATCATTATGTCATATCCATAAAAAGGAATAGAATTTTAAATGAGAAAAAATGAGATAGAATAGTTTAAATGAGATAAAATAAATGTCTTTTGCATATCAGACATGATTGTTATGTCATATCCATCACCAAGTTGCAAATCTTTAATCAGATATATTAAAAACCAACTCAAAGAGTGTTTAGTTTCTTGATCCACCACTGCCCAAGCTATTGGATACATTTGTTGGTTTCCATTTTTTCCAACAGCCACCAATAGCTCTCCTTTACAGGCACCCTTAAAAAAAACAACCATCTAGGCCTATAATCTTCCTACAACCCTCTAACCATCCATTTTTCAATGTAATAAAGCACACATAGAAGTATTTAAACAAGTGCTTGCTCGGAACTGTTTCATCATTAGTTCTCACCCAACAAGAGGTTCCAGGATTGGAACTCTTGATCATATCAGCATAGTCCAATAGTTTTGATAACTCAAGCTTCTAATCACCCATGAACTTTGAAATGACATTCTGTTTTTCCCTATAACATATTTATCTTCCCACTTTTAATCCCCATTCTTTTCTTATTGTTTCTTGAAGCTTATGAACCCTAATGTTAGGATGAGATATTATTCTATCTCTCGTCTTCATTTCCACATATTTTGTTGTGCACAATTTGCTTATGTTCTTTGTAAGACACCTATGAGCAAGATGGTACTTTTTCACAAAAAAATTCTCTATCCAAGCTAGCAAACACTTCCCATTTCCAGTTTCCAACATATCTCACCCTAACCCTATGACGTTCATTAGGTTTAATCTTTAATTGAACTTTATGTTGCACAACATAATCAACAACAACCTTTCTAAACTGAATTGCACTCTCAAATATCATACCCAATTCAAAGAAAGATTAGGTAGAAGAAGGATCATACCTCAATTTGTTACTTTTTCTTCTTGAAGGTAAATCCACACCTGGTTGTGCTAAAACATCGAGTTCTTCAGCATTGTCTTCACTTGGTTCATCTGATCAACCAATAAACTCTTCATCACGTCCTAATTTACCATGATATTTGGTTGCCTTGTTTGTGAAAATACTCTCGAAACCCTTATCTATACCAGCCTCTCCAAGCTCAACTTCTTGTTGTTTGGAATTCTCCTAAGACCTTTTTTTCTCTTTCCAGCCTCACTTCTTTTTTCTTCTATTTGTTTTTCCGTAAAAGTTCTCAATTCTTCATCAACTTTACTATCATCTTGATCTGGAACAGTATCTAAGTCATCATCTTCAAAGTCAAGAGAATCACTAGTTTCTTCCTCTAAAAGTTGTTCAGCTCCACCTAACTCATTGATATCACTATCTAAATAAGAAGCCCTAGATACTTCCTCTGTTTCTTCATTAACTTTTAGACCAGAAATTGGTCCCAAGACCACCTCTTTAGCAGTCACGTGCTTCAAGAATATCTTAAAATATGATCCACTCTATAAATCTTTGATACAATTATATAGTTGGTTGTCGTTTTGTATCTTGACAAATTTATGGGTAATAAGATCTTCAGTAAAAAAAAATCCTCAACTTTATCATACCCAAGATCTTTTGCATAAGATTTTAATTTGGTCAAAGAGATGTTGTCCTTGTCCATGCAAAATACACAATTTTCAAATTTTGAGGTACCTTTATAAAAGCGACCTCCATGGTGGAAAATAGCTATAAGGTGACCCATATCTGTAGAAGAAAAGTGAAATTACCACAAGAAACTTCGAAAACGTCTACCAAAAATTACACTTTCAAAATGAAAAAATCGAACATACCAGACTAAATAGAGGAACAACAACAAAACATGAAAAATATGATAACTTCTACCATAAATCTTCAGAGATTTCGTGATTTCCAGGCATATTTTCAACTAAATTTGGAGACCTAGGGTTTTCTCTTAACTGAAAAGGGACAAATGGACGAGTGAAGTGTTTTTCCCCTTCTTGTAATAATTTGTTTTTCATTGTTTTTTATTATAATACGTGTAAAGTATTTGGGTTACATGTAAAGGGTTTTGCTTGTGTGGAACAATGTGGTATCGCGACATTGGTTATTTAGAGGTTGTGCATCACACGTTTAGGTTGCTAGGACCTTGTGTTTAAATGTTAAAAACGGATAAGTTGGAGTGCCTGTTTGTGCACTTTGAAAGTTTGAGTTCCAACTTGTGATTTGACTCCAAGTTGTCGGAAAAGTTCGATCCTTCCCTGCTTGTGAAGTTAAGATAGGCACTTTAGGAATTAAGGTAGTGGTAGGAATACAAGAGTTTATAATTTTCCAGAAAAAAGGAGATTCTTCTACTATACAAAAGAATAGTAGGATTACAAGAATATGTTTACAAAAGTTATCCTCACTATAAGGTGGCTTACAAGCTTGAGGGTTAAGACTTCTCAAGCTTTACACTCTCACTAATAGATATCCTCACTTTGGAAGTGGATTCTTACTTCACTTGAATTTCTAGGATAGCTCTCAAGTAGATTGTTACTTCACTTGGATTGCCCTTGGATATGGATGATTAGGAATGAAGACAACCTCTATTTATACTACTCCACCTCCTTAGTGAATGGTGGAGAATATGACTCTAGAATGCTCTACATATTCTAGAGAGTCCCTACTCTTCCACTCCTTTCTATACTCTTCTAATTTCTTTTATAAGGTTCCACACGTCTCCGGAATATTCCAGAGACTTCCACATGCTTCCATAAGCTTCTAGAGAGTTCTATACTTTTCTAGAGTTCTCCGGATCATTCTAGAAAATTCTACACTTTTTTAAAATTAAGGAAGGAACCCAACAAATCTCCCTTTTCTTACTTAATTGGGGGATGGAAGCAAACCTGCACCTTGACAGCAGTCTTCAAACTTCTTTGTTGGTATTACCTTAATCATGATGTCTGACCAGTTTTCATTTGTGTGAACCTTGTCAAACATGTATTTTCTTTTCTTTGAGGACTTCTCAAATCCAATGGTACCTTATTTCAGTATGCTTGTGTGGGAGTGGAATGTTGAGTTTTTTTTCTTTCCCTTGAACTTTGAATCCTTCAGGATGCTCCATGTAGATATATTCTTCTAGATCACCATGATGGAATGATGTCTTGACATCAAGTTGTTTGATCTCCAAGTCTTGCACTGTTGCTAGGTCATGGACAACTCGGATAGATGACATCTTTACCACGAGAGGGAACATTTCTTCAAAGTTAATACCTTTTTCTTGTCTGAATCCTTTGATGACCAGCCGATCTCTGTAGCAAGGCTTTAAGTTATTGTCTTCGGTATTGATCTAATACACCCACTTATTCTTTAAGGTTTTTCTCCCTTTTGGTAGTTCCAGTAGCTCATAAGTATGATTCTTATGAAAGGATCGTATTTCTTCTTGCATGGCTCTTATCCACTCTTCTTTATGTTCATTATTAATTTCTTTGTTGTAGCTTTGAGGCTCCCCCTCATTGGTGAGCATAATATATTCATCTGTGTTATATCGAGTGGATTATCCTCTCTCCCTCGAGGATCCTCTCGGCTCTGTTGCTGTCAAAGAGCTACATTAAGGCTCTTCATGTGCTGGTTCATCATTTGTCTCCTCGTTATTTTTCTCGAACAGAGGTCTGTGATCTTCAACATCATTGGTTTCTAGAGTGTTATTATTGTTTTCACTTTGGATTGGAGTGAGTTCACTTTTCTTGCAACTTCTCAATCTTGGCCTCTCTGGATTTTTGATGTCTTCATTTATTTGGTCTTCAAAGAATATGATGTCTCTACTGCATCCAACTTTCTTGTTGATTGGATCCCAAAGCTTGCATCCAAATTCATCCTTAGGTGAACGAAGGTAGATGCATTTCTTTGCTTTAGCATCAAGCTTAGCTCGCTCATCTTTGGGAATGTGGACAAATGTCCTGGATCTAAACACCTCGAGATGATTATATGAAGCCTTTTTGCTTGTCCAAACTTTCTCTGGGATGGCACCTTCCAAAGGAACTGATGGTGTAAGATTGATAATATCAAACACAGTCATCACAACTTCCCCCCAAAATGATTTGGGTGACTTGGCATGAGAGAGCACACATCGAACTCTTTCTTCAATAGTTCGATTCATTCTCTCAGCAAGCCCATTCAGTTGTGGTGTCTTAGGTGGAGTCTTTTTCAACCTAATTCCATATCTCCTGCAATAGGCTTCGAAGGGACCTCTATACTCTCTTCCATGTCAGATCGTACACACTTGATCTTCCATCCGGTCTCACGTTCTACTAGAGCGTGGAATTCCTTGAATGGATCGAGAACTTGATCCTTTGTTTTTAGAAGGTATAAACATACCTTTCTTGAATGATCATCAATGAAGGTGACAAAATGTGATGCACCTCCATTGGATTTCTTTGACATTGAACACACATCAGTGTGTACAAGGTCAAGGATGTTCTTTCTCCTTGTGGGTAGAGATGATCTTTGGAAAGCAACTCTGTGTTGTTTTCTAGCTAAACAATGACACAAGGATCAAGTTGTTTACTTTTCACATCAGGGAGGAGATGTTTCCGAGCGAGCATGTGAAGACTTTTTTCACTGATGTGCCCAAGTCCTTTGTGCCATACCTCCAAATCATCAGTAGTGACATTTATTTCTCCTTTGCAGAGTTTGGCTTGCATCATATACAATGACCCTTCCTTCTTTCCTCGAGCCATAATTAAACTTCCTTTGGTGAGCTTCCACTTTCCTTCACCAAAGTAATTCATCATACTAGCATTATCTAGTTTTCCAGCGTGCATAACATGCCTCACATTTTTTAGGATAAAGTTGCATCCAGTACTTGTAGTTAGGATGATGTTTTCTATCCTAACAATATTGCTCCTGTCTTGATTTCTCATTGCATCGTACTGAATTCACCGCCTCAATAGGATGAAAAGAAACTTCTATGTGGGGTAACATGGAAGGAAGCACTGGAATCAATAATCCAGCAGCTTTCATCGCAAGCAATGTTTAGGATATTACCTTCATCAACGAGATAGAGCAGATCTTCTTTTGATTCTAGAGCAGTAATACTCTTTTCTTCTTGCTTCTTCGTTGGGCTGACCTAGTCTGTTTTAACACTACCTTTCTTTTGATCTCTCATTAGGGATCGACATTCAGCTTTCTTGTAACCCATCTTTCCATAGTAATAACAAGTAATCTTGGAGCGTGACTTGGATCTCCCTCGAGATAGGTGTGTATCTCATCTCTTGCTACGTCTACGAGTTCTAATTTCACTCTGATTCTCAATGATATTGGCTACGGGATAAATTGACTCACATCATTCCCTTCTCCTTTCTTCTTCACCAAGAAGACTATCACTGACGGTGTCCATGGTGAGCTTTCCTTCCGAAGCTGAGTTACTCAGAGTAACAACAAGTGTATCCCAACTTTTCGGCAAGGAGCTAAGGAGTAGAAGGGCTTGCAACTCATCATCAATGTTCATATCAACTTTTCTTAATTGATTAACGAGCCCCTTGAAATTATTCAAGTGCTCAATCATACTGTTGTCATCCTTATACTCCAATTTCACCAACCGCCAAACTAAATTAGCTTTGTTACAAGGCATTTTTTTTTAATCATGGATTCAAGTTTTGTCCATAGTTCATAGGCATTTGTGTAAGTAGAAACATGCTCGAAGAGAGATTTATCAATGTACTTATGGATCATTACAACGACCCTCCGATTTAGTAGCTCCTATTGAGCATCGCTCTTGCCTTCCGTCTTTTCTTTGTAGATGATGGGCTCATGAAAATCCTTTCAATATAGATGGTCCTCCATCATCGATTTTCAATATGAGTAGTTGTTGGCTGTGAGCTTGAACATGTCTCCATCATGAGTGATGTTGTACATCTTGAACTGCACAAGCTAATAACAGCTTTGAATGAACCAGGATCTGATACCACTGTTGGGAAAGTTCTTGTGAAGTTAAGATAGACATTTTAGGGATTAAGTTAGTGGTACGAATACACGAGTTCATAATTTTTCAAAAAAAAGGAGATTCTTCCACTATACAAAAGAATAGTAGGATTACAAGAATATGTTTACAAAAGATATCCTCACTCTAAAGTGGCTTACAAGCTTAAGGATTAAGACTTCTTAAACTTTACACTCTCACTAATAGATATCCTCACTTTTGAAGTAGATTGCTCTCAAGTGGATTCTTACTTCACTTGGATTTCTAGGATAGCTCTCAAGTGGATTGTTACTTCACTTGGATTGCTCTTGGATGTGGATGGTCAGGAATGAAGACTCCAACCTCTATTTATACTACTTTACCTCCTTAGTGAATGGTGGAGAAGATGTCTCTAGAATGCTCCATACATTCTAGAGAGTCTCTACTCTTCCACTCCTTTCTACAATATTCTAATTTCTTCCATAAGGTTCCACAAGTCTCCAGAATATTCTAGAGACTTTCACATTCTTCCACAGGCTTCCATAAGCTTCTAGAGAGTTCTATACTTCTATAGAGTTCTCCAGATCATTCTAGAAAATTCTGCACTTTTTTAGAATTTTCTAAAATCTCTCCAATTAAGGAAGGAATCCAACACAAGTTAAGGGGCCAATTTATGTATTATTGATAATTCTTATGTTGTTAATGTTGTGGGTCATCAAGAATTGATTTGGCATCAATTAGTGTTAGATTGTAGTTGATATTGAATTACATTTTGAATTAGCAGGTAGGATATAGAAATTACAGATTTCTTCGTCTGAGTTTTTATTTTCTTTTTTTAGATAATTGTCGGATTGAGGTTTTCTTCTTGTGGACAATGAAAGGATATATTATATTGTATATGCTGAGTTAGCATTTTGTTCTGGCTATTGTTGTGGTGCAAATAGCCCATACTGATATACAAGTTGTTATCAGAACATAGGCCACATTCCGACCCAAATATAATATACTCGAAACTATTTTCTTTCTAGCATATCTAGTTCCTGTCCTATCTACATTTATCATAATAGTGTTGGTTTTCTAGAAAATTAAAAATGCAAATTTCCATCCCCCCACCACCACCACCACACACCCAACCCCAAAATAAAAGGAGAAACTTATATAGATTACTAGATAAAAAAAAAATTTATTATTTATAGCAATAACAATTTATTTTCGTTGAACATTTATAATATAGTTTTAATTCATATTAATGAGAACTATTTATAAAACATATTTAATATCAGTTTCAATGATGGATAATATATTTATCACATGCTTTAAACACTGTGTCAATTTCTTACAAAACAAGCACAATATATTTTAAAACACTTATAATTTATTTATATTAAATGCATAATTCACTCTTAATACAAGTGCAGATTTATTATAGTATTGCTATAAATAGTAATACATGGAAAATATCGCTAAAATCGATACTTATTTATTAAAAAGGATCTGAATAAGTAATTTTTTTAAAAAAAAAAAATATTAACACTATCCATCAGTAGTTTGTTCTTAATATCCAAGAACGCATTAATGGACAATATCAATATTTTATGATATTTTGAATTTATTTATTTATTAAAAAAAATTTATCAAATAAAATTGAATTTAAAAAAGATAATATTATCGGTCAAGATATTTATTTTACATTGGGTTTCAATGAAAAACTTGACCTATTAAAATTAAAGGAATTGAGCAGAAAGTTGATATTTCTTTACCTCTCATTTTGACATCAATTTAGGCTAATAAATCAGAAAACATGAGCAGTATCGACAGTCGACTTTAAGTATTTCTCCAACAAAACAATATAGTAATTTAAGAGCTTGTTTAGATGATGGTTTTTGGTGGTATAATATGGGATAATATGATTAGTAAGAGAATTATGTTTGTTTTGACTATTTTATTAATTATATAGTAGGGTATGGTTTGGTTCCATGATTCTGTAACCAGGAAAACCTCACTTTCTCAAACCACCAATTTGGCGGTATCCCATGGTTCTCCTATTTTTTTCCCCAATAATACCCTTACTTAAATTTAAATAATTCTAATTTATCTTTTATTCTTTATTAAATTTTTACCTTACTATATCTACTGCTTTTATATTACTTATTTCTTTCCGCATAAACTTTTGAAACTTCTCTTCCACCTCCCATATTTTCTTTCAAGCTTTAGTCTATTTTTTAGGTTCGTTTTTTTATAAAAATTCTTACTTCTTTATTTTATTTTATTTTTTTTGTTGTTTATATGGATTCGAGATATATTAGCTGGTATGTTTCTCTACTTGAATCTATGTATTTATTTATTTTTTAAAAATCATTGATAAATTTAATACTTATAATAATTAAATACATTTTTATAAATTTATAAGTTATGATAGTACCTTATAGTCAAATCAAATAATAAATTATTATTAAACAGTAGCAACTCATACAATTTATCCAAATATTATACAATACCATACTATATATCATATAGTACTATACTTTATGAAATCATGGTAAATCACTATCCAAACAAAAGGTAAGGGAACTCTCCTTTAGTCATTTCAATGACTCATAAGGCTTTCCTTAGCAAATGATCGATCAGGAATTGAGACACAGCTTGAACTCCCACTAACAATCACTTTAGCTATCTATTCACTCAATTGAAATAGTCTTGATTTTGATTTAGATTTGATTCGATATTTTGTAATTTAGCTATCTATTCACTCACTCGAAATAATCTTGATTTTAATTTAGATTTAATTCAATATTTCACTAAACCATGCCCATCTACTCAAGAGAAGACAATAAAAGCTTCAATTTATTAGAGAAAAAAAAAAGGAAAAGAAAGAAAGAAAAGCTTCCAAAAAAGTAGTTGTATCATACAAGAAATCCTCCCATTAGACGACATTACCAAATAAAAACCACCTCCTTTTGACTTCATCTTACAGCGAAATCGAAAGTCTTTTGTTATATTTCTTCAAAAGCCTAGCAATTATTACTCTTATAAATGATGATCCCCACAAGAAAATCACTCTCTTTTTTTCTAATTTTGATGTTCCTTTGGATAGAAGTATATTCACTGCAATTCGAAGTGCCATCGGGTCGCACAAAATGCATAGCGGAAGATATCAAGGGTCACTCCATGACTGTTGGCAAGTACCATATTGTCAATCCCAATGAACCCCATCCTTTACCCGATACTCACAAAGTCACTCTCAGGGTAATTTCTTTTCTTTTCTTTTCTTTCTTTCTATTTCCGTCTGATTTTGATTGATTCTTTGAGCTATGAAGCAATTGGGTCTATTTAATTTGATTTCAAAATTATAAGTTCTTGAATTTCTGGTAAGCCTGTATGAATTGGGTTGTAGTCTGGTGGTAAGTACGTTAATCATTGATTTGAGGTCTCAATTTCAAGTTTTGGAACCTGTTTGGATTAGTTTATTTTAGGTGTTTTTATGTTAAAATAACTTTTAAACACTTTTTGCAGTGTTAAGGAAAAGGACTTTTAAACCTTGTTTTTAAGTAACAAAAATAAGCTAAAAGTAAGTCCATCCAAACAGACTCTTATTAGATACGGGATTGCCTTTACCCCAATGCAAGCCTTTGTGGAGAAACCTTCCACAACAACCATATTTATATGCCTTAATACCAAATTAATTGGGATAGGTAATGTGAATATGTTGTACTCGCTTCATTCCATATTACTTGTCACATTACTAAAAATATTTGTCCCAAATCACTTGTCAATTTACAAAATCAGGATAGAATTAGTTACTTTTCATGCTGCCCTTCAAATTAATTTTCTTTTCAAAGTGCAAACAGTATTGATAACCTACATAAATATTGTAATGTTATCCCATTGTTAATCTTTTTCATGTACGTTTTACTTGAAGAAATTGCCTAAAAAGTTCAAAATATTAATCTGAACTGACTTTTGCGCAAATGATCTGGATACTAAATTAACTCGAGTTTGTTAGCTTGTGGCATACTTGGTATTGGTGGATAAGGCACATAAATAGAGTGTATTATAAAGAGAAAAGAGTAAATTAGTTAAATTACCCTTCCAATTCTTGATTTTTCAGGGGGGGTGTAAAGGGGAAAGTGGGCACCTAATATGGGACGGAGGGAGTATTTTGTATGCTCCATATGGACTTTTTTCATTCTAATAGTATTGATATAGCGTGTAGTGCAGTGAACACGTCGCAATGCATTCAATATTATGTTGATTCGTCATAAGTTGGCTAGCTTTTCACTGTCAGTCAACTGTGTCACTCTCTTATATTGGGATTGTGGCCAAAATGCGAGCAGACAGGGTTAGCTTCTAAACCCTTCAGTTGGAACTTTTGGTTGCAACCTCAGTATTATGTTGATTCATCATAAGTCTGCTTGATTGATTTACAGTTTTTCTCTATCAACCTCAAAATTCTGAGTTTTGATTAGAGTTATGTTTATCTATCAACCTCAAAATTCTGTATCCACCTTGCCCTATTTAATTCTTTGGGATTGGGATTGACAATGCGAGATTACACAGCACAGGAAACACGATCAGGTAGAGTTAACTTCTAAAACATTAGGTCGGATATTTTGGCTAGAGAAAATCTGTTTGATTCTTTTGCATTGTCCCGATGAAACACAAAATTCTGATTTTTAGTAAGAGTTTTCTTTTCTCTGAAGCTATTTGGATGCACCAGTAATAAGGATATGCGTGATCTAAGGATTTTCATAGGTTTGTTTTAAAAAATTGTTATTCCCCTAGGTTCATAAACATAGAGTTATGCTCCTCTCATGCAGAAAACAATAGCTTTTTTGTGTATCAAGTGTTACTTTGGTCAGACTACTCAGTTTCCACTGATCAAAAGATGAAGTTTCATATGATTTGTGTGATTTAGGTGACATCTACGCATGGGAATACCTATCACTATGCGGATAATGTTCCGGAGGGACATTTTGCTTTTGAGACAGCAGAAGCTGGGGATTATATGGCTTGCTTCTATGCTGCTGATCACAAGCCTCCCATTACCATGACTATTGATTTTGACTGGAAGAGTGGTGTAGCTGCTAAGGACTGGACAAATGTTGCCAAGAAAGGCTCTGTTGACGTAAGCCTTCTTTCTTCTTCATGTTTGCTCATGTCCATTTACACATATATGAGGGTCCCTATCTATTCATCTTGAGTCAGACTGACAGTTCACAAAAGTGTGCCACATAAATTGGGACAAAGGGGCATTTAACTTCCTAGTTTGTGCCTCCATGACTCCCTTTTCTTTCATCAAAACTAAAGTGTGCATAGCTTTTTTTTTAATTGGCAAGGTATCAGAATGCACTTTATTCTATTCCTGTTTGAATGATCAGGTTCTTAACTTGGAAGCTATGTTTGATTTTGCAGTGAGAATATTGACCTTGAACTCAATACCAAATAGTCTCTCCATGCTTTTTTCCATTTTATTAGTCCTATATGTGCACATAGCTCATTCAATATTTTAATGATCTTCCCCCTTGTGCCTGAAAAAAAAAATGTTAAGAGAGGTATTCTTCCAATTGCATCAGATTCCATCGACTGCTAGATTTGTAATGCTTTTTAATCTGTCCTCTTGTCAGCTTATGGAACTCGAACTGAAGAAAATGTATGAACATGTTCAAAACATTCATGATGAGATGTTTTATCTACGTGAAAGGTGAGTTAACCTTATTCTTGCGATCAATCTCATCTTGAATCTAAACTAATGAAATAGAGGTTGAAATTTTTCGACATATTGCAGGGAGGAAGAAATGCAAGAACTTAACAGATCAACCAACTCCAAAATGGCTTGGATGACTGGACTGTCGATCTTTGTATGCTTATCTGTAGCAGGATTGCAATTGTGGCATTTGAAAACTTTTTTCGAAAAGAAGAAGCTAATCTAATGTAATTCTGAAAATTTCACTGCTCTTATGTTTAGGTAAAATTTTTATAGACAACACAATAGTTAGAAAAAATGGTGTTTCATTTATAATGTGAAAGAAAATTGAACTTGAATATGCTTTATAATTATCTAATCTCTTTCTTTTTCCTATATGCCTTATGAAAGGATGTACAAAAACAATTATTTTGACCTTTGAAATTGAGCGGGCTCGTTCATGCATTATATGTCAGGAAAGATCAAAGTCACATTGATCTCTTTACTGCTTCGTGGGATCTTCATTCACTCTTCTCATACCTTCTTTACTATGACCAAAAAAATTGATATTTCTTAAATTAAGTTGGTCGTGGGAAAAAACTAAGACTGGCCGCCGGACCTCAATGAAAGGTATCGAACCGGATGCATTTGACCAATACCGGGATGAACCGGACCGAAAGAACCGGGTTGTAAACTCGATTCCGTCCCATCCCACTATAGATTGGAATAGTACCAAAACGGACTTGAACAAACCAAAATGGGACAGACCGGAATAAATGGGACCATGAATTAAGCTATTAAAAGTAATATTTTAATTCTTTCAGAGGTAAAGTATACCAATATTATATTTTGAATTACAAAAATAAGAATGATTTTTGTTTCTAATTAGTTTATAAAGTTTTTATGTTTTGAGAATTTTAAAGTTCGCAAGTTAAAGTATTTTTGTTATCTTTTACCAAATCAACCCCCAAAGATTTCATGTCTCCATCCTCAAACCACTCTATGGGCGATTTACATCCTCTTTCATAAAAGGCCTCAAATGTCACCATTTCAATGTTGGAGTGATAACTATTATTGTAGGAGAACTCACACAATGGTAGAAACTTATCCCAATGGCCTTTAAAATCAGTCACACAAGCCCTTAACATGTATTCCAGCACTTGAATTATCCTCTCTAACTGCCCAATAGTTTGTGGATGATAAAGTTATGCTGAAATAAGTAGTGTGTCCAACTCATGCAAATTTCCCCCAAAACTTTGATATTAACTGTATACCATAATATTATGAGATGATGGAAAGGAACATCCCATGCAGTCTAACTATCTCTTTCACATAAATTTTTGCCAATTGTTGAGTGTTATAATACACTCTCACTGGGATGAAATAGGCTGACTTCATTAGCCTTTCAACCACCACCCAAATTTAATCAAACTTCCCTAAGGTCTTAGGAAGACCAACCACAAAATCAATCGTTATCCTCTTCCACTTTCATTCAGGAATGGACATTCTCTGAAGTAAACTAGCTGGCCTTTGGTGTTCACACTTCACTTACTGACAATTTTTTATACTTATCCATGAACTCAGCTATGTCTTTCTTAATATTAGGCCACCAATAAAGCCACTTCAAATCTTGATATATCTTGGTCACACGCGAATGAATGGAATACCGTAATTTATGAGCTCTGACAATACCCTCTGAATTATGCCATCTATTGAAAAAACACAAATCCTTCCCCTAAAATTGAGTACACCATCGACATCAAGAGCTACATCTTGTGACTTACTAGACACCATCTTTTTCTTAAGCTTATTCAAATCCTCATCATCAAACTTCTTAGCCTTTGATCTCGTCGATGAAAGTGGGTCTAACCTCAATATTGGACAATATCCCATATTTCTTTGAGATGCCTAGTTTCATGAATTTAGTGTCCAACGCTTGAATCTCTCTAGCCAAGGGTCGCTTAGACACCTCCAAATAGGCTACATTGTCTATACTGGCTTATTTTTGTCTCAATGCATCTACCACCATATTAGCCTTACCTGGATGATATTGAATGGTAACATCATAATCCTTAAGTAATTCCATCCACCTTCTCTACCTCAGATTCAATTGTTTTCTACATAAACAAATGTTATAGGATGTGATGATCAGTGAACACTTCATACTTAACATTAATGATGATGCTTTCAGATCTTAAGAGAAAACATCACCTCTTTCAACTCCAAGTCATGCATAAGATAGCTTATCTCATGAACCTTTAACTACTGCGAGGCATAAGCTATGACATTTGTATTCCGAATCAACACAACATCTATACCCAAACTAAAGTATCACAATAAATAATAAAGTTCTTACCTTCAACTGACAACTCAAAGGTGATATTTTGACTAAAACGGTCTTGAGCTTGTAAAAGATCTTCTCACGCTTGTCAGTCCACTCAAAGGGTACATCCTTCTAAGTCAGCCTCGTTAATTGTGTAGTAATAGAAGTAAAATTCTTCACAAATCACTGAAAATAGCTGGTAAGCCCCCATAAAACTCCTAATCTTAGTTACCAAACTAGGTCCAACCTAGTTTTTAACTACCTTAATCTTTTGAGATCCATCATCATCCCTTCCTTAGAAACTTCATGCCCTAAGAAGTCAATTGAAGACAACTAGAACTTACACTTAGAAAATCTTGCATACAATTTTTGTTTCCCCAGGACACCCAGATGAATGTGAAGATGACTTGTATGCTCTTCTTTACTCGCTTAGTAAAATAGAATGTCATATATAAACATAATTACAAATGAATTCAAGAATAGTTTGAACACCCTGCTCATCAAACTCATAATGCCTGCAGGTGCATTGGTTAATCCAAATGACATCGCCAAAAACTCAAAGAGTCCATACTAAGTTTTGAATGCCATCTTAGGTATATCCTCAGGTCTAATCTTAAGCTAATAGTAACCAAAACTTTGACCAGTTTTGGAGAACACTGATGCACCTTACAACTAGTCAAAAAGATCATTTATGCATGATAATGGGTACTTATTTTAGATGGTGACCTTATTTATTTGCCAATAGTCCATGCACATCCTCTTGCTACCATCCTTCTTAACAAACAAGAATGAAGCACTCCCTGGTGAAGCACTAGGACAGATGAAGACCTTATGAAGGAGTTCTTGGATCTAAATCGTAACTTCTTTTAGCTATGTTGGAGCCATGCAATAATGAGGGATAGAGATTGGGTGAGTGCCTAACTTTAAATCAATGTAGAAATCTATGTCCCTATCTGGAGGCACGCCATGCAAATAAGTAGGAAAATATTCTTAAACTCATATACTACAGGAATGGACTCAAAAGAGGGAGACTCAGCATAATGTACTAAATATGAGCTAAATAAACCAAACAACTCTGCCTTACTAGATTCCTATCCCAGAGGTAAGATATGACCGCAGTTGGCTTAGGTTTGTATATCCCTTTTCTACTTTAACCTTTTCTTATCCAAAATCTCTAGAGTCATAGTTTTGGCACTACAATTGAACACTACATGATAAGGGGACAACCAAGTCATGCCTAAGATCACATCAAAATTAGTCATGTCCAAAATTAACAAATTATCCCAAATATGAAAATTCATATATATGATGGAGCATACACAATAGACATGGGTGACTACAACATACTCTCCAACTTAGGTGGAAATATGGATGGGGGCATCAAGCATATCACAAATCACACCAAAACCTAAGGCAAAATATACTGACACATAAGAATAAGTAGAGTCTCGGTCAAATAAAGTAGTAGCCATTCGGTCATATATAAAATTAGTACACGTGATTAGTACTTATTATACCTCAGGCTCTATCCAGCCTTTTTTAGAATGTATAAAACTGAGCTCTATCAACTTGATGAGCAACCTCCCTGCTTGTCTATGCTATCCATCTACTTGCATACCATTTTCTCGGCCTTTATAGTCTTTTTAATTTCCTTCTCATCCATCCTGTGGATGTCCTCTGCCATTATTACCTCTACATATCAGTACTACAACTTTGGTAGTCTTGGCTCTCCATAATTAGAACAACTACAATTAAAAAAGGCCAAGTACCTGGTGTGGAAGAGGCTCCTTGACCATCATGAGGCGGATTCTACTATGAAGCCCTAGAATTGCCATCTATAGATATGGGCATGGATGGCTCCACTTACGGGGATGGAACGATCGTCCTACCTGAACCCCTATAGTAAGAACCATGAAAAATGTCTGTACTCTTAGGCCTTTTAACCAAAACCTTGTCCAACCTAACCTTTCTCACTCCCGCTACCTATTTTACAAAGTCTATCATTTTATTAAAACTATATCCGTAGAGGTCATGTGAATAGATAAACTTGCAACTCAGGATTCAAACCTTCACGAACAACCAAATTCTTTCCTTTTGTACAGTCACCAACTGTGTAGCACATATGGACAAGGCATGAAACTTAGCCTCATAAGTAGCTATCGTCATGCTACCTTGCTCAAGTGCCATGAACTCATCCATCTTGCGATCTCTTAGAGTTTGGGCCACATACTTCTCTAAAAATAAGGCAGGAAACTGAACCCAGGTGAGTTGTGGGAATGCTGGTGATCGACATTCCACAAAGGCTCTCTACCACTTCTTAGCCTCTCCTTGAAGTAAAAAAAAAATCACAAACTCAACTCCATATTGATGTACAATACCTAAATTATGAAGCCATTATGACAATCCAAGATGAACTCATAAGCATCCTCTTTCTATGAACCTTGAAGCATTGTAGATTTAAATTTTAGAAATTTAGTCAACATCTCATGCTAAGTATCAGTCATCAATGGGCTCAAAAGGGGATGAATGCATCAAACCTAGTGTTTCCTTCATACTAGGCGCACAACTACAAGGGGGTAACTGACTAGATCTAGAGCAATGGTCACTGTGGGAATGGCTCCAAAGCCGACCAACCACCCCACTCAAAAAGACCATGACCTGTTGGGCAATTGTTGGGTCTAGTGGGGGAAGTTCTACAGTCCCCCATGTGCACCTTTTCCAGCCTTAGCATTTTCCTCAATCTCAATTTCCATGATCTCTTCTATTTCAACTGGTGGTGCAAAAGGGGCCTATATACGAGACAACATATGGCTCGTTAAGTATTCCATGGCCCGTAGATCGATTTCGTGAATTAGTGGTCCATATATCAACTTTTCAGTATCTTGAGTAACGAGTTATCAAACGGCCCGTAGAACTTTTTACGGCTTGTAAAGGAGGTTTCGTGCTAAATTCTAGTAATCCAAATTTCTGGACCCCTCATATACGAGAGGTAGTCTACGGCTTGTAGAATGGTCTACGACCCGTAGACGGGGTCTCATAGACCCAACCGACGGTTTTTAAGAGGGGTATTATGTCTATTTTTATCCCTTTCAATTAAACCCTTGGACGTTTTAGACTTAATTAAAGTCTTAAAATAGAACCCTAAGGTTTATCTTCACCATTCTTTACGCTTAGATATTTCTTGGGAGCACCAGAGGAGGGAGAAGAGCAAAGGTTCAAACTCAAGAGCGAATATCGATTGAATTTTGATTATTTATTCTATTTTTAGGTATGTACGGTTTACTAAAGTGTGGAACTATGTTCGTTCACACGTCCTTTTCACTTGTTTGAGTCGAAATTTAGAACAAGAGTTGAGTTTTGAAATCTCTGTCATCTAATTATAGAGTTTCAACATTTATTATGAGTTCTTATGATAACATATGAGATAATTAACATGTTGCATGACTACTGATGTGAGATTAACATGAATGCTTTATACTTGGTATCACAAACCCTAAATTCAATGATTTTTATAAAATCTATGCATGGATTAAGTTGGGATTTGAGTTGATTGTATGAGTTGAGTAACTTGAACATTGCCGAGCATGAGAAGCATGTTGCATTTAGTCACATATCCTACTATATGTTTTTCTTGGATTACATGATGAGTCTCATTGAGTGAGTCTGAATGACCGTTTGAGTCTGAGTTGAGTTTGATTTGTCCTTATTGATTGACTGAGTTGATGAGAAACTTAGATGAGTTAAGATGAGATAACCTAATAAGGTTGAGATTTGATGTGATTGACTGAGCATTTAGGATTGAGTTGATTGATGAGTTTAGCATGTTTTAGTCTTGGGAGGAGTATCCAGCACCAAGCTGGGAGTGAGTAAATATCTACTCTAACTCACAGAACTATGTTGCCAACGTAGGATAGTTGTATAGCATGTTCTGGCGAAATATGTCCCAAAAGATGGACATTTATTATGGATCCATGAGAGAGTTGATCGTCCTTTACCGTGGCAAGTATAGAACGGGCGTGGCAACAACATCGCCTTCGTTGTACATCACCAAACTAAAGGTGATGGGATTGAATGTCGGTTAAGAGAAACTTCTAAGCAAACACTAATTGAGCATAATATTTCTACACTAAGCTTTCTTCTTTCTTCTTTCTTCTTTCTTCTTTCTTCTTTCTTCTTACTTCTTTATTCCAAGAAGATGCCAGATATATACTTGTTATAACTTGGTCATTAAGTATAGTGTATGGCCTTATATTTGTCATGCACATGGCTATGTAGTTGTCATGCATATGGCCTGACATTTTCCATGCATATGGCCTTGTATTTGCCATGGATATAGCCTTGTATTTGCCATGTATATGGCTATATATTTGCCATGTATATGGCTATTTATTTGCCATGCAAGAGTGAATATTTATCTTATAATATTTGTGTTCACAAAATATTTTTATTTAGTCATCAATGACATATTTTATGACTAAGTAATGACATATAGGAAAGAGTTAAAATATTTTTTAAAATATCCAACAAAGGTTTCTTTTTTAAGTTTTCTGTGCAAGATGAAATTGTTTTGGAGCTATCGTTTCAGATGAGACACATCAAGACTAGGGCTACTTCTCCTACAATGTTTCACTGCAAGAAATGTTTTGTCGCCAAATACTGTAACATTGGGACTTTTCTATTTTGTTTTACTAGATTCTCAAAGGAATTTTTACACAACTATACAACTTTTGGATACAAATTATTATTTCTATTTTATTTACTAAAATAGCACAAAAATCACCAAAATATACAAGTTTATTTACTGTCAATGCATTAATTGGAGTCAGATTTTATTCCTTTTTTTAAAATTTTTTATTAGGTTTACCGCCCAAACCATTAATGCATGTCAAAATTTATTTTATATTTAAGTACCCTCTGACAACGAATTAATGACTAAGATTTTATTCCCTTTTTTATTTATTGTTTTAATTATTTTGCAGTCAAAGAATTTAATGTTAGCCAAATTTTTTAATTTCACACGGCATACCCACCGTGTAATGACCAACCATCACAGTAATGGGATGTGCCTAATCCTTGACTGACGCGCCGATTTAATCAGCCGGCGCGTCCCCCCATCTATTCAAAAATGGTGATTCACCTTCTTCTTCTTTTTTACATATTTAACAAAAAAAAAGTCATTGTTTGAAAGGTTTTGGAAATTTCAGCAGGTGTTCCAGGTAAGATTCCCCTCTTTTTTTGTGTTTTTTGTAATCTTTCGTGTGAATCCCTGAATGTAATTGTTGGTATACGAATTCATCATATTTTATTTTATTTCTTCTCCAATTACACGCTTAAAAAAATTAGTTGTTCAAAAGATTTGATAATCCCCGCGCTGTTCCGCGAAGATCGCCCCCCCCCCCCTCACCCCCCCCCCCCCACTTTTTTCTATTTTTTGCAATCTTGTTGAATCCCCGAATGTAACTGTTGGAGTAAGAATTCAACATCTTTTATTCAATTTCTTCTTCCATTACATACTAAAATTCAGCCCCTTTTTTTTTGGTAATGTTGTTGAATCTTACTGTTGGTATACAAGGGAAGCTATTATATTCGCCCTAATCTTTTTTGTTCTTGGTTTCTTTTTTGCTATATTTGTAGGGTTCGTTTACTAGTAAAGGGAAAATATAACTATGGAAGTCACATCTACCAGAAAAAGCCCAAGGCTTTCAAGGAATGTTATTTCAGTCGACAACACTCCTCGTTCCTCTTCCAGATCAAGTTTTGATATAAATGTGTGCACACCATCACTACCCGAAATTGGCGAGGATTTGGGTGTAAAAAAGTCGAACGATGAATTCATAAACATTAGTTAGTTCTAGCAAGAGTCACGGTAATATAACTTCCAAAAAGAAAGGTAAGGGGAAAATGCATGAGACTAATTTACCGCATGATAGTGACTTCGAGGACGAAATGCCACTGTCAAAAAGAGCCAAGTTGAAAAAAGTCACGAACTTATCTGCTCCTGCGAAAGCGAAGGTACGTTGTTTGGTTGAATTTTACTACTTCATGGGTGTTTGTAAATATTTTTTTAATACCTTTTATTTTTTAATTAGAAGTCTGTTGGGAATAAAGGAAAGATTCCTTCTGGCTCCCCCCCCCCCCTCCAAAGAAACAAGTGCATGCGAGAAGTAAGAAATCCCAAAATGAACCAAAGGTATAATGTGATGTTGTTTAAATGGGTATGATACTGTTTATTAATTATTATTATTTTTGGAGGGCATCACAGTGCATATTTTTTTTTATTTCTGGGCCATTTTCAAGATAATCAAAAAGTGACTAGATGGTGCTCGTACGTCAATGGTAAAGTGTTCGATGAAATAACCTTTCTTTTTATCAAGATATGATATGCTTACCAGTTTAAAAGTGGCCCATTTGGTTATCTATTTGATCTGCCACCATTGAATGTGCAAGCACAGTTTATTCGAGCCATGGTTTATCATATGACGAATAAACATGACATTGGCGATGTCTTTATATTTAATTTTAACGGGAAAGAGTTAAGATTTGGTTTGAGAGAATTTAGAAAGGTTACCGAGTTCAAATGTGGTACAACTTACGATTTCACGCATGATTTGTCTGGGAGATCAAAGCTTATCGACCGATACTTCCCAATGGCAAGCGCAAAGGGTGTTGAAAAATAGAATTTGATTAGTGCCTTTAAGGCAGGACTGTTTGAGACGGAAGATGTTTTTAATATAACAGTCATTTACTTTATTAGTACATATATTTTGTCATCTCCCCCAAAGAAATATTTTGTTCCATTAGATCATTTTTTGTTGGTTGAATCTAGACGTTACACCACATACCCATGGGGTAGACGTTCGATTTTTGATTTGAGGGATTCTTTGGTCCGTCAACTTACTAGAGACCCAGATTATCTTAAGTTTTGTGGGTTTCCATTGGCTATGCAGTTGTAAGAGTGTTGTAATAAAGTGGATCTTGTCATTGCCATTCGAAGGGAAGACTGAATTCCTTGTCTTTTCAATTGGATAACATCAAATGGCAGGTTGTATTATGAGAAGCTTTTGAGAGGAACGTTTAGGCAGTATGACAGTCAAGTAATCATCATGTTATGTCACTTTATTTGCTTATTCTTAGACTTTATTCATACTAATATTACATGATTTTTCGATATATTTGAAGTACAAGTTTCAAGATTTTGCTTTTACCGCAGAAGACTTCGTTGCATTTGAGGTTGAGCAGCTTAAGGATTCAAACTCTGTTGACAACGATATTCTGCATGTGAGCGTTCAGTCCAAAAATGACGTCGTGCATATAACATTAAAAAGCTTGCTGCAGACATCACGTTGGTTAGTATGTTATTTTTTTCAATTCTCACACTTTCAAGCAAGTTCCTTTTTTAAGAAGTTTTCTTATTATCTTAAGGTGCACAATGACTTCAAAACTCTAGAGGTCAAAGTTGAAGCGCAATTTCAAGAACCGAAAGCATATATGGAAGAATGGTTCAAGAACCTACTCAATGAGATTAAGCTGACACGGAGCCAAGTTTTAAACAATGAAGGTATTGGTGATGAGAAGGTACAATAGAAGTTTTATGTATACAGCTGTCAACATTATCTTCTTTTTAATTGTGAATATTAAATTCGTTTGCTTGAAATGGTTAGACTTTGTTGGTAAATAATGTTTGATATACTTGGTTGGGGTTTGTGTTTGTTGCAATTTAATTTGGATGTGATGCTTAACATATGTTGGTGTAGTTAAATGTTCCCTGTTTTGGCGGGAAAAAAGTGTTTGATGAACTGTAAAAGGTAATACGGTTGGTATTAAGTATGGTGTCAATTCACATTGTCAACGATTTGAGGTTTCAATGGTCAATTTACTGCAAAATGTATGGTGAGACCATTGGTTTTAATTGTGGTTATTTCTGGGTTGTAGTTTTGGTGTTTTTATAGGTATTTAACACAGATAGTGGACATTATGTACTGGTCATCTCATTAGGGTTGTTGAACATTATGTTCTTTTTAATGGTGAACATAGATTTCGTTTGTTAGGAATGGCTAGATTTTCTTGGTAAATACTGTTTCATTTAATTGGATGGTGTTCATGTTCCTGCAATTCAATGATACATGTGATGCTTAACATATTTATGTGTAATTAAATGTGCCTTCTTTGGCGAGGGAAGTGTTTGTTGCATTGTAAAGGTAATACTCTTGGTATTCAGTATGGTGACTTTTCACATTATCAATATTCTTCTTCAATCATCAATTTAGTGCAATATGTATGGTTACACTTTTGGGTTTAAACATGGTTATCTTTTGGGTTGAACCTTTGGTATTTTGTTAGCAAAGATTTTGGAGTGTTACGTAGGTTCATCCCTTGGCAGTTTACTATATTAATGGTATATTTCTTGAAATTGTTACATGGTGAATACCTTATTGTGATAAGTCTGGTGGTTATTCTTGGCTTTTTTCTTTATTGGTGTTAATTGGTTGGTGTTCTTGAAAAAATAATGGTGTTCACTATGGTAAAAAGCATGTCTCTTACTGTCCAGATTGGTGCATTCATGGCAGTTTTTTAAATATTTTGTACTTGTTGAAAATATTACTTCTTTTACGTGTTCTTCATCTAGAAAAAAATATTGGCAGGTTTTGTTAATTTCATAGGTATATACTATACGGAAAATTTTAGTATTGAATGGGTTAAACTATTCATGTGTTATTTAGTTTTCTTTTTTGAGGGTACCATGTTAGTTTTCCATTGGATAAAGACATTGGTGTGTTTGTTCTTTCCCACCTGGGGGTACACTTTAAGTGTTGTCATTTTCCAAAAATGGCATCTAAACATTCTGCATATTGGTATCCCTGATGGTATTCACCTTGGTGATTATTACAAATTAGAAGGTTGTATTAACCTTGGTCATCTTCTTTGTTAATCGCCATTTACTGTATATAGGTTGCTGAGGGTGACAATCGAGGTGATGTGGATGTACATATCAGTGATTTTCACAATCACACTCCTGATTTTCTAATTGATGATCAAGTCGCAAATCAATCTCCAAACAATCCTCCAGTGAGAGCTGAAGGTTAGTATTTACTTATAAAAGTAACCAATGTCAATTAATACTAGTGCAACTTATCAAATTGTAGTAACTTTTTTAACCCAATTTAAAATTCATCCGAAGCCACAACATCTGCATACAGGTTTCCTACGTTAAATGACTTTGAATTACCCGATTTTAGAGAGTCGCAGATCATTGCATTGAAAAACAAAATTCTATATGTTACACCAATGCAACGGGCACGAGCAACAGCTCTCGAGAAGTTTGGCCAGTCATCATATACTGTCCTAAGTAGCTCAGCGTGTAAATCGACGGACTCGCCAGTCATTTTTCAGTTGAAGCACCCTTTTGTTGGCCATGACGAACTGGAAGTTCATCCAGAGTTGGTTGATGCATTTAAGAAGTCGATCAAAGACAAATTATCAAAAAAACGTGGCAGGTTTGTATAATTTTTTAATATATGATTTAATTGACTTTATTACATTAATTAATTTCTCATTTATCCCCTTTTAGGAGAGGTAACACTTTTACAGTTACTTCGAACAAGATAAATCCTCTATTTGATTTTGGTGTTAAATCTGTTGGGTTGATGGACTGGTTTTACGTCATGTTCACTACTGGAATGACTTGGACTGATTCGGTAATTTTATTTATCATGTTTTCATTTTTTATTAAGTTTTCCATAATCATTTTGCTGCCTGCTGAGATGTAAGAATTGGAGTGTTTGTATGTTGTGTTATTATTTTCAATTTCTAGGATGGATTACTTTACGTTAAGCATGTTTTTTTTCATTTCTCGTTAATGATTGTTTATTTCCTTTTTCAAATGAAAATAACAGCATGTGAATGTACTTATGTACTACCTGCACAAGAAATGCAAGTATGGTGATGCATCTCAAAACAGAGCCACGGTGACTGATACCTTCTTTATCAGTTGGGTTGAACAAATACATGACATTTGGGTCACCAATAACAGGGATAATACGTTGATCACCCAAGACCATGACGTTGCACAATATATTCGGAGTTAAAAGATACTGGCAAATACATCGTGGGACAAAGTGGATTATGTTTGTATCCTTCTTCATGTTCCAGAGAAATGTCACTGGGTGTTGGTAGTATTTTCTATTCAAAATAGGTGTTTTTTCATCTTTGATTCACTTAGTGAAGTTGGTTTGAGCCACAATATGGCGATGATTCAGTTGGTCAAGAAGTTGGCTGGAATTATACCTCTTTTCTTGGTTACTACTGGTTTTTATGGGAAAAGGGATGATATTGATTGGAAAAACTCAATTGACTATGCGAACTATGCATTCTCGGATAGCATCATGATTATTACTTGTGATAACATTCCACAGCAAGGTGGAGATTCAAAGTAAGTAGTATTTTTTGGTTATATTCCATTTTTTTGTCCTTTATGTTTTATATTTTATCTTATTGCCTTTTTTGTTTTTTACTGGGGCAGCGATCGTGGACAATTTACATGTGTATTTGCTGAGTGCGTATGCCATGGTTATGATTATGGTGAGATTGGAACAAAATCATTTGACCTTGCTTTTTGCCGACTAAGATATGAGACCTTATTATGGGACTATGGCAACAAAAAAATTGACTCTGGTGTCATTAGCGAAAGCAAGGTGACTGGAAAGGTGGTCAGCAGGTTTGATGGTCCTACGAGGCAAGTTGAGCACGTCGAGAAAAGTGAACGGGTGTCGGCGTCTAAGTATGTTCCTAGGAGGAGATCTTAGTATTTTATTGGAATGTTGGACAAATAGGTCTTGTATATGCTGTACCTAATGGTGTAAATATTGTTTTGGACGTTGGTCTGGTATATTATTCTCTTGGATTATTCTATAATTTTTGCAGTAATTGTGCCATGCCCATGGTGGTGTTTAAAAATGTTATTCATGTTTTTTCTTCGTCTTGTTGGTATCATCCTTATTTAAGCATAACCCATAGAAGAACTTTCTTGAATAAATTTTTATTTCCTGGTACAACTACTGTGCTGGATGTTGGGTTGACTTTGAACGCTTTTTCGCTTATTTTTCATAATCTCCCCAATAATTTGCGGCATGCCCATTGGGTTGTGTAAAAATATGCCCCTTGTCCTTCTTTGTCCTGTTCATATCATCTTTAACTAACATAAACAATACATAAATTAGTTTTGAATAATTATTTACGTGCCAACAACCACGAATTGTCATATTCATACTCTAACTGCATACCATATAATTTATATTCGTCTTTACTACCACAAGCTGTTTATATCACTTACGGTGAACTTACACAAAACACCCAACGGGTTTTCATTTTTCAAACTTCCTACTTTTTTGAAACTCTACATATAATTACTTACACCATTACTAGAAGTAAGTTAAATACCAAATAAAACATCAAACAACTGTGCGATGATAACCCCTTCAAAAACAATAACTCAAATGAGCAACATGTTATACCATGAATTTTTCAAAATAAAAAAAGACATACACAACGATTGAAAATACAAACAATACCAATTTTCAACTGCCCCCACTCTGATGTTGTAATTCCTTTTCTTACTCCGTACATGGTTTTTGCCCGTAATGTTTCTTTCTGTGACCTCCTGCCCCACATAAACTGCAGCTACTTTTAATTTTCTTCGCAGTCATTTCAATGAAACCCTTCTTCCTGTCCTTGTTTGATGGCCTTTCCGGTCTCCTTCTTGTGGTTGGTGGCAATACCAACTCCTCCAAAACATGGGTTGGAATCACCCATGTGCTTTCGTAGGCTAGTGGCTCGATTGGTATTGCGTAAGTATCCTTGAAGTTCTTGTTACTATAGTACATTGAACAGAAGGTCTCAATGCGCTTCTTCCTATATTCAATAGCAGCTATTGCATGATTACATGGAATTTCGTTATGCTGAAACCTTCCACAGCTACACACGTGTGTGTGCAAACAAACTATGAATCTCTTAGCACCATCCACAATAGTATGAAGATGTTCTATTGAAGCCCGTACCTTCAATAAAAAATAATAATTACTATGCACTTTTTCAACTCATATAAATTTAAAAGGTATTAATGCACAAACCATCATACTATTGGACAGTTGCATATTTTTCACTAGGAGTTTATTGTACTTCTTTGTCAAAATAGTTGTTGTTGTCCTACCCTCCTCGTTGTGTTTTTCATTCCAACGTTCTATTATTTGCCTCACATACTCCAACATAGGAACCACAGGTAGCCTTCTCCCAGGTAAGAGTGCATTATTGATGGACTCAGCTATGCTGCTTGTCAAAGTCCAAGTTCTCTATACTATTGTATGACAGCGAGACCACCTCTTAAAATCAGCCTTTATTAGATAGGCAAGAATCTTTGGATTGATGTCATCTATTTGATCTATCAACTCGTTAAACTCTTGGAATGTATAGGCCTTTGCCAAGCTGAAAAATGATTTTCTAACTTCATCCACATTCTTCTGTGTTATCTTTAATAAATAATCCCACAAATGGTAGATACAAGCATAATGTTTGATGTCAGGATAAATGGATCATGTAGCATTCTATATGCTCTTATTTCGGTCAGAAACAAAACACATACCATCTCTATCACCAAATGCTACCTTGAAATATTCAAAGAACCAACTCCAGGCATTGTCATTTTTAGAATCTGCAATACCATACGCCAGCGGCAAAATATGACCTACGCCGTTATCAAATTAATACAATGAAAAATATATAACCGCAATAGGTTAATAAGCATTTCCCTTTACTATTACAGTAAAACTCAACTCAATAGTTACTTAAATTACTGATCTCCAGACACTAATGTGTTAGCTATCAACATGGTCCCCTCGAATGTTAATCATATGTGTGTCCTATCAACTACAACTATTGGAAGGCAATATTTCCATCCTCGATGCTTGCATCAAGCGTTATAAATGAATATAGAAACTTATCTTCTTTGTTTTTTTTTAAGATTAACAATGCTCCCAGGATACGCTTGTTCCAGCATATAAAGATACATTGGCATTTTAGAATATGATTCTTCTGGGTCTCTATGCAATATTTTCATTGCTTTTTGTTTACCCCTCCATGCCTGCATGTATGTCAAGGAAACACCATGTTTCTCACCATGTCGCTCGTATGACGCTCAGAGTGTAAACTATTTTGTGTCTCTATACTTAGGTAGCAACATGGAACTGAGCACATAACTTGTTAATTGACGTTTTATGTTCAATCTAGAATTGCCCGAGCAACTGTGTTTATCATTGAAAATGTGCACCTTGAATAATCCAGACCTACCCAGCGACGATGAGTTAAAGAACCATGAACAATTATCATCTGCACATTTCAAGGTAAATCAACAAATAACCAACAAACCAAATTAAGCATCACTGCAATCTCCTACTAAATACCTAAAATGTAAGTGTTATTTGTTTATATTACCTTGCAGTACACGACCGGATAACTCTGAATCAAAATTGTCTCAACAGTGCATACCTTTGCACAACATCAACTAATGTATGCTTGTTTAGTAGAGTTGGCCTTCCACAACTACATCGGTAAAAGTGTTCTTGATTACAGGTGGCTCTTCATTTTCATCACCCAAATCCACCAATATTATGTCATTGACCGCCAAACCCATCTTTGATGATGTTATTGCTCTGGGCAAAACCATTTCATTACTTATTTTCTATGTTGTTGGCTCATCATCTCTATTAATATATGTCACACATAATGGATATTTAGAAAAGAAATCTGGGTTGAACCTTCTTTGATCAAAATACACTCTTACCCCCATGTCATTGTCGATTTTCAATGACGGGGAATGCACATCTACGACATATTGTATTACCACCTCAACGCATGGTGTGTCTAACCCTATTTGAGAAGCAATGACCCTCAAACCATCATAATTGGATGAGCTATCATATAATACTCCTTCTATCTATTCAGCACCAAATCTTCCACATTCAACATTACAATGCCATATCACCAATAATATATAATGAAACTACCACCTAGGCAACCATATTCTAAACTGATACCAGTGTTAATACTAACCTAGGTTCACCACAGATGATTTTTCTCTTGTGAAATTATTTTCTTTTATACCAACACATGCGCTCTTTAGCTGATCATCATGGACGTCCCCAAACAAAGAATCTGTTCAGATAATTATAACACCAACAAAGATGTAATGACCCGTTAGACTATTTTGAAAATTAGTCCTCTTGTTTTCTTAAAATATCCTTCTCGTAAATGTTAAATGTGTAATTTGGACTATTCGACAGTTATAGCTACTAAATGCACGGGAAAAATTAGACATTTAATTTAATTAATGACTAAAGTGGCAACTTATCCCATGATACTTGTCTTATGATTATTAAAATAAATAGTAGTATTATTATTTTTAATACCTGATTAAAAGAAAATAAGAGAAGAGGAAAAAGGGTTTGGAAACGAAAGAGGGACGCCGCAGGGGACAACAAAGTTGCTCCCTGTAAGTGAATTACTTTGCAATGCAATTTCATTGTTTAGTGAAAATGTGCTACTGCAATGCAATTTCTCATTGTTTAGTGAAAATGTGCTACTTAAGGATGTTGCCAGCAATTGAACGAATTGAGGCGATGCTTCGTGCAGCGTCCTCTTCATTCCATACCTTTTATATATATATATATATATATATATATATATAT
This sequence comes from Solanum rostratum, assembly GCA_029948455.1. Taxonomy (NCBI): domain Eukaryota; kingdom Viridiplantae; phylum Streptophyta; class Magnoliopsida; order Solanales; family Solanaceae; genus Solanum; species Solanum rostratum. The sequence continues at coordinate 56,525,919 of CM057053.1, forward strand.
ATAATTTTTCTCTTATCTTTTGTCAATTAATAATAATAATAATAGGATATTAGGTATTAGATGTATCTTATTTTATAAATACCATTATGATCATATTATTTGGAGAATTTAATACTAAATTTTAAACTTGAAATTAGAATTATCGAATTAGATGAAATCTTGAGGTCAGGCTAGATATGTGGTAATATAGTTGTCATCGGACTCCTTGTGACGTGTATGTGCCATTCTTGATAGAGAATTTTCATTGTGGGGGTTGAATTCAAGATTTGGTCCATTCGGTAGAAGTGTTCGAGTGCGGCTTCGACATTGAGGTAGGTTTGGCTATCCCTTTTTTGAGATTGGGATTGAGTTCTTGAATATCCTTACGTTGTAATCTATGGGATGAGATCATATCATGTGTTGGGTTGATAATTCTTATTGTGTTGCTTCGAGAGCATGTGAATCCTAAATTGAGATAGTGTGAATATGCATGTTGAGAAAGGGAGAAAATTTGATATATATATTGAGGATCATGGGTTGTTTGAGGAAATAAAGTTACTAAGAAGAGGGGAGATATTTTTCTTTAAAAAGACAATTGTAACCAAATATGTATAAAAGAGGGTGAATAATATAATTACTAAACCCGAGAATTTTAATATTTATTTGTGCTTATTGAGAAGAATGTTGTTTCTATAATTGTGTCTTGATTGCATGCATCCTCATACTATATGTCATGATATTTTGGGAAGTCTTGAATGGTGATTCTTATCATGAGTCCTTGACCACGGGCTAAAGGTGGCAACGAAACCGGTAAGTACCAGTTCCGGTCCGGTTCTGATACTATACCAGTAGGAACCGGTAGGGGGGTACCGGTAGGGGGACCGGGAAGGGAGGGGGTTTTTTTACCGGTAGTTACCGGTTCCGGTTTACTGGTTCCGGTCCGGTAATTTCGGTTAAAATTTTTTTTTATGTTTTAATTTTGTTACCGTTGGGGTGGGGCCCACCAACGGTAACATTATTTTTTGCCCTTTTTTACCATTTTTGGTCAATTTTTATTTTTTTTCCAAAATTCAATAATTTCTCAACTATAAATACCCCTAAATCTTTCATAATTTTTCACTTCAATTCTCTCAATCTAATTCTCTCAATTCAATCCAATTCTCTCAATCCAATTCTCTCCACTTACTATTACAAATTTATAATTATATACATATTACATACTACTCTCAAATATTATATTATATATTAATTATCTACTCTCTCAATTATTATTCAAAAATATTATTTAGTTTGGTTAATTGCATTTTGGAGCAAATTTTGGTGGATCAATTTGGAGCATATTCAAGCTTCAACTTTCATCAATTTCGGCTTCTACGTCTGTTTTTACACAGACGTTTGGTACCTTCGTTCCTAAATCCTACTTATTTGTTCTTCTAATTTTACTTATTTGATTACTTTTACTTGTTGTCTCCTTGAATTAATTTTTTTACATTCATAAACTTGAATTTTTGCATATAATCGTAATGTGTTTAATTAAATTTAACATGAATTCCGGTGGAAAAGGAAAGGGAAAAAGTATATTTTTTGGTGGAATTAAAAAAGCTTTAACCGATAAAAAATCTGGTGGTAGTTCGTCTACAAGACAACCACCACTTAGATTAAATACCGAAGATTCTACTCACGTAGACAACACGTGTTTTAATATTGACTCTAACACGGAATTAGACCATGAATTTCTTGAACAACGTTTTGGTTTTAACGAAGATTTACCGGAAGATGATTTTAAAATTAATGAAAACGAAGATATTTTTGATGACGATGAAACTCAACCCCCATATAGTGCTACTACTCCCCCCTCCCCTCCGCTCCTGCTCCCGCTCCCCCCGTACAACCTTCGTCATCTAATAGACCTAAGACGGAATGCGCAAAAAAATCTGTTATTTGGCATTTTTTAACGCAAAATGAAGATAAAACAAAAGCAATTTGTAACAAATGTAAATACGTTTTAAACCATAAAACTTCGGGAAAGAGGGGTGGGACGGGTCATTTGAAAAATCACCTTATGCATTGTTGTAAATTGGAATTTTTGCATGCCCAAGCAGTTGCGGACGCCAAAAAATTTGGAACTCCCATTCCTGATGAATCGGCGGGAGGTTCAAATATGGTGCAATCGCAACTAAATCCTACTAATATTTCCAGTCCTAGTATACATAGACCTTATAGTAGACAACGTGACCTGGATGAGCTTTCTAAAATGATTGTTGTTACTGGTTTAACTTTTAGTTTTGCTGAAAATCCCGGTTTTGTCCATTATATTCAAATTGTTTATAACCCGTCTTTTAATGGTTTTTCTAGAAATACAATAAAATAGGTTGTTTTTTACTTTCAAGCACGCCATGTACAATACCTTAGATGTTTATTTGCTTATAATAATTGTAGGCTATCAATAACTTCTTATATGGGACGTAGTGTAACCGGTAACGATTACTATACAATTACGGCCCACTGGATTGATGATAACTGGAATTTGCAAAAAAGAATTTTAGGATATAAAACTTGTGAATTTCGAAAAACAGGTTCTTATTTTTCGCAAACTATTCTTAATGTTTTACAATTTTTTGATATAAGTAAAAAAATATTTAGTGTAACTTTAGATAACACTAGTAATAATAAACGTGCTGTAGATTTTTTAAAACCTATTATTTGTCCAACTTATGAAGATGGTTTTCATATTAAATGTGATGCACATATTTATAATTTAATTGTTAAAGATGGTATTTCTTTATTTGAAAATGGATGTGACAAAGTAGAATCCGCGTGCCACTTTATTTTTAAATGTCAAATAATGGCTAGGCGTAAGGAATTTGAGCAGCGTTGCATTGAATGTAATTTGTCTGTTCGAAAAATTCCTAAATCCGTAGTAACTAGGTGGAATTCATTCTATGAAATGTTAAAAGTTGCTTACGACTATAAGAGACCGCTTACAATGGTCTGGAATGCACATAATTCAGATCCCACCTTCCGTCTAGATGAAAATGATTGGGTTGATATTAAAGATTTAGTTGATTTTGTAAAAGTTTTTTATTTAGCAACTAAACAAATATCCGGTCTTTACTATCCTACTATTTCTTCTGTGTTGCCTAATATTTGTGCTATTTGTAATAAATTAGCTTTGTTTAAAAATAATGCAAGATTTAGTGAACTTGTTAAAAAAATGATTGAAAAATTTAGGAAATACTTTTTCCCAATCCCTCAGATTTATTTAACTGCTTGTTTATTTAATTTTGCTTATAAAGAATTTGGTGTATCTAAAATGGTAGTTAGTGTACATACAGACTTAGAAATAGAATACGACGGAGAAAATTAATCACTTAATTTAGACGCAGTTCTAAGTAACATTTGACCAGAAGCTAGGAAATTGTATGATTTAGAACAATATAATTTAGTACAAAATGTACAATACCAACTACAATCTACTAGGCCTAGATACGATGATGATATTGACACAATAATAGAATTACAACTTGGACTACAAGCTAACGAAAACAACGACTTTGATGAATATCTTAACCAGGCACCAGAAAGCATCAAGGACGCAGAGGGGAAGCCGCAACTTTTGGCGTGGTGGAATAGTCGTGGAAAAAATTTTCCAAGACTTCAACAGGTAATCAAGCGAAGACGGCATGAAATTTCTGGAAAAACAAGCTCAAGAGCCGATTCCAGAAAATGTGACACTTGAAATGTTAGAAACTCTTAGACGAGTTTCAAAGTAGTTTAAGATATTAGTGATTAAATTTTATTGTATTACAAATTTATAATAAATAATACCTAGTTGAAACAGAACCCTTCCTAGAAGGTGGCTGCGTAAATTAGGTTGATTTCTAATATCTTACCTTTCTACATTGTATAATTTAAATTTTAAAATTACCTAATAAAATTAGAGGCTATTCGCCTTATTTCTTTTTTCATTTTTATTATCTTCACTTAATCTTAATTTAAGTTTTGACTTCTTTTTAATATATTTGCCCCTTTATTTCTCAAATATATATTAACTTTAAAGTTTAAAATATAAAAAGAAACATTCAAAATTTAATCGTTAAAAATTAAACTTTATAATTTTATATTTAAAAAATTAGAAATTTAAACTTTTATAGTAGAAAGATTGAAAAATTTGATTGTACACTTTAAATGTTTTAGTTATATACTTATATTATATAAAACTTTAAATTCAAACTTTCAAACTTATAACAACTTTAAATTCAAACTTTCAAACTTCATTTTAAATTTTAAAAATTTATATAATGATTAATGAATAATAATACTACCATTTTAAAATTTTAATTTAACCTTTAACATTTTAAACTTGAATTTAAATTTTTAAATATTAACAATTAATTTAACATATTAATTTAATATAATTTTTTTTTAAATTTCGGTTGGCCGGTCCGGTCCGATCTGGTTCCGATTGGTACCGGACCGGTAAGGTAAGAGTACTTTTTCCCGTTACCACCGGTTCCGGTTCCGGTTCTGGTTCAGTTTCGGGAAAAATTACCCCTCCCTTACAGGTTTCGGTCCCGGTACCGGTTAATGCCGGTCCGGTAGTACCGTTTCCGGTGCCGCTGCCAGCCATACCATGGGCATTTGAGTGGCAAGGTAGTTGATATATTGTGATTGAGGTATATGGCATGTGAGGTCCCCATGGGTCCCCTTAGTCTGGGAGCCTTAGCTCGACGGGGGTGTATACGACAGGTTGTGCGGCGATCTTGATACCACCTTGCCTTGCATTGCATTGCACGACATTGCATACCGTTCCATTATACTACTTGTGGTTGTTTTGGGTTGGCTTATGTGAGACTACATGTTTACTTTATTCGCGTCGTTCTATATAAATTAGCGGTACCGATGCCGGACTGATTTTATTGTTGCAGGTGGAAGCGTTCCTAGATTATTTCATAGTTTATTCAATTTCTAATTCCCAGTCGTTAAATCTACTGGGTACATATTATGTGTACTCACCCTGCTCCTTTCCCCCCGCAGATTCTCGTCAGGATTATCCACGTGGTAGTCGATTTGCTCATGCACTTGGTTCATACCAGATCTAGTGGTGAGACTCAGGGCTTTGAGTTTCCATTGGATCCTATCGTACTTGTTTAGTCTTTATTTCTATTCGAAGACTGAAATGCACTTATTTCATTAGTTAGGTATTAGATGTTCTTTATACTCGTGACACCAGGTTTTGGGATATTATTTTTATGTGGTGACTATTTATTTGTTGGATCTTTCTTCTTCTAGGGTACATTTATTGTTGGGATTGGATATAAGTGGTTTTTAGTCATGACCCCATTTTGGATCGTGACAAGTTTGGTATCAGAGCTCTAGGTCCACCGGTCTCATGAGTTAAAGAGCAGGGTGTCTAGTAGAGTCTCGCAGATCGGTATGTAGACGTCTGTATCTATCTTCAAGAGGCTACAGGATGCTTGTTAGGAGAAATCCTCTTTCAATTGATTCATTTCGTGTCGATTTGTTCATATTCAAGTTTTGTACGTTTCAAATCTATTCTTCCTACACAGATGGCACGGACTAGAGCTAGAAATATCGAAGATGAGTCAGTACCTATTGTCCAAGCCCCCGCAAGAGGGCGAGGCAGAGGTCGTGGCAGAGCTAGAGGCCGAGGCCGGGCTAGGGGAGCAGCACCAGCCCGAGGCCAAACTAGAGAGGCTTCATTTGAGCCTATTGTTGACCCAGTTATGAGCACGAGGGGAAGACTGAGGACCCAGTTCAGCCTCCTGCATCCTTAGAGAGTACACCAGTATTACAGGAGCTATTGATTCGATTGTTAGCAAGGTTGGAGGGTACCCCTGCTACTAGTGATATTCTAGGTATCTCAGTTCCTGCTATACCTGCTGGTCCTTCACAGCCAGCTCAGGGACCTAATATGGGATTTCAGACCCCGAGTCCATTCTCCATGCCTTCTATTGCACCTCCGAGGTTTTCAGCTCCACCAATTTCTGCCAGTGCTGCTATGTCCTTGTCTGAGCAGAAGAGCTTTGAGAGATTTGTGAGATTGACTCCTCTCAAATTTAATAGTACTACCGGGGATGGGGCATGTGACTTCTTGATAGAGTACCAGGATCGATTGTTTAATTTGGGCGTTCTAGAGGCTCACGGAGTAGCTTACACCTCTTATTAGTTCACAGGCATGGCTAGAGAGTGGTGGAGGTCGGTTATGGCCCGGAGGCTAGTTGATGCTCCAGCACTGGATTGGGGGCAGTTTACTGAGATCTTTCTTGAGAGGTTTGTACCATACAACCTTCGTGGTAGACGTCGTGATGAGTTCGATAGATTGGAGCAGGGTTCCATGACTGTGACCGAGTATGAGGCACGATTCCATGAGTTATCCCGTTATGCCATGTCTAGTATTCCCATAGAGCTTGAGCGAATTCGTCGATTTGTGAAAGGATTCACAAGTTATCTTTAGGAGGCCACAACCTCTCTTGTGTTATCTGGTGGTTCCTTTCAGAGCATTGTTGACCATGCTAGAATGATAGAGGGCATTAGACAGGCCCGACAGGGTGGTGGTAAGAGGTCCCGCTATCACGGTCAATTTGGCAGTTATGCACCCAGGGACAGAGATTCTCAGAGGCAGGGCGCTCAGGGTTATCAAGGGAGACCAGTTCATGCTGCCATTCCTAGTGCAGGTAGTACAGGCAAGTCCAGACCTAGAGGTTGTTATGTGTGTGATGAGTTCGACCACCATACGAAGGACTGTCCTAAGCGTGCTCCTGCTTCTTTTCTATCGAGAACACAGACGACCCGATCTACACCAGAAAAGCTCCAGCAGCTAGAGGCATTTCACAGAGTGTGAGGGGCAGCACTAGAGGTTCTAGGAGTGGAGCTCGAGGTGGTGCTCACGGTGGATCACAGGTTAGTGGAGAGCGTCGGGTGTGTTATGCCATTCCAGGCCGTACAGAGGCAGAGACATCTGATGCTGTGATTACAGGTATTATTCCAGTTTGCCATCGTTCAGCTTCAGTATTATTTGACCCTGGGTCCACCTATTCATATGTATCCACTTATTTTGCTAATGATATTGATGGTGTGTGCAAGCCTCTTGATGTGCCTACTTCTGTTTCTATACCCGTGGGTGAATCCTTAGTGGTGGATCGGGTATATTGGGGTTGTATTGTGGTATACTCAATTAGGGAGACCCAGGCTGATTTGATCCTTCTAGACATGCTTGACTTTGATGTTATCTTGGGTATGGATTGGTTGTCCCCTTATCATGTGATCCTTGATTGTTATGCTAAGACTGTGACCTTAGCGTATCCGGGTTTACCCCAGTTAACGTGGGCAGGTGCTCCCAGCTCTTATCCTAAGGGGGTTATTTCTTATGTTCGTGCTCGGCATATGATGGAGCATGGGCGTTTATCTTATTTGGCTCATGTACGTGATATTTCTAAGGAGTCATCTTTTTTAGAGACCATGAGGGTGGTGAGGGAGTTCATGGATGTGTTTCCTACAGATTTACCAGGTGTTCCTCCAGATCGTGATATTGACTTTGTCATTGATTTGGAGCCCGGCACTAAGCCCATATCCATTGCTCCTAATCGAATGGCTCCTGCAGAGTTAAAGGAATTGAAGGAGCAATTAGAAGATTTGTTGAAGAAGGGATTTATTCGACCTAGTGTGTCGCCTTGGGGCGCACCGGTGTTGTTCGTAAAGAAGAAGGATGGTACTATGCGAATGTGCATTGACTATCGCCAGTTAAACAAAGTGTCCATCAAGACCAAGTATCCCTTGCCTCATATTGATGATTTATTTGATCAACTTCAGGGTGCCTCAGTGTTCTCTAAAGTTGATTTGAGGTCATGGTATCACCAGTTGAAGGTCCGGGAGTCAGACATCCCAAAGACTACTTTTAGGACTCGATATGGGCACTATGAGTTTGTGGTTATGTCGTTTGGGCTGACTAATGCCCCTGTTGCTTTTATGGAGTTGATGAACCGAGTGTTCAGACTTTACCTGGATTCCTTTGTGATTGTATTTATTGACGACATATTGGTGTATTCCAAGAGTGAGGAGGACCATGTTCGTCACCTAAGGACCGTGCTCCAAAGATTGCGTGAGGAGAAACTGTATGCTAAATTCTCCAAATGTGAGTTTTGGCTCGAGTCTGTGACTTTCTTGGGTCATGTGGTGACTAAGGATGGTATCATGGTTGATCTAGCCAAGGTTACGGCAGTCCGTGATTGGATAAGACCCACTTCAGTGACTGAAATTCGCAGTTTTATTGGGCTGGCAGGTTATTATCGTCGATTTGTTAAGGGATTCTCCTCTATCGCGGCTCCTTTGACTAAGCTAACTCAGAAGAAAGTTGCATTTCTATGGACCGATGAGTGTGAGACGAGCTTCCAGAGGCTCAAGGAGTTATTGACTTCAGCACCTATTTTAGCATTGCCCAAGGAAGGTGTAGCCTTTGTTGTTTATTGTGATGCTTCTGGTGTCGGTTTAGGGGGAGTGTTGATGCAGAAGGGAAGAGTTATAGCTTATGCTTCGCGACAACTAAAGGTCCATGAGCGGAACTACCCTACTCATGATTTGGAGTTAGCCACGGTGGTATTTGTTTTGAAGTTGCGGAGGCATTATCTCTATGGGTGCATTTCGAGATCTTTACAGACCATCATAGCCTCAAGTATATTTTCTCTCAGCCTAATTTGAACATGAGGCAGCGCAGGTGGTTGGAGTTGCTGAAAGATTACAATATCTCTATTCTTTATCACCTTGGCAAGGCTAATGTGGTGGCGGATGCCTTGAGCCAGAATCCTTCTAGTATGGGTAGCTTGGCATATCTTAGAGCAGAGGAGAGGCCTTTAGCTTTGGAGGTTCAGTCTTTGGCCAGACAATTGGTTAGACTTGACATCTCCCCATCTTATAGTGTGTTGGCCTTCGTCGAGGCTAGATCTACTCACCAGTTGCATGATGATAAATTATGTGTGATTCAAGACAAAGTGTTGAGGGGTGAAGCTAAGTCAGTTTTTCTTGATTCTGAGGGAGTTTTGAGAATTAATGGGCGCATTTGTGTGCCTAAGGTAGGTGATTGGGTTCGTTTGACTTTGGAGGAGGCTCATTGTGCTAAGTATTACATTCACCCAGGTGTGGCAAAAATGTTTCATGATTTGAAGCAACATTATTGGTGGTGTGGGATGAAGAGGGACATTGTGGAGTTTGTGGCTAAGTGTTTGAATTGTCAGCAGGTTAAGTATGAGTACCAAAAGCTAGGAGGTCCGATGCAGCGGATGCCCATTCCCAAGTGGAAGTGGGAGCATATTACCATGGATTTTGTGACTGGATTACCTGTGACGTTGGGCAAGTTTGATTCTATTGGGTGATTGTAGACAGGTTGACCAAATCAGCTCACTTCATTCCAGTGAGGACTAGCCACAGTACGGAGCAGCTTGCTAGGATCTATATACGTGAGATTGTTAGGTTGCATGGGGTGCCTATCTCTATTGTGTCAGATCGAGGTTTGGTGTTCACCTCCCGATTTTGGAAGGCATTGCAGCATGGGTTGGGTTGGGTACACTATTAGACATGAGTTCGGCATTTCATCCTTAGACAGAAGGTCAGTCCGAGCGGACCATTTAGGTGTTGGAGGACATGCTTAGGGCATGTGTGATTGATTTTGGTGCTCGATGGGACTAACACTTGCCCTTAGCGGAGTTTTCTTATAATAACAGTTATCACTCCAGTATTCAGATGGCACCATTTGAGGCGTTGTATGGGTGTAGATGTCGATCACCTATTGGGTGGTTCGACTTTGTCACCGTCGAGGCATTAGACACTGATTTGCTCAGAGATGCTATGAAGCGGGTGCGCCTGATCCAGAGTCGACTATTGACAGCCCAGAGTTGGCAAAAGAGCTACACTGATAGGAGAGTTCGTCCCTTGGAGTTCATGGTTGGCGAGCATGTGTGGTTGAGGATATCACCCATGAAGGGTGTGATGAGGTTCGGGAAGAAGGGCAAGCTTAGCCCGAGGTTTATTGGCCCATTCGAGATTCTTAGGAGAGTAGGTGAGGTGGCTTATGAGTTGGCTTTGCCACCTAGATGGTCAGCTGTTCATCCTATATTCCATGTCTCTATGCTACGAAAATACATACCAGACGAGTCTCACATTATTTCTTATGATACCATAGAGTTGGGTCCGGATTTGACTTATGAGGAGGAGCCCATAGTCATTCTAGATAGACAGGTTCGTAGGCTCAAGACTAAGGAGATCGCTTCAGTTAAGGTTCAGTGGCGACATCGGCATGTTCATAAGGCTACTTGGGAGACAGAGTCAGATATGCATGCTCGATATCCTCAACTTTTTTAAGCTTCAGGTACTTTCTTCTACCTTATGTTCGAGGACGAACATGATTTTTAGTAGTGGATGATGTAATGACCCATTAGACTATTTTAAAAATTAGTCCTCTTGTTTTCTTAAAATATCCTTCTCGTAAATTTTAAATGGGTGTTTTGGACTATTCGACAATTATAGCAACTAAATGCACGGGGAAAGTTAGACATTTAATTTAATTAATGGACTAAAGTGGCAACTTATTCCACAATACTTGTCTTATGATTATTAAAATAAATAGTAGTATTATCACTTTTAATACCTAATTAAAAGAAAATAAGAGAAGAGAAAAAAGGGTTTGGAAACGAAAGAGGGACGCCGCAGGGGACAACAAAGTTGCTCCCTGTAAGTGAATTACTTTGCAATGCAATTTCATTGTTTAGTGAAAATGTGCTACTTAAGGATGTTGCCAGCAATTGGACGAATTGAGGCGCTGCTTCGTGTAGCGTCCTCTTCGTTCTATATATATATATATATTATATATATAATTTTTCTCTTATCTTTTGTCAATTAATAATAATAATAGGATATTAGGTATTAGATGTATCTTATTTTATAAATACCATTAGAATCATATTGTTTGGAGAATTTAAGACTAAATTTTGAACTTGAAATTAGAATTATCGAATTAGATAAAATCTTGAGGTTAGGCTAGATATGTCGTAATATAGTTGTCATCCGACTCCTTGTGACGTGTGTGTGCCATTCTTGATAGTGAATTTTCATTGTGGGAGTTAAATCAAGATTTGGTCCATTCGGTAGAAGTGTTCGAGTGCAGTTTTGACATTGAGATAGGTTTGGCTATCCTTTTTTTGAGATTGGGATTGAGTTATTGAATATCTTTATTTTGTAATCTATGGGATGCTATCATATCATGTGTTGGGTTGATAATTCTTATTGTGTTGCTTCGAGAGCATGTGAATGGAAAATTGAGATAGTACGAATATGACATGTTGAGAAAGGGAGAAAATTTGATATATATATATTGAGGATCATGGGTTGTTTGAGAAAATAAAGTTACTAAGAAGAGGGGAGATATTTTTCTTTAAAAAGACATTGTATCCAAATATGTATAAAAGAGGGTGAATAATATAATTACTAAACTCGAGAATTTTAATATATATTTGTGCTTATTGAGAGGAATGTTGTTCCATAATTATGTCTTGATTGCATGCATCCTCATACTACATGTCATGACATTTTAGGAAGTCTTGAATGGTGATTCTTATCATGAGTCCCTGACCACGGGCATTTGGGTGGCAAGGTAGTTGATATATTGTGATTGAGGTATATGGCATGCGAGGTTCCTATGGAATCCCCTTAGTCTGGGAGCCTTAGCTCGACGGGGGTGTATACGACAGGTTATGTGGCGGTCTTGATACCACCTTGCCTTGCATTGCATTGCACGACATTGCATACCATTCCATTATACTACTTGTGGTTGTTTTGGGTTGGCTTATGTGAGACTACATGTTTACTTTATTTGCGTCGTTCTATATAAATTGGCGGCACCGATGCTGGACTGGTTTTGTTGTTGCAGGTGGAAGCGTTCCCAGATTATTTCATAGTTTATTCAATTTCTAATTCCCAGTCGGTTAAACCTACTGGGTACATATTATGTGTACTCACCCTGCTCCTTTCCCCCCGCAGATTCTCGTCAGGATTATCCACGTGGTAGTCGATTTGCTCATGCACTTGGTTCATACCAGATCTAGTGGTGAGACTCAGGGCTTTGAGTTTCTATTGGACCCTATCGTAGTTGTTTAGTCTTTATTTCTATTCGAAGACTGAAATGCACTTATTTAATTAGTTAAGTATTAGATGTTCTTTATACTCGTGACACCAGGTTTTGGGATATTATTTTTATGTGGTGACTATTTATTTATTGGATCTTTCTCCTTCTAGGGTACATTAATTGTTGGGATTGGAATTAAGTGGTTTTTAGTCATGACCCCATTTTGGGTCGTGACAAAAGATGTAACCAATCATAAAAAAATGATTGGTAAAAAATAAAAGGTTGTTTAACTGTTACCACTATAAAATTATTATCAGTAAAACAAAAGTTCATATGCAAACATGAACATTCATTCTCACCACAATTTAAAGAAACATGGGTCATACAATTTTTTTTTTAAAAAACCAACTTAAAAAAAACCTTGAACCTACGTAAATATAGTTTTACCATGAATCTCTAGCATTTATAAATATTATATTTACATAATAATAAATACTTGTTACGTCCCATCTTCCATCATATTTCACCAAAATCGACACAAAACTATCGTTACCCATTAATTTAATCAAAATAAACACTTTTGTTACACCATACGATTTTTCTCGTTCATACCAGACACTTAGTATCTTAAGGTGTTACTAAAAAATTTAACAAACAAGTCTTGGTAAATATACTAATAATTTCCCTCCAATTATTATATATGCGCATATTCAACAATGAAGTATTTTCTTATGTGGCCAAAGTATAAGAAGTTCGCGGCTTCATATACAATGAATAGACTGACAAATAGGTTGATACTATGTTATCCAATCAAATTAATTGATTTGATGGCTTGTTCTAAAGAGAAACCACTAAAACACCTTTATTTGAAAAAAAAAATTGCAGACTAACTACATTGTCATACCATACTGAATACTAAATATACCACCACAGGAATTGTTTCAATGTTTGTTATGGAACCAAATGCCTAGAAGTTTGTCTCACCATTTTTTTTCTTTTCGAAGACCAATTGCATCAAAACGCTTGAAACTCAATAAATTGATATTCATGAATAATCTATAATATTTTAAAAAGAACATTTAATTTTCATTCCTTTATTTTTGCGTTATTTTTCCTCAACTATTTTATTAAAATGTTACCCAAAACTTTAATCACAACCTATGATAAATATACTATAATTTTCCCTCAAATTATCATATAAAACATAGGCCAAAATGTACTCTCATCATATTTGGACAAAGCACAAAGGTTGATGCCTCCATCTACCATGAATAGAAAATACCTTACCACTATGCAGTCAAATCACATTAATTGATTTGATTCATTGTGGTTAAAAGGAAAACAATACGATATTTTTAAGGAAAAAAAAGAGGGAAAACAAACAAATGATCCTACCATATGTAATGTTCAACATAACACCAAAACCAATTTTTTGGGTGTTTCGTATGGATCTATACGGCCTGAGGATTGCACATTACACTTAACAATTTTTTCACCTTTTTGGACATTTGAATTGACAATTTTTTTTTCATTTCCCAACACAAATCACATCATCTCTTTCTCAACATTAATTAGCTTAAAGAACCATCTCTTACCTATTTTGTAAATAAAGTGGGTATATCAAAGGTAATTATGGAAAAGTTGGTAGGGGCTTGTATTACTAACACTTTTTTGTATAATTGTGTGAAACATCCTTCTCAAATTAGAGAAAAATGTAGTATCATTGTACTTGTTGTTTTAATGATTGAATTATTCTTATTGATGGACAATATTAATTAATTAAGCACAACATTCTATTGTTGCTAATGGGCATTTCACTTTTATGCATGAATGCGTAAACTACCACCTTTGTTTATTTCCTTTTATGTCTCCTAAAGCTTATGAATCGTTAATTTAGGTAATGTTGGCAATCGACAGTAACCTAACTCCCTTGGAAGTCAATATAGATTCCACTAAGCTCATTAATATGTTTTTGCATGGCCTGTATTTTATGATAACTTAATTTCTAAATGCAGATACTTAATGCATAGGCTGAATGCTCCAAGACTAGTACATGTGTTCAAAGAGCAGAATATGTAGCTGATACCCTACAAAAGGAAGGTATGCAGATGGAATGATTCGATGTCCCAATTATTTTGAAAATTTTCCCAGTTTGTGCTTAGAAACAGCTCCGAGCAGATATTGTAAGAATTACTTTTGTAAGAATAATTAAAGTTGAAAATGTTTTATCCCAGTACTTGGATGTGACCCAAATAATTTCCCTCATGCTCAGTCCTTAACACTAACAACTTGTTTGGATGATTGGTTTTCTATGGTATAGTATGATTTGGTATGGTAAGCAAGAGAACTGTAAGGACCCAGAATTTTGTACGACCTCAATGAAGCATGAAAATTTAGTTTCAGGATAGTTTTGGACCAAGGTGACACTTCATGGGAGCCATCACGGTCCGTGTGAGATCACACGGCCCGTGTGGAGCCTCCACGGAGTGGCCCTTGGCCCATAGAGGATGTTTGGCCCTTAAACGTGGTGTTTTAAACTAAGGCACACCACACTTGGACCCGTCACGGTCCGTGTGACACTTCACGGACTGTGTGGTGGGCCGTGTAATGGCCTTGGCCTGAAATCCCATAGCTTTGGGACCAAGTATGGTTACACGGCCCGTGTGGGATGGCACGGGCCGTGAGGCCATCCGTAAAGCTTCTAGAGTGAAGTTTTTCTAAGTATGGAATCACCGTCTTGTAACTTCATCATGAAATTTTTCTAAGGAGAGGGGTACGGGCAGTGTCACGGCCTGTGTGACACTACACGGTCCGTGTACCCTCCCGTAAAGGTGACTTTGTTGAATAATTCTAAGTATGGGATCTTCATGCTCAAGCTAAGTTCACTTTCAAGCCCTCAATTCAATCTTATTTATGTTGTTTAAGATCATCATGGGTCTCCTACATCAAGTCAAGTTCAACGGAATTCCATTTGCTAAGTTTTTCACAAGTGCCGATATAAGGGTCAACTTTAGATGATCATATCTCTTAGCACAAAAAGAACTGGGTGGCCCACGACCTATCAAATTGAATCTCTTTGAATTATGTTTCCAAAGCATCTGATCTCACCTCATTCCAAGCTCGGAGCAAGAAGTTATGCCCTTTTTTGTAAAAACTGTTTGGGCTAGACGAAATGTCTTCACGAGCCGTGAAGCCAACCGTGTGAACTTCGATTTAAAATTTAAAGGGGCATTTTATTGAGTTATTTTTGATATCTTGACTCATCCCCAAGGCTTTTAAGACCTTTTTAACCCCCTTTATATTCCTAAACTTCTCCTACACTAATTCTAAACCCTCATTCAAGACAAACACCTAATTTCTAGAATTAGGCTCTCAAAATTCTCTCCAAGTCTCATCTTCAAGATTCAAGCTAGGATTCAATTGGGGTTTCAAATTCAAACTAAGGTATGTGGGATTGATTTTTAGTCCCTTTTTACCAAGAAGACCCAAAAATCTTTCAATCTATTTCATGAATTTTAGTCACTTTAAATATGGAATTTCATGATCTGATTTTATTAAATCTAATTGGTGTATGGGCTGTATTTTACCTATTATTTCAATTCATTTTGATTACTATCATGATGATTTACATTGATTTATGAAGTTATGAACATGCATTTCCCCTTAAAAACTGATTTATGCATAGGTGACTATTACTATGATTTAGATATTGATTTAATTATGGATTTATTCAATTTTGTATTATGGTGTTGATTTTACCATTGAATCTATGTTACCCATGCTATCCTGACATCATGCATTGCATTACATTCATGAGCATTGATATATGGAAATTATGAAGTGGGTTAAGCCTAATTATGTTTTATAAAATGACTATGATATGATTTTGGTAAGGCATTGGTTATAACAAGAAGATGACCACCAGTATGTCTATGATTATGGCTCTATGAGCATTATGGGTGCTTGCATCATCTCGTATATGTATTAGATGAGTCATTCCTTGCATAAGCATTATGATTATGATATTATGGTTTGACAAATGAGCCTACGTACGTATCGAACGTTTTGAAATAAACATCGAACTTCTTGATAGCACGTATATATATAAGTATTCATGTGGGATGTTGTTGACTTAACATGGATGGATTGGGGGTGTTAGGGCTATCCCCCAAGGGCCCTCTCCCTTTCCTTGAACTATATGCCAACATAGGAATGTTAGCCATTACCGAAATGATCGGATCGTAAGGGATGGTTATTCGTTTATTATGCTTATGATATAATATGTTTATGGAAACTCCTTTCGAAATGGTGAGTTCCATAAGGAAGGTGACCATCCACCGATATGGTGAGTCCGTAAGGTGTGATGTAGATTACCTTTGGCAAGTAATCTTCTCCCTACCAGTGGGAAGTCCCAATCGGTCTAATTCATGTAATAGCTTACATGGACTTGATTTGTCGGTTATAGTTCATCCCTACTATATAGGAGCATTATCACATTTCATGGATCATGAATTTCATGACATCTTGTATACTACCCTTCCATTGGATATATGATTCTTTCTATATTATGTGCTCTTGTCATCTAACATTAAAATGCAAGTTGATAAATCATATGCATTGCATGGCCGCATACTTAGTACATTTAAACGCACTAACGCATACTCTATGCCTACAGATTTTACCATGTAGGGACCATGTGTTACGATCATCCACCGCTTGACGGGTAGCTCGAATTTAGAGAGTTGATATTGTGGTGAGTCCTATCTTCCAAGGACAAACCACCTTCCTTCTACCTATGTTGTTTTCTATTTATCTTCTCAATTGAGGGTGAGCCCGAACATGTCTTGCCCCCGTCCCATCTTATGATTGGAGGCATTTTTGGACATTTTGTAGACTTTCGTAGATCCTATATGTTATGTGTTGTGTTTGAAGCTTATGATTTAGTTATCTATTGGATATGACTATCATGGATTGATTATGAGAATTATGATATGTATGTATGATTGATGTGGAAATGTAGAAGATCCTAAGCCCCGTATTGCCCCCATAGAGTGAGTCATATTTACCCGCCCCTTAGTTCTTATGTGCTATGTGCTATGTGAATCCATGTAAACCCCTTACCCTTTGATATCCCCATAATATGAGTCCTATTTTCCCATCCCTTAGAACTATGTATTTACTTTTTTAATGCGCTTTTGAGCTGATGATGTGGAAATTGGATACTTTGAGGCTTGTTTGGGGACTCTCGGGTTCCCATTCGCCGTGTCACATTGAGGCCCTAGGTCCGGATCGTGACAAGAATCACGTTTGTTTTGATTGTTTCATTAATTACATAATATGTTTTTTGTTTGGTTTCATGATTTTGTAACCATAAAGGACCTCACTTTTTTGAAATCACCAATTTGGTGGTATCCCATGGTTATCTTATTTTTCTCAATTATACTCTTAATTTTAAATAATGCTAATTTATCCTTTATTTTTTATTAAACTTGCCCTGATACATCTACTGCTTTCACAATTGTATTACTCATTTTTCGCCGCATCAACTTTTGAAACCTCTATTCTGCTCCCGATCCTTTCTCTCACGTGTTAGTCTATTTTCCTTTAGTTCATTCTTAAATTTCTTACTTTTTAGTTATTATTCTTTTTGTAGTTTTTATGGATTGGAGATATATTAGTTTGTTTCTCTACTTGGTTCTATGTATTTATTACAACATATTTTGCTAAAAGAATATCAATAAATTTAATATGTGTAATAATAAAGGCATTTTTATAAATTTATCTCAAATCAAACAACAAAATTATCATTGAATAATAACAAACCATATAGCCTATTCAAATATTATATCATTATCATACCATATCGTACCATGCATTATTGAACCACGACAAACCACCATCCAAACAGAGGGCAAGGGTTAATGGTTGCTAGTTAATATAATTATGCTTTTCATTGAAAAACGTGATTTAATGTGGAGCCTACGTCTGGATATCCTCTTATATAAGAAGCGACAGTTAAGCTGCTTCAACTGTCTGCTTCATCGTCCTTATTTTGTTTTTCATAGCTACTCAAACAAGCAGCAGATCGACTTGCCTACTTGAGTAACTTGAAGGTATACTTGTATATTTTTCATAGCAACTGAGCTGCTTCAACTATCTGCTTCATCGTCCCTAGTTTGTTTTCCTTAGCTACTCAAGCAGGCAATAGGTTGACGTACTTGCTTGAGTAGCTTGGTGCCTTTTAATTTATTTGTCTTAATATTAGCAAATTATGTATATTTAATGATTAGTAATTTAAAATAGTTTTAAAAAATATGTTACGTAAGAGCATAAAAGAATATCATAAATTGTGATGATTGCGAACTTAAACTGTTTTAAAAATAAATAAAATATTTATAAATAACAGGAATTAATAACTTAAAATATTTAAAATTATATAAAAACTTTAAAAATCCTTAACTTTCAAAATTTTAACAGTACCGCATAAACTGGGATTAGAGGAATAAAATAAAATATTATGTAAATCTCAATAATTAACAACTATTATATCAATTAAAATAAAAAAATAATTTATATTAAATCAGTAACGGGCTTCGGCAACTATTCCATATATAATGCGAAGCCAAAAATTTTCGCCGGATGTTATATCCGCACACTGAATGGCCGTTTGGGGCATAACCACTGTGACTCGTCACTATGCTTTTTGCTGCTGTATATCATCTTCACTGATTCACATTACTCCTTCCCCAAAGCTACTCTCTCTTCCTATCAGAATGTCCTCTACTACTTCAAATCCCAAGAAGCACATAGCACCCTATGGCTCCTGGAAGTCACCCATCACTGCTGATATCGTTTCTGCCTCAACGAAACGCCTCGGTGGCTTTGCTCTAGATTCCCTCGGTCATCTTTTCTGGCTAGAATCACGACCTACAGACTCCGGGTACTCATGTTTATTGCCTCAAAACCCCTAATCATTTACTGGGTTTAAGTAATTCATATTTCCATATCAAATCATCATTTTAACACCAAAGCTCATAATCATTTTCTGACGATTATGTGAACTCTGATTTTCTCTCACCATAATACCACCCTTGGGGTATGCTGAGATAGAGCTATAGACTAGAGGACCCTAGCGGCACACGCTTCCCCCTTTAATGGAGACGCAAATACGGATTAATCGGACTAGTGGGTTTTGTATATTGGATGGTTGAACCAAAAAGAAGAAAGAAGTTAGTTTGCTTATGTGTAGAGTATTCGTGTTCAAACTTAAAAAGATTGTAAACTGTTCTCATGGATTTTACTGTCGTGTTTGAATTATGCATTCTTGATTTGCATATGAAACTCATGTTTCCTGTCTTCGCTCTTAAAATCCAAGAGATTTTGATTTATTCTTGAGGAGGTTTAATGTAGAGTTTGAAAAACTTATTCACATGCCTTCCTAAGTTGCATATGAAACTCATGTTTCCTCTCTTCGCTCTTAAATCCAAGAGATTTTGATTTATTCTTGAGGAGGTTTAATGTAGAGTTTGAAAAATTTATTCACATGCCTTCCTAAGTTGCATTTGAAACTCATATTTGCTGTCGTCATGTGATGACCCTAAAACCCTTAAACATTGTGATATTTTTCTTTTGGATTTCATGTGAAGTTCAAATTTTTTATTGCTTTGCCATCATAATTTGCATATAAACTCATGTTTACCATCTTGGTATTTATGCCCCAAAATCCATAACATTTGTGCTATTTTTTGTGGGTTCTGTGTGAATTTTGAGTTTGTTTTAATTGTTATGCATTCAGTCGAGCGGTTATTGTGAAGGAACCAGGGAAACCAGGGGAAGACCCTATTGATGTAACTCCTAAAGATTTTGCTG
This sequence comes from Solanum rostratum, assembly GCA_029948455.1. Lineage (NCBI taxonomy): Eukaryota > Viridiplantae > Streptophyta > Magnoliopsida > Solanales > Solanaceae > Solanum > Solanum rostratum. The sequence continues at coordinate 56,545,900 of CM057053.1, forward strand.
TGAGGACGTTGGCTCAGGAGTATGGTGGTGGTGATTTTTGTATACAAGGAGACATTTTGATCTTCTCTAATTACAAGGATCAGAGACTTTATAAACAGTCCATTTCATCCATAGGTCTTCACTTTCCTTTGTTTTCTACGTCATCACATGCAGTTGAATATAATTGCTTCCGGTTTTTACCATTTTGTACATAAGCTTTGATGAAGATAAAATTTTGTTAATGTACATAAGTGGTTTTATTATTAGCCGCTCGTTTGCAAATTTGGCATATTTGATCTGTCCATTTTATGGTGATTATTGAATTTAAATAATTAGAAAAGAAAAAAGTAACTGTCTTGGAGGTGGCAAGTTGGTTCACATTAATTTTGGAACTTTGAACCTCTTTCATTTTAGCATATAGTTGATCATATTTACTATTTGCATACCAGTAGCATTAGTAGTCTCTTAGTTGCTTGTACTTCGATTTCTGTTACAATCTATTGTTTATTTGCTTCGGTTATGACATTATTTTGTTGTTGCTGTTCCTTTTTCTGACTGCTATGTAATGATTTCTCTATCATTTGCTATGTCTGCGTTATTTTTATTTTTTTCAAAAATTTAAACTGCTTTGATATCTGTTACTTAAGCTGAGGGTCTTTTGGAAGTAGCCTCCTTACCTCGTGGAGGTTCACGAGGTTGGGGTAAGGTCTGCGAACATCTATACTCCCCAGAGCCCACCTGTGGGATTACACTGGGTATGTTGTTGTTGTTTCATCATATTTATCATCAATATTTTTGGGAGGTTTCTTTCCAATTGATCCCTGTTATTTTGGTACTAGATTCTGCTCCATTGCCACTCACTCCAGATTATGGCGGACGAAGTGTATGCTATGCTGATGGAGTTTTTGACTCTCGCTTTAACCGTTATGTGACAGTGAGAGAAGGTAAGTTCTCAATATTCATTATCCTTCAACATTTTAGCTTGATTCTCTGAGAAATTTTATCCTATTCCTTGCTCCTTCTGTAGATCAACGTGAAGGTGGTATAAATGCAATTACCACAATTGTATCTATCGATCTGAGCAGTAACAGCGCTCAAGGTGAGAATTTGTCAGTATCGGCTTACCATGATTTAATTCGAATTTAACTTGCTTTTACATCTGTTTCTAGGTGAATTGGGCTAGAAAACTGTCAAAAGATGGTTGTACATTGTGAAAGGCTATTCGATTTGTTCTCGTGTTGCCCCTTCCTTCCATAGGAACTAGTTGTTGGACTGTACAATGAGTGAATTCATGATCTTAATTTTCTTTTTGCTTGTTTGGCACATAAATGCAGAACCAAGGCTATTAGTTGGGGGCAATGACTTTTATGCTGCTCCTCGGATTGATCCCAAAGGGTACCGTATGGCATGGATTGAATGGGGTCACCCAAATATGCCATGGGACAGATCGGAGCTTTGGGTTGGTTATATATCAGACAATGGGTATGGCTATCATAAATCTCTCTCTCTCTCTCTCTTTCTCCCTCCCTCATGTGCACACAGTCACAAACACACAGACATGCACAGCTATAAGACACACTTACGCTCCTACCAACAAGAGATGCACATCCACCTAGAGATCACATTCTGTTCAGGTCTGCATAAGTTATCACCATTTTTCTAATAAAAAATTAAATTATGAGGTCCTGGTATATGAGGAGCATCACCATCTACTTATTGATTTGCTCTTTGTCATTCTTTGTCTATCCCCTAGGGATGTGCAAAAACGCATTTGTGTTGCTGGTGGTGATCCTACTCTTGTGGAGTCTCCTACTGAACCTCAATGGTCTTCTCAAGGTACTCTTGAATAAATGCTAGCATGTGAATTGTATTTAATAGCCTTCTCTATTTCTAGGATTAGTCTTGGTAGAGAAGTACTAAAAATTAGTCCTGTGCTTTAGTGAATATTATTGGTTTTTGGTATCATAAATTGGAATTCGAGGTCTTTATTTCTTAAAATAGGGCGTGGAGGGCCAGACTTTTTGTTGTGGGAGAAATTGCGTCAACTCCTGGAACTGAAGCATAACTTCTCATTGCAAAACAAAGAGACACACCAATTTGGAAGTTCCTGATTATGTACACACTGCGAATTGGACGAACTAAGTTTTCTTCAGCAAACGCTGGACTGACGATTTCTTGTACAATCTGGAAATGTATTTAGCGTGTAACTATTTCTTCGATTCGTCCCATTTCTCCATGAAATGTCATAGAAGATATGGAGTGTACTCTTGATCCACTCACATTAAGAGCTAGTATTCTATGATATTTCTAATTCGTCTGCAAAAAGCATATCCACAGTATGATAATTGAGCCATTATTATTTTTGCTGTTGATGAGCACTTTCAATAAGCTTATTTTTTAGTTTGAGAGAGTAAAGTAAGCCAATGACTGCACTGAGTTGGAACAATTTCTTTTGTTTACTTTGTAAAGTATAATTATACCAGGGCAGCCAGAAACAGAGAAAGGAAGACATTCTCAACCAATTGGCGAACTTGGAGGTTATCCCAGAACAAAGTCTAACAGATGATGAGATAATGTAGGAAGTACAACTCAGCTATGAAGTTTGAAGTAGCAAGAAATGAGGAGATATCATGGAAACAAGGATCAAGGATACAATTGTTGAAATAAGGAGACAAAAATAACAAATATTTTCATAGGATATCTACAGCTCATGAAAGGGAAAATTCCTGGATAACCTGAAGATGAAGGGTGTTGAGGTGAAAAATCTAGAGGAGATCAAAGAAGCTATTCAGAATTTGTACAAGAAAATCTACATGGAGACAGAGGAGTGAAGACCAGAATTAGTGCTACACGAAGTTACAGAGATCTCTGTGGAAGAACAAGATGGTTTACTAGGACAATTTGATTTAGAGAAAAATCCTAGAAAGCAATAAATTGTGTGCTAAGGAGAAGGCACCTGGGCTGGATGGATTTCCCATGTCCTTTTATCGAGCTTTTTTGTAGCTCATGAAAGAGGACATTTTGAAGACACTCCAATGCATTCATGAAAATCAGAAGCTTGAGAAAAGCTTTAATGCGACCTTCATAACTTTGATTCCAAAACAGCTAAGTGCTTCAGAGTTGAAAAGCTTTAGAATTACAAGTCTCAATGGTGAAATATACAAGATTGTGGCAAAGTTACTAGCTGAAAGACTTAAGAAGATAGTTAACAATTTGGTTAACAAGCATAAGATGACATTTATAAAAGGGAGGCAGATCATGGATGCGACTCTAATTGCCGATGAGTGTGTGGACTCTAGATATAAAGGTGCAAAAGTTGGTGGCGTGTGCAAACTATACATAGAAAAAGCTTATGATCATGTCAACTTGAAATTCTTGCTGAACATTCTTAGACAAATGGGCTGAGAAATGGTTGAAATGGATAGGTTTTTGTATTAAAACAGATAAGTTATCTGTCCTAGTGAATGGAGAAACTAGAACCTGTGGGTTTTTTGATTCTGAAAGGGGCCTTAGGCAAGGTGACCCCTTGTCTTCTTTCCCGTTTATAATAGCAATGCATGGATTTGATAGCATGATGAGGATAACATGCAGAATAGGTGGGTTAAAGGTTTTGGGATAGGAGACAGTAGGGGGAAGACAATGGAGGTATATCATTTATGGTATACTGATAGTATGCTGATATTTTGTGGTCATACATAAACTGACTCATCAGGCTGAGTGAATAGGCTATTTTGGTGTAGTGCGTGCAAGAGATGGTTGTTCCAACCAATCTTTAATATCTCTCTTTATCAACTTGTTCTCAAATTCCTGTTTGGAACCTATGATCACTTTCAATGGGCAAATTTGCTGGTTTGGAACCTATCACACCAGTCTCTTAGCAATCTAGAATATACTTCCTTTTGAGAGATAGAACCCTCTTTTTGACATAGAAACCTTAATCCTCAATCATTGCAGTTTCTTGGATCATTAATTTCAAATTCTTGTGTCAACAACTATGAGGTAGTGGTAGAGTATGCGTACATTCTACCTTCCCCAGACCCCACTTGTGGGATTCCACTGGGTATGTTGTTGTTGTGTCAATAACTTCTTCGATCATTTTATCTTCTATTTGTCATCTCTTACTATATCATTAACATCAACTATGAGAAGAGTGAGTTTACTCTTTTGTTGTCCCAAAGAGGGTATGGTCAACATTGCTTTATTGGTGTATGCTATTTGCTATTTGCAGATGATATAGTACTGGTTGATGAGACACGGGATAACGTTAATGATAGTTTGGAAGTGCGGAGACAAACTCTGGAGTCCAAATGGGTTCAAATTGAGCGGGATCAAAAGTGAATACTCGGAGTGCAAATTTTATGTTGTGATGGATGATGGGACATGATAGTGAGGCTTGCTACTCAACCAATTCTCAAGAAAGAAAGCTTCTTGGGTCCATTATCCAGAGTAGTGAGGAAATCTACGATGATGTCATGCATCGCATTGGGACAACACAGATGAAATGGAGACTTGCCTCTGGAGTATAGTGTGGTAAGAAGATTCCTCCTAAACTTAAAGGTAAGATCTACAAAATGGTGGTTGGACCATTTTTGTTATATAGGGTGGAGTGTTGGCTAGTCATAAACTCACATGTTCAGAAGATGCATGTTGTGGAGATGAGGATGCTCAGATAGATGTGTGGACATACTAGGAGTGACAAAATTAGGAATGAGGCTATTCAAGAGAAGGTGACAATGGCCACCGTGGTAGACAAGATTAGAGAAGTGAGACTGAGATAGTTTTTGCATGTGCGGAGAAGGTGTGTCGACGCTCCAGTTAGGAGGTGTGAAAGGTTGGATTAGGGGTAATGTGGAGGGGTAGGTGTAGACAAAAAAGGTATTGGAGAGAGGTGATTAGATAGGATATGGCGCAGCTTCATATCATCAAGGAGATGACCTTAGAAAGGAATGGAGGTTGCATATCAGGGTAGGTTTGTAGGGATAGGATGTTGTCTTCCTTGCGACCGTTTTTGGTTTGTCATAGGATAACTCGTGCTATTATGGTTTTGTTGTTATTGCTCTTCGATTATTTTGCTATTTTTTTTAATTGTAGAATTGACATTGCTCTTTGTTTTAATCATTATTATTTATCAATTGTTTTCTTTTTTTACTTGAGGTGGAAATGTTTGAGCCTAGGGTCTTTTGGAAACAACCTCGCTATCTCCGTGAGGTAGTGGTAAGGTCTGCGGTACACTTTACCCTCCCCAAACCCTACTTTGTGGAATTTCACCGATTATGTTGTTGTAATCTCCTCCTCTTTATTGCTCTCCCCCTAAGAAGGTGATGGTGTAATACTAACATAGAGCTCAAACTCTCAAACGGTAACACACATGCTGACAAAGGATCTCCTGGAGGGAGGATGATAGCATTTGTATCTTTTATATCTAGGAGAATACCTAGTAACGACATACTTAAGGACTCCAGTACTAAGTTTCCCAGATCATGGTGTGAACATAGTACACATGGCCATACGCCTCCATAGGAACAATCTATTTATTCTCACCCTTCCAAGTTCTAGAAAAATTGAAAATCGAGGGTTTTAAGTAGCATTCTATTGATAAGATGACAACTACAATGATACCGTCAATAAATTTTTGGTAGATTCATGGTACACATAAGAGATCTTGCCACTTCTAACAAATGCCTATTTTTCCCTTTTTAGCAACTCCATTTTTCTGCACTAGTATAGGGACACCTAGTTTTATGGATTATCTCATTGAACTCTAGATTAGCACTTATAATTTAGTACTCTACCATAATTTGTTCGAAAGATTTTATCTTAGCCATGAATTAAGTAGAAATCATCTTATGAAATGACTAAAAGCATGAGAAAACCTCAACTTTGGCCTCTAACAAGTATACACCTAAGTCATACTAGTGCATATGTCGATATAAGCAACAAACCATCGAGTACCAGACAAAGAAGTTGTTTGAGTAGGATGTTATACATCAAAATGAATAGTTGCAAAGGAGTTGCACTTTTATTATCACCAAAAAAGGATAAGAGTTTCTAGTAATACCAGTTTTCAGTATGTGTCCTTTGTATGCTTCGGCTTTCCACAATAATCATAGTGAAGGTGGTCATTATCGGAATTGATTTCCCTTGGTTGCTCATGAGACAGTTATCCTAGACTTTCTCCGTGGGTGCGGAATACAGCATGAACCCTCTTGACTCTCTTATATATGCTTCCGGGTACTAATCCAAGAAAGGAAGACTTACGAAAAAAACCAAATAAGGATTCCCAGCAGTTCAGTGCTCTGGTTCGCAGGAAAACTTAGCTCCGATATTTTGAAAATAGTGGGACCTGGATGGGTAGGCTTGGAATAGGCCAGCAAGCACCAGGGGAAAGATCTCCCTGAATAAGTTGTTTGAAAAGGGCCTACTCACCAGTGCGTGTGATTGACTCATCGTGATTTATAGTGTTTTCAATAGCAGGTGCAGTGGTTTTTGGCGGAGATTCTTGCTGGGTTTTGGTCGTCGGTGCGACGGGAAGCTTGTGGTGGTGTTGGTTTTTGGACATCACTGACAGAAATCAACTCTGACATGCACATCCTTTGGAGACAAAGTGGAGCAGTAAATGAGAGAAAATCAAACGTCTTGGAACCCTAGTGTTGTGAGGGAGAAAAATCAGCTAAAAAGGACAACAATGGCACTAATACCATGTTGATTTTGACAATTAGAAAGTTTTCTTGTATTTCAATATATTTGTACAACATATGAGCTTGAGTATTTATACAGTTAGTCCTGTCTCTAATTTAGGGATGATAATCAGTGCTAATTACGCAAAATAAAATAAGATCTATAATTAAGCTAGGAGATATAATCTCAAATTCAAAAAAAAAAAAAAAAAGACACTAGGAGATATAATCTCCTTGAATCAAGCTAATTAAATAATCAACAAAAAAGGGATATACTTTGATAATACTGTGTTCATATATGCCTTAGTATTCAACTGTAAGATTCTGATTCCTATGTTGTGATTTGATCATGTTAGATCTTTTATGATTAGCTCTAGACTGGCAATATGCCGAGACTGATTTCTCTTGTTCCTTGCATTTATTTGCTATTCTTTTGGGGTGCAGGGGAACTGTACTTTGTAACTGACAGGAAACGTGGGTTTTGGAATATCTACAAATGGGTAAATCCTCATCTCTTGTAATGTCATATTCTGATACTGATTAAATCTCTGCCATCTGTTGTATAATCTACTATCGTGCTTAATGTCTAAACTTGAACTTCTTATGTCTATTTTCTGTCTAGCCTATTGGCTTAACTTGAACTTCTCTTCTGGGGTGTGATTGCATCTACTTGCTTAAACACTTTATTTATAACTGTGAGAAATATTGGGGGAGAATATTATTGAATTGTTGTCTCTACATTATTACATTGAAATCCTATTTATAGACACTATATTAGACTCCTTTTCCAACTAGGATACTATAATACAATCCTTTTCCAAGTAGGATTCTATATACTATTGTTATTCCTATTCTTATTCTAAGTAAGATTCTATTGACCTATTCCTATTCTAACACTAAGCTAGTGCATACACGTCATATGTACCTAGCTTGTTACAAATGTAATTAATACGAGGATCGATGACAGGCATGTTGAGATATCAGCAAGTTGACCTTCGGGCTTCACAAAATTAATAGTCAACCTTAATGTCTTAGTCTTCTCATGAAATTCCCGGATTGCATTGTTAAACTTCCCAAACCAAGCTTGAGAAGATTGTTTTATACCATAGAGTGATTTACACAATCGACATACAAGGTTACCAAACTCCCCTGAGCAACAAAATCAGGTGGTTGCTCCATATAGATTTCTTCCTCGAGATCATCATAGAGAAAAGCATTCTTAATGTTTAATTGATTAAAAGGTCAATGGAGAATGACAAAATGGATCATCTCGAAATTACTCTAAGAAAGTCACTTTAAAACTGGTCGAAACTTGCTTATGCACTGAATTATTAGATTTGATGGTTGAAAGTGGTCATAAATTGAGAAATAAAATTATATAGGTAAGGTCGGAATGATGACTCGACCCTACTGAGAAGAGAATTATATGGGTAGGGTCGGAATGATGTCACGACCCCATTAGAAAATAGAAATTATATAGGTAGGATCATATTGACGACATGACCCTAGTGCAAAAGAGAAATTGTATGGATATGGTCGGAATGATGGCACGACCCTACGCAAACTAGATTTGATGAGTCACCGAAAAGACGAATGGTACTACGCAAATCAAATCTGAGTCACCAAAAAGACACAGTGCTGTGCAACTCAGATATGAGAAAGTAGTTCGAAAAATTTACGGTACTACATAAATTGAATATGAGAAGTAGTCACCAGAAAGATAGCATGGTGCTACACATGATAAATATGAAAAAGTAGTCACCGAAAAGATGGCATGGTGCTACACAAATTAGATATAAAAAAAGTAGTCACCAGAATGATGGCACGGTGCTACACAAACACTGACAGATGTGGGGTTGACATAAAACAACCCTAGAAAGTCACCGAAAATTGACGCACAGTTGACTTGTTTGACTAAGTTTTCTTCCCTTAAAATATGAGAATCATATATATATCATTGACCCTGTTTTTGTTAACATAACCATTGGCCAGACGGGCATCATATATTAGTCATAGCCGCCCGCCGGCAGCGGAAGCTCTTTGATTTTCTACCGAGACCGTAGAAGCTCTGATACCATGTGAGAAATATTGGGGGAAATTACATTGAAATCCTATTTATAGACACTATATTAGACTCCTTTTCCAACTAGGATACTATAATACAATCCTTTTCCAAGTAGGATTCTATATACTATTGTTATTCCTATTCCTATTCTAAGTAAGATTGTATTTACCTATTCCTATTCTAACAATAACCATCTCATCTTCTTTGAGTTCTAGCCTAAACTTGTGTTCTTATGCTCTTTGCAATTCTGACTCTAGTGTTGTTTACTTGCTAAAGACTTAAAGTTGTGGATACTTGGTAGATGTTGCATAAGCATTAAAGTCCATTGCATTACAACTATGGGAACCTTCAATCTGGCCCTTTATTAACCACATTCTTGCTAGAGAAGATGTGAAGTTGCAGTAATAAGAAATGAAATGGTTAAAACTTTGATATTTTGGAGATCGAGGTCTTAAAAATTTCAATCAACTAGATGCTGCAATTTTAAGAATATGAAAAAAAATTATTGCGATAGTGGCCTCCAACTCTAACTTAATCCTTATCATTTACTAGTGTATAACAGAGACTACCTTCATAAGCGTTTGGCCATATTTTTCATTTTATTTGTAATTTATCAAATTGAAATTGAAGATGCACTTGTGTTTGGTTGTACTTTTTGCGAAGAAGAGAAGAAACATTATATTTGGAATTTATAAAGATGGAATGGAAAATAGGTTCGGAGCAATTTCCCCAAATTTGGAATCCAACTCCAAGTTTGGATTTGGAAATTGTATAACTTGATACTGATTCTGAAATAAAGTGAAAAAGTATTCCGGGATAAAAGTGAGTAATTCTCATATGGACAGACAACTAATAATCTCCACATGAGCATTACACTTTCAGCCTTCTGCTGAAACACCATTTGGATGAAAATGCAATTTATCTTTACATGAACTTTTGCATAATAAAAGAGAGAATTCACCTTACCCTTCCCACGTTTACTGTAATTCAACTCTAGGATACTACATGCCAAAAAGTTAATCTGAGGTTCTGCCATGGGCCCTTCTTCTGATCCAGTTATGAAGTACAGAGGGAAAGCGGAAGGAAAACAATCTTTTGCTTATTTCAATCTCTGCACAAGCAAACTTCCATATTTCGTGATATTTATGGTGCTGGATATTGGGCTTGGAATATGCATCAAAGATTCAGCATCTATGTTGAAAAATAATGAATATCTATCAGTAACACATCCTTGTCATTGTTGCTGGCACTGAACTCGTACATTAAGTGAGACAGTGTAGACTTGATTGGCCTGTTTTATTTATTGTTGACAGGTAGAGTCTTCTAATGAGGTGCTACCCGTTTACTCACTCGATGCTGAGTTTACAAGACCCTTATGGATATTTGGGATGAAGTCTTATGACTTTCTTAAGAACCACAACCGAGATACTTTAATTGCCTGCAGTTACAGGTCAATCTGATAAGTACTTTTCTATTTAATACTTTTGTGGTATCATGATATTTGAAATCACAGTGCTTTTATTCTGGTTGTTTTGGTAACAAAGAAGTTCTTTATATGGTTTCTCAATTTCCTCTTCCTCTCGCTCAGGGGAAGGTAACCATTCTGGGAAGAAAATTGATGTAGTTCATCTAATTTAGTTCGAAAAATATGTGCAGGGAGAATGGGAAGTCATATCTTGGAGTTTTGGATGTTAATCTAGGCAAAGTATCAGTGCTAGATATTCCTTTCACAGATATAAACAACATTGTAAGATCTTGGTAGCACAAGCTGTAGCTGCTGCGCTTAGTGTCCTTTATGAGTCTTTATCATTGTGCTTGTCTTGATACAAATACCTTTTATCACCTAAACAGACTTCTGGGGTTCATTGCTTGTATGTTGAAGGAGCATCTGCTGTTCATCCATCGTCAATAGCCAAGGTCCTTTAGACAAACTTGCTAGATGCTTGAAATTTTGAAAATCGTACTTATAAATCTGTACTAGATCACTCTTTTAGCATTTTTCTGTTATTTCTGCAGGTCACTTTGGATGATCAAAGAACAAAAGTAATTGATTTCAAGATTATGTGGTCGTCGTCATCTGTTAATGAGACGTATAACTCTTATTTCAGTCGGCCAGAGTTGATAAATTTCCCAACAGATATCCCTGGTCAAAGTGCATATGCGTACTTTTATCCACCTACAAACTCCGAATTTGAAGCTAGTCATGGAGAAACACCTCCTTTGCTCTTGCGAAGTCATGGTTATTGTTTCCCTCACTAGAACTGCTTCTTCCTGATTGGTTGTCTCAGTTAAAATGCAAGGAATAATTGGTTTCTGTATTAGATGTGAATGTATACTTTATGATGATCCAGGAGGTCCTACAGCTGAAGCACGGGGATGTTTAAATCTTAGTGTTCAATATTGGACCAGTCGTGGTTGGGCCTACGTGGATGTGAATTATGGTGGAAGCACTGGTACACTCATGGTCTTTTTACTCCTTCCATTGTTGACTTGCTATTCTTTCTATATTGTTTCTTGATTAGGGAACTATTTTGAGAGTTTTTAACTTTTTTGAGGGAACATCATTTCCTGCTTTTATTGACTGATTGTCAGAACCTTATTGATATGTATAAAAAGGAAATACACATTGGTAGAAAAAGCAGAGGCGGCCAAGGAATCAGGATGGCGTATCGCATAGTGATAGATTAGTTAGCTGCTGTTAAGTTGGTTAATATCTTTTTGTTTTTGGCTCATATGAAGGTTATGGCAGAGAATATAGAGAAAGACTATTGGGAAAATGGGGAATTGTGGATGTTAACGACTGCTGCAATTGTGCCAAGTTCTTGGTAACATCAAAAATTGAGTTTACTCATATAGTCCTTTAATGTTGTTATTAATTTTGTAAGTAATGGTAAATTAGTCTTTTTGTCCAGGTTGACAGTGGAAAGGTCGACGGTGAAAGGCTTTGTATTACAGGGAGTTCAGCTGGTGGTTATACGACATTAGCTGCACTAGCATTTAAAGATGTTTTCAAGGCTGGAGCTTCCTTGTATGGTGTGAGTAAATCATAAAATTTGTTTGTGATATATAGTATTCTCATATTTTATGTAATCTCATGTGTGCAACCAGAAACTGATCCTAAAAATATGGGAAGTGCACCCAAGGGTATGGCTTAGTGGTCACTAAAGTGGGTTGAGAACCATAAGGTCTTAAGTTGTAATACCAGCAGAGACAAAAACACCAGGTGATTTCTTTCCGTCTGTTCTAGCCTTGGTGGGCTGAGTGACCTGGTACCTGTTGCTGGTGGGAGGTGGTAGGTATCACGTGGAATTAGTCGAGGTATGCACAAGTTGGGCCAGGCACCATGGCATAAAAAAATAATGATAGAAAAATTTGAAGTTCAAGGCTGATGCCTATATATGTGGGCATTCTGTTATCTTTGATATCTTCAATGTAGAATAGCATCAGTTTGGTTCATAAGTCTACTCAAAGCTCGTCATGTATCAAGTCCGACTTTTAGTTTCAATGCTTTATGTCATCATCTTTCATTGAACAGATTGGTGATCTACAATTGCTGAGAGCAGAAACTCACAAGTTCGAATCTCACTATATTGACAATCTAGTTGGTAATTAGCAAATCAATTAATGTTTACAATCTATTTGCTTAAAGTCTTTCTGCTGATCGATGTTTATCAGTATGTGTTGATGCCTTCTGAATAATTGCAGGGCACGAAGAGGCATATTTTGAGAGGTCTCCTATCAATTTTGTAGACCGCTTTTCCTGCCCTATTATTTTATTTCAAGGACTGGAGGACAAGGCAAGCACAACATGTCCCTTTTAATATCATAGTCTCGGGGTATTTCACATACAGTTACGTAACTATTACTTGTTTCCACAAAAGCCACACATCTATCTTTTCTAACAGAAAAGTCATTAAACTTGAAGATACCAAAAAGTCGCAAAGCTGGAAAATGCTAAACTTTCTGCTGTGAATTTTTTTCACCTTTTTAAATTTTTTTTTATAATAAATAGAAATTAAGTTTAAAAGTTCTAACCTGAATCTTCCCGAAATCCAAAAATCAAACCCATACGTAAGTAAAATATCAAAAGAATGGTTCTTATACTCATTTTCGCATTCACCCATAAATCTCTTAAACATGGCTTTATTACTCGTTCTTGCTGCATTCCAAACTTAGTCTTTCAAAGTTTTGGCTTTGTGTTTTTGTTTGCAACGTGATACATATGCCCCACACAGTTCTTATGTTCCTCATTACGGGTACATATCCTTCACAACTTCGACCGACCCCCTCAATTTTTTTTGCTTAACATGGGAAGCAGGGCTTTTTCCTGTTCTTTTCATATTTGGGTCGGATTGGGTCTAAGTTTTTTAGTTGAATTTATTTGTTGGATTCTTAAAAAAAGAGTTAGCAACAAAAAGTTTAGCATTTTCCGACTTTGTGACTTTTTAGTTAGTATCGAAAAGTTGAAGATTCTTATGTTGAAAAAAAATAGTTAAGTGACCTATGTGAGAACAGATGATAGTTATATGACCATATGTGAAATTTACCCCATAATCACTTGCATATGTCATTCATTAATAGAAGAATTGTCTACATTGATCTTTTCCTTCTACTGTCTCTTCCCCATTAGATTTGATAACCTCCTTTAGTCTTTGGCAAGCTCACTCTATCATATTTCTGCTTTCTTTGGATATATTATTGTATTGGCATAATACAATGAACTATGCCCTTCAACTTTGAAAACTTGTATACAGTTGAACAAGTAAACATACACATCTTATGAGGCAATTCACGTGACGTACACTTGAGCTTATTTATGTTATGCCACGTAGGACATGTTGTCTACTTAGTCAACTTTATACAAGTTTAACTGACTACTTATACACACCCAAAGTTGGAGTGCGTAGATGCCCGTTGAAGCAAAGTTAAAGGACACTTGTATTATGCCTTTTGTACTTTATGCAGTAGATTGGTCTACTGAACTTGTCAATATTAGTACGTGCTTAAACCTTCTGTTCATGTTCATCTTGTGACTAAGAACATCTGTTTGGAAAATTTATTTGATGCAATTACATTCAATTGATAATTCTAGCTTGCACCGAAGTGCATGGTCTTTTGCTCATCATAAGTGTTGGATATTTAGCTAATATAACTTTTGGATCTTTAAAACACTTCAAGTCAATTTCGTATGGGCTCTGCCTTAAACGACATGATGGAAATGAGAGAAATCAAGCAATCACCTCTGTTTTTAATTGCTGTTGCTTGTCGGTAGAATTGAGCTTTCCATCCCTTGTTGCAGGTCGTTTCGCCTGATCAAGCACGCAAAATTTACCAGGCATTGAAGGAAAAAGGTTTGCCTGTTGCACTCATTGAATATGAAGGAGAGCAGCATGGTTTTCGTAAGGTATGTATCATTTTTCGATCTTGGGAGACAACTTTTTAATGTGTGTGCCTTGGAGGAAATTAAGTGGCTCTCTTTTCATATGCAGGCTGAAAATATTAAATTCACCCTTGAACAACAGATGGTGTTCTTTGCGCGTTTGGTGGGACATTTTGAAGTGGCGGATGAAGTTACCCCTGTCAAAATTGATAATTTTGACTGACCACCTTAGTAGAGTTGCTTAATAAGTCTTAAATGGAGAGGAATTTGAAACAGTTGCGCAACGCTTGATGTATTTTCTCTCTTCTCGGCTCTGATAACCATATGACGGTTAGAAGATGTAACCTCCTTATATAAAATTTTCGAAAAAAGAAGCGATATCAGCTGGAATTGTTGTTTCTACGTTTTAAATTTACTTGGTAATATGGTAGGAGAAGTGGGGATCAATATATTATCAAGTTTTTAAAATTACTGATGAAAAATCATGGGATTTTTATATAAAAGGTATTTTTATGTTAATTCTCTATTACTTAATTATAATTAACATTTAAATTTATCTCACTATTCTCCATATCTCTCTATTTCTTCTTCTCCGGCGAACAAAACAATCAACAAACATCATCTTAACTTCCATTTTTCTTTTTCACAGCCACACCACCACTTAATACATCTAACAACAACAAATAACGCAATAACTAAATTGAAAATTCATCAAATTCTAATAAAAAACTATGAGTTGCTGTGAGCTCCATGGAAATCAGTGATGGCCATGCTATGTTCTCCTTTTTCTTTCATTTTATTTTTTGTTTTATTTCAGTTAGAATTTTTTTTTGGTGTTTAGATTTAGTTGGAAAAAGTTTCTTCATCGACAATTCATTTTCAATGAAGCAAATGAGAAATATGAATCGTTGTGGCTTATTTGTTGGTCATTTTTGACGTGTGTATTTCCGAAGAGGACAAGGAGGACATGAAGAGATGGTGTAAAGTGAAGGTGATGGTGAATGTATTAAAAAATAGAGAAAAAAAAAGAAAGAGTTTGGTGCTTACTCTGTGCTTGGGTGAATTGCGTGATGGTTGATTGGTCAAAGCTATTGGTACTTCGACGGTTGTCTGGGGTGGTGATTCACCAGAAAAGAAGAGGTGAAACTTTGAAAGTTATATTATAGTTGTATTAAAGTTGTATTAAATATAAATGATGATTAGAATACAAGTTAAATCTAATACTATCAATTGTTATGAATTTGATTATTGTTCTTCCGACAAAGATATAGTACTAAAATGTTGAAATTCATATGTAGTTGATAATACTTATGATACATTTGTTTTGAAATTGTTGTAGTTATATATTCTTCATATGCATTGAAATATGCCTATAATATGTATAATATATTGAATTCAAAATGTATCATAATTAATTTTTTATTTTTATCTTATCAACGATGCTAAAATATATTATTGTAGTAAAAATATTTGAGTTATATATCCCACGTGCATTGAAACATATATATAATATGTTTAATATATTAAATTCAAAAGATATTATGATTGTCGTTTACATTTATTTATTAATAATGCTAAAAAAAATATTATATATGAATTTCAACAACTCAAGAACTATTCAAATTAATTTATATGTTGATATATTAAAATTTGTATTAGAAATGCTGATGGAGGTTGGAGCTACTGAAAATTTATAGAAAAAAGAAAAAGTTGCATAATTAATGGAAGAAAGAGAAATATTGCAGAAATTATTAGAAGAGAGAGAAGTGAAGAAAAGAGTACATTCTTCCTTTTTTTTGCTATTTCTGTTAAAAAAATTAAAGCTATTTCCGGTAAGGTAATACTTATACTAAAATTGATAATTAATGTTATGCTAGATGACACAAAAACATTTGACACAAATTGGCACGAAATGTCAATTAATATTTATGCTTTTTTGGGTAAAAATCACTGGTCTTTCCCTTCAAAATGTACACCTCTTTGACTTTTTTTTTTTTTTTTTTTTTACTTTTATTTGGCATCATTACCAACTTCACATATCTCTCTCTAATTCCTTCTTGATTTTTGTTAGGCTATTTGTAAATTCAACTTTTCAAAAAATAAAACTAAAACATTATTTTATTAAGTAGTACTAAATAACAAATAAAGAAAATGATTATATTATGTATCTTGTGAAAATTGAGCTAGAGGTTAAGTCTGAAAATTACAAAAGGTGACAACTTTGACCAATGATGGTCAAAGTTGTTCCTAATTAAAAATTAATGTTGATGAAAATTTCATAACTGAGCAAACATTCAATATAAAATCACATAAATTAACTACAGTTTTTAAAAATTACACAAAGTAACCAACCTTTTAAAAAAAGTGGCTACCAAATTCGTGGGTCCCAGCACATTTTGTATAAAATCAAAAAATTTCCAACGTTCTTATTCTCTCTCTTCTATACAAGGATTCAAAGATTTCTTTCCATATTTTGCTCCTTCAATTCTTATTCTCTCTTTTCTATATAAGGAGTCAAAGATTTCTTTCCATATTTTGCTCCTTCAATCTCTAACAGTTACACATGTAAGATTTTCAAAAAAATTTCCTTAATATCTTCTCTCTCCATTTTTCGAGATTTCATTCTAATTTTTGGCGGTTTTAAATTATTATTTTTTTTGAAAATTTCACTTTCCCCCTTTTTTACATACACCGCTTGCCCTAAATCTTTCAACAACCGAAAAAATCACAAGCATACACTACATATTATGACCGATGAATCATCATCTAAGAGGATAACTAGAGGTATAAACTTGCATAATAAGTTTATGGATGATTTGCCTTCTTTTTTCATTGGGTATAACTCAAAAGGATGAGCCAATTGCAGGAAGCATTGCAAGAAGGGCTAGTGTAGAAATTAGATCCAAGAAACGGAATGACAATGACAAACTAAACGAAATCGAAGAGGATAATCAGGTTCAATTTTTTTTTAGAAAAAAAATTGTTAGAAAAAAAATGTTAAGCATAAAAATATGAAATTAATTACTCATGTTTGTATAAAAATTTATTCTGTTTGTATAAAAAACGTATTCTCATTTATGTAAATGGTATTGTTATACACTTTTTTTTAATATATACCAGTTATCATGTATAAGTTATAGTATATCATTATTGTCTAAAAAAATAGCTTATTTATGTATAAGTTATACATGCACACTGTCTGAGTAATTATACAATTACAACACAGTTTTGCCAACACATTATACAAATGCATAAACACATATACAGTTCAAGCAATTTTTTATACACCACAAGTATATATATGCACACCTGGATACTGTTAAGCAATTTTTATACAATGCAAGTATATATGCACACCAGTTGTCTGAATGATTATACAATGCAAGTATATATGCATACCTGGATACATTTAAGATGTGATTTTATACACTGCAAAGTATATATGCACACCTGTCAGATTAATTATACAATTACAACATGGTTGTTGCCAATACAGTATACAATTGCATAAACAATTTATACAATTTAAGCAATTTTTATACACTGCAGTTATATATGCACCTCTGTTGTCTGAGCAATTATACAATTAAAGCATGGTTATTGCCTAAAATTTATACATCTGCATGTGCACATTATACATTTTCTTTGCTATTTGTTACACACTGCAAAAATGTATGCAGATCCTATTTGGGGTTCATTTCTCTGGCACATGTATTTGTTCATCATGATTTTTTGGTAATTCGTATAATACCATGAAATCACACGACCAAACGTATAAAAAAAATCAATTTTACCTTAGTAGAATTCGTATAGATTAGCGCAGTTTTTTTTTTGTTTTTTTCCAGCCTTACTCGTCACTACAGTGTTTTTTCCGGATCTATGTTTACAGATTCATATTAGGTAATAAATATTAATTACATTGATTTTCTATTATTTAAGGGAACGTTTCCTTTATTGTATCTAATCAGTAATTAATCAACATTAAATGCCAACTATTCTTTTTTGTATAAATATTAGTGCATACCCGTTTTATACAAAGCAAAGTACACGTTCAAAAGGCTATAAAATGTAATTTTTAAAACGGTGGCTATTTTAGCCTATTATGTTTCACTAGGTGGTTATTTTTGAAAATTCCACTTAAGTTAATATGGGACCAAAAGTAACATTTTTAAAACTTACCAATTTCTTTCTTCTTTAAACAAACTTATACAACTTAAAAGAAAAATTAAAAGATATACTTCCTTTCAATTCAAAATTAAATTACTCTTTTCTTTCACTTTTCTCCTCACCCAACATTCCTTCTTCTTCATCTTCTTCTTTAAGAGCTTCAAAGTTCGGGTTTTCAGATACCTCCTCCTCCTCCTCTTCTTCTTCTTCTTCTTCTTCTTCTTCTTCTTCTTCTTCTTCTTGTCACTGTTTTCCCAACATTGGAGCTTCAAATTTGGGAGGAAAAAATTAATTTTTGGGGCATTTGTTCGTATAGCTTTGGAAATTACTTGAAAGGTAACTTTTAATCATTATTATGACTGATAAAAGTGAATGTGTTGCTGTTTATTTGAGTTTTGTGTTTTTATTGTTGTTTCCGCCATTATTGCAATTCTTCACTGCTGAGCTATTTTCAGCGACGATGCAGCAGTTGCTGGCTGGGTGCGGCAGCTGCTGGACTGGGTGCAGCAGCTGAGTTTTGTGTTTTTATTGTTATTTCCACCATTGTTGTAATTCTTCACTGCTGAGCTATTTTCAGTGACGATGCAACAGATGCTTAAATAGATTTAGCAGTTGCTGCATGGTATAGAATAATAGTCAAAATATTTTTTTGTAACTGGTTCACCACTTATGCAGTAATTTTCAATTACTGTTGAATGTACTATATAGTTGTTGCATGTGATGTTTCATATGATGAAGTAGTTGCTGGATTAAATACAACAATTGTTGTATTTCTGTACAGTTTCCTCATGTTGCGCTTTTAATTATTACTTATTTAGGATTCTTCTGCATCATCAATGGGAGACAAAATAATATTAGGAGTTGATTGTCGTAGTGAATAGGTTGAGTCCAACAATCGTTTTATTTGGCGTTGAAAAGGCAAAAAAATGATCAACACGATAGCGATGATTGTGAATCGAGATATAGCGTTTGAGGATTTTGTGAATCAAATTATTTTTAGTTGTGAATTAAATTGTGAGCCAAAAGATATCGTCATTACTTACATGCATTCCTGTGGTGAAAAATAGAGAGTGGTAAAGAAGAGGCGGCTAAGTATCGGACAATCATTTCCAAGAAAAAAGAACAAATGTTCCATATGCAAAAGGGTTGGGCACAAGAGAACTACATGCTCAGAGCGAAATGTTTCATAAGAACACTCGCTTTTATTTGGTGTTTGTGAACTTGTTTCATTTTGCATATTAATTTTATGCAAAAATTAACATTTGTTGTTATTTAATATTATCATTATTATAGTTATTTGAATACATTTTTCATCGAATGTTTCAGGTATTAAGAAATTGCATTTTAAACTATCATCAGTTTTACAGCATTGCTACTGACCTCATAGCAAAAGCTGCAGAATTTACAGAAATATATATAACGTATATAGTATTTGCTATAGAGCTTTCCAGCAATTGTTATGCATTTTACATCAACTGCTAGGATTTTGTTGCAGCAAGTGCTATTACATTTACAACAATTGCTACACAATTCCCAGCAATTTCTTAGAATAATCCAACAACTCAATAACTTGCTGAGATATTTTACAGCAATTGCTATAACTAGTTCAACAACTAGCCAACTTGCTATAACAAATTCAAACAAAATGTTTACCATCATCGTATTTCTAGTGTTGAATTGGACTAAAATCACTATATTCATCCACAACCATGATCAAATGGACTAATTAATTAAAAGAGCCACTGAAATAAGTGTGATCTATAACTGTGATCGTATTACTTGTGTAAGTACTATCTTAATGTATAAGATCATTATTGATTCCACCTCAATATATAAGATCACTACTAATATATTATAAAACATATTTGACACAACCAACTAATAATCAATTTACTTAATCACCATCACTTACATATGCAATTGCTCAATAGATTGTATATTACTTGTATAATCACCACCTCAATGTAAAAAAATGTTTCAAGATTTAAAAAAAGAGACACAAGTTGTAAGAATTGATATTTTATGAACATATGTATTTTCTTATTTTTCTAACTTTTTTGGAATGTTGATGATTGATATTTTATGTTATTGAAATATCTCCTTTTATAAAAATATCTCCTTTTATAGAAATATCTGTTGTGAAATGACTCAGCAAGTGACCTACTTGCTGGGACAGTCTTAACATTTGCTGTGAATATCGTCATATATGTTATGAAATGACACAAGTGACCTACTTGCTGGGACAGTCTTAACATTTGCTGTGAATATGTCTCATCGAGTCAACAATTTGTGGGGACAATCGAATTATTTGCTGTGAATTTACTCAACAAGTCAACTTTTACTGAATAATTGCTCATTAATTAGTCCATTTGATCATGGTTGTGGATAAATATAGTGATTTTAGTCCAATTCAATATTAGAAATACGCTGATGGTAATTTGTTTGAATTTGTTATAGCAAGTTGGCTAGTTGCTGAACTAATTGTAGCAATTGCTGTAAAATATCTCAACAAGTTATTGAGTTTTTGGACTATTCTAAGCAATTGCTGGGAATTATGTAGCAGTTGCTGTAAATGTAATAGCAGTTGCTGCAACAAAATCCTAGCAGTTGCTGTAAAATGCATAGCAATTGCTGGACTCTACTATTGCAAGGTAGTTAGTAGCTATAGCAAATTGACTATAAGTTGATGGTATCAATCATATCTAGTGATAAATTGAGTTGTGTTAATCCAATGTCAAATTAAAAGCTAAATTCATAAGTGATCTTATACATTGAGGTGATGATTACACAAATAATATACAATCTATTGAGCAATTGCATATGTAAGTGATGGTGATTAAGTACAACAACAACAACATACCCAGTTGAATCCCACAAGTGGGATCTGGGGAGGGTAGAAATGTACGCAAACCTTCCCACTACCTCGTAAGAAGTAGAGAGGTTGTTTCTTATGAGCCCTCGACTCAACAACCCATAAGTAGAATAACTAGATATTGCAAAGGGAACAAAAGGGGAAATAAAACTAAAAAATCAAAAAAAAGGACATAAAAAAGTAACTATCTACGAAAAGCACATGTTAATATGTAAATACGATAAAGTGATGGTGATTAAGTAAATTGATTATTAGTTAGTTGTGTCAATATGTTTTATAATATATTAGCAGTGATCTTATACATTGGGGTGGAATCAGCAATGATCTTATACATTGAGATAATACTTACACAGGTAATGCAATCAAAGTTGTAGATCACACTTATTTCAGTGGTTTTTTTCATTAATTAGTCCATTTAATCATGGTTGTGGATGAATATAGTGATTTTAGTCCAATTCAACACTAGACATACGCTGATGGTAAACATTTTGTTTAAATTTGTTATAGCAAGTTGGCTAGTCGTTGAACTAGTTGTAGCAATTGCTGTAAAATATCTCAGCAAGTTATTGAGTTGTTGGATTATTCTAAGAAATTGCTGGGAATTGTGTAGCAGTTGCTGTAAATGTAATAGCAGTTGCTGTGACAAAAGCCTAGCAGTTGCTGTAAAATGCATAACAATTGCTGGAAAACTCTGTAGCAAATACTATATACGTTATATATATTTCTGTAAATTTTGCAGCATTTGCTATGAGGTCAGTAGCAATTGCTGTAAAACTACTGATACTTTAAAATGCAATTTCTTAATACCTGAAACATTCGATGAAAAATGTATTCAAATAACAATAATACTAATAATATTAAATAACAATAAATGTTAATTTTTGCATAAAATCAATATGCAAAATGAAATAAGTTCACAAACACCAAATAAAAACGAGTGTTCTTATGAAACATTTTGCTTCGAGCATGTAGTTCTCTTGTGCCCAACCCTTTTGCATATGGAACATTTGTTCTTTTTGCTTGAAAATGATTGTCCGATACTTGGCCGACTCTTCTTTGCCACTCTCTGTTTTTCACCAGAGGAATGCATGTAAATAATGACGATATCTTTCGGCTCACAATTTAATTCATAACTAGAAAGAATTTAATTCACAAAATTCTCATACGCGATATCTCGATTCACAATCATCGCTATCGTGTCGATCATTTCTTTGCCTTTCTAACACCAAATAAAAAGATTGTTGGACTCAACACAATCACTACGACAATCAACTCCTAATATTATTTTGTCTCCTATTGATGATGTGGAAGGTACCTAAATAAGTAATTTTTAAAAGGAAGCATGAGAAGACTATACGGAAATACAACAACTACTGTATTTAATTCAACAGCTACTTCATCATATGAAACATCACATGCAATAAATACACAGTACATTTAATAGTAATTGAAAATCACTGCAGAAGTGGTGAACCGGTTGCAAAAAAAATATTTTGACTATTATTCTATATCGTGCAGCAACTGCTGAATCTATTTAAGCATCTGTTGCATCGTAACTGAAAATAGCTCAGCAGTGAAGAATTGCAAAAATGGTGGCAACAACAATAAAAATACAAAACTCAGCTATTGCACCCAGTCCAGCAGCTGCCGTATCCAGTCCAACAGCTGCTGCACCCAGTCCAGTGTCTGCTGCATCGTCGCTGAAAATAGCTCAGCAATGAAGAATTGCAACAATGGTGAAAATAACAATAAAAATACAAAACTCAGCTACTGCACCCAGTCCAGCAGCTACTGCACCTAGTCCAGCAACTGCTGCATTGTCGTTGAAAATAGCTCAGCAGTGAAGAATTGCAACAATGGCGGAAACAACAATAAAAACACATAACTCAAATAAATAGCACCACATTCACTTTTATCAGTCATAATAATGATTAAAATTTAACTTTCAAGTAATTTCCAAAGCTATACGAACAAATGCTCAAAAAAATAATTTTTTTCCTCCCAAATTTGAAGCTCCAATGTTGTGTTGGGAAAACAGTGACGACAACAACAATAACAACAACAACAACAACAACAAGAAGAAGCGATCCTATAGAAGAAAAAATAAGAATTTCTCGCGGAAGAAGAAAAACAATCCTTTGGGGATTTTGGGGAAATTGAAAAATTAGGATATTTTATTTTATGGGTTAAAGTGTATAAAGAAAAACTTGGGGACCTTTTTGAAAATAGTCAAATATCATTAACTCTTAATTATAATTTTGTCACCTACACCCAATTCTTAAAACTTGTGTCACTTTTTTTAAATTTTGAAACATTTTTGTCACCTTTAATTAAAACACCCATATACCTTAGCTGTGACTTGAAAACAAAAATCAAAATTTAGATATTTATTAAAAATTAGGTAATTAGTCCGCGTGTCTAATTAAGTTTATAAATCTCAATATTAAAACTAATAAAATAATCTAAAGTTATTAAGTTTTCTCTATATAAAAAATTTAGCATTATCAATTCATCACAGGAACTTCTATTAGTGTGATATTGCAAAAGTCCTAGTTATTTTCAGTAATATTTTTAGTTTATAGTATTATTTCTTAGTATAATTAGTTTTCCAATAATGATTGAACTCCCTGACTTGAATATTAAATTACTATAATACTCTCAATTTAAAAATCAATTTAGTATTTTTTTTATATTATATTGAAAACTCATATTGAAGGATTGTGACATTTTCGAAAAGTTGTGACTTTTTTCAAGGAGTTGTGATTTTTTCAGAAAGGTTGTGAATTTTTTGAAGAGTTGTGACTTTTTCGAAGAGTTATAAATTGTGATTTTTTCGTAAGTTTGTGACTTTTCCAAGGAGTTGTGTCTTTTTCGAAAAGTTGTAACTTTTTCGAAGAGGTTTGACTTTTTCGAAGGGGCTATGACTTTTTCGGGAGGGTGTGACTTTTTCAAAGGGTTGTGACTTTTTCGAAAGGTTATATCTTTTTCAAGGAGTTGGGACTTTTTAAAAAAGTTGTGACTTTTTCGAAGGGTTATGACTTTTTCGAAGGGTTGTGACTTTTTTAAGGGTCGTGGCTTTTTCGAAGGATTGTGACTATTTTAAATGGTTGTGACTTTTTCAAATAGTTGTGACAGGCTAAAGTACCGTTAATCTAATTAAGTTTATAAATCTTAATATAATAAAACTAATAAAAAACTCTAAAGTTATTAACTTCTTCATATATAGAAAATTCGACATTATCAATTTATCTCAAGAACTTTTATTGATTTAATATTGTCAAAGTCCTAATTATCTTCAATAATATTTTTTTTATTAAACATTATTTCTTGATATAATTGGCTTTTCAATAGTGTTTGAACTACCTAACTTGAATGTTAAATTACTATAATACTGCCAACTTAAAAATCAATTTAATATATATATTATATTGAAAGCAGATAATTTTCACATTGAATGATTGTGACTTTTTTGAAAGGTTGTGACTTTTTCAACGAGTTGTGAATTTTTGAAAAGTTGTGAAAGTTGTGACTTTTCGAAGAATTATGACTTTTTTTGAAGGGTTATGACTTTTTTGAAGGGTTGTGACTTTTTCGAAGGGCTGTGACTTTTTTGAAGTATTGTAACTTGTTCAGAGGGTTGTGAATTTTTGAAGAGTTATGAATTTCTCGAAGAGGTATGACTTTTTCGAATGGATGTGCCTTTTTTGAGGGATTGTGACTTTTCCAAACGGTTGTAACTTTTTCGAAGGGTTGTGACTTTTTCGAAGGGTTGTGAATTTTTTCGAAGGGTGGTGACTTTTCTGAAAGACTGCCACTCTTCCGAATGGTTGGGACTTTTTCAAAGGGTTGTGACTTTTTCAAATGGTCGTGACTTTTTTGAATAATAGTGATAGGCTAAAGTACCGTTTAATAAGAAATGATGTCTTTTGAGTTTTGTTAACGTTTATTGGGTTATTTAATTGATTTTTAAAATATAAACTATTTTATAGAAAAAGTAAATAAGAATTATGTGAGAGCACCACGTAGGCGGGCCTAACATTCTCTTATGTATATATATTAGGTAATTAGCCCGCACTTCACGCAATCATAAATAATTTAATTAAGTTTATAAATCTTAATATTAAAACCAATAAAATGCTCTAAAGTTATTTAGTATTTCTATACAGAAAATTTGACATTATCAAATTATCTAAAACTTCTATAAATGTAATATTTCTAAAATCCTAGTAATCTTCAATAATATTTTTTGGATTATAACATTATTTCTTGATATAAATTGACTTTTTAATAGTGTGAGTTTCAAACGATGACACGTAATTTCCAAGTCATATAATAATTCCACGTATGGAATGATGTATGAAAACCTTTCTCTCTTCCCGCACCTTCTTCCACATGGGGTGAAGGCACAGTCGATGCTCTTCCTTCCAGTACCTTCCTCAACATACGAAGAAGAATCGATCTCTCTTCCAATAATTTATTCCACATCGATTTCTCCTTTTGTTATCTGCTTATTTGAGAAATTTTAACTTTGCACTGGAATTAGTATGTGTATATTTCTGAACTTAGATTCTTGAAAAAACAAATTGCATGCAGTGTTCTCTTGGCTGATATTTTGTCCTCTTGGAAGAGTTTGCTTTCTTTCAGAGCTTAATAGTATTTTGTAGAGGTTTTATGCCTTCAATGGCATCTGCCGTAAATATGATCAGATTTTAGGATTTTTTTCCAAATAATCATCTTACAAATAAGTATAAATTTGTCAATTGCGTTGAATTTTGTTCTTGTTAATGGTCAATTGTATTATTATATAGGTTTTTGTTGTTATTCGTAAGAAATTACTTAAAAATAAGGGCTTTTTGTTCAAAGTAAAAAATTGGAACTTTTTGTTGTATTCAATCAGTAATTACTGATTGTGATTTTGCAGGCATGGTAACAATATGACTTCAATAATTATAACACTTCAAATGCATTTTGGAGGCTGTTTTTTATCAGATCCTCGACTCAGTTATATAAATGGAATTGTTGATCCTGAAAAAATAGATGTAGATGTAGATGAATTCCATATCATGTTGTTTCATAAATTACCTAATGAATTGGGAGTTGAAAAAGTTGACACATTTGGGTGCAAAGTTAATAAAAGAGGTTGTTTTCACATGTTAAATAGTGATATGGATGTCTTAAGATTTATTAATAGATTGAAAGGTGGGGACTTTGTTGATGTTTATGTGGTACATCAAATTAGTACACCTTTAATTGTTAAGGACGAAAATGAGGTGGAACTGGCCACATTGTTAACTCCCAAAAAAGGCCAGCTCTCCCTACTTGTTGTTACTGATAGGGCTGATGTGTCTTCTCCTCAACCATGTGATGAAAATGATATGGTTGATGTGTCTTCTCCTCAACCACCTGATCAAAATGATCCAGCAACTGATGTGTCTTCTTGTTGGCCACCTCATCAAATTGATAGGGTTGATGTCTCTTCTCCTCAGTCATCTCATCAAAATGATCCAGCAGCTGAGGTATCGTCTTCTCAGCCACCTCATCAAATTGATAGGGTTGATGTGTCTTACCATCAACTATCTGATGTTACTGCTGATGTGAATATAAATGAACAACAACAACCTAGGGCAGACAAAGAAAGAAATCAGGAGAGTGTTGAGGACTTAAATGAAGAAGAAGGTAATGTCTTTTCTTCCTACCATCTTCAAATTTCTGATAAAAGTGATATACAATCTAATTCTGAATCACTGAGAACATTGATGATTTAAGTAACTTGGATGAGGAGTTTGTTGAAGCTAGACAGTCAAATATTAAAAATAAATAAGATAAGGCTGCTAGGGTAAATGTAGAGGAGATACCCTCTGGTCCTGTAGGTATAGATAGTGGTTTTGAGGATCTTAATAAGGGTAAGAGGGGAAGCTATGAAGGAAAATTGGGTAGGGATGAATTGTATTTTGGTAGCTCAGATCCTGGCAGTGAAATTAGTGACGATGAAAGGGTACCTGTTTAATCTGATGAAGTTGTAGATCCACTAGCTAGGAATACCAGTACCAAGGTTTATTTTGACTCAACTGCCAAAAAGATTTTATTTCAGCTGTATATGGCTTTTGTGAATAATATTCAGTTTAGCGAAGCACTTCAAACTTACTCCATTCAAAAGGGTGTAAATCTTAAGCTGAAACCTAACGAAAAGGACAAAATTAGGGCAAAGTGTTAGAATGGTTGTCCTTAGCATATTCTTGGAAGTATTGAGGGAAATAATGAAAATTTCATTGTGAAGACATATTATCCTGTCCATAAATGTTGTAAAAGAACAAGAAACAAGCTATGTACTCCAAAGTGGACCAGTAAGACTTACAAAGACAGAATCATGAGTGAGCCTAGCATCAAACTCCATCAAATTCAAGGGCTGATAAGAAAGGAATATGGGCTATATGTTAGCAAAACAACTTGTTGAAGGGCAAAAGTAAAAGTTCTACATGATCATATGGGTGATTTCAAGGAGGAATTTGCTAGATTGTATGATTATGCTGAGGAGTTGAAGGCTACTAATCTTGGAAGTACTATAGTTGTTAGGACATCCAAGAATATAGTTCCTGGAAAAGAGGTATTTATGGGCATTTATATTTGTCTTGAAGCACTGATAAATGGATGGAGGGAGGGGTGTAGAAGAATAATTGGTTTTGATGGTGCCTTTTTAAAAGGAATTTGTAAAGGTGAACTATTGACTTGCATTTCCAAGGATGGAAATAATCAAATGTATCTTGTAGCATGGGCAGTGGTTGATAAAGAATTCAAGAATACATGGTCTTGGTTTATTAAATGCATCAAACATGATCTAGAGTTAACACAAATTGAAGGTGAAGGACTCACAGTCATGTCTGATATGCAGAAGGTATGATAACATATTGTAATTAATTTCTCCTTTTTTATTTGCTATAACATCAACTGTATTATACTGATTGTTCTCCTTCTTTTTTTATTTGTTTTAATAGGGTCTTCACATAGCACTACTGATTTATTGCCAAATGCTAAGCGTAGATGGTATGCCAGACATATCTGGGCTAATTGGAAGAAGGAGTGGAAGTGTGAAGAGAGAAGAAGAAAATTCTGGCAAGTTGCTGGGGCTCCATTTGAAGTTCACTTACAAGATAAACTTGATGAAATGAGTCTACTGGGAAAAAGCATTGTTGAATCTTTGTTAAAGTACAACAAAGAGGCATGGTGTAGGACATTTTTCAAGGAACATAGCAAGTGTAGCATAGTTGAGAATAATATGTGTGAGACATTCAATAGTTGGATCTTGGCAGGTAGATTCAAATCAACCATTACTATGTTAGACGAAATTAGAGTCAAAGTCATAGAAAGAATGACTCAAATGAGAGTTTTCTGAAAAATGGGTAACTGATGTGTCATCTATGGCTATGGAAGTTAGAGAAAATGCAGAACATGCAGCTAGTTATGAGGTTAAATTTAATAGAGATACTGACTATGAGATTATGGATTCACCATATAAGCATGTTGTTAATCTGAAAAAGAAGGTGTGTAGTTGTAGGTTTTGGCAACCGAAGGGAATTTCTTGTGCACATGCAATTACTGCAATGCATTACAAAAATTTAGATGTTGAGTCATTTGTTGACCACTGGTACAAGAAGGAGACATATCTGAAAGCCTACTCTAACTTCATTCAACCTATGACAAATATGAAGATGTAGCCAAAAAGTTCAAAACCAGCCATTGAGCTACCTGAAATCGTTGTTATGCCAGGAAGACCAAGGGAAAATACGAGAAAAGATAAGGATGAACCTACTAAAAGAAGTTTGGAAAGGCTACAAGAAAGGGGAGGAAAATGAAATGTTCAGTTTGCAAGAATTTTGGGCATAATAAGAAAGGATGTCCAATTATTGTAAGTTTTTCTTTCACTTCTTCAACATTATTGCTAAAATTTATTTTGTCAATGCTTGTTAATTCAGTTTTCAATATTGTGTATCCAAAATAATGGTTCCACAACTGGAACTTCAACTGCAGGTGCAACTGTTGAAATGCACCCCACTGCTGGTGCAAGAAATGCTGGAAGTCTGCAAATGTTGAAAATGTTTCTCAACAAACAACTCAATTCAACAGCCTGATAACGTTCAAACATACTCCTTTTTACAGAATATGGACGATCGTTAGCAGTATATTTACCCAACTAAGAGTCGGGGTCGATCCCACAGGGAATAGGTTGAAACAACTTTACTAGTTATCCTACTTCGATCGTTGGTTCTATTTCCAAAAAAACAAACTATGCGAAAAAGTAAAAATGGGGGGGGGGGGGGGGGGTTTGAACTAAGATCCTAACTATGAGTACGAATGCAGATAAAATAAACTAAGGTTTATACAATTTAATGATGACCTAGGGTTGCGGTCCCCATAACATATAACTATTTAGCATTTAACATCGGGTTTATTGTTTCTTATATTGCATGCAAAATCTAACGTGTTGGGTAACTTCTAGTTCACCTCCCGGTCCTTCTTAGAAGTATGTCATTCATCTCCTTCCGGTCTCAGAATATTTTCGATACTAAGCCTCGCTTTGGATTTCAGAAGACTATCACCTCTCGGTCTCAAGTCTTTAGATACAAGCTAATCCCAAGCCTAAGTATACCATCCCCTCTCGGGCTAAAGTGACTTAAACATAGGTCGATTGCCTCTATCTACTGTTGTAATTCCCTTTTTCTAATCATTAATTTCCTTTGGAACAACTAATGAATACGGGCAAGTTCTCAATGCGTGCACTCATCAAGAAAGAGTTTTAAGCAAAGGAAATCACAATACCTACAATACAAGTCTCAAAAAAACCTTACGTTTTGCCTAATTCGTTAAGACGTCATGGTTCCCACAACCCTAGTTGTGGGTCTAGATTATTGAACTTGCAAGGTTTAGAACAAGAATCATGATGTAATCCATGTTAAAATCACTTACAAGGGAAAATAAATCAATTCTGAATTCACATGCCAAAACGCAAAGCAAACAAGAATTAAAGACTCAACACGATAATCAAAAACTCACAACTAACGTAGTTGGCTTTGTGCTCGTTGTCCATGGTGTGTCCAGCAGCCCCAAAGTGTGGGGTGCCAGCCCCTAAGTCGTGGGGTACAAGATCTCCCTTAGAAATAAAACCTAAGTTCTATTTATAATGCTAAAACTCTCCTAAAACGAGTAGGAAAAAGTAAGCATAATTGGACTAGGAAAGGAATCCTAATTGGACTTGGATTCCCAGTTGCTTGATGCTTCACGGACTGAACCATGCCCCATGGTCTTTCTCACGATCCGTATAGCCTGTTGTGGTGCCTTACTTGACGCTGAAACTGTCCAAAATTTGCCCCTTTTTCACGACCACATTCACGATCCGTGAAGGTGTAGACGGTTCGTGGAAGGCACTCGTACAATTTGCCTTGGCTCTTCTTGTTTTTTCGCTGCCTAGTGCTTCCCACGAGCACCCTCACGGTTCGTGGAGTGCACCACGGTCCGTGAAAAGGGTCGTGGTGAAGTCTTTGACGTCATTCCTGGAGGCTTTAACTGGACGGCCAGTTTCACGGCTGGTGAACATCACCACGGGTCGTGAACATGCCCGTGGTGTGTTCCTTCTCCCTTTTTGGTTCTGTTTCGTCTTAACTGGTCCTGGGACATGTAGCTACTATGATTCAACCATTTTTACACCTTCAAATGTTCTGCATCAATGGCCATTGACAGTAGAAACTTCCCAGCGCAACAATATTAACACGTCTTGATTCTTTCTCCGAGATAGCTTGTGACGTTTGCATCTTAATCTTTGTTGCTGCTTTATTGCCATTTTTCTTTGCTTTCCAGCCACATATAGGTATCATATGGTGTGTACGAATCATCCACCAACAGTGCTCTTCTACGATTTAGCCAATTTTAGCTCCAAATAACCTCAAATCAGTCCAACGCCCATAATTCCATGAAATCCCCCTTTTCCTACAAAATACACATAAAACGCATATTAAACTAACAAATGTGCTTAAGAACTCACAATAATTCTATGTATTAGGCATCGTAAAAGTCGTATTTTCATGACTTATCATAGCCAACAATCTACTACTGTTGTTGGTGGCTTAAAAAGGAAGACTAACATAGAGGTGGAGCAAATACTGGATATAAAAGGCTAAGAATATCTGATTTTGGAATCCTATTTGGAGAAAATAACAATGTGATAGAGAGGGTAAGTATTATCATTTAAGGACTTTTATTTGATAGTATTAACTGATAGTATTATTGTCTTTAACTAATAATATTATTGTCTTTTATCAGTCTGAAACTGTTGATCGAGTGTTACATATTACTACATTAAAAAGTTGCCTACCTACCAATATTAACCTTGGCTACAAACCCCATGGACTTAGGTGGAAAGGTGGAGCTGCAATTACTCAAAGATAACTATGAGAAAGAAGTTATAAAAGAGTCAACTCTTCTACAAGTACTCATGCCACTACAAGCACCCAGTCTGGAACAACTCATGCCACACCAACCACTCAGTCCACACCAAGTACTCAAGACACATAGTTTTTGTGTATTGATTTTAGCTTGATTTTGTGTAGCTTGAATTTGTTTGATGTTGATGGGCTGACTAGTTAACTTATGTTTTGTGTAGCTTGATTTTGGCTTAATTTTCAGCAATGTTCTGTTTACTTGCCATGACAAATAAGTTAATTTTGGTTAATGAAATAGTGGGTTGATCACAGTAATTATAAGTCTACTGAATTTTTTCATTACATTATATTTCATCATCATAATACTCAAATGAACAATCTGTCACAACCCCATTTTCAGTACATAACATAAAAACCAAATGATAATAATCACAATAACACTAATATCAATAGGCTGAATGCTTCCATGCCTTCCATGTCTTCCACGCCTTCCATGTCTTCCATGGTCAGCATTTCTTGATGGGTTATTCATGTAGTATTGTTCTTCATATATAAGATGAACTTGGTATGTACGATCAACTTCGTCAGCCCATCAAAAAAATCCACATCCATTACCATTTGCATATCTTTGACAATCCCAAAACATTCTTTCAGGATTAGTTGATGTCTTTGACATCTTAAGTTCAGCGTGAAGTCCACAATAACAAAATCAAACTGTCATTGTGAAGAAGAAGAAACTTTAATGAATAAAGAAGAAGAAATTTTAAGAAGAAATTTAGAGAGACAAAAACAAGAAGAAAATTGAAGAATTTTGAGAAGAAGAAGATGACAACAACGGTAAGAATCACCCAAATGGAGTGGCTACTAATATAGGGTATGAGTTCTTGAAGAAAATGAGAATTGAAACAAGAGCAAGAGCAAAACCCACTTTAGCAGAAAAAATAATTTTCCAAGAAGAAATTATGGCCAACAAGAAGAAATTTCAAGAGAAGAATTTGGAGAGACAAAAACAAGAAGAAAATTGAAGAATTTTGAGAAGAAGAAATGGGGATTTATAATATTTGAGCATTTGGGGAAGAAGTTGACTGTTAAAGGGGTTTTTACAAACCCTTTACGCTCCAAAATGGAGTAAATCTCCCGCACATGACCTGGTATGCCACTTAGGATGCCAGGTCAGAAAAAAGTGTTTAAAATGTACCTTTTGAGTGGGTACAAGGATTTAGTTGGCAAAGTTCTAAGTATAAGGTCCTAGGTGACAAACGGGATCAAGCACAGGGGCCTATTAGATCATTCTGCCCTTTTTATATTTTATATTATATTTATTTAATTATATTATATTATATTGAAAGCAGATAAGTTTTTTACATTAAAGGAATGTGATGCTTTTCGTTTTTGGATCAAGAAAATTGTACCAAAACTTGTGTAATTATGTCAAGACTGTTGATGCTTTTTATATTGTATTTTCTTATTAGAGAATATTTAATGAATTTAAGTGTTTTAGAAATTATGACTTGTTGATAGAAGAGTAAAGAGAATAATTAATTCTATATTCCTTTTATTTTTCATATTAGTTGTCTATTTCTCTTCTATTTTTTTTAAAAAAATCATAAATAAAATAATAGTTTTACTAATTTACTCATTAATTTTTTTTAACTTTATAAATTTTGTTTACACTTTAAAAATAATTAATTTATTATAATAAAATAAAATTTTTGATCAATTACATCTTATTTTATAAATTAATAAATAATTTGAAATAACTAATTTTAGTAATATAAATAATTAATATGAGATAGGAAGATAATATCAAAATGTTAGAACTAGAATGAATTAAGTGAGAAATACTAGTAAATTAAATATCTTCGTGAATAAAATATTAAAATAGGGAAGTGCAAAGTTTGAAAGAATCTCATAAAGGAAAGATGGAAAAATTAAAATCAAAGAAAAATAAAAAGTTCAAATGACCCTAGCCCCTGCACTCCACCCCCTAAAAAGTTCAAATGAAGAGGGGAGAAAAAGTTAAAAAGGAATAGAAAGGGGAGGTACTTTATTTAGAGGGTATTTGATACGTCAAATTAACACTTCAAAAGGAATAATAAAGTGGTCGTTGATCAAATATAGAACTCAACAAGAGTTGAGGTAGACCCCACAGGGAATGCGTGAGAATAAATCTACTAGCACCCTTTTTCATATGTAATTTCTATTTCCAAGATAAAAATGCATAAAGTAAATGTTTTTTTTTTTAATGTTTCAACCTGATTCCTAAAGTAAAGTAGCTAATGCGTACGTTGACTACTGGATTTCCAACCATTAATGAGAAGCTAGGGTTGTGTTCCCCATGACATCTAATACAATAACCAAATTTGTACGGTAAACCCGTTCATGCTTGCGTATACAAGATCAAACAAGTTATACAACACCTAGTTCACCTTCCGGTCCTTCCTAGATGTATTTCACTTATCACCTTCCGGTCTCAGAATGTGTACAATTTTAACCTTTGTTCTAGATCTCAAAATACTCTCACCTTCCGGTCTCAAGTACTTAGACTAGGTTAAAAACCCTGAATTTTCGTTATAAAATTCTTTTCCTAATCACTACATCCTTCCCGGGCATGTAGCAAATATAGGCTTACAATAATGCATCGACTTATCAAGGAAGAAGTTAAAGCAAAGGATAATACTATGTATACGATGATCAATCCCAAGGGTTCACCCCCAAATTTGTTATCTTATTGATTTGTCATGGTTCCCACAATCCTAGTTGTGGATTTTGGCCTAGCATATTCAAAACAAATTGCCCACAACAATATAAAGGAATCATGATAAGGAACTTACTTGATACTGTAATAAATCCACGTGTCAATCTCTAGATAGATGATTGAAATCCAAGAATTCAACGTTCTAATATGACCAGCAGTAGTGTCCCACATATTGTTTACATTTCCGCCACTACTTCAAGCCTCTAAGTTTCTCAACTTTTCTTCTATCTCTAGGGAGAGGGCAGGTGTAAGGCATCCCCATCTAATCCTCAGTTGGGCATAAATAACCTTCTTCTACTTTTCTCTCTTGATCTCTAAATCCATCATTGCCTATGTTGAGTGGAAATATTTTCACTCGGAATAACCTTGCAATTCTTACATAGACTTCTATCGCCCTTCCGGAGAAGTAGGTAATCTATCTGACTCTTAGCTACCATACTACGAAAGGTAATCAAGTGGTTTTCCCTCTTCGGGAAACATGAGTAAGCAATAACTAACTCAAAGGCTTTGGCAAAATCCAAGAGAGATGTCCCACCTACATTTCTCTCCCCAAAATCAAAGCCTCCATGAACATCTTAAAAACCGTTAGTGGTTGCCCCAATATGCCCATTAAAGTCATCCCCAATGAAGATTTTTTGTCTCCGGTATGCCTTGCACAACCTCATCCAGATCTTCCCAAAAGAGCCTTTTGACTTCCTCATCTAGTCCTACCTTGGGCACATAAGCACTAACTACGTTCACTACATGCCTACCAACTACGAGTTTGATAAGCATCATCCTATCATTAACCCTCCTAACTGTAAGGACCCGCATTTTTGAACGACTTTATTGAACCTCATAATGTCGCCACGAAAGAAAATTTGACCAAGTGTCACTCCATGGGAGGCTCACACGGCCAGTATGAGGTTGCACGAACCATGTGGCCTCCAATGGAGGGTTACTTAGCTATAATTTTGATTACGGGGACTCGACAAGGAGTTTCAGGCTAAGTATGGGCACACGGCCACCCACACGGTCCATGTGGCGTGTCACAGGCCGTGTGGCCCACCGTATAGCTCGCGATGCAAAATTTTTCTCAGTACGAAATCACCGTCTTGTAACTTTTTCGTGCAAGATTTTTCTAAGTAACGTTCCACGACTTTGACACGGTCCATGTAGTGTCACACGGGCTGTGCGATCGTCCACATGGCACCCCTTCACTTCGAAAAATTCCAAGTGTTGAGCATCGTGAAAATTTGGCTAAGTGTCGTCTCATGGACCCTGTTCACGGCCCGTGAAGTGCCTCACGGACCGTGTCAGTGCCAGTGAAGCCCTGAAGGCCCAATTTTCATTTGTTTCATTAATGGTTTTTATGTAAATATGATTTATTTAATTGTGTTTTAAGATCTTTTTACCTATTCTAGAACCCTAAATCAGTTGATATCCTTTCATTTTAATTCATTCTCATTGAAAACACACTCACGCTAAAATCATTCCTAAGAGCTCTCTCTATGTTCTTCTCTCAAGACTCAAGCTAGGATCCAATTAGGGTTTCAACTTCAAGCTAAATTCTCCTTAAGTTCACCTTCCTAATTAAGGTATGTGAGATTGATTCTTGGTCCCTTCCAACCAAAAATACCCAAATTCTTTTCAATCGATTTCATATTATTAAGCTTACTTTAAATGTGGGTTTTCATTATTTGATTTTTTTAAATTTAATTAATGTATGAGTTGTACTTTATTTATGATTTAAGTTATTTTAAGCCTTATTATGATGATTTACATTGAGTTTATGAAGTTATGAAGATGCATACCCCCTTTAAAGCTTGATTTATGCATGGGTGATTAATATTATGGTTTAAATGTGGAATTAATTATGAATTTACTTCAATTTCATATTAAAATGTTGATTTTAGCTTGAATCTATATTACCCATGTTATTCTCACATCACTCATGGCATGTGCATTCATGGACATTGGTTTGTATGGAAATTATGAAATGGATTAAGCTCAATTATGTTTTCTGAAATGAGTTAGATATAATTTTGATAAAGCATTGGTTATGACAAGAATGTGATCATATATATGTCAATGAGTGTAGCTCTTTGAGTGTTTTGGGTGCTTGCACTGTATCGATAGGAGCATGAGCTATTCCTATGCATAAGTATCATGATTACGAATTATGGTTTGGCTTTTAAGCCTATATGCGCATTGAACAGATTTGAAATGACTATTGCATCTCTTTTGAAAAACATGTATATGTGTAAGTATCCTCATGGGATGTCTTGACTTAGCATCGATGGATTTGGGGCGTAAGGGCTATCCCCAAGGGTCCTTTCCCTTTCCTCAAACTATGTGTCAACATAGGAATGGAAGTCATTACCTAAAAGACCAGGTCATAAGGAATGGTTTTATTTATTGATATGATATGATATGATATGGACTGTTAATGAAAATCCTTCTGAAAAAGGCGTGGTTGTAAGGAAGGAGACCATCCATCAAAAAGACGAGGTCATAAGGTGTGATGTAGATTACCTTTGGCAAGTAATCTTCTCCTACCAATGGGAGGTCTCTATCAGACTAATTCATGTAATAGCTCAAATAAGTTTGATTTGTCGGTTATAGTCCATCCCCACTATATATATGAGTATTATTGCATTTCATGCATTACGAATTTCATGGCATATTGTATACTACTCTTCCTTGGATATATGATTCCTCTTATATTATGTGCCCTTGTCATCTAACATTAAAATGCAGGTTGTTAAGTTATACGCATTGCATGCCCGCATACTTAGTACATTCAAATGTACTAACGTATACTCTATGCCTATATGGTTTTACTATGTAGGGACTATGTGTTATGATTATCCACCGCACGATGGGTAGCTCGAATTCAAAGAGTTGATATTGTGGTGAGTCTTATTTTCCAAGGACAAACCACCTTCCTTCTACCTATGTTGTTTTCTGGTTATCTCTTTAATTGAGGGTGAGCCTGGGACATGTCTTGGCCCCCATCCCATCTTATGACTAGAGGCATTGTTGGACATCTTGTAGACACTCGTAGACTCTATACGTTATGCATTGAAATTTAAGCTCTTGACTTCAGTTACTTATTGGATATGGCTATTATGGATTGATTATGTGAATTATATTATGTATGTGTGTTTGATGTGGAGATGTGGAAGATCCTAAGCCTCGTATTGCCTCCATAGAGTGAGTCATACTTACCCTCCCCTTAGTTCTTATGTACTATGTGCTATGTGAATCTTTGTCAATCCCTTTCCTTTGATACCCCCATAGCGTGAGTCCTACTTTCGCCATCACTTAGAACTATGTGTTTACTATTTGAATGCGCTTCCGAACTATGATGTGGATTTGGATACTTTGTGGCTTGTTTGGGGACTCTCGGGTTCTCAATTCGCCATGTAACTTCTAGGCCCTAAGCTCGGGTCATAACAATAACCTCAACCACATAATCCCTAAGGTCTTCGTCTACTAGGATACCTACACCATTTCTATCCCTAGAACCACCTGAGTACCACATCTTAAATCCATCCACGTCCCGAGCTTTGGTACCTACCCATCTGGTCCCCTGAACACACGCTACATTAATGTGCCTCCTATTAAGACATTTTACTAGCTCTATGGATTTCCCTGTTAGTAATGCTATATTCCACGACGCTATCCTTAACTTACATAAGCTTGTAACCCTCTCACCACCCTTACCTCTTACCCCCGACCTCAACCCCAACCGACGACATGATCCTAGTCTATCACTCGATCTTGACGCCACTAAACTTAAGAAGTAATAGACTATTAAGCCACAAAGACCAGGTTTATACGGTATACTACTTACTAATCACAATATGAAAAACAAGTACAAACAAGTGGTTGAAGCACAATAAAATTAAGCAAAAACTAAACAAATCAATGCACAATATTAGTGAGAAAGAATTAAGAATAATAGGCAGCCACAATATTAGTGAGAAAGAATCAAGAAATGGATGTTGATCAATATCTTGATTTCCTGTAGATATGTAATAGGCAAGAAATATTTGCGGAAAAGAATTGCAAGAAAGAAGATTATTGCAAGATAGTATGTAACAAGCAAGAAATGTTGCAAGAAATATGTAATAGGCAAGAAATATGTAGAAATTGAACTAGGAAACAAGAAATAGAAAAGAATGGAACAAGAAGGAATCAAGAAATATATATAAGTGAAGGAAAATGGGAGATATCACCGAATAATATTCGTATCGATGTTTCTGAAGGTCTGTCCAACCAACTTGATAAAGCTTGATGTTGTTAATTCATAGAAACTCGGTGCTTTCTTCTAGGAATCAAAAGGAGAAAGAGAGCGAGAGCAAAAGCAACTTTCTTGAAGATTAATTGAATAAAAAAATGTGCAATAGAGTAATTTTTTGAAAGAGATCAAGAAAGTGACTGAGGTGCAAATCAACACCCCAAAATTGCGGGAAGGATTGAGAAATCAATGGTGATCGAAGAAATTAGAAGAAATCCCAAACTGAAAAGCAAAGAAGATCAGATTTTGAACCAAGAAAAGCACAATCCAAATTTGATCTTCAACCAAGATTTGCATTCCAGATGAAAAGATCCATTTTTTTGTTTTTAAGGACCCTAAAAAATCCAACTTTTTCCAGAATCCCAACAAATTAGGGCAAAAATAGAGAGAGAAAGATTAAGGTTTTAGAAAGAGAAGAAGCATCACAATATACCACAAATGGAACTCCCTCCTTGGATAAATAAAAAATAGGTGCTGAAGTCAATAACTCCTTAAGCTTTTGGAAGCTCAACTCACAATCATCCTACTACTGAAATACCACAACCTTCTGAGTCAATCTAGTCAATGGGACTGCTATAGATAAGAATCCCTGAACAAAACACTGATAATACCTCGCTAAGCCAAGTAAACTCCAAATCTCAGTCATTGAAGTAGGCTTAGCCCACTTACAAACAACTCCTACCTTAGTTGGATCGACCATCATACCCTTTTTTGACACATGGCCAAGAAATGCAATAGACTCAAGCCAAAACTCACACTGAGAACTTAGCATACAACTTCTCCTCCTTCAATCTCTGGAGTACAATCCTCAAGTGCAGAACATGATCTGCCTCACTCTTGGAATAAACCAAGACATCATCTATGAACACAATCACAAAGATGTCTAAATAGGGTTTGAACACTCGGTTCATCAACTCCATAAAAGTAGCCGGGGTATTAATCAACCCGAATGACATAACCCCAAACTCATAAGCCTATAACAGGTCCTAAAAGCTGTCTTTGGGATATCAGACCACTGAACTCTCAACTAATGATAACCGGACCTCAAGTCAATCTTGAGGAATATTGAGGCACCCTGCAACCGGTAAAAAAGATCATCAATGTGAGGCAAAGGATATTTTTTCTTGATGGTCACTTTGTTAAGCTGACGATAGTCAATGCACATACACATAGTGCCATCCTTCTTCTTCACGAATAATGCAGGAGTTACCCAAGGAGATACACTCGGATGAATAAAGCCTTTCCTCAACAAGTCTTCCAATTGTTCCTTCAACTCCTTCAATTTGGTTGGGGCCATCCGATAAGGAGCAATAAATATGGGCTTAGTGCCCGGCTCTACATCAATAGCAAAGTCAATATCACGATCCGGCAGAATACTAGGCAAATCAGTCGGGAATAAATCCATAAATTCTCTAACAATCCTGGTGGTCTCCAATGATGGAGGCTCCTGAGAAACAACCCAAACATGAGCTAAATATGCCAAACACCTTTTCCCCATCAGCCAACAAGCAGGCATATAGGAAATAACACCCTTAGGATAGGAATTAGGTGCTTCAGTCCATATCAACTGAGGCAAGGCGGGGCAAGATAAGGTCACGTTCTTCGCATGACAATCAAGAATAGCATGATAAGGTGACAACCAGTCCACACCCAATATCATATCAAAATCTACCATATCTAACAATATCATATCAGCAACAGTATCTTTCCCCATAAAAGTCATAACACAACCCTGATAAACCTAATTCACCACTAAAGATTAACCTATCAGGGTGGATACACATATATGCTCGGTAAGCGACTCACACATAATATCAATATCAGAAGCAAAATAGGCTGACACATAGAAATAAGTAGAGCCTGGATCAAATAAAAATAAAGTTAAACTATGGCACACTAAAACCATACATGTGATAATTGCATCAAAGGCCTCGGCCTCGGACTCGGCCTCAGCTCTATCTGGAACAACGTAGAAAACTCTATGACCACCACTCGCCTGTAGGCCTCCAAAGGCTCCACCTCTCCCTGTACCACGACCCTCTCTAGCACCACCCTTCATGCCCTGAGATGTGTCTCTGGCTGTTGCCTGAGGTCCTGAAGCCTAAGTAAGAAACACCCATGTGGACAATGGTTGGTGAAGTGCCCAACCTCATTACAAATATAACAAGCCTTGGGGTCTCGTCCTTGAGATGACTGTGCCGAAGAATCACCACGTCTATATAAACCAAGGAAGCTATCACGGCCTGTCTGAGTAGGCCTAAATCTGTCACCCCTATCGAATGCTGGAAGAGTTGCTTGAATTGACCGGCG
Source organism: Solanum rostratum (assembly GCA_029948455.1). Classification (NCBI taxonomy): domain Eukaryota; kingdom Viridiplantae; phylum Streptophyta; class Magnoliopsida; order Solanales; family Solanaceae; genus Solanum; species Solanum rostratum. The sequence continues at coordinate 56,586,823 of CM057053.1, forward strand.
TTGACGACCCTGCCTTTGAAACCCGCTATCATGGGGTGAATGTGTACTAAACTGACTGTGTTGATGGAATCTCTTTCTTCCACCCTGTCTGTCATGCCTTATGCGCTGTATCATACGAGCATGATCCACAATACTCTGAAAGGTTCCTCTAGCTAACACCAAAGAAGTTGTAGCTTCGTGAAGATACCCTGCCAAGCCTTTGAAAAATCGTTGAATCCTCTCGAACTTAGTAGGAATGCTAGACAAGACATATCTAGACAATGTATGAAATCTAGCCTCATAGTCATAAACCGATATGGAACCCTATTGTAGCCTATCAAACTCATCCCGACGGCTATCTCAGAGGTTGTATGGAACGAACCTCTCCAAAAATATCTCAGTGAACTGCCCCCAGGTCATAACTGAAGACCCAACAGGTTGGCGAGCCACAACTAACCTCCACCACTCCTTGGCGGGGCCGATGAACTGGTATAAAGTGTAGGCAACCCTATGCGACTCAAGAATAGCCAGGTTACATAACCGGTCCTGGCACTCCAACAGGAAATCATAGGCTCTATCACCAGGGTGCCATCGAATCGAGGTGGAGCCAACCGCACAAACCTCTCAAAGCTCTTCTGCTCCATTGTAGACATGGTTGGGCTGGCAGAAGATGGTGGCACCATAAATAAAGGAGGTGCAATAGATAGAGCAACAACGAAACTCTGAAACTGAGAACCCAAACTCGGCCTAGATGTCTGAGGTGAAACCATAAAAGTCATAGGAGAATCTACCGAAATTGTAGAGAGACCAACATGAATCATAGCTGGCTCGGATGGGGCTATAGAAGGGCCAATTGTAGAAGGACCAACATGAATCATAGCTTGCTCAGATGGGGCTATAGAAGGACCAACCGGTGTTGTAGAAGTCAGTATATCAACAGTAGCTGGGGTGGAAGGTGCTCCCTCCAATCTAGCCAATACTCTCAAATGTAACTCCTGAGCCGAGGGTGTAGTCTCTAGGGATGACGATGGCGGAATAGGATCTATAGGCCCCTCTGGCTCATAAGCAGGTCTAAAGAAGCCAATCTAAACTATCCCCTAGGCGGAGCTACACCTGTAGCAGTGCCTCGGCCCCTGGCCCTATCCCAAACTCTGCCTCATTCTCGAGTGGGAGCCACATCAGTTGCCTCAGGCTCTCACACTGATCGACGGGATCTGGTCATCGACATATGCACAGAAGGAGTCAAATTAATTACTTTCAAAGTGGGTAACACAAAGAAACTCACACATAGAAGCAAGATGTGAGAGTCTTTTCCTAACAAGTGCCCTGTAGCCTACCGAAGATGGGTGGGACGTCTACACACCGATCTGTGAGACTCTACTCGACATCCTACTCTTGACTCGCGAGCCTAACGAACCTAGAGCTCTGATACAAAACTTATCACGACCCAAAATGGATCACAACTAAAAGAAAAGGAAATAATTCGGAAATCATCTCAACATAACATAACAAATCCCCAAAATCTGGAGTCATGAGTATAAGAGCATCTAAGTAATACAGAAGTGTAAATACACATGTCTCAAAAGAAATACAGGGCAACCCTATAGAATCTAATACAAAAGTAAAGAAAATCCCAAGGTTCCATGGCGACTTGAAGTCTGAGCATCACTGGTAAGATCTGGATGAATGGAGGGAAGTCCCAAAGTATGAATCAGCTACCCTGTGCGAGTCCCTGTGCTCGATTTGCAGGGATGAAAAAGAGTAGGGTGATTACACCAAAATGTACCCATTAGGTTCAACCAACTGGGTAAGAGAATCGAAACAAGCATGTAATAAGGAAGAACCTTATCCCTGCATCCAAAAAGGTTAGTATGCACTAAAATATATCCAATAATAATGAGTTAAGGTATCCTCAAGCATCCGCAAATATCATATAACCATAATACGAATATGATGCACAACTCATCAGTCCAAATACCAAGTGTGTCACAGCCTTGCACTGCCTGTGGTCAAGGTAATATCAGAATGCCACAACCTTGCCACCTGCCCATGGTCAAGGGATATCATGATACCAAGTCCTTGCCACCTGCTGGTGGTCAAAGTATATGAAGTATGAATCTCACCCTTGTCTCCTGCCCGGATCAAGGGGTTGATACCAAAGTGAATCATAAAGCCCTTGCCTCCTACCTGGGTCAAGGGATGATACAAGCAACATACAATAAATGTAAATCAACAGTGCAACCCAAATATGCATGTAAACATGTAGAATAGCGTCACAAAAAGAATGTCTATGCATGAAACTCATAATAATCATATGTACTCAGGGAGTAATATCAATATCACAGCTAATACCCAAACCATCATCATATTTTTTATCATCATAGGTATATCAATAATCAAGAGTGGCAGTAATATCGAATCATACTCGTCCCCAAGTATGCAAGAATATCAATATTACCGGACCTAACTCATCCTAAATATACATATATATCAATGATACTGGACCTAACTCGTGCCAACAAGAGTAATATATCAATAATATCAGACCTTACTCATCCCAATTATGCACGCATATCAATAATACCAGACCTAACTTGTCCTAATTAGTCTACCGAGTCACATTTAGTCACATTTTTATCTCAAGTCCTCATCATTCCATCATAATTCATCTCAGTTCATCAATAAGATCAAAATTATATCACAATTCGGCTCAACCAAAATCACTTTCCCATCCTATTTCAACACATCAACTCAACTACCGAATTATCCATCTAAATCTCACAATTATCACATGGACATGCTCAATAACTCAAATCCAGTCCCAAAAGATTAGCCGAACCTACCTCGATGCCGAAACCATACTTGGAGAAGCTTTACATCAGCTCAAGTCCTCAAATCGATCCCCCAATTTGATTAACCGCTATCAACAATAGATACTACTCATCAAGAGAAGTATTTTGATACCCATATTGGCATAAATTGGGCTCAGGGGCAAAATGGTCAAATTTAGGGCTAAAATTTGAAGTTCCTGGTTCTGAAAAATAACTTTAAAACCAAGTTCTACACGAAAAATGAAGTTCATAGGTGAAAATCCAATTAAAATAAAGTTGGAGTTGAATGAGAAATCAATATTTAAAGTTTGAAAAACATATCCTAAAAATCCCCAATTTTGGGTGTTCAATTTTATGAAATCAAAGATAAAATCAAGATAAGAATCATAGAAAATGATTATTTTAGTGTTAGAAATGCTTACCCAATAAAAGTCTTCAAAAACCTTTCTTCAAAATCGCCACCAAAAAGTTTACAAGTTCGAAAATGGATTAAAAAATGGTGTTTTATGAGTTTAAAACTGTCCGGGTATGAAAATTACTTTGCGATCGCGGAGCCCATCCCACGAACACGAAGACCAAATAGGTCATAACTTTGCAAACGAAGAGATCAACGACCACATCCTCCGCGAAGGCGGAGAAGAAACCCACCTGCACCAGATATCAGCAAAACTAGTAACCCAAGTCTAATTTCCCTACTCAGAATGGACCCCCCGAAACTCATCCACTCAGAATGTCACAAACCAAATATGTATTCATATCAGAAACAATGATCTGGATTCAACGGAATCATCAGTAATCAGTTTCATGGTCTCCTCGCCACATTTATTAAAGCAAGTCAATAAAACTAGTTTAAAACTCAAGAGACCAAAACTGTCCTCGACAACTCCAAAAATTATTCCAAGACCATTTGTAGCATTAGTTTTACCATTTGGAACGACTGGAACTATCGAAATTTTGATCCGAGCTTTTGAACTCTGAATGTTAACTAAAGTCAAACTTTGGTTTCGGAAACGACTAAAATCAAAACTTTTGGCCTAAAAACCTCATTTTAACTTCGAATTCAGTTCTGCAACTTCCTATAGTTCAGTTTCGACATTTCGGAACTAATGGAATCGACGAATCTCCATCTGACACTCAAAACTCAAAATGACATAAAAACTCACTTTTTCAATAACTTTAGCCTCCAAAAAATGCCAAAATTAATATTTTCAACTTTTAAAACTCAGGATTCCAGTTCCAACCATTCAAATAGTTCAAAATAGGTCCAAAGCAACTTACGAAAGGGTAAAACAATAAATTTTATAAATAAGGTCAAAAATGACCAACCAGGCCATCACATTTTTTGAGGTGTTAGACAGTTGTATTTTGTTTTTTTCACCTCTCTATATATTATTGTTTGAGGTGTTAGACTATTGTATTTGTTGTATTCATACATGCATTAACAGTACATTCATGCGTACATTTAAATTATAACAACAAATACAATTAATGTGTACAAAAAGATACAAAGAACAAAAATACAAAGGACTATATTCATTCGTTTTTGTATCACTTGTATTCATTTGTGCATTTAGATTGTATTGATGAATACAATCAAAAAATACAAGAGACTTTTTATATTTACTTTACTTTCACTTGTATTATTCGCTCTTATACTACTTATAATGAGAATTTATTTTTTTACCAGAAAATTAACTTCGTCTAAAATGAGAGGAGGCAGCAATAAGAGAAGAAGAGAGACGAGCAAGAAAGCGGGACCAAAATCGGAAGAGAGAAGAGAAGATGCTAGAAAAAGTGAAGCGTAGCCATCAATTTTTGTGCCAAATTTATCATTACTATGTGAAATATACAAATACCCTTTAATTTTTTTTACAATTAGATACATCATTATCAATGACTTGATAGATATTACGTGTCTTTTCGATGCTATCAACTTTAGTGTAAGGTGGCCCTTGAATGTAAAGCAACTGTTTCTGTTTTATCTCCTTTTTTTTTTCTTTTGGGTTCTATGGTAAAAATAATACATATTAGCAATCAACTTCTTTGTGACACGTAGAAGTTTTAAGTTGAAGTTTAAGTTAGGAATTTTGACTTATTTTAGCTTAAAAATAATTTTTTATAAGTACTTTTAAATTTAGTCAAACACTAAAATGTCTAAGAGCTATTTTAACATAAAAATATTTAAAATAAGTCCTTTGATAGAGTATATTTAATATGAATTGAATTAAGTTTAATTTAAAATTCAGATAATTTTAAAATTATTGAATTCTCAACCGATAATTAAAAGTATAGAATAAAACCCATAATCAAAGCGGTAGCTCCATCTAAAGCAACAAAAGGAAAAAGGAAAACCAAAGTCATTTCTGTCCAGACATGAAAGCAAGTTGGCAAGCCCATTTAGATACTTGTAGCAAAAATATCCCTAATCCCAATTTTTGAACACTAGATATTTTTTATTTAATGAAGCAAATAAAGACAGAAATACCCACAACTCCTAGCTTAAAATTCCACACTTCACCATTACTCATTCCAATTTTCCCACAAAATAAAAAGTATGGCAGACGAGGATATCTCTGAATGGCAAGAAATTCCTTCTCCATCTTCAACCACAGCCAATAATAATACTCAAATAGCTGCTGTTGAAATTACTACTGAGAGTAGTACTGACAATAATGAAGAGAAGGTTACTGAAATTACTACTTTGCCATTGACTCAGAGTAGCATTGACAATAATGAAGAGAAGGTCACTGAAATTACTGCTTTGCCATTGCCTCAGAGTAGTATTGACAATAATGAAGAGAAGAATAAGTGGTTGAAGAAGAATTTAAGAGAATTGAGAAGTTGGGTTTTTCAAATTGGTTCCAAGATGAGAAATTATGCTACTGGAATTGGAATATTGACTTGTAATACAAGTAGAATATTGACACTACTTCTGGTTTCTCTGTTTTATTGGATGATACAGAAAAAATGGAGGCGCCCAAAACCCATTCATACTTCTTCTAACAAACTTATACTCCTCCTCCAACAAAAAGACCAGGTATTTTCCCTTTTTCATTTTACCTATCTTCCCCCATTTTTTGTCATTTTAAGATACGAAACATACTAATTTTGATTATAATTTTTAAATAAATAGTTGATTGGAATAAAATTATAAAAATTTATTCTGAAAATGTAGTTAGGGATGAGGTGTTGACTGAAACTTTTTAATTAACCAAAAAAAATTACATTATATATATCGGATAGACTTTTTAGGTATTCTCTTACATATGTGAGTTGGGCGGCAAGCAAAGTGCTAGAGCTATTTGTTTTCTCTTATACATTATATGTGGGATCTATAAAAACATTTTATAAATTTTTTTATTTAATTTTTTTAAAATAATTACTTACTTCAACTATAATTTTACAATATTACCTTTAATAAATAATTTCTCCAATGGCTTTAACAATAATTTTGCTATATCGCCCCCATCAATTATTTGAACTTAGATAAATACTGAACTTAGGATAAAACAAGTTTATCTGGACAAATAAAATTAAATAACTATTTTAATATTTCATTTGTGTCAAAAAGAAAGTACTACAAATATATATATAAAAATTTAAAATCACTTAATCATTAAATCTAAATTTAATATTTATTGGATATTAATTTTACACATTTAATAATATATAAATATATTATTAAAAAAATAAATTTATGAATAACTATTTAGATCGTGCATTCCTGGTAACTAGTATATATATAATTTTTGATACCCTATAGCCTGAATAAGATGTAAAATGGTAGCTCAACGATTCAGCACATTTAAAATGCACTCCAATGTCCAAGGTTTGATTCTTAGGGATTACATACTCCTAGAGGCTAATCTCTGTCTGCTCTGTGTACTAAGGACATCTTTTATCCAAATACTAAATTTGATATTTTATTTCTCTCTCTTTATTATTATATTATTATTTTTATTTTATTTTTATTTTTTATTTTATAATATAAAGTTCTTTCTAAATATTCAATATATATATATATATATATATATATATATATATATATATATATATTTTCTTTTATATTTGCTTAATATAAAATTATTTTATATCATAATATTTTAAATAATATAAGTTGCCATAAATATTGCATATTATACATAATAACGGATAATACAAATAAAAGTGAATTTTCTAATAAAATATAATAAAATAACATTACACAATTGAGAATCATTATATATTTTATATTTAAATTTTGATGCATGTCAATTTATGTTGAATGTTTATCATTATTGATAATTCTAAAGTGCGTTATATTATTTGGCTAATAATTTGTATTTTTGCATATTTAATTTTGGTGAAGATTAATTATAGTTATATCCAATTAAAAAAATTTATAGTAAAATTAACAAAAATTTAATTTTAAAAAGTCATTTATAGAAAAATGATTTACAAAAAAATTAACTTTTTTAATCTAAAATTAATATTATGAAAATATTACATAAAACTAATGAAAAGTTTAACTAAAACATACCATTCATATGAGATTTAATTAAAAGCATTGTATAATAAAATAATATGAAATATTTAAGAAGTGAATAGGTACGATGAATAGTGGTGTAACACTATTCGCACATCAAAATAGTGTAAAATTTAGTAATGGTTAGAGTATCAAAATATCAAATTTTACATAAAAAATAAAATTTGATGTCAAATTTGATGTTGAGTTGGATATGGTCTAAAGCAATTATCATCCCTTAGTTTGCCCCTACTTTTAACACATTGATATGCTTGATTGGGGAATTTTTTACCAAAGTAAGTCATTATTTAAGTTAATTTATTAAAATAATATGTTTTTAAATTTATTTTTATAAAATTAGTATGAACGTATTTCTCAGTAATGTTGTAGGTTATATTTTAATTAACGGTGTTAACTTAAAAAATGTTATTGTGAGCAACGTTTTTAGCACAGTAATGTTTTTAGCATAATACGTATTTAAGTCATATTTCTCAGTAACGTTTTAGGTTACATTTTATTTAACGATGTTAACTTAAGAAGCGTGAGTAACATTTTTAGCATAAAATGATACTGAAAAATACATTTATACTGGTGTTTGCAACAAATTTTAAAGTGATGACAATTAAATTACAATCACAAATAAAATATGAAGAAACATAAATTTGTTCATAAATAATGTATATACAAATCTGTTTCTCCCTTGATTCTTCTCTCATTAGATTTTTTCATTATTCGAGGGCCGTTAGTGGCATATTTCTCGAACGTAGGATCATTTTGAACTCCTTGAGCCATATTTTGATCACTCGATAAATATTCCCAGAATTTATGGGATATTTAAGATGATTTTTTAGGAAATATAATCCCTTTATATAGGCATGAATTAGGATTTATTATAGAGTAGCCTCCAAGAAACCCCGACTGAAATAGGACTCATCTTGCAGAGTCCTACAAAAGTTTAATGTCTACAACTGATTTTATAAAAAAATTTAAAAAATACATTATTTTGGTAAATCAATTTAAACAATAGCTTACTTTGGTAAAAAAAAATTCCCTGGCAGGGACTAGATTCTTTCTTACATATGATGTACCTGTAAAGATCTAGGGTGCGTTCGTAGAAAGAAAATATTTTAAATTTTTTTATATTTAGTTGATCAAATAATATGAAAAATATTCTTTTGTTGAAAATAAGTTTTTTTAAAACGAAAAAAAAAAATCCATAATAAGAGAAAAAATAAATTTTACTAATAACATTTCATATTGACTATATCCTTTTCACCCTTCCAACACATCTCATTTTCGCCCTTCTTCTCATAGTCCTCGTTCTCCAAACCCCACACCCTTATCTCATCACTATCGCCTCTCATAATATTTGTCTACAATCCATTTATTGTTCTAAAAACTATTTTTCCAGAAAATAATTTTCTTCATAGTGAACTCACCCCTATTGTACAACAATTTCTTGAAAATTTCAAGGTATACTCTACAAAATTTGAAACGACGTCGCTCTATATTTGTCTCTTACATGCTAGCTATTATACATAAATAGATACTGTGATTTAATTTCAATTGATAACTAAACACATCAACTTTGAGAATGTACATCTAGACATCTCAACTTATTTAAACACCTTAACTTACTTAATAATCATCTACATACCTTCAAAATTTATAATCACGTCAATTTTTTATATCCACGAGATATAATGAGATGAATTGATCGATGTATTGTATCTAAAATTAAAATATTTAATAATCACTTAATAATTAGTTAAAGTGCCTTCTGACAAGTAACCATCATTGCAGGAAATCAAGCAGCTATCGCTCCAAATTAGCCAGATGAATGAATGCCTACTAACACGGCGAAAAGTTCCAGTCCTTCAAGTAGGCTAATAGATTCACTAGCCATTAATTGTTTGTTGTGCAAGGTATAAATTCAAAAGTATATATAATTATAGACCGCATAATATATAAATATGTCTTTTAACTTGATTTTAATTGATATTTTTATTTTCTAACTTTGGATGAGCACTAGTAGACATTTATATTTATATAAAATTGAATAAATAGGCGCATGTGTCCTACATGGTGTCCGACGTGGCGTCCTTGAGATTAAATTTGCGTTCTACATGTATTATGCCATATAGAATACATGCGTTTACTTTAATTTTATATAAAATTAAATGATTACTTGTACATGTATATTCAAAGTTGAAGGATAGATTTATTGATTGAAGTCAAGTAATAAAGCTATTATGGCTTTAAAGAAAGTATATATTTTATCAGTATTTGGTATGGAATATTATGCACTCTTTTTTCATTGGGCGGATTTCAAAAATGCCCTTTTTAGGGGAGGAAATTACAAGGCATTACCAAGTTGGTTAAAATTACCAAAGTTATACCAACTTTAATTAAAAAGTAGGAAAGAGAGTATTATTTTTTATAATAAAGTTGATTAAAGTGTGATGTGATAGGTGGTGAGAAGGAAGAATAAATTGATGATATTTAAAAGTTTTTAGAAGTTGGTGTAGGAAATGGGTTTCTAGTTTTATTATTTTTTTTATTTTTTTATAATAATTGACAAAGAAGTAGTATGTTCTTCAAAATTGGAGAATAAAATTTTCAATTTATAAACGTAATGTAAAGCGTAAAATGATTGTAGTATGGACAAAAAAATTTGGCGTTCACGAAAAAATTAGTCTTACGTATAATTGATATTGTCATAATAGAAAAAAATTTACAATATAAAAAAATAATTGATAATAGTATTTTTTAAAAAAAATATATAAGAAGGTAATTGTAGCGAATTTCGTGGAATTAAATATTTATTAAGATGTTCATACATATTTGTCTTGTTCTACACCATAAAAAAATGTAATGTATAAATTATGGTATTTTAATAAATATTTATGGAAAATGTGTTGAATAAATTTATTAGAAGAAGACCCATCAAATCAATTTAATTGATTTGATGGGATTATGGCAGCCTACAAGCCCCTATAAAGGAAGGCCACATCAAGTAGGTACGGCTGGCCCCATTTGTCTTCCATTTTTTTCATGCAAAATTTTTAACCACAAGATAAAATGGAGGGAATATTTTTTGTGTATTTAATAAGTTGTTGACCAAGGGATTTTTTATTGGACACAAAAGGCTTGAAAAAGAAAAACTTTTCTTTGAGCAAGAACCATGAATAGCGAAAGAGTGGTATCAATTTTATTGAAATATGATGGAAGATGGGAGATAACAGGTATATTATTATATTATATATACTATATTTTTTTTGTGAATTTTTTTGTGTTTTTTTAAAGAATATAAAACGTTAATCGTAACCAAATTGGTAGAATTAATTATTTATTAACATGTTCGTACGTATTTGGCTTGTTCTATACTATAAATATGTAATGTATAAAATTTGGCTTTTTAATAATGTAAAAGGTATTGAATTATTTTTAAAAATGACACATCAAATCAATTTACAACAAAAAAAGATTAAAAAAAAACGTGTGAAACAAAAAAATAATGCAATTAATGCAAATTGTTGTGAAAAGTGTCCTTCTTTATAGGGAAATGAGAAAAAATAGCAACAATTCCAAGCAACCAACAATTGCATTTGATGTGTGTGTACTTTTTCTTTCTCTAACATTAAAGCATTTAATGTGTGTGTACTTTTTCTTTCTCTTACATTAAAATTGTGCATACTTTACAAACTTTTATTACATAAAATAACTAATAACAGTGTTGGTTTTTTTATTGGTAATAGTGTTGGTATAGGTGTTGATAAGATCATGCACGTTCATATATTTTTGTAATTTTTTTATTTTTGGAATATCTGGTGGCAAAGTTCGATTATTTTATAAGTACCATAGTGAACACCAAAATTTGCAACCAACCATACATCGTAACTGACAGAGAATACCAAAAATACAACCCACAATGCATAATGAACTACCATATCGGATACCAATTTCAACCACAACACCATTGAATACCAAAAACATATACCAAAAAATACAATATAAACTCTATTAACTGTCACAAATTCCTCCTCGTTGGTGTCACTTCCATAGTAATTTTGTCCTCTTATACAATTACAACACTGCACATTAAACCAATAAAATATATATTAAATACAAAACAGAATACCATAGGAAACACCAAAAAATAAACTGTTGAAGTTTCAACCACAACACCATTGAATACCAAAAAACATATACCAAAAAATACAATATAAACTCTATTAACTGTCACCAATTTCTCTACTACAAAAACAACACTAGACATAAAAATACCAACAACCAAATAAAATACATACAATAATATCCAAAAATAAAGGGGAGAAACAGCACATACAAAGGTCACATACCCCCCAATTACCATTGCATACCAAAAAAATACCACAATTTCCATTGCATACCAAAAAAATACCACAATTTCAACCTCGACAAATTTACATCAAAACAGCAAACATGAAAAACCCCATCCCAATTACCAAATAAGCATACCAACAGACATAGGACAATACCATAATGCATACCACCCATGGGAAAGAATCATTGAATTCCAAACTACCATCAGCAATACCAATTATCCCCAGTCCGGCACATGAAGAATACCAAAAAAAATACCAAAAACTAAGGGGGGCAAACAACACATAATAAAGTCACATGCCCCCAATTACCATTTGCATACCAATAAAAATACCACAATTTCAACCTCGAAAAAATTAGATATCGCATACCAAAACAGCCAAGATAATGCCATTGCAGTGTAAAAAAACTAATACATCAACCATCATCATGCTTAACACACAACCATGGACAATGCCAAAAAATATACCAAAAATTTCGATACAAACACTATTGATGTCACCAATTACTCTTCTACAAAAACAAACAATTGCATACCAAAAAGAACCAAATTAAATACAAACAAGGGGAGATACGGCACATGCTAAACTCAAAAAAACCCCAATTACCAGTTGCAAACCATAAAAAAAAAGGGTCATGAACCAGTTAATTCGCAAAATAATACCAAAATAAGTGAAAGGGAATATCTTGAGAATATTGAAAGCAACCCGCTATAAAGAATACCAATCCGAAAAAATAAAAAGGGGGTAAAAACACCAATAACCCTCTGAAAGAACAACAAAAAATTCAAATAAATGCAAAAAATTCGAGAATAACGAAAAAAAGGGAGTTGGGAGGAAGAACAACGACATGGGATGCAAAAAAATTCAAAAAAAAAAGGTTGAGATAAGCTTTACACAAAATGGGAGATGACCATTACTTGAATCTTAAGATTATTGAAAGCAACCCGCAATACAAAATACCAAGAACCCACTGAAAGAACAACAACAAATCCAAAAAATTTCATAACTTTCGAAAATAACGAAAAAAGAAGTTGGAAGGAAGAACAACGACATTGGGTGCAAAAAAAATTAAAAAAAAAACGGGTTGAGATAACCTTTATACAAAATGGGAGATGACCATTACTAGAACCCGACTCAAAACGAAAACCAAAAAATAAAATTCAATAAATACATACCTGAAATCCGGCTGATGAAGGAACGTTGTGAAGAAGAAGGAGAGAAATTCTTGCTAAACAAATAATAATACAACAAAGAAGAAGATGAAAAATCAATTTTAACATAGTGACAGAAATACATTTTGTTTATTAAAAAAAATAAAAATGAAGTGGTGCATTTAATAACCCGCTGACCGCATTTAATGCTCCATTTAATGAAGTCTGACCCGCATTTAATGCGGGTCCACATCACCTTGTCAAAAATTAAAAAAAAAAAGGAAAATGATTAAATTAATTGAAAAGTCAAATTATATGACTTGGTAAATATGTAAATTAATTGGTATTGAAGTAAATAAATTCGAAAATGTAATTTCAAACCTCAAACTTGTATATTTGCTTAAAAAAACACTTTTTCATTTCAATGCTTGTTTTCTTTTACTTTTTCTTTGATTTGCACAAGTAATAATATGTGCCAGGTGGATCTATAAACCCCTTCCCCAGTCCACCAAACCCAATAGTACTAGAATTGGTTGAGTTGTAATGAGCTTGAGTCAATTACTCCCGTTTGTTTTTATTTGTCTCGTTTCATTTATTAAAGTAAAATTATATAAACTTTGATCAATACTTTAAGATGTATTTTTTTATCATATTAATATGGAAAGGATTGCAACTTATAGCATTTTTCATATAGTTTTCAATCATATAATTTTTATATTTCAAATAGTAAATTTAACTTTGAAATTTAGTTAAATTAACCTCAAAAAGCAAAATAGTGACAAATAAAAATCAACTGATGGTGTAACTCTTATGTCCAAGTCCATGCAATTTGAGAACTTGGTTATCACCATATTCTAAGACCCTCTTAATGCTTCTTAAACACTTCTTCATTGGGTTAATTTCACTATCTATTACAGCGATAAGATTTTAAAAAGATATTTTTTATCACATAAAAATAATTAAATTCTATGCAATATGAGAGTGCAGTGACAATTTTAATTAAATTTCATGCAATATGAGAGTGCAGTGACAATTTGTTTTCCACATTAAAGCAAATAAATTATGTACACAGATAAACCAGTGGCCAATAGGATTGAGAACAATATGAGATTTTAAGTTTAAATATTATCAAATACTCCCTCCGTCCCACTTTATATGATACATTTTTTTTTGGTCCATTTCAAAAAGAATGTCACCTTACTCTAATTGGAAAAAATTTACCTTTAAAATTTTCCTTTTACTCTTAGTGAAATGATTCTCAGTCACACAAATATTTAAGAATGATTTTAGACCACAAGTTTTAAAAATCTTTTTTTTTCTTAAACACCACATCAAATTAAAGAGTGTCACATAAAATGAAACGCAAGGAGTATAATTTATTTTCATCTATCTATAGAGTTGCCTAGTTTCTGATGGAATTCACATCAAGATTCATTCAAACTGATTCGAACATTATTATTCTAAAAAGAAAAGGTAATTGAATTTATGTGTGAATTGCTAATAAAGTACAAATGACTTTGAATGCTAAAATTCTAACAAACTGACGTATGACATGTCATGATATGATCTTTGATAGACCAGACAAAGTGGAGTATAGTGGATGTAAGGCTATTTAAAATTGAATCGAAATCGATAATTTTAATAAAAAAAAAATTATTATTATATTGATAATGAGTTATTGATTTAACATTTTGGTAATAGTTTTAATTTTTATAATTATTTGTTTATCGGCTCTTAACAGCTATAGGTTTTTTTTTTTAGTGGTTTAATCAATAACTCAATAATAAATTAAATAATTATATTTGCACCATTTGGTATATAAAGTCCGTAACAGTTTCATACTTTTATTCTTTTTACCATCTCAAACTCTAAATTATTCTACAATGTGACGGTGTTTGCTTTTGAGCAAGATGCAATCTGTTAACTTATGTGTATGGTTTATTTGTTTGTCACCTTGTTTATAAGTAATTTTCAATAAAGAAAATTTGTTTAATCTTAACAGTTAAATCGACAACCGAATCAATAACAATCAACAACCGATAAACCAATTAACTGATAAATCAATATGTTAATGGTTTTATAACAGTTTAGCATATTTATAAATCAATAACTAGTAAGTTGAACCGATAAACTTTAAAGCCGAACTAAACCAACTGATATATAGCCCTAATTAGATAATCTCGGACTGTCTTGTGGACCATGACCATCTCCAAGTTCAAACACATTCAATGTGATGTAAAACAAGTTGTATCAAGATCATTTACAAAAAATCAAACTCGAAATCTCTAAATTCTATTCATGAAGATAAAGGTGTTTGTGCATAATTATCCCAAGAATCTCATACCATGGTGATTACAAAGGAGATCAAATAGAAAGAGTTGATAACCCAGACTAAAGGAAAATGATAGTATATTATTCTTTTTATCATAAAACGGGATTTTGCTTTTTAATTAATAGTCTTTTTGTCTTATTTTATAAGACAATTTTTCCTTTTTAATTCGTTTAAAAAAATGTCATCTTATCATAATTTAACTTTAAAATATTCATTTTATCCTTACTGAAATGAACACTAGTCATACAAATATTTAAGAACTATTTTAGGCCACAAATTTCAAAAGTCTTTCTTTTTTCTTTAAATATCGTATTAAATCAAAGAATGTCACATAAAATGGGACGAGAGAGTACACCATTTTGCTTCAACAATGATCGTAAAGAAAAGAGTGGAAAGTAAGAGTAAATGATAATGTTCGTTGGGAGAACCAAGAAGAATGCACTACACAAGACAATAAAGGACACAATCCCCCCCCCCCTTTCTCATTTAACTAGTTACAAGCGCCCGCGCTCGCACGGTGTTGGGTTAAACATAGTTTTGATAATGGACAAAGGACAATGAAACATGTTGACTTATCAGGTTCTTCAGTGCACTGTCACAAAGAGAAGAAGACATGATACAACAAGAAACGAAATGGATAAAACTTCTGGAAATAAGGTCGAAAGTACAAAAGTAGGAAGATGGTTCAGCAATCACAGGTGAATGAAGAGTTGGTGTGAAGAAGGAGTTCAAAAAGGTGTAGAACTCTAATAAAGCAAAAAGCAAAAATGGAGTTTGAGCTGAAGAAGAAGTCTTCTGCAAAGTGATATCTGAAGAGTGTAACTGCAAGTAGAACTCTTGAAGACAACAATAAAAAAGAGTTCAAAAGACTCAGAAGAACTAACCAGATGAAAAGAGAGAAAAAGAAGTCCGTAAAGTCTAGGGTCAAGAAACAGTTAATTGGTTTGGTTCTTTATTTAGTCATCATTTAGGAAATTGTTTTTTCTTTTGGTATTGAGTCTAAATGATGTTCATATCTCAGTAGTCTATAAACTGAGAGGAATTCTAGTCTTCAAGTTGGGGGAAACTCAAAGACGTGGGGAAGATAAGCCTAGGGAGGTTTATGTGTGTTTAGGAAGTTCTTGAAGGTTGTTGAGTCTTAGATTACTAGGATTTTGTAATCTTTTGTGAAGGCTCACATTAAGTTAGTGAAGTTGGGAGAAAATCCTGTAGAGGTACAGGTAGTGGTTTTTCAACTTTTGTGAGTCAGGTGTTTCCACGTAAAAACACTATATTCTTGTTTATTTCTGCTTTACAGAAATACGTCTACGAACTTGTTCCTTTGATTTGGAAAATCCATAGGGTGTGCAAATCTAACAATTGGTATCAGAGCCAAGGTCATGGGTTCGATTCCCACGAGCAACATGTTACATGAGGCAGGTGTTGGGAGAGGAATTGTTGGGTAATGCCAACATCCTGCCAATGGCAAGGCCCATGAAGGGGCTGGATTAGCTCGGGTCGGAGTCATGATCGAACATGGCGCTTGCTTGGTAGACTTGGTTAAGAAATAAAGTTGCGTCTTTGCTATCATCTATAGTTTTTGGCATGATGGTAAGCGTTTGATCCTAACAAGTGGTATCAGAGTAGGTTTTCTTATTAAAGGCTAGTACCTAAAAATTGATCTAGATGAACATTGCACCACCTCTTGGACATGGAGAAGGATAATCATCTGTGAGGCCACCACTCTTGTGGAAGGTCAACAAGTGCCAAAAGAGATAAGTGAGTTCAATGCCGATGATCTCGTAGCATTAAGCAAAAATACTAAAGCCAAAAACATTTTGGTCTGTGGTCTGTGGTCTGGGACCAGATGAATATAACATGATCTCAAACTGCACTACAACTAAGCAAATCTGGGATGCCCTGACTATTGCACATGAAGGAACTACTCAGGTATGAAAATTCAGGGTGGCTATGTTGTTCACTGATATGTAACCTTCAAGATAAAGGAAAATGAGTCTCTACAAGACACGATGCGAAAACTTACACTTCTTATCAATGAACTTTCATCTCTGGGGAAGGTTCTCATGACTGAGGAACAAGTTGACAAGGTCCTAAGAATCTTACCCAAAGCCAAGTGGGATGTAAAAGTCACTTCCATCAGGGAAGCTAAAGATATTGAAACCATGACATTGAATGAGCTGGTTGGAAATCTCAAGACTTATGAGATGAACATGGAAGATCAAAAGAAAGAAGCAGCTGTGGATGAAAAATCACTAACTTTAAAGGTAGCTTCTGATGATGAAGAATCAGATCTAGATGAGGATCAGATAGCCTTTCTAGCAAAGAATTTCAAAAAAATCTTCAAAAGAAGGAAAAGGAAAGACAGAAAGAAACAGGTAGTAGGAAGTGGTCTGATGACACAGGAAGCAGGAAATGGTTTGATGATAAGAATCAATCAGGAAGTTATAAGTGTGGAAAGATGGATTATCACATCAAATAGTGTCCACTATGGGAAATTGAGTGGAAAAAGAAAAGAGCTGAGAAAGAAAAAGTTGTTATAACAAAAAGTTACTAACCTTTTTGGACTGGATTTGAGTTATTGAGCATGCCCATGTTATAATTGTGAGATTTAGATGGATAATTGTGTAATTGCGTTGATGTGTTAAAATATGATAGGAAAGTGATTTCGGTTGAGCCGAATTGTGATATAACTTTGATCCTATTGATGAACTGAGATGAATTATGATGGAATGATGAGGACTTGAGATAAAAATGTGACTAAACGAGACTCATGAGACTAATTGGGACGAGTTAGGTATGATATTATTGATATGTTTGCATAATTGGGATGAGTAAGCTCTGGTATTATTGATATATTTGTATTGTTGGGACAAGTTAGGTCTAGTATCATTAATATATTTTTATATTTAGGACGAGTTAGATTCGGTAATATTGATATTCTTGCATACTTGGGGATGAGTAAGGTTCGATATTATTGACATTCTTGAATTACTGATATAACTATAATGATCTAAGATATGACAACGATTTGAGCATTAGCTGTGATACTTTATATTACTCCTTGAGTACATATGATAATTTACTATTGAACTTGACTTTTATACCCAATTATGAGTTTTATGCATCGTCATTCCTGTATAACGTTATTCTACATGTTTACATGCATATTTGGGTTGCACTATTGATTTACATTTATTGTGTGTTGCTTGTATCATCCTTTGACCCGGGTAGGAGCAAGGCCATTATGATTCACTGTGGTACCACCCTTCTTGACCCAGGCAGGAGGCAAGGGTGAGATTCATACTTCATATACCTTGACTACGGGCAAGTGGCAAGGTTGTGGCATTCTGATATTATCTTGACCACGGTCAGTGCAAGGCTGTGACACACTTAGTATTTGGACTGATGAGTTGTGCATCATATTCATATTATGGTTCTATGGTATTTGCGGGTGCTTGAGGATACCTTAACTCATTATTATTGGATGTATTTTAGTGTGTACTAACCTTTTTGAATGCAGGAATAGTTCTTCATTATTACATGCTTGTTTCGATTTCTCTTACCCAGTTGGTTGAACCTACTGGTATATTTCGATGTACTCACCCCTACTCTGTTTCATCCCTGCAAATTAAGCACAGGGACCCGCACAGGGTAGGTGATTCACTTTTTTGGACTTCCCTCCATCCATCCTGATTTTACGATGAGGCTTAGACTTCGAGTCGTCGTGGATCCTTGGGATTTCCTTTACTTTTCTTTTCAGACTTGTTTAGATTTTATGGGGTTGTCTAGTATTTTGTTTGAGACATGTGTATTTACACTTCTATATTGCTTAGTTACTTTTATACTCATGACTCCAGATTTGTGGAGATTTGTTATGTTATGTTGAGATGATTTCCGCTTTATTTTCTTTTCTTTTAGTTGCGATCCATTTTGGATCATGACAAAAAAAAATATACACATATATAGAAAGAGAGGTGGAAATACTGAATACGAAGAAATGGAGTGAGAAAGGGTACAACCACAGTACGTACGAATACAACATATATAGTCGCCTAGTTTGGGGTTATATTGTGGATTTGAGGTCTTAAGTTGAAGTTTGATTTAAAGTTTGATAAAAATTTGACTTTGGTCAATAATCAGAATTCTGATGTTCGGGCTGATGATTTCTTTGAACCTGGAAGGCGATTTAGGCCTGAGGGGTCTTGGTTCAATTTCTAGAGGCCCGAGTTTCATTTAATATTTTGAGTGCTTTAAGTTATTTTAGTTACAACTAATTGAATTTTGGGTCAATGAGACCTCAAATTCAAATTTTAACAGTTCCATTGAGTGTGGAATGTCAAATTTAGTAGGATTGAATATATAATTTGTGTGTATGGGACTTCAAATGAATCCCTAGGATTAATTATTTGACTTTGATGCCTTGTGTGATTATCATCAGTTGGTGCCTCTCTCTCCTTCATCGTGTTCACAAGTCTTCCCTACCACGTTTGCGAAAGGTCACCCCTCCGTGCATCACATTCGTGAGGCCTAAGGTCGTGATCGTGGAGGGTCAAGTGGATTGACCTTCGTGTTTGTGAAGCCCTTGGACGCGATCATGGAGACTATTAACTATTATTTTCCAAGTTTGTGGACCTCAAGCCGCAATCACAGAGGGTAAAAATTTCTCTGAATAGTGGACTTTTATAAAAAGATGGATCTTGGACAGTTTTCACCATGTTTGGACATTGGAAACTCGGGGAAGGGTAATTTCAAGTGATTTTTTTGTAATAATATCAGTGGGTAAGTTATCTTAATCTATAATCTTCATTACCCATTGATTATATCTTGTTTTAATATCAATTTAGTGATTTCAACAGGAGAATTGGGAGTTCTGTTCAAGAACTCAAGTTTTGCTAAAATGGTGATTTTGAGTTGATTACAACTCTTTTTCTAAAATGATTTTCGTTAATGGATTCCAAATACCTTAAGGAACATTTTTATGTAAAAAATTCAGGTTTTAATCCCATTTTTGAAATTAGATTTTTGAGTTGTTTTGACACTTTTTTCCCTGAATTTCATTATTTTGGTATTGTTAGTCTTGAAATTTGATTGTGAATCATTATTTGAATAAGTTTTGATGATTTAGATATTATTTGGAAGGGGAAAGCTCAAATGTTGGAGTGATTACTTGATTTTGTTGAGGCAAGTGGATTCTAAACCTTTATTGAAATTATTGAACCTTGTATTTTCTTCTTTATGTATTGGAGAGTGATGGAGAATTGGTATAGGTGAAATTATTTATGAAATGGACTAATAAATCAAGATGGAGTAATAAAATGGTTATGTGATAATAGTTGTTGATGTTGGTTCGATTATTGAGAAATTTACATGATATTGATCTTGATGATGATACTAATCCAATTGTTGAATAACCTTGGCTAATGATGATGACTCATTTGTTGAAGATTTTAATTGATGAAAATGAATTGGTTATGAAAGAAATTAAACAATGAAGTTTCACTTTTTGATGAAAGCCGATGAAAAATGATTTGGGCTAGATTGAGTAAGCTAATGAGAAAAAGGAGTTGAGTTCTTTATCGATAGATGTTGATTATAGAGGTCTCTTTTGGTGGCCGAAGTATCTTTTGATGGGTATGTTAATTGCCAAGGTCTTTTTCAGTGGCTAAGGTCTCTTCAGATGGGTAAATTAATTACTGAGGTCTTTTTCAGCAATCGAGGTCTCTTTCGCACATGTCCAAAAGATGCAGGTTGCAGAGATGAGGATGCTGAGATGGATGCGTGGGTACACAAGGAGGGGTAAGATTAGGAATGAGACCATTCGGGAGAAGCTAGAGGTGGCCCCGGTGGTTGATAAGATGAGAGAAGCGAGACTGCGATGATTTGGACATGTGTAGAAAAGAGGTACTAATGCTCTTGTAAGGAGATGCGAGAGGTTGGACTTAGGAGGCGCTAGGAGAAGTAGAGGTAGACCGAAAAAGTATTGGGGAGAGGTGATTAGACAGGACATAGCGAGACTTGATCTCACCGAGGATATGACCTTAGATAGGAAGGAGTGGAAGTCACGCATTAGAATAGAAGGCTAATAGGTTAGCAAGGTTAGGTTGATGTCTAGTTGCGGGGTAGTGTAGGGTGTTGTCTTTATCTGTATCATGTGTATTAAATTTATAGTATTTGCATAATGTTATGTGCTTTTTAGTAGTAGTCGTTCTTCCTATTCCTTTCTTTCATTTCATCTTTGTTACATCTAGTCTAATCCGCCTATGGGTTGTTGAGACGAGGGTTCCCAGGAAACAGTCTCTCTACTTCTATGAGGTAGTGGTAAGGTCTTCGTACATTTTTCCCTCCCCAGACCCCACTTGTGGGATTCCACTGGGTATGTTGTTGTTGTTGAGGTCTCTTCTGCGGATACATAATCTATGTGTGGCACCCATGGGTTTCGGTCTAAGTTGATCTCTTTTGCGAATACATAATCTATGTGTGGCACCTATGGGTTTCGGTCTAAGTTGATCAGTGGATTTGTATCATAGGACATACATGTATCATGATTATTTGACTTCGCATTGCATCATTTTGCACCTCATCTTACATGATACAATTGTGAGCATCTTCTTTATAACTATACATTAATGATTTAACTCTGTAATTATAATTTGTTAGTTGTAACTTAATTGGATACAAATTACTACTTGAATTGTATATTGTGTATGTTGACTTTCCTGTTGTAGATTGTAGTTTTGGAGGTTCGGATGGTTTGGTTTAAGTACTTGCATTCTTTACTCTCTACTTTGTATTTAGTAGTTACTTATTGGGTACGGTGTTGTTGGTACTCACCATTGCTTTTACACTTGTATAGATTGTGAGCTCGATCCTTAAGTATTTCCTCCATTCCATTTGTCTGAGCTTTTTAGATTGCTTAAGAGGTAGCAACCTATCTATTCAACACACTCAAAGCTCTTGTTTCATATTATGTTTTGTTCTATTTGATGACTAAGACATTGAGACTTGTAATTTTCTTTCAAATCCTTGGTCTTGACAGAGGCTTGTACATGTGACACCAGTCTTGGAGTGATTTTAGCCTTGTGATTTTCAGTTATTATTGAGTTATCCTTTTATAGATTTCTACTATCGCTTTATTTTTGCTTTATTACGTTATATCCATGTATAGGATAACTTCTCTCGGTGAGTTAAGGCAAGTGTCATCACACCCGAGTCCGAATCATGACAAAGAAGTCCCAAAAACAGGGATGAAACAAAGGGACAAACATGCAAAAAGAAGAGTCCTTAGAAGATCTTGGTCTTGACCAATAGTGTGGATCAAAAGAGGGACATGGTCCCAAGGGTGAAAAAAGAAGGTTGGAAGGAACTTATAGAGGAGGAGAGAATTCAAATTCTTAAGAATCAAAAGGTCTTAAGCGGAAGGTCTTCGACCCTGAATTTAAGAATCGACCAGGAATGAGGGACCTGGTTGACGATGTTGAACTTCAAGGATGGACACACCTCTTTGAGTGGCCTTTCCTAGTGTTATACGAGAAAAAAGTAAGAGATTTTTACTACCACATGAAACTCAGTGATGATGGAAGCTTTAAACACCATGGTGAATGGGTATCTAATTCATATGAGTGAAGAAGTTCTTAGAGAGATTCTGCAAGTTTAATAAAAAAGATTCAATCGGTTGCAAAGGAATCCCCTTCTTCTCATTTTATTCAAGAGATTGGAGAAGTTCCAAAGTTGAGCCAAGCCGGAGTACCTAAGAAGTTCATGAAAAGTACTCTTTAGTTGTATTTTGAATGTCAACAAAGTGCTACTTCCAAGGTCGGAGAAGAGAAGTGTAGCTTCTGCATCTGACTTGTTTTTTATGGAGGCCAAAGTAAGGGAAATCAATCTTCCAGCAATCATGCTGGAACACTTGTCACCACAAAAATGGAAAACATGGTATGGCTTACAGGTAGCTGTTGGGAAAATTTTTCAAACATAATGATTCCTTTCGGGAAGAAAATCAAGGGTGCTATCAAGCAAGCCACGTCATTGAATATACTCATTGAGTGTAAGTGCGTGGAAGGTTGAGCCGAGAACAAGGGCATATCACAGATTTTTTAACTACCGAATCATCATGAGCAATTGAAACATGAAGTAGAAGAGATTTCATTGCTTTTGGCAAACAAAGATGTTGATATTAAGCGCCAGCTGCTGAAAATTTCAACAGAGGGACCAAGTTCGAAAAAACTTTCATCACTAAAAGCTCAGAATGTGAGTCTTATAGCCCAAGTTGAGCACCTGAAAGACAGATCATGCTTGAGGCTGATGCTCGTTTCACCCAGTCCCACACTCTTTTGTTTATCTAATCTGTGGGCTTGGTCCTAGTTGTTACATGTAGTTTGTTTGCAAGAATTATGAATGTTAATGGTTTTCTCTGGTTGATGAATGACGTCTTGTATCTCCTAATTCTTCCCTTGCATTTTGCTTTTCTATTCTTTTGTTGTGTTACCCCTGTAGCTTTGGGTTTGCCTTAACTGCTTGGTTTAATACTGTTAAAAGGGGAAGTATTTGATTGTTGAATGTGCTTATGGTGTGATGTGGAAGTAAGGGACCTGGTCAAGAAGATAGGGGGAAAGATATTCTGAGGTTAGGGACTTCGGGGGGAAATATATACCTTTTGCTATAGTGGGAATAATGGAATTTATTAAGAGTGAAGCTGATCCCTTGTGGAAGATTGTCATCATAAAAAGGGAAAAAATTATTATTGATGATTTGATAAAATAGATCTAGTATGGGACCTGATCCTTGAGAGAATGATATTCATGATAATTGAAAATGACGACTACAAGAAGTATTTTGTAAATAACTGCTTTAGTGTGGGTGTAAGTTTATAGTATGGCAGGCTTCCATCCAATAGCATGCTCCAATGGTTGAGTCTATCCTATATTATGTCCTTTCCCCAATGACAAATAATTTTTTTTTTTTTTTTTTTTTGCATTCTGAAATTCAGAATCAAATCGAAAAAGCATTCTCTCAAGAAATATTCACTGATGAACAACAATGGAACCCGATAGAGTGATTATCATCTTAGGCTGTGTTTAGTTTATATTTCTCTGTTCAGTATTTGTAAATCTAGTCCTGTGTTATCAAGGAACTAGATGGTCATTTGAATCTTTCTCTTGAAGCATAATTAGAGTGGGATGCTTAACACCCTACGCACCACAAAAATTGAACATCTCAAGCATTGGCAACACATCATGAAAGCAAGAATGAGAATAGGCTTGAATTTGAAAAGAGTACACTCATCCTGAATCTATCAATTCTAAATTCAAACTGTACCTGATATATATCTTTTATTTTTCTTTCAATTAACATAGTTCAACTAATATGTTGTCTGTTATTGTAAAATCATACACCTAATATGTTTTTGTTTCAATATTAAAGAGATTTTGGACCCAATATTGAGCCAAAATAAAAATATAACATTCCCATAACAAGCAGTAAGATTGCTATATACAGGCTTTGGTTAAATACGGGGGAGGGAGCATCACCAGAAAAGTATTCTTTCAAACCTTTCAAAACGACATAGAATGCAAGATGACATGAGTAAATAAAGCTACATATTAGCTGTTAAATATGAATGAAAGCAGAACAAAGAACCATAGTCTAATTAAAAATTTGAAGTTTATAGAATCCTACAGTGGTATCAAAAATAATATATAATAATAATTGCGTTCAGAGTCAAAATTTCTAGATGTCATTAATAAAGATACAAAGTCTCTTGGCAAACGCTAGGGTACACGTGAACCCGTGGGTTCTAATGTAGATCCACCTCTGCTTGTAAACTCCATCCATAGACTAATTCAAGATTTAAACTTTATGGGTTCAATCTTCATATTTTTAACATTTAACCTGTAATATTTTAAAACTCTTGAGTTCATATCTAGTACTATTTATTATAATTTTCGGAATTTTACATACAAATTTGTATTTCGACTGAACCCGTACCACCTATAATGTAGATACGTTTCTGCCTCCATCACGAGCTTAGGAATCAGGTGATGTTCGAGCTTAACTTGCACTTTTATTATTTCATGAAGTACTATTACCTTCATAGCTTTGGATTCATTGACAACACACTAGCTTCCGCCTTCACTAGACTGAAGCCTCAGTGCCATCACTTGCATCTTCTTCAGATTTACAGCCATCAGTTAAAATCTGCTTCAGATATACAGCCATCAGTTAAATCTGCTTCAGATTCACAGCCATCACTAACATATTCTTCCTGAGAGTAAGGATTGCAGAAGAACATAGATGAAGTACAATATTTACTTGAACAGAGATGACTAGCTTAGCAAGTACAATATTTATTTTAAAGATAAAAAGACTAGGCTGATGCTTCAGATTTCTAATTGGAGATATTTTGGGGGGAGGTAAAAGGAAGTTGCTTCAAGTGACAAACATTAATTATAAGTATCTGAATATTACTATTACTATTATGTAGTAGAGTACTAATTAAGAAGGAAAGAGAGCACTAGAGTTAATTAGTTATACACGTAGCGGCACAAGACAAACCTTATAATTGAACATCTGTTGTATCCATTTATTCATATCATCAACTTTCACCTCATCATCATACTTCACTTGTGAGACTCGGTGTACTCAGCCTTCATTGCAGGGCAGCTAACAATATACACTTAACTGAGAAAAAGAAACTCAATAGCATGCTTCGTCTGAAGGAAATGTCCCAGCTTTGGCAGACCGTAGAGATCCAACTGTTCCAACCGGGGAAATAAGGGACCATTGGTCATTTCTTCTCCTTGTTGTTCCTCTTGTGTGATCACTTCTTCCATTGATTGGCAGCCTGCTATCATTTGTATTCTTCTCCCATTGATTCGTAGCCTGCTATCATTAGTATTCGGAGATCCAGAACATCTCTAGCCATTGATGGAGACATCAAGTTTCTCAATTTTCCACAAGTCTATACATCTAATTTTTCAAGTTTGCAGTACACAGTTGGAAGTTGGTGAGAGCATAGAGCAGTTATGTTGTGAGCCGTCCAAATACGTAACTCTTCCAGGCTGGGAAACAAACCTACAAATGTTGATAACATGAGGATTGCCCAAATCCATATAAGCAAACCACCATTTCATCCCCAATCAATATGGGAGTCTAACCACAGTATAAATTTCTTTTCTAAATCTTTTTTTCGTCCTATATTATTTTTGTTGCACAAAGTTATTTATAATGTTGCCTGATGTATGTTGTTTCACATATTGTTTAACTTTTAACATGACAAAGGCAAATTTAATAAATTGACAGTTTGATTAAAAGTATAAAAATGATTATCACAGTTTAACTGTTCATTTTTGGGAAACATCCCATAAATACACTTATTTTTAGAGATCATCTAAGGTCAAATTACTCAAATAAAAAAGTATTTTAAAAAGCAGCTCCAAAATCTTCAAATCTTTTAAAATGACATAGAATTCAAGATGACATGAGAAAATAACTCCACATACTAGTTGTTAAATATGAAAAAGGAAGAACTTAGAACGAGAGGCAGATTCAAAATTTGTAGAAATCTCCAACGCCCTCAAGTTAATATATAATAAGAATCGCGTTCACAATCAAGGAATCTCTAGATATTACTAATACCGACAAAAAGCATGTGGGCAAAAGTTATTACATGAACCATTGGATCACAATATTGTAGATTCGCCTATATATTTTACCTTCATCAACATAGGTATCAGGTGCCAAATAACTATCTGAAGATTACTATAACTATTTGCTAGTTACAAGGGTAAGAGGGCAGTACATCAGGGGTGTATTGATGCATGACACAAATATAAATAGAAATAAAGCTAGTGGTACAAGAGAAACCTTAGAACTGAAAATTGCTTTATTGAGATCAACTACTTTCACCTCATCATCATTCACACTTTCGAGACTCGGTGTACTCACAGATATTCTCTGTTGGATAAATATTTTTATACCAGGGCAGTCATTAATCCACTCTTATCTGACAAATGGAAACTCAAGAGCATGCTTAGCGAGAAAGAAATGCCAGCTTTGGCAGACTTTGAAGCCTCAGCTCTTCCAACGGGGGAAATAAGGGCTCATTAGTCATGATTTCTTTTCCTAGTTCCTCTTTTGTGATCACTTCTTCTATTGACTCGCAATATCTTATTTCTAGTATTTGGAGACTCAAAACACCTCTGGCCACTAAAAGACCTCAAGTTTCTCAAATTTCCACAAAATGGTACATACAATGTTTCAAGTTTGCTGAAGTAGCCAATTGGAAGTTGGTGAGAGCATAGAGCAGTTATACTATGAGCACTAATGAATAGTAGCTTTTCCAGGCTGAAACAAGAAACCTGTGAATGTTGAGGCCTTGTATTTTTTTTATAAGGGATGAAAATTTGATATAGCATAAAGTACAATCGAAAGTTGAACCATATTCTCACCTTACATCAAGGTAACAGCTAGTGAAAAACTAAAAATAATTGCATTATTTAGTGACAGAAGAAAAATAACCATTTGAAGATTACTATTACTATTACTATTTACTAGTTAAAATGGAAAGAGAGCAGTAAATAGTTATACAGCTAGCGGCACAAGACAAACCTTAGAATTGAACATCGTTTTATTGAGATCGACTACTTTCACCTCATCATTGTTTACACTTTCGAGACTCGGTGTACTCACAGATATTCGCTGTTGGACAAATATCTTCATTTCAGGCAGTGATGAATCCGCACTTCCCTGAGAAATGGAAATTTAAGAGCATGCTCCGTAGGAAAGAAATGCCCCAGCTTAGGCAGCCTTAGAAGGTTCAGCTCTTCCAACATGGGAAGTAAGAGCTCATTAGTCATGATTTCTTCTGCTTGTTGTTCCTCTTCTGTGATCACTTCTTACATTGACCCGCAATTTTCTATCTTTAGTTTCCGGAGATTAAGAAGACCTCTCGCCACCAATTAGACATCAAGTTTCTCAATTTTCCACAACTTTCTACTTCCGATTTTACAAGGTAGCTCGAGTAGGCACTTTGAAATTGGTGAGAGTAGAGCAGTTATGCTGTCAGCCCTATAGATAGATTCCTTTTTTTTCTTTTTTTTGATTTGCACAGGGTGTCTGAGTCTCTTAGAGCCCCGACTAATCTTGGGGTTGCACAGGTCCTCGGCAAGGAGTTTCCCGCAAGTGCCCTATAGATAGATACCTCTTCCAGGTTGGGACAAGAAACCTGCAAATATACAATTTAGAAATTAGTTGAATAATCTATTTGATTATGAATTTGACCCTTCTATTTCTAATCATGCAGAAACTAATAAATATTCTACCTGAATTGGAAAATACATCATGTATAACAGAAGACAAATCCTCCTTTAAAGTAATTGGTTTAATTTAGTAGAACCTTTCCTTTCCTTCCCCTTTTTCTTTTTTTAGCTTTTTTCAAAGGTGGGATGCGCTTGGCCAAAGTTGTAGTGTAATCCCAAGACGAAGCTTGAGAGCCCCAGTAGCAAGCTACCATAATGAACTATCCCCCTAAAATAATTGACTTAATATCAAATGGTAAATTGAAAAGAACAAATACTAGAAAGGATATATCTTGGTATGCTGGTGTATATAATAAAAAAATAGACTTTGTGTAAGTAAATATCTCTAATGCTCGAGTAAAAGGTAAAATTTTAATTCCTAAAAGTTTTTTTTTTTTCATGATAGGTCACATGTAGAGAAGTAGAAGCAGACCTTTTCATCAAAAAGAGGATTTGAGTCAGTGATGGAGTTGTTGGCTGTACGCCACAAATTTTGGAACTCAGGTAAGCTATTGATGTGCATTTTCCATAACTGAGGGAAATCGATACCCAAAACAGTGTCACTGCAAAAGTGAGTGAGGCGTTCCAGAGATTTAAGGTTCAAGTCATATAAATTCGGAAACTTGATTACTTTATGTATCCTCCGAGAGATCTCCTCTTCCTCGTCGTCAGGGCAAGATACTGTCGAACTCCATCCAGCCAAAGATACAAAAAAAAACATACTGTAGACAATGACACTTTCTTACCTCCAGTCTTTCGAGTTTGGGGAATGAAATATTATTCCGACAGTGGATATGTACCAATGAATCAAAATGTTTCAGGCAAAGATATTTCACGTTCTGAAATTCATCCAGCTGCAACACGGCCAACACGTTCTTGGAACCCTCTCCAGTTGAATGTACAAGTTCACTCTTCCTCAACAGGTGGCCTCTAAAGCAATATCCTTGTCGTAATAATCCAAGCTTGAAGCAGCTCTGTAAGCTCTACCCACTGTAAGAGCGCACCTTGTCAACTTGGAGGAAAGGCCCAAGTACTGTAGATCACTTAACGTCAGTGCAATCAATCTCGATAACGATTCCAGCTCCCTCAAGGTGGATTAACTACAATGTTCTACTCCCACCATATGTAGTTCCTCTAATCGAACTAGTCTTGATAAGACCCCTGGTGAAATCATTTCCAGTGCTTTTCCCTCATTCCGCAACTCTAACATCCTTAGATTGGTCAATTTTCCTATCTCCGTGAGCAGCTCCTTTAACTGAGGATCTCTTATGCTGAGAATTTCTAAAGTGACAAGTTCCCCAACAAAGGATGTGTCATCCAACCATAGGTTACTCAGACACAATGTCCTCAGATTTAAACAACCTCTGAATAGATGCTGGAAAGGGTAGAATGTAGTAACGACAATCATCTGCCCCAAAGCTTAAGACATTGAGTTTACTCATTCCATCAAAAAAAATCATCCTGTAATTTGATTGGCTCTTCAAAGCAGCGTTTCACCGTTAGAAGCTTCAGGTTTGGGCAAAATATTGGGCTATGAAACTCATCAAATTTATTTGCAACAATTGACATGTGATTGTATTGCTCATTACTCTTTTCTTGGGAACTCTTCTGAGTTCACATCGTGGCTTACCATAAATATATTCTTACCTTCAGATGCAATATATATAGCCACGTCACGGACTACATCATGCATTTTGACAAAATTTTTGTCTGAATCTTGGGATATCAAGAAACAATCTTTCAATGTTTCTAACAGATAACATACCTTATTTCTGGCATGTTCTAAATTTTTGGATCCCAGATAGATGCGAAGCCCCATTCCATATCTAAGTAATACTTCATCTTCCTCGAACAAGGAACAAAGCAAAAAGAGGTACTTGGCTTCATTACTTCCCAAGTAATCATAACTTAGCCTCAGAGGTTTATACACCTCAGTGTGCACTTCATGGATATTTATTGTTTCTGCACCATGTAATTCTTCAAGGGGATATTTATTGTTTCTGCACCGCATAATGCTTCAAGGGCAAAGTCCCACAAACACTTGGTTTTATGCTTTTTTAGTGCTCCTGCAACTGTAATAACTGCAAGCGGCACCCCCTTGCATTCTTTGGCAACATCATTTGCTATGTCAAGTAGAGAAGGATCGTCGACTAAATTACTGACTTTCTACCTGAAAAGACCATGCTTCCTCATCAAACTAAGTGTCCAACTTCCATGATCTTCTGAGCTCCCATAGCTTCACAAATACGTCTGAAACACATTGTGAATGTCACTTTGCACCGATGTTTGTGGTTGCCACCACTTGGAATTCCAAGTTTCTCTAGTTCAAGAGCCTTCCAAACATCATCCAAGAATATAAGGATGTGGCTATTCTGATCCATTAACCTTGTACGCAGCTGATCTCCATGACTCCACAAATCATCTCCTTCTAATTTTAGCCCAACTCCTCCTGCGATCTCACCCTGAATTCTTTTAAAGTCTGGTTGTTGACCGACAATTACCATGATAACATCTTTGAACAACCTTTCTTTTTTCTTTTGTCTGATTTTTTCAGTCAGACTTGTCTTACCTATACCACCCATACCAAATATCTCAATAATAGTAACCCCGTCATCTCTCAAAGCTTTCATGACGTCCTCCTCTTTCAATTTTCTGGAGTCAAACTCCTCATCATTGTTATTATATATAGCCTCACTTTGGACTGGATGATTAAAGGAGAAAACATTGAGCTTGTTGTTTTCATTTTGAAGTTCAATCAACTCCAGTGCAATTTTCTTAGCTCTCCTGCTCATCAAGTAACATGACTTCAAGTTTGGACACCAACCATAGTAGCAACCCTTTTCAACCTCAGCTCTACCTTGTATTACACCTTCCACATCTGCAATAATGATATCAACACTAGTTAACCAAGCCTTGCCATTTGGTGAAATGTCTTGTAAGTTTCTCCGGGCATCTTCTGCTCTTCGTTGTACCGTGATTCTGATGTTCTTTAGCTTCTCACATTCTTTATCCATACATCTCATGTTGCTCTTGTTGTAGTAGAAATACCCAATCCCACGCGAAATTGGCTGGATCAAGCAATCTGTGAATTTTTCCACAAAAATAGATAAGAATACCATAGGTAATTTTGTTCTTGACTAAATTTACAAGGAAGCAAAGCCAGGATCAGATGTTTTTCTGCAATTCAATGTAAAACGAGTTGTAGAACAGAGGAAAAGTTCATTGCAAGGCTCTTAATTGCAAGTCAAATATCATACACAGAGTTTTCTTCTTGCAGTTGGTAAATTATTTGGACATTAGTCAAACTTGAATCCTTAATATATTCTTATAATATTTCAGATATTCGGTACCCACATTGGAGCCTAACTAAATTTTAGATTCACGCAACGCCTCCCTAACAAATGCAACACTGACACCATACACAGGGGACTCGAATTCGAGATCTCAAGTTAAAAATGAAGGAGTACTTATCGCTCCACCACAATCCTCGTCGGTCATAATAAACAATTATATAGTTGTCCTTCAACAGAAACACAGTCTATTTTATACCATAGTTATTTTCTTAAGGCTTTTTTTTTTAAAAAAAAATTTATCTACATAAGCCACCAACTTATTCAATTTAACAATGGAAGCCACCAACATTTCTGATTCTCCCTGCATTTTAATTTGACGCGGATTTTAAGAAAGTAAAAAAGATTTTTGAATCTTGTGGTTTTAAACTAAAAATATGCAGATTTGTGACCTTAAACGTGTCATGTGAAAAATTGAAACTAGAAAGTAGTCAAAAAGTAAAGAAACAATCTTTTTTAAACGGATTAAAAAAAAGGATAAACAAATTGAATCAGAAGAAGTAACAAATAACCAAGGAAAAAATGAAAGAAATATTTGGTTGTTAACACTGACATCACAATATTTGTTTAGCCTAAAATTTGTTTTGTCAGTTAACACTCTCTGAAAACTTCTTTTGATGATTGGTGATGCAATAAATAAATAATGAGGTGAAATAAATTTTAATGAAATAGTGATAGTAATATTATTGTGTAATGTTGTGAAATAAATAGAATAATGCTCCATTATTATTCTCACCCACCCCCTAACATGAGCCTATCACCTCTTCATTGTTTTGAAAATGAGGAATAATAACTAAGAGATACCTCGTGAAATTAGCCTAGTTACATGCAAGTAGATATAAACAAGGGAGAATTGTAACAATTCGAGCAGCCAACAACCAATAATCATATATATGAGTATATCGACGATAACAACAGTCTTCTTGTATAGCTCCTAAGTTTTAAGAAACATGCCCAAAGAACGGAATAGCCTTAAAGTACTTTTATGTAGGTTCTAAGCATCTTATACAACCTCTGCTCGTACACCCATACTAATTACAACAAACTAAGGTTTTATACTTTTCTTACTTCGGATCGCCCAAATAACTGTATAATTGTTAACTCTTTAGCTTTTACTATCTTTAGCACTTACTTGACCTTATCAAGTATACTAAACCCTTGAAATTTCCTCGGTTATAATCTTTGATTGCACATTAACTATCCTAATGGCTAGATTTTACCCGTTCCTTTGATTTGTTTTGACTAGACACTAGATCCATGTTAACTATTTGAATATAAGATAGAACGACATAATTCCAAAGCTCTACGAGGCACTATTCCGTAGTACACTAGATCTACAACTTATCGAAGTATGAAATCATACCAAAAAAAAACTAAAAACAACCTTGACATACCTCAAACACTTGAGGAGTTAGTGAAATCAGCAGAAATTCCAAGCAGTGAATGTAAATCTTGGGATAAAGCCTTATACAAACTGAAATGAAAGGACAGGACCCTTTTAGCTTCCGACGAACAGATCAAGCACTCATCCTTGACTTACTTTCTGAAAGATCTCATTTATAAAGATTCTTAAACGAACCATTTTGCAGCATATTCAAGAACTAGATAGAGAAGTTCCTGCATCTCATCTTCTTGAGGGGAATAGAATTTAGGGTTCAATCAACTTTTTTATATTATTATTATAATTTATTTTAAAATAATGAGTATATATTATTTCTTTGTCTTAATCTACGTAACACTAATTTTAAAAATCAAATAAATTTTTTATGTATATTTAAATATTTTGATTTATTAAATATATAATTAATAATTTATATTATTAATTATTATAACTAATAAATTTTTAAATATATTAAATATCTAGCCTTGAAGTATAGTAGTTTTTTATTCTGCTTATGGGTATCCCAAAAAATAGGATCTCTGCTTAGTGATAATGTCTACATACTTTCTACCCTCCTCATATAATAAATTAAAAAGTAAATTAATTTCTATATATATTTATTATTTTTTTATTCTATTATTATTATTACATATTTTACATAGAAGTGGTAGGGAAGCAACTGTTGGACACATGCTTGCTTCTCTGCCCGGAGTAATCTAGGTATTGCTTAAACATTATTGTATATAAGTGTCTTGCAATTGTACTTTCTCATTGTTGGCCATTAAAGCCTGCTTTTTTATTTTGCCTCAACCGAAAGGTTTCGCTGATTTTTCAAGCATGTGGGCCCACATTCCCACCATTCCAATTTGTTTTTTATATTTGCGTTTATTCCAATTCCCTTTCATACGTATGGATCCACCTCAACAATTCTATTTCCTTCTCTTTGTTTATGCCTAAGAACTTCTTCTTTTATTTTTACTTTGTTATAAATTGAATTTTTTTTAAACTTGATTACTCTGTTTAAAATATTTTATCTACATAATATATTAGAAGTTATTATATAGCTTAAATGATATTAAAATTATTATAAATAATAATTTAAAATATCTTTAAAAAATATAAAAAAAATTAATTAATTTCTAAAAGAATTCTATTTGTGCTTCATAAAGTTGAATAGATAAAATAACATATATTACTGACCGAAACTATTTCAAAATCATAGGAGCAATTTGATTAACTTTCGAAATTTTATATACGTCGTGTGTTGTATAAATTGATATAGAAAAAAATAATATGTATTATTTGAAAATGACATAAAAAGTACAATAAATTATAATAATTAGTAACTTCAAATATTTGTAAAAACATATAAAAATTTGACTGACTTTCTAATTTTATCTAGCACATAAATTGATATAATATATATATATATATATATATATATATATATATATTGGGAAAACTAAAAATATTTAAAAACCATACAATAAATTATTGGTTAACTCTCTAATTCCATATGTACAACTTATATTGGGATAAAATAAGTAACACATATTATTTGAAAATGATCTAAAAGGTTCTAGAAATTATAATAAATTAACATCTAAATTTTTTAAAGAATCATATAAGAAATTTAATTGAACTATTATTTAGAAACATGTGTATGTTTTGTCAGTCACATTTACACTTAAATCGGATACATTCACAAAAAAAACTAGATACATATAATCTTAACTAATAATGTGTTAGATATATCAATAATGCAGCAGTTACATCATAATGTAGTAGTTACATCCATAAATATCCAATACATGTATACACTTAATCAGATACACTGATAAAAATTAGATAAATATGATCTTAACTCAATAATGTATCAAGTACATCAATAATGTTCCAAATACATCAATAATTCTAACCCAGTCCAAAAAATCATTTTCTCATCTTCATCCTCGGTATGATTTATCACAATTATTTCATAAATCCTCCATTCATTTGTAGTAAAATACTACTCCTTCTATCCCATTTTATGGGGCACCATTTTCTTTTTGATCCATCCCCAAAAACAATGTCACCTTACTCTAATTGGAAACAATTTACCTTGAAAAAATCCTTTTTATCCTTAATGAAATGATTCTCAACTATACAAATGTCTAAGAATAATTTTAGATCACAAGTTTTAAAAGTTTTTTTTTCTTAAACATAAGTCAAAGGGTGTCATATAAAATGGGAGGGAGTATCATTCTCTTTTGTTGGTCAAAATTGTTGCATTTTGGGTTCTCAAATTTGAGCAGTTGAAAAAAATTGAGAATCACAGTGATAATTTTCGTACCATTTTTTGAGCAACAATAAATAAACATTCTTCTCATTTGGAGAATTACACTACTAAAAATAGCTGAAAATGATGGACAAAAGCTTTTTTTCGTTAAGTTCAACGAAAAAGCGACCCAGTCACTTCCGTCGCCTTTTTACTTGACGCTTTAAAAAAAGCAACAAACTGCATCGCCTCGTATTTCATATTTTTTTTAAAAATTAATAAAAAGCGATGGACTGTGTCGTATTATTTAAATTTATTTTAATTAATTAAAATTTGTGACGGACAACATCGCAATTTGAAAAAAATTATTTTTTTTGTAAAAAAAGCAGCGGACTTAGGGTCCCTGTCCGTTGCTTTTCTAGAAAATTGTTTTAAAAAATTCCAAAAAAGCGACTCACAGTTTTCTGGAAAATTTATTTTAAAAAATCTAGGAAAGTGAAAGACTTATGGTCTTTGTCCGTCGCTTTTTTGGAATTTTTAAAAACTATTTTCCAAAAAAGCGATAGACCTATGACCCTGTTTGTTGCTTTTCTGGAAATTTTATAAAAAAATTGCAAAAAAGCGACGGGCTTGGGACACTGCCTATCACTTTTTTGCAATTTTTTTGACAGGTTTGCATTAAAAATTTAATTCAATTTCAATCAATACAACCTAATCCAACACAATAATCAACAATTAAAACATACAAAATACCTAATAATAAGCACAATTATACATTAAAAATGAAAAAAAATATCATAATTTACAACACTTTAAATTGTTTCAAAGTTTATCAAACATTCAGGATTGTCTAAAAATGAAATAAAAGGGAAACTAAGGACTATTTTCAACAAAGTCATCATTCTCACCAGATTCGTCGAGAGTGGAAGGATGGGGTGAAGGCCGACAGGCGAGGTTGAGCACTTGTTCTCTGATTTGTTGAGCTTTTCAATCATATTCTTTTTCTTCTCAGCCCTCCTTATCTTAGATGTTGCTAATACGCTTGTAAGTTCGGCGGTTTTGTGAGACATGGCAGCCATCTGAACCTGGTCAAGGGCCTCGGCCTGCCGCGATGATCCAATACCTTCTGAACCTGATTAGAGTCATCGTATGTCATTCCTAGAGCCCATCCCATATATACGGCCTTTATGGCTTTCGCCAACTACTTTTTCAGTCCAAATTTGAGTGGACTATTCAGACGTAAGTTGAACCTCATCGCCAAGCTCACGAATGTGTCGGTCGTACTCTTGTTATATATATATATATATAGAGAGTTGTGTTAAGAAGCTTACGTAGGCTCGTTTAGCCCTTTGTTCCACCCACACATCTAGCTCCAACTTATCAGTCTTCTTAAAAACCTCACGACGAAATGAAACACGTTCCAGTGCTTGCTCCTATAAATAATTAATAAAATAATTAATAAAATAATATTTAATTAAATCATTTATTTAAAATTATGAATTTAAAATTAAAATTTAAAAATCTTACCATCTCTCTTAAAATGGTCTCAACACTCTTTGCACCTTCAGTGTGCAACGAGCCACCCTTCAGACTACCTCTAGGTTCTTTGGCTTGCTCAAACATAGCTTTGAATTCGTCAGAGTCCCAATACCGACACAATTCTTCATATAAGTGAGGTTGCAACCAACCCAAAGGTTTTCCATCATCCCAAGCTTTCTTGAGCCAGCTAGACAGTATGGCGCTCGCTATTCTGTCAAAAGTGGTTGCAATGGTCATATTGTACTTTGGCTCCCAAGTACATAAAGTTTGGAAAAATAAAAAGAAAAGTGTTAGAGAATTAGTTAGATAAAATATACTATAAATATTAAACTTAACTTAAAATCAACATGTAAATATATATACCTTAAATTCATTAAACATCACTCGGCGGATACTGTTTGGAATCTCCCCCCAAGAGTGATAGGGCTTATTAAATAGCCTCCTAACCCTCTTTTGTAGGGCCTTAGCAACATCCTTCAATGGTTGTCACCTGCAAGACATATAATAAACATGTTAGTTCATGAATATTTCACTAATATAGAAGAAATTAAATACATAAAAGAACAAACTTACGAGGCTCCATCATAACTCTCCCAAGTTTGTCCCGCTGGCTTGGAGTTAACTGAGGCACATCTTGTGCTGCCTCGGGTATAGCAACAGAAGCAGGTGAAGCTGATGCCGAAGGATTACATAATGTGAGTCAATAGAGGAGCGACAGTCTCAGCACTAGAATCTCTAAGTCTCAGGGATGATACGTAAGGAGACTAAGATGTGAGAGATGATAGGTAGGAGACTGAGACGTGGGAGATGGGACTAGAATCTCTAAGTCTCATAGAATATATTTTGCATAGCCCTTTGGTATGTGGCATCAACATTCTTTAGACCAAAAGACATCACTTTATAGCAATAAATACTTTCAGGTGTATGAAATGCAGTGAGTTCTTCATTTTTCAGTGCCATACAGATTTGGTTATAGCCAGAAGAGCCATCCATGAATGACATTGCCTCATAACCAGTGGTAGCATCGATCATCAACTCTGGAATAGGAAGTAGAAATTATCTTATGGCATGTATTATTGAGATCTTTAAAGTCAACACAAATGTGAAGTTGAACATTCTTCTTCCCGATAAGAACAACAACAACAACATACCCAGTGGAATCCCACAAGTGGGGTACCACTACCTCATAGTGGTAGAGAGGCTATTTCCCGATAAGAACAATACTTGAAATCCATGTGGGATATTTAACTTTGCGAATGAAGCCCACCTCAATGAGTTTGTTAACTTTCTTCAATGGAACCAAGTCTGGCCTAAAGTGTCTTTGAGCCTGCTTAATTGGATGGGTGCCATTCTTGACTGCCAATTAATGGACCGCTATTTTAGGATTTAAGCTCGGCATATCTTTGTAACTAAAAGTCGAGACATCTCTATATTCTTTGAATATATTCGTATAAGTGCTTTTTTCATCAGCTTCTAGAAAAACACTGGGGTAAGTTGGCCTTGGGTCTTCATCAGTGCCCAGGTTAACTTACTTCAAGGGATCTATTATGGTCTTCACTCCTTCTTCAAGTTCCGGCATAACATCTCTAACATCTTCTTCTTCTTATGGATCATTGATATATGATGACACCAGGTAATACCTCCACACTCTTCATCCATTTATATTCAACACGAGGCGTCGTGCTTACTTTGTGTTATAATTTGATATAAGGAGCCTACACTTTATTGTTCTTTGGTGTAAACCATAGTGTGAGCCTTTTCCTTTAGCACCTCTTCACATGAAACCATAAGTTTCACTCCCCGCTTCATCCTAGAAGGAATCATAATTTGGAAATCTTTTTGGATCATGGTGAAGCAAGTGTTGTTACCCTTAGGTAACTTTTTCTATGCTTGTTATTCTTTTTCTTCAATGGACCTAGCATGTTAAACACAGAAGTTCTTGTGGCAGGTTTTCCAAGTTTATCAAAGATGGATGATCTTTTATTAGAATAAGCAGACTCATCTTTTATAGTGATGTAGTTATTATTTTCCCTTCTTATGAAGATGTGAACCATTGGTGGTTGAATATAGCCCAAGGCTTAATGTTCTTGCTAGTGGTACCTTTCAATGGGAGTTTCCCTAACTTAGATGGCTCATTAGGGTCATATCTGTCTTTAACAAATAAATTGTAAGCATTTGTATCAAAGTCTTTTGTACATTTTGTAGGAACATATATATCTTGCGGTGAATTTTGATCCACATACTTTTCCAGTAGCTTTGAAGACAAGTTTATTGCATCAATCCATTTGATAGGAAGGGTTTGCCCTCCTAGTATATCCCCTTTCGTATTGGGTGGTTGACCTTCCTCTTTCGTTACTTTTGGGACATAATGAACTGGAGAAGTTAACTTCTTCTAGGATATGATCTATTCTTTGTTTGGGAAAGAATCAGGCCTCTTAATATTGACTTTGGCCTTTTTGATAGCCACATTAGTTGTTTTTCCTGCAAGTTTATAGACTTGCTTGGTTTGGCATCCTCAAGTTTTGCCTCCTTCACAATATAACCCTTCAACTAGAATTTTGCATCAATAAAATGTGACTCAACTTCAGTGAAAGGGTTATTGTCAGCAACTATTTTCCTTTCAATTCCATCATCGAGGGTTATTGTAAGAAGAGGAGACAATTTTGTTCTTATGCACCCAAGGCCTGCCTAATAGCATATTATATGAAGTCCTTGCATTGTTCATATGCATGCATGTATTTGATGGAAAATCATCCATATAAATTTCAAACTTGATGTGGCCTATAGATCTCTACCCCTTTGATTGAATCCTTGTATTAACAGATGACTTTCACCAAGTTCTTTAGTCGTGATGCCAAGATCCTTTAATATGTGGATAGGTAGAATATTGAATACATATCCTTCATCTATTAAGATTCTGTTTATTTTCTTGTCAAGCACATGACCTACCATATGTAAAAGACAGTTGCATACCGTATCACCAAATAGAAGCTCATCGTCTATTAATCTGATTTTTGTATCACATGCATAGACTTTTTGAAAAGAGGGTTCTACTGGATTTTCAGAAGATGGAGGAGACACCATTGATAATATTTTACCTATTGTTTCCTCTTTTTTAGTAGGATACACTTCTAGTAAGGTTTCACTCGTTGTTTCTTTTTTGTCAGCATTGAAACATAATTCCCCAACATCGTCTTGAGCAGCCTTTGCGCAGAACGAACTTATAGGAGTTCCCCAGAACTTATAGGGCATCGCGAATTTTGGTGGTGATGCACTTATACTTTCGATCTCTTTAGACATTTGACTAGTTTCTACTTCTATGGTCTCCTTACTACCCTTTCCCTGATTAGTTGTTTAGATTATTCTTCTTGCAATCTTGTCTTCTTGTATCTTTGCTTAGTCACGAGAATCTAACCTTCATCAAGTTGGGACTTGTCTTGCTCTAGTGTCTCTTCTTCTTTGGACATATATATTTGGATTGGTTTAAGCGAGCTGAATATGATAGAGATTTGATGAGAGCTTGCCTTTCCATCATCAAGGGCAATCTTTTTTTCATTAGCCAATCGTATAATTTTGTCCTTGAAGACAAAACATTTTCAAGAGGGTGACCTACGAGTCTATGATACTTGCAATAGTTTGGGTCATCAGTCTTCCCAAATTTGTCAGGCATTTCATCTCTGGCAACTCAATAAGCTTTAGCTCAATTAATTCATGAAAATTTTCGGGAACATCAGAATCCAGAAAAGGTATTCCTTTTCTTGCATCTCTCTCAAGGTTAACTTTCGATTTGGATGCTCTTAAAAGTCATCTTTACACTTTGCTTCTTGCTTTCTTTCATAGTAAACTTTACAAGGGACATATTGATATTCATGGATTTTTTGTTGTCATTCCTGAACACATTTTTGCTCCATTTCTTAGATTCCTGCTTGTCTTTCCCTTTGCAAGGATAAAAAATAGGCATCACGTCCTTTCCAGCAGAAGACATGCTCAACTCCATATTGTGAGCACAAGTAGCTAGATCTTCAAAAGACTTAGGCTTAATTCCTTGTAAGATGTAGAAAAGCCCCCAGTGAATTCCTCGGATACACATTTCTATAGTGGAAGCTTCACTAAACATATTTTTGCAATTTAAACATGTGTTTCTCCATCGATTTATGAAATTAATAACTGGTTCATCCTTTCTTTGGCGAGTATTCATGAGCTCTACCATGCTCACAATGCTCCTTGTGTTGTAGAAATGATTAAGAAATTCATGTTCCAGTCGCTCCCAACTATCAATAGAATTAGGTTCAAGATCAGTGTACCTGTCATAGCATTTCCTAAGGAGCAAACAAACTGCTTAGCTAGATAGTTTCCATAGGTCTTAGCATTGTTACATGTCTCTATAAAGTGCACAATATGCTGCTTTGGATTTCTTTTACTCTCGAACTGTTGGAATTTGGAAGGTTGATATTCAGTAGGCATTTTGAGGTTATCAATCCCTGTAGTGTAAGGTTTGACATACATGTGGGAAGACTTCGTGGAGACATGTTACTTATCCTTGGTGGTCTGTTCAATGAACTCCTTTAATTGATCAAGAAGGAAACTAACATCCTTTTGATAGATATTGTTTGCTTCACAAGATTTTCAACCTGTTGAACTTCAATGCCCTTTCTAAGTACATGGTTGGATTCTCCATCTTGTAAGCAATCCATCTTGTCCATCAACTTGTCGATGTGAGATTCTTAATTATGCATATGCTTGGTCACTCCTTTGATCATCTTTGCTAAAT
Source organism: Solanum rostratum (assembly GCA_029948455.1). Classification (NCBI taxonomy): domain Eukaryota; kingdom Viridiplantae; phylum Streptophyta; class Magnoliopsida; order Solanales; family Solanaceae; genus Solanum; species Solanum rostratum. The sequence continues at coordinate 56,628,580 of CM057053.1, forward strand.
TCATAAGTTGTTTATCCATCAATGAAGCATCAGTTACCATTGTTTGCATGACCAATGGTGATTTCGGAGAGTAGCATGAGTTTTTGTGTAAGTTGATCTTCAAAGATCTTACATCACGCTTGTCTTTCTTTGCAGTGGAGTTCTTGGAGCTAGGAAGCTCAAGCGAAGCTAAGGTCCTTTTGATCCTTTTGGCAATACTACTTCCTCCATTCTGAGGATTGTAGAGGATCTTTCTCCTTTTGAGTTGAAGATACAAAAGCAGGAATTGATGTGGACGACACTTAAAGTGTTTGTTGTCCTAGAATGGTAGCCTTGCTTCTCGTAATGGCTCCAAAATTTCAAAAGGTAACACCAAGAATTCTCTCTACTTTAGCAAAGAACTTGGAGGCGCAGCCTTAGAGAAAGTTGACTGGAGTTGATCTTCTTTAAAGCTATTTGAATATTCTTTGATGATTGAAAAATTGAGATGAGAGGTAGAGATTGTCCCACTGGGCATGCCAGAATTTGTGGACCATAAAATTCATGTCGAGAAAATAATAATCAAGAACAAAAATATCACAATAATTATAGTATTTGATTTTAATATGTGAGTGCTACAATATTTATAAATTCTCTGATTCACCTTTTCAACTATAAATTCAAGGGCTCTTGAGCTTTATCTTGAATCTTGAATTTGTTTTTGAACTTGATCTTGAATTTTGACTTTGTTCTTGAGCTTGATCTTGAATTCAAGGTCTTTTAAGCTTGCTTTTGAACTTGTAGAGAAATTTGTGGTTTTTCATCCACGAGCTCTCTCTAGCTTTTTTTTATATAGAATTTTTGATGTTTTGTTTTGGATTATAAAGCCCCTATTTATAGTTGTAGAATAGAGGAATTATAATAGGAAAGACTTCCCTTCAACCAATCAAATTTAAGTGATGATATATTGGGCCGTAATAAAGTGGGCTTATCATTTTGACACACAGCATGACCCTATTGGCTTCTTTGTTTGACTTGATATGCCACATCATTTGACACGTGGAACTAAACTAAGATAGGCTTCTAGGATGAAATGATATTGGGCTTATCAAATTGGGCTCACCTAGTGTAAAATCAATTAACGTGGACTTTAACTAAATCTGTATTTGTTGGACTTAAATAATTAAAAAATTATATTAATCTATATTATTTATTTATACTAATATATTCATGAATTTGATATAATTCAAATCATTTTAAAATTTATATTAAATAAATTTTGAATGATTACACTCCTCATCATAAGTCATGTGATTTGTACAACCACTGTCGATTAACCAAGAACTTTTACTTGCAAACCAAGTAGCCATAAATAATTCCTCTTCTTCTTTTTGGTCTGCAATTTGTGCTTCATTTAATTGTTCTGGTACTTTATCTTCACAACTAATCTCACCGTGGCCGTGTTTATGACACTTTTTGTATTTTATATCAGGTTTTCTCCAACACTTAAAATGAGGATGATTTCTCTTCAAAGAATGCTGACAAGGTGAAAATTGTCTGCCTTTATTATTGTTGTTGGAATTGCTACCGATTGCGACAACTTCTATTGATTTAGAATAACCTTTCTTGAACTTTTGCTTCTTGCCTTTGCCTCCGGAGTTGAATTGTTGCCTTGCTTGCAACTCTCCTTTAACAAATACCTCATTCCTCATCATTCTTCTTTGTTCCTATGCTTTCAAGGAGTTCAAAAGTCCTTCCAAAGTGATATTTGACAGATCTTTCATATTTTCGAGTGAAGCAATTGTTGCTTAAACTTTTCTGGAAGAGTAACAAGGATTTTTTTGCACAATCCTTATATCAGAAGTTTGCCGCCAAGTAACTATACCTAATTATCTAGATTGATAAGGTTATTTGAGTATTCTTTAATTGTCTCAGATTCCGTCTTTTTTCATTTCAAATTCCCTCTCTAGGTCTAAGACCTTCATGCGTAAATTATTTCTTCTCCATGATATTTTTTCCAGGAAGTCCCATATTGACTTAGCTGAAGGATTCATATTTTTGGAAAAAATATTAGGAGATACTATATAATAGAGACAAGACTTTGACTTCGACTTCCTGGTCTTCCTCTTTTTTTGAGTTCTTATTTGAGCTATCATAGGATTTCCTGATAAAGGAGGAACTTCTCAAAGATCACATGCATCCATAGGTTTCCATCCTAACAGCCCAAACCTAATGGTTTTCTCTATAAAAAATTGGCAGAGCAATTGATAAAAAGCTACTCTCACCTTCCATAATTCTGCAATCTGATTTTATGGAATGGTCTAATTTAGTATTTGGGTTTCACTCAGTCAATATAACTCACAAAATCTCACAAGTCTCTTAAGAACTAAAGGGCTCTGATACCAAGGCTGTTGTTAACAGAGTGTGACAAAGGCTCATTAAAGAATAAAAGAGAAAGGGAGATGCTTCTATTGATCTTCGAAGATTGAATACATACATCATACCTCACAAAAGATGCAGTAAATTACTCATAAGTATCTGGTAACTAAACTTACTGCTTGATGAATATAAGAAACTAATTTTAAAAATGCTCAAAATTTTAAACAAACTAGGAAAGGGAAATATCTAAAACATAACAATTTATTCAGTCAACTACTATTTTCTACCTTCAATTTAGGTGTCGAACTGCAAACCGATTGTTATGTGCATACTTTCAGTTAATTGTGGTTGGCATTTGGTGCAACTAATGAGTACATAATTATGTTGATTTCTCCTAATGTTGTGGCTATAGGCATCAGATTATAAAGCTTATTCCCAAAAAAGAAATTGTATTTAGGCAATGCATTATCGTGGGTCAACTTTACTCTCTACCTCTCTTGTCATATTACGTTACATATTTACCGCATTCCTGTTTATCAAACAATTTAACCACACTACTGATGGGGTTGATATAACACTTTATCATGGTCAACGATAGATGTGTTACACATATACATCTCTTGCATTGGTAGGGTTGATATGAACCTCGAGCTTCAGTATGTGAGTATGACCACATATACTTAGCCGATATGAAAACTCATTAGAAACTTATATAGTTCATAGAATATTGCACTTCAGGTGATAGATGAGTGTCAAAGGATGTATTTATAAGTTAATCTTGAAGTAGAGTATTCTATTGAAGCAGCAAAACTACAACAGATGGCTGTTATTATTTGTTTTCTACTTTCTTAGTCAGTTTCTCCTATTCAGCAAAAATCAAGATCTGGACAATAAAAAGCATGGCCAATAAAATGTAGCGACAATTAAATTAGGATCTGATAATTAACTTGTTCAGTATTGACACAATTAAATCTTTCAAGGTGTATCTTTAAGCTGCCTCATGGTACTCAATTCCCCAATTTGATCATTCTAAAGTGTCAGTAAATAGTACTTTTCTTATTTGCCAATGCTTGAGACTTTGGAGTTAAAGAATTTGTATTTGTGTTGACTATGCTGGTGTGATTTTAATACAACGTAACTAAAATTCAGGTGTTCTTAATGATTTTTCAGAATTATATAGGATCAGTTCTTGTGCTAGACGGTGTTGATATATCACTAAATTTGAAAATTTGAGTTAACAATTTCTGTCAAGGATTGTTCTTGCACATGTTCTTAACAACGATGTATGAATTTTCTTATTTTAATTATAGTTGTTTAAGAGTGAAATTGAATCAAAGTTCCTACACACCTCTTGATGCTTTAGAAAGCTATGTAATTGGCTACTAACTACCCTGTTGTCTCCAAAGAGCTTAAGTCACTCAAAAAACTATAGTTATTTCAAATCAGTGCTCAAAAACTAGTGTAGAACTAGAATTCTTAATGTAATCATATTGTTAAGCAATTACTATAGATGAAACATTTACATTGAGAATGGTAGTTTGACTCGAAACTGCATGTTCTATAGCACTAACACAAAACCTGACTAATAATTCTCAATATTCTGTCTAGCTAAGAATGAGAAGACGAAAAATATGTATCATGTGAAACAACATTGTATAGAAGTTCAGGGTCATGCATGATCTTTGTATTATTTGTATATGTAGCTTTTTGTAACATCCAATAAAATTACCAAAATGTCCCTAGAAGAGAGATGTGCACATAACGCGTCTTCTCAATCTCCGATGACAAATCCGAGGCCAGATATGCGATCAACATGATAAATTGAGTGAAAAAATCGCATTGGTTGATTTTTAGAGCAATCGGGTCAGAAGATGATTTTTCAATGCGAAAATGATTTCTAGAATCAGTAAGCGAAAGGAGTGCGACATGGACTTGCCGCGGAGTTACACTTAGACCTGGTCCCAATATTTTTGACAGGATCAGAAAACTCGATTGGAGAATTTTTGGCGAATGAACCCCGAAAATGTACACAGTCCGAGTTGAGGAATAGCCTCCCGGAGGCGAAGTTTTTTTTTCAATTTTGTGAGGAGCATTCCAGACTTTTCTCAACCCCTCCTAAACTTAAAACACGATCTAAATGGGTAGTTTTGAGCTTAAAAGGGGTTTTAATCCCCATTCCTAAGCCCTTTTCCAAGTTCTAACAAAGGCTAGGGCTAAAGAGAAGAGAAGAAGAGCGAGAATTCAAGAGATTAAGGAGAGTTCTCACACAATTAGGTATCAAAGCTTCACACCAGGTATGTAATGCTACACTAAAACATGGAATTGTCCTTCCATGTGCCCCCATTGATGGTAATAAAGGAGTTGAGAGTCTAATGAGTCTACTTACATGTTTCTTGAATATTTTCTTGTAAATTATATGTATTACATGTATTTTCGTATGTTGATGATCATCATAAACTTGATTTACTGATTAAATAATTTATATGAGTTATTTTCATAAATCCTATATGTTACTTTTTAAAGGAATACATGAATGAACCTAGGGATGAAGTCTAAAGCCTTGACTTGAGCATGTTGATTGTAATTGTGATGTGAGCATGATGATGAGTTAACAGAGTTTGATGATCCCATGAGTATTCAGAATTGAACTCCAGAGTTTTGTCTAATTGACTTTTTTCTAAAGATTAATCTAAGCCTTGAGCTATTGATGAGAATTGAGTTGATGAGATGATTTGAGATAATAGGTCGAAAGGCCCAACTGAGTTGAGTTAAAGAGATGATGAGAGTCTCTACAAGACTTATTGAGATGATTGAGTTGAGATGAGGAGTCTTATGAGCATTGAGTCTTGAGAGGAGTATCGAGCATCGACATGAGTAAGAGTAAATCCAACTCGTACTCATTAACTATGTCGCCAAACATATGTGAGGATTGAGCCATTACATTTGAGGTTCCCTCTTGAGTTAAAGTCCCTAAAAGTAATAGGAGTTGAGAAGAGACTAGACCCTTTGGAATCTGATTCGTTCTTTACCTGGAAAGTACAGAATGACTGTGACAATATCAGCAGGATTGTTGTACAATCACTAGTTCATAAGTGATTGTTGTTGGACAAGAGAAACTCCAGATAGATCCCACACTGATAGTACTTTGAGTTGAGTTGATTCATGAGTTTGGATTGGTATTGATGGGTCATCTGTCTATCTTTATTCTTGCTTTAGATAGACATTTGACATCCTGATTGAATATCTTCTGAATTGATGTTATTTCTATATTATTTTGCCTATATCTGTTTCATTCAGCTATTTTACATACTCGTAAATTCTACGTATTGACGTCTATTTGGACTGCATCATTTCATGATGCAAAGGCAAGTACTAAAGATCATCAACAGACGCATCATTGAGGATCCATCGCAGCCAGCAGAGTTGGTAAGTCTCCCTCACTTCGGAGGATCCTATTTGATTTCATCTAGCTATTAGAGTCACACTTTAGACTAGCTTTTTGTTTGAGTTATGGTAGCCAAGGGTCTTTCATTGGCACCAATTAATACTGATAGAGGCTTCATAGACTAGAGTTGAGTTATTAAGTTGAGATTTTGTCACGCTAGCTTCTTTCAGACTAGCCTATTTTACTTATATATTTTGAGACTTCCACCATTATTTATCTTTAGTCCTCCGCTGAATTGTTATGAATGTTGAGTGAATGAATGTGATGAGGCCAATTAGGTTTGCTTGGGGACTAGCAATACTCTCTGAGTGCAGACTACATCTAGGGTACCCTCTCAGAGCGTGACAAGCTTAGTATCCGAGCAAAGAGTTCAAGTGTCCTAGGGATCAGAGTCTATGAAGCCGTTTCTAGTAAAGTCTTGTTTATGGGTGTGTTGAGCACCACACTTCATATGTAGGAGGTTATAGGATATTAGGAATGATTACACTTCTTTCATGATCTAATTTGTGCGATAGAGTTGAAACTCTATGAAACTCCCTTCTAATTCGTGTGTTATGTGTTTATTTGCAGAATTGTGAAGCATGCCACCAAGAAGAGCCATTAGAGGTAGAGGGCATTCTGCCAGGCAGAATGTTAACCCACTTGAGCCTTTTGGACGTGATGAACCCATAGGTCCAGTTATCCCTACTAAGCAACCCCCACAAGCTGACATTTCTAATGCTGAGCTTCGCCAGGCTATCTAGACTCTAGCCCAGGCTGTCACAACACCTACTGTGAGATAAGGATTGGGTATACATGATGCATAGGACACATCTAGAGTCCGTGAATTCTTGAGGATGAACCCGCCCGAGTTCACAGGGTCTACACCCAATGAGGATCCTGAGAAGTACATTGATGAGCTTCAAAAGGTGTTTCAGGTTATGCATGTGGCTGATATTGACAGAGTTGAATTGGTTGCCTACTAGCTTAAGGGTTTTTCTAGGCTGTGGTTTAATCAGTGGAAAAAGGGTAGAGGAGAAGAACCCCCATTGCTGACTTGGGCAGTGTTCGAGGAAGCTTTCTTAGGGCATTTCATTACAAGAGAACAGAGAGAGGCTAAGGTAAGAGATTTCTTGAATCTGAATGGCTCTATGACTGTGCAAGAGTATGGGCTTAAGTTCACTCAGCTATCTCGCTATGCTCCGGATATGATTGCTGATATGAGGGGGAGAATGGGGATGTATGTTGATGGGCTGAACAGAGACAAAGAAAGATGGGAGGGGAGTTATGCTCGTGCATGACATGGATATTGAAAGGCTGATGACTTATGTCCAACAAGCTGACGAGGAGAGACAGTGCGACAAGGAAGAGTTCAGTAATAAGAGGGCCAAGACATCCAACCATAAAGTTGGAAAGAGAGGGAATGGGAATGGAAACAGGTTTCAGTCAGGGCTAACACCATCATCTGCTAGTGCACCTATTCCCAGAAATAGAAAGGTCTTAGAATTTTAAAGCCCAAGGATCTCAGTCACAGGCTAGTGTGACTCAAGGTTCACAGGGTAAGCCACCATGTAATAAGTGTGGCAGATTATACTTGGGGTGATGTCATGAGGAGAGTGATGCATGTTTCAAGTATAGCCAAGAGGGTCACTTTAAGAGAGATGCTCCAAAGTGGGTTGATCGGTCTCAATCTTCTACACTAGCCCCGCTAGCTAGAGGAACTCAGAAAGGTGCTATGTCTGGCGCAAGCAAAGGTACAAACCATTTGTATACCATGGGTAGTCGTAAAGATCAAGAGAACTCCCGAGATGTTGTGACAGTTATGATTTGAGTCTTTACTCTTGGTTGCTATGTTTTGATGGATCCTGGTACCACATTATCATTTATGTCTCCTTATATGTCTATTAGATTTGATAGAACTCCGGAGAGTCTTCTTGAACCCTTTGATATTTCTACCTTAGTAGGTGAGTCTATTCTAGCTTAGAGAGTCTATAGGGATTGTGTAGTATCCATCCATCATAAGGATACTCTTGTCAATTTGATTGAGTTAGAGATGATTGATTTTGATGTGATCCTTGGCATGGATCGACTTTATGCTTGCTATGCCTCTATTGATTATAAATTCGAACTGTTAAGTTCCAATTCCCGAATGAACCGGTTCTAGAGTGGAAGGGGGATTCTGTTGCACCTAAGGGAAAGTTTATCTCCTACCTTAGGGCTAAAAATCTAATTTCCAACGGTTGTATCTATCACCTCATGCAAGTTAAGTCGAATGGTGTTGAGTCTCCTACTCTAGAGTCAGTCCTGATTGTGAATGAGTTTCCTGAAGATTTTCTGGAGTCCCTCCTGATAGAGAGATTGACTTTGGGATTGATGTTCTCCCCGATACCCAACTTATCTCAATTTCACCTTATATGATGGCCTCCGCTGAGTTGAAAGAGCTGAAAGAACAATCGCAAGATTTGTTAGAGAAGGGCTTTATTAGGCCGAGTGTTTCTCCTTGGGATGCTCCTATTTTATTCATGTGAAAGAAAGATAGGTCTCTCAGAATGTGCATTGATTATAGGCAACTGAACAAGGTCATGATAAAGAATAAATATCCTCTCCCCAGGATAGATGATCTGTTTTATCAACTTCAGGGTGCCTCTTGTTTCTCAAAGATAGACCTCAGATTTGGTTACCATCAGTTAAAAGTGGAAGAATGTGATATTCCAAAGACAACCTTTAGGACTAGATATGGCCATTTTGAGTTCTTGGTCATATCCTTTGGGTTAACCAATGCACCTGCAGCCTTCATGGACTTGATGAATAGGGTGTTCAGACAATATATTGTTATGTCTGTGATCGTGTTCATTCACAACATTTTGGTATATTTGAGAGATGAGGAGGAACACGCCAATCACCTCAGAGTTATCCTCCAAACTCATAAAGACCATGAGTTGTATGCAAACTTTTTTGAAGTGTGAGTTTTGGCTTAAGTCAGTGGCTTTCCTAGGCCATATTGTTTTGCGTGATGGTATTCGAGTAGATGCCTAAAAGATTGAAGCGGTTAAGAACTAGCCCAGACCGACCTCTCCGATTGACATAAGAAGTTTCTTGGGGTTGGTAGGCTATTACTGCAAATTTGTTAAGGGATTTTCTTCCCTATCCACTCCATTGACTAAATTTACTCAGAAGAAGGTCAAGTTCCAGTGGTCTGATGAATGTGAGAAGAGCTTTCAAGAGTTGAAAACAAGACCGACTACTACACCAATTTTAACCTTGCCTGATGGGACAAAGGACTTTATGATATATTGTGATACGTCAAGAGTTGGATTAGGTTGTGTGTTGATGCAGAGAGGAAAAGTGATAGCCTATACCTCCAGACAACTTAAGGTTCATGAGAGGAATTATCCAACCCATGATCTTAACTTGGCAGCGGTAGTGTTTGCACTTAAAATCTAGCACCACTACTTATATAGATTGCATGTAGATGTGTTCACTGATCATAAGAGCATGTAGCATGTCTTCAGTCAGAAAGAGCTCAACCTGCGACAGAGGAGATGGTTGGAGTTGCTCAAGGATTATGATATGAGTATTCTCTAACACCCAGGTAAAGCTAACATTGTTGCTGACGCTCTTAACAGGTTGTCAATGGGTAGTACAGACCATGTTGAGGAAGGAAAGATGGAGTTAGCTCAGAAAGTGCACAGATTGGCCCGATTGGGAGCTCATCTCGAATAGAAAGATGAGGGAGGAGTCAATGTACAGAACAGGTCTGTTTCATATTTAGTGGCAGAGGTGAAAGAAAAGTAAGACCAAGATTTTGTCTTACTTCAATTGAAAGAAGATGTCCACAAACAGAAAGTGATGGTCTTCTCCAAAGGAGGAGATGGAGTGTTGAGATACCATAGTAGATTGTGCATTCCAGATGTTGATGGTGTTTGAGATAAAATTTTGGCTGAAGCCCATACCTCTAGATATTCCATTCATCCTAGCTCTACCAAGATGTACTATGACTTTAGGGAAGTCTATTGGTTGAGTGGAATGAAGAGGGATATTGCTGACTTCTTTTCAAAGTGCCCGAATTGTCAACAAGTTAAAGTTGAGCATCAAAGGTCATGTGGATTGGCAAAGAATTTTGATATTCCTGAATGGAAGTGGGAGATGATCAACATGGACTTCATTACCAGGCTATCGAGGTCCCGAAAATAACATGATTCGATATGGGGGATTATGGATAGGATGTCTAAATCAGCTCACTTTTTAGCAGTTGAGATGACTAACACTGCATAGGAGTATGCCAAGTTGCACATCCATGAGATTGTGAGGTTGCATGGACTTCCTTTCTCCATCATCTCATACATAGGAGCTCAATTTACCTCCCAATTCTGGAGATCTTTCCAAAAGGGATTGTGTATTAAAGTGAATCTAAGTACTGCTTTGCATCCTTAGACAGACTGCCAAGCAGAACGTATGATTCAGAAATTAGAGGACATGTTGAGATTCTGTATCTTTGACTTCAAAGGAAATTGGGATGATTACTTACCATTGATCGAATTTTCATATAACAATAGTTATCATGCAAGCATTCAGATGACCCCTTATGAGGCTTTGTATGGGAGAAGATGTAGATCACTAATTGGGTGGTTTGAGGTTGGAGAAGCCAAATTGATTGGACATGATCTTGTCCATCAGTCAATTAAGAAGGTAAATGTCATTAAAGAAAGGTTGAAGACTGCACAGAGTCGCCAAAAATCTTACACCGATGTGAGGAGAAGAGACTTAGAGTTCGACGTGAATGATTGGGTATATTTGAAAGTGTCACCCATGAAGGGTGTCATGAGATTTGGGAAAGAGGGGAAATTGAGTCCATGATATATTGGTCCCTATCAGATTGTGAAGAGGATAGGGAAGGTTGCGTATGAGTTAGAATTACCTTCTGAGCTAGAGGCAATTCATCCAGTATTCCACATCTCGATGTTGAGGAAATGCTTGGGAGATCCTGCCTTGGTACTCCCTATGGAGAGAATTGGAGTAAAAGATAGCTTATCTTACGAAGAGATTCCGGTCCGAATCCTTGATCGTTAGGTTCAAAAGTTGAGAACCAAAGATATTGCGTCAGTCAAAGTCCTGTAGAGAAATCAATTTGTTCTGGAAGCCTCATAGGAAGCTGAGGAAGAGATGAGAGCTAAAATACCTGCATCTATTCATGCCCGATGATGAGAATGTTGAAGGTGATTTCCTTACTCTTGATTTGAATTGAGTTGTTTATTCCTGCATTGATGTATCTATTCCTGAGTCTAAGTAGAGATCGTTTAAGATTGATGAGGAGTCAGGGGTTTGATTAATCGAGTGAGTATTAAGAGAAGTCTTGACTGTATTCGTGCCTTGATGTCCATCTTTTACTCTTCATTTGAGGACAAATGATTCCAAGGGGAAGATAATGTAACACCCAGTAAAATTACAAAAATACCCTCAGAAGAAAGATGTCCACACAATGCGTCTTCCCAACCTTCAATGACAAATTCGAGGCTAGAAATGCAATCAACATGAAAAGTTGATTGACAAAATGGTCATGGTTGATTTTTAGAGTAACCAGATCAAAACATAATTTTAGATGCAAAATGATTTACAAAATAAGTGCGTGACAAGTGTGTGATGTGGACTTGCCGTGGAGTTACACTTAGACTTGGTCCTAATATTTTCTACGAGATTAGAAAACTCGAATCGAAAAATTTTTGACGAGAAAACTCCAAAAATGTACACAATCCGTGTCACGGACTCCTCCCTAAGGTGAAGTTTTTTCTTCCAATTTTGTGAGGGGCATTCGAGACTTTTTCCAACACCTATTAAACTTAAAACATGATCTAAATAGGTCGTTTTGAGCATAAAAATGGTTTTAATCCCCATTCCTAAGTCCTTTTCCAAGTTCTGACAAAGGCTAGGGCTAAAGAGAAAGAAGAAGATCGAGAATTCAAGAGATCGAGGAGAGTTCTCATGAGATTGGGTATCAAATCTTCATACTAGGTATATAAGGCTAAAGTAAAATATGAAATTGTCCTTCCATGTGCCCTTATTGATGGTAATAGAGGAGTTGAGAGTCTAATGAGTCTACTTACATGTTTCTCGAGTATTATCTCATAAATTATATGTATTACATGTATTTTCGTATGTTGATGATCATCATAAACTTGATTTACTGATTAAATATTTTACATGAGTTATTTTCATAAACCCTATATGTTACTTTGTAAAGGAATGCATGAATGAACCTTGGGATGGAGTCTAGAGCCTTGACTTGAGCATGTTGATTGTGATTGTGATGTGAGCATGATGATGAGTTAACAGAGTTTGATGATCCCATGAGTATTAATAGTTGAACTTCAGAGTTTTGTCTAATTGAATTCTTTCTAAAGATTAATCTAAGCCTCGAGCTATTGATGATAATTGAGCTGATGAGATAATTGAGGTAATAGGCCAAAAGGTCTAACTGAGTTGAGTTAATGAGATGATGAGAGTCTGCACGAGACTAATTGAGATGATTGAGTTGAGATGAGGAGTCTCATGAGCATTAAGTCTTGGAAGGAATATCGAGCATCAAAATGAGTAAGAGTAAATCCAACCTGCACTCATTAACTACGTCGCTAAGCGTAGGTGAGGATTGAGCCATTACATTTGAGGTTCTCTCTTAAATTAAAGTCCCTGAAAGCAATAGAGGACTTGAGAAGAGACTAGATCCCTTTGGGATCTGATTCATCCTTTACCTGGAAAGTACGGAACGACTGTGGCAACATCAGCAGGATTGTTATACAATCACTAGCTCATAAGTGATTGTTGTCGGACAAGAGAAACTCCCAGATAGTTCCCAAACTGACAGTACTCTGAGTTGAGTTGATTGATGAGTTTTTATTGGTATTGATGGGTCATCTGTCTACTTTTTATTCTTGCTTTAGATAGACATTTGACATCCCGATTGAGTATATTCTGAGTAGATGTTATATCTATATTATTCTTCTTATATTTGTTTCATTCATCCATTTTATATACTCGTACATTTCACGTACTGACATCCATTTGGACTGAATCATTTCATGATGCAGAGGCAGGTACTAGAGATTGTCAACAGGCACCTCATTGAGGATCCATCGCAGTCAGCAGAGTTGGTGAGCCTCCCTTACTTTGGAGAATCATATTTGATTTTATCTAGCTATTAGAGTCACACTTTATACTAGCTTTTTATTCGAGTTGTGGTAGACACGAGTCTATCATTGGCGCCAATTGATAGTAATAAAGACTTCATAGACTAGAGTCGAGTTGTTGAGTTGAGATTTTGTCGAGCTAGCTTCTTTCAGACTAGCCTATTTTACTTACATATTTTTAGACTTCCAATATTATTTATATTTAGTCTTCTGTTGAATTACTATGAATGTTAAGAGAATGAATGTGATAAGGCCAAGTGGTTCTCTTGGGCACTAGCAATAGTCTATAAGTGCCGGCCACGTCTACGTACCCTTCCAAGGCATGACACTTTTGACTCCATAAACTATTACTATTAGTTAGAAACTATCTTTCAGTTACCAAATAATTAACTCAAGATTGGATTATAAAAAGTTGAACTATATGCTCAGTACCTGTCCAGAGGCGTAGGTAGTGCATAGTACATCCCAACAACTCTTTCTCTATAGAACAGCTGCATATGTTGCACTGATGATGAATTTTGTGTACCAAGGAAGAGAACAGAAGCATATACACATCCCATTGCGTAACAAAAACAGATTAAGTTTTAGTATTAAGAATTGAAGGTATTTAATAAATAGTCTTCAATATGTATGTAATGGCCCTAAATTTTTTGGCACTTTTGATAAAATTACTATTTTACCTTTCTTGATGGTTTCCTCGAGTCCTATTTGATTGGTTGAGAAAGTTAGTTTTGAAAATTTTGTAAAAAATTGAGATTTTGCTAAAGAGTGACTTTTGAAGGCTTAACTTGCTTAATTTTTAGTTTTGGCATCATTTGGACTTTCGAGTCTCAAAATGAAATTTCATTGATTCCATCAGTTATAAAATGTGAAAATTGATCTAAGATAATTGTCTAAACCAGATTTGGAGTTGATAAGTAGATTTGAGTTTTGAAGTTTGAAATTGAGTTTAATTGGATTAAGGTTTGACTTTAGTCAACATGCTGAGTTAGGGTGCTCGATTGGATTTCGAGTGGTTTCATTGGTTCTGAGAGGTGAATTTAGCTCTAGAATGAGCTTTGATATAATTTTTGAGTGTTCCAATATCATTTCGGTATTTCCACTATCTTAAGTTGTTCTAGTTATGTCCAATAAGATGTTAGGTCAAGGCGAATCCAGATTCAAGTTTGGTGATTCTATTGTGTTCGAAATATCAAATTTAATAGGATAACATTTATAGTTTGTGTATGGGTTCCAAACGAATCTCGATGGTCCATTCGGAATTTGAACCATTTTTGTGATTGCTTATATCTGGTGTCATGGCCCTTCTTTATGTTCGCGCACATCACTCCCACATTGGTGAATGTGTGCATACGAGTGAACTGCATTTGCAAAGCTCGAGCTGTGAACATGAAGGGTCAATTAGGTTGACCTCCACATTCACGGATGCCCGAGCCGCATTCGCAGAAGCCTACTAACCTACGAACCTTTGATATTTGCATTCACGATCCTAAGCTCTACGACCGCGGCAGGTAATTTGGACCCCTAAATAGTTACTTGCCTATATGACTGGTCATAGTTCATTTTCTCCATTTTTGAACCTTGGGAGCTTGTGAGGGAGATTTTCAAGAGGAATACATTGGGTAAGCTATTTTGAGCTAAAATTTTCAACCCTCTAATTATTTTTTATTTTTAACATCAAATTGGGGATTTTGAACTGAAAATTTTGGGATTTGTTCATAAACCTAAATCTTTGCTTAAATTATGATTGTTAGTTTGTTTTAACTCTATTTTTTAAATAGTTTTCACAAACAGATTCCTAATACTTTAAGGAACATTTTCATGGAAAAATTTTAAGATTTCGATCACATTTTTTGATATTGGACTTTTGGACCATTTTCCCTTTTCCCTAAATTTCATTATTTTTGGCATCATCAAACTTGAATTTGATTGTGCAATGTTATTTGAATAGATTGTGATGTTTCAGATACAAATTGAAAAAGAAAAGCTCTATAGTTGGATTCACTTCTTGACTTTATCGATGCAAGTAAATTTCTAAAGTATTTTTGGAGGAGAAACTATGCATTTTGGGGAACCTTTTTGAGTTTATTTGAATCTTGTACTTCCCTTATTTGTGTGTTAGGGAGTAATAGAGATTTGGAAAGGGTGAATTGTTCACGAAATGACATAATATATGTGATAGATTAATGAAATAGCTACATGATAGAATGTGATATCTTGACTCATGATCTATTATATGATTGATGATGTTATTTTTAATATTGTGAAATATTGATAAATGATATCGATCCCTATATTGAAATAATTAATTTATTAGATCTCCATGAGGAAACTTGTAAATTGCTAATATGACTCGAGTATTGAATAATGATAAATGCTAACAATTGAAGTGATTATTGTGACATGATATATGCGATTTTGATACAAGTGTTGTATAATATTGATATTATGATGAAATTGTTGAAAGAATACTAATGAAAATATTGACTCATTAGTTTCGGACAATAATGATAATGTGATTATAGAATACTTGAGAAATGATGTGATGTTATTATTAAGCGATTCACTTGATGATAATTCTATTGATGAACGGATGATGAGATTGATTGCTTGATTATTGAATATATGAATTGTGTGGACCCTTTGCATACTTTCATGATTATTTGGAAGTGGTTATTATGTTGAAATAAAGCTTTGATTATGTCCCACTATTGATGAAAAGCTAATGGGAAATGGTTCCCGCTAAATTGAGTATGAGCTAGAGAATTCGGGCCAAGGTCTTTCCTAGCTGGTGATTATTGCTGAGGTCTCTTCCAATGGCTGAGGTCTCTTCTAGTGAGTAGAGTGATTGTCGATATTTTCTTTTGGCGAGTGTATTGATTGCTGAGGTCCTTTTTTGGCCGAGGTATCTTTCGATGCAAATAATTGATACATGGTCCATGCGTCGCCTTTATGGGTTCTAGTCCAATTATATCAACGAATGTGTATCGTAGGACAGATATGCATCATGATTACTTAATATTGCATTGAATCCTATGCACTTCATTATATCCCATTTCATTTTATTCATTGTGTTAATGGGGGTATTTGTATAAAGTGTGATAGATGGCTAATTTTATACATGTAAATTTTTGAAAACTATCTGTAGTTACTTTGTACACTTGTATCGTGAATATGTATATTATGTATGCTGGCTTTCCTGAGTGCAGGTTGTAGTTATAAATGTTCGGTTGGTATAGAAGGAGTACCTATGTTTTTTATTCTCTACTTAAATTTTTTTATCTTATTAAATTATTCAGGCTTGCAAGGTCACAATTTTACAAATTTACACTTGAGAGGTGTCATTTTCAAGATTTAATGTTTTACAACTTTATTTACTAATTGCATTATCAAGTTTAAGTCTTGCAGGAGCATTAGCACAACATGGAACTTTTTCTTAGCAGTGAACTGTGAAATAGTTTGAAGAGGAATGTCAAACTCTTTGGACGCAAGCTGAAAAACAACTTCCATCACAATTTAACTATACTCATGTCAGAAGGCATGTTGACATTTCTTTAGGTACGTTAGTTTCAGTTTCGCATATGAGTGATCTCATCTCTCACCAGAAGCAATCTTCCCAATTCGAGTGATAATATACCAAGAGCTTTGAAAATTATGTCCATATAAGTTCTTACATATGGGTGTGAAGTACATCACATTCATTACTAAGAGGTTGCAAGCCTCTTTTTCATGCTCAATTTATTTGTCACTCCCCCTAATCGAAAGTTATCTTAGCATAAGAAGATTTTCCTTTTAATTGATTGAGTCAAACTACAAGCAGTCTGATTCTCATGTTAGGGATATGTAGGCAACCTCAGTGACTATACGCCACCTATTTCATTTGGTTCTCAAACTTTTTGGTCTCTCCATAATTCGACTCCGAGAAAGCTTTTAAATACTTTCATAATCGTATGTTAAATCAAGATCTTGAACTACAAATGGCCTGAATTCTTATATACCAGAGGAAACTCAATATCAAGATCTAGCCATAGTTTCCCAAAATTCATACCAAATTCCCTTTAAAAGATGAAGATGTGATCGGTTAAAATTGTATTTGTCAAATTTCTTTGTCCAAGGTCTCTTTCCTTGACCCTATACAAAGAAAGGGACAACTGTTGACATCCAATTTTTACCCTTTACAATATAATTAATTATCGAGCTTCTTCAATTTTCAACAATTTGAAACAATCATATCTTTGAAAAAGTAAAAAAAAAAATTGTTTGAAGTTATTTTTAGAGTTAAATCTTTTATTTTTTAAAATTACATGTAATTATCATAGATATGTTTCTTTATATACTTTTATATATAACTACATATTTAATTATTACTTTTTCATAATCATTCAAAAATCATTTCAAAAGATTTTATTTTTGATAATTATTTTAGTTTGATTAAAAATTATTTTAGAATTAATTAGTTAATGATTAAGTTAATTATTTCACTTTGATGATTTTAAGAAGATTTTAAATTAATTTACATTAATTCGTCTTGTGGCGAATTAATCAACTAATCCAATTCGGCTACCTTTTAAATCCTAAATTGGCCGTGATTGTAATTTTAAAATGACCAAATCCCAAATTCCATTCCCACCCGTTCAACCTTCTTTTTTAGATCTTCCTTGGGTCCACTTTTGGACCAAAATTTTGGCCCAAATTGTGAATACCCAGCCCAATCCTACTCATATCAACAACATATACAATACATTACATACATATATGCTCCTTCACCAACCTCACACGCTCCCTTCCTTTCCCCTTTTCCCTTTTTCTCTCGACTCACGCCGCCTTCACGCATCATTCCCTTCATCTCTTTCACGTGCAACGTATAGCAGCACCAGCACAACCCAATGAGCAACACCATCAACGTATAACAACCACAAATGACACCAACGTCCAACACCCAGTACGCATAGGTGTCACCATCTCCTCCTCGTCCGTCCTTACCCTTTGAAGTGGACAGACGAGATTAATTTGTCCAATATTTGTATGATCACTAGCTATAGGAAATTGGATAAAGTTTTGAGTTTGAATTGGAGAATATTCCCTCACAAATTTTTCCGATTTCCCCCCAATTCAACCTATTTTCCCCTATATGTAGATCCCCTTCATTCATTGAAAGGGGTCGGCTTTTTCTCCCTCCCTCCCCCCCGTCCCCCAATAAAAAAGAATACACCATTTTTGCTCTCTGGATTTCATAATTCTTCTGAAAAAACTGAAGATTGCTCCCATTTGCTTTCTTCTCAATTCGGGGTGATAAGTTATTTCGCTGTCAAGCTCGTCGTCTTTAGTTCGCTGCTCCTTTAAAGGTAATTTTTTATTACTTTTGTATCTTCTTTGAATGATTTTGCTGAGTTATATTCTCCTCTTTGGAGCTTATCGAAAATCTTAATCACTTTTACTTCATATGTGCAGATTTTTTGCTTGTTTTGCTCGAGATCTGTCAGAGTGCTTGGTATGAGTTTTGTCTATGTGTCTTAAATTTTTTTTAGATGTCTTTGTATTCAGTACATCTGTCTTTGCATTTATTGTGTAGATCGAATGGCTCAACTCCCATTACTTTAGATTTACATTAAGGCCTTATTTATTGAAAATCCTGATAATTGATTCATAATTGATTCTGAGTCACTATAAGACTATGCTAGTTTAACCCTTTATTATTTGTAAAGGGGATAAAGTAGTCGAGTGCATTATCTGGAAAATACCCAAAATTGATGTATGTCTTTAGGTACGAGGGTGCTTGTGGGAATTGGATGCAGATTGTAGTGGCCATTTTTTTAACAGTGGATGGTCTTTTCATGGATGAAGAGGAGAAAAGAAGAGAAGGAATGGTCAAAGATATAAAAATAGCTTTCTAAGGACAAGGAAAGGTTTAGGAAGAAGGGCGAGGAAATGAAAAGATGGGAGAGTTGTCTAAGAATTTTAAATGACAGAGGAGAGTAACTAATGGAAGCCACTACTACTAATAAGTTTGAAATAGTAAAGGTAAATAAGGTTGTAAAATTTTTTAAAAGACTCTAGAAAGACAAAAGCACATAAAAAATTTCAGGTAGAAGATATATGAACCATGGGACCCCTAGTAATGCCGATCCCTTTTTAGGATAACAAAATCATTCCTCTAACAGATGTTATGTAAAAATACTGGGCCATTGATTTTCAAAATTTACAAATTCAAGAACAAAATTATAATTTTTGACATAATCTCTAATAAAATAATGTTTTATGTTCATATACTTTGCTTTAGAATGATGTATGGTCTATTTAAAAATATCACTTGCACTAGTATTATCACAAAAAATAGGGATACCATCACAAGACAAATTGAATGTGATGCGTTATCCATGATAGTTGAGTACTGCAACTTCCATCAATAAGATTTTCAGATTCAGTAATAGACAAAGCCACTCCTGTTTTACTATGCTATGAGATTGAAGATTGACTAAAGATTTAATAAGTTCTACTATTACTCTTTATATCATTCTTATCACCTGCAATATCAACATTTATATAACTAATTAGATTAAAATTTAGAAAACAAGGATATTAGAGACCCATATCTTGTGTTTTAATGAGGTGGCATTATTCTCTTTATTGCAGAAGGTGAGATTTTTTTGAAGAGGACTGAAATCTAGCACATTTACTAATGTTGTACATGATACATTTGACTAGTTTATTAGGTAGAGTAAGGACCTAATCATATTGCGATAAAGAGTTTCATTTACATCTTTTTCTGAAGCATCATTTATAAGATGTGTGGATGGACTCACGGAGTCCCAAAATCATACCTTTGTCCATTCCAAATCTTTTTATAAGTTCATTTGTATATTTGCTTTAACTAATAAAAACGCTCCGACTCGACTGCTTGATGTAGTCAAAGAAAGAAAGGGGTTGTTTGGTAGAATGTATAAGAATAATACTAAATAGAGAGTATTATTAATGCTTGCATTAGCAATACATGTATTAGTTATGCTTGCATTAATTCTACATAGACTAATTTTATGCATTGTTTAATTTAATACATTAAAATAACATGCATTGCATTTAAATATTTTGTTTACAAAGACACCCTCTACATTTATGGTGGAAAAATGTAAAAAACGTTTTGTGGTATTGTATCGTTAATCATGCTAATGCATGCATTAAAATCGTTGCATTACTAATACCTAGAAATCTATGGTATTAGTAATACACAATAGATAGTTATACATAACATGAAAAAGTGTACCAAACAAGATATTACTAATACAAAGAGTTAATGAATGCATTATTTTCTCCAATACACTGTCATGACCCGGTCTCGGTCATGATGATGCCTTTAGAACCCACCTACAAGGAAGCCATTTACCCAACCTTGGGGTACCTGTCCTAAATATCTAGTCACAAATATAACATATACAACAACATATATCAATACAACCTACCTAGGACCTAGAAGTCAACTGTACAAAGTTACCATAGACACAAGTACATATCACTACATACATAATAATAGTAATAATAATATAAATAGCTAGGATTTCTCCTACAAATACAAGCTACTATGTTGTACAAGGCCAATATCTGGATACAAAAGACGGCCATCAAAAAGGGAAGGAGACTGCGAAGTAGCTAAAGCTGGTGGTACTCACCAAGTGTCTCCTTAATGCTTGCGAATCCCCCAAAATCAGCGCATGCAGCTAGAACCTAGACCTGCACTATGAGAAGATACAGAAATGTAGGGTGTGAGTACCAGAAAAAGGCACCCAGTAGGGATCATCGGTTGACTGAGTGGAATACTGTAAATACAAAAGGCTCAAATAAAGAAAACTGCAGTAGTCTAGCAAATCGAAACTTAGATCAAGGAATAAGAATGTTTGGAGAATCCCCGATATCCTAACTGAACCGACCCAAGTGATGTGAAAGAATATCGATTGACAAAGACTGAGTAGGCCCATACCACAACTATCATCGAACTGAGACATAGCACTGTACGCAGGTGCAAAGCCCTAGTATCTACGTCTGTACACCAACTGGGCCCTATAAGCCCAGAAGGTACACCCGTGCACAACCTAACTTAAAAAATCATCACTGAACTCAATAGAATCACCACACAACCCAACACCCAATATCACATGATTAAGGGGTCAAGCTGTATATGGGTGTAAGGCCATAGTATCTAAGCTTGAACGACCCCTAAGCCCCTATAAGCCCAGAGGGTACACCCACGTACTACCAGGGTGTGAATACGTGTGTGGATCCATAGGTAGTCAATCGGATCCCTGGCCCAAAGTACCATATACTAATCGGGTCCCCGACCCAAAGTACCATATACTAATCGAGTCTTCTACCCGAGGTATCATACCGGTGTGACGAATCCCCCGCGAGAGAAAGAATTCCCCTACAAATCAATTGGGTCTCAAACTCAAAGTAAACAGTATAACAACTCCCTCAGAATAAGTGACGGTGTCTTAGACTCCAAAACGTAGCCCACGGGGTCCCCGACTTAGAATATCAGCAGGTGCTCGGAGCTTTAGAATAGGCGCTCGGGTCTCGGACATTCAGACGTGGCCACCGGGGACTACAAACCGTGGGGAGCATCACCCAGGTCTTGGACACTCGGACGTGGTCACCGGAGACTACGGACCATAAGGTGTGTCATCTAGGTCTCGGAGCATAGTATTAGTTATCCACTCACTAGCCTATCTGAATCTGAATTGCTAAAGTCATACTACCCCTTACGACAGAAGTCATACAACCCACTCAAGCATAACCATCACCTCTTTAAGATACATACATATAACCCCATCCTTCGGTAGGAAGAAAACCCAGTACATAGTAGTTAACAACAATATACAAGAGAGTTTGTCACACATCAGTGTAAAACAAGGCTCAACAAGGCCAAGTATGCCACAACCTAGCCAACCACACGTAATAAGAGTGAAGTATGGACAACTAGAGGTATGTCACAAGTATCTATAACAACCAAGCCCAATGAAGTCATAACCATACCAGAGCCAAGTCATAGTACGATATATAATCAACAAACACCCTCATAGCCAACATATCTCAGTAGCATCAGGCTACGCACTCATATTGATAGCATCGGCAGCTATTTGACCTTTACTAGGCCTCCATGTAATTCATAGTTTGTTTGTGAAAATCGGAGTCCGAAACATCAAAAAAATGGATTGGATGGTGGCTGAATTGAAGGGGCGACGTAGCCAGCCCCAGTGCTGACATGTGGCGTGATCTGGACCTACCACATATCAGGGGTGTGTCACTAGGCCCATGTGCATATATAAGGGAGCTTCCAGGTCAATGCATACATATATAAATATTAACTTTGTACCATAATTTTGAGCTCATTTTTCATCTAATTTGAGTGATTCAAAAGACTATATTGTACGAATTTTCATGAGGAACACCGTGAAAGATCAGATTCTAGTTTTGGCACACATTTTGAGGTAAAAACACTATTTCAATTGGTTATCCTCTCCTAATTGTGTGAAAACTTCACGCTATGAGATCCCATTCGATTTTTGACGAAATTAAGTAAAGGTTGAGCCTAAATTGCTCTATTTTCTGAGAGGAACGCTATGGTATGCCTGGATTCTGATAAATTTAGCTGGTTTATGTAAAATTGACTGAGAAAGTTTTGAAAGAAATGTTTTTCGGTAAAGATTATAACCTCAATTTTTAGTCTGTTTTGGGCTAAAATTCTGAGTGTAGACTCCAGGTGACATGGGGATCATTTTACTGGGATTTATTTGCGATATTAGGCGTGGGCCCTATTTTTTTCCATTTTAGGCGCTATTGATATAATTTCACCTATTTGTTTTGAGATTTTACGGCCAATATGGCCATGTTAACCTTGTGAATTATGCTTTTGACAGCTAAGCAATGTCGAGAAACGATCAGGAGGGGAAAAGCTCAGGCAGATTCATTCAGGATGCGAGGAATCGTCTGCCAGGTAGGCTTGACTTTCCTACACCTTAGCTGAGTTTGAATATGTACATGTTGAGCTGAAATGTGTAGTTGGGTGTTGATTATGGGTTAAGTTGTGGTATATATATGTTGTTGTGGGGTTGTATCCCTAGCTATAAGTAGTATATTATATTATGATGGTGTCCTGACTAATTGTTACACTAGTGACTGTTGTGGTTGTCGAGCCTGGTGGATGATTTGCTCCTTATCATGTGTGGTACATGATTAAGCCAGATTGACACCTTCACTATACTTGATACGTCTCCAGTAGCATAGTAGAGGCTCATTTCCAGGGTATTGGTTGGTATTTTTTCATATATGATGATATGTGATACAATCTACCAAATGACCCCAAAGTGAGTTCTCCTATAAGACTCATCTTAAATTCTATTGTAATAAGTTTGCAAAGCTCTCACATAAAGAGCGGCTAGAATTTCTGAAAGTAATATCATTCACCTATATTTTGAATAAACTAGAGAGAGTCTTTTGAATAAAAAGAGTGATATTTATCCTACCTCTTTGAAAGTTATTTTTAAGAGAAGTGTTAGGTCTCTCATATTCAAGCCTTTTGAGCTTGTTTTAGACTATAGAACGCTTTAGATAGTTTAAACATAAGACTGGGGCAAGATGTGTTTTTAAAACTAGGAGGTTGTTTAAAAATAACTTCTTCTTTTATAAAACTTTTTAAAACTAATTGTATATGAATGGATTCTTAGCTGGCAACAAAGGCAAGGATTTTATCATAATCAATATATTCTTCTTATGATATCCTTAAGCGAAAAGTCTCACTTCATTTCTAATTATTTTACCTTCTTCTTTTAAATTATTTTGAGATACCCATTTTGTTCCAACGATTTAGGAGTTCTTTGGTCTTTTATTAAGTACCCATACCTGATTTCTTTCAAATTGATCAAGCTTATTTTCATGGCTTGTATCCTGGATTTATCCTTCGTGCCTCATTTATGTGTTTGATTTCCCTTTGAGATGTGAGAGCTATTGATGTTTGCTTCTTTAAAGAAACTCTTGTTTACCTTTTCTAGTTTAGATCACCAATGATAAAATCATTTGAAAAACTCACGTTTTATCTCTATTTTCATGGAACATTTGATTTTTCAACTTTAATAGTTGACTCATGATTTGAATGAGTTGACTATTGAGTATCTGCAGTGTCACGCCCCAAGCCTACACCCTGGACGTGGCCAACACTCGAAAAATATTTTTGGTCCCAAGCGGACCACTTGTCCTGACTAACTTACTCAGCGGAAGATACTAACATCATAATGAATTAGGGCAGGCTCAAAATTCATGAACTCGAACATACAATAATAATATATCCAATTTGACTCAAAGCTTTCAAAGAACTCCAAGGAAAGAACCTGAACAATATCTTTCTAGTCTATGAAGCCTCTGAAGTACTGACTTTGAACTAGGCACCAGAGTAGGCTCATGGCTACCTCAATTAAAATAAATACAAGGAAATAAAGACTCTCGAGCTCCTCTGGATGCAAAGAGACCTCATCGACTGCTAATGGGGACTATCTTACTAAACATCTGCTAACATGGGTACCTGAATCTGCATCATAAAATGATGCAGTGCCAAGGGCTATAAGTACGTGGAATGTACGTTATGTAAGATGACCAAAAAGTACTAAGGTAGGATACTCAACTTGAGATCTGAACTCTGAGATAACTCTATTGATAAAAGTATGTCATGCAAGTAAAATATATACTTTAAACGTGTTTAAAAGTGCAACTCAATATAAAAGAAATACTTATTTTAATGAATTAATGAGCACAATTACCAAATATATAAAAATATGATACTCAAATGCTTAGCTCTGCAAATAGCTCAACTCAATTAAATACACAACATAATAAAAAGAAATACTTCAATAAAGAATAATAAATCTCAATGCATAAATAATAATAAACTTTACTTCTTGGGGAGTTTCTCTAACCGACAATCATTACTATGAGCGTCATGATGATACAACGTCTTGCCCACGCTGCCAGAGCCTTCTCATACCTTGCCAGGGCAAGTGACAAATGTGACGATCCTCCCTCTGCCGGTCTTGGGCTCACCCCCTCACGACACCGGTCTTGGGGCTCACCCCCTCACGGCGTCACTCAACCTCAATCACATACTCAAGTATTGTGTAGCCAGGGTACAGTCAGTTCAATCCACCCTTCACGCTGCAACGCTTCGTGGGATTCAAACCCGGAAGCTCTGGCCCTTTACATCCTCTCAAGGAGGATCGCCTTTCACCAATTGAGCTGCCACGGCCCAGGAGGGTACCATAGGTGCTGGCACCCAGAGACTATTACTAGTCCCCAAGCGAACCACTCGTTCTCAGGACAGTCACTCAACATCAGTATAGCGGAATAGTAGAAGTAATGCAGTGAGCTACCTCAATAAGAAGGGCCAATGGCCAACATCAGTCTCAACATCAAGATAAGAAAATGCAATTGTTAACTCAACTCATAAGGGAAAAATCGCAACATCAAACCTCGACTCATGTCTATAAATCCTCTAACTTGACTCAACTGTCTAAGATGGTACCATGACAGGCCATGGCTACCCAGCTCAATAATTAAAGAAAGCAAACAATAAAAGAGTCTCCTCTGGATAGCAAGGAGGCTCACCAATGATTGAACTCAGAATCTCTGACCTCAACGATGTGTCTGCTGAAGTCCTCTAACTCCTGTATCTGCATCATGAAATGATGCAGCGCCGAGTGGCGTCAGTACGTGAAATGTACGGTATGTAAAATGACTGAACGTAACAGTACAAGTACAACAGTATAGGGATAACATCAACTCAACATCAATCTCCATCAAAATATCAAATGTCTATCTAAGGCAAAAAATTAGAGTAGACAAATGACTCATCAACATCTCATCTCCACATCATCATTACATCAGACTCACCTCAAGGAACCTCGACTCAACTTAACTCAAGGAAACTCGACTAAACTTAACTCAAGGAACTCGACTCATACCATCACATCAACATCAACATCAGAGTACTATTAAAGTAAGACCTCACTGGGAGTTTCTCTAATCGACAACCATCACCTATGAGCCAGTGATGATACAATGAAGCGATGCTGTTGCCACATCCATCTAGTACCCTGCCCAGGGTAAAGGAAATCAACCTCAGTAGATCCACAAGAAAAACCTCAGTCCTCTATTGGGACAAGAAAGGAGCCATCATCATTGCAGTTCAATCCTCTCTTCCTAAGTGGGGCACGTAGTTAATGGGTTCGAGTGGGACTCACTCTCACCCATTTCGGTGCTCAATACGCCTCCCAAAACTTGACATGCTCATAAAACATCATCATCATCAGTCCCATAGGGACATAATACATCATCATCAGTCCCATTGGGACATAGTACCTCAACATCAACATCAACTCGTCTCATCACATCAACATCAACATCATAGACTCGAAATACTGTTTTAGAATTTAGTTTCAATTTTTAAGACATCATGAAACATCATTCTCATTAACATCATCATCAAGACTCTCATCAAACGTGAAACACAATTACAACATCACAAACATCATCCTCATTAAGGCTCTAGACTCATCCCGTGAGTTCATTCTTGCATTCGTTAATAAAATAATCTTAGGGTTTTGTGAAAAAACACTCATGAAAATGAATTATGCTATAAAACAAGTTTATGATGATCATCAATTCATGTAAAATATATGAATTAAGTAAAACTCAGTATAATACTCAACAATCTTCACATCAAACTCATTATCTTCAACAAATGACTCAATTTACTCAAAATGGCACATGGGAGAACAATCCCATGCTTTAAGTTAGCCTTATATACCTGGGATGATTGCTAACAACAATTCTTTGAAAGATCTCCTCTTGAATTCCTCAATCTCAACTCTCCTCAAGCCCTAATTTAGTGATTTTGCTAGGAAGAAGGTTTTGGATGGGTTTTTGGAACCTTTTCTCTGAGAAAATGATATATATTCATCGTATAGGAGGTTTAGAAAGTATTAGGAATGAACTGGAATGCCCCTCGAAATTTTAAAGAAAAAATCCCAAACTTGAAATAACATAGTCCGCGACACGGACCTGTCGCGAACAACGCATTTCAGAAAAATTCACTCCGTCGAAAAATCACAGGAAAACATAAGTGTGTCTCTGCGATAAGTCCGCGACGCGGCTCTGTCGCAGACTCACACTGTTTTTGGTTTTAGAACGAAAAATTATCTTTTGACTCGGTCGCTCTAAAAATCGACCAAGACCCTTCTCCCACTAAATTTTCTGTGCTGATTAGGAATCCATTCTCAGATTTTTAATCCGAGCATTGGAAGATGTGTTTTGCCCATACCTCTCCTCTAGGGGTATTTTGATAATTTTACCGGGCATTACAACGAAAACTAGGGGAGTGGATCCATCCTAAAACTAGGTCATCTCAGTGGCAATGAGGAGTTGTACTCTTGGTACAATCCTATCCTAGTGGCCGCGTAGTTTATGAGTTCAAGTTATTATTACTTTTACTTATATCGATGCTCAATACTACTCCCAAAATAGCTTTTATAATGCTCATAACTTAACATTCTCTTAACGTTTCTCAAAACTGTCTAAAATCAGAAGCTTCATGCTTCACTATCCATAAAGTACTTATACTAATACTTTTCTCGAGTTTAAAGCAACATTTCAAATTTCATAGATTTTCTAGTAACTTTAGGGTTTAACAATTAAAAATAGTATCTCAACTTAAGACCTCAATTTAGTAGAAAAATTTAGTAAATCTCATGCTTTTCTTTAAAATAGCTCAAACAAGAACAATTATTCATAATGAAGAAATCTTGTTATCAACGAATAACTTGATACTTGGAGAAACCAGTAGTTACATGATGGTAAAATAATGTAGGAAGTTTTTTGTAGGCCTTACATACCTGGGAGAACTAGATTTCTTTTGAAGAACTTTGAAGAATTCACTAGATTCTCTTGAAACCCTTTTTTTTCTTCTCTTAAAAACTATGTTCTAGGTTTGGAGAGTGTTTTGAGCGTAAAGAAATTAAGGAATCACGTTTAGGAATTTATTTAGGTGAAAAACTAATAAGTTTAGGCTTAGAGGGTGAGAAAGGATGAAAATAACCTTCTTTAAAAACACTGTCTAAGTCATCTACGAGACTATCTACACCTGTAGAAGCTTATACGGACCATAGAAACCATTCGTGGAAACTAAGGTGGATTTCGGGGTCATGAAACTCATTTTACTGGCCCAAACTATGACCCGTAGAAGCTTTTACGACCCTTAATCGGGTCTGTAGAGTTTAGGACCCACAAATGGACTTGCAGGATTCATTCCACGAGCTGACAGTGTGGGTCGTAGTTCAATCCACGACCTATAAGTCAAGGTCATAGAAACAACTCTATACTGGCAATCTGAAGTAAAACGGTCATAAATTTTTACTTTGAACTCCAAATAAGACGAAATTAGATGTGTTAGAAAGCTAATTCAAAGAGATTTCATTTGGTAGGTTATAGGACACTTAAATCTTTGTGTGCTATGAGTTATGATCATTTAAAGTTGACCCCTGTATAATCTAATGGGGAAAACTTAATCGATAGAAAAGTTGTAAACTTGACTAAGTATTAGTGGTCTCTTATGAATCTAATCCACTTCTAATACACTTAACACATATAGGAACCTTAAAATAAAGGGACAAGTAAGGCATCACTAGGTTCAAGCTTATATACTTACGGCGGAAAATTTTGGATCCTATGAATAGAGTTGTGGGGTGTTACATGCAGGCCGATTTCTTTAGGAGAGTAACTTGAAATAGAAGTAACAGGCGAATCTTTCTTAGGGATGCCATTTCTGGTATCCTGCAGTCTTACATGTACAGATTCTTCAGCACTTAAAGTTCTTTTACTGAAAACTTTAATGAGTCGTTTGGTAGGAGGCATTAAGGGAAATAATTCATGGATTATCTAATGATATTAATTAATATTATGTTTGGTAGAAATTTGGACCTATGTATTAACTAATACCTCTCGTTTGGTGGTATTAATTAATACCTTGGATTTAATACCATGAGATTATATATAAAGACAAAAATATCCCTCAAATTCTTTTACACTTTTTTTTAAAATTTTCTTGATTTTATGTTTTATACTTGTAGTTTTGTACAAGTAAATTTTTTAAATAAATTATCTTATAAAATTTATTTGTTTGCGGGTTCATATATATTTTTATAATATAAAAATAAATAAGTTTACCATGTCAAATTTTTAAATTTTATTTACTTGTGCTTTCATATTTACATAATAGACAAAAAATATTTTGCCATGTCAATTTTATTTTTCTTATAATTAATTTAGTTGAGTGATTTTATTGATACAAAACAAAGTCCAATGATGTTAGATATATTCTCAAAGTTGAGTGACCTTGTAAGATATAAACACTATATTAGAATTACAACTTCAAAATTTTTATGTGTAAATAGAGATGGCAACGAGCGGAGCGGGGGGGGGGGGGGGGGGGGGTTTAGAGCTTCGCGGGATGGGGGTAGGTTTAAAGTTATGTGGGGCAGGACGGGTTGGAGTAACTATTTTTAAAACTAATGTGGGGCTGCACGGGTTGTGGGTTCAGAAAACCAAATAGGAATTCGAAGAAAATTAAATCTTTATAATTAGGAAAAGTCAAAGATATAAACTTTTTATATTAAACATTGACTTTAATTTTATTCTTTTCTAAAATTTAAACTAGACATGTCCGGTAAATTTTAGTTGTTAAAATGTTAATTCGAAACTTTTAATTAAAAACTGAGAAACAATTATTGAAATGTCAACTAAACATAGTTAATTAGTTGTTGACATGCTAATAGCGAAAGATTTTAAAAAAATTATGAATTTTATTTTTCATATCAAATTAAATTAAAAATAAAAGAACTTAAAAATTAAGGGGGGGGGGGGGTCAATGTGTGGCAGGGCGGGTTGAAAATGAAAAAAGTCATCATGCGGGGCAGGGCAGGGCAGGGCAGGGCAGGGCGATTTAAAAAATTTGCTGGTTGAGCTTAACCCACCCCGCACCTGCCCCATTGTCGTCCTTACGTGTTGATATAGATTATTTATTTTACAATTGTCTACCATCTTTTCGGTTTTAACAATAGATAGTTTATCTTTATTAAATTAAAAATCAGCGTTTTATTAGTGATAATTTATTGAGATCACAATGATTTGTTCTCAAATAATTCAAGTGAGAAAATACCAAATATGATGACAAAATTGTTGTTCTCCTAACTAGCTAGAAGCTACAAAAAAAGAAGAAGGAAGAAATCTACTTTGATAGAAAACTCCATAATAATTCTAGAGTATAGTTGGAAAGAAGTTTTTTTGTAAAATTTTAAACCAAACACAAGATTAGATGGGAAGCAATAAACCAAACACTTGATAAAAAAAATTCACGTGTTATTCATTTTTGTACCAAACGACCCCTAAAAGTATGGGTAGAAGGAAAGTAATCAAGAAATATTTCTTCATCTCTTCTAGGATCAAACTTACCTAAGTTACTCTTACCATTATTGTGAATAAACAATTGCACACGAAAAGATGAAAGTAGTTGATATTTGATTTCTTTCCTTTTCATAAACCATATAGGGACTTTTTTTAATAGGTTTGATAATACTATGTTCAATATGTGACATGTCGTACTTACTACTTTAGCCCAAAAATTGTCGCGATCCAATCTTGTCCCTAGACGTGACATGGCGATTAGAAGCTTGAAGGGCTCCCACCAAACCTTTTAGCATATAAAGAATACGTGAAATAACAAGAGACAATAATTACATAAAGGAATGCGGAAGATAAGTCTCAACATAAAATCTAGATATAGAAGAAAGCTCAAGTAACCATGTTAGAATAAATATAACTATATCAATTACCTAAATCCAACAGACCTCCAATCTATGATGGGGGCATAGAACAAAACAAAAATGTATGAACTCAAGTGGGTAGCTCTTGAAGCATGAGAGCTCACCAAACAAGTGATCAAATCTCCAATATAGCTTCGAGTGTGATATGAAGGGTGATCGTTAGACCCTACATTATGGTACAATGTAATTAAAAGAAAGTATATGTTAGTACATGATAGATACTAAGTATGTGAGCAATATTTACAATAAAACCATGAGATAATATGGAACATGAGTCATGAGATGCAAGACCAACAATCATTTAAGAACATGAGATGGAAATCATAAGTTTATAACATGTGCATGGTCAATGCATCATAAAAATTAAAATAAAAGCTTGTAAGTAAAATTAGTCATTTTGTGGGATATCAACCTTAACCGAAATAAGACCATGCAAGTTATAACATGGAATCTAATGTAGCTCCTACTTCAAGAATAGAGGCTTACTTGCCAAGGTAGACTCTGTGAGAATATCTTTAACATCATGGGCTATATGTGGATCTACTAGCTAAGCCAATAGGGCAAACCTCCAGGCACACGTAGTTTATAACTAGGGGTTGCTACTAGGGACTTCCTTACCAACTCCCTACCACGAAGTTCTCTCAATGCTATGTCAAATCTCAACAGAACAAAAATCAATAATCATCATAGAGAAAGACAATGTCTGCTCACTGATGCAAAATCATCAAGTGTCATTATAGAGTATCCCATTACAATCAAACAAAATCATCAAGTGTCATTATAGAGTATCCCATTACAATCTTTGATTTAAACAATATGAGGATTGTCCTTTCAATATTATGCGTCTATGAGTAACTGAGAAAAATCCCTTCACTATTATTCATTCTTTCATAAGAGACTTTCTTGATCATGATTAACATTAAAAACTAGGGTAATTTTTCATGGGTTCATAAATAATCAACTATAAATCATGTAATTTAAATGAAATCATGCATAATTATGAAAAACATTGAAATCATCAATTTAATATCAATTCAGGCACAATTCAATTAAAAATCACGAAAAAAGCTTAATTTATAAGACCCAACGCTAATTGATCAAAATCCCTAATTCATACATTAAAATTTTACTGAAAAGCATGGGAATTTCTTAGGCTTCAAAAATGAAAAGAATCCATGAATGAATACCCACATATATGGACGAATCCTCAAAAAAAAAATTCTAGAAATAAATGATTGAAATTGAAGAACCCTAACATGACAGTAGGAGGATCCTCGATAAGAAGAAGACTTGAGAAAACTTGTGAATTTGGGAGAATGAATTGGAGTGATGTGAGTTTGAAGAATACAAATAGTTATAGAGTAGTTTGAGGTCTAAAACGATGTAGTTTAGGGGTTAGAAGAGTAGAAAATATCTAAAATATTCCTCATTTGAAAATTGTGGGATGGATCTACGCTAGGATCTACGAACCATAGTCCATTCTACGGTCCGTAGAATCCCTCTTGTGGTTTCTAACCTCAAATCTAGAATTTTTGAGATTTTGTACGATTGACTTTTATGAGCCATAAGATATTCTACGGACCATCCTGTTGGTCCATTGAAAAAGTACTACAGCTATGATTTTGGTCCATTTTTACTGGCCACTATCTACGACTTGTAGTTTCTTCTATGAGTTGTAAAAACGTTTCATAGATCCTGTCCTTTTTGTAAAATAATTTTTAAGTGTTGTGCTGTTCCACGGG
This sequence comes from Solanum rostratum, assembly GCA_029948455.1. NCBI lineage: Eukaryota > Viridiplantae > Streptophyta > Magnoliopsida > Solanales > Solanaceae > Solanum > Solanum rostratum. The sequence goes on from CM057053.1 coordinate 56,661,176, forward strand.
CCTTTCTATGACTCGTATATGGTACTATGACCCATCCTACTAGCTTGTATAAAGCATTTAGAGATTTCTCATTTCCAAAATTTAAGAACTACTTCTATGACCTCTTTCTACAAGCCATAGTTCCTTGCACGACCCCATAAATCCTTTTCATGATTTCATGCCCAATTTTTTGAAATATCTAGCAGGTTCCACGAACACATTTCACGCCCCGTGGAACCATTTATGAGCCGTCGAATGTCTTGTAAACTCTAAACCAGCAAAATTTTTGCAACTTTTCTTTCTTATTCTAACTTTTGGGGTATTACAAAAATGATCAAAGAGACTTCAACCCAACAAAAGTGTTTCGGTAGTTGTTAGATTTGAACATCCTATAGATTTGCCTAATCGAAGGAACAAGTTTGTAGAGGTGTTCCAGTAAAGCGGAAATAAACGAGAACGCAGTGTTTTTACATGGAAACACCCGACTCACAAAAGGTGAAAAATCACGACCTGTACCTTTACAGGATTTTCTCCCAACTTCACTAAATCAATATGAGCCTCCAACAAATGATTACAAATCCTAGTAATCTAATACTTCAACACAACTTCACCAACTTCCTAACTCCACATAAACCTCCCTAGGCTTATGTTCCCAACGTCTTCGAGTTGCCCCCAACTTGAAGACTAAACAAGCTCTCAGTTTATAGACTACTGAGATAACATACAGACTCCACACCCAAAAAACAATATCCTAAATGATGACTCAATGAAGAACCAAACCCACTAACTGTTTCCTGGCTCTAGACTTTATTGACTTCTTTTTCTCTCTTTTCGTCTGAGTACTTTTTGAGACTTGAGAGCTTCTTTTTATTGTTATCTTCTTGAGTTCTACTTGCAGTTAGACTCTCTTGATATCACTTTGTAGAAGACTCCTTTTTCAGCTTGAACTCTTCTTGCTTTATTAGAGTTCTACACCTTCTTGAACTCCTTCTTATAATTGTCTTAGAGAGTTCTACTTGCTCTTTTGCTCTACAGCTCTATTTTCGCAGAAGACTTCTTCATCAATTGTAACTCCTATATTGTTACATCTTGTTTATTTAGAGTTCTATTTCTTTTAGAGTCCTTCTTCATACCAACTCTGTATTTTTATGTGACTCCTGAATCATCTTCCTACTTATGCGCTTGTAGACCTTATCTTCACGAGTTTTTATCCATTCCGCTTCTTGTGATGTTGTGCAGCTTTCTAGGGAAACAGTCTGATAAGTTAACATGGTTCATTGTCCTTTGTCCATCATCAAAACTGTGTTTAACCCAACAGTAGTATCTTGTAATGATAGTGATTGTTTTGCTAGATTGCTGATAGTATATTGTCTAGCATTAAACAGTACTTAAAGCCAACATGACATTGTTGACTTATGTTGAGCAAATTATGCTTCAGCCGATCAACCAAGCATACTTTGGTTAAGTCGCATGAGGGGCTGTTGGTGATTGATCTAACTCTGACTACTCCACATTTAGCATTGTCACCAAATTTTACGTTATCACCATCAATTTTTCTAAGAACTTGAAATTTTCTTTCTTTCCTGGCATAATTCTGGAGCATCCATGTCAATTACCAATAGATAAATTTCTCCAATTGAGGGATTTGTGAGCACATTTCCACAAGTAAAACATGTAGGTTTAAAAGAGGATCTTGTGAAATAGAAAGAAGAGACATTTGAGGACTAATTTTGAGAGGACTAATTTTGAGAGGATCTATTTGATCTGACTGAACTAGACTTGGTGACTTCTTATTGCTTTCTAATTACATTTTAATTTCACCAATTCTTTCTAGGAGTGAATCAACCTCAATTTGGCTTGCGTCTAGTAGAATCTGTTAGTCCTTTTTCTCTCTATTCAGTTTTTTTATATTCTTCAATTTAACACAATTTTGAAATTGGAAGTTCTTACCTCACTTGTTTTGCATATAGCCATAAAGAGCATATATCTGCAATCTCACTATGTTCATGTTCAAACACGTCTTCACCTTTTGAGAGCTTTTCTTTTCTTAGTTCTAGACATTTTTGTTTGATATGACCTGGTTTTCCATAATGGTAGAATCAATCATCATATTTTTTTATCATCTCTTCTGAAGTCTTGTGATGGTCTTTTTCTTCTTTGTCTCCACAATTTATGAGAGCAATTCCTTTATTATTTTCTTCATTGTTTTCTTAGTTCGTTTAAGGATGGACCATGATGAAAACAACAACCTTCTTGTGTTCTTTCTTGGTGTTCCTGTAATGTAATATTGTTCATACACCATAAGGTTACATCGAAATTCATCATATGTAAGATTTTGCAAGTCTTCAACTTCAAGAATAGTTGCTTTGGTATCCCAAGACTTTAGAGTATTAGGATTAACATCTTGACTTGCAACCTGTTTGAGTTTATCATTCCTGAAGATTTGAGTTCACAAATGATTTTTCTGAATCATGGCCTCTACATTTTGTCATCTTCTATTTTGAACAATTTATACTCGTTCATCAGAACACTAACCGGAGCCTCCTTTCCCTTGCTTGTTCCTTCATATGTGACTTCGAGCTTGTCCCATATATCTTTTGCAATATTACGTATTGAAATCTTGTCATAGTATAATAAACTGATAGCTCTAGCATTAGTTGAATTATCTCTTTTATTCCTTGATTATGTAAAACGTGTCAAGATATATCTTGTTGAAGGATCCCAGATTGGCAAAACCTCTACTTGTATAACCTGCACAACTCTTTTTTCTCTTTTCTTTTAGAATTGTAGTTTTTACAAGATGATAGAGTACTATTAGGTGTACAATTTCAAGTGAAGAGTGTAGTCTTTTTTTTTTTTTGAATGAAGCATCCTTCTTATAGGTCTTTGTATAGTGAGGCTCTTTATGCTCTAAGAGAAAAATCCAATCAAGGATTTGTAATGATTCCTTGATTATAAGGATGAATGATATAGATATGTGTGTGGTTGGTCTATCATTCTGCCATTCTTCAATCTTTTTAATTTATTTCATTCCAAGCTCGAGGTCTATTATCTGTCATGCTCCTTTTCTTCCACAATCATGATTTCCTTAGGTATGTTTCATGATTGAGGATCGGAGATCTTCAATTCTTTCCTTTGATTAACTTGTTTTTCTTTCAAATTGGGATATCCAACGTTAGCTCTTGATTTTCTTTCCTAGTAGATGATCCAATTTTCACCTTAATTTGTGCATACTGGATTTAATCCCTTCCTTGATCTTATACGTGATCTTCATTCCCTTTTAGCCTCCGGCATACGCCTTTGCTTACCTCCAAAGCTATTTTTTCATTATTAAAACATAACTTAATCAACCTGAAAGTATAATCTATTAGGTATTTTGAATGGAACTTCATTGAATTGATTGTTTCAATTTTCGTTCCCGCATTATAGTTAGGCTATTTTATAAGATAATTTTGTTATACTTTCCTTTCTATTTTATCATTCCTGATCTTTTTTATTTTGTCTTTATTATGTATACTGAATTCATTTCAATTTATTATTCGTTCAATGTTCTATCATTCTTTCTTGTATTTTCTTTTAGTATTTTGTCTTTCTTGGGTTGTTATTTTACTTTCCCTACTTTCCCATTTTGGTGTTAGCTTGTTAGTCTGACTACTTTAATTCTTGTGTTATCTCTCAATTGCTTTGCAGCTTAATCATTTACACTTGACTATTTCTATAACCTATATTAGTGACTTTAGGATATAATAATAACTTAAGATTGTGCCCTCGATTAGGAGTCATGATTGGGGTCAAAGGGTGGCGAGATAGTTCCTATATTGTGAGTTGGGCCTTAGAAAATAGAGGAATTGATGTGGAGGACAATCAAGTTAGTAAACATTCTTAATAAAAGAGAGATCAATGTAGCTTTTATCTAGGAAACCAAATAGGTAGGAACCAAGGCTATGATATATAAGTTTTAATTTTTGAACTCAGGGAGCTCGAGGAATAAGAATTGATCTGACATTATAGTTGTCACGCCCCAGGAGGGTACCCTAGGCGTGGCCGACACCCAGAGACTATTGCTAGTCCCCAAGAGAACCACTCGATCTCAGGATAGTCACTCAATATCAAGCATAGCGGAATAACAAGATAAAAGAAGTGAGTTATATCAATTAATCTACATCAATAAGGAGGGCCAATGGCCAACACCCAGTCTCAACATCAATGGTAAGCAAATGTAAATGCTAACTTAACTCAAAAGGGGAAAAAACCTCAACATCAAACCTCAACTCATGTCTATGAAGCCTGTAACTCAACTAGACAGTCTAAGAGGGTACCATGACAGGACATGGTTACCCAACTCAATAAATAAAATAACAGGTAAAGGAAGAAGGGCTCCTCCAGATAGCAAGGAGGGCTCACCAATGACTGAAATCAGAATCTCCAACCTCAATGATGTGTTTGCTGAAGTCCTCTACCTCCTGTATCTGCATCATGAAATGATTCAGCGACGGTGACGTCAGTAGGTGCAATGTACGGTATGTAAGATGGTTGAATATAAAAGTACAGATAGAACAGTTTAGGGATAACATCAACTCAACATCATACTCCGTCAGAATATCAAATGTCTATCTAAAACAAGAAAAAGAGTAGACAAATGACCTATCAACATCTCATCAATACATCATCAATACATCAGACTCATCTCAAGGAAACTCGACTCAACTCAACTCAAAGGACTCATGCCCGTCTAGGACAAGGAAAAAGGGTAGATAATAAAATATCAACATCCATCAAGACTCATACCATAACATCAACATCAGAGTTCTATCAGTATGGAACGTAGTTGGGAGTTTCTCTAACCGATAACCATCACTTATGAGCCGGTGATGATACAACGAAGCGATGCCATTGCCACATCCATCCAGTACCTTGCCAGGGTAAAGGACATCACATCAGTGGATCCATAGTAAATAACATCAGTCCTCTTTTGGGACAAAAGAAGCATCCATTTTACGATTCAATCCTCTCTTACGCTGTCCACGTAGTTAATGAGTTCGACTGGGACTCACTCTTACCTATTTCGATGCTCAATACTCCTCCCAGAATTCGACATGCTTATAAAACATCAACATCATGATTTCTCATCATCAGTCCCATAGGGACATAGTACATCAATTCGTCTCATCGACATCAACTCTTGGAATCAAAACGTTCTTTTAGAATCAAGTTTCAAGCTTTTTAAGACTCAAAGAACATTATTCTCATCAACATCATCATGAAGACTCTCAACAATTCGGACCACAATCACCACATCACAAACATTATCATTGTCAAGACTCTAGACTCATCCTCTAAGTTCATTCTTGCATTCTTTAGTAAAATAGATATAGAATTTTGTAAAATTATTCATGAAAGCAACTTATGCAGTAAATCAAGTTTATGATGATCATCAAGTTAGGGCTTGAGAAGAGTTGAGATTGAAGAGTCAAGAGGAAGTTCCAAGGGATTTGTGTTGTTACCAATCATCCTAGGAATATAAGGCTAACCTAAAGCATTTTTTATTTGTTCTTCCATGTGCCCCCTTTGAGTAAATTGAGTCTATGATTAAAGATGTTGAGTTATATGTGAAAATCCTTGAGTATTCGTTTGAGATTCTTTCGGAGATTCTGATTTCAATCATTAGTGAACCCTCTTTGCTATCCGGGGGAGCCCTTTTTCCTTTACCTATTATATTATTTATTGAGTTGGGTACCCTTTTAGACTGTCTAGTTGAGTTAGAGGCTCCATAGACATGAGTTGAGGTTTAATTTTGAGGTCTTTAACCCTTTTGAGTTAAGTTAGCATTTACATTTTCTTACCATTGATGTTGAGACTGACTGTTGGCCATTGACCCTCTTTATTGATGAAACTCACTTTTTTTATCTTGTTATTCCGCTATGCTTGATGTTGAGTGACTATCCTAAGATCGAGTGGTTCTCTTGGGGACTAGCAATAGTCTCTGGTACCGGCCACGCCTAGGGTATCCTCCGGGGGCGTGACAAAGATGGTATCAGAGCCACTCATGTGTCCGCCTTGTTGATGTGGGGCTAGAGTTTAACTGAGTTTAGGTGAATCCTAGTAAGGTGGGGAAAACCTCAGTGCCGAGTCTAGGCGAATCCTATGCGATGGGGTAAACCTTAGCGAGGATGTTGAGTCCATAGAAGGGGTGTATGTAACAACCCATCTTGAGATGAGACGTCTCACATCGACAAAACACAGGAGAGATGCTAGGTATATAAGTAAAGGACTGGTCTACATACTGTAAGGCTCTTTTTGGAGTGAGTCCAAAGGGACAAATTCATGATGGGCTAGGCCCAAGAACAGATAATATTTCATTATGTTGGGCCAGTTCGTTATAATAGTAGACAATAAACTCTAGGAGAAGATGATGGAGGTTAAGAAGGTGAAGATTGTATGATGGACATTAAACTAGTTGTGGGAGGTCTAATTCTTAAAATAATTACATATGATCAAGGTTCACATTTGCAACAGACCTAAATTACAGGAATCTTATGTATTGTTGTCATATAGTTTCTATTTTGGGACTGATATTTTGTAAACTATTGTTCTTCTATTTATAGCATTCACCCCGATTTAGGGGTCTTCAAGAAGAAAAAAATGGTTGTAGCCAACATGGTGACAAAAGATGACACTTTCAAACTGAATCTTAAGCAAATTATGGATAATATCAATAACTACATGAAGAGGTATAGAACCCAAATCACTCACTACTACCATAGAGGGAAACCAAGTAGCAAATCATCTTGTTAAATTAAACTTTCTTGAAGCAACGATCAGAATTTGATGATCAATTCCTTCAAACATCTTCTGAGAAATGCTAAGGATCTATTTCAACTTGATAAGTGTCAGTTGTTATCACTCTCATTCTATGAAATAAAACTATGAAGAAAGAACAATAACGTACAAATAAGACAATGAGTTGGCAGAAGAGAAGAGGAAGAGGAGAACCGGACAACAATTTGTCTAAAGTATGTCAAGGTGGAATGCAAGACAACTATTTTTAAAAAAAAATAAATGTATAACATTAAAACATGGTGGAAACTATCTATGTAATTAAATCTGAAATATTTTGGAAATACCTTTTTTCAAAACCACTCATTTTTATGTGAGCATATTTTCATAATTATACCAAACAAACTAAAAATTAACTAACCAAACGAATAGGAAGTCTCAAAATTTAGTTTATCAATATAAAAAAGATAATATCATTAACATATCTCACGGTCTTAAGATTTTCATAATTCACAAAGAAAGAACACATTATCGTTCAAAAATTTGTCTAAGTTTAAATCTCCAAAACATAAAGGAACAACTTAAAATGAAACCATCATAGTTTTTAAAACCCAATGCTGCTTTGATTTGTAAAACTGTAGAGCTTAAAAGATTATGAACAGAAGCCACTGCCTCAACAAGTTGTTTCAAGGACACTGATTTATCATTGGCGCAAACCAATTTTTGAAAAACCACTGTCAAGATAGAACCATCTAGTGCATTTCCATAATGATCCCTTTTAGAGGCAAAGCGGCAATGGACCCATAGAGTTACCAATAGTAACTTCAATTGCATATGGAGGTGATGCAAAAACATTTGCCATTTTGCCCTTAGGTATCATCATGAGTCCGAACGGACGCTTTTCCTCCGAAAGGGATAATGATGGAAACGCACAAGATGGTTCTATTATGACAGTGGCTTTTCAAACATTGGTTTGCGCCAATAATAATTCAGTGTCCCAGGAATAACTTGCTGACGCAGTGGCTTCTGCTCATAATCCTTTGAGCTCTACAGTTGTACAAATCAAAGCAACATTGGGTTTCTTAGATTAAAAATTATGATGGTTTAGTTTTAAGTTGTTCTTTTATATTTTGGAGATTTAAACTTAGACAAATTTTTGAAGGATGATGTGTTCTTTCTTTGTGAATTAGGAAAATCTTAAGACCGAGAGATATGTTATTGATATTATCTTTTTATATTGATAGACTAAATTTTGAGACTCCATATTTGTTTGGTTAGTTAACTTTTAGTTTGTTTGGAAAAAATATGGAAATTCACTTACGTAAAATGCGTGGTTTTGAAAAAAGATATTTCGAAAAGTTTCAGATTTAAGTCCATAGATAGTTTTCACTGTGCTTTTGATGTCATACATCTATTTTTTTTTCAAACTAGTTGTTTTGTGTTCAAAACCAATCATTTTTACGTAAGCAAATATTCATAATTATGCCAAACAAACTAAAAGATAACTAACCAAATAAATAGGAAGTCTCAAAATTTAGTTTATCAATATAAAAAAGATGATATCAATAACATATTTCACGGTCTTAAGATTTTCATAACTTACAAAGAAAGAACACATCATCCTTCAAAAATTTGTCTAAGTTTAAATCTCCAAAATATAAAGGAACAACTTGAAACAAAACCATCGTAATTTTTAATCTGAGAAATCCAATGCTGCTTTGATTTGTAAAACTGTAGAGCTTAAAAGATTATGAACAGAAGCCATTGCCTCAACAAGTTATTCCTAGAACACTGAATTATCATTGGCGCAAACCAATTTTTAAAAAATCACTGTCAAGATAGATTTATCTTGTGCATTTCCATAATCATCCCTTTTAGAGGCATAGCGACAATGCACCCATAGAATTACCAATAGTCACTTCAGTTGCCGATGGAGGTGATTCCACAAAAGTTACCATTTTGCCCTTAGGTATTATCATGAGTCGGGACTGTCGCTTTGCCTCTGAAAGGGGTAATTATGGAAATGCACATGATGGTTCTATCTTGATCTTGGCTTTATAAACGTTGGCTTGCACCAATAATAATTTAGTGTCCCAGGATCAACTTGCTGAGCCTATGGCTTCTGTTCATAATCTTTTTAGCTCTACAGTTTTACAAATCAAAGCAGCATTGAGTTTCTAAGATTAAAAATTATGATGGTTTAGTTTCAAGTTGTTCCTTTATGTTTTGGAGATTTAAACTTCGACAAATTTTTGAAGGATAGTGTGTTCTTTCTTTGTGAATTAGGAAAATCTTAAGACCAGAGATATGTTATTGATATTATCTTTTTATATTGATAGTTTAAATTTTGAGACTTCATATTTGTTTGTTTAGTTAATTTTTAGTTTGTTTGGCAAAATTATGAAAATTTGCTTATGGAAAATGCGTGATTTTGAAAAAAGATATTTTCGAAAAAGTTTCAGATTTACATACATAGATAGTTCCACCATGCTTTAAATGTTATACATTTAGTTTTTTCAAAATAGTTGTCTTGTGTTCAACATCTCGCATTTTTACGTAAGCAGATTTTCATAATTTTGCCAAAGAAACTAAAAATTAACTAACCAAACAAATATGAAGTCTCAAAATTTAGTCTATCAGTATAAAAAGATAATATTAATAACATATCTAACGGTCTTAAGATTTTCATAATTCACAAAGAAAGAAAACATCATCCTTCAAAAATTTGTCTAAGTTTAATCTCCAAAACATAAAGGAATAACTTGAAACAAAGTCATCATAATTTTTAATCTGAAAAACCCAATGCTGCTTTGATTTGAAAAAATGTAGAGCTCAAAAGATTATGAACAGAAACCATTGCCTCAATAAGTTGTTCTTGGGACACTAAATTATCATTGGCGCAAATTGATTTTTGAAAAGCTACTGTCAAGATAGAACCATATTGTGCATTTTCATAATTTCCCTTTCAAAGGCAAAGTGACAATGCACCCAAAAAGTTACCAATAGTCACTTCAATTACCAATGGAGGCGATGTCATAAAAGTTTCCATTTTTCCCTTAGGTATCATCATGAGTCCAGAAGGTCGCTTTGCCTTTGAAAGGGATAATTATGAAAATGCACAAGACAGTTCTATCTTGACCATGGCTTTTCAAACATTGGTTAGCGCCAATAAGAATTTAGTGGCCTCGGAACAACTTGTTGAGGCTATGGCTTCTGTTCATAATCTGTTGAACTCTAAAGTTTTACAAATCAAAGCAGCATTGGGTTTTTTATATTAAAAATTATGATGGTTTAGTTTCATGTTGTTCCTTTATGTTTCGTAGATTTAAACTTAGACAAATATTTGATGGATGATGTGTTCTTTCTTCATGAATTAGGAAAATCTTAAGATAGTGAGATATTTTACTGATATTATCTTTCTATATTGATAGTCTAAATTTTGAGACTTCATATTAGTTTGTTTAGTTAATTTTTAGTTTGTTTGGCAAAATTACAAAAAATTGCTTATGTAAAAATGCGTGATTTTGAAAAAAGATATTTTCCAAAAAGTTTCAAATTTAAGTACATAGATTGTTCCACCATGCTTTTAATGTTATACATTTTTTTTCAAAATAGATGTCTTGTGTTCAAAATCACGCATTTTTACGTAAGCAGATTTTCATAATTTTTCCAAACAAACTAAAAATTAACTAACCAAACAAATATGAAGTCTCAAAATTTAGTCTATCAATATAAAAAGATAATATCAATAACATATCTCATGTTCTTAAGATTTTCATAATTCACACAGAAAGAACACATTATCCTTCAAAAAATTTGTCCAAGTTTAAATCTCCAAACCATAAAGGAACAACTTGAAAGAAAACCATCATAATTTTAATCTAAGAAACCCAATGCTGCTTTGGTTTGTAAACTGTAGAGCTCAAAAGATTATGAATAGAAACCATTGCCTCAACAAGTTGTTCCTGGGACACTAAATTATCATTGGCGCAAACCAATTTTTGAAAAAACCACTTTCAAGATGTAAAAAGTGCATTTTCGTAATTATCTCATTCAGAGGCAAAGCGATAATGCACCCATAAAGTTACCAATAAACACTTCAATTGCCAATGGAGGAGATGCTAAAAAAGCTGCCATTTTGCCCTTAGGTATCATCATGAGTCTGGGCGATCGCTTTGCCTCTGAAAGCGATAATTATGGAAATGCACAAGATGGTTCTATCTTGACCGTGACTTTTCAAACATTGGTTTGTACCAATACTAATTCAGTGTCCCAGGAACAACTTGTTGAGGCTGTGGCTTCTGTTCTTAATCTTTTGAGCTCTACAATTTTACTAATCAAAGAAGCATTGGGTTACGTAGATTAAAAATTATGATGGTTTAGTTTCAAGTTGTTCCTTTATGTTTTGGAGATTTAAACTTAGAAAAGTTTTTGAAGGATGATGCGTTCTTTCTTTGTGAATTAGAAAAATCTTAAGACCGTGACATATATTATTAATATTATATTTTTATATTGATAGACTAAATTTTGATACTTCATATTTGTTTGGTTAGTTAATTTTTAGTTTCTTTGGAAAAATTATGAAAAATTGCTTACGTAAAAATGTGTGGTTTTGGAAAAAGATATTTTCAAAAAGTTTCATATTTAAGTTCATAGATAGTTTCTACCATGCTTTTAATGTTATACATTTATTTTTTCAAAATAGATGTCTTGTGTTCAGAACCATGCTTTTACGTCAGCAAATTTTTATAATTTTGCCAAATAAAATATAAATTAACTAACCAAACAAATATGAGGTCTCAAAATTTAGTCTATCAATATAAAACTATAATATCAATAACATATCTTGCGGTCTTAGGAATTTCATAATTCACAAAGAAAGAACACATCATCCTTCAAAAATTTGTCTAAGTTTAAATCTCCAAAACACAAAGGAACAACTTGAAACAAAACCATCATAATTTTTAATTTGAGAAACCCAACACTGCTTTGATTTGTAAAACTGTAGAGCTTAAAAGATTATGAACGGAAGCCACTGCCTCAGCAAGTTGATCCTGGGACACAGAATTATCATCGGCGCTAACCAAATTTTGAAAAACCACTGTCAAGATAGAATTATCATGTGCATTTCCATAATTATCCCTCTCAGAGGCAAAGCGGCAATGCAACCATAGAGTTACAAATAGTCACTTCAATTGCCGATGGAGGTGATGCCACAAAAGTTATCGTTTTGCCCTTAGGTATCATCATGAGTCCAGATGGTCGCTTTGCCTCTGAAAGGGATAATTATGGAAATGCACAAGATAGTTCTATCTTGGCTGTGGCTTTTCAAACATTGGTTTGCGCCAATAATTATTCAGTGTCCCAAGAACAACTTGTTGAGGCAGTGGCTTCTGTTAATAATCTTTTGAGCTCTACAATCTTACAAATCAAAGTAGCATTGGGTTTCTTAGATTAAAAATTATGATGGTTTAGTTTCAAGTTGTTCCTCTATGTTTTGGAGATTTAAACTTAGACAAATTTTTGAAGGATGGTGTGTTCTTTCTTTGTGAATTAGGAAAATCTTAAGACCGTGAGATATGTTACTGATATTATCTTTTTATATTGATAAACTAAATTTTGAGACTTCATATTTGTTTGGTTAGTTAATTTTTAGTTTGTTTGGCTAAATTATGAAAATTTGCTTACGTAATAATGCGTGGTTTTGAAAGAAGATATTTCCAAAAAGTTTCAGATTTAAATACATAATTTCCACCATGCTATTAATGTTATACATTTATTTTTTTCAAAATAGTTGTCTTGTGTTCAAAACCACACATTTTTACGTAAGCAAATTTTCATAATTTTGCAAAAAAAAAAAAAAAACTAAAAATTAACTAATCAAATAAGTATGAAGTCTCAAAATTTAGTCTATTAATATAAAAAGATAATATCAGTAACATATCTCACGGTCTTAAGATTTTCTTAATTCACAAAGAAAGAACACATCATCCTTATAAAAATGTCTAAGTTTAAATCTCCAAAACATAAAGGAACGACTTGAAACAAAACCATCATAATTTTTAATTTTGAGAAACTCAATGCTTCTTTGATTTGTAAAACTGTAGAGATCAAAAGATTATGAAAACATGCCATTGCCTTAGCAAGTTGTTCCTGGGAAACTGAATTATCTTTGGCGCAAACCAATATTTTAAAAACCACTGTCAAGATAGAACCATCTTGTGCATTTCTATAATAATCCCTTTCAGAGTCAAAGCGACAATGCACCCATAGAGTTATCAATAGTCACTTCAATTGCTAATGGAGGTGATGGTATGAAAGTTGTCGTTTTGCCCTTAGGTATCATCATCAGTTCGGACGGTCGCGTTGCCTCTGAAAGGGATAACTATGGAAATGCAGAAGATGGTTCTATGTCGACCGTGGCATGGTTCTATGTCGACCGTGGCTTTTCAAACATTGGTTTGCGTCAATAATAATTCAGTTTCCTAGGAACAACTTGCTGAGGCTGTGGCTTCTGTTCATAATCTTTTGAGCTCTACAGTTTTACAAATCAAAGCAACATTGGGTTTCTTAGATTACAAATCGTGATTGTTTAGTTTCAAGTTGTTCTTTTATGTTTTGGAGATTTAAACTTAGACAAATTTTTGAAGGATGATGTGTTCTTTCTTTCTGAATTAGAAAAATCTTAAGACTGTGAGATATGTTATTGATACTATCTTTTTATATTGATAGACTAAATTTTGAGACTTCATATTAGTTTGGTTAGTTAATTTTTAGTTTGTTTGGAAAAATTATGAAAATTTGCTTACGTAAAAATGCTTGGTTTTGAAAAAAGATATTTCCAAAAAGTTTCATATTTAATTACATAGTTTCCACCATGCTTTCAATGTTATACATTTATTTTTTCAAAATAGTTGTCTTGTGTTCCACCATGACATACTTTAGACAAACTATTGTCTAGTTCCTCTCTTCCTCTTCTCTTCTGCCAACTCAATGTCTTACGTTGTGGTTCTTTCTCCATGGTTTTATTTCATAGAATGAGAGAGATAAAAAATGACACTTATCATGTTTAAATAGATCCTTAGGTATCTCAGATGATGTTTGAAGGAATGGAATATCAAATTGTGATAGTCTCTTCAAGCAAGTTTAATTTTACAAGATGATCTGCTACTTGGTTTCCCTCAATGGTAGTAGTGCTACTTGGTTTCCCTCAATGGTAGTAGTGAATGATTTGGGTTCTATCCTTCTTCAGGTAGTTATTGATATTATCCACAATTTGCTTAAGATTCAGGTCGGAAGTGTCATCTTTTGTCACCATGTTGTCGATAACCAATTTTTTCTTCTTGAAGACCCCTAAATCAGGGTGAATGCTATAAATATAAGAACATTAGTTTACTAAATGTTAGTCCCAAAGTAAAAACTCTATGACAATATTACATAAGATTCCTGTAATTTAGGGTTAGGACGGGGAGGACAAAAAACATTTCTAGAAGGAGTTGGATAAGGTAGTAAGTGGTATCTTGTAGATCGATAAAATCTTTGATAGAAGAAAATCTCGATGATCACATATGGACCACTTCAAGCGGCTATGATGATGTAAATGACAATTTTGACTTTAGGCTATTAAATTTGGTCTAAGAATTCATAATGCTTTTAAATTGGTCATAGCTAATTAAAGCTTCCAAAAGAGGGAGAAACATTTTGTGGCCTTTTGTATTGCATTTCCCAAGACTCAAATTAATTAATTTCTCCTTAGAATGGTTGACATAGGTGTCTGTAAGGATTCCAACATAAGCTTGTGGTTATGAATTTAGATATCAGGATGATGAAAAAGAAGAACAAGATTTGGTTAGAAGTCCTAATTAGGGACAAAGATCAGGAGATTAAGGATAAATTGGTAGGTGTTGAGGCTGGGGAAGAAGTAGGAACATAGAGAATATGTGGGCTAGAATAGTTGGTTACATCAAGGAAACAACTAGAGGGGTGTTAAGTGCTTCAAGGGATAACCCATTGTCACGACCTGAGGCTACCTAAATATTGTAACAAGGTATTTAGAATTTCAAGGGACACCAAGAAAACCATATAGCATGATATAAGCATATTTAACGCGAAAAACAAGGTAAAGCGAAGTAAAGCAAGAATAGTCTAAATAATTCAATGATGTAGTACGATAAGTCTGAAACAACAATCATACATGGAATATAAACACATATGTCCAATAGCCTCTACTAATCATACATGAGTTACTAGGATAGGTCCTAGTTAACTCGAACTCTAAAACTGAAGTCTTAATATAAAACTAAAGTAATGGGTTAAATCATCCTTGAAGAATGTGGACTCATCAACACTGACAGTTGCTCGAACAATACTAACCACATGCCAGATAAAAAGCATTTGCACCTATATTGTGAAACAACATCAAAAATAAAATGCATTTAGTACTATGGGATATACAAAGTATGGAGAATGTGCAGTGTGACTCAATCATGGTTTGCAATTTGACCAAGTTAGGAAATAAGATAAAATATCATTTAAGGCATAGTAGTATAACATAAACACGGCAAATGCAATTAAAAATACAGAATGAATGCATTGAGTAAAAGCATAAGTCATAATAATATTTACTTATTTATAGGATATTGACCCTAAATAATATAAAGACTGTGTAGGCCAGAACATGAAATCTAATGTAACTCCTACACCAAAAAATGAGAGGCTACTTGCCAAGGTAGACTCTGTATTGTATCATAAATGCTATTTGTGGATCAACAAGCTAAGTCAATTAAGACAACCTATGGGGACATGCGGTGTGGGACTAGAGGTTGCAACTGGAGACTCTATTACCAAATCTCCACCCCGAAGCCCTCTTCGTGGTAAGCTAAATCCCAATAGAATAGGCATAGTCAATTATCAAAACATAACATACATGAAGGTAATAATTAAGTACTAATCTATTTTATAAAGTCACAAGCATAGAATGACTCCTTTCATCATGATTCATATAATGTGAGAAAACCTTTCAATATTGTGAATTCATAAATATGTGAGGAAACCTTTCATAATCATTGATGCTTAACTTGAAAGCATCCTTAGAACCGAATTCATCATTTTCTTAAAATATGCAAAAATCCTTCGTCAAATCATGATCATAGTTCATACATGATGAATGAGTTCATACAAAATCAACAAGAAATTATCTACTTTAGTAAGTTCATGCATAATCAAATAAAATAATATCGATTGAACCATAATGACAAGAGCCCTTGAAGATTTACACATACTCTAGATGAACTTAGTGAAATAGAATTGAAGAAGTTGAATCTTTTGTGACTGAATTGATGAAAGGAACCTACTGGGAAATTCCCAAATCTCTTATAGGCTTTATCCTTGAAACTTGAAGATGAGACTTGAATCCTTGAAACATTAGCTTAATGAAGAATATGGTGTTGGAAGAGAAATCCTTGAGTGAACTTTGAGGTTTTTAAGTGAATAAAAGGGAATAGGTGAATTTTTGAAGGATTTGGACAGTTATAGGTCTTAGAAGTTTGTCCACCTAGTATTTGGTATTAAAATAATGAGAGTTGTCCAAATAACTCTAGAAATTAACTGATAGGCAGGTTCTATGGACGACTTCTATGTCCATAGAATCCTTCACGGACCATCCCAGGTCTTCATAAAAATCAGGGGAAAAATCCAAATTTCTGAAGTTTGGACTATGACGACTTTCTATGAATCGTAAATAGTTCTATTATTCGTAGACCACTCCATCTTGATAAAAGTTTTAAAACCCAGACTCTCTGAAATTTCCTTTCATGGCTACGTCTATGGATTGTAGATCCTTACATGGGCCGTAAAACCCCCCTTGTAAAACCTTCCATAACCAAAATATTTCTCAGTGGTGGTGTAATCTACAAATCCCTCCACGGTCTATAGAACTAACCACAATCCATCCTATCGAGTCGTACAAGATCTTTTAAGACTTGGCATTTCCCATTTTCCACAACTGGTTCCTACGACCCGTACAATCTTCCTTGATCTATACAAGGGCTAGTGGAACCAGTGCACCAGTAATTTCTGAGTTGTTTTCTTTACAATTCAGCTTTCCAACTTTCAAAGTATTACAATATCTTTATCACGCCCCGGGAGGGTACCTAAGACGTAGCTGACACCTAGAGACTATTGCTAGTTCACAAGCAAACCACTTAGCCTCATCACATTCATTCAATCAAATAACTCAAGAAAATCAGCGGAAGACTAAGGAAAGTAAACAGGCATATCTCATCTAGTTCTCAAAATAATATATTTAATAGAAAAAGGCTAGTAGATAGAACTAGTTCACAATCTTAACAATCAACATAAAACTCTAGTCTATGAAGCCTCTATCACTATCAAGTGGTGCCAATGACAGACCCATGGCTACCTCAATAAAAATAAAGCTAGTATAGTCTAACTCTAAAGAAAGATGAAATAAAGGTAGTGAATCCTCCGGAGTAGGGGAGGCTCACCAATTAGCTGAATGTCTCGGATCCTCAATGTTGCGCATGTTGACGATCTCTTATCCCTGTATCTGCATCATAAAATAATGCAGCTGTCACACCCCAGGAGGGTACCCTAGGCGTGGCCGGCACCCAGAGACTATTACTAGTCCCTAAGCGAACCACTTGTTCTCAGGACAGTCACTCAAAATTAGTATAGCAGAATAGTAGAAGTAATGCAGTGAGCTACCTCAATAAGAAGGGCCAATGGCCAACATTAGTCTCAACATCAAAATAAGCAAGTGTAAGTGCTAACTCAACTCATAAGGGAAAAACCTCAACGTTAAACCTCGACTCATGTCTATGAAGCCTCTAACTTGACTCAACTGTCTAAGATGGTACCATGATAGGCCATGGCTATCCAACTCAATAAATAAAGAAAGCAAACAATAAAAGGGTTTCCTCCGGATAGCAAGGAGGCTCACCAATGACTGAACTCGGAATTTCTAACCTCAACAATGTGTCTGTTGAAGTCCTCTAACTCCTGTATGTACATCATGAAATGATGTAATGCCGAGTGGCGTCAATACATGGAATGTACGGTATGTAAAAGGGCTAAATATAACAATACAAGCACAACAATATAGGGATAACATCAACTCAACATCATACTCCATCAGAATATCAAATGTCTATCTAAGGAAAGAAATTAGAGTAGACTAATGACTAATCAACATCTCATCTCAACATCATCTATCAGACTTATCTCAAGGAACCTCGACTCAACTCAACTCAACTCAAGGAAACTCGACTCATACCATCACATCAACATCAATATCAGAGTACATACTTTTAAAGTAAGACCTCACGGGAGTTTCTCTAACCGATAACGATCACCTATGAGCCAGTGATGATACGACGAAGCGATGCCATTGCCACATCCATCCAGTACCCTGGCTGGGGTAAAGGACATCAACCTCAGTGGATCCACAAGAAGAAAACCTCAGTCCTCTTTTGGGATAAACATGGAGCCATCCGCATTGCGGTTCAATCTTCTCTTCCTATGCGGGCCACGTAGTTAATGGGTTCAAGTGGGACTCACTTTTTCCCATTTTGGTGCTCAATACTCCTCTCGGAACTTGACATGCTCATAAAACATCACCATCATCAGTCCCATAGGGACATAATACATCATCATCATCCCCATAGGGACATAGTACATCATCATCAGTCCCATAGGGACGTAGTACCTTAACATCAACATCAACATCAACATCATTAAATCAAAACACTCTTTTTAGAATTTAGTTTCAAGTTTTAAGACTCATGAACATCATTCTCATCAACATCATCATCAAGACTCTCATCAATTTGAAACACAATCACAACAGCACATACATCATCATTGTTAAGGCTCTAGACTCACCCCTTAGTTCATTCTTGCATTCTTTAATAAAATAATCATAGGGTTTTATGAAAAACACTCGTGAAAATAACTTATGCAATACATCAAGTTTATGATGATCATCAATTTATGTAAAATATATGAATTAAGTAAAAATCAGTATAATGCTCAAAATCTTTACATCAAACTCATTATCTTCAATCATAGAATCAATATACTCAAAGGTGCACATGGGAGAACAATCCCATGCTTTAAGTTAGCCTTACATACTTGGGATGATTGCTAACAGTAATTCTTTGAAAGATCTCCTATTGAATTCTTCAATCTCAACTCTCCTCAAGCCCTAACTTAGTGATTTTGCTAGGAAGAGGGTTTTAGATGGGTTTTTGGAACCCTTTCTCTGAGAAAACGACATATATTCGTCGTATATAAGGTTTAGAATGTATTAGGAATGGACTAGAATGCCCCTCAAAATTTTTGAAAAGAATTTCCAGAATTGGAATAACACAATCCTTGATGCAGACCTGTCGCGGACAGTGCATTTCAGCAAAATTCAACTCCGTCGAAAAATCATAGAAAAACATAAGTGTGTCTCCGAGATAGGTCCGTGACGCGGCTCTGTCGTGGACTCACACTGTTTTTCTCAATTCTTCATGCTGATCACGAATCCATTCTCAAATTTTTAATCTGAGCATAGGAAGATGCGTTTTGCGCACACCTCTCCTCTAGGGGTATTTTGATAATTTTACCGGGCGTTACATCATCTCCCCCTTGGGATCATTCGTCCTCGAATGATGGGTAGGAACGGTATTATGGCACGAATAGACTCATGATTCACCTCGATACTCACTCAAAAACTCAACTCCTCAACTCTTTATCGACCTCAATAACATCTACTCAGAACATCAAGTATATACACATCACCTCATGGTAGAAACATCAATTTAAAGTAAGAATAGGAATATTAACTTTGATGCTCTCATCAACATTAGGCACGAATAGGTGCGGGTATTTAGTTCTAATCTCTTCCTCAGCTTCCCATGTGGCTTCCTCAACAAATTGGTTAGTCCACCAAACTTTGAAGGAGGCTATCTCTTTGTTTCTCACTCTACGAACCTATCAATCAAGGATTTGGGCTGGAATTTCCTCATAGGACAAACTATCTCTAACTCTTATGCTCTCAACAGGGATTACCAAGGCAGGATCTCCCAAACACTTCTTCAACATTGAAAGGTGGAACACCGGATGGATTTCGTCTAACTCAAAAGATAACTCTAGCTCATAAGCAACCTTCCCAATTCTCCCTACAATCTGATAAGGACCAATATTACGAGGACTTAATTTCCCCTTCTTCCCAAACCTCATGACACCCTTCATGGGTGATACCTTCAGGTATACCCAATCGCTCACCTCGAACTCTAGGTCTCTTCTCCTCATATCTGTGTAAGATTTCTGACGGCTTTAGGCAGTCCTCAATCTTTCTCTAATAATCTTCACCTTCTCCATGGACTGGTGGACAAGGTCAGGCCCAATCAACTCAGCTTCTCCAACTTTAAACCACCCAATGAGTGATCTACACCTCCTCCCATACAAGGCCTCGTAGGGGGCCATTTGAATGCTTCCATGATAACTATCGTTATATGCAAATTCAATCAATGGTAAATTGTCATCCTAATTTCCTTTGAAGTCAAGGACGCAGGCTCTCAACATATCTTCTACCGTCTGAATAGTGCGCTCTGCCTGACCATCCTTCTGTGGATGAAAGGCCATGCTCAAGTTTACTTTGGTATCCAATACTTTCTGGAAAGACTTCCAGAAGTGATAGGTAAATTGGGCTCCTCTGTTTAAGATGATGGACAAGGGGACTCCATGCAACTTCACAATCTCTTGGATATACATCTTGGCATACTCCTCCGCAGTATTAGTCGTCTTGACTTCCAAGAAGTGTGCCGACTTAGTCATTCTGTCTACAATCACCCATATGGAATCATGCTGCCTCTGGGATCTCGGTAGACCAGTGATGAAATCAATGTTAACCATCTCCCACTTCCATTCTGGAATCTCAAAGTTTTGAGCCAAGCCACTTGGCCTTTGATGCTCAACCTTCACTTGCTAACAATCTGGGCACTTTGAAACAAACTCAGCGATGTCCCTCTTCATTCCACTCCACCAATAGACTTTTCTCAAGTCGTAATACATCTTGGTGGAGCTTGGATGAATGGAGTATCTAGTGTTATGGGCCTCAGCCATAATCCTCTCTCGAACACCATCAACATCAAGAACACATAACCTAGTCTGGTATCTCAATACCCTATCTCCCTCTTTGGAGAAAACCATCACTTTTTGCTTGTGAATAGCCTCTTTCAATTGGGGTATAATAGGATCTCAATCCTGCTTCTCTTTTACCTCAGTCACTAGGGACGATGAAGACCCACTCTGAACATTAAATTCTCCCTCGTCATTCTCCTCAAGCTGGACTCCAAGTCGAGCCAACCTATCCACTTCCTTCACTAGCTCTTTATTCTCTTCCTCAACATGGGATGTGCTACCCATAGACAACCTGCTAAGAGCATTAACAACAATGTTAGCTTTACGTGGGTGGTACATGATGTTCATGTCATAATCTTTGAGCAATTTTAACCATCTCCTTTGTCGCAGGCTTAGCTCTCTCTAACTGAAGACATACTGTAAGCTCTTATGGTCAGTGAACATGTCCACATGCACTCCATACAAGTAGTGCCCAGCTTTTAAGTGCAAACATTACCGCTGCCAACTCAAGATCATGGGTCGGATAGTTCCTCTCATGAACTTTAAGCTGCCCGGAAGCATAGGCTATCACCTTCCCTCTCTACATTAATACACATCCCAACCCAACTCTTGATGCATCACAATATATTACAATATCTTCAGTCTCGTCGGGCAAAGTCAAAACAGGTGTGATGGTCAATCTAGTCTTCAACTCTTGGAAACTCTTCTCACATTCCTCAGAGACCACTGAAACCTGAACTTTTTCTGAGTCAGATTGGTCAATGGTGCGGATAGGGAAGAAAATCTCTCAACAAATCTGTGGTAGTAGCCTGCCAACCCCAAGAAGCTTCTTATGTCAGTTGGAGAGGTCGGTCTTGGCCAGTTCTTAACCGCTTCAATCTTCTGGCCATCTACTCAAATTCCTTCACCCGAAACAATATGGCCTAGGAAAGCCACAAACTTAAGACAAAACTCACACTTTGAGAACTTCACATACAATTCATGGTCCTTAAGAGTCTGAAGGACAACTCTAAGGTGGTTTGCATGCTCCTCTTCATTCCTCGAATACACCAAAATATCATCAATGAACACGATCACAAACATGTCCAAGTAGGGCCTGAACACACTATTCATCAAATCCATGAAAGCTGTTGGTGCGTTCGTCAACCCAAAGGACATGACCAAGAACTCAAAGTGGCCATATCTTGTCCTGAAGGCTGTCTTTGGAAAATCACATTCTCTCACTTTCAACAGGTGGTAACCCGATCTGTGGTCTATCTTTGAAAAGCATAAGGCACCCTGAAGTTGGTCAAACAGGTCATCTATCCTGGGAAGAGGATATTTATTCTTGATCTTGACCTTGTTTAGCTGCCTATAGTCTATGCACGTTCTGAGAGATCCATCCTTCTTTCATACAAACAGATGGGGAGCACCCCAAGGAGAAACACTTGACCTAATAAATCCCTTCTCTAACAAGTCCTTCAACTGCTCCTTCAACTGTTTCAACTCAGTGGGGGCCATCCTATATGGTGGAATTGAAATAGGCTGCATGTCAGGAAGTACATCGATACCAAAGTCGATCTCCCTATCAGGAGAGACTCCAGGTAAATCCTCAGGAAACACCTCAGGAAACTCATTTACAATTAAGACTGACTCAAGAGTAGGGGACTCAATATCGTCAAATTTAACTCGCACAAGGCGATAAATACAACCCTTAGAGATTAACTTTCTCTCCCTCAGGTAGGAAATAAATTTACCTCTGGGTGCAACAGAACTTCCCTTCCACTCTAGGACCCGTTCATTCAAAAATTGGAATTTAACAAACAATCTATGGAGGCATAACAGGCATGGAGCTAATCCATATGAAGAATTACATCAAAATCAACCATCTCCAACTCTACCAAGTCGGCCAAAGTATCCCTATGATAGATGGATACTATACAGTCTCTATAGATTCTCTCAGCTAGGATAGACTCACTGTTAGGAGTAGAAACAGTATTAGGCTCAAGCAAACACTCTGGAAGAAACTCAAACTTATTGGCCACATAGGGCGTCACAAAGGATAAAGTGGCACCCGGGTCAAGCAATGCATAACAATTATAAGAAAAGACTCAGAGCATACCCGTAACAACATCTGGTGCAACCTCTTGGTCCCGTCGATTACCCATAGCATACAGACGGTTCGTCCGCCTCCTTTATTCGCAGTAGTAGACTTCTGATGACTGCCCGCAGGGGGCGCTGTAGAAGACTAAGCTCTGTGACTCTTATCACCCCATCTTTTTGAAGGACACTTACCCTGGAAATGGCCAGGCTGTCCGTATGAATAGCAAATATTTGTGCCCTCACGGCATGCGCCAAGGTGCAGCCTGCCACATCTGCCACAAGGCGGCTTTTCTCTCGGGCCTTGGGTCACGCTAGCTTGGGACTAAGGTCCCTAAGCTCTGAAATTTTGGTGACCATAGGATTTCTGATCATGTCTATTTTGCTAAACAGGCGTACTCGCCATAGAGGGTGCATAGCTAGAAGACTTCTTCAGAAAGAAAGTTCTCTCACCCTTATTCTGCTTCTATTGGCTAGGCTCATGCCCTACCGATTTGGCCTTTTTACTCTGCTGCTCTTCCCTGTCCTTCTTTTTTTCCTCCTCAGTCTGCTGGGCATAGACCATAAGTCTAGAGATGTCCATACCAGGAATCAACAATGCTGCCTTTCACTCCCCTTTACATGCCTGCCCAATCCAGACACGAACCTTCTCATTCTTGCCCTTATATCAAGGACCATCTCTGGGGCATATCGAACAGCTGAATGAACTTATGGCTGTACTCTTTAACAGTTAACCCCTCTTGCTTCAGATTTACGAAATTTTCGACCTTCGCCTCCCTCGGCTCTTGGGGAAAGAAGTGATCAAGGGAAGCATTCTTAAACTCCTCCCACTCAGCAGGCTCAACATCCTCACCTCTACCATCTTCCCACTGGTTATACCAGACATTGGCAACATCTTTAAGCTGATAAGAGACTAGCTCGATTCCCTCAACCCCATTTGCATTCATAGCCCTCAAAATCTTGCCCATCTCATCAATAAAGTTTTGTGGGTCCTCCTCAACCTTAGACCCCGTATAAACTGGCGGGTTCATACTCAGGAAATCTCTAAGCCTAGTTGCAGCTGTAGGCTCTTGGGAGCTGGAGCTAGGGGTCTGGGGACCGTGGCTATTACTCTGAGAGGCCACCAACTGAGTGAGCATAGCAATGACTCCTCTAAAGTTTGCTTTTGAAGTGGAGGCTGACTGAGCAGGAGGTGCCGGTGGAACCTCAGTAGCTTTGGCAGGTTGACCCTGTCTCCTTGTCTCATTCTGGGTAGGGACCTCCGGAAGGGAATTCTCAGTGTTAAGGACTGAGGCATCTCTTTGGGTAGTACTGCGTTTTGGAGACATGATTTGCAAACACGTAACACACGAATTAGAAGAGAGTTTCATAGAGTCAAACTCAATCGCACGAGCTCAGAAGATCAAAGAAGTGTAACCATTCCTAATGTCCTATAGCCTCCTATTTATAAAGTGTGCTACATAACACACACATAAACAAGACTCTACTAGACACGGCTTCATAGACTCCCTAGGACTCTTGAACACTGTGCCCTGATACCAAGTTTGTCATACCCCGGGAGGGTACCGTAGGCGTGGCCGTCACCCAGAGAGTATTGCTAGTCCCCAAGCGAACCAGTCGTTCTCAAGACAGTCACTCAACATCAGTATAACAGAATAATAGAAGTAATGCAGTGAGTTACCTCAATAAGAAGGGCTAATGGCCAACATCAGTCTCAACATCAGAATAAGCAAGTGTAAGGTCTAACTTAGCTCATAAGGGAAAAACCTCAACGTTAAACCTTGACTCATGTCTATGAAGCCTCTAACTTGACTCAACTGTCTAAGATGGTACCATGACAGACCATGGCTACCAAACTCAATAAACAAAGAAAGCAAACAATAAAAAGGTCTCCTCCGGATAGCAAGGAGGCTCACCAATGACTGAACTCAGAATCTTTAACCTTAACGATGCATCTGCTGAAAACCTCTAAATCCTGTATCTGCATCATGAAACGATGCAGCGCCAAGTGGCGTCAGTACATGAAATGTATGGTATGCAAAAGGGCTGAATGTAACAGTACAAGTACAATAGTATAGGGATAACATCAATTCAGCATCATACTCCATGAGAATATCAAATGTTTATATAAGGCAAGAAATTAGAGTAGACTAATGAATCATCAACATCTCGTCTCAACATTATCAATACATCAGACTCATCCCAAGGAACCTCGACTCAACTCAACTCAAGAAAACTCGACTCTGCTCAACTCAAGGAAACTCGACTCAACTCAGCTCAAGGATACTCGACTCAATTCAACTCAAGGAAACTTGACTCATACCATCACATCAACATCAACATCAACATCAGAGTACTATCAACAAAGTGATGTCATTGCCACATCCATCCAATACCTTGCCCGGGGTAAAGGACATCAACCTCAGTGGATCCACAATAAAAAAAACCTCAGTCCTCTTTTGGGACAAGAAAGGAGCCATCCACATTGCAGTTCAATCCTCTCTTCCTACGCGGGCCACATAGTTAATGGGTTCAAGTGGGACTCACTATCACCCATTTCAATGCTCAATACTCCTCCCAAAACTAAACATGCTCATAAAACATCATCATCATCAGTCCCATAGGGACATAATACATCATCATCTGTCCCATAGGGACATAGTAAATCATCATAAGTCCCATAGGGACATAGTACCTCAACATCATCATCAACATCAACTCGTCTCATCAACATCAACATCATAGACTCGAGACACTCTTTTTAGAATTTAGTTTCAAGTTTTAAGACTCATGACCATCATTCTCATCAACATCATCATCAAAGCTCTCATCAATTTGAAACACAATCACAACATCACAGACATAATCATCGTTAAGGCTCTAGACTCACCCCTTAGTTCATTCTTGCATTCTTTAATAAAATAATCATAGGATTTTGTAAAAACACTCATGAAAATAAATTATGCAATACATCAAGTTTATGATGATCATCAATTTATGTAAAATATATGAATTAAGTAAAACTCTGTATACTACTCAAAATCTTTACATCAAACTCATTATCTTCAATCATAGACTCAATATACTCAAAGGGGCACATGGGAAAACAATCTCATGTTATAGGTTAGCCTTACATACCTAGGATGATTGCTAACAGTAATTCTTTGAAAGATATCCTCTTGAAATCTTCAATCTCAACTCTCCACAAGCCTTAACTTAGTGAATTTGCTAGGAAGAGGGTTTTTGATGGGTTTTTAGAGCCCTTTCTCTGAGAAAACGACATATATTCGTCGTATAGGGGGTTTAGAAGGTATTAGGAATGGACTAGAATGCCCATCGAAATTTTTAAAAAGAATTTCCAGACTTAGAATAACACAGTCCGAAACACGGACGTGTCACAGACAGTACATTTCAGCAAAATTCAACTCCATTAAAAAATCACATAAAAACATAAGTATGTCTCCGCGATAGGTCCACGACACGGCTCTGTCGCAAACTCATATTGTTTTTCGTCTTTGAATGAAAAATTATCTTTTGAATTCGTCGCTCTAAAAATTGACCGAGACCCTTCTCCCACTTAACGTTTCGTGCTGATCACGAATCCATTCTCGAATTTTCAATTCGAGCATTGGAAGTCGTGTTTTGCGCACACCTCTCCTCTAGGAGTATTTTGGTAATTTTACCGGGCGTTACAGCAACGCTGAGTGGCATCAGTATGTGGAATGTATGGTATGTAAAATAGTTGAATGAAACAGAAACAGAAACAGAAACAGGTAGAGTAATATGGAACAATCATCGACTTAGAGCAATCATCAAATCAAAACGTCAATTGCCTATCTAAAGCAAGAAAAAAGAGTAGATAAGTGACCCATCAACCAATCAACCTCAACAATCAAGTCAGACTCACCTCAAAGGGACTTATCTCATCACATTTTATCTCATCTCGACTCAGAGTACTCAAGGTAGAAACTTTCAGGGAGTTTCTCTTATCCGGCAACAATCACTAATGAGCTAGTGATTGTACAACATCCCGCCGGTGTTGCGACGGCCGTTCTATACTTTCCTGGTAGAGAATGAATCGAATCCCCTAAGGGAAAACCTCAACAAGTCCTCTATTGTTTCAGGGACATAAACTCAACTCAAGAAGGAACCATAATGTAATGTGATGGTTCTAATCCTCACCTACATTTGGCGACGTACTTTGACAAGTTCGAGTTGGACTAACTCTCACACTTTCGGTGCTCGACACTCCTCCCAAGACTCAATGCTCATAAGGCCTCCATCTCAACTAGTCTCATAGGGACTTTAACCTCGTCATCGATCAATATCTCATAGGGACTCTAACCCTATCATCAATCAAACTCATAGGGTTTTTAACCCTTTCATCAATCAATAGCTCAAGTCTTGGAACAATCGTTAGGGAATAATCAAATAGACAAATCAATGGATTTCATTTATGAAGACTTACCAGACTATCAAATTCTATCAATTCTCATCACAATCACAATCACTATCGACATCCTCCAATCAAGGCTTTTGACTCAATGTCTAAGTTCATTAATGCATGCTTTCAAAATAAATCATGTAGGGTTATATAATATCTCATGAAAAGTATTAAATTCAAGAAAACAAGTTTATGATGATCATCAACATAGAGAAATACATGAAATTAGTATAGTTTTCAAGAAAAGCCATAAAGAATTATGTATATGGCCTCTTTAGACTTTCAACTATTCTATGACCATCTATGGTGCACATGAGAGAACAATCTCATGCTAAGCTATCAACAATCACCTTCAAGAATTCTCCCTTCAATTCTTCAATCTTGCGTTCCTCTCCTTTTCGCTCAAGCCCTAGTCTTGTCCAATTGTTTAGAAAGGACTTAGAATAGGGTTTTAGACCCTTTTTACATTCAAACAACCTAATTTGGTCGTGTATTGGGTTTAGGAAGTGTTGGGAATTGTCCAGAATGCCCCTCACAAATTTTATAGAAGTTTTCAGCTCTAGAATAACCCAATCCGCGTCACAGACTGGTCGCGTACAAGTGTATTTTTCTCCGAAAATTTCCCGAATGCATTTTTCAATCCGTTTGAAAAAACTGAAAATAAACAAGTGTAAGCCCGCTATAGAGGCGCGACGCACCTCTATCGCACATCAGCACTATTTTTCGTTTCGGACCAAAATATTATCTTTTGATCCGATTTCTCTAAAAATCAACCGAGACCATTTTTCCACTTAAGTTTTTGTGTTGATCGCAAATATGGCCTCAGATTTACTATCTGAGCATGGGAAGATGTGTTATATGCACATCTCTCTTTTAGGGGTATTTTGGTAATTGTGGCAGGTGTTACATTATCTCCCCCATGGGATCATTCGACCTCGAATAATGAGGAAAGGTGTACATCAAGGCACGAATGGACTCAAGACTCATCTCAATACCCATATCAACCAATCAAACTCTCAACTCCTCATCAACCTCAATAAACTTCACTCATACTCGAAATAGATCCATCCACTCGGATAGATAATTCGGGCCAGATCAAGAGTAGAGATATTATCTTAACATCCCACCATTAGGCACAAATGTAATGTCAAAACTCAATCAATTCAAATCGTTTAAACACTTTGTCAATTAGGTTTTTGAACTCAAGAAGGAAGTCATCAACTCTAATGGAGAAAGGGGACCATCGTGATATATAAGACTCTACGGGCATTCTCAAGCTCAACTCTCCACCTCAATTATGCTCCCCTTCATGGCACTCTACTCCATCAACTTAAAATTATTGTTCCTATTCAACTCCCTACCTATCTGCATCCTCTTATTTCATTCAAACCTACTTCTAAGCCTCACTGTTCTATTGCTAAGATGATCATATCCATACACGTCTAATCCTCGATGCTCAAGCCCTATACTCTCACAGGGACTTTCCCTAAAAGGTCACTATTCCTTTTCACTGCCCCACTATCCTTACTTGAAACCCTCGTCACAAAGTCTTCAATAGTCTATCATCAATACTGCATAATAACAACCACACATTCAAGCTTATCACTCTAACCACTTCAACTGTATCTAATAAATTTTAGGCCTACTAAGTACTTCTACCTTCGCCATTCAATGAGCTCCTGCTCCAAGACACTCCAACATACTCTTACCTATCAGTTGTATATCATAATGTCTCATCTCTCTCTCTCCTTCCTATCTCTATCCCTACATGACAAAAGTACAACACCAGTGTCATAATAAGGATACATTCACTCCTCCTCATCTACCCTCATTCCCTGTCTACTACTATCAACATCACTACTTGGGCCTAGAGGGACTCGTCATCTCCCCCTTTGGTGAAACCCTTACTACTACCTCCTCATGCCAAATAAGCACGATTCTACATCTAAAACTTGATACTCTACATCCCACCATCAACAATGGCATAACGTACCAAAGGTCAGGGCATATGTAAGATGACATCAGAATGAAGAACCCTCACTCCCTCTCATCAACCATCACTCATCTATTCTCATCAACATTTCAACCGCGAGTTGAAAAATAAGATCACTCAAAGAACTTGGAACGAAGATTGTTAGCACGATTCAATCGAGAAATCTTTCTTGAAAACATTCGTAATGAAGTACAATCTTCTTCGTCTATCGAGACTCATTCTGAGTCCATAGAACTATACATACTGTACAACTTAGGTCACATCTCACTCAACATGGGATTGGGAACTCTCAGATCCTTGGGGTAAGATCAAAATTAATGAATAGATTCATCACTTTTCACCCTCACAGCTCAACATGAATGACAATCACAAGAGGTACATGGGACTAGGCCATAGGCATGACAGTCATATACCATACGGGAATAGGGCATCACCTCAGCGGAAGAATAAGGCACATACGATATGGCAAGGAACTGATAGCTCATCTCGATCAGCCTATCTCTATTGAAACCTCAAGAATTACTTAGGTCTATCATCTCATCATCCCCCCCCCTAGTTCAAAGGTCATCTCTCAAGTTTTGCGATTCAATTTCCTTTACTAGGCTATAAGCATATACGTCTACTCGGTTGAGGAATCACTATCCACAAGAACATCTTAAACTCTCCGGTTATGCTATAGCCGCATATATATAATATCTACTAAGACTCTCTTCATGGATACCACTCTTAGCTTCCTCCTGTCACTAGGGAAATCTCTCTATATTTTCTGCTCTAATGGTGCAAATAACCACTTCCCCCAACTCTTACAATCTAACCTCTCTTATCAAATGTTTCATTCTCAATTCTCTCTATCCATCTAACGACACCTATACCAAACTCATAACATCACACTCCTTGCAGGCCAACACCTTAATCTCAAACACACACTATGGTGAACCTCTTAGGGCGAATCTCCAACTAAAACTATCACTCTCATGATGTTGTCTCCTCTTTACCACTACTCCTCAACATTCAAGCTTAGAGTCTAGTTCTAACACGTGCATCTATCACACACCTCTCTAATATCACACCAATTTTACAATTACTAGGCAAATTTTGGAGCATAAGCCCACTAAAATCTCATAGCAGGTATTCACTCAACACATCCCCTGTTCACAACTCAAGTACCATTCCTCCACTCACTATACCCCCTTACCTTGCTAAGCTCATAACTATATAAATCTCGTGGGGCTCTTTCTTCAGAATTATAGGCCTAGTGTAGATTATCACATTGAAAGCACTTCGCCCCTCTATTCAACCTCTACGTCT
This sequence comes from Solanum rostratum, assembly GCA_029948455.1. NCBI lineage: Eukaryota > Viridiplantae > Streptophyta > Magnoliopsida > Solanales > Solanaceae > Solanum > Solanum rostratum. The sequence goes on from CM057053.1 coordinate 56,691,904, forward strand.
CACCCTTATAGTACAATATTAGAATACATCAACAAGGTCTCTTTCTATCTTTGGGCATGCCCTAACACATTTTGACACTAACTACCTCAGCATGACACTCACATGATACTAACGACTCTTTCATCAAACTTATGGCAATCGACTTGTCATCTCATTACTTACCTAATGGGTATATAACTCTAATTACAAGCCATAATCAACTATCATTCTCACTATCTAGTCCTTTCCTTTCTATCGTCATCATTCTAGCTCTAGAATGACAACTCTACTCAGGGTGGTATAAGACCTTTCATCTTACTCTTAGGTGGTAACATTAAACTCTTTAGAGACATAAGTTTCTCTCTCATGGATAACAATAAAGAAAGCAAAGGCTTGAATCATACCCGTCACAACATTTGGGGGGGGGCATCTGGAGAACTTTCGTGATCTTCTCTAACTGTGGGTGCTGGGGTAGAAGCTTGGGCTTTTTTGGCCCACTTAGGACAATTCCTCTGGAAGTGACCCATTTGGCCATACTTGTAATATGCATCACTTCCTTTACGACATTCTCCCAGGTGACTTTTGCCACACGTGCCACAAGGTGGCTTACCTCGGGGACCTCGAATCACACTAGCCTGTGACTTAGATCTCTGAGCTCCAAAGTTATGAGGCTCTGCTTGAAAGTGACTCCTGTTCCTATTCCTCCTCGACTTCTTAAGCTCCGGTGGGTTCACCCCCAAGAACTCACGATCTCCGAGTGTATTTAGAACACCCCGCCTGCCTGCTCCCTGTCTATCTACTAGTGCTTTCACAACTTGGGCCAAAGTCTGGAGGGCCTGGCAAAGCTCAACATTGTTGATGTCAGCCTGTGGTGGCTGCATGGCAGGGATGGTTGGGCCTTTGGGATCATCCTGATCCTGGGGCTCGGGTTGGTTAGTGTTCCGTCTTGCTGGGCTCCCATTCACTTCATCACCTCTTCTTGGAATCATGGTCACAATTTTGAAAATGCGTAACACATGAATTAGAAGAGGGCTTTCTTAGAGTTTAACTCTTCCACACGAATTTGAAATAGGAAAGAAGTGTAACAATTCCTAATGTCCTATAGCCTCTTGCTTATGAAGTGTGGTCGACAACGCACCCATAAACAAGACTCTACTAGACACGGCTTCATAGAATCCATACGACACTTGAACTTGTGCTCTGATACAGAGTTTGGCATGGTCCAAGAGGGTACCCAAGATGTGGCAAGCACCTAGAGGCTATTGCTACTCATCACATTCATTCAATTAAATAACTCAAGACAATCAGTGGAAGACTAAGAAAGTAAATGGGCACATCTCATCTAGTTTCTCAAAATAATATTATATATATATATATATATATTAGAAAAAGGCTAGTAGATAGAACTAGCTCACAATCTTAACAATAAACATCCAACTCTAGTCTATGAAGCCTCTATCACTATCAAGTGGTGCCAATGACAGACCCATGGCTACATCAATCAAAATAAAGCTAGTTTAGTCTAACTCTAAAGCAAGATAAAATAAAGGTAGTGAATCCTCCGGAGTAGAGGAGGCTCACTAATCAACTGAATGTCTTAGATCCTCAACGGTGTGTCTGTTGGCGATCTCTTATCCCTGTATCTACATCGTAAAATGATGCAGTGCTGAGTGACATCAATATGTAGAATGTACGATATGTAAAATAGCTGAATGAAATAGAAATAGGTAGAGTAATATGGAACAATCATCAACTCAGAGCAATCATAAAATCAAAACGCCAATTGTCTATCTAAAGCAAGAATAAAGAGTAGAAAAGTGACCCATCAACCAATCAACCTCATCAATCAAGTCAGACTCACCTCAAAGGGACTCATCCATCTCATCTCGACTTAGAGTACTCAAGGTAGGAACTTTCTGAGAGTTTCTCTTATCCGACAACAATCACTTATGAGCCAGTGATTGTACAACATCTCATCGATGTTTCCACGACCGTTTTATAGTTGCAGGTAGAGAACGAATCGAATCCCCTAAGGGAAACATGCTCAACAAGTCCTCTATTATTTCAGGGACATAAACTCAACTCAAAAGGGAACCACAATGTAATGTGATGGTTCTAATCCTCACCTACATTTGGCAATGTAGTTTGACGAGTTTTAGTTGGACTAACTCTCACTCTTTTGGTGCTCGATACTCCTCCCAAAACTCAATGCTCATAAGACCTCCATCTTAACCAGTCTCATAGGGACTTTAATCCCGTCATCGATTAGTATCTCATAGGGACTCTACCCCAACAATCAAGCTCATAAGGACTTTAAATCTTTCATTAATCAATCTCAATTAATAGCTCAAGGCTTGGAAAAATCGTTAGCGAACAATTGAATAGACAAATCAGTGAAGTTCATTTATGGAGACTCACACGACTATCAAGTTCTATCAATTCATCATCATTCTCTCATCACAATCACAATCACTATCGACATCCTCCAATAAAGGCTCTAAACTCAATTCCTAAGTTCATTCATGCATGCTTTCAAAAATAAGCATGTAGGGTTATACAATGTCTCATGAAAAGTATTCAATTCAAGAAAACAAGTTTATGATGATCATCAACATAGAGAAATACATGAAATTAGTATAGTTTTCAAGAAAAACCATCAAGAATTATGTATGTAGCCTCTTTAGACTTTCAACTCTTCTATGACCATCTATGGGGCACATGAGAGAACAATCTCATACTTTTAGTTTAGCCTTACTTACCTAGGATGAAGCTAACAACAATCACCTACAAGAATTCTCCCTTTAATTCTTCAATCTTGCTTTCTTCTCCACTCCTCTTAAGGCCTAGTCTTGTCCAATTGTTTAGAAAGGACTTAGAATGGGGTTTTAGACCCTTTATATGTTCAAACGACCTAATTTGGTTGTGTATTGGATTTAGGAGGGGTTGGAAATTGTCCAGAATGCCCCTCACAAATTTTTAAAATTTTTCAGCTCTGGAATAACCCAGTCCGCATCGCGGACTAGTCTAGTAGAAGTGTATTTTTCTCCGAAAATTTCCCGAATAAGTTTTTCAATCCTTTCGAAAAAATTGGAAAAAAAAACAAGTGTAAGTCCGCTACAGAGGCACGACGCGCCTCTTTCGCACATCAACATTATTTTTTGTTTCGAACCAAAACATTATCTTTTGATCAGATTGCTCTAAAAATCAACCAAGAGCATTTTCCCACTCAATTTTTTGTGCTAATCACAAATCCAACCTCAGATTTACCACCTGAGCATGGGAAGACACGTTTTTCAATCCTTTCGAAAAAATTGGGAAAAAAAACAAGTGTAAGTCCGCTACAGAGGCACGACGCGCCTCTTTTGCACATCAACATTGTTTTTTGTTTCGAACCAAAAAATTATCTTTGATCAGATTGCTCTAAAAATCAACCGAGAGCATTTATCCACTCAATTTTTTGTGCTAATCACAAATCCAACCTCAGATTTACCACCTGAGCATGGGAAGACGCGTTATGCGCACATCTCTCTGCTAGGGGTAGTTTGGTAATTTTGGCGAGTGTTACAATCTCCCCTTTGAAAATATTTGTCCTCAAATGAGAGCCAAGCTAGCATGAATAAAGTAAGGAAAGAGATCCAACAACCCAATATGAATGCATAAAAATATATTAAACCAAGGAGTAATTGGCCCCAAATTAAAACATATACTTTAAGACTGATTTCATGAGCCCATGCATATACAGATATGAGAATAGTGAAATACATGATTCCAAAAGAGTGAACATAATGAACTAATATCTTAAACTGAGACTAGAGTGGAGGGAAACATATGAGGATATAGTGAGATGCTATATTGGCTTTGGCTTCCGAAGTATCACCCTCAACTAACTGATTCCTCCAAAGGACATAACTGAAGCAACTTCTTTATTCACCAACTTATGAACTTGCCAGTCTAGAATCTCAACTAAGACCTCTTCACAGGAGATACTTTCCTTCACACCAACACTCTCTAATGGAAAAATCAAGGTAGGATTACCAATACACTTCTTTAATAAGGAAAGATGAGACACATGATGCAATGATGCCAACTCCGAAGGAAAATCCAACTCATAAACTAACTTACTAAAATGCCTCAATATCTGATATGGACCTATATGATGGGGACTAAGATTCCCTTTCTTACTAAAATGCATCACACCTTTCATAGGAGAGACCTTTTAAGTAAACCTAATGACTAACATCAAACTCAAGCGCTCTTCTTCTCACATTGGTATAGGACTTTTGCCAACTTTTGACCTTTCTCTAATGAGTCAAACATTTTCCATAGCCTCATGAACTAACTTGGGCCTTATCAAAGCCACCTCGCCAACTGCAAAACACTTGTTATGAGATCTTCACCTACTAAAATAAATGGTTTCAATTGGAGTTATTTGGATACTCTAGTGATAGTTATTATTATAGGTAAACTCAATCAATGACAATGATCATACCAACTTTCCTTAAAGTCAACCATACATACTCGTAACATATTCTCAAAATTTGGAATAATCCTTTCATCTTGACCTTCGATCTACAGGTGAGAAGCTATACTGAGCTTAACTTGAATATTAACACCTTTCTAAAATGATTTCCAAAAATAAAAGGTAAATGGAGTAACCCCATCTAATATAATAGACAATGGAACACCATGTAGCTTCACTATCTCCTGAATGTAAAGTTGGGCATAATTCTCAGTTGAATAGGAAGTTTTAAACTAGAAGAGAATATGCCATCTGAGCAATTCGATCTAATTACCTAAGTTTAGTGATATAACCGATGAATACGGGGGAAATATATAACGAAGTTCATATTCAATTCTTTCTACTTCCATTTGGGAATTTCAATCTTTAGAGCCAAATCACCAATTTTCAAATGCTCAACCTTAACCTGTTTGCAATTTGGAAACTTCGCCACGAATTTTGCTATATCCTTCTTCATACCACTCTATAATAAACTTTCCTGAAATTATGGTACATCTTAGTGTCTCCTAGACGAATAAAGTATGCGAACTATGAGCTTTTGAAAAAATCTATTGCTTTAAATCTTTGACATCTAAAACATGCAACAAACCATGATATTGATGCACACCATCTTCCCTCAAAGAATGCCTCAATGGAATTTTGAGAATCTCTTTATTCAATTTAACAAAATTTAGACCATGTTTTTCTTCTCTTATACATTAATCACAAGCGAGATTCTAAACCATTTTACACAATGACATCATCAACTTTGGAATTTGTCAAATGAAGTCATATATAAGCAAGCCTATGAACATCATGAACAAATTCCTTTTTCTTATCCTTCACATGAGCAAGACTTCTTATGGGTAATCTATTAAGTGCATCTGCCACTACATTGGCCTTACTCAAGAAGATTCTTGAGAATCACATCTAGAAAGCATTCATAATACGAATATACTAAGGAGTTGGGGGTTTGGGCATTAGAATCCTTCACACCCAGTTTATCACGACCAAATCCCGATCATGATGGCGCGTACTAGATCCCACTTATAGGCAAGTCAATTATCCAACCCGAGGGTACCTGCCCTAGTTCTCTCTAGTCACAATCATAACCAAAATGGTGACATAAATAACTGAAACCTACCTAGAACCTAAAATTCAACTATACAAAGCTACAATAGATCCAAAGGACATATCATATGCATATATCAATAACCATAATAATATACAAAACCAAGAGTGCACCTACAAATGCAAGACTCAATCATAAAAGGCCAATATCAGAAAGCAAAACATGACCATCAAAAGGAAGGAGACTGCGATGAAACCAGAGCTACCGGTGCTCACCCAAAAAAAGTCTTTTGTGTGCTCTCAAATCCCCAACTCAGCAATCACGACCCGTACATGGACCTGCACCACGGAAATATGCAAAAATGTAGAGGGGCGAGTACTAGAGAAAGGCACACAGTAGGCATCATCGACCGACTGAATGAAATAATGAACATATGTAAAGACCCAGTATATAGAGAACTGTAGCAGTGTAGCAAAATAAACTCTGATAAGGGCATAGGCATGTCTGGAAATCCTCAAACCATAACTGAACCAACCAAAGTAAAAAACAATGATAAACTGAACCGACCCAAGTGATGAACATTGATACCGACTGATGAAACTATGTAGGCTCATACCACAACTGTCCCCAACTGAGGCATAGTGTTGTACCCAGGTGCAAGACCCTAATATCTATACTTATATGCCTCCCGGCCCCCATAAGCTTGGAAGGTACACCCGCGCACAATATAACTGACAAAACATCACTGAATCTAATAGAATCATCAGAGAGCCCAGCTCTCCATCTCACCAAAACAAGGGTCGGTTGTACGTGGTGTAAGGTGCTAGTGTCTATGCCTGAACGCCTCTTTGTCCCCCATAAGCCCAGAGGATACACCCGTACATAACCAGGGTGTGAATAAGCGTGTGGATCCATGGGTAATCAATCATGGGGCCTTGCCCAAACAATCACATCTCAATCAGTCCCCAACCCTCTGCCGACATGTGACACCCGATCTAAAATATACATACATAATGGTGGGATGTATGCCCCACGGGAGAAAGAATTCCCTCTCATAAACAAATATGTCTCATCTCAGAATGTCAATCACGAGGCCTTGCTCCCAAATGTAATCAGCAGGGTCCTCGACCAAAAATCTAACCAACAGGGTCCACGACCCATAATCAACTCGGTCTCAGGCCCAAAAAAATTGATGTATCATTCCACTCTTTGAATAAAATGGCAATGTCTCAAACCCAGAGTGTAACCAGTAGGGCCCCTCAATCTAACCACCAATAGGCGCTCAATCCTCAGAATCGACATCTAAAGCCCAATGTGTGAGACCCCATGTTTCTCATCATCCATAATATATATAGGGTGGCATGTTATATAAGACATATATGATTTTAGGTAGAAACTAAGGATAATAAGTCTTCCAATAGGTGGTAATATCAAGTACTTAAAGTTTTTAGTCAAATAAATCCCCTAAATACACATTCAGGATTAAAGAAATGGCCCGAGTGACATCTCGCCCTTTTTGGAAGGTTTTAAATAAGGTTTCACTTTTTGAATGAGGCTAAAAGTGTATAGTTTTATAATAATGGATTTTTGAAGGGTATTTTAATAACACAAAGGTCATATGTTAAGTTTCGGAATCAAGAAAGTTGCAAGATAAGGTTGGCCAAGTTACCATAAGTTTCTTTAACAAATCCTTCTTAAATTTAGGTCATACCATATCTCCCAAAATATATGGAGCTAGAGGGCCCATGACCTATAAAATTGAAGGTCTACGAGTCTAGTTTGTGCACAAAATCACACATCAATCCGACTTCAAAATAAAATATTATTACAGTTTTACAATGACTGCCCGAGCAGGAAACCGAGTCATGGACCAGGTCGGGTCAAGCACACCAAGATGTTGGCTAATTTCTTTTTAATGCTCAATATAGTTCCATTTCATCCCAAACAGTTTAGAAACTGAAGAGAAATCTCCCTCAGGGTACCTAAGTGATTTAGGTAAGTTTTTTGCATTTTTACCATTAAAATTCATCCTTGTACCTAGAAAATGTGTGGCTTACACTTTGAAATTATTTTCCCCTCCTATAAGCTGTTTATGATAATGTTTTTGGGCTGTAAAAAAAGTGGTGTTCTTGCTGGTTATTCTTGGTTTGCAGCTGGTGTATTCTGGAAATAATCTTGGGGCTCTTTTACAATTATTTTTTCGAAGTTTTATTGACGTTTGCTCACGTAAATGTTATATGGCGAATTTCGTCATTAATACTCAATTTTGGACTGTTTAAATGTGTGTGAAAGCTGCATATATATAGTTATTGTGAAACTTAGTATGTAAGGAACAACTCTCTTAGAGAAACTTCAGGCATTTGGACATCCGTTGGAAAGGTATGTTAAGGCCAAGCTCTGTCCCTTCTTTTAGAATGAAATCCGGGAAGTTCCCAAAATGTCAATGTGATATTTTACTATTCTATTGCTAGAAATACCTTCTATAAAAGACATTGGGATTGCAACTGAACTATTTTCATGATAGTATTAGGTTGATATTTCATTCGTTCGCTTAAACTGGACATTCGATATATATATATATATACAAATTTATTAGTTTTCCTGACTACTATCCATATGTTGAGGTGTTTCTCTTTTTGGTGTGATGTCACTAAAAGGAAAGATATAATACAAGGGCAATGTACTATTCATAATGAGTTCTTCGTTCTTACTAAAATTATATTTGAAGAACTTAGCAAGTAACACGTTGATTTCATATATTCTCCGGTATAATGTTCCTGTTTAAATTACTAAGGCACTTCATTCCTTTTAAATACTTTCTTTTATTAATTGACATCGAACCAAGTATAAGCATTATATAAAGCACCTTTATGAACATTTTCAGAGTTATGACCTCATTCTAAATGTTGAGTTAAGCTGTCAAACTTATTCGAAAGACATGTAAGATCCTATAAGTCATGTATATATGTTACGACAACGATTATGATGTTACGAGGATAAGTGTACCAATGAGCCAAGATAGGCTAAATTTATGCTATAGCCTACTATGTGCATTTAATATTCATATCGTACATAGCACGTTATGCACGAACTTTGAGCTATAATCAAAGGTATGGGAACTATTTGCCCAAATGATTATATATATATATATAGTATAGATGGCCATATGTTGGCAAATATGATCCCAGTCAATTACCTAAAAGGACCACCACTGCTAGCATTTGGTTGGGTATGTCATGCATTTGGATCTATATATATGTATTCATGATATGCGATATTTGAGCATACCACACATATTTGATCACTAGGAGGTTCATTGTTGGCCATTAAGATTACTTTAGTTTTGGTTATAGGTGGTATTTCTATTACCCTTTTTACTATAGTTACCTAGGGTTTTAATTTCTGCCTTACATACTAGTATATTTTTATTTGTATTGATGTCTCATTGCCTGGGAATGATACATTTTATTTTGTGCGTGCATGTTCAGGTGAGGACTCTGATCGACCCCTCTACTAGGAGCCTAGTTAAGCTATGAGTCGGTAAGCTCACCTCTTCTTGGAGCTTTCACAAGATGCTTATTTTTTGTTATACAGTTGGGTATAGTCGGGGCCCTGTCCCGGTGGTGTTAGTGATTCTCTTAGAGGTTATTGTGGATATGTTGTTTTGGGTTGGTTCTTTTGTGCATTTCAGTCTCCACTCATAGGATTCACATTTATATATAGTGTGTGTCTATACCTTTGTTGTTGCAGCCTTGTAGACTAGCTAGTATGCTATAGTTTTGATTTACCTATCTTGATGTACATGATTTATTGATAACTAGGTCATGACCTAAATGATCCATTCTTAGTTTTTTAGACATTATGCAACCCAACCTTTTGGCCCCTAGTTTAGTTAACTAGCATGTTTAGTGGCTTACTTTTCCAATAATGATATTGAGTGTCTGTCGTGCCTCCCCTCTTTTTGGGGTGTGACAAACATGGTATCAAAGCAAGTCATGTCCTATGGAGTCCACAATGCCGTGTCAAGTAGAGTCTTGCTTATGGGTGTGTTGTGCACCATACTTATAATCAGGAGTCTACAAGGCACTTAGGGATGGTTACCATTCTTTCACTTAATAGATTGTCCTATAGAGCAAAGTTATAGGAATATATGAAATCTAAATTGTGCTTTACAGTTTGGTTTATTTGTTAGGTTGCTTACATTTAGGAGATGACACAACGTGGGGTAGGTATGGATCCGATAGAAGGTACCAATTATTCCTTGCCAGATCAGGCAGATGTACTCCCCGTTGAGGCACACAAGGAGTCTCCAGTATCCATAGTACCAGATTCACCATCACTTGTTGAGGGCCAAGGAGGTCTAGTACCCACAGCCCCACCAGAGATTGGGGAGCAGGGGATGATAGAGGTTGTTACGCTACTAACTAGGATGGTTCTATTCATGAGAGACAACTAGAGGCGAGAGCAGATGCCAGAAGGGATCAAACAGAAAGCTCAAAGGTATGAGAGTTTCTTCACTTGGACCTTCTAGTATTCACAGGATCCAATCCCACTGAGGATCCCCAGAACTTCATAGACCATATGTATAGAGTATTGAGGGTGATACATGTCTCTGTCACCGAGGCTGTGGAGTTCGCTTCTTTTTAACTATGTGATGTCACCATTTTGTGGTACGAGGCATGGAGAGAGCCAGAGGGCCTGAGCCTTCGCCAGTAGAGTGGGAGGACTTCTTTGAGGCATTTTTAGCCCATTATTTGCCACCGGAGCTTTGGGAGGACCATCTTGACCAGTTTATCAGTTTGAGGCAGGGGGATGTAAGCGTAAAAAAGTATAGCCTTAGGTTCAATTCTTCGGCTAGATATGCACCAGATATTGTACGTACTATGAGTGCTAGAGTTCATTATTTTATGGATGGTTTGGGGGATTATTTGATCAGAGACCGTAGGATAGCCTCTTTACAGGATGGTGTAGATATTTCCAGTACACAGGCTTTTGTTCAGACCATAGAGGACCTTTCTCATCAGATTTAGGATACCCGTAGAGATAGGGAGAAGAATAAAAGAGCTCGTACTATGGGGTCTTATGGGAATCCACGTGGTGATTTTAGGCCCCCATTTCATCAATATCCACCTCCGTCAGGGGGGAGTTTCCCACCATAGATGCAGGGCTAGTGATTTGATCATTTTATTCAGTTAAGGCCGAGGCAGAGTTCAAGCCAGCTTGAGAGCCGTCGACAGGAGCGTTCTACACAAATGAGACAACCTACTTTTCCATGCATACAATGTGGTAAGCTTCATACTAAGCAGTGTAGAAAGGGTTCAGGTGTATGTTACCATTGTGGGCAGATAGGACATTTTATTAGCTAGTGTGGGGGGTTAGGTAGAGGCACATCAGCTCAGCCTTCAATATCAACTGCAGCCTCTTCATCCTCAGGTGGTGCTCCCTGGCTAGGTCCACAACGTACTCAAGGTCATAGTAAGGGGAGAGATAGAGGGAACAATTCTGGTTCTACTGGTGGCCAGAATCGCTTTTATGCACTCACAGGGCGACAGGATTCAGAGGCATCTCTAGATGTTGTCATAGGTATACTAATGATACATTTTCATGTTTTTTATGCACTAATAGGTCCTGACTCTACATTTCATATATTACTCCATTTATTGCTGGTAAGCTTGATGTGAGACCCGAGTTATTACCGAGGTCAGTTGAGGTATCTGCGCCAGTTGGTGACTCAATTATAGCTAGTCATGTCTATCGAGGTTGTACTATAAATTAATGAAAACTCAACCTCTTTTGATTTAATTGAATTGATTATGCTAGATTTTGATGTCATTATGGGTATGGATTGGTTGGAACTTGTTATGCTAAGGTTGATTGTTGAGTAAAGCTAGTCCACTTCCATTTTCCAAGTGAGCCTGTCCTTGAATGGAAAGGTAATGTTGCCTCGCCCAAGGGTAAGTTTATTTCATTCCTTAGGGCTCAGAAGCTGATTGCTGAAAGTTATATGTACCATCTAGTTCATGTTAGAGATGTTGATAAGAAGCCAGTGACCCTTCAGTCAGTCCCTATTGTGAATGAATTCCCAATGGTTTTCCCTGATGAGCTTCCAGGGATTACCCCAAAAGGGAAATTGGTTTTGCTATAGATTTGCTCCTCGACACGCAACCTATATCCATTTCTCCAAACAGAATGGCTCCTAAAAAGCAAAGGGAATTGAAGGAACAACTTAAGGACTTACTTGATAGAGACTTTGTTAGGCCAAGTACATCTCCATGGGGTACTCCAATGTTCTTTATTTGAAAGAAAGATGGTTCATTACGAATGTGTACTAATTATAGGCGACTAAATAAAGTCACTATCAAGAATAAGTATCCTCTTTCATGGATTGATGACTTGTTCGACCAGTTGCAGGGTTCCAAATAATTTTCAAAGATTGACTTGTAATCTGGGTACCACCAGTTGGGAGTCAGGGATGTCGATATTCCAATGACAACATTTAGGACGAGGTATGGATATTTTGAGTTCCTTGTAATGTCTTTTGGGCTTACAAATACCCCAGCAGCTTTAATGGATCTAATGGATCGAGTCTTGAAACCAAAGTTGGATGAATTTGTGATTTTTTTTATTGACAACATTTTGATATATTCACGATTAGAAGCTGAGCATGCAGACCACTTGCGAGCTATATTACAGACTCTCCAGGACAACATGTTATATGCTAAATTCTCTAAATGTGAATTTCGGTTAACTTCTGTAGTTTTTCTTGGCCATGTTATTACAGGCGATGGTATTAAGGTCGATGGCCAGGAGAGTGAAGCAGTAATGGCCTGGCAGAGATAGTTGAATCTGACAGAAGTCTATAGCTCTTTTGGTTTGGCTGGATATTATAGGAGGTTTGTTGAGGGATTCTCCTCTATCTCTGTACCACTAACGAGATTGACACATAATGCAGCTAAGTTTTAGTGGACTGAAGCATGTGAGTAGAGTTTTCAAGAGCTAAAGAAAATGCTTACCACCACGCCTATCTTGGCTCTTCCGATGGAACCAAAGGCTACGTTGTAAATTGTGATGCCTCGAGAATCGGCCTAGGTTATATTCTTATGCAATATAGTAGGGTTATTGCATATGCTTCCAGACAGTTGCGAAAATATGAAAAAAACTATCCTACCCATGATCTTGAGCTCGCCGCAGTTGTTTTTGCCCTAAAAATTTGGTGACATTATCTATGCAAAGTTCATATTGATGTTTTTACCGACCATCAGAGCCTCCAATATTTATTTAAGCAGAAGGAGTTGGACCTACGACAAAGAAGGTGACTAGAATTACTAAAAGACTATGATGTTGACATTTTATACCATCTCAGTAAAGCTAATGTTATTGCTGATGCACTTAGCCGAAAGTCCATGGGAAGTCTAAGCCATATTAAAGCTGATGAGGTAGAAATGACAAAAGACCTATATCAGGTAGCTAGTTTGCAGGTGCGATTGGTAGATGCATAGGATGGAGGTGTAATTGTTCAAAATACAATAGAATCATTCATTATTATTGAAGTAAAAGAGTGGCAGCACGAGGAACCTGAGCTTAGTACGATGAGGGAGAGTATTCCACAACAGTACTATTCTTTATTTGAGCTAACTGAAGATGGAGTCCTTAGGGACCAGGGCCGCTTATGTGTGCCAAACATCGGAGGACTCCGTGCCAAGATTCTTTTTTAGGACCATTATTCCAGATATTTAGCCCACTGTGGAATGACAAAAATATATCGGGACCTTCGACAAATCTATTAGTGGAATGGCATGAAAAAGGATACTGTAGAGATGGCAGCCCAATGTCCTAGTTGCCAGCAAGTTAAAGCAGAACATCAGAGACCTAAAGGCCTAGCTCAATATATTGAGCTTCCACTATGGAAATAGGACATGATAAATATGGACTTCATCACTGGTTTGCCTCGTACTCCATGAAGCTATGATTCTATTTGAGTAATCATTGATAGGCTGATAAAATCCGCTCATTTCTTGCTAGTAAGAACGTCATATTCAGTGGAGGATTATGCAAGCTTTACGTTTAAGAGATTGTTCACCTTTATGGAGTTCCATTATCTATTATCTCTGATCGAGGGGCCCAATTTACAACACATTTTTGGAGGTCTTTTTGAAGGGTTTGGGCACTCATGTAAATCTCATTACCTCTTTTCATCCACAAAATGATGGCCAGGCAGAGTATACCATCCACACCGTTGAGGATATGTTACGTGCCTATGTGCTGGACTCTAAAGGAAACTAGGATGATCATCTACCTTTTATTGAGTTTGCTTATAATAACAACTTCTAAACTAGTATTCAAATGGCTTTTTATGAAACACTATACGGGTGAAGATGTAGGTTGCCGACCGATTGGTTTGAGGTTGGGAAGGCAAAGTTGCTAGACCCTAATCTTGTTCAGAAAGCAATGGATAAAGTAAAACTTATTAGAGACCAATTGCAAACAGCCCAAAGTCAACAGAAGTCTTATACAAATGTTCGATAACGAGACTTAGAGTTTGATGTAAAAGATTGGATTTTCTGGAAAGTATCACCTATGAAGGGTATCATGCGATATGGAAGGAAAGGGAAGCTTAGTCCTAGGTATGTTGGACCATAGAAGATTATTCAAAAAATTGGCAAAGTGGCATACGAGCTTGATTTGCCTTCAGAATTTGGGGCAGTCCATCTGGTGTTTCACATATCTATGTTACGAAAGTGCATTGGAGATCCTTCTCGTATTACTCACACTAAGGATATCCACATTGTTGAAGACTTGTCTTATAATGAGGTATCCGTGGCTTTCTTAGATCAACAAGTAAGAAAGCTTCAAAATAAAGAAGTAGCCTGCGTGAAAGTGTTGTGGTGGAACAACAATATTAAGGAAATAACTTGGGAAGACAAAGAGAAAATAATGAAGAAGCACCCCCAGCTATTTACAAATTAAGGTAAGTCACATTTTAAAAAAATTGGTTGTCATCTTTTTACGGTAACTTAAATTTTAAATGAGTTGGGAGTATAATTTATATGGTTTGTCGTTGGATAGCTATACAATCTTAGTAGTTGGAATTTTTAGAATCTGATTTATGGATTGGAGGGATAAAAGGTATATCCCAAAAACTCACATTTTAGGACATAGTAATGTGATGAGTCATGAAAATACGACTTTTACGGCGCTTGAGACATAGAATTATTATGCGTTCTTAAGCGTTGTTGTTGGTTTAATAGGTGTGTATTGATACTGTGCAGGAAAATAGCAAAGGCATGGGTAATCGAGGAAAGCACAAGGAACGAGTGAAAAACAAGGCCAAGTGTTGGACCACGGAAGGCCCACACGGGCCGTGTCATGCCACACGGTTCGTGTGACCGACCGTGGCACCGCACTTGGTACAACGCACAGAAAACAGCTTCACACGGACGGGCACACGGGCTGTCTACCTTCAGACGGTCCGTGCCACGGGCCGTGTAACTGACGTAACTCGGAAGGCACTCGTCGAAATTTGAGGAAATTGCGCATGGAAATCCACACGGACCGTCACACGAACCGTCTGACACCAGACAGGCCGTGTCGTGTACCGTGTAAGTGACGTAACGCAAAAGGGCCTTCGTCGAAAATATCAGAATTTGTGCAAGTGGAGCCACACGGAGGGACAGACGACCCGTCTCACGCCACACGGGCCGTGTCACGGGCCGTGCCGACGCAGAAGCCGACCCAGATGGTCCATTAGATGAGCCGTCTGGCCTCAGAAGGTCCGTGTAACGGACCGTGCCCCGTGCCGAGCCTATTTTTCCTAAATTGTATCGAATTAGTTTTATTTTGTATAAATAGTACATTATTTTATTTCATTAGTTACTTCGTTTTTGACGGCAAAAACAAGAGAGAAAAAGCAGAAAACACTAGTTTGACTTTGTAAATCGTGAGATTCGTGTTAGTGATCATTGCTCAAAGCTTGTAACACGGATTCTTGTTCTTTCAATTGTAAGTCAATCTTTATGTCTTCATCTATTCGTTGTGGGCAAGTTATCAATATTATGCTAGGCTAAACCCACAACTAGGGTTGTGGAAACCATGACGACTCAATAAGATAACGCAAACTGGGGTAATTCGTTCGAATAATTATTGCATGTATTGTTAAATTCTTCATTCTAACTTCTCCTTAATGAGTCGACGCGTTAGGGTAAGCCTGTATTCGCTATATGCCCGAGAGGGATGTAATGATTGGGAAAAGAGGTTAACAACAGAAATTTGGGGTATGAACCTAGTCTAAGTGCTTGAGACTGAAAGGTGAAGGTACTCTGAGATCAAAAACAACGGGTAGAATTACATACACTCTGAGACCGAAAGAAGATGAGTGAAATATAACTAGGAAGGACCGAAAGGTGAACTAGATATTAGCTAAGTTGTTGGATTTTGCATGCACCATTAAGAGCGAGTTTACCAAACCAGTTTAGTTGTCGTAATTGGAAGTCATGGGGAACACAACCCTAGCCTCTCTCCATCTGTCTAAAAATCAGAAGACCGTTTTTGTTATTTACATTACACAAGCATTTAAATTAAATAACGCAACCCCCCATTTACTTTATGTACGTTTATCTTAGGAATAGCATTTACATCTGAAAGCCGGTACTAATAGAACAATTCTTACGTGTTCCCTGTGGGATCGACCTCAACTCTGGTTGAGTTCTATATTTGACCAACGACCGCTTTTACTCTTCTATTCGGAGTGTAATTTGGGCGTATCATAATGCAACCAAGGGGCTGTCTTGACACATCACGGACGAATGGTCTTAAGGGGGGAGACTATGAGACCCCGTGTTTCTCGTCTTCCATAATGTATGTAGGGTGGCTTGTTATATAAAACATATATGATTTTGGGTGGAACCTAAGGATAATACGGCTACCAATAGGTGGTAATATCAAGGGATTAAAGTTTTAAGCCAAAGGAATCCCCTAAATACACATTCAGGATTCAAGAAATGGCCTGAGTAGCATCTTTCCCTTTTTGGAAGGTTTAAATTATGTTTCACTTTTTGGATGGGACTAAAAGTGTATAGTTTTATAATAATGGATTTTTAAAGGGTATTTTAATAGCACAAAGGTCATATGTTAAGTTTTGGAATTAAGAAAGTTGCAAGATAAAGGTTGGCCAAGTTATAGTAAGTTTCTTTAAATAATACTTCTTAAATTTGGGTCAAAGGTATTAGGACATATCTCCCAAAATATAAGGAGCTAGAGAGCCTATGACCTATAAAATTGAAGGTCTACAGTCTAGTTTGCAACACACAAAATCGCACATCAATCTGACTTCAGAATAAAAAGTTATGAAAGTTTTACCGTGATGCACAAGCAGAGAACCGGGTCATGGACCAGGTTGGGTCAAGTCCACCTAGATGTCGGCTAATTTGACCTTTTTAATGTTCAAAACAGTTCCATCTCGTCCCAAATAGTTTATAAACTGAAGCGGAAGTTCCCTCAACTACCTAAGTGATTTAGATAAGTTTTTTGCATTTTACTATTAAAATTCGTCTCCGTACCTAGAAATGTGTGTCTTACACTATGCAATTATTTTCTCCTCCTATTAGCTATGTTTTGGAGCTGTTTTGGGGCTGTAAAACAAGTGGTGTTCTTGTTGGTTATTCTTGGTTTGCAGCTGCTGTGTTCAGGTAATAATCTTGGGGCTCTTTTACGGTCATTTTTATGAAGTTCCACAGACGTTTTCTCACGTAAATGCTATGTGGCGAATCTGGTCATTAATACTCAATTCTGGACTATTTATAGGTGTGTGTAAGCTACATATATATAGTTGTTGTGAAGCTTAGGACGTAAGGAACAACTCTTGTGGAGAAACTTCGGGCATTTGGACATTCGTTGGAAAGGTATGTAAAGGTCAAACTCTGTCCCTTCTGTTAGCACGAAATCCAGGAAGTTCCTAAAATGTCAAATGTGATATTTTACTTCTATTGCTAGAAAGACCTTCTATAAAAGGCATTGGGATTGCAGCTTAATTATTTTCATGATAGTATTAGGTTGATATTCCATTCGTTCGCTTAAACTGGACATTCAATATCTATATACCAATTTATTGGTTTTCCTGACTATCTATCCATATGTTGAGGTGTTTCTCTTTTTGGTGTGGTGTCACTAAAAGTAACGGTAGATTACGAGGGAAATTTAGTATTCATAATGAATCTTTCTTCCTTACTAAAACTATATTTGAAGAACTTAGCAAGTAACACGTTGATTTCTAATAATCTCCGGTATAATGCTCCTGTTTAAACTCTAAGGCACTTGATTCCTTTTAAATACTTTCTTTTACTAATTGACATGGAATCAAGTATAAACATTACGTAAAACATCTTTATGAACATTTTCAGAGTTAAGGCCTCATTCTAAATGTTGAGCTAAGCTGTCAATCTTATTCAAAAAACATGTAAGATCCCACGAGTCATGTGTATATGTTACAAAAACGATTGTGACGTTACGAGGATAAGTCTACTAATGAGCTAAGATTGGCTAAATTTATGCTATGGCCTACTATATGCATTCAATATTCATATCATATATGGCACATTATACACGAACTTCGAGCTATAATCAGAGGTATGCGGGCTATTTACCCAAATAATTATATATATGTGTATGGTACAAATGGCCACAGGTTGGCAAATATGATTTCGGTCAGCTACCGGAAAGGACCACCATGCTAGCATTTGGTTGGGTATGTCATGCATTTGCATCTATATATTTCTATTCACGGCATGTGATACTCGAGCATACTATACATATTTGACCACTAGGAGGTTCATTGTTGGGCATTAAGGTTACTTGAATTTTGGTTATAGGTGGTACTTCTATTACCCTTTTTACTACAGTTACCTATGGTTTTATTTTCTACTTTACATACTAGTACATCTTTATTCGTACTGACATTCCGTTGCCTACGGACGCTGCATTTTATTTTGTGTATGCAGGTTCAGGGAAGGACTCTGATCGACCCCTTTACTTGGAGCCTAGTTAAGCTTTGAGTTGGTAAGCTTCACCTCTTCCTGGAGCTTTCATAGGATGCTTACTTTTTGTTGTACAATTGGGTATACTTGAGGCCCTGTCCCGACAGTGTTAGTGATTCTCTTAGAGTCTATTGTGGACATTCATTTTGGGTTGGTTCTTTTGTGCCTTTCAGTCTCCAATCATAGGATTAGCGTGTATATAAAGTGTGTGTTTGTACCTCTATTGTTGCAGCCTTGTCGGCTAGCTATTATTCTATCATTTTGGTTTACCTATCTTGATATACATGATTTATTGATGACCAGGTCATGACCTAAATGGTCCAGGCTTAGTTTTTTAAATGTTATGTTGCTCGATCTTTTGGCCCCTAGTTTAGTTAACTAACATGTTCAGTGGCTTACTCAAGCAATAACGATATCGAGTACCAGTCGTGCTTCCCTCATTTTGGGGTGTGACATGACACTCAAGCATGGCCACCGGAACTCGAAACCCTATGGTGCATAACTTAGGGACTCGGATACTCGGTCTTGGCTTTCGGTTTGGGAACAACAACGAGGAGCGTCATCTAGGACTCGAGATATCAATCGGTCACTCAAACAACTAGCCTATCTAGATTCAGAACTCTAAAGTCATATCCTTCCTTGAGTGAATGTAGGCAACGACCTTATAACCTAGGTATCCCAAAATCTTAATCCAACCTACACAACAGTAACTACCACCTCTTTCATATATGACAAATATCCCAGCATCATATGGAGAGAACCAGTGCACAACATCTATCAGCAGTACATCGGAGTGTGTGTGTGTATATATATATAATATCAAAAATCACCTTAGAATCACAGCCAACAAAGGCCAAGTATACCATAATCTCATCAATCACCAATGTCTAGGGAGAACATAGACAATCAGGGTACATCATGAGTATCCAGGACAAGCAAACCCCGTAGAGTCATATCTATACCAGAACCAGGCCATAGTAGAGTAAAAAGAATCAATACACAGTCTCCTAGTTAGCATATCTCTATAGTGAAGGCTATACATACACATACACCTACAAGCCATGTCAGCACATATGCCTATCCTAGAGTACTAGCTCAAACTCGACCCTTACCAGGCCCTTTCTCTATGTAAAGCAACTCATAGGACATCGTCGATATAACCTAAGCTAAGGCCCAAGAAGCTAGATAATCATAAGGATGTAATCTACCCAGAATCATATTTCAGCCACACCGCTATAAAGAATATCGCCTATGGCAACCATGTGCTAGCCCATTGATAATGTGCCTTTCTCAAAATAGGGTGTCAGTTCCCAGGTGTAACACCCAGCAAATTACTAAAATACCCCTAGGGAAGAGGTGTGCATAAAACGCGTCTTCCGATGCTCGGATTGGAAATTCGAGAGTGGATTCGTGATCAGCACTGAAAATGGAGTGGCAAGAGGGTCTCGGTCGACTTTTAGAGCGATCGGGTCGAAAGATAATTTTTCGTTCCAAAATAAAAAACAATGTGCCTGCGCGACAGGACCGCGTCGCGGACCGGTCGTGGAGCCACACTTATGTTTTCTGTAAATTTTTTGACAGAGTTGAATTTTCGAAAATACACTGTCCGCGACAGGTTCACGTCGCGGACTGTGTTATTTCAGGACGGGGATAAATTCTTTTAAATTACGGAGGGCAATTTGGTCCATTTCTAGTTATCTTAAACGTTCCCCTACGACTAATTAAGGTCGGTTTTCAAGAAAAAGGGTTTCAAAACCCAAATTCTAAAGCGTTCTTCCTAAGGGTCACTAAAGCTAGGGCTTGAAGGAAGGTGAGGTTGAGGAGATCAAGAGAAGGTTGTGCAACTTCGTGTTAGCAAAACTTTCCAGGTATGTAAGGCTAACCTAAAGCATGGGACTGTTCTCCCATGTGCCCTTCTGATGTATTGAGTATTGTATCCTGATGTGAAGAGGTTAATGTGAGGAGTTGATGCATGTAAAATTTACGGATTTTATGTATAAATAGTTTTCCGACATGAATTTATGATCATTGTTATTTTGTTATACATTTTAATTCATTTTCATGAGGGCATTGACAAAAAACCCTATAATTATTGTGTTTTGGAAAAAAGCATGCATAATGAAATTAGGGGATATGTCTAGAGCCTTGACGGCGATGATGTTATGAGGATATTGATGAGAATGATGTTTTATTGTCCTAGCATTTAAGATTTAATTGTTAAATGAGTATCGTGAGTTTTGATGTTGATGTTAAGAAGTGAGGTGATGTTGATGCTGAAGTATTATATTATGTCCCTATGGGACTGATGTTGATGTTGAGGTTTTATACTATGTCCCTCTGGGACCGATGTTGATGTTGAGGTATTAATTATTATACCATGTCCTTATGTGACTGACGATGATGTATTATGTCCCTCTAGGACTGATGAGGATGATGTTTATGAGCATGTCGAGTCTGGGTGGAGTATTGAGCACCGAAATGGGTAGAGAGTGAGTCCCACTCAAACCCATTAACTACGTGGACCGCGTAGGAAGATAGGATTGAACCGCAATGCGGATGGCTCCTATCTTGTCCCAAAAGAGGACTGATGTTTTTCTTGTGGATCCACTAATGTTGATGTCCTTTACTCCAGGCAGGGTATTGGATGGATGTGGCAACGACATCGCTTCGTTGTATCATCACTGGCTCATAAGTGATGGTTGTCGGTTAGAGAAACTCCCAGTTAGGTTCCATTTGATAGAACTCCGATGTTGATGTTGATGTGATGTTGAGTCGATTCCTTGAGTCGATGTGACGTTCCCTTGAGCTGATGTGATTTTCTTTTGATGTGAGTCGATGTTGAGGTTCCCTGAGATGAGCTTGATGTGATGTTGATGACTGATAAGAGGTTGATGAGTCGATTGTCTAATCTAACCTCCTGCCTTAGATAGACTTTTGACAGCCTGATGGAGTATGATGTTGAGTTGATATTCTTTATACTGTGTAATTATCCTGTTATTTCAGATATTTTACATGCTAGTACATTCCACATACTGACGCCATTTGGCGCTGCATCATTTTATAATGCAGATACAGGAGCTAGAGGACTTCAGCAGGCGCACCGTTGAAGCCAGAGATTCGAGTTCAGACTTTGGTGAGCCTCCTTACTATCCAGAGGAGACCCTTCTATGATATGCTTTCCCTTATTTCATTGAGTCTGGTAGCCATGGCATGTCATGGTACCATTCTTAGACATTTAAGTCAGGTTAGAGGCTTCGTAGACATGATGTTGAGGTTGATGTGGATGTTTTCCTTGTGAACTGAGTAATATTTTACTTACTTAATTGATGTTGAGATTGATGTTTGACCATTTGGCCCTTATCTGAGGTATTCTTATTATGATGTTTCCGCTATGTTGATGTTGAATGATGTGATGAGGCTAAGTGGTTCGCTCGGGGACTAGCAATAGTCTCTGAGTGCCGGCCACATCTCGAGTACCCTCCCGGGGCGTGACAAACTTGGTATCAGAGCACAGAGTTCAAGAGTCCTAGGGAGTCTATGAAGCAGTGTCTAGTAGAGTCTTGTTTATGCATGTGTTGTGCACCACACTTCATAAACAGGGTGCTACAGGGCATTTAGGAAATGGTTACCCTTCTTTGATGTTCTGAGTTCGTGCGATAGAGATTGGCTCTATAAAAACCCCTTTCTAATTCGTGCATTATGCGTTTGCAGATAATGCCTCCAAAACACACAGCGGCCCAAAGAGATGCCTCAGTCCCTAACACTGAGAATCCCTTACCAGAGGCTCCTCATCAGCATGGGACAAGGAGAGAAGGACGACCTGCTAGAGCTGTTGAGGCTCCACCAGCACCTCCTGTTCAATCAGCCTCCACTTCGAAAGCAGACTTCAGGGGAGCTATTGCTATGCTCACCCAGTTAGTGGCCTCTCAGAGTAGCAGTCGCGGTCCCCAGGCCCCTAGCCCCAGCTCCCAAGAGCCTACAACTGCAACCAGGCTCAGAGATTTCCTGAGGATGAACCCGCCAGTTTATACGGGGTCAAAGGTTGAAGAGGACCCACGAAACTTCATTGATGAGATGCGTAAGATCTTGAGGGCTATGCATGCAAATGAGGTGGAGGGAGTCGAGCTGGTCTCTTATTAGCTTAAGGATGTTGCCGATGTCTGGTATAACCAGTGGGAGGATGGTAGAGGTGAGGATGCAGAGCCTGCTAAGTGGGAGGAGTTTGAGAGTGCTTTTCTCGATCACTTCTTTCCCCAAGAGTTGAGGGAGGAAAGGGTTGAGGAGTTCGTGAATCTGAAGCAAGAGGAGATGACGGTCAAAGAGTACAACTTGAAGTTCATCCAGCTGTCCAGAGATGGTCCTTGATATGAGAGCAAGAATGAGGAAGTATGTGTCTGGGTTAGGCAGGCATGTGAAGAGGGAGTGTAAAGCAGCATTGCTGATTCCAGACATGGATATTGCTAGACTTATGGTCTATGCCCAGCAGACTGAGGAGGACAAAAAGAGGGACAGAGAAGAGCAGCAGAAGAAGAGAGCCAAATCGGCAGGGCATGAGCCCGATCAGCAGAAGCAGAATAAAGGTGATAGAACCTTCTTTCAAAAGAAGTCTTCTAGCCATGCACCTTCGATGGAGAGTGCACCTGTTCAGCAAAACAGGTATGATCAGAGATCCTATGGTCATCAGAACTTCAGAGCACAGGGACCTTAGTCCCAAGCCAGTGTTGCTCAAGGTCCGAGGGGAATGCCACATTGTGGCAGGTGTGGCAAACTGCATCTTGGCACATGCCGCGAGGGCACCAATAATTGCTTTACCTGTGGACGGCCTGGCCATTTCCAGAGTGAGTGCCCTATGAGAAATCAGAGGTGGAGTGATAGAGGTAATAGAGCTCAGTCTTCTACAGTGCCCCCGAGGGTAGTCGGCAGAAGACAACTACTGCTAATGCAGGAGGCGGGATGAATCGCCTGTATGCGATGGGTAATCGACAGGATCAAGAGGTTGCTCCAGATGTTTTTACGGGTATGCTCCGAATCTTTTCTTATGATTGTTATGCATTACTTGACCCGGGTGCCACCTTATTTTTTGTGACGCCCTATGTAGCCAATAAGTTTGAGATTCTTCCTGAGTGTTTGCTTGAGCCTTTCACTGTTTCGACTCCTACTGGTGAGTCAATTATGGCTAAGAGAATCTATAGAGACTGTATAGTGTCCATCTGTCATAGGGATACTTTGGCCAATTTGGTAGAGTTGGAGATGGTTGACTTTGATGTGATTCTTGGTATGGATTGCCTCCATGCGTGCCATGCATCCATAGATTGTAGGACCCGAGTTGTTAAGTTTCGATTTCCTAATGAACCAGTCCTAGAGTGGAAGGGAGGTTATGTTGCACCCAAGGGTAAATTTATTTCTTACCTGAGGGCGAGGAGGTTAATCTCTAAGGGGTGTATCTATCACCTTGTACGAGTTAAATCTGATGATGTTAAGTCCCCTACTCTTGAGTCAGTCCCGATTGTAAATGAGTTCCCTTAGGTGTTTCCTAAGGATTTACCTAGAGTCCCTCCTGATAGAGAGATCGACTTTGGTATTGATGTACGTCCTGAGACGCAGCCTATTTCGATCCCACCATATAGGATGGCCCCTGCTGAGTTGAAAGATTTGAAGGAACAGTTGAAGGATCTGTTAGAAAAGGGTTTTATTAGACCCAGTGTTTCTCCTTGGGGTGCTCCTGTTCTGTTTGTACGCAAGAAGGATGGGTCTCTGAGAATGTGCATAGATTATAGGCAATTGAACAAGGTCACAGTCAAGAATAAATATCCTCTTCCCAGGATAGATGACTTGTTTGATCAACTTCAAGGTGCCTCATGCTTTTCAAAGATAGACCTCAGATCAGGTTACCATCAGTTGAAGGTGAGAGAATGTGATCTTCCAAAAACAGCTTTTCGGACAAGATATGGTCACTTTGAGTTCTTGGTCATGTCTTTTGGGTTGACGAATGCACCTGCAGCTTTCATGGATTTGATGAATAGGGTGTTCAAGCCCTACCTTGATATGTTCGTGATTGTGTTCATTGATGATATCTTGGTATATTCGAGGAATAAGGAAGAACATGCTAAACATCTTAGAGTTGTCCTTCAAACTCTTAAGGACCAGGAGTTGTATGCGAAGTTCTCCAAATGTGAGTTTTGGCTCAAGTCAGTGGCCTTCCTAGGCCATGTAGTTTCAGGTGACGGGATTCGAGTAGATGGTTAGAAGATTGAAGCGGTTGCCAGCTGGCCAAGACCGACCTCTCCAACTGACATCAGGAGTTTCTTGGGGTTGGCAGGCTACTACTGCAGATTTTTTTAGGGATTTTCTTCCCTATCCGCCCCATTGACCAAACTGACCCAGAAAAAGGTCAATTTTGAGTGGTCTGAAGAATGTGAGAAAAGCTTCCAAGAGCTAAAGGCTAAGTTGACTATTGCACCTGTATTGACCTTACCTGACGGGACGGAAGGTTTTGTAATATAATGTGATGCGTCAAGAGTTGGATTGGGATGTGTGTTAATGCAAAGAGGTAAAGTGATGGCTTATGCTTCCAGGCAGCTTAAAGTTCATGAAAAGAATTATCCGACCCATGACCTTGAGTTGGCGGTAGTGGTGTTCGCACTTAAAATCTGGAGCCACTACTTGTATGGAGTGCATGTGGACGTGTTTACGGATCACAAGAGTTTACAGTATGTCTTCAGTCAGAAAGAGCTCAACCTGCGACAGAGGAGGTGGTTGGAATTGCTCAAGGACTACGACATGAGCATCATGTACCACCCAGGTAAAGCTAATGTTGTTGCTGATGCTTTTAGCAGGTTGTCTATGGGTAGCACAGCCTATGTCGAGGAAGAGAAGGAGTTAGTAAAGGAAGTGCATAGGTTGGCTCGATTGGGAGTCCATCTTGAGGAGAACGACGAGGGAGGAATTAGTATTCAGAATGGGTCTGCATCGTCCCTAGTGAATGAGGTAAAAGAGAAGCAGGACCGAGATCCTGTTATACTCCAATTGAAGGAGGATGTTCAGAAGCAAAAAGTGATGGTCTTCTCCAAAGGGGAAGATGGGGTATTGAGGTACCAGAATAGGCTATGTGTCCCTGATGTTGATGGTGTCAGAGAGAGGATTCTGGCTGAGGCTCATAATACTAAATGTTCCATTCATCCGGGATCCACCAAGATGTATCACGGCCTGAAAAAGGTCTATTGGTGGAGTAGAATGAAGCGAGATATCGCGGAGTTTGTTTCAAGGTGCCCAAATTGCCAGCAAGTAAAAGTTGAGCATCAAAGGCCAATTGGCTTGGCCCAAAACTTTGAGATTCTGGAGTGGAAGTGGGAAATGATAAACATGGATTTCATCACTAGCCTACCGAGATCCCGGAGGCAGCATGATTCCATATGGGTGATTGTGGAAAGAATGACGAAGTCAGCGCATTTCCTGGCAGTCAAGACGACCAACACTGCAGAGGATTATGCCAAGATGTATATCCATGAGATTGTGAAGTTGCATGGAGTTCCCTTGTCCATTATCTCGGACAGAGGAGCCCAATTTACTTCTCATTTTTGGAAGTCTTTCCAGAAAGGATTGGGTACTAAAGTGAATTTGAGCACAGCTTTTCATCCATAGACAGATGGTTAGGCAGAATGCACTATTCAGACGGTGGAGGATATGTTGAGAGCATGCGTCCTTGATTTCAAAGGAAATTGGGATGATCATTTACCATTAATTGAATTCGCATATAACAATAGTTATCATGCAAGCATTCAAATGGCTCCTTATGAGGCCTTGTATGGGAAGAGATGTAGATCACCCATAGGGTGGTTTGAGATCGGAGAGGCTGAGTTGATCGGTCCTGACCTGGTCCACCAGTCCTTGGAGAAGGTGAATATTATTCGAGAAAGATTGAAGACCGCCCAAAGCCGTCAGAAATCTTACACAGATGCGAGGAGAAGAGACCTAGAGTTTGAGGTGAGCGATTGGGTTTACTTAAAGGTATCACCTATGAAGGGTGTCATGAGGTTTAGGAAAAAGCGAAAATTAAGTCCTCGTTACATTGGTCCGTATCAGATTGTGCGAAGGATTGGGAAGGTCGCCTACGAGCTAGAATTACCTTCCGAGTTAGATGGAATCCATCCGGTGTTCCATATTTCGATGTTAAAGAAATGTTTGGGAGATCCTGCCTTGGTAATTCCTGTGGAGAGCACGGGAGTCAGAGATAGTTTGTCCTATGAGGAAATCCCAGTCCAGATCCTTGATCGACAGGTTCGCAGACTGAGGAACAAAGAGATAGCCTCTGTTAAAGTCCTGTGGAGGAATCAATTCGTTGAGGAAGCCACATGGGAAGCCGAGGAAAGGATGAAGGCAAAATACCCGCACCTGTTCGGGCTCGAGGTTGATGAAAGTGTTGAAGGTAATATCCTTACTTTTATGTAAATTGATGTTCCTACCATGATGTGATGTTTATAATACTGATGTCTGAGTATATGTTAATGAGGTCGATGAGAAGTCGAGGTGGTGATGTTACTGAGTGAGTATCGAGTGAGTCTTGAGTCTATTCGTGTCAATTACCATTCCTACTCATTATTCGAGGACGAATGATCCCAAGGGGGAGATAATGTAACACCTGGCAAATTACTAAAAATACCCCTAGGGAAGAGGTGTGCGTAAAATGCGTCTTCCGATGCTCGGATTGGAAATCCGAGAGTGGATTCATGATCAGCACTGAAAATGGAGAGGGAAGAGGATCTCGATTGATTTTTAGAGCGATCGGGTCGAAAGATAATTTTTCGTTCCAAAACGAAAAATAGTGTGCCTGCGCGACAGGACCGCGTCGCGGAGCCACACTTATGTTTTCTGTAAATTTTTCGATGGAGTTGAATTTCTGAAAATACAATGTTCGCAACAGGTCCGCGTCGCGGACTGTGTTATTTCAGGACGGGGATAAATTTTTTTAAATTACGGAGGGCAATTTGGTCCATTCCTAATTATCTCAAACTTTCCCCTACGACTAATTAAGGTCGGTTTTCAAGAAAAAGGGTTTCAAAACCCAAATTCTAAAGCGTTCTTCCTAAGGGTCACTAAAGCTAGGGCTTGAAGGAAAGTGAGGTTGAGGAGATCAAGAGAAGGTTGCGCAACTTCGTGTTAGCAAAACTTTTCAGGTATGTAAGGCTAACCTAAAGCATGGGACTGTTCTCCCATGTGCCCTTCTGATGTATTGGGTATTGTATCCTGATGTGAAGAGGTTAATGTGAGGAGTTGATGCATGTAAAATTTACAGATTTTATGTATAAATAGTTTTCCGACATGAATTGATGATCATCGCTATTTTGTTATACATTTTAATTCATTTTCATGAGTGCATTGAAAAAAAAACCCTATAATTATTGTGTTTTGGAAAAAAGCATGCATAATGAAATTAGGAGATATGTCTAGAGCCTTGACGGTGATGATGTTATGAGGATATTGATGAGAATGATGTTTTATGATGTCCTAGCATTTAAGATTTAATTGCTAAATGAGTATCGTGAGTTTTGATGTTGATGTTAAGAGGTGAGGTGATGTTGATGCTGAAGTATTATATTATGTCCCTATGGGACTGATGTTGATGTTGAGGTTTTATACTATGTCCCTCTGGGATCGATGTTGATGTTGAGGTATTAATTATTATATCATGTCCTTATGTGACTAACGATGATGTATTATGTCCCTCTGGGACTGATGAGGATGATGTTTATGAGCATGTCGAGTCTGGGAGGGGTATTGAGCACCGAAATGGGTAGAGAGTGAGTCCCACTCAAACCCATTAACTACGTGGCCCGCGTAGGAAGAGAGGATTGAACCGCAATGCGGATGGCTCCTATCTTGTCCCAAAAGAGGACTGATGTTTTTCTTGTGGATCCACTGATGTTGATGTCCTTTACCCCGGGCAGGGTATTGGATGGATGTGGCAACGACATCGCTTCGTTGTATCATCACTGGCTCATAAATGATGGTTGTCGGTTAGAGAAACTCCCAGTTAGGTTCCATTTGATAGAACTCCGATGTTGATGTTGAGTCGAGTCCTTGAGTCAATGTGATGTTCCCTTGAGCTGATGTGATGTCCTTTTGATGTGAGTCGACGTTGAGGTTCCTTGAGATGAGCTTGATGTGACGTTGATGACTGATGAGAGGTTGATGAGTCGATTGTCTAATCTAACCTCCTGCCTTAGATAGACTTTTGAAAGCCTAATGGAGTATGATGTTGAGTTGATATTCTTTATACTGTGTAATTATCCTGTTATTTCAGCTATTTTACATGCCAGTACATTCCACGTACTGACGCCATTTGGCGCTGCATCGTTTCATGATGCAGATATAGGAGCTAGAGGACTTCAGCAGGCGCACCGTTGAAGCCAGAGATTCGAGTTCAGACTTTGGTGAGCGTCCTTACTATCCGGAGGAGACCCTTCTATGATATGCTTTCCCTTATTTCATTGAGTCTGGTAGCCATGGCATGTCATGGTACCATTCTTAGATAATTGAGTCAGGTTAGAGGCTTTGTAGACATGATGTCGAGGTTGATGTGGATGTTTCCCTTGTGAACTGAGTAATATTTTACTTACTTAGTTGATGTTGAGATTGATGTTTAGCCATTTGGCCCTTATCAGAGGTATTCTTATTATGATGTTTCCGCTATGTTGATGTTGAATGATGTGATGAGGCTAAGTGGTTCGCTTGGGGACTAGCAATAGTCTCTGAGTGCCAGCCATGTCTCGGGTATCCTCCCGGGACGTGACACCAGGATTACCCATGTAGCAAGTGTCTCATCACAGACAGCCCAGGAAGCCCGTAATTTATAACCTACACCTCACCTATGGGGTCACACTCCCGTCTCTAGCATGACAGTGGCTCAGTAGCAATGCATTTCGTGTCATAGGTCACAAGGCTCTTTTCAGAGTACAACTATAACGATTCACAGAACTTAGTGTGTTTCTCCAGTCACTAACTAGTAGCACAAGTACATAATAGATAACAACGATATGCGAGATTATATAAGTCACATGGAAGCATAGTATCATATTTAATTAAGTAAATCTACCGTAATCTAGGCAGGCACATGTATTTATGACAGATATAGATGCTAGAATTAGTGCACAAGGTAGCATGTAATCACTTGTCAGTCTCATCAACGAGTATATTTCAGTAATCTTAGGCCACACACATATACAAGCAAGAGTCAATCTCAGTGTACGTACCTGTCACATGTTCTCAACCCATCCAGCCCCCTTTCAGGCCCTTCTCATAGACAAACAGTGTAAGAACTCAAATAGTATAACAGTTATAGCCAACACAATCCTCAATACAACAACTATCGTCCCATAACATCATATATATACCACACACAGATCACATACAATCATGTACAACATATTCTCCACAACTCAATCCATAAACAGTACATTTTTACACATTCCAGTTCAAGTACACATGCATTTCGATTCAGTCTAAGGTGTGGACAAACCTAGCCTACCTAGCAGATGATTCATCACGTCCTGAGTCGATCCATCCGAGTCTTCTCCCCCCCCCCCTCCCCAAATTACTTCCCAATGCTGCTCAGCTATCAAAATACAATTCACAAGGTCATTACGGCTGATTTGACCGTAAAAACTTGAAAACGGGCGAAGTTGTATCAATTATGACTAAAATGGGAAAAATTGGGGCCCACACACAAAATTCCAAACCAACCCTTGTAAAATGATCCCTACATCACCCCAAGTCCATAGCCAGAAATTAAGCCCAAAAAAGATCCCAGAAGACAAAGAAACGGCTCAACAACGAAGTTGCATTTCTTATCAAAAAACATCTCTTACATAACTTCTCGGTCAAATTCCACTAAAATACAGCCAGATTAATAAGATCCAAATATACCACAATGTTCTTCTCGAAAACGGAACAATTTTAGATTCATATTTCACTTAATTTTATTGGGAGATTACTGAGATATCGCAATGCAAATTTTTCACTATTTCTCGATATATAACCAGCAAAAAATAGAAATATGTCCCGAATCTTGAATAGGACTTCACCATGGTGTTCCTCACGAAAATCTGCGTTACACAACATTTTGAATCACTCAAATCGAATGAAAAATGAGCTCGAAAATGATGTGCAAAGTTGGGAGTATGCATATATATAATTTTTATCTAAAGCAGAGTATTTTAATAAAGGGCACAAAGCTCAAACAATATATCTAAGGGCCTTCACGCTTTTTTTTTATGCATGTTATATCATTTAAAATAAAACTTTTAGAAATAATATAAAAATTTTAAATAAAGAGTATATTCAAAGATATGTTCCTTGTTAATTTTTTTATTTATGTTTCTTTTTAATAAAATCATTGTCACATCACTCAGTATATTTAATTTAAGAATTGTCTTTGAATAGAAGTCTTAACTAGTTCAATTTGGTAAAAAAATAAAGTTTAGTTTATCAATTATTTATTATAAACCTAGTTGGACACAATTTTAGTAGACATCAAATTTCATTAATAATTAAAATTTTGACAGATTTTGCAGTAGAGATCAAATTTCATTATCTTTAAGCAAAAATCGTAAATTAATATATAGGAATTTCCTAACAGGCGGGCTAATAGTCCACGTCCTTAATAAGTAGGCCTATGTAATAGTTTTCCTAATTGATATTATTTAGTAATTAAGAAAAACTACTTCTATTTTTTGACAAAAATAAATATATCATTAAATATATTTCAAGTCCTAAATATTAGGCAAGTCCTCAATATTGTTTGGGGTGCGAATAACATACTTGATCCGCCTTCAAATTTAATTAGTGAACCGCAAATTGAAAGAGTCAATTATAACCCTAAGAAGAAAGAATTCATTGTCAAGTGTTGATATTGTATAATTCAAGTTAATTAAAAGAAATTATGAAAGATAGAAAGGATAATGATAATGAAGGCAAGAAAATGACTTGAATCAAAATCATCAAAATAAGAACAAAATATAAAAGTAGAAGAATGATTCTTATAAATTTTGATCGAATATTACTTGAATAGAATGACAAAAATTATTTTTTGAATGAGGTAAAATGTTAAATAACATAAAATATTAAATATTATAATTTCTTTATTAGCATATTTTTAATAATGGTATAAAGTTGATCAATTTAATTTATATTCATTTCATCCCCAACAATAAATTCTTTTTTTACAAATTATTTATTATATGAATCCTTGCGAGAGTTATTTTTGGTGTCATGACTCATTGATTGATTTACAAAAATATAAGTGGACAAAATTTTAATTTTCTTCAAATATTAATTGACCTCAAATTCCACATATTAGAGGAGTCCTAACTATTTGACAATTCTACCTTACATGAGTTATCTTTTCATAGGTATTTTAGTTTCTGAAGCTTAAATCGACTACTTTTTATAATTGAATCCAAAATGTCAGATCTTTAGAGAAATATTTTATCATTCGAATAGGATCATTGTTTATCTATGAATATTATTGTAAGCTCATATTTCTATGTAACTTTTCTGTCTTTTTCAACATTATATATCTAGTGTCATAGTCACATATATCTCACGATAATCAATTGGATGCCCTTCATCAAAAAATTATATTATGTATATTGAAAATTGTATGAAATATATCCATAAAAAAATATTTGTCATACATATATATTAAATGACACCTTCAATAAAAATTTTGACTTCACCACTTAACTTCAAGTCAAACCTTTTAATTGCAAGTAAAATGTATCACTTTTATAGTTCCGATTATAAATGTTAAACTCAGAGATCGGTCAAAACAAATCTACATTATGGTATCATATATATAATAAATCTAGAATTGCTCCATGGGCATATATATGATTGAACTAAAGAGAAAAAATCAAACAAAAAGAGAAGAATATGATAGAATATATTTCTGAACAAAAATACACAAATCTAATATAATGATGAGATAAAATGAGTAGTTACCTCTAACATTAAAATATATCTGCTTGCATGGAAAAGAAAAAAAATATTATAATTAGCTTCTAGAAATAATTTACACTTCAATAAGCGATAAAAACACATAAAAACAGAATTTCAATAAGCGAAATTAAACAATATCATACAAAATTAATATTAAGTAAACTTATTCATAAACCAAAAAAAAAAAAATTCTAAAATATTTGTTTAACAATATAAAGATGATAAAAACACGAAGAAACAAAATTTCAATAATACAGGGGCTTGTATAGTTCAACTATTATAGAGAACAACTTTATGAAATTTCACCTATTATAAAGAATTACTTTATGGAATAAACTTGTAATATATGGAGGATTAAGGACAATTATCTATTTTATTTTGGACTTTTTTTTTTTTTTTTTTACAATTGTTGCATTTTTTTTTCCCGATTTCCTTGGATCTTGTCACGCCCCGGGAGGATACCCCAGGTGTGGTCGGCACCCAGAGACTATTGCTAGTTCCCAAGCAAACCACTCGTTCTCAGGACAGTCACTCAACATCAGCATAGCGGAATAGTAGAAGTCAATGCAATGAGCTACCTAAATAAAAAGGGTCAATGGCCAACATCAATCTCAACGTTAGAATAAGCAAGTGTAAGTGCTACTCAATTAATAAGAGAAAACCTCAACATCAAACCTCGACTTATGTCTATGAAGTATCTAACTCGACTCAACTGTCTAAGATAGTACCATGACAGGCCATGGCTACCCAACTCAATAAATAACGAAAGCAAACAATAAGAGTGTCTCCTCCAGATAGCAAGGAGGTTCACCAATGACTGAACTCGGAATCTCTGACCTCAAAGATGCGTCTGCTGAAGTCCTCTAACTCCTGTATCTGCATCATGAAACGATACAGCGCCGGGTGGCATCAGTATGTGGAATGTACTGGTATGTAAAATAGCTGAATGTAACAGTACATGTACAACAATATAGGGATAACATCAACTCAACATCATACTCCATCAGAATATCAAATGTCTATCTAAGGCAAGAAATTAGAGTAGACATATAGCTCATCAACATCTCATCTCCACATCATCAATACATCAGACTCATCTCAAGGAACCTCGGCTTAACTCAACTCAAGGAAACTCGACTCGACTCAAGGGAACTCGACTCATCTTAACTCAAGGAAACTCGACTCATAACATCACATCAACATCAACATCAGAGTACTATCAAAGTAAGACCTCACTGGGAGTTTCTCTAACCGACAACCATCACCTATGAGCCAGTGATGATACAACGAAGCGATGTCATTGCCACATCTATCTAGTACCCTACCCGGGGTAAAGGACATCAACCTCAGTGGATCCAAAAGAATAAAACCTCAGTCCTCTTTTGGGACAAGAAAGGATCCATCCGCATTGCGGTTCAATCCTCTCTTCCTACACGGGCCACGTAGTTAATGGGTTCAAGTGGATCTCACTCTCATCCATTTCGGTGCTCAATACTCCTCCCAGAACTCGACATGCTCATAAAACATCAACCTCATCAGTCCCATAGGGACATAATACCTCATCATCAATCCCATAGGGACATAATACATCATCATCGGTCCCACAGGGACATAGTACCTCAACATCAACATCAACATCACCTCATCAACATCAACATCAACATCATGGAATCGAGATACTCTTTTAGAATTTAGTTTCAGGTTTTAAGACATCATGAAACATCATTCTCATCAACCTCATCATCAAGACTCTCATCAAATGTGAAACAAAATCACAACATCACAAACATCATCCTCATTAAGGATCTAGACTCATCCCCCTAAGTTCATTCTTGCACTCATTAATAAAATAATCGTAGGGTTTTGTGAAAAACACTCATGAAAATGAACTATGCAATAAATCAAGTTTATGATGATCATCAATTTGTGTAAAATATATGCATTAAGTAAAACTCAGTATAATGCTCAGCAATCTTCACATCAAATTCATTGTATTCAATAAACGACTCAATTTACTCAAAAGGGCACATGGGAGAACAATCTCATGTTTTAAATTAGCCTCACATACCTGGGATGGTTGCTAACAACAATTCTTTGAACAATCTCCTCTTGAATTCTTTAATTTTAATTCTCTTCAAGCCCTAACTTAGTGATTTTTGCTATGAAGAGGGTTTTGAATGAGTTTTTGGAACCCTTTCTCTGAGAAAAAGACATATATTCGTCGTATAGGAAGTTTAGAAGGTATTAGGAATGGACTAGAATGCCCCTCGAAATTTTAAAGAAAAATCCGACTTGAAATAACACAGTACGCGACGCAGACCTATCGCGGACAGCGCGTTTCGAAAAATTCAACTCAGTCGAAAAATCACAGAAAAATATAAGTGTGTCTCTGCGATAGGTCCGCGACGCGGCTCTGTCGCGGACTCACACTGTTTTTTCGTTTTAGAACGAAAAATTATCTTTTGACTCGGTCGCTCTAAAAATCGATCGAGACCCTTCTCCCACTTTAATTTTCCGTGCTGATCACGAATCTATTCTCGAATTTTTAATCAGAGCATCGGAAGACGCGTTTTGCGCACACCTCTCCTCTAGGGATATTTTAGTAATTTTATCGGGCGTTACAGATCTTTTTGCCGATTTTCTGGATTTATTTTATAAAAAAATTGTTATCTATTATTTTGGAAGTTTTTTGACTATTTCTTTTGAATCAAGTCTATTTTAGTTTTAAAAAAAGATTCTTTGGTAACAGTTTAGCCATAATAAGAATTAAAACATGACTAACAACAATTATTGTAAAATTAATTGATTTAGAAGTATCCCATAATTTTTTTTTTATTTTTACAGTTGTTGCATTTTTTTTTGGCCGATTGTTTTGCCAATTTTCTAGAATTTTTTTAATAAAAAATTTGTTGCCTATTATTATTTTGGAATTTTTCTTACTATTTCTTTTGAATCAAGTCTATTTTAGTTTAAAAAATATTCTTTCATAAGAATTTAACCATAATAAGAAAATCCCATAATACGAAAATCTTCTTCATTTGAATTTATTATATTTATAATAGTTAATATTTAATATAATTAAAGCTATAATTTAATAATTTTGGAAGTTCTAAATATCAAAAAAATAATTAATAATGATTATTATAAAATTAATTAATTTAGAAGTATCCCATAAACTTAGGGAATCAAGTGTTAATAGAAAACTTTTACCGTTCTTTTGAATTTATTTTGTCTATTTTTTAGACATTTTTTTTAATATTGTTTCACTTTTTTGCCAATTTGTTTTTTCCGGATTTTCCCGATTTTCTAGGTATTTTTTATAAATATTTTGTTGTATGTTTATTTTGGAAGTTTAATTTTTTACAATTTAATAATTTTGGAAGTTCTAAATATCAAAAAAAATAATTAATAACAATTATTGTAAAATTAATTAATTTAGAAGTATCCCATAAACTTAGGGAATCAAGTGTTAGTAGAAAACTTTTACCTTTCTTTTGAATTTATTTTGTCTATATTTTTGGACATTTTTTTTAATATTGTTGCACTTTTTTGCCGCTTTTTTTTTAAAAAAAATTTCCCGATTTTCTAGGTATTTTTTTATAAATATTTTGTTGTCTGTTTATTTTGGAAGTTTTTTCTACATTTTTTTTAATCAAGTCTATTTTAATTGGAAATTTTTTTTTGATAGAATTTAACCATAATAAGAAGATCTTCATCATTTACATTTATTATATTATAGTAATCAATATTTAATATAATTATAATCATATAATAATAATAATGAAGAAAAATAGTGAAAAGGCGATTTTGTCTAAAGTAGAGTTTTTTAATGAAGGGTAAAAAGTTTAAACAATATTTCTAAGGACCTTCACGCTTTTAATATATATATATATATATATATATATATATATATATATATATATATATATATATATATATATATATATATATATATATATATATCAGCCACATTTCTAACACGTGGCAGCTATATATATATATATCAGCTATATTTCTAACACGTGGTAGCATCAGAATTCTCCACGTGGTAGCGCTATGGCCTGCGACGTCACCCTCTTTGAATCAACAACCTTCCCATTTCCTTTTTAGTTGTTTCAGACTCATCCGGACTTCGATATTTGCAAACAAACTATGTAATCCTATGGATTTCGACGTTTCGAATTCAACGGTGTGGTCGTAATTTCTAACGGAGCTTCTTATGATAAAATGAGGGTCCCACTTCTTTATCTGCAACTTATAAAGGAAAGTCTTAGGGGGTTAAATCACATCTGGACATCCTTGGTATCGATCAAAGGGTCGTCCTAAACCAAACTCAACGTTTCAGAGCTAACCGCGCTATTAAAATTCTCATTTGGGGCATGATTCCCAAGGGCATTGAGTGAGTCAACTATTAACCGATTTCGACAGTTAAATTTGCAAGTCACGATATAATTGTACCGCACATGCTCCTAGGCTAATTCGATCGTACTAGAGCTAATGGAATCGACAGAATTTCACTCTGAGGCCATTTACTAGGACTTTTCTCAAAAATTCATTTTATGGGTATAACTTCCCAATTAACTAATAAATCCACATAACTCCCAAATAATCCAATGTCATGACCCGAACCTAGGTCTAGGAGTGACATGGCAAATGGGAACTCCCCAAACAAGCCTCATAGAATCTATCCACACATCCTCAGTTCAGAAGTGTACTTGGCATAGTAAAAACATAGTTCTAAGGGACGGGAAAGTAGGACTCACGTTATGGGAACATCATAGGAAAGAGACTAACATGAGTTCACGTAACACATAGTACATAAAGACTAAGGGAAGGGCAAGTATGACTCACTCTATGGGGGCAATACGGGACTTAAGATCTTCCATATCATAGCATGAATCCATAACATATAAACTCATAATCAATCCATAATAGCATAACCATTAAATAGTCATATCCATAAGCAAAAACCTCCAAATACCACATTTAGGATATAAACGTAAAGGATTACATAGGATGTCCAACATTGCCTCTAGTCAAAAGATAGGATAGGGACCAAGACACTCCCCGGACACACCCTTAAAGTAAATAACATAACAAAATCACCATAGGTAGTGGATAGGTGGCTTATCCTAAGAAGATACGACTTACCACAACAAGAAAAACTCAAGATCCAAGCTAGACGTCGTACCGTGGATTAACGTAGTCCTCGTCCCTACATGATGAGATCATGTAGGCAAAAGTATGTGTTAGTATATTTGAATGTACTAAGTATGCGGGCATTCAATACATATGACTTACCAAACATGTATTCAATGTCAAATGACAAGGGCACATAATATAGAAGGAGATATATAACAAGAGATGTAATATACGATATGCCATGAAACCAATGATGCATGAAATGCTCAAATACTCATATATAGAGAGGATAGGACCATAGCTGACATCTCAAACTCATGCGAGCTATTACATGAATTTGCACGATGTGGACCTCCCATCGGGTGAGAGAAGATTACTTGCCAAAGGTAATCTACACCACACCTTATGACCCGATCATTTTGATATGATGGCCACCTTTCTTAGGACCCGGTCATTTCAGAAGGATTTCCATTATCATTTCATATCATATCAATAAATGAATAATCATCCCTTACGACCTAGTCATTTCGGTGATGGCTACCATTCCTATCTTGTCCCATAGTTCAAGGAAAGGCAAAGGACCCTCGAGGATAGCCCTGACGCCCCCAATCCATCAATGCTGAGTCAAAACATCCCATGAGAATACTTATACATATACATTCTTTCAAAAGAGGCCACAGTCATTTCTAATCCTTTCAATGCACATTTAGGCTCAAAAATCAAATTGTAATTCATAATCATGGTACTCATGCCTAGGAATACCTCATTCAATAAACAATATGGTGCAAGCACCTAACATGCTCAAAGAGACAATAACAATAGACATTTTTCTGATCACATTCTTGTCATAACCAATATCTTATCAAAATCATATACGTGAACATAATTGGGCTTAACCCACTATATAATTTTCATAAACTCAATGCTCATGAATGAGATGAAAATAGCATAGGTAATTGAGATTCAAACTTAAATCAACAATACATTATGAAATTCAAGTAAAGACATAAGTAAAATTCACATTTAAATCATAATATAGATTAATCATGCACAAATCAAGCTTTAGAAGGGACACGCGCATTCATAACTTCATAAATTCAATGTAATTCTTCATATTAGGGCTTAAATAACTTTAAAATCAATAAATAAACATAACTAATACGTCAATTAAATTTAATAAATAATAATATTGAAAACCCATATTTAAAGTAGCTAAAATTCCATGAAATTGAGTGTAAAAGAGTTTGGGTCTTCTTGGTTTAAAGGGACCAAGAATCAATCCCACATACCTTAGCTAATAGAGAAGATTCAAGAAGAATTTTGGTGAAGAAAGAGCCCTTCCTTGATCCCCGCTTAAGACCCACAAGAGTTCTTTGAAAGAGACTTGAGAGAATTTAAAATGTGAGGAGTGAATGGAATGATAGGAATAAAGTTTAGGTCATTAGGAAGTCTTTAGGTAGCATAGGAAGTCACAAGAGATCCTAAATATAAACCATAATTATCAAAACATCATTAATGAAATGAGTTGAAAAATTGAATAACGTCGTCTCAAGAGAGGCTATACAGTCCGTGACTCATCAAATGGACCGTATACTTATACGTGAACCAACACGTAGAAAATAATACACCTGACGAAGGTCTGAAACGGTAATCCCATACTTGGGATTTTTCGACGAAATGATCCTCACGGGAGACTACACGGGTTGCATAGTGTCACACAAGCCGTGACACTGCCCGTATCCCTCCTCTTAGAAAATTCTCACAATGAAGTACGAGACGGTGATTCCATATTTAGGAAAATTTGACTTCGGAAGCCATACATGAGGCCACACGGGCTGTCACTCCACACTAGCCGTGTATATGGCTGTGACACCATACTAGGTCCCACAATTGTGGGATTTCAAGCCAAGGCCACCACACGGACCGTGAGGTGTCACACGGACCGTGAGGGGTCCATGTGTGGGGTGCCTTTGTTTAAATAACCACGTTAAGGGCTAAACATCCTTCATGAGGCCAAGGATCGCTTCAAAGAGGCTCACACGGGCCGTGTGACCTCGCACAGACCGTGAGAGCTCCCATATCACCTTGGTTCAAAACATTCTAAAATTAAAATCTTCAAGCTCCAATGAAGTCGTACATCGTCCAGGTCCTTACATCATCTCCCCCTTGGGAACATTCGTCCTCGAATGTGCAAGAACAAGGCTTCAAAGGCTTGACTTAAAACATGAAACTTTTAATCACATGATACAGTGCATTTTCATTAATTGAAAATCATGAAGTCATTAAACTCATATTAAAACGTATTCAAATCATTCAAAACATCATAGAAATCATTTTGGTGCACATGTATGTATGTCATGTCATAGACTCAAGAGTGAAAGAGTTAGGACCACTTTGAGAAAGGAAGAACCTAATACCTTAGACTTGAGTGGATTGGAAAAGATCGGGATATCGTTTCATCATGTCCAACTCCGTCTCCCATGTAGCACTCTCCACATGTTGATTTCTCCTAGGCACTTTAACCAAAGCCACATCCTTGTTACGAAGCCGTTTCACTTGCCTATCCAAAATCTCCACCAAATTTTCCTCATAAGATAAGTTCTTCTCAACCTCAACACCTTCCAAAGTCACAATAATACTAGGATCACCAACCAATTTTCTCAACATAGACACATGGAAGACCGGGTGAATAGAGCTCAAATCCGGAGGCAACTCTAACCTATAAGCCACATTCCAGATTCACTCCACAATCTCATAAGGGCTTATATACCGGGGACTTAGCTTGCCCTTCTTACCAAAATGCATCACACCTTCATAGGTGAGACCTTTACATACACCCAATCACCAACATGAAACTCAAGGTCCCTCTTCCTAACACCCAAATAGGACTTTTCGTGACTTTGGGCCGTCTTCAACCTCTCCCTAATCAACTTCACTTTCTCCATAGCATCCAAAACCAAATCGGGGCCAATCAAGGCCACCTCTCCCAACTCAAATCACCCCATAGGGGACCTACATATCCTACCATACAAAGCCTCAAACGGCGCCATACTAATGCCAGCATGAAAGCTATTGTTATAGGAAAACTTGATGAGTGGAAGATGGTCATCCCGATTACCCTTGAACTCCAAGACACAAGCCCTCAACATGTCCTCCAAGGTTTGAATTGTCCTCTCATCTTTCCCGTCAGTTTGAGGATGAAAGGTGGTGCTCAACTTCACCCTAGTACCAAGTCCTCTTTGAAACGACCTCCAAAAGTGAGAAGTAAATTGGGTACCATGATCTGATATGATAGACGTAGGCACACCATGCAACCTCACCAACTCTTGGATGTACAACCTTGCATAATCTTTGACATCAAAAGTAGTCCTGGTTAGTAGAAAGTGAGCTGACTTAGTCATCCGGTCAATGATAACCCAAATAGAGTCAAATTGCCTTCGGGTCTGAGGTAAACCAACCACAAAATCCATGTTCACATCTTCCCACTTGCAAGTAAGAATCTCAATGTCTTGAGTTAACCCACCAGACATTTGGTGCTCTACCTTCACTTGTTGACAATTAGGGCATTCGGATACGAACTTGGCTATGTCCTTCTTCATACTATGTCACCAATACACCTCTCTCAAATCTCGATACATCTAAGTAGATCCCGGATGAATAGAATAATAAGAGTTATGGGCTTCACTCATGAGTACCCTTCTAAGATAATCCACATTTAGAACACATAACCGAATTTAATACCGAAGCATACCATCTCTCCCTTGGGAGAAGACCACCATCTTCTTTTCAGAGACCAAGCTCTTCAACTCAACCAAGGATGGATCTAAATCTTGCTTAGCCTTTACACCAACAACCACTGAAGATTCAGCCCTATTTTGAACATGAATACCACCATAATTAGAGTTGGCTAACCTAACACCCAGCCTAGCTAGCCGGTGAAAATCATTTGCCAACTCATTCTTCTCCTCCTCAACATGAGCCACACTTCCCATAGATAGCCTACTAAGAGCATCGGCTACAATATTGGCCTTTCTGGGATGATATTGA
The DNA here is from genome assembly GCA_029948455.1 of Solanum rostratum. Classification (NCBI taxonomy): domain Eukaryota; kingdom Viridiplantae; phylum Streptophyta; class Magnoliopsida; order Solanales; family Solanaceae; genus Solanum; species Solanum rostratum. The sequence goes on from CM057053.1 coordinate 56,733,665, forward strand.
ACACTCATGTCGTGGTCCTTTAGGAATTCCAACCATCTCCTTTGCCTCAAGTTAAGATCCCTTTAAGTGAACACGTATTGCATACTCTCGTGATCGGTGAAAACATCAACATGCACCCCATATAAATAGTTTCTCCAAATTTTCAAAGCAAATACCACCACCCCTAGCTCAAGATCACGAGTCGGGTAATTATGCTCATGCCCTTTCAATTGCCTTAATGCATAGGCGATTACGTTACCATGTTGCATAAGTACACCACCCAACCCAATCCAAGAGGCATCACAATACACCACAAACCCATCCAAGCCATTTGGTAAAGGCAAAACAGGAGCCGATGTAAGCCGATCCTTCAAAGTTTGATAACACTTCTCACATTCATTCGACCGCACAAACATAACCTTTTTTTGAGTCAACTTAGTCAATGGAGATGCAATAGATGAGAACCCTTCAAAAAACCTCCTATAATAACCAACCAACTTAAGAAAACTCTGAATATCCAAAGGGGTCAATGGTCTAAGCCAATTCTTCACAGCCTTGGTCTTCTTCAGGTCAACCTTAATACCATCACCGGACACCACATGACTGAGAAAAATGACTTCACCCAATGAAAATTCACATTTGCTAAACTTAGCATACAACTTCTTCTCTCTGAACGTTTGAAGAACTAACCTCAAATAATCCATATGCTCCTACTTACTCTGGAAATAAATGAGAAAGTCATCAATGACGATAACCACAAAGTTGTTAAGGAAAGGCTTGAACATCCGATTTATACAATCCATAAACACGGTTGGAGCATCAGTTAAACCAAATGACATCACCACAAACTCAAAGTGCCCATACCTAGTCTAAAAAGCCGTCTTGGGAATATCACACTCCCTAACCTTCAACTGATGATAACCGGAACGAAGGTCAATCTTTGAGAAATGGGTAGCCCCTTGGAGTTGATCAAACAAGTCATCGATTCTAGGCAACATATACTTATTCTTGATGGTCACCTTATTCAATTGCCTATAATTAATGCACATCTGAAGAGATCCATCTTTCTTTCTTACAAATAACACTGGAGCACCCCAAGGAGATATACTTGGCCTAATGAAACCCTTCTCTAACAAATCCTTCAACTCAGCCAGTGCCATATGATAAGGAGGAATTGTGATACGTTGGGTGTTCGGGAGAAGACCTATGCGAAAGTCTACTTCCCTTTTGGGAGGAATACCAGGCAAGTCTTCGGGGAACACATCCGGAAACTCATTCACCATTGGTACTGATTCGAGAGTAGGTGACTCAGACTTCACATCCTTGACCCTCACAATATGGTAAATACACCCCTTGGAGATCATCATTCGAGCCTTAAGGTAGGAAATAAACCGACCCTTAATAGGGGAGTCACTACCCTTCCATTCAAGAACGGGCTCATCTGGAAGTTGGAACTTGACCTTCCGGGTTCTACAATCTATAGAGGCATACGATGTATGTAACCAATCCATCCCAAGAATCATATCAAAATCAAACATCTTAACTTCCACAAGATCACATGAAAAGACTTTATACAACACAAAAATAGGACAACCCTGATTAACCCTATGAGTAACAACAGATTCACCCACATGGGTATAAACTGAAAAAGGATCCCTCAAAATTTTGGGACTCAAACCAAACTTAACAGCCAATAGAGGAGTCACAAAAGACAAATTTGCAGTCAGGACAAGCAAAGCATAAGCATCAAAATCAAAGACTTTGAACATACCAGTCACAACATCCGGAGCCTCCTCAACTTTCTGACGAGCATGAAGAGCATAGAACCTGTTGTTCCTTGGGGCAACACCTTGTGGAGCTCTTTGCTGGCCTTGCCCACCTTGAGCCACCTACCTTGACCTCTCTGATCATTCTTAGGACAATCATCAACCTTGTGGTTTTTATCGCCACACCCATAGCATGCACCCAACTCCTTCCAACAATCACCCAAGTAATTCTTCCCACACCTGTCACACCTGGGAAACCATGTTACACCACACCCCGGTGCCTTAGGAGGAGGCAATCTAGCATTAGTGACCCGAGCATTAGAACCTTGGCTTGTTAAAAGCGACCATAACCACCACCCTTGGAGTTGGAAAACCTACCATCATAATGGGCCCTCTTAGGATCATGCACCCTCTTCTCCTTAAGTTTTTCTCCTTCAATCTGTTCGTCATATACCATGAGTCTGGAGATGCCCATATCACAAATAAGCATGGCCGTACGACACTCTTGCACAAGCAAGTCAGAGATACCAGTGATGAACTTGTGCATTCTTGCACGAGGGTTATCCACAAGTGTAGGTGCATACTTGGAGAGCTTAGTGAACTTGAGGGCATAAACTCTCACACTCATACCACCATGTTTGAGGTTGATAAACTTAGTCATCTTGGCTTCCCTAAGCTCAAGTGGGAAGAAATGACCCAGAAGGGCAAACTTGAACTCTTCCCAATTAACAACATTATCACAAGCCCTCTCCATCGACCATTGGGTGTGCCACACTTGGGCTACATCTTTCAACTGATATGCAGCCAACTCAGCTTTCTCCTTGGAAGTGACACCCATAACAGTCAACACCTTAGTGAGCTCATGAACTCTTGAGCATCCTTGTCAGCTTTTCACCCATAGAATTCCGGAGGATTCATCCGGGTAAAATCTCTTACCTTGGAAGCTGGAGTGGGATCCCGTGGAAGATTAGCCTGCCTAGTCTGAGAAGTCACCACTTGGGAAAGCATAGTAAAGGTCATACGAAATTCACCATTAGAGATAGGTTGTTCCATAGGCCCTTGAGGTGCTTGACCCTCATTAGCCGGGGCAAGTCTTGGTAGGGGAGCTCCTCCTCGAGGCATCTTTTGTAATGGAGTAATGACACCATCAAGACAAGGAAAACCAATCATGCGATACATAGCACGACATAAGACAATGCCTAGGACGCCGTCATAGCCTCCATCTCATAGGCATGGTGCACTTCACACCCATGAATAGGACTCTACTTGACGCAACATGTTGGACTTCGAGGATCATGTGCAAACCTAGTGCTCTGATACCAAGATGGTCACGACCCGGACCTAGGGTTTAGGAGTGACATGGTGAATGGGAACCCAAAAGTCCCCAAAAAAGCCTCATAACATCTATCCACACATCATTGATTCGGAAGCGTACATGGCATAGTAAACACATAGTTCTAAGGGGTGGGAAAGTAGGACTCACGCGATAGGGACATCATAGGAAAGGGATTAACATGAGTTTACGTAACACATAGCACATAAAGACTAAGGGGCGGGTAAGTATGACTCACTCTATAGGGGAAATACGGGATTTATGATCTTCCATAGCATAGCATGAATCTATAACATAAGCTCATAATCAATCCATAATAGCACAACCATTAAATAAACATATCCATATGCAAAAACCTCCACATACCACACTTAGCATATAAACATAAAGGAGTACATAAGATGTCCAGCATTGCCTCTAGTCAAAAGATAGGACAGGGACCAAGACACTCTCCGGGCTCACCCTCAAAGTAAATAGCATAACAAAAGCACCATAGGTAGAGGATAGATGGCTTGTCCTTAGAAGATAGGACTTCAACATAACAAGCAAAACTCAATATCCAAGCTAGACATCGTACGGTGGATGAATATAGTCCTCAATCCCTACATGGTGATATCATGTAGGCAAAAGTATGTGTTACTACGTTTGAATGTACTAAGTATACGGTCATGCAATGCATATGACTTACCGAACCTACATTCAATGTTAGATGACAAGGGCACATAATATAAAAGGAGATATATAACAAGAGATATAGTATACGACATGCCATGAAACCACTGATGCATGAAATGCTCAAATGCTCATATATAGTGGGGATGGGACCATAACCGACATCTCAAACTCATGCGAGTTATTACATGAATTTGCCTGATGTTGACCTCCCATCAGGTGAGAGAAGATTACTTGCCAAAGGTAATCTACACCATACCTTATGACCCGGCCATTTCAGTGTGATGGCCGCCTTCTTTACGACTTAGTCATTTCAAAAGGATTTACATTATCATTTCATATCATATCAATAAATGAATAATCATCCCTTACGACACGGTCATTTCGGTGATGGTTATCATTCCTATGTTGGCCCATAGTTCAAGGAAAGGGAGAGGACCCTTCAAGATTACCCTGACGCTCCAATCCATCAGTGCTAAGTAAATACATCCCACGAGAATACTTATACATATATATATATATGCTTTCAAAAGAGGCAATAGTCATTTAAAAACCTTTCAATGCACATTCAGGCTCAAAATCCAAACCATAATTCATAATCATGATACTCATGCATAGGAATAGCTCATTCAATAAACAATATGGTGCAAGTACCCAATATGCTCAAAAAGACAATATGACATTTATGTGATCACATTCTTGTCATAACCAATATCTTATCAAAGTCATGTACATGAACATAAGTGCACTTAAACCACTTCATAATTTTCATAAAACTCAATGCTCATGAATGCATATGCTATGAATGAGATGAGAATAGCATGGGTAATAGAGGTTCAAACTTAAATCAATAATACATTATGAAATTCAAGTACATACATAAGTTAAATTCACATTTAAATCATAATATAGATTACCCATGCACAAATCAAGCTTTAGAGGGGACATGCACATTCATAACTTCATAACTTCAATGCAATTCTTCATATTAGGGCTTAAATCACTTTAAAATCAATAAATAAATATACATCAGTTAAATGTATTAAATAATAATATTGAAAACCCATATTTAAAGTAGCTAAAATTCCATGAAATTGAGTGTAAAAGAGTTTGGGCTTCATGGTTGAAAGGGACCAAGAATCAATCCCACATATCTTAGCTAATAGAGAAGATTCAAGAAGAATTTTGGTGAATAAAGAGCCCATCTTTGATCCCCAAGCTTAAGACCCACAAGGGTTCTTTGAAAGAGACTTGAGAGAATTTATAATGTGAGGAGTGAATTGAATCATAGAAATAAATTTTAGGTCATTAGGAAGTCTTTTGCTAGTGTAGAAGTCACAAGAGACCCTAAAAATAAACCATAATTATGAAAACGCCATTAATAAAACGAGTTGAAAAAAATACACTCGACGAAGGTCCAGAACGCTAATCCCATACTTAGAATTTTTCGATGAAACCATCCTCATGGAAGACTACACGGGTCATGTAGTGTCACACGGGCCGTGACACTGCCCGTATCCTTCCCCTTAGAAAATTCCCATGACGAAGTTATGAGACGATGATTCCATACTTAGAAAAATTTCACTCCAAAAGCCATACGAGAGTCCACACAGCCGTGTGTAACAAGCCATCTTGAGATGAGAAGTCCCACATCCGCAAAACATAAGAGAGATGTTGGGTATATATAAATAAAGTACTGGTCTATGTACTGTGAGGTGCCTTTTTGGGTGAGCCCAAGGGAAAAATCTATGATAGGCTAGGCCCAAGAGTGGACAATACTTCACAGTGTTGGACCAGGTCATTACAGGTGGTATCAGAGCAACACTTGTGTCAGCATTGTCGATGTGGGTCAGAGTTTAACTGAGTTTAGGTGAATCCCAGTGAGGTAGGGAAACCTCAGTGCTAAGTCTAAACGAATCCCATGCGGTTGGGCAAACCTCAGCGAGGACGCTGAGTCCATAGAGGGGATATATGCAACAACCTATCTTGAGATGAGAAGTCTCACATCGGCAAAACACAATAGAGATGTTGGGTATGTTAGTAAAGGACTGGTCTATATACTGTGAGGCACCTTTTAGGGTGAGCCCAAGGGACAAATCCATTATGGGCTAGGCCCAAGATTGGAAAATATTTCATAATGTTGGGCCAGGTCGTTACATCATTTCACTCCACACGGACCGTGTACATGGCCATGACACCATACTTGGTCCCGAAATATTAGGATTTCAACCCTAGGACACCACACAATCCGTGAGGTGTCACACGGACTATGAGGGATCTGTGTGGTGTGCCTTAGTTTAATCACCATGTTTAAGGGCTAAACATCCTTCATGAGGCCCAGGGTCTCTTCAAGGGGGTTCACACGGGCTGTGTGACCTCACACAGACCATGAGAGCTCCCATGGAGCGTCACCTTGGTTCAAAACTTTTTGAAATCGAAAATTTCAAGCTCCAATAAAGTCGTACAATGTTCGGGTCCTTACATCCAACCAATAGCCATCCCCACAGTCCCAACAGATCACCAATGGACTGAGGTCATTATAGGCATGCTCAAATCAACAAAGTAGTCATAGAATTACAGAAATGACCCATAGGGTCATTACTTTTGTTTGCGAAAGTACGAATACAGGCGTACCTACAGACTCCAATATGTACCACGAGTATATCAATCATAAGCATATTCTATATGTCATAATAATTCTTCTCCTATAAACGAAATACCTGCAGGTTTCCTAATTCCTATATCACTAGTTCAGTCTATTGGTCTCTATGTGGGCTATAGACTTTACTTAGTCTTATCATCTTCCTTTCTTATGTGATTCTTGAGCAGGTCAGATAAATCATTACAGGGGATCATCATCAATATCAACGTCCCAACAAAGTTATTCCTGATCAGGTAATAGTGCTTTCTTTTGGCGTGATTTTCATCTGATCTTTCCTTCTATGAAAAAGAAGGGTTCCAAACCTTACTTCCTATTGTCGGGAAGCCAAAGAGAGATCCAACGGTGAAAAATAGGCCCCTACTAGTCAAAAGTTGTTCCCACTGAGGAAGCTGATTGCTCTCAGGTCGGAAACCGTAGACTAGGAACAAGGCAACTATGAGGGCAAAAAAGGCAAAGACACCTATCTCGGTATAAAGGGTGAACACATTAGCCAATGCTTCGGCTGATTGGGTGGGAAAGCATCTGTTATAGATTAAGCAGGTCTAGTTTAGGGAATTATCGATAGGCTGCTAACAACAAAAGACAATTAGGGATTCATTAGAATTCTCACATTTAGTTGGAAGATACTTCTTTCGGATGGGGTACACCAATAGGATGAACCAAATGAGTTCTGCATCATGAACTTTGTGCTACGCACTTGGTGATCAATTTTCGTTGCCTTCTTTAAGCGTATGTGATATAATCATTTTTATCTCAGAAGAGAGGTATCATGTCCACCAATGGGCTATGAAAGTCCTATCTCGCCTTCCGGCAGATGGAGCATTCGACCAAGAACGTCCGTTGGTCTTTTTATGTCACTTCCAGTAAAGGTCGGGTATGTGTCACTTATACCATAAACAGATGGATTAATTACCAGTAGTTCCATGCCACCCAGCATCTTGCACGAGACGTAGATCTTAAAAATACATTATTTTATAAGAACTTGGTCCACCGAAAGCTCGTAGCACGCCCTCCCTCTGTTCGTTACGTTAGCATGTAGGGCTACCCTATGGTATGGGTTGTTATCTCAAGGGCCTGGTTAGGCTCTTCATGTTGTAGTATCCTCGCTCAGAGGCTAAAATTCTCTTTTTTCTTTTGTTCGCTTTCTAGTTGCCATTCTTTTCTATTTGCTGCAGTAAATGAGACTGGGAGTTGGATTTCCTTTATCACCTTACAGGCACTGGGAATTCCTGACTTCCAGTCCTAACTCTTAGTCGTGTATCCGCTGTGAATGTAAGAAGTTTATGTGGCATATAAGCTCTTCCTTTCGGTTCAGCCTTAGTAGCATTCACTGTGTGTTAGCCCGATAATTTGCCTTAGGTTGTATGTCTCACTGCTAGATTAGGTTAGGAATGGAAGAAGTAGTCCCTTTTCCCTGAAACTCACTGGCTTGATTCCCAGGCTTTAACCAAAGACACATCCCGCTTTTGGCTTGCCAGAACACCAGTGACTCAAGCAAGCCCTCCCCAGCCGGAGAGCCTCCAGGACAAGGAGGCGGCGATCAACCATCCACTCTCGAGAATCATATTGATCAATAGATCTCCGCGTCCTGCCAGTTCGCTAAGTAGACTCACTCTAGTGAGGGGCAATAAAGGCTGGAACTCTTCCTGCCAAAAACAAGGGACCTACTTCTCATCCTAGGAGTTAGCAGGTATGAAAGAGTCCCCTCTCTGTCTGTCTCTCTGAGTTTCTACTACTAAGTAGAACTTCTGCTAATCAATCATAGAATCGATTCCGATCAAGCTGAAAAAAGTCAGCCCTGTGTATGTTTGTTATTAGTAAAGCGCTAAGGCCCTATCTATAGTAAGGGGCCCTTTCTTGCTCGTTAGCATTGTTTTTCTATTGCAGGTAGGGCTCCCCCAGCATGAAAACAAAAAAGTTTGTGATACTGAACTGAACTCCCGATAGATAAAAGAAAGTCGGAAGTACCCCTTATCTCATACTACTCTCTCGACACAGAATCTAATGATTTGAAAAAAAAATACAAAAATTTCTCATATCGAATTCGAAGTGCCATGCTATTATTACTTAGTATTCATATGGCGAAGGCATAGTCTTCTTTTTTTCTCTCAAATAAAAACCTCATTGGCGCCAAGCGCGAGGGAATGTAGTTTTTCATCAATATTTTCACCTTACTTAACTAGAGAGCAAATGCTGGAGGGGAAGACCGGGCTTTCGCCTTTAAAGGTATAAGCTATGATGTGATAGGCACGAAGTCAAGCAACCTATGAGTAAGTACTCCCGGTCTATACCTTGGCTAAAGTATCTTGCCAGGTATGCTTCGCCAATAATGCTAAAGTCGAAAGGTTGATATGAGTGGCACATAGGAGAATACCCA